>CM076710.1:29107500-34107500 GCA_038501285.1 Penstemon eatonii | reverse complement strand
GTAAAGCACCCGTGTATTCGTATTTACGAGTATGGGGATCTCCAGCGTATGTAAAGAACAAGAAGGGAGATAAGCTAGATAGTAGATCTAGTTTGTGCAAATTTGTGGGGTATCCAAAGGAATCCATTGGATACCTGTTCTTCGATCCTAAAGAACGTAATACGTTCGTGTCTAGGAATGCCCACTTCTTGGAAGAGGATTTTCTCACCAACCGAAATGGGACAATCGTAGAACTTGATGAAGTCCAAGAATCGGACCCATCCCCACAAACAGTGGGAGCTGAACCAGAATTTATTGAACCTACTAGTACACCTACTCTTCGAAGGTCTGATCGAATTCGTAAGGAGCCAGAGCGATTTGGTTTCATTCTCGAAAACGAGAAAGTTGATAGTGATCCAAAGACTTTTCAAGAAGCGATGTCAGACATAGACTCGGGTGCGGGGCTCGAAGCCATGCAATCCGAAATGGATTCCATGCATTCCAACAAGGTTTAGACCTTGGTCGATCCACCTGAGGGAACTATCCCTGTAGGATGCAAATGGATCTTCAAGCGTAAGCTTGGAATGAATGTAGAGGTATTAACTCATAAAGCTCGCTTAGTGGCGAAAGGGTATTCTCAAAGGCCTGGTATAGACATTGAGAAAACCTTCTCTCCCGTGGCGATGTCGAAATCCATTCGGATACTACTTGCCATAGCCGCGTGGCATGACTACGAAATATGGCAAATGGACGTAAAGACCGCCTTTCTCAATGGAGACACTGACAAGGAGATCTTTATGCAACAACCTGAAGGTTTTGCGTCCAAAGGAAGTGAGCACAAATTGTGTAAACTTCAAAGGTCAATCTATGGCCTCAAACAGGCATCCCGAACCTGGAACATACGATTTGATGAGACAATCAAAGTATTTGGCTTCATCAAAAAAGTATATTAACCTTGTGTGTACAAGAAGAATAGTGGGAGCTCGATACAATTCATTGTTTTGTACGTCGATGCATTTTGTTAATCGGAGACGATATCAAGATGTTAGCGCAGACTAAAGCGTGGTTATCCGCGCAGTTTTCCATGAAAGATATGGGAGACGCATCTTACGTATTGGGAATACGTATCTATAGGGATAGATCGAAGAAGATGATAGGACTCTCCCAATCTCAGTACATCAACACTATTTTGAAGTGATTCAAAATGGAAGAATCCAAGAGAGGATTACTTCCAATGAGACATGGTATCTCTCTTTCTAAGTCAATGTGCCCTACAACCGACGAAGAAAAGATGAGAATGTCTCTCATACCTTATGCCTCTGCTATAGGGAGTATAATGTATGCGATGTTGTGTACTCGACCAGACATAGCACACGCTCTAAGTGTAACGAGCCGCTATCAGTCAAATCCAGGCGAAGAGCACTGGACTGCCGTAAAAGCAATCCTAAAGTACCTGCAAAGGACTAAGGATATGTTTTTGGTCTACGGTGGTAGTGGAGAACTGAAACTTGAAGGATTCATTGATTCGAGTTTCCAGTCTGACGTGGATGACTTCAAATCCAACTCTGGATACATATTCCGCATCAATGGAGGAGCGGTCAGTTGGAAAAGCTGTAAACAGTCTACCACTGCCGACTCAACCACAAAAGCAGAGTATATCGCAGCATCAGATGCAGCAAAAGAAAGTGTATGGATGAAAAACTTCATTCAAGAATTGGATGTTGTTCCTAGCATTACTGAACCTGTAGTCGTCTTTTGTGACAACAACGGGGCGATAGCTCAAGCAAAGGAGCCGAGATCACACCATCAATCCAAACATGTGGGAGATTGATAGAATAGTGCCCAGGAAGCTATGTTCAATTAGCTTGTAATAGGTCTATACTGTAAGAGACGATCTTTTGATTTTATAATAATATGCACGTTTATTTATATGTGTATAATGATAAACAAGGGCCAACTTCATCTCTCGCGAATACGTTTAAGCGATTGGTTGAAACCCTTAGATTACATTAGACTATGGGACGATTCACTTCAGTACTGAGTGCAATCATGAAACAGTCTCAAAGGTCATAATCTTAAAACTGTTCCAAGTCATAGATTCCGAACGAGACGGGGTATCGTAGGAATCGCCAAGACTTGTACAAGTATGCATGATTCACATGGAGTGAATTTGTAGCGTTTCATGAGCAAGGCATTTGAGGCCAGTGCATATGAGTAGGTGGTTCAATGGAGGATTGAATGCATCGAACGACCCGAACAGAGAAACCCATTGTGGATTCGCATGTCGCATATCGGTGATGGGATGTTTCTCAAGGATTATAATAGTGTACGATTTAGTCCTTTGAGTTGAGGTGCTAGGGCGAATTCGGTACATGAAAGTGCGTACTTAGATCTAGGTATAAGCCACTTAGCTTGGTCATAACATGCATAGGTTGGGTACGTATGGACATGTACGCGAGTGGTTAGTACCAATATGGAATCTATTGACTCATTGTAATGGATGAGAGAATTTCCTATACGATTCTTAGATAATATATCGAAGGAATCTGCGGCCGCAGTCGGTGACGGATTTGGAAAGGGGTTTCATGGTAATTATATGAGACGAGGTTCACAAGTATCAATTCACCTGAAGTTGGGCTTCATGGGCTTGTGGCTAGACATCGACCATGAAGTGTAGGTACTCTTGAGTTAATAGAGGATTTGATTCTAGGAGTGATCAATTAAAGGTTGTTTAATTGACCGGAGCAATTTATTGTTCATAAATTAAATCACGAGGAATTCGTGGGCCTGCTGCCAATTTATGGTGAACCCAGAGGGTCACACACAATACAATTGGACGGTGACTGTTATAAAGGATACTGAAGGAATTAATTGATTTAAAGGTAATAAAATCAATTAAATGAATTAAAGCATTTAATTCAAGTGGGAGATTAATTAATTGGTTGACTTAATTAATTAAATACTTAATAAGGTTGCTAATTAATTATATAAGAGAAATATTAATTTAATTGGATTGGACATTTAATTAAAGTAATTAATTAAAAGAAAGGCTTGCAAGACATGGGCCTTTAATTAAAAGCCCATAAGGAGTCTTGCAAACAAAGGTCAAAAGGGAGTCTATAAATAAGGTTCTTCTAGAGCTCAAAAGGCTAACACCCTAAGCAAAAAAAAAAACCTAGCCTCATTTGACCGAGTAGTCGCCGCCCCTCTCCCTGCGCCGCTGAGCCTAGTGCCGCCGCCAACCTGCTGCCATGAGCCGCCCTAGCGCCACCGCCGCCTCTCCCTTGTTCCACCGTGCTAGATCTTGCCTTGCCAAGTTGATCTGCACAGTCCTACAACAACAAATCTCCTAGATCCAGTTCTAAGCCTAAGACTAGGAGGTGTCACCAGAATCCAGTTGGTGTGGACTATCTTTGGAGGTGAGACGCTTGGATAACTTCTGTGAACCAGATCCAGATCCAGATTCATAATCAGAACTGAAGGTTGCCACCACCTTGCCTGTGGTGAGGTAAATCGCAAAAACCCCCTTGTTTAATTCAATGTGTGTTTTTGTTTCATGCTTGCGTATAAATAATATGGAGATTCTTATATGGGACCTTGGGTGCTTCGAAAAATTTTAAATTCCGCACTTTCGTTGTTCTGACAATCGAGGGTACCCAACCACTATCCAAACAGCCACCACCTTGCCTGTGGTGAGGTAAAAGTCGAAACCCCCTTTATTTAGTATTGTTTGTGTTTTTTATTCAACCTTTTCGTATACATAATATGGAGATTCAATTATGGGACTATGGGTGCCTTGAAAAATTTTAAAATTCCGCATTCTTTGTTGTTCTGACAATCGAGGCAACCCAACAAAAAATCCGTTGTTAGATCTATCCATAATCCGATCCTACTTTGGAAATTCCGAGCATGAGTTGAGAAGATTCTTCTTTTCCCAACCAAACAGAACCCTATTTCTCGGGAAGCGGAATGGTCGGCGCATTTATCGTTGATATCATAGCCGTTCACGATGTATCATCTGATCCATCGATTTAATTTCCCTCACACTATAAATAGTTCCAAATTTTCCATCACATTTTTACCTTTACGCAAATCCCTTATCTGAACATGTCCTCTCGAATTTCAACTATTTTGATTAACATGATCCATCTTGTTTCCCAAATAAAAGAGTTCGAAATTAGAACTCGCACCCTTTTTTCCGACCTTATTGCTCCCGACAACATTTCATTCGCTTAGAATATCGACAGACAAGAAACATAGTGCTTCGAATACCGGCAGAGAACCTGTTTTCTTGGATATCACATATCTGAGACGGGTTAGAATTCCGGTCTTCTGGCGCTGCATCCGGTCGGATTGTGGGTCGACTTCCGTCGAAGCCCTTTCAATCTCGAGCATCAGCTTCTTCAAGGAGTTTCTTGAAGAATGGTGCCTTCGAGGTTGCTTGGAGTTATTCTGCTGGGTCGCATCCCGCTGTCTTGGATCGGATTAGGGTGTGAACAATGATTGGGCATAGCAATCATTGTTCACAGATGAAGACCTTAGATCGGTTAAAAGTCCTGCAGATGGACTTTGATCTAGCTTCACTCTGCTCCGTGGTTTGATCGAGGGTATGTGCCTTGATTCTGCCATGTGGCGAGTGATTAACATGAAAAACATTTGTTCCGCGACATGTTCGACCTCCGCATCACGTGCCAACGCTTGTGGATCGAAGCCATTTAGCTTAGCTCGTAGAATTTGTAGTAGGATAGGAGTGAATGTACTTTTCTTTTTGAGCTCGAATTTCTTCATTGTAATCGAGAAATCGCTTGTAACTGTTCGGAAAATGAATGAAAAGTTGTTTCTTACTTAACTCTTGTTGTATGTTCTTTCGTCCTCTTTGCTCGAACAATAATAAAAGTGAACTTCAAAATAACCAATTGAACGAATAAATCTTGACGGGCAACATGAAGTCTTGGATTATTGTCATACAAATGTAAATTTCAAAACTGATCCGAGCATCAGTTGCTTTTTGAAATATAATATAACTTTGAACTTTTGGCAATCAACTAATATTGAATTGACTCGCAAATTCATTAGCTAACATATTGATCGACCAATGCCCCATCGATCGTAGAGTTGCTTGCCTTCAGCCTGAGATTTTTTGAAAACATTATCGATTAAGTAAAATATCTTGACAACAAATGCAAATGATCACCAAGTTTGTTCGCAACTTGGACTTATAAATTCGTACTTCTCATGATCGGTAGACAGCATGAGGTGAGGTTAACGTGTCGATCGAAAACTTAATTCCGATCCCTGATCATTGATTTGCGGTGAGTTTCGAGCTTGGAACGGGAAAGTTATCAAGCATAATCCAAACGTTCCCTTATTCTTCGGGAACTGTAACTGCCGACGCATTTCCCGCTCACATCGTGACCGTTCGATTGCATAATCTAGTCTGTTGGTTCTATGTTGTGCTTGCTATAAATACCCCTGAAATTATCCTCTCATTCTTTACCTTCTCTATAAATGTTTTGTCCGAACGTTTTCCGTTCAGACGCAGTTTCTTCGTTCATGATGAGGGATTTTCTTTCTCCCATGATGATGTTCGAAATTAGGGAGCATAGTAGTTTTCTCGATCGTTCCAATACTCCGAACAAGAACAGCTTCGCTTAGAATATCGACAGACAAAAGGCTTGGCGCTTGGAATATCGGCAGACAACCTAACTTCTTGGATATATCTTGTCTGACAGGGGTTTGTATTGCCGAACTCCACCGCCTTGTCTTGTAATTCATACTGCCTTACTTCAGAGTAAGGAGTTGGCTTGATCGAAGACTAGTCCGAGCCTTGCATTCTTGGATGAAGGGTAGACGTCGAACTAGCCCTCGTCAGCCTTGCTGGTCGCTAAGAAATCCTTAGCGTAGGCCTTAGAATTTGTAATAGGTCGATCCTCACACTTGTAATTCCATTTACGATAGAATTCCACGATTGTAATACTTATCTGTAATTGTTTGTAAAAGTTTATTAATAAAAATTTATTCGATCTTATCTTCTTCACATGTCTTTACTTTATATTAACCGCCTTAGAGCTCGAATTACTCAATCGGACCAATATTGGTAATTAATCGGGGATGAGCTAATTCCATAACTTAATAACTTGATCGACCAAGAAAGATTAATCAAGTGTTATACTGCAAACGGTTGATAAGAGTGTATAGAAGACCAATATATCACCATAGCCATGAAATATTTCGATTTAATAATTGATGATCTGCTTGTAACTCCGATCTAAGGGGCATAGCAACGACTTTCACCCTTAGTCAATTTATGATTTGCTTGTAACTCCGATCTAAAGGGGCATAGCAACGACTTTCACCCTTAGTAAATTTTCGAGGGTCGTAGCAACAGCTTTCACCCGAGGGTCGTAGCAACAACTTTCACCCATTTTTTTTATTTTGATCTAAGGGGCATAGAAATGAGTTTCACCCTTAGTCAATTTTCGAGGGTCGTAGCAACAGCTTTCACCCGAGGGTCGTAGCAACAGCTTTCACCTGAGGGTCGTAGCAACAGCTTTCACCCATTTTATTTTTATCTAAGGGGCATAGCAACGGCTTTCACCCTTAGTCAATTTTCGAGGGTCGTAGCAACAGCTTTCACCCGAGGGTCGTAACAACAGCTTTCACCCATTTTTTTTTATTTTAATCTAAGGGGTATAGCAACAGCTTTCACCCTTAGTCAATTTTCGAGGGTCGTAGCAACAGCCTTCACCCGAGGGTCGTAGCAACAGCTTTCACCCTTTTTTTTATTTTGAACTAAGGGGCATAGCAACGGCTTTCACTCTTAGTCAATTTTCGGGGAGAGGCCGAGTGCCGATCTTGAGATAATAGATAATTTGTAGAGATGCACATAATCGATGAGAAAACTCGAAAATATCAATATTTCATTGATTTCTTCAATAATAGGAGACATAATAGAGCCGAATAAAGAATAACAAACGATAGATAAACCGAAAACCCAATACAAAAATCTTCACTTCCCGTAATACTTCCTAAGATTAACTGCATTCCATGTTCGGGGAAGAACTTCCCCATTTGGATAAGCGATCTTGTATGAACCTTTCTTCCCGACCTCGACCACAACATAAGGGCCATCCCAATTAGTTGCTGTTTTCCTACGTGTTTCGAGACTTCTACTTTCTTCAGTACCAAGTCACCGACCTTGAAGGTTTGGATTCTGACCATCTGATTGTACGCCTTCTCCATATTGGATTCTACAGCTTGAATTTTCAGCTTAGCTCGATCTCTTTTGCTATCTGCATGATCGACCTCCATTTCCCTCAAAGACTGATTGTTTTCTGGATCATAGAATTCGATTCTAGGAGACGGAATAAGAGTTTCCACAGGAATAACAGCTTCCGAGCCATAAACCAGACCAAAAGGAGTTTCGCCTGTAGCAGCTTTCACTGTTGTTCGATTAGCCCATACGACTCCAGGTAGCTCATCAAACCATTTTCCCATTGCTTCGGCCAAGCGCTTATCCAAAGATCGGACAATTTCTCTATTTACGACCTCAGTTTGTCCATTTGCTTGCGGGTGTCCGACAGATATAAAATTCTGGTGTATCTCAAATTTCTCACACCATTCCAATATTTTCTTTCCAGCAAATTGAGTTCCATTTTCTGAGATCAATATTCTGGGAATTCTGAACCTGCAGACAATATTCTTCCAAAGAAAATTATAACTTGTAACTGAGTTATCTTTGTCAGGGCCACACATTCCACCCACTTGCTAAAATATTCGACGGCAACTAGTACATAATTCTTTCTTGCTCTAGCGGTCGGAAAAGGACCAACAATATCAATACCCCATTTATCGAAAGGCCAGCAAATAGGAATAGAATGCATCTGCTCTGCGGGTTGATGGATCAGATTCGAGTGAATCTGACAATGATGGCACTTCTTCACATAATCAACCGAGTCAGAGATAAGAGTAGGCCAATAATATCCTGTTCTCGAGCATTTAAGAGCCAATGCTCGAGCACCACAATGATTTCCAGCTTCCCCTTCATGGACTTCTTTCAAGATCGTATGAAATTGATCTTCGGAAATACACTTCAGCAGAATTCCCTATGAGAACCTCTTATATAGGCTTCCTTCCACTAGGGTGAAGCATGGTGATCGATATTTAACCCTGCGAGCCTCATTAGTGTCTTCGAGAAGTTTTCCGTCTCGCAAATATACTACAAAAGGATCGACCCAAGAGAGTTTCTTCTCATCGATCTCCATAATATCGACGTCTGGAGTAACATCCAATTCGATAGCCGGTGTGTTTGAAAGTAACCAAGTAATAACCCTTTCCTTATTTCCATCCACTGTTCCCATAAATTTAGATAATAAATCTGCCCAAAAATTTTATTCTCAGGGAATTGGTTGAATTTCGAATTTCTCAAACTTGGAAATCAGAGTTTTCACCTTGTTGAGGTATTTTATCATGTTGAACTCCTTGGCTTCGTAAATGCCCTTGACCTGTCTATGTACTAGTTCAGAGTCAGTAAGCACAATAAGGAATTTTACCTTTGCCTTCAGAGCCATCTCCATGCCTGCAATAAGTGCTTCGTATTCCGCTTCGTTATTTGTGATGACGAAGTCCAAGGTGATTGCATAGCTCAAATCTTCTCCGGCAGGTCCTTGGAAATGTATCCCTGCTCCTCCTCCTTCCTTGGTTGAAGATCCATCGACGTGCATCAACCAAACTGGTTCCTCGACCATCTTGATCGAATTCACTTCTGAAGATTCCGATTCGTTCGGAACTTTCGTACTTGAGGTTTCTAGGATGAAATCAGCCAAGACCTGGGTTCGACTGCAGTTCATGGTCGGTATTCGACTTCGAACTGGCCAAGCTCTACTGCCCATTTTATTAATCTTCCAGAAGCCTCTGGTTTCGACAAGAACTGCCTCAAAGGTAGGTTAGTCAAAACAATAATCTTGTAATAAGGTTCAATCTTCGAGCAGCTACTACTAGAGCAAGTGCGAACTACTCGATTTCCATATAGTTCTTTTCCACGCCTTGTAATAATTTTCTCAAGTAGTATACATGCTTGTGCTCGGATTTCTCCACCTTCACCAGAACTGAGCTAATTGCCTCCTCTGATACCGCTATGTAGAGATATAAAGGTTCACCTTCGGATGGTTTAGCCAGCATCGGCGGAGAAGTAAGATAGGCCTTAAGATCCTCAAAAGCTTTATCGCATTCAGTTGTCCACTCAAAATCCTTAGATTTTCGTAGTAGTTTGAAGAAGGGCAAACTCTTGTCGGCTGACCGCAAAATGATCCTGTTCAATGAGATAATTTTTTCTGACAAAACTCTGTAGTTCCGAAAGTCTCCTCGGTGGCTTCAGTTCGGTGATAGCCCGAATCTTTTTCGGGTTAGCCTCAATTCCGCGTTCGTGTACGAGATATCCCAAGAACTTTCCCGATCTGACCCCAATGGTACACTTTGCTGGGTTCAACTTCATACCGTATTTTCTCAAAACTGCAAAACATCGATCAAGATGCTTGATGTGATCCTCTTCTGTCATGCTTTTCATGAGCATATCGTCCACATAAACTTCCATGATCTCACCGATCAAATCTTTGAACATCATATTGACCAGCCTTTGGTAAGTTGTTCCAGCGTTCCTAAGTCCGAACGGCATGACAATGAAGCAATATACCCCTCGCTCGGTAATGAAAGCAGTTTTATCTTGGTCCTTCTCGTTCATAAAGATTGGGTAAAACCCTTGGAAAGCATCCATCATAGTGAAGAAAATGAAACCTGCCATAGAATCCACCAGCATGTCGATCCTAGGCAACGGATAAAGGTCCCTTGGGCATAATTTATTGAGGTCGGTGAAATCATTGCACATTCTCCATTTGTTTTCGACCTTCTCTCCTTTGGAAACTAACACCACGTTACACAACCATTCAGTAAAATTGATCTCTTTAATCTAACCAGCTGCCAACAATCTGTCGACTTCCGCATTGATTATTTTATCCTTTTCTCGTCCATGATTCCTATTCTTTTGTCTAACAGGTTTCGCCTTCGGATCTATGTTTAACCAATGAGTGATCACCCGAGGATCGATTCCTACTATATCATCTGAGCTCCAGGCGAAGACATCTACATTTCTCCGTAGAAAGTCGATGAGCATAGTTTCCATTCCCTTACTCAGCTCCGTTCCAATCCTGGTAACCTTTTCCGGCGATCCAGGAATTAAAGCAACATTCTTGTAATCGGGGGCTTGGACGCTCATGTCCACATTCTTACCTTTCTTTCCTTGTATTTTATCACAATCAGGGATCGGTAGGTCAGCAACTGATCCTGATTCTAAATCGACTAGCCTTCTCTTGCTCGGAATCTCAGGCTCGATCTTTCTCTTTATCGACAATGAAGAATTATAACATTCCCATGCCATATACTGATCATTCCGCATTTCTCCGACCCTTCCATTTGTCAAAAATTTTACCTTTTGATGATACGTTGATACCACGGCTTTGAACGCGTTCAATGCCAGCCTTCCCAGTATGGCA
Source organism: Penstemon eatonii (assembly GCA_038501285.1). Taxonomy (NCBI): domain Eukaryota; kingdom Viridiplantae; phylum Streptophyta; class Magnoliopsida; order Lamiales; family Plantaginaceae; genus Penstemon; species Penstemon eatonii. The sequence goes on along the minus strand of CM076710.1, from coordinate 34,096,974 downwards.
TTGTTAGCAAAGGGCGTTTCCACCACCAAAATTTTACTATTCTGGTTACACTCTTTGGTTTCTTTCCTAGGGTCGTGCTTAGCAAGATCGTTCCCAATGGCACAATTTCTGAACCCCCAAACCCGACCAAGGGAGTGATCACTCTATCTAGATAAGGATGCTGGAGGTTCATTCGAGATAGAGCTTCCGAAGAAATAATGTTCGCGGAACTACAGTTGTCGATCAAAACTCTCTTAACCTCGTAGTTAGCGATTTTCAAAGTTAGAACCATCGAAAAATCTGGATCGTCGTCCTCCACATCCCAAGTCACATCTGCCGGTCGATCCGCATCACTGAAGCTTATGACTTGATTTTCCATGGAACGTGGTTCCAAAGAAAATACTTCCTTCCTAGTCAATACGACTGACTTGATCGATCTCATCGTTATTTTCCTTGTGTTTTTATTATCTCCTCCCGCCGGTCCTCCTACAATCATGTTGATTACTCCATTCGGTTGTTCCTCCGGCTGATTCCGAGTCACATGCTGTTAAACTGGGAACTTTCGAGGGCTCCTGGATCTACAACGGTTGTTATAGTTTCCTCTCTTTACAAACTCTTTAAATTTGCCTTGCACAATCAATTTCTCAATTTCGACCTTCAGCTGGTAACAATTTTCCATGTTGTGTTCCCGAGCTCTATGGTATCGACAATATTTATCATAGTTCAAAGTTCCCTGTCTTGCTTGTGTAATCCTATATGCTTCAGATATCAAATTCCTCTCCTCCAGGACAGTGAGAATTTCTTCCTTCGATGTATTCAGTTCGGTAAAGTGGATTTTTCCTGGTCGAGGAATCGGATTAGGATTGGAGACTGGACCATAGGCACCGGGGTTGTTGTTCGGGATTTGGGGTTTGTATGTGTTGATTCTTTTCCACACCGACTCCCTGTTCGATCAACCATAATCCCCTGGGTTCGGCACAGGGGCTCTGTCCTGTTTCTTTTAGAAGGGAGGCCTCGGGTTTTGAGCATGCTTTAGCTTGTTCAATTCCTCTTGTATCATGTATTTTTCTACTATCTCCATGATCCTGTGTATTTCCGAACTGTGTATTCTTTGTTAACTCGAACATTAAGGAGGATAGGTATTCGATCTTTGGAGTATCACCTTTTAGAAGTTCGATGCTGAAACGTGCCAACCATTGTCTCAAAGTTTCGCCTTCCATCTGTTTTACTGTGCCCAAATGGTTGGCAGGCAATCTAGGTTTCTTCTGGCTTGCGAATTGGTATTTCAGTTTGTCGCATAACTCATCAAAAGAGTAGATACAGTTCGGTAGCAATTTTCAGAACCAATCGAGTGCGATTCCCTCAAAGGTTGTGACCATGATTTTGCAGCAAAAATCTTCTGAATGTCCATACAAATTCATCACTTTAATGAAACTGTTAATGTGTTCAGCGGGGTCGGTAGTCCCTTTATACCGCGGCAATCTCGTGGGCACCGTCTCAGTATTTCTTGCCTCTCGAATTTCCTGACAGAAAGGTGAACATCTCATGATACTGTTTCCGATCTCTCTATCTCTGATGTTTTCTCGAAATGTTTCTCTATTTTGCATTATCTCAGTATGTCTAATCGTCGCTCCTGCGTGCCGAGCTTCTTTGGTGAATTCTTCTTGATCTAATTTCTTGGCAACCCTCTCCTGCACTATCTTTTCTAGCTCGGCCTCGGTGACTCTCTTATAGGTCGATTTCTTTTCTTTCTCAACTCCTAAAGGTTGACTTTCCCCAACTACCGAATCCTCCACATCATGTACTGCTTTGGACGGTAGTATTGTTGGGATATCTTGGCTAGGGCTCGATTGTCAATACAACAAAGTGCGGAATTTAAAAATTTTTCGAGTTCCTAATAGTCCCATGAATTCTTTCTCCATAGTTATTATACGAAAGGGTTGAATCAAACAATAACATAATTATCAAAAGGGAGTTTTCACAATTTACCTCACCACAGCTTGGTGGTGGTTACCTCCGGGCTTCTTTGTTCGATTCACAACGGAGTGATCCAAGTGTCTCACCTCCAGAATGTATCCACACCAATTGGATTGTAGCAACGTCTCCAAGTCACAGGCTAAGAACTAGATCTTGAAGATTGTCAAGAAAGGAATGAGCAGATCTATATCAGGATATCGATTTGGATCTGGATTAGGAGAATTGCAGGAAGACAACCACGACCACAGGACTTATGCGGCTAGGTTGGATCGACCAAGGGCGGCGCGGCTAGGCTTCGGATCCACCTAGGGCGGCGGCTAGGGTTTGGCCGAGAAGTAGGGGCTAGGGGCGGTTTTTGGAGTTGGCAATTTCTTTTCTTCTTGTGTTGTGTAAAACTATTTTCTCTCCTCTTGGAAGATGTATGAAGAGTTGTATTTATAGGAGAAGAGTTCTTCTCTTATAAGATATCTCATCAAGATATGGCAAATCTTTTCCTTATCATAATAGGAAACAAGATTTGACCAAATCTCTTGTTTGTAGCTTGATGACCAAGTAACAAACTCTTCCCTTGTTTTCCTCTCCAAAAAATCGCCCCTTGTCTTTAATTAGCCAATCCGAAAATTGCTAATTATTTATTCTTCCTTCTTTACCAATTAACAACTTTAATTATTTATAATCAATTAGATAATCTTAATTAATTAATTAAACATTAATCAATTAAATATCCAATTAATATTCTCCCATTGAATTAATACCTTAATTCAATATCTTTGATTTAACAACTTTAAATCACTTATTTCCTTTTATGACTGTCACTGTCCAATTGTATTGTGTGTGACCCTCTGGGTTCACCATCAACTGGCAGCAGGCCCACGACTTTCGTGATTTAATTAATGAGCAATTAAATGCTCCGATCAATTAAACAACTTTTAATTGACCACTCCTATAATTAATTTCCTTATTAATTTAGGAGTACCCACACTTCATGGTCGATGTCTAGCCACAAGCCCATGAAGCCCAATCAAAGGTGAATTGATTATTGTGAACCTCACCTCTTATAATTGCCATGTACATACGGTCCTTCCATGATGATTTCCCGATCGAGACCTAGGGTGTGTGAATTGATCGGCACCTCTAATTATCTCGATAACTATACTTTCTAATTTCCGACAATGATTCCAGTGTGACTGCCAAATTTGGAAACCCCTTCCAAATGCATCACCGACTATGGCCATAGATTTCTCGGAATCAATTATCTAAGAAACGTATAGGAAATACTCTCATCTTATCAGGATGAGTCGATGGATCCTTTCTTAGTACTAACCACTCGCGTACAGTCGTCTACGCACCCAACTTAGGCACTTTGTGGCCAGGCTACGTGACCAGTACCTAAATCTAAGTACGCACACTCTTGCACCGAATTCGCCCTAGCACCTCAAGTCTAAGGACTAAATCGTACACTATTATAAGCCTTGAGAAACATCCCATCACCGATATGCGACATGCGCTTCCACAATGGGTTTCTCTGTTCGGGTCGTTCGATGCGTTCAATCCTCCATTGAACCACCTACTCATATGCACTGGACTCAAATTCCTTGCTCATGAAACTCTACAAATTCACTCCATGTGAATCATGCATATTTGTACAAGTCTTGGCGATTCCTACGATACCCCGTCTCGTTTGGAATCTATGACTTGGAACGGTTTTAAGATCACGACCTTTGAGACTGTTTCATGATTGCACTCAGTACTGAAGTGAATCGTCCCATAGTCTATTGTGACCTTAGGATTTCATCCAATCGCTTAGATAGGTTCGCGAGAGATGAAGTTGGCCATTGTTCAGTTTCACATACTATGAATGAACGGCGTATTAATTATAAACCATAAGAAAATAGTACTTCAACAAGCTAATTAACATTGGCTTGCTGGGCACTATTCCATCAAGTATTGATTGGACATTAGACTTCGACGGAGCTGGTTGGAGAGGATTTGTCGTAGGTCCTTTTGATATCGACCGAAGTGCACTTTTTTCCTTCTGAATATTCGAGGATGGAATTTCTGGCCTCCCATGCATTATGGAATTTCCACTGTTCAAGAATTCCCTGCAAATTGTCCCTATAATAGATCTCAGGTCGGCCACTGTCGTGCGGATCGGAATATCCTCTTGTGGCACGATCGGCGGAGCTTCTTGTTGACGAGCCGCTCGAGAAAGATTATCGGGCTCATTGTTAACGGAGTTCTGTGCTCCAGCTGCGTGTGAAGGCTCTCCTCGCATGTATGTATTTCGTCTCATAGTAGGCATATTTTGATCTAACACCCAAATAAGGCCCCACGGTGGGCGTAAATTGATCTAACGTGGCTACGTTAGGTGATCAATAAAGGAAAGTAAAGACAATAAAGATGCTAAATTGCCAATGATGGGATCCAATATGTATATTTCCAATCGCGATTACAATATATATCGAGGTCCTACTTGGGCATTACTGGATGCCGTGCAAGCTAGAAACTAGTACATACAATATGATCAAAATACAAATCAAGAGGGTGCTTCGAGTAGTAGCTTCGAGCTGGGTGCGCTTGGGGAATTGTGCGTTGTCTGGTGTCATAAATGCTTGCGGTATTTATAGTAGAATCGGTGTGCTAGCTGAACCATCCGTAGGGGTGTACTTCTCGGCCCACAGGCCTGGGCCTGGGGTCAGCCCAACAGTAGAATCCTAGCATGAATCCCTTTGCCTGTGGTCGGAGTACGATGTACTGCGTTGGAGGTCGGCCGATGTGTCTTCGAGGTCGGATATTGTGATTTTTCGATTGTACAAGCCTTCCTAAAATATAATATCCAAAGTACCCCTCATCAGTATGCATGCTAGGCTTGTATGGCTTTTATTTATTTGTCGATTTATATTTAGCTTGTATGAGATGCGCGCTAGAATCTAGATCGTAAATAAAAGATAAAGCATAATTTACACGGTGAGATCTCGAGGAGAGTTAGTATAACTTTCAAACCCGAAATTCCCCTCTCGAATTTAATATTAAGACCTATTGGGTACATTTAAAACAAAGTTTTAAAGATCCAAGCCTTCCATCAATTGGAACTAGCGTAAGTTGTCTACTTATTGAATGAGGTGATCCAGGTCTGGCACTCGAGTCAAAGAAAGGGACAATACGCGAAATTCCTTGACTCCTGTTATTAACTAAACTCGACAAGGGTGAGGACTGGTCGGGATGTGAATATTGACCGATAACTAGTTACGGAGAATTCACGACCGGGCCCGTTGCTCATCATGATTGATGGGTTACACTTAACGATTAGTAACACTTATGATGTAGCAGTGCTAGATAAGTGTGAAAACCGAGGCAAAATAGCTTGAAGGTTCTGCAGTGACACAATTGGTAAAAGTATACCTACCTGGAGAAATAATTGTATGGCCACGAGTCGTGGGTGTAATTAATGGCTGCTGGGACGTCAAGACCTACTAGGAGATTAGATTTCACGAGCGATCAAAGGGGTGATTGTTTCGACAAAATAGTGGGAGAACTTTTTCGAAAACAAGACCAAAATTCGTTAATTATAAGTATTAAGAATAGATCAGTTAGCTAAACGTTGTCTTCTTTCCATTTGTAGATATTTAAGAACAATGTCTAAGAATCCATTATTTGTCATCCTCGACGCCAATAAAGTGAATGGCTCAAACTTTGTCGATTGGCTAAGAAATCATAGAATAGTCCTCGACTTCGAGCGACGTACCTATGTTCTCGACACACCTATGCCTGCTTCAACCGCAGCACGAGCTACTAAGGAAAAACGAACCGCCCATGCCAAAAGGGTTGATGATGATCTTCAGGTTCGCTGCCTCATACTAGCTTCGAAGTCGAATTAACTGCAGAAACAACATGCTGAAATACCGCTTGCTAGAGATATACTTCTCCACCTCCAACAAATGTTTGGAGAAAGGTCTCGTACCAAAAGGTTCGCAGCCACTAAGGAGTTGTTTAATCTCAAGATGGCTAAAGGAAGCAGTGTCAAGGATCACTGTCTGCGTTTATCAACCTGGTTGAAAAACTGGGGCGATTGGACGTAGAATTGCACGCTGATCTTAGCACTGACCTCCTTCTCCATACGCTACCTCGTTCGTTCGACCAGTTCATGTTGAACTTCAACATGGAGGACATAAACATCGCTCTTCACGAACTGACCAATTTGTTACGCAGAATCCACTCTCAAGAAAGAGAAACCCGTGATGATTGCACACCAATCGAAGGCTGCAAAGTCGAAGAAGAAGAAGAAAGAGTTCTCTTCCAAAGCAGTCACCAAGGTGGTCGAAAAGAAGCGTAAAAGCCCAGACGACGAATGCTTCCACTGCAAGAAAGCAGGGCATTGGAAAAGGAACTGCCCAGACTACCTGAAACTGGTGGTCAAACGTATTTTCTTGGATGAAGTTAATATTTCTATTAACTGTGCATCGTGGGTTTTAGACACCGCAGCAGGTTCTCATATCTGCAATGATTTGCAGGTGATGGGAGCAGTAAGAAACCTGAAGCCCGGGGATAGAATAATGTGTTTTGGTAACGGAGCAAAAGTTGTTGCTGAGGCTATAGGAGACGTGGAGTTAGTTATAGGGAATTTTACTTTAGTTTTAAGAGACTGTTTGTACGTACCAACCATAATTAAGAACATTATGTCTATTCCTTTATTAGACAATGATGGTTTTAATTTTTCCATTGAGAATGGATCTTTATGCATAATTAAAGGTGGTTTAACTTATGCTCGTGGTACTTTGATGGATGGTCTATATTCCCTTGAACCTATAAACTCCAACGTCATGCACATTCAATCTAGAAAAAGAAAATATGATAATCACACTCCACAACTTTGACACGCTAGACTTGGACATATTTCCAAGAGTAGGATTCAAAAGTTCGTTTGAACTCCTGACTTGCGAATCTTGTCTCAAAAGAAAGATGACCAAATCACCCTTCACAGGGAATCCCGAGCGAACCAAACAGACATTGGATTTAATACATACTGACATTTGTGGACCACTGAGTGTCAGTGCGAGAGAAAGATTCTCGTACTTCATAACATTCACCGACGACTTTAGTCGTTATGGATATGTGTATCTTATGAAACACAAATTCGAAACTTTTGAGAAATTCAAGGAGTTTCGAACGGAAGTAGAGAACCAACATGGGCATAGTATTAAAGCACTTCGATCTAACAGAGGTGGTGAGTACTTAAGCCAAGTATTCCTCGATTATCTGAAAGAGAATGGAATTCTCGCTCAGCGAACTCCCCTTAGGACGCCCCAACTCAATGGAGTGTCTGAAAGGAGGAACCGAACATTGTTAGTCATGGTTCGTTCCATGATGAGCTTTGCTGACCTTCCCTTTTCGTTTTAGGGCTTCGCCCTATTAACTTCTTCGAAGATACTAAACATAGTACCTTCAAAGTCAGTGCCAACAACGCCGCACCAAGTATGGTATGGTAAAGCACCCGTGTATTCGTATCTACGAGTATGGGGATCTCCTGCCTATGTAAAGAACAAGAAAGGAGATAAGCTAGATAGTAGATCTAGTTTGTACAAATTTGTGGGGTATCCAAAGAAATCCATTGGATACCTGTTCTACGATCTTAAAGAACGTAATACGTTCGTATCTAGGAACGCCCACTTCTTAGAGGATGATTTCCTCACCAACAGAAATGGGATAATCGTAGAACTTGATGAAGTCCAAGAATCGGACCCATCCCCACAAACAGTGGAAGCTGAACCTGAATTCGCTAAACCTACTAGTACACCTATTCTTCGAAGGTCCGATTGAATTCGTAAGAAACCAGAGAGATTTGGTTTCATTCACGAAAACGAGAAGTTGGACAGCGATCCAAGGACCTATGAAGAAGCTATGTCAGACATAGATTCGGGTGCGTGGCTCGAAGCCATGCATTCCAACAAGGTTTGGACCTTGGTCGATCCAGCTGAGGGAACTATCCCTATAGGATGCAAATGGATCTTCAAGCGTACGCTTGGAATGAATGGAGAGGTATTAACTCATAAAGCTCGCTTAGTGGCGAAAGGGTATTCTCAAAGGCCTGGAATAGACTATGAAGAAACCTTCTCTCTCGTATCGGTGTCGAAATCCATTCGGATACTCCTTGCCATAGCCGCGTGGCATGACTACGAAATATGGAAACTGGACGTAAATACCGCCTTTCTCAATGTAGACATTGACAAGGAGATATTTATGCAACAACCCGAAGGGTTTGCGTCCAAAGGAATTGAGCACAAAATGTGTAAACTTCAAAGGTCATTTATGGCCTAAAACAGGCGTCCCGAACCTGGAACATACGATTGGATGAGACAGTCAAAGCTTTTGGCTTTATCAAAAACGTATACGAACCTTGTGTGTACAAGAAGAATAGTGGAAGTTCGGTACAATTCATAGTTTTATACGTCGACGACATTCCGTTGATCGGAGACGATATCGAAATCTTAACGCAGACGAAAGCGTGGTTATCCGCGCAGTTCTCCATGAAAGATATGGGAGACGCATCTTACGTATTGGGAATACGTATCTATAAGGATAGATCAAAGAAGATGATAGGACTCTCCCAATCTCAGTACATCAACACAATTTTGAAAAGATTCAAAATGGAATAATCCAAGAGAGGATTGCTTCCAATGAGACATGGTATCTCTCTTTCCAAGTCAATGTGCCCTACAACTGACGAAGAAAAGATGAGAATGTCTCTCATACCTTATGCCTCTGCTATAGGGAGCATAATGTATGCAATGTTGTGTACTCGACCAGACATAGCACACGCTCTAAGTGTAACGAGCCGCTATCAGTCAAATCCAGGCGAAGAGCACTAGACCGCCGCAAAAGCAATCCTTAAGTACCTGCGAAGGACTAAGGATATGTTCTTGGTCAACGGTGGTAGTGGAGAACTGAAACTTGAAGGATTCACTAATTCGAGTTTCCAGTCTGACGTGGATGATTACAAATCCAATTCTGGATACATATTCCGCCTCAATGGGGCAGCGATAATTTGGAAAAGCTGTAAACAGTCTACCACTGCCGACTCAACCACTGAAGCAGAATATATTGCAGCATCAGATGCAGCAAAGGAGAGTGTTTGGATAAGAAACTTCATCCAAGAACTGGATGTAGTTCCTAGCATTGCTGAACCTGAAGTAGTCTTCTGTGACAACAAAGGGGTGATAGCTCAAGCGAAGGAGCCGAGATCACACCACCAATCCAAGCACGTAATGAGGAAATACCACATGATGTGGGAGATCATTGGTAGAGGATACATACACATAGAACGTGTCAACTTAGAAGACAACATAGCTGACCCACTAACTAAGCCACTTCCGCAAAAGGCGTTCGAGGGACATCTAGATAAGATGGTTCTTAGAAACGTTTGTGAATGTCTTTAGGGCAAGTGGGAGATTGATAGGATAGTGCCCAACAAGCCGATTCACTTTAGCTTGTAATAGGTCTATTCTGTAAAACGATCTTTGATTCTATAAATAATTTATATCAGTATAGAACAAACAATGGCCAACTTCATCTTCGCGAATACATTTAAGCGATCGGATGAAATCCTTAGATCACATTTGACTATGGGACGATTCACTTCAGTATTGAGTGCAATCATGAAACAGTCTCTAAGGTCGTGATCTTAAAACACGTTCCAAGTCATAGATTCCGAAACGAGACAAGGTATCGTAGGAATCGTCAAGACTTGTACAAATATGCATGGTTCACATGGAGTGAATTTGTAGCGTTTTATGAACAAGGCCTTTGAGGCCAGTGCATATGAGTAGGTGGTTCGATAGAGGATCGAACGCATCGAACGACCCGAATAGAGAAATCCATTGTGGAAGTGCATGACGCATATCGGTGATGGGACGTTTCTCAAGACTTATAATAGTGTACGATTTAGTCCTTAGACTTGACGTGCTAGGGCGAATCCGGTGCATGAGTGTGCGTACTTAGATCTAGGTACAGGTCACGTTGCCTGACCATAACGTGCCTAGGTTGGGTGCATAAAGTTGTGTACGCGAGTGGTTAGTACCAATATGGAATCTACCTACTCATCGTAATGGATGAGGGAATTTCCTATACGATTCTTAGAAAATATATCCGAGGAATCTGCGGCCGCAGTCGGTGACGGATTTGGAAAGGGGTTTCCAAATTTAGCAGTCACACTGGAATATTATCCCGAATTAGAAAGTATAGTTATTGAGACAATTTAGAGGTGTCGATCATTTCACACACCCTAAGTCTTGATCGGGAAATTAAGTCGATAGAAGGACCGTATGTACATGGCAATTATAAGAGGTGAGGTTCACAAATATCAATTCACCTGAAGTTGGGCTTCATGGGCTTGTGGCTAGACATCGACCATGAAGTGTAGGTACTCCTGAATTAATAAGGGAGATTAATTATAGAAGTGGTCAATTAAAGGGGTTTAATTGATCGGAGCAATTAACTGCTCCTAAATTAAATCACGAGGAATTCGTGGGCCTGCTGCCAATTGATGGTGAACCGAGAGGGTCACACACAATACAGTTGGACAGTGACAGTTATAAAAGGAAATAAATGATTTAAGGTTGTTAAATCAAGAAATGAATTAAAGTGTTAATTCAGTTGGAGGATTAATTAATTAGATGATCTAATTAATTAAATAATTAATTAAAGTATTAATTAATTAAGAGAGAGGTATTAATTTATTAATTAATATGGGCTAGTTTAATTAATGTGTTAATTAAAAGGAACTTGCAAGACATGGGCCTTTAATTAAAAGCCCATAAGAAGTCTTGCAAATCTAGGTTATGTGGGAGGCTATAAAAGGAGTCTAAGCAGGACACCAAAACTAGCTTTCATTATTTCGCTCAAGAAACCCTAGCCGCCCCCCTTGTCTGCGCCGCCCAACCCTGTGCCCCGCCTTATATAAAAGGAGTCTAAGCAGGACTCCAAAACTAACTTTCATTATGTTGGGATATATCGGTTGTCAGAACAACAAAAGTGCGAAAATTAAAATTTTTCCGAGATACCCATCAGTCCCATGATACATAGATCCATCTTATATATGCGCAAAGGTTGAATCAAGCAACAAAACAGTACTAAAAAGGGGGTATGCGATTTTTACCTCACCACAGGCAAGGTGGTGGCAACCTCCGGATTTGTTCTAGATTCACAGGTAGTGATCCAAGTGTCTCACCTCCAGAGTTGATCCACACCAGTTGGATTGTAGGGACACCTCCAAGTCGCAGGCTACGAACTAGATCTTGAAGGTTGTCAATGGAGGAATAGATGGATCTACTTGCAGAGCAAGATCCAGCAATGGAAGAACAGAGAGGGAGGGCGGCGCACAGGGCTTGGTGGCGCAGGCAGGGGCCGGCTAGGGTTGTGGGGCGGCTAGGGTTGTGAGTGCAAGAGTGATTTCAAGATTTTTCAACTCAACCTTGAGTCTTACTTAGACTCCTTTTATAGCCTCCCACTTAACTTAGTCTTGCAAGACTTCTTCTGGGCTTTTAATTAAAGGCCATGTCTTCCAAGTTCATTTAATTAACCCATTAATTAAAATAGCCCATATTAATTAATAAATTAATATATCTCTTAATTAATTAATACTTTAATTAATTAGATCATCTAATTAATTAGTCTTCCAATTGAATTAACATTTTGATTCATTTATTGATTTAACAACCTTAAATCATTTATTTCATTTTATGACTGTCACTGTCCAACTGTATTGTGTGTGACCCTCTATGTTCAGCATCAATTGGCAGCAGGCCCATGAACTCTTCATGATTTAATTTAAGAGCAGTTAATTGCTCCGATCAATTAAACCTTTTTCATTGACCACTCCAGAATTAATCTCCCTTATCAATTCAGGAGTACCTACACTTCATGGTCAATGTCTAGCCACAAGCCCATGATGCCCAACTTCAGGTGAATTGATATTTGTAAAACTCACCTCTTATAATTGCCATGTACATACGGTCTTTCTATCGACTTAATTTCCCGATCAAGACTTAGGGGTGTGTGTATTGATCGGAACCTCTAAATTGTCTCGATAACTATACTTTCTAATTCGGGATAATTATCCAGTGTGACTGCTAAATTTGGAAACCCCTTTCCAAATCCGTCACCGACTGCGGCCGCTGATTCCTCGGATATATTATCTAAGAATCGTACAGGAAATTCCCTCATCCATTACGATGAGTCAGTAGATTCCGTACTGGTACTAACCACTCGTGTACACAACTGTACGCACCCAACCTAGGCACGTTATGATCAGGCTACGTGACATGTACCTAGATCTAAGTACGCATACTCTTGTACCGAATTCGCCCTAGCACCTCAAGTCTAAGGACTAAATCGTACACTATTATAAGTCTTGAGAAACGTACCATCACCGATATGCGTCATGCGCTTCCACCATGGGTTTCTCTGTTTGGGTCGTTCAATGCGTGCGATCCCCTATCGAACCACCTACTCATATACACTGACAGTAAAATGTCTTGTTCATGAAACTCTACAAATTCACTTCATGTGAATCATGCATATTCATACAAGTCTTGACGATTCCTACGATACCCTGTGTCGTTTCAAAATCAATGACTTTGAACGTGTTTTAAGATCACGACCTTAGAGATTGTTTCATGATTGCACTCAACATCGAAGTGAATCGTCCCATAGCCAAATGTGGTCTAAGGATTTCATCCAATCGCTTAAATGTATTCTCGAGAGATGAAGTTGGCCATTGTTTATTCTATACAAATATAAATAAACGTGCGTATTATTCATAGAATCAAAAGATTGTTTTTACAGAATAGGCCTATTACTAGCTAAAGTGAATCAGCTTGCTGGTGACTATCCTATCAAGGATTTCCTAGAAGTTCGTCCTTTGCAAATCAGAACTCTATTTGAAGAATATCAAAGAAGGAAGAAGCAATACTGAAGATACCCTTGAACATTTTCATGCAACATCAGTGATGAAACTACTTTACATTCACTTTTCCTTTGCACATTTGCTTGGTAGATTGACCTTCGCCTTACACCAGAAGTAGCAGAAGTTTCAGCTGCAATTCGAGCACTCGAGATGGCTACAGCTCATGGGTGGACAAATGTAATTCTTGAAAGTGAATATAAAATCGGTTATTGATAGAGTATATATAGTAGCCTCATACTTTCTTTGGGATTCTTAGGACACTTATGATTGTTTGGGATTTCTAGCTTTGACTACTTTAGGTAATTCTCATGTTCTTCCTATGTCTAGAATGAATATTGACATATCTGAGTTACCTTCAATATAATTCCAATTTAGTCAGGGCAGAGCTAAACCATTTCCATTGAGGGGCGATGATTTTTTTTTGCAAACTCAATATTTTTTTGATGTTTCGATAAAATGACAAGAATTAAACTAAACTAAACTAATACTCTAATTATATCCACCAAATGTTAAAAACAATATTTGAAATAAAACAAATAAGTATTACTCAGACAAAACACCAAATGTAATACATAATAATGAACTTGAAACTTGAATAGAAACATCATACCATTTTTTAATTAAGTTGTGCATAACACACATATTATACATATTGTTTAAATGATAAAGAAAAATAATTAAATGAAAAAATATGAAGCATTTAGATTTGGACAGGAAACCTATTACACATTTTGGAAGGAAACGTACCACAACCATTAGGACTAAGGGCATCTCTAATGATTAATGGGGATATGTCCTAGAGGGTATGTGAGGGGAAGGGGCGAAAAATTTCATCTCTAATGACTAGGTGGGGGGAGAGGGTATTCTGACTAAAGGGACCTTGGAGGGATGTTGGATGAAGATGAAGATGAAGTGCAATGAAGATAAGAAGATAAGGGAAGGTTTTGTTGATTTCCAAAACGTCAAAATCAGCTAAGTATGGAAAGCTTAGGTCCCTTAGAAGAATTTTGACCAAGTAAAGAAGACAACAGAAGGGTCCAAAATTCTAAGCCCAGAAGACTACTGATCTTATGCTGAAACAGCAATCAGAATGGTAGGTCATCAGCTGACTCAAATTAGATTAGTTCAGAGTTTGATCAGCAGAGTATCTATCAGCAGGGTTGTTTCGATCAGCAGAGTAGAAGAGATCAAGAAGTCAGTCCAACGGTAATAAATGCACTTGGTGTAATAAATGCTGTAAGAGAAGGGTAGTAATGGCAAATGATTGAAATTTATTCTCGGATCAGCAGAGTGCATTTAATGCAGCTACAGGAAAGTACAGCAGAAAGTACTGTAGCAGGGAGCCGTTCTGAAGATTTGGGCTAAGGCTATGGATTTGATTTGTGACTTCCTTCAACGGTCATATTTTCAAATCCAAGTATAAATAGAGCTGATTTCAACGAGCGAGACACACAACAACATTCTGAGATTTCGTTTCCGAAGCAGAAATTTTTCTAAGTCTCAAGAAGCTCAAGAACAGCTCACTCGTTTGGTGAAGTCATCTGTTGACAGAAACCAAGTTGAAGCAAAATAGAAAATACTTTCTGAGTGAAATTGTATTAGCTGAGTGTTGTGCGGAGTTTAGATCCATCTTTGTGAGTGATCTAACTTCAGAGGATAGGTTTTCTGAGTGATTTCCTATTGTGTGCTTACAACCTTTTCATTTGTTGTCTATGTGTAAGTGGAGAAATATTGTAAACTTAGTGTTTATAGTATAACCCAGAATCTAAATGATCTGGAAGAGTGGACTAAAGGATTTTTATCCATATAACCACTATAAAAATTCTTTGTGTTATTCGTGCATTTAAGATTTCTTGCATATTTCAAAATTGCATAAGTAAACACTTTGAATTGCTTTAAAGATTTTGAAGGAGTTTTTAAACTGGGGATAAAATCTTTAAATAGACTTAGTCTACTTGTGAAAAACACTTACAAATTATCCGCTACAAGTATACTCTTGTAAAACTATTTTTGCTGAAATCAGCTAAGTTACTATAAGAAGAGTGGTCACTCCGATGTTCAAGATTTGTTCACGATCAGCATAGTCAGCTTACTGTTCTTCATAAGCTTAGTCTGCTGACAGACGACTGAAAAGTTTTTAAGTCAAAAAAAAATTTCAGAGGTCTATTCACCCCCCCTATAGACCTCATCTGACCACTTGGGACGAACAAGTGGTATCAGAGCAGGTGGTTCATTAGAATCAGCTGCCTGATCAACGAGCTTGATCCAAGTGTTTTTCAATGGTTTTCAAAACTTTTCAAAAGAGCATCTTTTTGAAAAATAAAAACTTTTTGAAAAATGGATTGTATCAGCCATGTTCCCCACATTGCTGGTACGTCTTTTGAAGACTGGAAAATCAGGATGGAGATTTTTCTAGCTGCTTATAATGATAATATGTACACATGTATCATAAAAGGTCCATTCAGATTCACCAAGACGATAAAGATCAATGAAGTTGATACCGTGGTGGTGAAAGACTTGCATGAGATGACAGCCGAAGAAATTAAGCTGTTCAATCTAGACAAAGTCGGAAGATTTATCATGACTAAAGCCCTGGATAAGGATCTGTTTGATAAAGTCAAACATTGCAAAACTGCAAAAGAGATGTGGGACAAAGTCAGAGACATGAGCGAAGGAAATGACGCCATTTAAGAGCATCAGCTGAGTGTTGCTCTGGAAAAGCTGGATAACTTCAAAATGAAGTCTGGAGAGACCATTGATCAGATGGATACTAGGTTCACCAGAACACTAAATGAAGTTTTAAAGCTTGGAAAAACCTTCACGGATAAAGAGATAACCATCAGAGTACTGAAGGCTTTACCTCCGAAATTCAACATGAAGGTGACAGCGATGGAAGAATCAAGAGATTTGGGAAAAATCTCTCTTACAGAGCTGTTCTCAGTACTCAAGGCATATGAGTATAAACTGCCAAGAATGGGAATTGAAGAAACCTCAACTTCAGGACCCACAGCTGCCTTAGTTGCTGCTGAAAATCCCAGAAGACCAGCACAGAAAAGCAAAGAAGTGGACTCATTTGATGAAGCCACATTACTCAACAAAAAGGAGTACATAGCTGGAGTTGTAGCATTGCTGATAAACAATTTCAAGAAGTTCTACAAAAGAAAAATGAAGAACAAATACAACAATGCTTCTACTTCTAAACCTAACTTTTCTTCTCAAGATAAGGATGATTATAAAGCCAAACTAATGTGTTATAACTGCAGGAAATTGGGACACTTCATCAAAGACTGTCCATATCCAAAAGCAGAGAAGTACACTGAAGAAGAGAAGAGAATCAGAAAAGAAAGAAAGCATCAGAGAGGCAAGGCAATGGTAGCTGAAGCAGAAAAGCTGACTGCTATCTACTCATCTGATTCAGACTCAGACACTTCAGACGAAGAGTCTTCTGATGAAGAGAAACCTGCTCTCCTCTGCCTGATGGCCAAGGAATCTGATGACTCTGAGGATGAGGTAACTCCTCATGATAATGAATTATTTAATTCATTTGAACAAATGATGCTTAACAATACTGGTATTGCTGAAGCATATAAAAAGCTTAAGGAAGAGATGATATTGCTAAAAGAGCAAAACAGTTCACTGAAACTCACAGCTGAAAAGCCAAGAGAATCAGTTGAATATAAAAAGCTTGAGCAAGAACATGAATCTCTGAAAGCTGAATGTGAAGTTTATAAGGGTAAAATCATTGAGCTTGAGAAAATCATCGAGTCTCATGAGAAATCATCTGTTGCATCAACTCATATGTCTAGTAAACAGAAGATGCCTTTAGAACAGGATAAGCTAGAATTGAATCATACTGAAAAAATTATATCTGCTGACAATAGTAAGGTCATTTTGCATGTTCAAACTACTAAACCTACTTCACCTGAGAAAGTGTTAAAGGAGACAAAAACTCCTAAGGCTAAAAAGAGCAAAGAGCCTAGTGTAGGTAAACAGACTAGTAAGACCAAACAGCAGAGTCCTAAGAAGTCTGCTGATAAAGCTAAATTGAATCAGACTAGTGGTAAAACTATGTCGTCTGTTAATGAGCAAGCATCTAGTAAACCAAAGAAGCATAAGAATAAGAAAAATCAAAATGCTTGGTATGGAAATGAGTCTTATTATGTGCAACTTGCTGCATATCCTCCTATGTATCATGCACCTCAATTTTCAACTTACTATGCACCATATTCTGCTCATCCAATGCATGCATACCCTGCTTATCATGCACCTTATCCTGCTTATGAACATTTTCCTTATCATACTGATCATCAACCTGACTTATCTGCTAATTATGATAAAGATAAAACTGTTCATGCTCCTGTCAAAACTCAGAAGCCTAAGAAGCCTAAGACATCAACATCTTGGGTTGTCAAAGGTGTAACTAATCCTTCAGGACCCTCTCAATAAGTGTACCTAAAACAATTTTATTTTTGTTTTGTAGGTTAGGATTAGGAGTAGGAGTAAAGTAGAGAAGATTTGGTACTTGGACAGTGGTTGTTCAAGGCACATGTGTGGAAGTATACATGAGCTGACTGATGATGTTGCTGTGGATGGTCCAAAGGTCACTTTTGGAGACAGCAAAGAAGGCAAGATTGTAGCTAAAGGAAGATTAATCAAAGGAAACATAGAGATATCTGACGTCTCATATGTTAAAGGCCTAAAGTACAACCTGCTGAGCATAAGTCAATTTTGTGACAAAGGATATTCAGTCATCTTCTCAACAGATAAGTGCTATGTTGAACAGATTGGTACAAAGAAGGTAATTTTATCTGGAAGACGACAAGGAAATGTCTACATAGTCGACTGGAATTCTGCTGACAAAAATTCGAGCATTTGTTTGGTGGCATCAACACCAAGTGAAGTCAGTTGGCTGTGGCACAAAAGGATGAATCATTTAAACTTCAAGACCATAAACAAATTGATAAAGAATTATCTGGTAGAAGGGATTCCAAAAACAGTCATGAGCAAAGATAAGCTCTGTGACGCCTGTCAGAAAGGGAAACAAATCAAGTCATGATCAACAAATACAGCCTGCTTTACCCAGAACAGATGCATGATCAACAAAAATCAGAACAAGACTCCATATGAAGTTTGGAACAACAGGAAACCAAACATTCATTACTTTAAAATTTTTGGTTGTAAATGCTTTGTGTTAAATAATGGGAAAAATCACCTTACTGCATTTGCAGAGAAGGCTGATGAAGCTGTTTTTGTAGGATACTCTACTGTTAGTAAAGTCTATAGAGTTTTTAACAAAAGAACATTGCTAATAGAAGAATCCATTCATGTAGTATTTGATGAGCCAAGTCAATCTTCTGAAAAGAATCAAAGCATTAATCAAGATCTGTCTACTGATTTACAGAAGTTGAATGTTGGAAAGAATGAAGAATATGTTCCCATCATACTACCTAATCTCAACTCAGCTGCTAACTCAAATGCTGTTCAAAATCACAGTGCTGATTGTTTAACAGACGAGTTGCAAACAGCTGACAGACCAGAGACTGTTCAACAGACAAGAACTGTTCAACAGACTACTACTGAATCTCCAACAGTAGTGTTGCAAGATCAAAACAGAGGACAACATCCAGACCTGCAATCTGATCTCAGATGGCTCAAGAATCACCCACCAGAGTTAGTGATTGGTGATCCTTTGGATAGAGTGAAGACAAGAAGAGCTGCTGCACAAGACTCTATGTTTGTCACCTTTTGATGGGGGCTATTTCGCACCCTACATACTACTCGGATCGAATGAAGAAGATAAGATCGATTCGACCAATTCAAACAGATCGGGATCATCTTATTGACCCGGCCAAGTGCAGCTCGCTTCGATAGAAGATTATACTCCGGACTCAAGAAGGATATTTGGGCCGAGTCCTATTAGGACTATGTTTCCTTGTAACGCTAGGTTTAAAATTATATAAATACCTAGTTAATCATTGTATTAGACATCTACGAAATTCCTGAACTCTAAGAATACAGGATTTAACACTGCTTACAACAGCACAACTCAATAATATTCAATATTATTATAGAGCTTTTTACCTTCATATCGGTGTGTTCTTAGCTTTGTTTTGTGGTTTTACTTCTTGTTCTTGAATATTGCTTTTCTTTGTAACCGATCCATCCGGAATAAAGTAACAGTGCCCTATATAACATATATATAAATATCGAAAACCCCCCGATATCACAAATTTACTGATATTCAACTAACCCGACGAAATCCGGCTAAATCACCTTTCTATCTCAAATAGAGCCTAAACAAATTGAAGAAGCTCTTAGTGATTCCTTCTGGATTGAAGCTATGCAAGAAGAGTTGAATCAATTTGAAAGGAACGAAGTATGGTACTTAGTTCCAAGACCAAGTCATCAAAGAGTAATTGGCACTAAATGGGTTTTCAGAAATAAAATGAATGAAGATGGTATTGTTACCAGAAATAAAGCAAGATTAGTGGCCAAGGGTTATTGTCAAGAAGAAGGAATTGACTTTGATGAAACATTTGCACCAGTAGCAGGACTTGAAGCAATCAGACTGTTTCTTGCCTATGCTGCTTACAAGAACTTCACTGTTTATCAGATGGATGTGAAATCAGCATTTCTCAATGGAGAATTGCAAGAAGAAGTGTATGTTGAACAACCGCCTGGATTTGAAGCTTATCAATCAGAAGACAAGGTGTATCGTCTGAAGAAAGCCCTCTATGGACTGAAATAGGCTCCAAGAGCATGGTATGATACCCTATCTAATTTTCTTTTAATTAAAGGATTTCGTAAAGGTAAGGTAGACAAAACCTTGTTCACAATTGAATGGGAGAATCATATATTAATTGTGCAAATATATGTAGACGATATTATTTTTGGTTCAACTAACCAACAGATGTGTGACAAGTTCTCCAAGCTGATGCAGAATAAGTTTGAAATGAGCATGATGGGTGAACTCAATTATTTTCTTGGTTTGCAAGTTAGACAGTTGCCTGATGGAATATTCATCAACCAAGCAAATACACAAGAGATCTGTTTAAGAAATTTGGTATGGAAACTAGCTCCACTGCTACTGTTCCAATGTCTACTAGTCTTCGTTTGGATAAAGATGAAGATGCCAAATAAGTGGACATAACCAAATACAGAGGCATTATTGAGTCACTGTTGTATCTAACAGCCAGCAGACCTGATATCATGTACTCTGTTGGGGTTTGTGCGAGATTTCAATCAAATCCTAAGGAATCTCATCTCTTAGATGCCAAGAGAATACTGAAATATATTAAGGGCACTCAAGAATTGGGATTGTGGTATCCTAGAGAATCTGGATTTGAGCTTATTGGATATTCAGATTCAGACCTTGGTGGCTGCAAAATTGATAGGAAGAGCACAACAGGTGCCTGTCAATTTTTGGGTAGTCGACTGATCTCATGGATGAGTAAGAAACAAACTTCAGTATCCATATCTACTGCTGAAGCTGAATATATAGCTGCTGGAGCTTGCTGTGCACAGATTTTATGGTTGAAGCATCAACTAGAAGATTACAATATCAAAATCAGTGGAATTCCAATCTACTGTGACAATACAAGTGCAATATCCCTTACTCAGAATACTACAAGTCATTCACGGACTAAGCATATTGAGATCAAGCATCATTTCATTAGAGATCATGTGGAAAAAGGGAATGTTATGATTGAGTATGTTCATACAGACAATCAGATAGCTGACATTTTCACTAAACCTCTAAGTGAAGTAAGGTTTTCAACTCTAAGAGCTGAACTAGGATTACTAAATTTGGATGCATAAGCTGAGGGGGAACTTATCAGAAGACTGAAGTTCATCAGCACAGTCATCCATTATCATACTCAAGGATTAACTCTCAACAGACTATTTAACTTATGAATTCTTAAAGTCAGGGGGAACAAGTAAGACTAGCGGTACTTCTGATTAAAAGATGAAATTTGTTGATGACAGTTAGTTGAAGTTATATTATCAGAAGATATGTTCTTAATTCTTGAAGATTGAAGATCAAATTATCTTGCTGGATTGACAAACAGCAGAGGAAGATTACTAGCTATTGGCTTTCTCTAGTAATATCAGATAACAGATCACTCGTCTGTCAGATAAGTTGAACTCTACTCATCTGATACATTATATAAGCATGGTCATAAATCGCATCTTTTGAAACACGCTTTTATAAGTAACAGATAAGTGCCGATAGAGTTTCCCGCCCATCTGACATTAATTTAATATATTTGAAGTCCGCAATTCTCACCCGCACGATTTCAAAACTGTCAGATAAATCTTACGGTTCACATTATCACGATAACCAAAATCAAAAGAAACGTATAAAATCCGATCTGAACAGATTAGTCGACTTACGCACACAAAATTCCTAAATTCTCTAACTCTCTAAGCTCTCAGTTTTCTACAGATTTACATCACTTAACCTCAAAATGGCTATTGCTGAAGGAAGATTCTTAAGCTACGACAGGTTCTACTCATCCGGTACTGATCTGATGAGGGAAATAATGAAGAAAATCAAGGAATCGTCATTGGTTCCCATCCTAGAGGCTCATGAGGATCGTGTATATCTGGACGATGTTGATGCCTTCTACAAAACAAGGAAGTTTAACGATGATGAGACTGCTATGGTTCCTACAATTGGGGGAAAGAAAATTTGTATATCTGCTGCTGTTCTAAGTGAATTGTATGGGCTGAAAAACGAAGGAGGAGATGTGACAGACCTAGGGTCTGAGAAAGAGGAGGAATTTTGGCAAATTTGTGCCAAGGAGGGAGAGGAGATGACAAGAACTCTGATGAAGACTCAGCTGAAGGATGAGTATCAGAGGTTCGCTGACATAATTGCGAAGGTGCTGGACTGCAGCACTAGTTCTTTGAATGGATTACCCAGGAGGAGGTATTATACAATGATTTGTATTTACTATGGTTTGAAAATTAACTGGGCTCTCATGTATTTGATCTACTAAGTGATAAGAAGGTCAAATATGCCATTCTGCTCAGTCATCTGTTCTTAAGTTTGAGATGTCAACTGGGAAGTGGAAAGCCTACCCATCCTAGCAAAGAATTTAAGTTGTATGAGCCTGTTAGAAGTGGAGGAACTTCTAAAAGAAAGGCTCCTGCCAAGGTTGCTAAGGCCCTGCAAAGAAAGGAAAGAAGACTTGTCAGACCAGTGGGTCTGATGATCAAACAGTAAGCACTACTATTGAAGCTGGATCAGCACAGCCTGATATTGTGATTCCTGAAAAGGTAATTGATGAGTTTGCTGAAGAACTTGAGAAGATGGAGACTGGATCATCTCCTGAAAGAACAGAATCTGATGAAGCTGTTACTCAAGTTACAAAGAAAATAAGGACAAGGAGTTCTGCGAAAGGACCTCCTAAACCCAAACCTTCAGGAAGAGAGACACCAGCAACATAAGAGAGACACCAGCAACAGCAGAGACTCCAATCATTATTGAAGAGCCTGCTGATATGCCTGTTGGAGACTCATCTGTTGGAGTGTCTGCTGAGAATAAAGAAGAACAGCAGACTAGCACAACTATTGAAGGAGATGCACTCCTTCTGCATCCTACCCCTATTGCTGCTACTCCAATACAAATTGTGGAAAGTCCTGAAGCTAAAAAGCTAAGGACTGGCAAAGTTGTAATTCCTTTTATCTCTGTGGCTGAAAAGAAGAAATTAGATGAGGCTGAGAAACAAAGGAAGGCCGCAGAAAAGGCTGAAGAAGATCGCCTAAAGGCCCTTGAGCTCAAAAGACTGGAAGAAGAAGCCAGTAAAATGACTCAAGCACAAAGAGATGCTATTGAAGCAGCAGAGTTGGCTGCTGCCATAGAAGCAAGTGCTAAGGACTCTCATGGTCCAAGGCAAGCTGGTGGTATTGTAATTGGTGAACAAAGAGATCTCACCAAGCCTAAGCCAGTTATGCCTACCCCAGCAGTGCAACCTAAGAGAAGAGCAAAGGTAAAACTGGCACTGGAGATTGTCAGAGATGACCCTACTGCTTTTGATGAGTTTATTGCACGGTTGGATGCTGAAAATAACAAGATTACTCGTCTGACGATGTTCAACAAGGAAAAGGTTCGATATAACAGATGGAGAGACTATCGTCTTACAAAGAGTAAGGATCAAATTGCAAGCTGGAAGGCCTTTGCTGATGAAGAAGCCTGGGTTTTGAAATGGCTTGAGACAGGTTCTCTGACACAAGCTCTGGACTCAGAGTTCATCTTGGACAAATTGAGACTGAGGATCAGTCATCTTGTGAAAGCTGAAGCAAAGAAATTATATGATTCCGTTCCAGAGGAATATGCTGAAAATGAAGATCTTAAGGAACGTTCAATCAAGCTGGCAGTTTCCCAAACAATGGAAACTTGGGCCAAAAGGACTAGGAAGATGAAGGGACAGCCAAGCTCTATGATCCCTCTTCCAAGTCTGAAGCAGATTGTTTATGGACCTACTATTAAACATTATGAAGAGCTGCCTGAGGATCCAATATCCCAGTTTGTTCCAATTGATGATTTGACATGGATTTCATAGGTCTATTGTGGATAATGCAGGTAAAATGCGCATTATTGCCAATGTTAAGAAGGTCCAAGCTCCACCTGCTGATCAGAATAAAGAGAAAGAAGGTACTTCTAATCATGTTGATCAAAACAAAGAAACAGAAGGTACTTCTGACCTTACTGATCAGAACAAGGAAAAGAAGGAGGATATTTCTGAACCAGCTGATAAGTCAAAGGAGAAGGAAAACACTACAAATCCAGCTGATCAGATCAAAGAAAAGGAAGGTACCTCTGACCCAGCTGATCAGACTAAGGAGAAGGAAAACACTCCTAGTCAAGCTGATGAAGGAAAAAGAGACTACTCCTGGTTCAGCAGATCAGATGACAGAATCAGCAACCCTTGCCTTACCTCCTATTCCAACTGATGTTACTTCTACTTCTCAAAGCTTACAGCCATCTCTGTTGGACCCAATTCAACAGATGATTTCAAAGTCAATGAAGGATTTAGAAGAGAAGTTAACTACAAATCTGTTGGCTGCTTTAAGTCAACCAACCCAAAGAGCTGCTTCTGTTCCTACTTCGCTGATAGAAGACACTGCTCATAATGTGGAAACTATCAGACAAGATATGGATGTGATTAGAGCAAGAACTCAAAGTACAGCTGCTGGTTGGAGACAGATTACTGAAACAGTTGAAATGGCCATTCAAGCTGAGGATGAAACTTTAGAAAATATGATGAAGGACTTCAAGGCATCTACTGATATGATTCTGGCAACTCAGATTCAGCTAGGTGACCAAGGGGAAGTTGTCCTTAACAGAATGGATGCTTTTGAGGCCAATCAACTCAGACAGCAAGCTCAACTTGATGCAATGGAAAAGAATATCAAACTTCTCTGTGATTCACTTCAAATCACACCAGTCTTACCACAATATCCAATCAACCCTGCTGATGATGACAAAAAGAGGGAAGATAGGGTACTTGGTGAAAAAGAAGATAGACCTGAAGGCACATCTTTTGAAAAGACTGCTGAATTTGAAGACACTGAAGTACTGGAGGGATCTGCTGAAGATGAAAAAGCTGATGAAGAAAATGAAGGCACAAGCAGACCAGTAGATCAGTCAATTGCAGAAGAAGAAGAGGAAGCTGGTGAAACTGAAGCTGAAGAAAATCCTAAGGAAACAGCAAAGACTGATAAAGAAATTGCTGCTGCTAAGGACTCAGCTGAAGAACAGCTTAATCCTGATGTTAAGCAAAAGAAGATGGAGCTGCTAAGACAAAAATTCTTCAAGGAATTAGAAGCTGAAACTTCCAAACCTGAAGAAGATGAAGAGGACAAGCAAGAAGATAAAGCAGAAGACATGTTTAGTCTAGATTACTTAGGCTTGAAATCCTGGTAAATTTTCATTATGCACATCTCATCTGGAACTTGTAATCTGTAATCATTTCTAAATCTATAAAAGTTCAATTTTAAATCCAATAAATCATTTCTATCTCAGAAATTTTTGAGGATCAAAACTTTAGTATAGGTACAGGTACTTAGCTGAAGTTTTGTCATCATCAAAAAGGGGGAAATTGTTGGATGAAGATGAAGATGAAGTGCAATGAAGATAAGAAGATAAGGGAAGGTTTTGATGATTTCCAAAACGTCAAAATCAGCTAAGTATGGAAAGCTTAGGTCCCTTAGAAGAATTTTGACCAAGTAAAGAAGACAACAGAAGGGTCCAAAATTCTAAGCCCAGAAGACTACTGATCTTATGCTGAAACAGCAATCAGAAGGGTAGGTCATCAGCTGACTCAAATCAGATTAGTTCAGAGTTTGATCAGCAGAGTATCTATCAGCAGGGTTGCTTCGATCAGCAGAGTAGAAGAGATCAAGAAGTCAGTCCAACGGTAATAAATGCACTTGGTGTAATAAATGCTGTAAGAGAAGGGTAGTAATGGCAAATGATTGGAATTTATTCTCGGATCAGCAGAGTGTATTTAATGCAGCTACAGGAAAGTACAACAGAAAGTACTGTAGCAGGGAGCCGTTCTGAAGATTTGGGCTAAGGCTATGGATTTGATTTGTGACTTCCTTCAACGGTCATATTTTCAAATCCAAGTATAAATAGAGCTGATTTCAACGAGCGAGACACACAACAACATTCTGAGATTTCGTTTCCGAAGCAGAAATTTTTCTAAGTCTCAAGAAGCTCAAGAACAGCTCACTCGTCTGGTGAAGTCATCTGTTGACAGAAACCAAGTTGAAGCAAAATAGAAAATACTTTCCGAGTGAAATTGTATTAGCTGAGTGTTGTGCGGAGTTTAGATCCATCTTTGTGAATGATCTAACTTCAGAGGATAGGTTTTCTGAGTGATTTCCTATTGTGAGCTTACAGCCTTTTCATTTGTTGTCTAGGTGTAAGTGGAGAAATATTGTAAACTTAGTGTTTATAGTATAACCCAGAATCTAAGTGATCTGGAAGAGTTGACTAAAGGATTTTTATCCATATAACCACTATAAAAATTCTTTGTGTTATTCGTGCATTTAAGTTTTCTTGCATATTTCAAAATTGCATAAGTAAACACTTTGAATTGCTTTAAAGATTTTGAAGGAGTTTTTAAACTGGGGATAAAATCTTTAAATAGACTTAGTCTACTTGTGAAAAACACTTACAAATTATCCGCTGCAAGTATACTTTGGTAAAACTATTTTTGCTGAAATCAGCTAAGTTACTATAAGAAGAGTGGTCACTCCGCTGTTCAAGATTTGTTCACGATCAGCATAGTCAGCTTACTGTTCTTCATAAGCTTAGTCTGCTGACAGACGACTGAAAAGTTTTTAAGTCAAAAAAAATTTTCAGAGGTCTATTCACCCTCCCCCCCCCCCCCCCACCCCCACCCTCTAGACCTCATCTGACCACTTGGGACCAACAAGGGAGACTGGAGGGAGGGGGAGGGGGAGCTTTCCCCATCCAAGCCCCCTCCTTCGCATGCTATTCTTTTTTCTTTCTTTTTTTTTTTGTTTTATTTGGTTCTTTTTTTTATCTTTATTTAAAAATAAAAAATTTCTAAAATATGTATATTATTTGGAGATAATTATTTTTAATTATAAAAATATAACTTTCATTTTATTTAATTAACACTATTATTTTAATATTGACTTGTTTTAATAATTTTGAGGTTGTATTTATCACCCAAAAATAATTCTTTCTAAAAAATTTAAAATAATACGATACAATAATGAAATCATGTTCGACTACAACTCTACGAATTACATACGGTGAAACATAGACCTTAATTTTGACCTAAAATGAGTTTGATAGAATGAGTCATTAAAAATGACTAAAAAAATAGGGAGAGGGGGGAGGGAGGAGGAGGGGGAGAAGTCATCTCTAAGATATGATATCTTATCCCCCCTCCCCCCGTTGTAGCTCCGCCCTGATTTCTTCAAAATGTAAGTTGAGAGACAGGGTGGTCCTAATGAATAGATTGAAAGCTAAGTTTTAAATACATGAGTGAGAGAAAAAAAAGTCCTAATGAATAGATTGAAAGCTCAGTTTTAAATACGGACGTGAGTGAGAGAAAAAAATGTCTACTGTCTTGAGAGTTATTGCCTTGCCAAGATTTCTTGGCCTGATCTCGTTGACAAGTACTGAAAGACAAGAAATCTCAATAATTTCATTCATTTTAGAATAATAATATTCGACTTGGAGGTATCCAAATAAATAACGAGTTTTATTTAGAATTGTAGATAGCCAATTAATTACATAACCATGAAAAATAAGAGACTTGATTGAAAAACAACCACTTAAGCTAACAATAACTGGTTCAACTTTTATGGATATATAGCTATAGCTTGCTAAGGAAAATTCTTGTTTAGATTTGGTGTAGGAAACTATCATAGACCTTGTGCCTAGAAAATACATCACATCATTAATTTGATCCCACAAGGTCTATGATTTTTTTCTATACCAGGTCTAAGAATTTTCCACTAGCTACCTAAGGTTCATAAACATGAGGTTTCAACCTAGGCTTCGGGTGTACCATTAAAGGGTCGGCTCGTTGCAATGTCAGTCCATAAGCTTCTTCCATATTTAAATTTTCAGGCAACTGCCCATTAGCCAATTCGAAGTTGAATGCATGAATCAAAGTCGCAGTCAACAGTTGAACCATACGTATTCCTAGTCCCATTCCAGCACAAATTCTACGACCCGCCCCAAATGGTATCACATCAAAATCATTGCCTTTAACATCAGCATTGGGCTTTTGCCCATCTGCCATGAACCGTTGGGGTCGAAATTCTAGTGGACTTTCCCACACATTTGGATCACGAGCTATGGCCCAAACGTTAACAAGTAATGTAGATCCCTTTGGAATTAAGTATCCATTGATTTCACAGCTTTCTTGTGCAACTCTTGGTAGGGAGAGTGGGGTTGAAGGATGGAGTCGAAAGTTTTCCTTGATTACGGCTTGGAAGAACGGCAATTGAGCTAGGTCGGACTCGGTCACAAGCCTATTCTTACCGATGACTGAGTCAAGTTCTTGTTGGACTTGGGTCAAGATTTTAGGATGTCGTATTAGTTCAGCTATGGACCATTCCACCGTGCTAGATGTTGTGTCTGTTCCTGCAACAAACAAGTTCTACAACATATACGATTTTATTAGTTAGTTTTGAAAATTTCATCAAATTATATATAAACATATACATATATATATATATATATATATATATATATATATATATATATATATATATCTCGTTATTTTAATTTATCATATCGTGTCAAATAAATCCTAAGTGTTTACAAGACAAGTGTAATACACTTGCATTGTAATAAATTTAATATAAGAAAAATGATAAAGAGATTTATGAGATATTAAAAAAGGCATACCAAAAGAAGAGCTTTAATTTCTACGTCAGTAAGAATCCCTCCTTCGCTATCATCAACATCCTTCAATGAAATCAACGTGCTCAATAAATCAGTGTGACCCCTTGTTTCAGTAGAGCCTTTGATCTTATGCTCTTCAAGAATTGCGTTTAAAAAATCGTCAAAACGTTTGTGAAGCTTCTTCATCTTTGTAATGACTCCTTGAAGGTCGAAACCTTCAAGTGGTGGGATAAAATCACCTATGTTGAATACACCTGCCAAAACCATTAACTCCACAACCATTGCTTTGAAATCTTCAGCTTTAACTTCTCCATCACCAAATCCGTGGCCAACCACACGCCTCCCTAGCGCCACACGCGCCAATGCATTTTTGGCGCATATATTGAGCATTTGACCTAATTTCATTTGCATCTCACCTGCACTTGCTAATGTGCGAGTGAGAATCCCCACCTCGTCCTACAAAATAAAAATTTAATAATGAGTGTGTAAAATGTAACTTTTGATTAGAATTTATTACTCGCAAGTTCTTACGCTAAATGGTAGTGTAATGAATGTGATTCACTCTTTATCGGTGTGGGTTATGAAAATGTTTAAGTATGAAGTTTAGTCACTTTTAGTTAACATGATAAATATTGTCAAGTTGTGTATGTTGACATCTACTTATAATATAATGGGAGTCTTGACACTTGAGTTCATGGATAAATTCACTCTTATATTCATAAAGTTAAATTTACAATCTTTTTATTTGAAGAAATGCATTTTCTCTTTTATATCCTTATATAAGATTCACGGTCTCCCTAACATGTTTAAATCAAATTTTTTTTTTTTATATAAAAATACCCTTTATTATAAACTATATACTTAAACATATTTTAAACATGAAAATATGAAGTAATTTACCCCCTATAATAATTTATATGAACTTGTTTTTCCTCCTCTATTATTTTATAAGTATCAGCTTACCCCTCTGTATTATTATTTTACACGACCGAATGGTAATTTCATCTTTTAATGTAACACTTTTAATTTAGAACTTGGAAAAAGGTAAATTATTCCTTTAAAAGTTTCACAAAGAAATAAAATGTTCATTCTTAAATTACAGAAGGTTAAATGAAATATTATGCATATCACCTGTTTGGATCACGAATTGAAGTTATGTGTATCAAGTATTATTAATAACTAATTGTGATAACTCAAAGAATAATTTGTCAAAAGGTTATTAAAAACCAATTGTGGCAACTCAAAAGATAATTTGTCAAAAGGTTACCATCGGTTAAGTATTAACAGAGGTGAAAGGTCTAACGTTTCTATTTCCTTAAATTTTTCTCATTAACTATTTCTTCTGAGAATGGGGAATCTAATTTGGGTAGAAAGTAGTTCTATTAAATTTGAATGACAGACATGAATCACTCCAATAAATGTGTAAGAGAGAGAGAGAGCTATGTCATAAGGCATATCTCATTAATTCTCACCTAATAAATTTGGAAGCATTATATAGAAGTACTTTCTTTTGTAGCCATAAATACGAGAAATTATTTAGTACAACTGCTGCACTACGTCATCAAGTACACGTGGTGTAGCCCACCAATACACTTGGGACATGTGGATTAATAATCCACATCACCCATGTTCTGACAATGTGAACACAATTTTCTGAATCCCTATTTTTTTGGAACATGGCTAGAATATGGGGTGATGTAGATTATCAATCCACATGTCCCAAGTGTATTGGTGGGCTGCACCACGTGTACTTGATGACGTGGTACAGCGGTTATACAAAATAATCTCTCAATTCCTATAAGTATTCCCTACAACTAAAGCATCCCCTAGAACTTACAATTTTTTTTATAAACACACCTTTTGTCTGGTTGTTCTTGTAATTTCTGGAACTACTAGAATTTTTTTTTAATTATAATTTGTTTGAGGAGGTCTGAGCGTAGATTATCCAATAATAAAATCAGTTACATTTAATGGTGCGTTCCAGTTTTTCTTTTTCTTTTTTAATAGAGAATAAAAAAAGTTAAGGATACCCTAAGCCTCTTCTTAGTTTCAATCAAATATATTCTCGAAAACAATTTATCTTATTTTTAAATGTATTCTAAACAAAATTCTATTCAATTCTGACATAAAACAATTCATATTTCAACTTATTTTGGTCTCATTACACTTTTGATTCGATACATACTCTTAACCTTTTTTTATTCGCTCTGTACAATATTTAAAAAGATTTAACTATCTTATAAAAAACTCCAAAAAAAAAAAAAAACTATCTTAGAAAAAAGCAAACTTCCCAGTCATTTCATCTCGAAACTTCATGAAAAAACAAGTTTTATTGAATACGCAATAATCGAGGGTATTTAAGAAATCCATTGGATCTATATACGTGCATTAAGAAGACACTAAGAAGCCACGTAACTTCATCGAAAATACGAACAATTTAAGAACGGCATTAATTATTCTAAAGGTGGGAAGTTTATTTCAGACAGAGTTTTATCGAACTCAACGTAATTATATGATAAGTACAATACATTTATTTTTAAATTAAATAAAACTATCATAATGAATTATCAATCATAAAACAAATTTAATACAAATTTGTCAAAATTTTGAAGCCATAAGTGTTATTATTAGAGAACACAATTTTGTAATCTGTCTTTGTCAATTTACTGACCTAGAACTTTTTTGAGACAACATTTTATGTTAAATTTACCTGGTTGGTTTATTTTAGGACTATAAATAGTTACATTATCCAAAGTCCATACATGGACGTGGTTTGGTCCGGTCGGAAGTCACTCAAATCGGGCAAATCCTTATTTGATACAGATTTGGAAGATGTTTGAGCCATAATCTTAGTTTCAGCCCAATGCAAAACTTGCACAACCCTAATTGAGACATATAAAATTATTAAATTGAAATAAATTATCCATTTTTCACTCTTACAAAAATATTGACATGATATATTTTATCTATTTTTCCTCCAAAAACATTAATCAAATCTTAATTCAAATAATATCTCAAATTTTTAAAACTTAATAACTATTATTTATTAATATTTTACTGTCTCAATATTCTATAAAAACCATTATGCAAATCAAAAGTTTCAAAAAACTTCTAAATCTTCTAAATTATTTTTGAAATCAAATTGAAACCGAACCAACCAAACTAATTCCACAGTAAACCAAGACCATTCTAGAAAGAATATATCCCTCTTATAAATGTGAAAACTGCAGAAAACAAGCTACTGTCAAACGTCACATTGAACCCAATTTATGGGTGAGTGGGCTACTGTCAAAACGTCACATTCAACCCAATTTATGGATGTTGTCTCCACTCACTTTAATATACATAGTAAGAGTCAAATTGGACATATATATAATTGATAGTACTTTATGCATATACTACAAAAAGTTTAATTTTAATAAAAATATTAAATGACGAATGATAAAAATTAAAATTGTCATTAAATGATGTAAATATATAAATTAATGACAAGATATGAAAAAAAATTCTCATTTTGGTATATAATAATACTTTAATTTTAAAATATAACTAAAAAATTATCACTAAATTATTGTGACAATATTTAGTATAAATTGATTCTCACTAAAAGGGTGCCACTAGCTACTTATTCATAGTGAGAACTTAAATTATAAGTATTTATCATTAATAATTATTAGTGACAACCCAACAATATATTTTGTTATTATTGCACTTGTCACAGTTGTTACTGTGACAAAATTAATATTTTTATCATTACATGCATGCATAGAGTGACAATTATAACAATTTAACTTAATATTTTTGTTAAAATCCATTTTTGTTGTAGTGATATACTATGTGTGCTGTAAACTTTGGAGAGGGGGGGGGGTTGTGAAGTTTTATAGTAGCAACTAATAATAGATGATAATTAATTTATAACCTGTCTAACGTGTCTGAAATCATCCAAGGCCTTAGCTGAAAAGAGGTGAAGGGCACATATTTTCCTAAGCAAGCGCCACCGCGGGCCATATGGCGCAAAAACCAAGTCCTGATAATTGTAAGCCACGTACTTTGCACCAGCATTAGGAGGCCGGCTTGAGAAGTTCGCATCATGCACTTTCAGAAATTGCTCGGCCATGCTTGCAGAGGCGGCCACCACGACATGCACGAATCCCATTTTGAGATGCATCAAGGGGCCGTGCACACGCGCCAGCGCAGCCATCGTTTGGTGGGGCTTTGGCCCCAGCTGCGGGAGGTTTCCGATAATCGGCCATGGCCTTGGGCCCGGAGGCAGTGGCAGCGTTGAGTTAGCTTTACGCTGCGGCCTTTGGAAGATCCAGTAGAGAAGAAGAAAACCTAAAATGGAAGTGCATATGAGTAAGGTTATGGCGGCACTCATTGAATATATTCTTTTTTTATGTGTAAATAATGTTTAGTTCTTTTATTATATATATTTACTAACAAAATATATTGTGAAAGGAAATTGAAAAGTAGGTTGGGGGAGAGGGACTTGAGACTGGTGGGTAGTATGAAGGAGATAGTGAGGGAGTGGGAGTGAGTGTACGTCTTGAGTAATAGGTGAGATATATTTAGGGTGGGACTTTCTTCACATATGCTACCTAACCTGGTTATGTGTTATTTTTGAATACCTACATTGGTAGGTGGTGAGTAATGCTACGCGTGGGATGTTCTGTGCCTGGAAAAATTATTCTATCTAAATTTTGCATTGATTATAGGAAAATTTACATAGACATTTCCTGTCTATTACCCTACTTATAGAATTTTATCCTCTTGTTTCAAATATTATAAAGACTCCTCCCTCGATCAAAATTATATTATAAGGATATTCTTTGCTACCTCCTCAAAAATTATAATTGTCAATTTTTCAAAATTAAATTGAGGCTTTTATTACTCATCAAGACGAGTTCATAGACACAAACCTTGTCAATTTCATCGAATAATTTAGGCGAAATGGGGACCGAGTTTGAAATTTCAGATCTAGGGTTCTTCGCTAACCAAACTTTGAACAACGATTTCTCTTAAATTACTTGATGAAATTTGATTAGGTTAGTGTCTATGAACTCGTCTTGATGAGAGGAAAAAAGGGCAAAAGCCCCAACTTAATTTTGTAAATAGCAGCCGAGAAATGGCGACCGAGTTTGAAATTTTGGATACAGGGTTCTTAAATATCAAATCTAAACAACGAGTTCTCCCAAATTACTTGATGAAATTTGACAAGGTTGGTGTTTTTCAAATTAATTGATGAAATTTGACAAGGTTGGTGTACCTTGTCTAATTTCATCGAGTAATTTGAGAGAAATGACGACCGAGTTTGAAATTTATCAAATTACTCGATGAAATTTGACAAGGTTAGTGTCTATGAGTTCGTCTTGATGAGATCAACAAAAGCCCCAAATTAATTTTAAAAAATAGATAATTGTAATTTTTTAGAAGGTAGCAGGGAATGTTCTTGTAATATAATTTTGTTTGAGGGGGTATCTTTGTAATATTTAAAACAAGTGAATAATTCCAGTAATTAGAGTAATAGTCAAGAGTGTCTATATAAATTTTCCTTTATTATCCTATGATGCAACAATTTGGTAAATCATGTAGTTAACACGTACACTGGTGGGTTGTAAATAGTGCAACACGTGGGATGTTCTTTACTACGAATTAAATATTATTCTATATATCTTTTGCATTGATTATACGGTGCATCGTGTAGTTATAATTGAAAGGATATTGTCCTACAAGTTAATATATGTAGCTTGTCTTTATGATTATTATATAATAATTTTTTTTTTGTATAAATGAATTAATATGCTCGTGTGTTTATAGTATGTGAAACTTTATGTTTCTTAGTTGAATAAGATTAAAATTAGGTTAAGATTCCTTGTCTATAGATAAAATAAGGAGCATAGTCTTGATAAAAACCCGCCCCCTGCTCCAAGAGAAGAGACCGCCCCTCTCCTCCATATTTAGATTTGGTTTTCTTCTTTATTTTTCCTGCTTGATATCTCTAGTACAGGGTCGGTCCTGAGTTTTCTGTGGCCCTAAGCCAACTCTAAAATTATGGCCCTTAAGTTTTCATGTGCAATTAAATTGTGTTAATAACTAATATAATTTTTTGTAAAAATAAAACTATTAATTAGAAAAATAAGAAACATAATAATGTGAAAAAAATATAATATCGATTTGTAAAAAATATCGGTAATACGAGACACACTTCTATTTAATAAGAAAATGATAACATATATAAACACATAAAATCTTAGTAAAATATTACTTAATTATTCTTCTACTAGCATTTTTTATAGCATAATCACTAATTAAACTTGCATAACAAATATTTTTCAATCAACAATATGGCTAACCGATTCGATTTATTTTGTGACAATGGTTTATCAGAAGTAAGACTTAATCAACTATAGCTTCGAAATATTATCTCTACAACTGCAACTGTAGCGAGAATACTTAACAATATTCTATAAGTGATGGGGGCTATTTCGCACCCCACATAATGTGCGGATCGACTAAAGAACATAAGATCGGTTCGACCAAATCAGACAATTCGGGATCATCTTATCGACTCGGCCGAATACAGCTCTCTTCGACAAGAAGACTACACTCCGGACCCAAGAAGGATATATGGGCCGAGTCCTATTAGGACTATATTTCCTTGTAAAACTAGGTTTAGTATGATATAAATACCTAGTCAGTCATTGTATAAAACAACTCTGAATCATAAGGCAAATACGCCATTGAATTCTGCATAAACAGCATAACTCACTATTACTTAATAAAAGAAAAGAGCTTTCTCTTCATATATTGTGTTATTCTTGCGTTGGTTACGATATTTACTTATTGTTCTTACGAAATTGCTCTTCCTTGAGATTGATCCATCCTGAATAAAGTAACAGAGCCCTATATACTATATATTGAGAACCCCAATATTACAATTTTACTGATACCTTTAACCCGACCAAATCCGGTTAAATCAGTTGGCGCCCACCGTGGGGCTAGGTTGATTATTCGATCGACATATGGCTCGCCCAAGGAAAAGCGCTCGTATTGGAGCAAGAAGTAACACAACCACCGGTCATAACACATCTGAAGATCCGCAGGATAATAATGATAATAACGCCCACGACACCAACGAGAATTTGCAGGGTCCTCTTCCTCATCAGCAGGAACCCCAAGGAGATCTTCCCGGCACCATACCGGATGAACCGGAAGTCCCTGCGATTCCCGTTCCTCTCCCGGGCGCTCAGGAAAAATTGCGACAGATTGCTATGCTCGTTAAATCACTCTCCCCAGAGGAATTACTCGTACTTGAACAAGTTCCTCGAAACGTTAGGACTGCTAGGGCAAATCCCGCTCAAAGAGCTGTTGGGATTCGGTAAGATAAACAGCCCTAGGCACAGCGGAATATAAAAACTTTTAGGGCCTCTTAAGGAATCTTGCCAGAATATTCTCTAGTTGTATATATATGAATATAAATAAAACGATAGTATAAGTTTTCTCGTTTATACCTATCTCCTTGTAAATCATCGGCTAGCAAAACGAGCTCTGAATTCTGCTCCAGCAAAATCGATCCAGGCTTCTTAGGAGCGCCCCACGTGTTGCGCCTCTACGAGTTGATACACCACAATATCACGAAAATAATTTATCTCGATCAGCCAGAACAAAAGATATATTATAAACTAGGAATTAGGAACGATTTGGAACAAGATCGAAAAACGAAAAATTCTTCCTTGCACAGAAGAGGGTTCGGCCGATCACAAAGGGAGAGGGAGAGAATTTTTGCTCTTGCTTAATTTTTGCTTATGGAGTTGTGTGAAAAATAACTATAAGATAGCTACTTATAGTTATCTCCCAAACCTAGTCCTATTAGGACTAGGTCTTCTCTCTCCTACATGGGCCATGGCCCTCTTTAATTAGAAGACCTAGTCTCCTAATTAATTCATGGCCCAGTTAATTAATTTGACCAGGCCTAATTTAATCTCCCAATTAAATAGCCCAATTAATTAACTTAATCTCCCATTTAATTAAATCAGACTCTAAGTCTATTTAATTAAATTCCTATCTAATTAATTAAATCCAACTTAATTAATTAATCCACAAATTAAATTCCAATTCAATTTATGATCCTGATCCAATTCCAATTGGATCTCAATATGTTCCAATTGGGTCGACCCAGTCGACCCACCCAATATAATCGACCCAGTAGATTTTTCACCTAGTCGACCCAGTCGACTCGATCGTTCTTATTTCCTCGCTTTCGCTACTTGTGTATTGTGTATGCCCCCGTAGGTTCACCACATAATTGGCCGTGGGTTATAATTAAATATTATTTAATTATTCGAGTAAGACTTACTCTAAATCAATCGAACACTGTGTCGATTGACCATTCCAAAATTAGCACCCCTGCCAATTTGGGAATTCTCCCACACTCCACGGTCGATGTCCAGCCACAAGCCCATGGAGCCCAATCACTGGTGAATTAATTCAGTGAACCTTTTATCATTTATAATTTCCATATACGACATAATCTCTCCATTGATCAATCTCCCAGTCGAGACTTAAGGGTGTGGTCTTTCATCAGATTCCCTTTTTCTTTTGTCTTGACCTTATGTACTCTGGTCTCGAAATAAATTCTCTTTGACTTAACCTTTATGAGCTACTTACATAAAGTCGTCAGATACCTTGGCCAAGGATTTACCAGAATTAATTTCTCACAGAAATCCATAGGAGAATTTCCCAACCCATCAAGTCGGGTCAATGGATCCTTTGTTGATGATATGAATCTGCGTACGAGTTCCTCTATACCCAACATGAGTCCACAGAGACTTTCTGGTGATCCCCAGTCAGTCGAAACTCATATCAAAGTATAGACGTTCTCGCACCAGATAAACCCTATCACCTCAAGTAGTTAGGGATCGTTCCTCGTATACTATTATAAATATGGAATAACTTCAACCCCGATATGCGACTACCGCTTCCATGGTGAGTTATTTCCTAATTGGGGTATTCAGTGCGCTTGCCATCCCAGCAAGCCACCCACTTATGTGTGTCGACTATCCCAGTCACGCTCGTGGACCCCAGCGTCCTCCAGTTCATCGGAGTACACACAACAGTGAGAGGCTAACCGAATCCAACGATGTCCTATCTCGATTGGATTCTACGACTCTTGAATATGTTCTAGATCACGGCCTTGGAGATCAGTCCACGGGTTGTCCCATAGCCCTGTGATCTAAGGACTTCTATCCTTATGCGTAGATAATTATTTACATAAGATAAAGATGACCATTTAATAAAGTGCATTTATTAATCAAAATTGAATAGTTCCGCATTTATTACAATAAATACTAGCCATACAGCTGGCTTGCAGGATACTATTTCTATCAATCTCCCACTTGTCCTAAAGCCAGTCTTTTATGTTCTTGAGTCCCATCTTATGCAGATGTTTCTCAAATACCTTTTGAGGCAGAGGCTTCGTTAGCGGGTCCGTCGTATTATCTTCTGAGTCGACACGTTCCATCTTAATGTCTCCTCTACCAATGATATCTCTTATCACGTGGTATCGTCTTTGTACGTGCTTGGATTTCTGATGAGATCTCGGCTCCTTTGCTTGCGCTATTGCCCCATTGTTATCACAGAAGATAGTAATGGGCTCAGCGATGCTAGGTATCACATCCAATTCCTGGATGAAGTTCCTCATCCAAACACCTTCCTTTGCTGCATCACTCGCAGCAATGTATTCTGCTTCGGTGGTTGAATCCGCGGTTGTTTCTTGCTTGAAGCTCTTCCAGCTAACCGCACCACCATTGAGGCAGAACACGTATCCTGATGTCGACTTGAAGTCGTCTACATCACATTGGAAGCTCGAGTCTGTATAGCCTTCCAATTTCAAATCTCCTCCACCGTATACCAAGAACAATTCCTTAGTCCTTCTCAGGTACTTCAGAATTGCCTTTACGGCTATCCAGTGCTGCTCACCTGGATCAGACTGGTAGCGACTTGTAACGCTTAAAGCGTACGCTACGTCTGG
The DNA here is from genome assembly GCA_038501285.1 of Penstemon eatonii. Taxonomy (NCBI): domain Eukaryota; kingdom Viridiplantae; phylum Streptophyta; class Magnoliopsida; order Lamiales; family Plantaginaceae; genus Penstemon; species Penstemon eatonii. The sequence goes on along the minus strand of CM076710.1, from coordinate 34,058,622 downwards.
TCTCGTACATAACATACCATACATTATGCTTCCTATCGCGGACGCATATGGTACTCAAGACATATTGCTTCTATTCTAGCGTCTTTGGGGCCATAGACTTAGAGAGTGCACTCCCATGTCTCATTGGAAGCAATCCCCTCTCGGATTCTTCCATACTAAATCTTTTCAAGATTTTATCTATGTACTGGGATTGGGAGAGGCCCAGCAGTCCTTTTGATCTATCTCGGTAGATCCTTATACCTAGTACAAAGGATGCTTCTCCCATATCCTTCATCGAGAATTGTGTAGATAACCATGCTTTAGTTTCGGACAATGCTTTCACATTGTTTCCAATGAGAAGAATGTCGTCAACGTAAAGCACCAAAAATTCAACTGTACTCCCACTGATCTTCTTGTACACGCAAGGTTCGAACATGTTCTTGATGAATCCAAAAGTTTGGATTGTCTCATCAAAACGAATGTTCCAACTTCGGGAAGCTTGCTTTAGTCCATAAATGGACCTCTGGAGTTTGCACACCTTGTGTTCATCTCCTTTGGATGCATATCCTTTTGGTTGCTCCATGTAGATCTCCTTATCAATGTCCCCATTGAGAAAGGCAGTCTTCACATCCATCTGCCATATCTCGTAGTTATACCACGCAGCTATGGCCAGCAAGATTCGAATGGATTTAGGCATTGCGACGGGCGAGAAGGTCTCCTCAAAGTCAATTCCAGGTCTTTGAGTATATCCTTTTGCCACTAATTGCGCCTTGTAGGTTATTACCTCTCCGTTCACTCCAAGCTTTCGCTTATAGATCCACTTGCAACCCACGGGAGCCACTCCCACTGGTGGATCTACCAAGGCCCAGACCTTGTTTGAGTGCATGGAGTCCAATTCGGATTCCATGGCTTCGCGCCACTTTCCCGAGTCTATGTCTAGCATAGCCTCTTCGTAAGTCCTTGGGTCGGTTAGAGACTGTCCAGTCTCATGCAGCAGACCGTAGTACCTCTCGGGTTCTCTACGTTGTCTTTCTGACCTACGAAGTATCGGTGTACCTTCTGGTGCACTTTCATGCTCATGTTCTCCCACTGCCTGTGGCGACGGGTCAGCTTGATCGACCTCTTCGGCCTTTTCAGCTTCAGTGACCTCATCCAGTTCTACGTTATTTTCCTTCTTGTCAACCAAGAAATCCTTCTCCAAGAAGTGAGCGTTCCTCGAGACAAACTTAGTTTGTCTTGTAGGATCGTAGAACTCGTATCCTATTGAGTTTTCCGGATACCCCACAAATTTGCACAAAGTGGATTTACTTTCCAATTTAACTCCCACTAGCTTTTTAACGTAAGCGGGAGATCCCCATATGCGCATGAATGCGTATGAGGGTGCCTTGCCAAACCATAATTCGTATGGTGTCTTTTCTACGGATTTGGAAGGTACTATGTTCAGTATCTTCGTTGCCGTGAGGAGGGCATGTCCCCAAAATGAAAGAGGAAGGTCAGTGGCACTCATCATGGATCGAACCATGTCCATCAAAGTTCGATTCCTTCTCTCTGCTACTCCATTTAATTGGGGTGTTGCAGGAGGAGTCCACTGCGATAATATTCCATGCTCTACAAAATAATTCAGAAATTCGGTACTAAGAAATTCTCCACCTCGGTCAGAACGAAGAGCCTTTATCGTATGACCAAGTTGATTCTCTACTTCCATCTTGAATTCTTTGAATCGCTCAAAGGCTTCAGACTTGTGTTTCAACAAGAACACATATCCATAACGACTAAAGTCGTCAGTGAAAGTGATGAAGTAGTCATAGCCGCCTCGGGCGCTTTTTCTTGGTGGTCCACATACGTCAGTATGTATTAAGTCCAATGTTTGCTTGGCTCGCTCAGGGTTTCCCTTAAATGGCAACTTATCCATTTTACCCTTTAAACATGGTTCACATGTTGACATTTCATTAATGCGATTGATTTCAATCGCGCCAGATGATGCTAACTTTTGAATCCTAGACTTAGATATATGTCCAAGTCGAGCGTGCCATAATTGGGCAGATATTTCATTATCTTGTTTCCTTTTGTTTTGTTGTACGTGCATGACTAACTTAGGCGGTTTTATGATGTAAAGTCAATAATTCCATGTACCAAATGAAAAACTAAAACAGGAGCTTTTATTAAAATCAACATTATTCATTAACATGAATAAAAGTTTTTCATTAATAACTACGTACATAAATGAAAGTTTCCTAATGACTTTATCAAACCACCTAAATCTACTTTTGCCTACGGCCTTGGTAGCAGCTCCAGCTCCATTGCCTCATTCAAGGATCCAATCCTCAGGCTCCAGTTTCCTCAACGCTCCCATCACCTACAAGGATGAGAACTCCAGTCAGTGTCTAACACAAAAAATGCACAGTTAATTGTAAAATTAACTTCAACAAGGAATATACCTGTTCGAACTCTCCATAGGTTCGAATTTAATCCTTTCCTTTGACCTTGTGCAGTAAGGAGCTCTGGTTTCCATTTGCTTTGGTTTTGAATGCCGCCCAGTCCTTTCGCCAACCCTCGCTTTCTTTCCAAAAGAAGCTTCGTGTTCCTTGAGCATTTGTCGCAGGACATGTACAGTGATCTCTCGCCTCTGGAGATTCAAGTCCGCGATAAATCGGTCATATGATCTAGGAAGAGATTGTAGAATAAGATCTACTCGGAAATCATTGTCCATCACGACACCCATATCATCGAGTTCAGAAAGAAGTCGAATCATCTTGTGTACGTGGATTCCGACAGGAGTTTCCCTTCTCTTTCTTGCTTGCAAGAGTTCCCTCGTGATCGCGAATCTGCGACGACCATCTCTAATCCCATAAAGGAATTTGAGATTCGAGAGAATCTCTTTTGCGGATGCCATATGCTCATGTTGCAAACGCAGATCAAGTGACATATATTCAAACATGCATTCACGAGCTAAGCCATCATCCAGTTTCCATTTGGTGATGCTTTTCCGGAGCTCATCAGGAACGTCATGTGAAATAGTAATGGGTGGTGGCACAGACAAAACATAGGATATGTTTTCAGCTTCAAATAATCCATTCAAATGATGCGTCCAGAAATGCAAGTTGGGTCCAGTTAAAATATTACGTTCAAGTGATGAGATGGACAAATCTCTAAGTGCTCTAAGCTCTTTTGACATCATATCTATAAAATGATGAGAGAAGAAATAAATACGCGAAAGATTAATTTAAAATGCACAATTTACAAACATGGTTTTCATTTGTAAATTACTCCCACTATTTTAATCAAAATCTTATGCCCCCACATAAGTTTCGGGAATTTAAAATATCCTAGCGGGCTTAAGGCCCAAATGCAATCTCCTAGTACCCACGACTCGTTGGCCATACTATTTGATTCACTTGGTGGTCGAATACTTCGACGGTTAACCATCGCAGCTAACCCTTAAGTTCATTTAGCCTCGGTTTTCGATATGGACCCACGACTCGTGAGACATCCATACTTACTAACGTTAAATCATGTCCAATACTCGTGGAGAGAAATAGTTCAATCCTAGACGCCCCATGACTCGTGAGACAGCGCCTAAAATCTTGCTATCCCCTCCCTTGGCACTAAACTCGTGCATCGAGGCAATAGACATATCATCTTCCTATAGCTCGACCCACGACTCGTGAGACATCGAGATATATTCGTACAATATGCCTAAGACCTAGTAATTGGATAGGCTCGGACCATAGACACTATTCTTATGCGCCCGTTATTCGATTTAATATTCTAATTGAATTTTAAGTTCAATTGGAGGTTTTAAAGTTTTCTTGTGCGAGGTCTCATCAGATTATGCTTATCTTGTTTACGTGATCTATTCTAAGCATGCATGACATACATCAAAGTATATAAGTAAACATACAACACCTAGCAGGATATGATTGATCGAATGCCCATCCTATGCGATTCATCACGAGCCAAGTGATGAATCAATTGGTCAGTCTAGGGTGGAAATTAAATGTCCTAACTATTACAATTTTCAAACCCATACATCATGGGCCTTCTTGTAATATCCAGCTTGATTGGGCCTCCATGTAATGAATTGGGCCTCCATGTCCTCCAAGGTAAATGGGCCTCCATGTTGATCTCCAAGTCTTCATGAGGTCTTCTTGGCTCCAAGCCTAATCTAAGCCTAGTTTACATAATTTAAATGGTCCTATTCTATTACATTTGTTTGCGCAAGCAAGGGCACCAATCAGGCCCATTTAATTACAACCCAAAAATAAATAAACCAAAAACTACACAGGGTTTAAGGGCTAATTCGATCAATCCACACATTCACTCAAGAACATGCATAAATTCACATAAGGGCATAAATGTAAATTTACCGGCTCCAGTAATTTTAATTCGCAAAAATTCATCCAGGTTAATTAATTTTGAATTAACAATTAATCTCTAAGATTAATTAGCTCTTACTTGAGCTCTAACTAATCTACAATTCTTATCTTGATTAAATTGGTTAATTAAGGTAATCTAAATCTCTAAGATTCTTACCTTATCCAAAACTCTAAGTTTCCCAAAATTCCCAAATCTCCAAGATTTTCAAGATAATCCTATTTTGACTAGATTAGTTTAATTAAGGTAGTGTTCACATCTAACAAGATAACTACCTTATCCAAAAACTCTAAGTTTCTTAATCTTCCAAAATTCTCCAAGATTTTCAGGACTTTCAAAATAGGCAGAATTAGAGTCCAACCCAAAAACGACTAGTCGAGACCAATCACGGGCTACCACGTGGACAACCCACGCGCGACCACCAGGTGCGCGTGAACTGCACGCGACAGCAGCCGCGGCGCGTGGGCTGCGTGCGGCAGCAGGCTGCCGCGCACAGCAGCACGCAGACAGCAGCCCGTGGGCTTCTGCTGTGCGCAGCGTTTGCGGACAGCGTGCTGTTCGCACGCTGCCGCAGGTCGCGGCTCGGGGTGGCCGCCCAGCCGTGGTGCGCTGCCGCGCACCGCCGCGTGCCACCGCGGGTTGGATCCAATAAATTTATTTTTTTTGTTTCTTCGATTACTTATGATTTAATTAAACAAACCCAGTCAATTAAATCCCAATCCAAAATAACATTAACATGATAAAAAATTTCGAATCTAAAATTATCCATTAACTCCAAGTTAAACAACAAACGTCCTATAACATGCAAAGTTAAAGAACTAGCCACATAAATCAAACATATGATTTAATAAACACAGAATTTGCAAATTCATATATATACAAAGCCTAGAGTTAGCTCTGATACCACTGTTGGGATTCGGTAAGATAAACAGCCCTAGGCACAGCGGAATATAAAAACTTTTAGGGCCTCTTAAGGAATCTTGCCAGGATATTCTCTAGTTGTATATATATGAATATAAATAAAACGATAGTATAAGTTTTCTCGTTTATACCTATCTCCTTGCAAATCCTCGGCTAGCAAAACGAGCTCTGAATTCTGCTCCAGCAAAATCGATCCAGGCTTCTTAGGAGCGCCCCACGTGTTGCGCCTCTACGAGTTGATACACCACAATATCACGAAAATAATATATCTCGATCAGCCAGAACACAAGATATATTATAAACTAGGAATTAGGAACGATTTGGAACAAGATCGAAAAACGAAAAATTCTTCCTTGCACAGAAGAGGGTTCGGCCGATCACACAGGGAGAGGGAGAGAATTTTTGCTCTTGCTTAATTTTTGCTTATGGAGTTGTGTGAAAAATAACTATAAGATAGCTACTTATAGTTATCTCCCTAACCTAGTCCTATTAGGACTAGGTCTTCTCTCTCCTACATGGGCCATGACCCTCTTTAATTAGAAGACCTAGTCTCCTAATTAATTCATGGCCCAATTAATTAATTTGACCAGGCCTAATTTAATCTCCCAATTAAATAGCCCAATTAATTAACTTAATCTCCCATTTAATTAAATCAGACTCTAAGTCTATTTAATTAAATTCCTATCTAATTAATTAAATCCAACTTAATTAATTAATCCACAAATTAAATTCCAATTCAATTTATGATCCTGATCCAATTCCAATTGGATCTCAATATGTTCCAATTGGGTCGACCCAGTCGACCCACCCAATATAATCGACCCAGTCGATTTTTCACCTAGTCGATCGAGTCGACTCGGTCGTTCTTATTTCCTCGCTTTCGCTACTTGTGTATTGTGTATGCCCCCGTAGGTTCACCACATAATTGGCCGTGGGTTATAATTAAATATTATTTAATTATTCGAGTAAGACTTACTCTAAATCAATCGAACACTCTGTCGATTGACCATTCCAAAATTAGTACCCCTGCCAATTTGGGAATTCTCCCACACTCCACGGTCGATGTCCAGCCACAAGCCCATGGAGCCCAATCACTGGTGAATTAATTCAGTGAACCTTTTATCATTTATAATTTCCATATACGACATAATCTCTCCATTGATCAATCTCCCAGTCGAGACTTAAGGGTATGGTCTTTCATCGGATTCCCTTTTTCTTTTGTCTTGACCTTATGTACTCTGGTCTCGAAATAAATTCTCTTTGACTTAATCTTTATGAGCTACTTACATAAAGTCGTCAGATACCTTGGCCAAGGATTTACCAGAATTAATTTCTCACAGAAATCCATAGGAGAATTTCCCAACCCATCAAGTCGGGTCAATAGATCCTTTGTTGATGATATGAATCTGCGTACGAGTTCCTCTGTACCAACCATGAGTCCATAGAGACTTTCTGGTGATCCCCAGTCAGTCGGAACTCATATCAAAGTATAGACGTTCTCGCACCAGATAAACCCTATCTCATCAAGTAGTTAGGGATCGTTCCTCGTATACTATTATAAATATGGAATAACTTCAACCCCGATATGCGACTACCGCTTCCAAGGTGAGTTATTTCCTAATTGGGGTATTTAGTGCGCTTGCCATCCCAGCAAGCCACCCACTTATGTGTGTCGACTATCCCAGTCACGCTGGTGGACCCCAGCGTCCTCCAGTTCATCGGAGTACACACAACAGTGAGAGTCTAACCGAATCCAACGATGTCCTATCTCGATTGGATTCTACGACTCTTGAATATGTTCTAGATCACGGCCTTGGAGATCAGTCCACGGGTTGTCCCATAGCCCTGTGATCTAAGGACTTCAATCCTTATGCGTAGATAATTATTTACATAAGATAAAGATGACCATTTAATAAAGTGCATTTATTAATCAAAATTGAATAGTTTCGCATTTATTACAATAAATACTAGCCATACAGCTGGCTTGCAGGACACTATTTCTATCAAGAGCGCCAAGGCAAAACGATCAAACCTCTCAACAAGCTGACAGCCCGACAAGCGAGCGGCGCTCGCTACACAGTCCGCAGCAGGGCAATTCAAAACCCTCCGATAACCATCCCCGAAGGAAACCAGGACAAAGAAAACCACAGCCGGGACGCAGCGGGTCCAAGGAACGTACGATAATCCCTATCGAGGATGACATAGATGATGCAATCCCAGATCGACCACGAACAATGCGATTCTCGGAAAGAGAAATCGAAAGGATGGTACAGGAACGACTCGAACAACGCCTATGATCTGTTCAAAACCTGTGGGCCCGAACCACAGAACTCCAGGAGAACCTTGCAGCCTGCTTTTCCTTCTGCAGAGAAATAAAAGAGACACAGTCAATCGGACAGGTCCCGGGTAGACTACCCCGATACGTCGGAACCACTGATCCAGATGACTATATTTTTAGCTTCACGAATATAATGAACTTATACGCTCACTCGGCGGAATTCACCGCCAAATTAATGGTGACCACATTTGAAGGACTCGCTTTGGACTGGTTCGCCAAGCAACCTGCCAACTCCATATTCAGTTTTCGGGAATTATGTAACAAATTGACACAACAGTTTGCCAGTCAGAAGAGGCAAAAACTTCCGATGAGCTACTTAGGAACTATACACCAACAAGAGGGAGAATCCTTAAGAAACTGGTTGGCAAGATTTAACGTAGAATTACTTAAAATCGATTCCCCAAATATCGATTACATAATCTCTATTCTCTTCGACCTCACAAAGAATAGGCAGTTCGGAAATGCCCTCAGTCAAAACCAAGAACGTTCGCCTACATCATGAGCTTGGCATCTAAATATATGACCCAAGAGGAGATGAATTCCTTTAAAGATAAAAACAAAAACAAAGTCACAACCTCAGGCTCCAAACGGCAAGGTAGGATTCCTGCCCAAAGATCCATGGATTATGAACGATCTTTTAGAAAAGGCAACGTTTTCCAGCGGTTGGAATACAATAAAACCGACCAAGACAGACAACCTAATTTCTATCAAAGATCAAGAAACCCCGAACTAGCGATCAGAGGCAGGGTTAATCAAGTAGAACACCCAAGGCTAAATGCTCCGATAGAAGAGATATTGGAAGTACTAGAAAGGAATAATTGGATCCCTGAAGCGAAGAAAATCGCTCAGCCCAGACCAGGATCACGAAACTATGAGTTATACTGCAAGTACCATCGGGCACATGGACATCGAACAGAAAATTGTTTTCACCTTAAAAAAGAAATTGAAAAACTAATCGAACAGGGAAAACTAGACGACTATCTAGAGCGAGATAACCGGAAGGGAAGAAGTAGAAGCCCTCTGAATAATAATCTAAGAAGGAGTTCTCGTCGAAGGTCACCCGAGCACGGTCCTACACAGGAGTTCACTACAAGAAAAATGACCTTTTGCTACTAATTTTTTTATTACCATTTGAAAACCATAATAAATAACACTATTTATTACGAAAATTGGCGTAATAAAAAAAATCTAAATCTTACGTTTTTCTTCTAATTATTTGTTACGAAATCTTAATACTGTAATAAAAACTATTGGTCTAATTATGTTTCCCTCTATATCATCAATTTCCCCCCAGTTGAAAATATCAAGCTCCATATATGTCATTTCCCTCCCTCCAAATACTCACACAGTTCACCGTAAATACTCATCCCCTTCATCTTCCCTGGCTATTATTCAGTCATTTAAGGTCGGTTTTTCCATTTTTTATTCTCGTTTTGCTCGTCTATAACTCTCGCATCTCATTTTTTGTTGTTTATGTTTAGTTTCAAGAAAACCAAAAAATTAGATTTCTTGGGTGAATCTATACTGGAGTCACTCGTTGGTGCTGAATATATTTGTTTGGCCGTCCAAATTTCACGTTTAATCTGGTTATTGAATCACATTTTACAGATTGAGGAATTTAGGTTTTGCGATCCCCAAACGCGGAATTTTGATATCTAGGAATTTATGTGCTTTTCTTCATGTTTCTCTACTTAATCACATTGTTGAGCATAATCTGAACTTTAATTTCGCAGAAATTTCATCAATTGTTGCCAATTTCAATTGTAGAATTTCGGGTGTTCTTCCTCTGTTTCTACAATTTACTTTTTCCGTGGATTTGTCCCGATTTTGTGGTTGATTTTGGTTCTAAAGGGTTTGTTTCAGTTGGTATTTGATTCAATTTGGTGTGGTTTGCTTGAATTTTGATGGATTCAAAGTTGGGTTTATCACTTTCTTCCATTACATTTGCTGTACGTGAAGAAGCTTTGGAGATGATGAGTAAATTGCATAAACAGCCCTCAGGTTCTGCCATAGTTCAAAATCACCCCTGTACTTTTATTGATTTACCATTATTTAGTTATTTAGTGTTTGAATGTAGTTAGCATCTTTTACATTGTTGATTGAGATTGTGTTCTAACATTGTTTTAGTTTATCAGATTTTGAGGTATTGGCATTCCCGGGCAATCAACTCTTGTCGCGACTAAGCCAAGAAGCAGAACAATTTGTCTTTGCACAAGATTGAAAGTTGATTGTTGTATCTTACAAAAGGTATATTACGAAAATTTCATTGGGTTATTACTACAAAAAATTTCATCCATATTTTCTTGTTGCATATACTTAGAATTGATGAGTATCTTGAGGTTGACTAATTATAGCTTATGATGCTTATTAGCCATGCTTTGTTTTATTTTGTTGTTAAGTACAATTGCTCGATATAACTGGAATGAAACTAATTTACGAAATATTCACAAATTTTGTGTAGTCATGATAAATTATTTCGTTAGAAGAGAATATCAATTTTGAAGTTATAGTGTCAAACATATATCGTATACCATATTTATAAAATGAATGATTGATTTTCAAACAAGAAATTAATTTTGAAGTTGGAATATCAATCAATTTTCATAAATAGAATTTCCTTTGTAGTACTTGTAAAATATTTTTAAACCATTTAAAATTTGAGTATAATACTAAAGTCATTTTGTCTTTATAGCATGTGTGTATAAATCCATTCCATTAATGAACTTCTCGTGCCTAAAAATATCTTTGCATTTAATTTAAACATTATTAGACATATTGGGCAAGGAACGATGTTACATATTAACCAAAAGGTGAGCTTTCTGAATTTGTTTGGTTAGTAGATAATATTGTAATCATATGAGTTTGTGTAGTATTAGTAATTGATAATTATGTTTTAAATCAATGGTGCAATTCTTTAAAATTCTTTATTCTATGGCCATAATTTAGTTTAGTAAATCCACTTTCCACATCGTTGTAGATGGCAAATGTTATAATGTTCCTAATAATTTGCAACTGTCTTTAGCACGCGATCCTTTGCCAAATCAGTCATCATATCATCAACTTGTACAAGTCTTTGTGTGTTCAGCTCTCATACTACCATTCCTTATTTAAATGTGGGTGGCAACTCTACTTCATTGATTGTTGGTAGTTTGGAATCTATTGTTTAGGAGCATCTTAAGTGTAACTTTGACATTATTTTTCATTAGAAAAAATCATGACATAAGATATATTAAGTTAATAGTACAAGAGTTAGAAGTTGGTGAATTCTATTTTTTTGCTATGGTCAATAAGGTTTTCTTCCTGATATCTTATCTGGATATTGTCTTCTAGAAGAACATGGAGATGCTCAAGATAACATCAAACCTGGTGCAGAAAATGGGTTGGAAATCATTCATAACTCATCTTGTTGAAGGTAATAATAAAAACATTGTGTTGAATCAATATAGGTTTCTTATTTTGTGCATAGAATTGAATAAGCGCCGCAAATTGACACCTTTTCTTGTTGAAAGTTTTCTTATTTTGTTTCTTGAATTTCAATTAGATGGCATGGAGTTACATGATAAATTAAACTTTTTACCCATTAAAGTATCAAATCTATAGAAATAATAGAATTTTGTAAATTGTTTTGAAATCTAATCACTTTACTAGCTCAATTGAGTAAAGCAAGAACGAATATAAAGCAATGGTAAAGAAATGAGGATGGACATGACAAACTAACTCGCGGAACTTGTTTGTAGTTTCAATATTTTAGCATTTTTTATTTATTGTGGGTACTTTTTCTCAGGTTTTCTAGTGCTGGTTTGTGGATTTCTTGTAGGCTTGATTTGTTGTCTTTTTGGGCTGTTGCATGCACTGTTGGTTCGGCTAAGGCTTTTTTGGTGCTGGATGGTGTTGATTGTGAAGGTGTTAGGCGTTCTTTGAAAGCTTTTTTTTTGCTATTTTCATTTGATTAAGGAGGTTAATTGCAAGTTGCAGCTCACGTGTAGATTTTTTGAGTTCATTACTTAGCATATGCATATCTTTGCTTATAGTTCTTTTGTAATATTCTTTGTAATACTCATTGAGGGTAAGGGTACATCTTTCTCTTGTAAGCGATTATTTTGATCAATATATCTTCATTTTGGAATAGCTTTTGTGTATGTATTATGTATTGAAATACAATAGTTTATGTTTTAATGATGCAAGTATTGATTATGATATTTTAGGCCTATATTTTGTTATTAAAATGTAGCCGTAACAAATACAAGAAATATTGTAATAAAAAGTATGTTTTTCATTACGCCTTACACTACCGTAACAAAATGTTCTCATTTCTCTAACTATTTATTACGAAAATTTAATCGTAATAAATTGTACAGAATTCGTAATAAATACTTTTTGTTACGATATTAAAACCGTAACAAAGCTTTAGCTACGCCAGTATAGATTACGGCTGAAAATTCGTAACAAACCCGTAACAAAAGGTTTTTTGTTACGAATATTGGCTTTTTATTACGGTTTTATTTCCGTAATAAAAAGCTAAATTTCTTGTAGTGGTTGAACCATGACCAGATCAATGGTACCATCCATACAATTTCCGGAGGACCCGCAGGCGGGGATAGTCGTAACGCTCGACGAAGGACCGCTAGATCCATAATTGGAAGCTTAAAATACCCAAAAGAAATATGGACTCTAGAAAACAAACCAACAAACGACCAGCTGATCAGCTTTAACGAAGAGGAAGTACCCAAAAACATTGTTTGGGACACAAGAGAGGATAACCCCGATTTCCCGATGGTAGTGTCGCTAGAAATAGCGAATTATAATGTAAAAAGGATCCTAATCGATAATGGAAGCTCGGCGAATATCATCTCCCGTGAGGTTTTAGTCCAGATGAACTTGGGACAGATAAACCTACAGAAAGTAGCTACGCCATTAGTAGGGTTTGGAGGATCCGAAATCGTCCCCAGCGGAACAATAACCTTAAGTGTATCACTCGGGAAAAAACCGCACCGGACAGTGAAGCTAGTAAAATTTCTAGTGGTAGAAACACCCTTCGCTTATAACGCAATATTAGGACGACCAGCCCTCAACCTATTCTGAGCTGTTGTCTCTACTTATCATCAGAAGATAAAATTTCCGACCGACAGAGGTATCGGGGAAATAATGAATGATCACTGTATGGCATGGGATTGCTACAACACCTCATTAACTTTGAAAAACCACCCCGAATCAATTACCCCGAGCAAAAGGAAGCTCGTAGACGATGACATTGGAAACGAGGTTCAAATCCCTAGTACTGATCGAATAGATAAAAAGGGAAAAGAACCGCTAGATTTAGCTTTGAAGCCACCTGAACATAAGGATGTAATTCTAGTGCAAGGGGACTCGTCGAAAACAACAAGAATAGGTACTGAATTGAGCAAAGAAGGGGAAGTAATGTTGATTGACTTTCTCAGAAATAATGTCGACGTCTTCGCTTGGAGGGCGAATGACATTGAAGGAATTGATCCTCGAATAATCAAGCATTCGCTAAAAATTGATCCATTGGCAAAACCCGCTAGACAAAAGAAGAGAAATCACGGGCCAGTAAAAGATAAAATCATCAAAGCCGAAGTAGAAAGGCTACTTGAAGCAAAACAAATCCGAGAAATACATTTCTCAGAATGGCTATGTAATGTTGTTCTAGTAGCAAAAGGGGATAAAAAGGACAACAAATGGAGAATGTGTAATGATTTTACCGACCTTAATAAATTATGCCCACGTGATCCATATCCCCTCCCAAGGATCGACTTATTAGTTGACTCAACCGCTGGCTTCACGATTTTCAGCATGATGGATGCCTTTCAAGGGTTTTATCAAATATATATGGATGAGCGGGACCAAGAAAAGACTGCGTTCATAACCGAGCAGGGAGTATATTGCTTTATTGTAATGCCATTCGGCTTAAGGAATGTCGGGGCTACTTACCAAAGGTTAGTAAACCTAATGTTCAAAGAGTTAATCGGAGAGATAATGGAAGTCTATGTAGACGACATGTTAGTCAAAAGCATGAACGAAGCAGATCATGTAAAACATCTTGATCGATGTTTCCGAATATTGAGAAAATACCGCATGAATTTAAATCCCGCGAAATGCACTTTCGGTGTTAAATCAGGAAAATTCTTGGGCTATTTGGTACATCAACGAGGAATCGAAGCCAACCCAGAAAAAATTCGAGCCATAGCCGAAATGAAGCCTCCCAAAACCATCTCCCAAGTACAAAGCTTAGTAGGAAAAATCGTAGCGCTGACTTCGTTTGGACCGAAGAATGCGATCAGGCCTTCAACCAGCACAAAGAATATTTAACAACATCCCCGTTGTTGGCCAAACCGACCGAAGGGGAACCATTGTATATCTACATCTCGATCTCCGATGCGGCCGTTAGTTCAGTACTGATCAAAATAGAAGGATCAGAACATAAGCCTGCCTATTATTTAAGCAAATTACTACAAGGGGCGGAGAAGAATTACTTGGAAATTGAGAAATTCGCTTTGGCCTTATTAGTGGCAGCACGAAAACTTCGACCTTACTTTTTAACCTACAAAATCGTGGTTTTAACAAACCAACCGCTAAGACAAGTCTTAGCAAAGCCAGAAGCTTCCGGAAGACTAATAATGATGAGGGGTAATTTGGATCCCCTGTCCTCGCAAGCTCGGTGTGGAACGAGTAACGCCTATACTTGTCCCCTGGAACGACGAGCCGAGCCAAGTCCCTAAGTATATTGTTCCGAGCTTACAAAGAGAATCTGAGATCGAAGGGTACTATTGGGCCGAGCCCAGGCCCAAGCCCATCAGTTCAGCTATAAATACACAAGCATTTATGACGACGACACAACTTCCCAGGTGCTCTTCCTTCGAGACTGCTGCTCGGACTCACTTGGGGAATAATATTAGTATAGGCTATCTTATATGTATTTCACCCTCTAGCTTGTACGGCATCCTGTAATGTTCGAATAGGACTCCCAATTCTTGTAATCTGTACTCGATAATCCTGAATACATCATTATTGATCTTTTTCTTCTATTTTGTTAGCACTCATACCACATTGCATAACACTTTGATCGAACCAACGAAAACGCGTAAGATCAATTGGCGCCCACCGAGGGGCCTTATTCGAGTATTAGATCGAAATATGCCTACTACGAGGAAAAATACGTATGTTAGCGGAGAGCCTCACTAACCAGAAACTCCGCCATTCACTATCCAGGGCGATCCTCCAACCAGCGGAGCATTTGTCAATTTGAGGTCGAAGATAAGACCTATGGGACGAATTTCCGACCTAAAGATTGGCGGTTTTATTCTGAAATTACCCAGCTCATTTATTCCTTCGGTGGATTTATTTTCCACAAAAGATCCATTTTCTACTACATAAGCGAATAAGAAGTTTCACAGATATCGTCCACAGCAAACTAATACAGAATTATTCCCGTCGATTCGATCATCAGTTAACGGCAAAAGGTTTAGAAAATCTATGGAATTACAGCTTATTAATGGTCGGAATGTATTTTTCCGACCATCATATTTATTAATCTCAGGAACAAATTTCATGAATCAATTATTTGAGAGATCAGTCACATAATCTGTATATATTATTTATCGGTTGTCTGATGTTTTTCTCAAATCAGTTGGGAAAAATTGAATATTTGAACAACGGCAACAAGTTATATAAATCCTCGAAGTTGCGGACAAGTATAGGGAATCGTCCGACCGATAAAAGGAATTGAACAAATGAAAATTCGATCAGAAAACAAAGCTTTATTATTAACATTCTTCAAACAAGTTACAAAGTGAAGCCTCGAATATAATGTCAGAATTCGAGCTCAAGAAATACAGTACGATCACTCCTACCCTATTACAAATCCTACGAGAAATACAGTTCGGTCTTCATTCCCTAAGATCGCTCCAGATGCAGAACTCAGCAGTGATTCTTCTTGGCAATCACTAGCCACGTGTCGCACATCCGTCTTCGTACGGGATAAAAGCCGGATCGGAGCTCCTCTCCAAGGCTTCAAACCGACCTTAGGTCTTCATCTGTAAATAATGATTGAAATACTCAATCATTATTTACAGGTTTATCCGAACCGGTGCAGCAAAGGGTTATCTCAGCAGAGGCACCCCAAGGAAGCTCGAAGGAACTATACTTCAAGAAAGCCCTCGAGGAAGCTGGTGCTTCAGATTTATAGAACTCCTCTCAGATTAACCAGCTGCCCGATCGGACGCTACGCTAGAAAATCGGCATTCAAACCCGCACCAGATAAGATATGTCTGGGAAAACAGGTTGCCTGCCGGTATTCTAGGCGCATTTTCTTTTGCCTGTCGATATTCTAAGCGAAAAAGGTTACCCCTAAAAGACCAGGGTCGGGAAATAAAGTTCCTTATCTCAAATTCCTCTATTTTGGAAATAATGCGAGTCAAAGGCAAAATTCGATCCACGATGGTCGGACGAAACATGATGACAAAAAATGAAGAATATCAGATAACCAAAGGGGAACTATATATAGCGGTAAAGTTTTTGAACCAATGGCCCGGATAACAGATCGTGGACGGTTATGATGAACGCAATAAATGAGCTTACCGATACGTTTCCCGAGAAATAGGGTCCTGTTTGGTTAGGGGAACATACGGTTTAACAATGTGCAAAGGGGGGCTTATTTGAACAGTTTCGCTCGAACAAATTTTTTATTTATTACCCTGCTCAAAAGACAGCACAGGAATCGGGAGCACTTGTCTGAAAGTTCAACCTTCGTTCACATGATATTCTAAATATGAAGCCGTTATTCTTACAATTGACTAATGAAACTCGAATAGAAAAAATTATGATCAGTCTATTCGAATAAAACTCTCGAACTTGAAAGTTTGACGATTGTGGAAATTCGGCAGTACGAGGATCAGTTATAACATATTTCTTATTAATTTAGGCTCTACCAAAATATTTATTTATTACTCACTCAGACAAATGGTGTTCGGTTATTCCTTTATTGATATTAGAGGAACGAAGTCGAGTTATTGAAGATGGGAATTTATCTAAATATTTTTAATTTATCGACAAGGTAAAGAGGAAAAACATTTATATTATTTCGGGAAATACAAGATGTGTGAGATACATTTCGAACATAGCACAAGCTAAATATGTTACATAAGAATCCCTTTACTTTCTACAATCCTATGAAATTTTCGGTTTTCTCTCCTATCGTCTACTCGAAGTAACACGGCCCCGAGTGAGGAATTTCCCTAGGATCCGCAGGCTTTTAACTTTATTTATGATTCTCCAAAGACGAAGGGTCGAGCGCACGGTTTGTCGAATAACTGTGTTCTTCGTCATTCTCTCCCCAATATGTCTTCCTAAATGCATTGTAGCAACAGGTCCCTAATCGAAGACCTGTGCGATAACCTGCGGACTCCGTGAATCTGGCATATTGGCCTTCAAGATGGAAATTATGTTTGCCTGTCGATATTCTAAGCGAGATTGAGATGGTTTTTCTTCTGGTCGAAAATTATTCTGCTTAAAGATTGTTTGAAGTCTGAGCTCAAATAGTTGAATTAATGGAATAATGATCTTGATCACCATGATCGGACGAATAAAATGCCAGTACAATGAATGAGACAGTTTCTAAGGAACGACTGCCTTTTATAGCGAAAATTGAAAGGAACCCAACGGCAGGTATTTCGCGAAGCGAAGGGATAAGATTTGAGGACCGTTGCAATTCCCGATAAATAGGCAACCATTTGGAAAAGATAAAACTTATCAGAAAAATGGAAACATTTATAACAGCAAAGAACAAAGGGCATTAGGTCGGGCAAAGTAAGAACTTAGCAAGGAATATTCTTATCAAAAGAAAGGGATCATTTATTAAGTCATAGGGTTATTTACTACTTGCTATCTCGTTATGTTCCATCTACTCTCAAGATTCCAGAAGACTATTATTTCATCAAAGTTTATTTCAAAGAAAGTAATCTGGTCGGTGAAAGTCCATTTCGCCAAAATTCCTATTCATTCATCATATTCTGATATTATCGGTTTCTACTCATCTATTATTCCGATATTCTTGACATATATTCATCTATTATCAATCTCTATTTATCTCCGTCTATTATTAAAGGGTGAAAGCCGTTGCTATGACCCTCGGGCTAAAAATGCTCTGAAACGACTAAGGGTGAAAGCCGTTGCTATGCCCCTTAGATCGAAATTATTAAATGGGTGAAAGCCGTTGCTATGACCCTCGAGCTAAAAATGCTCTGAAACGACTAAGGGTGAAAGCCGTTTCTATGCCCCTTAGAACGAAATTATTAAATGGGTGAAAGCTGTTGCTACGACCCTAAGTGCAAATTATCAACTGAACAAGATTCCGATATATATCCTATTTAGAACTACGGCGATCGTGATCCGCTAAGATTGCCTATTATTATCCAAGTATTATTAGTCTTCGATCACTCTACCAACAAAATGAAATCGGCGAAGAACGACTAGTATCATTTATATCTGAATATCAAAGATCGAAGATCGGCAGTTGTTGTTTATCATCTAAATACTTCTCGAAGTCACTGAAGAATGGCACTTGTTAGTCATAGTTTTGAGGCGAAGAAATTGATGCTCGGTAATAATTTACGGAAGCTATTCTGCAGATTAAAAAGTAAGAATGATAAAGGAAATAAATATTTAATTCATGACCTTTCAAACAGTTACAAGAGAGTTCGTAATCACAGTAATAAGGAAAATCGAGCAAAACTGAGACTCTACATTTAATGTAACCCTATTACAAATTAACCCTACGCTAGAATGTTTTCGTAATCAAAGGAGGAAGGCGGGGCTAGAATGACACTTCTACCCTTCATCCATCGCTTCCTCAATGGTTGTTCCATGCCGGACCAGATCGAGAGACAGGGAAGCAGTCCATAGAGAAATTACTCCACGCAATCTCGAAGGCAACGTTCTTCAAGAAACGTCTTGAAGAAGTGGAGATCGAGCGCAGGAAAACTCCTCCAGCAGTTGACCCACTATCCGATCGGGTGGAGCGACAGGATACAGAAGCTCGAACCAGTCTCAAATGGTTGGAATCAGAGAGAGCTGGTCGCCTGCCGGTACCCCAGTCGCAATCCTTTTCGCCTGTCGATACCCTAGTCGAAATTATTCCCCATGCAGGGACGCCGAAGAGATCGAAAAAGAGAGTTCGAGTCCGAATCTCGAACGCTTTTATTGCTGAGATCGAATGGAACATAAAGATGGTCGATGGAGGTAAAAGTACAACCATATTGATCGAACGAAATGTCTACAGACAAGTAAAAAATATGAAGGTAAATTCAGAGGTATTTATAAGGGGAAGAATTCCGTATCAACGGTATAGATCTCTTCAGATGAACGGTGGTAATACGTACATTAAAAGCGCTCTGACCGCTCAGATTCCCGACAAATCAGGGACTGTCTTGTTAAAAGAAGACGGGACGTAACGGTAAAAACTCAATCACCAAAGCTGAACAAAACTAATGGCTAAGATACGAGCAATAAATACGGCGACCGTTCCGCTTCCCGAAAATTCAGGAACCATGTGGATAAATGAAGAAAGAGTCAAATTCAATATGCTCGAAATTGATTTAACCAGATTTCGTCGGGTTAAAGGGGTATCAGTGAATTTGTGATATTTATATATTTTATAGGGCTCTGTTACTTTATTCCGGATGGATCAATCGCAAAGAAAAGCTATATTGTAAAGGCAATAAGTAAACACACAAACCAAAGTAATGAACACACCAATATGAAGAGAAAGCTCTTTATCTTATTGAATATTATTGAGTTGTGCTGTTGTAAACAGTATTCAATGGCGTATTCTGGAGTTCTTAAGTTGTTAATTACAATGATTAACTAGGTATTTATACAATGCTAAACCTAGCGTTACAAGGAAACATAGTCCTAATAGGACTCGGCCCAAATATCCTTCTTGGGTCCGGAATATAGTCTTCTAGTCGTAGAGAGCTGTACTTGGCCGGGTCGATAAGATGATCCCGAACTGTTTGATTTGGTCGTACCGATCTCATGTTCTTTACTCGATCCGTACAAGATGTAGGGTGCGAAATAGCCCCCATCAGTACTCCCTCACTTCTTCGAGCGTATAGATAATAGAAGCTCGTAGAAGTAGGTAATTCTTTGCGACTGTTTATTTTCTATGAATGGAGCCTCGTTAAAAACCTTTCTTAAGAAAAAACCCTGTGGGAAAAAAAATCTTAAGTAAGGAAAAGAGTGCTACATATCATAGATAGTCGTTTTCTCTGTCCGATTACGAATCGCCACGCGTCTATTCTGGAGGCTTTTCATATCCTTCCGTTTTTGGCGGGAATATGATTAATTGCGATGAGTTCGAAACGTCTTTTCTCATCTTAGTATAAATAGGTGACTTTTGAGTTCGTCATTTTTCCTTTATCCTTGCTCATAGTTCATAGTCTTTTTCTTGCTTAGTCGTTCGTCATATAAAGTTTTCCTTTTATCGACTTATACCCTTCGAGAGTCTGAAAATATGGCTTCTTTGAGAAAATCTTCTTCTTCCTCGAGGGAGAATGTTGCTCCTAATAACGAGGAGGAGTTGCGCTCCAATCCTTTGGGCGAACAATCTGCAATTTCTGAATTCGTTGTTCCTATAGAAGACATTTTTAAGGTACAGATCCTTTCTGACACAGAGGTTGCTGCCCGAGCCAAAAAGGGCAAAGGTACTGCTCCTCAGATTTCTGAACCGATTGAGGACCTTGCTTGCGCATATACAGTGGATACTTTTCCGGAGGCTGTGAATAATTACGCAAAATATTTCCCGGAGGGTTCCGAGATAATTCTTCCTTCCCCTTCTGATAGAGTCACCTTTCCACCGAAAGGATGTCGCGCCTTTTATACGTCTCATTTCAATAGCGGCCTCCGTCTTCCGTTATCTCCCCTTTTACTTGACATCTTGAGAATATTTAGTGTGTCCTTGACACAATTAGTTCCAAATTCTGTGGCTTTCCTGGTTTGCTTTTCTGTTCTGATGATCGCGAAAGGGTTTAAACCTTCCTTTCGTAATTTTACACAACTTTTCCGGTCAATATTTCCAGTTCATCCAATCGTGGGTATTTCTTTGCTAGTCAGAGGCCTAGTCGATCAATTTTTGATGCCCCTGTTTCTAGCAACCCTTTTTGGAAATCTCACTTCTTCTTTGTTCGCCCCCCACCTCACCTTCGTTTGGCGGATGGTTCGACTATACCCTTCTCGTGGGATCATGATTTCAAATGGGTAAACGGAGGTCGCTGGCCGACGGGTGAATTTATTCCTGACGATGCTCAGTTTATCGCCGAAATCCCCGATATGCGTGCAAATAAATATCAGAGTGCTCTTCTCATTGGGGAAAGTTTCCTTCGTAAAGCGGGATTGAGTGTTCATACTTTTCCAATCAATTCATCATTGGAATCACTGGGTAAGCATTATTTCTTTAATTTAGTGTTACGATAATATTTTCTTATAGAGAAACTAACTTTTAATTTGTCTCTTGTTCAGCTCAAATGGTAGAAAATTCTCGACATTCTTCACAGGAAAGATGGTGTTATCCAAATCCTCTAAGTCCGTAGAGAACAATCCGATCGAGCAGAGAGCTTCTCGGAAGAGGAAACTGGAGTTGAGTCATGAGTCCGCGGAGAATGGAGAGGAGTCTCCAAATTCTTCCCAAGATTCCCCTGTTCGTCATGGGACTGGGCCTGGTTATCCCCCTCTTCAGCTTAGATCATCCTTGGGAATTCGTGGATGTCGTAGTTGGTCGATGCCTCATCCTAGCGAGAACCCGGTAGGGAGAAAAATGAGCTATTATGGTCGTTATGGTAACGACCTTTCTTTACTTGGCGACAATCGTCCGAAACCTACTTTGGTTGAAATGATTGAAGATCATTTAGCGGGGAAGAGAGCCGCTGGTTATTCCGAGAAAGATTCTCTTGTCCATGATGAAAACGAGAATGCGGTTGATAAGGCGACTCGCGTTCTCTTATCCGGGGTTTTTACACGTGATTTGAACAAACTTTTCCGTAAGGATCCTCTGGAGAAATTTCAGCGAGCTTCTCTTTATGCTGAAAAGGTAAATTCTTTCGAGCTCGCTTTATAGGCCATTCTTCATTTTGAAGATATTCTTTGCTAACTTATTTCTCGTTTTACCCCTTTGCTTTTTTAAAGACTAAGACTTGTTTAGCCTCATACGCATATGAAACTGCACTCTGGAAACAGCAATGTGAGTTTCTAGATGAGAAAAATAAAGCTCTTCTTCGTAAGTTTTCTGGTTCAGAGGTTGGTCCCTCGACGTCTTCTTCCGTTCCCGTTGTAGATACTCATGCTACGGGGGTCTTGGAGACTTCTCGTGCTCAAGAGCAAGCCGATCAAATGGCTAAAAAGTTAGAGGCATATCAGTTTCAGAGTACTGCTCGTATCAGTGAGCTAGAATCTCAAGTATCAAGTCTTCAAGCTTCATTAGAGGAGTATGAAAAGGATGTCCCTCTGAGTGGACTTAGGGATCGATATGGTATGAACCCTGATGAAAGAGTGATTCGCGAATTTCTTAATTCTCCTGTTCATACGGCGTTGGTGTATCGGATGGTCGGTCCTCTTCTGGAGAATACTTTCAAGAAGGCGGTTCATCAGCTGGTCGCCTTAGAGATGATCGACGACCGTCGAAAGGAGTATTTTAAGGCGGCGCACATTCGGTTGAATCGTTATGGTGAAATTTATTCTTCTTCCGAGCTTCCAGATGTCGTATATCAAGGTTTTCCTTTGGCTCACCTTGTCGAAGAATTGGGAAAACCATTGCCGATTCCTCCTTCTGATGTTAACGATGAGCTTGGTAATACTTTTATCGATCCAGAAGACGAAGAAGAAGAAAAAGAGGACGATATTGACACGACCGAGAACGTCGGTAGCGAACAGAGAATCCCGGATAGCGACCAGGCTTCTTGAAACAGTGATTTTTGAAATAATCTTTGTAATTATTTACCCGTAGGTTTAATTGTAATTTTACCTTTTCATCCTTTTGTACGCTAAACGTTTCGGATTCTGACAGTTACGTCTTTTCATCTTTGCCGTAATAATTCAGACAAGTCATTAAGTTCGCCGCAATCATTATGCGTGCGTCTTTTCCAATTCTAGTGTTTGTTCCAAGGTCAGTTTTTCTATTTCGCGCCCTTTCTTTAGGTCTGTAGCGTCTTTTCGTGTAGTATAAATACCAAAGGTAAAAACTTGACTTGTTATTTACCGTTATACTCGTCTCTTCTAATAGAATACTTTTCCTTTGGCTAGTCGATAAACTTCCTCGTTACTTGCTTTATACTTTTTAACAATTCGATCATGAGTAATCTTTTCGGCAATACTTCTAAACGACCTTCTCGTGAGAGCGCTAGGGATAATAGATCCAAAAAAATCTCGAAGAGATGGGCCGTCGATGGAGCCTCCTCGTTCGTCCTCAATAATTAGGTCGGAGATTGATACTCGTGTTATCGCTTCCGAACCTTTTTCTGTAGTAAACTCTTCGTTTTCAGAACCAATCTTTTCTTCTTCTACTCAAGTAGGAAGCATGTCTTCCCCTGGTCGGATAGCTTTTGGCGATATGTCCAATGAGGAACCGACCTATAATATACCTGTTACTTCAAGTGCTTCTTCCTTCGAGCATGTTTTTCATGGAGGGGGTTTTGCTATTTCCCTTCCTTTGTCTACTTCTACTGCCCCAATTGCCAGCGGAGGGCAAGTTGGTGATGGTTTTTTTGTCAATCCTTCCATAACACAATCTATTGTGCAGGATTGTCCTGATTATTTGTTTAGTGATACTACTGTGATGACTACTTCCTTCGAATCGGGAGGACCTTCCGGAGGTCGGACCGGTTCTAGGTCTGGTCGTCGAACCGTTATTTCTGCTTCAGGCAAGGAGACCTCTGTTAGCCCCAACGAGAGAGAATCTCCTCGTCTGTTAGATGATCGTTGTATTCTCGAGCAGGTCAAAGATATTATGTTGTCAGAGACTCCGCGGCCTGACGGTGTTCCTTCTAGTAGTGAATTGCCTGGCTCAATTGAGCCTGATGCTTTGTCCTGGGATCTGGGTTTGAGCACCATTTTGCCTGGTGAGCTGAAAAAACTTGAGGGTACTTCCAATGTACGTCTTGTTCAGTCTCTAGTTAAGATATGCGAGCAGGTAGACATATCTTTCGATAATTTTCCTAGTTTTATTTTGACTTTCATGTTGTGTGAGGGTTTATCTCATTCTTCTTCTTTTTCAGTCCAAATATCTTGCCCTTCAGCTGGGTGTGCAGAACGATAATCTGTGGAATAGTAAGGATGCCTACCAAAGACGGTTGGAGTCGGAATCGGCGAAGGTCGCAGGGCAGACTCTCCAGCTGCAGCTTGCCAATGACGATTTGAAAAAATTGCAGGAGGAGAAGTCTGTCTGGGAGAAAGAGAAAAATCACTTGGTTCGGGCTGCTGCCCTTGCAGAGGAGTCTCAACGGCGGTCCTATGAGGAAGGATATGACGCCGGTTATCTAAAGCGTCAAGAGGAGTTGATGGCGTTTGCTGGCAGCTTGACTCCTCGAAGGACTGTTTCTAGTAGTCGACCTGCTGACCGTTCTTCTCAGTGATCTTTGTTCGGCCTGGCAGGCCTTGGACTGTCTTTTTTTTTTTTTTTTTTTTTTTTTTTTTCTCCTCGCCCAACGGGGTGAAACTTTTGTAATGGGAGAAGTATTAAGTTGGAAATTATGATCTTTTTGTAGGCAGATTCTTGCCTTGATCAATTTTCTTCTGTATATATACTTTGTTATGCACATTTTGCCTTTATGCATAAATATAATCATCATGAAATAATCAACATAGGTTAGCACACTTATCTGATACTGAACTTGGCGGAGAATATTCAGGGTAGAGAAAAGGTAGCTTGATCTTGCTTGGTCACTGTTTAAGTAACTGAATGGTATAATGTTTGCTCTGCAAATCAAATCTTTGTTGATCAACCCAGTATAGTTCCTTGGGTTATATTCAAAATCACGTTGCCCATAAAAATGTAGATACTAGGTTTATTCGTATTGATGATCGATTGAATGGCTGTTAAGGAACGCTCAGCATCTTGGTCGATGTTCAACCTATGCCCTGTAAATTTGTCTTTTTGTGATGTAAATCTTATATAAGGAGGCTATTGTTCCTTTTGTTGAATTCCGCTTTTCTCCTCATCAGACTAAGAGAAAATATCCCTTTCATTATCTTCCAAAGCTTTATGTTTCTCATTATTAAATTTGAACTATATGTTGCTCAATCGGTGTATCATTACGTTATTTCTTTGATATGGGAGGAATTGGAAAATGTAGCAGTCCTGGCCAGATCTGACCCGTTCAGACCTCCTTCAGCAATTCTTTGGAAAATTAGGCAGTGATGGCCTTGCAGTTTCGAATAAGGAGGGCTATTCTCCTGATTTCTATGTCAGATATCTTGGACTCCAAAGGAGTTCTTGTATGAGTTAGTTAATGGTTACCCATGTGACGTATGAGGCAGTTACGGCCCTCGTATGGTGGAGGGTTTCATCTTTTATCTTTTATCGAGCAAGTAATCTTTTCACGACGATCTTAAATTTGTATGCGTTCGTTCGTGATTGGTCTATTTGGTCCGGGGCTCCTTTAGGTGTCCAAACGATGATCGCTTCGATCCACGTCCTCTTGGTAATCGACTGGCTGAGTCGACTAAATAGCGCCGTTCCATCTTACTTGCATTTATTACGGGAAGTTAAAGGGTCGTATTTATGTCCGCTGATCAAATATCTTTTCAGCCGTTGGATCCCTTAGATCTATCCCTATAAATAGGGCGGTAGTTTATATTCTTCATTTGCAATTTCCCAAAGATAATGGAGATCTCAGCTTCCTTAGATTTTATTTTGCCTTCAGATCCCATAATATTCAAAAAGTCACATTATCGTGATTCCTTTTGTAATAGCTTGATTATCTTCTACCTTGTACTGACGGGTCCCATGTCAGCCCTACCTTGTACTAACGGGTCCCATGAGGCCTCAAATGTTGTTTTCACAGATTTGAGGTTCGTGGTTTCTGTTTGCACATGGGGGGTTCATACTTACCAGGCATCCTTATTCTTGGATGTTACCTCAGGAGTGGTCGCCCACCGGGTTGTGCTTGGTAAGTTTTATCCTTTACGACTCATCCGAAGAGATGCTGCTTCAGAGTAAAAGTCTACCCCATTATACAAGCAGTGTCTCGTTGTGGGTGAATGAGTATTGCCGGTTTATCTGGCTGGTAATGCTCATTTCGTCTGGAGGAACATTTGATCTTCAGAGCCTGGCCATCGAACCAAAGAAGTCGACCATCTTGAGCAGCATGCTTCTTAGGTGGTTGATCATAGTCGACGAGGCACTAGGGAGGAGATTGGTGTTTCCGTGGACATTGTCGTGAAAATCGCCGATCTTATAGGATCATTTCATCTAAATCATTGTAACGATCTTTAAGTAGCATGTAGACCTTTGTAACGTAGGATTTTTGTATGTAACTGATTTGATGAATAAAATATTACTTTCATTCCTTACATCTTCTTTGTCGTTTGATTCTGTCATAATTTTTATTCACGAGGAGTAATTTCCGAGTAGATGGATTCATACTTAACTCGTATTCATGACTTAGACGTGTTAGTAGATCTTTTTTAGATCGTTAGGAATAGATCGAGGAGTGTTTATTGAGCGGATCAATGTATACTCAACTCTTTTTTTATGATTTAGACTTAGGTTTTCTTAGCAAAAGTCTTTTTATCGTTGTAAATAGTTCGAGGAGTGTCTATTGAGCGGATCAATGTATACTCGACTCGTTATATTTTAGACTTAGGTTTTTCATACCAAAAAGTCTTTTAATCGTCGAAGTTGATCGAGGAGTGTTTATTGAGCGGATCAATGTATACTCGACTCGTTATAGTTTAGATTAGGTTTTTAGTACCCGAAGTCTTTCAGTCTTCGATGTAAATATATCGAGGAGTTTTTACCGAGCGGATCGATGTTTACTCGACTCGTTTTGTTTATTTAGACTTAGGTTTTATTACCTAAAGTCTTTTAATCGTCGCAGTTGATCGAGGAGTGTTTATTGAGCGGGTCAATGTATACTCGACTCGTTGTAGTCTAGACTAGGTTTTTAGTACCTGAAGTCCTTTAATCGTCGAAGTTGATCGAGGAGTGTTTATTGAGCGGATCAATGTATACTCGACTCGTTGTAGTTTAGACTTAGGTTTTTAGTACCTGAAGTCTTTTAGTCTCCGATGTAAATATATCGAGGAGTTTTTATCGAGCGGATCGATGTTTACTCGATTCGTTTTGTTTAGACTTAGGTTTTTAGTACCTGAAGTCTTTCAATCGTTGTAGATATGTCGAGGAGTTTTTATCGAGCGGATCGATGTTTACTCAACTCGTTTTTGTTTAGACTTAGGTTTTTAGTACCTGAAGTCTTTCAATCGTTGTAGATATATCGAGGAGTTTTTATCGAGCGGATCGATGTTTACTCGACTCGTTTATAACTTTGAATTTAATCAACAGTTTATCGTAGAATTGCTAGGAGTGTATATCGAATCAAATCGATTTATACCCGATCTTTATTTATAATCAAATTGTGGGCTTAAGCCATTCATTACAACGAATAAAAACTAATTGAAATAATCAAAGTAAGACAGTAATACTTATTTAAAATTTACCATAATATTTCCTAAGGTTGACAGCATTTCAGGTCCTTGGTAAGGCTGTTCCATCCAAGTGTGCTATTTTGTATGAACCTTTCTTTCCTACGCCAATGACAACGTAAGGTCCATCCCAATTTTGTTGCAATTTTCCCACATGTTTGGATACCTCTACCTTTTTTAAGACCAGGTCTCCTTCTTTGAAGGTCCGGATGCGTACTTTTTGATTGTATGCTTTTTCCATATTTGCTTTAGTGGCTTGTAGGCGTACAGCGGCTTTTTCTCTCAAAGCTTCTGTTAAATCGACGTCATTTTCTCTTGCCTGTTTATTTTCCTGATCGTCGAACATCTCGATCCTTGGCGTTGGGATTAGAGTTTCAACAGGAATAACAGCTTCTGAACCATATACTAAACTGAATGGTGTCTCACCTGTTGAAGTTCTGACTGTGGTTCGATTGGCCCAAAGTACTCCTGGGAGTTCGTCAAGCCATTTACCTTTGGCTGCTCCTAATCTTTTCTCCAAAGACTTTATTATTTCTCTATTTGCTACTTCGGTTTGTCCGTTCGCTCTAGGATGCCCGACCGAGGTAAAGTTTTGCTGAATTCCTAAGTTTGAACACCATTCAATTACTTGTTTCCCCGCGAATTGGGTTCCATTGTCAGAAATTAAAATTCTCGGGATGCCAAATCGGCACACCATGAATTTCCAAAGAAAGTTAATTACTTGGAACTGAGTTATCCGGGCAAGGGCAATGCATTCTATCCATTTGCTGAAGTATTCTACGGCGACCAGGACATAAGATTTCTTGGATTTAGCCGCTGGGAATGGTCCCACGATGTCCATTCCCCATTGATCGAATGGCCAACATATAGGGATTGGGTGCATATTTTCCGCTGGTTGATGACATATATTAGCGTGGACTTGGCAGTGATGACATTCTTGGACATATTGAGCGGCATCCTTATTGATGGTGGGCCAATAATAACCTGTTCTGAGGCATTTCAAAGCCAAAGCCCTTGATCCGCTGTGATTTCCTGCGTCCCCTTCGTGTATTTCTCGTAGTATATCGGTGGTTTGTGATTCAGAGACGCATCTTAGAAGAATTCCTGATACTGATCTTCGGTAGAGTTTTCCTTCTACAAGTGTATATTTTGGAGCTCGATATCTTACTTTCCGAGCGTCATTCTGGTCATGTGGTAGTTTTCCTTCTCGAAGATAGTTTATCATTGGAGTCATCCAATTTCCTTCAGCTCTTTCGATTTCCATAATATCGAGTGCCGGTGTTTCATCGATATCGATCGCCGGTGTATTAGAGATTAACCAGTTGATCACCCTTTCTGTTTTTCCATCATGGGATCCTGTGAACTTAGATAGTTGATCGGCCCATTTGTTTTCCGAACGTGGAATGTTCTGTATGCCGAAACTTTCAAATTTCTCAGCTAGTGTTTTCACTTTGGCGAGGTATTTGACCATATTGAATTCCTTAGCCTCGTATAGGCCTTCGATTTGTCTTTGCACTAACTCTGAATCGGTTAATACCTTAAGGCTCTTTATGTTGGCTTTAATCGCCATCTCCATTCCCGCGATCAATGCTTCTTATTCTGCTTCATTGTTTGTTACGATGAAGTTCAACGTTATCGCATAATTCAAATCTTCTTTGTTTGGTCTAGTGAAGTTGATTCCGGCGCCCCCTCCTTCCCGGCATGAAGCACCGTCGACATGCATTAACCAAGTTTGATCGCCTATGAACAAAACATCGTCGTAAAGGCTACTCGAAGATTCCGTTGCCTGTGTTGGTGTTTCCAATAGAAAATCAGCTAACACTTGGGCCTTAATTGCTATTCTCGGCTTGTAATCGATCTCGAACTGGCCGAGCTCAATTGCCCACTTGATTAGTCTTCCGGAGGCTTCCGGTCTTGCTAAGACTTGTCTTTGTGGTTGATTCGTTAAAACAATGATTTTGTAAGTTAAGAAGTAAGGTCGAAGTTTTCGTGCAGCCACCACTAAGGCCAGCGTGAATTTTTCAATTTCCAAATAATTCTTCTCCGCCCCTTGTAATAATTTGCTTAGATAGTAGACAGGTTTATGCTCTGAGCCTTCAATTTTAATTAGTACTGAACTGATGGCTACGTCGGAGATGGAGATGTACATATACAATGGTTCTCCTTCCGTCGGTTTGGCCAACATCGGAGGTGTTGTCAAATATTCCTTGAGTTGTTCAAAAGCTCGATCGCATTCTTCGGTCCAAACAAAGTTTTTCGCCTTTCGGAGAGTCTGGAAAAAAGGCAGGCTTCTGTCTGCTGATTTTGATATGAATCTGTTTAACGCTACAATTTTCCCGACCAAACTTTGTACTTGTGAGATGGTCTTGGGAGGTTTCATTTCAGTTATGGCTCGAATTTTTTCTGGGTTGGCTTCTATTCCTCGCTGGTGTACCAAATAGCCCAAGAATTTTCCTGACTTAACACCGAAGGTGCATTTTGCGGGGTTTAATTTCATACGGTATTTTCTTAAGATTTGGAAACATCGATCAAGATGTTTTATGTGATCCGCTTCGTTCATGCTTTTGACCAACATATCGTCCACATAGACTTCCATCAATTCTCCGATTAGCTCTTTGAACATTAGGTTTACCAACCTTTGGTAGGTGGCCCCGGCATTCCTTAAGCCGAATGGCATTACTATAAAACAATATACACCCTGCTCGGTTACGAATGCAGTTTTTTCTTGGTCTCGCTCATCCATGTATATTTGGTAAAATCCCTGGAAGGCGTCCATCATGCTGAATATTGCAAAGCCAGCGGTTGAGTCAACCAATAGGTCAATCCTTGGGAGAGGATATGGGTCGCGTGGGCATAGTTTGTTTAGGTCGGTAAAATCATTACACATTCTCCATTTGTTGTCCTTTTTATCCCCTTTTGCTACGAGAACAACATTACATAGCCATTCTGAGAAGTGGATTTCTCGGATTTGTTTTGCTGCCAGTAGTCTTTCTATCTCGGCTTTGATAATTTTATCTTTTACTGGACCATGATTTCTTTTCTTTTGTCTGGCGGGTTTTGCCACATGATCTATTTTTAGGGAATGCTTGATTATTCGAGGATCAATTCCTTGAATGTCATTCGTGCTCCAGGCGAAGACGTCGACATTATCTCTGAGGAAGTTGACTAGCATTACTTCCCCTTCCTTGCTCAATTCAGTACCTATTCTCGTCGTTTTGGATGAGTCCCCTTGTACTAGAATTACTTCTTTATGCTCTGGGGGTTTTAATGTCAGATCTAGTGGTTCCTTCCCCTTTTTATCTATTCGATCAGTACTAGGGATTTCGATCTCATTTCTAACTAGATCATCTTCGATTTTTCTTTTGCTCGGGGTAACTGATTTGGGCTGTTGTTTCAAAGTTAACGAGGTACTATAGCAATCCCATGCCATATAGTGATCATTGGTTATTTCTCCGACACCGTTGTCGGTAGGAAATTTTATTTTCTGGTGATAAGTAGACACAACGGCTCGGAATAGGTTGAGAGCTGGTCGCCCTAATATTGCGTTATAAGCGAAGGGTGTTTCTACTACTAGAAATTTTACTAGCTTCACCGTCCGGCGTGGTTTTTTTTCTAGCGATACACTTAGGCTTATTGTTCCACTGGGGATGATTTCGGATCCTCCAAATCCTACCAATGGTGTAGCTACTCTCTGTAGGTTTATTTGTCCCAAGTTCATCTGGGCTAAAACCTCTCGGGAGATGATATTCGCCGAACTCCCATTATCGATTAGGATCCGTTTGACATTATAGTTCGCTATTTCTAGCGATACCACCATTGGGAAATCGGGGTTATCCTCTTTTGTGTCCCAAACGATGTTTTTGGGAACTTCGCCTTCACTGAAGCTGATCGGCTGGTCGTTTGACGACTTGTTTTCCAGAGTCCATATTTCTTTTGGATATTTAGAGTTTCCAATTATGGATCTGGCGGTTCTTCGTCGAGCATTACGACTATCGCCGCCCGCGGGTCCCCCGGCTATTGTATGAATGGTTCCATTGATCTGGTCATGGTTTTGCTCCTGCGTAGGAGCATGCACTGGAGTCCTTCGACAAGAATTCCTCCTTTGATTATTATTCCGAGGGCTTCTACTTCTTTCTCTTTTGCGGTCATCACGATCTATATATTCATCTAATTTTCCTTGTTCGATTAGTTTTTCAACTTCTCTTTTTAGATGGAAACAATTTTCAGTCCGATGTCCGTGTGCTCTATGGTACTTGCAGTATAGGTCGTAGTTTCGAGACCCAGGCCTGGGCTGGGCGATCTTCCTGGCTTCGGGGATCCAGTTATTTCTTTCTAGAATTTCCAATATTTCCTCCATCGAGGTATTTAACCTCGGGTGTTCCACTTGATTCACCCTGCTTCTGATCGGTGGTTCAAGGTTTCTTGGTCTTTGATAGAAATTAGGTTGCCTCTGTTGGTCGGCTTTGTTGTATTCCAATCGCTGGAAAACGTTGCCTTTTCTTAAAGATTGCTCATAATCCATGGATCTTTGGGCAGGAATCCTGTCATGCCGTTTGGAGTTTGATGTTGTGGCTTTGTTTTTGTTTTTATACTTAAAAGAATTCATCTCTTCTTGGGTCATATACTTAGATGCTAAGCTCATGATGTCGGCAAACGTTCTTGGTTGTTTTCGACTGAGGGCATTTCCGAACTGCCTATTCTTCGTGAGGTCGAAAAGAATAGATATTATGTAATCGATATTCGGGGAATCGATTTTGAGTAACTCCACGTTAAATCTTGCCAACCAATTTCTTAGGGATTCTCCCTCTTGTTGGTGTATGGTTCCTAAGTAGCTCATCGGGAGTTTTTGCCTCTTCTGACTGGCGAACTGCTGCGTCAGTTTGTTGCATAATTCTCTAAAACTGAATATGGAGTTGGCTGGTTGTTTGGCGAACCAGTCCAACGCGAGTCCTTCGAATGTGGTCACCATTAACTTGGCAGTGAATTCGGCAGAGTGAGCATATAAGTTCATTATATTCGTGAAGCTAAAAATATAATCATCCGGGTCAGTAGTTCCATCATATCGGGGTAGTCTACCCGGGACTTGTCCAATGGATTGTGCTTCTTTTATTTCTCTGCAGAAGGGAGAACAAGCCGCAAGGCTCTCCTGGAGTTCCGCGGTTCGGGCCCACGGGTTTTGAGCAGATCGTAGGCGTTGTTCGAGTCGTTCCTGTACCATCCTTTCGATTTCTCTTTCCGAGAAACGGGTTGTACGTGGTCGATCTGGGATTACATCTTCTATGTCATCCTCGATGGGGATTATCGTATGTTCCTTGGACCCACTGCGTTCTGGCTGTGGTTTTCTTTGTCCTAATTTTCTTTGGGGATGGTTATCGGAAGGTTTAGAATTGCCCCGCCTCGGACTGTGCAGTGAGCGCTGCTCACTTGCTGGGCTGTCGGCTTGTTGAGACGTCTGATCAGTTCGCCTCGGCGCTCTCGGAGCAGGAGTCGTCCTGGGAGCCCTAATGTTCTGAGGAATTTGATCAAGTACGAGTAACTCTTCGGGAGAGAGCGATTTAACGAGCATTGCTATTTGTCGCAATTTCTCCTGAGCGCCTGGGAGAGGAACAGGGATTTCAGGGACTTCCTGTTCTTCTGGAATTGTACCGGGAAGACCTCCTTGGGGTTCATGCTGATCGGGGTGAGGATCTTGCAAATCTTCATTGATATTTTGAGCGTTATTATTGTCGTTGTCCTGTAGATCTTCAGATGTGTTATGACCGGTGGTTGTGTTACTTCTTGCTCCGATTCGAGCACTTTTCCTTGGGCGAGCCATATGTCGATCGAATAATTAACCTAGCCCCACGGTGGGCGCCAACTGATTTAACCAGTTTTCGTCGGGTTAAAGGGGTATCAGTGAATTTGTGATATTTATATATTTTATAGGGCTCTGTTACTTTATTCCGGATGGATCAATCGCAAAGAAAAGCTATATTGTAAAGGCAAGAAGTAAACACACAAACCAAAGTAATGAACACACCAATATGAAGAGAAAGCTCTTTATCTTATTGAATATTATTGAGTTGTGCTGTTGTAAATAGTATTCAATGGCGTATTCTGGAGTTCTTAAGTTGTTAATTACAATGATTAACTAGGTATTTATACAATGCTAAACCTAGCGTTACAAGGAAACATAGTCCTAATAGGACTCGGCCCAAATATCCTTCTTGGGTCCGGAATATAGTCTTCTAGTCGTAGAGAGCTTTACTTGGCCGGGTCGATAAGATGATCCCGAACTGTTTGATTTGGTCGTACCGATCTCATGTTCTTTACTCGATCCGTACAAGATGTAGGGTGCGAAATAGCCCCCATCAGAAATACTTATAGTTTAAATACCGGTCATCAAAGAAAGTCACAAAGAAAAATTCGGACTATAACTGATCAAGGAAGCATTACCAATAACTCGTCTAAAGATGGACCAAGATCGGTAAAGAGCTTTATTTAAGGAGATAAGAACGATTGTACAAAATTAATCGAGAAATTATTATTTCCAAAGTTCGATACATTGAGGAGTTACAAGTTACAAAGATATCAACTCCTATTATATATCGGGCTAATCTCTTGATGCTAGTACATTTTATAATTCTACAAACATCTACAAAGACTAATCTCTATATCCGAACGAGATAGGGACTTCATGGCCACCCAATCCTATGAAATTTTCGGCGGACGATAATGTCCTTACTCGAATAGGAGGAGCCCATTGAAATAACTGGCTTATTCCTTTAATTACGATTCTTCGAAGGAGGAAGGATAATACCTCTTTTTCTAGGTGTAATGTGAATACTTTTTTAGGACCTCGATCCTCGAAGCATCATCTCCTCACATCTTCCGGAAGAACCAAGCAAACCGTCGAACATCCTCGCAATAAATTTGATGCTCAAGTCTCTCCTCGGCCATAGAAGGTCGAGGGAGCTACTGGGGTCGTGGATGGTCAGCAATAAGGCTGTTCGGCCTTCAAGGTTGAAATAGCGTTCGCCTCCAGGTATCCTAGTCGAAATAGAAGTACTAATCAGCCTACAACCTGCAAAGTAGCTCCTAACTCGAAAATTAAAAAGTTGGGTCATGCAACAGGATCTTTTAGATAGCATGATCGAAGGACTTTGCCTTCAAATAATTTTATAAAGGTACAAGATGAAAGACCACATTTATAGGTATAACCTTCAAAAATCCAACGGCAAGCAGAAAACAAAAGAAACGGTTAAGATCAGAAGACTGTTGCGCTTCCCAAGAAATTGAGCGGGAAAAGAGGGTTATCTGATAAGCAAAGTTATTATACCAAGATCGGAAATCAGGAGCCACGACGTTCGGACCTCCAATCCAAAACGAAAAAGGCAGTCTAAAATACGAATGAAAGAGAACACATCAAATTATACAAGACCAGGCAAATATGATAAATAAATAAGTTGTTACAAACCATAGAAAATGGAAATATCAGAAATTATTCATAATTACATGAAAATGAAACGATACAGCCAAACGGAAAATCTGAGGAAAAGAAAGACAACATCTAGAGGAGCTTATTGTCGGAAAAAATCTTCCGAAGCTCAGCATTACGAGCCTCATATCCCACTTCATATCCACGGTCGTAAGCCTCCTTTTCACGGCGCTCGAAATCTCGTTTCTCCTGCTCGTGAAGACTTTTCAGTTTCTCGAGCTCCTCGTTCATTTTCTTATGGAGTTCTTCTCCCAGATCTTTAGAAGCTTTCTCTCTCTCTAAAGCAAGCTTCTCCTCAGAGACACGGTCATATTCGATTTTCTTCTTCTCCAGCTCGAGGGAAATAGCAGCATGCCGACCTATTTCCCGCTCAGCAAGTGTTTTGAGTTCGACAAAATCTTGTCCGTCCTGTTAAAGGTTCGCATAAGTAAAAAAAAAAAAAAAAAAAAAAAGAAAACAAAGAAAGAGAGAGAGAGATTAACACCTGAAACAGAAAGTGCGACCCAGATTGGAACAACTCTTCTAAACTTCTCTCCTTGGACATGTCGGTCTCCGAAGTAGTAAAGTCAAGACCCAAAGGGCTATTCACAGGATTCCCGAAAGCAATTTTAGAAGTGGACCCGTCTTTCGATTCTTTAGGCGGGGAAGGAGTAACCATCGGAGGAACGAGGTTAACTTGGGATTCGGGAATGGTATCAGTTCTTAAGGATTCAGCAGAGGTTTCTCCACCAATGTCCAACTTAGGTTTTTTGCTCAAAACCCCTGTGGGGGGGGACAGCCGAAGAATCATCAGAAGAGGGCCTGTTACCAATGGCAAGCTTCTTCAAAGCCTCGATGGGTGTAACCCCGTCAGGATAAGGCCTTTTGTTCGAAGAGGGAACGGGAATTTTCTGCCCAGATGGTTCTTCGCTCGAAGAATCAACAACTTTCGGGGAAGAATCCCCGAGCGTAGCCTCAAGCTCTTCATCCAAATTGGATTTGGTAGAACTGCCCTTAGTTTGCTTTGATGAAGCGTTTTTCTCTTTCTTAATTTCCTCTCCTTTAGGAGCTTTTGGGGAAGACAGAGAAGTTTTAGATGAGGATTTGGAAGGTTTGGCCTCCTTGGCAGGTTTTTGCTCTTTGGACGAATTTTTATTCTTCAAACCACCCAATAGCTGTTTGGGGTCGATAGCCTTGCCCAATATATTTTCCATAGTGAACGGGGAGTGAGTCGAGGATTTGAAGAATGCAGAAAATAAGGGGAGAGCTCCGATCTCTATAGGCAAAGGTGTCGTGTGAATTATAAGAAGAGATCCTAATATTTATAGACACTACGCCCTATGATTACGATAATGGATCGACGCAACCTTTAAGAAAGATTCCGTTTGGAATGAATAAAGTTCGAGCATAAAGTGCAAAGAGATA
Source organism: Penstemon eatonii (assembly GCA_038501285.1). NCBI lineage: Eukaryota > Viridiplantae > Streptophyta > Magnoliopsida > Lamiales > Plantaginaceae > Penstemon > Penstemon eatonii. The sequence continues at coordinate 34,022,425 of CM076710.1, read as the reverse complement.
CCGAACCTTGAAAAGTAAATGATGTCTAGATATTTGTAAGATTGGAATTTACATGTTACACGAATTAATTCAAAAAGAAAACAAATCCGTTTACAAAAATGGGTTACATGGATACATATATTTGACTCATAATCGTAGGACTACGAATCGCCCCCTCCGGCATGCTCGAACCCAGTATTCGAACCAACGCCATCTTTGACGCCGCCCCCTAATGGATCAGTCTGATCAAAGGGTCGAGCATCCTCCTTATCCGATCCGCCCTCTGTGTTAACAGTTCCTTTCTCCCCTGAGGCAGAAAGATGATCATCATCGGAGCGCTCGAGCAAATCTGGGTTAGGCCTTGGAGTGCCAAACTCCTCGATTAAGGGGGCATAACGATGACTCTGCCAGTTCACAGATCCTTGGGGCAATGACGAAGCTTTATAGTCCTTTCCTTCGGCATTTTTGTAAGGGTTCATATGCAGAAGGTACTCTTCCATTTTATCCTCGTTCATCTCGGCTGAAATCAATTGTTGAACCCCTTTATAGAAAATAGTTTGGAGGATTTCACCAATCCTCATCCGAACAAGGGGATCGAAAACAGGGGAACCGAGAAATTTTCGTATGGCAGGGATCTCCGCCTCTTCTGCCCCTTGAGAGTAGGCGCGAGCTGAATCTTGCTTGGTTTGCTCAAGTTCGATCTTAACTCTCTTGAGTTCATCCTCAAGAGCGCTCTTCTCTGTGACTATAAATAACAATTCTTCCTCCGCAGAGGAGGAACGTTTCGTGCTTGCTTTCTCAAGCTCTTTCTTCACTTGAGACAATTCTCGTCGACTCTCTTCTAGCTGAGATCGGAGATTCTGATTATCAACGAAAATCTGTGCATACGCGTCATGAGCATCCTGCGATTCCTGCTCTAGCAGTGCCAAGCGATAGGTTTGAATAGCGAACAAATCCCCGACCTGTGAGATAATTTAAGACATCAGCAAACGCTAGGGACTCTAAAGAAAGAAAGAGATAGTCAAAAGACAAGTTTTCACCTCATGATATGTTCGAGAGAAATCACTCAAAACCTCGAAGTCACCTTTGACGGTATGAAGCAGCATATCCCGTTTGAATCGACTAGCCATAAAAACTCTAGCGGCTTTGTCAAATTCATTCTCACCACCCGAGTCCAGGTCGGTTAGAACGCTACCATCTTCAGGGTATCCAGCAGCCCTGCTACCGCGGAGATGCTCGTCCATAAAATCCGCCACATCGGGCTCCGATCTACCTTCTCGACATGGAACCGAGTCAGAATTCACACCAAAAGGTTTCACCCTCCTTGAGGGTCCCGGATGGTCAGCTTCTCTTTCGATCCAGAAGCCTCTCATACTCCTGAATACCCTGAATCCGATTCCAGGAATGTTGACTATAGCCGACGGATGAAAGAGCAGAAGTGTCAGGCGAAAACAGAGTTCGAAGAGGCCCTGCAGTGGCAGAGTTCAAGGAACTCATAGTACCAAGCCCCCTCAGATCGTGAATTGCACTTGGTATATAAACCGAGTTTTCGCCCAAGTTATCCGCTCTTTTTTCGGAAGTATGTGGTAACGGATCGAAATAAAATGGTTTATCTTCAACCGAGCCGACCACAGACAGTTGGAACTTCTCAACGATTTGATCTGTAAAGGAAATGCAAGGTGTGCATGGGTTTAAATTAATGATCTATCACGCCTCAAGATAAGAACAAGCTGAAAACATACCCAAAGAAAGAGAGGCGAGAGGCGGAGCGGCAGAAGCTGATGAGTTACCGAACTGGGGAAGGGATCCCTCAAAGGATTGATCGGATACGGGATAAGAATATTTGATTGTTGGGGCAGGATAATCACAGTGGCTCAACCCAGCCAACCGCAAAACACTTTCCTGAATCAGGAGCTTGGTTTGATAAGGACTGGACCGCAACTGCTCGAGAAACTCGTCGGAAAGACGGTGGTTGAGTTTCTCTTTAATCTTGCGAGAACCATATGACCAAGAGTTTACCCCGTCCCATCTATATGGTCTCGTTTTCGAGCTACCGTCTGATACTGGAACATCAGGGCCTTTCACAAAAAAGAATCTCATCTTCCAACCTTTGATCTTTCCCGTTGTTATGTTCGTAAGGAAAGGCCGCTTCGACCGCTGGCGAATGGACACAAACCCCATATTCGAACCCTTGCACAGGTCCATTTGGAATATTTGCCAAAAATTACTAAAGGAGGCCTCTGCCCCCTTTGCCTCCATAAGAGCGCTGAAGGCTACTATATATGCAACAGAGTGAGGGAGAAGCTGAGCGGGGGAAAGTGAAAAGAATGTCAAGATATTTCTGACAAGGGGAATGAACGGGATACGCAAACCATAAGAAAATTGATTCTCGTAGAAGGCTTGACAGCCAGCCGGAGGCTCGGTAGCACGTTCGGTGTAAGAGGGAATGACGATCGAAAACCCCTTGGGAAGAAATTTCCCGAACTTTGCCTCGAGGTAAACTCGATCCTTCTTCGAAAAACAACAGGAAGTTTGACTGGCGGGAAGTTCTGACCTGTTCGAGGTGGCGGCGGCAGAAGGATGTGTATGTTTAAAAATCCTGACGAAGGCACCTTCGTCGATGCTGTGTTTCTCGACCACATTCTCCTCAAGATCCTCTGTCGGGTCATCATCCTCGTCTTCTTGACGAAGTTCTCCATCTTCGTAATCATCGACAAGCTTTAACAACGGATCGGACTCTTGGTTCTCTCCGACCTTATTCTTACCCCTTGAACCTCTGGAGCTTGACATTATAAATTGGGAAACAAATAGGCTGAAATAAGTTTTTTCGACTCGAATGCTCCGAGCTCAAAAAAGGGCGTGATATGTAAGTAATTTTTCAACAAGTCAACATATATATACGGGGTTAAAAGGGTAGAGTTGCAAATGGGTCCCCGAGTAACCGCGACGGTTGAACTTACTCTGGGTAAAAGCTTAAAGTTATCCTTCAGAGAATTGCATCTTTGATCCTTCATTTTCCAAATTGCGGGATATGTTCCTTGGAAATTGTCTCTGGGGAATCCCATTGATCCTTTAGGCTTACGGTCGAAAAGTAGAGGAGACATTCGCTAAGGAAATGGATCAAGCATAGCGATAATTCATAACAAGGAACATACCAAATGGCAGGACCACGAAAACAATGGACGACAAGGTTATCATCTCAACACGCCGATATATTGTTTCTTATATATGCACTCTTTTGTTGGGATATCTTGGCTAGGGCTCGATTGTCAATACAACAAAGTGCGGAATTTAAAATTTTTTCGAGTTCCTAATAGTCCCATGAATTCTTTCTCCATAGTTATTATACGAAAGGGTTGAATCAAACAATAACATAATTATCAAAAGGGAGTTTTCGCAATTTACCTCACCACAGCTTGGTGGTGGTTACCTCCGGGCTTCTTTGTTCGATTCACAACGGAGTGATCCAAGTGTCTCACCTCCAGAATGTATCCACACCAATTGGATTGTAGCAACGTCTCCAAGTCACAGGCTAAGAACTAGATCTTGAAGATTGTCAAGAAAGGAATGAGCAGATCTATAGGATTAGGAGAATTGCAGGAAGACAACCACGACCACAGGACTTATGCGGCTAGGTTGGATCGACCAAGGGCGGCGCGGCTAGGCTTCGGATCCACCTAGGGCGGCGGCTAGGGTTTGGCCGAGAACTAGGGGCTAGGGGCGGTTTTTGGAGTTGGCAATTTCTTTTCTTCTTATGTTGTGTAGAACTATTTTCTCTACCTTGTGTCACTTTGGAAGATGTATGATGACTGATATTTATAAGAGAAAAGTTCTTCTCTTATTAGATATCTCATCAAGATATGGCAAATCTTTTCCTTATCATAATAGGAAACAAGATTTGACCAAATCTCTTGTTTGTAGCTTGATGACCAAGTAACAAACTCTTCCCTTCTTTTCCTCTCCAAAAAATCGCCCCTTGCCTTTAATTAGCCAATCCGAAAATTGCTAATTATTTATTCTTCCTTCTTTACCAATTAACAACTTTAATTATTTATAATCAATTAGATAATCTTAATTAATTAATTAAACATTAATCAATTAAATATCCAATTAATATTCTCCCATTGAATTAATACCTTAATTCAATATCTTTGATTTAACAACTTTAAATCACTTATTTCCCTTTATGACTGTCACTGTCCAATTGTATTGTGTGTGACCCTCTGGGTTCACCATCAACTGGCAGCAGGCCCACGACTTTCGTGATTTAATTAATGAGCAATTAAATGCTCCGATCAATTAAACAACTTTTAATTGACCACTCCTATAATTAATTTCCTTATTAATTTAGGAGTACCCACACTTCATGGTCGATGTCTAGCCACAAGCCCATGAAGCCCAATCAAAGGTGAATTGATTATTGTGAACCTCACCTCTTATAATTGCCATGTACATACTGTCCTTCCATGATGATTTCCCGATCGAGACCTAGGGTGTGTGAATTGATCGGAACCTCTAATTATCTCGATAACTATACTTTCTAATTTCCGACAATGATACCAGTGTGACTGCCAAATTTGGAAACCCCTTCCAAATGCATCACCGACTATGGCCATAGATTTCTCGGAATCAATTATCTAAGAAACGTATAGGAAGTTCTCTCATCTTATCAGGATGAGTCGATGGATCCTTTCTTAGTACTAACCACTCGCGTACAGTCGTCTACGCACCCAACTTAGGCACTTTGTGGCCAGGCTACGTGACCAGTACCTAAATCTAAGTACGCACACTCTTGAACCGAATTCGCCCTAGCACCTCAAGTCTAAGGACTAAATCGTACACTATTATAAGCCTTGAGAAACATCCCATCACCGATATGCGACATGCGCTTCCACAATGGGTTTCTCTGTTCGGGTCGTTCGATGCGTTCAATCCTCCATTGAACCACCTACTCATATGCACTGGACTCAAATTCCTTGCTCATGAAACTCTACAAATTCACTCCATGTGAATCATGCATATTTGTACAAGTCTTGGCGATTCCTACGATACCCCGTCTCGTTTGGAATCTATGACTTGGAACGGTTTTAAGATCACGACCTTTGAGACTGTTTCATGATTGCACTCAGTACTGAAGTGAATCGTCCCATAGTCTATTGTGACCTTAGGATTTCATCCAATCGCTTAGATAGGTTCGCGAGAGATGAAGTTGGCCATTGTTCAGTTTCACATACTATGAATGAACGGCGTATTAATTATAAACCATAAGAAAATAGTACTTCAACAAGCTAATTAACATTGGCTTGCTGGGCACTATTCCATCAATCTCCCACTTGCCCTAAAGCCAATCACAACATTTCTAAGACCCATCTATACCAAGATGTCCCTCGAACCATTTGTGAGAGAGCTTAATTAGTGGATCTGCTAAGTTGTCTTTGTCGAGATGAAGTAATACGTCTACTCGTCTCAACTACCCATGACTGGTTCAATCATACGGTATTGTGTTCAGATTATAGGTGAGATCTCGATTTCCTTTCATTGAGCAATCGCCTTATCTAAATCGGTTAAGATTACGATAGGCTTTTGTCATGCTAGGTATTTCATCTAAAGGATGAAAGTTTCTCATCTAAACACCTTCTTTTGTGCAGCATCATAATGGTGCCCTTTATTCTTGTTTGAATCGACAATGGTACATTATTGGAATCTCTTCCAATTTACCTTTGCTCTATCGAGACAGAATAAATTATCCACTTCAGACTGGGAATCTCGAATTTCTAAATCTTTCGAGTATTCAATTTTCCACTTACTACCACCGACCAGCGTTGCATCCTTTAATTATCTTCGAGGATTTGCTTTTATGGTAGACCAGTGTCCTTGACTGGCGTTTGACTATCAGTAGCTCGTTCAGAGCATTTTGACGAGTCAGGTCTAGTACAAGACTTTGCATGCTACATGCAACCCAAATGCCAAGCATAAGGCTTCTTGAGACAGTTACTTCTTCACTCATTTAAATTTAGGGCTCATTAAATGAGAGAGATTTTGTCTCTTTTGGAAACAATCCTCTCTTGGATTCTTCCATATTGAATTTAATCAATATAGTCTTTGTACTTTGATTTGGTAAATCACTACATCTTCTTCCTTCTATCTACCATAGATACGTATTGCCAGTACGTGAGATGTAATTCCAAATCTTATCATGGAAAATTGCGTGAAGAACACGCTTTCGTCTGTGCTTCTCTGATATTTCTTATATCTTGCTTGATGTACAGTTCATCATCTTGTTGCGCTTCGAACTCAACTACACTCCCACTGATTCTTTTGCACACTTGGAATCCATATGCCTTTTGACAACTTCAACATTCTTGATTGACTTATCAAGTTGCATGTTCCAAATTTGGGAAAAAGTCATAGATTGACCTTTGGATTAGAATAGAGATCTTCTCATCAATTTTCAATTGTGAGATGCAGGATTCATATCCAATAGTCATGCCTTCGGCAGTCAAAACCACCTTTCTATGGCTAACAGTTTCGAAATGAATTTTGACTTGCTAATGGATATAAGGTATTTTCATCAATCCTAAAAGGACTTTTGAATAATGACCTATTGCCATTAAGTGAGTCAAAGTTTTCAACTTCGAATCTTATGGCTATGTGCCATATCCCTTAGATCACGATTAACATAATCTCTTTGTAATCTTGGATTAGAATCCAATTTCTCAATTTTGTAAAATGGAATTTTGAGTTCCTTACGAATTTGATCAGATTACGATTTCTTTGTGCATGGATTGATTCAGCAGTTTCTAGTGTTTACTCCCACTGTTCATGGGGACGGGTCCAATCCTTGGACTTCATCAAGTTCTACGACATTCCTTATTTCCTTTGACAAGGTCTTGTCAACAGAGGAATAAGCTACTTACGAGATGCTTTTCGTTTCTCATTGTCGTGGAACAGGTTTTCAATGGGTTTTGTTGAATACCCCATGAACATTATATGAACTAGATCTACCATCTAATTTCTCATATAAGGGTGTTCTGCTATGTCTTAAAAGACATGGTGATGTAAGGACTTACTTCGAAATATACTATACCAAGTATCTTTGAAGAGTCAAGGGAAGGTATCCCCTAATTTGAATGAAGGAAACTCAGCAAGATCAGAGTCGAGAATCAAACAAAGTTCGATTTCTTCTTTGATTTGCTTCATGAGAATTCTATTCTCGTCTTAGATAATCGAGGTGTTAAGTTTGCTTATGTTTCAGCAGGTTTGATTAAATCAAATTGCTTTCGACATAATGCATCTAGTTACTTCATTTCCAAAACTTCTATTGAATTACTTCAATAGTTTTAGAATTGTACTTCAGCCAAGTACACATATACTTTGACGATTAAAAATCGCAAGTATATATGAAGTAGATTTCTTTTGAACTAGTGCTTTTAGTTCATGTCGATCGAAATGTTTTGGAATGCCTTAGCAATCCTTCACTTTGGTTATTATTCCTTCAAGATTTGAAAGTTCCGAATTTACCCAAGTTCATTATTTCAGGAATCAGTAAATAAAAACTTTCCTTTCGCATCTCTCTTTAGGAAGAATGTCCAGAGTGAACATTTCAAGCGCGGACGATTATCCAGTTTGTCTTACTCGTTTTCGATTTAACATATAGTCTTCAAAGTTTCGATTCGTTTATCATTGTTTATTTCTATGTTACAAAACATCAACATTTGCACAAAGTTAAATTGCTCTAATTAAATAAATTCCATTTCTCAATGGTAAAGCAATAAGGTCTCGTACAAAATGTGAAATAATACTCAAAGTAAACTAAAACTTAAAACTCATGCTAATACGAAAAACTAAGAAAAACTTCTTTGCTAAAAAGGAATGTCTAGGTACAATTCTTCCTTGACCCAGTCCCGGAATTCGAGTTCCCTCATCTCTCTCTGCACTAATTGCATCTCCCTTTCAAGGAATTTCCTCCTTTTAGGTTGAGAGGGAAAACTATCATCGCCTGTAAATGCTTTTACAGAAATGAAAGTTTTATTCAGATGTCTTACATCGAAAAGATTCAACAAGTGTATAACTTAAAAAGTCATACCGTAGTCAAGTCTTTCCAGGAAATCCTTTTCAACAAGCTTCCTTATTTTCTCTTCGTACTTACACAGAGGGCAATTCCAATCATATAGACCAAAACCACATTGATGAGCTTATTCATATTTGTCTAACAACTCATGCAATTGCTTTGTTTGTATTCCATCAGGCGGAATAATGCAATGTTGCATAAAATGAGTGAAGGTGTCAGATAATCCTTGAAGGGTTATCGCTATCTCATCTTCGAGAATCAATTGGGCTCCAAACCCTTTGATTCAATCGAACATCTTGCTTAAGTAAGAACAATATTCTCTGACATTGTTAAACTTAGCCATGTCGGTTTCGTATAGGAAATTGCACATCACCTTTTTCAAAGTTGGTTCGGTTCTCAAATGCATCGAGTATCGGACAGTGGATGGTAAATGGCTAACATTTAAAAACAGACAACTATAAGCAGACAGGTTTAATATTAATACTTATAATTAACGAAATTTGGACTTTTTATCGAAAAAGTTCTCCCACTATTTTTATCGAAACAATAACCGCTTCTAGTTTCGGGAAAAATTTATTTCCTAGTAGGTCTTGACGTCCCAGCAGCAATTAGTTGCACCCACGACTCGTGGCCATACAATTAATTCCCTAGGTAGGTATACATATTACCAATTGTGTCTACTACACAACCTTCAAGTTATTTTGCCTCGTTTTTCGCATTTATCTAGCACTGCTACATCATAAATGTTACTACGCGTTAAGTCTAACCCATTAATAATGATAAGCAACGGGCCCGGTCATGAATTCTCCGTAACTAGTTATCGGTCGATCTTCACGTCCCGACCAGTCCCTACCCTTGTCAAGTTTTATTAAAACTAGAATCAAGGAATTTCGTGCATTGCCCCTTTCTTCGACTCGGGTGCCAGACTCTGGATCACCTCTATCGATAAGTAAACAACATGCACTAGTCCCTATTAATGGAAGGATTGGATTTTATAAAACCTCATTTTATATTTAACCCAATATGACTTAATATTTGTTCGAGAGGGGAATTTTCGGTTTTGAATGTTTAAGGAAACTCTCCTCGAGATCTCACCGCTTCAATTATGCTTTATCTTTTATTTACGATCTAGATTCTAGCGCGCAAACACACAAGAAATCATAATCGACTAATAAATAAAAGCCATACAAGCCTAGCATGCATACTACCACAATATGTTTTCGATCGGGAGCCTCCTATGCGGCCCATCATCGAGCCAATGATGTTGGCCCAATTGGTCAATCTAAAGGGTTCTCAAAGAATCTATGCTATTACACAATGTACCACGCATACATGGCCTTCAATTCTTCTTGGGCTCCCACCTTGCTTGTAGATGGGCCTCCATCCTAAACTAGGAAAGCAGTAAGCCCTATTCTATTACAAAGCCTCAAAGTGGCCCAAAAATAATAACAGGCTAGCAGGCCCAATAAAAAACCATGCATTAAATTAAACCAATCACATCTAACCTAAGGTCAAAGCTCGGTGCGATCGAAAACCACGTAAACAGTTCACGTAGAGCAAAGAAACATGTAAACAACTTTTACTTTCTTCTATCTTAATTTTAAAACACCTTTTAAAACTAACTTCCTATGATTCTTGCTTTTTAGTCACTACTAATTATGACAAAATAAATTCTCGGATAAACAAAGCAACTTTTCTGCCTTAATTTCAGATTCTGATTTTTCAACTTTTGAAAATTGCAGTTCGGCCCCTATACTTTCGGAAATTGCACTTTTGACCCCAAAACTTTTGAAAAGTTACAAAATACCCCCAAAACAGTTTTCGGACAGAATGAGCAGAAAATTAACATTTTGAAATCCAGAAAATTTTTGAATTTGCAAACAGACCCCTGAAGTTTCGGAAATTACAAAATAGTCCTCGAATTTTCGAAAATTGCAAAATGGTCCAAAATTGCGTGCGATCATATTTTCAGAAATAACCCAGATTTTTCAAAAATTTCCAGAAATAGAAAATTCAATTTTCAGCCCTAATTTTCATGTTTTGCGATTTTTGCATAAAAGCCCTGATTTTTCGAAAAACTATAAATTCGCCACAGATCTAAAAAAGCAGTTTTACCCAATCATAGATCCAGTCATAACAAGCAAGAATCAATCACTAGAACATAATTAACATGCGTTCTCATACATACAATCAAGCATATACAGTGAAAACACATTATGTTCAGGCCTTTTCGTATAAAAACGTATGGAGTTGGCTCTGATACCACTGTTGGGATATCTTGGCTAGGGCTCGATTGTCAATACAACAAAGTGCGGAATTTAAAATTTTTTCGAGTTCCTAATAGTCCCATGAATTCTTTCTCCATAGTTATTATACGAAAGGGTTGAATCAAACAATAACATAATTATCAAAAGGGAGTTTTCGCAATTTACCTCACCACAGCTTGGTGGTGGTTACCTCCGGGCTTCTTTGTTCGATTCACAACGGAGTGATCCAAGTGTCTCACCTCCAGAATGTATCCACACCAATTGGATTGTAGCAACGTCTCCAAGTCACAGGCTAAGAACTAGATCTTGAAGATTGTCAAGAAAGGAATGAGCAGATCTATATCAGGATATCGATTTGGATCTGGATTAGGAGAATTGCAGGAAGACAACCACGACCACAGGACTAATGCGGCTAGGTTGGATCGACCAAGGGCGGCGCGGCTAGGCTTCGGATCCACCTAGGGCGGCGGCTAGGGTTTGGCCGAGAACTAAGGGCTAGGGGCGGTTTTTGGAGTTGGCAATTTCTTTTCTTCTTATGTTGTGTAAAACTATTTTCTCTACCTTGTGTCACTTTGGAAGATGTATGATGACTGATATTTATAAGAGAAGAGTTCTTCTCTTATTAGATATCTCATCAAGATATGGCAAATCTTTTCCTTATCATAATAGGAAACAAGATTTGACCAAATCTCTTGTTTGTAGCTTGATGACCAAGTAACAAACTCTTCCCTTCTTTTCCTCTCCAAAAAATCGCCCCTTGCCTTTAATTAGCCAATCCGAAAATTGCTAATTATTTATTCTTCCTTCTTTACCAATTAACAACTTTAATTATTTATAATCAATTAGATAATCTTAATTAATTAATTAAACATTAATCAATTAAATATCCAATTAATATTCTCCCATTGAATTAATACCTTAATTCAATATCTTTGATTTAACAACTTTAAATCACTTATTTCCCTTTATGACTGTCACTGTCCAATTGTATTGTGTTTGACCCTCTGGGTTCACCATCAACTGGCAGCAGGCCCACGACTTTCGTGATTTAATTAATGAGCAATTAAATGCTCCGATCAATTAAACAACTTTTAATTGACCACTCCTATAATTAATTTCCTTATTAATTTAGGAGTACCCACACTTCATGGTCGATGTCTAGCCACAAGCCCATGAAGCCCAATCAAAGGTGAATTGATTATTGTGAACCTCACCTCTTATAATTGCCATGTACATACGGTCCTTCCATGATGATTTCCCGATCGAGACCTAGGGTGTGTGAATTGATCGGCACCTCTAATTATCTCGATAACTATACTTTCTAATTTCCGACAATGATTCCAGTGTGACTGCCAAATTTGGAAACCCCTTCCAAATGCATCACCGACTATGGCCATAGATTTCTCGGAATCAATTATCTAAGAAACGTATAGGAAGTTCTCTCATCTTATCAGGATGAGTCGATGGATCCTTTCTTAGTACTAACCACTCGCGTACAGTCGTCTACGCACCCAACTTAGGCACTTTGTGGCCAGGCTACGTGACCAGTACCGAATTCGCCCTAGCACCTCAAGTCTAAGGACTAAATCGTACACTATTATAAGCCTTGAGAAACATCCCATCACCGATATGCGACATGCGCTTCCACAATGGGTTTCTCTGTTCGGGTCGTTCGATGCGTTCAATCCTCCATTGAACCACCTACTCATATGCACTGGACTCAAATTCCTTGCTCATGAAACTCTACAAATTCACTCCATGTGAATCATGCATATTTGTACAAGTCTTGGCGATTCCTACGATACCCCGTCTCGTTTGGAATCTATGACTTGGAACGGTTTTAAGATCACGACCTTTGAGACTGTTTCATGATTGCACTCAGTACTGAAGTGAATCGTCCCATAGTCTATTGTGACCTTAGGATTTCATCCAATCGCTTAGATAGGTTCGCGAGAGATGAAGTTGGCCATTGTTCAGTTTCACATACTATGAATGAACGGCGTATTAATTATAAACCATAAGAAAATAGTACTTCAACAAGCTAATTAACATTGGCTTGCTGGGCACTATTCCATCATCTTTTTCCCCGGCTCGGTTTTTATCCCAGTGGGTTTTTCCGAGTTGGGTTTTTAACGAGGCATATCCGAAACATGTTCCAAACGGCACATCTTATACCAGCGGGCAATATAACTTGTACTTCTTCGAGCGCAAGCTCCTATTTACGCTCGAGAAGTGGGGGAGTATTGATGAGGGGTAATTTGGATCCCCTGTCCTCGCAAGCTCGGTGTGGAACGAGTAACGCCTATCCTTGTCCCCTGGAACGACGAGCCAAGCCAAGTCCCTAAGTATATTGTTCCGAGCTTACAAAGAGAATCCGAGATCGAAGGGTACTGTTGGGCCGAGCCCAGGCCCAAGCCCATCAGTTCAGCTATAAATACCCAAGCATTTATGACGACGACACAACTTCCCAGGTGCTCTTCCTTCGAGACTGCTGCTCGGACTCACTTGGGTAATAATATTAGTATAGGCTATCTTATATGTATTTCACCCTCTAGCTTGTATGGCATCCTGTAATGCTCGAATAGGACTCCCAATTCTTGTAATCTGTACTCGATAATCCTGAATACATCATTATTGATCTTTTTCTTCTATTTTGTTAGCACTCATACCACATTGCATAACACTTTGATCGAACCAACGAAAACGCGTAAGATCAAATAAAATGGGCGATCGAACTCGGTCAATTCGAAATCGACTACACATCGAGAATTGCAATTAAAGCCCAAGTGTTAGCTGATTTCCTACTGGAAACTCCCACACAAGCAACCGAACTATCGAGCAGCCTCAACGACGATATCTTGATCATAGAAGATCAAACTTGGTTAATGCATGTTGACGGTGCTTCGTGCCGAGAAGGAGGAGGCGCGGGAATCAACTTCACCGGACCGAATAAAGAGGATTTAAATTACGCAATAACATTGGACTTCGTCGTAACAAACAATGAAGCAGAATAAGAAGCGTTAATCGCAGGAATGGAAATGGCGATCAAAGGAAACATTAGAAGCCTTAAAGTATTAACCGATTCAGAGTTAGTGCAAAGACAAATAGAAGACCTATATGAGGCTAAGGAATTTAATATGGTTAAATACCTTACCAATGTGAAAACACTAGCGGAAAAATTCGAAAGCTTCAGTATACAGAACATTCCACGTTCGGAAAACAAATGGGCCGATCAACTATCTAGGTTCACAGGAGCCCATGACGGAAAAACTGAAAGGGTGATCAATTCGTTAATCTCTAGTACACCGGCCATCGACATCGATGAGGTACCGGCGGTCGATATAATGGAAATCGAAGAAGCAGAAGAAAATTGGATGACTCCAATGATAGACTATCTTCGAGAAGGAAAATTGCCGCTTGACCAGAATGAAGCTCGAAAAATAAAATATCGGGCTCCAAAATATACATTAGTGGGAGAAAAACTCTACCGGAGATCAGTGTCAGGAATTCTTCTGAAATGCGTCTCTGAATCACAAACCACTGATATTCTACGAGAGGTACATGAAGGAAATGCAGGGAATCACAGCGGAGCAAGGGCATTGGCTTTAAAATGCCTCCGAACAGGTTATTATTGGCCTACCATCAACAATGATGCCGCTCAGTATGTCCAAAAATGTCATCACTGCCAAGTCCATGCTAATATATGTCATCGACCAGCAGAAAATATGCACCCTATACCGGTATGTTGGCCTTTCGACCAATGGGGAATGGACATCGTGGGACCGTTCCCAGCGGCTAGATCCAAGAAAGCTTATGTCCTGGTCGCTGTAGAATACTTCAGCAAATGGATCGAATGCATCGCCCTTGCACTAATAACTCAATTCCAAGTGATCAACTTCCTATGGAAATTCATAGTATGTCGATTTGGCATCCCGAGGATCCTAATTTCTGATAATGGAACCCAATTCGCGGGAAAACAGGCAATAGAATGGTGTTTGAAACTTGGGATTCAACAAAATTTCACTTCGGTCGGGCATCCTAGAGCGAAGGGACAGACTGAAGTCGCAAACCGAGAAATAATAAAATCCTTGGAAAAAAGATTAGGAGCGGCCAAAGGAAAATGGCTCGATGAACTCCTAGGAGTACTTTGGGCTAATCGAACCACTGTCAGGAGCTCAACCGGAGAAACCCCCTTTAGCTTGGTATATGGTTCGGAAGCTGTTATTCCTGTTGAAACTCTAATTCCAACACCAAGAATTGAAATGTACGATGATCAGGAAAATGAAAAGACAAGAGAAAATGATATCGATTTAACAGAAGCTTTAAGAGAAAAAGCCGTTGTACGTTTGCAAGTCACTAAAACAAATATGGAAAAGGCATACAATCAAAAGGTACGCATCCGAACCTTCAAAGAAGGAGACCTGGTCTTGAAAAAGGTAGAAGTATCAAAGCATGTGGGAAAATTACAACAAAATTGGGATGGACCTTACGTTGTCATTGGCGTAGGAAAGAAAGGTTCATACAAAATCGCACACTTGGATGGAACAGCCTTACCAAGAACCTGGAATGCAGTCAACCTTAGGAAATACTATGGTAAATAAATTTTAGCAGATTATGCTGCCTTATTTTATTTTATTAAGTCTTAATCTTTGTAATAAAGGCCTTAGCCTACAGTTCAATTATTAAAGATTTTAGCAATTTTAAATATTAAGTCAAGATTGGATATATATCGATTGTTTCGATAAAACACTCCTTGGAATTCTACTATCATATTGGCTGGGATCGGGACAAAAGGAGATAAGTATACATTGATCCGCTCAATAAACACTCCTCGGTCCAACCATACAAACGAGTCGAGTATACATTGATCCGCTCAATAAACACTCCTCGATCAATTTTTCAACGATTAATAGACTTCTGGTATTAAAAACCTAAGTCTAAACGATAACGAGTTGAGTATACATTGATCCGCTCAATAAACACTCCTCGATCTGTTTTCTAAAAGACTTCTGGTATTAAAAACCTAAGTCTAAATAAATAACGAGTTGAGTATACATTGATCCGCTCAATAAACACTCCTCGATCTGTTTTCTAAAAGACTTCTGGTATTAAAAACCTAAGTCCAAATAAATAACGAGTTGAGTATACATTGATCCGCTCAATAAACACTCCTCGATCTGTTTTCAAAGATCTAAAAGACTTCTGGTATTAAAAACCTAAGTCTAAATAAATAACGAGTTGAGTATACATTGATCCGCTCAATAAACACTCCTCGATCTGTTTTCAACGATCTAAAAGACTTCTGGTATTAAAACCTAAGTCTAAATTATAAAAGAGTCGAGTATACATTGCTCCGCTCAATAAACACTCCTCGATCTGTTTTCAAAGATCTAAAAGACTTCTGGTATTAAAAACCTAAGTCTAAATAAATAAAAGAGTCGAGTATACATTGATCCGCTCAATAAACACTCCTCGATCTGTTTTCAAAGATCTAAAAGACTTCTGGTATTAAAAACCTAAGTCTAAATAAATAAAAGAGTCGAGTATACATTGATCCGCTCAATAAACACTCCTCGATCTGTTTTCAAAGATCTAAAAGACTTCTGGTATTAAAAACCTAAGTCTAAATAAATAAAAGAGTCGAGTATACATTGATCCGCTCAATAAACACTCCTCGATCTGTTTTCAAAGATCTAAAAGACTTTTGTTATAAAAACCTAAGTCTAAATTATAAAAGAGTTGAGTATACATTGATCCGCTCAATAAACACTCCTCAACATATTCCTAACGATCTAAAAAGATCTGCTAATACACCTAAGTCGTGAAAACGAATTGAGTATGAATCCATCTGCTCGGAAAATGCTCCTCGTAAATAAAATTATGACAACATCAACAAAAAAGGAGAATGCAAGGGATGAAAGTAATATTTTATTCATCAAATCAATTACATACAAACGTCCTAAATTACAGAGGTATACATACTACTTAAACATCGTTACAATGGTTTAGATAAAATGATCATATAGATCAGCGATCTTCACGACAATGTCCACGGAAACACCAATCTCCTCCCTAGTACCTCGTCGATTATGATAAACCACCTAAGTAGCATGCTGCTCAGGATGGTCGACTTCTTTGGTTCGACGGCCAGGCTCTGAAGATCAAATGTTCCTCCAGACGAAATGAGCATTAGCAGCCAGATAACCGGCAATACTCATTCACCCACAACAAGATACTGCTTTTACATTAGGAGTTGGCATTTTACTCTGAAGCAGCATCTCGCGAGGACCATCGCAATATACTCATTTACCAGCACACCCCGGCAGTCTATCACTCCGGAGGTACATCCAAGAGCGGGTGTGACTGGCAAATATGAACCCTCCATGTGCAAACAGAAACCACGGACCTCAAACCCGTGCATACAAAGTTCGAGGCCTCATGGGACCCGTTAGTACAAGGTAGGGCTTCCATGGGACCCGTCAGTACAAGGCAAATTAAATTTAAGCCATTGTGATATAAATCACGATAATGTGACTTTTTGAATATTATGGGATCAGAAGGCAAAATGAAATCTAAGGAAACCGAGATCTCCATCTTTTCTGAATAAAAGATATGGAAACTACCTACTTATTTATAGGCGCTCCTACAAATGATCCTACGGTGAATAGAAATCTGATCAAGGGATAGAAATGTGACCTTTTGACTCCCCATAATTAATGCAAGTAAGTTGGAACGGCACTATCTAATCGACTCAACCAGTCGATAACAAAAGAAGCCGTAGATCGAAGCGATCAACAAGATAATTCAAGCAGACTTAAAGAAACTCCAGACCAGAAAGCTCTGAATGCTCAAATATGATAGTTGCTTAACAGAAAAACTAAAAGATCCTCAGCGAAGGCATGCAAGTTTAAACCGTTGTACAAAGGATACTTGCTCGCCTAGAGATAAAAGACCAAACCTTCTACCATACAAGGGTCGTCACTGCCTCATACATCATATGGGAAACTATTAAATTAGCCATACAAGAACTCCATTGGGGTCCAAGAAATCTGACATCGGTACTGGAACGATTAATACGACCATGCTAGACTGCAAAGTCGTCACTGCCTAAAATTCCAAAGAATTGCTGAAGGAGGTCTGAGCAGGCCAGATCTGGCTAATAATTCTACATTTTCCAATTCCTCCCATATCAAATAAATGATATAATGATACACTGGTTGAGGAACATATAGTTCACAGTTAATGCAGAGAAACATAAAGTTTAGGAAGATACTGAAAGGGATATCTTCTCTTAGTCTTATGAAAAGAAAAGTAGAGTTCAACAGAAGGAATAATAGCCTCCTTATATACGTCACAAAAAGACAAATTTACAAGGCATGGATTGAACATATACCAAGATGCTGAGCGTTCCTTAAACTGCTATTCAATCGATTATCGATACGAATGACCTACTATCTACATTTTGATGAACAACGTGGTTTTGGGTATAACCCAAGGGACTATACTGGGTTGATCGACAAAAAATTTATTTTGCAGAGCAAACAGTATATCATTCAGTTACTTATATAGTGATCGAACAAGATTAAGCTACCTTTTTCTCTATTCTCAGTATCCTCCGCAAGGATCAATATCAGATAAGTATGCCAATCTATGCTGATTATTTCATGATGTTATATTTATGCATAACAGCAAAATATGCATAACAAAATATATCTATGGATTAAAATAGATCAAGGCATTGATCTGCATATTCATAGTTTTGAGCAAATCATTCTCCCAAAAACAAAAAATACAGCCCAAGCAACTACACAAAAAGTTGGGCACTAAAAAAAAAAAAAAAAAAAAAAGAAACAGTCCAAGGCCTGCCAGGTCGAACAGATCACTGAGAAGAGCCGTTAATGGGCCGACTAGCAGAAACAGTCTTCCGAGGAGTCAAGTTACCAGCAAACGCCATCAACTCCTCCTGACGCTTGAGATAGCCGGCATCATAACCTTCTTCATAGGCCTGCCGACGAGACTCCTCCGCCAAGACAGCAGCCTGAACTAAATCATTTTTCTCTTTTTCAAGAACGACCCTCTCGGCCTCTAATTTTTGAAGATCATCTTTAGCAAGCTGCAGTTGCAGGGTCAGCCCTGCGGCCTTCGCCGACTCCGATTCCAAACGACGTTGATAAGCATTTCTGCTTATCCACGGATCGTCATTTTGCACACCCAGCTGAAGTGCAAAGTACTTAGCCTGGAAAGAGAAAACACTCCTTATGTAACAAGGCAACCAAAATGAAAACAAGAAAAATAATGAAAAGACAGGACTACCTGCTCGCACAACTTCACTAGCGACTGAACAAGGCGCACATTGGAAGTATTCTCAAGCTTCCTCAATTCACCGGGAAAAATAGTGCTCAATCCCAGATCCCAGGACAAAGCATCAGGCTCAACAGAGCCCGGCAGTTCACTAAGAAGAGGGACATTGTCAGGGCGGGGACTCACTGACCGCAAAATATCCTTAACCTGCTCAAGGATGCAACGATCGTCTAACGGACGAGGAGATTCCCTCTCATTAGGACTAACCGAGGTTTCCTTCCCCAAAGCAGAAATAACAGTTCGGCGACCAGACCTTGACTCACTTCGACCTCCAGAAGGTCCGCCAGATTCGAAGGAAGTAGTCATCACAGTAGTATCATGAAACAAGTAATCAGGAAAATCTTAAGAAATAGGCTGTGTTGAAGAAGGATTTACAAAGGAGCCTTCTTCAGTTTGGCCCCCGCTAACGACCGGGGCAGCAGAAGTAGAAAAAGGAAGGGAGTTAGCAAAATCCCCTCCATGAAAAACATGCTCAAAGGAAGAAACGCCTGAAGAAACAATTATATCAAAAGTCTGCTCCACGTTGGATGTATCACCGAAAGCCACCCGACCAGGGGAAGGCCTACTCCCTACTTCCGTAGAAGAAGAAAAATTTGGTTCTACAAAAGATGAACTAATTATAGAAAAAGGTTCAGAAGGGATAACAGGAGTGTCGATCACCGACCTAGTTATTGAAGACGAACGAGGAGGCTCCATCGAGGGCCCCTCTCTTCGAGATTTTTTAGGTCTGTTATCCCTAGCGCTCTCACGGGAGGGTCGCTTCGAAGTATTGCCAAAAAGATTACTCATGATCGGATTGTTGAAAAGTACAGAGTAAATATCGAGAAAGTTTATCGACTAGCCAAAGAAAAAGTATTCTATTAGAAGAGACGAGTATAACGGTAAATAACAAGCCAAGTTTTTACCTTTTTGTATTTATACTACACGAAAAGACGCGACAGACCTAAAGAAAGGGCGCGAAATACTTAAGATAGCCTTGGAATAAACAATGGAATTTGAAACGACATACGCATAATGATTACGGCGAAGTTAAAGACTTGTCTGAATCATTACATAAGAACACGGAAGGACGCGACTGTCAGAATACGAAACGTTTATTTCAAAGGGATGAAAGGGTAAATTTACAATTAAACCTACGGTTAAATAATTACAGAGATTATTTCAAAAGATCAATATATCATATAGCCTGGTCGCTATCTCGAATTTTCTGTTCGCTACCGACGTTCTCTTCCTCGGCTATGCCAATATCTTCTTCTTCTTCTTCTTCATCTTCTGGATCGATGAAGGTTTTGTCGAGCTCATCATTGATATCTGAAGGAGGAATTGGCAATGGTTTTCCGAACTCTTTGACAAGGTGTGCCAAAGGAAAGTTTTGATATACAACATCTGGAAGCTCGGAAGGAGAGTATACTTCGCCATAGCGGTTCAACCGAATATGTGCCGCTTTAAAGTATTCCTTTCGACGATCATCTATCATGTCGAAAGCGACCAACTGATGGATTGCCTTCTTGAATGTATTTTCTAAGAGCGGACCGACCATTTGATTTACCAACGCCGCACGAATCACTTTTTCATCATAATTACGACCATAACGATCCCTGAGTCCACTCAGAGGAATGTCCTTCTCGTACTCCTCTAATGAAGCTTGAAGACTTGATACTTGAGATTCTAGCTCACTAATCCGAGCAGTACTCCGAAACTGGAATTCCTCTAACTTTTTAGCCATTTGATCGGCTTGCTCTTGAGCACGAGAAGTCTCCAGGACCCTGTTCATGATCTCCTGGTCTTCAGTCCCCGTAGCCCTAGTCTCTACGACCGGAACGGAAGAAGACGTTGAGGGGCCTACCTCTGAACCAGAGGACTTATGGAGTAAAGCTTTGTGTTTCTCCTCCAGAAACTCACATTGTTGTTTCCAGAGAGCAGTTTCATAAGCGTATGAGGCTAAACAAGTCTTAGTCTGAAAAAAGTAAAGGAGTAAAACAAACATAAGTAAGCAAATTAGAAAGACCTTCGAAAGGAAATATTTTATAAAGCAAACTTAAAAAAGACGTTACCTTTTCAGCATAAAGAGAAGCTCGCTGAAGTTTCTCCAGAGGATCCTTTCGAAGAAGCTTATTCAGATCGCGAGTAAAAACACCGAACAAAAGAACACGAGTCGCCTTATCAACCGCGTTCTCACTCTCGTCATGAATAAGAGAATCTTTCTCAGAATAACCTGCAGCCCTTTTTCCTTCTAAATGATCCTCAATCATTTCGACCAAAGTAGGCTTTGGATGATTATCGTCAGGAAAAGAGAGATCGTTACCAGAACGACCGTAGCAACTCCTCTTTCTCCCCACCGGATTATCGTTCGGATGAGGCATCGACCAGCTGCGACATCCACGAATACCTAAGGATGTCCTAAGCTGAAGAGGGGGATAACCGGATCCAGTCCCTTGACGAATAGGGGAATCTTGCGAAGAATCTGGAGACTCCTCTCCATTCTCCTCAGAATCATGACTCAACTCTAGCTTTCTCTTCCGAGACGCTCTCTGCTCGATAGGGACGTTCTCAATGGATTTGGAGGATTTAGATAATACCATTTTTCCTATGAAGAATGTCGGGAGTTTTCTACCATACGGGCTGAAAAAGAAACAAGATAAAAGTCAGTTTCTCTGTATAGAAGGTATCATCACAACCCTAAGCTAAAATGAAGTACTTACCAAGAGGTTCAGACGATGAACTGATTGGAAAATGATGAGCACTCAATCCCGCTTTACGGAGAAAAGCCTCCCCAATCTGAAGAGCACTCTGATATTTGTTGGCACACATAGCGGGGATTTCACCAATAAACTGAGCATCATTAGGAATGAATTAACCGGTCAGCAGGCGACCTCTGTAAACCCATTTGGAGACGTGATCCCACGAGAAGGGTATAGTCGAACCGTCCGCCAAACGAAGATGAGGTGGGGGGCGAACAAAGAAAAAATGAGATTTCCAGAAAGGGTTGCTAGAAACGGGGGAATCAAAAATTGCTCGACTAGGCCTCTGACTAGCTAAGAAATATCAACGATTAGAAGAACTGGAAATATTGAACCGGAAAAGTTGTGTAAAATTACGAAAAGAAGATTTAAACCCCTTTGCGATCATTAAGACAGAAAAACAAACCACAAAAGCCGAAGAATTAGGAACTAATTGTGTCAAGGACATACTGAATATTCTTAGAATATCAAGAAAGAGGGGAGACAACGGAAGACGCAGACCGCTATTGAAATGGGCCGTGTAAAAGGCTCGACATCCTTCCGGTGGAGATGTAACCCTATCAGAAGGAGAAGGGAGAATTATCTCAGAACCCTCCGGGAAATATTTGGCGTAATTATTCACAACCTCCGGAAAAGTGTCCACCGTATAAGCACAAGCTAGGTCCTCAATTGGTTCAGAAATCTGAGGAGCAGTACCTTTGCCCTTTTTGGCTCGGGCAGCGACATCTGTATCGGAAAGGATTTGTACCTTAAAAGTATCTTCAACAGGAATGACAAATTCAGGAACTGCAGTTTGTTCGCCCAAAAAATTAGAATGCAACTCCTCCTCGTTATTAGGAGCGACATTCTCCCTAGAGGAAGAAGAAGATTTTCTTAAAGAAGCCATATTTTCAGATTCTCGGAGAATATAAGTCGACAAAAGGAAAACTTTATATGATGAACGACTAAGCAAGAAAATGACTACGAACTATAAGCAAGTATAAAGGAAAAATGACGAACTCAAAGGTCACCTATTTATACTGAGAAGAGAAAAGACGTTTCGAACTCGTCACAACTAATCACATTCCCGCCAAAAACGGAAGAAGATCAAAAGCCTCCCGAAAGGACGCGTGACGATTCGTAATTGGAGAGAGAAAACGACTATCTATGATGCGTAGCACTCTTTTCCTTACTTAAGATTTTTTACCACAGGGTTTTTTCTTAAGAAAGGTTTTTAACGAGGCACCATTCATAGAAGATAAACAGTCGTATAAAATTATCTACTTCTACGAGCTTCTATTATCTATACGCTCGAAGAAGTGAGGGAGTACTGATGGGGGCTATTTCGCACCCCACATAATGTGCGGATCGACTAAAGAACATAAGATCGGTTCGACCAAATCAGACAATTCGGGATCATCTTATCGACTCGGCCGAATACAGCTCTCTTCGACAAGAAGACTACACTCCGGACCCAAGAAGAATATATGGGCCGAGTACTATTAGGACTATATTTCCTTGTAAAACTAGGTTTAGTATGATATAAATACCTAGTCAATCATTGTATAAAACAACTCTGAATCATAAGGCAAATACGCCATTGAATTCTGCA
Organism: Penstemon eatonii; assembly: GCA_038501285.1. Lineage (NCBI taxonomy): Eukaryota > Viridiplantae > Streptophyta > Magnoliopsida > Lamiales > Plantaginaceae > Penstemon > Penstemon eatonii. The sequence continues at coordinate 33,999,415 of CM076710.1, read as the reverse complement.
TAAACAGCATAACTCACTATTACTTAATAAAAGAAAAGAGCTTTCTCTTCATATATTGTGTTATTCTTGCGTTGGTTACGATATTTACTTATTGTTCTTACGAAATTGCTCTTCCTTGAGATTGATCTATCCTGAATAAAGTAACAGAGCCCTATATACTATATATTGAGAACCCCAATATTACAATTTTACTGATACCTTTAACCCGACCAAATCCGGTTAAATCAATAAGCAATCCATCTATTTGAGAAATCAATATTATATAGTTTGCAAATAATTCAAGTTTTTAAGTTCTTTTGGTAAAATATATCTTAAGACTCTCAACTCAAATAATTAAGTCAATCTCATCTATATCATAAGTTTCATTCAAATAATATTCAAAGTTTGAAACAATAAATACTCATAAGCCATCATCAATAAATTTTAACATTATCAAGTTGATTTTTTTTTTATATATATTAATATGGATCTCTTGGTCACATGACTCACAACTCCAAAATTTTAAAATTGCAATACAAAGATTCATTTCTTACTTTTTGATTTAGACAATGTCTATCTTAATTAATGGGGTTTATTTAATTGTCAATATGTTGGGCCTGATTTTTTTAGCTATGCATTTGGACTTTCCATATTAGAATTTTAGCTCCACATACAAAAATAACAAAAATTAAAGTCAATTTGAAGATGCAAGGATTCGAATACTGACCTCACACACACTAATCAAGAGTCTTACCATCTATGCCACAAAGAATCTTTGTATAATTACTACATACGTACATATAAATATATATAAATATATATTAAAATATTTCGTAATTGGAGGCCCTCGTTCATCAGTGGCCCTAAGCGACCGCATGTGCGGCTTACGCTCAGGGCCGGCCCTGCTCTAGTATCCTAGTTCTGAGCTTGAATATTATAAGAGAGTTGCTTCAATTCAGTTGGTGTAGATAATGTTAGAGGCGTAACATATGGGGTATTTCTCTCGAACCAAAAACCATGCAGATCTGAAAGAAGATCGGAGAAAAATCAACAATGTTCCTGTGGTGAGGTAAATTCGAAAAAACCCTTATGGTTGGTTTTAATTATTGTAAAATCCTTTCATATGATTTGATGAATAAAGATTGTTGGTTTGGGTTAATTTTTTTTGAAATTCCGTCGTTATAATGTTACGTTACCCGTAATTCAACAAAAATCGTATTTGAATCACTATATTTAAGAATAAATTAGTTTTAAGATTTTATGTCCTCCGTGTATTGATATGCCAAATAACTTTTAAAAAAACGGGGTGTTTAGTAATCAAATCCCTTGTAGGTTTTGCACATACAACACCTCCTCCAAAATTTGACACATGTCATGGTAGTTGTATAACAAACATAATAGGTTTATATCTTATCGACCTGGCTAAGCTTCTAGATGTTGGAGTTTTATGTGTGAATGAAATAAATAAAAGTAAGAGATGTGTTTATTCGGTCCAAAGAGGTACCCTTTGGACCGAACCATTATGTCCCTTTTCAAGAGACACTTTTGTATCTATAAAAATGAAACATAATCTGACCATTCTGAATCAATTTATATAGAATTATAAGAAAAAAATACTACTCTCTCTTTCTCTTACTTTCGTCAAAATCTATTTCGAAATTTCTATTTGTTCAAGTTCGTCGTAGGTTCATTATTCTTGCAAATAATGAATAACAGTCTGTTGTATCTTGGGAGACTATCGGGAATCAAACTGTATGCATCGTAGCAGTCCCGAAAATATTGTCTTAATGAAATTTGTTTCAGCAAGCCTCAGTCTAATTTTCTTATTTTTTACGTAAAGATTGAAGTAATTTTTGGTACACAGATTGTTAGACACCAACACTGAACTGGTCATGGCCCGCACAATTATTTATATACGTCCTATGACTCTACTAGGGCTAGATGTATTAGGCTATAAATACAAGTTTTACTATTGTAATAAGGGTTCTGAATCCTGAATATTCTACATATTATAAGCCTTATTTTTACATTAAATCTCTAATGTTATCGATTTTACTCGTTCCTTGAATGGCACCTCATTAGCATTTTGATCAGACCCGTACTATTAATAATATTAGATAATTCATCTATATCTATATATTTGTATAGATTGGTTTTATCACTGTATTGATTTTAGTAATCTTGACGAAATTCGGTAAAATCAATTGACGCCCACCGTAGGGCTTGGTCAATTGATCAAACAAAATATGTTTAATCCAAAGAAGACCACATAAATGACTGGGAAAATACAACTTCTCAAGCTCCACGCGCTAGATAATCCACTAGAGAATTCTGCCAGGAATAACAAGGAGGGGCTAATGTAAAAAATAACTGATGGGGGCTATTTTATGCCTATAAACAGTGCAGGCTTCATGTCGAGCGAAGTGGTCATCCCGACTTGCTATTCCGTATCTTATCGACACGATGAAGCTTTTGGACCATTATGGACCGCGTAGAGCATTCTCCTACAATAACTAAGATCCTTTTAAGGCTAGGAATCTTGTATTATATGTGACGGCCCGGCTCCGCGGGTCCGTCGCATAACGACCGAAAAATTATTATTATTTTAAAAAAGTGTTAAAATATCGAATTTTTTTTAAACGATATTAAAGCGGAAGCGGTTGAAAATAAAATAAGAACAATTTAAATTACTAAGTGAAGACTGAAAAGAAAAATCAATTTTCATAGTAGAGGTTTAAAGTGAAAGCATTTAATCACAACATATCAAAATATTTAAACAAAATCAACCGATAGAGATAATTAAGTAATTTATGAAAAACTTGTCTCTTTTATGAAAATATAAATCAACTTTAACGATTCAAATATTCTAAGCAAGGTTTTAAACAAAATCGAGAAAGAAACTAACTCGACAACATAATATAACTACTTTCCCAAATACAAGGGTGGGACCACAACCATGATGACCTACCCGCAATCCGACTATTATTTTACAGAACACCTGAAATTGAACAGAATGAAACATGGAACGCATAAGTTGATCGTCCAACTTAGTGAGGTTATGTGCGAATTTGCATGGGGATGTGCAAATGCAACATATTGTATAACATAAGCATGTTACCAAGCAAATTAAGCATATATTCCAAAGGAAGAAACATGGATTTCACATAACCAAGAATTGTTGATGCCGTCCTCCACTTACCCTCCATCCTCAGTCTGATGTCCATCCAAACACTCCAAGTAAGGAGCGACCTTATTATCTAATATGCATCGACATGTCTTTGCCTAAGTTCGTCCTTACCCTCCAAGTGTTCCTCCCCACTTGGATTGTAAGGCCAGGCCTATGGGTAACCGTGACAATCCCGCCGGCCGTTGCCGTCCAGGTTGGCATCGGGTCCATATACCAATCAAAAGGGTCCTACATAAATCTAAAACAAACGAAAACATATAGTCGGAAACAAACGAAAACATAACATATCAAACGGCAAAAATTCAATTTTGGTACCATAGAACTAGGCAAATTTCATTTTTCATACCAAAAGTTCAAAATTCATACAGCCGTTAAGTTTTGCAACGGACGTTTAGCGCGGGTGAGAAATGCAATTATTAAAAATTAGGCAGGGGTTTTTTGCAATTATTGTCATTTTCTTCCTCCTCCCATAAGACCGCCAGCTCCGGTGGCTTTTGGTCTAAATTGGTTGAGGATTTTTGTTCCCCTTGTCGTGGAGAACTCGTACATATAAAGATCTTTTCAATCCGTTGAGTAATCTATTCGAATTTTAAGTTCTAATTTTCGAATTATAGGTCAAAATTTTCGAAATTTCAAATCGTGATTTCTTCTTCGATTCTGAACCAAACTTCGTAATTCTTGTTGCAATAGTTTCCCCTGACCGTGGGCATCATTTTCCATGGGTTTATTGTAGTTGCCGTAGACGGTTGAGCTTCGGCCTAAACCCTAATTTTCGCGGAAAAACCACTCTTCCCCTGCTCCACCGTCGACGACCGCTGCAATTACCCCATGGGAAATGTTGCCCATGACAAGAGGAACAAAAACCCTCAATCAATTTCGACAAACGGTCAACGGAAGCCGACGATCGTCCATAGGAGGAAGAAGGCGAGGAAGAAGGCAATTAATTGCAAAAACACCCTGCTCAAAATTAGACAATTGCATTTCCCCCCTATTTTGTTTCAACAGGTGACACGTGGCAGTTCCGTTAAGTAAACTAACGGAAGTGCCTTTTTTGAAACAGTTGAGTGAGAAATGGTATGATTTTTGAACTTTTGGTATGAAAGATGAAATTTGCCTAGTTCTATGGTACCAAAATTGAATTTTTGCCCATATCAAACATATTTAACATATTAACATTTAATAACTTATCAAATGAAATTTTGGGTACCATGATAATTTAGTATAATATATTCGCAACTAGTAGATATAGATGTAGCATGTAATTCGATAATCATGTTGAAATGCTAAGTAATTTCGTGCGATTAATGTCGACATAACAAGTCCAATCTATTTTTGACAACATGCAAGTGAAATTATAATATAACACATGCTTTGATATTAAGAGCATATGTAAATGTCTGACTCGATCTACTAGCACATCGGACAGACATACAAACTCAACACACAACGCTCACCTTTGTCGCTTAGTATAGCGACTAAAACTCCACAAATGAAGCGTATCCGAAACCTGAGCAAGTACACGACTTAGAATATATCTAACAACCTTACTAAAACGTAACTAATGAAAATCCTACACAAAGATTTCCTAATCTAACACATCGCACAAAAGTGTTTAAAATTTACGACATCAACTCCACTTAATAGTTATTATTTTCAAAATTCAAAATTCTAATTTCATATAACATGGTCAAAATAGCAAAATATTTCCTTTATATTCTAGATTTACAAAACACCCCCTAAACTTTTATAAACATCCCTTTTTGCGAAAGTTTGGAACAAACTTTAAATCAAAGGATTTTTAACTAAACCCATATCGAAAATCAAATTAAAACAGAGTTTTAATAACTTTTAACCAACTAACAATGAGAAATAAAAATTTATTTAATTATAAATTTTCTTTGAAAAAAATTACAAATTTTCAATCTTAAAACTAAAATGAATAAACCAGTTCTTCAATCAATTAATCAAGAGTATATAAAAGAACCATGTAAAGACAGCGACAAAACAACGCATTTGCCCCCTTATTTTCAGATTTACAAAATTAACCCAAAATGTTTCAAAAACTCCCATTTTTACAAAATATCGAAGCAAACATTAAAACAAATGCTTTTCAAGCAAACCTAACCAAATATCAAACAAAAAATTATATTTTTCAGTCCCTTTTTACTCCCAGCAGAAATTGCAGCCCTTAACCCTTCAACTCTTAAAACCTTTCAAGAATACCCGTAAAATTTTGAATATTAAAAACATTAACTTTCTTACAAAAATAATCAAGATCCAAACATATAAGCAATATTTCATCAAAACCCAAACAAATCCACATAAAATAATCTAATACTAAATATACACTTAACAACTTTTCACAAAAGCTACAATGGATAGACTAAACTTCTTCAATATATACTTTCAAGAGAAGAAAGTAAAATCACAAAGATTAAAGAACACATGCATAGATGGATTTTTAACCAAAGCAACGAAGGGAATGAAAATCTCTTCATTTTCAAACCTCCGAAGTTGGTGGTGGCGGCTCTGGTGGCAGTAGTGGCGGCTCCGGTGGTGGTTCATAACAAAAGCCCTCAGTTCCTTACTTTTCACCAGCTTCTAACGACTGTCGGTTCACTTTGGGAGATCCAAACAACGATCCGAACGGTCAATAAGTAGCCCTATGTGTGTAGAACCTTCACACAAACTTTGGGCATGATCCAACGGTGGAAGAAGACGAAATGGTCAAAAAACCGAGGCTATATAGTGAAAATCCGAAAATTTTATCTTTCTAGAGTGTTTTCTCCTTCCCTCTCTTCTTAACTATATCTAAGTATTTTAAGTTGAAAAGAAAATAATGTGGGTTTGAGGAGGGTATTTATTATACTATAAAATCATATTTTTAATGTATATACACATATACATACAATATGAGAATATAGGAGTATTATTACTCCACATTTTCCACCATTGCATGTCAACCTTTGGTAGATGAGTTTATCTACCCAAGGGTATGCTTGACAGCCCTAGAGTGTGCAAGGAGAGAAAATGATTACTCTCCTGCAGAAAATCTGCAACTTGGGCCAAAATTTCACTTTTGCCCCCCTGATGTTTTAAAAACTTACATTTCACCCCTTAAAATAAAATTTGTGTGCATCCAAGCCCGAAAAATTTAAAAAAGGACTTAATATTATTTTAATGTAACTTTTATATTTTGAATTATTTCAAAGTTCAAAAGATCACAAGTTAATTACATTGTATATTTTAGTTCAAATTAATGCTTAACTTTGAAAAAAAAACTAGCACATAAATTTGGATTAAAAATCCAATCAAAAGGGATCGAAAATTTTGGGGCGTTAAACCTATTCAAGCAACTGATGGATCTACTGCTACTGCTGAAAAGACAAATAAAGAGGAAGAAAGTAGACCAATTCTTGGAGAGAATGTTACTGATGAAGAAGCTGCTGAAGAAGAGCACAAGAATGTAGCCAAATCTGACAAGGAGATAGCTGCATCCAAGACTCTGCTGAAGAACAACTTGATCAAGGTTGAAGCTGCACAAAGAAATTTAGCTCCGGCCGATGTATTTTCTAGTGGTGAAGAAGAGGATGATGAAGATGAACTTGAGGATGAAAAAGAAGAAACTGGTGACTCGTCTAGAAATTCTAAGCTAGTTTACTTTTTGAAAATTTTGTATCACTTTACTTCTTTACATCTCATCTGTTTGAACTTGTACTTGTAATCAACTTCCAAATCTTTAAAAGTTCAAGTTACTTCCAACACATTATTTCTATCTCATAAATTTTTGAGGACTTAACTTTAGTTTAGGTACACGTACTTAGCTGAAGATTTGTCATCATCAAAAATGGAGAAATTGTTAGATGAAGACTAAAATTGAAGGGAGATTTTGATGATCTCCAAAACATCATGATCAGCTAAGTAGTGGAAGCTTAGCAAATCCCTTAGAAGAATTTTGACCAAACAAAAATGATAAATCAGAAAGGTCAAAATTATGGTCGAGGAGACTACTGATCTATTGCTGAAGAAGGAAATCAGATTGGTGAATGTCAGTCGACTCAACAGATTTGTTCAGTTTGGGATCAGCCGAGTGTTCATCAGACGAGAGACTTCGATCAATTGAGTGGAAGCAGTCAGCCAAGTCACCTTAACTGTAATAAATGCACTTGAAGGAGTAAATGCTGAAGAGGAAGGGTATTAATGACAAATGATTAAAGAAGAACCTCGTATCAGCTAGGTGCATTTAATGCGACTGAAAAAGAAGTACAGCAGAACGCACAGTTTACAGTCGCATGTAGCCGTTCCTAAGAAACAGGGACCAATGCTCGAGAAACTAATTTTGTCTCTCTTCAACGGACATAATTCAAATCTTAAGTATAAAAAGAGATTGTTTGAAGAGTTGAAAGTGTGACACACAACACACATTGAGAGCATTCGAAGCATAATTCATTTATATCTCAAGAACTCAAGAACAGCTCACTCATCAGCTTAGTCATTTGTTGACAAAAGCCGACGTTGAAGATCAAAGAAAAACATAGAAATCTGAGTGATTCTTGTTAGAGAATGTTGTGAGAAGTAGATATCCATCTTAGTGAGTGATATTACTTCGGAGAATAGGTTTTCTTTGTGATTTCATATTGTGAACTTACAGCCATTTCATTTGTTGTTTGGCGTAAGCAGTGTATATTGTAATCTTTGTGATTATAGTATAATCAAATGTCTAAGTGAATTTGAAGAGTGGACTAAAGGATTTCAATCCATATAACCAGTATAAAAATTCTGGTGTTTTACATCTTGCATTGTTTTCTTGCATACTTTCAAAAAGAGCATACAACGTTTTAAGAAAACTATTTCAAAAGAAGATTGTAAAACTGGGGATAAAACTTTGAAACTAAGTTTATTTACTTATGAAAAACACTTTGCAAAATCTGCTGAAAGTAACCTATCTTAGAACTCTGATCTATCTAAAATCAGCTAAGTTAAAATCAACAGAAATGATCAACTCTGTTGTTCAAAGTTGTGTGCACGATCAGCTTAGTGAACTCACCAAACTTGATCAACTTAGTCTGCTCATAGAAAAGTTGGAGAAGTTTCAAGTTAAAATTTTCAGAGGTCTATTCACCCCCTCCCCCCCTCTAGACCTCATCTGATCACTTGGGACCAACAAGTGGTATCAGAGCGGGTAGTTCATTTGAATCAGCTGCCTGATCAACGAACTTGATCCAAGTGTTTTTCAAAGGTTAAAAGTCTTCAAAAGTGCACGTTTTTGAAAAATAAAAACTTTTTGAAATTGGATTGTATCAGCCATGTTCCCCACATTGACGATATGATTTTCGAGGACTGGAAGATCCGAATGGAAATCTTCCTTGCTGCTTACAATGACAACATGTTTACATGTATCACAAAAGGTCCCTTCAAAATAACCAAGACCATAAAAGTTGACAATGAAGATATAGTGGTGAACAAAGAACTTGACGAGATGACAGCTGATGAAGTCAAGTTGTTCAATCTGGACAAGGTTGGTCGTTTCATCATGACTAGAGCCCTAGACAATGATCGTTTTGACAAGGTCAAGCACTGTAAAACAGCTAAAGAGATGTGGGACAAGGTTCGTGAGATGAGTGAAGGAAACGATGCCACAAAGGAGCATAATCTGAGTATTGCTCTGGAAAAATTGGATAACCTCAAGATGAAGTCTGGGGAGACCATTGATCAGATGGATACAAGGTTTATTAGAACGCTGAATGAAGTATTAAAGCTGGGAAAGACCTTCACAGATAAGGAGATCACTGTCAAGGTGTTGAAGGCGCTGCCTCCCAAATTCAACATGAATATCACAACCATGGAAGAATCAAGGGATCTGGGGAAGATCTGAGATCTTCCAGAGCTGTTTTCTATACTCAAGGCATACGAGTATAAACTGCCAAGAATGGGTATTGAAGTAACATCAACTTCAAATCCCACAGCTACCTTGGTTGCTGCTGAAAACCCAAGAAGAACAGCAAACAAAATCAAAGAAGTGGACTCATCTGATGAGGCCATACTGCTCAACAAAAAGGAGTACACTACTGGAGACGTTGCACTGTTGATAAACAATTTCAAGAAGTTCTACAAGAGAAAAATGAAGAACAAATTCAACAATGCTTATACTTCTAACTATAATTCTCATTATAGTAAGGATTCTTATAAGTCCAAACTAATGTGCTATAATTGCAAGAAATTGGGACACTTCATCAGAGATTGCCCATATCCTGAAACTGATAAATACACTGGGATGAAAAGTAAGTCAGAAAGGAGAAGAAACATCATAAAGGCAAAGTGCTGATGGTTAAGGGTAAAATCATGGAACTTGAGAAAGTCATAGAGTCTCATGATAAGTCTTATGTTGCTTTAGAAGACACACTTAGTAAACATAACTGCCTTTAAACCAGGATAAGATAGAACTAAACCATACTGAAAAATTCATATCTGCTGACGACAGTAAGGTCATCTTGTATGTTCAGACTACTAAACCTGCTTCACCTGAGAAACAACTAAAGGAGAAGAAAGCTCCTAAGGCTAAAACGAGCAAAGAGCCCAATATAGAAAAACAGACTGGTAAAGCTAAACAGCATAGACCTAAGATATCTGCTGATAAGAGTAAAACCAATCAGACTGGTAATAAAACTAAGTCGTCTGTTAATGAGCAAGCAAAGAGTAAACCAAAGAAGCATAAGAACAAGAAAAATCAAAATGCTTGGTATGGAAATGAGTCGTCATATTATGTGCAACCTGCTGCATATCCACCTGTATATCATGCACCTCAATTTCCAGCTTACTATGCACCTTACTTACCCTGCTCATCCTATGCATGCATATCCTGCATATCATGCACCTTACCCTGCTTATGAACATTATCCCCATCATACTGATTGTCAACATAACACATCTGCTGATTATGATGAAGAGAAAACTGTTCATGCTCCAGCTAAAACTTAAAAGCCTAAGAAGCCTAAGACTTCAACATCTTAGATTGTCAAAGGTGAAATTAATCTTCCAGGACCCTCTCAATAAAGGGTACCTAAAACAAATTTTCTTTTGTTTTGTAGGTTAGGATTAGGAGTAGGAGTTAAGTAGAAAATATTTTGTACTTGACAGTGGATGTTCAAGGCACACGTGTGGAGACATACGTGAGCTGAATGATGCTGTTGTTATAGACGGTCCTAACGTTACATTTGGAGACAACAAAGAAGGCAAGATTGTTGCATATGGAAAGCTAATCAAAGCAACATTGAGATATATGACGTCTCTTATGTTAAAGGCCTCAAATACTATCTGCTAAGCATCAGTCAATTTTGTGACAAAGGTTTCTCAGTCATCTTTTCATCAGAAAAGTGCTACGTTGAACATATTGGAACAAAGAAGGTTATTTTATCTGGAAGAAGACAAGGAAAAGTTTATATAGTCGATTGGAATTCTATGGACAAGAACTCTAATGATTGTTTGGTGGCTTCTACACCAACTGAAATTAGTTGGCTATGGCATAAAAGAATGAATCATGTGAATTTCAAGACCATCAACAGATTAATAAAAAATGATATGGTACAAGGAATTCCTAAAACAGTCATGAGCAAGATAAGCTTTGTGACGCATGTCAGAAGGGTAAGCAAATCAAGTCATCTTTCAAGAGCAAGAAGCAACAATCTTCAAACAGAATATTGGAGCTTCTACACATGGACTTATTTGGACCCATTGATCCAATCAGCAACGGTGGGAAGAAATATTGCCTAGTTGTAGTGGATGATTTCTCAAGATACACCTGGGTTCTCTTCGTGAAGAAGAAAAGTGAAACCAAGGAACATCTTACTAATATGATGGAACTGATCCAGAATGAGAAAAGTATGAAAATCTTGAAGTCAGATCAGATAGAGAGACTGAGTTTACAAACTTTACTGTTGAAGAGTATTGTAACATTAGAGGAATCAGTCATGATACTCTGCTGCCAGAATTCCTCAACAAAATGAAGTTGCTGAAAGGAGAAACAAAACTCTAACGGAAGCTACCAGAACTATGATAGCTGAAGCAAAGCTGCCCCAAAGATTCTGGACAGAAGCCTCAAATACAGCATGCTACACCTAGAAAAGATGCATGATCAACAAAAGTCAAAACAAGACACCTTATGAAGTCTGGAACAACAGAAAGCCTAATATTCATTATCTTAGGGTTTTTGGTTGTAAATGTTATGTTTTGAATAATGGGAAAAATAACCTTACTACCTTTGCAGAAAAGGATGACGAATCTGTTTTTGTAGGATACTCTACTCTTAGGAAACTTACAAAGTCTTTTTAACAAAAGAACTTTACTAGTAGAAGAATCTATTCATGTAGTATTTGATGAGCCAAATAAATCTTCTAAAAAGAATCACACTACAAATCAAGAACTGTCTACTGATTTTCAGACATTGAGTGCTGGAAGAAAAGAAGAACATGTACCCATCATACTACCTGATCTCAACTCAGCTGCTAACTCAAGTGCTGTTCAAAATCAGTCTACTGATTGTCTAAAAGACGAGTTGCCAACCGCTGACAGACCAGAGACTGTTCAACAGAGTGTAAATGTTCAACAAACTACTACTGAAACTCCAACAGTAGCGTTGCAAGATCAATCTAGAGGACAACATCCAGATTTGCAACCTGTTCTCAGATGGCTCAGAAATCACCCACCTGAATTAGTGATTGGTGATCCATTGGACAGAGTATAGACTAGAAGAGCTGCTGCAAATGATGCAATGTTTGTCAGATTCCTAACCCAAATTGAGCCTAAACAAGTTGAAGAAGCTCTTAGTGATTCTCAGTGGATTGAAGCAATGTAAGAAGCTGAACCAATTTGAAAGGAATGAAGTCTGGTACATAGTTCCTAGACCAAATCATCAAAGAGTTATTGGCACTAAGTGTGTCTTTAGAAATAAGATGAATGAAGATGGTATTGTCACCAGAAACAAAGCAAGACTATTTACCAAGGGTTACTGTCAAGAAGAAGGCATTGATTTTGATGAGACATTTGCACCAATAGCATGACTTGAAGCAATTAGATTGTTTCTTGCTTATGCTGCTCACAAGAACTTCATTGTCTATCAGGTGGATGTGAAGTCTGTTTTTCTAAATCGAGAATTGCAAAAAGAAGTTTATGTTGAACAACCACCTGGATTTGAAGCTTATGAAAAAGGAGACAAGGTATATCGTCTAAAGAAAGCCCTCTACGGACTGAAACAGGCTCCAAGAGAATGGTATGATACTTTACCTGACTTTCTTCTAATAAAGGATCTCGAAAAGGTAAGGTGGACAAGACCTTGTTCACTATTGAATGGGAAGATCATATATTACTTGTGCAAATATATGTGGACGATATTATTTTTTGTTCAGCTAACCAACAGATGTGTGACAAGTTCTCCAAGCTGATGCAGAACAAATTTGAAATGAGCATGATGGGTGAACTAAATTACTTTCTTGGTTTGCAAGTTAGACAGTTGCCTGATGGCATATTCATCAACCAAGCTAAGAACACAAAAGATCTGTTTAAGAAATTTGGTATGGAAACTAGCTCATCAGTTAGTATTCCTATGTCTACTGGACTTCGTCTGGATAAAGATGAAGATGACAAATCAGTTGATATAACCAAATACAGAGGCATAATAGGATCACTACTATATGTAACAGCTTGCAGACCTGATATTATTTATTCTTTTGGGGTTTGTGCGAGATATCAATCAAATCCTAATGAAATCTCATCTCTTAGCTGCCAAGAGGATCCTCAGATACCTTAAGAGCACTCAAGAACAGGGATAGTGGTACCCTAGAGAATCAGAATTTGCGCTTATTGGTTAGTCAAATTCTGACCTTGCTGGCTGCAAAATTGATAGAAAAAGTACTACTGGTACCTGCCAATTTTGAGGTAGTCGTCTGATCTCATGGATGTGTAAGTCTGCTTCTTACTCATCCATGAGAACAGACAACTACCTAGAAATTGACAGGCACCTGTAGTACTCTTCCTATCAATTTTGCAGCCAACAAGGTCAGAATATTAATAACCAATAAGCTCAAATCCTTATTATCTAGTGTACCATAATCCTAGTTCTTGAGTGCCTTTAAGCTATATGAGGATCCTCTTGGCAGCTAATATATGAGATTCCTTAGGATTTATATCTCGCACAAACCCCAACAAAATACATAATATCTTGTCTGCTAGCTGTTAGATACAACAGTGACCCTATTGTGCCTCTGTACTTGGCTATATCCACTGATTTGCCATCTTCATCTTTATCCAGACGAAGTCCAGTAGACATAGGAACACTAACAGATGAGCTAGTTTCCATACCAAATTTCTTAAACAGATATTTTGTGTACTTAGCTTGGTTGATGAATATACCATCAGGCAGCTGTCTAACTTGCAAACCAAGAAAGTAATTTAGTTCACCCATCATGCTCATTTCAAATTTGTTCTGCATCAGCTTGGAGAACTTGCTCATTTCAAATTTGTTCTGCATCAGCTTGGAGAACTTGTCACACATCTGTTGGTTTGTTGAACCAAAAATAATATCGTCCACATATATTTGCACAAGTAATCTATGATCTTCCCATTCAATAGTAAACAATGTTTTGTCTACTTTACCTTTTTGAAATCCTTTAATTAAAAACTGTTTCAGTCCATAGAGGGCCTTTTTAGACGATATACCTTATCTCTTTCTTGAAACACTTCAAATCCAGGTGGTTGTTCAACATACACTTCTTCTTGCAATTCTCCATTGAGAAAAGCAGACTTCACATCCATCTGATAGACAATGAAGTTCTTGTGAGAAGCATAGGCAAGAAACAGTCTGATTGTTTCAAGTCTTGCTACTGGTGCAAATGTCTCATCAAAGTCAATGTCTTCTTCCTAGAAGTAACCCTTGGCAACTAGTGTTGCTTTGTTTCTGGTGACAATAACATCTTCATTCATCTTATTTCTGAAGACCCACTTAGTGCTAATGACTCTTTGATGACTTGGTCTAGGAACTAAGTACCAGACTTCATTCCTCTCAAATTGATTAAGATCCTCTTGCATAGCTTCAATCCAGTTTGAATCATGAAGAGCTTCTTCAGTTTCTTTTGGCTCAATATGGGATAGGAAGCTGACGAACATTGCATCATTTGCAACAGCTTTTCTAGTCTTTACTCTATCCAAAGGATCACCAATTACTAACTCAAGTGGTTGATTTCTAAGCCATCTGAGACCAGGTTGCAAATCTGGATGTTGTCCTCTAGATTGATCTTGCAACACTACTGTTGAACAGTCTCTTGTCTGTCAGTTGTTCATAACTCGTCTTTTAGACAATCAGTAGACTGATTTTGAACAACACTTGAGCTAGCAGTTGAGTTGAGATCAGGTAGTATGATGGGTACATATTCTTCTTTTCTTTCAATACTCAATTTCTGAAAATCAATAGACAGATTTGAATTAGTACTTTGATTCTTTTTAGAAGATTGGTTTGGTTCATCAAACACTACATGAATAGATTCTTCTACAAGTAAAGTTTTTTTGTTAAAGACTCTGTAAGCTTTAATAACAGTAGAGTATCCTACAAAAACAACTTTGTCAGCCTTTTCTGCAAAGGCAGTAAGGGGATTTTTCCCATTATTCAATACATAACATTTTCAACCAAAAATGCTAAGATAATGAATATTAGGCTTCTTGTTGTTCCAAACTTCATAAGGTGCCTTGTTTTGACTCTTGTTGATCATGCATCTGTTGTGGGTATAACATGCTGTATTTGTGGCTTCTGCCCAGAATCTTTGAGGCAGTTTTGCTTCAGCTATTATGGTTCTGGTAGCTTTCTTCAGAGTTCTGTTTCTCCTTTCAGCAACTCCATTTTGTTGAGGGGTTCTGGCAGCAGAGTACTCGTGACTGATTCCTCTGATGTTACAATACTCTATAACAGTATAGTTTGTAAACTTAGTCCCTCTATCTGATCTGATCTTCAATATTTTCATACTCTTCTCATTCTGGATCAGTTCCATCAGATTGGTAAGATGCTCCTTGGTTTCACTTTTCTTCTTCATGAAGACAACCCAGGTGTATCTTGAGAAATCATCCACAACATATAAGTAGTATTTATTTCCGCCGTTGCCGATTGGATCAATGGGTCCAAATAAGTCAATATGTAGTAGCTCCAATATCCTGGTTGAATATTGGTGCTTCTTGCTCCTGAAGGATGACTTGATTTGTTTACCCTTCTGACATGCGTCACAAAGCTTGTCTTTGCTCATGACTGTTTTGAGAATTCCTTCTACCATATCATTCTTGATTAATCTGTTGATAGTCTTGAAATTCACATGATTCATCCTTTTGTGCCATAGCCAACTAATTTCACTTGGTGTTGAAACCACCAAACAAACACTTGAATTCCTGTCCACAAAATTCCAGTCGACTATATAGATATTCCCTTGTCTTTTTCCAGATAAGATTACATTCTTTGTTCCAATCTCTTCAACGTAGCACTTATCTGATGAAAAGATGACTGAGAAACCTTTGTCACAAAATTGATTTTTGCTCAGCAGATTGTATTTGAGGCCTTTAAAATGAGAGACGTCAGATATCTCAGTGTTGCCTTTGATCAGCTTTCCACATGCCACAATCTTGCCTTCTTTGCTGTCTCCAAATGTAACATTAGGACCGCCCACAACAGCAGCATCAGTAAGCTCACGTATGTCTCCTCACATGTGCCTGATAGGATAGTGCCCAGCAAGCCAATATTAATTAGCTTGTTGGAGAACTGTTTTCTTATGGTTTATAATTAATACGCCTGTTTATTTATAGTACGTAAATTAAACAATGGACAACTTCATCTCTCGCGAACTTATCTAAGCGATTGGATGATATCCTAAGGTCACATTAGACTATGGGACGATTCACTTCAGTATTGAGTGCAATCATGAAATAGTCTCTAAGGTCGTGATCTAAAAACACGTTCCAAGTCATAGATTCCCAACGAGACGGGGTATCGAAGGAATCGCTAAGACTTGTAAGATTATGCATGATTCACATGGAGTGAATTTGTAGTGTTTCATGAGCAAGGCATTTGAGGCCAGTGCATATGAATAGGTGGTTTGATAGAGAAGATCGAATGCATCGAACGACCCGAACAGAGAAACCCATTGTGGAAGCGCATGACGCATATCGGTGATGGGATGTTTCTCAAGTCTTATAATAGTGTACGATTTAGTCCTTAGACTTGAGGTGATAGGGCGAATTCGGTGCATGAATGTGCGTACTTAGATTTAGGTACTTGTCACGTAGCCTGACCATAAAGTGCCTAAGTTGGGTGCGTGCAGTTGTGTACGCGAGTGGTTAGTACTAAGAAAGGATCTATCGACTCATCCTGATAAGGTGGGAGAATTTCATGTACGTTCTTAGATGATATGTTCCTAGAAATCCATGGGCATGGTCAGTGACGGATTTGGAAAGGGGTTTCCAAATTTAGCAGTCACACTGGAATTATTATCCAGAATTAGAAAGTACAGAATCGAGATAATTAGAGGTGCCGATCAATTCACACACCCTAGGTCTCGATCGGGAAATTAGTCTTTAGAAGGACCGTATGTACATGGCATTTACAAGGGGTGAGGTTCACAAATATCAATTCACCTGAAGTTGGGCTTCATGGGCTTGTGGCTAGATATCGACCATGAAGTGCGGGTACTCCTGAATTAATAAGGAAATTAATTCTGGAGTGGTCAATTAAAAGTGTTTAATTGATCGGAGCATTTAATTGCTCGTTAATTAAATCACGAAAGTCGTGGGCCTGCTGCCAATTGATGGTGAACCCAGAGGGTCACACATAATACAGTTGGACAGTGACAGTAAAAAATAAAATGAATGATTTAAAGATGTTAAGTCAAAGTTCACGAGTTAAAGTGTTAATTCAAGTAGGATAATATTAATTAGATATCTAATTGATTAATGTCTAATTAATTAATTGGATTATCTAATTAATTATAATATTAATTAAAGTGGTTAATTAATAAATTGGAAGATAAATAACATGTAATTTTCGGATTACATGATGAGGCATAGGGGGCGATTTTGCATGTTAAAATTGGAAGAGATTTGATTCTTGCAAAACAAGGAAGAAGGAAGAGATTTATCAAATCTTAAATTCCTAAGTTGATTAGGAATATGATTTGATAAAGATGGGAAGAGATATCTTATAAGAGAAGGATACTTCTCTTATAAATACTTCTTCACATCTCTTCATAAAATACGAATGATTTTATAGAACTAACAAGATATAATTAGCATAACACAAGAAAAGAAAAGCTGGAAATTGCACAAGAAGAAATCGCCCAACCCTAACCCTAAATCGCCCCTACCTATTTCGGCCCAACCAAGTTCGGCTGACCCTGGCCGTACCCTCTTGGCCGATCCAGCCTAGCCGCATAAGCCCTGTGGCCGAGGTCTTCTTCCAGTCGATCTCCTCACCCGGATCCAGATCTAAGTCCTGATCAAGATCTGCTCATTCCTTTACTGACAGCCTTCAAGATCTAGTCCGTAGCCTGCGACTTGGAGGTGTCCCTACAATCCAACTTGTGTGGATCAACTTTGGAGGTGAGACACAGGGATCACTCTGTTGTGAATCAAACAAAGAAGCCCGTAGGTAACCACCACCAAGCCCTGGTGAGGTAAAATCGCACTTTACCCCCCTTTTGTTTTATTTGCTGTTTGATTCAACCTTTTCGTATATATAATATGGAGACAGATTTATGAGACTGATGGGTGCCTTGAAAATTTTTAAATTCCGCACTTTTGTTGGTCTGACAATCGAGGTATCCCAACAGTGGTATCAAAGCCAACCCCATAATTATTATGCGAAAAGGTCTTAAGATAATAGTGTAAATGAATACGTGTGATTAAGTATATGAATACGTGTGATTATTATGTTCTGTGATCTGATTCTTACTTGTTATGACTAGATCCATGATCGGGTAAAACTGCTTTTTCGGATCTGTGATAAATTTATAGTTTTTTCGAAACTTCAGGACTCTTTGTGCTAAAGATCGAAAATAATGATTATTCGGGCTGAAAATTCAATTTCTGATTTTGGAAATTTTGGAAAAATCTGGACTGTTTTGAAAATCTGGTCGATTAGTAATTTTGGGTCGTTTTTGTAATTTCCAAAAATTAAAGGACTGTTTTGTAATTCCAAAAGTTCAGGGGTCTATTTGCAAAATTCGAAAATTTTCTGGATTCAAAAATTTATTTTGGTCCTCTGTCCGAAACTGTTTTTAGGGATGTTTTGTAACTTTTCAAAAACTATGGGGTTAAAAGTGCAATTTCCAAAAGTTGAGGGGCCGAACTGCAATTTTCAAAAGTTGAAAAATCCGAATCTGTTTTTATGCAGAAAACTTGTTTTAATTACCCGAGAATTTATTATGTCATAATTAGTAGTGACTAAAAAGTAAGAATCATGGATAGTTTATTTTTAAAAGGGGTTTTAAGAATAAGAAAGAAATACGTAAAAAGACATTTGCTTGTTTCTTGCTCTACGTGAACTGTTTACGTTGTTTTCGATCGCGCCGAGCCTTGACCTTAAGTTAGATGTGATTGGTTTAATTTATTGTTTGGTTTTCATTAGGCCTGCGAGCCTAAAGTTGTTTTGAATAAATATTAAGTCATATTGGGTTTATTATAAATGAGGTTTTATAAATCCAAGCCTTCCATTAATAGGAACTAGTGTATTGATTTAACCGAATTTCGTTGGGTTAATTATATCAGTGAAATTGCGATGTTAGGGATTCTCAATATATACGATTTAAAGGGCTCTGTTACTTTATTCAGGATGGATCAATCTCAAGGAAGAACAATTTGAAGGGAACAATTAGTAATCAAGACAATCAATGAATACGAACATGAATATGAAGAATAAGTTTTTTTTATTGAATAATCTTAGATAATGCCTTTATGCAGGTATCAACTCCGTATCCTGAATCCCTCTAATACAATGATTAACTAGGTATTTATATCATAATTAACCTAGTGTTACAAGGAAACATAATTCTAATAGGACTCGGCCCATTAGTCCTTCTTTAGCTCGGATTGTATCCTGTTCGTTGAGGAGGATCGTATCCAGCTGGGTCGATAGATGCTCCCGAAAGGACTTGTCTGGTCGAACCGATTCCATAACCTTTAGTCAATCCGAATAATTATAAGAGGTGCGAAATAGCCCCCATCAGTACTCCCTCACTTCTTCGAGCGTATATGTAATAGAAGCTCGTAGAAGTAGAAGGTCAATTTCGACTGTAATTTCTATGAATTGTGCCTCGTTAAAAACCTTTCTTAAGAAAAAACCCGATTGGAAAAAATATTAAGTAAGGAAAAGAGTACTACGCCTCATAGATAGTCGTTTTCTTTTTCCAATTATGAACCGCTACGTGTCCCTTTGGGGAAGCGTTTCACTTTTTCCCATTTGGCTGGAATGCGATCAGCCGTGAGAAGTTCGAAAAGTCTTTTCTCCTTTCCCTATAAATAGGTAACTGTTATATTAGTCATTTTTTACTTTATGCTTCCTTTAAACTTGTAGTCATTTTCTTGATTGGTCATCTGTCTTTCCGAAAACTCTTTCTATCGATTCATATCTTCCGAGAATCCCAAGAATGGCTTCTATGAGAAAATCTTCCTCGTCTTTAAGTGAGAGAGTCGCGGTGCTACATTCTAATCCTTCAAGCGAGCAGGTTGGGGTATCTGAATTCATTGTTCCTACTGAGGACACTTTTAAGGTGCACATTCTGTCTGATACAGATGTCGCTGCCAGAGCTAAAAAAGGCAAAGGTACAGCTCCTCAAATTTTTGAACCGATTGAGGATCTTGCTTGCGCTTATACTGTGGATACTTTCTCTGAGGTCGTGAGCAATTATACCAAATATTTCCCCGAAGGTTCCGAGATAGTTCTCCCTTCTCCTACTGACAGGGTTACATCTCCGCCGGAGGGATGTCGAGCCTTTTACACAGCCCATTTTAATAGCGGTCTGCGTCTTCCGTTGTCTGCCCTCTTTTTTGATATTTTGAAAATATTTAGTGTCTCCCTGACTTAATTAGTCCCAAATTCCGTGGCATTCGTAGTATGTTTTTCTGTTTTGATGATAGCGAAAGGATTCCAACCCTCCTTTCGTAATTTCACGCAATTATTTCGTTTTAACATTTCTAGTTCCTCCAATCGCGGATATTTCTTCGCTAGTCAGAAACCTAGTCGCGCAATCTTTGACTCCCCAGTTTCTAGCAACCTTTCCTGGAAATCTCATTTTTTCTTTGTTCGTCCACCATCTGATCTTCGTTTGGCAGATGGTTCGACTACACCCTATTCGTGGGATCATGACTCCAAATGGGTTTACGGAGGTCGCCTGCCGACTGGAGAACTTATTCCCGACGATCCTCAGTTTATCGGAGAAATCCAGGCTATGCGTGCCAACAAATATCAGAGTGCTCTTCTTATAGGAGAAATTTTACTTCGCAAAGCGGGATTGAGTGCTCATATTTTTCCAATCCCTTCGTCATCTGATTCACTTGGTAAGTGTTTATTTCAGAATAGTGTTATGATGATCCTATTTTTGCAGAAAATCTGACTTTGGTCGTGCTTCTTTTTCAACTCATATGGTAGAAAATTCCCGACATTCTTCAAAAGGAAAAATGGTGTTGTCTAAATCTACCAAAACAATAAAGAACATTCCTATTGAGCAGAGAGCATCTCGGAAGAGAAAATTGGAGTTGAGTCATGAGTCTGAGGAGAAAAGAGAGGAATCTCCAGATTCTTCTCAAGAAACCCCTGTTCGCAAGGGAACTGGATCTGGTTATCCCCCTTTCCAGCTTAGGACATCTTTGGGAATACGTGGATGTCGCAGCTGGTCGATGCCTCATCCCAATGACAACCCGGTGGATAGGAAAAGAAGTTATTATGGTCGTTCTGGTAACGATCTTTCTTTACTCGGCAATAATCATCCAAAGCCTACTTTGGTCGAAATGATCGAGGATCATTTAGAGGGAAAAAGAGCCGCTGGCTATCCAGAGAATGATTCTTTGGTTCACGATGAGAGCGAAAACGCAGTGGATAAGGCCACTCGTGTTCTTTTGTCCGGCGTTTTTACTCGTGACATGAATAAGCTTCTTCGGAAGGATCCCTTGGAGAAATTTCAGCGAGCTTCTCTTTATGCTGAAAAGGTGAAATCTTTTTGATTGTGCTAGTAATGTAATTTTCTTTGAGGATCATTATAATTTGCTAATCCATTTCTTTCTACTCCTTTTGTCCTTTCAGACTAAGACTTGTTTGGCATCATACGCGTATGAGACTGCTCTCTGGAAACAACAGTGTGAATTTCTGGAAGAAAAGTATAAAAATTTGCTTCATAAGTCTTCTGATTCGGAGGTTGGTCCCTCAACGACTTCTTCCATTCCAGTCGTAGAGACTCAGGTTACAGGGATTGATGACCAGCAGATTATAAACAGAGTTCTGGAGACTTCTCGCGTTCAAGAACAAGCCAACCAATTGGCTAGAAAGTTAGAAGAGTTCCAATTTCAGAGTACTGCTCGGATTAGTGAGTTGGAATCTCAAATATCAAGTCTTCAAGCTTCTCTAGAGGAGTATGAGAAGGACATTCCTCTTAGTGGACTCAGGGATCGTTATGGTCGTAATCCCGATGAAAAAGTGGTTCATGAGTTCCTCAACTCTCCTGTTCATACGGCGCTGGTAAACCAAATGGTCGGTCCGCTCTTAGAAAATACGTTCAAGAAAGCGATTCATCAATTGGTTGCTTTAGAAATGATAGATGATCGCCGAAAGGAATATTTTAAGGCGGCACACATTCGGCTGAACCGTTATGGTGAAGTATATTCTCCTTCTGAGCTTCCGGACGTCGTTTATCAAAACTTTCCTATGGCTCACCTCGTTAAAGAGTTTGGAAAACCATTGCCAATTCCTCCTTCCGATATTAATGATGAGGTCGATAACAATTTTATCGATCGAGAGGAAGAAGAAGAAGATATTGACATTGCAGAAGAAGGAGACGTTGTTAGCGAACAGAAAATTCCGGATAGCGACCAAGCTGTATTATATATCGATCTCTTGGATTAACCTTTGTAACTATTTACTCATAGGTTTAATTGTAATATCACCTTTTTACCCCTTTGTAAAATAGACGTTTTGTATTCTGTCAGTCGCGTCCTTTCGTGTTCTCTGTAATAATTCAGACAAGTCATTAACTTCGCCGTAATCATTATGCGTATGTCGTTTCAAATTCTAGTGTTTATTCCAAAGCTGGTTTCTGTATTTCACGCCCTTTCTTTGGGTTTATCGCGTCTTTTCGTAAAGTATAAATATAAAAGGTAAAAACTTGACTCGCTATTTACCGCTTTCCTTATTGCCACAAACAGAATATTCTTTCTTTACTTGGTCGATAAGCTTTCTCGATACTTAATTTTACTTTTCCGAATTCCGATCATGAGTAATCTTTTTGGTAACACATCGAAGCGTTCTTCCCGTGAGAGCGCTAGGAATACTAGACTGAAAAAGTCTCGAACAGAGGGGCCCTCAATAGAACCTCCTCGTTCGTCTTCTATTACTAGGTCGGTGATCGACACTCCTGTCATCCCTTCTGAACCTTTTTCTGTAATTAGTTCATCTTTTGTACAACCAAATTTTTCTTCTTCTACTGAAGTAGGAAGTAGGCCTTCCCCTGGTCGGGTGGCTTTTGGTGATTCGTCCAACGAGGAGCAGACTTTTGATATACCTGTCTCTTCAGGTGTTTCTTCTTTTCAGCATGGTTTTCATGGAGGGGATTTTATTAATTCTCTTCCTTTTTCTACCTCTGCTGACCCGGTTGTCAGCGGAGGCCAAGTTGATGAGGGCTCCTTTGTCAATCCCTCCGCAACACAACCTATTTCTCAAGATTTTCCTGATTACCTGTTTAATGATACTACTGTGATGACTACTTCTTTCGAATCTGGTGGGCCTTCTGGAGGTCGGATTGGGTCAAGGTCCGGTCGTCAAACCGTTATTTCTGCTTCGGGTAAGGAGAGATCAGTTAGTCCCAACGAGAGGGAATCCCCTCGTCCGTTAGATGACCGTTGTATCCTCGAGCAGGTTAAGGATATTATGCTGTTGGTGACTCCGCGCCCCGACGGTGTCCCTTCTGCTAGCGAACTGTCTGGCTCTGTTGAGCCTGACGCTCTATCCTGGGACCTAGGGCTGAGCATTATTTTGCCTGGTGAGTTGAGGAAGCTTGAGGGTACTTCCAATGTTCGCCTTGTCCAATCGCTGGTGAAGTTATGTGAGCAGGTAGTCACATCTTTGATTATTTTTTCCTTTTTTATTTCGATTGCCTTGTTGTGTTGGGGTTTTTCTTATTCTATTTCTTTTCTAGGCCAAATATTTTGCACTCCAGCTGGGTGTGCAAAATGACGATCTGTGGAACGGTAAAGAAGCTTATCAACGTCGTTTGGAGTCGGAAACGGCGAAGGCGACAGGGCAGACTCTCCAGCTGCAACTTGCCAATGATGACCTAAAAATATTGCAAGAAGAGAAGTCTGCTTGGGAGAAGGAGAGAAGTGACTTGGTTCGGGTAGTTGCTCTAGCAGAGGAGTCTCGACGGCAGGCCTATGAGGAAGGTTATGATGCCGGTTATCTGAAGCGTTAGGAGGAGTTGATGGCGTTTGCAGGTAACTTAACTCCTCTGAAGAGTGCATCTGCTAGGCGTCCTGGTGATAGCAATCCTTCTCGCTGATCCGATTTCGACCTTGCTGTTACTTTGAGTTTCTTCTTCCGCCGCCCTTTTTTTTATTTTTTATTTTTTTTGGTGCCCCAACCTTTTGTGTAGTTGCTTGGGCTGAAGTTTTTGTATGGGTAGATTTAATTAATACTGTGATCTTTTTGCGGGCAGATCCATGCCTTGATAAACTTCAATCCGCAGATATATTTTGTTGTTCATATTTTGCTGTTATGCATAAATATAACTTCTTGAAATAATCAGTATAGATTAGTATACTTATCTTATATTGGTCTTCTCGGAGGACATCTAATGAAAATGTAGCTTTAATCTTGCTTGATCAGTGTTTAAGTCATTGAATGATACAACGTTTGTTTCTGCAAATCAAACTTTTTCAAATGAAGTGTAAGGATGATGATCACCCAAGCATGATCCCTTATGGTCTTCCAGAAATCGTGTTAGGTATAAAAAATGTGGACAGCAAGACATCCATGTAGATAGTTGATTGAATATTTGTTAAAGAAATGCTTAGCTTTGTCGTCGCTGTTCAACCAGTCCCTTGTAAATTTGTCTTTTAGTTATAGATATCTTATTCAAGGATGCTGTCCTTTCTACCGTTGAGCTCTGCTCTTCTTTTAAACTTTCTGAATCTATAAAATCGTTCTAGGTAAGCTCTTAAGATCCATGTTTCTCTGTAGTAATCATGAGTTCCTTGTTCCTCGAAATAAGCAACCGGTGTATTGATATATTATTTCTTTGATATGGGAGGAATTGGAAAACGTAGAATTATTAGCCAGATCTAGCTTGTTCAGACCCCCTTCAGCAATTCTTTGGAATGTTAGGCAGTGACTATATCGTAATTTTGAGCAATGACGGCTATTCTCCTGATTTCCATGTCAGATTTCTTGGATTCCAACTGAGGTCTGAACATGGTTAGGCAATAATTATTTTATGTGACATATGAGGCAGTTACGACCTCGTAGGTCGGAGTATAAAATTCTCTATTCCTTTAGTCGAGCTAACATCTTGATGTAATATCGGGGATCTTTTGGTTTTTATCAAGCGACTAGCATATGTTAGTATGTAAACTTTCCTGGTCTGGAGCTCTTTTAGATCTGCTTTATTGTGCATTGATCGAAGCAATCTTCTTTCGCTTTTATCACAGATTTGTTGAGTTCGATCAGTGAGGTGCCGTTCCAACTTACTTGCATTTATTACGGGAAGTCAAAAGGTCGCATTTCCGTCCCTTGATAAAATTTCTATCCAGCCGTAGGATCCTTTGCACAAGCGCCTATAAATAAGTAGGCAGTTTCCATATCTTTTATGTTTTGTCAGAAAAGATGGAGATCTCAGTTTCCTTAGATTTCATTTTGCCTTTTGATCCCATAATATTCAAAAAGTCACATTATCGCGAGTCATATCATAATGAATTAAATTTCATCTGCCTTGTACTGACAGGTCCCATGGATGCCCTTCCTTGTACTAGCGGGTCCCATGAGGCCTCGAACTTTGTATAGTTTGAGGTCCGTGGTTTCTGTTTGCACATGGAGGGATCATACTTACCAGGCACCCCTACTCTTGGATGTTACCTCCGGAGTGATAGGCCGCTGGGGTGTGCTGGTAAGTATTAATGTTTCACAACCCCCCGGAGAGATGCTGCTTTAGAGTAAAATGTTTTAATTTTTAAAGTAAAAGCAGTATATTGCTGTAGGTGAATGAGTATTGCCGGTTATCTGGCTGGTAATGCTCATCTCGTCTGGAAGAACACTTGATCTTCAGAGCCTGGCCATCGAACCAAAGAAGTCGACCATCCTGAGCAGCATGCTTCTTAGGTGGTCAGTTACCACTATCGAGGCACTAGGGAGGAGATTGATGTTTCCGTGGACATTGTCGTGAAGATTACCGATCTTATAGTATAGGATCGTTTTATCTAAACAAATGTAATGATGTGTAAATCGTATATAGACTTTTGTAATATGATCTTCAGCTTTTGCCTGTAACTTTTTTACATGTTCATAAATGAATAAAACTTTATTTTTGCTTCTTGCATTCTTCCTGTTGTATTCGGCTTTAATCTTATTTATGATTGTCATCGAGGAGTATTTATCGAACAGGTCAATTTATACTCAACTCTTTTTCTTCTAAACTCGGGTTTTTAATACCAGAAGACCTTTTAACTGTTGAAGACTCAATCGAGGAGTGTTTATTGAGCGGATCAATGTTTACTTAACTCCTTTTGTTTAGACTTAGGTTTTTAATACCAGGAGTCTTTTAATCACTGAAGGCTTTAATCGAGGAGTGTTTATTGAGCGGATCAATGTATACTCAACTCTTTTTGTTTAGACTTAGGTTTTCATACCAAAAGTCTTTTAATCATTAAATGTAGATCGATGAGTGTTTATTGAGCGGATCAATGTATACTCAACTCATTTAGACTTAGGTTTTCATACCAAAAGTCTTTTAATCATTAAATGTAGATCGAGGAGTGTTTATTGAGCGGATCAATGTATACTCAACTCATTTAGACGTAGGTATTCATACCAAAAGTCTTTTAATCGTTAAATGTAGATCGAGGAGTGTTTATTGAGCGGAGCAATGTATACTCAACTCATTTAGACTTAGGTTTTCATACCAAAAGTCTTTTAATCATTAAATGTAGATCGAGGAGTGTTTATTGAGCGGATCAATGTATACTCAACTCATTTAGACTTAGGTTTTCATACCAAAAGTCTTTTAATCGTTAAATGTAGATCGAGGAGTGTTTATTGAGCGGATCAATGTATACTCAACTCGTTTCATTGAGACTTAGGTTTTTATACCAAAAGTCTTTTAATCGTTAAATGTAGATCGAGGATTTTATTGAGCGGATCAATGTATACTCAACTCATTTAGACTTAGGTTTTCATACCAAAAGTCTTTTAATCGTTAAATGTAGATCGAGGAGTGTATATTGAGCGGGTCAATGTATACTCAACTCGTTTCATTGAGACTTAGGTTTTTATACCAAAAGTCTTTTAATCGTTAAATGTAAATCGAGGAGTGTTTATTGAGCGGATCAATGTATACTCGACTCGTTGTATTTTGATCTTCAATTACTACAATCGTAGAATTCCAGGAACGTTGAACGATTCTGGCTCAACTCTTCGTTAATCGCTTTACTCAAATAAATTTCTTGTTTTGTATTTAGAATTCTTTGATAATAATTACTAGGCCAAAGCCTTTTGTTACAGTCAGTAGAAGTAATATGAAAAATAAAACAAAGGAAATATAGAAGGATAATTTACTAGGATTCATTTCCCATAGTATTTTCGGAGGTTGACCGCATTCCAGGTCCTTGGTAGGGGTGTTCCATCCAAGTGTGCAATCTTGTATGATCCTTTCTTTCCGACATCGACGACAATGTAAGGTCCTTCCCAGTTCTGTTGTAATTTTCCAACATGCTTGGATACTTCTACCTTTTTTAAAACCAGTTCTCCTTTTTTGAAGGTCCGTATGCGTACCTTTTGATTGTAAGCCTTTTCCATATTTGATTTGGTGGCTTGCAAACGTACGGCCGCTTTTTCTCTTAGAGCTTCAGCTAAATCAATATCATTTTCTCTTATCTTTCCATTTTCCTGGTCGTCAGACATTTCAATCCTTGGTGTTGGAATTAACGTTTCGACAGGAATAACAGCTTCCGAGCCATATACTAGACTGAATGGTGTCTCCCCGGTTGAAGTTCTGACTGTGGTTCGATTGGCCCAAAGCACTCCTGGGAGTTCATCAAGCCATTTTCCTTTGGCTGCTCCTAATCTTTTTTCCAAGGATTTTATTATTTCTCGGTTTGCTACCTCAGTCTGTCCGTTCGCTCCAGGATGCCCGACCGAAGTGAAATTTTGCTGAATTCCTAGTTTTGAACACCATTCGATTACCTGTTTTCCCGCGAATTGGGTTCCATTATCAGAAATCAAAATTCTCGGGATGCCAAATCGACATACTATGAATTTTCACAGAAAGTTAATCACTTGGAACTGAGTTATCCGTGCAAAGGCGATGCATTCTATCCATTTGCTGAAGTATTCAACAGCGACCAGGACATAAGCTTTCTTGGATCTAGCTGCTGGGAACGGTCCCACAATGTCCATTCCCCATTGATCGAACGGCCAACATACCGGTATTGGGTGCATGTTTTCTACGGGTCGATGACATATATTAGCATGGACTTGGCAGTGATGACATTTTTGGACATATTGAATGGCATCGTTGTTGATGGTAGGCCAATAATAACCTGTTCGGAGGCATTTTAAAGCTAATGCCCTTGCTCCGCTGTGATTTCCCGCGTCTCCTTCATGTACCTCTCGTAGAATGTCGGTGGTTTGCGATTCCGAGACGCACTTCAGAAGAATTCCTGATACCGATCTTCGGTAAAGTTTTTCTTCTACCAACGTATATTTTGGACCCCGATATTTTACTTTTCGAGCTTCATTTTGGTCAGGTGGCAATTTTCCTTCTCGAAGATAGTCTATCATTGGGGTCATCCAGTTTTCTTCAACTTCTTCGATTTCCATTATCTCGACGACTGGTGTCTCATCGATATCGATTGCTGGTGTGTTGGAGACTAACCAGTTGATAACCCTTTCAGTTTTTCCGTCATGGGATCCAGTGAACCTAGAAAGTTGATCAGCCCATTTATTTTCCGAGCGTGGGATGTTTTGTATACCGAAGCTTTCGAATTTTTCAGCCAACTTCTTCACTTTGGCGAGGTATTTTACCATATTAAACTCCTTAGCCTCATATAGGCCTTCTATTTGTCTTTGTACTAACTCTGAATCGGTTAATACTTTAAGGCTTTTAATGTCAGCCTTGATCGCCATTTCCATTCCCGCGATAAGCGCTTCATACCGCTCATTATTTGTTACAACGAAGTCCAATGTTATCGCATAATTTATATCCTCTTTATTTGGTCCGGTGAAGTTGATTCCTGCACCTCCTCCTTCTCGGCACGAAGCCCCGTCAACATGCATCAACCAGGTCTTGTTTTTTATGATCAAGATTGATCTTACGCATTTTCGTGTGAGTGATTGTTGCGTACAATAATCGAACAAGTACACAATAACGATATGAAAGATCAACAATATTGTATTTAAAATGGCTCGATTACAATGCTATAAGAATACGAAGGTTTAGAGTCCTATCCGAGCCCCATTGGATGCCGTACAAGCTAGAGGGCAAAATACATGTGATTCTATGCCCATATTCCCAAGCGGTTCCGAGCTGTAGCTTCGAGGAGGGAGCACCTGGAAAATCGTGTCTGGTATCATAAATGCATGGGGTATTTATAGCTGAAATCGGGGTCTAGGTGATCTAACTGCAGACATGCAATTCTTTGGCCCATAAGTTTGGATTAGAGCTCGGCCCAACAGTAACTTTGGATACAGGGCTGTCTGTACTTATGGTACTTGGACATCGGGGTCGAACTTGATCTTCCGAGATACATACTGTTCGATCTCGCATGATTGTAAAGAAAAGTAGAGCCCAAAATATCCCTCATCAATACTCCCCCACTTCTCGAGCGTAAAGTGGAGCTTGAGCTCGAAGAAGTATGCATAGCCAAGGACGATAGAATGAATCGATCTCGGCATAATGTTTCGGGTATGCCTCATTAAAAACCTGACTCGGAAAAACCCTTCTGGGATAAAAACCGGGTCAGGGAAAAAGAGTGCATACCTAAGAAACCTCATAACAGCGCCGTCCTGATATCGTCCTTGTTGTTCGTTGTTGGAATAGGAGCTCGTGATTTGGATATTTCATTGCCATTTTATCTATTTTAACCTCCTTATCCCAAGGGTTGGTGTGAAAATATGGAGTTTACATCTCTGGAATGCGTCGCTCGCTATGTGGATCTCCAATTTAGGAATTTCGGAAAGTACTAGGGCTGTAGGTGTAATTTTTCGAAAATATGATTTTAAATCTACCTTAAGGGAGTTCAACCGTTGCGGTTACTCGGGGACTGATTTGCAATTTCCCATTTTGTCCCTGTATATATAGTTATACGGAGGGTCGCCGTTCATCAAAGATTCTGAGGAGAAAACTTCAGGTCGGAGCAGGCAGATCGATAAGTAAGTTCTAGCAGCCTTTTTCGAGCAGTCTTCATATATTCGTTATGTCGAGTTCGGTAGACTTGAAGGGAAAATCTCTTTTAGAGGAGAATGAGGCCGATAATCGAAAAGAGAAAGAAGTTGTAGAAGCTCGATCATCTGAGACCGAGAATCCGCAAAACTCGAGTTCCGCCTCCGATTCCAGCGAGGAGGGGCGGGAATCGAATTCTGAAACGGAAGACAGCGAAGATGAAAATTCGGGCGAAGCAACAGTCTCTGATGAGGAAGACGTAGAAGGTGGGGACCTTCCCTTGGGGAAAAACGAGCAAAAGAAATATAGGTTGAACCGTAATGTTGTGGTCACGATCTTTGACTGGGAAGAGCCCTCGACCAGCGCAGGTCTAAATATGACTGAGGAGAGGGCCGATGAGATTGTCTGTTCCTATACGGAGAAAGATCTGGGCCAGTTGCAGGAAGAATTCAGCCAATATCTAGGGGCCGGTTTCTCGATTGTGCTTCCTACCTCTGATCAACGGGTTACCGACCCTCCCGCGGGCTGTCAACCCTTCTATTCCAAACATTTCCATTACGGCCTACGCATCCCCTTCCCTCCTCTGATAGAAAACATTCTGGATGCTTTTGAGTTGACTCCTTGCCAGATTTTGCCAAACTCAATCGGTCTAATTATAGCCTTTTGCGTGCTGATGAAAGCCAAGGGGAAAAAGGCGGTCTTTCAGAACTTTTGGCGGATATTCCAGATGAGTGCTTCCACGTCTTCGAACGCAGGTTATGTATATTTTTCTCAGAGACCAAAGATTTCGATCTTATCAGCCAACGTCAGCAGCAATTTGAAAGGATGGAAGCAAGAGTTCTTCTTTGTTCGAGGACCAGAGTCCCCGCCTTCTGAAGATAATTCCGAGCCTACTCCATTCAATTGGCCTGGAGCAAAGACGTTGATATACGGTAAACGCCGTCTCGTGGGAAGTATGAAAAATGAGATAACAGATAAATTTCTGCAATCTCTTCGTGCTGACCCTCATCAGACCGCGTTGATGACTCAGGAGGCGGTCTTGCGATTGCCCGAGCTCAGTAATTGCACTTTTCCTGCCGATCCGATTGAGTATGGGAAGGCTCGTATCGATCCCGCTAACCCCCTTCCACGTTAGCTGATATTGTTGATAAATTCCGTACATCAGTAGCTGGTCCACATGTTGCTTCCTTTTCAAAGGGTAATAAAGGTCGGCCTCATCATCAAACGTCAACAACATCTCGGAAAGCGAAAAGGTCCAAGGCTCAGGTTGGGATCACGTCAACCTCAAATGCCTTAGTGGCTATTCCCCCAATTTCCGAAGTAGGAACCTCTCGCTCTCGGGTTGAGGCGGAGGGGACTCCTAACTTCCAAGCTTCCGGCGTCCTTCGGTCTGTTTTTCCAACTAGCACTTCTAACCCGAATGATGCGGGGTATAGTAACTACACTTTGATGGAGAATCGTGCCAGGGAGATTTTGCAGGCCAGGGCGGCTCGCAAAAGAAGTAGCGATGCCCCTGAGTCCTCCAGGAGAATCAAACCCTTTGGTCGAGGACCGGATTCGATTTCTTGTCGGACTTGCCACTCCGAACCGGATCTGGCTGACTTCATCGAGGATCATCTGCAAGGGCCCAGGTCGGCTGGATACCCCGAGGGTGGGACAATTGAATCTGACTTAGGTCCCGAGGGCGAGCATACTGTGGATAAATCTCTTCGGATGTTCTTGGTCGGGAGGTTCAAGGATGATACTATTCAATCTTTTGTTAAGCAGGATTTTGAGATAGTAGGCGATTACGCCCACGCTCACCAAAGGGTACTGTCTATTCTGAAAGTTTCTAGCCTTTTCCTTATAATTCTTATTTTGTGTTTTACATATCTTTTTCTTTGCAGGCCGGAGACCTGTTTACTCAAACTGCTCTTCGACTGGCCGTATTGAGCGAAGAATCTCAGGCGGTACAGAAAGCCCTATACAATGTTCTAAAGGATGAAGCTGCAAAGACCAGTCAGCTAGAGGATGCCAAAATTAAGCTGTCTGAGGTTGAGATAGAACTCGGGAAGACTAAGGAGGAGTTGGAGGCGAAGAGGGCCTTAGAGGGTGAAGTGGAGAAATTAAAGTGGAGCTTGAGCAAACCAAGGTGTCCGCCGAATAGTTTTATGAGCGAGGTCGAGCCGAAGCCAGGCTTCCCGCCATAAGGGAGTTCCTGGAGTCTCCGATCCTTGATGCCTTATTTCGCTTGCGGTCAGGTGAAATTAACCAAGCCTTCTACTATAAAGGAGCTCAGCACCTCCTTACAGCTGCCAAGATCGAAGGCGCCCTTGATGACTACCTTCCTACCATGAATCCTTATAAGAATATCTCTGGTAAAGATTATAAAGCGTCTTCACTTCCTCCCAAGCTCGAGGATTTGGCCGCTCATGAGTTCGCTCCTTTTCTTGAGGAATTTGGAGTGCCGATGCCAAATCCTGATGCGCTCGAAGCCCAATCTGAGAATGAAGACGTGGTTATTGAAGGGGATTCTCGGGACCATGGGGAGCAAGGCATCTCTTCTTCCGATTTGAGTAAATCTGTGGCCGATGCACAAAGTAATGATGGAGAAGGGAGCAGCTCGAGTAAATGTGATTCCGATTGCTCGGAAAGCGGTTCTAGCGAAACAGAGGAACAAGACAGATCGGACCATGGTTCCGATGTGAAAGAATCCAACCAGTAACGATTACTATGTAATAGGATTTACTCAGCGAACCAATGTACTTGTATACTTATAATCTTCTGCTCTTGCCTATTTAGTGTACGCTCGAATTTGAATTTCTTTGCTTGATGCTATTTTTAGGCTATCGTCTGTTTGAACTTTCTGTTGAATTTTATAACGTCACTCTTGCGTACTCAGCTACGTCATTGAATCTTTTTTGGGAGTAGTGATTTACCAATTATTGCAATTCGCATGATGTCGTGTCTCTTATAAATACCAAGGCCGTTTTACGTTGGTTCCACAATAACATTGCTCACAGTGATCGGAGCTTTTAGAAAATTACTTCGGTTGAATCTTTACCTGAAAATCAAGAGATGAATAAAAATCCGAACGCTTTCGTGATTTCTTCCGCGCCTTTCTCCATGCCCAGTGACGGCATAAATATAAGGAAAAGAAGTCGAACACCAATCAAGTCCCTTAGTTCCGATCAGCTAAACTCTTATGAAGGAAATAAATCTTCAACTATCGGTCTTTCTTCGTGCTTGAAATCCAGGGGTTCAAACAAGAAAATTAAAAAGGTTTCTTTTGTGAAGGATGCAACTGGGCGCACTCGTTTTCAATCCGCACCTTCATTGGTCGGAGAATCTTTTGATTCGTCGTTTCCTTCTGGTGTCTCTTCATTTAAGAGAAACATAGCTTCTTTTGATACAGTGTTACATGAGAAATCCGACCTGACCCTTCTTCGGGCCAATGTCTCTATCTCCGAGGCGGTTCTCTCGAGTGGAGAATATTCCTCGTTCCTGTTTCAGTCTGGGTTGGAATCCCTTGTCCAGGTAATTCTTCCTAATCTCTTTACCAGGATTTTCTAATTTCTTTATTCCTGCCATGACGTATCTTTTATAAGTTCAGGCTGGCAAAGATTTTTCTAGGCTTTATGCGTTGGCCAAACATGAGATCGAACAACAGGCTTCTATTTCGCTCGAGCTGATCAGGAAGAAGACTGAGCTGGAACGCGCACTGGAAGCTAATAGATTTTTCAAGGAGAGATTGTCTCAGGATAAGTTAAGCTTGGAATTGGAGAGGCTCAAAGATATCTCCGAACGTGAGAAAAGAAACTCCGAGCTTCGTGAGAGGGAGGCTTATATACGCGAATATGCTGATCGTAGTGCTGAAGTTCGAAAAGTTCTTTTTGAAAATAATTTCGTTCAGTAATACTGTGGTTTTCCTTTGTATCATGAGTTTGCTAAGATTTTTCTTTGTTGTAACCCCATACTTGTTGTAACGATATCTTTGTTGTAATGATAATATTGCTGGAATGTTGTTCTCTCTTTTTATTTATTTATTTATTTATTTATTTTTTTTTTTACCGTCCCTCATTTGTTGGGGAGTGTAACGGTCAGAGCTCTTAATGCTCGTATCACGGCCGTTCAGTCCAAGAGATCTACACCGTTGTTACGGAATTCTTTCCCCTATATAAAGCTTCCTAAATTACCTTCATTTTTTACTCCTCTGTAAATGTTTCATTCGATCGATATGGTTGTGTTTTTGCCTTTGTTGATCGGCTCCATGTTCCGTTCAATGTCAGTAATTGAAGCGTTCGAGGTTTTTATCCGAACCTTCTTTCCAAACTTTCTTGGAATTCCCATATGAAAATCTCTCGGCTAGGGTATCGACAGGCGAAAATAATTACGACTAGGGTACCGGCAGGCGACCTGCTCTCTCTGATTCCAAGTCTTTGAGGCGGGCTCGACTTCCTGTACTCTGTCCTCCATTCAGTCGGGATAGTGGGTCTACTGCTGGAGGGGTTATTCTACTCTCGATCTCCACGTCTTCGAGGCGGCTTCTTGAAGGATGTGGTCTTCAAATTTACTAGAAGCGCCCCCAACTGGAGTTGCTTCCCTGTCTCTCGATTTGGTCCTTCACGGACTTATTCGCAAGGAAGCATTGGATGAAGGGTAGAAGTGTACCACCCTCATTTTCTTTCTTCGGGCATCCATAGGAATAACCATTTGTAGTAGGGTTGTAAAATATTCCGAATAGCTCAATTTCTTGAATGTAACCAAGAGTTCACATGTAATTTATCTGAAAGTTTATGAATGAAAATTTTCTTTTATATTGTTGTCGATCTTTGAATTTGTTCCCCGTAATTTGCAACATTCGCGAGATAATTTTTTGAGATTCTTAATAATTTGAAGTTCGATCATTACAACTCTTGAATCTTTCACGAGATATTTCTCATAGTTTAGGTTCTTCTCGGGACAATAGTCGTTGTGGAGAAATAATATGATAGGATTTAGATCGATTTTGAATATACTCTTGACTTAAGGGGCATAGCGACGGTTTTCACCCTTGGTCATTTCAGAGCGTTTTTAGCTCGAGGTTCATAGTAGAGGCTTTCACCCATTCCATATTTTCGATCTAAGGGGCATAGCAACGGTTTTCACCCTTAGTCGTATCAGAGCATTTTTAGCTCGAGGGTCATAGCAGAGGCTTTCACCCGTTCAATATTTTCGATCTAAGGGGCATAGCAACGGCTTTCACCCTTAGTCGTATCAGAGCATTTTTAGCTCGAGGGTCATAGCAGAGGCTTTCACCCATTCAATATTTTCGATCTAAGGGGCATAGCAACGGCTTTCACCCTTAGTCGTATCAGAGCATTTTTAGCTCGAGGGTCATAGCAGAGGCTTTCACCCATTCAATATTTTCGATCTAAGGGGCATAGCAACGGCTTTCACCCTTATTCGTATCAGAGCATTTTTAGCTCGAGGGTCGTCACCCATTTTTATCCTTTTCGATCCAAGGGGCATAGCAACGGCTTTCACCCTTGGTCGATCTTCGAGGGTCGTAGCAACAGCTTTCACCCGTTTATAGTCGATGGCGAAAAATAGAGATCGATAATAGATGGATATAGATCGAAAATATCCAGAATATGAAGGATAAATAAGAATTTAGGTGAAATAAACTTTCATTGAATAAATACTCAGTCTGAATAAACATTCCTCGAATAACTCAGTCGGAATAAATCTTCATTGAACAGGTATTTTACTAAATCGCTAGAGACAAAGAAAACAGAACAAGATGACTAAAAAGTAGAAGCCTTGAATGTAACTATCTTCCATAATATCTTCTTAAATTAACCGCATTCCATGCTCGAGGTAGTATCTCTCCGTTAGGGTGAGCAATCTTGTAAGAACCTTTCCTTCCAACTTCCACGATCACAAAGGGGCCCTCCCAATTGGGCTGTAGTTTCCCGACGTGCTTTGATACTTCCATTTTTTTGAGCACCAGATCTCCAATCTTGAAAGATCGAATCCTCACATTTCGATTATAAGACTTTTCCATGTTGGCCTTGGTGGCTTGAATTTTCAATTTCGCGCGGTCCCTTCGACCATCCGCGTGATCAACTTCCATTTGCCTCAGAGATTGGTTTTCTTCTGGATCATATAATTCGACCCTGGGAGAAGGTATAAGATTCTCTACTGGGATAACAGCCTCCGACCCATAAACCAAACTGAATGGAGTTTCTCCGGTTGCCGCTTTAACTGTTGTCCTATTGGCCCATACTACTCCTGGCAGTTCATCCAGCCATTTTCACTTCGCTTCCGATAAGCGCTTCTCCAGAGATCGAACAATTTCCCGATTTGTTACTTCAGTTTGTCCATTAGCCTGAGGGTGGCCAACAGACGCGAAATTCTGTTGTATTCCGAACTTTTCACACCAATCCGTGATCCTTTTTCCTGCAAACTGTGTTCCGTTATCTGATATCAGAACCCTGGGGATTCCGAATCTGCAGACTATATTTTTCCATAAGAAATTGATAACTTGAAACTGGGTGATCTTGGTCAAGGCAACACATTCGACCCATTTGCTGAAATATTCCACCGCCACTAGCACATAATTTTTTCTGGCTCGTGCAGTTGGGAAAGGTCCAACAATATCAATGCCCCATTTGTCAAAGGGCCAACAGATTGGAATAGAATGCATATGCTCAGCCGGTTGATGAATCAAGTTCGAATGGATTTGACAATGGTGGCATTTTTTCACATAATCGACAGAATCAGAGAAAAGAGTAGGCCAATAATACCCCGACCTCGAGCATTTAAGTGCTAAGGCCCTAGCACCACAATGGTTTCCCGCCTCCCCCTCGTGAACTTCTTTTAAAATAGCATTGTAGTGCCTTTCATGGACACATTTTAATAGAATTCCTGAGGAGGATCGCTTGTAGAGTTGATCACTGATCAGAGTAAACGATGGCGCTCTATACTTGATCCTCCGAGCCTCATTTTGATCTTCCGGAAGTTTTCCTTCTTTAAGATAGGCAATAAGAGGGTCGCTCCATGAGTTGTTTGGTTCATCGATCTCCATGATATCGATTGTAGGGGCTGCGTCCAGTTCGATAGCAGACGTATTCGATAGCAGCCACGTGATTATCCTCTCATTCTTCCCATCAGCCAAACCTGTGAATTTTGATAATACATCTGCCCATAAATTTTCCTCTCGTGGTACAGGTTGAATATCAAACTTGTCGAATTCAGAGATCAATTTCTTCGTTCTGCTCAGGTATTTGATCACATTGAACTCCCTGGCCTCGTACGTGCCTTTCACCTGTCTATGAACAAGTTCCGAATCGATTAAGACAACAATTGACCTTACCTTTGCCTTAAGAGCCATCTCTAGCCCTGCGATCAATGCCTCATATTCGGCCTCGTTGTTGGTCACGACGAAATCTAAATTTATAGCATAACTCAAGTCTTCACCATTGGGCCCTTGGAAATGAATTCCTGCTCCACCTCCATCCTTGGTAGAGGATCCGTCCACATGCATCAGCCAGATTTGATTTTCGGCTTCTTCAACCATCCTTAGCTTGGAGATTGCTCCTTCTGATAAGCCAGTTGATTCGAGTACGAAGTCGGCGAGTACCTGTGCTTTTATGGCGACCCGCGGTTGATACTCGATTTCGAACTGACCAAGCTCAACCGCCCATTTGATCAATCTGCCTAATGCTTCTGGTTTTGACAGGACCTGTCTCAAAGGTTGATTTGTTAAAACAATGATTTTGTATGTTTGAAAATAAGGCCTTAGCCTTCGGGCAGCTACCACCAATGCTAGTGCAAATTTTTCGATCTCCATGTAGTTCTTTTCGGCACCTTGCAGTAACTTACTTAGATAATAAACTAGTTTATGGTCAGTTTTATCAAGTTTCACCAAAACCGAACTAATGGCCTCTTCGGATACTGCTATATATAAATACAGAGGTTCTCCTTCAGATGGTTTGGCCAGCATGGGTGGGGAGGTCAGGTACACTTTCAGTTCTTCAAAGGCCTTATCACATTCTGCACTCCATTCGAAGTTCTTAGATTTCCGCAGAAGTTTGAAGAATGGTAAACTTTTGTCAGCGGATCGGGAAATGAATCTATTCAATGAAATAATTTTTCCAATCAAACTTTGGACGTCTGAGAGCTTCCGTGGCGGCTGGAGGTCGGTGATTGCTCGAATTTTTTCCGGATTTGCTTCGATTCCTCTTTCATGGACCAAATATCCGAGGAATTTTCCTGATCGTACACCAAAAGTGCACTTGGCTGGGTTCAGCTTCATTCCATACTTTCTCAAGATTTCGAAACACCTGTCCAGGTGGCGAATGTGATCCTCCTCCGTCATACTCTTTACGAGCATGTCGTCTACATAGACTTCCATTATTTCGCCTATCAGTTCTTTGAACATCATGTTAACTAGTCTCTGATAGGTTGCACCTGCATTCCTTAAGCCAAAAGGCATAACAATGAAACAGTACACTCCCCTCTCAGTGATGAATGCTGTTTTATCCTGGTCTCTTTCGTTCATGAAAATTTGGTAAAATCCTTGGAACGCATCCATCATACTAAATAAGATAAAACCTGCGGTTGAATCTACCAGCATATCGATCCGAGGTAGTGGATACGGGTCTCTAGGGCATAATTTGTTTAGGTCGGTAAAGTCATTGCACATCCTCCATTTGTTTTCGACCTTTTCGCCTTTAGAGACCAGGACCACATTACATAGCCATTCTGTGAATTTAATCTCCCTGATCTGACCTGCCGCTAATAACCTATCAACCTCTGCATTGATTATCTTGTCCTTTTCGCGACCGTGATTGCGTTTTTTCTGCCTTACTGGTTTTGCTTTCGAATCAATGTTAAGTGAATGTGTCATCACACGCGGGTCGATTCCCACGATATCATCCGAGCTCCAGGCAAAAACATCCACATTTTTTTGTAAAAATTCTATGAGCATAGTTTCCATGCCTTCGCTTAATTCCGTTCCAATTCTAGTGAACTTTTCGGGGGAACCTGAAACCAAAATCACTTTTTTGTGGTCGGGCGCTTGCACGCTCAT
This sequence comes from Penstemon eatonii, assembly GCA_038501285.1. Taxonomy (NCBI): domain Eukaryota; kingdom Viridiplantae; phylum Streptophyta; class Magnoliopsida; order Lamiales; family Plantaginaceae; genus Penstemon; species Penstemon eatonii. Next base: position 33,960,324 of record CM076710.1, on the reverse strand, counting down.
GTCAACGTTTTTTCCTTTCTTTCCTTGAAATTTTTCGCAGTCGGGAATTGGTGTTTTTAATTCAGTCCCTAAATCAGTTATCTTTCTCTTAGCTGGGAGTTCGGGCTCCACCTTCTTTTTGATGCTTAGAGACGAATTATAACATTCCCATGCCATGTATTGATCGTTTCTCATCTCTCCCACTCCTCCCACGGTCGGGAATTTTATCTTTTGATGATAAGTAGATACGACAGCCTTGAAGATATTTAGGGCTGGTCTCCCTAGTATGGCGTTATAGGCGAACGATGTATCTACTACCAGGAATTTAACCATTCTTGTTACATTCCTCGGTTTGTTTCCTAGAGTCGTGCTTAAAAGAATGGTTCCAAGCGGAACAATCTCTGATCCACCAAATCCGACCAAAGGAGTGGTTACTTTATCTAAACGTGGGTGACAAAGATTCATTCTTGTGAGAGCTTCTGACGAAATAATATTTGCCGAGCTTCCATTGTCGACCAACACCCTCTTGACCTCGAAATTAGCAATTCTCAACGTCAATACCATGGAAAAGTCTGGGTCATCCTCACTCGTATCCCAACTAACATCCGAGGGTCGATCGGCCTCACTGAAGCTTATAACTTGATTTTCCATGGAGGGGGATTCTAAGGACAGAATCTCCTTTTTAGCAGAGACTCCCGCTTTTATCGACCTCATAGTTCTTTTTCTAGCATTTCTGCTATCGCCTCCTGCTGGTCCACCTGCGATCATGTTTATCACTCCATTCGATCGCTCTTCCGCTTGGCTTCGAATTTGCCTTTGCTGATTGCTAAATTTTTGCGGACTTCGGGATCTATAACGATTGTTATAGTTGCCATTTTTGACAAATTCTTTTAATTTTCCTTGGGCAATCAATTTTTCTATTTCGACCTTCAATTGGTAACAGTTTTCGGTACTATGTCCTCGAGCTCGATGATATCGACAGTATTGGTCATATCCAGGCGCACCCGGCCTTGCCTGTGTGATCCTCTGGGCTTCCGGAATCAAATTCCCTTCTTCCAACACGGTCAGCACTTCTTCTTTTGAACTGTTAAGCTCAGTAAATTGAATTTTACCTGGTCTCGGAGCTCGATTTCGATCATAAGGAGGTCCGTATGAATTCGGACCTTGGGGTGGCATATGCGGCTTAAAAGTGTTGATTCGCTGCCAAACGGATCCTTTGTTCGATCCTCCATAATCACCCGGTTTCGGGATCGGAGCCCGATCTTGTTTCTTGTTGAGATGAGACTTATCTACATGTGAACTCTTTAATTTGTTCATCTCTTCCTGTATCATATACTTTTCAGCAATTTCCATTATCCGTTCAAAGGATTTTGGTTGCTTTCTACATAATGCATTTCCAAACTGGGTGCTCCTAGTCAGCTCAAACATCAGGGAGGACAGATACTCGATCTGCGGGGTATCCACCTTCAAGAGCTCGATACTAAATCTTGCTAGCCATTGCCTCAACGTCTCTCCTTCCAATTGTTTCACAGTGCCCAGGTGATTCGCTGGCAATCTTGGTTTCCTTTGGCTAGCGAACTGATGTTTTAGCTTATCGCAGAATTCTTCAAAAGAAAATATGGAGTTCGGAGGTAATTTCCCGAACCAATCGAGAGCAATCCCTTCAAAAGTGGTGACCATAATCTTGCAACAGAAATCTTTCGAGTGTCCGTATAGGTTCATCACATTAACAAAGCTGTTAATGTGTTCTCCGGGGTCGGTAGTCCCGTTATACCGTGGGAGCCTGGTTGGCACCGTTTCTATGTTTCGAGCTTCGCGTATCTCTCGACAAAAGGGTGAGCAGCGCATGATATTATTCGAGACCTCCCTCTCTCGTAGGTTTTCTCTATTCAGAGCATTCAAGCGGCCTGATTAGTGAAGGGAATCTCTATCATAGTATCTTGCTCTTCCAATTTTTTAGTCACCCTTTCCTGTACTATTTTCTCCAATTCTGATTCGGTAATTCTCTTGTAAGTAGGCTTGATTCTTATCACAGCGCCGGCGGTATGACTTTCTCCCACAACAGAATCCTCTATATCGTGCACCCGTGCGGGTGGATTTTCAGATCGGGCATTGACTTTCGAGGGTGCAGCCCGACGTGGATGCGTCGATGGGGCATGCGACATATCGTTTTCCTTCTGCAAATTCGATGAAGGTATCTCTGGTCTTCCCTGATCCCCTGGCTGGTCGACAGGTGATTGATCTGCCCTTCCGCTATTCATGAATTCCCTGCACATTGTGCCTATTATAGATCTTAAATCACCAATGGTCGTGTGTATTGGAATGTTATCTTGCGGAACCGCCGGTGGCACCTCTGGTGGTTGTTGAGCGGCGCGCGATAGATTATCGGGTTCATTGTTGACAGAATTTTGTGCTCCCACTGCATGGGAAGGCTCTCCTCTAATGTATGTATTTCTCCTCGTAGTAGGCATATTTCGATCTAAGAATCGAACAAGGCCCCACGGTGGGCGCCAAATGATCTTACGCAATTTCGTGTGAGTGATTGTTGCGTACAATAATCGAACAAGTACACAATAACGATATGAAAGATCAACAATATTGTATTTAAAATGGCTCGATTACAATGCTATAAGAATACAAAGGTTTAGAGTCCTATCCGAGCCCCATTGGATGCCGTACAAGCTAGAGGGCAAAATACATGTGATTCTATGCCCATATTCCCAAGCGGTTCCGAGCTGTAGCTTCGAGGAGGGAGCACCTGGAAAATCGTGTCTGGTATCATAAATGCATGGGGTATTTATAGCTGAAATCGGGGTCTAGGTGATCTAACTGCAGACATGCAATTCTTCGGCCCATAAGTTTGGATTAGAGCTCTGCCCAACAGTAACTTTGGATCCAGGGCCGTCTGTACTTATGTTACTTGGACATCGGGGTCGAACTTGATCTTCCGAGATACATACTGTTCGATCTCGCATGATTGTAAAGAAAAGTAGAGCCCAAAATATCCCTCATCAAAGATATCATCGTTAAGGCTGTTCATTGGTTCGGTCGCTTGTGTCGGAGTTTCTAGTAGGAAGTCAGCTAATACTTGGGCTTTAATTGCAATTCTTGGTTTGTACTCGATTTCGAATTGACCGAGTTCGATCGCCCATTTGATTAGTCTTCCGGAGGCTTCTGGCTTTGCTAAGACCTGCCTTAGCGGTTGGTTTGTTAAAACCACGATTTTGTAGGTCAAAAAGTAAGATCGGAGTTTTCGCGCTGCCACTACTAAGGCCAAAGCGAATTTTTCAATCTCCAAGTAGTTCTTTTCTGCCCCTTGTAATAATTTGCTTAAGTAATAGATAGGCTTATGTTCCAAACCTTCTATTTTGACCAAGACTGAACTAACGGCCGCATCGGAGATCGAGATGTAGATATATAATGGTTCCCCTTCAGTTGGTTTGGCCAACAATGGGGATGTCGTCAGATATTCTTTTAGCTGGTCGAAAGCCCGATCGCATTCTTCGTTCCAAACAAAGTTTTTTGCCTTACGAAGGGTTTGGAAGAAAGGCAAACTCCTGTCAGCCGATTTGGATATGAATCTGTTCAATGCTACGATCTTTCCTACCAAGCTTTGTACTTGGGAGATGGTTTTGGGAGGCTTCATTTCAGTTATTGCTCGAATTTTTTCTGGGTTGGACTCAATTCCTCGTTGATGTACCAAATAGCCCAAGAATTTTCCCGATTTAACACCGAAGGTGCACTTTGCGGGATTTAGCTTCATGCGGTATTTTCTCAATATTTGGAAGCATCGATCAAGGTGTCTTATGTGATCCGCTTCATTCATGCTTTTGACTAGCATGTCGTCCACGTAGACTTCCATTATTTCTCCAATTAATTCTTTAAACATTAGGTTTACTAACCTTTGGTAAGTGGCCCCGACGTTCCTTAACCCAAATGGCATAACTATAAAGCAATAGCGTCCATCATGCTAAAGATTGCAAAACCAGCGGTTTAGTCGACTAATAAGTTGATCCTTGGGAGCGGATACGGATCGCGCGGACACAATTTGTTAAGGTCGGTAAAATCGTTGCACATTCTCCACTTGTTATCTTTTTTATCCCCTTTTGCTACTAGAACAACATTACATAGCCATTCCGAGAAGTGTATTTCCCGAATTTGTTTTGCTTTGAGTAGTCTTTCTACTTCTGCTTTGCTGATTTTATCTTTTACTGGCCCATGATTTCTCTTCTTTTGTCTAGCTGGTTTTGCTAAATGGTCGATTTTTAGCGAATGGTTGATTACTCGAGGGTCGATCCCCTCAATGTCGTTCGCACTCCAAGCGAAGACATCCATATTATTTCTGAGAAACTTGATCAACATTACTTCCCCTTCCTTGCTTAATTCTGTACCTATTCTTGTTGTTTTTGATGAGTCCCCTTGTACCAGAATGATGTCCTTATGTTCTGGTGGTTTTAAGGCTAAATCCACCGGCTCCTTTCCCTTTTTATCTATTTGGTCAGTGCTAGGGATTTCAACCTCGTTTCTACCAACATCGTCTTCGAGCTTTCTTTTGCTCGGGGTAATTGCTTCAGGGGGGTTTTTCAAAGTTAACGATGTGCTGTAGCAATCCCATGGCATACAATGGTCATTTACTATTTCCCCGATACCTGTGTCGGTCGGAAATTTTATCTTCTGATGATAAGTTGAGACAACGGCTCGAAACAGGTTGAGGGCAGGTCGCCCTAAAATTGCATTGTAGGCGAATGGAGTTTCTACTACCAAAAATTTTACCAGTTTCACTGTTCGATATGGTTTCTTTCCGAGTGAGACACTCAAAGTTATTGTTCCACTGGGAACGATTTCGGATCCTCCAAACCCCACCAACGGTGTAGCTACTTTTTGGAATGTTATTTGCCCCAAGTTCATCTGGGCTAGGACCTCCCTAGAGATGATATTCGCTGAGCTTCCATTATCGATCAGAATCCTTTTGACGTTGTAGTTCGCTATTTCTAGCGACACCACCATCGGAAAATCGGGGTTATCTTCTTTAGTGTCCCAAACAAGATTTTTGGGTACTTCACCCTCGTTAAAACTGTTCAGCTGGTTGTTCGATGACTTACTTTCTAGAGTCCATACTTTCCTTGGGTATTTTAAGCCCCCGATTATTGATCTAGCAGTCCTTCGTCGAGCGTTACGACTATCCCCGCCGGTCGGTCCTCCGGAAATTGTATGGATGGTACCATTGATCTGGTCATGGTTTAACTCCTGTGCAGGGCCATCCTCGGGTGACTTTCGACGGGAATTCCTTCTTTGATTATTATTCCGAGGGCTCCTACTTCTTCCTCTTTTGCGGTTATCCCGTTCTAAATAGTCGTCTAGTTTTCCTTGTTCGATTAGTTTTTCTATTTCCCTCCTAAGGTGAAAACAATTTTCAGTACGGTGCCCATGTGCCCTGTGATATTTGCAGTATAATTCATAGTTTCGGGCGCCATGTCCGGGTTGAGCGATTTTCTTTGCTTCCGGGATCCAATTATTCCTCTCTAGTACGGGCAGGATTTCTTCTATCGGAATAGTTAATCTTGGGTGTTCTACTTGATTAATCCTGCTCCTGATTGCCGGTTCTGCGGTTCTAGGTCTTTGATAGATGTTAGGTCGTCTATCCTGATCGTTCTTATTGTACTCCAACCGCTGAAAAATGTTGCCTTTTCTAAACGTCCGTTCATAGTCTATGGACCTTTGGGTAGGAATTCTACCTTGCCCTTTGGAGCCTGAGCCCGAAACTTTAATATTTTTCTTATCTTTAAAGGAATTCATCTCTTCTTGGGTCATATATTTAGACGCCAAGCTCATGATGTCGGTGAATGTTCTTGGTTGTTTTCGGCTGAGGGCATTTCCGAACTGCCTATTCTTCGTGAGGTCGAAAAGAATAGAGATTATGTAATCGATATTCGGGGAATCGATTTTGAGTAATTCTACATTAAATCTCGCCAGCCAGTTTCTCAAGGATTCTCCCTCTTGTTGATGGATAGTTCCCAAGTAGCTCATGGGAAGTTTTTGCCTCTTCTGACTGGCAAACTGCAGTGTCAATTTGTTGCATAATTCCCGAAAACTGAATATGGAGTTGGCTGGTTGCTTAGCGAACCAGTCCAAAGCGAGACCTTCCAACGTGGTCACCATTAATTTAGCGGTAAACTCCGCCGAGTGAGCATATAAGTTCATTATGTTTGTGAAGCTAAAAATATAATCGTCCGGATCAGTGGTTCCATCGTATCTAGGCAGTCTACCTGGAACCTATCCGGTCGACTGTGCCTCTTTTATTTCTCGGCATAAGGGAGAGCATGCTTCTAGGCTCTCCTGGAGTTCTGTGGTTCTGGTCTATGGGTTTTGAACGGATCGTAAGCGTTGATCGAGTCATTCTTGTACCATCTTTTCGATTTCTGTTTTCGAGAATCACATTGTTCTCGGTCGATTTGGGATCGCCTCGCCTGCGTCATCCTCGATGGGGATTATGGTATGTTCCTTTGATTCATTGCGTTGTGGTCTTCTTCGATCCGCTTTTCTTCGGATGTTGTAATCGGAGGGTTTTGAATTGCCCTGCTGCGGACTGTGTAGTGAACATCGCTCACTTGCCGGGCTGTCAGCTTGTTGTGAGATTTGATCGTTTTGCCTCGGTGTTATTTGAGTGGGATTAGCCCTAGTAGTTCTAACGTTGGAGCCGCATGTTCTTCTGGGATCAGCTTGTTCGAGTACGAGTAATTCCTCTGGGGAGAGTGACTTAAGGAGCATAGCGATCTGTCGAAATTTCTCCTGAGCATCTGACAGGGGGACCGGGATCGTTGGAGCCGCATGTTCTTCTGGTACTGTGCCAGTAGGGATCCCTTGTGGTTCCATTTGATTCTGATGATGCTCATTCTGTTGTTGGCTATCGTTGGATACAGGGGCGTTATTATCGGTATTGCCCCGTGGATCCTCAAACGCATCATGCTGGTTGTTCGTGTTACTTCTTGCTCCGTTACGAGCGCTTTTCCTTGGGCGAGCCATATGTCGATCGAATAATTAACCTAGCCCCTCGGTGGGCGCCAACTGATTTAACCGAATTTCGTTGGGTTAATTATATCAGTGAAATTGCGATGTTAGGGATTCTCAATATATACGATTTAAAGGGCTCTGTTACTTTATTCAGGATGGATCAATCTCAAGGAAGAACAATTTGAAGGGAACAATTAGTAATCAAGACAATCAATGAATACGAACATGAATATGAAGAATAAGTTTTTTTTATTGAATAATCTTAGATAATGCCTTTATGTAGGTATCAACTCCGTATCCTGAATCCCTCTAATACAATGATTAACTAGGTATTTATATCATAATTAACCTAGTGTTACAAGGAAACATAATTCTAATAGGACTCGGCCCATTAGTCCTTCTTTAGCTCGAATTGTATCCTGTTCGTTGAGGAGGATCGTATCCAGCTGGGTCGATAGATGCTCCCGAAAGGACTTGTCTGGTCGAACCGATTCCATAACCTTTAGTCAATCCGAATAATTATAAGAGGTGCGAAATAGCCCCCATCATGTATGTTGTCTACTTATCGATAGAGGTTATCCAGAGTCTGGCACCCGAGTCGAAGAAAGGGACAATACACAAAATTCCTTGATTCTTGTTTTCTTTAAAAACTTGACAAGGGTTGGGACTGGTCGGGACGTGAAAATCGACCGATAACCAGTTACGGGGATTTCATGACCGGGCCCGTTGCTCATCATGTTTAATGGGTTAGACTTAACGAGTAGTAACATTTATGATGTAGTAGTGCTAGATAAATGCGAAAACCGAGGGAAAATAGCTTGAAGGTTGTGTAGGGACACAATTGGTAAAAGTATACCTACCTGGGGAATTGATTGTATGGCCACGAGTCGTGGTTGCAATTAATGGCTGCTGGTACGTCAAGACCTATTAGGAAATAGAATTTCCCAAAACTAGAAGGGGTTATTGTTTCAATAAAAATAGTGGGGGAACTTTTTCGATAAAAAGTCCAATTTTCGTTAATTATAAGTATTAATTTTAAACCTGTCAGCTTATTGTTGTCTATTTAATTGTTTAATAAAGCCATATAGAATCCACAATTATGTACGAACGAACTGTGAGACGCATCATGAGCGAACACACTTTGAGGCAAATCGTGTGTAATTCACTCCACGAGACGAGCATGGTTGGGTTTAACAATGTTAGAGAATATTGTTATTACCTAACCAAGATGATGAAACGAATCAAAAAGCTAGGCGCTAATTTGATTCTTGAAGATGAGATAGAAATTACTCTCAATGGCTTGTCTGACACATTTACTCATTTTATGCAACATTTTATTATTCCGTATGATGGAATTAAAACAAAAGACTTGCATAAGTTGTTAGACAAATATGAGGAGGAAGCCCATCTACAGGGACTGGGTCTGAGAGAATGGAATTGCCCCCTGTGTAAGTACGATCAGAAATTAAGGAAGCTTGCTGGAAAGAAATTCCTGAACAGACTTAACAATGGTATGACTTAGTTATACACATGTTAATTCGTTTGATGTAAGACATCTCATAAACCCTCATATCTGTAAAAGTGTTTGCAGGTGATGATGGTGTTCCCTCGCCCCCTAAAAGGATGAAATTCCTTGGAAGGAAAAGGCAAGAGTTGCAAAGCGAAATGAGGGACAGATGCTTCAGGGATTGGGTCAAGAACAATCTAGACCTTACTTTTTAGCTAAAGGAGTTTTACTTAGTTTTTCGTATTAGAATGAGTTTTTAGGTTTATTTTGTCTTTTAATATTATTTCGAATTTTTGTACAAGACATTATTGCTTTACCATTATGAATGGAATCTATTTAATTAAAGCTATTTAACTTTGTACAAATATTGATGCCCTGAGGCATAGAAGTAAAACAATGATAAACATTCAAAACTTTGAAAGCTATATACTAAATCGAAAAGGAGTAAAACAAACAAGATAATCGTCCACGCTTGAAATGTTTATTTGGATATTCTTCCTAAAGAAGGATTCGAAAGGAAGTTTTCATCTAAAGCTCTTGAAATATAGAACTTGGATGAACTCGTAACTTTCAAATCTGGTGTTAAAGGAATAATAACCGAAGTCAAAAGTTTGCTAGGCATTCCAAGCATTTCAACTGAATGGATTTAATCCATAAGGACAAACGTGGAGAACTAAAAGTTTAGTTCAATAGGACGTTACTTCATATATACTTGCGATTATTTTAATCGTCAAAGTGTATGTGTAATTTGTGAAGTACAATTCTAAAAGTGTTGAAGTATTCAACAGAAGTTTTGGAAATGAAGTAACTAACTGCATTATGTCGAAAGCATTTTGATCTAATCAAACTTGCCAAAACATAAGAAGTTAATTCCTTGATTATCTAAAAGGTGAATAGAATTCTCATGCAGCAAATCAAAGAAGGAATTGAACTCTGTTAAAACTTAGTTCACTTCACGATTGTGATTTGGCTAAACTTCCTTATTCACATTAGGGAATAGCCTCCCCTGACTCTTCGAAGGTACTTAGACTAGTACCTCTTGAAGTGAGTCCTTACACCGCCATATCATTTATGACATGGCATAGTACCCTTGTATTAAAATTGGATAGTAGATCCAATTCATATAAAATTTGTGGGGTATCCAACGAAATCCATTAGATACCTGTTCTGCGACAATGAGAAACCATAGATTCTCGTAAGTAGCATGTTCCTCTGTTGACGAAATCCTCGTCAAAGGAAATAGGGAATGTCTTAGAACTTGATGAAGTCCATGAATTGGACCCATCCCCACAAACAGTGGGAGCAAACCCTGAAACTTGTTGAACCGAGTCACGCACAAACACTTCGTAATCTGATCAAATTCGTAAGGAACTCAAAATTCCATTTTACGAAATTGAGAAATTGGATATTAATCCAAGATTACAAAGAAATTATGTTTAACATAAAACTAAGGGATATGGCATGAAGCCATAAGACTCGAAATGGAAAATTGTTAACTTATTTGACTCGCTCAATGGCGATAGGTCATTCTTCAAAAGAATTTTAAGGACTAATGAGAATACCTTCCTTCCATTTGCAACGTCAAAATCCATTTCGAAGCTATTAGCCATAGAAAGGTGGTTCTGACTACCAAAATATGACTATTGGATATGAATCCTGCCTCTCACAAATTGAAAATTGATGAGAAGATCTCTATTCGAATCCAAAGGTCAATCTATGAATTTTTTCCGAACTTGGAACATGCAACTTAATAGGTTGATAAAAAATGGTGACTTTGTCAAAAGGCATATGGATTCCAATTGTGCAAAAGGATCAGTGGGAGCATAGTTTAAGTTCGTAAACGTAACATGACGACATTCTGTATATCAAGTACGATATCAGAATATCAAGCACAGACGAAAGCGTGTTCTTCACGCAATTCTCCATGATAAGATTTGGGAAATACATCTCACGTACTGGCAATACGTATCTATAGAGATAGAGCAAAGTAGATGTTGCAATTCTCCGAATATAAGTACATAGACTGAATATTGACTAAATTCAATATGGAAGAATCCAAGAAAGATTGTTTCCAAAGAGACAAAAAATCCCCCTCACTTATTTAATGAGCCCTACATATAAATAAGTAAAAATGAGATTGTCTCAAGAAGCCTTATGCTTTGGCATTTGGATTGCATATAGCATGCAAAATCTTGTACAAGACCCGACTCATCAAAAGCTCTGATTTTTCACGAGCTACTGTTAGTCGAACACCAGTAAAGGACACTGCATATTCAATTCTCGACCCGACATGAATTCCCAAATGTATAGAACCAAAAGTACCCCTCATCAACGTTCTTAGATAATATGTTCCTAGAAATCCATGGCCATGGTTAGTGATGGATTTGGAAAGGGGTTTCCAAATATAGCAGTCACACTGGAATTATTATCCAGAATTAGAAAGTACAGAATCGATATAATTAGAGGTGCCGATCAATTCACACACCCTAGGTCTCGATCGGGAAATTAGTATTTAGAAGGACCGTATGTACATGGCATTTACAAGAGGTGAGGTTGACAAATATCAATTCACCTGAAGTTGGGCTTCATGGGCTTGTGGCTAGACATCGACCATGAAGTGCGGCTACTCCTGAATTAATAAGGAAATTAATACTGGAGTGGTCAATTAAAAGTGTTTAATTGATCGGAGCATTTAATTGCTCGTTAATTAAATCACGAAAGTCATGGGCCTGCTGCCAATTGATGGTGAACCCGGAGGGTCACACATAATACAGTTAGACAGTGACAGTCAAAAATAAAATGAATGATTTAAAGATGTTAAGTCAAAGTTCACGAGTTAAAGTGTTAATTCAAGTAGGATAATATTAATTAGATATCTAATTGATTAATGTCTAATTAATTAATTGGATTATCTAATTAATTATAATATTAATTAAAGTGGCTAATTAATAAATTGGAAGATAAATAACATGTAATTTTCGGATTACATGATGAGGCATAGGGGGCGATTTTGCATGTTAAAATTGGAATAGATTTATTTTTTGCAAAACAAGGAAGAAGGAAGAGATTTATCAAATCTTAAATTCCTAAGTGTATGATTTGATAAAGATGGGAAGAGATATCTCATAAGAGAAGGATACTTCTCTTATAAATACTTCTTCACATCTCTTCATAAAATACGAATGATTTTATAGAACTAACCAGATATAATTAGCATAACACAAGAAAAGGAAAGCTGAAAATTGCACAAGAAGAAATCGCCCAACCCTAACCCTAAATCGCCCCTACCTATTTCGGCCCAACCAAGTTCGGCTGACCCTGGCCGTACCCTCTTGGCCGATCCAGCCTAGCCGCATAAGCCCTGTGGCCGAGGTCTTCTTCCAGTCGATCTCCTCACCCGGATCCAGATCTAAGTCCTGATCAAGATCTGCTCATTCCTTTACTGACAGCCTTCAAGATCTAGTTCGTAGCCTGCGACTTGGAGGTGTCCCTACAATCCAACTGGTGTGGATCAACTTTGGAGGTGTGAGACAGGGATCACTCTGTTGTGAATCAAACAAAGAAGCCCTTAGGTAACCACCACCAAGCCCTGGTGAGGTAAAATCGCACTTTACCCCCCTTTTGTTTTAATTGCTGCTTGATTCAACCTTTTCGTATATATAATATGGAGATAGATTTATGAGACTGATGGGTGCCTTGAAAAATTTTAAATTCCGCACTTTTGTTGGTCTGACAATCGAGGTATCCCAACAGTGGTATCAGAGCCAACCCCATAATTATTATGCGAAAAGGTCTGAAGATAATAGTGTACATGAATACGTGTGATTAAGTATATGAATACATGTGATTATTATGTTCTGTGATCTGATTCTTACTTGTTATGACTAGATCCATGATTGGGTAAAATTGCTTTTTCGGATCTGTGATAAATTTATAGTTTTTTCGAAACTTCAGGACTCTTTGTGCTAAAAATCAAAAATCATGATTATTCGGGCTGAAAATTCAATTTCTATTTCTGGAAATTTGGGAAAAATCTGGACTGTTTTGAAATTCTGGTCGATTAGTAATTTTGGGTCGTTTTTGTAATTTCCAAAAATTAAAGGACTGTTTTGTAATTCCAAAAGTTCAGGGGTCTATTTGCAAAATTCAAAAATTTTCTGGATTCAAAAATTTATTCTGGTCCTCTGTCCGAAACTGTTTTTAGGGATGTTTTGTAACTTTTCAAAAACTTTGGGAAAAGTGCAATTTTCAAAAGTTGAGGGGCCGAACTACAATTTTCAAAAGTTGAAAAATCCGAATCTGATGAGGGGTAATTTGGATCACCTATTCTTGCTAGCTCGATGTGGGTCGAGCTGCACATGTTTTCATCCCCGGAAGTGCCGAACCGAGCAGGGTATGTAGTGATCTGTTCCGAGCCAATAAAGAGAATCCGAGGTCGAAGGTCACTATTGGGCCGAGCCCAGGCCCAAGTCAGCGGGCCAGAAAAGTACTCTTGCAAGTGTGTCAGAAAGCCCATTATCTCGGTTATAAATACCCCTAACATTTATGATAAGACACAACTTCCCAGGTGCTCTTCCTCCGAGGCTGCTGCTCGGGACTACAGTATAGGCCTTCTTATGTGTATTTCACCCTCTAGCTTGTACGTCATCCTATAATGCTCGGATAGGACTCTCGATACTTGTAGTTTGTACTCGACCATTCTGAATACAATACTATTGATCTTTTATTTCTGTTTACAAGCATTAGCACTGCATTTACACCACTCAGATCGAACAAGCGAAAACGCGTAAGATCAATTGGCGCCCACCGTGGGGCCTTATTCGAGTATTAGATCGAAATATGCTTACTAAGAGGAGAAATACGGAGAGCCACACTAACCAAAAACGCGGCCATTTACTTTCTGGGACGATCCTCCGACCAGCGGAGCGTTCGTCAATTTAAGGTCAAAGATAAGACCTACGGGGCTAATTTCCGACTTTTAGATCGATGGTTCTATTCTGTGATTGTCCAGCTCACTTATTCCTTCGGTGGATTTATTTTACACGAATGATCAATTCTCTATTCATAAGTGAATAAGAAGTTTCACAGATATCGTGCTCAACTAACTAACACAGAATTAATCCAATCAGCTTGATCATCATTTAACGACAAAGCGACAAAGGGTTATGAGTCTATGGAGTTATAGCTTATTAATATTCGGAATTTATTTTTTTGACCATCATATTTAGTAATCTCAGGATAAATTGCACGAATCAATAATTTTCTCGACCAATCACATAATCCGTACAGATTATTTATCGGTTATCTGATGCTTTTCTCGATCAGCTGGGATAGATTTGATTTCATACCTTTGCTCGTTGACAATTTCCAATGGATCCTGCAATTGAATGTTAGTGCAACGGCAACAAGTTATATAAATCCTCGAAGTCGCGACCTCATGATAACTACGAGTTCCAACGAGTCTCACTCATATTCGATCGGAAGAATTGAAAAAACATAAAAGAATAAATCAATGAAATTCGACCAGACAACAAAAGCTTTATTATTGATATCTTTCAGACAAGTTACAAGCGATGCTTCGGATATAATATTAAATCTCGAGCTCAAAAGATACAGTACAATCACTCCTACCCTACTACAAATTCTACGAGTAATTCTACCATGTTATATATTCGGTAATCATTCCCTTTAGATCGCTCCAGATGCAGAACTCAGCAGTGATTTTTCATGGCCATCACTCGCCACATGTCGCACATCCGTCTTCGTACGGGAAGGAAGCCGGATCGAAGCTCCTCTCCAGGGCTTCAAACCGACCTTAGGTCTTCATCTGTAAATAATGATTGAAGTACTCAATCATTATTTACAGGTTAATCCGAACCGGTGCAGCGAAGGGTTATCTCAACAGAGTCGCCCCAGGCGAGCTCGAAGGAACTATGCTTCAAGAAAGCCCTCGAGGAAGTTGGTGCTCCAGATTTAAAGAACTCCTCTAAGATTAACCAGCTGCCCGATCAGATGCTACGCCAGAAAACCGAAATTCTAACCCGCACCAGATAAGGTATATCTAGGAAAACAGGTTGCCTGCCGGTATTCTAGGCGCAATTTCTTTTGCCTGTCGATATTCTAAGTGAAAAAGGTTACACCAGAGGAACCAAGATCGAAAAATAGGGTTCGAATTCTAATCTCAAACTCCTTTATCTTGGAGGTAATATGAGTCAAATCTAAAACTCGATCCATGGAGATTGGAGGAAGCATAAAGGGAGAAGTGAGGAATGACGTATAGAGAAGTGGACCTATTTATAGCAGTGAAGGGTTTTCAACCAACGGCCCAAATAACAGATCACGAACGGTTAGGATTTACGTAATAAATGAACTGACCGATACGCTTCCCGAGAAATAGGATCCTGTTTGGTTAGGAGAACGTACAGTTTACCGGTGCGTAAAGAGGGACTCATTCGAAAAGTTCGTTCGAACAAATTTTTACTTATTATTCAACCATGGTGCACATGATATTCTAAATATGAAACCGCTATTTTTACAACCAACTAATGATGTTCGAATTGGAAAAGCTATGATTGGTCTACTCAAACAAAACTCTCGAACTAAAAAGTTCAACAACTTTGGAAATTCGTCAATACCAAGGATCAGTTGCCACAAGTTCCTTATTAATTTTAGGTCTACCAAAGTATTTGTTCGTTACTCACTCAAGGAAGTGGTGTTCGGTTATTTCCTTATTAATTTTAAACGTTCGAAGTGGGGTTATCAAAAATGAGAACTTATCTGATCATGCTTTACTTTATCAACAAGGAAAAGAGAAGAAGACATTTATGAATATCATTACAAAGATACAAGAGTTCAAAGGAAGAATATGGGAGATACATTTCGAGCATAGCGCAAGCTGATATGTTACAAAAGAACCCCTTTACTATCTACAATCCTATGAAATCTTCGCTCTCCTCTCCTATCGTTTATTCGAAGTAACTTAGCTCTGAGCATGGAATCTCCTTTGGACCCGCAGGCTTTTAACTTTATTTACGATCTTCCGAAGCGAAGGGGTGAACGCACGGTTTGTCGGGTAACTGTATTCTTCGTCGTTCTCTCCCCAGTATGTCTTCCTAAATGCATTGTAGCAACAGGTCCCTAGTCGAAGACCTGCACGATAACCTGCGGACTCCATAGGTCTGGCTTATTGGCCTTCCAGATGGAAATTGTATTTGCCTGTCGATATTCTAAGCGAGATCGGGGTAGTTTTTCTTCCGCTCGAAGATTGTTCCGCTTAAAGATTGTTCGAAGTCTGAGCTCAAATAGTTGAATTAATTGAATAATGATCTTGATCACCATGATCGGACGAATAAAATGCTAGTACAACGAATGAGACAGTTTCAATGGTACGACTGCCTTTTATAGCGAAAATTAAAAGGAATCCAACGGCAGATAATCCGCGAAGTAAATGGATGAGATTCGTCGACCGTTGCAATTCCCGACAAATGAGGAACCGTTTGGAAAAAATCAAACTTACCAAAATTTGGAACATATACACAACAGCAAAGAACAAAGGGCATTAGGTCAAACAAAGTAAGAACCTCGCAAAGAATATTCTTATCAAGGCAAAAGGATTATCTATTAAGTTCTAGGGTTATTTACTATTTGCTATCTCGCTATGTTTCATCTATTCTCACGATTCCAGAAGACTATTATTTCATCAAAGTTTATTTCAAACAAAGTTATCTATTCAGTGAAAGTTCGTTTCACCAATATTCCTATTTATTCATCATATTCTGATATTTCTCGATCTCTATTCATCTATTATCAATCTCCATTTGTCTCCATCTACTATTAAACTGGGTGAAAGTTGTTGCTACGACCCTCGAAGATCGACCAAGGGTGAAAGCTGTTGCTACGCCCCTTGGATCGAAAAATTAAAATGGGTGACGACCCTCGGGCTAAAAATGATCTGAAACGACTAAGGGTGAAAGCCGTTGCTACGCCCCTTAGATCGAAATTATTAAATGGGTGAAAGATGTTGCTACGACCCTTGGGCTAAAAATGCTCTGAAACGACTAAGGGTGAAAGCCGTTGCTATGCCCCTCAGATCGAAATAAATCATAAGGGTGAAAGCTGTTGCTAAGACCCTAAATGCAAATTATCGATTATCCAAAAATTCCGATAATATCCTATTTCGGACTACCGCAATCGAGATCTGCTAAGGTCGCCAATTTCTATCCAAGTATTATTAATTTTCGATTACTCTATCAACGAATGAGATCGGCGAAGAACGTCAAATATCGTTTATATTTGAATATTAAAGGTCGAAGTTCAATCAAAGGTCGATTATATAGTCGATGTCCGATCATTAAAAAAGCTAATATTTTATTATTACTTATCAAAGGCGCTAGGGAACAGCACTTGTCGTTCGTGCTTCTGAGGCAAAGAAATTGATGCTCGGTTGCTATTTACAGAAGCAAATCGGCAGATTAACAAGTAAGAATGACAAAGGAAATAAATATTTCATTCGTGATCTTTCAAACAGTTACAAGAGAAATCATGATTACAACAAGGAAAATCGAGCAAAGCTGAAACTTTACATTTAATGTAATCCCATTACAAATAATTAACCCTACGCTAGAATATCTTCGTTATCAAAGGAGGAAAGCGGGGCTAGAAGAACACTTCTACCCTTCATCCATCGCTTCCTCGATGATTGCTCCACGCCGGACTAGGTCGAAAGACAGGGAAGCAACTCCAGTTGAAATTATTCCTGCCGAACCCGAAGGCAACATCCTTCAAATTGCATCTCAAAGAGGTTGAGATCGAGTGTAGGAAAACTTCTACCACGAGTCGACCCACTATCCGACTGGATGAAACGACGGGATACCGAAGTTCGAACCAGCCTCGAATGGATGGAATCAGAGAGAGCTGGTCGCCTGCCGGTACCCCAGTCGCAATTCTTTTCGCCTGTCGATACCCTAGTCGAAATAAATAGCCATTGAAGACAGCCAAAGTAGTAAAGGAAGACAGTTCGAACCCGAACCTCGAACCATTTTATCGGAGATAAGAAGCGAAACATGAGGGTCAAAGGAGGTAATAGTTCAATCATATAGTCGAATAAATCAATTAAAGAAGCATAAAAATATGAGGGTAACTACGAAACTATATATATAGTAAAAGCAAAGGGCGATCAACGACTCAGATTTATCAGAACTAATGGCTGAGATACGAGCAATAAATACGCCGACCGTTTCGCTTCTCGAAAATTAGGGAACCGTTTGGGTAAATGAAGAAAATGTCAAAATCAATTATGTTCAAAATCCTTATAGGCTCAGTGTCGGTCATCAAAGAGACTCACAAAAAGAAATGCGGGATATAGCCGGTCAAGAAAGCATTATCAGTCCCGAGAATGACCAAGATTGGTAAAGTATTATATTCAAGCAAATTAGGATAATCGTAAAGGATATTCAGAAGACTGTTATCTTCGACAAAGTATAAGTTCGATATATTAAGCGATTACAAGCTACAAAGATACCAACTCCTATTACATATCAAGCCAATTCCTTGGACACTAGTACATTTTACAATCCTACAAATATAGACAAAAACCGATCTCTCTATCCGAACGTGAGAAGACCTTCATGAGCAGGCAATCCTATGTAATTTTCGGCGGACGATAATGTCCTTACACGAAAATGAGGAGCCCGTCAAGACAATAGCCTTTTATCTTTATTTATGATTCTTCAAAGATGAGAGGAGTAATACATCTTTTTCTAGGTGTAACGTGAATACTTTATTGAAGACCTCGATCATCGAAGCACCACCCCTAACATCTTCGGGGAAGAACCAAACAAACCGCCGAACACCCTTGAAAAACTTGATGCTTGAGCCCCTCCAAAACCACAAAAGGTTGAGGGAGCTACTGGGGTCGTGGATGGTCAGTAATAAGGCTTATTGGCCTCTAAGGACGGGATAGCGTTCGCCTGCAGATATCCTAGTCGAAGTAAAGGTACTAATCAGCCAATAATCTGCAAAGTAGGTTCTAACTCGAATTTTGAAATGTTGAGCCATGCAACAGGATCTTTTAGTCAGCATGATCGAAGGAATCAGCCTTCAAGAAAACTTATAAAGATACAAAACGAAAGACACTATTTATAGGAGCAATTTTCAAAAATCCAACGATTAACAGAAAACAAAGGGAACGATCAAGATCAAAAGACTGCTACGCTTCCCGAGAATTTGAGCGGGAAAAGAAAGTCATCTGACTTTGGAAATAAGCAAAATTGTTATCAGTCGGTCGAGATCGCAAGTTCGAACGAAGAAAGCAGGCTAAGTACGAATAAAAAGAACACATCAAATTATGCAAGATTAGATAAGTCATTACAAACCACAGAATTTAAAAGTATCAGAAATTATTCATGGTTACACGGAGATAAAACAGCATAGTTGTACAGCAAGCCTAAAAAAGTAAAAGACAACAACTAGAGAAGCTTGTTGTCGGAGAAGATCTTCCGAAGCTCAGCACTGCGAGCCTCATATCCACGGTCGTAAGCCGCCTTTTCACGGCGCTCGAACTCTTTCTTCTCTTGCTCGTGAAGACCTTTGAGCTTCTCGAGCTCCTCGTTCAGTTTTTTGTGGATTTATTCTCCCTGATCCTTAGCAGCCTTCTCTTTCTCTAAAGCAAGCTTCTCCTCAAGGACACGGTCTAGTTCAGTTTTCTTCTTCTCCAGCTCGAGAGAAATAGCAGCATGCCGATTTGATTCCCGCTCGGCAAACGTTTTGAGTTCGAGAAAATCTTGTCCAGCCTATTAAATGTTCGGATAAGTTAAAAAAAAAAAAGAGAGAGACAGAGAGGAAAAGATATTATAACACCTGAAACATAAAGTGCGACCCAGATTGGTACAATTCGTCTAGATTTCTCTCCTTGGACATGTCGGTTTCAGAAGAAGTGAGGTCAAGCTGTAACGGACTATCTACAGGATCCCCGAGCGTAGCTTTAGAAATGGACCCGTCTTTCGACTCCTTAGGCGGGAAAGGAGTAACCATCGGAGGAACGGAGTCAACTCTGGGTTCGGAAAGATTATCAGTTCTTAAGGATTCAGCAGAAGCTTCTCCACCAATATCCAACTTAGGTTTTTTGCTCAAACCTCCTGTGGGGGGGACGGCTGAAGAATCATCAGATGATGGCTTGTTACCGATGGCAAGCTTCTGCAAAGCCTCGATGGGAGTGACCCCGTCGGAATAAGGCCTTTTGTTCGAAGAAGGAACGGGAGTTTTCTTCCCAGTGGGCTCTCCACTCGGAGAATCGGCAATTTTCGGCAATGAGCCCTCGAGCTCAGCCTCAAGTTTCTCATCCAAGACGGACATATTTGTGTTGACCTTAGTTTGCTTCGAGGAAGCGCTTTTTTCTTTCTTATTTCCCCCTCCCTTAGGAACTTTGGGAGAAGACACAGAGGTTTTAGAAGAAGATTTGGAGGGTTTGGCCTCCTTAGCTGGCTTCTGCTCTTTGGACGGATTTTTATTTTTCGAACCACCCAATAGCAGTTTGGGGTCGATGGCCTTGCCCAGTATTTCTTCCATGATAAACGGGAAGTGAGTTAAGAGAATTGAAGAGTGCAGAATATAGAGGAAGAGCTCCGATCTCTGTAAACAAAGGTGTCGTGTAAATAATTTGAAGAGATCCTCATATTTATAGGCACTACTTCCTATGGTTACGGTAGTGGAATCGACGCGATTTTCAAGAAAGATTCTATTTGGAATAAATAAATTTCGAGCTTAGAGTACGAAAAGATATCGAACTTTGAAAAGCAGATGATGTCAAAATTTTTGCAAGATAAGCATTTACAAGTCATGCGAACCAGATCGTAAGGGAAACAAATCCGATTACAAAAAAAAAAAAAAAAAAAAAAAAAAAACGAATTACATGCATATACACATTTGATTCCTAACTACAAGGCTATGAATCATTCCCCCCAGCATGCTTGAACCCAGCGTTCGGACCACCGCCACCTTCATCACCGCTGCCTAATGGATCGGTCTGATCAGAGGGTCGACCATCTTCCTCATCCGATCCATCCTCTATGTTGACATTTTCGTTTTCTCCTAAGGCAAATTGATGATTGTCGTCGGACCGCTCGAGCAAATCTGGGTTAGGCATCGGAATGCCAAACTCCTCAACTAAGGGAGCAAAACGATGATTTTGCCAGTTCACAGTTTCTCGGGGCAATGATGAAGCTTTGTAGTCTTTTCCTTCGGCATTTTTGAAAGGATTCATATGCAAGAGGTATTCTTCCATTTTATCCGGGATCCTATCGGCTGAAACCAATTGTTGAACCCCTTTGTAAAAGATGGTTTGAAGGATTCCGCCAATCCTTCTCCGAACTAAAGGGTCGAAAAC
This sequence comes from Penstemon eatonii, assembly GCA_038501285.1. NCBI lineage: Eukaryota > Viridiplantae > Streptophyta > Magnoliopsida > Lamiales > Plantaginaceae > Penstemon > Penstemon eatonii. The sequence goes on along the minus strand of CM076710.1, from coordinate 33,939,445 downwards.
GGGGGAACTAAGAAATTTTCGTATGGCTGGGATTTCCGCCTCTTCTGCCCCTTGAGAATATGCGCGAGCTGAGTCTTGCTTGGTTTGCTCAAGCTCGATCTTAATTCTCTTAAGCTCATCCTCGAGTGCGCTCTTTTCTGTAACTACTGATAACAATTCTCCTCCACAGAGGAGGAATGTTTCTTACTTGTATTCTCTAGCTCTCTCTTCACTTGAAACAGTTCTCGTTGACTGTCTGCCAGTTGAGATCGAAGGGTTTGATTATCAACGAAAATTTGTGCGTACGCATCGTGAGCATCCTGCGACTCCTGCTCTAGCAATGCTAAGCGATAGGTCTGAAGAGCGAACAAATCCCCGACCTATGAGAAAATTCCGGTTATCAGTAAATGTTAGAGACTCTAAAGAAAGAAGAAATAGTCAAAAAAACAAATTCTTACCTCATGATACGTCCGGGAGAAATCACTCAGAACCTCAAAACTACCTTTGATGGTTTGAAAAAGCATATCCCGCTTAAACCGACTAGCCATATAAATTCTAGTGGCTTTGTCGAACTCGTTCTCACCACCTGAATCCAAATCGGTTAGAATAGTCCCGTCTTCGGGGTATCCAGCAGCCCTGCTACCGCGGAAATGTTCGTCCATGAAATCTGCCACATCTGGCTCCGACCTACCCTCTCGGCATGGAATCGAGTTAGAACTCACACCAAAAGGCTTTACCCTCCTCGAGGGTCCCGGATGGTCAGAATTCCTTTTTCGACTCAGGAGCTTCTCATACTCCTGAACACCCAGAATTCGGTTCCAGGAATGTTGACTATAGCCAACGGACGAAAGAGTAGAAGTATCAGGAGAAAATAGAGTTCGGAGAGGTCCAGCAGTGGCAGAATTCAAGGAACTCATAGTACCAAGCCCTCTCAGATCGGGAAGTGTAATTGGTATATCAACTGAATCCCCGCCTAAATTACTCGCATCCGCTCTTCTTTCCGAAGTATGTGGCAACGACTCGAAGTAGGATGTCATATCTCCGACCAAGCCAGCAGTGGACAGTCGAAACCTCTCAACAGTTCGACCTGTAAAGGAGGTACAAGGAATACGTGAGTTAAAACAAGAAGAATTAATCCATCACACCTTGAAATAGGAAGAAACTAAAAACATACTCAAAGAAAGAGGGGCGAGGGTCGGAGCACCAGAAGCAGGCAAGTCGCCGAGCGGCTGAAGGGATCCTTCGAAGGATCGATTCGTTAAAGGATAAGAGTATTCGATCATGGGGGCAGGATAGTCACATTTGCACAACCCAGCCAATCGCAAAACACCTTCTTGAACTAGAAGCATGGTTTGGTAAGGATTGGACCGTAACTGCTCGAGAAATTCATCGGAAAGACGATGGTTGAGCTTCTCCTTAATCCTACGACAACCATATGACCAAGAATTTACGCCATCCCATCGATATGGTCTGGTCTTCAAGCTACCTTCTGATACGGGGACATCAGGGCCTTTCACGAAAAAGAACCTCCTTTTCCAACCTTTATTCTTTTCCGTTGTTATGTTCGTAAGAAAAGGCCGTTTCGACCGCTGGCAAATGGACACAAACCCGACATTTGAGCCCTTACACAGGTCCATTCGAAATATTTGCCAAAAATTACTAAAAGAGGCCTCTTCCCCCTTGGCTTCCATGAGAGCGTTGAACGCTACGATATACGCGACAGAATGCGGGAGAAGCTGAGCAGGGGAAAGCGAAAAGAAAGTTAAAATGCTTCTAATAAGAGGGATAAACGGAATGCGCAAACCGTAAGAAAATTGCTTCTCATAGAAGGCTTGACACCCAGCTGGAGGCTCGGTTGCATGCTCGGTGTAGGAAGGAATGACGATCGAGAAACCTTTAGGAAGAAATCTCCCGAACTCCACCTCAAGACGAGCGTGATCCTTTTTGAAAAAACCACAGGATGTTTGATTAGCAGGAAGTTCTGACCTGTTTGAGATCGCTGTGTTAGAAGGAAATGTATGTCTAAAAATCCTAACGAAGGCGCCCTCACCAATACTAAGCTTCTCGACCTCGTCTTCCTCGAGATCTTCGGTCTGTTCAGCATCCCCATCTTCTGGATGAAACTCTCCTTCCTCGTAATCATCGACAAGCTTTAACAAAGGATCGGATTCTTGGTTCTCTCCGACCTTGTTCTTGCCCCTCAAATTTCTGGAACCAGACATTATGGAATGGGAAACAATTATACTAAAGCAGATGCTCTTTCGACCCGAATGCTCCGAGCTCAAGAAAGTATGTGATTTGTGAGTAATTTTTCAACAAGTCAACATATATATACGGGGTTAAAAAGGTAAATTGCAAACAGGTCCCCGAGTAACCGCGACGGTTGAACTTACACTGGGTAAAAATTTAAAGTTATTTTTCTGAGAATTGCATTCTTGACCCCTCACTTTCCAGAAATTGGGATATGTTCCTTGGAATTTGTTCCTATGGTATTCAACTGATCCTTTGTATCGCAATCGGAAAATTAAGGGAGCATTCGCTAAGGAATTAAATGAAGCATCGCAAAGATTGACAGTAAGGAAAACTCCGATCTAGAGGTCCTACGCAAACAATGGACGACAAGGTTAACATCTCGGCACACCATTATATTGTTTCTGATATATGCACTCTTTTCCCTAGCTCGGTTTTTATCCCACAGGGTTTTTCCGAGTTAGGTTTTTAATGAGGCATATCCGAAACATATTTTGAATGGCTCAACTCACCCCAGCGTTCCACATACCTCATACTTCTTCGAGCTTAAGCTCCACTTTACGCTCGAGAAGTGGGGGAGTATTGATGAGGGGTAATTTGGATCACCTATTCTTGCTAGCTCGATGTGGGTCGAGCTGCACAAGTTTCCGTCCCCGGAAGTGCCGAACCGAGTAGGGTATGTAGTGATCTGTTCCGAGCCAATAAAGAGAATCCGAGGTCGAAGGTCACTATTGGGCCGAGCCCAGGCCCAAGTCAGCGGGCCAGAAAAGTACTCTTGCAAGTGTGTCAGAAAGCCCATTATCTCAGTTATAAATACCCCTAACATTTATGACAAGACACAACTTCCCAGGTGCTCTTCCTCCGAGGCTGCTGCTCGGGACTACTTAGGAAGTATAGTATAGGCCTTCTTATGTGTATTTCACCCTCTAGCTTGTACGGCATCCTATAATGCTCGGATAGGACTCTCGATACTTGTAGTTTGTACTCGACCATTCTGAATACAATACTATTGATCTTTTATTTCTGTTTACAAGCATTAGCATTGCATTTACACCACTCAGATCGAACAAGCGAAAACGCGTAAGATCAGAATCTATTTTTATGCAGAAAACTTGTTTTGTTTACCCGAGAATTTATTTTGTCATAATTAGTAGTGACTAAAAAGTAAGAATCATAGATAGTTTATTTTTAAAAGGGGTTTTAAGAATAAGAAAGAAATACGTAAAAAGACATTTGCTTGTTTCTTGCTCTACGTGAACTGTTTACGTGGTTTTCGATCGTGCCGAGCCTTGAACTTAAGTTAGATGTGATTGGTTTAATTTATCGTTTGGTTTTCATTAGGCCTGCGAGCCTAAAGTTGTTTTGGGCCACTTTGAGCCTTTGTAATAGATTAGGGCTTTACTGTTTTATTAGTTTAGAATGGAGGGTCGTTACAAGCAAGGTGGGAGCCCAAGAAGAGTTGAAGGCCATGTATGCATGGTTATTTATGTAATAGCCTAGGTCCTTTGAGAACCCTTTAGATTGACCAATTGGGTCAACATCATGGCTCGATGATGGCCCGCATAGGAGGCTCCTGATCGAAAACATATTGTGGTAGGATACATGCTAGGCTTGTATGGTTTTAATTTATTTATCGATTTATGATTGCTTATGTATGATGCGTGCTAGAATCTAGATCGTAAATAAAAGATAAAGCATAATTAATGCGGTGAGATCTCGAGGAGAGTTTATTCAAACTTTCAAAATCGAAAATCCCCTCTTGAATAATATTAAGTCATATTGGGTTTACTATAAATGAGGTTTTATAAATCCAAGCCTTCCATTAATAGGAACTAGTGTATGTTGTCTACTTATCGATAGAGGTGATCCAGAGTCTGGCACCCGAGTCGAAGAAAGGGACAATACACAAAATTCCTTGATTCTTGTTTTCTTTAAAAACTTGACAAGGGTTGGGACTGGTCGGGACGTGAAAATCGACCGATAACCAGTTACGGGGATTTCATGACCGGGCCCGTTGCTCATCATGTTTAATGGGTTAGACTTAACGAGTAGTAACATTTATGATGTAGTAGTGCTAGATAAATGCGAAAACCGAGGGAAAATAGCTTGAAGGTAGTGTAGGGACACAATTGGTAAAAGTATACCTACCTGGGGAATTGATTGTATGGCCACGAGTCGTGGTTGCAATTAATGGCTGCTGCTACGTCAAGACCTACTAGGAAATAGAATTTCCCAAAACTAGAAGGGGTTATTGTTTCAATAAAAATAGTGGGGGAACTTTTTCGATAAAAAGTCCAATTTTCGTTAATTATAAGTATTAATTTTAAACCTGTCAGCTTATTGTTGTCTATTTAATTGTTTAATATAGCCATATAGAATCCACAATTATGTACGGACGAACTGTGAGACGCATCATGAGCGAACACACTTTGAGGCAAATCGTGTGTAATTCACTCCACGAGACGAGCATGGTTGGGTTTAACAATGTTAGAGAATATTGTTATTACCTAACCAAGATGATGAAACGAATCAAAAAGCTAGGCGCTAATTTGATTCTTGAAGATGAGATAGAAATTACTCTCAATGGCTTGTCTGACACATTTACTCATTTTATGCAACATTTTATTATTCCGTATGATGGAATTAAAACAAAAGACTTGCATAAGTTGTTAGACAAATATGAGGAGGAAGCCCATCTACAGGGACTGGGTCTGAGAGAATGGAATTGCCCCCTGTGTAAGTACGATCAGAAATTAAGGAAGCTTGCTGGAATTAAATTCCTGAACAGACTTAACAATGGTATGACTTAGTTACACACCTGTTAATTCGTTTGATGTAAGACATCTCATAAACCCTCATATCTGTAAAAGTGTTTGCAGGTGATGATGGTGTTCCCTCGCCCCATAAAAGGATGAAATTCCTTGGAAGGAAAAGGCAAGAGTTGCAAAGCGAAATGAGGGACAGATGCTTCAGGGATTGGGTCAAGAACAATCTAGACCTTACTTTTTAGCGAAAGGAGTTTTACTTAGTTTTTCGTATTAGCATGAGTTTTTATGTTTATTTTGTCTTTGAGTATTATTTCGAATTTTTGTACAAGACATTATTGCTTTACCATTATGAATGGAATTTATTTAATTAAAGCTATTTAACTTTGTACAAATATTGATGCTCTGAGGCATAGAAGTAAAACAATGATAAACATTCAAAACTTTGAAAGCTATATACTAAATCAAAAAGGAGTAAAACAAACAAGATAATCGTCCACGCTTGAAATGTTTATTTGGATATTCTTCCTAAAGAAGGATTCGAAAGGAAGTTTCCATCTAAAGCTCTTGAAATATAGAACTTGGATGAACTCGTAACTTTCAAATCTTGTGTTAAAGGAATAATAACCAAAGTCAAAAGTTTGCTAGGCATTCCAAGCATTTCAACTGAATGGATTTACTCCATAAGGACAAACGTGGAGAACTAAAAGTTTAGTTCAATAGGACGTTACTTCATATATACTTGCAATTATTTTAATCGTCAAAGTGTATGTGTACTTTGTGAAGTACAATTCTAAAATTGTTGAAGTATTCAACAGATGTTTTGGAAATGAAGTAACTAACTGCATTATGTCGAAAGCATTTTGATCTAATCAAACTTGCCAAAACATAAGCAGTTAATTCCTTGATTATCTAAAAGGAGAATAGAATTCTCATGCAGCAAATCAAAGAAGGAATTGAACTCTGTTAAAAGTTAGTTCACTTCACGATTGTGATTTGGCTAAACTTCCTTATTCACATTAGGGGATAGCCTCCCCTGACTCTTCGAAGGTACTTAGACTAGTACCTCTTGAAGTGAGTCCTTAGACCGCCATATCATTTATGACATGGCATAGTACCCTTGTATTAAAATTGGATATTAGATCCAATTCATATAAAATTTGTGGGGTATCCAACGAAATCCATTGGATACCTGTTCTGCGACAATGAGAAACGATAGCTTCTCGTATGTAGCATGTTCCTCTGTTGACGAAATCCTCGTCAAAGGAAATAGGGAATGTCTTAGAACTTGATGAAGTCCAAGAATTGTACCCATCCCCACAAACAGTGGGAGCAAACCCTGAAACTTGTTGAACCGAGTCACGCACAAACACTTCGTAATCTGATCAAATTCGTAAGGAACTCAAAATTTCAATTTACGAAATTGAGAAATTGGATATTAATCCAAGATTACAAAGAAATTATGTTTAACATAAAACTAAGGGATATGGCATGAAGCCATAAGACTCGAAATGGAAAATTGTTAACTTATTTGACTCGCTCAATGGCGATAGGTCATTCTTCAAAAGCATTTTAAGGACTAATGAGAATACCTTCCTTCCATTTGCAACGTCAAAATTCATTTCGAAGCTATTAGCCATAGAAAGGTGGTTCTGACTACCAAAATATGACTATTGGATATGAATCCTGCCTCTCACAAATTGAAAATTGATGAGAAGATCTCTATTCGAATCCAAAGGTCAATCTATGAATTTTTTCTGAACTTGGAACATGCAACTTAATAGGTTGATAAAAAATGGTGACTTGGTCAAAAGGCATATGGATTCCAATTGTGCAAAAGGATCAGTGAGAGCATAGTTTAAGTTCGTAAACGTAACATGATGACATTTTGTATATCAAGTACGATATCAGAATATCAAGCACAGACGAAAGCGTGTTCTTCACGCAATTCTCCAGGATATGATTTGGGAAATACATCTCACGTACTGGCAATACATATCTATAGAGATAGAGCAAAGTAGATGTTGCAATTCTCCGAATATAAGTACATAGACTGAATATTGAATAAATTCAATATGGAAGAATCCAAGAAAGGATTGTTTCCAAAGAGACACAAAATCCCCATCACTTATTTAATGAGCCCTACATATAAATAAGTAAAAATGAGATTGTCTCAAGAAGCCTTATGCTTTGGCATTTGGATTGCATATAGCATGCAAAATATTGTACAAGACCCGACTCATCAAAAGCTCTGATTTTTCACGAGCTACTGTTAGTCGAACACCAGTAAAGGACACTGCATATTCAATTCTCGACCCGACATGAATTCCCAAATGTATAGAACCAAAAGTACCCCTCATCAACGTTCTTAGATAATATGTTCCTAGAAATCCATGGCCATGGTTAGTGATGGATTTGGAAAGGGGTTTCCAAATATAGCAGTCACACTGGAATTATTATCCAGAATTAGAAAGTACAGAATCGATATAATTAAAGGTGCCGATCAATTCACACACCCTAGGTCTCGATCGAGAAATTCGTCTTTAGAAGGATCGTATGTACATGGCATTTATAAGAGGTGAGGTTCACAAATATCAATTCACCTGAAGTTGGGCTTCATGGGCTTGTGGCTAGACATCGACCATGAAGTGTGGGTACTCCTGAATTAATAAGGAAATTAATTCTGGAGTGGTCAATTAAAAGTGTTTAATTGATCGGAGCATTTAATTGCTCGTTAATTAAATCACAAAAGTCGTGGGCCTGCTGCCAATTGATGGTGAACCCAGAGGGTCACACACAATACAGTTGGACAGTATCAGTCAGAAAGGAAATGAATGATTTAAAGATGTTAAGTCAAAGTTCATGAATTAAAGTGTTAATTCAAGTAGGAGAATATTAATTAGATATCTAATTGATTAATGTCTAATTAATTAATTGGATTATCTAATTAATTATGATATTAATTAAATTGGTTAATTAATAAATTGGATGATAAATAACATGTAATTTTCGGATTACATGATGAGGCATAGGGGGCGATTTTTGCATGTTAAAATTGGATGAATTTTGTTTCTTGCAAAACAAGGAAGTAGGAAGCGATTTATCAAATCTTAAATTCCTATGTTTATTAGGAATATGATTTGATAAAGATGGGAAGAGATATCTTATAAGAGAAGGATACTTCTCTTATAAATACTTATTCACATCTCTTCATAAAATACGAATGATTTTATAGAATTAACAAGATATAAATAGCATAACACAAGAAAAGAAAAGCTGAAAATTGCACAAGAAGAAATCGCCCAAACCTAACCGTAAATCGCCCCTACCATTTCGGCCCAACCAAGTTCGGCCAACCCTGGCCGCACCCTCTTGGCCGATCCAGCCAGCTGCATAAGCCCTGTGGCCGAGGTCTTCTTCCAGTCGATCTCCTCACCCGGATCCAGAACTAAGTCCTGATCAAGATATGCTCGTTCCTTTACTAACAGCCTTCAAGACCTAGTTCGTACCCTGCGACTTGGAGGTGTCCCTACAATCCAACTGGTGTGGATCAACTTTGGAGGTGAGACACATGGATCACTCTGTTGTGAATCAAACAAAGCAGCCCGAAGGTAACCACCATTGAGCCGTGGTGAGGTAAAATCGCACTTTACCCCCGTTTTGTTTTAGTTGTTCTTTGATTCAAGCTTTTCTTATATATAATATGGAGACAGATTTATGGGACTGATGGGTGCCTCGAAAAATTTTAAATTCCGCACTTTCGTTGTTCTGACAATCGAGGTATCCCAACAGTGCCTTGAACATCCACTGTCCATGTACCAAATCTTCTCTACTTTACTCCTGATAAAAATAGTGTCCGGCAAGCCAATTGTATTGCTGTCATTTATTGCAATTAAATGAAGGAACTATTCAGTTTAGATTAATAAATGCATATTATTATATGGTCGACTTTATCTTATGTAATAATTATCTACGCATAAGGATAGAAGTCCTTAGATCACAGAGCTATGGGACAACCCGTGGACTGATCTCCAAGGCCATGATCTAGAACATATTCAAGATTCGTAGAATCCAATCGAGATAGGACATCGTTTGATTCGGTTAGACTCTCATTAAGGGTATACTCCCATGAACTAGAGAACGCTGGGGTCCACGAGCGTGACTGGGATAGTCGATACACATAAGTGTTGCGTTCCAAATACTAATACGCAAACACGCAAGTATACGGTCGTTACAAGTAATATAAAACGATAAGTACATACCGAGTATCGAATCCCAACGAATGGATAAAAGGTGGGAATAAACGAATCAATCGAAGGCTTATTTTATCTAAGAATGCTTGATACAATATTATCGAACCCAAATATATGATAAGGGTGATTTTATTTAACTACGAGCGATAAAGTAAATCTAACTAAGAAAGCAAGTAAATGGGGAGTTAATTACGCGGTAAGGAGGATTCATAAGCTATTAGTTAAAGCAGATAAATCATGCGGTTGTTAGGTTAGCTATGCAAACTATCCTAGATTTAGTGTTGTTTGTGAGTTCAAATTAGTTAAGTCTCCCTATCGGTTTGACTTAACTCTACCAATCTACCCAAACTCTCCATCTCCGGATCAAGAACGAACATCGCTGTCAACCGATGCTCTAAGGGAAGTCCGAACCCAAAAGAGGATTCTAAGGCGTACCGTTGTCACCCGGGACCTAAAACTAACCCAAATCCCCGAATAAGGAGAATTTAAGTTATTTGATGCATTCACGAACGAACCCATAATACAAACACGGACCAAACTAGGTATATGACTATCCTAGGTTGAAATCCACAAATCGTCACTTGCCTAACCTATGTCTAGGTTGCATTAAATGTAGATGGCCAAAAGTGAGATAAAACAATAAACTCAACAAATCAAACATAACCCAACATCAAACATAACTAATCAAACGATAACAATGACTCGACAATTAATATATTATGCTCGTGCTTGCTATTCAAGGATTCAATGACATTCGTATGTATCTTTCGATAGCATACCAACCTATCAAATTAAACTAAGCCAATTTACGTATAAATGGACTAAAATCTAATCGATGTCATTTAAACTCAAACCTTAAACGAATATGAAACGACATAGGTATATGTCTATCCTAAAATCAAATCACAATCCAAATTCATAATCAAATCCTCAAAATCACTATATATAGCAATCAAGAATCAATAACTTTCATCTCCAAAGGTTGTCAAACCACAAGACGAACAATAAACACGGAATCGGATTAACGAACGCATATAAGCACCATACTAATCATCAAGACATCATTTAATCAAACAATAACATAAATATATATAAATCCGGAGAATTCAAATCTACAATCATTCATCCAAAAAGGAAATAACAATAATCATCTCCTAATCATAAATAACTAAGAAATGGAAAGAAATCACCTAATCGAAATAGAATCGAGACAAGGATTCTCCTCCCTTTAATCACCACCTAATCACTCCCCAAGGGTGGTGACTAACTCACCCCCTTGGTGGAATCTTCAAATATAAGAAAAAGCAAGAAAAATAAAGAGAGAAAGTTTATGGAGGCTTGAGAGGAAAAAGGAGGCCAAGAGTGGAAAGATTGATGATGTTCTTGTGAAGTTATGACCTCTTGAGCCTCTTAACCTAAGGAAACAAGACCAAAAAGTCCCCTAAAGGGTTTAGAAATGCAAGTGGGGGAAAAGGGGGAAAATACAAGAAACCCCCTGCCTTTCCCGCAGCAGAAATCTGCTGGTAGCAGGTACCTCGCCGCGGCGAGCTTCCACCTCGCCGCGGCGAGCTTTAGGCCGTAGGTTTGGCAGATTTTCCTGCTCTGCCGCACTTTCTTCCGAGAAGCATATCTTTTGATTCCGAACTCCGATTGCGGATCCGTAAAGTACGTAGCGTAGCTATCTCACTCATCTATGACATATCCAAAATTCAGCTCATTTGGATCATCCATGAAATATTTATGCATGTTCTAGTGAGCAGCTATCTATATTCTTCTACGATTTGCTTCGGGTTCTCTTTTCTTTGAAGCTCTTTCTGTGCAAAGGCTTGCATCAACAACCATCGAGACTTGATTTGATGGAATTGCATTGAATCATAACCTCTCGGACTTCTCTTTAGCCTTGCAAAATTCTCAAACCTACAAACAGAACAAAAACACGACAAAAAACGACGAAAACAAAAGAGAAAACACAAAAGCCCAACAAAGGACCAAAAACGCAAACGAACGCGAAAACAAGCAAAAGCACACAAAACTCGAATCAAAGCAAGATATTTTGGGCTTAAAGAGATAGGCAATAACGACGTTCTAACGGCGTTATCAACACCCCCAAACTTAAACACATGCTCGTCCTCGAGCAAAGAAAACAAAACAAGTACTATACGTGCATGCTTAAGATCAAAATGTCAAAGCTTAACACTTTCAAATTATTCTTTGAACAAGCTCCACGTGTGTGTGTGATGACTTCGGCTAGGTTCTATTTTAGGTGAATACGCCCCAATAGATTAAAATCATCGGTTCTACTTGCATGGGCTCCTCACGTTAACTCAGACTATCTCTTAACCTTAGGTTTCAAACCTTATGCTCCAATCACATCATGAAACTAAGTTGTATGTAATTTAAGAGTATTGTCCCTATCTTGAACTAATTGACAATATTAGTCCCTAGCTCTTCCTCACATAATTGCTTTTCTTATGATTTACAATGATAACATAGCACTTTGTGCTTTACAATGATATTACAATACAAATCTAGCACTATTGATGGTTGCTTGTGCTTCTAAACATTTAACTTTGCGGGCTACTAGCACCATTCCTTTCTTTTGTGCATTACATTTGAATTTTTCACTACAAAACTTGCACAATTATAATGACATAGAGTTATTACAAAAATCATCCATGAATTTCATCAATGAAGGCTTAGCCTTTCTTTTCTCTCATAGAAGGGCATACATTTTAGCAACTTCTCTACTCATTTCTTTTAAGAGCTAGGTGTTCAAAGGTTTTTCATTCTCGAAAAGGGTTCACTCCCCCAAACTTAAGTCATTTTGCTCTCTTCACACTTAGTTTTCAAACTAAAGTTTGGAGAGAAACTAAGTTACGCAAGAGGAGTCCTAGATCCTATTATCACTAAAGTTCTTTATCCACCTCAAATAAAATCTAGCCTTAGCCAATGTGCTCAAATTTTGTAGAACATGCTCAAGTAATAATAAGAATTTGAAAAAATTTGGCGGGTCGACCTAGCATGTATGCAAGTACTTGCGACCTCTCTCCCCCAAACTTAAAACGCACAATGTCCCCATTGTGTGAATTGAGAAAAATGGAGGGAGGTCGACACGACAACCACGCAAGCACACAAAGAAAAGAAAAACAAACAAAACAAAGAAATCAACAAGGTAAATGATCGAACACGGCTCTATCCAATTCAAACAAGCATGGATAATTAAAACTAATCAAGTACGGACATATATATATAGCATTGTAAGAGCAAAATAAACCAAACGGAATGCAAACATGTAAAGGTTATGCCCTTTTTGTCGATCATGGAGTCCGTGTATCCCGTGGTTAACTTCCGTCTCGAATCCTCATTCATGCTTGCCATTACTTCTTTATCACGCACAATCATCACCTAGAACACAACACAAACAAAAACAAAACAACACAAGATGATGAAAAAGGGAAATAATGCTTGTTTTAAGTCACGTGCTTGACTTGATACGAGGGATGAATTGATTGTCACCAAAACTACTCCCATCGTCCATGATTCCACAAAACAGGCTCATCAAAATCCTTAAGCTCTTCGCAATAGGCCGATCAAACCTCGCAAAGAAACAAAAAGATCAAAATTAGCACGAAGTATCAAGCTATCAAACACAAAACTAGCCAATAATATCATCATATACTCCACACGTTACCACATTCCCCGGCAACGGCGCCAAAAACTTGTTGCGTTCCAAATACTAATACGCAAACACGCAAGTATACGGTCGTTACAAGTAATATAAAACGATAAGTACATACCGAGTATCGAATCCCAACGAATGGATAAAAGGTGGGAATAAACGAATCAATCGAAGGCTTATTTTATCTAAGAATGCTTGATACAATATTATCGAACCCAAATATATGATAAGGGTGATTTTATTTAACTACGAGCGATAAAGTAAATCTAACTAAGAAAGCAAGTAAATGGGGAGTTAATTACGCGGTAAGGAGGATTCATAAGCTATTAGTTAAAGCAGATAAATCATGCGGTTGTTAGGTTAGCTATGCAAACTATCCTAGATTTAGTGTTGTTTGTGAGTTCAAATTAGTTAAGTCTCCCTATCGGTTTGACTTAACTCTACCAATCTACCCAAACTCTCCATCTCCGGATCAAGAACGAACATCGCTGTCAACCGATGCTCTAAGGGAAGTCCGAACCCAAAAGAGGATTCTAAGGCGTACCGTTGTCACCCGGGACCTAAAACTAACCCAAATCCCCGAATAAGGAGAATTTAAGTTATTTGATGCATTCACGAACGAACCCATAATACAAACACGGACCAAACTAGGTATATGACTATCCTAGGTTGAAATCCACAAATCGTCACTTGCCTAACCTATGTCTAGGTTGCATTAAATGTAGATGGCCAAAAGTGAGATAAAACAATAAACTCAACAAATCAAACATAACCCAACATCAAACATAACTAATCAAACGATAACAATGACTCGACAATTAATATATTATGCTCGTGCTTGCTATTCAAGGATTCAATGACATTCGTATGTATCTTTCGATAGCATACCAACCTATCAAATTAAACTAAGCCAATTTACGTATAAATGGACTAAAATCTAATCGATGTCATTTAAACTCAAACCTTAAACGAATATGAAACGACATAGGTATATGTCTATCCTAAAATCAAATCACAATCCAAATTCATAATCAAATCCTCAAAATCACTATATATATAGCAATCAAGAATCAATAACTTTCATCTCCAAAGGTTGTCAAACCACAAGACGAACAATAAACACGGAATCGGATTAACGAACGCATATAAGCACCATACTAATCATCAAGACATCATTTAATCAAACAATAACATAAATATATATAAATCCGGAGAATTCAAATCTACAATCATTCATCCAAAAAGGAAATAACAATAATCATCTCCTAATCATAAATAACTAAGAAATGGAAAGAAATCACCTAATCGAAATAGAATCGAGACAAGGATTCTCCTCCCTTTAATCACCACCTAATCACTCCCCAAGGGTGGTGACTAACTCACCCCCTTGGTGGAATCTTCAAATATAAGAAAAAGCAAGAAAAATAAAGAGAGAAAGTTTATGGAGGCTTGAGAGGAAAAAGGAGGCCAAGAGTGGAAAGATTGATGATGTTCTTGTGAAGTTATGACCTCTTGAGCCTCTTAACCTAAGGAAACAAGACCAAAAAGTCCCCTAAAGGGTTTAGAAATGCAAGTGGGGGAAAAGGGGGAAAATACAAGAAACCCCCTGCCTTTCCCGCAGCAGAAATCTGCTGGTAGCAGGTACCTCGCCGCGGCGAGCTTCCACCTCGCCGCGGCGAGCTTTAGGCCGTAGGTTTGGCAGATTTTCCTGCTCTGCCGCACTTTCTTCCGAGAATCATATCTTTTGATTCCGAACTCCGATTGCGGATCCGTAAAGTCCGTAGCGTAGCTAACTCACTCATCTATGACATATCCAAAATTCAGCTCATTTGGATCATCCATGAAATATTTATGCATGTTCTAGTGAGCAGCTATCTATATTCTTCTACGATTTGCTTCGGGTTCTCTTTTCTTTGAAGCTCTTTCTGTGCAAAGGCTTGCATCAACAACCATCGAGACTTGATTTGATGGAATTGCATTGAATCATAACCTCTCGGACTTCTCTTTAGCCTTGCAAAATTCTCAAACCTACAAACAGAACAAAAACACGACAAAAAACGACGAAAACAAAAGAAAAAACACAAAAGCCCAACAAAGGACCAAAAACGCAAACGAACGCGAAAACAAGCAAAAGCACACAAAACTCGAATCAAAGCAAGATATTTTGGGCTTAAAGAGATAGGCAATAACGACGTTCTAACGGCGTTATCAATAAGTGAGTGACTTGCTGGGATGGCAAGTGTATTGAATATCCCAATTAGGAAATAACTCACCATGGAAGCGGTAGTCGCATATCGGGGTTGAAGTTATTCCAATTTACGATAGTATACGAGGAACGATCCTTAATACTTGAGGTGAGAGGATTTATCTGGTGCGAGAACGTCTATACATAGATGTGAGTTCTTACCGACTGGAGATTACCAGAAAATCTCTAAGAATTCACGTTGGGTATAGAGGGACTCGTATGCAGGTTCATATCATCAACAAAGGATCCATTGACCCGACTTGATTGGTTGGGAATTTCTCCTATGGATTTCTGTGATAAATTAATTCTACTAAAATCCTTGGCCAAAGTATCTAACGACTTTATGAAAGTAGCTCATAAAGATTAAGTTAAAGAGAATTATTTCGAGATCATAATGCATAAGGTCAAGATAAAGAAAAAAAGGAACCGATGAAAAGTCCAAGCCCTTAAGCCTCGACTGGGAGATCGATCGATGGAGAGATTATGTCGTATATGGAAATTGTAAATGATTAAAAGGTTCACTGAATTAATTCACCAGTTATTGGGCTCCATGGGCTTTTGGCCAGGCATCGACCGTGGAGTGTGGGAGAATTCCCAAATTTGCAGGGGTGCTAATTTTGGAATGATCAGTCGACAGAGTGTTCGATTGATTTTGAGTATTTAATACTCGAGTAATTAAATAAATATTTAATTATAACCCACGGCCAATTATGTGGTGAACCTACGGGGGCATACACAATACACATGAAGCGAAAGCGAGGACGTGAAGAACAACTAGGTCGACTGGGTCAACTGGGTCGACCCAATTGGAGCGAAAGTGATCCAATTGGAATTGGATCATTGGAATTTAACTCGTGAGTTAATTAATTAAATTGGATTTAATTAATTATGGGAATATTTAATTAAATAGACTTAGAGTCTAATTTAATTAAATGAGAGAGAAATAAATTAATTGGGCTATTTAAATGAGAAATTAAATAAAGACTCAATTAATTAAATCAAGTATGGGCCATGAATTAATTAGAAGACTTGACCTTCCAATTAAAAAGGCCGTCACCCATGTAGGAGACTTGGAGTCCTAATCGTAGGAGGATTAGGATAATGAGATACCTATAAATAGGAGACTTGATGTCATATCTCATACACACAACTCAAGAGCTAAAAAGCTTAAGTCAAGAAAAATATTCTCTCTCTCACTCTCCTAAAATCGGCCGAACCCTGCTTCCATTTGGAAGAATTTTTCGTTTTTGATTTTATATCTTAACTCGTTCTTCTACCCTAGATCTTAATATATCCTATGTTCTAGCCGATTAGGATATATTAATTTTCGTGATATTGTGGTTTATCAACCCGTAGAAGCGCAACACGTGGGGCGCTACCAGGAGCTTGGGATCGAGCCATCAGAAAGGAGAAACGCAACTTTGCTAGCTGCTTGGATCTGTAAGGAGACAGGTATAATTTGGATCTGAATTATTCCGGTCGTTTCATTATTCATATATATACAACCAGTTTAGTATTATGGCAAGATTCAGTAAGAGGCCCTAAAAATTATTAAATTTCGCTGCCTGTAGGGCTGTCTATCTTACAGAATTCCAACATTGGTATCAGATCCAACTCTGGCTTTGTATATATATGAATTTGCAAATTTTGTGTTTTAAATAATATGATTGATTTAAGTATGGCTAGTTCTTTTACCGTGTATGTTTTAGAACGTAGATCTATTTAACTTGGAGTTAAAGGAAAATTTTGATTCAAAATTTTATCACGTTAATTTTTGGATTAGGATTTAATTAATAGGATCTGTTTTAATTAAATCAAGAGTAATCGAAACAAAATATATATATATATATATATATATATATATATATATATATATATATATATTTTTGATCAACCGCACGAGCTGCTACACGCAGCAGCGCGTGAATAGCGCGCTGCCTGCGCGTGAATAGCGCGCTGCCTGCGCGTGCAATGCACGACAGCTTCCCACAGGCAGTCTGTCGCGTGCTGGTAACGTGCGGCATCACGCTGCAACGTGCAGTTATGTGCGGCCTTCATGGCCTCGTGTCTGCTGCCACGTGGCAGCGTCCGATTGGCCACTGCGTGGCTGATTTTTGGTTGATATCAAATTTACCTATTTTGGAAAGTTTGAAAATCTTGGAGATTTGTGGGATTAGGAAACTTGGAGTCTTGGATAATGTAGGAATCTTGGAAGATTTGAGAACTACCTTAGTTATCTAATCTAGTCAAAATAGGATTATCTTGGAAATCTTGGAGATTTGAAAATTGGGACACTTAGAGTTTTGGATAAGATAAGAATCTTGGAAGATTTGTAACTATCTTAATTAACCAACTTAATCAAGATAAGAATTGTAGATTACTTAGAACTCAAGTAAGAGTTAATTAATCTTAGAGATTAATTGTTAATTCAAAATTAATTAACTTGGATAAATTTTTTGAATTAAAATTAAAGGAGCCGATAAATCTACATTTATGCCCTTATGTGAATTTATGCATGTTCTTGAGTGAATATGTGGATTGATCGATTTTGCCCTAAAGCCTTGTGTAGTTTTTGGTTTATTTATTTTATGGGTTGTAACTAAATGGACCTGATTGGTGCCCCTTGCTTGCGCAATTAAATGTAATCGAATAGGGCCTTTTTGTAAGTTAGACTTAGTTTAGACTTGGAGCCGAGAATACCTCATGATGACTTGGAGATCCACATGGAGGCCAAATCAAGGAGGATATTACAAGAAGGCCCATGCATGTATGGGTTTGAAAATTGTAATACTTAGGACATTTAATTTCCACCCTAGACTGACCAATTGATCCATAACATGGCTCGTGATGGATCGCATAGGATGGACAATCGATCCATCATATCCTGTTAGGTGATGTATGTTTACTTTTATTGTTTTATGTATGTCTTCCATGCTTAGAACAGATAACGTAAACAAGATAAAGCATAATCTGATGAGACCTCGCACAGGAAAATTTGAGAAAACCTCCAGTTGAACTTTAAATATTCAATTATAATATTTAATAGAATAACGGGGGCATATGAATAGTGTCTATTGTCCGAGCCTATCCAATTACTAGGTCTTAGGCATATTGTATGAATATATCTCGATGTCTCACGAGTCGTGGGTCGAGCTATAGGAAGATAATATGTTTATTGCCTCGATGCACAATTTAGTGCCAAGGGAGGGGATATCAAGGTTCTAGCCGCTGTCTCACGAGTCGTGGGGCATCTAAAATTAAACTATTTCTTTCCACGAGTATTGGACATGATTTAACGCTAGTAAGTATGGATGTCTCACGAGTCGTGGGTCCATAACGAAAAACGAGGCTAAATGAACTCAAGGTTTAGCTGCGATTGTTAACCGACGACGATGTCGACCACCAAGTGGATTAAATAGTATGGCCAACGAGTCGTGGGTACTAGGAGATCGCATTTAGGCCTTGAGCCCGCTAGGATATTTTAATATTCCCGAAACTTATGTGGGGGCATAAGATTTTGATTAAAATAGTGGGAGTAATTTACAAATAAAACCCATGTTTGTAAATTGTGCATTTTTAATTAATCTTTCGCGTATTTATTTCTTCTATCATCTTTTTATAGATATGATGTCTAAAGAGCTTAGGGCACTTAGAGATTTATCCATCTCATCACTTTAACGTAATATTTTAAGTGGACCAAACTTGCACTTCTGATCGCACCACTTGAATGGACTTTTTGAAGCTAAAAACATTTCATATGTTTTGTCTGTACCTCCACCCATTGATATTTCACATGATGTTTCCGATGAGCTTCAGAAAAGCATCACCAAATGGAAATTGGACAATAGCTTAGCTCGTGATTATATGTGGGAATATATGTCACTTGATCTGCGGTTACAACATGAGGATATTGTATCCGCAAAAGAGATTCTCTAGAATCTCAAATTCCTTTATGGGATTAGAGATGGTCGTCGCAGTTTCGCGATCACGAGGGAACTCTTGCAAGCAAGAAAGAGAAGAGAAACTCAAGTCGGAATCCACGTACACAAGATGATTCTACTTCTGTCTGAACTCCATGATATGGGTGTCGTGATGGACAATGATTTTCGTGTGGATATTATCCTGCAGTCTCTTCCCAGATCATATGGCGGTTTTATAGCGGACTTGAATCTCCAAAGGCGAGAGATCACTGTGCACGTCCTGAGACAAATGCTCGAGGAACATGAGGCTTCTTATGAAAAGAAAACAAGGGTTGGCGAAAAGAATGGGCGGCGATCAAAGTAAAAGAAAATGGAAACCAGAGCTCCTTACTGCACGAGGTCAAGGGAGAGGATCAAGTTCGAGTTCTTGGAGAGTTCGACGGGTATATTCCTTGTCGAAGTTAATTTATCAGTTAACTGTGCATCTTGGGTGTTAAACACTGCTTGTGGTTCTCATCTTTGTAATGATTTACAGGTGATGGGAGCAAAAAGGCCACTTAGGCCTGGGGATTGGATCCTGCGATTTGGCAATAGAGCTAGAGCTGCTACCGAGGCCATAGACAAAGTGGAGTTAGATTTAGGTGGTAATAAGTTAGTCCTTAGGAACGTTCTTTATGTACCTGGTTTAGTGAAAAACATTATTTCCAAGTCAAGGATTCAAAAGATAGCATCATCTGGTGAGCTTGAAATCAAGCACATTGATGAAATGCGAACATGTGAACCATGTCTAAAGGGTAAAATGGCGAAGCTGCAATTTAAGGGAGACCCTGAGCGAACCAAACAAACATTGGACTTAATTCATACTGACGTATGTGGACCACTAAGAAAAAGCGCCCGAGGTGGCTACGATTACTTCATTACCTTCACTGACGACTATAGTCTTTATGGGTATGTGTTCCGGTTGAAACACAAGTCTGAATCCTTTGAGCGATTCAAAGAATTCAAGATGGAAGTAGAGAATCAACTTGGTCATGATAGAGTAGTGCCCAGCAAGCCAATATTAATTAGCTTGTTGAAGTACTATTTTCTTATGGTTGATAATTAATACGACCGTTCATTCATAGTACGTGAAACTGAACAATGGCCAACTTCATCTCTCGCGAACTTATCTAAGCGATTGGATGAAATCCTAAGGTCACAATAGACTATGGGACGATTCACTTCAGTACTGAGTGCAATCATGAAACAGTCTCAAAGGTCGTGATCTTAAAACCGTTCCAAGTCATAGATTCCGAACGAGACGGGGTATCGTAGGAATCGCCAAGACTTGTACAAGTATGCATGATTCACATGGAGTGAATTTGTAGCGTTTCATGAGCAAGGCATTTGAGGCCAGTGCATATGAGTAGGTGGTTCAATGGAGGATTGAATGCATCGAACGACCCGAACAGAGAAAACCATTGTGGAAGCGCATGACGCATATCGGTGATGGGATGTTTCTCAAGGCATATAATAGTGTACGATTTAGTCCTTAGACTTGAGGTGCTAGGGCGAATTCGGTGCACAAGTGTGCGTACTTAGATTTAGGTACTGGTCACGTAGCCTGGCCACAAAGTGCCTAAGTTGGGTGCGTACACGACTGTACGCGAGTGGTTAGTACTAAGAAAGGATCTATCGACTCATCCTGATAAGATGAGAGTATTTCCTGTACGTTCTTCGATAATATATTCCTAGAAATCCATGGCCATGGTTGGTGACGAATTTGGAAAGTATTTCCAAATTTAGCAGTCACACCGGAATTATTATCCAGAATTAGAAAGTACAGTATCGAGATAATTAGAGGTGCCGATCAATTCACACACCCTAGGTCTCGATCGGGAAATCATCGTAGACGGACCGTATGTACATGGCAATTATAAGAGGTGAGGTTCACAATAATCAATTCACCTTTGATTGGGCTTCATGGGCTTGTGGCTAGACATCGACCATGAAGTGTGGGTACTCCTAAATTAATAGGGAAATTAATTCTAGGAGTGGTCAATTAAAAGTTGTTTAATTGGTCGGAGCATTTAATTGCTCGTTAATTAAATCACGAAAGTCGTGGGCCTGCTGCCAGTTGATGGTGAACCCAGAGGGTCACACACAATATAATTGGACGGTGACTGTCTTAAAGGAAAAGCAAATGATTTAAAGTTGTTAAATCAAAGTAATTGAATTATGGTATTAATTCAATTGGAGATCATTAATTAGATGTCTGATTGATTAATGTTTAATTAATTAGAGTTATCTGATTAATTATGAAATTAATTAAAGTAGTTAATTAATTGGAAGTAGAAATAATTAACCAATTTTAGTATTGGATAATTATGGGGTTGATTTCACAATTAACTAAAATAAAGGTAGGGGGCGATTTTGTGTAAGACAAGGAAAATGAGTTTTAGTCTTGGAAAGCAAGCAAGAAGAGATCTATCAAATCTTGCATTCCTAAGTTGATAAGGAATAAGAGATTTGATAGATAAGGGAAGAAGATATCTTCTAAGAGAAGGACTCTTGTCTTATAAATACTTCTTCTCTTCTCTTCATTTATAACTAAGGTTCAACTTTTGAAAACCCTAAAAAGCTTTTGAGAGAAAATACTTTGCTGAAAATAAAAAGAGAAAAATCGATTTACATAGTGAGGAAAATCAGATTTTTCGAACAAGAATTTTAATAGCAAATCGCCCCCTTTACTTTCGCCCCAAACCCTAGTCGCCCAAATTGATCTTGGCCGAACCCAAACTCGACCAGATCTGCCCTGGCCAAACCCTGCTCGATCACACAAGCCCTGTGATTCGATTCTTCCATCTGTATCTCCTAATCTCGATCAAGATCTTAAGTCCAGATCTGAAATCCTTTCTGACAAACCTGCGAGATCCAGTTCTGAGCCTAAGACTTGTAGGCGTCACTACAATCCGATTGGTGTGGACTAACTTTGGAGGTGAGACACATGGATCACTTAAGCTGTGGATCGAACCAAACACATGAAGGAAACCACCAAAAATCCGTGGTGAGGTAAATTGCGATTAAACCCCCTATGTTTAATTAAGTGTTTGATTCATGTTTTTCGTATAATAAACTGTGGAGAAAGATTTATGGGACATATAGGGACCTCGAAAATTTTTAAATTCCGCACTTTGTTATATTGACAATCGAGCCCCTAGATAGAATATCCCAACAGTGGTATCAGAGCCAACTCCATACGTTTTTATACGAAAAGGCCTGAACATAATGTGTTTTCACTATATATGCTTGACTGTATGTATGAGAACGCGTGATAATTATGTTCTGTTGATTGATTCTTGCTTGTTATGACTGGATCTATGATTGGGTAAAATTGCCTTTTAAGATCTGTGGCGAATTTATAGTTTTTCGAAAAATCAAGACTCTTTGTGCAAAATCGTAAATCGTGTAAAATAAGGGCTGAAAATTTAATTTTTCTGTTTCTGGAAATTCTTGAAAAATCTGGGCTGTTTGTGAAATTTTGATCGCACGAGTTTTTGGGCTGTTTTGCAATTTTCAAAAATTCAAGGACTATTTTGTAATTTCCGAAAGTTCAGGGGTCAGTTTGCAAATTCGAAAATTTTCTGGATTTCAAAATTTTATTTTCTGGTCCTTCTGTTCGAAAACTGTTTTGGGGGTAATTTGTAACTTTTCAAAAGTTTGGGGGTCAAAAGTGCAATTTTCGAAAGTATAGGGGCGAACTGCAATTTTCAAAAGTTGAAAAATCAGAATCTTAATTTGAGGCAGAAAACTTATTTTAATTTATCCAAGAATTTATTTGTCATAATTAGTAGTGACTAAAAGGCAAGAATCATGGGAAGTTAGTTTTAAAAGGTAGTTTTCAAATTAAGAAAGAAATACGTAAAAGTTGTTTGCATGTTTCTTGCTCTACGTGAACTGTCTACGTGGTTTTCGATCGCGCCGAGCCTTGACCATAGGTTAGATGTGATTGGTTTAATTTAATGCATGGTTTTTATTGGGCCTGCGAGCCTGTTATTATTTTTGGGCCACTTTGAGCCTTTGTAATAGAATAGGGCTTTATTGCTTTCCTTGTCTAGGATGGAGGCCCGTTTACAAGCAAGGTGGGAGCCCAAGAAGAATTGAAGGCCATGTATGCATGGTACATTGTGTAATAGCATAGGCCCATTTACAAACCCTTTAGATTGACCAATTGGGCCAACATCATTGGCTCGATGATGGCCTGCATAGGAGGCTCCCGATCGAAAACATATTGTGGTAGTATGCATGCTAGGCTTGTATGGCTTTTATTTATTAGTCGATTTATGATTGCTTGTGTGTTTGCGCGCTAGAATCTAGATCGTAAATAAAAGATAAAGCATAATTGAAGCGGTGAGATCTCGAGGAGAGTTTCCTTAAACTTTCAAAACCGAAAATTCCCTTCTCGAATAAATATTAAGTCATATTGGGTTAAATATAAAATGATGTTTTATAAAATCCAAGCCTTCCATTAATAGGGACTAGTGCATGTTGTTTACTTATCGATAGAGGTGATCCAGAGTCTGGCACCCGAGTCGAAGAAAGGGGCAATGCACGAAATTCCTTGATTCTAGTTTTCTAAAACTTGACAAGGGTAGGGACTGGTCGGGACGTGAAGATCGACCGATAACTAGTTACGGAGAATTCATGACCGGGCCCGTTTCTTATCATGATAAATGGGTTAGACTTAACGCGTAGTAACATTTATGATGTAGAGTGCTAGATAAATGCGAAAAACGAGGCAAAATAGCTTGAAGGTTGTGTAGTAGACACAATTGGTAAAATGTATACCTACCTAGGGAATTAATTGTATGGCCACGAGTCGTGGGTGCAACTAATTGCTGCTGGGACGTCAAGACCTACTAGGAAATAGATTTTTCCCGAAACTAGAAGGGGTTATTGTTTCGATAAAAATAGTGGGAGAACTTTTTCGATAAAAAGTCCAAATTTCGTTAATTATAAGTATTAATATTAAACATGTCTGCTTATAGTTGTCTATTATATTGTTAGCCATTTACCATCCAAACGATGCTTAGTGCTCATTAGAAACGAACCAACTTTGGGGTCCATTATGCGCAATTACCTTCACGAGACGAGCATGGCTGAGTTTAACAATGTTAGAGAATATTGTTCTTACTTAACCAAAATGTTCAAACGAATCAAAAAGTTTGGAACACAATTATCTTTAGAAGATGAGATAGAAATTACTCTCAATGGCTTGTCTGACATCTTCACTCATTTCATGCAACACTGTGAAATTCTGCTTGGTGGAATTGAAACAAAGCAATTGCATGAGTTGTTAGACAAATATGAACAAGCTCATCTAAGAGGTCTTGGACTGCATGAAGATAATTGCCCACTGTGTAAGCACGAAAGGAAAATAGGAAAGCTTACTGAAAAGGAATTCCTGGATAGACTTAACTACGGTATGATTTTTAAAAATTATACATTTGTTAAATCCTTTTGATGTAAGACATCTGATAAAACTTTCATTTCTGTAAAAGAGTTTACAGCAGATGAAACCATTCCCTCTCAACCTAAAAGGAGGAAATTCCTTGAAAGGAAGATGCATGATGCGCAGAGAGAGTTGAGGGAAATCGAATTCAGGGACTGGGTCAAGGAAGTACTCAACCTAGACATTCCTTTTTAGAAGAAGTTTTTTCGTATTAGCAAAAGTTTTTAGTTTTAGTTTATTTTGAGTATTATTTCAAATTTTGTACAAGACTTTATTGCTTTACCATTGAGAATGGAATTTATTTAATTAGAGCGATTTGACTTTGTACAATTGTTGATGTTTTGAAACATAGAAATAAACAATGATAAACAAATCAAAACTTCGAAGACTATATGCTGAATCGAAAAACCTGGATAATCGTTCACTGAAATGTTTATTTTGGACATTCTTCCAAAAGAAAGATTCGAAAGGAAAGGTTTTTGTCTACTGTTCTTGAAATAAGGAACTTGGATAAAACTCCGAACTTTCAAATCTTGTCTTAAAGGAATAATAACCGAAATAAAGGATTGCAAGGCATTCCAAACATTTCAAATTAATTAGAATTAAAAGCACTAGTTCAAAAGAAGTACAATTCTGAAACTATTGAAGTAATTCAATAGACGTTTTGGAAATGAAGTAACTAGATGCATTATGTCAAAAGCAATTTGATCTAATCAAACTTGCTGAAACATAAGCAACTAAATCCTCGATTATCTAAAGGAGAATAGAATTCTAAACAAAGCAAATCAAAGAAGAAGATCGAGCTTTGATAAAACTTGGTTCGACTCTCGACTGTGATCTTGCTAAATTCCTATATTCACATTAGGGGATAGCCTCCCCTGACTCTTCAAAAGTACTTGGTCTAGTATTTTGAAGTAAGTTCTTACACCGCCATGTCATCTAAGACATAGCAACACACCCTTATATGAGAAATTAGATGGTAGATCTGATTCATATAAAGTTTGTGGGGTATCCAACAAAATCCATTGGATAACCTGTTCTACGACAAAGAGAAACGAAAGTATCTCGTAAGAAACTTGTTCCTCTGTTGACAAAATTCTTGTCAAAGGAAATAAGAGACGTCATAGAACTTGATGAAGTCCAAGGAACTGGACCCATCCCCACAAACAGTGGGAGTAAACCCCGAAACCTACTGAACCTATCCATGCACAAATTAGTAATCTGATCAATTCGTAAGGAACTCAAAATTCCATTTTACGAAATTAAGAAACTGGATTCTAATCCTAGATTACAAAAGAACTAAGGGATATGGCATGAAGCCATAAGATTCAAAGTGGAAACTTTGACTGACCTAATGGCGATAGGTCACTCTTCAAAAGTCCTTCTAGGACCAATGAAAGTACCTTCTCCGTTTGCTACGTCAAAATCCATTTCGAAACTATTACCCATAGAAAGGTGGTTTTTCACTGCCGAAGAATGACTGTTGGATATGAATCCTGCATCTCACAATTGAAAATTGATGAGAAGATCTCTATTCAAATTCAAAGATCAATCTGTGACTTTTTCCCGAACTTGGAACATGCAACTTGATAAGTCAATCAAGAATGTTGAAGTTGTCAAAAGGCATATGGATTCCAAATTGTGCAAAAGGATCAGTGGGAGCATAGTTAAAATTCGCAACGCAACGAGATATTGATCTACACATACGATATAAGAATATCAGAGAAGCACAGACGAAAGCGTGTTATTCACGCAATTTTCCATGATATGATTTGGAATTACATCTCACATAATGGCAATACGTATTTATGGAGATAAAAGCAAAGTAGATGTTGCAATTCACCAAATCAAAGTACAAAGACTGTATATTGATTAAATTCAATGTGGGATAATCCAAGAAAGGATTAGTTCCAAAGAGGCGAAACTCTCTTACTTATTTAATGAGCCCTAAATTTAATAAGTAAAGAAGTAACTGTCTCAAGAAGCCTTATGCTTTAGCATTTGGATTGCATGTAGCATGCAATGTCTTGTACTAGACCTGACACATCAAAATGCTCTGATCATTCAAGAGCTGCTGATAGTCGAACACCAGTAAAGGACACTGGACTACCATTAAAGCAATCCTCGAAGATAATTAAAGGATATAATGCTGGTCTGTGGTAGTAATGGAAAATTAAAAAACTCGAAGGATTTAAAATTTCGAGATTTCCAGTCTGAAGTGGATGATTTATTCTGTCTCGATGAAGCTAAGGTAAATTGGAAGAAATTCCAATAGTATACCATTGCCGACTCAATCAGAATAATTGCACCATTATGATGCTGCACAAGAGAAAGTGTTTAGACGAGAAACATTCGTCCAATGATTGGATGAATTACCTAGCATGGCAAAAACCTGTTATAATCTTAACCGATTTAAACAAGGCAATTGCTCAATGAAAAGGAAACGAGATCTCACCGATGATCTGAACACAATATCATATGATTGAACAAGTCATAGATAACTGAGACACGTAAAAGTACTACGTTATCTCAACAAAGACAAACTTAGCGGATCCACTAATTAAGCTCTTTCACAAATGGTTCGAGGGACATCTTGGTATAGATGGGTCTTAGAAATGTTGTGATTGGCTTTAGGGCAAGTGGGAGATTGATAGAGTAGTGCCCAGCAAGCAAATATTAATTATCTTGTTGAAGTACTATTTTCTTATGGTTTATAATTAATACGACCGTTCATTCGTAGTACGTGAAACTGAACAATGGCCAACTTCATCTCTCGCGAACTTATCTAAGCGATTGGATGAAATCCTAAGGTCACAATAGACTATGGGACGATTCACTTCAGTACTGAGTGCAATCATGAAACAGTCTCAAAGGTCGTGATTTTAAAACCGTTCCAAGTCATAGATTCCGAACGAGACGGGGTATCGTAGGAATCACCAAGACTTGTACAAGTATGCATGATTCACATGGAGTGAATTTGTAGCATTTCATGAGCAAGGCATTTGAGGCCAGTGCATATGAGTAGGTGGTTCAATGGAGGATTGAATGCATCGCACGACCCGAACAGAGAAACCCATTGTGGAAGCGCATGACGCATATCGGTGATGGGATGTTTCTCAAGGCTTATAATAGTGTACGATTTAGTCCTTAGACTTGAGGTGCTAGGGCGAATTCGGTGCACAAGTGTGCGTACTTAGATTTAGGTACTGGTCACGTAGCCTGGCCACAAAGTGCCTAAGTTGGGTGCGTACACGACTGTACGCGAGTGATTAGTACTAAGAAAGGATCTATCGACTCATCCTGATAAGATGAGAGTATTTCCTGTACGTTCTTCGATAATATATTCCTAGAAATCCATGGCCATGGTTGGTGACGAATTTGGAATGTATTTCCAAATTTAGCAGTCACACCGGAATTATTATCCAGAATTAGAAAGTACACTATCGAGATAATTAGAGGTGCCGATCAATTCACACACCCTAGGTCTCGATCGGGAAATCATCGTAGAAGGACCGTATGTACATGGCAATTATAAGAGGTGAGGTTCACAATAATCAATTCACCTTTGATTGGGCTTCATGGGCTTGTGGCTAGACATCGACCATGAAGTGTCGGTACTCCTAAATTAATAGGGAAATTAATTCTAGGAGTGGTCAATTAAAAGTTGTTTAATTGGTCGGAGCATTTAATTGCTCGTTAATTAAATCGCGAAAGTCGTGGGCCTGCTGCCAGTTGATGGTGAACCCATAGGGTCACACACAATACAATTGGACGGTGACTGTCTTAAAGGAAAAGCAAATGATTTAAAGTTGTTAAATCAAAGTAATTGAATTATGGTATTAATTCAATTGGAGATCATTAATTAGATGTCTGATTTATTAATGTTTAATTAATTAGAGTTATCTGATTAATTATGAAATTAATTAAAGTAGTTAATTAATTGGAAGTAGAAATAATTAACCAATTTTAGTATTGGATAATTATGGGGTTGATTTCGCAATTAACGAAAATAAAGGTAGGGGGGATTTTGTGTAAGACAAGGAAAATGAGTTTTAGTCTTGGAAAGCAAGCAAGAAGAGATATATCAAATCTTGCATTCCTAAGTTGATAAGGAATAGGAGATTTGATAGATAAGGGAAGAAGATATCTTCTAAGAGAAGGACTCTTCTCTTATAAATACTTCTTCTCTTCTCTTCATTTATAACTAAGGTTCAACTTTTGAAAACCCCAAAAAGCTTTTGAGAGAAAATACTTTGCTGAAAATAAAGAGAGAAAAATCGATTTACATAGTGAGGAAAATCAGATTTTTCGAACAAGAATTTTAATAGCAAATCGCCCCCTTTACTTTCGCCCCAAACCCTAGTCGCCTAAATTGATCTTGGCCGAACCCAAACTCGACCAGATCTGCCCTGGCCGAACCCTGCTCGATCACACAAGCCCTGTGATTCGATTCTTCCATCTGTATCTCCTAATCTCGATCAAGATCTTAAGTCCAGATCTGAAATCCTTTCTGACAAACCTGCGAGATCCAGTTCTGAGCCTAAGACTTGTAGGCGTCACTACAATCCGATTGGTTTGGACTAACTTTGGAGGTGAGACACATGGATCACTTAAGCTGTGGATCGAACCAAACACATGGAGGAAACCACCACAAATCCGTGGTGAGGTAAATTGCGATTAAACCCCCTATGTTTAATTAAGTGTTTGATTCATGCTTTTCGTATAATAAACTGTGGAGAAAGATTTATGGGACATATAGGGACCTCGAAAATTTTTAAATTCCGCACTTTGTTGTATTGACAATCGAGCCCCTAGATAGAATATCCCAACAGGTCATACGATAAAGGCTCTTCGTTCTGACCGAGGTGGAGAATTTCTTCGTAACGAATTTCTAAATTATCTTGTAGAGCATAGGATACTATCGCAGTAGACTCCTCCTGCTACACCCCAACTGAATGGAGTAGCAAAGAGAAGGAATCGAACCTTGATGGACATAGTTCGATCCATGATGAGTGCCACTGACCTTCCTCTTTCATTTTGGGGACATGCCCTCCTCACGGCAACGAAGATACTGAATATGGTACCTTCTAAGTCCGTACATAAGACACCATACGAATTATGGGTTGGCAAGGCACCCTCATACGCATTCATGCGCATATGAGGATCTCCCGCTTACGTCAAGAAGCTAGTGGGAGATAAAATGGAAACTAAATCCACTTTGTGCAAATTCATGGGGTATCCAAAAAACTCGATAGGATACGAGTTCTATGATCCTACGAGACAAACTATGTTTGTCTCAAGGAACGAACACTTCTTGGAGAAGGATTTATTGTTGGACAAGAAGGAACACAACATAGATCTAGATGAGGTCACTGAAGCTGAAAAGGCCGAAGATGTTGATCAAGCCGAGCCGTCACCACAGGCAGTGGGAGAACAAGAGCATGAAAGTGTACCAGTGAGTACACCGATACCTTGTAGGTCAGAAAGACAACGTTGAGAACCCGAGAGGTTCTAAGGTCTGCTGCACGAGACTGGACAGTCTCTAACCGACCCAAGGACTTAAATGAAGCTATGTTGGACATAGATTTGGGAAAGTGGCGCGAAGCCATGGAATCCGAATTGGACTCCATGCACTCAAACAAGGTCTGGACCTTGGTAGATCCACCAGTGGGAGTGACTCCCGTGGGTTGCAAGTGGATCTATAAGCGAAAGCTAGGAGTGAACGGAGACGTAATAACCTACAACGCGCGACTAGTGGCAAAAGGATACACTAAAAGACCAGGCATCTACTTTGAGGAAACCTTCTCGCATGTTGCAATGCCTAAATCCATTCGAAACTTGCTAGCCATAGCAGCGTGGTATAACAACGGGATATGGCCGATGGATGTGAAGACCGCCTTCCTCAATGGAGACATTGATAAGGAGATCTACATGGAGCAACTGAAAGGATATGCATCCAAAGAAGATGAGCACAAGGTGTGCAAACACCAAAAGTCCATTTATGGACTGAAGCAAGCTTCCCGAAGTTGGAACATCCATTTCGATGAAACGATCCACACTTTTGGATTCATCAAAAACGTGTTCGAACCTTGCGTGTACAAGAAGATCAGTGGGAGTACAGTTGAATTTTTGGTGCTTTACGTTGATAAAATCCTTCTCATTGGAAACAATGTAAAAGTGTTGTCCGAAACGAAAGCATGGTTATCTACACAATTCTCAATGAAGTATTTGGCAGAAGCATCCTTTGTAGGATCTACCGAGATAGATCAAAAGGATTGTTGGGCCTCTCCCAATCACAATACATAGATAAAATAATGAAGAGATTCTGTATGGAAGAATCCAAGAGAGGATTGCTTCCAATGAGACATGGAATTGCACTCTCTAAGTCTATGGCCCCAAAGACACCTGAAGAGAGAAGCAATATGTCTCAGATACCATATGTCTCTGCTATATGAAGCAATGAGACATGGAATTGAGCGTTACGAGTTGCTATCAGTCTGATCCAGGTGAGCAACACTTGATAGCCGAAAAGGCAATTTTGAAGTACATGAAAAGAACTAAGGAATTGTTCTTGGTATACGGTGGAGGAGAATTGAAATTGGAAGGGTTTACAAATTCAAGCTTCCAATGTGATGTAGACGACTTCATGTCAACATCTGGATACGTATTCTGCCTCAATGGTGGTGCGATAATCTGGAAAAGCTCCAAGCAAGACACTACCGCATATTCAACCGCTGAAGCAGAATACATTGCCGCGTGTGAAGCAGCAAAGTAAGGTGTTTGGATGAAAATCTTCATCCAATTCTTGGACATGATACCTAGCATTGCTGAGCCCATTACTATCTTCTGCGATAATAATGGGGCAACAACACAAGCAAATGAGCCGAGATCTCATCAGAAATCCAAACACGTACTCAGACGATACCATTTGATAAGGGATATCATTGGTAGAGGAGACATTAAGATGGAACGTGTCGATTTGGAAGATAATACCGCGGACCCGCTAACGAATCCACTGCCTCAAAATGCATTGGAGAAAACATCTACTAAAGTAGGAGTTTGATAGAAATAGTGTCCGGCAAGCCAACTGTATGGCTGTCATTTATTGCAATTAAATGAAGGAACTATTCAATTTAGATTAATTAACGCATTTTATTATATGGTTGATCTTACGCGGTTTCGTACGGGATCAATAATAGAAAGTAAAGTAAATATAAGTGATAATGCGGGTTCAAATACGTATATTCCGATCGTGAGTATAAAGAATACAATATGGGGTCCTATTTGAGCATTAGAGCATGTCGTACAAGCTAGAGCCTAAGTACAATATAAAGTGATATAATCTAACTTTCCGAGGAGGCTTCGAGTTGTAGCTTCGAGCAAGGAGCACCTGGGAAAGCGTGTCTGGCGTCATAAATGCTAGTGATATTTATACTTGAGGCGGTGTGCTAGGTGAACCATCCACAGGGATATATTTCTTGGCCCAAGGGCCTGGGCCTGGGCCTGGGGTCGGCCCAACTGAAAACTCGACCCTGAGCTTCTTTGCTAGAGATCGAACTGGGCTAATTGGAATTCGGGATCGGAATTATGTCTTCGAGGTCGGATTTCATGGTCTTCAATCAGACATGACTTTCCAAAATAGAGAATCCAAAGTACCCCTCATCAATACTCCCCCACTTCTCGAGCGTAAGTGAAGCTGAAGCTCGGAGAAGTAAATGTTGCCTCAAGATTAACATGAATCATTATTTCGTGTTTCGGATATACCTCATTAAAAACCTAATTCGGAAAAACCCTGGGATAAAAACCGAACCAGGGAAAAAGAGTGCATATCTTGGAAACCTTAACATGAATAACTGTTGTGATGTAAATGAGAATATCATTATTTTGTGTTTCGGATATACCTCGTTAAAAACCTAATTCGGAAAAACCCAGTGGGATAAAAACCGAACCAGGGAAAAAGAGTGCATATCTTGGAAACCTTAAAATGATTAACTGTTGTGAAGTAAATGATAATATTCCTTCACCCTTAAAAAAATGATTGTAGCAGTCCATTGAGTCTTTTTGTAGCAGTTGAGCCCTCATCAGTACTCCCTCACTTCTTCGAGCGTTAATAAAGTTGAAGCTCGGAGAAGTAGATATATTTCGAAGTCGAAGGGACATGTTTTTCTTCAATAGCCAAGCTACGGCCTAAATTCGTGGAGTATAGGGGCAAAAACTGCAATTATCAGGAAAATAAATTTGAATTTATTGTGAGAGAGCTCAACCGTCACAGTTACTCGGGGTCCGATCTGCAATTTACCATTTTAACCCTATATATATACGTTGACCGTTGAAGATTCATTTACAACAGAATCCAAAACCCTAGATCGGAGCTTAGCGATCGAACATATCACAGTCTAGAAAATTAATCTTGAATACATGCATCTTCAAAATGTTGGGATATTCTATCTAGGGGCTCGATTGTCAATACAACAAAGTGCGGAATTTAAATTTTTTCGAGGTTCCTAATAGTCCCATAAATCTTTCTCCACAGTTTATTATACGAAAAGCATGAATCAAACACTTAATTAAACATAGGGGGTTTAATCGCAATTTACCTCACCACGGATTTGTGGTGGTTTCCTCCATGTGTTTGGTTCGATCCACAGCTTGAGTGATCCATGTGTCTCACCTCCAAAGTTAGTCCACACCAATCGGATTGTAGTGACGCCTACAAGTCTTAGGCTCAGAACTGGATCTCGCAGGTTTGTCAGAAAAGGATTTCAGATCTAGATCTGGACTTAAGATCTCGATCGAGATTAGGAGATACAGATGGAAGAATCGAATCACAGGACTTGTGTGATCGAGCAGGGTTCGGCCAGGGCAGATCTGGTCGAGTTTTGGTTCGGCCAAGATCAATTTGGGCGACTAGGGTTTGGGGCGAAACTATAAAGGGGCGATTTGCAATTAAAGATTCTTGTTCGAAAAATCTGATTTCCTCACCCGATTTTTCTCTCTCAATTTTCAGCAAAGTATTTTGTTTTCTCTCAAAAGCTTTTTGGGTTGTGAAACTTGTACAAAGTGAAAAACCTCTTTATGAAGAGAAGAGGGAAGAGTATTTATAAGAGAAGAATCCTTCTCTTGATAGATATCTTCTTTCCTCATCTATCAAATCTCCAAATCTTTCATTCCTTATCAACTTAGGAATGTGAGATTTGATAGATCCCTTTTAACTTGTTCTCCAAGTAAAAACTCCTTTTCCTTTAACTACTAAAAATCGCCCCTATCCCCTATTTCAAGTTAATTGCAAAATCAACCCATAATTTATTTCTTCTTCCAATTAACTACTTTAATTAATTCCATAATTAATCAGATAATTCTAATTAATTAATTGAACATTAATCAATATGTTATCTAATTAATATTCTCCAATTCAATTAATACCATAATTCAATTACTTTGATTTAACAACTTTAAATCACTTGCTTTCCTTTAAGACAGTCACCGTCCAATTGTATTGTGTGTGACCCTCTGGGTTCACCATCAACTGGCAGCAGGCCCACGACTTTCGTGATTTAATTAACGAGCAATTAAATGCTCCGATCAATTAAACAACTTTTAATTGACCACTCCTAGAATTAATTTTCCTATTAATTTAGGAGTACCTACACTTCATGGTCGATGTCTAGCCACAAGCCCATGAAGCCCAATCAAAGGTGAATTGATAATTGTGAACCTCACCTCTTATAATTGCCATGTACATACGGTCCTTCCACGATGATTTCCCGATCGAGACCTAGGGTGTGTGAATTGATCGGCACCTCTAATTATCTCGATTCTGTACTTTCTAATTCTGGATAATAATTCCGGTGTGACTGCTAAATTTGGAAATACCTTCCAAATTCGTCACCAACCATGGCCATGGATTTCTAGGAACATATTATCGAAGAACGTACAGGAAATACTCTCATCTTATCAGGATGAGTCGATAGATCCTTTCTTAGTACTAACCACTCGCGTACAGTCGTGTACGCACCCAACTTAGGCACTTTGTGGCCAGGCTATGTGACCAGTACCTAAATCTAAGTACGCATACTTGTGCAACGAATTCGCCCTAGCACATCAAGTCTAAGGACTAAATCGTACACTATTATAAGCCTTGAGAAACATCCCATCACCGATATGCGTCATGCGCTTCCATAATGGGTTTCTCTGTTCGGGTCGTTCGATGCATTCAATCCTCCATTGAATCACCTACTCATATGCACTGGCCTCAAATGCCTTGCTCATGAAACTCTTCAAATTCACTCCATGTGAATCATGCATACTTGTACAAGTCTTGGCGATTCCTACGATACCCCGTCTCGTTCGGAATCTATGACTTGGAACGGTTTTAAGATCACGACCTTTGAGACTGTTTCATGATTGCACTCAGTACTGAAGTGAATCGTCCCATAGTCTATTGTGACCTTAGGATTTCATCCAATCGCTTAGATAAGTTAGCGAGAGATAAAGTTGGCCTTGTTCAATTTCACGTACTATGAATGAACGGGCGTATTAATTATAAACCATAAGAAAATAGCACTTCAACAAGCTAATTAATATTGGCTTGCTGGGCACTATCCTATCACAAAATGTCTAGTTCGAGGGATCTAAAAGGCAAGGCGAAAGTAGTAGAAGAGCAGGAATCTGATCACGATATGAACCTTATTGATAATTTCTGACTTTCTGAGAAGGAGAGCTCTGGCGATTCGAGCTCCAGTTCCGACTCTGACACTGAGGAAGGAGAACTTCGTCAGGACTCCGAGAATGAGGGAGATGAAGTTGAGACTAAAACAACTGAGGCCGAGACAGTTGAAGCCGACACTTTAAAGTTGGCGGAAAACGAATCCCATAAGTATACCATTGGCGGTAACGTTACTGTTACAATATACAAGTGGGTAGAAACCTCGACCAATGCCAACCACCATAAAACCGAGCATAGGGCTGACCAGACTCCCAGCTCTTATACTAAAAAACATCGTAGAAAATTGGAGACTGGGTTTGGGAAATTTATTCCTGAGGGCTTTTCGATCGTCATCCCGGCTCCAGAAGAGCGGGTTACCGATCCCCCAAAAGGATGCCAAGCCTTCTACAGTAGGCAAGTTTCCTATAGGCTGCGGATCCCTTTTATCCCATTGATCAGTGATCTATTGGAGGCTTTTTCTCTCGCCCCTGCTCAGATTTTGTCGAATTCGATCGCGTATATAGTCGCGTTTAGCATACTTATGAAAGCCAAAGGGGAGAAGGCGTCATTTCAAAACTTCTGGCAAGTTTTCCAATTGAGCACATCTACAGCCTCGAACGCCTGGTTTGTGTATTTTTCTCAGAGGTCGAACCAATCCATTCTTTCGACCATGGTATCAAGTAATACCAAAGGCTGGAAAGGAGAGTTCTTCTTCGTTCGTGGTCCCGATACCCCAGCTTCAGATGAGAGCTCGGAGTCGGAACCGTACCTTTGGGAAGGAGCAGGACCCTGGATGTATGGCAAATGGAAACTCAAAGGACGCCTTACAGAAGAGTTCCTGGAATCGCTCCAATACAACCTCTATCAAACTACACTACTTATGTAGGAAGGGGTCTTGAGAATGGCCGGCCTTAGTGAACCCTATTGCGGTGATCGATTTCGGGCATCCTTCCTCGGTCCAAACCTACGACTAAAACAACCAACAGGAGGAGAATGCACCCGGAGGGGCCGATGCTGTCAATGTTCCTCTCACTTTAGGTATATCAGTTCACTATTCAAAATCATATCTTTATTTTGCCTTTGCACGAATTTATCTTAGTTACATTTTACAGCTGAAATCGTCGAGAGATTTTGAACCTCCGTAGCGGGCCCGAACGTGGCTTTCTCTTCAATGAAATCTCAGGGCCAGCCTCGAATACAAAAGAAATCAAAGGCGGGCCAAAACACTGATGCGGCTGGTCCCAGTGCGAATACCAATGTAATTCCAAACCCGGATCCGATCATTCCGAGGATTGAAGCTGAAGGAACATCTCAGGCTGAGAGCGCTGGCCCTTTGAGAACAGTGTTTTCGATCAACACCGCCGACCCAAATGCAGCTCGGTATAGCTCTTATTCTTTTAAGTAGATGCAAGGGCAACAACTGCTAGATGCTCGGATGGCTCGGAAATGAAATAGTGAAGTTCCTGGGTCCTCCAGACGAGTGAAGCCCTTTGATCGGAACCCAGGTCCAGTCCCTTGCCGGGCAGGAAGGAAGGAACCGGACTTAACATACTTCATAAAGGATCATCTTCGAGGTCCGAGGGCTACTGGGTACCCCGAACATGGGAGAATAAGTTCGGACTTTGGCCCTGATGGGGAACACACGGTGGACAAAGCATTCAGGATTCTAATGGCAGGTCGGTTCAAGGACGATATAGCCGAACGCTTCGCGATGGATGGTTTCCAAGTCATGGGAAATTTTTCTCGAGCACACCGGAGGTAATAAATTTCGACCTTGTTATCTTTCTTCCAAAATTATCAAGTGTAAATTAATGTGAACACTTTGCTTCTTTTCAGGTCGGAGACCTATTTGTACATCAATCTCATCGTCTGGTCATCTTGGAGGAAGAATTTTAGCAAGCTCATAATGCACTTAAACGCATTCTGAAGGAGGATGAGATTCTCGAAGCCCAGCTAGAGGACATGACCAGAAGGTTGTCCGAAAACCAAAAGGAGCTTACCGACACGAAGAAGGAGCTCAAAGAGACCAAAAACGGCAGATACACTCCTACGGCTGAGGAGAATCTTTTGGCTGCGGTCGGAGAAAAGAGTGTCCTCAAGTTAGAGGTTGAGAGATTAAAGGCGAAGCTCGAGCAGGCCAAAATAATTTCTGAACGAATGTATGCTTAAGGCCGAGAAGAAGCCAGACTTCCTGCTATAAGAGAGTTCTTGGAGTCCCTCATTCGCGATCCTCTGGTTCGAAAAAGGTCGGGCACAATACTCCAATCTTTCTTCTTTAAAGGAGTTCAACAACTGATCGCGGCGGGAAGAATTCCGAACAAGCTGGAAGATTATCTTCTACATATGAATCTCTACAACAACGCCTTTGGAGAAGACTATAAGGCTTCTTCCCTGCCACCAGATGTTGGAAACTTACAAAATCACGAGTTCGCTCCTTTTCTCGCAGTGTTTGGGGTTCCCATGCCGAACCCCGATGTGCTCGAACTTTCCTCCGGCGAGTCCAGCCCTCCTCTAGAAGAAAATGAGATCGAAAGAGAGGAAGATGTCAATATCGACGCTGACTCCGATGATCATGAGGGACAAGACGCTCCTCCTGAAAATAAGGCAGATAATTCCGGTAGCGATGATCAAGGCACTGACGAAGGAGACGATAGCTCCGAAGATGAAGATGATAGTTCAGATGAGAGTGATTCTGATGCTGAGGACGAAGAAGGAGATGAAGAGAAGGACCAGGACTCCGATTCTGGGAGTGAAAGTGATCAAGAGAGATCCGATAGCTGATAGTTTTCATGTAATAAATTTTCCCTTTGTATTTTGCTTCACGTTGTGTAATCTTGATATTTTCTAAGTTTGAATATATATCATGATTTTGCTTTTAATGTTTGGAAAGACTATTGCATACGATCGAATTTTGCAATTCTTCATCTAATTTCTTTGGGAGTTGCGACTGTTGATGTCTCGTAAAAACGATAAGTTGCTCATGCTATAAATATAAGGCTATTTCAAATCATTCCACTATAATAACAAGGTATTAAGATCAGAGCCCTGAGATCAATAATAAAATTCGTCCCAAAACTCTCTTTCCTCAATCGTCATGGACAAGTTGCTGGGCAATCCTATCGACCCCAAACTGTTAATTGGTAATGCTAAGAATAAGGCTACACCCAAGGACCCAAAGCCGAGTAAAGAAAGAAAATCCTCCATAACTTCTCCCAAAACTTCTGTGTCCTCCCCAGTATTACTAAGGGTGGAGAGAATAAGAAAGAAAAGCAGGCTTCGGCGAATCTCGCAAGAGTTATTCCCAACAAATCCATTCTTTCAAACGAGAAATCTGATGTCGAACCTAAAGATTCTCCCTCGAAGCCTCTTGATACTTGCAAACGAGGCTCGAGCAAGCAAAAGGCGTCTGACCATGCTTCGAACAAAAGACCTCACTCTGATGAAATTACTCCGACTGAGATCTTGCATAAGCTTGTAACTGAAAATAAGCCATTGATTGATGCTCTCGTAACTGATTTCGAGGGCGGAGGGCCAAGTAAGAAGGCCAAAATGACTGCTGTTGGGGAAGGTGCCACTGTGCAGGCGCCTTCCTTAACTGAAACATTAGAAGAATCCTTGAAGGTCATAAATCCTTCTGGTCCACTGCCTATTTCAGAGGCTCCACGCGGCCTTTTCTCCTTCCTCGGA
The DNA here is from genome assembly GCA_038501285.1 of Penstemon eatonii. Lineage (NCBI taxonomy): Eukaryota > Viridiplantae > Streptophyta > Magnoliopsida > Lamiales > Plantaginaceae > Penstemon > Penstemon eatonii. Next base: position 33,900,471 of record CM076710.1, on the reverse strand, counting down.
GAGTTGAAGAATAAGCCCCTTTCTGAGGGGACATTCGAGAACTTCGTTCTGAATCTTCTCTAGCCTCATCTCTCAGAAACTGAACCAGGCACGTCTAAAGGAAAAAAGGCCTTGCAGTTCTTTCGGTTGGGATCGAACTCCTTGTTCAGGTAATAATTTCTTTTGCTTTGCTTTAAAAAATTTGTTTTTCTCTCTCTTTTTTTTTTTTTACTTTTTTTATTAAATAATTACCATTCATTTTCCTTGAAAAAATAGGCTGGGAAAGAGTTCCTTGAGCTCGGTTTTCTGGCTGAGCAGGAGATCAAACGACAAGTTACCCTTGCACTCGGGCTAGAAAAGAAGAATGCTGAGCTGGAACGCTCCGTGGAGGCGAAAAAATCTTTCGAGGAAAAACTGGCCTTGGAGAAGGAGAAACCTGCGAAGGATAAAGGAAAAGAGTTCCACGAGAAGCTGAACAAAGAGATGGACGGGTTGAGGGGAATGTTTGAGCAGGAAAAGAAGAATTCCGAGCTCCGCGAGAAGGAAGCCTATGCTCGTGGCTACGATGATTGCAGTGCCGAGCTTCGAAAGATCTTTTATGAGAACAAACTTCTTTAGATGCTGTAACTTATTCCCCTAGATTGTTGTAATTTATGACTTTAATTTAGTACGTTGTTTGTAAGTTTGAATAATCTTGTTTGTGATTCGAATATCGGTATCCAACTGCTATGTTCGACTTTTTCTTCCTTTCTTGAATGAATTTTTTCTGCTTGCTTTCCTTAATATTTCAGTTAAATTGATGCTCTTAATCCATTCGAAATTTCGAACATGGAATTGACAAAATGTGAATTCTGACATGATCTTGCTAAGTCAGTCAATCTCGTGCGTTCATCTTTGTTGCTGTTGGGCTATTCTATCTAGGGGCTCGATTGTCAATACAACAAAGTGCGGAATTTAAAATTTTTCGAGGTCCCTATATGTCCCATAAATCTTTCTCCACAGTTTATTATACGAAAAGCATGAATCAAACACTTAATTAAACATAGGGGGTTTAATCGCAATTTACCTCACCACGGATTTGTGGGGGTTTCCTCCATGTGTTTGGTTCGATCCACAGCTTGAGTGATCCATGTGTCTCACCTCCAAAGTTAGTCCACACCAATCGGATTGTAGTGACGCCTACAAGTCTTGGGCTCAGAACTGGATCTCGCAGGTTTGTCAGAAAGGATTTCAGATCTAGATCTGGACTTAAGATCTTGATCAGGATTAGGAGATAAGATGGAAGAATCGAATCACAGGGCTTGTGTGATCGAGCAGGGTTCGGCCAGGGCAGATCTGGTCGAGTTTGGGTTCGGCCAAGATCAATTTGGCGACTAGAGTTTGGGGCGAAAGTAAAGGGGGCGATTTGCTATTAAAATTCTTGTTCGAAAAATCTGATTTTCCTCACTATGTAAATCGATTTTTCTCTCTTTATTTTCAGCAAAGTATTTTCTCTCAAAAGCTTTTTAGGGTTTTCAAAAGTTGAACCTTAGTTATGAATGAAGAGAAGAAGTATTTATAAGAGAAGAGTCCTTCTCTTAGAAGATATCTTCTTCCCTTATCTATCATATCTCATATTCCTTATCAACTTAGGAATGCAAGATTTGATAGATCTTTTCTTGCTTGCTTTCCAAGACTAAAACTCATTTTCCTTGTCTTACACAAAATCACCCCTACCTTTATTTTAGTTAATTGCGAAATCAACCCCATAATTATCCAATACTAAAATTGGTTAATTATTTCTACTTCCAATTAATTAACTACTTTAATTAATTTCATAATTAATCAGATAACTCTAATTAATTAAACATTAATCAATCAGACATCTAATTAATGATCTCCAATTGAATTAATACCATAATTCAATTACTTTGATTTAACAACTTTAAATCATTTGCTTTTCCTTTAAGACAGTCACCGTCCAATTGTATTGTGTGTGACCCTCTGGGTTCACCATCAACTGGCAGCAGGCCCACGACTTTCGTGATTTAATTAACGAGCAATTAAATGCTCCGACCAATTAAACAACTTTTAATTGACCACTCCTAGAATTAATTTTCCTATTAATTTAGGAGTACCCACACTTCATGGTCGATGTCTAGCCACAAGCCCATGAAGCCCAATCAAAGGTGAATTGATTATTGTGAACCTCACCTCTTATAATTGCCATGTACATACGGTCCTTCTACGAAGATTTCCCGATCGAGACCTAGGGTGTGTGAATTGATCGGCACCTCTAATTATCTCGATACTGTACTTTCTAATTCTGGATAATAATTCCAGTGTGACTGCTAAATTTGGAAATACTTTCCAAATTCGTCACCAATAATGGCCATGGATTTCTAGGAATATATTATCGAAGAACGTACAGGAAATACTCTCATCTTATCAGGATGAGTCGATAGATCCTTTCTTAGTACTAACCACTCGCGTACAGTCGTGAACGCACCCAACTTAGGCACTTTGTGGCCAGGCTACGTGACCAGTACCTAAATCTAAGTACGAACACTTGTGCACCGAATTCGCCCTAGCACCTCAAGTCTATGGACTAAATCGTACACTATTATAAGCCTTGAGAAACATCCCATCACCGATATGCGTCATGCGCTTCCACAATGGGTTTCTCTGTTCGGGTCGTTCGATGCATTCAATCCTCTATTGAATCACCTACTCATATGCACTGGCCTCAAATGCCTTGCTCATGAAACGCTACAAATTCACTCTATGTGAATCATGCATACTTGTACAAGTCTTGGCGATTCCTACGATACCCCGTCTCGTTCGGAATCTATGACTTGGAACGGTTTTAAGATCACGACCTTTTAGACTGTATCATGATTGCACTCAGTACTGAAGTGAATCGTCCCATAGTCTATTGTGACCTTAGGATTTCATCCAATCGCTTAGATAAGTTCGCGAGAGATGAAGTTGGCCATTGTTCAGTTTCACGTACTATGAATGAACGGTCGTATTAATTATAAACCATAAGAAAATAGTACTTCAACAAGCTAATTAATATTGGCTTGCTGGGCACTACTCTATCAATCTCCCACTTGCCCTAAAGCCAATCACAACATTTCTAAGACCCATCTATACCAAGATGTCCCTCGAACCATTTGTGAAAGAGCTTAATTAGTGGATCCGCTAAGTTTGTCTTTGTTGAGATAACGTAGTACTTTTACGCGTCTCAGTTATCTATGACTTGTTCAATCATATGATATTGTGATCAGATCATCGGTGCGATCTCGTTTCCCTTTCATTGAGCAATCACTTTGTTTAAATCGGTTAAGATTATGACAGGCTTTTGCCATGCTAGGTAATTCATCCAATCATTGGACGAATGTTTCTCGTCTAAACACTTTCTCTTATGCAGCATCATAATGGTGCTATTATTCTGATTGAGTCGGCAATGGTATACTATTGGAATTTCTTCCAATTTACCTTCGGTCCATCGAGACAGAATAAATCATCCACTTCAGACTGGAAATCTCGAAATTTTAAATCCTTCGAGTTTTTTAATTTTCCATTACTACCACAGACCAACATTATATCCTTTAATTATCTTCGAGGATTGCTTTAATGGTAGTCCAGTGTCCTTTACTGGTGTTCGACTATCAGCAGCTCTTGAATGATCAGAGCATTTTGATGTGTCAGGTCTAGTACAAGACATTGCATGCTACATGCAATCCAAATGCTAAAGCATAAGGCTTCTTGAGACAGTTACTTCTTTACTTATTAAATTTAGGGCTCATTAAATAAGTAAGAGTGTTTCGTCTCTTTGGAACTAATCCTTTCTTGGATTATCCCACATCGAATTTAATCAATATACAGTCTTTGTACTATTGATTTGGTGAATTGCAACATCTACTTTGCTTTTATCTCCATAAATACGTATTGCCATTACGTGAGATGTAATTCCAAATCATATCATGGAAAATTGCATGAATAACACGCTTTCGTTTGTGCTTCTCTGATATTCTTATATCGTATGTGTAGATCAATATCTCGTTGCGTTGCGAATTTTAACTATGCTCCCACTGATCCTTTTGCACAATTTGGAATCCATATGCCTTTTGACAACTTCAACATTCTTGATTGACTTATCAAGTTGCATGTTCCAAGTTCGGGAAAAAGTCACAGATTGACCTTTGGATTTGAATAGAGATCTTCTCATCTATTTTCAATTGTGAGATGCAGGATTCATATCCAACAGTCATTCTTCGGCAGTGAAAAACCACCTTTCTATGGCTAATAGTTTCGAAATGGATTTTGACGTAGCAAACGGAGAAGGTACTTTCCTTGGTCCTAGAAGGACTTTTGAAGAGTGACCTATCGCCATTAGGTGAGTCAAAGTTTCCACTTTGAATCTTATGGCTTCATGCCATATCCCTTAGTTCTTTTGTAATCTTGGATTAGAATCCAGTTTCTCAATTTCGTAAAATGGAATTTTGAGTTCCTAACGAATTGATCAGATTACTAATTTGTGCATGGATCGGTTCAGTAGGTTTCGGGGTTTACTCCCACTGTTTGTGGGAATGAGTCCAGTTCTTTGGACTTCATCAAGTTCTATGACGTCTCTTATTTCCTTTGACAAGTGTTTTGTCAACAGAGGAACAAGCTTCTTACGAGATACTTTCGTTTCTCTTTGTCGTTGAACAGGTTATCCAATGGATTTTGTTGGATTGCCCACAATCTTTATATGAATTAGATCTACCATCTACTCATATAAGGGTATGTTGCTATGTCTTAAATGACATGGTAGTGTAAGAACTTACTTCAAAATACTAGACCAAGTACTTCTGAAGAGTCAGGGGAGGCTATCCCCTAATGTGAATATAGGAATTTAGCAAGATCATAGTCGAGAGTCGAACCAAGTTTTATCAAAGCTCGATCTTCTTCTTTGATTTGCTTTGTTTAGAATTCTATTCTCCTTTAGATAATCGAGGATTTAGTTGCTTATGTTTCAGCAAGTTTGATTAGATCAAATTGCTTTTGACATAATGCATCTAGTTACTTCATTTCCAAAACGTCTATTGAATTACTTCAATAGTTTCAGAATTGTACTTCTTTTGAACTAGTGCTTTTAGTTCTAATTAATTTGAAATGTTTGGAATGCCTTGCAATCCTTTATTTCGGTTATTATTCCTTTAAGACAAGATTTGAAAGTTCGGAGTTTTATCCAAGTTCCTTATTTCAAGAACAGTAGACAAAAACCTTTCCTTTCGAATCTTTCTTTTGGAAGAATGTCCAAAATAAATATTTCAGTGAACGATTATCCAGGTTTTTCGATTCAGCATATAGTCTTCGAAGTTTTGATTTGTTTATCATTGTTTATTTCTATGTTTCAAAACATAAACATTTGTACAAAGTTAAATCGCTCTAATTAAATAAATTCCATTCTCAATGGTAAAGCAATAAGGTCTTGTACAAAATTTGAAATAATACTCAAAATAAACTAAAACTAAAAACTTTTGCTAATACGAAAAAACTTCTTCTAAAAAGGAATGTCTAGGTTGAGTACTTCCTTGACCCAGTCCCTGAATTCGATTTCCCTCAACTCTCTCTGCGCTTCATGCATCTTCCTTTCAAGGAATTTCCTCCTTTTAGGTTGAGAGGGAATGGTTTCATCTGCTGTAAACTCTTTTACAGAAATGAAAGTTTTATCAGATGTCTTACATCAAAAAGATTTAACAAATGTATAATTTAAAAAATCATACCGTAGTTAAGTCTATCCAGGAATTCCTTTTCAGTAAGCTTTCCTATTTTCCTTTCGTGCTTACACAGTGGGCAATTATCTTCATGCAGTCCAAGACCTCTTAGATGAGCTTGTTCATATTTGTCTAACAACTCATGCAATTGCTTTGTTTCAATTCCATCAAGCAGAATTTCACAGTGTTGCATGAAATGAGTGAAGATGTCAGAAAGACCATGTGTGGTAATTTCTATCTCATCTTCGAGCATCAATCCGGCTCTAAGCCTTTTGAGTCGTTTGAACATCTTGGTTAAGTAACAACAATATTCCTTGACGTTATTATACTTAGCCATGGTTTTTTCTTGAAGATAATAGCACATCATAGCCCCCAAAGTATTTTCGCGTCTAACATTCATTAATACTCGTTTGAACGGAACACTGTTGGGATATTCTATCTAGGGGCTCGATTGTCAATAGAACAAAGTGCGGAATTTAAAATTTTTTGAGGTCCCTATATGTCCCATAAATCTTTCTCCACAATTTATTATACGAAAAGCATGAATCAAACACTTAATTAAACATAGGGGGTTTAATCGCAATTTACCTCACCACGGATTTGTGGTGGTTTCCTCCATGTGTTTGGTTCGATCCACAGCTTGAGTGATCCATGTGTCTCACCTCCAAAGTTAGTCCACACCAATCGGATTGTAGTGACGCCTACAAGTCTTGGGCTTAGAACTGGATCTCGCAGGTTTGTCAGAAAGGATTTCAGATCTAGATCTGGACTTAAGATCTTGATCAGGATTAGGAGATAAGATGGAAGAATCGAATCACAGGGCTTGTGTGATCGAGCAGGGTTCGGCCAGGGCAGATCTGGTCGAGTTTGGGTTCGGCCAAGATCAATTTGGCGACTAGAGTTTGGGGCGAAAGTAAAGGGGGCGATTTGCTATTAAAATTCTTGTTCGAAAAATCTGATTTTCCTCACTATGTAAATCGATTTTTCTCTCTTTATTTTAAGCAAAGTATTTTCTCTCAAAAGCTTTTTAGGGTTTTCAAAAGTTGAACCTTAGTTATGAATGAAGAGAAGAAGTATTTATAAGAGAAGAGTCCTTCTCTTAGAAGATATCTTCTTCCCTTATCTATCAAATCTCCTATTCCTTATCAACTTAGGAATGCAAGATTTGATAGATCTCTTCTTGCTTGCTTTCCAAGACTAAAACTCATTTTCCTTGTCTTACACAAAATCGCCCCCTACCTTTATTTTAGTTAATTGCGAAATCAACCCCATAATTATCCAATACTAAAATTGGTTAATAATTTCTACTTCCAATTAATTAACTACTTTAATTAATTTCATAATTAATTAGATAACTCTAATTAATTAAACATTAATCAATCAGACATCTAATTAATGATCTCCAATTGAATTAATAACATAATTCAATTACTTTGATTTAACAACTTTAAATCATTTGCTTTTCCTTTAAGACAGTCACCGTCCAATTGTATTGTGTGTGACCCTCTGGGTTCACCATCAACTGGCAGCAGGCCCACGACTTTCGTGATTTAATTAACGAGCAATTAAATGCTCCGACCAATTAAACAACTTTTAATTGACCACTCCTAGAATTAATTTTCCTATTAATTTAGGAGTACCCACACTTCATGGTCGATGTCTAGCCACAAGCCCATGAAGCCCAATCAAAGGTGAATTGATTATTGTGAACCTCACCTCTTATAATTGCCATGTACATACGGTCCTTCTACGATGATTTCCCGATCGAGACCTAGGGTGTGTGAATTGATCGGCACCTCTAATTATCTCGATACTGTACTTTCTAATTCTGGATAATAATTCCAGTGTGACTGCTAAATTTGGAAATACTTTCCAAATTCGTCACCAACCATGGCCATGGATTTCTAGGAATATATTATCGAAGAACGTACAGGAAATACTCTCATCTTATCAGGATGAGTCGATAGATCCTTTCTTAGTACTAACCACTCGCGTACAGTCGTGTACGCACCCAACTTAGGCACTTTGTGGCCAGGCAACGTGACTAGTACCTAAATCTATGTACGCACACTTGTGCACCGAATTCGCCCTAGCATCTCAAGTCTAAGGACTAAATCGTACACTATTATAAGCCTTGAGAAACATCCCATCACCGATATGCGTCATGCGCTTCCACAATGGGTTTCTCTGTTCGGGTCGTTCGATGCATTCAATCCTCTATTGAATCACCTACTCATATGCACTGGCCTCAAATGCCTTGCTCATGAAACGCTACAAATTTATTCCATGTGAATCATGCATACTTGTACAAGTCTTGGCGATTCCTACGATACCCCGTCTCGTTCGGAATCTATGACTTGGAACGGTTTTAAGATCACGACCTTTGAGACTGTTTCATGATTGCACTCAGTACTGAAGTGAATAGTCCCATAGTCTATTGTGACCTTAGGATTTCATCCAATCGCTTAGATAAGTTCGCGAAAGATGAAGTTGGCCATTGTTCAGTTTCACGTACTATGAATGAACGGTCGTATTAATTATAAACCATAAGAAAATAGTACTTCAACAAGCTAATTAATATTGGCTTGCTAGGCACTACTCTATCAGTTGCACGGTATCCGGTATCCGTCGGATCAGACCGTGCGTTCACCTTAACTTTCATAATTTAGTTGATTCCCCATTTCTGAGATAAATTTGCTCCGATGGCGATGATCGGAAAACCCCTTCTTTCGACCCAAATATTTGAAATTCGACTCAGTACTTTCTTTGGAAAAGATAGAGTTTTGAATACCCTTGATCTCGTCTAGAATATCTACCAATGAACGTATTTCCGATCTTGAAGGCCAATAGGTCAAATCTGAAAAGCCAATAAGCTACCGATCATTGCCTGGGCACGGCGAATCAAGGAAAATACCTTTGTATTGCTAACTACCCGGGATCCGAGGAACTGCTCGACCCACAAAAGTGTTGGAGGAGTACGAGCATCAAGTTCTCCAAGGATGGTCGGTAGCTATTTATCATTCCTCTGGCACGGTCCACATAGTGAGGGACCTGTTGCCACAATATTTTCGAAGACATGATAGGGTGCGGCGTCGGAGGACGAGGTCAGCAACAAAGAATTCACGTTGCACCTTGAAAAGGATATCTTAACCTTCTTGTCTTCGGAATAATGATAAACAAAAACAGAAGCCTGTGGCTTCTATTATCCAAGTTCGAGGAAGAGCCACATCGAACGGTCGACGGGAGTAGAAGATTAGGCCGAAAATTTCATAGGATTGTAGAATGTAATAGGATCGAAATGTAACTCCGTATCCTTGTAATCATGGAGATACATGTAACTTTGTACCTTGTTCGGAATAAACTTTAAAATATATTTTCCTTATGCTCTGTTCTACCTTACCATTGTTCGAAATAATGAATCTTAATCAACTTTTCCAATTTACATAGCTGCTTTATTTATGCTTTTGATCAATTTACTTTATTGCTTCTGACCGTGGTTGATCGAGTTTAACCAAGTAACCAAATAATAACGAAACTTAATCGATTTAACTTATTGTTTCTGAAGTCGGCCGATCAAATTCGAATGAATAATCTGATAATAATATTCGAACGATTTCTCTGATCAAATAATTTTGAGGTAACTTATCACATAATATTTCAAACTTTCCTTGTGTAATCTTAGGAACGTGACCATGCTTTGTTCACTGCAGAAGTCATTCAACCATAGTATCCGATCACTGGGATAATCAATGATATTACTCTAAGTAATTTCCAACCTTGTGCCATTTTGACTATACGTTGCGAATGATTCACGTTCGATCAATAACTTGGAAGGTAGGTATGCTTGGTTGGTCTAGAATTCGATCGTCCCGAAGAGATTTTCGAACATAAGGTGAGAAAATTTCTTACTGCTTGCCCAAACGGTCCCCTTTATTTCGGGAAGCGGAATGGTCGGCGCATTTACCGCTCGTATCTTGACCGTTCACTGTGAGATCTGGGCCGTTGAGTTCATCTTCCTTCTTCTATAAATAGTTCTTGAATTACCATTTCATATTTTACTCTCAGTAAAATGCTTTGTCCGATCTTCGTGATTGGACTTTTACCTCCTCCGAACCAAACCATGAGTTTCATATCACAAATAAAAATGTTCGAGACTCGAACCCGCACTCTTTTTTCCGATCCTTCATTTTCTCGAGAAAGACCTCATTCATCTAGAATATCGACAAACAAAAAACCCGGCGTCTAGAATATCGGCAAACGACCTGGCCTCTTCGATATACCTTGTCTGAGACGGGTTTGAATTCCTGTATTCTGACCTCCAACCAATCGTATAGTGGATCGACTCCTTCGGGCGTAGCTCCGCTCTCGAGCATCAGCTTCTTCAAGGTGCTTCTTGAAGAATGATGCCTCCGAGATTGCAAGGAGTAATCAAATGGGATTGATCTCTGCCGCTCTGGATCGGAGAAAGGGTTTAAATGAACCAACATGATGTCCATGCAAGAAAGGGGCGGCTCATACTGCCTTACTTCAAAGCTGGATGCATGTTCGATCGAGGACTAGTCCGAGCTTGCGCTTCACAGATGAAGATCTTAAATCGGTTAAAAGTCCTGGAGATAGTCCGTAGCTCTGTTGGTCACTCAGAGACCTTTAGTATAGGCCCTAGAATTTGTAGTAGGATAACTCAGAAGATGTAACTTTTCTTTTTGGGCTATAATTTTTCTATTGTGAACGAACCACTTGTAATTCCTCGTAAATGTTTATGAATAAAATCTCTTCTTTGATCTTCATATAGCTTGTAATTTCCTTTCCTTGTCTTTTATTTATCTATCATCAAAATTGGAGTTCGAAAATAATTGATCAGATACGAATCAAACTAAAAATCAAGGGTGAATTCGATCATTATATAATTTTGATAATCGAACTTGAATCTCGATCTCTATTGGAAGAATACTTTCAACTGATTTTGAACAAATTACATCGAAAAGATAATTCATACTTATATAAGCCTTCTTATAAACTCAAGTTTGCAAAATTCTGGCTCCATATTGTTGGATCGAAATATTGTAATCGATCCCCTGAGGAATCCCTCAATTTTTTGATCTAAGGGGCATAGCAACGACTTTCACCCTTAGTCCATTTTCTTTTTTCGAGGGTCATAGCAAAATCTTTCACCCATTTCATTTTTTGATCTAAGGGGCATAGCAACGGCTTTCACCCTTAGCCTATTTTCTTTTTTCGAGGGTCATAGAAACAACTTTCACCCATTTCAATTTTTGATCTAAGGGGCATAGCAACGGCTTTCTACCTTAGTCAATTTCCTTTTTTCGAGGGTCCTAGCAACATCTTTCACCTATTTCATTTTTTTATCTAAGGGGCATAGCAACGGCTTTCACCCTTAGTCAATTTCTTTTTTCGAGGGTCATAGCAAGAACTTTCACCCATTTTAATTTTTGATCTAAGGGGCATAGCAACGACTTTCACCCATAGTCAGTTTCCTTTTTTCGAGGGTCATAGCAACAACTTTCACCCATTTCATTTTTTTGATCTAAGAGGCATAGCAACGACTTTCACCCTTAGTCATTTTTTTTGTTGGAGTCGATCATAAGCAGATAAGAATAGCATGCGACTGCAAATGAGTTGCATAGATATCTCCAGAATAGCAAAACTTCATTGAACTGATTGAACTGAAAATTCTTCGATAATAGTAGGAACAAAATGTGATGAGGGTTACTTTGGATGTTCTATTTTAGGAAGGTCTTCTACGATCGGAATTAGCAATATCCGACCTTGCAACATATCGGCCGACCTCCAACTCTGTATGGCCTACTCCGATCACAGGACAATAGGTTCATGCTCGGATTCCACTGATGGGCTGACCCTAGGCCCTGGCTTGTGGGTCAAGAAATAAACCCCTTCGGATTGTTCAGCTAGCACACGTATTCTGCTATAAATACCGCAAGCATTTATGACGCCAGACAACGCACGATTCCCCAGGTGCACCCCGCTCGAAGCTACTGCTCGAAGCCTCCTCGAGATTTATATTTCTATCGCATTGTATGCATTAGTCTCTAGCTTGTACGACATCCAATAATGCCCAAGTAGGACCTCGAAATATATTGTAATCACGATTGATAATATACACATTTGACCCCATCATTGGCAATTTAGCATCTTTATTGTATTCGTTTTCCTTTATTGATCTCATACGAAACCACGTTAGATCAATTGGCGCCCACCGTGGGGCCTTATTTGGGTGTTAGATCGAAATATGCCTACTACGAGACGAAATACTTACATGCGAGGAGAACCTTAACAGATAGCTAGAGCGCAGAACTCCGTTAACAACGAGCCCAATAATCTTTCTCGAGCGGCTCGTCAACAAAAAGCTCCACCAATCATGCCACAAGAGGATATTCCTATTCGCACAACCGTGGCCGATCTGAGATCCATCATTGGAACAATGTGCAGGGAATTCTTGAACAGTGGAAGAGCTGATCAGTCACCAGTGGAAGACCTGAAACATTCAAAAGGAAAGAAGTGTGCTTCGGTCGATATCAAAAGCACCTACGACAAATCCTCTCCAACCAGCTCCATCGAAGTCTAATGTTCGATCTGTATTACCATACAAAGTTGTACATGACGTGGAAGACTCAATAGTCAAGGACAGTCAACATTTGGGTGTTGATAAGGCAAATAAATCGACCTATAAGAGAATCACTGAAGCTGAACTAGAGAAAATAGTGCAGGAGAGGGTTGCTAAGAAGTTAGATCGAGAAAATTTGATCAAAGAGGCTCGGCATGCGGGCACGACGATCAGGCGTACTGAGATAATGCAAAATAGAGAAACATTTTGAGAAAACATCAGAGATAGAGAGATCGGAAACAGTATCATGAGATGTTCACCTTTATGTCAAGAAATTCGAGAGACATGAAATACTGAGACAGCGCCCACGAGGTTACCACGGTATAATGGGACTACGGACCCCGCATAACACATTAACAGCTTCATTAATGTGATGAATTTGTATGAACATTCGGAAGATTTTTGCTGCAAAATCATGGTCACGACCTTTGAGGGAATCGCACTTGATTGGTTCGGAAAATTGCCACCGAACTCTATCTTCTCTTTTGACGAGTTTTGCGACTAACTCAAACACCAATTCGCAAGCCAGAGGAAACCTAGATTGCCTGCCAATCATCTGGGCACAGTAAAACAAATGGAAGGAGAAACTTTGAGGCAATGGTTGGCACGTTTCAGCATCAAACTTCTTAAAGTCGATACTCCACAGATCGAATACCTATCCTCCTTGATGTTCGAGTTAACGAAGAATACACAGTTCGGAAATGCACTGTGTAGAAAGAAACCAAAATCTTTCGAAAGGATCATGGAGATAGCAGAAACGTACATGATACAAGAGGAAATGAACAAGCTAAAGCATGCTCAAAACCCGAGGCCTCCCCTCGGAAAGAAACAGGACATAGCCCCTGTGCCGAAACCAGGGGATTACGGTGGATCGAATATAGGGTCAGTTTGGCAGAGAATCAACACCTACAAACCCCAGATGCCAAACAACCGTCCCAATTCCTATGGTCCAGTCTCTGATCCTAATTCGATTCCTCGACCGAGAAAAATCCACTTTACCGAATTGAATACTTCAAAGGAAGAAATTCTCACTGTCTTGGAGGAGAGGAATTTGATACCTGAAATAGAAAGGATTACACAAGCCAGACAGGGAACTTTGAACTATGACAAATACTGTCGATACCATAGAGCTCGTGGGCACAGTACATGAAATAGTTATCAATTGAAGGTTGAAATTGAGAAATTGATCGTACAAGGTAAACTAAAAGAGTTTGAAAAGAGAGGAAACTATAACAACCGTTATAGGTCCAAGAGCCCTCAAAAGTTCATCGTTCAGCAACATGAGGCTCGGAATCAGCCGGAGAAACAACCAAATGGAGTAATCAACATGATTGTAGGTGGACTGGCGGGGGGAGACAGTAGAAATGCAAGCTAAAGAACGATGAGATCGATCAAGTCGGTCGTATTGGCTAGGAAATAAGTATTCTCTTTGGAACCACCTTCCATGGAGAATCAAGTCATAAGCTTTAGTGATGCGGACCAACCAGCAGATGTTACTTGGGGTGTGGACGATGACGATCTCGATTTTTTGATGGTTCTAACTTTGAAAATTGCTAACTATGAGGTTAAAAGAGTTTTGATCGACAATGGTAGTTCCACGAATATTATTTCTTCGGAAGCTCTTTCTCGAATGAATCTCCAGCATCCTTGTCTGGATAAAGTAATCACTCCATTGGTCAATTTCGGTGGTTCGGAAATTGTCCCGCTAGGAACCATCTTGCTAAGCACGACCCTCGGGAAGAAACCAAAGAGTGTGACTAGAATAGTAAAATATTTGGTGGTGGAAATACCCTTTGCTTATAACGCCATACTGGGAAGGCCGACGTTGAACGCATCAAGGCTGATGTTTCAACATATCATCAAAAGGTGAAATTTCAGATAGGTGGAGGGGTCGGAGAAATGGGAATGACCAGTATATGGCCTGAGAATGTTATAATTCTTCATTGTCGATAAAGAGAAAGATCGAGCCTGAGATTCCGAGCAAAAGAAGGCCGATCAATTTAGAGTCAGGATCGATTGCTGGCGTACCGATCCCTGATTATGATAAACTACAAGGAAAGAAAGCCAAGAATGTAGATATGAGCGTCCAAGCCCCCGACTACAAGAAGGTTGCCTTAGTTCCTGGATCGCCAGAAAAGGTTACCAGGATCGGAATGGAGCTGAGCGAGTGAATGGAAACTTTGCTCGTCGACTTTCTACGAAGAAATGTGGATGTCTTCGCCTGGAGCTCGGATGATATAGTGGGGATCGACCCTCGGGCAATCACGCATTCATTAAACATAGATCCGAAGGCGAAACCTGTTAGGCAGAAGAAGAGGAATCATGGACGAAAAAATGATAAAATAATCAATGCGGAAGTCGATAGATTGTTGGCAGCTGGTCAAATTAAAGAGATCAAATTTACGGAATGGTTATGTAACGTGGTGTTAGTTTCCAAGGGAGAGAAGGTCGAAAACAAATGGAGAATGTGCAATGATTTCACCGACCTCAATAAGTTATGCCCGAGGGACCCATATCCGTTGCCTAGGATCGACATGCTGGTAGATTCTACGGCAAGTTTCGTTTCTTCATCATGATTATGATGGATGTTTTTCAAAGGTTTTACCAAATATTTATGAATGAGAAGGATCAAGATAAGACCGCTTTCATTACCGAATGCGGGGTTTATTGTTTCATTGTAATGCCATTCGGACTAAAATGCAGGAGCAACTTATCAAAGGTTGGTCAATATGATGTTCAAAGAGTTGATCGGTGAAATCATGGAAGTTTATGTGGACGACATGCTTGTGAAAAGTATGACGGAGGAGGATTATATCAAGCACCTTGATCGGTGTTTTACAATTCTAA
This sequence comes from Penstemon eatonii, assembly GCA_038501285.1. Lineage (NCBI taxonomy): Eukaryota > Viridiplantae > Streptophyta > Magnoliopsida > Lamiales > Plantaginaceae > Penstemon > Penstemon eatonii. Next base: position 33,885,255 of record CM076710.1, on the reverse strand, counting down.
GGAAATATGGTATGAAATTGAACACAGCGAAGTTTACCTTCGGGGTCAGATAAAGAAAGTTTTTGGGCTACCTCGTACACGAGCGCGGAATTGAAGCTAATCCGGAGAAGATTCGAGTGATCACCAAACTGAAAGCACCAAGGAGACTTTCAGACGTGTAGAGTTTGCTCGGAAAAATCATCTCATTAAACAGGTTCATTTCAAGGTCAGCCGATAAGAGTTTGCCCTTCTTCAAACTACTGCGAAAATATAAGAACTTTGAGTGGACGGCTGAATGCGATAAATCTTTTGAGGATCTCAAGGCTTATCTTACTTCACTTCCTATGCTGGCAAAACCAACCGAGGGTGAACCATTAGCTCGGTGCTGGTGAAGGGGGAAAAATCCGAACACAAACATGTGTATTACTTGAGTAAATTATTACAAGGCGCGGAAAAGAACTATGTGGAGATCGAGAAGTTCGCACTTGCTAGTAGTAGCTGCTCGGAGATTGAGACCTTATTTTCAGACTTACAAGATTATTGTTTTGACTAACAAACCTTTGAGGCAGGTCTTATCGAAACCAGAGGCTTCTGGAAGATTAATAAAGTGCGCAGTAGAGCTTGGCCAATTTGAAATTGAATATCGGCCAAGATCCGCGATCAAGGATCAAATTTTGGCAGATTTCATTCGAGAAACCACGGGAGTGAAAGTTCTGGACGAAGTGGAATCTTCAGAAGTAAACTCGATCAAGAAGGTCGAGGAACCAGTATGGTTGATGCACGTCGATGGGTCTTCGACTAAGGAATGAGGAGGAGCAAGGATACATCTCCAGGGTCCTGCCGGAGAAGATTTGAGCTATACAATCACGTTGGACTTTGTTATCAATAATAACGAGGCGGAATATGAAGCTCTTATCGCAGGCTTGGAAATGGATCTAAAGGCAAAGGTAAAATTCCTTACTGTGCTTACTGATTCCGAACTCGTACATAGACAGGTCAAGGGTATTTACGAAGCTAAGGAGTTCAACATTATTAAATACCTCAACAAGGTAAAAGATCTGATCTCAAAGTTCGAGAAGCTCGAAATCCAACCGATCCCCAGAAAAGAAAATTTGTGGGCAGATCTATTATCTAAATTTACAGGAACAACTGATGGAAAGAAGGAAAGGATTATTACTTGGTTACTTTCGAACACACCGGCTATCGATTTGGACGTTACTCCGAGCATCGATATTATGGAGATCGACGAGCAGAAGCCCTCCTGGGTTGATCATCTTGTAGAGTATTTGCGAGAATGAAAACTCCCTGAAGATTCTAATGAGGCTCGAAGGGTAAAATACTGATCACCATGCTTCGCCCTAGTGGAAGGAAGACTCTATAAAAGATCCTCATCGGGAATTCTACTGAAATGCGTTCACGAGGATGAATACGACACGATCTTGAAAAATTTCCATGAAAGGGAAGCTGGAAATCATTGTGGTGCACGAGCGTTGGCTCTGAAATACTCGAGGGCAGGATATTATTGGCCTACCCATATTTATGACTCAGTCGATTATGTGAAAAAAAGCCATCATTGTCAGATTCACTTGAATCTGATCTACCAACCTGCAGAGCAGATGCATTCTATTCCTATTTGTTGGCTTTTCGATAAATGGGGTATTGATATTGTCGGACCTTTTCCGACCGCTAGATCAAAGAAGAATTATGTGTTGGTTGCCGTAGAATATTTCAGCAAATGGGTGGAATGTGTGGCTTTGACCAAGATCACTCAGTTCTAGGTTTTAAATTTTCTATGGAAAAATATTATCTGCAGGTTCGGAATTCCTAGGGTATTGATCTCAGATAATGGAACTCAGTTTGCTGGAAAGAAAATCTTGGAATGGTGTGAGAAGTTCGGGATACAGCAGAATTTCACATCTGTTAGACACCCGCAAGCAAATGGACAAACTGAGGTCGTAAGCAGAGAGATTGTTCGATCATTGGAAAAATGGTTGGCCGAAGCAAAAGAAAAATGGCTTGATGAACTGGCTGGAGTCGTATGGGCCAATCGAACAACGATAAAGGTTGCTACAGGAAAAACTCTTTTTAGCCTGATTTACGGCTTGGAGGCTGTTATTCCGATCGAAACTCTTATTCCATCTCCCAGAGTTGAATTCTATGATCCAACAAATAATCAGCCTTTGAGGGAAATGGAGATCGATCATGCGGATAGCAAAAGAGATCGGGCTAAACTTCAGGCTACAAACTCCAATATGGAAAAGGCATACAATCCGAAAGTCAGAGTCCGAACCTTCAAGGTCGGGGACTTAGTGCTGAAGAAAGTTGAAGTCTCAAAACACGTGGGAAAACTACAACCTAATTGGGATGGCCCCTATGTTGTTGTCGAGGTCGGAAAGAAAGGCTCATATAAAATTGCCTATCCGAATGGAGAAGTTCTTCCGCGAACATGGAATGCAGTTAATCTTAGGAAGTATTATGGGAAATGAAGATTTTGTATCGAGTTTTCAATTTATCTATCATTTATTGTTCTCTATTCGGCTTTATTATGTCTCCTACTATTGAAGAAATCAATGAAATCTTGCTATTTTCGAATGTTCTTATCATTTCTATGCGTCTCCGTCAATTATCTATTATATTCAAGCTCGGCACTCGGCCTCTCCTCAAAAATTGACTAAGGGTGAAAGCCGTTGCTATGCCCCTTGATAACTCTGTGAAAACAGTGTTATCAAGTCTATTTCCTTTACTCATTCGATTACTTTTATTAGAGTTGTGGTAGAATCTTAGGTAGTTTTAGTTAGTTTTGTATTTTGTCGCTCGAGTCATTGGTTTAATTGTTTTATGCATGAATTGAGATATTTTCTTATATATTGTGTTCATATTTGTAGGCCTAAGCTATTTTGGATCAAAAGACATGATTGGAAGAGAAGAACACCGAATTAAAGATCAAATGAAGTCAACTAGTGCAAGAACGAAGAATGAAAATGCTGTCAGAAATGTTGTTATGCACTCCGAGGATCATAACTCTTTCAAGGAAGCTCCAATGAAGTTGAATTTCGACTATGATGTAGAGGAATGAGTTAGCTACACCACAGATTTTACGGATCTTAATTTGGAGTTCGGAGCTGAGAGTTATGACACTTGCAAAACTGTCGCGCAAATCTGTCGCGATTTTCAGCGGGCTTTAAGAGAATTCTTGGGCCCAAAGTCTCCTACTTGGACTCAACTTGGTAGATCTATTTAAGGACTTCAAGGTCACGAAATTACACATCTTTGATCAGCTCTAAACATACTTTTCTCATAGAATACACCTACAACATCAAAGATCTACTTGGAGAAAGATTGAAGAAGAAAAGAGAGAAGTCCTGAAGATCACCCAAGCAAGAAGAACACAATATTGAAGATCTTTATCTCAGATTCATCGTTTTGTCTATAAAACCACATGAACTCAGATTTGTTTTCCTTTATTATTTTCTTCTTATATTTATCATGAACTAATTCTTTAGGATCTAGGGTTTTTATGAAACTATGTTACTTTGATTATTTTCAATGGATTATTCATAGTTAGGGGCAATTCTTGTGTTTGATTTAATTTCGTTCTCTATGCTTGCAACTTGACTGATCACCTAGTTGTTAGATTTAATATTCTTTTCGAACTTGGAAAAGGGAGATTAGGATTAGATAGAAAATTAAATAGTAAACGACTCTTAGGATAGGAATATACTTAAGGCGTTTATACCCGTTACATGAGGTTCGTGTTTAATGCTCTGTGTTATTTATGAATCACCTAGGAATAGGATCGATTTGTATAATACATTAGGTTCTTATGTAATTCGGAAGATACGTAGGAATATACTTGAATCCTCGGGTAGCACTCTTGTCACCACAATAACTACGAAAATCTCAATTGGGCAATCGATAGATAACATAGTGGATTATAACCCTAGGTTTCTCTTCTCATTATTCGAACTCAATCCAAGTACTTAGGTTAGTTAATTCATTTAGTTAAGCTAGTTTAATTGAACCTAAAAATATATTTGAATTTGGAATCAATTTAAAGTAAATTAGGAATTGGAATTGGTAGATATTAGTCAAGTCCCTGTGGAGACGATACTCTTATACTTACTCTTTATTACTTGTTCGATACGTGCACTTGCGTTTATTTGCGTGTGTAAAATCCGCAACAAGTTTTTGGCGCCGTTGCCGGGGACTTGCAACATTTATTTGCCAATTTTTATTTTTGATTTTTCTTTTGGTTGGTTCCTAGTTAGTTATTCTTTTTTTTGTTCTCTTCATTTGATATGAATCATAGCAGTTATCATTTGCTTAATGAAGGAACGACTTGTGTGTATTGTGCAGGTGAACACTCGTACGATCGTTGCCCACTGAATTCAAATTCATGGTTATACATGGATCAATTTCAGGATAGTCAGTATGGTCAGAATCTTCACCCCAACAACTACAATTCAGGGTGGGGGACTAACCCAAATGTTCCATGGAGCGATGATCTGGATAGTAATCAATACACAAACTTCATGATGACCAACTCGTTCATACGTCCAAGTTATCAAGAGTATTCTCAGCCACCACCAATAGATCCAAATATTGCAGTTATGATGGCATTCAAAGATTGTATTGAGGAGATGAAAATGATCGGATCTAAAATTGATCAAGCTTATTCTCAACCATCAACAGAACCAAGTATTGCATTTATTGTGGCATTCACCGATTGTATGGAGGAGATGAAAATGATCAGATCTGAAATTAAGGCATTAAATTTAAGAATAGGTAATCTACCTCACGGCTCACTCTCGAATGAAGAGGATAATTCGATGTTATCAGACACTAAGTCGAGCGAGACAAATTCTCATATTTTTGAGAATGAAATAGAGCAGCCACATCGCAATAAATTGACAAGTTTCGATGTTCGTCATAACGAGGAGATCTCGGATGCAGAAGAAAATATCTTAACCATTCCGGAGGATGATCAAATCAGGGAATACATCGAAATCAATAAGTCAATGACGTTGATAGATGAGATTGAGGTAATGGAGATAGAGGAGGATACAATTGAGTTTATCATACCTCCAATTTATGAGCCAAAAAGCGATGAATCTTATTTTGGTGTGGATGAGATATTAGTAAGAGCTATGCAAAACGGAAGGGTTGATTATAAAACGAACTACAATATGCATACCCATCCTCAAAGCGTGACTTGGATAAGAGTTGGTAAAGATTATAAGAGATTTTAACCTGGGGATAGAGCTTGTCGATTCGATACGAGGTTCAAATTTGTCCCAATTGAGCTTACAAGGGAAATACCAAATTTCGGGACAACAAAGAAAGCAAAAAGGCCCGGACTTATGCTTTGATCCGGATGGAACCCTATTTGATTATTGGCCACCTTAAAAGGGAAGTGTCAAAGTCGAGCTAAGGACTTAAACCTAAGCGCTTCTTGGGAGGCAACCCAAGCTTTTATTTGTTTTTGGTTTTTGCGTTTTTTTTGTTTTGTTTCGTTTTGTTTTAGTTTTAGTGTGATCTGTGGTGTTTTGTTGGGTTTTGCAGGTATATCGCGGTGCAAGGTAACGAGGAGATGAATATTTCGTGGACTGGGGCATTTTGGAGAAGAAGAATAATCAAGCCATGGCACAACTTGAGTCAGGCCATGGCTCAAGTCTTGAACAATAAAGTGAACAAATTCCAGCATCTGTAAGCCATGGCACAACTTTAGTCATGCCATGGCTCAACTTCAAGTGCCCAAAAGCCACAAATTTTCAGAATCGGAAGGCCATGGCTCAAATTGGATCAAGCCATGGCCTCAAAATAAAAAAAAAAAAAAAAAAAAAAAAACGGGCTGCCCTCTCTCTCCCACTTCCAATTTCACAAACAAACCACCCACTTGAGCTCAGCCCCCCGAAACCGCCGACCACCGCCGCGAAACCCTAACTCCGCCGCACCCAACCGCGACCACCGCATCCAACCTCACGCACCGCACCTTCTCTCTCTCGGATCTGATCGCAAGCACTCTAACGCCGCCGTTCCCCTCCCCACGCGAACATCGGCCGCGCAGATCTAACCCCAGCCGCGACAGCCGCCTTCATCTCCTCAACCCAAAACGCGAACGCCGCGCGACCTGCCTCCTCCCTCAGCCGAAACCACCGCAGCAAGCACCACCGCGCCGCCGCGACCTGCCCCCTCACACAGCCGCGCGACCTGCCTCTCTCGCTCAGATCTGTCGCACCCTTCTCTTCCCCAATATCCACCACCGCGCCGAAACCCTAACTCGCCGCCCTCTCTCTCTCTCCAAGCAGCGAGCAGCGCCGCCTCCACCCACCCAGCCGCGACAAAGCCGCCCATAAACCCTAACCCGCCGCCCCTTACACAAAACAGCCACCAGCCCAAATCTGAACGCCGCCGCGGCACCTCTATCTCAGTTGGACATCTCTCAAGGGCCGGTAACAATTGCTTCTTGCCTTTCTTGGTTCGATTCTTGGATGTTGATTTCGATTGTTAGTTTGAGGGCGTATTGTGCTATTGTTGGATTTTTGTTGATGATTATTTGAGGATTGTGGAGGAACGGGCTCTTGAATGTAATGTCGATTATTGGATCGTTGCTTGATTGTGTGGGTAGTTGAAATTGATTATATTTCCGGTTTCGGTGTGATACTTGTGAATTAATTGTTTTGGTGGAGTGAACCAAATGGTACCACGAAGTCGAGCGGTCCCGAGAATGATGCGTAGGATGGACAAACATGCAGGAGAACGCCAGACACAACCTCGTAGGGACGTATTTTTTTTATTAATCTCTGTCATATTTTATGGGTAGTTTTATTACTGTCTGCATATGCTTATTCTCGTTTTTCCTGATTGGTTATTCTGGCATGTTGCAAATCGTTTGTTTATGTCACAGTGAGGACACTGCTTAGTTTAAGTTTGGGGGTGAGGTCGCATTTACTTCGTGCATGCAAGGTCGACTTTGACTAAATTTTTTGAAATTTTATGTGTTTTGGAATGTTTTTCCTGCACATTTTAAACACGAATACATAATCGAGAATTTAGGATGACGTTAGAGAATTATAGTTAGAATAGAGCTTAAGAAATCCTTTCTTGCCTACATAATCTCTAGATTCGAGGGTTAAAATGCTAAGGATCTAAGTGATAGTTTTGCCTAAGTTTGGGGGGAAGGATAACTTTAACAAGAACCAAATGAAGCAAATAATTGAAAAAACTGTAAGTTAAATTCAAAGAAAATAACCTCACTTGTATGAGACCTAAAAAACCTCATCGCTTGAGACTTATACTTGCACTCCTCTAACTTGACTGCGATAAGATGAACGCTATATGGGTGCATCGACTTAACTATTCTACTATTCTGCATTCCTCTATTTTGACTGCTTCTTTAGAACAAGTTATGAGTGTGAGTGGTGCTAAATATACTTAAGTTATGATCATTAATGAAGAAAGTGCTAAGTGAAAGTTCAAACTTAAAGGATTCCATAACTTCGACTGAAAGCTTTGCTAGAACTTAGTAATTAGTATGATAACCTGAGGAAATAGAGAATATGTTTAGCAATTTAGGAATTCATGCAATTAGGCTCAATGATTTCGAAGCTATATGGATCTAGATGATTCCGACATTCTCGTTTTATGTATACACACACACACACGCAGGAACTACATGATAGAATGCATAACGTTTTGAAATTGTAGGTTAGTAGTTTGACTTGGGATGCATGATTGTAAATGTTCGTGTCGTTGTTTAAGTTTTTATCATTACTCGAGGACGAGCAATAGTTTAAGTTTGGGGGTGTGATAACTCTGTGAAAACAGTGTTATCAAGTCTATTTCCTTTACTCATTCGATTACTTTTATTAGAGTTGTGGTAGAATCTTAGGTAGTTTTAGTTAGTTTTGTATTTTGTCGCTCGAGTCATTGGTTTAATTGTTTTATGCATGAATTGAGATATTTTCTTATATATTGTGTTCATATTTGTAGGCCTAAGCTATTTTGGATCAAAAGACATGATTGGAAGAGAAGAACACCGAATTAAAGATCAAATGAAGTCAACTAGTGCAAGAACGAAGAATGAAAATGCTGTCAGAAATGTTGTTATGCACTCCGAGGATCATAACTCTTTCAAGGAAGCTCCAATGAAGTTGAATTTCGACTATGATGTAGAGGAATGAGTTAGCTACACCACAGATTTTACGGATCTTAATTTGGAGTTCGGAGCTGAGAGTTATGACACTTGCAAAACTGTCGCGCAAATCTGTCGCGATTTTCAGCGGGCTTTAAGAGAATTCTTGGGCCCAAAGTCTCCTACTTGGACTCAACTTGGTAGATCTATTTAAGGACTTCAAGGTCACGAAATTACACATCTTTGATCAGCTCTAAACATACTTTTCTCATAGAATACACCTACAACATCAAAGATCTACTTGGAGAAAGATTGAAGAAGAAAAGAGAGAAGTCCTGAAGATCACCCAAGCAAGAAGAACACAATATTGAAGATCTTTATCTCAGATTCATCGTTTTGTCTATAAAACCACATGAACTCAGATTTGTTTTCCTTTATTATTTTCTTCTTATATTTATCATGAACTAATTCTTTAGGATCTAGGGTTTTTATGAAACTATGTTACTTTGATTATTTTCAATGGATTATTCATAGTTAGGGGCAATTCTTGTGTTTGATTTAATTTCGTTCTCTATGCTTGCAACTTGACTGATCACCTAGTTGTTAGATTTAATATTCTTTTCGAACTTGGAAAAGGGAGATTAGGATTAGATAGAAAATTAAATAGTAAACGACTCTTAGGATAGGAATATACTTAAGGCGTTTATACCCGTTACATGAGGTTCGTGTTTAATGCTCTGTGTTATTTATGAATCACCTAGGAATAGGATCGATTTGTATAATACATTAGGTTCTTATGTAATTCGGAAGATACGTAGGAATATACTTGAATCCTCGGGTAGCACTCTTGTCACCACAATAACTACGAAAATCTCAATTGGGCAATCGATAGATAACATAGTGGATTATAACCCTAGGTTTCTCTTCTCATTATTCGAACTCAATCCAAGTACTTAGGTTAGTTAATTCATTTAGTTAAGCTAGTTTAATTGAACCTAAAAATATATTTGAATTTGGAATCAATTTAAAGTAAATTAGGAATTGGAATTGGTAGATATTAGTCAAGTCCCTGTGGAGACGATACTCTTATACTTACTCTTTATTACTTGTTCGATACGTGCACTTGCGTTTATTTGCGTGTGTAAAATCCGCAACACCCCTTAGATCAAAATAAAAAAAAATGGGTGAAAGTTGTTGCTACGACCCTCAAAAATTGACTAAGGGTGAAAGTCGTTGCTATGCCCCTTAGATCCAAGAATGCAAGACTAGTCTTCGATCAAGCCAACTTCTTACTCTGAAGTAAGGCAATATGAATTACAAGACGATGCGGTGGAGTTCGGCAATACAAACCTTTCTCAAACAAGATATACCTAAGAAGTTAGGTTGTCTGCCGATATTCCAAGCGCCTAGCTTTTTGTCTGTCGATACTCTAAGCGAGGTTGTTCTTGATCAGGATATTGGCACGATCGAGAAAATGGCTACGCTTCCTAATCTCGCACATCGTCATGGGAGAAAGAAAATCCCTCATCTTGAACGAAGAAACTGCGTCAGAACGAACATCATTCGGACAAAACATTTACAAAGAAGGTAAAGAATGAGAGGGTAATTTCAAGGTATTTATAGCAAGCACAACATAGGACCAACGGCTTAGATTATACAATCGAACTGTCACGATATGAGCGGGAAACGCGCCGGTAGTTACAGTTCCCGAAGAATAGGGGAACGTTTGAATTGTGCTTGATAACTTTCACATTCCAAGCTCGAAACTCCTCGCAAATCGATGATCAGAGATCATAATTAAATTTTCGATCGACACATTAATCTCACCTCATGGTTAAGTACTATCTTCCGATCATGGTGTCTACCGATCCCAAAAAGTTATGAAGGAACTTGGTGACCCTTTGCATTTGATGTCAAGTTATCTTACTTAATCGATAATGTTTTCAAAGAATCTCAGGTTGAAAGCAAGCAACTCTACGATCGATGGGACTTTGGTCGATCAATTCATTAGCTAATGAATGTTCGATTCGATTCAATATTAGTTGATCGCCGAAAGTTCAAAGTTATATTATATTTCCAAGCAAATGATGCTCGGATCAGTTTTGGAATTTATATTCGAAAGACAATAATACAAGACTTCAAGTTGCCTATCAAGATAAATTACACTTGAAAGGATAGTGCCCAGCAAGCCAGTTCAATAAGCTTGTAATAGGTCTATTCTGTAAATAAAAATCTTTGATTTTATAATAATACGCACGTTTATTTATATGAGTATAAGGATAAACAATGGCCAACTTCATCTCTCACGAATACGTTTAAGCAATTGGATGAAACCTCTTAGATTACATTTGACTACGGGACGAATTACTTCAGTACTGAGTGCAATCATGAAACAGTCTCTAAGGTCGTAATCTTAAAACACGTTCCAAGTCATAGATTCAGAAACGAGACGGGGTATCGTAGGAATCGCCTAGACTTGTACAAGTATGCATGATTCACATGGAGTGAATTTGTAGTGTTTCATGAGCAAGGCATTTGAGGCCAGTGCATATGAGTAGGTGGTTCGATAGAGGATCGAACGCATCGAACGACCCGAACAGAGAAACCCATTGTGGAAGCGCATGTCGCATATCGGTGATGGGATGTTTCTCAAGGCTTATAATAGTGTACGATTTAGTCCTTTGACTTGAGGTGCTAGGACGAATTCGGTGCATGAGTGTGCGTACTTAGATATAGGTATAGATCACTTAGCTTGATCATAACATGCCTAGGTTGGGTGCGTATAGTTATGTACGCGAATGGTTAGTACCAATATGGAATCTACCGACTCATCATAATGGATGAGATAATTTCCTATACGATTCTTAGATAATATATCCGAGGAATCTGCGGCCGCAGTCAGTGAAGGATTTGGAAAAGGTTTCCAAATTTAGCAGTCACACTAGAATATTACCCCGAATTAGAAAGTATAGTTATTGAGACAAATTTAGAGGTGCCGATCAATTCACACACCCTAAGTCTTGATCGGGAAAATTAGTCGATAGAAGGACTGTATGTACATGGCAATTATAAGAGGTGAGGTTCACAAATATCTATTCACCTAAAGTTGGGCTTCATGGGCTTGTGGCTAGACATCGACCATGAAGTGTGGGTACTCCTGAGTTAATAGAGGAATTGATTTTCTAGGAGTGGTCAATTAAAGGTTGTTTAATTGACCGGAGTAATTTATTGTTCATAAATTAAATCACGAGGAATTCGTGGGCCTGCTGCAATTGATGGTGAACCCAGAGGGTCACACACAATAAAATTGGACGGTGACAGTTATAAAAGGGTATAAAAGGAATTAATTGATTTAAAGGTAATTAAACCAATTAAATGAATTAAAGTGTTAATTCAAGTGGGAGACTAATTAATTAGTTTATCTAATTAATGAAATAATTAATTAAAGTGTTAATTAATTAATTAAAGGAAATGTTAATTTATCAATTAATATGGACTGTGTTTTTAATTAAGGTTGTTAATTAAAAGAAGGATTGCAAGACATGGGCCTTTAATTAAAAGCCCATAAGGAGTCTTGCAAACCTAGGTCAAGAAGGAGGCTTATAAATAGAGTTCTGCAAAAGCTCAAAAGCTATCACCCTAGCACACAAACCCTAGCCGCCCCTTGACCTAGTCGCACCAGCCCTGCGCCGCCACCTAGCTGCCGCCGCCACCACCCTGGCCCTGAGCTGCTCTTGTGCCGCCGTAGCTCCTCTCCTGCTCCCTCGTGCCAGATCTTTCTCTGCAAAGCAGATCTGCACAGTCCTTTAATAACAAACCTCCTAGATCCAGTTTGTAGCCTAAGACTAGGAGGTGTTGCCATAATCCAATTGGTGTGGATTAATCTCTGGAGGTGAGACACTTGGATCACTGCCTGTGAATCAGAACTAAAGTTGGAGGTTGCCACCACCCTGCCTGTGGTGAGGTAAAAATCGATTAACCCCTATATACATACTTTATGTGCTTTGATTCATGCTTTTCGTCTACATAATATGGAGAATTATTTATGGGACCAAGGGTGCTTCGAAAATTTTTAAAATTCCGCACTCTTTGTTTTTCTGACAATCGAGGCATCCCAACAGTGGTATCAGAGCCAACTCCATACTTATTATACGAAAAGGCCTGAACATATTGTGTGTTTATGTATATATTTAATTATATGTATGAGAACGCGTGATAATTATGTTCTGTAAATTGATTCTTACTTGTTATGACTGGATCTATGATTGGGTAAAATTGCTTTTCAAGTTATGTGGCGAATTTATAGTTTTTGAAAACTTAAGGTTTTTTGGTGCAAAAATCGCATATTAGGTTTTAGAGGGCTGAAAATTCAATTTTACAGAATCTGGAAATTTCAAAAATTCGGGATTGTTTTGTAAATCTGATAGCACGGGTTTTTGGGGTCGTTTTGTAAATTCTGAAAGTTTAGGGACTCTTTTGAAAAATTGAAAATTTTCAGAATTCAAAATTTTATTTTCTGATCTGCTGTCCGAATTGGTTTTGGGGTGTTTTTGTAACTTTTTCAAAGTTTTGGGGTCAAAGTGCAATTTTCAAAAGTTGAGGGGCCAAAAATGCAATTTTCATAAGTTGAAAAACAGAATCTGGATTTTACCCGAAAATTTATTTTGTCATAATTAGTAGTGACTAAAAGTAAGAATCATAGGAAGTTAGTTTTAAAAGGATGTTTTAAAATTAAGAAAGAAATAGGTAAAAGTTGTTTGCATGTTTCTTGCACTACATGAACTGTTTACGTGGTTTTCGATCGAGCCGAGCCTTGACCTTAGGATAGATGTGGTTTTTTTAATTTAATGTTTGGTTTTTATAGGGCCTGCGAGCCTGTTATAATTTTTGGGCCACTTTGAGCCTTTATAATAGAATAGGGCTTTACTGCTTTCCTAGTCTAAGATGAAGGCCCATTGCAAGCAAGGTGGGAGCCCAACAAGATATGAAGGCCATGTATGCATGGTACATTGTGTAATAGCATAGGCCTGTTTGAGAACCCTTTAGATTGACCAATTGGGCCAACATCATGGCTCGATGATGGCCACATAGGAGGCTCCCGATCGAAAACATATTGTGGTAGTATGCATGCTAGGCTTGTATGGCTCATATTTATTTGTCGATTTATATTTAGCTTGTATGAGATGCGCGCTAGAATCTAGATCGTAAAAAAGATAAAGCATAATTTACACGGTGAGATCTCGAGGAGAGTTAGTATAACTTTCAAACCCGAAATTCCCCTCTCGAATTTAATATTAAGTCTATTGGGTACATTTAAAATGAAATTTCAAAGATTCAAGCCTTCCATCAATAGGAACTAGTGTATGTTGTATACTTATTGACAGAGGTGATCCAGAGTCTGGCACCCGAGTCAAAGAAAGGGACAATACACGAAATTCCTTGAATCTTGTTTTTAACTAAACACGACAAGGGTGAAGATAGACCGATAACTAGTTACGGAGATTTCACGACCGGGCCCATTGCTCATCATGATTGATGGGTTTTACTTAACGATTAGTAACATTTATGATGTAGCAGTGCTAGATAAATGTGAAAACGGAGGCAAAATAGCTTGCAGGTTGTGAAGTGCCACAAGTAGTAAAAGTATACCTACCTGGAGAATTAATTGTATGGCCACGAGTCGTAGATGCAATTAATTGCTGCTGGGACGTCAAGACCTACTAGGAATTAGATTTCCCAAGCAATCAAAGGGGTGATTGTTTCGACAAAATAGTGGGAGAAATTTTTCGAAAACAAGACCAAAATTCGTTAATTATAAGTGTTAAACATAAGATCAGTTAGCTAAACGTTGTCTTCTTTCCACTTGTAGATATTTAAGTACAATGTCTGAGAATCCATTTCTGTTATCCTCGACGCAAACAAACTTCATGGCTCAAACTTTTTCGACTGGCTAAGAAATCTTAGAATTGTCCTCGACTCTGAGCGACAAAGCTATTTGCTCGACACACCTATGCCTGTTGCACCTGCAGCACGAGCTACTGAGGAACAACGAACTGCCCATGCTAAAAGGGTTGATGATGATCTTCAGGTTCGCTGCATCATGCTAGCCTCGATGTCGAATGAACTGCAGAAACAGCCTGCTGAAATACCGCTTGCTAGAGATATACTTCTCCACCTCTAGCAAATGTTTGGAAAGAGGTCTCGCACCGAAAGATTCGCGACCCCTAAGGAACTGTCTTATCTCAAGATGGCTGAGGGAAGCAGTGTCAAGGATCACTGTCTGCGTTTTATCAACCTGGTTGAAAAACTAGGCGATTGGACGTAGAATTGCACGCTGATCATAGCACTGACCTCCTCTTCCATACGCTGCCCCGTTCTTTTGACCAGTCCGTGTTGAACTTCAACATGGAGGATAGAACCCTCGCTCTTCACGAACTGACCAATTTGTTGGTAACGGCAGAAGCGACTCTCAAGAAAGAGAAACCAGTAATGATTGCACACCAATCAAAGGCTGCAAAGCCTAAGAGAGGTAAGAAGAAGAAGAAAGTGTTCTCTTCCAAGGTAGTCACAAAGGTGGTCGAAAAGAAGCGCAAAAGCATAGAAGACGAATGCTTCCACTGCAAGAAAGCAGGGCACTGGAAAAGGAACTGCCCAGACTACCTAAAGATGAAACTGGTAGCCAAAGGTATTTTCTTGGTTGAAGTTAATATTTCAATTAACCGTGCATCGTGGGTGCTAGACACCGCAGCAGGTTCTCATATCTGCAATGATTTGCAGGTGATGGGAGCAGTAAGATACCTGAAGCCCGGGGATAGAATCCTCCGTTTTGGAAATGGAGCTAGGATCGCCGCTGAGGCTATAGGAGACGTGGAATTAGTTTTAAGGAATTTTACTTTGGTTTTAAGAGACTGTTTGTACGTACCGACAATAGTTAAGAACATTATTTCTATACCTGTGCTGATGGTTTTAATTTTTCCATTGAGAATAGATCTTTTTGCATATTTAAAGGTGGTTTAATGTATGCTCGTGGTACTTTGATAGATGGTCTGTATTCCCTAGAACCTATAAATTCCAACGTCATGCACATTCAATCTAGAAAAAGGAAATATGATAATCAAACTCCACAACTTTGGCACGCTAGACTTGGACATATTTCCAAGGTCGGTCGTTCCGTCATATCTGGGTAGTCATCCCAGAACTTGTCCTGAGGATTGTGCTTCTTTTATTTCCTTGCAGAAGGGGGAGCACGCAGCTAGGCTCTCTAGGATCTCAGTACTTCTGGCCCATGGATTTTGAACAGTTCGTAGGCGTTGTTCCAAACGTTCTTGTACCATATTTTAAATTTCTCTTTCCGAGAATCGCATGGTTCGTGGTCGATTAGGAATTGTGTCAACTATATCATCTTCGATGGGAATTATGGTACGTTCCTTTGATCCGGGGCCGACGGGTTGCAGCCTTGTCAGACCCATTTTTCTTCGGATATGTTCATTGGATGGTTTCGAATTGCTATTTTGCTGACTGTGCAATGATCGTTGTTCGCTTGCAAGGCTGTCCGCTTGTTGCAAGATCTGATCGACCTGCCTCGCTGTCCTTGATGGAGCCAAGATTTTAACCCGTGTTGTATTTGCTGTGGAGATCGATGAGTGTATATCGAGCGAATCGATTTTACTCAATTTTTGTACTTAAGGTATTTTACCAATAATTGGTTTTAACCAATTTTGTATTTGCCGTGGAGATCGATGAGTGTATATCGAGCGGATAGATTTTACTCAATTTTTGTACTTAGGTTTTTTACCAATAATTGGTTTTAACCCATTTTGTCTTTGATGTGGATATCGACGAGTGTATATCGAACGGATCGATTTTACTCAATTTTTGTACTTAGGTTTTTTACCAATAATTGGTTTTAACCTGTTTTGTCTTTGCTGTGGAGATCGATGAGTGTATATCGAGCGAATCGATTTTACTCAATTTTTGTACTTAGGTTTTTTTACCAATAATTAGTTTTAACCCGTTTTGTCTTTGCTGTGGAGATCGATGAGTGTATATCGAGCGGATCGATTTTACTCAATTTTTGTACTTAGGTTTTTTTACCAATAATTAGTTTTAACCCGTTTTGTCTTTGCTGTGGAGATCGATGAGTGTATATCGAGCGGATCGATTTTACTCAATTTTTGTACTTAGGTTTTTTACCAATAATTGGTTTTAACCTGTTTTGTCTTTGCTGTGGAGATCGATGAGTGTATATCGAGCGAATCGATTTTACTCAATTTTTGTACTTAGGTTTTTTTACCAATAATTAGTTTTAACCCGTTTTGTCTTTGCTGTGGAGATCGATGAGTGTATATCGAGCGGATCGATTTTACTCAATTTTTGTACTTAGGTTTTTTACCAATAATTGGTTTTAACCCGTTTTGTCTTTGCTGTGGAGATCGATGAGTGTATATCGAGCAGATCGATTTTACTCAATTTTTGTACTTAAGGTATTTTACCAATAATTGGTTTTAACCAATTTTGTATTTGCCGTGGAGATCGATGAGTGTATATCGAGCGGATAGATTTTACTCAAGTTTTGTACTTAGGTTTTTTACCAATAATTGGTTTTAACCCATTTTGTCTTTGATGTGGAGATCGATGAGTGTATATCGAACGGATCGATTTTACTCAATTTTTGTACTTAGGTTTTTTACCAATAATTGGTTTTAACCTGTTTTGTCTTTGCTGTGGAGATCGATGAGTGTATATCGAGCGAATCGATTTTACTCAATTTTTGTACTTAGGTTTTTTTACCAATAATTAGTTTTAACCCGTTTTGTCTTTGCTGTGGAGATCGATGAGTGTATATCGAGCGGATCGATTTTACTCAATTTTTGTACTTAGGTTTTTTACCAATAATTGGTTTTAACCTGTTTTGTCTTTGCTGTGGAGATCGATGAGTGTATATCGAGCGAATCGATTTTACTCAATTTTTGTACTTAGGTTTTTTTACCAATAATTAGTTTTAACCCGTTTTGTCTTTGCTGTGGAGATCGATGAGTGTATATCGAGCGGATCGATTTTACTCAATTTTTGTACTTAGGTTTTTTACCAATAATTTGTTTTAACCCGTTTTGTCTTTGCTGTGGAGATCGATGAGTGTATATCGAGCAGATCGATTTTACTCAATTTTTGTACTTAGGTTTTTTTACCAATAATTGATTTTAACCCGTATTGTCTTTGCTGTGGAGATCGATGAGTGTATATCGAGCGGATAGATTTTACTCAAGTTTTGTACTTAGGTTTTTTACCAATAATTGGTTTTAACCCATTTTGTCTTTGATGTGGAGATCGATGAGTGTATATCGAACGGATCGATTTTACTCAATTTTTGTACTTAGGTTTTTTACCAATAATTGGTTTTAACCTGTTTTGTCTTTGCTGTGGAGATCGATGAGTGTATATCGAGCGAATCGATTTTACTCAATTTTTGTACTTAGGTTTTTTTACCAATAATTAGTTTTAACCCGTTTTGTCTTTGCTGTGGAGATCGATGAGTGTATATCGAGCGGATCGATTTTACTCAATTTTTGTACTTAGGTTTTTTACCAATAATTGGTTTTAACCCGTTTTGTCTTTGCTGTGGAGATCGATGAGTGTATATCGAGCAGATCGATTTTACTCAATTTTTGTACTTAGGTTTTTTTACCAATAATTGATTTTAACCCGTATTGTCTTTGCTGTGGAGATCGATGAGTGTATATCGAGCGGATCGATTTTATTCAATTTTAGTACTTAGGTTTTTTACCAATAATTGGTTTTAACCCGTTTTGTCTTTGCTGTGGAGATCGATGAGTGTATATCGAGCGGATCGATTTTACTCAATTTTTGTACTTAGGTTTTTTACCAATAATTGGTTTTAACCCGTTTTGTCTTTGCTGTGGAGATCGATGAGTGTATATCGAGCTGATCGATTTTACTCAATTTTTGTACTTAGGTTTTTTTACCAATAATTTATTTTAACACGTATTGTATTTGCTGTGGAGATCGATGAGTGTATATCGAGCGAATCGATTTTACTCAATTTTTGTACTTAGGTATTTTACTAATAATTGGTTCTAACAAATTTTGTCTTTGCTGTGGAGATCGATGAGTGTATATCGAGCGGATAGATTTTACTCAATTTTAGTACTTAGGTTTTTTACCAATAATTGGTTTTAACCCGTTTTGTCTTTGCTGTGGAGATCGATGAGTGTATATCGAGCGGATCGATTTTACTCAATTTTTGTACTTAGGTTTTTTTACCAATAATTGGTTTTAACCCGTTTTATCTTTGCTGTGGAGATCGATGAGTGTATATCGAGCTGATCGATTTTACTCAATTTTTGTACTTAGGTTTTTTTACCAATAATTTATTTTAACCCGTATTGTATTTGCTGTGGAGATCGATGAGTGTATATCGAGCGGATCGATTTTACTCAATTTTTGTACTTAGATTTTTACCAATAATTGGTTTTAAATCTTTGCTGTGGAGATCGATGAGTGTATATCGAGCTGGTCGATTTTACTCAATTTTTGTACTTAGGTTTTTTTACCAATAATTTATTTTAACCCGTATTGTATTTGCTGTGGAGATCGATGAGTGTATATCGAGCGAATCGATTTTACTCAGTTTTTGTACTTAGGTATTTTACCAATAATTGGTTCTAACAAATATTGTCTTTGCTGTGGAGATCGATGAGTGTATATCGAGCGGATCGATTTTACTCAATTTTAGTACTTAGGTTTTTTACCAATAATTGTTTTAACCCGTTTTGTCTTTGCTGTGGAGATCGATTAGTGTATATCGAGCGGATCGATTTTACTCAATTTTTGTACTTAGGTTTTTTACCAATAATTGGTTTTAACCCGTTTTGTCTTTGCTGTGGAGATCGATGAGTGTATATCGAGCGGATCGATTTTACTCAATTTTTGTACTTAGGATTTTTACATATAATTGGTTTTAACCCGTTTTGACTTTGCTGTGGAGATCGATGAGTGTATATCGAGAAGATCGATTTTACTCAATTTTTGTACATAGGTTTTTTTACCAATAATTGATTTTAACCCGTATTGTATTTGCTGTGGAGATCGATGAGTGTATATCGAGCGAATAGGTTTTACTCAATTTTTGTACTTAAGGTATTTTACCAATAATTGGTTTTAACCAATTTTGTATTTGCCGTGGAGATCGATAAGTGTATATCGAGCGGATAGATTTTACTCAAGTTTTGTACTTAGGTTTTTTACCAATAATTGGTTTTGACCCATTTTGTCTTTGATGTGGAGATCGACGAGTGTATATCGAACGGATCGATTTTACTCAATTTTTGTACTTAGGTTTTTTACCAATAATTGGTTTTAACCTGTTTTGTCTTTGCTGTGGAGATCGATGAGTGTATATCGAGCAAATCGATTTTACTCAATTTTTGCACTTAGGTTTTTTTACCAATAATTGGTTTTAACCCGTTTTATCTTTGCTGTGGAGATCGATGAGTGTATATCGAGCGGATCGATTTTACTCAATTTTTGTACTTAGGTTTTTTTACCAATAATTAGTTTTAACCCGTTTTGTCTTTGCTGTAGAGATCGATGAGTGTATATCGAGCGGATCGATTTTACTCAATTTTTGTACTTAGGTTTTTTACCAATAATTGGTTTTAACCCGTTTTGTCTTTGCTGTGGAGATCGATGAGTGTATATCGAGCAGATCGATTTTACTCAATTTTTGTACTTAGGTTTTTTTACCAATAATTGATTTTAACCCGTATTGTCTTTGCTGTGGAGATCGATGAGTGTATATCGAGCGGATAGATTTTACTCAAGTTTTGTACTTAGGTTTTTTACCAATAATTTGTTTTAACCCATTTTGTCTTTGATGTGGAGATCGATGAGTGTATATCGAACGGATCGATTTTACTCAATTTTTGTACTTAGGTTTTTTACCAATAATTGGTTTTAACCTGTTTTGTCTTTGCTGTGGAGATCGATGAGTGTATATCGAGCGAATCGATTTTACTCAATTTTTGTACTTAGGTTTTTTTACCAATAATTAGTTTTAACCCGTTTTGTCTTTGCTGTGGAGATCGATGAGTGTATATCGAGCGGATCGATTTTACTCAATTTTTGTACTTAGGTTTTTTACCAATAATTGGTTTTAACCCGTTTTGTCTTTGCTGTGGAGATCGATGAGTGTATATCGAGCGGATCGATTTTATTCAATTTTAGTACTTAGGTTTTTTACCAATAATTGGTTTTAACCCGTTTTGTCTTTGCTGTGGAGATCGATGAGTGTATATCGAGCGGATCGATTTTACTCAATTTTTGTACTTAGGTTTTTTACCAATAATTGGTTTTAACCCGTTTTGTCTTTGCTGTGGAGATCGATGAGTGTATATCGAGCTGATCGATTTTACTCAATTTTTGTACTTAGGTTTTTTTACCAATAATTTATTTTAACACGTATTGTATTTGCTGTGGAGATCGATGAGTGTATATCGAGCGAATCGATTTTACTCAATTTTTGTACTTAGGTATTTTACTAATAATTGGTTCTAACAAATTTTGTCTTTGCTGTGGAGATCGATGAGTGTATATCGAGCGGATAGATTTTACTCAATTTTAGTACTTAGGTTTTTTACCAATAATTGGTTTTAACCCGTTTTGTCTTTGCTGTGGAGATCGATGAGTGTATATCGAGCGGATCGATTTTACTCAATTTTTGTACTTAGGTTTTTTTACCAATAATTGGTTTTAACCCGTTTTATCTTTGCTGTGGAGATCGATGAGTGTATATCGAGCTGATCGATTTTACTCAATTTTTGTACTTAGGTTTTTTTACCAATAATTTATTTTAACCCGTATTGTATTTGCTGTGGAGATCGATGAGTGTATATCGAGCGGATCGATTTTACTCAATTTTTGTACTTAGATTTTTACCAATAATTGGTTTTAAATCTTTGCTGTGGAGATCGATGAGTGTATATCGAGCTGATCGATTTTACTCAATTTTTGTACTTAGGTTTTTTTACCAATAATTTATTTTAACCCGTATTGTATTTGCTGTGGAGATCGATGAGTGTATATCGAGCGAATCGATTTTACTCAGTTTTTGTACTTAGTTATTTTACCAATAATTGGTTCTAACAAATATTGTCTTTGCTGTGGAGATCGATGAGTGTATATCGAGCGGATCGATTTTACTCAATTTTAGTACTTAGGTTTTTTACCAATAATTGTTTTAACCCGTTTTGTCTTTGCTGTGGAGATCGATTAGTGTATATCGAGCGGATCGATTTTACTCAATTTTTGTACTTAGGTTTTTTACCAATAATTGGTTTTAACCCGTTTTGTCTTTGCTGTGGAGATCGATGAGTGTATATCGAGCGGATCGATTTTACTCAATTTTTGTACTTAGGTTTTTTACATATAATTGGTTTTAACCCGTTTTGACTTTGCTGTGGAGATCGATGAGTGTATATCGAGAAGATCGATTTTACTCAATTTTTGTACATAGGTTTTTTTACCAATAATTGATTTTAACCCGTATTGTATTTGCTGTGGAGATCGATGAGTGTATATCGAGCGAATAGGTTTTACTCAATTTTTGTACTTAAGGTATTTTACCAATAATTGGTTTTAACCAATTTTGTATTTGCCGTGGAGATCGATGAGTGTATATCGAGCGGATAGATTTTACTCAAGTTTTGTACTTAGGTTTTTTACCAATAATTGGTTTTGACCCATTTTGTCTTTGATGTGGAGATCGACGAGTGTATATCGAACGGATCGATTTTACTCAATTTTTGTACTTAGGTTTTTTACCAATAATTGGTTTTAACCTGTTTTGTCTTTGCTGTGGAGATCGATGAGTATATATCGAGCGAATCGATTTTACTCAATTTTTGCACTTAGGTTTTTTTACCAATAATTGGTTTTAACCCGTTTTATCTTTGCTGTGGAGATCGATGAGTGTATATCGAGCGGATCGATTTTACTCAATTTTTGTACTTAGGTTTTTTACCAATAATTGGTTTTAACCCGTTTTGTCTTTGCTGTGGAGATCGATGAGTGTATATCGAGCAGATCGATTTTACTCAATTTTTATACTTAGGTTTTTTTACCAATAATTGATTTTAACCCGTATTGTCTTTGCTGTGGAGATCGATGAGTGTATATCGAGCGGATCGATTTTATTCAATTTTAGTACTTAGGTTTTTTACCAATAATTGGTTTTAACCCGTTTTGTCTTTGCTGTGGAGATCGATGAGTGTATATCGAGCGGATCGATTTTACTAAATTTTTGTACTTAGGTTTTTTACCAATAATTGGTTTTAACCCGTTTTGTCTTTGCTGTGGAGATCTATGAGTGTATATCGAGCTGATCGATTTTACTCAATTTTTGTACTTAGGTTTTTTTACCAATAATTTATTTTAACACGTATTGTATTTGCTGTGGAGATCGATGAGTGTATATCGAGCGAATCGATTTTACTCAATTTTTGTACTTAGGTATTTTACCAATAATTGGTTCTAACAAATTTTGTCTTTGCTGTGGAGATCAATGAGTGTATATCGAGCGGATAGATTTTACTCAATTTTTGTACTTATGTTTTTTACCAATAATTGGTTTTAACCCGTTTTGTCTTTGTTGTAGAGATCGATGAGTGTATATCGAGCGGATCGATTTTACTCAATTTTTGTACTTAGGTTTTTTTACCAATAATTGGTTTAAACCCGTTTTGTCTTTGCTGTGGAGATCGATGAGTGTATATCGAGCAGATCGATTTTACTCAATTTTAGTACTTCGGCTTTTTACCAATAATTGGTTTTAACCCGTTTGTCTTTGTTGTGGAAATCGATGAGTGTATATCGAGCAGATCGATTTTACTCAATTTTTGTACTTAGGTTTTTTACCAATAATTGGTTTTAACCTGTTTTGTCTTTGCTGTGGAGATCGATGAGTGTATATCGAGCGAATCGATTTTACTCAATTTTTGTACTTAGGTTTTTTTACCAATAATTAGTTTTAACCCGTTTTGTCTTTGCTGTGGAGATCGATGAGTGTATATCGAGCGGATCGATTTTACTCAATTTTTGTACTTAGGTTTTTTACCAATAATTGGTTTTAACCCGTTTTGTCTTTGCTGTGGAGATCGATGAGTGTATATCGAGCGGATCGATTTTATTCAATTTTAGTACTTAGGTTTTTTACCAATAATTGGTTTTAACCCGTTTTGTCTTTGCTGTGGAGATCGATGAGTGTATATCGAGCGGATCGATTTTACTCAATTTTTGTACTTAGGTTTTTTACCAATAATTGGTTTTAACCCGTTTTGTCTTTGCTGTGGAGATCGATGAGTGTATATCGAGCTGATCGATTTTACTCAATTTTTGTACTTAGGTTTTTTTACCAATAATTTATTTTAACACGTATTGTATTTGCTGTGGAGATCGATGAGTGTATATCGAGCGAATCGATTTTACTCAATTTTTGTACTTAGGTATTTTACTAATAATTGGTTCTAACAAATTTTGTCTTTGCTGTGGAGATCGATGAGTGTATATCGAGCGGATAGATTTTACTCAATTTTAGTACTTAGGTTTTTTACCAATAATTGGTTTTAACCCGTTTTGTCTTTGCTGTGGAGATCGATGAGTGTATATCGAGCGGATCGATTTTACTCAATTTTTGTACTTAGGTTTTTTTACCAATAATTGGTTTTAACCCGTTTTATCTTTGCTGTGGAGATCGATGAGTGTATATCGAGCTGATCGATTTTACTCAATTTTTGTACTTAGGTTTTTTTACCAATAATTTATTTTAACCCGTATTGTATTTGCTGTGGAGATCGATGAGTGTATATCGAGCGGATCGATTTTACTCAATTTTGTACTTAGATTTTTACCAATAATTGGTTTTAAATCTTTGCTGTGGAGATCGATGAGTGTATATCGAGCTGATCGATTTTACTCAATTTTTGTACTTAGGTTTTTTTACCAATAATTTATTTTAACCCGTATTGTATTTGCTGTGGAGATCGATGAGTGTATATCGAGCGAATCGATTTTACTCAGTTTTTGTACTTAGGTATTTTACCAATAATTGGTTCTAACAAATATTGTCTTTGCTGTGGAGATCGATGAGTGTATATCGAGCGGATCGATTTTACTCAATTTTAGTACTTAGGTTTTTTACCAATAATTGTTTTAACCCGTTTTGTCTTTGCTGTGGAGATCGATTAGTGTATATCGAGCGGATCGATTTTACTCAATTTTTGTACTTAGGTTTTTTACCAATAATTGGTTTTAACCCGTTTTGTCTTTGCTGTGGAGATCGATGAGTGTATATCGAGCGGATCGATTTTACTCAATTTTTGTACTTAGGTTTTTTACATATAATTGGTTTTAACCCGTTTTGACTTTGCTGTGGAGATCGATGAGTGTATATCGAGAAGATCGATTTTACTCAATTTTTGTACATAGGTTTTTTTACCAATAATTGATTTTAACCCGTATTGTATTTGCTGTGGAGATCGATGAGTGTATATCGAGCGAATAGGTTTTACTCAATTTTTGTACTTAAGGTATTTTACCAATAATTGGTTTTAACCAATTTTGTATTTGCCGTGGAGATCGATGAGTGTATATCGAGCGGATAGATTTTACTCAAGTTTTGTACTTAGGTTTTTTACCAATAATTGGTTTTGACCCATTTTGTCTTTGATGTGGAGATCGACGAGTGTATATCGAACGGATCGATTTTACTCAATTTTTGTACTTAGGTTTTTTACCAATAATTGGTTTTAACCTGTTTTGTCTTTGCTGTGGAGATCGATGAGTATATATCGAGCGAATCGATTTTACTCAATTTTTGCACTTAGGTTTTTTTACCAATAATTGGTTTTAACCCGTTTTATCTTTGCTGTGGAGATCGATGAGTGTATATCGAGCGGATCGATTTTACTCAATTTTTGTACTTAGGTTTTTTACCAATAATTGGTTTTAACCCGTTTTGTCTTTGCTGTGGAGATCGATGAGTGTATATCGAGCAGATCGATTTTACTCAATTTTTATACTTAGGTTTTTTTACCAATAATTGATTTTAACCCGTATTGTCTTTGCTGTGGAGATCGATGAGTGTATATCGAGCGGATCGATTTTATTCAATTTTAGTACTTAGGTTTTTTACCAATAATTGGTTTTAACCCGTTTTGTCTTTGCTGTGGAGATCGATGAGTGTATATCGAGCGGATCGATTTTACTAAATTTTTGTACTTAGGTTTTTTACCAATAATTGGTTTTAACCCGTTTTGTCTTTGCTGTGGAGATCGATGAGTGTATATCGAGCTGATCGATTTTACTCAATTTTTGTACTTAGGTTTTTTTACCAATAATTTATTTTAACACGTATTGTATTTGCTGTGGAGATCGATGAGTGTATATCGAGCGAATCGATTTTACTCAATTTTTGTACTTAGGTATTTTACCAATAATTGGTTCTAACAAATTTTGTCTTTGCTGTGGAGATCAATGAGTGTATATCGAGCGGATAGATTTTACTCAATTTTTGTACTTATGTTTTTTACCAATAATTGGTTTTAACCCGTTTTGTCTTTGTTGTAGTGATCGATGAGTGTATATCGAGCGGATCGATTTTACTCAATTTTTGTACTTAGGTTTTTTTACCAATAATTGGTTTAAACCCGTTTTGTCTTTGCTGTGGAGATCGATGAGTGTATATCGAGCAGATCGATTTTACTCAATTTTAGTACTTCGGCTTTTTACCAATAATTGGTTTTAACCCGTTTGTCTTTGTTGTGGAAATCGATGAGTGTATATCGAGCAGATCGATTTTACTCAATTTTTGTACTTAGGTTTTTTACCAATAATTGGTTTTAACCCGTTTTGTCTTTGCTGTGGAGATCGACGAGTGTATATCGAGCGGATCGATTTTAATCAATTTTAGTACTTAGGCTTTTTACCAATAATTGGTTTTAACCCGTTTTGTCTTTGTTGTGGAGATCGATGAGTGTATATCGAGCGGATCGATTTTACTCAATTTTTGTACTTAGGTTTTTTTACCAATAATTGGTTTTAATCCGTTTTGTCATTGCTGTGGAGATCGATGAGTGAATATCGAGCGGATAGATTTTACTCAATTTTTGTACTTAGATTTTTTTACCAATAATTGGTTTTAACCCGTTTTGTCTTTGCTGTGGAGATCGATGAGTGTATATCGAGCGGATCGATTTTACTCAATTTTTGTACTTAGGTTTTTTTACCTATAATTGGTTTTAACCCGTTTTGACTTTGCTGTGGAGATCGATGAGGGTATATCGAGAAGATCGATTTTACTCAATTTTTGTACATAGGTTTTTTTACCAATAATTGATTTTAACCCGTATTGTATTTGCTGTGGAGATCGATGAGTGTATATGGAGCGAATCGATTTTACTCAATTTTTGTACTTAAGGTATTTTACCAATAATTGGTTTTAACCAATTTTGTATTTGCCGTGGAGATCGATGAGTGTATATCGAGCGGATAGATTTTACTCAATTTTTGTACTTAGGTTTTTTTACCAATAATTGGTTTAAACCCGTTTTGTCTTTGCTGTGGAGATCGATGAGTGTATATCGAGCAGATCGATTTTACTCAATTTTAGTACTTCGGCTTTTTACCAATAATTGGTTTTAACCCGTTTGTCTTTGTTGTGGAAATCGATGAGTGTATATCGAGCAGATCGATTTTACTCAATTTTTGTACTTAGGTTTTTTACCAATAATTGGTTTTAACCTGTTTTGTCTTTGCTGTGGAGATCGATGAGTGTATATCGAGCGAATCGATTTTACTCAATTTTTGTACTTAGGTTTTTTTACCAATAATTAGTTTTAACCCGTTTTGTCTTTGCTGTGGAGATCGATGAGTGTATATCGAGCGGATCGATTTTACTCAATTTTTGTACTTAGGTTTTTTACCAATAATTGGTTTTAACCCGTTTTGTCTTTGCTGTGGAGATCGATGAGTGTATATCGAGCGGATCGATTTTATTCAATTTTAGTACTTAGGTTTTTTACCAATAATTGGTTTTAACCCGTTTTGTCTTTGCTGTGGAGATCGATGAGTGTATATCGAGCGGATCGATTTTACTCAATTTTTGTACTTAGGTTTTTTACCAATAATTGGTTTTAACCCGTTTTGTCTTTGCTGTGGAGATCGATGAGTGTATATCGAGCGGATCGATTTTACTCAATTTTTGTACTTAGGTTTTTTTACCAATAATTGGTTTTAACCCGTTTTATCTTTGCTGTGGAGATCGATGAGTGTATATCGAGCGAATCGATTTTACTCAATTTTTGTACTTAGGTATTTTACTAATAATTGGTTCTAACAAATTTTGTCTTTGCTGTGGAGATCGATGAGTGTATATCGAGCGGATAGATTTTACTCAATTTTAGTACTTAGGTTTTTTACCAATAATTGGTTTTAACCCGTTTTGTCTTTGCTGTGGAGATCGATGAGTGTATATCGAGCGGATCGATTTTACTCAATTTTTGTACTTAGGTTTTTTTACCAATAATTGGTTTTAACCCGTTTTATCTTTGCTGTGGAGATCGATGAGTGTATATCGAGCTGATCGATTTTACTCAATTTTTGTACTTAGGTTTTTTTACCAATAATTTATTTTAACCCGTATTGTATTTGCTGTGGAGATCGATGAGTGTATATCGAGCGGATCGATTTTACTCAATTTTGTACTTAGATTTTTACCAATAATTGGTTTTAAATCTTTGCTGTGGAGATCGATGAGTGTATATCGAGCTGATCGATTTTACTCAATTTTTGTACTTAGGTTTTTTTACCAATAATTTATTTTAACCCGTATTGTATTTGCTGTGGAGATCGATGAGTGTATATCGAGCGAATCGATTTTACTCAGTTTTTGTACTTAGGTATTTTACCAATAATTGGTTCTAACAAATATTGTCTTTGCTGTGGAGATCGATGAGTGTATATCGAGCGGATCGATTTTACTCAATTTTAGTACTTAGGTTTTTTACCAATAATTGTTTTAACCCGTTTTGTCTTTGCTGTGGAGATCGATTAGTGTATATCGAGCGGATCGATTTTACTCAATTTTTGTACTTAGGTTTTTTACCAATAATTGGTTTTAACCCGTTTTGTCTTTGCTGTGGAGATCGATGAGTGTATATCGAGCGGATCGATTTTACTCAATTTTTGTACTTAGGTTTTTTACATATAATTGGTTTTAACCCGTTTTGACTTTGCTGTGGAGATCGATGAGTGTATATCGAGAAGATCGATTTTACTCAATTTTTGTACATAGGTTTTTTTACCAATAATTGATTTTAACCCGTATTGTATTTGCTGTGGAGATCGATGAGTGTATATCGAGCGAATAGGTTTTACTCAATTTTTGTACTTAAGGTATTTTACCAATAATTGGTTTTAACCAATTTTGTATTTGCCGTGGAGATCGATGAGTGTATATCGAGCGGATAGATTTTACTCAAGTTTTGTACTTAGGTTTTTTACCAATAATTGGTTTTGACCCATTTTGTCTTTGATGTGGAGATCGACGAGTGTATATCGAACGGATCGATTTTACTCAATTTTTGTACTTAGGTTTTTTACCAATAATTGGTTTTAACCTGTTTTGTCTTTGCTGTGGAGATCGATGAGTATATATCGAGCGAATCGATTTTACTCAATTTTTGCACTTAGGTTTTTTTACCAATAATTGGTTTTAACCCGTTTTATCTTTGCTGTGGAGATCGATGAGTGTATATCGAGCGGATCGATTTTACTCAATTTTTGTACTTAGGTTTTTTACCAATAATTGGTTTTAACCCGTTTTGTCTTTGCTGTGGAGATCGATGAGTGTATATCGAGCAGATCGATTTTACTCAATTTTTATACTTAGGTTTTTTTACCAATAATTGATTTTAACCCGTATTGTCTTTGCTGTGGAGATCGATGAGTGTATATCGAGCGGATCGATTTTATTCAATTTTAGTACTTAGGTTTTTTACCAATAATTGGTTTTAACCCGTTTTGTCTTTGCTGTGGAGATCGATGAGTGTATATCGAGCGGATCGATTTTACTAAATTTTTGTACTTAGGTTTTTTACCAATAATTGGTTTTAACCCGTTTTGTCTTTGCTGTGGAGATCGATGAGTGTATATCGAGCTGATCGATTTTACTCAATTTTTGTACTTAGGTTTTTTTACCAATAATTTATTTTAACACGTATTGTATTTGCTGTGGAGATCGATGAGTGTATATCGAGCGAATCGATTTTACTCAATTTTTGTACTTAGGTATTTTACCAATAATTGGTTCTAACAAATTTTGTCTTTGCTGTGGAGATCAATGAGTGTATATCGAGCGGATAGATTTTACTCAATTTTTGTACTTATGTTTTTTACCAATAATTGGTTTTAACCCGTTTTGTCTTTGTTGTAGTGATCGATGAGTGTATATCGAGCGGATCGATTTTACTCAATTTTTGTACTTAGGTTTTTTTACCAATAATTGGTTTAAACCCGTTTTGTCTTTGCTGTGGAGATCGATGAGTGTATATCGAGCAGATCGATTTTACTCAATTTTAGTACTTCGGCTTTTTACCAATAATTGGTTTTAACCCGTTTGTCTTTGTTGTGGAAATCGATGAGTGTATATCGAGCAGATCGATTTTACTCAATTTTTGTACTTAGGTTTTTTACCAATAATTGGTTTTAACCCGTTTTGTCTTTGCTGTGGAGATCGACGAGTGTATATCGAGCGGATCGATTTTAATCAATTTTAGTACTTAGGCTTTTTACCAATAATTGGTTTTAACCCGTTTTGTCTTTGTTGTGGAGATCGATGAGTGTATATCGAGCGGATCGATTTTACTCAATTTTTGTACTTAGGTTTTTTTACCAATAATTGGTTTTAATCCGTTTTGTCATTGCTGTGGAGATCGATGAGTGAATATCGAGCGGATAGATTTTACTCAATTTTTGTACTTAGATTTTTTTACCAATAATTGGTTTTAACCCGTTTTGTCTTTGCTGTGGAGATCGATGAGTGTATATCGAGCGGATCGATTTTACTCAATTTTTGTACTTAGGTTTTTTTACCTATAATTGGTTTTAACCCGTTTTGACTTTGCTGTGGAGATCGATGAGGGTATATCGAGAAGATCGATTTTACTCAATTTTTGTACATAGGTTTTTTTACCAATAATTGATTTTAACCCGTATTGTATTTGCTGTGGAGATCGATGAGTGTATATGGAGCGAATCGATTTTACTCAATTTTTGTACTTAAGGTATTTTACCAATAATTGGTTTTAACCAATTTTGTATTTGCCGTGGAGATCGATGAGTGTATATCGAGCGGATAGATTTTACTCAATTTTTGTACTTAGGTTTTTTACCAATAATTGGTTATAACCAGTTTTGTCTTTGGTGTGGAGATCGACGAGTGTATATCGAGCGGATCGATTTTACTCAATTTTTGTACTTAGGTTTTTTACCAATAATTGGTTTTAACCCGTTTTGTCTTTACTGTGGAGATCGATGAGTGTATATCGAGCGGATCGATTTTACTCAATTTTTGTACTTAGGTTTTTTACCGATAATTGGTTTTAACCCGTTTTGTCTTTGCTGTGGAGATCAACGAGTGTATATCGAGCGGATCGATTTTACTCAATTTTAGTACTTAGATTTTTTACCAATAATTGGTTTTAACCCGTTTTGTCTTTGCTGTGGAGATCGATGAGTGTATATCGAGCGGATCGATTTTACTCAATTTTTGTACTTAGATTTTTACCAATAAATTGTTTTAACCCGTTTTATCTTTGCTGTGGAGATCGATGAGTGTATATCGAGCTGATCGATTTTACTCAATTTTTGTACTTAGGTTTTTTTACCAATAATTTATTTTAACCCGTATTGTATTTGCTGTGGAGATCGATGAGTGTATATCGAGCGAATCGATTTTACTCAGTTTTTGTACTTAGGTATTTTACCAATAATTGGTTCTAACAAATTTTGTCTTTGCTGTGGAGATCGATGAGTGTATATCGAGCGGATAGATTTTACTCAATTTTTGTACTTAGGTTTTTTACCAATAATTGGTTTTAACCCGTTTTGTCTTTGTTGTAGAGATCGATGAGTGTATATCGAGCGGATCGATTTTACTCAATTTTTGTACTTAGGTTTTTTACCAATAATTGGTTTAAACCCGTTTTGTCTTTGCTGTGGAGATCGATGAGTGTATATCGAGCAGATCGATTTTACTCAATTTTTGTACTTAGGTTTTTTACCAATAATTGGTTTTAACCCGTTTTGTCTTTGCTGTGGAGATCAACGAGTGTATATCGAGCGGATCGATTTTACTCAATTTTAGTACTTAGGTTTTTTACCAATAATTGGTTTTAACCCGTTTTGTCTTTGTCGTGGAGATCGATGAGTGTATATCGAGCGGATCGATTTTACTCAGTTTTTGTACTTAGTTTTTTTTACCAATAATTGGTTTTAATCTGTTTTGTCTTTGCTGTGGAGATCGATGAGTGTATATCGAGCGGATCGATTTTACTCAATTTTTGTACTTAGGTTTTTTACCAATAATTGGTTTTAACCCGTTTTGTCTTTGTTGTGGAGATCGATGAGTGTATATCGAGCGGATCGATTTTACTCAATTTTTGTACTTAGTTTTTTTTTACCAATAATTGGTTTTAATCGTTTTTGTCTTTGCTGTGGAGATCGATGAGTGTATATCGAGCGAATCGATTTTACTGAATTTTTGTACTTAGGTTTTTTACCAATAATTGGTTTTAACCCGTTTTGTCTTTGCTGTGGAGATCGACGAGTGTATATCGAGCGGATCGATTTTAATCAATTTTAGTACTTAGGCTTTTTACCAATAATTGATTTTAACCCGTTTTGTCTTTGTTGTGGAGATCGATGAGTGTATATCGAGCGGATCGATTTTACTCAATTTTTGTACTTAGGTTTTTTTACCAATAATTGGTTTTAATCCGTTTTGTCATTGCTGTGGAGATCGATGAGTGAATATCGAGCGGATCGATTTTACTCAATTTTTGTACTTAGATTTCTTTACCAATAATTGGTTTTAACCCGTTTTGTCTTTGTTGTAGAGATCGATGAGTGTATATCGTGCGGATCGATTTTACTCAATTTTTGTACTTAGGTTTTTTACCAATAATTGGTTTAAACCCGTTTTGTCTTTGCTGTGGAGATCGATGAGTGTATATCGAGCAGATCGATTTTACTCAATTTTTGTACTTAGGTTTTTTACCAATAATTGGTTTTAACCCGTTTTGTCTTTGCTGTGGAGATCAACGAGTGTATATCGAGCGGATCGATTTTACTCAATTTTAGTACTTAGATTTTTTACCAATAATTGGTTTTAACCCGTTTTGTCTTTGCTGTGGAGATCGATGAGTGTATATCGAGCGGATCGATTTTACTCAATTTTTGTACTTAGATTTTTACCAATAATTGGTTTTAACCCGTTTTATCTTTGCTGTGGAGATCGATGAGTGTATATCGAGCTGATCGATTTTACTCAATTTTTGTACTTAGGTTTTTTTACCAATAATTTATTTTAACCCGTATTGTATTTGCTGTGGAGATCGATGAGTGTATATCGAGCGAATCGATTTTACTCAGTTTTTGTACTTAGGTTTTTTACCAATAATTGGTTCTAACAAATTTTGTCTTTGCTGTGGAGATCGATGAGTATATATCGAGCGGATAGATTTTACTCAATTTTTGTACTTAGGTTTTTTACCAATAATTGGTTTTAACCCGTTTTGTCTTTGTTGTAGAGATCGATGAGTGTATATCGAGCGGATCGATTTTACTCAATTTTTGTACTTAGGTTTTTCACCAATAATTGGTTTAAACCCGTTTTGTCTTTGCTGTGGAGATCGATGAGTGTATATCGAGCAGATCGATTTTACTCAATTTTTGTACTTAGGTTTTTTACCAATAATTGGTTTTAACCCGTTTTGTCTTTGCTGTGGAGATCAACTAGTGTATATCGAGCGGATCGATTTTACTCAATTTTAGTACTTAGGTTTTTTACCAATAATTGGTTTTAACCCGTTTTGTCTTTGTTGTGGAGATCGATGAGTGTATATCGAGCGGATCGATTTTACTCAATTTTTGTACTTAGTTTTTTTTTACCAATAATTGGTTTTAATCTGTTTTGTCTTTGCTGTGGAGATCGATGAGTGTATATCGAGTGGATCGATTTTACTCAATTTTTGTACTTAGGTTTTTTACCAATAATTGGTTTTAACCCGTTTTGTCTTTGCTGTGGAGATCGATGAGTGTATATCGAGTAGATCGATTTTACTCAATTTTTGTACTTAGGTTTTTTACCAATAATTGATTTTAACCCGTATTGTATTTGCTGTGGAGATCGATGAGTGTATATCGAGCGAATCGATTTTACTCAATTTTTGTACTTAAGTATTTTAACAATAATTGGTTTTAACCAATTTTGTCTTTGCTGTGGAGATCGATGAGTGTATATCGAGCGGATAGATTTTACTCAATTTTTGTACTTAGGTTTTTTACCAATAATTGGATTTTTGTCTTTGCTGTGGAGATCGATGAGTGTATATCGAGCGGATCGATTTTACTCAATTTTTGTACTTATGTTTTTTACCTATAATTGGTTTTAACCCGTTTTGTCTTTGCTGTGGAGATTGATTAGTGTATATCGAGCAGCTCGATTTTACTCAATTTTTGTACTTAGGTTTTTACCAATAAATGATTTTAACCCGTATTGTATTTGCTGTGGAGATCGATGAGTGTATATCGAGCGAATCGATTTTACTCAATTTTTGTACTTAGGTATTTTACCAATAATTGGTTTTAACCAATTTTGTCTTTGCTGTGGAGATCGATGAGTGTATATCGAGCGGATTGATTTTACTCGATTTTTTACTTAGGTTTTTTACCAATAATTGGCTTTAACCTGTTTAGTCTTCGTTTTTGGAGATCGATGAGTGTTTATCGATCATATCGAATTTACCCAGCTTTAGACTTAGGTTGTTTACCAATTATTGGTTTTAACCTGTTAAGTCTTTTGCTTTGGCTAATAGTTTATAACCATGGAACATACTCTAAAGGAATTTTAAGCAAAAGCTTTTATTGCGACTAACAGTACGAAATCTTTGGAACAAACATAATAAATGACAATTAAAATTAATAAAGGAAAATAGGAAGGATAATTCGTAGGAGTTATCTTCCGTAGTATCTTCTCAAGTTAACTGCATTCCAAGTCCTGGGTAGGGGTGTTCCATCCATGTGCACAATATTGTATGAACCTTTCTTTCCTACGCCAACAACGATGTAAGGTCCATCCCAATTATGTTGCAGTTTTCTGACGTGCTTGGACACCTCTACCTTTTTTAGTACTAAGTCCCCCTCTTTGAAGGTTCGTAGACGCACCTTTTGATTATAGGCTTTTTCCATATTTGATTTAGCGACTTGCAAACATACTGGAGCTTTTTCTCTTAAGGCTTCAGTCAGGTCGACATCATCCTTACTAGTCTTTTCATTCACATTGCTGTCGTACATTTCGACCCTTGGTGTTGGGACCAATGCTTCGACTGGAATAACAGCCTCCGAGCCATAAACTAAACTGAACGGGGTCTCGCCAGTTGTGGTTTTGACAATCGTCTGGTTGGCCCAAAGCACCCCAGGGAGTTCATCTAACCATCTCCCTTTGGCTGCCCCTAATATTTTCTCTAAGGATTTCACTATCTCACGGTTTGCTACCTCAGTTTGTCCGTTTGCCCTTGGGTGTCCTACCGAGGTGAAATTTTGTTGAATTCCAAACTTAGAGCACCATTCCAATACTTGTTTTCCCGCGAATTGAGTTCTATTGTCAGAGATTAGGATTCGTGGGATGCCAAAGCGACATACGATAAACTTCCACAAGAAATTAATTACTTGAAACTGTGTTATTCGGGCCAGAGCGACGCATTCTATCCATTTACTGAAATACTCGACATCGCCTAAGACGTAATTTTCTTCGACCTGGCTACTGGGAAAGGACCCACAATGTCTA
This sequence comes from Penstemon eatonii, assembly GCA_038501285.1. NCBI lineage: Eukaryota > Viridiplantae > Streptophyta > Magnoliopsida > Lamiales > Plantaginaceae > Penstemon > Penstemon eatonii. The sequence continues at coordinate 33,850,003 of CM076710.1, read as the reverse complement.
TTCCCCATTGATCAAAGGGCCAGCACATTGCTATCGTGTGCATCTTCTCGGCGGGTTGATGGCTCACGTTAGCGTGAATCTGGCAGTGATGACACTTTTGCACATATTCAATAGCATCCTTGTTTAAATTTGGCCAGTAGTATCCTGTTCGGAGATATTTCAAAGCCAAGGCCCTGGCTCCACTGTGGTTTCCTGCCTCCCCTTCATGTATTTCTTGAAGTACGTCATTGGTTTGTGGTTCAGAAATGCATTTTAGTAGGATTCCTGATACTGACCTTCTATAAAGCTTTACCTCCAAAACCGTGTACCTTGGTGCTCGATATTTTATTTTCCGAGCTTCATTCTGATTGGGTGGCAAGTTTCCTTCCAGAAGGTAATCCATCATTGGAGTCATCCAGTTCCTTTCTGCTACTTCAATTTCCATCATTTCAGCGACAGGTGTGTTGTCGATGTCGATTGCTGGAGTATTCGTTATCAACCAAGTGATTACTCTTTCCGTTCGTCCATCTCTCGATCCCATGAATCTGGAGAGTTGATCAGCCCATTTGTTTTCTGAACGGGGAACATTCTGTATTTTGAAATTCTCGAATTTTCCTGCTAACTCCTTTACCTTGGCGAGGTAATTGATCATGTTGAATTCTTTTACTTCGTATAAGCCATCTATTTGCCGTTGTACCAACTCCGAGTCAGTTAATACTTTAAGGCTTTTTATGTTGGCTTTAATTGCCATTTCCATTCCTGCAATCAACACTTCATATTCCGCCTCGTTATTGGTTACCATGAAATCTAATGTGATTGCATAGTTCAAATCTTCTTTGTCTGGTCCGGTGAAATTGATTCCAGCTCCGCCTCCCTCTCTGCTCGAGGCACCGTCGACATGCATTAACCAGGTGCGATTTTCGACAATCAAGATATCATTATCACAGCTGGTCGAGTCGTTAGGTTCTTGCATTAAGGTCGAAGTTTCTAATAGGAAGTCGGCAAGAACTTGAGCCTTAATTGCGGTTCGTTGTTTATATTCAATTCGAATTATCCTAATTCGATCGCCCATTTAATCAATTTGCCAGAGGCTTCTGGCTTCGCCAATACTTGTCTTAGTGGTTGGTTTGTGAGTACCACTATTTTATAGGTCAAAAAGTATGGTCGGAGCTTGCGTGCTGCCACCATTAAGGCTAAAGCAAACTTTTCTATCTCCAAGTAATTCTTCTCAGCTCCTTGTAGTAGTTTACTTAGATAATAGACAGGCTTATGTTCAGCGCCTTCTATTTTTACCAATACCAAACTAATGGCGACTATGGAGATAGATATGTAAATGTATAACGGTTCTCCATCAGTTGGTTTGGCTAATAATGGAGAAGAAGTCAAATATGCTTTTAGTTGGTTGAATACTTGGTCACATTCTTCAGTCCAAATAAAATTCTTCGCCTTCCGCAAAGTTTGAAAGAAAGGCAAACTCCTGTCCGCTGATTTGGATATGAATCTATTTAGTGCGACAATCTTTCATACTAAGCTTTGTACCTGGGAGATCGTCTTAGGTGGTTTCATCTAGGTTATGGCTCGAATATTTTCGGGATTAGCTTCAATTCCACGTTGATGAACCATATATCCCAAGAACTTTCCGGATTTGACCCCAAAAGTACACTTTGCGGGGTTGAGCTTCATGCGGTATTTTCTCAGTATCTTGAAGCATCGATCAAGGTGTTTCACGTGGTCGGCTTCATTCATGCTTTTGACCAACATATCGTCCACGTATACTTCCATTATTTCTCCGATACGCTCTCTAAACATTAAGTTAACTAATCTTTGGTATGTTGCACCAGCATTCCTTATGCCGAATGGCATTACAATAAAGCAGTATACACCTTGCTCTGTGATGAAAGCAGTTTTCTCTTGGTCTTGCTCATATATCCCAAGAACTTTCCGGATTTGACCCCAAAAGTACACTTTGCGGGGTTGAGCTTCATGCGGTATTTTCTCAGTATCTTGAAGCATCGATCAAGGTGTTTCACGTGGTCGGCTTCATTCATGCTTTTGACCAACATATCGTCCACGTATACTTCCATTATTTCTCCGATACGCTCTCTAAACATTAAGTTAACTAATCTTTGGTATGTTGCACCAGCATTCCTTATGCCGAATGGCATTACAATAAAGCAGTATACACCTTGCTCTGTGATGAAAGCAGTTTTCTCTTGGTCTTGCTCATCCATGAAGATTTGATAAAAACCTTGAAAGGCGTCCATCATGCTGAAGATAGCGAATCCTGCCGTTGAATCGATTAACAGGTCAATTCTTGGGAGGGGGTAAGGATGGCGTGGACATAATTTGTTGAGGTCAGTGAAATCGTTGCACATCCTCCATTTATTATCCTTTTTATCCCCCTTTGCTACTAAGACAACATTGCAGAGCCATTCTGAGAAATGAATTTCTCGAATTTGTTTAGCTTTGAGTAGCCTTTCGACCTCTGCTTTGATTATCTTATCTTTTGTCGGCCCATGATTCCTCTTCTTTTGTCTCGCGGGTTTTGCCATCGGATCAATTTTTTGTGGACTAGGTAGTGATCGCTGCTCGCTCACAGGACTGCCCGCTTGTTCCGCTATTTGGTCGAGCTGCCTAGGAGCTTTTCTGCCTGGATGTACCCTAGCCGCTCCAGGGTCTCTAGGCTGGTGTTCAGGAGCCAACAATCCTCCTGGGCACAGAGAGTTAAATAGCAGCGCAATCTGCCTCAATTTCTCCTCTGTTCCTGCCAAAGGGACAAGGATTGTAGGAACCCCAGGGGCTTCAGGTACTGCATTGGTGGCGATTTCTTGCTGTCCTTGAGAATTTAGAACATTGACCTCCTGGCGTTCTTATTGATTCGGCAGTCGATTGTTTTCTTGCTGATTATCGCCATCGTTGACGATAGGTTCGTTATTCATCGTGTTGTCGTGGACATCGTCCGACGTTATAGGTGGGTGCGTTGAGCGCTCTTCCTCGGGCGAGCCATGTGTCTATCGAATAATTAACTCAGGCCCCTCGGTGGGCGCCAACTGATTTAACCGAATTTCGTAGGGTTAGATTAAATCAATAATAATAGTTTAGGGTAAAGTTATATGAAGATTATAGGGCCTAGTTACTTTTTTCCGGATGGATCAATCTCAAGGAAGAACAATACGCAATACGCAATGACGTTAATGAACAAATAAAGTAATGATCAATAAGTATAGCAAAAGCTCTTGTATTAGATAAATCTCAGATTGCTCAAGTATGTAGGCGTAAGCTCTAATGTTATGTGTGTAATACAATGTTGATCTTGGTATTTATAAGATACAAACCCTAGCTATACAAGGAAACATAATCCTACAAGGACTCTGAATATTTATCCTTCTCATGTTCGGATTAGCAGCCTGGTCGCTGTGGAGAGTTGTCTCTGATCGGATCGAATTGCGATAGTGATTGAGCTGTATGGTCGAGTCGATCCAATATATCCGAGTGAATCCAAGTATCATATGGGGTGTAAAATAGCCCCCATCAGCACCAAGTTTTATTAACTCCAAAATCGCCATAAAAGTTTTCGCCCCAACCAAACATGGCCAACATTGGCCGAACCCAACCCTGGCCGAACCTGATCCATCCGCATAAGCTTTGTGGCTCAGTCATCTTCCATCCGATCTCACAAGCCGGATCTAGATCTAAGTCCTGATCAAGATTTGCACGTTCCTTTTCTTACAACCTTCAAGATCTAGTTCGTAGCCTGCGACTTGGAGGTGTCCCTACAATCCAATTGGTGTGGATCAACTTTGGAGGTGAGACAATTGGATCACTGCGTTGTGAATCAAACATGAAGTCCGGAGGTAACCACCACCGAGCTGTGGTGAGTTAAAATCGCATATCACCCTCTAATTAGTTTTAATTACTGTTTGTGTTGGATGAAGATGAAGATGAAAGAAGACAAGTAATTAAGGGAAGGTTTTGATGATTTCCAAAACATCATAATCAGCTAAGTATGGAAAGCTTAGTTCCCTTAGAAGAATTTTGAACAAGTAAAAGAAGACATCAGAAGAGTTCAAAGTTCAAAGCTCAGAAGACTAGTGATCTCTTGCTGAATCAGCAAACAGAAGGGTAGATCATCAGCCGAGTCAAATCAGATTAGTTCAGTATTTGATCAGCAGAGTATCTATCAGCAGAGTCGTTTTGATCAGCAGAGTAGAAGAGGTCAAGAGATTAGTCCAACGGTAATAAATGCACTTGGTGTAATAAATGCTGTAAGAGAAGGGTAGTAATGGCAAATGATTGAAGATATCCTCGGATCAGCAGAGTGCATTAAATGCAGCATTAAATGCGATGGACAGAAAGGTACTGTACACAGTACGGAATGCTGCAGGGAGCCGTTTCAAAAAGAGCTGAAGGATGGATTTGATTTGTGACTTGCCTTCAACGGTCATAATTTCATCTCCATGTATAAATAGAGCTGAATTTCAAATCGAGCAAAACACAACAACAATCAGAGATCGAAATTTTGAAGCAGAATTTCTCTAAGTCTCAAAAGCTCGAACAGCTCACTCGTCTGGTGGAAGTCATCTGTTGACAGAAACCCAGTTGAAGAAATCAGAAAAACATTATCTGAGTGATTTTGTAATAGCTGAGTGTTGTGCGAAGTGAGAATCCATCTGTGTGAGTGATTCTACTTTAGAGGATAGGTTTTCTTTGTGAATTCCTATTGTGAGCTTACAGCCTTCTCATTAGTTGTTTAGGTGTAAGTGGAGAAATATTGTAATCTTTGTGATTATAGTATAACCCAGAATCTGTGTGATCTGGAAGAGTGGACTAAAGGATTTTTATCCATATAACCACTATAAAAATTCTTTGTGTTATCTTGCTTTTAAAGTTTTCTTGCATATTTTAAAGTTTGCATTTTAAACACTTTGAATCAATCAAAAAGATTTTATAAGGAGTTTTAAACTGGGGATAAAATCTTTTGGAACTTAGTTTACTTGTGAAAAACACTTTCAAACAATCCGCTGCAAGTATTCTCTTGGAAAACTGTTTTGCTGATAAAACAGCTAAGTCATTGAAAGAAGAGTGGTCAGTCGTCTGTTCAAGATTTGTTCACGATCAGACTAGTCTGCTTACTGTTCTTCATCAGCTTAGTCTGCTGACAGAAGACTGAAAAGTTTTTAAGTTCAAAAATTTTCAGAGGTCTATTCACCCCCCCCTCTAGACCTCATCTGACCACTTGGGACCAACAAGTGGTATCAGAGCAGGTGGTTCATTAGAATCAGCTGCCTGATCAACGAGCTTGATCCGAGTGTTTTTCAAAGGTTTTCAAAACTTTTCAAAAGAGCATCTTTTTGAAAAATAAAAACTTTTTGAAAAATGGATTGTATCAGCCATGTTCCCCACATTGCTGGTATGTCCTTTGAGGACTGGAAAATCAGAATGGAGATTTTCCTTGCTGCCTATAATGACAACATGCATACATGTATCATTAAAGGTCCATTTAGATTCACAAAGACCATAAAGATAAATGAAGTAGATACGGTTGTGGAGAAAGACCTTCATGAGATGACTCCAGAAGAGATAAAGCTTTACAATCTAGATAAAGTTGGGAGATTCATCATGACCAAAGCCCTGGATAATGATCGGTTTGACAAAGTCAAACATTGCAAAACTGCAAAGGAGATGTGGGACAAGGTCAGAGACATGAGTGAAGGAAATGATGCTATTAAAGAGCATCAGCTCAGTGTTGCATTGGAAAAGCTGGACAACTTCAAGATGAAGTCTGGAGAAACCATTGATCAGATGGATACCAGATTCACCAGAACTCTGAATGAAGTTTTGAAGCTGGGAAAGACTTTCACTGACAAAGAAATCACTGTCAAAGTACTGAAGGCTCTACCTTCCAAGTTCAACATGAAGGTGACAGCAATGGAAGAATCAAGAGATCTGGGCAAGATTTCTCTAACAGAGCTGTTCTCCGTACTCAAGGCGTATGAGTATAAACTGCCAAGGATGGGAATTGAAGAAACCTCAACTTCAGGACCCACAGCTGCACTTGTTGCTGCTGAAAACACCAGAAGACCAGCCCAGAAAAGCAAAGAAGTGGACTCATCTGATGAAGCCACTCTACTCAACAAAAAGGAGTACACTGCTGGAGATGTAGCATTATTGATGAACAACTTCAAGAAGTTCTATAAGAGAAAGATGAAAAACAAATACAATCATGCTGCTTCTACTTCTAAACCTAACTTTTCTTCTCAAGATAAAGAGGATTATAAATCAAAACTGATGTGTTACAACTGCAGGAAATTGGGACACTTCATAAGAGACTGCCCATATCCAAAAGCAGAGAAGTACACTGAGGAAGAGAAGAAAATGAGAAAAGAAAGAAAGCATCAGAGAGGAAAGGCAATGATGGCTGAAGCAGAAAAGCCAGCTGCTGTCTACTCATCTGATTCAGACTCAGACTCGTCTGATGAAGAATCTTCTGATGAAGAAAAACCTGCTCTCCTGTGCCTGATGGCAAAGGACTCTGATGACTCTGAGGATGAGGTAACTCCTCTTAATGATGAATTATTTAATTCATTTGAACAAATGATGCTTAACAATACTGGTATTGCTGAAGCATATAAAAAGCTTAAGGAAGAGATGATCCTGCTAAAAGAGCAAAATAGTTCACTGAAACTTTTAGCTGAGAAGCCAAAAGAATCAGCTGAATATAAACAGCTTGAGCAAGAACATGAATCTCTGAAAGCTGAGTGTGAGGTTTATAAAGGAAAAATCATGGAACTTGAGAAAATTATTGAGTCTCATGATAAGTCTACTGTTGCATCCACGCATACATCTAAGAGACAGGAGACACCTTTAGTAAAGGATAAGCTAGAATTGAATCATACTGAAAAATTTATTTCTGCTGACAATGGTAAGGTCATTCTGTATGTTCAAACCTCTAGACCTACCGCAACTGAGAAAGTGGTAAAGGAGAAGAAATCTCCTAAGGCTAAAAAGAGCAAAGAGCCTAGTGTAGGAAATCAGACTAGTAAGACCAAACAGCAGAGTCCTAAAAAGTCTGCTGATAAAGCTAAATTGAACCAGTCTGTTGGTAAAGATAAGTCTAAACAAGTTGAGCAAGCACCTAGTAAACCAAAGAAGCATAAGAATAAGAAAAATCAAAATGCTTGGTATGGAAATGAGTCATATTATGTGCATCCTGCTGCATATCATCCTATGTATCATGCACCTCAGTTTCCTAATTACTATGCACCTTACCCTGCTCATCCAATGCATGCATACCCTGCTTATCATGCACCTTACCCTGCTTATGAACATTATTCATATCATACTGATCATCAACATGACTTATCTGATAACTATGATAAAAATGAAACTGTTCATGCTCCTAAAACTCAGAAACCTAAGAAGCCTAAGACTTCAACATCTTGGGTTGTCAAGGGTGGAACTAATCCTTCAGGACCCTCTCAATAAGGGTACCTAAAACAATTTTATTTTTGTTTTGTAGGTTAGGATTAGGAGTAGGAGTAAAGTAGAGAAGATTTGGTACTTGGACAGTGGATGTTCAAGGCACATGTGTGGAAACATACATGAGTTGACTGATGCAGTTGCTGTGGATGGTCCAAAAGTCACTTTTGGAGACAGCAAAGAAGGCAAGATTAAAGCTAAAGGAAGATTAATCAAGGGAAACATAGAGATATCTGACGTCTCCTATGTTAAAGGCCTAAAATATAATCTGCTGAGCATAAGTCAATTTTGTGACAAGGGATATTCAGTCATCTTCTCAACAGATAAGTGCTACGTTGAACAAATTGGTACAAAGAAGGTAATTTTATCTGGAAGACGACAAGGAAATATCTACATAGTTGACTGGAATTCTGCTGACAAGAATTCAAGTGTTTGTTTGGTGGCATCTGCACCAAGTGAAGTCAGTTGGCTATGGCACAAGAGGATGAATCATTTAAACTTCAAGACCATAAACAGATTAATCAAGAATGACTTGGTAGAAGGGATTCCAAAAGCAGTCATGAGCAAAGACAAGCTCTGTGATGCATGTCAGAAGGGTAAACAAATCAAGTCATCATTCAAAGAAAAGAAGCACCAATCTTCTGAAAGAATATTGGAGCTGTTGCATATGGACTTATTTGGACCCATTGATCCAGTCAGCAATGGTGGAAAGAAATACTGCCTAGCTGTTGTGGATGATTATTCAAGATATACTTGGGTGATTTTCATGAAGAAGAAAAGTGAAACCAAGGAACATCTTACCAATCTGATGGAACTGATCCAGAATGAAAAGAGTATTAAGATATTGAAGATCAGATCAGATAGAGGGACATAGTTTACAAACTCTACTGTTGAAGAGTATTGTAACATCAAAGGAATACATCATGAGTATTCAGCTGCTAGAACCCCTCAACAGAATGGTGTTGCTGAAAGGAGAAACAGAACACTAAAAGAAGCTGTCAGAACCATGATAGCTGAAGCTAAGCTGCCTCAAAGATTTTGGGCAGAAGCAACAAACACAGCATGCTTCACCCAAAACAGATGTATGATCAACAAAAATCAAAACAAGACTCCATATGAAGTTTGGAACAATAGAAAACCAAACATTCATTACTTTAAGATTTTTGGTTGTAAATGTTTTGTATTGAATAATGGGAAAAATCACCTTACTGCATTTGCAGAAAAGGCTGATGAAGCTGTCTTTGTAGGATACTCATCTGTTAGTAAGGCTTATAGAGTTTTTAACAAAAGAACATTACTAATAGAAGAATCTATCCATGTAGTATTTGATGAGCCAAGTCAATCTTCTGAAAAGAATCAAAGTGTAAATCAAGATCTGTCTGCTGATTTACAGAAGTTAGACGTTGGAAGAAATGAAGAATATGTTCCCATCATACTACCTAATCTAAGTTCAGCTGCTAACTCAAGTGCTGTTCATAATCACAGTGCTGATTGTCTAACAGACGAGTTGCAAACAGCTGACAGACCAGAGACTGTTCAACAGACGGCAAATGTTCAACAGACTACTACTGGAACTCCAACAGTAGTGTTGCAAGATCAAGACAGAGGACAACATCCTGATTTGCAACCTGATCTCAGATGGCTCAAGAATCACCCTTGATAGGATAGTGCCCTGCAAGCCAGTTCTGTTAGCTTGTAATAGATCTATCCTGTATGAAACGATCTTTGATTTTATAATAATACGCATGTTTATTTATATATGTATAAGAATAAACAATGGCCAACTTCATCTTTCGCGAATACATTTAAGCGATTGGTTGAAACCCTTAGATTACATTTGACTATGGGACGATTCACTTCAGTACTGAGTGCAATCATGAAACAGTCTCAAAGGTCGTAATCTTAAATCTGTTCCAAGTCATAGATTCCTAAACGAGACAGGGTATCGTAGGAATCACCAAGACTTGTACAAGTATGCATGATTCACATGGAGTGAATTTGTAGTCTTTCATGAACAAGGAATTTGAGTCCAGTGCATACGAGTAGGTGGTTCAATGGAGGATTGAACGCATCGAACGACCCGAACAGAGAAACCCATTGTGGAAGCGCATGACGCATATCGGTGATGGGATGTTTCTCAAGGAATATAATAGTGTACGATTTAGTCCTTTGACTTGAGGTACTAGGGCGAATTCGGTGCATGAAAGTGCGTACTTAGATCTAGGTATAGGCCACGTAGCTTGGTCATAACATGCCTAGGTTGGGTGCGTATGGACATGTGCGCGAGTGGTTAGTACCGATATGGAATCTATTGACTCACCGTAATGGGTGAGAGAATTTCCTATACGATTCTTAGATAATATATCCAAGGATTCTGCGGCCGCAGTCGGTGACGGATTTGGAAAGGGGTTTCCAAATTTAGAAGGTCACAAAGGTATATTATCCTGAATTAGAAAGTATAGCTATCGAGACAAATTTAGAGGTGCCGATCAATTCACACACCCTAAGTCTTGATCGGGAATATTAGTCGATAGAAGGACCGTATGTACATGGCAATTATATGAGACGAGGTTCACAAATATCAATTCACCTGAAATTGGGTTTCATGGGCTTGTGGCTAGACATCGACCATGAAGTGTGGGTACTCCTGAATTAATAGAGGATTTAATTCTAGGAGTGGTTAATTAAAGGTTGTTTAATTAACCGGAACAATTTATTGTTCATAAATTAAATCACGAGGGATTCGTGGGCCTGCTGCCAGTTGATGGTGAACCCAGAGGGTCACACACAATACAATTGGACGGTGACTGTTATAAAAGGACATGAAAGGAATTAATTGATTTAAAGGTAATTAAATCAATTAAATGAATTAAAAGTATTTAATTCAAGTGGGAGATTAATTAATTGGCTAACTTAATTAATAATTGAGTTGCTAGTTAATTAAAAGAAATATTGATTTAATTGGACTGGGCATTTAATTAAAGTAGTTAATTAAATGGAGGATTGCAAGACATGGGCTTCTATTAATTAAAGCCCATAAGGAGTCTTGCAAACCCTAGGTCAGAAGGAGTCTATAAAAGGGGAACTACATGAGCTTAAAAGCCAACACCTAAGAAAGAAAAACCCTAGCCTCCCTCTGCCCTAAAAGCGCCGCCCCCTCTCCAAGCAAATCCTAGCCGCCGCCGCCACCATTAGCCGCCGCCACTGTGCTGCCGTGAGCTCCTTGGTGCCGCCGCCGCCGAGATCTCCTCCTCCATTGTATTAGATCTTGATTTGTCAAGAGATCTCATACAATCCTTCAATAACAAATCTCCTGCATCGAGTTCTGAGCCTAAGATCTTGAGGTGTTGCCAGAATCCAATTGGTGTGGACTATCCCTGGAGGTGAGACAATTGGATCACTCCTGTGAACCGGATCAGAATCAGAATCGAAGACCGGAGGTTTCCACCACCTTGCCTGTGGTGAGGTATATCGCAAAAACCCCCTTTGTTAATTCATTGTGTGCGTTTTTGTTTAAGTTTTTGTATACATAATATGGAGACATCTTTTATGGGACCATTGGATACCTCGAAAAATTTTAAATTCCGCACTTTGTTGTTTGACAAATCGAGCTATATCCCAACAGTGGTATCAGAGCCAACTCCATTATTATTATACAAAAGCCTGAACATAATTGTGTTCACCGTATATGTTTAATTATATGTATGAGAACACGTGATAATTATGTTCTGTAAGTTGATTCTTGCTTGTTATGACTAGATCTATCAATGGGTAAAACTGCTTTTCAAGATCTGTGCCGTTTTTATAGTTTTTGAAAACTTCAGGACTTTTGGGGTAGAAATCGCAAATCAGGGTTTTTGAGGGCTGAAAATTCGAAATTTTTGAAATCTGAAAATCTGAAAATTCTGGACTATTTTTGCAATTCTGGTCGCACGGTTTTTGGGGTCATTTTGCAATTTCTGAAAACTTAGGGGCTGTTTTGCAATTACCGAAACTTGAGGGGTCAATTTGAAAAATTGAAAATTTTCAAAATTCAAAATTTTATTTTCTGGAATCTGCCCGAAACTGCCCAGGGGTGTTTTTGTAACTTTTTAAAAGTTTTGGGGTCAAAGTGCAATTTTCGAAAGTTGAGGGGCCGAAAATGCAATTTTCAAAAGTTGAAAAACAGATTCTGAAATTGAGCAGAAAATTAATTTTTGTTTACCCGGATATTTATTTTGTCATAATTAGTAGTGACTAAAAAGCAAGAATCATAGGAAGTCTGTTTTAAAAGGATGTTTTAAAATTAAGATAGAAGAAAGTAAAAGATGTTTACATGTTTCTTGCTCTACGTGAACTGTTTACGTCGTTTTCGATCGATACGAGCCTTGACCTTAGGGTAGATGTGATTGGTTTAATTTATTGCTTGGTTTTTATTGGGCCTGCGAGCCTATTATTGTTTTTGGGCCACTTTGAGCCTTTGTAATAGAATAGGGCTTTACTGCTTTCCTAGTTTAGGATGGAGGCCCATTTACAAGCAAGGTGGGAGCCCAAGAAGATAAGAAGGCCATGTATGCATGGTACAATGTGTAATAGCATAGGGCCTGTTTGAGAACCCTTTAGATTGACCAATTGGGCCAACATCATTGGCTCGATGATGGCCCACATAGGAGGCTCCCGATCGAAAACATATTGTGGTAGTATGCATGCTAGGCTTGTATGGCTTTTATTTATTTGTCGATTTATATTTAGCTACGCGCTAGAATCTAGATCGTAATAAAAGATAAAGCATAACTGAATCGGTGAGATCTCGAGGAGAGTTAGCATAACTTTCAAAACCAGAAACCCCCTCTCGAATTAAATATTAAGTCATATTGGATTAAAATAAAATGAAGTATTTATATAAATCCAAGCCTTCCATCAATAAGGACTAACGTATGTTGTCTACTTATCGATAGAGGTGATCCAGAGTCTGGCACCCGAGTCGAAGAAAGGGACAATACGTGAAATTCCTTGACTCATGTTTTTAACTAAACATGACAAGGGTGAGGACTGGTCGGGATGTGAGGATCGACCGATAACTAGTTACGGAGAACTCACGACCGGGCCCGTTGCTCATCACGATTGATGGGTTAGACTTAACGATTAGTAACACTTATGATGTAGCAGTGCTAGATAAGTGCGAAAGCCGAGGCAAAATAAGCTTGAAGGTTGTGGAGTAACACAATTGGTAAAATGTATACCTACCTGGAGAATTGGTTGTATGGCCACGAGTCGTGGGTGCAATTAATTGCTGCTGGGACGTCAAGACCTACTAGGAATTAAATTTCCCGAGCAATCAAAGGGGTGATTGTTTCGATAAAATAGTGGGAGAACTTTTTCGAAAATAAGTCCAAATTCGATAATTATAAGTATTAGGCATAAGATCAGTTAGCTAAATGTTGTCTTCTTTCCATTTGTAGATATTAAGTACAATGTCTAAGAATCCATTATCTGTTATCCTCGACGCAAACAAATTGAATGGCTCAAACTTTGTTGACTGGCTGAGAAATCTCAGAATCGTCCTCGACTCCGAGCGACGTAGCTATGTGCTCGACACACCCATGCCTGCTGCACCCGCAGCACGAGCTAGTGAGGAACAACGAACCGCCCATGCTAAAAGGGTTGATGATGATCTTCAGGTTCGATGTCTCATGCTAGCCTCGATGTCGAATGAACTGCAGAAACAGCATGCTGCCATGCCGCTTGCTAGAGAGATACTTCTCCACCTCCAGCAAATGTTTGGAGAGAGGTCTCGCACCGAAAGGTTCGCGACCACTAAGGAGTTGTTTCATCTCAAGATGGCTGAGGGAAGCAGTGTCAAGGATCACTGTCTGCGTTTCATCAACCTGGTTGAAAAACTAGGGCGATTGGAAGTAGACTTGCACGCTGATCTTAGCACTGACCTCCTTCTCCATACGCTGCCCCGTTCTTTTGACCAGTTCGTGTTGAACTTCAACATGGAGGATAGAACCCTCGCTCTTCACGAACTGACCAATTTGTTGGTAACGGCAGAATCGACTCTCAAGAAAGAGAAGCCGGTAATGATTGCACACCAATCGAAGGCTGCAAAGCCTAAGAGAGGTAAGAAGAAGAAGAAAAGTGTTTCTTCGAAGGCAATCACCAAGGTGGTTCAAAAGAAGCGCAAAAGCCCAGAAGACGAATGTTTCCACTGCAAGAAAGCAGGGCACTGGAAAAGGAACTGCCCAGACTACCTAAAGATGAAATTGGTAGCCAAAGGTATTTTCTTGGTTGAAGTTAATATTTCTATTAACTGTGCATCGTGGGTGTTAGACACCGCAGCAGGTTCTCATATCTGCAATGATTTGCAGGTGATGGGAGCAGTAAGATACCTGAAGCCCGGGGATAGAATCCTGCGTTTTGGAAACGGAGCTAGGATCGCCGCTGAGGCTATTGGGGACGTCGAATTGGTTTTAGGAAATTTTACTTTGGTTTTAAGGGATTGTCTGTACGTACCAACGATAATTAAGAACATCATTTCTATACCAATGCTAGACATTGATGGTTTTAATTTTTCCATTGAAAATGGAGTTTTTAGCATATTTAAAGGTGGTTTAATGTATGCTTGTGGTACTTTGATAGACGGTCTTTATTCCCTAGAACCTGTTAAATCCGACGTCATGCACATTCAATCTAGAAAAAGAAAATATGATAATCAAACTCCACAACTTTGGCACGCTAGACTTGGACATATTTCCAAGAGTAGGATTCAAAAGTTGGTTTCCTCTAAGGCTCTTGAAATAAAGAACTTGGATGAACTCCCAACTTGCGAATCTTGTCTCAAAGGAAAGATGACCAAATCACCCTTCACAGGGAATCCCGAGCGAACCAAGCAAACATTGGATTTAATCCATACTGACGTTTGTGGACCATTGAGTGTCAATGCGAGAGGAGGATTCTCTTACTTCGTAACATTCACCGACGATTTTAGTCGTTATGGATATGTGTATCTCATGAAACACAAATCCGAAACTTTTGAGAAATTCAAAGAGTTTCGAATGGAAGTTGAGAATCAACTTGGACATAGTATTAAATCACTTCGTTCTGATAGAGGTGGAGAGTACTTAAGCCAAGAATTCCTTGATTATCTAAAAGAGAATGGAATTCTCGCCCAGCGAACTCCCCCTAGGACGCCCCAACTCAATGGAGTGTCCGAGCGGAGGAACCGAACTTTGTTAGACATGGTTCGTTCCATGATGAGCTTTGCTGACCTTCCCTTTTCGTTTTGGGGCTTGGCCCTATTAACTGCATCGAAGATATTAAACATAGTACCTTCGAAGTCAGTGCCAACAACGCCGCACCAAGTATGGTATGGTAAGGCACCCGTGTATTCGTACTTACGAGTATGGGGATCTCCTGCGTATGTAAAGAACAAAAGGGGAGATAAGCTAGATAGTAGATCTAGTTTGTGCAAATTTGTGGGGTATCCAAAGGAATCCATTGGATACCTGTTCTTCGATCCTAAAGAACGTAATACGTTCGTATCTAGGAACGCCCACTTCTTGGAAGAGGATTTCCTCTCCAACCGAAAGGGGACAATCGTAGAACTTGATGAAGTCCAGGAATCGGACCCATCCTCACAAACAGTGGGAGCTGAACCAGAATTTACTGAACCTACTAGTACACCTACTCTTCGAAGGTCTGATCGAATTCGTAAGGAGCCAGAGCGATTTGGTTTCATTCACGAAAACGAAAGAGGTGATAATGATCCAAGGACCTATCAAGAAGCGATGTCAGACATAGACTCGGGTGCGTGGCTCGAAGCCATGCAATCCGAAATGGATTCCATGCATTCCAACAAGGTTTGGACCTTGGTCGATCCACCTGAGGGAACTATCCCTGTAGGATGCAAATGGATCTTCAAGCGTAAGCTTGGAATGAATGGAGAGGTTTTAACTCACAAGGCACGCTTAGTGGCGAAGGGGTATTCTCAAAGGCCTGGAATAGACTATGAGGAAACCTTCTCTCCCGTAGCGATGTCCAAATCCATTCGGATATTGCTTGCCATTGCCGCATGGCATGACTATGAGATATGGCAAATGGACGTAAAGACCGCCTTCCTCAATGGAGACATTGACAAGGAGATCTTTATGCAACAACCTGAAGGTTTTGCGTCCAAAGGGAGTGAGCACAAATTGTGTAAACTTCAAAGGTCAATATATGGCCTCAAACAGGCATCCCGAACCTGGAACATACGATTTGATGAGACAGTCAAGGCATTTGGCTTCATCAAAAATGTATATGAACCTTGTGTGTACAAGAAGAATAGTGGGAGTTCGATACAATTCATTGTTTTGTACGTCGATGACATTTTGCTAATCGGAGACGATATCAAGATGTTAGCGCAGACTAAAGCGTGGTTATCCGCGCAGTTCTCTATGAAAGATATGGGAGACGCATCTTACGTATTGGGAATACGTATCTATAGGGATAGATCGAAGAAGATGATAGGACTCTCCCAATCTAAGTACATTAACACAATCTTGAAAAGATTCAAGATGGAAGAATCCAAGAGAGGATTGCTTCCAATGAGACATGGTATCTCTCTTTCTAAGTCTATGTGCCCTACAACTGACGAAGAAAAGACGAGAATGTCTCTCATACCTTATGCCTCTGCTATAGGGAGCATAATGTATGCGATGTTGTGTACTCGACCAGACATAGCACACGCTCTAAGTGTAACGAGCCGCTATCAGTCAAATCCAGGCGAAGAGCACTGGACTGCCATAAAAGCAATCCTAAAGTACCTGCGAAGGACTAAGGATATGTTTTTGGTCTACGGTGGTAGTGGAGAACTGAAACTTGAAGGATTCACTGATGCAAGTTTCCAGTCTGATGTGGATGACTTCAAATCCAACTCTGGATACATATTCCGCATCAATGGTGGAGCGGTCAGTTGGAAAAGCTGTAAACAGTCTACCACTACCGACTCAACCACAGAAGCAGAATATATTGCAGCATCAGATGCAGCAAAAGAAAGTGTATGGATGAAAAACTTCATTCAAGAACTGGATGTTGTTCCTAGCATTGCTGAACCTGTAGTCGTCTTCTGTGACAACAACGGGGCGATAGCTCAAGCGAAGGAGCCGAGATCACACCATCAATCCAAACACGTACAGAGGAAATACCACGTGATCAGGGAGATCATGGGTAGAGGTGACATGCACATGGAGTATGTCAAATCGGAAGACAACGTAGCTGACCCACTAACTAAGCCACTTTCACAAAAGGCGTTCGATAGTCATCTAGAGAAGATGGGACTTAGAACCATAGGTGAATGGCTTTAGGGCAAGTGGGAGATTGATAGGATAGTGCCCTGCAAGCCAGTTCTGTTAGCTTGTAATAGATCTATCCTGTATGAAACGATCTTTGATTTTATAATAATACGCATGTTTATTTATATATGTATAAGAATAAACAATGGCCAACTTCATCTTTCGCGAATACATTTAAGCGATTGGTTGAAACCCTTAGATTACATTTGACTATGGGACGATTCACTTCAGTACTGAGTGCAATCATGAAACAGTCTCAAAGGTCGTAATCTTAAATCTGTTCCAAGTCATAGATTCCTAAACGAGACAGGGTATCGTAGGAATCACCAAGACTTGTACAAGTATGCATGATTCACATGGAGTGAATTTGTAGTCTTTCATGAACAAGGAATTTGAGTCCAGTGCATACGAGTAGGTGGTTCAATGGAGGATTGAACGCATCGAACGACCCGAACAGAGAAACCCATTGTGGAAGCGCATGACGCATATCGGTGATGGGATGTTTCTCAAGGAATATAATAGTGTACGATTTAGTCCTTTGACTTGAGGTACTAGGGCGAATTCGGTGCATGAAAGTGCGTACTTAGATCTAGGTATAGGCCACGTAGCTTGGTCATAACATGCCTAGGTTGGGTGCGTATGGACATGTGCGCGAGTGGTTAGTACCGATATGGAATCTATTGACTCACCGTAATGGGTGAGAGAATTTCCTATACGATTCTTAGATAATATATCCAAGGATTCTGCGGCCGCAGTCGGTGACGGATTTGGAAAGGGGTTTCCAAATTTAGAAGGTCACAAAGGTATATTATCCTGAATTAGAAAGTATAGCTATCGAGACAAATTTAGAGGTGCCGATCAATTCACACACCCTAAGTCTTGATCGGGAATATTAGTCGATAGAAGGACCGTATGTACATGGCAATTATATGAGACGAGGTTCACAAATATCAATTCACCTGAAATTGGGCTTCATGGGCTTGTGGCTAGACATCGACCATGAAGTGTGGGTACTCCTGAATTAATAGAGGATTTAATTCTAGGAGTGGTTAATTAAAGGTTGTTTAATTAACCGGAACAATTTATTGTTCATAAATTAAATCACGAGGGATTCGTGGGCCTGCTGCCAGTTGATGGTGAACCCAGAGGGTCACACACAATACAATTGGACGGTGACTGTTATAAAAGGACATGAAAGGAATTAATTGATTTAAAGGTAATTAAATCAATTAAATGAATTAAAAGTATTTAATTCAAGTGGGAGATTAATTAATTGGCTAACTTAATTAATAATTGAGTTGCTAGTTAATTAAAAGAAATATTGATTTAATTGGACTGGGCATTTAATTAAAGTAGTTAATTAAATGGAGGATTGCAAGACATGGGCTTCTATTAATTAAAGCCCATAAGGAGTCTTGCAAACCCTAGGTCAGAAGGAGTCTATAAAAGGGGAACTACATGAGCTTAAAAGCCAACACCTAAGAAAGAAAAACCCTAGCCTCCCTCTGCCCTAAAAGCGCCGCCCCCTCTCCAAGCAAATCCTAGCCGCCGCCGCCACCATTAGCCGCCGCCACTGTGCTGCCGTGAGCTCCTTGGTGCCGCCGCCGCCGAGATCTCCTCCTCCATTGTATTAGATCTTGATTTGTCAAGAGATCTCATACAATCCTTCAATAACAAATCTCCTGCATCGAGTTCTGAGCCTAAGATCTTGAGGTGTTGCCAGAATCCAATTGGTGTGGACTATCCCTGGAGGTGAGACAATTGGATCACTCCTGTGAACCGGATCAGAATCAGAATCGAAGACCGGAGGTTTCCACCACCTTGCCTGTGGTGAGGTATATCGCAAAAACCCCCTTTGTTAATTCATTGTGTGCGTTTTTGTTTAAGTTTTTGTATACATAATATGGAGATATCTTTTATGGGACCATTGGATACCTCGAAAAATTTTAAATTCCGCACTTTGTTGTTTGACAAATCGAGCTATATCCCAACAACCCTCCTGAGTTAGTCATTGGTGATCCTTTAGATAGAGTGAAAACAAGAAGAGCAGCTGCACAAGATGCTATGTTTGTCACATTCCTATCTCAAATAGAGCCTAAACAAATTGAAGAAGCTCTAAATGACTCCTTCTGGATAGAAGCTATGCAAGAAGAGTTGAATCAATTTGAAAGGAATGAAGTCTGGTACTTAGTTCCTAGACCAAGTCATCAAAGAGTAATTGGCACTAAGTGGGTTTTCAGAAATAAAATGAATGAAGATGGTGTTGTCACCAGAAACAAAGCAAGACTAGTGGCCAAGGGTTATTGTCAAGAAGAAGGAATTGACTTTGATGAAACTTTTGCACCAGTAGCAAGACTTGAAGCAATCAGACTGTTTCTTGCCTATGCTGCTCACAAGAACTTCACTGTCTATCAGATGGATGTGAAGTCTGCTTTTCTCAATGGAGAATTGCAAGAAGAAGTGTATGTTGAACAACCTCCAGGATTTGAAGTCTACCAAGAAGAGGATAAAGTATATCGTCTGAAGAAAGCCTTATATGGACTGAAACAGGCTCCAAGAGCATGGTATGATACCCTATCTGATTTTCTTTTAATTAAAGGATTTCGTAAAGGTAAGGTAGATAAAACCTTGTTCACAATTGAATGGGAAAATCATATATTGCTTGTGCAAATATATGTGGACGATATTATTTTTGGTTCAACTAACCAACAGATGTGTGATAAGTTCTCCAAGCTAATGCAGAATAAGTTTGAAATGAGCATGATGGGTGAACTTAACTATTTTCTTGGATTGCAAGTTAGACAGTTGCCTGATGGGATATTCATCAGCCAAGCAAAATACACAAGAGATCTGTTCAAGAAATTTGGTATGGAAACTAGCTCAACAGCTACCATTCCTATGTCTACAAGTCTTCGTTTGGATAAAGATGAAGATGGCAAATCAGTGGACATAACCAAATATAGAGGCATTATTGGTTCATTGTTGTATCTAACAGCAAGCAGACCTGATATAATGTACTCAGTTGGAGTCTGTGCAAGATTTCAATCAAACCCCAAAGAATCTCATCTCTTAGCTGCCAAGAGAATATTGAAGTATATTAAAGGCACTCAAGAATTGGGATTGTGGTATCCTAGAGAATCTGGATTTGAACTAATTGGCTATTCAGATTCATACCTTGCTGGCTGCAAGATTGACAGAAAGAGCACAACAGGTGCCTGTCAGTTCTTAGGCAGTCGTCTGATCTCATGGATGAGTAAGAAGCAAACCTCAGTTTCTATATCTACTGCTGAAGCTGAATATATAGCCGCTGGAGCTTGCTGTGCACAGATACTTTGGTTGAAGCATCAACTAGAAGACTACAACATCAAGATCAGTGGAATTCCAATCTACTGTGACAATACAAGTGCAATCTCACTTACTCAGAACACTACAAGTCATTCAAGGACTAAACATATTGAGATTAAACATCATTTCATTAGAGATCATGTTGAAAAAGGCAATGTTTTGATTGAGTATGTTCATACTGATAATCAGATTGCTGATATCTTCACCAAACCTCTAAGTGAAGCAAGGTTCTCAACTCTAAGAGCTGAGTTAGGATTACTTAACCTGGATGCATAAGCTGAGGGGGAACTCATCAGAAGACTGAAGTTCAACAGCTTAGTCATCAGATTATTTCATTCAAGAATTAACTCTCAACAGACTAGTTAACTTATGAATTCTTAAAGACAGGGGGAACGTGTAAGACTAGCGGTACTTCTGCTCTAAAAGATGAAATCTGTTAATGACAGTTAGTTGAAGTTATGTTATCATGAAGATGTGTTCTTAATTCTTGAAGATTGAAGATTATTTTATCTTGCTGGATTGACAAACAGCAGAGGAAGATTACTAGCTATTGGCATTCTCTAGTAATATCAGATAACAGATCACTCGTCTGTCAGATAAGTTAAACTCTACTCATCTGATATCTTATATAAGCATGGTCATAAAACGTATCTTTAGAAACACGCTTTTATAAGTAAACAGATTAGTGTCGATAGAGTTTCCCGCCCATCTGACATTAAAATAATAAAATTGAAATCCGCGACTCTCATCCGCACGATTAAAAACTGTCAGATTAAATCAACGGTTTAGATAAATCACGAAAACCAAATCAGAAGGAAACCTATAAAATCCGATCTGAACAGAATAGTCATCTTACGCACTCAAAAACTCTCAAACTCTCTAACTCTCAAACCCTACTGCTTCGAAAGTTCACTGTTCTTTTGCAGAATCTACTCTCAAATCTCCGAAAATGGACAAGATTGTTGAGGGAAGATACTTCAACTACAGCAAATTTCATTTCTCTGGCACCGATTTAATGCGCTCTCTACTGGTAAGGATCAAAGAAGCATCATTGGTTCCTGTTTTGGAGGCTCACGAAGATAGAGTCTACCTAGAGGATGTCTACCACTTCTACCTGACCAGAAAATTCAACGATGATGACACTGTTATGACTGCTGTCATTGGTGGTAAGAAAATCGCTGTATCTGCTGCTGTTCTTAATGAAGTTTATAAGTTGACAGACAAGGGAGGAGATGTGACCTCGTTAGGGTCAGAAAAAGAAGAGGAATTTTGGGGTATTTGTGCTAAGAAGGGAGAGAAGATGACTGGGACTTTGATGAAGACCCAGCTGAAGGATGAATACCAAAGATTTGCTGATATCATAGCAAAGGTTCTAGATTGTGCTACGGGTTCTTTGGATGGGTTGCCAAGGAAAAGACTCTACACCATGATTTGCATTTACTATGGGATGAAAGTGAACTGGGCTGCTCATGTTTATGAGCTGTTAAGTGACAAAAGGCATTCTCATGCCATTCTGCTGAGTAACTTGTTTGCTTCTCTGCAATGTCCTATGGGTGGAGGAAAACAAACCCATGGAAGCAAAGAATTCAAACTCTACGAACCAGTGAGGCAACTGGTGGAAAAACCAAAGAGAAAAGCCCCCAAACAGTCTAAGAAGACTCCTTCTAAGAAGAGCAAGAAGGAAGGTCAGACTAGTCAGTCTGCTGAGCCAACAGCACAGTCTGCTGTTATGGCTGGATCAGCAGAACCCGAAATTGAAGTCTCTAAGAAGGTGGTAGATGACTTCACTGATGAAATTGAAAATATGAAGACAGGGTCATCCTCTGAAGAAACTGAATCTGAAGAGGAAATTCCACTTCAAAGATTGAAGAGACTAAGGACTAGGAGTGAAGCAAGGGGACCTCCTACTGCCAACCCCCCTGCTGTCAAGAAAATTCCTAAGTCAAAGGCTAAGAGAAAGGTCACTTTCCCTGAGGAGCCTGTTGAAACTGTAAGAAAGACAACAACTGAAGCAGAAAGGCCATTAAATGTTGAAGAACCAGTTGTTGAAGCTGCTAAGGCTGCTACTGCTGAGCCTGAAAGTGTTCCTACAGTTGAAGTGACAACAGAAGCCTCAACTGCTGCACTATCTGCTGATAAAGAAAAGGAACAGCAGACTAGTACATCACTAGAGGGAAAAATTCTGTTGCTGCATCCTACTCCAGTTGCTGCAACACCTATCCAAGCAGTTGAGAGCCCTGAATCTAGAAGAAAGAGGATTGGCAAAACCTCAACTTATGTGACTGCTGCAGAAAAGATGAGACTGGACGCTGCTGAAAAGCATAGGATTGCTGCTGAGAAAGCAGAAGAAGATAGGCTGAAAAGCCTAGAGTTAAAAAGGCTGGAAGAAGAAGCCAGCAAGATGACTCAAGAGCAGAGAGATGCTTTTGAGGCAGCAGAGTTGGCTGCTGTCATTGAAGCAAGCATTAAGGATGCTCATGGTCCTCAGCGTACTGGTGGGATAGTTATTGGTGAGCAAAGAGATCCAAATAAACCAATACCAGCTATGCCTGCACCTAAGATTAAGGAAAAGAGAAGAGAAGAAATAAGATTATCTCTTGAAATTGTCAGGGAAGACCCTGCAATTTTTGAAGAATTTCTCAGAAGACTGGACGCTGAAAATGAAAGAGTCAACCGTCTGACACTCTTCCATTCTGAAAAGATTAAATACAACAGATGGAGAGAATTCAGATTAACAAAGAGTCCTGCTGAAATGGCCAAGTGGAAAGAATTCAAGGCTACAGAAGATTGGGTATTGAAATGGCTTGAGACAAACTCACTTATTCAAGCACTTGATTCAGAATTCTTCCTGGACAGGTTAAGGATGAGGATATGTCACATAGTCAAGGAAGAGGCCAAGAAGATCTTTGCATCCATTTCTGAGGATTTTGATGACTCAGTAGATCTCAAAGAAAGATCTGTTAAGTTGGCTATTGCTCAAGCAATGGAGATTTGGGCCAAGAAAGCAAGGAAGTTAAGGGGACAACCAAGCTCACTGGTCCCACTTCCTAACATCAAGCACATTGTCTATGGACCAAACATCAAACCCTATGAAGAGCTGCCAGAGGAACCAACAACTACTTTTATTCCTCTTGACAACTTTACTTGGATTTGTAACAGGTCTGCAGTGGACAATGAAGGACTGATGCAGACAGTTGAAACTGTCAAGAAGATAATATCACCTGCAAATGAAGAGAGAGACAAGTCTTCTGATCAACCAAAGCAAATTGAGGGTACTTCAGACCCATCTGATCAAGACAAAGTGCAGGATGATAAGTCTGATGCTGCTGATGAATCAAAGAAGGAAGAAGAAATTCCAGCAGATCAGTTAAAGGAGAAAGAAGTTGCTGATAAAGGAGATGATCAGGCTAAGGAGAAGGAAAGCACTCCAAGCCTTGCTGATAGCTCAGCAGATCAGTCCCTTGCACTGACAATTCAACCAACAGAGCAACTTACCAAAGAAACACCTGCTGCTACAACAGAGACAAATCTGTTAGACTCCATTCATCAAATGTTTACCAAGTCCATGAAGGAGATGAAAGAAGAGTTAAAAGCAGAAGTGTTAGCTGCTGTTCATCAACCTATTCAGAAGGTTGCTGCTGCTGTTCCTACTGATTTAATGAAAGATACTGCTCAGAATGTACAATCTATATGTCAGGATATGGATATACTAAGGAGAAGGACACAAAGCACTACTGAAGGTTGGAAAAACATTGAACAGACTGTTGAATTGGCACTCCAAGCAGAAGATGAAGTTATGGGCAACATGATGAACGACTTCAAGGCTTCATCAAATTGGATTCTGGGAACTCAAATCCAATTAGGTGATCAAGGAGAAGATCTGCTCAAGGAGATGAGAGCATTCAAAGCCAATCAACTCAGACAGCAAGCTCAGATCAATGCAATGGAAGAGAACATCAAACTTCTATGTGATTCTCTTCTAATTACACCAGTTGCACCACAATATCCACCTGTCCCTGCTGATGATGACAAAAAGGGGGAAGAAAGGATATTTGGACAGATGAGAGTTGGAACTTCCTATGAAAGAGTCAGAAGATCTGTTGAAGAGGAAGAAGACAACCAAGATGAAGCAACTGAAGTGTTAGAAGAATCTGCTGGTGAGACTGCTAAAAATATGGAAGAATCAAGCAGACCAACAGATAAGAGAATAACAGAAGAAGAAGACCAAGCTGAAGAGGAAGAATCTGAAGCAAAAGCCAAGTCAGACAAAGAACTAGCTGCTGCCAAAGATTCAGCTGAAGAACAGCTTGATCCAGATGTCAAGAAAAGGAAGTTAGAGCTGCTAAAGAAAAGATTCATTGAAAATTTGGAAGCTGAGACTTCTAAATTATCTGAAGAAGAATCTGAGAAAGAAGACAAGGAAGAAAAGAAGACAGAAGACTAGCCTTGGCTAGATTTTCCTTATATTAAAAATCCTTGTAATTTTTTTTTTGTACTTTTCATCTTTCAACTTGTAAAATGTAATCAGTTCATTATCTATAAAATTGCAAGTTTGACTCCAACACATCATTTCTATCTCAGAAATTTTTGAGGATCAAAACTTTAGTTTAGGTACAGGTACTTAGCTGGAGTTTTGTCATCATCAAAAAGGGGGAAATTGTTGGATGAAGATGAAGATGAAAGAAGACAAGTAATTAAGGGAAGGTTTTGATGATTTCCAAAACATCATAATCAGCTAAGTATGGAAAGCTTAGTTCCCTTAGAAGAATTTTGAACAAGTAAAAGAAGACATCAGAAGAGTTCAAAGTTCAAAGCTCAGAAGACTAGTGATCTCTTGCTGAATCAGCAAACAGAAGGGTAGATCATCAGCCGAGTCAAATCAGATTAGTTCAGTATTTGATCAGCAGAGTATCTATCAGCAGAGTCGTTTTGATCAGCAGAGTAGAAGAGGTCAAGAGATTAGTCCAACGGTAATAAATGCACTTGGTGTAATAAATGCTGTAAGAGAAGGGTAGTAATGGCAAATGATTGAAGATATCCTCGGATCAGCAGAGTGCATTAAATGCAGCATTAAATGCGATGGACAGAAAGGTACTGTACACAGTACGGAATGCTGCAGGGAGCCGTTTCAAAAAGAGCTGAAGGATGGATTTGATTTGTGACTTGCCTTCAACGGTCATAATTTCATCTCCATGTATAAATAGAGCTGAATTTCAAATCGAGCAAAACACAACAACAATCAGAGATCGAAATTTTGAAGCAGAATTTCTCTAAGTCTCAAAAGCTCGAACAGCTCACTCGTCTGGTGGAAGTCATCTGTTGACAGAAACCCAGTTGAAGAAATCAGAAAAACATTATCTGAGTGATTTTGTAATAGCTGAGTGTTGTGCGAAGTGAGAATCCATCTGTGTGAGTGATTCTACTTTAGAGGATAGGTTTTCTTTGTGAATTCCTATTGTGAGCTTACAGCCTTCTCATTAGTTGTTTAGGTGTAAGTGGAGAAATATTGTAATCTTTGTGATTTAGTATAACACAGAATCTGTGTGATCTGGAAGAGTGGACTAAAGGATTTTTATCCATATAACCACTATAAAAATTCTTTGTGTTATCTTGCTTTTAAAGTTTTCTTGCATATTTTAAAGTTTGCATTTTAAACACTTTGAATCAATCAAAAAGATTTTATAAGGAGTTTTAAACTGGGGATAAAATCTTTTGGAACTTAGTTTACTTGTGAAAAACACTTTCAAACAATCCGCTGCAAGTATTCTCTTGGAAAACTGTTTTGCTGATAAAACGGCTAAGTCATTGAAAGAAGAGTGGTCAGTCGTCTGTTCAAGATTTGTTCACGATCAGACTAGTCTGCTTACTGTTCTTCATCAGCTTAGTCTGCTGACAGAAGACTGAAAAGTTTTTAAGTTCAAAAATTTTCAGAGGTCTATTCACCCCCCCCCCCCTCTAGACCTCATCTGACCACTTGGGACCAACAGTTTGATTCAACCATTTCGTATAACTAAATATGGAGACAGATTTATGGGACAGATGGGTGCCTCGAAATTTTTTAAAATTGCGCACTTTTGTTGTTCTGACAATCGAGGTATCCCAACAACACTTAGTCATGTTCGATTTATTCGTTCTATTGATTATTTCGAAGTTCAGTTTTATTATTGTTCGAGCAAAGAAGACAAAAGAACATACAACAAGAGTTAAGCAAGAAACTACTTTTCATTCATTTTCCGAACAGTTACAAGAGATTTCTCGATTACAATAAGGAAATTCGAGCTCAAAAAAGAAAAATGCTTCCACTCCTATCCTACTACAAATTCTACGAACAAGGCTAAGTGTCTTCGCTCGAGCCATGGAGCAGGGAAGAAGTCGATGCCGATCTCCAGGACTTTTAACCGATCTAAGGTCTTCATCCGTGCACAATGGTTCCTATGCCCAATCCAGGATGGTCAGGCAAAATTCGATCGGGGGTCCTAAGGTCTTTCAGTCGTTGATCACATAGTCTTTGTAAATTTCCCCCATTACTCCAAGCAATCTCGAAGGCACTATCCTTCAAGAAATACCTCGAAGAAGCTGATGCACGAGATCGAGGGAGATACTAAGGGGGTGATCAACGGACTGACGGGGTGCAGCGCCAGAAGATCAAAAATCCAACCCGCCTCGGAACAGGAATATCCAAGGAAACAGGTTGCCTGCCGGTATTCTAAGCGCTATTTTGTTTGCCTGTCGATATTCTAAATGAGAGATTGTATACCAAAGAGATTAAGCTCGGAAAACAGGGTCCGAGTTCTAATCTCGAACTCTTTTATTGGGGAGATAGAAAGGAACATATCGATCAAAATATTCACAATTCGACAAGTAAAGTTCGGACAAGGCACTTGAGGAAAGTAAAAAATGTGACGGTAAAATTGGAACTATTTATAGTGGAAAGGGAGTAAAACAGACGGATCAGACGACACATTGCGAACGGATACGATTTCAGCGATAAATGCGCCGACCATCCCACTTCCCGAGAAATAGGGTACCTTTTGGATTGGAGGAAGAAAAATCTTATCAACCTATGCTCGGGATTTCCGAAGGACGATCGAACTAGCGATTGATCTAAAAACCGATTCTTCTCATAATTGCATTTTATAGGGAGAAAGAAGGAGACTTGAGTTGCTCAAGGCCGAAATAACTTCAGCAATGGACATCACATAATGTCATTCCATTTAAGTTTTCTAAGAGCAATGGACGTCACATGGTGTCATTCCTTTTAAGTTTTCTAAAAGAGAATTTTGAAATCCTGAAACCCTATTCAGCTCCTATCCTCCAATCGTTTATATTTGATCAACAATTAGGATACAAAGAGTTAGTGAAAGTATTATTATCAACATTTTGCATTCGAACGGCGATGCTCGGGTAAAACTTTCTTTCAACTTTAGTTCTTTTTTTACTTATCTTCGAATAGTAGCTAATGATCGGTTAATTATTCATACTCAAAAATTTTGCAAGAAAAAGCTTTGAAAGACTGATTATCGAACCATCTTCTGGTTATCTGATGGGGGCTATTTCGCACCCCACATAATGTGCGGATCGACTAAAGAACATAAGATCGGTTCGACCAAATCAGACAATTCGGGATCATCTTATCGACCCGGCCGAATACAGTTCTCTTCGACAAGAAGACTACACTCCGGACCCAAGAAGGATATTTGGGCCGAGTCCTATTAGGACTATATTTCCTTGTATTACTAGGTTTAGTATGATATAAATACCTAGTCAATCATTGTATTAAACAACTCTGAATCATAAGGCAAATACGCCATTGAATTCTGCATAAACAGCATAACTCACTATTACTTAATAAAAGAAAAGAGCTTTCTCTTCATATTTTGTGTTATTCTTGCGTTGGTTACGATATTTACTTATTGTTCTTACGAAATTGCTCTTCCTTGAGATTGATCCATCCTGAATAAAGTAACAGAGCCCTATATACTATATATTGAAAACCCCAATATTACAATTTTACTGATACCTTTAACCCGACCAAATCCGGTTAAATCAGTTGGCGCCCACCGAGGGGCTAGGTTAATTATTCGATCGACATATGGCTCGCCCAAGGAAAAGTGCTCGTATTGGAGCAAGAAGTAACACAACCACCGGTCATAACACATCTGAAGATCCGCAGGATAATAATGATAATAACGCCCACGACACCAACGAGAATTTGCAGGGTCCTCTTCCTCATCAGCAGGAACCCCAAGGAGATCTTCCCGGTACCATACCGGAAGAACCGGAAGTCCCTGCGATCCCCGTTCCTCTCCCGGGCGCTCAGGAAAAATTGCGACAGATTGCTATGCTCGTTAAATCACTCTCCCCAGAGGAATTACTCGTACTTGAACAAGTTCCTCGAAACGATAGGACTGCTAGGGCAAATCCCGCTCAAAGAGCGCCAAGGCAAAACCATCAAACCTCTCAACAAGCTGACAGCCCGGCAAGCGAGCGGCGCTCGCTACACAGTCCGCAGCAGGGTAATTCAAAACCCTCCGATAACCATCCCCGAAGGAAACCAGGACAAAGAAAACCACAGCCGGGACGCGGTGGGTCCAAGGAACGTACGATAATCCCTATCGAGGATGACATAGATGATGCAATCCCAGATCGACCACGAACAATGCAATTCTCGGAAAGAGAAATCGAAAGGATGGTACAGGAACGACTCGAACAACGCCTACGATCTGTTCAAAACCCGTGGGCCCGAACCACGGAACTCCAGGAGAGCCTTGCGGCCTGTTCTCCCTTCTGCAGAGAAATAAAAGAGGCACAGTCTATCGGACAGGTCCCGGGTAGACTACCCCGATACGACGGAACCACTGATCCAGATGACTATATTTTTAGCTTCACGAATATAATGAACTTATACGCTCACTCGGCGGAATTCACCGCCAAATTAATGGTGAACACATTTGAAAGACTCGCTTTGGACTGGTTCGCCAAGCAACCTGCCAACTCCATATTCAGTTTTCGGGAATTATGCAACAAATTGACACAGCAGTTTGCCAGTCAGAAGAGGCAAAAACTTCCGATGAGCTACTTAGGAACTATACACCAACAAGAAGGAGAATCCTTAAGAAGCTGGTTGGCAAGATTTAACGTAGAATTACTTAAAATCAATTCCCCAAATATCGATTACATAATCTCTATTCTCTTCGACCTCACAAAAAATAGGCAGTTCGGAAATGCCCTCAGTCGAAAACAACCAAGAACGTTCGCCGACATCATGAGCTTGGCATCTAAATATATGACCCAAGAAGAGATGAATTCATTTAAAGATAAAAACAAAAACAAAGTCACAACCTCAGGCTCCAAACGGCAAGATAGGGTTCCTGCCCAAAGATCCATGGATTATGAACGATCTTTTAGAAAAGGCAACGTTTTCCAGCGATTGGAATACAATAAAACCGACCAAGACAGACAGCCTTTTCTATCAAAGACCAAGAAACCCCGAACTAGCGATCAGAGGCAGGGTTAATCAAGTAGAACACCCAAGGCTAAATGCTCCGTTAGAAGAGATATTGGAAGTACTAGAAAGGAATAATTGGATCCCTGAAGCGAAGAAAATCGCTCAGCCCAGACCAGGATCACGAAACTATGAGTTATACTGCAAGTACCATCGGGCACATGGACATCGAACAGAAAATTATTTTCACCTTAAAAAAAAAATTGAAAAACTAATCGAACAAGGAAAACTAGACGACTATCTAGAGCGAGATAACCGCAAGAGGGGAAGAAGTAGAAGCCCTCGGAATAATAATCAAAGAAGGAGTTCTCGTCGAAGGTCACCCGAGCACGGTCCTACACAGGAGTTGAACCATGACCAGATCAATGGTACCATCAATACAATTTCCGGAGGACCCGCAGGCGGGGATAGTCGTAACGCTCGACGAAGGACCGCTAGATCCATAGTTGGAAGCTTAAAATACCCAAAAGAAATATGGACTCTAGAAAACAAACCAACAAATGACCAGCTGATCAGCTTTAACGAAGGCAAAGTACCCAAAAACATTGTTTGGGACACAAAAGAGGATAATCCCGATTTCCCGATGGTAGTGTCGCTAGAAATAGCGAATTATAATGTCAAAAGGATCCTAATCGATAATGGGAGCTCGACGAATATCATCTCCCGGGAGGTTTTAGCCCAGATGAACTTGGGACAAATAAACCTACAGAAAGTAGCTACGCCATTAGTAGGATTTGGAGGATCCGAAATCGTCCCCAGCGGAACAATAAACTTTAGTGTATCACTCGGGAAAAAACCGCACCGGACAGTGAAGCTAGTAAAATTTCTAGTAGTAGAAACACCCTTCGCTTATAACGCAATATTAGGACGACCAGCCCTCAACCTATTCCGAGCTGTTGTCTCTACTTATCATAAGAAGATAAAATTTCTGACCGACAGAGGTATCGGGGAAATAATGAATGATCACTGTATGGCATGGGATTGCTACAGCACCTCATTAACTTTGAAAAAACACCCCGAATCAATTACCCCGAGCAAAAGAAAGCTCGTAGACGATGACGTTGGAAACGAGGTTCAAATCCCAAGTACTGATCGAATAGATAAAAAGGGAAAAGAACCGCTAGATTTAGCTTTGAAGCCACCTGAACATAAGGATGTAATTCTAGTGCAAGGGGACTCGTCGAAAACAACAAGAATAGGTACTGAATTGAGCAAAGAAGGGGAAGTAATGTTGATTGACTTTCTCAGAGATAATGTCGACGTCTTCGCTTGGAGCGCGAATGACATTGAAGGAATTGATCCTCGAATAATCAAGCATTCGCTAAAAATTGATCCCTTGGCAAAACCCGCTAGACAAAAGAAGAGAAATCACGGGCCAGTAAAAGATAAAATCATCAAAGCCGAAGTAGAAAGGCTACTTGAAGCAAAACAAATCCGAGAAATACATTTATCAGAATGGCTATGTAATGTTGTTCTAGTAGCAAAAGGGGATAAAAAGGACAACAAATGGAGAATGTGTAATGATTTTACCGACCTTAATAAATTATGCCCACGTGATCCATATCCCCTCCCAAGGATCGACTTATTAGTTGACTCAACCGCTGGCTTCGCGATTTTCACCATGATGGATGCCTTTCAAGGGTTTTATCAAATATATATGGATGAGCTGGACCAAGAGAAGACTGCGTTCATAACTGAGCAGGGAGTATATTGCTTTATTGTAATGCCATTCGGCTTAAGGAATGCCGGGGCTACTTACCAAAGGTTAGTAAACCTAATGTTCAAAGAGTTAATCGGAGAGATAATGGAAGTCTATGTAGACGACATGTTAGTCAAAAGCATGAACGAAGCAGATCATGTAAAACATCTTGATCGATGTTTCCGAATATTGAGAAAATACCGCATGATGTTAAATCCCGCGAAATGCACTTTCGGTGTTAAGTCAGGAAAATTCTTGGGCTATTTGGTACATCAACGAGGAATCGAAGCCAACCCAGAAAAAATTCGAGCCATAGCCGAAATGAAGCCTCCCAAAACCATCTCCCAAGTACAAAGCTTGGTAGTAAAAATTGTAGCGCTGAACAGATTCATATCAAAATCAGCAGACAGAAGTTTACCCTTCTTCCAAACGCTTCGAAAAGCAAAAAACTTCGTTTGGACCGAAGAATGCGATCAGGCCTTCAACCAGCTCAAAGAATATTTCACAACATCCCCGTTGTTGGCCAAACCGACTGAAGGGGAACCATTGTATATCTACATCTCGATCTCCGATGCGGCCGTTAGTTCAGTACTGATCAAAATAGAAGGATCAGAACATAAGCCTGTCTATTATTTAAGCAAATTACTACAAGGGGCGGAGAAGAATTACTTGGAAATTGAGAAATTCGCTTTGGCCTTAGTAGTGGCAGCACGAAAACTTCGACCTTACTTTTTAACCTACAAAATCGTGGTTTTAACAAACCAACCGCTAAGACAAGTCTTAGCAAAGCTAGAAGCTTCCGGAAGACTAATAAAATGGGCTATCGTACTCGGTCAATTCGAAATCGACTACAAACCGAGAATTGCAATTAAGGCCCAAGTGTTAGCTGATTTCCTACTGGAAACTCCCGCACAAGCAACCGAACTATCGAGCAGCCTCAACGACGATATCTTGATCATAGAAGATCAAACTTGGTTAATGCCTGTTGACGGTGCTTCGTGCCGAGAAGGAGGAGGCGCTGGAATCAACTTCACCGGACCGAATAAAGAGGATTTAAATTATGCAATAACATTGGACTTCGTCGTAACAAACAATGAAGCAGAATATGAAGCGTTAATCGCAGGAATGGAAATGGCGATCAAGGCAAACATTAGAAGCCTTAAATTATTAACCGATTCAGAGTTAGTGCAAAGACAAATAGAAGGCCTATATGAGGCTAAGGAATTTAATATGGTTAAATACCTTACCAAAGTGAAAACACTAGCGGAAAAATTCGAAAGCTTCGGTATTCAGAACATTCCACGTTCGGAAAACAAATGGGCCGATATGCGAGAAAAATGCAAGTAAAAACACAAGTAATTTTTATAGTGGTTATATGGATTTAAATCCTTTAGTCCACTCTTCCAAGTCACTTAGATCTTGGGTTATACTATAATCACAAAGTTTACAGTATACTCTGCTTGCGCCAATCAACAAATGAAAAGGCCACAAGTGCGCAGTAGGAAATCACTCAGAAACTCCTACTCTCCGAAGTAATATCACTCACAAAGATGGATATCTACTTCTCACAACACTCAGATTTACAAATTCACTCAGAAGATGTGTTTAGCTTTGTTCTTCAACTTCGCTTTTCGTCAACAAATGACTAAGCTGATGAGTGAGCTGTTCTTGAGACTTAAAGAATTCTGCTTCGAAAATTTATCAGAGATTGTGTTGTTATTATTTTTTTTCGTCTCTTTCAGCTATTTATACTTGAGGTTTGAAAAATGTCCGTTGAAGAGAAACAAGATTCAAAATCCTCGAGTACTGGTCCTTAAAATCCGCGAACGGCTCTTTTGCAGTCTGTCCGTACTGTCAACAGTACTTTTCTGCGGGCAGCATTAAATGCACCCAGCTGATGCGAAGCATTTCTTCAATCATTTGTCTTTAATAACCTTGTACTTCAGCATTTATTACTTCTAGGGGGATTTATTACCGTTGGGAAGACTTTATGATCCTTTCCACTTGGCTGACGAAAGTGCAAGTCTGATGGCGAACTAAGCTGATCCCAAACTTGAACAAATCTGATTTGAGTCGGCTGATCTTCATCAGTCTGATAATGATTTAACCGGATTTGGTCGGGTTAATGGTATCAGTAAAATTGTGATATTGGGGATTCTCAATATATAGTTTATAGGGCTCTATTACTTTACTCAGGATGGATCAATCTCAAGGAAGAGCAATTTCGTAAGAACAATAAGTAAATATCGTAACCAACGCAAGTATAACACAAGTATGAAGAGAAAGTTCTTTCTTTTTATTAAGTAATACTGAGTTATGCTGTTTATGCAGAATTCAATGGCGTATTAGCCTTATGATTCAGAGTTGTCCAATACAATGATTGACTAGGTATTTATATCATACTAAACCTAGTGTTACAAGGAAATATAGTCCTAATAGGACTCGGCCCAAATATCCTCCTTGGGTCCGGAGTATAGTCTTCTTGTCGAAGAGAGCTGTATTCGGCCGGGTCGATAAGATGATCCCGAACTGTATGATTTGGTCGAACTGATCTAATGTTCTTTAGTCGATCCACACATTATGTGGGGTGCGAAATAGCCCCCATCAGTACTCCCTCACTTCTTCGAGCGTATAGATAATAGAAGCTCGTAGAAGTAGATAATTTTATACGACTGTTTATCTTCTATGAATGGTGCCTCGTTAAAAACCTTTCTTAAGAAAAAAACCCTGTGGGAAAAAATCTTAAGTAAGGAAAAGAGTGCTACGCATCATAGATAGTCGTTTTCTCTTTCCAACTATGAATAGCCACGCGTCCTTTCGTGAGGCTTTTAATCTTCTTCCGATTTTGGCGGGAATGTGATTTAGTTGTGACGAGTTCGAAACGTCTTTTCTCTTCTTAGTATAAATAGGTGACTTTTGAGTTCGTTATTTTTCCTTTATACTTGCTTATAGTCCGTAGTCATTTTCTTGCTTAGTCGTTCATCATATAAAGTTTTCCTTTTATCGATCTACATCCTCCGAGAATCTGAAAATATGGCTTCTTTAAGAAAATCTTCTTCTTCCTTTAGGGAGAATGTCGCTCCTAATAACGAGGAGGAGTTGCATTCTAATTTTTTGGGCGAACAAACTGCAGTTCCTAAATTGGTCGTTCCTGTTGAAGATACTTTTAAGGTACAAATCCTTTCCGATACAGATGTCGCTGCCCGAGCCAAAAAGGGCAAAGGTACTGCTCCTCTGATTTGTGAACCAATTGAGGACCTAGCTTGCGCTTATACGATGGACACTTTTCCAGAGGTTGTGAATAATTACGCCAAATATTTCCCGGAGGGTTCTGAAATAATTCTCCCTTCCCCTGCTGATAGGGTTACAACTCCACCGGAAGGATGTCGAGCCTTTTACACGGCCCATTTCAATAGCAGTCTGCGTCTTCCGTTGTCTCCCCTCTTTCTTGATATTCTAAGAATATTCAGTGTGTCCTTGACACAATTAGTTCCTAATTCTGTGGCTTTCGTGGTTTGTTTTTCTGTCTTAATGATCGCAAAGGGGTTTAAACCTTCTTTTCGTAATTTTACACAACTTTTCCGGTACAATATTTCCAGTTCTTCCAATCGTGGATATTTTTTCGCTAGTCAGAGGCCTAGTCGAGCAATTTTCGATTCCCCTGTTTCTAGCAATCCTTCTTGGAAATCTCACTTCTTTTTTGTTCGTCCCCCACCTCGTATTCATTCGGCGGATGGTTCGACCATGCCCTTCACATGGGATCATGGTTCCAGTTGGGTTCCCGGAGGTCGCTTGCCGACTGGTGAACTTGTTCCAGATGACGCTCAGTTTATTGGTGAAATCCCCGCTATGCGTGCCAACAAATACCAGAGTGCTCTTCTGATTGGAGAAGCTTTCGTTCGTAAAGCGGGATTAAGCGCTCATAATTTTCCAATCAGTTCATCATCCGAATTACTTAGTAAGCATTTTACTACAGCCTGGTGATGCGATGATATCTTTTTTACTGAGAATCTAATTTTTATCTTGTTTCTTTTTCAGCCCATATGGTAGAAAACTCCCGACATTCTTCGAAGGGAAAAATGGTGCTGTATAAATCTTCCTAATCCGTAGAGAACGTCCCTATCGAGCAGAGAGCGTCACGGAAGAGGAAACTGGAGTTGAGTCATGAGTCCGAGGAGAATGGAGAGGAATCTCCAGATTCTTCTCGATAGTCCCCCATTCGTCAGGGCACAGGATTCGGTTATCCTCCTCTTCAGCTTAGAACATCTTTGGGTATTCGTGGATGTCGCAGCTGGTCGATGCCTCATCCTACTAATA
The DNA here is from genome assembly GCA_038501285.1 of Penstemon eatonii. Taxonomy (NCBI): domain Eukaryota; kingdom Viridiplantae; phylum Streptophyta; class Magnoliopsida; order Lamiales; family Plantaginaceae; genus Penstemon; species Penstemon eatonii. The sequence goes on along the minus strand of CM076710.1, from coordinate 33,814,365 downwards.
ATCCAGTTGATAGAAGGAGGAGCTAATATGATCGCTCTGGTAACGATCTTTCTTTACTCGAAGACAATCATCCAAAACCTACTTTGGTCGAAATGATTGAGGATCACTTAGAGGGAAGGAGGGCCGCTGGCTACTCCGAGAATGATTCACTTGTTCATGATGATAGTGAGAACGCGGTCGATAAGGCAACCCGTATTCTTTGGCTGGCGTTTTTACTCGCGATCTGAATAAGCTTCTTCGTAAGGATCCTCTGGAGAAATTTCAGCGAGCCTCTCTTTATGCTGAAAAGTGATTTCTCTTTTTCTTTGATCATACTAACAAAGTAATTTTCTTTAAGGATCTTTCTTAATTTGCTAACCCATTTCTTTTTGCTCTCTTTGTTCTTTCAGACTAAAACTTGTCTGGCATCATATGCTTATGAAAATGCTCTCTGGAAACAACAATGTGAGTTTCTGGAGGAGAAATACAAAGCTTTACTCCATAAGTCCTCTGGTTCAGAGGTAGGCCCATCAACGTCTTCTTTCGTTCCGATCGTTGAGACAGGGGCTACAGGGACTGAAGACCAGGAGATTATGAACAGGGTCCTGGAGACCTCCCGTGCTCAAGAGCAAGCCGATCAAATGGCTAAAAAGTTAGAGGAATTCCAGTTTCAGAGTACTGCTCGGATTAGTGAGCTAGAATCTCAAGTATCGAGTCTTCAGGCTTCATTAGAGGAGTACGAGAAGGACATTCCTCTGAGTGGACTCAGGGACCGTTATGGTCGTAATTATGATGAAAAAGTGATTCGTGAATTCCTTAATTCTCCCGTTCATACGGCGTTGGTAAATCAGATGGTCGGTCCCCTCTTAGAAAATACGTTCAAGAAGGCAATCCATCAATTGGTCGCTTTCGACATGATAGATGATCGTCGAAAGGAATACTTCAAAGCGGCACATATTCGGTTGAACCACTATGGCGAAGTATACTCTCCTTCCGAGCTTCCAGATGTTGTATATCAAAACTTTCCTTTGGCACACCTTGTCAAAGAGTTCGGAAAACCATTGCCAATTCCTCCTTCAGATATCAATGATGAGCTTGACAAAACCTTCATCGATCCAGAAGATGATGAAGAAGAAGAAGAAGATATAGGCATAGCTGAGGAAGAGAACGTCGGTAGCGAACAGAAAATTCCAGATAGCGACCAGGCTATATGATATATTGATTTTTTGAAATAATCTTTGTAATTTTTTACCCGTAGGTTTAATTGTAACTTTACCCTTTCATCCCTTTGAAATAATCGTTTGGTATTCTGACAGTCACGTCCTTTCGTGTTCTCTGTAATAATTTGGACAAGTCATTAACTTCGCCGTAATCATTATGCGTGTGTCGTTTCAAATTCTAGTGTTTATTCCAAAGCTCTTTTCTGTATTTCGCGCCCTTTCTTCGGGTCTGTCGCGTCTTCTCGTATAGTATAAATACAAAAGGTAAAAACTTGATTCGGTTTTTACTGCTATACTCATCTCTTCTAATAGAATACTCTTTCCCCAGTTAGTCGATAAGCTTTCTCGATATTTAATTTGTACTTTTCAACAATCCGATCATGAGTAATCTTTTTGGCAATACTTCGAAGCGACCTTCCCGTGAAGGCGCTAGGGATAACAGATCTAAAAAATCTCGAAGAGAGGGGCCCTCGATGGAGCCTCCTCGTTCATCTCCACTAACTAGGTCGTTGATCGACTCTCATGTTATCCCTTCTGAACCTTTTTCCGTAATTAGTTCGTCTTTTGTACAACCAAATTTTTCTTCTTCTACTGAAGTTGGGAGTAGGCCTTTCCCTGGTCGGGTGGCTTTCGGTGATACATCCAATGTGGAGCAGACTTTTGATATACCTGTTTCTTCAGGCGTTTCTTCCTTCGAGCATGTTTTTCATGGAGGGGATTTTGCTAATTCCCTTCCTTTGTCTACTTCTATTGCCCCGATCGCCAGTGAAGGGCAAGTTGGTGAGGGCTCCTTTGTCAATCCTTCCACAACACAATCTATTCTGCAAGATTGTCCTGACTATCTGTTTCATGATACTACTGTGATGACTACTTCTTTCGAATCTGGAGGACCTTCTGGAGGTCGGTTTGGGTCGAGGTCTGGTCGTCGAACCATTATTTCTGCTTCGGGTAAGGAGACCTCAGTTAGTCCCAACGAGAAGGATTCTCCTCGTCCGTTAGACAATCGATGCATCCTTGAGCAGGTTAAGGATATTACGTTGTCGGAGATTCCGCGCCCAGACGGTGTCCCTTCTGATAGCGAATTACCTGGCTCTATTGAGCCTGATGCTTTGTCTTGGGATCTGGGCTTAAGCACCATTTTTCCTGGTGAGCTGAGGAAACTTGAGGGTACATCCAACGTTCGCCTTGTCCAGTCGCTAGTGAAGATATTCGAGCAGGTAGACATATCTTTTGATAATTTTCCCTACTTTTATTTCGATTTTCTTGTTGTGTGAGGGTTTTTCTCATTCTTCTTCTTTTCTAGGCCAAATATTTTGCCCTTCAGCTGGGTGTGCAGAACGATGATCTGTGGAATGGTAAGGATGCTTACCAAAGACGGTTGGAGTCAGAATCGGCGAAGGCCGCAGGGCTGACCCTTCAACTGCAGCTTGCCAAAGATGATCTTCAAAAATTAGAGGCCGTGAGGGTCGTTCTTGAAAAAGAGAAAAATGATCTAGTTCAGGCTGCTGTCTTGGCGGAGGAGTCTCGTCGGCAGGCTTATGAAGAAGGTTATGATGCCGGCTATCTCAAGCGTCAGGAGGAGTTGATGGCGTTTGCTGGTAACTTGACTCCTCGGAATACTGTTTCTGCTAGTCGGCCCAGTAACGGCTCTTCTTAGTGATATGTTCGACCTGGCAGGCTTTTTTTTTTTTTTTTTTTTTGGTGCCCAACTTGTTTGTGTAGGTGCTTGGGCTGAATTTTTTGTATTGGGAGAATGATTTGCTCAAAACTATGAATATGCAGATCAAGGCTTTGATCTCTTTTAATCCATAGATATATTTTGTTATGCCTATTTTGCTGTTATGCATGAATACAACTTCTTTGAAGTAAGAAATATAGATTAGTATACTTATCTCGTGTTGATCTTCTTGGAGGATGTCTAGTCTTTGAAAATGTAGCTTTAGTCTTGCTTGACCGATGTTTAAGTAACTGAATGTTACAACGTTTTGGACTTGCAAATTAAATCCTTTAAAATTAAGTATAAGAATGATGATCAATCGAGCATGATTCCTTATGGTCTCCCAGAAGTCGTGTTAATAGCAAAGCATCCATGTAGATATCTGATCAAATATTTTAAAAAAAATTCTCAGCTTTGTCGTCGCTGTTCGATCAGTCCCTTATAAATTTGTCTTTTAGTTAAAGACATCTTATTTAAAGATGTTGTCTTTTTGTTGAGCTTTGCTCTTCTTTTTTCTGAAACTGCAAAATTGTTCTAGATAAATTCTCAAGATCCATGTTTCTCTGTAGTGCTTGTGAGTTCCTTGTTTTTCAAATAAAGCAATCAGTGTATCCATATACCATTGCTTTGATATGGGAGGAATTGGAAAACGTAGAATTATTAGCCAGATCTATCTTGTTCAGACCCCCTTCAGCAATTCTTTGGAATATTAGGCAGTGACTAGTTTGAAATCTTGAGTAATGACGGCTATTCTCCTGATTTCCATGTCAGATTTCTTGGATTCCAAATGGAGTTCTTGTATGGCTAATTTAATAGTTCCCCATATGATGTATGAGGCAGTGACGCCCCTCGTATGGTGGAAGGTTTGGTTTTTCATCTCTAGGCGAGCAAGTATCCTATTTTCAACGGCTTAAACTTGCATGCCTTCGTTGAGGATCTTTAAATTTTTCTGTCGAGCGACTATCATAAGTGATCGTTCAGACCTTTATGGTCCGGAACTTCTTTAAGCCTTCTTGGATTATTTCGTTGATCGCTTCGATCCACGGATTCTTTTGTTATCGATTGGTTGAGTTGATCAGATAGGTGCCGTTCCAACTTACTTGCATTTATTACGGGGAGTCAAAAGGTCGCATTTTCGTCCCTTGATCAAATTTCTATCCAGCCGTAGGATCATTCTCACGAGCGCCTATAAATAAGTAGGCAGTTTCCTTATCTTTTATTCAGAACAGATGGAGATCTCAGTCTCCTTAGATTTCATTTTGCCTTCTAATCCCATAATATTCAAAAAGTCACATTATCGCGATTTATATCACAACGGCTTAAATTTAATTAGCCTTGTACTGACGGGTCCCATGGAAGCCCTACCTCGTACTGACGGGTCCCATGAGGCCTCGAACCTTGTATTTACGGGTTTGAGGTCCGTGGTTTCCTGTTTGCACATGGAGAGTTCATATTTGCCAGTCACCCCCGCTCTTGGATGTTACCTCCGGAGTGATAGACTGCCGGGGTGTACTGGTAAATATTAATAATTCATGACCGCCCCGAAGAGATGCTGCTTTAGAGTAAAATGTTTTATCTTTAAGTAAAAGCAGTATCTTGTTGTGGGTGAATGAGTATTGCCGGTTATCTGGCTGGTAATGCTCATTTCGTCTGGAGGAACATTTGATCTTCAGAGCCTGGCCATCGAACCAAAGAAGTCGACCATCCTGAGCAGCATGCTTCTTAGGTGGTTTATCATAATCGACGAGGTACTAGGGAGGAGATTGGTGTTTCCGTGGACATTGTCGTGAAGATCGCTGATCTATAGGGTCATTTTATCTAAACCCTTGTAATTGTATACGAACTTTGTAATCAAGTTTTTGTAACTCTTCTACATGTAAAAAGATGAATAAAACTTCATTTTTATTTCTTGCATTCTTTGTTGTATTCGGTTTTAATCTTTATTTGTAATTGTCAACGAGGAGTGTTTATTGAGTGTATCAATGTTTACTTAACTCCTTTAGTTTAGACTTAGGCTTTCAGTACCAGAAGTCTTTTAATCGTTGAAAAACAATCAAGGAGTGTTTATTGAGCGGATCAATGTTTACTTAACTCCTTTATTTGAGACTTAGTTTTTCATGCCAAAAGCCTTTTAGTCGTTATAGCAGGTCGAGGAGTGTTTATTGAGCGGATCAATGTATACTCAACTCGTTATAATTTAGACTTAGGTTTTTAATACCAGAAGCCTTTTAGATCGTCGAAAACAAATCGAGGGGTGTTTATTGAGCGGATCAATGTATACTCAACTCGTTATAATTTAGACTTAGGTTTTTAATACCAGAAACCTTTTAGATCGTCGAAAACAAATCGAGGAGTGTTTATTGAGCGAATCAATGTATACTCAACTCGTTATAATTTAGACTTAGGTTTTTAATACCAGAAGCCTTTTAGATCGTCGAAAACAAATCGAGGAGTGTTTATTGAGCGGATCAATGTATACTCAACTTGTTATAATTTAGACTTAGGTTTTTAATACCAGAAGCCTTTTTAAATCGTTGAAAAATTGATCGAGGAGTGTTTATTGAGCGGATCAATGTATACTCGACTCGTTTTGTTTAGACTTAAGTTTTTAATACCAGAAGTCTTTTAATCGTCATAAGTAGATCTAGGAGTTTTTATTGAGCGGATCAATGTATACTCGACTCGTTGTTTGGTTGGATCGAGGAGTGTTTATTGAGCGGATCAATGTATACTTAACTCCTTTTGTCCCGATCTCCACCAATATGATAGTAGAATTCCAAGGAGTGTTTACCGAAACAATCGATTTATACCCAATCTTGACTTAATATTTAAAATTGCTAAAATAATTGAACTGTAGGCTAAGGCCTTTATTACAAAGATTAAAACTTAATAAAATAATATAAAATAAAGCAGCATAATCTGCTAAAATTTATTTACGATAGTATTTCCTAAGGTTGACCGCATTCCAGGTTCTTGGTAAGGCTGTTCCATCCAAGTGTGCAATTTTGTATGAACCTTTCTTTCCTACGCCAATGACAACGTAAGGTCCATCCCAATTTTGTTGTAATTTTCCCACATGCTTTGATACTTCTACCTTTTTCAAGACCAGGTCTCCTTCTTTGAAGGTTCGGATGCGTACCTTTTGATTGTATGCCTTTTCCATATTTGCTTTATTGACTTGCAAACGTACAGCGGTTTTTTCTCTTAAAGCTTCTGTTAAATCGATATCATTTTCTCTTGTCTTTTCATTTTCCTGATCATCGTACATTTCAATTCTTGGTGTTGGAATTAGAGTTTCAACAGGAATAACAGCTTCCGAACCATATACTAAGCTAAATGGGGTTTCCCCGGTTGAGCTCCTGACAGTGGTTCGATTAGCCCAAAGTACTCCTGGGAGTTCATCGAGCCATTTTCCTTTGGCCGCCCCTAATCTTTTTTCCAAGGATTTTAGTTATTTCTCGGTTTGCTACTTCAGTCTGTCCGTTCTTTCTAGGATGCCCGACCGAAGTGAAATTTTGTTGAATCCCAAGTTTCGAACACCATTCTATTACCTGTTTTCCCGCGAATTGGGTTCCATTATCAGAGATTAGGATCCTTGGGATGCCAAATCGACAAACTATGAATTTCCATAGGAAGTTGATCACTTGGAATTGAGTTATTCGTGCAAGGGCGATGCATTCTATCCATTTGCTGAAGTATTCTACAGCGACCAGGACATAAGCTTTCTTGGATCTGGCCGTTGGGAACGGTCCCACGATGTCCATTCCCCATTGGTCGAAAGGCCAATATACTGGTATAGGGTGCATATTTTCTGCTGGTCGATGACATATATTAGCATGGACTTGGCAGTGATGACATTTTTGGACATACTGAGCAGCGTCGTCGTTGATGGTAGGCCAATAATAACATGTTCGGAGGCATTTTAAAGCCAATGCCCTTGCTCCGCTGTGATTCCCTGCATTTCCTTCATGAATCTCTCGTAGAATATCAGTGGTTTGTGATTCAGAGACGCATTTCAGAAGAATTCCTGACACTGATCTCCGGTAGAGTTTTTCTCCTACTAATGTGTATTTTGGAGCCCGATATTTTATTTTCCGAGCTTCATTCTGGACAAGCGGCAATTTTCCTTCTCGAAGATAGTTTATCATTGGAGTCATCCAATTTTCTTCTGCTTCTTCGATTTCCATTATATCGACCGCCGGTACCTCATCGATGTCGATGGCCGGTGTACTAGAGATTAACCAGTTGATTACCCTTTCAGTTTTTCGGTCATGGGCTCCTGTGAACCTAGATAGTTGATCGGCCCATTTGTTTTCCGAACGTGGGATGTTCTGTATACCGAAGCTTTCGAATTTTTCCGCTAGTGTTTTCACTTTGGTAAGGTACTTAACCATATTAAATTCCTTAGCCTCATATAGGCATTCTATTTGTCTTTGCACTAACTCTGAATCTGTTAACACATTAAGGCTTCTAATGTTTGCCTTGATCGCCATTTCCATTCCTGCGATTAACGCTTCATATTCTGCTTCATTGTTTGTTACGACGAAGTCCAATGTTATTGCATAATTTAAATCCTCTTTATTCGGTCCGGTGAAGTTGATTTCAGCGCCTCCTCCTTCTCGGCACGAAGCACCGTCAACATGCATTAACCAAGTTTGATCTTCTATGATCAAGATATCGTCGTTGAGGCTGCTCGATAGTTCGGTTGCTTGTGTGGGAGTTTCCAGTAGGAAATCAGCTAATACTTGGGCCTTAATTGCAATTCTCGGTTTGTAGTCGATTTCGAATTGACCGAGTTCGATCGACCATTTGATTAGTCTTCCGAAAGCTTCTGGCTTTGCTAAGACTTGTCTTAGCGGTTGTTTTGTTAAAACCACGATTTTGTAGGTCAAAAAGTAAGGTCGAAGTCTTCGTGCTGCCACTACTAAGGCCAAAGCGAATTTCTAAATTTCCAAGTAATTCTTCTCCGCCCCTTGTAGTAATTTGCTTAAATAATAGACAGGCTTATGTTCTGATCCTTCTATTTTGATCAGTACTGAACTAACGGCCGAATCGGAGATCGAGATGTAGATATACAATGGTTCCCCTTCGGTCGGTTTGGCCAACAACGGGGATGTTGTTAAATATTCTTTGAGCTGGTTGAAGGCCTGATCGCATTCTTCGGTCCAAACGAAGTTTTTTGCTTTTCGAAGCGTTTGGAAGAAGGGAATACTTCTGTCTGCAGATTTTGATACGAATCTGTTCAGCGCTACGATTTTTCCTACCAAGCTTTGTACTTGGGATATGGTTTTGGGAGGCATCATTTCGGCTATGGCTCGAATTTTTTCTGGGTTGGCTTCGATTCCTCGTTGATGTACCAAATAGCCTAAGAATTTTCCTGACTTAACACCGAATGTGCATTTCGCGGGATTTAACTTAATGCGGTATTTTCTCAATATTCGAAAACATCGATCAAGATGTTTTACATGATCTGCTTCGTTCATGCTTTTGACTAACATGTCGTCTACATAGACTTCCATTATCTCTCCGATTAACTCTTTGAACATTAGGTTTACTAACCTTTGGTAAGTAGCCCCGACATTCCTTAAGCCGAATGGCATTACAATAAAGCAATATACTCCCTGCTCGGTTATGAACGCGGTCTTCTCTTGGTCCCGCTCATCCATATATATTTGATAAAACCCTTGAAAGGCATCCATCATGGTGAAAATCGCGAAGCCAGCGGTTGAGTCAACTAATAAGTCGATCCTTGGGAGGGGATATGGATCACGTGGGCATAATTTATTAAGGTCGGTAAAATCATTACACATTCTCCATTTGTTGTCCTTTTTATCCCCTTTTGCTACTAGAACAACATTACATAGCCATTCTGAGAAGTGTATTTCTCGGATTTGTTTTGCTTCAAGTAGCCTTTCTACTTCGGCTTTGATGATTTTATCTTTTACTAGCCCGTGATTTCTCTTCTTTTGTCTAGCAGGTTTTGCCAAGGGATCAATTTTTAGCGAATGCTTGATTATTCGAGGATCAATTCCTTCAATGTCATTCGCGCTCCAAGCTAAGACGTCGACATTATCTCTGAGAAAGTCAATCAACATTACTTCCCCTTCTTTGCTCAATTCAGTACCTATTCTTGTTGTTTTCGACGAGTCCCCTTGCACTAGAATTACATCCTTATGTTCAGGTGGCTTCAAAGCTAAATCTAGCGGTTCTTTTCCCTTTTTATCTATTCGATAAGCACTAGGGATTTGAACCTCGTTTCCAACGTCATCGTCTACGAGCTTTCTTTTGCTCGGGGTAATTGATTCGGGGTGGTTTTTCAAAATTAATGAGGTGCTGTAGCAATCCCATGCCATACAGTGATCATTCATTATTTCCCCGATACCTCTGTCGGTCGGAAATTTTATCTTCTGATGATAAGTAGAGACAACAGCTCGGAATAGGTTGAGGGCTGGTCATCCTAATATTGCGTTATAAGCGAAGGGTGTTTGTACCACTAGAAATTTTTTTCCCGAGAACTCCTTCTTTGATTATTATTCTGAGGGCTTCTACTTCTTCCCCTCTTGCGGTTATCTCGCTCTAGATAGTCGTCTAGTTTTCCTTGTTCGATTAGTTTTTCAATTTATTTTTTAAGATGAAAACAATTTTCTGTTCGATGTCCATGTGCCCGATGGTACTTGCAGTACAACTCATAGTTTCGTGATCCTGGTCTGGGCTGAGCGATTTTCTTCGCTTCAGGGATCCAATTATTCCTTTCTAGTACTTCCAATATCTCTTCTAACGGAGCATCTAGCCTTGGGTGTTCTACTTGATTAACCCTGCCTCTGATCGCTAGTTCGGGGTTTCTTGGTCTTTGATAGAAATTAGGCTGTCTGTCTTGGTCGGTTTTATTGTATTCCAACCTCTGGAAAACGTTGCCTTTTCTAAAAGATCGTTCATAATCCATGGATCTTTGGTCAGGAATCCTATCTTGCCGTTTGGAGCCTGAGGTTGTGACTTTGTTTTTGTTTTTATCTTTAAAGGAATTCATCTCTTCTTGGGTCATATATTTAGATGCCAAGCTCATGATGTCGGTGAACGTTCTTGGTTGTTTTCGACTGAGGGCATTTCCGAACTGCCTATTTTTTGTGAGGTCGAAGAGAATAGAGATTATGTAATCGATATTTGGGGAATCGATTTTAAGTAATTGTACGTTAAATCTTGCCAACCAGTTTCTTAAGGATTCTCCCTCTTGTTGGTGTATAGTTCCTAAGTAGCTCATCGGAAGTTTTTGCCTCTTCTGACTGGCAAACTGCTGTGTCAATTTGTTGCATAATTTCCGAAAACTGAATATGGAGTTGGCAGGTTGCTTGGCGAACCAGTCCAAAGCGAGTCCTTCAAATGTGGTCACCATTAATTTGGCGGTGAATTCCGCCGAGTGAGCGTATAAGTTCATTATATTCGTGAAGCTAAAAATATAGTCATCTGGATCCGTGGTTCCGTCGTATCGGGGTAGTCTACCCGGGACCTGTCCGATAGACTATGCCTCTTTTATTTCTCTGCAGAAGGGAGAACAGGCCGCAAGGCTCTCCTGGAGTTTCGTGGTTCGGGCCCACAGGTTTTGAACAGATCGTAGGTTTTGTTCGAGTCGTTCCTGTACCATTCTTTCGATTTCTCTTTCCGAGAATCGCATTGTTCGTGGTCGATCTGGGATTGCATCATCTATGTCATCCTCGATAGGGATTATCGTACGTTCCTTGGACCCGCTGCGTCACGGCTGTGGTTTTCTTTGTCCTGGTTTCCTTCGGGGATGGTTATCGGAGGGTTTTTAATTGCCCTGCTGCGGACTGTGTAGCGAGCGCCGCTCGCTTGCCGGGCTGTCAGCTTCTTGAGTGGTTTGATGGTTTTGCCATGGCGCTCTTTGAGCGGGATTTGCCCTAGCAGTCCTATCGTTTCGAGGAACTTGTTCAAGTACGAGTAATTCCTCTGGGGAGAGTGATTTAACAAGCATAGCAATCAGTCGCAATTTTTCCTGAGCGCCCGGGAGAGGAACGGGGATCGCAGGGACTTCCGGTTCTTCCGGTACGGTACCGGGAAGGTCTCCTTGGGGTTCCTGCTGATGCGGAAGAGGACCCTGCAAATTCTCGTTGGTGTCGTGGGCGTTATTATCATTATTATCCTGCGGATCTTCAGATGTGTTATGACCGGTGGTTGTGTTACTTCTTGCTCCAATACGAGCGCTTTTCCTTGGGCGAGCCATATGTCGATCGAATAATTAACCTAGCCCCTCGGTGGGCGCCAACTGATTTAACCAGATTTGGTCGGGTTAATGGTATCAGTAAAATTGTGATATTGAGGATTCTCAATATATAGTTTATAGGGCTCTGTTACTTTACTCAGGATGGATCAATCTCAAGGAAGAGCAATTTCGTAAGAACAATAAGTAAATATCGTAACCAACGCAAGTATAACACAAGTATGAAGAGAAAGCTCTTTCTTTTTATTAAGTAATACTGAGTTATGCTGTTTATGCAGAATTCAATGGCGTATTAGCCTTATGACTCAGAGTTGTCCAATACAATGATTGACTAGGTATTTATATCATACTAAACCTAGTGTTACAAGGAAATATAGTCCTAATAGGACTCGGCCCAAATATCCTCCTTGGGTCCGGAGTATAGTCTTCTTGTCGAAGAGAGCTGTATTCGGCCGGGTCGATAAGATGATCCCGAACTTTATGATTTGGTCGAACCGATCTTATGTTCTTTAGTCGATCCGCACATTATGTGGGGTGCGAAATAGCCCCCATCAGATAACTTTCCATCATCAGACCAAAAGTCTTGGACCTTGAAATTTTGACTCTTCTGATGTCTTCTTTTCTTTAGTCAAAATTCCTTCAAAGGGACATCAGCTAAGTTAATCCATATTTAGCAGATTTTGAAGTTTTGGAATGCATCAAAACCTCCCTTTACTAAATGTCTTCAGTGTTCTTCATCTTCATCCTTATTCAACAACAGGGACATCTTTCATTTTAGTCTCCTGATTTGCTTCAGTCGCCTTAGCATTCCACTCAAGTGATAAAGGTTCAACAGCTTTCTTATGCTCATCAGTGACGTCTTCATAAACTAGATTTTTGATGGTGCCATCATCATTGAATGATGTTGTTTGACGAGCGACAAATGATGTTGTTTGACAAATCTGTCGCACAATTATCCAAGGATTCACAAAGGCATTGTTACCCTTGGGCACTTCACAGAAATCCTTCACTTCTTTGCCAAAAATAATTTGCTGAATGCTTGGCAGCTGAGGCATTTCGCTTGAACATCCCTGCTGATATCTTGACCTTTTTGCCCATCTCTTCAAGGCGGTCATAACAGCTATGTTGATTGCCCGTTCTTCAGCATTGTCAGACTTTCTTCTCTTGGCTGGCAAAGAGTTGTTTATGATTTTGGCTTCCTCTAGGGCAAACTCCCTTGCATAGAGATGCATAATATCTCTGACATGATGAGGATCCAAAGCTTTCTGAATAGAGTATGTCCTTAACCAATTCAGAACCCATTGTTCTTCATCAGCTAACTCTTTCAGACTTTGAAGTTCTGCTATAGATCTGTTCATTCTGTTATCTCTCCATCTGATGTATCTTGGCTTCTCATGAGTGAACAGAGTCTTCAGCATGAGCTTCTGGTCATAATATGCCAAGGACTTCTCAAATCTCTTGAAGAGCTCTTTATCAGCATAGACAATATCAAAGGCTCTTCTCACTTCATATTTATCCTTTGGCTTGACCTCTGCAGCAGGCATTTTAAACTTCTTTTCAGCTCCTTCATTGATCTTAATGCCTCCACCATGAATAGGTCCATGAGCATCAGTCTTGCTGAGTTCAATGACCATTGCCATTTCAGCGTCTTCAACAGCTTTCCTTTCTGCCTTGGTCATTTTTCTTCTGGCTTCATCCTTTGCTTCCTGAACTTTGCTCAGTTCAAGAGCCTTTTTCTCTTCCATCTCATCCTGTTTTCTTTGTTCAGCTTCTTCCCATTTCCTCTGATCAGCTTTGGAAACCTTCTTTCTCTTGAGCACAATCTTTCTCTATCCTTTATCAGCTTGGGAAGGGGCTGGACCAGCAGACGAGATAGGTGCAGCAGCAATGGGATGAATGATCATAACATCTGGATAATCCTGAGGTTTTGCCGCCTCAACTGTTGGAGTAGCTTGATCAGGCTGTTGCACATCCATCTTTTCAGCAACATGAGCCTCATCAGCTCCAACTGGTCTTTCAGCAGATTTGGGACTCTGCTTACTAAGCTCTCCACTTCAGTAGGCTCTTTAATGAAAGACATCTGTTTTCTTGCTGTCTTCTTTGTTCTCCCTTGAACAATTCTTGAAGCAGCAGTGTCCTTTTGCTGACTTCTTGTCCTGTGAGAGACATTCCCAGCAGGCATTTCAGCTGAAGGAGTCCTAGAAGGTGATGCAGGAGATATTTCCCTTACATCAGCAGTGGTCTGACTTATGATTTGATCAACAGCAACGTCAGCCACAGTCTTCACCTTTTTAGGAACTTTCTCCTTTGGTTTATCAGCAACTTTCTTCTTCTGTGTCTCAACAGCTAAGTCAGCTATTTTGACCAATCTCCTTGGCCTCTTGGCAAGAACCTCCTTAGGTTCCTCGTCTTCATCCTCTTCAGGCTCATCAGCCTTTCTCTTCAGAACAGGCAAGTGCTTGGACATTGCCTTGGATTTATGGATCTCCTTACCATTGAGCATAGCCCAACCCAGTTTGAACAGCAGATAACTGAGCGTGATTTTGTGGTTGGTCTGAGGAGTTTTGCTTTTCTTTGCTTCATGAAAACCAGCCAAAATATACCAAACTATTACGGACCAGTTGACTTCTAATCCATAGTATATGGCAGTCATGATGCTGAATCTTTTCATGGTAACATCATCCAGAGAGAAGGTGCAGTTTTCGATCAGCTTCGAGACCATATCAGCCATCCGCTGATATTCGGCCTTTAATTGTTTCTTCTTAATGTTGCCAGACATCATTTCCCCTTCTTTGGCGCAGTCGCCCAGAACTGTTGATGCTTATCTTCTGTCAGCACAGTGACGTCATGTCGTCCTTTGTTTGAAAGCCCAAAATGTTCATGAAGAACAGCAGGAGTGATGATAATGGATTTTTCACCAACTGTAGCTTTGATTTCCAGAGAGTTGTAATCAACAGTTGCGGTCTTGTATTACTCTAGAACCTGGTCAGTCCAGATTACACCTTCATGGTACTCCATGAAGTTTACCAGTGAGGCCGTCTTGAACTTCTTCAGCAGTTCTTTCATCAGATCGGTACCGAACTGATAATAAGAGTCGTAGACTAAGTACATACCTTCAGCAGCCATTGAATTTTGTAGGAAGTAAAAAGAAACAAGAAGGATTTTATAAAAAGTTGCAGGTAATTTCTCACAAGTGCTCTTTGAAGGATTAGGGTGCGTAAAGAACTACACGGCTGATCAGATTGGGATTTATAGAGTTAGGGTATTTCGGCTTCCGTGATACCAGCTAACCGTTAGATCCATTTTCTTGTCAGTGCTGATCGTGCGGCGTCAGTTACGACCTTTCAAATTCAAATTACATTAAATGAGGAGCGGGAATATGTGCTCTTTTATCACTTGTAAAAGCGTGTTTTTAGATAAAACGATTTAAATAGTTCAGCTTTTACACAAGCGATCAGATGAGTCAAATAAATACTTATCTGATGGACTACTGTCCTGATGACAATGTTGTTATCAGTGAAAGCCAATAGCTGATAACCTTCCTCGGCTGTTTGTCAATCCAGCTAGATAAATTGATCTTCAATCTTCAAGAATTAAGAACATATCTTCTGATAACATAACTTCAACTAACTGTCATCAACAAATTTAATCTTTTAATCAGAAGTACCGCTAGTCTTACACGTTCCCCCTGACTTTAAGAATTCATAAGTTAACTAGTCTGTTGAGAGTTAATCCTTGAAAATAATAACGGATGACTGTGCTGATGAACTTCAGTCTTCTGATAACTACCCCCTCAGCTTATGCATCCAAATTTAGTAATCCTAGTTAAGCTCTCAGAGTTGAAAACCTTACTTCACTTAAAGGTTTAGTGAAAATGTCAACAATCTGATTATCTGTATGAACATACTCAATCATAACATTGCCTTTTTCCACATGATCTCTAATGAAGTGATGCTTGATCTCAATATGCTTAGTCCTTGAATGACTTGTAGTATTCTGAGTAAGAGAGATTGCACTTGTATTATCACAGTAGATTGGAATTCCACTGATCTTGATATTGTAATCTTCTAGTTGATGCTTCAACCATAAAATCTGTGCACAAAAAGCTCCAGCAGCTATATACTCAGCTTCAGCAGTAGATATAGAGACTGAAGTTTGTTTCTTACTCATCCATGAGATCAGACGACTACCCAAAAATTGACAGGCACCTGTTGTGCTCTTTCTATCAATTTTGCAGCCAGCAAGGTCTGAATCTGAATATCCAATAAGCTCAAATCCAGATTCTCTAGGATACCACAATCCCAATTCTTGAGTGCCCTTAATATATTTCAATATTCTCTTGGCAGCTAAGAGATGAGATTCCTTAGGATTTGATTGAAATCTCGCACAAACCCCAACTGATTACATGATATCAGGTCTGCTTGCTGTTAGATATAACAGTGACCCAATAATGCCTCTGTATTTGGTTATGTCTACTGATTGGCCATCTTCATCTTTATCCAAACGAAGACTTGTAGACATTCGAACAGTAGCAGTGGAGCTAGTTTCCATACCAAATTTCTTAAACAGATCTCTTGTGTATTTTGCTTGGTTGATGAATATTCCATCAGGCAACTGTCTAACTTGCAAACCAAGAAAATAATTTAGTTCACCCATCATGCTCATTTCAAACTTATTATGCATCAGCTTGGAGAACTAGTCACACATCTGTTGGTTAGTTGAACCAAAAATAATATTGTCTACATATATTTGCACAATTAATATATGATTCTCCCATTCTATTGTGAACAAGGTCTTGTCTACCTTACCTTTACGAAATCCTTAATTAAAAGAAAATCAGATAGGGTATCATACCATGCTCTTGGAGCCTGTTTCAGTCCATAGAGGGCTTTCTTCAGACGATACACCTTGTCTTCTTGTTGATAAGCTTCAAATCCAGGTGGTTGTTCAACATACACTTCTTCTTGCAATTCTCCATTGAGAAATGCTGACTTCACATCCATCTGATAGACAGTGAAGTTCTTGTAAGCAGCTAGGCAAGAAACAGTCTGATTGCTTCAAGTCTTGCTACTGGTGCAAATCTTTCATCAAAGTCAATTCCTTCTTCTTGACAATAACCCTTGGCCACTAATCTTGCTTTGTTTCTGGTAACAATACCATCTTCATTCATCTTATTTCTGAAAACCCATTTAGTGCCAATTACTCTTTGATGACTTGGTCTTGGAACTAAGTACCATACTTCGTTCCTTTCAAATTGATTCAAATCTTCTTGCATAGCTTCAATCCATAAGGAATCACTAAGAGCTTCTTCAATTTGTTTAGGCTCTATTTGAGATAGAAAAGTGACAAACATAGCATCTTGTGCAACAGCTCTTCTTGTTTTCACTCTATCCAGGGGATCACCAATCACTAACTCTGGTGGATGATTCCTGAGCCATCTGAGATCAGGTTGCAGGTCTGGATGTTGTCCTCTGTTTTGATTTGGCAACACTACTGTTGGAGTTCCAGTAGTAGTCTGTTGAACATTTGTCGTCTGTTGAACAGTCTCTGGTCTGTCAGCTGTTTACAACTCGTCTGTTAGACAATCAGCACTGTGATTTTGAACAGCACCTGAGTTAGCAGCTGAATTGAGATTAGGTAGTATGATGGGTACATATTCTTCATTCTTTCCAATATCCAACTTCTGTAAATCAGTAGACATATCCTGATTAGCATTTTGAATCTTTTCAGAAGATTGACTTGGCTCATCAAATACTACATGAATGGATTCTTCTATTAGCAATGTTCTTTTGTTAAAAACTCTATAAGCCTTACTAACAGTAAAGTATCCTACAAAAACAGCTTCATCAGCCTTCTCTGCAAAAGCAGTAAGGTGATTTTTCCCATTATTCAATACAAAACATTTACAACCAAAAATCTTAAAATATTGAATGTTTGGTTTCCTGTTGTTCCAAACTTCATATGGAGTCTTGTTCTGATTTTTGTTGACATGCATCTGTTCTGGGTAAAGCAGGATGTATTTGTTGCTTCTGCCCAAAATCTTTGTGGCAGCTTAGCTTCAGCTATCATAGTTCTGACAGCTTCCTTTAGTGTTCTGTTTCCCCTTTCAGCAACACCATTCTGTTGAGGGGTTCTAGCAGCTGAATACTCATGATGTATTCCTTTGATGTTACAATACTCTTCAACAGTAGAGTTTGTGAACTCTGTCCCTCTGTCTGATCTAATCTTCAATATTTTTATGCTTTTCTCATTCTGGATCAGTTCCATCAGATTAGTAAGATGTTCCTTGGTTTCACTTTTCTTTTTCATGAATATCACCGAAGTATATCTTGAATAGTCATCCACAACAGCTAGGCAGTATTTCTTTCCACCATTGCTGACTGGATCTATGGGTCCAAATAAGTCCATGTGTAGCAGCTCCAAGATTCTTTCAGAAGATTGGTGCTTCTTGCTTTTGAACGATGACTTGATTTGTTTCCCTTTCTGACAGGCGTCACAGAGCTTATCTTTGCTCATGACTGTTTTTGGAATCCCTTCTACCAGATCATTCTTTATCAATCTGTTGATGGTCTCGAAGTTTAAATGATTCATCATTTTGTGCCACAGCCAACTGACTTCACTTGGTGTTGATGCCACCAAACAAACACTTGAATTCTTGTCAGCAGAATTCCAGTCGACTATGTAGATATTTCCTTGTCGTCTTCCAGATAAAATTACCTTCTTTGTACCAATCTGTTCAACATAACACTTATCTGTTGAGAAGACGACTGAATATCCTTTGTCACAAAATTGACTTATGCTCAGCAGGTTGTACTTTAGGCCTTTAACATATGAGACGTCAGATATCTCTATGTTTCCTTTGATTAATCTTCCTTTAGCTACAATCTTGCCTTCTTTGCTGTCTCCAAAAGTAACCTTTGGACCATCCACATCAACTGCATCAGTCAGCTCATGTATGCTTCCACACATATGCCTTGAACAACCACTGTCCAAGTACCAGATCTTCTCTACTTTACTCCTACTCCTAATCCTAACCTACAAAACAAAAATAAAATTGTTTTAGGTACCCTTATTCAGAGGGTCCTGAAGGATTAGTTCCACCTTTGACAACCCAAGATGTTGATGTCTTAGGCTTCTTAAGCTTCTGAGTTTTGACAGGAGCATGAACAGTTTCATCTTTATCATAATTAGCAGATAAGTCATGTTGATGATCAGTATGATAAGAATAATGTTCATAAGCAGGGTGAGGTGCATGATAAGTAGGATATGCATGCATTGGATGAGCAGGATATGGTGCATAGTAACTAGGAAATTGAGGTGCATGATACATAGGAGGATATGCAGCATTTTGCACATAATAAGACTCATTTCCATACCAAGCATTTTGCTTTCTCTTATTCTTATGCTTCTTTGGTTTACTAGAGGCTTGCTCATTAACATACGACTTAGTTTTACCACTAGACTGATTCAGTTTAGCTTTATCAGCAGACTTCTTAGGACTCTGCTGTTTGGTCTTACTAGTCTGTTTACCTACACTAGGCTCTTTGCTCTTTTTAGCCTTAGGAGATTTCTTCTCCTTTAACACATTCTCAGGTGAAGCAGGTTTAGTAGTTTGAACATACAGAATGACCTTACTATTGTCAGCAGATATAAATTTTTCAGTATGATTCAATTCTAGCTTATCCTGTTCTAAAGGCATCTTCTGTTTACTAGACATATGAGTGGATGCCACAGATGATTTTTCATGAGACTCAATAACCTTTTCAAGTTCCATGATTTTTCCTTTATACACTTCACATTCAGCTTTCAGAGATTCATGTTCTTGCTCAAGCTTTTTGTATTCATCTGATTCTCTTGGCTTTTCAGCTGTGAGTTTCAGTGAACTGTTTTGCTCTTTTAGCAATATCATCTCTTCCTTAAGCTTTTTATATGCTTTAGCAATACCAGTATTGTTAAGCATCATTTGTTCAAATGAATTAAATAATTCATTATCAAGAGGAGTTACCTCATCCTCAGAGTCATTAGATTCCTTGGCCATCAGGCAAAGGAGGGCAGGTTTCTCTTCATCAGAAGATTCTTCATCAGACGTGTCTGAGTCTAAATCAGATGAGTAGACAGCAATCAGCTTTTCTGCTTCAGCCATCATTGCCTTGCCTCTCTGATGCTTTCTTTCTTTTATAATTCTCTTTTCTTCTTCAGTGTATTTCTCTGCTTTTGGATATGGACAGTCTTTGATGAAGTGTCCCAATTTCCTGCAGTTATAACACATTAGTTTGGCTTTATAATCATCCTTATCTTGAGAAGAAAAGTTAGGTTTAGAAGTAGAAGCATTGTTGTATTTGTTCTTCATCTTTCTTTTGTAGAACTTCTTGAAATTGTTCATCAGCAATGCTACATCTCCAGCTGTGTACTCCTTTTTGTTGAGTAATGTGGCTTTATCAGATGAGTCCACTTCTTTGCTTTTATGTGCTGGTCTTCTGGGATTTTCAGCAGCAACTAAGGCAGCTGTGGGTCCTGAAGTTGAGGTTTCTTCAATTCCCATTCTTGGCAGTTTATACTCATACGCCTTGAGTACTGAGAACAGCTCCGTAAGAGAGATTTTTCCCAAATCTCTTGATTCTTCCATCGCT
This sequence comes from Penstemon eatonii, assembly GCA_038501285.1. NCBI lineage: Eukaryota > Viridiplantae > Streptophyta > Magnoliopsida > Lamiales > Plantaginaceae > Penstemon > Penstemon eatonii. The sequence goes on along the minus strand of CM076710.1, from coordinate 33,794,586 downwards.
GTCACCTTCATGTTGAACTTTGGAGGTAAAGCCTTCAGCACTCTGATGGTTATCTCCTTATCCGTGAAGGTTTTTCCAAGCTTTAAAACTTCATTCAATGTTCTGGTAAACCTAGTATCCATCTGATCAATGGTCTCTCCAGACTTCATTTTGAAATTGTCCAGCTTTTCCAGAGCAACACTCAGCTGATGCTCTTTAATGGCGTCGTTTCCTTCGCTCATGTCTCTGACTTTATCCCACATCTCCTTTGCAGTTTTGCAATGTTTGACTTTGTCAACCGATCATTATCCAGGGCTTTAGTCATGATGAATCTTCCGACCTTATCCAGATTAAAAAGCTTTATTTCTTCTGGAGTCATTTCATGAAGATCTTTCTCCACCACGGTATCAACTTCTTTATCTTTATCATCTTGGTGAATCTGAATGGACCTTTGATAATACATGTGTACATGTTATCATTATAAGCAGCTAGGAAAATCTCCATCCTGATTTTCCAGTCTTCAAAAGACATACCAGCAATGTGGGGAACATGGTTGATACAATCCATTTTTCAAAAAGTTTTTGTTTTTCAAAAGGATGCTCTTTTGAAAAGTTTTGAAAACCTTTGAAAAACACTTGGATCAAGCTCGTTGATCAGGCAGCTGATTCTAATGAACCACCTGCTCTGATACCACTTGTTGGTCCCAAGTGGTCAGATGAGGTCTAGAGGGGGGGGGGTGAATAGACCCCTTCAAATTTTTAGACTTAAAAACTTTTTAGTCGTCTGTCAGCAGACTAAGCTTATATAGAACAGTAAGCTGACTAAGCTGTTTGTGAACAAATCTTGAACAGCCGAGTGACCACTCTTCTTATACTTACTTAGCTGATTTCAGCAAAATCAGTTTTATCAAGAGTATACTTGCAGCGGATGTCTGAAAGTGTTTTTCACAAGTAGACTAAGTCTTTAAAAGATTTTATCCCCAGTTTTAAAACTCCTTTAAAATCTTTTAATAATTCAAAGTGTAAACTTATGCAGTTTTGAAATGTGCAAGAAAACTTAAATGCAAGAATAACACAAAGAATTTTTATAGTGGTTATATGGATAAAAATCCTTTAGTCCACTCTTCCAGATCACTTAGATTCTGGGTTATACTATAAACACAAAGTTTACAATATTTCTCCACTTACACTTAGACAACAAATGAAAAGGCTATAAGCTCGCAATAGGAAATCACTCAGAAAACCTATCCTCTGAAGTTAAAACACTCACAAAGACGGATTTAAACTTCGCACAACAATCAGTTTTACAAATTCACTCAGAAGATGTATTTTTCTTTGTTCTTCAACTCTGCTTTTTGTCAACAAATGACTAAGCTGATGAGTGATTTGTTCTTGAGACTTAAGAGATTTTGCTTCGGAAATTTTTCTCAGAGATTGTGTTGTTATTCTCTCTTCGTCTCTTTCAGCTATTTATACTTGAGGTTTGAAAAATGTCCGTTGAAGAGAGACAAGATTCAAATTCCTCGAGTTCTGGTCCTTAATTTCCGCGAACGGCTCTCTACAGCTGTCCGTACTGTTAACAGTACTTTTCTGCAGGCAGCATTAAATGGACCCAGCTGATACGAAGCATTTCTTCAATCATTTGTCTTTAATAACCTTGTACTTCAGCATTTATTACTTCCAGGGGCATTTATTACCGTTGGGGAGACTTTATGATCCTTTCCACTTGGCTGTCGAAAGTGCAAGTCTGATGGCGAACTAAGCTGATCCCAAACTTGAACAAATCTGATTTGAGTCGGCTGATCCTCATCAGTCGGATATCTTTCCTTCAGCAGATCAAAAGTCTTGGACCTAGAAATTTTGACTCTTCTGATGTCTTATTTTCTTTTTTCAAAATTCCTTCAAAGGGATATCAGCTAAGTTAATCAATACTTAGCCGATTTTGAAGTTTTGGAATGCATCAAAACCTCCCTTATCAAATTGTCTTGAGTGCCTTCATCTTCATCCTTATCCAACATAAGCATAGAATTTTCTGAGGTTTCTCCCATTCCAGGCTCTCTTGACTGGTTCTCCATCCAACTTTGCCAGTCGATATGCCCCTTTCTTTCCAACCTCGATCACCTTGAATGGTCCTTCCCAATTGCAATCGAGCTTTCCTTTCTCCTTAGAGACATCAACTCGCTTTAGTACAAAGTCTCCAACCTGAAAAAATTTTAACCTTACATTTTTATCATAAGCCTTTGCCATGGTGGTCTTGTAGGCTTGTATTCGTGCAGAGGCTCTTTCTCTTTTAGACTCCATTTGATCGAGCACGAAATTCCTTTTATCTACATTCTCTGACTCATCGTACAGATCAACCCTTGGAGACGGTACTTCCAATTCAGCGGGAGCGACTGCCTCGGAGCCGTAGACTAGACTGAAAGGAGTTTCTCCAGTTGCTGTCTTTTCCTTTGTTCGATTAGCCCGAACAACCCAAGGTAGCTCATCTAACCAAGCGCCTCCATTGTGGTGGTGATCTTTATGCTTTGGGCATTATCTTTGTGTTGGTATTGTGATGGTTAGTGGTATTTGTTAGTGGCTGCTTTTCTATCAGGGCTCATAGGAGACTATTTGTTGGAGGCTGTTTGAGGAGTTGCTACTTATCCTTGATTTCAGAGGGCTCTTCTTTTCTTCAGGGCTCATAGGAGGCTGTATTCTGGAGGCTGATGGATGGAGTTGTTACTTTGGTGTTACTTATTTGTTATGATTTTGCCCCTGCGTGGGTGTTTTGGCCAGATTGTTGGTATCATCTTATACCCCTGTGTGGGTTTTCCCAGTATGTGGGCATTTATCTTGCTTTTAGATCTTTATTCCCCTGTGTGGGCTGCTTGCCAGCATGTTGGCTTTTCATTTTATTTTCTTGCTTTGTTGTGTTGTTTTATCTTTTCGGATTCTTTGTTTAAGGGGTTGGTCCCTTTTGTTCATACGCTTTCATATGCGGTTATATAAAATGTAAGTTACCCCTCACGTTATTACATCTAACCAAGCGCCTCCAGCCTCCGACAACCTTTTCTTCAATAGCCTTAAAATTTCCCTGTTAGTTACTTCCTTTGTCCGTTTATCTGCGGACAACCCACCGAGGTGAAGGGTGATTCTGTGCTTTGCGCACCAGTAGGGTGATTCTGTGCTTTGCGCACCAGTCTGTCACTCTTTTCCCGATGAATTGGGGCCCATTATCCGAGATGATCACTCTCGGGAGACCAAATCTGCAGATTATTGACCAATAAAAATTGATTATTTGAGTCTGATAGATTTGTCTAAGCGGTACCACCTCAACCCACTTGCTGAAGTATTCCACTCCCACTAGTAGAAAACGTTTATGCCCCCTCGCCATCGGTAACGGTCCAACCAAGTTGACGCCCTACTGATCGAAAGGCCAGGCAATAGAAATCGACTCCATCCTTTGGGTCGGTTGCTGAGGCATAGTAGCATGATATTGACACTTAGCACATCTTTTAGCATGGTTGTTGGCATCCTTTACCAAGGAAGGCCAATAATATCCCAGACGAGATATTCTGACTGCCAGTGCTCTGCCTCATAAATGGCTTCCACAAGAACCTTCATGAACTTCTTTTAGTATCAATTCGGTTTGGGGAGAAGCTATGCACTTCTGGAGCACTCCGGTGACGGAACGACGATACAACTCATTGTTGATAACAGCGTAGTGTGGAGCCCTGTACTTGAGTCTTCGAGCTTCAGTGCTGTCGGTTGGCAGGATTCCTTTGATCAGGTAATCCAATAACGTTGTTTTCCAACTTGGTTGCTCATTTTCGAGATAAAGGACATCGATGCTCAAAATATCCTTCCTTGTGTCGATGGCTGGTTTTTCTGATACCATCAAAGTTATTTTTCTAGTAATGATACCCTCTATCAAATTTCCAAACTTCGAGAGAGCATCAGCCCTCGTGTTTTCCGTTCTTCTTATATATTCAAGTTGAAAAGTCTTGAATTTCGACACTTGGCTTTTAACCAGAGTTAGGTATCTGATCATTGAGTCTTCTTTGGCTTCAAATAATCCTTTGAATTGTTTCTCGACCAACTGCGAGTCGGTGTAGGCAATTCGATTCTGAATTCCTGTCTCGGCTGCCATTTTTATACCGGCAAGCAAGGCTTCATATTCTGCTTCGTTGTTTGATACCAAGAAATCTAATTTCAGGGCGAACTCAAGCTCTACCTCATTAGGTCCTTGGAAGTAGATTCATGTGCCTCCTCCTGTCGATGTTGATGAGCCATCGACATGGAGCATCCATAGCTCTTGCTTTTCCTCGTTTATTTCTGTGCTTTTGAGCACAAAGTCAGCAAATAGTCGATATCATACTCCCTTAACTCAACTGCCCATTTGATCAACCTTCCCGACGCATTGGGCTACGAGAGCATCTGTCTTAATGGTTGGTTAGGACGGTGATTTTGTGTGACTGGAAGTAGGGTCTCAACTTTCGCGCTGTAGTTATGATGGCTAGAGCAAACTTCTCGATCTCCGAGTAATTCCTTTCTGGACCCTGTAGATCTCTACTAACATAGTAGATTGGGTGGTTGTCTTTCGCTTCCATCCTCACCAAAACCGAACTAATTGCCTGCTCCGAGATGGCAATGTACAAGTATAGGTTTTCGTTGTCTCGTGGTTTAGCCAGAAGAGGGGGTGAAACGAGGTAGGCCTTCAGCTGCTCGAAAGCTTGATCACATTCTTCCGACCACTCGAACTTCTTTGCGCTCCTCATGATTTTGAAAAAAGGAAGGCTCTTATCGGCTGATCAGAATATGAATCGATTTAGCGCAGTGATCCTTCCCACCAGCTTTTGTACTTCATTCGGATTTCGGGGGGCTTTAAGATCTATTATTGCTTGGATCTTATCTGGATTAGCTTCGATGCCCCTCTCATTTACCAGATAGCCGAGGAATTTCCCAGATCTGACTCCAAATGTTCATTTGGCGGGGTTGAGTTTCATTCCGTACTTCCTCATTATATCAAACGCTTGCTTGATATGTATCAGATGATCTTTTTCGTTGAGGCTTTTGACTAGCATATCTTCTACGTAAACTTCCATCGACTTGCCGAGCAGCGTTTCAAACATTTTATTTACTAAACGTTGATATGTTGCTCCGGCATTTGGTAGTCCGAATGGCATTACCTTGAAGAAATATACGCCCATTTCTGTGATGAATGCCGTCTTCTCCTGATCTTCCAGGGCCATAAAGATTTGGTAAAAACCTTGGAAGGCATCCATCATATTCAAAATCGCATACCCCGCGATTTAATCGATGAGAGAGTCGATTCTAGGGAAGGGATATGGGTCTCTTGGACATAGCTTGTTGCGATCCGTGAAGTCGTTGCACATTCTCCATTTTCCGCCTCCTTTGGATACTAGAACAACATTGCAAAGCCACTCCGTGAACTGTATCTCGGCAATGTAGTCTGCATTCAAGAGCTTCTTAACTTCTTCTTTTATAATTATGTTTCTCTCCGGACCAAAGTTTCTTTTCTTTTGTCTTGCTGGGCGAGACGAAGGATCGATATTGAGTCTATGGACTATGATCTTTGGGTCTATTCCTTGCAGGTCGGTGGTAGACCACGCAACGACCTCCACATTTTCCCTCAAGAATTCGATTAGTTGAGTCTCTAGCCCCTTGGAGAGTTGAGTTCCCACTCTCGTCATTTTTTATGGCTCTCCAGGTACCAATTCGATCGATTTGTGCCCTTCTGAAGGCTCAATTCTTTCGAACTTTCTCTTCTTGGAATTCATTTCTTCTTGCTTTTCTTTTTTGTCGGTTGAATCTACCTTGTTCACCTTATCGACGTCGATGGGTGCTATTGGACTGGTTAGCTCCTCTGTATTTAGCTTTCGGTTTTTTGAGTGGGGTTCTTCTTTCTTGGTTTCTTCTTTCAGCAAAATCAGTTTTATCAAGAGTATACTTGCAGCGGATGTCTGAAAGTGTTTTTCAGAAGTAGACTAAGTCTTTAAAAGATTTTATCCCCAGTTTTAAAACTCCTTTAAAATCTTTTAATAATTCAAAGTGTAAACTTATGCAGTTTTGAAATGTGCAAGAAAACTTAAATGCAAGAATAACACAAAGAATTTTTATAGTGGTTATATGGATAAAAATCCTTTAGTCCACTCTTCCAGATCACTTAGATTCTGGGTTATACTATAAACACAAAGTTTACAATATTTCTCCACTTACACTTAGACAACAAATGAAAAGGCTATAAGCTCGCAATAGGAAATCACTCAGAAAACCTATCCTCTGAAGTTAAAACACTCACAAAGACGGATTTAAACTTCGCACAACAATCAGTTTTACAAATTCACTCAGAAGATGTATTTTTCTTTGTTCTTCAACTCTGCTTTTTGTCAACAAATGACTAAGCTGATGAGTGATTTGTTCTTGAGACTTAAGAGATTTTGCTTCGAAAATTTTTCTCAGAGATTGTGTTGTTATTCTCTCTTCGTCTCTTTCAGCTATTTATACTTGAGGTTTGAAAAATGTCCGTTGAAGAGAGACAAGATTCAAATTCCTCGAGTTCTGGTCCTTAATTTCCGCGAACGGCTCTCTACAGCTGTCCGTACTGTTAACAGTACTTTTCTGCAGGCAGCATTAAATGGACCCAGCTGATACGAAGCATTTCTTCAATCATTTGTCTTTAATAACCTTGTACTTCAGCATTTATTACTTCCAGGGGCATTTATTACCGTTGGGGAGACTTTATGATCCTTTCCACTTGGCTGTCGAAAGTGCAAGTCTGATGGCGAACTAAGCTGATCCCAAACTTGAACAAATCTGATTTGAGTCGGCTGATCCTCATCAGTCGGATATCTTTCCTTCAGCAGATCAAAAGTCTTGGACCTAGAAATTTTGACTCTTCTGATGTCTTATTTTCTTTTTTCAAAATTCCTTCAAAGGGATATCAGCTAAGTTAATCAATACTTAGCCGATTTTGAAGTTTTGGAATGCATCAAAACCTCCCTTATCAAATTGTCTTGAGTGCCTTCATCTTCATCCTTATCCAACATAAGCATAGAATTTTCTGAGGTTTCTCCCATTCCAGGCTCTCTTGACTGGTTCTCCATCCAACTTTGCCAGTCGATATGCCCCTTTCTTTCCAACCTCGATCACCTTGAATGGTCCTTCCCAATTGCAATCGAGCTTTCCTTTCTCCTTAGAGACATCAACTCGCTTTAGTACAAAGTCTCCAACCTGAAAAAATTTTAACCTTACATTTTTATCATAAGCCTTTGCCATGGTGGTCTTGTAGGCTTGTATTCGTGCAGAGGCTCTTTCTCTTTTAGACTCCATTTGATCGAGCACGAAATTCCTTTTATCTACATTCTCTGACTCATCGTACAGATCAACCCTTGGAGACGGTACTTCCAATTCAGCGGGAGCGACTGCCTCGGAGCCGTAGACTAGACTGAAAGGAGTTTCTCCAGTTGCTGTCTTTTCCTTTGTTCGATTAGCCCGAACAACCCAAGGTAGCTCATCTAACCAAGCGCCTCCATTGTGGTGGTGATCTTTATGCTTTGGGCATTATCTTTGTGTTGGTATTGTGATGGTTAGTGGTATTTGTTAGTGGCTGCTTTTCTATCAGGGCTCATAGGAGACTATTTGTTGGAGGCTGTTTGAGGAGTTGCTACTTATCCTTGATTTCAGAGGGCTCTTCTTTTCTTCAGGGCTCATAGGAGGCTGTATTCTGGAGGCTGATGGATGGAGTTGTTACTTTGGTGTTACTTATTTGTTATGATTTTGCCCCTGCGTGGGTGTTTTGGCCAGATTGTTGGTATCATCTTATACCCCTGTGTGGGTTTTCCCAGTATGTGGGCATTTATCTTGCTTTTAGATCTTTATTCCCCTGTGTGGGCTGCTTGCCAGCATGTTGGCTTTTCATTTTATTTTCTTGCTTTGTTGTGTTGTTTTATCTTTTCGGATTATTTGTTTAAGGGGTTGGTCCCTTTTGTTCATACGCTTTCATATGCGGTTATATAAAATGTAAGTTACCCCTCACGTTATTACATCTAACCAAGCGCCTCCAGCCTCCGACAACCTTTTCTTCAATAGCCTTAAAATTTCCCTGTTAGTTACTTCCTTTGTCCGTTTATCTGCGGACAACCCACCGAGGTGAAGGGTGATTCTATGCTTTGCGCACCAGTAGGGTGATTCTGTGCTTTGCGCACCAGTCTGTCACTCTTTTCCCGATGAATTGGGGCCCATTATCCGAGATGATCACTCTCGGGAGACCAAATCTGCAGATTATCGACCCATAAAAATTGATTATTTGAGTCTGATAGATTTGTCTATGATGAGGGGTAATTCGGATCCCCTGTCTTTCTAGGCTCAACGTAGTTCGAATAGCATCGAATCCTATCCCCAGGAACCAAGAGCCGAACCAAAGCCTGAAAATGATTGTTCCGAGCACATAAGAGAACCGGGGATCGAAGGACACTGTTGGGCCGAGCCCAGGCCCAAGCCCTCCAATTCGGCTACAAATACCCCATGCATTTATTGCACAACACAACTTCCCAGGTGCACTAGCTTTGAAACTGCTGCTCGGATTCACTCGAGAATAGTAGTATAAGTTTTCTCATATGTATTTCGCCCTCTAGCTTGTACGGCATCCAATAATGCTCGGATAGGACCCTAAATTCTTGTATTTGTACTCATTCAATTCGAATACAATTACTTTGGTCTTTACTTTCCTTTTATTAATTATTGTTATTATTGTATTACATCCCACCCTTGATCGAACTAACGAAATCACGTAAGATCAATTGGCGCCCACCGTGGGGCCCTGTTCGAGTATTAGATCGAAATATGCCTACTACGAGGAGATATGTATGCCAGCGAAAGGCTTTACTGGTCAGAAACTCCGCCAATCACTATTCGAGGTGATCCCCCAACCACCCGAGCGTTCGAAGTTGAAAATAATACCTATCCAATGAATTTCCGAACTTAATGTTAGCGACTTTATCCTGGGATTGTCGCGGCTTATCTTTTTCTTCAATGGATTTATTTTCCACAAAGGATCCATTTTCTTCGATAATCATTAACGTCGTAGACTTAGAAAATCTACGCATTTAGAGCTTATCGATGGTCGGAATTTATTTTTCCGATCGTAATATTTATTATTTTCAAAAGAAAAATTCTTCGAATCAGCTATCTTTGGGTTCAGTTGCATAATTCTTATACATTACTTATGAGTTACCTATATTTTTCTCAATTCGATGGGGATAAGTTGAATATTTGAACAACGGCAACAAGTTATAAGTCGGAGCTAAATATCAGCAGTCGTTCGACTAATAAAAGGAAGATTAAATGGCGAAATTCGATTAAGAGAATAAAAGCTTTATCATTCAAATTCTTCAAATAAGTTACAAAGTAAAGCCTCGAATAAAATTCGAACTCAAGAAGTACAATACAATCATTCCTATCCTATTGTGAGTTCTACGAATAATTCTACCCCATCACGTTCTCGGTCTTCATTCGCCCCAGATGCAGAACTCATCAGTGATTCTTTTTGATAATCACTAGCCACGTGTCGCACATCCGTCTTCGTACGAAATGAAAGCCGGATCGAAGCTTCTCTTCGGAACTCCAAACCGACCTTGGTCTTCATCTGTAAATAATGATTGTTGAAATCAATCATTATCTACCGACAGATCCAAACCGGCGCAGCAGAAGATTATCTCAGCGACGGCACCCCAAGCAGGCTCGAGGGAGCTATGTTTCAAGAAAGCCCTCGAGGAAGCTGATGCCTCAGATTTAAAGAACTCCTCTCAGATAAGCCGGCTGCCCGATCGAGTACTGCGCCAGAAAACCGGGGTGCAAACCTACCCAAGACAAATTATATCCAGGAAGGTAGGTTGCCTGCCGGTATTCTAAGCGCAACTCCTTTTGCCTGTCGATATTCTAAGCGAAGATTACATCAAAAGGACTGAAGTCGGGAAATAAGGTTTGGGTTCTTATCTCAAATTCCATTATTTCGGAAGCTAAATGAATCGAAAGTGGAGTTCGACCCATATTGATCGGACAAAACGTAATGAAGAAATGAAAAATATCAGATCACCAAAGGGGAACTATATATAGCAGCCAAGTTTGTGAACCAACGGTCCAGATAACGGTGCACGGACGGTTGGGATATAGGAGGTAAATGGACTGACGGTTACATTTCCCGAGAAATAGGGTCCTGTTTGGTGACAAGGACACATGATTCAACAGGGCGTATAGGAGAATTATGATATTCTAAATACCAGACCGTCAAGTAACGCTGTTCGACTCGGAGGAATCGTAATCGGACTATTCGAACAGAAATATCGACCTGAAAAATCGCGCAACTATGCACTACCAAAGTTCAATTGCCAGATATTCTTTATTGATTTTAGCGCCACTAAAATATTTGTCTATTACTTAATCGAGCAAACGATGTTTGATTATTTCTTTATTAATATTAGAGGATCGGAATGGAGATATTAAAGATGAGAGTTTATCTAATTATGTCTATTTTTATCAGCAAAACGGAGAAGAAATGTATTTATATTATCTCGGAAAATACAAAATATGGGAAATACATATCGAGCATAGCTCAAGCCCTCATATTACATCAGAACGCTATTATTTTCTACAATCCTATGAAATTCTCGGTCTCTTCTCCTATTGTTTATCAGGGATAACTTAGCTCCGACCATGGAATCTCCTTCGGATCGGCAGGCTTTTAACTTTATTTACAATCTTCCGAGGATAAAAGGGCGAGCACATGGCTTATCGAGTGACTAAACTCTGGATAGTTCGCTCCCTGCTATGTCTTCCTAAATGCATTGTAGCAACAGGTCCCTAATCAAAGACCTGCGCGACAGCCTGTGGACTTCCTGAATCTGGCATATTGGCTTTCAAGATGGAAATTGCACTTGCCTGACGATATTCTAAGCGAGGACGAGTTAGAATGATAGGATAGTGCCCTGCAAGCCAACAAAATAGCTTGTAATAGGATCATTATCTTGTCTTGAAAGAATCTTTGATTTATCAATTAATACGAACTGTTTATTTTATTGAGAATTCATAATATAAACAAATGGCCATCTTCATCTTTCGCGAAAACATTTAAGCGATTGGTTGAAACCTGAGATCACTCATGACTACGGGATTATTCACTTCAGTATTGGGTGCGATTAATCATGAAACAGTCTCAAAGGTCGTGATCTCAAAAATGTTCCAAGTCATAGATTCATATCGAGACGGGGTATCGAATGAATCGTCAAGACTTGTAGGATTATGCATGATTCACTAAGAGTGAATTTGTTGTCGTTTCATGAACAAGACATTATTAATGTCAGTGCATATGACTAGGTGGTTCGATAGGGGATCGGACGCATCGAACGACCCGAACAGAGAGACCCATTGTGGAAGTGCGTAAAAAAGCATATCGGTAGTGGGATGTCTCTCAAGACTTATAACAGTGTACGATTTAGTCCTTAGACTTGAGGTGCTAGGGCGAATTCGGTATACGGGTATGCGTACTTTGATTTAGGAGCCGGGCACATAGCTTGTCCATTGTGCGCCTACGTTGGGTGCGTGTAGTCGTATGCGCGGATGGTTAGCATCAATATAGGATCTACCGACTCATTGTAATGGATGAGGGAATTTCCTGTACATTCTTCGATTATACATTCCGAGAAATCCATGGCCATGGTCAGTGACGGATTTGGAAAGGGGTTTCCAAATTTAGCAGTCACACTGGAAGTATTATCGTGAATTAGAAAGTACAGAATCGAGATGATTAGAGGTGCCGACCAATTCACACACCCTAGGTCTCGATCGGGAAATTAGTCGTTAGAGGGACCGTATGTACATGGTACTTATAAGAGGTTTAAGGTTCACTAAAGTCAATTCACCTGAAGTTGGGCCTCATGGGCTTGTGGCTAGACATCGACCATGGGGTGTGGGTACTCCCGAATTAATAGTGGATTAATTCTGGAGTGGTCAATTGAAAGTAGTTTAATTGATCGGAGCAATTAATTAAATAATTAATTGCTCACTAATTAAATCACAGAAATGTGAGCCTGCGGCCAATTGATGGTGAACCTAGAGGGTCACACACAAAAGCTGGAACTGTGATAGTCAGTGGCAGAACGAAATGATTTAAAGTGGTTAAATCAAGATAAGGAATTAAAGGAATAATTCCTGGAGAGAAATTAATTAGATTTATCTAATTAATTAAATTAAATCTTTAATTAGATTTTATTGGATTATTTAATTAAAGTGTTAATTAAATAAATGGGCCATTTAATTAAAGTGGTTAATTAAATGACTTGGGCTATTTAATTAAAGGACTAATTAAATAGAGAGGGATTGGGCCAGACTTATCTGATAGCCCATTAGCTAGGAGATAAGATTAGGGATAGGGTTTGAACTCTCCTATAAAAAGGAGTCTTCAAGAATCAAAACCCTAACTAACCAAGCAAGGAAAAAGAAAAACCCTAATCTTCTCTCCCTCACATAGCCGCCGCCCCCTTTCCCAAGAAGCCCTAGCCGCCGCCACTTCTACCACCAAGCCGCCGCCGCCACCGTGGTTGAGAAGGGTCGTGCATCTCTCTCCCTCTTCCGTTCTACATCTAGAGTTGGATCCAAATCCAACTCTTGAATCTGAGCTGCTTTTCTCCTAGTTCTGAGCCTGAGGATTAAAGTGATTGCAGATCCAGCCGGTGTGGACTATTCTCTAGAGGCACAACACTTGGGGTGCTCTAGTGATCCGAAAAGAAGACCGGAGAAACCACCACCTTGCCTGTGGTGAGGTAAAATCTTAATTTTACCAAGTTTTCATTTTAGTAACTTTGTGCTGAAATGAATTCATACTTATTTATATGTGCTAATAAGAACCCTGGGTTGTGGTGTATAAAAATTTTAAATTCCGCACCGTTGTAGTTGACAATTATACTCACAAAAACCCAACAGTGGTATCAGAGCCTAACTTATTATGCGCATATAAATAAGGCATGAACGCATCAATTTATGTGTTATATATATGATTGCTGTGTTCTGGTATTTGATTCTTGCTTGTTATGATATATTGAGTGTTCGGATTTTTGCACTTTTTGGTTTTTGGGCCTAAAATGTAATTTCCGAAAATTGGAGGGCTTGTTTGCAAATTACGATTTTTATTAAATCTGGACAGAAATTGAAATTTTGTTTTTCTGCAATTCTGGACCAAATTGTAAATTCTGAAATTTTTCAAATTTTGGGTCATTTTGCAATTTACGAAAGGTTAGGGATGTTTTTGCTATTTTCTGTAAAACTGGGGTCTGTTTTGCAATAAACAAAAGTTTCTGGAAATTTTAGTAATTTTCTGCTTTCTGGTCCAATTTGCGTATTCTGGAAATTTTGGGGCTGATTTGTAATTTCCAAAAGTTGAGGGGTCAAAGTGTAATTTTTGAAAATTCAGGGCCGAACTGCAATTTTTCAAACTTGAAAAACAGAAACTGTTTTGTGCACTAAAGGTGTTTAGTAAATCCGGAAAGTCAATTTTATCATAATTAGTAGGGACTTAAAGTGAGAATCAAAGGGTCATTTTAAAGGGGTTTAAAATGATGTTAGGGATTGTTTTAGAAGGGGTTTTAAAACTAGAATCTAAATGTTTTAATAGGCTGTTTTAAAACATAATTTGAAATAAGAAAAAGGGGTTTTTGCTTGTTTCTTGCTCTACGTGAAATTGTTTACGTGGTTTTTGATCGCGCCGAGCCTTGACCCTTAGGGTAGATGTGATTGGTTATTTTTAATCTTGTTGGTTTTATTGGGCCTGCGAGCCTTAAGTTTTGGGCCACTTTGAGCCATTGTAATAGATAGGGCTTTTACTGTTTTATTAGTTTAGAATGGAGGCCCGTTACAAGCAAGGTGGGAGCCCATGAAGACTAAAGGCCATGTTTGCATGGTAAAATGTGTAATAGAGTAGGTCTCTTTGAAACCTAATAGATTGACCAATAGGACCATCGTCTTTGGCTCGATGGTGGTCCGCATAGGAGGCTCCCGATCGAAAACATACCGTGGTAGCATGCATGCTAGGTGTGTATGTATTTATTTACGTATTTATATCTGAGCTTGTATGGTGATGCGCGCTAGTTATAATTAGATCGTAAATAAAAGATAATGCATAACTGGAACGGTGAGATCTCGAGGAGAGTTACCTCAAACTCTTAAACCCGAAAATCCCCTCTTGAAAATAATATTAAGTCATATTGGGTACATTTAAAATGATGTTTTAAGGATCCAAGCCTTCCATCAATAGGGACTAGTGTATGTTGTCTACTTATCGTTGAAGGTGATCCAGAGTCTGGCACCCTAGGCGAAGAAAGGGACAATGCACGAAATTCCTTGATTCTCGTTTTTAACTAAACTAGACAAGGGTGGGGACTGGTCGGGATGTGATTATCGACCGATAACTAGTTACGGGGACTTCACGACCGGGCCAGTTGCTCATCATGATTGATGGGTTAGACTTAACGATTAGTACCACTTATGATGTAGCAGTGCTAGATAAGTGCGAAGACCGAGGCAAAATAGCTTGAAGGTTGTGGAGGAACACAATTGGTAAAAGTATACCTACCTGGGGAGTTAATTGTATGGCCACGAGTCGTGGGTGCAATTAATGTCTGCTGGGACGTCAAGACCTACTAGGAGATTAGATTTCCCGAACAATTGAAGGGGTAATTGTTTCGAGAAAATAGTGGGAGAACTTTTTCGATAACAAGTCCAACATTGTTAATTTTAAGTATTAATATAGATCAGTCAGCTAAACGTTATCATTTACTTTTGTAGATCATTCTGCAAAAATGTCTAAGAATCCATTAGCTATCATCCTTGACACTAACAAACTGAACGGATCAAATTTTATCGACTGGCTTAGAAATCTAAGGATAGTCCTCGACTCCGAGAAAAGGAGTTACATTCTCGATGCACCCATGCCTGGTGCACTTCCGGAAGGGGTTTCGGAAGAGGAACGAGCTACCCATCAAAGGTGGGTCGACGATGATATTCAGGTTCGTTGCCTCATGCTGGCATCAATGACCAATGAGCTGCAGAAACAGCATGCAAGGATGTTGCATGCTGCTGACATAATTCTTCATCTCCGAGAGCTATTTGGAGAGAAGTCTAGGACCGAAAGGTTCAAGACTACAAAAGAATTATTCAATCTGAGAATGGCTGAGGGTTCAAGTGTGAAAGATCATTGTTTGCGCTTCATTAATCTGGTTGAAAAACTGGAGAACTTGGAGGTAGACCTGCACGCTGATCTATCCACTGACCTGCTCCTCCATACTCTGCCGCGCTCATTTGATCAGTTCGTGTTGAACTACAACATGGAAGATAGAGCACACGCTCTACACGAACTGACCAATTTATTGGTCACGGCAGAATCTACCCTGAAAAGGGAGAAGTCTGTCATGATTGCTGAGCAACCCAAGGCTGCAAAGCCTAAGAAGGGCAAGAAAAAGAAGAAGAGAGTAATCTCTTCTAAAACAACCAAGAAGGTTGTCGAGAAGAAGAGGAAAGGCCCAGAAGATGAATGTTTCCACTGCAAGAAAGCAGGGCACTGGAAAAGGAACTGCCCAGACTACCTGAAAGAGGTGGTCAAAGGTATTTTCTTTATTGAAGTTAATATTTCTATTAACTGTGCATCATGGGTGTTAGACACCGCAGCCGGTTCTCATATCTGCAATGATTTGCAGGTGATGGGAGCAGTAAGGCCTCTTAAACCTGGGGATAGAATCCTGCGCTTTGGAAACGGAGCTAGGGTTGCGGCAGAGGCCATAGGAGACGTTGAATTAGTCCTAGGAAATTTTTCTTTGGTTTTGAAAGACTGTTTGTACGTACCAACGATTATCAAAAACATTATTTCTATTCCTCTTTTAGACAATGATGGTTTTTGTTTTTCCATTTCTAATGGAAATTTTAGCATAATGAAAGGTGGTTTTACTTATGCTTGTGGTACTTTGATAGATGGTCTTTATTCCTTAGAACCTGCTAATTCTAATGTCATGCACATTCAATCAAAGAAAAGAAAACAAGATGAAAACAATCCACAACTTTGGCACGCTAGGCTTGGACATATTTCCAAGAGTAGAATTCAAAAGTTGGTCTCCTCTAGGGCTCTTGAAATACAGAACCTAGATGATCTCCCAACTTGCGAATCCTGTCTTAAGGGAAAAATGACCAAGGCGCCTTTTACTGGGAAACCGGAGCGAACCAAACAAACCTTGGATCTAATCCATACTGATGTTTGTGGACCACTGAGTATCAGTGCGAGAGGAGGATTCTCATACTTCATAACCTTCACAGACGACTTCAGTCGTTATGGGTATGTATACCTGATGAAGTATAAGTCCGAAGCTTTTGATAAATTCAAAGAGTTTCGAATGGAAGTTGAGAATCAACTTGGACATAGTATCAAGGCACTTCGGTCGGATCGAGGTGGTGAATACTTAAGTCAAGAATTCCTCGATTATCTTGTAGAGAATGGAATTCTCTCTCAGCGAACTCCTCCTAGAACACCGCAGTTGAATGGTGTGTCTGAGAGAAGGAACAAAACTTTGTTAGACATGGTTCGTTCCATGATGAGCTTCGCTGACCTTCCTTTTTCGTTTTGGGGCCAAGCCCTATTAACTGCTTCGAAGATACTTAACATTGTACCTTCAAAGTCGGTGCCGACGACGCCATACCAAGAGTGGTTTGGTAAAGCACCCATATACTCATATCAACGAGTATGGGGATCTCCTGCCTATGTAAGAAACAAGAAAGGAGATAAACTAGAGAGTAGATCTAGTTTGTGCAAATTTGTGGGGTATCCAAAGGAATCCATTGGATACCTGTTCTACGAACCTAAGGAACAAAAGATGTTTGTGTCAAGGAACGCCCACTTCTTAGAGGATGACTTCCTCACTAAAAGAAGCGGGATATCCGTAGAACTTGATGAAGTCCAGGAATTGGACCCATCCCCACAAGCAGTGGGAGTTGATCCTGAACCCGTTGAACCATCTAGTACACCAGTACTTCATAGGTCCGATCGAGTTCGTAGAGAGCCTGAAAGGTATGGCTTTATTCACGAAAACGATCAATTGGACACTGATCCAAGGACATACGAGAAAGCTATGTCAGACATAGATTCGGGTGCGTGGCAGGAGGCCATGCAATCCGAAATGGATTCCATGCATTCCAACAAAGTATGGACTTTGGTCGATCCACCTGAGGGAACCATCCCTGTAGGCTGCAAATGGATCTTCAAGCGCAAGCTAGGAATGAATGGAGAGGTTTTAACTCATAAGGCTCGCCTCGTGGCAAAAGGTTATTCTCAAAGGCCTGGAATAGACTATGAGGAAACCTTTTCGCCAGTAGCGATGTCTAAATCCATTCGGATACTATTAGCCATAGCCGCGTGGCATGACTACGAGATATGGCAAATGGATGTAAAGACCGCCTTTCTCAATGGCGACATTGATAAGGAAATTTATATGCAACAGCCAAAAGGCTTTACATCTAAAGGAAGTGAGCATAAGGTTTGCAAACTTCAAAGGTCAATCTATGGCCTAAAACAGGCGTCCCGAACCTGGAACATACGTTTTGATGAGACAGTCAAGGGGTATGGCTTCTTCAAGAACGTTTATGAGTCATGTGTGTACAAGAAATTCGATGGGAGTTCGGTACAATTTATTGTGTTATATGTCGATGACATTCTGTTGATCGGAGACGATATCAGAACGTTGACGCAGACAAAAGCGTGGTTGTCCACGCAATTCTCCATGAAGGATATGGGAGATGCATCTTACGTACTAGGCATATGTATCTATAGAGATAGATCGAAGAAGATGTTAGGTCTCTCCCAATCCCAGTACATTAACACTATACTGAAGAGATTCAGTATGGAAGAATCCAAGAAAGGATTGCTTCCAATGAGACATGGAATCTATCTTTCTAAATCAATGTGCCCTACGAGTGATGAAGAAAGAAAGAAAATGTCTCTCATACCTTATGCATCTGCCATTGGCAGCATAATGTATGCAATGTTATGTACTAGACCTGACGTAGCTCACGCTCTCAGTGTAACGAGCCGCTACCAGTCAAATCCAGGGGAGGAACACTGGACCGCCGTAAAGGCTATCCTAAAGTACCTGAGAAGGACTAAGGATATGTTCTTGGTCTACGGTGGTAGTGGAGAATTGAAACTCGAAGGATTCACTGATTCGAGTTTCCAGTCTGACGTGGATGATTTTAAATCCAATTCTGGATATATATTTTGCCTCAACGGCGCAGCGGTGAGTTGGAAGAGCTCCAAACAGTCGACCACTGCAGACTCAACCACTGAAGCAGAATATATCGCCGCATCAGATGCAGCGAAGGAAAGTGTTTGGATGAGAAACTTCATCCAAGAGCTGGATGTGGTACCTAGCATTGCAAATCCCATAGTAGTCTTCTGTGACAACAATGGGGCAATTGCTCAAGCGAAGGAGCCGAGATCACACCACCAGTCCAAACACGTATTGAGGAAATACCATGTGATCAGGGAGATCATAGGTAGAGGAGACATTCAAATGGAGCGTGTCGACTCAAAGGATAACGTAGCTGATCCACTAACTAAGCCATTATCGCAAAAGGTGTTCGAAGAGCATCTAGGAAGGATGGGTCTTAGAAACGTTTGTGATTGGCTTTAGGGCAAGTGGGAGATTGATAGGATAGTGCCCTGCAAGCCAACAAAATAGCTTGTAATAGGATCATTATCTTGTCTTGAAAGAATCTTTGATTTATCAATTAATACGAACTATTTATTTTATTGAGAATTCATAATATAAACAAATGGCCATCTTCATCTTTCGCGAAAACATTTAAGCGATTGGTTGAAACCCGAGATCACTCATGACTACGGGATTATTCACTTCAGTATTGGGTGCGATTAATCATGAAACAGTCTCAAAGGTCGTGATCTCAAAAATGTTCCAAGTCATAGATTCATATCGAGACGGGGTATCGAATGAATCGTCAAGACTTGTAGGATTATGCATGATTCACTAAGAGTGAATTTGTTGTCGTTTCATGAACAAGACATTATTAATGTCAGTGCATATGACTAGGTGGTTCGATAGGGGATCGGACGCATCGAACGACCCGAACAGAGAGACCCATTGTGGAAGTGCGTAAAAAAGCATATCGGTAGTGGGATGTCTCTCAAGACTTATAACAGTGTACGATTTAGTCCTTAGACTTGAGGTGCTAGGGCGAATTCGGTATACGGGTATGCGTACTTTGATTTAGGAGCCGGGCACATAGCTTGTCCATTGTGCGCCTACGTTGGGTGCGTGTAGTCGTATGCGCGGATGGTTAGCATCAATATAGGATCTACCGACTCATTGTAATGGATGAGGGAATTTCCTGTACATTCTTCGATTATACATTCCGAGAAATCCATGGCCATGGTCAGTGACGGATTTGGAAAGGGGTTTCCAAATTTAGCAGTCACACTGGAAGTATTATCCTGAATTAGAAAGTACAGAATCGAGATGATTAGAGGTGCCGACCAATTCACACACCCTAGGTCTCGATCGGGAAATTAGTCGTTAGAGGGACTGTATGTACATGGTACTTATAAGAGGTTTAAGGTTCACTAAAGTCAATTCACCTGAAGTTGGGCCTCATGGGCTTGTGGCTAGACATCGACCATGGGGTGTGGGTACTCCCGAATTAATAGTGGATTAATTCTGGAGTGGTCAATTGAAAGTAGTTTAATTGATCGGAGCAATTAATTAAATAATTAATTGCTCACTAATTAAATCACAGAAATGTGAGCCTGCGGCCAATTGATGGTGAACCTAGAGGGTCACACACAAAAGCTGGAACTGTGATAGTCAGTGGCAGAACGAAATGATTTAAAGTGGTTAAATCAAGATAAGGAATTAAAGGAATAATTCCTGGAGAGAAATTAATTAGATTTATCTAATTAATTAAATTAAATCTTTAATTAGATTTTATTGGATTATTTAATTAAAGTGTTAATTAAATAAATGGGCCATTTAATTAAAGTGGTTAATTAAATGATTTGGGCTATTTAATTAAAGGACTAATTAAATAGAGAGGGATTGGGCCAGACTTATCTGATAGCCCATTAGCTAGGAGATAAGATTAGGGATAGGGTTTGAACTCTCCTATAAAAAGGAGTCTTCAAGAATCAAAACCCTAACTAACCAAGCAAGGAAAAAGAAAAACCCTAATCTTCTCTCCCTCACATAGCCGCCGCCCCCTTTCCCAAGAAGCCCTAGCCGCCGCCACTTCTACCACCAAGCCGCCGCCGCCACCGTGGTTGAGAAGGGTCGTGCATCTCTCTCCCTCTTCCGTTCTACATCTAGAGTTGGATCCAAATCCAACTCTTGAATCTGAGCTGCTTTTCTCCTAGTTCTGAGCCTGAGGATTAAAGTGATTGCAGATCCAGCCGGTGTGGACTATTCTCTAGAGGCACAACACTTGGGGTGCTCTAGTGATCCGAAAAGAAGACCGGAGAAACCACCACCTTGCCTGTGGTGAGGTAAAATCTTAATTTTACCAAGTTTTCATTTTAGTAACTTTGTGCTGAAATGAATTCATACTTATTTATATGTGCTAATAAGAACCCTGGGTTGTGGTGTATAAAAATTTTAAATTCCGCACCGTTGTAGTTGACAATTATACTCACAAAAACCCAACATAGAAGACTGTCATCCTTAAAGATTGTTCGAAGTCTGAGCTCAAATAATTGAATGGATGGAGTAACAATTTTGATTAGCATGGTCGGACAGATAAGATGCATTGATACAGCGAATAAGAAAATCTCAAATAGCATGACGCCCCTTTTTTATAACTAAAAGATGAAGGAATCCGGCGGCAGATAATTCGCGAAATGAATGGATGAGATTTGTCGACCCTTGCAATTCCCGATAAATGAGGAATTATTTAGAAAAAATCAAACATAACAAGATTGGGAACTTATAGACAAAGAGTTTTCTCGACAAGGCATAGAATTCACTTTTAAGCCCTAAAATTATTCACTATTTGGCTATTTCTCTATGATTCAGCTTTTCTAATGATTACAGAAGACTATTATCTCGTCAAAATTTATTTCAATCAGAGTTATATATTCAGTGAAAACTAATCTCATCAATATTTATATTCATTCATCTCTTTCTTATATTATCGACCTCGGTTCGTCTATTGTTCAATCCCTTCTCGTCTCCATCTACTATCAAAAAAGGGTGAAAGCCTCTGCTATGCCCCTTAGATCGAAAATATTAATGGGTGAAAGCCTCTGCTATGACCCTCGAGCTAAAAATGCTCTGAAAACGACTAAGGGTGAAAGCCTCTGCTATGCCCCTTAGATCGAAAATATTAATGGGTGAAAGCCTCTGCTATGACCCTCGAGCTAAAAATGCTCTGAAAACGACTAAGGGTGAAAGCTTTTGCTATGCCCCTTAGATCGAAAATATTAATGGGTGAAAGCCTCTGCTATGACCCTCGAGCTAAAAATGCTCTGAAAACGACTAAGGGTGAAAGCCTCTGCTATGCCCCTTAGATCGAAAATATTAATGGGTGAAAGCCTCTGCTAGGACCCTCGAGCTAAAAATGCTCTGAAAACGACTAAGAGTGAAAGCCTCTGCTATGCCCCTTAGATCGAAAATATTAATGGGTGAAAGCCTCTGCTATGACCCTCGAGCTAAAAATGCTCTGAAAACGACTAAGGGTGAAAGCCTCTGCTATGCCCCTTAGATCGACATTATCAAAAGGGTGAAAGCCTCTGCTAGGACCCTCGAGCTAAAAATGCTCTGAAAACGACTAAGGGTGAAAGCCTCTGCTATGCCCCTTAGATCGACATTATCAAAAGGGTGAAAGCCTCTGCTAGGACCCTCGAGCTAAAAATGCTCTAAAAACGACTAAGGGTGAAAGCCTCTGCTATGCCCCTTAGGTCGAAACTATCAAGTAGGTGAAAGCCGTTGCTAAGACCTTAAGTGCAAGTTATCGATTACACCGAATAATTCGAATAATATTCTATCTCGGAATAAAGCGATCAAGATCCGCTGACATGCCTATTATTATTCACGTATTATCAATCTTCAATCACTCTAGAGGAAAATGAAATCGACGAAGAACGTCAATTATTAGTTATCCTTTGTTATTACCAATTATCTGGATATCGATGATCGAAGAATGTCAATTAACGTTTATTATCTAAACACCTACCGCAGTCGCTGTAGAATAGCGATTATTTATGTTTTGCGATGAAGAGCTAGATGCTCGATATCAGTGTATAAAGCAATCCTACGAATTAACAAAATTGAGTTGAAGAAGGAAGCAAATATTTCATTTATGATCTTTCAAACAATTACAAGAGGACTTGTGATTACAGTAATAGAGAAAATCGAGCAAAGATGAGATTTTACATTAAATCCTACTACAAGAACTGTCTACAAAGATGTACACCTCAAGCTCCATTATCACTCCCAGTTTATAAACTGTTAATAGTGATCAGAGGAGGAAGGCGGGGCCAGAATAACACTTGCCTCCGAGAAATTCGGATTTCAGCTAATCAAGAAAGCGTTATCAACTCGTCTAAAATCGAACGAGATTGGCAGAATACACTATTAAAACATATAAGAATGATTAAAAAGATTCGGTCAAGGAATATTATTATTTCCGAAGTCCGATATATTGAGGAATTACAAGTTACAAAGATATCAACTCCTGATACATCTCGAGCTAATCTCTTGATGCCAATACAATATTGAGATTATCAACAAAGAACTAATCTATATGTTCTAAACATAGGAGACCTTCATGAGCAGGAAATCCTATGAAATTTTCGGCTGACGATAATGTCTTTACTCGAAAAAGAGCAGCCCACCAAGCCGGCAGTGTTCTATCCTTTCCATAGTTTTCAAAGAGAAGAGGGGAATGCATCTTTTTCTAGGTGTAATGTGAATACTTTTTGAGGAGCTCGATCCTCGAAGAATCACCTCCTCACATCTTCCAAAAAAAAAAAAAAAAAAAAAAAAAAAAGAAGCCGAACAAACTGCCGAACATTCTCACAAAAGCTTTAAAACTTAAATCATCTCCCCAAAAATGGAGGATTGATGGAGCTATCGGGGTCGTGGATGGTCAGCAATAAAGCTGCTCGGTCTTCAGGGTCTAAATACTGTACGCCTGCAGATACCCTAGTCGAATTTAAAACGAAGCTTTGGCTATAGTATGCAAAATAAGTCCTAGTTCGAAAGTCGAAACGCTGAGTCATGCAACAGTTTCTTTTAGCCAGCATGATCGAAGAAATCTATACTTGGGAAACCTTATATAGAAATGAGAAACGAAGAGCCACATTTATAGGTACTACCCTCGAAATCCAACAGCTATCAAAAAAGCAAAAGGAACGGTCAAGATTGGAAGACTACTGCGCTTCCCGAGATCTTCAGCGAGAAGAAAAAATAATGTATTTTGAAAAATAAGCAAAAATTAATATACCAAGGTCGAAGATCAAGAATTGCGGGCACAAGGCCAAATGGAGAAAACAAACAAAGCATGGATAGAAAAGAACTCATCAAGTCACAGAAGAACAAGCAATACAAGAAGCAAATAAATTATTACAAACCAGAGGGGATAAAATATCTGAAATTATTCATGATCACACGAAAGAAAATAAATATATATAGTCATACAGCAGATCCGAATAAATAAAATATTTAGAGGAGCTTATTATCGGAGAAAATTTTCCGAAGCTCAGCAGAACGAGCCTTGCGTCCAGCTTCATATCCACGGTAGAAAGCCTCCTTTTCTCGACGCGTGAATTCTTGTCTCTCCTGCTCGTGAAGACTTTTCAGTTTTTCGAGCTCCTCATTCAGCTGCTTGTGGATCTCCTCTCCACTTTCTTTAACAGACTTCTCCCTCTCTAGAGCAAGCTTCTCCGCGGAAACACGGTCGAATTCGGCTTTCTTCTCTTCCAGCTCGAGGGAAATAGCAGCACGATGATTCGTCTCCCGCTCAACAAAAGTTTTAAGCTCAATAAAATCTTGTCCGGCCTGTCAAAGAATAGGCACTGTTCGTATAAAAAAAAAAAAAAAAAAAAGGGTAGTTATACCTGAAATAGGAAATGCTGTCCAGACTCGAACAACTCCTCTATGTTTCTCTCCTTGGACATGTTCCTTCCTTTGGGCATGTTAGTCTCCGAAGAAGTAAAATTAACCTGCAACAGACTATCCATGGGATCAGACCCATCTTTCGACTCTTCAGGCGCAGAAGAAGTAACTTTTGGAGGATTGGAGTCAACAAGGGGATCGGGAGGATTATCAATTTTTAAAGGTTCAGCAGAAGCCCCCCCACCTATTCCTAACTTGAGTTTCTTGTTGAGACCTCCTGCGGGAGGAACGGTTGAAGTATCGGGAGATGATTTACCACCAATGGCAAGATTTTGTAAAGCCTCAATGGGAGTGGCCCCATCAGAATAAGGCCTTTTGTTGGAAGAAGGAACAGAAGTATTTTCTCTCACGGGATCTTTGTTTGAAGGATCGACAACTTTCGGGGAAGAACCCCCGAGCGCAGCCTCGAGCTCCTCGTCCAAAATGGACTTGCTAGAACTGCCCTTGTTTTGTTTTGAAGAAGTGTTTTTCTCTTTCTTGTTGTCTTCCCCTTTAGGAGCTTTTGGGGAAGACACAGAGGTCTTAGAAGAAGATTTGGAGGTTTTGGCCTCCTTGGCAACTTTTTGCTCCTTGCTCGGATTCTTATTTTTCGAACCGCCAAATAACGATTTGGGATCGATAGCTTTCCCTAGTACGTTTTCCATGATAAGCGGATTTGGGGCCTACAGTTTGGACTATTACTCTTAGAGGGATTCGAAGAAGGCAGAAAATATGGCAAAAGCTCCGATCTCTATAAGCAAGATGTCGTATGAATAATGAAAAGAAACCCTAATATTTATAGACACTACGCCCTGTGATTACGATAATGGATCGACGCAACCTTTAAAGAAAAATCCCGTATGGAAAGGGCGATATCCGAGCATAAAGTTATCGAACCTTGAAAATTAAAATGGTATCTGGATATTAGTAAGATCGGAATTTACAAGTTACAGCAGCCAAATAAAAAAAGAAACAAATCCGTTTACAAAAATGAGTTACATGGGTATACACGATTAGTTCCTAACTACAAAACTATGAATCGCCCCTTCCAGCACGTTCGGCTCCGATAACTCGCTAAATAGAAAGTCAGGCGATACATGTTAGAAGCGGAGCAATTACTCGGTTTGGTCAAGAGTTCGATCGCCTTCTTTATCCGATACATCGCCTATGTTGACATCTTTGCCTTTTTCCTCCGACACGGGAGGATCGTCGGTTAAACGCTCGAGCACATCAGGGTTAGGCATCGGAATGCCATACTCCTCGACTAAGGGGGCAAAGCGATGATCTTGCCAATTAGTATCCATCTTGGGTAGAGAGGAAGCTTTGTAATCCTTCCCTTCAGCGTTCTTAAAAGGGTTCATGTGCTTAAAGTACTCGTCCATATCATCCGGAATCTTCTTGGCCGCGACCAATTGTTGAACCCCTTTATAAAAGATCGTCTGAAGGATTTCTCCCATTTTCCTTTGGACTAAGGGGTCCAAGACAGGGGATTCCAGGAATTCTCGTATGGCAGGGATCTCGGCTTCTTCCCGGCCTTGGGCATACGCACGCTCGGAGTCTTGCTTCGCTAGCTCGAGTTCAACCTTTATCTTCTTTAGCTCCTCCTCGAGGGCACTTCTCTCCTTAACAGATGCTAGTAAATCTTCTTCTACGGAGGAGGAATTTTTCGTAGTCGCTTCCTTGAACTCCTTCTTTACTTGGGATAATTCTCGCTGAGTTTCTGCCAGTTGAGATCGAAGAGCTTGATTGTCAGAAAAAATCTGCGCATATGCATCATGAGCGTCCTGCGATTCCTGCTCCAATAGCGCCAAACGATAGGATTGGAGGGCGAACAAATCCCCCACCTAAGAGACATTTCCGGGTATCAGCAAGATTTAGGGACTCTAGAAGGAAATAAATAGGAGATAGATTTTCACCTCATGATATGTTCGGGAGAAATCGCTCAAAACCTCGAAATCACCTTTGACGGAATGGAGCAGCATATCCCTCTTAAACCGACTAGCCATAAAGATTCTAGTGGCTTTGTCGAATTCGTTCTCCCCATTCATATCCAGATCGGTCATAATGGTACCGTCTTCAGGATATCCAGCTGTTCGGCCGCCTCGGAAATGCTCATCCATGAAATCCGCCACATCAGGCTCCGACCTACCTTCTCGACAAGGGACGGAATCAGAACTCACGCCAAAAGGTTTTATCCTCCTCGAGGACCCGGGGTGCTTGGCGTTTCTTTTCTGACCCAGAAGCTTCTCGTATTCCCGGATACCCTGGATCCGGTTCCAGGAATGTTGACTGTAGCCGACAGACGAAAGAGCAGAAGTATCAGGGGAGAACAAGGTTCGAAGAGGTCCGGCCGTGGCAGAATTCAGTGAACTCATAGTACCAACCCCCCTTAAATCGGGAATCATACATGATATGACAGTCGAATTTCCACCCAAGTTATTCATATCCTTTTTTTCTTCGGAGGCATAAGGTAACGGATCGAAATAAAATCGCTTATCTTCGACCGGGCCGGCTGCTGATATTCGAAATCTGTCGACAACCCGACCTGCAAGGATAAAACAAATCGGGCACAAGTTTAAACAAGAAGAATTGTTAAATAAAACATAAAGGTAAGCAGAAGAGAAGAAGCATACCCAAAGAAAGAGGAGCAAGGGTCGGAGCACTAGAGGTTGTCTGAACATCGGCTCGCAGAAGGGATCCTTCGGAGGATTGGCTAGGGTATTTGATCGCCGGAGCAGGATAATTACAATGACTCAACCCGGCCAATCGCAAAACGCCTTCCTGAATCAGGAATCTAGTCTGGTAAGGATCAGACTGCAACTGCTCAAGGAGTTCATCAGAAAGACGATGGCTGAGCTTCTCCTTGATTCTGCGAGAACCGTATGTCCAAGTATTTGCACCATCCCATCGATACGGTCTTGTTTTCGAACTACCTTCTGAGATAGGAACATCGGGGCCCTTCACGAAAAAAAATCTCCTTTTCCAACCTATGCTCTTGTCCGTTGTTGTTTTCGTAAGAAAAGGTCGTTTCGATCGCGGGCTGACGGACACGAACCCCATATTCGAACCCTTGCATGGGTCCATTCGGAAAATCTGCCAAAAGTTGCTGAAGGAGGCCTCTTCCCCTTTTGCCTCCATAAGAGGGCAAAACGCTAGTATATATGCAACGGAGTGTGGCAGAAGCTGAGCAGGGGAAAGTGAAAAGAAGTTCAGGATATTTCTGATAAGAGGAACGAACGGGATACGCAAGCCGCAGGAAAATTGACCCTTGTAGAAGGCTTGACAGCCAGCTGGGGGCTCGGTAGCACGTTCGGTGTAAGAAGGAACGACGATCGAAAAACCTTTGGGAAGAAATTTCCCAAACTCCGCCTCGAGATAAGCACGGTTATTTTTCGAGAAACAACAGGAAGTTTCGCTAGCAGGAAGCTCTGACTTATCCGAGATTACGGCCTTTGGGGCTTGCGTATGTTTGAAGATCCTGACAAAAGCACCTTCGCCAATACTGCGTTTCTCTACCTCATTTTCTTCGAAATCCTCGCTCGGATCCTCATCTTCCCCTTCTTGACGAAGTTCCCCATCTTCGAAGTCATCTACAAGCTTATACAAAGGATCAGATTCTTGACTCTCTTCGACCTTATTCTTGCCCTTTGAACTTCTAGAACTTGACATTATGAATTCGGAAATGAATGTACTAAAGTAACTACCTTTTCGATTCAAACACTTCGAGCTCAAGAGAAAATATAACATGGAAGTAATTTTTCAACGGGTCAACATATATATACGGGGTTAAAAAGGTAAAATTGCAAAGAGGTCCCCGAGTAACCGCGACGGTTGAACTTACCAAGGGTAAAAACTTTGGGTTATCCCTCTCAAAATAGCCTTTTTGATCCTTCATTTTCTAGAATTGCGGAATTTGTCATTGCGATTTATCCCTAAGGATCTCGGAGGTCCTCCTTGTTATAATCGACAATCCTGGAAAGCATCCATCTAGGGGTCGAACAGCGCATCTTGGAACCAAAAAGGATATTATTACTTCAGCATCCTCCGACAAGGGTAACTTCAGAACACGCCGGTGTATGTTTTCTTGTATATGCACTCTTTTTCCCTAGCTCGGTTTTTATCCCAGTGGGTTTTTCCGAGTTAGGTTTTTAACGAGGCATATCCTAAAGACATTCTGAACAGCTCGTCTCATTATAGCATGGGACGTATTTTGTACTTCTTCGAGCGCTCGCTCCGCTTCGCACTCGAGAAGTGGGGGAGTATTGATGAGGGGTAATTCGGATCCCCTGTCTTTCTAGGCTCAACGTAGTTCGAATAGCATCGAATCCTATCCCCAGGAACCAAGAGCCGAACCAAAGCCTGAAAATGATTGTTCCGAGCACATAAGAGAACCGGGGATCGAAGGACACTGTTGGGCCGAGCCCAGGCCCAAGCCCTCCAATTCGGCTATAAATACCCCATGCATTTATTGCACAACACAACTTCCCAGGTGCACTAGTGATGAGGGGTAATTTAGATTCCGTAATCCTCTCGAATCCGATACGGATCGGATGACACCAGTTCCCCAACCCAGGGGCAATATGCCGAGCTGGAGCTCATAATTAACTATCCATGGCTCGTGCGAGAGCCGAGATCGGGGAGTACTGTTGGGCCGAACGCAGGCCCAAGCCCATCTGTTCGGCTATAAATACCCCATGCATTTATGATACAAGACACGATTTTCCAGGTGCTCCCTCCTCGAAGCTACTGCTCGGAACCGCTTGGAAATATAGGCTTAGGATCTTATGTATTTCACCCTCTAGCTTGTACGGCATCCAATAATGCTCGAGTAGGACCCTAAATATTTGTACTTGTACTCAGTTAACTCGAATACAATTACATTTGGTCTTTACTTTCCTTTTAATTTTGTTATCATCGCGATATATCCCACCCTTGATCGAACTAACGAAACCACGTAAGATCAATTGGCGCCCACCGTGGGGCCCTGCTCGAGTATTAGATCGAAATATGCCTACTATGAGGAGAAATACAGGTGTCGGAGCAGAAGCCTCCTATGCAGCGGGAGCACATAATCCGATCAACGATAGCCTAACGACCCATGGTATGAGACTCATTAACATCTTTGCCATGGTATTTCTAAGACGATTCCACGACCAGAATCTTATGGTGCTCGTGTTCATCTCGTATACTCACGCATAGGATTTATTTTCCATGATGGGTCATTTTTCTATTTATAACTGGATTAGTTTCATGATTATCGATCTCATTGATTCGATCATAAGAGTCTATGATATTACGACTCGTTCAAGACTCAGAGTTTATTTCTCCGATCTTCGTATTAAACGCAACTCAGTATCATTTATCGGCAATCGGATAATTGTTCTTAAGCATTATAAACATCACTACAAGTCGTATCAAAACTCGAACAAAGAAATAGAAGAGACGAAGGAGAGAAAACAAAGAGATTCGAGTAAGAAGTAGAGTTTTTATTTTAAAGACAAAGAGTTACAAACTCGGCTTCGAATAAGGTTCGAGCTTGAGGAATACAATGAAATCACCCCTACTCTATTACAAGTTCTATGAATATCTTTGTTCCAAGCTCGGTCTTCCTCCCATAAGGTCGCCCCAGATACAGAACTCGGTAGTGATTCTTTTTGGTAATCACTCGCCACGTGTCGCACATCCGTCTTCGTACTAAGTGAAAGCCGGATCGGAGCTTCTCTTCGGGACTTCAAACCGACCTTAGGTCTTCATCTGTAAATAATGATTGTCGAAATCAATCATTATCTACCGACCGATCCGAATCGGCACAGCAGAGGATTATTTCAGCGGAGGCACCCCAACCAAGCTCGAAGGAACTATACTTCAAGAAAGCCCTCGAGGAAGCTGATGCCTCAGACTTAAAGAACTCCTCTCAGATAAGCCAGCTGCCCGATCGAGTACTGCGTCAGAAAACCGGAGTGCTAACCTACCCGAGACATAGTATATCTAGGAAGGTAGGTTGCCTGCCGGTATCCTAAGCGCAATTCCTTTTGCCTGCCGATATTCTAAGCGAAGATTACATCAAGAGGACTGAGGTCGAAAAGTAAGGTTCGGGTTCTTATCTCAAATTCCATCTTTCCGGAAGCTAAATGAATCGAAAGTGGAGTTCGACCCATATTGGTCGGACAAAATGTAATGATAAAAATGAAGAATATCAGATCACTAAAGGGGAACTATATATAGCAATCAAGCTTGGGAACCGACGGTCCAGATAACGGTTCACGGATGGTTGGGATATAGGCGATAAATAAACTGACTGTTACATTTCCCGAGAAATGAGGTCCTGTTTGGTTAGAAGGACACACAGTTTAAAGGGGCGTGTAGGAAAAGTTATGACATTCTAAACATCAAATCAGTGTGACATTTTGATGGCTTTACTGTGAAAAGGTGGTAATTAAAACCTCAAGTTCTATCTGTTTAGGTATTTTTACAATCCAGTAACGCTGTTCAATTCGCAAGAATCGTAATCGGACGATCCGAACAGGAATATCGACCTGCAAAGTTATGCGACCATTCGACACTACCAATTTTCAATTGCCAGATTTTCTTTATTGATTTTAGGGCCACTAAAATTTTTATTCAAGCAAATGGTGTCTGATTATTTCTTTATGGAGGATCGAAATGGAGATATTGAAGATGAGAATTTATGTCTATCAGCGAAACAGAAAAGAAATCTATTCATATTATTTCGAAAAATACAAAAGATGGGAAATACATATCGAGCATAGCTCAAACCTTCATATTACATCAGAACGATATTACTTTCTACAAATCTAAAGAATTTACGGTCTTCTCTCCTATCGTTTATTCGGGATGATTTGGTTCCAACCGTGGAATCTCCTTTGGACCCGCAGGCTCTCAACTTTATCTATGGATCTCCGAAGACGAAGGATCGAGCGTCCGGCTCATCAAGTAAATAAATTATTTAGGACTCCCGCCCCTGTACGTCTTCCTAAATGCATTGTGGCAATAGGTCCCTAATCGAAGACCTATGCTATAACCTACAAGCTCCATAGATCTGGCTTATTGGCCTTCCAGATGGAGATTATATTTGCCTGCCGATACCCTAAGCGAAGGTTGAAATAGTGTTCTTTCTGCTCGAATATTCCTCCACTTAAAAATCGTTCGAAATCTGACCTCGAATAAGCGAATTATTGAAATAATAATCTTAGTCGCCATGATGAGACGAATGAGATGCCAACACAACGAATGAAATGGTTTCTGAGGAATGGTAGCCTTTTATAGAGAAAAGTAAAAGGAATCTAACGGCAGAAAATTCGCATAACGGAGGGACAAGATCTAAGAACTGTTGCGTTTCCCGATAAAGAGGGACCGTTGGGAAAAGATCAATGCTTATTACAGAATTGGAAACATTCGGAACAGCAAGGGGTATTAGTTCGAACGAATTAGAACCTCGCGAGGAATATTTTCTATTAAGACGGAAGGATTATTCATTAAGTCTTGGACCTATTGATTATCTATCATCCATCTACTTGTTTTCCGTCTATTATCTCAACCGCGGAAGACTATCGTTTCCTTAGGAGTATTTCGATCGAAATTATGTTTAATGGAAATTCATTTCCTCAGTATGCCCACCTGCTCGTTGGGTGCTAGTATGGTCAATCTCTACTCAGCTATTATTCTGGTGTTCGGGATCTACATTCATCTAATATCAGTTTCTATTATTTACGTTCATTATTAATGGGTGAAAGCCTCTGCTACGACCCTCGAGCTAAAAACGCTCTGAAAACGACTAAGGGTGAAAGCCTCTGCTATGCCCCTTAGATCGAAATTATTAAACGGGTGAAAGCCTCTGCTATGACCCTCGAGCTAAAAACGCTCTGAAAACGACTAAGGGTGAAAGCCTCTGCTATGCCCCTTAGATCGAAATTATTAAACGGGTGAAAGCCTCTGCTATGACCCTCGAGCTAAAAACGCTCTGAAAACGACTAAGGGTGAAAGCCTCTGCTATGCCCCTTAGATCGAAATTATTAAACGGGTGAAAGCCTCTGCTATGCCCCTTAGGTCGGAACTGTCAAATGGGTGAAAACCATTGCTAAGACCGTAAGTGCGAGTTATCGTTTACACCGAAAAATTCCAATAATATTCTGTCTCGTAATAGAGCGATCAAGATCCGCTGACCCGCCTATTATCATTCACGTATTATCAGTCTTCAGTCACTCTAGCGGAAAATGAAATCAATGAAGAACATCAATTATTAGTTATCTTTTATTATTACCGATTATCTGAATATCGATGATCGAAGGATGTCAATTATCGTTTACTATCAAAACACCTACCGCGGTCGCTGTAAAATAGCGCTTATTTATGTCTTTGCGATGAAGAGCTTGATGCTCGATAGCAGTGTATAAAGGGATCCTACGAATTAACAAACCAAATTGACGAAGGAAGCAAATGTTTCATTTATGATCTTTCAAACAGTTACATGAGAACTTGTGATTACAATAATGGAGAATATCGAGCGAAGATGAGATTTTACATTAAATCCTACTACAAGAACCATCTACAAAATGTACACCTCGAGCTTCGTTATCGCTCCCAGTTTATAAACTGTTGACGATGATCAGAGGAGGAAGGCGGGGTTAGGATAACACTTCTACCCTTCATCCATCGCTCCCTCAACAGTTGATTAACGTTGGACCGGATCGGGATACAGGGAAGCAATCTCTAAAGAAATTATTCCATGCAATCTCAGAGGCCACATATTTCAAGAAACATCTTGAAGAAGTAGAGATCGAGTGCAGGAAAACTCCTCCAGCAGTTGACCCACTACCCGACCGGCCGGATTAACAGGATACAGGATTTCGAACCAGACTCAAATGGTCGGAATCAGAGAGAGCTGGTCGCCTGCCGGTACCCCAGTCGCAATCCTTTTCGCCTGTCGATACCCTAGTCGAAATTATTCTCCGTTTTTGGATAGCGAAGAGGCTAAAAAAGAGAGTTCTAGTCCGAATCTCGAACATTTTTATGGTTGAGAACCATTGGAATATAAAGGTGGTCGATGGAGGCAGAAGTACGATCATGATGATCGAACAAAATGATTACAAACAAGTAAAAAATACGAAGGAAAACTCAAAGGTATTTATAGGCGGAAAGATCCTATTTCAACGGGGGAGATCTCCTTGAATAAACGGTGGCGATGCACACAGATTCCCAACGAATTAGGGATCATTCCCAAACCAAATTTGGACGGCTAAGATATGAGCAGTAAATGCGCCGACCGTTACGCCTCCTAAATATTCGGGAATACCATAGATGAATAAAGAAAAAGTCAAAACTAAGAACGCTCAATGTATTCATCATTTTTTATTCCTATCATCAACTAAAACAAGAAAGGGAAGTTCGGATTTCAACTAATCAAGAAAGCATTATCAACTTGTCCAAAATCGACTGAGATTGGCAGAATACATAATTAAAACATAGAAGAATGGCTAAAGAGATTCGGTCAAGGAATATTATTATTTCCGAAGCTCGATATATTGCAAGTTGCAAAGATAGCAACTCCTGTTACATCTCGAACTAATCTTTTAAAGCTAATACAATATTGAGATATCGACAAAGAATTAATCTATGTGTCTAAACATAAGAAGACCTTCATGAGCAGGTAATCCTATGAAATTTGCGGCTGACGATAGTGTCCTTATTCGAAAGAGAACAGCCCGTCAAGCCAACAGTATTCTATCCTTTCTATAGTTTTTTAAGAGAGAAGAGGCGGATGCATCATTTTCTAGGCGGATGCATCATTTTCTAGGTGTGATGTGAATACTTTTTGCGGAACTCGATCCTCGAAGCATCACCTCCTCACATCTTCCAGAAAAGCCGAACGAACTGCTGAACGTCCTCGCAAAAACTTTAATACTCACATCTTCCCCCCGAACATAGAGGGTCGATGGAGCTATCGGGGTCGTGGATGGTCAGCAATAAGGCTGCTCGGTCTTCAAGGTCGAAATACTAAACGCCTGCAGATACCCTAGTCGAGTTCGAAACATAAATTTGGCTACGGTATGCGAAATGAGTCCTAATTCGAATTTCAAAACGCTGAGTCATGCAACGAAATCTTTTACTCAGCATGATCGAAGAAATCTATCCTTAAAAAATCTCTTATGAAAAACGAAGAGCCACTGAAAAACGAAGAGCAACATTTATAGATACTACTTTCGAAATCCAACGGCTACCAAAAAAGCGAAAGGAACGATCAAGATTGAAAGGCTACTGCGCTTCCCGGAAATTTCAGCGGGAAGAAAGAATGTTATACTTTGAAAATTAAGCAAAATTGACATACCAAGATTACAGATCGAGAATCACGAGCTCAAGGCCAAGTGAAGAAGGCAAACAAAGCATAGATAGAAAAGAACTCATCAAGTCACAGAAGAGCAAGCAATACGAGAAGCAAATAAATTATTACAAACCAAGGGGATGAAATATCTAAAATTGTTCATGATCACACGAAAGAAAATAAATATATAGTCATACAGCAGATCTGAATAAATAAAACATTCAGAGGAGTTTATTATCGGATAAAATTTTTCGAAGCTCAGCAGTACGAGCCTCGCGTCCAGCTTCATATCCACGGTCGAAAGCCTCCTTTTCTCGACGTGCGAATTCTTGCCTCTCCCGCTCGTACTCCTTTTCTCGACGCGTGAATTCCTGCCTCTCCTGCTCGTGAAGACCCTTCAGTTTTTCGAGCTCCTCATTCAGCTGCTTGTGGATCTCCTCTCCACTTTCTTTAACAGACTTCTCCCTCTCTAGAGCAAGCTTCTCCGCGGAGACACGGTCGAATTCAGCCTTCTTCTCTTCCAGCTCGAGGGAAATAGCAGCACGATGATTGGTCTCCCGCTCAGCAAAAGTTTTGAGCTCAATAAAATCTTGCCCGGCCTGCCAGAAGTAGACTCTGGTCTTTAAAAAAAAAAAAAGAGAGAGAGAGAGGTAGTTATACCTGAAACAGGAAATGCTGTCCAGACTCGAACAACTCCTCTATATTGCTCTCCTTAGACACGTTTCTCCCTTTGGGCATGTTAGTCTCCGAAGAGGTAAAGTTAACCTGCAACAGACTATCCAAGGGATCGGACCCATCTTTCGACTCTTCAGGCGCGGAAGAAGTAACTTTTGGTTGATTGGGATCAACCCGGGATTCGGGAGGATTATTAATTTTTAAAGCTTCAGCAGAAGCCCCCCCACCAATTCCTAATTTGAATTTTTTGCTGAGACCTCCTTCGGGAGGAACGGTCGGAACATCGGAGGATGATTTGCTACCTATAGCAAGATTCTGTAAAGCCTCAATGGGAGTGGCCCCATCAGAATAAGGCCTTTTGTTTGAAGAAGGAACAGAAGAATTTTCTCACAGGATCTTTGTTCGAAGAATCGACAACTTTCGGGGAAGAACCCCCGACCGCAGCTTCGAGCTCCTCGTCCAAAATGGACTTGCTAGAACTGCCCTTGTTTTGTTTCGAAGAAGTGTTTTTCTCTTTCTTGTTGTCTTCCCCTTTAGGAGCTTTTGGGGAAGAAACAGAGGTCTTAGAAGAAGATTTGGAGGTTTTGGCCTCCTTGACAACTTTCTGCTCCTTGTTCGGATTCTTATTTTTCGAACCGCAATATAACGATTTGGGATCAATAGCTTTTCCTAGTACATTTTCCATGATAAGCGGATTTGGGGCCTACAGTTCGGACTATTACTCTTAGAGGGATTCGAAGAAGGCAGAAAATATGGCAAAGGCTCCGATCTCTATAAGCAAGATGTATGAATAATGAAAAGAAACCCTAATATTTATAGACACTACGCCCTGTGATTACGATAATGGATCGACGCAACCTTTAAAGAGAAATCCCATATGGAAAGGGCGATATCCGAACAGGAAATTATTGAACCTTGAAAATTAAATTGGTATCTGCATAATAGTAAGATTGGGATTTACAGGTTACGGCAGTCAAATCAAAAAAGAAATTAAATCCGTTTACAAAAATGAGTAACATGGATAAATACGATTAGTTCCTAACTAGAAAACTATGAATCGCCCCTTCCAGCACGTTCGGCTCCGGTAACTTGCTAGATAGAAAGAAGCGGAGCAATTACTCGATTTGGTCAAGAGTTCGATCGCCTTCTTTATCCGATACATCGCCAATGTTGACACCTTCGCCTTTTTCCTCCGACACGGGAGGATCGTCTGTTAAACACTCGAGCACATCAAGGTTAGGCATCGGAATGCCATACTCCTCGACTAAGGGGGCAAAGCGATGATCTTGCCAATTAGTATCCATCTTGGGTAGAGAGGAAGCTTTGTAGTCCTTCCCTTCCGCGTTCTTGAAAGGATTCATGTGCTTATAGTACTCGTCCATATCATCCGGAATTTTCTTGGCCGCGACCAATTGTTGAACCCCTTTATAAAAGATCGTCTGAAGAATTTCTCCCATTTTCCTTTGAACTAAAGGATCCAAGACAGGAGATTCCAAGAATTCTCGTACGGCAGAAATCTCAGCTTCTTCCCAGCCTTGGGCATATGCACGCTCGGAGTCTTGCTTCGCTAGCTCGAGTTCAACCTTTATCTTCTTTAGCTCTTCCTCGAGGGCACTTTTCTCCTTAACAGATGCTAACAAATCTTCTTCTACGGAGGAGGAGTTTTTCGTAGTCGCTTCCTTGAGCTCCTTCTTTACTTGGAATAATTCTCGCTGATTTTCTGCCAGTTGAGATCGAAGAGCTTGATTATCAGAAAAAATCTGCGCATATGCATCATGAGCGTCCTGCGATTCCTGCTCCAATAGCGCCAAACGATAGGATTGGAGGCCGAACAAATCTCCGATCTACGAGACATTTTCAGATGTCAGCAAGGTTTAGGGGCATAGAAGGGGACAGTTAAGAAAGATTTTCACCTCATGATACGTTCGCGAGAAATCGCTCAAAACCTCGAAATCACCTTTTACAGAATGGAGCAGCATATCCCTTTTAAATCGACCAGCCATGAAGATTCTAGCAGCTTTGTTGAATTCGTTCTCCCCGTTCGCATCCAGGTCGGTCGTAATGGTGCCATCTTCGGGGTATCCTGCAGCTCGGCCATTTCGAAAATGCTCATCCATAAAATCCGCCACATCTGGCTCCGATCTACCTTCTCGACAAGCGACTGAGTCAGATTTCACGCCAAAAGGTTTTACCCTCCTCGAGGGCCCTGGGTGTTCGGCATTCCTTTTCTGACCCAGAAGCTTCTCGTACTCCTGAATACCCTGAATCCGGTTCCAGGAATGTCGACTGTAGCCGACAGAAGAAAGAGCAGAAGTGTCGGGAGAGAACAAGGTTCGAAGAGGTCCGGCTGTAGCAGAATTCAAAGAACTCATGGTACCAACCCCTCTCAAATCGGGAATCATACACGGTATAACGATTGGACTTCCACCTAAATTATTCATGTCCGCTTTTCTTTCGGAGGCATAGGATAACGGATCGAAATAAAATCGATTATTTTCAACTAAGCCGGTAGCGGACACCCGAAACCTCTCGACAACTCGACCTGCGAAACGAGTCAGGGACGGGTTTAAACAACAAGAATTATTAGATAGAGTATAAACTAAGCCGAAGATGAAAAGCATACCCAAAGAAAGAGGAGCGAGGGTCGGACCACTAGTGGTTGGCTGTACATCGGATAGCAGAAGGGATCCTTCGGAGGACTGGCTGGGGTATCTAATCGCCGGAGCTGGGTAATTACAATGGCTCAACCCAGCCAATCGCAAAACGCCTTCTTGGATCAGGAATCTAGTTTGGTAAGGGTTAGACTGCAATTTCCCCAAGAGTTCATCATAAAGACGATGATTGAGTTTTTCTTTAATTCTGCGAGAACCGTATGTCCAAGTATTCGCACCATCCCATCGATAAGGTCTTGTTTTCGAACTACCCTCCGAGATAGGAACGTCAGGGCCCTTCACGAAAAAGAATCTTCTCTTCCAACCTATACTCTTCTCCGTTGTTATTTTTGTGAGAAAAGGCCGTTTAGACCGTGGACGGATAGACACAAAACCCATGTTCGAACCCTTGCATGGGTCCATTCGGAATGTCTGCCAGAAGTTGCTAAAGGAAGCCTCTTCCCCTTTTGCCTCCATCAGAGCGCAAAACGCTAGCATATATGCAACGGAGTGTGGAAGAAGCTGAGCAGGGGAAAGCGAAAAGAAGTTCAGGACATTTCTGACGAGAGGAACGAACGGGACACGCAAGCCGCAGGAAAATTGACCCTCGTAAAAGGATTGACAGCCAGCTGGGGGCTCGGTAGCACGTTCGGTGTACGAAGGAACAACGATTGAAAAACCTTTGGGAAGGAATTTCCCAAACTCCGCCTCGAGATAAGCACGGTCCTTTTTCGAAAAACAACAGGAAGTTTCACTAGCAGGAAGCTCTGACTTACTCGAGATCACGGTTTTTGGGGCTTGCGTATGTTTGAAGATCTTGACAAAAGCACCTTCGCCGATACTGCGTTTGTCGACCTCATTCTCTTCGAGATCCTCGCTCGGATCATCGTCTTCGCCGTCTTGATGAAATTCCCCATCTTCGAAGTCATCTACAAGCTTAAACAAAGGATCGGACTCTTGATTCTCTTCAACCTTATTTTTGCCTTTAGCACTTCTAGAGCTTGACATAATGGAACGAGAGACAAATATATAAAAGCAGATGTTGTTCCGAATTCAAGCACTTCGAGCTCAAGAGAGAATGTAGTATGTAAATAAATTTTCAACGAGTCAACATATATATATGAGGTTAAAAAGGTAAAATTGCAAACAAGTCCCCGAGTAACCGCGACGGTTGAACTTACCATGGGTAAAAAACTCAAAGCTATTCCTCGGAAAATTGCATTTTCAGTCCTTCTTTTCCCAAGGCTGTGGGGTATATACCATGAAAGTCGCCCCCGGGAATATTATTGGCCCTCTAGGCTTTGGCTCGGAAATAAAGGAAGCATTCGAAGAAAATCTCATGACAATTCAAAACAAAGGATATTCCAATTGGGAGGTCTTATCCAAATTACGGACGTCAAAGTATTCTCTCCACACACCTAATCGATGTTTTTCATATGCACTCTTTTTCCCTAGCTCGGTTTTTGTCCCAATGGGTTTTTCCGAGTTAGGTTTTTAATGAGGCATATCCAAAACATGTCCCGAACGGCACGATCCGCACCAACGGGTAACGCAACTTATACTTCTTCGAGCGCAAGCTCCTCTCTACGCTCGAGAAGTGGGGGAGTATTGATGAGGGGTAATTTAGATTCCGTAATCCTCTCGAATCTGATACGGATCGGATGACACCAGTTCCCCAACCCAGGGGCAATATGCCGAGCTGGAGCTCATAATTAACTATCCATGGCTCGTGCGAGAGCCGAGATCGGGGAGTACTGTTGGGCCGAACGCAGGCCCAAGCCCATATGTTCGGCTATAAATACCCCATGCATTTATGATACAAGACACGATTTTCCAGGTGCTCCCTCCTCGAAGCTACTGCTCGGAACCGCTTGGAAATATAGGCTTAGGATCATATGTATTTCACCCTCTAGCTTGTACGGCATCCAATAATGCTCGAGTAGGACCCTAAATATTTGTACTTGTACTCAGTTAACTCGAATACAATTACATTTGGTCTTTACTTTCCTTTTAATTTTATTATCATCGCGATATATCCCACCCTTGATCGAACTAACGAAACCACGTAAGATCAACTAGCTTTGAAACTGCTGCTCGGATTCACTCGAGAATAGTAGTATAAGTTTTCTCATATGTATTTCGCCCTCTAGCTTGTACGGCATCCAATAATGCTCGGATAGGACCCTAAATTCTTGTATTTGTACTCATTCAATTCGAATACAATTACTTTGGTCTTTACTTTCCTTTTATTATTGTTATTATTGTATTACATCCCACCCTTGATCGAACTAACGAAATCACGTAAGATCAGTCTAAGCGGTACCACCTCAACCCACTTGCTGAAGTATTCCACTCCCACTAGTAGAAAACGTTTATGCCCCCTCGCCATCAGTAACGGTCCAACCAAGTTGACGCCCAACTGATCGAAAGGCCAGGCAATAGAAATCGACTCCATCCTTTGGGTCGGTTGCTGAGGCATAGTAGCATGATATTGACACTTAGCACATCTTTTAGCATGGTTGTTGGCATCCTTTACCAAGGAGGGCCAATAATATCCCAGACGAGATATTCTGACTGCCAGTGCTCTGCCTCATAAATGGCTTCCACAAGAACCTTCATGAACTTCTTTTAGTATCAATTCGGTTTGGGGAGAAGCTATGCACTTCTGGAGCACTCCGGTGACGGAACGACGATACAACTCATTGTTGATAACAGCGTAGTGTGGAGCCCTGTACTTGAGTCTTCGAGCTTCAGTGCTGTCGGTTGGCAGGATTCCTTTGATCAGGTAATCCAATAACGTTGTTTTCCAACTTGGTTGCTCATTTTCGAGATAAAGGACATCGATGCTCAAAATATCCTTCCTTGTGTCAATGGCTGGTTTTTCTGATACCATCAAAGTTATTTTTCTAGTAATGATACCCTCTATCAAATTTCCAAACTTCGAGAGAGCATCAGCCCTCGTGTTTTCCGTTCTTCTTATATATTCAAGTTGAAAAGTCTTGAATTTCGACACTTGGCTTTTAACCAGAGTTAGGTATCTGATCATTGAGTCTTCTTTGGCTTCAAATAATCCTTTGAATTGTTTCTCGACCAACTGCGAGTCGGTGTAGGCAATTCGATTCTGAATTCCTGTCTCGGCTGCCATTTTTATACCGGCAAGCAAGGCTTCATATTCTGCTTCGTTGTTTGATACCAAGAAATCTAATTTCAGGGCGAACTCAAGCTCTACCTCATTAGGTCCTTGGAAGTAGATTCATGTGCCTCCTCCTGTCGATGTTGATGAGCCATCGACATGGAGCATCCATAGCTCTTGCTTTTCCTCGTTTATTTCTGTGCTTTCGAGCACAAAGTCAGCTAATATTTGTCCTTTGATAGATGTTCTAGGCAAATAGTCGATATCATACTCCCTTAACTCAACGGCCCATTTGATCAACCTTCCCGACGCATTGGGCTACGAGAGCATCTGTCTTAATGGTTGGTTAGGACGGTGATTTTGTGTGACTGGAAGTAGGGTCTCAACTTTCGCGCTGTAGTTATGATGGCTAGAGCAAACTTCTCGATCTCTGAGTAATTCCTTTTTGGACCCTGTAGATCTCTACTAACATAGTAGATTGGGTGGTTGTCTTTCGCTTCCATCCTCACCAAAACCGAACTAATTGTCTGCTCCGAGATGGCAATGTACAAGTATAGGTTTTCGTTGTCTCGTGGTTTAGCCAGAAGAGGGGGTGAAACGAGGTAGGCCTTCAGCTGCTCGAAAGCTTGATCACATTCTTCCGACCACTCGAACTTCTTTGCGCTCCTCATGATTTTGAAAAAAGGAAGGCTCTTATCGGCTGATCGGGATATGAATCGATTTAGCGCAGTGATCCTTCCCACCAGCTTTTGTACTTCATTCAGATTTCGGGGGGCTTTAAGATCTATTATTGCTTGGATCTTATCTGGATTAGCTTCGATGCCCCTCTCATTTACCAGATAGCCGAGGAATTTCCCAGATCTGACTCCAAATGTGCATTTGGCGGGGTTGAGTTGCATTCCGTACTTCCTCATTATATCAAACGCTTGCTTGATATGTATCAGATGATCTTTTTCGTTGAGGCTTTTGACTAGCATATCTTCTACGTAAACTTCCATCGACTTGCCGAGCAGCGTTTCAAACATTTTATTTACTAAACGTTGATATGTTGCTCCGGCATTTGGTAGTCCGAATGGCATTACCTTGAAGAAATATACGCCCATTTCTGTGATGAATGCCGTCTTCTCCTGATCTTCCAGGGCCATAAAGATTTGGTAAAAACCTTGGAAGGCATCCATCATATTCAAAATCGCATACCCCGCGATTGAATCGATGAGAGAGTCGATTCTAGGGAGGGGATATGGGTCTCTTGGACATAGCTTGTTGAGATCCGTGAAGTCGTTGCACATTCTCCATTTTCCGCCTCCTTTGGATACTAGAACAACATTGCAAAGCCACTCCGTGAACTGTATCTCGGCAATGTAGTCTGCATTCAAGAGCTTCTTAACTTCTTCTTTTATAATTATGTTTCTCTCCGGACCAAAGTTTCTTTTCTTTTGTCTTGTTGGGCGAGACGAAGGATCGATATTGAGTCTATGGACTATGATCTTTGGGTCTATTCCTTGCAGGTCGGTGGTAGACCACGCAACGACCTCCACATTTTCCCTCAAGAATTCGATTAGTTGAGTCTCTAGCCCCTTGGAGAGTTGAGTTCCCACTCTCGTCATTTTTTATGGCTCTCCAGGTACCAATTCGATCGATTTGTGCCCTTCTGAAGGCTCAATTATTTCGAACTTTCTCTTCTTGGAATTCATTTCTTCTTGCTTTTCTTTTTTGTCGGTTGAATCTACCTTGTTCACCTTATCGACGTCGATGGGTGCTATTGGACTGGTTAGCTCCTCTGTATTTAGCTTTCGGTTTTTTGAGTAGGGTTCTTCTTTCTTGGTTTGTTTATCGAGGAAAACTGTATAGCAATCCCATCCCTCCTGTAGATTTCCTAGCACTTCACCTACTCCATTGGTCGTTGGAAATTTCATTTTTTTGTGATAAGTGGATATGACGGATTGAAAGCTATTCAGAGCAGGTCTTCCCAATATGACATTGTTAGCACACGGCGCGTCGACAATCAAGAATTTGACCATCCTGATTTTCGAG
Organism: Penstemon eatonii; assembly: GCA_038501285.1. Lineage (NCBI taxonomy): Eukaryota > Viridiplantae > Streptophyta > Magnoliopsida > Lamiales > Plantaginaceae > Penstemon > Penstemon eatonii. The sequence continues at coordinate 33,751,588 of CM076710.1, read as the reverse complement.
TTGCCGATATCTCCTAGGGAGAGGGACAATGTTAGCGTCCCCTTAGGAATAACTTGAGCTCCTCCGAAACCGACGAGTGGTGTAGCTACAGTTTCCAGGGGAGTTGGACCGAGGTCCATCCTCTCTAACGCATCTAAGAAAAGGATATTCGCCGAGCTTCCTGAATCGATTAGGATTCTTTCGACGGTAGCTCCGGCGATTTGCGCCGTAATCACCATCGGACAATCATGAACGTCTTGATTATTGAATGATACAAAATCAGGTTGGAGATCTGATTCATCGAATCCTACCATCTTGCTTCGCGTGGTTGATCGTATCGAGAAGACTTCTCTCCGGTCATTTTGATTTCTATCTCGGAGAACCCTAGAGACAATCCTCCTTGAATTATTACTATCTCCCCCAGCGGGTCCTCCAGAAATCATATTGACAATCGTTCCTGGCTGGGCTCTCCTTGGCTGTTCTTCTCTATTATCTAGGTTTTGATCTCTTCTCAGGGGAGATCTCCATCGTGAACGATTATTGTTTTGTCAGTTTCTTGCGTGTTCATTCCTCGGTACTTTTACGTATCAGGTTAAGTGACCCTCTGCTATTAATCTTTCGAGTTCATCTCTTAGTTGATAGCAATCGTCAGTGTCGTGTCCCCTTTGTCGATGAAATCGGCAATTTTTTTTCGAACAATGGTTATCCTTGATAGAGGCCGGTCTCCTTAGCAGGTTTTGGTCTTGTATGGCGAACAGGATCTCTGACCTGAGTTTCTTTAGAGGAGTGTAATTATCATAATATTCTTGATTAGACCTCCCCGCTCCTTGCCTTCCTGCATTATAATTTCTGTCTTCTTTTTACCCTCTCTTGTTTCTACCTTCATTATATCGATGATTTGGTGCTCTTTCTATAGGTCGATCTGTGATGATGACTAGTTGTTTGTCCTCAGGTTTTGCCAAACCAAACAAAGTTCCTCTTAACTTAGTCATTTCTTCTTCGTTCATGTACTGGTTGGCCATTTCCATCAGCTTCTCGTATGTCGAGGGGTTTTCTCTGACTATGGCACTGGCAAACCCCCTGTTCAAGGTGCTTTGAAATAAGACAGTAATTAGGAAGTCCACCCTCGGCATTTCGACCTTCAGAAGCTCAATATTAAATCTCCCCATAAAGCTTCTAAAAGTTTCATCCGGTTTATGCACGATAGAGTATAGATGATTTGTCGGGGGTCTGACGGCTCTCTTTCTACCAAACTGACTCATGAATTTATCACAAAGTTGGTCATAATCGAAGATAGACTTTTCCTCCAACCTTCCAAACCAAGATTGAGCCATTCCGGCCAAGGTGGTCGAGAAGGCTTTAGCGGCAACGTTATCTGAGATGCCGTGGAGCTGCATCTGAAGGTTAAATGAAGCTAAATGCTCATCTGGATCTCCCGTTCCGAAATATCGCGGCAGCTGGGTGGGCAATCTTTTATCAAGGGGTAATCTTTCAAAGAATATCTCGTCACAGAATGGGGATTTTCTTAATCGAGAGTTCGATATTGGGATTTCATGATAGAGTAGTGCCCAGCAAGCCAATATTAATTAGCTTGTTGAAGTACTATTTTCTTATGGTTTATAATTAATACGACCGTTCATTCATAGTACGTGAAACTGAACAATGGCCAACTTCATCTCTCGCGAACTTATCTAAGCGATTGGATGATATCCTAAGGTCACAATAGACTATGGGACGATTCACTTCAGTACTGAGTGCAATCATGAAACAGTCTCAAAGGTCGTGATCTTAAAACCGTTCCAAGTCATAGATTACGAACGAGACGGGGTATAGGAATCGCCAAGACTTGTACAAGTATGCATGATTCACATGGAGTGAATTTGTAGCGTTTCATGAGCAAGGCATTTGAGGCCAGTGCATATGAGTAGGTGATTCAATAGAGGATTGAATGCATCGAACGACCCGAACAGAGAAACCCATTGTGGAAGCGCATGACGCATATCGGTGATGGGATGTTTCTCAAGGCTTATAATAGTGTACGATTTAGTCCTTAGACTTGAGGTGCTAGGGCGAATTCGGTGCACAAGTGTGCGTACTTAGATTTAGGTACTGGTCACGTAGCCTGGCCACAAAGTGCCTAAGTTGGGTGCGTACACGACTGTACGCGAGTGGTTAGTACTAAGAAAGGATCTATCGACTCATCCTGATAAGATGAGAGTATTTCCTGTACGTTCTTCGATAATATATTCCTAGAAATCCATGGCCATGGTTGGTGACAAATTTGGAAAGTATTTCCAAATTTAGCAGTCACACTGGAATTATTATCCAGAATTAGAAAGTACAGTATCGAGATAATTAGAGGTGCCGATCAATTCACACACCCTAGGTCTCGATCGGGAAATCATCGTAGAAGGACCGTATGTACATGGCAATTATAAGAGGTGAGGTTCACAATAATCAATTCACCTTTAATTGGGCTTCATGGGCTTGTGGCTAGACATCGACCATGAAGTGTGGGTACTCCTAAATTAATAGGAAAATTAATTTTAGGAGTGGTCAATTAAAAGTTGTTTAATTGGTCGGAGCATTTAATTGCTCGTTAATTAAATCACGAAAGTCGTGGGCCTGCTGCCAGTTGATGGTGAACCCAGAGGGTCACACACAATACAATTGGACGGTGACTGTCTTAAAGGAAAAGCAAATGATTTAAAGTTGTTAAATCAAAGTAATTGAATTATGGTATTAATTCAATTGGAGATCATTAATTAGATGTCTGATTGATTAATGTTTAATTAACTAGAGTTATCTGATTAATTATGAAATTAATTAAAGTAGTTAATTAATTGGAAGTAGAAATAATTAACCAATTTTAGTATTGGATAATTATGGGGTTGATTTCGCAATTAACTAAAATAAAGGTAGGGGCGATTTTGTGTAAGACAAGGAAAATGAGTTTTAGTCTTGGAAAGCAAGCAAGAAGAGATCTATCAAATCTTGCATTCCTAAGTTGATAAGGAATAGGAGATTTGATAGATAAGGGAAGAAGATATCTTCTAAGAGAAGGACTCTTCTCTTATAAATACTTCTTCTCTTCATTCATAACTAAGGTTCAACTTTTGAAAACCCTAAAAATCTTTTGAGAGAAAATACTTTGCTGAAAATAAAGAGAGAAAAATCGATTTACATAGTGAGGAAAATCAGATTTTTCGAACAAGAATTTTAATAGCAAATCGCCCCCTTTACTTTCGCCCCAAACTCTAGTCGCCAAATTGATCTTGGCCGAACCCAAACTCGACCAGATCTGCCCTGGCCGAACCCTGCTCGATCACACAAGCCCTGTGATTCGATTATTCCATCTTATCTCCTAATCCTGATCAAGATCTTAAGTCCAGATCTAGATCTGAAATCCTTTCTGACAAACCTGCGAGATCCAGTTCTGAGCCCAAGACTTGTAGGCGTCACTACAAGCCGATTGGTGTGGACTAACTTTGGAGGTGAGACACATGGATCACTCAAGCTGTGGATCGAACCAAACACATGGAGGAAACCACCACAAATCCGTGGTGAGGTAAATTGCGATTAAACCCCCTATGTTTAATTAAGTGTTTGATTCATGCTTTTCGTATAATAAACTGTGGAGAAAGATTTATGGGACATATAGGGACCTCGAAAAATTTTAAATTCCGTACTTTGTTGTATTGACAATCGAGCCCCTAGATAGTTTTTCGAAAAATCAAGACTCTTTGTGCAAAATCGTAAATCGTGTAAAATAAGGGCTAAAAATTTAATTTTTCTGTTTCTGGAAATTTTTGAAAAATCTGGGCTGTTTGTGAAATTTTGATCGCACGATTTTTTGGGCTGTTTAGCAATTTCCAAAATTCAAGGACTATTTTGTAATTTCCGAAAGTTCAGGGGTCAGTTTGCAAATTCGAAAATTTTCTGGATTTCAAAATTTCATTTTCTGGTCCTTCTGTCCGAAAACTGTTTTGGGGGTAATTTGTAACTTTTCAAAAGTTTGGGGGTCAAAAGTGCAATTTTCGAAAGTATAGGGGCGAACTGCAATTTTCAAAAGTTGAAAAATCAGAATCTTAATATTAGGCAGAAAACTTGTTTTGTTTATCCAAGAATTTATTTGTCATAATTAGTAGTGACTAAAAAGCAAGAATCATAGGAAGTTAATTTTAAAAGGTAGTTTTAAATTAAGAAAGAAATACGTAAAGGATGTTTGCATGTTTCTTGCTCTACGTGAACTGTCTACGTGGTTTTCGATCGCGCCGAGCCTTGACCATAGGTTAGATGTGATTGGTTTAATTTACTGCATGGTTTTTATTGGGCCTGCGAGCCTGTTATTATTTTTGGGCCACTTTGAGCCTTTGTAATAGAATAGGGCTTTACTGCTTTTCTAGTCAAGGATGGAGGCCCTTTTACAAGCAAGGTGGGAGCCCAAGAAGAATTGAAGGCCATGTATGCATGGTACATTGTGTAATAGCATAGGCCTATTTAAGAACCCTTTAGATTGACCAATTGGGCCAACATCATTGGCTCGATGATGGCCTGCATAGGAGGCTCCCGATCGAAAACATATTGTGGTAGTATGCATGCTAGGCTTGTATGGCTTTTATTTATTAGTCGATTTATGATTGCTTGTGTGTTTGCGCGCTAGAATCTAGATCGTAAATAAAAGATAAAGCATAATTGAAGCGGTGAGATCTCGAGGAGAGTTTCCTTAAACTTTCAAAACCGAAAATTCCCCTCTCGAATAAATATTAAGTTATATTGGGTTAAATATAAAATGAGGTTTTATAAAATCCAAGCCTTCCATTAATAGGGACTAGTGCATGTTGTTTACTTATCGATAGAGGTGATCCAGAGTCTGGCACCCGAGTCGAAGAAAGGGGCAATGCACGAAATTCCTTGATTCTAGTTTTAATAAAACTTGACAAGGGTAGGGACTGGTCGGGACGTGAAGATCGACCGATAACTAGTTACGGAGAATTCATGACCGGGCCCGTTTCTTATCATGATTAATGGGTTAGACTTAACGCGTAGTAACATTTATGATGTAGCAGTGCTAGATAAATGCGAAAAACGAGGCAAAATAGCTTGAAGGTTGTGTGGTAGACACAATTGGTAAAATGTATACCTACCTAGGGAATTAATTGTATGGCCACGAGTCGTGGGTGCAACTAATTGCTGCTGGGACGTCAAGACCTACTAGGAAATATATTTTTCCCGAAACTAGAAGGGGTTATTGTTTCGATAAAAATAGTGGGAGAACTTTTTCGATAAAAAGTCCAAATTTCGTTAATTATAAGTATTAATGTTAAACCTGTCTGCTTATAGTTGTCTGTTTTATTGTTAGCCATTTACCATCCACTGTTCCGTTCAAACGAGTATTAATGAATGTTAGACGCGAAAATACTTTGGGGGCTATGATGTGCTATTATCTTCAAGAAAAAACCATGGCTAAGTATAATAACGTCAAGGAATATTGTTGTTACTTAACCAAGATGTTCAAACGACTCAAAAGGCTTAGAGCCGGATTGATGCTCGAAGATGAGATAGAAATTACCACACATGGTCTTTCTGACATCTTCACTCATTTCATGCAACACTGTGAAATTCTTCTTGATGGAATTGAAACAATGCAATTGCATGAGTTGTTAGACAAATATGAACAAGCTCATCTAAGAGGTCTTGGACTGCATGAAGATAATTGCCCACTGTGTAAGCGCGAAAGGAAAATAGGAAAGCTTACTGAAAAGGAATTCCTGGATAGACTTAACTACGGTATGATTTTTTAAATTATACATTTGTTAAATCTTTTTGATGTAAGACATCTGATAAAACTTTCATTTCTGTAAAAGAGTTTACAGCAGATGAAACCATTACCTTTCAACCTAAAAGTAGGAAATTCCTTGAAAGGAAGATGCATGAAGCGCAGAGAGAGTTGAGGGAAATCGAATTCAGGGACTGGGTCAAGGAAGTACTCAACCTAGACATTCCTTTTTAGAAGAAGTTTTTTCGTATTAGCAAAAGTTTTTAGTTTTAGTTTATTTTGAGTATTATTTCAAATTTTGTACAAGACCTTATTGCTTTACCATTGAGAATGGAATTTATTTAATTAGAGCGATTTAACTTTGTACAAATGTTGATGTTTTGAAACATAGAAATAAACAATGATAAACAAATCAAAACTTCGAAGACTATATGCTGAATCGAAAAACCTGGATAATCGTTCACTGAAATGTTTATTTTGGACATTCTTCCAAAAGAAAGATTCGAAAGGAAAGGTTTTTGTCTACTGTTCTTGAAATAAGGAACTTGGATAAAACTCCAAACTTTCAAATCTTGTCTTAAAGGAATAATAACCGAAATAAAGGATTGCAAGGCATTCCAAACATTTCAAATTAATTAGAACTAAAAGCACTAGTTCAAAAGAAGTACAATTCTGAAACTATTGAAGTAATTCAATAGACGTTTTGGAAATGAAGTAACTAGATGCATTATGTCAAAAGCAATTTGATCTAATCAAACTTGCTGAAACATAAGCAACTAAATCCTCGATTATCTAAAGGAGAATAGAATTCTAAACAAAGCAAATCAAAGAAGAAGATCGAGCTTTGATAAAACTTGGTTCGACTCTCGACTATGATCTTGCTAAATTCCTATATTCACATTAGGGGATAGCCTCCCCTAACTCTTCAGAAGTACTTGGTCTAGTATTTTGAAGTAAGTTCTTACACTACCATGTCATTTAAGACATAGCAACATACCCTTATATGAGAAATTAGATGGTAGATCTAATTCATATAAAGATTGTGGGGTATCCAACAAAATCCATTGGATAACCTGTTCTACGACAAAGAGAAATGAAAGTATCTCGTAAGAAGCTTGTTCCTCTGTTGACAAAACACTTGTCAAAGGAACTAAGAGACGTCATAGAACTTGATGAAGTCCAAAGAACTGGAATCATCCCCACAAACAGTGGGAGTAAACCCCGAAACCTACTGAACCGATCCATGCACAAATTAGTAATCTGATCAATTCGTAAGGAACTCAAAATTCCATTTTACGAAATTGAGAAACTGGATTCTAATCCAAGATTACAAAAGAACAAAGGGATATGGCATGAAGCCATAAGATTCAAAGTGGAAACTTTGACTCACCTAATGGCGATAGGTCACTCTTCAAAAGTCTTTCTAGGACCAATGAAAGTACCTTCTCCGTTTGCTACGTCAAAATCCATTTCGAAACTATTAGCCATAGAAAGGTGGTTTAATTTTCACTGCCGAAGAATGACTGTTGGATATGAATCCTGCATCTCACAATTGAAAATTGATGAGAAGATCTCTATTCAAATCCAAAGGTCAATCTGTGACTTTTTCCCGAGCTTGGAACATGCAACTTGATAAGTCAATCAAGAATGTTGAAGTTGTCAAAAGGCATATGGATTCCAAATTGTGCAAAAGGATCAGTGGGAGCATAGTTAAAATTCGCAACGCAACGAGATATTGATCTACACATACGATATAAGAATATCAGAGAAGCACAGACGAAAGCGTGTTATTCACGCAATTTTCCATGATATGATTTGGAATTACATCTCACGTAATGGCAATACGTATTTATGGAGATAAAAGCAAAGTAGATGTTGCAATTCACCAAATCAATAGTACAAAGACTGTATATTGATTAAATTCGATGTGGGATAATCCAAGAAAGGATTAGTTCCAAAGAGACGAAACTCTCTTACTTATTTAATGAGCCCTAAATTTAATAAGTAAAGAAGTAACTGTCTCAAGAAGCCTTATGCTTTAGCATTTGGATTGCATGTAGCATGCAATGTCTTGTATTAGACCTGACACATCAAAATGCTCTGATCATTCAAGAGTTGCTGATAGTCGAACACCAGTAAAGGACACTGGACTACCATTAAAGCAATCCTCGACGATAATTAAAGGATATAATGCTGGTCTGTGGTAGTAATGGAAAATTAAAAAACTCGAAGGATTTAAAATTTCGAGATTTCCAGTCTGAAGTGGATGATTTATTCTGTCTCGATGGAGCGAAGGTAAATTGGAAGAAATTCCAATAGTATACCATTGCCGACTCAATCAGAATAATAGCACCATTATGATGCTGCATAAGAGAAAGTGTTTAGACGAGAAACATTCGTCCAATGATTGGATGAATTACCTAGCATGGCAAAAGCCTGTTATAATCTTAACCAATTTAAACAAAGCGATTGCTCAATGAAAGGGAAACGAGATCTCACCGATGATCTGAACACAATATCATATGATTGAACAAGTCATAGATAACTGAGACGCGTAAAAGTACTACGTTATCTCAACAAAGACAAACTTAGCGGATCCACTAATTAAGCTCTTTCACAAATGGTTCGAGGGACATCTTGGTATAGATGTGTCTTAGAAATGTTGTGATTGGTTTTAGGGCAAGTGGGAGATTGATAGAGTAGTGCCCAGCAAGCCAATATTAATTAGCTTGTTGAAGTACTATTTTCTTATGGTTTATAATTAATACGACCGTTCATTCATAGTACGTGAAACTGAACAATGGCCAACTTCATCTCTCGCGAACTTATCTAAGCGATTGGATGAAATCCTAAGGTCACAATGGACTATGGGACGATTCACTTCAGTACTGAGTGCAATCATGAAACAGTCTCAAAGGTCGTGATCTTAAAACCGTTCCAAGTCATAGATTCCGAACGAGACGGGGTATCGTAGGAATCGCCAAGACTTGTACAAGTATGCATGATTCACATGGAGTGAATTTATAGCGTTTCATGAGCAAGGCATTTGAGGCCAGTGCATATGAGTAGGTGATTCAATAGAGGATTGAATGCATCGAACGACCCAAACTGAGAAACCCATTGTGGAAGCGCATGACGCATATCGGTGAGGGGATGTTTCACAAGGCTTATAATAGTGTACGATTTAGTCCTTAGACTTGAGGTGCTAGGGCGAATTCGGTGCACAAGTGTGCGTACTTCGATAATATATTCCTAGAAATCCATGGCCATGGTTAGTGACGAATTTGGAAAGTATTTCGAAATTTAGCAGTCACACTGGAATTATTATATCCAGAATTAGAAAGTACAGTATCGAGATAATTAGAGGTGCCGATCAATTCACACACCCTAGGTCTCGATCAGGAAATCATCGTAGAAGGACCGTATGTACATGGCAATTATAAGAGGTGAGGTTCACAATAATCAATTCACCTTTGATTGGGCTTCATGGGCTTGTGGCTTGACATCGACCATGAAGTGTGGGTACTCCTAAATTAATAGGAAAATTAATTCTAGGAGTGGTCAATTAAAAGTTGTTTAATTGGTCGGAGCATTTAATTGCTCGTTAATTAAATCACGAAAGTAGTGGGCCTGCTGCCAGTTGATGGTGAACCCAGAGGGTCACACACAATACAATTGGACGGTGACTGTCTTAAAGAAAAAGCAAATGATTTAAAGTTGTTAAGTCAAAGTAATTGAATTATGGTATTAATTCAAATGGAGATCATTAATTAGATGTCTGATTGATTAATGTTTAATTAATTAGAGTTATCTGATTAATTATGAAATTAATTAAAGTAGTTAATTAATTGGAAGTAGAAATAATTAACCAATTTTAGTATTGGATAATTATGGGGTTGATTTCGCAATTAACTAAAATAAAGGTAGGGGGCGATTTTGTGTAAGACAAGGAAAATGAGTTTTAGTCTTGGAAAGCAAGCAAGAAGAGATCTATCAAATCTTGCATTCCTAAGTTGATAAGGAATAGGAGATTTGATAGATAAGGTAAGAAGATATCTTCTAAGAGAAGGACTCTTCTCTTATAAATATTTCTTCTCTTCATTCATAACTAAGGTTCAACTTTTGAAAACCCTAAAAAGCTTTTGAGAGAAAATACTTTGCTGAAAATAAAGAGAGGAAAATCGATTTACATAGTGAGGAAAATCAGATTTTTCGAACAAAAATTTTAATAGCAAATCGCCCCCTTTACTTTCGCCCCAAACTCTAGTCGCCAAATTGATCTTGGCCGAACCCAAACTCGACCAGATCTGCCCTGGCCGAACCCTGCTCGATCACACAAGCCCTGTGATTCAATTCTTCCATCTTATCTCCTAATCCTGATCAAGATCTTAAGTCCAGATCTAGATCTGAAATCCTTTCTGACAAACCTGCGAGATCCAGTTCTGAGCCCAAGACTTGTAGGCGTCACTACAATCCGATTGGTGTGGACTAACTTTGGAGGTGAGACACATGGATCACTCATGCTGTGGATCGAACCAAACACATGGAGGAAACCACCACAAATCCGTGGTGAGGTAAATTGCGATTAAACCCCCTATGTTTAATTAAGTGTTTGATTCATGCTTTTCGTATAATAAACTGTGGAGAAATATTTATGGGACATATAGGGACCTCGAAAAATTTTAAATTCCGCACTTTGTTGTATTGACAATCGAGCCCCTAGATAGAATATCCCAACATTTCATTCCTTTTTTCTTGTCAGTCCAGTTTTTGATGGAGTGACCTTACTTCGGAGGCCAGTTTATTGACTTCTCTTACCGATTGCTCCTCCAATTCCTCTCTCACGACGTGACTACCCTGCTGTTGGTCCGCCCGACTATTAGCTTCGTTCATTTCGATTCCGACTTCCGCCTCAAATGCAACAGCGCGCAGAAGTCTTCCAGGAGGATTGGCATTTTCTTTGGCGATCTCCGCGAGCCATTCCTTCTTGGCTTCATCCAGGAGGGCTTTCAGATCATCCCTCGTGAGTTGTATAACCGGTGGGGCAGGGGGCCTCAAGGGTCCACCTTCTCCATTGTGCGTTTGTTCAGGGTTTCGGGGGAGTAAATTGTCACCTTGACCATCTCCATTTTGATCTTGATTTCCCTCTCTTTCTCGTGCTAGAGGTGCTTTCGATCTAGTAGTCATCCTTTTTCGATTCAAAGTTATAAGTTCCCACAGACGACGCCAATTGATGAGTGTTTTTTTGGTAGGTTCGTGGTTCTTGGTCGGTGTCTATATTCCAGGTCAAACACGACTCGTCAATGTGAGGAGTGGCAGGTCAATCAAGCTTCTCCTCGATTTGTAAAGAGGATCCTAACCTGTAATCAAAGATAACTACGTCAGGTCAATGCCGGTGGTGACCCGGCGATAACCCTCCGATGCTTAAGTATCGAGATAGAGAAGGAGGTCAGTCTGTATTTAATGCTTAGAGTGTACGTACCTTTTTCTCTTATTTATGAGGGCTATTTATAGTTTTATTATTGGATCACCGGGTCGAATCATGATTGGACGTTTATTTTCGGATATGGATCCTTAAAATGGTTTGATTTGACCGTAAGCGGTTTAAGATTAACAAACGGGTATTGACCACCATGTCGATCCAGATGATGAGATCGACATCGGCGACTAATTGGAGATGAGTTGAGAGTCGATACGCTCATTGTGAGTTCGATGTGTGCATCGAGTTCGAGAGTCGAGACATTCGAAGTGAGCTCAAGCATTTTATTTTATGGTCGATGGTCAAGGGTGACGTGTTGTATGACGAAGACTTGGTACATCATCGCATGTATGTATTTCGCCTCGTAGTAGGCATATTTTGATCTATCACCCAAATAAGGCCCCATAGTGGACGCCAATTGATCTAACGTGGTTTCGTTCGGGATCAATAATAGAAAGCAAAGATAATAAAAGGTGTGGTAATGCCAATAACGGGGTCAAATATATATATATATATATATTATCGATCGTGATTACAATATAATTCGGAGTCCTATCGGAGCATTACTGGATGCCGTACAAGCTAGAGACTAATACATACAATGTGATCGAATCTATGTTCCGAGGATGCTTTGAGCTATAGCTTCGAGAAATTAGCACCTGGGGAATCGTGTCTGGCGTCATAAATGCTTGTGGTATGTATAGTTGAGGCGATGTGCTAGCTGGACCATCCGCAGGGGTGTATTTCTCGGCCCAAGGGCCTGGGCCTGGGATCGGCCCACAGTGAAATCCGAGCAGGAATCGTTCTGCCAACAATCGGACCAGTCTGACTAGTATTGGAGATCGGCTAATACGTCTTCGAGGTCGAATTTCGTGGCTTCCGATCGTAGAAGTCCTTCATAAAATAGAATATCCAAAGTATCCCTCATCAGGAATATTTGAACCCCGAAAGAGCTGATCCATCCCCTGTCGACCAGCCTGCAGGTCAAGCTAGACCAGAAATTCCAAGTTTGCACCTCCAAAAGGAAAATAGTATTCTAAGGTCTGTGGCTGGGCCCCCCATGGCTAATCCGATCTGAGCAACCACCCAAAGTTGTGCACGACTTAGAGGATTCCGTGGTCGGAGAAAGCCAACCGAAAGTTGCGGACAAGGCAAAGGAACCCGATTACCATAGGATTACGGAGGCAGAATTGGAGAAAATCATACAAGAAAGAGTTGCTGAAAAACTGGACAGAGAGAAAATAATAATAGAAGTCCGGCATGCTGCCACTACAGCTCGGCGTACCGAAATGATGCCAAATAGGGATACTATCCGAGAAAATATTCGAGATCGAGAGGTCGGATATAGTATCATGATATGCTCGCCATTCTGTCGAGAGATTCGAGAGGCTCGGAACAATGAAACCGTACCTAGAAGGCTGCCTCGATATAATGGGACGACTGATCCCAGAGAGCATATCAACAGTTTCATTAATGTAATGAACTTATATAATCAATCGGAAGACTTCTGTTGCAAAATCATGGTCACCACGTTCGAAGGAATTTCCCTCGATTGGTTTGGCAAGTTGCCGTCGAACTCCATTTTCTCCTTTGATGAGTTTTGTGATAAATTAAAGCATCAATTCGCTAGCCAAAGGAAACCCAGATTGCCAGCAAACCGTCTAGGTACCGTGAAACAAATGGAGGGTGAAACTTTGAGGCAATGGTTAGCAAGGTTCAGTATCGAACTTCTTAAAGTCGATACTCCGCAGATCGAATATCTATCATCTTTGATGTTCCAATTGACAAAGAACACGTAGTTCGGGATCGCAGTATGCAGGAAATAGCCTAAATCTTTTGAGCGGATCATGGAGATAGCTGAGAAATATATGATCCAAGAGAGATGAATAAGCTAAAAAATGCTCAAAACCCGAAGCTCCCCCTTGGAAAGAAACAGGATAGAGCTCTTATCCCTAAACCTGGCGATTACGGAGGATCAAGTAGGGGGTCAGTATGGCAAAGACTCAATGGCTACAAACCCCAATTGCCGACTCAAAGATCTAATGTCTACGGCCCGCCTCCCGATCCCAATCAACCTCCGCTATTCCAATCAACCTTCGAGACTCAAAGCCATATTTTTCTTTGTTAGAAGAAGGGAATTTGATCCCCGAGGCTCAGAGAATTACTCAGGCAAGATCGAGAGCATTGAACTATGATAAATATTGCCGATACCACAGAGCTCGTGGACACAGTACTGAAAATTGTTATCAGTTTAAGGTTGAGATCGAAAAATTAATTATGCAAGGAAAACTCAAGGAATTTGTCAAAAGAGGAAACTATGACAACCGTTATAGGTCCAGGAGTCCACGAAAATTTATCACACAATAATGCGAATCCCAAAATCAGGCTGATGAGCAAGTAAATGGAGTGACCAACATGACTGCAGGTGGACCAGCGGGCAGAGATAGCAGAAATTAAAGGAAAAGAACTATGATGTCGATAGAGACTGTTGTCTCAGCCAAGAAGGAAATTTTCTCATTGGAACCTCCGTCCATGGAGAATCAAATTATAAGCTTCAGCAATGCGGATAGACCTACATATGTTACCTGGGATGTGAATGATGATGATCCGAATTTTTCTATGGTCTTAACTCTAAAGATCGCGAACTATGAGGTAAAGAGGGTCTTAATCGATAACAATAGCTCTGCAAATATAACCTCTTCTGAAGCCCTTGATCGGATGAACCTCCAACATCCACGTCTGGATCGTGTATCTACTCCACTGATCGGATTTTGTGATTCTGAGATTGTTCCACTTGGAACCCTCGTGCTGAGTACAACTCTTGGGAAGAAACCAAAGAGCATAACAAGCCAGGATGGTAAAAGTTTTAGTAGTAGATACATCGTTCGCTTACAATGCCATATTGGGAAGACCTGCTTTAAATGCATTCAAGGCTGTTGTGTCGACCTACCATCAAAAGGTGAAGTTCCCAACCGCAGGTGGGGTTGGCGAAATGAGAAATGATCAATATATGGCATGGGAATGTTACAATTTGTCATTAGCTATCAAGCAGAATGTTGAGCCCAAACTACCTACGAAAATGTGGATCTGCCGATCCCTGTCAGCGACAAACTGCAAGGAAAGAAGGGTAAAAATGTGGACATGAGTGTACAAGCCACCGATCATAAAAAGGTCGTTCTAGTACCCGGATCACCCGAGGAAGTTACCAGGATCTGTACTGAACTAAGTGAAGGAATGAAAACTATGCTCATTGACATTTTACGGAAAGATGTAGATGTATTCGCTTGGAGCTCAAATGATATTGTGAGAATCGACCCACGGGTGATCACACACTCTCTGAACATTGATCCAAAAGAAAAACCAGTAAGACAAAAGAAACGTAATAATGGGGGCCCAAAGAACAAGATGATCAATGCGGAGGTTGATCGATTGTTGGCAGCCGGTCAAATAAAGGAAACCAAATTTACTGATTTGAACAAATTGTGCCCGAGAGACCCTTACCCATTGCCCCGGATCGATTTGTTGGTAGATTCCACTGCAGGATTTGTCTTCTTCAGCATGATGGATGCTTTCCAGGGATTCTATCAGACTTTTATGAATGAAAGGGATCAAGACAAGACTACATTCATTACCGAGCGTGGAGTTTATTGCTTCATCGTCATGCTGTTTTGATTGAGAAATGCCGGCGCGACCTATAAAAGGTTAGTGAACATGAATTTCAAGGAATTGATAGGAGAAATCATGGAAGTGTATGTTGATGACATGCTCGTGAAGAGCATGACGGAAGAAGACCACATCAAGCATCTCGATAGATGCTTCGAAATTTTGAGGAAGTATGGTATGAAGTTGAACCCAGCGAAGTGAACTTTCGGAGTCAGGTCCAGAAAATTTCTCGGATTT
Organism: Penstemon eatonii; assembly: GCA_038501285.1. Taxonomy (NCBI): domain Eukaryota; kingdom Viridiplantae; phylum Streptophyta; class Magnoliopsida; order Lamiales; family Plantaginaceae; genus Penstemon; species Penstemon eatonii. Next base: position 33,736,451 of record CM076710.1, on the reverse strand, counting down.
CTTGTTCACGAACGTGGAATTGAGGCGAATCCGGATAAAATCCGAGCAATCACCGAGCTCAAACCATCAAGAAAGATTTTAGATGTCCAAAGCTTGGTAGGAAAAATCATCTCCTTGAACAGGTTCATCTTAGCGGATAAATGTTTTCATTTGTTTAAGCTGTTGCAGAAGTCAAAGGATTTCGAATGGAGCGCTGAATGCGACAAAGTCTTTGAAGATCTCAAGGCATATTTAACTTCACCACCGATGTTGGCCAAGCCCTCCAACGGCAAACCCTTATATCTTTACATAGCGGTTTCAGAGCCAATGTACTATTTAAGCAAGTTATTACAAGGCGCGGAAAAAAATTATATGGAAATCGAAAAGTTCGCACTTGCTTTAGTAGTGGCAGCTCGAAGATTGAGAGCTTACTTCCAAACTTACAAAATTATTGTTTTGACTAACCAACCCTTGAGACAGGTCTTATCTAAACCAGAATCTTCGGGAAGATTGATATAGTGGGTTGTGGAGCTCGGACAATTTGAAATCGAATATCAACCAGAACGGCAGCCAAGGCTCAAGTCTTAGCAGATTTTATAGTCGAATCCACTGGCGCAGAAAACCCGAACGAAGGGAGCTCTTCTGAGATGAATTCGATCGAAAAAATCAAGGAACCAGTCTGGTTAATGCATGTGGACGGATCCTCAACCAAAGAAGGAGGTGGAGCAGGTATTCATTTTCAAGGCCCTAATGGAGAAGACTTGAGCTATGCTATAACCTTGGATTTTGTTATCACAAACAATGAAGCAGAATACGAAGCTCTAATTGCGGGATTGGAGATGTCTTTGAAAGCAAAGGTAAAATCACTTACTGTACTTACAGATTCTGAACTTGTACATAGGCAGGTGAAAGGCATTTATGAGGCCAAGGAGTTCAATATGACAAAATACTTGAGCAAAGTGAAAAATTTGATCTCTAGGTTCGATAAATTCGAGATCCAACCAATCCCAACGGAAGAAAATTTATAGGCTAATTTATTATCGAAATTCACGGGAACAGTTGATGGGAATAAGGAAAGAGTCATCATATGGATACTTTCTAACACACCGGCCATTGATCTAGACGTTACCCCTAGCGTCGACTTTATGGAAATCAATGAACAAAAGCCCTCTTGGGTTGACCCTTTTCCTCAATTATCTGAAAGAGGGAAAGCTCCTAGAAGACGTAAATGAGGCCTGGAGGCTCATATATCGAGCTCTATTATTCGCCTTAGTGAACGATCAACTCTAGAAAAGACCCTCCTCAGGAATTCTATTGAAATGTATTTCGGAAGATCAATATAATATTATTCTGAAGGAGGTCCACGAAGGAAAAGCTGGGAATCATTGTGGAGCTCGGGTGTTGGCTCTAAAATATTCGAGGGCCGTGTATTATTGGCCTACTCTTATTTCAGATTCGGTTGATTATGTAAAGAGGTGTCATCATTGTCAAATTCACTCGAATTTAATCCACCAGCCAGCTGAACAGATGCATTCTATTCCTATTTGCTGGCCCTTCGAAAAATGGGGCATCGATATCGTCGGTCCTTCTCCGACTGCCAGGGCGAAAAAGAATTATGTATTGGTCACCGTGGAATATTTCAGCAAGTGGGTCGAATGTATTGCATTAACAAAGATTCCTCAGTTTCAAGTTATAACTTTCTATGAAAGAATATTATCTGCAGGTTCGGAATCCCCAAAGTTCTGATCTCCGACAACGGAACTCAATTTGCGGGTAAGAGAGTCTTAAAGTGGTGCGAAAAGTTAGGAATACAGCAGAACTTTACCTCTGTTAGGCACCCCCAAGCAAATGGACAAACAAAGGTCGTAAATAGAGAGATCGTTCGATCTCTAGAAAAGCGCTTAGCCAATGCCAAGGGAAAATGGCTTGATGAACTTCCAGGAGTCGTTTGGGCTAATAGAACAAACGACCGTGAAAACTGCTACAGGCGAGACCCCATTTAGTCTGGTTTACGGATCAAAGGTTGTTATTCCGGTTGAAACTCTTAAACCATCTCCTAGGATCGAGTTTCACAATCCCGAAGACATTCAATCATTGAGGGAAATGAAGGTTGATCATGCAGATAGTAAAAGGGATCGGGAAAAATTGAAAATTCAGGCTGCCAAGTCCAACATGGAGAAGGCATATAATCAGAGAGTCTGAATCCAAACTTTCAAGGTTGAAGATCTAGTGCTAAAAAAATGGAAGTCTCAAAACATGTTGGAAAACTTCAACCTAATTGGGATGGCCCATATGTTGTTGTGGAGGTCGGAAAGAAAGGCTCGTACAAAATTGCTTACCCCAATGGTGAAATTCTACCTCGATCTTGGAATGCTGTGAATCTTAGGAAGTATTATGGAAAATGAAACCTTACTGGAAGAGTCTAATATCGCTGTTATTATTTCTTTCTTGTAATCTGTTTGTTCTACTACTATCGAAGAATTTTCTGTTCAATCAATTCAACGAAATTTTGCTATTCTAGAGATATATGTTCAACTCATTTGCAATCTCATGATATTATTATCTGCTCGTGATCGACCATCAAAAAAATAAAAAATAATATAAATGGGTGAAAGTTGTTGCTATGACCCTCAAAGAATGAATTGACTAAGGGTGAAAGCCGTTGCTATGCCCCTTGGATAAAAAAATTGAAAATGGGTGAAAGTTGTTGCTATGACCCTCGAAGAATGAATTGACTAAGGGAGAAAGTCGTTGCTACGCCCCTTAGATCAAAAAATTGGGTGAAAGCTGTTGCTACGACCCTCGAAAAGAAAATTGACTAAGGGTAAAAGCCGTTGCTATGCCCCTTAGATAAAAAAAATGAAATGGGTGAAAACTGTTGCTATGAACCACGAAAAAGAAAATTGACTAAGGGTGAAATCCGTTGCTAAGCCCCTTAGATCAAAAAATTGGGTGAAAGTTGTTGCTACGACCCTCGAAAAGAAAATTGACTAAGGGTGAAAGTCATTGTTATGCCCCTTAGATCAAAAAATGAAATGGGTGAAAGTTGTTGCTATGACCCTCGAAGAAGAAAATTGACTAAGGGTGAAAGTCGTTGCTATGCCCCTTAGATCAAAAAATGAAATGGGTGAAAGCTGTTGCTATGACCTTCGAAGAGAAAATTGACTAAGGGTGAAAATCGTTGCTATGCCCCTTAGATAAAAAATTGGGTGAAACTTGTTGCTATGACCCTCGAAGAAGAAAATTGACTAAGGCTAAAAGTTGTTGCTATGCCCCTTAAATAAAGAAATAGGGTGAAAGCTGTTGCTATGACCCTCGAAAAGAAAATTGACTAAGGGTGAAAGTCGTTGCTATGCCCCTTAGATTAAAAAATTGATAAAGCCCTCAGCAGGTCAATCACAGTATTTCGATCCACAATATGGAGCTAGAAATTTACGAACGTGAACTCATAAGAAGACTTAATGAAAGTATGAGCTAGTCTCTTCAAAGTGAATTGTTCGAAATCAGTTAAGAGTATTGTCCCAATAAAGATCCGGATTCAAGTTCGGATTATTATAGCTATGGTGATCGAATTCACCCTCAATTTTAGTTCGATTCTTATCTGATCAATTATTTTAGTTTGAATCAGATAATAATATTCTCCAAATAAAGGTCGATATTCAAGATTAGATTATCAAAGTCGTATGGTGATCAAATTCACCCTCAATTTTAGCTTGATTCTTATCTGATCAATTATTTAGAGCTCCAATTTAGTTAATATGTAATAAAAGATAAGGGAAGTAAATTGCAAGCTATGTGAAGATCGAAGAAGAAATTTTATTCATAAACTTTTACAAGAAATTACATGTGGTTCTTACAATTGTAAAGTTCGAGCTCAAATAGAAAATTACATTTTGAGGATCATCCTACTACAAGTTCTAGGACCTATGCTAAGGGTCTCTGAGCGACCAGCAGAGTTGAGGAGAGCAGGGTCGAAGTCTATATCCAGGACTTTTAACCGATCTAAGATCTTCGTCCGTGAACGTAAGACTTGGACTCTTCATAACTGCCATTTTCAAAACTGCCATTTTCTTGATGCCGCCTCCTGCTGCTCCATTTACACCATTTTCCGATCCAAAGGGGCAGGGATCAACTCTAGTTCGTAGTTGACCCACTATCCGACTGGATGAAGGTTAGAATATAGGAATTCGAACCTGTCTCAGATACGAGATATCCAAGAAAACAGGTCGTCTGTCGATATTGGGTTTTTCGTCTGACGATATTCTAGGCGAATGAAGTCTTTCCCCGGAGAAAATGAAGGATCGGAAAAGAGATTGCGGGTTCGAACCTCGAACATTTTTATTTGTAATATGAAATTCATCGTTTTGATCGGAGGAGGTAAAAATTCAATCACGAAGATCGGACGAAACATTTTACGGAGAAGTAAAAAATGAAATGGTAATTCAGGGACTATTTGTAGGAGAAGGAAAATGGTCTCAACGGCCCATATCACACAGCTTGAACGGTCAAGATACAAGCGGTAAATGCACCGAGCGTTTCGATTCTCGAAAAATAGGGGACCGTTTGGATAAGCGGTAAAAAATCTTCTCAGCCCAAGCTCGAAAATCTCTTCAAGAAGGTCGAATTCTAGACCGACAAAGCATGCGTACTTTAAAAGTTATTAATTAAACGATTTGGACACCTAGTCAAAATGGCTCGAGGTCGAAAATTACTTAAAGGAATATTACTACTTGTCATTGGTTTACACAATGATCGGATTCTACGGTCGAACAACTCCAACAGTGAACAGAGCTTGTCCATTTACCTAAATTCATGCAAGGAAAGTTTGAAATATTGGATATTATATCTAAATTATCTGATCGAAGAACTCGTTCGAATAAAATTATCTGATTAATTGTTTAAAGTTCGGTCGGCCGAGTTCAGAAGCAATGAGTTAAGTCAATTGAAGTTGTTATTATCTCGATTAGATTCGATCGTTCATGTTTAGAATCAAAAAAGTAAATTGACAAAGAGCATAAGTAAAGCAACCAAGTAAATTGAAAAATTTGATCGGGAATTGTTATTTCAAGCAAAGGAGAGATACAACAAAATGTAAGGAAAGAATGCTTATTCTGAACAAGATAAGAGTTTACAAGCTTCTCAATGATTACAAAGATACAGGATTACATTTCTATCCTATTACAATCTGATCTATTACATTTTGATCCTACTACAATCCGATCCTATTACATACTAAAATCCTATGAAATTTTCGGCCTAGTCTTCTTCTCCCGCCAATCGCTCGATGTGGCTCTTCCTCGAACTCGGATGATTAGAGCCTCAGGCTTTTGTCTTTATTTAGCCTTATTCCAAAGATGGAAGAGTTAAATCATCTTTTTTTAGGTGTACTGTGAATACTTTGTTGCAGACCTAGATCTTCGATGCTCCACCCTATCACATCTTCGAAAATAATTGTCGCATGCCAAAAGAATGACAAATAGCTATCGACCATCCAAGAAGAACTTAATGCTCAAACTCCATCAAAACTTTTGCGGGTCGAGCAGTTCTTTGGATCTAGGGTAGTCAGCAACACGAAGGTATTTTCCTCAGTTCGCCGACCCCAGGCAAGGATCGGTAGCTTGTTGGCTTTCCAGATTTGGCATATTGGCCTTCTGGATCGGAAAGCCATTCGTTTGCAGATATTCTAGACAAAATTGAGGTGTTCAAAGTTTTATCTTTTCCAAAGAAAGTTCGAAGTCGAATTTCAAATTTTGGATCGAAAGAAGGGGTTTTCCGATCATCGCCATCGGAGCTAAATTCTCTTAGAAATGGGAAATCAACAAAATTATGAAAGTTAAGGGAAGCCCCCTTTTATAGTAACTACTCGGCCTGATCTGACTGCTACCGTGCGATGAATATGGACGCACGAGATTGAGTGACTTTTCCGCTTCCCGAGGAGTAGGGGTTGTTTGGCGGAAGAATTCTCGGAGATATTAGTTTCATTCAACGAAATAGTTGTTGATTTAACAAATATGACAGGAGTTCGAAATATGCAGATTATCAATTTCGATCTCGAAAATTCGAACGATTAAAGAGCATCAATTCAATTGAAATATTAAGGAAAGCAAAGCAAAAAACATTCATTTAGCTAAGGAAAGGAAAATTAAATGTAATGGTCGAAAGTCAAGAAGCAGAATTACGAACAAGATTATTTAGGCTTACAAACAAAGTGCTAAATCAAAGACATAAATTATAACAGGCCAAGGAAGTAAATTGTTGTTGGATGAAGATGAAGATAGAGTGCAAAGAAGTAAAAAAGTTAAGGGAGGTTTTGATGATTTCCAAAACATCAAGATCAGCTAAGTAAGGAATACTTAGTGAAATCCCTTAGAAGAATTTTGACCAACTATGAAGACAAATCGGACGGGTCAAAATCTCTCTTGGTCCAAAAGACTACTGATCTGCTGCTGAAGGAAGAAATCAGTTTAGTGGAAATCAGCCGACTCAAATCAGATGGTCTTCATCTGACGAGAGAACTCAATCAGCTGAGTGAAGATGATCAGGAAGTCTGCCCAACGGTAGTAAATGCACTTGGAGTAATAAATGCTGAAGAAGGAGGGTATTTATGACAAATGATTGAAGAAATCTTTGTATCAGCTTAGTGCATTAAATGCGACTGACAAAAAGTACAACAAATTGTACTATAGCAGTTGCAGAGAGCCTTCTTCAGGAAAAAGGGACTAGTACTCGAGGATTTGAAACTTGTCTTTCTTCAACGGACATTTTTCAAACTGAGAGTATAAATAGTTCAAGAGTTTGAGAGAAGGAAGATAACTACAACAACACACGTTTGAGAGAAAATTCGAAGCAGAATTCTTCTAAGTCTCAAGAACTAAAGAACAGTTCACTCAATCAGCTTAGTCATTTGTTGACAAAAGCCGAAGTTGGAGATCAAAGAAAAACCCATAAATCTGAGTGATTTTGTTAGAGAAGTGTTGTGAGGAGCTCTTATCCATCTTTGTGAGTGATAAGACTCTGTAGAATAGGTTATCTTAGTGATTTCCTAATGCGCACTTGTGGCCTTTTCATTTGTTGATTGGCGCAAGCATTGTATACTGTTAACTGTGTGTTTTCTAGTATAACCCAAGATCTAAGTGACTTGGAAGAATGGACTAAAGGATTTAAATCCATATAACCACTATAAAAAATTTGGTGTTTACATTTGCATAAAGTTTTCTTGCATATTTCAAAATTGCATAGTTTAACACTTGAATCATTTTTTAAAGATTTTTAAGGAGTTCCAAAACTTGGGATAAAATCTTTAAGAGACTAATTTTATTTGTGAAAAACACTTGATAACATCCGCTGCAAGTATTCTGTTTTAAAATTGATTTTGCTTAAATCAACTAAGTGATTATCAGAAGAGTGGTCAACTTCGCTGCTCAAAATTTGTGTGCGATCAACCTAGTCAGCTTACTATTCATATCAGCTTAGTCTGCTGACAGACGATTTGAAAGGTTTTAAAGTCTAAAATTTTTAGAGGTCTATTCACCCCCCCCCCCCCCTCTAGACCTCAACTGACCACTTGGGACCAACAAGTGGTATCAGAGAGGGTGGTTCATTAGAATCAGCTGCCTGATCAACGAGCTTGATCCAAGTGTTTTTCAGAGGTTTTAAATTTTTTTCAAAAGAGCATATTTTTGAAAAATCAAAACTTTATGAAATTGGATTGTGTCAGCCATGTTCCCCACATTAGCGGTATGAGCTTTGAAGATTGGAATATTAGAATGGAAATCTTCCTCGCTGCATATAATGACAACATGTTCACATGTATCACTAAAGGTTCATTCAAATTCACCAAGACAATAAATGTTGATAAAGTAGATATTGTGGTGGATAAAGATCTTCAAGAGATGACAGCTGAGGGAATCAAGCTGTATAACCTTGATAAAGTTGGTCGTTTCATCGTGACAAAAGCCCTGGATAATGACCGGTTTGACAAAGTCAAGCATTGCAAAACTGCAAAGGAAATGTGGGATAAGGTTCGTGACATGAACAAAGGAAACGATGCCATAAAGGAGCACCAGCTGAGTGTTGCTCTAGAAAAGTTAGACAACATCAAGATGAAGTCTACGGAAACCATTGATCAGATGGATACAAGGTTTACAAGGACGTTGAATGAAGTTCTAAAGCTGGGAAAGACCTTCACTGACAAAGAAATAACTGTCATAGAACTGAAGGCCCTGCCTCCGAAATTCAACATGAAGGTGACATCTATGGAAGAATCAAGGGATTTGGGAAAGATCTCTCTTACAGAGCTGTTCTCCGTACTCAAGGTATACGGGTATAAACTGCCAAGAATGGGTATTGAAGAAACCTCAACTTCAGGTCCCACAGCTGCACTAGCTGCTTCTGAAAACCCAAGAAGAACAGCCTATAAAAGCAAAACATGGATTCATCTGATGAAGCCACACTACTCAATAAAAAGGAGTATACTGCTGGAGACGTTGCATTGCTGATAAACAATTACAAGAAGTTCTACAAATGAAAAATGAAGAACAAATACAACAATGCTTCTACTTCTAACCCCACTTCTTCTTCTCATGATAAGGATGCTTATAAGTCTAAACAAATGTGTTATAACTGCAGGAAATTGGGACATTTCATCAGAGACTGCCCATATCCTCAAGCTGAAAAGTACACTGAAGAAGAGAAATGAATCAGAAAGGAGAGAAAACATCAGAAAGGCAAGGTACTAATGGATGAAAAAGAAAAGCTTGCTGCTATCTACTCGTCTGATTCAGACTCAGACACTACAAAAGAAGAATCTACTGAAGATGAGAACCCTGCTCTTATCTGTCTGATGGCTAAGGAATCTGATGATTCTGAGTGAGGTAACTCCTCTTGAAAATGAATTATTTAATTCATTTGAGCAAATGGTAGTCAATAATACAAGTATTGTTGATGCATTTGCAAAGCTTAAGGTTAAAAAAACCAAAATAATCAGCTGAAAATAAACTGCTTGAGCAAGAGAATGAATCTCGAAAGCTGAATGTGAAGTATATAAGGTTAAAATCATGGAACTTGAAAAAGTCATTGAGTCTCACGATAACTCATCTGCTGCATCCACTCATATGTCTAGTAAACAGAAGATGCCTTTAGAACAGGACAAGTTAGAACTGAATCATACTGAAAAGTTCACATCTGCTGACAATAGTAAGGTCATTTTGTATGTTCAAACTACTAAACCTGCTGTTGGGATATCTCGGTTGTCAGAACAACAAAAGTGGGGAAATTAAAAAATTTCCGAGCTACCCATCAGTCCCATGATACATAGATCCATCTTATATATGCGAAAAGGTTGAATCAAGCAACAAAACAGTACTAAAAAGGGGGTATGCGATTTTTACCTCACCGCAAGTAAGGTGGTGGCAACCTCCAGCTTTGTTCTAGATTCACAGGTAGTGATCCAAGTGTCTCACCTCCAGAGTTGATCCACACCAATTGGATTGTAGGGACACCTCCAAGTCGCAGGCTACGAACTAGATCTTGAAGGCTGTCAATGGAGGAATAGCTGGATCAACTTGGAGAGCAAGATCCAGCAATGGAAGAGCAGGAGAGAAGGGGCGGCGCACAGGGTTGGGCGGCGCAGGTAGGGGGCGGCTAGGGTTTTAGTGCAAGAGAGAGATTAGGTTTTTCTCACTACTTCTTTGAGTCTTACTTGGACTCCTTTTATAGCCTCCCACTTAACCTAGTCTCGCAAGACTTCTTGCAAGTTCATTTAATTAACCAATTAATTAAACTAGCCCATATTAATTAATAAATTAATATCTCTCTTAATTAATTAATACTTTAATTAGTTATTTAATTAATTAGATCATCTAATTAATTAGTCTTCCAATTGAATTAACACTTTAATTCATTTATTGATTTAACAACCATAAATCATTTATTTCCTTTTATGACTGTCACTGTCCAACTGTATTGTGTGTGACCCTCTAGGTTCACCATCAATTGGCAGCAGGCCCACAAATTCTTTGTGATTTAATTTATGAGCAGTTAATTGCTCCGATCAATTAAACCCTTTTAATTGACCACTCCATAATTAATCTCCCTTATCAATTCAGAAGTACCCACACTTCATGGTCGATGTCTAGCCACAAGCCCATGAAGCCCAACTTCAGGTGAATTGATATTTGTGAACCTCACCTCTTATAACACACCCTCTCTTTGAAAATGGTGGAGGAGTATTGGAGACAAAAAGCCAAAATTAAATGGGCTGGGGAGGGTGAGAGAAACACTAAGTTTTTTCATGACCTTGCTAAGAGAAGAAAAGGGCAATCTGTTATTCATAGAATTAAGGATGTGAATGGTAATTGGGTCACTGATTGTAATTTGATTAGGTCTTCTGATGCTGACTACTTTGAGAATTTGTTGTCCACTGTTGAGCCTAATCTTGTAGTTGATAGTCTTGATTTGATTCCTTCCATCCTTGATCATTCTGATAATGTTGCTTTGACTGCTCCCCCTTCCCTTGATGAAGTGAAAGCTGCTGTCTTCAGCATTGCTCCCGAGAGTGCTGCTGGACCTGAAGGCTTCAGCTCTACTTTTATCAAACTTGTTGGGATATTGTCAAGAAGGATCTACTTGATGCAGTAGTAGATTTATTCTCTGGCTCTTCTCTTCCCAAAAGCATCACTGCTACAACAATTGTGCTTTTTCCAAAAGTACAAAATGCTGTTAGCTGGTATGAGTTTCGGCCTATTAGTCTTTGTAATGTCTCTTGTAAGATTTTTACAAAGATTTTGAATGATAGGCTTGTGAGTGTGCTGCCTAGGCTAATTTCTGAAAATCAATCTTGGTTTATGCAGGATAGACTTACTGCTGATAATATTTTGCTTGCTAAAGAACTGGTGCGTGAGATTAATCATCCTAGGGCTAAAAGTGGTAATATGATTATCAAACTTGATATGGCTAAAGCTTATGATAGAGTCCATTGGCCTTTTTTGTTTGATGTGCTTAGGAAGTTTGGTTTTTCTGATCATTTTATTTCCCTTCTTAGATGCACTGTTGAACATACTTACTCCTCTGTGCTTTTCAATGGTCAGCCTTCTGGCTTCTTTAGATCTAGGAGAGGGGTTAGGCAGGGAGATCCCATTTCTCCCACTTTGTTTATTTTGGCTTCTGAGTTTTTGAGTAGAGGTCTTAACAAGTTGTTTCTTGATCATCCCGATATTCAGTATTTCACTAATGGGGGTTTTTGTGTGCCTCACTTGGCTTATGCGGATGATTGCATAATTTTTGCAAAGTCCACATATAAGTCAATTACTAAGATCATGAACTTTCTTGATTACTACTCTAGGGTGTCTGGTCAAGCTGTCAATCCTCAGAAGAGTAAGATTATTGTTGGGAAGGGTTGTCATAGGAGAGCTCAGGCCCATGTTAAATCCATTTCTGGTTTTACTATGGATAGTCTCCCTTTAGAGTACCTTGATGCCCCTTTGTTTAAAGGGAAGAAAAACATTGCGCTTTTTGACCCCTTACTGGTTAAAATTAGGTCTCATCTGACTGGTTGGGAGACCAAGTCCCTTTCCCCTGGTGGTAAACTTACGCTTTTGAAAAGTGTGCTCAATTCTATTCCCACTTATACTTTACAGGTCGTCTTTCCTTCCACTAGATTGTTAGTTGAGCTTGAGAGGCTTTTTGCTAGATTCTTCTGGAGTAAGACCACTGGTTTTCCTGGAAGAATATCTGCTTTCCCTCTTTAGAAGGTGGTCTAGGGATTAGGCATTTGTCTGATGTTGCTACTGCCTTTTCCTACAAGCTTTGGTGGAGGGTTAGGGAGAATGATGGGATTTGGTCTAGGTTCATGGTAGAAAAGTATACAGAGTCCCACCATTTCTATACTGCTTTAAATGCTAGATATAAATCTCAAGTTTGGAAGCGTATGCATAAGGTTAGACACTTGTTTTCTGAGAATGTCTTCTGGGAGTTACGAAATGGGCATATATCCTTTTGGCGTGATCATTGGATCAATGACAGGCCTTTAAAATATCTTCCTATTCCTAATCTTCCAGTTGATAATCTTAGAGTGTGTGATTTCTTTGTGCATGATGAGTGGAATGTGGAACTTCTCCTTTCCTTCCTGCCTCCCTGCCAATGTTGTGAGTGATATTGTCTTGCTGCATATTGACTTGAATGAACATGATGTTATTATTTGGAAGCACACTCCTGATGGTTTGTTCAATATTAAAATTTCTTGGAATTTCACTAGACTTAGGAAGCCAGTAGATTTGTTAATGAAACATGCGTGGAACTCTCTTGTCCTGCCGTCTGTTTCTATTTTCATTTGGAGGCTTTTGAACAACTGGATCCCTGTGGATAGTGTTATGCAATCCAGAGGGATTCAGTTAGCATCAAAATGCCAATGTTGTTTTGAGATTGAGAGTATCCAACATGTTTTTATTAATGGGTCTGTGGCCTCCCAAGTTTGGGAATATTTTGCTAATCTGTTTGGTGTAAAGAAGGTTTTGACTGACAATCCCAGGTTTATTTTGTCTGTTTGGGTTAATTCCTCTACTTTTTGTGGTCCAGGGCATTTAAGGTCTATTGTGGCCATCTATGTCTTCTGGAACCTATGGAAGTGCAGGAATAATTCCAAACATCACAACAAGAAACACCCTGCTTTGAATCAATAGGACAATTTCTGAGGTTAAGTCTTTGTACTCAACTTCAAAAATTAGACCTTGTAATTGGAAGGGAGATTTAAGTATTCTTAGATCTTGGGGTATCAATGTCAAACCTCCTTTAGATCCAAAATGTATTATGGTTACCTGGTTTCTTCCTCCTTCTGGTTTTGTTAAGCTTAATACAGATGGTTGTTCAAGGGGAAATCCAGGGGCTGGAAGCGTGGGTGGGATTGTGAGGGATGTTGAAGGGAAGATGGTGTTTAGCTTTTGTGACTTTATTGGGAAATGTACAAACACTGAGTTCGAGATGAAAGCTTTAATCAGGGGATTGGAACTTTGTGATTCCTTTGGGCTTTCCAATGTGTTGGTTGAGGTGGACTCTCAGGTTCTGTGTTCGGTCTTGAAAGGTAAAAAGCAGGTACACTGGAAACTTGTGAATCATTTATATAAGGCTCAAAAACTTTTACAAAAACTTGGTTCTTCAGTGAATCACATCTATAGGGAAGCTAATCAAGTTGCTGATTACCTAGCCAACTTGGTATGTGATTCACAAGAATCATACATTTTCCATCCTGGTGAGGGGGATAGGAAATTACAGAGTCTTATTTGGTGTGATAGATTTCGGATGCCTTCTTTTAGACACACCAAATAAACCCTATCTACCTCTATATGATAATGATATCCAGGGTAGTTTATCAGACTGTTTTGATACACTATCAGGGGAGAGTTCTTTAGTTGCATTTCATATAGAGTAGTTCTACTATCTGTGCATATAGTGTATCTCTTTTTTCTTTGGCCCGCACCCCTGGCTTTCATTGCTATTACTTGATTTTCCCTTGCATTCTCTGAGGTTAGATATCCTTGTTTTTGCATGATTCAGCCATCTCTCATGGCTTTATCAATATTAGCTAACTTACAGGTCCCACTTCACTCACCACTTCTAAATTTTGCCTCCTTTGCACTGCACACACTTGTTAAGTCTGGGTCACAGTGTGTAAGTTGGTCTGCACCGACTTATTCACTCAGGGACAAGCTTTAGTTGCATCTCATTGCACTTTACACCTTATATTCCCTTTGCATGATAGGAAGCCCTTTGTTTTATTTGTTGGATGAGTTCCCTGGTCCATTGGAAATTCTACCATTTGGTTATCCTTGCTTCCAATGCCTGGCAGTCATTTTTTGCATGTATGTCTGGTCATCCTATATGACTGGACAAGTTCATTCATCTCACATGTGTGGACTTCACTCATTTTTTTTGTCAGGTAATTGATACCAGTAAATCACCACTTCCATACTAAACCATGCCTTTGCACATTTCACACACTATATTTGATGGTTGTTGTTGGGTTGAGGTGTTGGTGTTGTTGGTTGTTAGAGATTTTCTGGTACATGGAGATCCTTTTGGTTGAGGTTGCCTTCATGGAGTCCTTTTCAGGGGCTGGTTTTGTGGTGGTGTCATTTACACTTTGGACGCCATTTGGTTGCTTTGTGTACTCAGTGGTTGTATGGTGATGGATGTTGGATCATTTGCTAGTAGTTCATCTCTTCTCTCAGGGCTTATAGGTGGATATCTGTTGAAAGTTGTTTGAGGAATTGATACTTATCTTTGACTTTCCGGTGCTAGTGGCTCTTTTTCATCAGGGCTCAATGGTGCTGATGGAAGAACTATTATTTTTGCTTTGGTTTCTCTTTGGTTCCGCCCCTGCGTGGGTACTTTGACATTTTGTTGGTTTATTTATTTCGAACCCTTGCATGGGTTTCTCCCGGTTTGAGGACTTTTTGTTACTTGTGCCCCTCTGTGAGTAGTTTGCCAGCATGTTGGCGGTTCACTTTGCTTTCTCGCTTTGTTGTCTTTTGGTTCTTTCGTTTTAAGGGTTGGCCCCTTTGTCCGTACACATTTCTGGGGTGATATAAATTGTGAGTTCCCCCTCACACTATTACATCTTATAATTGCCATGTACATACGATCCTTCTATCGACTTAATTTCCTGATCAAGACTTAGGGTGTGAGAATTGAACGACACCTCTAAATTGTCTCGATAACTATACTTCCTAATTCGGGATAGTAATCCAGTGTGACTGCTAAATTTAGATACCCCTTTCCAAATCCGTCACCGACTGCGGCCACAGATTCCTCGGATATATTATCTAAGAATCGTATAGGCCATTCCCTCATCCATTACGATGAGTCGGTGGATTCCATATTGGTACTAACCACTCGCGTACACAACTATACGCACCCAACCTAGGCAGGTTATGATAAGGCTACGTGACATGTACCTAGATCTAAGTACGCACACTCATGTACCGAATTCGCCCTAGCACCTCAAGTCTAAGGACTAAATTGTACACTATTATAAGTCTTGAGAAATGTCCCATCACCGATATGCGTCATGCGCATCCACAATGGGTTTCTCTGTTCGGGTCGTTCGATGCGTTCGATCCCCTATCGAACCACCTACTCATATGCACTGACATCACAATGTCTTGTTCATGAAACTCTACAAATTCACTTCATGTGAATCATGCATATTCGTACAAGTCTTGACGATTCCTACGATACCCTGCCTCGTTTCGAAATCTATGATTTGGAATGTGTTTTAAGATCACGACGTTAGGGACTGTTTCATGATTGCACTCAATACTGAAGTGAATAGTCCCATAGTCAAATGTGATCTAAGGATTTCATCTAAGATCTGTATTTCAAGAGCCTTAGAGGAAAACAACTTTTGAATCCTACTCTTGGAAATATGTCCAAGTCTAGCGTGCCAAAGTTGTGGAGTGTAATTATCATATTTTCTTTTTCTAGATTGAATGTGCATGACGTTGGAGTTTACAGGTTCAAGGGAATATAGACCATCCATCAAAGTACCACGAGCATAAGTTAAACAATCTTTAATTATGCATAAAGATCCATTCTCAATGGAAATATTAAAACCATCATTGTCTAATAGAGGAATAGAAATAATGTTCTTAATTATTGTTGGTACGTACAAACAGGCTCTTAAAATTAAAGTAAAATTCCCTATAACTAACTCCACGTCTCTTATAGCCTCAGCAGCAACTCTTGCTCCATTACCAAAATGCAG
The DNA here is from genome assembly GCA_038501285.1 of Penstemon eatonii. Lineage (NCBI taxonomy): Eukaryota > Viridiplantae > Streptophyta > Magnoliopsida > Lamiales > Plantaginaceae > Penstemon > Penstemon eatonii. The sequence continues at coordinate 33,720,715 of CM076710.1, read as the reverse complement.
GATTCTGTCCCCGGGCTTCAGGTTTCTTCCTGCTCCCATCACCTGCAAATCATTGCAGATATGAGAATCTGCTGCGGTGTCTAACACTCACGATGCACAGTTAATAGAAATATTAACTTCAACCAAGAAAATACCTTTGGCTACCAGTTTCAGGTAGTCTGGGCAGTTCCTTTTCCATTGCCCTGCTTTCTTGCAGTGGAAGCATTCGTCGTCTGGGCTTTTGCGCTTCTTTTCGACTAACTTGGTGACTGCTTTGGAAGAGAACACATTCTTCTTCTTCTTACCTCTCTTGGGCTTTGCAGCCTTCGTTTGGTGTGCAATCATCACGGGTTTCTCTTTCTTGAGAGTGGATTTTGTCCTCCATGTTGAAGTTCAACACGAACTGGTCGAACGAACGAGGCAGCGTATGGAGAAGGAGGTCAGTGCTTAGATCAGCATGCAATTCCACGTTTAATCGCCCCAGTTTTTCAACCAGGTTGATAAAACGCAGACAATGATCCTTGACACTGCTTCCCTTAGCCATCTTGTGATTAAACAACTCCTTGGTGGTCGCGAACCTTTCGGTACGAGACCTTTCTCCAAACATCTGTTGAAGGTGGAGAAGTATATCTCTAGCAAGCCGTATTTCAACATGTTATTTCTGCAGTTCATTCGACATCGAAGCTAACATGAGGCAGCGAACCTGAAGATCATCATCAACCCTTTAGGCATGGGCGGTTCGTTGTTCCTAAGTAGCTCGTGCTACGGGTGCAGCAGGCATAGGTGTGTCGAGCACATAGCTCCGTCCCTCGGAGTCGAGGACTATCCTCAGATTTCTTATCCAGTCGACAAAGTTTGAACCATTCAGTTTATTGGCGTCGAGGATGACGGATAATGGATTCTTAGACATTGTTCTTAAATATCTACAAATGGAAAGATGACAACATTTAGCTAACTGATCTATGCTTAATACTTATAATTAACGAATTTTGGCCTTGGTTTCGAAAAAGTTCTCCCACTATTTTGTCGAAACAATCACCCCTTTGATTGCTCGGGAAATTTAATCTCCTAGTAGGTCTTGACGTCCCAGCAGCCATTAATTGCACCCACGACTCGTGGCCATACAATTAATTCTCCAGGTAGGTATACTTTTACCAATTGCGTCACTACACAACCTTCAAGCTATTTTGCCTCGATTTTCGCACTTATCTAGCACTGCTACATCATAAGTGTTACTAATCGTTAAGTATAACCCATCAATCATGATGAGCAACGGGCCCGGTCGTGAATTCTCCGTAACTAGTTATCGGTCGATATTCACATCCCGACCAGTCCTCATCCTTGTCGAGTTTAGTTAAAAACAGGAGTCAAGAAATTTCTCGTATCCCTTTCTTTGACTCGGGTGCCAGACTCTGGATCACCTCTGTCAATAAGTAGACAACTTACGCTAGTTCCTATTGATGGAAGGCTTGGATCTTTAAAACTTCATTTTAAATGTACCCAATATGACTTAATATTTAAATTCGAGAGGGGAATTTCGGCTTTGAAAGTTATACTAACTCTCCTCGAGTTCTCACTGTGTAAATTATGTTTCTTTTATTTACGATCTAGATTCTAGCGCGCATCTCATACAAGCCAAATATAAATCAAAAAATAAATAAAAGTCATACAAGCCTAGCATGCATACTACCACAATATGTTTTCGATCGGAAGCCTCCTATGTGGGCCATCATCGAGCCATGATGTTGGCCCAATTGGTCAATCTAAAGGGTTCTCAAAAGACCTATGCTATTACATAAATAACCATGCATACATGGCCTTCATCTCTTCTTGGGCTTCCACCTTGCTTGGAACGGGCCTCCATCCTAAACTAATAAGGCAGTAAAGCCCTATTCTATTACAAAGGCTCAAAGTGGCCCAAAAACAACATAAGGCTCGCAGGCCCAATAAAAATCAAACAATAAATTAATCCAATCACATCTACCCTAGGGTCAAGGCTCGGCACGATCGAAAACCGCGTAAACAGTTCATATAGAGCAAGAAACAAGCAAACAACCTTTTACGTATATCTTTCTAATCTTAAAACATCTTTTAAAATTATCTTCCTATGATTCTTACCTTTTAGTCATTACTAATTATGACAAAATCAATATTCGGGTAAACAAAATAAGTTTTCTGCTTAAAATCAGATTCTGACTTTCAACTTTTGAAAATTGCAGTTCGGCCCCTCAACTTTCAAAAATTGCACTTTTGACCCCAAAGTTTTGAAAAGTTACAAAACACCCCCAAAACCAAATCGGCCAGAGGACCAGAAAATAAAATTTTGAATCCAAAAAATTTTTGATTTTGCAAACAGACCCCTGAACTTTCAAAAATTACAAAACAGTCCTTTAATTTTTGGAAATTCCAAAAAGACCCAAAAATACAAACCGACCAGAATTGCAAAAACAGTCCAGTTTTATCAAAAAATTTCAGAAACAAAAAATAAAATTTCCAGCCCTAATTTTGAGATTTTCGATTTTAGCATAAAAAATCCTGAAGTTTCTAAAAACTATAAATTCGCTAAAGCTCTAAAAAAGCAGTTTTACCCAATCGTAGATCTAGTCATAACAAGTAAGAATCAAATCACAGAACGCAATAAACACATGTATCCATATATTTATTCAAGTTCAGGCCATTTCGCATAATAATAATGGAGTTGGCTCTGATACCACTGTTGGGATATCTCGGTTGTCAGAACAACAAAAGTGCGGAAATTAAATTTTTTTCGAGATACCCATCAGTCCCATGATACATAGATCCATCTTATATACGCGAAAAGGTTGAATCAAGCAACAAAACAGTACTAAAAAGGGGGTATGCGATTTTTACCTCACCACAGGCAAGGTGGTGACAACCTCCGGCTTTGTTTTAGATTCGAAGGTAGTGATCCAAGTGTCTCACCTCCATAGTTGATCCACAACAATTGGATTGTAGGGACACCTCCAAGTCGCAGGCTATGAACTAGATCTTGAAGGTTGTCAATGCAAGAATAGTTGGATCTACTTGCAGAGCAAGATCCAGCAATGGAAGAGCAGGAGAGAGGGGGCGGTGCACAGGGTTGGGCGGCGCAGGTAGGGGGAGGCTAGGGTTTTTGTGCAAGAGAGAGATTAGGTTTTTCTTACTACTTCTTTGAGTCTTACTTGGACTCCTTTTATAGCCTCCCACAAAACCTAGTCTTGCAAGACTTCTTATGGGCTTTTAATTAAGGGTCCATCTCTTGCAAGTTCATTTAATTAACCCATTAATTAAACTAGCCCATATTAATTAATAAATTAATATCTCTCTTAATTAATTAATTATTTAATTAATTAGATCATCTAATTAATTAGTCTTCCAATTGAATTAACACCTTAATTCATTTATTGATTTAACAACCTTAAATCATTTATTTCCTTTTATGATTGTCATTGTCCAACTGTATTGTTTGTGACTTTCTAGGTTCACCATCAATTGGCAGCAGGCCCACGAATTCTTCGTGATTTAATTTACGAGCAGTTAATTGCTCCGATCAATTAAACCCTTTTAATTGACCACTCCAGAATTAATCTCCCTTATCAATTCAGGAGTACCCACACTTCATGGTCGATGTCTAGCCACAAGCCCATGAAGCCCAACTTCAGATGAATTTTTATTTGTGAACATCACCTCTTATAATTGCCATGTACATACGGTCCTTCTATCGACTTAATTTCTCGATCAAGACTTAGGGTGTGTGAATTGATCGGCACCTCTAAATTGTCTCGATAACTATACTTTCTAATTCGGGATAATAATCCAGTGTGACTGCTAAATTTGGAAACCCCTTTCCAAATCTGTCACCAACTGCGACCGCAGATTCCTCGAATATTTTATCTAAGAATCGTATAGGAAATTCCTTCATCCATTACGAGGAGTCGATAGATTCCATATTGGTACTAACCACTCGCGTACACAACTATACGCACCCAAGCTAGGCACGTTATGATCAGGCTACGTGACATGTACCTAGATCTAAGTACGCACACTCATGTACCGAATTCGCCCTAGCACCTCAAGTCTAAGGACTAAATCGTACACAATTATAAGTCTTGAGAAACGTCTCATCACCGATATGCGTCATGCGCTTACACAATGGGTTTCTCTGTTCGGGTTGTTCGATGCGTTCAATCCCCTATCGAACAACCTACTCATATGCACTGACATCAAAATGTCTTGTTCATGAAACTCTACATATTCACTTCATGTGAATCATCCATATTCATACAAGTCTTGACGATTCCTACGATACCCTGTCTCGTTTCAAAATATATGACTTGGAACGTGTTTTAAGATGACGAACTTAGAGACTGTTTCATGATTGCAATCAATACCGAAGTGAATCTTCCCATAGTCAAATGTGATGTAAGGATTTCATCCAATCGCTTAAATGTATTCGTGAGAGATGAAGTTGGTCCTTGTTTATTCTATACAGATATAAATAAACGTGCGTATTATTTATAGAGTCAAAAGATTGTTTTACAAAATAAACCTATTACATATTGTTTTATAGATTATAGAGTCAAAAGATTATTTATAGAGTCGAAAGATTGTTTTACAGAATAAACCTATTACAAGCTAAAGTGAATCGGCTTGCTGTGCACTATCCTATCACCTGCTTCACCTGAGAAAGAATTAAAGGAGAAGAAAGCTCATAAGGCTAAGAAGAGCAAAGATCCAAAAGTAGAAAAACATACTGGTAAAACTAAACAGCAGAGTCCTAGGAAGTCTAATGGTAAGAGTAAAACTAATCAGACTAGTAATAAAACTAGGTCGTCTGTAAATGATCAAGCATCTAGTAAACCAAAGAAGCATAAAAACAAGAAAAATCAAAATTCTTCGTATGGAAATGAGTCATCATATTATGTGCAACCTGCTGCATATCCACCTGTATATCATGCACCTCTATACATCTTACCCTGCTCATCCAATGCATGCATATCCTGCCTATTATACATCTTATCCTGCTTATGAACATTATCCTTATCATACTGATTATCAACGCAACATATCTGCGAAATATGATGAAGATAAACATGTTCATGCTCCTGTCAAATCTCAGAAGCCTAAGAAGCCTAAGACTTCAATATCTTGGGTTGTCAAGGGTGGAACTAATCCTCCAGTACCCTCTCAATAAAGGGTACCTAAAACAATTTTTTTGTTTAGTAGGTTAGGATTAGGAGTAGGAGTAACGTAGAGAAAATATGGTACTTGGACAGTGGATGTTCAAGACACATGTGTGGCAACATACATGAGCTGACTAATGTTGTTGCTGTAGACGGTCCTAATGTAACATTTTGAGACAACGAAGGCAAGATTCACTACAACAAAAATTGGATCATGGGACACTTTCAAGGGGACATTTATTTTTATGTGTCCCAAACATTTAAGTTTTAAGACATTTATTTTTAAGTGTCCCATAAGAAAATGATTAACACTTAATTCTGGAGCGGAAAAAATGGCACCCTTATTTTTGTTCCATTTTTTTTATTTTACTCAAATTCCCTTTCTCTTCTCTATCAAATAAAAACTCTCTATCTTCTCTATCAAAAACGCTCTCTACCTTCTCCATCACAAATGAAAGAAGTCAAATAACAAATAGCAACTACTAATTTCTTCTGCTCTTTCTCACAATCGGCCCAAGTCCTCTGTTTTTATTTTTGAATTTCTTCGATTTTCCCTTTAATTTGGGTCACAATCGGTTTCTCACAATAGATTTCTCACAATAGGTGTTTTTCTCTCCTTCTCACAATCGGCTTTCTCCAACTGATTTTTGGGTCAAAATCGGCTTTTTCACAACAGAGGTATCAAAGATTCGGTTATTCTCCTTCTCACAATCTGGTATTTCCTTCAATTTTGGCTTTCTCACAACATGTAACTAAGATTGGTTAGGGTTTGTAAATCTGAAAATCTGTCAATATTACCTTCCAGCATCTTTCCGCAGATGTGTGCGAACTTAAGTCTAGAATTTCTGAAGTAGTCACTTTTGATAAGTGCTGCATCTTTATTTTGGTACTACTTTTGTTAAAATGCAACATTGTGGTCTTTTAATTAAATATTTCTAGATGATACTTTCTTGATACCATAGAATATTGTGTGGTTTGAATTGAGGCCTTGAATTTAGACATCATCTAATGTCCACTAAGAAGTGTTTGTTGTCTAATGGAAGGTATGTGTGGTCGATTCTTGTTCTGGGATTTAACTAATAAGTGTTCTCATAGGCTACAAGGTTGTATGCTGGTTATCTTATACTTTGAGCAAAGTTGGTTGCAATTTTCTATATAATCGGTTCAGGTAGCTGTTAGATTATCATAATTTTCTGGTTTGGCTTTCCAGTGTAGGTTATGCGAGTAATCCTGGCTTATATCATCTATTGCTGGTATCTCTTATGAGTTTTGTTTTCGTTCTTTCTAAATCATCGGTATTCTATACCTTTTGCTGGAGACCTAAAACAGGCCTAAAGCCTCTTTTATCACCTCTAAATTGTTTCGCTATTTTTTTACTAAATTCCAGCTGTAGTTCTAGCTTATTTCATCATCTATTCCCATTTCAGGTCATGAGACCATCTCTAGTCTCAATTAACTACCAAAACTGCACTTAAGGTCATGTTTGTCCAGCCTCATTATTACTGGCTTTCACCGCAAGACTCAAGTTAATAGTGTGATGCGAGTAACTATTGGCCCTATATTCCAGGCATGCATTAGTAAAGATTTCCTCAACTCTTTGCTATCAGCATCACTACCTTTTCTGTTGCAACTCTTAACAAACATGTTTCTGTAAATAATGAACTACAATATTATTAGTGGATATATAATGTTTTTGTGTAAAAGCTAGGTAGGTTTGAGACATTTCAAGAAAGCATTCTTTATGTCTATGTTTAGTTTATGGATTTCAGTGAGTAAAATGCAAATGAACAAGATATGAAGCTCAACGTTGCATTATTTGATGCAAGAGAAAGCATTTTCTTTCGCGTTTTACTCACTGTAATCCAAGAATCAAACAGCGTAAGATATATTTATGATGTGGAGTCAAATTTTAAGTGATGGTTGTTTATTTCATGACAGATACTAGGAGATTGAGTAATGGTGAAGCTCAGGTTCTTCCGTGCTCTGATACAGCAGAACCCTCTGCTCCAGGAGGTGCTGGCTTGTCTAGCTCTGTATCTGATGTATCCCAGACTGCGACCCTCCCTCCTCTTCATGATCTAGATGTACCAGTTATAGAGTCTCTGCCACCTGAAGTGGTTTCAGAAATTAATGACATGTATGGTGGGAAGTTATTAGGTTTCATTTCAGAATACAAAGGCAAAGTTATTAAATTATGCATGCTGTGCCACTCACAAGTGGAGAAGGTAAAGCTTTTAAGAATGCTTTCATTGCTTTTACTTTTTTCGGAGCAAGTGCTTCATGGAAGTGATGATGTTAAATATAGGTGTAGCAGCTGATGAAACAGAATCTCTCCATTCTCATTTGGTTGCTTCAAATACAATCACTGGGGCAAATGAGTTATTGGCTGCACTCTTACTTTTTCTAGTTTCTTGGATGTGCTAACTTCTCTTAAGATTCGACCTATAAATATCTGTCATGGCAACAGTTTACCAGTGACCTTAGATTGGATAGTTTTCTTTGTGCAACCAACCGATTAGTCTTAAAAAATTGCTTTCAACGTTAACATAAAATGTAAAGAGAGTGGATTGGAGATGTTCAAACTATTGGAGATGCTCTTGGAGTACCTAATGTTTGGCCATTGTCCATGGTATTTCCTTTTAATTTTCTTTTCTTGACCATGCTTACTACATGTATCTTTTCGAAAAGAAAAAAGCTTTGTTTGGAGTTATATGCTTCCTCGTAGTCATCAAATATATTTTATATATTGAACAGGTTGAATTGGATGAAGACGAAGCCTTATTCAAGTTGGAGGATGAACTTTTTTGAGCTTGAACTTTGAAGATATCTATAGTTAGAATCCTTATTCTAGATACTATGCAAGTTTATATTTTAGATTGTACTCATTTCCAAGAACATATATATGTAATTTTGTTGTCTTGGAAACTTTCTATGACATTAGAACTACTATATGTACATGTACTTAATATTTTTGGAAGTGATACTTGGATTGTTTAAAAGAATCGACCATTTGCATTATATATTAGTTATTTTAATTGTTATTTAATTTGTTGAAATATTTATGCATGTTGAGTAAATTTTGGAATAAAATAGCTAGCTTATAAGTATTGAAATATATAATACAAAAGACATGGATTTTAGAAAACACAAATAAGTGTCTTAAGAATGAAATTAATAAAAATATCAATTCTCTGGGAACACTTATTTGTATCTCGAAAATGATCTCATGGGACACATATAAATATCCTCAGACCGCAACATCTAGGGACACATATTTGTATCTCGAAAATGATCTCACGGGACACATATATCTATCCTCAGATGCGTAATCTAGGGACACTTTATAGGGACAAATAAAATCGTCCCTTGTTATCACGCGACACGAAATTATGAGACACTTTTTTCAAGTGTCCCAAAGTTTCTAAATGTCCCAAGATAAACATCTTGGGACACTTATTTGTGTCTCGAGACATGATTTTTGTTGTAGTGATTGTGGCGTGTGGAAAGATGATCAAAGGCAACATTGAGATATCTGACGTCTCTTGTGTTAAAGGCCTCAAAAACAATTTGCTGACCATAAGTCAATTTTGTGACAAGGGACTTTCAGTTATCTTCTCATCAGATAAGTGCTATGTTGAACAGATTGGTCCAAAGAAGGTCATCATATCTGGAAGACGACAATGAAATGTCTATATAGTCGACTGGAATTTTGTAGAAAAGAATTCAAATGTGTGTTTGGTGGCATCTGCACCAAGTGAAATTAGTTGGATGTGGCACAAACGAATGAATCACGTGAATTTCAAGACCATGAACAGATTAATAAAAAATGATCTGGTAGAAGGAATTTCAAAAACAGCCATGATGAGCTAGGACAAGCTCTGTGATGCCTGTCAGAAGAGTAAACAAATCAAGTCATCTTTCAAAAACAAGAAGCACCAATCTTCTACAAGGATTTTGGTGATGCTGCATATGGACTTATTTGGACCCATTTATCCAATCAGCAATGGTGGGAAGAAATACTGCCTAGCTATTGTGGATGACTATTCAAGATATACTTGGGTGATCTTCTTGAAGAAGAAAAGTGAAACCAAGGAGCATCTTACTAATCTGATGGAACTGATCCAAAATGAGAAAAGTATGAAGATATTGAAGATCAGATCAGATAGAGGGACTGAGTTCACAAACTCTACTGTTGAAGAGTATTGTAATATCAGAGGCATCAGTCATGAGTATTCTGCTGCCAGAACCCCTCAACAAAATGGAGTTGCTGAAAGGAGAAACAGAACTCTAAAGGAAGCTACCAGAACCATGATAGCTGAAGCAAAGTTGCCCCAAAGATTCTGGGCAGAAGCCACAAATATAGCCTGCTTCACCCAGAACAGATGCATGATCAACAAAAATCAAAACAAGACTCCATATGAAGTTTGGAACAACAGGAAGCCAAATATTCATTACTTTAAAATTTTTGGCTGTTAATGTTTTGTTTTAAATAATGGGAAAAATCACCTTACTGATTTTGCAGAAAATGCTGATGAAGCTGTTTTTGTAGGTAACTCTACTGTTAGTAAAGCTTACAAAGTCTTTAACAAAAGAACTTTACTTGTAGAAGAATCTATCCATGTAGTATTTGATGAACCGAATCAATCCTCTGAAAAGAATCAAAGTACTGATCCAAATCTGTCTACTGATTTTCAGAAATTTATTGTTGAAAAAATCGAAGAATATGTTCCTATCATACTACCTGATCTCAACTCAGCTACTAACTCAAATGTTGTTCAAAATCAGCCTGTTGATTGTCTATCAGACGAGTTGCAAACAGCTTACAGACCAGTGACTGTTCAACAGAAAGCAAATGTTCAACAGACTACTACTGGAACTCCAACAGTAATGTTGCAAGATCAATTTGGAGGACAACATCCAGATTTGCAACCTGATCTCAGATGGCTCAAGAATCACCCACCAGACTTAGTGATTGGTGATCCTTTGGATAGAGTAAAGACAAAAAGAGTTGCAGCAAATGATGCAATGTTTGTCAGCTTCCTATCCCAAATTGAGCCTAAACAGATTGAAGAAGCTCTCAGTGATTCTAACTGGATTGAAGCTATGCAAGAAGAGCTAAATTAATTTGAGAGGAATGAAGTCTGGTACTTAGTTCCTAGACCAAGTCATCGAAGAGTAATTGGCACTAAGTGGGTATTCAGAAACAAAATGAATGAAGATGGTATTGTCACCAGAAATAAAGTAAGACTAGTGGCCAAGGGTTACTGCCAAGAAGAAGGCATTGACTTTGATGAAACATTTACACCAGTAGCGAGACTAGAAGCAATCAAATTGTTTCTCGCCTATGCTGCTCACAAGAACTTCACTGTCTATCAGATGGATGTGAAGTCTGCCTTTCTCAATGGAGAATTGCAAGAAGAAGTATATGTTGAACAACCACCTGGATTTGAATCATACAAAGAAGAAGACAAGGTGTATCGTCTGAAGAAAGCTCTCTATGGACTGAAACAGGCTCCAAGAGCATGGTATGACACTTTATCTGATTTTCTTTTAATTAAAGGATTTCGAAAAGGTAAAGTACATAAAACCTTGTTTACTATTAAATGGGAAGAGCACATATTACTTGTGCAAATATATGTGGATGATATTATTTTTGGTTCAACAAACCAACAGATGTGTGACAAGTTTTCTAAGCTGATGCAGAACAAATTTGAAATGAGCATGATGGGTGAACTAAATTATTTTCTTGGTATGCAAGTTAGACAGTTGCTTGATGGAATATTCATCAACCAAGCAAAATACACAAAAGATCTGTTTAAGAAATTTGGTTTGGAAACTAGCTCTACTGTTAGTGTTCCCATGTCTACTGGACTTCGTCTAGATAAAGATGATGATGGAAAATCAGTGGATATAACCAAATACAGAGTCATAATAGGGTCACTGTTATATCTAACAGCTAGCAAACCAGATATTATGTATTATGTTGGGGTTTGTGCGAGATATCAATCAAATCCTAAAGAATCTCATCTCTTAGCTGCCAAGAGGATACTTAGATACCTTAAATGCACTCAAGAATTGGGATTGTGGTATCCTAGAGAATCTGGATTTGAACTTATAGGTTATTCTGATTCAGACCTTGCCGGCTGCAAGATTGATAGGAAGAGTACTACTGGCGCCTGTCAATTTTTAGGTAGTCGTCTGATCTCATGGATGAGTAAGAAGCAGACTTCAGTATCTATCTCTACTGATGAAGCTGAATACATTGTTGCTGGAGCATGTTGTGCACAGATACTCTGGTTGAAGCATCAACTAGAAGATTACAACATAAAGATCAGTGGAATCCCAATCTACTGTGATAATATAAGTGCCATCTCCCTTACTCAGAACACTACAAGTCATTCAAGGACTAAACATATTGAGATCAAGCATCATTTTATCAGAGATCATGAAAATGTTATCATTGAGTATGTTCATACTGACAATCAGATCGCTGACATTTTCACCAAACCACTAAGTGATGCAAGGTTTTCAACTCTAAGAGCTGAACTATGACTACTAAATTTGGATGTATAAGCTGAGGGGGAACTCCAGCTTACTCATCTTGTCATCTGCAAGGTTAACTTTCAACAGACTAGTTAACTGATGGATTCTTGAAATCAGGGGGATAGTGTAAGACTAGTGGTACTTCTGATTAAAGGATGAAATTTGTTGATGACAGTTAGTTGAAGTTATGTGTTCAACACAAAAGTTCTTAATTCTTGAAGATTGAAGATTAATTTATCTTGCTGGATTGACAAACAGCAGAGGAAGATTACTAGGTATTGGCTTTCACTATTAATTTCAGTTTTCAGAACACTCGTCTGTCAGATAAGTTACATTTTACTCACCTGATATTTTGTATAAGTGTTGCACATAAAATGCTATTTTGAAAGCACACTTTTACAAAAGAGACTAGGTCGGTTCATATTCCAGCCAGTCATTTAATGCTTTTTGAAATTTGAAACCCGCATATCTCGCCCCACGATCGTATCTGACAGATAATTGATCTAACGGTTCGCGTAAAAACAGAAATCGAAACGTCTTCACATTCTAAATCCATATCTGATCAGCTTACTAATTTCTTTTTGCACCCTCAAATTTCAAAGCATTCAGAGAGAATTTTTGCTTTCCTTCCTACTGCAAATCTACTCCCTTTTCTCTAATCTTTTCAGAAAAATCGTCATGGGATCCAAAGAAGAAGGAAGGTATCTCATCTATTCAACCTTCCACACAACTGGAACTCCATTGATGAAGGAAATTCTTGAAAAGTTTAAGGCCGCGAATCTTGATGATGGGAATTTTGGGCTTCATCTTCTATTACTAATATGCGATCGAAGAGCCGGAATATCGACCCCGAAGATGCGAACACGAGCTTGGGATGAAGCCTAGATAACTTAATCCTCTTGATGCAGCCCATGAACAAATATTACTGTTGGGCCGATCTCAGGCCCAGGCCTGTGGGCCGATCCTCATTCTCGTCTATAAATACCTCAAGCATTTATGGCAACAGACACGCTTTCCCAGATGCACTTCGCTCGAAGCCGCTGCTCGGATAGATAGATTCAGCCATTTATATGTATTTCACCCTCTAGCTTGTACGACATCCTATAATGCTCAAATAGGATCCTCAATACTTGTAATCTCAACGTTCGGAATATACATATACATTGATCATTCTCTTATATTGTAGCGTTAACATTATTTATATTATTAATTCGATCATACTACGAATTTGCGTAAGATCAATTGGCGCCCACCGAGGGGCCTTATTTGGGTGTTACATCGAAAAATGCCTACTACGAGGAGGAATACATATAACCGAGGAGAACCATCCCACGCTGCGGGGGTTCAGAATTCAGTTAACAATGAGCCTGATAATCTATCCAGGGCGGTTCAGTAACCGGAAGTTCCGCCGACCTTTCCACAAGACAGTGCACCAACCCGTGGAGCCCTCGCCGATTTGAGGTTGAAATTAAGATCGTACGATGCTCCAACTAGATTACAACTGTACAACAGAGCTACCAACGTCGATAAAGATATCAACAGTCTTTATCATTATAATCTTTATTCGATCATTTCGAGGGATTCCCACTGTAAAATTATAAACACTGCCGTGGGGAAGATTGCTCTCAATAGATCGGAGAGTTCTATTTTATCTTCTCTTGAACTCAATTTAACAAGAAACATGGTTCGGAAATGCATTATAATGGACAGACAAAACTACTCACCGATCTCTAGTTTATCCACTATCTCATCGTCTCGTCCTGTCCTCGTTTGTCTTATTATATGTGAAAGGATTATCTATCCCATGGAAGTCTTATTTATGGTTCGGAAAGTGTGTTATTATGGACAATGAAGACTATACACAAGTCTCTAGAATATCCACCATCTTGTACCTCGCCTTGTCTACGGTTATCTCATATAGCAAAGGATTATCTATCCAGTGGAAGTCTTATTCGCCAGAGATATTATCAATTTATTATATTCGAGAAATTATTATGGCCAATCTTTATATTTATCGGTCAAAACACAACTAAGGGTGAAAGTCGTTGCTATGCCCCTTAGATCGAAATAAATGAAAAGGGTGAAAGTTGTTGCTAAGACCCTCAGGTGAAAGCTGTTGCTATGACCGATCAACACGACTAAGGGTGAAAGCCGTTGCTATGCCCCTTAGATTGAAATAAATGAAAAGGGTGAAAGTTGTTTCTAAGACCCTCAGGGACCGATCAACACGACTAAGGGTGAAAGCCGTTGCTATGCCCCTTAGATCGAAATAAATGAAATGGGTGAAAGCTGTTGCTAAGACTCTCAGGTGAAAGTTGTTGCTATGACCGATCAACACGACTAAGGGTGAAAGCCGTTGCTATGCCCCTTAGATCGAAATAAATGAAAAGGGTGAAACTGTTGCTAAGACCCTCAGGTGAAAGCTGTTGCTATGACCGATCAACACGACTAAGGGTGAAAGCCGTTGCTATGCCCCTTAGATCGAAATAAATGAAAAGGGTGAAAGTTGTTGCTAAGACCCCAGGTGAAAGATGTTGCTATGACCGATCAACACGACTAAGGGTGAAAGCCGTTGCTATGCCCCTTAGATCGAAATAAAAGAAAATGGTGAAAGTTGTTGCTAAGACCCTCAGGTGAAAGCTGTTGCTATGACCGATCAACACGACTAAGGATGAAAGCCGTTGCTATGCCCCTTAGATTGAAATAAATATAAAGGGTGAAAGATGTTGCTAAGACCCATTGAGTGAATTCTCGATCTTCAAATTGTTGGATTTATCCTCCAATTGACCAATTCCTTTATTCCTTTGATTGGATTTATTTTCCAAATTAATCGATTCTCTATTCATCGAGGATGCAAATTATTTATCTATGTGAGGAGTTTCAAGCAGTGGAACGATGATACATAGATGGACAAGAAGAAGTTTCACGGATATCTTTCTCAACTAACCGATACAGAGTTAATCCGATCAATTTGGTCAACAGTTAACGACAATAGATTGTGAGAGTCTTTGGAGTTACAGCCTATTAATGCTCGGAATTTATTTTTCCGATTATCAAGTTAGGTAATCTCGGATTAATTACACGAATCAATCAAGATCGGAATTTATTTTTTCCGAGCGTCGAGTTCGACAACTTCGAAATGATTATAGAAATTATTTATTATCATCCTGGATTCATTCACGATCGATCACGTAATTCATGTAGATTATTTCTCTGATTATCAGATACTTTACTCGATCAATTAAGACAGAATTGATTTTCGTTTTCTTGGTTGATGGCTATTTCAAGCGGGGCAGATCCTGCAGTTAATAAAATATCAATGGATGTCTGTTGGTACAATGGTAACGAATTATATAAATCCTCGAAGTTGCAACCTATTTTGGACTACCGTACGATTACCGAGGAAAACTATGTTTCCGAAGGAAAGGATTTGGTAACCTCAAGTTAACTACACAAAGTTGCAATCGATCAAGTTTCAACAGATCTCGCTTATATTCGACCCAAGAAATCAAGAAGACACAAATATTAAACAATGAAAATCGAGCAGAAAACAAAGTTTTATTATTATTATTCTTCGAACAAGTTACAAGCGAAGCCTCGAGTACAATACTAAAATTCGGGCTCAAAAAATACAGTACAATCGCTCCCACCTTACTACAAATCCTACGAGTAAAAGATGGACATGTTCGATCCACATTCCCGAGATCGCTCCAGATGCAGAACTCAACAATGATTCTTCATGACAATCACTTGCCACGTGTCACACATCCTCGAGCGTCCTGTGGATAAAAATCGGATCGGAGCCCATCTCCAGGGCTTTTAACCGATCTTAGGTCTTCATCTGTAAATAATGATTGTCATACACAATCATTATTTACAACCTAATCCGATCCAGAACAGCGGAAAGTTACCTCAGCGGAATCACTCCAAGCAATCTCGAAGGAACTATACATCAAGAAAGCCCTCGAGGAAGCTGATGCTCCAGATTTAAAGAACTCCTCTGAGGTTAACCTACTGCCCGACCAGACGTAGCGCCAGAAGGCCGGAATTCTAACCCGTCTCAGATGAATTAAATCCAAAAGAGTGGGTTGCCTGCCGGTATTCTAGGCGCAATTTCTTTTGCCTGTCGATATTCTAAGCGAGAAAGGATGCACCAAAGGGAGTAGGATCGAAAAACAGGGTCCGAGTCCTAATTTCGAACTCAATTATTTCAGAAGGATTGAGGATCATTTTGCTAAAATTCAAAATTCGAGCTTCGGAGATCAGATGAGACATTGATAATGAGTGAAGAATATGTTGGAAAAAGTTGGAACTATTTATAACAGCGAAGGGTTAGAACCAACGGACCAGATCATGTGTCACGGACGGTCATGATCAAAAACAATAAATGCATTGGCTGTTACATTTCCAGAGGAAAAGGGTCCTGTTTGGTTAAGAGAAGAAGCAACATTATGAACGCATATGGTCCTTATTTACTAATAAATTTAAGGGAAACACCGAGATATTTGTTTAAAAATTCGACCTTTTGGACGTACTATTCAAAATACAACACTGGTTTGGAAAATTCAAGGCATTACTGTGATCGAGAAGTCGCATTCGAACACCAGGTCGGCAGAATTATATTTGGTTATCGTAAGCCATGCATATTTACAGAGGAATGGGCATCATAGATAATTCGAAAGTATATATATATTTAATTGAACAGCGGTTATCGGATCAAAATATCCGCCCTCGAATCATCGTGTTCGGTCGATGAAAAAATCCGAATGATTTAAAACAAGTATTGGTATCAACGATATATCCTTGATAAGCTTTGTTCGAGTTAAGAACTCGGTCAACTTCGAAAATTTGTTTTGACAAAGATCGGTATTTTCGATTATTCATTGGATTACTTGTTATTTATTCACCCAAGAGGGGAGGTTTGATTATTCGAAGTATCAATTTATCGAAGTTAAGAATACATCTATCTGTTATTTGATCAACCAACAAAAAGGAAGACAAAAGCTTTATAAAGTCATTTCGAGAAAGAGAATGTGTATATTACAAAGATCTAAAATTAGATAAGAGCAAGAAGATTAAATTTCGAGAACAATATAAGCTAATATATTACATTCCGATCCTATTGGATTCTATAATCCTATGAAATTTTCGGTCTCATCTTCTGACAATCGATCGAGCTAACTCAGCTCCGAGCATGGAATCTCCTTTGGACCTGCAGGCTTTTCACTTTATTTGTAATCCTCCGAAGACGAAGGGGCGAACAGGCTGTTTGTCGGATAACTTTATCTTCTGGCGTGCCCCCCCTCCCCCCCACTACATTTTTTTAAATGCATTGTGGCAACAGGCCCCTGATCGGAGACCCATGTGGTAACCTGCGGATTCCACGGATTTAGCTTATTGTCCTTCCATATGGAGAATATATTTTGCCTGGCTATATTCTAAGCGAACTCAAACTAGTTTTTCTTCCTCTCGAAGATTTTTCGAAATCTGAGCTCAAAAATTGAGTAAATTGAATAATGATCTTGATCACCATGATCGGACAAGTAAAGAATCACTTGGATGAGAGAGGTAGTTTCAAAAATAAGACGCCGGCTTTATAATAAGGTTTGAAATAGATCAGACGGCGGATAATTTGCTAGATGAACGGACAAGATTTAACAACTATTGGGAGTCCCGATGAATAAGGAACTGTTTGGCTACAATAGGAAGTTCATTCAAACTTACCAACGTCCGGAACACAAGCGCAATCACTGATCAAAAGCTTTAGCCCGAGCAAAGCAAGAATATCATAAGGTATTATTCATAGAGATTTCTGAATAAATGAAATGATACAAAAATTATTTCTCGATCATATTACAAGCCACAAGAGAAAGGTTTCGATCCTATTACAAACTACAAGAAGAAAACGCGGATCCTATTACAAGACAGGCACAATCCATCTCGATTACGTCTAGTAATTCCCGAAAAATGTCCAATTGACCCAACCTCCCGAGCCAAGAAATCGAATAGGCTCTTCTTTAGGCTTGACAAGTGGGAATTACTGGCCTCTTTGATCGATGATGCCCTTACTCGAAAGATTTACAAGGATAGCGAATATTGGGTGTTGGTTGATAATAGGAAGGGAAAAATTGAAGGGCTAGTTCGATGCTTGAGATCGAATAACTCAATCCGAACGCCACCCCAAGTCTGAACAATCTCACACCCTCAGCGGACATTGTGGCAACAGGTCCCTCATTATGAGAACCATGCCGGAGAAATAATGGCTCACTCTTCGAATGGCCGACGGGGTTATTAGGGCCGTGGATGGTCAGCAATTCAGCTTGTCTGCCTTCGAAGGGGAATGTTTCTTCGTCTACAGATATCCTAATCGATAATAAAATACTCGATGCTTTATGTCTCGCAAAATACGTTCTAGCTCGAATTTCCAAATGTTGGGATGCAAGGGGGTGTTCCTCGATCAACATGGTCAAAGAAGAAAATCTTTAAGAAGGAGAAGAATATCGATTTAAGAAGAGGCCCATTTATAGAAGCAGCTTAAATGTGATCCAACGAACGGGATGTAAAAATTTATGTGGTCAGGATTTAATAACCGTTCAACTTCCGAGGAATAAGGTAATGTTTGGTAAAAAAAAAATGCAAACTACTATGAAAGAAAGGAAGTTGTTAAGTCAGCTCATTATACGATCGGAAATTTTGAAATTTCCTTGACCAACAATGTATTCGAACATGGAAACACGTAACATCATTGATAGGGTTATGATTGAATATCGCAAACAACTTATTTATCAGAGTACAGCAAGGCCTAGAGCAGAAGAATAAAAACACTTTTGATCAGAGTTACGTAATCAGTTTACACCTGCTGAAGCTTATGCTCGGAGAAAATCTTTCGAAGACCGATACTACGGTTATTGTACCTGCGAGCATAGGCTTTTTACTCACAATGATCGAAAGACCTTTTCTTTTCTTTTCAAGAAATTCCAATCTCAAAAGTGTTTAAATCAGATGAGGAGGCAGGAGTTGGATCGAAGGGTCTTCCGACCATAGACTATTCTATTGACATAAGGAAACATGCATCTCCTAAAATGGCCTTGGTATTTGTAGCAAAGAAAGCATCCAATTAGCATTATAATAAACGATCATCGCCTATAGAAAAGAATTCAGTATAAGGCAACAAAAGTTGTCGTTAAGATAACAATTTGATTTAAGAAAGGCAAGGGCAAAATATACATACAATTGAGAAAACGAAAAGTACATGGATCTACAAACTACAAAATAGGGGTTAATAAAGTCCCATATAATACCTTATATGGAGTATATATATTGTAGGATACTTATCATATTATGTATATCTATATATGCCGAATCCTTATATATTTACATATATAAAGAATCATTATGATATACTTGAATATATGTAGAATCCTTATCATGTATAAATATATATAAAGTATCTAATATAAGATAATCTAGTTCGGTTAGGAAACAAGAATTATATAATTCAATTAGTTTCCTATTAAACTTGGACATCTTTAATTAAGTAAATTTCTTTACTTAATTGGATTCTTTAATTGATTAAATTCCTTTAATTAATTCAGCCCATTTAATTAGTTAATATAATTAATCAATTAAATTAATTCCTCTCTTATTAATTAACACTTTAATTAATTAGTTTTCTTCTTCCAGAATTAATACTTTAATTCTTAAGTTTTGATTTAACCCTTTAAATCAAACTTTCCTTATATGATTTGTTGCAGTCCAATTGTATTGTATGTGACCCTCTAGGTTCACAATCAATTCACCGTGGGCCCACGACTTTCATGATTTAATTTGCGAGCTTATTAATTGCTCCGATTAATTGAACCCCTTCAATTAACCACTCAAGAATTAATTTCCTTATTAATTCATGAGTACCCACACCTCATGGTCGATGTCTAGCCACAAGCCCTCAGGTGAATTGATCTCAGTGAACCTCACCTGTTCTAAGTACCATGTACATACGGTCCTTCTATCGACTTAATTTCCCGATCGAGACCTAGGGTGTGTGAATTGATCGGCACCTCTAATTATCTCGATAACTATACTTTCTAATTCCTGACAATGATTCCAGTGTGACTGCCAAATTTGGAAACCCCTTTCCAAATGCGTCACCAACTATGGCCATAGATTCCTCGGAATCTATTATCTAAGAACGCATAGGATATTACCTCAACACACTACGTTGAGTCGGTAGATCCCATATTGATGCTAACCATTCGCGTACATGGCTATACGCACCCAACTTAGGCACACAATGGTCAAGCTATGTGACCGGCACTTAAATCTAAGTACGCACGCCCATGGACCGAATTCGCCCTAACACCTCAAGTCTAAGGACTAAATCGTACGCTATTATAAGTTTGAGGAACATCCCATCGTCGATGTGCGTCATGCGCTTCCACAATGGGTTTCTCTGTTTGGGTCGTTTGATGCGTTCGATCCTCTCTATCGAACCAGCTATTCATATGCACAAGCCTCAAATGCCTTACTCATGAAACGCTACAAATTCACTCCATGTGAATCATGCATATTTGTACAAGTCATTGCGATTCCTTCGATACCCCGTCTCGTTCAGAATCTATGACTTGGAACAGTTTTAAGATCACGACCTTAGAGACTGTTTCATGATTGCACTCATATTGAAGTGAATCATCCCATAATCTATTGTGATCTAAGGATTTCATCCAATCGCTTAAGTGATTCGCGAGAGATGAAGTTGGCCATTGTTTGATATACTAAAGAAAGATTAAGATAGTTCTAATACAAGCTAAATATATTGGCTTGCAGGGCACTATCCCATCATCGACCTCCTGCTCAACCAACAACTTGAGCTCAAGGAACTCTTTCCCAGCCTATTTGCAAGGAAAATGAATTGTAATATTTATATAAAAAAAAAAAAGGGAAGAGGCCTAGCAAAAGAAAACCAAACTTTTAAAAGCAAATTGTCACCTGAACAAGGAAGTTCGATCCTGATTGAAACAACTGCAAGGGGCTTTTCCCTTTGGACGTGCCTGGTACGGAATCAGAGATATGAGGCTACAGAAGACTCAGAATGAAGTTCTCGAGTGTCCCCTCAGTATGGGGCTTATTCTTCAGCTCTCCGAGCATGGAAGAAAGGCTGTGTGGAGCTTCATAAGTAGGCAGCGGACCAGAAGAAATTATGACCTTCGAGGACTTCGCTAATTTTTCAGTTATGGGAGGCGCCTGCACAGCGGCATCTTCCTCAGCAGCAGTCATCTTGGCCTTCTTACTCGGCCCTTCGCCCTCAGAGGCAGTTACAAGAGCACTAGCCAATGGCTTGTTCTCAGTCACAAGCTTATGCAGGGTCTCAATCGGAATAATCTCATCGGAATGAGGTCTTTTGTTCGAGGCAAGCTCAGACGCATTTTGCCTAATCAAGCCTCGTTTGGAGGTGTTAAGAGTCTTCAAGGGAGAACCCTCATGTTCGACCTCGGATTTCTCGTTCGAGAGGATGGACTTATTGGGAATGACCCTAGCAGATTTTGCTGAAGCCTGCTTCTCTTTCTTATTTTCTCCACCCTTAGAAACTTTGGGGGAGGACGCAGAAGGTTTGGGAGAAGTCTTCTTTTCTTTGATCGGTTTTGGATCCTTGGATGGACCCTTATTCTTGGCACTGCCTAGTAGCGATTTGGGGTCGATCGGGTTGCCCAACACTTTATCCATGGTAATCGCAGAAGAAGATTTTGTGGTTCGAATTTTATTGTTAATCTTAGGGCTATGATCTCAATACTCTGATATTATATTGGAATGATTTGAAATGGCCCTTATATTTATAGCGTGAGCAACTTATTGTTTTTACGACACATGAACAGTCGCGAATCCCAAGGAAATTCGATGAGGAATGATAAAGTTCGATCGCAGACGATAGTATTTTCGAACAGTAAGAGCAAAATTATAATGTATAGTCAAAGTAAGCAGATATACTGATTACAAAACACGAAGAAAAATGCTAAGGAAAATCCTATTACATAAATATTGTCAACTGTCAGATCTCTCACTCCCGGCCTCGGAATTCCGGTCCTTCTCTTCATCTCGCTCTTCGTCCTTAGCGTCGGAATCACTCTCATCCGAGTTGTTGCCTTCGCTATCTGAGTTGTCATCTCCTTCATCGACGCTTCAATCATCACCACTTGAATCTTTTGCCTTGAGCATCTTGACCTTCTTGATCATCGGAATCAACGTCGATATTTACGTTTTCCTCATTTTCGCCCTCATTTTCTACCAAAGGAGGGCTGGGAACTTCAAGCACATCGGGGTTCGGCATAGGAACCCCGAACCCTACGAGGAAGGGAGCGAACTCATGATCTTGTAAATTTCCAACATCTGGAGGCAAGGAATTCTTGTAGGGATCCATATGGGGGAGATAATCATCAAGCTTGCCCGGGATTTTTCCCGCCATGATCAATTGCTGAACTCCTTTGAAGAAGAAAGACTGAATTATGGAGCCTGATCTTTGTCGAACCAGAGAATCGAGAAACAGAGACTCCAAGAACTCCCTTATGGCTTGAAGTCTGGCTTCCTATCGGCCTTGAGCATATGCTTGTTCAGAGATCATTTTGGCCTGCTCGAGCTCCGCCCTTAACCTCCAGCTCGAGGGCACTTTTTTCTCCGACCGCCGCTACAAGATTCTCCTCAGTCGTGGGCGTATACCTGCAACTCTTTGCCACTTCGAGATCCTTCTTCGTATCAGAAAGCTCATTTTCGATTTCGAACAATCTTATAGTCGTGTCTGTTAACTGAGCCGCCATAACTTCATCCTCCTTCAAAATGCGTTTAAGGGCGTTATGAGCTTGCTGAGACTCTTCCTCCAAGATAGCCAGCCGATGAGATTGATGAACGAATAGATCTCCGGCCTGAAAAGGAGCAAAATATGCACATTAATTTACACTTAATAAGTTTAGAGGACATAAAACAAGGTCAAAATTTATTCACCGGCTGATACGCTCCAGAAAAGTTTCCCATGAGCTGAAAGCCATCCATATTGAAGCGCTCAGTTATATCATCCTTAAATCTCCCGGCCATAAGAATTCTGAATGACTTATCCACCGAGTGTTCCCCTTCAGGGCCCAAATCCGAATCTATGTTCCCACATTCCACGTACGCAGTAGCCCTCGGACCTCGAAGGTGATCCTTTATATATTCTACCAAATCCGGTTCCATCTTTTATGGACGGCAAGGAACCAGACCTGGGTTGCGACCAAAGGGCCTTACCCATCTGGAGGATTCAGGAGGCTCACTGTTTCTTTTCCGAGCCATTCGTTCTTCTATTAATTGCCGAGCCTGAATTTGCTTAAATGAATAATGGATGTACCCTGCTGCATTCGGGTCAGCAATGTTGATCGAAAATACTGTCCGCAAAGGGCCATCCCCTTCAACCTGCAATGTTCCCCCGGCTTCAATCCTTGGAACGGTCGCAATCGGGGTCGGAATTACGGTGGTATTTCCACCAGGACCAACCGCCCCAGTATTCCGACCCGCCTTTGATTTCTTCTGCTTGCGAGGCTGGCCCTGGGTTTTATTTGAAGAAGAAGCAACATTCGAACCGGCTACAGATGTTCGAAACTTCTCGACAATTTCAGCTGCAAAATTAAAAGTAAGTTAAAACAGTGCCAAGGCAAAATAAGGTGTGACTTTGAAAATAATTGAGTGTACCTAAGGTAAGAGGGACATTGGCGGCATCGGCCTCTGCAGGTGCAGCCTACGCCTGTTGGTCATTTTGATCATTGTTCTCGTCCAAGGAAGAATGCACAAATTTGATCGTCGGTATAGGATCAGAACCTCTGCTAAGTCCAGCTAATCTCAAGACCCCCTCTTGAGTTAGTAGCGCAGTTTGATAGAGATCGGATTGAAGGGACTCTAGAAACTCTTCTGTGAGGTGTTGCTTGATGTTTCATTTGAGTCTCCATTTACCGTATATCCTGGGCTCTGCCCCTTCCCAAAGATATGGTTGCGGCTCCGAGCTCTCGTCTGAAGCTAGGGTGTCAGGACCGCGAACAAAGTAAAACTCTCCCTTCCAGCCCTTTGTATTACTTGATACCATGGTAGAAAGAATGGATTAGTTCGACCTCTGAGAAAAATACACAAATCTAGCGTTCGAAGTTGTAGATGTGCTCAGTTGAAAAACCTGCCAGAAGTTCTGAAAGGACGCCCTCTCTCCTTTTGCTTGCATAAGCACACTAAACGCGACCATATACGCGATCGAGTTGGGCAGAATTTGAGAAGGGGCAAGAGAGAAAGCCTCCAATAAATCGCTGATCGGTGGGATGAAAGGGATCCGTAGCCCATAAGAAAACTGCCTATTGTAGAAGGTTTGGCATCCTTTTGGAGGATCGGTAACCCGTTGCTCAGGGTTAGGGATGACGATCGAAAATCCATCAGGAATGAATTTTCCGAAATCGAGCTCCAATTTACCACGATGTTCTTCAATATAAGAGCTGGGAGTTTCATCAGCTCGAAGCTCGGTCCTATGGTGGTTGCCGCTGGTCGAGCTTTCTACCCACTTGAATATCGTAACGAAAATGTTACCTCCTATTGTATACTTGTGGGATTCGTTTTCTACCAACTTTAAGATCTCGGCTTCAGTTACCTCGACCTTCGTTGCTTCCGTCTCAACTTCATCTCCCTCGTTCTAGGACTCCTGACAAAGTTCTCCCTCTTCCATTTCAGAGTTGGAGCTGCAGCTCGAATTACCAGAGCTCTCCCTCTCCGAGAGTCAAAAATTACCAATAAGGGACATATCAGGATCGAATTCCGACCCTTCGACTACCTTGGCTTTGCCTTTCATATCTCTCGAACTAGACATCTTAACGATGCAAGTATTCAGGGATTAACTTTCAAAAGATGATTTGTTCGATCACTATGCTCCGATTTAGCGTTTTGGAATTTTTCGTAATTGAATCTTCAACGGTCAATGTATATATATAGGGTTAAAAAGGTAAATTGCAAATCGGACCCCGAGTAACCGCTAAGGTTGAGCTCTCTCACAGTAAATTTAAATATATCTTCCCGATAATTGCATTTTTGGCCCCTATACTCTACGAATTTAGGCCATAGCCTGGCTGTTGGAAAAGACATGCCTTTTCGGCCTCGGAATATTTCTACTTCTCCGAGCATCAGCCTCAGTTACGATCGAAGAAGTAGGGAGGTATTGATAAGGGCTCAATTGCTACAAACAGACTCAATCAACTCAACTGCTACAAACAACATTCTAGGGCTGAAGGAACATTGTCATTTACATCACAGCAGATAATCATTTTAAAGTTTCCAAGATATGCACTCGTTTTCCCTAGTTCGATTTTTATCCCACTGGGTTTTTCTGAATTAGGTTTTTAATGAGATATATCCGAAACACGAAATAATGATTCATGTCAATCTTGCGGCAACATTTACTTCTCCGAGCTTCAGCTTCACTTACGCTCGAGAAGTGGGGGAGTATTGATGAGGGGTACTTTGGATTCTCTATTTTGGGAAGTCACTCCTCGTCGAAAACCATGAATCCCGACCTTGAAGACATAATGCCGATCCCGTGTTCCAATTAGCCCAGTCTGATCTCCAGCAAAGAGGCTCAGGGTCGAATTTACTGTTGGACCGACCTCAGGCCTAGGCCCATGGGTCGAGAAGTATACCCCTGCGGATGGTTTACATAGCACACCACCTCAAGTATAAATACCACTAGCATTTATAACGCCACATACACTTTCACAGGTGCTCCTTGCTCGAACACACTGCTCGAAGACTCCTCGGAAAGTTAGATTAGATTACTTTGTATTGTAGCTAGTCTCTAGCTTGTACGGCATCCTATAATGCTCAAATAGGACCCCCAAATTGTATTCTTTGTACTCACGATCGTAAATATACATATTTGACCCCGCATTATCATTTATATTTGTCTGTACTTTCTATTATTGATCTCTTACGAAACACATCAAGATCAACTAAGGGTGAAAGCCGTTGCTATGCCTCCTAGATAAAAAAAAAAAAGGTTGAAAGCTGTTGCTACGACCCTCAAGTTAAATTCTCCGATAGTTTGGTTATGATTTTTCGATCTGTAAATGTGAGTCAATCATGAAAGATACAAGTTTACGAATCTGAAATTATAAGAAGGCTCGATATAGTTGTGCACTAATTCGATCCAGAAGATTACAAGTTATTCCTCTTCAGATTAATTTGTTCAGAGATCGGTTAAAAGTACTCTTTGGACATAAATCAAAGTTCAAGTTCGATTATCAAAGTTATAAATTCTTATCTATTTTGGGTCAGATTATGATCGAATTCACTTATGATTTAAGTTTGATGCTTATTTGATCAATTAATTCAAAATCCAATGATGTTGATCTTCAAATGAAAAAAGCAAGGAAAATAAACTGCAAGGCATATATGGATCGAAAAGGAGACTTTTTATTTATAAACTTTTACGAGCAGTTACAAGTGGTTCTTACAATAAGAAAATTCGAGCTCAAATAGTAAAATTACATCTTATGTCAACTATGCTACTACAAATTCTACGACCTATGCTAGGGGTCTCTGAGCGGCAAGAAGAGCTGCGGAGAGCAGATTCGAACCCTATCTCCAGGACTTTTAACCGATCTAAGATCTTCATCCGTGAACATAAGACTCGGACTAGTCATCGATCGATCGGCATCAGGCTTTGAGGTTAGACAATTTGAATTACAAAACGAGGATCTGTAAATTCAGAACTGCCCTTTTCTTGATGCCGCCTCTTGCTGGTTCATTCACACCCTTTTCCGAGTCGGAATCGCAGGGATCAGTTCCCGTTTGATTACTCCAAGCAATCTCGGAGGCACCATTTTTCAAGAAGCACCTTGAAGAAGTTGATGCTCGAGAACAGAGATGTGCACAAGGGAGTTGATCCGCTATTCGACCGAAATGACCGTCAGAATACCGTAATTTGAACCCATCTCAGACAAGGTATATCTGAGAGGCCACGTCGTTTGCCCGTATTCTAGACGGGTGGAGCTTCATTTGTCGATATTCTAGACGAGTAAAGTCTTTTTCGAAAGAGTGAAGGTTCGGAAAAAAGTGTGCGAGTTCAGATTTCGAACATTTTTATTCGCTGCTCAAAATTAATGATTCGATTCGTAAAAAACAAAAGTATGATCACGGAGATCGGATGAGACATTTTACTGGGAGTAAATAATGAAAGGGTAAAACCGCAACTATTTATAGCAGTGAAGAATTGGTCTCAACGGCCCAGATCATCCTTTAGGAACAGTCAGGATACGAGTGGTAAATGCGCCGACCATTCCGCTTCCCGAAGAATAGGGGTCTGTTTGGATGTATTATGCAAAAATTATCAGGACTTATTCAAGAAGGGACATCAGGCTGTGCTCGGAAATTATCATTGTGGTTGAATATAAAATTGATCGAGCTTATGTATTTCATACATAATTGGGTAAAATCAGACGTTCGGAATACGATAGTAAAACTGGTGCTCGATCGGAAATTACTAAAAGAAAAATTTATTGATTATCTCCCTGGTCAAATTCTATGGTGGTAAAATTTTGGCAACTAGTGGAGCAGTCAAAGTATAACTACGATTCTAAGATTACATAGAGAACTATATGGGGAAATATTGGATCTCAGTTCAAGAATCACCTAAGGCTTTGATCTATCTCTTATGATTAAGGATGTTATATGATAATTATTCCAAGTTAATTCGACCTCAACAATTGCTTCAAGTTAATTAAGGATGTAAAATCAGACGTTCGGAATACGATAGTAAAACTGGTCCTCGATCGGAAATTACTAAAAGAAAAATTTATTGATTATCTCCCTGGTCAAATTCTATGGTGGTACAATTTTGGCAACTAGTGGAGCAGTCAAAGTATAACTACGATTCTAAGATTACATAGAGAACTATATGGGGAAATATTGGATCTCAGTTCAAGAATCACCTAAGGCTTTGATCTATCTCTTATGATTAAGGATGTTATATGATAATTATTCCAACTTAATTCGACCTCAACAATTGCTTCAAGTTTTAGATTTCGATGTCTGATTTAGTTTATTTGCCAAGATCAGAAATAATAAATTATAAGCATAAGTGAGGCAGATGATCAAGTGGCGAAGTCAATTCGGAAATTTTATTTCCGAGCAAAAATAAAAATACAAGTTGGCATGAGCAAGTATATCATGTAATTAATTTCGAACAAGATACAGTATTACAACAATCTCCATATTGCAAGGTTATAAGATCGGATTCTTGATCCTACTACTTCTCGATCCTAATACATTCTAGAATCCTATTACATTCTTGATCCTATGAAATTTTCGGCGCAATCTTCCTCTCCCGCCGATTGTTCGTTGTCCTTCCTCGAACTTGAATAGTCGAAGCCGCAAGCTTCTGTTTTTTTTATCCTCATTCCGAAGACGGGAGGATTAAAGCATCTTTTTCTAGGTGTAATGTGAATACTTTGTTGCAGACCTAGATCTCCGACGCCCCACCCTATCATGTCTTCGAAAATAATTGTGGCAATAGGTCCCTCACTATGTGGACCGTGCCAGAAGAATGATAAACAACTGCTGACCATCCTTGAAGAACTTGATGCTCGAAATCCACCAACACATTGTGGGGTCGGGCCATTCCTCAGATCGTGGATGGTCAGCAATACCAAGGTTTTTTCCTTGTTTCGCCGAGCACAGGCTATGATCGGCAGCTTATTGGCTTTCCAGATCAGCTTATTGGCCTTCCAGATCGGAAAGATGTTCGTTTGTCGATATTTTAGATGAAATTGAAACATTGAGATCTCTATCTTTTCCAAAGAAGGTGCGAAGTCGAATTTCAAAAATTTGGGTTGAAAGGGGCTGTCTTCCGATCATCATCGTCGAAGCAAGTTTGTATCAAAAAGGAAGAGTGAACAAAATTTTGAAAGTCAAGGGTGTTCTTTTTTATAGTAACGCCCAGCCTGATCCGATAGCCACCGTGCGACGAAGATGGACGTCTGAGATTGAGTGACTGTTCCACTTCCCAAGGAATAGGGATTATTTGGCGGAGAAATTTTGCAGATATCAGTTAAATTTGGGCGAGTAGTTATTGACTCAGTTGAAGATACTACTTATGTTCGGAATTACACTTTATCGAGTACGAGTTTCAGATTTATGTAAGGATAAGGAGCATAAATTTAACCATTGAAAAATATTCATTCAAATAAAAACGGCGCAAAGCCGAACACAATGATCGAAGTTCAAAAGCCAAAATACAGACGGAATGAAAACATAAAATTACAACAAGTCCGGCAAAAAAAGCTACAGCCTTAGGAGGAGTTTATTCTCGAAAAATATCTTTCAAAGCTCCGCACTACGAGCCTCATAACCACAAGCATAGGCCTCTTTCTCACAGAGTTCAGAATTCTTCTTCTCCTGCTTAATCAGGCCCTTTAAATTGTCCAGCGTTTTGTTCAGTTCATCATGGACTTCTTCTCCTTTCTCCTTTGCGGCTCTCTCCTTCTCCATGGCTAGCTTTTCCTCAAAAGACTTGTTCACCTCCAAGGAACGTTCCAATGCAGCCTTATTTTTCTCTAGCTCAAGCGCAATAGCAGTTTGTCGCTCCGCCATCAGTCCGAGCTCAAGGAACTCTTTTCCAGCCTAAAAAAAAATTAACCCATGTGGAATGGGGCAAAAATTTTTGAAAAAAGTATTACCCGAATAAGGAAGTTCGATCCCAATTGGAATGACTGCCAGACACTCTTTCCCTTTGACGAGCCAGGTTCGGAATCCGAACGATGGGACTAGAAAAGATTCAGAACAAAGTCTTCAAGTGTTGCCTCGGAATGGGGCTTATTCTTCAACTCTTCAAGAAGGGAGGAGAGACTACGTGGAGCCTCCAAAGCATGTTGTGAACGGCGGGATTTACGACCTTCAAGGTCTCCCCTTGTGTTGCAGCCAAAGGTAGTGCCTGCACTGATGCTCCTTCATCAGCAGAAGTCTCAGAGCTCCCAAATGTCGGAATCCACCTTAGCCTCAGAGCTCCCAAGAGCATCGAACAGAGGCCTATTCTCCGAAGCTTGTTGCATTATTGTCTCGGTCTGAATCATCTCGGTCGAATGAGATCTTTTGCTTGAAGGCAGAATCGGACACCTTCTGTTTGCTTGAATCTCGTTTAATAGTGTCAGAAGACTTTTTAGGAGGATCCTCAACCTCGTCTGCGGATTTCTCATTCGATAGAATGGACTTGTTTGAGATAACCCTTGTGGCTTTCGTTGAAGTATTTTTCTCTGCTGCCTTAGCGGTTTTAGGTGATGATGCAGAAGCCTTCGAAGAGAACTTGGATGGTTTTGGATCTTTAGGCGGTTTTTGTTATTTTGATGGAGCCTTATCTTTTGCGACGGCGAATAACTGTTTGGGGTCGATTCGATCACCCAACAATTTATCCATAACGATCGAAGAAACTGAATTGATTTAGA
Source organism: Penstemon eatonii (assembly GCA_038501285.1). Classification (NCBI taxonomy): domain Eukaryota; kingdom Viridiplantae; phylum Streptophyta; class Magnoliopsida; order Lamiales; family Plantaginaceae; genus Penstemon; species Penstemon eatonii. The sequence continues at coordinate 33,690,531 of CM076710.1, read as the reverse complement.
GTACGAACATTCTTATCGACCTCAAAGCTCCGATCTTATCACTATGCGAATATGGTAGAATGAATTGGAATGGCCCTGTGTATTTATAGTGTGAGCAACGTGTTATTTTTACGGAACATGAACAGTCGCGACTCCCTAGTAATTCTGAAGAAGATTACTAAATTCGATCATATTATATAGTAAATTTGGTCATGGAAAATAAGTCTGATTATATATATAAAACCCAAGGGGTAGAAATTACAAGATGAGAGACGAAAAATACAAGGAAAAATCCTATTTTACAAAGTGCATCTTAACTATAAGATTTTCCTTGGTCGTTTCGCCCTCAGCATCGGTTTTGGTATTCCCTTCCTCTTCTCCTTCATCGTCCTCATAATCGGAATTATTATCATCTTTCATCAAAACTGTCATCTTTATCATCGTAGCTCTCACCTTAATCATCACCGTTTTGTTCATCACCACTAGAAATGTCCGTTTTGTCTTCAAGGGGAGCATCTTGTTCCTCGGATTCTTTGTCGATATCATTTATTCTTCCATTTTATTAATTAACTACTTTAATTAATATTATAATTAATTAGATAATCCAATTAATTAATTAGACATTAATTAACTAGATATCCTAATTAATAATTCCCCTCTTTGAATTAACACTTTAATTCATCAACTTTGATTTAACTTCCTTAAATCAACTACTTCCTTTTATGACTTTCACTGTCCAACTGTATTGTGTGTGTACCTCTGGGTTCACCATCAATTGTCAGGAATTCCACGACTTTCGTGATTTAATTAATGAGCAATTAATTGCTACGATCAATTAAACACTTTTAATTGACCACTCCAGAATTAATCTCCCTTATTAATTTAGGAGTACCCACACTTCATGGTCGATGTCTAGCCACAAGCCCATGAAGCCCAACTTCAGGTGAATTGATATTTGTGAACCTCACCTCTTATAAATGCCATGTACATACGGTCCTACTAAAGACTAATTTCCCGACCGAGACCTAGGGTGTGTGAATTGATCGGCACCTCTAATTATCTCGATTTTGTACTTCCTAATTCTGGATAAAAATTCCAGTGTAACTGCTAAATTTGGAAACCCCTTTCCAAAGCTGTCACTAACCATGGCCATGGGTTTCTCACGTGCACCAAATTCGCCCTAGCACCTCAAGTCAAAGGACTAAATCGTACACTATTATAAGTCTTGAGAGACATCCCATTACCGATATGCTTAATTTACTTCCATGATGGGTCTCTCTGTTCAGGTCGTTTGATGCGTTCGATCCCCTAGTCATATGCACTGACATCAAATGTCTTGTTCATGAAACTTTACAAATTCACTCCATGTGAATCATGCATAATCGTACAAGTCTTAGCGATTCTTTCGATACCCCGTCTCGTTCGGAATCTATGACTTGGAACGTGTTTTAAGATCACGACCTTAGAGATTGTTTCATGATTACACTCAATACAGAAGTCAATCGTCCCATAGTCTAATGTGACCTTAGAATTTCATCCAATCACTTAGATACGTTAGCGAAAGATGAAGTTGGCCATTGTTTAATTTACGTACTATAAATAAACAGGCGTATTAATTATTAAACCATAAGAAAACAGTCCTCTATTAAGCTAATTAATATTAGCTTGCTGGGCACTATCCTATCAGGTGCGTATAGTTGTGTACGCGAGTGGTTAGTACAAATATAGAATCTACCGACTCATCGTAATGGATGAGGGAATTTCCTATAAGATTCTTACATAATAGATCCGAGAAACCCGTGGCCACGGTCGGTGACAGATTTGGAAAGGGTTTCCAAATTTAGCAGTCACACTAGATTATTATCCCAAATTATAAAGTATAGTTATTGAGATAATTAGAGATGCCGATCAATTCACACACCCTAGGTCTCGATCAGGAAATTAAGTCGATAGTAGGACCGTATGTACATTGCAATTATAAGAGGTGAGGTTCACAAATATCAATTCACCTGAAGTTGAGCTTCATGAGCTTGTGGCTAGACATCGACCATGAAGTTTGGGTACTCCTGAACTAATAAGGGAGATTAATTCTGGAGTGGTCAATGAAAGGGGTTTAATTGATCGGAGCAATTAACTGCTCGTGAATTAAATCACGAAGGGTTCATGGACCTGCTGCCAATTGATGGTGAACCTAGAGGGTCAAACACAATACAGTTGGACAGTGACAGGCATAATACTTGATTTAAGGGAGTTAAAAAAAATGAATTAAAGTGTTAATTCAATTGGAAGGTTAATTAATTAGATAGTCTAATTAATTAAATATTAACTAAAGTGTTCATTAATTGAGAGATGTCAATTAATTAGATTAATTGGGCTAATTTAATTAAATGGTTAATTAAATTAAGTTGCAAAACATGGGCCTTTAATTAATAGCCCAGAAAAAGTATTGCAAGACTAGGTTTAGTTAAGGGGGCCTATATAAGGAGTCTAGGAGAGACTCAAACACAACAAGTGAAAACTTACTATTTCACACAAAAACCCTAGCCGCGCCCCTGCCCTGCAGCGCCCCCTCTCTCGCTGTTCTCCCATTGCTGGATCTAGATATGCTTCTTCCTCCATTGACAACCTTGAAGATCTAGTTCGTAACCTGCGACTTGGAGGTGTCACTACAATCCAGCTGTTGTGGATATGCTCTGGAGGTGAGACAATTGGATCACTGCTTGTGAATCAAGAACAAAGCCGGAGGTCACCACCACCTTGTATGTGGTGAGGTAAAATCGCAGATCACCCCTCTTTATTTATGTTTGTTGCTTGATTCTACCTTTTCACATATATAAGGTGGAGTATATATCTAGGGACTGATGGGCATCTCGGAAAAAATTTTAAATTCCGCACTTTCGTTGTTTTGACAATCGAGATATCCCAACAGTCCACTCTTCCAAGTCACATAGATCTTTGATCTTACGTGGTTTCGTACGAGATCAACAAAGGAAAGTAAAGACAACTGTGTGTGGTAGTATGGGTAATATGAGCTCAAATATGTATATTCCGAACACGAATGTAAAGATTACAATATAGGGGGCCTATCTGAGCATTATAGGATGACGTACAAGCTAGAGACTTAATACAGTACAAAGTGATCTAATCTAACTTCAGAGGAGATACACCTGGGAAAGCGTGTCTGGCGTTACATGAGGCGGTGTGCTAGGTGAGCCATCCACAGGGATATATTTCTTGGCCTAAAGGCCTAAGCCTGGGGTCGGCTCAACAGTGAATCCGATTGTGACCTCTTTTGCTGGCGATCGGGCTGAACCGATTGTAAACTGCGTTGTTGGGATCGATATTATGTCTTCGAGGTTGAATTTTCTGTTGTTTGATCAGATATGATTTCCAAAATAGGGAGAATCCAAAGTACCCCTCACCAATACTCCCCCACTTCTCGAGCTTAAGTGAAGCTAAAGCTCAGAGAAGTAGAAATTGCCTTAGGGTCGGCATGCATCATTGGCGCGTGTTTCAGATATGCCTCATTAAAAACCTAATTCGGAAAAACTCAGTGGGATAAAAATCGAACCAGGAAAAAAGAATGCATATCTTGGAAACCTCAAAAATGAATAATAGCTGCGGTGTCGAAACAATTGTCCTTTGTTCTTGCTTGAATTAATAGTTGTTCCCACTTGAAATTCGATCTGATCGGTTATTTGAAATTGTTGATTCCCCATTAATACTCCCCCACTTCTCGAGCGTAAGTGAAGCTGAAGCTCCAAGAAGTAGACATATTCCGAAGTTGAAGAGACATGTTTTTTTCACTAGGCAGGCTACGACCTAAATTTGTAGAGTGGACCAAAAATACAATTATCGGGAAGATAAATTTGAATTTACTGTGAGAGAGCCCAACTATCGCGGTTACTCAGGGTTCGATTTGGAATTTAACTTTTTAACCCTATATATATACGTTGACCGTTGAAGATTCATTCACGAAAGAATCCAAAACCCTTGATCGGAGCTTAGTGATCGAATTTATCAAGTACCCTAAAAAGTTGATCTACCATAGTTTATATATCCATAATGTCTAGCTCATGAGATTTAAAGGGAAAAGGCAAAGTTGTTGAAAGATCGGAATCCCATCCCGTTTTGCAAATCGTTGAAGACTATGAAGCTTCTGAAGAAGAAAACTTCGGCAGCTCGAACGATACCTCCGACTCTGATATCGATGAAGGAGAACTCCGTGAAGAATCTTCGGACGAGGAGGAGGCTCAGTCCGAGAACGAAGATGAAGAGCAAACCGAACAAATAGAGTTGGAGGAGAATGTAACCATAAGTACAGCATCGACGGTAAAGCTTACGTCAGAATATACAAACATGAAGAACCTTCGAACAGTACCAATCACCATAGAACCGAACTATGTTGGAATTCGGTAAGATAAACAGCCATAGGCACAGCGGAATATAAAATTTTAGGACCTCTTACGGAATCTTGCCAGGATACTACTCTAGGTGTATATGTTGGGATATTCTATCATGGGGCTCGATTGTCAATACAACAATGTGCGGAATTTAAAATTTTTCGAAGTCCCTAATAGTCCCATAAATCTTTCTCCACAGTTAATTATACGAAAAGGTTGAATCAAACAATTAATTAAACACAGGGGGTTAATCGCAATTTACCTCACCACGGAATTGTGGTGGTTTCCTCCAGGTGTTTGGTTCGATCCACAGCTTGAGTGATCCATGTGTCTCACCTCCAAAGTTAGTCCACACCAATTGGATTGTAGTGACACCTACAAGTCTTAGTCTCAGAACTGGATCTCGCAGGTTTGTCAGCAAAGGATTTTAGATCTGGATCTGGACTTAAGATCTGGATCAGGATTAGGAGATACAGATGGAAGAAACGAATCACAGGACTTGTGTGATTCGAACAGGGCTCGGCCAGGTCAGGTCTGGTCGGCTTGGGTTCGGCCGAGGGTAGCTTCGGGCGACTAGGGTTTGGGGCGAACTTGTGGGGCGGTTTTGCAAATAAAAATTCTCGTCAAAAATCTGATTTTTTTCTCTTATAAAAATCGATATTTCTCTCTCAATTTTCAGCAAAAGTATTTTGTTCTCTCAAAAGTTTTCTTGTGTTGTAGTCCATTATGAAGAGAAGAGGGAAGAGTATTTATAAGAGAAGAATCCTTCTCTTGATAGATATCTTCTTCCCTTATCTCCAAATCTTTCATTCCTTGTCAACTTGGGAATGTGAGATTTGATAGATCTCTTCTTGCTTGTCCTTCAAGAATCAAAACTCCTTTTCCTTTAATTGTCAAAATCGCCCCTACCCCTATTTCAAGATAATTGCAAAATCAACCCATAATTATCCAATACCAAAATTGGTTAATTTATTTATTCTTCAAATTTAATTAACTATTTTAATTAATTTCATAATTAATCAGATAACTCTAATTAATTAATTGAACATTAATCAATTAGATATCTAATTAATATTCTCCTATTGAATTAATACCATAATTCAATTACTTTGATTTAACAACTTTAAATAATACATTTCCTTTTCGACAGTCACCGTCCAATTGTATTGTGTGTGACCCTCCGGGTTCACCATCAACTGGCAGCAGGCCCACGACTTTCGTGATTTAATTAACGAGCAATTAAATGCTCCGATCAATTAAACAACTTTTAATTGACCACTCCAGAATTAATTTCCTTATTAATTCAGGAGTACCCACACTTCAAGGTTGATGTCTAGCCACAAGCCCATGAAGCCCAATCAAAGGTGAATTGATAATTGTGAACCTCACCTCTTATAATTGCCATGTACATACGGTCCTTCCACGATGATTTCCCGATCGAGACCTAGGGTGTGTGAATTGATCGGCACCTCTAATTATCTCGATTCTGTACTTTCTAATTCTAGATAATAATTCCGGTGTGACTGCTAAATTTGGAAACCCCTTTCCAAATTCGTCACCAACCATGGCCATGGGTTTCTAGGAACATATTATCGAAGAACGTACAGGAAATACTCTCACCTTATCAGGGTGAGTCGATAGATCCTTTCTTAGTACTAACCACTCGCGTACAGTTTTGTACGCACCCAACTTAGGCACTTTGCGGCCAGGCTACGTGACCAGTACCAGAATCTAAGTACGCACACTCGTGCATTGAATTCGCCCTAGCACCTCAAGTTTAAGGACTAAATCGTACACTATTATAAACCTTGAGAAACATCCCATCACCGATATGCGTCATGCGCTTCCACAATGGGTTTCTCTGTTCGGGTCGTTCGATGCATTCAATCCTCCATTGAACCACCTACTCATATGCACTGGCCTCAAATGCCTTGCTCATTAAACGCTACAAATTCACTCCATGTGAATCATGCATACTTGTACAAGTCTTGGCGATTCCTACGATACCCCGTCTCGTTCGGAATCTATGACTTGGAACGGTTTTAAGATCACGACCTTTGAGACTGTTTCATGATTGCACTCAGTACTGAAGTGAATCGTCCCATAGTCTATTGTGACCTTAGGATTTCATCCAATCGCTTAGATAAGTTCGCGAGAGATGAAGTTGGCCATTGTTCAATTTCACGTACTATGAATGAACGGGCGTATTAATTATAAACCATAAGAAAATAGTACTTCAACAAGCTAATTAATATTGGCTTGCTGGGCACTATACTATCAATCTCCCACTTGCCCTAAAGCCAATCACAACATTTCGAAGACCCATCTATACCAAGATGCCCTCGAACCCATTTGCGAATGATCTTAATTAGTGGATCTGCTAAGTTTGTCCTTTTGAGACAACGTAGTAATTTTACGCGTCTCAGTTATCTATGACTTGTTCAATCATATGATATTGTGTTCAGATCATCGGTGAGATCTCGTTTCCCTTTCATTGAGCAATTGCCTTGTTTAAATCGGTTAAGATTATGACAGGCTTTTGCCATGCTAGGTAATTCATCCAATCATTGGACGAATGTTTCTCATCAAAACACTTTCTCTTGTGCAGCATCATAATGGTGCGATTATTCTGATTGAGTCGGCAACGGTATACTATTGGAATTTCTTCCAATTTACCTTCGCTTCATCAAGACAGAATAAATCATCCACTTCAGACTGGAAATCTTGAATCACTAAATTCTTAGAGTTTTCAATTCTCCATTACTACCACATACCAGCATTATATCCTTTAATTATCTTCGAGGATTGCTTTAATGGTAGTTCAGTGTCCTTTACTGGTTTTCGACTATCAGTGGCCCGTGAAAGGTCAGAGCTTTTGATGAGTCAGGTCTTGTACAAGACTTTGCATGCTACATGCAATCCTAATGCCAAAACATAATGCTTCTTGAAACAATTACTTCTTTACTCATTTATATGTAGGGCTCATTAAATAAGTAAGAGGAATCTTGTCTCTTTGGAAACAATCCTTTTCTTGGATTCTTCCATATTGAATTTAATCAATATACAGTCTTTGTACTTCGATTTGGTGAATTGCAACATCTACTTTGCTTTTATCTCCATAAATACGTATTGCCAGTACGTGAGATGTAATTCCCAAATCTTATCATGGAAAATTGCGTGAATAACATGCTTTCGTCTGTGCTTCTCTGATATTCTTATATCGTACTTGATGCATAGATCAACATCTCGTTGCGTTGCGAATTTAACTATGCTCCCACTGATCCTCTTGCACATTTGGAATCCATATGCCTTTTTGACAACTTCAACATTCTTGATTGACTTATCAAGTTGCATGTTCCAAGTTCTGGAAAAAGTCACAGATTGACCTTTGGATTTCAATAGAGATCTTCTCATCAATTTTCAATTGTGAGATGCAGGATTCATATCCAAAACAGTCATTCTTCGGTAGTCAAAACCACCTTTCTATGGCTAATAGTTTCGAAATGGATTTTGACGTAGCAAATGGAGAAGGTATTCTTGGTCCTTGAAGGACTTTTGAAGAGTGACCTATCGCCATTAGGTGAGTCAAAGTTTCCACTTTGAATCTTATGGCTTCATGCCATATCCATTATTTGTGCATGGATCGGTTCAGCAGGTTTCAGGGTTTACTCCCACTGTTTGTGGGGATGGGTCCAGTACCTTGGACTTCATCAAGTTCTATGACATTCCTTATTTCCTTTGACAAGAGTTTTGTCAACAGAGGAACAAGCTTCTTACGAGATACTTTCGTTTCTCTTTGTCGTAGAACAGGTATCCAATGGATTTCGTCGGATACCCCACAAACTTTATATGAATCAGATCTACCATCTAATTTCTCATATAAGGGTGTGTTGCTATGTCTTAGATGACATGGCGGTGTAAGAACTTACTTCGAAAAATACTAGACCAAGTACTTTTGAAGAGTCAGGGGAGGATATCTCCTAATGTGAATATAGGAATTTAGCAAGATCTCAGTCGAGAGTCGAACCAAGTTTCATCAAAGCTCAATCTTCTTCTTTGATTTGCTTTGTTTAGAATTCTATTCTCCTTTAGATAATCGAGGATTCAGTTGCTTATGTTTCAGCAAGTTTGATTAGATCAAATTGCTTTTGACATAATGCATCTAGTTACTTCATTTCCAAAACGTCTATTGAATTACTTCAATAGTTTCAGAATTGTACTTCGGCCAAGTATACATACACTTTGACGATTGAAATCGTAAGTATATATGAAGTAGCATCCTTCTTGAACTAGTGCTTTTAGTTCTAATTGATTTGAAATGTTTGGAATGCCTAGCAGTCCTTTATTTCGGTTATTATTCCTTTAAGACAAGATTTGAAAGTTCGGAGTTTTATCCAAGTTCCTTATTTCAACAACAGTAGACAAAAACCTTTTCTTTCGAATATTTCTTTTTTTTTTTTTTGGTACAAGTAAGTGGGCTACCACTCCGAGCCGGGTCGCTGTTTACGGAAAGCTCTCCCCAAGGGATCCTTTACAGTGGAGGGGGTCGAACCCTTGACCTCCCTGTGGTTCTAGCCAGCTTTTATCCACTAGACCAAATCCCTTTGGGTTTTCGAATATTTCTTTAGGAAGGATGTCCAAAATAAACATTTCAGTGTGAACGATTATCCAGGTTTTTCGATTCAGCATATAGTCTTCGAAGTTTTGATTCGTTTATCATTGTTTATTTTTATCTTTCAAAACATCAACATTTGTACAAAGTTAAATCGCTCTAATTAAATAAATTCCATTCTCAATGGTAAAGCAATAATGTCTTGTACAAAATTTGAAATAATACTCAAAATAAACTAAAATTAAAAACTCATGCTAATGAAAAATTAAGTAAAAACTTCTTCTAAAAAAAGGAATGTCTAGGTTCAGTTCTTCCTTGACCCAGTCCCTGAATTCGTTTTCCCTCAACTCTCTCTGCACTGCTTGCATCTTCCTTTCAAGGAATTTCCTCCTTGTAGGTGGAGAGGGAATAGTTTCATCCGCTGTAAACTCTTTTACAGAAATGAAAGTTTTATCAGATGTCTTACATCAAAAAGATTTAACAAATGTATAATTTAAAAATCATACCGTAGTTAAGTCTATCCAGGAATTCATTTTCATTAAGCTTTCCTATCTTCTTTTCGTGCTTACACAATGGGCAATTTTCTTCATATAGTCCAAGACCTTTTAGATGAGCTTCTTCATATTTGTCTAACAACTCATGCAATTGTTTTGTTTCAATTCCATTAGGCGGAATATCACAATGTTGCATGAAATGAGTGAAGATGTCAGAAAGACCACGTGTGGTAATTTCTATCTCATCTTCGAGAGTCAATCGGGCTCCAAGCCTTTTGATTCGTTTGAACATCTTGGTTAAGTAACAACAATATTCCTTGACATTATTAAACTTAGCCATGGTCTTTTCTCGAAGATAATAGCACATCATAGCCCCCAAAGTATTTTCGCTTCTAACATTCATCAATACTCGTTTGAACGGAATAGTGGATGGTAAATGGCTAACAATAAAATAGACAACTATAAGCAGACAGGTTTAATATTAATACTTATAATTAACGAAATTTGGACTTTTTATCGAAAAAGTTCTCCCACTATTTTTATCGAAACAATAACCCCTTCTAGTTTCGGGAAAAATCTATTTCCTAGTAGGTCTTGACGTCCCAGCAGCAATTAGTTGCACCCACGACTCGTGGCCATACAATTAATTCCCTAGGTAGGCATACTTATTGCCAATTGTGTCTACCACAAAACCTTCAAGCTATTTTGCCTCGTTTTTTGCATTTATCTAGCACTGCTACATCATAAATGTTACTACGCGGTAAGTCTAACCCATTAATCATGATAAGCAACGAGCCCGGTCATGAATTCTCCGTAACTAGTTATCGGTCGATCTTCACGTCCCGACCAGTCCCTACCCTTGTCAAGTTTTATTAAAACTAGAATCAAGGAATTTCGTGCATTGCCCCTTTCTTCGACTCGGGTGCCAGACTCTGGATCACCTCTATCGATAAGTAGACAACATGCACTAGTCCCTATTAATGGAAGGCTTGGATTTTATAAAACTTCATTTTATATTTAACCCAGTATGACTTAATATTTATTCGAGAGGGGAATTTTCGGTTTTGAAAGTTTAAGGAAACTCTCCTCGAGATCTCACCGCTTCAATTATGCTTTATCTTTTATTTACGATCTAGATTCTAGCGCGCAAACAAACAAGCAATCATAAATCGAAAAATAAATAAAAGCCATACAAGCCTAGCATGCACCACAATATGTTTTCGATCGGGAGCCTCCTATGCAGGCCATCATCGAGCCAATGATGTTGGCCCAATTGGTCAATCTAAAGGGTTCTCAAAGGACCTATGCTATTACACAATGTACCATGCATACATGGCCTTCAATTCTTCTTGGACTCCCACCTTGCTTGTAAACGGGCCTCCATCCTAGACTAGGAAAGCAGTAAAGCCCTATTCTATTACAAAGGCTCAAAGTGGCCCAAAAATAATAACAGGCTCGCAGGCCCAATAAAAACTATGCATTAAATTAAACCAATCACATCTAACCTAAGGTCACGGCTCGGCGCGATCGAAAACCACGTAAGCAGTTCACGTAGAGCAAGAAACATGCAAACAACTTTTACGTATTTCTTTCTTCGTTTTAAAACTATCTTTTAAAACTAACTTCCTATGATTCTTGCTTTTTAGTCACTACTAATTATGACAAATAAATTCTCGGATAAATAAAACAAGTTTTCTGCCTCATATTAAGATTCTGATTTTTCAACTTTTGAAAATTGCAGTTCAGCCCCTATACTTTCGGAAATTGCACTTTTGACCCCAAAACTTTTGAAAAGTTACAAATTACCCCCAAAACAGTTTTCGGACAGAAGGACCATAAAATAAAATTTTGAAATCCAGAAAATTTTCGAATTTGCAAACTGACCCCTGAACTTTCGGAAGTTGCAAAACAGCCCAAAAACCCGTACGACTGAATTTTCAGAAACAGTCCAGATTTTACAAAAATTTCCAGAAACAGAAAAATTAATTTTCAGCCCTTAATTTTGATATTTGCGATTTTTGCACCAAGAGTCCTGATTTTTCGAAAAACTATAAATTCGCCACAGATCTTAAAAGGCAATTTTACCCAATCATAGATCCAGTCATAACAAGCAAGAATCAATCAACAGAACATAATTATCACGCGTTCTCATACATACAATCAAGCATATACAGTGAAAACACATTATGTTCAGGCCTTTTCGTATAAAAACGTATGGAGTTGGCTCTGATACCACTGTTGGGATATTCTATCATGGGGCTCGATTGTCAATACAACAAAGTGCGGAATTTAAAATTTTTCGAAGTCCCTAATAGTCCCATAAATCTTTCTCCACAGTTAATTATACGAAAAGGTTGAATCAAACAATTAATTAAACACAGGGGGTTAATCGCAATTTACCTCACCACGGAATTGTGGTGGTTTCCTCCAGGTGTTTGGTTCGATCCATAGCTTGAGTGATCCATGTGTCTCACCTCCAAAGTTAGTCCACACCAATTGGATTGTAGTGACACCTACAAGTCTTAGGCTCAGAACTGGATCTCGCAGGTTTGTCAGCAAAGGATTTTAGATCTGGATTTGGCTTAAGATCTGGATCAGGATTAGGAGATACAGAAGAAACGAATCACAGGACTTGTGTGATTCGAACAGGGCTCGGCCAGGTCAGGTCTGGTCGGCTTGGGTTCAGCCGAGGGTAGCTTCGGGCGACTAGGGTTTGGGGCGGTTTTGCAAATAAAAATTCTCGTAAAAAATCTGATTTTTTTCTCTTATAAAAATCGATATTTCTCTCTCAATTTTCAGCAAAAGTATTTTGTTCTCTCAAAAGTTTTCTTGTGTTGTAGTCCATTTTGGATAGAAGAGGGAAGAGCATTTATAAGAGAAGAATCCTTCTCTTGATAGATATCTTCTTCCCTTATCTCCAAATCTTTAATTCCTTGTCAACTTGGGAATGTGAGATTTGATAGATCTCTTCTTGCTTGTCCTTCAAGAATCAAAACTCCTTCTCCTTTAATTGTCAAAATCGCCCCTACCCCTATTTCAAGATAATTGCAAAATCAACCCATAATTATCCAATACCAAAATTGGTTAATTTATTTATTCTTCCAATTTAATTAACTATTTTAATTAATTTCATAATTAATCAGATAACTCTAATTAATTAATTAAACATTAATCAATTAGATATCTAATTAATATTCTCCTATTGAATTAATACCATAATTCAATTACTTTGATTTAACAACTTTAAATCATACATTTCCTTTTCGACAGTCACCGTCTAATTGTATTGTGTGTGACCCTCTGGGTTCACCATAAACTGGAAGCAGGCCCACGACTTTCATGATTTAATTAACGAGCAATTAAATGCTCCGATCAATTAAACAACTTTTAATTGACCACTCCAGAATTAATTTCCTTATTAATTCAGGAGTACCCACACTTCATGGTCGATGTCTAGCCACAAGCCCATGAAGCCCAATCAAAGGTGAATTGATAATTGTGAACCTCACCTCTTATAATTGCCATGTACATACGGTCCTTCCACGATGATTTCCCGATCGAGACCTAGGGTGTGTGAATTGATCGGCACCTCTAATTATCTCGATTCTGTACCTTCTAATTCTGGATAATAATTCCGGTGTGACTGCTAAATTTGGAAACCCCTTTCCAAATTCGTCACCAACCATGGCCATGGGTTTCTAGGAACATATTATCGAAGAACGTACAGGAAATACTCTCACCTTATCAGGGTGAGTCGATAGATCCTTTCTTAGTACTAACCACTCGCGTACAGTTGTGTACGCACCCAACTTAGGCACTTTGCGGCCAGGCTACGTGACCAGTACCTAAATCTAAGTACGCAAACTCGTGCACCGAATTCGCCCTAGCACCTCAAGTCTAAGTACTAAATCGTACACTATTATAAGCCTTGAGAAACATCCCATCACCCATATGCGTCATGCGCTTCCACAATGGGTTTCTCTGTTCGGGTCGTTCGATGCATTCAATCCTCCATTGAACCACCTACTCATATGCACTGGCCTCAAATGCTTTGCTCATGAAGCGCTACAAATTCACTCCATGTGAATCATGCATACTTGTACAAGTCATGGCGATTCCTACGATACCCCATCTCGTTCGGAATCTATGACTTGGAACGGTTTTAAGATCACGACCTTTGAGACTGTTTCATGATTGCACTCAGTACTGAAGGGAATCGTCCCACAGTCTATTGTGACCTTAGGATTTCATCCAATCGCTTAGATAAGTTCGCGAGAGATGAAGTTGGCCATCGTTCAATTTCACGTACTATGAATGAACGGGCGTATTAATTATAAACCATAAGAAAATAGTACTTCAACAAGCTAATTAATATTGGCTTGCTGGGCACTATACTATCAATCTCCCACTTGCCCTAAAGCCAATCTCAACATTTCTAAGACCCATCTATACCAAGATGTCCCTCGAACCCATTTGCGAATGAGCTTAATTAGTGGATCTGCTAAGTTTGTCCTTTTGAAATAACGTAGTACTTTTACGCGTCTCAGCTATCTATGACTTGTTCAATCATATGATATTGTGTTCAAATCATCGGTGAGATCTCGTTTCCCTTTCATTGAGCAATTGCCTTGTTTAAATCGGTTAAGATTATGACAGCTTTTGCCATGCTAGGTAATTCATCCAATCATTGGACGAATTTTTCTCATCAAAACACTTTCTCTTGTGCAGCATCATAATGGTGCGATTATTCTGATTGAGTCGGCAACGGTATACTATTGGAATTTCTTCCAATTTACCTTCGCTTCATCGAGACAGAATAAATCATCCACTTCAGACTGGAAATCTCGAATCACTAAATTCTTCGTGTTTTCAATTCTCCATTACTACCACAGACCAGCATTATATCCTTTAATTATCTTCGAGGATTGCTTTAATGGTAGTCCAGTGTCCTTTACTGGTGTTCGACGATCAGTGGCCCGTGAAAGGTCAGAGCTTTTGATGAGTCAAGTCTTGTACAAGACTTTGCATGCTACATGCAATGCTAATGCCAAAACATAAGGCTTCTAGAAACAGTTACTTCTTTACTCATTTATATGTAAGGCTCATTAAATAAGTAAGAGGAATCTTGTCTCTTTGGAAACAATCCTTTTCTTGGATTCTTCCATATTGAATTTAATCAATATACAGTCTTTGTACTTCGATTTGGTGAATTGCAACATCTACTTTACTTTTATCTCCATAAATACATATTGCCAGTACGTGAGATGTAATTCCCAAATCATATCATGGAAAATTGCGTGAATATCACGCTTTTGTCTGTGCTTCTCTGATATTCTTATATCGTACTTGATGCGTAGATCAACATCTCGTTGCGTTGCGAATTTAACTATGCTCCCACTTATCCTCTTGCACATTTGGAATCCATATGCCTTTTTGACAACTTCAACATTCTTGATTGACTTATCAAGTTGCATGTTCCAAGTTCTGGAAAAAGTCACAGATTGACCTTTGGATTTGAATAGAGATCTTTTCATCAATTTTCAATTGTGAGATGCAGGATTCATATCCAACAGTCATTCTTCGGTAGTCAAAACCACCTTTCTATGGCTAATAGTTTCGAAATGGATTTTGACGTAGCAAATGGAGAAGGTATTCTTATTGGTCCTAGAAGGACTTTTGAAGAGTGACCTATCGCCATTAGGTGAGTCAAAGTTTCAACTTTGAATCTTATGGCTTCATGCCATATCCATTATTTGTGCATGGATCGGGTCAGCAGGTTTCAGGGTTTACTCCCACTGTTTGTGGGGATGGGTCCAGTTCCTTGGACTTCATCAAGTTCTATGACATTCCTTATTTCCTTTGACAAGAGTTTTGTCAACAGAGGAACAAGCTTCTTACGAGATACTTTCGTTTCTCTTTGTCGTAGAACAGGTATCCAATGGATTTCGTCGGATACCCCACAAACTTTATATGAATCAGATCTACCATCTAATTTCTCATATAAGGGTGTGTTGCTATGTCTTAGATGACATGGCGGTGTAAGAACTTACTTCGAAAAATACTAGACCAAGTACTTTTGAAGAGTCAGGGGAAGATATCTCCTAATGTGAATATAGGAATTTAGCAAGATCTCAGTCGAGAGTCGAACCAAGTTTCATCAAAGCTCGATCTTCTTATTTGATTTGCTTTGTTTAGAATTCTATTCTCCTTTAGATAATCGTGGATTCAGTTGCTTATGTTTTAGCAAGTTTGATTAGATCAAATTGCTTTTGACATAATGCATCTAGTTACTTCATTTCCAAAACGTCTATTGAATTACTTCAATAGTTTCAGAATTGTACTTCGGCCAAGTATACATACATTTTGACGATTGAAATCGTAAGTATATATGAAGTAGCATCCTTTGAATTAGTGCTTTTAGTTCTAATTGATTTGAAATGTTTGGAATGCGTAGCAGTCATTTATTTCGGTTATTATTCCTTTAAGACAAGATTTGAAAATTCGCTTCATGTGTATTGTGTATGCCCCCGTAGGTTCACCACATAATTGGCCGTGGGTTATAATTAAATATTCTTTAATTATTCGAGTAAAACTTACTCTAAATCAATCGAACACTCTGTCGATTGATTATTCCAAAATTAGCACCCCTGCCAATTTGGGAATTCTCCCACACTCCACGCTCGATGTCCAGCCACAAGTCCATGGAGCCCAATCACTGGTGAATTAATTCAGTGAACCTTTTATCATTTACAATTTCCATATACGACATAATCTCTCCATCAAACAATCTCCCAGTCGAGACTTAAGGGCATGGTCTTTCATCGGTTTCCCTTGTCTTTCGTCTTGACCTTATGTATTCTGATCTCGAAATAAATTCTCTTTGACTTAATCTTTATGAGCTACTTACATAAAGTCGTCAGATACCTTGGCCAAGGACCAGAATTAATTTCTCACAGAAATCCATAGGAGAATTTCCCAATCTATCAAGTCGGGTCAATGGATCCTTTATTAATGATATGAATCTGCATACGAGTTCTTCTATACCCAATATGAGTCCACAGAGACTTTCTAGCGATCCCCAGTCAGTCGGAACTCATATCAAAGCATACACGTTCTCGCACCAGATAAACCCTATCACCTCAAGTAGTTAGGGATCGTTCCTCGTATACTATTATAAATTGGAATAACTTCAACCCCGATATGCGACTACCGCTTCCATGGTCAGTTATTTCCTAATTGGGGTATTCAGTGCGCTTGCCATCCCAGCAAGCCACCCACTTATGTGTATCGACTATCCCAGTCACGCTCGTGGACCCCAGCGTTCTCCAGTTCATCGGAGTATACACAATAGTGAGAGTCTATCCGAATCCAACGATGTCCTATCTCGATTGGATTCTACGACTCTTGAATATGTTCTAGATCACGACCTTGGAGATCAATCCACGGGTTGTCCCATAGCCCTGCGATCTAAGGACTTCTATCCTTATGCGTAGATAATTATTACATAAGATAAAGATGACAATTTAATAAAGTGCATTTATTAATCGAGATTGAATAGTTCCTTATTTATTACAATAAATGCTCGCCATACAGCTGGCTTGCAGGACACTATTTCTATCAATCTCTCACTTGTCCTAAAGCCAGTCTTTTATGTTCTTGAGTCCCATCTTACACAGATGTTTCTCAAATGCCTTTTGAGGCAGGGGCTTCGTTAGTGGGTCTGCAGTATTATCTTCTGAGTCGACACGTTCCATCTTAATGTCTCCTGATATCTCTTATAACGTGGTATCGTCTTTGTACGTGCTTGGATTTCTGATGAGATCTCGGCTCCTTTGCTTGCGCTATTGCTCCATTGTTATCACAGAACAAGTAATGGGCTCAGCGATGCTAGGTATCACATTCAATTCCTGGATGAAGTTCCTCATCTAAACACCTTCCTTTGCTGCATCACTCGCGGCAATGTATTCTGCCTCGGTGGTTGAATCCGCGGTTGTTTCTTGCTTGGAGCTCTTCCAGCTAACCGCACCACCATTGAGGCAGAACACGTATCCTGATGTCGACTTGAAGTCGTCTACATCACATTGGAAGCTCGAGTCTGTATAGCCTTCTAATTTCAATTCTCCTCCACCGTATACCAAGAACAATTCCATAGTCCTTCTCAGGTACTTCAGAATTGCCTTTACGGCTATCCAGTGTTGCTAACCTGGATCAGATTGGTAGCGACTTGTAACGCTTAGAGCGTATGCTACGTCTGGTCTAGTACATAACATACCATACATTATGCTTTCTATCGCGGATGCATATGGTACTCGAGACATATTGCTTCTCTCTTCAGGCGTCTTTGGGGCCATAGACTTAGAGAGTGCAATCTCATGTCTCATTGGAAGCAATCCTCTCTTGGATTCTTCCATATTAAATTTTTTCAAGATTTTATCTATGTACTGGGATTGGGAGAGGCCCAGCAGTCCTTTTGATCTATCTTG
The DNA here is from genome assembly GCA_038501285.1 of Penstemon eatonii. Taxonomy (NCBI): domain Eukaryota; kingdom Viridiplantae; phylum Streptophyta; class Magnoliopsida; order Lamiales; family Plantaginaceae; genus Penstemon; species Penstemon eatonii. The sequence continues at coordinate 33,672,560 of CM076710.1, read as the reverse complement.
GTAGATCCTTATACCTAGTACATAGGATGCTTCTCCCATATCCTTCATTGAGAATTGTGTAGATAACCATGCTTTAGTTTCAGACAACGCTTTCACATTGTTTCCAATGAGAAGAATGTCGTCAACATAAAGCACCAAAAATTCAACTGTACTCCCACTGATCTTCTTGTACACGCAAGGTTCGAACATGTTTTTGATGAATCCAAAAGTTTGGCTTGTCTCATCGAAACGAATGTTCCAACTTCGGGAAGCTTGCTTCAGTCCATAAATGGACCTCTGGAGTTTGCACACCTTGTGTTCATCTCCTTTGGATGCATATCCTTTTGGTTGCTCCATGTAGATCTCCTTGTCAATGTCCCCATTGAGAAAGGCGGTCTTTACATCCATCTGCCATATCTCGTAGTTATACCACGCAGCTATGGCCAGCAAGATTCGAATGGATTTAGGCATTGCGACGGGCGAGAAGGTCTCCTCAAAGTCGATACCTGGCCTTAGAGTGTATCCTTTAGCCACTAGTCGCGCCTTGTAGGTTATTACCTCTCCTTTCACTCCAAGCTTTTGCTTATAGATCCACTTGCAACCCACGGGAGTCACTCCCACTGGTGGATCTACCAAGGCCCAGACCTTGTTTGAGTGCATGGAGTCCAATTCGGATTCCATGGTTTCACGCCACCTTCCCGAGTCTATGTCTAGCATAGCCTCTTCGTAAGTCCTTGGGTCGGTTAGAGACTGTCCAGTCTCATGCAGCAGACCGTAGTACCTCTCGGGTTCTCTACGTTGTCTTTCTGACCTACGAAGTATCGGTGTACTTTCTGGTGCACTTTCATGCTCATGTTCTCCCACTGCCTGTGGCGATGGGTCAGCTTGATCGACCTCTTTGGCCTTTTCAGCTTCAGTGACCTCATCCAGTTCTACGTTGTTTTCCTTCTTGTCAACCAAGAAATCCTTCTCCAAGAAGTGTGCGTTCCTTGAGACAAACGTAGTTTGTCTTGTAGGATCTTTGAACTCGTATCCTATTAAATTTTCCGGATACCCCACAAATTTGCACAAAGTGGATTTAGTTTCCAATTTATCTCCCACTAGCTTTTTAACGTAAGCGGGAGATCCCCATACGCGCATGAATGCGTACGAGAGTGCCTTGCCAAACCATAATTCATACGGTGTCTTTTCTACGGATTTAGAAGGTACCATGTTTAGTATCTTCGTTGCCGTGAGGAGGGCATGTCCCCCAAAACGAAAGAGGAAGCTCAGTGGCACTCATCATGGATCGAACCATGTCCATCAAGGTTCGATTCCTTCTTTCTGCTACTCCATTTAGTTGGGGTGTTGCAGGAGGAGTCCACTGCGATAATATCCATGCTCTACAAGATAATTTAGAAATTCGTTACTAAGAAATTCTCCACCTCGGTCAGAACGAAGAGCCTTTATCGTATGACCAAGTTGATTCTCTACTTCCATCTTGAATTCTTTGAATCGCTCAAAGGCTTCAGACTTGTGTTTCAGCAAGAACACATAACCATAACGACTATAGTCGTCAGTGAAAGTGATGAAGTAATCATAGCCACCTCGGGCGCTTTTTCTTAGTGGTCCACATACGTCAGTATGTATTAAGTCCAATGTTTGCTTGGTTCGCTCAGGGTTTCCTTTAAATAGCAACTTAGTCATTTTACCCTTTAGACATGGTTCACATGTTGGCATTTCATCAATGCGATTGATTTCAATCGCGCCAGAAGATGCTAACTTTTGAATCCTTGACTTAGATATATGTCCAAGTCGAGCGTGCCACAATTGGCCAGATATTTCATTATCTTGTTTCCTTTTGTTTTGTTGTACGTGCATAACTAACTTAGGTGGTTCAACGGTATATAGTCCATTTTTCAATGTACCAGTGAAAAACAAATTATCATTCATGAATAATGAAAAGGAACCTTTATTAATTGTAAAATTAAAACCTTCATTATCCAAAACAGGAATAGAAATAATGTTTTTCACCAAACCAGGTACATAAAGAACGTTCCTAAGGACTAATTTATTACCACCTAAATCTAACTCCACTTCGCCAATGGCCTCGGCAGCAGCTCTAGCTCCATTGCCAAATCTCAGGATCCAATCCCCTGGCCTAAGTGGCCTTGTTGCTCCCATCACCTGTAAATCATTACAAAGATGAGAACCACAAGCAGTGTCTAGCACCCATGCTGCACAGTTAATTGATAAATTAACTTCAACAAGGAATATACCTTTCGAGCTCTCCAAGAACTCTTTGCAGTTCCTCTTCCAGTGTCCAGGTTTCTTGCAGTAGAAATATTTTTGTTCACCAGACGAAGCTTTACGCTTCTTTCCCTTCCCTATGGGCCCAGATGGTGCTTTGCCTTTGCTTGAGAAGCATTTCCCTTCCCCTTCCCTTTCTTTGTCCTTTTGGACTTGGATTGGGTCGAGGTAGCAACCATCACTGGCTTCTCTCTTTTCATGGAAGCCTCGGCAGTGGCGAGCATATTAGCCAACTCGTGAAGTTCAACATCCATCTTGTGCATGTTGTAGTTCACTACGAATTGCTCAAATGATCTTGGCAACGACTGGAGGATTATATCTTGGCAGTAGGTCTTGTCCATCTTTACGTCAAGATGACCAAGCTTTTCAATAAGCCCAATCATCTTGATGCAGTGAGATCGAACGTCAGCATCTTCAGCCATCCTCGTTTGTTCCAAAGTCTTGGCAGTTTCATACCGCTCTTATCTACTTTGCACCCCAAATAGACGATTCAGGTGCGTGTAGATTTCAAAATAAGACTCATATGCTCGTGCTGCTTTTGAAGCTCATTCGACATGGATGCCAACATGAGACAATGTGACTGTAAGTCATCGTCAAGCCACATATCCACGGCTTCTTTCTCAATATCATCGGCATCCTTAGCAAGTTCGGGAGGTGGCTCATCAAGGACAAAAACTCGCTTTTCAGAAGCGAGAATGATCTTAAGGTTCCTGACCCAGTCATGGAAGTTTGGTCCAGTTAATTTGTTTTGTTCAAGTATGATGGAAATCGGATTCTTAGACATTATATCTACAAAATGACGATAGAAGAAATAAATACGCGAAAGATTAATTTAAAATGCACAATTTACAAACATGGTTTTTATTTGTGAATTACTCCCACTATTTTAATCAAAATCTTATGCCCCCACATAAGTTTCGGGAATTTAAAATATCCTAGCAAGCTTAAGGCCCAAATGCAATCTCCTAGTACCCACGACTCGTTGGCCATACTATTTGATTCACTTGGTGGTCGAATACGTCGACGGTTAACCATCGCAGCTAACCCTTAAGTTCATTTAGCCTCGTTTTTCGATATGGACCCACGACTCGTGAGACATCCATACTTACTAGCGTTAAATCATGTCCAATACTCGTGGAGAGAAATAGTTCAATCCTAGACGCCCCACGACTCGTGAGACAGCGCCTAAAACCTTGCTATCCCCTCCCTTGGCACTAGCTCGTGCATCGAGGCAATAGACATATCATCTTCCTATAGCTCGACCCACGACTCGTGAGACATCGAGATATATTCGTACAATATGCCTAAGACCTAGTAATTGGATAGGCTCGGACCATAGAGACTATTCATATGCGCCCGTTATACGATTTAATATTCTAATTGAATTTTAAGTTCAATTAGAGGTTTTAAGTTTTTCTTGTGCGAGGTCTCATCAGATTATGCTTTATCTTGTTTATGTGATCTATTCTAAGCATGCAAGACATACATCAAAGAATATAAGTAAACATACATCACCTAGCAGGATATGATTGATCGATTGCCCATCCTATGCGATTCATCACGAGCCATGTGATGAATCAATTGGTCAGTCTAGGGTGGAAATTAAATGTCCTAACTATTACAATTTTCAAACCCATATATCATGGGCCTTCTTGTAATATCCAGCTTGATTGGGCCTCCATGTCCTCCAAGGTAATGGGCCTCCATGCGGATCTCCAAGTCTTCATGAGGTCTTCTCTGCTCCAAGCCTAATATAAGCCTAGCTTACAAATTTAAATGGTCCTATTCTATTACATGTGTTTGCGCAAGCAAGGGCACCAATCAGGCCCATTTAATTACAACCCATAAATAAATAAACCAAAAACTACACAGGGCTTAAGGGCAAAATCGACCAATCCACATATTCACGCAAGAACATGCATAAATTCACATAAGGGCATAAATGTAAATTTACCGGCTCCATTAATTTCAATTCTCAAAAATTATCTATGTTAATTAATTTTGAATTAACAATTAACCTCTAAGATTAATTAGCTCTTACTTGAGCTCTAAGTAATCTACAAACCTTATCTTGATTAAGTTGGTTAATTAAGGTAGACCAAATCTCTAAGATTCCTACCTTATCCAAAACTCTAAGTTTCCCAAATATTACAATATCCAAGATTTTCAAGATAATCCTATTTTGTCTAGATTAGTTTAATTAAGGTAGTGTTCATATCTAACAAGATAACTACGTTATCCAAAAACTCCAAGTTTCCTAATCTCCCAAAATTCTAAATTTTCAGAATTTTTCAAAAATAGGCAGAATTAGAGTCCAACCCAAACATGACCAGTCGAGACTAATCACGGACTGCCACGTGGACAACCCACGAGCGACCATCAGGGGCACGTGAGCTACCCGTGGCAGCAGCCGCAGCGCGTGGCTGCGTGCTGCAGCAGGCTGCCGCGGAAAGCAGCATGTGGGCTGCTGCCATGCGCGGCCAGCGTGGTGCTCGCACGCTGCCGCAGGCGGCGGCTTGCTGTGGCCGCCTAGCCGCGGTGCGTGGCACCGCGTACCACCGCGGGTTAGATCCAATAAAAAAAAAATTTTTGTTTCTTCGATTACTTATGATTTAATTAAACAGTTCCAGTCAATTAAATCCCAATCCAAAATAACATCAACATGATAAAATTTTTGAATCCAAAATTAAACATTAACTCTAAGTTAACTAACAAACGTCCTAAAACATGCAAAGTTAAAGAACTAGCCACACATAAGTCAAACATATGATTTATTACACAGAATTTGCAAATTCATATATATACAAAGCCTAGAGTTGGCTTTGATACCACTGTTGGGATTCGGTAAGATAAACAGCCCTAGGCACAGCGGAATATAAAATTTTAGGACCTCTTACGTAATCTTGTCAGGATACTACTCTAGGTGTATATATATAGATATTATTTTAAACAACGGTATGAATAGTTTACACGTTATACCTGTCTCCTTGCAAATCCTAACTGGCAGTCGAGATCAAGTTTCTCCTCCAATAAATCGATACAAGCTTTTCCAAGAGCGCCCCACGTGTTGCGCCTCTACGAGTTGATACACCATAATATCACGAAAAATAATATATCTTGATCGACTAGAACACAAGATATATTAAGATCCAGGACTTAGGAACGATTTAGGAACAAAATCAAAAACGAAAAATTCTTCCACAGAGAAGAATGGGTTCGGCCGATCTGGATGTGAGAGGGAGAGAGAGTTTTGCTCTTGCTCAATTTTGCTTAGAGGTATTTGAAAAATAAGTACAAGTAAGCTACTTATAGTTATCTCCCTAAGCTAGTCCTATTAGGACTAGGATTCCATTCTCCTACATGGGTCATGGCCCTCTCTAATTAGAAGACCAAGTCTTCTAATTAATTCATGGCCCCGTTAATTAATTTTGACCAGGCTTTATTTAATCTTCCAATTAAATAAACCAATTAATTAACTAGTCTCCCAATTAATTAATTTTGACTCTAAGTACAATTAATTAATTATTCCTTTAATTAATTAAATCCAACTTAATTAATTAACTCTCAAATTAAATTCCAATTTAATTTATGATCCTGATCCAATTCCAATTGGATCCAATTTTATTCCAATTGGGTCGACCCAGTCGACCCACCCATTATAATCGACCCAGTAGATTATCCACCCAGTCGACTCGGTCGTCCTCATTTCCTCGCTCTCGCTTCATGTGTATTGTGTATGCCCCCCGTAGGTTCACCACATAATTGGTCGTGGGTTATAATTAGATATTATTTAATTATTCGAGTAAGACTTACTCTAAATCAATTGAACACTTTGTCGATTGATCATTCCAAAATTAGCACCCCTGCCAATTTGGGAATTCTCCCACACTCCACGGTCGATGTCCAGCCACAAGCCCATGGAGCCCAATCACTGGTGAATTAATTCAGTGAACCTTTTATCATTTACAATTTGCATATACGACATAATCTCTCCATCGAACAATCTCCCAGTCGAGACTTAAGGGCATGGTCTTTCATCGGTTTCCCTTTTCTATCGTCTTGACCTTATGTATTATGATCTCGAAATAAATTCTCTTTGACTTAATCTTTATGAGCTACGTACATAAAGTCGTCAGATACCTTGGCCAAGGATTTTACCAGAATTAATTTCTCACAGAAATCCATAGGTGAATTTCCCAACCTATCAAGTCGGGTCAATGGATCCTTTGTTGATGATAAGAATCTGCATACGAGTTCCTTTATACCCAATATGAGTCCACAGAGACATTCTGGCGATCCCCAGTCAGTCGGAACTCATATCAAAGCATACACGTTCTCACACCAGATATACCCTATCACCTCAAGTAGTTAGGGATCGTTCCTCGTATACTATTATAAATTGGAATAACTTCAACCCCGATATGCGACTACCACTTCCATGGTGAGATATTTCCTAATTGGGGTATTCAGTGCGCTTGCCATCCCAGCAAGCCACCCACTTATGTGTATCGACTATCCCAGTCACGCTCGTGGACTCAGCGTTCTCCAGTTCATCGGAGTATACACAATAGTGAGAGTCTATCTGAATCCAACGATGTCCTATCTCGATTGGATTCTACGACTCTTGAATATGTTCTAGATCGCGGCCTTGGAGATCAGTCAACGGGTTGCCCCATAGCCCTGTGATCTAAGGACTTCTATCCTTATGCGTATATAATTATTACATAAGATAAAGATGACCATTTAATAAAGTGCATTTATTAATCGAAATTGAATAGTTCCTGATTTATTACAATAAATGCTCGCCATACAGCTGGCTTGCAGGACACTATTTCTATCAAACTAAGGGCTGATCAGACTTCCAGCGCCTTTAATAAGGATAGTTGCGCATATCTAGAGGGGGATTTCGGGAAATATCTCTCGAAGGGTTTTTCGATCGTCATTCCTACCCGCAAACAACAGGTTATGGATCCTCCGGCGGGATGTCAAGTGTTTTACGATAGATAATTTTCATATGGGCTGTGGATCCCTTTCATCCCTTTCATCAGCGATCTCTTGATAGTTTTCTCGCTCTCTCCTGCTCAAATTCTTCCGAACTCTATCGCGTACATAGTTGCGTTCAGGGCACTTATGAAAGCCAAAAGCTTCTTTCTGGAACTTCTGGCAAATATTCCATGTGAGCACCTCGACGGCTTTGAACGCTGGGTTCGTGTACTTTTTGCAAAGTTCGAATCAGTCGATTCTCTCGACCATGACAACGAGGAACACCAAGGAATGGAAAAGAAAATTCTTCTTTGTCAAAGGTCTGGATGTTCCTGCCTCCGAAAGGAGTTCGAAAACAAAACCATGCAAATGGGACGGAGTTGGGTCCTGGATATACGGCCGACTTAGAATCAATGAGAAGATTAGCACCAGCTCACGGAAGAATTCCTGAAACCGTAGCGGTCCGACCCCTACCAAACTGCACTTCTTACCCAGGAAGGGGTCTTAATGTTGGTTGGCCTCATCGAATGCCTTTACCCTACTCCGGAGATCGAATTCGGCCAATCTTCGGGAAGTTAAAACGCTGCACAACCCGATCAGCCGATCGAGAACGCTCCAGGAGAGGCCACTCTCGCCCAAGTACTGATAGGATAGTGCCCAGCAAGCCAGTTCAATAAGCTTGTAATAGGTCTATTCTATATGAGACAATCTTTGATTTTATAATAATACGCACGTTTATTTATATGTGTATAAGGATAAACAATGGCCAACTTCATCTCTCGCGAATACATTTAAGCGATTGGATGAAATCCTTAGATTACATTTGACTATGGGACGATTCACTTCAGTACTGAGTGCAATCATGAAACAATCTCTAAGGTCGTAATCTTAAAACTGTTCCAAGTCATAGATTCCGAACGAGACGGGGTATCGTAGGAATCGCCAAGACTTGTACGAGTATGCATGATTCACATGGAGTGAATTTGTAGCATTTCATGAGCAAGGCATTTGAGGCCAGTGCATATGAGTAGGTGGTTCAATGGAGGATTGAACGCATCGAACGACCCGTACAGAGAAACCCATTGTGGAAGCGCATGACGCATATCTGTGATGGGATGTTTCTTAAGGCTTATAATAGTGTACGATTTAGTCCTTTGACTTGAGGTGCTAGGGCGAATTCGGTGCATGAATGTGCGTACTTAGATCTAGATATAGATCACTTAGCCTGATCATAACATGCCTAGGTTGTGTGCGTATAGTTGTGTACGCGAGTGGTTAGTACCAATATGGAATCTACTGACTCATCGTAATGGATGAGAGAATTTCCTATACGATTCTTAGATAATATATCCGAGGGATCTGCGGCCGCAGTCGGTGACGGATTTGGAAAGGGGTTTCCAAATTTAGTAGTCACACTGGAATATTATCCCGAATTAGAAAGTATAGTTATCGAGACAAATTTAGAGGTGCCGATCAATTCACACACCTTAAGTCTTGATCGGGAATATTAGTCGATAGAAGGACCGTATGTACATGGCAATTATAAGAGAGACGAGGTTCACAAATATCAATTCACCCGAAGTTGGGCTTCATGGGCTTGTGGCTAGACATCGACCATGAAGTGTGGGTACTCCTGAGTTAATAGAGGATTTGATTCTAGGAGTGGTCAATTAAAGGTTGTTTAATTGACCGGAGCAATTTATTGTTCATAAATTAAATCACGCGGAATTCGTGGGCCTGCTGCCAATTGATGGTGAACCCAGAGGGTCACACACAATACAATTGGACGGTGACTGTTATGAAAGGATATAAATGGAATTAATTGATTTAAAGGTAATTAAATCAATTAAATGAATTAAAGTGTTAATTCAAGTGGGAGATTAATTAATTGGTTGATTTAATTAATTAATATAATTAATTGAATTGCTAATTAATTAATTAAAGGAAATATTAATTTATTAATATGGATTGGGTTTTTTAATTAAAGTAGTTAATTAAAGCAAGGTTTGCAAGACATGGGCCTTTAATCAAAAGCCCATAAGAAGTCCTGCAAACCTAGGTCAACTAGAAGACTTATAAATAGAGTTCTACCGGAGCTCAAAAAGCTAACACCCTAGCACGAAACCCTAAGTCTTCTCTGCCCTAGTAGCCGCCGCCCCAAACCCTGCGCCGCCTCCTGCTAGCCGTGAGCTGCTATAATGCCGCCGTGAGTTCTCCCTCGTTCCTCCGTGCTGGATCTTGCCCTGCCAAGTAGATCTGCACAGTCCTACATTAACAAACCTCTTAGATCTAGTTCTTAGCCTAAGACTAGGAGGTGTTGCCAGAATCCAGTTGGTGTGGACTAAACTTTGGAGGTGAGACATTTGGATCACTCCTGTGAACCAGAATCAGAATCAGAGTTGGAGGTTGCCACCACCTAGCCTGTGGTGAGGTAAAAATCGAAACCCCCTTGTTTAATACATTGTGTGTTTTGTTTCATGCTTTCGTATACATAATATGGAGATCTAATATATGGGACCTTGGGTGCTTCGAAAAATTTTAAAATTCCGCACTTTTGTTGTTCTGACAATCGAGGCAACCCAACAAGTACCTCTCACTCTAAGTATGTTACTTCATTCCGTTTACCTAACATAAGTTTTTCAAACACATAAGTTCACTCACATTAGTTTCTTCCCTAACAGGTAAGATTGTCGAAAAGTTTCGGACATCCGTGTTGGGATTCTTATGGGAAAACGAGCCTCAGGCAGCGGAAATATAAAACTTTTTGTGCTCCCCTTGGGAATCTTGCCAAGATACAATCCGGTGTATATTTAAACTAATATTAAACAAGTATAATAATCACAAGATTAAGTTATACCTGATTCCTAGCAAATCCAAGCCAAACTCTGATATGTAGGAAATCCCCGGAGACGCGAACTTGACTTCTTTCAATTATCACTTTCAGTCCCCAAGCTTTTACTTAGTGCCCCATGTGTTGCGTCTCTACGGTTCAGTACACCACATACACACGAAAACCTTGAGATCTCTGATCGTCTAGAACACAGAAGAAATCAAGATACGAAACTCGAGAAGAAAAGATAGAAGTCGATCTCTGTCAGGGGTAGGGGCGGCGACTAGAGCTTAGGGAAGGGAGAGAGTGTTTGTTGGATGAAGATGAAGATGAAGACTAAAACTGAAGGGAGGTTTTGATGATTTTCAAAAATCAAGATCAGCTAATTAATGGAAGCTTAGCAAGTCCCTTAGAAGATTTTGACCAAAGAATGAAGACAAATCAGAAGGGTCAAAATTCATGGTCGAGGAGACTACTGATCTGTTGCCACAGAAGAAAATCAAATTGGTGAAATTCAGCCGACTCAACAGATTTGTTCAGTTTGGGATCAGCGAGTGTTCATCAGACAAGAGATTTCAATCAGCTGAGTGGATGTAATCAGACAAGTCACCTCAACGGTAATAAATGCACTTAAAGGAGTAAATGTTGAAGAGGAAGGGTATTTATGGCAAATGATTGAAAAAGAACCTCGTATAAGCTGGGTGCATTAAATGCGACTGACAGAGAAGTACAACAAAATATACAGTGTACAATCGCAGGTAGTCGTTCCTAATAAACAGGGACCAATGCTCGAGAAACTGATTTTTGTTATCTTCAACGGACAGAATTCAAATCTCAAGTATAAAAGGAGTTTGTTTGAAGAGTTCAAAGAGAGAGAGAGACAACATATTTTGAGAGCATTCGAAGCAGAATTTCTGTTTATCTCAAAAACTCAAGAACAGATCAATCATCAGCTTAGTCATTTGTTGACAAAAGCCAACGTTGGAGATAGAAGAAAATGATAAGAAATATGAGTGATTCTTGTTAGAAAGTGTTGTCTGGAGTAGATATCCATCTTAGTGAGTGATATTACTTCGGAGAATAGGTTTTCTTCGTGATATCCTATTGCGAACTTACGGCCAGTTCATTTGTTGTTTGGCGTAAGCAGAGTATATTATAATTTGTGTGATTATCATATGACCCAATATCTAAGTGACTTGAAAGAGTGGACTAAAGGATTTCAATCCATATAACCACTATAAAAATATCAGTGTTTTACATCTTGCATTCTTTTCTTGCATACTTTCAAATAGCATACAACTTTTGAAGAAATCTGTTTTGAAAAGAAGATTGTAAAACTGGAGACAAAACTTTGAAACCAAGTTTATTTGCTTGTGAAAAACACTTTACAAATCCGCTGCAAGTAACTTATCTTGGAATTCTAATTTTAACTAGAATCAGCTAAGTCAAAATCAACAGAAGTGGTCAACTCTGCTGCTCAAAGCTTTGTGCGCGAACAGCTCAGTAACCTTACCTGACTTGATCAGCTTAGTCTGCTCAATAGAAAAGTTGGAGGTTTTTAAAGCTAAAATTTGCAGAGGTCTATTCACCCCCCCCCCTCTAGACCTCATCTGACCACTTGGGACCAACAAGTGGTATCAGAGCTGGTTGTTCATTTAAATCAGCTGCCTGATCAACGAGCTTGATTCAAGTGTTTTTCAAAGGTTTTAAAAGTTTTCAAAAGAACATGGTTTTGAAAAATTAAAACTTTTTGAAAGTGGATTGCATCGGTCATGTTCCTCACATTGGCGGTATGAGTTTCGAGGACTAGAAGATACGCATGGAAATTTTTCTTGCTGCTTACAATGACAACATGTTTACATGTATCACAAAAGGTCCCTTCAAAATCACCGAGACCATAAAGGTTGACAATGAAGAAATGGTGGTAAACAAAGAACTTGACGAGATGACAGCTGAGGAAGTCAAGTTGTTCAATCTGGACAAAGTTGCTCGTTTCATCATGACCAGAGCCCTAGACAATGATTGTTTTGACAAGGTCAAGCACTGTAAATAGCTAAAGAAATGTGGGATAAGGTTCATGAGATGAGTGAAGGAAATGATACCATTAAGGAGCACCAACTAAGTGTTGCTCTAGAAAAGTTGGATAACATCAAGATGAAGTCTGCAGAAACCATTGAACAGATTGATACAAGGTTCACCAGAACACTCAGTGAAGTCGTGAAGCTGGGAAAGACTTTCACAGATAAAGAGATCACTGTAAAAGTATTGAACGCACTGCCTCCCAAATTCAACATAAAGATCACAGTCATGGAAGAATCAAGGGATATTGGGAAGATCTCTCTTACAGAGCTGTTTTCTGTTCTCAAGGCATACGAGTATAAGTTGTCAAGAATGGGTATTGAAGAGACATCAACTTCAAATCCCATAGCTGCCCTGGTTGCTACTGAAAAACCTAGAAGTAAAGCAAACAAAAGCAAAGAAGTGGACTCATCTGATGAAGCCACACTACTCAATAAAATGAAGTACACTGCTGGAGACGTTGCACTGTTGATAAACAATTTCAAGAAGTTCTACAAGAGAAAAATGAAGAACAAATTCAACAATGTTTCTACTTCTAACCATGCCTCTACTTCTCATCATAGTAAGGACTCTTATAAGTCTAAACTAATGTGCTAGAACAGCAGGAAGTTGGGACATTTCATCAGAGACTGCCCATATCCTAAAGCTGAGAAATATACTGAGGAGGAAAACAAACTCATAAAGGAGAGAAATCATCAAAAAGGCAGAGTGTTGATGGCTGAAGCAGAAAAGCTTGCTGCCATTTACTCGGCTGACTCAGATTCAGACACATCAGAGGATGAATCTACTGAAGATGAACATCCTGGACTTCTATGTCTGATGGCCAAATAATTAGATAACTCTGAGGATGAGGTAACTCCTACTGAAGATGAACTGCTTAGTTCATTTGAGCAAATGATTGTGAATAACACTAGCGTTGTTGTTGCACTTGCTAAGGTTAAGGAAGAGATGACATTGCTGAAAGAGCAAAACAGTTCCTTGAAACTTAAGGTTGAAAAACCAAAAGAATCAGCTGAATATAAACAGCTTGAGCAAGAGAATGAATCTTTGAAAGCTGAATGTGAAGTCTATAAGGGTAAAATCATGGAACTTGAGAAAGTCATAGAGTCTGATGATAAATTTTCTGCTGCATCAGATAGCATGTCTAGTAAAGAGAAAATGCCTTTAGAACAGGATAAGATAGAACTGAACCATACTGAAAAATTCATATCTGCTGACAACAGTAAGGTCATATTGTATGTTCAGACTACTAAACCTGAACATGAGAAAGAACTAAAGGAGAAGAAATCTCTTAAGGCTAAAACGAGTAAAGTGCCTAAGATAGAAAAACAGACTGGTAAAGCTAAACAGCATAGTCCTAAGAAACCTCCTGATAAGAGTAAAACCAATCAGACCAGCAGTAAAACTAAGTCGTTTGTTAATGAGCAAGCAAAGAGTAAACCAAAGAAGCATAAGAACAAGATAAATCAAAATGCTTTGTATGGAAATGAGTCATTATATTATGTGCAACCTGCTGCATATCCACCATTGTATCATGCACCTCAATTTCCACCTTACTATGCTACTTATCCTGCTCATCCTATGCATGAATATCCTGCATATCTTGCATCTTACTCTACTTATGAACATTATCCACATTATGCTAACTATCAACATAACACATCTGTTGATTATGATGAAGAGAAAATTGTTCATGCTCCTGCTAAAACTCAAAAGCCTAAGAAGCCTAAGACTTCAACATCTTGGGTTGTCAAAGGTAAAATTAATCCTTCAGGACCCTCTCAATAAAGGGTACCTAAAATAACTTTCCTTTGTTTTGTAGGTTAGGATTAGGAGTAGGAGTAAAGTAGAAAAGATTTGGTACTTGGACAGTTGATGTTCAAGGCACATGTGTGGAGATATACGTGAGCTGACTGATGCTGCTGTTGTGGACGGTCCTAATGTTACATTTGGAGACAGCAAAGAATGGAAGATTCTGGCATGTGGAAAGCTAATCAAAGGCAACATTGAGATTTCTGACGTCGCTTATGTTAAAGGCCTCAAATACAATCTGCTGAGCATAAGTCAATTTTGTGATAAAGGTTGCTCAGTCATCTTCTCATCAGATAGGTGTTACGTTGAACAGATTGGAACAAATAAGGTTACTTATCTAGAAGAAGACATAAGAATATCTATATAGTCGACTGTAATTCTGTGGACATAAATTCTAATGTTTGTTTGGTGGCCTCTACTCCATGTGAAATTAGTTGGCTATGGCACAAAAGAATTAATCCTGTGAATTTCAAGGCCATCAACAGATTAATCAAGAATGATATGGTAGAAGGAATTCCCAAGATAGTCATGAACAAAGACAAACTTTATGATGCATGTCATAAAGGTATACAAATCAAGTCATCTTTCAAGAGCAAGAAGCACAATAAAATATTGTGAGATTTCTCAAAACACAAATAAATTTGATGCAATTTTTCCTATCAAAACCATAATAACTCACATTATTGATTAACTATTGAATAATAAATAAATAATAATTTAGTTATGAATCCGTCCGAATCACCGACATACATTAATCACACAGCACCGACATACAGTAACTACAGATATTACATTTTCTTACCTCATATTTTCATATATAAATATTATATTCAAATATAAATTAATCGAAAACACGTAGACTTTTCTAATGTACGGAAGTAGACAATTGCACATTACTTTAATTTTCCTTCACCCTTTCCTCCCGTACAAATTCTTTTAAGTAATTTTCAATCATTGAATTTTATACTCTTTTTAATGGCTCATCTTCTTCCTTCCACCTTCCTATCTCTTCTCCTCTTCTTCCCCCTCTCCTCCGCCTCTAGCAGCCATAGGCGTCATGATGAAGATCTCGTTCACGAAGTATGCAAGGCCTCACGCGATCCTTCAACATGCAAGTCCTCATTGTCGAAGTTCAACCACATGCCACCAAACGCATCCCTTACACGGGTCATCGATGCCGCCATGCAGGTTTCCTCCGAGAATCTCGACAAGAGTCGATTTATGGTTCATGACATCTTCCTAAACGCATCCTCAGGGAATCAGAATCGTACCAAGGCGGCAAAATCATGCAAACAGGTGCTGTACTATGCATATTTTCGGACAAACAAGGCGCGCGACGCCCTACCACAAGGCAAAATCAAGGACGCGCGTGCATGGATGAGCGCGGCATTGGTGTACCAATATGACTGTTGGTCGGGGCTCAAAAAAGTGAACGATACGCCTCTTGTGGTCGAAACGATGGAATTCCTAAACACTTCATTGATGGCATCCACTAGCAACGCGCTAGGAATGTTGGTCAATTTTGATATCTTTGGTGAAAATACTAAATCATGGCACCCGCCTAAGACAGAGCGCGACGGAGTCTGGGAAATTGGGTCGGATCGTGACGAGAAGGTGGGTGGATTCCCATCCGGGTTGAAGGCGAACGTATCTGTGTGCAAGAGCGAGGATGCGTGCGATTACAAGACGGTGCAGAGGGCAGTGAATGCTGCCCCAACTAAGAATATTAGAGGCCTAGGTAAATGGTTCGTGATACATATCAAGGCCGGGGTTTATGAAGAGACGGTTCGAGTACCTATGGGGATGAAGAACGTGGTGTTCTTAGGGGATGGCATGGGAAAAACTATCATTACAGGATCTAGGAATGTCGGTTTGCAAGGGTTGTCTACGTTCAAAACCGCCACTCTTGGTAATTGAATATATTTTACTCCCTCGTATCTTTTTTTTAAATTTTTATTTATTTTTTGACCCGGAATTTAGGAAAAATTAAAAAGATAAAATTTTAGGTGTTTTTCTGCTTGAAATCTGAGAAGTAGTGGCTGAGAATCAGTGGTGTCGAATTATTACTTTAAGGAAAAGGATAATTTTCAGGGAAAAAAATAAATTCTATTTGTAGTGACCGAGAATTAATGGTGTCAAATTATTAGTTTAAAGAAAAGGATAATTTTTTAGGGAAAAAAATTCTATTTATAGAAAACGAGTTTTATTTTTGGACATCCGAAAAAGAAATAATATTACAAATTAGGGACAGAGAGAGTATTTAAATATGAGCGAATTAGTTAACCTACCCTTGAGGTTCAGTGTAATTACATTGTCCATCTTCAGGTTTGAAAAACTACTCAAACCATCCATCAGATATAAGATTCATTATAGTTACCCCTCACGACGTTAATTTCAATAAAGAAAAGTTTGAATATGGATATACATTTGTGTTCCATCTAATAAATTACGAATTTCACGAGTAAAACACCGATTTTTTCACAGATTTTATTCATTTTTTCATCGATTTTAACAACTTTTCTTACTGGTTTAACCCAATTTCAATTTTACCCAATTTACCACATCAAAGTATGTTACTGATGATGTTGACATGTGCCGATAAAATTTAGCTCCATAAAGGAGTAATTATAGTGAATCCAAAATATTAGGGATAGTTTGTGTGCATGTCCAAATATAAAAGGTTGTCAGTGTAATTACACAATACCTCGGGAACAGGGAACAGTTTAAGTACTTATCCCTTTAAATATTGAAGAATCACTGAATTAGTATATAAGCATAGAAGTTGGCAGGTGAAAATGAAATACAATGTTAATGAATGATGTAATAGAGTTCTGTCCTTCTAGCAAAAAAAAAAATAGAGTTTTGTCTTGTAATGTCTTGCAATTTGACCATGGTTCATAAGCCCTCTCATATGTAATTTATCTCTTCTTAGTCGTTTATTCACATGTAGCTCTGTACCAAAAATATAATTATCATGGAAATTACATATTTGGTTCTATACAATTTGACAATTTGCTATCTTAGTATCACAGGATACATAAATGTACATTTAGTATCATAATTCTAAATTTGGTTGTAATGATTATATTACTGACGAATAATTGGACGAAATGGACAGAATTGACCACGTAGATCGCACATAGCAGTTATCTAATCTTTTTGAGGAAAAATAATCACGTTTCTCTCACTTTTGGTAATAAATCATAACGTTTTTCTAACGTTATCACGTGATGATTTTCACTCAAATTATTTGATGGTAGTGTGAATGTTGCTACCAATATTTAAATTATGGTAGTAAATGTGCTTTTGTTTACCCAATAGTATCAATAATGCAAAGTGCTCGTAACGAGTAAATCTTTGCCGGGAAATCGGGACATTAATTCCTCCTCAGCTTTGAAAGGGCCAAATTCTTATAGGTATATTAATTCTTTGTTCGTGCCTGCAGGGGTTCTTGGTGATGGATTTATGGCTAGTGGTCTCACCATACAAAATACAGCAGGCCCAGGTGCGCATCAGGCGGTAGCTTTCCGATCCGATAGTGATCTTTCCATCTTAGAAAATTGTGAATTTATTGGAAATCAAGACACCGTATATGCACATAGCTTACGCCAATACTACAAGTCATGCCGAATTCATGGCAATATTGACTTTATATTCGGCAATTCAGCCTCGTTCTTCCACGATTGCCACATTCTTATTACTCCTCGACAAGTTGATCCAGAAAAGGGCGAGGACAATGCAGTGACAGCCCATGCCAGAACTGACCCTGCTCAGTCGACTGGCTTTGTTTTCCAAAATTGTGTGATCAATGGCACCGATAAATATATGAACTTGTACCATAGAAAGCCTAAAGTACATAACAACTTCTTGGGTAGGCCATGGAAAGAGTATTCGAGGACAGTATTCATAGGCTGTACTTTAGAGGCCTTGATATCACCAGATGGATGGATGGCTTGGGATGGTGAATTTGCATTGAAGACCTTGTATTATGGTGAATTTCACAACACAGGCCCTGGTTCTGATACGTCAAAAAGAGTTAACTGGAGTAGTTGCATCCCAGAGGATCGTGTTCGATCGTACTCGGTTCAGAATTTTATCCAAGGGGATCACTGGATTTCTATTTAATTAACAAAAAATTCTATATATCTCGCGTGGACTGGAGAGTTCACAACTATATTTAGTTTCTAAATAATACTCCCTCCATCCCATATTTTTTGCTCCCTTCAGGGTTTGACACGGAGTTTTAGATAATTTGTTAAAAATATAAATTTTTATTATTCTTTAATAGATAAATGGAGTTATATTTTGGGACATCCCCAAAAAAATAAGAGCAAAAATAATGGGACGGAGGGAGTAGATTACAATCATGTTTCTTGAGCTTATCTCTCTTCAACTATGTAGAACTACGATAGCTAGATCAATGTATTAGGGCAATAGAAGAAATATAAATAATATTAAGAAACTATAAAGAGGGATCGCCCTCATGTACAATACAACTTTGTTGATATTGTTTTATTTTTCATTTTTGTTTTGACCGTTTAACGATGTAACAGCGCTGTTTCATATTTTTCCTGAACAGTCCCTCCTTGTTTTATTTTCTTTCTCATTTAATTTCCAACTTTTGTTTTCGGTATGACTTCATTTTGTGGGCTCCTTGGTCAAGTTCTCCTTTGCAATTCTAATGTTTGAACTGGAACAGGAGACATCAACCGTGAATGAGGTACTATGTTCTTTATTTCTGTCTAGAGTCATACACCGTTATATTGAGAGAAAAATACTTTTGATATTAAACTTTAGTTTAAAAAATATATTTGGTTTCAAACTTTTTGAGAAAATATATTTCATACCATAATTCACACAATCTTGATACATTTGGTTTTGCCGTCAATTTACGGATGAAATTCAACACGTGCCGCTCATGTACGTGTTAAACAATGGGAGGAAAAACATGCACAAGTTTTAAAGACCCACAATTGATGGCACTTGCTGAAATTCGTCCAAGAATTGACGAAAAAAGTAAATGTATCAAGATGTTGTGAATCATTGTATGAATTAAATGTGTTTTTTCAAAAAGCTTTATATCAAATGTGTTTTTTGAACTAAAGTTTGATATCAAAAGTGTTTTTTCCTCCTATTATATTACTATTTCAAAAATAACTCTCTATAACCTAGGTGAGTCATAAAGCTTGTACATAGCCTGTAAATCTGTTCACATCAGCTTTATTCCCCAAAACCTTGGGTTTGTCTATTATAAGATAGCTGAAAAAGTTATCTCCAGTAAGATAGTTGATCTTGACCATCAAAATTTATTAAGATTAAATTTAGACCACATAATTTTGTCAAGGTAAAAATGATCAATTGGACCATTTTTTTAACTGGACAAATCTGAAAATGGAAATGTACTTCTATACCCTCCCATATATAAGTTTAACAAATCCTAAAAAATACAAAAAAATTCTCACTTCTTTTTCCTCTCCATCTTCCATGTCCATCACTCTCCTCCTCCAAAGCCTATCACCACCGGACGGCCGCCACCTCCACCTCCTTCAGAAAATTTTGTGACAAATTCCGACCACCCGACTAAGACTAATAAAACATCTTTCCATGTTCATCTCTCTCCTTCTCCAAAAGCTTATCACCACCGGACTACCACCTCCGCCTTTATAAAAAAAAATTTGCCGGAACTAGCAGGTCAGATCTGCGTGGCCGAAAGTGGCCACGCAGCAACCATTTTCGCCAGATCCGGCCACTCAGAGGCCAGATCTGGCCTTCTCGTGGTCGGATCTGGCCTTGTTATGGCCGGATCTAGCCTTGTTATGGCCGGATCCGGCCATGCAAAGACCAACAATGGGGGCTGTGTGGCCACTCCGGCCACGCGAAGGCGGCGCCGCTCCGGTCACACAGCGGCGCCGCCTTCCAAAAATATTTTAAAATATTTTTTACATTTTGAAATTAAGATTAAAATAAAATTATAAAATATTACCAATAAGTATGAGATATTTTATTTCACATATTCATAATAGTTTCAGTATGTACCTTTGTAAAGAGAATTTGAATACATATTGATTATATTACCTAATTAATTTTATTTAAACAAAAATTGTCACTCCCTTATCATACAAAATATATTTTTATTGTAAATTACATAAAATTTAATGATAACACACTTACCATTATTAAGTGATAAAGAACTAAAATTTATTGAAATTAAGTAAATTTGTTAAATACATGTATTTGTATATATATAGATTACGTTACTCAAATGATATTGTAAAACAATAATCAATGTAAAATATATACTTGCATAAATATTCAATGACTTATTTTTAATGGATTTTAGGGTTATTCATTATTATATGCTTTTAATTGTGATTTTCAAAACATAAATGTAATACTGGCTAAATTTTACACAAGTGGGTAATCTCAATTATTAACTACTTTAACCTATCGTAGATGCAGATTTTTTATAGTTATAGAAGTTTTGATGATATTAATAAAATAGAATGTTGTATGAATTGGGGAAATAATAGTTGTTTAGTCATATAATTGTTAAAATAATGAAAGGGTAATATTGTATTTTAATAATTACTTTATATTTTTCATTAATTTTGAATGACAAATGGGACAATGTAAGATGTTATCTTATATACCCATTGCCCAACAAAATCTTACTATAGAATGCCCCCAAAACCTTTCTTTTTCTTCTCTAAATGAATTCTTTGCTAAGGAGATTTCTCTTCTCCTGCTTCTCATTGTATGTGGGGATATGAATATATATGTTGTAAAAGTAGTGGGTTTTCATTAACAATATAATAATTTCTTTTATTTTGATCAATTTTATTCTTTCTCAAAATTAAACAGTTGGTCCCAAGTGGTCAGATGAGGTCTAGAGGGGGGGTGAATAGACCTCTGAAAATTTTAGACTTAAAAACTTTTTCAGTCTTCTGTCAGCAGACTAAGCTAATGAAGAACAGTAAGATGACTATGCTGGTTGTGAACAAATCTTGAACAGCAGAGTGACCACTCTTCTTACAATTACTTAGCTGTTTTTCAGCAAAACAGTTTTATCAAGAGTATACTTGCAGCGGATGTTTGAAAGTGTTTTTCACAAGTAAACTAAGTCCTTAAAAAGATTTTATCCCCAGTTTTAAAACTCCTTTTAAAATCTTTTAACAATTCAAAGTGTAAACTTATGCAATTTCAAAATATGCAAGAAAACTTAATAAAAAAAAAAATGCAAGAAAACTTAAATGCAAGATTAACACCAAGAATTTTTATAGTGGTTATATGGATAGAAATCCTTTAGTCCACTCTTCCAGATCACTTAGATTCTGGGTTATACTATAAACACACAGTTTACAATATTTTTCTCCACTTATACCTAAACAACAAATGAAAAGGCTATAAGCTCACAACAGGAAATCACTCAGAAATCCTATCCTCTGAAGTTAAATCACTCACAAAGATGGATTTAAACTTCGCACAACACTCAACTAATACAAATTCACTCAGATTGTATTTTTCTGTTTTCTTCAACTGGGTTTCTGTCAACAGATGACTTCCACCAGACGAGTGAGCTGTTCGTGCTTCTTGAGACTTAGACAAATTTTCTGCTTCAAAACGAAATCTCAGAATATTGTTGTGTGTCTCTCTCTTCGAAATCAGCTCTATTTATACTTGGATTTGAAAATGGGACCGTTGAAGAAAATCAAACTTCAAATCCATAGCCTTAGCCCGAATTCAGAACGGCTTCCTGCTACAGTACTTTTTCTGCTGTACTTTCCTGTAGCTGCATTAAATGCACTCTGCTGATCCGAGAATATTCTTCAATCATTTTTCATTACCACCCTTCTCTTGCAGCATTTATTAAACCAGGTGCATTTATTACCGTTGGACTTCTCTCATGATCTCTTCTACTCTGCTGATCGAAGCAACTCTGCTGATAGAAACTCTGCTAATCAAATACTGAACTAATCTGATTTGAGTCAGCTGATGTTGATAACGCCGTGAAAATGTCGTTATTACCTATCTCTTTAAGCCCAAAAGATCTTGTTTTGATTCGAGTTTTTGTGTGTCTTCTCGTGTTTTCGTTTCTTTTGTGCTTTTGGCCCCTATGTTTGGCCTTTGTTCGTCTTTTGTGTTTTTGTTCTCGTATTGATCGTTTTCTTCGTGGTTTGTAGGTATTAACATCATAGAGAGATTTGGAGTTGCGTATCAATGATACGAGTCGCTCTACCAACCCCGCGAGTCAAGCTTGAGCTTCAAAGGAAATAGAACCCGAAGTAAATCGTACAAGAACGTAGATAGCTGCTCACTAGAACATGCATAAATATTTCATGGATGATCCAAATGAGCTGAATTTTGGATATGTCATAGATGAGTGAGTTAGCTACGCTACGGACTTTACGGATCTGGATTTGGAGTTCGGAATCAAAAGATATGCTGCTCAAAAGAAAGTGTGGCGGAGCAGAAAATCTGCAGGGAGCTTACTGCCTGAGCTCGCGGCCGCGAGCTCAGGGCTCGCGGCCGCGAGACCTGCTGCCAGAAAAGCTGCGTGTTTTGAAGGTGTTTTATGTCCTTTTGCCTTTTCCCTCCCACTTGTAATTCCAACCTCTTTTGGGGACTTTTTGGCCTTAGTTGCCTTGTTTTGGAGGGTAACTTAGGCATGGAAAGTTGGTAGTTTTGCTAGGTTAGATATTAGGAGGTGAAATTCATCACAACTTCAAACTTCACTTTACATCTTGCCTCCAAAGGAAGAAAAGCTTTGTTTGGCACTTTTGAAAGAAAAACTTCACTTGGACTCCCCAAAGAACAACAAGGGCTTGAAGAAGAAGTTGATATTGACTTCATCACCTAAGCTTACTCTATCTTTCTTACTTTGTTCATTTACACTTATGACTTTGTTTAATGTAATGAATATGGTATTGATTAATATGAGTAGCTAATTTCCTTTATTCTATGTTTTTATTGATCCTATGTTTGGTTCTTGATTCTTGATTAAATGATGAGTTAATGATTGTTGCTATGCTTGTATACAAGTGTTTGTTAAATTAGTTTGAGCTTTTGTCAACTTGTGGTAAGATCAACCATAAGATGAAATGAATTGATCTTTAATTGCTAGGCATAGTGGATTAAAGATTAGATTGTAAAACTAGGTTGTGATTTGATTTTAGGATAGGAATATACCTAGGCCATTTCATGTTCTAACAAGGTTTGGAGTTAATGCATCACTTAGGTTTAATCCTTTTAGACATAAATTGGATTAGTCTATTTTGGTAGGTTCGTACGATATCGAAAGATACGTATGAATATTTTATGAAATCTTGAACAACAAGCATAAGTGTAGTTGTCAATTGTTGAGTCGTTTGTCTTGAATCGAACTAGGTGACGTAAAATCGTAGAAGCCTTTACATATATTAAGTCAAGTGTTAGTTTCCTTAATCATCTCATTAGTTGTAGTATCAAAACCACCACCACTTCACCATACTCAACTTACAAATCTAAGTCGAAGTAACAAGACGTTTGTCGGTAATTAATTGAACAATTCCTCGTGGGTTCGACACTCCTTACCACTTTATTACTTGTAACGACCGTATACTTGCGTGTTTGCGTACTAGTATTTGGAACGTAACATGATGACCTACCCTTCTGATTGCTGTTTCAACGTGAGATCAGTAGTCTTCTGGGCTTTGAACTTTGAACTCTTCTGATATCTTCCTTTACTTGTTCAAAATTCTTCTAAGGGAACTAAGCTTTCCATACTTAGCTGATTTTGACGTTTTGGAAATCATCAAAACCTTCCCTTATCTTCTTAACTTCTTTGCACGTTATCTTCATCTTCATCCAACAATTTCCCCCTTTTTGATGATGACAAAACTTCAGCTAAGTACCTGTACCTAAACTAAAGTTTTGATCCTCAAAAATTTCTGAGATAGAAATAGTCTATTGGATTTCAAACTTGAACTTTTTATAGATTCTGAAAAGATTACATGTTACAAGTTTAATCAGATAAGATGTGCAAAAAAAAAAAATTACAAGGATTTCAACATAAGTAACCTAGACTAAACTAGTCTACTGTCTTGTCTTCTGCTTCCTTGTTTTCTTCTTCTTCTTCAGCAGGTTTGGAAGTCTCAGCTTCCAACTCCTCAAAGAATTTTTGTTTTAACAGCTCTAACTTTTTCTTCTTGACATCAGGATCAAGCTGTTCTTCAGCTGAATCCTTAGCAGCAGCTATCTCTTTGTCAGACTTAGCTTTTGCTTCAGCTTCAGATTTATCAGTTTCACCTTCTTCTTCTGTGATCTCATCTTCTGTTGGTCTGCTTGTGCCTTCATTTTCTTCATTAGCATTCTCATCTTCAGCAGCAGATTCCTCCAACACTTCAGTTCCTTCCAATTCAGCATTTTCTTCTTCATCAGAAGGTACCTTATCTTCCCTAAGTACCCTATCTTCCCCCTTTTTGTCATCATCAGCAGGGTTGATTGGATAGTTTGGCAAGACTGGTGCCAGTTGAGCTTGTTGTCTTAGTTGATTGGCTTCAAATGCTTCCATTCTGTTTAACACAACTTCTCCTTGGTCACCTAACTGAATCTGAGTTGCAAGTAACAGATCAGCAGATGCCTTGAAGTCCTTGGTCATATTGATTAAAACTTCATCCTCAGCTTGGATAGCCATCTCAACTGTTTCTGTAATCTGTCTCCAACCAGCAGCTGTACTTTGAGTTCTTCTTCTGAGTACATCCATATCTTGACAGATAGATTTGACATTCTGAGCAGTATCTTCTGTCAGATAGGTTGGAACAGCAGCAGCTTTCTGAGTTGGTTGACTTACAGCAGTCAACAGATTTGCAGTTAACTTCTCTTCCATTTCCTTCATTGATTTTGAAATCATCTGCTGAATTGTATCCAACATAGATGTTTGCTGTAAATTTTGAGAAGTAGAAGCAACTTCAGATGGAATTGGAGGTAAGGCAAGAATGGCCTCTTCAGCAATTTGATCTGCTGCAGGGGTTGTTTCTTCAGTTATCTGATCTGCTGGACCAGAAGCAGGGTCTTCTTTCTTGGTCTCATCAGCTTGACTAGGAGTGCTTTCCTTCTCCTTAGTCTGATCAGAGATAACTTCCTTTTCCTTAATCTGGTCAGCTGGATTTGGAGAGCTTTCCTTTTCCTTATCAGCTGGCTCAGATGTTTCCTCCTTTTCTTTGTTCTGATCAACAGGATCAGAAATACCATCTTTTTCTTGTTCTTTGATCTGATCAGTAGGGTCAGATGTACCCTCTTTTTCTTTCTTTTGATCAGCATCATTCAAAGTCCCTTCTTTTTCTTTGGTAGAATCAGAAGCATCTTCTTTCTTTTTATCCTTATCAGCAGGGGGTTCTTAAACTTTCTTAACAGTAGCAACTGTTCGCATTAAACCTGCATTATCCACAATAGACCTGTGAGTTATCCAAGTTAAATCAGCAAGTGGAATAAACGTGGATACTGGATCCTCAGGAAGGTCTTCATATGGCCTGATATTAGGACCATAGACAATCTGCTTCAGACTGGGAAGGGGAATCATGGAGCTTGGTTGTCCCCTCATCTTCCTAGTCTTCTTGGCCCATGTTTCCATTGTCTGGGAAACTGCCAACTTTATTGAGCGTTCCTTGAGATTTTCATCTTCAGCGTACTCCTCAGGAACAGACTCATAAAGCTTCTTTGCTTCAGCTTTGACAACTTGACTGATCCTCAGTCTTAACTTGTCCAAAAAGAACTTTGAGTCTAATGCTTGAGTAAGAGAACCTGTCTCAAGCCACATTAGCACCCAGGCTTCTTCATCAGCAAAGGCTTTCCAGCTTGCAATTTGATCTTTGCTCTTTGTCAGACGATAGTCTCTCCATCTGTTATATCTGATCTTTTCTTTATTGAACATCGTCAGACGAGTGATCTTTGCATTCTCAGCATCCAACCTTTTGATGAACTCTTCAAAAGCATCAGGGTCATCTCTGACAATCTCCAATGCCAGTTTGACCTCTTCTCTTCTTTTAGGTTTTATTGCTGGAGCAGGCATGACTGGTATAGGCTTTGTGGGATCTCTTGGTTCACCGATTACAATGCCACCAGTATGCTTAGGACTGATGGGGGCTATTTCGCACCCTACTTACTATTCGAATCGAACGAAGCAGATAAGATCGATTCGACCAAACCTAACAGATCGGGATCTTCTTGCAGACCCGGCCAAGTGCAGCTCGCTTCGATTGAAGATTGTACTCCGGACCCAAGAAGGATATTTGGGCTGAGTCCTATTAGGACTATGTTTCCTTGTAACACTAGGTTTAGCATTATATAAATACCTAGTTAATCATTGTATTAGGGGAGGACAGAAAATTCCTGAATTGTGAGAATACAGGATTTAACACTGCTTACAACAGCACAACTTAATAATATTCAATATTATTACTAAGCCTTTTACCTTCATATCGGTGTGTTTCATAGCTTTGTTTGGTGGTTTTACTTCTTGTTCTTGAATATTGCTTTTCTCTGTAACCGATCCATCCGGAATAAAGTAACAGAGCCCTAAATAATATATATAAATATCGAAAACCCCCGATATCACAAAATTCACTGATAATTCAATTAACCCGACGAAATCCGGTTAAATCAGTTGGCGCCCACCGTGGGGCTAGGTTAATTATTCGATCGACACATGGCTCGCCCAAGGAAAAGTGCTCGCATTGGAGCGAGAAGTAATACAACCACCGGCCACAACACATCCGAAGATCCACAAGACAACAACGATAACAACATTCCCAACACCAATGAAAATCTCCCAGATACCCGTTCTCGTCAGCAGGAACACCAAGGAGGTCTTACCGGTGCAATACAGGAAGAACCGGTAGTCCCCGAAATACCAGTTCCTCTCCCAGGCGCTCAGGAAAAACTGAGACAAATAGCAATGCTCTTCAAATCACTCTCTCCAGAAGAATTGCTAGTTTTAGACCAAATTCCTCGAAACGCTGCGACTCCCAGGACAACTCCTGCACCAGGAATGCCAGGGCCAAACAAACAAACCTCTCAACAAGCGGACAGTCCAGCAAGTGAGCGACGCTCGTTACGCAGCCCACAGCAGGACAATTCTAAACCCTCCGATAACCGCCCCCGAAGAAAACCAGGTCGAAGAAGGCCACAGGCGGATCGCAGCGGATCGAAGGAACGAACAATAATCCCTATCGAGGATGACATAGATGATGCTATCCCAGATCGACCACGAGCAACTCGATTCTCGGAAAGAGAAATCGAGAGAATAGTACAGGAACGACTGGAGCAACGCCTACGATCTGTTCAAAACCCGTGGACCCGAACCGCGGAACTCCAGGAGAGCCTTGCAGCATGTTCTCCCTTCTGCAGAGAAATAAAAGAAGCGCAATCCATTGGACAGGTCCCGGGTAGACTACCCCGATATGACGGAACCACCGACCCGGATGATTATATTTTTAGCTTCACTAACATCATGAATTTATATGCCCACTCTGCCGAATTCACCGCCAAGTTAATGGTGACCACATTCGAGGGCCTAGCGTTGGATTGGTTCGCAAAACAACCTGCCAACTCCATATTCAGTTTCCTGGAATTATGCAATAAATTGACGCAGCAGTTTGCCAGTCAGAAGAGGCAAAAACTCCCGATGAGCTACCTAGGAACCATACATCAACAAGAAGGAGAATCCCTAAGAAACTGGTTGGCCAGATTCAACGTAGTATTACTCAAAATCGATTCTCCAAATATTGATTACATAATTTCTATCCTCTTCGATCTCACTAAAAACAGGCAGTTCGGAAATGCCCTCAGTCGAAAACAACCAAGAACGTTCGCCGACATCATGAGCTTGGCATCTAAGTATATGACCCAAGAAGAGATGAATTCCTTTAAGGATAAAAACAAAAATAAATTCACAGCTTCAGGCTCCAAGCGGCATGATAAGATTCCTATTCAAAGACCCTTAGACTATGAGCGATCTTCCAGGAGAGGTAACGTTTTCCAGCTACTGGAATACAGCAAGCCGATCACGAAAGACAACCTAATTACTACCAAAGACCAAGAAACCCTGAGCAACCAATCAGAAGCAGGGCGAATCAAGTAGAACACCCAAGATTAAATGCTCCAATGGAAGAAATATTGGAAGTCCTAGAAAGAAATAACTGGATTCCCAAGGCAAGGAAAATCGCTCAGCCCAGACCGGGGTCTAGAAACTATGATCAATACTGTAAGTACCACAGGGCACATGGGCATCTAATGGAAAATTGTTTTCACCTTAAGAGAGAAGTCGAAAAACTGATCGAGCAAGGAAAACTAGACGAATACATAGACCAAGATAATCGCAAAAGGGAAAGAAGTAGAAGCCCTCGGAACGGTAATCGAAGGAGAAGTTCTCGTCGAAGGTCGCCCGAACGTCGACCTACTCAGGAGTTAAATCAGGACCAAATCAATGGGACTATCCATACAATATCCGGGGGACCCGCGGGTGGAGATAGTCGTAATGCACGACGAAGGACAGCCCGATCCATAATTCGAAATTCTAAATATCCAAAAGAAATATGGACTCTGGAAAACAGGCCGACAAATCACCAGCCGATCAGCTTCAACGAAGGCGAAGTACCTAAAAACATCATTTGGGACACAAAAGAAGATAACCCCGATTTTCCTATGGTAGTATCATTAGAGATAGCGAATTATAATGTAAGAAGAATCCTAATTGATAATGGAAGCTCGGCAAATATCATCTCCCGGGAGGTTTTAGCCCAAATGAACTTGGGACAAATAAACCTACAAAAAGTAGCTACGCCGTTAGTAGGCTTTGGAGGGTCCGAGATTATCCCCAGCGGAACAATATCTTTAAGTGTGTCACTTGGGAAGAAACCACTTAGGACAGTGAAGTTGATAAAATTCCTAGTAGTGGAAACACCCTTCGCTTATAACGCTATACTAGGGCGACCAGCCCTTAACCTTTTCAGAGCTGTAGTCTCTACCTATCATCAGAAGATAAAGTTTCCGACCGATATGGGCATCGGAGAAATAACGAACGACCACTGTATGGCGTGGAATTGCTACAGCACATCGTTAACTTTGAAAGAAAACCCTAAGTCAATTACTCCGAGCAAGAGAAAGATCGAAGACGATCTCATTAGAAATGAGGTTGAAATTCCTATTACTGATCGGTTAGATAAAAAGGGGAAAGAACCGCTAGACTTATCCTTGAAACCCCCAGAACATAAAGATATAATTCTAGTAGAAGGCGACTCGTCCAAAACAACAAGAATAGGTACAGAATTGAGCAGAGAAGGAGAAATAATGTTAATCGAATTCCTAAGAAATAATGTTGACGTCTTCGCCTGGAGCGCGAATGAGATTGAAGGAATTGATCCTCGAATAATCAAGCATACCCTAAAAATCGACCCTTCGGCGAAACCCGCCAGACAGAAGAAAAGAAATCATGGACCGGTAAAAGATAGAATTATCAAAGCCGAAGTAGAGAGATTGCTCGAAGCAAAACAAATCCGAGAAATACATTTCTCGGAATGGCTATGTAATGTTGTACTAGTAGCAAAAGGGGATAAAAAGGACAACAAATGGAGAATGTGCAATGATTTCACCGACCTTAACAAGTTATGTCCACGCGACCCATACCCCCTCCCAAGGATTGACTTATTGGTCGACTCGACTGCTGGCTTCGCGATATTCAGCATGATGGACGCCTTCCAAGGATTTTATCAAATATACATGGACGAGCGGGATCAAGAGAAGACCGCGTTCATAACCGAACAGGGAGTATACTGTTTTATTGTAATGCCATTCGGATTGAGGAATGCCGGCGCTACTTACCAAAGGTTAGTAAACTTAATGTTCAGGGAATTAATCGGAGAAATAATGGAAGTCTATGTAGACGACATGTTAGTCAAAAGTATGAATGAAGCAGATCACATAAAACATCTAGATCGATGTTTCCAAATCTTAAGAAAATACCGTATGAAGTTGAACCCTGCAAAATGCACCTTCGGTGTTAAGTCAGGAAAATTTTTAGGATACTTGGTACATCAGCGAGGTATAGAGGCCAACCCAGAAAAAATTCGAGCCATAACTGAAATGAAACCTCCCAAGACCATCTCTCAAGTACAAAGCTTAGTTGGGAAAATCGTAGCATTGAATAGATTCATATCAAAATCTGCGGACAGAAGCTTGCCCTTTTTCCAAACACTTCGAAAAGCGAAAAAATTCGCTTGGACCGAAGAATGTGAACGAGCCTTCGAACAACTCAAAGAATATTTGACAACGCCCCCGATGTTAGCTAAACCGACGGAAGGGGAACCGTTGTACATCTACATCTCCATCTCCGATACGGCCATTAGTTCAGTGCTAATTAAGATAGAGGGCTCCGAGCATAAGCCCGTCTATTATCTTAGCAAATTATTACAAGGGGCGGAGAAGAATTACTTGGAAATAGAAAAATTCACGCTGGCCTTAGTAGTGGCCGCACGAAAACTCCGACCCTACTTCTTAACTTACAAAATCATCGTTTTGACGAATCAGCCGCTAAGGCAAGTTCTAGCAAAACCAGAAGCCTCCGGAAGATTGATCAAATGGGCCATCGAACTCAGCCAGTTCGATGTAGACTACAAACCAAGGATTGCCATCAAGGCCCAAGTATTAGCCGATTTTATATTAGAAACACCAACACAGACTGGTGAATCATCGAGCAGCCTCAACGACGATGTCTTGATTATAGAAGATCAAACTTGGTTAATGCATGTCGATGGTGCTTCATGCCGAGAAGGAGGAGGCGCCGGAATCAACTTCACCGGACCAAATAAGGAAGATTTGAATTACGCGATAACATTGGACTTCGTTGTAACAAACAACGAAGCTGAATATGAAGCGTCAATCGCAGGAATGGAAATGGCGATCAAAGCTAACATTAAAAGGCTTAAAGTGTTAACCGACTCAGAGTTAGTACAAAGACAAATAAGAGGCCTATACGAAGCTAAGGAATTCAATATGGTAAAATACCTCGCCAAAGTAAAAACATTAGCCGAGAAGTTTGAAAATTTCGACATACAGAACATCCCACGTTCGGAAAACAGATGGGCCGATCAACTGTCTAAATTCACAGGAGCCCACGACGGAAAAACCGAACGGGTGATCAATTGGTTGATATCTTCTACACCGGCAGTCGATATCGATGAAACACCGGCAGTCGATATAATGGAAATAGATGAAGTCGAAGAAAATTGGATGACCCCAATGATAGACTATCTTCGTGAAGAAAAACTACCATCTGATCAGAATGCAGCTCGGAAAGTAAAATATCGAGCCCCAAAATATACGCTAGTAGAAGGAAAACTCTACCGAAGGTCGGTATCAGGAATTCTCCTGAAATGCATCCTGAGTCACAAACCGCCGATATACTGCGAGAAATACATGAAGGAGACGCAGGAAATCACAGCGGATCAAGGGCATTGGCCTTAAAATGTCTCAGGACTGGTTACTATTGGCCTACCATCAATAAAGATGCCACTCTATATGTCCAAGAATGTCATCACTGCCAGATCCATGCTAACATATGTCATCAACCAGCAGAAAACATGCATCCAATTCCAGTATGTTGGCCCTTCGATCAATGGGGAATGGACATTGTGGGGCCTTTTCCAGCGGCCAGATCCAAAAAAGCTTACGTCCTGGTCGCTGTAGAATATTTCAGCAAATGGATAGAATGCATTGCACTCGCACGAATAACTCAATTCCAAGTGATCGACTTCCTATGGAAGTTCATAGTTTGCTGATTTGGCATCCCAAGGATCCTAATTTCAAATAATGGAACCCAATTCGCGGGAAAACAAGTAATAGAATGGTGTTCGAAACTGGGAATTCAACAAAATTTCACTTCGGTCGGACATCCAAGAGCGAACGGACAAACCGAAGTAGCAAACCGAGAAATAATAAAATCTTTGGAAAAAAGATTAGGTTCGGCCAAAGGAAGATGGCTCGATGAACTTCCAGGAGTACTATGGGCTAATCGAACTACAGTAAGAAGCTCAACCGGGGAAACACCATTCAGCTTGGTGTATGGGTCGGAGGCTGTTATTCCTGTTGAAACCCTAATCCCAACGCCAAGAATAGAGATGTTCGACGATCAAGAAAATGAAAAAGCGAGAGAAAATGACATTGATTTAACAGAAGCTTTAAGAGATAAAGCTGCTGTACGCCTACAAGTCACTAAAACAAATATGGAGAAAGCATACAATCAAAAAGTACGCATCCGAACTTTCAAAGAAGGAGACTTGGTCTTGAAAAAGGTAGAAGTATCCAAGCATGTGGGAAAATTACAACAAAATTGGGATGGACCTTACATCGTCATTGGCGTAGGAAAGAAAGGTTCATACAAAATTGCACACTTGGATGGAACAGCCTTACCAAGAACCTGGAATGCGGTCAACCTTAGGAAATACTATGGTAAATAAATTTTAGCAAATTATACTGCATTTTTTTATTTTACTTTATCAAGTTTTAATCCTTGTAACAAAGGCCTGAGCCTACAAGTTCAATTAGTAAAGAGTTTTAGCATTCTATATACATCGATTATTTCGGTTAATGCTCCTCGAATTACACTATCATATTAATGAAAATTGAGAACGAACCGAGTCGAGTATACATTGATCCGCTCAATAAACACTCCTCGATATATCTTCAACGATCGAAAAAACTTTTTGGGTTAAAAACCTAAGTATAATTAAAAAAGAGTCGAGTAAACATCGATCCGCTCGATAAAAACTCCTCGATAAATTCAAAAAACGAGTCGAGTATACATTGATCCGCTCAATAAACACTCCTCGATATATCTTCAACGATCGAAAAGACTTTTTGGGTTAAAAACCTAAGTCTAATTAAAAAGAGTCGAGTAAACATCGATCCGCTCGATAAAAACTCCTCGATAAATTCAAAAAACGAGTCGAGTATACATTGATCCGCTCAATAAACACTCCTCGATACATTTACAACGAGAAAAAGACTTTTTGGTACTAAAAACCTAAGTCTAAAATTATAAACGAGTCGAGTAAAACATCGATCCGCTCGATAAACACTCCTCGAACTATTTACAACGAGAAAAAGACTTTTTGGTACTAAAAACCTAAGTCTAAAATTATAAACGAGTCGAGTAAAACATCGATCCGCTCGATAAACACTCCTCGATACATTTACAACGAGAAAAAGACTTTTTGGTACTAAAAACCTAAGTCTAAAATTATAAACGAGTCGAGTAAAACATCGATCCGCTCGATAAACACTCCTCGAACTATTTACAACGAGAAAAAGACTTTTTGGTACTAAAAACCTAAGTCTAAAATTATAAACGAGTCGAGTAAAACATCGATCCGCTCGATAAACACTCCTCGATACATTTACAACGAGAAAAAGACTTTTTGGTACTAAAAACCTAAGTCTAAAATTATAAACGAGTCGAGTAAAACATCGATCCGCTCGATAAACACTCCTCGAACTATTTACAACGAGAAAAAGACTTTTTGGTACTAAAAACCTAAGTCTAAAATTATAAGCGAGTCGAGTAAACATCGATCCGCTCGATAAACACTCCTCGCCCATACTTACAACGAGAAAAAGACTTTGTGGTATTAAAACCTAAGTCTGAATAAAACGAGTAAAGTAAACATTGATCCGCTCAATAAAATCTCCTCGATATATTCCTAACGATCTAAAAAAGATCTGCTGATAATCCTAAAGTTTTGAAAGATAAATCAAGTGTGAATTCATCTGCTCGGAAAATACTCCTCGTAAATAAAATTACCAACGACAAAGAAGATGCAAGAAATAAAGTAATATTTTATTCATCAAATCAATTACATACAAATATACTACGTTATAAAGATCTGCTCGCTACCTAAAGATCGTTACAATGATCTACTTAAATTGATCCTATGGGATCGACTATCTTCACGACAATGTCCACGGAAACACCAATCTCCTCCCTAGTACCTCATCGATTATAGTATGCGACCTAAGAAGCATGCTACTCACGATGGTCGACTTCTTTAGTTCGGTGGCCAGGCTCTGAAGATCAAATGTTCTTCCAGATGAAATGAACATTACCAGCCAGATAACTAGCAATGCTCACTCATCCGTAAGAAGATACTGCTTTTACTTTATCTATAAAACATTTTACTCTAGAGCAGCATCTCTTCGGGACCGTCGTGAAACGGTAAGTTTACCAGCCACCCCGGCGGTCTATCACTCCGGAAGTCACATCCAAGAGCGAGGGTGACTGGCAAGTATGAACCCCCCATGTGCAAACGGAAATCACGGACCTCTAATTGATGAAGACTAAAGCGGAGGCCTCATGGGACCCGTTAGTACAAGGAAGGGCTGACATGGGACCCGTCAGTACAAGGTAGATGAACACCAAGTTATTACAGAGTGAATCATGATAATGTGACTTTTTGAATATTATGGGATCTGAGGGCAGAATGAAATCCAAAGAAGTTGAGATCTCCATTCTCTTTGGGAAATTGCAAAGGAAGAATGCAAACCACCACCCTATTTATAGGGATAGACTCAAACAATCCAACGGCTGAAAAAGCATTTGATCAACGCACACAGATGCGACCCCTTGACTCCCCGCAATAAATGCAAGTAAGTTGGAACGGCACAATCTAATCGCCCCAACTAGTCGATAACAAAAGAGGCAATAGATCGATATGATCATATCTAAAAATCGCAGCAAAAAGGACAGTTGCTCGATAAGAGATAAAAGACCAAACTTTTCACCATACGAGGCACGTCACTGCCTCATACATCGTATGGATGACCATTGACTAAGCCATACAGGAACTCCTCTCGAATCCAAGATATCTGATATAGAAATCAGGAGAATAGTCCTCCTTATTCAAAACAGCAAGGACGTAACTGCCTAACATACCAAAGAATTGCTTAAGGAGGTCTGAATAGGTCAGATCTGACTAAGACTTCTACACTTTCCAATTCCTCCCATATCAAAGATATGCTATAAACGAAACATCGCTTGAAGAACAAGTAGTTCCAAGTTGATAATGAGAAACATAAAGATTCGGAGGATACTGAAAGGGTTATTTTCTCTTAGTCTTAAAAAATGAGAAAAGAAGAGTTCAACAAAAGGTATAAAAAGCCTCCTTATATAAAAGTTTGTGTCACAAAAGGACAATTTTACAACGGCATGGATCGAACATCGACCAAAATATTGAACGTTCCCTAAATCAGATCGATCCGAATAAGCCTACTATCTGCATGATTATGCGCAAACATGATTTTAAATATAACCCAAGGGACTATACTGGGTTGAACGACAAAGATTGGATTTGCAAAACAAACATCGAGATCAAAGCTACCTTATTCTACATTCTTGGCAAAGATCAATTTCAGATAAGTACGCTAAACAATACTGATTATTTTACGATGATTATATTTATGCATAAAGGCAAATTGTGCATAACAAAGAGAAGAAAATAGATATAGGCAAGAATCTGCCTGAAGGTTAATATTTCCAATTTAGTACTTCTCCCATTACAAAAAATTTTCAGCCCAAACAAGTGCACAAAGCTGGGCGATAAAAAAAAAAAAAAAAAAAAAAAGAAGACAGTCCAAGGCCTGCCAGGACGAACAAAGATCACTGGGAAGGACGGTCAGTAGGCCGACTACTAGAAACAGTCCTCCGAGGAGTCAAATTACCAGCAAACGCCATCAGCTCCTCTTGACTCTTCAGATAACCAGCGTCATACCCTTCCTCATAGGACCGCCGTTGAGACTCCTCTGCAAGGGCAGCAGCCTGTATTAAATCATTTTTCTCTTTTTCAAGAACAACTTTATCAGCCTCCAATTTTTGGAGATCATCTCTGGCAATCTGAAGCTCCAGCGTCAGCCCTGCAGCTTTAGCTTTTTCCGACTCTAACTGACGTTGATAAGCACGCTTACTCGTCCACAGTTCGTCATTTTGCACACCCAGCTGGAGTGCAAAATACTTGCCCTAAAAAAGCAGAAAAAGTAAGAGAAACCGACACACAACAAGGCATTCAAAACAAAAAACAGGAAAAATATTCAGAATATGTTTACCTGCTCACATATCTTCACCAAAGATTGAACAAGGCGAACGTTGGAGGTACCTTCGAGCTTCCTCAACTCGCCGGGCAAAATTGTGCTCATACCCAGATCCCAAGATAAAGCATCAGGCTCAACTGAGCCAGGCAATTCACTATTGAAAGGGACACCATCAGAACGAGGTGTCTCTGACAAGATAATATCTTTAACTTGCTCGAAGATACATCGATCATCTAATAGACGAGGAGATTCTCTCCCATCGGGACTAACAGAGGTCTCCTTGCCCGAGGCAGAAATAACCGTTCGACGACCAGGCCTGGAACCGGTCCCACCTCCGGAAGGTCCTCCTGATTCAAAGGATGTAGTCATTACAGTGGTATCATGAAACAAAAATTCAGGACAATCCTGCACAATAGATTGTGTCGTAGAAGGATTGACAAAAAAGCTATCACCAACTTGCCCTCCGCTTACAGTGGGAGCAGTAGAAGCAGACAAAGGAAGGGAAATAGCAAAATCCCCTCCGTGGAAAACGTGCTCAAAAGAAGAAGTGTTGGAACTAACAGCTATATTATAAGCCGGTTCTTCGTTGGACATATCCCCAAAAGGTAATCGACCAGGGGAAGGCATGTTTCCTTCCTGAGTGGAAGTAGAAAAGATTGGTTCTGAAAACGACGAGTTTACCACGGAAAGAGGTTCAGAGACAATACAACGAGTATCGATCTCCGACCTAATTGTTGGGGACGAACGAGGAGGCTCTATCGACGGCCCATCTCTTCGAGATTTTTTAGATCTATTACCTCTAGCGCCCTCACGAGAAGGTCGCTTCGAAGTATTACCAAAAAGGTTACTCATGATCGGACTATAGAAAAATACAAATTAAAATCGAGAAAGTTTATCGACTAGCTAAAGAAAGAGTATTCTGTTAAGAGAGGAGTATAGCAGTAAAAAACAAGTCCAATTTTTACCTTTCGTATTTATACTACACGAAAGGACGCGACAGACCTAAAGAAAGGGCGCGAAACAGGAAAACTGACCTGGGAGCAAACGCTGGAATTCGAAAAGACACACACATAATGATTACGACAAATTAAATGACTTGTCTGAATTATTATGGCAAAAGTGAAAAGACACGACTGTCAGAATACGAAGCGTTTAACGTACAAAATAAGCTAAAGTTACAGTTAAATCTACGAGGAAATAATTACAAAGATTATTTCAAAAATGAATCACTATTTCAAGAAGCCTGATCGCTATCCGGAATCTTCTGTTCGCTACCGACGTCCTCAGTCATGCATACGTCGTTTTCTTCTTCTTCTTCTTCATCCTCCGGATCGATAAAAGTGTCATCGAGCTCATCATTAACATCAGAAGGAGGAATCGGCAATGGATTCCCAAATTCTTCGACAAGATGAGCCAGTGGAAAACCTTGATATTCAACATCTGGAACCTCGGAAGAAGAATAAAGTTTACCATAGCGATTCAACCGAATATGCGCCGCCTTAAAATACTCCTTTCGACGGTCATCGATCATCTCTAAGGCGACCAGCTGATGAATCGCCTTCTTAAAAGTATTCTCAAGAAGAGGACCGACCATCCGATACACCAACGCCGTATGAACAGGAGAATTAAGGAACTCGCGAACGACTCTCTCGTCAGGATTCCTACCGTATCGATCCCTAAGTCCACTAAGTGGGACATCCTTTTCATACTCCTCTAAAGAAGTTTCAAGGTTTAATACTTGAGATTCAAGCTCACTAATTCGAGTCGTGCTCTGTAACTGCAATTCCTCTAACTTTCTAGCCATTTGATTGGCCTGCTCTTGAGCACGAGAAATCTCCATCACCCTGTCTATCATTTCTTGATCTTCAGTCCCGGTAGCACGAGTCTCTACGACGGGAACGGAAGAAGATGTTGAGGGACCAACCTCTGAACCGGAGGATTTATGGAGTAAAGCTTTATGCTTCTCTTCCAGAAACTCGCACTGTTGTTTCCAAAGTGCATTTTCATAGGCGTATGACGCAAGACAAGTTTTGGTCTGAAGAACAAAGAGAGCAAGAAAAAGAGATGGATTAATAAATTAAGGAAGACCTTTAAGATTATCTATTAATATGATTAAAGTAAAAAGATGTCACCTTCTCGGCATAAAGAGAAGCTCGCTGGAATTTCTCCAGAGGATCCTTATGAAGAAGCTTATTGAGATCACGAGTGAAAACACCAGACAAAAGAACGCGGGTTGCCTTATCGACTGCGTTCTCACTATCGTCATGAATAAGAGAATCCTTCTCGGAGTAACCAGCGGCCCTCCTTCCCTATAAATGATCCTCGATCATTTCGACCAGAGTAGGTTTTGGATGTTTATCTCCGAGTAAAGAAAGGTCGTCACCAGAACGTCCATAGTAACTCATCTTTCTATCAACTGGATTATTAGTAGGATGAGGCATCGACCAGCTACGACATCCTCGAATACCCAAAGATGTTCTAAGGTGAAGAGGAGGATAACCAGATCCCGTGCCCTGACGAATGGGGGACTCACGAGAAGAATCTGGAGATTCCCCTCTATTATCCTCGGACTCATGGCCCAACTCCAGTTTCCTTTTTCGTGAAGCTCTCTGCTCGATGGGGGTGTTCTCTACGGATTTTGAAGATTTCGACAGCACCATTTTTCCCTTCGAAGAATGCCGAGAGTTTTCTACCATGTGGGCTGAAAATAAAACAAAATAAAAGTTAGTTTCTCCGTATAAAAGATATAGTTACACCAATAAGATAAAATAAAATACTAACCAAGAGGATCAGATGATGAACTGACGGGAAAGTTATGAACACTTAACCCCGCCTTACGAAGGAAAACCTCCCCGATCAGAAGAGCGCTTTGATATTTGTTTGCACGCATTTCGGGGATTTCAGTGATAAACTGCACATCGTCAGGAACAAGTTCACCGGTCGGTAAGCGACCTCCAGGAATCCAATTGGAACCATGATCCCATAAAAAAGGCATGGTCGAACCATCCGGAAAACAAATATTAGACGGAGGACGAACAAAGAAGAAATGAGATTTCCACGAAGGATTACTAGAAACAGGGGCGTCAAAGATTGCTCGACTAGGCCGCTGACTAGCAAAGAAATATCCACGATTTGAAGAACTAGAGATATTAAAGCGAAAAAGCTGCGTAAAATTACGAAAGGAAGGTTTAAACCCCTTCGCAATCATCAAAACGGAAAAACAAACCACAAAAGCAACGGAATTTGGAACCAGCTGTGTCAAGCACACACTGAAAGTTTTCAAAACTTCGAGAAAAAGGGGAGACAAAGGAAGACGCAATCCACTATTGAAGTGAGCCGTATAAAAGGCTCGACATCCCTCCGGGGGAGATGTGACTCTATCAGTAGAAGAAGGAAGAATTATCTCAGAACCTTCCGAAAAATATTTGGCGTAATTATTCACAACATCCGGGAAAGTTTCCGCTGTATATGCGCAAGCTACGTCCTCGATCGGTTCAGAAATCTGAGGAACAGTACCTTTGCCCTTTTTGGCTCGGGCAGCCACGTCTGCATCAGAAAGGATTCGTACTTTGAAAGTATCTTCTACGGGAACAACGAAATCAGATACTGTAGATTGCTCGCTCAAAGGATTAGGGTGCAACTCCTCATCGTGATCAGGAGCGACGATCTCTCTAGAAGAAGAAGAGGATTTTCTTACAAAAGCCATATATTCTGGTTTCCCAAAGATGAAGATCGACAAAAGAGAAAATTTTATGAGATAAACGACCAGGCAGGAAAATGGGTACAGGTTATAAGGAAGTATAAAAGAGAAATGGCGAACTTGAAAGTCACCTATTTATAACAAAATGAGAAAAGACGTTTCAAACTTATTGCAGCTACTCATATTCCCGCCAAAAAACAGAAGGATACGAAGAGCCTCCTGAATAGACGCGTGGCGATCCGTAATTCGACAGAGAAAACGACTATCTATGATATGTAGCACTCTTTTCCTTATTTAAGATTTTTTCCCACAGGGTTTTTTCTTAAGTAAGGTTTTTAATGAGGCTCCATTCATAGAAAAGAAACAGTCGTAAAGATTTATGTACTTCTACGAGCTTCTATTATCTATACGCTCGAAGAAGTGAGGGAGTACTGATGGGGGCTATTTCGCACCCTACTTACTATTCGAATCGAACGAAGCAGATAAGATCGATTCGACCAAACCTAACAGATCGGGATCATCTTGCAGACCCGGCCAAGTGCAGCTCGCTTCGATAGAAGATTGTACTCCGAACCCAAGAAGGATATTTGGGCCGAGTCCTATTAGGACTATGTTTCCTTGTAACACTAGGTTTAGCATTATATAAATACCTAGTTAATCATTGTATTAGGGGAGGACAGAAAATTCCTGAATTGTGAGAATACAGGATTTAACACTGCTTACAACAGCACAACTTAATAATATTCAATATTATTACTAAGCCTTTTACCTTCATATCGGTGTGTTTCATAGCTTTGTTTGGTGGTTTTACTTCTTGTTCTTGAATATTGCTTTTCTCTGTAACCGATCCATCCGGAATAAAGTAACAGAGCCCTAAATAATATATATAAATATCGAAAACCCCCGATATCACAAAATTCACTGATAATTCAATTAACCCGACGAAATCCGGTTAAATCAAGGACCATGTGAGTCCTTAGTACTTGCTTCAATAGCAGCAGCCAACTCTGCTGCCTCAACAGCATCCCTTTGCTCTTGAGTCATTTTACTGGCCTCTTCTGCCAGTCTCTTGAGTTCAAGTGCCTTAAGGCGATCTTCCTCAGCCTTTTCTTCGGCCTTTCTTTTCCTTTCTGCCTCATCTAATCTTTTCTTCTCAGCAGCCGTAAGGTAAGGGATTGTAATCTTGCCAGTCCTTCCCTTCTTTGCTTCAGAACTTTCCACTGCTTGAAGTGGAGTGGCAGCAATAGGAGTAGGGTGCAGAAGAAGTGCATCCCCCTCATTTGTTGTACTAGTCTGTTGTTCTTCTCTAACTTCAGCAGATAGTGCAACAGATAAGTCTTCAGCAGGTTTAGCAGTAGGTTCTTCAATATTAGCAGGTCTCTCTGCTGTTGCTAGTGTTTCTCTCACTGTTTCTGTTGGTTCATCAGAGAATGTTACTTTTCTTTTTGCCCTTGACTTGGCAATTTTCTTTGAAGGTTCAGGTCTAGGAGGTTCTTTAGCAGCACTCCTTGTCCTCATTCTCTTTTTGGATTGAACAGGGACATCTTACTCAGATTCTGTCCTTTCTGGAGATGATTCAGTCTCCATTTGCTCAATTTCTTTGGTGAAGTCATCAATTACCTTTTTAGGAATGACAGCTTCAGGCTGTGCTGATCCAGCTTCAACAGTAGTTGTTACTGTTTGATCAGCAGACCTACTAGTCTGACCAGCCTTCTTGCTCTTCTTTGCAGGAACCTTAGCAGTTTTTGCAGGGCCCTTTCTCTTAGAAGTACCCACACTTCTA
This sequence comes from Penstemon eatonii, assembly GCA_038501285.1. Taxonomy (NCBI): domain Eukaryota; kingdom Viridiplantae; phylum Streptophyta; class Magnoliopsida; order Lamiales; family Plantaginaceae; genus Penstemon; species Penstemon eatonii. The sequence continues at coordinate 33,630,995 of CM076710.1, read as the reverse complement.
ATAGGCTCATACAGCTTAAATTCCTTTCCACCATGGATATTCTTTCCATTTCCCATTGGACATCCTAGGCTCATGAACAGATGACTTAACAAAATAGCATACTTGACCTTCTTATCACACAATAGGTCAAATACATCAGCAGCCCAGTTTACTTTCAAGCCATAGAATATACAAATCATGGTGTAGTACCTCCTTCTGGGTAAACCATCCAGAGAACTTGTACTGCAGTCCAGTACCTTTGCAATGATGTCAGCGAACCTCTGATACTCATCTTTTAACTGAGTCTTCATCAGAGTTCTTGTCATCTCCTCCCCTTCCTTAGCACAAATTGCCCAGAATTCCTCTTCTTTTTCAGACCCTAGGTCTGTCACATCTCATCCTTCGTTCGTCAGTTTGTATACTTCACTCAATACTGCAGCCGAAATACAAATCTTCTTCCCTCCGACAATAGCAGTCATAGTAGTTCCTTCAGTGTTGAATTTTCTGTTGCTATAGAAGTCATCAACATCTTCAAGGTACACTCGCTCCTCATGAGCTTCCAGAACTGGTACTAGTGATGCTTCTTTGATTTTCTTCATGATTTCTCGCATCAGATCGGTGCCAGATTTGTAAAATTCGTCATAGCTTAGATATCTTCCTTCAATGACCTCCATTTTGTGATTAAGTGATGAAAATCTGTAGAAAACAGAGAGCTAGAGAACAGAGAGGTTAGAGAGTTAGAGAATTTAGGAATTTTGTGTGTGTAAGACGACTAGTCTGTTCAGATCGGATTTTATAGGTTTCTTTTGGTGTTGATTATCGTGATAAACATGAACCGTAAGATTGATCTGACAGTTTTAAATCGTGCGGGTGAGAATTGCGGATTTCAATTTTATTATTTTATTGTCAGACGGGCGGGAAACTGTTGGGATTCGGTAAGATAAACAGCCCTAGGCCCAGCGGAATATAAAAATTTTAGGACCTCTTACGGAATCTTGCCAGGATACTACTCTAGTTGTATATATATGAATATTTATTAAAACGATAGGATAAGTTTACACGTTATACCTATCTCCTTGCAAATCCAAGTTGGCAGTCAGCAAAACGAACTCTGATTTCTCCTCCAGTTAAAATCGATCCAAGCTCTGCAGCAGCGCCCCACGTGTTGCGCCTCTACGGGTTGATACACCACAATTACACGAAAATAATAAATCTTGATCAGCTAGAACACAAGATATATTATGATCTAGGATTTAGGAACGATCTAGGAACAGAATCGAAAACGAAAAATTCTTCCACAGGGAAGAAGTAGTTCGGTCGATTACACAAGGAGAGGGAGAGAGAATTTTGCTCTTGCTCAAATTTTGCTTGTTGAGTTATGTGAAAAATAACTACAAGATAGCTACTTATAGTTATCTCCCTAACCTAGTCCTATTAGGACTAGGGCTCTTCTCTCCTACATGGGCCATGGCCCTCTTTAATTAGAAGACCAAGTCTTCTAATTAATTCATGGCCCAGTTAATTAATTTTGACCAGGCTTTATTTAATCTCCCAATTAAATAGCCCAATTAATTAACTTAATCTCCTATTTAATTAAATCAGACTCTAAGTCCATTTAATTAAAATCCCTTCTAATTAATTAAATCCAACTTAATTAATTAATCCACAAATTAAATTTCAATTTAATTTATGATCCTGATCCAATTCGAATTGGATCCCATTTTGTTCCAATTGGGTCGACCAAGTCGACCCATCCATAATAATCGACCCAGTCGATTATTCACCCAGTCGACCCAGTCGACTCGGTCGTTCTTATTTCCTCGCTTTCGCTTCATGTGTATTGTGTATGCCCCCGTAGGTTCACCACATAATTGGCCGTGGGTTATAATTAAATATTATTTAATTATTCGAGTAAGACTTACTCTAAATCAATCGAACACTCTGTCGATTGATCATTCCAAAATTAGCACTCCTTCCAATTTGGGAATTCTCCCACACTCCACGGTCGATGTCCAGCCACAAGCCCATGGAGCCCAATCACTGGTGAATTAATTCAGTGAACCTTTTATCATTTACAATTTCCATATACGCCATAATCTCTCCATCGATCAATCTCCCAGTCGAGACTTAAGGGTATGGTCTTTCATCGGTTTCCCTTTTATTTTGTCTTGACCTTATGCATTCTGGTCTCGAAATAATTCTCTTTGACTTAACTTTTATGAGCTACTTACATAAAGCCGTCAGATACCTCGGCCGAGGATTTTACCAGAATTAATTTCTCACAGAAATCCATAGGAGAATTTCCCAACCTATCAAGTCGGGTCAATGGATCATTTGTTGATGATATGAATCTGCATACGAGTTCCTCTATACCCAATATGAGTCCACAGAGACTTTCTGGCGATCTCCAGTCAGTCGGGACTCATATCAAAGCATAGACGTTCTCGCACCAGATAAACCCTATCATCTCAAGTAGTTAGGGATCGTTCCTCGTATACTATTGTAAATTGGAATAACTTCAACCCCGATATGCGACTACCGCTTCCATGGTGAGTTATTTCCTAATTGGGGTATTCAATGCGCTTGCCATCCCAGCAAGCCACCCACTTATGTGTATCGACTATCCCAGTCACGCTCGTGGACCCCAGCGTCCTCCAGTTCATCGGAGTATACACAATAGTGAGAGTCTAACCGAATCCAACGATGTCCTATCTCGATTGGATTCTACGACTCTTGAATATGTTCTAGATCACGGCCTTGGAGATCAGTCCACGGGTTGTCCCATAGCCCTGTGATCTAAGGACTTCTATCCTTATGCGTAGATAATTATTACATAAGATAAAGATGACCATATAATAAAATGCATTTATTAATCCAATTGAATGGTCCTTTCAATTAAATGCAACCAAATAGTTGGCTTGCAGGACACTATTCTATCAATCTCCCACTTGTACTAAAGCCAACTTTTCATACTTCTGATTCCCATCTTAGACAGATGTTTTCGGATGCCTTTAAGGCAATGGCTTAGACAGCGGGTCCGTCGTATTATCCCTTGAGGTGACACGTTCCATCTTTATGTCTCCTCTACCAATGATATAAAATATCAAATGGTATCGTCTTAGTTCGTGCTTGGATTCTGATGAGATCTCGACTCCTTCGCTTGCGAGATAGCTCCATTATTATCACAGAAGATAGTAATGGCTCGACAATGCTAGGTGTCACATCCAATTCCTGGATGAAGTTTTTCATCCAAACACTTTCTTTTGCTGCTTTACACGCGGCAATGAATTCTGTTTCGGTGGTTGAATCTACGGTAATGTCTTGCTTGGAGCTCTTCCAGCTTACCGCACCACTATTGGGGCAGAACACGTATCCAGATGTCGACTTGAAGTCGTCTACATCACATTGGAAGCTAGAATCAGTATAGCCTTCCAATTTCAATTCTCCTCCACCGTATACCAAGAACAATTCCTTAGTCCTTCTCAGGTACTTTAGAATTGCCTTTACGGCTATTCAGTGCTGCTCACCTGGATCAGACTGGTAGCAACTTGTAACGCTTAAAGCGTATGCTACGTCTGGTCTCGTTCATAACATACCATTCATTATGCTTTCTATTGCGGATGCATATGGTACTCGAGACATATTGCTTCTCTCTTTAGGCGTCTTTGGGGCCATAGACTTAGAGAGTGCAATCCCATGTCTCATTGGAAGCAATCCTCTCTTGGATTCTTCCATATTAAATCTCTTCAAGATTTTATCTATGTACTGGGAATGGGAGAGGCCCAGCAGTCCTTTTGATCTATCTCGGTAGATCCTTATACCTAGTACAAAGGATGCTTCTCCCAAATCCTTCATTGAGAATTGTGTAGATAACCATGCTTTAGTTTCGGATAATGCTTTCACATTGTTTCCAATGAGAAGAATGTCGTCAACGTAAAGCACCAAAAATTCAACTGTACTCCCACTGGTCTTCTCGTACACGCATGGTTCGAACATGTTTTTAATGAATCCATAAGTTTGGATTGTTTCATCGAAACGAATGTTCCAACTTCGGGAAGCTTGCTTCAGTCCATAAATGGACCTCTGGAGTTTGCACACCTTGTGTTCATCTCCTCTGGATGCATATCCTTTTGGTTGCTCCATGTAGATCTCCTTATCAATTTTCCATTGAGAAAGGCAGTCTTTACATCCATCTGTCATATCTCGTAGTTATACCACGCAGCTATGGCCAGCAAGATTCGAATGGATTTAGGCATTGCGACGGGCGAAAAGGTCTCCTCAAAGTCGATGCTTGGCCTTTGAGTGTATCCTTTTGCCACTAGTCGCGCCTTGTAGGTTATTACCTCTCCGTTCACTCCAAGCTTTCGCTTATAGATCCACTTGCAACCCACGGGAGCTACTCCCACTGGTGGATCTACCAAGGCCCAGACCTTGTTCGAGTGCATGGAGTCCAATTCGAATTCCATGGCTTCACGCCACTTTCCCGAGTCTATGCCTAGCATAGCCTCTTCGTAAGTCCTTGGGTCGGTTAGAGACTGTCTAGTCTCACGCAGCAGACCGTAGTACCTCTCGGGTTCTCTACATTGTCTTTCTGACCTACGAAGTATCGGTGTACTCTCTGATGTACTTTCATGCTCTTGTTCTCCCACTGCCTGTGGTGATGGGTCAGCTTGATCGACCTCTTTGGTCTTTTCAGCTTCAGTGACCTCATCTAGTTCTACGTTGTGTTCCTTCTTGCCTAGCAAGAAATCCTTCTCTAAGAAGTGTGCGTTCCTTGAGACAAACGTAGTTTGTCTTGTAGGATTGTAGAACTCGTATCCTATTGAGTATTCTGGATACCCCACGAATTGCATAAGATGGACTTTACATCCAACTTATCTCCCACCAGCTTATTCACATAAGCGGGAGACCCCATATGCGCATGAATGCATATGAAGGTACAATACCAAAACTCATATCACTTGATATGTTTTGGAACTGGCTTCAGAGATACTTAGTCCAGTATCTTCGATTTTCTCGATCAAGTTTTTATTTGATTGGATAAGGAATTTCATGTAAGATTTCTTAATGGACATTTACATGTCCAGAATGCTCAACAACTGACAATGTTTTGAGCGAGTCTTACATTTCGAGAATCCAATTCTCCATTAAATAATCAATGGCGTACTGCCAATGCATGTTTGATTTTGAATCGATCCAAATCTCTTTCATGCTTTCATTGATTAGGCTCTCTTTTCTATTCCAAAAGTAATTTGGATTTGTACATCACAACGTACTTTTACCCATGAGGGTACTAGAGACGCCTTATCTCCCACTAATACTTTAGTGTTTCTACACACTTTTAATGGATTAAATCCATTGCAATTGTTTATGCCTCTTGGTTTCCTAGCAACCAACTACTAAATCTAATTTCCATTAAGCAAGATTCGAAAGTCGGTTACTATGTACAGCATCCCAGTCTAGCTCGACCCAGTCGAGCTCAGTCTTTGAATCTTTTAATTCGGAAATATGTTTTAGTATTCGTGTATCGCCTTTCAGTTTTTACAACGACTCAAGTGTGTGAAATCTTGATTATTTATATTTTATTGACTATGCATATTATATTTAGTCGATATATGAGTATCCATACTCATTTGCTTATGTACACTTTTTGCGTATAAATCTTATAGCGCAATCAGCTCCAACCATTATGGAACTATCACATCTCTTAAGACAAGAGATGGTATAAGCAAATTCCAATGATCTAAATAATTCATGGCTTTAGATGCATTGAATGCATCAATGAGTGCTTCATCGGGCATCCAACACCCTTATGCATTACTTTAACCATAAGGTTAAGTTCAATAAAATTTAATCATCCCTTATGGGAGGAATATGTTCAATTCCCTCTTTCCCTTGATCTTAATCCATGGAAGAACAATTTTGATTGACTTTACAACTTATCATCCTTACAGAAAAACCTCCAAGGTTATTTCCCTTCAGAGAGGATTCATTCCTCTTCTTCCATCTCGTAAGTCTTTTGAGCTTTTCAACGAGATGTTACTTCCCATTTATGGGAGACTTCATGTTTGCCTTCAAGAAAATTTGGGCTTGAGAACCATCCTCAACCCTCGGGTGAAACTTATCACCTTTCTTATTTGAAGAGTAACTTCGAAAAAGGCAGCTTGGTGAAACCTATCACCATTCCAGTCGAAGTGTAACTTCGAAAGGAAAACCAATGAAATCTTTGTAAGGAGATTAGTCCTTGCTTGGACTCGAGAATAATTTCTCAAGTTTCGAAGTCATTCAAAATTCATTTGGGTTCAGTCAATTTTTTCGATTCAAGTATGATGGTAAATATTCATGGATACATCATTTATGAAAAACTATCATAAACATGACGATAAATACGGGGCAGATTAATATCAATGCATAATTTACAAACATGGTTTTCATTTGTAAATTACTCCCACTATTTTTGTCGAATACTTATGCCCCCACATAAGGTTCGGGAAATAAAAATTTCCTAATGGGCTCAAGGCCCAAATGCAATCGCTCAGTACCCACGACTCGTTGGCCATACCAATCGATCCACTTGGTGGGCGATCATGTCGCCGGTTAACCATCCCAGCTAACCCTTGAGTTCATTCAGCCTCGATTTTCGTTATGGACCCACGACTCGTGAGACATCCATACTTACTCGCGTTAAATCATGTCCAATACTCGTGAAGAGAAATAGTTCAATCCTAGACGCCCCACGACTCGTGAGACAGCGCCTAGAACCTTGCTATCCCCTCCCTTGGCACTAGCTCGTGCATCGAGGCAATAGACATATTATCTTCCTATAGCTCGACCCACGACTCGTGAGACATCGAGATATATTCGTACAATATGCCTAAGACCTAGTAATTGGATAGGCTCGGACCATAGAGACTATTCATATGCGCCCGTTATTCGATTTAATGTTATAATTGAATTTTAGGTTCAATTGGAGGTTTTATGAAATGTTCAAGTACGAGGTCTCATCAGATTATCAATTATCTTGTTTACGTTTCTCTATCCTAAGCATGCATCTCATACATCAAAGAATAATTACGAAAAAGTAAACATTCATCACCTAGCATTGCACATACGATTGATCGATTGCCCATCCTATGCGATCCATCATGAGCCATATGATGGACCAATTGGTCAGTCTAGGGTGGAAATTAAATGTCCTAACTATTACAATTTTCAAACCCATACATCATGGGCCTTCTTGTAATATCCACCTTGATTGGGCCTCCATGTAATGAATTGGGCCTCCATGTCCTCCAAGGTAATGGGCCTCCATGTGGATCTCCAAGTCTTCATGAGGTCTTCTTGGCTCCAAGCCTAATCTAAGCCTAGCTTATAAAAATAAAGGCCCTATTCTATTACAATTGTTTGCGCAAGCAAGGGCACCAATCAGACCCATTTAATTACAACCCATAAAATAAATAAACCAAAACTACACAGGGCTTAAGGGCAAAATCGACCAATCCACATATTCACTCAAGAACATGCATAAATTCACATAAGGGCATAAATGTAAATTTACCGGCTCCTTTAATTTTAATTCACAAAAATTATCCAAGTTAATTTAATTTTGAATCAACAATTAATCTCTAAGATTAATTAACTCTTACTTGAGTTCTAAGTAATCTACAACTCTTATCTTGATAAAGTTTGTTAATTAAGATAGTTACAAATCTTTCCAAGATTACTATCTTATCCAAAACTCTAAGTTTCCCAATTTTACAAATCTCCAAGATTCTCAAGATAATACTATTTTGAATAGATTAGTTAACTAAGGTAGTGTCCAAATCCACCAAGATTTCTACCTTATCCAAAACTCCAAGTTTCCTAATTTAATAAGATCTCTAAGATCTTTAATCTTGGTAACTTGCTAGAAGAGATTAATTTTAATTAAATCTCTTCTTACAATTGAAACTCCAAGTTTTCTTGTTTAATAAGATCTCTAAGATCTTTAATCTTGGTAATTAACTAGAAGACATTAATTCTAATTAAATGTCCTATCACAAATAAAACTCTAAGTTTCCTTGTTTAATTAGATCTCTAAGATCAATCCAAGATTCACCAAGATTCCATAACAACCAAATCTCCAAGATTTTCAGGACTTCCAAAATAGGTGAGTTTGAGATCAACCAAAATTCAGCCACGAAGTGACGAATTGAACGCTGCCACGTGGCAGCACATATATGGCCACGGAAGCCGCTCGTGAGCCCCACGCAGTAGCTGCTGCCGCGCGTGACAGCGCGTAGCAGCGTGCTGCTGCGCGTTTCCAGCACGTGGCAAACTGCCCGAGGGCAGCTGCCGTGTGCTGCACGCGCAAACAGCGCGCTATTCACGCGCTGCCGCGTACGGCAGCACGCGTTGGCTGCCCAGCCATGGTGCGCTGCTGCGCACCGCCGCGTGCCACCGCGGTTGATCCCAAAAATATATAATTTTTCTTGTTCGATTACTTTTGATTTAATTAAACAGATCCAATTAATTAAATCACAATCCAAAATAAAAATTAACACGATAAAATTTCGAATCAAATTTTTTTACATTAACTCTAAGTTAACAGATCTTCGTCCTAAAACATATACAGTCATAGAACTAGCCATACATAAATCAAACATATGATTTAAATCACAGAATTTGCAAATTCATATATATACAAAGCCTAGAGTTGGCTCTGATACCACTGTTGGGATTCGGTAAGATAAACAGCCCTAGGCACAGCGGAATATAAAAATTTTAGGACCTCTTACGGAATCTTGCCAGGATACTACTCTAGTTGTATATATATGAATATTTATTAAAACGATAGGATAAGTTTACACGTTATACCTATCTCCTTGCAAATCCAAGTTGGCAGTCAGCAAAACGAACTCTGATTTCTCCTCCAGTTAAAATCGATCCAAGCTCTGCAGCAGCGCCCCATGTGTTGCGCCTCTACGGGTTGATACACCACAATTACACGAAAATAATAAATCTTGATCAGCTAGAACACAAGATATATTATGATCTAGGATTTAGGAACGATCTAGGAACAGAATCGAAAACGAAAAATTCTTCCACAGGGAAGAAGTAGTTCGGTCGATTACACAGGGAGAGGGAGAGAGAATTTTGCTCTTGCTCAAATTTTGCTTGTTGAGTTATGTGAAAAATAACTACAAGATAGCTACTTATAGTTATCTCCCTAACCTAGTCCTATTAGGACTAGGGCTCTTCTCTCCTACATGGGTCATGGCCCTCTTTAATTAGAAGACCAAGTCTTCTAATTAATTCATGGCCCAGTTAATTAATTTTGACCAGACTTTATTTAATCTCCCAATTAAATAGCCCAATTAATTAACTTAATCTCCTATTTAATTAAATCAGACTCTAAGTCCATTTAATTAAAATCCCTTCTAATTAATTAAATCCAACTTAATTAATTAATCCACAAATTAAATTTCAATTTAATTTATGATCCTGATCCAATTCCAATTGGATCCCATTTTGTTCCAATTGGGTCGACCCAGTCGACCCATCCATAATAATCGACCCAGTCGATTATTCACCTAGTCGACCCAGTCGACTCGGTCGTTCTTATTTCCTCGCATTCGCTTCATGTCTATTGTGTATGCCCCCGTAGGTTCACCACATAATTGGCCGTGGGTTATAATTAAATATTATTTAATTATTCGAGTAAGACTTACTCTAAATCAATCGAACACTCTGTCGATTGATCATTCCAAAATTAGCACCCCTGCCAATTTGGGAATTCTCCCACACTCCACGGTCGATGTCCAGCCACAAGCCCATGGAGCCCAATCACTGGTGAATTAATTCAGTGAACCTTTTATCATTTACAATTTCCATATACGCCATAAGCTCTCCATCGATCAATCTCCCAGTCGAGACTTAAGGGTATGGTCTTTCATCGGTTTCCCTTTTCTTTTGTCTTGACCTTATGCATTCTGGTCTCGAAATAATTCTCTTTGACTTAACTTTTATGAGCTACTTACATAAAGCCGTCAGATACCTCGGCCGAGGATTTTACCAGAAATAATTTCTCACAGAAATCCATAGGAGAATTTCCCAACCTATCAAGTCGGGTCAATGGATCCTTTGTTGATGATATGAATCTGCATACGAGTTCCTCTATACCCAATATGAGTCCACAGAGACTTTCTGGCGATCTCCAGTCAGTCGGGACTCATATCAAAGCATAGACATTCTCGCACCAGATAAACCCTATCATCTCAAGTAGTTAGGGATCGTTCCTCGTATACTATTGTAAATTGGAATAACTTCAACCCCGATATGCGACTACCGCTTCCATGGTGAGTTATTTCCTAATTGGGGTATTCAGTGCGCTTGCCATCCCAGCAAGCCACCCATTTATGTGTATCGACTATCCCAGTCACGCTCGTGGACCCCAGCATCCTCCAGTTCATCGGAGTATACACAATAGTGAGAGTCTAACCGAATCCAACGATGTCCTATCTCGATTGGATTCTACGACTCTTGAATATGTTCTAGATCACGGCCTTGGAGATCAGTCCACGGGTTGTCCCATAGCCCTGTGATCTAAGGACTTCTATCCTTATGCGTAGATAATTATTACATAAGATAAAGATGACCATATAATAAAATACATTTATTAATCCAATTGAATGGTCCTTTCAATTAAATGCAGCCAAATAGTTGGCTTGCAGGACACTATTCTATCAGAAACTCTATCGACACCTATCTGTTACTTATAAAAGCGTGTTTCTAAAGATACGATTTATAACCATGCTTATATAAGATATCAGATGAGTAACGTTTAACTTATCTGACAGACGAGTGATCTGTTATCTGTTATTACTAGAGAAAGCCAATAGCTAGTAATCTTCCTCTGTTGTTTGTCAATCCAGCAAGATAATTTAATCTTCGATCTTCAAGAATTAAGAACAGATCTTCTGATAACATAACTTCAACTAACTGTCATTAACAAATTTCATCTTTTAATCAGAAGTACCACTAGTCTTACACGTTCCCCCTGACTTTAAGAAATCATAAGTTAACTAGTCTGTTGAGAGTTAATCCTTGAATATGATAACGGATGACTGTGCTGATGAACTTCAGTCTTCTGATAAGTTCCCCCTCAGCTTATGCATCCAAATTAAGTAGTCCTAGCTCAGCTCTTAGAGTTGAAAACCTTACTTCACTTAAAGGTTTAGTGAAAATATCAGCAATCTGATTGTCAGTGTGAACATACTCAATCATTACATTCCCTTTTTCCACATGATCTCTAATGAAGTGATGCTTGATCTCAATATGTTTAGTCCTTGAATGACTTGTAGTATTCTGAGTAAGAGAGATTGCACTTGTATTGTCACAGTAGATTGAAATTCCACTGATCTTGATATTGTAGTCTTCTAGTTGATGCTTCAACCAAAGTATCTGTGCACAGCAAGCTCCAGCAGCTATATATTCTGCTTCAGCAGTAGATATAGAGACTGAGGTCTGTTTCTTACTCATCCATGAGATCAGACGACTGCCCAAAAATTGACAAGCACCTGTTGTGCTTTTCCTATCAATTTTGCAGCCAGCAAGGTCTGAATCTGAATATCCAATAAGCTCAAATCCAGATTCTCTAGGGTACCACAATCCCAATTCCTGAGTGCCCTTAATATATTTCAGTATTCTCTTGGCAGCCAAGAGATGAGATTCCTTGGGATTTGATTGAAATCTTGCACAAACCCCAACATAGTACATGATATCAGGTCTGCTTGCTGTTAGATGTAACAGTGACCCAATAATGCCTCTGTATTTGGTTATGTCCACTGATTTGCCATCTTCATCTTTATCCAAACGAAGACTAGTAGACATAGGAATAGTAGCAGTAGAGCTAGTTTCCATACCAAATTTATTAAACAGATCTCTTGTGTATTTTGCTTGGTTGATGAATATTCCATCAGGCAACTGTCTAACTTGCAAACCAAGAAAATAATTTAGTTCACCCATCATGCTCATTTCAAACTTATTCTGCACGAGCTTGGAGAACTTGTCACACATCTGTTGGTTAGTTGAACCAAAAATAATATCGTCCACATAAATTTGCACAAGCAAAATATGTTCTTCCCATTCAATAGTGAACAAGGTCTTGTCAACTTTACCTTTGCGAAATCCTTTAATTAAAAGAAAATCAGATAAGGTATCATACCATGCTCTTGGAGCCTATTTCAGTCCATAGAGAGCTTTCTTCAGACGATACACCTTGTCTCCTTCTTGATAGACTTCAAAACCAGGTGGTTGTTCAACGTAAACTTCTTCTTGCAATTCTCCATTGAGAAAAGCTGATTTCACATCCATCTGATAGACGGTGAAATTCTTATAAGCAGCATAGGCTAGAAACAGTCTGATTGATTCAAGTCTTGCTACTGGTGCAAATGTTTCATCAAAGTCAATGCCTTCTTCTTGACAATAACCCTTGGCCACTAATCTTGCTTTATTTCTGGTAACAATACCATCTTCATTCATCTTATTTCTGAAAACCCATTTAGTGCCAATTACTCTTTGATGACTTGGTCTAGGAACTAAGTACCAGACTTCATTCCTTTCAAATTGATTTAACTCTTCTTGCATAGCTTCAATCCAGATAGAATCACTGAGAGCTTCTTCAATTTGTGTAGGCTCTATTTGAGATAGAAAACTAGTAAACATAGCATCTTGTGCAGCAGCTCTTCTTGTTTTCACTCTGTCCAAGGGATCACCAATCACCAACTCTGGTGGGTGGTTCCTGAGCCATCTTAGATCAGGTTGCAGGTCTGGATGTTGTCCTCTGTTTTGATCTTGCAACACTACTGTTGGAGATTCAGTAGTAGTCTGTTGAACATTTGTAGTCTGTTGAACAGCCTCTGGTCTGTCAGCTGTTTGTAACTCGTCTGTTAGACAATCAGCACTGTGATTTTGAACAGCACTTGAGTTAGTAGCTGAATTGAGATTTGGTAGTATGATGGGTACATATTCTTCATTCTTTCCAATATCCAATTTATGTAAATCAGTAGACAGATCTTGATTAGTACTTTGATTCTTTTCAGAATAATGATTTGGCTCATCAAATACTACATGGATATATTCTTCTATTAGCAATGTTCTTTTGTTAAAAACTCTATAAGCCTTACTAACAGTAGAGTATCCCACAAAAACAGCTTCATCAGCCTTTTCTGCAAATGCAGTAAGGTGATTTTTCCCATTATTTAACACAAAGCATTTACAACCCAAAATTTTAAAATAATGAATGTTTGGCTTCCTGTTGTTCCAAACTTCATATGGAGTCTTGTTCTGATTTTTGTTGATCATGCATCTGTTCTGGGTAAAGCAGGCTGTATTTGTTGCTTCTGCCCAAAATCTTTGTGGCAGCTTAGCTTCAGCTATCATGGTTCTGACAGCTTCTTTTAGTGTTCTGTTTCTCCTTTCAGCAACACCATTCTGTTGAGGGGTTCTAGCAGCTGAATACTCATGATGTATTCCTTTGATATTACAATACTCTTCAACAGTAGAGTTTGTAAACTCTGTCCCTCTATCTGATCTGATCTTCAATATTTTTATGATTTTCTCATTCTGGATCAGTTCCATCAGATTAGTAAGATGTTCATTGGTTTCACTTTTCTTTTTCATGAATATCACCCAAGTATATCTTGAATAGTCATCCACAACAGTTAGGCAGTATTTCTTTCCACCATTGCTGACTGGATCAATGGGTCCAAATAAGTCCATGTGTAGCAGCTCCAAGATTCTTTTAGAAGATTGGTGCTTCTTGCTTTTGAATGATGACTTGATTTGTTTCCCTTTCTGACATGCGTCACATAGCTTGTCTTTGCTCATGACTGTTTTTGGAATCCCTTCTACCAGATCATTCTTTATCAATCTGTTGATGGTCTTGAAGTTTAAATGATTCATCCTTTTGTGCCACAGCCAACTAACTTCACTTGGTGTTGATGCCACCAAACAAATGCTGGAATTCTTGTCAGCAGAATTCCAGTCGACTATGTAGACATTCCCTTGTCGTCTTCCAGATAAAATTACCTTCTTTGTACCAATTTGTTCAACATAGCACTTATCTGTTGAGAAGATGACTGAATATCCTTTGTCACAAAATTGACTTATGCTTAGCAGGTTGTACTTTAGGCCTTTAACATATGAGACGTCAGATATCTCTATGTTTCCTTTGATTATTCTTCCTTTAGCTACAATTTTGCCTTCTTTGCTGTCTGCAAAAGTAACCTTTGGACCATCCACAGCAACTGCATCAGTCAGCTCATGTATGCTTCCACACATGTGCCTTGAACAACCACTGTCCAAGTACCAAATCTTCTCTACTTTACTCCTACTCCTAATCCTAACCTACAAAACAAAAATAAAATTGTTTTAGGTACCCTTATTGAGAGGGTCCTGAAGGATTAGTTCCACCTTTGACAACCCAAGATGTCGATGTCTTAGGCTTCTTAGGCTTCTGAGTTTTGACAGGAGCATGAACAGTTTCACTTTTATCATAGTTAGCAGATAAGTCATGTTGATGATCAGTATGATAAGAATAATGTTCATAAGCAGGGTAAGGTGCATGATAAGCAGGATATGCATACATTGGATGAGCAGGGTAAGGTGCATAGTAAGTTGGAAATTGAGGTGCATGATACATAGGAGGATATGCAGCAGGTTGCACATAATAAGACTCATTTCCATACCAAGCATTTTGATTTTTTTTATTCTTATGCTTCTTTGGTTTACTAGTTGCTTGCTCATTAACAGACGACTTAGTTTTTCCACTAGTCTGATTCAGTTTAGCTTTATCAGCAGACTTCTTAGGACTCTGCTGTTTGGGCTTACTAGTCTGTTTTCCTACACTAGGCTCTTTGCTCTTTTTAGCCTTAGGAGATTTATTCTCCTTTACCACTTTCTCAGGTGAAGCAGGTCTAGCAGTTTGAACATACAGAATGACCTTACTATTGTCAGCAAATATAAATTTCTCAGTATGATTCAATTCTTGCTTATCCTGTTCTAAAGGCATCTTCTGTTTACTAGATATATGAGTGGATGCAACAGATGATTTCTCATGAGACTCAATAATTTTTTCAAGTTCCATGATTTTTCCTTTATAAACTTCACATTCAGCTTTCAGAGATTCATGTTCTTGCTCAAGCTGTTTATATTCAGCTGATTCTCTTGGCTTTTAGGCTGTGAGTTTCAGTGAACTATTTTGCACTTTTAGCAATATCATCTCTTCCTTAAGCTTTTTATATGCTTCAGCAATACCAGTATTGTTAAGCATCATTTGTTCAAATGAATTAAATAATTCATTGTCAAGAGGAGTTACCTCATCCTCAGAGTCATCAGATTCCTTGGCCATCAGGCAAAGGAGAGCCGGTTTTTCTTCATCAGACGATTCTTCATCAGACGTGTCTGAATCTGAATCAGATGAGTAGACAGCAGCCAGCTTTTCTGCTTCAGCCATCATTGCCTTGCCTCTATGATGCTTTCTTTCTTTTCTGATTTTCTTCTCTTCTTCAGTGTATTTTTCTGCTTTTGGATATGGACAGTCTTTGATGAAGTGTCCCAATTTCCTGCAGTTATAACACATTAGTTTGGCTTTATAATCCTCTTTATCTTGAGAAGAAAAGTTAGGTTTAGAAGTAGAAGCATTGTTGTATTTGTTCTTTATCTTTCTCTTGTAGAACTTCTTGAAATTGTTCATCAGCAATGCTACATCTCCAGCTGTGTACTCCTTTTTGTTGAGTAGTGTGGCTTCATCAGATGAGTCCACTTCTTTGCTTTTTTGTGTTGGTCTTCTAGGATTTTCAGCAGCAACCAGGGCAGCTGTGGGTCCTGAAGTTGAGGTTTCTTCAATTCCCATTCTAGGCAGTTTATACTCATATGCCTTGAGTACTGAGAACAGCTCTGTAAGAGAGATTTTTCCCAAATCTCTTGATTCTTCCATTGTCGTCACCTTCATGTTGAATTTTGGAGGTAAAGCCTTCAGCACTCTGATGGTTATCTCCTTGTCCGTGAAGGTTTTTCCAAGCTTTAAGACTTCATTCAATGTTCTGGTGAACCTGGTATCCATCTGATCAATGGTCTCTCCAGATTTCATCTTGAAGTTATCCAGCTTTTCTAGAGCAACACTCAGCTGATGCTCTTTAATGGCGTCGTTTCCTTCGCTCATATCTCTGACTTTATCCCACATTTCCTTTGCAGTTTTGCAATGTTTGACTTTGTCAAACCGATCATTATCCAGGGCTTTAGTCATGATAATCTTTCGACCTTATCCAGATTAAATAGCTTTATTTCTTCTGGAGTCATCTCATGAAGATCTTTCTCCACCACGGTATCAACTTCATTTATTTTTATCGTCTTGGTGAATCTGAATGGACCTTTTATGATACATGTATACATGTTATCATTATAAGCAGCTAGGAAAATCTCCATTCTGATTTTCCAGTCTTCAAACGACATACCAGCAATGTGGGGAACATGGCTGATACAGTCCATTTTTCAAAAAGTTTTAATTTTTCAAAAAGATGCACTTTTGAAAAGTTTTGAAAATCTTTGAAAAACACTTGGATCAAGCTCGTTGATCAGACAGCTGATTCTATTGAACCACCTGCTCTGATACCACTTGTTGGTCCCAAGTGGTCAGATGAGGTCTAGAGGGGGGGGGGTGAATAGACCTCTAAAAATTTTAGACTTAAAAAATTTTTCAGTCTTCTGTCAGCAGACTAAGCTGATGAAGAACAGTAAGATGACTATGCTGGTTGTGAACAAATCTTGAACAGCAGAGTGACCACTCTTCTTACAATTACTTAGCTGTTTTTCAGCAAAACAGTTTTATCAAGAGTATACTTGCAGCGGATGTTTGAAAGTGTTTTTCACAAGTAAACTAAGTCCTTAAAAAGATTTTATCCCCAGTTTTAAAACTCCTTTTAAAATCTTTTAACAATTCAAAGTGTAAACTTATGCAATTTCAAAATATGCAAGAAAACTTAAATGCAAGATTAACACCAAGAATTTTTATAGTGGTTATATGGATCGAAATCCTTTAGTCCACTCTTCCAGATCACTTAGATTCTGGGTTATACTATAAACACACAGTTTACAATATTTCTCCACTTATACCTAAACAACAAATGAAAAGGCTATAAGCTCACAACGGGAAATCACTCAGAAATCCTATCCTCTGAAGTTAAATCACTCACAAAGATGGATTTAAACTTCGCACAACACTCAGCTAATACAAATTCACTCAGATTGTATTTTTCTGTTTTCTTCAACTGGGTTTCTGTCAACAGATGACTTCCACCAGACGAGTGAGCTGTTCGAGCTTCTTGAGACTTAGACAAATTTTCTGCTTCAAAACGAAATCTCAGAATGTTGTTGTGTGTCTCTCTCTTCGAAATCAGCTCTATTTATACTTGGATTTGGAAATGTGACCATTGAAGAAAATCAAACTTCAAATCCATAGCCTTAGCCCGAATTCAGAACGGCTTCCTGCTACAGTACTTTTTCTGATGTACTTTCCTGTAGCTGCATTAAATGCACTCTGTTGATTCGAGAATATTCTTCAATCATTTGTCATTACTACCCTTCTCTTGCAGCATTTATTACACCAGGTGCATTTATTACCGTTGGACTTCTCTCATGATCTCTTCTACTCTGCTGATCGAAGCAACTCTGCTGATAGATACTCTGCTGATCAAATACTGAACTAATCTGATTTGAGTCAGCTGATGACCTACCCTTCTGATTGTTGTTTCAGCGTGAGATCAGTAGTCTTCTGGGCTTTGAACTTTGAACTCTTCTGATGTCTTCCTTTACTTGTTCAAAATTCTTCTAAGGGAACTAAGCTTTCCATACTTAGCTGATTTTGACGTTTTGGAAATCATCAAAACCTTCCCTTATCTTCTTGACTTCTTTGCACTTTATCTTCATCTTCATCCAACATAAACTTTGATATAGTTAATTTATTTTAGTTTACGAAAATTTGTAATTAGTTTTTGTCGTGAGAAATGGAATAGCAGAGAAATAGGAGGTGGGTTTTCAATTTTTAGTTTTGTTTTGAGTAAAAAAATTAGAGAACCTTTTACTTGTCTAGAAGTTCTGAAGGAAAGAAATGGTTTTGTTATTTGAATTCATAATATTAAGATTTGGGTTTTGATTATGAAATAGTGCTAAAAATAAATATTCTGGACTACGGTGGTGTTTTTCAGCGAAGATGGTGGCGGCGCGGTCCTGATGATGGCACAAGTGGTGTGGGCGGCGGTTGTTCCTGATATACAGATGATGTTAGAATAGAAGATGCTCCTTGAAGCCGGTAAGAAGTGGCCGGTGATATCCCTGACGAAGAGTTTGTTGGAGTTATTTTCAAAACTACTACCAAATAACTTCCAATATTTATTTTCAGATTTGAATTTATATAGGAAAGTTGTGACTATTAAAATTATGGCTGTTAATTTTAAAAGTTGTGTCCAAATTCAAATAATTGTGTCTATCTGGAATAGATACAAATATGTTTATAAAAGACAAGTACAATTCTGAAATTTATAACAACTTTTTCTCTTCTTCTCCAAATTACTTATATTATATTTTACTACAGAAAAATATTCTATAAGTTAGATAATTTTGCCAAATCCGTGTATGCCCTATGGTTTATTTATGTGAGTCCAAATAGAATTAAACATTGGGTTTCATTGTATCCTAAAGGCTAATCGTAAATCCCTATTGTATACCGTGTGGTGGGGGTGAAATAAGTCTCAAGGAAAATGGCATTGCAATACGCCTTGATTCCATCACTGTAGTCCGTTACTTATTTCCTACTGAATATCTAACAATCTTAAGACTTATTTCTGTTACTGCATTAATGGCATCAATCAAAGAGATGTCTACAAACATTGTGAAACTCGAACGTTTTGAAAGAGGAAAATTCAACCGCTGGCAAATGTAAATGCATTTTCTGCTTGCAACTCTAAAAGTTGTCTACGTGCTCACTCAACAAATACATGAAACGTGTCAATTAGATATTGATCAAAGGACTTATGAAGAAGCTATGATAGACATAGATTCGGGTAAATAGCTTGAAGCCATGAGAGCCAAATTGGACTCCATATACTCAAATAAGCGAAGGCTTGGAGTAAATGGGAGAGATGATGACCTACAAAGCAAAGCTAGTTGCGAAGTGATACATTTAAAGGTCGGGCATCAACTTTGAGGAAACCTTCTCACTGGAAGCCATGCTGAAGTCCATTCGGATCTTACTTGCCATACCCACTTGGTACAACTATGAGATGTGGCAAATAGATGTGAAAACCACTTTCCTAAATGGAAACATTGAAGAAGAAATTATATGGAGCAACCAAAAGGTTTCATACCAAAGGTATTGAGCAAAAGGTTTGCAAACTACAAAGGTCTATTAATGGACTTAAACAGGCATCCCAAAATTAACTGCATTTATTACCCTAAACAATGAGAGAGAAAGGATGTCAAAGATACCTTATGCGTCCGCTATAGAGAGCATAATGTTTGCCATGCTATGTACTAGGCTGGATGTGGCACAGGCTCTTAGTGTCACGAGCAGCTTTCAATCCATCCAGGTGAGAGTCAATGGAGTGTCGTAAAAGCAATTCTAAGTACTCGAGAAGACCTAAGGATTTGTTCTTGGTCTACCGTAATGGAGAATTAAAACTTGAGGATCACACCGACTCTAGTTTTTAGTGTGATGTAGATGACTTCAAGTCTATGTCAAGTTTTGTATTTTGCTTGAACGGAGGTGAGTTGGAAGAGTTCCAAGCAGAAAACTGTAGCAGATTCCACAACCGAAGCAAAATATATAGCTGCATGTGATGTTGCTAAAGAAGGTATTTGGATGCGAAACCTCATCCAAGAGTTGGGTGTAGTTCCTAGCATTGCCAAACCCATTACTATCTTTTGTGATAACAACGGGGCTACTACGCAGGCAAGGGAGCCAAGATTTGATCAAAGATCCATGCACGTATTGAGGATATACCATTTGATACAATATATCATTGATAGAAGAGACGTGAGAGTGGCGTGCGTTGACTCGGAAGATAATGTGGCGGACCCGCTGACTAAACCATTGCCAATCAAGGCTTTTGAAGGACATTTCCTTAAGATGGGCCTTAAAGTTATGAATAATTAACTATAGTGCAATTGGGAGATTGTTAGAGTAGTGTCTTGCAAGCCAATTTGTTGTCTTATAAATACACTTGTAATCAATCTTATTCATGATCAATAAAATTTGCATTGACAATTCTTCATTTATTGTTATTGTGATACATTTAAGAAATTTAAGAAGCCCTTAGATCGTTAACAATATGGAACATGGTGCATTCCTCTATGAAATATGTTCTACTACATTCCAAGTCGTATAATACAATTGAGATGGGGCTTCGATAATACTTGCACGAATATGCATTCTCTCTTGCATGGAGGTGGATAGTTCCATGGACATCAATATGGTAGATATCATTGCAGTGGGTGGCTTGATGAGATCAAGCGCATCAATTAAATCTCCGATCTCATCTTGAGAGTTTATCGGAGATGAAGAATTCTTTTACTTACAATAGTGTATGTAAATTGGTTCTTTGACTTGAGCCATTTGAGTGAAATTCATGCGGAGCGTTTATGCCTTGATGTGTTACTCTACTACTAATTAGCGAGTCATTATAGTTTCTCGTTGGCTATGGATTGCTTCGTAGTGAAGTTAATGATGTCAATAAAGGATCCATTAACCCCACTGTAATGAAGTTGGGGGATTTCCTATGCATTCTTCTGTATGGATTGATTCCGAGAATCTTCGGTCGAAGTGAGTGATGTTAGACTTGGAAAGGAATTTTCAAATAGGCAATCACAAAAGGAATCACCTTAAAGAATAAATACACATACTTATCAAGGCTAACATGAATCTGTTGGACTCCATGTCCTTGGTCTCGATCGGGAAATAAGTTATTGGAAGGAGTGTACATGCATGATATGCGTAAGAGGATTGATGAGATCAATACAAGGAAGGCTCACATTGTATATTCATCATTAGTTAAGACTCATCGACCGTGAGTCAATGACTAGCTTGTATGTTAGGTACTCTAGATTTGATTAGATCATATCTATGAGTGATTAATTAAAGGTAGTTTAATTAATCTATTACTTAAATCTCAAATGATTTGTGAGCCCATGACTAATTGATGGTGAACCCAAGGGTCTTAGTTCGATCTTTTAAGTGTTAAATTAATTTAACCAAAATTATTTAGAAGTATCTAATTAATTGAAGGAGCAAATTAAATGGATTTCTAATTTTGAATCAGAGATTAAATTTATTAATAGAAAAATAAATGACCAATCAATATATATATATATATATATAAAAGACAGAGAGAGAAGAATATCTTATGGAGTTATGTGTTAGTGGTGGATCCCCACCACTATCTTGCATCAAAAGTAATGTGATTGAGAAGCACACTAAAGTAAAAATTCTTATTGGTGGATGTGATTCAACAATAAAATTCTATGCATAATATACATACATAACGATAAGATATTAGTCTCTGTTAGTGGTGGCTCCCCACCACTATCTTGCATCAAAAGTAATGTGATTGAGAAGCACATTAAATAAAATTCTTATTGGTGGATGTTGATAGGATAGTGCCCAGCAAGTCAATATTACTTGCTTGTTAGAGGACTATTTTCTTATGGTTTATAATTAATACGCCTGTTTATTTATAGTACGTAAATTAAACAATGGCCAACTTCATCTCTCGCGAACGTATCTAAGCGATTGGATGAAATCCTAAGGTCACATTAGACTATGGGACGATTCACTTCGGTATTGAGTGCAGTCATGAAACAGTCTCTAAGGTCGTGATCTTAAAACACGTTCCAAGTCATAGATTCCGAACGAGACGGGGTATCGAAGGAATCGCTAAGACTTGTACGATTATGCATGATTCACATGGAGTGAATTTGTAGAGTTTCATGAACAAGACATTTGATGTCAGTGCATATGACTAGGTGGTTCGATAGGAGATCGAACGCATCGAACGCATCGAACGACCCGAATAGAGAAACCTATTGTGGAAGCGCATGCCGCATATCAGTGATGGGATGTTTATCAAGGCTTATAATAGTGTACGATTTAGTCCTTAGACTTGAGGTGCTAGGGCGAATTCGGTGCATGAGTGTGCGTACTTAGATTTAGGTACTTGTCACGTAGCCTGACCATAAAGTGCCTAAGTTGGGTGTGTACAGTTGTGTACGTGAGTGGTTAGTACTAAGAAAGGATCTATCAACTCATCCTGATAAGGTGGGAGAATTTCCTTTACATTCTTAGATAATATGTTCCGAGAAACACATGACCATGGTCAGTGACAGATTTGGAAAGGGGTTTCCAAATTTAGCAGTCACACTGGAATTATTATCCATAATTAGAAAGTACATAATCGAGATAATTAGAGGTGCCGATCAATTCACACACCCTAGGTCTCGGTCGGGAAATTAGTCTTTAGAAGGACCGTATGTACATGACATTTATAAGAGGTGAGGTTCACAAATATCAATTCACCTGAAGTTGGGCTTCATGGGCTTGTGGCTATACATCGACCATGCAGTGTGGGTACTCCTGAACTAATAAAAGGAAATTAATTATGGAGTGGTCAATTAAAAGTGTTTAATTGATCGGAGCATTTAATTGCTCATTAATTAGATCACGAAAGTCGTGGGCCTGCTGCCAATTGATGGTGAACCCAGAGGGTCACACACAATACAGTTGGACAGTGACAGTCATAAAAGGGAATGATTGATTTAAAGAAGTTAAATCAAAGTTGATGAATTAAAGTGTTAATTCAAAGAGGAGAATATTAATTTGGATATCCAATTGATTAATGTCTAATTAATTAATAGGATTATCTAATTAATTATAATATTAATTAAAGTGGTTAATAAATAAAATGGAAGAATAAATAATTAAACAATTTTTGGATTGCATGATTATTAGGCAGGGGGCCATTTTGGCAAGTATAAGTTTTGTTTCTTGTAAGACAAGAAACAAGGAAGAGATTTATCAAATCTTAATTCCTAAGTTGATTAGGAATAGGATTTGATAAATATGGGAAGAGTTATCTAACAAGAGAAGGATTCTTCTCTTATAAATAACTCTTCACATATCTTCATAAGATTAATTAATGAATCAAGAAAATCACAATTTGCATATCACAAGAAAAGAAAGAAAAGCTGAAAATTGTACAAGCAAAATTCGGCCAACCCTAATCGCCCCAACCCTGAAATCGGCCCATCCTAGTTCGGCCAACCCTAGCCGCGCCCCTTGGCCGATCCAACCCTAGCCGCACAAGTCCTATGGCCGAGGTCATCTTTCTGTTGTTCTCCTCATCCGGATTCAGATCTAGATCCTGATCAAGATCTGCCCATTCCTTCATTGATGATCTTCAAGATCTAGTTCGTAGCATGCGACTTGGAGACGTTGCTACAACCCAACTGGTGTGGATACATTCTGGAGGTGAGACAGTTGGATCACTCAGTTGTGAATCAGACAAAAAGCCCGGAGGAAACCACCACCGAGCCGTGGTGAGGTATATCGCATATCATCTCCTCTTTGTTTTAATTATTGTTTGATTCAACCTTTCCGTATATATAATATGGAGACATGTTTTATGGGACTGATGGGTGCCTCGGAAAAATTTTAAATTCCGCACTTTCGTTGTTATGACAACCGAGGTATCCCAACAGATGTGATTCAACAATAAAATTCTATGCATAATATACGTAAATAACGATAAGATATTAGTCTTCTATCACAAAAGTGATTCAAGTTGCAAGAGAAAAAATATACACTACACCTTTCAGTGTGTGTTCGGATTTCTCTCTCTCTCTCTCTCTAGCAAGAAAAATTGCTTTCTCCCTTTATCAAGTTTCTTACATGGTTCAAGTACTACTTCATTCTAGCTAATAGATTAATGGTGTATTTGCAAGATCTAGTTTATCTTCTTTACTCCTTAAGTGCTATCACTTGTGTGTGTTGGTTAGCTTTGGAGGATCTATATATGAAAATCTTGGTGTGGATTTCCTTGGGATCCTTGGATACAGAAGATCCAAAGGATGAGGTCAAAACTTGGAGCTTGGAGGTGTTAAACCCGTGAGCTAGAAGGTTTCGGGTGTTACTTGCTTGTTCCGAATCTTTGCGGCTCATCACCTCCCAAGATTGAGATATGTATGATTTGATATTTTTTCTTCTAATATGAACTTTGTATACATGATTATTCTAAGATAGTAATGGTAAAAGTTCTCCAAAGTTTTTTTGCAAAGTAATTGCATTTTCGTTCCGTTTTGTCCCTGATTAAATTTTTTGTTTTCCGTTGCACCTTGGCTGACCATAGGACCATTACCATCAATATCATCTATAAATAGTCATCTATATTAAATTATACATGGTGAACAGTGTTTTAACAAACCAATTTTAACTACCATCTGCAACAGTCATTATCCAAAATTTTCAGAATTATAATGTTATATTCTTCTTCCAATATTAATTATAAAGCATTAAATTTCAGAAATCCAAATTAGGGGTTAAGGCAAATTTGATAATATAACTTAAAACCATTGAAAAGTTTGCCCCATAAGATTTTAGGTTGAAAATATACCCAATACGTCATAAAACTTAACCAAATTTGAGACATTTTTTGCCCAATTCAGATAATGAGCTTCACTTTTGGACTTATGAAGGTGAATTTAATAATTTCATTGTGATTTTATACCCATGCAAAATCTGATTATGGCTTTAAGTAGGGTTCTAATCGTGATTTGAGGCAAAACATTTTTTTGTTATTCCAAATCACAATTTTGGGATAATTGTTTTTTCTTTTCTTCGTGATCGCAATTTTGGAACAAAAGTTCAAAGAAAATTTATCTTTTTTCGTCTTACATCCAAATTGCGATTTCAGGAACACTTTTTCAAAAAAAAAAAAGGGGGGGAATTTATGCTCTTCATAATCGCAATTTGGGATAATATTTATTTCTTCACGATTAGAAAGAGTAGATTTTATTTTCAAAAAAAGAAAATTGTTCCAAAATAGCAATTAGGATTTAAGAATCATTTTTTATTTTCAGAATTATAAATGGTCAAAAAAATTGTCTCAAAATCACGTAAGTAAAGCGAAAATATACCTTTTTAGGGAAATTTATGTTCCAAAATCGCAGTTAGAATTCTAGACCAAAAAATATTCTTTTAATTTTTGTTTCAAAGTCGCAATTAGAATCGCTGAAAAAAAATAACTGTCCCAAAATCATGATAGGATGAACAAGAAATAAAATTATGTTTTTGTACCAAAATCGCGATAGAAGCCCACCTATATGGAAAAAATCGGATTTCACATATTAAATTTATTTTTTTCAATCAAAATACATAAGTCCGTGAGTGAAGCTCATTCTCTCAATTGAGAAGAAAATTTCCTCAATTTGCTTCAGAATTATGACTTGTGGGTTGATCGTCAACCTGTAAACTTATTGGTCAAACTTGCCCGCAACCATTATATCCTTCAACTTTCACACCAAATTACACAATTGCCATTAAGAAACTACACAATTACAATTGTAATATATTGTCTTCAACCCAATGTTTTTAAAACCGGACCGGAGAGCGAACCGGTGAGCCTACTGGTTTAGCGGTTTTACTGGTCGAACCGGGCGAATCGCTGATCGAACCGCTAAAACCAGCGAATTAATCGAACCGGACCAGCTTCCTGTTCGCGATCGAACCGGTCGGACCGGCCGGTCCGGTCCGGTTTTAATAACATTGCTTCAACCTAGCTCATTAAAGCATAAAAAATAAAATAGGTATCCTGCGATTTACATCCTTTAGGATTCTAGGGCAATGATTCTAAGGGT
The DNA here is from genome assembly GCA_038501285.1 of Penstemon eatonii. Lineage (NCBI taxonomy): Eukaryota > Viridiplantae > Streptophyta > Magnoliopsida > Lamiales > Plantaginaceae > Penstemon > Penstemon eatonii. Next base: position 33,605,075 of record CM076710.1, on the reverse strand, counting down.
ACATGATTAGTCTAGTATAAGCTTGGACACATGAGTTATTAAATAAAAACAACAAAATAGGCAGAATCTTCAAAAACCGAATACACCCATATTTCCCCCAATATACAATAATTAAGTCATAACAAAACTTCATTTACAATTGAAAAATTAATGTTGGGATAAATCCTAAATCTTTCCCAATTCGCTGAATTCTCTTAACAATGAAGTCTTGAGTGTGGGAGGAGGATAGGAAAAATGGAGGAACATCATACATTATATGAGTACATTAAACCATGACCCAACAATTTAAGGTAGGAAAATCGCAGCTCTTACCTTGTTCTTCAATAATGGGGGAAAAGAGAGTTTTCTTCTTCTCAAGAAAGAAACGTGATACGTCAAGAATAACAGAGAATGGGGATGTGTTTTAATTATATAAACAGGAGTAATTTGGCCTTTTTCAATGTAACTTCACCTTGGCTAATAGGAGTACATCATTGGGAAAACTACCGAGAGTTTTCCATTTAGATTTATTTTAAATATATAAATTGGATTCAATTTAATAAATAGTTGAGAATTTGAGATTAATTTATAATTTCGTAATTCATATTTTATGTGTTTATGAAATTTTAATATTGAGATGGTGAATATATTATTTTTTTTATAAATGATAATTACATCATTACATTAATATTGTTTATTTAAAATTTTATTTAAATAAAAATAAATAACTACCAAACAAAACAGTTTAAACTAGAAAAAAAATCACAATAATAAATATATTTTTACTAAACATAAAATGTGTATAAAATGTACAAAAATAAAATTTGGTATTTTTAAATAACAATGGAGTAAATTTCTATATGGTTTCAACCATAGTTATTGAACCGTGAATCGTATCGCGTATCGGTGAGTCATTGTATCGTATCGAATCGTGTATCGTGTATTGTATCATAAGATACAAATCACTTATAAAAAGTTAAATGAAATATATCTTCCACATTACTAAGAAATAGAAACATGTAAAAGACTAATCAATTAAAGTAAAAAAAAACATCAGTTAAAAAAATCAAGTTTCAAATTTGAACTTCCTTGTCACAAAATAAAAAGAAATAATAAAGTTTTCTAAATTAACATCGAAATATCAATCTTAAATAAATTTTTTTCTCAAATATAGATTACACATCACCACAATATTAATGTCACCCAAATAAAATAATATTTTAATCAAAGAATAACACAAAATAAAGTTACAACCAATTAAAGTATAAACTATGTGATACTCTATGTTCATTCAAATTTTAGAAAGTACACCCAATCATCAATAAGATATAATAAAATAAAGTTCCAAAACTAAAATAAATACTAAATAACTGAACTGACCGTATAATTACACCTCAATTTTATTATACTAAAAAGACAAAATTATGCAGTCATTGCAGCTATAACTCAATTTTATTATACTAAAAAGACAACACTATCAATCCACACATAACAACACATGATATAAATAGTTTCACATTAAATATCACAATGTTTACTGCGACGTACATCTAATAGGAAAGAGGAAAAATATTATGCATTTTGTATGGGTTTCTAATTGACCATTTTCTATATTTGTTAAAAAAAATGAAAAACTAGTTAAAGTCAAAGAATCGTACGTATCGCAAATGTATCGTGTATCGTACGATTCGTATCGTATCGCAAACGAATCGTTGCGAAACAAACACCTGGCGATTCTTTCGACCGAGTCGTATTGTCAAGGCCTGAAATCGTATCGAATCGTACGATTCGTATCGTGAATCGTAAGATACTTACTACTATGATTTCAACTAATTATGATGATCTAAACTTTATTTTTAATACTTAAATTGAATAAAAAAATCAAATTCGTTTACATAAATTTTAAAACACTACCAACAGGTGATTGGTCTAGTGGAAGGGAGTAGTCACTACGAAGTAGCGGACTCAGGTTCGAATCTCTATTGGAAGAGGTTCCCACTTTATGTGTCCGACGCGCCACAAAAGGGATTAAACCCTTGGGAAACAAAAAAAAAAATTTAAAACACTGTTTGATAATTGCACAAAATTCAGTTTGATAATTCACATTTAATAAATTTCAAATCATATATGAGATTAGGTCACTAACCTCTTTGAATAAAGTAAATATCAGCAACTTTTCCTTCATTTGCCTAAATATATTATGATTAATTATATTTTCTTTACATATTTACCAATGAATATATTTTGATTAATTATGTTTTCTTTACATATTTACCAAAGTCAACATTGTCGAGTTAGTAATGTATAATTACGTTAATCGTAATTTAAATCGATAGTTTTCTTGATTAATTGATAAAATCAACATTGTCAACCTTATGGTAATTTATAACTAGGTTAATCATAATTTAAATTGACAAATAACTCGATTAATTGATCAAAGTCAATGTTGTCGACCTTAGAGTAATATATAATTAGGCTAATCGTAATTCAAATCGATAGTTATCCCGATTAATTGATCAAAGTCAACAATATCGACCTTAAGGGAATGTATAATTATGTTAGTCGTAATCTAAATCGATAGTTTTCTCGATTAATTGACCAAAATCAACATTATCAACTTTAGGGTAACATTGCTAGTTATATGTATAATTAGGTTAATTTAACAATCTAATTATAAATTACCTTAATTTCAACAATCTTGACTTTAGTCAATTAATCGAGTCATTTATCTATTTGGATTACGATTAACATAGTTATACATTACTCTAAGGTCAACAATGTTGACTTTAATCAATTAATCGAGTTATTTGTCAATATGGATTACAATTAACCTAATTATTTTATACCCTAAGATCAACAATGTTGACTTTGTTTAATAATCGAGTCATTTATCGATTGGATTATGATGAACCTAGTTATACATTATCCTAAGGTCAATAATGTTAACTTTGGTCAATTGATTGATCTATTTGTCGATTTTAATTACGATTAACCTAGTATACATTACCTTAAAATCAATAATATTGACTTTGATCAATTAATTGAGCCATTTGTCAATCTCGATTACGATTAACCTAATTATACATTATCCCTAAAGTCAACAATATTAATTTTAATTAATTGAGTCATTTCTCGATACGGATTATAATTAACCTACTTATTCATTATCTTAAGGTCAACAATGTTGACTTTGATAAATTAATCGAGCCATTTGTCAATTTAAATTATAATTATTCTAGTTATATATTACCATAAAGTCGACAATGTTGACTAATATATAAAAATTGTTTAGTTTATCCATTCTATCGTGATAATAATATAGACTTATAATATGAAGTACTACAAATAAAAAATGCAAATGTTGAAAATTGTTCAATATTAGTTTCTTGAATGAGGCTGCTAAATAATTAGTTAATATATTTATGATGTTTCTGGTTTATATTTTTGTAATATTATACAACATTTAATTTACTCGACTATGTGATTAGAAAAATATAATATTGACCATACAAATATCATTAATCACAAAACATAATTGATATTTTTAGTGAATATCAACCGATAATTGAAAAATTCTTCCGAAAATAATTCCTACATACTTTCAGATATTTTAAGCAATTTTTCAGCCTTTTGTTCTTTCATATATATAGTGTGCATTCTAATTTATTTAATTTCTTACTAAAATTAATTGACTTTAAAAAGTGAGCAATTATACCAATTAATAATATCAATATCACAAATATATGAACAAATTATTTAGTAACCTCATCTAATAAATTCAACATGAACAATTTTTTCTTTATTTGCATACACTTTTTATTAATAGTAGGCAAATGGGGAATTTTTAATCTCATAAGCTCTATGTGGATGGGTTTTGGCCCAATCTCATAGGTTTCGAGAGATCAGGCCAAAACCCTTTTAAATGAGTTTTTGCTAGATTCATGAAACTCATGTTGGGATTCGGTAAGATAAACAGCCCTTCAGGCAGTGGAAATTAAAAATTTTAAGGACCTCTTAACAGAATCTTACCAGGATACAATCTAGATGTATATATATGAATATAATTAATGAATGTAATAACTTAGATCTAAAGGTATATATGTCTCCTTGCAAATCCTAACTGCCAACAAAGTGGATGCGCTTCTTCCTTTCCTTTCCACGTTTGATCCCTAATTAAAGTAGCGCCCCACGTGTTTTGCCTTTACGACTTGATACACCATAATATCACGGAAACTTAATAATCCTAATCGGCTAGAACATAGAAATTATTAAGATCTAAAACTAGAGAACTATTTGGGAGCAAGAATCAAAAGTAAAAAACTCCTCTAAATAAAGAGAAGAGTTCGGCCGATTTGGGAGAGAGGGGAGAGAGATTTTGATAGAATTAATTTCTTATGTGCTTGTAAGTTATGAAACTTGTGTGTCTTCCATCTATCATATAATCTCATATATATAGATGGTATATCTCTCCTAATCCTACTAGGACTAGGAGTTTAAGTCTAATCACTTCTCCTACATTGGCCATGACCCTTTTAATTGAAAAGTCAAATCTTCTAATTAATTAATGGCACATTGCCTATTTAATTAATTAAGGCTTTATTTTATTTCACAATTAAATGACCTAATTAATTAATTACTCTCTCATTTAATTAAATCAGACTCCAAGCCTATTTAATTAACTATAATTAATCAAATCTAATTTAATTATTTAACTTTCAAATTAAATTTCAATTTAATTTATAAACTCAATCAAATTCCAATTGGATCTCGTCCGCTCCAATTGGGTCAACCCAGCCGATCCAATTGTTCTCTGTTTCCTTGCTTTCGCTTCATGTGTATTGTGTATAACCCCGTAGGTTCACCACTTAATTGACCGTGTGTTGTAATTAAATATTTATTTAATTACTCGAATATTAAATACTCAAATCAATCGAACACTCTGTCGACTGATCATTCCAAAATTAGCACCCGTCGATGTCTAGCCACAAGCCCATGGAGCCCAATCACTGGTGAATTAATTCAGTGAACCTTTAAACATTTACAACTTCCATATACGACACAATCTCTCCATCAATCGATCTCCCAGTCGAGACTTAAGAGTATGGACTTTTCATATGTTCCCTTTTTCTTTGTCTTGAACATATACATTATGATCTCGAAATAATTCTCTTTGACTTAATTTTTATGAGCTGCTTTCATAAATTCTTCAGTTACCTTGGCCAAGGATTTTACCAGAATTAATTTCTCACAGAAATCCATAGGAGAAATTCCCAACCTATCAAGTCGGGTCAATGGATCCTTTGTTGATGATATGAACCTGCATACGAGTCCCTCAATACCAACGTGAATCCTCAGAGACTTTCTGGTAATCTCCAGTCGGTCAGATCTCACATCTAAGTATAGACGTTCTCGCACCATATAAACCCTATCACCTCAAGTATTAGAGATCGTTCCTCGTATACTATTGTAAAACGAAATAACTTCAACCCTGATATGCGACTGACGCTTCCATGGTGTGTTATTTCCTAATTGGGATATTCAGTGCACTTGCCATCCCAACAAGTCACCCACTTATGTGTATCGACTATTCCAGTCACGCTCGTGGACCCCAGCGTTCTCCAGTTCATTAGAGTATACACATCAGTGAGAGTCTAACCGAATTCAATGATATCCTATCTCGATTGAATTCTACGACTCTTGAATATGTTCTAGATCATGGCCTTACGGATCAGTCCCCGTGTTGTCCCATAGCCCTGTGATCTAAGGACTTCTATCCTATGCATAGATAATTATTACATAAGATTAGGTTGACCACATATAATAAAATGCATTTATTAATCTAAATTGAATAGTTCCTTCATTTATTACAATAAATGACAGCCATACAGTTGGTTTGCCGGACACTATTTCTATCAACTCATCACAAACATATTCATAAATAAACACACAAACTTTTGAGACCTATAAAATATTGATTTGACACTTACCGGCTACCATCTATTTTTTTCCCCAAAACTCTCTAAAAAAGACATTGATTTGACACTAACCACTTACTTTTTCCCCACGCCCTACCATCTAAAATCAATCCAAGTGGGGTTTCAATTTTTTCCGATCCACAAAACTCAATATCCAAAATCTAACTTAATGTGGTTTTAAGGATTTCACTGAAACTATCAATTTTTTTTTTAAATCGAGACCCAAAAAACCGAGCCAGAACCCATCCAAATATGTCGATAATATTAAAATATTTTAATAGTGTGCAAATGAAGATATAATGTGAATTTATAAAATTATAAATCAATCTTAAGTTCCCAAATATTATCGAGTTACATCTAATTTATATTTAAATGAATATATTAAAATTTGAAAGTAGAATATATATATATATATATATATATATATATATATATATATATATATATATATATATATATATATATATATATATATATATATATATATTAAAATTTGGGCCAATGTGTATTTTCCTAAATATTTATTTAACCTTATTTGCCCAAAAAAACCTTCTTCCTCACCTCACCCAAACTCCCACCACCCACACCTGTTACTGGTTTTTCGATTTGGATTACGATTAACCTAGTCATACATTATCCTAAGATTAAAAATGTTGACTTTGGTCGATTAATCGAGTCATTTGTCGATTTGGATTACGTTTAGTTTAGTTATACTTTAACTTAAGGTCGGCAATGTTGACTAATATATAATAGTTGTTTAGCTTATTAATTATACCGTGACAAGAATATACACTTTTAATATTAAGTATTAAAAATTATGAATTTGTAAAAATTAACCCCAAGGTTCCCAAATATTTTTGAATTGAATTCAATTTAAATTTTAAATTTTTTATAGTTTATTTAAACTTATCCTAAGCAAATGTGTAATTTTGTTATGTTTTCATTATTGTATAAAATCGATAATATGCAAATTTTGAGCTAATCGGTACTAATTATTATGACCGTTTATGTCAAAATTGAAATATTACCATAATGTGCATGTATATTGCAGACCGATTTGAAGATTTTACTTATTATATCTAAGTATTTATTTAATTAATTTGATTTTATAAACAATATTAACAAATTAAATAATACTATAATATATATAAATATGAATAAAACTCTAAAACATATTTTTTTCAAACTTAAAATTTATATCATAGTATTAATATATTTTATATATATTAAAATAATAAAGTTATATATTATTAGTAGATATATTTTTAAAAAATATAAACTAAACCTACCCACCTACCTTCACCCTGTAGCCACGCCCCATTCAAATAATGGCAAAATAGCAATTTCATGGCCAAAATCAAAATTAGAATTTGGTAAAGCTCACCTATAGCAAGTGCAATTTGGGCTTGAATTCCCGATAATGTTCCACAACATGAACTCCTATTAGAAGCCCCCATGTAACTTAGTTTTTAAGTAATTGGGCTTATTTCTATCACTAGAATTTGCAGAACCAAACAATACACTCTGAAATTGGGGCAACTTGAAAGTCAATTGTCTACCTTGAGAAGTGGATCAGAACCAGTTATCGCAGTGATTGAAATAAGCCCAATTATCGCGGGTTCACTAATAGATAATTGAAACAATAATGTTGGGCAAACGGAACGGAGCCTTAAGGTAGATAATCCTTTTTAAGCCCATTGTTATATGTGGTATTCCAGCCGCTTCATGATTTGAATAATGATCCACAAGACATTTTGTCTAGAGAACTGATAAATTGCTTGTTTTTGATGTAGTTATAAACAAAGTTTACTATTTAAATTCCCTGACAATTACTTCTTGTAATCTTCCCAAATGGCCGATTTCCCGTAAAGCCTAATTTGGCCAATTAAAAGAATAATGCCGGCTTGGGGACAAATCAAGAAATCTAATATCCTACAACCTAATAGTAAAGTCATATTAATGGGGCACCATTTCCAATTTGTTTGACAAAGAAGAGTTTTAAAATTTTAACTACAAAGAGATCAAATAAAAATAAATTATGAGCTCTACGTTTCATCTTGTTCTCCTGCTTGTGACTTACTCATTTCAGCAACTTTGTGGTAAGTATGCGTATAGCTAAGTCTTCACAACTCATAAGTCTTATAGCGAGTAATATTTGTGTTAAATTTATTATTATGTAATCTCTCTAAAGGAGTTAATCAGTTAATGACAATTTACCCCTCGTAATTTAGATAATGTAAGATTTACTCTCGTGATTTGCATAATATATAATTTACCTTCCAGTAATTTTAAAAAAATACTTTACCCCTTGTAATCTATAAAAAATTCACATAATTTCCCTGACATTTTTAAATTTACAAAAATACGAATTGATAAAACTACCCCTTTTATACGTGACATTTTATCACATGTGTTATGATATATGTGGTATTTTATCCCTATGTTATGATAAATGTGATAATTTACTCTGATCCCCCCTCCCCCCCCCCCCTAACTATTGCAATTTACCACCAATATTTCAAAAATACTTTTAACTTTTCATGCCCACTCTCAAAGTCTCAATTCTGGCAATTGAGTTACACTCTGCGGCTGAAGAAGGTAAATTGCTTCTTTAAAATTTTCAAAGGGGAGATAAATTACCCATTTTCAAATTACAGAGGATAAATTGAACATTATGCATTTCACATTGGGTAAATTGGCACTAGCTCCAATCTAAAACATTGTGATTAACTATAGAATAATTACGGTTTACCTCTTAGATAAGACCTAATTACAAAAATTTCCCTCAAACTTCTTACAATTAATATCTTGCCCCTAATTCCAGATTGTCCTTGCGGATTAATGTCTATAATATCTTATAAATTTTAAATTACGGTGTCAATTGTTATAATAATTGTTTTATCTTATAAATTATAAAAATGATAATTATACTACAAAAACAATTTATGTAATTTATAATTGCCCATAAATTTCAATAAATATTGCAGTTCGTTTACATACTTATTAATAATTTAAATTCTATAATAACAAATTAAATAAGATCTTAATAATACAATTTATAAATATTAAATTAAATTTATAATAACAAAATAAATACATAATATTTTATTGCGTTAATAAATACTGAATTTATAATAAAATATAAATTTTATTAATTGAAATATATGATTTATAATACAGTATAGATTTTTTTAAATTTACTAATATAAAAAATAAATTCATTTAAATAAATATGTAAATTTTTTTTTAATACTTATAAAATATTATTATGAAAGCTATGTTTAATTTAAATGAATTTATTTTTTATATTAGTAAATTTAAAAAAATCTATACTGTATTATAAATCATATATTTCAATTAATAAAATTTATATTTTATTATAAATTCAGTATTTATTAACTCAATAAAATATTATGTATTTATTTTGTTATTATAAATTTAATTTAATATTTATAAATTGTATTATTAAGATCTTATTTAATTTGTTATTATAGAATTTAAATTATTAATAAGTATGTAAACGAACTGCAATATTTATTGAAATTTATGGGCAATTATAAATTACATAAATTGTTTTTGTAGTATAATTATCATTTTTATAATTTATAAGATATAACAATTATTATAACAATTGACACCGTAATTTAAAATTTATAAGATATTATAGACATTAATCCGCAAGGGCAATCTGGAATTAGGGGTAAGATATTAATTGTAAGAAGTTTGAGGGAAATTTATTGAAATACAACAAAATATTTATTGAAACTTATGGGAAATTATAAATTTTATCAATTATTTTGGTAGTAACTATATAACTGTCACTTTTATAATTTATACTATATAATCATTAACATAAAATTTTAATATTTATAAGACAATATACATTATAAATAACGACAAAAATTCATTTTTCATAGCATAGAGCTTGACATATTTTATTTTTTAGACAAAATCGACAAAAAACATATAAATTCTTGACAAACGTTACAAAAGCGATACTTTTGTTAGTTTCATTGAGGAAATAAAACCATGGAGATTGAAGTCCAGGTCCAAAGGAGCAAGATGGTGAAAAAAAAAATTCTGAAAAAATTAGAAAAACAAGGTTGTAAACGCGATTTGAAATATGTGCGGAAAAGTTTTTTGCGACTTAAATTTCAGCTATGAAATCTGCGACTTGAAGTCCAGGTCCAGTTCTTGACAAACGTTACGCTCTGGTGGAATGAAAATCAAATTTTTGCCTTAAAACTCAGGGGCAAATTTAGAATATTTTAGGGGCAATTAGTTAATTGTAAGAAGGTACAAACTTGAATAAGTGAGGGGAATTTTTATAATTAGGCCTTGTCTTAGGGATTATCCATAATTTACCCCTAATTATATGCATATTTTAAAGTTCTGTAACATATGGGTTTGCAATTTCAATTGTTTTGGGAGGTAGTCTATTTATCATAGGCTGGCGATATTGTTATAGCGGAAATTTTGTTGTCAAGCAAGTTATCTTAGATCTCTAACTTACGCTCCTAATGACAACTTTTATTTGGTTTAATGAACAACATTTTTAATTGTATATCTAGATGGGAAGGTGATGATGGAGTACATTGGAGCCACCGGAGCCGCGGTGAAATTTGATTTTGTGCCCATCAAAGAAAACATTGATTTTCACTTCATACTAAGTTTTGCAATTGATGCAGATCCTTCCGGTACCCCTCAAAATGGAATATTTTCCCCATACTGGGCCACCACCCTAACCCCAGCCGCTGTTGCAGCCACCAAAACCCGCCATCCAAATGTCAAAGCCCTGGCTAGCCTATCCGGATGGAGCCTTGGCAAAAAAATCATCTCATGGTATGACCCTCAAGATCGCAATTTGTGGATTACAAATGCCTTCTCATCGCTAAAATCACTCGTAGACACATATCATTTGGATGGAATCGATATAGACTACGAAAGATTCCCAAAACACAGCAACGAAAGCTTTGCATATTGCATAGGGGAACTCATAACTTACTTGAAGAATCAGAGCGTGATTTCAGTGGCAACTATCGCACCGTTTTACAGCACTTTGTTTCCTTACATTGAGCTCTATAAAGGATATGGGAATGTCATTGATTATGTCAATTATCAGTTTTACACTGATAAGATCAGGACCCCAAGAGCATATCTCAAAGTGTTTGGTAATAGGACTCAACAGTTTGATAAAGACAAGGTTTTGCCTAGTTATGAAGTCAATGGGAGAGGGATTCAAGGGGATTCATTCTTTGATGCATTGAGGCTTTTGGAGGATTATAAGTTTGACGTCAATGGGGCTATGATTTTCTCAGCTGATGCTTCTGCTGAGAATGGTTACTATTATGAGACTAAAACACAAGATTTCTTACTTAACATTTCTACTGCAGGCCGTTAGCTAGTGGATTATAAATTAAGCTAGGTCTCTAGCTAGCTAAATTACAATATTAGAATGCAAGCTTTAATTGATAATTTGGGTCTTTTCTAAATAAGAGTTTCAAAAGAATAAAAAACTTGGTTTGAGAATTGGAAAAAATTCCCCTAATCTAATTTTTTGAATTAAAATTTGGCAAAAGATCAAGGAGACTTTGCTTAACATCAGTCATTGATCCAACTTCAGTTTAGCATAGACTTATCTGGTTTGAGAGTTTATGTACCAAGGATGATTTCGCCCTTCCTTTTTTCTATATATATAATGGGTGGATGGCTCATGCAGGAGAAAGTGACCGGTTAACTTAACCTCTCCTCATAAGGAAGTTAACCTCTCTTATAGGGAGATTAACTCCCCACTCAATCAAATGGGGGAAGGACGAATAACACGGCTTCTTAGGCATTATGTTCTTAAATCATGTAATTGTACGTATTTTTTAATTGAAATAAATAAATTTGAAATGTATTTGTCATATAATTATTTCGATTATGTATTTATTACATAATATAAATATCAAAATAGTCCAAGTCTATTGAATAGACTATAACTTAATTACACTTGTTATATTATAGAATTAAAATTTGTAATGAGTTAAATTAATTGAGATTTTTAATTAAACATTACTACTACGGTCCACAAAATATTAAGAATGTAGTAATCTTGATCCGGATTACTAATATAAAGACACCGACCTTTGTATAATTCGAACATAGGACTCCACCAATCATAAAATAAGATATCGTTGATAATATAATTCTAGAATATGTCAACCGTGATCATATGCGAATCGAACTCTTGAGTAGGTATAAACTATTGTTTATGTCAACAAGTTATTTTGACCATATGTATATGTCTTGAAGATCCGTTGATATAAATTAGTGGGAATGTGTTATACATATATGGAATCCAACCTTTCTGCGGAAAGCTGAAATAGTAATTCCCTTAATTGTTAGTTCTGAAACTGAACAGTAGAGCGCTATAATTTATGACTAATTTCACAAATTAAAATGTTCCCTGGTGAATTAATGGAACTTAAAGATAAAGAAGTAATTAGAGGAGAAAAAATGATAATTTCGACAATTTCTAGAGGATCAAATTGAATGTAGTGATTAAATCAATAATAGGACTTAGAAATCCTAATCGATCTTTAGAGATCCAACAAGAATGTAACTGCCTTTTAGTAATATTTGTACGCCTTCTTAATAGAGTGTTTTGCTTCTGAGTTCACATTTGTCTTCGTTTTCTTTTAATGAACTAGGTAGTTGTTGAGTGTTCATTAAAAAAAAAATTTATTCATCTAAAGCATCTATTTCATCAGTTCGTAGTATTGAAGATCGATTGCCTTCTATAGATCTCATACAAATTATCTTGTTTGACATAGAATTCATACCAATTTAATGTTCTAAGCTTTAGTTTTGTTGTCCTTGTAGATTGCTGAGTGTATACCGAAATAACGGTTTTACTCAAATAAAATTGGACTTATACCAAATTAATGGATTTATGCCTTTATGGATCGTAGATCGTAAATCGAGCTTTATTGATCGACGGCTTATGCTCATAAGATTGAATTTTTTTACCAGCTTAATGGTTTTATCCCTTTACGAATCGTGGATATAGATTATAAATCAGGGATGGAGCTTTACCGATTGACAGTTTCTGCTAAAAAGATTAGAATTTTTACCAAATTAATGGTTTTACTCATTATATTTCGATAAGGAGTTTATACCAAGTTAATGGTTTTACTCACTATTATTTTTTGATCAAGAGTTATATCAATAGATTTTACTCTTGTTACATTTGAGCACGAAGTTATATCAACATATTTTACTCTTGTTAATTTCGATGCTCGGGATGAATAAAATTTCTTGCCTGATTTCGATCATAGAGTTATATCAACAGATTTTACTCTTGTTAATTTCGATGCTGAGGATGAAAAAAAGTTCTTGCCTGATTTCAATCATTGATTCAAATTAGCAGATTTTACTCTTGTTAATTTCGATGCTAGGGACGAACAAAAGTTCTTGTCTGATTTCGATCACAGAGTTATATCAACATATTTTACTCTTGTTAATTTCGATGTTCAGGACGAACAAAAGTTCTTGCCTGATTTGGATCACAGAGTTATATCAACATATTTTACTCTTGTTAATTTCGATGTTCAAGACGAACAAAAGTTCTTGCCTGATTTCGATCACAGAGTTATATCAACAGATTTTATTCTTGTTAATTTTGATGCTCAAAATGAACAAAAATTCTTGCCTAATTTCGATACTCAACATATTTCGAACAAAAGTTCTTGCCTGATTTGGATCACAGAGTTATATCAACATATTTTACTCTTGTTAATTTCGATGTTCAAGACGAACAAAAGTTCTTGCTTGATTTCGATCACAAAGTTATATCAACAGATTTTATTCTTGTTAATTTTGATGCTCAAATGAACAAAAATTCTTGCCTAATTTCGATACTCAAAATGAACAAAAGTTTTTGCCTGATTTTGATCAAAGAGTTATATCAATAGATTTATTACTCTTTACTACCCTTCTCTTACATCATTTATTACTCCAAGTGCATTTAATACCGTTGGAGAGACTTTCTGGTCACTTACACTCTGCTGATCGAATCCACTCTTCTGATGAACATTCTCATGAATCAAACTGAACTCATATGATTTGACTCTCATGTGGATATCCATCAGTCTGATTTTGAACTTAGAAACAGATCAGTAGTCTTCTGGATCAAATATTTAACCAATCTGATTTGGACTTGTCTCTTCGGTTAAATATCTTCAGAGGTTAACTAAGCTTCCAACTCTTAGCTGATGACATTTGAAAATCATAAAAACCTCCCTTCACTTCTTCATCTTCATCCAAAATTTAATTAAAAAAATTCCATGGAATTGAGAGTATTAATCAGAAAAAATCCAGCTCTAGTAATTAAATGATTCTCTAAGGAAGTGGGATGATGAGAATTAATATAGGTCTTGTAATTTCTGATCACAAATGAAGGATTCTCCAGTATCATGTCGCTTCTGGTATTCTTTGTGTTAGGCATATTTCAATCTTGAAATCGATCAGGCCCCTCGGTGGGCGCCAACTGATTTGACGTGATTTTGTTAGACCACAAAAAAAAGTAAATAAGAAACAGTAAGATCAAGTAAATGGGGTAAATACTGATTTATTAATAATATCGATCTAGAATTATACAAAAGAGTGCATGATCAAAAGCTATAGGAATAGGATGTCGTATACCAGTAGTAATACAAAAGGAGACTATCGATCTAGATGCACCGAGCAGTAGTGTGAAGAAAAGCCTCTTCAAAAGAAGGTCCCCTAAATCTTTAAAAGTACTAGTGTTTATAGAGTTCCATGTGTCACCGTGATAGAGCCCTAAGGCCCAAGGCCTGTTGGGCTCAGGAGTTGATCTGGCAGTTGTGATCAAAAGTGTAGATCGATAACTTTTCAAATCTGAAATGATTATCTTGATCTTAATCGATGATGACATTTAAGTGATCGGGATCAATCTTGACCAGATAAGATTGATATCGAGCCGATGGGATAGTTCCGATCTGGAGATTTACGAAATATCCCTCGTCATTTAGGATATTTTTAGAAATACTAGAGATTTTTTCAAAAGGATGTTGTTATTTAAATTTGAGAGATTTTTCACGATCATTCAAAATTTATAAACAAAAAGCTTATTTATTGACTTTTTATTTAGAACATTGAAATATATTTAGAGATACCAAACAAACAAGCCCTTGTTGTTACGCCATTGAATGTAATTATCCTTTTTTCCCAGTTTTAAGTCAATATATGTCTAGGTGGACTTGACTAAGCATACCTATATTTTCACACGCTTTTGTGTTTGAACTTTTCAAATCCTTTAAAACTTTTCATTTTGATACCTTAATTTGTTTCTCGAAAGAAAAAGATACCTTCATTATATATTTGCCTCCTCCCAAAAGCCAAAACCAATTTAAAAGGCATAAAAAAGATAGACATTTTCAAATTTGCCATTAAGTAAAATTTTATTTTCAAAAAAGCCAAAACACAAAACCAATATTACTCAAATGCCACATTATTAATTAATCAACTAATCTAATTTAATTAACTCTTCCTAATTAAATCAAATTTTAACAAATATACCCCAAAATTTTAAAAACTTCAAAATCAACCCACCCCAAAATCAAATTTTCTCTCCAAAAATTCCTCCAAACCCTAACCCAATTTACACAAATTTCACACAAATTTCACTCAAATTAAGGAAGAAAAGGAGGAAAAACAACATAAAAGGTAAGCATTTGCAAGTTAATTGATATTTTGATGTATTATTGAGCAATTTAGTTAACAAAAATCGAGAATTCGAATCGAACTGAAGGTCGCGTTTTTTGGCGTGTGGCGTGTGGCATGAAGACACGCCAACACGCCATGAACGCTGTTTGGCGTGTTGGCGTGTCTTCATGACACACGCCACACGCCAAAAAAGTTCTTGAACTGAAGTTCGCTTTTTTGGCGTGTGGCGTGTGTCATGAAGACACGCCAACACGCCATGAACGTTTTTTGGCGTGTGGCGTGTGACATTAAGACACGCCAACACGCCAAACAACGTTCATGGCGTGTTGTCGTGTCTTCATGGCACACGCCAACACGCCAACCTGGCAGTATGTAACTTATTGACGCATTTTTTTTATTTAGATAGCTTGTGTATTAATTTTTGTTTTTGCTTGTAGGAATGGACAAACTTATAGTAGTTCTTCTATATAACGGTGAATTTACACTCCAAATCGATAATAAATTGCATTGGCGTGGAGATTCGAATAAACCAATATTGGTGGATAGGGCAATTTCGTTTGAGGAACTACTCGACAAAATTTGCAAGAAATTGAAGTTGGATCGGCACACCGATATTTTTGAGGTTAAGTACCAAGAAATTGATAACTTGATAACGACAATATCAGATGAAGAAGATTGGGAGTTAGCGAAGCACCTTGTCTGCAATTCTGCTAAATTAAAATTGTACGTGATTTTTTCTTCGAGAGAAGAAATTTTGAGGATAGAGGCATCTCCGGGTGGAAAAGAGAAAGCGAAGAAACTTATGACCCGAGGTAAAGGAAAAAAACTCATGGACAAAGCTAGTTTCAGTTACCAACCTGAAGGATGTGTTATAGGAGGATCAAATGCACAAGATGATGTTAATGAGGAGATCATTGCCTCTAATCCAACTTTACGTATAGTGGAGGAAGTTCAACCACTACGTTGTTCTCCTCCGTATAGTCAGTGGCATCTGGATGACAACGAAGGTCATAATGACTGCTGTAACTTTGACGGCGGAGATGATTATGGTGGTGCTGATGTAAATGGTGAACACTGTAACGTTGACAACGACTGTGGTGATGTGGGTGGCGATGTGGGTGACGATGTGGGTGGCGATGTGGGTGACGATGTGGGTGGCGATGTGGGTGACGATGTGGGTGGCGATGGTTATGGTGATGGTGATGTTGGTGGTAGTGGTTACGAACCACCTAGTCACGAAGGCTTCGATAACGCTAATTCGGTTGAAATAGATTATTCTCAGGGGAGGAGTGATGAAACGGGATGGATAGTTGGTCAACGGTGGCCAAACAGTGAAGAGTTCAGGGATGAACTTTGTAGAGTTGCTGTAGATAAAAAATGGGAACTTACAGGTAAGTCTGACACAAAGAGGAGGATAGCTAGGTGTACGACTCCTGGTTGTCCATGGCGTATATATGCAACTAAGGAAGCAAATACCCCAGAATTTGTTATTCGAACATATACAAACGTTCACACTTGTGGGATAGCAAATAGAGGTGCCCGTCATAGACAAGCAACAAGTCGGATGGTTGGTTTACGGACAAAGGGGTTATATATCAACCCCAATGAAGTCCCAACACCAAATGCACTGATAAACTTCATGCAAGCCGAAAATGGTGTTAACATTAGCTATATGACAGCTTGGAGGGGGAAACAAATTGCTCAAGCTGACATTATGGGTACATTCGAAGAAAACTTTGCCAATCTACCCTCCTTTGCTTACATGATTGAGCAAAAAAATCCTGGTACGCTCACTCGCATCCATACGAACTCCGAAAACCAGTTTATGTATTTCTTCATGTCTTTCGGAGCTGCTACTCGAGGATTCCAGTTCCTAAGAAATGTAATTGTAATTGATGCAACATTTATGGGGCATAGATATAAAGGAACCGTTCTAATTGCAACTGCGACGGACGGTGAAAATCGTTGTTATCCAATTGCATGGGGGGTAGCTAATGGCAGCGAGGATGCGGCATGTTGGACTTATTTTCTCGAGGGCTTGAAAGTGGGTGTACCAGACAGAGCCGATCTGGTTATTGTATCAGACAGGGGCACGGGTCTTACTAAAGCGGTAAAAGAAGTTTACCCTTTAGCTGAACATGGGGCATGTTACTTTCACCTCAAAGGCAACTTGTTGAAAAGGTTTGGGAAAGGGAAAGAGAAAGAGAAAGATACGATAGTCGAGTCCTTTTACAAAGCTGCTTACGCGTACAGCGAGAGTAAGTTTGAAAAATATTGGGGTGTCTTGAAAACCCAGAACCCGAGATGTGCAGATTGGCTACAAAACGAGGTAACGTTTCAGAAATGGGCGAGAATCCACCATCGCGTGAACAGATATGAGATAAAGACGTCTAACCATGTTGAGGTCCTTAATAGTCGTATCAAAAATGTCAAAGATTTTCCCATATGTTACTTTCTCGAATTTGTTGTTGATTTGATGTCAAAGTGGTTTGGAGAGCGTCGTGCTGAGGCTGATCGATGGTCCCGGTCGGGTGTATTGATCCCATCGAAGAATAAGTTGATAAATGAGCGATATGAAAAGGCGTATCGGTGGCGCAAATTTGAAATAGGGCAAGATATATGGAAAGTGGAATCTACCGACTGGAATGGAATTGTGGATTTAGCTGGAAGAACTTGTTCATGTGGCGTCTTTCAGGTTGAGCAAATACCGTGTGAGCACGCAATTGCAGCTGCCATGGGCAAACGACCAGTAGATAGTGGGGCATATGTGTTGGAGCTTGTTAGCGAATACTACTCGATCGGTAATATGCGTCAAGCATACTTTGAGCTCATACAACCCGTTCCATCGAAAGACCAATGGATTAACATTCCCGATCATGTTATGGCGAGAGTAGTGCTACCTCCAACCGAAGAAATAACCCGTGGAAGGCCTAAAAAGACACGACATTTATCATGCCTTGAAAAATCGAAGAAAAAATACAAGTGCGGAATTTGCGGAAATACCGATCACAACGCCAGTAGATGTCCCCAACGCGGCCAAAGTTCGGGCAACCACGAAAGTGAATCTTAGATGTTTAGTGAATTTGTAAGTTGTATTTGATGTTTATTGAACAACGTTTGATGTAATGGATGTTTTATGAAATTTCGTGTTCTATGCAAATTATGGATTGAATTGCAATTATGAATTTTTTATAAGTTTTGGGGGTAAAATTGTAATTTTTGAAAAGTCAGGGACCAAACTGCAAATATGTGTTAAATGCAAATTCGAATTAAGTGAACATTTCAATTTTGTCCGAATTATGGATTGAATTGCAATTATGAATTTTTTATAAAATTTGGGGGTAAATTTGTAATTTTTGAAAAGTTAGGGACCAAACTGCAAATAGTTGTTAAATGCAAGTTCGTAGTGAGTGAACAATTTAATTTTGTGCAAATTATGGATTGAATTGCAATTATGGGGGTAAAATTATAATTTTTGAAAAGTTAGGGACCAAACTGCAATTTTTCGTTCTATGCAAATTCGAATTGAGTGAACATTTTAATTTTGAGCAAATTATGGATTGAATTGCAATTATGAATGTTTTATAAATTTTGGGGGTAAAATTGTAATTTTTGAAAAGTCAGGGACCAAACTGCAATTTTGAGTTAATTATGAGTTCGTAGGGACCAAACTGCAAAATGTTAAATGCAAGTTCGTAAGAACCAAACTTTATGGCGCAAATGGGGAAAAACCCTAAACCCTAACCCTAAACCCTAACCCTAACCCTAAACCCTAAACCCTAAACCCTAACCCTAAACACTTATAGGAACATTATGTCCTCCGTAAATCATAACTTCGTACATATTGATCAATTTTATAAGTTTTTGTCAATTTATCAACCAAATGGAGAAGTAACACTTATAGGAACATTATGTCCTCCGTAAATCATAACTTCGTACATATTGATCAATTTTATAAGTTTTTGTCAATTTATCAACCAAATGGAGAAGTAACACTTATAGGAACATTATGTCCTCCGTAAATCATAACTTCGTACATATTGATCAATTTTATAAGTTTTTGTCAATTTATCAACCAAATGGAGAAGTAACACTTATAGGAACATTATGTCCTCCGTAAATCATAACTTCGTACATTAATATTTAAAGTTGAGCTCATTTTAACAATTACGGCGTGTAGCGTGTGGCGTGTGGCAAAACCACACGCCATTTCTTTGTACATGGCGTGTGGCGTGTGTACTTTATACACGCCACACGCCATGTACAAAGAAATGGCGTGTGGTTGTGCCACACGCCACACGCTACACGCCAGCTGCCATGAACAACTTTTTTAACTCTTAACTCATTTTTACACAATTAATTTGCACTTTGGTCCCTAACTTCTCAAAAAATACAGTTTTATGGATTAAATTGCAACTCTACTTCATAATTGCAATTCAATCCATGTTTGCACAAAATTAAATTGCAACTCTACTTCTCAAAAAATACAGTTTTATGGTCCCTAACTTCTCAAAAAATTTATACCATTTAGATGAATTTGCAGTTTGGTCCCTAACTTCTCACAAAATTAATTGTTCACTCACTCACCCCCAAAATTTATAAAAAATTAATAGTTTCGATTCAGTAACATTGGATGCACAAAATTAAAATGTTCACTCACTAGAGAGAAGAATTAACACGAAATTGCACTTTGGTCCCTAACTTCTCAAAAATTACACTTCTCACCCCCAAAATTTATAAAAAATTAATAGTTTCGATTCAGTAACATTGGATGCACAAAATTAAAATGTTCACTCACTAGAGAGAAGAATTAACACGAAATTGCACTTTGGTCCCTAACTTCTCAAAAATTACACTTCTCACCCCCAAAATTTATAAAAAATTAATAGTTTCGATTCAGTAACATTGGATGCACAAAATTAAAATGTTCACTCACTAGAGAGAAGAATTAACACGAAATTGCACTTTGGTCCCTAACTTCTCAAAAATTACACTTCTCACCCCCAAAATTTATAAAAAATTAATAGTTTCGATTCAGTAACATTGGATGCACAAAATTAAAATGTTCACTCACTAGAGCTTGCATTTAACACGAAATTGCACTTTGGTCCCTAACTTCTCAAAAATTACATTTTTACCCCCAAAATTTATAAAAAATTATATACAAATGGTCCCTAACCGAATTAAATATTACAAAAAAAATAAAAATAAATTAATTACTTAGTGGATTTTTTTTTCCGAATATTAGCGGTAAAAGGAGATGTAATAAGCCTACTAGGATTTCTTATCCTCTGTACTCTTCTTTCTTGCCTTGGTTCTTCGGCATTATTACCCTGTGAATGCATAGGTGAACTACCATTTAGATGAACACAACTCCAAAACCAATCTAATAAATAAAATAGTCTAAAAACAATTTAGATAAAATTCAATAATCCTTTAAATAAATTCCAATAATATCTCTAAAAAAAATCCACAAACAAAAATAAAATTCAATACAACAACTAAACCTGATCATCATCATTATCATCAGCATTATCAGCATCACCAGCATTATCAGCATCACCAGCATCACCAGCATCACCAGCATCATTGTTGTCGCCCCCTTCATCGTCGCCTTCTTTATCATGGCCCCCTTCATTGTAGCCCATCAGCATTCGACTGAGGTTCTCCATCGTTGCTGTCAGATGGTTGAGCTGCCCAGTAAATTTATTTTCGACCTCGCCAATCCGACCAACAACTCTCTCCTCCATTGCAACAACTCTCTCATCCAATGCAACAACTCTCTCATCCAATGCAAGTGCCCAAGCAGGTAATCCAGAAGATGATGGTTGATCTTGAGAAGTAGAGGCACCATCTTGGCTTATTCGCAAACGCTTCTGACGTCGAGGCACATGACTAGAAGCAGGAGCACCTTCTGCTGGAGCAGAATCAGCTCGGGCGGATGGCCGGTTGGGGAATTCGGGAACTCCCTCATCATCCCGAATAACCACATACTGCCGTGTCAAAAATAAACTTAATTGTTTATAACATGGAAGGCGGCTACCACGAGTGGCACGTCGTACCACTATAGTTGATTGGTAAGACTCCGTCTCCAACTCCGAGCTATCCGGCATTAGCCGTGGGATCACAGCCTGAAAAAATAAATATATACAAGTTATTTATAATAAATTTTTCAAGTGATATGTCGGAAAAAAATTATTAATAAAAACGATTAACATACATGAACATTCCGAAAGAACTCGTCCATATCATCAGCGCTGGGATTAGGGTTCCTGAAATCCCAACGTAACATTCGCGGATATCTCGGAACAGTTGGGCCGACCCTTGCAACAAAATTGGCCGCATCGGCGATGCCTTCAATGGCTTCCACCATCCAAAACTGTTCTCATTCAAAACATTAGTCAAAACATCCAACATTTACGAAAAAATAACTAAAAAAAACATGGAAATCAACAATTGATTTTACAAACATACCAGAAAAATGTGCGGGAAGCCATATGCATTCCATTTACGGAGAGGGACGTCCTCATTGCCAGTGCCCAAATTTTTTACAATATCAAAAAAAGTCGCTCTCCATACCTTATCTCCCCACGGATATCTCTCGCACATCGCGAGATCGTCACATATCTTCAATATATACAAATTTAAATCAGAATTGTTATTTTAAAAACTTTAACGAAATAATAAAAATCAAAATTAAGTTTACTTACCGCGAATGTGTCGTTTTCAACCGATTTTATGGGCCTAATTGGCATCAACACGGACGATATCACCCACGCGTATATCAACTTGCATACGTCCTCGGGATTCGACCCACGCCGAGACAACAAGTCCATGATACTCGTTTTCAGAGCAGCAACAGAAACCACAGACCGCCCCCAGCCCGGAAAGTATCGCTCCTTCAACTGAGAGACCATGATTCTTTCTTTGTCATCCTCACTCACTACCCCAAATCGCATCCCTGATACGAGGACAAACTCCTCGATCCCGAACCTAACTGGCTTTCCATTTACCAAAAACCAGTGTTCGTAATTACTTTGATCTTGCACGCGTCTGCATACTCGAAGGTACATTGCGTGCAACACCGACGCCTTGAATTTGCCGATGCCGGTTAAGTAAAGAAAACTCCCGATCTGGGGATACGCATTTATAATATCCCAATGCACAGGTTTGAGGCAACTTACTATACTGCTAATCTCGCTCCACGCACAACGCTGGGTTGCCTCTCCTTTTACGATCACATTACTGTAGTGAAAGGGCGGTAGTATTTCTCTCCGTAGGGCCGAGGTGGGTAATGTTTTGTATCCCTACAAAACAAACAACAAAAGCAAGATTAGTTTTCTGCCTGTCTGGCGTGTGGCGTGTGGCGTGTGAGGAGAGCCACACGCCAGGCATTTACGCTTGGCGTGTGGCGTGTGAGAGTTCCACACGCCACACGCCACCAATGTAAAATAAGCATACTATTAACGTGTGACGTGTAGCTAACCCACACGCCACGAACAATTGGCGAGTGAGTGGCGTGTAGCTAACCCACTCGCCAAGAACCCTAATTTCTGTTGTTCTTGGCGTGTGTGGCGTGTGGAACTCCCACACGCCACACGCCAAGAACAGACGCACGCAGAACACGGGAAAATTTGCGAAAATAACACCAAAATCTTACCACAAATGGCCATTGTTGTAGGTTTCTGTCATCATCGATAATTTGTTGGTTTTCCATGCTTCAATTTGCTTCAAAATGAAAGAAGGATTTTTGTGGGATTTTTGTGGCTTCTCTCCTGCGATTTTGTTGTGTGTGTGAGTGTGTGTTTTCTTTTTTTTATTTGTTAAGAGTTTAGGGAGTCAATTTTAAATTTGGAGTTTAGGTTGGGGTTTTTGTTAAAAGTTAATAAAGTGTGAGGGGGCAAATTGTAATATTTTAGTTGTGTTTAATGTTTTTAACATTTTTCAATTTTTTTTTTTTAAAAGGGAAAAACCCTTTTGGCATTTGGGTAATTTCTGTTTTTGCCTTTGGCAAAATTGAAATTGGCTCTAAAAAAGAACGAAATGTAGATAATTTTTTAAGTCATTATAAACCATTGTTGAAGATTCCCAGTTTCTCATCAGTTTCCATCTCTTTTACCAATTCTTTTGACAAATAGTAGTTCCCATCTATTTATAAATTAAATTGGACTAGTTGAACTTATCCCATCTCAAATCTTCTTCCCCATCTCTCTCTAGTTTTGTTTCATGATTTTATTGCCCTAGATTGAATTGAAAGAGGCGTTACTTTTCGTAATCCAAGATTATCACTTTCTTTCAGGTATTCACTCCCGCCAAGATTTGTATCTTATGAATTAAAATTGTTAAAAAATTCGATGTATATATTATTCATCTTTTTTTTATTGATCAGAACCCAGGTTGTAGTTTTTGTTTTACTAAACGATATGATTTCTTAATTTGTAGTATTTGTTAAACTTCTCATATGTTTGCTTGTCAACAAAAAATCTTGATTTGTAGTTTCGAAGATGAATATTCTTTTTTTTTAATGGAAATTTCCATTTTGTTTGTTTAATTTGCTTCAATAGATAATAAAGAAGTTATTGGTCAGCAATAATTCTTCAATTTTAGTTTCAAAAATAAAAAATAAATCAAGAAGTTAGTTTTCCTATAAACAATTTATGTATTTACTTTCTTGTTCTTTTTGTTTGGTTAATTACCATAAGTTGCTTCAATAGGTAAATTGAACATGGGTTTGAGAAGTTGATGCATTTTATACCAGGTGTTCTTTTCTGGGCACCCCTTTAGTTCTTTTGCTGTCTTGTATATTAAAATGTATATTTATGTGCTTATCACCTTCTGAATGCTTTATCTTCTACATAACATTGTTACATATGGTCTTATGGTTTGGTCCTTTGTTTGATACTTTTCAGGTCCTTGTTGAAACTCATTGCTGATTCTTTTATTGATTGGAAGTGCAGATAAACATAGGCTAATTAGATCCTTTTGCTATTACAATATGTTTGGTCTCAAAAAATCTCCCTTGCATAGGTTGTCTAAACACAAGTCAGTCGACCCTGGATTTTCAGTTGACAATGAGTTGGACAATAAGAAAACCCTTAAAACTTCTGAAAGAACAATCTCAGAACCTTCTCTTGTTGCTACTTCAAATTTGAGGTCAAACCCTTTTGACGATGATGAGATTAAAGGAACTTCAGTCTCTCAAAATTATATTAATCTTTCGTCAGCTAAAAACAAATACAAGAATGATTTTCGCGACTCTGGAGGATTAGAAAACCAGACAGTACAAGAATTGGAAACTTACGCTGTATATAAGGCAGAAGAGACTACCAAAAATGTCAACAATTGCCTCAAAATTGCTGAGGACATTAGGGAAGATGCTACCAAGACTATGGTTACTCTTCATCAACAAGGAGAGCAAATTACGAGAACTCACATGGTTGCTGCTGACATGGACCATGACCTCACTAGGGTATGTCGTAAAAGGTTTCTTACACATTAGAGTGTTAGGCTATGTTTGTTTCTTGGATTTCAGTGAGTAAAACGCTAAGGAAAATGTTTACTCTTGCATCCAATGATGCAACATTGAGCTTTATTTCTCGTTCATTTGCGTCTAACATATCATTTTGGTCATTGGAATCCATAAACCAAACATAGTGTTAATGTAAAATGGTGTAACTGTTCTTTTATTCTTTAAGTTTGTTTATACTTTGCTTATTGATGATCACTTCGGTAGCTAAATTTATTTGCTAGTTGATTTTAGGGTGAGAAGCTTTTGGGTAGTCTTGGAGGTATGTTCTCCAAGACATGGAAGCCTATAAAGAATCGTGCCATAACCGGTCCTGTAATCACTAGAGGTACTTGGTCATCTTATTTTCCCCTTTTTTTTCTTATCATTATTTAATAGGTGATTTACGACTGGATCTACTGAGGTTTAGTCGTCTTACAAGGAACCGCCTAATGTTTCAGAAATTACAAGGAGACTCCCTCTGGTTTAGACTATATACCGAAACACCCCTTACAACTTCAAAAATTCTTACAAGGACACTCCCTACAATTTGTGAAAATGTTTAAAAAAAAAAACCCTGTAAGGGGTGTCCTTGTAATTTTATGGGATTTTCTATAATTACGGTAAACCACAGGGGGTCCGACTGTAAATCACCCTTTATTTAAATTTTGGTTATTTACACATACAAAAGAGTGGGAGGTTTTGATCGCAGTTGACTTCGATCGGCCTTGTAGATGATCCAGTACAAAGAAAGGGTAATCACTTGGAGCAAAGGCAAAAATTGGGGTTGACATCTACCTCAAAGGAACAATCACGATCACATACACGTACACCACCTCATGAGCCCACAAATATGTTACAGAAAGTCGAGGTAGAAAAGGTGAAACAAGATGATGCCTTCACAGATTTAAGTAATATTTTAGGGGAGCTAAAGGATATGGCTATTGACATGGGATCCGAAATCGACAGGTTAGTTATTTATTACTCCCTCCATCCCCTTTCCTTTATCCTTTTACTTATGACGCAAAGTTTTAGGTAAAAGTTAAAAAGGTGAAACTTTTAGATATTTTTACATGTATTTGTCCTTAAAAGTAGTGGTTGATAGTAAATGATCTCAGATAATTACTTTTTGTAAGAGGGTACTTCAAGAAAATAATTCTATTTATAGAGAAAAAGTGTTATTTTAGGACATCCCAAAAAAGAAATAGTAGTTAAAATTTAGGGACAAAGGGAATAGTTTTTTAAGTTATTTGCGAATGAATGTACATGTATGTGATCAAATCCGGATGAGCCATATACAAAGATTACTAAATTGTTTATTTTCACATGTTATTTTGCAGACAGAATAAAGCTTTGGATCATGTTGAGGATGATGTGGAGGAGCTAAATTTCCGAGTGAAAGGTGCCAATCAACGTACACGTCGTTTGCTCGGGAAATAGAGAATGTGGATTGAAGAACTCTCCTACCTTGTTTACTTTACTCTGATGGTTTTTATTATTGCTATCTAAATTTCATTGAACTAAGATGCATAGTTTTACAAGAACCTTAATATTGATGCTGCTGGTTATTAGAGCTCCTTGCACAGCATGTGTTGTGTACCCTTCGTTTATTTTTCTTTTTTGTTTTTCCTCCATTCACCAACTATTTGACTGAACACCATAAATGGAGCTGTAATTGGATGTATTCAGATTTGAAATAAATAAGACATGTTCTCCTCCGATTAATTGTGCTTGATCGATATATCTGGATAATTAATTCCAGTTGATTATGATAACACTACTATTTCAGAATTAAATGATCCTTCCTACAGTAAATATTGCTGATCCTGAATTGATGATGCCTAATGAACTATAAAAGAAAAGTTGCCATCATATAATTTAAGGGGTGTAAATAAGACATCCAAAGACAAGAAGCATATATTTCGTGTTGATTAATTATTATATATGCCACTATTAGCGAGTAGGGGTGTAATCGAACGGAGTAACGTCGAACTATACATTGTTCAAGTTTGGTTTGGAATTTTATTGAGCTTCAAATTTTGTGTTTCAGCCTCGTTTTGATTATTAAATGAGCTTTTATCGAAAGAGCTCGAGCCGAGTATGAGTAGCTTGATATTTTATATGTATATTATCAATTTTTAGCTTATCGAGCCGAGCTTCAAAACTTATCGAATAAAAAATGTTCAAGCTTGTTTGATTTGTGTGATAACCAGCTCAAACGAGCTTTTATTAACTAGCTCAAATCGAATAGTTTGATTTGATTTTTAGTCCTATTAATATGTTTAAAATTTATATTATTAAAACTATCTATAATTGAGGTAAGTTATATTTGAGTGTTTCGAGTATATCTGTAAGTTGGTAGATCTCATGGTGTATAAATTAAGGTTGTGGATTCCTGATAACATCTTTAAACCGAATTGATTGTACCTTTTCGGACCAAAGCATTGCTTCTGGTTTAAATCCGAATTGACATTTTGTTGCTATAAGTAAAGGGAGAATTTGATCAAGTCACTCACTCGGTTTTCTAGCAATTAGAGCAATATCCTATCTTCTCTCTCTATTCTTCACTTTAAATATTGTTTAGTAATTATGTTTGTTAAAGTTCGACATGGACTTGTTCTTTGTGCAAAGAAACAAGTACCCAAATGTTGTATCTTTGGAGACTACTAAGACGAACTGTTGCACCTATGACATACCATAAATATTGTTTTAAGGACATTGTTTTTGCAGGCCTTGATCAATTTATTTGCGGTTCAGAATTAATTTAGTGAGTGATTAAATTATGATTACTGTAATATTTTAATATTACTTTTTTTTTTTTTTTGCGAGAATAAACTTTATACACATAATATTTTAAACATAAACAACATATAGTTGAACAGAGGACGTTCTTTTAATCTGAGCTCTGATAAAATATTGAATCCTAAACTCATCTAAAAGCTTAAGTTTTCAGAGAGAAAGCTTAAGCTTTAAGAGAGATGATTCATTTAATATTTCTCAGTTAACATAAGTAACCGCGTTTAATTGATTGAAATTATTAGTAATCATTTCTGAGTTCAGCCACAAGCGTTGTGAGCCCCCGATTAGCTATTGGTGATCCATGAAACTAAGGGGCTATACACAACATAAACCGGTAGCAGCGAGTATTTCATTTTGATAATTAGTGTTCTTAAAAGAGTTTAACAAGCCAATGAGATCATAGCCAAATGACAAAGCTAAGACCTAGGATCTAGAGGATCAGAATTAATTTTCATTAGTGTGAGCTTTTTCTTAATTTTATTATGAGTATTTTTTGAATATGTCATAATTACTGTTGTTAGTTATTCTTTATACTTTAGCATAATTGGTTTGATTATGAAGTAAAATATGATTGGATAGATTTTGATATGATGATGTCGTACTGAAATAATTACTATTATGTAAGAAAAAGTTTGATAAGGATAAGAGGTTTATGAATTGGATCGTATTAAAATGAGAATTGATGGAATAAAGGTGTACATAGATATCTATTGTTGGGATTTATGGGGTATGATTGTCAAAATAACAGTGTGGAATTTTAAAATTTTTCATACACCCAAAACCTTAGGATTTATTTACTAGCACATATGAACAGGTTGAATATAATTTAGCAACAAATTACTAAATAAAAATTGGTAAATCGAGATTTACCTCACCACAGACATGGTAGTGGTTTTCCTCCGATCTTCTTTCAGATCTGATGAATTTGGTTCGATAGAAGCACCCCAAGTGTAGTGCCTCTAGCGGCATCCACACCAATTGGATTGAAGCAACCCCTTTGAATCAACAGGCTCAGAAATAGGATTCAAGGGTAATCAGACATGGAGAATCGAAGAAAAGAAATCGCATGAACCCTGTAGAATTCTACAGGGTTCGGCGGAACCTCAACAGAGAAGAGAGGTGGCGGCGCTAATTCCTAGGTAGGAATTTCGTGGCTCATGCTCTATGGAGGCTAGGGTTTTTTGTGTAGTCTTCTACTACTTATATATCAAGAGTCTTGACCCAGTTTTATTCTTATCTAGTTAGGAAGATAGAATCTTATCCTATATTTCCTAGGGGATTCTAGGGTGCCGTTACGTTAGGTGCCGCTAATTATCACATTAGGTGGTATTACTATAAAATGTGTATCACATTGTATGGTATAACTCACATGTGACAGTACATGCTCACATTACATAGTATTAATCCCATATATTTAGTATGACCCCCATATCATGTAGTATTTATTTATGTGGTATTATCACGCAATGTGTCACATTCAATGATATAAATTATACTCCTATATGACAGTACGAACTTACATAACATAGTATTAACCTCATATATTCAGTATGACCACACATCATGTAGCATGTATTCCAGATTAAGTGGTACCATGCAATTTGTATTATATTAATTGTTATAACTCACATGAAATAGTACATGTTCACATTACATAGTATTAATCCATATATTTAGTATAACCCCTCATTATGTAGTATTTATTCCACATTAGGTGGTATTACAACGAAATGTGTATCACATTTTATGGTATAATTCACATGTGATAGTACGAGCACACATTACGTAGTATTAACCCCATATATTTAATATGATCCCACGTCATGTAGTATTAATTCTATATTAGGTGATTTATGCAATTTTTCCAAAGTTATTAATTATTCAAAAAAAAAATTTTACATATTATTTATTTTAAAATATTATTGTAACATTCATTTATTTATTTTCATAATAATCTATTAGAAAATAATTTACTATTTGATGTTACTAAATATATAGTATAATATCATTTGTTGTGGTATAGTACCACTTATTGTGGTAATATACTATGACATGTTGACAACTTGTTTAACAAATTACTAATTAATGTATGTCTTATTGTACCACTTAAAGTAGAATACATACTACATGATGTGTGGTCATACTAAATATATGAGGTAAATACTATATTATGTGAGTCCGTACTGTCATATATGAGTATAATTTATACCATAGAATGTGACACACATTGCGTGGTAATACCACCTAATTTAGAATAAATACCACATGTTGTGGGGGTCATACTAAATATATGAGGTTAATACTATGTAATGTGAGCATGTACTGTCACATGTGAGTTATACCATACAATGTGATACACACTGTGTGGTAATACCACCTAATGTGGTAAATTAGCGGCACCTAACGTAGCGACACCCTAGAATTTTGCATATTTCCTTAACTAACTAGGTCTCCTTTAATTAATTAAACTCTATAATTAATTAGACTCCTTAATTAATTAAAATCCTTTAATTAATTCATTCCATTTAATTAATTAATCCTTCTCCATTAATTAATTAGACTACCTCTAATTAATATTTTTCTCCTTCAAGAATTAACACTTTAATTCTCCAGTTTTTATTTAACTAGTTAAATCAAACTTTCCTTATATGATATGTTGCAGTCCAATTGTATTGTGCGTGACCCTCTATGTTCACAATCAATTGGCCGCGGACCCACGACTTTAGTGATTTAATTTGCGAGCTTATTAATTGCTTCGATTAATTGAACACTTTCAATTAACCACTCAAGAATTAATCTTACAATTAATTCATGAGTACCACACCTTATGGTCGATGTCTAACTACAAGCCCATGAGGCCCAACTTCAAGTGAATTAATCTCAGTGAACCTCACCTCTTATAAGTGTCATGTACATATGGTCCCTCTAGCGACTAATTTCCCGATCGAGACCTAGGGTGTGTGAATTGATCGGCACCTCTAATTATCTCGATAACTATACTTTCTAATTCAGGATAACAATTCCAGTGTGACTGCTAAATTTAGAAACACCTTTCCAAATCCGTCACCGACCGTGGCCACGGGTTCCTCGGAATCTATTACCTAAGAATGTATAGGAAATTCTCTCAACACACTTGAGTTGGTAGATCCCGTATTAGTGTTAACCATTCGCGTACACGATCCTACGTACCCAAAGTAGTCGCACAATGATCAAGCTAAGTGATCGGCTCCTAAATCAAAGTATGTACTCAAGTGTACATAATTCGCCCTAGCACCTCAAGTCAAAGGACTTAATCGTACACTATTATAAGTCTTGAGAGACATCCCATTACCGATATGCTTAATGCACTTCCACGATGGGTCTCTCTGTTCGGGTCGTTCGATGCATTCAATCCCCTATCGAACCACCTAGTCATATGCACTGGCATCAAATGCCTTGTTCATGAAACTCTACAAATTCACTCCAAGTGAATCATGCATAATCGTACAAGTCTTAGCGATTCCCGCGATACCCCGTCTCGATAGGAATCTACGAATTGGAACTGTTTTAAGATCACGATCTTAGAGACTGTTTCATGATTGCACTCAGTACTTAAGTGCATCGTCCCATAGTCTATTGTGATCTAAGCATTTCATCCAAATTCATTTATACTAGAGAAAGCTTATTACATGATAGTCCTTATACAAGCTAAAATCTATTGGCTTGCAGGGCACTATCCTTTCAATCTCCCACTTGCCCTAAAGCCAATCACAAACTCTTCTAAGACCCATCTTCCAAAGATGTCCTTCGAACTCCTTTTGTGAAAAAGGCTCTGCTAGTGTATCTACTAGATTGTCTTCCAAGTCGAAGCGATCCATTACGTGCGTCAACTCTACCAATGATTTCTCTAATCAAATGGTACTTTTATCTTGTGTTTAGTTTTCTTGTGAGATCTCGATTTCTTTGCTTTAGCAATAGCTCCATTGTCATCACAGAAGATAACCACGAGTTTCGCAATGTTAGGCACTACATCCAACTTTTGGATGAAGTTTTTCATCCAAACACTTTTCTTACACTGCACTCCTTGCTGCGAGATATCTTGCTTCAGTGGTTAGGATGGCAACGGTGCTTTCCTTTGAACCTTTTCCAACTTACCGCTACCCCATTTATGCAAAATATGTATCCAAATTGGATATATATATATATATATATATATATATATACATCCACATCAGACTGGAAACTCGAATCAGTAAATCCTTCGAGTTTCAATTCTCCACTATCACCGTAGACCAAGATCAAATCCTTAGTCTTTCTAAAGAGCTCAAGGATATCTTTTACGGTGATCCAGTACTCTTCACTGGAGTTTGACTAGTAACTGCTCGTGGCACTTAGAGCAGGTTCTACGTCTGCTCTAGTACATAGTATTGCATACCATATGCTACCTTTTTGTCGAAACATAAGGTATTTGAGACATTCTCCTTTTCCTCATTCGATGTAGGGCACATCGATTTGGAAGGAGAGATACAGTGTCTCACTGGAAGCAATCCTCTCTTGGATTCTTCCATACTAAATACTCTCAGTATTGATTCTATGTACTTAGATTGAGAGAGTCCCAACATCTTACCCGATCTATCTCCATTGATACGTATCTTAATATGCAAAATGTCTCTCTCAAATCTTTCATGGATAATTGCATGGACAATCATGCTTCCGTCTGTGCTAACATTCCAATATCATCCCAGATAATCAAAATGTTAACGACTTGTAAAAAATAATGAACTCCAAAGAACTCCCACTAAACTTTTTGTACACTCAAGGTTCACATTTGTTTTTGATGAAGTCAAACGCCTTGACTTCCTCATCAAAATAAACGTGAGTCCAAATGGATTCAGACATTGCTACTGGAGAAAGGATTTCATCAAAGTCCATTCGAGGTCTTTGTGAATAACCTTTTTGCCATTAGGCAAGCCTTATAGGTTAATACCTCTTCATTCATTTCTAGCTTACGCTTGAAGATCCATCTGCAACCTATAGGGATACTTCCCTCCGGTGGATCGACCAAGGTCCATACCTTGTTGGAATGGATGGAATCCATTTAGGATTGTATGGCCTCTTGCATACATGAGCGTCTACATCCAATGTAGATTCTTCGTATTGGTCTAACCATATCTATCAAGTTCCTCGCGAACTTGATCAGATCTACGAAGTATTGGTATACTTGATGGTTCAGGAGTTTCTGGATTAACTCCCATTGTTTGTGGGGATGAGTTCCATTTCTTGGACCTCATCATGTTCTACTAGGGTACCATTTCTATTCATGAGGAAGACATCCTCTAAGAAATGGATATTCCTTGAAACAAACACTCTTTGTTCTTTAGGAATGTAGAACAGGCATCCAAATGGTTTTATTTGGGTACCCCACAATTTTGTACAAACTGGATCTACTATCCAATTTATCTCCTTTCTTGTTTCCAATATAGGCAGGAGTTCGTCATACCCAATAGAAGAGAATAGAGGTGTTTTACCACACCATTCTTGGTAGGGTTTTGCAGGCACGAACTTTGAAGTTACTTTGTTCAGTATCTTCAATGCAATCATTACGGTCAATCCTTAGTATGCATAAGGATGTTGAACGAAACTCATCATGGATCGAACCATGTCCAACAAGGTTCGTTTCTCTTCTTTCAGACCCTCCAATAGGTTGAGGCATCTTAGAAGGAGATCGTTGTATGAGAATATCTTTCTCAGTAAGATAATTGAGGAGCTTCTAGCTTAAGTATTTGTCATCTCTGGCCTTAATACTATGCCTTGTTTGATTCTCTACTTCGTTTCGAAATTCTTTGAATTTTTCAAGAGTTTCGAATTCGTACATCATCGATATACATATCACTAATGACCAAAGTCATCAGTAACACTCACGATGTATGAGTAATCTCCTCTCTCACTAACACTTTAATGGTCCACATTCATTCGTATGGATCCAATCCAAAGTTGGTTTGGTACGCACCGGATGCCTAGCAAACGATAGCTTTGTCATCCTTTTCCTTCAGACAGGATTCGCAAGTTGATACTTCATCTAAACCCTGTATTTCAAGAAGCATCGATGACACCAACTTTTGATTCCTTCCTATGGAAACGTGAAATAATCTTGCGTGCCATATGAGTGTGGATCATTATCTTGGTATTGATTGAACTTAACACATTAATTCAATCAGTTTCCTTTCAATTAACTCTTTAATTGAAACTTTACTTTCAATTAACTCTTTAATTGATTCATTTCCCTTTTTCAATTAACTCTTTAATTGAAACGTTGCTCTCAAATAACTCTTTAATTGAAACTTTGTTTAATTAGTTAGAATTTCTAATCAATTAAACTTGTTAGTGCCTTTATTAGGTGCACTGGGACAATTTGATTTTTAGGCTACTTGCGTTCTATCCACTACCTTTATATTCGCTTTGGAAGAGAACACTCTCTTCTTCCTTTTACTCTTCTTTGACTTTGCAGTCTTTGAAATGTAAGCAATCATGACAGGTATACCTTTTAAAAGGTTCCTATTTGCCTTTTACCAATACTTTGGTTATTTCGAGAAATCTGATCAACTTATCAAATAAGTTCAGAGTTGTTACGAATAGTTCGAATGAGCGGGGTGGGGGGGGGGGGGGATAATTTAGGAGGAAATCAATGTTAAGATCACTTGCAGGCCTACGTTTGAACGATCTAGTTTTTCAACCAGATTGATTAAACAAGGACAGTGATCCTTGACATTAGTTCCTTCATTTATTCTCGAGTTTCAAACAATACCTTAGAAATCTCGAATCAGATGATTCGAAACTGCTCCTCAAAACAAGCCTTTTGAGGTGGAGGTTTGTTTTAGAAGCTTCAGACATATTCCTATGTCGCTTCTTTAGCTCATTCAATCTTGATGCTTATATGAGGCAACGATCATTGAGATTCCCATACTCTATAGGTGAATCGTTCCTCTTTTGAGACTCATCTCAAAATGCATTAGGCATAGGTTGTTTTTAAGAACACGATTCCGACTTTCGGAATTAAGGACAATCCTCAGGTTTCTAAGCCAATCGATATTTTAATCCAGATATTTTATAAGTTGAGGATAAATAGTAAATAATGGATAATTCATGTAGATATCACAATATCTAATCTAAAAAGAGAAGACAAATATCTAGAGGACTAGTTAATGAAAAATACTTATAATCTACGAAGGTTGGACTTTCTATCGTCAAAGTTCTCCCACAATTTTACCGAAACAATTACCCCTTCAATTGTTCGGGAAATTTTATTTCCTAGTAGGTCTTGACTTCCCAGCGGACATTAATTGCACCCACGACTCGCGGCCATACAATTAATTCCCCAGGTAGGCATACTTATTGCCAATTGTGTCCCTACACAACCTTCAAGCTATTTTGCCTCGATTTTCGCACCCATCTAACACTGCTAAATCATGAGTAGTACTACTCGTTAAGTCTAACCCATCAATCTTGATGAGCAACGGGCCCAATCATGAAATCCCTGTAACTTGATTATGGTCGATGTTCATGTCCCGACCAGTCCCCACCCCTGTCAAGTTTAATTAAAAATGAGAATCAAGGAATTTTGCGTATTGTCTCTTTCTTGGACTCGGGTGCCAGACTCTGGATCACCTTAATCGATAAGTGGACAACTCATGCTAGTTCCAATTGATGGAATCCTTGGATTTATATAAATACTTCATTTTAATTTAATCCAATATGACTTAATATTATTTTCAAGAGGGGATTTTCGGGTTGAAGAGTTTGAGGTAACTCTCCTCGAGATCTCACTGTTCCAATTATGCTTTACCTTTTTATTTACGATCTAAATTACTAGCGCGCATCACTATATATGCTAAAAGATAAATCAGTAAATAAAACATACACACTTAGCATGCATGCTACCACAATATGTTTTCGATCGGGAGCCTCCTACGCGGGCCATCATCGAGCCAAAGATGATGGTCCTATTGGTCAATCTAATTGGGTTCTAAAGGAGACCTAGGCTATTACAAAATAACCATGCATACATAGCCTTCACTCTTCTTGGGCTCTCACCTTGCTTGTAACGGGCCTCCATCCTAAACTATTTAAAACAGTAAAGTCCTAATCTATTACAAAGGCTCAAAGTGGCCCAAAAACCTAAGGCTCGCAGGCCCAATAAAACCAACAAAATTAAAATAAACCAATCACATCGGCGCGATCGAAAACCACGTAAACGGTTCACGTAGGGCAAGAAAAAAGCAAAACCCATTTTCTTATTTCTTATCTTATTTTAAAACTCCCTTTTAAAATACCTTAAGATTCTAGTTTTAAAACCCCTTTTAAAACAATCTACAAACATTATTTTAAAACATCTTTTAAAACAACCCCTTTGATTCTCACTTTAGTCCCCACTAATTATGATAAAATTAACTTTTCAGATATTCTAAACACTTTTAGTGCAAAAAACAGTTTCTGTTTTTCAACTTTGAAAAATTGTAGTTCGGCCCCTGAATTTTTGAAAATTACATTTTGACCCCTCGACTTTCGGGAATTACAAATCAGCCCCCAAATTTCCAAAATATGCAAACGGACCAGAAAGCAAAAAATTAACAAAATTTCCAGAAACTTTCGTTTAATGCAAAACAGACCCCAGATTTTACGGTAATTACAAAAACAGCCCCTAACCTTTCGTAAATTGCAAAACAATCCAGATTTTTGAAAAATTCCAGTAACTACAATTTGGTCCAGAATTGCAGAAAAACAAAAATTTAACTTTCTGTCCAGATTTTTAAAAAATCGGAATTTGCAGATAAGCCCTCAAATTTTTGGAAATTGCAGTTTTGGCCCAAAACCGAAATATGCATATACCCGAATACATAATTCATCATAACAAGCAAGAATCAAAACATAGAACACAACAAACACATATATCCATATATTTTGAAGTGTTCAGGCCTATTCATATGAGCGTAGTAAATTTGGCTCTGATACCACTGTTGGGATTTACGGGGTATGATTGTCAAAATAACAGTGCGGAATTTTAAAATTTTCATACACCCAAAAGCCTAGGATTTATTTACTAGCACATATGAACAGGTTGAATATAATTTAGCAACAAATTACTAAATAAAAAGTGGTAAATCTAGATTTACCTCACCACAGGCATGGTGGTGGTTTTTCTCCGGTCTTCTTGTTGGGATATGGCTCGATTGTCAAGACAACAAAGTGCAAAATTTAAAATTTTTCGAGTCATCCAATGGTCCCATAAATGAAATCTCCATATTATGTATACAAAAGCATGAAACAAAAACACACAATGAATAATACAAGGGGGTTTTTGCGATATACCTCACCACAGGCAAGGTGGTGGAAACCTCCAACTTCGATTCTGAATCTGGATCTGGTTCACAGGAGTGATCCAAGTGTCTCACCTCCAAAGATAGTCCACACCAATTGGATTCTGGCAACACCTCAAGATCTTAGGCTCAGAACTGGATTCAGGAGATTTGTTATTGCAGGATTGTGTTGAATCTCTTGACAGATCAAGATCTAACACAACGGAACAAGGAGAGGGCGGCGGCGGCACCAAGGCAGCCCACGGCAGCAGGTGGCGGCGGCGGCTAGGGTTTCTAGCTAGAGAGGGCGGCGGCTACTAGGGCAAAAGGAGCTAGGGTTTTTCTTAGAGTGTTTTTACACATTTGAGCTCTAGATGTGCTCTATTTATAAGCTCCTTCTGACCTAGGTCTACAAGACTCCTTATGGGCTTTAATTAATAAAAGCCCATGTCTTGCAATCCTTCATTTAATTAACAACTTTAATTAAATGCCCAGCCCAATTAAATCATTATTTCTTTTATATAATTAATTAGCAACTCAATTATTAATTAAGTTAGCCAATTAATTAATCTCCCACTTGAATTAAATACTTTTAATTCATTTAATTGATTTAATTACCTTTAAATCAATTAATTCCTTTCATGTCCTTTTATAACAGTCACCGTCCAATTGTATTGTGTGTGACCCTCTGGGTTCACCATCAATTGGCAGCAGGCCCACGAATCCTTCGTGATTTAATTTATGAACAATAAATTGCTCCGGTCAATTAAACAACCTTTAATTGACCACTCCTAGAATTAAATCCTCTATTAATTCAGGAGTACCCACACTTCATGGTCGATGTCTAGCCACAAGCCCATGAAGCCCAACTTCAGGTGAATTGATATTTGTGAACCTCGTCTCATATAATTGCCATGTACATACGGTCCTTCTATCGACTAATATTCCCGATCAAGACTTAGGGTGTGTGAATTGATCGGCACCTCTAAATTTGTCTCGATAACTATACTTTCTAATTCAGGATAATATTCCAGTGTGACTGCTAAATTTGGAAACCCCTTTCCAAATCCGTCACCGACCGTGGCCACGGGTTTCTCGGATATATTATCTAAGAATCGTATAGGAAATTCTCTCATCCATTACAATGAGTCAATAGATTCCATATTGGTACTAACCACCCACGTACATGTCCATACGCACCCAACCTAGGCATGTTATGACCAAGCTACGTGGTCTATACCTAGATCTAAGTACGCACTTTCATGCACCGAATTCGCGCTAGTACCTCAAGTCAAAGGACTAAATCGTACACTATTATATTCCTTGAGAAATATCCCATCACCGATATGCGTCATGCGCTTCCACAATGGGTTTCTCTGTTCGGGTCGTTCGATGCGTTCAATCTTCCATTGAACCACCTACTCGCATGCACTGGACTCAAATTCCTTGCTCATGAAACACTACAAATTCACTCCATGTGAATCATGCATACTCGTACAAGTCTTTGCGATTCCTACGATACCCCGTCTCGTTTCGGAATCTATGACTTGGAACAGTTTTAGGATTACGACCTTTGAGACTGTTTCATGATTGCACTCAGTACTGAAGTGAATCGTCCCATAGTCAAATGTAATCCAAGGGTTTCATCCAATCGCTTAAATGTATTCGCGAGAGATGAAGTTGGCCATTGTTTATCCTTATACTCATATAAATAAACATGCGTATTAAGTCATTTATACTAAAGAAAGATAATGATAGTTTCACTACAAGCTAAATATATTGGCTTGCAGGGCACTATTCCATCAATCTCCCACTTGCCCTAAAGCCAATCACAAACGTTTCTAGGACCCATCTTTCTAAAGATGTTCTTCGAACTCATTTCATTATATGGCCTCTTTTAGTGGATCCGCTAAGTTGTCTTCTGAGTCGACGCGATCCATTATGTGCGTTAACTCTACCAATGATTTCTCTAATCAAATGGTACCTTTCTATCAATTGTGTTTAGATTTCTGGTAAGATCTCGAATGCTTTGCTTTAGCAATAGCTCCAATGTTATCATAGAAGATAATCATGAGCTTCGCAATGCTAGGCACTACATCCAACCATAGGATGAAGTTTTATATCCAAACACTTTCTTAAGCCGCATTTAATGCCACATTTAGTGCTGCAATATATCTTGCTTCAGTGGTTTGAATGGTTACGGTGATTTGCTTGGAACCCTTTCAAATTCACCGTTACCCCATTGATGCAGGATATGTATCCAAAAATGGATATATATATATATAATTCATCCACATCAGACTGAAAATTCGAATCAGTGAATCCTTCGAATTTTAATTCTCCACTACCACCGTAGACCAAGAACAAATCCTTAGTATTTGTCAAGAGTTTAAGGATATCTTTTACGGTGGTCCAGTACTTCTTCACTGGAGTTTGACTAGCAACTGCTCGCGACACTTGAGCATGTTCTACGTCTGGTCTAGTACATAGTAAAGCATGCCACATGCAACCTTTTGTTTGAAACATAAGGTATTTGAGACATCCTCCTTTGTTCTCATTTGATGTAGGGCACATCGATTTTGGAACAAGGGATACGGGTCTCACTGGAAGCAATCCTTTCTTGGATTCTTCATACTGAATATTTCCAGTATTGATTCTATGTACTTAGATTTAGAGAGTGTCAGCATCCTTTTCTGATCTATTCTATAGATACGTATCCCAATACGCAAGATGCTTCTCCTAAATCTTTCATGGAGAATTGCATGGACAATCATGCTTTCGTCTGTGCTAATATTCCGACATCATCCCAGATAACCAGAACATTATCGACATATAAAATATGAGCTTCATCGCGCTCCCACTAAACCTTTTGTACACTCATTGTTCATACTCGTTTTGATGAAGTCAATTGTCTTGACTATCTCATCAGAACAACTGTGAATCTAAATAGATTCAAATATCGCTAATGGAGAAAAGGTTTCAACAAAGTCTGTTCCAGAACATTGTGAATAACCCTTTTACCACTAGTCGATTCTTAGAGGTCAACACCTCTCTATTCATTCCAAGTTTGAAGATCCATTTATAACTTATAACCAACTTATAGGGATAAATCCCTTAGGTGGATCAATCAAGGTTATACCTTGGTGGAATGGATGGGATCCATTTTGGTTTACATGGCTTCGAGCCACGTACCCAAGTCTATGTCTGACATCGCTTCTTGATAGGTCTTTGGATTACTTTCCACATTCTCGTTTTCGTGAATGAGACCAAATCGCTTTGGCTCCTTACGAATTCGATCAGACCTTCGAAGAGTAGGTGTACTAGTAGGTTTAGTAAATTCTGGATTAACTCCCACTGTTTGCGGGGACGGGTCCAAATCTTGGACTTCATCAAGTTCCATGACGTTTCCATTTCCTTTGACGTGTGATTCATCAACAGAGGAACTGGTATCTAGGAGAAACGATTGTTTCTCATTGTCGTGGAACAGGTATCCAATGGATTTCGTTGGATACCCCACAATTATATACAAATTGGATCTACTAGCCAATTTATCTCCTTTCTCGTTTCTACCATCGGCAGGAGATCTCCATACTCAGAAGTAAGAGCATAGAGGTATTTTGCCATACCTTTCTTGGTAAAGCTTTGCAGGCACAAACTTTGAAGGTACTTTGCTTAGTATCTTCGATGCAGTCAGGAGCACTAACCCCTAGAATGCATAAAGAAGCTTTCACAAAACTCAATATGGATCGAACAATGTCTAACAATGTTAGATTCCATCTCTTTAGACACTTCAATAAGTTGAGGCGTCTTAAGAGGAGTTTGTTGTATGAGAATCTCATTCTCATTAAGATAATTGAGGAATCCTTGACAAGTATTTGCTATCTCAACTAGATCGAATGGTCGCAATACTTTGTCTTTGTTGATTCTCTACTTCGCATCGAAATACCTTGAAAGGTTTTTCGGATTTGTATCTCACTAGATTCATTTTCCACTAACGACCAGAGTCTTTAGCAAAAAGGTACGAAGTATGAGTAATCTCCTCTCACAGTAACCTTTAGTGATCCATACTCATGGATTAAATCCAGATTTTATTTGGTTCGCTCTTGATTCCCTGTGACGGGAGATCTGGTCATCTCTCCTTTGAGACATGATTCGCAAGTTGGAAGTTCATCCAAGTTCTATTTTTCAAGAAGCTTAGGTGAAACCAACTTTTGAATCCTACTCTTGGAGATGTTTCCAAGTCTAGCGTACCAAAGTTATGGATTATTATCTTTGTATTAATATGAATTTCACACATTAATTCAATAAAATTGAGTTAATGGTTTAGTTCAATTAATTTACTTCCTTTCAATTAACTACTTTAATTGCTTCCTTTTTCCTTTTCAATTAACTCTTTAATTGAAACGTTGCTTAATTAATTAGATCATCTAATCAATTAAACATATCAGTGCCTTTCTTAGATGCAGTGGGATAATTCGACTTTTAGGCTTCTTGCGTTCTTTTGACTACCTTTATGGTCGAATTAGAAGAGAATAAATTCTTCTTCATTTTACTTTTCTTTGACTTTGCAGTCCATGAAGTGTAAACGATCATGACAGGTCTATCCTATTTGCCTTTAACCAATTCTTTGGTTGATTCATGAAATGTGATCAACTTATCAAATAAGATCAGTTTATTTCAAGAGTCATTTGAATGAGCGGGAGGAGAATTTAAGAAGAAGTTAATGTTAAGATCACTTGCAGGCTTACGTTTAATCGATCCAGTTTTCAACTAGATTGATAAAACAAA
Source organism: Penstemon eatonii (assembly GCA_038501285.1). Taxonomy (NCBI): domain Eukaryota; kingdom Viridiplantae; phylum Streptophyta; class Magnoliopsida; order Lamiales; family Plantaginaceae; genus Penstemon; species Penstemon eatonii. The sequence continues at coordinate 33,562,968 of CM076710.1, read as the reverse complement.
GACAGTGATCCTTGACACTAGTTCCTTCAATTATTCTCGAGTTTTGAAACAATTCCTTGGAAGTCTCGAATCAAATTGATTCAAAACTACTCCTCAAAACAAGCCTTTTGAGGTGGAGGTTTGTTTCAGAAGATAGGTCCTCAAAACGGGCCTTTTGAGGTGGAAATTCAGACATGCTCCTCATGTTGCTTCCATAGCTCTTTCAATCTTGATGCTTATTTTAGGAAACGATCATTTAAGATTCCCATACTCTATAGGTGATTCGTTTCACTTTTGAGATTCATCTATATATGAGAAACAATCATTAATATTCCCATATTCTACGGGTGATTCGTTTCTTATATTTTGACTTATCTCATAAGCGCATAAGGCATAGGATTGTCATTTAAGAACATCATTCCACTCTTGGAATTCAAGACAATTCTCAAGTTTCTTGCCTAGTCGATATTTTAATCCAGCTATTTTATTGGTCGAGGATAAATAGTAAAATGGATAATTACTGATATCTCAGTATCTAATTTAAAGAGAAGACAAACATTCAGTGGACTAGTTAATGAATAATACTTATAATCTACGAAGGTTGGACTTTCTATCGTTGAAGTTCTCCCACTATTTTATCGAAACAATTACCCCTTCAATTGTTCGGGAAATTCTATTTCCTAGTAGGTCTTGACGTCCCAGCGGCAATTAATTGCACCCACGACTCGTGGCCATACAACCAATTCCCCAGGTAGGCATACTTATTGCCAATTGTGTTACTCCACAACCTTCAAGCTATTTTGCCTCGGTCTTCGCACTTATCTAGCACTGCTACATCATAAGTGTTACTAATCGTTAAGTCTAACCCATCAATCATGATGAGCAACGGGCCCGGTCGTGAGTTCTCCGTAACTAGTTATCGGTCGATCCTCACATCCCGACCAATCCTCACCCTTGTCTTGTTTAGTTAAAAACAGGAGTCAAGGAATTTCACGTATTGTCCCTTTCTTCGACTCGGGTGCCAGACTCTGGATCACCTCTATCGATAAGTAGACAACATACGCTAGTCCCTATTGATGGAAGACTTGGATTTATATAAATACTTCATTTTATTTTAATCCAATATGACTTAATATTTAATTCAAGAGGGGGTTTACTGGTGTGAAAGTTATACTAACTCTCCTCGAGATCTCACCGCTTCAATTATGCTTTATCTTTTATTACGATCTAGATTCTAGCGCGCATCTCATACAAGCTAAATATAAATCGACAAATAAATAAAAGCCATACAAGCCTAGCATGCATACTACCACAATATGTTTTCGATCGGGAGCCTCCTATGCGGGCCATCATCGAGCCAATGATGTTGGCCCAATTGGTCAATCTAAAGGTTTCTTAAACGGGCCCTATGCTATTACACAATGTACCATGCATTCATGGCCTTCTTATCTTCTTGGGCTCCCACCTTGCTTGTAAACGGGCCTCCATCCTAAACTAGGAAAGCAGTAAAGCCCTATTCTATTACAAAGGCTCAAAGTGGCCCCAAAACAATAATAGGCTCGCAGACCCAATGAAAAACAAGCAATAAATTAAACCAATCACATCTACCCTAGGGTCAAGGCTCGTCTCGATCGAAAACCACGTAAACAGTTCACGTAGAGCAAGAAACATGTAAACATCTTTTACTTTCTTCTATCTTAATTTTAAAACATCCTTTTAAAATTACCTTCCTATGATTCTTGCTTCTTAGTCACTACTAATTATGACAAAATAAATATCCGGGTAAATAAAAATTAATTTTCTGCTCAATTTCAGATTCTGTTTTTCAACTTTTGAAATATTTCATTTTGACCCCTCAACTTTCGAAAATTGCATTTCGACCCCAAAACTTTTTTTTAAAAAGTTACAAAAACACCCCTGGGCATTTTCGGGCAGCAGACCAGAAAATAAAATTTTGAATTTTGAAAATTTTCGATTTTTCAAATTGACCCCTCAAGTTTCGGTAATTGCAAAACAGCCCCAAAGTTTTCGGAAATTGCAAAACGACCCCCAAAATCCGTGCGACCAGAATTGCAAGAACAGTCCAGAATTTTCAAATTTCCAGATTTCAAAAATTTCGAATTTTCAGTCCCAAAAACCCTAATATACGATTTTTGCCCCAAAAAGTCCTGAAGTTTCCAAAAACTATAAAAACGCCACAGATCTTGAAAAGCAGTTTTACCCAATGATAGATCTAGTCATAACAAGCAAGAATCAACTTACAGAACATAATTATCATGCGTTCTCATACATATAATTAAACATATACGGTGAACACAATTATATTCAGGCTTTTGTATAATAATAATGGAGTTGGCTCTGATACCACTGTTGGGATATGGCTCGATTGTCAAGACAACAAAGTGCGGAATTTAAAATTTTTCGAGTCATCCAATGGTCCCATAAATGAAATCTCCATATTATGTATACAAAAGCATGAAACAAAAACACACAATGAATAATACAAGGGGGTTTTTGCGATATACCTCACCACAGGCAAGGTGGTGGAAACCTCCAACTTCGATTCTGAATCTGGATCTGGTTCACAGGAGTGATCCAAGTGTCTCACCTCCAAAGATAGTCCACACCAATTGGATTCTGGCAACACCTCAAGATCTTAGGCTCAGAACTGGATTCAGGAGATTTGTTATTGCAGGATTGTGTTGAATCTCTTGACAGATCAAGATCTAACACAACGGAACAAGGAGAGGGCGGCGGCGGCACCAAGGCAGCCCACGGCAGCAGGTGGCGGCGGCGGCTAGGGTTTCTAGCTAGAGAGGGCGGCGGCTACTAGGGCAAAAGGAGCTAGGGTTTTTCTTAGAGTGTTTTTACACATTTGAGCTCTAGATGTGCTCTATTTATAAGCTCCTTCTGACCTAGGTCTACAAGACTCCTTATGGGCTTTAATTAATAAAAGCCCATGTCTTGCAATCCTTCATTTAATTAACAACTTTAATTAAATGCCCAGCCCAATTAAATCATTATTTCTTTTATATAATTAATTAGCAACTCAATTATTAATTAAGTTAGTCAATTAATTAATCTCCCACTTGAATTAAATACTTTTAATTCATTTAATTGATTTAATTACCTTTAAATCAATTAATTCCTTTCATGTCCTTTTATAACAGTCACCGTCCAATTGTATTGTGTGTGACCCTCTGGGTTCACCATCAATTGGCAGCAGGCCCACGAATCCTTCGTGATTTAATTTATGAACAATAAATTGCTCCGGTCAATTAAACAACCTTTAATTGACCACTCCTAGAATTAAATCCTCTATTAATTCAGGAGTACCCACACTTCATGGTCGATGTCTAGCCACAAGCCCATGAAGCCCAACTTCAGGTGAATTGATATTTGTGAACCTCGTCTCATATAATTGCCATGTACATACGGTCCTTCTATCGACTAATATTCCCGATCAAGACTTAGGGTGTGTGAATTGATCGGCACCTCTAAATTTGTCTCGATAACTATACTTTCTAATTCAGGATAATATTCCAGTGTGACTGCTAAATTTGGAAACCCCTTTCCAAATCCGTCACCGACCGTGGCCACGGGATTCTCGGATATATTATCTAAGAATCGTATAGGAAATTCTCTCATCCATTACAATGAGTCAATAGATTCCATATTGGTACTAACCACCCACGTACATGTCCATACGCACCCAACCTAGGCATGTTATGACCAAGCTACGTGGTCTATACCTAGATCTAAGTACGCACTTTCATGCACCGAATTCGCCCTAGTACCTCAAGTCAAAGGACTAAATCGTACACTATTATATTCCTTGAGAAATATCCCATCACCGATATGCGTCATGCGCTTCCACAATGGGTTTCTCTGTTCGGGTCGTTCGATGCGTTCAATCTTCCATTGAACCACCTACTCGCATGCATTGGACTCAAATTCCTTGCTCATGAAACACTACAAATTCACTCCATGTGAATCATGCATACTCGTACAAGTCTTTGCGATTCCTACGATACCCCGTCTCGTTTCGGAATCTATGACTTGGAACAGTTTTGGGATTACGACCTTTGAGACTGTTTCATGATTGCACTCAGTACTGAAGTGAATCGTCCCATAGTCAAATGTAATCTAAGGGTTTCATCCAATCGCTTAAATGTATTCGCGAGAGATGAAGTTGGCCATTGTTTATCCTTATACTCATATAAATAAACATGCGTATTAAGTCATTTATACTAAAGAAAGATAATGATAGTTTCACTACAAGCTAAATATATTGGCTTGCAGGGCACTATTCCATCACTTCTTTAAGATCTGATGAATTTGGTTCTAGAGAAGCACCCTAAGTGTTGTGCCTCTAGCGGTATCCACACCAATTGGATTGAAGCAACCCCTTTGAATCCACAAGCTCAGAACTAGGATTCAAGGGTAATCAGACATGGAAGATCGAAGAAAAGAAATTGCATGAACCCTGTAGAATTCTTCAGGGTTCGGCCGAACCTGAACAGAGAAGAGAGGTGGCGACGCTAATTCCTAGGTAGGAATTTCTTTGCTCATGCTCTATGGAGGCTAGGATTTTTTGTGGAGTCTTCTACTCCCTATATATCAAGAGTCTTGACCTAGTTTTATTCTTATCTAGATAGGAAGATAGAATCTATATTTCCTTAACTAACTAGGTCTCCTTTAATTAATTAAACTCTATAATTAATTAGACTCTTTAATTAATTAAACTCTTTTAATTAATTCAGTGTCCATTTAATTAATTAATCCAATTAATTAATTAATCCTTCTCCAGACTACCTCTAATTAATATTTTTCTCCTTCAAGAATTAACACTTTAATTCTCCAGTTTTGATTTAACTAGTTAAATCAAACTTTCCTTATATGATATGTTGCAGTCCAATTGTATTGTGTGTGATCCTCTAGGTTCACCATCAATTGGCCGCGGGCCCATGACTTTCGTGGTTTAATTTGCGAGCTTATTAATTGCTCCGATTAATTGAACACTTTCAATTAACCACTCAAGAATTATTCTTACAATTAATTCATGAGTACCCACACCTCATGGTCAATGTCTAGCCACAAGCCCATGAGGCCCAACTTCAGGTGAATTGATCTCAGTGAACCTCACCTCTTATAAGTACCATGTACATATGGTTCCTCTAGCGACTAATTTCCCGATCGAGACCTAGGATGTGTGAATTGATCGGCACCTCTAATTATCTCGATAACTCTACTTTCTAATTCAGGATAACAATTCCAGTGTGACTGCTAAATTTGGATACCCCTTTCCAAATCCGTCACCGACCGTGGCCACGGGTTTCTCGGAATCTATTATCTAAGAATGTATAGGAAATTCTCTCAACACACTACGTTGAGTTGATAGACCCCATATTAGTGCAAACCATTCGCGTACACGATCCTACGTACCCAAAGTAGTCGCACAATGATCAAGCTAAGTGATCGGCTCCTAAATCAAAGTACGTACTCACGTGTACCTAATTCGCCCTAGCACCTCAAGTCAAAGGACTAAATCGTACACTATTATAAGTCATGAGAGACATCCCATTACCGATATGCTTAATGCATTTCCACGATGGGTCTCTCTGTTCGGGTCGTTCGATGCGTTCGATCCCCTATCGAACCACCTAGTCATATGCACTGGCATCAAATGCCTTGTTCATGAAACTCTACAAATTCACTCCATGTGAATCATGCATAATCGTACAAGTCTTAGCGATTCCCTCGATACCCCGTCTCGATGGGAATCTACGACTTGGAACAGTTTTAAGATCACGACCTTAGAGACTGTTTCATGATTGCACTCAGTACTGAAGTTAATCGTCCCATAGTCTATTGTGATCTGAGGATTTCATCTAATCACTTAAGTGATTCGCGAGAGATGAAGTTGGCCATTGTTTGATTTACATACTATAAACAAACGAGCGTATTTATAGAAATAGTGTCCGGCAAGCCAACTGTATGGCTAGCATTTAATGTAATAAATGAAGGAACTATTCAATTTTGATTAATAAATGCACTTTATTATATGGTCAACTTTATCTTATGTAATAATTATCTACGCATAAGGATATAAGTCCTTAGATTACAGGGCTATGGGACAACTCGTGGACTGATCTCCAAGGCCGTGATCTAGAACATATTCAAGAGTCGTAGAATCTAATTGAGATAGGACATCGTTGGATTCGGTTAGACTCTCACTATTGTGTATACTCCGATGAAATGGAGAACGCTGGGGTCCACGAGCGTGACTGGGATAGTCGATACACATAAGTGGGTGACTTGTTGGGATGGCAAGTGCACTGAATACCCCAATTAGGAAATAACTCACCATGGAAGCGGTAGTCGCATATCGGGGTTGAAGTTATTCCAATTTACGATAGTGTACGAGGAACGATCCCTAAATACTTGAGGTGATATGGTTTATCTGGTACGAGAACGTCTATAATTAGATGTGAGTTCCGACTGACTGAAGATTACCAGAAAGTCTCTGTGGGCTTATGTTGGGTATAGAGGAACTCGTATGTAGGTTCATATCATCAACAAAGGATCCATTGACCCGAATTGAGAGGTTGGGAATTTCTCTTATGGATTTCTGTGAGATATTAATTCTGGTAAAAATCCTTGGCCAAGGTATCTGACGACTTTATGAAAGTAGCTCATAAAGATTAAGTCAAAGAGAATTATTTCGAGACCATAATGCATAAGGTCAAGACAAAAGAAAAGGGGAACCGATGAAAAGTCCATACCCTTAAGTCTCGACTGGGAGATTGATCGATGGAGAGATTATGTCGTATATGGTAATTGTAAATGATAAAAGGTTCACTGAATTAATTTACCAGTGATTGGGCTCTATGAGCTTGTGGTCAGACATCGACTGTAGAGTGTGGGAGAATTCCCAAATTGGCAGGGGTGCTAATTTTGGAATGATCAATTGACAGAGTGTTCGACTGATTAAGAGTATTTAATGCTCGAACAATTAAATGAATATTTAATTATAACCCACGGCCAATTATGTGGTGAACCTATGGGGGCATACACAATACACATGAAGCGAAAGCGAAGGAAAAAGGGAACAACTGGGTCGACCGAATCGACTGGGAGTCTGGGTCGATTTAATTAACTAGGTCGACTGAGTCGACCCAAATGGAGCAAAATGGATCTGATTGGAATTGGATCAAGATTATAAATCAAACTGGAATTTAATTTGCGAGCTAATTAATTAAGTTGGATTTAATTAATTATAGGAAGTTTTAATTAAATAGACTTAGAGTCTAATTTAATTAATTGGGAGAGTGGTTAATTAATTGGACCATTTAATTGGGTAATTAGATAAAACCTAATTAATTAATTAAAGTGGGTCATGAATTAATTGGAAGACTTAGTCTTCTAATTAAAAGGGCCATGGCCCATGTAGAAGACTGGGAATCCTAGTCCTAGGAGGATTAGGAGAATTAGATATCTATAAATAAGAAGCTAGATGTCATAACTCATATACAACTTACAAGAGCTAAAAACCAAGTCAAGCAAAAACACTCTCCCTCTCTCCCAAGTAATAATCGGCCGAACCCTTCTTCCTTTTGGAAGAGTTCGACTTTTTCAATTCTTGCTCCAATCTCGTTCTCTAACCCTAGATCTTAATATATCATGTGTTCTAGCCGATCAGGATATATTATTTTTCGTGATATTGTGGTGTATCAACTACATGATAATCCCTTAATTAATATAGGTTTAAATCTATCTTTTTTTTTCTTTCTAATTACGGATCTCCTTCATCATAGTCTAATTCCTCAATCCTCCACCCATTCTCACTATTTATAATTTTGGATTGCCTTGACTTTTTTATTTTTATTTTTAATTTTTTTATTTTTATTTTTTCACGTTTGCTAGTACTGTGCCGTGGAGTGATCTATAAATTCTAAGTGTGTTGATTGGAGCTGAAAGTTTGATTATTGTCATAGGGCTATAATGTACCCCAATTTTAGTGTCCAAGAATACTGAATTCCCAATGCATCATGATGGATATGAATAACTGCAACGTTATGGCTAGCCATATTGTCATAGCAAGGATTGTTGTTGCCAGAATAATTTTTTGTAGTTTTCTAATTAACCCTTATTGGTCAAAAGCATTAAAATTTGAATTTGTTAATTTCTATAACATTCCTTTATTTAATTAACAACTTAACTAAATCTTCTCTCTCTTATTAATACATTATTAGCTTTTTTTTCTCTCATTTCTTATTGAATCTTTCCACATAGAAATTAAATAAATTTGGTACTTTTTCTCTTATTCTTAATTAATTAAAGAACTCTTGAGGATCATTATCTTCTTCTTCTTTTTTATTTTTATTTTTTCCGTTTCAATGGTATCATTTTTATTTTTGTTAATTCCTGGCAATTATTCGTCACAATTTTATTTTTCATTTATTGTCTAGCTTTCCAAGCATAGATTATCCATAAATTTTGTCTAACAATTAAGTAGGAAAATACTACATATAAAGTAAAATGACAGAGGGCTATACTCTAAGATGGTGAATGTGGGTGTATATATTATTATCCAAAAGTTACTTTGTGTGCATCTAACGTGGTGTTTAATGTAGCTTATTCAAGAATGCATTCAATTTTATGTATTATATGTCCGATGATATAAGACAATAGAAACTAAATACAATATATTTTTTGTTAAGCCTGGTTAATTTTTTTTATTGAGCTCAAAATTGTGTTTGATTATTAGATAAAATGATCTCAAATGAGCTTTAATCAAATCAAACATGAATCATAATTGTACAAGTAAATTATTTATATATAGATATATATTATTTTCTTAAATTTTCAAACTCGAAATGAATTTCAAAATTTCAAAATAAATTGTTAAAATATTTTTTTATTTATCTAGCTTGATTTTCTGCCTAATTAGTTGAGTGGAATAATTTGGGAGATTTTTCAAAATTCAAAACTATTGATTATAATATTAAAAATGTAATTAATATATTTTGTTCAATACTCTATATGAATTAAATAATTATCAATATTCCATGTTTAAAAAGCATACGGAAAAGAAAACAAAGATTATTAAATATTAATGAATTGAGAGGAGAGAGAAAATTTAGTACTTTTCGAGTTATAAATAGGAAAGAGAAGATATAACTGTCAACTTAGGCGTAAGAGAGAGAATTATAGGTGCTGTGAATTTGACTCGGAGGGGCACAATAGGAAATTAAAAAATTGCTCTGACAGCAACAATATTTGCTCTGACAATATCGTTAGTCCAACGTTATTCTTCCTCCACCATCCACCCCTCTCGACCATTTAACAATCTATTTTTTCTTTTTTAGGGTTTAGTTTGGGAAAAATAAGTTCAGGTTTTAGATGCACTTTTTTAAAGAAAGAACGTCAGAGCAAATTGGGAAAATGGTAAAGTGTTTTAGCTAGATTTTTTTTTTAAAATACGTAAATTGGTTTTAGCTGAATTTTTGGGAAAATGGTAAAGTGTTTTAGCTAGATTTTTTTTTTTTAAATATATAAATTGGTTTTAGCTGAATTTTATGAAGTATTAAAGAAATTAAGAAAGAGAAGTAAAGTAAACTACTGGACATAAAGGGTAAACATGTCTTTAAGAAAATATTTTTTTTAGATTTAATTTTGTAGGGGGACAAGTGTCATTAAGAGAAGGGATATTTCATATGCTCCCTCGGGACATTCTAATTCACTTTCACAGAAAAAAACAAATGGGAGAGGTATAGAGGAAATTGATAATTTTCTATGGGTAAAAATGTAAACTCAGTGTGTACAGCCCAATAAGTTGGTGCCATATCCGATTTACTGGTCTCATACACTCGTATAGATATGAACGATCAAGATTAATCTAATTTATAATCAAAGGCTGAGAATCTTTATTTATTATGACTCACGTATGGACTGCCCGAAGAGAAAATCGTTTCCCATTGAAGCTCGAAGTTTGTATTTATATCAGTCATAGTGATTCATAATAAAATAATTATTTGCTCAAACTCATATTTGAAGTTAAATCAATTTGACCACAGCCTTAATTTACAATTACAAACCAAAGTCTATAGGCTGAATCATGGCAGCAGCACTAAGTTTTTCTACGAAAACTTAATACAATCAGGTTATTTGGGATTTTTTGCACTTTGCACCCTCAAAACATGGGAAATAGGCACTTTACACCCTCGAAACTTAAATTTAGCACTTTTCACCCTCGTTTATTTTTAAGCAAAAATTCAAGGGCAAAATAGGTATTTCAATAGTATTGGCACCAGTGGCGGAGCCAGAAAATAATTTTATCGGGGTCATTTGTAAAATTAAAGATTATATTAAATTTTGAATATTAATGGAAATAATTACTCTCAAACAAAATTAATTCAAACTTAAATGTCAAATATCTAGATGAGTATCTTTTAACAAAGTCTACATAAGTTTTTCATAGATTGAAATTGTCATAGAGTCATTGGGGATGTTTCAAATAGTTATGTTTAAGAAATTTTGCTAGAAATTCCAAATTATTTGAATTTTTTTAATCAAATAAACATGTAGAGATAAACTAGTCTATACTTTTGATACATTGACCCAAAAACAAAAGGGTATATTCAAATTGTCAAGAACATGTAAATTTTAATTCATGAAAATCATTTCACAATAATAATTCCAAAGGATATCAAATACATATTAAGTTTTTCATAGATTGAAATTGTCATAGAGTCATTGGGGACGTTTCAAATAGTTATGTTTAAGAAATTTTGCTAGAAATTCCAAATCATTTGAATTTTTTTAATCAAATAAACATGTTGAGATAAACTAGTCTATACTTTTGATACATTGACCCAGAAACAAAAGGGTATATTCAAATTGTCAAGAACATGTAAATTTTAATTTATGAAAATTATTTCACAATAATAATTCCAAACGATATCAAATACATATTTATATATATATATATATATATATATATATATATATATATATATATATATATATATATATATATATATATAAGTATGAAGTGGTCTTTTGTATATTTCATAAACATACACATACGTTTGTAATTTATAATATTATTAATATTTTTCAAACCATTTTATTAGAAATGTAGAATAACATTAATAATTGATTAAAATATACAAGTGAACAAAATTAAAATTTTAATATAACTATATAATTCATACGTCATGGACCCCTTTCTTTACAAAATTTTTATTTTTTAGTAGGGTCATTAAACAACAAACATATACTTATTATATATTTTAATATAAAAATCAAAATAAACTAAACATTTCCTCACATTTTCTTAGCCCATTTTCTTAACAAATATTAGAACTTCAGAGGGGTCCATGCACCCCCCTAATTTTAACGTGGCTCCGCCACTTATTGGCACTTTACACCCTCAAAACTTGAGAATTTTGCATTTTGTACCCCTGAAATAAAATTAGCACTTAACACCCGCTAAATACAATAAATGGGCACTTTGCACCCCAAAACACAAAATTAACACTTAACACCCTCAAATTTAAAAAACCCAAACCCCTCTTTTTTTTGTCAAAGTTGACTAGCGGAGTAAAAAAATCTAAGGCAAAATAGAAAAATTTATTTTTTTACTTAAATTTTACAAATTACAATTATAAATACTCGAATACTCATTTCTCTCTCCATCTTTCTTTTCAACAATATAATCATAAATAACAAAATAAAGTACAAGTAAACTTCTCGAAGACCCATTGTCTACTTCAACATATCAAAGACCCATAAATAATTACCTATTTTTCCTTAAAAAAATTCACCTTAATGGTCTACTTTGCCCAAAAATATGATTAAATGAGGGGTTTGAGTTTTTTTTTTTAATTTGAGGGTGTTAAGTGTTAATTTTGTATTTTGGGGTGCAAAATATCCATTTATTATGTTTCGGGGGTGCAAGTTGTTAATTTGTTCTTAACTATGGAGTGTTAAGTGCTAATTTTATTCCTTTTTTTTTGGGGGGGGGGGGGGAAGTGCCAAAAATTTACAATAGAATTACCTATTTTGCCCTTGCATTTTTTATTGAAAATAAATGAGGGTGCAAAGTGCTGCATTTTTCATATTTCGAGGGTGCAAAATGCCTATTTCCCATCTTTCGAGGGTGCAAAGTGCAAAAACCCCAGTTATTTGCATATCATATTCGTTTATCCATTGTGCATAGAAATCATTAGTCAGGCAAACCAAGAATTTGTGAATGAAAATTAAGAAGAATTTAAAAAAGAATGAATCACCTAAATCAAACTAATCCAAGACTGTGTTGCCTCAATTTAGTGAAAATATTGAGCCCTAGAAATAAACGTTGATCATGGTAAGTTTGGTTAAGGGAAGAAGAGCTAATTTTTCTACGGATGGGAAGAATTGCAATTTTTTTTTTAACTTAATAGTTCCAAAATGTGTAAAATCAAATTATTTCTCAAGAGATAAAGAAAAAAATCAAACTAATATTTTATTAACTGTTTTAATTATTTAACATTTAATATTGTTTTAATTTATTATAAAGTAATTATAAATATATGTTTAAATTTTATAAAATAATTTTTTTACTTTATAAAATTTAATTATCTAAATTTTAATTATTATATTAAAAAAAAGTAAATTTAATAAACTTGAATTCAATATTATATCATTGAAATAAATTAAGTTGTCAATTTTATGATAATTTTAGTGTATTTTGTAAGTCCCAACGTAATTTACAAATTACTTGTAACTTAGAACCTCATGGAGGACAATATAGGAAATGTCAGATTGCAACTTTGATACCATTGGAGACAAAATTTGCAAATTTGGTATCACATGAAGGTTTTCTAACCAAATTTGATAGCATTTGGACGTAAACAAATGACAAAACATCGTTATCTTCCATTTTCCCTCCAAAATCACTTGCATGATTTGTATGCCTGCACATGATCAACCCCTTCACGCTCAACGGGATGCTTTACCCCTAACCCTATTAGTACTAACCAATTTACTGATAATTTGCCACATTACATGGCATATGTCTCACAAGTTGTAGTACAGACTCACATAACAAGTATTGATTCCACATACCTAGTACGGTCTCATATTAGTAGTAATTAGTCACATTATATACTATTGACATTAATATTAGGCAAAATTGCAGAAAAGGTCCCAAACTAATTGGCAATTTTGGGTTTTCGTCCCACACTTTATCACCTTACCGAATTTCGTCCTGTAATTTTATTTTATTTTGGAATTTTGTCCCGCCGTTAAGTATTAGACGGAAATTGCCACGTGGCCGTTAAATTGCCACGTGGCTGCTTACGTGTCATGATGACGTGGCAATTTTAGCATACCAATTATACAAGATTGCAGAATTAGTCCCAAACTAATTACAAATTTTGGTTTTTCGTCCCAAACTAATTACAAATTTTGATTTTTCGTCCCAAACTATATCAATTAGCAAATTTCATCCCGTGATTTATCATTTTGCATGAATTTAGTCCCACTATAAATTTCTAATTTAATAAAAATGAAGATTCAATCTTTTACATTTTCTTTTCCAAGAAAAATATTATAAATACTAAAGTGACAATATTTATAATATTTTAATATTATAAATATTATAAATAAAATATTATAAATATTAAAATAAAACAATATATACGCAATTTTGTCACTTTAAAAATATTTTAAATATTAAAATATTTAAAATAAAACAATATATGTGCAATTTTGTCACTTTAAAAATATTTTAAATATTATTATTATATATATTGTTTAAATATTAAAAATAAAATATTATAAATATTAAAATAAAACAATATATACGCAATTTTGTCACTTTAAAAATATTTTAAATATTAATATTATATATATTGTTTAAATATTAAAAATATTAAAAAATATTTTTAGTATTAAAATATTTAAAATAAAACAATATATACGCAATTTTGTCACTTTAAAAATATTTTAAATATTAATATTATATATATTGTTTAAATATTAAAAATAAAATATTATAAATATTAAAATATTAAAATATTATAAATATTGTCACTTTAATATTTATAATATTTTTCTTGGAAAAGAAAATGTAAAAGATTGAATCGTCATTTTTATTAAATTAGAAATTTATAGTGGGACTAAATTCATGTAAAATGATAAATCACGGGATGAAATTTGGCTATTGATATAGTTTGGGACGAAAAATCAAAATTTGTAATTAGTTTGGGACGAAAAACCAAAATTTGTAATTAGTTTGGGACTAATTCTGCAATCTTGTATAATTGGTATGCTAAAATTGCCACGTCATCATGACACGTAAGCATCCACGTGGAAATTTAACGGCCACGTGGCAATTTCCGTCTAATACTTAATGGCGGGACGAAATTCCAAAAAAAAATAAAATTACGGGACGAAATTCGGTGAGGTGATAAAGTGTGGGACGAAAAACCAAAATTGCCAATTAGTTTGGGACCTTTTCTGCAATTTTCCCTTAATATTAACCAATTTTCTGATAATTCTGCTGGGATACGGTAAGATAAACAGCCCTAGGCACAGCGGAATTTAATAATTTTTAGGATCTCTTACGGAATCTTGCCAGGATACTACTTTAGTTGTATATATATGAATATTAAATAAACTATAGTATAAACAGTTGCACGTTATACCTATCTCCTTGCAAATCCATGTTGGCAGACGAAGTCAAGTTCCTCCCTCAAGTTGGTCGATCCTATGCCCTGCAGCAGCGCCCCACGTGTTGTGCCTCTATGGGTTGATACACCAGAATTACACGAAATATAATATACCCTGATCGGCTAGAACACAGAATATATTAAGATCTGGGTTTAGGAAACGAGTTTGGAACAAGAACGAAATCGAAAAATTCTTCCTAAGGAAGAAAGGGAGTTGGCCGATTTCACTAGGGAGAGGAGAGGGAGAGTTTTTCTTGACTTAACCTTTTGGCTCTCAAAAGTTGTATGTGAGATATGACATCAAGTCCCCTATTTATAGGTATCTAATTAACCTAATCCTGCTAGGACAAGGACTCCAAGTCTCCTACATGGGTCATGGCCCTTTTAATTAGAAGACTAAGTCTTCCTAATTAATTCACGGCCCAGTTAATTAATTTGAACAGGCTTTATTTAATCTCCCAATCAAATAGCCCAATTAATTAACAGCTCTCCCAATTAATTAAATTAGACTCCAAGTCTATTTAATTAATTCTTCCTATAATTAATTAAATCCAACTTAATTAATTAACATACAAATTAAATTCCAATTTAATTTATAATCTTGATCCAATTCCAATCGGATCCAATTGGGTCGACCCAGTCGATTTTTTAGACCCAATCAACCCGATCGACCCAGTTGTTTCCTTTTCCTTCGCTTTCGCTTCATGTGTATTGTGTATGCCCCCATAGGTTCACCACATAATTGGCCGTGGGTTATAATTAAATATTAATTCAATTACTCAAGCATTAAATACTTTTAAATCAGTCGAACACTCTGTCGACTGACCATTCCAAAATTAGCACCCCTGCCAATTTAGGAATTCTCCCACACTCCACGGTCGATGTCTGGCCGCAAGCCCATGGAGCCCAATCACTGGTGAACTAATTCAGTGAACCTTTTATCATTTACAATTACCATATACGCCATAATCTATCCATCGATCAATCTCCCAGTCGAGACTTAAGGGTATGGTCTTTCATCGGTTTCCCTTTTTCTTTTGTCTTGACCTTATGCATTCTGGTCTCGTTATAATTCTCTTTGACTTAATCTTTATGAGCTACTTACATAAAGCCGTCAGATACCTCGGCCGAACAGAGAAACCCATTGTGGAAGCGCATGACGCACATCGGTGATGGGATGTTTCTCAAGGCTTATAATAGTGTACGATTTAGTCCTTAGACTTGAGGTGCTAGGGCGAATTCGGTGCATGAGTGTGCGTACTTAGATTTAGGTACTGGTCACGTAGCCTGGCCACAAAGTGACTAAGATGGGTGCGTATAGTTGTGTACACGAGTGGTTAGTGCTAAGAAAGGATCTATTGACTCATCCTGATAAGGTGGGAGAATTTCCTATACGTTCTTAGATAATAGATTCCGAGAAACCTGTGGCCACAGTTGGTGATGCATTTGGAAAGGGGTTTCCAAATTTGGCAGTCACACTGGAATCATTGTCAGGAATTAGAAAGTATAGTTATCGAGATAATTAGAGGTGCCGATAAATTCACACACCCTAGGTCTCGATCGGGAAATTAGTCGATAGAAGGACCGTATGTACATGGTAATTATAAGAGGTGAGGTTCACAAATATCAATTCACCTTTAATTGGGCTTCATGGGCTTGTGGCTAGACATCGACCATGAAGTGTGAGTACTCCTTAATTAATAAGGAAATTAATTCTGGAGTGGTCAATTAAAAGTTGTTGAATTGATCGGAGCATTTAATTGCTCGTTAATTAAATCACGAAAGTCGTGGGCCTGCTGCCAATTGATGGTGAACCCAGAGGGTCACACACAATACAATTGGACAGTGACAGTCATAAAGGGATGCAAGTGATTTAAAGTTGTTAAATCAAAGTAATGGAATTAAGGTATTAATTCAATGGGAGAATATTAATTGGATATCTAATTGATTAATGTTTAATTAATTAATTAGGATTATCTAATTAATTATAATTAATTAAAGTTGTTAATTGGTAAAATTGGAAGATTAAATAATTGCCCAATTTTAGGATTGGATAATTATATGTGTTGATTTTTTGATAATCTTGAATGTAGGGCATCGGGGGCAATTTTTAGGAGTTAAAGAAGGAGAGTTTTGTTTCTTGCAAAACAAGGTAGAATAGATTTATCAAATCTTACATTCCTAAGTTGATAAGGAATGGGGATTTGATAAAAATGGGTAGAACATATCTTTTAAGAGAAGAACTCTTCTATTATAAATACTTCTTAACATCTCTTCATTAGGAATGAGAAAAACCAATGCAAAAGCAATGCACAAGAAAATAGTTTTTGCATAGCATAAGAAAAGGAGAAATCCGAAATTGCACAAAGTTTTATTAACTCCAAATTGCCCCTCAAAGTTTTGCCCCAAAAACCCGAACTCGGCCAAACCCTAGCCACCGCCCTAGGTGGATCCGAACCCTAGCCGCGCCGCCCCTGGCCGATCCAACCTAGCCGCATAAGTCCTGTGGTCGTGGTTGTCTTCCTGCTGTTCTCCTCATCCAGATCCAGATCTATATCCTTATCTAGATCTGCCCATTCCTTTCTTGACAATCTCCAAAATCTAGTTCGTAGCCTGTGACTTGGAGATGTTGCTACAATCCATTGGTCTGGATACATTCTGGAGGTGAGATACTTGGATCACTCAGTTGTGAATTAAACAAAGAAGCCCGAAGGTAACCACCACCGAGCTGTGGTGAGGTATATCGCATATCACCCCTCTTTTGTTTATTTATTGCTTGATTCAACCTTTTCGTATATATAATATGGAGACAGATTTATGGGACTGATGGGTGCCTCGAATTTTTTTTAAAAATTCCGCACTCTTGTTGTTCTGACAATCGAGGTACATCCCAACATGTCCAGTCTCGTGCAGCAGACCGTAGTACCTCTCGGGTTCTCTACTTTCTGGTGCACTTTCATGCTCTTGTTCTCCCACTGCCTGTGGTGATGGGTCGGCTTGATCAACCTCTTCGGCCTTTTCAGCTTCAGTGACCTCATCCAGTTCTACGTTGTGTTCCTTCTTGTACAGCAAGAAAACCTTCTCCAAGAAGTGCGTTCCTTGAGACAAACGTAGTTTGTTTTGTAGGATCGTAGAACTTGTATCCTACTGAGTTTTCTGGATACCCCCACGAGTTTGCACAAGATGGACTTTACGTCCAGCTTATCTCCCACTGGCTTATTCACATAAGCGGGAGACCCCATATGCGCATGAATGCATACGAAGGTACAATACCAAAACTCATATCACGTGATATGTTTTGGAACTGGCTTCAGAGATACTTAGCCCAGTATCTTCGATTTTCTCGATCAAGTTTTTATTTGATTGAATAAGGAATTTCATGTAAGATTTCTTAAAGGACATTTACATGTCCAGAATGCTCAACAACTGACAATGTTTTGAGCGAGTCTTACATTTTGAATCTAATTCTCTATTAAATAATCAATTGCGTGCATGTTCGATTTTGAATTGGTCTAAATCTCTTACATGCTTTCATTGATTAGGCTCTCTTCTTTATTCCAAAAATAATTTGGAATTGTACATCACAACGTACTTTCACCCATGAGGGTACAAGAGACGCCTTATCTCCCACTAATGCTTTAGTGTTTCTCCATACTTTTAAATGGATTGAATCCATTGCAATTGTTCATGCCTCTTGGTTGCCTAGCAACCAACTACTAAATTTAATTTCCGTTAAGCAAGATTCGAAAGTCGGTTACTATGTATAGCATCCCAGTCAAGCTCGACCTAGTTGAGCTCATTCTTTGAATCTTCTAATTCGGAAATATGTTTTAGTGCTCGTGTATCGCCTTTCGGTTTTTACAACGACTCAAGTGTGTGGAATCTTGATTATTTATATTTTATTGACTATGCATAATATATTTAGTCGTTATATGAGTATTCATACTCATTTGCTTATGTTCACCTTTTGCGTATAAACCTTATAGCGCAATCAGTTCCAACCAATATGGAACTATCACATCCCTTAAGACGAGGGATGGTATAAGCAAATTTTAATGATCTAAGTAATTCATGGCTTTAGATGCATTGAATGCATCAATGAGTACTTCATAGGGCGTCCAACCCCCTTATGCATTACTTTGACCATAAGGTTAAGTTCAATAAAATGTAATCATCCCTTACGGAAAGACTAGGTTCAATTCCTTCTTTCCCTTGATCTTAATCCATTGAAAAACCATTTTGATTGACTTTACATTTACAGCATATCATCCTTACAGAAAAACCTCCAAGGTTATTTCCTTTCAGAGAAGATTCATTCCTCTTCTTCCATCTCATAAGTCTTTTGAGCTTTTCAACGAGATGTTACTTCCCATTTATGGGAGACTTCATGTTCGCCTTCAAGAAAATTTGGGCTTGAGAACTATCCTCAACCCTTTGGTGAAACTTATCACCTTTCTTATTTGAAGAGTAACTTCGAAAAAGGCAGCTTGGTGAAACCTATCACCATTTCCGTCGAAGTGTAACTTCGAAAAGAAAAACAATGAAATCTTTGTAAGGAGATTAGTCCTTGTTTGGACTCGAGAATAATTGCTCAAGTTTTGAAGTCCTTCAAAATTCATTTGGGTTCAGTCAATTTATTTGATTCAAGTATGATGGTAAATATTCATGGATACATTACTTATGAAAAACTATCATAAACATGACGATAAATACGCGGTAGATTAATATAAATGCATAATTTACAAACATGGTTTTCATTTGTAAATTACTCCCACTATTTTTGTCGAATACTTATGCCCCCACATAAGGTTCGGGAAATAAAAATTTCCTATTGGGCTCAAGGTCCAAATGCAATCGCTCAGTACCCACGACTCGTTGGCCATAGCAATCGATCCACTTGGTGTGCGATCACGTCGCTGGTTAACCATCCCAGCTAACCCTTGAGTTCATTTAGCCTCGGTTTTCGTTATGGACCCACGACTCGTGAGACATCCATACTTACTCGCGTTAAATCATGTCAAATACTATTGAAGAGAAATAGTTCAATCCTAGATGCCCCACGACTCGTGAGACAGCGCCTAGAACCTTGCTATCCCCTCCCTTGGCACTAAACTGTGCATCGAAGCAATAGACATACCATCTTCCTATAACTCGACCCACGCCTCGTGAGACATCGAGATATATTCGTACTATATGCCTAAGACCTAGTAATTGGATAGGCTCGGACCATAAACACCATTCTATGCGCCCGTTTTACGATTTAATATTATAATTGAATTTTAAGTTCAATTGGAGGTTTTATGAAATGTTCAAGTGCGAGGTTTCATCAGATTATCAATTATCTTGTTTGCATTTTTCTATCCTAAGCAAGCATTTCATACATCAAAGAATAATTACGAAAAAGTAAACATTCATCACCTAGCATTGCACATACGATTGATCGATTGCCCATCCTATGAGATCCATCACGAGCCACATGATGGACCAATTGGTCAGTCTATGGTGGAAATTAAATGTCCTAACTATTACAATTTTCAAACCCATACATCATGGGCCTTCTTGTAATATCCTCCTTGATTGGGCCTCCATGTAATGAATTGGGCCTCCACGTCCTCCAAGGTTATGGGCCTCCATGCGGATCTCCAAGTCTCCATGAGGTCTTCTTGGCTCCAAGCCTAATCTAAGTCTAACTTATAAAAATAAATGTCCTATTCTATTACATTTGATTGCGCAAGCAAGGGCACCAATCATGCCCATTTAATTACAACCCATTAAAATAAATAAACCAAAAACTACACAGGACTTAAGGGCAAAATCGACCAATCCACATATTCACTCAAGAACATGCATAAATTCACATAAGGGCATAAATGTAAATTTACCGGCTCTTTTAATTTTAATTCACAAAATTTATCCAAGTTAATTAATTTTGAATTAATAATCAATCTCTAAGATTAATTCACTCTTACTTGAGTTCGAAGTAATCTACAACTCTTATCTTGATAAAGTTGGTTAATTAAGATAGTTACAAATTTTCCAAGATTACTATCCCAATTTTACAAATCTCCAAGATTCTCAAGATAATCCTATTTTGACTAGATTAGTTAACTAAGGTAGTGTCCAAATCCACCAAGATTTCTACCTTATCCAAAACTCCAAGTTTCCTAATTTAATAAGATTTCTAAGATCTTTAATCTTGGTAACTTACTAGAAGAGATTAATTTTAATTAAATCTCTTATCACAATTGAAACTCTAAGTTTCCTTGTTTAATAAGATCTCTAAGATCATTAATCTTGGTAACTTACTAGAAGAGATTAATTTTAATTAAATCTCTTATCATAATTGAAACTTTAAGTTTCCTTGTTAATTAGATCTCTAAGATCAATCCAAGATTCACCAAGATTCCATAACAACCAAATCTCCAAGATTTTCAGGACTTCCAAAATAGGTGAGTTTGAGATTAACCAAAATTCAGCCACAAATTAACGAATTGAACGCTGCCACGTGGCAGCACACACATGGCCACGGAGGTCGCACGTGAGCCCCACGCAGCAGCTGCAGCTGCGCGTTGCCAGCACGCGGCAAACTGCCCGAGGGCAGCTGCCGTGTGCTGCACGCGCAGAAAGCGCGCTGTTCACGCGCTGCCGCGTACGGCAGCACGCGGTGGTCGCCTAGCCGCGGTGCGCTGCTGCGCACCGCGGCGTGCCACCGCGGTTGATCCCAAAAATATATATATATTTTTTTGTTCGATTACTTTTGATTTAATTAAACAGATCCAATTAATTAAATCTCAATCCAAAAGAAAAAATTAACACGATAAAATTTCGAATCAAAATTATTACATTAACTCTAAGTTAACAGATCTACGTCCTAAACTATATACAGTCATAGAACTAGCCATTCATAAATCAAATATATGATTTAAATCACAGAATTTGCAAATTCATATATATACAAAGCCTAGAGTTGGCTCTGATACCACTGTTGGGATTCGGTAAGATAAACAGCCCTAGGCACAGCGGAATTTAATAATTTTTAGGACCTCTTATGGAATCTTGCCAGGATACTACTCTAGTTGTATATATATGAATATTAAATAAACGATAGTATAAACAGTTGCACGTTATACCTATCTCCTTGCAAATCTAAGTTGGCAGTCGAAGTCAAGTTCCTCCCTCAAGTTGGTCGATCCTATGCCCTGCAGCAGCGCCCCACGTGTTGCGCCTCTATGGGTTGATACACCACTATTACACGAAATATAATATACCCTGATCGGCTAGAACACAGGATATATTAAGATCTGGGTTTAGAAAACGAGTTTGGAACAAGAACGAAATCGAAAAATTCTTCCTAAGGAAGAAAGGGTGTTGGCCGATTTCACTAGGGAGAGGAGGGGGAGAGTTTTTCTTGACTTAACCTTTTGGCTCTCAAAAGTTGTATGTGAGATATGACATCAAGTCCCCTATTTATATGTAACTCATTAACCTAATCCTACTAGGACTAGGACTCCAAGTCTCCTACATGGGCCATGGCCCTTTTAATTAAAAGACTAAGTCTTCCTAATTAATTCATGGCCCAGTTAATTAATTTGACCAGGCTTTATTTAATCTCTCAATCAAATAGCCCAATTAATTAACAGCTCTCCCAATTAATTAAATTAGACTCCAAGTCTATTTAATTAATTATTCCTATAATTAATTAAATCCAACTTAATTAATTAACATACAAATTAAATTCCAATTTAATTTATAATCTTGATCCAATTCCAATCGGATCCAATTCGTTCCAATTGGGTCGACCCAGTCGACCCAGTCACCAATCGACACAATCGACCCAATCGACCCAGTCAATTCGGTCGACCCAGTTGTTTCCTTTTCCTTCGTTTTCGCTTCATGTGTATTGTGTATGCCCCCATAGGTTCACCACATAATTGGCCGTGGGTTATAATTAAATATTAATTCAATTATTCAAGCATTAAATACTTTTAAATCAGTCGAACACTCTGTCGACTGACCATTCCAAAATTAGCACAATTTAGGAATTCTCCCACACTCCACGGTCGATGTCTGGCCACAAGCCCATGGAGCCCAATCACTGGTGAACTAATTCATTGAACCTTTTATCATTTACAATTACTATATACGCCATAATCTCTCCATCGATCAATCTCCCAGTAGAGACTTAAGGGTATGGTCTTTCATCGGTTCCCCTTTTTCTTTTATCTTGACCTTATGCATTCTGGTCTCGAAATAATTCTCTTTGACTTAATCTTTATGAGCTACTCACATAAAGCCGTCAGATGTCTCGGCCGAGGATTTTACCAGAATTAATTTCTCACAGAAATCCATAGGAGAATTTCCCAACCTATCAAGTCGGGTCAATGGATCCTTTGTTGATGATATGAACCTGCATACGAGTTCCTCTATACCCAACATGAGTCCACAAAGACCTTCTGGTAATCTCCAGTCAGTCGGAACTCACATCAAAGTATAGACGTTCTCGCACCAGATAAACCCTATCACCTCAAGTATTTAGGGATCGTTCCTCGTATACTATTGTAAATTGGAATAACTTCATCCCCGATATGCGACTACCGCTTCCATGGTGAGTTATTTCCTACTTGGGGTATTCAATGCACTTGCTATCCCAGCAAGCCACCCACTTATGTGTATCGACTATCCCAGTCACGCTCGTGGACCCCAGCGTTCTCCAGTTCATCGGAGTATGCACAATAGTGAGAGTCTAACCGAATCCAACGATGTCCTATCTCGATTGGATTCTGCGACTCTTGAATAATTTCTAGATCACGGCCTTGGAGATCAGTCCACGGGTTGTCCCATAGCCCTGTGATCTAAGGACTTCTATCCTTATGCGTAGATAATTATTACATAAGATAAAGTTGACCATATAATAATAAAATGCATTTACTAATCAAATTGAATGGTCCTTTCTATTAAATGCAGCCAAAATAGTTGGCTTGCAGGACACTATTCTATCAAATTCTTCACATTACATGGTATATGTTTCACATGTAGTAATATAACACATAACATAATCATGACTCCACATACTTAGTACGGTCTCATATTAGTAATAATTAGCCACAATATGGAGTATTATCATTAGTGCAAATTATTTTATATAATTCTACACATTACATAGTATACTGTCTCACATGTAATAGTATTGACTTCACATACTAAGTACGGTCTCATATTAGTAGTAATTAGTCACATTATATAGTATTAACATCACTACTGATGGTGTACGTATCACATTTAGTAGTATAGACTCACATAACATAGTACTGACTCCACATACTTAGTACGGTCCCATATTAGTAGTAATTAGCCACATCATGGAGTATTATCATTAGTACTAATCATTGTATAAAATTATTCACAACACATAGTATTATGTCTCACATGTAATAGTATTGACTCAGCATACTTAGTACGGTCTCATATTAGTAGTAATTAGTCACATTAGTACAGACCAAATTTCTGATAATTTTTCACATTACATGATATATTTTCTCACATATAGTAGTATAGACTCAAATAACATAGTACTGACTCCACATATTTGGTACGGTCCCATATTATCAATAATTAGTCTCATTATGGAGTATTATCATTAGTACTAACCCATGCGTATAATTCTTTACATTACAAGTATAATGTCTCACATGTAATAGTATTGACTCCACATACTTAGTATGGTCCATAGTATTAGCATTAGTATTAACTAAATTTTTGATAATTCTTCACAATACATGGTATATGTCTCATATGTAGCAATATAGACTAACATAACATAGTATTGACTCCACATATATACTTATTACGGTCTCATATTAGTTGTAATTAGCCACATTATATATAAGTATTATCATTAGTACTAGCCAATGTGTATAATTCTTCACATTACTTTGTATAATGTCTCACATCTGATAGTATTGATTCCACATACATAGTACGGTCTCATGTTAGTAGTAATTAGTCACATTATATCATATTAGCATTAATACTAACCAATTTTCAGATAATTCTTTACATTATATGGTATATGTCTCACATGTAGTATATAGACTCACATAATATAGTACCGACTTCACATACTTAGTACGGTCTCATATTAGTAATAACTAGCCACATTATGGAGTATTATCATTAATACTAACCATTGTGTATAATTATTCACATTACATAGTATAATGTCTCACATGTAATAGTATTGACTTCAAATTCTTAGTATGGTCTCATATTAGTAGTAATTAGTCACATTATATAGTATTAACATTAGTGCTGACGTATTTTCTGATAATTATTCACATTACATGGTATATGTCTCACATGTAGTAGTATAGACTCAAATATATAGTACTGACTCCACATACTTAGTACGGTCCCATATCGTTTATTATAAAATATTATTTACAGAATTTTTTATATATTTTATAATAATTTATTAATTTGTAATTTACTATTGATGTGGTTAAATATTATCATGAATGTGGTCAAATAATAGTATAATACAACTACTTATAGTAATAGTTTTATGACCTGTTAGTAATTTGATAAGTAGGTAACATATTAATGTTGTGTTATAATTCTATTGGTTATAATCTACGTCACGTGGACGTGACATCACCTAGAATTTTTCTTTTTTTATTTACACTTTGAGAAAAAGATTGATAAGGATACGAGATTTATTAAGTAACAATTTAATTAATTAAATCGACTTCTTTATTTTAGTTGTTGAATTCATTACATTGAGTTAATGAGTTTACTTACTTGAATTAATTTTATTATTGTAATTCCGTTGAAAAATTCATTAATATTATTTAATTTATTTAATTGAATCACTTAAATAAAATTAAGTTCGATTTGGACTTCGATTTCTCTGTCCAAATCCTTATTAAAATCGAATTAAATTTGGATATTATAATTGAATGGATTGGTGGTTGGTTAGGATGATCCAGATATCCAGCGGGTCTTACTTAAAAACCAATTGGATTGGACATTAATCACATTATATCGAGGGAAAAACACTTTTGGCCCCAAACTTTACCCCAAAAAATATTTTTAGTACCATAATTCGCAGAAAAACAGATTTGGTACCACAATTTAGAGAGTCTTAACACATTTAGTCATTCTGTTAAATTTTGGACGGAAATTTCGCGCGTGACCGTCACGCGCCCGTTAAGTTCACGAGTTTTGCACGTGACAAATCGGTCAAAACACTTTTGGTCCCAAACTTTACCCCAGAAAACACATTTGGTACCATGCTTTGCAGAAAACAGATTTGGTACCACAATTTACATACTCTTGACACATTTAGTGTCCCCGTTAAATTGATAAAAATCACATATAATGAACAGACAACAATTTCTCTAAAAGATTTGATAAAAATCTCAAAGTGTACTTAAATCTTTGAAAATATTCTTAACAAAAGTACCTTGGATACCTGACTTGATGCACTTTGACTTGCACTTGTATCCATTGATCAAAAATTCATTTCGAATGTATGTTTCAGAGAGCCAAATATTGAAAATTTTTCGAGACTATTCGGAAATATTTCAGAAACACTAAGGAAAATTTGTAAAAAAAGTTACTAAATTTAGGAAAATAATTGAGTTTAAGGCAAATAAATAGTTTCGGAATTACATCTTGTTTTCGTTTCGCCAGATTAAAAAATGAAAACTTTTCGATGTTTTCGATGGAAAAGATGGAACTTTTGTTTGGTGCTTGTATCAACATTGGAATACAAGTGCAAGTCAAAGGGCACCAATTCAGGTATCCAAGGTACTTTTATTAAGAATATTTTTAATGATTTAAGTATATTTTGTGATTTTTATCAAAATTTTTAGAGAAACTGTTGTCTGTTCTTTATATGTGATTTTTATCAATTTAACAAGGACACTAAATGTGTCAAGAGTATGTAAATTGTGGTACCAAATCTGTTTTTCTGCAAAGCATGGTACCAAATGTGTTTTCTGGGGTAAAATTTGGGACCAAAAGTGTTTTGACCGAATTTCTCACGTGCAAAACTCGTGACCAATTTGAACTTGACGCGAGCGTAACGGTCACGCGCGAAATTTTCGTCCAAAATTTAACGGAATGACTAAATGTGTCAAGACTCTCTAAATTGTAGTACCAAATCTATTTTTCTGCGAATTATGATACCAAAAATATTTTTTGGGGTAAAGTTTGGACCAAAAGTGTTTTTCCCTCCATTATATCCCATGAATTAATGGACTAATGGGTTGGTAGGTTAGGATTAGAGACGGAGCAATATGGGGTGCGGGTGGTCCCACTTGAAAAACACACTGTACTGTGCATTTGTAATACTTAATTACTAATCAAAATCTTTATATAATTTGTTAGATTGTTACCAATGTGAATATTGTAATTGAATAATTAATATTTGGTTGCAATTTATTTATATTCACTGACCTCAACTTTCTTTAATATTTCTTCAAAATTTTATCTAACTTTTTTTTTTCCTAAATCTTCATACTAACAAGTGGATAAACCAATTAACAAAATATTGTAAAATAAGTAGTACTCTTAAAATTTAAATCATAAACATTTAATTTTAATCCGAATTTATTGTTAATTGGATGAGATGAATTTCATTCGTATAATTTTCGGTTATATTTGCTAACTTGCTTTATAATATTGATTTGTTTGAAATTTCTTAACAAATATATGGGCAATTCTATTAAATAGTTTTAGAAACAATTAGGAACATAAATTATCATGATTTTTGACCCATTTTATATTTACAATGTATTTTAAAACTATTTCAATTTATTAAATAAATATAAACAAGAAAGTTCACGATTAGCAAGAATATAATTCATAAAATGAGATCATCAAATAGTTATTCTAATCTTGAGAATTTTGCAAGTAATTTCAAAGAGTTTAATCTCAAAGAATATCAAATTGTATATCAAGATTTTCTATGAATATAAACTCTAAAACCGATAAAGATCTAAAACATTATGATACAAAAAATAGACAAATGATATAGAATGACCTATATAGTGGGAAAGAGAGGTGAAATTTATTGAACTAGATTATATAATTCGTGATAGATATGTTTCTTTCTCTTGTTCTCAAAAAAAAAAAAAAAAAAAAAAAAGATATGTTTCTTTCTCTTGAATATTTTTTTATATTATTTACATTTTTCATAAAAAAAATTAAGGATATAATAAACATTGTTCTTGAGAATAATTATTTGAAAAGATTTTTGTTAATATTTATGTTGTAAATTTTAATAATTGTTCCATTTATATCTCGCTCCCCTCAACTAAAATTCATGGCTCCGCTCCTTGTTCGGGTCCAGGTATTTGGATATAATTCGTATCGATCAAATCTCTCCATTATGGGAAGGGGGGAAATAGGTGGGTCTGCATTGAGAAAATCCTAATGCTGTCAATTCCGGAATCGGGTTTCAATTCTCTAGAATTTTTCAATTCGGAAAATTCTTACTTTGACCAGGTCTAAGAGCTTAGTGATAGACCTTATGATCTAGGATTTACCAACTCATTTATAACTACTTAAATTCAATTATTAGATTTAACTAATAAAATTAGATTAA
The DNA here is from genome assembly GCA_038501285.1 of Penstemon eatonii. Lineage (NCBI taxonomy): Eukaryota > Viridiplantae > Streptophyta > Magnoliopsida > Lamiales > Plantaginaceae > Penstemon > Penstemon eatonii. The sequence goes on along the minus strand of CM076710.1, from coordinate 33,534,660 downwards.
ACTAGAGTTAAATAGAAACAAATAATTAAGTCATTTTTTTAATAATCATAAAATTAATATTAATTAGAATTTAAAATTTTCAGTTTATTTTAGATGAATTAAAAAGTTAATTATTATGATTTAACTAATATACCTTCAGTATACTAAACCAAAATTGAAAAATAATAAATATTACTTTTTAGAAAAATCTTTTACATTGTGGACTCACTATAAATTCATGAAACACCCAAGAAAATTATAGTGCAATATGTATAAACTATAAATATATAAAATTCAACTAATATTTCATGTATAAGATAAAATTGTACTAAAACAACTTAGTAATTTAGTGTACATGGATATACCATCAAATACTCTAACTTAAATTTTTTTCTTTTTGGAATTTTTTTAAATCGATGTGTAGGAAGCGTTAAATTAAACCTTTTTTTTCCTTTTCTTTTTTCGGATAACTCTCGTGCAATTTTTTTTTCAATTCAAAGCTAAAATTGAAGCCGTTCATTATTTTTTATTCTTAACTTATGCATTAATTATAGCTTTTATTTTTTATTTTTTTGGTATATTGTCTAATTCTAACATTATGATGTATATTGAACATAAATTGCAAAATGATAACACATTTAAAATGAAATTAGATCCATTTAACATAAATTGAATATGTTTGATTCCAATTAATATTTAAAATTTTATGAAAATAATGAAGGATGAGATTCTAAAATAAATTAGGCTCGAATTTTTTATTCATCTAAAACAAGCTGTAAATTTTAAATTCTAATTGATATTATTTTTATGATAATAAATTAATAATGTAGGATGAGTTTAAAAAATTGACAGACACTTAATTATTTATTTATACTTAACTCTAACTTAATCTAGTAGGGTTAGTTAAATTTACTAATTAAATTTTAAGTAATTATAAATGAATTGGTAAATCCTAGACCACAAGATCTACTACTAAGATCCTAGACCTGGTCTAGAACTTTCCAATTATCTAATAGCTTGTTTGGTTATAAGAAAAGTGAGGGAAAATTGTAGGAAAATGAAAAAGAGAGGAAAGGAAAAGAAAGTCATTTTCTTCTACATGTTTGATATTTGATTATCAAGAATGAGGGACATTGAAGGAAAGTGCAGTAAGCCAATAACATCATAAAACAAATTCAATTTAATAAAAAATAATCCTAGTGTTAATTCAATCTGGGGTATAAAATCTTTAGTGTTAATTTCATTAATTTGTATACAATCTCTGTGCTTTTTTTTATATAAATTAAAGTGGCAGTAATTGAAAGATATGTATAAGAGGAATGATTTATTGATATATTGATTTGATTATAAAGAATGACTATATATACATACAGTCTTGACTTGAACAGGAAAGCATAAATTACTGCCTAACTATAGTCAAATTTGTAATCAGCTCCTACAATTACAATGTAATTAGCTCCTACAATCATTCCAAGAGTGATTCTCTATCATGGCCCCGCAAGATCGGTTTTCCATCAAGAACACCGATCTTGGAACGATGGAGAAGAAATTGTTGGCGAGGCAATGGTTTTGTGAGAGAATCTGCTAGTTGGTCGTTTGTATGAACATGAGAAACACGAAGGATATTTCGAGCAACTTGATCACGAAGAAAGTGAAAGTCAATAGCGACATGCTTCATTCGAGAGTGAAAAACAGGATTTGCACATAGGTAAGTAGCACCAATGTTATCGCAATAGATGGTGGGCGGTGAAGGTAAAGGCAGACCAAGTTCAGAGATTAGATTGGTAAGCCAATTAACTTCAGCAGTTGTTGATGCGATTGCTCGATATTCCGCCTCAGTTGATGAACGAGCAACCGTTTTTTGCTTTTTAGAGCTCCAACTAATAGGGTTTGCTCCAAGAAAAACAACATAAGCTGATGTCGAAGTACAATCATCTGAATTTCCAGCCCAATTGGCATCGGTGAAGGCATGTAGAGTGAAAGGAGATCTTCGCTGCAAAAGTAATCCATGAGAAGTTGTACCTTTAAGATACCGGAGGATACGCTTGACAGCTGACCAGTGAAGAGCGATTGGACGATGCATGAATTGAGATAATTTGTTAACAGCAAACTAGATATCTGGCCGAGTGAGAGATAGATATTGCAAAGAGCCAAGAACTTGGCGATAAGTAGTAGCTTCGGTAGAGGGGGAACCATCATCAAGTCGTAGAGATTCAGTTAACGACATAGGGGTCGACACTTCTTTGGCTTCAGTCATGTTTGTTTTCAAAAGAAGATCCTGAATATACTTGCTTTGGGACAAAAGTAGGCCATGAGAAGTAGCTTTAGCTTCAACACCAAGGAGATAATGTAAGTTACCAAGATCTTAAAGAGAAAATCGTTTTCCAAGAATGGCAATGAACTGGACCACTTGAGAATTGATAGAGCCTGTGATTATAAGATCATCAACATACACCAGAATATAAATAACATTGTCACTCTCTTTAAGGATGAAGAGAGAACTGTCCGATTTTGAGTTGATGAAGCCAAGAGAAAGAAGAAATGACCGTAGTTCATTGTACCATGCTCTAGGTGCCTGCCTCAGGCCATAGATTGCCCTATTCAGCTTGCAAACATGATCGGGACATAATTGATCAACAAAACCAGGTGGTTGTTGCATGTATACTGTATCTGTAAGAGTTCCCTGCAAGAAAGCATTATTGACATCAAGTTGGCGCAAGGGCCAACCTTTAGCAACAACAACATGTAAAATTAATCGAATGGTAGTGGGTTTGACAACAGGGCTAAAGGTGTCGGTGAAATCAATGTCAGGTCGTTGGTGAAATCCTTTAGCAACCAAACGTGCTTTATATCGGGCAATTGAACCATCCGAATTTCTCTTGATTCTATAAACCCATTTGCAGCCTACAATATTTTGTGTGGGGTGTTTGGGAACAAATGACCAAGTAGAGTTATTGAGTAATGCATCATATTCAGCACTCATTGCCTTACGCCACTCGGAATGTTTTTGTGCTTGAGCTAAAGTTCGGGGTTCAGTATGTTCTAGGGATGAATTAGTTGTAGTATGAAGGTCAAAAATCTTTTTTGGTTTGAAAATATTATGTTTAGACCGAGTAATGATGTGATGATCATGAGTAGGAGCATAAATATGTGAGGGAGGATTTACCATTGAATTATCAAGCACTTGAGCATCCTGTGGTCGAGGTGAAGTTGTAGAGGAATCATTTATAGAGCTGCTAGTGGCCACATCAGAGTGTTGGTCATCAAGTGAATTTTCTTTGTTGTTTGGCTGGTTAGTAAGGAGAATGTTACTTCCAGGGGAGAAAGTAGAGCTTGGTGTAATTGGTTCATGGTTAGTAGTGCGGGTTCTTGATGGTGCATTTTTAGGGACGTGAAAATGTGAAGGTTCCGATTCATATACAGGCGTAGGAGGTTGTGAGAGGTTGGCTGAATCAAGTTTAGAGGCGGTAGAATCGAACCAGTAGGATTTGGTAAGATTAGATGGTGTAGTGGGATTAGAAGATGAGTGTTTAAACGGAAAGACTGACTCGACAAACTTGACATGTCTAGAGACAAAAATACGATTAGTTTTGGGATCAAGACAAAGATATGCATGATGCTCATTAGAGTAACCAACGAACACACAAGGTCGAGAGCGAGGATCAAGTTTATGGGACGAATATGGACGGAGCCAAGGGTAGCACAAGCAACCAAAGATACGAAGTTTATGATAATTAGGCTCTTTACTAAAAATTATTTCAAAAGGTGATTGGAATTTTAGAATGGGTGAAGGCATACGATTTATTAGATAAACTGCTGTTTGGAAGGCTAAAGACCAAAACTTTAGGGGCATAAATGGATGGTGTAATAGACTGAGAGCTGTTTCAACAAGGTGTTGGTGTTTACGTTCAGCTGTACCAACTAATTCGGGTGTATGAGGTGTTGGGATTCGGTAAGATAAACAGCCCTAGGCACAACGAAATATAAAAACTTTTAGGGCCTCTTAAGGAATCTTGCCAGGATATTCTCAAGTTGTATATATATGAATATAAATAAACGACAGTATAAGTTTTCTCGTTTATACCTGTCTCCTTGCAAATCCTCGGCTAGCAAAACGAGCTCTGAATTCTTCTCCAGCAAAATCGATCCAGGCTTCTCAGGAGCGCCCCACGTGTTGCGCCTCTACGAGTTGATACACCACAATATCACGAAAATAATATATCTCGATCAGCTAGAACACAAGATATATTATAAACTAGGAATTAGGAACGATTTGGAACAAGATCGAAAAACAAAAAATTCTTCCTTGCACAGAAGAGGGTTTGGCCGATCTGGTAGGGGAGAGGGAGAGAATTTTTGCTCTGCTCAATTTTTGCTTATGGAGTTGTGTGAAAAATAACTATAAGATAGCTACTTATAGTTATCTCCCTAACCTAGTCCTATTAGGACTAGGGTTCTTCTCTCCTACATGGGCCATGGCCCTTTTTAATTAGAAGACCAAGTCTCCTAATTAATTCAGGGCCCAGTTAATTAATTTGACCAGGCCTAATTTAATCTCCCAATTAAATAGCCCAATTAATTAACTCAATCTTCCATTTAATTAAATCAGACTCTATGCCCATTTAATTAAAATCCTTTTCTAATTAATTAAATCCAACTTAATTAATTAATCCACAAATTAAATTCCAATTTAATTTATGATCCTGATCCAATTCCAATTGGATCCCATTTTGTTCCAATTAGGTCGACCCAGTCGACCCACCCAATACAATCGACCCAGTCGATTATTCAACCAGTCGACCCAGTTGACTCGGTCGTTCTTATTTCCTCGCTTTCGCTACTTGTGTATTGTGTATGCCCCCGTAGGTTCACCACATAATTGGCCGTGAGTTATAATTAAATATTATTTAATTATTCGAGTAAGACTAACTCTAAATCAATCGAACACTCTGTCGATTGACCATTCCAAAATTAACACCCCTGCCAATTTGGAAATTTTCCCACACTCCACGGTCGATGTCCAGACACAAGCCCATGGAGCCCGATCACTGGTGAATTAATTCAGTGAACCTTTTATCATTTATAATTTCCATATACGACATAATCTCTCCATCGATCAATCTCCCAGTCGAGACTTAAGGGCATGGTCTTTCATCGGATTCCCTTTTCTTTTGTCTTGACCTTATGTACTCTGATCTCGAAATAAATTCTCTTTGACTTAATCTTTATGAGCTACTTACATAAAGTCGTCAGATACCTTGGCCAAGGATTTATCAGAATTAATTTCTCACAGAAATCCATAGGAGAATTTCCCAACCTATCAAGTCGGGTCAATGGATCCTTTGTTGATGATATGAATCTGCATACGAGTTCCTCTATACCCAACATGAGTCCACAGAGACTTTCTGGCGATTCCCAGTCAGTCGGAACTCATATCAAAGTATAGACGTTCTCGCACCAGATAAACCCTATCACCTCAAGTAGTTAGGGATCGTTCCTCGTATACTATTATAAATATGGAATAACTTCAACCCCGATATGCGACTACCGCTTCCATGGTGAGTTATTTCCTATTGGGGTATTCAGTGCACTTGCCATCCCAGCAAGCCACCCACTTATGTGTATCGACTATCCCAGTCACGCTCGTGGACCCCAGCATCCTCCAGTTCATCGGAGTATACACAACAGTGAGAGTCTAACCGAATCCAACGATGTCCTATCTCGATTGGATTCTACGACTCTTGAATATGTTCTAGATCACGGCCTTGGAGATCAGTCCACGGGTTGTCCCATAGCCCTGTGATCTAAGGACTTCTATCCTTATGCGTAGATAATTATTACATAAGATAAAGATGACCATTTAATAAAGTGCATTTATTAATCGAAATTGAATAGTTCCGCATTTATTACAATAAATACTAGCCATACAGCTGGCTTGCAGGACACTATTTCTATCAATCTCCCACTTGTCCTAAAGCCAGTCTTTTATGTTCTTGAGTCCCATCTTATGCAGATGTTTCTCAAATGCCTTTTGAGGCAGAGGCTTCGTCAGCGGGTCCGCCGTATTATCTTCTGAGTCGACACGTTCCATCTTAATGTCTCCTCTACCAATGATATCTCTTATCACGTGGTATCGTCTTTGTACGTGCTTGGATTTCTGATGAGATCTCGGCTCCTTTGCTTGCGCTATTGCCCCATTGTTATCACAGAAGATAGTAATGGGCTCAGCGATGCTAGGTATCACATCCAATTCCTGGATGAAGTTCCTCATCCAAACACCTTCCTTTGCTGCATCACTCGCAGCAATGTATTCTGCTTCGGTGGTTGAATCCGCGGTTGTTTCTTGCTTGGAGCTCTTCCAGCTAACCGCACCACCATTGAGGCAGAACACGTATCCTGATGTCGACTTGAAGTCGTCTGCATCACATTGGAAGCTCGAGTTTGTAATGCTTCCAATTTCAATTCTCCTCCACCGTATACCAAGAACAATTCCTTAGTCCTTCTCAGGTACTTCAGAATTACCTTTACGGCCATCCAGTGCTGCTCACCTGGATCAGACTGGTAGCGACTTGTAACGCTTAAAGCGTACGCTACGTCTGGTCTCGTACATAGCATACCATACATTATGCTTCCTATCGCGGATGCATATGGTACTCGAGACATATTGCTTCTCTCTTCTGGCGTCTTTGGGGCCATAGACTTAGAGAGTGCAATCCCATGTCTCATTGGAAGCAATCCTCTCTTGGATTCTTCCATACTAAATCTTTTCAAGATTTTATCTATGTACTGGGATTGGGAGAGGCCCAGCAGTCCTTTTGATCTATCTCGGTAGATCCTTATACCTAGTACAAAGGATGCTTCTCCCATATCCTTCATTGAGAATTGTGTAGATAACCATGCTTTAGTTTCGGACAACGCTTTCACATTGTTTCCAATGAGAAGAATGTCGTCAACGTAAAGCACCAAAAATTCAACTGTACTCCCACTGATCTTCTTGTACACGCAAGGTTCGAACATGTTCTTGATGAATCCAAAAGTTTGGATTGTCTCATCAAAACGAATGTTCCAACTTCGGGAAACTTGCTTCAGTCCATAAATGGACCTCTGGAGTTTGCACACCTTGTGTTCATCTCCTTTGGATGCATATCCTTTTGGTTGCTCCATGTAGATCTCCTTATCAATGTCCCCATTGAGAAAGGCAGTCTTCACATCTATCTGCCATATCTCGTAGTTATACCACGCAGCTATGGCCAGCAAGATTCGAATGGATTTAGGCATTGCGACGGGCGAGAAGGTCTCCTCAAAGTCAATTCCAGGTCTTTGAGTATATCCTTTTGCCACTAATCGCGCCTTGTAGGTTATTACCTCTCCGTTCACTCCAAGCTTTCGCTTATAGATCCACTTGCAACCCACGGGAGCCACTCCCACTGGTGGATCTACCAAGGCCCAGACCTTGTTTGAGTGCATGGAGTCCAGTTCGGATTCTATGGCTTCGCGCCACTTTCCCGAGTCTATGTCTAGCATAGCCTCTTCGTAAGTCCTTGGGTCGGTTAGAGACTGTCCAGTCTCATGCAGCAGACCGTAGTACCTCTCGGGTTCTCTACGTTGTCTTTCTGACCTACGAAGTATCAGTGTACTTTCTGGTGCACTTTCATGCTCATGTTCTCCCACTGCCTGTGGTGACGGGTCAGCTTGATCGACCTCTTCGGCCTTTTCAGCTTCAGTGACCTCATCCAGTTCTACGTTATTTTCTTTCTTGTCCACCAAGAAATCCTTCTCCAAGAAGTGAGCGTTCCTCGAGACAAACGTAGTTTGTCTTGTAGGATCGTAGAACTCGTATCCTATTGAGTTTTCCGGATACCCCACAAATTTGCACAAAGTGGATTTAGTTTCCAATTTATCTCCCACTAGCTTTTTAACGTAAGCGGGAGATCCCCATATGCGTATGAATGCGTATGAGGGTGCCTTGCCAAACCATAATTCGTATGGTGTCTTTTCTACGGATTTAGAAGGTACTATGTTTAGTATCTTCGTTGCCGTGAGGAGGGCATGTCCCCAAAATGAAAGAGGTAAGTCAGTGGCACTCATCATTGATCGAACCATGTCCATCAAAGTTCGATTCCTTCTCTCTGCCACTCCATTTAATTGGGGTGTTGCAGGAGGAGTCCACTGCGATAATATTCCATGCTCCACAAGATAATTTAGAAATTCGTTACTAAGAAATTCTCCACCTCGGTCAGAACGAAGAGCCTTTATCGTATGACCAAGTTGATTCTCTACTTCCATCTTGAATTCTTTGAATCGCTCAAAGGCTTCAGACTTGTGTTTCAACAAGAACACATATCCATAACGACTAAAGTCATCAGTGAAAGTGATGAAGTAGTCATAGCCACCTCGGGCGCTTTTTCTTAGTGGTCCACATACGTCAGTATGTATTAAGTCCAATGTTTGCTTGGCTCACTCAGGGTTTTCTTTAAATGGCAACTTAGCCATTTTACCCTTTAAGCATGGTTCACATGTTGGCATTTCATTAATGCGATTGTTTTCAATCGCGCCAGAAGATGCTAACCTTTGAATCCTTGACTTAGATATATGTCCAAGTCGAGCGTGCCATAATTGGGCAGATATTTCATTATCTTGTTTCCTTTTGTTTTGGTGTACGTGCATGACTAACTTAGGTGGTTTTATGATGTAAAGTCAATAATTCAATGTACCAAATGAAAAACTAAAAACAGGAGCTTTTATTAAAATCAACATTATTCATTAATATGAATAAAAGTTTTTCATTAATAACTAGGTACATAATTGAAAGTTTCCTAATGACTTTATCAAACCACCTAAATCTACTTTTGCCTACGGCCTTGGTAGCAGCTCCAGCTCCATTGCCTTATTCAAGGATCTAATCCTCAGGCTCCAGTTTCTTTAATGCTCCCATCACCTACAAGGATGAGAACTCCAGTCAGTATCTAACACTAAATATGCACAGTTAATTGTAAAATTAACTTCAACAAGGAATATACCTGTTCGAACTCTCCATAGGTTCGAATTTAATCCTTTCCCTTGACCTTGTGCAGTAAGGAGCTCTGGTTTCCATTTGCTTTGGTTTTGAACGCCGCCCAGTCCTTTCGCCAACCCTTGCTTTCTTTCCAAAAGAAGCTTCGTGTTCCTCGAGCATCTGTCGCAGGACAAGCACAGTAATCTCTCGCCTCTGGAGATTCAAGTCCGCAATAAATCGGTCATATGATCTAGGAAGAGATTGTAGAATGATATCTACTCGGAAATCATTGTCCATCACGACACCCATATCATCGAGTTCAGACAGAAGTCGAATCATCTTGTGTACGTGGATTCCGACAGGAGTTTCCCTTCTCTTTCTTGCTTGCAAGAGTTCTCTCGTGATCGCGAATCTACGACGACCATCTCTAATCCCATAAAGGAATTTGAGATTTGAGAGAATCTCTTTCGCGGATGCCATATGCTCATGTTGCAAACGCAGATCAAGTGACATATATTCCAACATGTATTCACGAGCTAAGACATCATCCAATTTCCATTTGGTGATGCTTTTACGGAGCTCATTAGGAACGTCATGTGAAATAGTAATGGGTGGTGGCACAGACAAAACATAGGATATGTTTTCAGCTTCAAATAATCCATTCAAATGATGCGTCCAGAAATGCAAATTGGGTCCAGTTAAAATATTACGTTCAAGTGATGAGATGGACAAATCTCTAAGTGCTCTAAGCTCTTTTGATATCATATCTATAAAATGACGAGAGAAGAAATAAATACGCGAAAGATTAATTTAAAATGCACAATTTACAAACATGGTTTTTATTTGTAAATTACTCCCACTATTTTAATCAAAATCTTATGCCCCCACATAAGTTTCGGGAATTTAAAATATCCTAGCGGGCTTAAGGCCCAAATTCAATCTCCTAGTACCCACGACTCGTTGGCCATACTATTTGATTCACTTGGTGGTCGAATACGTCGACGGTTAACCATCGCAGCTAACCCTTAAGTTCATTTAGCCTCGGTTTTCGATATGGACCCACGACTCGTGAGACATCCATACTTACTAGCGTTAAATCATGTCCAATACTCGTAGAGAGAAATAGTTCAATCCTAGACGCCCCACGACTCGTGAGACAGCGCCTAAAACCTTGCTATCCCCTCCCTTGGCACTAAACTCGTGCATCGAGGCAATAGACATATCATCTTCCTATAGCTCGACCCACGACTCGTGAGACATCGAGATATATTCGTACAATATGCCTAAGACCTAGTAATTGGATAGGCTCGGACCATAGACACTATTCTTATGCGCCCGTTATTCGATTTAATATTCTAATTGAATTTTAAGTTCAATTGGAGGTTTTAAGTTTTCTTGTGCGAGGTCTCATCAGATTATGCTTATCTTGTTTACGTGATCTATTCTAAGCATGCATGACATACATCAAAGAATAATAGTAAACATACATCACCTAGCAGGATATGATTGATCGATTGCCCATCCTATGCGATTCATCACGAGCCAAGTGATGAATCAATTGGTCAGTCTAGGGTGGAAATTAAATGTCCTAACTATTACAATTTTCAAACCCATACATCATGGGCCTTCTTGTAATATCCAGCTTGATTGGGCCTCCATGTAATGAATTGGGCCTCCATGTCCTCCAAGGTAAATGGGCCTCCATGTGGATCTCCAAGTCTTCATGAGGTCTTCTCGGCTCCAAGCCTAATCTAAGCCTAGCTTACATAATTTAAATGGTCCTATTCTATTACATTTGTTTGCGCAAGCAAGGGCACCAATCAGGCCCATTTAATTACAACCCAAAAATAAATAAACCAAAAACTACACAGGGCTTAAGGGCAAAATCGATCAATCCACACATTCACTCAAGAACATGCATAAATTCACATAAGGGCATAAATGTAAATTTACCGGCTTCAATAATTTTAATTCGCAAAAATTCATCCAAGTTAATTAATTTTGAATTAACAATTAATCTCTAAGATTAATTAGCTCTTACTTGAGCTCTAAGTAATCTACAATTCTTATCTTGATTAAATTGGTTAATTAAGGTAATCTAAATCTCTAAGATTCTTACCTTATCCAAAACTCCAAGTTTCCCAAAATTCCCAAATCTCCAAGATTTTAAAGATAATCCTATTTTGACTAGATTAGTTTAATTAAGGTAGTGTTCACATCTAACAAGATAACTACCTTATCCAAAAACTCTAAGTTTCCTAATCTTCCAAAATTCTCCAAGATTTTCAGGACTTTCAAAATAGGCAGAATTAGAGTCCAACCAAAAATCAACCAGTCGAGGCCAATCGAAGACTGCCACGTGGACAACATACACGCAGACACGAAGTCCGCGCGTGGCTGTTCGCGGCAGCCGCCGCTGCGCGTGACAGCGTGCGGCAGCGCGCGGCTGCGCGTGACAGCACACGGCCAGCAGCCTGTAGGCTGCTGTCGTGCACTGCTCGCGCGGCCAGCGTGCTGTTCACACGCACCGCCGCGTGCCACCGCGGTTGGATCCAATAAAAAAAATTTTTTTTTTTGTGTTTCTTCGATTACTTATGATTTAATTAAACAAACCCAGTCAATTAAATCCCAATCCAAAAATAAAACTAACTTGATAAAATTTTCGAATCCAAAATTAAACATTAACTCCAAGTTAATTAAACATACGTCCTAAAACATGCAAAGTTAAAGAACTAGCCACATAAATCAAACATATGATTTAATAAGCACAGAATTTGCAAATTCATATATATACAAAGCCTAGAGTTGGCTCTGATACCACTGTTGGGATTCGGTAAGATAAACAGCCCTAGGCACAGCGGAATATAAAAACTTTTAGGGCCTCTTAAGGAATCTTGCCAGGATATTCTCTAGTTGTATATATATGAATATAAATAAACGACAGTATAAGTTTTCTCGTTTATACCTGTCTCCTTGCAAATCCTCGGCTAGCAAAACGAGCTCTGAATTCTTCTCCAGCAAAATCGATCCAGGCTTCTCAGGAGCGCCCCACGTGTTGCGCCTCTACGAGTTGATACACCACAATATCACGAAAATAATATATCTCGATCAGCTAGAACACAAGATATATTATAAACTAGGAATTAGGAACGATTTGGAACAAGATCGAAAAACGAAAAATTCTTCCTTGCACAGAAGAGGGTTCGGCCGATCTGGTAGGGGAGAGGGAGAGAATTTTTGCTCTGCTCAATTTTTGCTTATGGAGTTGTGTGAAAAATAACTATAAGATAGCTACTTATAGTTATCTCCCTAACCTAGTCCTATTAGGACTAGGGTTCTTCTCTCCTACATGGGCCATGACCCTCTTTAATTAGAAGACCAAGTCTCCTAATTAAGTCATGGCCCAGTTAATTAATTTGACCAGGCCTAATTTAATCTCCCAATTAAATAGCCCAATTAATTAACTTAATCTCCCATTTAATTAAATCAGACTCTAAGCCCATTTAATTAAAATCCTTTTCTAATTAATTAAATCCAACTTAATTAATTAATCCACAAATTAAATTCCAATTTAATTTATGATCCTGATCCAATTCCAATTGGATCCCATTTTGTTCCAATTGGGTCGACCCAGTCGACCCACCCAATACAATCGACCCAGTCGATTATTCAACCAGTCGACCCAGTCGACTCGGTCGTTCTTATTTCCTCGCTTTCGCTACTTGTGTATTGTGTATGCCCCCGTAGGTTCACCACATAATTGGCCGTGGGTTATAATTAAATATTATTTAATTATTCGAGTAAGACTAACTCTAAATCAATCGAACACTCTGTCGATTGACCATTCCAAAATTAGCACCCCTGCCAATTTGGAAATTCTCCCACACTCCACGGTCGATGTCCAGCCACAAGCCCATGGAGCCCAATCACTGGTGAATTAATTCAGTGAACCTTTTATCATTTATAATTTCTATATACGACATAATCTCTCCATCGATCAATCTCCCAGTCGAGACTTAAGGGCATGGTCTTTCATCGGATTCCCTTTTCTTTTGTCTTGACCTTATGTACTTTGATCTAGAAATAAATTCTCTTTGACTTAATCTTTATGAGCTACTTACATAAAGTCGTCAGATACCTTGGCCAAGGATTTACCAGAATTAATTTCTCACAGAAATCCATAGGAGAATTTCCCAACCTATCAAGTCGGGTCAATGGATCCTTTGTTGATGATATGAATCTGCATACGAGTTCCTCTATACCCAACATGAGTCCACAGAGACTTTCTGGCGATTCCCAGTCAGTCGGAACTCATATCAAAGTATAGACGTTCTCGCACCAGATAAACCCTATCATCTCAAGTAGTTAGGGATCGTTCCTCGTATACTATTATAAATATGGAATAACTTCAACCCCGATATGCGACTACCGCTTCCATGGTGAGTTATTTCCTATTGGGGTATTCAGTGCGCTTGCCATCCCAGCAAGCCACCCACTTATGTGTATCGACTATCCCAGTCACGCTCGTGGACCCCAGCGTCCTCCAGTTCATCGGAGTATACACAACAGTGAGAGTCTAACCGAATCCAACGATGTCCTATCTCGATTGGATTCTACGACTCTTGAATATGTTCTAGATCACGGCCTTGGAGATCAGTCCACGGGTTGTCCCATAGCCCTGTGATCTAAGGACTTCTATCCTTATGCGTAGATAATTATTACATAAGATAAAGATGACCATTTAATAAAGTGCATTTATTAATCGAAATTGAATAGTTCCGCATTTATTACAATAAATACTAGCCATACAGCTAGCTTGCAGGACACTATTTCTATCATGAGGTGGTGATTTAAGATGTTGAATGCCATAGTTTGATAGCCGATAGCCTAGACTAGTGGCTTCACCGCTACAGTCCGTGTACATTGTTTTAATTGTTGTTTGGAAAAAGTTTTCGACAAGTTTTTTTATTCGTTCAAAAACAGTTGGAACATCAGATTTGCGTTTAAGAGGGTAGAACCATGTATATTTAGTGTAGTAATCTACAAAGATAACGTAGTAGCGGAAGTTATCGAAGGAAGGAAACGGAGCAGGACCCCAAACATCCATGAACAACACTTCAAGTGGTTTAGTACATGTAAGTGAAGAGACACCAAATGGAAGTTTATGACTTTTATTACAGAGACAAGCATTACAGTGAGATTGAGGTGCTATAGACTTAGAAAAAGGAAGAGACTTGGAAAAGACAATTTTATTTAAAATTTTCGCTGAAGGGTGTCCAAGACGACAATGCCATGAGTTGAGGGGAATTGTGGTAGAATATAGCTCAGTGGGATGACTGGTTGATCTTGATAGCTGTGTAGGCCATTCATAGATATTTCCATTACTCCGGCCTCGGACCAAGGATGCCCCCGTGCTCAAGTCCTTCACAAGAAAAAAATCAGGAAAAAATTCAATTGATGTATTATTGTGAGAGCAAAATTGAGACACAAATATAAGATTCTTTTTAATTTGTGGTGCACACAAAACATTGTTAAGCTGAAATGTGTTAGTGGAAGAATCAAGAGAAGTAGAACCAATATGAGTAATAGGAATACTTCTACCATCGCCCACAATGATATCCTCATTACCGCTGTAGTTAGAATGAATTGAGAGATTCTGCAGATCGGAGGTTATATGATGGGATGCGCCGGAGTCTACCACCCAATTATTATGATTATTGTCCTGCTCATTAGCCATATAGTTAGCTTGAGGCCAATTTTGAATATGTGATGGTGCTGCGCGAGATCGGCAGAGCTTTGCACTATGGCCGACTTTGTCACAAAGTTGACAAACAATTCTTTGATTTCCACTATTATACTGAGAACGCCCAAATTGATGTTGTGAATTGAAGTTATTCATGTGGGGAAGCCCACGATTGTATGGACTGCTACGATTACTATTTGGATTTGCAAAATTTTGTGGGTAGCCCCGTGTATCAATCATTGGGTTGAAGTTGAAGTTTGGACCCGAGTTATTGTAGTTGTTATGGCCATTGAAGTTTCCACCTCGTCCTTTCTTGAAGGAGTTCTTTTGGTTAAATTGTGCTGTGATGGGTGAGAGACCTTTCTTTGTCTCCTCACGTTTTAGAAAGGACTCTTGATCAATTAAATTTTCGTACAACTCCTCAAAAGATATCGGGGAGTCACGAGTTCGGATAGCTGCAGCTAGTTCTTTGTATTCATCACCAAGACCATTAAGCACATGAACCATGATTTGTCCATCACTTAAAGGATGCCCAATCATTGCAAGATCATCGATGATACTTTTGATTTCTTGCATGAAATCAGCCACTGGTTTTCCATCCTACTGATTTTGGTGATGGAATTGAGAAGACCAACCATACGGGAGTTGGACTTGTTCGCATATGCGGTTTCTAATTTCGACCATGCTTCAGAAGAGGTTTTGCATCTAGAGATTAGCGGGGAGACGGGAATGGTAACTGAGGTTTGGATAGCATGTAATATTAGACGATCTTGTCACTGCCACAATTTGTAATCTGGATTTGCAACAAGTGTTTTTGAGCCTGGAGCAGTAATAGTTTCATCTGGACATGGAAGTGTTCTATCTAAATATCCTAATAGATCATAGCCAAAGAGAAGATTTGTGAATTGAGAAGTCCACGCAGCATAATTTCCACCTTTTGACAACTTTTGTGGAATTTGAGTGGAGGTGTTGATAGCAATAAGATTGGAATTTTGTGAAAGCAAATTATTGCCGGAAGAGATGACCATTGGGGATTCAGAAGGGGAAGAATTTTCAGACATGATTTAAGATGAAGGATTGTATTTTGCTAAGTTATAGCCTCTTGGGTTCTGGTACCATGAAAGATATGTATAAGAGGAATGATTTATTGATATATTGATTTGATTATAAAGAATGACTATATATACATACAATCTTGACTTGAACAGGAAAGCATAAATTACTGCCTAACTATAGTCAAATTTGTAATTAGCTCCTACAATTACAATGTAATTAGCTCCTACAATCATTCCAAGAGTGATTCTCTATCAGTAATCCTATGTTGAAATTGAATTAACACTAGGATTAGTGGAGCTGCAAGTTTTTGAGCCAAAAAACAGCTATGTAAAGGTGGGGGAAATTTACCCTTTTTTAATTTTTTTATTTTGTGCCAAATCGGAGTGAATCTATCCTGCCAAACCATGGGTATAGTGATGTAGTTTGTTTTAAAGTATTGTCATACCCTTTAATTTAGTAGATATATCTAACTTTGTTGCTTCATTAGTGTTCTAGTTTCCCATTGACCATGCACAAGAGCCAATCATGTACAAGTATGATGCAAGGATATAACCAAATTTATAATCCTAATAATACAATTAGGTAACTACCTTCTCTTTCATATTAGTCTTTAACTATTACTCCTTTTTTAATTCACTACCATCCGTTTTTTGCAGGATCCATGAAGCTAAAGGCCAACCATGACTTTGGAGCTTGACATGTCTATTAAGCTTGACTAGATAGCTTTTAGTTTGCATTTTAGGTAGAAGAGTTTGAGTTGTTTCTAAAGCTCAAATTAGACTAGGAAATAAATTCATGTCGAAGTTTGGTTGGGAAAAAATCGAGTTGTCATTATGTTAATTAAGAATGTATTCGACTCTCAGACATGTATATTCTTGGTTTATTTTGTTGTGTTGATCATGCTTGTGCAACTATGATGTGAAATACTCTCAATGCATATATCATTTGTTCAATTTGTTGTGTTGATCATGGTTTTGAACCTACAATGCGAAATAGTTCTGCAAGCTTTGTACAAAATTCATGTTTTTGTAATTTTAGAATGACATCACCAAGTTTTCATGAAATGGATGTATACAAGCAGCAAAAATTAAATCTTATTTTTCAATATTCAGATGAGTTCGTCAATAAAATCTTATTTGAGCTTGATTTGTATATACATTAAACTCTTAAACTTGAACAAACAGTCATCATTGAATAGTATCGTAATGAGCTGCAACAGAAATCGTTTTACCTCTCGGATGAGTTCAAAACAATGTTTTATACCGTCATTGCTAGTGTTCCTGGTCATTATGAATCGTTGAGAAAATGCATAGGCATGGACTGTTTATTGAGGATGCTGGGATTGCTGCTCTTTTCGAGATAGCATGGATTGTTGCTGGTTCTTGTTGAAATGTGAGATTTTTCCTTAAGATTCTAGAAAATTCTAGGATTATCATGAGATATCATGTACTTGAATAAATTGATAGAATAATCTAGACAAATCCCATGTAATCCTAGGTATGTAAGATAAATGATGATAAGTCTAGAAAATATAGAATGTACTAGAAACTAGGATGGAGTTAAATAGTCTAGAGTGTTCTATAGGCAAGTATAAATATGGTTGTATTACTCAAATGTAAAGTGACAAGCAATTGAATGAAAAAAGAATTCTCTCCAAAAATCATCCTCCTCCAACTAACTACAAATAATTAAAAAACAAATCACCAAGTTGATATCAATTTTACAATTGATTCAACCTCAAAAATCCAACAAGTGGTATCTAGAGCTCATTGATCTTAAGGGATTGAGTTCAAAAAATGGGTTCATCAAATATAACGCTTCCTACACCACCGATTTTCAACTGCGAAGACTACGACTATTGGGTGGTAAGAATGAAGGCTTTTCTCGTAGCAAATGAGCTATGGGAAATTGTTGAAAACGGTTATGAAGAACCGGAAGATGATAGTGCTCTTACAATACCTCAACTAAAGAAGAACAAAGAAGAGTATACAAAGAACATGAAGGCTCTTGCATTCCTTCATGCCACTGTAACTCAAGAAATCTTCATCCGAATAGTCGCTGCGACTACGGCTAAAGAAGCATGGGAGATTCTACGAGAAGAATATCAAGGTACGGAGAGAGTAAAAGCAATCAAGTTATTAACCTTGCGAATGGAGTTTGAAATCTTCGAATGAAGGAAGGTGAGTCCATCAAAGACTACTCCTCTAGAGTTAAAGAAATAGTTAGCAAAATGAAGTTACAAGGAGAAAAAATGGAAGACAAGAGGGTAGTAGAGAAAATACTTATAACCGTTCCTGAAAAATTCGAATCAGTTGTTGCTGCCATTCAAGAGTCTAAGGACCTCACTAAACTCTCTGCTAATGAGCTAGTTGGTTCTCTTCAAGCACACGAACAAAGAATTAACAAGAAGGTGGAAAACTCAACCGAAGAGGCCTTTCAATCAAGGCACAAAAACAAATCATCCGCTGCGAAAGAAGAAAATAAATTTTTCAACAAAAGGCCTATCAACAGTCAAGGAGGAGACAAAAAAAAAAGTTTCCATCGTGTGGTCTGTGCAAGAAGACAAATCACCTTGAAAAAGATTGTTGGAAGAAAAAGACTTGTGAATCTTGTGGCAAGGTTGGGCACATCGCAAAATTTTGCAGGCTCAAACAAGGAAACGATAGTCGTCAAACACGCAAACATCATGCGAATTTCAGCGAAGATAAGGACGAGTCAGAAGGAGAACATCTTTTCATGGCTTGTCAACCTTCTTCAAGTAACGACAAACAAATTTGGTACATTGACAGTGGTTGTACTAGTCATATGGCCAAACATGTGGAGATGTTTCAACAGCTGGACACTTCTGTCAAAGTTCCAGTTAAAATGGGAAACGGAGCCGTCCTCGAGTCCGAAGGAAAAGGAACCGTCGCCATCCAAACAAAATTAGGTACTAAACTCATCCCAAATGTTCTTTTGGTACCTAAACTTGATCAGAATCTATTGAGTGTGGCACAAATGATGAAAAATGGGTATTCTATCATTTTCAAAAACGATTCATGCTTTATAATTGACAAAAAAGGAAGAGAAATTGCTAAAATAGTCATGAAGAATAATAGTTTCCCGTTAAGAATGCATGAATCACCTATAAAAGCACTAAGAGCTAAAGTTGATGACACAAAGTTATGGCATAAAAGATACGGTCACTACAATATAAATGCTCTTAAACACATGCATCAACAAAACTTAGTGCGTGATTTGCCACCATTACATGATTTGAGTATGTGTGAAGCATGCCAACTAGGAAATCAACATAGAAAACCTTTTCCTGCCACGAGTTCTTGGAGAGCCAAAGAAAAACTTGAGTTGATTCATACCGATGTTTGTGGCCCTATGAGGACTCCTTCACTCAATGGAAATAAATACTTTATCTTGTTCATTGATGATTTCACAAGAATGACGTGGGTATACTTCTTAAGACAAAAATCGGAAGTATTTGGTGTCTTCAAGAAGTTCAAAATATTTGTGGAAAGTCGAAGTGGCTGCAAGATCAAAACGATCAGATCGGATAATGGGAAGGAGTATACATCAACCGAGTTTGACAAGTTTTGTGAAGAGAATGGCGTGGAACACCAATTGACAACACCTTACACGCCTCAACAGAATGGGGTGTCAGAGAGAAAGAACAGAACCGTGATGGAAATGGCTAGATGCATGCTCACGGAGAAAAATCTGCCAAAAAAGTTCTGGGGAGAAGCTGTTTACACAGCTGTCTACTTATTAAACAGATTGTCAACTAGAGCAGTCGACAACATGACCCCAATTGAAGCTTGGAAAGGTACAAAGCCTACTGTCAAACATTTAAAAGTGTTTGGTTCAGTTTGCTATGTACATATTCCACGAGAAAAGAGGCATAAACTACAAGAAAATGCTGAAAGAGGCATCTTACTTGGCTATAGCTCAAAAACAAAGGGCTATAGAGTCTATAATCTCAAGACTGGGAAAATTATGACAAGTAGAGAAGTAGAAGTCGATGAGGAGGCAACTTGGAATTGGGAAACTTCCAAGATAGAGAGAAAATCCGAGAACAATCCTCAAGAAAATCGGGAGAACGACGAAGAAGAGGAGATATCAGAAGATGATACAGACTCCTCCAGTAGCACATCATCTGAATCTCCCA
The DNA here is from genome assembly GCA_038501285.1 of Penstemon eatonii. Lineage (NCBI taxonomy): Eukaryota > Viridiplantae > Streptophyta > Magnoliopsida > Lamiales > Plantaginaceae > Penstemon > Penstemon eatonii. The sequence continues at coordinate 33,514,728 of CM076710.1, read as the reverse complement.
GAAAATTTAGATCACTTACGGATATTTATGCAAATTGTCGAATGGCATTTACGGAGCCAGACAACTATGAAGAAGCGTCCGAGTACAGGGAATGGAACGCTGCAATGAAGGAGGAGATAAAAATGATCAACAAAAATCAAACATGGGAGTTGGTGGAAAGGCCAAAGGACAAGAAAGTGATTGGTGTAAAATGGATTTACAAAATTAAAGTAAATCCGGACGGCACTGTCAACAAGTACAAGGCCAGATTGGTTGCAAAAGGATATGCACAAGAAGCAGGAATTGACTACAACGAGACTTTTGCACCTGTGGCACGTCATGATACAATAAGGCTTCTCATTTCTTTAGCGGCTCATAAAAGGTGGCAAGTACACCAGCTAGATGTGAAATCAGCATTCCTTAATGGCTACCTTGAAGAAGAGGTATATGTTGATCAACCTGAAGGATTTACAGTTGAGAGCAGGCCTGATCATGTTTATAAGCTAAAGAAGGCACTCTACGGCCTAAAGCAAGCACCACGGGCCTGGTACAGTAGAATAGATGCCTACTTCACTCAGCAAGGCTTCAAGAAAAGTGACAGTGAGGCAACCTTATATGTAAGATCAACTAACTCAGATATTCTCATTATTTCTCTTTATGTTGATGACTTATTGGTGACGGGAAACAACTTGAAGTTGATCCAAACATTTAAGAAGGAGATGGAGAAACATTTTGAGATGTCAGACTTAGGTCAGATGACATATTTCCTCGGAATGGAAATTCATCAAAGAAATGACGGTATCTTTATCTGTCAGTCCAAATATTCAGAGGATATCTTGAAAAGGTTCAAGATGGAGAATTGCAAACCAGTCACGACTCTGTTGGTTGTTAACCAAAAATTATCAAAAAATGATGGACTAAAAAAAGTTGATGCACGGCTATATAGAAGCCTCGTTGGGAGCTTGTTGTACCTAACAACAACAAGACCGGATATGATGTTTGCAACAAGTCTCTTGTCCAGATTTATGCAATCCCCGAGTGAATCTCATTTTGGAGCAGCTAAGAGGTTGCTAAGATATTTGAGAGGAACAACTGACTATGGAATATGGTTCAACTCGTCGGATAACAGCCCACAAATACAAGCTTACTCTGATAGTGATTGGGCAGGCTCAGTCGATGATATGAAGTCTACATCAGGCTATGTCTTTACACTTGGTTCTGGTGTGTTTTCATGGAGTTCAAAGAAACAGGGGACTGTAGCACAATCAACGGCAGAGGCGGAGGATATATCAGCTGCAGCAGCCGTAAATCAAGCCATTTGGCTAAGAAAAATCTTAAGTGACCTAAAGCATGAGCAGATTGAAGCTACGGAGATCAAGGTTGATAATAAATCGGCTATTTCAATTGCCAAAAATCCAGTCCATCATGGCAAGACAAAGCATATCAAGATCAAGTATCATTTCATCCGTGAAGCAGAAAAAGATAAGGAAGTCAATCTAGTCTATTGCGAAGGCGAAAATCAGCTCGCGGACATTATGAAGAAGGCACTCCCGAAATCCAGATTTGAAATACTAAGGTTCAAACTTGGAGTATCAAGCAAATATCTCAAGGAGGAGTGTTGAAATGTGAGATTTTTCCTTAAGATTCTAGAAAATTCTAGGATTATCATGAGATATCATGTACTTGAATAAATTGATAGAAGAATCTAGACAAATCCCATGTAATCCTAGGTATGTAAGATAAATGATGATAAGTCTAGAAAATATAGAATGTACTAGAAACTAGGATGGAGTTAAATAGTCTAGAGTGTTCCATAGCAAGTATAAATATGGTTGTATTACTCAAATGTAAAGTGACAAGCAATTGAATGAAAAAAGAATTCTCTCCAAAAATCATCCTCCTCCAACTAACTACAAATAATTAAAAAACAAATCATCAAGTTGATATCAATTTTACAATTGATTCAACCTCAAAAATCCAACAGTTCTGTGCTAGAGAGATATTTAAACTAGCTGGATATCATTTAATAGTTTAAGACCACATATTCAGAATTTACCTGCTCATTTGAGTACAATCTGCATAATATCTTTGCTAAAAGCACATGGTTTTAATGTTTCAAGTAGATGGGGAATGAAATTCCCTATCTTATCAGACTTTTTCAATTTTCTAGTGTATTGTTCTTGCTGTACAAGAAACTTTTTTGATAATGTTATTGTGTGTTTGAAAAAAATTATATCACATTTCCATCATCTTCTCTAAAAGGATAAACCATTCAATGATTTCTTAGGATTGATTCAAACTCAAACTTATAAGGTTAAATTAATAAATTTATGACACCACATTATTTGAACTAATGAGTAAAGGAATGTGAGATATGAACTAGAGTAAAAGAAAGTAAGATATGAACTAATTAAGTTGAAACCATTCCAAGAGATGAATACAATGTATCAAAAACATTTACTTCCCTATCTTGAATACACTTGAGTCTTTAGTAAAGAACACAAGAGGTTCATGTATCGAGTCTATAAACACAAAAAACACCAAATGGTGACATATCAAAGAAACTCCACCATCATAGTTAATGCAGATCACAATAACAGCCATCTTTATTGGCAGGCACTTGTATAACCTTGCAGTTTTCCATTTTTTTTTCTGTTTAGGTTGGTGTCCAAGCAGATTCAACAATTTTCATAAACAGTTTAGAGAATTTTCTATTCTCCATTCAGGAAATTAATCAAACACCTGACCACTGAAAAACAAGATAAATCATCAAAACATTGACAGAATAAATAATCGATTAAACCGAAAGAAACAACATATATTTCATTCAAGATTTTATCAAACGCCTTGCAATCAAAGAACTCAATTTCTTATCTGCCCTCATACGCCATGACAGAGTAGGTACTGCCCCTTGTTTTTCAATGGAATTTATTAACGAAACAGAGATAGGAAGAAGGAATGAAAAGGTAAAAAGGGCATAAAGAAATTTCCTCTCCAGATTTTCAAAATTGATAAATTTCAGATTTGATAGAAATCTATCTACCAGGTTCTTTTGTGAGAAATTAACCGCCTCCGTGAAATATTGGCATTTCAATTGAATATTAAACACGTAAGATAATGGATGGTTAACCATGGTTTGGCAGGAGTGGGAATCTGGCTTTTTATTTAATGAAAATTGATTTTTCACATGTCAAAATATCATTAGCAGGTTTGGGTAAGAATTCAATTTCCCATAAAGTAGATATGATATGATGATATGTATTGATTGTTGAGATTTGGGGGTGAAAAAGAAATTGGTATCTTTTGAATTAGTTACTTGATATGTTTTGACTTTTGAAATATAATATCATATCGTGTAATATCGTTTAGTGACTGAGATGGTAATTATACTTATATTGTTTTGGAATTTAATAATCATTTAAATTATTATAATTAAAAGAATATATTAAGATCTGAGGTTTACGTTGGTCTCAATACAAACCCCATTCCGAATATGGTTTGCGGTCCACTGGCGGAGTGTCATGGAAATTGGGGGGGCGACCGCCCCCCAAGAAAATATTGTTTCTATATATATATATACGTATACAGTAGTGGTTTTTCAAATAAAATAGGTAGTGGTGTGCTTGTAAGGGCAATACTTTTTCTTACCTTACCGTTGTTCCGAGTTCGAATCTTTTGGGGAGCATTTTATTTTTTGACATTTTATACATATTTTTTTATTCTCTTGGTTGAGCTAATTAATCTAGATTAAAATATCTCATTATATTCTTTTCTTAATAAATTATTTCTTCTAGTTTTTCGAGAATATTTAGGGAACAAATATTTTTTTGTTGAAGTAGATCTCATAATCTAATTGAAAATGAGTTTTTGTTGAAGTAGATCTCATAATCTAATTAAAAAGAAAATGTTGACTCTTATAAGGCCGATTCGATAATAACTATTTATATTCAATAAAAGATTGTCGATTACAGTTAAATGATTCTTAATCTTTAAGATATTTATATTTTCAATTTTTGCGTGATATTTTTTTTTTGTATATTGCTTTATCATAATTTTTGTCATTGTATCAAAATTTTGAGGGAATACAAAATATTAAGAAAGTATTTGGCAAAAAAAAAAAAAAATTAGCCCCCCCAAAGAATTGTTCCTAGCTCCGCCACTGGCCTGGTCCAAACCTTTTTGGGAATATATAGGCCGTAGTGTTTTGATTTTAATAAAATTATACCTATGATAAAAGTAAATATATACTCACAAATTTAATGTAAATACAAACTCTTCCTTTCAAATAACGTTTGATAACTATATTAAACATTTTTCAGTAAAAAAGACAAATTAGAAAAAACATTTTAAAGAAGAGCAGCAAAGTATTTCGCTTTGATGAAGATAAGATACGTTAGATATCTCAATGTTGCCTTTGATAAGCTTTCCACACTCCACAATCTTGTCTTCTTTGTTGTCTCCGAATTTAAATTTTGGATGAAGATGAAAAAGTGAAAGGAGGTTTAGATTCCAAATGTCATCAGCTAAGTGTTGAAAGCTCTCTGATAATATTTAACCAAATAGACAAGTACAAATCAGAAGGTTAAATATTTGGTCCATAAGACATCATTATCTTATGTTGAGTTCAAAATCATACTGGCGGATTTCAGCAGAGTCAAATAAGATGAGTTTGATTGAATCACTAGAGTGTTCATCAGCCGAGTGAATTCGATCAACAGAGTAGAAGTTATAAAAAAGTCTCTCCAACGGTAATAAATGCATTTGGAGTAATAAATGCTGAAAGAGAAGGGTATTAAAGACAATTGATTGTAGAGAAACCTCGGATCAGGAGAGTGCATTAAATGCGACTGATATAAAGTACAACAGAGTGTACAATTAACAGTTGCTGAGAGCCGTTCCAGAAAATGGGGACCAGTACTCAGGAAGTGTTGAATTTTGTCTCACTTCAACGGGCAGAATTCAAACTCCTAGTATAAACAGTCCGTGATTCAAGAGTTCGAGACAACACAACCGTTGGATAAGGATGAAGATGAAAAGCACTGAAGTCACTTAGTAAAGGGTGGTTTTGATGATTTCCAAAACCTAAGATCAGCTAAGTATGGAAAACTTAGTTGTAAAATCCCTTAGAAGAATTTTGACCAATTAAGAAGACTATCAGAAGGATCAAAGATTCAAGGTCCAGAAGACTACTGATCTGCTGAAGGAAAGAAATCAGACTGGTGAAGATCAGCCGACTCAAATCAGATTTGTTCAAGTTTGGGATCAGCTCTGTTCATCATCAGACTTGCACTTTCGATCAGCCAAGTGGAAAGGATCAAGAAGTCTACCCAACGGTAATAAATGCCCCTGGAAGTAATAAATGCTGAAGTACAAGGTTATTAAAGACAAATGATTGAAGAAAGACCTCGTATCAGCTTGGTGCATTTAATGCTGCCTGACAGAAAGTACAGTTCGCAGTACTGTCACTATGCAGAGAGCCGTTCGCAGATTTTAAGGACCAGAAATCAAGAGATTTGAATTTTGTCTCTCTTCAACGGACATAATTCAAAGAGTGACTATAAATAGCTGAAGAGACGAAGAAAGAAAATAACACAACAACTTAGAGATCAATTTCGAAGCAGAATATTTTCTAAGTCTCAAGAAGCCCTAACAGCTCACTCGTCTGCTGAAGTCATTTGTTGACAGAAGCCCTTGAAGTTTAAAAGAATATACATTTTCTGAGTGAATCGGTAAAAGAGAGTGTTGTGAGGAGTTCTTATCCATCTTTGTGAGTGATAAGACTCTGTAGAATAGGTCTTCTTTGTGATTTCCTATTGCGCACTTGTGGTCGTTTCATTTGTTGTTCGACGCAAGCAGAGTGTACTAATTACTTTGTGTTCTTAGTATAACCCAAGATCTGTGTGACTTGGAAGAGTGGACTAAAGGATATTTAAATCCATATAACCACTATAAAAATTCTTGTGTTTTTACATAACTTTTACTTGCATATTTTCAGATCTGCATAAAACACTTGATTAACTGTTTGAAAAAGGTTTAAAGGAGTTTTTATAAAACTGGGGATTAAATTTTTCAAACTACTAAGTATACTTGTGAAAAACACTTTATAAATCCGCTGCAAGTATTCTGGTATTAAAACTGATTTTGACAAAAATTAGCTAAGTAACTATCATATTAGTGGTCAGCCAAGCTGTTCAAAGATTTGTTCGCGATCAGCCTTGTAAACTCACTATTCGGTAACAACTTAGTCTGTTTAAGTTTGAACAACAGTTTCAAAGTTAAAATTTGATTAAAAAGTTTCAGAGGTCTATTCACCCCCCCCCCCTCTAGACCTCATCTGACCACTTGGGACCAACAAGTGGTATCAGAGCAGGTGGTTCATTAGAATCAAATGCCTGATTAACGAGCTTGATCCGAGTGTTTTTCAAAGGTTTTCAAACTTTTCAAAAGAGCATCTCTTTGAAAAATTAAATTTTTTAAAAATGGATTGTATCAGCCATGTTCCCCACATAGCTGGTATGAGCTTCGAAGACTGGAAGATCAGAATGGAGATCTTCTTAGCCGCCTATAATGATAACATGTACAGTATCATCAAAGGTCCATTCAAATTCACCAAGACCATCAAAGTTGATGAAGTCGATATAACGGTGGAAAAAGATTTACATGAAATGACAGCCGTAGAAATAAAGCTGTTCAACCTGACAAAGTTGGGCGTTTTATCATGACCAAGGCCCTTGACAATGACAGCTTTGACAAAGTCAAGCACTGCAAGACTGCCAAAGAAATGTGGGATACGGTCCGTGATATGAGCGAAGGAAACGACGCTATCAAAGAGCATCATCTGAGTGTTGCTCTGGAAAGCTGGACAACTTCAAGATGAAGTTTGCGGAAACCATTGATCAGATGGATACAAGGTTTACAAGGACGCTAAATGAAGTTCTCAAGCTTGGAAAAACATTCACATACAAGGACATAACCGTCAGGGTGCTGAAGGCTCTACCTCCAAAGTTCAACATGAAGGTGACAGCCATGGAAGAGTCAAGAGACTTGGGAAAGATCTCACTCACCGAGTTGTTCTCAGTACTCAAGGCATATGAGTATAAACTGCCAAGAATGGGTGTTGAAGAAACCTCTACTTCAAGTCCCACAGCTGCCCTAGTTGCTGCTGAAAATCCTAGAAGGCCAGCCTACAAAAGTAAAGACGTGGACTCATCTGATGAAGCCAAACTACTCAACAAAAAGGAGTACACTCCTGGAGACATATCATTGCTGATGAACAATTTCAGAAGTTCTACAAACAAAAAATGAAGAACAAATACAACAATGCTTCTACTTCTAACCCTACTTCTTCTTCTCAAGATAAAGATTCTTATAAATCTAAAATGATGTGCTATAACTGCAGGAAATTGGGTCATTTCATCTGAGACTGCCCATATCCTAAAGCTGAAAAGTACACTGAAGAAGAAAAGAGAATCAGAAAGGAAAGAAAGCATCAGAAAGGCAAGGTGCAGAAGCGGAAAAGCTAGCTGCTATCTACTCATCAGATTCGGATTCAGACACTTCTGATGAAGAGAGACCTGCTCTTCTCTGCCTGATGGCTAAGGAATCTGATGACTCAGAGGATGATGAGGTAACTCCTCTAGATAATGAATTATTTAATTCATTTGAACAAATGATGCTTAACAATACTACTATTGTTGAAGCATTTAGTAAGCTTAAGGAAGAGATGATATTGCTAAGAGATGATATTGCTAAGAGAGCAAAACAGTTCACTGAAACTTAAAGCTGAAAAGCCAAAAGAATCAGATGAATATAAACAGCTTGAGCAAGAAAATGAATCTCTGAAAGCTGAATGTGAAGTTCTTAAAGGAAAAATCATGGAACTTGAGAAAACAATTGAGTCTCATGAAAAGTCAACTGTTGCATCCACTCATATGTCTAGTAAACAGAAGACACCTTTAGATCAGGATAAGTTAGAACTGAACCATACTGAAAAGTTTATATCAGCTGACAACAGTAAGGTCATTTTGTATGTTCAGACTACTAAACCTGCTTCACCTGAGAAAGTGTTAAAGGAGACGAAAACTCTTAAGGCTAAAAAGAGCAAAGAGCCTAGTGTAGGTAAACAGACTGGTAAGTCCAAACAGAAGAGTCCTAGGAAGTCTTCTGATAAGGCTAAAACAATTCAGACTAGTGATAAAACTAAGTCGTCTGTTAATGAGCAAACATCTAGTAAACCAAAGAAGCATAAAAACAAGAAAAATCAAAATGCTTGGTATGGAAATGAGTCTTATTATGTGCAACCTGCTGCATATCCTCCTATGTATCATGCACCTCAATTTCTAACTTACTATGCACCATATCCTGCTCATCCAATGCATGCATATCCTGCTTATCATGCATCTTATTCTGCTTATGAACATTATCTTTATCATGATGATTATCAACAACATGGCAAATCTGATGGACGTGATAAAGGCAAAGTTGTTCATGCTCCTGTTGAAACTCAAAAGCCTAAGACATCAACATCTTGGGTTGTCAAAGGTGGAACTAATCCTTAAGGACCCTCTCAATAAGGGTACCTAAAACAATTTTATTTTGTTTTTGATGATGGGTATTTTGGGAGTCTACCTCTGAGAACCTAAGTAAGGTCGAGTGTTGGCGATCTCCGACCATTCAGAAGCGATGTCGAGCTCGGACCAAGTGATGTTCTGATTGAACTTTATTAAATGGAGTTTTGTGACCTATGATTACTGTTGGGCCGACCATAGGCCCAAGCCTAGGAACCTCGTAATATAAGCGTACGGACAGTCCAGAAAGCTCATTTTCCTCAGCTATAAATACTGCAGACATTAATGAAGGATACACAAATTCCCAGGTGCACTCCATTCGAAGCTGCTGCTCAGAAGGATAATTTAGGCCATTTTATATGTATTTCACACTCTAGCTTGTACGGCATCCTATAATGCTCGAATAGGACCCCCGATACTGTAATCTATGCATCTCTTATTGCTATATACTCTATTGGTCTACTATCCATTTAGTTCCGTTTAAGTTTTCATCGTTCATACTTAAATATCGATCATACCACGAAATCGTGCAAGATCAAATGGCGCCCACCGTGGGGCCTTATTTGGGTTTTAGATCGAAATATGCCTACTACGAGGAGGAATACATATATTCGAGCAGAACGTTCCCATGCGGCGGGGATTCAGAATTCAGTTAACAATGAGCCCGATAATCTATCCAGAGCAGCTCAACGAACAGAAGTTCCGCCGATCCTTCCCCAGGACAATGCTCCGACCCACACAGCCCTTGCCGATCTGAGATCGAAAATGGCATCGCATGATGCTCCAGCTTATCTTTATAATGAATTTATGTGATCATTCCAAGGGATTCCTACTGAAAAAGTATGATCACCGCCGAACTCTATTTTATCTTCTATAAGATTCAAATTAATAAGAAGCATGGTTCCGAAACGCACTATTATGGACAACGAAGATTATTCACCGATTTCTAGCTTATCTACTATCTTATTATCTCGTCCTGTCCTCGTTTATCTCAAGATGTAAAGGATTATCTATCCAATGAAAGTCTTATTCGCCAGAGATATTATCAATTCGTTGTATTCGAGAAGTTATTATGGCCAATCTTGATGTCTATTAATCAAATATCGAACAAGGGTGAAAGTTGTTGCTATGCCCCTTGGATCAGCAAATTGGGTGACGACCCTCGAAAATGACTAAGGGTGAAAGCCGTTGCTATGCCCCTTAGATCGAGATAAATAAAAAGGGTGAAAGCTGTTGCTAAGACCCTCAGGTGAAAGCTGTTGCTATGACCAATCAAAACGACTAAGGGTGAAAGCCGTTGCTATGCCCCTTAGATCGAAATAAATGAAAAGGGTGAAAGCTGTTGCTAAGACCCTCAGGTGAAAGCTGTTGCTATGACCGATCAAAACGACTAAGGGTGAAAGCCGTTGCTATGCCCCTTAGATCGAAATAAATGAAAAGGGTGAAAGTTGTTGCTAAGACCCTCAGGTGAAAGCTGTTGCTATGACCGATCAAAATGACTAAGGGTGAAAGCCGTTGCTATGCCCCTTAGATCGAAATAAATGAAAAGGGTGAAAGCTGTTGCTAAGACCCTTAGGTGAAAGCTGTTGCTATGACCAATAAAAACAACTAAGGGTGAAAGCCGTTGCTATGCCCCTTAGATCGAAATAAATGAAAAGGGTGAAAGTTGTTGCTAAGACCCTCAAGTGAAAGTTGTTGCTATGACCGATCAAAACGACTAAGGGTGAAAGCCGTTGCTATGCCCCTTAGATCGAAATAAATGAAAAGGGTCAAAGTTGTTGCTAAGACCCTCAGGTGAAAGCTGTTGCTATGATCGATCAAGACGACTAAGGGTGAAAGCCGTTGCTATGCCCCTTAGATCGAAATAAATGAAAAGGGTGAAAGCTGTTGCTAAGACCCGTAGAATGAACTTTCGAAGAAAGAATATCAGCAGTTGAATCGAGGGGTCTCAGAAAGATCATCCTTCTATACCCTATCGATCTAAAATTATTAGATTTATTTTCCACTTAGTTGATTCGTTATTGTCGAAGGTTCCCATTATTTATCTAATCAAGGCATTTCAAGCCGAGGAATGGTTGATATATAGATAGAATTTAATGAAGACTTAAGGTTGCAGTATATTCATAATCGGAATTTCTTCTTCCGAATATCCGATTTATTAAATTTCGGAATAATTACACGAATCACTCACAATCGGAATTTATTTTTCCGAGGGACGGATTCGGAAACTTCGAAATGGTTATATAAGTTATTTACAATCATCTCAGTTCATTTTTTGGTTTGATCACATAGTTTATATACTATTCGACCAAGAAGAGCAAGAAATCATTCAACAAAGTTAAAAAAAATAAAAAAAAAGATACGCAATAAAATTAACAAGGAAACAAAGTTTTATTCCAACACCGAAATCAAAGATGATTGTCTAAAATTCCGATCTTCTGCGCATGCTATTCAAAATACAAAACCAGGTTGGAAAACCGAGAAGCCGCGTTCGAACACCAGTTGTCAAAAATCCAGGTCGGCCTATTCGGCACCAGTCCATCGCTTACAGAGAGATGGGCACTATAAATATTTCAAAAGTATATATTTGTTTGAACACCGGTTATCGGATCAAAATATCCACCCTCGAATTGTCATATTCGATCCACAATAAAAACACGAATCGTCATTTTCGAATTAAAGAATTCGGTCAAAAAATTCTCCAAAGGAAGATAATATGATTACTTATTGGATTACTCGCTATTTACTCACCCAAAAAAAGGGGTGTTTGATTATCCTAAGTATCAATTTAAAGTATCCAGGTTCGATCTGGCTATCAAAGAAAAGAGTACATCTAAGTGTTATTCGATCGACCAACAAAGAAGAAGACAAAAAAATTTATAAATCATTTTAAGAAAGAGAATATGTATAATGGTGATCCTATTACAAAGATCTGAAAATTCAAAAGAGCAAGAAGATTACATTTCGAGTACGATACAAGCTAATATATTACATTTCCGATCCTATTACATGCCACAAGAAAAAAGTTTCGATCCTATTACATGCCATAAGAAAAAAGTTTCGATCCTGTTACAAGCTACGAGAAGAAAACGCGGATCCTATTACAAACCAGGCGCAATCCATCTCAATTACGTCTCGAGATTCCAGTAAGATATATAGCTTGTCCTACCTCCCGGGCCAAGAGATCGAATAGGCTCTTCTTTAGGCTTGACTAGTGGGAGCTACTGGCATATTCGATCCTATCTCATTTCGGTTACAAGCACAAATAGACGATAATGTCCTTACTCAAAAGATTTACAAAGATAGTGAATATTGGGTGTTGGTTGATAATAGGAAGGGAAAATTGAAGAAGCTGATTCGATGACTATGATCGAATAACTCAATTCGAACGCCACTCCATTCATTAAGTCCGCACCCTACTACACCCTTGATGGGCATTGTGGCAATAGGTCCCTCATTATGAGAACCATGCCAGAGGGATAATGACCTCTCCCTTAACACCCTTGAAGACTTCACGCTCGGACCCCTCCAACTCTTCGCAGGGCCGACGGGGTTATTAGGGCCGTGGATGGTCAGCAATGCACCGTGTTGGCCTTCAAGGGCGAATATTTCTTCGTCTACAGATATCCTAATCGATGTTAAAATACTCAATGCTTTGTGATTCGCAAAGTACGTTCTAGCTCGAATTTCTAAGTATTGAGATGCAAAAGGATATTCCTTGATCAACATGGTCGAAGAAAACCCTACTAAAAGGAGGAATATCCGTTTAAGAAGATAGGAGAAGGCCCATTTATAGGAACAACTTAATGCGATCCAACGGATGAAATATAACGGTTTATGCGGTCAGGATTTAATGACCGATCAGTTTCCCAAGTAATAAGGTAATGTTTGGAAAAAAGAATTATGAAAACCATCATGAAGGAAAGGAAATTGCTAAATCAGTCCATTATACTCTCAAAAATTCGGAAAACGTTTCGATCAACAAAGTATTCGAACGACAAAACACATAGCAATACCAATAGAGATTTGGTTGCATATTGAAAACAACTTATTAATCAAGGTATATTGCAAGGCCTAGGGCAGAAAAGTAAAAACACTACCGGCCAAGATTACATTACAACATAATAAATCAAATTACGCCTACAAAAATTTATGCTCGGAGAAAATCTTCCGAAGCTCAATACTACGGTCACAATACCTTGCTCACGAAGCTCGGAATCCCTCCTTTCCTGTTCGTAGATACCCCTGAGCCCCTCTAGCTCTTTGCTCAGCTTCTCCAAGATCTTTTCTCTTCGATTACGGCCAGCCTTATCTTTCTCCAGAACCAGCCTATCCTCAAGGGATCCATTGGCTTCAAGTGGGTGACCAACCTCGACCTTATTCTTTGCCAACTCGAGGGATATAGCATCCTGGTATTCGATCCCACGCTCTGCAGGCATCTTGAGCTCAAGAAAAGTCTTGACTGGCCTGAATGTTATTGATTAAAAAAAAAAAAAAAAAAGAAGAAAAGAAGAAAGAACGAGAGAGAGAGAGAAAAGAAAGGTTCAAGATTAGTAACCTGAGCAAGAAAATTCGACCCCGACTGAAGCAGGTACAAAGGACTTTTCCCTTTCGACACGACAGTCTCAGAAATAGAGATATCAGCACGCGGAAGGTTTGGAACGGATTTCCCGATCTCGACAGAAAGGGCCTCAGATGAAGAGGCAGAAGTGGGGTAAAAAGGTTTTTCGATCTTAGACGGTTCTAATAGCATGAGAGATTCTTCATGGATCTGATGATATCTTCACCTAAAAAGGTCAATTTAGCTTTTTGCTGGGACCCCCACCGGAAGAATTCAACTTGCCAGAGGTAGCGGATTTAACCAGAGCTTGTTTTTCCGCCCATCTTCCCTTTTTCAAAGGCTTGGAGTTTTTTGACCTTTTGCTCGAGTCTTATTTGTGGCACCATCTAATAACAATATGGGGTCGAGGGGGTTACCCAAGATTTGATCCATTAAAAATTCAAAAGAAAAAGTCAGAAGTTCGAATTTTATATATAATTGAGGGAGCCCCGATCCCAGTATTGGTTATTGTGATGAAATAAAGTGGGACGGCCGTAGTATTTATAGCAAAGAAGGCATACTGTTAACACAATATTAAAATGGTCGTCGCCCACAGGAAAGATTCGATATAAGGTAATTTGATTTAAGGAATGCAAGGATAAAATGTACGTACAATTGAGAAAGCGAGAAATACATGGACCTATAAACTGTAAAATAAGAGTGAATAAATTTCTATTACATAATATTCATCGGTGATCGGATTCTTCAGCGCTAGGATTGCGACCCTCCTCCGACTTCTCGCCCTCTTCCTCGAAATCACCTTCCGAACTATGGTCAGAAGAGCTACTTGAGCTATCGTCCTCCTCTCCGCTACTTTGATCATCAGAACTGGAGTTATTTGTCCTAGGGGTATTGATATTTTCTCCTCCCCGATCATCGGAATCACCCTCGATATCCACGTCCTCATCCTTTTCCTCTGAACTTTCGGGTTCGAGCATATCGGGATTAGGCATTGGAACCCCAAATTCAGCAAGGAACCGAGCGAACTCATGGTCATCTAGACCCTCAATTTTGGGAGGAAGAGAGGAAGCCTTATAATTTTCCCCAAGAATGTTTTTATAAGGGTCCATATAAGGAAGATATTCATCGATAGTGCCTTGAACCCTTCCGGCCACAATGAGCTGTTGGACTCCTTTATAAAAGAAGGCTTGATTAATTGGGCCCGATCACGACCGAACCAAGGCATCAAGAAAGGGAGACTCTAAAAACTCCTTTATAGCTGGAAGCTTGCCTTCTTCTCGACCTCGAGCGTATGCCTGATCGGACGATGCCTTTGCCTGCTCGAGATCCGACTTTAATTTTGCTACTTCTTCCTCAAGAGCCCTATTTCCTTCGAGCTCCTTCCTAGCCTCCACGAGCTCCTTCTCGATCTCAGAAAGCTTGGCATTGGTCTCCTTCAATTGACCGGCCGTAACAGCTTCCTCTTTCAGAATGTTGTGGAGGGCATTATGAGTTTGTCGAGACTCTTCTTCTAAAATGGATAGTCGATAAGATTGATGAGTAAATAAATCTCCAGCCTGCAAAAGAACATCAGTAATAAGGCGAGATTTCGAGGAAAGTTAATACATTCGAAGAAAACATGTACCCTCTGATGTGCGTAAGCAAAATCGCCCATGATCTGAAAACCGTCTTTCTGGAAAAGCTTGGTATTATCATCCTTGAACCTTCCAGCCATCAGAATTTGAAAGGACTTGTCAACCGTATGTTCACCATTAGGGCCAAGGTCGGACTCAATGGTCCCGTCCTCCGAAAACCCAGCGGCCCTCGGTCCCCGAAGGTGATCCTCTATAAAATCTACCAAATTCGGTTCCGAACGACCTGGTCGACATTGGATCAGGCCTGGACTCCGACCAAATGGCCTTACTCTTCTAGAAGGCTCGGGATCTTCGCTATTCCTTTTCCGGGCCACTCGAGCTTCAATTATTTCTTGGGATTGGATCCCCTTTAACGTATAATAGCTATAGCCCGCCGTGGTCGGATCAGACGTACCAGTTGAGAATACCGATTGTAGTAGGCCAGAAGCTTGAGGTTGTGAAGTTCCCTCGGCAGCAATTTGAAGAAAACCTGTAGCTACGTTCGGAACTGCAGAATTTTCGGTTCTACCATTGGTTCCTCCAATCATCAAAGTAGCCCTTGATTTCTTCTGCTTGCGGGGCAGACCTTGGGACTCTGTAGAAAATGAAGCAACGACCGAACCGGCTACAGAGGTTCGAAACTTCTCAACAATCTCGGCTGAAAAATCGAGAATGAATTTAATCTCGAGCCGAGAAAAAACCAACTGATTTATAGGAAAAGAAATAATATACCTAAGTTGGGAGGAGCAATTACAGCAGGCTCCTCCTCATCAGTCCGAGCAACTTGGTTAGTTGGATCGTCAGAAGGCACGGTCGAAGATTCGCTAAAATTGATAGGAGGGGCAAGATAAGAACATTTGCTGAGCCCCGCCATTCTCAAGACCCTTTCTTGGGTCAATAAAGCGGTTTGATAAAGATCAGGATGAAGGGTCTGCAAAAATTCATCCGGAAGCTCGTGATTCATCCGTCCTGTGAGTTTCCGCCTACCATAAATCCAAGACCTCTCTCCAGGCTATTCGTAAGGGGTCGGTTCTGGAGTCTCTGCAGAAGATGGAGTCTCGGGGCCTCAGACAAAAAAGAACTACTTTTTCCACCCTTTCAAGTTGCTCGAAACGTTACTCGACAATATCGATCGATTCGACCTCTGCGAGAAATATACGTACCCAGCATTCGAAGATGTTTAGGAGCTCACTTGGAAAACCCGCCAGAAGTTTTGGAAAGCTGCCTTCTTCCCTTTGGCCTTCATTAACGCGCTGAAGGCGACAATGTACCCGATTAAATTCGGAGGAATTTGAGAGGGAGCGAGGTGAAAAGCCTCTAAAACTCTACAAATTAAAGGAATAAAGGGGATGCGTAGGCCGTAAAAGAATTGCCTAGTATAAAAAGCTTGGCACCCCGTAGGAGGATCGGTGACACGCTCCTCAGGAGTTGGAATGACGATCGAAAATCCGTCACCTAAGTACTTACCGAAATTGGTCTCCAAATATTCTCGATGTTCTTCAGTATAACGGCAAACGGTTTGATCGGCCCTTTCCTCGGTTTTATTAAGCCGTACACTGGTAGAAGGTTCCGTCCACTCAAAAATCGTAACGACAACACTTCTACCTATTCTGTACTTGGCTTGCTCGTTCTTTCCTAAGGGAAGATCATCGTCCCCCGCGGTCTCTTCGTTGGTGGCCTCGCTTGAAGTGTCACTTTCAGTGCTCTCCGAACTCGAGTTTGACTCTGCTCCGTCGGAACTAGAACTAGGGCTGGGGACCCTTGAAATCTCAGCTTTGGAAAATTGAGTATCCACATTCTGCATCTCATGGGAACCACCGTCTTGTTCTTCCACTACCTTGGTCTTGCCTTTGGGATCTGTTGGACTAGACATTATATGGTCAGGACGATCGAACAAGTATTAGGGTTTTCTAATCGATCTATACGCTCCGATCTTGGGTTCTTTGAGAGTCTTGTGCAAATGAATCTCCGACGATCAACTTATATATACAAGGTCAAAACGGTAAATTGCAAACCGGTCCTCGAATAGTCACGGCGATTGAACTCCCGCGGGATAATTTCAAACTTACTTTCTCTTTAATTGCACATTAGACCCCTATACTATACGGATTTATGGGCCACAACCCAACACATGAAGAAAAACAACGTTTAGATTTCAGTGTTCGTTTACTACTATGCGATCGGAAAAGTTTGGTCGGAAAAACTAAGGCGGTTTTAACAAGCAGTCGACCACGGCGTCACGAATTATGAAGCGATGAGATGCTTGTAAAAAGCTTGATAACCATTATCAATGAGAAAATTTATGTATCATATCAGTCATTATGGTGTTCTCATGATATACACTCTTTTTTCCTGGTTCGGCTTTTATCCGAATGGGTTTTTTCGAATTAGGTTTTTAATGAGGTTTATCCGAGACATCATAATAAGGTTCGCTCACCCCGGCTTATCACATACTTCTCCGAGCTTAAGCTTCACTTTGTGCTCGGGAAGTGGGAGAGTATTGATGATGGGTATTTTGGGAGTCTACCTCTGGGAACCTAAGTAAGGTCGAGTGTTGGCGATCTCCGACCATTCAAAAGCGATGTCGAGCTCGGACCAAGTGATGTTCTGATCGAACTTTATTAAATGTAGTTTTGTGACCTATGATTACTGTTGGGCCGATCATAGGCCCAGGCCTAGGAACCTCGTAATATAAGCGTACGGACAGTCCAGGAAGCTCACTTTCCTCAGCTATAAATACTGCAGACATTAATGAAGGATACACAAATTCCCAGGTGCATTCCATTCGAAGCTGCTGCTCGGAAGGATAGTTTAGGCCATTTTATATGTATTTCGCACTCTAGCTTGTACGGCATCCTATAATGCTCGAATAGGACCCCCGATACTTGTAATCTATGCATCTCTTATTGCTATATACTCTATTGATCTACTCTCCATTTAGTTTCGTTTAAGTTTGCATCATTCATACTTAAATATCGATCATACCACGAAATCGTGCACGATCAGTTTTGTAGGTTAGGATTAGGAGTAGGAGTAAAGTAGAGAAGACCTGGTACTTGTACAGTGGCTGTTCAAGACACATGTGTGGAAACATACATGAGCTGACTGATGATGTTGCTGTGGATGGTCCAAATGTGACATTTGGAGACAGCAAGGAAGGCAAGATTGTAGTAAGTGGAAAGCTGATCAAAGGCAACATTGAGATATCTGACGTCTCTTATGTTAAAGGCCTTAAATACAATTTGCTGAGCATAAGTCAATTTTGTGACAAAGGATATTCAGTCATCTTCTCTGTTGGGATATAGCTCGATTTGTCAAACAACAAAGTGCGGAATTTAAAATTTTTCGAGGTATCCAATGGTCCCATAAAAGATGTCTCCATATTATGTATACAAAAACTTAAACAAAAACGCACACAATGAATTAACAAAGGGGGTTTTTGCGATATACCTCACCACAGGCAAGGTGGTGGAAACCTCCGGTCTTCGATTCTGATTCTGATCCGGTTCACAGGAGTGATCCAATTGTCTCACCTCCAGGGATAGTCCACACCAATTGGATTCTGGCAACACCTCAAGATCTTAGGCTCAGAACTCGATGCAGGAGATTTGTTATTGAAGGATTGTATGAGATCTCTTGACAAATCAAGATCTAATTAATAGAAGCCCATGTCTTGCAATCCTCCATTTAATTAACTACTTTAATTAAATGCCCAGTCCAATTAAATCAATATTTCTTTTAATTAACTAGCAACTCAATTATTAATTAAGTTAGCCAATTAATTAATCTCCCACTTGAATTAAATACTTTTAATTCATTTAATTGATTTAATTACCTTTAAATCAATTAATTCCTTTCATGTCCTTTTATAACAGTCACCGTCCAATTGTATTGTGTGTGACCCTCTGGGTTCACCATCAACTGGCAGCAGGCCCACGAATCCCTCGTGATTTAATTTATGAACAATAAATTGTTCCGGTTAATTAAACAACCTTTAATTAACCACTCCTAGAATTAAATCCTCTATTAATTCAGGAGTACCCACACTTCATGGTCGATGTCTAGCCACAAGCCCATGAAGCCCAATTTCAGGTGAATTGATATTTGTGAACCTCGTCTCATATAATTGCCATGTACATACGGTCCTTCTATCGACTAATATTCCCGATCAAGACTTAGGGTGTGTGAATTGATCGGCACCTCTAAATTTGTCTCGATAGCTATACTTTCTAATTCAGGATAATATACCTTTGTGACCTTCTAAATTTGGAAACCCCTTTCCAAATCCGTCACCGACTGCGGCCGCAGAATCCTTGGATATATTATCTAAGAATCGTATAGGAAATTCTCTCACCCATTACGGTGAGTCAATAGATTCCATATCGGTACTAACCACTCGCGCACATGTCCATACGCACCCAACCTAGGCATGTTATGACCAAGCTACGTGGCCTATACCTAGATCTAAGTACGCACTTTCATGCACCGAATTCGCCCTAGTACCTCAAGTCAAAGGACTAAATCGTACACTATTATATTCCTTGAGAAACATCCCATCACCGATATGCGTCATGCGCTTCCACAATGGGTTTCTCTGTTCGGGTCGTTCGATGTGTTCAATCCTCCATTGAACCACCTACTCGTATGCACTGGACTCAAATTCCTTGTTCATGAAACACTACAAATTCACTCCATGTGAATCATGCATACTTGTACAAGTCTTGGTGATTCCTACGATACCCTGTCTCGTTTAGGAATCTATGACTTGGAACAGATTTAAGATTACGACCTTTGAGACTGTTTCATGATTGCACTCAGTACTGAAGTGAATCGTCCCATAGTCAAATGTAATCTAAGGGTTTCAACCAATCGCTTAAATGTATTCGCGAAAGATGAAGTTGGCCATTGTTTATTCTTATACATATATAAATAAACATGCGTATTATTATAAAATCAAAGATCGTTTCATACAGGATAGATCTATTACAAGCTAACAGAACTGGCTTGCAGGGCACTATCCTATCAATCTCCCACTTGCCCTAAAGCCATTCACCTATGGTTCTAAGTCCCATCTTCTCTAGATGACTATCGAACGCCTTTTGTGAAAGTGGCTTAGTTAGTGGGTCAGCTACGTTGTCTTCCGATTTGACATACTCCATGTGCATGTCACCTCTACCCATGATCTCCCTGATCACGTGGTATTTCCTCTGTACGTGTTTGGATTGATGGTGTGATCTCGGCTCCTTCGCTTGAGCTATCGCCCCGTTGTTGTCACAGAAGACGACTACAGGTTCAGCAATGCTAGGAACAACATCCAGTTCTTGGATGAAGTTTTTCATCCATACACTTTCTTTTGCTGCATCTGATGCTGCAATATATTCTGCTTCTGTGGTTGAGTCGGCAGTGGTAGACTGTTTACAGCTTTTCCAACTAACTGCTCCACCATTGATGCGGAATATGTATCCAGAGTTGGATTTGAAGTCATCCACATCAGACTGGAAACTTGCATCAGTGAATCCTTCAAGTTTCAGTTCTCCACTACCACCGTAGACCAAAAACATATCCTTAGTCCTTCGCAGGTACTTTAGGATTGCTTTTACGGTAGTCCAGTGCTCTTCGCCTGGATTTGACTGATAGCGGCTCGTTACACTTAGAGCATGTGCTATGTCTGGTCGAGTACACAACATCGCATACATTATGCTCCCTATAGCAGAGGCATAAGGTATGAGAGACATTCTCGTCTTTTCTTCGTCAGTTGTAGGGCACATAGACTTAGAAAGAGAGATACCATGTCTCATTGGAAGCAATCCTCTCTTGGATTCTTCCATCTTGAATCTTTTCAAGATTGTGTTAATGTACTGAGATTGGGAGAGTCCTATCATCTTCTTCGATCTATCCCTATAGATACGTATTCCCAATACGTAAGATGCGTCTCCCATATCTTTCATAGAGAACTGCGCGGATAACCACGCTTTAGTCTGCGCTAACATCTTGATATCGTCTCCGATTAGCAAAATGTCATCGACGTACAAAACAATGAATTGTATCGAACTCCCACTATTCTTCTTGTACACACAAGGTTCATATACATTTTTGATGAAGCCAAATGCCTTGACTGTCTCATCAAATCGTATGTTCCAGGTTCGGGATGCCTGTTTGAGGCCATATATTGACCTTTGAAGTTTACACAATTTGTGCTCACTCCCTTTGGACGCAAAACCTTCAGGTTGTTGCATAAAGATCTCCTTGTCAATGTCTCCATTGAGGAAGGCGGTCTTTACGTCCATTTGCCATATCTCATAGTCATGCCATGCGGCAATGGCAAGCAATATCCGAATGGATTTGGACATCGCTACGGGAGAGAAGGTTTCCTCATAGTCTATTCCAGGCCTTTGAGAATACCCCTTCGCCACTAAGCGTGCCTTGTGAGTTAAAACCTCTCCATTCATTCCAAGCTTACGCTTGAAGATCCATTTGCATCCTACAGGGATAGTTCCCTCAGGTGGATCGACCAAGGTCCAAACCTTGTTGGAATGCATGGAATCCATTTCGGATTGCATGGCTTCGAGCCACGCACCCGAGTCTATGTCTGACATCGCTTCTTGATAGGTCCTTGGATCATTATCACCTCTTTCGTTTTCGTGAATGAAACCAAATCGCTCTGGCTCCTTACGAATTCGATCAGACCTTCGAAGAGTAGGTGTACTAGTAGGTTCAGTAAATTCTGGTTCAGCTCCCACTGTTTGTGAGGATGGGTCCGATTCCTGGACTTCATCAAGTTCTACGATTGTCCCATTTCGGTTGGAGAGGAAATCCTCTTCCAAGAAGTGGGCGTTCCTAGATACGAACGTATTACGTTCTTTAGGATCGAAGAACAGGTATCCAATGGATTCCTTTGGATACCCCACAAATTTGCACAAACTAGATCTACTATCTAGCTTATCTCCCTTTTTGTTCTTTACATACGCAGGAGATCCCCATACTCGTAAGTACGAATACACGGGTGCCTTACCATACCATACTTGGTGCGGCGTTGTTGGCACTGACTTCGAAGGTACTATGTTTAATATATTCGATGCAGTTAATAGGGCCAAGCCCCAAAACGAAAAGGGAAGGTCAGCAAAGCTCATCATGGAACGAACCATGTCTAACAAAGTTCGGTTCCTCCGCTCGGACACTCCATTGAGTTGGGGCGTCCTAGGGGGAGTTCGCTGGGCGAGAATTCCATTCTCTTTTAGATAATCAAGGAATTCTTGGCTTAAGTACTCTCCACCTCTATCAGAACGAAGTGCTTTAATACTATGTCCAAGTTGATTCTCAACTTCCATTCGAAACTCTTTGAATTTCTCAAAAGTTTCGGATTTGTGTTTCATGAGATACACATATCCATAACGACTAAAATCGTCGGTGAATGTTACGAAGTAAGAGAATCCTCCTCTCGCATTGACACTCAATGGTCCACAAACGTCAGTATGGATTAAATCCAATGTTTGCTTGGTTCGCTCGGGATTCCCTGTGAAGGGTGATTTGGTCATCTTTCCTTTGAGACAAGATTCGCAAGTTGGGAGTTCATCCAAGTTCTTTATTTCAAGAGCCTTAGAGGAAACCAACTTTTGAATCCTACTCTTGGAAATATGTCCAAGTCTAGCGTGCCAAAGTCGTGGAGTTTGATTATCATATTTTCTTTTTCTAGATTGAATGTGCATGACGTCGGATTTAACAGGTTCTAGGGAATAAAGACCGTCTATCAAAGTACCACAAGCATACATTAAACCACCTTTAAATATGCTAAAAACTCCATTTTCAATGGAAAAATTAAAACCATCAATGTCTAGCATTGGTATAGAAATGATGTTCTTAATTATCGTTGGTACGTACAGACAATCCCTTAAAACCAAAGTAAAATTTCCTAAAACCAATTCGACGTCCCCAATAGCCTCAGCGGCGATCCTAGCTCCGTTTCCAAAACGCAGGATTCTATCCCCGGGCTTCAGGTATCTTACTGCTCCCATCACCTGCAAATCATTGCAGATATGAGAACCTGCTGCGGTGTCTAACACCCACGATGCACAGTTAATAGAAATATTAACTTCAACCAAGAAAATACCTTTGGCTACCAATTTCATCTTTAGGTAGTCTGGGCAGTTCCTTTTCCAGTGCCCTGCTTTCTTGCAGTGGAAACATTCGTCTTCTGGGCTTCTGCGCTTCTTTTGAACCACCTTGGTGATTGCCTTCGAAGAAACACTTTTCTTCTTCTTCTTACCTCTCTTAGGCTTTGCAGCCTTCGATTGGTGTGCAATCATTACCGGCTTCTCTTTCTTGAGAGTCGATTCTGCCGTTACCAACAAATTGGTCAGTTCGTGAAGAGCGAGGGTTCTATCCTCCATGTTGAAGTTCAACACGAACTGGTCAAAAGAACGGGGCAGCGTATGGAGAAGGAGGTCAGTGCTAAGATCAGCGTGCAAGTCTACTTCCAATCGCCCTAGTTTTTCAACCAGGTTGATGAAACGCAGACAGTGATCCTTGACACTGCTTCCCTCAGCCATCTTGAGATGAAACAACTCCTTAGTGGTCGCGAACCTTTCGGTGCGAGACCTCTCTCCAAACATTTGCTGGAGGTGGAGAAGTATCTCTCTAGCAAGCGGCATGGCAGCATGCTGTTTCTGCAGTTCATTCGACATCGAGGCTAGCATGAGACATCGAACCTGAAGATCATCATCAACCCTTTTAGCATGGGCGGTTCGTTGTTCCTCACTAGCTCGTGCTGCGGGTGCAGCAGGCATGGGTGTGTCGAGCACATAGCTACGTCGCTCGGAGTCGAGGACGATTCTGAGATTTCTCAGCCAGTCAACAAAGTTTGAGCCATTCAATTTGTTTGCGTCGAGGATAACAGATAATGGATTCTTAGACATTGTACTTAATATCTACAAATGGAAAGAAGACAACATTTAGCTAACTGATCTTATGCCTAATACTTATAATTATCGAATTTGGACTTATTTTCGAAAAAGTTCTCCCACTATTTTATCGAAACAATCACCCCTTTGATTGCTCGGGAAATTTAATTCCTAGTAGGTCTTGACGTCCCAGCAGCAATTAATTGCACCCACGACTCGTGGCCATACAACCAATTCTCCAGGTAGGTATACATTTTACCAATTGTGTTACTCCACAACCTTCAAGCTTATTTTGCCTCGGCTTTCGCACTTATCTAGCACTGCTACATCATAAGTGTTACTAATCGTTAAGTCTAACCCATCAATCGTGATGAGCAACGGGCCCGATCGTGAGTTCTCCGTAACTAGTTATCGGTCGATCCTCACATCCCGACCAGTCCTCACCCTTGTCATGTTTAGTTAAAAACATGAGTCAAGGAATTTCACGTATTGTCCCTTTCTTCGACTCGGGTGCCAGACTCTGGATCACCTCTATCGATAAGTAGACAACATACGTTAGTCCCTATTGATGGAAGGCTTGGATTTATATAAATACTTCATTTTATTTTAATCCAATATGACTTAATATTTAATTCGAGAGGGGGTTTCTGGTTTTGAAAGTTATGCTAACTCTCCTCGAGATCTCACCGATTCAGTTATGCTTTATCTTTTATTACGATCTAGATTCTAGCGCGTAGCTAAATATAAATCGACAAATAAATAAAAGCCATACAAGCCTAGCATGCATACTACCACAATATGTTTTCGATCGGGAGCCTCCTATGTGGGCCATCATCGAGCCAATGATGTTGGCCCAATTGGTCAATCTAAAGGGTTCTCAAACAGGCCCTATGCTATTACACATTGTACCATGCATACATGGCCTTCTTATCTTCTTGGGCTCCCACCTTGCTTGTAAATGGGCCTCCATCCTAAACTAGGAAAGCAGTAAAGCCCTATTCTATTACAAAGGCTCAAAGTGGCCCAAAAACAATAATAGGCTCGCAGGCCCAATAAAAACCAAGCAATAAATTAAACCAATCACATCTACCCTAAGGTCAAGGCTCGTATCGATCGAAAACCACGTAAACAGTTCACGTAGAGCAAGAAACATGTAAACATCTTTTACTTTCTTCTATCTTAATTTTAAAACATCCTTTTAAAACAGACTTCCTATGATTCTTGCTTTTTAGTCACTACTAATTATGACAAAATAAATATCCGGGTAAACAAAAATTAATTTTCTGCTCAATTTCAGAATCTGTTTTTCAACTTTTGAAAATTGCATTTTCGGCCCCTCAACTTTCGAAAATTGCACTTTGACCCCAAAACTTTTAAAAAGTTACAAAAACACCCCTGGGCAGTTTCGGGCAGATTCCAGAAAATAAAATTTTGAATTTTGAAAATTTTCAATTTTTCAAATTGACCCCTCAAGTTTCGGTAATTGCAAAACAACCCCTAAGTTTTCAGAAATTGCAAAACGACCCCAAAAACCATGCGACCAGAATTGCAAAAATAGTCCAGAATTTTCAGATTTTCAGATTTCAAAAATTTCGAATTTTCAGCCCTCAAAAACCCTGATTTGCGATTTCTACCCCAAAAGTCCTGAAGTTTTCAAAAACTATAAAAACGGCACAGATCTTGAAAAGCAGTTTTACCCATTGATAGATCTAGTCATAACAAGCAAGAATCAACTTACAGAACATAATTATCACGTGTTCTCATACATATAATTAAACATATACGGTGAACACAATTATGTTCAGGCTTTTGTATAATAATAATGGAGTTGGCTCTGATACCACTGTTGGGATATAGCTCGATTTGTCAAACAACAAAGTGCGGAATTTAAAATTTTTCGAGGTATCCAATGGTCCCATAAAAGATGTCTCCATATTATGTATACAAAAACTTAAACAAAAACGCACACAATGAATTAACAAAGGGGGTTTTTGCGATATACCTCACCACAGGCAAGGTGGTGGAAACCTCCGGTCTTCGATTCTGATTCTGATCCGGTTCACAGGAGTGATCCAATTGTCTCACCTCCAGGGATAGTCCACACCAATTGGATTCTGGCAACACCTCAAGATCTTAGGCTCAGAACTCGATGCAGGAGATTTGTTATTGAAGGATTGTATGAGATCTCTTGACAAATCAAGATCTAATACAATGGAGGAGGAGATCTCGACGGCGGCGGCACCAAGGAGCTCACGGCAGCACAGTGGCGGCGGCTAGTGGTGGCGGCGGCGGCTAGGGTTTGCTTGGAGAGGGGGCGGCGCTTTTAGGGCAGAGGGAGGCTAGGGTTTTTCTTTCTTAGGTGTTGGCTTTTAAGCTCATGTAGTTCCCCTTTTATAGACTCCTTCTGACCTAGGGTTTGCAAGACTCCTTATGGGCTTTAATTAATAGAAGCCCATGTCTTGCAATCCTCCATTTAATTAACTACTTTAATTAAATGCCCAGTCCAATTAAATCAATATTTCTTTTAATTAACTAGCAACTCAATTATTAATTAAGTTAGCCAATTAATTAATCTCCCACTTGAATTAAATACTTTTAATTCATTTAATTGATTTAATTACCTTTAAATCAATTAATTCCTTTCATGTCCTTTTATAACAGTCACCGTCCAATTGTATTGTGTGTGACCCTCTGGGTTCACCATCAACTGGCAGCAGGCCCACGAATCCCTCGTGATTTAATTTATGAACAATAAATTGTTCCGGTTAATTAAACAACCTTTAATTAACCACTCCTAGAATTAAATCCTCTATTAATTCAGGAGTACCCACACTTCATGGTCGATGTCTAGCCACAAGCCCATGAAGCCGAATTTCAGGTGAATTGATATTTGTGAACCTCGTCTCATATAATTGCCATGTACATACGGTCCTTCTATCGACTAATATTCCCGATCAAGACTTAGGGTGTGTGAATTGATCGGCACCTCTAAATTTGTCTCGATAGCTATACTTTCTAATTCAGGATAATATACCTTTGTGACCTTCTAAATTTGGAAACCCCTTTCCAAATCCGTCACCGACTGCGGCCGCAGAATCCTTGGATATATTATCTAAGAATCGTATAGGAAATTCTCTCACCCATTACGGTGAGTCAATAGATTCCATATCGGTACTAACCACTCGCGCACATGTCCATACGCACCCAACCTAGGCATGTTATGACCAAGCTACGTGGCCTATACCTAGATCTAAGTACGCACTTTCATGCACCGAATTCGCCCTAGTACCTCAAGTCAAAGGACTAAATCGTACACTATTATATTCCTTGAGAAACATCCCATCACCGATATGCGTCATGCGCTTCCACAATGGGTTTCTCTGTTCGGGTCGTTCGATGTGTTCAATCCTCCATTGAACCACCTACTCGTATGCACTGGACTCAAATTCCTTGTTCATGAAACACTACAAATTCACTCCATGTGAATCATGCATACTTGTACAAGTCTTGGTGATTCCTACGATACCCTGTCTCGTTTAGGAATCTATGACTTGGAACAGATTTAAGATTACGACCTTTGAGACTGTTTCATGATTGCACTCAGTACTGAAGTGAATCGTCCCATAGTCAAATGTAATCTAAGGGTTTCAACCAATCGCTTAAATGTATTCGCGAAAGATGAAGTTGGCCATTGTTTATTCTTATACATATATAAATAAACATGCGTATTATTATAAAATCAAAGATCGTTTCATACAGGATAGATCTATTACAAGCTAACAGAACTGGCTTGCAGGGCACTATCCTATCATTCTCAACAGATAAGTGCTACGTTGAACAGATTGGAACAAAGTGTTGGGGATCGAACATGACCCGACAAGAGCCGCAGCGGAAGCGGGTAAGGTTTTAAAAATTTCGGGTAGTCTTTCGATTCAACCCAAGAATCCATATGCATAATATAAACCGAGTATAAACCAACCATAGAGGGTTTAGGATTTTACCTTACTTCACTTGGTAGTGATTGAGGCTTTCCAAGGAAGGCGTGGCCGAACTTCTTTGGCTCTCGGAATCATGAAATTCCAAGTGGTTCTTCAAAAGCTCCTCCAAAGAAAACAACACACAAAGAGTCTTTAAGAAAAGAACTCCTCTAAAGAAAGTCCACACTTTAGAAGTCTTACAGCCTAGAAAGAATTTCTTAGGCTAAGAACTTGAAATTCCTTCGTAATCTATTGAAGTTAGATTGGAAGAGAATTACTACTTAATTCTATTAACTTGAAAGGAAGTATAGAGAAGAAGAACTTTTATTGCAATGATTCAGTGTGTTAGTAAATGAAAAGCTAGGGCCTCCTATTTATAGAAGGACTTACTTCACCACTAAGCTTTCAACAAAACTTAGTTGAGAAGCTATCCACAAAGCTTATCTGATAAGCTTTGTCATCAACCCTATCCGATAAGGTATATTCCTAGCATATCTTATCCGATAAGCTTTGTCATCAACCTTATCCAATAAGGTATATTCCTAGCATATCTTATCTGATAAGGTATATTCCTAGCATATCCTATCCGATAAGCTTTGTCATCAACCTTATCCGATAAGGTATATTCCTAGCATATCCTATCCGATAAGCTTTGTCATTTACTTAGTTGAGAAGTTTCGTACTTTTCTTAGCTGCGAAGTTTCGTACTTTTCTTAGTCGAGAAGTTTCGTACTTTTCTTAGCTGCGAAGTTTCGTACTTTTCTTAGCCGAGAAGTTTCGTACTTTTCTTAGCTGAGAAGTTTCGTACTTTTCTTAGCTGCGAAGTTTCGTACTTTACTTCTCCTGGAAGCTAGCTACTTAGCTTCTCTCAGAAGCTTTGTAGTTAGCTTCTCCAAGAAGCTTCTCTTAATTAATTAGTCCGACTAATTAATCTTATTCTTCCTCTTAATATTTCCTTGATCAATTGTTTAGTTAAGTAAACTCATTTGCTTAACTAATCAAGTCTTAATTAATTAATCTAATTAATTAATTTCTTCCAATCTTTGTTAAACCCTTTTAACAACATCGTTTTACTTTTAAACAACGAATTCAATATTCTGGTTGCATCTTGTGAATATTATGTGTGACCCCTTAGGTTCACCGTTAGCTAGCCGTGGGCTCACAACACTTTGTGATTTAATTAGTGAATAATTACTATAATTATTCCGGTCAATTAAACAAATTTAATTGACCACCTTAGAACTAATCTCCATTAGTCCAATGGTACCCACACTCCATAGTCGATGTCTAGCCACAAGCCCATGGAGCCTACTTAATAGGTGAATGTTGTTCGTGTGAACCTTTCCTTTTATGTTTTCCATGTACGTACGGTCCTTTCAGTGACCAACCTCCCGATCAAGGCCTGGGATATGGTAGTTGATCGGTTTCCCATAATACCTCGATTCTATGTATCTTATTCATCATTAGATTCCCTTGTGACCACAACTTTGGAAACTCCTTCCCAAGTGTCACATACCATGCGCATGGATTTTATCAAGAATCTAATACTTTAGAACACATAGGAGATTCGCTCGACTCATTACATCGAGTCAATGAATTCTATATTGATGTCATCAATCTCCATGTACGACTACCTATACCCAACGTAAAACCACATAGATCCGCTAATAAGTGGTCGGGAAATACATCAAAGTATAAGCACCCACACATGAGATTACTCTAACCATCTCAAGTCGAAGGACTAATATCCGTACACTAGCATAAATGAGAGAATACTTTGTCACCGATGTGCATTTTATGCCTCCAAGACAAGATTCTCTCGGTGGGGCGTTCAGTGCATTTGTTCTACAACAAACCACTCACTCGTATACACTGGTATCCACATACCGGCATCCATGGAAACACAATGCCTTCCAACTATTGGAACATGTATATTTGTGTGACTCTATCCGATCCCATCGATGTCCTGTCTCAATGGGTTCTATGACTCAGAACAATTTTAGATCACGACCTTAGAGGCTTATTCCATGATTGGATCGATGCCATGCCCCATAGTCATTTGTGATCTAAGGACTTCATCTAATTGTTGATTGATTACAATTAATGAATTTGGCCAATAAAATATTATTAATCAAAACCAGATTGTTTTTACAAGAGTAGATTACAAGTCATTAATTGGCTTGTTGGGCACTACTCTAACAATCTCCCACTTGCCCTAAAGCCAATTACCCATGGTCCTGAGTCCCATCTTCATAGGATGTCTTTCAAAGACCTTTTGCGATAGGGGTTTAGTCAGTGGGTCTGCCACGTTCTCCTCCGAGTCAACACGCTCAACTTTTATGTCGCCTCTACCAGTGATCTCACGGATCAAATGGTATCGTCTCATTATGTGCTTGGATCTTTGATGAGATATTGGCTCCTTTGCTTGCGCAATAGCTCCATTATTATCACAAAAGATAATAATAGGCTCGGCAATGTAAGGCACAACATCCAACTCTTGTCAGAAGTTTTTCATCCAAACACCTTCTTTTGCGGCATCTGATGCTGCAATATACTCCGCCTCAGTAGTTGAATCGGCTATGGTTTCTTGCTTGGAACTTTTCCAACTAACCGCACCGTTATTGAGGCAGAACACATATCCCGACATAGATTTGGAGTCATCCACATAACTTTGGAAACTTGAATCAATATAACCCTCAAGCTTCAAATCTCCATTACCATATACTAAGAACAATTCTTTAGTTCTTCTCAAGTACTTAAGAATTGCCTTCACGGCTTCCCAGTGACTGTCACCGGGATCGGATTGGTAGCGGCTCATTACACTAAGAGCTTGTGCCACATCCGGTCTTGTACATAGCATGGCATACATTATGCTCCCTACCGCGGATGCATAAAGTATCCTAGACATCCTTTCTCTCTCTTCAACTGTCTTTGGGGCCATAGACTTTGAGAGAGAAACCCCATGTCTAGCCGGGAGCAATCCTCGCTTGGAGTGCTCCATACTAAATCTTTTCAAGATTTTGTCTATGTACAAAGATTGGGATAGCCCAAGCAACCTTTTTGATCTATCTCTATAGATTCTTATTCCCAATATGAAGGATGCTTCTCCCAAATCTTTCATGGAGAATTGTGTGGACAACCATGCTTTTGTTTGCTCTAATATCCCTACATCATTACCTATGAGTAGGATATCATCAACATAAAGTACGATAAACTCAATTACACTCCCACTAGACTTCTTGTACACACATTGTTCATATACGTTTTTTGTGAAGCCAAACGATTTGACCGTCTCATCAAAACGTATGTTCCAACTACGGGAAGCTTGCTTAAATCCATAAATGGACTTATGGAGTTTACAAACCTTTTGTTTACTCCCATTGGATGTGAAACCTTCTGGTTGCTCCATGTATATTTCTTTATCAATGTTTCCATTGAGAAATGCAGTTTTCACATCCATTTGCCATATCTCATAGTCATACCATGCGGCTGTGGCAAGCAAGATCCTGATGGATTTAGGCATAGCTACGGGCGAAAATGTTTCCTCAAAGTCAATACCTGGCCTTTGAGTATAACCCTTCGCGACTAGCCTTGCTTTATAGGTGATTACCTCTCCATTTACTCCAAGTTTTCGTTTATAGATCCATTTGCAACCTACAGGAACTATTCCTTCAGGTGGATCTATCAAGGTCCATACCTCGTTGAAGTATATAGAGTCCATTTCGGATTTCATGGCTTCAAGCCATTTTCCCGAGTTATTATCTGATAATGCCTCCTCGTAATTTTCTTGGATCATCATCCAATTGACCGGTTTCATGTAGAAGTCCATAACGCTCAGTCTACCATCGAATCCGATCAGACCTTCTTAGAGGTTGTGTACTTGAGGTCTCTTTCATTTGATCATGTGTTTCCATTGGTTGTGGTGATGAGTTCGTCTCACGAACATCATCTAATTCTATATCAATACCCTTTCTATCTGATAGAATATCCTTCTCTAGGAAGGTGGCATTTCTAGAAACAAACACTTTTTGCTCCTTTGGATTATAGAAATAATATCCTATCGACTCTTTAGGATATCCCACAAACTTGCATAAGGTGGATCGACTATCCAACTTATCTCCCACTATGTTCTTAACATAAGCGGGAGACCCCCATACTCGCATATAATGATATGAGTGTGCTTTGCCAAACCACATCTCATGCGGGGTAGATGGCACTGACTTAGAAGGTACTACATTTAGTATCTTTGAAGCCGTAAGAAGGGCTAGTACCCAAAATGAAATAGGAAGGTCTGTGAAACTCATCATAGAACGAACCATGTCTAACAAAGTTCGATTCCTTCGCTCAGACACTCCATTCAATTGGGGTGTACCGGGCGGAGTCCACTTTGAGAGAATTCTATTTTCTCCTAGATAACCAAGAAATTCATCACTTAAGTATTCGCCTCCATCCGATCGAAGGGCTTTAATACTATGACCTATTTGATTTTTTACTTCAGCCCTAAACTCTTTGAACATTTCAAAAGGTTCGGACTTATGTGTCATAAGATACACATACCCATATCGAGCGAAGTCATCGGTAAAGGTTATAAAGTAGAAGTACCCTCCTCGCGCACTAACGCTTAGAGGTCCACACACATCGGTATGAATTAAATCCAAAACTTGTGTGGCACGCTCCGGATGTCCAACAAATGGTGATTTGGTCATTTTCCCCTTTAAGCAAGATTCACAAGTTGGTTACTCTTCTGAGTTATCTATTTCTAGAGACCCGTTTGAGACCAACTTTTGAATCCTCTTTCTGGAAATATGTCCAAGTCTTGTATGCCATAAGTAAATGGATTCATGGTTATCTAGCTTACTATTCTTTCATTTAGGGACTTAAGGTAATCAGGACAATTCTTATTCGAGTGTCCTTTCTTTTTACAATGGAAGCATTCATAATCAGGTTGGCTTTTAACCTTTCTTTTCTTGATTCCACGTATGGCATGTAATGCTTGGTTATCAGAATAGGAACTCCTTCTTTTTTTCCCTTTCTTTAGCTTTTGGGCCTTAGAGCGGGATGTACTAGCAAACATTATAGGTTTATTCTTTTTAAGGGAAGCCTCTGCCGTGGAAAGCATATTAACCAATTCATGAATAGGCACATCTATCTTATGCATTGTGTAATTCATTCTGAATTGTTTGAACAAGTCGGGCAAGGATTGAAGAATCATATCACCATATGTTTCATTGTTAAAGACCACGCCAAGATTGGCGAGCTTTTCTATAAGCCCGATCATCTTAAGGCCGTGTTCTCTAACACTTGTGCCCTCTGGCATCCTTGCTCGAAAGAGAGCCTCACTCGTAAGATACCTTTCATTACGATCTTGTACCCCAAAGAGTTCTTTAAGGTGCAAGAGGATCTCGCTTGCTACTTTCATATGCTCATGTTGCCTTTGCAACTCATTTGTCATTGATGCCATAATAATACAACGAGCTTGAATATCATCATCAATATGTTTCTCATATTCAGCCCTTATAGTATCAGTGACATCATCAGGGATGACAGTGGGAGGAGATTTATCAAGAACATAAGTTCTTTTCTCCGAATCAAGAACAATTTTAAGATTTCTAAGCCAATCATGATAGTTGGGACCAGTGAGTTTATTTTGGTCGAGAATTAAGGTAAGTTGATTCTTTGCCATTTTTGACAACGTTTTTCAAATCTACAATTGCGAAGAAGAGAATATAAGCATTTGATTGATTAATAATTAAATTATGATTTTGGACTTTAAATCATAAAACTACTCCCACTATTTTATCGAATCCCATGCCCCCACATGTAATTCGGGAAATAAATATTTCCTAGTGAGCTTGAGGTCCCGAGTGACTTTGTCCATACCCACGACTCGTGAGACATATGGACAATCCACCTAGGTAGAAAAACATTTTTCCGATTGCATCAACTATACAACCCTCAAGATATTTTGCCTCGCTTTTCACATGGACCCACGACTCGTGCGACATCCATACTACTCCACGTTAAGTCTAAACCCATCAATCTTGATGAGAAATGACCCGGTCAAGGGCACCCCACGACTCGTGAGACAGCACCCAGGACATGACCATCCCCACCCTTGGTACGATTATATCGTACATCAAGGAAATGAACATATTGCCTCAGATACCTCGACCCACGACTCGTGAGACATCGAGATACAAAGAAAACAACTCATGTTTACTCCCTATTGATGGAAGGCAAGGAACTTGGAAACATTCTTTTCTTTGTTCCTTTATTTTACTTAATATTGTAACACTTGCTTGATTCAAGTGTGGGGTTTTCTTGCAAGATCTCATCAATTTATTTTCTATACAATTTACATTCAATCATCATATGAAAAACCAGAATGTAAATTTACCAACCATGTTTAATTTGTCATTTCATTCCAAAATCCAAAAGTTTATTTTGTTTTCAAATTAATGGAATCAAAATCAAACCTCATTTCAAAATAAAAATCAAATCAAAGAATTCCATTAGCAATATTATTCAACACTTTGAATCGCAAATCCCATCATGAGCAATATTATTCAACACTTTGAATCGCAAATCCCATCATGAGCAATATTATTCAACAATTTGAATCGCAAATCCCATCATGAGCAATATTATTCAACACTTTGAATCGCAAATCCCATCATGAGCAATATTATTCAACAATTTGAATCGCAAATCCCATCATGAGCAATATTATTCAACACTTTGAATCGCAAATCCCATCATGAGCAATATTATTCAACAATTTGAATCGCAAATCCCATCATGAGCAATATTATTCAACACTTTGAATCGCAAATCCCATCATGAGCAATATTATTCAACACTTTGAATCGCAAATCCCATCATGAGCAATATTATTCAACACTTTGAATCGCAAATCCAATCATGAGCTATATTATTCAACACATTGAATCGCAAATTCCATCATGAGCTATATTATTCAATACTTTGAATCGCAAATCCAATCATGAGCAATATTATTCAACACTTTGAATCGCAAATCCCATCATGTTTATAACAATTATAAACACACATAAATCGATTTATTTATGCATAAGTAGCTCTGATACCACTTGTTGGGAATCGAACATGACCCGACCCGAGCCGCAGCGGAAGCGGGTAAGGTTTTAACAATTTCGGGTAGTCTTTCGATTCAACCCAAGAATCCATATGCATAATATAAACCGAGTATAAACCAACCATAGGGGGTTTAGGATTTTACCTTACTTCACTTGGTAGTGATTGAGGCTTTCCAAGCAAGGCGTGGCCGAACTTCTTTGGCTCTCGGAATCATGAAATTCCAAGTGGTTCTTCAAAAGCTCCTCCAAAGAAAACAACACACAAAGAGTCTTTAAGAAAAGAACTCCTCTAAAGAAAGTCCACACTTCAGAAGTCTTACAACCTAGAAAGAATTTCTTAGGCTAAGAACTTGAAATTCCTTCGTAATCTATTGAAGTTAGATTGGAAGAGAATTACTACTTAATTCTATTAACTTGAAAGGAAGTATAGAGAAGAAGAACTTTTATTGCAATGATTCAGTGTGTTAGTAAATGAAAAGCTAGGGCCTCCTATTTATAGAAGGACTTACTTCACCACTAAGCTTTCAACAAAACTTAGTTGAGAAGCTATCCACAAAGCTTATCTGATAAGCTTTGTCATCAACCCTATCCGATAAGGTATATTCCTAGCATATCTTATCCGATAAGCTTTGTCATCAACCTTATCCAATAAGGTATATTCCTAGCATATCTTATCCGATAAGGTATATTCCTAGCATATCCTATCCGATAAGTTTTGTCATCAACCTTATCCGATAAGGTATATTCCTAGCATATCCTATCCGATAAGCTTTGTCATTTACTTAGTTGAGAAGTTTCGTACTTTTCTTAGCTGAGATGTTTCGTAAATTTCTTAGCCGAGAAGTTTCGCACTTTTCTTAGCTGCGAAGTTTCGTACTTTTCTTAGTCGAGAAGTTTCGTACTTTTCTTAGCTGCGAAGTTTCGTACTTTTCTTAGCCGAGAAGTTTCGTACTTTTCTTAGCTGAGAAGTTTCGTACTTTTCTTAGCTGCGAAGTTTCGTACTTTACTTCTCCAGGAAGCTAGCTACTTAGCTTCTCTCAGAAGCTTTGTAGTTAGCTTCTCCAAGAAGCTTCTCTTAATTAATTAGTCCGACTAATTAATCTTATTCTTCCTCTTAATATTTCCTTGATCAATTGTTTAGTTAAGTAAACTCATTTGCTTAACTAATCAAGTCTTAATTAATTAATCTAATTAATTAATTTCTTCCAATCTTTGTTAAACCCTTTTAACAACATCGTTTTACTTTTAAACAACGAATTCAATATTCTGGTTGCATCTTGTGAATATTATGTGTGACCCCTTAGGTTCACCGTTAGCTAGCCGTGGGCTCACAACACTTTGTGATTTAATTAGTGAATAATTACTATAATTATTCCGGTCAATTAAACAAATTTAATTGACCACCTTAGAACTAATCTCCATTAGTCCATTGGTACCCACACTCCATAGTCGATGTCTAGCCACAAGCCCATGGAGCCTACTTAATAGGTGAATGTTGTTCGTGTGAACCTTTCCTTTTATGTTTTCCATGTACGTACGGTCCTTTCAGTGACCAACCTCCCGATCAAGGCCTGGGATATGGTAGTTGATCGGTTTCCCATAATACCTCGATTCTATGTATCTTATTCATCATTAGATTCCCTTGTGACCACAACTTTGGAAACTCCTTCCCAAGTGTCACATACCATGCGCACGGATTTTATCAAGAATCTAATACTTTAGAACACATAGGAGATTCGCTCGACTCATTACATCGAGTCAATGAATTCTATATTGATGTCATCAATCTCCATGTACGACTACCTATACCCAACGTAAAACCACATAGACCCGCTATTAAGTGGTCGGGAAATACATCAAAGTATAAGCACCCACACATGAGATTACTCTAACCATCTCAAGTCGAAGGACTAATATCCGTACACTAGCATAAATGAGAGAATACTTTGTCACCGATGTGCATTTTATGCCTCCAAGACAAGATTCTCTCGGTGGGGCGTTCAGTGCATTTGTTCTACAACAAACCACTCACTCGTATACACTGGTATCCACATACCGGCATCCATGGAAACACAATGCCTTCCAACTATTGGAACATGTATATTTGTGTGACTCTATCCGATCCCATCGATGTCCTGTCTCATTGGGTTCTATGACTCAGAACAATTTTAGATCACGACCTTAGAGGCTTATTCCATGATTGGATCGATTCCATGCCCCATAGTCATTTGTGATCTAAGGACTTCATCTAATTGTTGATTGATTACAATTAATGAATTTGGCCAATAAAATATTATTAATCAAAACCAGATTGTTTTTACAAGAGTAGATTACAAGTCATTAATTGGCTTGTTGGGCACTACTCTAACACAAAGAAGGTCATTTTATCTGGAAGACGACAAGGGAATGTCTACACAGTGGGCTGGAATTCTGTTGACAAGAATTTAAGTGTTTGTTTGGTGGCATCAACACCAAGTGAAGTCAGTTGGCTGTGGCACAAAAGAATGAATCATGTGAATTTCAAGACCATCAACAGACTTATCAAGAATGATCTGGTAGAAGGAATTCCAAAGACAGTCATGAGCAAAGATAAGCTTTGTGACGCATGTCAGAAGGGTAAACAAATCAAGTCATCATTCAAAAGCAAGAAGCACCAATCATCTGGAAGGATCTTGGAGCTGTTACATATGGACTTATTTGGACCCATTGATCCAATCAGCAATGGTGGAAAGAAATACTGCCTAGCTGTTGTGGATGATTATTCAAGATACACTTGGGTGATTTTCATGAAGAAGAAAAGTTAAACCAAGGAGCATCTTACAAATCTGATGGAGCAAATTCAGAATAAAAAGAGTATGAAGATACTGAAGATCAGATCAGATAGAGGGACTGAATTTACAAACTCTACTGTTGAAGAGTATTGTAATGCCAGAGGAATCAGCCATGAGTACTCTGCTGCCAGAACCCCTCAAGAGAACGGAGTTGCTGAAAGGAGAGACAGAACTCTGAAAGAAGCTACCAGAACGATGATAGCTGAAGCTAAGCTGCCTCGAAGATTTTGGGCAGAAGCAACAAATACAGCATGTTTTACCCAAAACAGATGCATGATCAACAAGCACCAAAACAAGACTCCATATGAAGTTTGGAACAACAGGAAACCAAACATTCATTACTTTAGAATTTTTGGTTGTAAATGTTTTGTTTTAAATAATGGGAAAAATCACCTTACTGCTTTTGCAGAAAATGCTGATGAAGTAGTATTTGTAGGATACTCTACTGTTAGTAAAGCTTATAGAGTCATTAACAAAAGAACTTTACTTGTAGAAGAATCCATTCATGTAGTATTTGATGAACCTAGTCAATCTTCTGAAAAGAATCAAAGTACTGATCAGAATCTGTCTACTGATTTTCAGAAATTGAGTGTTGAAAAGAATGAAGAATATATTCCCATCATACTACCTGATCTCAACTCAGCTGCTAACTCAAGTGCTGTTCAAAATAACAATGCTGATTGTCTAACAGAGGAGTTGCAAACAGCTGACAGACCAGAGAATGTTCAACAGACAAGTGCTGTTCAATAGACTATTACTGGAACTCCAATAGTATTGTTGCAAGATCACGACAGAGGACAACATTATGATTTGCAGCCTGATCTTAGATGGCTCAAGAATCACCCACCAGAGCTGGTGAATGGTGATCCTTTGGATAGAGTAAAGACAAGGAGAGCTGCTGCAAGTGAAGCAATGTTTTTCAGGTTCCTATCTCAAATTGAGCCCAAACAGATTGAAGAAGCTCTAAATGATTCAAACTGGATTGAAGCTATGCAAGAAGAGCTAAATAAATTTGAAAGGAATGAAGTCTGGTACTTAGTTCCTAGACCAAGTCATCAAAGAGTTATTGGCACTAAATGGGTATTCAGGAATAAAATGAATGAAGATGGTGTGGTCACCAGAAATAAAGCAAGATTGGTTGCCAAAGGCTATTGTCAAGAAGAAGGTATTGACTTTGATGAAACTTTTGCACCAGTAGCAAGATTAGAGGCAATCAGACTCTTTCTTGCCGATGCTGCTCAGAAGAATTTCACAGTCTATCAAATGGATGTGAAATCAGCTTTTTTCAATGGAGAATTGCAAGAAGAAGTTTATGTTGAACAACCACATGGATTGGAAGCATATCAAGAAGAGGACAAGGTATATCGTCTGAAGAAAGCCTTCTATGGAATGAAACAGGCTCCAAGAGCATGGTATGATACCCTATCTGATTTTCTTTTAATTAAAGGATTTCGTAAAGGTAAGGTAGACAAGACCCTGTTCACAATTGAATGGGAAAATCATATATTGCTTGTGCAAATATATGTGGACGATCTCATTATTGTTTCAACAAATCAACAGATGTGTGATAAGTTCTCAAAGCTGATGCAGAACAAGTTTGAAATGAGCATGATGGAAAACTTAATTATTTCTTGGTTTGCAAGTAAGACAGTTGCCTGGTGGAATTTTCATCAGCCAAGAAAAATACACAAAGGATCTGTTCAAGAAATTTGGTATGGAAACTAGCTCTACTGCTAATATTCCAGTGTCTACTAGTCTTCGTTTGGATAAAGATGAAGATGGAAAATCAGTGGACATAACCAAGTACAGAGGAATTATTGGGTCACTGTTGTACTTAACAGCTAGCAGACCTGATATTATGTACTATGTTGGGGTTTGTGCGAGGTATCAATCAAATCCTAAGGAATCTCATCTCCTAGCTGCCAAAAGGATACACAAATATCTTAAAGGTACCGAAGATTTGGGATTGTGGTATCCTAGGGAATCTGGATTTGAACTTATTGGATATTCAGATTCTGACCTTGCTGGCTGCAAGATTGACAGGAAAAGCACAACAGGTGCCTGTCAGCTCTTAGGTAGTCGTCTGATCTCTTGGATGAGTAAGAAATAGACTTCAGTATCCATATCAACTGCTGAAGCTGAATATATAGCTGCAGGAGCTTGCTGTGCACAGATATTATGGTTGAGGCATCAACTAGAAGATTACAACATAAAAATCAGTGGAATATCTATCTACTGTGACAATACAAGTGCAATCAGCCTTACTCAGAATTCTACAAGTCATTCCAGGACTAAACATATTGAGATCAAACATCACTTTATTAGAGATCATGTGGAGAAAGGAAATGTCATGATAGAATATGTGTTTATTGAAAATCAGATTGCTGACATCTTAACAAAACCTCTAAGTGAGACAAGGTTTTCAACTCAAAGAGCTGAACTAGGTCTACTAAAATTGGATGCATAAGCTGAGGGGGAACTCATCAGAAGACTGAAGTTCAACAGCTTACTCATCATATTATCTTCAAGGATTAACTCTCAACAGACTAGTTAACTTATGAATTCTTAAAGTCAGGGGGAACGTGTACGACTAGCGGTACTTCTGATTAAAAGATGAAATTTGTTGATGAAAGTTAGTTGAAGTTATTTTTCATCAGAAGATTAAAGTCTTGAAGATTGAAGATTAATTATCTAGCTGGATTGACAAACAGCCGAGGAACTCACTGTATAAAAACGTTTTATTTTAAAATGCGCTTTTACAAGTATAGTAAGGCGGTTTGCATTCCCGCATGTCATTAAATGCTTTTTGAATTTGAAAATGCGTAACTGACGCCGCACGATCAGGACTGACAAGAAACGGATCTAACGGTTGGCTGGTATCACGGAAACCAAAATACCCTAACTCTATAAATCCAGATCTGATTAGACTTGTCATTCTTTACGCACCCAAATATACTTAGAGCATTTTTGAGAAAAATCTCTTGCATTCTATCTTCTGCAAACTCTCTTTCACTAACATCCTACAGATTCAAAGATGAGTTCTGGTGTTGAAGCAAAATTTGAGGGTATGTACTTGGTGTATGACGCGTATTATCAGTCTGGTATTGATTTGATGAAGGAATTGCTGGAAAAATTTAAGACTGCTTCCCTGGTTAACTTCATGGAATTACACGAAGGACTGGTCTGGAAGGACCAAGTTATGGAGTATTACAAGACTGCCGAAGTGGATTTTACCAAAAGGGAGATTAAGGCAACTGTTGGAGGCAAATCCATCGTCATTACCCCTGTTGTTCTTCACGAGATGTTTGGTCTGCCAAACAAAGGAAGGCATGACGTCACTACTCTTGCTGAGGACAGACATCAAGAATTCTGGGCTATCTGTGCCAAGGAGGGTGAGATGTTGACTGGCATCATCAAGAAAAGGCAACTGAAGGATGAATATCAGCGTATGGCTGATATGGTTCCGAAGCTGATAGAGAATTGCACATTCTCTTTGGATGCTGTCACTATGAAGAGATTTAGCATAATGGTGTCTATCTATATTACCTTGGAAGTGAATTGGTCAGTAGTCATCTGGTACATACTGGCTCACTTTCATGAGAAGAAAGGGAAAAAGGCCACTCCTCAGACCAATCACAGGATCACCTTAAGCTATCTGCTTCACAAGATGGGTTGTCAAATGACAAATGGGAAGGAAATCCATACTGCTAAGGCAATGGCAAAGTATGTGCCTGTTCTGAAGAGGAAAGCTGATGAGGTCGAAACTGATGAAGACTTAGAGGAATCTAAGGAAGAGGTTCCTGCTAAAAATCAAAGGAGATTGGTGAAAACAGCTCAGCTTGCTGTTGAAAAGAAGAAAGCTGAAGAGCCTAAGGAAGTGGCTGAACAGAAGAAGACCAAGACATCTGTCAAACAGCTCATCGAGCTGTTGAAGCCAGAACAGAAGAGTCTAGAGCAAAAGGAGGTAGCGGATGCCATCATAAATCAGACTAGTGCGGAAATACAGAATATTTCTCCTACTTCTTCTTCAAGAACTCCATCTGCTGAACATCCTGATGAGAATGTTTCTCACAGGACAAGAAGTCAACTTCGTGATACAGGTGCTTCCAAACCTGTTCCAGGAAAAACAAAGAAAATTGTAAGGAAGAAGATGACTTTCATTGACTCACCCACTGAGTTAATTAATTTCGTAAGAGAAAGCCCTCATTCAGCAGAGAGGCCTGTTGGTGCTGATGAAACGTCTGCTGCTGAACAAATTGATGCACAATAGACTGCTCAAGAAAAACCAACAGCTGAGGTTGCACAACCTTAAGATGATCCAGATGTGATGATCATTGACCCTATAGCAGCTGCAGGTCCTGCTCCTGCCAAGGCTGATAAAGGAAAAAGAAAAATCCTTATCAAAAGAAAGAAAATCTCTGCTGCTGACAAAATGAAGAGAGAGGAAGCTGAGCAGCAAAAGAGAGATGAACTGGAGGAGAAAAAGGTCCTTGAACTCAGCAAGATTCAAGTAAAAAAGGACAAACAGAGAAGGAAGATGTCTGAAGCAGAACGTAAGGCAGCTGAAGATGCTGAACTTGCTATGGTCATTGAGCTGAGCAAGACAGATGCTCATGGACCTATTCATGCTGGTGGAATCAAGATTGGTGAATCTAAAGAAGATAAGCCAAAGATGCCTGTTGGCACTGTCAAGCCAAATGCCATGTTTGAAGTTAGAAAATCTTTTGACATTATTAATTCTGATAAATCTATCTTCAACAGGTTTGAGAAGGCCTTAGCTTATTTTGATCAGAAACTGATGCTCAAGACTTTATTCATTCATGAGAAGCCAAGATATATAAAGTGGAGAGACTACAGATTGAATAAGTCTGTTGAAGAGCTTCAGAGTTGGAAGGAGTTAGCTGATGAAGAAAGGTGGGTTCTTCAATGGCTAAAGACTGACTCCATCTCAAAGGCCTTGGATCCTGATTTCGTTAGAGATGCTATGCATCAGTATGCAAAGGATTTTGCAACATAAGAGGCCAAGATCATTGAGAACACTTTGCCTGGAAAAAGAAGAAAATCTTATGATCCTGTAGAAAGGGCTCTTCAAATTGCTGTTATGACTGCCCTGAAGAAATGGGCTGCTAAGTCTGGATATCAGCAAGGATCTTCAAGTGAGCTGCCCTCGCTGCCAAGTATTCAACATATCACTTTTGGCAAAGAAGTGAAGGATTATTATGAAATGCCCAAAGTAAAGCCATCTGCTCCAATTCCATGGCCTGTTGTGAGACAAATTCGTCAAACAACAGTCTTTACTGATGAAGGCAAAATCATAAGTAAAATCTTTGAAGATGTCACTGATCAGCCCTGATAAGGGGTAATTTGGATCCCGTGCCTTAACAAGCTCGGTGTGTATCGAGTAACGCCAATCCTTGCCCCCCAGGAACGACGAGCCGAGCCAGGCCCCTAAGTATATTGTTCCGAGCTTACAAAGAAAATCCGAGACCATGAGATACTGTTGGGCCGAGCCCAGGCCCAAGCCCGTCTGCTCAGCTATAAATACCCCACGCATTTATGACGACGACAACTTCCCAGGTGCTGTTCCTTCGAGGCTACTGCTCGGATTCGCTTGGAATCAATAGCATAGGTTAGACTATATGTATTTCACCCTCTAGCTTGTACGGCATCCAATAATGCTCGAGTAGGACCCCAAATACTTGTAATTTGTACTCAGTCAATTCGAATACAATTACCATTGGTCTTTACTTTCCATTTAATATTGTTG
The DNA here is from genome assembly GCA_038501285.1 of Penstemon eatonii. NCBI lineage: Eukaryota > Viridiplantae > Streptophyta > Magnoliopsida > Lamiales > Plantaginaceae > Penstemon > Penstemon eatonii. The sequence goes on along the minus strand of CM076710.1, from coordinate 33,471,421 downwards.
ATATCGCACTGCAATTCTATCCTTGATCGAGCACACGAAAATGCGTAAGATCAATTGGCGCCCACCGAGGGGCTCTATTCGAGTTTTAGATCGAAATATGCCTACTACGAGGAGAAATACGTATATCAGAGGAAAATCCTCCCATGCAATGGGAGCGCAAAATTCAGTGAACAATGAACACGACAATTAGTCGCATGCGAATCATTAATTAGTAACTTGGCAATCTGTTTTCCAGAGTGCTTTCCAATCAGCAAGACGCTCATCAGGTAAAGGTCGAAGATAAAATGGGTTGAATTTCCAACTTTTAGATTGTTAATTCTATTATGTGATAGTTTAGTTCGTTATTTCTTTCTTCGGATTTATTTTCCACAAATGATCAGTCCTCTATCCTTAACCCGAGTTAAATATTGCAAAGATATCATTAGCTTGATCATCAGTTTACGGCAAAAAAGTTGTGAGAATCTATGGATTTGCAATTTATTGATGTTTGGAATTTATTTTTCCGACCATCATAATTAATAATTTCAGAATGTGTTATTTCTCAATCCGTATTCATCGACTATCTGATGTTAATCTCGATCAATGGGAATAGATTTGTTTAGTTTCCTTTGCTCGATAAAAGTTTCTAAGCGGACCTTGCAATTAAATATCATTGAACGCCCAGTAAAACGACGGGAATAGGATATATGAGCCTTCGAAGTCGCAACTAAGGATGCAGTGCAGCTCGATCAATAAATAGGGATTCATGATCTCAAGGGTAGGGATAATTTGGGGATAACTACAAATTCCGATAAGTCTTACTCAAAGTCGATCAAAGGAATTGAAGAGACATAAAAGGATAAAATAAAGGAATTCGACCTGAAAACAAAGTTTTATTAATGATATTCTTTGAATCAAGTTACAAGAGAAGCCTCGAATACAATATTAAAATCCGAGCTCAAATAATACAGCACTAACGCTCATGCCCTATTACAAACTCTACAAGTTATTCTACTTCGTTACATGCTTGGTCTTCCTTCCCTAGGATCGCCCCAGATGCAGAACTCAGCAGTGATTCTTCTTGGCAATCACTAGCCACGTGTCGCACATCCGTCTTCGTGCGGGATAAAAGCCGGATCGGAGCTCCTCTCCAGGACTTCAAACCGACCTTAGGTCTTCGTCGGTAAACAATGATTGTCGAAATCAATCATTATCTACCGATCGATCCTAACCGGTGCAGCGAAGGTTTACCTCAACGGAGTCACCCCAAGCGAGCTCGAAGGAACTATACTTCAAGAAAGCCCTCGAGGAAGCTGGTGCTCCAGATTTAAAGAACTCCTCTCAGATAAACCAGCTGCCTGATCGGACGCTACGCTAGGAAACAGGCTTTCTAACCCGCCCCAGACAGAATATATCTAGGAAGACAGGTTGCCTGCCGGTATTCTAAGCGCAAGTTCTTTTGCCTGTCGATATTCTAAACGAAGAAGGTTACACCAGAAAAGACCAGAATCGGAAAATAAGGTTCGAATTCTTATCTCAAATTCCTTTATTTTGGAAATCATACGAATTGATGGCAAGGTTCGACCCATATTGGTCGGACAAAGCATATTGGCAAAAAATGAGGAATATTGGATAATCTAAGGAGAACTATTTATAGCAGCGAAGTTTTAGAACCAATGGTTCAGATAACAAATCACGAACGGCTGAGATATAAGTAATAAATGAACTGACCGTTACGTTTCCTGAGAAATAGGGTCCTGTTTGGATAGGAGGACGCATGATTTAACGGGGCGTGTAGGAGAATTGTGACATTCTAAATGCCAGACTGCTGAATAACGCTGTTAGACTTGAAGAAACCCAAATCAGCCTATTCGAACAAAACTCTCGACTTGAAAAGTTCAACGACCGTGGAAATTTAACACGACCAAGGATTAGTTGCGACATTTTTCATATTTAAATTTAGGTCTATCGGAAAAATTGTTTACCATTAACTCAAGCAAGTGGTGTTCGATTTGTTCCATTATTAATATCTGAGGATCGAAGTCAGGGTATTGAAAATGAGAATTTATCTAAATTACGTTTTCATTTATCGACAAGATAAAGGAAAATATATTTATTTTATCTCGGAAAATACAAGGTATGGGAGATACATTTCGAGCACAGCTCAAGCTGAGTTATTACAAAAAAACTATAACTCTCTACAATCCTATGAAATTTTTCGGTCTCTTCTCCTCTTGCTTATCCGGAGTAACTTATCCCCGAGCGGTAGAATTTCCTTTGGAGCCACAGGCTTTTAACTTTATTTACGATTTTCCGAACACGGAGGGTTGGATGCACGGTCTGACGGGTAATTATGGTCTTCGTCATTTTCTTCCCCAATATGCGTTCCTAAATGCATTGTAGCAACAGGTCCCCAGTCGAAGACCTGTGCTACAACCTACGGACTCCGGGAATCTGGCATATTGGCTTTCAAGATGGAAGTGGTATTTGCCTGTCGATATTCTAAGCGAGGTCGAGAAGTTTTCCTCCTGAATGAAGAATATTCAGCTCAAAGAATACTTGAAGTCTAAGCTCGAATAATTGAACTGAAAGAATAACGATCCCGATCACCATGGTCGAAGGAATAATACTCCAATGCTACCAATTAATCTATTTCAAGGGCGTAACTACCTTTTATAGTAAAAATGGAGGAGAGTTCAACGGCAGATAATCAGTGAAACGAATGGTTAAGATCTGCCGACCGTTGCAATTCCCGATAAATGAAGAACCATTTGGAAAAGATAAAACTTATCAAAAAAGTGGCAACATATGCAAAGGGCTTAGGTCGGACAAAACAAGAACCTCGCAAGGAATATTCTTATCAAGACAAAGCGATTATAGGGTTATTTACTATTTGCTGTCTCGCTATGTTTCATCTACTCTCACGATTCCAGAAGACTTTTATCCCCTCAAAATATCTTTCAATCAGAGTTATGTAGTCAATGGAAATTCGTTTCGCCAATAATCATATTTACTCGTCATATTTTAATATTATCAGTCTCTACTCATTTATTATTCCGAGATCCTGGATCTATATTCACCTATTATCAATCCTTGTCCGTCTCCGTCTATTATTAAGGGTGAAAGTTGTTGCTAAGACCCTCGAAGATCGACCAAGGGTGAAAGCCGTTGCTATGCCCCTTGGATCGAAAATATTAAAATGGGTGACGACCCTCGTGCTAAAAATGCTCTGAAACGACTAAGGGTGAAAGCCTCTGCTATGCCCCTTAGATCGAAATTATTAAATGGGTGAAAGCTGTTGCTACGACCCTCGGGCTAAAAATGCTCTGAAACGACTAAGGGTGAAAGCCTCTGCTATGCCCCTTAGATCGAAATTATTAAATGGGTGAAAGCTGTTGCTATGACCCTCGGGCTAAAAATGCTCTGAAACAACTAAGGGTGAAAGCCTCTGCTATGCCCCTTAGATCGAAATTATTAAATGGGTGAAAGCTGTTGCTACGACCCTCGGGCTAAAAATTCTCTGAAACGACTAAGGGTGAAAGCCTCTGCTATGCCCCTTAGATCGAAATTATTAAATGGGTGAAAGCTGTTGCTACGACCCTCGGGCTAAAAATGCTCTGAAACGACTAAGGGTGAAAGCCTCTGCTATGCCCCTTAGATCGAAATTATTAAATGGGTGAAAGCTGTTGCTACGACCCTCGGGCTAAAAATGCTCTGAAACGACTAAGGGTGAAAGCCTCTGCTATGCCCCTTAGATCGAAATTATTAAATGGGTGAAAGCTGTTGCTACGACCCTCGGGCTAAAAATGCTCTGAAACGACTAAGGGTGAAAGCCTCTGCTATGCCCCTTAGATCGAAATTATTAAATGGGTGAAAGCTGTTGCTACGACCCTCGGGCTAAAAATGCTCTGAAACGACTAAGGGTGAAAGCCTCTGCTATGCCCCTTAGATCGAAATTATTAAATGGGTGAAAGTTGTTGCTACGACCCTCGGGCTAAAAATGCTCTGAAACGACTATGGGTGAAATCCTCTGCTATGCCCCTTAGATTGAAATTATTAAATGGGTGAAAGCTGTTGCTACGACCCTCGGGCTAAAAATGCTCTGAAACGACTAAGGGTGAAAGCCTCTGCTATGCCCCTTAGATAGAAATTATTGAAGGGGTGAAAACTGTTGCTACGACCCTAAGTACAAATTATCAACTAAACAAGATTCCGATACATATCCTATCTCGAACTGCGGCAATCATGATCACACTAGAGTAAAAACAATATAGTCATACAGCAAATCAGGGTAAATAAAAAACATCTAGAGAAGCTTATTGTCGGAGAAAATCTTCCGAAGCTCGGCATTACGAGCCTCATATCCAGCTTCGTATCCACGATCGTAAGCCTCCTTCTCTCGACGCGTGAAGTCTTGTCTCTCCTTCTCGTGAAGACTTTTTAGTTTTTCGAGCTCCTCATTCAGCTGCTTGTGGATCTCCTCCCCATCCTCTTTAACAGACTTCTCCCTCTCTAGAGCAAGCTTCTCCGCGAAGACACGGTCGAATTCGGCTTTCTTCTCCTCCAGCTCGAGGGAAATAGCAGCACGCTGATTTGTTTCCCGCTCAGCAAACGTTTTAAGCTCAATAAAATCTTGTCCGGCCTGTTAAAAGGATCGACAGCGTTAAAAAAAAAAAAAAAAAGAGAAAAAGGAATAAATAGATATACCTGAAACAGGAAATGCGTCCCAGACTCAAACAGCTCTTCTATGTTTCTCTCCATGGACATATTAGGTTCGGAAGAAGTAAAGTTAGCTTGCAACAAACTATCCATGAGATCAGCCTTAGGAGACCCATCTTTCGACTCCTCAGGCAGGGAAGGAGTAACCTTCGGAGGAGTGGGGTCAACGCGGGGTTCGGGAAGATTGTCAATTTTTAAAGCCTCAGCAGAAGCCCCTCCACTAGTTTCTAACTTGAGCTTTTTGTTGAGACCTCCTGCGGGAGGAACGGTCGAAGCAACGGGGGATGATTTACTACCAATAGCAAGATTTTGCAAAGCCTCAATGGGAGTGACCCCATCGGAATAAGGCCTCTTGTTCGAAGAGGGAACAGGAATCTTTTCTCTGACAGGATCTTCACTCGAAGAATCGACAACTTTAGGGGAAGAACCCCCGAGCGCAGCCTCGAGCTCTTCGTCCAAAATGGACTTGCTGGAACCGCCCTTGTTTTGCTTTGAGGAAGTGCTTTTCTCTTTCTTATTTTCCCCTCCTTTAGGAGCTTTCGGGGAAGACACAGAGGTCTTAGAAGAAGACTTGGAGGGTTTGGCCTCCTTGGCAGTTTTTTGCTCCTTGCTCGGATTCTTATTCTTCAAGCCACCAAACAACTGTTTGGGGTCAATTGCTTTGCCTAGTATGTTTTCCATAATGAACAGGGAGAGAGGTAAGAAATTAGAAGGATACAAAGTATAAAGGAAGAGCTCCGATCTCTAAAAATATTTTCTGACAAAGTTTGAAGAGGTTCTGATATTTATAGGCACTAGACCCTATAATTGTTAATAGTGGAATCGACGCGACTATCAAGAAAGATTCTGTATGGAATAAATAGATATCGAACATAGATCACGAGAAAGTATTGAACTACGAAAGGAAAATAATGTCTAAATATTGGCGGGATTGGAATTTACAAATTACACGAATTAAACCGAAAGGAAAACAAATCCGATTACAAAAGTGAGTTACATACATGTATACATTCGATCCCTAACTACGAAACTATAGATCACCCCCTCCTGCGTGATCGAACTTAGCATTCGGACCAACGCCTTCTCCACTGCCGCTGCCTAACAGATTAGTCCGGTCAACGGATCGATCATTTTCCTTATCCGATTCGTCCTTTATGTTAACATTTTCTTCTTTCCCTGAAGTAGAAGGGTAATCATTGTTAGAGCGCTCGAGCATGTCAGGGTTAGGCATCGGAATGCCATACTCTTCTACTAAGGAGGCAAAGCGGTGATCCTGCCATCTTATATCCGTCTTGGGTAAAGAGGAAGCTTTGTAATCTTTCCCCTCAGCATTTTTAAAAGGGTTCATGTGCTGATAATATTCGTCCATATTATCTGGAATTATCCCGGCCGAAACCAATTGTTGAACCCCTTTGTAGAAGATCGTTTGGAGAATCCCCCCCATTCTCCTTTGGACTAAGGGATCTAAGACAGGAGATTCCAAGAATTCTCGTATGGCCGGAATCACAGCCTCATCCCGGCCTTGGGCATATGCACGCTCGGAATCTTGCTTCGCCAGCTAAAGTTCAATCTTTATCTTCTTCAGATCATCCTCGAGGACACTTCTCTCTTTAACAGATGCCAACAAATCCTCTTCTACAGAGGAGGAGCGTTTCGTAGTCGCTTCCTTGAGCTCCTTCTTTACTTGGGATAATTCCCGCTGGCTCTCTGCCAGTTGAGATCGAAGGGCTTGATTATCAACAAAAAATTGCGCATATGAGTCGTGAGCATCTTGTGATTCCTGCTCTAGTAGTGCCAAACGATAGGTTTGAATAGCGAACAAGTCCCCGACCTATGAGATAGTTTAAAACATCAGCAACATTAGGGACTTTAAAGAAAGAAGAGATAGTCAAAAGACAAATGTTCACCTCATGATATGTTCGAGAGAAGTCACTCAAAACCTAGAAGTCACCCTTGACAGTGTGAAGCAGCATATCCCGTTTGAATCGACTAGCCATAAAAACTCTAGCGGCTTTGTCAAATTCATTCTCACCAGCTGAGTCCAGATCAGTTAGAACGCTATCATCCTCAGGGTACCCAGCAGCCCTGCTACCGCGGAGATGCTCGTCCACAAAATCCGCCACATCAGGCTCCGACCTACCGTCTCGACATGGAACCGAATCAGATTTCACGCCAAAAGGCTTTACCCTCCTCGAGGGCCCAGGGTAATCAGCATTCCTCTTTCGACTCAGAAGCTTCTCATACTCCTGAACACCCTGGATCCTGTTCCAGGAATGTTGACTATAGCCAACGGATGAAAGAACCGAAATATCGGGGGAAAACAAAGTTCGAAGAGGCCCAGCAGAGGCGGAGTTCAAGGAACTCATAGTACCAACGCCTCTTAGATCGGGAATTGCGACTGGAATAGTAACTGAGTTTCCGCCCAAATTACTTGTACCCGCTCTGTTTTCGGAAGTACTTGGCAACGGATCGAAATAGAACGGTTTGTCTTCAACCGGACAGGCCGCTGATAGTCGGAATTTCTCAACAATTTGACCTGCAAAGGAAATACGAGGGTCGCGTAAATGTAAATTAATGATCCATCGCGTCTCAAGATAGGAACAAGTTGAAAACATACCCAGAGAAAGAGAGGCGAGAGGCGGAGCGGAAGAAGCTGACAAGTCACCAAACTGAGGAAGCGACCCTTCTAAGGATTGATCAGATACGGGACGAGAATATTTGAGTATTGGAGCAGGATAATCACAGCGGCTCAACCTAGCCAATCGTAAAACACCTTCCTGAATCAGGAGCTCGGTTTGGTAAAGATTTGACCGCAACTGCTCAAGAAACTCGTCGGAAAGCCGATGGTTGAGTTTCTCTTTAATCTTGCGAGGACCATATGACCAAGAGTTGACTCCATCCCATCGATAAGGTCTCATCTTCGAGCTACCTTCTGATATAGGGACATCAGGGCCCTTTACAAAGAAGAACCTCCTTTTCCAACATACACTCTTTTCCGTTGTAATTCTCGTAAGAAAGGGCCTTTTCAACCGCTGGCGGATGGACACAAACCCCATATTCGAGCCCTTGCACAGATCCATTCGAAATATTTGCCAAAAATTACTGAAAGAGGCCTCTTCCCCCTTTGCCTCCATAAGAGCGCTAAACGCTGCTATATACGCAACGGAGTGCGGGAGAAGCTGAGCGGGAGAAAGTGAAAAGAAAGTCAAGATATTTCTGACAAGGGGAATGAACGGGATACGCAAACCATAAGGAAATTGATCCTCGTAGAAGGCTTGACAGCCAGCCGGGGGATCGGTAGCACGTTCGCTATAAGAGGGAATAACGATCGAAAACCCCGTGGGAAGAAATTTCCCGAACTTCGCCTCGAGGTAAGTACGATCCTTCTTTGAAAAACAGCAGGAAGTCTGGCTGGCAGGAAGTTCGGACTTGTTTGAGGTGATGGCGGTAAAAGGATGCGTATGTTTAAAAATCCTGACAAAAGCACCCTCGCCGATGCTGCGTTTCTCAACCTCATTTTCTTCGAGATCCTCACTCGGATCCTCATCCTCGCCTCCTTGGTGAAACTCCCCATCTTCATAATCATCTACAAGCTTAAATAAAGGATCGGACTCTTTATTTTCTCCGACCTTATTCTTACCTCTTGCACTTCTAGAGCTCGACATTATGGATTGAGAAACAAGTATACGAAAGCAAATGCTTCTTCGAACTTAAACGCTTCGAGCTCAAGAAAGAATGTAATATGTAAATAATTTTTCAACAAATCAACATATATATACGGGGTTAAAAAGGTAAATTGCAAACAGGTCCCCGAGTAACCGCGACGGTTGAACTTACTCTGGGTAAAAACTTAAAGTTATCCCGCAGAGAATTGCACTTTTGATCCTTCATTCTCCAAGTTGCGGGATATGTTCATTGAAAATTATCCCTGGGAGTCTCATGAGTCCTTTATGTTTATGGTCGAAAAGTAAAGGGAGCATTCGCTAAGGAAATGAAGAAAGCATCGCGGTAACTCATAACGAGGAACATACCAATTTGGAGATCGTACGTAAACAAAGAACGACAAGGTAATTATCTTGACATGCCAATGCATGTATTGTTTCTATATGCACTCTTTTTCCCTAGCGCGGTTTTTATCCCAATGGGTTTTTCCGGGTTAGGTTTTTAACGAGGCATATCCGAAGCATGTTCCGAACAGCACATCTCATACCAGCGGGCAATATAACTTGTACTTCTTCGAGCGCAAGCTCCTCTTTATGCTCGAGAAGTGGGGAAGTATTGATAAGGGGTAATTTGGATCCCGTGCCTTAACAAGCTCGGTGTATATCGAGTAACACCAATCCTTGCCCCCCAGGAACGACGAGCCGAGCCAGGCCCCTAAGTATATTGTTCCGAGCTTACAAAGAAAATCCGAGACCATGAGATACTGTTGGGCCGAGCCCAGGCCCAAGCCCGTCTGCTCAGCTATAAATACTCCACGCATTTATGACGACGACAACTTCCCAGGTGCTGTTCCTTCGAGGCTACTGCTCGGATTTGCTTGGAATCAATAGCATAGGTTAGACTATATGTATTTCACCCTCTAGCTTGTACGGCATCCAATAATGCTCGAGTAGGACCCCAAATACTTGTAATTTTTACTCAGTCAATTCGAATACAATTACCATTGGTCTTTACTTTCCATTTAATATTGTTGATATCGCACTGCAATTCTATCCTTGATCGAGCACACGAAAACGCGTAAGATCAAGCCCAAAGCTGTTAATGAACCCATTAGCAATTGAGTGGAAAGCTAAGGAGTCCAATGCTGATCAAGAGACTGAACTGAAAGATGCCCCTATCCAGCAGGAGAGTGAAGAGGACCAAGCTGCTGATCCTAATGCTTCATCAGCTAATTCGCATTCATCACTGATGGAAGCTTTCCAATTATTAATGGAAAATTCAATAAGGGAAATGGAAGAGAGAAACAACATGCAGTTAAAGAAATTGCAGCAAGAATTGGCAGAATCCAACAGATTACAACTTGAGCACATGCAATTACTTACTGCAAGAACAGTAAAGAATGCCATTGACAATTTTTCTCTGCCTGAGGATCATACTAGGCAGATGACTCAGAGTGTTGTAGAGATGAACAATAATATTGAAGATGTAAAGGCTGATGTCAATCATCTTCATACTGCCTTGGAAAGAGCTTAAAACAACATTGCTGATCTTACTGCTACCTTCATCAATGTCGGTGAACAAGAGAAAGCAGTTAATGTTGGACTGTTGCAGGAAGTTAATAAAGCTGGAGATGTTATACGTGAAGAACTTACCACTATGCAACTAAACATTGATTGTCATAATGATCAGAATGACTCCATCAGCACCTCTCTCAATCATCTAACTGCCAGCCATGATGTAGCAAATCAGAACATCAAAGCTTTATGTGCGGCAATGAAGATTCAATCAGTTGCACTCAACCGTCCTATGAAACCTGCTAATGTCACCAATTCTGATGATGACAAAAAGGGGGAAGAAAAGAAGGAAGAGCCAACTCTTGAGGAAGCTGCTGCTACTGAACTTGAAGAGACTGATGTTGCTTAACAGACTGGAAAGGTAGAAGGCAAAGAATAAGCTGCTGAAGAAACCAAGGATAAAGCTAAGGAAAAAGCTGCATCCAAGGAATCTGATGAAGAACAATCAGAGCCCAATACCAAATACAAAAATGAAGAGAGGATCAAGAGAAGGATAGACGAGTTAGCAAAAGAGCAGGAAATCAAAGAAAAGATGGAAGCTGGTAAGTCTAATCTAATCTTGGATGATGATGATGCTGATGAGGTTGAAGATGAAGATGAAGAAGAATCTTCATATGAATATGAAGAAGTGTTTGAAGGAGATGATGAAGAAGCTGATAGTTAGTATAAGCAAATCCATTGTAATCAGTTATCTTTATTTCTTTTTCAGTAATCTTATCTGAACAGAAATTGTAACTTGTAATCATTATCAGATTATCAAATAAAAAGTACAAGTTCTGTTTCCAACACATCTTTTCTATCTCAGAAAATTTTGAGGATCAAGACTTTAGTATAGGTAAAACAGGTACTTAGCTGATGTTTTGTCATCATCAAAAAGGGGGAAATTGTTGGATAAGGATGAAGATAAAAAGCACTGAAGTCAATTAGTAAAGGGTGGTGATGATTTCCAAAACCTAAGATCAGCTAAGTATGGAAAACATAGTTGTAAAATCCCTTAGAAGAATTTTGACCAATTAAGAAGACTATCAGAAGGGTCAAAGATTCAAGGTCCAGAAGACTACTGATCTGCTGAAGGAAAGAAATCAGACTGGTGAAGATCAGCCGTCTCAAATCAGATTTGTTCAAGTTTGGGATCAGCTCTGTTCATCATCAGACTTGCACTTTCGATCAGCCAAGTAGAAAGGATCAAGAAGTCTACCCAACAGTAACTAATGCCCCTGGAAGTAATAAATGCTGAAGTACAAGGTTATTAAAGACAAATGATTGAAGAAAGACCCCGTATCAGTTTGGTGCATTTAATGCTGCCTGACAGAAAGTACAGTTCGCAGTACTGTCACTGTGCAGAGAGCCGTTCGCGGATTTTAAGGACCAGAAATCAAGAGATTTGAATTTTGTCTCTCTTCAACGGACATAATTCAAAGAGTGACTATAAATAGCTGAAGAGACGAAGAAAGAAAATAACACAACTGAGAGATTAATTTCGAAGCAGAATATTTTCTAAGTCTCAAGAAGCTCTAACAGCTCACTCGTCTGCTGAAGTCATTTGTTGACAGAAGCCGTTGAAGTTTAAAAGAATATACATTTTCTGAGTGAATCTGTAAAAGAGAGTGTTGTGAGGAGTTCTTATCCATCTTTATGAGTGATAAGACTCTGTAGAATAGGTCTTCTTTGTGATTTCCTATTGCGCGCTTGTGGTCGTTTCATTTGTTGTTCGACGCAAGCAGAGTGTACTAATTACTTTGTGTTCTTAGTATAACCCAAGATCTGTGTGACTTGGAAGAGTGGACTAAAGGATATTTAAATCCATATAACCACTATAAAAATTCTTGTGTTTTTACATAACTTTTACTTGCATATTTTCAGATATGCATAAAACACTTGATTAACTGTTTGAAAAAGGTTTAAAGGAGTTTTTATAAAACTGGGGATTAAATTTTTCAAACTACTAAGTATACTTGTGAAAAACACTTTATAAATCCGCTGCAAGTATTCTGGTATTAAAACTGATTTTGACAAAAATCAGCTAAGTAACTATCAGATTACTGGTCAGCCAAGCTGTTCAAAGATTTGTTCGCGATCAGCCTTGTAAACTCACTATTCGGTAACCGCTTAGTCTGTTTAAGTTTGAACAATAGTTTTAATGTTAAAATTTGATTAAAAAGTTTTAGAGGTCTATTCACCCCCTTCCCCACCTCTAGACCTCATCTGACCACTTGGGACCAACAACAACAAATGAGAGCGAAATCAAACGATCAAATTTTTCCAAGTCTCAAACTCAAGAACAAAACACCATTAGCTTAGTCATCTGTTGACAAAGTCGAGTTGAAGAAACAAGCCAAATACTAAATCTGAGTGATTTATGTAAATTGAGCGTGTTGTGCGAAGTGTGTATATCCATCTTTTGTGAGTGATATAACTTCATAGTATAGGCTTTCTTTGTGATTTTCTGTAACGAACTTGTGGCTTTATCATTTGTTGTAAATGCGCAAGAAGAGTGTACTAGGTTATATACTGTTTCTAGTATAACCTAAATCTTCGTGATTTAGAAGAGTGGACTAAAAGACATTCATGTATATATAACCACGATAAAAATTCTTTGTGTTTGATTAGTTGCATTTTTACTTGCATGTTTCCGAAAGCATACAAACACTTTGAACAGATTAAAGATTTTAAAAGGAGTTGTAAAAATTGGGGATAAAATCTTTAAGTAAGAAAAAACTTGTTTGAAAAACACTTGATACATTCGTTGCATACAAGTTTTAAACTCTGATTAAATTTTGAAACAGATAAGTAAATCAGACAAGTGGTCAACTCTGCTGATTAAGCTAAATGCGCAATTAGCTAAGTAGTCTTACAAGTTTCGATCAGATGGGCGGGAAACTCTATCGACACTAATCTGTTACTTATAAAAGCGCGTTTCTAAGGATACGTTTTATGACCATGCTTATATAAGGTATCAGATGAGTAGAGTTTAACTTATCTGAATGCAAACAGATTACTGAGTAAGATGGCATGAGAATGCCTCTTATCACTCAGCAGCTCGTAGACGTGAGCAGCCCAGTTAACTTTCAGTCCATAGTATATACAGACCATGGTGTAGTACCTCCTCCTAGGTAACCCATCTAATGAACTCGTACTGCAATCCAGTACCTTCGCAATGATGTCTGCGAACCTCTGATACTCGTCTTTTAACCGAGTTTTCATCAGAGTCCCAATCATCTCTTCTCCCTTTTTAGCACAAATTTCCCAAAATTCTTCCTCTTTCTCAGACCCTAGGTCTGACACATCTCCTCCTTTATTCTTAAGTTTGTAAATTTCACTTAAAACAGCAGCAGAGACAGCAATTTTCTTACCACCAATAACAGCAGTCATGACAGTTTCATCATTGTTAAATTTCCTGGTCTTATAGAAGTGATATACGTCTTCTAAGTAGACCCTGTCTTCGTGTGCTTCCAGAACCGGAACTAAAGATGCCTCTTTGATTTTCTCCAAGAGTGAGCGCATCAGATCAGTACCCGAAAAGTGAAATTGCTGTAGTTTAGGTATCTTCCATCAATAATCTTTTCCATTTCTGAGATTAGTGAGTATGATTCTGCAAAAGCAATAAACTTTCGAAACAGGAGAGTTTGAGAGTGAGAGAATTTGAGAGTGTTTGAGTGCGTAAGACGACTGTGTTTTTCAGATCGGACTCTATAGGTTTTCTTTGATTTGGTTATCGTGATTAATCTGAACCGATGATCTAATCTGACAGTTTTTAATCGTGTGGATGGGAGCCGCGGATTTCAATTTTATTATTTTAATGTCAGATGGGCGGGAAACTCTATCGACACTAATCTGTTACTTATAAAAGCGCGTTTCTAAGGATACGTTTTATGACCATGCTTATATAAGGTATCAGATGAGTAGAGTTTAACTTATCTGACAGACGAGTGATCTGTTATCTGATATTACTAGAGAAGGCCAATAGCTAGTAATCTTCCTCTGCTGTTTGTCAATCCAGCAAGATAAAATAATCTACAGTCTTCAAGAATTAAGAACATATCTTCTGATAATTTGACTTCAACTACCTGTCATTAACTGATTTCATCTTTAGAACAGAAGTACCGCTAGTCTTACACGTTCCCCCTGACTTTAAGAATCCATAAGCTAATTAGTCTGTTGAAGGTTAATCCTTGAATATAATAGTGAATAACTAAGCTGTTGAACTTCAGTCTTCTGATGAGTTTCCCCTCAGCTTATGCATCCAAATTTAGTAGTCCTAGCTCTGCTCTTAGAGTTGAGAACCTTACTTCACTTAAAGGTTTAGTGAAAATATCAGCAATCTGATTATCTGTATGAACATACTCAATCATTACATTGCCTTTTTCAACATGATCTCTAATGAAGTGATGCTTGATCTCAATGTGTTTAGTCCTTGAATGACTTGTAGTGTTCTGAGTAAGAGAGATTGCACTTGTATTATCACAGTAGATTGAAATTCCACTGATCTTGATGTTGTAGTCTTCTAGTTGATGTTTCAACCAAAGTATCTGTGCACAACAAGCTCCAGCAGCTATATATTCAGCTTCAGCAGTAGATATAGAGACTGAGGTTTGTTTCTTATACTCATCCATGAGATCAGACGACTACCTAAGAACTGACAGGCACTTGTTGTGCTTTTTCTGTCAATCTTGCAGCCAGCAAGGTCTGAATCTGAATAACCAATAAGCTCAAATCCAGATTCTCTAGGATACCACAATCCCAATTCTTGAGTGCCTTTAATGTATTTCAGTATCCTCTTGGCAGCTAAGAGATGAGATTCCTTGGGGTTTGATTGAAATCTTGCACAGACTCCAACTGAGTACATTATATCAGGTCTACTTGCTGTTAGATACAACAATGAACCAATAATGCCTCTATATTTGGTTATGTCCACTGATTTGCCATCTTCATCTTTATCCAAACGAAGATTTGTAGACATAGGAATGGTAGCAGTTGAGCTAGTTTCCATACCAAATTTCTTGAACAGATCTCTTGTGTATTTTGCTTGGCTGATGAATATTCCATCAGGCAACTGTCTAACTTGCAGACCAAGAAAATAATTAAGTTCACCCATCATGCTCATTTCAAACTTATTCTGCATCAGCTTGGAGAACTTATCACACATCTGTTGGTTAGTTGAACCAAAAATAATATCGTCCACATATATTTGCACAAGTAATATGTGATTTTCCCATTCAATTGTAAACAAGGTTTTATCTACCTTACCTTTACGAAATCCCTTAATTAAAAGAAAATCAGATTGGGTATCATACCATGCTCTTGGAGCCTGTTTCAGTCCATAGAGGGCTTTCTTCAGACGATATACCTTGTCCTCTTCTTGATAGACTTCAAATCCGGGAGGTTGTTCAACATATACTTATTCTTGCAGTTCTCCATTGAGAAAAGCAGACTTCACATCCATCTGATAGACAGTGAAGTTCTTATAAGCAGCATAGGCTAGAAACAGTCTGATTGCTTTAAGTCTTGCTACTGGTGCAAAAGTTTCATCAAAGTCAATTCCTTCTTCTTGACAATAACCCTTGGCCACTAATCTTGCTTTGTTTCTGGTGACAATACCATCTTCATTCATCTTATTTCTGAATACCCACTTAGTGCCAATTACTCTTTGATGACTTGGTCTAGGAACTAAGTACCAGACTTCATTCCTTTCAAATTGATTCAGCTCTTCTTGCATGTCTTCTATCCAGAAGGAATCATTAAGAGCTTCTTCAATTTGCTTAGGCTCTATTTGAGATAGAAAGGTGACAAACATAGCATCTTGTGCAGCAGCTCTTCTTGTTTTCACTCTATCTAAAGGATCACCTATTACTAACTCAGGTGGGTGATCACCTATCTAAAGGAGTAATATTGGCATAATGCCATCTCCAGCAGTGATGAGCGGGGTCGGGCTGGGAGGGAGCGCGGGGCTGATTGGCGGGGCCTTACTCAGGATGGCCTTACTCTTCTAGAAGGCTCGGGATCTTCGCTATTCCTTTTCCGGGCCACTCGAGCTTCAATTATTTCTTGGGATTGGATCCCCTTTAACGTATAATAGCTATAGCCCGCCGCGGTCGGATCAGACGTACCAGTTGAGAATACCGATTGTAGTGGGCCAGAAGCTTGTGGTTGTGAAGTTCCCTCGGCAGCAATTTGAAGAAAACCTGTAGCTACGTTCGGAACTGCAGAATTGTCGGTTCTACCATTGGTTCCTCCAATCATCAAAGTAGCCCTTGATTTCTTCTGCTTGCGGGGCAGACCTTGGGACTCTGTAGAAAATGAAGCAACGACCGAACCGGCTACAGAGGTTCGAAACTTCTCAACAATCTCGGCTGAAAAATCGAGAATGACTTTAATCTCGAGCCGAGAAAAAACCAACTGATTTATAGGAAAAGAAATAATATACCTAAGTTGGGAGGAGCAATTACAGCAGGCTCCTACTCATCAGTCCGAGCAACTTGGTTAGTTGGATCGTCAGAAGGTACGGTCGAAGATTCGCTAAAATTGATAGGAGGGGCAAGATAAGAACATTTGCTGAGCCCCGCCATTCTCAAGACCCTTTCTTGGGTCAATAAAGCGGTTTGATAAAGATCAGGATGAAGGGTCTGCAAAAATTCATCCGGAAGCTCGTGATTCATCCGTCCTGTGAGTTTCCGCCTACCGTAAATCCAAGACCTCTCTCCAGGCCATTCGTAAGGGGTCGGTTCTGGAGTCTCTGCAGAACATGGAGTCTCGGGGCCTCAGACAAAAAAGAACTACTTTTTCCACCCTTTCAAGTTGCTTGAAACGTTACTCGACAATATCGATCGATTCGACCTCTGCGAGAAATATATGTACCCAGCATTCGAAGATGTTTAGGAGCTCACTTGGAAAACCCGCCAGAAGTTTTGGAAAGCTGCCTTCTTCCCTTTGGCCTTCATTAACGCGCTGAAGGCGACAATGTACCCGATTGAATTCGGAAGAATTTGAGAGGGAGCGAGGTGAAAAGCCTCTAAAACGCTACAAATTAAAGGAATAAAGGGGATGCGTAGGCCGTAAAAGAATTGCCTAGTATAAAAAGCTTGGCACCCCGTAGGAGGATCGGTGACACGCTCCTCAGGAGTTGGAATGACGATCGAAAATCCGTCACCTAAGTACTTACCGAAATTGGTCTCCAACGTACACTGGTAGAAGGTTCCGTCCACTCAAAAATCGTAACGACAACACTTCTACCTATTCTGTACTTGGCTTGCTCGTTCTTTCCTAAGGGAAGATCATCGTCCCCCGCGGTCTCTTCGTTGGTGGCCTCGCTTGAAGTGTCACTTTCACTGCTCTCCGAACTCGAGTTTGACTTTGCTCCGTCGGAACTAGAACTAGGGCTGGGGACCCTTGAAATCTCAGCTTTGGAAAATTGAGTATCCACATTCTGCATCTCATGGGAACCACCGTCTTGTTCTTCCACTACCTTGGTCTTGCCTTTGGGATCTGTTGGACTAGACATTATATGGTCAGGACGATCGAACAAGTATTAGGGTTTTCTAATCGATCTATACGCTCTGATCTTGGGTTCTTTGAGAGTCTTGTGCAAATGAATCTCCGACGATCAACTTATATATACAAGGTCAAAACGGTAAATTGCAAACCGATCCTCGAATAGTCACGGCGATTGAACTCCCGCGGGATAATTTCAAACCTACTTTCTCTTTAATTGCACATTAGACCCCTATACTACACGGATTTATGGGCCACAACCCAACACATGAAGAAAAACAACGTTTAGATTTCAGTGTTCGTTTACTACTATGCGATCGGAAAAGTTTGGTCGGAAAAACTAAGGCGGTTTTAACAAGCAGTCGACCACGGCGTCACGAATTATGAAGCGATGATTTGCTTGTAAAAAGCTTGATAACCATTATCAACGAGAAAATTTATGTATCATATCAGTCATTATGGTGTTCTCATGATATACACTCTTTTTTCCTGGTTCGGCTTTTATCCGAATGGGTTTTTTCGAATTAGGTTTTTAATGAGGTTTATCCGAGACATCATAATAAGGTTCGCTCACCCCGGCGTATCACATACTTCTCCGAGCTTAAGCTTCACTTTGTGCTCGGGAAGTGGGAGAGTATTGATGATGGGTATTTTGGGAGTCTACCTCTGGGAACCTAAGCAAGGTCGAGTGTTGGCGATCTCCGACCATTCAAAAGCGATGTCGAGCTCGGACCAAGTGATGTTCTGATCGAACTTTATTAAATGTAGTTTTGTGACCTATGATTACTGTTGGGCCGATCATAGGCCCAGGCCTAGGAACCTCGTAATATAAGCGTACGGACAGTCCAGGAAGCTCACTTTCCTCAGCTATAAATACTACAGACATTAATGAAGGATACACAAATTCCCAGGTGCATTCCATTCGAAGCTGCTGCTCGGAAGGATAGTTTAGGCCATTTTATATGTATTTCGCACTCTAGCTTGTACGGCATCCTATAATGCTCGAATAGGACCCCCGATACTTGTAATCTATGCATCTCTTATTGCTATATACTCTATTGATCTACTCTCCATTTAGTTTCGTTTAAGTTTGCATCATTTTAAATATCGATCATACCACGAAATCGTGCAAGATCAGTTTTGTAGGTTAGGATTAGGAGTAGGAGTAAAGTAGAGAAGACCTGGTACTCGGACGGTGGCTGTTCAAGACACATGTGTGGAAACATACATGAGCTGACTGATGATGTTGCTGTGGATGGTCCAAATGTGACGTTTGGAGACAGCAAGGAAGGCAAGATTGTAGTAAGTGGAAAGCTGATCAAAGGCAACATTGAGATATCTGACGTCTCTTATGTTAAAGGCCTTAAATACAATTTGCTGAGCATAAGTCAATTTTGTGACAAAGGATATTCAGTCATCTTCTCAACAGATAAGTGCTACGTTGAACAGATTGGAACAAAGTGTTGGGAATCGAACATGACCCGACACGAGCCGCAGCGGAAGCGGGTAAGGTTTTAAAAATTTCGGGTAGTCTTTCGATTCAACCCAAGAATCCATATGCATAATATAAACCGAGTATAAACCAACCATAGGGGGTTTAGGATTTTACCTTACTTCACTTGGTAGTGATTGAGGCTTTCCAAGCAAGGCGTGGCCGAACTTCTTTGGCTCTCGGAATCATGAAATTCCAAGTGGTTCTTCAAAAGCTCCTCCAAAGAAAACAACACACAAAGAGTCTTTAAGAAAAGAACTCCTCTAAAGAAAGTCCACACTTCACAAGTCTTACAACCTAGAAAGAATTTCTTAGGCTAAGAACTTGAAATTCCTTCGTAATCTATTGAAGTTAGATTGGAAGAGAATTACTACTTAATTCTATTAACTTGAAAGGAAGTATAGAGAAGAAGAACTTTTATTGCAATGATTCAGTGTGTTAGTAAATGAAAAGCTAGGGCCTCCTATTTATAGAAGGACTTACTTCACCACTAAGCTTTCAACAAAACTTAGTTGAGAAGCTATCCACAAAGCTTATCTGATAAGCTTTGTCATCAACCCTATCTGATAAGGTATATTCCTAGCATATCTTATCCGATAAGCTTTGTCATCAACCTTATCCAATAAGGTATATTCCCTAGCATATCTTATCTGATAAGGTATATTCCTAGCATATCCTATCCGATAAGCTTTGTCATCAACCTTATCCGATAAGGTATATTCCTAGCATATCCTATCCGATAAGCTTTGTCATTTACTTAGTTGAGAAGTTTCGTACTTTTCTTAGCTGAGAAGTTTCGTAAATTTCTTAGCCGAGAAGTTTCGCACTTTTCTTAGCTGCGAAGTTTCGTACTTTTCTTAGTCGAGAAGTTTCGTACTTTTCTTAGCTGCGAAGTTTCGTACTTTTCTTAGCTGAGAAGTTTCGTACTTTTTTTAGCTGCGACGTTTCGTACTTTACTTCTCCTGGAAGCTAGCTACTTAGCTTCTCTCAGAAGCTTTGTAGTTAGCTTCTCCAAGAAGCTTCTCTTAATTAATTAGTCCGACTAATTAATCTTATTCTTCCTCTTAATATTTCCTTGATCAATTGTTTAGTTAAGTAAACTCAAATGCTTAACTAATCAAGTCTTAATTAATTAATCTAATTAATTAATTTCTTCCAATCTTTGTTAAACCCTTTTAACAACATCGTTTTACTTTTAAACAACGAATTAAATATTCTGGTTGCATCTTGTGAATATTATGTGTGACCCCTTAGGTTCACCGTTAGCTAGCCGTGGGCTCACAACACTTTGTGATTTAATTAGTGAATAATTACTATAATTATTCCGGTCAATTAAACAAATTTAATTGACCACCTTAGAACTAATCTCCATTAGTCCATTGGTACCCACACTCCATAGTCGATGTCTAGCCACAAGCCCATGGAGCCTACTTAATAGGTGAATGTTGTTCGTGTGAACCTTTCCTTTTATGTTTTCCATGTACGTACGGTCCTTTCAGTGACCAACCTCCCGATCAAGGCCTGGGATATGGTAGTTGATCGGTTTCCCATAATACCTCGATTCTATGTATCTTATTCATCATTAGATTCCCTTGTGACCACAACTTTGGAAACTCCTTCCCAAGTGTCACATACCATGCGCATGGATTTTATCAAGAATCTAATACTTTAGAACACATAGGAGATTCGCTCGACTCATTACATCGAGTCAATGAATTCTATATTGATGTCATCAATCTCCATGTACGACTACCTATACCCAACGTAAAACCACATAGACCCGCTATTAAGTGGTCGGGAAATACATCAAAGTATAAGCACCCACACATGAGATTACTCTAACCATCTCAAGTCGAAGGACTAATATCCGTACACTAGCATAAATGAGAGAATACTTTGTCACCGATGTGCATTTTATGCCTCCAAGACAAGATTCTCTCGGTGGGGCGTTCAGTGCATTTGTTCTACAACAAACCACTCACTCGTATACACTGGTATCCACATACCGGCATCCATGGAAACACAATGCCTTCCAACTATTGGAACATGTATATTTGTGTGACTCTATCCGATCCCATCGATGTCCTGTCTCAATGGGTTCTATGACTCAGAACAATTTTAGATCACGACCTTAGAGGCTTATTCCATGATTGGATCGATGCCATGCCCCATAGTCATTTGTGATCTAAGGACTTCATCTAATTGTTGATTGATTACAATTAATGAATTTGGCCAATAAAATATTATTAATCAAAACCAGATTGTTTTTACAAGAGTAGATTACAAGTCATTAATTGGCTTGTTGGGCACTACTCTAACAATCTCCCACTTGCCCTAAAGCCAATTACCCATGGTCCTGAGTCCCATCTTCATAGGATGTCTTTCAAAGACCTTTTGCGATAGGGGTTTAGTCAGTGGGTCTGCCACGTTCTCCTCCGAGTCAACACGCTCAACTTTTATGTCGCCTCTACCAGTGATCTCACGGATCAAATGGTATCGTCTCATTATGTGCTTGGATCTTTGATGAGATCTTGGCTCCTTTGCTTGCGCAATAGCTCCATTATTATCACAAAAGATAATAATAGGCTCGGCAATGCAAGGCACAACATCCAACTCTTGTCAGAAGTTTTTCATCCAAACACCTTCTTTTGCGGCATCTGATGCTGCAATATACTCCGCCTCAGTAGTTGAATCGGCTATGGTTTCTTGCTTGGAACTTTTCCAACTAACCGCACCGTTATTGAGGCAGAACACATATCCTGACATAGATTTGGAGTCATCCACATAACTTTGGAAACTTGAATCAGTATAACCCTCAAGCTTCAAATCTCCATTACCATATACTAAGAACAATTCTTTAGTTCTTCTCAAGTACTTAAGAATTGCCTTCACGGCTTCCCAGTGACTGTCATCGGGATCGAATTGGTAGCGGCTCATTACACTAAGAGCTTGTGCCACATCCGGTCTTGTACATAGCATGGCATACATTATGCTCCCTACCGCGGATGCATAAGGTATCCTAGACATCCTTTCTCTCTCTTCAACTGTCTTTGGGGCCATAGACTTTGAGAGAGAAACCCCATGTCTAGCCGGGAGCAATCCTCGCTTGGAGTGCTCCATACTAAATCTTTTCAAGATTTTGTCTATGTACAAAGATTGGGATAGCCCAAGCAACCTTTTTGATCTATCTCTATAGATTCTTATTCCCAATATGAAAGATGCTTCTCCCAAATCTTTCATGGAGAATTGTGTGGACAACCATGCTTTTGTTTGCTCTAATATCCCTACATCATTACCTATGAGTAGGATATCATCAACATAAAGTACGATAAACTCAATTACACTCCCACTAGACTTCTTGTACACACATGGTTCATATACGTTTTTTGTGAAGCCAAACGATTTGACCGTCTCATCAAAACGTATGTTCCAACTACGGGAAGCTTGCTTAAATCCATAAATGGACTTATGGAGTTTACAAACCTTTTGTTTACTCCCATTGGATGTGAAACCTTCTGGTTGCTCCATGTATATTTCTTTATCAATGTTTCCATTGAGAAATGCAGTTTTCACATCCATTTGCCATATCTCATAGTCATACCATGCGGCTGTGGCAAGCAAGATCCTGATGGATTTAGGCATAGCTACGGGCGAAAATGTTTCCTCAAAGTCAATACCTGGCCTTTGAGTATAACCCTTCGCGACTAGCCTTGCTTTATAGGTGATTACCTCTCCATTTACTCCAAGTTTTCGTTTATAGATCCATTTGCAACCTACAGGAACTATTCCTTCAGGTGGATCTATCAAGGTCCATACCTCGTTGGAGTATATAGAGTCCATTTCGGATTTCATGGCTTCAAGCCATTTTCCCGAGTTATTATCTGATAATGCCTCCTCGTAATTTTCTTGGATCATCATCCAATTGACCGGTTTCATGTAGAAGTCCATAACGCTCAGTCTCCCATCGAATCCGATCAGACCTTCTTAGAGGTTGTGTACTTGAGGTCTCTTTCATTTGATCATGTGTTTCCATTGGTTGTGGTGATGAGTTCGTCTCACGAACCTCATCTAATTCTATATCAATACCATTTCTATCTGATAGAAGATCCTTCTCTATGAAGGTGGCATTTCTAGAAACAAACAATTTTTGCTCCTTTGGATTATAGAAATAATATCCTATCGACTCTTTAGGATATCCCACAAACTTGCATAAGGTGGATCGACTATCCAACTTATCTCCCACTATGTTCTTAACATAAGCGGGAGACCCCCATACTCGCATATAATGATATGAGTGTGCTTTGCCAAACCACATCTCATGCGGGGTAGATGGCACTGACTTAGAAGGTACTACATTTAGTATCTTTGAAGCCGTAAGAAGGGCTAGTACCCAAAATGAAATAGGAAGGTCTGTGAAACTCATCATAGAACGAACCATGTCTAACAAAGTTCGATTCCTTAGCTCAGACACTCCATTCAATTGGGGTGTACCGGGCGGGGTCCACTTTGAGAGAATTCTATTTTCTCCTAGATAACCAAGAAATTCATCACTTAAGTATTCGCCTCCATCCGATCGAAGGGCTTTAATACTATGACCGATTTGATTTTCTACTTCAGCCCTAAACTCTTTGAACATTTCAAAAGGTTCGGACTTATGTGTCATAAGATACACATACCCATATCGAGCGAAGTCATCGGTAAAGGTTATAAAGTAGAAGTACCCTCCTCGCGCACTAACGCTTAGAGGTCCACACACATCGGTATGAATTAAATCCAAAACTTGTGTGGCACGCTCCGGATGTCCAACAAATGGTGATTTGGTCATTTTCCCCTTTAAGCAAGATTCACAAGTTGGTTACTCTTCCGAGTTATCTATTTCTAGAGACCCGTTTGAGACCAACTTTTGAATCCTCTTTCTGGAAATATGTCCAAGTCTTGTATGCCATAAGTAAATGGATTCATGGTTATCTAGCTTACTATTCTTTCATTTAGAGACTTAAGGTAATCAGGACAATTCCTATTCGAGTGTCCTTTCTTTTTACAATGGAAGCATTCATAATCAGGTTGGCTTTTAACCTTTCTTTTCTTGATTCCACGTATGGCATGTAATGCTTGGTTATCAGAATAGGAACTCCTTCCTTTCTTTTTCCCTTTCTTTAGCTTTTGGGCCTTAGAGCGGGATGTACTAGCAAACATTATAGGTTTATTCTTTTTAAGGGAAGCCTCTGCCGTGGAAAGCATATTAACCAATTCATGAATAGGCACATCCATCTTATGCATTGTGTAATTCATTCTGAATTGTTTGAACAAGTCGGGCAAGGATTGAAGAATCATATCACCATATGTTTCATTGTTAAGGACCACGCCAAGATTGGCGAGATTTTCTATAAGCCCGATCATCTTAAGGCCGTGTTCTCTAACACTTGTGCCCTCTGGCATCCTTGCTCGAAAGAGAGCCTCACTCGTAAGATACCTTTCATTATGATCTTGTACCCCAAAGAGTTCTTTAAGGTGCAAGAGGATCTCGCTTGCTACTTTCATATGCTCATGTTGCCTTTGCAACTCATTTGTCATTGATGCCATAATAATACAACGAGCTTGAATATCATCATCAATATGTTTCTCATATTCAGCCCTTATAGTATCAGTGTCATCATCAGGGATGACAGTGGGAGGAGATTTATCAAGAACATAAGTTCTTTTATCCGAATCAAGAACAATTTTAAGATTTCTAAGCCAATCATGATAGTTGGGACCAGTGAGTTTATTTTGGTTGAGAATCAAGGTAAGTTGATTCTTTGCCATTTTTGAAAACGTTTTTCAAATCTACAATTGCGAAGAAGAGAATATAAGCATTTGATTGATTAATAATTAAATTATGATTTTGGACTTTAAATCATAAAACTACTCCCACTATTTTATCGAACCCCATGCCCCCACATGTAATTCGGGAAATAAATATTTCCTAGTGAGCTTGAGGTCCCGAGTGACTTTGTCCATACCCACGACTCGTGAGACATATGGACAATCCACCTAGGTAGAAAAACATTTTTCCGATTGCATCAACTATACAACCCTCAAGATATTTTGCCTCGCTTTTCACATGGACCCACGACTCGTGCGACATCCATACTACTCCACGTTAAGTCTAAACCCATCAATCTTGATGAGAAATGACCCGGTCAAGGGCACCCCACGACTCGTGAGACAGCACCCAGGACATGACCATCCCCATCCTTGGTACGATTATATCATACATCAAGGAAATGAACATATTGCCTCCGATACCTCGACCCACGACTCGTGAGACATCGAGATACAAAGAAAACAACTCATGTTTACTCCCTATTGATGGAAGGCAAGGAACTTGGAAACATTCTTTTCTTTGTTCCTTTATTTGACTTAATATTGTAACACTTGCTTGATTCAAGTGTGGGGTTTTCTTGCAAGATCTCATCAATTTATTTTCTATACAATTTACATTCAATCATCATATGAAAAACCAGAATGTAAATTTACCAACCATGTTTAATTTGTCATTTCATTCCAAAATCCAAAAGTTTATTTTGTTTTCAAATTAATGGAATCAAAATCAAACCTCATTTCAAAATAAAAATCAAATCAAACAATTCCATTAGCAATATTCTTCAACACTTTGAATCGCAAATCCCATCATGAGCAATATTATTCAACACTTTGAATCGCAAATCCCATCATGAGCAATATTATTCAACAATTTGAATCGCAAATCCCATCATGAGCAATATTATTCAACACTTTGAATCGCAAATCCCATCATGAGCAATATTATTCAACAATTTGAATCGCAAATCCCATCATGAGCAATATTATTCAACACTTTGAATCGCAAATCCCATCATGAGCAATATTATTCAACACTTTGAATCGCAAATCCCATCATGAGCAATATTATTCAACACTTTGAATCGCTAATCCAATCATGAGCTATATTATTCAACACTTTGAATCGCAAATTCCATCATGAGCTATATTATTCAATACTTTGAATCGCAAATCCAATCATGAGCAATATTATTCAACACTTTGAATCGCAAATCCCATCATGTTTATAACAATTATAAACACACATAAATCGATTTATTTATGCATAAGTAGCTCTGATACCACTTGTTGGGAATCGAACATGACCCGACCCGAGCCGCAGCGGAAGCGGGTAAGGTTTTAAAAATTTCGGGTAGTCTTTCGATTCAACCCAAGAATCCATATGCATAATATAAACCGAGTATAAACCAACCATAGGGGGTTTAGGGTTTTACCTTACTTCACTTGGTAGTGATTGAGGCTTTCCAAGCAAGGCGTGGCCGAACTTCTTTGGCTCTCGGAATCATGAAATTTCAAGTGGTTCTTCAAAAGCTCCTCCAAAGAAAACAACACACAAAGAGTCTTTAAGAAAAGAACTCCTCTAAAGAAAGTCCACACTTCACAAGTCTTACAACCTAGAAAGAATTTCTTAGGCTAAGAACTTGAAATTCCTTCGTAATCTATTGAAGTTAGATTGGAAGAGAATTACTACTTAATTCTATTAACTTGAAAGGAAGTATAGAGAAGAAGAACTTTTATTGCAATGATTCAGTGTGTTAGTAAATGAAAAGCTAGGGCCTCCTATTTATAGAAGGACTTACTTCACCACTAAGCTTTCAACAAAACTTAGTTGA
Organism: Penstemon eatonii; assembly: GCA_038501285.1. Taxonomy (NCBI): domain Eukaryota; kingdom Viridiplantae; phylum Streptophyta; class Magnoliopsida; order Lamiales; family Plantaginaceae; genus Penstemon; species Penstemon eatonii. Next base: position 33,444,809 of record CM076710.1, on the reverse strand, counting down.
GAAGCTATCCACAAAGCTTATCTGATAAGCTTTGTCATCAACCCTATCCGATAAGGTATATTCCTAGCATATCTTATCCGATAAGCTTTGTCATCAACCTTATCCAATAAGGTATATTCCTAGCATATCTTATCCGATAAGGTATATTCCTAGCATATCCTATCCGATAAGCTTTGTCATCAACCTTATCCGATAAGGTATATTCCTAGCATATCCTATACGATAAGCTTTGTCATTTACTTAGTTGAGAAGTTTCGTACTTTTCTTAGCTGAGAAGTTTCGTAAATTTCTTAGCCGAGAAGTTTCACACTTTTCTTAGCTGCGAAGTTTCGTACTTTTCTTAGTCGAGAAGTTTCGTACTTTTCTTAGCTGCGAAGTTTCGTACTTTTCTTAGCCGAGAAGTTTCGTACTTTTCTTAGCTGAGAAGTTTCGTACTTTTCTTAGCTGCGAAGTTTCGTACTTTACTTCTCCTGGAAGCTAGCTACTTAGCTTCTCTCAGAAGCTTTGTAGTTAGCTTCTCCAAGAAGCTTCTCTTAATTAATTAGTCCGACTAATTAATCTTATTCTTCCTCTTAATATTTCCTTGATCAATTGTTTAGTTAAGTAAACTCATTTGCTTAACTAATCAAGTCTTAATTAATTAATCTAATTAATTAATTTCTTCCAATCTTTGTTAAACCCTTTTAACAACATCGTTTTACTTTTAAACAACGAATTCAATATTCTGGTTGCATCTTGTGAATATTATGTGTGACCCCTTAGGTTCACCGTTAGCTAGCCGTGGGCTCACAACACTTTGTGATTTAATTAGTGAATAATTACTATAATTATTCCGGTCAATTAAACAAATTTAATTGACCACCTTAGAACTAATCTCCATTAGTCCATTGGTACCCACACTCCATAGTCGATGTCTAGCCACAAGCCCATGGAGCTGTTGGGATATAGCTCGATTTGTCAGACAACAAAGTGCGGAATTTAAAATTTTTCGAGGTATCCAATGGTCCCATAAAAGATGTCTCCACATTATGTATACAAAAGCAAGAACAAAAACGCACACAATGAATTAACAAAGGGGGTTTTTGCGATATACCTCGCCACAGGCAAGGTGGTGGAAACCTCCGGTCTTCGATTCTGATTCTGATCCGGTTCACAGGAGTGATCCAAGTGTCTCACTTCCAGGGATAGTCCACACCAATTGGATTCTGGCAACACCTCAAGATCTTAGGCTCAGAACTCGATGCAGGAGATTTGTTATTGAAGGATTGTATGAGATCTCTTGACAAATCAAGATCTAATACAATGGAAGGGGAGATCACGGCGGCGGCGGCACCAGGGAGCTCACGGCAGCACAGTGGCGGCGGCTTATGGTGGCGGCGGCGGCTAGCAGCTAGGGTTTCTAGCTTGGAGAGGGGGCGGCGCTTTTAGGCAGAGGGAGGCTAGGGTTTTTCTCTTAGGGTGTTAGCTTTTTAGCTCAAGTAGTTCCCCTTTTATAGACTCCTTCTGACCTAGGGTTTGCAAGACTCCTTATGGGCTTTAATTAATAGAAGCCCATGTCTTGCAATCCTTCATTTAATTAAACTACTTTAATTAAATGCCCAGTCCATTTAAATCAATATTTCTTTTCGCATAATTAATTAGCAACTCAATTAAGTATTTAATTAATTAAGTCAGCCAATTAATTAATTCTCCCACTTGAATTAAATACTCTTAATTCATTTAATTGATTTAATTACCTTTAAATCAATTAGTTCCTTTCATTTCCTTTTATAACAGTCACCGTCCAATTGTATTGTGTGTGACCCTCTGGGTTCACCATCAACTGGCAGCAGGCCCACGAATCCTTCGTGATTTAATTTATGAACAATAAATTGTTCCGGTTAATTAAACAACCTTCAATTAACCACTCCTAGAATTAAATCCTTTATTAATTCAGGAGTACCCACACTTCATGGTCGATGTCTAGCCACAAGCCCATGAAGCCCAATATCAGGTGAATTGATATTTGTGAACCTCGTCTCATATAATTACCATGTACATACGGTCCTTCTATCGACTAATATTCCCGATCAAGACTTAGGGTGTGTGAATTAATCGGCACCTCTAAATTTGTCTCGATAGCTATACTTTCTAATTCAGGATAATATACCTTTGTGACCTTTCTAAATTTGGAAATCCCTTTCCAAATTAGTCACCGACTGCGGCCGCAGATTCCTTGGATATATTATCTAAGAATCGTATAGGAAATTCTCTCACTCATTACAGTGAGTCAATAGATTCCATATCGGTACTAACCACTCGCGTACATGTCCATACGCACCCAACCTAGGCATGTTATGACCAAGCTACGTGGCCTATACCTAGATCTAAGTACGCACTTCCATGCACCGAATTCGCCCTAGCACCTCAAGTCAAAGGACTAAATCGTACACTATTATATTCCTTTGAGAAACATCCCATCACCGATGTGCGTCATGCGCTTCCACAATGGGTTTCTCTGTTCGGGTCGTTCGATGCGTTCAATCCTCCATTGAACCACCTACTCGTATGCACTGGACTCAAATTCCTTGCTCATGAAACACTACAAATTCACTCCATGTGAATCATGCATACTTGTACAAGTCTTGGCGATTCCTACGATACCCCGTCTCGTTCGGAATCTATGACTTGGAACACTTTTAAGATTACGACCTTTGAGACTGTTTCATGATTGCACTCAATACTGAAGTGAATCGTCCCATAGTCAAATGTAATCTAAGGGTTTCAACCAATCGCTTAAATGTATTCGCGAAAGATGAAGTTGGCCATTGTTTATCCTTATACATATATAAATAAACATGCGTATTATTATAAAATCAAAGATCGTTTCATACAGGATAGATCTATTACAAGCAAACAGAACTGGCTTGCAGGGCACTATCCTATCAATCTCCCACTTGCCCTAAAGCCATTCACCTACGGTTCTAAGTCCCATCTTTTCTAGATGACTATCGAACGCCTTTTGTGAAAGTGGCTTAGTTAGTGGGTCAGCTACGTTGTCTTCCGATTTGACATACTCCATGTGCATGTCACCTCTACCCATGATCTCCCTGATCACGTGGTATTTCCTCTGTACGTGTTTGGATTGATGGTGTGATCTCGGCTCCTTCGCTTGAGCTATCGCCCCGTTGTTGTCACAGAAGACGACTACAGGTTCAGCAATGCTAGGAACAACATCCAATTCTTGAATGAAGTTTTTCATCCATACACTTTCTTTTGCTGCATCTGATGCTGCGATATATTCTGCTTCTGTGGTTGAGTCGGCAGTGGTAGACTGTTTACAGCTTTTCCAACTGACTGCTCCACCATTGATGCGGAATATGTATCCAGAGTTGGATTTGAAGTCATCCACATCAGACTGGAAACTTGCATCAGTGAATCCTTCAAGTTTCAGTTCTCCACTACCACCGTAGACCAAAAACATATCCTTAGTCCTTTGCAGGTACTTTAGGATTGCTTTTACGGCAGTCCAGTGCTCTTCGCCTGGATTTGACTGATAGCGGCTCGTTACACTTAGAGCATGTGCTATGTCTGGTCGAGTACATAACATCGCATACATTATACTCCCTATAGCAGAGGCATAAGGTATGAGAGACATTCTCGTCTTTTCTTCGTCAGTTGTAGGGCACATAGACTTAGAAAGAGAGATACCATGTCTCATTGGAAGCAATCCTCTCTTGGATTCTTCCATCTTGAATCTTTTCAAGATTGTGTTAATGTACTGAGATTGGGAGAGTCCAATCATCTTCTTCGATCTATCCCTATAGATACGGATTCCCAATACGTAAGATGCGTCTCCCATATCTTTCATAGAGAACTGCGCGGATAACCACGCTTTAGTCTGTGCTAACATCTTGATATCGTCTCCGATTAACAAAATGTCATCGACGTACAAAACAATGAATTGTACTGTGCTCCCACTATTCTTCTTGTACACACAAGGTTCATATACGTTTTTGATGAAGCCAAATGCCTTGACTGTCTCATCAAATCGTATGTTCCAGGTTCGGGATGCCTGTTTGAGGCCATATATCGACCTTTGAAGTTTACATAATTTGTGTTCACTTCCTTTGGACGCAAAACCTTCAGGTTGTTGCATAAAGATCTCCTTGTCAATGTCTCCATTGAGGAAGGCGGTCTTTACGTCCATTTGCCATATCTCATAATCATGCCATGCGGCAATGGCAAGTAATATCCGAATGGATTTGGACATCGCTACGGGAGAGAAGGTTTCCTCATAGTCTATTCCAGGCCTTTGAGAATACCCCTTCGCCACTAAGCGTGCCTTGTGAGTTAAAACCTCTCCATTCATTCCAAGCTTACGCTTGAAGATCCATTTGCATCCTACAGGGATAGTTCCCTCAGGTGGATCAACCAAGGTCCAAACCTTGTTGGAATGCATGGAATCCATTTCGGATTGCATGGCTTCGAGCCACGCACCCGAGTCTATGTCTGACATCGCTTCTTGATAGGTCCTTGGATCATTATCGCCTCTTTCGTTTTCGTGAATGAAACCAAATCGCTCTGGCTCCTTACGAATTCGATCAGACCTTCGAAGAGTAGGTGTACTAGTAGGTTCAGTAAATTCTGGTTCAGCTCCCACTGTTTGTGAGGATGGGTCCGATTCCTGGACTTCATCAAGTTCTACGATTGTCCCATTTCGGTTGGAGAGGAAATCCTCTTCCAAGAAGTGGGCGTTCCTAGATACGAACGTATTACGTTCTTTAGGATCGAAGAACAGGTATCCAATGGATTCCTTTGGATACCCCACAAATTTGCACAAACTAGATCTACTATCTAGCTTATCTCCCTTTTTGTTCTTTACATACGCAGGAGATCCCCATACTCGTAAGTACGAATACACGGGTGCCTTACCATACCATACTTGGTGCGGCGTTGTTGGCACTGACTTCGAAGGTACTATGTTTAATATCTTCGATGCAGTTAATAGGGCCAAGCCCCAAAACGAAAAGGGAAGGTCAGCAAAACTCATCATGGAACGAACCATGTCTAACAAAGTTCGGTTCCTCCGCTCGGACACTCCATTGAGTTGGGGCGTCCTAGGGGGAGTTCGCTGGGCGAGAATTCCATTCTCTTTTAGATAATCAAGGAATTCTTGGCTTAAGTACTCACCACCTCTATCAGAACGAAGTGCTTTAATACTATGTCCAAGTTGATTCTCAACTTCCATTCGAAACTCTTTGAATTTCTCAAAAGTTTCGGATTTGTGTTTCATGAGATACACATATCCATAACGACTAAAATCGTCGGTGAATGTTACGAAGTAAGAGAATCCTCCTCTCGCATTGACACTCAATGGTCCACAAACGTCAGTATGGATTAAATCCAATGTTTGTTTGGTTCGCTTAGGATTCCCTGTGAAGGGTGATTTGGTCATCTTTCCTTTGAGACAAGATTCGCAAGTTGGGAGTTCATCCAAGTTCTTTATTTCAAGAGCCTTAGAGGAAACCAACTTTTGGATCCTACTCTTGGAAATATGTCCAAGTCTAGCGTGCCAAAGTTGTGGAGTTTGATTATCATATTTTCTTTTTCTAGATTGAATGTGCATGACGTCGGATTTAACAGGTTCTAGGGAATAAAGACCGTCTATCAAAGTACCACAAGCATACATTAAACCACCTTTAAATATGCTAAAAACTCCATTTTCAATGGAAAAATTAAAACCATCAATGTCTAGCATTGGTATAGAAATGTTGTTCTTAATTATCGTTGGTACGTACAGACAATCCCTTAAAACCAAAGTAAAATTTCCTAAAACCAATTCGACGTCCCCAATAGCCTCAGCGGCGATCCTAGCACCGTTTCCAAAACGCAGGATTCTATCCCCGGGCTTCAGGTATCTTACTGCTCCCATCACCTGCAAATCATTGCAGATATGAGAACCTGCTGCGGTGTCTAACACCCACGATGCACAGTTAATAGAAATATTAACTTCAACCAAGAAAATACCTTTGGCTACCAATTTCATCTTTAGGTAGTCTGGGCAGTTCCTTTTCCAGTGCCCTGCTTTCTTGCAGTGGAAACATTCGTCTTCTGGGCTTTTGCGCTTCTTTTGAACCACCTTGGTGATTGCCTTCGAAGAAACACTTTTCTTCTTCTTCTTACCTCTCTTAGGCTTTGCAGCCTTCGATTGGTGTGCAATCATTACCGGCTTCTCTTTCTTGAGAGTCGATTCCGCCGTTACCAACAAATTGGTCAGTTCGTGAAGGGCAAGGGTTCTGTCCTCCATGTTGAAGTTCAACACGAACTGGTCAAAAGAACGGGGCAGCGAATGGAGAAGGAGGTCAGTGCTAAGATCAGCGTGCAAGTCTACTTCCAATCGCCCTAGTTTTTTAACCAGGTTGATGAAGCGTAGACAGTGATCCTTGACACTGCTTCCCTCAGCCATCTTGAGATAAAACAACTCCTTAGTGGTCGCGAACCTTTCGGCACGAGACCTCTCTCCAAACATCTGCTGGAGGTGGAGAAGTATCTCTCTAGCAAGCGGCATAGCAGCATGCTGTTTCTGCAGTTCATTCGACATCGAGGCTAGCATGAGACATCGAACCTGAAGATCATCATCAACCCTTTTAGCATGGGCGGTTCGTTGTTCCTCAGTAGCTCGTGCTGCGGGTGCAGCAGGCATGGGTGTATCGAGCACATAGCTACGTCGCTCGGAGTCGAGGACGATTCTGAGATTTCTCAGCCAGTCAACAAAGTTTGAGCCATTCAATTTGTTTGCGTCGAGGATAACAGATAATGGATTCTTAGACATTGTACTTAATATCTACAATTGGAAAGAAGACAACATTAAGCTAACTGATCTTATGCCTAATACTTATAATTATCGAATTTGGACTTATTTTCGAAAAAGTTCTCCCACTATTTTATCGAAACAATCACCCCTTTAATTGCTCGGGAATTCTAATTCCTAGTAGGTCTTGACGTCCCAGCAGCAATTAATTGCACCCACGACTCGTGGCCATACAACCAATTCTCCAGGTAGGTATACATTTTACCAATTGTGTTACTCCACAACCTTCAAGCTTATTTTGCCTCGGCTTTCGCACTTATCTAGCACTGCTACATCATAAGTGTTACTAATCGTTAAGTCTAACCCATCAATCGTGATGAGCAACGGGCCCGGTCGTGAGTTCTCCGTAACTAGTTATCGGTCGATCCTCACATCCCGACCAGTCCTCACCCTTGTCATGTTTAGTTAAAACAGGAGTCAAGGAATTTCACGTATTGTCCCTTTCTTCGACTCGGGTGCCAGACTCTGGATCACCTCTATCGATAAGTAGACAACATACGTTAGTTCCTATTGATGGAAGGCTTGGATTTATATAAATACTTCATTTTATTTTAATCCAATATGACTTAATATTTAATTCGAGAGGGGGTTTCTGGTTTTGAAAGTTATGCCAACTCTCCTCGAGATCTCACCGATTCAGTTATGCTTTATCTTTTATTACGATCTAGATTCTAGCGCGTAGCCAAATATAAATCGACAAATAAATAAAAGCCATACAAGCCTAGCATGCATACTACCACAATATGTTTTCGATCGGGAGCCTCCTATGTGGGCCATCATCGAGCCAATTGATGTTGGCCCAATTGGTCAATCTAAAGGGTTCTCAAACAGGCCCTATGCTATTACACATTGTACCATGCATACATGGCCTTCTTATCTTCTTGGGCTCCCACCTTGCTTGTAAATGGGCCTCCATCCTAAACTAGGAAAGCAGTAAAGCCCTATTCTATTACAAAGGCTCAAAGTGGCCCAAAAACAATAATAGGCTCGCAGGCCCAATAAAAACCAAGCAATAAATTAAACCAATCACATCTACCCTAAGGTCAAGGCTCGTCTCGATCGAAAAACCACGTAAACAGTTCACGTAGAGCAAGAAACATGTAAACATCCTTTACTTTCTTCTATCTTAATTTTAAAACATCCTTTTAAAACTAATTCCTATGATTCTTGCTTTTTAGTCACTACTAATTATGACAAAATAAACATCCGGGTAAACAAAAATTAATTTTTTGTTCAATTTCAGAATCTGTTTTTCAACTTTTGAAAAATTGCATTTTCGGCCCCTCAACTTTCGAAAATTGCACTTTGACCCCAAAACTTTTAAAAAGTTACAAAAACACCCCTGGGCAGTTTCGGGCAGCAGATCAGAAAATAAAATTTTGAATTTTTGAAAATTTTCGATTTTTCAAATTGACCCCTCAAGTTTCGGTAATTGCAAAACAGCCCCTAAGTTTTCAGAAATTGCAAAACGACCCCAAAAACTGTGCGACCAGAATTGCAAAAACAGTCCAGAATTTTCAGATTTTCAGATTTCAAAAATTTCGAATTTTCAGCCCCCAAAAACCCTGATTTGCGATTTCTGCCTCAAAAGTCCTGAAGTTTTCAAAAACTATAAAAACGGCACAGATCTTGAAAAGCAGTTTTACCCATTGATAGATCTAGTCATAACAAGCAAGAATCAACTTACAGAACATAATTATCACGTGTTCTCATACATATAATTAAACATATACGGTGAACACAATTATGTTCAGGCTTTTGTATAATAATAATGGAGTTGGCTCTGATACCACTGTTGGGATATAGCTCGATTTGTCAGACAACAAAGTGCGGAATTTAAAATTTTTCGAGGTATCCAATGGTCCCATAAAAGATGTCTCCACATTATGTATACAAAAGCAAGAACAAAAACGCACACAATGAATTAACAAAGGGGGTTTTTGCGATATACCTCGCCACAGGCAAGGTGGTGGAAACCTCCGGTCTTCGATTCTGATTCTGATCCGGTTCACAGGAGTGATCCAAGTGTCTCACCTCCAGGGATAGTCCACACCAATTGGATTCTGGCAACACCTCAAGATCTTAGGCTCAGAACTCGATGCAGGAGATTTGTTATTGAAGGATTGTATGAGATCTCTTGACAAATCAAGATCTAATACAATGGAAGGGGAGATCACGGCGGCGGCGGCACCAGGGAGCTCACGGCAGCACAGTGGCGGCGGCTTATGGTGGCGGCGGCGGCTAGCAGCTAGGGTTTCTAGCTTGGAGAGGGGGCGGCGCTTTTAGGCAGAGGGAGGCTAGGGTTTTTCTCTTAGGGTGTTAGCTTTTTAGCTCAAGTAGTTCCCCTTTTATAGACTCCTTCTGACCTAGGGTTTGCAAGACTCCTTATGGGCTTTAATTAATAGAAGCCCATGTCTTGCAATCCTTCATTTAATTAAACTACTTTAATTAAATGCCCAGTCCATTTAAATCAATATTTCTTTTCGCATAATTAATTAGCAACTCAATTAAGTATTTAATTAATTAAGTCAGCCAATTAATTAATTCTCCCACTTGAATTAAATACTCTTAATTCATTTAATTGATTTAATTACCTTTAAATCAATTAGTTCCTTTCATTTCCTTTTATAACAGTCACCGTCCAATTGTATTGTGTGTGACCCTCTGGGTTCACCATCAACTGGCAGCAGGCCCACGAATCCTTCGTGATTTAATTTATGAACAATAAATTGTTCCGGTTAATTAAACAACCTTCAATTAACCACTCCTAGAATTAAATCCTTTATTAATTCAGGAGTACCCACACTTCATGGTCGATGTCTAGCCACAAGCCCATGAAGCCCAATATCAGGTGAATTGATATTTGTGAACCTCGTCTCATATAATTACCATGTACATACGGTCCTTCTATCGACTAATATTCCCGATCAAGACTTAGGGTGTGTGAATTAATCGGCACCTCTAAATTTGTCTCGATAGCTATACTTTCTAATTCAGGATAATATACCTTTGTGACCTTTCTAAATTTGGAAATCCCTTTCCAAATTAGTCACCGACTGCGGCCGCAGATTCCTTGGATATATTATCTAAGAATCGTATAGGAAATTCTCTCACTCATTACAGTGAGTCAATAGATTCCATATCGGTACTAACCACTCGCGTACATGTCCATACGCACCCAACCTAGGCATGTTATGACCAAGCTACGTGGCCTATACCTAGATCTAAGTACGCACTTCCATGCACCGAATTCGCCCTAGCACCTCAAGTCAAAGGACTAAATCGTACACTATTATATTCCTTTGAGAAACATCCCATCACCGATGTGCGTCATGCGCTTCCACAATGGGTTTCTCTGTTCGGGTCGTTCGATGCGTTCAATCCTCCATTGAACCACCTACTCGTATGCACTGGACTCAAATTCCTTGCTCATGAAACACTACAAATTCACTCCATGTGAATCATGCATACTTGTACAAGTCTTGGCGATTCCTACGATACCCCGTCTCGTTCGGAATCTATGACTTGGAACACTTTTAAGATTACGACCTTTGAGACTGTTTCATGATTGCACTCAATACTGAAGTGAATCGTCCCATAGTCAAATGTAATCTAAGGGTTTCAACCAATCGCTTAAATGTATTCGCGAAAGATGAAGTTGGCCATTGTTTATCCTTATACATATATAAATAAACATGCGTATTATTATAAAATCAAAGATCGTTTCATACAGGATAGATCTATTACAAGCAAACAGAACTGGCTTGCAGGGCACTATCCTATCAGGAGCCTACTTAATAGGTGAATGTTGTTCGTGTGAACCTTTCCTTTTATGTTTTCCATGTACGTACGGTCCTTTCAGTGACCAACCTCCTGATCAAGGCCTGGGATATGGTAGTTGATCGGTTTCCCATAATACCTCGATTCTATGTATCTTATTCATCATTAGATTCCCTTGTGACCACAACTTTGGAAACTCCTTCCCAAGTGTCACATACCATGCGCATGGATTTTATCAAGAATCTAATACTTTAGAACACATAGGAGATTCGCTCGACTCATTACATCGAGTCAATGAATTCTATATTGATGTCATCAATGTCCATGTACGACTACCTATACCCAACGTAAAACCACATAGACCCGCTATTAAGTGGTCGGGAAATACATCAAAGTATAAGCACCCACACATGAGATTACTCTAACCATCTCAAGTCGAAGGACTAATATCCGTACACTAGCATAAATGAGAGAATACTTTGCCACCGATGTGCATTTTATGCCTCCAAGACAAGATTCTCTCGGTGGGGCGTTCAGTGCATTTGTTCTACAACAAACCACTCACTCGTATACACTGGTATCCACATACCGGCATCCATGGAAACACAATGCCTTCCAACTATTGGAACATGTATATTTGTGTGACTCTATCCGATCCCATCGATGTCCTGTCTCATTGGGTTCTATGACTCAGAACAATTTTAGATCACGACCTTAGAGGCTTATTCCATGATTGGATCGATGCCATGCCCCATAGTCATTTGTGATCTAAGGACTTCATCTAATTGTTGATTGATTACAATTAATGAATTTGGCCAATAAAATATTATTAATCAAAACCAGATTGTTTTTACAAGAGTAGATTACAAGTCATTAATTGGCTTGTTGGGCACTACTCTAACACAAAGAAGGTCATTTTATCTGGAAGACGACAAGGGAATGTCTACACAGTGGACTGGAATTCTGTTGACAAGAATTTAAGTGTTTGTTTGGTGGCATCAACACCAAGTGAAGTCAGTTGGCTGTGGCACAAAAGAATGAATCATGTGAATTTCAAGACCATCAACAGAGTTATCAAGAATGATCTGGTAGAAGGAATTCCAAAGACAGTCATGAGCAAGGATAAGCTTTGTGATGCATGTCAGAAGGGTAAACAAATCAAGTCATCATTCAAAAGCAAGAAGCACCAATCATCTGGAAGGATCTTGGAGCTGTTACATATGGACTTATTTGGACCCATTGATCCAATCAGCAATGGTGGAAAGAAATACTGCCTAGCTGTTGTGGATGATTATTCAAGATACACTTGGGTGATTTTCATGAAGAAGAAAAATGAAACCAAGGAACATCTTACAAATCTGATGGAGCAAATTCAGAATAAAAAGAGTATGAAGATACTGAAGATCAGATCAGATAGAGGGACTGAATTTACAAACTCTACTGTTGAAGAGTATTGTAATGCCAGAGAAATCAGCCATGAGTACTCTGCTGAAAGGATAGACAGAACTCTGAAAGAAGCTACCAGAACGATGATAGCTGAAGCTAAGCTGCCTCGAAGATTTTGGGCAGAAGCAACAAATACAGCATGTTTTACCCAAAACAGATGCATGATCAACAAGCACCAAAACAAGACTCCATATGAAGTTTGGAACAACAGGAAACCAAACATTCATTACTTTAGAATTTTTGGTTGTAAATGCTTTGTTTTAAATAATGGGAAAAATCACCTTACTGCTTTTGCAGAAAAGGCTGATGAAGCAGTATTTGTAGGATACTCTACTGTTAGTAAAGCTTATAGAGTCTTTAACAAAAGAACTTTACTTGTAGAAGAATCCATTCATGTAGTATTTGATGAACCTAGTCAATCTTCTGAAAAGAATCAAAGTACTGATCAGAATCTGTCTATCGATTTTCAGAAATTGAGTGTTGAAAAGAATGAAGAATATATTCCCATCATACTACCTGATCTCAACTCAGCTGCTAACTCAAGTGCTGTTCAAAATCACAATGCTGATTGTCTAATAGAGGAGTTGCAAACAGCTGACAGACCAGAGAATATTCAACAGACAAGTGCTGTTCAACAGACTATTACTGGAACTCCAATAGTAGTGTTGCAAGATCACAACAGAGGACAACATTATGATTTGCAGCCTGATCTTAGATGGCTCAAGAATCACCCACCAGAGCTGGTGAATGGTGATCCTTTGGATAGAGTAAAGACAAGGAGAGCTGCTGCAAGTGAAGCAATGTTTGTCAGGTTCCTATCTCAAATTGAGCCCAAACAGATTGAAGAAGCTCTAAATGATTCAAACTGGATTGAAGCTATGCAAGAAGAGCTAAATCAATTTGAAAGGAATGAAGTCTGGTACTTAGTTCCTAGACCAAGTCATCAAAGAGTTATTGGCACTAAATGGGTATTCAGGAATAAAATGAATGAAGATGGTGTGGTCACCAGAAATAAAGCAAGATTAGTTGCCAAAGGCTATTGTCAAGAAGAAGGTATTGACTTTGATGAAACTTTTGCACCAGTAGCAAGATTAGAGGCAATCAGACTATTTCTTGCCTATGCTGCTCACAAGAATTTCACAGTCTATCAAATGGATGTGAAATCAGCTTTTCTCAATGGAGAATTGCAAGAAGAAGTTTATGTTGAACAACCACATGGATTGGAAGCATATCAAGAAGAGGACAAGGTATATCGTCTGAAGAAAGCCTTCTATGGAATGAAACAGGCTCCAAGAGCATGGTATGATACCCTATCTGATTTTCTTTTAATTAAAGGATTTCGTAAAGGTAAGGTAGACAAGACCTTGTTCACAATTGAATGGGAAAATCATATATTGCTTGTGCAAATATATGTGGACGATATCATTTTTGGTTCAACAAATCAACAGATGTGTGATAAGTTCTCAAAGCTGATGCAGAACAAGTTTGAAATGAGCATGATGGGAGAACTTAATTATTTCTTGGTTTGCAAGTAAGACAGTTGCCTGGTGGAATTTTCATCAGCCAAGCAAAATACACAAAGGATCTGTTCAAGAAATTTGGTATGGAAACTAGCTCTACTGCTAATATTCCAATGTCTACTAGTCTTCGTTTGGATAAAGATGAAGATGGAAAATCAGTGGACATAACCAAGTACAGAGGAATTATTGGGTCACTGTTGTACTTAACAGCTAGCAGACCTGATATTATGTACTCTGTTGGGGTTTGTGCGAGGTATCAATCAAATCCTAAGGAATCTCATCTCCTAGCTGTCAAAAGGATACACAAATATCTTAAAGGTACTGAAGATTTGGGATTGTGGTATCCTAGGGAATCTGGATTTGAACTTATTGGATATTCAGATTCTGACCTTGCTGGCTGCAAGATTGACAGGAAAAGCACAACAGGTGCCTGTCAGCTCTTAGGTAGTCGTCTGATCTCTTGGATGAGTAAGAAATAGACTTCAGTATCCATATCAACTGCTGAAGCTGAATATATAGCTGCTGGAGCTTGCTGTGCACAGATATTATGGTTGAAGCATCAACTAGAAGATTACAACATAAAAATCAGTGGAATACCTATCTACTGTGACAATACAAGTGCAATCAGCCTTACTCAGAATTCTACAAGTCATTCCAGGACTAAACATATTGAGATCAAACATCACTTTATTAGAGATCATGTGGAGAAAGGAAATGTAATGATAGAATATGTGTCTATTGAAAATCAGATTGCTGACATCTTCACAAAACCTCTAAGTGAGACAAGGTTTTCAACTCTAAGAGATGAACTAGGTCTACTAAAATTGGATGCATAAGCTGAGGGGGAACTCATCAGAAGACTGAAGTTCAACAACTTACTCATCATATTATCTTCAAGGATTAACTCTCAACAGAATAGTTAACTTATGAATTCTTAAAGTCAGGGGGAACGTGTACGACTAGCGGTACTTCTGATTAAAAGATGAAATTTGTTGATGAAAGTTAGTTGAAGTTATTTTTCATCAGAAGATTAAAGTCTTGAAGATTGAAGATTAATTATCTAGCTGGATTGACAAACAGTCGAGGAACTCACTGTATAAAAACGTTTTATTTTAAAATGCGCTTTTACAAGTATAGTAAGGCGGTTTGCATTCCCGCATGTCATTAAATGCTTTTTGAATTTGAAAATGCGTAACTGATGCCGCACGATCAGGACTGACAAGAAATGGATCTAACGGTTGGCTGGTATCACGGAAACCAAAATACCCTAACTCTATAAATCCAGATCTGATTAGACTTGTCATTCTTTACGCACCCAAATATACTTAGAGCATTTTTGAGAAAAATCCCTTGCATTCTATCTTCTGCAAACTCTCTTTCACTAACATCCTACAGATTCAAAGATGAGTTCTGGTGTTGAAGCAAAAGCTGAGGGTATGTACTTGGTGTATGACGCGTATTATCAGTCTGGTACTGATTTGATGAAGGAATTGCTGGAAAAATTTAAGACTGCTTCCCTGGTTAACTTCATGGAATTACATGAAGGACTGGTCTGGAAAGACCAAGTTATGGAGTATTACAAGACTGCCGAAGTGGATTTTACCAAAAGGGAGATTAAGGCAACTGTTGGAGGCAAATCCATCGTCATTACCCCTGTTGTTCTTCACGAGACGTTTGGTCTGCCAAACAAAGGAAGGCATGACGTCACTACTCTTGCTGAGGACAGACATCAAGAATTCTGGGCTATCTGTGCCAAGGAGGGTGAGATGTTGACTGGCATCATCAAGAAAAGGCAACTGAAGGATGAATATCAGCTTATGGCTGATATGGTTCCGAAGCTGATAGAGAATTGCACATTCTCTTTGGATGCTGTCACTATGAAGAGATTTAGCATAATGGTGTCTATCTATATTACCTTGGAAGTGAATTGGTCAGTAGTCATCTGGTACATACTGGCCCACTTTCAT
This sequence comes from Penstemon eatonii, assembly GCA_038501285.1. Lineage (NCBI taxonomy): Eukaryota > Viridiplantae > Streptophyta > Magnoliopsida > Lamiales > Plantaginaceae > Penstemon > Penstemon eatonii. The sequence goes on along the minus strand of CM076710.1, from coordinate 33,429,243 downwards.
GAGAAGAAAGGGAAAAAGGCCACTCCTCAGACCAATCACAGGATCACCTTAAGCTATCTGCTTCACAAGATGGGTTGTCAAATGACAAATGGGAAGGAAATCCGTACTGCTAAGGCAATGGCAAAGTATGTGCCTGTTCTGAAGAGGAAAGCTGATGAGGTCGAAACTGATGAAGACTTAGAGGAATCTAAGGAAGAGATTCCTGCTAAAAAGCAAAGGAGATTGGTGAAAACAGCTCAGCTTGCTGTTGAAAAGAAGAAAGCTGAAGAGCCTAAGGAAGTGGCTGAACAGAAGAAGACCAAGACATCTGTTCAAACAGCTCATCCAGCTGTTGAAGCCAGAACAGAAGAGTCTAGAGCAAAAGGAGGTAGCTGATGCCATCATAAATCAGACTAGTGAGGAAATACAGAATATTTCTCCTGCTTCTTCTTCAAGAACTCCATCTGCTGAACATCCTGATGAGAATGTTTCTCACAGGACAAGAAGTCAACTTCGTGATACAGGTGCTTCCAAACCTGTTCCAGGAAAAACAAAGAAAATTGTAAGGAAGAAGATGACTTTCATTGACTCACCCACTGAGTTAATTGATTTCGTAAGAGAAAGCCCTCATTCAGCAGAGAGGCCTGTTGGTGCTGATGAAACGTCTGCTGCTGAACAAATTGATGCACAATAGACTGCTCAAGAAAAACCAACAGCTGAGGTTGCACAACCTTAAGATGATCCAGATGTGATGATCATTGACCCTATAGCAGCTGCAGGTCCTGCTCCTGCCAAGGCTGATAAAGGAAAAAGAAAAATCCTTATCAAAAGAAAGAAAATCTCTGCTGCTGACAAAATGAAGAGAGAGGAAGCTGAGCAGCAAAAGAGAGATGAACTGGAGGAGAAAAAGGTCCTTGAACTCAGCAAGATTCAAGTAAAAAAGGACGAACATAGAAGGAAGATGTCTGAAGCAGAACGTAAGGCAGCTGAAGATGCTGAACTTGCTATGGTCATTGAGCTGAGCAAGACAGATGCTCATGGACCTATTCATGCTGGTGGAATCAAGATTGGTGAATCTAAAGAAGATAAGCCAAAGATGCCTGTTGGCACTGTCAAGCCAAAGGCCATGTTTGAAGTTAGAAAATCTTTTGACATTATTAATTCTGATAAATCTATCTTCAACAGGTTTGAGAAGGCCTTAGCTTATTTTGATCAGAAACTGATGCTCAAGACTTTATTCATTCATGAGAAGGCAAGATATATAAAGTGGAGAGACTACAGATTGAATAAGTCTGTTGAAGAGCTTCAGAGTTGGAAGGAGTTAGCTGATGAAGAAAGGTGGGTTCTTCAATGGCTAAAGACTGACTCCATCTCAAAGGCCTTGGATCCTGATTTCGTTAGAGATGCTATGCATCAGTATGCAAAGGATTTTGCAACAGAAGAGGCCAAGATCATTGAGAACACTTTGCCTGGAAAAAGAAGAAAATCTTATGATCCTGTAGAAAGGGCTCTTCAAATTGCTGTTATGACTGCCCTGAAGAAATGGGCTGCTAAGTCTGGATATCAGCAAGGATCTTCAAGTGAGCTGCCCTCGCTGCCAAGTATTCAACATATCACTTTTGGCAAAGAAGTGAAGGATTATTATGAAATGCCCAAAGTAAAGCCATCTGCTCCAATTCCATGGCCTGTTGTGAGACAAATTCGTCAAACAACAGTCTTTACTGATGAAGGCAAAATCATAAGTAAAATCTTTGAAGATGTCACTGATCAGCCCTGATAAGGGGTAATTTGGATCCCGTGCCTTAACAAGCTCGGTGTGTATCGAGTAACGCCAATCCTTTCCCCCCAGGAACGACGAGCCGAGCCAGGCCCCTAAGTATATTGTTCCGAGCTTACAAAGAAAATCCGAGACCATGAGATACTGTTGGGCCGAGCCCAGGCCCAAGCCCGTCTGCTCAGCTATAAATACCCCACGCATTTATGACGACGAACACTTCCCAGGTGCTGTTCCTTCGAGGCTACTGCTCGGATTCGCTTGGAATCAATAGCATAGGTTAGACTATATGTATTTCACCCTCTAGCTTGTACGGCATCCAATAATGCTCGAGTAGGACCCCAAATACTTGTAATTTGTACTCAGTCAATTCGAATACAATTACCATTGGTCTTTACTTTCCATTTAATATTGTTGATATCGCACTGCAATTCTATCCTTGATCGAGCACACGAAAACGCGTAAGATCAATTGGCGCCCACCGAGGGGCTCTATTCGAGTTTTAGATCGAAATATGCCTACTACGAGGAGAAATACGTATATCAGAGGAAAATCTTCCCATGCAATGGGAGCGCAAAATTCAGTGAACAATGAACACGACAATTAGTCGCATGCGAATCATTAATTAGTAACTTGGCAATCTGTTTTCCAGGGTGCTTTCCAACCAGCAAGACGCTCATCAGGTAAAGGTCGAAGATAAAATGGGTTGAATTTCCAACTTTTAGATTGTTAATTCTATTCTGTGATAGTTTAGTTCGTTATTTCTTTCTTCGGATTTATTTTCCACAAATGATCAGTCCTCTATCCTTAACCCGAGTTAAATATTGCAAAGATATCATTAGCTTGATCATCAGTTTACGGCAAAAAAGTTGTGAGAATCTATGGATTTGCAATTTATTGATGTTTGGAATTTATTTTTCCGACCATCATAATTAATAATTTCAGAATGTGTTATTTCTCAATCCGTATTCATCGACTATCTGATGTTAATCTCGATCAATGGGAATAGATTTGTTTAGTTTCCTTTGCTCGATAAAAGTTTCTAAGCGGACCTTGCAATTAAATATCATTGAACGCCCAGTAAAACGACGGGAATAGGATATATGAGCCTTCGAAGTCGCAACTAAGGATGCAGTGCAGCTCGATCAATAAATAGGGATTCATGATCTCAAGGGTAGGGATAATTTGGGGATAACTACAAATTCCGATGAGTCTTACTCAAAGTCGATCAAAGGAATTGAAGAGACATAAAAGGATAAAATAAAGGAATTCGACCTGAAAACAAAGTTTTATTAATGATATTCTTTGAATCAAGTTACAAGAGAAGCCTCGAATACAATATTAAAATCCGAGCTCAAATAATACAGTACTAACGCTCCTGCCCTATTACAAACTCTACAAGTTATTCTACATCGTTACATGCTTGGTCTTCCTTCCCTAGGATCGCCCCAGATGCAGAACTCAGCAGTGATTCTTCTTGGCAATCACTAGCCACGTGTCGCACATCCGTCTTCGTGCGGGATAAAAGCCGGATCGGAGCTCCTCTCCAGGACTTCAAACCGACCTTAGGTCTTCGTCGGTAAACAATGATTGTCGAAATCAATCATTATCTACCGATCGATCCTAACCGGTGCAGTGAAGGTTTACCTCAACGGAGTCACCCCAAGCGAGCTCGAAGGAACTATACTTCAAGAAAGCCCTCGAGGAAGCTGGTGCTCCAGATTTAAAGAACTCCTCTCAGATAAACCAGCTGCCTGATCGGACGCTACGCTAGGAAACCGGCTTTCTAACCCGCCCCAGACAGAATATATCTAGGAAGACAGGTTGCCTGCCGGTATTCTAAGCGCAAGTTCTTTTGCCTGTCGATATTCTAAACGAAGAAGGTTACACCAGAAAAGACCAGAATCGGAAAATAAGGTTCGAATTCTTATCTCAAATTCCTTTATTTTGGAAATCATACGAATTGATGGCAAGGTTCGACCCATATTGGTCGGACAAAGCATATTGGTAAAAAATGAGGAATATCGGATAACCGAAGGAGAACTATTTATAGCAGCGAAGTTTTAGAACCAATGGTTCAGATAACAAATCACGGACGGCTGAGATATAAGTAATAAATGAACTGACCGTTACGTTTCCCGAGAAATAGGGTCCTGTTTGGATAGGAGGACGCATGATTTAACGGGGCGTGTAGGAGAATTGTGACATTCTAAATGCCAGACTGCTGAATAACGATGTTCGACTTGAAGAAACCCAAATCAGCCTATTCGAACAAAACTCTCGACTTGAAAAGTTCAACGACCGTGGAAATTTAACACGACCAAGGATTAGTTGCGACATTTTTCATATTTAAATTTAGGTCTATCGGAAAAATTGTTTACCATTCACTCAAGCAGGTGGTGTTCGATTTGTTCCATTATTAATATCTGAGGATCGAAGTCAGGGTATTGAAAATGAGAATTTATCTAAATTACGTTTTCATTTATCGACAAGATAAAGGAAAATATATTTATTTTATCTCGGAAAATACAAGGTATGGGAGATACATTTCGAGCACAGCTCAAGCTGAGTTATTACAAAAGAACTATAACTCTCTACAATCCAATGAAATTTTTCGGTCTCTTCTCCTCTTGCTTATCCGGAGTAACTTATCCCCGAGCGGTAGAATTTCCTTTGGAGCCACAGGCTTTTAACTTTATTTACGATTTTCCGAACACGGAGGGTTGGATGCACGGTCTGACGGGTAATTATGGTCTTCGTCATTTTCTTCCCCAATATGCGTTCCTAAATGCATTGTAGCAACAGGTCCCTAGTCGAAGACCTGTGCTACAACCTACGGACTCCGGGAATCTGGCATATTGGCTTTCAAGATGGAAGTGGTATTTGCCTGTCGATATTCTAAGCGAGGTCGAGAAGTTTTCCCCCTGAATGAAGAATATTCAGCTCAAAGAATATTCGAAGTCTAAGCTCGAATAATTGAACTGAAAGAATAACGATCCCGATCACCATGGTCGAAGGAATAATACTCCAATGCTACCAATTAATCTATTTCAAGGGCGTAACTACCTTTTATAGTAAAAATGGAGGAGAGTTCAACGGCAGATAATCAGTGAAACGAATGGTTAAGATCTGCCGATCGTTGCAATTCCCGATAAATGAAGAACCATTTGGAAAAGATAAAACTTATCAAAAAAGTGGCAACATATGCAAAGGGCTTAGGTCGGACAAAACAAGAACCTCGCAAGGAATATTCTTATCAAGACAAAGCGATTATAGGGTTATTTACTATTTGCTGTCTCGCTATGTTTCATCTACTCTCACGATTCCAGAAGACTTTTATCCCCTCAAAATATCTTTCAATCAGAGTTATGTAGTCAATGGAAATTCGTTTCGCCAATAATCATATTTACTCGTCATATTTTAATATTATCAGTCTCTACTCATTTATTATTCCGAGATCCTGGATCTATATTCACCTATTATCAATCCTTGTCCGTCTCCGTCTATTATTAAGGGTGAAAGTTGTTGCTAAGACCCTCGAAGATCGACCAAGGGTGAAAGCCGTTGCTATGCCCCTTGGATCGAAAATATTAAAATGGGTGACGACCCTCGGGCTAAAAATGCTCTGAAACGACTAAGGGTGAAAGCCTCTGCTATGCCCCTTAGATCGAAATTATTAAATGGGTGAAAGCTGTTGCTACGACCCTCGGGCTAAAAATGCTCTGAAACGACTAAGGGTGAAAGCCTCTGCTATGCCCCTTAGATCGAAATTATTGAAGGGGTGAAAACTGTTGCTACGACCCTAAGTACAAATTATCAACTAAACAAGATTCCGATACATATCCTATCTCGAACTGCGGCAATCATGATCACACTAGAGTAAAAACAATATAGTCATACAGCAAATCAGGGTAAATAAAAAACATCTAGAGAAGCTTATTGTCGGAGAAAATCTTCCGAAGCTCGGCATTACGAGCCTCATATCCAGCTTCGTATCCACGATCGTAAGCCTCCTTCTCTCGACGCATGAAGTCTTGTCTCTCCTGCTCGTGAAGACTTTTTAGTTTTTCGAGCTCCTCATTCAGCTGCTTGTGGATCTCCTCCCCATCCTCTTTAACAGACTTCTCCCTCTCTAGAGCAAGCTTCTCCGCGAAGACACGGTCGAATTCGGCTTTCTTCTCCTCCAGCTCGAGGGAAATAGCAGCACGTTGATTTGTTTCCCGCTCAGCAAACGTTTTAAGCTCAATAAAATCTTGTCCGGCCTGTTAAAAGGATCGACAGCGTTAAAAAAAAAAAAAAAAAAAAAAAAAAAAAAAAAAAAAAAAAAAGAGAAAAAGGAATAAATAGATATACCTGAAACAGGAAATGCGTCCCAGACTCAAACAGCTCTTCTATGTTTCTCTCCATGGACATATTAGGTTCGGAAGAAGTAAAGTTAGCTTGCAACAAACTATCCATGAGATCAGCCTTAGGAGACCCATCTTTCGACTCCTCAGGCAGGGAAGGAGTAACCTTCGGAGGAGTGGGGTCAACGCGGGGTTCGGGAAGATTGTCAATTTTTAAAGCCTCAGCAGAAGCCCCTCCACTAGTTTCTAACTTGAGCTTTTTGTTGAGACCTCCTGCGGGAGGAACGGTCGAAGCAACGGGGGATGATTTACTACCAATAGCAAGATTTTGCAAAGCCTCAATGGGAGTGACCCCATCGGAATAAGGCCTCTTGTTCGAAGAGGGAACAGGAATCTTTTCTCTGACAGGATCTTCACTCGAAGAATCGACAACTTTAGGGGAAGAACCCCCGAGCGCAGCCTCGAGCTCTTCGTCCAAAATGGACTTGCTGGAACCGCCCTTGTTTTGCTTTGAGGAAGTGCTTTTCTCTTTCTTATTTTCCCCTCCTTTAGGAGCTTTCGTGGAAGACACAGAGGTCTTAGAAGAAGACTTGGAGGGTTTGGCCTCCTTGGCAGTTTTTTGCTCCTTGCTCGGATTCTTATTCTTCAAGCCACCAAACAACTGTTTGGGGTCAATTGCTTTGCCTAGTATGTTTTCCATAATGAACAGGGAGAGAGGTAAGAAATTAGAAGGATACAAAGTATAAAGGAAGAGCTCCGATCTCTAAAAATATTTTCTGACAAAGTTTGAAGAGGTTTTGATATTTATAGGCACTAGACCCTATAATTGTTAATAGTGGAATCGACGCGACTATCAAGAAAGATTCTGTATGGAATAAATAGATATCGAACATAGATCACGAGAAAGTATTGAACTACGAAAGGCAAATAATGTCTAAATATTGGCGGGATTGGAATTTACAAATTACACGAATTAAACCGAAAGGAAAACAAATTCGATTACAAAAGTGAGTTACATACATGTATACATTCGATCCCTAACTACGAAACTATAGATCACCCCCTCCTGTGTGATCGAACTTAGCATTCGGACCAACGCCTTCTCCACTGCCGCTGCCTAACAGATTAGTCCGGTCAACGGATCGATCATTTTCCTTATCCGATTCGTCCTTTATGTTAACATTTTCTTCTTTCCCTGAAGTAGAAGGGTAATCATTGTTAGAGCGCTCGAGCAAGTCAGGGTTAGGCATCGGAATGCCATACTCTTCTACTAAGGAGGCAAAGCGGTGATCCTGCCATCTTATATCCGTCTTGGGTAAAGAGGAAGCTTTGTAATCCTTCCCCTCAGCATTTTTAAAAGGGTTCATGTGCTGATAATATTCGTCCATATTATCTGGAATTATCCCGGCCGAAACCAATTGTTGAACCCCTTTGTAGAAGATCGTTTGGAGAATCCCCCCCATTCTCCTTTGGACTAAGGGATCTAAGACAGGAGATTCCAAGAATTCTCGTATGGCCGGAATCACAGCCTCATCCCGGCCTTGGGCATATGCACGCTCGGAATCTTGCTTCGCCAGCTCAAGTTCAATCTTTATCTTCTTCAGCTCATCCTCGAGGACACTTCTCACTTTAACAGATGCCAACAAATCCTCTTCTACAGAGGAGGAGCGTTTCGTAGTCGCTTCCTTGAGCTCCTTCTTTACTTGGGATAATTCCCGCTGGCTCTCTGCCAGTTGAGATCGAAGGGCTTGATTATCAACAATAAATTGCGCATATGCGTCATGAGCATCTTGTGATTCCTGCTCTAGTAGTGCCAAACGATAGGTTTGAATAGCGAACAAGTCCCCGACCTATGAGATAGTTTAAAACATCAGCAACATTAGGGACTTTAAAGAAAGAAGAGATAGTCAAAAGACAAATGTTCACCTCATGATATGTTCGAGAGAAGTCACTCAAAACCTCGAAGTCACCCTTGACGGTGTGAAGCAGCATATCCCGTTTGAATCGACTAGCCATAAAAACTCTAGCGGCTTTGTCAAATTCATTCTCACCAGCTGAGTCCAGATCAGTTAGAACGCTATCATCCTCAGGGTACCCAGCAGCCCTGCTACCGCGGAGATGCTCGTCCATAAAATCCGCCACATCAGGCTCCGACCTACCGTCTCGACATGGAACTGAATCAGATTTCACACCAAAAGGCTTTACCCTCCTCGAGGGCCCAGGGTAATCAGCATTCCTCTTTCGACTCAGAAGCTTCTCATACTCCTGAACACCCTGGATCCTGTTCCAGGAATGTTGACTATAGCCAACGGATGAAAGAACCGAAATATCGGGGGAAAACAAAGTTCGAAGAGGCCCAGCAGAGGCGGAGTTCAAGGAACTCATAGTACCAACGCCTCTTAGATCGGGAATTGCGACTGGAATAGTAACTGAGTTTCCGCCCAAATTACTTGTACCCGCTCTGTTTTCGGAAGTACGTGGCAACGGATCGAAATAGAACGGTTTGTCTTCAACCGGACAGGCCGCTGATAGTCGGAATTTCTCAACAATTTGACCTGCAAAGGAAATACGAGGGTCGCGTAAATGTAAATTAATGATCCATCGCGTCTCAAGATAGGAACAAGTTGAAAACATACCCAGAGAAAGAGAGGCGAGAGGCGGAGCGGAAGAAGCTGACAAGTCACCAAACTGAGGAAGCGACCCTTCTAAGGATTGATCAGATACGGGACGAGAATATTTGAGTATTGGAGCAGGATAATCACAGCGGCTCAACCTAGCCAATCGTAAAACACCTTCCTGAATCAGGAGCTCGGTTTGGTAAAGATTTGACCGCAACTGCTCAAGAAACTCGTCGGAAAGCCAATGGTTGAGTTTCTCTTTAATCTTGCGAGGACCATATGACCAAGAGTTGACTCCATCCCATCGATAAGGTCTCATCTTCGAGCTACCTTCTGATATAGGGACATCAGGGCCCTTTACAAAGAAGAACCTCCTTTTCCAACCTACACTCTTTTCCGTTGTAATTCTCGTAAGAAAGGGCCGTTTCAACCGCTGGCGGATGGACACAAACCCCATATTCGAGCCCTTGCACAGATCCATTCGGAATATTTGCCAGAAATTACTGAAAGAGGCCTCTTCCCCCTTTGCCTCCATAAGAGCGCTAAACGCTGCTATATACGCAACGGAGTGCGGGAGAAGCTGAGCGGGAGAAAGTGAAAAGAAAGTCAAGATATTTCTGACAAGGGGAATGAACGGGATACGCAAACCATAAGGAAATTGATCCTCGTAGAAGGCTTGACAGCCAGACGGGGGATCGGTAGCACGTTCGCTATAAGAGGGAATAACGATCGAAAACCCCGTGGGAAGAAATTTCCCAAACTTTGCCTCGAGGTAAGTGCGATCCTTCTTTGAAAAACAGCAGGAAGTCTGGCTGGCAGGAAGTTCTGACTTGTTCGAGGTGATGGCAGTAGAAGGATGCGTATGTTTAAAAATCCTGACAAAAGCATCCTCGCCGATGCTGCGTTTCTCAACCTCATTTTCTTCGAGATCCTCACTCGGATCCTCATCCTCGCCTCCTTGGTGAAACTCCCCATCTTCATAATCATCTACAAGCTTAAATAAAGGATCGGACTCTTTATTTTCTCCGACCTTATTCTTACCTCTTGCACTTCTAGAGCTCGACATTATGGATTGAGAAACAAGTATACGAAAGCAAATGCTGTTTCGAACTTAAACGCTTCGAGCTCAAGAAAGAATGTAATATGTAAATAATTTTTCAACAAATCAACATATATATACGGGGTTAAAAAGGTAAATTGCAAACACGTCCCCGAGTAACCGCGACGGTTGAACTTACTCTGGGTAAAAACTTAAAGTTATCCCGCAGAGAATTGCACTTTTGATCCTTCATTCTCCAAGTTGCGGGATATGTTCATTGAAAATTATCCCTGGGAGTCTCATGAGTCCTTTATGTTTATGGTCGAAAAGTAAAGGGAGCATTCGCTAAGGAAATGAAGAAAGCGTCGCGGTAACTCATAACGAGGAACATACCAATTGGGAGATCGTACGTAAACAAAGAACGACAAGGTAATTATCTTGACATGCCAACGCATGTATTGTTTCTATATGCACTCTTTTTCCCTAGCGCGGTTTTTATCCTAATGGGTTTTTCCGGGTTAGGTTTTTAACGAGGCATATCCGAAGCATGTTCCGAACAGCACATCTCATACCAGCGGGCAACATAACTTGTACTTCTTCGAGCGCAAGCTCCTCTTTACGCTCGAGAAGTGGGGGAGTATTGATAAGGGGTAATTTGGATCCCGTGCCTTAACAAGCTCGGTGTGTATCGAGTAACGCCAATCCTTGCCCCCCAGGAACGACGAGCCGAGCCAGGCCCCTAAGTATATTGTTTCGAGCTTACAAAGAAAATCCGAGACCATGAGATACTGTTGGGCCGAGCCCAGGCCCAAGCCCGTCTGCTCAGCTATAAATACCCCACGCATTTATGACGACGACAACTTCCCAGGTGCTGTTCCTTCGAGGCTACTGCTCGGATTCGCTTGGAATCAATAGCATAGGTTAGACTATATGTATTTCACCCTCTAGCTTGTACGGCATCCAATAATGCTCGAGTAGGACCCCAAATACTTGTAATTTGTACTCAGTCAATTCGAATACAATTACCATTGGTCTTTACTTTCCATTTAATATTGTTGATATCGCACTGCAATTCTATCCTTGATCGAGCACACGAAAACGCGTAAGATCAAGCCCAAAGCTGTTAATGAACCCATTAGCAATTGAGTGGAAAGCTAAGGAGTCCAATGCTGATCAAGAGACTGAACTGAAAGATGCCCCTGTCCACCAGGAGAGTGAAGAGGACCAAGCTGTTGATCCTAATGCTTCATCAGCTGATTCGCATTCATCACTGATGGAAGCTTTCCAATTATTAATGGAAAATTCAATAAGGGAAATGGAAGAGAGGAACAACATGCAGTTAAAGAAATTGCAGCAAGAATTGGCAGAATCCAACAGATTACAACTTGAGCACATGCAATTACTTACTGCAAGAACAATAAAGAATGCCATTGACAATTTTTCTCTGCCTGAGGATCATACTAGGCAGATGACTCAGAGTGTTGTAGAGATGAACAATAATATTGAAGATGTAAAGGCTGATGTCAATCATCTTCATACTGCCTTGGAAAGAGCTGAAAACAGCATTGCTGATCTTACTGCTACCTTCATCAATGTCGGTGAACAAGAGAAAGCAGTTAATGTTGGACTGTTGCAGGAAGTTAATAAAGCTGGAGATGTTATACGTGAAGAACTTACCACTATGCAACTAAACATTGATTGTCATAATGATCAGAATGACTCCATCAGCACCTCTCTCAATCATCTAACTGCCAGCCATGATGTAGCAAATCAGAACATCAAAGCTTTATGTGCGGCAATGAAGATTCAGTCAGTTGCACTCAACCGTCCTATCAAACCTGCTAATGTCACCAATTCTGATGATGACAAAAAGGGGGAAGAAAAGAAGGAAGAGCCAACTCTTGAGGAAGCTGCTGCTACTGAACTTGAAGAGACTGATATTGCTTAACAGACTGGAAAGGTAGAAGGCAAAGAAGAAGCTGCTGAAGAAACCAAGGATAAAGCTAAGGAAAAAGCTGGATCCAAGGAATCTGATGAAGAACAATCAGAGCCCAATACCAAATACAAAAATGAAGAGAGGATCAAGAGAAGGATAGACGAGTTAGCAAAAGAGCAGGAAATCAAAGAAAAGATGGAAGCTGGTAAGTCTAATCTAATCTTGGATGATGATGATGCTGATGAAGTTGAAGATGAAGATGAAGAAGAATCTTCATATGAATATGAAGAAGTGTTTGAAGGAGATGATGAAGAAGCTGATAGTTAGTATAAGCAAATCCATTGTAATCAGTTATCTTTATTTCTTTTTCAGTAATCTTATCTGAACAGAAATTGTAACTTGTAATCATTATCAGATTATCAAATAAAAAGTACAAGTTATGTTTACAACACTTCTTTTCTATCTCAGAAAATTTTGAGGATCAAGACTTTAGTATAGGTAAAACAGGTACTTAGCTGATGTTTTGTCATCATCAAAAAGGGGGAAATTGTTGGATAAGGATGAAGATAAAAAGCACTGAAGTCAATTAGTAAAGGGTGGTTTTGATGATTTCCAAAACCTAAGATCAGCTAAGTATGGAAAACATAGTTGTAAAATCCCTTAGAAGAATTTTGACCAATTAAGAAGACTATCAGAAGGGTCAAAGATTCAAGGTCCAGAAGACTACTGATCTGCTGAAGGAAAGAAATCAGACTGGTGAAGATCAGTCGTCTCAAATCAGATTTGTTCAAGTTTGGGATCAGCTCTGTTCATCATCAGACTTGCACTTTCGATCAGCCAAGTAGAAAGGATCAAGAAGTCTACCCAACAGTAACTAATGCCCCTGGAAGTAATAAATGCTGAAGTACAAGGTTATTAAAGACAAATGATTGAAGAAAGACCCCGTATCAGTTTGGTGCATTTAATGCTGCCTGACAGAAAGTACAGTTCGCAGTACTGTCACTGTGCAGAGAGCCGTTCACGGATTTTAAGGACCAGAAATCAAGAGATTTGAATTTTGTCTCTCTTCAACGGACATAATTCAAAGAGTGACTATAAATAGCTGAAGAGACGAAGAAAGAAAATAACACAACTGAGAGATCAATTTCGAAGCAGAATATTTTCTAAGTCTCAAGAAGCTCTAACAGCTCACTCGTCTGCTGAAGTCATTTGTTGACAGAAGCCGTTGTTGAAGTTTAAAAGAATATACATTTTCTGAGTGAATCTGTAAAAGAGAGTGTTGTGAGGAGTTCTTATCCATCTTTATGAGTGATAAGACTCTGTAGAATAGGTCTTCTTTGTGATTTCCTATTGCGCGCTTGTGGTCGTTTCATTTGTTGTTCGACGCAAGCAGAGTGTACTAATTACTTTGTGTTCTTAGTATAACCCAAGATCTGTGTGACTTGGAAGAGTGGACTAAAGGATATTTAAATCCATATAACCACTATAAAAATTCTTGTGTTTTTACATAACTTTTACTTGCATATTTTCAGATCTGCATAAAACACTTGATTAACTGTTTGAAAAAGGTTTAAAGGAGTTTTTATAAAACTGGGGATTAAATTTTTCAAACTACTAAGTATACTTGTGAAAAACACTTTATAAATCCGCTGCAAGTATTCCGGTATTAAAACTGATTTTGACAAAAATCAGCTAAGTAACTATCAGATTACTGGTCAGCCAAGCTGTTCAAAGATTTGTTCGCGATCAGCCTTGTAAACTCACTATTCGGTAACCGCTTAGTCTGTTTAAGTTTGAACAATAGTTTTAATGTTAAAATTTGATTAAAAAGTTTCAGAGGTCTATTCACCCCCTCCCCCACCTCTAGACCTCATCTGACCACTTGGGACCAACAACAACAAATGAGAGCGAAATCAAACGATCAAATTTTTCCAAGTCTCAAACTCAAGAACAAAACACCATTAGCTTAGTCATCTGTTGACAAAGTCGAGTTGAAGAAACAAGCCAAATACTAAATCTGAGTGATTTATGTAAACTGAGCGTGTTGTGCGAAGTGTGTATATCCATCTTTTGTGAGTGATATTGTAACACCCCTAATAAAGCAATCAATTGAAGTGTTATTAATAAAGATTTATTATTAATTAGTCTATACAATTTTCATAAGTAAATAGGTGAAAACAAAGTTTCACCAAACAAGACTTAAGGTAAGAAAAATCTAGACAATAAAACTTTTACCCCAACCCCTTAACATTATTACAATAAAGCCATTCTTCCTTCCTATTTAAGATAAGTATAGAGTCATTAAACTGATCACACTTTCCTCCAAATGAACAAAGAAAACGTCCATAAGAGCTTAAGAACACTAGGAAGAAATAGAAGCAAGTCAAGGTAAGAATTCTTCTCCAAACTTATATACCTGAAGTTCTTCTCTTTAAATACCTAATATCTAATGAAAACTTTTGATTCCAGTTAATATTTGAATCAATTTAAAGTTGGAAAGAAGTAGGTTCAAGTCTTGTATCAATCCATCACTTACAAAGGAAGTTATCAAGGTAAACTTACAATCTACACAATTCTGCGCAGTGTTATTGTTTGGCCTATAAGTTGAGTTCGGTTTGGAATTTTTAGAATCTGTTTGTTGGGTTGGAAAGAAGACAAAATTTGGTGTGTTCAAGTAGTATTTTGGTCGGCCATGTCCGGTTCATATGCCGGTGGTGGCTCGATTTCAGAACAGCTGAAACAGGGGAGTTAAATTCACTAGGACTGTTTTGGGGTTTTAAGTGTTTATGTTTATTTTTGACTCATCTTATGACATAACTTTACTTTTCATAACCTTATAATATCTTCTGTTAATTTATGTCTTCTATAAAATGGCTAACCTTTGTATTTACCTTCTATTAACTAGTTGAAAAGAAAAATTGTTAATCAACCTATCATTGATTCCTTTTGAATTTCTGCTGGAAATTTTGACATTAATATACTATTGATTCTGGACATTTAAAATTATATCCTTCAATCTAATGAAACTATTTTGAGTTAGGAAACCATAGGATTTTGTTTCAGGTCATTCCATTACATATATAAAAAGTTATTCAAACAATAAGCTTGGCTGCCAACACAAAAATTAAAAGCCGACTAAATGAAATGGTTTGTTTGTTCATTTATTTACACTATCTGAAACTCCTAGGATTATAGTTTCATTATTCTTAGTTTACTTCAAGTTTAGTGATGATTATAATATACTACATATTTTAATAAGTGCTTACTTAAATTAGGTCGGGAGAATACGATCGAACCAAGTTAACAAGATAGAATTGAACTTCGGGTGAGGCTTCTCGTTCTTTCTTCAGCCCTCTTGGCACAACGCCCTGAGAACAAGAACAACTTTGATATTCTAAATTTCATATTATTCCAAAGCACAAACTCATTATATTATATATATGTTCTACTTTCTGACTTGATTGAGCCCGTTCTCGATATAACATGTTCTTGTTGATTCTGATTGTGCTTCACACCGATTTCGACATTTCAATGACATCCCTCAATTCTTTCATTCGATCTAGTAGGTAATATTATCCCGAGTTATGGATTATGTCTATCTTTTGTTATGTTACTATCACCCTTGGGGACGCCCTTGGGAAGTTGGGCCCTGGGACTAACAAAGTTGACGGCTGGACGACATCGGGTCGTCGGTTTATGATCTCTTTGATTAGTACCCCTCTGTGGTTTAGTTACGGGTAAGTGATCCGAACTGAACTGACATGCACCCGGGCATGTCCACTGTTTTTGTTTGGTGAGGTCGCTCCTCGTAGGGAGGTATAAGGTGGATAAGATTTGTACTTGATTATTTTTTTGTTTACCAAATAAGAACATGAAATTCTGAATTTCGTTCTCCTTACTTCTTGATCTTATAAATAATGCTTCATATACTCTCTAATTTTTCTATTCCTTTCTAGTTCACTATCCATATTCTTGTTAATACGTATATAACTTTGTTTTGGCATCACAATTTCTCACTAAGTCGAACAAGACTTACACCTCTTTCTATTGTTGTTCTTTTCTCAGATTGACTTTGGAAACTAAGAATCAAGAGATGAAGAATGCGAGATAATTGTTGAGTTTCATAAGTCATATATGTAAACGCTTTATTATCATATGTTAGTTTTCAACATATTAAGTGCTAGGTTTGGATTCTCTTTTGGATTGTAATACGTAAAGTAGGAGAAAGTGACTAATATGCGTTACTTTAAATATGAGTCACTCTTTGTTTTGAAACTTTGTAAATATAGAACTTCCGCTGTATAGATTATAATTATAGTGCTTATCTTATAACATGGAATGTTCTGTTAGAATTGACACACGACCAATTCAATTAAATCGACATTTACAAGAGTTAAGTCAATTGAGTTAGTCGGGCGTCACAGAGTGGTATCAGAGCAATAAGCTATAAGTCAGGGATATGATTCTTGGAAAATAAGGTTTGTTAAACGTAGATATTAGATGCTGATTGATTATTTGGAATTTGACATTTATGTGTTAAACTTTACGTTTTCGAAAGTCAGTACCAAGTATATTCTTTATTATGACCTCATGTTGATTATATTCTGATATATTAAGGACTTGATTCCTATGACCACAGGATGGCTGATCGAAATTATAGTAATGGCTTACCTTTAACCAATGGACATTACGGACCACCACGTACTGTACATCTCCGTAGAAGTGCTCCTGTTCTGACTTTCACTCCCCAGGGTACCCAATTGATTGGGCATTACCCCGATCATGTTGTACGCAGCATGGAAAATGATAGAGATAGAGTAATGAACGAAAAGGAAGAAATTCTAGCTGCATATGTGAGACAAGGCTCCCAGTTAGTAGATTTACAAAACGAACGAACACTACTTCAAGACCAAGTACAAGCAATGCGAGAAAAACTTCTCGAATTTCAGCGTGAATTAATGGGAATTTCAGCAGCTTGGGAAGCCCAAACACATGCTCGCACTCAAGAAAGAAACCATACATTATTCGACCTTCAAAGGTACGTAGATACGATACTAGGAATTTTGCGCAACGAAGTGGAGCACACTATGTTTCTGGCCGAAGGATATGATAATTTGGGAAATCTGATTGAGTTACTGAGAAGAAGAAATTCCGACTATTATGACTTGATCGATACTGCTCGCCTTAGAGCTCAAACGATAACTTACGGAGCATTGTTTGGCCAAAATGATGAAGCAAGTTTTCCAAGGATACAAGTGGCAGCAGGAGAAGGACCTTCTACAAACACCCGTCAGCCAAATCCTACATTTGATCCATCAACGGAATATATACAGCAAGGTATTTTGCTTGGAGAAGGGGTTGAAGTAGGAGAAGTCGGACAAATTGTACCACCCGTGGCTAATTTTGAAAATGAGGAAGAACCAGAGGAAGATCCAGCCTGGATGTATGAACTAACTGATATAGATCAAGAAGAAGGGGTTGATTTGAGGAATGCAGAAGAAGGGGCTGATTTGAGGAATGCAGATGATGGGACGGTTAGTGGAGCGGAGATACCCGCACCACCACGTACCAACCCATGATCTTAACACGACTAGCTTGTCACTAGTTTTCCCTTTTAGTGACAAGTTAGAATTTTGTTTGTCTAGTATTATCTCTAGAACTAACTATAAGTTAGGAGATAATATTTAGACACTTGGCTAGTTATTGTAAAACCTTAATGATACTCTTTAGATATATACTAATATTAATATAACTATATAGGCTAGTACTCAAGTTAACTCTTTTTGTCTTAGTCTTGGAATCTAGTGTCCTTCGAGTTAACATTAGAATATATGACTTTTGCTATGTAGTCCATGTATGTAACTATGGTACAATATTTCATAGTGATGCATTTGCATAACCATTTTGTATTTCACTATGATGTAATAACATGACATAACCATTTTGTATTTTACTATGCTATAATATTATATGTGAAATCATATGTAACAATACAATTAAGACACTAACATATCTACATTTCTTAGAATGGCACGAACAAGGAATCAAACTACGCCCACCAGTCCACGAGCTACACCACCATTAAGTACTCAAGCAAACCCGACACCAACTCCAGGCGAAAATGATCCCAATCAAGGACAAAACTTTGCTAATATAGGACCTGCCATGGCACAACAACCTTTCCATAGAGATGGGGTACCAGACCTCACACAAATGTTTTCATTTATGCATCAATATATGCAATTTTGTCAACAACAAACACCTGCGAACGGCTCCACTAATGCATTAGTTCATCCGACTATGGATCAAACACTTGAAAGGTTTCTTCGTTTCCAACCCCCAAAATTCTTTGGAGAACCTAATGATCACAAGGCAGAATTATGGCTTTCCGAAATAGAGAATATTTTTAATGTACTAGATTACACCGATGCGCAGAAAATAAGTTTCGGCACATTTCGATTAGAGGATACAGCTAGACATTGGTGGAGAACGGTGGAACAACGATGGCAACATGATAATACCCTTCGTACTTGGGAGAATTTTGTAAGAGAGTTTAATTGTAAATATATTCCTCAAGTTGTGCAAACCCGTCGTGAAAGAGAATTCCTAGACTTAACCCAAGGTACAATGACCGTGTCTCAATATGAGGATCGATTTACTAAACTTATTAGGTATGCTCCACATTACCAAAATGACGAGGTCAGAAAGGTGAGGAAATTTATTGAAGGACTAAATTTGGAATTACGATGGGCAATAATTTCTACGGACACCACTAGTTATACCCATACAGTAGAAAAAGCATTGCAAGTAGAGTCGGAGATGAAAGAGTTAATGAAGGTTGAAGAACAACTCAAACGAAATCGTCCATCAAGCTCTAGATGGGATAATGTAGGAAAATTCAATCAAGGGAATAAAATTTCAAAGACAGTTCATGGGGATCTCAAGAAGAATAATAATACGAAGACAAGATCTGCTACTAACCAAATGAGATCGATAGTGAGAGGGCCATGTAACTTTTGTGGCCACCCAAGTCACAATGAGGAAGCTTGTTGGAAAAAGAGTGGACGATGTATCGCATGTGGTAGTGACCGA
This sequence comes from Penstemon eatonii, assembly GCA_038501285.1. Taxonomy (NCBI): domain Eukaryota; kingdom Viridiplantae; phylum Streptophyta; class Magnoliopsida; order Lamiales; family Plantaginaceae; genus Penstemon; species Penstemon eatonii. The sequence goes on along the minus strand of CM076710.1, from coordinate 33,410,459 downwards.
CATCTTATCAAAGATTGCCCAAGGGCGAAGAATAGCGGCACAACACCCCAAGCGAAGCAAGGTGGACAATCAATCGGCCAAACTGGAAGACCTAAGGTCCCAGCTCGTGTTTACGCATTGGATGCCAATGAGGAAGTACCTGACCCAACGGCCGTGGTGGAAGGTAAAATCCATATACTTGGCAAAATTGGTAAAGCTTTATATGATCCTGGAGCTACCCATTCTTTTATTGCTACTTCTTTTTCAACCAACATGCCCTTGGAATTTGAAAGAATGTCTTACACTTTTGAAGTAAGTACACCTATGGGTATTAGTATGACTACGGATTTGGTTTGTAAAGCATGCCCAATTATGATAGACGGTATTAATTACCCGACTGACTTAATCCAACTAAACATCCAAGGATACGATGTCATCCTAGGGATGGATTGGTTGTACCAACATCAAGCCGAACTAAATTGTTATACCAAAGAGATAAAACTTAACAAGACCGACAAAAAAGTTATGCCGATCGCCGTAGAAGGGATCTGGAATTTGATATAGGGGACAAAGTATTTCTTAAGGTATCACCAAGGAAGGGATTCAAAAGAATAGGGAAAGGTGGAAAGTTAAATCCACGTTATGTAGGACCTTTTAAAATCATTGAGCGAATAGGTAAATTGGCCTACAAATTAGATTTACCCCCAAATCTTACGGGAATTCATAACGTGTTCCACGTATCACAACTGAGAAAATACCAGCCAGACGAATCCCACATTTTAGAACCCGATTGTCTACAAATCGAAAGAGACCTATCTTACAAAGAAATACCAGTTCACATCCTTGATCAAAAGTTCCAGGAGCTTCGCAACCGCAAGATACCTTTGGTAAAAGTATTATGGAGAAATCAAAATGTAGAAGAAGCAACATGGGAACGAGAAGAAGAAATGAGGAAGCATCATCCCGAGCTCTTCACTTCAGGTTAGAATCTGGAGACCAGATTTCTTTAAGAGGGGGAGATTGTAACACCCCTAATAAAGCAATCAATTGAAGTGTTATTAATAAAGATTTATTATTAATTAGTCTATACAATTTTCATAAGTAAATAGGTGAAAACAAAGTTTCACCAAACAAGACTTAAGGTAAGAAAAATCTAGACAATAAAACTTTTACCCCAACCCCTTAACATTATTACAATAAAGCCATTCTTCCTTCCTATTTAAGATAAGTATAGAGTCATTAAACTGATCACACTTTCCTCCAAATGAACAAAGAAAACGTCCATAAGAGCTTAAGAACACTAGGAAGAAATAGAAGCAAGTCAAGGTAAGAATTCTTCTCCAAACTTATATACCTGAAGTTCTTCTCTTTAAATACCTAATATCTAATGAAAACTTTTGATTCCAGTTAATATTTGAATCAATTTAAAGTTGGAAAGAAGTAGGTTCAAGTCTTGTATCAATCCATCACTTACAAAGGAAGTTATCAAGGTAAACTTACAATCTACACAATTCTGCGCAGTGTTATTGTTTGGCCTATAAGTTGAGTTCGGTTTGGAATTTTTAGAATCTGTTTGTTGGGTTGGAAAGAAGACAAAATTTGGTGTGTTCAAGTAGTATTTTGGTCGGCCATGTCCGGTTCATATGCCGGTGGTGGCTCGATTTCAGAACAGCTGAAACAGGGGAGTTAAATTCACTAGGACTGTTTTGGGGTTTTAAGTGTTTATGTTTATTTTTGACTCATCTTATGACATAACTTTACTTTTCATAACCTTATAATATCTTCTGTTAATTTATGTCTTCTATAAAATGGCTAACCTTTGTATTTACCTTCTATTAACTAGTTGAAAAGAAAAATTGTTAATCAACCTATCATTGATTCCTTTTGAATTTCTGCTGGAAATTTTGACATTAATATACTATTGATTCTGGACATTTAAAATTATATCCTTCAATCTAATGAAACTATTTTGAGTTAGGAAACCATAGGATTTTGTTTCAGGTCATTCCATTACATATATAAAAAGTTATTCAAACAATAAGCTTGGCTGCCAACACAAAAATTAAAAGCCGACTAAATGAAATGGTTTGTTTGTTCATTTATTTACACTATCTGAAACTCCTAGGATTATAGTTTCATTATTCTTAGTTTACTTCAAGTTTAGTGATGATTATAATATACTACATATTTTAATAAGTGCTTACTTAAATTAGGTCGGGAGAATACGATCGAACCAAGTTAACAAGATAGAATTGAACTTCGGGTGAGGCTTCTCGTTCTTTCTTCAGCCCTCTTGGCACAACGCCCTGAGAACAAGAACAACTTTGATATTCTAAATTTCATATTATTCCAAAGCACAAACTCATTATATTATATATATGTTCTACTTTCTGACTTGATTGAGCCCGTTCTCGATATAACATGTTCTTGTTGATTCTGATTGTGCTTCACACCGATTTCGACATTTCAATGACATCCCTCAATTCTTTCATTCGATCTAGTAGGTAATATTATCCCGAGTTATGGATTATGTCTATCTTTTGTTATGTTACTATCACCCTTGGGGACGCCCTTGGGAAGTTGGGCCCTGGGACTAACAAAGTTGACGGCTGGACGACATCGGGTCGTCGGTTTATGATCTCTTTGATTAGTACCCCTCTGTGGTTTAGTTACGGGTAAGTGATCCGAACTGAACTGACATGCACCCGGGCATGTCCACTGTTTTTGTTTGGTGAGGTCGCTCCTCGTAGGGAGGTATAAGGTGGATAAGATTTGTACTTGATAATTTTTTTGTTTACCAAATAAGAACATGAAATTCTGAATTTCGTTCTCCTTACTTCTTGATCTTATAAATAATGCTTCATATACTCTCTAATTTTTCTATTCCTTTCTAGTTCACTATCCATATTCTTGTTAATACGTATATAACTTTGTTTTGGCATCACAATTTCTCACTAAGTCGAACAAGACTTACACCTCTTTCTATTGTTGTTCTTTTCTCAGATTGACTTTGGAAACTAAGAATCAAGAGATGAAGAATGCGAGATAATTGTTGAGTTTCATAAGTCATATATGTAAACGCTTTATTATCATATGTTAGTTTCCAACATATTAAGTGCTAGGTTTGGATTCTCTTTTGGATTGTAATACGTAAAGTAGGAGAAAGTGACTAATATGCGTTACTTTAAATATGAGTCACTCTTTGTTTTGAAACTTTGTAAATATAGAACTTCCGCTGTATAGATTATAATTATAGTGCTTATCTTATAACATGGAATGTTCTGTTAGAATTGACACACGACCAATTCAATTAAATCGACATTTACAAGAGTTAAGTCAATTGAGTTAGTCGGGCGTCACAGATATAACTTCATAGTATAGGCTTTCTTTGTGATTTTATGTAACGAACTTGTGGCTTTATCATTTGTTGTAAATGCGCAAGAAGAGTGTACTAGGTTATATACTGTTTCTAGTATAACCTAAATCTTCGTGATTTAGAAGAGTGGACTAAAAGACATTCATGTATATATAACCACGATAAAAATTCTTTGTGTTTGATTAGTTGCATTTTTACTTGCATGTTTCCGAAAGCATACAAACACTTTGAACAGATTAAAGATTTTAAAAGGAGTTGTAAAAATTGGGGATAAAATCTTTAAGTAAGAAAAAACTTGTTTGAAAAACACTTGATACATTCGTTGCATACAAGTTTTAAACTCTGATTAAATTTTGAAACAGATAAGTAAATCAGACGAGTGGTCAACTCTGCTGATTAAGCTAAATGCGCAATTAGCTAAGTAGTCTTACAAGTTTCGATCAGCTTACTCTGCTGATAAGTAAAGTTGGAAAAAAATTTCAAAAGTTTCAGAGGTCTATTCACCATCCCCCCAGACCTCATCTGACCACTTGTGACCAACATGGGTACAAACAATGCCTCCCGTAAGTCGTATTTGATGCAATTATTTTTTGAGAAACTAATTCAATCAAATTAGACTTAGATTTTGGACCAACATTTCATGCTTATCTCGTTTGGGAAGCTCGTTAATTAGGCATGCTGAATCTCCTTTATAATTAGCCATAATTAGCTATTCTTTTAGAAATTAACTCCCCAGGGCTTTCATGCTTATTTCGGACCAACCTTTCATGCTTATCTCAGCTTCAGCTATACTTTTGTACATATTAACTAATTAATTAATCTCCCACTTGAATTAACACTTTATGTAATACCCTGCATTTTTAAATAAGAGTAAAATGAATTTTTAGTTACATTTTAATTTAAATAGGAAACTTAATTTATAGGTTTGGAATGGGACTTATAGGACTTGAATGTTTTGTAGAAAGAAAATGATACTCATTAAAATCATTTAGGATCAATTGAATAGATCATTAATAGATAAGAGTAATATGAATGTCAAAATAAAATTATGGACCTAATATGAAATTTGTGGTTTGATATTAATATTAGTTGTAAGCTTATCTATCTGGATATATATATAGTACGGTACCAAACTACTTTGACATTTTATTACAATAATTGAACATTAAAAATAAATTGGAGTGTCTAATCATAGTAGAGGACTAAAATGAATGTTTTAAAAAATATAGTGAACTTTAGCGATTATATATAAAAGTTAAAGAAGTCAACTAAATTAATTATGGGCTATAGTTTTTATTATTTAAGATTTGGGGTTAATGTTTAATTACTAAAAGTCAAGGACGTTACATCTAAATTAAATTTAGAGTAATGATAATAATACAAATTCTATCAAGTTATGTATTCTTTATCTATATAATACTGGAGCCGCTAATAGAAAAGTAAAACAAATATAATCATCAATTCAACTATACACACGGCAGCAAATTAAGGAGGAGAAATTGATGACTCTTGATTAAGCTTTGCTACATGTCAATTGTTCCTTTTCCGATTATTAAACATACACTAAATACACATACATATTCTATAGGCTGCATGTCTCACACGGCATTTCACCCAAGGGAAAATTGAGCGGAAACATGGGAGATTTAGGGAAAAATAATAGAAGGATAAAGAAAGAAAATATATGGAGAATAAATAAGTAGAAAAGACAAGGGTCGAAGAAAGGAAGTATAAAAGATTTAAAATGAGTGAATGGACGTAAAGCTATAGGTGACACGGGTTCATTGGCTGGAGTCGCAGCGGCGACGGGCGGTGGCCTCAATGGAAGTTTCGGGTGCTCCAAAGGGGTAGTTGGTTAGTGGCTAAAGTGGTATTAGTTTGGAGATGGTGAAAAAGATGTATAGTTTAGGTTGATTTAGGATTGATCTTGGGGTAAGTTTAATTTCAGTGGTTTATTTGAATAACTTCCTTAGAGTGCAATTTTCATTGTGGTTGGGTTTGGATTTAGCTTAACATGCTTTATAACTTAATGGAATTAATGGTTTATATTAGACTAATAATTTATTGGAGGATGACAAATATTGGATACTAATAATAAGAACGGAGGGGATATATTTGTCTTCAAACTTCAAGTTGTCTATTTAGTATGCAGCTTGATTAATGAGTTAAATTTAAGCTTAATTTATCACCTATTCTAAATACTAATGGTACTTGGCTAGTTTACTTCATTTCTTGACATTTACACACTTTAATTGTAACAACTAAACTATGAGTAATGTTCAGACAAGTAATTAATTTCTTATGATTTAAGGTATATTTAATTAATCGGGATTAAAATAAATGAACAAACCTAGTTATAACTAAGTAGATATAATATATATATATATATATATATATATATATATATATATATATATATATATATATATATATAAGTCTAATCTACTATATTTAATAACTATGGTTTAGGATTCTATTAATTATTTTGTTTATGTGACCATGTTACCAGTTCAATAAATAAATAACTAATCTCATGGATTGAATAGTTAGTTGAGAAGGAAATTGTTGGACTAGTATATTATAATTATATAATTATAAGGAAATTTATATATAATTAAATTAATAAAATTTTTAAATCAAAGACTATAACTTTAGCTTAGTATCTATTAAATAACAATTACATTTCTTGGCAAGTGAGTATTAAAAGTCATAGTAATACAAAGTATTATTGTTGAATTAAGTGACAATCAAGAAAGAAGAGGGTGATGCATTCTTAAGGGTAGTTGATCGTGAAATCACTATTGATATTGTTGAAACGTCCCTAAGTAATTCGAGATTAATTAGTATGTGATTGATCGATTATAGAGTCAAGGCTTGGAAGGATTTGAAGGATGCCGCTCCTCTATTGAGTCAAGTTAGTTGGTGAAAGCGTTAACAAATAATGAGGTCAACTGTCTACATGGGATAGCATCTCTAGCTTGAGAAAGGTGAGCGCCTCAATAAAATGTTAAACTGAAAGAGTTTCTACAGAAAATCATATCATATATATGTATTTCTCATTTGAAATGACTACAGTTATTATATCTCTGTTTATAATTTTCTGCAATGCTTGCAGCATGTACTACTTCTTCATAGTAGAACTGATAATTCTATACTTGTTTGCATTTCTCGCATCATATGATATTGGTTGAATAATGGGTGTAGTACTTTATCTCACCTCATATTAATGACCGGTACCAAGGTGTAGTACTTTATCTCACCTAAGTACCAATTGCTTGTACATGATTATTTGCGCGCTCATCTGCTCTCGGTTGATGGTATTCTCTGGATAATTCTGGGTAGCTGGGGGCTACAGGACTACCAGAGCTCTGCCATTGACCGGATTCACAAAACCAGGGATTAGAGCCCCTTGGGGAGTGATTCAAATTATTCGGCAAAGACATGTCAAGGCCACACTTTATAAGGGACGGGTAGCGCCTCAGCCACTTTAAAAAAGGGACGGGTAGCGCCTCAGCCCTTATCTAACCGGCGTGCTAACTATTGATCACATCCTGATCTTTCTGTATCCTTTTGAGGTGGAGGAGTTGTTTATCCCGTTTTGACAGGTAATTGAGTGTGATATCATCTGTGATATTTGTGTATCTGCTATACTAATCTTAAATATCAATTACTTTGTAAGTTAATAGGCAGTACATGGATTTCTAAATCATTTTCTGCATAAAACTCAATTTCACACCTGCACTGGCCTCACTAAGTTGTTTTTACAACTTACGCTTTCAAATTATTACTCTTTCAGAATCTCATTGAAGGACATGATGGACCACATGAGACTAAGGGATTTCGGTTGGGCGTCGACCATAGAGTTTCTAGATGTTGTCAGGTGAAGGTCTGGTTTGTAATGAAAGTTATAAAGTAATAAGTGAGTTGGGAAAAATTAATATAATGTAATAGATAGTTAGAGCTCTGAACTGCAATTATTGGAAATTTATCAAGGTTATTTTATTAATTATTTATATCATAGCAGACAGGTGCCGGTTTCGGGCCGTTACAGGTGGTATCAGAGCATTAGGTTGTGTTAATGCTATGTCATGATAGGTTCCTTTGACTGTGGGTGGTTATACCAAAGAAATTCTATAGAACCCTTAAGATTTTCAATCGAGTCATAGGAACCCTTAGTACCCAATTGTCGTGAACTATTGGGGCGCGCGACCAACATGTGAATCATTACAATTATGGTACTAAGATAGGTGTTTCCCGACGGGGTAAATTTGTAATAGAATGGTTTAACCTGGGAATTAGTCTAGACCTGTAACAAATCAAGCAAGTTAGAATCCTATTTTTTCAATTTTCTATTCAACAAGATAATTGAAACCTTTGATTTCTTTTTAGAACAATTAAGTAGTTGTAAGATCTTTTCTAATATCTATCGGTTCATCTTGGATTGCTCCAAATAAATTATTTTATCTTGTTTCCCCCTTACTCATCTTTTAGCATCTCCCGAGTCGAATTGAATTCGTACTTTTGTAAATTCCTTGTACACTAAAATAATGACTTGAATTTGATGGACTTACGTTGTAGTTATCCTTGTGCCTATGTTAATTTCAATTGGCTCTTAGGAGTAATACTAAGCTTGATATAATAAAATAAAATGAGAAATCCCTAATTGAGTTAGAATTATTGAACATTCACTCATCTGACTGGATTTGGACTTGAATTAAACAAAACCAAATTTCATTTTAGAGAATTAAGCCATGGATCGGAGATTGTCGCAGTTACAAGCCATAAGAGTCAACAACAAGTTATGTGATGAAGAACCCGTGGAGCATATGCTTTTATTGTTTGGATGGGAAAGATGTTACGATCGCCGAGAATCGAACGTCGTGCTCTAGAATCAATTTTTGGATGTACCTTAGAAAGTTAGTTAGATACTTATCCAATTAGGCTATAATATATATATACACCACCCATTATAAATTGTGGATTCTAAAACTTCTAGTGAAATCTTGTTTAGAGTATATTCAGTGTCTTACTTTCATCCTATTCTTTTACCACTTGGAGATCTACAAGTTCACTTTTTCCAATCATTTTACTATTATGTTTATAATTTAACTCTACTAATAGAGTCTTATACAACACATTAAATTTTGTGCTAGGGATGGCTAAACCTATTTCTTTATTCAAAACTTTGTTTGTCGTTCTACTTGGACTTTCTTGTGTTAAAATCTAGGTCTAGTCATCTTACACTAGAGCTCTTATAAGATTCACACGAATTCATATTGTTACATGACCCTATTGACATACATAATGTCAATTACTTTCCATTTGTATATTCTTTGAACGATTAATTTTAGGATACTCGATCTGAATTTCACATGGTTAACTTGTTCACATTTAGTCCACCTTTTTAGAGACTAAAGAATTGCATATTTCATATCTTAGTCTCCCAACTCTTATATATGATTCTCTCCTTGCTCATCTTCGAGCGGATTATTACTCGCTCTTGCTTATTATAGACCTTTAAACATACCTTAGTATATTTTTTGACCTGATAACTTCTCCAGCCATATTATTTTAATCATGATTTATTTTTTCCTTACTATTCCTATTCCTTCTATCAATTCCTATCATAACTAGAACCAAATAAGTGTGAGAATATTTGGGGGCCAAATTCTTTGAAGGAGGGGTGAATGTAATACCCTGCATTTTTAAATAAGAGTAAAATGAATTTTTAGTTACATTTTAATTTAAATAGGAAACTTAATTTTTAGGGAATGGGACTTATAGGACTTGAATGTTTTGTAGAAAGAAAATGATACTCATTAAATTCATTTAGGATCAATTGAATAGATCATTAATAGATAAGATTAATATGAATGTCAAAATAAAATTATGGACCTAATATGAAATTTGTGGTTTGATATTAATATTAGTTGTAAGCTTATTTATCTGGATATATATATAGTACGGTACCAAACTACTTCGACATTTTATTACAATAATTGAACATTAAAAATAAATTGGAGTGTCTAATCATAGTAGAGGACTAAAATGAATGTTTTAAGAAATATAGTGAACTTTAACGATTATATATAAAAGTTAAAGAAGTCAACTAAATTAATTATGGGCTATAGTTTTTATTATTGAAGATTTGGGGTTAATGTTTAATTACTAAAAGTCAAGGACTTTACATCTAAATTAAATTTAGAGTAATGATAATAATACAAATTCTATCAAGTTATGTATTCTTTATCTATATAATAATTTACCTGGAGCCGCTAATAGAAAAGTAAAACAAATATAATCATCAATTCAACTATACACACGGCAGCAAATTAAGGAGGAGAAATTGATGACTCTTGATTAAGCTTTGCTACATGTCAATTGTTCCTTTTCCGATTATTAAACATACACTAAATACACATACATATTCTATAGGCTGCATGTCTCACACGGCATTTCACCCAAGGGAAAATTGAGCGGAAACATGGGAGATTTAGGGAAAAATAATAGAAGGATAAAGAAAGAAAATATATGGAGAATAAATAAGTAGAAAAGACAAGGGTCGAAGAAAGGAAGTATAAAAGATTTAAAATGAGTGAATGGAGGTAAAGCTATAGGTGACACGGGTTCATTGGCTGGAATCGCAGCGGCGACGGGCGGTGGCCTCAATGGAAGTTTCGGGTGCTCCAAAGGGGTCGTTGGTTAGTGGCTAAAGTGGTATTAGTTTGGAGATGGCGAAAAAGATGTATAGTTTAGGTTGATTTAGGATTGATCTTGGGGTAAGTTTAATTTCAGTGGTTTATTTGAATAACTTCCTTAGAGTCCAATTTTCATTGTGGTTGGGTTTGGATTTAGCTTAACATGCTTTATAACTTAATGGAATTAATGGTTTATATTAGACTAATAATTTATTGGAGGATGACAAATATTGGATACTAATAATAAGAACGGAGGGGATATATTTGTCTTCAAACTTAAAGTTGTCTATTTAGTATGCAGCTTGATTAATGAGTTAAATTTAAGCTTAATTTATCACCTATTCTAAATACTAATGGTACTTGGCTAGTTTACTTCATTTCTTGACATTTACACACTTTAATTGTAACAACTAAACTATGAGTAATGTTCAGACAAGTAATTAATTTCTTATGATTTAAGGTATATTTAATTAATCGGGATTAAAATAAATGAACAAACCTAGTTATAACTAAGTAGATATAATATATATATATATATATATATATATATATAAAAGTTTAATCTACTATATTTAATAACTATGGTTTAGGATTCTATTAATTATTTTGTTTATGTGACCATGTTACCAGTTCAATAAATAAATAACTAATCTCATGGATTGAATAGTTAGTTGAGAAGGAAATTGTTGGACTAGTATATTATAATTATATAATTATAAGGAAATTTATATATAATTAAATTAATAGAAATTTTAAATCAAAGACTATAACTTTAGCTTAGTATCTATTAAATAACAATTACATGTCTTGGCAAGTGAGTATTAAAAGTCATAGTAATACAAAGTATTATTGTTGAATTAAGTGACAATCAAGAAAGAAGAGGGTGATGCATTCTTAAGGGTAGTTGATCGTTAAATCATTATTGATATTGTTGAAACGTCCCTTATAAGTAATTCGAGATTAATTAGTATGTGATTGATCGATTATAAAGTCAAGGCTTGGAAGGATTTGAAGGATGCTGCTCCTCTATTGAGTCAAGTTAGTTGGTGAAAGCGTTAATAAATAATGAGGTCCACTGTCTACATGGGATAGCATCTCTAGCTTGAGAAAGGTGAGCGCCTCAATAAAATATTTTTAAAACTGAAAGAGTTTCTTAAGAAAATCATATCATATATTTGTATTTCTCATTTGAAATGACTACAATTATTATATCTCTGTTTATAATTGTCTGCAATGCTTGCAGCATGTACTACTTCTTCATAGTAGAACTGATAATTCTATACTTGTTTGCATTTCTCGCATCATATGATATTGGTTGAATAATGGGTGTAGTACTTTATCTCACCTCATATTAATGACCGGTACCAATGTGTAGTACTTTATCTCACCTAAGTACCAATTGCTTGTACATGATTATTTGCGCGCTCATCTGCTCTCGGTTGATGGTATTCTCTGGATAATTCTGGGTAGCTGGGGGCTATGGGACTACCAGAGCTCTGCCATTGACCGGACTCACAAAACCAGGGATTAGAGCCCCTTGGGTGTTGGTCCCAAGTGGTCAGATGAGGTCTAGAGGGGGGGGGGGTGAATAGACCTCAGAAATTTTTTGAACACTAAAACTTTTCAGTGTTCTGTCAGCAGACTAAGCTGATGAAGAACAGTAAGCAGACAAAGCTGATCGTGAACAAATCTTGAACAGCAGACTGACCACTCTTCTTACAATGACTTAGCTGTTTTTCAGCAAAACAGTTTTCCAAAGAGTATACTTGCAGCGGATTGTTTGAAAGTGTTTTTCACAAGTAAACTAAGTTCTTAAAGATTTTATCCCCAGTTCTTAAACTCCTTATAAAATCTTTTTGTAATTCAAAGTGTGTAAATATGCAAGCTTTAAAATATGCAAGAAAACTTAAATGCAAGATAACACAAAGAATTTTTATAGTGGTTATATGGATAAAAATTCTTTAGTCCACTCTTCCAGATCACTTAGATTCTGGGTTATACTATAATCACACAGATTACAATATTTCTCCACTTATACCTAGACAACTAATGAAAAGGCTATAAGCTCACAATAGAAAATCACTAAGAAATTCTACTCTCTGAAGTTTGATCACTCACAAAGATGGATCACAACTCCTCACAACACTCAGCTATTACAAGATCACTCAGATCGTAATTTTCTGTTTTCTTCAACTGGGTTTCTGTCAACAGATGACTTCCACCAGACGAGTGAGCTGTTCGAGCTTTTGAGACTTAGTAAAAATTCTGCTTCGAAAACGAAATCTCTGATTGTTGTTGTGTGGTTTTTGCTCGATTGAAATTCAGCTCTATTTATACATGGAATTGAAAATATGACCGTTGAAGCCAAGTCACAATTCAAATCCATTCTTCAGTTCATTTGAAACGGCTTCCTGCAGCAGTCCGTACAATGTACAGTACTTTCTGTCCATCGCATTAAATGCTGCATTAAATGCACTCTACTGATCCGAGAATATCTTCAATCATTTGCCATTACTGCCCTTCTCTTTCAGCATTTATTACACCAGGTGCATTTATTACCGTTGAACTGATCTCATGATCTCTTCTACTCTGCTGATCGAAGCAACCCTTCTGATAGGCACTCTGCTGATCAAATACTGAACTAATCTGATCTGACTCGGCTGATGACCTATCCTTCTGTTTGTTGTTTCAGCAAGAGATCACTAGTCTTCTGGTCTTTGAACTTTGAACTCTTCTGATATCTTCTTTGCTTGTTCAAAGATCCTTCTAAGGGAACTAAGCTTTCCACACTTCGCTGATTATGATGTTTTGGAAATCATCAAAACCTTCCCTTAATAACTAACTTCTTTTCTCTTCATCTTCATCCAACAATTTCCCCCTTTTTGATGATGACAAAACTTCAGCTAAGTACCTGTACCTAAACTAAAGTTCTGATCCTCAAAAATTTCTGAGATAGAAATAGTGTGTTGGATTCAAACTTGCAATTTTATAGATAATTGAACTGCTTTCATATTACAAGTGTTGAAAGATGAAGGGTGCAAAGTAATTAAAAGATTACAAGGATTTTTAAGATAAAAGGAAATCTAGCCTAAACTAGTCTTCTCCCTTCTTCTCTTCTTCTGAATTTTTCTTCTCTTCTTCAGCTTCTTCTTTCTTTTCTTCTTCAGCTTCCTTGTCTTCTTTTTCAGATTCTTCATCAGATAGTTTGGAAGTTTCAGCTTCCAATGCTTCAAAGAATCTTTTCCTCAACAGCTCTATCTTCTTATATTTGACATCAGGATCAAGCTGTTCTTCAGCTGAGTCTTTGGCAGCAGCTAGTTCTTTATCAGACTTGGCTTTTGCTTCAGCTTCAGCATTGTCAGCTTCTTCATTTTCAGCTTTCTCTTCTTCTGTGATCTTCTCATCTGTTGGTCTGCTTGTTTCTTCCATGTTTTTATCAGTCTCATCAGCAGATTCTTCCAACACTTCAGTTTCTTCAGCATCATCTTGATTTTCTTCTTCCCTTTCAAAAGAAGTTCCAACTCTTTTCTGTCCAAATACCCTCTCTTCCCCCTTTTTGTCATCATCAGCAGGGTTGATTGGATATTGTGGCAAGGCTGGTGTAATCTGAAGTGAGTCACAGAGAAGTTTGATGTTTTCTTCCATGGCATTTATTTGAGCTTGTTGTTTGAGTTGATTGGCCTTAAAATCTTTCACTTCTTTGAGCAAATCCTCTCCTTGATCACCCAATTGAATTTGAGTTCCTAAAATCCAATTTGATGAAGCAGTGAAGTCTTTCATCATATTTTCCATGACTTCATATTCTGCTTGGAGGGCCGTTTCAACTGTTTCTTCAATTCGTCTCCAACCATCAGCAGTGCTCTGAGTCCTTCTTCTGAGTATGTCCATATCTTGACAAATGGACTTAACATTTTGAGCAGTATCTTCTATCAGATTTGTTGGAATAGCAGCAACTTTCTGACTGGGTTGACGTACAGCAACCAACACATCTGCTGTTAACTCCTCCTTCATTTCCTTCAATGATTTGTCAATCATTTGTCGGATGGAGTCCAACAAATTTGTCTGAGCATTTTGAGAAGTTGAAGGAACATCTGTTGGAATAGCAGGCAAAGTAAGAGGTGTTTCTTTGATAGGTTGCTCTGATGTTTGAATTATCAGTTCAAGAGACTGATCTGCTGGACCAGAGATGGGCTCAACTTCCTTGGCCTTGTCAGCATGACTAGGAGTGCTTTTCTTCTCCTTAGTCTCATAATCTTTTTCATCAGCAGCTTCCTTATCCTTGATCTGATCAGCTGGAATAACTTCTTTTTTCTTGGAATCATCAGCTGTTTCAGTCTTATCATTCTGTTCTTTGTTTTGATCAGATGGGTCAGATGTACCCTTTTTGTGCTTTTGTTGATCAGAAGACTCTTCTTTGTCTTTATCAGCAGGGGATATGATCTTCTTAACAGTCTCAACTGTTTTCAGCAATCCCTCATTGTCTACAGCTGACCTGTTAGAAATCCATGTAAAATTGTCAAGAGGAATAAAAGGTGAGTATGGTTCCTCAGGTAGCTCTTCATATGGTTTGATGTTAGGACCATAGACAATGTGCTTGATATTTGGAAGAGGGACCAATGAGCTGGGTTGTCCCTTTAGCTTTCTTGATTTCTTTGCCCAAAGCTCCATTGCTTGAGCGATAGCCAACTTGATTGATCTTTCCTTGAGGTCTTCTGATTCATCATAATCCTCAGGAACAGACTCAAAGATCTTCTTTGCTTCAGCCTTGACTATGTGACTTATCCTTAGCCTTAACTTGTCCAGAAAGAATTCTGAATCCAGTGCTTGCATGAGTGATCCAGTCTCAAGCCACTTTAACACCCAGGCTTCTTCAGCAGTGAAGGCTTTCCACTTGGCCATTTCAGCTGGACTTTTTGTCAGTCTGAATTCTCTCCATCTGTTGTATCTGATCTTTTCAGCATTAAACAACGTCAGACGGTTGATTCTTTCACTTTCAGCATCTAGCCTCTTGAGGAATTCTTCAAAGATAGCAGGATCATCCCTGACAATCTCTAAAGATAAACTAATCTCCTCTCTTCTTTTTGGCTTTATTTTTGGTGCAGACATAGCTGGTATTGGTTTGTTTGGATCTCTTTGTTCATTAATAACTATCCCACCAGTATGCTGATGTCCATGAGCATCCTTGGTGCTTGCTTCAATAGCAGCAGCCAACTCTGCTGCCTCAATAGCATCCCTTTGCTCTTGAGTCATCTTGCTGGCCTCTTCTTCCAGCCTTTTTAACTCTAGGCTTTTCAACCTTTCTTCTTCTGCCTTTTCTGCAGCTATCCTTAGCTTTTCAGCAGCATCTTGTCTTTTCTTTTCTGCGGCAGTTAGGTAAGTGGCAATCTTTCCAGTCCTCTTCCTCCTTGATTCAGGACTTTCAATTGCTTGAAGAGGGGTTGCAGCAACTGGAGTAGGATGCAGCAAGAGTGCATCTCCTTCATGTGTTGTACTAGTCTGCTGTGCTTCTTCAACTTCAGCAGATAGTGCAGCAGATGAGTCTTCTGTAGACATTCCAACTGTAGAAACAATTTCAGTTTCAGCAGCAGCAGCTTTAGCAGCCTTGACAGCAGGTTCTTCAATAGTTAATGGCCTTTCTGCTTCTGTTGTTGTTTCTCTTACTGTTGCAACTGGCTCCACAGAGAAAGTGACCTTTCTCTTGGCCTTTGATTTAGCAATTCTTTTGGCAGGGGGGTTGGCAGTAGGAGGTCCCCTTGCCTCACTTCTGGTTCTCAGCCTTTTCAACCTTTGAAGAGGAATTTCTTCCTCAGACTCAGTTCTTTCAGGAGAAGAGTCAGTCTTCATCTGCTCAATCTCCTTGGTGAAATCTTCAATTATCTTTTCTGGAACTGCATTTTCAGGTTGTGCTGATCCACCCATAACAGCAGTCTGTGCTGTTGGCTCAGCAGGTTGACTTGTCTGACCCTCCTTCTTGCTCTTTTTAGAGGGGCCCTTTTTGGATTTTGCAGTAGCCTTTCTTTTTGGTTCTGCCACCATTTTTCTTACTGGTTCATACAATTTGAACTCCTTGCTACCGTGAGTGGTCTTTCCACCACCCATAGGACATTGCAGGGATGCAAACAGATTACTGAGTAAGATGGCATGAGAATGCCTCTTATCACTCAGCAGCTCGTAGACGTGAGCAGCCCAATTAACTTTCAGTCCATAGTATATACAGACCATGGTGTAGTACCTCCTCCTAGGTAACCCATCTAATGAACTCGTACTGCAATCCAGTACCTTCGGAATGATGTCTGCGAACCTCTGATACTCGTCTTTTAACTGAGTTTTCATCAGAGTCCCAGTCATCTCTTCTCCCTTTTTAGCACAAATTTCCCAAAATTCTTCCTCTTTCTCAGACCCTAGGTCTGACACATCTCCTCCTTTATTCTTAAGTTTGTAAATTTCACTTAAAACAGCAGCAGAGACAGCAATTTTCTTACCACCAATAACAGCAGTCATGACAGTTTCATCATTGTTAAATTTCCTGGTCTTATAGAAGTGATATACGTCTTCTAAGTAGACCCTGTCTTCGTGTGCTTCCAGAACCGGAACTAAAGATGCCTCTTTGATTTTCCAAGAGTGAGCGCATCACATCAGTACCCGAAAAGTGAAATTTGCTGTAGTTTAGGTATCTTCCATCAATAATCTTTTCCATTTATGAGATTAGTGAGTATGATTCTGCAAAAGCAATAAACTTTCGAAACAGGAGAGTTTGAGAGTGAGAGAATTTGAGAGTGTTTGAGTGCGTAAGACGACTGTGTTTTTCAGATCGGACTCTATAGGTTTCCTTTGATTTGGTTATCGTGATTAATCTGAACCGATGATCTAATCTGACAGTTTTTAATCGTGTGGATGGGAGCCGCGGATTTCAATTTTATTATTTTAATGTCAGATGGGCGGAAAACTCTATCGACACTAATCTGTTACTTATAAAAGCGCGTTTCTAAGGATACGTTTTATGACCATGCTTATATAAGGTATCAGATGAGTAGAGTTTAACTTATCTGACAGACGAGTGATCTGTTATCTGATATTACTAGAGAAGGCCAATAGCTAGTAATCTTCCTCTGCTGTTTGTCAATCCAGCAAGATAAAATAATCTACAGTCTTCAAGAATTAAGAACATATCTTCTGATAATTTGACTTCAACTACCTGTCATTAACTGATTTCATCTTTAGAACAGAAGTACCGCTAGTCTTACACGTTCCCCCTGACTTTAAGAATCCATAAGCTAATTAGTCTGTTGAAGGTTAATCCTTGAATATAATAGTGAATAACTAAGTTGTTGAACTTCAGTCTTCTGATGAGTTCCCCCTTAGCTTATGCATCCAAATTTAGTAGTCCTAGCTCTGCTCTTAGAGTTGAGAACCTTACTTCACTTAAAGGTTTAGTGAAAATATCAGCAATCTGATTATCTGTATGAACATACTCAATCATTACATTGCCTTTTTCAACATGATCTCTAATGAAGTGATGCTTGATCTCAATGTGTTTAGTCCTTCAATGACTTGTAGTGTTCTAAGTAAGAGAGATTGCACTTGTATTATCACAGTAGATTGGAATTCCACTGATCTTGATGTTGTAGTCTTCTAGTTGATGTTTCAACCAAAGTATCTGTGCACAGCAAGCTCCAGCAGCTATATATTCAGCTTCAGCAGTAGATATAGAGATTGAGGTCTGTTTCTTACTCATCCATGAGATCAGACGACTACCTAAGAACTGATAGGCACCTGTTGTGCTTTTTCTGTCAATCTTGCAGCCAGCAAGGTCTGAATCTGAATAACCAATAAGCTCAAATCCAGATTCTCTAGGATACCACAATCCCAATTCTTGAGTGCCTTTAATGTATTTCAGTATCCTCTTGGCAGCTAAGAGATGAGATTCCTTGGGGTTTGATTGAAATCTTGCACAGACTCCAACTGAGTACATTATATTAGGTCTACTTGCTGTTAGATACAACAATGAACCAATAATGCCTCTATATTTGGTTATGTCCACTGATTTGCCATCTTCATCTTTATCCAAACGAAGATTTGTAGACATAGGAATGGTAGCAGTTGAGCTAGTTTCCATACCAAATTTCTTGAACAGATCTCTTGTGTATTTTGCTTGGCTGATGAATATTCCATCAGGCAACTGTCTAACTTGCAGACCAAGAAAATAATTAAGTTCACCCATCATGCTCATTTCAAACTTATTCTGCATCAGTTTGGAGAACTTATCACACATCTGTTGGTTAGTTGAACCAAAAATAATATCGTCCACATATATTTGCACAAGTAATATGTGATTTTCCCATTCAATTGTAAACAAGGTTTTATCTACCTTACCTTTACGAAATCCCTTAATTAAAAGAAAATCAGATAGGGTATCATACCATGCTCTTGGAGCCTGTTTCAGTCCATAGAGGGCTTTCTTCAGACGATATACCTTGTCCTCTTCTTGATAGACTTCAAATCCGGGAGGTTGTTCAACATATACTTCTTCTTGCAGTTCTCCATTGAGAAAAGCAGACTTCACATCCATCTGATAGACAGTGAAGTTCTTATAAGCAGCATAGGCTAGAAACAGTCTGATTGCTTCAAGTCTTGCTACTGGTGCAAAAGTTTCATCAAAGTCAATTCCTTCTTCTTGACAATAACCCTTGGCCACTAATCTTGCTTTGTTTCTGGTGACAATACCATCTTCATTCATCTTATTTCTGAATACCCACTTAGTGCCAATTACTCTTTGATGACTTGGTCTAGGAACTAAGTACCAGACTTCATTCCTTTCAAATTGATTCAGCTCTTCTTGCATGGCTTCTATCCAGAAGGAATCATTAAGAGCTTCTTCAATTTGCTTAGGCTCTATTTGAGATAGAAAGGTGACAAACATAGCATCTTGTGCAGCAGCTCTTCTTGTTTTCACTCTATCTAAAGGATCACCTATTACTAACTCAGGTGGGTGATTCTTGAGCCATCTGAGATCAGGTTGCAGATCAGGATGTTGTCCTCTGTCTTGATCATGCAACACTACTGTTGGAGTTCCAGTAGTAGTCTGTTGAACGTTTGCAGTCTGTTGAACAGTCTCTGGTCTGTCAGCTGTTTGCAACTCGTCTGTTAGACTATCAGCACTGTGATTTTGAACAGCACTTGAGTTAGCAGCTGAACTAAGATTAGGTAGTATGATGGGAACATATTCTTCATTTCTTCCAATGTCTAACTTCTGTAAATCAGTAGACAGATCTTGGTTAATACTATGATTCTTTTCAGAAGATTGACTTGGCTCATCAAATACTACATGGATAGATTCTTCTATTAGCAGTGTTCTTTTGTTAAAATCTCTATAGGCCTTACTAACAGTAGAGTATCCTACAAAAACAGCTTCATCAGCCTTTTCTGCAAATGCAGTAAGGTGATTTTTCCCATTATTCAATACAAAACATTTACAACCAAAAATCTTAAAGTAATGAATGTTTGGTTTTCTGTTGTTCCAAACTTCATATGGAGTCTTTATCTGATTTTTGTTGATCATACATCTGTTTTGGGTAAAGCATGCTGTATTTGTTGCTTCTGCCCAAAATCTTTGTGGCAGCTTAGCTTCAGCTATCATGGTTCTGACAGTTTCTTTTAGTGTTCTGTTACTCCTTTCAGCAACACCTTTCTGTTGATGGGTTCTAGCAGCTGAATACTCATGATGTATTCCTTTGATATTACAATACTCTTCAACAGTAGAGTTTGTAAACTCTGTCCCTCTATCTGATCTGATCTTCAATATTTTGATATTCTTCTCATTCTGGGTCAGTTCCATCAGATTGGTAAGATGTTCCTTGGTTTCACTTTTCTTCTTCATGAAAATCACCCAAGTATATCTTGAATAGTCATCCACAACAGCTAGGCAGTATTTCTTTCCACCATTGCTGACTGGATCAATGGGTCCAAATAAGTCCATATGCAGTAGCTCCAATATTCTTCCAGAAGATTGGTGCTTCTTTTCTTTGAATGATGACTTGATTTGTTTACCCTTCTGACATGCGTCACAGAGCTTGTCTTTGCTCATGACTGCCTTTGGAATCCCTTCAACCAGATCATTTTTGATTAATCTGTTTATGGTCTTGAAGTTTAGATGATTCATTCTCTTGTGCCATAGCCAACTGACTTCACTTGGTGCAGATGCCACCAAACAAACACTTGAATTCTTATCAGCAGAATTCCAGTCGACTATATAGATATTTCCTTGTCGTCTTCCAGATAAGATTACCTTTTTTGTACCAATCTGTTCAACGTAGCACTTATCTGTTGAGAAGATGACTGAATATCCTTTGTCACAAAATTGATTTATGCTCAGCAGATTATACTTTAGGCCTTTAACATATGAGACGTCAGATATCTCTATGTTTCCCTTGATTAATCTTCCTTTAGCTTTAATCTTGACTTCTTTGCTGTCTCCAAATGTAACACTTGGACTATCCACAGCAACTGCATCAGTCAGCTCATGTATGTTTCCACACATGTGTCTTGAACATCCACTGTCCAAGTACCAAATCTTCTCTACTTTACTCCTACTCCTAATCCTAACCTACAAAACAAAAATAAAATTATTTTAGGTACCCTTATTGAGAGGGTCCCGAAGGATTAGTTTCACCTTTGACAACCCAAGATGTTGATGTCTTAGGCTTCTTAGGCTTCTGAGTTTTAACAGGAGCATGAACAGTTTCATTTTTATCATAATTGTCAGATAAGTCATGTTGATAATCAGTATGATTAGGAAAATGTTCATAAGCAGGGTAAGGTGCATGATAAGCAGGGTATGCATGCATTGGATGAGCAGGGTAAGGTGCATAGTAACCTGGAAATTGAGGTGCATGATACATAGGATGATATGCAGCAGGTTGCACATAATAAGACTCATTTCCATACCAAGCATTTTGATTTTTCTTGTTCTTATGCTTCTTTGGTTTACTTGATGCTTGCTCATTTGGTTTTGACTTAGTTTCACCAACAGATTGATTAACTTTAGCTTTATCAGCAGACTTCTTAGGACTCTGCTGTTTGGTCTTACTAGTCTGATTTCCTATACTAGGCTCTTTGCTCTTTTTAGCCTTAGAAGATTTCTTCTCCTTTAATTCTTTCTCAGTTGAGGTAGGTCTAGCAGTTTGAACATACAGAATGACCTTACTATTGTCAGCAGATATAAATTTCTCAGTATGATTCAACTCTTGCTTATCCTGTTCTAAAGGCATCTTCTGTTTACTAGACATGTGATTTAATGCAGCAGATGATTTTTCATGAGACTCAATAATTTTTTCAAGTTCCATGATTTTTCCTTTATAGACCTCACACTCAGCTTTCAGAGATTCATGTTCTTGCTCAAGCTGTTTATATTCAGCTGATTCCTTTGGCTTTTCAGCTAAAAGTTTCAGTGAATTATTTTGCTCTTTTAGCAATATCATCTCTTCCTTAAGCTTTTTATATGCTTCAGCAATACCAGTATTGTTAAGCATCATTTGTTCAAATGAATTAAATAATTCATTGTTAAGAGGAGTTACCTCATCCTCAGAGTCATCAGATTCCTTTGCCATCAGGCACAGGAGAGCATGTTTTTCTTCATCAGACGATTCTTCATCAGACGTGTCTGAATCTGAATCAGATGAGTAGACAGCAGTCAGCTTTTCTGCTTCAGCCATCATTGCCTTGCCTCTCTGATGCTTTCTTTTTTTCTCATTTTCTTCTCCTCTTCAGTGTACTTTTCTGCTTTTGGATATGGGCAGTCTTTGATGAAGTGTCCCAATTTCCTGCCGTTGTAACACATTAGTTTTGCTTTATAATCATCTTTATCTTGAGAAGAAAAGTTAGGTTTAGAAGTAGAAGCATTGTTGTATTTGTTCTTCATTTTTCTTTTGTAGAACTTCTTGAAATTGTTCATCAACAGTGCAACATCTCCAGCAGTGTACTCCTTCTTGTTGAGTAGAGTGGCTTCATCAGATGAGTCCACATCTTTGCTTTTCTTTGCTGGTCTTCTGGTGTTTTCAGCAGCAACTAGTGCAGCTGTGGGTCCTGAAGTTGAGGTTTCTTCAATTCCCATTCTAGGCAGCTTATACTCGAATGCCTTGAGTACAGAGAACAGCTCAGTAAGAGAGATTTTTCCCAAATCCCTTGATTCTTCCATTGCTGTCACTTTCATGTTGAACTTTGGGGGTAGGGCCTTTAGTACTCTGACAGTGATCTCTTTGTCAGTGAAGGTCTTTCCCAACTTTAAAACTTCATTCAGAGTTCTGGTGAATCTGGTATCCATCTGATCAATGGTTTCTCCAGACTTCATTTTGAAGTTGTCAAGTTTCTCCAAGGCAACAGTGAGCTGATGTTCTTTTATTGCATCATTGCCTTCGCTCATATCTCTGACATTGTCCCACATCTCTTTTGCAGTCTTGCAATGTTTGACTTTGTCAAACCGATCATTGTCCAGGGCTTTAGTCATGATGAATCTCCCAACTTTGTCTAGATTGAAGAGCTTTATTTCTTCTGGAGTCATCTCATGAAGGTCTTTTTCCACAACCGTATCAATCTCATTTATTTTTATGGTCTTTGTGAATCTGAATGGACCTTTAATGATACATGTATACATGTTGTCATTATAAGCAGCTAGAAAAATCTCCATTCTGATTTTTCAGTCCTCAAAGGACATACCAGCAATGTGGGGAACATGGCTGATACAATCCATTTTTCAAAAAGTTTTGATTTTTCAAAAAGATGCTCTTTTGAAAAGTTTTTGAAAACCTTTGAAAAACACTTGGATCCAGCTCGTTGATCAGGCAGCTGATTCTAATGAACCACCTGCTCTGAGACCACTTGTTGGTCCCAAGTGGTCAGATGAGGTCTAGAGGGGGGGGGGGGGTGAATAGACCTCAGAAAATTTTTAAACTTAAAAACTTTTCAGTGTTCTGTCAGCAGACTAAGCTGATGAAGAACAGTAAGCAGACAAAGGATCGTGAACAAATCTTGAACAGCAGACTGACCACTCTTCTTACAATGACTTAGCTATTTTTCAGCAAAACAGTTTTCCAAAGAGTATACTTGCAGCGGATTGTTTGAAAGTGTTTTTCACAAGTAAACTAAGTTCTTAAAGATTTTATCCTCAGTTCTTAAACTCCTTATAAAATCTTTTTGTAATTCAAAGTGTGTAAATATGCAAGCTTTAAAATATGCAAGAAAACTTAAATGCAAGATAACACAAAGAATTTTTATAGTGGTTATATGGATAAAATCCTTTAGTCCACTCTTCCAGATCACTTAGATTCTGGGTTATACTATAATCACACAGATTACAATATTTCTCCACTTATACCTAGACAACTAATGAAAAGGCTATAAGCTCACAATAGAAAATCACTAAGAAATTCTACTCTCTGAAGTTTGATCACTCACAAAGATGGATCACAACTCCTCACAACACTCAGCTATTACAAGATCACTCAGATCGTAATTTTCTGTTTTCTTCAACTGGGTTTCTGTCAACAGATGACTTCCACCAGACGAGTGAGCTGTTCGAGCTTTTGAGACTTAGTAAAAATTCTGCTTCGAAAACGAAATCTCTGATTGTTGTTGTGTGGTTTTTGCTCGATTGAAATTCAGCTCTATTTATACATGGAATTGAAAATATGACCGTTGAAGCCAAGTCACAATTCAAATCCATTCTTCAGCTCATTTGAAACGGCTTCCTGCAGCAGTCCGTACAATGTACAGTACTTTCTGTCCATTGCATTAAATGCTGCATTAAATGCACTCTGCTGATCCGAGAATATCTTCAATCATTTGCCATTACTGCCCTTCTCTTTCAGCATTTATTACACCAGGTGCATTTATTACCGTTGAACTGATCTCATGATCTCTTCTACTCTGCTGATCGAAGCAACCCTTCTGATAGGCACTCTGCTGATCAAATACTGAACTAATCTGATCTGACTCGGCTGATGACCTATCCTTCTGTTTGTTGTTTCAGCAAGAGATCACTAGTCTTCTGGTCTTTGAACTTTGAACTCTTCTGATATCTTCTTTGCTTGTTCAAAGATCCTTCTAAGGGAACTAAGCTTTCCACACTTAGCTGATTATGATGCTTTGGAAATCATCAAAACCTTCCCTTAATAACTAACTTCTTTTCTCTTCATCTTCATCCAACATTGGGGAGTGATTCAAATTATTCGGCAAAGACATGTCAAGGCCACACTTTAAAAGGGACGGGTAGCGCCTCAGCTACTTTAAAAAAGGGACGGGTAGCGCCTCAGCCCTTATCTAACCGGCGTGCTAACTATTGATCACATCCTGATCTTTCTGTATCCTTTTGAGGTGGAGGAGTTGTTTATCCCGTTTTGACAGGTAATTGAGTGTGATATCATCTGTGATATTTGTGTATCTGCTATACTAATCTTAAATATCAATTACTTTGTAAGTTAATAGGCAGTACATGGATTTCTAAATCGTTTTCTGCATAAAACTCAATTTCACACCTGCACTGGCCTCACTAAGTTGTTTTTACAACTTACGCTTTCAAATTATTACTCTTTCAGAATCTCATTGAAGGACAAGATGGACCACATGAGACTAAGGGATTTCGGTTGGGCGTCGACCATAGAGTTTCTAGATGTTGTCAGGTGAAGGTCTGGTTTGTAATGAAAGTTTTAAAGTAATAAGTGAGTTGGGAAAAATTAATATAATGTAATAGATAGTTAGAGCTCTGAACTGCAATTATTGGAAATTTATCAAGGTTATTTTATTAATTATTTATATCATAGCAGACAGGTGCCGGTTTCGGGCCGTTACACTTTAATTCATTTAATTGATTTAATTACCTTTAAATCAATTAATTTTTTTTATATCCTTTCATAACAGTCACCGTCCAATTGTATTTTGTGTGACCCTCTGGGTTCACCATCAATTGGCAGGAGACCCACGAATTCCTCGTAGAGTAACCACACTTCATGGTCGATGTCTAGCCACAAGCCCATGAAGCCCAACTTCAGGTGAATTGATATTTGTGAACCTCGTCTCTTATAATTGCCATGTACATACGGTCCTTCTATCGACTAATATTCCCGATCAAGACTTAGGGTGTGTGAATTGATCGGCACCTCTAAATTTGTCTCGATAACTATACTTTCTAATTCGGGATAATATTCCAGTGTGACTACTAAATTTGGAAACCCCTTTCCAAATCCGTCACCGACTGCGGCCGCAGATCCCTCGGATATATTATCTAAGAATCGTATAGGAAATTCTCTCATCCATTACAATGAGTCAATAGATTCCATATTGGTACTAACCACCCACGTACATGTCCATACGCACCCAACCTAGGCATGTTATGACCAAGCTACGTGGTCTATACCTAGATCTAAGTACGCACTTTCATGCACCGAATTCGCCCTAGCACCTCAAGTCAAAGGAATAAATCGTACACTATTAAAAGCCTTGAGAAACATCCCATCACCCATATGCGACATGCGCTTCCACAATGGGTTTCTCTGTTCGGGTCGTTCGATGCGTTCGATCCTCCATTGAACCACCTACTCATATGCACTGGTCTCAAATGTCTTGCTCATGAAACGCTACAAATTCACTCCATGTGAATCATGCATACTCGTACAAGTCTTGGCGTTTCCTACGATACCCCGTCTCGTTTTGGAATCTATGACTTGGAACGTGTTTTAAGATTACGACCTTAGAAACTGTTTCATGATTGCACTCAGTACTGAAGTGAATCGTCCCATAGTCAAATGTAATCTAAGGATTTCATCCAATCACTTAAATGTATTCGCGAGAGATGAAGTTGGCCATTGTTTATCCTTATACACATATAAATAAACGTGTGTATTATTATAAAATCAAAGATTGTCTCATACAGAATAGACCTATTACAAGCTAATTGAACTGGATTGCTAGGCACTATCCTATCAATCTCCCACTTGCCCTAAAGCCAATCACAGATGTTTCTAAGACCCATCTTTTCTAGATGTCCCTCGAACGTCTTTTGTGAAAGCGGCTCAGTTAGTGGGTCAGCCATGTTGACTTCTGATTTGACATACTCCATGTGTATGTCTCCTCTACCAATGATATCCCTGATCACGTGGTATTTCCTCTGTACGTGTTTGGATTGATGGTGTGATCTCGGCTCCTTCGCTTGAGCTATTGCCCCGTTGTTGTCACAGAAGATGACTACAGGTTCAGCAATGCTAGGATCAACATCCAGTTCTTGGATGAAGTTTTTCATCCATACACTTTCCTTTGCTGCATCTGATGCTGCGATATATTCTGCTTCTGTGGTTGAGTCGGCAGTGGTAGACTGTTTACAGTTTTTCCAACTGACCGCTCCACCATTGATGCGGAATATGTATCCAGAGTTGGATTTGAAGTCATCCACGTCAGACTGGAAACTCGAATCAGTGAATCCTTCAAGTTTTAGTTCCCCACTACCACCGTAGACCAAAAACATATCCATAGTCCTTCGCAGGTACTTTAGGATTGCTTTTACGGCAGTCCAGTGCCCTTCGCCTGGATTTGACTGATAGCAGCTCGTTACACTTAGAGCGTGTGCTATGTCTGGTCGAGTACACATCATTGCATACATTATGCTCCCTATAGCAGAGGCATAAGGTTTGAGAGACATTCTCATCTTTTCTTCGTCGGTTGTAGGGCACATTGACTTAGAAAGAGAGATACCATGTCTCATTGGAAGCAATCCTCTCTTGGATTCTTCCATTTTGAATCTCTTCAAAATTGTGTTGATGTACTGAGATTGGGAGAGTCCTATCATCTTCTTCGATCTATCCCTATAGATACGTATTCCCAATACGTAAGATGCGTCTCCCATATCTTTCATGGAGAACTGCGCGGATAACCACGCTTTAGTCTGCGCTAACATCTTGATATCGTCTCTGATTAAAAAATGTCATCGACGTACAAAACAATGAATTGTACCGAACTCCCACTATTCTTTTTGTACACACAAGGTTCATATACGTTTTTGATGAAACCAAATGCTTTGACTGTCTCATCAAATCGTATGTTCCAGGTTCGGGACGCCTGTTTGAGGCCATAGATTGACCTTTGAAGCTTATACAGTTTGTGCTCACTTCCTTTGGACGCAAAACCTTCAGGTTGTTGCATAAAGATCTCCTTGTCAATGTCTCCATTGAGGAAGGCGGTCTTTACGTCTATTTGCCATATTTCG
Organism: Penstemon eatonii; assembly: GCA_038501285.1. Taxonomy (NCBI): domain Eukaryota; kingdom Viridiplantae; phylum Streptophyta; class Magnoliopsida; order Lamiales; family Plantaginaceae; genus Penstemon; species Penstemon eatonii. The sequence continues at coordinate 33,383,158 of CM076710.1, read as the reverse complement.
TAGTCATGCCACGCGGCTATGGCAAGTAGTATCCGAATGGATTTCGACATCGCCACGGGAGAGAAGGTTTCCTCATAGTCTATTCCAGGCCTTTGAGAATATCCTTTCGCCACTAAGCGAGCTTTATGAGTTAATACCTCTCCATTCATTCCAAGCTTGAGCTTGAAGATCCATTTGCATCCTACAGGGATAGTTCCCTCGGGTGGATCGACCAAGGTCCAAACCTTGTTGGAATGCATGGAATCCATTTCAGATTGCATGGCTTCGAGCCACGCACCCGAGTCTATGTCTGACATCGCTTCTTGATAGGTCCTTGGATCACTTTCTACTTTCTCGTTTTCGTGAATGAAACCAAAGCGCTCTGGCTCCTTATGAATTCGATCAGACCTTCAAAGAGTAGGTGTACTAGTAGGTTCAGTAAATTCTAGTTCAGCTCCCAATTTTTGTGGGGATGGGTCCGATTCTTGGACTTCATCAAGTTCTACGATTGTCCCATTTCGGTTGGTGAGGAAATCCTCTTCCAAGAAGTGGGCGTTCCTAGATATGAACGTATTACGTTCTTTAGGATCGAAGAACATGTATCCAATGGATTCCTTTGGATACCCCACAAATTTGCACAAACTAGATCTACTATCTAGCTTATCTCCCTTCTTGTTCTTTACATATGCTGGAGATCCCCATACTCGTAAATACGAATACACGGGTGCTTTACCATACCATACTTGGTGCGGCATTGTTGGCACTGACTTCGAAGGTACTATGTTTAGTATCTTCGAGGTAGTTAATAGGGCTAAGCCCCAAAACGAAAAGGGGAGATGAGTGAAGCTCATCATGGAATGAACCATGTCTAACAAAGTTCGGTTCCTCCGCTCAGACACTCCATTGAGTTGGGGCGTCCTAGGGGGAGTTCGCTGCGCGAGAATTCCCTTCTCTTTCAGATAATCGAGGAATTTTTGGCTTAAGTACTCACCACCTCTGTCAGATCGAAGTGCTTTAATACTATGCCCAAGTTGGTTCTCTACTTCCATTCGAAACTCTTTGAATTTCTCAAAATTTTCGGATTTGTGTTTCATAAGATACACATATCCATAACGACTAAAATCGTCGATGAATGTTACGAAGTATGAGAATCCTCCTCTTGCATTGACACTCAATGGTCCACAAACGTCAGTATGGATTAAATCTAATGTTTGCTTGGTTCGCTCGGGATTCCTTGTGAAGGGTGATTTGGTCATCTTCCCTTTGAGACAAGATTCGCAAGTTGGGAGTTCATCCAAGTTCTTTATTTCAAGAGCCTTAGATGAAACCAGCTTTTGAATCCTACTCTTGGAAATGTGTCCAAGTCTAGCGTGCCAAAGTTGTGGAGTTTGATTATCATATTTCCTTTTTCTAGATTGAATGTGCATGACGTTGGAATTTATAGGTTCTAGGGAATACAGACCATCTATCAAAGTACCACGAGCATACATTAAACCACCTTTAAATATGCAAAAGGATCCATTTTCAATTAAAAAATTAAAACCATCAATGTCTAACATAGGTATAGAAATGATGTTCTTAATTATAGTCGGTACGTACAAAAAGTCTCTTAAAACCAAAGTAAAATTCTCTAAAACTAATTCCACGTCTTCTATAGCCTTAGCAGCGATCCTAGCTCCGTTTCCAAAATGCAGGATTCTATCCCCGAGCTTCAGGTATCTTACTGCTCCCATCACCTGCAAATCATTGCATATATGAGAACCTGCTGCGGTGTCTAACACCCACGATGCACAGTTAATAGAAATATTAACTTCAACCAAGAAAATACCTTTGGCTACCAGTTTCATCTTTAGGTAGTCTGGGCAGTTCCTTTTCCAGTGCTCTGCTTTGTTGCAGTGGAAGCATTCGTCTTCTGGGCTTTTGCGCTTCTTTTCGACCACCTTTGTGACTGCCTTTGAAGAGAACACTTTCTTCTTCTTCTTACCTCTCTTGGGCTTTGCAGCCTTCGATTGGTGTGCAATCATTACTAGCTTCTCTTTCTTGAGAGTCGCTTCTGCCGTTACCAACAAATTGGTCAGTTTGTGAAGAGCGAGGGTTCTATCCTCCATGTTGAAGTTCAACACGAACTGGTCAGAAGAACGAGGCAGCGTATGGAGGAGGAGGTCAGTGCTAAGATCAGCGTGCAAATCTACGTCCAATCGCCCTAGTTTTTCAACCAGGTTGATGAAACGCAGACAGTGATTCTTGACACTGCTTCCTTCAGCCATCTTGAGATGAAACAGCTCCTTAGTGGTTGCAAACCTTTCGGTGCGAGATCTCTCTCCAAACATCTGCTGGAGATGGAGAATTATATTTCTAGCAAGCGGTATTTCAGCATGCTGTTTTTTGCAGTTCATTCGACATTGAGGCAGCATGAGGCAGCGAACCTGAAGATCATCATCAACCCTTTTAGCATGGGCGATTCGTTGTTCCTCATTAGCTCATGTTGCGGGTGCAGCAGGCATAGGTGTGTCGAGCACATAGCTTCGTCGCTCGGAGTCGAGGACAATTCTAAGAGTTCTTAGCCAGTCGACAAAGTTTGAGCCATTCAACTTGTTTGCGTCGATGATAACAGATAATGGATTCTTAGACATTGTACTTAATATCTACAAATGGAAAGAAGACAACGTTTAGCTAACTGATATTATGTCCAATACTTATAATTATCGAATTTTGGTCTTGTTTTCGAAAAAGTTCTCCCACTATTTTGTCGAAACAATCACCCCTTTGATTGCTCGGGAAATATAATTCCTAGCAGGTCTTGACGTCCCAGCAGCAATTAATTGCACCCACGACTCGTGGCCATAAAATTAATTCTCCAGGTAGGTATACTTTTACCAATTGTGTCACCTCACAACCTTCAAGCTATTTTGCCTCGATTTTCACATTTATCTAGCACTGCTACATCATAAATGTTACTAATCGTTAAGTAAAACCCATCAATCATGATGAGCAACGGGCCCGATCGTGAATTCTCCGTAACTAGTTATCGATCGATCTTCACATCCCGACCAGTCCTCACCCTTGTCAAGTTTAGTTAAAAACAAGAGTCAAGGAGTTTCGCGTATTGTCCCTTTCTTTGACTCGGGTGCCAGACTCTGGATCACCTCTGTCAATAAGTAGACAACATACACTAGTTCCTATTAATGGAAGGCTTGGATCTTTAAAACTTCATTTTAAATGTACCCAATAGACTTAATATTAAATTCGATAGGGGAATTTCGGGTTTGAAAGTTATACTAACTCTCCTCGAGATCTCACCGATTCAATTATGCTTTATCTTTTATTACGATCTAGATTCTAGCGCGCGTCTCATACAAGCTAAATATAAATCGACAAATATATAAAAGCCATACAAGCCTAGCATGCATACTACCACAATATGTTTTCGATCGGGAGCCTCCTATGCAGGCCATCATCGAGCCAAAGATGTTGGCCCTATTGGTCAATCTAAAGGGTTCGCAAACAGGCCTATGCTATTACACAATGTACCATGCATACATGGCCTTCATATCTTCTTGGGCTCCCACCTTTCCTTGTAAACGGGCCTCCATCCTAGACTAGGAAAGCAGTAAAGCCCTATTCTATTACAAAGGCTCAAAGTGGCCCAAAAAAATATAATAGGCTCGCAGGCCCAATAAAAATCAAATATTAAATTAAACCAATCACATCTACCCTAAGGTCAAGGCTCGGCTCGATCGAAAATCACGTAAACAGTTCACGTAGAGCAAGAAACATGCAAACAACTTTTACCTATTTCTTTCTTAATTTTAAAACAACCTTTTAAAACTAACTTCCTATGATTCTTACTTTTTAGTCACTACTAATTATGACAAAATAAATATTCGGGTAAACAAAAATAATTTTTCTGCTCAAATTCAGATTCTGTTTTTCAACTTTTGAAAATTGCATTTTCGGCCCCTCAACTTTTGAAAATTGCAATTTGACCCCCAAAACTTTTAAAAATTAGAAAAACACCCCAAAACAGATTCGGGCAGCAGACCAGAAAATAAAATTTTGAATTCTGAAAATTTTTGATTTTTCAAACAGACCCTTGAAGTTTTGGTAATTGCAAAACAGTCCCCAAACTTTCGGAAATTACAATACTACCCCAAAAAGTCGTGCGACCAGATTTGCAAAACAGTCCAGAATTTTTGAAATTTCCAGATTCTGAAAAATTGAATTTTCAGCCCTTAAAACCCTAATATGCGATTTTTGCACCAAAAAGTCCTGAAGTTTTTAAAAACTATAAATTCGTCACAGATCTTGAAAAGCAGTTTTACCCAATCATAGATCTAGTCATAACAAGTAAGAATCAACTTACAGAACATAATTATCACGCGTTCTCATACACATAATTAAACATATACGGTGAACACACATTATGTTCAGGCCTTTTCGTATAATAAGTATGGAGTTGGCTCTGATACCACTGTTGGGTTGCCTCGATTGTCAGAACAACATAGAGTGCGGAATTTTAAAATTTTTCGAAGCACCCAAGGTCCCATATATTAGATCTCCATATTATGTATACGAAAAGCATGAATCAAAACACATAATGTTATTAAAACAAGGGAGTTTCGAGTTTACCTCACCACAGGCAAGGTGGTGGCAACCTCCAACTCTGATTCTGATTCTGGTTCACGGGAATGATCCAAATGTCTCACCTCCAGAGTTTAGTCCACACCAACTGGATTCTGGCAACACATCTTAGTCTTAGGCTAAGAACTAGATCTAAGAGTTTTGTTAATGCAGGACTGTGCAGATCTACTTGGCAGGGCAAGATCCAACACGAGGGAACAAGGAGGGAACTCACGGTGGCACTAGGAAGCTCACGACCAGAAGTTGGCGGCGGCTAGCAGGTGGCGGCGCAGGGATGGGGCGGCGGCTAGGTGCAGAGGAGGCTAGGATTTTCTGTGCTAGGGTGTTAGCATTTGAGCTCATGCAGAACTCTATTTATAAGCCTCCTTCTTGACCTAGGTTTGCAAGACTTCTTATGGGCTTTTAATTAAAGGCCCGTGTCTTGCATGCCTTCTTTTAATTAACAACTTTAATTAAATACCCAGTTCATATTAATTAATAAATTAATATTTTCTTTTATTAATCAATTATCAATTTAATTAATTATATAATTAATTAAATCAACCAATTAATTAATCTCCCACTTGAATTAACACTTTAATTCATTTAATTGATTTAATTACCTTTAAATCAAATAATTCATTTTATATCCTTTCATAACAGTCACCGTCCAATTGTATTGTGTGTGACCCTCTGGGTTCACCATCAATTGGCAGCAGGCCCACGAATTCCTCGTGATTTAATTTATGATGAATAAATTGCTCCGGTCAATTAAACAACCTTTAATTGACCACTCCTAGAATCAATTCCTCTATTAACTCAGGAGTACCCACACTTCATGGTCGATGTCTAGCCACAAGCCCATGAAGCCCAACTTCAGGTGAATTGATATTTGTGAACCTCGTCTCTTATAATTGCCATGTACATACGGTCCTTCTATCGACTAATATTCCCGATCAAGACTTAGGGTGTTTGAATTGATCGGCACCTCTAAATTTATCTCGATAACTATACTTTCTAATTCGGGATAATATTCCAGTGTGACTGCTAAATTTGGAAACCCCTTTCCAAATCCGTCACCGACTACGGCCGTAGATTTCTCGGATACATTATCTAAGAATCGTATAGGAAATTCTCTCATCCATTACGATGAGTCAATAGATTCCATATTGGTACTAACCATTCGCGTACATAACTATACGCACCCAACCAAGGCATGTTATGATCAGGCTAAGTGATCTATACCTAGATCTAAGTACGCACATTCATGCACCGAATTCGCCCTAGTACCTCAAGTCAAAAGACTAAATCGTACACTATTATAAGCCTTGAGAAACATCCCATCACCGATATGCGACATGCGCTTCCACAATGGGTTTCTCTGTTCGGGTCGTTCGATGCGTTCGATCCTCCATTGAACCACCTACTCATATGCACTGGCCTCAAATGCCTTGCTCATGAAACGCTAAAATTCACTCCATGTGAATCACGCATACTCGTACAAGTCTTGGCGATTCCTACGATACCCCATCTCGTTTTGGAATCTATGACTTGGAACGTGTTTTAAGATTACGACCTTAGAGACTGTTTCATGATTGCACTCAGTACTGAAGTGAATCGTCCCATAGTCAAATGCAATCTAAGGATTTCATTCAATCGCTTAAATGTATTCGCGAGAGATGAAGTTGGCCATTGTTTATCCTTATACACATATAAATAAACGTGCGTATTATTATAAAATCAAAGATTGTCTCATACAGAATAGACCTATTACAAGCTAATTGAACTGTCTTGCTGGGCACTATCCTATCAAGAACTTCGATAGAGTAGTTTGGGATCGCCATCACAAGGATTGAGTCTTTGAGGAGGCCTCATCTAACTTCGAGCTAAAAAATGACAGAATAGCCAAAGCTAAATTGGCTCATTCGAAACTAGCCAAAAAGCCGGGGGGGGGGGGGGGGGAAGGGTTCCTAACAAAATACCTCCTTAGTATACTTTCTATAAGAATTTTGGCTCTTCCCTCCCCTACATACCTGACTTTATCGAGCCACCTTTACCCTCGTTTGACCTTCCTAGTTCTCTAGTCCGATAATCTTTGGGACCTAGGCCTAAAGTGTCATTCACAAGGTATAATGCTGATGACCCCCATGTTATGTCTAAGATTTATATACTGTGTGAGTATCGAGAATGGGCTACCATAGTCCTCGATCCACCAGTTAGTCCTTTTTTCTTACTTTTTTGTCGATTTTTTCTTGATGGCTAACCTCTATTTCATCATTTCCGTAGGAAAGGAACTGGTGTCTTCTCATTCCCCCAAAAGAAAAGGCATAAAGGAATTTTCGATTCCAGTTGGTATTCCAATCAAGCTTACCAAATCGACAACCTCGGTTCCCGCTGATTCTCAGTCTCAACAAGAATCTGAGATTTTTATCTCTCAAGAAAAGGTAATGACATTCCTATTATGTATGTCAGACACTTTCGTCTGCTCTTCCTACGTCGAGGTGGCACTAGTGCCATAGTCGTGACCAGTTTCGACGAGGTACTTGACATGTACTCTATCCTTTTTTCCTCTTTTGCTGTGCATTAACACTTTTCTTCTTTTTTTATCAGGAAGTTAGCTATCTTCAAGGCAAATGCCGATCTACCAGAAGGGCTACTACTAGCGAGATTCCTCCACCGAAGAAGAAACCAAGGGCCCTTGTCATTAGTTTGTCTGATGAGGAAAACCCTGATGAGGGTGATGGCCACTACATGGATATTTCTACTCCTGTTGGCCCCATTATCAAACATGAGGCCCCCGATGCCATTTTGAAAGACGGAGAGAACTCTATGTTCGTCCTGAAAGCTCTATTGTTTCTGCAAAGAATCCTGACCCAACTACAAAGATCCCTGTTACATTCCCAACTCCGCCATCTCAGGTTACTTTGCTTCTTTTTCATACCTCGATTGGTCTTTCACTTCTGGGCTTCTTCATTTCTATTTTTCAGACCCCTCATGTTGGTCAAGCTTTGGTGAGCACTAACAAGCTTGCCTAAGTTCTTCCTCGATTTGCTGGTCGTAGGGCTTTATCCATGCGAAGTTCATCTTCCGCATCCCTGTTGGCGACTTCTGACTTCTCCAGTATCCCGGTGTTTTCCCCTGCTGAAATTGATAGTTTCAAGAGAGAATTTGCCAACTTTCAAAGACATTCTCCCAATACTTTGATGGTTAACAAAGGACCCACTCTTGATAGCCTGACAAGAAAGCTTGTTGCTGCCACCTTGCACTTGTTAATGGCCCATTCTACTACGATTTTGCTCATCAATTCCACCAGCTGAGAAATGATTTCAAGGATAATGATCGGGCCATTATAGCCAAGCAATCATATGAATCTCCCATTGACGAACTTAATCGTCAATTTGAAGAACTTTATGCCCGAGGTATGCACCTTGGGAATATTCAGGATCAACTGTCAACCACAGAGGCTAAACTGATTATTGCCATTGAAGAGCTCCAAAGGTAACTGGCCGAAGTGAGGGTCAAACTCCAAGCCAATACTAATGAGGGTGAATCCATTGCTGATCAACTTGTCAATGCTAACACTATGATCAAAGAAGACAATGCCACTGAGGCACAACTTACTTCAAGTGCTGAAATAGCATATGCTGATAAAGCCATGATTGAAACTGCTATCAGAGAGTTCCTTGCCAAGTTTACCTAGGACTTTCTCAAGCCTTAGTCAAGATCTATGTTTTTCTCGGCGACGAGCCAAAGTAAATGGCATTCTAATTTTTAGGATGGCCTGATGGCCAAGACCTACCATATGCCTTTTGATGAATTTCTATTTTTATCCACGTATCGGACTAGTAAAAGAACAAGCACATGCACAACTCCATACAAACTAACATATGGCTAGGATGTCGTGTTACCTATGGAAATAAACGTCCGATCACTATGAGTGATCCAACAAAATGAACTGACACCAGAAGAATACACTGAGAGTATGCTCCAAGAGTTGGATACCCTCGATGAAGTAAGAGTTGCTGCTTTGGACAGAATTGAAGCACAGAAAAGGCTTGTAGCTCGATGCTATGGTAAGAAAATACGCAGGAAGTAGTTTGATGTGGGAGATATGGTCTGGAGGACTATTTTGCTACTCCATCAACGAGAAAAGAAGTATGGCAAATGAAGTGCAACGTGACAAGGTCCCTTATGAGTTACACTCGATAACTCGAGGTATGTCTTGAAAAAGCCAGATGGGAATCTTTGTAGGGATCCCATCAATGGAAGATATTTAAAGAATTTCAGACCAACTCTTTGGGAGAAAATGTGCTTGGAGCATTAGCATGCTTTGGAGCTGGAAATAGAACAGCGAAAAGAGTATTTTAATGTGCCGATACCTTTATAAATATAGCTTAGGTTTCTATTTTGTTTTGTTTAGCAAGTAGGATAATGTTAGTTTCCTTTTGGTTTTTTCAGTTGTTTCCTCTATTTGACATCATTTAATGAGGTTATGTTTCCATGTTGCACTTGGAGGAGTATCTTTGTTGTTAAAGATAAAAGCCTTTTCGTTTGATCACTAAACTATAGCCCAACACCGAAACGGTTTTATGTTGTGGTTTAAAGGTATTTATGAGTTCCCAAATTTTGAAGATTTTGAAATATTGGTTTATTGAATTTTCCTTTGTCTCTGTTTGTTTGAATGAGGTAGGCGAAGAGTTGGTAAAAGGTAGGCTGATTTATTAATATGCATAAGTTTCGCAGGAAACCCCTTGACTGTAATAAACCTTTTAATTGGTAAAAGACTTTAAATTTATATTACAATTAACCCCTAGTATTTCAATTCCTTTCAACCTGGTCCAAAATAGAATAGTCTAACTTTATAACTATTTTATTGAGCCCATGACTTAAAGTCCTAATTGCAATTGAATCCTTAAAGTTTCCAATCATATTATATGTATCATGAAAATTTTAATTATTCTCAATTGAGCCTAATTTAATTAAACTACTCATCTTGAACAAATTTTTTAAAAAAAATTATAATTATAATTATTACTATTATTATTTTCTTGGATCATCACAATTAATTTTCTTATCTTCAAGAAGTAAGAACAAATCTTCTGAACACATAATTTCAACTAATTGTCATTAACAACTTTCATCTTGTTGGTCCCAAGTGGTCAGATGAGGTCTAGAGGGGGGGGTGAATAGATCTCTAAACTTTTTAATTCAATTTATAACTTTAAAACTTTTAGCTTTAACTTAAACAGACTAAGCTGTTATCAACAGTAAGTTACTTGGCTGATTGCGAACAAATCTTTGAACAGCTTTGTTGACCACTAATCTGATAGTTACTTAGCTGATTTTGTTAAAATCAGTTTCAATACTTAGAGTACTTGCAGCGAATTTGTAAAGTGTTTTTCACAAGTAAATTTAGCAGTTTGAAAGTTTGTTCCCCAGTTTTATAAACTCCTTTTCTCTTAAAACTTTTCAAACAGTTGAATCAAAGTGTTTTTATGCAACTGAAAATATGCAAGTAAAAATGCAAGTAAAAACACAAGTAATTTTTATAGTGGTTATATGGATTTAAATCCTTTAGTCCACTCTTCCAAGTCACACAGATCTTGGGTTATACTATAAACACACAGTTTACAATATCTCCACTTACGCCAAAACAACAAATGAATATGGCCGTAAGCTCGCAATAGAAAATCACAAATAAACTCCTATCCTCTGATGTTAGATCACTCACTAAGACGGATCTACACTTCGCACAACACTCATGTTTACAAAATCACTCAGAAGATGTAATTTTCGTTGTTCTTCAACTCTGCTTTTGTCAACAAATGACTAAGCTGATGAGTGAGCTGTTCTTGAGACTTAAGAGATTTCTGCTTCGAAAATTTTCTCAGAGATTGTGCTGTTGTTTTTCTCTTCGTCTCTCTCAGCTATTTATACTTGAGGTTTGAAAAATGTCTGTTGAAGAGAGACAAGATTCAAATTCCTCGAGTACTGGTCCTTAATTTCCGCGAACGGCTCTTTGCAGTCTGTCCGTACTGTCAACAATACTTTTCTGCAGGCAGCATTAAATGCACCCAGCTGATGCGAAGCATTTCTTCAATCATTTGTCTTTTTAATAGCCTTGTACTTCAGCATTTGTTACTTCCAGGGGCATTTATTACCGTTGGGAAGACTTTATGATCCTTTCCACTTGGCTGACGAAAGGACAAGTCTGATGGCGAACTAAGCTGATTCCAAATTTGAACAAATCTGATTTGAGTCGGCTGATCTTCACCAGTCTGATTTCTTTCCTTCAGCAGATCAGCAGTTTTGGACCTTGAATTTTGACTCTTCTGATATCTTCTTTACTTAGTCAAAAATTCTTCAAAAGGGATATCAGCCAAGTTAATTTATACTTAGCCAATTTTAAAGTTTTGGAATGCATCAAAACCTCCCTTTACAAATTGTCTTCAGTGCCTTCATATTCATCCTTATCCAACACATCTTTAATCAGGAATACAACTAGTCTTACACGTTCCCCCTGATTTAAAGAATCCATCAGTCAACTAGTCTGTTGAAATTTTCTTTTGAAGAATAATATCAGATTAGTAAGCTGATGAACTTTAGTCTTCTGATAAGTTTCCCCTTAGCTTATGAATCCAAATTTAATAAACCTAGTTATGCTTGTAGAGTAGAAAACCTTGCATCACTTAGTGGTTTTTGAAGATGTCAACAATCTGATTGTCTGTATGAACATACTAAATAATAACATTTTCTTTTTCAACATGATCTCTGATAAAGTGTTGTATGATCTCAATATACTTTGTCCTTGAATGACTTGTAGTATTCTGAGTAAGTGAGATTGCACTTGCATTGTCACAGTAGATTAGTACTCCACTGATCTTGATTTTGTAGTCTTCTAGTTGATGCTTCAACCAAAGAATTTGTACACAACAGGTTCTAGCAGTAATGTATTCCGCTTCAGCAGTAGAGATTGGTACTGAAGTCTGCTTCTTACTCATCCATGAGATCAGACGACAATCTAAAAATTGACAAGTACCTGTAGTACTCTTCCTATCAATTTTCCAGCCAGCAAGGTCAGAATCTGAATATTCAATAAGCTCAAATTCTGATTATCTAGGGTACCACAATCCCAATTCTTGAGTGCCTTTAAGATATCTAAGAATCCTTTTGGTAGCTAAGATATGGATATGAGATTCCTTAGAATTTGATTGATATTGATGAGGGGTACTTTGGATCCTCTATTTTGGGAAGACTCGTCTGATCGAAAACCAAGGAATCCGACCTCGAAAATGTATCGGCCGATCCCCAAGGCTAATCAGCCCAGTTCGATCTACAGCAAAGAGGCACAGGGTCGAATTTACTGTTGGGCCGATCCCAGGCCCCGGTCCTTGGTCCGAGAAATGTACCCCTGCGGATGGTTTAGCTAGCACTACACCTCAAGTATAAATACCACCAGCATTTATGACGCCAGACACGCTTTCCCAGGTCCTCCTTACTCGAAGCTACAGTTCGAAGTATCCTCGAAAGTTAGATTAGATCACTTTGTATGTATTTAGCCTCTAGCTTGTACGGCATCCTGTAATGCTCAAATAGGACCCCAAATTGTATTCTTTATATTCACGATCGATAATATACATATTCGACCCCATTATCAGCATTGTCATACATTCTCGTCGTTACTTTTTATTATTGATTCCATACGAAACCATGTTAGATCAATTGGCGCCCACCAAGGGGCCTTATTTAGGTGTTAGATCGAAAAATGCCTACTACGAGGCGAAATACGTACATTCGAGGAGAGCCTTCTCATGTGGCTGGAGCACAAAATTTTGTCAACATTTATAATATATCTCGAGCGGCTCGACTACAAGAAGCTCCGCCGATTGTTACCCAGGATGATATTCCAATACGCACAACAATCGCCGATCTGAGATCCATTATCGGCACAATGTGCAGGGAATTCTTGAATAGCGGAAGAGCTGATCAGTCTCCAGTGGATCAGCTCGCGGCACATGGGAGACTTGAAATCCCATCTTTGAACGTTCAGAAGGAGAGGAGCGTACTCTGATCAGTATCAAATTAAAGCGCCCGTGGCAAACCCTTCCCAACCTGCTCCGTCGAAGTCTAACATCCGGTCAGGATTACCTTCTAAGGCAGTACATGATTTGAAGGATTCAGTAGTTGGGGAGAGTCATCCTTTGGGTGCTGACAAAACAAAAAAGTCGACCTACAAAACGATCACAGAAGCTGAACTGGAGAAAATCGTGCAGGAGAGAGTCGCAAAGAGATTGGATAGAGAGGAGTTGGTTAAAGAAGCTCGACATGCAGGCACGACAATCAGACGTATCGAAGAACTGCAAAATAGAGAAACTATCCCTGAAAACATTAGGGATAGAGAGATCATAAATAGTATCATTAGATGTTCGCCTTTCTGCCAAGAGATCCGAGATGCTCGAACCACTGAAACAGTACCAACGAGATTGCCGCGGTATAACGGGACTACCGACCCCGGAGAACACATTAACAACTTTATTAATGTGAGAATTTATATGGACACTCGGAGGATTTCTGTTGTAAAATCATGGTTACCACCTTCGAAGGGATTGCCCTTGATTGGTTCGGGAAATTGCCAACAAACTCCATCTTCTCTTTCGATGAATTTTGTGATAAATTAAAACATCAATTTTCAAGTCAAAGGAAGCCAAGATTGCCGGCAAATCATGTAGGAACTGTGAAACAGATGGAAGGCGAAACTTTGAGGCAATGGTTGGCAAGATTCAGTATTGAACTTCTTAAAGTCGATACTCCGCAAATCGAATATCTATCCTCTCTGATGTTCGAATTGACAAAAAACACACAGTTCGGGAATGCACTATGTAGGAAACAGCCTAAATTTTTTGAGCGGATCATGGAAATAGTGGAAAAATATATGATACAAGAGGAAATGAATAAGCTAAAACATGCTCAAATCCCGAAACTTCCCCTCGGGAAGAAACACAAAAGAGCTCCTATTCCAAAACCTGGCGATTATGGAGGGTCAAATAAGGGGTCAATGTGGCAAAGACTCAACGCCTACAAACCCCAGATGCCGACCCAAAGATCTAATGTCTACGGTTCGCTCCCTGATCCCAATCAACCTCCACGCCCAGGGAAGATTCACTTCACTGAGTTAAATACCTCAAAGGAAGAAATTCTGACTGTATTATGTTGGGATTCAGTAAGATAAACAGCCCTAGGCACAGCGGAATTTAATAATTTTTAGGACCTCTTACGGAATCTTGCCAGGATACTACTCTAGTTGTATATATATGAATATTAAATAAACGACAGTATAATCAGTTACACGTTATACATGTCTCCTTGCAAATCCCAGTTAGCAGACGAAGTCAAGTTCCTCCCTCAAGTTGGTCGATCCTATGCCCTGCAGCAGCGCCCCACGTGTTGCGCCTATATGGGTTGATACACCACAATTACACGAAATATAATATATCCTGATCGGCTAGAACACAGGATATATTAAGATCTGGGTTTAGAAAACGAGTTTGGAACAAGAACGAAATCGAAAAATTCTTTCTAAGGAAGAAAGGGTGTTGGCCGATTTCACTAGGGAGAGGAGAGGGAGAGTCTTTCTTGACTTGGCTTTTTGGCTCTTGAAAGTTGTATGTGAGGTATGACATCAAGTCCCCTATTTATAGGTATCTCAATCTCCTAATCCTCCTAGGACTAAGACTCCAAGTCTCCTACATGGGCCATGGCCCTCTTAGAAAACTAAGTCTTCCAATTAATTCATGGCCCAGTTAATTAATTTAACCAAAATTTATTTAATCTCCCAATTCAATAGCCCAATTAATTAACTACTCTCTCAATTAATTAAATTAGACTCAAGTCTATTTAATTAAATCCTTTTATAATTAATTAAATCCAACTTAATTAATTAACTCACAAATTAAATTCCAATTTAATTTATAATCTTGATCCAATTCCAATTGGATCAAATTTGTTCCAATTGGATCGACCCAGCCGACCCAGTAACCAATCGACCCAGTCGATTCGGTTGACCCAGTCAATTTTTCAGACCTAGTCGACCTAATCGACCCAGTCGATTCGATCGACCCAGTTATTTCCTTTTCCTTCGCTTTCGCTTCATGTGTATTGTGTATGCCCCCATAGGTTCACCATATAATTGGTCGTGGGTTATAATTAAATATTAATTTAATTATTCAAGCATTAAATACTTTAAATCAGTCGAACACTCTGTCGACTGATCATTCCAAAATTAGCACCCCTGCTAATTTAGGAATTCTCCCACACTCCACGGTCGATGTCTGGCCACAAGCACATGGAGCCCAATCACTGGTGAATTAATTCAGTGAACCTTTTAATCATTTACAATTACCATATACGCCATAATCTCTCCATCATGCAATCTCCCAGTCGAGACTTAAGGGTATGGTCTTTCATCGGTTCCCTTTTTTCTTTTGTCTTGACCTTATGCATTCTGGTCTCGAAATAATTCTCTTTGATTTAATCTTTATGAGCTACTTACATAAAGCCGTCAGATACCTAGGTCGAGGATTTTATCAGAATTAATTTCTCACAGATATCCATAGGAGAATTTCCCAACCTATCAAGTCGGGTCAATGGATCCTTTGTTGATGATATGAACCTGCATACGAGTTCCTCTATACCCAACATGAGTTCACAGAGACCTTCTGGTAATCTCCAGTCAGTCGGAACTCACATCAAAGAATAGACGTTCTCGCGCCAGATAAACTCTATCACCTCAAGTAATTAGGGATCGTTCCTCGTATACTATTGTAAATTGGAATAACTTCAACCCCGATATGCGACTACCGCTTCCATGGTGAGTTATTTCCTAATTGGGGTATTCAGTGCACTTGCCATCCCAGCAAGCCACCCACTTATGTGTATCGACTATCCCAGTCACGCTCGTGGACCCCAGCGTTCTCCAGTTCATCGGAGTATACACAATAGTGAGAGTCTAACCGAATCCAATGATGTCCTATCTCGATTGGATTCTGCGACTCTTGAATATGTTCAAGATCACGGACTTGGAGATCAGTCCACGGGTTGTCCCATAGCCTTGTGATCTAAGGAATTCTATCCTTATGCGTAGATAATTATTACATAAGATAAAGATGACCATATAATAATAAAATGCATCAATTGAATGGTCCTTTTAATTAAATGCAGCAAAAATAGTTGGCTTGCAGGACACTATTCTATCAATCTCCCACTTGTACTAAAGCCAACTTTTCATACTTTTGATTCTCATCTTAGACAGATGTTTTCCGGGTGCCTTTGAGGCAATGGCTTAGATAGCGGGTCCGTCGTATTATCCTTTGAGGTGACACGTTCCATCTTTATGTCTCCTCCACCAATGATATAACATATCAAATGGTATCGTCTTAGTTCGTGCTTGGATTCTGATGAGATCTCGACTCCTTCGCTTGCGAGACAGCTCCATTATTATCACAGAAGATAGTAATGGCTCGACAATGCTAAGTGTCACATCCAATTCCTGGATGAAGTTTTTCATCCAAACACCTTCCTTTGTTGCTTCACACGCGGCAATGTATTCTGTTTCGGTGGTTGAATCTGCGGTAGTGTCTTGCTTTGAGCTCTTCCAGCTTACCACACCACTATTGAGGCAGAACACGTATCCAGATATCGACTTGAAGTCGTCTACATCACATTGGAAGCTAGAATCAGTATAGCCTTCCAATTTCAATTCTCCTCCAACGTATACCAAGAACAATTCCTTAGTCCTTCGCAGGTACATTAGAATTGCCTTTACGGCTATCCAATGTTGCTCACCTGGTAGCGACTTGTAACGCTTAAAGCGTATGCTACGTCTGGTCTCGTACATAACATACCATACATTATGCTTGCTATAGCGGATGCATATGGTACTTGAGACATTGCTTCTCTCTTCAGGTGACTTTGGGCCATAGACTTAGAGAGTGCAATTCCATGTCTCAATGGAAGCAATCCTCTCTTGGATTCTTCCATATTAAATCTCTTCAAGATTTTATCTATGTACTGCGATTGGGAGAGGCCCATCAGTCCTTTTGATCTATCTCGGTAGATCCTTATACCTAGTACAAAGGATGCTTCTCCCAAATCCTTCATTGAGAATTGTGTAGATAACCATGCTTTAGTTTGGACAACACTTTTACATTGTTTCCAATGAAAAGAATGTCATCAACATAAAGCACCAAAAATTCAACTGTACTCCCACTGTTCTTCTTGTACACGCAAGGTTCGAACACGCTCTTGATGAATCCAAAAGTTTGGATTGTTTCATCGAAACGGATGTTCCAACTTCGAGAAGCTTGCTTCAGTCCATAACCTCTGGAGTTTGCACACCTTGTGTTCATCTCCTTTGGATGCATATCCTTTTGGTTGCTCCATGTAGATCTCCTTGTCAATGTCCCCATTGAGAAAGGCAATCTTTACTTCCATCTGCCATATCTCGTAGTTATACCACGCAACTATGGCCAGCAAGATTCGAATGGATTTAGGCATTGCGACGGGCGAGAAGGTCTCCTCAAAGTTGATGCCTGGCCTTTGAGTGTATCCTTTTGCCACTAGTCGCGCCTTGTAGGTCATTACCTCTCCGTTCATTCAAAGCTTTCGCTTATAGATCCACTTGCAACCCACGGGAGTCACTCCCACTGGTGGATCTACCAAGGCCCAGACCTTGTTTGAGTGCATGGAGTCCAATTCGGAATCCATGGCTTCACGCCACTTTCCCGAGTCTATGTCTAGCATAGCCTCCTCGTAAGTCCTTGGGTCGGTTAGAGACTTTTCAGACTCGTGCAGCAGACCGTAGTACCTCTCGGGTTCTCTATGTTGTCTTTCTGACCTACAAAGTATCGGTGTACTCTCTGGTGCACTTTCATGCTCTTGTTCTCCCACTGCCTGTGGTGATGGGTCAGCTTGATCGACCTTTTCGGCCTTTTCAGCTTCAGTGACCTCATCTAGTTCTACGTTGTATTCCTTCTTGTCCACCAAGAAATCCTTCTCCAAGAAGTGTGCATTCCTTGAGACAAACGTAGTTTGTCTTGTAGGATCGTAGAACTCGTATCCTATTGAGTTTTCTGGATACCCCAAGAATTGCATAAGATGGACTTTACGTCCCACTTATCTCCCACTAGCTTATTCACATAAGCGGGAGACCCCATATGCGCATGAATGCATATGAAGGTACAATACCAAAACTCATATCACGTGATATGTTTTGGAACTGGATTCAGACAAGTTTTATTTGATTTGAATAAGGAATTTTATGTAAGATCTCTTAAAGGTCATTAACATGTCCAAAATGCTCGACAACAAACAACGTTTCGAGCGGGTCTTACATTTCGAGAATCTAATTCTCTGTTAAATAATCAATGGCGTACTGCCAATGCATGTTCGATTTCGAATCGATCCAAATCTCTTACATGCTTTCATTGACTAGGCTCTCTTCTTTATTCCAAAAATAATTTGGAATTGTACATCACAACGTACTTTCACCCATGAGGGTACAAGAGACGCCTTATCTCCCACTAATGCTTTAGTGTTTCTCCACACTTTTAAATGGATTGAATCCATTCCAATTGTTTATCCTTCTTGGTTGCCTAGCAACCAACTACTAAATCTAATTTCCATTAAGCAAGACTCGAAAGTCGGTTACTATGTACAACATCCCAGTCAAGCTCGACCCAGTCGAGCTCAATCTTTAATTTGGAAATATGTTTTAGTATTCATGTATCGCCTTTCGGTTTTTACAACGACTCAAGTGTGTGAAATCTTGATTATTTGTATTTTATTGACTATGCATATTATATTTAGTCGTTATATGAGTATCCATACTCATTTGCTTATGTACACCTTTTGCATATAAATCTTACAGAGCAATCAGTTCCAACCATTATGGAACTATCACATCCCTTAAGACAAGGGATGGTATAAGCAAATTCTAATGATCTAAATAATTCATGGCTTTAGATCCACTGTATGCATCAATGAGTACTTCATCGGGCATCCAACACCCTTATGCATTACTTTAACCATAAGGTTAAGTTCAATAAAATTTAATCATCCCTTATGGGATGAATAGGTTCAATTCCTTCTTTCCCTTGATCTTAATCCATGGAAGAACCATTTTTCTTGACTTTACAACTTATCATCCTTACAGAAAAACCTCCAAGGTTATTTCCCTTCAGAGAGGATTCATTCATCTTCTTTCATCTCATAAGGTTTTTCAATGAGATGTTACTTCCCATTTATGGGAGACTTCATGTTTGCCTTCAAGAAAAATTTGGGCTTGAGAACCATCCTCAACCCTTTTGGTGAAACTTATCACCTTTCTTATTTGAAGAGTAACTTCGAAAAAAGGCAGCTTGGTGAAACCTATCACCATTCCAGTCGAATTGTAACTTCGAAAGGAAAACCAATGAAATCTTTGTAAGGAGATCAGTCCTTGCTTGGACTCGAGAATAATTTCTCAAGTTTTGAAGTCATTCAAAATTCATTTGAGTTCAGTCAATTTATTTGATTCAAGTATGATGGTAAATATTCAAGGATACATTACTTATGAAAAACTATCGTAAACATGACGATAAATACGCGACAGATTAATATCAATGCATAATTTACAAACATGGTTTTCATTTGTAAATTACTCCCACTATTTTTATCGAATACTTATGCCCCCACATAAGCTTCGGGAAATTAGAATTTCCTAATGGGCTCAAGGCCCCAATGCGATCGCTCAGTACCCACGACTCGTTGGCCATACCAATTGATCCAGTTGGTGGGCGATCACGTCGCCGGTTAACCATCCCAGCTAACCCTTGAGTTCATTTAGCATCGATTTTCGTTATGGACCCACGACTCGTGAGACATCCATACTTACTCGCCTTAAATCATGTCCAATACTCGTGAAGAGAAATATTTCAATCCTAGATGCCCCACGACTCGTGAGACAGCGTCTAGAACCTTGCTATCCCCTCCCTTGGCATTAAATTGTGCATCGAGGCAATAGACATATCATCTTCATATAGCTCGACCCACGACTCGTGAGACATCGAGATATATTCGTACAATATGCCTAAGACCTAGTAATTGGATAGGCTCGGACCATAGACACCATTCATATGCACCCGTTATTCGATTTAATATTCTAATTGAGTTTTAAGTTCAATTGGAGGTTTTAAGTTTTCCTTTTGCGAGGTCTCATCAGATTATGCTTTATCTTGTTTACGTGATCTATTCTAAGCATGCAAGACATACATCAAAGAATATAAGTAAACATATATATCACCTAGCAGGATATGATTGATCGATTGTCCATCCTATGCGATCCATCACGAGCCATGTGATGGATCATTTGGTCAGTCTAGGGTGTAAATTAAATGTCCTAACTATTACAATTTTCAAACCCATACATCATGGGCCTTCGTGTAATATCCTCCTTGATTGGGCTGATAGAGTAGTGCCCAGCAAGCCAATATTAATTAGCTTGTTGAAGTACTATTTTCTTATGGTTTATAATTAATACGCCCGTTCATTCATAGTACGTGAAATTGAACAATGGCCAACTTCATCTCTCGCGAACTTATAGCGATTGGATGAAATCCTAAGGTCACAATAGACTATGGGACGATTCACTTTAGTACTGAGTGCAATCATGAAACAGTCTCAAAGGTCGTGATCTTAAAACCGTTCCAAGTCATAGATTCCGAACGAGACGGGGTATCGTAGGAATCGCCAAGACTTGTACAAGTATGCATGATTCACATGGAGTGAATTTGTAGCGTTTCATGAGCAAGGCATTTGAGGCCAGTGCATATGAGTAGGTGATTCAATAGAGGATTGAATGCATCAAACGACCCGAACAGAGAAACCCATTGTGGAAGCGCATGACGCATATCGGTGATGGGATGTTTCTCAAAGGCTTATAATAGTGTACGATTTAGTCCTTAGACTTGAGGTGCTAGGGCGAATTCGGTGCACAAGTGTGCGTACTTAGATTTAGGTACTGGTCACGTAGCCTGGCCACAAAGTGCCTAAGTTGGGTGCGTACACGACTGTACGCGAGTTGTTAGTACTAAGAAAGGATCTATCGACTCATCCTGATAAGATGAGAGTATTTCCTGTACGTTCTTCGATAATATGTTCCTAGAAATCCATGGCCATGGTTGGTGACGAATTTGGAAGGTATTTCCAAATTTAGCAGTCACACCGGAATTATTATCCAGAATTAGAAAGTACAGTATCGAGATAATTAGAGGTGCCGATCAATTCACACACCCTAGGTCTCGATCGGGAAATCATCGTTGAAGGACCGTATGTACATGGCAATTATAGGAGGTGAGGTTCACAATAATCAATTCACCTTTGATTGGGCTTCATGGGCTTGTGGCTAGACATCCACCATGAAGTGTGGGTACTCCTAAATTGATAGGGAAATTAATTCTAGGAGTGGTCAATTAAAAGTTGTTTAATTGGTCGGAGCATTTAATTGCTCGTTAATTAAATCACGAAATTCGTGGGCCTGCTGCCAGTTGATGGTGAACCCAGAGGGTCACACACAATACAATTGGATGGTGACTGTCTTAAAGGAAAAGCAAATGATTTAAAGTTGTTAAATCAAAGTAATTGAATTATGGTATTAATTCAATTGGAGAATATTAATTAGATAACTAATTGATTAATGTTCAATTAATTAATTAGAGTTATCTGATTAATTATGGAATTAATTAAAGTAGTTAATTAATTGGAAGTAGAAATAATTAACCAATTTTATTATTGGATAATTATGGGGTTAATTTCGCAATTAACTAAAATAAAGGTAGGGGCGATTTTGTGTAAGACAAGGAAAATGAATTTTAGTCTTGGAAAGCAAGCAAGAAGAGATCTATCAAATCTTGCATTCCTAAGTTGATAAGGAATAGGAGATTTGATAGATAAGGGAAGAAGATATCTTCTAAGAGAAGGACTCTTCTCTTATAAATACTTCTTCTCTTCATTCATAACTAAGGTTCAACTTTTGAAAACCCTAAAAAGCTTTTGAGAGAAAATACTTTGCTGAAAATAAAGAGAGAAAAATCGATTTACATAGTGAGGAAAATCAGATTTTTCGAACAAGAATTTTAATAGCAAATCGCCCCCTTTACTTTAGCCCCAAACCCTAGTCGTCCAAATTGATCTTGGCCGAACCCAAACTCGACCAGATCTGCCCTGGATGAACCCTGCTCGATCACACAAGCCCTGTGATTCGATTCTTCCATCTGTATCTCCTAATCTCGATCAAGATCTTAAGTCCAGATCTGAAATCCTTTCTGACAAACCTGCGAGATCCAGTTCTGAGCCTAAGACTTGTAGGCGTCATTACAATCCGATTGGAGTGGACTAACTTTGGAGGTGAGACACATGGATCACTCAAGCTGTGGATCGAACCAAACACATGGAGGAAACCACCACAAATCCGTGGTGAGGTAAATTGCGATTAAACCCCCTATGTTTAATTAAGTGTTTGATTCATGCTTATCGTATAATAAACTGTGGAGAAAGATTTATGGGACATATAGGGACCTCGAAAAATTTTAAAATTCCGCACTTTGTTGTATTGACAATCAAGCCCCTAGATAGAATATCCTAACAGTGGTATCAGAGCCAACTCCATACGTTTTTATACGAAAAGGCCTGAACATAATGTGTTTTCACTGTATATGCTTGATTGTATGTATGAGAACACATGATAATTATGTTCTGTTGATTGATTCTTGCTTGTTATGACTGGATCTATGATTGTGTAAAATTGCCTTTTAAGATATGTGGCGAATTTATAGTTTTTCGAAAAATCAGGACTC
This sequence comes from Penstemon eatonii, assembly GCA_038501285.1. NCBI lineage: Eukaryota > Viridiplantae > Streptophyta > Magnoliopsida > Lamiales > Plantaginaceae > Penstemon > Penstemon eatonii. The sequence continues at coordinate 33,360,671 of CM076710.1, read as the reverse complement.
TTTGTGCAAATAATCGCATATCGCAAAATTAGGGCTGAAAATTGAATTTTCTGTTTCTAGAAATTTTTGAAAAATCTGGGCTGTTTCAGAAAATTAGATCGCACGGGTTTTAGGACCATTTTGCAATTTCCGAAAATTCAAGGACTGTTTTGTAATTTCCGAAAGTTCAGGGGTCAGTTTAAAAATTCGAAAATTTTCTGGATTTCAAAATTTTATTTTCTGGTCCTTCTGTCCGAAAATTGTTTTGGGGGTATTTTGTAACTTTTCAAAAGTTTTGGGGTCAAAAGTGCAATTTCCGAAAGTATAGGGGCCGAACTGCAATTTTCAAAAGTTGAAAAAATCAGAATCTTAATATTAGGCAGAAAACTTGTTTTGTTTATCCAAGAATTTATTTGTCATAATTAGTAGTGACTAAAAAGCAAGAATCATAGGAAGTTAATTTTAAAAGGTAGTTTTAAATTAAGAAAGAAATACGTAAAGGATGTTTGCATGTTTCTTGCTCTACGTGAACTGCCTACGTGGTTTTCGATCGCGCCGAGCCTTGACCTTAGGTTAGATGTGATTGGTTTAATTTAATGCATGGTTTTTATCGGGCCTGCGAGCCTGTTATTATTTTTGGGCCACTTTGAGCCTTTGTAATAGAATAGGGCTTTACTGCTTTCCTAGTCTAGGATGGAGGCCCATTTACAAGCAAGGTGGGAGCCCAAGAAGAATTGAAGGCCATGTATGCATGGTACATTGTGTAATAGCATAGGCCCATTTACAAACCCTTTAGATTGACCAATTGGGCCAACATCATTGGCTCGATGATGGCCTGCATATGAGGCTCCCGATCGAAAACATATTGTGGTAGTATGCATGCTAGGCTTGTATGGCTTTTATTTATTAGTCGATTTATGATTGCTTGTGTGTTTGCGCGCTAGAATCTAGATCGTAAATAAAAGATAAAGCATAATTGAAGCGGTGAGATCTCGAGGAGAGTTTTCTTAAACTTTCAAAACCGAAAATTCCCCTCTCGAATAAATATTAAGTCATATTGGGTTAAATATAAAATGAGGTTTTATAAAATCCAAGCCTTCCATTAATAGGGACTAGTGCATGTTGTTTACTTATCGATAGAGGTGATCCAGAGTCTGGCACCCGAGTCGAAGAAAGGGGCAATGCACGAAATTCCTTGACTCTAGTTTTAATAAAACTTGACAAGGGTAGGGACTGGTCGGAACGTGAAGATCGACCGATAACTAGTTACGGAGAATTCATGACCGGGCCCGTTTCTTATCATGATTAATGGGTTAGACTTAACGCGTAGTAACATTTATGATGTAGCAGTGCTAGATAAATGCGAAAAACGAGGCAAAATAGCTTGAAGGTTGTGTAGTAGACACAATTGGTAAAATGTATACCTACCTAGGGAATTAATTGTATGGCCACGAGTCGTGGGTGCAACTAATTGCTGCTGGGACGTCAAGACCTACTAGGAAATAGATTTTTCCCGAAACTAGAAGGGGTTATTGTTTCGATAAAAATAGTGGGAGAACTTTTTCGATAAATAGTCCAAATTTCGTTAATTATAAGTATTAATATTAAACCTGCCTGCTTATAGTTGTCTGTTTTATTGTTAGCCATTTACCATCCACTGTTCCGTTCAAACGAGTATTAATGAATGTTAGACGCGAAAATACTTTGGGGGCTATGATGTGCTATTATCTTCAAGAAAAAACCATGGCTAAGTATAATAACGTCAAGGAATATTGTTGTTACTTAACCAAGATGTTCAAACGACTCAAAAGGCTTAGAGCCGGATTGATGCTCGAAGATGAGATAGAAATTACCACACATGGTCTTTCTGACATCTTCACTCATTTCATGCAACACTGTGAAATTCTGCTTGATGGAATTGAAACAAAGCAATTGCATGAGTTGTTAGACAAATATGAACAAGCTCATCTAAGAGGTCTTGGACTGCAGGAAGATAATTGCCCACTGTGTAAGCACGAAAGGAAAATAGGAAAGCTTACTGAAAAGGAATTCCTGGATAGACTTAACTACGGTATGATTTTTTAAATTATACATTTGTTAAATCTTTTTAATGTAAGACTGTTGGGATTTATGGGTATAATTTGTCAACTACAACAGTGCGGAATTTAAAATTTTTTATCATACACCAAATCCCAGGGTTTCTTATTAGCACATATGAATAAAGGTTGAATTTAATTAAAGCATGCATATACTTGAATTAAATAAAAGTAGGTAAAAACAATTTTACCTCACCACAGGCAAGGTGGTGGTAATTCTCCGGTCTTCGTTTGTTCACTAGAGCACCCCAAGCGTTGTGCCTCTAGAGATAGTCCACACCAGCTGGATTTGAGTGACTTCACGAAATCCCCAGGCTCAGAACTAGGATTAAGGAATTGCCTCGTCAGGAATTGGATGCAGATCCGGGAAGAAGACTTGGAGAAAAATCCTTCACAGGGGTGGGGCGATTTTTGGAGAAAACTAAACAGGGAGAGAAATCGATTTTTCCTTCTCAATTAGTTGGCTGAAAATTTCGATTAGGTCTTCTTAAATTTTCGATCTCTCTCTCCCTATTTAATGGGGTTGTTAGTTTGTTGAGATTTTCTTGCTATCTTGAAGAGATTATGATATATCTCTTATATTTAGAAGAGTCCTTCTAGATATAAAATATATCTCTTTTTCCTTATCTCCTAAGGAAACAAGATATGCCATATCTCTTCACAAGATATGCTATATCTCTTCACAAGAAAATCTTCCCTAACCCTTTTTCCATCAAAATCGCCCCCTTTGACTAATTAATCATAAGATCAATTAATTTACTTAGCATGGTTCGGCCATGACTAAATTAATTGATCAAGAGATCAATTAATTAATTTAACCATGCCTACATGCTTCATCAATCTTAAATTAATTCAAGTCACCCTTAGCAAAATCGGCCCATGTAAGAATAATCAATCCTAGATCATTTTATCTTAACAATAATTGGCCCATATGCTTTAATGAATTAATCCACTATTAATTAATTAATCATTTCCAATTAACACTTTAATTGAGGATTTAATCAATTAGAAATTCCAATTGATTCATTAATTAGTTACTTCTAATTAATGATTTTCCACTTCGAATTAACACTTTAATTCTTGATTAATTAATTAGTTACTTCTAATTAATTATTCTTCTTCATGAATTAATACTTTAATTCATTTATTGATTTAATTCCTTAAATCAATTGATTCCTTCCAGACTGTCACTGTCCAACTGTATTGTGTGTGACCCTCTAGGTTCACCATCAATTGGCAGCAGGCTCACGACTTTCGTGATTTAATTAGTGAGCAATTAATTGCTCCGATCAATTAACCACTTTAATTGACCACTCCAGAATTAATTTCCTTATTAATTCAGGAGTACCCACACCTCGTGGTCGATGTCTAGCCACAAGCCCATGAGGCCCAACTTCAGGTGAATTGATATTCGTGAACCTCCAACTCTTATAAATGCCATGTACATACGGTCCTTCTAGCAACTAATTTCCCGATTGAGACCTAGGGTGTGTGAATTGGTCGGCACCTCTAATTATCTCAATTCTGTACTTTCTAATTCAGGATAATAATTCCAGTGTGACTGCTAAATTTGGAAACCCCTTTCCAAATCCGTCACCGACTACGGCCGTAGATTCCTCGGATTTATTATCTAAGAACGTACAGGAAATTCTCTCATCTTATCAGGATGAGTCGATAGATCCTATATTAGTACTAACTATCCGCGCACACGTTCATACGTACCCAAAGTAGTCGCACAATGACCAAGCTATGTGATCGGCTCCTAAATCAAAGTACGTATTCCCGTGTACCGAATCCGCCCTAGTACCTCAAGTCAGAGGACTAAATCGTACACTATTATAAGCCTTGAGAGACATCCCATTACCGATATGCTTAACGCACTTCCACGATGGGTCTCTCTGTTCGGGTCGTTCGATGCGTTCGATCCCCTATCGAACCACCTAGTCATATGCACTAGCATTCAATGCCTTGTTCATGAAACGACAACAAATTCACTTCATGTGAATCATGCATAATCCTACACGTCTTGACGATTCATTCGATACCCCGTCTCGATATGAATCTATGACTTGGAACATTTTTGAGATCACGACCTTTGAGACTGTTTCATGATTAATCGCACCCAATACTGAAGTGAATAATCCCGTAGTCATGAGTGATCTCAGGGTTTCATCCAATCGCTTAGATACGTTCGCGAGAGATGAAGTTGGCCATTGTTTAATTCACGTACTATGAATAAACGGGCATATTATCTTATGAATCATAAGATTGCTTCTAAAGGAAGTACCTAAACAAGCTTATATTTGTTGGCTTGCTGGGCACTATCCTATCAATCTCCCACTTGCCCTAAAGCCAACCACATACGTTTCTAAGGCCCATCTCACTCCAGATGTCCGTCGAACCCTTTTGTGATTATGACTTAATTAGTGGATCTGCTATGTTGTCTCTTGATGTGGTTTACCCCACGTCTCGTTCTACCTATGATTTGCCAGATCATATGGTATACTTGTGTTTAGATCATGGGTGAGATCTCGATTCCTTTGCTAAAGCAATTGCCTTAAGTTATCATTGAAGATAACTATAGGCTTCGCAATGCTAGGTACTACTTCCAATTTGTTGGAAGAAGTTTTCGTCCAAACACTTTCCTTCGCTGTATTCAATACTGCGAAATATTCTGTTTTATGGTTACCTAGCATCGATTGCCCTTTTTGAACCCCTTTCAAATCATCGCCCCATAAAACTAGAATATTATATTCACTTCAAACGGGAAACTCGATTCACTAAATCCTTAGAGTTCCAATTCTTCATTATTACCGTTGACCAGCAATATATCCTCAGAACTCCTAGAGTTCTTTAAGGAATGCTTCATTTTTGGTATACCAATACTCCCTACTGGTGTTCGACCAACATCAGCTTATGATACTCATAGCAAGTGTTTAGTCTGGTCTTGTACATGACGTTGCATATACTATGCCACCTTTTATATGGAAGGTGTTCAGAGATATTATCCTCTTTACTCATCAAATGTAGGGCTCATTGACTTTGAGAGAGATTTTATATCTCTATGGAAACTGTCCTCTCTATGACTTTCCATACTGATCTTATTCAGTTTTTGTCCATGTACTAAGATTTGGGAATTCAATCATCTTCTCTAATCTATCACAATAGATACGTACTGCCAATACGTGAGATGTATCCCTTAAATCTTTTAATGAAGAATTACGTGCATTTACACGCTTTCGTCTGCGTTTAACACTCTTACATCATCTATGTTGTTGGATGAAGATGAAGATGAAAGAAGACAAGTAATTAAGGGAAGGTTTTGATGATTTCCAAAACATCATAATCAGCTAAGTATGGTAAGCTTAGTTCCCTTAGAAGAATTTTGAACAAGTAAAAGAAGACATCAGAAGAGTTCAAAGTTCAAAGCTCAGAAGACTAGTGATCTCTTGCTGAAACAGCGAACAGAAGGGTAGATCATCAGCCGAGTCAAATCAGATGAGTTCAGTATTTGATCAGCAGAGTATCTATCAGCAGAGTCGTTTTGATCAGCAGAGTAGAAGAGGTCAAGAGATTAGTCCAACGGTAATAAATGCACTTGATGTAATAAATGCTGTAAGAGAAGGGTAGTAATGGCAAATGATTGAAGATATCCTCGGATCAGCAGAGTGCATTAAATGCAGCATTAAATGCGATGGACAGAAAGGTACTGTACACAGTACGGAATGCTGCAGGGAGCCGTTTCAAAAAGAGCTGAAGGATGGATTTGATTTGTGACTTGCCTTCAACGGTCATAATTTCATCTCCATGTATAAATAGAGCTGAATTTCAAATCGAGCTAAACACAACAACAATCAGAGATCGAAATTTTGAAGCAGAATTTCTCTAAGTCTCAAAAGCTCGAACAGCTCACTCGTCTGGTGGAAGTCATCTGTTGACAGAAACCCAGTTGAAGAAATCAGAAAAACATTATCTGAGTGATTTTGTGATAGCTAAGTGTTGTGCGAAGTGAGAATCCATCTGTGTGAGTGATTCTACTTTAGAGGATAGGTTTTCTTTGTGAATTCCTATTGTGAGCTTACAGCCTTCTCATTAGTTGTTTAGGTGTAAGTGGAGAAATATTGTAATCTTTGTGATTATAGTATAACCCAGAATCTGTGTGATCTGGAAGAGTGGACTAAAGGATTTTTATCCATATAACCACTATAAAAATTCTTTGTGTTATCTTGCATTTAAGGTTTTCTTGCATATTTTAAAGTTTGCATTTTAAACACTTTGAATCAAACAAAAGATTTTATAAGGAGTTTGAAAACTGGGGATAAAATATTTTGGAACTTAGTTTACTTGTGAAAAACACTTTTAAAACAATCCGCTGCAAGTATACTCTTGGAAAACTGTTTTGCTGAAAAACAGCTAAGTCATTGTAAGAAGAGTGGTCAGTCGTCTGTTCAAGATTTGTTCACGATCAGACTAGTCTGCTTACTGTTCTTCATCAGCTTAGTCTGCTGACAGAAGACTGAAAAGTTTTTAAGTTCAAAAATTTTCAGAGGTCTATTCACCCCCCCCCCCTCTAGACCTCATCTGACCACTTGGGACCAACAAGTGGTATCAGAGCAGGTGGTTCATTAGAATCAGCTGCCTGATCAACGAGCTTGATCCGAGTGTTTTTCAAAGGTTTTCAAAACTTTTCAAAAGAGCATTTTTTTGAAAAATAAAAACTTTTTGAAAAATGGATTGTATCAGCCATGTTCCCCACATTGCTGGTATGTCCTTTGAGGACTGGAAAATCAGAATGGAGATTTTCCTTGCTGCCTATAATGACAACATGCACACATGTATCATTAAAGGTCCATTCAGATTCACAAAGACCATAAAGATAAATGAAGTAGATACGGTTGTGGAGAAAGACCTTCATGAGATGACTCCAGAAGAGATAAAGCTTTACAATCTTGATAAAGTTGGGAGATTCATCATGACCAAAGCCCTGGATAATGATCGGTTTGACAAGGTCAAACATTGCAAAACCGCAAAGGAGATGTGGGACAAGGTCAGAGACATGAGTGAAGGAAATGATGCTATTAAAGAGCATCAGCTCAGTGTTGCATTGGAAAAGCTGGACAACTTCAAGATGAAGTCTGGAGAAACCATTGATCAGATGGATACCAGATTCACCAGAACTCTGAACGAAGTTTTGAAGCTGGGAAAGACTTTCACTGACAAAGAAATTTCTGTCAGAGTACTGAAGGCTCTACCATCCAAGTTCAACATGAAGGTGACAGCAATGGAAGAATCAAGAGATCTGGGCAAGATTTCTCTAACAGAGCTGTTCTCCGCACTCAAGGCTTATGAGTATAAACTGCCAAGGATGGGAATTGAAGAAACCTCAACTTCAGGACCCACAGCTGCACTTGTTGCTGCTGAAAACACCAGAAGACCAGCACAGAAAAGCAAAGAAGTGGACTCATCTGATGAAGCCACTCTACTCAACAAAAAGGAGTACACTGCTGGAGATGTAGCATTATTGATGAACAACTTCAAGAAGTTCTATAAGAGAAAGATGAAAAACAAATACAATGATGCTGCTTCTACTTCTAAACCTAACTTTTCTTCTCAAGATAAAGAGGATTATAAATCAAAACTGATGTGTTACAACTGCAGGAAATTGGGACACTTCATAAGAGACTGCCCATACCCAAAAGCAGAGAAGTACACTGAGGAAGAGAAGAAAATGAGAAAAGAAAGAAAGCATCAGAGAGGCAAGGCAATGATGGCTGAAGCAGAAAAGCCAGCTGCTGTCTACTCATCTGATTCAGACTCAGACTCGTCTGATGAAGAATCTTCTGATGAAGAAAAACCTGCTCTCCTGTGCCTGATGGCAAAGGACTCTGATGACTCTGAGGAAGAGGTAACTCCTCTTAATGATGAATTATTTAATTCATTTGAACAAATGATGCTTAACAATACTGGTATTGCTGAAGCATATAAAAAGCTTAAGGAAGAGATGATCTTGCTAAAAGAGCAAAATAGTTCACTGAAACTTTTAGCTGAGAAGCCAAAAGAATCAGCTGAATATAAACAGCTTGAGCAAGAACATGAATCTCTGAAAGCTGAGTGTGAGGTTTATAAAGGAAAAATCATGGAACTTGAGAAAATTATTGAGTCTCATGATAAGTCTACTGTTGCATCCATGCATACATCTAAGAAACAGGAGACACCTTTAGTAAAGGATGAGCTAGAATTGAATCATACTGAAAAATTTATTTCTGCTGACAATAGTAAGGTCATTCTGTATGTTCAAACCTCTAGACCTACCTCAACTGAGAAAGTGGTAAAGGAGAAGAAATCTCCTAAGGCTAAAAAGAGCAAAGAGCCTAGTGTAGGAAATCAGACTAGTAAGACCAAACAGCAGAGTCCTAAGAAGTCTGCTGATAAAGCTAAAGTCAATCAGACTAGTGGTAAAACTAAGTCAAAAAGTAGAGAAGATTTGGTACTTGGACAGTGGATGTTCAAGGCACATGTGTGGAAACATACATGAGTTGACTGATGCAGTTGCTGTGGATGGTCCAAAAGTCACTTTTGGAGACAGCAAAGAAGGCAAGATTAAAGCTAAAGGAAGATTAATCAAGGGAAACATAGAGATATCTGACGTCTCCTATGTTAAAGGCCTAAAATATAATCTGCTGAGCATAAGTCAATTTTGTGACAAGGGATATTCAGTCATCTTTTCAACAGATAAGTGCTACGTTGAACAAATTGGTACAAAGAAGGTAATTTTATCTGGAAGACGACAAGGAAATATCTATATAGTCGACTGGAATTCTGTTGACAAGAATTCAAGTGTTTGTTTGGTGGCATCTGCACCAAGTGAAGTCAGTTGGCTATGGCACAAGAGGATGAATCATTTAAACTTCAAGACCATAAACAGATTAATCAAGAATGATTTGGTAGAAGGGATTCCAAAAGCAGTCATGAGCAAAGACAAGCTCTGTGATGCATGTCAGAAGGGTAAACAAATCAAGTCATCATTCAAAGAAAAGAAGCACCAATCCTCTGGAAGAATATTGGAGCTGTTGCATATGGACTTATTTGGACCCATTGATCCAGTCAGCAATGGTGGAAAGAAATACTGCCTAGCTGTTGTGGATGATTATTCAAGATATACTTGGGTGATTTTCATGAAGAAGAAAAGTGAAACCAAGGAACATCTTACCAATCTGATGGAACTGATCCAGAATGAAAAGAGTATTAAGATATTGAAGATCAGATCAGATAGAGGGACAGAGTTTACAAACTACTGTTGAAGAGTACTGTAACTTGAAGGGAATACATCATGAGTATTCTGCTGCAAGAACCCCTCAACAGAATGGTGTTGCTGAAAGGAGAAACAGAACACTAAAAGAAGCTGTCAGAACCATGATAGCTGAAGCTAAGCTGCCTCAAAGATTTTGGGCAGAAGCAACAAACACAGCATGCTTTACCCAGAACAGATGTATGATCAACAAAAATCAGAACAAGACTCCATATGAAGTTTGGAACAACAGAAAGCCAAACATTCATTACTTTAAGATTTTTGGTTGTAAATGTTTTGTATTGAATAATGGGAAAAATCACCTTACTGCATTTGCAGAAAAGGCTGATGAAGCTGTCTTTGTAGGATACTCATCTGTTAGTAAGGCTTATAGAGTTTTTAACAAAAGAACATTACTAATAGAAGAATCTATCCATGTAGTATTTGATGAGCCAAGTCAATCTTCTGAAAAGAATCAAAGTGTAAATCAAGATCTGTCTGCTGATTTACAGAAGTTAGACATTGGAAGAAATGAAGAATATGTTCCCATCATACTACCTAATCTAAGTTCAGCTGCTAACTCAAGTGTTGTTCATAATCACAGTGCTGATTGTCTAACAGACGAGTTGCAAACAGCTGACAGACCAGAGACTGTTCAACAGACGGCAAATGTTCAACAGACTACTACTGGAACTCCAACAGTAGTGTTGCAAGATCAAGACAGAGGACAACATCCTGATTTGCAACCTGATCTCAGATGGCTCAAGAATCACCCCCCTGAGTTAGTCATTGGTGATCCTTTAGATAGAGTGAAAACAAGAAGAGCAGCTGCACAAGAGGCTATGTTTGTCACATTCCTATCTCAAATAGAGCCTAAACAAATTGAAGAAGCTCTAAATGACTCCTTCTGGATAGAAGCTATGCAAGAAGAGTTGAATCAATTTGAAAGGAATGAAGTCTGGTACTTAGTTCCTAGACCAAGTCATCAAAGAGTAATTGGCACTAAGTGGGTTTTCAGAAATAAGATGAATGAAGATGGTGTTGTCACCAGAAACAAAGCAAGACTAGTGGCCAAGGGTTATTGTCAAGAAGAAGGAATTGACTTTGATGAAACTTTTGCACCAGTAGCAAGACTTGAAGCAATCAGACTGTTTCTTGCCTATGCTGCTCATAAGAACTTCACTGTCTATCAGATGGATGTGAAGTCTGCTTTTCTCAATGGAGAATTGCAAGAAGAAGTGTATGTTGAACAACCTCCTGGATTTGAAGTCTATCAAGAAGAAGACAAAGTATATCGTCTGAAGAAAGCCCTTTATAGACTGAAACAGGCTCCAAGAGCATGGTATGATACCCTATCTGATTTTCTTTTAATTAAAGGATTTCGTAAAGGTAAGGTAGATAAAACCTTGTTCACAATTGAATGGGAAAATCATATATTACTTGTGCAAATATATGTGGACGATATTATTTTTGGTTCAACTAACCAACAGATGTGTGATAAGTTCTCCAAGCTGATGCAGAATAAGTTTGAAATGAGCATGATGGGTGAACTTAACTATTTTCTTGGATTGCAAGTTAGACAGTTGCCTGATGGGATATTCATCAGCCAAGCAAAGTACACAAGAGATCTGTTCAAAAAATTTGGTATGGAAACTAGCTCAACAGCTACCATTCCTATGTCTACAAGTCTTCGTTTGGATAAAGATGAAGATGGCAAATCAGTGGACATAACCAAATATAGAGGCATTATTGGTTCATTGTTGTATCTAACAGCAAGCAGACCTGATATAATGTACTCAGTTGGAGTCTGTGCAAGATTTCAATCAAACCCCAAACAATCTCATCTCTTAGCTGCCAAGAGGATATTGAAGTATGTTAAAGGCACTCAAGAATTGGGATTGTGGTATCCTAGAGAATCTGGATTTGAACTAATTGGCTATTCAGATTCAGACCTTGCTGGCTGCAAGATTGACAGAAAGAGCACAACAGGTGCCTGTCAGTTCTTAGGCAGTCGTCTGATCTCATGGATGAGTAAGAAGCAAACCTCAGTTTCTATATCTACTGCTGAAGCTGAATATATAGCTGCTGGAGCTTGCTGTGCACAGATACTTTGGTTGAAGCATCAACTAGAAGACTACAACATCAAGATCAGTGGAATTCCAATCTACTGTGACAATACAAGTGCAATCTCACTTACTCAAAACACTACAAGTCATTCAAGGACTAAACATATTGAGATTAAACATCATTTCATTAGAGATCATGTTGAAAAAGGCAATGTTTTGATTGAGTATGTTCATACTGATAATCAGATTGCTGACATCTTCACCAAACCTCTTAGTGAAGCAAGGTTCTCAACTCTAAGAGCTGAGTTAGGATTACTTAACCTGGATGCATAAGCTGAGGGGGAACTCATCAGAAGACTGGAGTTCAACAGCTTAGTCATCAGTTATTTCATTCAAGAATTAACTCTCAACAGACTAGTTAACTTATGAATTCTTAAAGACAGGGGGAACGTGTAAGACTAGCGGTACTTCTGCTCTAAAAGATGAAATCTGTTAATGACAGTTAGTTGAAGTTATGTTACCAAGAAAATGTGTTCTTAATTCTTGAAGATTGAAGATTATTTTATCTTGCTGGATTGACAAACAGCAGAGGAAGATTACTAGCTATTGGCATTCTCTAGTAATATCAGATAACAGATCACTCGTCTGTCAGATAAGTTAAACTCTACTCATCTGATATCTTATATAAGCATGGTCATAAAACGTATCTTTAGAAACACGCTTTTATAAGTAAACAGATTAGTGTCGATAGAGTTTCCCGCCCATCTGACATTAAAATAATAAAATTGAAATCCGCGACTCTCATCCGCACGATTAAAAACTGTCAGATTAGATCAACGGATTAGATAAATCACGAAAACCAAATCAAAAGGAAACCTATAAAATCCGATCTGAACAGAATAGTCATCTTACGCACTCAAAAACTCTCAAACTCTCTAACTCTCAAACCCTACTGTTTCGAAAGTTCACTGTTCTTTTGCAGAATCTACTCTCTAATCTCTGAAAATGGACAAGATTGTTGAGGGAAGATACTTCAACTACAGCAAATTTCATTTCTCTGGCACCGATTTGATGCGCTCTCTACTGGTAAAGATCAAAGAAGCATCACTGGTTCCTGTTTTGGAGGCTCACGAAGAAAGAGTCTACTTAGAGGATGTCTACCACTTCTACCTGACCAGAAAATTCAACGATGATGACACTGTTATGACTGCTGTCATTGGTGGTAAGAAAATCGCTGTATCTGCTGCTGTTCTTAATGAAGTTTATAAGTTGACAGACAAGGGAGGAGATGTGACCTCGTTAGGGTCAGAAAAAGAAGAGGAATTTTGGGGTATTTGTGCTAAGAAGGGAGAGAAGATGACTGGGACTTTGATGAAGACCCAGCTGAAGGATGAATACCAAAGATTTGCTGATATCATAGCAAAGGTTCTGGATTGTGCTACGGGTTCTTTGGATGGGTTGCCAAGGAAAAGATACTACACAATGGTGTGTATCTACTATGGGATGAAAGTGAACTGGGCTGCTCATGTTTATGAGCTGTTAAGTGACAAAAGGCATTCTCATGCCATTCTGCTGAGTAACTTGTTTGCTTCTCTGCAATGCCCTATGGGTGGAGGAAAACAAACCCATGGAAGCAAAGAATTCAAACTCTACGAACCAGTGAGGCAACTGGTGGAAAAACCAAAGAGAAAAGCCCCCAAACAGTCTAAGAAGACTCCTTCTAAGAAAAGCAAGAAGGAATGTCAGACTAGTCAGTCTGCTGAGCCAACAGCACAGTCTGCTGTTGTGGCTGGATCAGCAGAACCCGAAATTGAAGTCTCTAAGAAGGTGGTAGATGACTTCACTGTTGAAATTGAAAATATGAAGACAGGGTCATCCTCTGAAGAAACTGAATCTGAAGAGGAAATTCCACTTCAAAGATTGAAGAGACTAAGGACTAGGAGTGAGGCAAGGGGACCTCCTACTGCCAACCCCCCTGCTGTCAAGAAAATTCCTAAGTCAAAGGCCAAGAGAAAGGTCACTTTCCCTGAAGAGCCTGTTGAAACTGTAAGAAAAACAACAACTGAAGCAGAAAGGCCATTAAATGTTGAAGAACCAGTTGTTGAAGCTGCTAAGGCTGCTACTGCTGAGCCTGAAAGTGTTCCTACAGTTGAAGTGACAACAGAAGCCTCAACTGCTGCACTATCTGCTGATATAGAAAAGGAACAGCAGACTAGTACATCACTAGAGGGAAAAATTCTGTTGCTGCATCCTAATCCAGTTGCTGCAACACCTATCCAAGCAGTTGAAAGCCCTGAATCTAGAAGAAAGAGGTTAGGCAAAACCTCAACTTATGTGACTGCTGCAGAGAAGATGAGACTGGACGCTGCTGAAAAGCAAAGGATTGCTGCAGAGAAAGCAGAAGAAGATAGGCTGAAAAGCCTAGAGTTAAAAAGGCTGGAAGAAGAAGCCAGCAAAATGACTCAAGAGCAGAGAGATGCTTTTGAGGCAGCAGAGTTGGCTGCTGTCATTGAAGCAAGCATCAAGGATGCTCATGGTCCTCAGCGTACTGGTGGGATAGTTATTGGTGAGCAAAGAGATCCAAATAAACCAATACCAGCTATGCCTGCACCTAAGATTAAGGAAAAGAGAAGAGAAGAAATAAGATTATCTCTTGAAATTGTCAGGGAAGACCCTGCAATTTTTGAAGAATTTCTCAGAAGATTAGACGCTGAAAATGAAAGAGTCAACCGTCTGACACTCTTCCATTCTGAAAATATTAAATACAACAGATGGAGAGAATTCAGATTAACAAAGAGTCCTGCTGAAATGGCCAAGTGGAAAGAATTCAAGGCTACAGAAGAATGGTTACTTAAGTGGCTTGAAACAGATTCTCTCATTCAAGCACTTGATTCAGAATTCTTTCTGGACAGGTTAAGGATGAGGATATGTCACATAGTCAAGGAAGAGGCTAAGAAGATCTTTGCATCCATTTCTGAGGATTTTGATGACTCAGTAGATCGCAAAGAAAGATCTATTAAGTTGGCTATTGCTCAAGCAATGGAGCTTTGGGCCAAGAAAGCAAGGAAGTTAAGGGGACAACCAAGCTCACTGGTCCCACTTCCTAACATCAAGCACATTGTCTATGGACCAAACATCAAACCCTATGAAGAGCTGCCAGAGGAACCAACAACTACTTTTATTCCTCTTGACAACTTTACTTGGATTTGTAACAGGTCAGCAGTGGACAATGAAGGACTGATGCAGACAGTTGAAACTGTCAAGAAGATAATATCACCTGCCAATGAAGAGAAAGACAAGTCTTCTGATCAACCAAAGCAAATTGAGGGTACTTCAGACCCATCTGATCAAGACAAAGTGCAGGATGATAAGTCTAATGCTGCTGATGAATCAAAGAAGGAAGAAGAAATTCCAGCAGATCAGTTAAAGGAGAAAGAAGTTGCTACTGAAGATGATGATCAAGCTAAGGAGAAGGAAAGCACTCCAAGGCTTGCTGATAGCTCAGCAGATCAGTCTCTTGCACTGACAACTCAACCAACAGAGCAACTTACCAAAGAAACACCTGCTGCTACAACAGAGACAAATCTGTTAGACTCCATTCATCAAATGTTTACCAAATCCATGAAGGAGATGAAAGAAGAGTTAAAAGCAGAAGTGTTAGCTGCTGTTCATCAACCTATTCAGAAGGTTGCTGCTGCTGTTCCTACTGATTTAATGAAAGATACTGCTCAGAATGTACAATCTATATGTCAGGATATGGATATACTAAGGAGAAGGACACAAAGCACTACTGAAGGTTGGAAAAACATTGAACAGACTGTTGAATTGGCACTCCAAGCAGAAGATGAAGTCATGGGCAACATGATGAACGACTTCAAGGCTTCATCAAATTGGATTCTGGGAACTCAAATCCAATTAGGTGATCAAGGAGAAGATCTGCTCAAGGAGATGAGAGCATTCAAAGCCAATCAACTCAGACAGCAAGCTCAGATCAATGCAATGGAGGAGAACATCAAACTTCTATGTGATTCTCTTCTAATTACACCAGTTGTACCACAATATCCACCTGTCCCTGCTGATGATGACAAAAAGGGGGAAGAAAGGATATTTGGACAGATGAGAGTTGGAACTTCCTATGAAAGAGTCAGAAGATCTGTTGAAGAGGAAGAAGACAACCAAGATGAAGCAACTGAAGTGTTAGAAGAATCTGCTGGTGAGACTGCTAAAAATATGGAAGAATCAAGCAGACCAACAGATAAGAGAATAACAGAAGAAGAAGACCAAGCTGAAGAGGAAGAATCTGAAGCAAAAGCCAAGTCAGACAAAGAACTAGCTGCTGCCAAAGATTCAGCTGAAGAACAGCTTGATCCAGATGTCAAGAAAAGGAAGTTAGAGCTGCTGAAGAAAAGATTCATTGAAAATTTGGAAGCTGAGACTTCTAAATTATCTGAAGAAGAATCTGAGAAAGAAGACAAGGAAACTAAGGAAGAAAAGAAGACAGAAGACTAGCCTTGGCTAGATTTTCTTTATATTAAAAATCCTTGTAATCTTTTAAAGTATTTTGTACTTTTCATCTTTCAACTTGTAAAATGTAATCAGTTCATTATCTATAAAATTGCAAGTTTGACTCCAACACATCATTTCTATCTCAGAAATTTTTGAGGATCAAAACTTTAGTTTAGGTACAGGTACTTAGCTGGAGTTTTGTCATCATCAAAAAGGGGGAAATTGTTGGATGAAGATGAAGATGAAAGAAGACAAGTAATTAAGGGAAGGTTTTGATGATTTTCAAAACATCATAATCAGCTAAGTATGGTAAGCTTAGTTCCCTTAGAAGAATTTTGAACAAGTAAAAGAAGACATCAGAAGAGTTCAAAGTTCAAAGCTCAGAAGACTAGTGATCTCTTGCTGAAACAGCGAACAGAAGGGTAGATCATCAGCCGAGTCAAATCAGATGAGTTCAGTATTTGATCAGCAGAGTATCTATCAGCAGAGTCGTTTTGATCAGCAGAGTAGAAGAGGTCAAGAGATTAGTCCAACGGTAATAAATGCACTTGGTGTAATAAATGCTGTAAGAGAAGGGTAGTAATGGCAAATGATTGAAGATATCCTCGGATCAGCAGAGTGCATTAAATGCAGCATTAAATGCGATGGACAGAAAGGTACTGTACACAGTACGGAATGCTGCAGGGAGCCGTTTCAAAAAGAGCTGAAGGATGGATTTGATTTGTGACTTGCCTTCAACGGTCATAATTTCATCTCCATGTATAAATAGAGCTGAATTTCAAATCGAGCTAAACACAACAACAATCAGAGATCGAAATTTTGAAGCAGAATTTCTCTAAGTCTCAAAAGCTCGAACAGCTCACTCGTCTGGTGGAAGTCATCTGTTGACAGAAACCCAGTTGAAGAAATCAGAAAAACATTATCTGAGTGATTTTGTGATAGCTAAGTGTTGTGCGAAGTGAGAATCCATCTGTGTGAGTGATTCTACTTTAGAGGATAGGTTTTCTTTGTGAATTCCTATTGTGAGCTTACAGCCTTCTCATTAGTTGTTTAGGTGTAAGTGGAGAAATATTGTAATCTTTGTGATTATAGTATAACCCAGAATCTGTGTGATCTGGAAGAGTGGACTAAAGGATTTTTATCCATATAACCACTATAAAAATTCTTTGTGTTATCTTGCATTTAAGGTTTTCTTGCATATTTTAAAGTTTGCATTTTAAACACTTTGAATCAAACAAAAGATTTTATAAGGAGTTTGAAAACTGGGGATAAAATCTTTTGGAACTTAGTTTACTTGTGAAAAACACTTTTAAAACAATCCGCTGCAAGTATACTCTTGGAAAACTGTTTTGCTGAAAAACAGCTAAGTCATTGTAAGAAGAGTGGTCAGTCGTCTGTTCAAGATTTGTTCACGATCAGACTAGTCTGCTTACTGTTCTTCATCAGCTTAGTCTGCTGACAGAAGACTGAAAAGTTTTTAAGTTCAAAAATTTTCAGAGGTCTATTCACCCCCCCCCCCCCTCTAGACCTCATCTGACCACTTGGGACCAACATATGTCAACTTTAGTGTTTTATTTTACGAACAATGCAAAAACTCCCACTGATTCTTTTGTACATTGAGATTTACATGCAATTTTGATAAAGCCAACCGCCTTGACTGTCTCATCTAGTTGCATGTTCCAGCTTCGGGATACTGGACTAGAATCATAGATTCACCTTTGGAATTACATCCAATGGTTATGCCTCGTCAGTCATGCGAAGCTTCTATGGTTCAGTGTTTCTAAATGGATTATTTGGAAATCCACTGAGACTACATGGCGTTTTAAGCTATGTTCCCGAATCTATGTTATACATAGATATTTCGAAAGTTCTTAGATTATTGTCCAATCGATCATATTCATGAACGTACCAGTTCTTTTCGAATTCGATCGAATCTTCGAAATTTGGTGTACAAAATTTTGGTGCAGTAGGTTTGAAAATATACTCCCACTATTTGTAGGGATGTGTCCAAGTCTAGGACTTCATCAAGTTCCATGGTAAAATCCCATTTCTTTTATCGAGGGAACCACCCTCTAAGAATTGGGAATCCTCAGGAACGGACTACTTTCGTTCTTTAGGATCATGGAACAGGTATCCAATGGATTTCGTTGAATACCCTACAAATTTTCTCAATTGGATCCACTATCCAATTTTATCATTCATGGATGATATACCATACTAGGGTTAGTACGGTTTTTCGTAGGAATTGACTTAAGAAAATACTTGTTTAAGTATCCTTCTATAGTCATGGGGTTGACCCCCAGAATTGATTGAGTAGTTTTAGCAATACTAATTTAAGGAATGAATCTAGTCTTTCATAGTTCGGTTCCTTTTATTAGATTTAACTTGCTATTCAAGAATTCTATTCTCGATTTAGATAATTTGAGTAATTTAGGGCTTATGTATTAATCACTTCGATTAAATCGAATGGTCATACTTTAATGCCCTTAATTGCTTCGATTTTGGAATCCTTTGAATCCTTTCAACATTTCCATACTTGCACTTTACTTAGTGCCTTTATGAAACACTTTGAACCCTTCAACCTTTCCAAAAACTTGTACTTTCAAAGTACTCATATCCTAAATGCTATTAGGATACTTTATGAAGCAATTAATAACTCGCACTATTACTTTAGTGATCCACATGTGTGTTCACGAATTTCATTCATTAAACACTTGGTATTTCAAAATACCTTCATTCAATCGATTGATTTCCTATTCAGACAGGATTCGCATGTTTTGAATTCATCAATCTTCTATTTTTCAAGAGTCATGATTGAAAACAATTCATCGATTCCTTCTTTTAGGAATTATGATCGAATGTGGATAAATTATCTAATTTGTTTTTCTTTTCTTGATTTAGCATATTTGTTTAAGTTTTATCAATGCTTATTTCTTTGCTTTATTTACAACGGTAAAGCAGTTATGTACGAATTAAAAGCTTTAATTAAAATAACTCCATTCATAATGGTAAAGCTAAGAAGTTTCGTACAAAGTTCGAAATAAATAGACAAAACTCTAACTAATGCCTAAATCCAGAATTAAAGAAAAACATGTGCTAATAAGAAAAATCCAGATGCTCCTTGACCCATTCCTTGAAGTATGTTTCCCTCATGTGCAATTGAAACCCAGACTTGGTCACTTGCAGCACGTTCCAGTCATCCTCTGTAAACACTTTTACAGAAACCAGAAATGTCAGATGATTTACATCAAAAGAAAATCTTAAGATGTTTTTCATCAAAAAGGAAATAACTTAGGTTATACCTTGGTCAAGTATGTTTCGGAATTCCTCATCAGTCATGTTACTCAGTTCCTCATTTTTCTTACATAAGGGACAATTCTTTCCTTCGATCAATCCTTGTCCTCTTTCGAGGGCTTTCTCATATTTGTCTAACAACTTATGCAAATCATCGGTCTCAATTCCTTTGTGTGGAACTTCACAATGATCGATAAAATGAGAGAATGATTCAGGCAGGCCATTTGTGATGATTACCATTTTATCATCTAGAGTCAATATAGCTCCAAGCTCATCGATTCGTTTTATCCTCTTGATCAGGTAAGTGCAATATTTATTAATATTTTTGTACCCAGTCATGCCTTCATCGTGGAGTGATGATATCCAGATTTGCAATATAGTTTGTTCGCAATTAACAGTGAATTTTGGCATGGCTAAATATAAATAACAGACAACAATAAGCAGACAGATTTAAGATAATACTTATAATTAACGAAGATTGGTCTTTCTATCGAAAAAGTTCTCCCACTATTTTATCGAAACAATAACCCCTTGCATTGTTCGGGAAATTCTATTTCCTAGTAGGTCTTGACGTCCCAGCAGACATTAATTGCACCCACGACTCGCGGTCATACAATTAACTCCCTAGGTAGGTATACTTTTACCAATTGTGTTACTCCACAACCTTCAAGCTATTTTGCCTCGATTTTCGCACCTATCTAGCACTGCTACATCATAGATGTTACTACTCGTTTAAGTCTAACCCAGTCAATCTTGATGAGCAACAGGCCCGGTCATGAAATCCCCGTAACTGGTTATCGGTCGATTTTCACATCCCGACAAGTCCCCACCCTTGTCTTGTTTAGTTAAAAGCAAGAATCAAGGAATTTCGTGTATTGTCCCTTTCTTCGACTCGGGTGCCAGACTCTGGATCACCTCTATCGATAAGTAGACAACATACACTAGTCCCTATTGATGGAAGGCTTGGATATATAAAACATCATTTTATAGTTTACCCAATATGACTTAATATTTTAATTCGAGAGGGGATTTTCGGTTTTAGGAAGTTTGAGGTAACTCTCCTCGAGATCTCACCGCGTTTAATTATGCTTTATAATTTATTTAGTGATCTAAATTCTAGCGCACAAGCCAAAATAAATCAACAAATAAAATAAAACATTCAACCTAGCATGCATGCTACCACAGTATGTTTTCGATCGGGAGCCTCCTATGCGGACCACCATCGAGCCAAAGACGATGGTCCTATTGGTCAATCTATTAGGTTTCATAGGGACCTACTCTATTACACATTTTACCATGCATACATGGCCTTTAGTCTTCTTGGGCTCCCACCTTGCTTGTAACGGGCCTCCATCCTAAACTAATAAAACAGTAAAGCCCTATCTATTACAATGGCTCAAAGTGGCCCAAAACCTTAAGGCTCGCAGGCCCAATAAAACCAATTAGATTATAATTAACCAATCACATCTAACCTAAGGGTCAAGGCTCGGCGCGATCGAAAACCACGTAAACAATTTCACGTTGAGCAAGAAACAAGCAAAAAATTAATTTTCTTATTTCTTATATTATTTTAAAACTACCTTTTAAAATAACTTTAGATTCTAGTTTTAAAAACCCCTTTCTAAAACAATCTCTTAACTATCATTTTAAAAACCCCCTTTTAAAATGACCCTTTGATTTATTTTAAAACCACCTTTTAAAATTAAATCACAATTCCTATTTTAAAACCCCTTTTAAAATATCTCATGGTTCTTACTTTAGTCCACTACTAATTATGAAGAATTAATCCTTCGGATAATAAAACACCTTTTAAACATAATTCAGGTTCTGGAAATTTCAAATTTTTGAAAATTACAGTTTGGTCCCTCAATTTTTGAAAATTACGTTTTGACCCCAAAACTTTCGGAATTGATAAATCAGCCCCAAAAATTCCAGAACTTGCAAATTGGCCCAGAAAACAGAAATAATTATTTTTATTTCCAGAAACTTTTATTTATCGCAAAACAGCCCCTGAAGTTTTCGTAAATTGCAAAACAGCCCCACAACTTACGGAAATTGCAAAACAGACCCCTATCGCTTAGAAAAACAGAATTTCAATTTCAGCCCAAAATTTCCAGAAAAGTAAAATTTCAGATTCTGTCCAGATTTTATAAAAATCGTAAATTGCAGTTTTAGTCCAATAAAATTCGTAAATTGCAGATCTGGTCCAAATAAGAATTATGCTATTTATCCGAACACATAATTAATCATAATCAGCAAGATCCATGCATAGAACACGACAAATAAGCATATTCACGAAATTTGAAGCGTTCAGGCCTTTTTCATATGTGCATAATAAGTTAGGCTCTGATACCACTGTTGGGATTTATGGGTATAATTTGTCAACTACAACAGTGCGGAATTTAAAATTTTTTATCATACACCAAATCCCAGGGTTTCTTATTAGCACATATGAATAAAGGTTGAATTTAATTAAAGCATGCATATACTTGAATTAAATAAAAGTAGGTAAAAACAATTTTACCTCACCACAGGCAAGGTGGTGGTAATTCTCCGGTCTTCGTTTGTTCACTAGAGCACCCCAAGCGTTGTGCCTCTAGAGATAGTCCACACCAGCTGGATTTGAGTGACTTCACGAAATCCCCAGGCTCAGAACTAGGATTAAGGAATTGCCTCGTCAGGAATTGGATGCAGATCCGGGAAGAAGACTTGGAGAAAAATCCTTCACAGGGGAGGGGCGATTTTTGGAGAAAACTAAACAGGGAGAGAAATCGATTTTTCCTTCTCAATTAGTTGGCTGAAAATTTCGATTAGGTCTTCTTAAATTTTCGATCTCTCTCTCCCTATTTAATGGGGTTGTTAGTTTGTTGAGATTTTCTTGCTATCTTGAAGAGATTATGATATATCTCTTATATTTAGAAGAGTCCTTCTAGATATAAAATATATCTCTTTTTCCTTATCTCCTAAGGAAACAAGATATGCCATATCTCTTCACAAGATATGCTATATCTCTTCACAAGAAAATCTTCCCTAACCCTTTTTCCATCAAAATCGCCCCCTTTGACTAATTAATCATAAGATCAATTAATTTACTTAGCATGGTTCGGCCATGACTAAATTAATTGATCAAGAGATCAATTAATTAATTTAACCATGCCTACATGCTTCATCAATCTTAAATTAATTCAAGTCACCCTTAGCAAAATCGGCCCATGTAAGAATAATCAATCCTAGATCATTTTATCTTAACAATAATTGGCCCATATGCTTTAATTAATTAATCCACTATTAATTAATTAATCATTTCCAATTAACACTTTAATTGAGGATTTAATCAATTAGAAATTCCAATTGATTCATTAATTAGTTACTTCTAATTAATGATTTTCCACTTCGAATTAACACTTTAATTCTTGATTAATTAATTAGTTACTTCTAATTAATTATTCTTCTTCATGAATTAATACTTTAATTCATTTATTGATTTAATTCCTTAAATCAATTGATTCCTTCCAGACTGTCACTGTCCAACTGTATTGTGTGTGACCCTCTAGGTTCACCATCAATTGGCAGCAGGCTCACGACTTTCGTGATTTAATTAGTGAGCAATTAATTGCTCCGATCAATTAACCACTTTAATTGACCACTCCAGAATTAATTTCCTTATTAATTCAGGAGTACCCACACCTCGTGGTCGATGTCTAGCCACAAACCCATGAGGCCCAACTTCAGGTGAATTGATATTCGTGAACCTCCAACTCTTATAAATGCCATGTACATACGGTCCTTCTAGCGACTAATTTCCCGATTGAGACCTAGGGTGTGTGAATTGGTCGGCACCTCTAATTATCTCAATTCTGTACTTTCTAATTCAGGATAATAATTCCAGTGTGACTGCTAAATTTGGAAACCCCTTTCCAAATCCGTCACCGACTACGGCCGTAGATTCCTCGGATTTATTATCTAAGAACGTACAGGAAATTCTCTCATCTTATCAGGATGAGTCGATAGATCCTATATTAGTACTAACTATCCGCGCACACGTTCATACGTACCCAAAGTAGTCGCACAATGACCAAGCTATGTGATCGGCTCCTAAATCAAAGTACGTATTCCCGTGTACCGAATCCGCCCTAGTACCTCAAGTCAGAGGACTAAATCGTACACTATTATAAGCCTTGAGAGACATCCCATTACCGATATGCTTAACGCACTTCCACGATGGGTCTCTCTGTTCGGGTCGTTCGATGCGTTCGATCCCCTATCGCACCACCTAGTCATATGCACTAGCATTCAATGCCTTGTTCATGAAACGACAACAAATTCACTTCATGTGAATCATGCATAATCCTACACGTCTTGACGATTCATTCGATACCCCGTCTCGATATGAATCTATGACTTGGAACATTTTTGAGATCACGACCTTTGAGACTGTTTCATGATTAATCGCACCCAATACTGAAGTGAATAATCCCGTAGTCATGAGTGATCTCAGGGTTTCATCCAATCGCTTAGATACGTTCGCGAGAGATGAAGTTGGCCATTGTTTAATTCACGTACTATGAATAAACGGGCGTATTATCTTATGAATCATAAGATTGCTTCTAAAGGAAGTACCTAAACAAGCTTATATTTGTTGGCTTGCTGGGCACTATCCTATCAAAGACATCTGATAAAACTTTCATTTCTGTAAAAGAGTTTACAGCAGATGAAACCATTCCCTCTCAACCTAAAAGGAGGAAATTCCTTGAAAGGGAGATGCATGAAGCGCAGAGAGAGTTGAGGGAAATCGAATTCAGGGACTGGGTCAAGGAAGTACTCAACCTAGACATTCCTTTTTAGAAGAAGTTTTTTCGTATTAGCAAAAGTTTTTAGTTTTAGTTTATTTTGAGTATTATTTCAAATTTTGTACAAGACTTTATTGCTTTACCATTGAGAATGGAATTTATTTAATTAGAGCGATTTAACTTTGTACAAATGTTGATGTTTTGAAACATAGAAATAAACAATGATAAACAAATCAAAACTTCGAAGACTATATGCTGAATCGAAAAACCTGGATAATCGTTCACTGAAATGTTTATTTTGGACATTCTTCCAAAAGAAAGATTCGAAAGGAAAGGTTTTTGTCTACTGTTCTTGAAATAAGGAACTTGGATAAAACTCCGAACTTTCAAATCTTGTCTTAAAGGAATAATAACCGAAATAAAGGATTGCAAGGCATTCCAAACATTTCAAATTAATTAGAACAAAAAGCACTAGTTCAAAAGAAGTACAATTCTGAAACTATTGAAGTAATTCAATAGACGTTTTGGAAATGAAGTAACTAGATGCATTATGTCAAAAGCAATTTGATCTAATCAAACTTGCTGAAACATAAACAACTAAATCCTCGATTATCTAAAGGAGAATAGAATTCTAAACAAAGCAAATCAAAGAAGAAGATCGAGCTTTGATAAAACTTGGTTCGACTCTCGACTGTGATCCTGCTAAATTCCTATATTCACATTAGGGGATAGCCTCCCATGACTCTTCAAAAGTACTTGGTCTAGTATTTTGAAGTAAGTTCTTACACCGCCATGTCATCTAAGACATAGCAACACACCCTTATATGAGAAATTAGATGGTAGATCTGATTCATATAAAGTTTGTGGGGTATCCAACAAAATCCATTGGATAACCTGTTCTACGACAAAGAGAAACGAAAGTATCTCGTAAGAAGCTTGTTCCTCTGTTGACAAAAAACTCTTGTCAAAGGAAATAAGAGACGTCATAGAACTTGATGAAGTCCAAGGAACTGGACCCATCCCCACAAACAGTGGGAGTAAACCCCGAAACCTACTGAACCGATCCATGCACAAATTAGTAATCTGATCAATTCGTAAGGAACTCAAAATTGCATTTTACGAAATTAAGAAACTGGATTCTAATCCTAGATTACAAAAGAACTAAGGGATATGGCATGAAGCCATAAGATTCAAAGTGGAAACTTTGACTCACCTAATGGCGATAGGTCACTCTTCAAAAGTCCTTCTAGGACCGATGAAAGTACCTTCTCCGTTTGCTATGTCAAAATCCATTTCGAAACTATTAGCCATAGAAAGGTGGTTTTTCACTGCCGAAGAATGACTATTGGATATGAATCCTGCATCTCACAATTGAAAATTGATGAGAAGATCTCTATTCAAATCCAAAGGTCAATCTGTGACTTTTTCCCGAACATGGAACATGCAACTTGATAAGTCAATCAAGAATGTTGAAGTTTGTCAAAAAGGCATATGGATTCCAAATGTGCAAGAGGATCAGTGGGAGCATAGTTAAAATTCGCAACGCAACGAGATATTGATCTACACATACGATATAAGAATATCAGAGAAGCACAGACGAAAGCGTGTTATTCACGCAATTTTCCATGATATGATTTGGAATTACATCTCACGTACTGGCAATACGTATTTATGGAGATAAAAGCGAAGTAGATGTTGCAATTCACCAAATCAATAGTACAAAGACTGATTATTGATTAAATTCGATGTGGGATAATCCAAGAAAGGATTAGTTCCAAAGAGACGAAACTCTCTTACTTATTTAATGAGCCCTAAATTTAATAAGTAAAGAAGTAACTGTCTCAAGAAGCCTTATGCTTTAGCATTTGGATTGCATGTAGCATGCAATGTCTTGTACTAGACCTGACACATCAAAATGCTCTGATCATTCAAGAGCTACTGATAGTCGAACACCAGTAAAGGACACTGGACTACCATTAAAGCAATCCTCGAAGATAATTAAAGGATATAATGCTGGTCTGTGGTAGTAATGGAAAATTGAAAAACTCGAAGGATTTAGAATTTCGAGATTTCCAGTCTGAAGTGGATGAATTATTCTGTCTCGATGGAGCGAAGGTAAATTGGAAGAAATTTCAATAGTATACCACTGCCGACTCAATCAGAATAATAGCACCATTATGATGCTGCACAAGAGAAAGTGTTTAGATGAGAAACATTCGTCCAATGATTGGATGAATTACCTAGCATGGCAAAAGCCTGTCATAATCTTAACCGATTTAAACAAGGCGATTGCTCAATGAAAAGGAAACGAGATCTCACCGATGATCTGAACACAATATCATATGATTGAACAAATCATAGATAACTGAGACACGTAAAAGTACTAAAATTATCTCAACAAAGACAAACTTAGCGGATCCACTAATTAAGCTCCTTCACAAATGGTTCGAGGGACATCTTGGTATAGATGGGTCTTAGAAATGTTGTGATTGGCTTTAGGGCAAGTGGGAGATTGATAGAGTAGTGCCCAGCAAGCCAATATTAATTAGCTTGTTGAAGTACTATTTTCTTATGGTTTATAATTAATACGCCCGTTCATTCATAGTACGTGAAATTGAACAATGGCCAACTTCATCTCTCGCGAACTTATCTAAGCGATTGGATGAAATCCTAAGGTCACAATAGACTATGGGACGATTCACTTCAGTACTGAGTGCAATCATGAAACAGTCTCAAAGGTCGTGATCTTAAAACCGTTCCAAGTCATAGATTCCGAACGAGACGGGGTATCGTAGGAATCGCCAAGACTTGTACAAGTATGCATGATTCACATGGAGTGAATTTGTAGCGTTTCATGAGCAAGGCATTTGAGGCCAGTGCATATGAGTAGGTGATTCAATAGAGGATTGAATGCATCGAACGACCCGAACAGAGAAACCCATTGTGGAAGCGCATGACGCATATCGGTGATGGGATGTTTCTCAAAGGCTTATAATAGTGTACGATTTAGTCCTTAGACTTGAGGTGCTAGGGCGAATTCGGTGCACAAGTGTGCGTACTTAGATTTAGGTACTGGTCACGTAGCCTGGCCACAAAGTGCCTAAGTTGGGTGCGTACACGACTGTACGCGAGTGGTTAGTACTAAGAAAGGATCTATCGACTCATCCTGATAAGATGAGAGTATTTCCTGTACGTTCTTAGATAATATGTTCCTAGAAATCCATGGCCATGGTTGGTGACGAATTTGGAAGGTATTTCCAAATTTAGCAGTCACACCGGAATTATTATCCAGAATTAGAAAGTACAGTATCGAGATGATTAGAGGTCCGATCAATTCACACACCCTAGGTCTCGATCGGGAAATCATCGTGGAAGGACCGTATGTACATGGCAATTATAAGAGGTGAGGTTCACAATAATCAATTCACCTTTGCTTGGGCTTCATGGGCTTGTGGCTAGACATCGACCATGAAGTGTGGGTACTCCTAAATTGATAGGGAAATTAATTCTAGGAGTGGTCAATTAAAAGTTGTTTAATTGGTCGGAGCATTTAATTGCTCGATAATTAAATCACGAAAGTCATGGGCCTGCTGCCAGTTGATGGTGAACCCAGAGGGTCACACACAATACAATTGGACGGTGACTGTCTTAAAGGAAAAGCAAATGATTTAAAGTTGTTAAATCAAAGTAATTGAATTATGGTATTAATTCAATTGGAGAATATTAATTAGATAACTAATTGATTAATGTTCAATTAATTAATTAGAGTTATCTGATTAATTATGGAATTAATTAAAGTAGTTAATTAATTGGAAGTAGAAATAATTAACCAATTTTAGTATTGGATAATTATGGGGTTGATTTCGCAATTAACTAAAATAAAGGTAGGGGCGATTTTGTGTAAGACAAGGAAAATGAATTTTAGTCTTGGAAAGCAAGCAAGAAGAGATCTATCAAATCTTGCATTCCTAAGTTGATAAGGAATAGGAGATTTGATAGATAAGGGAAGAAGATATCTTCTAAGAGAAGGACTCTTCTCTTATAAATACTTCTTCTCTTCATTCATAACTAAGGTTCAACTTTTGAAAATCCTAAAAAGCTTTTGAGAGAAAATACTTTGCTGAAAATAAAGAGACAAAAATCGATTTACATAGTGAGGAAAATCAGATTTTTCGAACAAGAATTTTAATAGCAAATCGCCCCCTTTACTTTCGCCTCAAACCCTAGTCGCCCAAATTGATCTTGGCCGAACCCAAACTCGACCAGATCTGCCCTGGCCGAACCCTGCTCGATCACACAAGCCTTGTGATTCGATTCTTCCATCTGTATCTCCTAATCTCGATCAAGATCTTAAGTCCAGATCTGAAATCCTTTCTGACAAACCTGCGAGATCCAGTTCTGAGCCTAAGACTTGTAGGCGTCATTACAATCCGATTGGTGTGGACTAACTTTGGAGGTGAGACACATGGATCACTCAAGCTGTGGATCGAACCAAACACATGGAGGAAACCACCACAAATCCGTGGTGAGGTAAATTGCGATTAAACCCCCTATGTTTAATTAAGTGTTTGATTCATGCTTTTCGTATAATAAACTGTGGAGAAAGATTTATGGGACATATAGGGACCTCGAAAAATTTTAAAATTCCGCACTTTGTTGTATTGACAATCGAGCCCCTAGATAGAATATCCCAACATGGGCCTCCATGTAATGAATTGGTCCTCCATGTCCTCCAAGGTTATGGGCCTTCATGTGGATCTCCAAGTCTTCATGAGGTCTTCTCGGCTCCAAGCATAATCTAAGCCTAGCTTACAAATTTAAATGGTCCTATTCTATTACATTTGTTTGCGCAAGAAAGGGCACCAATCAGGCACATTTAATTACAACCCATAAAATAAATAAACCAAAAACTACACAGGGCTTAAGGGCAAAATCGACCAATCCACATATTCACTCAAGAACATGCATAAATTCACATAAGGGCATGAATGTAAATTTACCGGCTCCTTTAATTTTAATTTACAAAAATTATCCAAGTTAATTTAATTTTGAATTAACAATTAATCTCTAAGATTAATTCATTCTTACTTGAGTTCTAAGTAATCTACAACTCTTTATCTTGATAAAGTTGGTTAATTAAGATAGTTACAAATCTTCCAAGATTACTATCTTATCCAAAACTCTAAGTTTTCCAATTTTACAAATCTCCAAGATTCTCAAGATATTCCTATTTTGGCTGGATTAGTTAACTAAGGTAGTGTCCAAATCCACCAAGATTTCTACCTTATCCAAAACTCCAAGTTTCCTAATTTAATAAGATCTCTAAGATCTTTAATCTTGGTAACTTACTAGAAGAGATTAATTTTAATTAAATCTCTTATCACAATTGAAACTCTAAGTTTCCTTGTTTAATAAGATCTCTAAGATCTTTAATCTTGGAAACTTACTAGAAGAGATTAATTTTAATTAAATCTCTTATCAAAATTGAAACTCTAAGTTTCCTTGTTAATTAGATCTTTAAGATCAATCCAAGATTCCATAAAACCAAATCTCCAAGATTTTCAGGACTTCCAAAATAGGTGAGTTTGAGATCAACCAAAATTCAGCCACGAAGTGACGATTTGAACGCTGCTATGTGGCAGCACACACTTGGCCGCGGAGGCCGCGCGTGAGCTCCACGCGCGGCAGCTGCGCGTTGCCAGCACGCGGCAAACTGCCCGAGGGCAGCTGCCGTGTGCTGCACGCGCAGACAGCGCACTGTTCACGCGCTGCCGCGTACGACAGCACGCGGTGGCTGCCTAGTCGCGGTGCGCTGCTGCGCACCGCCGCGTGCCACCGTGGTTGATCCCAAAAATATATAAATTTTTTTTGTTCGATTACTTTTGTTTTAATTAAACAGATCCATTTAATTAAATCCCAATCCAAAATAAAAATTAACACGATAAAATTTCGAATCAAATTTTTTTTACATTAACTCTAAGTTAACAGATCTACGTCCTAAAACATATACAGTCATAGAACTAGCCATGTATAAATCAAACATATGATTTAAATCACAGAATTTGCAAATTCATATATATATACAAAGCCTAGAGCTGGCTCTGATACCACTGTTGGGATTCAGTAAGATAAACAGCCCTAGGCACAACGGAATTTAATAATTTTTAGGACCTCTTACGGAATCTTGCCAGGATACTACTCTAGTTGTATATATATGAATATTAAATAAACGACAGTATAATCAGTTACACGTTATACCTGTCTCCTTGCAAATCCCAGTTAGCAGACGAAGTCAAGTTCCTCCCTCAAGTTGGTCGATCCTATGCCCTGCAGCAGCGCCCCACGTGTTGCGCCTCTATGGGTTGATACACCACAATTACACGAAATATAATATATCCTGATCGGCTAGAACACAGGATATATTAAGATCTTGGTTTAGGAAACGAGTTTGGAACAAGAACAAAATCGAAAAATTCTTTCTAAGGAAGAAAGGGTGTTGGCCGATTTCACTAGGGAGAGGAGAGGGAGAGTTTTTCTTGACTTGGCTTTTTGGCTCTTGTAAGTTGTATGTTAGGTATGACATCAAGTCCCCTATTTATAGGTATCTCATTCTCCTAATCCTCCTAGGACTAAGACTCCAAGTCTCCTATATGGGCCATGGCCTTCTTAGAAGACTAAGTCTTCCAATTAATTAATGGCCCAGTAAATTAATTTAACCAGAATTTATTTAATCTCCCAATTAAATAGCCCAATTAATTAACTACTCTCCCATTTAATTAAATTAGACTTCAAGTCTATTTAATTATATCTTTTTATAATTAATTAAATCCAACTTAATTAATTAACTCACAAATTAAATTCCAATTTAATTTATAATCTTGATCCAATTCCAATTGGATCCAATTTGTTCCAATTGGGTCGACACAGCCGACCCAGTCACCAATCGACCCAATCGACCCAGTCGATTCGGTTGACCCAGTCGATTTTTCAGACCCAGTTGACCTAATCGACCCAGTCGATTCGGTCAACCCTGTTGTTTTCTTTTCCTTCGCTTTCGCTTTATGTGTATTGTGTATGCCCCCATAGGTTCACCATATAAATGACTGTGTGTTATAATTAAATATTAATTTAATTATTTAAGTATTAAATACTTTAAATCAGTCGAACACTCTGTCGACTGACTATTTCAAAATTAGCACCCCTGCTAATTTAGGAATTCTCCCACACTCCACGGTCGATGTCTGGCCACAAGCCCATGGAGCCCAATCACTGGTGAATTAATTCAGTGAACCTTTTAATCATTTACAATTACCATATACGCCATAATCTCTCCATGAAGCAATCTCCCAGTCGAGACTTATGGGTATGGTCTTTCATCGGTTCCCTTTTTTCTTTTGTCTTGACCTTATGCATTCTGGTCTCGAAATAATTCTCTTTGACTTAATCTTTATGAGCTACTTACATAAAGCCGTCAGATACCTCGGCCGAGGATTTTACCAGAATTAATTTCTCACAGATATCCATTGGAGAATTTCCCAACCTATCAAGTCGGGTCAATGGATCCTTTGTTGATGATATGAACCTGCATACGAGTTCCTCTATATCCAACATGAGTTCACAGAGACCTTCTGGTAATCTCCAATCAGTCGGAACTCACATCAAAGTATAGACGTTCTCGCACCAGATAAACCCTATCACCTCTAGTAATTAGGGATCGTTCCTCGTATACTATCGTAAATTGGAATAACTTCAACCCCGATATGCGACTACCGCTTCCATGGTGAGTTATTTCCTAATTGGGGTATTCAGTGCACTTGCCATCCCAGCAAGCCACCCACTTATGTGTATTGACTATCCCAGTCACGCTCGTGGACCCCAGCGTTCTCCAGTTCATCGGAGTATACACAATAGTGAGAGTCTAATCAAATCCAACGATGTCCTATCTCCATTGGATTCTGCGACTCAAGAATATGTTCTAGATCACGGCCTTGGAGATCAGTCCACGGGTTGTCACATAGCCCAGTGATCTAAAGACTTCTATCCTTATGCGTAGATAATTATTACATAAGATAAAGATGACCAAATAATAATAAAATGCATTTATTAATCTAATTGAATGGTCCTTTTAATTAAATGCAGCAAAAATAGTTGTCTTGCAGGACACTATTCTATCATATTGGAGGAGGGGAATTTGATTATCGAGGCCCAAAGAATCACTCAAGCAAGACCAGGAACGTTGAACTATGATTAATATTGCCGGTACCATAGAGCTCGCGGACACAGTACTGAAAACTGCTATCAGTTGAAGGTCGAGATCGAGAAGTTAATTGTCCAAGGAAAACTTAAAGAGTTTGTTAAAAGACGAAACTATAACAATCGTTATAGGTCTAGGAGTCCTCAAAAGTTTAACGCTCAACAACGGGAAGCTCGAAATCAGGCTGACGAGCAATTGAACGGAGTAATAAATATGATTGCTGGTGGACCAGCGGGAGGAGATAGCAGGAATGCAAGAAAAAAAATGATGAGGTCGATAAAGACGGTTGTCTCGACCAAGAAAGAGATTTTCTCTTTGGAACCTCCATCCATGGAAAATCAGGTTATAAGCTTCAGCGATGCTGATAGACCCGCAGATGTTACTTGGGACGTGAATGATGATGATCCAGATTTCTCGATGGTCCTAACTCTAAGGATCGCTAATTATGAAGTCAAAAGGGTTTTGATTGACAACGGTAGTTCCGCAAACATTATCTTCCGAAGCTCTCGCTCAGATGAACCTCCAACATCCTTAATTGGATCGAGTGACTATTCCTTTGGTCGAATTTGGTGGTTCGAAGATTGTCCCACTGAGGACCATTCTACTGAGCACAACTCTTGGAAAGAAGCCAAAGAGTGTAACAAGAACATTAAAATTCTTAGTGGTAGAGACACCTTTCGCTTATAACGCCATATTGGGGAGACCAGCTTTGAACGCTTTCAAGGCTGTAGTGTCAACATATCATCAAAAGGTGAAATTTCCGACTAATGGAGGAGTCGGAGAAATGCGGCACGACCAGTACATGGCATGGGTGATTTAACCGAATTTCATGTGGTTCAATTAAATCAATGATAATAATATAGGGTTTGGATTATATATGAATTAGTGGGCTTAGTTACTTTATTCCGGATGGATCTACTCAAAGATGAACAATACGTAACGAAGGTAAAATACAAAGATCGTAACTTGAATATGAATAAGTATAGCAAAAGCTCTTGTATTCGATTAATCTCAGATTACAAAATATGTAGTATGTAGGCGTGTAAGTGATATATCAATCGTGCCCTAATACAATACAAGCGAATCGTATTTATAGGTGTTCTTCCCTAGCTATACAAGGAAACATAACCATAATAGGACTCAGAATGATGTCCCTCTCGTACTTGGATTAGAGCTTGGTCGCTGAGACACTTCTCGTTAGATCGGGTAGACCAGTATTTACGGTCTGGGCATTTGGTCGGACCGATCTATTATTCTTGAGTTCCCCGAATATCTTATGGGGTATAAAATAGCCCCCATCAGTACTCCCTCACTTCTTCGAGCGGAGACGCAGTCGGAGTTCGTAGAAGTAGTTCACCTTTTTGACTGGCCTTCTATGAATTGAGTCTCATTAAAAACCTTATTTGGAAAAAACCCTATGGGAAAAAACACAAAACAAGGAAAAGAGTGCAACGTTTCATAAATGGTCGTGTTGTCGTTTCCGCGTCATGTGTCATTTCGAATCGAGGAGTTACCTTTCTTCAATCGATGGCGGGAAAGTTAATAGTTGCGAAGGGACTAAATTGTCTTTTCGACTTCATATATATATACGCATCTCTGGTTTCACCCTTACTTTTTACTCTTCGCAATCTGACTTTTAGCAGTAAATTCTTAAGTCGATAATCCTCTTAAGCAATATACTTTTCGGCGATATATCCAGACAACCCCCTATTATGGCTTCTAGTTCCAGAAATCCTGACTCCTCAACCATCGACGACACAAATCCTGTCGTTGACCTGGAAGGTTCTCAAAGTCCTCCCCTCGACCAAATTGTGCTTTTAGACATGTATATTTCGAAGAAGGATACGTTTCACGTGGGTATCCTTACTGACGCTGAGGTAGATGCTAATGCCTCTAACAAAATTAAGGGTGCTAATCCTCAAGTTTCTGATCCGGTCGAACAACTTGTTTGCGCCTTCAACGAGGACCACCTGAGGGATCTGCGGGACAATTATAGCAAGTTCTTTCCTGAGGGTTCCCAGATTCTTCTTCCATCCTCTACAGATAGGGTTACCTCTCCCCCGGAGGGTTTTCGTGCCTTCTATACAGCCCATTTCCAACATGGCCTTAGACTTCCCCTGTCTCCTCTTTTTCTGGAGATACTAAATACTTTTACTGTTTCATTAACTCAGTTGGTTCCTAATTTTGTAGCTTTTGTTGTTTCCTTTGGTGTTTTAATGGTTGCCAAAGGTTTTCAGCCCTCCTTTCGCAACTTTTACCAATTATTTCATTTTAACCTCTCCAGTTCTTTAAACTGTGGCTATTTTTTTGTGAGCCAAAGATCTAGCCGTGCTATTTTTTATTCCCCTGTTTCCAGTAATTCTGACTGGAAACTTCATTTTTTCTTCGTTCAGCCTCCGACTCATAAAACCTTGGCTGACGGGTCGATTGTGCCTTCTGATTTTTCTTGGGACCATGGATCCAAATGGACCTTTGGTGGCCACAATGTTGTAGGTAAAATGATTCCTGAAGATCCATCCTTGTTGAGTATGATAAAGGAGATGCGGTCAAATAAATATCAATGCGCCGTTCTCGTGGGAGAGGCCTTTCCTCGGAAAGCCGGCCTAAGTCCTCATAATTATCCCGTTCAAATTCCTACTCGCTCTCTTGGTAAGCCTTCCATTTTCCTCCCAAATATTTTGATTGTTCTTATATTTAACATCATTTGTAACTCTCTTTTGGTTCTTTGCAGCTTCTATGGTCGAAGGTTACAGGCGTTCAAAGATGGGAAAGATGGTCCTATCTAAATCCACCAAAACGGCTGATAATCAGCCTATAGAGCAGAGGTTTTCTCGTAAGAGGAGGAGAGATCAGGATCCTGATTCTGATGATAATAGAGAAGAAACCCCCGAGGTTTCTGAAGGTGTTCCTCAAGGGCCTTCCTCCTCTCAAACTCCGGCTTCTTCTTCTACCATTAGGACGGGCCAGGGATATCCTCCCTTATCTCTTAGAACCTTATATGGCATCCGTGGCTGTCGGTCGTGGTCGGTGCCTAATTCTTCTGGTGCTATAGCGAAGAGAGAGAAACAAGTTTATGATCGTTCAGGTCAGAACCTTACGCTGCTAGGTGAGCCAAACCCGAAAGCCACTGTGGTTGAGATGATAGAGGATCAGCTCGTAGGAAAAAGGGCGGCAGTTTATTCCGACCGTGATGCACTGGCTACCGATGACAAGGAAAATGCTGCTGATAAAGCCACACGGATTCTTCTTTCTTCCGTTTTCACTAGAGATATGCAACGGTTGTTGGAGAAGGATCCTCTAGAGAAACTCGCAAAAGCTGCCCAATCTCATATTAGAGTAAGACGAGACTAACCATATCTTCTGAATTTTCTTTCTCATCTCATCTTGCAGGTCTTTCTCTAACTTGTTGATTATTTGAGCTTCCAGACCGGTGCCTGTATGGTGTCTTCTATGTACGAGTCAGCTCTATTGAGGCAGCAGTGTCAATTTCTGGAAGAGAGGAACAAAGTTCTTCTTCAGAAGGTGGCTGATCTTGAGCAAGGGTTAACCGGGGGCAGGGCCCTCCACATCCTCTACTCAACCGCTTCGAGTCAGTGGCGATCTGGATTTGGGGAGAAATGATCCTTATATAATCAACAGTGTTCTGGATGCTACTCGGGCTCAGGAACGAGCAGATCAGTTGGCTAGGGAGTTAGAGAACCAACAAGTTCAGCACGCTACTCGTATTAGTGAACTTGAGTCCCAGGTCACTCGTCTTCAAGCTTTTCTCGACGAGCAGGGATAAGATGATGATCTTGATGGTCTGATCAACCGGTCTGGTATGAGCCCCAAAGAGAGAGTTATCCGAGAATTCCTTGGTTCTCCGGTTCACACGGCTCTGGTTTATCAAATGGTTGGTCCACTTTTAGAGAATACTTTCAAGACGCCAGTTCACCAAATGGTAGCTTTCGACTTGATCGAGGATCGCAGAGAAGAGTATTTTAAGACCATTCATGCCAGCCTAGATCGGAATGGTCGGAAGTATTCTTCTGCAGATGTTCTAACAGTGGATTACAAATATCTCCCTCTGGCATATTTGGTAAAGGAGCTGGGAGTTGCTTTGCCTGTGCCCCCTCCGGATGCAGATCCTCCGAGGACAGGTAGTTTGAGCGACCAGGAGGAGGAGGATGCCGACCCGGAGACTCAAGGTGATGCCGAGCAGGAGACTCAAGGTGATGCCGAGCAGGAGACTCAATATAATGAAGTGTCATGAAATAACCTTGTAAAGTTTATATTATTTACCTTGTATAACGACATTTCGTGTTGATCTTCTTGTATTTACCCTATCGTTTAATTTGAAATAATTAGACATAAGTCTTTTATTCGCACAAATTATTTTCTTTGATTTTAGTGGAATGATTTACCGTGCATAATTCCTTTGTTTTTCAAATATGTCTTTTAGCGCTCCTCTGAAGGACCATCGCGTCTTTTCCTTTAGTATAAATACTGAGGTAAAAAGTTCTTCCCTATTCTACCGCGCGTCCCCACTTGGATAAAATATTCTCTCAAGTTGTTCGAGCATTCCCCTCGATTTTACAAGCTTCTTTTGATTTCCTCGAGAATGAGTTCCCTTTTCTCCAATACTTCCAAACGCACTTCGAATGACCCTCCCAGAAATGTTAGACCTAAGAGATCTCGGACGGGGGGACCTTCTTCTGACCCTCCTGAACCCCGAGCAACTGCCAGCTCGAGGGCGCATATATCTGACCTATCTTTGAGTGGAGCGGGCAACGTAATAACTCATCCATCTTCCACTCAACAAGATATTCGATCAAACCCTTCTTCTACTCCGATCGTTCAGGGAAGGGCTTCTCCTGGGCGAGTTGCTTTTGGAGATATGTCCTCCGTCGAACGATCTTCTGAGATCATTATCCCTTCTTCCGAGCATGATTCCCTAGATCATGTTCAAACTAATCCTACTGGAAGTAACCCCACTGCTGATATCGCCATTGACCAGAAGCGAGCAGAGAACGTCGATGGGCTAGCCGGTGGAGGTCCATCTTTAGATCCACCATTGGATAGTTCCCAGGTGCAGTCTGTTACTCAGGGTTACATCGATTTTCTGTTCACCGACAATACTACGATGGTTTCCTCTGCTGAGGTTGGGACCTCTTCCCAAGGTCAGGCTAACCAAGGGTCTGATTGGCGGGTTCGTTTTTTCGCTTCGGGAAAGGAAATTCTTGTGAGTCCCAACGCGAGAGATTCTCCGCCTCAGTTGGATGATCGTTGCGTTAAAGAGCAGGTTTATGATATTACGGAGTCCCAAACTCCTCGCCACGATGGGGTTCCACTTGATTCCGTTCTTCCAGGAACTTGTCAGCCTGATGTGCTATCTTGGAATCTTGGGCTTAGTACCATCCTGCCTGGCAAATTAAAAAGATACGAGGATACTTCCAATATATGCCTCGTTCAATCTCTCTTCAAACTCTTTGAGCAGGTATATTTTAGTTCGCTCCCCATTTTTTCATTCTTTGGACTGCTTACTGATTATACCTTTTATTTGTTCAGGGGAAATATATGGCCCTGCAGCTAGGCGTTCATAATGATGATACTTGGCTTAGCAGAGAAGGCATGAGAACTCGGTTGGAGCTTGAGACTAGTTCTCGTGAGAGACTCTCGCCCCAGAATGAACTTCTTACTGATGAAGTTGAGCAATTGCGCAAGGACAAGCTGGCTCTTCAGAAGGAGAGAGACGATCTTGCTCAGCTGAATGCAAATTTGGAGAGTGCAGTAGAGTCTCGGATTCAACAGGCGCGAGAGGATTCTCGACGCGGTGCCTTTGATGAAGGTTTTGAGCAAGGTTATCAGGAGCGTCAGGCCGAGCTAATGGCCTTTTTGGGAACTCCGACTCCGAGGAAAACCTCTTCCACTAGGGCTCCTAGTTCCGATCAACCGCAATAATCTAGCTAGTTTCTCTCCTTTTTTTTTTTTTTTTGGACGAGAAAAAACTCTTGTCCATATTTGGAAATATTATTCCACCATTTTTGTATAATGCTGAAGTATGGAGTATACATTTTTTGCTGACCTTTGTCTTTGTCGGAACGTAGTATAAATTATTCGTCGAGTAGACATTAGTCTTCGAGAATCTCAAAGGTCATCTTTGAAATTGGAGCCTTTTCAAACGAATGCAACGCTTCCGCTCTCACTTATTATAACTACCGTACTTGTAACTATAAAAATCGTAGGAAGTTTATTCAAAAAGAACCCCTAATTCAATCATAATCTTAATAGTCATATTCCAAATGTTTATAATATGTCTAATTTTTTCTTCATAGTAGGCCTTGCAAAGTTCTTTCCTTCATCGTACAGCTTGCCTATTTTATCGAAAGGCCATTACTTCTTTATTCGAGTAGTCATTACGATGGATGAAAGGACTTTGTTGGGGTTATTGTGAAATTCCTTGTGGAGAATGCTGTTTCTTTTGCTTAGGAATAATTAATTTTGTGTAGATTTCTTATTAATTGTTGTCTGTTGTCGGGATAGGCATGATACCTTTGTCGACTAGACATAAATCTTTATGAAATAATGAAGGACATAAAAATGGTTCTTTGTTTCAAGAAAGCAACCTTTCTTTATATTAGGCCTTGCCAAATTCTTTCCTTCGTCGTAGAGCTGGTCGATTTATTTGAAGTGTCAATACTCCTCGATTTGAGTAGTTTTTACGACGAATGAAAGGGTTTCGCTGGGCTTAATGTGAAATCCTCCGGACTTGTAGTTCGTCCTACTTAGGAGTGAGTAAGTTTGTTTATATTCCATGTTGATTATCGTCCAAGGTCAGAACAGGTATGATACCTTTGTCGACAAGACATAAGTCATCCTTGAAATTTTGAAGGTCGTGTTTAATAATGCCTCCTTGTTTAAAGATTGTGACGTTTCCTCTTCTAAAACTCTTCCTTACTTATGTATGGGAGGCTTCCCAAATTTCCTCAGATGGTTTTGAACATGCTGATCTCAACCTTTACCTTTGTTCCTGAAGAATTAACTCATGAAGCTTTTTGTTAAACCAAAATACGTTGTAATGTTCCCAAAAACTTTCACTATTCTTGGTTTGGGTGAAACTAGAAATATGAAGGATTCACCTTTTGCTGGAGGGTTCTTTATATTAAAACCAGTTTTAATGAAAAGCTGGTCAATTCATTAAAAGTACCAACACTTTCCTTCCTTGGTAATCCGTTCGATGACGGCGGTTATTTTGAAAGGGACGGGTTAAATGTTGTTACAGTTTTCTCCGTCCGGCGTCCTTGCAAAACCCCTTGTTGAATAAGCCGGTCTCTCTCGTCGGGGATGTGTTAGAGGGGATTGTGAGTCTTCTTCTTCACTCGTATTAAGGAGTAGTGTCCTTTTCTAATCAAGGAGGATACTTCACCATCGAGGAGCCTATCTCAAGAAGTTCATGGAACAACTCGGAGAGCAATCATCGTAGTCGATAAAATGCCATTAACCTTTTGTAATAGTTGTAGATTCTAATGTAATAAAGAAGTTCTCCTGATTCCGTACTATCGTTGAATGTAATAACTTATTAATAAAATCATTTTGATCTTAGTCTCTTGTGTCCATTTCATACAAATGTTTATGAACTATGTTTGTCTCTTATGAATTCGATATTTTATGTCAATATATTCAATGCTTGTCCTTTATCGAAATTCATATCCAATTTTTTTAATTCTTGTTGGGATACTTAACTTAATTTTCATGTCCCTCGTGTAAGCGAGATACGTAAGTCGATATATTTCAGCTGAGAACTTAATCGTGGTTTCTTGCTAAAAATAGTTCATCGAGGTACCTGATCCATAGCTTCGTCGGAAATTAAATTCCATTGTCCTTGTCGACATTCGAACCCCGCAGGTCGGAGACATGATTTTGTCTTCCCGAAATCCTATATAAGGGCCTTCATTTCCGCTTTTAAATATCCTAAGTACGGATTTTATTCTTTCAATATAGTAATCTTCAGCCTTTCCATAAGGAATGTATCTATGTGTAGATTGTTGTTTTTATTATCCCTAAATCAAGCAACCATTTTATGTACCATGTATCTTAGCTAATTACTTGGTATGGGTGGAATTGGAAAATGTAGAGCTGTCTCTTGGATCCAGTGTCCCAAGATCTCTTAATGCACTCTTCTGGAAGATCAGGAAGTGACAAATTCAAATGCCTGCTTTAGAAAAAACTGCTGCTCCTTATACTCTAGGAGACTTGGTTAGGCCAAGAGGAAAGCTGGATTCTATTCTGGCTTTTAGATATAGATCTTCACAGCATATTTTTGCCCTCAGGGTTCCTGTAATTTCCTTCTAATTTGTTATGACGATAATATGTCTCTAACAATCGAACATTATTACCTTGTTCTCTATTTTGCCATATCCCGAGGAGAGTTTCCATTTATTCTTTGACCTCAGTATTGCCTTCATTTATTCTTTCGAAATAATGTTAGCGGAGCTCCCATTGTCTATCAGTATCCTTTTGACATTGTAGTTCGCTATTTCAAGCGATACTACCATAGGGAAGTCGGGATTATCTTCTTTCGTATCCCAAGTGATATTCCGTGGTACCTCGTTCTCATTGAAACTGATGGACTGTTCCTTTGAACCTTGTTCTAGAGAGTCCATACCTCCCTTGGAATTTTAAAATTTCCTTCTATTGATCTGGTGGTTCGTCGGCGGGCGTTGCGACTATGTCCTCCCGCTGGTCCACCGAAAATTGTGTGTATCGTTCCGTTCACATGGTCATTATCCATATCTTGAGGTGGACCATTGTTCGGGGTTCTCGTCGACGGGGTTCTTCTCTGATTAAGATTTCGAGGGCTTTTGGTTCTATTTTTTTTCTACTATTACGTTCGACGTATTCGTGCAACTTTCCCTCTTGAATCAACCTCTCAATTTCCTGTTTTAAATGGAAACAGTCCTCAGTACAATGGCCATGGGCACGATGGTATCGAAAATATAAGTTGTAATTTCGGGCTCCTGGCTTAGCCTGTGCAGTTCTTTTTGCTGGGGGAATCCAATTATTTCTCTCGAGTAGCACTAGGATCTCTTCTGTAGGGACAGTTAATTTAGTGTACTCCACATGATCTACTCAATTCCTCTGAGGTTGTTCAGCTGATCTGGGTCTTGCATAGACATTAGGTCTTTTATCCCGATCGTTGCGGTTGTAATCCAATCTTTGAAACAGATTTCCTTTTCTGGAGGACCGATCATAATCTGTTAGCTTTGGAATGGGAGCTTTATCCTGTCGCTTCATGCCGGAGGTTGAAGCCTTACTTTTATTTTTGTCTTTGAAGGAGTTCATCTCTTCTTGAGTCATATATTTCGAGGCTAAGGTCATAATATCTGCGAACGTCCTTGGCTGTTTCCGACTTAGGGCGTTACCAAATTGCCTGTTTTTGGTAAGGTCGAATAGTATGGAGATTATGTAGTCGATATTTGGAGAATCGATCTTGAGTAGCTCCACATTGAATCTCGCCAACCAACTTCTCAAAGATTCTCTTTCTTGTTGATTAATGGTTCCCAGATAACTCATGGGGAGCTTCTGTCTCTTCTGACTGGCGAATTGTTGAGTGAGTTTGTTATATAGCTCGCGAAAGCTGAAGATGGAATTGGTTGATTGTTTACCAAACCAATCCAGTGCTAACCCCTCGAACGTTGTAACCATTAATTTGGCGGTATATTCAGCCGAGTGCGCGTACAGATTCATTATATTTCGTAAAACTGAATATGTAATCGTCTGGATCAGTCGTACCGTCGTAGAGATGTAGGCGTCCAGGTACTTGTAAGGATGATTGTCCTTCTTTAATCTCCTTACAAAAGGGGGAGCATGCATCTATGCTCTCTTGCCCTTCTCTACTTCTTGCCCATGGCTGTTGAACAACTAGCAATCTTTGTTCGACGCGTTCTTGGGCAATCTTTTCAATTTCTCTCTCTGAGACCCGGACAGTCTTTGGTTGATTAGGTAGTGAGTCGATGATATTGTCGTCGATAGGGATAATAGTATTTTCCCTTGACTCTAGATGTACGGGGAGAGCAGGTGCTCTTGCCCGATTTGATTTTCTCCGGACGTGGTTATTGACCGGATTTCCGTTACCCCTGTGCGAAGTAGTCAAAGATTGCTGATCGGTCCAAGGGCTGTCGACTAGATCTGAGATGTGATCAATCGGTCTTTGAGTTCTCCTATCGGGTTGCACCAGAATCGTTCTTGGGTTCCTGGGTTCTGGTTCGGGGATGTTCTGGAGCTCTGGGTATAGAGAATTTACTAATTGTTCTAACTATCTGAGCTTTTCTTCCCTATCTGGCAGCGGAACTGGAATTGTTCCGACGATAGGCTCGACTGGGGCCGGGTCCGTTGTGGGATTCACTTGCCCCTGTGGGATTTGTGCATCGGGATCGAGGCATTCCTCCGGATCTGCTGGATGGTCGGTCCCTCGTTGTTCATCTATCGGGTCGTTGATTCGTTCACCATCGGTGTTTTCGTTCAAACCATCCGACGACGCGGGTTGATGGGTAGTGTTGCTTCTCGCTTCGTTGTGTGCATTCTTCCTTAGGCGAGCCATGTGTCTATCGAATAATTAACTCAGCCCCTCGGTGGGCGCCAACTGATATAACCGAATTTCGTGTAGTTCAATTAAATCAATGATAATAATATAGAGTTTGGATTATATATGAATTAGTGGGCTGTTACTTTATTCCGGATGGATCTACTCAAAGATGAACAATACGTAACGAAGGTAAAATACAAAGATCGTAACTTGAATATGAATAAGTATAGCAAAAGCTCTTGTATTCGATTAATCTCATATTACAAAATATGTAGTATGTAGGCGTGTAAGTGATATATCAATCGTGCCCATAATACAATACAAGAGAATCGTATTTATAGGTGTTCTTCCCTAGCTATACAAGGAAACATAACCGTAATAGGACTCATAATGATGTCCCTCGCGTACTCGGATTGGAGCTTGGTCGCTGAGACGCTTCTCGTTAGATTGGGTAGACCAGTTCTTACGGCCTGGGCATTTGGTCGGGCCGATCTATTATTCTTGAGTTCCCCGAAGATCTTATGGGGTATAAAATAGCCCCCATCAATGGGAGTGTTATACTACATATCTGACCATAAAACGGAAGGTTGAACCTGAGTACCCGATGAAAAGAAGGCTTGTTGATTTGGAATCAGGATCGGTTTCAAACTTACGAATCCCCAACTGTGATAAATTACAAGGAAAGAAGGGAAAGAACGTGGATATGAGTATGCAAGCCCCCGACCATAAGAAGGTTGCTTTAGTTCCTGGATCCCCAGAAAAAGTTACCAGGATCGGAACAGAACTAAGCGTGGGAATAGAGACTATGCTCATTGACTTTTTGCGCAAAAATGTAGACGTCTTCGCTTGGAGCTCAGATGATATAGTGGGAATCGACCCAACGTGATTACGCATTCATTGAATATAGACCCAAAGGCAAAACCAGTTAGACAGAAGAAACGAAATCACGGTCGAGAAAAGGATAAGATCATCAACGCTGAGGTTGATGGATTATTGGCAACTGGTCAGATCAGGGAGATCAAATTTACTGAGTGGTTATGTAATGTAGTCTTGGTTTCCAAAGGGGAAAAGGTCGAAAATAAGTGGAGAATGTGCAACGACTTCGCTGATTTGAGTAAGTTATGCCCAAGAGACCATTACCCATTGCCTCAGATCGATATGTTAGTAGAATCCACTGCTGGGTTTGTTTTCTTCAGCATGATGGATGCCTTCCAGGGATTCTATTAGATATTTATGAACGAAAGGGATCAAGATAAGACTGCATTCATTACCGATCG
This sequence comes from Penstemon eatonii, assembly GCA_038501285.1. Lineage (NCBI taxonomy): Eukaryota > Viridiplantae > Streptophyta > Magnoliopsida > Lamiales > Plantaginaceae > Penstemon > Penstemon eatonii. Next base: position 33,316,557 of record CM076710.1, on the reverse strand, counting down.
TGGAGTTTACTGCTTCATTGTTATGCTGTTTGGGTTGAGAAACGCCGGAGCAACTTATCAGAGATTAGTGAACATGATGTTCAAAGAATTGATAGGAGAGATTATGGAAGTTCACGTAGATGACATGCTCGTAAAAAGCATGATGAAAGAAGACCACATCAAGCACCTCGATAGATATTTTGCAATTTTGAGGAAGTACGGTATGAAATTGAACCTGGCAAAGTGTACCTTCGGGGTCAGGTCGGGAAAATTCCTAGGTTATCTTGTTCACAAGCGAGGAATTGAAGCTAATCCGGAGAAAATTCGAGCTATCACTGAGCTAAAACCACGAAGAAAACTTTCAGACGTCCAAAGCTTGGTTGGGAAAATCATCTCCTTGAATAGATTCATCTCCCGATTAGCGGACAAGAGTTTGCCTTTCTTTAAGCTATTACGAAAATCAAAGGATTTCGAATGGACCGCTGAATGTGACAAAGCTTTTGAGGACCTCAAAGCTTATTTAACCTCACCACCGATGTTGGCCAAACCCTCCGATGGCGAACCTTTATATCATTACATAGTAGTTTCGGATGAGACTATTAGTTCGGTTCTGGTAAAAGTAGAAAAATCCGAGCACAAGCCAGTATACTATTTGAGCAAGTTGTTACAATGCGCAGAAAAGAACTACATGGAGATTGAAAAGTTCGCACTAGATTTAGTAGTGGCTGCTCGAAGATTGAGGCCTTATTTTCAAACTTATAAAATTATTGTTTTGACTAACCAATCCTTGAGGCATGTCTTATCTAAACCCGAAGCTTCGGGAAGGTTGATAAAGTGGGCGGTGGAGCTCGGGCAATTTGAAATTGAATATCAGCCAAGAACGGCAGTCAAGGCTCAAGTCTTGGCAGATTTTATCGTTGAAACAACAGGAGCAGAAATTCCAAATGAAGCAAGCTCTCGGAGGTGAATTCGATCAACAAAATCGAGGAACCGGTATGGTTAATGCATGTGGACGGATCCTCAACCAAAGAAGGAGGTGGAGCAGGAATTCATTTCCATGGTCCTAACGGGGAAGATTTAAGCTATACAATCACCTTGGACTTCGTTATCACAAATAACGAAGCAGAATACGAAGCTCTAATTGCGGGATTGGAAATATAGGCAAAGGTAAAATCACTTACTGTACTTACAGATTCTGAACTTGTGCATAGGCAGGTGAAGGGTATTTATGAGGCAAAGGAATTCAATATGATAAAATACTTGGGCAAAGTGAAAGATCTGATCTCCAGATTTGAAAAGTTCGAGATCTAACCAATCCCCAGGGAAGAAAATATATGGGCAGATCTGTTATCGAAGTTTACGGGAACAGTTGATGGAAAGAAGGAAAGAGTTATCACCTAACTACTTTCTAACACACCAGCCATTGAATCAAACGTTACCCCTAACGTCGACGTAATGGAGATTGATGAATAGAAACCATCTTGGATTGATCCTCTCCTCAAATATTTGAAGGAAGGAAAGCTTCCTGAAGACGTAAATGAGGCCCGGAGGCTTAAATATCTAGCTCCATTATTCGCCTTAGTGGACGATCAACTCTATAAAAGATCCTCATCGGGAATTTTATTGAAATGTATCCCCGAAGATCAGTACAATATTATTCTAAAGGAAGTCCACGAAGGGGAAGCTGGAAATCACTGTGGTGCTCGGGCATTGGCTCTAAAATGCTCGAGGGCAGGATATTATTGGCCTACTCTTATTTCCGACTCGATTGATTACGTGAAGAAATGCCATCGTTGCCAAATTCATTCGAACTTGGTCCACCAACCAGCAGAGCAGATGCATTCTATTCCTATTTCCTGGCCCTTCGATAAATGGGCCATTGATATCGTTGGTCCTTTTCCGACCGCCAGAGCGAAAAAGAATTATGTATTAGTTGCTGTGGAATATTTCAACAAGTGGGTAGAGTGTGTTGCCTTAACCAAGAACACGCAGTTCCAAGTTAGAAATTTCCTATGGAAGAATATTGTCTGCAAGTTCGGAATTCCTAGAGTTTTGATCTCCAACAATGGGACTCAGTTCGCTGGAAAAAAAGTCTTGGAATGGTGTGAGAAGTTCGGCATACAACAGAATTTTACATCCGTCGGGCACCCACAGGCAAATGGACAGACTGAGGTCGTGAATAGAGAGATCGTCCGATCTTTAGAAAAGCGCTTAGCTGATGCCAAGGGCAAATGGCTCTATGAACTTCCAGGAGTCGTATGGGCCAATAGAACAACTGTGAAAGCTGCTACGGGCGAGACTCCTTTTAGTTTGGTTTACGGATAGGAGGCTATTATTCCGGTCGAAACTCTTATACCGTCTCCTACCTAAGGATAATCAATCGTTAAGAGAAATGGAGGCCTTTTTTGTATTTTTTATGTAAGAGTTAGTAGTGTATTTTTCTTTGCATATACTTTACAATATGTAAGAAAATACTTTAGAAATATTTAAAATGTTATTTTAAATATGAATATACATTAATAAAGTCATTACACATTATATATAAATTTACAACATTTCAATCCACAAATGTAATTTGACATTGCTATTAGATCCTTTCTCATGCAACAATGTAACCTTTGTTGAGAGCGGTAATATATTCCTTACAAATTTGCTACAGTAAGTCGGGGGCAAAATTGGCAATCAACCGAAAATTTGATGATGACGTAAGCAAAATTAATGAAACCCTAACGTTTGTAATGTTTTTGAAAACTCGAGGGAGGTCTGAGTAATTAGCATTCTTCGAGGGGATTGGGCATGAGTTTGACCACAGGGGAGGTCCCTATAACACGCTCGAGGAAAAACTTCACCATTAGGATAAACAATCTTGTAAGAGCCTTTCTTTCCAACTTCAACAACGACATAAGGGCCATCCCAATTAGGCTGAAGTTTCCCAACATGTTCTGAGACTTCCACCTTCTTGAGCACTAGATCTCCGACCTTGAAAGTTCGGATCCTAACTTTCTGATTATATGCCTTTTCCATGTTGGACTTGGCTGCTTGAATTTTTAATTTGGCCTAGTCTCTTTTAAGTTCACTAACCTAAATAATATTTGATAATGAGCCCATGATCATGAAGTTTGATACTTGATTTTGAACTAATCAAAGTTTGGCTCGCAAGACCCAACCTTTGAATTTCAAATTGAAAAAAAAAATCAAAATTTTGGTAGCATCAGGAGGTGTTGCTTGCTTGCGGGCATGCAGACAGCAGGCCAGTTAAATTTTTTTTGATATTTTTTTTTTCATTTTAAAAGTTATTAATTTATTAAATGTGTAAAAAATAAATAAAAACTTTTTAAAACTTAAATTATGATTTATTGTTTTCTCTTTATGTTTAAGAGAAAAAAAAAAACTAAACCATAATTTTGTAAGATGTATTGTTTTATCTTTCATATTTATACTACTAGAAGACCATTCAAACACTATTTTCAAATCAATGTGGGATAAAAATTAACTCTTCTTATCCCACATTGATTTGAAGATAGTGTTTGAGTGGCCTTCAAGAAGTATAAATATGAAGGAGAAGATAATATATATTTCAAAATTATGGTTAAGTTTTTTTTAAAGAAAACATTAAATCATAATTAATAAGTATTACAAAATTGTTATATATTTTTTACTCATTTAAATTAAAACTAAAAATATACTTGAAGGATGTGATATTTTTTCATTGCCCGTATTCGATCATCATTACATTTGAATCTCAAACTAAATTAAATTTTGTTATCACTTTTTTTTGTTATCACTTTTTTTTAATTTATATATGTCTTAGATTAAAAAAATGTAGCATGAATATAGAAATATGACTTAATTATATTTATTATTATTGCAACATGATTTTAAAATATAATTTAAAGATCAATTTCGGAAGTTCGGTTGAAGGGGGAAGCAACGAAGGGGGAAGCAACCTAGGAGATTCCGATTTTAGTTGTGATTTCTCTCCATTTCAAATTATTGTAGTGTTTGTTGTGTTATCTTAGTTATGTTTAATTGTTGATGTTTCCCTTGAAAATTATGTTTTGTTTTAGTGTGTAATAGTTGTTGTTTTTCTTTTCACTCCAAGTGCATTAATAATAATAGTTGTTATTTTCATTAATTATGTTTACTCATTTTTTTTCTATTATTATTATTATTATTATTTGTTGTTGTTAAGTGAGAGTGGGGAAAATTTGAGATTGAAATAAATATTTTGGATTTTTGATTCGGTTGGAAATGACTGACTTGACAAGGTAGGTAGAGAGGCAGGCATGAGGGAGCCATTGTCTGCTCCGGCTAGAGATGGCCTAACCTATCTTTAAGTCTGGTATTCGGTTGCCACAATTTACATCCCTAATTCAGTAATATCGGATGTCCAATTTGATTTTACCGGTTCAACAACAATAGACCATCCTTTTAATAGTTGATCGACATGGTTGCCTTTTCTGAAGAAGTGAACATTACTTTTGATTTCGTTAATGCAAGTCAGAAAGACCTAAACCCCTTTTCACCCCAATTAGATTTGAGAAAATGAGACACTGTTGGATAAAGATGAAGACAAAGTAGTGAAGGGAGGTTTTGATGATCTACAAAAGTCATCAGCTAAGTAATGGAAGCTTAGCAAACCTCTGAAAGTATTTAACCAAAGAAGGCAAGTCAAATCAGAAGGGTTAAATATTTGTTCCAGAAGACTACTGATCCGTTGCTGTACTCGGAATCAGACTGGTGGATTTTTAGCAGACTCATTCAGATGAGTTCGACTTGAGATAAGCAGAGTGTTCATCAGAGGAGTGAATTCGATCAACAGAGTGGAAGTGATCAGAAAGTCATTCCAACGGTAATAAATATATTTGGAGTAATAAATGTTGCAAGAGAAATGTATTAAAGACAAATGATTGAAAAAGAGACTTGGATAAGCATAGTGCATTTAATGCAACTGATAGAAAGTACAATAGAGTGTACAATGCAATAGTTGTGTTGGGTTTGCCTCGATTGTCAAAACAACAAAAGTGCGGAATTTAAAATTTTTCGAAGCACCCAAGGTCCCATATTTTAGATCTCCATATTATGTATACGAAAGCATGAAACAAAAACACACAATGAATTAAACAAAGGGGGTTTTTGCAATTTACCTCACCACAGGCAAGGTGGTGGCAACCTCCAAATCTGATTCTGATTCTGGTTCACGGGAGTGATCCAAATGTCTCACCTCCAGAGTTTAGTCCACACCAACTGGATTCTGGTAACACCTCATAATCGTAGGCTCAGAACTGGATATAGAAGATTTGTTATTGCAGGACCGTGCAGATCTACTTGACAGGGCAAGATCCAGCGCGGTGGAACAGGGGAGGATGTGCGGCGGCGTTGCAACAACTTACGGCCAGCAAGGTGGCGGCAGCTATTGATGGCGGCGCAGGAGAGGGAGCGGTGGCGCTAGGTCAGAGAAAAGAGGCTAGGGTTTTTGCTAGGGTGTTAGCTTTCTAAACTCTGGTAGAACTCTATTTATAAGCCTCTACTTGACCTAGGTTTGCAAGACTCCTTATGGGCTTTTAAAAAGCCCATGTCTTGCAAGCCTTCTTTTAATTAACTTCTTTAATTAAAACCCAATCCATATTAATAAATCAATATTTTCTTTAATTAATTAATTAGCAATTTAATTAACTAATTAATTAATCTCCCACTTGAATTAATACTTTAATTCATTTAATTGATTTAATTACGTTTAAATCAATTAATTCCTTTCATGTCCTTTTATAACAGTCACCGTCCAATTGTATTGTGTGTGACCCTCTGGGTTCACCATCAATTGGCAGCAGGCCCACGAATTCCTCGTGATTTAATTTATGAACAATAAATTGCTCCGGTCAATTAAACAACCTTTAATTGTCCACTCCTAGAATCAAATCCTCTATTAACTCAGGAGTACCCACACTTCATGGTCGATGTCTAGCCACAAGCCCATGAAGCCCAACTTCAGGTGAATTGATATTTGTGAACCTCGTCTCATATAATTACCATGTACATACGGTCCTTCTATCGACTAATATTCCCGATCAAGACTTAGGGTGTGTGAATTGATCGGCACCTCTAAATTCGTCTCGATAACTATACTTTCTAATTCAGGATAATATTCCAGTGTGACTGCTAAATTTGGAAACCCCTTTCCAAATCCGTCACCGACTGCGGCCGCAGATTCCTCGGATATATTATCTAAGAATCGTATAGGAAATTCTCTCATCCATTACAATGAGTCAATAGATTCCATATTTGTGCTAACCACCCGCGTACATGTCTATACGCACCCAACCTAGGCATGTTATGATCAAGCTAAGTGACCTATACCTAGATCTAAGTACGCACTTTCATGTACCGAATTCGCCCTAGCACCTCAAGTCAAAGGACTAAATCGTACACTATTATAATCCTTGAGAAACATCCCATCACCGATATGCGTCATGCACTTCCACAATGGGTTTCTCTGTTCGGGTCGTTCGGTGCGTTCAATCAACCATTGAACCACCTACTCATATGCACTGGCCTCAAATGCCTTGCTCATGAAACGCTACAAATTCACTCCATGTGAATCATGCATACTCGTACAAGTCTTGGCGATTCCTACGATACCCCGTCTCGTTCGGAATCTATGACTTGGAACAGTTTTAAGATTACGACCTTAGACACCGTTTCATGATTGCACTCAGTACTGAAGTGAATCGTCCCATAGTCAAATGTAATCTAAGGATTTCATCCAATCGCTTAAATGTATTCGCGAGAGATGAAGTTGGCCATTGTTTATCCTTTATACATATATAAATAAACATGCGTATTATTATAAAATCAAAGATTGTCTCATACAGAATAGACCTATTACAAGCTTATTGAATTGGCTTGCTGGGCACTATCCTATCAAGTTGCATGTAGCCGTTCCAGAAAATGGGGACCAGTACTCGGGGAGTGTTGAAATTTGTCTTATCTTCAACGGGCATATTTCAAATACTCAGCATAAATAGTTCGTGATTCAAGAGTTAGAGACAAGCAACATATTTGAGAGCTGAAATCAATCGATCAAAAATCTTCTAAGTCTCAAACTCAAGAGCAGAACACTCATCAGCTTAGTCATATGTTGACGAAAGCCGAAGTTGAAGATCAAATTCTTATACTATACAAATCTGAGTGATTTTGTTAGAAGAGAGTATTGTGGGAAGCTTATATCCATCTAAGTGAGTGATATAGCTTTGTAGTATGGGACTTCTTTGTGATTTCCTGTAACGAACCTTGTAGCTTTTCATTTGTTGAATTGCGCAAGAAGTGTATACTGTAAAATCTCTGTTTATTTAGTATAACCCAAGATCTAAGTGACTTGGAAGAGTGGACTAAATGATTTCTATCCATATAACCACTATAAAAATTATGTGTGTATGATTTCATGCATTTTACTTTGCATATTTCAAAAAGCATTCAAACATTCAACTGAACTTAAAGATTTTAAAGGAGTTGTAAAACTGTGGATAAAATATTTTAAGGAAGAAAACTGCTTGTTGAAAAACACTTATAAAATCAGTTGCATACAAGTATTTCAAACTCTGCTTAACTTAAAATCAGATAAGTTACATCAGAAGAGTGGTCAATTCTGCTGATTAAGCTAAGGACGCAATCAGCTAAGTAATCTCACGAATTCTTGGTCAACTTACTCTGCTGATAAGAAAAAGTTAGAGAAATTTGTGAAAAAGTTTTCAGAGGTCTATCCACCCCCCCTCCCCTCTCCTCTAGACATCGTCTGACCACTTGAGACCAACAGACACCCCATCATGGGTCGGAATTTGAGTTACAAAATTACAAATAAATGTTTATCATATTTTGTCCTAAAAACCAACTAGAAGGAAATAGTAGAAGTGAATGTAATTTAAAGAAAAATTGTTTAACGAGACATTGCTTTACACCCTTTTACATGTTCAATTATTTTCATAATTACATAAAAAAATACCTAATTTTTAAATAGAAATTTGGTAGAATAGACTAGTCCCTACACTATTACCAAGTCAAATTCAAATTTTCCCCAAAAGAGATTCTCACATAATATATATCTGACGCGCCTCGAAAGGAATCAAATCAGGATTGAGATTTGAATTTTCATGAAATATAAAATTAAAAAAAAAATCTTTTCTGATTTGCCTAATTTTCGTACGCGAGTAACTTAGGAAAGTAAGGCAAATGCAATAATGAGAATGGGTGTAAATCCGGTGCTTATATAAATTAATCCGATCAGAATGTATAAGTTACAAGGATCTATTTAAGTGTTACAAGATGCCGTACAACAAAATAAGCTAAATACAATAATCTATGCTAAAATCCGAGGGGGGCCGAGCTGATAGTCCGCTTGGCATGCCTAGGAATACATGCAAAATGAGTTGTGGGTCAGATCTATGAGTGCATTGAGAAGTGTGTTTGATGTCATAAATGCACTTGATATTTATGACATCAAACACACTTCCTAGAATATAACATGCGGAATATCCCTCGTCATTATCAAAATTACCTATTATTCTTAATCACTCATAAATATTTAAGTACAAATAGGAAGATTTTCCTCATTTATTTTTCAATTAAATCCATATTGGTTATTAATTAAAAAAATTTTAAATAAATATGACCAATGCACCTTAAAAGGAATTAAATCCGAGCCCTGAATCTTCTTGATAAAATAAACTTTCAAAATTACCTATTATCCTTAACCACTCATCATTCTAGTACAAATATGGAGATTTTTCTCATTTGTTTTTCAATTAATCCGTATTGGTTATTTTGAAAGAAAGAAAAAAAAGGATCCGAATTGATTATCGATTAAGACTAAAAAGCTAAGCCTTGCCGCTTTTTCTTAATCATTTCCCGCCCAAAACATTTCCGCAGTCAAATTTCTACACGTTCAGATATCCTCTAATCCTATTCGCTCTCCATCCATTCCTTTCAAGCACAAAACTTTCCTTCATCAAAAAGCAAAACGAGAGTTGGGTCTTCACTGTTTTTCATTAATTTAGCTATCAAGAGAGGAAATGTCAATTATGGTGACCCCCAATGCGATTTCGCTTATTCTTGCGAATCCGTGTCCTGATTCTTCTTCAGATTTGCCAGAAATCATCGTACAAGTGACAGATTTGAAGCTTACTGGCACAAAATATATGTATGTTTTTCCACTCCTACTTTGTTTTTGATAATTTTTAGATTCTGTTTTCTAATAAAGTCCAGGAATTGGTGATACATATACTTTTCATGTATAAATTTGACTATATTTTATGTAAAAGTGATGTGTTGAACTGATTATTTGTTTAATAAATGACATTGACTGATTCAAAATTTAGTAAAACTATTTGTGGATCTAGGTTTGTAAGAAATGTTTTGTTGGATTTTGTTATTTGTATCTATCTGGATTTGGTTTGCTTCAACTTATTCAGATAATGTAAAAATGTGTTCAAGTAATGTAAAAAAATGTTACTTGAAGTATTTCAATTGGTTCAATAGAAATGATTAATGCTTTTGGTTCAATTACTTAAAAAAAAGATTTGAGTGAAATGTAAGAATACCCCCTCCTATGCTTTGCCTATTTAGAAAAAAAATCCATATGTTATATTTATTAGCGAAAACCTCCCTGTTTTACTTTTTTTTTGGGCAAAAAACACTTCCAATTTTGTATGAATAAGACAATTACAAAAACACCCCTCTTTACCTAAAATATTATTAACAATCCCTTTTGAAAATTGGCAAACCCTTTTGTTCATTTTAAAAAAAAACCTTCCAATTTCGTATGAAAAATAACAATTATATCACCACAAATAATGCAAAAACACCCCTCTTTACCTAAAAAAATTATCAACAATCCCGTTTGAAAATTGGCATACTCCTTTGTTCAATAATCTCCATGTTGATTTATAAGGGAATTTTAATTAGAGTGTTTTGCTAATAAAAAAAGATTCAAAGGAGGATTTTTCCTAATGAAAAAAGCACGGTTTTTTTTGCCAATCAATCAAAGCACAGGGGGTATTTTTGCATTTAGCTTGAAAAGAATTGGATTGAGGAAAAGGTATAATATCTAACTCTATTCATAAATATGGTGTGTTGAATTATGATAGGTTTATGGCTAATGATGGGAAAATGAAGGTAAGGGCACTTTTGCAGTCTGCTTTGTCATCTGAGGTTACCTCTGGGAACATTCAGAACTTGGGTCTCATTCGCATTCTTGATTACACTCTCAATGACATTCCCACAAAGAATGAGAAGTAAGTATTTAATCTCTATTTTCATTTATTCACCAAGTGTTATAAACTTTTATCTGACGTGAAACATGATTTGTTATTTACTTCAGGTTCTTGATTGTATCTAAGTGTGAAGCTGTGTCTCCCGCACTTGAATCTGAGGTGAAAATTGAGGGAGACGATAACTTGTTGAAGAAGCCCAAGCTGGAAATGGATGTCAAGAGTGAAGTCAATGGTATTGTTTTGAAGCCAAAGCAAGAAATGGTAGTAGCTAAATCAGCTGCCCAAATAGTTAATGAACAAAATAGAAAGTAAGCATGGTTTTATGTCCTTATTCTAATTCATAAACTTCATAGCAGTAATTATTTTAGCTTGTCACAGTTATTTATTTCTATAGATTTATGTGAGTAATTGGCACTTTGCATCCTCAAATTGCATATTCTTTGGCGAAATGCTTGGGGGTGCAATGCAAATGCCCATTGTTTTGCGCAAAGTGTCAAAATTTAAATATAAGGCTGCAAAGTGCCAAAGTGGTGTAATTTTGGGGTATCAAGTACCAATTACTCAATTTTATGTTAAGTGGTTTAACATTATTCTAGCATTTGATGAATGGCAGCATGGCTCCTTCTGCAAGAATGGCGATGACAAGAAGAATTCATCCACTTCTTTCCTTGAATCCTTATCAAGGTAACTGGACAATAAAAGTTAGGGTCACGAGCAAAGGAAACATGCGCACTTATAAGAACGCGAGAGGAGAAGGCTGTGTTTTCAATGTAGAGTTAACAGATGAAGATGTGAGTGACAATTACTCTTTCTATTTCTTCATTTTTTTTGGAAAAAAAAAAGGCAATTGTCTTTATTATTTCTATTGATGTGAAATTTGTTTAGAGATTTAGGGTACACAAATTCAAGCAACAATGTTTAATGATGCTGCAAGGAAGTTCTATGATAAATTCCAAATGGGAAAGGTCTACTACATATCAAAAGGAACTTTGAAAGTTGCCAACAAGCAATTCAAATCAGTACAAAATGATTATGAAATGACACTGAATGAAAATTCTGAAGTAGAAGAAGCAAGCAATGAAGCCTCCTTTATTCCTGAAACAAAATTCAATTTTGTCCCAATTGATGAACTGGGTTCTTATGTCAATGGAAGGGAGCTAGTGGGTAAGTGGGTCTCTTTTGCAACTTACTTAAATTTGTAATTAATTAGTGTAAAAAATATGACATTCTTTTTTTTTTTTTTTTACTGTCAATTGCAGATGTTATTGGTGTTGTTCAAAATGTGTCTCCAACAATGAGTATCAGAAGGAAAATCAATAATGAGACAGTTCCAAAACGTGATATTACCATTGCAGATGAGACGTAATTTACCTGTCATTATATTATTCTTTTTAGAGCAAAAGACAAAAAAACAACCCCTACGCCTTGTCTAACTCCCCAAAACCCCCTGTGTTATTTTAACTCCCAAAAAATTCCTATGATTTCAAATAAGTGCCAAATATACCCCAAAAAAGAGAGTATGTTTCAAACGCCAAAATTGCAAGTATTTATTCACAATTTGCTTTTGATATGACAATTTTACTCCTGACATCGAAAGACAAAAACACCCTATGCTTTGTTTAACTCCTAAAAAACCCCCTATGTGTCATTTTAAATCCCCAAAACCCCCCTGTGTTTGATTTTATATACCACACTCGACCCAAGTAGTATATACTTGTTTTTTCAAAAAGAATAAATAAATTTTAAAAAAAAACAAACACATAGGGGTAATCTTGTCATTCCACCAAAAGTCAAAAATAAAATTTTAAGTATATACTACTTGGGTTGAGTGTGGTATTTAAAATCAAACACAGGGGGGTTTTTGGGAGTTAGACTAAGCATAAGTGGTGTTTTTGTCTTTTGCTCTTCTTTTTACATAGTTGAATTGCATGGAATTGTTAATTCTTACTCTATAGGGTGATTTATTTCACAGGAAGAAAACTGTAGTGGTTTCTCTGTGGAATGATCTTGCCACAAGTATAGGACAAGAACTCTTAGATATGGCTGATAAATCTCCTGTAGTTGCAATAAAATCCCTTAAAGTTGGTGACTTTCAGGGTAATAAAAATACTACTCCTCCATTTAATAAGTTTCTTAAAGTTGGTGATTTCACAATGTGCACTTAATTTCAGGTCTCTCATTATCAGCACTGAGCAAAAGCATTGTAGTTGTTGATCCAGACACACCAGAAGCCAAAAAGTTAAGATCTTGGTAAGATATTCATATCAAGTACCAGATTTCCCTTTCTATTTTTTACCTCTTCTTCAGTTGTTAGAATTTGTAAGAGTTAATAGTAATTTACCTGTGATTTGAAAAAAAAAAACTTTACCCTCTATAATCATATAATAGTAATTTAGCTTCTAAATGTGACATTTTATCTTTCTGTGTTATTATAAATTTGACATTTTACCCTCTATGTTGGAGTGAATAGCAAATTACCTCCCTGTGTTATTTTAAATAGGCAATTTAATTCCCTGTAATAAATAAAAGAGCAAAATACCTCCCTGTGATATCCTAAATAGGCAACTTAACTCCCTGTGATAATAAAAATGCCAAAATACCTCCCTGTGTTTTTAAGAAAGAAGCACATCGCCTCCCTCTAAATTGTTAATTAATTCATATTACAGGGAGTTAAATCACTCATTATTTCATTTCACTGGGAGGTAAATTGCTCATTATTTCATTTCACAGGGAGTTAAATTGCTTATTTTATTTCACAGGGAGGCAAATTGCCCATTAGACATATCACAGGGAGTTAACTTGCAAAAAACCTCTATGTTGTGATAAATGTGTCATTTTACCCTCCTGTATTTTGATAAACTTGGCACTTTACCCCTTTGTGTTATGATAAATGTGACACTTATCCCCCTGTGTTATGTTAAATGCGACACTTTACCTCCTAATTATGATTTTGGCTTTTTACGCAACACTCTTCATGCCCACTCTCATTTTTGGGTGAATATATTACACTCTCTTGGAAAGAAGTAAATTGCTCTTTTAAATTTCACTGTGGGTAAATTGAAATTAGCCCTCGTATTAAGAACCATACTTTCCCTTTTTGTTTTAACCTCTTCTTCACTTGTTAGAATCTGTAAATGATATATCAGAAGCCAAAAAGTTAAGGTCTTATATTCATTGAAGTACCAGATTTTTTTTACCTCTTCTTCACTTGTTAGAATCTGTAAATGATATTGTCCCTTTGGTTGACATTGTAGGTTTGATTCTGAAGGCAAAGAAACTACTTTGGCTGCTATAGGTTCTGGCTTAAGCCCTTCCACACAAAGTGGTGCGCGGTCTATGTATTCTGATAGGGTCTCCCTTGCTCATATAACCAATAACCCGTCATTGGGCGAGGAAAAGCCGGTATTCTTCTGCATCAAAGCATACATTAGCTGCATAAAACCTGATCAAACGATGTGGTATCGAGCTTGCAAGACATGTAACAAGAAAGTCACTGAAGCTGTTGAATCTGGCTATTGGTGTGAAGGCTGCCAAAAGAATGCACAAGACTACAGTTTGAGGTTTGTCATTAGCAAAATCCCCCTGCATTATTTTTTTTATTAGAAAAAAACTCATTTGGAATTTCTTCATAAATCACAGAGGAGCTTTTTATCAAATTTTTAAGTGAATAGGAGGTTATTGCCTATTTCAAAGTTAAGGAGGTGGTTATTGATAATTCTTTAAGTTAAGAGGGGTGCTTTGGCATCCTCTAGTGGGGGTATAATTGTCATTTTGGCTTTGAATTTGCTTTTTTTGCTAATAAAAAATAAGCTTAGGGGAGTTTTTGTTAATAAAAATAACAATTTTTTTTTTTATAGTTAATCAAATCACAAGGGGTGTTTTTATATTTCAATCTAAAATATATATCACTATTTTTTCATTTTTCATGATGTCTAACTCCCAAAAACTCCCCTGTGTTATTTTAACTTCCAAAAAACCCCGTATGTTGGATTTTAAATACCACACTCGACCCAAGTAGGATATACTTATAATTTTATTTTTGACTTTTGGTGGAATGACAAGATTATCCCTATGTGTTTGCTTTTTTTTAAATTTATTTATTCTTTTTGAAAAATAAGTATATACTACTTGGGTCAAATTTGGTATATAAAATCAAACACAGGGGGGTTTTGGGGATTTAAAATGACACATAGGGGGTTTTTTGGGAGTTAAACAAAGCATAGGGGTGTTTTTGTCTTTCGATGTCAAGGGTAAAATTGTCATATCAAAAGTAAAATGTGAATAAAGACTTGCAATTTTGGCTTTTGAAACACAATCTCTTTTTTGGGGGAGTATTTGGCACTTATTTGAAATCACAGGGAAGTTTTTTGGGAGTTAAATAACACATGGAGGTTTTTGGGAGGTAGGCAAAACATAGAGGGTGTTTTTATCTTTTGCTCTAATTCTTCTGTCTCCTTTTTTCTCTAGATACATAATGGTAGTCAAGGTTTCTGATGCAAGTGGTGAAGCCTATCTCTCTGTTTTCAATGACCAAGCAGAGAAAATTATTGGGTGCTCAGCAGATGAACTAAATCAGTTAAAATCTGAGGTTGGTTATATACTTATAGTGTTATATTACAACAAACATTCAAGGAAAAAAAAAAAGAATTGAAAAATATGAATTAATTAATTCCTATTTTTATTTTTTTATTTTTTATTTTTCAGGATACAGACAATTCTAGTTATCAAATGAAACTGAAGGAAGCAACTTGGGCAGCTTACCTTTTCCGAGTTAGTGTTACTCCACATGAGTACAATAATGAGAAGAGGCAAAGGATAACCATAAGGGCTATTGCACCCATTGATTATGCCACTGAATCCAAATATTTGATGGAAGATATATCCAAGATGAAAATATCTAAAGTTCTATAAACTTATATCTTGCTGTTTAATTGATGATGATGATGATGATCTATATTTAATAGGAGCAGAGGATATTAATATTAAGTGTTTTCTGATGTAATATATAAAAATGATGAAACCTTTTTATTGGTTGTTTTTGGCAAAATTGCAAAAATCGTTCCAAACTAATCACTGATTTTGGATTTTTGTCCTCAACTATTCAACTTGGCGAATTTTGTCCCGTAATTTAATATTTTTTTAGATTATTGTTTCACCGTTAATTATAAGACGGAAATTACGCATTTGTCGTTGAATTATCACATGGTTGCTTACGTGTTATGACATGGTAAATTTTAACATGAATAATTATATAATATTGTAGAGTTCGTTTCAAACTAATTACAAGATTGAACCGTCATTTTCATTAAATTAGAAATTTAATATTGGGACTAAATTCATACAAAATGGTAAATTATGAGACGAAATTCGCCTAGTTGATATAGTTTGGGACGAAAAATCAAAATTAGTAATTAGTTTGGGACAATATTCAAACAAATATTAAATTGCAGAACTAAATTCGGTGAGGTAATATAATTTGGGACGAAAATTCAAAATTACTAATTAGTTTGGAACATTTTCTGTAATTTTACCGTTATTTTTTATGGATTCTAGTCTGGAACAGGTTTTCTCAAGTACAATGTAAAGGTAAAAGGGTTGTTTGTTTGGGAAAGTAGTTTGGGAGAGTAGTGGAGGTTTGCGAAATAATCTCGACGTAATGTTGTTTGTTTGAGTTTTGAGAAAGTGGTTTGAGAAATAAAGTAGATGTAGGTTTTTTTTTTTTTTTTTGAAGAATTAGGTTGTAGGTGTAAGATGTGTAAGAATTTATGTCAAATCATGTTTGTTGTGAGATAAATTGTGTAAGAGATAAGTTACTTTATGTCAAATCAAAGTAGAGTTTGTATAAGTTTTGTTTAGAGATAAGAAAAATTGTTGTTTGTTTGGGTTTTGAGAAAATAGTTTGAGAAAATTGAAAGATGAAAAATTTATTTAAGAAAATAGAAAACATGTTTGTTTGACATTTCCCAAACGCGAAATTTTTTTGGGAAACGCCAAACAAAGCCCAAAAAGTTTAGCATTAGATTTTCCTCAATAGAAATCCACTCTCTAACATACCATTCAAAAAAGGGAGGAAAATAGGGATGTTTAGTTGTTAATAGATCACTATAATAATGACAAATTTGTTTTTTTTTTTTTTAATCGCAACTTGAAATTTTGATACTATTGGACATGAAAATGCAAATTTGATACCATAGTTAAAGTTTTCATTTTCGTTTTCAATGCTATCAAAATTGTAAAATGACCTATCATATGGTTAAAAAAAAAAAAACAAATTTGCCATTATTATCGCTCTGGTCGTTTTTGATGCTACGAACATATTTTGGTCACGGGTTTCCTCCTTAATGCTTTTTTTTTTTTTTTTTTTTGGTTTCCCAAGGGTTTAATCCCTTTCGAGGCGGGTCGGGCACATTAGTGGGTACCTCTCCCAATAGGGATTCGAACCTGAGTCCGCTACTTTGTAGTGACTAGTCCCTTCCACTAGACCAATCACCTGTTGGTCTCCTTAATGCTTTTAACTATACTCTAATCGCTCTTATTCCCATAGAAGGTCAACACTCGTAAGATTGAAGACTTTCAGTGTGATACTAACTGTTTATTATTTGTGCAAGAAAAGAATCAAGAATTTGATTGAGAGGGAAATAGTTTGAAAAAGTTAAATCCACTGCCTAAAACTCAAACATTAATTTGTCAAACTGTGTGACTTTTAAAAGTTTAACTTAAAAGAACATTTTAATTTTGAAGTCTGCTTAACCTATGAAAAAAGCTCATAAAAAAATATACTTGATCAAATCTGCTTAAAAAGCAAAAATTATATAAAGTCTATTCACTTTATGTAGATTTTCTAGCCACTTGGGACCAACAAGTAGTATCAAATCGGATTGTTCAATTTTGAGCTATTCGTTGGGGTAATTGGACTAGATCCATTATTTTCTGGTCAGATCTGTGCTTAAATATTTGTATGTTGTACAAGACACTGAATTACGATCCCAACATATTCAACAAATTTAACAAATGCAAAACGGCTAAGGAGATCTGGGATACCGTACGCCAACATTGTGAGGGAACCAGTACAACAAAAGAAATGTTGGGGTTTTATGTGTGAATGAAATAAATAAAAGTAAGAGATGTGTCTATTCGGTCCGAAGAGGTACCCTTTGGACCGAACCATTGTGTCCCTTTTTCAAGAGGCACTTTTGTGCCTATAAATATGAGACAGAATCTGGCCAATTCTGAATGAATTCATATAGGAACAAAAAGGAAAAACACTACTTTCTCTTTCTCTTATTTTCGTCAAAATTTAGTTCGAAATTTCTGTTTGTTCAAGTTCGCCGTGGGTTCATTATTTGTGCAAATAATGAACAACAGACTGTTGTATCTTGGGAGACTACCGGGAATCAAACTGTATGCATCGTGGCAGCCCCGGAAATATTGTCTTAAGGAAATTTGTTTCGGCAAGCCTCAGTCTAATTTCCTAATTCTTTACGTAAAGATTGAAGTGATATTTGGTTTCAATACAAGTAAGTATTTCTCACTATTTTTTATGATAGATCGAAATATATAAATGCATAGATTGTTAGACACCAACAATCTTAAGACAATAAATATTTTGTTTAACTTATCTGTGTATTGTTATAAAGATTTAAATCATTATTACCTCCCTGCATGTTTTAACGTACTAGTGTTTGAAACATTTCTCATGAGTGGGAACTTACTGGTAATACAATCTCAATATACTGTATTCTCTGATTAGTTTTGTCAATTTTATAAAATCGTAATACGAGAATTTGAATGTCTCAAATATGCTGTCTAAATATATATTCCTTTGAATGAATATTTAAATCGGAAAAAGTTTAAGTGGGATTTCTTAATCTTATGATATATATAAATGGGAACTCATTTGTGGAATGGCTATTTTCCTTTACGGAAATAATACATAAAATTGATATGACTAAGATCTAGTGGCTTGTTTTACGTAATCATAGCAACTTTCTTTTTGCAACATGAATCGTTGCTTTGCAGCGCCATGCATTTTCATGAATAGATGTTTATATTTTAATTGATTAACTAATTCAAAGCAGACAGTGAATAAGTATGTTGGCAGATGAAAAATTTAAAAGAATTGAAAAGGTGTCTTTTCTTATTCTCTCGAGTCCTGCCTATTAATCTGCTTGAATTGAAACTCAATTAGTGGTCACGACTTTAAGGAAAGGCTCCACCCAAAGAACAAATATTTGTTTTATTTATTTATGTAAAAATGAATCCCGAAATTAAAACCTGATAAAGAGACACGATGTCTCTTTATTTAATTGTGAGATTTTTCAAAGGGTGTGGTAGTATTTCCTTCAGAGAATTATAATAGGTGTGTTTTTACATTCCCTTGATAACTGCAATGAGTAATCCAATTCGGAGAGTCAATACTTTATGTAAAAACTATTGGATTGTTGCGTAAAGTGAATCGGTGCATTATTTGGACTATAATTTTTTAATCAAGTCTCTTTTGCACGAATGGAGTCTATGTTTCTGATTCATGAGAGTACAAATTTTTTAATGTGATAAAATCAACTTCATTAAATTGTTATATGGAGTGAGTATCATTAAATGAAATTAAAAGACGAAGAGTCTTCAAGATTATCTATTTCAAATTGTTAGAATGCGATTCAACAAGAAATGATAAGAAATCGTAATATATGTTATATCTGAATTACGAATTCAACATATAGATGAGGAGGATTATTAAGTCATTCCATGAAGGTGACAAATAATTAAAATTATTTGCAAAATATTTGTAATTCATATCGATATTTTAATGAGAAAATATTGATAATTTATAAGAATTATAATTTATATCAATATTTTGAGAAAATATTGAAAATTAATATGCATAAGTAATTATAATTATTTTGTGGAATAATTATAATTTGCTATGATATCAATATTTTATTGAGGAAATATTGATTATATTTATAATTTATTCGCTAAATAAACATCAATATTTTATTGAGCAAATATTGATAATATTTTATTTGTGAGAAATAATTATAAATTTGAGAAATAAATATCAATATTGAGAAAATATTGATTGAACTTATTTGTGAAATAATTATTATTTATTTGTGAGAAATAAGTATATAATTATAATTTATTTGTTTGCGAAACAAATATGTAAAAGTTCAAATTTTTTGAACTAATCCAAATTATTATTTGATTTTAAATCATTATTAACTCATGAAATTTAAAATGTATTTGATCACATATATTTTATTGCATTATTTATTGAATAATAAATAAGAGGCAATAAAAGTATATGCGAAATACAAAGAGATGCATTTGTGAACTACAAATCTAGAAAAAGGAATATGAAAATTTTAAATTCTTATATCCAAATTGTGGGGGTAAATACGAATATATTCATTTACACAAAAAGTGTGTTAAATTGGAAATAATTCGTCAAATAATTTACCTAGCTCAACAAATTGACTTTGGTAGCTAAAATAACAGAATTTTAAGATGTCGAGTTTCACACAAGAAAATTAAATATCATTCCATATGAGTTATGGATGGGAAGAAAAATCAAATACCTCAAAATGTGGGGGGTACTTAGGTCAGATTTCGATTTCACAACCGAAAAATAACTTAAAAATATTAATTACTACTAGTTTATGAGAAAAATAGTAGTAGTTCATATTTTTGGTATTTAAATCTGACATTATTATAATCATGTGAACCGAGTCACGTGATGTAATAATCATTTGGAATGTAAGAAGGATTTGAGAATCATTTCTTATAAATTGATCTTTCTTTCGGTTCAGATTTATTTTCAGTAAGTGTGGTTTACTGATATTCAAATCTGATAAAGTAATATTATTTATTACTTAAATAAACCTTTGTACAATTTATAATTAGAGTTAATTGTAAATTATTTGTTATGCGAGAATAAAAAGTATGGTCTAATCATTTTAGATTAGAATATTTATTTAAAAGTCATAAAATATTTTGCGAAAATATTTAATTGACTTTGATACAGAGGTTTTACCTTGTGAAGCTTATAATTATTTTTAATTATAAACTATTTTAAACTGAGATATTATACATATGAATCGATCTCTAAAGAGGTCAATCTCTAACTTCAACATGAGTTTCAACAGGAGTTTGTTGATGAGTTGAAGAGACATATGAGCTAAAAGCTCGAAGTTATTTGATCCAGATATTCTAATTTATATGTTAAATAATTAACCTCGAACATATAAATAAGATTATGTCACATTCCAATATCGTGGATTGGAAAGAGGCGATTGACAACGAGTTACATTCATAAAGTTGGTAGACCTCAAGGAGTGAACCAATTATATGTAGATGGGTTTTTAAGTTCAAGAGTTTAAAAACTTTGATAAGTCAATCGATAAAAACTAGGCTAGACGAGTAGCCAAGTTATCTTATTAAAAGAAGTATTTTTATACTTCTTTGACTTATATTCAGTAGCAAATAGGATGACATCCATTTGAATGTTAATAGTTCTAATAGCTGCATACAATACGATGTTTTATCAAATGGACGTTAAAATTGTCTTCTTTAATGGTGAATTAAATGAGCATATTTATGAGGAGTAATTAGAGAGTATCGTTGTCAAATGAAAAGAAAACATAGTTTGCGAAACTTCTGTATTTTCATATTGACCTTTAACAAACTCCTAAACAAATCTTGACTGTCATATTAATAAATATGACAAGTGTGTCTATATAAACTAACTGGATAATTGAGAATCAGAGTTTGTTTATATGCAATTGATATGATAATATTTGAGATTAATACTGTGAGTATTAAATCCATTGAGAAAATATTAACTTATGATGTGAAAAACTTCGGTTTAATCAATCATGATTAAGAGGTCATGTGATGATATTAAACTATCTCAAGGTGGATGAGTTATAAATAGTTTAATACTTATGAAAAAGGGATTTCATAATTCTATTTAATGCATACCTTGTGTGCTATACGAGAATAAATGTGATATATTATCACAATTGAATATGCTCATAAAATTAGATGTCACGCATATATCGTAAAATGCAAGAGACTAGACATCGTCTCTTTAGTTAATAAACTAAGGAGATACATGAGCAATCTTAGCAAGATTCGTTGGGATGCATTAATGAGAATGCTTGAATATTGGTAGAATACATACATATGTGCATTAGATTTGGAAAATTTTCAAACGATCCAGGAGGGATATAGTAATGCAAATGAAACTTCTGATTTAGATGAATCAAAGTTTATAAACGAATATGTATTCAATTTCGGAGACACCGCTATTTCCTGAGAATCTTCCAAACAAATGCGTTGATGGGGGCTATTTCGCACCCTACATACTACTCGGATCGAATGAAGAAGATAAGATCGATTCGACCAATTCAAACAGATCGGGATCATCTTATTGACCCGGCCAAGTGCAGCTCGCTTCGATAGAAGATTATATTCCGGACTCAAGAAGGATATTTGGGCCGAGTCCTATTAGGACTATGTTTCCTTGTAACGCTAGGTTTAAAATTATATAAATACCTAGTTAATCATTGTATTAGACAACTAGGAAATTCCTGAACTCTAAGAATACAGGATTTAACACTGCTTACAACAGCACAACTCAATAATATTCAATATTTTTACAGAGCTTTTTACCTTCATATCGGTGTGTTCTTAGCATTGTTTTGTGGTTTTACTTCTTGTTCTTGAATATTACTTTTCTTTGTAACCGATCCATCCGGAATAAAGTAACAGAGCCCTATATAACATATATATAAATATCGAAAACCCCCCCGATATTACCAATTTACTGATATTCAATTAACCCGACGAAATCTGGCTAAATCAGTTGGCGCCCACCGTGGGGCTACGTTAATTATTCGATCGACACATGGCTCGCCCAAGGAAAAGCGCTCGCATTGGAGCAAGAAGTAATACAACCACCGGCCACAACACATCTGAAGATCCACAAGACAACAACGATAACAACATTCCCAACACCAATGAAAATCTCCCAGATACCCGTTCCCATCAGCAGGAACACCAAGGAGGTCTTACCGGTACAATACCGGAAGAACCGGAACTCCCCGAAATACCCGTTCCTCTCCCAGGCGCTCAGGAAAAACTAAGACAAATAGCAATGCTCTTCAAATCACTCTCTCCAGAAGAATTGCTAGTTTTAGACCAAATTCCTCGAAACGTTACGGCTCCCAGGACAACTCCTGCACCAGGAATACCAAGGCCAAACGAACAAACCTCTCAACAAGCGGACAGCCCAGCAAGTGAGCGACGCTCGCTACACAGCCCACAGCAGGGCAATTCTAAACCCTCCGATAACCATCCCGAAGAAAACCAGGTCGAAGAAGGCCACAGGCGGGTCGCAGCGGATCGAAGGAACGAACAATAATCCCTATCGAGGATGACATAGATGATGCTATCCCAGATCGACCACGAGCGACTCGATTCTCGGAAAGAGAAATCGAGAGAATAGTACAGGAACGACTGGAGCAACGCCTACGATCTGTTCAAAACCCGTGGACCCGAACCGCGGAACTCCAGGAGAGCCTTGCAGCATGTTCTCCCTTCTGCAGAGAAATAAAAGAAGCGCAATCCATTGGACAGGTCCCGGGTAGACTACCCCGATATGACGGAACCACCGACCCGGATGATTATATTTTTAGCTTCACTAATATAATGAATTTATATGCCCACTCTGCCGAATTCACCGCCAAGTTAATGGTGACCACATTTGAGGGCCTAGCGTTGGATTGGTTCGCAAAACAACCTGCCAACTCCATATTCAGTTTTCGGGAATTATGCAATAAATTGACGCAGCAGTTTGCCAGTCAGAAGAGGCAAAAACTCCCGATGAGCTACCTAGGAACCATACATCAACAAGAAGGGGAATCCCTGAGGAACTGGTTGGCGAGATTTAATGTAGAACTACTCAAGATCGATTCTCCGAATATCGATTACATAATTTCTATTCTCTTTGACCTCACAAAAAACAGGCAGTTCGGAAACGCTCTTAGTAGAAAGCAACCAAGAACGTTTGCCGACATCATGAGCTTAGCGTCTAAATATATGACCCAAGAGGAGATGAATTCCTTTAAGGACAAAAACAAAAATAAAGCCACAGCTTCGGGCTCTAAACGACATGACAGGATTCCTGACCAAAGGTCCGTGGATTATGAGCGATCTATCAGAAAAGGTAACGTCTTCCAACGATTGGAATACAGCAAAATCGACCGAGAAAGGCAACCTAATTTCTATCAAAAACCAAGAAACCCTGAACAACCAATCAGAAGCAGGGTGAATCAAGTGGAACACCCAAGGTTAAATGCTCCAATGGAAGAAATATTGGAAGTTCTAGAAAGGAATAACTGGATTCCCGAGGCGAGGAAAATCGCTCAGCCAAGACCAGGGTCTCGAAACTACGATCAATACTGTAAGTACCATAGGGCACATGGACATCGAACGGAGAATTGTTTTCACCTTAAGAGAGAAGTTGAAAAACTGATCGAACAAGGAAAATTAGACGAATACATAGAGCGAGATAATCGCAAAAGGGAAAGAAGTAGAAGCCCTCGGAACGGTAATCAAAGGAGAAGTTCTCATCGAAGGTCGCCTGAACGTCGACCTACTCAGGAGTTGAATCACGACCAGATCAATGGGACTATCCATACTATATCCGGGGGACCCGCGGGTGGAGATAGTCGTAACGCACGACGAAGGACAGCCCGATCCTTAATTGGAAATTCTAAATATCCAAAAGAAATATGGACTCTGGAAAACAGGCCGACAAATCACCAGCCGATCAGCTTTAACGAAGGCGAAGCACCTAAAAACATCATTTGGGACACAAAAGAGGATAACCCCGATTTTCCTATGGTAGTATCGTTAGAGATAGCGAATTATAATGTAAAAAGAATCCTAATCGATAATGGAAGCTCAGCAAATATCATCTCCCAGGAGGTTTTAGCCCAAATGAACTTGGGACAAATAAACCTACAAAAAGTAGCTACGCCGTTAGTAGGCTTTGGAGGGTCCGAGATCATCCCCAGCGGAACAATATCTTTAAGTGTGTCACTTGGAAAGAAACCACTTCGGACAGTGAAGTTAGTAAAATTCCTAGTGGTAGAAACACCCTTCGCTTATAACGCTATATTAGGGCGACCAGCCCTTAACCTTTTCCGAGCTGTAGTCTCTACCTATCATCAGAAGATAAAGTTTTCGACCGATATGGGCATCGGAGAAATAACGAACGACCACTGTATGGCGTGGGATTGCTACAGCACATCGTTAACTTTGAAAGAACACCCTAAGTCTATTACTCCGAGCAAGAGAAAGAGCGAAGACGATCTCATTAGAAATGAGGTTGAAATTCCTAATACTGATCGATTAGATAAAAAGGGAAAAGAACCATTAGACTTATCCTTGAAACCCCCAGAACATAAAGATATAATCCTGGTAGAAGGCGACTCGTCGAAAACAACAAGAATAGGAACAAAACTGAGCAAAGAAGTGGAAATAATGTTAATCGACTTCCTCAGAGACAATGCCGACGTCTTCGCCTGGAGCGCGAATGACATTGAAGGAATCGATCCTCGGGTAATCAAGCATACCCTAAAAATTAACCCTTCAGCAAAACCCGCCAGACAGAAGAAGAGAAATCATGGACCAGTAAAAGATAAAATTATCAAAGCCGAGGTAGAAAGACTGCTTGAAGCAAAACAAATCCGAGAAATACATTTCTCGGAATGGCTATGTAATGTTGTACTAGTAGCAAAAGGGGATAAAAAGGACAACAAATGGAGAATGTGTAATGATTTCACCGACCTTAACAAGTTATGTCCGCGCGACCCATACCCCCTCCCAAGGATTGACTTATTGGTCGACTCGACCGCTGGCTTCGCGATATTCAGCATGATTGACGCCTTCCAAGGGTTTTACCAAATATACATGGACGAGCAGGATCAAGAGAAGACCGCGTTCATAACTGAGCAGGGAGTATACTGCTTTATTGTAATGCCATTCGGATTGAGGAATGCCGGGGCTACTTACCAAAGGTTAGTAAACCTAATGTTCAGAGAATTAATCGGAGAAATAATGGAAGTCTATGTAGACGACATGTTAGTCAAAAGTATGAATGAAGCGGATCACGTAAAACATCTAGATCGATGTTTCCAAATCCTAAGAAAATACCGTATGAAGTTGAACCCTGCGAAATGCACCTTCGGTGTTAAGTCAGGAAAATTTTTGGGATACTTGGTACACCAGCGAGGAATAGAAGCCAACCCAGAGAAAATTCGAGCCATAACTGAAATGAAACCTCCCAAAACCATCTCTCAAGTACAAAGCTTGGTTGGGAAAATCGTAGCATTGAATAGATTCATATCAAAATCTGCCGACAGAAGCTTGCCCTTTTTCCAAACGCTTCGAAAAGCAATAAACTTCGCTTGGACCGAAGAATGCGAACGAGCCTTCGAACAACTCAAAGAATATTTGACGACACCACCGATGTTAGCCAAACCAACGGAAGGGGAACCGTTGTATATCTACATCTCCATCTCCGATACGGCCATTAGTTCAGTACTAATTAAGATAGAGGGCTCAGAGCATAAGCCTGTCTATTACCTCAGCAAGTTATTGCAAGGGGCGGAGAAGAATTACTTGGAAATAGAAAAATTCACGCTAGCCTTAGTAGTGGCTGCACGAAAACTTACCTTACTTTTTAACTTACAAAATAGTGGTTTTGACAAATCAACCGCTAAGACAAGTCTTAGCAAAACCAGAAGCCTCAGGAAGACTAATTAAATGGGCGATCGAACTAGGCCAGTTCGAAATTGATTACAAACCAAGAATCGCAATTAAGGCACAAGTGTTGGCTGATTTTATATTAGAAACACCGACACAGACAACTGAATCATCAAGCAGCCTCAACGACGATGTCTTGATCATAGAAGATCAAACTTGGTTAATGCATGTCGACGGTGCTTCATGCCGAGAAGGAGGAGGCGCCGGAATCAACTTCACCGGACCGAATAAGGAAGATTTGAATTACGCAATAACATTGGACTTCGTTGTAACAAACAATGAAGCTGAATATGAAGCATTGATTGCGGGAATGGAAATGGCGATTAAGGCCAATATAAGAAGTCTTAAAGTATTAACTGATTCAGAGTTAGTACAAAGACAAATTGAAGGCCTATACGAGGCTAAAGAATTCAATATGGTCAAATACCTCGCCAAAGTGAAAACACTAGCTAAAAAATTTGAAAGCTTCGGTATTCAGAACATTCCGCGTTCGGAAAATAAATGGGCCGACCAGCTATCAAAGTTCACAGGATCCCATGACGGAAAGACCGAACGGGTAATCAACTGGTTGATCTCTAATACGCCGGCAATCGATATCGATGAAACACCGGTAGTCGATATAATGGAAATCGAAGAAGTCGAAGAAAACTGGATGACCCCGATGATAGACTATCTTCGAGAAGGAAAATTACCACCTGACCTAAATGAAGCTCGGAAAATAAGATATCGAGCTCCAAAGTATACACTTGTAGAAGGAAAACTCTACCAAAGATCAGTATCAGGAATTCTTCTGAAATGCGTCTCTGAATCACAAACCATTGATATACTACGAGAAATACACGAAGGAGATGCAGGAAATCACAGCGGGTCAAGGGCATTGGCCTTAAAATGTCTCAGGACAGGTTACTATTGGCCTACCATCAATAAAGATACCACTCGATATGTCCAAGAATGTCATCACTGCCAGATCCATGCTAACATATGTCATCGACCAGCAGAAAACATGCATCCAATTCCAGTATGTTGGCCTTTCGATCAATGGGGAATGGACATCGTGGGGCCGTTCCCGGCGGCCAGATCCAAAAAAGCTTACGTCCTGGTCGCTGTAGAATATTTCAGCAAATGGATAGAATGCATCGCCCTCGCACGAATAACTCAATTCCAAGTGATCAACTTCCTATGGAAGTTCATAGTTTGTCGATTTGGCATCCCAAGGATCCTAATTTCCGATAATGGAACCCAATTCGCGGGAAAACAAGTAATAGAATGGTGTTCGAAAATGGGAATTCAACAAAATTTCACTTCGGTCGGGCATCCAAGAGCGAACGGACAAACCGAAGTAGCAAACCGAGAAATAATAAAATCTTTGGAAAAAAGATTAGGATCGGCCAAAGGAAAATGGCTTGATGAACTCCCAGGAGTACTATGGGCTAATCGAACCACAGTAAGGAGCTCAACCGGGGAAACCCCATTTAGCTTGGTATATGGGTCGGAGGCTGTTATTCCTGTTGAAACCTTAATCCCAACGCCAAGAATAGAGATGTTCGATGATCAAGAAAATGAAAAGGCGAGAGAAAATGACATTGATTTAACAGAAGCTTTAAGAGATAAAGCTGCCGTACGCCTACAAGCCACTAAAGTAAATATGGAGAAAGCATACAATCAAAAAGTACGCATCCGAACTTTCAAAGAAGGAGACTTGGTCTTGAAAAGGGTAGAAGTATCCAAGCATGTGGGAAAGTTACAACAAAATTGGGATGGACCTTACATCTTCATTGGCGTAGGAAAGAAAGGTTCATACAAAATTGCACACTTGGATGGAACAGCCTTACCAAGAACCTGGAATGCGGTCAACCTTAGGAAATATTATGGTAAATAAATTTTAGCAGATTATACTGCATTGTTTTATTTTATTTTATCAAGTTTTAATCCTTGTAACAAAGGCCTTAGCCTACAGTTCAATTAGTAAAGATTTTTAGCATTTTCTATACATCGATTATTTCGGTTAACGCTCCTTGGAATTACACTATCATATTGATAAAAATTAGAACGAAACGAGTCGAGTATACATTGATCCGCTCAATAAACACTCCTCGATCTATATCAACGACAAAAAGGACTCTTTGGTGATGAACCTAAGTCTAAATTACAGATGAGTTGAGTAAACATCGATCCGCTCGATAAAAACTCCTCGATATATGTTCAACGATCAAAAAGACTTTTTGGGTTAAAAACCTAAGTCTAATCAGAAAGAGTCGAGTAAACATCGATCCGCTCGATAAAAACTCCTCGATACGTATCCAACATCCTAAAAGGACTGTTGGGTTAAAAACATAAGTCTAATCAAAACGAGTTGAGTAAACATCGATCCGCTCGATAAAAACTCCTCGATACGTATCCAACATCCTAAAAAGACTTTTTGGGTTAAAAACCTAAGTCTAATCAGAAAGAGTCGAGTAAACATCGATCCGCTCGATAAAAACTCCTCGATACGTATCCAACATCCTAAAAGGACTGTTGGGTTAAAAACATAAGTCTAATCAAAACGAGTTGAGTAAACATCGATCCGCTCGATAAAAACTCCTCGATACGTATCCAACATCCTAAAAAGACTTTTTGGGTTAAAAACCTAAGTCTAATCAGAAAGAGTCGAGTAAACATCGATCCGCTCGATAAAAACTCCTCGATACGTATCCAACATCCTAAAAGGACTGTTGGGTTAAAAACATAAGTCTAATCAGAAAGAGTCGAGTAAACATCGATCCGCTCGATAAAAACTCCTCGATACGTATCCAACATCCTAAAAGGACTGTTGGGTTAAAAACATAAGTCTAATCAAAACGAGTTGAGTAAACATCGATCCGCTCGATAAAAACTCCTCGATACGTATCCAACATCCTAAAAAGACTTTTGGGTTAAAAACCTAAGTCTAATAAAAAAGAGTCGAGTATACATTGATCCGCTCAATAAAAACTCCTCGGTATATTTACAACGATTGGAAAAATTTCAGCTGATAAAAACCTAAGTCTAAATTGTAACAAGTTGAGTAAACATTGATCCGCTCAATAAACACTCCTCGATCTATTCCTAACGATCTAAAAGATCTGCTGATACTCCTAAAGTTTTGAAGATGAATCAAGTATGACTCCATCTGCTCGGAAATTGCTCCTCATAAATAAAAAATATGACTGAATCAACGACAAAGAAGATGCAAGGGATAAAAGTAATATTTTATTCATCAAATCAATTACATACAAAAGTCCTACGTTACAAAGGTCTACATACTACTTAAAGATCATTACAATGATTTAGATGAAATGATCCTATAAGATCGGCGATCTTCACGACAATGTCCACGGAAACACCAATCTCCTCCCTAGTACCTCGACAATTATAATAAACCACCTAAGAAGCATGCTGCTCAGGATGGTCGACTTCTTTGGTTCGATGGCCAGGCTCTGAAGATCGAATTTTCTTCCAGACTAAATGAGCATTACCAGCCAGATAACCGGCAATACTCATTCACCCACAACAAGATACTGCTTTTACTTTAAAAATAAAACATTTTACTCTAAAGCAGCATCTCTTCGGGGCGGTCGCGAAACAGTAAACCTACCAGCGCACCCCAGTGGTCTATCACTCCGGAGGTAACATCCAAGAGCGAGGATGCCTGGTAAGTATGAACCCCCCATGTGCAAACGGAAACCACGGACCTCTAATTGATGAAAACAAAAGCTGAGGCCTCATGGGACCCGTTAGTACAAGGAAGGGCTGACATGGGACCCGTCAGTACAAGGTAGATGAACATCAAGTTATTACAGAGTGAATCACGATAATGTGACTTTTTGAATATTATGGGATCTGAAGGCAAAACAAAATCTAAGGAAACTGAGATCTCCATCCTTCTTGAGAAATGACAAATGGAATATGCAAACCGTCTCCTTATTTATAGGGATAGACTCAAACAATCCAACGGCTGAAAAAGCATTTGATCAACGGACACAGATGCGACCCCTTGACTCCCCGCAATAAATGCTAGTAAGTTGGAACGGCACTATCTAATCGCCTCAACTAGTCGATAACAAAAGAGGCCATAGATCGAAATGATCAAACCTAAAAAAGCTTTGGATTAGACATACCGGCACAATCCTACTTCATGGTCGATGGCTTAAAACGCTAGAATCCACAAACGAAGTCATACAAGCTTTAAAATCGCAGCGAAAAGGACAGTTGCTCGATAAAAGATAAAAGACCAAACCCTTCACCATACGAGGGATGTCACTGCCTCATACATCATATGGATGACCATTGACTAAGACATACAGGAACTCCTCTGGAATCCAAGATATCTGGTATAGAAATCAGGAGAATAGTCCTCCTTATTCAAAACAGCAAGGACGTAACTGCCTAACATACCAGAGAATTGCTTAAGGAGGTCTGAACAGGTCAGATCTGACTAAGACTTCTACAATTTCCAATTCCTCCCATATCAAAGATATGCTATAAACGAAACATTGGTTGAAGAACAAGTAGTTCGAAGTTGATAATGAGAAACATAAAGCTTCGGGGATACTGAAAGGGTTATTTTCTCTTAGTCTTATGAAAAGAAAAGAAGAGTTCAACAAAAGGTATAAAAAGCCTCCTTATATAAAAGTTTGTGTCACAAAAGGACAATTTTACAAGGCATGGATTGAACATCGATCAAAATGCTGAACGTTCCCTAACAGCAATTCAATCGACTATCCAATACGAATAAACCTACTATTTGCATGATTATGCGCAAACATGATTTTGAATATAACCCAAGGGACTATACGGGGTTGATCAACAAAGATTTGATTTGCAGAGCAAACATCAAGATCAAGCTAGCTTTTCTCTATCCTAAATATTCTCCGCAAAGATCAATTTCAGATACGTGTGCTAAACAATTCTGATTATTTCATGATGATTATATTTATGCATAAAGGCAAAATGTGCATAACAAGGAGAAGAAAATAGATATAGGCAAGAATCTGCCTACAAGAAGGTCATAATTTCCAATTTAGTATTTCTCCCATTACAAAAATTTTTTCAGCCCAAACATATGCACAAAAAAAAAAAAAAAAAAAAAGAGACAGTCCAAGGTCTGCCAGGTCAAATAAAGATCACTGAGAAGAATCGCCAGAGGGGCGACCAACTGAGATAGGCCTCCGAGGAGTCAGGATACCAGCAAACGCCATCAACTCCTCCTGACGCTTGAGATAACCGGCATCAAAACCGTCCTCATAAGCCTGCTGACGAGATCCCTCTGCCGAAGCGGCGGCCTGAACTAAGTCACCTTTCTCTTTCTCAAGAACAACTTTGTCAGCCTCTAATTTTTGGAGGTCATCTTGGGCAAGCTGCAGTTGCAAAGACAGCCCTGCGGCTTTAGCTTTTTCTGACTCCAACTGACCTTGATGAGCTCTCCGACTACTCCACAGTTCGTCATTTTGCACACCCAGCTGAAGTGCAAAATATTTGGCCTACAAAGAAAAACAATGAGAAAAATCCTCTCAAGACATGAAAGTCGAAATAAAAATAGGGAAAATTATCGAAAGATATGTCTACCTGCTCGCACATCTTAACAAGAGACTGGACAAGGCGTACATTTGAAGTACCCTCAAGTTTCTTCAGCTCACCAGGCAAAATGGTGCTCAAACCCAGATCCCAGGACAAAGCATCAGGCTCAATTGAGCCAGGCAATTCACTACTAGAAGGAACACCGTCAGGCCGCGGAGTCTCTGACAACATAATATCTTTGACCTGCTCGAGAATACAACGATCATCTAACAGACGAGGAGATTCTCTCTCGTTGGGGCTAACAGAGGTCTCCTTGCCCGAAGCCGAAATAACGGTTCGACGACCAGACCTCGACCCAAACCGACCCCCAGAAGGTCCCCCAGACTCAAAAGAAGCAGTCGTTACAGTGGTATCATGAAACAAATATTCAGGACAATCTTGCAAAATAGATTGCGTTACGGAAGGATTAACAGGAAAACCATCTCCAACTTGCCCTTCACTGGCTTCAGGGCAGTAGAAGTAGAAAAAGGAAGGGAACTAACAAAATCCCCTCCATGAGACCCATGCTCATAAGAAGAAAAACCTGAAGAAACAGGTGTGTCGTAAACATGCTCCATGTTGGATGGATCCCCAAAAGCTAATCGACCAGGGGAAGGCCTACTACCTACCCCGGTGGAAGAAGGAAAATTTGGTTGAAGAAGCGACGAACTAACTTCTGAAAAAGGTTGGGACGTGATAGCAGGACTATCGATCATCGAACTACTAATCAAGGACGAACGAGGAGGCTCCATCGAAGGCCCGTCTCTTCGAGATTTTTTCGATCTGTTATCCCGGGCGCCCTCACGGGAAGGTCGTTTCGAAGTATTACCAAAAAGGTTACTCATGATCGGATTATGGAAAAATACAAATTAATATCGAGAAAGCTTATCGACTAGCTAAAGAAAGAGTATTCTGTTAAAGAAGGAGTATAGCAGTAAAAAACAAGTCAAGTTTTTACCTTTCGTATTTATACTACACGAAAGGACGCGACAGACCTAGAGAAAGGGCGCGAACTAGGAAAACTGACCTTGGAGCAAACGCTAGAATTTGAAAAGACACACACATAATGATTACGGCAAATTAAATGACTTGTCTAAATTATTACGGCGAATGTGAAAAGACACGACTGTCAGAATACGAAACGTTTAGCGTACAAAGTAAGGAAAGCTAAAGTTACAATTAAAACCTACGAATGAATAATTACAAAGATTATTTCAAAAATAAATCGCTATTTCAAGAAGCCTGGTCGCTATCCGGAATCTTCTGTTCGCTACCGACGTCCTCAGTCATGCATATATCGTCTTCTTCTTCTTCGTCTTCTGGATCGATAAAAGTATTATCGAGCTCATCGTTAACATCAGAAGGAGGAATCGGCAATGGATTTCCAAATTCTTCGACAAGGTGAGCCAGAGGAAAACCTTGATATACGACATCGGGAACCTCGGAAGAAGAATAAAGTTTGCCATAGCGATTCAACCGAATGTGCGCCGCCTTAAAATACTCATTTCGACGGTCGTCGATCATCTCTAAAGCGACCAGCTGATGAATCGCCTTCTTAAAAGTATTCTCAAGAAGAGGACCGACCATCCGATACACCAACGCCGTATGAACAGGAGAATTAAGGAATTCACGAACGACTCTTTCATCAGGATTCCTACCATATCGATCCTTAAGCCCACTAAGTGGGACATCCTTTTCGTACTCCTCTAAAGAAGTTTCAAGGTTTGATACCTGAGATTCAAGCTCACTAATTCGAGTCGTGCTCTGTATCTGCAATTCCTCTAACTTTCTAGCCATTTGATTGGCCTGCTCTTGAGCACGAGAAACCTCCATCACCCTGTCTATCATTTCTTGATCTTCGGTCTCGGTAGCACGAGTCTCTACAATGGGAACGGAAGAAGATGTTGAGGGACCAACCTCTGAACCGGAGGATTTATGAAGTAAAGCTTTATACTTCTCCTCCAGGAACTCGCACTGTTGTTTCCAAAGTGCATTTTCATAGGCGTATGACGCGAGACAAGTTTTAGTCTGGAAGAACAAAGAGAGCAAGAAAAAGAGATGGATTAGTAAATTAAGGAAGACCCTTAAAATTATCTGTCAATATGATTGAAGGAAAAAGATATCACCTTCTCAGCATAAAGAGAAGCTCGCTGGAATTTCTCCAGAGGATCCTTATGAAGAAGCTTATTGAGATCGCGAGTAAAAACGCCAGACAAAAGAACACGGGTCGCCTTATCGACCGCGTTCTCACTATCATCATGAACAAGAGAATCCTTCTCGGAATAACCAGCGGCCCTCCTTCCCTCTAAATGATCCTCGATCATTTCGACCAGAGTAGGTTTTGGATGTTTATCTCCGAGTAAAGAAAGGTCGTCACCCGAACGTCCATAGTAACTCCTTTTTCTACCCACTGGATTATTAGTAGGATGAGGCATTGACCAGCTGCGACATCCTCGAATGCCCAAAGAGGATCTAAGATGAAGAGGAGGATAACCAGATCCCATGCCCTGACGAATAGGGGACTCACGAGAAGAATCTGGAGATTCCTCTCTATTCTCCTCAGATTCATGACCCAACTCCAGCTTCCTTTTTCGCGACGCTCTCTGCTCGATAGGGGCGTTCTCTACGGATTTGGAAGATTTCGACAGCACCATTTTTCCCCTCAAAGAATGTCGAGAGTTTTCTACCACATGGGCTGAAAAAGAAAACAAAATAAAAGTTAGTTTCTCCGTATAAAAGGTATAGTTACAGCACTAAGATAAAATAAAGTACTAACCAAGAGGATCAGATGATGAACTGATGGGAAAGTTATGAACACTTAACCCCGCCTTACGAAGGAAAGCCTCCCCGATCAGAATAGCGCTTTGATATTTGTTTGCACGCATTTCGGGGATCTCAGTAATAAACTGTACATCGTCAGGAACAAGTTCACCAGTCGGTAAGCGACCTCCATGAATCCAACTGGAACCATGATCCCATGAAAAAGGCATGGTCGAACCATCCGCCAAACAAATAGTAGACGGAGGACGAACAAAGAAGAAATGAGATTTCCATGAAGGATTACTAGAAACAGGGGCGTCAAAGATTGCTCGACTAGGCCGCTGACTAGCGAAGAAATATCCACGATTTGAAGAGCTAGAAATATTGAAACGGAAAAGTTGCGTAAAATTACGAAAAGAAGGTTTAAACCCCTTTGCGATCATCAAAACGGAAAAACAAACCACAAAAGCAACGGAATTTGGAACCAGCTATGTCAAGCACACACTGAAAGTTTTCAAAACTTCGAGAAAGAGGGGAGACAAAGGAAGACGCAGTCCGCTATTGAAGTGAGCCGTATAAAAGGCTCGACATCCCTCCAGGGGAGACGTGACCCTATCAGTAGGGGAAGGAAGAATTATCTCAGAACCTTCCGGAAAATATTTGGTATAATTATTCACAACCTCCGGGAATGTTTCCACCGTATAGGCACAAGCTACGTCCTCAATTGGTTCAGAAATCTGAGGAACAGTACCTTTGCCCTTTTTGGCTCGGGCAGCCACATCTGCATCAGAAAGGATTCGTACCTTGAAAGTATCTTCTACAGGGACGACGAAGTCAGATACTGTAGTTTGTTCACCCAAAGGATTAGAATGCAACTCCTCCTCATTATCGGGGGCGACGATCTCTCTAGAAGAGGAAGAAGATCTTCTTACAAAAGCCATGTATTCTGGTTCTCGGAAAATGAAGGTCGATAAAAGGAAAATTTTTATGAGACGAACGACTAATCAGGAAAATGATTACAAAGTTGTAAGGAAGTATAAAAGAGAAATGGCGAACTCAAAAGTCACCTATTTATAATAAAATGAGACAAGACGTTTCGAACTCATCGCAGCTACTCATATTCCCGCCAAAAACGGAAGGATACGAAAGGCCTCCTGAATAGACGCGTGGTGTGAAACCCCAAAATAACTAATGGGCTATAATTCGTTTTTTCTACAAGTTAAGATAAAGAGGAATTTGGGGACCAAATTCTTTTAAGGGGGGTAGATTGTGAAACCCCAAATTTTTATTTGGGGTCTATTATGTAATTTTCAAAATCTAGATCTTGATGTTAAGCATTTAAATTATGACCACATAGAGGGCTCGAATGAATGTGATAAAAAGACATCTCATCCAGCCACATAGAGGGCTCGAATGAATGTGATAAAAGACATCTCATCCAACCGCATAGAGGGCTCGAATGAATGTGATAAAAAGACATCTCATCCAGCAACGTAGTGGGCTCGAATGAATGTGATAAAAGACATCTCATTCAACCGCATAGTGGGCTCGAATGAATGTGATAAAAAGACATCTCATCCAGCAACGTAGTGGGCTCGAATGAATGTGATAAAAGACATCTCATTCAACCGCATAGTGGGCTCGAATGAATGTGATAAAAAGACATCTCATCCAGCCACATAGAGGGCTCGAATGAATGTGATAAAAGACATCTCATCCAACCGCATAGAGGGCTCGAATGAATGTGATAAAAAGACTCATGCAAAGACATCTCATCCAACCGCAAAGTGGGTTTGAATGAATGTGATCAGACCCAATGATGCAAACGATAAACAGAACCAAAGCACTATCACTCGCACAACAATAAATCACAAATTTCTAATCACAGGCGCAGTTCAAAATTCACAAGCCAAGTAAAGTATACAAGCAACAGTCATAACTTATTCAATAAGTCGCTTCAAGCAGCATCAAGTAAACTTGTACAAGAACACTCACCTGATTAATCAAGACGCCTGGGATAACAAGACTCAAATACTGGTTCAAAACCTGTAATTAATCGCGGGTATGAACTTAGTAATTTTAATTTGAACAAATAAATTCTAAAGATTCTTTTATCAAATTAACAATAAAACTTTATTTAAACCCAAAGATTTAGTTAAATTAAATTCCACTAAATTAGTTGGATTCAAACTAATTGATAAAACCAATTCACCAAGATCTTAATTCAACCAAAAATCACTAGGCCCGACCCATATTCATGTACATACATGTACCAAATTAATTGGCATAAGTGGCAGCCCAAAAAAAAGCATTTTTCGACCCGGCCCGGCCCGAACCCGGCCCAAACCCGGCCCGGCCCGGCCCGAACCCAAACCCGGCCCAAACTCAACCCAAATCCCAGCGCGTTCTCTTGGCCCGAAAATTCAACCCGAAGTCCAGTCCCAAACCCAACCAATACTTAGCCCAACCTTGCACTAAAAAAAATAGCCCAATTTTGACCCAAACTCGGCCCAATTCTACTTAGTCCAGCCCAAACCCATTTCCACTTCTTATAGCCCATCTCCCAGCCCAAACTAAACAGCCCAAAACTCAAATGCTACTGTTCATCATCTCCCTCACACTTTCTGCCGCTAATTCACGGCCAAATTCCTATCACCACTACTAGTTTACGCCATGCCTTTTATTGTAACACCCCAATCCCACATTGATTGTGGATGAATTGTTTGAATGGTTAATAAAGACTTGACCTACTTCTACTTGTTAACATGGGCTTAAGCATTTTGGGCTAGTGGACTAGAGCCCAACAATGGTGACAAGGCCAGAAGTGGATCAAGGTCTTTACAAATGGTATCAGAGCCGACTTCGTGGTGTTATCCATGAGGGCGGTCTTGGGATATTGATCTGGACTCGACGTCCTATCCATGAGGGCTGTGAAACCCCAAATTTTTATTTGGGGTCTATTATGTAATTTTCAAAATCTAGATCTTGATGTTAAGCATTTAAATTATGTGGACTAAAGTTTATTTAAATGTTAATTCTCATAATTAATTAGCTATTGTTATCGATTAATTTTATGTTTTAAGTCCAATTATGTTAAAGGTTTTCAATTAATTTTAAGGCCCATTTATATAGATTAATGAATTTATATTAAGCCTAAATTAAATAATTAAGAAAACCTAATTAATAACTAATAGAAGGAAAAAGAAAAGAAAAGAGGGAGACAAGTCGTACACCACCGCCGCCGCTGCCACTCAACTTGTTGTTGCCGTCACCGCCACCGCAGGTAGTTTCTTTTTCCTTTACATGCTTTCGGGTTGAATTGGAGATGGTAGGAATATGAGATTTTGGAGTAGTTTCATTTTTCCTTTTTTTTTTTTTTGCTTTCGGGTTGAGTTGGAGATGGTAGGAGTATGAGACTTTGGAGTGTTGTTGGAATTGTAATCAAATGATTTGTGCTAGATGGGGGTTCGGGAAAGAGGAAAAATAGAAGCTTGAGGTACGAGTTTAGGGTAGAGGCGAAGTAATTAAGGGAGATGGTGAGTGGTTATGGTGGAGCGGCCATGGCTGATCGGAAAAGAGGGGGAGCTCTGTTTCGGGTTTGGGACAAGGGCCTCGGATTCTGGTTCGGGATTTAGGGTAAGGGGGGGTCGTCTGGAGCTTGTCGGGGAAGAAGAAGGCACGGCGTAGACTAGTAGTGGTGATAGGAATTGGCCAATGGTGGAGGCGGCTATGGCTGATCGGAAAAAGAGAGGGGTCTGTTTCGGGTTTGGGAGAAGTGCCTTTGGCGCAGTGGGAATGTCTTCTCAGAAAATAAATTGGACTAGGTCACTTGTTCGAACCCTAAGAAAGATACTCATGTAATTTATTTTTTTGTAAAGACCTTGATCCACTTCTGGCCTTGTCACCATTGTTGGGCTCTAGTCCACTAGCCCAAAATGCTTAAGCCCATGTTAACAAGTAGAAGTAGGTCAAGTCTTTATTAACCATTCAAACAATTCATCCACAATCAATGTGGGATTGGGGTGTTACAATCTCCCCAACTCAAATACTCGACGTCCTCGTCGAGTCCAGATCAATATCCCAAGACCGCCCTTGTAACACCCCAATCCCACATTGATTGTGGATGAATTGTTTGAATGGTTAATAAAGACTTGACCTACTTCTACTTGTTAACATGGGCTTAAGCATTTTGGGCTAGTGGACTAGAGCCCAACAATGGTGACAAGGCCAGAAGT
Organism: Penstemon eatonii; assembly: GCA_038501285.1. Lineage (NCBI taxonomy): Eukaryota > Viridiplantae > Streptophyta > Magnoliopsida > Lamiales > Plantaginaceae > Penstemon > Penstemon eatonii. The sequence goes on along the minus strand of CM076710.1, from coordinate 33,277,907 downwards.
GGATCAAGGTCTTTACAGTTGGTATCAGAGCCTAGGCTGTTAAGCCTTAGGCTTTCGTCGGGTTTGGATCCTCGGATAGCGTCATTCAATTGTGTCGTAAGTCATCCTTTGAATTACTTTTTTGTTGCTTTATGTGCATGTTTGCTTTTTACTTGGAAAATAGAAGCATAAATGCAATCTAAGTATCACGAGCTATCAGAATGATAGAGATGAATTTGGGGACCAAATTCTTTTAAGGGGGTTAGATTGTGAAACCCCAAAATAACTAATGGGCTATAATTCGTTTTTTCTACAAGTTAAGATAAAGAGGAATTTGGGGACCAAATTCTTTTAAGGGGGGTAGATTGTGAAACCCCAAATTTTTATTTGGGGTCTATTATGTAATTTTCAAAATCTAGATCTTGATGTTAAGCATTTAAATTATGTGGACTAAAGTTTATTTAAATGTTAATTCTCATAATTAATTAGCTATTGTTATCGATTAATTTTATGTTTTATGTCCAATTATGTTAAAGGTTTTCAATTAATTTTAAGGCCCATTTATATAGATTAATGAATTTATATTAAGCCTAAATTAAATAATTAAGAAAACCTAATTAATAACTAATAGAAGGAAAAAGAAAAGAAAAGAGGGAGACAAGTCGTACACCACCGCCGCCGCTGCCACTCAACTTGTTGTTGCCGTCACCGCCACCGCAGGTAGTTTCTTTTTCCTTTACATGCTTTCGGGTTGAATTGGAGATGGTAGGAATATGAGATTTTGGAGTAGTTTCATTTTTCCTTTTTTTTTTTTTGCTTTCGGGTTGAGTTGGAGATGGTAGGAGTATGAGACTTTGGAGTGTTGTTGGAATTGTAATCAAATGATTTGTGCTAGATGGGGGTTCGGGAAAGAGGAAAAATAGAAGCTTGAGGTACGAGTTTAGGGTAGAGGCGAAGTAATTAAGGGAGATGGTGAGTGGTTATGGTGGAGCGGCCATGGCTGATCGGAAAAGAGGGGGAGCTCTGTTTCGGGTTTGGGACAAGGGCCTCGGATTCTGGTTCGGGATTTAGGGTAAGGGGGGGTCGTCTGGAGCTTGTCGGGGAAGAAGAAGGCACGGCGTAGACTAGTAGTGGTGATAGGAATTGGCCAATGGTGGAGGCGGCTATGGCTGATCGGAAAAAGAGAGGGGTCTGTTTCGGGTTTGGGAGAAGGGCCACGGGTTCTTGTTCGGGTTTTAGAGTAAGGGGGGTCGTCCGAAGCTTGTCGGGGAAGGAGAAGGCATGGCGTAAACTAGTAGTGGTGATAGGAATTTGGCCGTGAATTAGCGGCAGAAAGTGTGAGGGAGATGATGAACAGTAGCATTTGAGTTTTGGGCTGTTTAGTTTGGGCTGGGAGATGGGCTATAAGAAGTGGAAATGGGTTTGGGCTGGACTAAGTAGAATTGGGCCGAGTTTGGGTCAAAATTGGGCTATTTTTTTTAGTGCAAGGTTGGGCTAAGTATTGGTTGGGTTTGGGACTGGACTTCGGGTTGAATTTTCGGGCCAAGAGAACGCGCTGGGATTTGGGTTGAGTTTGGGCCGGGTTTGGGTTCGGGCCGGGCCGGGTTTGGGCCGGGTTCGGGCCGGGCCGGGTCGAAAAATGCTTTTTTTTGGGCTGCCACTTATGCCAATTAATTTGGTACATGTATGTACATGAATATGGGTCGGGCCTAGTGATTTTTGGTTGAATTAAGATCTTGGTGAATTGGTTTTATCAATTAGTTTGAATCCAACTAATTTAGTGGAATTTAATTTAACTAAATCTTTGGGTTTAAATAAAGTTTGATTGTTAATTTGATAAAAGAATCTTTAGAATTTATTTGTTCAAATTAAAATTACTAAGTTCATACCCGCGATTAATTACAGGTTTTGAACCAGTATTTGAGTCTTGTTATCCCAGGCGTCTTGATTAATCAGGTGAGTGTTCTTGTACAAGTTTACTTGATGCTGCTTGAAGCGACTTATTGAATAAGTTATGACTGTTGCTTGTATACTTTACTTGGCTTGTGAATTTTGAACTGCGCCTGTGATTAGAAATTTGTGATTTATTGTTGTGCGAGTGATAGTGCTTTGGTTCTGTTTATCGTTTGCATCATTGGGTCTGATCACATTCATTCAAACCCACTTTGCGGTTGGATGAGATGTCTTTGCATGAGTCTTTTTATCACATTCATTCGAGCCCTCTATGCGGTTGGATGAGATGTCTTTTATCACATTCATTCGAGCCCTCTATGTGGCTGGATGAGATGTCTTTTTATCACATTCATTCGAGCCCACTATGCGGTTGAATGAGATGTCTTTTATCACATTCATTCGAGCCCACTACGTTGCTGGATGAGATGTCTTTTTATCACATTCATTCGAGCCCACTATGCGGTTGAATGAGATGTCTTTTATCACATTCATTCGAGCCCACTACGTTGCTGGATGAGATGTCTTTTTATCACATTCATTCGAGCCCTCTATGCGGTTGGATGAGATGTCTTTTATCACATTCATTCGAGCCCTCTATGTGGCTGGATGAGATGTCTTTTTATCACATTCATTCGAGCCCTCTATGTGGTTGGATGAGATGTCTTTTTATCACATTCATTCGAGCCCCCTATGTGGCTGGATGAGATGTCTTTTTATCACATTCATTCGAGCCCTCTATGTGGTTGGATGAGATGTCTTTTTATCACATTCATTCGAGCCCTCTATGTGGTTGGATGAGATGTCTTTGCATGAGTCTGATCACATTCGTTCGAGCCCTCTATGCGGTTGGATGAGATGTCTATTGCATACATATGTGTGAAGCGTCTAAGGTGTGCGTGTTTGAATTGATATTCGATTGTGTTGCTTGCTCGCTGCTATCATGTACATTTGCACACGAGCTCACTAAGTTGGATGATCAACTTACCACTCTTTGTGGATTACTTTTTCAGGTACTTTCGGTAGTTGAAATGTGTGGTAGTTGGTGATCCGGGATCCGAGTCGGTCTTGTCCTGTATTTTTATTTTCTTGTTAGATTATTTTATTTGAAGGTTTCAAGTTTGATCAGATAGTGTTTTCGCGTTTTAATTTAACGGTTTATGTAATGGAGTTTTGAATTTATCCGATAAATTGTTTACGATATTTAAATTAATTCAAGTTTTAAGTTATATTTTATCCGTTGCTAGACTAGTTTAAATTACATGTTTAGTTAATTGGTTTGTTTTGGCGACCCGATTCCAGTTCAGGGCCATCTTTGGCCCGAGGACATGGCTGGGAAAAACGGGGCGTCACACGTGGCGATTCGTAATCGAACAGAGAAAACGACTATCTATGATGTGTAGCACTCTTTTCCTTACTTAAGATTTTTTCCCACAGAGTTTTTTCTTAAGAAAGGTTTTTAACGAGGCTCCATTCATAGAAAACAAACAGTCGTAAAGATTCATCTACTTCTACGAGCTTCTATTATCTATACGCTCGAAGAAGTGAGGGAGTACTGATGGGGGCTATTTCGCACCCTACATACTACTCGGATCGAATGAAGAAGATAAGATCGATTCGACCAATTCAAACAGATCGGGATCATCTTATTGACCCGGCCAAGTGCAGCTCGCTTCGATAGAAGATTATATTCCGGACTCAAGAAGGATATTTGGGCCGAGTCCTATTAGGACTATGTTTCCTTGTAACGCTAGGTTTAAAATTATATAAATACCTAGTTAATCATTGTATTAGACAACTAGGAAATTCCTGAACTCTAAGAATACAGGATTTAACACTGCTTACAACAGCACAACTCAATAATATTCAATATTTTTACAGAGCTTTTTACCTTCATATCGGTGTGTTCTTAGCATTGTTTTGTGGTTTTACTTCTTGTTCTTGAATATTACTTTTATTTGTAACCGATCCATCCGGAATAAAGTAACAGAGCCCTATATAACATATATATAAATATCGAAAACCCCCCCGATATTACCAATTTACTGATATTCAATTAACCCGACGAAATCCGGCTAAATCATGCGTATAGCTCAATCCACTATGAAATTAGAGTGCATAGCATTGGATAAAGCTAGTAAAGAATTTGAGTGGCTTCACAAAATTCTTGGAAGATATTTCATATGACTGAGAATTGTGTTAGTCATACGTAAAATGCGATAATCAAGCGGTGATACACAGAGCTCAACAAGCTCTATGTATAATGGTAAAGTCATGACTTGACATATTCGTTGTCGTTGATACAATACCGAGAGACATCTACTTTCAAATAGAATGGACTTTATGAAGTCAAGAGATAATCCTGATTCCGGATATTAAAGGTTTATCTAGAGAGTAGTATGTGCATCGAGGGGAATGGGCTTAAAGCCTAAATTAGACTAAGTTACCTCGTACGGAAACCTAACCTGGCGACTGGAGATCCCACGGACCAGGTTCAATAGGACAACCAGTCTTGACTAACTTAAAAGAAAGCACTTAAGAGTCTAACTCTATCCCATTCTTATGATGCAATAAGTGCAAGCCTACCGCGTTTATAAGGTTAAGCAAACGCTTTTAATGACGTCTATAACTTGTCAAGAACAAGTGGAGTATGGTAGGATACTCTTGATAGATGCGGTCACCTATGTTAGTGTGAGCTGGGTCGGCTCGTTGAGAATTTCTTTATAGGCTGGAATTCTCTAAAGCACTCGCATAACCAAGAATGTTCAGGGCCAAAACGAACACAACCGAGAACTTGAAACAAATCGGTTTAGTACTGTGTTAAGTTTATTGTCTTGGTTTACACAAACAGCCGACGGTTCAAGATGAAATATTTCACCGATTGGCTAAGTAAATCCGATAAGCTTTAACTAGGGAAGGTTCAAGATGAAATATTTCACCTATCCCGATGCGGTATTATTCCTAAAGAAATTTCGACATGATATGTCTATGTGAAGGAACTCAAACAACAATTTCATTCATGTGGGGGATTGTTGGGGTTTTATGTGTGAATGAAATAAATAAAAGTAAGAGATGTGTCTATTCGGTCCGAAGAGGTACCCTTTGGACCGAACCATTATGTCCCTTTTTCAAGAGGCACTTTTGTGCCTATAAATATGAGACAGAATCTGGCCAATTCTGAATGAATTCATATAGGAACAAAAAGGAAAAACACTACTTTCTCTTTCTCTTATTTTCGTCAAAATTTAGTTCGAAATTTCTGTTTGTTCAAGTTCGCCGTGGGTTCATTATTTGTGCAAATAATGAACAACAGACTGTTGTATCTTGGGAGACTACCGGGAATCAAACTGTATGCATCGTGGCAGCCCCGAAAATATTATCTTAAGGAAATTTGTTTCGGCAAGCCTCAGTCTAATTTCCTAATTCTTTACGTAAAGATTGAAGTGATATTTGGTTTCAATACAAGTAAGTATTTCTCACTATTTTTTATGATAGATCGAAATATATAAATGCATAGATTGTTAGACACCAACAAGAAAACCCATTCAAAAGTTTGAAAGTTTCAAACTTAAAAGATGGAGAAACCTTTGATAAAATGGATTCAAGATTCACAGCTATCTTGAATGATTTGATCACTCTGGAGAAGTCATATACATCCATAGAAATTGCTCTAATTTTTTTGAATGGACTACCCAAGAAATGGGATGTTTGTGCTTATTGTCTGAGAAAGTCAGATCTGAAATATACTTATCAGTCTCAAGTGGTTACATTGAGGTCTAGAGAGAAGGGAATGATTGTGAATAGACCTCTAGCATTTTTCAACTCTTTTCTCTTTTTCTCTTAAGTAGAGTCTGCTCATCAATACAATGAGACTACTAAGTTGTTCTTGCACTAAGTTTTTTAGCATGGTAGACTACTTAGATTGAGCTTGCTTATCAATCTTAAGTTTTCATAGTTTCAAAACAATGGTGCAGCGGATTTGTCAAGGTATATTTTTCAAACACTGTTTTATCTCAATTAAACTTTTCAAAATATGAGGAGAGTTTAACCCCAAGTTAAAAGATTCCTCAATTTAAAAGACTTTTCAATTAAACGATTTACTTAGCTACTGAAATATGCATTGTAAGGCAAATAAAGTAAATCACACAAGAAATTTTATAGTGGTTCAGCAGCAACAAATCTTCTTGATCCACTCTTCTTTTATCTTATGGATTTAGGTTATACTAGAAACACATAGTAACCTAGTACAAGAACTTGTAATTTTACAACAAATGATAAGCAACAACCTAGAACACTCGGTTAAATTTAGGAAATCACTCAAAAAACCTAACTACAAAGTTTTATCTCTTTACAAAGATTAGATATACACTTCTCACAATACTCAGTTGAATATCACTCAGATATACAAAAATTTAATCTTGTTCTTCAACAAAAAGTTTCGTCAACAAATTACTGGGCTTTTGATCAGATGACTCAATTGATGAATTCTTCCTCTAAAGATTTGATCTTGAATTTTGTAAGTCTCTCTTTAATTTTCAGTTGTCCATCTATTTATACTCCAGGATTTGAAATTCTGCTCGTTGAAAGTTGACAAAATTGCAATCGAATCCTTAAGCAACGGTCATAATTTGAACGACTACTTTTGCAGACTGTGCCACTGTACACTCTATTGTACGGAACTGTACTTTTCTGACAGTCGCATCAAATGCACAAAGCTTGTTACTGTTGGAGAGCTTACTGACCAACTTCACTTAGCTGATGAGATCCACTATGGTGATGACCACTTTGCTGAATTGAAATCGAACTAATATGATCTTCACTGATCTGAGATTCCCACTAAGCTGATTTTGATCATTTAGCTTCCGATCATAATTCAATCCTTCACTAATTGGATCTTCAATCGTCTCTTCAGATTGAACATTTATTTCTTCAATACTTCTATTCTTAAATAGTCTTCCTTAAATCAAGTATCCAATTTTCAAAGGTTTACTAAGCTTCCGTTACTTAGTTGATGACACCTTTTTATTACTCATCAAAAACTTTTAATCTCAATTAACTTAACTGATAAGATCACTTAGCTGTTCTTTGAATTAATATATTCTTCCAATAATTTCTCTTCTAATGATGATGACAAAACCTTCAACTAAGAACGTATTCCAAGTCGCCAATAAGCTTCACACTTTAAGATGAAAATCATTAGATCTGAAAGAAAATACAACTTTTCTTTTGCTTCTGCACCCTTTTCCATTTATGTTAAAGAACTGGATGTGATTCTTAGTTGCATCCATAGGCGGACGTACATAGGGACAAGGATAGCCCCCCTTGAATTTTATTTTTAGTATAGAAGTGGTGTATGTTTTTTTTTAAAAAAAAAAATTAATAAATTAGTCCAATATGATATTTCCAGCCCAAATATAATCTTAGTCCAATTAATATCATACAACTCACTTTACCCAAATTCTAAGTCCCAATGAAAAATCCAATTTTTCTCTATTCCCAACATCGCCAAACCCTAACTCTAGCCACCATTACCACCTCTTGCCACCAGACAGCCGCTGCCCCACCTCCGGCCATCCACCCAACCCAAGTCCCAACTCATTGAAGTCTTGAATACAAAAAGGCCCCATTGTGAATGTTAGTAATTTTTTCAATATATATTTATGATATATGTTTGTGCAATTGTGCTTATGTAATAAACTAATAGTGTTATATATTCATTATTAATGTTTATATTCACTTCTAAAATCAATTTTTAGATTCAAGTTTCATTTTTGTGCTTAAAATTATATATTTGTTAAGATTTTCATTAAGTATTATATTAAGATATGAGGATACTTATTATATTAAAATAATATGATGATTAAATCAAGATGCAATAGAGTTAATAATATTAATTTACATATCAAACACTAATCTTAGATGGTTAATAGTTTTTTTTTATTAAAATGTCAAATACTAATCTTATATAATTAATAGTCTTTTATTAGCACTTATTGGCCTATTGGGATTCTACCTCTCTTGTTTTATCAAAAGGAATGAAAAATAAGTCTTGTCATTATGATGTCTCTATTATATTTAACTTCTACTTCTTGAGTATGTCATTATTCTTGAAATAGTTATGCTTTGTACATTTTATAGTGTTAGAAATATGGAGAGATACTTTAAGTCTACACCTACACCTACACCTCACGATGAGTCTTCAAGTAACATTCAAATTCAAAGTGATCCGCACGAGCTTCCAAACTTTTATATTGAAACGAACTTGTTCGAGCTTCCGAGTGATCCCGGTTTACGACCTCATAAAACTTTATATGATTCTGACATCCTAGAGAGAGTTCGTAGAGCATACTTGCTCAAAAATTTATTTTTGTCAAACTCCACCTCCTCATTTTTGTATTGCGTCAAATATTTTCTCGTGAATAATATAAATTTTAAGTTTAACTTTTTGATAGAACTTTTTTTTTTTTTTGTACAGGTTTAGCCCCCTTGATAAAAAATCCTAGATCCACCCCTGGTTGCATCCCTTTACCCCTTTTTGTCACCAATAAGTGATCATCAATTTTAGTATGCTGAATACAAATAGGTGAACACTTAGTTGTTTTGGGTTGTTGACTGTTAATAAGTTCATCATTTGAAGTAAGCCAGCAATCAGTATTCTTCCAATGCTTTGTTGTGTGTCACTCCATCTAGAATAATTGTTCCCCTTGACTTCAAGAAATTTCTGGATGAGTAATCTGATGAGTTAATTCTTGAACATAATTTATCTGTCGAATTCCAAGTTGGCTGATAAGAAGTAGTTGTCTTATTAAAATACCTTCATTTAACTTACTGAGAACTTCATCTCTAATCAGGAGTACCATTACTCGTACACGACCCTCTTAATTCAAGAATATGTAATCAAATAGTCTTATGATAGTTAAATTTTGAAAGACACTGAACCATTGCATTGTAGTAAGCTGATGAGTGGTAGTCTTCTGATAGGTTCCCCTCAGCTTATGAATTCAGTTTCATCAATTCTTATTTTAACTCTTGAGAGCTGAAAGTCTAATGTCACATAATACTTGGCAGATTTTAGTTAAGACTTTGGGTATAAGAGACGTCTGAAATCTATGTATTTCCTTTAATAAGCTTCCATTAATCTTGCCTTCCTTATCATCTTTAAATATAATGGATACCACTTTGTTGGTATCACTTGTTGAAATCAGCAATGATAATCAACTCATTTTTGTCACCACACATGTGTTTCACTTCTTGTTTATGCTACTCCTAATCTACAAAACAGATTACTATTTTTGGTACCCCTAACGTGATTCCTCGAATTCGATACTAATGATCACTCTCCCTCTTCTGAATGGTAAAGCGAAGTTGATGTAAAGGTGTTTGTACCCAAAAAATACCCTCGACTAATCGAGGAACGACGGCTCGATATAACAAGCAAAAAATGGCATATGGACCGAATTAAGTCACTCCAAAACGGATCAGACCAAATCGGATCCAATTTGGACCGAAAATGGATCAAATCGAACCAATGGGTTGGCTATGAGCCCAATTTCAAAACTCAACCCAATTTCGCAATTAATTAACATTTGGGCCAAAAGTATATTAATTAATTGATAAAATTAATTAATAGGCTAAAGTTAATTAATTACTAATTAAAGCCAAATAATGATTAATTACAAACGGGCTAGACCAACTTGATGGCTTTGACTAATAAAGATTATGGACTGATTAATTAAGATTAATTGGGCCAAATCTAATTAATTGGCCTATTTTTATAAATAAAGGCCATTAATTGTTTAAAGGGGTAATTAATTGGATAAATTGTGAGACAACAGGGCTCGACCCAGGACCAACCATGGCCCGAGCGGCCCAAATCGGCCATGGCCCACCCCAGATCGGCCACTCTCCATTTTTGGGGCCCACTTGTTGCTTTGTTATTTAATTAATGATTAATTAAGGGATAAGGATTAAGCTAAGTAGTTGGCTTAAAGCACTAAGTCCTTAAAAATCTCTTAATTAGTTATCATTAATTCAATTTCAAACACAACGTTTCTTCTTCTCTAAATCACCACTAACATTAATTTTCAGCAACAAAAGAACTACCACCAAAGTAGTGGAAGTAGTGGAAGGTTTTTCAAGTAGTGGAGAAAGTGAGAAAGTGGCTGTCAAGGCATCAGTTTCTGGCCATCAGCTCTACAGATCCAGCAGCTATAAATACCTTGATACTGTCAGTCGCGCAAGAAGACACACAACAATCAATCAACAAATCTCAGTCTAACACTGATCGGCTCAACGCCTCTCCGGAAGTCCAGCGCTCCGCTGCTTCTTTTTCAGCAAACACCCTGTAGAACCCCTGATATCAACCGTCCCTCCTCAGCCACCAGCAACCCTTGACAGCCTAAAGTCTTGCCGCCGCCGCCGACCAAAATCCGCCGCCGCCGCCGCCGCCGCTAAAAATAAGCCGCCGCTGCCGCCGACATTAAGCCGTCGCCGCCGCCGATACTAAGCCGCCGCCGCCGCTGCTTCCGCTGTCCAGACGCTGTCTCGAGCGAAACCCCTTGATAGCAGGCAGTTAACAAGCTGTTTTCTATCAAGTTATCAGTCTGTCAACTCGTTGATATCAGTCTGTCCCTCCTCAGCCACCAGTGATCCCTGACCCCCTGACGTCTTGCCGCCGCCGCCGCCACCGCCGCCGCTCTCTTCCGCCGTCAGCTGACACTGACTCGAGCGAAACCACTCTTCAACCAAGTAGCACGCTGGTAACTGTCTGCTTGATGAGCTCGTCGTCAAGTAGCCATCTGCTTGACGGCTATCGGCTAAGTAGCCATCTGCTTCGTCGATGCCTTGGTCAGTGGCCACCCGCTGATCAGGAGCCCGATTGGTGGTTATCCATCAAGGTTGGGCGAACCATTGACGGTGGTCCCCCGTCGTCAATGTTACTTTCTGTCAAATTAATGTATTGTCATGTTTCATCAGCTCATCGGCGGGTTCCCTGCCGATCAAGGAGTCATTTTTCAGAACTTAATAGACTTATCAACTCGTTGGCAGACCTTGCCAAGAAAGGAGAACTTTACCGTTTTGCATATTTTTGTAATGTTTGTACATCGGGAAACGTGCTAATTTTCTTTTATTATTAATGGAAGTAATTTAGTTCGTGTATTTCATTTTCATTTACTTAAATATGCTTTACGTTGACTAATTTCCATTGATACGCTGTTTTTGTCAAGCCTTTGTTTTCTGTCAAGGTGATTGTGTAAAACTGATTGATCGTCGACCTGTTTACTGATTTATAAATCCGTTGATATGATAAGCAGGCCATCGATTGGCTATAAAATATGGCATTTCATGAGAGATTTTCATAAATTGTTTAAGTCCTGCGGCCAGGCAGGCATAGAAAAGAACTAAGGGTAGTGTTTGCCTACTCTGTCACAATCGTTTAGAAGTCAGCCTTATCAGGACAACGTAATTTGATATCAATATGTCTTTGTCAGGACACTCGTATTATTGTTATACTGATATCAACATGTCTACTTTTGAATCGTTATGTTTGCACGCACAAACATTGGCACGCCCGCATCTATTTTATATCATATCGAGGTATTTCTCGTTGAGCTATTGGCTCGTCGAGGGATTCACTGACAGGTTTATAGCAAGCAATATTTTGGCACACCTTGATGCCAAGCATACCTCGATGTCGATCCCTCGACGCCAAGCATCCCTTGATGTCAGTTTTATTGCAAATAATATTTTGGCACTTTTTGATGCCAAGGGTTGCTCGATGTCGTCGAGGCGTTCCTCGATGCTAAATTTATACGCAAGCAGTTTCTTGATGCCATGTATTGTCCGATGCAAAATTTATAGCAAACAATATTTTGGCACGCCCAGTGGGACCTGAAAATCTCTCATACAAAAATCACCATAATATTTCTGCCGAAAAAGGTTTTTGCCAAACAATATTTTGGCACGCCCAGTGGGACATGAAAATCTTTTTGTCAAAAACCCCACCAGCCACACAATTTTATGGCTCGGGGGGCATGAAAATGATTTTATGTTTTAATTCAGTTGCCATGAAACGATTATCAGCCAACATTGGCTAGCTGACACTTGATTATCTCTTTGCCAAACAGTCAATCAGCTGATACTAAGTGGTTATTGTTTTGTTGTCGTCAGATGACATCACAGGTACCACGAAAGACTTGATCAACCCTGACAAGGACACGCTCTGACTTAACGCATACTTTGGAAAATTTATCAACGGTTCCACTGACTATGGAAGGAGCCGACAGAATTGAGGAGCTGACTGCTGAGGTCCGTAATTTCACTAGGGACCTTGAGACCAAATAGGAAGAATGGTCTAACGTTGTCAGCAAGTTTGAACATATGCTGGGCTCGGCCACTGCTGCTAGTCAGGCCAACACAGAAGCCAGCAACACTGTAAATAACTCTTTGATGCACTTAGAGGCAAAGATGACCTCACTCGCAGAGAGCATCAATGCTCTTGCCAACGGCATACAAGCACAGGCCTGGACTGGGCCGCCGAGGACTGCCGTTGACAAAGGAAAAGGCCCCGCGATCCAGATCGGGGGAAGTTCGTCAAGAGACGAGACGCCTTGTAGACAAGGCAACGGACAATCTAATGTCCAGGAAAGGAACAAAGGAAGCACTTCCAAAGCAAGGAACGCCCGTCAAGACTCGGGGGGCAGGTCCGAAGAGGACCGATTAGAGGCCGCCGGATACGGCCAGGAAGGATATCAAGCCAACTCAATGGCTTATGACAGGACTGTTCATCGAACCGTAGAGGGTCCAGAGGACCTTTTGACGGTGAACCAAGCTGAAGAAATGTTCGTCAGGAGACAGGGGAACAGGGCAGCGAGGTATAATAAGCCTCACCCGGAGTATATCGATCAGATCCCGTTCCCAATGAACTACAGACCGCCGAATTTTACATTATTTTCAGGCGAAGGATCACAATCTGCCACTGAGCATCTCGCTCGATTTTCTTTGGAATGTGGCAACATGACCAACGATTTAAAATTGAAACTGTTTCCCAACTCCCTGACGGGAATGGCGTTCCACTGGTACGCCAATTTGAAGCCTGGATCGGTCCCCGACTGGCCATCCATGGAAAAAATATTCGTGATGAACCACTATCAGGCCCCACTCGAGGTGTCCGTCATCGAGCTGTCGAACATGAGGCAGCTGACAGGACAGACTGTCGAAGAATACATGAAGAAGTTCATCAGGGCCAGAGGATTCTGCGCCATCCCGCTGCCAGAAAAGGAAGGCATCAAAATTGCTATCCATGGCATGCATTTCGAATTACGAAAGATCATGATGGCACAATACCACGAGGACTTGTTCGAATTGACTGATCACGCGGTCCGATATGAACGAGTATTGAGAGACGAGAACGGCCGACAGCCCAGAGGGAGCTATTATCAAGTGGGTATGGCCGACTCTAGTGAGGAGCAGATCAATCAGGTCAGCAGACCGATTGAGCAACAGGGTATCGAGATCGGACTAGCAGAAGTGGTCTGCCCTAAGAACACCATCTGTACGGCTCTCGCCAAGCCGAAAGAACCTCAACCTACTATCAAGGTGCCAAATAATTTGGTACGACGAGACGCTGAATATAAAATCGATAGGGAAAGACGATACTCTTTCGACGTCTCGAAAACAGAGGCCATATTCGATCAATTGCTGGCCGACAAGATCCTCCGCCTCAAAGGAGACCATGTGATTCCACCATCAGTGAAGATATCAGGTAAAACGTATTGCAAATATCATGATGTTTGGACTCACGCAACAAACGAGTGTCTAGTATTCAGGTGGATGGTGCAAGACCACCTCGACAAGGGCATCTTAAGGTTCGCCCCGGATTGGAAAATCACAAAGCCGATGACGGTTGACACCAATCCTTTCCAACAAAATGAAGTAGGGATAAATGTCATAACAATCACGGAATTACCGACAGGCGAGAAGCTGTATTCAGACGATGATCCAGATTATGACATGAGAAACAAGGAAATGGGCCTGTGTGCGAGGTGCCAAAACGAATTGGCGACAGTCCCGCTGTTCATCAACCCGGCGATATATGGCCCATACATGCCTTGGCCAAATGTAATGCCGTCAGGGTATCCTTATCGGGTGATGCCGCAACCGCAGGCAAACCCCCAAACAGCGCCGCAGCCGCAGGCGATACCACCACCACCACCACCTCGACCCATGGGGCCGTATCCGGTCCCAACTCCGATGGAAAATACTGAACGTGCAACATCAACGGCGGAACAACGCCGGGAACAGGCTAAAACCATGATGCCTCGACAGCATCAGGAAGGTACCAACCGAAACAGCAGACTCAGGGAGAGATCCCCTGACAGGACACCAGTTAGGCAGGTCAGATCGACGGCCAGTCGTAGAGACAGGACACATGGTCCGTCACCAAAGATTACTCCGCCAGGCTCATCGAGGCCGCGAACCGTCCACACTCCCGCCGATACACAGGTGGATCGATGGGTTCCCGTCAGGCACCCGAAATTTCCTGGAGATCGAAGGGTCGATCAGATGACCCGGATGCAGTATAGGCGTTACTTACGCCAACGAAAGGAACTGGAAATTGCTAAGGGGAAGGCCCCGATGAGAGAATCAGTAAAGAAACCTCAGTCAGCGGAACAGAAACTGAAACAGAGAACGATAGAGGCCAAATCTGGCCAAGGGGTCGACAGCATCGAGGCCAAGAGCTCGATGCAGATCGACACTTCCAAATGGACCCCAGGAAAGGCTAAATTCGGTACTATCAACTTAGAAGAGGATGACTTATTGTCCGACAAGGAAGACGGAAACGATCTCGAGGCAAAATTTGCCGAGATCTACGATGACAAGGGTAATAAGGAAAACAAGGCCAAATCTGGCCAGGAAATCGAGAAACAGGTCAATCGACCTACTGAGCAGCAGGAAGTCGAGAAACAGGAGGTCGATAAACGAGCGATCGACAAGGAAACAGAAACAAAATCAGTGGAAAATGCTGCCACGAGTCATCCGACGAATGGCTCGACAGTGATGGAATGCAACACCGTCGATTCAGAACTTTTTGAATTCGTCAACGAAGAGTTGGAGTATGCCACTGATGGCTTTTGGGACGACAGTATGCCAGTGGTACAAATGGCAGAGAACTTAGAGCTGTTATCGGTCGACGACGAGAAAGAGACCGATTGGGACAGAAAAATCGAGACAATATTCCAAAAGCCACCATCCTTTATGGCCAGATATATCAGGCCATTGTATGTATCAGGGCATATCGACGGAAAACCCATTGACAGAATGCTGGTCGATAACGGGGCAGCCGTCAATGTAATGCCCTCGTCGACGATGTACAAGCTCGGTAAGGTCAGCGAGGACCTGATGGAGACAAAAGTAATCGTCAGTAACTTCACAGGGGGAAAGGCTGATACACTAGGAATCTTGCCTGTCAAGGTGAAGATCGGAAAGACCAGCTTGAAAATTGCATTTTTCGTGGTAGATGCTGCCACCTCTTACAATGCGTTGTTGGGAAGGGACTGGATTCACTCAGCCCTTTGTGTACCATCCTCTCTTCATCAATGCTTGTTAATCTGGGGAGACTCCCCCGAACCTGAAATTATTATGGCCGACAACAGGCCATTCACCACCAAGGTCAACGCTGTCGAGGCAGCGTATTATCGAGATGATGTAGGTCCTTATCGATTTATCGGGCAGGACAAATACGGACGACCGAAGGAAGTCACTTCAAGCAAGAAGTTGACGCATTTGGAAATGGCTTGTTTAGCCAAAGAACTAAGTCGGCCCTGCAACGTCAAGGAGTCAGGGCCGCAAGAAGAGCACTGTCAGGATTAATGAATTGTCCTGATGACGAAAGACCATCGGCCTGTAAGGCCGACAGATTGGAGATTGATGAGATCGTTGTTATCGGGCCACAGC
This sequence comes from Penstemon eatonii, assembly GCA_038501285.1. Classification (NCBI taxonomy): domain Eukaryota; kingdom Viridiplantae; phylum Streptophyta; class Magnoliopsida; order Lamiales; family Plantaginaceae; genus Penstemon; species Penstemon eatonii. Next base: position 33,262,022 of record CM076710.1, on the reverse strand, counting down.
AAGAAGCATGCGCCGATTTGATTCGAAAGTTTCGGGCCTACGTGGCCGAATGTTATACGGGCGATCTCATCTTCGAGGAAGAAACGCCACCGTCGGTCGGCGATGAAATTCAGTTAGAAGAGTTAGCAACGGCGCCAGCCAAGCTTGACGACATCAAGATCCAAGTACAGGATCCTGTTATCGAGGTTGAGTTAGGCAGTGAGGAAGATCACAGGCCAACTTACATCAGCGCATTGCTCGATGATGGCCAGAAGGATCGATTGATCCAAGTATTGACGGAGTACAAGGACTGTTTTGCCTGGATTTACGACGAGATGCCTGGGTTAAGCAGGGAGTTGGTAGAACATCGTATTCCGATACTTGAAGGGTACTTACCCCGGAAACAGCCCCTGCGAAGGATGTCTATCGAGGTCTGTAGACTGATCAGGGAGGAGATCGAGAAGCTGTTAAAGGCCAGTTTTATCGAGGTGGCCCGATATCCGGAGTGGGTAGCGAATGTTGTACCCGTGATGAAGAAGAACGGGAAAATCAGGATATGCATTGATTTTAGAGACCTGAATCTTGCATCTCCCAAAGACGAGTATCCGATGCCAATGGCGGACATGCTAATCGATGCTGCCGCTGGCAATATGTTCCTGACAGCCGTCGACGGAAGTGCAGGTTACAATCAGATTTTTGTGGCTGTCGATGACGTACCAAAGTTGGCTTTTCAATGTCCCGGCGGGATAGGCACCTTCCAATGGAAAGTGATGCCATTCGGACTCAAAAACGCCGGAGCCACTTATCAACGAGCCATGAACTGCATTTTCAGTGAGTACATCGATGACTTTGTTAAAATTTACATCGATGATATCATTATTAAATCGGCTAGTTACGACGAACACTTAACGCATTTGGCGAAGTCATTTGCCAAAATGAGGAAACATAAACTAAAGCTTAACCCCTTGAAGTGTGTGTTTGCAGTTGCGTCAGCCAATTTTCTTGGCTTCTTAGTACATCGCAAGGGGATTGGGGTTGACAAAAATAAGTCCAAGGCTATCTTGACGGCCAGACCTCCGTCGACGAAGAAGGAATTACAACAATTCCTTGGGAAAGTCAACTTTTTACGGAGGTTCATTTCTAACTTGGCTGGAAAAACGAAGGTCTTCTCGCCTTTGTTGAGATTGAAGGACAAAGAGGAATTTTGCTGGCAAACGGAGCACGAGCAGGCGTTTCATGAAATCAAGGATAAGCTGACAACGCCGCCTGTAATGATGCCGCCTGTCAAGGGGAAACCCTTGAAACTATACATATCTGCCACGGATGACACCGTCGGCGGATTTCTGGCACAAGACGACGAGGATGGGTTCGAACGAGCAATCTATTATTTGAGCAGGCACTTGACAGAAACGGAGCAGAGGTATTCACCGATTGAAAAGGTATGTCTTGCACTATTTTTCTCTTGTAAGAAATTACGTCATTATATGTTGCCTGTGAAAGTATTGGTTATTTCTGGTATTGATGTGATAAAGTACATGATAGCTAAACCTGTAATGAGAGGAAGGATCGGTCGATGGGCCATCCAGCTGATGGAGTATCAATTACAATACGTACCGCAAAAAGCAGTCAAAGGCCAAGTATTGGCTGATTTTCTGGTTGACCATCCATGTCTCGATATCGATCAAGCCGTTCTCAAGGAACTGGACTCGATGACAGTAGAGATCAGGCCATGGACACTGGCCTTCGATGGGTCTAGAACCGACAGGCTGTCTGGAGCAGGTATAGTCTTGATTTCTCCATTAAATGTAAAAACTAAGTTATCAATTCAATTTGATTTTGAATGTACTAACAATCAGGCCGAATACGAAGCCTTGATAATTGGACTGGAAATGCTTAGAGAGCTCGACAGCAAGTCTGTCGTCATCATCGGGGACTCGCAGTTGGTTATCAGGCAAATACAAGGTACTTACAAATGCCGAAACCCAACGCTTGACAAATATTATTTAACTGCGATGTCTTTGTTGTCGGAGTTCGTTGACGTTACATGTTACCATGTGACGAGGGGAAACAACAGCGAGGCCAACAGTTTGGCCCAACTGGCGACTGGTGTTGATCTCCCTGATGACATCGAGGAATCCCTCTTTGTCGTCAGGAGACGACACTGTCCTTCATTTATGTATCGAGACAACTTCCTGACTGTTTTGAGTGTGTTTCAGGACCCTGATGATTGGAGAGAGCCGATCAGAAAATATCTGGCTGATCCGTCGGACCGAGCATCTCGACAGACGAGGCTCAGGGCAGTCAATTATGTCTTGATAGGCGATCAACTGTTCAGAAAAAGCCATGACGGCGTGCTCCTGTTATGCGTTGATCATCAAGAGGCCATGAGAATTATGATGGAGGCTCATGAAGGAATTTGTGGGGCCCATCAAATTGGTCACAAGTTAGCATGGCTGCTACGCCGATATGGCTATTACTGGCCAAAGATGGTGGGAGACTGTATTCAATTGGCAAGGGGTTGTGAGAAATGCCAACGCTTCGGGACAGTCCAAAGGATGCCCGTCGAGGAAACGAACATGATAATCAAGCCATGGCCTTTCAGATGCTGGGCCATCGATATCATCGGGGAAATCCATCCCTCGTCTTCCAAACATCATCGATACATTATTGTGGCCACAGATTACTTTACTAAGTGGGTAGAGGCCAAACCGCTCAAACAGGCCAATCAGGCCGAAGTGATGAAGTTCATCAAGGACTTAATCATTCACAGGTTTGGCCTGCCACAGACCATTGTCACTGACAGGGGACTGATGTTCGTCGGTCAAGAGATCAAGGAGTTTGCCAGATCGATGGGTTTTGAATTGGTCCATTCAACACCGTATTATGCACAAGGGAATGGCCAAGCAGAAGCTTCTAATCGAGTCCTCAAGGACATTATCTCGAAAATGATCGAGGAGAACCCAAAAGCTTGGCATTTGATGTTGTCAGAGGCATTGTGGGCTTATCGGACAAGCAAACGAACAAGTACAGGCACCACTCCGTATAAGCTAACTTACGGACAGGAAGCCGTTCTACCGATGGAGATCAACGTCCGATCTCTGCGGGTGATGCAGCAAAACGAGCTGACGCCCGAAGAGTATACTGAAAATATGTTCCAGCAGCTCGATGAGCTCGACGAAATCAGGGTTGCCGCGTTAGACAAAATCGAGGCACAAAAAAGGCTAGTTGCCCGATGCTACGATAAAAAGATACGCAGGAAACAGTTTGACGTCGGGGACATGGTCTGGAGGACTGTTTTGCCACTGCATCAGCGCGAGAAAAAGTATGGTAAATGGAGCGCGACGTGGCAAGGACCATATGAAATCTACTCGATAACCCGAGGTGGGGGCTATATTTTGAAAAAGCCAGATGGGAATCTCTGTCGAGACCCCATCAATGGAAGATATTTAAAAAAGTTTAGGCCCACCCTTTGGGAATCGATGTGTCTAGAGCATCAACGAGCTTTGGAGCTGGAAATCGAGCGGCGCCAAGAGTACTTTAATGCGCCGATCCCTTTGTAAATATAAGTTAAGTTTATGTTCAGTCTTGTTTTTATTTCCCTTTCCGTTTTTTAGACTAAGTTTTTAAAATTAATAGTAGTAGTTGCATTTATTTTTAAGTTTTGTCCAAATACTTCTATTTTAATTTAAATTTTTGTTTCCCCGATTTTCAAGTTTTTACATCAAGGCATTTCGTTTAAGTCTCTTGGGTTGATTTGATTTCAATTAAGTCTTGTTGACAAGAAAGTTGTGTTTTTGCTTGCGAAGTTGTTTGTTGAGTTGCAAAATCAATGGCTTCGATTTTTTGTACATAGTCAGATTTGGTTTCGGTTTTGGAGAAAAATACAAGATAAACCAAGCCAAAAGAAATTCTACTAAGGAAAGGAAAACTAGTTTATGGCCATCAGGCCATTTTACCAATCGAAGCAGCAGAAAATAAAAGGAGCCTTTGGCCATCAGGCCATCGCATTAGTCACTTGAAGAAGTGAATTTGGTTAATTGCCAAAACTTTGGCTGACTGCTAATTCCCCGATATATTACTATAAGTTATCTTATATCGAGTTCATTCAATATCGAGAGGCCAACTGATATCGACGAGCTAGTATCGATAGGTGTCTTGATATCAAGAGATATCTTGATATCGAGAGATCCACATTGATCTGATATCGAGAGATCCATATTGGTCTGATATCGAGAAATCCGCCATCATCAAGGCCATTGTAATTTGGTCTATTTTCTACAAATAGTTTCGGTTTTATAAAGCCGATATTATTAAATGAAGCATTGTCCCAATTTCTCATCTTTAAAAGAGAGAGAAAAACTTCAATCTAAGTCTAATTCGATCAAATTAATTTTTAAATTAATTACATCGAATACGACTTACGGGGGGCATTGTTTGTACCCAAAAAATCACCCTCGACTAATCGAGGAACGACGGCTCGATATAACAAGCCAAAAATGGCATATGGACCGAATTAAGTCACTCCAAAACGGATCAGACCAAATCGGATCCAATTTGGACCGAAAATGGATCAAATCGAACCAATGGGTTGGCTATGAGCCCAATTTCAAAACTCAACCCAATTTCGCAATTAATTAACATTTGGGCCAAAAATATATTAATTAATTGATAAAATTAATTAATAGGCTAAAGTTAATTAATTACTAATTAAAGCCAAATAATGATTAATTACAAACGGGCTCGACCCACTTGATGGCTTTGGCTAATAAAGATTATGGACTGATTAATTAAGATTAATTGGGCCAAGTCTAATTAATTGGCCTATTTTTATAAATAAAGGCCATTAATTGTTTAAAGGGGTAATTAATTGGATAAATTGTGAGACAACAGGGCTCGACCCAGGACCAACCATGGCCCGAGCGGCCCAAATCGGCCATGGCCCACCCCAGATCGGCCACTCTCCATTTTTGGGGCCCACTTGTTGCTTTGTTATTTAATTAATGATTAATTAAGGGATAAGGATTAAGCTAAGTAGTTGGCTTAAAGCACCAAGTCCTTAAAAATCTCTTAATTAGTTATCATTAATCCAATTTCAAACACAACGTTTCTTCTTCTCTAAATCACCACTAACATTAATTTTCAGCAACAAAAGAACTACCACCAAAGTAGTGGAAGTAGTGGAAGGTTTTTCAAGTAGTGGAGAAAGTGGGAAAGTGGCTGTCAAGGCATCAGTTTCTGGCCATCAGCTCTACAGATCCAGCAGCTATAAATACCTTGATACTGTCAGTCGCGCAAGAAGACACACAACAATCAATCAACAAATCTCAGTCTAACACTGATCGACTCAACGCCTCTCCGGAAGTCCAGCGCTCCGCTGCTTCTTTTTCAGCAAACACCCTGTAGAACCCCTGATATCAACCGTCCCTCCTCAGCCACCAGCAACCCTTGACAGCCTGAAGTCTTGCCGCCGCCGCCGCCCAAAATCCGCCGCCGCCGCCGCCCAAGGTCCGCCGCTGCCGCCGCTAAAAATAAGCCGCCGCTGCCGCCAACATTAAGCCGCGGCCGCCGCCGATACTAAGCCGCGGCCGCCGCTGCTTCCGCTGTCCAGACGCTGTCTCGAGCGAAACCCCTTGATAGCAGGCAGTTAACAAGCTGTTTTCTGTCAAGTTATCAGTCTGTCAACTCGTTGATATCAGTCTGTCCCTCCTCAGCCACCAGTGATCCCTGACCGCCTGAAGTCTTGCCGCCGCCGCCACTCTCTTCCACCGTCAGCTGAAACTGACTCGAGCGAAACCACTCGTATCAACCAAGTAGCACGCTGGTAACTGTCATGTAAGTGCCCACGTATTTATGTGACAAACTCATCGAGTAGCCATCTGCTTGATGAGCTCGTCGTCAAGTAGCCATCTGCTTGACGGCTATCGGCTAAGTAGCCATCTGCTTCGTCGATGCCTTGGTCAGTGGCCACCCGCTGATCAGGAGCCCGATTGGTGGTTATCCATCAAGGTTGGGCGAACCATTGACGGTGGTCCCCCGTCGTCAATGTTACTTTCTGTCAACTTAATGTATTGTCATGTTTCATCAGCTCATCGGCGGGTTCCCTGCCGATCAAGGAGTCATTTTTCAGAACTTAATAGACTTATCAACTCGTTGGCAGACCTTGCCAAGAAAGGAGAACTTTACCGTTTTGCATATTTTTGTTATGTTTGTACATCGGGAAACGTGCTAATTTTCTTTTATTCTTAATGGAAGTAATTTAGTTCGTGTATTTCGTTTTCATTTACTTAAATATGCTTTACGTTGACTAATTTCCATTGATACGCTGTTTTTGTCAAGCCTTTGTTTTCTGTCAAGGTGATTGTGTAAAATTGATTGATCGTCGACCTGTTTACTGATTTATAAATCCGCTGATATGATAAGCAGGCCATCGATTGGCTATAAAATATGGCATTTCATGAGAGATTTTCATAAATTGTTTAAGTCCTGCGGCCAGGCAGGCATAGAAAAGAACTAAGGGTAGTGTTTGCCTACTCTGTCACAATCGTTTAGAAGTCAGCCTTATCAGGACAACTTAATTTGATATCAATATGTCTTTGTCAGGACACTCGTATTATTGTTATACTGATATCAACATGTCTACTTTTGAATCGTTATGTTTGCACGCACAAACATTGGCACGCCCGCATCTATTTTATATCATATCGAGGTATTTCTCGTTGAGCTATTGGCTCGTCGAGGGATTCACTGACAGGTTTATAGCAAGCAATATTTTGGCACACCTTGATGCCAAGCATACCTCGATGTCGATCCCTCGACGCCAAGCATCCCTTGATGTCAGTTTTATTGCAAATAATATTTTGGCACTTTTTGATGCCAAGGGTTGCTCGATGTCGTCGAGGCGTTCCTCGATGCTAAATTTATACGCAAGCAGTTTTTTGATGCCATGTATTGTCCGATGCAAAATTTATAGCAAACAAAAGGAAGCTAGGAAAACTCTCCTAAATCCAAGACTCAGCAATAATGCCACACATAACCTAACTAAATGGAGGAGAATCTGCAATTGGGATGTCCCTGTCCCCTTATCCTTATTCCCCCGATGTTTTATGTTGATTTTTGTACCCCTGATGTCCCCAAAGCTATTGTATCTGACTTATTTTCCTTCATTTGCATAATCATTTGACTTAAAAAAAATGTAAAATAGCTATATCGATCAACTATAGGTATAAAATATCCACCTGTAATAAAATCCATCTAACTACCCAGTGTAAGTGCGGGGCGACTAAGGTGCGGCCTGCCGTAACTAGACTCATGTGCAGCCCCCCTTAAAATCGCGCCACGTGGCGACGATAACTAACACTTTAATTTTGCCAAGTTGGACCGATTTATTATTGTCCAAATTAACCTTTTGTTTTATTTTTAAATGAAAATCAAAATAATAACTTCAAATTGAAAAGTCATTTATATCCTTTTTACTTAACTTAAATTTAAAACACTTAAAACTTAATTAAACAAAGACACTTATAACCTTTCACATAATAAACCTAAATTTATATCCGATTTATTTCCATGATTTAAAGACACAATTAGGGTAAAACTAAATTTCATCTTCCATGATTAAAAAAACCAAATTCATCTTCTACGATTAAAAAAACCAATTACAATTCAAAATTCATCTTCCACGATTAAGAACACTAATTACAATTCAAAATTCATCTTGCACGATGTTGCGTTCCAAATACTAATACGCAAACTACGCAAGTATACGGTCGTTACAAGTAATAAAGTGATAAGGAGTGTCGAACCCACGAGGAATTGTTCAATTAATTACCAACTAACGTCTTGTTACTTCGACTTAGATTTGTAAGTTGAGTTTGGTGAGGTGATGGTAGTTTTGATACTACAACTCAATTAAGGTGACTAAGGAAACTAACACTTGACTTAATATATGTAAAGGCTTCTATGATTTTACGTCATCTAGTTCAATTCAAGACTAACGACTCAACAATTGACAACCACACTCATGTTTGTTGTTCAAGATTTCATAAAATATTCATACGTATCTTCCAAATAGCGTACGAACCTACCAAAGTAGACTAATCCAATTTATGTCTAAAAGGATTAAGCCTAAGTGATGCATTAATTCCAAACCTTATTAGAACATGAAATGACCTAGGTATATTCCTATCCTAAAATCAAATCACAACCTAGTTTTTCAATCTAATCTTTAATCCACTATGCCTAGCAATTAAAGATCAATTCATTTCATCCTATGGTTGATCAAACCACAAGTTGACAAAAGCTCAAACTAGTTTAACAAACACTTGTATACAAGCATAACAACAACCATTAACTCATCATTTAATCAAGAATCAAGAACCAAACATAGGATCAATAAAAACATAGAATAAAGGAGATTAGCTACTCATAACAATAAATATATCATTCATTACATTAATGAAAACCATAAATGTAATTGAACAAGTAAAAGAGTTAGAGTTGGCATAGTGGTGGAGATCTTCAACTACTTCTCCCTCAAGCCTTTTTATCTTCAATGGGGAGTCCAAGTGTTTGTTCTTCTTTCCAAAGTGCAAACCCTTCTCTTTTCTTCAAAGGAGGCAAGATGTAAATTGAAGTATGTGTAAGTTGTGAAGGATTTCCTCCTCACCTTCTAACCTAGCAAGAACTACCAACTTCCAATGCCTAAGTTACCCTCCAAACTAATGCAACTAAGGCCAAAAAGTCCCCCAAGATGCCTAAAAATACAAGTGGGATCAAAAGGAGAAAATACAAGAAACCCCCTGTCTTTCCCGCAGAAGAAATCTGCTAGTAGCAGGGACCTCGCCGCGGCGAGGTAGGACCTCGCGGCCGCGAGGTTTAGGCCGTAGGTTTCCTGCAGATTTTCTTCTCTGCTGCACTTTCTTCCGAGCAGCATATCTTTTGATTCCTTACTCCGATTGCGGATCCGTAAAGTCCGTAGCGTAGCTAGCTCACTCATCTAAAACATATCCAAAATTCAGCTCATTTGGATCATCCATGAAATATTTATACATGTTCTAGTGAGAAGCTATCTACATTCTTGTACAATTTGCTTCGGGTTCTATTTCCTTTGAAGCTCAAGCTTGACTCGCGGGGTGGGCAGAGTGACTCGCAACATTGATACGCAACTCCGAATCTCTCTAAGATGTCAATACCTACAAACCACGGAGAAAACGATCAAAACGAGAACAAAAACACGAAAAACGAACAAAGGCCTAACAAAGGGGCCAAAAGCACAAAAGAACGAAAACAAGCGGAACAAACAGAAACTCGGATCAAAACAAGATGTTTTGGGCTTAATGAGATAGGTAATAACGACGTTTTCACGGCGTTATCAACACCCCCAAACTTAAACACTTGCTCGTCCTCGAGCAAAAAACAAAACAAGCTTGCTTAAGATCAAAATGCTAAAACTTAACACTTTCAAATTATTCTTTAAACAAGCTCCACGTGTGTGTGTGATGGCTTCGGCTAGATTCTATCTTAGGTGAATACGTCACGATAGGTCAAAATCATCGATTCTATTTGCAAGGACTTCTAATGTTTGACAAAGAATCTCTCCTCACCGTAGATTACAAACTTAATGCTCAAATCACTTCACGAAACTAAGTTATAGGTAATTTAAGAGTGTTATCCCTATTCTTGAATTAATTGACGATTTTTAGCTCCTAACTCTTTTCTCACCATACTTTGCTTTTCTTTTGATTTACAATAATAACTTAGCACTTTGTGCTTTACAAGAATATTATGATACGATATTATCACTAATGGCGAACTTTATGCAATTTTGCTTTTGTGGGCTACTAGCTCCACTCTTTTTCTTCTATTACAACTTTTGCACTAAAACAATGAGATAGAGTAATTACAAAAAATGATCAATGAAAACTAACAATTGAAGGCTTAGCCTTTCTTTTCTCTCTTAGAAGTGCGTACATTTTAGCAACTTCTCTACTCATTTCTTTTAAGAGTTAGGTGTTCAAAGGTCTTTCATTCTCGAAAAGGGTTTACTCCCCCAAACTTAGGCCATTTATGCTCTTTTTACATTTAGATTCCAAGCTAAGGATTGGAGGGATTCTAAGCTAAGCGAAAGGAGTCATAGATCCTATTATCGCTAAAGTTCGTGTTGGGATAGTGGTTGGGATGCCTCGATTGTCAGAACAACGACAGTGCGGAATTTAAAATTTTTCGAAGCACCCAAGGTCCCATATTAATTCTCCATATTAATTATACGCAAGCAAGAAACAAAAACTCACATAGTAATTAAACAAGGGGGTTTTTGCGATATACCTCACCACAGGCAAGGTGGTGGAAACCTTCAGTTCTGGATCTGGATTTGGATCTGGTTCACAGAAGTGATCCAAGCGTCTCACCTCCAAAGTTAGTCCACACCAATTGGATTCTGGCAACACCTCAAGATCTTAGGCTCAGAACTGGATTCAGGAGATTTGTCGAAGCAGGACTGTGCAGATCTACTTGACAGGTCAAGATCTAACACGGTGGAACAAGGGAGAGGCGGCGGCGGCGCTAGGGCAGCCCACGGCAGCAGGTGGCGGCGGCTACTAGCTTGGTGGCGCTAGGGTTTGCGGCACAAGAGGGGGCGGCGGCTCCTAGGTCTTAAGGAGGCTAGGGTTTTTCTCTTAGGGTGTTAGATTTTGAGCTCAAGTAGAACCCTATTTATAGACTCCCTCTTGACCTAGGTTTTGCAAGACTCCTTATGGGCTTTTAATTAAAGGCCCATGTCTTGCAAGCCTTTCATTTAATTAATTACTTAATTAAATGCCCAATCCAATTAAATCATTATTTCATATATATAATTAATTAGCAACTCAATTAAGTATTTAATTAATTAAGTCAGCCAATTAATTAATCTCCCACTTGAATTAAATACTTTTAATTCATTTAATTGATTTAATTACCTTTAAATCAATTAATTCCTTTTGTATCCTTTTCAACAGTCACCGTCCAATTGTATTGTGTGTGACCCTCTGGGTTCACCATCAATTGGCAGCAGGCCCACGAATTCTTTGTGATTTAATTTATGAACAATAAATTGCTCCGGTCAATTAAACAACCTTTAATTGACCACTCCTAGAATCAAATCCTCTATTAACTCAGGAGTACCTACACTTCATGGTCGATGTCTAGCCACAAGCCCATGAAGCCCAACTTCAGGTGAATTGATACTTGTGAACCTCGTCTCATATAATTACCATGTACATACGGTCCTTCTATCGACTAATATTCCCGATCAAGACTTAGGGTGTGTGAATTGATCGGCACCTCTAAATTTGTCTCGATAACTATACTTTCTAATTCAGGATAATATTCCAGTGTGACTGCTAAATTTGGAAACCCCTTCCCAAATCCGTCACCGACCACGGCCGTGGATTCCTCGGATATATTATCTAAGAATCGTATAGGAAATTCTCTCACCCATTACAGTGAGTCAATAGATTCCATATTGGTACTAACCACCCGCGTACATGTCCATACGCACCCAACCTAGGCATGTTATGATCAAGCTAAGTGATCTATACCTAGATCTAAGTACGCACTTTCATATACCGAATTCGCCCTAGCACCTCAAGTCAAAGGACTAAATCGTACACTATTATAATCCTTGAGAAACATCCCATCACCGATATGCGACATGCGCTTCCACAATGGGTTTCTCTGTTCGGGTCGTTCGATGCGTTCAATCCTCCATTGAACCACCTACTCATATACACTGGCCTCAAATGCCTTGCTCATGAAATGCTACAAATTCACTCCATGTGAATCATGCATACTCGTACAAGTCTTGGCGATTCCTACGATACCCCGTCTCGTTCGGAATCTATGACTTGGAACAGTTTTAAGATTACGACCTTTGAAACTGTTTCATGATTGCACTCAGTACTGAAGTGAATCGTCCCATAGTCAAATGTAATCTAAGGATTTCATCCAATCGCTTAAATATATTCGCGAGAGATGAAGTTGGCCATTGTTTATCCTTATACTCGTATAAATAAACATGCGTATTATTACATTTATACTAAAGAAAGATAATGATAGTTCCAATACAAGCTAAATATATTGGCTTGCAGGGCACTATCCTATCAATCTTCCACTTGCCCTAAAGCCAATCACAAACGTTTCTAGGACCCATCTTTTTAAAGATGTTCTTCGAACTCATTTCATGATATAGACTCCTTTTAGTGGATCCGCTAAGTTGTCTTCTGAGTCGACGCGATCCATTACGCACGTTAACTCTACCAATGATTTTTTTTTTTAATCAAATGGTACCTTTCTTTCAATTGTGTTTAGATTTCTGGTAAGATCTCGAATGCTTTGCTTTAGCAATAACTCCAATGTTATCATAGAAGATAATCATGAGCTTCGCCATGCTAGGCACTACATCCAGCCATAGGATGAAGTTTTATATCCAAACACTTTCTTAAGCCGCATTTAATGCTACATTTAATGCTGCAATATATCTTGCTTCAGTGGTTTAGATGGTTACGGTGATTTGCTTGGAACCCTTTCAAATTTACCGTTACCCCATTGATGCAGGATATGTATCCAAAAATGGATATATTTAATTCATCCACATCAGACTGAAAAATTCGAATCAGTGAATCCTTCGAATTTTAATTCTCCACTACCACCGTAGACCAAGAACAAATCCTTTAGTCTTTGTCAAGAGCTTAAGGATATCTTTTACGGTGGTCCAGTACTTCTTCACTGGAGTTTGACTAGCAACTGCTCGCGAAATTTGAGCATGTTCTACGTCTAGTCTAGTACATAGTAAAGCATGCCACATGCAACCTTTTGTTTGAAACATAAGGTATTTGAGACATTCTCCTTTATTCTCATTTGATGTAGGGCACATCGATTTTGGAATAAGGGATATAGTGTCTTACTGGAAGCAATCCTTTCTTGGATTCTTCATACTGAATAATTTCAGTATTGATTCTATGTACTTAGATTCAGAGAGTGTCAGCATCTTTTCTGATCTACTTCATAGATACGTATCCCAATACGCAAGATGCTTCTCCTAAATCTTTCATGGAGAATTGGACGGACAACCATGCTTTCGTCTGTGCTAACATTCCGATATCATACCAGATAGCCAGAACATTATCGACATATAAAATATGAGCTTCATCGCGCTCCCACTAATCCTTTTGTACACTCATGGTTCATACTCGTTTTGATGAAGTCAAATGTCTTGACTATCTCATCAGAACAAATGTGAATCTAAATGGATCCAGACATTGCTAATGGAGAAAAGGTTTCATCAAAGTCTGTTCCAGAACATTGTGAATAGCCTTTTTACCAATAGTCAATTCTCAGATGCAACACTCTCCATTCATTCCAAGTTTGAAGATCCACTTATAATTTATAGCCAACTTATAGGGATAAATCCCTCGGGGGGATCAATCAAGGTTATACCTTGTTGGAATGGATGGGATCCATTTCGGGTTGCATGGCTTCGAGCCACGCATCCGAATCTATGTCTGACATCGCTTCTTGATAGGTCCTTGGATCACTTTCCACTTTCTCGTTTTCGTGAATGAAACCAAATCGCTCTGGCTCCTTACGAATTCGATCAGACCTTTGAAGAGTAGGTGTACTTGTAGGTTCAGTAAAGTCTGGATTAACTCCCACTGTTTGCGGGGACGGGTCCAAATCTTGGACTTCATCAAGTTCCATGACGTTTCCATTTCCTTTGACGAGAGATTCATCAACAGAGGAACGGGTATTCAGAAGAAACGATTGTTTCTCATTGTCGTGGAACAGGTATCCAATGGATTTCGTTGGATACCCCACAATTATATACAAATTGGATCTATTAGCCAATTTATCTCCTTTCTTGTTTCTACCATCGGCAGGAGATCTCCATACTCAGAGGTAAGAGCACAGAGGTATTTTGCCATACCTTTCTTGGTAAAGCTTTGTAGGCACAAACTTTGAAGGTACTTTGCTTAGTATCTTCGATGCAGTCAGGAGGACTAACTCCTAGAATGCATAAGGAAGTTTAACAAAACTCAATATGGATCGAACAATGTTAAACAATGTTAGATTCCATCTCTTTAGACACTTCAATAAGTTGAGGTGTCTTAGGATGAGTTTGTTGTATGAGAACCTTATTCTCAATGAGATAATTGAGGAATCCTTGACAAGTATTTGCTATCTCGATTAGATCGAATAATACTATGTCTTTGTTGATTCTCTACTTCGTATTGAAATACCTTTAAAACTTTCAAAGGTTTTTCGGATTTGTATCTCACTAGATTCATTTTCAACTAACGACCAAGGTCATTAGCAAAAAGTACGAAGTATGAGTAATCTCCTCTCTCAGTAACCTTTAGTGATCCATACTCATGGATTAAATCCAGGTTTTGTTTGGTTCGCTCTGGATTCTCTGTGACGGGAGATCTGGTCATCTCTCCTTTGAGATATGATTCGCAGGTTGGAAGTTCATCCAAGTTCTATTTTTCAAGAAGCTTAGGTGAAACCAACTTTTGAATCCTACTCTTGGAGAAGTGTCCAAGTCTAGCGTACCAAAGTTATGGAATATTATCTTTGTATTAATTTGAACTTCACACATTAATTCAATGAAATTGAGTTAATGGTTTAATTCAATTAATTTACTTCCTTTCAATTAACTTCTTTAATTGCTTCCTTTTTCCTTTTCAATTAACCCTTTAATTGAAACGTTGCTTAATTAATTAGATTATCTAATCAATTAAACATATCAGTGCCTTTCTTAGATCCAGTGGGATAATTCGACTTTTAGGCTACTTGCGTTCTTTTGACTACCTTTATGGTCGAATTAGAAGAGAATAAATTCCTCTTCATTTTACTCTTCTTTGACTTTGCAGTCCATGAAGTGTAAACGATCATTACAGGTTTATCCTATTTGCCTTTAACCAGTACTTTGGTTGATTCATGAAATGTGATCGACTTATCAAATAAGATCAGTGTATTTCAAGAGTCATTTGAATGAGCGGGAGGAGAATTTAGGAGGAAGTTAATGTTAAGATCACTTGCAGGCTTACGTCTAATCGATCCAGTTTTCAACTAGATTGATAAAACAAAGACAGTGATCCTTGACACTAGTTCCTTCATTTATTCTCGAGTTTTGAAACAATTCCTTAGAAGTCTAGAATCAAATCGATTCAAAACTACTCCTCAAAACAAGCCTTTTGAGGTGGAGGTTTGTTTCAGAAGACTGGTCCTCGAAACGGGCCTTTTGAGGTGGAAGCTTCAGACATGCTCCTCATGTTACTTCCATAGCTCGTTCAATCTTGATGCTTATTTGATGAAACTATCATTAAGATTCCCATACTTCATAGGTGATTCGTTTCACTTTTGAGATTAATCTTTATAGGAGAAAACGATCATTAATATTCCCATACTCTACGGGTGATTCGTTTCTTTTATTTTGACTTATCTCGGAAGCTCATAAGGCATAGGCTCGTCGTTTAAGAACATCATTCCCCTTTTGGAATTTAAGACAATTCTCAAGTTTTGCCTAGTCGATATTTTGATCCAGTTATTTTATTTGTCGAGGATAAATAGTAAAATGGATAATTACAGATATCTCAGTATCCTAAAGAGAAGACAAAGATTCAGTGGACTAGTTAATGAATAATACTTATAATCTACGAAGGTTGGACTCTCTATCGTAGAAGTTCTCCCACTATTTTATCGAAACAATTACCCCTTCAATTGTTCGGGAAATTCTATTTCCTAGTAGGTCTTGACGTCCCAGCGGCAATTAATTGCACCCACGACTCGTGGCCATACAACCAATTCCCCAGGTAGGCATACTTATTGCCAATTGTGTCACTCCACAACCTTCAAGCTATTTTGCCTCGGTTTTCGCACTTATCTAGCACTGCTACATCATAAGTGTTACTAATCGTTAAGTCTAACCCATCAATCATGATGAGCAACGGGCCCGGTCGTGAGTTCTCCGTAACTAGTTATCGGTCGATCCTCACATCCCGACCAGTCCTCACCCTTGTCGTGTTTAGTTAAAAACAGGAGTCAAGGAATTTCGCGTATTGTCCCTTTCTTCGACTCGGGTGCCAGACTCTGGATCACCTCTATCGATAAGTAGACAACATACGCTAGTCCCTATTGATGCAAGGCTTGGATTTATATAAATACTTCATTTTATTTTAATCCAATATGACTTAATATTTAATTCGAGAGGGGAATTTCTGGTTTGAAAGTTATACTAACTCTCCTCGAGATCTCACCGATTCAGTTATGCTTTATCTTTTATTACGATCTAATATTCTAGCGCGTAATACCATACAAGCTAAATATAAATCGACAAATAAATAAAAGCCATACAAGCCTAGCATGCATACTACCACAATATGTTTTCGATCGGGAGCCTCCTATGTGGGCCATCATCGAGCCAATGATGTTGGCCCTATTGGTCAATCTAAAGGGTTCTCATATAGGCCTATGCTATTACACAATGTACCATGCATACATGACCTTCATGTCTTCTTGGGCTCCCACCTTGCTTGTAAACGGGCCTCAATCCTAAACTAGGAAAGCAGTAAAGCCCTATTCAATTACAAAGGCTCAAAGTGGCCCAAAAACATAATAGGCTCGCAGGCCTAATAAAAACCAAACAATAAATTAAACCAATCACATCTAACCTAAGGTCAAGGCTCGGCTCGATTGAAAACCACGTAAACAGTTCACGTAGAGCAAGAAACATGCAAACAACTTTTACCCATTTCTTCCTTAATTTTAAAACATCCTTTTAAAACTAACTTCCTATGATTCTTACCTTTTAGTCACTACTAATTATGACAAAATGAATACTCGGGTAAACAAAAATAAATTTTCTGCTCAAATTCAGATTCTGTTTTTCAACTTTTGAAAATTGCATTTTCACCCCTCAACTTTCGAAAATTGCACTTTGACCCCAAAACTTTTAAAAAGTTACAAAAACACCCCTGGGCAGATTTGGGCATCTACCAGAAAATAATATTTTGAATTCTAAAATTTTTTGATTTTTCAAATTGACCCCTCTAGTTTCGGTAATTGCAAAACAGCCCCAAAGTTTTCGGAAATTACAACTTGACCCCAAAACCCGTGCGACCAGATTTGCAAAAACAGTCCAGAATTTTAAAATTTCCAAATTTCAAAAATTCGAATTTTTCAGCCCACAAAAACCCCTATATGCGATTTTTAGTTCAAAAAGTCCTGGAGTTTTCAAAAACTATAAAATCGGCACAGATCTGAAAAAGCAGTTTTACCCAATCATAGATCCAGTCATAACAAGTAAGAATCAATTTACAGAACATAATTATCACGTGTTTACATATACATAATTAAACATATACCGTGAAAACACATTATGTTCAGGCTTTTTGTATAATAATGATGGAGTTGGCTCTGATACCACTGTTGGGATAGTGGTTGGGATGCCTCGATTGTCAGAACAACGACAGTGCGGAATTTAAAATTTTTCGAAGCACCCAAGGTCCCATATTAATTCTCCATATTAATTATACGCAAGCAAGAAACAAAAACTCACATAGTAATTAAACAAGGGGGTTTTTGCGATATACCTCACCACAGGCAAGGTGGTGGAAACCTTCAGTTCTGGATCTGGATTTGGATCTGGTTCACAGAAGTGATCCAAGCGTCTCACCTCCAAAGTTAGTCCACACCAATTGGATTCTGGCAACACCTCAAGATCTTAGGCTCAGAACTGGATTCAGGAGATTTGTCGAAGCAGGACTGTGCAGATCTACTTGACAGGTCAAGATCTAACACGGTGGAACAAGGGAGAGGCGGCGGCGACGCTAGGGCAGCCCACGACAGCAGGTGGCGGCGGCTACTAGCTTGGCGGCGCTAGGGTTTGCGGAACAAGAGGGGGCGGCGGCTCCTAGGTCTTAAGGAGGCTAGGGTTTTTCTCTTAGGGTGTTAGCTTTTGAGCTCAAGTAGAACCCTATTTATAGACTCCCTCTTGACCTAGGTTTTGCAAGACTCCTTATGGGCTTTTAATTAAAGGCCCATGTCTTGCAAGCCTTTCATTTAATTAATTACTTAATTAAATGCCCAATCCAATTAAATCATTATTTCATATATATAATTAATTAGCAACTCAATTAAGTATTTAATTAATTAAGTCAGCCAATTAATTAATCTCCCACTTGAATTAAATACTTTTAATTCAATTAATTGATTTAATTACCTTCAAATCAATTAATTCCTTTTGTATCCTTTTCAACAGTCACAGTCCAATTGTATTGTGTGTGACCCTCTGGGTTCACCATCAATTGGCAGCAGGCCCACGAATTCTTCGTGATTTAATTTATGAACAATAAATTGCTCCGGTCAATTGAACAATAAATTGCTCCGGTCAATTAAACAACCTTTAATTGATCGGCACCTCTAAATTTGTCTCGATAACTATACTTTCTAATTCAGGATAATATTCCAGTGTGACTGCTAAATTTTGAAACCCTTCCCAAATCCGTCACCGACCACGGCTGTGGATTCCTCGGATATATTATCTAAGAATCGTATAGGAAATTCTCTCACCCATTACAGTGAGTCAATAGATTCCATATTGGTACTAACCACCCGCGTACATGTCCATACGCACCCAACCTAGGCATGTTATGATCAAGCTAAGTGATCTATACCTAGATCTAAGTACGCACTTTCATATACCGAATTCGCCCTAGCACCTCAAGTCAAAGGACTAAATCGTACACTATTATAATCCTTGAGAAACATCCCATCACCGATATGCGACATGCGCTTCCACAATGGGTTTCTCTGTTCGGGTCGTTCGATGCGTTCAATCCTCCATTGAACCACCTACTCATATGCATTGGCCTCAAATGCCTTGCTCATGAAACGCTACAAATTCACTCCATGTGAATCATGCATACTCGTACAAGTCTTGGAGATTCCTACGATACCCCTTCTCGTTCGGAATCTATGACTTGGAACAGTTTTAAGATTACGACCTTTGAGACTGTTTCATGATTGCACTCAGTACTGAAGTGAATCGTCCCATAGTCAAATGTAATCTAAGGATTTCATCCAATCGCTTAAATGTATTCGCGAGAGATGAAGTTGGACATTGTTTATCCTTATACTCGTATAAATAAACATGCGTATTATTACATTTATACTAAAGAAAGATAATGATAGTTCCAATACAAGCTAAATATATTGGCTTGCAGGGCACTATCCTATCAGTTCGTTATCCACTTTAAATATAATCATAGCCATTGCCAATGTGTCTTAAACTTTGTAGAGCATGTTCAAATAATAATAAGAATTTGAAAAATTTTGGCGGGTCGACTTAGCATGCAACAAGTGACCTTACTCCCCCAAACTTAAAATGCACAATGTCCCCATTGTGTGAATTGAGAGTGACGGAATAAGGTACGACACGACAAAAACAAGAACACAACAAAAACACAAGAAAACAAAACAAAATAATAAATGAGCGAGCACGACTCTAATTAATAACAACAAGCAAACGTTATAAATTGAAACGAGTAAACATGCCAATATCTCTCAAGAGTTAATAACAAAACCAACACAAGACGAGAATATAATTAAAACATTGTAAGCTAAATTTAAAACGACGGGACTGCGTAAATTTAAATCCAACGTCCCTTTTCGTATGCATCCCGTGGTTGCTCCCATCTTTAGTGGTTTCGTGCATTGAGGGCACGCTCCATTGCTTTCCCGTACTCTTCCCTTTTATTTCAAATGCGCAACTTTCCCCCAAACTTATGTTGCAACTACACAACCTCAATAAACCAATACCCCGGCAACTCCACAATCGTAAACTAGCAAAGAGGGAAAAAATTTCTCACACACAATTTATCAAACACCTTGTGTGCACTCCTCAATTCACTAATTCTCTTCAAAGTTTACAAGAGCTTCAACCCAAAAAATTATCAATACCAAACAATTCAACACTAATACCATCAAGCAATACCCTCAAGTAGTTTAGCCATTCTTACCTCTTTATGCACAAATTTAATCGAACTCGACGAATGTCGACTTTTTGAACCCTTGAGTGTTGAATTCGGATTTGGTTTAGTAATGGGGGAATTGAGGTTTTTGGAGTGGATTGGTGAGTGATAATGGATTGAGAGTGAAGGGGAGAGGGATTTGTGTGAGTTTGGGAAGAATTGAGTGAGTGAGACTTGAGAGGGGGAAGTTATCGTGAGAGAGGGAAGGGAGTTTGTGGGAGACTTGTTTAAAATTGAAGGTGAGAAAGTGTGGTTTTAAATTTTTTTTTTCAACACAATACAACTTCTCACCTTAGTTTGTTCGCAATCCAAGGTTCGTTCGCTCGACCTCGCTCGATTTGTGCTTGTCAATCCTCTATCATTCACGCGCGCTCATTTACCTACAACACAAAATGCAAAACGCAAAAACGAAAACAAAAACGACACAAAGCACAAAACACAAACACACAACAACAAAGGAAAAAGCAATAGGCTTGGGTTGCCTCCCGAGGAACACTTGTTTATAGTCGTGAGCTCGACTTGAAACTTCTCTTTTCTTTTAGGGTGGCCAATAATCGAATAGGATCCCATCGGGATCAAATATGAGCCCCGACCTTTTTGCTTTTAAATTCGTCCCACGCTTTAATTAATCCATTGTACGGTCTCTTGGGACGGATTTGAACCACATATCAAATCGAAAACTTTTATCTCCCGGTTCAAATCTTTTGTAATCTTTCCCCATAATTATCCATGTCGCTTTGCTCGGGTAGATCCACTTGTCTTCTTTGGGAATAACCAAGTCCACATAAGAATATTTGATGACCTTTTGATCAAACCCTTCATCCATGATGAACTTATCGTCCTTTGCAAGCTCTGTCGATCCACCTTGTTCTTCCTCTCTAGTAGGAAGCTCATTTGTTTCTAACATTTCACTCGGTTCATTAAAGCTTTCATTAGGAGCAACTGATTCAATTGTACTCGGCAAAGCTCCCGGGGGTCTTATGCTTAAGGCTTGTGAGATTTGCTCCATTTGTGTTTGAAGATCCCTTAATGTCCCCGAGTCTTCTTGCAACTGTTTGGAAACCTCTTCCAATTTAGAATCATTGTTAACCATGTATTTGGTGGTGTGCTCCATGAACTTGGTGAATGCTTCTTCCAAAGATGATTGTGCCTCTACCGGAGGTTGAGAATATTCATGATAGTTCGGTTAGATGAATGGTGTAGTCATCATCATATCCGGGTGTGGTCCACCTCCCCACTCATTGTTCCTTGGATAATACGGGTTATTTCGACATCCGATATTGTAGCCATTGTAAGTGGGACACGGCTCATAATGATTACCCATGTATGAATTCTTATATTGCAAATAATTTGGACTCATTGGGCAACCGGCGATTGTGCTCTCCCCTATGCAATGCATACAATAACAAAGTGATGTTCCCTCGGTTGACCTTGGATAGCAATCATTGTAGGCCATCGTACCTAGGAAGACAAATATCACAACGTAAATAACAAATCCAAGCTAAGATATACAAGAATAAAAATTGGCAAATAATCGTTACAATTCACCGACAACGGCGCCAAAAACTTGTTGCGTTCCAAATACTAATACGCAAACTACGCAAGTATACGGTCGTTACAAGTAATAAAGTGATAAGGAGTGTCGAACCCACGAGGAATTGTTCAATTAATTACCAACTAACGTCTTGTTACTTCGACTTAGATTTGTAAGTTGAGTTTGGTGAGGTGATGGTGGTTTTGATACTACAACTCAATTAAGGTGACTAAGAAAACTAACACTTGACTTAATATATGTAAAGGCTTCTACGATTTTACGTCACCTAGTTCAATTCAAGACAAACAACTCAACAATTGACAACCACACTCATGTTTGTTGTTCAAGATTTCATAAAATATTCATACGTATCTTCCGAATAGCGTACGAACCTACCAAAGTAGACTAATCCAATTTATGTCTAAAAGGATTAAGCCTAAGTGATGCATTAATTCCAAACCTTATTAGAACATGAAATGACCTAGGTATATTCCTATCCTAAAATCAAATCACAACCTAGTTTTTCAATCTAATCTTTAATCCACTATGCCTAGCAATTAAAGATCAATTCATTTCATCCTATGGTTGATCAAACCACAAGTTAACAAAAGCTCAAACTAGTTTAAACACTTGTATACAAGCATAGCAACAACCATTAACTCATCATTTAATCAAGAATCAAGAACCAAACATAGGATCAATAAAAACATAGAATAAAGGAGATTAGCTACTCATAACAATAAATATATCGTTCATTACATTAATGAAAACCATAAATGTAAATGAACAAAGTAAAAGAGTTAGAGTTGGCTTAGTGGTGGAGATCTTCAACTACTTCTCCCACAAGCCTTTTTATCTTCAATGGGGAGTGTAAGTGTTTGTTCTTCTTTCCAAAGTGCAAACCCTTCTCTTTTCTTCAAAGGAGGCAAGATGTAAATTGAAGTATGTGTAAGTTGTGAATGATTTCCTCCTCACCTTCTAACCTAGCAAGAACTACCAACATCCAATGCCTAAGTTACCCTCCAAACTAAGGCAACTAAGGCCAAAAAGTCCCCCAAGATGCCTAAAAATACAAGTGGGATCAAAGGGGGGAAAATACAAGAAACCCCTTGCCTTTCCCGCAGAAGAAATCTTCTAGTAGCAGGGACCTCGCCGCGGCGAGGTAGGACCTCGCGGCCGCGAAGTTTAGGCCGTAGGTTTCCTGCAGATTTTCTTCTCTACCGCACTTTCTTCCGAGCAGGATATCTTTTGATTCCGAACTCCGATTGCGGATCCGTAAAGTCCGTAGCATAGATAACTCACTCATCTAAGACATATCCAAAATTTAGCTCATTTGGATCATCCATGAAATATTTATGCATGTTATAGTGAGAAGCTATCTACATTCTTGTACAATTTGCTTCGGGTTCTACTTCCTTTGAAGCTCAAGCTTGACTCGCGGGGTGGGCAGAGTGACTCGCAACATTGATACGCAACTCCGAATCTCTCTAAGATGTCAATACCTACAAACCACGGAGAAAACGATCAAAACGAGAACAAAAACACGAAAAACGAACAAAGGCCTAACAAAGGGGGCCAAAAGCACAAAAGAACGAAAACAAGCGGAACAAACAGAAACTCGGATCAAAACAAGTTGTTTTGGGCTTAAAGAGATAGGTAATAACGATGTTTTCACGGCGTTATCACACGATTACGGAAACTAACTACAAGTTAGTTCAAAATCAATCTCTTCATCACTATCTCCTCAAACCTAATCAACCTCTTCATCACAATCTCCACAAACCTAAATATGGTGGGAAATTGTACAATCCCGGATGACGAAGTTGATGCAAGCCGTGATGAACAAGGTAATTAATTTGGAGATGATAATTTATATGATGTGAACTAATTAACGTAAAATTCAATCGAATTTTATAGTAAACCTCAATCGAGATTACAGTTTTTTATATGTGATTATATTGTTCTCTTAATTTTGATTAACTAAACTATTTACAGAAATTTTTAATCCCTTAGAAATTTAATTTGGTTTTATGCACAATTTGTTATAACAATCGAGTTTTACGTTAATTTCAATTGAGTTTTATAGTAAATTTCAATCGAGATTTATAGTGGTTTATGATTGATCATATTTTTCTCTTAATTTCGAGCAATTTAACAATTTACAGTAAATTTATAATACCCGAATTCAATCAACCTCGAGTTTGCTATTGGTTGTTTGTTGTTTTTGCACGACATTTAGTTGTCGGTATTCAGATTTGGGAGAGATATGTGTGTTGAATGTTGATGCTGTTCTGAGTTCTTGTTTTCTGAGATTTATAGCATAATGGAACTCGGCCATTAAGATATTAATTAGTTTGCAATTCCCTGTATCAAATTAAATAAATCAGTTCAAGATATAGGTTTGATTATACTATTTTTGGTTATTTGTGTGCGGCTTGGGTCTTCGTGTCACATTCCTTCACATATATGATCAAGCTCTTATTTTTTCTTTTTTCCCAACAAACGATAAATTTATTAATACTTAAAATCATTTGTAATTTTTCGGTTGATTTTTTTCAATAAACTTTGATTCTATATGTGTATCAGTGTATGTTTAAAAGTATTAAATTTGTATTTACTTTTATTTACCTTTTTATTTAGAGTATAGAAACAGTAATGGAACATCCTCCTCCGATACGGAAGAAAGTGTTTCGAATTCCAATTCACACAACCACCGTGGCAACACCGAAGCCGAAGAGGGTAGTAACAATTCTGACCCAACTGACGATATCAGTAACATTGACCGAGTTCGATCATTAACGTCTAAGACTATTAAGAAGGCAGAAGAATTTATATTTCTTACGGTAGGGAAGTTGGATTTGATGTCAGGAAGAGCTTGTTAAAAAGGAAGAGAAATAGTGGCCTCGTTTTGAGCAGGGTATGGTTGTGCGCTTGAGAGGGCTTTCGTTCAGAAAGAATTAAAGATTATGATCAGAAGCGGGGAGCAAAGGTAGAGACACGGTGTGGATGCAAAGCTAGTTTTTGTGTTGCTATTGATAATTCTACGGGAGAATACAAAGTGACGAGGTTCGAGTCCCAGCACAATCATCCTCTTGAAACTTCCGATACATCTCACTGCCTACGCTGTAATAGGTAAATAAGCTATTGGAATTAGTTAAATAATTTATAGTGTTTTATGTTATTGTAATTAGTTAATTAGTTTTGTTACTACGTTGACTAATAAAATAAATTATTTAGAGATTGACTTGTTCCAAATTCGCATATAGATATTTGACCCCGTCAACAAAGTCAATGTTGAACGTGATGACAAATGTTGGGTTTAGACCTTCTCATGTTATGGATTTTGTAGAAGAATTGGTGGGAGGCAGTGCTAGCGGTGTGTTTAATAGAAAAGATGGTTACAACTATTTGAACAGTCAAAGATTGAAAAGGATCGAAGATGGCGACGTGAATACTGTTTTGGGTCTTGTCGAAGGTATGAAGTTGAAAGATGAATCCCTCAGGTTCAAGTACACTGTCGATGGAAACGGGGCACTTACAAGACTTTTTTGGTGCGATGGAATGTCGAGAGCTGAATATGAGCAGTTTGGTGATGTTGTTTTATTTGACAGTACGTACAGGACCAACATATATCGTTTTCCTATTGTTCTATTCTCCAGAGTAAACTGTCATTTGTGCACTTGTATATTTGGAATTGCTATTTTATACAGTGAGACGACTGAATCATACAGGTGGTTGCTACAGACTTTCCGCGAAAGCATGAATGGAAAATCTTCTATTGCGATTTTGACAGATCAGGACGCGTCAATGCGCGCTGCTATGCTTCATGAATTTCCTGAAGCGAAACATCGACTTTGTTGTTGGCATACCTCCCGTAATGCCGAATCAAATATTAAAACTGGAGATTTTTCAACAATGTTCTCCAAATTGATGAAAAGGCCGTGCCCTATTGATGAATTTGAAGAAAGATGGTCTGAATTGATTTAGGAATACGGTGTTACAAACCATCAATGGGTATTAGAAATTTACTCAAAACGGAATCAGTGGGCAGAAGCATTTTTTCGAGGTCATTTCTTTGCTATGATGAGGAGCACACAACGGGCAAAATCCATGAATTCATTATCAAAACAAAAAGTGCGTCCTGCTTTAGTTTAACGGATTTTTTTAGACATTACAACAACGATTTTTAAAAAAAAAATTAGGAAACGATTTAATCAATTACAAAAAGAATCCGAGGAGCCACCAAAAGAACTTAAAGTTAGATTACTACGAAATCTTCAGAACCATGCTACACGCATATGCACGAGAGGTACATTGGATCAGTGGGCAGAAGCATTCTTTCGAGGTCATTTCTTTGCTATGATGAGGAGCACACAACAGGCATAATCCATTAATTCATTATTAAAACAGAAAGTGCGTCCCGGCTTTAGTTTAACGGATCTTTTTAGACATTACAACAATGGTTTTTAAAAAAAATTAGGAAACGGTTTAATTAATTTCAAAAAGAATCCGAGGAGCCACCAAAAGAACTTAAAGTTGGATTACTACGAAATCTTCAGAACCATGCTGCACGCATATGCACGAGAGCTATATTGGATCATATACTAATGGAGATAAATGCAGAAGAGGATATTGTTGTTCAGAGTATGTCCTTACTTAAAGATCGGCGGTACCAATTCCAATTTGGCGATCATACCAATAAAACTCCTCGCAGTTTTGCTGCCATCATTGATCTAGATGAGTCCAAATTCGAGTGTGAATGTTTGATGCTTCAATTGGATGGGATTCCTTGTCGGCACATAATCTGTGGATTCAAGAACATGAGAATTTCAACCTTTCCTGAGAAGAGTATTAATCTTCCGTGGTTTGTTGAAGTTGGCAAGAAGCTCAGAATGGATTTTCCATTCCCTTCAGACGACAAACCTAAAGTAGTTTGGTTTGCTAAGATGAACATGGAGTGTATGCACTTGTCAAAGTTATCCTCCCAAAAGCGTAAACCATTATTTGATAAATCAATTAATGCAGTCCGAAATTTGACAGTGGCGGGTGAGGATGAATCCGACGCACTTTCAGAGTCTGATGGTGAGGAAATTCCAAAAGAATTTGTGAAACATTCCCACAATGTTGTAGATCCCGATAGGATTATTCCTAAAGCTGGAACCAAATCAAAGAAGCAACGTTGTGGCTTGTGCAAGTCAGTTCTTAGTTGTTGTTTTGAATATTTCATGATTCTTTTATCATATCTCTTGTGTAATCTTGTTCTAATCATGTTTATTACTTTTTTCAGGAAAATCGGACACAAGTCAACCACTTGTGAGCTAAACCCGAAATTTGCGGGTACTTCACGTGCGAGGCAAAATACACCTTCGACTAATTCTCAAATGCCCCATGAACCAACAAAAGATTATTATGTTGGCGATGACGATGAGACCCAACCTTCGTTGAATCAACCTTCACCAAGCATGTCGTCTTTTGGTATGCCTGACAATCGCAACACTCACACCAATCTTCTCTTTAGCATGCACCGTCCTCAATTTCAAACTACAAATGCTGGTATTTCTTCTCAAATACGATTTCCAATGAATCCACAGGTTAGAAATTTTTTGTTTCGTATTATTACAATTTCTGAACTTGAAGTGCTTCATTTTTTATTGTGTTTTTAACGTATAATAAAATAATATTTTGGTATGTACATCGCAGGCAGGGCCAAGCACTCACAATCCTTATGCGTTTCCTAGTTATATTCCAGGCTTTCCTCCACAAAATTGGACATTTTTGGGTCCACCCAGACCACCCCCACCGGAATTGATCAATTGTTTTGTTTCTTTGTTTATATTATTTATCCTAGTTTTGTAATCATTTTAAGATTTGGCCATCTTATTTCGTTTTCGGCACTTCACCCATGAAATGTATTTATTTTATCATTTTAGTGAATGTATTGTATCGATTGAATAAGAATATTTGTTAAATACGATTTTTAGCATTTGAAAAGAGAATTTCATGGTATTCTTGAAATAGGTAATTGTGTCTTACTTTAATTTAGACTAACAGCTTTTTTGTTGTTATTGTTTCATATTATTTTACATATAACTAGATATAGTCTTCACATGTCAAACACCCGACACTCTAATTTTATGTTTATCGGGTCAATTTAGTCTCTGAATAAAGATTTTCTAATGGGCCGGCCCTTAATGGGTTGGGTATGGAATTTTTTATTAGGCCGTAATAATAACAAAAGAAATTAATCTCTTGGGCCGGCTGCCCCGGTTTATTTACCTTTGGCCCATTTTTTTTGAAATAAATAAATACTTATACACTTTATCATTTTTTCCATAAGTGATTTCATTTCGATTTTTCATTGGGCCGTAATAATAACAAAAGAAAATAATAGATAAATTCGGCTGCCCAGGTTTATTTACATCTGGCCGATTTTTTATTTATAAATAAATACTCATACACTTTCACTTCGATTTTGCATTTTCGTAAAGTAGATTTTTAAGCGACCCGAATAGGTTTATCACAGACTCGTTACTTGATCGTACCCATTTGAACCCAACCAGACTAGAACTAATATTTTATTTTTTAAACGAATCTCTATATTTTATTTTACAAATGATATAGAAACTAGGGGATTTCAACTTTTGCCCAAGTAGATAAAGAAACTAGAGGATTTCAATATATCCCTAGACAAACAAAATCACATAAAATATTAATGCAGACAACGACTATAACCCCAAATAGTTGTAATCATCTTTTCTATTAAAAAAGTTATGTAGCTCTTTCTCTTTCTCCTTTCAAGTATTATTCAAAACAATAAAAACATGTGATGTGCAAAAATTAATTTTTGTAATTAATATATAAGATGCCGAAAACATAAAATATTGTCTAATTCATGAAATCCAAATAAAATAATTGTCCAGACAATGCAAATTAACATCAAAGATAAATTTCCTAAGCAGATATAACCCCATCAATAAGGATCCAAACCAGTAAAGCCACTTCATCAAAACAACGAGCAAAAACCATTTGCAAAATATCAAGTCTAAACTAATAAAAAGCACAACACCAAGAAAACCAAATCAAATCTCTATAGTGTCACCCCATTTCCAATATCAAGCGAATGTGATGGATTCCAAGCAACTTTGTTTCTTTTGCATCTGTAGAGCCTCAAAGCAATAGTTTCTCTTGCAGAAATAGATTCTTCGTACAAATAATCCCAAACCAATTAATAAAATCAATTAGTATGCAAAACAAGACAATAAAATATGTTTAAAGGTAAGTTTAAAAGGTTTGCTCACATCTGTCAATTGTTTTTTGAACTCTTTGTGGAACATCATTACCATGCAAGCATACAATCCACAGTCATACCTGTACTTTGAATTATTAGGATATAATAGTTTAAATGCTTCGCTAAATTGAATCTATTATTTTTTACCTATTCGGTTGAACAGGTACCCAATCAGCTGATTCAAAATTCAATATATCGCGCTTGAATCTTCTTTTAGCCATAACAGGGTTCCAATGTTTGAACAATCTCTCTAATCTTGAGACCTGTATGATTGAGTTGACAAATAAATATAATATTTTGAGCGGTAATCAAACTTATGCACGTAGATAGATTTGTAGGTATTACCAATTGTTTGACAATTTCCATTCGACGGGTGGTCCTTTCAGGTAGAGAATCACAAACCGATACTGTATAAGTGTCGATGTTTATTATAACACAAAACCAATAATCCATCATGTCATTAATTGGGATGAAAATCTTTTCACAATTTTCTAACGACCCAACTAACTTTGCACCAAAATCCAAAAAAATTTTCTTAATGGATTGGAGACTATATTCCTCATTCATCAATTGTTGCTGCATTAACAATCCAATAAAAAGAATTTTCACTATTATTATATCTCAATTTGTTCGAAATTGTATTTTACGGGCAATTTTATACTCACCGAAAATAAACATGGAAAGTACCATCGGGGTTGAGAACGTTTCTCTTCAATCATATCCAGACATAGCATATACGCGACACAATCTATCACCTGCATCAATGTAATAAACATTTATCAACTTTTTATCGGTGCTAAATAAAAAATTAAACTCAGTAGATATTAGTACTTACATGTCCCCCTAAACAAGTTCACTACATGCAATATATGATATAACATAACTTTAGTTTTCAAATCAATACAATTAATATAATAATCTATTAATTTAAAATGTTATTTTACCTTTGATCGAGATGTTGACTGAACAAATATTTAATTATGTCTTGATCTTCAGCTAATGGATTGCAAGGTGTAGAATCCAATTCAGTCTCAGCTTCATCGACATCCTCATCTTGTCCAGTTAAATAAATCATATCAGAACTTTCACGACTTATCATTGAAGCAGCATTAAAATCCAAAACCTTAGGTTCGAGAGTTTCTTGTTTGCTGTGAGACCTAGTTTTGGGGTATGATGTTTTTTCTTTCTGGCTACTAGGTCGTTTGGTTGATTTTGAACAAGAACCCTGATTATTTAGGGATGGGGTACGATTCATTTTCCCAGATTACGACTTCAGCAAGTTTGGCAGGGTCTCGCGAAGTGTTGATTCAACTGCTTGTGGTATCTTGTCCAGGCAAAACTGGTTATTATTGGTAATATTCTCAAATGGTGATAACTGTTTCACCCCCGAACACATCTCTTTGATTGGTTGCTGCAGTAGTATGGGATTCAGAGTGGTTGTCATTTGGGCAACTTGGAACTCAAGAACATTAATTCGGTTCGTAGGGGCAATGCATAAGCCTTTGAATCTTGTTGGTCCCAAGTGGTCAGATGAGGTCTAGAAGGGGGGGGGGGGTGAATAGACCTCTGAAAATTTTAATCAAATTTTAACTTTAAAACTTTTTGTTCAACTGTAAGCAGACTAAGATGTTACAGAACAGTAAGCTAATCGCGAACAAATCTTTGAACAGCTTTGTTGACCACTAATCGGATAGTTACTTAGCTGATTTAGTCAAAATCAGTTTTAATAGCAGAATACTTGCAGCGGATTTTTAAAGTGTTTTTCACAAGTAAACTTAGTAGTTTGAAAAATTTTATCCCCGGTTTTATAAAACTTCTTTTAAACCTTTTTCAAACAGTTTTATCAAGTGTTTTTATGCAAACTGAAAATATGCAAGTAAAATGCAAGGTAAAAACACACGGATTTTTATAGTGGTTATATGGATGTAAATTCTTTAGTCCACTCTTCCAAGTCACACAGATCTTGGGTTATACTAAAAACAAAAAGTAATCAGTATACACTGATTGCGCCAAACAACAAATGAAATGGCCACAAGTTCGCAATAGAAAATCACAAAAAAAACCTATTCTACAGAGTTTTATCACTTCACAAAGATGGATAAACACTCCTCACAACACTCTAACAGTTTTTCACTCAGAAAAATGTGTATATCTTTGATCTTCAACTTCTGCTTAAGTCAACAAATGACTAAGATGATGAGTGAGCTGTTCTTGAGCTTTTTGAGACTTAGAAAATATTCTGCTTCGTAAATTCTCTAAGTTGTTGTGTGTAGCTTCTTTTTCTCTTCGTCTCTTCAACTATTTATACTCACAGATTCAAAAAGTGTCCGCTGAAGAGAGACACAGTTTGAATTTCTCGATTTCTGGTCCTTAATTTTCGCGAACGGCTCTCTGCAGAGTGACAGTACTGCAGACTATACTTTCTGTCAGGCAGCATTTAATGCACCAAGCTGATATGAGGTATTTCTTCAATCATTTGTCATTAATACCCTCGGTCTTCAGCATTTATTACTCCAAGTGCATTTATTACCGTTGGGGAGACTTCTTGATCCTTTCCACTTGGCTGATGAGAGTGCAAGTCTGATGGTGAGCAGAGCTGATCTCAAACTTGAACAAATCTGATTTGAGTCGACTGATATACACCAGTCTGATTTCTTCTCTTCAGCAGATCAGTAGTCTTCTGGACCTCGAATATTTGACCCTTCTGATTTGTCTTCTTACTTGGTCAAAATTCTTCTAAGGGTTTTAAACTAAGTTTTCCGTACTTAGCTGATCTTGATGAGTTTTGGAAATCATCAAAACCTCCCTTAACTAATCTAACTTCAGTACACTCTATCTTAATCTTCATCCAACAAATCTTCTGTATCACTAGTCAGATTGGCAGAGTGGGAAAGCATGGGATTATCAAAATGGTTGTACGCTCCCATATCATCATAACTGTTTTGTTTATCCCAAATTGGTGAAAATCTACCAGAACTCTTAATCTTATTGGCTTCTAATTTTTCCAATTCACTTGCCAATTCTAACTCATGAATCACCTGATTCTTTGATTTACTTGAATCAAAGGCAATACTCTGAAACTCGAAAATGGTTGTTTGTATCAGTAAATGTCATTATACAGATTTATAAAATATATTATCTATGAGAAATGTTTGCACGGAAATAGTTACCTTAGGGTTTCAATAACCGCCATTGGACTGCACTTCTTTAATCAACATTGTTGATCGTTCATTTGAAAGATACTTTATAAAAGGTACTTCTGTCTCCAAATCAAGTGTACATTTTGCACGGACTGGACGTACTCGTCCGTAGAATATTATCTACATCATAGTTACATATTACGTTAAATTAATAAAATATATATTTAACTAATACATCACATGAGAGAGACCATTAACTATTTACCTGTAATAATAATAAACAACCAGGTATGTAACCCTCCTTTTTTGCCTGGTATGTCCGTACTCCCTCATCTTATTTTGTTATCACAAGGCTCGCCCAATTCATTTTGGGAACTTCGTCCAGGTTCTTAAATAGGGTGAGGTAATCACCCGGTATGTTTTGTTGAGAAACACACCAAACAAAAATGTCAAGTACATCACCTTGAATTCATCTCCATGACTCGCGGTTATAAGCAATGACTCGTACAATTCTTTAGAGTCAACTCTACCTCGTTTCATTGTGACGAATGAACCGTACTTTTCCACGCCACTCCTATCTGTAAAAGAGTGATACAAACTATGACCATTGCATGGAACCCCAAGAGCCTCATAAACCGCGTAATCTGTGAGCTCAAACTCCTGTCCATGTATTTTGAGGATTCTTGTGGTAGGGTTATACTGAGTAATTAACTAATGTACCACAGTGCGGTTCATATCCTCACAATTCAATCTAGCCAACGTTCGAAACCCCATTTCATCTATCACGTCCAATTGAGAATTTAAAAGGGTTTTATTCACCGCCATCAATTTCGTGAGCGACATCCTTGTGTCCAGTCTATGATGCTTGACACGTTCAATGAAAAATGCAAGTGTGTTTGGAATAATAAACTAACACAGAATTTTTATTTCATTTCACTATTTAATTCAAGACACTTAATAACAATCAGAATTCTGGAAGGAAAAGTTGTGATTTTCATGTACTCAATTACAAGTATTTGATTTATTTTAAGGAAACACAATGACTATAAAACAACAATGCAATTTTTTTTTTTAAATTGTAAATACATTATCATTACATCATAATTGAAATAATGATACACCATCATTACATCATAACAAATTCAAATTCTAATTTTAATTAGCAATTGTAAATATAAAAAAATCAAAAATATGTTCGTGTGTGTTAAAAGATGAAAAGAGCGTGCAAAATTTAAGAAGGTGCTACTCAATTTAATCTATAAATTGTCGTTTTTTTTTGTTTCCGTTTTTTTTCCTGTGGTCATCTTTTTTTATTATTTTTGGTGACTGCATCTAGAAATGTTTTTTTTGTTTCAAAATTTATTAATCTGTTCTAATTGTGTTTCCTAATTATTCATGAATCATGAGAATTAGAGACTGGTTTTTGAATGATATTATCAAGGACATATTATTGGTGTTATATTTATTTTAATTTTAAAAAAAAAAGTTAAAAAGAAAAAAATAAATTTCCTAACTCTAACTGGGTATGTAAAAAACCATATGTGAGTATGTGACATTTTTTTAAATTGTTGGTGGTAAAGTGAAAAAACAACTTTCATGTGGTTAAGTGCACTTTCCTAATTTTGCAAGAATTTCTTAAATTTCAGTTTACGGTAATTAAATGAAAACAAATTCAGGGGGTTAAATGGTATTTTTTTAAAATGTTTGTGGTAAAATGCAAAAACATATAACTTTCATGTGGTCAAGTTCATTTTCCTAATTTTTCAAGAAATTCTTAAATTTCGGGTTGCGGTAATTAAATGAAAACAAATTCATGGGGTTAAATGGTATTTTTTAAAAATGTTGGTGGTAAAGTGAAAAAAACATATAACTTTCATGTGGTCAAGTGCACTTTCCTAATTTTTCAAGAAATTCTTAAATTTCGGTTTATAGCATTTACAAGAAAACAATTACAGCCCTTTTTGTACAGTCGGTGAAATCTTAAAAGTCATTGAAATTGAACTCTTAAATATAAAATAACAAATAAAATCCAGAATTAGTCATCAAGTAAAAATAAGTCCTAATTATATGTCAATCAACACAAACTCATAATTAACATAACCCTAATTAACATAATCCTAATTATATGACAATCATGACCCGACCCGATTACGACCCGACAAATTTTCGACCAACCACCACACACCCATTAATGACCCGACCCGTTTCGACATGACCCGAACCCGACCATTTGCCAAGCCTAATAGCTCATATTTCCAAATATTATTAAAACCCACTGTAATAAATAGAACCCACAAAATAAACCAAGATATAAGAAATTAATAAATTCACATATGTAATGATGAAACAAACATTGTAATTGAGACTTACTGTTTTTGGCTTTATGAAATCTTGGACATCCGAAGCCTTCCTCTTTCCATTTGATGACCTGTATAATACCAAAAATATGTAAGTTATTAAAATAATTTTTCGTAATTTTTTTCCCTTAGAACAATAATTAATAAAAGTAAAATAGAAATTATTATTATTTTATTACAACTTAAATAAAACATTTCAAATACTGGAAAAGCAATGAATAAAACACTATATAATAATTAATATAGAATAATTAACAAAGGGGGGGACAAAATAAAAAGAATTAATTTCAGATAAAAAAATAAAAAGAATTATGTATGGCCTTTAATATATGCAGATCAAGATTTGCATCCAATATAATATATAAATATATATATATATACATGCAGAACTTCTAGATTAATTGAAAAAAACAAAAAAATACAAGAAAAAGTAACTCGTGAATTTCATGACACATACATAAAATTATGTTGCAAATAATAATACCTATTAATATTCTATGCAGAACTTCTACATTCATTATTTTGTATTTTGCAATTGTTATTCTACAATCATATATAGAATAACATACATAAATTGAATTGCATTAATCAAATAAAAATTATGAACAGTCACATGTTGTATCAATTCAATGAAACTCAACTCCACACCTCCGAGATTGAATAGATTTTGAATTCGTGGTGAATCTTTTTCTTCTTCTTCGGTTTTTGTTATGTATATAAGTAAATTTGTGTCGAATTATTTGTGTAGAAGATGGTTTAAAATATAATTTACCTAATTAAGAGTTTGTGTTTAATTAGGATAGTTTTTCTTTAAAATATATACAAATCATGCCATATCTTTTTCAGAATCTAACCAATCATGGAAGTAATCTAGTTATGGGAGTTTGTTAAATATGGGAGTGGGTTTAGTGGCGTGAGTGGTGTGGTATGTGATTTCAAATCTTAAACACAACTTTACGAATTAATAAACTGAAATTTTATTACTACATTTTAATAATTACCTTATATAACAAGTTACAATCAATATCAAAGAAATAAACGATAGGTCACGACTTTTAGAATTTTTTTTTTTTGAGACAACAACTTTTGGAATTTAAAAGACACTTCAAACGGATTTAGTAGATGAAAAGATGTAATGTACCTATAAATAAGAACCTGACTTTTCATTATTAATTAACCAACATAATCTTGATATATATATATACATAATTAAATATAGTCTCAATATGGATCACAATCAAAATAACAACAATGTTGTCAATGAAACGAACAACAATTCTGCTCAAAACGACAGGGATGACGCTTACTGGTAAGTAAAATAATTTTCTTTTCATAACGTTGTCTTAATTTTTTTTTTACCATTAATTTGGTGGTATTTATATATAAGTAAAATTTGAAAACTTGATCCAAATCAGTGAGGCAACTATTTTTTTAATTACTTATGCTAAAATTAATTATTCAAACAAATTAATGCCGACACTTGGCCAAATTAGGACTTAATATCTCATGTGTTATTTATAGGGAGGAGTTTGAAGCTGAAATGGAGGAATGGGTACGCCAAGTTGATGAGGACAGGCGACGTGAGAGAGAGGAATATGAGGCTGCAATGGAGGAATCGAGGCGGCAACTAGAAGAGGAAAGGCAACGAGAAGCGGAGCAAGGAGATGATGAACCTATGGAAGAGGTAGAAGAAGAGGTAGAAGAGGAAGAGGAAGAGGAAGAGGAAGAGGAAGAGGAAGAGGAAGAAGAGGAGGAGGAAGACGAAGAAGAATGGACCGATAAAGATGAGGAGGATGGACCGATAAAGATGATTCTGATGAGGATACTGATGAAATACTGGACCGAATAGATCGTATATTGGGTCTTTAAAATAATTAATTATTTTATTTCTTATTTATGGGGATTCTTTTTTTAATTTGTAGTATATTCTATCGTGACATTTATGATTTTAAT
The DNA here is from genome assembly GCA_038501285.1 of Penstemon eatonii. NCBI lineage: Eukaryota > Viridiplantae > Streptophyta > Magnoliopsida > Lamiales > Plantaginaceae > Penstemon > Penstemon eatonii. The sequence goes on along the minus strand of CM076710.1, from coordinate 33,225,708 downwards.
AAACAATACTATCAATTTATTGGAAACATAATTAGCCTTAATGATTTGATTTATTAATTGTATTTTAATAATGTTTAATATTCAAATTAGTTGGCTAGAGGAAACAAGTAATTAAATGATTTATGTAAAAATAGGAATTAATAGAATAATAGTTAAGGAAGAAAAATAAGTTAAATTGAACAATTGTTAATTAAAAATGCAAAAGGAGCAGATAACTAAAGGAAAGAAGTAATTAAAAAACTATGTGCAGCAGGTGGGAATCAAACCCGGACTCATTTATTTATATTTATAGGCTTTATCTTGTTCAATACATACCAATAAGCAAACTGGACTACTTTGATGGAATGACTAATAAAATAGTGTTAATTCATTAGCCGAGATTGTTATGTAAAATTCAATGTTAAAATATAAATAGAAAATATTAATCTAAGGAGGGAGAAAAATAAAAATAAGGCTTGAACATTATGAATAACAAAGAAAGAAATACTAAAAATTATAGAGTGCAAAGGGGAATTCGAACCATGATCCCATGATCAAGATGAGCACCTTATCCAACCGGCCAAAGATCTATAACTGCTATAGTTTGACAGAAAATAAAGATACTTTATTAATACCTAACTAAAATTGTGCCAATAATAATACCTATTAATATTAATTATTCTATTAATTTAAAGTTCCTCATCACTTGGGCCACTCCAAGGATACCCTTCTCCTCCAATCGATGTCACATCCGGCTCCTCGTTTTCTTCTTCATCTTCCTCATGTTCTTCTTGACCCATGACTTCGTCTGCCGGAACTTGCTCCAAAACATCATTTCTTGGTTGAGGTGGGTGGAGTGCCTTAAAAATGAAGTCTAGTTCACGCCAGTACATTTCACCGTGATATCGGTACTTCTTCGCCCACCATTTGTACTACATATCCTGTAGCATAAAAATAAAATAAATAGTTAATTTCAGACTAGATAACTTAAAGTAAACAACACATTAAAATAGAAGATTATCAAATGTGGTAACACATTAAATTTTGTTACCTTAAGAAGCATTTCCCATACTTCGTCACTGGCTAGCAATCTGTTCTCTTCCGGTAACAACCTAACAAACCGGCATCGTAGTGCCTCTTGCCACGAGTAATAGCGAGTATGCAGCCTATGAAATTATTTATTAACCATATCAGATGTGTAATTCTTGCCGGTTTGCTGTTGTAGTCTTTCAGCAATTTTCTGAAAAACCGTTGTGTTTCTCCAGGTATAATGTATCGTGCCAGCCCTAGTTTCGTCAATCAACATCGCCAAGAAAAGTTGGAGGTCATCTTGAACCCAAAATACGGCAGCCATGATACTAAATTTAATTGAATATATTTAATTGTGTTAAAATATAAAGCAAATCAGAATATAAATAATAACATTAAAAATAAATTATATCATAAATTTTAATTAAAATAAAAATCAGAACATAAATATTAATTTAAAAAACATGAGATAACACAAAACAATTTAATTATGTCAATCAACGCAACAATGCTGGATAAATAAGGTAAAATTCTTGTTCAAGCACTTTAATACAACAAAACAAAATATTGATCAATAATTGTGCAATAATGTAAAATTATTGTTTTAAGGTCTTTAACATGACAATACCAAATATCAAGACATATAATCGAGCAATATATTAGATAAATTGTTTTAGGAGCTTTAACATTGGAATTCAATATGTTGATCTATAATGCATGAAAAATAAAATATTAGAATTTGTTCATCCATACCTTAATTCTGGTTAATGATCTTTTGTTTTTGGTGTTCCAGAACTCCAAACAAGTAGATCAATATTGGCATGGATTTATTTTATAATAAAAAGCCACGATAATTTAAGAGTCCCATTAATTTGAGAGTCCTTTTAGTGTAAGATTTTACTGCCTTTTTCAAAATTAATATAGCTGTAAAATTTAAATCTTGCCATATAAGGTGATTTGCTTAATTATCTAACCAGAAGGCGTACGGGAATTTCCTAGGATATATCTACATAATTACTTTCATTAAACTGGAATCTATATTCAATTAGTTCCACTTCCACTAACTACCTTAATTAATTTGTTTCCATGATATCATAAATTCTTGAAACAAAAAAAAAAAAGATAATCATGAATACCGAAAAGTGATATGCCTCATCTAAAAAGTGACATGCCTCATCAAATTAGTTCCACTTCCACTCACGTTTGGACGAGACTCGGATGAAATTCAATGCGAAATCAGGTTTAACTTGTTAAAATCTATAAATTCATGAATTTGATACATATCACTTAATTTTTTTGAATTTAAATTCTATAAAAATCGTTGATTTGATATTTATCATTTTTTTTCTATAAATCCAACATTGAAACTCAATTCAAAGTATATATTCAGATGTAACCAAAATCGCATTCAAAAGTTTCGTCAAAATCACTCGGACCAATTTTAGACCAATTTCAAAATAAATGGCTAATTAACGATTTATGGAGGTGTTAGTGATACTATAACTCTCGGTTCTCCTTTCCGAGCAATTTTAGACCAATTTCAAAATAAATGGCTAACTAACTATTTAAGGAGGTGTTAGTGATACTATAACTCTCGATTCTCCTTTTCGAGCAATTTTAGACCAATTTCAAAATAAATGGCTAATTAACGATTTACGGAGGTGTTAGTGATACTATAACTCTCGATTCTCCTTTTCGAGCAATTTTAGTCCAATTTCAAAATAAATGGCTAATTAACGATTTACGGAGGTGTTAGTGATACTATGACTCTCGATTCTCCTCTCCGAGCAATTTTCGACCAATTTCAAAATAAATGGCTAATTAACGATTTACGGATGTGTTAGTGATACTATAACTCTCGGTTCTCCTTTCCGAGCAATTTTAGACCAATTTCAAAATAAATTGCGAATTAACGATTTACGGAGGTGTTAGTGATACTATAACTCTCGATTCTCCTTTTCGAGCAATTTTAGACCAATTTCAAAATAAATGGCTAATTAACGATTTACAGAGGTGTAAGTGATACTATAACTCTCGGTTCTCCTTTCCGAGCAATTTTAGACCAATTTCAAAATAAATGGCTAATTAACGATTTACGGAGGTGTTAGTGATACTATAACTCCCGATTCTCCTTTTCGAGCAATTTTAGACCAAAATATTAAATTAACAATTAATAGGAATATTATTATTATTATTATTCAAAAATAAATTAACAATTAATATGAAATATATAGTACGTGGGGAATAAACGTGTGAAATTCGTTCAGGGGGGTAATTGCAAATTAGGCGTTCATATTCTATTACATTCTCTCCCAAATTGAATTGAAAAGCCCTAATTCAAATAATTTCTCTTCCAAAAGCCGCGACTCTTCTTCAAAATTTCTTCCACCTTAATTATCAAATTTTCTTCAAAATTTCTTCCACAAATGGTTAAATTTAGGATTCGTGCCGATTTTGGGTTACTACGTAAAGTTGAATTCAACAACATACCCCCGCCTGAATTACTGTTTTTGGTTCGGAAAAACAAATTATAATTACTGTGATGCGATTGATATTTGTCTTTTTCTTAATTTAAAGTTTTCAACTTGTTGTCATTCAATTAATTCATGAGAGTGTAAATTTGAGCAAGAACTAAATGCAAGACATTGTTAAATATCATACATAATAGTTGTGCACATGTTTAATGATTAAAATATATTAAGATTGAAGGATAGTTTACTTTGAAGATTTCAATTAGTTTTCTTGAATTTTTCAAATATATATACTGTGCCAAGAGGGTGTAATGTTTTCCACTATTGTATATCTCGCTTGATGAATCTTTCAAATATATATACGCTGAATATAAAGTATTCTTCGAATTTTATAATCTTAATATGCAATGCTAGAGTAGTAAACCTGCTTTGAGGTTCTATTAAAAAAAATATTCTACAACCTCACTCACTGTACTCTGTTGTATTTCACTGATTTTTCTGCTTGTTTTACATAATTTTGAACAAGTGCCATGTATTGTTGTATATAAGCACACCAACAAGAGTCTGTTTAGGAGCCTTTATGTAATATTTATCCCAAAATATCTGAGACCTGTTAAACTGATTGGACTTGTGGCTTATTTTCTGGAATTTATTCGTTATGTATGTATGTTTACAAACATATATTTGGATAGGATATTCCAAAATTTGATGAAGGCTATTTTAGTCTATCTATTTATGGAATATGGTGAGAATGCATGTTAGATTTTCTGCTTTTCATAGATTAGTATTAATTCATTGTATTTAGTATGAAAGTGATGAGACTTGATGGTTTTGTTTGTCTTTTTCTTAATTTTAGTAAAATCTTGGTACGTGTATTTGAGTTTGCCCCTTTAATGTTTGGCTGGTGAATGATGGTTGGCTGTTAACAGGGAGTTGCCTTTGTAGTTAGTTAATGTGTATTTTTTTATTTGCAGATAAACTACACCGTACCTTAAAGTTTTATTATGGTGGTAGTTTAAGACATGAACCTAAACCTGAGTATGTGGGGGGAAGTTTTAGGTGCGTAGACTATTTCAACTGTAGGCAAATGTCAATCGCAAACCTTGATTACATTTGTGATCAGATTGGCATTTGTGGTAAGAAGAATTTTTATAGGATTGATGGATCCCGTAAGTTTAGATTGTGTGAAAATGAGACTGAGTTGATTAAATTATTTGGCTGGCCCAGAGGAGTGGTTGTTTGCATATATATAATTCAGTCCAACAAAGTACAAAGGACATGCAAACAATGTGGATTGAGAGGTCATTTTGAGAAGACATGTAATAAGAGAAAAGCACGTGATGAGAGAGGGATAGGATTGCAATTGCCAGAATCCAGAGCTTCAACTCCAGAACCAACACTATATCTACAACTAGTAGAAGATGTGGATGCATTGGCAAGTCAAACCAACAAAGTACAAAGACAAACAGTGTGGATTGAGAGGTCATTTTGAGAAGACATGTAATAAGAGAAAAGCACGTGATGAGAGAGGGATAGGATTGCAATTGCCAGAACCCAGAGCTTCAACTCCAGAACCAGCACTATATCTACAACTAGGAGAAGATGTGGATGCATTGGCAAGTCAAACCAATAAAAAGGCTTGCACAATGTGAGGAGTGATTGGCCACTATAGGAAGACATGTCCAAGGGTAACTGTAATTCGATGCAGTCAAAGGTTGCAATCTACTTATGTTGAGGGAGGGAGAGGATTGAAAGTGTCAAAACCCCGAGCATCAACTCCAGAACCAACAACACAACAACAATCACCACAACAGGAGGATACAGTGGCAAGTCAACCTTTGAAAAAGGCTTGCACAATTTGTGGAGTGAAAGGGCACTACAAGAAGATATGTAAAAAGATGGGTACAGTGAGAGTTAGTCAAAGATTGCAATCTAATAAGTAGGACTGAAGAATGTACTGTTTTGTTGGAACTTTTATTGATTTTTGGATATTGTAATGCTCTATTTTGTTGGAACATATTATTTTGAAAAATATTTTGGTTGATTATGAATTATGTTTTCGTTGTTGATAAAATATTGTATGAATAATAACATCTTTAAAGTTAGTAGGGTGTCTTATACTACTAGAAAAAGTATTTATTGAGACGCTGCAATATGTCATGAAAGGGCCCATCTTGTGACGCTTTGGCTTTTGAGACGCCACATAAAAGCATCACGTAGGTGAGCGTGGTAATATCTTATTATGACGCCTTAGGCGTCTCAAAAGTACTGTTATTATGACGCGCATACATGTCTCCAGATCCTTATCTTATGACGCCTACTAGCGTCATGTAACTGATCTCCAACAAGTTGAAAAACCAATTTATATGACAGTCAAAAGCGTCCCAAAATTCAAAACAAAATTTTCCAGATTTTTTTCATATTTTGATACCTTCATATTACATTTTTGTTCTTTGTATTTCTACTATGCAAATTATATTATTTTTATAATTCGTAAATACTACGAACAAACTATCAATGAAACAATCCTAATACTAATACGAAAACTATAAGAAGTAATTAAATATTAACACCATCCATTAATATTGAAGAAAATTAATTGAATAATAAGAATTTCAATTACTATCCATAGTTCTACATGTACACAAAATAAATAATACAACATCGATACCATCTACAATCAATTCTAAAAATTTGTCCTCTAAGGATGTGCGATAGCTTGGAGACAATATGTATAACCTGCTTCAAACTTCATATAGACACCAGATGTGTGATTCGACCTTCAAGCTTTGTGACCATTGCTCTCATAATTTTTGCAACTGGATTACTTTAGAACTTCTTGCATCAACTGAATACACCATTAGATTTTAACCTACAACGAGCATTAGACATATTATAGTACTAGAAAATGTAACATAATAGTGTAATTTGTAAGGATTATAAGTTAAATAATTCAAGGAATTTAAATTAAAGATCACAACGTAAACACCTCAAGTTAACATTATAGGGCATGTACGAAGTTCATATCATATCCAAGTTAAACCAGCCAACAAACTATTATTGATGCAAAATCCGAGGAATGCTAAGTCTTAAAAACATGAAGTGTACGTAACCAATCCGAGTTTCATGCAACTCAAAATTTTCATGTCTCACCCCCAACTTATTTAATCTTGCTGACATGTAATAGGAAAGAATGGACCAATATAAATATTTCATAATACATAAGTACTGGCAGAAAGCATTCAATATAGCAAATACATACCTATTTGGTAATCATTGTAGTGGTTTTCATTATGCATAGATGAGTAAAATCGTCCAATTCTGGTTCACGTGTATTATTAGGAAAAAAAAGTCACAGTTCTATTTTCATTTGGCAAGAGAACTTATGTTTAGGAAAAAATATTACAACAGTGCAAACAAAATAACCCGAAAAAAAGGGTACAACATAAAACCAAAAGTAAGATCATGAATATGGTTCAGAAATTAGATAAGAGATTCGAACTTATCTTGGTTGGATTTAAAACTTTGGAAATCCAAACAATCAAAGGAATGTATATGATTTTAACTAAGAAGTCATGCCGTCATGAGGAGAAATGCAAATTTCGTCTCCATTGCTTCTAATCAATAGACGTCCAATTCGAAACATTAGAAGAAAATTCCAAATAGAGTAAATAACTTGCCAAAGCTATTTTATATTAAACTTTAAATATACCTTTCAAACTTTGGCTACTATTGTTTGTTTGTTTCACTTGCTTAAGCAAACTTATAATGTAATCAACAAAGTACCCCTACCATAAAGATCCAGTTTGGTCCATCCGCTTGAAGATTTTAATCTAAGCTGAGAACACACTTTATTTTGAAGCACCATATACACTGAAACAACTATAAAAAAATTCAACATCAATTCAAGAGTTCCATAGTTTGGAAAGATGAAAATCCTATAAAACAAGAACCCTGTAGCAATATAAAAAACTCACACTTGCATGAGCTAAAAATGACGATCACAACACCTACAATTCTCATCAAATGAACAAACTAGTCCAAAAATCTTACATACTACTCTCACATCAGCGAAACTACAAGTGGATTCGAAAGGATTAATTAAAGAAACATTTTATTCTCGAGTTACTAGCTTACAAGTGCCGGATACTACCTCTTCAAAAGATAAAAGAACAAAAGTATTCTACAAGAAACGTGTTAGTGAAATTAAGAAAGTTTCATCACTAATCATTAACTTTTAACCTAAAATAATTTCTTTGACTCAATTCACATAGCCCATCTCAGATTTAAGAATACAAAAATCTAAAATTCTAAAGTTCATAGCCAACCCATGAAGAAAATTCTATTAGGCAATTCATCAAGCATAAATCATGCAAATAAAAAAGCCAAGTGGGTTTTGGTATGGCCTTAATTCAGAAGCAAAATTCTAATGAGTTGCAATGAAGAAGAAGAAGAAGAAGAAAAAAGCCTAAAAAATCAAAAGCCCTCAATGCTGATTCAAATTAAATAAGCACTGATAGATTAACATTTAAAAAAATCGCTAATTACCTTCTTCTCTTTTTCTATTGTTTTGGTTGGTCTTTCAAACATCGATTACCTTCATTGGCTGCAAGGAAGACGAAAAAAATTTCTATACTAAATGAAATTCATAGGATAGAAGAAGAAATTGAGAAGTGAATCAAACCTGAGATTTGATGGTTCTATAAAATCCCCAAAATTCTAGGGCTTTTGTTGCTTTTGGGGTCATTTTATCTTTCTTCGATCCAAAAAATTAATAGTTGAAATCCAGAACAAAGATGCGGTGAAGAGCAATAAATCAAATAACAGCGCTGGTATGCAGACCATTGTCGTTCCAATCTTCTGATGTAAATATGAAAGAATATGGTTGAAGGGGAAAGGTTGGGATGTTCTAGACTTAAATAATTAAAGATTAAAAGAAGCGTCTTGTTATGAAAAAAAAAATGAAAAATTAAAGTAATAATCTTATGAGACGCTTTTACTTAAGTTGTCATATTAGTGTTCTTCTTGAGACGGTGTCCTTTAGAGTGTCGCATAAAGCCGTCATAAAATGTCATTTTTCTAGTAGTCAAAATTATTAAAGGTAACATAGTGTATTTTGTCATATTTTAAAGTTAGCAGGTTGTGTTTTGTCAATTATTAAAGTTAACAGGATGTTTTTTTCAATTTTTAAAGGAAACAGGGCGTGTTTTGTCAATTTTTAAAGACAGCAGGGTCTTCTTTGTCAATTATTAAATTTAACAGGGTGTTTTTTGCCAATTATTAAAGGTAACAGGGTGTTATATGTCAATTTTTAAAAGAAACATGGTATGTTTAGAGGTACGTTTTTAAAGTTAGCAGGGTTTTTTTTGTCAATTTTTAAAGTTAGCAGGGGGTTATTTACAATTTTTTTAGTTAAAAAGGGTGCTTTTGTGTCATATTGTGGGGGTATAATTGTTATTAGTGGGTACTTTTTTGCTAACAATAATTAAGTCTCGGTTCTCCTTTTCGAGCAATTTTAAAACAAAATCAACAAATTTCACCAACTCACGATTCACGGAGGGATTAGTGATACTATGACTCTCGATTCTCCTTTTCGAGGAATTTTAGTCCAAATTCAACAAATTTCACCAACTAACAATTCACGGAGGGGTTAGCGTTGCTATGACTCTCGGTTCTCCTTTTCCAGCATTTCTTGTTCAAAATCAACAAATTTCACCGAATTTTTAATGGAATGTTTATTTTGAAAATTGAGATAAAAAATTGTATGAAAAGCTTTTTTTCCTTACAAGAACAAAATACTTATATTTGTTTTATGAAAAATCAAACTTCAATTTTTTCATGAATGAGTCAAGAGTCTTGATTTGATTGACCTACTTTTGAGGGTGCATTATGTCATTTCATTGCTAGCTGTCATGCATATTCTTTAAAAATATTAAATCAAACTTGAAGAATGTATTAACTATTCGATATTTTCTATGTATAGTTCTTATGCTAACAATATATTCTTTGTATTAATCACTCGATATTTTAATAAAATGTTTATCAATCATTGTATTATAGCAAGCTATTAATAATTTATCATAAATAGTATAGAGTAACTAATGAAGGAATGTGCATGTTCCAGCTAGGTTTCGAAATTTAGTCCCTCAAAATATTACACCATCTAGTCCACTTGGACAAGGTACATAGTCTTGTAGAAACACAAAAGCAATTCATTAAAATAAATATAATTTCTGTTAGGTACGTTAATATAAATATTAATATTAATATATATACTAATTTGAAGGAGTTAGTTCCAAAAAATTAACTCGCCTATTCTGGACTAATTTTATTTTACTATAGAGGTAATTATAGTGATATTTTACAATACTATGATTATCCTTTGGCTTTAAATAATTTTTAATATCAAATTACATTTCAATTTAAAAATAGCAAGATTAAATACTTTTGACTATATTAATGGCGTTGAAAATTTTAATAATATTTTTTTTTGTTACTCTATTAGTTAGTGCCATTTTCAATGACACAAAATTTAAAATACAAGAGGAATTTTATTATAGAAAATATTTTTGACAAACAAACATGCAAAATTCAATTATAAGTAGTGCTGACATCATAATTAGATTTTCACAAAAAATCGTACATAATTCATGGAAAATAATGGAATAATGAGAGAAGTGTAAACTGCTAACTACCAAACCCAAATAAAACCGTTTGAACAAGATTATAAAAATAGAGAAATTTTTAAAGTACTAGTTACTCTATATATTCTTCTAGACCTCTGTCACTCATGACATCTTCTGTTGTATCCTGCTCCACTATATTTTTTCTTGGATATAGTGGGTAAAATCCAGAATAAATTATGTCTAGCTCTCGCCAGTACTTTTCACCGTTCTGACGGTACCTTTTTGCCCAGGAACAATGTGGCATAGTCTGTAGCACAACAATAATCACCAAAATGTAAATTTCCTGATACACACACAAAAAAAAAATAAAAAAAAAAAGAAACACAATATAATACAACAACGAATTGGTAACCCATTAAATTTTGTTACCTTAATGTTGGTCCCAAGTGGTCATATGAGGTCTAGAGGGGGGGGGGGGAGGGTGAATAGACCTCTAAACTTTTTTTGTCAAATTTTTAACTTTAAAACTTTTGTTCTAACTTAAATAGACTAAGCTGTTACCGAACAGTAAGTTACTTGGCTGATCGCGAACAAATCTTTGAACAGCTTCGTTGACCACTAATCTGATAGTTACTTAGCTGATTTTGTTAAAATCAGTTTCAATACGTAGAGTACTTGCAGCGGATTTGTAAAATGTTTTTCACAAGTAAACTCAGTAGTTTGAAAGTTTGTTCCCCAGTTTTATAAAACTCCTTTTCTTATGAACTTTTCACAAGTAATTTAAAATGTTTTTCACAAGTAATTTTTATAGTGGTTATGTGGATTTAAATATCCTTTAGTCCACTCTTCCAAGCCACTCAGATCTTGGGTTATACTATAATTACAAAGTTTACAGTATACTCTGCTTGCGCCAGACAACAAATGAAAAGGCCACAAGTGCGCAGTAGGAAATCACTCAGAAACTCCTACTCTCCGAAGTAATATCACTCACAAAGATGGATATCTACTTCTCACAACACTCACGATTACAAAATCACTCAGAAGATGTAATTGTCGTTGTTCTTCAACTCTGCTTTTGTCAACAAATGTCTAAGCTGATGAGTGAGCTGTTCTTGAGACTTAAAGAATTCTGCTTCGAAAATTTCTCAAAGATTGTGTTGTTGTTTTTCTCTTCGTCTCTTTCAGATATTTATACTTGAGGTTTGAAAAATGTCCGTTGAAGAGAGACAAGATTCAAATTCCTCAAGTACTGGTCCTTAATTTCCGCGAACGGCTCTTTGCAGTCTGTCCGTACTGTCAACAGTACTTTTCTGCAGGCAGCATTAAATGCACCCAGCTGATGCAAAGCATTTCTTCAATCATTCGTCTTTAATAGCCTTGTACTTCAGTATTTATTACTTCCGGGGGCATTTATTACCGTTGGGATGGCTTCTTGATCTTTTCCAATTGGCTGACGAAAAGGACAAGTCTGATGGCGAACTAAGCTGATCTCAAGGTTGAACAAATCTGTTTTGAGTCGGCTGATCTTCACCAGTCTGATTTCTTTTCTTCAGCAGATCAGTAGCCTTTGGACCTTGAATTTTGACTCTTCTGATATTTTCTTTACTTAGTCAAAATTCTTCAAAGGGACATCAGCTAAGTTAATCCATACTTAGCAGATTTTGAAGTTTTGGAATTCATCAAAACCTCCCTTTACAAATTGTCTTCAGTGCCTTCATCTTCATCCTTATCCAACAATTTCCCCCTTTTTGATGATGACAAAACTTCAGCTAAGTACCTGTTAATACCTATATTAAAGATTGTAATCCTCAAAATTTTCTGAGATAGAAAAGATATGTTGGAGTAAACTTGACTTTTTATTGATAATGAAAGTATTACAAGTACAAGTTTATTAGATGAGATGTCTGAAAGATAGATAAAGTAAACTGATTACAAACATATTTGTATATTCTAACTATCAGCTTCTTCATCAGATCCTTCTAACACTTCTGCGTACTCATAAGATGATTCTTCGTCATCTTCTTCTTCCTCTTCATCTTCATCAACATCTTTATATGAAATCAGATTTGATCTGGCAGCTTCCATCTTTTCTTTGAGTTGCTTTCAGTTTTTCCATTGCTTTCTTCGCTGATTCAGTATTTTTGTACTTGTTAAGTGGCTCTGTTTGATTTTCAGCAGAGTCCTTGGTTTCAGCCATTTCCTCATCAGGTTTGGCTTTGTCCTTAGTCTCTTCTTCAGACTATTCTTTGCCTTCTACCTTTCCAACTTCTTCAGCAGCCTTAGTCTTTTCAGTAGCTTCCTCAGTCTTCTCAGCAACAGTTTCCTTAGTTGATTCTTCCCTTTTATCTTCCCCCTTTTTGTCATCATCAGACTTGGTGACATTATCAGGATCAGCAGCAGGGTTAAGTGCAACAATAGGAATTTTCATAGCAGCACATAGAGCCTTGATATTTTGGTTAGCTACATCATGGCTGGGAATTAAATGATGAAGAGTAGTGCTGATGGCGTCATTCTTGTCATTTAGGCAGTCAATGTTTAGTTGCATTGTGGAAAGTTCTTCATGGATAACATCACCAGCTTTGTTAACCTCCTGCAACAGCCCAACATTTATAGCCTTTTCTTCGTCACTGATTTTGATGAAGTTTGCAGTTAAATCAGCAATCTTGTGTTCAGCTCTCTGTAAAGCAGTATGAAGGTGATTTACATCAGTCTTCACATCCTCTACATTTCTGCTTACTTCAACAAAACTTTGCAGCAACTATGTTGAATGATCTTCTGGCAGGAGAAAACTATCTATGGATTTCTTGATAGTTTCTGCAGTTAAGAGATGTGAGCTTTCCAGCTCTTGCCTGTTGGTCTCAGCCAATTCTTGATGCAACTTCTTCAGCTGTAAGCTGTTGGACTCTGCCAACTCTTCCTTCAGCTTCTTCAACTGCAGGGTGTTCTTCTCTTCCATTTCCTTCATTTGATTCTCTATTAATAACTGGAGGGCTTCCATCAGTGATGAATGTAAGTCACTTGATGAAGCAGAAATATCAGCTTCCCTTTCCTCTGTCTCCTGGTGGACAGGTGCATCTTTCAGCTCTGTCTCCTGATCAGCTTTGGACTCCTTAGCATTCCACTCAATTGCTAAGGGTTCATCAGCAGCTTTGTCAGCTTTTTGCTCATCAGTGACATCATCATAGACTAAACTTACGATTTTGCCATCATCATTGAAGGATGTTGTTTGACGAATTTGTCGCACAATGATCCATGGATTAGTAAAAGCATTGTTTCCTTTAGGCACTTCGTAGTAGTCTTTGACTTCCTTGCCAAATATGATCTGCTGAATGCTTGGCAGCTGAGGCATTTCACTTGAACATCCTTGCTAATATCTTGACCTTTCCGCCCATCTCTTCAAGGCGGTCATAACAGCTATGTTAATTGCTCTCTCTTCAGCATCATCAGATTTTCTCTTCTTTGCTGGCAAAGTGTTTTGAATGATTTTGGCTTCCTTCAAGGCAAAATCCTTTGCATATTGATGCATATCATCCCTTACAAAATGAGGATCCAAAGCTTTCTGAATGGAGTCAGTCCTTAGCCAATTTAGAACCCATTGTTCTTCATCAGCTAACTCCTTCAAACTTTGAAGTTCTGCAATAGATCTGTTCAGCCTGTTATCTCTCCATTTGATGTATCTGGGCTTCTCATGGGTGAACAGAGTCTTCAGCATAAGCTTCTGGTCATAATAAGCCAAGGTCTTTTCAAACCTTTTGAAGAGCTCTTTATCAGCATAGACGATGTCAAAGGCTCTTCTTACTTCATACTTGGCCTTTGGATTGACCTCTCCAGCAGGCATCTTAGGCTTCTTGGGTTTTTCTTCATCAGCTCCATCAATCTTGATGCCTTCAGTACGAACTAGTCCATGGGCATCAGTCTTGCTGATTTCAAGGACCATAGCAAGTTATGCGTCCTCAGCAGCCTTTTTTTCAGTTTCAGACATTTTTCTACGTTCTTCATCCTTGGCTGCTTGGACCTTGCTAAGTTCTAATGCCTTTTGTTCTTCCAGCTCATCTCTCTTTCTCTGTTCAGCTTCCTCCCTTTTCTTTTTGTCAGCAGATGATATCTTCTTCTTCTTGATGATGAATTTTCTTTTTCCTTTATCAGCTGGGGCAGGAGCTGGACCAGCAGATGCTAGAGGTGCAGCTGCAATGGGATGGATGATCATCACGTCAGGATCATCCTGAGGTTTAGAAACCTCAACTGTTGGCTTTGCTTGAGTGGTCTGTTGCGCATCAGTCTGTTCAGCAACAGAAGCTTCTTCAGCTCCAACAGGTCTTTCAGCAGTTTGAGGACTTTGCCTTACTAAGTTCTCCAACTCAGTAGGCTCCTGAACAAATGTCATCTGCTTCCTTGCTGTTTTCTTTGATCTTCCTTGAATAGGTCTGGAAGCAGCAGTATCTCTCAACTGACTTCTGGTCCAATGAGAAACAGTCTCATCAGGCACTTGAGCAGTTGGAGTTCTTGAAGATGATGCAGGGGACATGCTCCTGACATCAGCAGTGGTTAGATCAATGATCTTAGTAGCTTCAGCATTGTCCACTTTCTTCACTTTCTTAGGAGTTTTCTCCTTGGGCTTATCAGTAGCCTTCTTTTTCTGAGTCTCAACAGCTAACTCAGCTATTTTGACCAATCTTCTAGGCCTTTTGGCAGGAATCTCCTTTGATTCTTAGCTTCTTCCTCATCAGCCTCGTCAGCTTTTCTTTTCAGAACAGGCAAATACTTCACCATTGCCTTAGATTTATGAATTTCCTTTCCATTTGACATTACACAACCCAGTTTGAACAGCAGATAACTGAGAGTGATTATGTGGTTGGTCTGAGGTGCCTTGCTCTTGTTCTTTTTGTCGTGGAAGTTAGCCAGAACATATCAGATGATAACAGACCAGTTGACTTCCAGTCCGTAGTAAATGGCGGTCATGATGCTGAATCTCTTCATAGTAACATCATCTAGAGAAAATGTACAATTTTCAATCAGCTTAGAGACCATATCAGCCATCCGCTGATATTCATCCTTCAGCTGTTTCTTCTTGATGTTGTCAGACAACATCTGCCCCTCCTTGGCACAGATTGCCCAGAACTGTTGGTGCTTCTCCTCCGTTAGCACAGTGATATCATGTCGTCCACTGTTAGGAAGCTCAAAAGTTTCGTGAAGAACAGCGGGGGTAATGACAATAGATTTGCTTCCGACGGTAGCTTTGATTTCCAGAGTGGTGAAATCAACAGTCGCAATTTGGTAGTATTCCAAAACTTGATCAGTCCAGATCACCCCTTCATTGTATTCCATGAAATTTACCAATGAAGCCGTCTTGAACTTTTCCAGCAACTCCTTCATCATGTCAGTACCAGATTGGTAGTATGAATCGTAAACAAGGTACATCCCTTCAGCAGCCATTTGAATCTGTTGGAAGTTAGAGAAACAAGAAGAATTTTGCAGAAAATTGCTTAAAATTTCTCACAAGTGCTCTTTGAATATTTGGGGTGCGTAAAGAGCTACTAAGCTGATCAGATCTGGATTTATAGAGTTAGGGTATCTTGGTTTCCGTGATACCAGCTAACCGTTGGATCCGTTTCTGATCGTGCGGCGTCAGTCGCGACCTTTCAAATTCAAATCGCATTAAATGAGGAGCGGGAAAATGTACCGCTCTTTTATCACTTGTAAAAGCGTGTTTTTTAATATAACTTTTTAAGTAGTAAGCTTTTATACAAGAGATCAGATGAGTAAAATAAATACTTATTTGATGGACTACTGTCCTGATGACAAAGCTGTTATCAGTGAAAGCCAATAGCTAATAACCTTCCTCGACTGTTTGTCAATCCAGCTAGATAATAAATCTTCAATCTTCAAAACTTTAATCTTCTGTTGAAAACATAACTTCAACTAACTGTCATCAACAAATTTCATCTTATAATCAGAAGTACCGCTAGTCTTACACGTTCCCCCTGACTTTAAGAATTCATAAGTTAACTAGTCTGTTGAGAGTTAATCCTTGAACTCCAGTCTTCTGTTGAGTTCCCCCTCAGCTTATGCATCCAATTTCAATAAACCTAGTTCAGCTCTTAGAGTTGAAAACCTTGTCTCACTTAGAGGTTTTGTGAAGATGTCAGCAATCTGATTTTCAGTAAATACATATTCTATCATGACATTTCCTTTCTCCACATGATCTCTAATAAAATGATGCTTGATCTCAATATGCTTAGTCCTTGAATGACTTGTAGTATTCTGAGTAAGGCTGATTGCACTTGTATTGTCACAGTAGATAGGGATTCCACTGATTTTTATGTTGTAATCTTCAAGTTGATGCTTCAACCATAATATTTGTGCACAGCAAGCTCCAGCAGCTATGTATTCAGCTTCAGCAATTGATATGGATATTGTAGTCTGTTTCTTACTCATCCATGAGATCAGACAACTACCTAAGAACTGACAGGCACCTGTTGTGCTCTTTCTGTCAATCTTGCAGCCAGCAAGGTCAGAATCTGAATATCCAATGAGTTCAAATCCAGATTCCCTAGGATACCACAATCCCAAATCTTCAGTACCTTTAAGATACTTGAGTATCCTTTGGGCAGCTAAGAGGTGAGATTCCTTAGGATTTGATTGATACCTCGCACAAACCCCAACAGAGTACATAATATCAGGTCTGCTAGCTGTTAAGTATAACAGTGACCCAATAATTCCTCTGTACTTTGTTATGTCCACTGATTTGCCATCTTCATCTTTATCCATACGAATACTAGTAGACATTGGAATATTAGCAGTAGAGCTAGTTTCCATACCAAATTTCTTGAACAGATCCTTTGTGTATTTTGCTTGGCTGATGAATATTCCATCAGGCAACTGTCTTACTTGCAAACCAAGAAAATAGTTAAGTTCTCCCATCATGCTCATTTCAAACTTGTTCTGCATCCGCTTTGAGAACTTATCACACATCTGTTGATTAGTTGAACAAAAAATAATATCATCCACATAAATTTGCACAAGCAAAATATGTTCTTCCCACTCAATAGTGAACAGGGTCTTGTCTACCTTACATTTACGAAATCCTTTAATTAAGAGAAAATCAGATAGGGTATCATACCATGCTCTTGGAGCCTGTTTCAGTCCATAGAGGGCTTTCTTCAGACGATACACCTTGTCTTCTTCTTGATAGGTTTCAAATCCAGGTGGTTGTTCAACATAAACTTATTCTTGCAATTCTCCATTCAGAAAAGCCGATTTCACATCCATCTGATAGACTATGAAATTCTTGTGAGTAGCATAGGCAAGAAAGAGTCTGATAGCCTCTAATCTTGCTACTGGTGAAAACGTTTCATCAAAGTCAATGCCTTCTTCTTGGCAATAACCCTTGGCCATTAATCTTGCTTTGTTTCTGGTGACAACGCCATCTTCATTCATTTTGTTTCTGAATACCCATTTAGTGCCAATGACTCTTTGATGACTTGGTCTAGGAACTAAGTACCAGACTTCATTCCTTTCAAATTGATTTAGCTCTTATTGCATAGCTTCAATCCAGTTTGAATCACTAAGAGCTTCTTCAATCTGTTTGGGCTCAATTTGAGATAGGAAGCTGACAAATATTGCATCACTTGCAGCAGCTCTCCTTGTCTTCACTTTATCCAAAGGATCACTGATCACCAGCTCTTGTGGGTGATTCTTGAGCCATCTAAGATCAGGTTGCAAATCATAATGTTGTTCTTTGTCTTGATCTTGCAACACTACTGTTGGAGATCCAGTAGTAGTCTGTTGAACATTTGTTGTCTGTTGAACAGTCTCTGGTCTGTCAGCTGTTTGCAACTCGTCTGTTAGACAATCAGCATTGTGATTTTGAACAACACTTGAGTTATCAGCTGGGTTGAGATCAGGTAGTATGATGGGAACATATTCTTCATTCTTTCCAACATTCAACTTCTGTAAATCAGTAGACAGATCTTGATTAGTACTTTGATTCTTTTCAGAAGATTGACTTAGTTCATCAAATACTACATGAATGGATTCCTCTATAAGTAAAGTTCTTTTGTTAAAGACTCTATAAGCTTTACTAACAATTGAGCATCCTACAAAAACAACTTCATCACCCTTTTCTGCAAATGCAGTAAGGTGATTTTTCCCATTATTTAAAACAAAGCATTTACAACCAAATATCTTAAAATAATGAATGTTTGGTTTCCTGTTGTTCCAAACTTCATATGGAGTCTTGTTTTGGTGCTTGTTGATCATGCATCTGTTTTGGGTAAAGCATGCTGTATTTGTTGCTTCTGCCCAAAATCTTTGAGGCAGTTTAGCTTCAGCTATCATTGTCCTGGTAGCTTCTTCAAGAGTTCTGTTTCTCCTTTCAGCAACTCCATTCTGTTGAGGGGTTCTGGCAGCAGAGTACTCATGACTGATTCCTCTGGCATTACAATACTCTTCTACAGTAGAGTTTGTAAACTCAGTCCCTCTATCTGATCTGATCTTCAGTATTTTCATACTTTTCTCATTCTGAATCTTTTCCATCAGATTTGTAAGATGCTCCTTGGTTTCACTTTTCTTTTTCATGAAAATCACCCAAGTGTATCTTGAATAATCATCCACAACAGCTAGGCAGTATTTCTTTCCACCATTGCTGACAGGATCAATGGGTCCAAATAAGTCCATGTGTAGCAGCTCCAATATTCTTCCAGAAGATTGATGCTTCTTGCTTTTGAACGATGACTTGATTTGTTTACCCTTCTGACATGCGTCACAAAGCTTGTCTTTGCTCATGACTGTCATTGGAATTCCTTCTACCAGATTGTTCTTGATAAGTCTGTTGTTGGTCTTGAAATTCACATGATTCATTCTTTTGTGCCACAGCCAACTGACTTCATTTGGTGTTGATGCCACCAAACAAATACTTGAATTCTTGTCAGCAGAATTCCAGTCCACTGTGTAGACATTTCCTTGTCGCCTTCCAGATAAGATGACCTTCTTTGTACCAATCTGTTCAACGTAACAATTATCTGTTGAGAAGATGACTGAATATCCTTTGTCACAAAATTGAATTATGCTCAGCAAATTGTATTTGAGGCCTTTAACATAAGAGGTGTCAGATATCTCAATGTTGCCTTTGATCAGCTTTCCACTTGCTACAATCTTGCCTTCTTTGTTGTCCCCAAAAGTAACTTTAGGACCATACACAGCAACATTATCAGTCAGCTCATGTATGTTTCCACACATGTGTCTTGAACATCCATTGTCCAAGTACCAGATTTTCTCTACTTTACTCCTACTCCTAATCCTAACCTACAAAACAAAATAAAATTGTTTTAGGTACCCTTATTGAGAGGGTCCTGAAGGATTAGTTCCACCTTTGATAACTCAAGATGATGAAGTCTTAGGCTTCTTAGGCTTCTGAGTTTCAACAGGAGCATGAACAGCTTTGCCTTTATCACGTACATCAGATTTGTTATGTTGATGATAATCAGCATGATAAGGATAATGCTCATAAGTAGAATAAGATGCATGATAAGGAGGATATGCATGCATTGGATGAGCGGGATATGGTGCATAGTAAGTTGGAAATTGAGGTGCATGATACATAGGAGGATATGCAGCAGCACTACAAGAAAGACAGGTTTTTTCGACGGAATTTTTCCTACGGGATATATTCCGTCGGAAAATAAAGAGGATTTCCGACGGATGTTCCTACGGGGGACAAAATCCGTCGGACAACTCATTTAAAATAAAAAACAATGATTTAAAAATTTTCCTACGGGAGTAATCCGTCGGAAATTACAGTAAAAAATAATTTAAAAATATATTAATTAATTTCCGACGGGCTATACCCGTCGGAATATACATTTAAAAAAACAAAAGTAAATTAAAAATATATTAATTAATTTCCGACGGCCGTTACCCGTCGGAAAATACATTTAAAAACAAAAAAAAATTAATTAATTTCCGACGGGCTGGACCCGTCAAAAACCACATTAAAATCAAAACTAAAATTAATTAATATCCGACAGGCTTTACCCGTCGGAAAATATATTTAAATCAAAAGTAAAATTAAAAATAAATTACTTAATTTCCGACGGTCTTTACCCGTCGGAGAATAATTAATTAGTTTCCGACGGTTATACCCCGTCGGAAATGCATTTAAAAAAATAAAAAAGATGTTTATTTATGTTCCGACGGGTACTACCCGTCGGAAATATGAATTAAAAAAAATTAATTTTGGAAATTTCATTTCAAAAAATATAAAATTAATTTCGTACGGGTAATGCCCGTAGGAAAATGTTTATTTAGTTTCCGACTTTTTTAAAAAAATTGGAAACGTTTTCCGACGGGGACTACCTATCGGAAAAATGCATAAAAAATTTCAAAGTATTTAATTTCGGAAAATGCATTTACAAAACTAAAAAATAAAGTAATTAATTTCGGAAATTCATTTTAATTTCGGAAAATTCATTTTAAAAAAATTAATTTTTGACTGATCATTAATTTTTCGAAGTATTATATGTTTATTTTGTTTAGAATAAATTCAATGTATATAATCCCTGAAGCAAACTATTTTAAATTAGTTCCGAGCCGATTACTAACCTAATTATCAATTTGAATTCAATTAACCTCAATGTACATCACCATGTATTCAACAATGTCGAATGAATGAATAATTAGGTAATTTCGAATTAGTTACTGATTAATTAATTCTAACCTAATTATCAATTTCATTTCGAATAACATCAATGTACATAACCCTACGGTTAAGAATCTTGAATTTAGTCAATCCACATTACAAATTGAGAATGAGTCGACATGAATTCAAATAATATCTATTTACATAATCATACTGTCAAGAATTTTGAATTAATGACTGATTAATTAATTTTGATCCATATATCGATTTCATTTCGAATAACCTCAATATACATAACTTTATGGTCAATAATTTTAAATTTGATCAATTTACAAATCGAGAATTGACCGATCTAGTTACGAATAACCTCATTGTACATAACACCGAGGTCGATATTGTTGACTTTGGTCAATTAGACCTTCAATTTGAGAATCGATCAATCTAGTTACGATTAAGCTCATTGTACATAACCCCGAGGTCGATATTGTTGACTTTGGTCAATTTAGACCTTCAATTCGAGAATCGACCGGTCTAGTTACGAATAACCTCACTGTACATAACCCCGAGGTCGATAGTGTTGACTTTGGTCAATTAGACCTTCAATTTGAGAATCGATCAATCTAGTTACGATTAAGCTCATTGTACATAACCCCGAGGTCGATATTGTTGACTTTGGTCAATTTAGACCTTCAATTCGAGAATCGATCGATCTAGTTATGAATAACCTCATTGTGCATACATAACCCCGTCTAGGTCAGTATTGTTGACTTTGGTCAATTAAACCTTCAATTCGAGAATCGACCGATCTATTTATGAATAACCTCACTGTACATAACCCCGAGGTCAATAGTGTTGACTTTGGTCAATTAGACCTTCAATTCGAGAATATATCAATCTAGTTACGAATAACCTCACTGTACATAACCCCGAGGTCGATAGTGTTGACTTTGATCAATTAACCTTCAAGTTGTTATTAATTTGCAAATTTAAAAAAAAATTCCAAATTTACATTACTCTGCTAAAAATATGCAATTAAAAAATATAAATTGTTATTAATTTCAAGGTATAAATTACAATTAAAAAATATAATATGCAAATTCCAATTAATTTGGGAAAAAAAATTAAATAAAAAAATTGATTTTTTTTAAATTTTCGACGGGCGTCAAACCCGTCGAAAATTTCCGTAGGAAAGCTGCGCGGCTAAAACCCTAGGCCGCGCAGCTTTCCTTTCTTTCTCACACCATTTAATCCCCCCAAACATATCCCGCGCGGCCTCTCTCTCCCACCCACCTACCCACCGCGCCACCACCTCCGTCTCTCTCTCTAGATTCCGTCTCTAGATCTCCCTCTCCCACCCACTGCGCGGCCTCTCTCTCCCACCCACCTACCCACCGCGCCACCACCATCGTCTCTCTCTCTTAGATTCCGTACGCCGCCCCTGAAACCCAACCATTTCGGACCCCTAAGCCGTCGCCATGCTGCTCCACCGTACCCTGCTCCGTCGTCGCTGCCCAGTCCCAGTCCTAGCCGCGGTCATGCACCACAATAGTCCCAGCCGCGGCCACGCACCACCACAATTCCAGCCCGCGGC
The DNA here is from genome assembly GCA_038501285.1 of Penstemon eatonii. NCBI lineage: Eukaryota > Viridiplantae > Streptophyta > Magnoliopsida > Lamiales > Plantaginaceae > Penstemon > Penstemon eatonii. Next base: position 33,203,376 of record CM076710.1, on the reverse strand, counting down.
GGCAGCACCCATTTTCGACTCCAGTACCGGTAACCGCGGCGGCAGCTCCACTTAAGGTCAGATTTTTCACTTGTTGATGGAGATTGTGTTGTCTTTGAGTAGTATGTCACCGATTAAATTAGGAGGAGGAGCTTTTAACAATTGAATTGAATGATTGAAGATTTATTTTCTCTAACCTATTATTAAGTTAATATGTGTCCTGTTTGATGATGTTGGATTATTAATTGTTAGTTTAGGTAATGGAATTGGAATGAGGTAGAATGAAGTTAATTTGATGTGGTTTTACTCAATCAGTTATGTTGACATATTTTAAATATATTTTGTTAGTATATGGAGCCTAAGAAGATTGATAGACAGGTAAACTGTCTGATTTCGTCATTGATAATGCTGTGTTTGTGGTTTATACTTGCTTCTGGATTTTAATTTGGTTTTTGTTTTCTTATTTGATTTGTTGTTTGGTGAATCTGTTTCCTTAATGAATTCTCAATGATTGAATTTTTCATTTTAAGTAGATATTGAAAAAGAGAATATGTTTGTGTAGGAAAAGTGTTGGAAATCTATTTATGCAGTCAACTCTATCGAAGAAATACGATGGGAACATCAAACATAAAAACTTAATTTCAGTCATCCAAAAGGTGACATGATTTTCCAAAAAATACTCTTGATTAGGGGTTGTTTGTATAATTTTCTGAAACTATGGAGAGCAAACCGTGAATAGTTCATACTTCACATGCCATTTGCGTAATTTTTGCTAACTTATAAGAGTGTTGAGTTTTTCACGTATTTCATGAAAACAATGTAACATGTATTGTAAAGATGCTATAAGATTATAGTCTTTCTTAATTATCATGCAAGGAAATTTGCAAGAGCTATAAGGAAATATTTTAAAATATATTTTGTTAGTATATGGAGATTAATTTAGGGTAGTTTTATTTCAAAATTGATTCGAGGGATCCTTGGTCACGTCGGTAATTATAATTATGAGATGCACTGTTTATTCCCATATTAATTAGACAATCAATTATGAGATGCACTGTTTATTCCCATATTAGACAATCAAGTATGAACTCTTAACATTTTTGGCTTTTATATATGGTTATTAGGGGGTGAAAGTATATGCTAGCTACCATGTTGTAAAGATAGTGAGTTGTAAAGTTGTGAGTTAAATGAGCATTTACCATAAAATTTTGGAGAAAGCTATATTTGTTCATAAGTATTTGAATTAACTAATTTATTAAATTGTACAAAAAATGTAGAAGCTAGATGAATATTCAGATTCAACGTAGTTGGATGTACAATCGGAAAGTCGGAAATGACTTCAACCCAGAGTGGTTATATAGGGTTAACCAATTCCTTGACTATGCAAGATCGCAACCCGAATATATAGGAAATGGAGTACTTCGGTGTCCTTGTCGGAAATGTGGAAATATGAAATACGCGTCTGATGCGCAAGTCCAAGTACATTTATTTAGATATGGGTTTGTGGCTGATTATTGGTATTGGGTAAGTCATGGAGAGGTTGAGCCAACGACACAACCTAATATTAATGTTGGACCTTCGGGTAGTGATCAATATATCCATGACGAGGAGGACAACATATATGAAGATATTGTATATGATGCCATGAGAGGTGGTGCCTTCAACTGCAACATCGAGGATACTGTCTATGCAAATAGCCCTCCAAACGAAGAAGCTCAAAAATTCTATGAAGTGTTAGACAGTGCTCAACGACCCGTGTTCGAAGGTTGTAACAATCAGTCGGAGTTGTCATTGGCTCTTCAACTAATGTCATTAAAATCTGACTACAACATTGCACAATCAGCTTTTGATCGAAATTGGTCGATAATTAAGTCATTGTTGCCTGAAGATAATTTAGTTCCTAATAATTTCTACAAAGCAAAGAAGTTGGTGGGAAAGCTTGGATTAACATCCCAAAAAATCGATTGTTGTAAAAATGGGTGTATGATATATTACAAGGAAGATGTTCACCTGACTGAATGCAAATTTTGTCACTTTGAACGTTTCAAGAGTACTAGGTCGGGTCATAATGCGAGAAGTACAAAACCAATTCCTCACAAAAGAATGCACTACTTACCTTTAATTCCTAGACTTAAACGATTATTTGCCTCTCCGCAATCAGCTTCCCACATGAGGTGGCACTCAGAAAATAGAAGAGAGGAAGGAGTTTTGATTCATCCATCTGACGGGCTAGCTTGGAAAAATTTTGACAATACTCATCCGGAGTTCGCTGCAGAGCCAAGAAATGTTAGACTTGGGTTATGTACGGATGGGTTTAACCCGTTCAGTAATAACGCCCAGCCATATTCTTGTTGGCCAGTTATTGTGACGCCTTATAACTTACCTCCTGAAATGTGTATGACTCGGCCATATATGTTTCTAACTTGCCTAATTCCCGGACCACATAATCCTAAGGCCAGAATTGATGTGTACCTGAGGCCCTTGATCGATGAATTGAATGAACTATGGGGAGTAGGAGTTGAAACATACGATATATCGATGAAACAAAACTTCAAGTTAAGAGCTGCGCTTATGTGGACTATCAACGACTTTCCTGCTTATGGTATGCTATCAGGTTGGAGCACTTCAGGCAAATTAGCATGTCCTATATGTATGGAAAACACAAAAGCCTTCAGTCTCAAGCATGGTGGAAAGGTGTCGTGGTTTGATTGTCATCGTCGGCATTTGCCAGAGAATCACCCATTTAGGAGAAGTCGAATACATTTCAAAAAAGGTAAGGTTGAAAGGTCACTTCCACCTTCAAGATTAACTGGATATGAAGAGTGGGAGAGAGTGCAGGATCTTCCGAAAATATCCGACTTGCCTCCAAAGCATGCTAACTCACCAGGCTATGGAAAAACGCATCACTGGACCAAACAAAGTATATTTTGGGAGTTGCCTTATTGGAAAGACAATCTAGTTCGTCACAATCTTGATGTTATGCACATTGAGAAGAATGTTTTTGACAATGTGCTTAACACGGTCCTGGACGTTAATGGTAAGACAAAGGACAACGACAAAGCGAGAAAGGATTTGGAGGAATACTGTAGTCGACCGGAATTACATCTCTTTGATGGAGATGATGGAAATATATACAAACCGAAAGCTTGTTTTACTTTATCTAAGAGTGAAAAACAAGATTTTTGCAAGTGGGTCGAGGAGTTAAGAATGCCCGATGCTTATGCTTCAAATTTGGCTAGATGCGTGGATAACACTAATTTGAAGTTGCATGGTTTGAAGAGTCATGATTGTCACGTGTTTATGCAACGATTGATGTCAAGTGGATTCAGTATGCTCCCAGAACATGTGTGGAAGCCATTAACAGAACTTGGTCTGTTCTTTAGGGAATTGTGTTCAACTGAGTTACGTATGGAGAAGTTGGAACAAATGGAGAAAGATATTCCTCTTATTATTTGCAAGCTCGAGCGAATTTTTCCATGTGGATTCTTTGATTCTATGGAACACTTGCCAATTCATTTACCATATGAAGCCATCATGTGCGGCCCCGTTCAATATAGATGGATGTATCCTTTTGAGAGGTACTAATTAAGTATTCAGTTTAATAATTATTTGTTAAAAATATAATTATCATCAACAAAGAATAAAATAATTTCGATGTCTTTCAAATAGGTTTTTACACGACCTAAAGGGAATGGTTAAGAACAAATCAAGAGTTGAGGGTTCGATTTGCGAAGGATACATAATCCAAGAAGCACAATATTTTACTTCGTTTTATTTCGAAAAACACATTGAAACAAGGAGTAGGAGGATGAAACGAAATGAATGTGGTGAACAAGTCGATGGAAATCCACACCCTCTTTCGATTTTTAATCAACATGCGTGTCCTATTGGCAAGTGTTTGTCAAAGACATTAACAGAGGAAGAATTAAAAGCAGCTTCTCTTCATGTCCTTAGAAATTGCGACGAAGTGGTGCCATTTTTAGAGTAAGTTTTGTTAAATTGTGCACTAAACTCTTTTTTTTTTCAAAATTTTAAATCAAATTTGGTTTAATTACGATCATTTAAAATATTATTTAGGCACTTTTCGTGGTTGGTTCAAGCAAATTGTCCCGAGGCGGATGTTGAACAATCAATTGAAGACCACTTCATAAAATGGTTCCACGAATTTGTGAGTAAAAGAAGTCAAATATTAATATACATGTAATCATTAATATATATCTAACGCTAATTACTTAGTACTTAATGATTGATGTATAGGTATATTGGCCTGATAACAATGTCTTAAATGAACATCTAAAGAGCATATCTTGGAGTCCAAACATAATTGTGCGAACGTGGCAACAATGTGTTGTGAATGGATATACATTTCATACTGAAAAAAAGGCGAAGTTTAGAAAAACTTATAACGCGGGTATAAGTGTGAAGGGTGATGGATCAACAAAGTTCTATGGGATACTCGAAGACATAGTAGAATTACAGTATTCGGGGGTTGATGATACAAATATTCTACTATTTAAATGTAAGTGGTATGACTCGGTTTCTTCGAGAGGAATTAAGATACACCCACAATATGAAATTGTTGAGATCAACGTAAAAGAAAAATATCCTAAATTTGATCCGTTCGTACTTGCTCAACATGCATCTCAAGTATACTTTGTACCTTACCCGGGAAAAAAAAGAGATCACAAAAATTGGCGCATTGTAATAAATACACCACCAAGAAGTAGAGTGGATCAAAGTTATAATATACAAGAAGAAGCTTTGCAAGAACCACCTACCATGTTAAATTCAATTGTTGAAGAAGAAGAAGAACACGGAGAGGAAGAAAACGAGGAGGAGGAGGAGGAAGAGGAGGAGAACGAGGACGAGGAGGAGGAGGACGAGGAGGAGGAGGAGGAGGACGATCGAGGACGAGGACGAGGAGGAGGAGGAGGACGAGGAAGAAGACGATTGATATCTTCTTTTTATATGTCAAATCTTCTTTTAATTCCTTGTTTTTACTCTTGTTTGTTGGTTTAGTTTATAATTTAGTTATTGTCACTTTGTTTCTTTTAGAGTTTGTGTTGTTTGTTTTCGTTTTCTACCGTTGTTGAAATATTATGAAACTAATTAATTTGTTTTTTGTGTTATAATTGTAATTATTTCAAATTTTTGTATTATATTGTATATATTTTTTTTCTTTTTATTTTTTTTTGCAGATGGGAAATTCTAAAAAGTCTAAGAGCGTACCCACACCAGTTTCATCTGGACTTTTATCTTATTTGCACAAGCTAAAATTACTAGCACTTCCACTTCGAGAGCGACTCCCACTCCCACTTCGAGAGCCACTCCCACTCCCACTCCCACTTCCTCTACGAGAGCCACTCCCACTTCCTCTACGAGAGCCACTCACACTCCCACTCCCACTTCCTCTACGAGAGAGCCACTCCCACTCCCACTTCCTCTACGAGAGCCACTCCCACTTTGAGCCATACGCGTACACCTATGCATCCTACTCGTAGCTCCAGTCCAAGTCCAAGTCCAACTCCTAGTCCTCATAACAGTTCACGCGGATTAGATGGTATATCGAGTGTTGTGGGTGCTAGTTCGAGTGCTCGTGGTGCTAGTTCAAGTGATGGTCCTATTGAGGACATTCGTGATACGCGAATGGTAATTGCTCCAAGTTTCAGACATAAATTCGAGTATGTACTTAATTTTATTAATTTCAAATTTATTATGCGCGTTAATTTCGTATATGTAATTAGATTATTTTTGTGATTTGATGTAGATTTGAGGGTTCTAACCATGGTTTAATTGTTCGAGAGGCTGGAAAATGTTACCAAACAGTTTGGGAAGGCCCGTGGCGCTCTTACACGGATGCCAGTGACAGGCAGAAGGACCTATGGTTTGCTAATTTTAAGGTATTGATTTAAACAATTTCATAAATAATTTATTACTCTGTTATTTACATTAAATAATATGTAATTACTTGCAGAGAAAATATCGCTGGGAACCTCGTTATGATGGGATGATCAGACGGATATATGATCATAAAGTCGCAGATTCGCTTAGAATGAAGTTAGAAGAATTTCGTAAAAAGAACCGAAAGCCAGATTGGATACTCTAGGCTCATTGGGACAAATTACTTGTATACTGGAATTCAGATGAGTTTAAAGAAAAAAGTCGGAAAAACAAGAGAAATCGAGCATCCGACTGTGGTGGCCAAGGAGCTCCAAAGCACACAGGTGGGAGTATTACACATTCGGAGCATGAACGAAGACTAGTAAGTTTGTAAAATGTTTTTTTTTTTTCATATATTATATATTGATATAACACAATCAATATTTAATTGTGTTGCAGACCAAAGCCAAAGATGGAGTAGAACCCACACAAGCAGAATTGTTTTTGTATACCCACTCACAATTAGACGAAAATGGAGAAAGAAGAAAGTGGGTCGATACTCGTTCAAAGGATACATATGTAAGTTTTACAATCGTACAACTTAGTTGATAAATAAATGTTATGTTTAGAAATTATATTCTAAAATTCGTGTCTTTAAGACTTCGTTTTTAGAAAAACTTCCTGCTTCGCAAGTATCCGAAACGGGTGAATCAGAACCAATCTCGGAAGAAGTTCAACTACAGGTAACATATAATTATCATGTTTAATTAAACTATTATGTTCTTATATATATTTATCATCTAATTCATGTTTTTGTTTGTTATTTAGGCATGGGTAGACACCGTAGGAATCGGAAAGAAGGGTACGGTTTATGGTTTGGCTGGTAAGGTTGCTCAGGTTAAACCTAGTTCCTCGAGGACCTCACAACTTTGTGGTTCATCCGACCCGATGCTCATGTCAAGAGTTCTAACTCTCGAAGAAAGATTGCAACAATCTGATGCGGAACGTCAACGAGAGAGAGAAGAACTTCAAGCAATGTTGGAGCAGGAGGGTCAACGTAATAGGGACGAACAGGAACGAGTGAGAGAAGAACGGGAACGAGTGAGAGAAGAACGGGAACGAGAGAAAGAAGAACGGGAACGAGAGAAAGAACAACACAGAGCATTGTTTGAGGAAACCCGAAGAAATATGGAGCAGATGCAACGTATGTTTAACTCCATGTCATCTAACAAGTTACCACAAAATCCACCCCAAAATGACTAAAACTTAATTTTATATTTCGCGATATTTGGATACTTATTTTGTTATAAATATTTGTTGATTGAGACTAATTTGATTTTATAAGATATTTTATGATTTTTCACGCGTTTATTGATTTATTAATTTTTGTATGATATTTGGTGATTAAATAGATATATTTATAAATTAGGGAATATAAAAAAATTAAATATTTAATTAATTATTGATTTTAATTTAATTGAATTCCGACGGAATTTCCAACGGGCACACACCGTCGGAATTTCTTTTAAAAATAAAATAAAAGAAATAATTTCCGACGGGTAAACCCGTCGGAAAATGTATAAATTCCAAAAAATTAAAACCAATTTTCCGACGGGGAAATTCGTAGGAAAAAGGATACCACCTTCCGACGGAATATCCCGTCGGAAACGGTAAAAAAAATAAAAAATGAAATTAATTTCCGACGGGGAATCCCGTCGGGAAGGTGTTTAAAAAATAAAAAAGAAAAAATCAAAATTACTTGTGACGGAACGTCCGTCGGAAAACCCGTCGGGGAAATAGCCCGTCGGAAAATATTCTGACGGTTGTACCGATGTCAGCCCCCGTCGGAGACCACCCGTCGGAAAATCTCGTAAGAAAATTTTCCTACGAATTGTTCTCCTATGGAATTTCCGACGGGCAAAATCCGTCGGAAAACCGAATTTGCGACGGATTTTGTCAAATTTGCCGTCGGAAATTCCGTCGGAAAACTGCATTTTTCTTGTAGTGCAGGTTGCACATAATATGACTCATTTCCATACCAAGCATTTTGATTTTTCTTGTTTTTATGCTTCTTTGGCTTATTAGATGTTTGCTCATTAACAGACAACTTAGACTTATCACTAGTCTGATTGGTTTTGTTCTTATCAGAAGACTTCCTAGGACTCTTCTGTTTGGACTTACCAGTCTGTTTTCCTACACTAGGCTCTTTGCTCATTTTAGCCTTAGGAGTTTTCGTCTCCTTTAATACTTTCTCAAGTGAAGCAGGTTTAGTAGTCTGAACATACAAAATGACCTTACTATTGTCAGCTGATATAAATTTTTCAGTATGATTCAGTTCTAACTTAGCCTGATCTAAAGGTGTCTTCTGTTTACTAGACATGTGAATGGATGCAACATATGACTTATTATGAGACTCAATGACTTTCTCAAGCTCAATGATTTTACCTTTACAAACTTCACATTCAGCTTTCAGAGATTCATTCTCTTGCTCAAGTAGTTTGTATTCAGCTGATTTTCTTGGCTTTTCAGCTTTAAGTTTCAGTGAACTGTTTTGCTCTTTTAGCAATATCATCTCTTCCTTAAGCTTTTTAAATGCATCAGCAATACTTGTATTGTGGAGCATCATTTGTTCAAATGAATTAAATAATTCATTATCAAGAGGAGTTACCTCATCATCCTCGGAGTCATCAGATTCCTTAGCCATCAGGCAGAGAAGAGCAGGACTCTCTTCATCAGAAGACTCTTCATCAGAAGTGTCTGAATCTGAATCAGATGAGTAGACAGCAGCTAGCTATTCTGCTTCTGCTACCAGCACCTTTCCTTTCTGATGCTTTCTTTCCTTTCTGATTCTCTTTTCCTCTTCTGTATACTTCTCAGCTTTAGGATATGGGCAGTCTCTGATGAAATGACCCAGTTTCCTGCAATTATAGCCCATCATTTTGGATTTATAAGAATCCTTATCTTGAGAAGAAGAAGAAGGGTTAGAAGTAGAAGCATTGTTATATTTGTTCTTCATTTTTCGTCTGTAGAACTTTTTGAAGTTGTTCATCAGCAATGCAACGTCTCCAGCAGTGTACTCCTTTTTGTTGAGTAGTGTGGCTTCATCAGATGAGTCCACTTCTTTGCTTTTGTAGGCTGGCCTTCTAGGATTTTCAGCAGCAACTAGGGCAGCTGTGGGACTTGAAGTAGAGGTTTCTTCAACACCCATTCTTGGCAGTTTATACTCGTACGCCTTGAGTACTGAGAACAGCTCGGTGAGTGAAATCTTTCCCAGATCTCTTGACTCTTCCATGGCTGTCACCTTCATGTTGAACTTCGGAGGTAGAGACTTCAGAACTCTGACGGTTATCTCCTTATCAGTGAAGGTTTTTCCAAGCTTTAAAACTTCATTCAGTGTCCTTGTAAACCCTGTATCCATCTGATCAATGGTTTCCGCAGACTTCATCTTGAAGTTGTCTAGCTTTTCCAGAGCAACACTCAGCTGATGCTCTTTAATTTGATGGCGTCGTTTCCTTCGCTCATGTCACGAACCTTATCCCACATCTCTTTGGCAGTCTTGCAGTGCTTGACTTTGTCAAATCGATCATTGTCAAGGGCCTTGGTCATGATGAAACAGCTAACTTTATCCAGATTGAACAGCTTGATTTCTTCGGCTGTCATTTCTGTCAGATCTTTTTCCACCACTATTTCTGCTTCATCAGCCGTGATAGTCTTGGTGAATCTGAATGGACCTTTGATGATACATGTGTACATGTTATCATTGTAAGCAGCCAGGAAAATCTCCATCCTGATTTTCCAGTCTTCAAAGCTCATACCAGCTATGTGGGGAACATGGCTGATACAATCCATTTTTCAAAACATTTTAATTTTTCAAAATATGCTCTTTTGAAAAGTTTGAAAACCTTTGAAAAACACTCGGATCAAGCTCGTTGATCAGGCAGCTGATTCTAATGAACCACCCGCTCTGATACCACTTGTTGGTCCCAAGTGGTCAGATGAGGTCTAGAGGGGGGATGAACAGACCTCTAAACTTTTTTTGTCAAATTTTTAACTTTAAAACTTTTGTTCTAACTTAAACAGACTAAGTTGTTACCGAACAGTAAGTTACTTGGCTGATCGCGAACAAATCTTTGAACAGCTTCATTGACCACTAATCTGATAGTTACTTAGCTGATTTTGTTAAAATCAGTTTCAATACTTAGAGTACTTGCAGCGGATTTATAAAATATTTTTCACAAGTAAACTCAGTAGTTTGAAAGTTTGTTCCCCAGTTTTATAAAACTCCTTTTCTTATGAACTTTTCAAACAGTTAAATCAAAGTGTTTTTATGCAATTGAAAATATGCAAGTAAAAATGCAAGTAAAAACACAAGTAATTTTTATAGTGGTTATATGGATTTAAATATCCTTTAGTCCACTCTTCCAAGTCACTCAGATCTTGGGTTATACTATAATCACAAAGTTTACAGTATACTCTGCTTGCGCCAATCAACAAATGAAAAGGCCACAAGTGCGCAGTAGGAAATCACTCAGAAACTCCTACTCTCCGAAGTAATATCACTCACAAAGATGGATATCTACTTCTCACAACACTCACGATTACAAAATCACTCAGAAGATGTATTTATCGTGGTTCTTCAACTCTGTTTTTGTCAACAAATGACTAAGCTGATGAGTGAGCTGTTCTTGAGACTTAAAGAATTCTGCTTCGAAAATTTCTCAGAGATTGTGTTGTTATTTTTCTCTTCGTCTCTTTCAGCTATTTATACTTGAGGTTTCAAGATGTCCGTTGAAGAGAGACAAGATTCAAATTCCTTGAGTACTGGTCCTTAATTTCCGCGAACGGCTCTTTGCAGTCTGTCCGTACGGTCAACAGTACTTTTCTGCAGGCAGCATTAAATGCACCCAGCTGATGCGAAGCATTTCTTCAATCATTTGTCTTTAATAGCCTTGTAATTCAGCATTTATTACTTCCAGGGGCATTTATTACCGTTAGGATGGCTTCTTGATCTTTTCCACTTGGCTGACGAAAGGACAAGTCTGATGGCGAACTAAGCTGATCTCAAGGTTGAACAAATCTGTTTTGAGTCGGCTGATCTTCACCAGTCTGATTTCTTTTCTTCAGCAGATCAGTAGCCTTTGGACCTTGAATTTTGACTCTTCTGATATCTTCTTTACTTAGTCAAAATTCTTCAAAGGAAATCAGCTAAGTTAATCCATACTTAGCAGATTTTGAAGTTTTGGAATTCATCAAAACCTCCCTTTACAAATTGTCTTCAGTGCCTTCATCTTCATCCTTATCCAACACTTAAGAAGCATCTCCCAGACTTCGTCAGTGGCTAACAATTTGTTATCCACAGGGTGTCACCTCACTTAATGGCAATGCAGTGCTGATTGCCACATACTATATCGAGCATACAACCTATTATATTTTTCTTCCACAATTTCGAGGTTGTAGTTCTTGCCGGTCTTTTGTTCTAATCCGGTAGCTATTTGTTAAGGATAATGGTGTATCCCAGACATAATCGATCTTGCCAGCCATCGTCTCATCAATCAACATCTCAAAAAATAATTATAGGTCATCTTGAGTAAATAATTCTCCAGACATGATACTAACTACAGAACATCACAACAATAAATAATTGAAAATTAAGATTAGGTTTTAATTTTCCAACTTAGTTCCTAGATCGAAAATATGCAAAAATAATGTCCATACTAAGATATACAAATATATAATTAAGTGAGAAATTGACCTGTACAAAGATATAATCACGTAACAATTTACATTATACACTACTGAATCAAAGAAATCAAACCATAGAAAAGCTCCCAATTGAAATATTGTATCAAAATATTTGAAATGAAAAAAATTAAATATCAAATTGACGTATAATTAATGATTTACCAACAAGATGTTCTTCGAATCAGTTTAATGAATTGTTCATTTTCCTGTCTCTGGATTGGAATAAGCGGGTCATAATTATCCCTAATTTCAAAATTTATTTAATATTTTTTATTTCTTAATATTTTTATAAAACGAGTTTTCCTAAATTAAGTGTTTGTTTTAATTTAGGTAACTTCTTCCTTCAAGTTAGGGATTTGCAAATTCAAATCATGCCATATCTTTAATAACTAACCAAACATAGAAATAAATTAAATTTGGGAATTATTTAAATACGAGAATGGCATAATTTTTTATTTCAAATCAAATATAATTTGAAAATTAAATATAGATAGTTATGAATTTTGAAAAGGAAATGGATCTACAAAAAGCATAAGCAAAATTAATTAAAAAAAAAAGGAAATAAACAACCCTGTTAATTTTTTAAATTCACGGAGGTTACACATTCCCAAATCACCACGATTATTTATATATATCAAAATCTTGTCTCTAATGTATCAAAAAACTGGAAAAGAAGCAATAATGCAAATCAAATGAGAATTTTAGTCCACAAGCCAAAACTATACATCCCACACTAGCAAGGTTAAGGAATTTACAACAATCAATTCTATAATTAATCCGATCGAGAAAAATAACCGCAGGGTCAGTATGTGTTCAAATTTTATTTAATAATAATATTATTCTTCTTTTCTGAAATATTTGCTTTCAAGTTATATCTGGAATTCTCATCTTATGATTATGCACAATTTATTAGAGGAACATTGATTATTCATGCTTATTTAGTGTTTATTACATGATTGATGAAGATTTGTTAGTTTGTCTTTGTTTTATTAAACATTTGAATGTAAATTTTCAAATATCTTTAGGGGTTAGAAATTAATTAAAAAAAATTTACAAGTCCACTTTTCTTGTTATCATACAAAAACGTCCTAATATGGCGAAATAATAATAAAAAATACACATCCGAGGGGTAAATTGCATATTTTTGTAATTTGGTGGTAAAGTGCATAAACATATAATTCAACAAATTCCTAAATTATGAATTTTTTAAGGGTTGTGTAAAAATTAAAATTTGTGATTACTCTATTTTGAGCGGTTTTTATTAGAAGATTTATGATTACCTAGGTATGACTCGTTTTTCACTTAATGTACAAAATTTCATAAATAGTTGATGATAATCTTGTTTGTCTTTTTTATTTATATCAATTTCGAGTTGTTTTCTTTGATTGTGCATGTCATTAATCAAAGGTTCTTTTGTCCATTAAACACAATGAAATATACTTATAATTATATATTAATCTGATGATGATTTTGAATGTTAAATATAGTCAAATGGCGCGAATTTGGACAAAACACGACGAAGAAAATTTCATTAACTTGTTATTGGAAGAGGCGTTCCAAGGGAACATTCACTTGAATGGCAATAATGAGGAGAGCATTAACAGGATAATTCCAAGCATCGAAGCTAGAACAGGAAAAACGATGACTTATAAGGAGTTGTTCAAGATTTTCGGTGATCTGCACACTCGATACTACCTTTGGGAGCAGGCAAAACAATGTTGTTTTGTGAGATGGAATCATACTCTCAATGTACTGGAGACGGATGATTATATTTGGGATAAGCTTGTAAAGGTAAGAGTGGTATGATGATAAAAACAATTTAGTGCATAATATACAACAATGCTAATGCGCCCCTTTTTTTGTTATTAATTAAGGAACATTTGTGGGCAAGGAGGTACATGAGAGAAGGTGAAAGGTATTGGTGGGAGTTTAGTGTGATTTTTGCGTCGAAGCATCCCATTGATGATCTTGCGGTTTTACCGGATGAAAAACCACATATAGTTCGGGGGGATGATGTCGTGGATCAAGCTCCCATTGAGGACATCGTGCCTGGAGGTGACGAAGAACCCATAGGAGAAGAAAAATGGCCTGAGATCATTATTTTAGTAGAAGACAATGAAGAAGATGCTTTATTTTTTTTGATATAGTTGAACAAACTAATAATATCTTTAATCTTTATGTTTACATCACACTATTTCAAGTCAATATAAACATGTTGAATTCATTTAATAGCTAAATTTGAGCCTTCTCGGAAATAAGATAATTATTAAGTTATAAATTAAGTATTATAAATTTATAAGTATGATTTGTTTTTTATTTAGAGATACGTTTTATTTTGAAGAAAATCAAAATTTAAAACTTTCTCCCGCCAAAATATATATTGAACTTGGCCAGAATGGAGAAAGTTATTCATTTCTCCACAAAGAGGAAAAAATCAACTTTCTGTTGTGAGGAGAATTCGAACTCCAAACCTCCTACTTCAACCTATTACTTAACCAGTGCACCCGAATGTTCATATGGGGTAAAACAAAAATTATCATATCTTCTACTTGGCCAAAATGGAGAAAAATAAAATTAATAATTAGTACAGAAAAATATTTATACCACTTGGCCAATATGGAGAAAGTTATTCACTTCTCTACAAAGAGGAAAAACTCAAATTTAATTGAATTTAAACTAGACAACTATCGATGTATGGCGATGAGTTGATCCCAACCATCAATGTGTATCGCGATTTTCCTATCGGAACAATTAACTTAGGGAATGTTCACATGGGTTAAATTGCACTTTTTCACATCACATTGGGTAAATTGATGTTTTCCTCATTTAGCAGGGTACTAGTTTCGGAATTACATCTTGTTTCGACTTTTGTTTCGCTTGATTCAAAAACGGTTCGACGGAAAAAATGGAAATTTGGATCTATGGATAAAATGCAAAAACCTTTCAGAATTATTTGGCTTCAAATTATTATTTTAATTAAACACACTAACCAAGAAGAACAATTAATAAATAAAATGACTACAATAATATGTTATTTTAAATTATTAAAAAAAAACAATAAAGCGTAAAAGCATATTTTTAACTAAAATTCAAATGTGATCAATTCCTTTCATAATAAATTTAATTGCCTTACCAACAATAATTAATAAACACTTTTTTGTTTTAATAATTACATAAAAATCAACACTTAATTATTACTACCATAATATATTATTAATAAACACTTAGTAAAATGACTACAATAATATGTTATTGTAAATTATTAAAACAATAAAGCGTAAAACCATATTTTAATTAAAATACAAATGTGATCAATTCCTTTCATATTTTTAACTAAAATTCAAATGTGATCAATTCCTCTCATAATAAATTTAATTGCCCTACCAACATTAATTAATAAACACTTAATTATTACTACCAAAAATCAGGAAATCAATTTTTGGGTTGTACAAAATTTCCAAATTTATAAGTATTTGATGGGGGCTATTTTACACCCCTTATAACATTCGGAACGACTAAGACTATGCATGATCGATCCGACCAGGAAGCTGTTTTATTAACATGCTACGCGCTCCGACCAGAGGCCTCATTCCATAAGCGACCAAGGGTGAAGCCCAAATTCCAGTAGGATTATTATACCAAGTCCTATTAGGACTATGTTTCCTTGTATGGCTAGGGTTCATATCTTATAAATACCTAGATCAACATTGTACTACAGACACAAGAATAGGGCTGACGCCTACATATTTTGTACAGAGCATTGTAATATCTTTACTCTAATAAAATAGCTTTTGCTCTCCATTTGATTTAACCGTTTTTCGTCAGGTTAATTTAATATCAGTGAATTTGTGATATCGGGGGTTTGGATATTGAATTATTCAGTATATTGGGCTCTGTTACTTTATTCTGGATGGATCGTTTACAAAGAAAAGCAATAATCAAAGGCAAGAAGCAAAAACATTAACAAAATTAAGAGTACTCCAATATGAATGTAGAATTCTGCAATAATAATGGATATTATTGAGTTCTATTAATGTATTCTTGTGTAATCTCAGAATTAAGAGAATTCGTAGTTGTCTCATACAATGAATAACTAGGTATATATATTACGCTAAACCTAGTATTACAAGGAATCATAGTCCTGCTTGGACTCGGCCCAACTATCCTTCTTGGGTCCGGAGTATAATCTTTACTCGGAGCGAGCGGCATTTGGCAGGGTCTGTAAGAAGATCCCGATCCTTTATAATTGGTCGAATCGATCTTATAATCTTTGTTCGATCTGATCAGTATGTAGGGTGCGAAATAGCCCCCATCAGTACTCCCTCACTTCTTCGAGCGTATAGATAGTAGGAGCTCGTAGAAGTAGATAAATCTGGTCGACTGTTTCTTTTCTATGAACGGAGCCTCGTTAAAAACCTTACTTAAGAAAAAACCCAGTGGGAAAAAATCTTAAGTAAGGAAAAGAGTGCTACGTATCATAGATAGTCGTTTCTTCTGTCTAATTATGGATCGCCACGCGTCTATTCAGGAGGCTTTTTGTATCCTTCCGTTTTTGGCGGGAATTTGAGTAGCTGCGATGAGTTCGAAACGTCTTTTCTCATTTCCTTATAAATAGGTGACTTTCGAGTTTGCCATTTCTCTTTTATATTTGCTTTTAGATCGCAGTCATTTTCTAGTTTGGTCGTTCGTCGTATAAAATTTTCCTTTCATCGACCTTCTTCTTCCGAGAACTAGAATATAGATGGCTTCCGTAAGAAGATCTTCTTCTTCTCCTAGAGAGATCATCGCCCCTGATAACGAGGAGGAGTTACATTCTAATCCTCTAGGTGAACAAACTACGGTATCTGACCTTGTTATCCCTGTTGAAGATACTTACAAGGTACGAATCCTTTCCGATGCGGATGTAGCTGCCCGAGCCAAAAAGGGCAAAGGTACTGTTCCTCAGATTTCTGAACCAATTGAGGATGTAGCTTGCGCATATACAGAGGAAACATTCCCTGAAGTCGTGAATAACTATACCAAATATTTTCCGGAAGGTTCTGAAATAATTCTTCCTTCCCCTACTGATAGGGTCACTTCTCCACCGGAGGGATGTCGAGCTTTTTATACGGCTCACTTTAATAGCGGACTGCGTCTTCCTTTGTCTCCCCTTTTTCTGGAAGTTCTAAAAACTTTCAGCGTGTGCTTGACACAACTGGTTCCAAATTCTGTTGCTTTCGTGGTTTGTTTTTCCGTTCTGATGATCGCAAAGGGATTTAAACCTTCTTTCCGTAACTTTACGCAACTTTTTCGTTTTAATATTTCTAGTTCTTCAAACCGTGGATATTTCTTCGCTAGTCAGCGGCCTAGCCGAGCAATCTTTGATGCTCCGGTTTCTAGTAATCCCTCATGGAAATCTCATTTCTTCTTTGTTCGTCCTCCGTCTAATCTCCGTTTGGCGGATGGTTCGACCACGCCTTTCTCGTGGGATCATGGTTCCAGTTGGATTCCTGGAGGTCGCTCATCGACTGGTGAACTTGTTCCTGACGATGTACAGTTTATCACTGAGATTCCCGAGATGCGTACAAACAAATATCAAAGCGCTCTTCTGATTGGGGAATCTTTTCTTCGTAAGGCGGGGTTAAGTGTCCATAATTTTCCCATCAGTTCATCATCTGAACCTCTAGGTTAGCATTTTATTTGATCTTTAGTATTGTCACTATACTTTTTATATGGAGAAATTAACTTTATTTTGTTTCTTTTTCAGCTCATATGGTAGAAAACTCCCGACATTCTTCGAAGGGAAAAATGGTGCTGTCGAAATCTTCCAAGTCAGTGGAGAATAATCCTATCGAGCAGAGGGCGTCTCGAAAAAGGAAATTGGAGTTGGGTCACGAATCCGAGGAGAATAGAGAGGAATCTCCGGATTCTTCACGTGAGTCCCCTATTCGTCAGGGCATGGGACCCGGTTACCCTCCGCTTCATCTTAGAACCTCTTTGGGTATTCGAGGATGTCGCAGCTGGTCAATGCCTCATCCATCTAATAATCCAGCTAACAGGAAGAGGAGCTACTATGGACGTTCTGGTGACGACCTTTCTTTACTCGGGGATAAACATCCAAATCCTACTCTGGTCGAAATGATCGAGGATCATTTAGAGGGAAGGAGGGCCGCTGGTTATTCCGAGAAGGATTCTCTTATTCATGATAATAACGAGAATGCGGTCGATAAGGCGACCCGTATTCTTTTGTCTGGCGTTCTTACTCGCGATCTTAATAAGCTTCTTCATAAGGATCCTTTGGAGAAATTCCAGCGAGCTTCTCTTTACGCTGAAAAGGTGAGATCTTTTTCTTTCTATTATTCTGATGAAGTGATCTTTTAAGATTTTCTTAATTCGCTAATTCGTTTCTTTCTGACCCCTTCGTTATTTCAGGTTAACACCTGTTTGACATCGTACGCCTATGAAAATTCTCTCTGGAAACAACAGTGCGATTTCCTTGAAGAGAAGTATAAAGCTTTACTTCACAAATCTTCCGGTTCAGAAGTTGGTCCCTCGACATCTTCCACTGTTCCTGTCGTAGAGACTCGTGCTGCCGGGACCGAAGATCAAGAAATGATAGATAGGGTGATAGAGGTTTCTCGTGTTCAAGAACAAGCCAATCAAATGGCTAGAAAATTAGAAGAATTGCAGTTAAAAAGCACGACTCGCATTAGTGAGCTTGAATCTCAAGTATCACGCCTTGAAGCTTCTTTAGAGGAGTATGAAAATGATGTCCCACTTAGGCAAAGAGATCGATATGTTAGGAAATCTGACGAACAAGTTGTTCGTGAATTCCTCAACTCTCCTGTTCATACGGCGTTGGTGTACCGGATGGTCGGCCCTCTTCTTGAGAATACTTTTAAAAAATCGATTCATCAACTGGTCGCTTTGGAGATGATCGACGATCGTCGGAAGGAGTATTTTAAGGCAGCTCATATCCGGTTGAACCGTTATGGCGATCTTTATTCTTCTTCCGAGGTTCCAGATGTCGAATATCAAGGTTTTCCTCTGGCTAATCTTGTCGAGGAATTTGGAAATCCATTGCCGATTCCTCCTTCTGATGTTAACGATGAGCTCGATAATACTTTCATCGATCCAGTAGACGAAGAGGAAGAAGAAGACGATATAGGCATGACTGAAGTCGTCAATAGTGAGCAGAAGATTCCGGAAAGCGACCAGGCTTCTTGAAATAGTGATTTATTTTTGAAATAATCTTTGTAATTATCCGCTTGTAGGTTTAATTGTAGCTTAGCTTTCCCTACTTTGTACACTAAACGTTTCTTATTCTGACAGTCGTGTCCTTTCACATTCGCTGTAATGATTCAGACAAGTCATTTAATTTGCCGTAATCATTATGTATGTGTCTTTTCAAATTCTAGCGTTTGCTCCAAGGTCAGTTTTCCTGTTTCGCGCCCTTTCTTCGGGTCAGTCGCGTCTTTTCGTGTAGTATAAATACGAGAGGTAAAATTTGACTTGTCTTTTTTACTGCTATACTCCTCTCTTAACATAATACTCTTTCTTGAGCTAGTCGATAAACTTCCTCGATATTAATTTATATTTTTCCGTAATCCGATCATGAGTAACCTTTTCGGTAATACTTCGAAGCGACCTTCTCGTGAGGGCGCTAGGGAAAATAGATCGAAGAAATTTCGAAGAGAAGGGCCTTCGATGGAGCCTCCTCGTTCGTCCTCAGTTAGTAGTTCGATGATCGATACTCCTATTACCACGTTCCAACCTTTATCAGAAGTTAGTTCATCGCTCCTCCAACCAAACTTTTCTTCTACCCCCGCGGGAGGTAATAGGTCTTCCCCAGGTCGATTAACTTTCGGAGATCCATCCAACATGGAACAGGTTTACGACATACCTGTTTCTTCAGGTTTTTCTTCTTACGAGTATGGATCTCATGGAGGGGATTTTGTTAGTTCCCTTCCTTTTTCTACTTCTACTGCCCTGCTAGTTAGTGAAGGGCAAGTCGGTGATGGTTTTTCTGTCAATCCTTCCATAACGCAGTCTATTTCGCAATATGGTCCTGAATATCTGTTTCATGATACCACTGTAACGACTGCTTCTTTTGAGTCTGGGGGACCTTCTGGGGGTCGATCTGGGTCGAGGTCTGGTCGTCGGACCGTTATATCTGCTTCCGGCAAAGAGACCTCTGTTAGTCCCGACGAGAGGGACTCCCCTCGTCCGTTAGATGATCGCTGTGTGCTTATGCAGGTTAATGACATTCTTTTGTCGGAGACTCCACGTTCCGACGGTGTCCCTTTGACAAGCGAACTGCCTGGTTCTGTTGAACCTGATGCTTTGTCTTGGGACTTAGGCATGAGTACTATTTTGCCCGGCGAATTGAGGAAGCTTGAAGGTACTTCCAATGTTCGCCTTGTTCAATCTCTGGTGAAGATATGTGAACAGGTAAACATATTTCGAACATTTTTCCTGTTCTTTGTTTTGAATTCTTTGTTGTACGGCGGTTTTTCTTACTCTTTCTGTTTTTAGGGCAAGTATTTTGCACTCCAGCTGGGTGTGCAAAATGATGAACTGTGGAATAGTCGGAGAGCTCTTCAAGGTCAGCTGGAGTCGGAGAAAGCTAAAACCAGGGGTTTGGAGCTGCAGCTGCAACTTGCTAAAGATGATCTCCAAAAGTTAGAGGCTGACCAAGTTATTCTTGAGAAAGAGAAAGGCGACCTAATTCAGGCTGCCGCGTCGGCAGAGGGATCTCGTCAACAGGCATATGATGATGGTTATGATGCCGGTTATCTTAAGCGTCAGGAGGAGTTGATGGCGTTTGCTGGTAACCTAACTTCTCGGAGGCCTGTTTCTGCTGGTCGCCCCTCTGGCGATTCTTCTCAATGATCTTTATTCAATCTGGCAGACCTTGGACTGTCTCTTTTTTTTTTTTTTTTTTTTTTTTTTTTTTTTTTTATGATGATGCCCAGCTTTTGTGTAGTTGTCCGGGCAGAGGTTTTTGTATTGGGAGATTAGATTGGAAATTATGATCTCTTCTGTAGGCAGATTCTTGCCTTGATTCTAATGATATATCTTGTTCATATATGTTATTGCTACGCACAAATATACCATCATGTAGTAATTGACAAAGATTAGTTTACTTATCTGAATTTTATTTCTGCGGAGAGATTTAAGTACGGAGAAAGTAAGCTTGATCTTGCTTTGGTCGCTTGTAAGATAACTGAACGGTATAATATTTGCTTCGCATATTTAATCTTTGTTGATCAATCCAGCCGATCGTCGTTGTGTAAACCCTTAGCTGTCTGGTCGATGCTCGATTCATGCCTTATAAATTTGTCCTTATATGACATATATCTTATATAAGGAGATTATTGTTCCTCCTGTTGAATTTCAGTTTTTCTTTTCCTCAAAGGGAAATTTTCCTTTAGGTGCTTTTCACCTATCCATGTCTTCCATCATTAGCTTTTCAATTATACATTTCTCTAGCCAGTATATCATACTCTTGATATGGGAGGAATTGGAAAATGTAACAGTCCTGGCCAGATCTGACCCGTTCAGACCTCCTTCAGCAATTCTTTGGAAAATTAGGCAGTGACGGCCTTATAGTTTCGAATAGGGAGGGCTATTCTCCTGATTTCGATGTCAGATTTCTTGGATTCTAAATGGAATTCTTGTATGGCCAACTTAGTAGTCCCCCAATGATGTATGAGGCAGTTACGACCCCCGTATGGTGGAGGCTCTGGTCGTTTTTAAGCAATTATCCTCTTTCAACGGTTCAACTTTGCATGCCTTCGTTGAGGAGTTCTTAATATTTTCTATTAGGCGACCCTCATATATGATCGTGCAGATCGTTTTGGTCTTTGAACTTCTTTAAGTTTTCTTGGATTATTTTGTTGATCGCTTCGATCTGTAGATTTGTTTGTCATCGATCAGTTGAGTCGATCAGACGGGCGCCGTTCCAACTTACTTGCATTTAATTCGGGAAGTCAAAGGGTCGCGTTTTCGTTCCTTGATTAAACTCCTATTATCCGTAGGATCATTCTCACGGGCGCCTATAAATAAGTAGGTAGTTTCCTTATTTTCCATTCATAACAATGAAGATCTCTGTTTCCTTAGATTTCATTTTGCCTTCGGACCCCATAATGTTCAAGAAGTCACATTATCGTGATTTGTTCGTTCGCAGTAAAGGAATTGTCCCCAGTCTTGTATTGACGGGTCCCATGTCAGACCTTCCTTGTATCGACGGATCCCATGAGATCTCTGCTTTAGTCTTCATCACCTTAGAGGTCCGTGGTTTCCGTCTGCACAGGGGGGGTTCATACTTGCCAGCCGCCTCCGCTCTTCGATGTTACCTCCGGAGTGATAGACCATCGGGGTGGCTGGTAAACTTACCATTTCACGACGGTCCTGAAGAGATGCTGCTCGAGAGTAAAATGTTTTATAGATAAAGTAAAAGCAGTATCTTCTTCTGGGTGAGTGAGCATTGCTAGCTTATCTGGCTGGTAGTGTTCATTTCATCTGGAACAACATTTGATCTTCAGAGCCTGGCCATCGAACCAAAGAAGTCGACCATCCTGAGCAGCATGCTTCTTAGGTGGTTTATTATGATCGATGAGGTACTAGGGAGGAGATTGGTGTTTCAGTGGACATTGTCGTGAAGATAGTCGATCCCATAGGATCAATTTAACTAGATCATTGTAACGATCTTTAGGTAGCAAGCAGATTTTTGTAACGTAGGATATTTGTATGTAATTGATTTGATGAATAAAATATTATTTTATTTCTTGCATCTTCTTTGTCGTTTGATAATTTTATTTACGAGGAGTAATTTCCGAGCAGATGAATTCATACTTGATTTATCTTTCAAAACTTTAGGAGTATCAGCGGATCTTTTTTAGATCGTTAGGAGTAGATCGAGGAGTTTTTATTGAGCGGATCAATGTATACTCGACTCGTTTGTAATTATACTTAGGTTTTTAACCCAAAAGTCTTTTAATCATTGAAAACATATCGAGGAGTTTTTATCGAGCGGATCGATGTTTATTCAACTCGTTTTATCTAGACTTAGGTTTTAATACCAAAAAGTCTTTTTCTCGTTGTAAATAGTTCGAGGAGTATATATCGAGCGGATCCATGTTTACTCTACTCGTTTTATTTAGACTTAGGTTTTTAATACCAAAAAGTCTTTTTCTCGTTGTAAATAGTTCGAGGAGTGTATATCGAGCGGATCGATGTTTACTCTACTCGTTTTATTTAGACTTAGGTTTTTAATACCAAAAGTCTTTTTGATCGTTGAATATATATGTTGAGGAGTTTTTATCGAGCGGGTCGATGTTTACTCAACTCGTTTTGTTTAGACTTAGGTTTTTAGTACCTGAAGTCTTTCAATCATTGTAGATATATCGAGGAGTTTTAATCGAGCGGATCGATGTTTACTCAACTCGTTTTGTTTAGACTTAGGTTTTTAGTACCTGAAAGTCTTTTTGATCGTTGAATATATATCGAGGAGTTTTTATCGAGCGGATCGATGTTTACTCAACTCGTTTTGTTTAGACTTAGGTTTTTAGTACCTGAAGTCTTTCAATCATTGTAGATATATCGAGGAGTTTTAATCGAGCGGATCGATGTTTACTCAACTCGTTTTGTTTAGACTTAGGTTTTTAGTACCTGAAAGTCTTTTTGATCGTTGAATATATATCGAGGAGTTTTTATCGAGCGGATCGATGTTTACTCAACTCGTTTTGTTTAGACTTAGGTTTTTAGTACCTGAAGTCTTTCAATCATTGTAGATATATCGAGGAGTTTTAATCGAGCGGATCGATGTTTACTCAACTCGTTTTGTTTAGACTTAGGTTTTTAGTACCTGAAAGTCTTTTTGATCGTTGAATATATATCGAGGAGTTTTTATCGAGCGGATCGATGTTTACTCAACTCGTTTTGTTTGGACTTAGGTTTTTCGCACCAATAAGTCTTTATGTTTGTTGTGTTCGATCGAGGAGTTTTTATTGAGCGGATCAATGTTTACTCGACTCGTTTTGTTTTTGTGGTCGGAATGAGGAGTGTTTATTGAGCGGATCAATGTATACTCGACTCATTATAATTTAGACTTAGGTTTGTCACCAAAAAGTCCTTTTTGCCGTTGACATAAATCGAGGAGTGTTTATTGAGCGGATCAATGTATACTCGACTCGCTTCGTTCTGATATTTATCAATATGCTAGTGTAATTCCACAGAGCGTTAATCGAAATAATCGATGTATAGAAAATGCTAAAATTTTTACTAATTGAACTCTAGGCTGAGGCCTTTGTTACAAGGATTAAAACTTGATAAAGTAAAGTAAAATAAAATAATGCAGTATAATCTGCTAAAATTTATTTACCATAGTATTTCCTAAGGTTGACTGCGTTCCAGGTTCTTGGTAAGGCTGTCCCATCCATGTGTGCAATTTTGTATGAACCTTTCTTTCCTACGCTAATGACGATGTAAGGTCCATCCCAATTTTGTTGTAACTTTCCCACATGCTTGGATACTTCTACCTTTTTTAAAACCAAGTCTCCTTCTTTGAAGGTTCGGACGCGTACTTTTTGATTGTATGCTTTCTCCATATTTGCCTTAGTGGCTTGTAGGCGTACGGCAGCTTTATCCCTTAAGGCTTCTGTTAGATCGACGTCATTTTCTCTTGCCTTTTCATTTTCTTGTTCATCAAACATCTCTATTCTTGGCGTTGGAATTAAAGTTTCCACAGGAATAACAACTTCCGACCCATATACCAAGCTGAATGGGGTTTCCCCAGTTGAGTTTCTTACCGTGGTTCGATTAGCCCACAATACTCCTGGTAGTTCATCGAGCCATTTTCCTTTGGCTGATCCTAATCTTTTTTCCAAAGATTTTATTATCTCTCGGTTTGCTACTTCGGTTTGTCCGTTCGCTCTTGGATGCCCGACTGAAGTGAAATTTTGTTGAATTCCCAGTTTCGAACACCATTCTATCACTTGTTTTCCAGCGAATTGGGTTCCATTATCGGAAATTAGGATCCTAGGGATGCCAAATCGACAGACTATGAACTTCCAAAGGAAGTTGATCACTTGGAATTGAGTTATTCGCGCTAAGGCGATGCACTCTATCCATTTGCTGAAATACTCTACAGCGACCAGGACGTAAGCTTTCTTTGATCTGGCCGCTGGGAAAGGCCCCACGATGTCCATTCCCCATTGATCGAAAGGCCAACAAATTGGAATCGGGTGCATATTTTCTGCTGGTTGATGACATACGTTGGCATGTACTTGGCAATGATGACATTCTCGGACGTAATTTGCGGCGTCCTTATTGACAGTAGGCCAATAGTAACCTGTTCTGAGGCATTTTAAAGCCAATGCCCTCGATCCGCTGTGATTTCCCGCGTCTCCTTCATGTATTTCTCGCAGTATTTCAGCGGTTTGGGATTCAGAGACGCATCTCAGGAGAATTCCTGATACTGACCTTCGGTAGAGTTTTCCTTCTACGAGTGTATATTTTGGGGCTCGATATTTTATTTTCCGAGCTTCATTCTGATCAGATGGTAGTTTTCCTTCACGAAGATAGTCTATCATTGGTGTCATCCAATTATCTTCGACTTCTTCGATTCCCATTATATCGACTATCGGTGTATCATCGATGTCGACAGCCGGTGTAGAAGAGATCAGCCAGTTGATCACTCGTTCGGTCTTTCCGTCTTGGGATCCTGTAAACTTAGATAGTTGATCGGCCCATTTATTTTCCGAACGTGGAATGTTTTGTATGTCGAAATCTTCAAACTTCTCGGCCAGTGCTTTTACTTTGGCGAGGTATTTGATCATGTTGAATTCCTTAGCCTCGTATAAGCCTTCTATTTGCCTTTGTACTAACTCTGAGTCGGTTAATACTTTTAGCCTCTTTATGTTGGCTTTGATTGCCATTTCCATTCCTGCGATTAACGCCTCATACTCTGCTTCGTTATTTGTTACGACAAAGTCCAATGTAATAGCATAATTCAAATCTTCTTTATTAGGTCCGGTGAAGTTGATTCCGGCGCCTCCTCCTTCCCGGCTTGAAGCACCATCTACATGCATTAACCAGGTTTGATCTTCTATGATCAATATATCCTCATGGAGGGTGTTTGATGATTGTGTTGGTGTTTCCAATAAAAAATCAGCCAATACTTGGGCCTTGATGGCGACCCTTGGTTTGTAGTCGATATCGAATTGGCTGAGTTCGATGGCCCATTTGATTAGTCTTCCGGAGGCTTCTGGTTTTGCTAGGATCTGCCTTAGCGGTTGGTTCGTCAAAACGATGATTTTGTAGGTTAAGAAGTAGGGTCGGAGTTTTCGAGCAGCCACTACTAAGGCCAGCGTGAATTTTTCTATTTCCAAGTAATTCTTCTCCGCCCCTTGTAATAACTTGCTGAGATAATAGACAGGCTTATGCTCTGAACCCTCTATCTTAATTAGTACTGAGCTAATGGCCGTATCGGAGATGGAGATGTATATGTACAATGGTTCCCCTTCTGTTGGTTTGGCCAACATCGGAGGGGATGTCAAATATTCTTTGAGTTGTTCGAAGGCTCGTTCACATTCTTCGGTCCAAACGAAGTTTTTCGCTTTTCGAAGCGTTTGGAAAAAGGGCAAGCTTCTGTCCGCAGATTTAGATATGAATCTATTCAATGCTACGATCTTCCCAACCAAGCTTTGCACTTGAGAGATGGTCTTGGGAGGTTTCATTTCAGTTATGGCTCGAATTTTTTCTGGGTTGGCTTCTATTCCTCGCTGGTGTACCAAATATCCCAAAAATTTTCCTGACTTAACACCGAAGGTGCATTTTGCAGGGTTCAACTTCATACGGTATTTTCTTAGGATTCGGAAACATCGATCTAGATGTCTTACGTGATCCGCTTCATTCATACTTTTTACTAACATGTCGTCTACATAGACCTCCATTATTTCTCCGATTAACTCTCTGAACATTAGGTTTACCAATCTTTGGTATGTAGCCCCGGCGTTCCTTAATCCGAACGGCATTACTATAAAGCAGTATACTCCCTGTTCGGTTATGAATGCGGTCTTCTCTTGATCCCGCTCGTCCATGTATATTTGGTAAAAACCTTGGAAGGCGTCCATCATGCTGAACAGCGCGAAGCCAGCGGTCGAGTCGACCAATAAATCAATTCTTGGGAGGGGGTAAGGGTCGCGTGGACATAACTTGTTAAGGTCGGTGAAATCATTACACATCCTCCATTTGTTGTCCTTTTTACCCCCTTTTGCTACTAGTACAACATTACATAGCCATTCCGAGAAGTGTATTTCTCGGATTTGTTTTGCTTCCAGCAGTCTTTCAACCTCGGCTTTGATAATTTTATCTTTTACTGGTCCATGATTTCTTTTCTTCTGTCTGGCGGGTTTCGCTGAAGGGTCAATTTTTAGGGTATGCTTGATTACCCGAGGATCGATCCCTTCGATGTCATTTGCACTCCAGGCGAAGACGTCCACGTTATTTCTTAGAAATTCGATTAACATTACTTCTCCTTCTTTGCTCAATTATGTACCAATTCTGATGGGGGCTATTTCGCACCCTACATACTGATCAGATCGAACAGAGATTATAAGACCGGTTCGACCAATTACAAAGGATCGGGATCTTCTTACTGACCCAGCCTGATGCCGCTCGCTCCGAGTAAAGATTACACTCCGGACCCAGGAAGGATAGGTTGGGCCGAGTCCAACTAGGACTATGATTCCTTGTAATACTAGGTTTAGCATAATATAAATACCTAGTTATTCGTTGTATAAGACAACTACGAATTCTCTTAATTCTGAGATTACACAAGAATACATTGATAACAATAGAACTCAATAATATCCATTATTGTTGCAGAACTTTACCTCCATATCATTGCGTTCTTAATTTCGTTAATGGTTTTACTTCTTGCCTTTGATTATTGCTTTTCTTTGTAAACGATCCATCCAGAATAAAGTAACAGAACCCAATATACTGAATAATTCAATATCCAAACCCCCGATATCACAAATTCACTGATATTAAATTAACCCGACGAAAAACGGTTAAATCAGTTGGCGCCCACCGTGGGGCTAGGTTAATTATTCGATCGACATATGGCTCTCCCAAGGAAAAGCGCTCGTATCGGAGCAAGAAGTAACACAACCACCGGTCATGACACATCTGAAGATCCACAGGAGAACGACAATAATAACGTTCCCAACACCGACGAGAATTTACAGAATACCCATCCCCGAGATCATGAACCCCTAGGAGGTCCTCCCGGCACGATACAGGAAGAGCCGGAAGTCCCCGAGATCCCTGCTCCTCTCCCGGGTGCTCAGGAGAAATTACGACAAATAGCGATGCTCTTTAAATCACTCTCCCCGGAAGAATTACTTGTGCTTGATCAAATTCCGCAAAACCCTAGGGCTGCCAGGACAATTCCTGCTCGGAGAACGCCCGGACAAAACGATCATGTATCTCAACAAGCTGATAGCCCACCAAGCGAGCACCGCTCGCTACACAGTCCACAACAGGACAATTCGAAACCCTCCGACAACAATCCTCGAAGGAAACGAGGTCACAGAAAAACCCCGGCGAGGCGTAGTAGATCCAGGGAACGAACAATTATCCCTATTGAGGATGATATAGATGATACAATCCCTGATCGACCACGAACGGCTCGACTGACGGAAAGAGAAATTGAAAGGATGGTGCAGGACCGACTTGAACAACGCTTACGGACTATTCAAAATCCGTGGGCCCGAACCACGGAACTCCAGGAAAGCCTTGCGGCCTGTTCTCCCTTCTGCAGGGAAATAAAAGAGGCACAATCGATCGGACAAGTCCCGGGCAGACTACCTCGCTACGATGGAACCACTGACCCGGATGATTATATTTTTAGCTTTACGAACATTATGAATCTATATGCCCACTCCGCCGAATACACTGCCAAGCTAATGGTGACAACATTCGAAGGACTCGCGTTGGATTGGTTTGCCAAACAGCCGGCCAATTCCATATTCAGTTTTCGAGAATTATGCAATAAACTAACACAGCAATTTGCCAGTCTGAAGAGACAAAAACTGCCGATGAGTTACCTAGGAACAATATACCAACAAGAGGGGGAATCCCTAAGAAATTGGTTGGCAAGATTCAACGTAGAGTTACTCAAAATCGACTCTCCGAATATCGATTACATAATTTCTATCCTCTTCGACCTCACTAAAAACAGGCAGTTTGGAAACGCCCTCAGCCGAAAACAACCAAGAACGTTCGCCGACATCATGAGCCTAGCATCTAAGTATATGACTCAAGAAGAGATGAATTCCTTTAAGGATAAAAACAAAAACAAAGTTACGGCTACAGGGTCTAAGCGGCATGATAGGATTCCCGCCCAAAGATCCTTGGATTACGAGCGATCTTCCAAGAGAGGTAACGTTTTCCAGCGACTGGAATACAGCGGAGCCGACCGAGAAAGGCAACCTAATTTCTACCAAAGACCAAGAAACCCTGAACCACCAATCAGAAGCAGAGTGAATCAAGTAGAACACCCAAGATTAAATGCTCCAATCGAAGAAATCTTGGAAGTTCTAGAAAGGAATAATTGGATTCCTGAGGCGAGGAAAATCGCTCAGCCCAGACCAGGGTCTAGAAACTATGATCAATACTGTAAGTACCATAGGGCACATGGGCATCGAACGGAAAATTGTTTTCACCTTAAGAGAGAAGTTGAAAAACTGATCGAGCAAGGAAAACTAGACGAATACATAGAACGAGATAATCGCAAAAGGGAAAGAAGCAGAAGCCCCCGGAACGGAACTCAAAGGAGAAGTTCTCATCGAAGGTCACCAGAACATCGACCTACTCAGGAGTTGAATCACGACCAGATCAATGGAACTATCCACACTATATCCGGGGGGCCTGCGGGTGGAGATAGTCGCAATGCTCGACGAAGAATGGCCAGATCCTTAATTGCAAGTTCTAAATATCCAAATGAAATATGGACGTTAGAAAATAGGCCAACAAATCACGAGCCGATTAGCTTTAACGAAGGCGAAGTACCTAAAAACATTACTTGGGATACGAAAGAAGATAACCCAGATTTCCCTATGGTAGTGTCGTTAGAAATAGCGAATTACAATGTGAAAAGAATCCTAATCGATAATGGAAGCTCAGCAAATATCATCTCCAGGGAGGTTTTAGCACAAATGAACCTCGGACAAATAAACCTACAAAAGGTAGCCACACCGTTAGTAGGCTTTGGAGGGTCCGAGATCATCCCCAGCGGAACAATATCTTTGAGTGTATCGCTCGGAAAGAAGCCACTTCGAACAGTGAAGCTGGTAAAATTCCTAGTGGTAGAAACACCCTTCGCTTATAACGCTATATTAGGGCGACCAGCCCTTAACCTTTTTCGAGCTGTGGTCTCTACCTATCACCAGAAAATAAAATTTCCGACCGATAGCGGCATTGGAGAAATAACGTTTGACCACTGTATGGCGTGGGATTGCTACAGCACGTCGCTGACCTTGAGAGAACATCCTAACCCTATTACTCCGAGCAAGAGAAAGATCGAAGACGATCCAATTAGAAATGAGGACGAAATTCCTATTACTGATCGATTAGATAAAAAGGGGAAAGAACCACTAGATTTATCCTTGCAACCCCCAGAACATAAAGATATAATTCTAGTAGAAGGCGACTCGTCCAAAAGGACAAGAATTGGTACAGAATTGAGCAAAGAAGGAGAAGTAATGTTAATCGAATTTCTAAGAAATAACGTGGACGTTTTCGCTTGGAGTGCAAATGACATCGAAGGGATCGATCCTCGAGTAATCAAGCATACCCTAAAAATTGACCCTTCGGCGAAACCCGCCAGACAGAAGAAAAGAAATCATGGACCAGTGAAAGATAAAATCATTAAAGCCGAAGTTGAAAGACTGATGGAAGCAAAACAAATCCGAGAAATACATTTCTCGGAGTGGCTATGTAATGTTGTACTAGTAGCAAAGGGGGATAAAAAGGACAACAAATGGAGGATGTGTAATGATTTCACCGACCTTAACAAGTTATGTCCACGCGACCCTTACCCCCTCCCAAGAATCGACTTATTGGTCGACTCGACTGCTGGCTTTGCGCTGTTCAGCATGATGGACGCCTTCCAAGGCTTTTACCAAATATACATGGACGAGCGCGACCAAGAGAAGACCGCATTCATAACCGAACAGGGAGTATACTGCTTTATAGTAATGCCGTTCGGATTAAGGAACGCTGGGGCTACATACCAAAGATTGGTAAACCTAATGTTCAGGGAGTTAATCGGAGAAATAATGGAGGTCTAAGTAGACGACATGTTAGTTAAAAGTATGAATGAAGCAGATCACGTAAAACATCTAGATCGATGTTTCCAAATCTTAAGAAAATATCGTATGAAGTTGAACCCCGCAAAATGCACCTTCGGTGTTAAGTCAGGAAAATTTTTGGGATATTTGGTACACCAGCGAGGAATAGAAGCCAACCCAGAAAAAATTCGAGCCATAACTGAAATGAAACCTCCCAAGACCATCTCTCAAGTGCAAAGCTTGGTTGGGAAAATCGTAGCGTTGAATAGATTTATATCTAAATCGGCGGATAGAAGCTTGCCCTTTTTCCAAACACTTCGAAAAGCGAAAAACTTCGTTTGGACCGAAGAATGTGAACGAGCTTTCGAACAACTCAAAGAATATTTAACATCCCCTCCGATGTTGGCCAAACCGACAGAAGGGGAACCATTGTACTTATACATCTCCATCTCCGATACGGCCGTTAGCTCAGTCCTAATTAAGATAGAGGGTTCAGAGCATAAGCCTGTCTATTATCTCAGCAAGTTATTACAAGGGGCGGAGAAGAATTACTTGGAAATAGAAAAATTCACGCTGGCCTTAGTAGTGGCTGCACGAAAACTCCGACCCTACTTCTTAACCTACAAAATCATCGTTTTGACGAATCAACCGTTAAGACAAATCCTAGCAAAACCAGAAGCCTCCGGACGACTAATCAAATGGGCCATCGAACTCAGCCAGTTCGAGGTAGACTACAAACCGAGGATTGCCATCAAGGCCCAGGTGTTGGCCGATTTTATACTAGAAACACCGACGCAGGCCACTGAATCGTCGAGATGCCACAACAACGATGTTTTGATGATCGAGGATCAAACTTGGTTAATGCATGTCGACGGTGCTTCATACCGAGAAGGGGGAGGCGCCGGAATTAACTTCACTGGACCAAATAAGGAAGATTTGAATTACGCGATAACATTGGACTTCGTCGTAACAAACAATGAAGCCGAATATGAAGCGTTAATCGCAGGAATGGAGATGGCGATAAAAGCCAACATAAAGAGTCTTAAGGTACTAACTGATTCGGAATTAGTACAAAGACAAATAGAAGGCCTATACGAGGCTAAAGAGTTCAATATGATCAAATACCTCGCCAAAGTGAAATCTCTAGCTGGGAAATTTGAAAGCTTCAGTATCCAGAACATCCCACGTTCGGAAAATAAATGGGCCGATCAGCTATCAAAATTCACAGGATCCCATGACGGAAAGACCGAACGGGTGATTAACTGGTTGATATCTAATACACCAGCAATCGATATCGATGAAATACCGATAATCGATATAATGGAAATCGAAGAAGCCGAAGAAAACTGGATGAACCCAATGAAAGACTATCTTCAAGATGGAAAACTACCATCTGATCAGAATGAAGCTCGGAAAATAAAATATCGAGCCCCAAAGTATACACTTATAGAAGGAAAACTCTACAGACGATCAGTATCGGGAATTCTCCTGAGATGCATCCCTGAATCACAAACCATGGATATACTGCGAGAAATACATGAAGGAGACGCAGGAAATCACAGTGGATCGAGGGCATTGGCCTTAAAATGTCTCAGAACAGGTTACTATTGGCCAACCATCAATAAAGATGCCGCTCAATATGTCCAAGAATGTCATCACTGCCAGATTCATGCTAACATATGCCATCGACCAGCAGAAAATATGCACCCTATCCCGATTTGTTGGCCATTCGATCAATGGGGAATGGACATCGTGGGACCTTTCCCAACAGCTAGATCAAAGAAATCCTATGTCCTGGTCGCTGTAGAATACTTTAGCAAATGGATAGAATGCGTCGCCCTCGCACGAATAACCCAATTCCAAGTTATTAACTTCCTCTGGAAATTCATAGTATGTCGATTCGGCATCCCAAGGGTCCTTATCTCCGATAATGGAACTCAATTCGCGGGAAAACAGATAATAGAATGGTGTACAAGACTCGGAATTCAACAAAATTTTACCTCGGTAGGACATCCTCGAGCAAATGGACAAACTGAAGTAGCAAACCGAGAGATAATAAAATCTTTGGAAAAAAGGTTAGGAGCCGCCAAAGGAAAATGGCTCGATGAGCTACCAGGAGTTTTGTGGGCTAATCGAACTACGGTAAGAAATTCAACTGGGGAAACCCCATTCAGCTTGATGTATGGGTCGGAAGCTGTTATCCCTGTGGAAACTTTAATTCCAACTCCAAGAATAGAGATGTTCAATAAAGAAGAAAATGAAAAGGCGAGGGAAAATGACGTTGATTTAACAGAAGCCTTAAGAGATAAAGCTGCTGTACGCCTACAAACCACTAAGGCAAATATGGAGAAAGCATACAATCAAAAAGTACGCGTCCGAACCTTCAAAGAAGGAGACTTGGTTTTGAAAAAGGTAGAAGTATCCAAGCATGTGGGAAAGTTACAACAAAATTGGGATGGACCTTACATCGTCATTGGCGTAGGAAAGAAAGGTTCATACAAAATTGCACACATGGATGGGACAGCCTTACCAAGAACCTGGAACGCAGTCAACCTTAGGAAATACTATGGTAAATAAATTTTAGCAGATTATACTGCATTGTTTTATTTTTACTTTATCAAGTTTTAATCCTTGTAACGAAGGCCCTAGCCTAGAGTTCAAATAGTAAAAATTTTAGCATTTTCTATACATCGATTATTTCGATTAACGCTCTGTGGAATTACACTAGCATATTGATAAATATTAGAACGAAACGAGTCGAGTATACATTGATCCGCTCAATAAACACTCCTCGATCTATATCAACAGCAACAAAGACTTTTTGGTGATAAACCTAAGTCTGAATTATAAATGAGTCGAGTATACATTGATCCGCTCAATAAACACTCCTCATCCCGACGACAAAAACGAGTTGAGTAAACATCGATCCGCTCGATAAAAACTCCTCGACAAATATATTCAACGATCAAAAAGACTTTTGGTACGAAAAACCTAAGTCTAAATTAAAACGAGTCGAGTATACATTGATCCGCTCAATAAAAACTCCTCGTTCAATTTTATTAACGAAAAAGACTTTTGGTACGAAAAACCTAAGTCTAAAACAAAACGAGTTGAGTAAACATCGATCCGCTCGATAAAAACTCCTCGACAAATATATTCAACGATCAAAAAGACTTTTGGTACGAAAAACCTAAGTCTAAATTAAAACGAGTCGAAGTATACATTGATCCGCTCAATAAAAACTCCTCGTTCAATTTTATTAACGAAAAAACTTCAGGTACTAAAAACCTAAGTCTGAACAAAACGAGTTGAGTAAACATCGATCCGCTCGATAAAAACTCCTCGATATATCTATAATGATTAAAAGACTTCAGGTGCGAAAATCCTAAGTCTAAACAAAATGAGTTGAGTAAACATCGATCCGCTCGATAAAAACTCCTCGATATATCTATAATGATTAAAAGACTTCAGGTATTAAAAACCTAAGTCTGAACAAAACGAGTTGAGTAAACATCGATCCGCTCGATAAAAACTCCTCGATATATCTATAATGATTAAAAGACTTCAGGTATTAAAAACCTAAGTCTGAACAAAACGAGTTGAGTAAACATCGATCCGCTCGATAAAAACTCCTCGATATATCTATGATGATTAAAAGACTTCAGGTATTAAAACCTAAGTCCAAACAAAACGAGTTGAGTAAACATCGATCCGCTCGATAAAAACTCCTCGATATATCTATAATGATTAAAAGACTTCAGGTACTAAAAACCTAAGTCTAAACAAAACGAGTTGAGTAAACATCGATCCGCTCGATAAAAACTCCTCGATATATGTTCAACGATCAAAGAGATTTTTGGGTTAAAAACCTAAGTCTAAACAAAACGAGTTGAGTAAATATTGATCCGCTCAATAAAAACTCCTCGATTAATTACAACGACAAAGAAGAATTTTGTTATGAAATCCTAAGTCTAAATTATAGCAAGATTGAGTACACATTGATACGCTCAATAAAAACTCCTCGATCTACTCCTAACGATCTAAATAAGATCCGCTGATACTCCTAAAGTTTTGAAAGGTAAATCAAGTATGAATTCATCTGCTCGGAAATTACTCCTCGTAAATAAAATTATCAAACGACAAAGAAAATGCAAGAAATAAATAATATTTTATTCATCAAATCAATTACATACAAATATTCTACGTTACAAAAATCTGCTTGCTATCTAAAGATCGTTACAATGATCTAGTTAAATTGATCCTACGGGATCGACTATCTTCACGACAATGTCCACGGAAACACCAATCTCCTCCCTAGTACCTCATCGATCATAATAAACCACCTAAGAAGCATGCTGCTCAGGATGGTCGACTTCTTTGGTTCGATGGCAGGGCTCTGAAGATCGTATGTGATTCCAGATGAAATGAACACTACCAGCCAGATAAGCTAGCAATGCTCACTCACCCAGAAGAAGATACTGCTTTTACTTTATCTATAAAACATTTTACTCTAGAGCAGCATCTCTTCGGGACCGTCGTGAAACGGTAAGTTTACCAGCCACCCCGGCGATCTATCACTCCGGAAGTCACATCCAAGAGCGAGGGTGACTGGCAAGTATGAACCCCCCATGTGCAGACGGCAACCACGGACCTCTAAAGTGATGAAGACTAAAGCGGAGATCTCATGGGATCCGTCGATACAAGGAAGGGCTGACATGGGACCCGTCAATACAAGACTGGGGACAATTCCTTTACTGCGAACGAACAAATCACGATAATGTGACTTCTTAAACATTATGGGATCTGAAGGCAAAATGAAATCTAAGGAAACCGAGATATCCATTGTTATGAATGGAAAATAAGGAAACTGCCTACTTATTTATAGGCGCCCGTGAGAATGATCCTACGGACGATAGGAGTTTAATCAAGGGACGAGAACGCGACCCTTTGACTTCCCGAAATAAATGCAAGTAAGTTGGAACGGCGCCCGTCTGATCGATTCAACTGATCGGGGAGAAACAAATCTACAGATCGAAGCGATCAACAAAATAATCCAAGAAAACTTAAAGAAGTTCAAAGACCAAAACGATCTGCACGATCATATATGAGGGTCGCCTAATAGAAAATATTAAGAACTCCTCAACGAAGGCATGCAAAGTTGAACCGTTGAAAGAGAATAATTGCCTAAAAACGACCAGAGCCTCCACCATACGGGGGTCGTAACTGCCTCATACATCATTGGGGGACTACTAAGTTGGCCATACAAGAATTCCACTTAGAATCCAAGAAATCTGACATCGAAATCAGGAGAATAGCCCTCCCTATTCGAAACTATAAGGCCGTCACTGCCTAATTTTCCAAAGAATTGCTGAAGGAGGTCTGAACGGGTCAGATCTGGCCAGAATTATTACATTTTCCAATTCCTCCCATATCAAGAGTATGATATACTGGCTAGAGAAAAGTATAGTTAAAAAGTTAATGATGAAAGACATGGATTTATGAAAAGCACGGAGAGGGAAATTTCCCTTTGATGAGAAGAAAAGCGAAGTTCAAACAGGTGGAACAATAACCTCCTTATATAAGAAATATGTCATAAAGGGACAAATTTACAAAGCACGGATCGAACATCGACCAGAATGGAGTATACAAAGTTTGATCGACAAAAGTTGTGATTGGCAAAAGCAAAATCAGTTACTAAAACAGTGATAAAACAAGGACAAGCTATCTTTTCTCTATCTAGAAACGCGAGTATGCTACTCCATAATGATTATTTCATGATGACTATATCCATGCACAAGGGAAGAACGAGCATAACAAAGTATATATACAGGAGACATTTGATCAGGCAAGAATCTGCCTACAAAAGATCATCGTTTTCAAATTTCTACTCCTTCTATTACAAAAATTTCAGCCCAAATAACTGCACAAAAGATTGGGCGATAAAAAAAAAAAAAAAAAAAAAAAAAAAAAAAAAAAAAAATAGACAGTCCAAGGCCTGCCAGGTCAAACTAAAGTCGCTAAGAAGAACGATCAGCAAGTCGACTACCAGAAACAGTCCTCCGAGGAGTCAAGTTGCCAGCAAAAGACATCAACTCCTCTTGACGCTTTAGATAACCGGCGTCATATCCCTCCTCATAGGACCGCAGTCGAGACTCCTCTGCAAGGGCAGCAGCCTGAGTTAAATCATTTTTCTCTTTTTCAAGCACAACTTTTTTGGCCTCCAATCTTTGGAGAGCATCTTTATCAACTTGCAGCTGCAGCTCCAAACCCTTGCTTTTAGCTTTTTCGGACTCCAACTGACCCCGAAGAGCTCTCCGACTGTTCCACAGCTCGTCATTTTGCACACCCAGCTGGAGTGCGAAATATTTGCCCTAAAAACAGAAAGAATGAGAAAAACCACCGTACAACAAAGAATTCAAAACAAAGAACAAAAATGTCTACCTGCTCACATATCTTCACCAAAGATTGAACAAGGCGAATATTGGAGGCGCCTTCGAGCTTCCTCAACTCACCAGGCAAAATGGTACTCATGCCTAAATCCCAGGACAAGGCATCAGGTTCAACAGAACCCGGCAATTCGCTAGTTAAAGGGACACCGTCAGAACGTGGAGTCTCCGACAAGAGGATGTCATTAACTTGCTCATTGATACATCGCTCATCCAGTTGACGAGGAGACTCTCTCCCGTCAGGGCTAACGGAGGTTTCCTTGCCCGAAGCAGAAATTATGGTTCTACGACCAGACCGCGAGCCGGTCCGACCTTGAGAAGGTCCTCCAGATTCAAAAGAAGTAGTCATCACGGTAGTATCGTGAAACAAATAATCAGGACAATCCTGCACAATAGATTGCGTCGTAGAAGGATTGACAAAAAAGCCATCACCAGCTTGCCCTTCACTAGTGATTGGGGCAGTAGAAACAGATAAAGGAAGAGAAACAGTAAAGTCCTCTCCATGAAAAACATGCTCAAAGGAAGAAGTATTGGAACTAACAGCTATATTATAAGCCGTTTCTTCGTTGGATATGTCCCCAAAAGCTAATCGACCAGGGGAAGGCATGTTTCTTTCCTGAATGGGAGCAGAAAAGACTGGTTCGGAGAACGACGAGGTTACCAAGGAAAGAGGTTCAGAAGTAATAATATGAGTATCAATCTCCGACCTAATTGGTTGAGACGAATGAGGAGGCTCGATCGACGGCCCCTCTCTTCGTAATCTTTTAGATCTATTTTCTCTAGCGCCCTCGCGGGATGGTCGCCTCGAAGTATTACCGAAAAGGTTACTCATGATCGGATTACGGAAAAATATAAATTAATATCGAGGAAGTTTATCGACTAGCTCAAGAAAGAGTATTCTGTTAAGAGAAAAGTGTAGCAGTAAAAAGACAAGTAAAATTTTACCTCTCGTATTTATACTACACGAAAGGACACGACAGACCTGGAGAAAGGGCGCGAAACAGGAAAACTGACCTTGGAGCAAACGCTAGAATTTGAAAAGACGCATACATAATGATTACGGCAAATTAAATGACTTGTCTGAATTATTACAGCGGATGTGAAAAGACACGACTGTCAGAATACGAAACGTTTGGTGTACAAAGTAGGAAAGCTAAGTTACAATTAAACCTACGAGTGGATAATTACAAATATTATTTCAAAAATAAAACCACTATTCTAAGAAGCCTGGTCGCTATCGGGAATCTTCTGTTCGCCACCGACGTCCATGACGTCTTCTTCTTCTTCTTCATCTTCCGGATCGATAAATGTATCATCGACCTCATCGTTAACATCTGAAGGAGGAATTGGCAATGGATTTCCGTATTCTCCGACAAGGTGAGCTAAAGGAAGACCTTGATATACGACATCTGGAACTTCAGAGGAAGAGTAAAGCTCGCCATAACGGTTCAACCGGATATGAGCTGCCTTAAAATACTCCTTCCGACGATCCTCGATCATCTCCAAAGCGACCAGTTGATGAATCGATTTTTTAAAGGTATTCTCAAGAAGAGGACCGACCATCCGGTACACCAACGCCATATGAACAGGAGAGTTGAGGAATTCTCGAACTACTTGTTCGTCGGATTTCCTAACATACCGATCTCTTTGCCTAAGTGGGACGTCGTTTTCATAGTCCTCTAAAGAAGCTTCAAGGCTTGACACTTGAGATTCAAGCTCACTAATCCGAGTCGTGCTCTGCAACTGCAATTCTTCTAATTTTCTTGCCATTTGATTGGTTTGTTCCTGAGCGCGAGAAACCTCTATCGCTCTATCTAGCATTTCTTGGTCTTCGGTCCCGGCAGCACGAGTCTCTACGACAGGAATAGAGGAAGATGTTGAGGGACCAACTTCTGAACCAGAAGACTTGTGAAGTAAAGCTTTATACTTCTCTTCAAGGAAATCGCACTGTTGTTTCCAAAGAGAATTTTCATAGGCGTATGATGTCAGACAGGTGTTGACCTGAAATAACGAAAGGGTCAGAAAGAAACAAGTTAGCAAATTGAGAAAATCTTAAAAGATCACTTCATCAAAATAATAGAAAGAAAAAGGATCTCACCTTTTCAGCATAGAGAGAAGCTCGCTGGAATTTCTCCAAAGGATCCTTATGAAGAAGCTTATTAAGATCGCGAGTATGAACGCCAGATAAAAGAATACGGGTCGCCTTATCGACCGCATTCTCGTTATTATCATGAATAAGAGAATCCTTCTCGGAATAACCAGCGGCCCTCCTTCCCTCTAAATGATCCTCGATCATTTCGACCAGAGTAGGATTTGGATGTTTATCCCCGAGTAAAGAAAGGTCGTCACCAGAACGTCCATAGTAACTCCTCTTTCTATCAACTGGATTATTAGTGGGATGAGGCATCGACCAGCTACGACATCCTCGAATACCCAAAGATGTTCTAAGATGAAGCGGAGGATAACCGGATCCCATGCCCTGACGAATAGGGGACTCGCGTGGAGAATCCGGAGATTCCTCTCTATTCTCCTCGGATTCGTGACCCAATTCCAATTTCCTCTTTCGAGACGCCCTCTGCTCGATAGGATTATTCTCCACTGACTTGGAAGATTTCGACAGCACCATTTTTCCCTTCGAAGAGTGTCGGGAGCTTTCTACCATATGAGCTGAGAAAGAAACAAAATAAAGTTAGTTTCTCCATATAAAAAGTATAGTGACAATACTAAAGATCAAATAAAATGCTAACCTAGAGGCTCAGATGATGAACTGATGGGAAAATTATGGACGCTTAACCCCGCTTTACGAAGAAAAGATTCCCCAATCAGAAGAGCGCTTTGATATTTGTTTGTACGCATCTCGGGAATCTCAGTGATAAACTGTACATCGTCAGGAACAAGTTCACCAGTCGGTGAGCGACCTCCGGGAATCCACCTGGAACCATGATCCCACGAGAAAGGCGTGATCGAACCATCCGCCAAACGGAGATTAGGCGGAGGACGAACAAAGAAGAAATGAGATTTCCAAGAAGGATTACTAGAAACCGGAGCATCAAAGATTGCTCGGCTGGGCCGCTGACTAGCGAAGAAGTATCCACGGTTTGAAGAACTAGAAATATTAAAACGAAAAAGTTGCGTAAAATTACGGAAAGAAGGTTTAAATCCCTTTGCAATCATCAGAACGGAAAAACAAACCACAAAAGCAACAGAATTTGGAACCAGTTGTGTCAAGCACACGCTGAAAGTTTTTAGAACTTCCAGAAAAAGGGGAGACAAAGGAAGACGCAGTCCGCTATTAAAGTGAGCCGTGTAAAAGGCTCGACATCCCTCCGGTGGAGAAGTGACCTTATCAGTAGGGGATGGTAGAATCATTTCAGAACCTTCCGGAAAATATTTGGTATAGTTATTCACGACTTCAGGGAACGTTTCCTCTGTATATGCGCAAGCTACATCCTCAATTGGTTCAGAAATCTGAGGAACAGTACCTTTGCCCTTTTTGGCTCGGGCGGCTACATCCGCATCGGAAAGGATTCGTACCTTGTAAGTATCTTCTACAGGGATAACAAGGTCAGATACCGTAGTCTGTTCACCCAGAGGATTAGAATGTAACTC
This sequence comes from Penstemon eatonii, assembly GCA_038501285.1. NCBI lineage: Eukaryota > Viridiplantae > Streptophyta > Magnoliopsida > Lamiales > Plantaginaceae > Penstemon > Penstemon eatonii. The sequence goes on along the minus strand of CM076710.1, from coordinate 33,162,380 downwards.
CTCCTCGTTATCGGGGGCAATGATCTCTCTAGGAGAAGAAGAAGATCTTCTAACGGAAGCCATCTATATTCTAGTTCTCGGAAGAAGAAGGTCGATGAAAGGAAAATTTTATACGACGAACGACCAAACTAGAAAATGACTGCGATCTAAAAGCAAATATAAAAGAGAAATGGCAAACTCGAAAGTCACCTATTTATAAGGAAATGAGAAAAGACGTTTCGAACTTATCACAGCTACTCAAATTCCCGCCAAAAACGGAAGGATACAAAAAGCCTCCTGAATAGACGCGTGGCGATCCACGATTAGACAGAAGAAACGACTATCTATGATACGTAGCACTCTTTTCCTTACTTAAGATTTTTTCCCACTGGGTTTTTTCTTAAGTAAGGTTTTTAACGAGGCTCCGTTCATAGAAAAGAAACAGTCGATCAGATTTATCTACTTCTACGAGCTCCTATTATCTATACGCTCGAAGAAGTGAGGGAGTACTGATGGGGGCTATTTCGCACCCTACATACTGATCAGATCGAACAGAGATTATAAGACCGGTTCGACCAATTACAAAGGATCGGGATCTTCTTACTGACCCAGCCTGATGCCGCTCGCTCCGAGTAAAGATTACACTCCGGACCCAGGAAGGATAGGTTGGGCCGAGTCCAACTAGGACTATGATTCCTTGTAATACTAGGTTTAGCATAATATAAATACCTAGTTATTCGTTGTATAAGACAACTACGAATTCTCTTAATTCTGAGATTACACAAGAATACATTGATAACAATAGAACTCAATAATATCCATTATTGTTGCAGAACTTTACCTCCATATCATTGCGTTCTTAATTTCGTTAATGGTTTTACTTCTTGCCTTTGATTATTGCTTTTCTTTGTAAACGATCCATCCAGAATAAAGTAACAGAACCCAATATACTGAATAATTCAATATCCAAACCCCCGATATCACAAATTCACTGATATTAAATTAACCCGACGAAAAACGGTTAAATCAAATTCTTGTCTTTTTGGACGAGTCGCCTTCTACCAGAATTATATCTTTATGTTCTGGGGGTTGCAAGGATAAGTCTAGTGGTTCTTTCCCCTTTTTATCTAATCGATCAGTAATAGGAATTTCGACCTCGTTTCTACTGAGATCGTCTACGATCTTTCTCTTGCTCGGAGTAATTGACTTGGGGTGTTCTTTCAACGTTAATGATGTGCTATAGCAGTCCCATGCCATACAGTGGTCGTTCGTTATTTCTCCAATGCCGCTGTCGGTTGGAAATTTTATTTTCTGATGATAGGTAGAGACTACAACTCGAAAAAGGTTAAGGGCTGGTCGCCCTAATATAGCGTTATAAGCGAAGGGTGTATCTACCACTAGGAATTTTACCAACTTCACGGTCCGAAGTGGTTTCTTTCCGAGCGATACACTTAAAGATATCGTTCCGCTGGGGATGATCTCGGAGCCTCCAAAGCCTACTAACGGCGTTGCTACCCTTTGTAGGTTTATTTGCCCGAGGTTCATTTGTGCTAAGACCTCTCTGGAGATGATGTTTGCTGAGCTTCCATTATCGATTAGGATTCTTCTCACATTATAATTTGCTATTTCTAACGACACTACCATAGGGAAATCTGGGTTATCCTCTTTTGTATCCCAAGTGATGTTTTTAGGTACTTCACCTTCGTTAAAGCTGATCGGCTGGTGATTTGTTGGCCTGTTTTCTAATGTCCATATTTCTTTTGGATATTTAGAATTTGCAATTATGGATCTGGTCGTTCTTCGTCTAGCATTACGACTATCTCCACCCGCAGGCCCCCCGGATATAGTGTGGATAGTCCCATTGACCTGGTCGTGATTCAATTCCTGAGTAGGTCGACGTTCAGGTGATCTTCGATGAGAACTTCTCCTTTGAGTTCCGTTCCGGGGGCTTCTGCTTCTTTCCCTTTTGCGATTATCTCGTTCTATGTATTCGTCTAGTTTTCCTTGCTCGATCAGTTTTTCAACTTCTCTCTTAAGGTGAAAACAATTTTCCGTTCGATGCCCATGTGCCCTATGGTACTTACAGTATTGATCATAGTTTCTAGACCCTGGTCTGGGCTGAGCGATTTTCCTCGCCTCGGGAATCCAATTATTCCTTTCTAGAACTTCCAAGATTTCTTCCATTGGAGCATTTAATCTTGGGTGTTCTACTTGATTCACTCTGCTTCTGATTGGTTGTTCAGGGTTTCTTGGTCTTTGGTAGAAATAAGGTTGCCTTTCTTGGTCGGCTCTGCTGTATTCCAGTCGCTGGAAAACGTTACCTCTCCTGGAAGATCGCTCGTAATCCAAGGATCTTTGGGCGGGAATCTTGTCATGCCGCTTAGACCCTGTAGCCGCGACTTTGTTTTTGTTCTTATCCTTAAAGGAATTCATCTCTTCTTGGGTCATATACTTAGACGCCAGGCTCATGATGTCGGCGAACGTTCTTGGTTGTTTTCGACTGAGGGCATTTCCGAACTGCCTGTTTTTAGTGAGATCGAAGAGGATAGATATTATGTAATCGATATTTGGGGAATCGATTTTAAGTAATTCTACGTTGAATCTGGCCAACCAATTCCTTAGGGATTCTCCTTCTTGTTGATATATAGTTCCAAGGTAGCTCATCGGAAGTTTTTGTCTCTTCTGACTGGCAAACTGCTGCGTCAATTTGTTACAGAGTTCCCTAAAGCTGAATATGGAGTTGGCAGGTTGTTTCGCGAACCAGTCCAATGCGAGTCCTTCGAATGTAGTTACCATTAATTTGGCAGTGAATTCGGCAGAGTGGGCATATAAATTCATTATATTCGTAAAGCTAAAAATATAATCATCCGGGTCAGTGGTTCCATCATAGCGAGGTAGTCTACCCGGGACTTGTCCAATCGATTGTGCCTCTTTTATTTCCCTGCAGAAAGGAGAACAGGCCGCAAGGCTCTCCTGGAGTTCCGTGGTTCGGGCCCACGGATTTTGAATAGATCGTAAGCGTTGTTCGAGTCGGTCCTGCACCATCCTTTCAATTTCTCTTTCCGTCAGTCGAGCCGTTCGTGGTCGATCAGGGATTGTATCATCTATGTCATCATCAATAGGGATAATTGTACGTTCCCTGGATCCACTGCGCTTCGCCTGGGTTTTTCTGTGACCTGGTTTTCTTCGAGGATTATTGTCGGAGGGTTTTGAATTGTCCTGTTGTGGACTGTGTAGTGAGCGGTGCTCGCTTGGTGGGCTATCAGCTTGTTGAGATACTTGATCGTTTTGTCCGGGCGTTCTCCGAGCAGGAATTGTCCTGGCAGCCCTAGGGTTTCGCGGAATTTGATCAAGCACAAGTAATTCTTCTGGGGAGAGCGATTTAACGAGCATCGCTATTTGTCGTAATTTCTCCTGAGCACCCGGGAGAGGAACGGGGATCTCGGGGACTTCCGGCTCTTCCTGTATCGTACCGGGAGGACCTCCTAGGGATTCCTGATGTCGGGGATGGGTATTCTGCAAATTCTCGTCGGTGTTGGGAACGTTATTATTGTCGTTCTCCTGTGGATCTTCAGATGTGTTATGACCGGTGGTTGGGTTACTTCTTGCTCCGACACGGGCGCTTTTCCTTGGGCGAGCCATATGTCGATCGAATAATTAACCTAGCCCCTCGGTGGGCGCCAACTGATTTAACCGTTTTTCGTCAGGTTAATTTAATATCAGTGAATTTGTGATATCGGGGGTTTGGATATTGAATTATTCAGTATATTGGGCTCTGTTACTTTATTCTGGATGGATCGTTTACAAAGAAAAGCAATAATCAAAGGCAAGAAGCAAAAACATTAACAAAATTAAGAGTACTCCAATATGAATGTAGAATTCTGCAATAATAATGGATATTATTGAGTTCTATTAATGTATTCTTGTGTAATCTCAGAATTAAGAGAATTCGTAGTTGTCTCATACAATGAATAACTAGGTATATATATTACGCTAAACCTAGTATTACAAGGAATCATAGTCCTGCTTGGACTCGGCCCAACTATCCTTCTTGGGTCCGGAGTATAATCTTTACTCGGAGCGAGCGGCATTTGGCAGGGTCTGTAAGAAGATCCCGATCCTTTATAATTGGTCGAATCGATCTTATAATCTTTGTTCGATCTGATCAGTATGTAGGGTGCGAAATAGCCCCCATCACCATTAATTCTACGTTATTATCATCGTTCTTGTTCTACTTTTTCTTGTATTGCACCATCCTGAGTAACTTAATCTGCCCTCAAATCTAATCCTATAATATTGATTGAACCTAACGAAATCCGGTTAAATCAGTTGGCGCCCACCGTGGGGCAAGGTTAATTGCTCGAACGACACATGGTCAATCCAAGGAAAAAGATCACCTCTCTCCCCTTACTATGTGCGATTACACCTCTGATTTACCACCAAATTCGGCCTTTTTTCGTGATTTTTCGAATCTACGACATATTACTTCAAATTGATTCCGTGATTTTGCTCTTTGTAATGCTTAATCACCATTCACGACTCCAATTTCGCAGTTCCCAAATCAATTTCGAAAAAAAATTTTGACGGAGGAGGATACCGATCCCCAATTTTCTATTCATCAATTTTCGGCTGTTTAGGTTGATTGCTTTCAATTTTCAGCTCCTTGCATCTGTTACTCATCATCTACGAAGCCGATTTCATAACCTTGCAGTCAATTCATTGAGTATTTAATTCGGGCCGTCAAGAAAAAATTTGGGCTGGCAGATTTCCGCCCCCTGCTGATTAAAAATCACTCCTTGATTGCCTAATTTCAGTTTCCCATAATTAATTTGTGTTTCGGAGCTTGGGGCTGTTAAGAACAAATTCGGGCCGTCAAGAACAAACTCGGGCCGCGAATTCCAGCGAGTTTGGGTTTAATTTTTGAGATGTTTTCTTCTCCTTTTCCTTGACTAGTAAGTGTGGTACATTGGCCTCACATTAATTGCTTCTATTCAGCAATAACTTTCAATCTGATTTCAAGCCCTTCGAATTCTTAATTTGGGCTGATTTTGCTTCCTTAATGATTATTATGGTTGTTATAATCCTTAATCTAGGGTGATTTGCCTTAATTTGATGTTTGGATTATTGAGATGATCGGTGAAATTGCAATAGTGGACTAAATTGGGCAATTTTGCTCATCTTCTCTTCTCCTAGTAGCTATTGTGATCAGCAGCAAACAAAAAGGGATAAAAACTCCAAATTGACTACGACCTTTCTCATAGTAGTTGAAATTAATTAATGGCTGTGGTTGTAACTTACTTTATCAATTACTTTATTGTAATGAACTACTTGGAGATAGTTGTTGTAGAACAATGGTGAAATATCACTAGTTTTCTTAATTTCATTCGGTGGTTCAATGGATATCAGAGCTGCCTGGTTGATTAATTGAGATTTAGATGCTTGTTGGTGGAAAATCTTTAATTAAAGTAAGCTGCTTGTTATTTGATTTGCTGGTAGCTTGAATTAATTTGATTAACTTCATTGGTTGCTACATGGAGAATTACTTAGTGCTGGTAGCTTGGCTTTGAAATTGTGAGATCAGTGTTCAGCTACTTGATTGCTATTATTCTATTAATTACATCGAGGAGAATTAATTTCAGCTATATGCTTGGTTTACTTGCGAAATTTGGTTTTCATTGCTAAGACTATTGGCTCGGAAATATATTATCAAATTACCTCGACCGAGAGTGAAAACCATTGTTATGACTCTTGGCTCGGAATAAGACATTATCAAATCACCTCGATCCAGCTATACAAACGAGTCGAGTATACATTGATCCGCTCAATAAACACTCCTCAATTCAGCAATACAAACGAGTCGAGTATACATTGATCCGCTCAATAAACACTCCTCGATCCAGCTATACAAACGAGTCGAGTATACATTGATCCGCTCCATAAACACTCCTCGATTCAGCAATACAAACGAGTCGAGTATACATTGATCCGCTCAATAAACACTCCTCGATTCAGCAATACAAACGAGTCGAGTATACATTGATCCGCTCAATAAACACTCCTCGATCCAGCAATACAAACAAGTCGAGTATACATTGATCCGCTCAATAAACACTCCTCGATCCAGCTATACAAACGAGTCGAGTATACATTGATCCGCTAAATAAACACTCCTCGATTCAGCAATACAAACGAGTCGAGTATACATTGATCCGCTCAATAAACACTCCTCGATTCAGCAATACAAACGAGTCGAGTATACATTGATCCGCTCAATAAACACTCCTCGATCCAGCTATACAAACGAGTCGAGTATACATTGATCCGCTCAATAAACGCTAATCGATTAGTTTTTAAACAACTAAAAAGACTTCTGGAATAAACCTAAGTCTAAATAAAAACGAGTCGAGTATACATTGATCCGCTCAATAAACACTCCTCGATCAAAGTTCAACGATCAAACAAACTATAGGATAAAAACCCAAGTCTAAACAAAAAAGAGTTGAGTATAAATCGATCCGATCGATAAACACTCATCGATCTCCAAAGAGAAGATTTGAAAGGTTAAAACCAATTATTGGTAAACAACCTAAGTCATAATATTTGAGTAAAATCGATCCGCTCGATAAACACTCACTGATCTCCAAAAAATGACTTACTGGTTAAAACCAATAATTGGTAAACAACCTAAGTCATACAATTTGAGTAAAATCGATCCGCTCGATAAACACTCACCGATCTCCAAAAAATGACTTACTAGTTAAAACCAATAACTGGTAAACAACCTAAGTCATAATATTTGAGTAAAATCGATCCGCTCGATAAACACTCACCGATCTCCAAAAAATGACTTACTGGTTAAAACCAATAATTGGTAAACAACCTAAGTCATACAATTTGAGTAAAATCGATCCGCTCGATAAACACTCACCGATCTCCAAAAAATGACTTACTGGTTAAAACCAATAATTGGTAAACAACCTAAGTCATACAATTTGAGTAAAATCGATCCGCTCGATAAACACTCACCGATCTCCAAAAAATGACTTACTGGTTAAAACCAATAACTGGTAAACAACCTAAGTCATAATATTTGAGTAAAATCGATCCGCTCGATAAACACTCACCGATCTCCAAAAAATGACTTAGTGGTTAAAACCAATAATTGGTAAACAACCTAAGTCATAATATTTGAGTAAAATCGATCCGCTCGATAAACACTCACCGATCTCCCAAAAAATGACTTAGTGGTTAAAACCAATAATTGGTAAACAACCTAAGTCATACAATTTGAGTAAAATCGATCCGCTCGATAAACACTCACCGATCTCCAAAAAATGACTTACTAGTTAAAACCAATAACTGGTAAACAACCTAAGTCATAATATTTGAGTAAAATCGATCCGCTCGATAAACACTCACCGATCTCCAAAAAATGACTTACTGGTTAAAACCAATAATTGGTAAACAACCTAAGTCATACAATTTGAGTAAAATCGATCCGCTCGATAAACACTCACCGATCTCCAAAAAATGACTTAGTGGTTAAAACCAATAATTGGTAAACAACCTAAGTCATACAATTTGAGTAAAATCGATCCGCTCGATAAACACTCACCGATCTCCAAAAAATGACTTACTGGTTAAAACCAATAACTGGTAAACAACCTAAGTCATAATATTTGAGTAAAATCGATCCGCTCGATAAACACTCACCGATCTCCAAAAAATGACTTAGTGGTTAAAACCAATAATTGGTAAACAACCTAAGTCATAATATTTGAGTAAAATCGATCCGCTCGATAAACACTCACCGATCTCCCAAAAAATGACTTAGTGGTTAAAACCAATAATTGGTAAACAACCTAAGTCATAATATTTGAGTAAAATCGATCCGCTCGATAAACACTCACCGATCACCCAAAAATGACTTAGTGGTTAAAACCAATAATTGGTAAACAACCTAAATCATAATATTTGAGTAAAATCGATCCGCTCGATAAACACTCACCGATCTCCCAAAAAATGACTTAGTGGTTAAAACCAATAATTGGTAAACAACCTAAGTCATAATATTTGAGTAAAATCGATCCGCTCGATAAACACTCACCGATCTCCCAAAAATGACTTAGTGGTTAAAACCAATAATTGGTAAACAACCTAAGTCATAATTTTTGAGTAAAATCGATCCGCTCGATAAACACTCACCGATCTCCAAAAAATGACTTACTGGTTAAAACCAATAATTGGTAAACAACCTAAGTCATACAATTTGAGTAAAATCGATACGCTCGATAAACACTCAGCGATCTTCAAAATTAAAGAAATTGAAGGGTAAAAACCATTAATTTGGTATGAACTCTTGATCGAGTAAAACCATTAAGTTGGTAAAAACTCTCAAATAAAAATTAAAGAGTAAAACCACTTAAATTGGTATAAACTCCTGATCGAAAAATATTGAGTAAAATCATTAATTTGGTAAAACTTCCTCAAATACATATTGAGCATAAACCATCAATCGGTAAAAGCTCGATCTACAATCTTCGATCTTCAATCTACTATCTTCAATCTACGATCTTCGATCTTCGATCTACAATCTTTGATCTTCAATCTACTATCTTCAATCTACGATCTTCGATCTTCGATCTACAATATTCGATCTACGATCTATGATCTACAAAACCGATAATTGGTTTACCATCCAAATACAAAATTAAAGATCAGACCATGATTTGAAAGGATCAAAAAATTACTATATGGAATTTTTAACTGCTCCGATCTCCCTGCTGATTATGGTTATGGAGAATTGCAAATTCAACCATTGAAGAAATTATACTATACTCAGAGATCGATACGACACAATACCCATGCATTGACAAACCCTAAATATCACGAAGGATATGTACTCTTTTTCCCTTGGTCGGTTTTTATCCCAATGGGTTTTTCCAATCAAGGTTTTTAACGAGGCATGTTCGATATACATCAGGGAGCCATCCAAAGGCATAATTTTACTTCTCCGAGCTACATATATACTTCCGCTTGAGAGGCGGGTTTCGTACTGACGGCTGCTATTTCGTATTTAGCCTGGTCGTCTTCGACCTGATCAATATCGATCCGGAACATTTCAATCTCGATATGGAGCGTCTCAATCTTGACCAAACCTCATCATTATCAAGCTAAAGTACAAATCAACGTTTTATGTGACGCAAATGCTGATCGATAGAGCTCGATCTAAGATCCATAATCTACGATTTCTAATGGGATAAAACCCTTAAGCTGGTAAAAATTCTGATTTTATGAGCACAAACTGTCGATCAGAAAACCTTTTAACTGAATTTATTACCAAATTGTCTCGACCAAGACTGGAAGCTGTTGCTACGACCCTTGGCTCGGAAAAAGGATTGAGAATAAAGCCATTTGAGTAAAATCTCTTTTTATAACCCTTTGCTCAGAAATGACTAAAAGCAAGAGTGAAATCCATTGATATGACTCTATGCTCGAACAAGACTTAATAGAAAATTTGAGTAAAACCATTCATTTGGTATAAACTCAATGCTCGAAAATGTATAATAGTATGGGTAATATCTGCTGATATAATTCTTTACTCGATAAAGATTTAACATAAAAGGGCATATTGGGCCCCTCAACTTTGAAGAAGTGGCTTTCCAGTTCAAAAGCATCTGATTTTATTAAGCGTCTCTCATGAATATATACTCTTTTACCCTTCCTTGGTTTTTATCCCACAGGGTTTTTCCGAGCTAGGTTTTTAATGAGGTATATCCGACGCATCCCAATTTTGAGGACGATCAGCACCTTCGCTCGGTTTATTTCTGCGAGCTTCAGCCTCACTTCTGTTCGATTTTAATGAGGTATTATCCCATCTTCGCTCGCGACTAATCATATTCTCGCCAATCATTGAAGAAGAAACGTCTCCTCAAAAGAGAAACAACATTACGGTTCGAAAACGACAAAACGACTATCTATGAAGTGTAGTACTCTTTTCCTTACTTAGGATTTTTTCCCACTGGGTTTTTTCCAAGTAAGGTTTTTAACGAGGCACAGTTCATAGAAAGGACAGTCGTAAAAGACCATCTACTTCTACGAGCTTCTATTACATATACGCTCGAAGAAGTGAGGGAGTACTGATGGGGGCTATTTTACACCCCTTATAACATTCGGAACGACTAAGACTATGCATGATCGATCCGACCAGGAAGCTGTTTTATTAACATGCTACGCGCTCCGACCAGAGGCCTCATTCCATAAGCGACCAAGGGTGAAGCCCAAATTCCAGTAGGATTATTATACCAAGTCCTATTAGGACTATGTTTCCTTGTATGGCTAGGGTTCATATCTTATAAATACCTAGATCAACATTGTACTACAGACACAAGAATAGGGCTGACGCCTACATATTTTGTACAGAGCATTGTAATATCTTTACTCTAATAAAATAGCTTTTGCTCTCCATTAATTCTACGTTATTATCATCGTTCTTGTTCTACTTTTTCTTGTATTGCACCATCCTGAGTAACTTAATCTGCCCTCAAATCTAATCCTATAATATTGATTGAACCTAACGAAATCCGGTTAAATCAGTATTACCAAATATCATGTGAATCTATCACTAAAATAAATTGGTTACCCAAAAAATAACAACTCCTTCCTAAATCCATGCGATCACAAATCACAATTACAGAGGAAATAATCATTTTTCCCACTCAAACACGTCTCCCTCACGTCTCATGCACAAACTCATTTTTCTTCTCCAGCCTCCAGCCGCCCAAATTAAAAATCAGTCCTCTGTTTCGAGAAACATCTACTCCCTCTCTCAGTTTTACACCATCTCTCACACCTACTGCACGACGTTCACTCAGTTTGTGGATTCATCTTCCTCACTTGCACCGTCTTCTAAAGGTTTGTTTCCATGTCACAGTTTTTCTTTTTTTTTTTTCCTGCTTCGATTTATGGAATTTCGTGATTTGTAATTTTTTTGGTCTCTCTACTAAATTGTGCGAAGATTTGTGATTTTTGTGTCAAGATTTGTGGTTTTTGTGTAAATTATATACATTGTTGAAATATATTGTTGATTTTAGTTCGGGTTGTTGATTTTATTTCGGATTTGTCTTGATTTGTTGGTTTTTTTAAAATCAAAACTATGATATTTTTGAAATATTGTTTCGGTTTATGGGACTTGGGTTCGGGTTACTTGATTTGTCATAGAGAAGATAGCATCGGGTTGTTGATTTTAGTTCGGGTTCTTGATGTTAGTTCGGATTTGCCTTGATTTGTTGGTTTTTTTTTTTTATCAAAACTATGATATTTTGGAAATATTATTTCGGTTTATGGGACTTGAGCTCGGGTACTTGATTCGTCATAGAGTAGATAGCCCTAATTTTAGATTCCATGCATTGTTTGTTGTTTTTGGTTTTAGGTCTGATTTTTAACTGATTATATATAAATTCTTTATGTAAATGTAAAGTAGTTGTTTACTCTATTGAAAATTAGAGTGAGTTTTGTTAGCTTTTTGCATATTTGTTGGAGTTAATTTGAGGGTGACCTTGTTTAGTAATGAGTTTGATGAAGTTTTTTACTCTATTGAAATGAATTTGAGCAAGTTGTTTACTCTATTTAGTAAATGTAAATGAAGTTGTTTACTCTATTGAAAATGAAGTCCTTTTTGTTCTTCTTTTCTTCAATGTTGCAAGTATGAGTTAGGTAGCAGGGTGTGTTTTGTTAATTATTAAAGGTAACAATGTGTCTTTTGTCAACTTTTAAAGTTATAAGGGCCTTTTTTGTCAATTATCAAAGTTAACAGGGTGTGATTGTCAATTTTTAAAGAAAATGGGGTGTGTTTTGTCAATTTTAAAAGTTAGCAGGGTGTGTTTTGTTAATTATTAAAGTTAAAAGGGTGTGATTGTCTATATCCCTAGACAAACAGGGTGTGTTTTGTCAACTTTTAAAGTTATAAGGGTGTTTTTGTCAATTATTAAAGTTAACAGGGTGTGATTGTCAATTTTTTAAGGAAACAGGGTCTGTTTTGTCAATTTTTAAAGTTAGCAGGGTGTGTTTTGTTAATTATTGAAGTTAAGAGGGTGTGATTGTCAATTTTTATAGGAAACAGGTTGTGTTTTGTCAAATTTTTAAGTTAGCAGGGTGTTATTTGTCAATTATTAAAGTTAACAGGGTGTTTTTTTGTAAATTATTAATATGAAAATGATATTAGAATATATGTGTATGTTTGAGGTTTTAGGTAGATTTTCTTCTACTATTGAAGTAATATATTATTGTGAAATATTATTGGACTTTACATACTTGATTTATAAGTATGTCAATTTTTTTATTTTGCAAATTATTCGAAGTAAAACTAACAATTTAATATTGTTTAAATTGCAGAATAATGACACTCTCAAGTTTCACAACCCCCGAGTTAGAGCTTTTTCTACCAATGTTAGTGGACGAAACAGCTGCGGGAAGGATACATTACAAGTGGGGCAACAAAAAAGTTTTCGAAGAAATTTGATTTAACCGGATTTCGTCGGGTTAATGGTATCAGTGAATATTTGATATTGGGGATTCTCAATATATATGATTTATAGGGCTCTGTTACTTTACTCAGGATGGATCAATCTCTAGGAAGAACAATTTCGTAGGAACAACAAGTAATTATCGTAACCAACGTAAGAATAACACAAATATGAAGAGAAAACTCTTTTCTTTATTGAATAATAGTGGGTTCTGCCGTTTATGCAGAATTCAATGGCGTATTTGCCTTGTGATTAAGAGTTGTCTAATACAATGATTGACTAGGTATTTATATCATACTAACCTAGATAGGACTCGGCCCAAATATCCTTCTTGAGTCCGGAGTGTAGTCTTCTTGTCGAAGAGAGCTGTATTCGGCCGGGTCGATAAGATGATCCCGAACTGTCTTGTTTGGTCGAACCGATCTTATGTTCTTCAGTCGATCCGTACATTATAAGGGGTGCGAAATAGCCCCCATCAGTACTCCCTCACTTCTTCGAGCGTATAGATGATAGAAGCTCGTAGAAGTAGATAATTTTATACGACTGTTTATCTTCTATGAATGGTGCCTCGTTAAAAACCTTTCTTAAGAAAAAACCCTGTGGGAAAAAATCTTAAGTAAGGAAAAGAGTGCTACGCATCATAGATAGTCGTTTTCTCTTTCCAATTACGAATTGCCACGCGTCCTTTCGGGAGGCTTTTGATCTTCTTCCGTTTTTGGCAGGAATGTGATTAGTTGTGACGAGTTCGAAACGTCTTTTCTCTTCTCAGTATAAATAGGTGACTTTTGAGTTCGTCATTTCTCCTTTATACTTGCTTATAGTTCGTAGTCATTTTCTTGCTTAGTCGTTCATCATATAAAGTTTTCTTTTTATCGACTTATATCCTCCGAGAATCTGAAAATATGGCTTCTTTAAGAAAATCTTCTTCTTCCTCTAGGGAGAATGTTGCTCCTAATAACGAGGAGGAGCTGCACTCTAATTTTTTGGGCGAACAAACTGCAGTTCCTGAATTTGTCGTTCCTGTTGAAGACACTTTTAAGGTACAAATCCTTTCCGATACAGATGTTGCTGCCCGAGCCAAAAAGGGCAAAGGTACTGCTCCTCAAATTTCTGAACCAATTGAGGACCTAGCTTGTGCTTATACGGTGGACACTTTTCCGGAGGTTGTGAATAATTATGCAAAATATTTCCCGGAGGGTTCTGAGATAATTCTCCCTTCTCCTTCTGATAGGGTTACATCTCCACCGGGAGGATGTCGAGCCTTTTACACGGCCCATTTTAATAGCGGTCTGCGTCTTCCGTTGTCTCCCCTCTTCCTTGATATTCTAAAAATATTCAGTGTGTCCTTGACACAATTAGTTCCAAATTCTGTGGCCTTCGTGGTTTGTTTTTCTGTCTTGATGATCGCAAAAGGTCGGTAAAATCGTTACACATTCTCCACTTGTTATCCTTTTTATCCCCTTTTGCTACTAGAACGACATTACATAGCCATTCTGAGAAGTGTATTTCTCGGATTTGTTTTGCTTTAAGTAGCCTTTCTACTTCTGCTTTGATGATTTTATCTTTTACTGGCCCGTGATTTCTCTTATTTTGTCTAGCGGGTTTTGCCAAGGGATCAATTTTTAGCGAATGCTTGATTACTCGAGGATCAATTCCTTCAATGTCATTCGCGCTCCAAGCGAAGACGTCAACATTATCTCTGAGAAAGTCAATCAACATTACTTCCCCTTCTTTGCTCAACTCAGTACCTATTCTTGTTGTTTTCGACGAGTCCCCTTGCACTAGAATTACATCCTTATGTTCTGGTGGCTTCAAAGCTAAATCTACCGGCTATTTTCCCTTTTTATCTATTCGATCAGTGCTAGGGATTTGAACCTCGTTTCTAATGACATCGTCTACGAGCTTTCTTTTGCTCGGGGTAATTGATTTGGGGTGGTTTTTCAAAGTTAATGAGGTGCTGTAGCAATCCCATGCCATACAGTGATCATTCATTATTTCCCCGATACCTCTGTCGGTCGGAAATTTTATCTTCTGATGATAAGTAGAGACAACGGCTCGGAATAGGTTGAGGGCTGGTCGTCCTAATATTGCGTTATAAGCGAAGGGTGTTTCTACCACTAGAAATTTTACTAGCTTCACTGTACGGTGCGGTTTTCTCCCGAGTGATACACTTAAGGTTATTGTTCCACTGGGGACAATTTCGGATCCTCCAAACCCTACTAATGGCGTAGCTACTTTCTGTAGGTTTATCTGTCCCAAGTTCATCTGGGCTAAAACCTCCCGGGAGATGATATTCGCCGAGCTCCCATTATCGATTAGGATCCTTTTGACGTTATAATTTGCTATTTCTAGCGACACCACCATCGGGAAATCGGGGTTATCCTCTTTTGTGTCCCAAACAATGTTGTTGGGTACTTCGCCCTCGTTAAAGCTGATCAGCTGGTCGTTTGTTGATTTGTTTTCTAGAGTCCATATTTCTTTTGGGTATTTTAAGCTTCCAATTATGGATCTAGCGGTCCTTCGTCGAGCGTTACGACTATCCCCACCTGCGGGTCCTCCAGAAATTGTATGGATGGTACCATTGATCTGGTCATGGTTCAACTCCTGTGTAGGACCGTGTTCGGGTGACCTTCGACGGAAACTCCTTCTTTGATTATTATTCCGAGGGCTTCTACTTCTTCCCCTCTTGCGGTTATCTCGCTCTAGATAGTCGTCTAGTTTTCCCTGTTCGATTAGTTTTTCAATTTCTTTTTTAAGGTGAAAACAATTTTCTGTTCGATGTCCATGTGCCCGATGGTACTTGCAGTATAACTCATAGTTTCGTGATCCTGGTCTGGGCTGAGCGATTTTCTTCGCTTCAGGGATCCAATTATTCCTTTCTAGTACTTCCAATCTCTCTTCTATCGGAGCATTTAGCCTTGGGTGTTCTACTTGATTAACCCTGCCTCTGATCGCTAGTTCGGGGTTTCTCGATCTTTGATAGAAATTAGGTTGTCTGTCTTGGTCGGTTTTATTGTATTCCAACCGCTGGAAAACATTGCCTTTTCTAAAAGATCGTTCATAATCCATGGATCTTTCGGCAGGAATCCTATCTTGCCGTTTGGAGCCTGAGGTTGTGACTTTGTTTTTGTTTTTATCTTTAAAGGACTTCATCTCTTCTTGGGTCATATATTTAGATGCCAAGCTCATGATGTCGGCGAACGTTCTTGGTTGTTTTCGACTGAGGGCATTTCCGAACTGCCTATTCTTCGTGAGGTCGAAGAGAATAGAGATTATGTAATCGATATTTGGGGAATCGATTTTAAGTAATTCTACGTTAAATCTTGCCAACCAGTTTCTTAAGGATTCTCCCTCTTGCTGGTGTATAGTTCCTAAGTAGCTCATCGGAAGTTTTTGCCTCTTCTGACTGGCAAACTGCTGTGTCAATTTGTTGCATAATTCCCGAAAACTGAATACGGAGTTGGCAGGTTGCTTGGCGAACCAGTCCAAAGCTAGTCCTTCAAATGTGGTCACCATTAATTTGGCGGTGAATTCCGCCGAGTGAGCGTATAAGTTCATTATATTGGTGAAGCTAAAAATATAGTCATCTGGATCAGTGGTTCCGTCGTATCGGGGTAGTCTACCCGGGACCTGTCCGATTGACTGTGTCTCTTTTATTTCTCTGCAGAAGGGAGAACAGGCCGCAAGGCTCTCCTGGAGTTCCGTGGTTTGGGCCCACGGGTTTTGAACAGATCGTAGGCGTTGTTCGAGTCGTTCCTGTACCAACCTTTCGATTTCTCTTTCCGAGAATCGCATTGTTCGTGGTCGATCTGGGATTGCATCATCTATGTCATCCTCGATAGGGATTATCGTACGTTCCTTGGACCCGCTGCGTCCCGGTGGTGGTTTTCTTTGTCCTGGTTTCCTTCGGGGATGGTTATCGGAGGGTTTTGAATTGCCCTGCTGCGGACTGTGTAGCGAGCGCCGCTCGCTTGCCGGGCTGTCAGCATGTTGAGAGGTTTGATCGTTTTGCCTTGGCGCTCTTTGAGCGGGATTTGCTCTAGCAGTCCTAACGTTTCGAGGAACTTGTTCAAGTACGAGTAATTCCTCTGGGGAGAGTGATTTAACGAGCATAGCAATCTGTCGCAATTTCTCCTGAGCGCCCGGGAGAGGAACGGGGATCGCAGGGACTTCCGGTTCTTCCGGTATTGTACCGGGAAGATCTCCTTGGGGTTCCTGCTGATGAGGAAGAGGACCCTGCAAATTCTCGTTGGTGTCGTGGGCGTTATTATCATTATTGTCCTGTGGATCTTCAGATGAGTTATGACCGGTGGTTGTGTTACTTCTTGCTCCAATACGAGCGCTTTTCCTTGGGCGAGCCATATGTCGATCGAATAATTAACCTAGCCCCACGGTGGGCGCCAACTGATTTAACCGGATTTCGTCGGGTTAATGGTATCAGTGAATATTTGATATTGGGGATTCTCAATATATATGATTTATAGGGCTCTGTTACTTTACTCAGGATGGATCAATCTCAAGGAAGAACAATTTCGTAGGAACAACAAGTAATTATCGTAACCAACGTAAGAATAACACAAATATGAAGAGAAAGCTCTTTTCTTTATTGAATAATAGTGGGTTCTGCCGTTTATGCAGAATTCAATGGCGTATTTGCCTTGTGATTAAGAGTTGTCTAATACAATGATTGGCTAGGTATTTATATCATACTAAACCTAGCGTTACAAGGAAATATAATCCTAATAGGACTCGGCCCAAATATCCTTCTTGAGTCCGGAGTGTAGTCTTCTTGTCGAAGAGAGCTGTATTCGACCGGGTCGATAAGATGATCCCGAACTGTCTTGTTTGGTCGAACCGATCTTATGTTCTTCAGTCGATCCGTACATTATAAGGGGTGCGAAATAGCCCCCATCAAAATTGGATCGAGACTACAAGAATACACGGGAAAGACCTACACTTATGAATTATTGGAGAATGAATATGGCAGGCTGTATACTCGGTATTGCTTGTGACAGATGGCGCTTGAGTGCAAACGGGTTCACTGGAACCCGGTGCAAAATAAACTAGAAGTTGCATACGAGAATATTTGGAAGTTGCTTTGGCAGGTTCACACCTACTTATGATGTTATATGTATCTCATCTCATATCAATTAGCTAGCTACAGCCTACATATATAAATTATATATGGTTTTGTTGTTTCCATCATGATTTTTATTTACACTAATATTTCTGGATATATATATATATGAAAAAAAAAGGATTAAAATTAATTTAATTACTAGCTAGTCCAAAACATGGATTCTTGCTTTCCATATTTATACTGTATTATGTTTTTATTTATTTTGAATTGAGATTAACATATTTTATACTGTATTATATTTTGGCAGATAAAATGTGTATACAATAATCATCTCCAATTTTAATATTTAATTAACTTATGTGGATTAATTAATCCTAATTTATGATATATTGACAGGATCCAGTTTACTGGATTGTGCCAAGACACTTCCGCGAGAGTAGAGAAATATATTGGTGGGAGTTGGAAGCTATCTTTGGTAAACCCGATCCACCACAACCACCTACGGCTGTCGAGACTCCAGAGGATTTGTCCGAGGAAGATGAAGAAATAGAAGTTATAGTGATTTCCTCAAGTGATGAGGAAAATTGAAATTGTTAGAACTTGGATGTTGGATAATGGTTTGTAAAACTGTTTGGATGTTTTTATATTTTTGAACTACATTTTTTTGTGTGTAAATAGTAGTAGTAGTAGTAGTAGTTTTGTTTTGTAAATGGTAGTAGGATTGTAGTAGTAGTAGTAGTAGTGGATTTTGTTTTGTAAATGGTGGGTTTTTTGCACTTTGCACCCCCGAAACATGAGAAATAGGCACTTTGCACCCTCAAAACTTAAATTTAGCACTTTGCACCCTCAAAATATGAAAAATGCAGCACTTTGCACCCTCGTTTATTTTCAAGCAAAAATTCAAGGGAAAAATAGGTCATTCAATAGATTGTCACTTTGCACCCTCAAAACTTGAGAATTTCGCACTTTGAACCCCCTAAATAAAATTCGCACTTAACACCATGTATTTAAGAACAAATCAGCAACTTCAACCCCCGAAATACAATAAGTGGGCACTTTGCACTCCAAACACACAAAATTAATATTTAACACCCTCAAATTTAAAAACCCCAAATCCCTCATTTTTTTTGTCAAAGTTGACTATCAGAGTGAAAAAAATCTAAGAAAAAATAGGAAATTTATTTTTTACTTAAATTTTGCAAAATACAATTATAAATACTCGAACATTTCTCTCTCCATCTACCTTTTCAACAATATAACCATAAATAACTAAATAATGTACAAGTAAACTTCTCGAAGACTTATTGTCTACTTCAACATATCAAAGACCCACAAATAATTACCTATTTTACCTTAAAAAAATTTACCTTAATGGTCAACTTTGCCGGAAAAAATGAGGGGTTTAAGTTTTTTTTTTTTTAATTTGAGGTTGTTAAGTTAAATGTTAATTTTGTATTTTGGGGTGCAAAATGTCCATTTATTATGTTTCAGGGGTGCAAATTGTTAATTTATTTTTAATTAGGGAGTGTTAAGTGCTTATTTTATTTTTGGGGGGGCAAAGTGTCAAAGATTTACAATAGAATTACCTATATGCCCTTGAGTTTTTGCTTGAAAATTAAAGAGGGTGCAAAGTGTTGTATTTTTCATATTTCGAGGGTACAAAGTGCTAAATCTAAGTTTCGGGGATGCAAAGTGCCTATTTTCAATGTTTCGGGGGTGCAAAGTGCAAAAACCCGTAAATGGTAGTAGGATTGTAGTAGTAGTATTTTGGGCATCAATATTTTACAGAAATTGATGTCTAGGATTAAACTAAGTCAAATATTTTATGTAAATGTCATGTATTAAACTTTGTAGAAATCAAGTACTTTAGTTATGAAGATGAACTAAGTATATTTCTGCTTTATAAACAATGTTTAGCGATTTATGCAAAAATAATAAGTATAAAAGACATACTATATATTCAAAAAACACATTTCTTTGAAATAACGATCGACTCATATTTTTTAACTTTCATGTAAATATAATTGGTCCATGTAATAGTATTTGTTATATTCACCTTAGAGTTTGGAAGATTTTTTATGTAGGTAGATTCAAAGAAATTGAAGTCTTTATTGTTTATTACTTCTTTTTACTTATATTAAAAACTCAAATCAAAATGAAATTATCTACAAGAACAAAATGTCCTAATCCATAAATGTTTGAATGGAATCTTAAATTTAGTGCCATTAGTTCTTCATTTTTTTATTTTCTTTTTTGGACCAAACCACATATTTTCATATCCTAGAAATTTCTTCGAAATAAATACCGACTCATATACTTTTTTCAAATTAGCAACATATCTTCAAATTACAGAGGACTTGGTGTTACATAACCATGTAATAGACAATTTCATCGAAATAACAACCGACTCATTTATTTTTTGAATTAGCGACGTCTCTTCAAATTACGGATGACTTGGGCGTTACATAATCACTTAATAGACAATCTTGAAAGAAACGACAGACTCGTATATTTTTTGAAATTATCGACATATGGGCGGACCTAGACAGGGTCTAATGGGGTCTCTCGCCCCAACTCTAATATTTTAAATATTTACTACTTTATGAGTCTTTTCAGCGAAGTAGCTCGATTGGCTTGTTGGTATGAGTTGAGCAAGTTAAAGCCCATGAATGAAACAGTCCGACTTCGATTCCCACCTACTGCACGTTGCTTTTCCTTTTACCTTTTTAAATAACAACTGTTCAATTAACTTATTTTTCTTCCTTAACTATTATTCTATTAATTTCTATTTTTACATCTCAGTAATAATTTTGATTTTATTTCTTTCTTAGTACCAATATAATTCATTCCGCTTAGTCTTTTTTCTTCATAATTAACATTTGTAATGTAATTTATTTTTTTTTCTTCACAATTATTCTATAAAAACATAATTTCCAAATTTGACTGTTTGATTGATCTTTTATATATTTTTCGATTACAAATATTTATCGTAGAATCTCAGCCCCCACTACACTAAATTCCTAGATCCGCCCGTCATATCTTCAAATTATGGAGGAATTGGTGTTACATAATAATCTAATAGACAATTCTTCAAAATAACGATTGACTCGTATACTTTTTGAAATTATAGACATATCTTCAAATTACGGAGGACTTAGTGTGATGGGGGCTATTTCGCACCCCTTATAATATGAGGATCGACTGAAGAACATAAGATCGGTTCGACCAAACAAGACAGTTCGGGATCATCTTATCGACCCGGCCGAATACAGCTCTCTTCGACAAGAAGACTACACTCCGGACTCAAGAAGGATATTTGGGCCGAGTCCTATTAGGATTATATTTCCTTGTAACGCTAGGTTTAGTATGATATAAATACCTAGTCAATCATTGTATTAAACAACTCTTAATTACAAGGCAAATACGCCATTGAATTCTGCATAAACGGCAGAACCCACTATTATTCAATAAAGAAAAGAGCTTTCTCTTCATATTTGTGTTATTCTTATGTTGGTTACGATAATTACTTGTTGTTCTTACGAAATTGTTTTTCCTTGAGATTGATCCATCCTGAGTAAAGTAACAGAGCCCTATAAATCATATATATTGAGAATCCCCAATATCAAATATTCACTGATACCATTAACCCGACGAAATCCGGTTAAATCAGTTGGCGCCCACCGTGGGGCTAGGTTAATTATTAGATCGACATATGGCTCGCCCAAGGAAAAGCGCTCGTATTGGAGCAAGAAGTAACACAACCACCGGTCATAACACATCTGAAGATCCACAGGACAATAATGATAATAACGCCCACGACACCAACGAGAATTTGCAGGGTCCTCTTCCTCATCAGCAGGAACCCCAAGGAGATCTTCCCGGTACAATACCGGAAGAACCGGAAGTCCCTGCGATCCCCGTTCCTCTCCCGGGCGCTCAGGAGAAATTGCGATAGATTGCTATGCTCGTAAAATCACTCTCCCCAGAGGAATTACTCGTACTTGAACAAGTTCCTCAAAACATTAGGACTGCTAGAGCAAATCCCGCTCAAAGAGCGCCAAGGCAAAATGATCAAACCTCTCAACAAGCTGACAGCCCGGCAAGCGAGTGGCGCTCGCTACACAGTCCGCAGCAGGGCAATTCAAAACCCTCCGATAACCATCCCCGAAGGAAACCAGGACAAAGAAAACCACAGCCGGGACGCAGCGGGTCCAAGGAACGTACGATAATCCCTATCGAGGATGACATAGATGATGCAATCCCAGATCGACCACGAACAATGCGATTCTCGGAAAGAGAAATCGAAAGGATGTTACAGGAACGACTCGAACAACGCCTACGATCTGTTCAAAACCCGTGGGCCCGAACCACGGAACTCCGGGAGAGCCTTGCGGCCTGTTCTCCCTTCTGCAGAGAAATAAAAGAGGCACAGTCAATCGGACAGGTCCCGGGTAGACTACCCCGATACGATGGAACCACTGATCCAGATGACTATATTTTTAGCTTCACCAATATAATGAACTTATACGCTCACTCGGCGGAATTCACCGCCAAATTAATGGTGACCACATTTGAAGGACTCGCTTTGGACTGGTTCGACAAGCAACCTGCCAACTCCATATTCAGTTTTCGGGAATTATGCAACAAATTGACACAGCAGTTTGCCAGTCATAAGAGGCAAAAACTTCAGATGAGCTACTTAGGAACTATACACCAGCAAGAGGGAGAATCCTTAAGAAACTGGTTGGCAAGATTTAACGTAGAATTACTTAAAATCGATTCCCCAAATATCGATTACATAATCTCTATTCTCTTCGACCTCACGAAGAATAGGCAGTTCAGAAATGCCCTCAGTCGAAAACAACCAAGAACGTTCGCCGACATCATGAGCTTGGCATCTAAATATATGACCCAAGAAGAGATGAATTCCTTTAAAGATAAAAACAAAAACAAAGTCACAACCTCATGCTCCAAATGGCAAGATAGGATTCCTGCCCAAAGATCCATGGATTATGAACGATCTTTTAGAAAAGGCAACGTTTTCCAGCGGTTGGAATACAATAAAACCGACCAAGACACACAACCTAATTTCTATCAAAGATCGAGAAACCCCGAACTAGCGATCAGAGGCAGGGTTAATCAAGTAGAACACCCAAGGCTAAATGCTCCGATAGAAGAGAGATTGGAAGTACTAGAAAGGAATAATTGGATCCCTGAAGCGAAGAAAATCGCTCAGCCCAGACCAGGATCACGAAACTATGAGTTATACTGCAAGTACCATCGGGCACATGGACATCGAACAGAAAATTGTTTTCACCTTAACAAAGAAATTGAAAAACTAATCGAACAGGGAAAACTAGACGACTATCTAGAGCGAGATAACCGCAAGAGGGGAAGAAGTAGAAGCCCTCGGAATAATAATCAAAGAAGAAGTTCCCGTCGAAGGTCACCCGAACACGGTCCTACACAGGAGTTGAACCATGACCAGATCAATGGTACCATCCATACAATTTCTGGAGGACCCGCAGGCGGGGATAGTCGTAACGCTCGACGAAGGACCGCTAGATCCATAATTGGAAGCTTAAAATACCCAAAAGAAATATGGACTCTAGAAAACAAATCAACAAATGACCAGCTGATCAGCTTTAACGAGGGCGAAGTACCCAAAAACATTGTTTGGGACACAAAAGAGGATAACCCCGATTTCCCGATGGTGGTGTCGCTAGAAAAAGCAAATTATAACGTCAAAAGGATCCTAATCGATAATGGGAGCTCGGCGAATATCATCTCCCGGGAGGTTTTAGCCCAAATGAACTTGGGACAGATAAACCTACAGAAAGTAGCTACGCCATTAGTAGGGTTTGGAGGATCCGAAATTGTCCCCAGCGGAACAATAACCATAAGTGTATCACTCGGGAGAAAACCGCACCGGACAGTGAAGCTAGTAAAATTTCTAGTGGTAGAAACACCCTTCGCTTATAACGCAATATTAGGACGACCAGCCCTCAACCTATTCCGAGCCGTTGTATCTACTTATCATCAGAAGATAAAATTTCCGACCGACAGAGGTATCGGGGAAATAATGAATGATCACTGTATGGCATGGGATTGCTACAACACCTCATTAACTTTGAAAAATCACCCCAAATCAATTACCCCGAGCAAAAGAAAGCTCGTAGACGATGTCATTAGAAACGAGGTTGAAATCCCTAGCACTGATCGAATAGATAAAAAGGGAAAAAAGTCGGTAGATTTAGCTTTGAAGCCACCGGAACATAAGGATGTAATTCTAGTGCAAGGGGACTCGTCGAAAACAACAAGAATAGGTACTGAGTTGAGCAAAGAAGGGGAAGTACTGTTGATTGACTTTCTCAGAGATAATGTTGACGTCTTCGCTTGGAGCGCGAATGACATTGAAGGAATTGATCCTCGAGTAATCAAGCATTCGCTAAAAATTGATCCCTTGGCAAAACCCGCTAGACAAAAGAAGAGAAATCACGGGCCAGTAAAAGATAAAATCATCAAAGCAGAAGTAGAAAGGCTACTTAAAGCAAAACAAATCCGAGAAATACACTTCTCAGAATGGCTATGTAATAGTAGCAAAAGGGGATAAAAAGGATAACAAGTGGAGAATGTGTCATGATTTTACCGACCTTAACAAATTATGCCCGCGTGATCCATATCCCCTCCCAAGGATCGACTTATTAGTTGACTCAACCGCTGGCTTCGCGATCTTCAGCATGATGGATGCCTTTCAAGGGTTTTATCAAATATACATGGATGAGCGGGACCAAGAGAAGACTGCGTTCATAACCGAGCAGGGAGTATATTGCTTTATAGTAATGCCATTCGGCTTGAGGAATGCCGGGGCTACTTACCAAAGGTTAGTAAACCTAATGTTCAAAGAGTTAATCGGAGAAATAATGGAAGTCTACGTAGACGACATGTTAGTCAAAAGCATGAATGAGGCGGATCACGTAAAACATCTTGATCGATGTTTCCGAATATTGAGAAAATACCGCATGAAATTAAATCCCGCGAAATGCACTTTCGGTGTTAAGTCGGGAAAATTCTTGGGCTATTTGGTACATCAACGAGGAATCGAAGCCAACCCAGAAAAAATTCGAGCCATAGCTGAAATGAAGCCTCCCAAGACCATCTCCCAAGTACAAAGCTTGGTAGGGAAAATCATAGCGTTGAACAGATTCATATCAAAATCAGCAGACAGAAGTTTGCCCTTTTTCCAAACGCTTCGAAAAGCAAAAAACTTTGTTTGGACCGAAGAATGCGATCGGGCCTTCGACCAGCTCAAAGAATATTTGACAACATCCCCGTTGTTGGCCAAACCGACGGAAGGGGAACCATTGTATATCTACATCTCGATCTCCGATGCGGCCGTTAGTTCAGTACTGATCAAAATAGAAGGTTCAGAACATAAGCCTGTCTATTATTTAAGCAAATTACTGCAAGGGGCGGAGAAGAATTACTTGGAAATTGAGAAATTCGCGTTGGCCTTAGTAGTGGCAGCACGAAAACTTCGACCTTACTTTAAAACCTACAAAATCGTGGTTTTAACAAACCAACCACTAAGACAAGTCATAGCAAAGCCAGAAGCTTCCGGAAGACTAATCAAATGGGCGATCGAACTCGGTCAATTCGAAATCGACTACAAATCGAGAATTGCGATTAAGGCCCAAGTGTTAACTGATTTCCTACTGGAAACTCCGACACAAGCAACCGAACTATCGAACAGCCTCAACGACGATATCTTGATCATAGAAGATCAAACTTGGTTAATGCATGTTGACGGTGCTTCGTGCCGAGAAGGAGGAGGCGCCAGAATCAACTTCACCGGACCGAATAAAGAGGATTTAAATTATGCGATAACATTGGACTTCGTCGTAACAAACAATGAAGCAGAATATGAAGCGTTAATCGCAGGAATGGAAATGGCGATCAAGGCCAACATTAAAAGCCTTAAAGTATTAACCGATTCAGAGTTAGTGCAAAGACAAATAGAAGGCCTATACGAGGCTAAGGAATTTAATATGGTTAAATACCTTGCCAAAGTGAAAACACTAGCGGAAAAATTCGAAAGCTTCGGTATACAAAACATTCCACGTTCGGAAAATAAATGGGCCGATCAACTATCTAGGTTCACAGGAGCCCATGACGGAAAAACTGAAAGGGTGATCAACTGGTTAATCTCTAGTACTCCGGCCATCGACATCGATGAAATACCGGCGGTCGATATAATGGAAATCGAAGAAGCAGAAGAAAATTGGATGACTCCAATGGTAGACTATCTTCGAGAAGGAAAATTGCCGCTTGACCAGAATGAAGCTCGGAAAATAAAATATCGGGCTCCAAAATATACATTAGTAGAAGAAAAACTCTATCGGAGATCAGTATCAGGAATTCTTCTGAAATGCGTCTCTGAATCACAAACCACTGATATTCTACGAGAGGTACATGAAGGAAACGCAGGGAATTACAGCGGAGCAAGGGCATTGGCTTTAAAATGCCTCCGAACAGGTTATTATTGGCCTACCATCAACAATGATGCCGCTCAGTATGTCCGAAAATGTCATCACTGCCAAGTCCATGCTAATATATGTCATCGACCAGCAGAAAACATGCACCCTATACCAGTATGTTGGCCTTTCGATCAATAGGGAATGGACATCGTGGGACCGTTCCCAGCGGCTAGATCCAAGAAAGCTTATGTCCTGGTCGCTGTTGAATACTTCAGCAAATGGATAGAATGCATCGCCCTTGCACGAATAACTCAATTCCAAGTGATCAACTTCCTATGGAAATTCATAGTATGTCGATTTGGCATCCCGAGGATCCTAATTTCTGATAATGGAACCCAATCCGCGGGAAAACAGGTAATAGAATGGTGTTCGAAACTAGGGATTCAACAAAATTTCACTTCGGTCGGGCATCCTAGAGCGAACGGACAGACTGAAGTAGCAAACCGAGAAATAATAAAATCCTTGGAAAAAAGATTAGGAGCGGCCAAAGGAATATGGCTCGATGAACTCCCAGGAGTACTTTGGGCTAATCGAACCACTGTCAGGAGCTCAACCGGGGAAACCCCATTTAGCTTGGTATATGGTTCGGAAGCTGTTATTCCTGTTGAAACTCTAATTCCAACACCAAGAATTGAAATGTACGATGATCAGGAAAATAAAAAGACAAGAGAAAATGATATCGATTTAACAGAAGCTTTAAGAGAAAAAGCCGCTGTACGTTTGCAAGTCACTAAAGCAAATATGGAAAAGGCATACAATCAAAAGTTACGCATCCGAACCTTCAAAGAAGGAGACCTGGTCTTGAAAAAGGTAGAAGTATCAAAGCATGTGGGAAAATTACAACAAAATTTGGTTGGACCTTACGTTGTCATTGGCGTAGGAAAGAAAGGTTCATACAAAATTGCACACTTGGACTGAACAGCCTTACCAAGAACCTGGAATGCAGTCAACCTTAG
Source organism: Penstemon eatonii (assembly GCA_038501285.1). Classification (NCBI taxonomy): domain Eukaryota; kingdom Viridiplantae; phylum Streptophyta; class Magnoliopsida; order Lamiales; family Plantaginaceae; genus Penstemon; species Penstemon eatonii. The sequence goes on along the minus strand of CM076710.1, from coordinate 33,135,304 downwards.
GAAATACTATGGTAAATAAATTTTAGCAGATTATGCTGCTTTATTTTATTTTATTTTATTAAGTTTTAATCTTTGTAATAAAGGCCTTAGCCTACAGTTCAATTATTAAAGATTATAGCAATTTTAAATATTAAGTCAAGATTGGGTATAAATCGATTGTTTCGATAAACACTCCTTGGAATTCTACTATCATATTGGTTGAGATCGGGACAAAAGGAGTTAAGTATACATTGATCCGCTCAATAAACACTCATCGATCCAACCATACAAACGAGTCGAGTATACATTGTTCCGCTCAATAAAAACTCCTCGGTCAATTTTTTTTCAACAATCAAAAGACTTTTGGTATTAAAAGCCTAAGTCCAAACAATACACGAGTCAAGTATACATTGATCCGCTCAATAAAAACTACTCGATCTACTTATGACGATTAAAAGACTTTAGGTATTAAAACCTAAGTCTAAACAATACACGAGTCGAGTATACATTGATCCGCTCAATAAAAACTCCTCGATCTACTTATGACGATTAAAAGGCTTTTGGTATAAAAACCTAAGTCTAAACAATAAACGAGTCGAGTATACATTGATCCGCTAAATAAACACTCCTCGATCTGTTTACAACGACTAAAAGGCTTTTGGTATAAAAACCTAAGTCTAAATTATAACGAGTCGAGTATACATTGATCCGCTCAATAAACACTCCTCGATCTGTTTTGAACGACCAAAATAGGCTTTTGGTATTAAAAACCTAAGTCGAGACAAAAAGGAGTTGAGTATACATTGATCCGCTCAATAAACACTCCTCGATTATATTTAACAATTATATGACTTTTGGTATTAAAACCTAAGTCTAAATAAATACAAACGACTCGAGTATACATTGATCCGCTCAATAAACACTCCTCGTTTATTCTTCAACAATTTATAAAGCTTATGGGTTAAAAACCTAAGTCTAGACAAAAAAGAGTTGAGTATACATTGATCCGCTCAATAAACACTCCTCGATTATATTTAACAATTATAAGGCTTTTGGTATAAAAACCTAAGTCTAAACAAAAAGAGTCGAGTAAACATTGATTCGCTCAATAAACACTCCTCAATCTGTTTTAAACGACCAATAAGAATTGGTAAAAACATCTATATCTTGGAAATGAGTAGAGTGTAAATGAATCTGCTCGATAAATGCTCCTCATAAACAAGATTAAAACAATACCGATGACAAGAAGAATGAAAAGAATAATTGTAAAATTTTATTCATCTGTGTTCAAGGAACATGCAATAAATTACATACAAATAGCTCTGATCAGATTACAAAGATCTATATACGATTTACAAATCGTTACAACTATTAAACGATCCTATCCTATGGATCTGGGATCTTCACGACAATGTCCACGGAAACACCAATCTCCTCCCTAGTACCTCGACGATTATGATAAATCACCTAAGAAGCATGCTGCTCAGGATGATCGACTTCTTTAGTTCGATGGTCAGGGACGGAAGATCAAATGTTCCTCCAGACGAATTGGTTATTTCCAGCCAGATAACTGGCAATACTCATTCACCCACAACAAGATACTGCTTCTACATTAGGAGTTGGCATTTTTCTCTGAAGCAGCATCTCGCAAGGACCATCGCGATAAGCACATTTACCAGCATACCCCGGTGGTCTGTCACTCCGGAGGTAACATCGAAGAGCGGGGGTGGCTGGCAAACATGAACCCTCCATGTGCAAACAGAAACCACGGACCTCAAATCTGTAAAAACAAAGATTGAGGCCTCATGGGACCCGTTAGTACAAGGTAGGGCTTCCATGGGACCCGTCAGTACAAGGTAGAAGAACATTAAACTATTATGATGTGAATCACGATAATGTGACTTTTTGAATATTATGGGATCTGAAGGTAAAATAAAATCCAAGGAGACTGAGATCTCCATCCTTTTTGAGAAATTGCAAATGAAGCATGCAAGTCACTTCCCTATTTATAGGGATAGACCTAAGCAATCCAACGGCTGAAAAAGTATTTGATCAAGGGACGGAAATGCGACCGTCTGACTTCCTATAATTAATGCAAGTAAGTTGGAACGGCACTATCTAATCGACTCAACCAGTCGATAACAAAAGAAGCCGTAGATCGAAGCGATCAACAAGATAATCCAAGCAGACTTGAAGAAGCTCCAGACCAGAAAGCTCTGTATGCTCACATATGATAGTCGCTCAACAGAAAAACTTAAAGATCCTCAACGATGGCATGCAAGTTTAAACCGTTGTAAAAAGGATACTTGCTCGACTAGAGATAAAAGACCAAACCTTCCACCATACGAGGGTCGTCACTGCCTCATACATCATATGGGGAACTATTAAATTAGCCATACAAGAACTCCATTGGATTCCAAGAAATCTGACGTCGGTACTGGGACGATAAATACCACCACGCCAGACTACACTATCGTCACTGCCTAATTTCCCAAAGAATTGCTGAAGGAGGTCTGAGCAGGCCAGATCTGGCTAATAATTCTACGTTTTTCAATTCCTCCCATATCAAAGAAATGATATAATGATACACTGGTTGAGGAACATATAGTTCACAGTTAATGCAGAGAAACATAAGGTTTAGGAAGATACTGAAAGGGATATCTTCTCTTAATCCTATGAAAAGAAAAGCAGAGTTCAACAGAAGGAATAATAGCCTCCTTATATACGATATATATCACAAAAGGACAAACTTACAAAGCACGGATTGAACATCGACCAAAACTCTGAGCGTTCCTTAACAGCTATTCAATCGATTATCGATACGAATGACCTACTATCTACATTTTGATGTATAACGTGATTTTGGATATAACCCAAGGGACTATACTGGGTTGTTCAACAAAAAATTTGATTTGCAGAGCAAACATTATATCATTCAGTTACTTAAATAGTGACCGAGCAAGATTAAGCTACCTTTTCTCTATTCTGAATATTCTCCGCAAAGATCAATATCAGATAAGTACGCTAATCTATGCTGATTATTTCATGATGATATATTTATGCATAACAGTAAACTGTGCATAACAAAATATATCTACAGAATAAAATTGATCAAGGCAAGGATCTGCCTACAAAAGATCATAGTTTCCAATTTAGTCGTTCTCCCAATACAAAAAATTCAGCCCAAGCAACTACACAAAAAGTTGGGCACTAAAAAAAAAAAAAAAGGGGGTCCAAGGCCTGCCAGGTCGAACAAATCACCGAGAAGGGATGTTATCAACAGACCGACTAGCAGAAACAGTCCTCCGAGGAGTCAAGTTACCAGCAAACGCCATCAACTCCTCTTGACGCTTTAGATAACCGGCGTCATAACCTTCCTCATAGGACCGCCGTCGAGACTCCTCTGCTAGGGCAGCAGCCTGAACCAAGTCACTTTTCTCTTTCTCCCAGACAGACTTTTCTTCTTGCAATTTTTTCAAATCATCATTGGCAAGCTGCAGTTGGAGACTCTGCCCTCTGACCTTGGCCGACTCCGATTCCAAACGACGTTGATAAGCATTTCTGCTTATCCACAGATCGTCATTTTGCACACCTAGCTGGAGTGCAAAGTACTTAGCCTGGAAAGAGAAAACACTCCTTATGTAACAAGGCAATCAAAATGAAAGCAAGAAAAATAATGAATAGATAGGTCTACCTGCTCGCACAACTTCACTAGCGACTGAACAAGGCGCACATTGGAAGTATTCTCAAGCTTCCACAATTCATCGGGCAAAATGGTGCTCAAGCCCAGATCCCAGGACAAAGCATCACGCTCAACAGAGCCCGGCAGTTCACTAAGAAGAGGGACATTGTCAGGGTGGGGACTCACTGACCGCAAAATATCCTTAACCTGCTCAAGGATGCAACGATTGTCTAACGGACGAGGAGATTCCCTCTCGTTAGGACTAACTGAGGTTTCCTTCCCCGAAGCAGAAATAACAGTTCGGCCACCAGACCTTGACTCACTTCGACCTCCAGAAGGCCCGCCAGATTCGAAGGAAGTAGTCATCACAGTAGTACCATGAAACAAGTAATCAGGAAAATCTTGAGAAATAGGCTGTGTTGAGGAGGGATTTACGAAGGAGCCTTCTTCAGTTTGGCCCCCGCTGACGACCGGGGCAACAGAGGTAGAAAAAGGAAGGGTATTGACAAAATCCCCTCCATGAAACCCATACTCAAAAGAAGAAACACCTGAAGAAACAGGTATATCGAAAAACTGCTCCACATTGGACGAAGCTCCAAAAGCCACCCGACCAGGGGAAGGCCTATTTCCTACTTCTGTAGAAGAAGAAAAATTTGGTTCTACAAAAGATGAAGTAACTACGGAGAAAGGTGCGGAAGGGATGACAGGATTATCGGTTATCGAACTACTAACCAAGGATGAACGAGGAGGTTCCATCGAGGGTCCTTCTGTTCGAGACTTTTTTAATCTAGAATTTCTGGCGTTCTCACGCGAAGGACGCTTCGATGTATTACCAAAAAGATTAGTCATGATCGGAATTTAAGAAGTAAGTTCAAAATATCGAGGGAGCTTATCGACCTACTAAAGGAAGAGTATTCTGTTGAAGAGATAAGCAAAGCAGTAAATAGCGAGACAAATTTTTTATATTTATACTATACGAAAAGACGCGACAGAGAAAGGGCGCGAAATAGAAAAACTGGCCTTGGAATAAACACTAGAATTTGAAAAGACACACGCATAATGATTACGGTGAAATTAATGACTTGTCTGAATTATTACGGCGAAGATGAAAGGACGTGACTGTCAAAATATGAAACGTTTAGCGTACAAAGGGTTAAAAAGTGTAAAATTACATTTAAACCTACAATAAACGGTTACAAGCGTATCTTCATGAATCAATATATCATACAGCCTGATCGCCCTCCGGAATTGTTTGCTCGCTAACGATGTTTTCTCCTTCTGCTGGCTCAAAAACCTCTTCCTCTTCCTCTCGATCGATAAAATTCTCATCAAGCTCATCGTTAACGTCAGAAGAAGGAATCGGCAATGATTTTCCGAACTCTTTGACGAGGTGTGCCAAAGGAAAATTTTGATATACGGCATCTGGAAGCTCGGAAGGAGAGTATAGTTCGCCATAGCGGTTCAACCGAATATGTGCCGCTTTAAAATATTCCTTTCGATGATCATCTATCATGTCGAAAGCGACCAACTGATGAATTACCTTCTTAAAGGTATTTTCCAGGAGAGGACCGACCATCTCATATACCATCGCTGTATGAACAGGAGATTTAAGGAATTCACGAATTACTTTCTCGTCGGGATTCCGGCCGTAACGATCCCTAAGTCCACTAAGAGGAATATTCCCCTCATACTCCTCTAAAGAGGCTCGAAGACTTGACACTTGAGATTCCAACTCGCTAATCCGAGCAGTACTCTGAAACTGGAACTCCTCTAACTTTTTAGCCATTTGATCGGCTTGCTCTTGAGCACGGGAAGTCTCCAGGACCCTGTTTATGATCTCCTGGTCTTCAGTCCCCGTAGCCCTAGTCTCTACGACCGGAACGGAAGAAGACGTTGATGGGCCTACCTCTGAACCAGAGGACTTATGGAGTAAAGCTTTGTATTTCTCATCCAGAAACTCACATTGTTGTTTCCAGAGAGCAGTTTCATAAGCATATGAGGCTAAACAAGTCTTAGTCTGAAAAAAGTAAAGGAGTAAAACAAAAAAAAATAAGTTAGCAAAATAAAAAGATCTTCGGAAGAAAATATCTTATAAAGCAAACTTAAAAAGAGGTTACCTTTTCAGCATACAGAGAAGCTCGCTGAAATTTCTCCAGAGGATCCTTTCGAAGAAGCTTATTCAGATCGCGAGTAAAAACGCCGGACAAAAGAACACGAGTTGCCTTATCGACCGCGTTCTCGCTCTCATCATGGACAAGAGAATCTTTCTCAGAATAACCAGCAGCCCTCTTTCCCTCTAAATGATCCTCAATCATTTCAACCAAAGTAGGTTTTGGATGATTGTCGTCAGGTAAAGAGAGATCGTTACCGGAACGACCATAGTAACTCCTCTTTCTCCCCACCGGATTATCGTTAGGATGAGGCATCGACCAGCTGCGACATCCACGAATACCTAAGGATGTCCTAAGCTGAAGGGGGGATAACCGGATCCAGTCCCTTGACGAATAGGGGAATCTTGCGAAGAATCTGGAGATTCCTCTCCATTCTCCTCGGAGTCATGACTCAACTCTAGCTTTCTCTTCCGAGACGCTCTCTGCTCGATAGGGACGTTCTCAATGGATTTGGAGGATTTGGACAACACCATTTTTCCCTTTGAAGAATGTCAGGAATTTTCTACCATACGAGCTGAAAAAGAAACAAGATGAAAGTCAATTTCTCTGTATAGAAGGTATCATCACAACACTAAGCTAAAGTGAGATACTTACCAAGTGATTCAGATGATGAACTGATTGGAAAATTATGAGCACTCAATCCCGCTTTACGGAGGAAAGCTTCCCCAATCAGAAGAGCACTCTGATATTTGTTGGCACGCATAGCGGGGATTTCACCGATAAACTGAGCATCATCAGGAATGAATTCACCAGTCGGCAGGTGACCTCCGTAAACCCATTTGGAGCCATGATCCCACGAGAAGGGTATAGTCGAACCGTCCGACAAATGAAGATGAGGTGGGGGGCGAACAAAGAAAAAATGAGATTTCCAAAAAGGGTTGCTAGAAACGGGGGAATCGAAGATTGCTCGACTAGGCCTCTGACTAGAGAAGAAATATCCGCGATTGGAAGAACTGGAAATATTGAACCGAAAAAGTTGTGTAAAGTTACGAAAGGAAGGTTTGAACCCTTTGCGACCATCAAGACAGAAAAACAAACCACGAAGGCCACATAATTTGGAACTAATTGTGTCAAGGACACACTGAATATTTTTAGAATATCAAGGAAGAGGGGAGACAACGGAAGACGCAGACCGCTATTAAAATGGGCCGTGTAAAAGGCTCGACATCCTCCCGGTGGAGATGTAACCCTATCAGAAGGAGAAGGGAGAATTATCTCAGATGTTGGGATATAGCTCGATTTGTCAAACAACAAAGTGCGGAATTTAAAATTTTTCGAGGTATCCAATGGTCCCATAAAAGATGTCTCCATATTATGTATACAAAAACTTAAACAAAAACGCACACAATGAATTAACAAAGGGGGTTTTTGCGATATACCTCACCACAGGCAAGGTGGTGGAAACCTCCGGTCTTCGATTCTGATTCTGATCCGGTTCACAGGAGTGATCCAATTGTCTCACCTCCAGGGATAGTCCACACCAATTGGATTCTGGCAACACCTCAAGATCTTAGGCTCAGAACTCGATGCAGGAGATTTGTTATTGAAGGATTGTATGAGATCTCTTGACAAATCAAGATCTAATACAATGGAGGAGGAGATCTCGGCGGCGGCGGCACCAAGGAGCTCACGGCAGCACAGTGGCGGCGGCTAGTGGTGGCGGCGGCGGCTAGGGTTTGCTTGGAGAGGGGCGGCGCTTTTAGGGCAGAGGGAGGCTAGGGTTTTTCTTTCTTAGGTGTTAGCTTTTAAGCTCATGTAGTTCCCCTTTTATAGACTCCTTCTGACCTAGGGTTTGCAAGACTCCTTATGGGCTTTAATTAATAGAAGCCCATGTCTTGCAATCCTCCATTTAATTAACTACTTTAATTAAATGCCCAGTCCAATTAAATCAATATTTCTTTTAATTAACTAGCAACTCAATTATTAATTAAGTTAGCCAATTAATTAATCTCCCACTTGAATTAAATACTTTTAATTCATTTAATTGATTTAATTACCTTTAAATCAATTAATTCCTTTCATGTCCTTTTATAACAGTCACCGTCCAATTGTATTGTGTGTGACCCTCTGGGTTCACCATCAACTGGCAGCAGGCCCACGAATCCCTCGTGATTTAATTTATGAACAATAAATTGTTCCGGTTAATTAAACAACCTTTAATTAACCACTCCTAGAATTAAATCCTCTATTAATTCAGGAGTACCCACACTTCATGGTCGATGTCTAGCCACAAGCCCATGAAGCCCAATTTCAGGTGAATTGATATTTGTGAACCTCGTCTCATATAATTGCCATGTACATACGGTCCTTCTATCGACTAATATTCCCGATCAAGACTTAGGGTGTGTGAATTGATCGGCACCTCTAAATTTGTCTCGATAGCTATACTTTCTAATTCAGGATAATATACCTTTGTGACCTTCTAAATTTGGAAACCCCTTTCCAAATCCGTCACCGACTGCGGCCGCAGAATCCTTGGATATATTATCTAAGAATCGTATAGGAAATTCTCTCACCCATTACGGTGAGTCAATAGATTCCATATCGGTACTAACCACTCGCGCACATGTCCATACGCACCCAACCTAGGCATGTTATGACCAAGCTACGTGGCCTATACCTAGATCTAAGTACGCACTTTCATGCACCGAATTCGCCCTAGTACCTCAAGTCAAAGGACTAAATCGTACACTATTATATTCCTTGAGAAACATCCCATCACCGATATGCGTCATGCGCTTCCACAATGGGTTTCTCTGTTCGGGTCGTTCGATGCGTTCAATCCTCCATTGAACCACCTACTCGTATGCACTGGACTCAAATTCCTTGTTCATGAAACACTACAAATTCACTCCATGTGAATCATGCATACTTGTACAAGTCTTGGTGATTCCTACGATACCCTGTCTCGTTTAGGAATCTATGACTTGGAACAGATTTAAGATTACGACCTTTGAGACTGTTTCATGATTGCACTCAGTACTGAAGTGAATCGTCCCATAGTCAAATGTAATCTAAGGGTTTCAACCAATCGCTTAAATGTATTCGCGAAAGATGAAGTTGGCCATTGTTTATTCTTATACATATATAAATAAACATGCGTATTATTATAAAATCAAAGATCGTTTCATACAGGATAGATCTATTACAAGCTAACAGAACTGGCTTGCAGGGCACTATCCTATCAATCTCCCACTTGCCCTAAAGCCATTCACCTATGGTTCTAAGTCCCATCTTCTCTAGATGACTATCGAACGCCTTTTGTGAAAGTGGCTTAGTTAGTGGGTCAGCTACGTTGTCTTCCGATTTGACATACTCCATGTGCATGTCACCTCTACCCATGATCTCCCTGATCACGTGGTATTTCCTCTGTACGTGTTTGGATTGATGGTGTGATCTCGGCTCCTTCGCTTGAGCTATCGCCTCGTTGTTGTCACAGAAGACGACTACAGGTTCAGCAATGCTAGGAACAACATCCAGTTCTTGAATGAAGTTTTTCATCCATACACTTTCTTTTGCTGCATCTGATGCTGCAATATATTCTGCTTCTGTGGTTGAGTCGGCAGTGGTAGACTGTTTACAGCTTTTCCAACTGACCGCTCCACCATTGATGCGGAATATGTATCCAGAGTTGGATTTGAAGTCATCCACATCAGACTGGAAACTTGCATCAGTGAATCCTTCAAGTTTCAGTTCTCCACTACCACCGTAGACCAAAAACATATCCTTAGTCCTTCGCAGGTACTTTAGGATTGCTTTTACGGCAGTCCAGTGCTCTTCGCCTGGATTTGACTGATAGCGGCTCGTTACACTTAGAGCGTGTGCTATGTCTGGTCGAGTACACAACATCGCATACATTATGCTCCCTATAGCAGAGGCATAAGGTATGAGAGACATTCTCGTCTTTTCTTCGTCAGTTGTAGGGCACATAGACTTAGAAAGAGAGATACCATGTCTCATTGGAAGCAATCCTCTCTTGGATTCTTCCATCTTGAATCTTTTCAAGATTGTGTTAATGTACTGAGATTGGGAGAGTCCTATCATCTTCTTCGATCTATCCCTATAGATACGTATTCCCAATACGTAAGATGCGTCTCCCATATCTTTCATAGAGAACTGCGCGGATAACCACGCTTTAGTCTGCGCTAACATCTTGATATCGTCTCCGATTAGCAAAATGTCATCGACGTACAAAACAATGAATTGTATCGAACTCCCACTATTCTTCTTGTACACACAAGGTTCATATACATTTTTGATGAAGCCAAATGCCTTGACTGTCTCATCAAATCGTATGTTCCAGGTTCGGGATGCCTGTTTGAGGCCATATATTGACCTTTGAAGTTTACACAATTTGTGCTCACTCCCTTTGGACGCAAAACCTTCAGGTTGTTGCATAAAGATCTCCTTGTCAATGTCTCCATTGAGGAAGGCGGTCTTTACGTCCATTTGCCATATCTCATAGTCATGCCATGCGGCAATGGCAAGCAATATCCGAATGGATTTGGACATCGCTACGGGAGAGAAGGTTTCCTCATAGTCTATTCCAGGCCTTTGAGAATACCCCTTCGCCACTAAGCGTGCCTTGTGAGTTAAAACCTCTCCATTCATTCCAAGCTTACGCTTGAAGATCCATTTGCATCCTACAGGGATAGTTCCCTCAGGTGGATCGACCAAGGTCCAAACCTTGTTGGAATGCATGGAATCCATTTCGGATTGCATGGCTTCGAGCCACGCACCCGAGTCTATGTCTGACATCGCTTCTTGATAGGTCCTTGGATCATTATCACCTCTTTCGTTTTCGTGAATGAAACCAAATCGCTCTGGCTCCTTACGAATTCGATCAGACCTTCGAAGAGTAGGTGTACTAGTAGGTTCAGTAAATTCTGGTTCAGCTCCCACTGTTTGTGAGGATGGGTCCGATTCCTGGACTTCATCAAGTTCTACGATTGTCCCATTTCGGTTGGAGAGGAAATCCTCTTCCAAGAAGTGGGCGTTCCTAGATACGAACGTATTACGTTCTTTAGGATCGAAGAACAGGTATCCAATGGATTCCTTTGGATACCCCACAAATTTGCACAAACTAGATCTACTATCTAGCTTATCTCCCCTTTTGTTCTTTACATACGCAGGAGATCCCCATACTCGTAAGTACGAATACACGGGTGCCTTACCATACCATACTTGGTGCGGCGTTGTTGGCACTGACTTCGAAGGTACTATGTTTAATATCTTCGATGCAGTTAATAGGGCCAAGCCCCAAAACGAAAAGGGAAGGTCAGCAAAGCTCATCATGGAACGAACCATGTCTAACAAAGTTCGGTTCCTCCGCTCGGACACTCCATTGAGTTGGGGCGTCCTAGGGGGAGTTCGCTGGGCGAGAATTCCATTCTCTTTTAGATAATCAAGGAATTCTTGGCTTAAGTACTCTCCACCTCTATCAGAACGAAGTGCTTTAATACTATGTCCAAGTTGATTCTCAACTTCCATTCGAAACTCTTTGAATTTCTCAAAAGTTTCGGATTTGTGTTTCATGAGATACACATATCCATAACGACTAAAATCGTCGGTGAATGTTACGAAGTAAGAGAATCCTCCTCTCGCATTGTCACTCAATGGTCCACAAACGTCAGTATGGATTAAATCCAATGTTTGCTTGGTTCGCTCGGGATTCCCTGTGAAGGGTGATTTGGTCATCTTTCCTTTGAGACAAGATTCGCAAGTTGGGAGTTCATCCAAGTTCTTTATTTCAAGAGCCTTAGAGGAAACCAACTTTTGAATCCTACTCTTGGAAATATGTCCAAGTCTAGCGTGCCAAAGTTGTGGAGTTTGATTATCATATTTTCTTTTTCTAGATTGAATGTGCATGACGTCGGATTTAACAGGTTCTAGGGAATAAAGACCGTCTATCAAAGTACCACAAGCATACATTAAACCACCTTTAAATATGCTAAAAACTCCATTTTCAATGGAAAAATTAAAACCATCAATGTCTAGCATTGGTATAGAAATGATGTTCTTAATTATCGTTGGTACGTACAGACAATCCCTTAAAACCAAAGTAAAATTTCCTAAAACCAATTCGACGTCCCCAATAGCCTCAGCGGCGATCCTAGCTCCGTTTCCAAAACGCAGGATTCTATCCCCGGGCTTCAGGTATCTTACTGCTCCCATCACCTGCAAATCATTGCAGATATGAGAACCTGCTGCGGTGTCTAACACCCACGATGCACAGTTAATAGAAATATTAACTTCAACCAAGAAAATACCTTTGGCTACCAATTTCATCTTTAGGTAGTCTGGGCAGTTCCTTTTCCAGTGCCCTGCTTTCTTGCAGTGGAAACATTCGTCTTCTGGGCTTTTGCGCTTCTTTTGAACCACCTTGGTGATTGCCTTCGAAGAAACACTTTTCTTCTTCTTCTTACCTCTCTTAGGCTTTGCAGCCTTCGATTGGTGTGCAATCATTACCGGCTTCTCTTTCTTGAGAGTCGATTCTGCCGTTACCAACAAATTGGTCAGTTCGTGAAGAGCGAGGGTTCTATCCTCCATGTTGAAGTTCAACACGAACTGGTCAAAAGAACGGGGCAGCGTATGGAGAAGGAGGTCAGTGCTAAGATCAGCGTGCAAGTCTACTTCCAATCGCCCTAGTTTTTCAACCAGGTTGATGAAACGCAGACAGTGATCCTTGACACTGCTTCCCTCAGCCATCTTGAGATGAAACAACTCCTTAGTGGTCGCGAACCTTTCGGTGCGAGACCTCTCTCCAAACATTTGCTGGAGGTGGAGAAGTATCTCTCTAGCAAGCGGCATGGCAGCATGCTGTTTCTGCAGTTCATTCGACATCGAGGCTAGCATGAGACATCGAACCTGAAGATCATCATCAACCCTTTTAGCATGGGCGGTTCGTTGTTCCTCACTAGCTCGTGCTGCGGGTGCAGCAGGCATGGGTGTGTCGAGCACATAGCTACGTCGCTCGGAGTCGAGGACGATTCTGAGATTTCTCAGCCAGTCAACAAAGTTTGAGCCATTCAATTTGTTTGCGTCGAGGATAACAGATAATGGATTCTTAGACATTGTACTTAATATCTACAAATGGAAAGAAGACAACATTTAGCTAACTGATCTTATGCCTAATACTTATAATTATCGAATTTGGACTTATTTTCGAAAAAGTTCTCCCACTATTTTATCGAAACAATCACCCCTTTGATTGCTCGGGAAATTTAATTCCTAGTAGGTCTTGACGTCCCAGCAGCAATTAATTGCACCCACGACTCGTGGCCATACAACCAATTCTCCAGGTAGGTATACATTTTACCGATTGTGTTACTCCACAACCTTCAAGCTTATTTTGCCTCGGCTTTCGCACTTATCTAGCACTGCTACATCATAAGTGTTACTAATCGTTAAGTCTAACCCATCAATCGTGATGAGCAACGGGCCCGATTGTGAGTTCTCCGTAACTAGTTATCGGTCGATCCTCACATCCCGACCAGTCCTCACCCTTGTCATGTTTAGTTAAAAACATGAGTCAAGGAATTTCACGTATTGTCCCTTTCTTCGACTCGGGTGCCAGACTCTGGATCACCTCTATCGATAAGTAGACAACATACGTTAGTCCCTATTGATGGAAGGCTTGGATTTATATAAATACTTCATTTTATTTTAATCCAATATGACTTAATATTTAATTCGAGAGGGGGTTTCTGGTTTTGAAAGTTATGCTAACTCTCCTCGAGATCTCACCGATTCAGTTATGCTTTATCTTTTATTACGATCTAGATTCTAGCGCGTAGCTAAATATAAATCGACAAATAAATAAAAGCCATACAAGCCTAGCATGCATACTACCACAATATGTTTTCGATCGGGAGCCTCCTATGTGGGCCATCATCGAGCCAATGATGTTGGCCCAATTGGTCAATCTAAAGGGTTCTCAAACAGGCCCTATGCTATTACACATTGTACCATGCATACATGGCCTTCTTATCTTCTTGGGCTCCCACCTTGCTTGTAAATGGGCCTCCATCCTAAACTAGGAAAGCAGTAAAGCCCTATTCTATTACAAAGGCTCAAAGTGGCCCAAAAACAATAATAGGCTCGCAGGCCCAATAAAAACCAAGCAATAAATTAAACCAATCACATCTACCCTAAGGTCAAGGCTCGTATCGATCGAAAACCACGTAAACAGTTCACGTAGAGCAAGAAACATGTAAACATCTTTTACTTTCTTCTATCTTAATTTTAAAACATCCTTTTAAAACAGACTTCCTATGATTCTTGCTTTTTAGTCACTACTAATTATGACAAAATAAATATCCGGGTAAACAAAAATTAATTTTCTGCTCAATTTCAGAATCTGTTTTTCAACTTTTGAAAATTGCATTTTCGGCCCCTCAACTTTCGAAAATTGCACTTTGACCCCAAAACTTTTAAAAAGTTACAAAAACACCCCTGGGCAGTTTCGGGCAGATTCCAGAAAATAAAATTTTGAATTTTGAAAATTTTCAATTTTTCAAATTGACCCCTCAAGTTTCGGTAATTGCAAAACAGCCCCTAAGTTTTCAGAAATTGCAAAACGACCCCAAAAACCGTGCGACCAGAATTGCAAAAATAGTCCAGAATTTTCAGATTTTCAGATTTCAAAAATTTCGAATTTTCAGCCCTCAAAAACCCTGATTTGCGATTTCTACCCCAAAAGTCCTGAAGTTTTCAAAAACTATAAAAACGGCACAGATCTTGAAAAGCAGTTTTACCCATTGATAGATCTAGTCATAACAAGCAAGAATCAACTTACAGAACATAATTATCACGTGTTCTCATACATATAATTAAACATATACGGTGAACACAATTATGTTCAGGCTTTTGTATAATAATAATGGAGTTGGCTCTGATACCACTGTTGGGATATAGCTCGATTTGTCAAACAACAAAGTGCGGAATTTAAAATTTTTCGAGGTATCCAATGGTCCCATAAAAGATGTCTCCATATTATGTATACAAAAACTTAAACAAAAACGCACACAATGAATTAACAAAGGGGGTTTTTGCGATATACCTCACCACAGGCAAGGTGGTGGAAACCTCCGGTCTTCGATTCTGATTCTGATCCGGTTCACAGGAGTGATCCAATTGTCTCACCTCCAGGGATAGTCCACACCAATTGGATTCTGGCAACACCTCAAGATCTTAGGCTCAGAACTCGATGCAGGAGATTTGTTATTGAAGGATTGTATGAGATCTCTTGACAAATCAAGATCTAATACAATGGAGGAGGAGATCTCGGCGGCGGCGGCACCAAGGAGCTCACGGCAGCACAGTGGCGGCGGCTAGTGGTGGCGGCGGCGGCTAGGGTTTGCTTGGAGAGGGGCGGCGCTTTTAGGGCAGAGGGAGGCTAGGGTTTTTCTTTCTTAGGTGTTAGCTTTTAAGCTCATGTAGTTCCCCTTTTATAGACTCCTTCTGACCTAGGGTTTGCAAGACTCCTTATGGGCTTTAATTAATAGAAGCCCATGTCTTGCAATCCTCCATTTAATTAACTACTTTAATTAAATGCCCAGTCCAATTAAATCAATATTTCTTTTAATTAACTAGCAACTCAATTATTAATTAAGTTAGCCAATTAATTAATCTCCCACTTGAATTAAATACTTTTAATTGATTTAATTACCTTTAAATCAATTAATTCCTTTCATGTCCTTTTATAACAGTCACCGTCCAATTGTATTGTGTGTGACCCTCTGGGTTCACCATCAACTGGCAGCAGGCCCACGAATCCCTCGTGATTTAATTTATGAACAATAAATTGTTCCGGTTAATTAAACAACCTTTAATTAACCACTCCTAGAATTAAATCCTCTATTAATTCAGGAGTACCCACACTTCATGGTCGATGTCTAGCCACAAGCCCATGAAGCCCAATTTCAGGTGAATTGATATTTGTGAACCTCGTCTCATATAATTGCCATGTACATACGGTCCTTCTATCGACTAATATTCCCGATCAAGACTTAGGGTGTGTGAATTGATCGGCACCTCTAAATTTGTCTCGATAGCTATACTTTCTAATTCAGGATAATATACCTTTGTGACCTTCTAAATTTGGAAACCCCTTTCCAAATCCGTCACCGACTGCGGCCGCAGAATCCTTGGATATATTATCTAAGAATCGTATAGGAAATTCTCTCACCCATTACGGTGAGTCAATAGATTCCATATTGGTACTAACCACTCGCGCACATGTCCATACGCACCCAACCTAGGCATGTTATGACCAAGCTACGTGGCCTATACCTAGATCTAAGTACGCACTTTCATGCACCGAATTCGCCCTAGTACCTCAAGTCAAAGGACTAAATCGTACACTATTATATTCCTTGAGAAACATCCCATCACCGATATGCGTCATGCGCTTCCACAATGGGTTTCTCTGTTCGGGTCGTTCGATGCGTTCAATCCTCCATTGAACCACCTACTCGTATGCACTGGACTCAAATTCCTTGTTCATGAAACACTACAAATTCACTCCATGTGAATCATGCATACTTGTACAAGTCTTGGTGATTCCTACGATACCCTGTCTCGTTTAGGAATCTATGACTTGGAACAGATTTAAGATTACGACCTTTGAGACTGTTTCATGATTGCACTCAGTACTGAAGTGAATCGTCCCATAGTCAAATGTAATCTAAGGTTTCAACCAATCGCTTAAATGTATTCGCGAAAGATGAAGTTGGCCATTGTTTATTCTTATACATATATAAATAAACATGCGTATTATTATAAAATCAAAGATCGTTTCATACAGGATAGATCTATTACAAGCTAACAGAACTGGCTTGCAGGGCACTATCCTATCATCAGAACCCTCCGGGAAATATTTGGCATAATTATTCACAACCTCCGGAAAACTGTCCACCGTATAAGCACAAGCTAGGTCCTCAATTGGTTCAGAAATTTGAGGAGCAGTACCTTTGCCCTTTTTGGCTCGGGCAGCGACATCTGTATCGGAAAGGATTTGTACCTTAAAAGTGTCTTCAACAGGAACGACAGATTCAGGAACTGCAGTTTGTTCGCCCAAAAAATTAGAGTGCAGCTCCTCCTCGTTATTAGGAGCAACATTCTCCCTAGAGGAAGAAGAAGATTTTCTTAAAGAAGCCATATTTTCAGATTCTCGGAGGATATAAGTCGATAAAAAGAAAACTTTATTTGATGAACGACTAAGCAAGAAAATGACTATGAACTATAAGCAAGTATAAAGGAGAAATGACGAACTCAAAAGTCACCTATTTATACTGAGAAGAGAAAAGACGTTTCGAACTCGTCACAACTAATCACATTCCCGCCAAAAATGGAAGAAGATCAAAAGCCTCCCTAAAGGACGCGTTGCGATTCGTAATTGGAAAGAGAAAACGACTATCTATGATGCGTAGCACTCTTTTCCTTACTTAAGATTTTTTCCCACAGGGTTTTTTCTTAAGAAAGGTTTTTAACGAGGCACCATTCATAGAAGATAAACAGTCGTATAAAATTATCTACTTCTACGAGCTTCTATTATCTATACGCTCGAAGAAGTGAGGGAATACTGATGGGGGCTATTTCGCACCCCTTATAATATACGGATCGACTGAAGAACATAAGATCGGTTCGACCAAACAAGACAGTTCGGGATCATCTTATCTACCCGGCCGAATACAGCTCTCTTCGACAAGAAGACTACACTCCGGACTCAAGAAGGATATTTGGGCCGAGTCCTATTAGGATTATATTTCCTTGTAACGCTAGGTTTAGTATGATATAAATACCTAGTCAATCATTGTATTAAACAACTCTTAATTACAAGGCAAATACGCCATTGAATTCTGCATAAACGGCAGAACCCACTATTATTCAATAAAGAAAAGAGCTTTCTCTTCATATTTGTGTTATTCTTACGTTGGTTACGATAATTACTTGTTGTTCCTACGAAATTGTTCTTCCTTGAGATTGATCCATCCTGAGTAAAGTAACAGAGCCCTATAAATCATATATATTGAGAATCCCCAATATCAAATATTCACTGATACCATTAACCCGACGAAATCCGGTTAAATCATAGTGTTACATAACAATCTAATAGGCAAATTATTCGAAATAACGACCGACTCGTAGAATCTCAGCCCCCACTACACTAAATTTCTAGATCCGCCCGTCATATCTTCAAATTATGGAGGAATTGGTGTTACATAATAATCTAATAGACAATTCTTCAAAATAACGATTGACTCGTATATTTTTTGAAATTATAGACATATCTTCAAATTACGGAGTACTTGGTGTTACATAAACATCTAATAGACAATTTCTTCGAAATATTGACCGACTAGTATTTTTTTTTTAAATTATCGACATATATTTTTTACTAATTTGAATTAAAGAATTTTGGGACGAAGGAAGTATTAAATATTCAAATCAAAATGAAACAAAACGTCCTAACCTACAAAATATTAAACTTATTAAAAGCCCAAAGCATTATAGCACAAACACATTAAACAACATTGTGGGCCACAATATTTTAAACATTTTTGACCCAATAGACTAAAGATTGAATTATAAGTGTATGTGATATATAGTTGTGGGCACCAACACTTAAATTACAATAAAGATAAATCCCAAAACATTTAAAAATAGGTGGGAGAAGAAGAAAATGGCTGAAAATAATGGCAATAATAGAATGGCCCAATCAAACGGCCCATACCAATTCATTTTGATAATGAAATTTTAATGTAATATGCAAAATTGTAAAGAATAGATCAAAATAAAAATAACCTATGTACAAATTTGTTCAGATTACATAATATATATCACATGCTTAATTTATTATTGTATTAAAAAGTTAGCCTATGCAAAAAATATTTAATTTATCAGCCTTCTATGGTAAATCCTATCTATTACTATGTAACATGATATTTTTCATATTAATAGTATTAATTTAAAATACTGTGGTAAATAATAAGTATTTCTATCGTTCATTGTATAATATTTTGGATTTTTTTTCATATAAATCCGAACTATAGTCTGAAAATAAAGATTTCAACCTAAATTTATTCGGCTTCAAATTAAATTTATTATTCGGCTTCATATTAATCCGAAATAGTATTAATCCGATATTATTCGGCTTCAAATTAAATTTATTTAATACGAACTATTATCTAATGAAAATATTTGATTTAATGAATGAATTTGAACTACTATCTAACTATTAGTTCATGAAAATTTGATGGATGTGTCGAATGAATGACTTTTGTAATTGACCTATAACATGAGAACTGAAATTTAAACTATTATCTAAGAAATTCGAACTTAATCGACCGAATAGAAATAAATAAATAAAAGGGGATTAAGGATTATATACATCAAAATTATTGATTTGAGATATTGATTTCTTGGATTCAAAAGTAATTGAGAATTTCATTTTTTTTTCATTCGAAATTTGTAAAGCAATTTTGGAGAGGATTCATTTAAGGTGCAAAAATGGTGGTGAGGTTATAACTGATTTAACTAACACCATAATCTACAAATAGTAGATTATTGAAGGCATGGATGGTGTAAAAATGGTGGAGAAGTAATAACATGAAATAATCAATTAAGTTTGAATGATTATGAAATAACATGTTAGGTTTGAAAGTAATAACATGTTAGGATTGAAAGATTATGAAAGAGAAGGAAATAATTAATTATTTCAGTTTTAAGTGGGGGTATAAACGTCTTCTTAAAACATAAAATTTAATGGGGGGCAAAACGGTCTTTTCTATTTTCAGACGGTTTTTTTTTTTTTTTTGACAAACTAAGTCAAAAGGTTTAATAGTCAATTGCTTTTTTAATGAAAGTCAACCGAAATTAAAGGAGAAAATTTTAGTTACCAATCCAATGGCTGATATGAATCTAAGCCGATCTAACGGCTGATGAAGCGGGCCGCACGTGCGGCCGTAACTAAAGGGGACGCACCCTAGAAAAATCGGTGTATAAGTAACATATTTATAAGTCTCGCCCCAGGAACTCCGTTATTTTAAGTGATTTTACAACTAACTAATGTTTCATTTTACGTTAAAAAATGGGATAATTACACGGATCTCCCATGAGGTTTGGGGTAATTATTTTAAATTCCCTCGTAATTTCATAATTATATCCACTTATCCCGACATTTCGAAAACCTTACATTTTGATGATGTCATCGCCGAATTTTATTGAACTTCCTATTTTACCCTTGAGGTTATTGTAACTATTTTGTTGGACAATTATATCTTTGTTATGTTTGGTATATTGGAGTTTTTTTGCAATGTATATGTATAAGTATGGGTTCCAATGTTATAAATTATATATATATATATATATATATATATATATATATATATATATATATATATATATATATATATATATATATATATATATATATATATTACATCAACTTTTTTTTCTTTCAATTTTTTCATAATGCCTTTACAATTAAAGTAGAAGGAAAAATAAATAAATTATGGTTAATTATAAGGAAAAAAAACATTGTAGAACATAAATAAAAATGTAAATACATTCAACATCACATTTAAACGGTAATTTTAATAATTTCAGTTTTTTTCCTAATTAAAGTAAAAGAATAAATGAATGAATTTGGTTTAAAAGAATAAATGAATTTTATTAGTAGTGTATATGTATTTTTAAAATAAAATATAATAACACATCAATGATTTTTTCAAAAAAAATTCATAATGCTTTTACAATTAAAGTACATGGAAAAGTAAATAATCTATGGTTAATTACAAGAAAAAAATTGTAAAACATAAATAAAAAATGTAAATACATTCGATCTTAACATTTAAACAGTAATTCTAATAATTTTAATTTTTTCATAAATAAAGTACAAGGATAAATTAATGAATTACGTTTAATCGTGAGAAGAAGAAAACACTTGAACAATAATTATAAGAAATTATAAAAATGCTCACATGTTTACTAAAAAAAATTCTTGAACTTTTAATTAAAATAGTTATTATAAAATCAATGATTTTTTACAAAAATTAAAAATACTCGATTTAATAAAATAGTTATTATAAAATCATATATATATTTTTAATATTTCTTACTTATATACAATAATATTAAAATCATATCTTATATATATAAAAATTCTATTATTAAGAAATCAATAAACTTATTTAATATAATTTATAATTATTTTTTCTAAAGAAAACCCTCACCACCTCCACCTCCACCCAACCCCCAAACCCTCACCCGATGTCCCAACCCCGTAAATCTCTCCTCCCAGGCCTAGGGTTCGAATCAGGCCGGCGACACGGTGTGGGAGGATATTTGTGGGGTTGGGACGGTGGAGGTGAGGTGGGGTGGGGTCAGGGATAGAGTATTTTTTTAGGTATAAAATTAATTTTGATAGGGTAGTATTGTAATTTTGTGTATCCTTGCAAGATTAATATTGTAATTTTGTTTATCATTTTACATCATCTTGTAAGATTTTGCAAATATGGAGGAGGTGGATGTAATTATGAATTGCGCGGGGATTGGGCAATAATTAGCCCAAACCTCATGGGAGGTCGATGTAATTATTCCTTGCAAGGATAAATAGGACATTTTGTCAATCTGTTTTTTTTTTTTATTTTTAATTAAAACTGACGAGGACAATATGGTCATTTCACATCATTTTGTAAAGTTTTTCAAACATAGAGAAGGTGGATGTAATTATGAAATTGCGAGGGGATTGAGCAATAATTAACCCAAACCTCTGAAAAGGTCGATGTAATTATCCCTTAAAGTCCCCATAAACTCTTCTTTATTTTAATCCACACTCCAGAGTTTAACATATTGTTTATTCCTTGACCCTGCACCACTCTTCTCCAGTCTCGTATTCATTTGTTCTTCTCTTCATGATCACACAATCCAAAACTCACGACAACAAATATCGCAAGCAATAGCCAAAGTTATCGCACGAGAGAAGACCTTTAAGGTCGTCAACACGTAAATAAATGTACATTTAAAACAATCAAAAATATCGATGTAGGGGATACAATTCTTGCATTTTAACCCGGGATGACTAACACAAAGAATCAAAAGTAAAATCAATTTTCTGTCTAATTCTATGACTAGTTGTGTCTGAATTTGGAGATGATTGCAAGAATCTTATCAAGTAGTTTGTATGCTGAATCTTCTCCCTCTCCAGATGAGAATGGTGAAGTCCATTCTTGATATTGATGTAGACTTCCTGTGAAGTCCGTAAAGAGTCCATCGACACCTATCTCGTTAATCCAATAATCGTATTCATTATAGGGATCTTGACTAAAGTTGAAGTGCAAAAACTGGTTCTCGTTTCTGAACGTGTACGGGTGCACCTGAGTGAATGAATGAATGATTATAAATTAATGCTTTACAAAAACAAACTACTTTCGAGAAGAGTGAAAAAATACCCCCTATGCTTTGCCGAATTATAAAAATAAAATCGTTATTTTTATTATCAAAACCCCATGTATATTTTTTATTAGCAATAAAACTCCTCCCAAATCGAAATAACAATTATACCCCCACTAAAGGATGCAAAAACACCCCTTTTAACCTAAAATATTGAAAATTGGCAATAACCCCCTGTTCACTTAAAAATTGATACAAATGTCCCTATAATTTATAAAGAAATTTCAAATGGGTTTTTTGCTAATAAATATAACACGATGGGTTTTGGATAGTTAGGCAAAGCACAAGGGTTGTTTTCGGATTTAGCTCCTTTCGAGAATGTGCTAGCTAGCTACTACCTGAAGGTTACGAGCATGTGCTCTAGCTACAAGATCGGTTGGTCTTTCCAAATAATTATTTGATGCAGTAACCAAAGTATCCTTCCATGGTCCAATCCCGACAATGTATTCTTTGATAAAGTCCAGATAATTATCTGAAGTGATCTCCCAGTATGACTACACACAGTAAAGTATTAATTTCAGATTTACTGATAAAATCACCACATAAAAGATAGGGTGATTTATACGCGGAACCCCTGAGGTTTACCGTAATTACAAAAAATCCCCTGTGGTTCCATAGATTTCAAGGACACCCCTTACAGAGGATTTTTTGTGAACATTTGCACAAGTTATAAAGGGCGTCCTTGTCAGGATTTTTAAAGCTGTGAGGATATTTTGATACATAGTCTAAACCAGAGGGAGTCTCCTTGGGGGTTCCTTGAAAGATGACTAAACCTCGGGGGCCCGATTGTAAATCACCCTAAAAGTAAGATAAGAAAGAAAAGAAACGAAAACCTGATTTGTATCCTGCGTTGGGATGGTGACATCATCAATTAGAAAAATCTTGGGGAGGTCTGTTTGGTTTGATATATATGTAAGAGATGTTGGGGCAAATGACTGAATAAAAGCTGGTCTTTTCAGCCATTGCTTTGACAAGTAAGAACCTTTATATCCATACTTGTTTAGTATCTCAACAAATTTGTCCTCAAATTTCTTACCCCCTGACCATTTTACATGTTGATTTATGAGCACTGGATTCTTTATCTCTGGATATATTCCGACAACTCTTGGTGCATCTAGTGCAATTGATATAAACTCTTCAAATGTTATTATACTAAATTTTCCTGCAATTATCATGGACAAAGAAAAAAATATTACTAGAAGTGGAAGAAGAGTAAACTGGTGAAAGGAATACAATCAAGAATCAACTGACATTTCAGCAGAAACCAACTGATTAAGCAAGACAAAGACATATTTATTAAGAATCTTAAGAGCATTAAGCAAGCAAACGTACTTTCTTTTCAAACAAATGTTCCTCATAAAGTTTTTTCCAATTTACGTAGGCTAAAAGTCGTAGGCTAGCACCTCTTTTGATTTTCTCTATGCGAATCACATATATGTAGTTGAAACATTGCTTGTAATATGTGTCAAACCAATTTCATCTAACAAATTTAGCTCGGTTTCTACAATCATGCAGATTTTGACATAAAAGTGTATGTTAGTGAATACTTAACATGCTAGGTAGAGGAACAAAGAGGAGGAGAAAAAACAAACGAATCAATTAAGAAAGGATTTTTAGCCGTAAGAGAAGCAGAAGCAATTCATACATACAACTACAGCTACAGCTCGGGAGGGACTAACCATTGTGCTGCTGATCTCGAAAAGGGTATCTCTGCTTCACTCGCAGTGACTTTAGCTCTTCTAGTGTGAAATCAACTACGAATTAAGATAAATGTTATCAAAACTAGAAGCATAGAAATCTACAGGAAATCATAAACAAGTAGAACATTATTTATTGGGGTGACTTACGAGCGTATCCCCTGGGGTTTAGTCGTCTTACAAGATACCCCTGACGTTCCCAAAATTACAATAGTACTACCAAAACACCCCTTACAACTTCAACAATCCTTACAAGAACAACCCCTACATCGTCTGAAATTGTTACCAAAAAACCCCTGTAAGGGATGTCCTTGTAATATTTGGAACCACAGGGTTTTTATGTAATTACAATAAACCTCAAGGGGGTTCGAGTGTGAATAAACCACTGCACAATTAGTTTAAGTTACCTGTGAAGTAGCCGGTAATATTGTCACCTTGAACATCATAAGTCCTCTTTCTGTCGAAAAATTCCTCATGTTTGGCTATATCAGTCGTATCATCAAGGGTTACATCATGGAAGCATATAAGAACACCATCTTTGGATGCTAAGATGTCTGTCTCTATGAAATCAGCACCCTCCTCAATAGCTCTCTGCAATTTCATTTTAATTTCAACATCCATTGACATTTGCATAAATAATAGCAAGTACTATTCTAAAATCATATGGTACTATACCATGTATGCAGCAGAGGTTTCTTCAGGAATTTCTCCATTAGAACCACGATGTGCGATGTTGTACGGGCGAAATGTTTGCAGGGGTTGTCTATTTCTATCATTTCTCCTACTAGGGAGTGGGTAAAGAGCTCTTCCAGAGCACCCAACAAAGAGTAGCACAAAAATTAAAGGAACAAGGCCTGCGAAAAAATTATAGTATATTCAAGCTAGATTAGTACGCCAACCTCATTGAATATTATTACTCAAGACTCAGGCGAAGAAGATTGAGCGAAATGCAAAAACACCCCCTATGCTTTGCCTAATTATAAAAAGTACCCGTATTATTTTTATTATAAAAAAAACCTCTCCTATGCAAAAACACCCCTTTTAACCTAAAAATTTATCAATAACCCCCTGTTCACTATAAAGATTGACGAAAGCCTCCCTATGATTTGTAAAGGAATTTCAGATGGATTTTTTTTTTTTTTGCGAAAATAGAAAAGAACACGGGTTTTTTTTAATTTAGACAAAGCACAAGGTGTGTTTTTGCATTTAGGACGAAGAAGATTTGTACTCCAGGACAAAAACAGATACAGCATTCAGCAAGGTTTATAAACCTAAATTGATTTCCGTTCGCAAAGTAACTCCTATAAACACACTAGTCAGTGTAAGAAATTCATATGATTATATGAAGCAACAAAAATAATCAAACAAATTTATTCTCAATTAAAAAACTAACAAAAAGATCTAACAGTAAAATCTCAAAGAAATGTTGATACTCACTTAGTGAAGCCATTGGTGGTTCCATCCGATCCCTATTCCTCTTTCCTCTTTCTCTTGGGTGCTGCACTGAAACTTAGTTCAAATTCCAAACAACATCTGATCTGACTATTAATGTAGATATTTCAAACATTAATAGTCGCTTGTCCAGATCTTTTATCGTGGATTTACAGATAATCGAATATTCCTAAGAATTTTGAGAACAAAACAGAGGAGAGCGAGGTGGAAGGAATTGCTATTCTCCAGTAAAATGACAGGCTATTCTGAACCGTTGATTTGACGGATCAAAGTTAGATTGGCTACTTGGTAAAGCTAGTGCCTGTCGTTTTAGCATTGGGTGGTTATTTCTTTGAATCTTTGTTTTGTTGTGGGTAAACAAATTACATTTAGTTTCTCACGTATTAAATGATTTATATTTATATCCCTCTTGTCAAAAAAGTAACATTTAAGACTCTTATGTAAAATGTGTGACACTTATGTCAAAAATTTACATTTAAATCCCTCTTACATAAAAGTGTTAAACATGTAATTACTTTTTCGACGAAAATGCTACCAGTGATTTTTTAGTAACGATATTTCAGGTTTTATGTGTTATTATATTTTGATTTGATTGGGACAACACATTTTATCGCTATAATTTGACAGAAAAATGGTCTATCAGTATAACACATTTTTATATAAGAGGGATTTAAGTATAAATTTTTAGCACGAAGAATTTAAGTGTAATACATATTAATAAATGGACTTAAATATAACTTTTTTGACAAGAGAAATATAGGCGTAAAATACTTTATTCTTGAGGGACCATAAAGTGATTTAGCCTTTTATGATTTGACTTGGGGATGGATGATGTGATAAAGGCAGGCAAAGGGCCAAAAAGGTATAATTAATCTGTTCTTTTATGATTGGATTAATTAATTAAAGCCAGAGGAGTATTTTACATTTTGAACTCAAAAAAATATTAATTTGACACTTTGTATTTTAAAATCAAAATTTTGACACATTCCACTCTCGGAGCAATGCATATTTTGGAGTTCCCGCGGTGTCACCCACTTGCTGAGATACTCAACTGCAACAAGGACATAATTCTTTTTCTTCCTAGCCGTCGGAAAAGGGCCGACAATATCGATTTCCCAACGATTAAAAGGCCGGTAGATCGGAATAGCATTTGCTCTGCGGGTTGATGAATTAAGTTCGAGTTGATTTAGAAGTGGTGGCTTTTTTTTACATAATCAATCGAATCTGAAATCAAGGTTGACCAATAATAACTCGACCTAGAACACTTCAAGGCCTGGTCGGCAACCTCCTGTCGACCAACTTGCTGCTCGCGCTAGACACGAGGCGCCTCCATAGAAGATTCAGAAGGAGAGGAGTGTTTGTCGGTCTACTACTGGTGCTCCATCAGCCAATCCTCCCAAGGCTGATCGAACAAGAACTTTTGTTCGTTCTGGGCAACCTTTCAAAAATATTCAGGATGGAGGACTCTGTAGTGAGAGAAATTCAGCCTCAAGGTAATGATAAGTCGCAAAAGCAGGCTTATCGAAGGGTCACTGAAGCCGAGTTGGAGAAAATTGTAGAGGAAATAGTGGCCAAGAAATTGAATAAAGAAGTACTGATAAACGAAACCTGGCCGTGAGATGCGTGAGCCAGGCGTACCGAAGGTATGGAGAACAGAAACTTTGCTCATGGAAATACCCGAGACAAAGAGCTTGGTAACAACATCATGAGATGTTTCCCCTTTTGTGTGGAAATCCGAGAAGTTCGAAACACCGAGACCCTGCCTACAAGATTGCCTAGGTATGATGGAACCACTGATCCCGAGAAGCACATCAATATTTCATTAACATGTTAAACTTATACTGACATTCGGAGGATCATGGTCACCACTTTCGATGGAATTGCCCTCGATTGGTTCAGAAAATTACCTCCGAACTCTATCTTTTCCTTTGATGAATTATGTGACAAATTGACCTTTGGTATCCGATCTTTTCTCAGTAGAGCTAGCACCTTTCAACCCCTGCTGAGAGTCCTCTGTCTTGTTGACTGTCTCCTTCTCGGACCCTGCAGATCGACTATTGGGGCCTTTGAGGAGGGACTGGCCTTTTTCTTACCCTCCTCGGGCTTAGGTGTTTGCCAGATTGGCTTAGAGACCTTTGGTATCTTCGGTCGATGCTTCTGTGTTTTCTCCTTTTGACTTGGATGAATTGGCTGCTATCATAAAGTTGATCGCCTACTAAATAGTCCATTGTAAATTGGAAGGAAATTTTAAAGTAGGTCGAAAACTTTTATCGATCTATGGGCTCCGATCCTAACTGTTGACAATAAGGGTGTAATGAATTGTTTTTGCTATGATATATTTATAGGGAGTAACATAATCACCGTTGGGACCCCAACAATCGCGGTTTCTTAGATTTCTCTAGTACGCAGTTGAAATTTTTGTATTTTCCGAACGAAAAAAGGGTCGATCTTTAGAAGACTATTGTCTATGGAGAGTTTTAAGTAAGTTATTTTTCTAGTTTACTAGCGTTACGACAGAATTGCCTTCATTTTCCTGGATCAAGTTGCGTCTCTGCTCGGGATAATATTTTCAAATTATGTTTTCGAGCATACAAAATAAATGACTATTTGTCTATAGGAATTATGCAAGAACAGTTGAAGAAATTTTGAATTATATTGATTGCAGAATATTTTCGAACCAATTACAAAAGATGGAATACAAAAACTACAACGTTCCCTATTAATGCTTTAAATGTACTCATCACACTTTTCAAGAATCTTGTCATAGCAATACTGAAATTGGCAGAGTGGGAGTGGGTTCCGAGAAATCGCGTGAATGTGCAGGAAATACCACATGTCACATGCCATTGGTCATGTTTCAGTTTAATTTTGTGGTGCGCATATTTTAGAAGGAAGATTCATGAATTTGTTGAACCAAGTTCGCGCATTAAGCGCGAATTTTCCAAAGACACTCTCCTGCTCGAATTCAGTGCACACAACTACCCTCCACCTGCGAATTTAGTTACCCAGTTCACGACCTATCTAAGATTTGAAAGCTTTTTCAATCTTAAGAAGGGTCCATCCGCCCAAACTTAGGTCATTTTTCTCCATTAATTCTTGGTTTTCAATGTAATCTCTCTCCCCTCTCTATTGAAATCGGCCGAACCCTCTCTCTCTTTAGAGGAGTTTTCGACTTTTGATTCTTGCTCCCAATTTGTTCTCTAGTTTTAGATCTTAATAATTTCTATGTTCTAGCCGATTAGGATTATTAAGTTTTCATGATATTGTGGTGTATCAACCTGTAAAGGTGCTACACATGGGGCGCTACATTAACTAGGGATCGAACGAGTAAAGAAAGGGAGAAACGCATCAACTTTACTAACAATTAGGATTTGCAAGGAGACAGGTATAACTTTGTAACAAAGTTTTTATTGTCGTTATTTATATTCATATATATACATCCAGATTGTATCCTGACAATATTCTGTTGAGAGGTCCTTAAAAAATTTCAAATTTCGCTGCCTGAAGGGTTGTTTATCTTACCGAATTCCAACATAATATTAAAAAAGAAAAATAATTAAAGAACATAGAATAATCAAAATATAGAAAAAATAATGTCACTATTGGGATTTGAGCAACAAACCTTTAATTTTAAATTTATATAATTTTTTCTAGAGGCCTAGATATAAGTTTTGGCCACTCTAAACAGAGACCCTAGACGCAGGCTCAAGTTGCCTAGCTCAAGGAACCCCAATAATATTAGTAAAGATGTGCATGCTCTATATAGTTTACTTATGTGCTAGTAGAACATGTCTGTATAGTTTACTTACGTGCTAGTAGAACATGTCTGTAGAGCTAAAAAACCAATGTATTGCCAGTGTGTTAATTCCGAGACTGAGCTACATAAAGGAACCATAATTATTTGAGCATAAATTGAAGATTTAGTTCTATGACTTTAGAGATATATAAATGAAAACTGCGAAACAATAATTTCAAATCAACTAAGAGAAAACCTACAAGACGGTAATTGGTATTTAATTTTCTCTTTAGGTTTTATGGTTTAGTACATGCTTTGTCGTATGATTCATAATTTCATATACTCAAAGCTTGTTTTATCTATATGATGAGAAGTTTTATATTATGGTCATCAAAATATTCCATCCATTTCATGTTCTTTAAGAAAGAGAAGAACATAATATATATATATATATATATATATATATATATATATATATATATATATATATATATATATATATATATATAATGAAGGTAACCAATGTAATTAAAACCGGATGGACCGGCCAGTTAAATCAGTGGCCTATCCAGTCCGAAAACCTCTAATTGATCAGTGAGGATCAGACTGATGATGAACATATCAAAGACAGGGGAACCGACATCTCGGTGGACTGGATAAACCGTCGGATAAGTCCTCCTTTAAATTTTTTAGTGTTGAAAAATATTCAAGTTTTTAGTAGGGATGAACGCGGTCTGGTTTGGGCGGGTTTACAAGAAAAAATCAATCCGACCCAACAAGTGCGGGTTGCCAATTTTTTTAACCGCACCTGTGTTGCTGTTTTCATAAACCGCCCAGTTCGAGTGGAATGGGTGACGGTCGGGTGGCGGGTTGAACGGAAACAATATCATAAAATCTTGACGTCTAAATATAAACAAGTTTACCTATAATCTTAAGTTCTCCAAAAAATAATAAAATGTGTCAAATTTGTTTACTGTATCATTTGAAATTAAATCCAAGATTCAAAAAGTACAAAACTAGACTATAATAAACGATTTCTTACTAATTAAATCAACAATCTCCATAAAAAATAATATTGCAAATCCCCACAAAAAAAATCATTACGGACCATCACTCACACATTACAAACAATAACAAATTAGTGAAGTTTCTTCTTGATTTTTCAACAACAAACTCTTTAGGAAAAAAATGTTCTAACATATTTGTACAATTAACAAAATAATATAAACAGAAAACTTGAAGAATGTTTGTTTATTTGTTCTTATTCATTTGTTAATAAATGTAATTTATTTCACAGTTTTATTAAACAATGAATAAAAAGTATATCAAGGATGACTAGTGCGGGTTACTGATGGGTCGATTTTTTAACCATCAAACCCGTCACCAAATCCATAACGTGCGGGTTTACAAATTACCAACCCGTACTTGATTATTTTAAAAATAAAATCGGCGGGCTGCGGACGGTTTATGAACACCCCCAGTTTGTAGGTAGTGAAAATTGAACCCTGACCTTAGGGGAAGACCAAGAACTTACAACCACTTTATCAAAACACTTATTATTAAAATTTCTCTAAATACATTTACATATACCAATAAAGTTGGGATTCAGTAAGATAAACAGCCCTACAGGCAGCGGAATTTAAATTTTTTTTAGGGCCTCTTCCAAACCTGACCGCGTTCATCCCTACTAAAAACTTTAAATATTTTTCTACACTAAAAAAATTAAAAGTAGGACCTATCCGGCGGTTTATCCAGTCCACCGAGATGTCGGTTCCCCCGTCTTTGATCTGTTCATCATCGGTCTGATCCTCATTGATCAAAGACAGGGGAACTGACATCTCGGTGGACTGGATAAACCGCCGGATAGGTCCTCCTTTTAATCTTTTTAATGTTGAAAAATATTTAAAGTTTATAGTAGGGATGAACGCGGTCAGGTTTGGGCGGGCGGGTTTGCATGAAAAAATCAACCGACCCAACAAGTGCGAGTTGCCAATTTTTTTAACCGCACCCATGTTGCTGTTTTCATAAACCGCCCAGTTTGGGTGGAATGGGCGGCGGTCGGGTTGGCGGGTTCAACGGAAACAATGTCATAAAATCTTGACGTCTAAATATAAACAAGTTTGCCTATAATCTTAAGTTCTCCAAAAAATAATAAAATGTGTCAAATATGTTTACTGTATCATTTGAAATTAAATCCAAGATTCAAAAAGTACAAAACTAGAATATAGTAAACGATTTCTTACTAACTAAATCAATAATCTCCATAAAAAATAATATTGCAAATCCCCACAAAAAAAATCATTACTGACCATCACTCACACATTACAAACAATAACAAATTAGTGAAGTTTCTTCTTGATTTTTCAACAGCAAACTCCTTAGGAAAAAAATGTTCTAACATATTTGTACAATTAACAAAGTAATATAAACAAAAAACTTGAAGAATGTTTGTTTATTTGTTCTTATTCATTTGTTAATAAATGTAATTTATTTCACAGTTTTATTAAACAATGAATAAAAATTATATCAAGGATGATTAGTGCGGGTTACTGATGGGTCGATTTTTTAACCATCAAACCCATCACCCGATCCATAACGTGCGGGTTTATAAATTACCAACCCGTACTTGATTATTTTAAAAATAAAATCAGCGGGTTGTGGACGGTTTATGAACACCCCCAGTTTGTAGGTAGTGAAAATTGAACCCTGACCTTAGGGGAAGACCAAGAACTTACAACCACTTTAGCAAAACACTTATTATTAAAATTTCCCTAAATACATTTACATATACCCATGAAGTTGGGATTCGGTAAGATAAACAGCCTTACATGCAGCGGAATTTAAAATTCTTTAGGGCCTCTTACTGAATTTTGCCAGGATACTAAACTGGTTTGTATATATATGAATATTAATAACGACCATAATAACTTAGATCCAAGTTATTCCTGTCTCCTTGCAAATCCCGGCAGTCAGCAAAGTTGTTGCGTTTCTCCCTCGGTTGTCTCGATCCCAAGTGAGACAAAGCACCCCACGTGTTGCGCCTCTATGGTTCAGTACACCACAATTACACGAATACTCTAATTGATCTGATCGGCTAGAACACAGATAAATCAGACGAAAAATTGAAGACAAGAAGAGCAAGAAGTCGATTGACTTCTTGCACAGGCTGGGCGGCTTTTGGATTAGGAGTGGCTAGGGTTTTTCTTGTTTTCACTTTTGAGTAGAAGACTAAAAAGTGTAACTTAGTTTCCAAGACTAATAAGTCTTATTTATAGATACTAGAAATCCTAGATTCCTTAGCTATCTTTCAAACCCTGTTCACACTAGAAGACTCCTATTACTTGTCCAACAAGACTAAGTCTTCTATTTTAATTGGGCTAGGCCTTAATTAATTTTCTTGCAATTAATTCAAGGGACTAGTCTATTAATTAAATATGGTCTCCAATTAATCTCCAAATTAATAGGCCCGTTAAATTAATTCACATTTAATTAATTTGGACTCCAAGTCCATCTAATTAAATCCACTTCCATAAATTAAATCCAATTTAATTCATAGGATGATCCAATCTAGTTGGACCATCTCCCACCCGCATGGGTCGACCCAGGCGATCCTATCTTTCTTCATTTCACTTGATTTCGCTCCATGTGTATTGTGTATGTCCCCGTAGGTCCACCACATAATTGGTCGCGGTATATAACTAAATGTGCATTTAATTATTCGAGTAAACATATACTCTAAATCAATCGAACACTCTGTCGATTGACCATTTCAAAATTAGCACCCCTGCTAATTTGGGAATTCTCCCACACTCCACAGTCGATGTCTGGCCATAAGCCCGTGGAACCCAATCACTGGTGAATTAATTCAGTGTTTAACATTTACAATTACCATGTACGACTTAATCCTTCCATTAGTTGGTCTCCCAGTCAAAACTAAGGTTATGGACTTTCATCGGTTTCCTTAATTATCTCGACTTTATGTATTTTGGTCTCGAAACTATTCCCTTTGATTTAACCTTTATGAGCTACTTTCATAAAGTCGTCAGATACCTTGGCCAAGGATTTACCGGAATACGTTTCTCACAGAGATTCATAGGAGAAGCTCCCAACCTATCAAATCGGGTCAACGGATCCTCTGTTGATGATATGAACCTGCATACACGTTCCTCTATATCCAACATAAATTCACAGAGACCTTCTGGTAGACTCCAGTCAGTCGGGACTCATATCAAAGCATTGAAGTTCGTGCACCAGATAAACCCTATCACGTCAAGTAGTAAGGATTGTTCCTCGTACACTATTGTAAATAGGAATAACTTCATCCCTGATATGCGACTACCGCTTCAAGGTAAGTTATTTCCTAGGTGGGGTATTCAGTGCGCTTGCCATCCCAGCAAGCCACCCACTCGTGTGTATCGACTATCCCAGTCATGCTCGTGGACTCCAGTATCCTCCAGTTCATCGGAGTATACACATTCGTGAGGGTCTAACCGAATCCATTGATGTCCCATCTCAAATGAATTCTACGACCCTTGAATTAGTTTTAGATCACGGCCTTGGAGATCAGTCCACGGGTTGTCCCATAGCCCTGTGATCTAAGGACTTCCATTCTTATGTTAGATAATTATTCATAAGATGAAGATGACCATATAATGAAATGCATTTATTAATCAAATTGAATAGTTCTTTTAATTATTACTAGTTAAATGCAGCCAAATCAGTTGGCTTGCAGGACACTATTCCATCAATCTCCCACTTGTACTAAAGCCAACTCTTCGTACATCTGATTCCCATCTTTGACAGATGTTTCTCAAATGCATTTTGAGGCAATGGCTTAGTTAGCGGGTCCATCGTATTATCCTTTGAGGTGACACGTTCTATCTTTATGTCTCCTCTACCAATGATATAACATATCAAAAGGTATCGTCTTAGTCCGTGCTTGGATTTCTGATGAGATCTCGACTCCTTCGCTTGCGAGATAACTCCATTATTATACAGAAGATAGTAATGGCTCGACAATGCTAGATACGACGTCCAATTCTTGGACGAAGTTTTTCATCCAATCACATTTCTTTGCAGCTTCACATGCTACAATGTTTTATGCCTCGGTGGTCGAATTTGCGGTAGTATCCTACTCACCACACCACCATTGAGGCAGAAATATCCAGATGTTGACTTGAAACCATCTACATCACATTGGAAGCTAGAATCAGTATAGCCTTCCAATTTCAATTCTCCTCCGCCATATACCAAGTACAATTCTTCAGTCCTTTTTCAGGTACTTAAGAATTGACTTTATGGCTACCCAGTACTGATCTCCTGGGTCAGACAAATAGCGGCTAGTTACGCTCAGGGCATATGCTATGTCTGGTCTTGTACATAACATACCATATTAGGCTTCCTATCATGGAGACATGTGGTATCTTAGACATCTTGCGTCTCTCCTCAGAGGTCTTTGGGGCCATAGACTTAGAGAGAGCAATACCATGTCTTATCAGAAGCAATCCTCTCTTGGATTCTTCCATACTGAATATCTTCAGTATTTCATCTATGTACTTTAATTTGGGAGAGGCCCAACAGTCCTTTCGATCTATCCATGTAGATCCTTGTACCCAGTACAAAGGATGCTTCTCCCAAATCCTTCATTGAGAATTGTGTAGAAAACCATGCTTTCGTTTCGGATAGCAATTTTGCATCATGTCCAATGAGCAGAATGTTATCAACATAAAGCATAAAAATTTAACTGTACTCCCACTAACTTTCTTGTACACACACTGCTCGAGCACGTTTTTGACGAATCTAAAGGTTTAGATTATATCATCATGATGTATGTTCCAACTTCGGGAAGCTTGCTTAAGTCCATGTTGGACCTTAGGAGTTTCCACACATTGTGCTCATCTCCCTTGGATGTATATCATTTTTGGTTGCTTCATGTATCTCCTTATCAATGTCTCCATTGAAAAACAATATTTATATCCTTCTGCCATATCTCGTAGCTAATACTACGCAGTTATGGCCAACAATATCTGAATGGATTTGGGCATCACTACATGCAAAATTTCATCAAAGTCAATACTCGACATTTGAGTGTATCATTTTGCGACAAGTCGTGCCTTATAGGTAATAACCTCTCCGTTCACTACAAGCTTTCGCTTATAGATCCATTTGCAACCCAAGAGAGCTACTCCCACTGGTGGATCCACTAAGGTACAAACCTTGTTAGAGTGCATGGAGTCCATTTCAGATTCCATGGCTTTGTGCCACCTTCCCAAATCTATGTCTTGCATAGCTTCTTCGTAGGTCATTGGATTAGTCTTAGACTGTCCAATTTCATGCAGCAGACTGTAGTACCTCTCGTGCTCCCTACGTTGTCTTTCAGACCTTCGAAGTTCATGTGTACTAGTTGGTTCGTTTTTAATGCTCAGGTTCTCCCACTGCCTGTGGAGATGGGTTGATTTCATGAACCTCATCTTGTTCTATGTTGTTTTCTTTCTTGTCCAACAAGAAATCCTTCTCCAAGAAGTTAGTTTTCCTTGAGACAAAGGTTGTTTGTCTTAGAGGAACATAGAACTCGTATCCTATTGAGATGTTGGATACACCACAAATTGCATAAAATGGACTTTATGTCCAGCTTATCTCCCACTAGCTTATTCACATAAGCGGGAGACCCCATATGCGCATGAATGCATATGAAGGTACAATACCAAAACTCATATCACTTGATATGTTTTGGAATTGGCTTCATAGATGCTTAGCTCAGAATCTTCAATTTTCTCGATCAAGTTTTATTTGATTGAATAAGGAATTTCATGTAAGATTTCTTAATGGACATTTACATGTCCAGAATGCTCGACAACGGACAATGTTTCGAGCGGGTCTTACATTTCGAGAATATAATTCTCTATTAAATAATCAATGGCGTATATGCCAATGCATCTTCAATTTTGAATGGATCCAAATCTCTTACATGCTTTCATTGATTAGGCTCTCTTCTTTATTCCAAAAATAATTTGAAATTGTACTTCACAACGTACTTTTACCCATGAGGGTACAAGAGACGTCTTATCTCCCACTAATGCTTTAGTGTTTCTACACACTTTTAAATGGATTAAATCCATTGCAATTGTTTATCCCTCTTGGTTGCCTAGCAACAAACTACTAAATTTAATTTCCTTTTAAGCAAGATTCAAAAGTCCGTTACTATTTCTAGCGTCTCAGTCAAGCTCGACCTAGTCGAGCTCAATCTTTTGAATCTTTAATTTGGAAATTTTTTTAGTGCTCGTGTATCGCCTTTCGGTTATACAACGACTCAAGTGTGTGGAATCTTGATTCTTTATATTTTACTGACTATGCATATTATATTTAGACGTTACATGTATATTCACACCCATTTGCTTATGCATACCTTTTGCGTATAAGTCTTATACCACAATCAATTCCAACCATTATGGAACTATCACATCCCCTAAGACAAGGGATGGTATAAGCAAATTCTAACGATCTAAATAATTCATGGCTTTAGAAGCATTCAATGCATCAATGAGTACTTCATTGGACGTCCAACACCCTTATGCATTACTTAACCATAAGGTTAAGTTCGATAAAATTTAATCATCCCTAACGGGATTAGTATGTTCAATTCCTTATTTCTCTCTTTCCCTTGATCTCAATCCATGGAAGAACCATTTTGATTGACTTTCAACTTATCATCCTTACGGAAAAACCTCTAAGGTTATTTTCCTTCAGAGAGGATACATTCCTCTTCTTCCATCTCTCGAGCCTTTTAAGGCCTTTTAACAAGATGTTACTTCCCATTTAAGGGAGATTTCATGTTTGCCTTGAAGAAAATTTTGGGCTTGAGAACCATCCTCAACCCATTGGTGAAACTTATCACCTTTCTTATTTGAAGAATAACTTAAAAAAAAAAAGGCAGCTTGGTGAAACCTATCACCATTCCAGTCGAAGCGTAACTTTGAAAGGATATCCAATGAAATCTTTGTAAGGAGATGAGTCCTTGCTTGGACTCGAGAATAATTCTCAT
Source organism: Penstemon eatonii (assembly GCA_038501285.1). Classification (NCBI taxonomy): domain Eukaryota; kingdom Viridiplantae; phylum Streptophyta; class Magnoliopsida; order Lamiales; family Plantaginaceae; genus Penstemon; species Penstemon eatonii. The sequence goes on along the minus strand of CM076710.1, from coordinate 33,098,091 downwards.
GTTTTGAAGTCATTCAAAATTCATTTGGGTTCAGTCAATTTATTTGATTCAAGTATGATGATAAATATTCTAGGATATATCACTTATGAAAAACTATCATAAACACGACGATAAAAGGAAATAAATACGCGGCAGATTAATATCAACGCATAATTTACAAACACGATTTTCATTTGTAAATTACTCCCACTATTTTTATCGAATACTTATGCCCCCACATAAGTTTCGAGAAATAAGAATTTCCTAATGGGCTCAAGGCCCAAATGCAATTGTTCAGGACCCACGACTCGTTGGCCATACCAGTTGATCCACTTGGTGGGCGAACATGTCGCCGGTTAACCATCGCAACTAACCCTTGAGTTCATTTAGCCTCGTTTTTCAATATGGACCCACGACTCGTGAGACATCCATACTTACTCGCGTTAAATCACTTCCAATACTCGTGAAGAGAAATGGTTCAATCCTAGACGCCCCACGACTCGTGAGACAGCGCCTAGAACCTTGCTATCCCCTTCCTTAGCACTAAATTGTGCATCGAGGTAATAGACATACCATCTTCCTATAACTCGACACACGACTCGTGAGACATCAAGATATATTTGTACGATATGCCTAAGACCTAGTAATTGGATAGGCTTGGACCATAAACACCATTTCATGCGCCCGTTTTACGATTTAATAATATAATTGAATTTTAGGTTCAATTGGAGGTTTTATGATATGTTCAATTGCTAGGTCTCATCAGATTATCAATTATCTTGTTTACATCTTTCTATCCTAAGCATGCATCTCATACATCAAAGAATAATTATGAAAAAAGTAAACATTCATCACCTAGCATTGCACATACGATTGATCGATTGCCCATCCTATGAGATCCATCACGAGCCACATGATGGACCAATTGGTCAGTCTAGGGTGAAAATTGTTGGATGAAGATGAAGATGAAGTGCAATGAAGACAAGATGATAAGGGATGTTTTGATGATTTCCAAAACATCATAATCAGCTAAGTATGGAATGCTTAGATCCCTTAAAAGAATTTTGACCAAGTAAGAAGACATCAGAAGGGTCAAAAGTTCAAGGTCCAGAAGACTACTGATCTTATGCTGAATTCGGAATCAGAAGGGTAGATTATCAGCTGACTCAAATCAGATGAGTTTAAGTTTTGATCAGCAGAGTATCCATCAGAAGGGTTGATTTCATCAGCATAGTAGAAAAGATCAAGGAGTCTGCCCAATGGTAATAAATGCACTTGGTGTAATAAATGCTGTAAGAGAAGGGTATTTATGGTAAATGATTGAAGTTATTCTCGGATCAGCAGGGTGCATTTAATGCGGCTACAGAAAAGTTCAACAGACTGTACAGTGCAGGTAGCTGATGGGGGCTATTTCGCACCCCTTACAATGTTCAGATCGACCAAGTAATATAAAGATCGATTCGACCAGGCGAGCCTGTTCGGGAGCATCTATCGAGCCGATAGAATACGACTCACCACAGCGAGTAGGTTACAATCCGGACTCAAGAAGGACAATTGGGCCGAGTCCTACTAGAACTATGTTTCTTTGTAAAACTAGGTTAATGATGATATAAATACCTAGTTAATCATTGTATTACGTAGGTTCAACATACTCAGTTTATGCCTGCATAACCACATAATCTAAGATTATTGAATAGAAAAGCTTTTGCTATACTATTATATTCATTGATTGTCTTTATTACTGATTGTTCTATCTAATTGTTCTTCCTTGAGATTGATCCATCCGGAATAAAGTAACAGAGCCCTTTAAATCATATTGATTGAGAATCCCAAATATCACCTATTCACTGATTTAATCTTACCCGACGAAATTTGGTTAAATCAGTTGGCGCCCACCGTGGGGCTAGGTTAATTATTCGATCGACATATGGCTCGCCCAAGGAAGAGCACTCGTAATGGGGCAAGAAGTAACACAACTAACCCTCATAACACATCTGAAGATCCACAGGGCAATACTGATAATAACGCCCTTGAGACCAACGACAATTTGCAGGGACCTCTTCAGCACCAGCAGGAACCCCAAGGGATTCCTACCGGTACAATACCAGAAGAACCTGTACCTCCAGCGATCCCTGTTCCCCTCTCAGACGCTCAGGAGAAATTTCGACAGATTGCTATGCTCTTTAAATCTCTCAGCCCAGAGGAACTACTCGTACTCAAGCAGGTTCCTCAAAATCCTAGGGCTACTAGGGCAAATCCAATTCATAGGACGCCGAGGCAGAATGATCAAATCTCTCAACAAGCTGATAGCCCGGTAAGCGAGCAACGCTCATTACACAGTCTGCAAGGAGGGAACTCAAAACCCTCCGATAACAATCTCCGGAAAAAACCGGGTCAAAGAAGACCGCAGCCGGGACGCAGCGGGTCCAAGGAACATACGATAATCCCCATCGAGGATGACGCGGGCAATGCAATCCCTGATCGACCGCGAACTATGCGGTTCTCGAAAAGAGAAATCGAAAAGATGGTACAGGAACGACTTGAGCAACGCTTACGATCTGTTCAAAACCCGTGGGCCAGAACCACTGAACTCCAGGAGAGCTTAGCGGCCTGCTCTCCCTTCTGCAGAGAAATAAAAGAGGCACAGTCAACCGGACAGGTACCCGGTAGACTACCCAGATACGACGGAACCACTGATCCAGATGACTATATCTTTAGCTTCACAAACATAATGAACTTATATGCTCACTCGGCAGAATTCACCGCTAAGATGATGGTGACCACGTTAGAAGGACTGGCTTTGGACTGGTTCGCCAAGCAACCAGCCAACTCCATACTCAGTTTTCGGGAATTATGCAACAAGCTGACACAGCAGTTTGCCAGTCAAAAGAGGCAAAAACTGCCAATGAGCTATTTAGGAACCATTTATCAACAAGAGGGCGAATCCCTAAGGAACTGGTTGGCAAGATTTAATGTGGAATTGCTCAAAATCGATTCCCCTAATATCGATTACATAATCTCCATTCTCTTCGACCTCACGAAGAATAGGCAGTTCGGAAATGCCCTCAGCCGAAAGCAACCAAGAACTTTCGCTGAGATCATGAGCTTGGCATCCAAATATATGACTCAGGAAGAGATGAATTCTTTTAAAGATAAGAACAAAAACAAAGCTACCGCCTCAGGCTCCAAACGGCAAGATAGAATTCCTGCCCAAAGATCCATGGACTATGAACGATTTTTTAGAAAAGACAACATCTTCCAGCGATTAGAATACAATAAAAACGACCAGGACAGACGATGATGCAGCATGAGACTCATTTGCCAAGATTAATAGTAAAACTAATTCAACCATGAAATCTTTAGGAAAACTACATGCACCCATATACATAAAAGAATTATATTAGGAAAATATGCATGTAATAGAAAAATATTTGATACCCGAAGTACTTTCCTTGAAGAATTCAGCAACTAAGTAGTTCTTTTGTTTGTGCGGACTCCTCTAGGTTATGCTTGGTTTAACTTCAATATAAGTATTATGTGGTGGGTTGTGTAGAGATTTTATTTAGGGGGCAGAAAGAAGGAATTAGGAAATTAACTTTAGAAAACAAATAAAGAAACTGGAATCACTCCAGGGGCTTCACACCCAAGGCTTCACACCTTTAAGTTCCTTTCACAGGAAGAAGAAACAATGTTCTAAATCAGATTTGATTCATAAACTTGATATCTATATTGCATAATGGCAATTACATCCCTATTTACAGGTAAAAATAAACCTTCCATGAATAATAGATTATGCTTACTTCTAAGTGCATTTATAATAGACTCTCACATTTCCCTAGGATATTTAATCCAAATGCATGAATACATGTATCTAGAATAAATCTTAATACATATATCCTAAATGAATGAATAAACTCTTTGTAAACTCCAAGGATGATCAACATGTTGACTAGTCTTGGTTAGTAATTCCAAGAATTATTGAAATCTGAAACTTGACTTCTTGAATGATCAATTGACTTCCTTAGACATATATATAGTGAATTTTATTCCATCCATAAGGAAAGGGGTGAACTTGAATTCTTCCTCTTGAACCTCTTTCTATGATAAACTCTAATTTTGCTAGAGTTGATGCCCTCATCAGACGATTTAACATCTATCAAAGATCTAGAACCACCGAGCCGACAATTCGGAGCAGGGTCAATCAAGTAGAGCACCCTAGGCTAACCGTTCCTGTAGAAGAAATAATGGCTGTACTAGAAAGGAATAATTGGATCCCAGAAGCGAAGAGAATCGCTCAGCCTAGACCAGGTGGACGAAACTATGATTTATACTGCAAATATCACCGGGCACATGGGCACCGCACTGAAGATTGTTTTCACCTTAAAAAAGAGATTGAAAAGCTGGTCGAACAAGGAAAGCTAAATGATGATTTGGAGCAGGATTACCGCAAGCGAGGAAGAAGTAGGAGTCCTCGATATAACAACCAAAGAAGAAGTTCACGTAGAAGGTCCCCAAATGATGGTCCCCCACAAGAATTAAACAATGACTAGATTAACGGTACCATCCACACAATCTCAGGAGGACCCGCAGGCGGAGACAGTCGTAATGCTCGTCGAAGGACCGCTAGATCCATAATTGGAAGCTTAAAATACCCGAAAGAAATATGGACCCTAGAAAACAAAGCAACAACCAACCAGCTAATTAGTTTCAACGAGGGCGAAGTACCCAAAAACCTTGTTTGGGACACAAAAGAAGATAGCCCCGACTTCCCGATGGTGGTATCGCTAGAAATAACGAATTACAACGTCAAAAGAATCCTGATCGATAATGGAAGCTCAGCGAATATCATCTCTAAAGAGGTCCTAGCCCAGATGAACTTGGGACAAATAACATTCCAAAAAGTAGCCACGCCTTTAGTAGGATTCGGGGAATCCGAGATTGTCCCCAGTCGCACAATAACTTTAAGTGTCTCACTCGGGAAGAAACCGTATCGGACGGTGAAGCTAGTAAAATTTTTAGTAGTAGAAACTCCCTTTGCCTACAATGCGATCCTCGGGCGACCAGCACTCAACCTATTCCGAGTTGTAGTCTCAACATACCATCAGAAAATAAAATTTCCAACTGACGCAGGGATCGGAGAAATAGTGAACGATCATTGCATGGCATGGGACTGCTACAACACATCACTAACCTTGGGAAATTGCCCAAGATCGATTACCCCAAGCAAAAGAAAGCTTGAAGACGACGATGATAGAATCGGACCGAATAGATAAGAAGGGAAAGGAACCACTGGATTTAGCTTTTAAACCACCGGAACATAAAGATATCCTATTGGTACAAGAGGACCCAACAAAAACAACAAGAATAGGAACCGAATTAAGCAAAGAAGGGGAAGTAATGTTGATCGACTTTCTCAGAAATAATGTAGACATCTTCGCCTGGAGCGCGAACGACATTGAAGGGATTGACCCCCGAGTAATCAGTCATTCGCTAAAAATCGACCCCTTGGCAAAACCTGCTAGACAAAAGAAGAGGAAACATGGGCCAATAAAGGATAAAATAATTAAGGCAGAAGTAGAAAGGCTACTCAAGGCAAAACAAATTCGAGAAATACACTTCTCAGAATGGCTATGTAATGTTGTGCTAGTAGCAAAGGGAGACAAAAAGGATAACAAATGGAGAATGTGCAACGATTTCACCGACCTTAATAAATTATGCCCGCGCGATCCATATCCTCTCCCACGATCGACTTATTAGTCGTCTCAACCGCTGGCTTTGCAATTTTCAGTATGATGGATGCTTTCCAAGGTTTCTATCAAATATATATGGATGAGCGAGACCAAGAGAAAACCGCGTTCATAACCGAGCAGGGAGTGTATTGCTTTATAGTAATGCCATTTGGCTTGAGGAACGCCGGGGCCACTTACCAAAGGTTAGTTAACCTGATGTTTAAGAATTAATTGGAGAAACAATGGAAGTATACGTAGACGATATGCTGGTCAAAAGCATGGATGAAGCAGATTATGTGAAGCACCTCGATCGATGCTTCCAAATATTGAGAAAGTATCGAATGAAGCTAAACCCTGCAAAATGCACCTTCGGGGTTAAATCCGGAAAATTTTTGGGATATCTGGTACATCAACGAGGAATCGAGGCCAACTCAGAAAAAATTCTAGCCATAACTGAAATGAAATAGATTCTAGCCTCAGAGCTTGGTAGGCAAAATTGTGGCATTAAATAGATTCATATCCAAGTCGGCTGACAGAAGTTTGCCGTTCTTCCAAACCCTTCAGAAAGCGAAAAACTTTGCCTGGACCGAAGAATGCGACCAGGCCTTTGAACGGTTAAAAGAATACCTAACGACATCCCCGCTATTGGCCAAACCAACCGAAGGAGAACCATTATATTTATACATATCGATCTCTGAAGCGGCCATTAGTTCGGTATTAGTTAAAGTGGATGGTTTAGAACATAAGCTTGTTTAGTACTTAAGCAAATTACTGGATGGGTCCGAGAAAAATTACTTGAAAATAGAAAAATTCACTTTGGCCTTAGTAGTGGTAGCAAGAAAACTACGACCTTATTTTCTAACCTATAAAATCGTGGTATTGACCAACCAACCATTAAGACAGGTCTTAGCAAAGCCAGAAGCCTCTGGAAGATTCATCAAATGGGCAATCAAACTTGGTCAGTTCGATATCGAGTACCAACCAAGAATTGCGATTAAAGCCCAAGTCTTAGCCAATTTTCTATTAGAAACCCCGAGCCAGGCAATTGAACATCCCGAATCAACCAGCCTTGCCAATGATATCTTGATCGTAGAAAATCAAACCTGGTTAATGCACGTCGACGACGCTTCATGCAGAGAAAAAGGAGGTGCCGGAATCAACTTTACCGGACCTAATGAGGAGGATATAATTTATGCGATAACGTTGGACTTCGTCGTAACAAACAACGAAGCAGAATATGAAGCGCTGATCGCAGGAATGGAAATGGCGATTAAGGCCAAGATAAAAAGCCTTAAGGTATTAACCGATTAAGAGTTAGTACAGAGACAGATAGAAGGTCTTTATGAGGCTAAGGAATTTAATATGGTAAAATTCCTTGCCAAAGTGAAAAAATTGGCTGAAAAATTTGAAAGTTTCGGTATACAGAACATTCCGTGCGCAGAAAATAAATTGACCGATCAACTGTCTAGGTTCACAGGTTCCCAGGACGGAAAAACCGAAAGGGTGATCCACTGGTTAATCTCCAATACGCCGGCAATCGATATCGATGAGACACCGGTCGCAGAAATTATGGAAATCGAAGAGGCCGAAGCAAACTGGATGACTCCAATGATAGAATATCTCCGAGAAGGAAAATTGCCACTAGACCAAAACAAAGCTCGAAAAGTAAAATATCGGGCTCCGAAGTATACATTAATAGAAGAAAAACTTTACCGAAGATCAGTATCGGGAATTCTTCTAAGATGCATCTCCGAATCTCAAACCAACGATATCCTCCAGGAGGTACATGAGGGAGATGCAGGAAATCACAGCGGAGCGAGGGCCTTGGCTTTAAAATGCCTTCGAACAGGTTATTACTGGCCTACCATCAATAATGATGTCGTACAATATGTCCAAAAATGTCATCATTGCCAAGTCCATGCTAATATGTGCCATCAACCAGCCAAAAACATGCACCCAATACCGGTATGTTGGCCGTTCGATCAATGGGGAATGGACATCGTGGGACCTTTTCCGGCAGCTAGATCCAAGAAAGCATATGTTTTGGTCGCTGTTGAATACTTCAGCAAATGGATAGAATGCATCGCCCTTGCCCGAATAACTCAATTCCAAGTGATCAATTTCTTATGGAAATTCATAGTATGTCGATTTGGCATCCCAAGAATTCTGATCTCAGATAACGGAACTCAATTTGCGGGAAAACAGGTAATAGAATGGTGTGCAAAGCTAGGAATTCATCAAAATTTCACTTCAGTTGGGCATCCTAGAGCGAACGGACAGACTGAGGTAGCTAACCGAGAAATAATAAAATCTCTGGAGAAAAGATTAGGGGCAGCCAAAGGAAAATGGCTAGATGAACTCCCAGGGGTAATATGGGCTAATCGAACCACGGTCAGAAGCTCAACCGGGGAGACCCCATTCAGTCTAGTATATGGCTCGGAAGCAGTTATTCCAGTCGAAACGCTAATTTCGACCCCTAGAATTGAAATGTATAACGACCAGGAAAATGGGAAGACAAGAGAAAATGATATTGATCTATCAGATGCTTTAAGAGAAAAAGCGGTTGTACGTTTACAAGTCACTACATTAAATATGGAAAGGGCCTACAATAAAAAAGTACGCGTCCGAACCTTCAAAGAAGGAGACCTGGTTTTAAAAAAGGTAGTGGTATCCAAGCATGTGGGCAAGTTACAACAGAATTGGGATGGACCATACATTGTCATCGGTGTAGGAAAGAAAGGTTCATACAAAATTGCACACTTGGACGGAACAGCCCTACCAAGAACATGGAATGCAGTCAACCTTAGAAAATACTATGGTAAATAAATCACAATAGATTATGCTGCTTTATTTTCTTTTTAGAAAGTTTTATTCTTTGTAATAAAGGCCTTGGCCTATGGTTCAATTTTTAAAGATTTTAGCAAGTTTAAATATCAAAGCAAAGCTTGATTAGAGAAAAATATCGAAATGAGTTGAGTACAAATCGATTGATTCGGTAAACGCTCCTCGGAATTCTACGATCATCTTAATGAAGATCCAATAGAGATATGACGAGTTGAGTATAAATTGATCCGCTCAATAAACGCTCCTCGATCAAACAATAAAAAAGAGTTGAGTATAAATTGATCCGCTCAATAAACGCTCCTCGATCAAACAATAAAAAAGAGTTGAGTGTAAATTGATCCGCTCAATAAACACTCCTCGATCTAACAATACAAAGAGTCGAGTATAAATTGATCCGCTCAATAAACGCTCCTCGATCTAACAATACAAAGAGTTGAGTATAAATTGATCCGCTCAATAAACGCTCCTCGATCAAACAATAAAAAAGAGTTGAGTATAAATTGATCCATTCAATAAACGCTCCTCGATCTAACAATACAAAGAGTCGAGTATAAATTGATCCGCTCAATAAACGCTCCTCGATTTATCTTTAACGATTAGACAGACTTTGGTAAGAAAACCTAAAAAGTCCAAACAAAAGAGTCGAGTATAAATTGATCCGCTCAATAAACGCTCCTCGATCTATTTTTAACGATGAAAAGGTTTTTGGTATGAAACCTAAGTCTAAATGAAAAAGAGTTGAGTATAAATTGATCCGCTCAATAAACACTCTTCGATCTATTTTTAACGATGAAAAGGTTTTTGGTATAAAACCTAAGTTTAAATGAAAAAGAGTTGAGTATAAATTGATCCGCTCAATAAACGCTCCTCGATCTATCTTAACAAAGAAAAGGTTTTCGATATAAAACCTAAGCCTAAATGAAAAAGAGTTGAGTATAAATTGATCCGCTCAATAAACGCTCCTCGATCTATCTTAACAAAGAAAAGGTTTTTGATATAAAACCTAAGCCTAAATGAAAAAGAGTTGAGTATAAATTGATCCGCTCAATAAACGCTCCTCGATCTATCTTAACAAAGAAAAGGTTTTTGATATAAAACCTAAGCCTAAATGAAAAAGAGTTGAGTATAAATTGATCCGCTCAATAAACGCTCCTCGATCTATCTTAACAAAGAATAGGTTTTTGGTTTAAAACCTAAAGTCTAAATGAAAACGAGTTGAGTATAAATTGATCCGCTCAATAAACGCTCCTCGATCTATCTTAAACAAAGAAAATGGTTTTTGATATAAAACTTAGATATTAAAAAGAGTTGAGTATAAATTGATCCGCTCAATAAAGGCTCCTCGATCTATGCAATAAAAGTAAGTTACAATTAGAGAGAAATCAACAACAAGAAATATGAGAATGATAACATTAAAAGTATTATTCATCTGAAGTTCTGAGAACAGATCTCAAGTTACATACGAAGAATACAAATAACTTTGTACGATCTACATATCATCACAACTGTTTAGAAAAAATAATCCTATTCTATAGATCTGCGGTCTCCACGCAATGTCCTCGGAAACATCAATCTCCCCCCTGGTACCTCGACGATCGGAATTAACCACCTAAGAAGCATGCTGCTAGGGATGGTCGACTTCTTTGGTTCGATGGTCAGGATCAGAAGATCAAATGTTCTTCCAGACGAAATGACCATTACCAGCCAGATGCCCGGTAACAGCCACTCGCCCAGAAGGAGATACTGTTGGTATGATGGGGTTAAATTTTACTCTAAAGCGGCATCTCTTTAGGACCGTCGCAGGAGAAGAAATTTACCAGCACACCCCGGTGGTCTATCAATCCGGAGGTAACATCCAAACGCGGCGGTGCCTGGTAAATATGAACCCTCCATATGCAAACAGAAACCACGGACCTCAAACCCGTGAAGATAAAGGTTGAGGCATCATGGGACCCGTCAGTACAGGGTAGGGCTTCCATGGGACCATTCAGTACAAGACAGAAGAAATTTGAGATATTATGATATAAATCACGATAATGTGACTTTTTGAACATTATGGGATCAGAAGGCAAAATGAAATTTAAGGAAACTGAGACCTCCATCCTTTTCGAGAGTTACAACTAAAATATGGAAACCACATCCCTATTTATAGGGATAGATCTGATTAATCCTACGGCTGGATGGAGATTTGATCAAGGGACGGAAACACGACCTTTGGACTTCCCGTAATTAATGCGAGTAAGTTGGAACGACACCTCTCTGATCGACTCAACGAATCGATGACAAAAGAAAATCCGAATCGAAGCGATCAATGCACAATAAAAGCAGACATAAAAGAGCTCCAGAATAGAAAAGTTTGCACACTCACATATGCTAGTCGCTCGATGAATAGCTTGAGATCCTCAACAAAGGCATGCAAGTTTACACCATTATGAAACGTTACTGGTTCGCTTAGAAGTGTAAGACCTAACCCTCCAGCATATGAGGGTCGTAACTGCCTCATATATTATATGGAAAATTAATAATTGGCTATACAAGAACTCAACTGGAATCCAAGAAGCCTGACACAGATAGTAAGGCAATAATTACCATCGTTCCAGACTGCACTATCGCCGCTGCCTAACATACCAAAGAATTGCTGAAGAAGGTCTGAACAAACTAGATCTAACTAATAAGTCTACATTTTCCAATTCCTCCCATATCAAAATTTTTTGACATATTTGATACACTGGTTGCTTTATTTGAGGAACATGGAACTCACAATCAGTACAAAGAAACATGGGTTTTAAGAAGATACCTAGAACGATATCTTTTCACAAGGTTCAGCGAACTTAAACCTATGATAAAAGCAGAGCTCAACAGTGGAAATGACAGCGTTCTTAAATAAGATATCCTTAGCAAAATGACAAATTTACAAGGGACTGGTCGAACAGCGACGACAACGCTGAGCGTTCCTTAACAAGTATTCAATCAACTATCTACATGGATGGCCTGCTGTCCACATTTTTATGTCAAACACGACTTCTGGACAATCATAAGGGATCATGCTTGGTTGATCATCATTCTTATACTTGACTTAAAAAGTTTGATTTGCAGAACAAACGTTATATCATTCAGTTACTTAAAAAACTGATCGAGCAAGACTAAGCTACTTTTTTGAAGACTGGATATCCTCCCAGAAGACCAATATCAGATAAGTAAGCTAATCTCTCCTGATTATTTCGAGAAGTTATACTTATTCACAACAGCAAAATGTGCATAACAAAAGATATCTACTGGCTAAGAAATGATGAAGATGTGGATCTAGTCATAAAAGATTATCATTTTCATTAATTCATTCTCCCCGTACAAAAATTCAACCCAAAAAGCCACACAAAAGGTTGGGCACTACAAAAAAAAATAAATAAATAAAAAAGAGAAATTCCAGATAACAACCAGGTCGAAAACAGATCATTAAGAAGGATTGCTATCACCAGGCCGCCTAGCAGAAGCACTCCTCAGAGGAGTCAAGTTACCTGCTAACGCCATCAATTCCTCCTGACGCTTTAGATAACCGGCATCATAACCTTCTTCATAGGCCTGCCATCGAGACTCCTCTGCAAGGGTAGCAGCCTGAACCAAATCACTCTTCTCCCTCTCCAAGAAAGATTTCTCTTCTTGTAATTTTTTGAGATCATCATTAGCAAGCTGCAGTTGGAGGGTCAGCCCTGCGGCCTTCGCCGTCTCTGACTCCAAACGACGTTGATAGGCATCCTTACCGATCCACAGATCATCATTTTGCACACCCAGCTGGAGTGCAAAATATTTGGCCTGGAAAAGAAAAGAAAAAGAAAGCCCTTACATAACAAGGCTATCAAAATTAAAGCGGGAAAAATAATCAAAAATATGTTTACCTGCTCACATATCTTCACCAGCGACTGAACAAGGTGAATATTGGAGGTACCCTCGAGCTTCCTTAACTCGCCAGGCAAAATAGTGCTCATGCCCAGGTCCCAGGACAAAGCATCAGGCTCAACAGAGCCAGGCAGTTCACTACCAAAAGGAACACCATCAGGACGTGGAGTCGCTGACTGCATAATATCCTTAACTTGCTCGAGAATGCAGCGGTCATCCAACATACGAGGGGATGGCCTCTCGTTAGGACTCACTGAGGTCTCCTTACCCGAAGCAGAAATAACGGTCCGACGATCGGACCTTGACCCAGTTCGACCTCCAGAAGGCCCGCCGGATTCGAAGGAAGTAGTAACAACAGTTGTATCACTAAATAAAAAATCAAAAAAATCTTGGGAGACAGATTGTGTCATGGACGGGTCCAAAAAAGAATCTCCACCAACTGCCCCCGTGGCATCTCCCCTTTGGTGTCCGCTGACAAGCAGGGCTGTAGAAATAGTAGAAGGAACGGAGTTATTAGGAACCCCTCCATGAAAACCATGCTCAAAAGAAGAGACACCTGAAGAGACAGGTATATTAAAAGTCTGCTCCATGTTAGACATATCACCAAAGGCCACCCGACCAGGGGAAGGCCTACCTCCTGCTCCACCAGGAGAGGAAAAATTTGGTTGTGCAAAAGACGAACTAACTACAGAAAAAGGTTCAGAAGGAATGACAAGAGTATCGGTCGCCGACCTACTAACGGAGGACGAACGAGGAGGTTCCATCGAGGGCCCCTCTGCTCGAGGCTTCTTCAGTCTGATATTTCTAGCGTTCTCGCGGAAGGACGCTTCGATGTGTTACCGAAAAGATTACTCATGATCGGAATTTAAAAAGTAAAATTAAAATATCGAAAAAGCTTATCGACCTGCTAAAGAAAGAGTATTCTGTTAAGAGATGAGTAAAGCGGTAAATAGCAAGTCAAGTTTTTACCTTTTATATTTATACTATACGAAAAGACGCGATAGACCCAAAGAAAGGGCGCGAAATACAGAAACTAGCCTTGGAATAGACACTAGAATTTGAAAAGACATACGCATAATGATTACGACAAAGTTAATAACTTGTCTGAATTATTACAGAGAAGACGAAAGGACGTGACTATCAGAATATGAATCGTTTATCTTTCAAAGGGATAAAAGAGTAATATTACAATTCGACTTACGGCAAACAGTTACAAAGGTTATTTCACAGATCAATGTATCATACAGCTTGGTCGCCGTCCGGAATCTTCTGTTCGCTAGCGACGTCTCCTTCTTTTGCTGACTCAATATCCTCTTCCTCTTCCTCTGGATCGATAAAATTGTCATCGACCTCGTCATTAATATCTGAAGGAGGAATCGGCAATGGTTTTCCGAACTCTTTGACGAGGTGAGCCAAAGGAAAATTTTGATAAACGACGTTCGAAAGCTCGGAAGGAGAATATACTTCGCCATAACGGTTCAACCGAATGTGCGCCGCTTTAAAATATTCCTTTCGACGATCATCTATCAGTTCAAAAGCGACCAACTGATGAATCGCCTTCTTGATCGTACTCTCCAGGAGAGGACCGACCATTTGATATACCAACGCTGTATGAACAGGAGAGCTAAGGAATTCACGAATAACTTTTTCATCAGGATTTCGGCCGTAACGATCCCTGAGTCCCCTAAGAGGAATGTCCCTCTCATACTCCTCTAAAGAAGCCTGAAGACTTGATACTTGAGATTCCAACTCGCTAATACGAGCAGTACTCTGAAATTGATACTCTTCCAACTTCTTAGCTAATTGATTGGCCTGTTCTTGAGCATGAGAGGTCTCCAGAACCCTGTCTACTTCCCATAGCCCGAGTCTCTACGACTGGAAGAGAAGGAGTCATTGAGGGACCAGTCTCTGAACCAGAAGTCTTGTGAAGTAAAGTTTTATATTTCTCATCCAGAAACTCACATTGTTGTTTCCAGAGAGCAGTTTCATAGGCATACGATGCCAAACAAGTCTTAGTCTAAAAAAAGAAAAGGGGTAAAAAGAAATGAATTAGCAAACTAAAGTATTCCTCGAAGAAAATTACCCTACAAGCAAACTTAAAAGGAGATCACCTTTTCAGCATAAAGAGAAGCTCGCTGAAATTTCTCAAAAGGATCCTTCCGAAGAAGCTTATTCATGTCACGAGTAAAAACGCCGGACAGAAGAACACGAGTCGCCTTATCCACTGCATTTTCGCTCTCGTCATGAACTAAAGAATCATTCTCAGGATAGCCAGCGGCTCTTTTTCCCTCTAAATGATCCTTGATCATCTCGACCAAAGTGGGTTTTGGATGATTCTCGCCGAGTAGAGAAAGATCGTTACCAGAACGACCATAATAACTTTTCTTTCTCTCCACCGGATTATCGTTAGGATGAGGCATCGACCAGCTGCGACATCCACGTATACCCAAAGATGTCCTAAGCTGGAGAGGGGGATAACCGGATCCTGTCCCCTAGCGAATAGGGGATTCTTGAGAAGAATCTGGAGATTCCTCTCTATTCTCCTCAGAGTCATGACTCAACTCCAGTTTTCTCTTCCGAGACGCTCTCTGCTCGATAGGAACATTCTCTATGGTTTTGGTGGATTTAGACAACACCATTTTTTCCTTTGAAGAATGTCGGGAATTTTCTACCATATGAGCTGAAAAAGAAACACGGTCAAAGTCAGACCTTCTGCAGAAAAGGGATCATCACAACACTATGCTGAAATAAATGCTTACCAAGTGATTCAGATGACGAAGTGATTGGAAAAACATGAGCACTCAATCCAGCTTTGCGAAGGAAAACTTCTCCAATAAGAAGAGCACTCTGATATTTGTTGGCACGCATAGCCTGGATTTTACCAATAAACTGAGGATCGTCTGGGATAAAATCACCGGTTGGAAGGCGACCACCATAAATCCATTTAGAATCATGGTCCCACGTGAAGGGCTCAATCTAGCCGTCCGCCAAACGAAGGTGAGAAGGTGGTCGAACAAAGAAAAAATGAGATTTGCAGGAAGGATTGCTGGAAACTGGGGAGTCAAAGATTGCGCGACTAGGCTTCTGGCTAGCGAAGAAATATCCGCGATTGGAGGAACTGGAAATGTTAAAACGAAACAATTGCGTAAAATTACGAAAGGAGGGTTGAAATCCTTTCACTATCATCAAAACAGAAAAATAAACCACGAAGGCCACGGAATTAGGAACTAATTGAGTAAGGGACACACTGAATATTTTTAAAATATCAAGAAAGAGGGCAGACAACGGGAGACGCAGACCGCTATTAAAATGGGCTGTGTAAAAGGCTCGACATCCCTCCGGCGGTGATGTAACCCTATCAGAAGGAGAAGGGAGAACTATCTCGGAACCTTTCGGAAAATATTTGGCATAATTGCTCACGACCTCAGAGAAAGTATCCACAGTGTAAGCACAAGCAAGATCCTCAATCGGTTCAGAAATTTGAGGAGCTGTACCCTTGCCTTTCTTAGCTCGGGCAGCAACGTTCGTATCAGAGAGAATTTGTACCTTAAAGGTGTCTTCAGAAGGAACAATGAATTCTGAAACTCCAATTTGCTCGCTCGAAGGATTAGAATGTATCACCTCCTCGATAATAGGAGCGACACTCTCCCTTAAAGAGGAGGAAGATTTTCTTATAGAAGCCATTTTTTAGGATCCTCGGAGGATATAAGTCGATAAAAGCAAAATTTTAAATGGTAAACGACTAAGCAAGAAAATGACTGTGAGGTTAAAGAAAGTATAAAGTAAAAATGACAAACTTAATAGTCACCTATTTATAGTGAGAAGTGAAAAGACGTTCCGAACTCCTCACAACTAGTCACGTTCCCGCCAAACGGAAAAAGATGAAGGGCCTCCCCGAAGGGACGCGTAGCGATTCATAATTGGGAAGAGAAAACGACTATCTATGATGCGTAGCACTCTTTTCCTTACGTAGGATTTTTTCCCACAGGGTTTTTTCTTAAGTAAGGTTTTTAACGAGGCACAACTCACAGAAAATAACAGTCGTAAGAAACCATCTACTTCTACGAGCTTTTACTACATATGCGCTCGAAGAAGTGAGGGAGTACTGATGGGGGCTATTTCGCACCCCTTACAATGTTCAGATCGACCAAGTAATATAAAGATCGATTCGACCAGGCGAGCCTGTTCGGGAGCATCTATCGAGCCGATAGAATACGACTCACCACAGCGAGTAGGTTACAATCCGGACTCAAGAAGGACAATTGGGCCGAGTCCTACTAGAACTATGTTTCCTTGTAAAACTAGGTTAATGATGATATAAATACCTAGTTAATCATTGTATTACGTACGTTCAACATACTCAGTTTATGCCTGCATAACAACATAATCTAAGATTATTGAATAGAAAAGCTTTTGCTATACTATTATATTCATTGATTGTCTTTATTACTGATTGTTCCATCTAATTGTTCTTCCTTGAGATTGATCCATCCGGAATAAAGTAACAGAGCCCTTTAAATCATATTGATTGAGAATCCCAAATATCACCTATTCACTGATTTAATCTTACCCGACGAAATTCGGTTAAATCAATAGCCGTTCAAGATTTTGGGGGACCATGCAATGGATTTGAAATCTGTCTTTCTTCAACGGTCATTTTTCAAATTCAAGTATAAGTAGAGCTGATTTCAAGAGCTAGAGATACAACACACAACTCTGAGAAAATTTTCGAAGCAAAATCTCTATAAGTCTCAAGAACAGCTCACTCGTTTGGTGAAGTCATTTGTTGACAGAACCAAGTTGAAGTTAAAAGATAAATCTTGTTTCTGAGTTAAACTGTATTTAGAGTGTTGCGAGAAGTGTAGATCCATCTAAGTGAGTGTTCTAGCTTCAGAGAATAGGAGTTTCTTTGTGATTCCCTATTGCAAGCTTACGGCCTTTACATTTGTTGTTTGGCGTAAGTAAAGTGTATTATAATCTCAGTGATTATAGTATAACCCAAGATCTAAGTGATTTGGAAGAGCAGACTAAAGGATATTTATCCATATAACCACTATAAAAATTCCTTGTGTTTTATTTTGCATAAGTTTTCTTGCATATCTTGACACTTTGAATTGTTTGTTTAAAGATTTTAAACGGAGTTTCTAAAACTGGGTATAAAATCTTTAAGAAGACTGAGTCTACTTGTGAAAAACACTTAAAACTATCCGCTGCAAATATTCTGTTTTAAAATTGATTTTTGCTGAAATCAGCTAAGTAGTTATCAGAAGAGTGGTCAACTATGCTGTTCAAGATTTGTTCACGATCTGCTTAGTCAACTAACTGTTCTATATAAGCTTAGTCTGCTGACAGACGACTTGGAAGTTTTTAAAGTCTAAAATTTTCAGAGGTCTATTCACCCCCTCCCCCCCTCTAGACCTCATCTGACCACTTGGGACCAACAAGTGGTATCAGAGCATGTGGTTCATTAGAATCAGCTGCCTGATCAACGAGCTTGATCCAAGTATTTTTTCAAAGGTTTTAAACTTTTTCAAACGAGCATATTTTTGAAAAATAAAAAACTTTTTGAAAATGGATTGTATCAGCCTTGTTCCCAACATTGGCGGTATGAGCTTTGAAGATTGGAAGATTAGGATGGAGATCTTCCTTGCTGCATATAATGACAACATGTATACATGTATCACTAAAGGTCCATTCAAGTTCACCAAGACAATAAAGGTTGATGAAGTAGATATTGTGGTGGATAAAGATCTTCAAGAGATGACAGGTGATGAGATCAAGTTGTTTAATCTTGATAAAGTTGGCCGTTTCATCATGACCAAAGCCCTGGATAATGGCAGATTTGACAAAGTCAAACATTGCAAAACTGCAAAGGAAATGTGGGATAAGGTTCGTGACATGAGCGAAGGAAACGATGCCATAAAGGAGCACCAGCTGAGTGTTGCACTAGAGAAGTTAGACAACTTCAAGATGAAATTTGGAGAAACCACTGATCAGATGGATAGAAGGTTCACCAGAATACTGAATGAAGTTCTTAAGCTAGGAAAAACCTTCACTGACAAAGAGATCACTGTCAGAGTACTGAAGGCTCTGCCTCCGAAGTTCAACATGAAGGTGACAACCATGGAAGAGTCAAGAGATTTGGGAAAGATCTCTCTTACTGAGCTGTTCTCTGTACTCAAGGCATACGAGTATAAATTGCCAAGAATGGGTATTGAAGAAACCTCAACTTCAGGCCCCACAGCTGCACTCGTTGCTGCTGAAAATCCTAGAAGAACAGCAAACAAAAGAAAATATGTGGACTCATCTGATGAAGCCACACTGCTCAACAAAAAGGAGTACACTGCTGGTGACGTTGCATTGCTGATGAATAACTTCAGAAAGTTCTACAAAAGGAAAATAAAGAACAAATATAACAATGCTTCTACTTCTAACTCTAATTCTTCTTCTCATGATAAAGATGCTTATAAATCCAAACTAATGTGCTACAACTGCAGGAAATTGGGACATTTCATCATAGACTGCCCATATCCCAAAGCTGAAAAGTACACTGAGGAAGAGAAGAAAATAAGAAGGGAGAGAAACGTCAGAAAGGCAAGGTGCTGATAACTGAAGTAGAAAAGTTGGCTACTATCTACTCGTCTAATTCGGATTCAGACACTTCAGAAGAAGAGTCTACTGAAGATGAGAACCCTGCTCTTATATGTCTGATGGCCAAGGAATCTGATGATTCTGAGGATGAGGTAACTCCACTTGATAATGAATTATTTAATTCACTTGAGCAAATGATGGTTAATAAAACAAATATTGTTGATGCATTTGCTAAGCTTAAGGAAAAGATGATATTGCTTAAAGAGCAAAATAGTTCAATGAAACTTAAGGTTGAAAAACTAAAAGAATCAGTTGAATATAAGATGCTTGAGCAAGAGAATGAATCTCTGAAAGCTGAATGTGAAGTATATAAAGGAAAAATCATGGTACTTGAAAAGATTATTGAGTCTCATGACAAGATTATTGAGTATATAAGGTCATATTGTATGTTCAAACAACTAAACCTGCTTCACCTGAGAAAGAATTAAAGGAGAAGAAAACTCCTAAGGCTAAAAAGAGCAAAGAGCCTAGTTTAGGAAAACAGACTGGTAAAACTAAACAGCAGAGTCCTAGGAAGTCTGCTGAAACAAGTAAAACCAATCAGACTAGTAACAAAACTAAGTCGTCTGTTACTCTGTTAATGAGCAAGTAAAGAGTAAGCCAAAGAAGCATAAGAACAAGAAAAATTAAAATGCTTGGTTTGGAAATGAGTCATCATATTATGTACAAACCTGCTGCATATCCTCCTATATATCATGCACCTCAATTTCCAGCTTACTATGCACCTTACCATGCTCATCCAATGCATGCATACCCTGCTTATCATGCATCATATCCTTCTTATGAACATCATCCTCATCATACTGATTATCAACATAACACATTTGCTGAATATGATGAAGATAAAACTGTTCATGCTCCTGTAAAATCTCAGAAGCCTAAGAAGCCTAAGACTTCAACATCTTGGGTTGTCAAAGGTTGAACTAATCCTTCAGGACCCTCTCAATAAAGGGTACCTAAAACAATTTTTTTTGTTTTGTAGGTTAGGATTAGGAGTAGGAGTAAAGTAGAGAAATTATAGTACCTGGACAGTGGATGTTCAAGACACATGTGTGGCAACATACATGAGCTGACTGATGCAATTGCTGTGGATGGTCCTAAAGTGACATTTTGAGACAACAAAGAAGGCAAGATTGTCGCATGTGGAAAGCTAATCAAAGGCAACATTGAGATATCTAACGTCTCTCATGTTAAATGCCTCAAATACAATCTGCTAAGCATAAGTCAATTTTGTGACAAGGAATTTTTAGTTATCTTCTCATCAGATAAGTGCTACGTTGAACAGATCGGTACAAAGAAGGTCATCTTAGCTGGAAGACGACAAGGAATTATCTACATAGTCGACTGAAATTCTGTGGACAAGAATTCAATTGTTTGTTTGGTGGCCTCAACACCAAGTGAAATTAGTTGGTTGTGGCACAAGAGGATGAATCATGTGAATTTCAAGACCATCAATAGACTAATCAAGAATGATCTGATAGAAGGAATTCCCAAAACAGTCATGAGCAAAGACAAGCTCTGTGACGCCTGTCAGAAGGGTAAACAAATCAAGTCATCTTTCAAAAGCAAGAAGCACCAATCTTCTGTAAGGATTTTGGAGCTGCTATATATGGACTTATTTGGACCCATTGATCCAATCAGCAATGGTGGAAAGAAATACTGCCTGGCTGTTGTGGATGATTTCTCAAGATACACTTTGGTGATTTTCATGAAGAAGAAAAGTGAAACCAAGAAGCATCTCACCAATCTGATGGAACTGATCCAGAATGAGAAAAGTATGAAAATATTAAAGATCAGATCAGATAGAGGGACTGAGTTCACAAACTCTACTGTTGAAGAATATTGTAACATCAGAGGCATCAGTCATGAGTACTCTGCTGCCAGAACCCCTCAACAAAATGGAGTTGCTAAAAGGAGAAACATAACTCTAAAAGAAGCTACCAGAACCATGATAGCTGAAGCAAAGCTGCCCCAAAAATTCTGGGCAGAAGCCACATATACAGCCTGCTTTACCCAGAACAGATGCATGATCAACAAAAACCAGAACAAAACTCCTTATGAAGTTTGGAATAACAGGAAGCCAAACATTCATTACTTTAAAATTTTTGGTTGTAAATGCTTTGTCTTAAATAATGGGAAAAATCACCTTACTGCTTATGCAGAAAATGCTGATGAAGCTGTTTTTGTAGGTTACTCTACTGTTAGTAAAGATTATAGAGTCTTTAACAAAAGATCTTTACTTGTAGAAGAATCTATTCATGTAGTATTTGATGAACCAAACCAATCTTCTGAAAAGAATCAAAATACTAATTCAAATCTGTCTACTGATTTTCAGAAATTGAGTGTTGAAAGAAATAAAGAATATGTACCCATCATACTACCTGATCTCAACTCAGCTGCTAGCTCAATTGTTGTTCAAAATCAGACCACTGATTGTCAAACAGACGAGTTACAAACAGTTGACAGACCAGAGACTGTTCAACAAACTACAAATGTTCAACGGACTACTACTGGAACTCCAACAGTAGTGTTGCAAGATCAATCTAGAGGACAACATCCAGACCTGCAACCTGATCTCAGATGGCTCAGGAATCACCCACCAGAGTTAGTGATAGGCGATCCCTTGGATAGAGTAAAAACAAGAAGAGCTGCTGCACAAGATGCCATGTTTGTCAGCTTCCTATCCCAAATAGAGCCTAAACAAGTTGAAGAAACCCTCAGTGATTCAAACTGGATTGAAGCTATGCAGAATGAGGTGAATCAATTTGAGAGGAATGAAGTCTGGTACTTAGTTCCTAGACTAAGTCATCAAAGAGTAATTGACACTAAGTGGATATTCAGATATAAAATGAATGAAGATGGTATTGTCACCAGAAATAAAGAAAGACTAGCGGCCAAGGGTTACTGCCAAGAAGAAGATATTGACTTTGATGAAACATTCGCACCAATGGCAAGACTAGAAGTAATCAGACTGTTTCTTGCCTATCTGCTCCCAAAAACTTCATTGTCTATCAGATGGATGTGAAGTCAGCCTTTCTCAATGGAGAATTGCAATAAGAAGTATATGTTGAACAACCATCTGGATTTGAAGCTTATCAAGAAGGAGACAAGGTATATCGTCTGAAGAAAGCTCTCTATGGACTGAAACAGGCTCCAAGAGCATGGTATGATACTTTATCTGATTTTCTCTTAATTAAAGGATTTCGTAAAGGTAAAGTAGATAAAACCTTGTTCACTGTTGAATGGGAGAATCATATATTACTTGTGCAAATATATGTGGACGATATTATCTTTTGTTCAACTAACCAACAGATGTGTGACAAGTTCTCCAAGCTGATGCAGAACAAGTTTGAAATGAGCATGATGGGTGACCGGAATTACTTTCTTGGTTTGCAAGTTAGACAGTTGCAAGATGGAATTTTTATCAACCAAGCTAAGTACACAAATATTTGTTTAAGTATTTGGTATGGAAACTAGCTCATTTGTTAGTGTTCCTATGTCTACTGGACTTCGCTTGGATAAAGATGAAGATGGCAAATCAGTGGACATAACCAAGTACAGAGGCATAATAAGGTCACTGTTATATCTAACAGCTAGCAGACCTGATATTATGTATTATGTTGGGATTTGTGCGAGATATCAATCAAATCCTAAGGAATCTCATCTCTTAGCTGCCAAGAGGATACTAAAATACCTTAAAGGCACTCAAGAACTGGGATTATGGTATCCTGGAGAATCTGGATTTGAACTTATTGGATATTCTAATTCTGACCTTGCTGGCTGCAAGATTGATAGGAAGAGTACTACAGGTGCCTGTCAATTTTTAGGCAGTCGTCTGATCTCATGGATGAGTAAGAAGCAAACTTCAGTTTCCATCTCTACTGCTGATGCATAATACATTGCTGCTGGAGCATGTTGTGCACATATACTTTGGTTGAAACATCAACTAGAAGACTACAACATAAAGATCAGTGGAATCCCAATCTACTGTGATAATACAAGTGCCATCTCTCTTACTCAGAATACTACAAGTCGTTCAAGGACTAAACATATTGAGATCAAGCATCATTTCATTAGAGATCATGTGGGAAAAGGGAATATCATAATTGAATATGTGCATACTAACAATCAGATTGCTGACATCTTCACCAAACCACTAAGTGATGCAAAGTTTTCAACTTTAAGAGCTGAACTAGGACTACTAAATTTGGATGCACAAGCTGAATGGAAACTTATAAAAAGACTGAAGTTCATCAGCTTACTTATCCATTATCATTTTCAAGATTAACTCTCAACAAACTAGTTAACTTATGGATTCTTAAACTCAGGGGGAACGTGTAAGCGGTACCTCTGATCTAAAGAGGAAATTGGTTAATGACAGTTAGTTGAAGTTATGCCTTCAGAAGACATGTTCTTAATTCTTGAAGAATGAAGATTAACTTATCTTGCTGGATAGACAAACAACAAAGGAAGATTACTAGTTATTGGCTTTCACTAGTAATATCAGATATAAGATCACTCGTCTGTCAGATAAGTTAAACTCTACTCATCTGATACATTATATAAGCATGGTTATAAAACGTATTTTCTGAAAACACGCTTTTATAAGTAACAGATTAGTGTCGATTGAGTTTCACGCCCATCTGACATTAATTTAATCATTTTTGAAATCCGCGAATCTATCTCACACGATCTAAAATCTTTCAGTTTGATCTAACGGTTCACGTAATTCACGGAAACCAAAACAAATCAAAACATATAAATCCAGATCTGATCGGATCAGTCTACTTATGCACCCTAAATTCCCAAATTCACGAAAGAAGTTACTAACTCTCTGAGCTCTCTGTTTTATAGCTCTTAAATCTCTAACATATTACTTTAATTTCATTCACAAATGGCTATTGCTGAAGGAAGATTTCTAAGTTATGCCAAATTCCTCTCCTCTGGCACTCCTCTTATGAAGGAGATAATGGAGAAAATCAAAGAATCCTCACTGGTACAAGTTCTGGAGGCTCACGAAGAACTTGTGTTCTTGGACAACATCGCTGATTTCTACAAGACCAGGAAATTCAATGATGATAAGACTGCTTTGACCGCGACAGTAGGAGGGAAGAAAATTTGCATTTCTCCCGCTGTATTGAGCGAAATTTATGGACTGAAGAATGAAGGTGGAGAGGTAACAGATCTAGGGTTGGAAAGGGAGGAAGAATTTTGGGGGATTTGTGCAAAAGAAGGAGAAGAGATGACAGGAACGTTGATGAAGACTCAACTGAAGGATGAGTATCTACGGTTCACTGACATAATCTCAAAGGTGTTGGAATGCACCACTGGGTCCCTAGATGGGTTACCCAGAAAAAGATTTCACACAATGATCTGCTATTCTACGGTTTGAAGGTAAACTGGGCTGCTCATGTTTTTTAATTTGCTGAAGCTAAAGAAGAACAGTTATGGCATTCTGCTCAGTCATCTGTTCATGTGTTTGGGTTGCCAAGCGGTGAATGGGAAGGTCATGCATCCAGCCAAAGAATTCAGACTGTATGAAGCCGTAAGAAGCGAAGGGAGGGCAACTGCTGCTCCTAAGAGAAAAGCCCCTGCTAAGGCTGCAAAAGGCCCTGCTAAGAAAGGCAAGACGGCTGGTCAGACTAGTAAGTCTGCTGATCAAACAACAAGCATTGCTGTTGAAGCTGGATCAAAACAACCGGAAATTGAAGTCTCTAACAACGTAGTCAGTGAATTCACCAAAGAGATTGAGGACATGAAGACTGGTTCATCCACTGAACGGACTGAATCAGATGAAGTAGTTCCTCTTCAAAGGATGAAAAGGATTACTAGAAGCTCAGCTAGAAGGCTACCTCAACCACAACCATCAGGAAAAATGACCAAGGCTAAGGCAAAGAGGAAGGTCACTTTCCCTGATGAATCACCTGAAACAGTTAGAGAAGTACCAGCAACAGCAGAGCGATCAATTGCTGAGGAAAATAAGTCTGCTGATGAGCCTGCTGGAGACTCTACTGTTGGACAGTCTGCTGGTGTTGAAGCTGAACAGCAGACTAGCACAACTGATTAAGGAAATGCACTCCTTCTGCACCCTACTCCAGTTGATGCTGTTCTACTACAGATGGTGGAAAGTCCTGAAGCCAGAAGGAAAAGAACTGACAAAACAAAAATTCCTATTCTCATTGCTGCTCAGAAGAAAAAGCTGGATGAAGCTGAGAAAAAGAAGAAAGCTGAAGAGGATCGAAAGAAGGCTCTTGCGCTCAAAAGGCTTGAAGAAGAAGCCAAGAACATGACACAAGAATAAATAGATGCCAAAGAGGCTCAAGACCTAGCTGCTGCTATAGAAGCCAGTACCAAGGACTCCTATGGTCCAAGGCACACTGGTGGAATAGTAATTGGTGAGCCAAGAGATCCTAACAAGCCAAGGCAAGTCATGCCTAGACCAGAAGTGCAAGAAAAGAAAAGGGCAGAGTTGAAACATGCAATTGCCATTGTTCGTGATGATAAAGTGGCTTTTGACAAGTTCATTGCACGACTGGAAGCTGAAAATGATAAGTTAGTCCATCAGACGATGTTTGTGAAAGAAAAAGTCAGGTATAACAGAAGGAGAGAATATCGTCTGCTGAAGACTAAATAACAGATTTTGAAGATGAAGGACTTCACAAGTGAAGAGGCATGGGTTATGAAATGGCTAGAGACAGGCTCTCTACATCAAGCATTGGAGTAAGACTACTTCTTGGACATGGTGAGGTTCAAGATTAGTCGTCTGGTGATGTCTGATGCCAAGAGGATTGTTGCCTCTGTTTCTGAAGAACTTGCTGATGATGAAGACTTGCAGGAAAGAGCAGTGAAGTTGGCACTTTCCATCACCATGGAAATGTGGACCAAAAGGACAAGGAAGATGAGGGGACAAACAAGTTCAATGATACCTCTTCCAAGTCTACAACAGATTCTTTTGGACATTCAGTCAGAAATTATGAGGAACTCCCTGAGCAGACAACTGCACCATTCACACCTGCATGGATATTCACTCATAAAACATTTGTTTCTGAAAATGGTTCTGATATTGTTAACATGGCAGGTGAACCTAAGAAAGTCCAACAATCTAAAGCAGAAAAGGCCAAGGAGAAGGAAAGCACTCCTAGCCAAGTAGATGTTCCATCTACTTCCCAAGCTGTTCAACCATCTTTGTTGGACTCCATTCAACAGATGATTACAAACTCAATGAGAAAATGGAGGAAAGGATTACTACAACTCGGCTAACTGCTGTGAACCAACCAAGTCAGAAAGCTGCTATTCCCAGTCCACTGATAGAAGAAGTTGCTGAAATCAAAGAAGATATAAAGTCTATCAAGCTGGATATGGATACTTTCAAAAGAAGAACCCAAAGTACTGCAGCTGGTTGGAGAGCCATGGAAGAAACTATTGAACATGCATTGGTGGCACAGGATGAAACTTTACAAAACATGATGAAAGACTTCAAAGCCTCAGGTGATTTATTGTTACAAACTCAGATACAGCTAGGTGATCAAGGAGAAGTCGTCCTTGAGAAAGTAGAGTCATTTGCTAAACACCAAGAACTACTAAGGGATGCTCGACTTGAGGCAATGGAGAAAAACATCAGAATCCTCTGTGAAGCAATTCAGATCAGACCAGTCTTACCAAGACAACCATTCCACCCTGCTGATGATGACAAAAAGGTGGAAGATAATGGTTCTAAGGATGCTGAGGGTGATTCTAAGACTGCTGATGCTGGTGCAACTGAATGAAAATGAAGATGAACAAACAAGCAGACCAGTTGATCAGCCAACTGCTGAAGAAGAAGAAAAGGAAGCTGATGGAGCTGACAAATGAGATGAAGAAGATGAGCCCAAGGAACCAGCAAAGACTGATAAGGAAATTGCTGCTGCCAAGGACTTAGCTGAAGAACAGCTTAATCCTGATGTCAAGCACGAAAAGCTTGAGCTCCTGAAGAAAATTTTCTTCAAGGAATTGGAAGCTGAAACTTCCAGACCAGAAGAAGAAGATGAAGAAGAAGACAAGCAAGAAGAAAAACAAGACTAGACTAGATTACTCATGCTTGTAATCCTTGTAATTTTGATTTGCACATCTCATCTGAAAGACTTGTATTTTGTAATCAACTTTCAAATCTATAAAAGTACAAGGTTGACTCCAATAAATTATTTCTATCTCAGAAATTTTTTAGGATCAAAACTTTAGTATAGGTACAGGTACTTAGCTGGAGTTTTGTCATCATTAAAAAGGGGAAAATTGTTGGATGAAGATGAAGATGAAGTACAATGAAGACAAGATGATAACAAAGGTTTTGATGATTTCCCAAACATCATAATCAGCTAAGTATGGAATGCTTAAATCCCTTAGAAGAATTTTGACCAAGTAAGAAAGCATCAGAAGGGTCAAAAGTTCAAGGTCCAGAAGACTACTGATCTTATGCTGAATTCGAAATCAGAACGGTAGATTATCAGCTGACTCAAATCAGATGAGTTCAAGTTTTGATCAGCAGTGTATCCATCAGAAAGGTTGATTCCACCAGTAGAGTAGAAAGGATCAAGGAGTCTGCCCAACGGTAATAAATGCACTTGTTGTAATAAATGCTGCAAGAGAAGGGTATTAATGACAAATGATGGAAGTTATTCTCGGATCAGCAGGGTGCATTTAATGCAGCTGAAGAAAAGTACAACAGACTGTACAGTGCAGGTAGCCGTTCCAGATTTTGGGGTACCATGCTATGGATTTGAAATTTGTCTCTCTTCAACGATCATTTTTCAAATTCAAGTATAAATAGAGCAGATTTCAAGAGCTAGAGATACAACACACAACTCTGGGAAAATTTTCAAAGCAAAATCTCTCTAAGTCTCAAGAACAGCTCACTTGTAACACCCCTAATAAAGCAATCAATTGAAGTGTTATTAATAAAGATTTATTATTAATTAGTCTATACAATTTTCATAAGTAAATAGGTGAAAACAAAGTTTCACCAAACAAAAAAGTTATGCCGATCGCCGTAGAAGGGATCTGGAATTTGATATAGGGGACAAAGTATTTCTTAAGGTATCACCAAGGAAGGGATTCAAAAGAATAGGGAAAGGTGGAAAGTTAAATCCACGTTATGTAGGACCTTTTAAAATCATTGAGCGAATAGGTAAATTGGCCTACAAATTAGATTTACCCCCAAATCTTACGGGAATTCATAACGTGTTCCACGTATCACAACTGAGAAAATACCAGCCAGACGAATCCCACATTTTAGAACCCGATTGTCTACAAATCGAAAGTGACCTATCTTACAAAGAAATACCAGTTCACATCCTTGATCAAAAGTTCCAGGAGCTTCGCAACCGCAAGATACCTTTGGTAAAAGTATTATGGAGAAATCAAAATGTAGAAGAAGCAACATGGGAACGAGAAGAAGAAATGAGGAAGCATCATCCCGAGCTCTTCACTTCAGGTTAGAATCTGGAGACCAGATTTCTTTAAGAGGGGGAGATTGTAACACCCCTAATAAAGCAATCAATTGAAGTGTTATTAATAAAGATTTATTATTAATTAGTCTATACAATTTTCATAAGTAAATAGGTGAAAACAAAGTTTCACCAAACAAGACTTAAGGTAAGAAAAATCTAGACAATAAAACTTTTACCCCAACCCCTTAACATTATTACAATAAAGCCATTCTTCCTTCCTATTTAAGATAAGTATAGAGTCATTAAACTGATCACACTTTCCTCCAAATGAACAAAGAAAACGTCCATAAGAGCTTAAGAACACTAGGAAGAAATAGAAGCAAGTCAAGGTAAGAATTCTTCTCCAAACTTATATACCTGAAGTTCTTCTCTTTAAATACCTAATATCTAATGAAAACTTTTGATTCCAGTTAATATTTGAATCAATTTAAAGTTGGAAAGAAGTAGGTTCAAGTCTTGTATCAATCCATCACTTACAAAGGAAGTTATCAAGGTAAACTTACAATCTACACAATTCTGCGCAGTGTTATTGTTTGGCCTATAAGTTGAGTTCGGTTTGGAATTTTTAGAATCTGTTTGTTGGGTTGGAAAGAAGACAAAATTTGGTGTGTTCAAGTAGTATTTTGGTCGGCCATGTCCGGTTCATATGCCGGTGGTGGCTCGATTTCAGAACAGCTGAAACAGGGGAGTTAAATTCACTAGGACTGTTTTGGGGTTTTAAGTGTTTATGTTTATTTTTGACTCATCTTATGACATAACTTTACTTTTCATAACCTTATAATATCTTCTGTTAATTTATGTCTTCTATAAAATGGCTAACCTTTGTATTTACCTTCTATTAACTAGTTGAAAAGAAAAATTGTTAATCAACCTATCATTGATTCCTTTTGAATTTCTGCTGGAAATTTTGACATTAATATACTATTGATTCTGGACATTTAAAATTATATCCTTCAATCTAATGAAACTATTTTGAGATAGGAAACCATAGGATTTTGTTTCAGGTCATTCCATTACATATATAAAAAGTTATTCAAACAATAAGCTTGGCTGCCAACACAAAAATTAAAAGCCGACTAAATGAAATGGTTTGTTTGTTCATTTATTTACACTATCTGAAACTCCTAGGATTATAGTTTCATTATTCTTAGTTTACTTCAAGTTTAGTGATGATTATAATATACTACATATTTTAATAAGTGCTTACTTAAATTAGGTCGGGAGAATACGATCGAACCAAGTTAACAAGATAGAATTGAACTTCGGGTGAGGCTTCTCGTTCTTTCTTCAGCCCTCTTGGCACAACGCCCTGAGAACAAGAACAACTTTGATATTCTAAATTTCATATTATTCCAAAGCACAAACTCATTATATTATATATATGTTCTACTTTCTGACTTGATTGAGCCCGTTCTCGATATAACATGTTCTTGTTGATTCTGATTGTGCTTCACACCGATTTCGACATTTCAATGACATCCCTCAATTCTTTCATTCGATCTAGTAGGTAATATTATCCCGAGTTATGGATTATGTCTATCTTTTGTTATGTTACTATCACCCTTGGGGACGCCCTTGGGAAGTTGGGCCCTGGGACTAACAAAGTTGACGGCTGGACGACATCGGGTCGTCGGTTTATGATCTCTTTGATTAGTACCCCTCTGTGGTTTAGTTACGGGTAAGTGATCCGAACTGAACTGACATGCACCCGGGCATGTCCACTGTTTTTGTTTGGTGAGGTCGCTCCTCGTAGGGAGGTATAAGGTGGATAAGATTTGTACTTGATTATTTTTTTGTTTACCAAATAAGATCATGAAATTCTGAATTTCGTTCTCCTTACTTCTTGATCTTATAAATAATGCTTCATATACTCTCTAATTTTTCTATTCCTTTCTAGTTCACTATCCATATTCTTGTTAATACGTATATAACTTTGTTTTGGCATCACAATTTCTCACTAAGTCGAACAAGACTTACACCTCTTTCTATTGTTGTTCTTTTCTCAGATTGACTTTGGAAACTAAGAATCAAGAGATGAAGAATGCGAGATAATTGTTGAGTTTCATAAGTCATATATGTAAACGCTTTATTATCATATGTTAGTTTTCAACATATTAAGTGCTAGGTTTGGATTCTCTTCTGGATTGTAATACGTAAAGTAGGAGAAAGTGACTAATATGCGTTACTTTAAATATGAGTCACTCTTTGTTTTGAAACTTTGTAAATATAGAACTTCCGCTGTATAGATTATAATTATAGTGCTTATCTTATAACATGGAATGTTCTGTTAGAATTGACACACGACCAATTCAATTAAATCGACATTTACAAGAGTTAAGTCAATTGAGTTAGTCGGGCGTCACAGAGTGGTATCAGAGCGATAAGCTATAAGTCAGGGATATGATTCTTGGAAAATAAGGTTTGTTAAACGTAGATATTAGATGCTGATTGATTATTTGGAATTTGACATTTATGTGTTAAACTTTACGTTTTCGAAAGTCAGTACCAAGTATATTCTTTATTATGACCTCATGTTGATTATATTCTGATATATTAAGGACTTGATTCCTATGACCACAGGATGGCTGATCGAAATTATAGTAATGGCTTACCTTTAACCAATGGACATTACGGACCACCACGTACTGTACATCTCCGTAGAAGTGCTCCTGTTCTGACTTTCACTCCCCAGGGTACCCAATTGATTGGGCATTACCCCGATCATGTTGTACGCAGCATGGAAAATGATAGAGATAGAGTAATGAACGAAAAGGAAGAAATTCTAGCTGCATATGTGAGACAAGGCTCCCAGTTAGTAGATTTACAAAACGAACGAACACTACTTCAAGACCAAGTACAAGCAATGCGAGAAAAACTTCTCGAATTTCAGCGTGAATTAATGGGAATTTCAGCAGCTTGGGAAGCCCAAACACATGCTCGCACTCAAGAAAGAAACCATACATTATTCGACCTTCAAAGGTACGTAGATACGATACTAGGAATTTTGCGCAACGAAGTGGAGCACACTATGTTTCTGGCCGAAGGATATGATAATTTGGGAAATCTGATTGAGTTACTGAGAAGAAGAAATTCCGACTATTATGACTTGATCGATACTGCTCGCCTTAGAGCTCAAACGATAACTTACGGAGCATTGTTTGGCCAAAATGATGAAGCAAGTTTTCCAAGGATACAAGTGGCAGCAGGAGAAGGACCTTCTACAAACACCCGTCAGCCAAATCCTACATTTGATCCATCAACGGAATATATACAGCAAGGTATTTTGCTTGGAGAAGGGGTTGAAGTAGGAGAAGTCGGACAAATTGTACCACCCGTGGCTAATTTTGAAAATGAGGAAGAACCAGAGGAAGATCCAGCCTGGATGTATGAACTAACTGATATAGATCAAGAAGAAGGGGTTGATTTGAGGAATGCAGAAGAAGGGGCTGATTTGAGGAATGCAGATGATGGGACGGTTAGTGGAGCGGAGATACCCGCACCACCACGTACCAACCCATGATCTTAACACGACTAGCTTGTCACTAGTTTTCCCTTTTAGTGACAAGTTAGAATTTTGTTTGTCTAGTATTATCTCTAGAACTAACTATAAGTTAGGAGATAATATTTAGACACTTGGCTAGTTATTGTAAAACCTTAATGATACTCTTTAGATATATACTAATATTAATATAACTATATAGGCTAGTACTCAAGTTAACTCTTTTTGTCTTAGTCTTGGAATCTAGTGTCCTTCGAGTTAACATTAGAATATATGACTTTTGCTATGTAGTCCATGTATGTAACTATGGTACAATATTTCATAGTGATGCATTTGCATAACCATTTTGTATTTCACTATGATGTAATAACATGACATAACCATTTTGTATTTTACTATGCTATAATATTATATGTGAAATCATATGTAACAATACAATTAAGACACTAACATATCTACATTTCTTAGAATGGCACGAACAAGGAATCAAACTACGCCCACCAGTCCACGAGCTACACCACCATTAAGTACTCAAGCAAACCCGACACCAACTCCAGGCGAAAATGATCCCAATCAAGGACAAAACTTTGCTAATATAGGACCTGCCATGGCACAACAACCTTTCCATAGAGATGGGGTACCAGACCTCACACAAATGTTTTCATTTATGCATCAATATATGCAATTTTGTCAACAACAAACACCTGCGAACGGCTCCACTAATGCATTAGTTCATCCGACTATGGATCAAACACTTGAAAGGTTTCTTCGTTTCCAACCCCCAAAATTCTTTGGAGAACCTAATGATCACAAGGCAGAATTATGGCTTTCCGAAATAGAGAATATTTTTAATGTACTAGATTACACCGATGCGCAGAAAATAAGTTTCGGCACATTTCGATTAGAGGATACAGCTAGACATTGGTGGAGAACGGTGGAACAACGATGGCAACATGATAATACCCTTCGTACTTGGGAGAATTTTGTAAGAGAGTTTAATTGTAAATATATTCCTCAAGTTGTGCAAACCCGTCGTGAAAGAGAATTCCTAGACTTAACCCAAGGTACAATGACCGTGTCTCAATATGAGGATCGATTTACTAAACTTATTAGGTATGCTCCACATTACCAAAATGACGAGGTCAGAAAGGTGAGGAAATTTATTGAAGGACTAAATTTGGAATTACGATGGGCAATAATTTCTACGGACACCACTAGTTATACCCATACAGTAGAAAAAGCATTGCAAGTAGAGTCGGAGATGAAAGAGTTAATGAAGGTTGAAGAACAACTCAAACGAAATCGTCCATCAAGCTCTAGATGGGATAATGTAGGAAAATTCAATCAAGGGAATAAAATTTCAAAGACAGTTCATGGGGATCTCAAGAAGAATAATAATACGAAGACAAGATCTGCTACTAACCAAATGAGATCGATAGTGAGAGGGCCATGTAACTTTTGTGGCCACCCAAGTCACAATGAGGAAGCTTGTTGGAAAAAGAGTGGACGATGTATCGCATGTGGTAGTGACCGACATCTTATCAAAGATTGCCCAAGGGCGAAGAATAGCGGCACAACACCCCAAGCGAAGCAAGGTGGACAATCAATCGGCCAAACTGGAAGACCTAAGGTCCCAGCTCGTGTTTACGCATTGGATGCCAATGAGGAAGTACCTGACCCAACGGCCGTGGTGGAAGGTAAAATCCATATACTTGGCAAAATTGGTAAAGCTTTATATGATCCTGGAGCTACCCATTCTTTTATTGCTACTTCTTTTTCAACCAACATGCCCTTGGAATTTGAAAGAATGTCTTACACTTTTGAAGTAAGTACACCTATGGGTATTAGTATGACTACGGATTTGGTTTGTAAAGCATGCCCAATTATGATAGACGGTATTAATTACCCGACTGACTTAATCCAACTAAACATCCAAGGATACGATGTCATCCTAGGGATGGATTGGTTGTACCAACATCAAGCCGAACTAAATTGTTATACCAAAGAGATAAAACTTAACAAGACTATACGAAGAGAACTCGAGGCTAGCCAGAAGAAACAACAACCAATACCAATCATCTCGGCAATTGAAGCAAGGAAAATACTGCAAAATGAAGGTTATGGATTCTTGGCTTATTTGATAAATAAGCCCAAAGACATAATCCAAATAGAGGAAGTCCCGGTAGTAAATGAGTTCGTAGAAGTATTTCCTGAGGAACTAATTAATTTACCTCCAGATCGTGAAATTGAATTTGTCATTGAAACCCTACCCGGGGTAGCACCCATCTCAAAAACTCCTTACCGTATGGCTCCTGCTGAGTTAAAAGAATTGAAAACTCAGTTACAAGATCTGATTGAACGAGGGTTCATTCGACCTAGTTCCTCCCCTTGGGGAGCACCAGTCTTGTTCGTTAAAAAGAAAGATGGATCTCTTCGATTGTGCATCGATTATCGAGGACTGAATAGTGTCACTATAAAGAATAAGTACCCTTTACCACATATCGATGAACTATTTGACCTATTACAAGGATCACATGTGTACTCAAAGTTGGATCTTAGACAAGGTTACTATCAATTGAAAATTCAAGAGAAAGATGTCCCAAAAACTGCTTTTAACTCAAGATATGGCCATTTTGAATTTCTGGTTATGCCATTTGGGTTAACAAATGCACCAGCGGCTTTTATGGATATGATGCACAGAATATTCAAACCTTTTCTAGACAACTTTGTTGTAATATTCATAGATGATATCTTGGTATTCTCGAAGACGAAGGAAGAGCATGCACAACATCTCAGAATAGTACTAAAGACTTTGAAAGAGAATAAACTTTACGCCAAATTTAGTAAATGTGAATTCTGGTTGGAACGAGTAACTTTCTTAGGACATGTGATATCCAATGCTGGTATTGAAGTTGATCCTTCCAAAGTAGAAGCAATTGTCAATTGGAAACAACCAACAAATGTTACTGAAGTACGTAGCTTTTTGGGTCTAGCTGGTTATTACCGCAAATTTGTCAAGGACTTCTCTAAAATTGCGGCACCATTAACACAATTAACCCAAAAGCAATGTAAGTTTATATGGAGCGATAAATGTGAATCAAGCTTTCAAGAGCTCAAGCGGAGATTGACAACCGCCCCCATACTAGCTTTACCCAAAGGTCCGTGTGGCTTTGTTATCTATACCGACGCATCAAAAGAAGGTTTTGGATGTGTACTGATGCAGAATGAGAGGGTGATTGCATATGCTTCAAGGAAACTAAAACTACATGAGCAAAATTACCCCACTCACGACCTAGAATTGGGAGCAATCGTGTTTGCTTTGGCAAAATGGAGACATTACCTGTACGGGACAACTTTTGTAGTATACACTGACCACAAAAGTTTGAAATACTTGTTCACTCAGAAAGAATTAAACATGAGGCAGCGCAGGTGGATGGAATTCCTTGAAGACTATGATTGTTCAATTTTATATCATCCTGGAAAGGCTAATGTAGTAGCCGATGCCTTAAGTCGAAAGGCAAAGATTCAAAATGTCAAAGGGAAAGAACAAACATATGTAAAAGCTATGATATGTATGCAAGCTTGTAGACGATTGAGCAATTTAGATATGCAACCCGAATGGTGCACTCAAATTCGAAAAGCTCAACACGAAGATGAAGATATTAGAAAACAAATGGAATTCGTGGAAAAGAAATTAGATTCAAAATTTGACATGGATCGATCAGGTATACTACGATTCCAAAATCGAGTTTGGGTTCCAAAAACTATGCGAAAAGAATTGATGGAAGAAGCGCATAGAACAAGGTACACAGTTCATCCTGGAGGTACTAAAATGTACAAGGACTTAAAGAAACAATTTTGGTGGAATGGAATGAAGCGTGACATTGCTGACTATGTAAAGAAATGCATGACTTGCCAATTGGTAAAAGTTGAACATCAACATCCTGCCGGAAAACTGCAACCACTACCGATACCTGACTGGAAATGGGATCAAATTACTATGGATTTCGTAACAGGTCTACCAATTGTAAGAAATGGATGCAACAGTATCTGGGTTATTGTGGATAGGCTTACTAAGTCGGCTCACTTTCTTCCTGTAAAGACAAACTACAATGTGGAAACATTGGCTGAATTATACAAGAAAGAGATCATTAGACTACATGGGTTACCATCTAGTATAATTTCAGACAGGGATCCTAAATTTACTTCGAGGCTATGGAAACAGTTACAGGAAAATCTTGGAACTAAGCTGAAATTCAGTACAGCCGCACATCCTGAAACAGATGGACAGTCAGAGCGAGTTATTGGCTTCTTAGAAGACATGTTGAGAGCATGCGTGTTGGACTTCAAAGGTAGTTGGGACCAGCATTTACCACTTATAGAATTTGCATACAATAATAGTTATCATGCTTCCATTCAAATGGCACCATACGAAGCTTTATATGGCAGAAAATGTCGCTCCCCACTCCATTGGGATTTGGACGAGTGGAGAACAACTTCAGACGGCTCACGTAGAGCGATAAGACCAGAGATTATTCAGGAAGCCATTGATAAGGTACAAATAATCAAACAAAGAATAAAAGCTGCACAAGACCGACAAAAAAGTTATGCCGATCGCCGTAGAAGGGATCTGGAATTTGATATAGGGGACAAAGTATTTCTTAAGGTATCACCAAGGAAGGGATTCAAAAGAATAGGGAAAGGTGGAAAGTTAAATCCACGTTATGTAGGACCTTTTAAAATCATTGAGCGAATAGGTAAATTGGCCTACAAATTAGATTTACCCCCAAATCTTACGGGAATTCATAACGTGTTCCACGTATCACAACTGAGAAAATACCAGCCAGACGAATCCCACATTTTAGAACCCGATTGTCTACAAATCGAAAGTGACCTATCTTACAAAGAAATACCAGTTCACATCCTTGATCAAAAGTTCCAGGAGCTTCGCAACCGCAAGATACCTTTGGTAAAAGTATTATGGAGAAATCAAAATGTAGAAGAAGCAACATGGGAACGAGAAGAAGAAATGAGGAAGCATCATCCCGAGCTCTTCACTTCAGGTTAGAATCTGGAGACCAGATTTCTTTAAGAGGGGGAGATTGTAACACCCCTAATAAAGCAATCAATTGAAGTGTTATTAATAAAGATTTATTATTAATTAGTCTATACAATTTTCATAAGTAAATAGGTGAAAACAAAGTTTCACCAAACAAGACTTAAGGTAAGAAAAATCTAGACAATAAAACTTTTACCCCAACCCCTTAACATTATTACAATAAAGCCATTCTTCCTTCCTATTTAAGATAAGTATAGAGTCATTAAACTGATCACACTTTCCTCCAAATGAACAAAGAAAACGTCCATAAGAGCTTAAGAACACTAGGAAGAAATAGAAGCAAGTCAAGGTAAGAATTCTTCTCCAAACTTATATACCTGAAGTTCTTCTCTTTAAATACCTAATATCTAATGAAAACTTTTGATTCCAGTTAATATTTGAATCAATTTAAAGTTGGAAAGAAGTAGGTTCAAGTCTTGTATCAATCCATCACTTACAAAGGAAGTTATCAAGGTAAACTTACAATCTACACAATTCTGCGCAGTGTTATTGTTTGGCCTATAAGTTGAGTTCGGTTTGGAATTTTTAGAATCTGTTTGTTGGGTTGGAAAGAAGACAAAATTTGGTGTGTTCAAGTAGTATTTTGGTCGGCCATGTCCGGTTCATATGCCGGTGGTGGCTCGATTTCAGAACAGCTGAAACAGGGGAGTTAAATTCACTAGGACTGTTTTGGGGTTTTAAGTGTTTATGTTTATTTTTGACTCATCTTATGACATAACTTTACTTTTCATAACCTTATAATATCTTCTGTTAATTTATGTCTTCTATAAAATGGCTAACCTTTGTATTTACCTTCTATTAACTAGTTGAAAAGAAAAATTGTTAATCAACCTATCATTGATTCCTTTTGAATTTCTGCTGGAAATTTTGACATTAATATACTATTGATTCTGGACATTTAAAATTATATCCTTCAATCTAATGAAACTATTTTGAGTTAGGAAACCATAGGATTTTGTTTCAGGTCATTCCATTACATATATAAAAAGTTATTCAAACAATAAGCTTGGCTGCCAACACAAAAATTAAAAGCCGACTAAATGAAATGGTTTGTTTGTTCATTTATTTACACTATCTGAAACTCCTAGGATTATAGTTTCATTATTCTTAGTTTACTTCAAGTTTAGTGATGATTATAATATACTACATATTTTAATAAGTGCTTACTTAAATTAGGTCGGGAGAATACGATCGAACCAAGTTAACAAGATAGAATTGAACTTCGGGTGAGGCTTCTCGTTCTTTCTTCAGCCCTCTTGGCACAACGCCCTGAGAACAAGAACAACTTTGATATTCTAAATTTCATATTATTCCAAAGCACAAACTCATTATATTATATATATGTTCTACTTTCTGACTTGATTGAGCCCGTTCTCGATATAACATGTTCTTGTTGATTCTGATTGTGCTTCACACCGATTTCGACATTTCAATGACATCCCTCAATTCTTTCATTCGATCTAGTAGGTAATATTATCCCGAGTTATGGATTATGTCTATCTTTTGTTATGTTACTATCACCCTTGGGGACGCCCTTGGGAAGTTGGGCCCTGGGACTAACAAAGTTGACGGCTGGACGACATCGGGTCGTCGGTTTATGATCTCTTTGATTAGTACCCCTCTGTGGTTTAGTTACGGGTAAGTGATCCGAACTGAACTGACATGCACCCGGGCATGTCCACTGTTTTTGTTTGGTGAGGTCGCTCCTCGTAGGGAGGTATAAGGTGGATAAGATTTGTACTTGATTATTTTTTTGTTTACCAAATAAGAACATGAAATTCTGAATTTCGTTCTCCTTACTTCTTGATCTTATAAATAATGCTTCATATACTCTCTAATTTTTCTATTCCTTTCTAGTTCACTATCCATATTCTTGTTAATACGTATATAACTTTGTTTTGGCATCACAATTTCTCACTAAGTCGAACAAGACTTACACCTCTTTCTATTGTTGTTCTTTTCTCAGATTGACTTTGGAAACTAAGAATCAAGAGATGAAGAATGCGAGATAATTGTTGAGTTTCATAAGTCATATATGTAAACGCTTTATTATCATATGTTAGTTTTCAACATATTAAGTGCTAGGTTTGGATTCTCTTTTGGATTGTAATACGTAAAGTAGGAGAAAGTGACTAATATGCGTTACTTTAAATATGAGTCACTCTTTGTTTTGAAACTTTGTAAATATAGAACTTCCGCTGTATAGATTATAATTGTAGTGCTTATCTTATAACATGGAATGTTCTGTTAGAATTGACACACGACCAATTCAATTAAATCGACATTTACAAGAGTTAAGTCAATTGAGTTAGTCGGGCGTCACATCACTCGTCTGGTGAAGTCATTTGTTGACAGAACCAAGTTGAAGTTAAAAGATAAATCTTGTTTCTGAGTGAAACTATATTTAGAGTGTTGTGAGAAGTGTAGATTCATCTAAGTGAGTGATCTAGCTTCAGAGAATAAGAGTTTCTTTGTGATTCCCTATTGCGAGCTTACGTACGGCCTTTACATTTGTTATTTGGCGTAAATAGAGTGTATTGTAATCTAAGTGATTATAGTATAACCCAATATCTAAGTGACTTAGAAGAGTGGACTAAATGCTTTTTGTCCATATAACCACTATAAAAATTCCTTGTGTTTTATTTTGCATAAGTTTTCTTGCATATCTCAAACCTGCATTTGACACTTTGAATTATTTGTTTAAAGATTTTAAACAGAGTTTCTAAAACTGGGGATAAAATCTTTAAGAAGACTGAGTCTACTTGTGAAAAACACTTAAAATTATCCGCTCCAAGTATTCTGTTTTAAAACTGATTTTTGCTGAAATCAACTGAGTAGTTATTGGAAGAGTATTCAACTCCGCTGTTCAAGATTTGTTCACGATCAGCTTAGTCAGCTTACTGTTCTATATAAGCTTAGTCTGCTGAAAGACGACTTGAAAGTTTTTAAAGTCTAAAATTTTCAGAGGTCTATTCACCCCCCCCCCCCCTCTAGACCTCATCTGACCATTTGGGACCAACAAAAATAAATGGCCTAATCTGTTACATAATAAATCCTATGCATACATGGGCCTTCACTTGTAATGTCCACCATCTTTCAAAATTGGGCCTCCATGTTGATTTCCAAAGTCTCCATGAGGTCTTTCGGGCTCCAAGCCTAATCTAAATCTAACTTAAGACCCTATTCTATTACATTTGAATTCAACAAAGAAGGGGCACCAATCAGACCCATTTAATTACATCCCATAATGAAAAACCAAAGAAGGGCTTAAGGGCAATTCGATCAATCCACATATTCAAGCAAAAACATGCATAAATTCACATAAGGACAATAATATAAATTTACCGGCTTCTTTAAATTTTAATTCGACAAATTATCCATATAATTAATTTTGAATTGTCCAATTTTAAAAGGACTATTATGCTCTTACTTGAGTATCAAGGAATCTAATCTTGCAAGTTAATTAAAGATATAAACAAAATTCAATCCAGTTATCTATCCTTATCTTGAAACTCTAAGTTTCCTTGGTTATTTAGATCTCTAAGATCTATAATCATGGTAACTTACTTGAAAACATTAATTTAATTAAATGTCTTATCACAAATGAAACTCTAAGTTTCCTTGTTTAATTAGATCTCTAAGATCTATAATCATGGTAAATTACTAGAAGACATTAATTTTAATTAAATGTCTTATCACAAATAAAACTCTAAGTTTCCTTGTTTAATTAGATCTTTAAGATCTATAATCATGGTAACTTACTAGAAGACATTAATTTTAATTAAATGTCTTATCACAAATGAAACTCTAAGTCTCCTTGTTTAATAAGATCTCTAAGATCTTTAATCTTGGTAATAACTAGAAGACATTAATTTTAATTAAATGTCTTATATTAAATGAAACTCTAAGTTTCCTTGTTTAATTAGATCTCTAAGATCAATCCAAGATTCACCAAAATTGCCTAACTACCAAATCTCCAAGATTTTGTTCGGCTTCAAGTTGACTAAAATCCAACATTTTGCAATTTACAAAATCAAATTGCAATACATGATGTTGCTTCAAAACTTACGTAACACATGCCAAATTAAAACAACATGCATGCAATTACACACATGTTCACGTGGTGTCTACAAAGGAAAATAATAAATTTGTGCCGAGCACTAAGAGAATAAAGTGGCGATCTAATTACTTTGTTTACCTTTTGTTTTGTTTTAATTTGTGCTTGATTCCTTAATTAATTAAAATCAACAGTTTTAATTAATTTAATTCAAAATTAAAGATATGACAATATTAACGAATCTAAAATTATAGTTTTAACAATACAGTTAAAAACTACAGATCTAATCTACAGATCTAACATGCATGTTAATCTAATCAACAATTAAATTCAAACATATGATATTAATCCACGGAGTTTGCTCATTAGTTTAAATATAGAGCCGGATTTGGCTCTGATACCACTGTTGGGATTCGGTAAGATAAACAGCCCTACATGCAGCGGAATTTAAAATTTTTTAGGGCCTCTTACTGAATCTTGCCAGGATACTAAATTGGTTTGTATATATATGAATATAAATAACGACCATAATAACTTAGATCCAAGTTATACCCGTCTCCTTGCAAATCCCGGCAGTCAGCAAAGTTGTTGCGTTTCTCCCTCCAATGTCCCGATCCCAAGTTTTAAAGCGTCCCACGTGTTGCACCTCTACGGTTCAGTACACCACAATTACACGAATACTCTAATTGATCTGATCGGCTAGAACACAGATAAATCGGACGAGAAACTGAAGACAAGAAGAGCAAGATGTCGATTGACTTCTTGCACAGGGTGGGCGGCTTTTGGCTTAGGAGTGGCTAGGGTTTTTCTTGTTTTCACTTTTGAGTAGAAGACTAAAAAGTGTAACTTAGTTTCCAAGACTAATAAGTCTTATTTATAGATACTAGGAATC
The DNA here is from genome assembly GCA_038501285.1 of Penstemon eatonii. NCBI lineage: Eukaryota > Viridiplantae > Streptophyta > Magnoliopsida > Lamiales > Plantaginaceae > Penstemon > Penstemon eatonii. Next base: position 33,055,945 of record CM076710.1, on the reverse strand, counting down.
CTAGATTCCTTAGATATCTTTCAAACCCTGTTCACACTAGAAGACTCCTATTACTTGTCCAATAAGACTAAGTCTTCTATTTTAATTGGGCTAGGCCTTAATTAATTTGCAAGAGCAATCTTGCAATTAATTCAAGGGCCTAGTATATTAATTAAATATGGGCTCCAATTAATAGGCCCGTTAAATTAATTCACATTTAATTAGTTTGGACTCCAAGTCCATTTAATTAAATCCACTTCCATAAATTAAATCCAGTTTAATTCATAGGATGATCCAATCTAGTTGGACCATCTCCCGCCCGCATGGGTCGATCCAGTAGATCCCACCTTTCTTCATTTCACTTGTTTTCGCTCCATGTGTATTGTGTATGTCCCCGTAGGTCCACCAAATAATTGGCCACGGGATATAACTAAATGTCTATTTAATTATTCGAATAAACATATATTCTAAATCAATCGAACACTCTGTCAATTGACCATTCCAAAATTAGCACCCCTGCTAATTTGGGAATTCTCCCACACTCCACAGTCGATGTCTGGCCACAAGCCCGTGGAGCCCAATCACTGGTGAATTAATTCAGTGAACCTTTAACCTTTACAATTACCATGTACGACTTCTCGACTTTATGTATTCTGGTCTCGAAACTATTCCCTTTGACTTAACCTTTATGAGCTACTTTCATAAAGTCGTCAGATACATTGGTCAAGGATTTACCGGAATACGTTTCTCACAGAGATTCATAGGAGAAGCTCCTAACCTATCAAGTCGGGTCAACGAATCCTCGAGGAACAATCCTTATTACTTGAGGTGATAGAGCTTATCTGGTGCACGAACTTCTATGCTTTGATATGAGTCCCGACTGACTGGAGTCTACCAAAAGGTCTCTGTGGATTCACGTTGAGTATTGAGGAACGTGTATGCAGATTCATATCATCAAATGAAACATTTGCAAGCTAATGTATTATAATTAAATTGTGATAACTAATGTTAAATATCTAATATTTTCTTAGTTCTTCAAATGAATGCTTTTCTTTTGTAAATTGTAGTGTCAATTCTCTTTCAAGTGATATAAATGTTTTAATGTGATTTTTTTTTTCATTTGAAACTGTAATATTAGGATAATAAGTGGCAAAATTTTAAATACTTGTTTAATTATATGAATATTCAGTTTTTAAGAGATTAGATTTTATATTTTCTATATCCCAAAGTTTAATGTAGAATTATTAATATCTTATTTTGTTTTCTTTATTTTAAATATTCTTAATTCGATATTCTTATTGTTATTTTTATATTTATATTATTTTATTAATTAATTTTATATTAAAATTATTATTATCATAACATAATTTAACAATATAATATGATAACTCAAAATCTATAAACTAAATTTTAAGTATTATAAGTACTCCAATTATATTGTTTTTCCAATTTTTGTAGGTGAGTAAACTTATCCTTGGTTATATTCAGGGGCGGATCCAGGAATTTGGGTCTGGGGGCTAAATTTATACATAAAAAAAAAAAAAAAATCAAACAGTTAAACATAAACTTTATATTATTCACATAAGAACCCAAAATATCTACATTTTTACTTTAATAATTGACCACGACGGTTTTTCATCTTTTGAAACCGGTCCATGATAGCATCATTTGAAATACTACTAAATATGTCTCTCTCTCTATAAAGACAACTAAACTATCATTTAGCAATTGATCACTCATTCGGTTACGAAGTCGATTCTTTACTATCTTCATAGCCGAAAAAGCTCTCTCCACTGATGCAGTTGCAACGGGTAGAATAAGCGCCAATGTCACAAGTTTGTAAACCATCGAGAATGCGACATGTCTTTTAGTTGCAACCATCTTCTTAGCAAGATCACCAATCCCTTTCAAACTAGAAAAATCATCACTTGATCGAACATCCCTAATATAAATTTCAAGTTGATTGGGAAGAGCCAAGAGCTCAAGAAAAGAAAAGTCATTTGGATAAAATTCGGCAAGGCGAACAAGTTTTCCTTTGTCAAAAGCTTCAAAGTGATTAGATGGGTTTAAGCATGCAACACAAAGAAGCAACTCCGTGTTTACTTCATTGAAACGGTTGTTCAACTCTTGCAATTGTCTATCTATCACCGAATTGAATCTCTCAACTTTGTAATGATGTTCGATAGTCACTTGTTCAATCCTACGCTTTGGCCTCCCATATGGAACATAAACATTACTCATTGAAGGAACTTCTAGAACATAAAGAAGTAGCATCCTCCAACAAAGTTTCCCATCCATTATCTCTTGTCTCTTGAAGACGATCTTTAGCTAATTTGACTAATTTCATAGCATTCATTATATCTTGATCTTTTATTTGTAAAGCTTGAGACAAGTCATTAGTGATCCCCAATATCGACGCCATCAAATGTAAATTGAAGACAAAGAAAAATGATTGCAATATTATTGGGGCTTATAATTGGAAGAGTAAGTTATTGTTGAAGTGGGTATATTAATTGTATTTGAAATTATATTTGGGGTATTGGGCTAATATATTAAATTTTTTGTTAAAAAAAAAATTACAACACATATATAAAAAAATAAAAAATAGAAAATTTCAGGGGGGCTATAGCCCCCCTTGCCCCTATATATATATATATATATTAAAATCAAATGTTAATATTATATAATAAAGATGTCATATCAATTCAATCATATATCCAACTTATCCGATCAATATAACCACTGATAAGTTTACTCACCGGTTCATTATCACATCAAGAAATCGGTGATCTTTATTTTCTTTTATGAGTTGATATAGATGTGATCTTGGTAGATAGACACGAAAGGACCAATAAGCCTAATCCACAAATATTTGTACGCGCGTAATCCACAAATTACTTTTACTTTTAACAAAAAAAAAAAAAAAACTATTGTCAATGCTGCAACAGAAAAAATATAAATTATATATATAATGGATATTTGACTTTCATATAAGAAAATCGAAAGGAAAATATCCTATATAGTCATATAGATAACATTTATGACAAATTTCCTTTATAAACATATTTGCTTCAAGGGATAATTGCATTTATAATTTCAGCACTTTCGGTTTCACACTATATAGAATTGTCGGGGTAATTGCAAAATACTCCCCTGTGTTATGTTAAACCTACAAGAAACTATCATGTAAAATTTTTATTGCACCAAAATTCATTGTGTTTCCGAAAACCCTACAAAAAATACCCAATTTATAAAAAATAGGTCGTTTTGGATCGACATATTTCAAGAAATCATTTTTAAAAAATTTCAAGTTTAATTGGCCTCTATAACTTCACGCGATATATTTTTAAAATTTGTTGACGTGGCAGTTAAGTCTAATTGCAAAGTTGATGTCATTACTTATATTGACTGGTAATTTTACCCCATAATATTTCAAGGTACCCAAAAAGTCCCACATCTTCAAATTTAGTGACGATTTTAGTCCACATTATTGTCAAATTTTAAAATTGACTCGAATAAGACCATGTGCGGACCAATTTAAAATTTTTACTTATTTTATTTAAGTAACTAATTTGATTTATAAACAATATTAATAAATTAAAAAATAATTTAACATAAATATCACCAAAATTAAGAAAACATATTCTTTTTAAATTTAAAATTTAAATAATATCATTAATCAATTTAATATTTATTAAAATAATAAATTATATAATTAAAAATTATTTAATATTTATTACAATAATAAATAATAAATAATTATAATTTTAAAAAAATTCCGACCCCACCAAACCCACCCTCCCACTCCCCTCCCCTCCCCTCCCCCCTACCCCGATTCCCAGGTTGTCGGCGGTGGCCTAGGACCGAAGACCCATGCCGCTAGCGGCCAAGGAATTGGGTTAGGGGGAGGGGGTGGTTGGGTTGGGTGGGTGGGGCTGAATTTTTTTTTTAAATTAATTATTTATCATTTTAATAAATATTAAATAAATTTTAATTATATAATTTATTTGGACCCATAAAGCTCAGTACCAAAAATGAAAATTGACCTATAGCTATGTACCAAAAATACAATTCTCTCTATTTTTTTAGAGTATTTTGCCTTTTTGGTTCTATAGCCACTTTTGGACCAAAAGTGCAAATTAAGACTACAAAAATTGCTAAATTAAATTATTATGTGGAACCATAACTACAAAATATCATAAATAATTTCGACTAATTCATAAGATGCAGGACCAAAAGTGACGAAAACCAATTCTTGTGAAACTAAAAATTGCAATTTGTAGACATAAGAAGCAATAATACATCAGCCCTAGCAATTACTGACCTAAATGTTTGACAATTGACTCTACTTTACATGAATTTTCAAAATTCAAGGACTAATCCATGTAATCTAATCTCCTAAAAAGCAAACTATAAAAGAATCACAATAAGCATCCAAAATACAAAACTAAAACAATATTAGAAAGAGGGCCGGGTATGGACAAAGGGTATTGTCCTATTATTTGCAGGCCAAACATCTGCATCTTTCAAGAAATGCTTTGCAGGGGAGTGCCTCTTTGAAAAGCACATATTCATGTGTGTATTCAAATGTTTTGGCAAGTGCCTCCTTGCAGACAATTCGTCAGGACTCGATTACTGTAAGCTCGGTTGCGCAATCGATCATTGCGCGAATTTCGCTAATGGTTAGCACATACCACTTAAAAGAACCCGATTAGTATTAAAACTGATCATTTTTGCTCTTTATTGATCATCTCGGCTTAATTGCTTTAGATTAAACCATTTGTTCATAAAAATCCTAGGTGAAGAGCAAATTATCTCCCCGTGTTATTCTAAATAGGCAATATAACACCCTGTATAAATAAAAGGGCAAAATATCTCCCTGTGATATCCTAAATAGGCAGTTTAATTCCCTGTGATAAGAAAAAGGGCAAAATACCTCTCGTTGTTTTTATAAAAGAAGCATGGGGCCTCCCTCTAAATTGCATAATAATTAATATCAAGGGAGTTAAATTGTTCATTATTTTATTTTACAGGGAGGTAAATTGCCCATTAGACATATCACAAGGAGTTAACTTGAAAAAAAACCCTAAAAATCCTACCACTTTCTTTTACAGATTTCTGAAATATTTGTTCTTAAGAAAAACTTTCAATAAAGCGAAGAATGGCAGAGAGGGTAGACGGCGGATTTAAGAAGAAACCAATTGAGAATATTTTTTCCATTGAGAATTGGTAAGAATATTTTCATTTAAGTTTAAGACAAACCCATTGAGAATATTCTCTTTGATTGTATTTTTACCAATTCCAAAAGTTTGGCCCCAATCCAATTAATGCGATACGTGGCGAAATTCCCATATTTAATTTTTAAGTATATGTTTTTATATCAGTCAATCGTTTACATGAAAATATTATCTTTTTATGTTTTCGGATGTCCCAAAAAGAAAATATAATCAAAAAATAAAGGATGAATCGAGTATAATTTTTTCTTTGACATATGAAAGTATAACAATATAGATGGTTAGGTTGTGAAAGAATTTGTTGTATAGTACTGTTTAGTTCAAAAATTTAAGTAGGAAGTGTAAATTAATATAATATAAAATTAATTTCTAATTTTGATTTATTAAGTATCATTTAATCCAAATTAGTCAAATTTCTTTTACTTCCCCCAAATAAGATTTTCATGAACAATTAAAGTGAAACTATGCTAATATAAGTCATTTGGGTATTGCAAATTTCAATATTGAAGATGTTGACAAAATAGATGAATGTGTTAATGACTGTGAGATTGGGCAATGTAGCCTATTGGCTCAATCCATGACTTTTTCACAAAATTCATCAACAACTGGTGCTCCATCGCCAAGATAGATAGAGTTCAGGTCAAAGTAATGAAATCTTATCTGAAAAGTATATGGGAATAGAAGAACGAAAAAGTACAAAGGGAAATATTTGATTCATGCAGCTTATTTTAATTGTTAAGTGTTACATTGTGCTAAGCATTTCTGATTAATATTAGTGATATAAGTACTAAATATACACTTCCCATTATAACGCATAAATAAATTAATAAAATAAAAAAAATAATTTTTAAATTTTCGGTAAATGTCTCACCCTTGAATAGATTTGTGAAGATTTATTTATCATATTCTACTTGAGATCTATAAATTGTACTGTTTGCTTTTTTTTTATTTATTTATTTTTATGGTTGTTAATTACTTTTGACACCTTTTTTTTTTTTAAAAATTAGAAGACTACTTTTAACACCTTTAAAGATATTAATTTTATCAAATATTACCTATTTTCCTCACTCCAACAACTAAATCTCAATCAAAATAATATATCTCAACAAACTTTTAATTGTGAAAAACTAGTTTGCAACAAGTTTAATTACCTTAACTTTTGTTTAAGAAAACATTACAAAGTAATAAACCTTAACTTTTATGAAGAAAACATTACAAAATAGTGTAGGATATATATATTAATTCCACCGCAAATTAATGAAACTCCTACCCCATAAAATTGGTATAACTTATTCATTAGAAACTTCTTTAATACGATGAGAAGACGGAGGCAGGAATCAGCCACGTGAAAGCCGACATTCACTTTCGAAACAGTACTTAAGACAACGTTATTTATTACTCCCTCCGTCCCAAAGTTTTTGCTCCCTTTAAGTTTGGTACGGGGTTTTAGACAATTTTTAAAAAAAGTAAACTTTTGTTATTCTTTGAGAGAGAAAGAGAGTTATATTTTAGGACATCCTAAAAATAAAATAAGAGCAAAAACAATGGGACGAAGAGAGTATTAGTCAGAGGCAAGCCCTGACACAAACTTGATAGTCAATCTCGCATTTGCCGTAGAGGTAACCAGGAACTTTATCACCACTGCTAGAATCAAAGTTGGCATTGTCTTGCACAAGTTCAAGATGGCACCAGTCAGGGGAGGATCCAGGATTGAGGAGTTGGGAGAGCCAAGCTTAACATCAGTGTTTTTATTTTATTTTATTTTATTAACATATATAGGTATATATATATATATATATATATATCTTCTATTTTATTTATTTTATTTTACAATTTAAATAATTTTTTTTAATTCGAGTCAAATTAATCTTCTAACTGATTTTACGATTACTTATTTAGGGGGTGTAACGGCCCGAAACCGGCACCTGCCTGCTATGATATAAATAACCATAATAAATTTTCAATAAATATAGTTCAGAGCTCTAACTATCTATTACAAAACAAATACAATAATTTTTCCCAACGATCACATTACATTTTACTTATCAAGACTAAATCAGTTTTCACCTGATTGACTCTAGGAACTCTATGGTAGACGCCCAATTGAAATCCTTTAGTCTGATGTGGTCCATCCTGCTCTTCGGTTAGATTCTGAAAGAGTAATAAATTTGAAAGCGTAAGTTGTAAAAACAACTTATGTGCCAGGGTGCAATTGCATTTTATGCAAGAAACGATTTAAAAATCCATGAATTACCTATTTAATTGAAAAATTAGTTCACCATAGTATAACAGTTATATTAAAAACATAGACGAGATCACGTTCAATCACACATCAAAACGGGCTAAACAACCACTCCACCTCAAAAGTATACGAAAAGATCAGGGTGTGATCAATAATTAGCACGCCGGTTAGATAAGGGATAAGACTCTACCTTTCCCTTTTAAAGTGGCCTTGACATGTCTTTGCCGAACAGGTGAGTCACTCCCCAAGGGGCTCTAATCCCTGTTTTGTGAGTTCGGTCAATGGCAGAGCTCTGGTAGCTCTGTAGCCTCCAGCTACCCAGAATTATCCAGGGAATACCATCAAGCGAGAGCAGATGAGCGCGCAATTAATCATGCATAAGCAATTGGTACTTAGGTGAGATAAATTACTACACCTTGGTACCATTCATCAATATGAGGTGAGATAAAGTACTACACCCCATTTTTCAACAATTATCATATACTGCGAGAAATGCAGACAAGTATAGAGTTATCAGTTCCACTATGAAGAAGTAGTACATGCTGCAAGCATCGCAGGCAGATATAGGGCCAGTTCCATTATGAATACTCAGTACATACTGCGAGCATTGCAGACAGTTATCAACATAGATATAACAACTATAGTCATTTAAAATGAGAAATGCATATATATGAAATGATTTTATTTAGAAGCTCTTTCAGTTTTAAAAATATTTTATTGATGCGCTCACCGTTCTCAGGCTAGAGATGCCACTCAATCTCATTTATTTTGTGTCTTGATTCAATAGTCGAATAGTCATACCGACTATTCTCGAGTTACCTATAGCCAATGTCTCAATTCTATAAATAACGATTCAACGATCGATTACTCTTAAAAATTCCAAATGCCATTTAATTTCATCTACCGTTCTATTTCGTACTCTTTGTCTAATTGTAATATTAATACTTTGTACTTAAAGTTATAATCTAACTAAAGTAAAATAGTTATTCATATTTAATGAATATAGTGTATGTTAATCTTAATTAACTAATTAACCTTAATAAATTGACCAATACCTTAACTAGAGGAATAGTCTAAACATTTTGTACAATTATTGTTTTTGTCTATTGATTATCAAAAGTTAATCAATGTTTGAACAAATTAATTACAGTTGTAATAACTAGGAAAATCTGATTATAAGGTTAATTAATCCATTATAGTAAGCTAACCCATCCTATTTATAAATACTCATGCTTAAAGAAATATTAGTTCCAATTGAGTCCATTACATTACTTACCCAATTAATTATTGTAGAACTAATATATATAAGTCTACGTCCAATATTAACTAATTAACATTATTAATTTAAATAATTATGAATAATGGTTATTTATGATAATTTAATTAATGTAAACTAGTTTAAGTCCAATATCTCATAGTCCAATTCATTTTCGGTCCACGTAAAGGTCCTAATTTCAGTTTTGGTCCAAATCATTTGGTCTAATACACTTAACCCCAATTCTATTAACAAACTCACAATTTAAAGCAAACCAAGCAAGGAAGGCCCAAAAGGCAAAGGCCTATGATACTAAAGCCTAATTAAATTACCTGCAATTGGGTTGACCCAAACCAACTAGCCCACCTAAATACAACCATTTAACCCATCACTCAACCCCAACCCAACTAAATCACATTCAAGGCCCAAAACCCTTATAGCCCAATATCACATCCCAAACCTTAACCCTATTTTATCTCCTTCCTCCTTCTCAAACCCTAGCCGTTTCGCCGCTGCCGCTCCTTCTCCGCCACCGTACCCCACCAAAAATCTACCATCAGTCTCAAATTAATTCTAAATAACCCAAACCCAAGCCCAAATCTTCTTCCTCCATAACTGTAGCCATAACCGCCGCCACTGTCAACAAACCACCACCACCTCAGCCACTACAACCACCAAACCACCACCACCGTTTTATCTCTTTATCTCCCTCTCTCCGTCCGAATAAAGTAAAAGAATGTTATGACCCTAGGAGAACCACACCCCAAAAGCTAGCTATTGAAGTTGGAGATCCCAAGGTCATATAAACCCCACATTAGTATCCCATTCTACCAATGTGGGATAAGTTCCCATACCCTTCAATTAGGATCATTACATTCCACCACGCTTCCTTTGCCAACGCCCACATTGGCCCACTCTAGTTGCCTACTCCAGTTTCCCACTCTAAGCGGCTTCACTCGTCTTTGCGGTAGCCCTTTCTTAGGTCGCTCCTTCCCGGGTCGCTCCTTTCTTAGGTCGCTCCTTCCCGCGTAGCTCTGATACCAATTGTCATGTCTCGGGATTACGGCCATAATTATCTTCAAGGTAATCAATGGTTTTTGAGAAATTGTATACAAGAGTAGAGAATAAAGATGGGAGAACGGTTATTGTGATGAAGATGAGAAATTGTAAGGAAGATAAAGAAGAGAGAATTCAGAATTGATAGAATTAAGGGAAAACTTGATATGTCATTAATTGTGTTAGAAGCACTGTCATTGAAGATGTTAATAGGAACACACCAACACTTCTTAATACTCCGCCGTTGTTATCCACAATACCAATTGCAACTGGAGTTAAACCATTAAGTTCATCTTGTTCTGAGTTCAAAACTTGCAAGTTCACAAAATTTGATAGTGAAAATGATGTCTCCCTAAGAATCCTATTGAACTTCACATTAGGAACATCCAAATTCTTCAACTCAACAATGTGATGCAGAGAGGCTGAAATTAAAAGATTAAGAACCTCAAACTTTTTCATCACCCAATTATCCATAAGAATTTCACTATCTCCATCAATTATATTAAAATGTATGAGCCTAAAACTCAAGTCATATAATACCCCAAGCTCTGAATAATTATCTAGAGTATTCAAATCCCAATTGTACAACACCCCGTATGGGTTTGAGAGTGAAGCCTCCAAGTCCATGAATGTGGATATATCAAAATCCGGCCAGCAAACCATGTCGCATTGACCCGTATCAAACACTAAGTGCAAGAAGGAACGGGTACCACTCTCTTTACTGTCCATTAGTCGCTGCTCACGTGCAAATGAATTTGATGCCAGTGTCGATGGTGGAAATAATTGGAGTTTCTAACATAATTAATTTCTTTAACATGCTTGACTCGAACTTCCTCTACTAAGAGTGTTTGTTTCGCAGCACCATAAGAATTGTTGTGTATGCTGCGTGATGTGGTTGACAGACCATATAGCGATGGGTTCTGCTTTGGACGATTTGTCCAACTTTCAGGAATCTTCTTCGGAGAAAGCTGGCTGATATCTTTGTTTACTTCCACGTTAATGTTGGTTTCATCTTGTAACTTGTCTGATCTTTCCACGTCTGAGTCATCTTGAAATACTAGCATTTTCTTAGATATTGGAACTTCTTCTTGAATTTCCATCAAAATATCAACAATTGTATCATCATCATTCTCATTATCATCAAGTATATCATTTTCTTGTTGAAATGATAAACTCCCACTGTTGACTTCAATTGCTAGTATCATCTTCTAATTTTCTATGAATCCAATCTGATTAAGAATTTGCAATGGCATATCACTGTTTGTTTCTTTCACAACCATTTCGTCAACCACCATAGGATTAATGGTTTTTTCTTTCAAATTTTTGAATTCCTTCTCAGGAATTACATCAAACAGTTTGCGCTCATTTTTTGCTGCTTCTTTAGCTTTCTGTTCCGAGCAGAATGAGCTTCTAACAGATGTTATCATACCATCAATTACCATAGACATTTTCTTCATTATATCAAATAAAACACAATAAGATTCATCAACAAAATCACTCTCACTCAACACATTATCGATGAAACTTTTAGACAAGTGTTGAATTTCCAATCTACAACAACCGTTGTAAATAATACGATTATTTAGAGCAATTTTTGCCGAATTCCCAGTCCACATGTATTGGTACCTTAATAGTGCTTGGAAGTGTCCATTCTTAGGATGAATGTCTATTCGTTCCACCTTCCCATACGCATCAAAAACCTGGTGCAATACGGCTTCAGATATAGGATACAGTTCATCATGCACCGACACAATCAGAGTTCTATTATACTCGGAATAGATGGAAACGATTTTTGATTCAAGCAGTTCCCTCCGATCGGAACTGCTCTGATACCAATTGTTATGACCCTGGGAGAACCACACGCCAAAAGCTAGGTATTGAAGTTGGAGAGCCCAATGTCATATAAACCCCACATTAGTATCCCATTCTACCAATGTGGGATAAGGTCCCATACCCTTCAATTAGGATCATTAGAGAGAGAGAAAGAGAGAGAGAGAGAGAGAGAGAGAGAGAGAGAGAGAGAGAGACGGTGGCTGTTGTGTGGTTCGATGTGGTGGCTCGCGGTGGTGGTGGAGAGTGTTATGAGGGAGTTTCGGTTTTCTTCATTGTTATGACCCTGGGAGAACCACACCCCAAAAGCTAGCTATTGAAGTTGGAGAGCCCAAGGTCATATAAACCCCACATTAGTATCCCATTCTACCAATGTGGGATAAGGTCCCATACCCTTCAATTAGGATCATTAAATTCCACCACACTTCCTTTGCCAACGCCCACGTTGGTCCACTCTAGCTGCCTACTTCAGTTGCCCACTCTAAGCGGCTTCACTCGTCTTTGCGGTAGCCCTTTCTTAGGTCGCTCCTTCCTAGGTCGCCCCTTCCGTGTGCGTGGCAAAGTGTGTGGTGGCCTGCTCTGATACCAATTAGTATGACCCTGGGAGAACCACACCCCAAAAGCTAGCTATTGAAGTTGGAGAGCCCAATGTCATATAAACCTTACATTAGTATCCAATTCTACCAATGTGGGATAAAGTCCCATACCCTTCAATTAGGATCATTGCACTCTCTTTTTCTACGTTTTCCACCGGAACCCCAAAACCTCCACCTCTTGTCGCCTATCTCCTCTTCTCTCTCTCTCAATCTCCCTTTCTGATTTCTTTCTTTCTCAACACTGTGTGCAAATCGCACATAGTAAAGGTGCCCAACTTTAGAGTATGTGTACATGTGATATGTGTGTAAATGGATGTGAATTTAGTTACGTATATCTACATTAATTTAGAAGTGGACAAGTGCCTATTTTAAACAAGAGTCAGCAACTCTTTTTCTTCATTGTTATGATGTCGTGTGTGTATTTAATTAATGGTAGTTTTGTTTTTATTACTTATTTCAAGGTTAGATCCTTAATTTTATTCAAACATTTATTTTGACCCTCATTTTCAATGATTTATTCGATTGACCCCAAAAGAATTTAATGAGTCCTACATTCTCTCAAAGAAATCATTGAAGTCCACTAGATCTATTATTATCCAAACTTAAGAAATTAAGTTTCTTGATTAAGTTAAAATTTAACTTAAAATTCATTTTACAACTATTTAAAATATACAGGGTATTACACTCACCCCTCCTTCAAAGAATTTGGCCCCCAAATTCTCTCTCACTTATTTGATTATGCTTATATAAGAAGTGATGGAAGAAAGAGTAGTAATAATGATACCAATTGAACCATGGTTTCCAATAATATGGGCTCGATAAGTTATCAGATGAAAAAGAGAGTGTAAAACTTGTTTAAAGGTTTATGATAAGCAAGAACGAGTAATAATCCGATCAAAGGTGAGCAAGGAGAGAATCCTATATAAGAGTTGGGAGATTAAGATATGGGATATGTAAATTCTTTAGTCTTCTAAAAAGGTGACTAAATGTGAACATGTTAACCATGTGAAATCCAGATTGAGTGTCCTAAAACTAGTCGTTGAAATAATATACAAATGACAACTAATTGACATCATGTATGTCAATAGGGTCGTTTCAAACTTTATGAATTTCGTATGAATCTTATAAGAGCTCTAGTGTAAGATGACTATATCTAGATTTTAATATGAGAAAGTTGATAACGTCGTGAAAAAGTCATTATTACGTGTCTTCTTAAGCCGAAAACAACTTGCTTTGATTCGAGTTTTGCGTGCTTTTGTTTATTTTCGCGTTCTTTTGCGTTTTTGGTCCTTTGTTGGACATTTGTATGTTTTGGTTGTTGTTTGTGTGTTTTATTGTTGTTTTGTGTGTTTTTGTAGGGAGATGTAGAAAAGGGCTTCAAAGGAATGAAGAACCCGGAGTAAATTGTACAAGAATGTAGATAGCTGCTCACTAGAACATGCATAAATATTTGATGGATGATCCAAATGAGCTGAATTTTGGATATGTCATAGATGAGTGAGTTAGCTACGCTACGGACTTTACGGATCCGGATTCGGAGTTCGGAATCAAAAGATATGCTGCTCGGAAAGAAGTGCGGCAGAGCAGGAAACCTACTGCATGTACCTCGCGGCCGCGAGGTTTAACCTCGCGGCAGCGAGTTGGTGGCAGAAAGTTTCTGCCCAGGTCTCGCTGCAGCGAGGTTCAACCTCGCTGCAGCAAGGTGTTCACCGACTGCAGGCTCGCGGCCGCGAGCCCTGGTCTCGCGGCCGCGAGGCCTGCTCTGTTTTTCAGCGTGTTTGGAGGGTGTTTTTTGTACTTTGCCTTGTATCTCCCACTTGTAATTCTAACACTTTAGGGACTTTTTGGTCTTGTTTTCCTTAGGTTAAGAGGAGAAGAGGTCACAACTAAAGAAAGGATCTTGGAATCATTCCACTCTTGTGCCTCTTTTTCTCTTTAAGCTTCCCTCAACTTTTTCTCTTTGTTTTCCTTTGTTTTTCTTGTATTTGAAGACTCCACCAAGGGGATGAGTTAATCACCACCCTGGGGGAGTGATTAGGTGGTGATTAAAGGGAGGAGAATCCTTGTCTCGATTCCATTTCGATTAGGTGATTTCTTTCCATTTCTTAGTTATTTATGATTAGGAGATGAGTTTGTTATTTCCTTTTTGGATGAATGATTGTGTATTGGAATTCTCCGGATTTATATAAATTTATGTTATTGTTTGATTAATGATGTCTTGATGATTAGTATGGTGCTTATATGTGTTCGTTAATCCGATTCCGTGTTTATTGTTCGTCTTGTGGTTTGACAACCCTTTGAGATGAGTGTTATTGATTCTTGATTGCTAGATATAGTGATTTTGAGGATTTGATTATGAATTTGGATTGTGAATCGATTTTAGGATAGACATATACCTATGTCGTTTCATATTCGTTTAAGGTTTGAGTTTAAATGACATCGATTAGATTTTAGTCCATTTATACGTAAATTGGCTTAGTTTAATTTGATAGGTTGGTATGCTATCGAAAGATACATATGAATGTCATTGAATCCTTGAATAGCAAACACGAGCACAATATATTAATTGTCGAGTCATTGTTATCGTTTGATTAATTATGTTTGATGTTGGGTTATGTTTGATTTGTTGGGTTTATTGTTTTATCGCACTTTTGGCCATCCACCTTTAATGCAACCTAGACATAGGATGTAGAAAGTTAGGTGAGTGACGATTTGTGGATTTCAACCTAGGATAGGCATATACCTAGTTTGGTCCATGTTTGTATAATGGGTTCGTCCGTAAATGCATCAAATAACTTAGATTCTCTTTATTCGGGGATTCGGGTTAGTTTTAGGTCCCGGGTGACAACGGTACGCCTTAGAATCCTCTTTTGGGTTCGAACTTTCCTTTGAGCATCGGTTGACATCGATGTTCGTTATTGATCCGGAGATGGAGAGTTTGGGTAGATTGGTAGAGTTAAGTCAAACCGACAGGAAGACTTAACTAATTTGAAATCACAAACAACAACTAATTCTAGAATTGTTTGCATAGCTAACCTAACAACCGCATGATTTATCTGCTTTAACTAATCGCTTATGAATCCTCCTTACCGCATAATTAACTCCCCATTTACTTGCTTTCGTAGTTAGATTTACTTTATCGCTCTTAGTTAAATAAAATCACCCTTATCAATATTTGGGTTCGATATTATTGTATTAAGCGATCTTAAATGAAATAAGTCGTCGATTGATTCGTTTATTCCCACCTTTTACTCATTCGTGGGGATTCGATACTCGGTATGTACTTATCGTTTTATATTACTTGTAACGACCGTATACTTGCGTAGTTTACGTACTCGTATAAAGAGCGTAACAAGTTTTTGGCGCCGTTGCCGGGGAATGTGGTAACGTGTGGAGTAAATGACGATATTGATGGCTAGTTTTGTGTTTGATAGCTTGATACTTCGTGCTAATTTTGATCTTTTTGTTTCTTTGCGAGGTTTGATCAGCTTACTGCGAAGAGCTTAAGGATTTTGATGAGCTTGTTTTGTGGAATCATGGACGATGGGAGTAGTTTTGGTGACAATCAATTCATCCCTCGTATCAAGTCAAGCTCGTGACTTAAAACAAGCATTATTTCCCTTTTTCATCATCTTGTCTTGTTTTGCTTTGTTTTGTTTTTGTTTGTGTTGTGTTGTAGGTGTTGATTGTGCATTATAAAGAAGTAATAGCAAGCATGATTGAGGATCCGAGACGGAAGTTAACCACGGGATGCACGGACTCCATGATCGACAAAAGGGCGTAACCTTTACATTTTTGCATTCCGTTTGGTTTATTTTGCGCTTACAATGCTATATCTATATGTCCGTACTTGATTGTTTTGATTATCTATGCTTGCTTGAATTGGATAGAGCCATGTTCGATCATTTACCTTGTTGATTTCTTTGTTTTGTTTGTTTTTCTTTTCTTTGTGTGCTTGCGTGGTTGTCGTGTCGACCTCCCTCCATTTTTCTCAATTCACAAAATGGGGACATTGTACGTTTTAAGTTTGGGGGAGAGAGGTCGCAAGTACTTGCATACATGCTAGGTCGACCCGCCAAATTTTTTCAAATTCTTATTATTATTTGAGTATGCTTCTACAAAATTTGAGCACATTGGCTAAGGCTAGATTGTATTTGAGGTGGATAAAGAACTTTAGTGATAATAGGATCTAGGACTCCTCTTGCGTAACTTAGTTTCTCTCCAAACTTTAGTTTGAAAACTAAGTGTGAAAAGAGCAAAATGACTTAAGTTTGGGGGAGTAAACCCTTTTCAAGAATGAAAAACTTTTGAACACCTAGCTCTTAAAAGAAATGAGTAGAGAAGTTGCTAAAATGTATGCACTTCTATGAGATAAAAGAAAGGCTAAGCCTTCATTGATGAAATTCATGAATCATTTTTGTAATTACTCTATTTTCGTTGGAATGGTGCTAGTAGCCCAAAAAGTCGAATGTTTAGAAGCACGAACAACAATCATCATTAGTGCGAGTTTTGTATTGTAATATCATTGTAAAGCACAAAGTGCTATGTTATCATTGTAAATCAAAAGAAAAGAAAAAGTATGGTGAGAAAAGAGCTAGGGACTGAAATTGCCAATTAGTTCAAGAATAGGGACAAAACTCTTAAATTACCTACAACTTAGTTTCATAATGTGATTGGAGCATGAGGTTTGAAACCTAAGGTTAGGAGATAGTCTAAGTTAACGTGAGGAGCCCATGCAAGTAGAACCGATGATTTTAATCTATTGGGGCGTATTCACCAAAAATAGAATCTAGTCGAAGCCATCACGCACACACGTGGAGCTTGTTTAAAGAATAATTTGAAAGTGTTAAGCTTTGGCATTTTGATCTTAAGCATGCATGTTTAGTATTTGTTTTTGCTTTCTTTGCTCGAGGACGAGCAAGTGTTTAAGTTTGGGGGTGTGATAACGTCGTGAAAAAGTCATTATTACGTGTCTTCTTAAGCCGAAAACAACTTGCTTTGATTCGAGATTTGCGTGCTTTTGTTTATTTTCGTGTTCTTTTGCGTTTTTGGTCCTTTGTTGGACATTTGTATGTTTTGGTTGTTGTTTGTGTGTTTTATTGTTGTTTTGTGTGTTTTTGTAGGGAGATGTAGAAAAGGGCTTCAAAGGAATGAAAAACCCGGAGCAAATTGTACAAGAATGTAGATAGCTGCTCACTAGAACATGCATAAATATTTTATGGATGATCCAAATTAGCTGAATTTTGGATATGTCATAGATGAGTGAGTTAGCTACGCTACGGACTTTACGGATCCGGATTCGGAGTTCGGAATCAAAAGATATGCTGCTCGGAAAGAAGTGCGGCAGAGCAGGAAACCTACTGCATGTACCTCGCGGCAGCGGGCTGGTGGCAGAAAGTTTCTGCCCAGGTCTCGCTGGCTGCAGCGAGGTGTTCACCGACTGCAGGCTCGCGGCCGCGAGCCCTGGTCTCGCGGCCGCGAGGCCTGCTCTGTTTTTCAGCGTGTTTGGAGGGTGTTTTTTGTACTTTGCCTTGTATCTCCCACTTGTAATTCTAACACTTTAGGGACTTTTTGGTCTTGTTTTCCTTAGGTTAAGAGGAGAAGAGGTCACAACTAAAGAAAGGATCTTGGAATCATTCCACTCTTGTGCCTCTTTTTCTCTTTAAGCTTCCCTCAAACTTTTTCTCTTTGTTTTCCTTTGTTTTTCTTGTATTTGAAGACTCCACCAAGGGGGTGAGTTAATCACCACCCTGGGGGAGTGATTAGGTGGTGATTAAAGGGAGGAGAATCCTTGTCTCGATTCCATTTCGATTAGGTGATTTCTTTCCATTTCTTAGTTATTTATGATTAGGAGATGAGTTTGTTATTTCCTTTTTGGATGAATGATTGTGTATTGGAATTCTCCGGATTTATATAAATTTATGTTATTGTTTGATTAATGATGTCTTGATGATTAGTATGGTGCTTATATGTGTTCGTTAATCCGATTCCGTGTTTATTGTTCGTCTTGTGGTTTGACAACCCTTTGAGATGAGTGTTATTGATTCTTGATTGCTAGATATAGTGATTTTGAGGATTTGATTATGAATTTGGATTGTGAATCGATTTTAGGATAGACATATACCTATGTCGTTTCATATTCGTTTAAGGTTTGAGTTTAAATGACATCGATTAGATTTTAGTCCATTTATATGTAGGCTTAGTTTAATTTGATAGGTTGGTATGCTATCGAAAGATACATATGAATGTCATTGAATCCTTGAATAGCAAACACGAGCACAATATATTAATTGTCGAGTCATTGTTATCGTTTGATTAATTATGTTTGATGTTGGGTTATGTTTGATTTGTTGGGTTTATTGTTTTATCGCACTTTTGGCCATCCACCTTTAATGCAACCTAGACATAGGATGTAGAAAGTTAGGTGAGTGACGATTTGTGGATTTCAACCTAGGATAGACATATACCTAGTTTGGTCCGTGTTTGTATAATGGGTTCGTCCGTAAATGCATCAAATAACTTAGATTCTCTTTATTCGGGGATTCGGGTTAGTTTTAGGTCCCGGGTGACAACGGTACGCCTTAGAATCCTCTTTTGGGTTCGAACTTTCCTTTGAGCATCGGTTGACAACGATGTTCGTTATTGATCCGGAGATGGAGAGTTTGGGTAGATTGGTAGAGTTAAGTCAAACCGACAGGGAGACTTAACTAATTTGAACTCACAAACAACAACTAATTCTAGAATTGTTTGCATAGCTAACCTAACAACCGCATGATTTATCTGCTTTAACTAATCGCTTATGAATCCTCCTTACCGCATAATTAACTCCCCATTTACATGCTTTCGTAGTTAGATTTACTTTATCGCTCTTAGTTAAATAAAATCACCCTTATCAATATTTGGGTTCGATATTATTGTATTAAGCGATCTTAATGAAATAAGCCGTCGATTGATTCGTTTATTCTCACCTTTTACTCATTCGTGGGGATTCGATACTCGGTATGTACTTATCGTTTTATATTACTTGTAACGACCGTATACTTGCGTAGTTTACGTACTCGTATAAAGAGCGTAACAAAAGTCCAAGTAGAACGACAAACAAAGTTTTGAATATGGAAATAGGTTTAGCCATCCCTGGTGAGAAAAATAAGGTGTTGCAGAAAATCCTATTAGTAGAGTTGAATCAAACACAATAGTAAAAGTGATTGAAATAAATGAACTTGTAGATCTCCAGGTAGTATAAGAGTGGGATGAAATTAACACACTGAATATACTCTAGACAGAGTTTCACTAGGAGTTTCAATGTCACACAGACTTTGCAACTTATAAGTCACAATATGTATAATGCCAAAGATCATAGGTGTTGAACCACTATATGATCTACATATGGCTCTGAGAGTTTGTTAAATTTGCATCAATTTATAAATGTAAGGGAAAAGTGTGAGAGGTGTGGTCATAGTAAGGAAGTAAGGACACGTTACTGAAACATAATTTTCTGAATGTGAAAGTTAGGAGAATTCACTATCCATCAATTTTTAAATTATAAAATTTCTATTAAAGACTATCCATTCATTAGGACATAAGTCTTTATCCTTTTCTCGATTTAGAATCTAACTACTTCATTAGTACTATCCTAAAGTGATTCATAGTAGGATAAAGAGTGGACTAACTCACCGTATATTTTAGTCCTACATAGCTAATGAAAATTCATAGCGTAATATTATATATTAAGTAGTAAATATAATGATTTCTAGTAGTTAGCATTTCGGGTAAAATTTCGACTAACGTTCGAAGATACAAGGGCTTGATCTGTAGTTCTGATGTTTGATTCTCTATGACCACACAACTGCCTTCTTATTCCGCTATCACGACTTTTGCTTTTATCATTTCCTTCACAAAAGGGTGTGATTGACTCTTGTGTCTTGGTACATGAAGTTCTCTGGCACACGAGAATGAAGTTCAAGCGTCACTTCAATCTAGCTGACGAACGAGTGGACTGGTTGTTTAATAATTCTAACCTAAACAGTAATTTCTTATTTGATTTTATTGTCACAAACATAGTATTACTATCAAGAACTAATAGAACTCAACATAGGTTTGAGGATAGCTATAATTTATGTTGGTTAAATTCAAGTCATTATCTCAGAGTACACAAAACTTAGAAAACTTCGGATTCAATTCCGCTCAGGAAGTATTAAAGATGAGTATGGGAAACCATGAGAAAAGCAGTCATTTGGAGTAATCCAAGATAAGTCGATAGACATTCGAAAAGATCTTACCACTACTTAGTTGTTCTAAAAAGAAACCAAAGGTTTCAACAATCTTGTTGAATAAAGAATGGAAAGATAGGATCCTAACTCGCTTGATTTGTTACAGGGCTAGACCAATTCCCAGGTTAAACCTTTCTATTACAAATTTACCCCGCCAGGGAAAACCTATCTCAGTACCATAATTGTAATGATTCACATGTTGGTCACGCGCCCAAATAGTGATTCACGACATTTGGGTACTAAGGGTTCCTATGACTCGATTGAAAATCTTAAGGGTTCTATAGAATTTCTTTGGTATAACCACCCACAGTCAAAGGAACCTATCCTGACATAGCACTAACACAACTTAATGCTCTGATACCACCTGTAACGGCCCGAAACCGGCACCTGCCTGCTATGATATAAATAACCTTAATAAATTTTCAATAAATATAGTTCAGAGCTCTAACTATATATTACAATAGAATAATTTTTCCCAACGATCTCATTACATTTAACTTATCAAGACAAAACCAATTTTCACCTGAACGACTCTAGGAACTCTATAGTAGACACCCAATTGAAATCCCTTAGTCTAATGTGGTCCATCTTGCTCTTCGGTGAGATTCTGAAAGAGTAATAAATTTGAAAGCATAAGTTGTAAAAACAACTTAGTGAGACCTGTGCCAGGGTGCAATTGAATTTTATGCAAGAAACGATTTGAAAATCCATGAACTACCTATTTAACAGGATGAAACATCGAAAATACGGAACAAAGAGGAGGGATACCTGCTCAAAGTGTTTAAAGATAGACTGAACAAGGCATAGATTAGTCTGTTCTTCATATTTCTTCAGCTCGCCAGGAAGAATAGTACTGAACCCAAGATTCCAGGATAACGGGTCGGGTTCACAAATCCCAGGAAAGGGTGAGTAGGGAGGGATCCCGTCGGAATGAGGAGTGTCGGAGTCCGTAATATCATAGACCTGCTCCAGGAGACAACGATCATCCAACAACAATGGGGAGCCTGTCGGATTAGGACTCGCCAGAATAGTTTTTCCCGAAGCAGAATAACGAACCTGAGGTTCAACACGACGATCTGTTTTGCCCTGGGAAGAGGTCCCAGCCTCAGCAGAAGAAGAAACAAACATGGTGGTGGTGGTATCGGCAAATAGGAAGTTGGTATAATTGTCCATAGTGGACCGTTCGAGGTAGCCCCCCAAAGGCGGATCTGAAGCTTTGTTCAGCTGGCTTTGATTGTCTGAAGCACCGCCAACCAGCACATTCCCACTTCCCGACCAGTCCTGGCCGGTAGCGAAATCAGCGGCGGGATTACCTCTAGGATTCTCTGTTAGATCATGTTCTTGGGAACCATGTTCAGAAAAGGGATGGAGGTAGGAATTTCGACCTCTGAAGAGCGATCACCAGGAGCTGAATCTCCAAAGGCTACCCGCCCAGGAGAAGG
Organism: Penstemon eatonii; assembly: GCA_038501285.1. Taxonomy (NCBI): domain Eukaryota; kingdom Viridiplantae; phylum Streptophyta; class Magnoliopsida; order Lamiales; family Plantaginaceae; genus Penstemon; species Penstemon eatonii. Next base: position 33,034,041 of record CM076710.1, on the reverse strand, counting down.
TCGTCTTAGAATATTTGACGTAGGATGGGAGCTCGAACGAACGTCTTGTTGAATGGTCGATGAATGAGTTAATGGGCTCGGAGGATTAGCTGCTCTACTCGAAGAAAGGGTAGACGTAGGAACCTCTGAGCTAGCATCGGCTCGAGGTTCAGAAGGTTCAGAAGAAGGGCCCGCAGTACGAGATCTCTTCTTTGGTATGACATTCCTCAGAGGATCTCGCGAAGTATGTTTGGAAGTATTCGAGAAAAGAGAACTCATCCTCGAGAAGTTAAAGAGGAGATTGAAAAATCGAGGGGAGTGCTCGAACAACTCGAGAGAATATTTTATCTAAGTGGGGACGCGCGGTAAAATAGTGAGAACTTTTTACCCCAGTATTTATACTAAAGGAAAAGATGGGACGGTCCCTGGAGGAGGCGCGAAAAACATATTCAAAGAGAAGTTATTGAAATCGATTAATCAGCCCGACGAGAATACATCCGACAAAAGGAAACAAATTATGCAATAAAGACTTATGTCTAAATTATCTTTTACAAGCAAAAAGATAAAAATGATACATATTTGCCAGTTGCCACTACAAAAAAAAAAAAAAAGCATTTTATGTGACGAAATATTTCGTCATGAAACACAAGTTTTTCGTCACAACAGGTTTACGTGACAAATAAATTCGTCGCAAGGTTCGTCACATAGGCCCCGTCAAATAAAGTCTGAAGTGACAAAACTCATATTCGTCACGTAAGATTGCGACGAAATTGTTCTCGTCATAAAATAATACTGTTTCACGACGATAGGTTTGTCACATATACTCAAAGAAATTGTCAACGAAACTGTGTTTCGTCACGACAAAGATGATTTTGACAAAGATTTATGTGGCAATTTTATTTGTCACATAAAAAACTAGCCTGTTATGACAAATTATTTTGTCACAAAAAATGTTAGTTCGAAATTCTTCACATGTTTTTGTGACAATATATTTTGTCACAAAAAATAGGCTTTATGAGAAACTATTTTGTCACAAAATAAATTAATTTAAAATTCTACACATGCTTATATGACAATATATTTGTCACTATAAATTTTACGTTTAATGAACCTAATAGAAATAAAAATTTACATTTTTCACCTCATTGATAATTAAATTAAAACAGTAATATTACAAAAACTAAAATTGATTATCAAAATGACAATAACAACCAACTTACATAGTCTTTTAAGTTAAAAAACGACAATAATATTCATATTCAAGTGTATATCTCAACAACTACATTAAGCAAAATGATAGCACTTGTCAACAACCTACTAAGTTTCACAAAAAGGAATTCAAAAACAAAATTTTGAACCTAAACTTTCAAAACTTGAACACATGTTAATTTCAATATCTTGAACTTCTAGCATTTGTAGCCTCTAAACATAGCTCCACCACGTTTTTCATTAGCTATCCAAAGTAGCAATAATATTTTCTGCATGAAGACCACACTTTAATTAGTGAAACACATAACATAATTAAATTGATTCTACTTTATCCCATTAAGTATATCAAATAGCAAATTATTTATTGAGCTTTCAAAGCCAACAATTCATATCAAATCTAAATAGACGAAAAGATGACTATTGAGTCCTATTGTTTATTTAACCCCATATAGAACATTCTCTACCACCAAATTACGCAGATAAAAGATAATTATGTTATCCAAAACCTAATCCATTTATGTCACGAAGTAAGGCTAACAATATTTGGATTTAAACAATTCGAATCCATGACTCACAAAACAATCTATACATATATGAAATAAAGGACTAACTTCATTAAACTTAATAATCAATTAATTAACTTGCATGTTAGTGATCAGCCCCAATATCTAAGATTAAATGATTTCCCAAACTCCTTACACTTGAAGATTAAATCGACATATAGTACGTATTCTTACCATGTACAATTTGGTGTAGTATTGTTGCCTTGCATCCTTAACCAAAGTTGCTGCATTTGTTGCATTTGTGCTTGCAATGTCTCAATTTTCTCTTCATTGTTCTTGTTTCTCTCTTTTTGTTCTTCCAATTCAATGGTGAGTGTGCTAATTTTAGTCTCTGCATTCTCAAGTTTATTTTGAGTTTCAGATAACTTCTCGTTGACTTGAGAATCTTGTTGTGTAGTGGATGAAGAACTTTTGCCACGAGGAGCAACCTCTACCCCATATCCCATGCCTTTTTGGTAACCAGATCAATGACCAAGTGCTTCTGCTAGTATTTCATCCTCGGACATGGGAGTTTTTCCTTCCTCCATCGACTTTGACACGGAATTCGGGAAGAATTGGAAGAGGGAACACAAGCGAACACCTCGGGATAATAAACTCGCCACTCAATGGAATCCACCAAAGAGATAAGAGTAAAATCACTCAACTCGCCACTCTATAGAATCCACTAAAGAGATAAGAGATGAAAATATGAAGAATCACTCTTCAAAAGATAACTTTCTTTTTATTTTTCAATTCCATTATTTAGGCTAATGGGGAATGGGGTATTTATAGTATATCATGGACACCCCCCATGAGTAGGTTTATGTATGGATCTCAAAGGTTATACATGAATCTAATGATACATGCATGAAGACAAAGGGACATACATGTATTTTAATTTATTACTACTAAGGTAAGTGAAGTTCATGAATTAATAATTAATCCATAGTTCTTGATTCGGTGTCAAACGCTTCTGCTGCGTGATAACTCGTCCTCGAGTTTTCTTTACTGTCTTTCCATCAAATAGTTCCCACGTCGATTTTGCTTTGTAGGAGAAAATTCGCCCTCGAATCCGTATCAACTTCTTCATTAATGTAAAGAAGAACTTCATTAATTCAATAAAAAAATATGATATTAACGTCACGGGCTTGAAATACTCCATCCAGTAAGCATAACGACATCCCGAAAAAAAGCATTTTTCATGAAGATATGATGTGCCAATAATGAAATCAATATACTCTTGACTTTTTCTCACCAAGGAAACATCAACAAAATATCCTTCTGCCATCTGATCTTGAAACTCGCATGAAAAATCATGGGCATATTTATAATTATCAAAAACCATTGAATTGAATAGTTTGTTGCATATATGAGAATCATCTTCCACGTAAGTAGCAGTACGACAAACCAATAATGATTCATCAAAATCATCCCAAGTAAAATCTTCCTCTTCATCTGATTCGTCATAAATAGGTGCACTCTCATAAATAACTTCATCAAAAGATGAAGTATCTTTTAATTCATACTCAGCATCATGACGGGAATCATCATGATCTAGAGGTTCGTAGCGTTCTAGACGCTGCTGCAGTTGTTGCACTTGCATCCTTAATTCATCCATTTCGATGTCACGAAGCTCTCGCTCACGGTTAAGTGGGGGTCGCCCACCACGGCCTCCACGTCGCCCAGCCATGATCGTCAAGCTCTGGTACCACTTTGACACGGAATTCGGGAAGAATTGGAAGAGGGAACACAAGCGAACACCTCGGGATAATAAACTCGCCACTCAATGGAATCCACCAAAGAGATAAGAGTAAAATCACTCAACTCGCCACTCTATAGAATCCACTAAAGAGATAAGAGATGAAAATATGAAGAATCACTCTTCAAAAGATAACTTTCTTTTTATTTTTCAATTCCATTATTTAGGCTAATGGGGAATGGGGTATTTATAGTATATCATGGACACCCCCCATGAGTAGGTTTATGTATGGATCTCAAAGGTTATACATGAATCTAATGATACATGCATGAAGACAAAGGGACATACATGTATTTTAATTTATTACTACTAAGGTAAGTGAAGTTCATGAATTAATAATTAATCCATAGTTCTTGATTCGGTGTCAGACTTATCCTCCAATTCAACCATTTTATCCTACAATGAGTCATTTTAGATTTCATTAGAATAAAAAATGTACAATAGTATAATCATGCATAAAAAAATTCAAAGAATCTTACATATAATGCTACAGCAATAGGATTCACAAATTGACCAGTTTTGTCAACGTGAGTAGTCCTCCATATTTCGACCTTGCTTGGATTAGCCTACATGGAATAAAGAAATAGCACAAAAAACTTTTGTTATATAAACTTTTGAATTTGTAGTATGTAATTTATACATTGCAAAAACAAAATTACACACCATTTTTCTTTAACGAGTAAGCACTCTAATCTTCCCTGAAGTGTGGTTGTAAGGCAATTTACTTCTATTCGTCGAATTAACCTAGGACCGATCCTGCATTAAATATAAAATATCTTGTTACATGTTCAAACAATCATGGGACTTTTTGATATAAAATTTCAGCTATTATTAGTGCTCAACATAATACTTAAACCACTCAAGAGCATAAGTAAAAGGTTGCTATTACTAGGAGATAAAAAAAATGTGAAAAATTAATAAAAGGTGAGTATAACCTTAAATTTGGTGCTCTCGAGCCAGTCACACACTTTCACCCGTGTTGTATCTGTCACTCTGACCGTGGGCTCTTTTCCCACGGATTCTTTCCCTTTCGCACAAATTCCTTCTAATAGTTAGCCAATCTGTTCCTCCAATGTCTATAGCAATCTTGAAACATTTGATCAACAAGTTTTTTGACACGTTCACTGTTCCAATCTTCAATTTCAAACCAATCCTAGAAAATCAAAACATGTAATGATTACTCTGATAAGAATAAATATTTATTAATGATATAATTTTATACTTAAAATATATATTAAATATTACCAATAATCTTTTTCAACATTTTTCCTTATTAAATATTAAAAACAAACACATCAAATTTTGAAAGTGAATGATAATTATATTGTGAAATCCAATAAGAAACAACCAAATAAAAAAATACTACATATAAAAAAGAAATGAAAACAGTACCAATATTAAGATTGGGTGTCGAAGACTCGGAATTGGGTGTTAATAGAGTAGTAGGACTAGTTGGGTTTCCATGTCCTTCCGGATTAGGATTTTCTGTTAAGTTAGTTGTCAACGGGGATATAAAAGTAGATTCAACAGTATTCCCCGAATTTGAGCCTGATGTATGTGTAGAAGGTATATTTGACATGGATTGAAACATATTGCCAAATGATCCAACTCTTCTTGAACTTTCAGGTCTCCCATGTCCTTGTGATATACGAACCTTCTTGAATTTTGCTCCTCCTGATGACATCTGAATAACCAAAAAATAAAAATGTTATATTAAGTTTCATGAAAATGATTGATATAAGTAATGTATTATATAAGTATATGTTAAAGTCCGTTCAAAAGCAAAATAAAAGCAATTTATCATCAATTTAAGAAAATATAACAATATCAGTTTGCTAAATGTAAATGTTCAAGCTTATGTAATTTTTTTAGCAGTGCTAAAGCTACATGTCATGATTTGAATCATGGTTTCTTTCTTATTCCTCTTCCTCCTCATCTTCTTCCTCTTCCTCTTCCTCCTCCCCATCTTCCTCTTCTTCTTCTTCTTCTTCTTCTTCTTTTTCCTCTCTATTAAAGTTTTTACTTTGTGATGGTCTAGCACTTCTAATATTCTGAAAAACAAGCTCCTCAACCTCTTCACCTTCCACATCTTCCCTTGACAGTTGGTTCTGAAGTTGACCCCCTTCATCAGCCTCATAAATCAAAGTAACTCCATTAGATTCATATTGTTGCAACACTTCTGTTACTTGATCTTGTTCGTCATTTTCTGTGGCATTCACAATATTTTCTGCCTCCAACTCTGGAAGACCCCATAAATGTCTATGTTGCACTCTTTGCACAATCTGCCAATTCTTGCCCAATTTTGTGTCGTCTATATAAAACACTTGTTGCATCTGAATATGTAATACAAATGGATCATCCTTATACTGAACTTACGCGATTTCGTTTGTTCGATCAAGGGTGGGTTGTAGTGCAATAATAACAATATTTTAAAGGAAAGTAAAGATCAATAATAATTGTATTCGAATTAACTGGGTGCAAATACAAGAATTTAGGGTCCTACTCGAGCATTATTGGATGCCGTACAAACTAGAGGAGCTAAATACAAATGACCAAAGCTATACTATATTTCCCAAGTGTGTCCGAGCTGCAGTCTCGAAGCAAGAGCCCCTCTGGGAAGTTGTGTGTTGTCATAAATGCATGGGTATTTATAGCTGAACTGACGGGCTTGGGCCCGGGCTCGGCCCAACAGTACCCTTCGATCTTGGGTTCTGAAATGAGCTCGGAACAGTTAATACTATGCCCTGGACCAGCTCTTGGTTTCTGGGGATAGTATCTAGTGTTATTCGAATAGCATCGGGCCCACAGAGGCAAGGAATCTAAATTACCCCTCATCATATACCACCGTGATCTAATATCTATACTAATGAAATGCTTGTCAGCATTCATAGTCTTTTTGCTTCCCATATCAAACCATTCGCATTGAAATAAAATTACTTTGTAACCACCAATATATGTCAATTCAACAACCCTTTTTAAAAAACCAAAAAATTCAATTGATTGATTTTTATTATTTCCTTCAACGACCAAACCACTATTTTAAGTTTTTCTTAATGCATCACGATCCCTTGTGTGAAACCGAACCTCATTTACAAAACACCCATTATTGAAATTTGTATTGAATTTTATGGGGCCATTTGCTAAAGCCCACAAATCGTCAGTAGCTTTTTCGGACTTTTGCAAGTGCAACAAGTTTATCTACAAAATAAAAATATAAAGTTAGAAATATGTATCTAAGTCGAAATCAATTGACACAAATTTTACTGATATTAGTATAATTTAGTAGCTTACATGTTCTTTAAACCACTCTAGGAACTCGTTCTTTTGCCTTTGATCAAATTCATCCGACTCACCAACTTCATCTACGTTGATTCCTTGTAATTCAGCCTTGTGTAGTCTGATAAAATATATATAAGATCTAAGTTAGAATGATATATAAATTTAAAGGGGTAATTGTAATGACAATATAAGTAACTTGCTTACTTAGGTAAGGTTCAACTTCTTCACAGTTGCTCAATATATACCAATGCATTTTATCCAAATCTTCTTGTGATATCAAAGAATTAGATCTAACTTTTCCAAATGGACGAGTTTTCATTAAGAATACAGAAAGTTCTACTCTTTCTTGATCGCGGACACCATCATAATTTCGTTCTCGACGATTAAATCTTGTTTCAATGTCAGGAAGATAGGACAAAAAGGTTAGGCTCTCATTTACTATATATCCTTCAGCAATTGAACCTTCGGGGCAAGCTATGTTCCGCACAAATGCTTTTAGAGTTCCCAAAAATCTAAAACAAATTAAGTAATTTAAGTTAATAAATTATATTCGAATTTGTTGATTATAAAATATAATTAGTAGATTATAAAATATAATTATATAGAAAATTTTTATATCGTACCTTTCAATAGGATACATCCAACGAAATTGCACCGGTCCAGCAACTTTACCTTCGTGGGCCAAATGAACAGTCAAATGCACCATCACAGTGAAGAAGTATGGTGGGAATATCTTTTCCAACTTACACAAGATTATAGGTATATTTTAGTCCAAACTTTCCACGTCTGCAATCTTCAAACTCTTGCAACATAGTTCTTTGAAAAAATCTCCTAATTCGTATAAAACATCATTTACTTCTTTTGTTAAATAACCTCGAATTCCACCCGGAATCAACCTTTGAAGCATAATATGAAAATCATGCGACTTTAGAACCTGATATCTTGTTTCCCCTGACACATTTGGAGATATTTGCAGCATAACCATCAGGAAACTTGATAGATTTCTAAAACTGATAAAATTCATTTCTCTCATTTGTGGACAATGTAAAACTTGCAGCTGGCTTTATAAGTTTGTTGTCCTTCGCCCGTACTTTCATATGTAACTCCCCTCTGATTCCCAAATCACGTAAGTCCTGTCTTGCAATCACGGGATCCTTTGTTTTCCCTTTAATATCAAGTAATATTCCAAGCACATTCTCACATACATTTTTCCTGATATGCATTACGTCGAGATTATGTCTTATCAACAGTTTATGCCAATACGATAATTCAAAGAAAATATTCTTTTGCACCCAATTTGCTTGATCTGAACCACGTTTCCTTTTTCGATTCATTGTTTGATGCTTCCCAAGTTTACTAAATACGATTTCTCATTTATCATAATACGAGTTATACTCATCCTAGAAAGAGCTTTTAACCTTCCATTCTGAAAATGCTATAACAATTGGCATAGAGCTAGCTAACACTTTATGTTGGAAATGAATGAACAAATTATTAGATTTGGGAAGGAAAAAATAATTTCAGTCCCAACATAATAATACCTATGTTAAAGTTATTCATTGACATCTTAGCATATTAGTCAAAGGTGTCTTAACATAGCATAATTAGTTGGCTCAAACCCACGTATTCAAATTTCTTTAGCATGTATAAAGAATTCAATATGGACACAAATCTTATATGTAAAACCAAGAATGCAATAGGAGATTTTACACTATGTCATGATACTATAATATTGTGATAGTAAGAAACCTTTCACAAATTGATACTAAGTCCCTGACTTTGCAGTTTACACATATAAGATTTAGTTATGGATACATAGCAAAGTTAAATGATCGAGATATAATCATTTAGCAGTTTTCACGGTTCTTACGATGTTATTATAGATAGGTTGTTATAGAAGGAAAAAAAAGATGTCTTCATAAGTTTCTGAAATTGAGCATGATGTTAGAACGGAGGGTTTTTTCCTTCAGTTAAGTTATATATTGATTTGTAACCAAATTACCAAAGACAGTTGGTGTTCTTTACGACAGAGATTATGTGCATTTTTTTTATATGCTTTTAATTTACAAGTCCAACTTAAAATGGACAAAAAAGAAGAGATCAACTTTAAGGTTTTCTTGCTAAACATAGAAATTGAGAGTAGTTGGAGTTTTGCTTTTGACTTTTACTTATTGTAATACATTCTGCACATTTGGTATTAACACAAAAGAGTGCACAAGTATTTCATACAAAGGACAGAGTAACTACCCTTCCCCCCTCATACAAGTTAAAAGTAGAGAAGTGATGTTTTATTGCCCCCTCTAGTATTAATGGAGATTTTGACGCATAATTCACAGATTCATTTTTCAAAAATTGGAGACTGACCAAATATTTAATTCTAGAATTTAAAATTGAATTTATGGGTTGGCCTAATTCAATAAAAGCTCCGAGTAAGCTCCATCATCTGATAAAACATTTTCCAAAATAATTTAATCTTGGTTAATTCCATGAACATAGGTTGCTGAACTTTTTACATTTCATTCTTAAGGATAATAATATGTTAAAGGTTAGTATCCAAAAATCACCAATAGTCAAAGAGTTACAAAATGTAATCATATATTTACAATTAATCACACCCACATGTATATACAGAACATACTTTAATTTTATGGATGAGAATATATTTATTAAGGTAGAAATTGGCAAAATTGCATCACATACCTTAATTTTATGGTTGGGAATTCAATATTATGAAATAAAATTATTGAAACGGCCGGGCTATATTCTTTCTTCTCAATTTAGTGAAAACTCAACTACAAATACAAATGTGAGAATCGTGAAATTAAAAAATAAGCTTAGAAAGGGAGAGTAGAGGAAACGAATTCCAGAATGTACCCACAAAGTAAACTTAATTTCAATGGGAATCATTTCTTGAGAGAGCAATTTGTTGAGAGATAGAAGACCGCATTTTCTGGAAGAAAACAATTGGAAGTGGAAAGGTCTAGGTTTGTATCTCAATATAAGATTCAAGGGACAAAATAGTAAATTTTGTGATATAACAATGAAAAGGAGGGAAGAAATGAAAAAAATGCCGGGAGCTTTTTCTGGGTCATGTAAATTGAAACTTTCATTAATTGATTAAAAAAGTTAAATTAAATTTAAATGACCCTTGATCATTCTAAAATAGTCGGCTCTTGTATATAGTCTACTAACATGTATTATTAATTATAATTGAGTTAATAGCAATTTGCCACTATAAATAGATAATATTTAATTTAGCTCCCTGTGATTTAAAAATAGCAATTTATCCATTATGAAAATTTTAAAGAAGCAATTTAATTAGCCCATTCAGTCGGAGAGCGTAACTCGCTTTTCGAAATTGAGAGTATGCATAAGAAGTATTTTGTAACATATAGAGGTAGATTACCATATTTATCATAACAAAAGGGGTAAATTGTTACATTATCGTAACATAGGAGATAAAGTGTCACATATAAAAATGTCAAGGAGGCGGTGTGAAACATATATAAATTACCGGGAGGAGAGGGGCAAAGTGATTTTTTTTCAAATCACAAAGAGGTAAATTGAACATTATTAATATCATTTGGGGGGAGGGGTAAATTGCCATTAATTCATTCCTTTAGAAAAAATATTTAATAAATTTGATTCAACTATCATTTAAATATAAGAGGAAAATAGTATGATATGAAATAAATTAGAATCGAAAATCACATTGTGGACAATTTGAATTTGCCATGCATTGGTATGTTATCTAATGGCATAGCCGAGAGCTGCGATACATCACTTACTAGTAATTACACCTCAGTATCACTGTGATACTCACCACGCCTACTATAAATATGAATAAAACTAATTAAAACATACAAATCCATATTAAATTTCTCACCAATTTTTTCACTAACATCGTCGATCGATTTAACACCTTTTTATATATTAAATCCATTAAATGTTAAAGTGGCCAAAAATAAATGTTTAAATCGATTAAAAAATGATATACTATCAATCAATGAAAATTGGTGCAAATTGCAATATATAATTGATATGATATGCATTTAGCTAGGAAAATTTAAATTTTGCGTAGTTATTAGGATTCAATTATGTAAAATCTTAATACTTACATGTGCACAACAGAAAGGTCATAGCTTAAGTGATAATAATCTAATTATGTCACATAAATAAAAGGGAAAATTAGAAATGAGGGAACCATTATTCTAGATAACAATTTCTGAATTTAAGAAAGGAGGGAAATTTTTGGAGGGAATAAAACAATTTAATGTGACAATAAATATGTTCGTCACATAAGTTTAAGGTTGTGTGACGAAGTCAAACATTGTCGCAAGAAATATCAGTTTATATGACGAAATACAAATATGTCGCATGAAGCCTTTCATTTACGTGACATTATTAGTTTTGTCACATAAAATACAATTTTGAGCGGCAAAATTAATTTTTGTCGCTTCAAAACTTCGTTTATGTGACAAAATTGACCTTTGTCACATAAAACATAAATTTATGCGATGAATTGACAAATCGTCACATGAGTTTTTATTTATGTGACGAAAAACACAGTCGTCACGATAGCTGAATACAAGAACGACATATCGTAAATTATTCATCCAATTTTTTTCAAGGTTCTTGACCATTGGTGTCCTCCTAATCAGCACCCTTATCCTCCTCATCTCGAGGACTAACTGTATGATCAGCTCCAGAGGTACCCACGTCGTCTGCTTTAGGAGGATCCTCATCAGGAGGGGGCACTGGCAAAGGAACCCCAAGCTTCTCCACCAAATGTGACCAACGAAGATGTTTGTACTCGACGGTCAGAACATCCTCAGGAGAGTACGCTTGGTCATTTCGATCCCTGCTGATGTGGATAGAGTTGAAGTACTCTTCCTTGCGGTCTTCAATCAATTTGAGGGCCACCAGTTGATGAACAGCCTTCTTGAATGTATTCTCCAAAAGTGGATCGATCATCTGATGAACCAGAGCAGTATGAACTGGAGACGCGATGAATTCCCGAATGACCTTCTCCTTAGGGTCAATGCCGGACCTGTTGATCAAACCGTCGAGATCTTCATCCTCTTCCTGCTCATCGAGGCGAGCTTGAAGACGTGTGATCTGAGACTCAAGTTCACTAACTCTGGTCGCATGCTGAACTTGCTGATATTCTAGCTCTCTAGCCAACTGATTTGCTCGTTCCTGGGCCCATGTAGCCTCCATGACAGTATTGATTATGTGAGGGTTGTCTGTCACCATATTTGGATTGCCATCAGGACCAAGTCGTTGGGAGAAAGACGTAGAAGCCACAGCCATGGTTGACCTTTGCTCTAAGTCTTCTATTGTTTGGAGAAGAACCTAGTTTTTCTCATCTAAAAATTGACATTGTTGCTTTAACAATGCTGATTCATACATAGAAGACACCATGTATGCTCTAGACTGATGATAGAAAAGGTCGATAAATTAAAAGAGTAGTAAAAGATGAATAAATAAAAATTAGAGACACCAGAACTTTTCAACTTACTTTGATATGAGACTCGGCAGCTTTCGTAAGCCTCTCCAAAGGATCCTTGTCCAAAAAGCGTTGCATTTCTTTGGTAAAAACAATGGAAAGAAGAAGTCGAGTAGCTTTATCGGCAGCATTCTCCTTGTCATCAGATACCGGCGCATCACGCTCGGAAAATCCTGTCGCGTTTCTCCCTATGAGATGATTTTCCACCATCTCGACCAAAGAAGCTTTTTGGATTGCGTCACCATCCAGAGTAAGATTTTGACCAGTGCGATCATAAACTTGCTTTTTCATTTTCATCGTAGAGCTGGTTTAATTGCGCTCGGGCCATGATTTGCAACCAAGGATGCCATACGTGGCTCTAAGTGACAACAGAGGTTATCCCTGGCCCGTTCTGGTAGTGGAAGATGACGCTTGACCCTAGGAAGAGGAAGGCTCATAAGGAAAGTTCTCAGGAACTTCTGGAGTTTCATCCCTATTGTCCTCGAAGTCTTGGTCTTGATCTCTTCTTCTCTTACAGGAATGTCTTTGTTCTATGGGCTGGTTATCGGTAGTCTTGGTAGACTTGGAGAGAACCATTTTTCCAGTTTTTGAATGTCTAGAACCTTCGACCATAGATGCTGCCAGAATAAAAAGTTAAAGTTACAGAGAATCCCGAAATATGGGGATAATTAGAATATACAAAAAGCGAATGAGGAAATTTACCAAGAGATCGGGTAGGAATCGTGGTAGGAAAATTCAGGGAACTTAATCCGGCCTTCCTAAGAAAAGCCTCTCCCACAAGAACAATGCACTGATATTTGTCCGACCTCATTTCCTTTATCATGTTTAGTAAACAAGGGTCGTCAAGAATCAGTTTGCCTGTAATTTTCCGACAACCAAAGGTCCAAGTGGAGCCATGGTCCCAGGTAAACTCGGAAGGAATGGTCGATCCATCCGCCAACGTTTGATGAGTTGGATGTCGTACGAAGAAGTAGCTGGATTTCCAGTCATAATTACTAGAGATGGGAGAATCAAAGATAGCATAGCGTGACCTTTGACTCACAAAGAAGTATCCGTGGTTTGAAGAAGTGAAATGCTAAAGCGAAACAGTTGGAAAAAGTTGTGAAAGGATGGTTGTAACCCTTTAGCAACCATTAAAACGGCAAAAGAAACTACAAAAGAGACAAAATTGGGAACCAATTGAGTCATAGAAACGGTGAAAGTAGCCAGAATTTCGAGGAGAAAAGGAGAAAGTGGAAGTCGGAGACCATGCTGGAAATGGGATGTATAGAAGGCACGATAGCCCTCAAGGAAGGAATTGACACTATCCTCTGGAGATGGAAGGAAAATTTCCATAACCCTTGGGAAAGAACCGGCCATATTTCTTCCGCAGGGAGCTCAACTCTTTTTCTTCATGAACACAAGCGAGGAACTCAATTGGTTCGGAGATTTGGGGGTTGGCGCCTTTTGTTTAGTAGCGGCTTTGGCGGCTACCTCTTGATCGGTAAGGATTTCTACCAACAGGGTATATTTTTCTGATAGAAATAGTGTCCTGCAAGCCAGCTGTATGGCTAGCATTAATTGTAATTAATGAGGAACTATTCAATTTAGATTAATAAATGCGCTTTTATTAAATGGTCAACTTTATCTTATGTAATATTTGTCTACGCATAAGGATAGAAGTCCTTAGATCACAGGGCTATGGGACAACCCGTGGACTGATCTCTAAGGCCGTGATCTAGAATATATTCAAGAGTCGTAGAATCCAATCGAGATAGGACATCGTTGGATTCGGTTAGACTCTCACTATTGTGTATACTCCGATGAACTGGAGGACGCTGGGGTCCACGAGCGTGACTGGGATAGTCGATACACATAAGTGGGTGGCTTGCTGGGATGGCAAGCGCACTGAATACCCCAATTAGGAAATAACTCACCATGGAAGCGGTAGTCGCATATCGGGGTTGAAGTTATTCCAATTTACAATAGTATACGAGGAACGATCCCTAACAACTTGAGATGATAGGGTTTATCTTGTACGAGAACGTCTATACTTTGATATGAGTTCCGACTGACTGGGGATCACCAGAAAGTCTCTGTGGACTCATGTTGGGTATAGAGGAACTCGTATGCAGATTCATATCATCAACAAAGGATCCATTGACTCGACTTGATAGGTCGAGAAATTCTCCTATGGATTTCTGTGAGAAATTAATTCTGATGAAATCCTTGGCCAAGGTATCTGACGACTTTATGTAAGTAGCTCATAAAGAACAAGTCAGAAAGAATTTATTTCGAGATCAGAGAACATAAGGTCAAGACAAAAGATAAGGGAATCCGATGAAAGACCATACCCTTAAGTCTCGACTGGGAGATTGATCGATGGAGAGATTGTGTCGTATATGGAAATTGTAAATGATAAAAGGTTCACTGAATTAATTCACCAGTGATTGGGCTCCATGGGCTTGTGACTGGACATCGACCGTGGAGTGTGGGAGAATTCCCAAATTAGCAGGGGTGCTGATTTTGGAATGATTGATCGACAGAGTGTTCGATTAATTTAGAGTATTAATTGCTCGAGTAATTGAATAATATTTAATTACAACCCGCGGCCAATTATGTGGTGAACCTACGGGGGCATACACAATACACATGAAGCGAAAGCGAGGAAGTAGGAACGAACCAGTTGACTGGGTCGACTGGGTCAAAATCGACTGGGTCGATTAAATGGGTGGGTCGACTGGGTCGACCCATATGGAACGAAAATGGATCTAATTGGAATTGGATCAAGATTATAAATTAAATTGGAATTTAGTTTATGAGTAAATTAATTAATTATGATTTAATTAATTAATAGAAAAATTAATTTAATTAGACTTGGAGTTTAATTAATTAATTGGGAGATGATTTAATTAATTGGGCTATTTAATTGGGAAATTAAATAAAGCCTTGAAAGATTAATTAATATGGGCCATGAATTAATTAGAAGACTTAGTCTTCTAATTAAAGAGGGCCATGGCCCATGTAGGAGAGAAGAAACCTAGTCCTATTAGGACTAGGTTAGGAAGATAACTATAAGTAGCTATCTTGTAGTTATTTTTCAAACAACTCCACAAGAAAAATTGCAAGAGCAAAAATTCTCTCTCCCTCTCCCTGTGATCGGCCGAACTGCTCTTCCACTTTGGAAGAATTTTTCGACTTTGATTTTTCGTTCCAAAGTTGTTCTAAAACCTAGATATTAATATACCCTATGTTCCAGTTGATTAGGATATATTAATTTTTCGTGATATTGTGGTGTATCAACTCGTAGAGGCGCAACACGTGGGGCGCTACCAAAAGGTGTGGGTCGATCAACAGGGGTCAGAATTCAGAGCTCATATTGCTAGCCGAGGATTTGCAAGGAGATAGGTATAAACGAGAAAACTTATAATATCTATTTAATTATATTCATATATATACAACTAGAGAATATCCTGGCAAGATTCTTTAAGAGGCCCTAGAAATTTTTTATATTCCGCTGTGCCTAGGGCTGTTTTTCTTACCGAATCCCAACAGTGGTATCAGAGCCAACTCTAGGCTTTGTATATATATGAATTTGCGAATTCTGTGTTTATTAAATCATATGTTTGATTTATGTGGCTAGTTCTTTAACTTTGCATGTTTTAGGACGTATGTTTAATTAACTTGGAGTTAATGTTTAATTTTGGATTCGAAAATTTTATCATGTTGATTTTTTGGATTGGGATTTAATTGACTGGGTTTTGTTTAATTAAATCATAAGTAATCGAAGAAACAAAAAAAAAAAAAAATTTATTAGATCCGACTCGCGGTGGCACGCGGCGGTGCGCGGCAGCGCACCGTGGCTGGGCGGCCACCGCAAGCTGCTGCCAACGGCAGCGTGCTGGCAGCACGCAAGCCGCACACGCTGCGCGCAGCAGCAGCCTTCGGGCTGCTGTTTACGCGCTGCTGTGCGCGGCTGCTCGCTGCCGCACGCAGCCGCGTGCAGCGGCTGCTGCCACAGGCAGCTCACGCGCCGCCTTGGTGGTCGCGCGTGGGCTGTCCTACGTGGCAGTCCTGATTGGTCTCGACTAGTCGTTTTTGGGTTGGACTCTAATTCTGCCTATTTTGAAAGTCCTGAAAATCTTGGAGAATTTTGGAAGATTAGGAAACTTAGAGTTTTTGGATAAGGTAGTTATTTTGTTAGACTTAAACACTACCTTAATTAACTAATCTAGTCAAAATAGGAATATCTTGAAAATCTTGGAGATTTGGAATTTTGGGAAACTTAGAGTTTTGGATAAGGTAAGAATCTTAGAGATTTAGATTACCTTAATTAACCAATTTAATCAAGATAAGAATTGTAGATTACTTAGAGCTCAAGTAAGAGCTAATTAATCTTAGAGGTTAATTGTTAATTCAAAATTAATTAACTTGGATGAATTTTTGCGAATTAAAATTAATGAAGCCGGTAAATTTACATTATTGCCCTTATGTGAATTTATGCATGTTCTTGAGTGAATATGTGGATTGGTCGATTTTGCCCTTAAGCCCTGTGTAGTTTTGGTTTATTTATTTTATGGGTTGTAATTAAATGGGCCTGATTGGTGCCCTTGCTTGCGCAAACAAATGTAATAGAATAGGACCATTTAGATTATGTAAGCTAGGCTTAGATTAGGCTTGGAGCCGAGAAGACCTCATGAAGACTTGGAGATCCACATGGAGGCCCATTTACCTTGGAGGACATGGAGGCCCAATTCATTACATGGAGGCACAATCAAGCTGGATATTACAAGAAGGCCCATGATGTATGGGTTTAAAAATTGTAATAGTTAGGACATTTAATTTTCACCCTAGACTGACCAATTGATTCATCACGTGGCTCGTGATGGATCGCATAGGATGGGCAATCGACCAATCATATCTTGCTAGGTGATGAATGTTTACTTTTTCGCAAATTATTCTTTGATGTATGAGATGCATGCTTAGGATAGAAAACGTAAACAAGATAAGCATAATCTGATGAGACCTCGCACACTTAGAAACCTCCAATTGAACTTAAAATTCAATTAGAATATTAAATCGAATAACGGGCGCATATGAATAGTGTCTATGGTCCGAGCCTATCCAATTACTAGGTCTTAGGCATATTGTACAAATATATCTCGATGTCTCACGAGTCGTGGGTCGAGCTATAGGAAGATAATATGTCTATTGCCTCGATGCACGAGTTAAGTGCCAAGGGAGGGGATAGCAAGGTTTTAGGCGCTGTCTCACGAGTCGTGGGGCGTCTAGGATTGAACTATTTCTCTTCACGAGTATTGGACATGATTTAACGCTAGTAAGTATGGATGTCTCACGAGTCGTGGGTCCATATCGAAAAACGAGGCTAAATGAACTTAAGGGTTAGCTGCGATGGTTAACCGTTGACATAGTCGACCACCAAGTGGATCAAATAGTATGGCCAACGAGTCGTGGGTACTAGGAGATTGCATTTGGGCCTTAAGCCCGCTAGGATATTTTAAATTCCCGAAACTTATGTGGGGGCATAAGATTTTGATTAAAATAGTGGGAGTAATTTGCAAATGAAATCCATGTTTGTGAATTGTGCATTTTAAATTAATCTTTCGCGTATTTATTTCTTCTATCGTCGTTTTGTAGATATAATTTCTAAGAATCCGATTTCCATCATACTTGAACATAACAAATTGACTGGACCAAACTTCCATGACTGGGTCAGGAACCTTAAGATCATTCTCGCTTCTGAAAAGCGAGGTTATGTCCTTGATGGGCCCCCTCCCGAACTTGCTAAGGATGCCGACGACACTGAGAAAGAAGCCGTTGATTTATGGCTTGACGATGACTTGCAGTCACGTTGTCTCATGTTGGCATCCATGTCGAATGAGCTTCAAAAGCAGCACGAGCATATGAAGTCTTCTTTTGAAATCTACACGCACCTGAATGGTCTATTTGGGGTGCAAAGTAGATATGAGCGGTATGAAACTGCTAAGGCTTTGCAACAAACGAGGATGGCTGAAGGTGCTGATGTTCGATCTCACTGCATCAAAATGATTGGGCTCATTGAAAAGCTTAGTCATCTTGACGTAAAGATGGACAAGACCTACTGCCAGGATATAATCCTCCAGTCATTGCCTAGATCATTCGAGCAATTCGTAGTGAACTACAACATGCACAAGATGAATGTTGAACTTCACGAGTTGGCTAATATGCTCGCCACTGCCGAGGCTTCCATGAAAAGAGAGAAGCCAGTGATGGTTGCTACCTCAACCCAATCCAAGTCCAAAAGGACAAAGAAAGGGAAGGGGAAGGGAAATGCTTCTTCAAGCAAAGGCAAAGCACCATCTGGGCCCATAGGGAAGGGAAAGAAGCGTAAAGCTTCGTCTGGTGAACAGAAATGTTTCTACTGCAAGAAACCTGGACACTGGAAGAGGAACTGCAAAGAGTTCTTGGAGAGCTCGAAAGGTATATTCCTTGTTGAAGTTAATTTATCAATTAACTGTGCATCATGGGTGCTAGACACTGCTTGTGGTTCTCATCTTTGTAATGATTTACAGGTGATGGGAGCAACAAGGCCACTTAGGCCAGGGGATTGGATCCTGAGATTTGGCAATGGAGCTAGAGCTGCTGCCGAGGCCATAGGCGAAGTGGAGTTAGATTTAGGTGGTAATACATTAGTCCTTAGGAACGTTCTTTATGTACCTGGTTTGGTGAAAAACATTATTTCAATTCCTGTTTTGGATAATGAAGGTTTTAGTTTTACTATTAATAAAGGTTCCTTTTCGTTATTCATGAATGATAATATGTTTTTCACTGGTACATTAAAAGATGGACTATATACCATTGAACCACCTAAGTTAGTGATGCATGTACAACAAAACAAAAGGAAACAAGATAATGAAATATCTGCCCAATTGTGGCACGCTCGACTTGGACATATATCTAAGTCAAGGATTCAAAAGTTAGCATCATCTGGCGCGATTGAAATCAATCGCATTGATGAAATGCCAACATGTGAACCATGTTTAAAGGGTAAAATGGCTAAGTTGCCGTTTAAGGGAAACCCTGAGCGAGCCAAGCAAACATTGGACTTGATACATACTGACGTATGTGGACCACTAAGAAAGAGCGCCCGTGGTGGCTATGACTACTTCATCACTTTCACTGACGACTTTAGTCGTTATGGATATGTGTTCTTGTTGAAACACAAGTCTGAAGCCTTTGAGCGATTCAAAGAATTCAAGATGGAAGTAGAGAATCAACTTGGTCATACGATAAAGGCTCTTCGTTCTGACCGAGGTGGAGAATTTCTTAGTAACGAATTTCTGAATTATCTTGTAGAGCATGGAATACTATCGCAATGGACTCCTCCTGCAACACCCCAGTTAAATGGAGTAGCAGAGAGAAGGAATCGAACATTGATGGACATGGTTCGATCCATGATGAGTGCCACTGACTTACCTCTTTCATTTTGGGGACATGCCCTCCTCACGGCAACGAAGATACTGAATATGGTACCTTCGAAATCCGTAGAAAAGACACCATACGAACTATGGTTTGGCAAGGCACCCTCATACGCATTCATGCGCATATGGGGATCTCCCGCTTACGTTAAAAAGCTAGTGGGAGATAAATTGGAAACTAAATCCACTTTGTGCAAATTCGTGGGGTATCCGGAAAATTCAATAGGATACGAGTTCTACGATCCTACAAGACAAACAACGTTTGTCTCGAGGAACGCTCACTTCTTAGAGAAGGATTTCTTGGTGGACAAGAAAGAAAATAACGTAGAACTAGATGAGGTCACTGAAGCTGAAAAGACCTTAGAGGTCGATCAAGCTGACCCGTCACCACAGGCAGTGGGAGAAAAAGAGCATGAAAGTGCACCAGAAAGTACACCGATACTTCGTAGGTCAGAAAGACAACGTAGAGAACCCGAGAGGTACTACGGTCTGCTGCATGAGACTGGACAGTCTCTAACCGACCCAAGGACTTACGAAGAGGCTATGCTAGACATAGACTCGGGAAAGTGGCGCGAAGCCATGGAATCCGAACTGGACTCCATGCACTCAAACAAGGTCTGGGCCTTGGTAGATCCACCAGTGGGAGTGGCTCCCGTGGGTTGCAAGTGGATCTATAAGCGAAAGCTTGGAGTGAACGGAGAGGTGATTACCTACAAGGCGCGACTAGTGGCAAAAGGATACACTCAAAGACCAGGTATCGACTTTGAGGAGACCTTCTCGCCCGTCGCAATGCCCAAATCCATTCGGATCTTGCTGGCCATAGCTGCGTGGTATAACTACGAGATATGGCAGATGGATGTAAAGACTGCCTTTCTCAATGGAGACATTGATAAGGAGATCTACATGGAGCAACCAAAAGGATATGCATCCAAAGGAGATGAACACAAGGTGTGCAAACTCCAGAGGTCCATTTATGGACTGAAGCAAGCTTCCTGAAGTTGGAACATTCGTTTTGATGAGACAATCCAAACTTTTGGATTCATCAAGAACATGTTCGAACCTTGCGTGTACAAGAAGATCAGTGGGAGTACAGTTGAATTTTTGGTGCTTTACGTTGACGACATTCTTCTCATTGGAAACAATGTAAAAGCATTGTCTGAAACTAAAGCATGGTTGTCTACACAATTCTCAATGAAGGATATGGGAGAAGCATCCTTTGTACTAGGTATAAGGATCTACCGAGATAGATCAAAAGGACTGCTGGGCCTCTCCCAATCCCAGTACATAGACAAAATCTTGAAAAGATTTAGTATGGAAGAATCCAAGAGAGGATTGCTTCCAATGAGACATGGAATTGCACTCTCCAAGTCTATGGCCCCAAAGACGCCAGAGGAGAGAAGCAATATGTCTCGAATACCGTATGCATCCGCGATAGGAAGCATAATAATGGTATGCTGTGTACGAGACCAGACGTAGCGTACGCTCTAAGCGTTACAAGTCGCTACCAGTCTGATCCAGGTGAGCAGCACTGGATAGCCGTAAAGGCAATTCTGAAGTACCTGAGAAGGACTAAGGAATTGTTCTTGGTATACGGTGGAGGAGAATTGAAATTGGAAGGCTATACAGACTCAAGCTTCCAATGTGATGTAGACGACTTCAAGTCGACATCAGGATATGTTTTCTGCCTCAATGGTGGTGCGGTTAGCTGGAAGAGCTCCAAGCAGGAAACAACCGCGGATTCAACCACTGAAGCATAATACATTGCCGCGAGTGACGCAGCAAAGGAAGGTGTTTGGATGAGGAACTTCATCCAGGAATTGGATGTGATACCTAGCATTGCTGAGCCCATTACTATCTTCTGCGATAATAATGGGGCAATAGCGCAAGCAAAGGAGCCGAGATCTCATCAGAAATCCAAGCACGTACAGAGACGATACCATGTGATAAGAGATATCATTGGTAGAGGAGACATTAAGATGGAACGTGTCGACTCGGAAGATAATACGGCGGACCCGCTAACGAAGCCTCTGCCTCAAAAGGCATTTGAGAAACATCTGCATAAGATGGGACTCAAGAACATAAAAGACTGGCTTTAGGACAAGTGGGAGATTGATAGAAATAGTGTCCTGCAAGCCAGCTGTATGGCTAGCATTAATTGTAATTAATGAGGAACTATTAAATTTAGATTAATAAATGCACTTTTATTAAATGGTCAACTTTATCTTATGTAATATTTGTCTACGCATAAGGATAGAAGTCCTTAGATCACAGGGCTATGGGACAACCCGTGGACTGATCTCTAAGGCCGTGATCTAGAATATATTCAAGAGTCGTAGAATCCAATCGAGATAGGACATCGTTGGATTCGGTTAGACTCTCACTATTGTGTATACTCCGATGAACTGGAGGACGCTGGGGTCCACGAGCGTGACTGGGATAGTCGATACACATAAGTGGGTGGCTTGCTGGGATGGCAAGCGCACTGAATACCCCAATTAGGAAATAACTCACCATGGAAGCGGTAGTCGCATATCGGGGTTGAAGTTATTCCAATTTACAATAGTATACGAGGAACGATCCCTAACAACTTGAGATGATAGGGTTTATCTGGTACGAGAACGTCTATACTTTGATATGAGTTCCGACTGACTGGGGATCACCAGAAAGTCTCTGTGGACTCATGTTGGGTATAGAGGAACTCGTATGCAGATTCATATCATCAACAAAGGATCCATTGACTCGACTTGATAGGTCGAGAAATTCTCCTATGGATTTCTGTGAGAAATTAATTCTGATGAAATCCTTGGCCAAGGTATCTGACGACTTTATGTAAGTAGCTCATAAAGAACAAGTCAGAAAGAATTTATTTCGAGATCAGAGAACATAAGGTCAAGACAAAAGATAAGGGAATCCGATGAAAGACCATACCCTTAAGTCTCGACTGGGAGATTGATCGATGGAGAGATTGTGTCGTATATGGAAATTGTAAATGATAAAAGGTTCACTGAATTAATTCACCAGTGATTGGGCTCCATGGGCTTGTGACTGGACATCGACCGTGGAGTGTGGGAGAATTCCCAAATTAGCAGGGGTGCTGATTTTGGAATGATTGATCGACAGAGTGTTCGATTAATTTAGAGTATTAATTGCTCGAGTAATTGAATAATATTTAATTACAACCCGCGGCCAATTATGTGGTGAACCTACGGGGGCATACACAATACACATGAAGCGAAAGCGAGGAAGTAGGAACGAACCAGTTGACTGGGTCGACTGGGTCAAAATCGACTGGGTCGATTAAATGGGTGGGTCGACTGGGTCGACCCATATGGAACGAAAATGGATCTAATTGGAATTGGATCAAGATTATAAATTAAATTGGAATTTAGTTTATGAGTAAATTAATTAATTATGATTTAATTAATTAATAGAAAAATTAATTTAATTAGACTTGGAGTTTAATTAATTAATTGGGAGATGATTTAATTAATTGGGCTATTTAATTGGGAAATTAAATAAAGCCTTGAAAGATTAATTAATATGGGCCATGAATTAATTAGAAGACTTAGTCTTCTAATTAAAGAGGGCCATGGCCCATGTAGGAGAGAAGAAACCTAGTCCTATTAGGACTAGGTTAGGAAGATAACTATAAGTAGCTATCTTGTAGTTATTTTTCAAACAACTCCACAAGAAAAATTGCAAGAGCAAAAATTCTCTCTCCCTCTCCCTGTGATCGGCCGAACTGCTCTTCCACTTTGGAAGAATTTTTCGACTTTGATTTTTCGTTCCAAAGTTGTTCTAAAACCTAGATATTAATATACCCTATGTTCCAGTTGATTAGGATATATTAATTTTTCGTGATATTGTGGTGTATCAACTCGTAGAGGCGCAACACGTGGGGCGCTACCAAAAGGTGTGGGTCGATCAACAGGGGTCAGAATTCAGAGCTCATATTGCTAGCCGAGGATTTGCAAGGAGATAGGTATAAACGAGAAAACTTATACTATCTATTTAATTATATTCATATATATACAACTAGAGAATATCCTGGCAAGATTCTTTAAGAGGCCCTAGAAATTTTTTATATTCCGCTGTGCCTAGGGCTGTTTTTCTTACCGAATCCCAACATTTTCAGGAGGACTTATGTCCGCGATCTCAGCCTGCTCAGGAGGGGGCTCTGAGAACCCTCCGGGACATTAGTAGGGATCACATCATCTAGAGTTGATGAGTTAGGATCTCTAGAAGTGGAGGCCATTTCGAGAATTGTTTGAATAATGATCGATAAATATATCAATTACGGAGCTTATCGACTTAAAATTTTACTGCAGAGAATTGGAAGACAGAGAGTAAAAAGTAATTGTGTCTAAGACGATTATATATATATACGAAGTTCAAAGGACACTTTAGCCCCTTCGCGATGATACTTTTTTGCGCCATCGATAGGAGTGAATGGACTCCTCAAATCTAAACTGTTGGATGAAGATGAAAATTAATGAACAAGTAAGTTAGAAGTTAAAGAGAGGTTTTGATGATTTCCAAAACATCATAACCAACTAAGTAAGGAATGCTTAGTAAAGTCCCTCAGAAGAATTTTGATCAACTCTAAAGACAAATCAGACATGTCAAAATTCAGAATGGCCCAGAAGACTATTGATCTGCTGCTGAAGGAAGAAATCAGTTTAGTGAAAATCAGCCGACTCAATCAGATTTGTTAAAGTTTGGGATCAGCTCATTACATCATCGGACGAGTGATTATGATATCAGCCAAGTGAAGGCGATCAGGAAGTCTCTCCAACGGTAATAAATGCACTTGGAGTAATAAATGCTGAAGAAGGAGCGTATTTATGGCAAATGATTGAAGAAATCCTCGTATCGGCTCGATGCATTAAATGCTGCTGACAGAAAGTACTGTTGACAGTACTGTAGCAGTACAGAGAGCCGTTTGCAGAGTTTAAGGACCAGTACTCGAGGCAAATTTGAATTATGCCTTTTCTTCAACGGACATTTTTCAAATCAAGAGTATAAATAGTTCGCGAGTTTGAGAGAGAAGATAGACAACACAACTGAGATCAATCCTGCGAAGCAAAATCTTCTAAGTCTCAAAAACTCAAGAACAACTCACTAGTCTGCCGAAGTTATTTGTTAACTGAATCTAGTTGAAGTCAAAAGAAAAATCATTTTTTGAGTGAATCTGTATTGTAGAGTGTTGTGAGAAGTAGATATCCATCTAAGTGAGTGATTTTACTTCAGAAGCTAGGAGTTTCTTAGTGATTTCCTGCTGTGAACTTACGTCTCATCATTTGTTGTAGAGCTTAAGCCGAGTATATTGTAAACTGTGTGTTTATAGTATAACCCAAGATCTAAGTGACTTGGAAGAGTGGACTAAAGGATTTTCATCCATATAACCACTATAAAAATTCTTTGTGTTTTAACTAGCATTATTTTCTTGCATATCATCAAAGTTGCATTAAACACTTTAGAAAACTGTTTGAAAAGATTTTAAAAAGGAGTTTGTTAAAACCGGGGATAAAATCTTTCAAAAGACTAAGTTTACTTGTGAAAAACACTTTAAATTATCCGCTGCAAGTATTCTGTTTTTAAAACTGTTTTAGCTGAAATCACCTAAGTAGTTATCAGAAGAGTGGTCAACTCTGCTGTTCAAGATTTGTTAACGATCAGCATAGTCAGCTTACTGTTCGATATAAGCTTAGTCTGCTGATAGACGACTTGAAAGTTTTGAAGTCCAAAAATTTTCAGAGGTCTATTCACCTCCCCCCCCCCCTATAGACCTCATCTGACCACTTGGGACCAACATAAACAATGCCCGTCAACATGGGCAAAGATATGACTATTTATGTAACGGTGCACTATTTTCCTTATTTTGGATTTTTTCCCATAGGGTTTTTCCGAGTGAGGTTTTTAATGAGGCACAATTCATAAATCAATTCAATGAGATCAACTACTTCTATGAGCTACGACTACATCTTTGCTCGAAGAAGTGAAGGAGTACTAATGGGGGCTATTTTACACCCTAAAGGATAGTCGAGAACTCGGGAAGAATAGGGTTGTTCCGACTAGATACTCAGCCTAAGTGCAGATCGACTGTGGAGGTCGTCTAGACCTAAGATGAGCGTCTCGTCGACCTAGCACATGAGTCCGAAGTCCTTCGGGACATTAGTCTGAGTCCAATTATGGCTATGTTTCCTTGTATAGCTAGGGGCGAAGATCTATATAAATCCACCTCTTACATTGTATTAGGGCACAACACAGATTATCATACTTACGCCTACATACTTTGTAATACGTGAGTAATTGAATAATAGAGCCTTTGCTACACATATTACGTAATTTTTCTTCTGTTCTTACGTTGCCTGTTTGTTCATCTTTGTGTTGATCCATCCGGAGTAAAGTAACTAAGCCCGTGAATTATACATAATCAAGCCTAAATCAAATTATTATTGATATTACTGAACCTAACTAAATTCGGTAAAATCAACATAGCCAAAAAAGCTCACACATGGACTAGACCTAGTACTACTGATGGTACTAGTAGAACAAAAACTAGTGGAATTTACTATCTTAAGGAAGAAGACAACCTTAAAGCACAAGTTGAAGCATTGACTAACAAATTAAAAGCTTTAGAAACAAAAGATAATAAAAAACATCAACCAATTGCATGGGTAGAGTCACAAGATAGTTGTTTCATTTGTGGTGGGGTAGATCATTTAGCTCAAGTATGTCCTACACTTGGTGATATGAGAGAGGTTTACGAAGATCAATGTATTTAGGAACATATAGGAAACCTTTCACCTTAATATGAGACGTACAATCTTGGTTGGAGAAATCACCCTAACTTTAGTTGGAAATCTGAGGGACAAGCACCTAAAACTTACCCTGCACAAAAAGTAATGCTCACCAAAATAGGAATCCTTTAGAGGACACACTTCAAGCATTTATTGAGGCACAAAGTAAGACTAATCAAAAGGTAGAAGCCATAATAAATTAGATTGTTGAAGAAAACAAAGAGATAAAAATCAAATTGGTAAGCTAACTAGTGCTCTACTATACAAGAGCGAGGCAAGTTTCCTTTCCAACCACAGTTTAATCCTAAGGGGCAACATAAGGTAGAATCTTCCGAATCACATAACATCAAAGATATCAATGCCATCACCACTCGTAGCGGTAAGGTCATAGAGGGACCAACTTTACCTAGTCGGCCAAATGACCCCCCTAAAGTAGTAGAGCAGAAAGCCTTGGTCCATGTTCCTTTCCTTCACGCACTGAAACTGGGAAAAATATCAGAAAATCATGGTGAAATCTTGAACATTTGAAACACATAAAAATTAATTTGCCTTTGTTACATGTTATCAGGCAGGTACCTTCATATACAAGGGTGATTAAGGACTTTTGACCGAGCAAGTAAGTGCAGTGATTGAGCAAAAGGTACCACCTAAATATTAAGATCCTGGGTGTCCCACAATAACCTGTCAGATTGGTCCACATGAGTTTAGTCAAGCTTTATTAGACCTTGGAGCAAGTGTAAACCTTATACCATACTCTGTTTACTAGCAACTTGGCCTTGGAGAGATCAAGCCTACATCTGTCATTTTGCAACTAGTTGACCTAACCATTCGTAGACCCAAATGAATAGTCGAGGATGTTTTGCTTCAAATTGATAAATTCTATTATCCTGTTGATTTCTTGGTTTTGGATACTCAATCTCTGGTCAATACGGAGTCATCTCCTCGTGGATACGACCGCCCAATCTATTCTACATCGATCGCTTTGTTTCGACAAGTTTGGGGG
Source organism: Penstemon eatonii (assembly GCA_038501285.1). Lineage (NCBI taxonomy): Eukaryota > Viridiplantae > Streptophyta > Magnoliopsida > Lamiales > Plantaginaceae > Penstemon > Penstemon eatonii. The sequence continues at coordinate 33,006,501 of CM076710.1, read as the reverse complement.
TAATTAAATTTTGGGATCCTTGAAATGCGGGTGACAAAATCTCTTTTCTTTCAAGTTTGGGAGTCTAAGATACCACTGATCCTCGGTAGACCTTTCCTTCCTACAATAAATGCTATCATCAATTGTAGGAATGGTCTCGTGAAGCTTACATATGGTAATATGACATTGGAAGTCAATGTATTCCATGTTGGGAAGCAACTATAAGATGAAGATGAGTGTCACCATACTTATATGATATATTCATTGGTGTCTGAAACATTCGAAAGGGAAAATTCTGAATCTTTACACTATCTCCTTTGTAATTCTGATTTTGATGATTCGCTTAACTCTGTTAATAATATTAATTCATCTAATTTTATTAATGAAACATGGTTAAATGAAATGAGTGTTTGGCAGCCACACTTTGAGGAGCTACCAAAAGAAAGAACACAACCAAGGGCATCTTCCATTGAGGCACCAAAAGTCGAGTTATCTCAACTACCAGAAGGACTGAAATATGCATTCTTGGGACCAGGTGATACATTTCCTGTTATAATTTCGTCTAAACTTAGTGTCGAGCAAGATGATAAACTCATAAATTTTTGAAAGTACATAAGTCGGCACTAGGTTGGTCGATAGCTGATATTAAAGGTATTAGTCCCTTAATTTGTTCACATAAGATTCATTTAGAAGAAGGTGCTAACCCACGTAGAGATCCTCAAAGAAGATTAAACCCCACCATGAAAGAAGTAGTGAAAAAAAAGGTCTTGAAATTATTAGATTTAGACATCATATTTCCTATATCTGATAGTCAATGGGTTAGTCCTACACAAGTAGTAACAAAGAATCTGGAATTACAGTTGTAGAAAATGAAGAAGGGCTATTCCCACTAGAGTTCTAACTGGGTGGGCATGTGCATTGATTATAGGAAATTAAACTCTGCACACGAAAAGATCATTTTCCACTTCCTTTTATTGATCAAATATTGGAACATATAGCTGGTCATCCGATTTATTGCTTTCTTGATGGATATTCTGGATATTATCAAATTGAAATAGCTTTGGAGGATCAAGAAAAGACAACAGTTACATGCCCTTTTGGTACTTTGCATTTCGTAGAATGCCATTTGGTTAATTTATGTAATGCACCTCTACTTTCCAACGTTGTATGATGAGCATATTTTCTAATATGGTTGGAAAAATTCATGGAAGTGTTTATGGATGATATAACTGTTTTTGGAGACTCTTTTGATTCTTGTTTACTTAACTTGAAAGCTGTTTTGAGCAGGTATGAGGAAAAAGGTCTCGTTCTGAACTGGGAGAAATGTCACTTCATGGTTTCATATGGGATTGTTTTAGGTCATATAGTGTCCGAAAAAGGAATAGAGGTTGACAAAGCCAAAATTGAGTTAATTTCTAATCTACATATACCCAAAACTAAGATGTTAGGTCATTCCTTGGATATGCTGGTTTTTATTGGAGGTTCATATAAAATTTCTCTTCTATATCTCGTCCGTTGTGTAACCTCTTAGCCAAAGATGCTAGGTTCGATTGGACTCCCTAGTGTGAAAAAGCATTAAAACCACTTGTCCAAAAACTCACTACCTCACCCATCTTCAAATCACCAGATTGAAACTTACCTTTCGAGATCATGTGTGACGCTAGTGACCATGCTCTTGGAGCCGTTTTAGGACAACGTAGGGAAGGAAAACCATTTGTTATCTATTAAGCTAGTAAGACCTTAAATAGTGCTCAACAGAACTACTCTACTACTGAAAAGGAACTGCTAGCAGTCGTCTTCGCTATGTAAAAATTTCGATCTTATCTTATTGGTTCACCTATTACTGTTTATACTGACCATGCAGGTCTTAAGTATCTTCTTTCCAAAAAGGATGCTAAGGCTTGTTTGATCAGGTGGATTCTTATGTTACAAAAATTTGATCTAAAGATTAAAGATAAGAAGGGTGTTGAGAATGTTGTGGCGTATCATCTATCTCGTTTGGAGTTCATTGATTCTACAAAAGATCCCCCAGTTCGAGATGACTTTCCCGATGAACAATTGTTCAATGTAGATCAATTGTCATGGTATGCTAATATTGTTAACTACTTGGTTTCTGGTGAACTTCCATCGAGTTGGACTGCACAAGATAAGCGTAAGTACTTGATCGAGCTTTGATGCGCAGGTATGGTGTTATTCACAAGGTTTCCAATGCATATCATCAGCGAATCAATGGGCAAGCTGAGCTAGAAAATAGGGAAATTAAGCAAATTCTTGAGAAAACGGTTAACCAAAACCGCAAGGATTGGTCTTTACGACTTTCTGATGCACTTTGGGCATACCGTACTGCTTACAAGACTATTCTAGGGATGTCCCCTTATCGCATTGTTTATGGGAAAGCTTGTCATTTACCCGTAGAGTTAGAACATAAAGCTTATTGGGCAGTTAAATCACTTAATTTTGATTTGAATGTTGCAGGTCTTCAAAGGAACTTACAATTTTCAGAAATAGAAGAATTAAGGAACGATGCTTATGAAAACTCATAGATCTACAAAGATAAACTGAAAGTCGCTCATGACAAACAAAATCCTTAGAAAGAACTTTGAGCTAAACCAACGATTATTTGATCGGGGCTAAATTGTACTGTAAGGAATAACCGCCAGCTCGGGTAAGAATATATAGATTGTTCAGACCTATTAAATAGATCCGATCGAGAGGTCGAAGAAGAAGTTCATCTCGACCAAAGAAAACATATCTTGTCGACACAGAGTAAAGAAGCCGAGCGCGTAAAGAATATTGCTCAAGATCCTAGTCTGGTTAGGTAACCTTATAATGTTAGGATTATGAACTCTATATGAAGGGGGACCTGCATTGTATTAGGGCTACGCTAAGCATCTCATACGTTAATACACGATAAACATATTATATTAGCCATATACTTACAATCAATAATATAGATTTTGCTCTACATCATACATCTTTTACTTATTCGTTACTTAATTGTTACTGACATCGTTCTTCTTCTTCTTCTTCTTCTTCTTCTTCTTCTTCTTCTTGTGTAATACCATCCGGAGTAGATTAATTAAGCCCTTTATTAATTTGATCTAAAACCGTTCCCATCATACCAAATATTGATACTTGTCGAACTCCAACGAAATAACGCAACACAAGAACCCACAGCTGTGGAGAACGTACACGAAAATTCTAATTGGGGGATATGGACAATCCTCCACCTATTACGTAACAACAAGAATCTGATCACGCTAGGACTCAAGGCGAACGCCCTGGCTCGAACAGGCAGGGTTCGATGGGACAGTGGATCCCTGCTGAAAACCCGCCCCAAACTAAGCCGCCTGTCCAAGCAATCCCACCCCCGCTGCTTAATAGAGAGGAAAAACTTAGGCAGATGGCACAACTTATTGGCTCTTTATGGTCCGAAATCCTTGAGGCTCCCGATCGAGAAGCTATAAACCCAAAAATTATCCGAGAACAACCTGCTAGGAGACCCAGAGGAAAGCGGATCGTATTTCCAACCAAGCAGATAGCCCGGGGACCGATCAACGTTCACTAATCACTCGCCCACGTAACAACGCAAGACAAGTCGATAACAATATTCGAGCAGGAGTAAGACCTAATCGGGCAAGAGCTAATGCTTGTCCTGTGAGGGTTAACTCTGGTGAACAGACCATTATCCCAGTCGATGATGATTTGGTTGAGCCAATACGCAACCAACCTCGTACTGTTCGAGTATCAGAAATAGAGATCGAAAGGATGGTACAGGAGAGGGTAGAACAGAGATTATTAGCTACCCAACAACCATGGCCTAGAACCAGAGAAGTTAAAGAAAGCATAGCCGCATGTTCTCCATTTTGCAGAAAAAATAAGTAGGCATAGGCGTCGGGACAATTACCGGGTCGATTACCTCGCTATGATGGAACCACCGATCCTGATGATTACATATTTAGTTTCATGAATATAATGAACTTGTACGCTCATTCTGCAGAGTACACGGCAAAGCTAATGGTCACCACTTTTGAGGGGTTAATGCTTGATTGGTTCGGAAAGCAACCCTCAAATTCAATATTTAGTTTAAGGGAATCATGCAATAAACTCACCCAGCAATTTGCAAGCCAGAAACTACAGAAACTCCTGATGAGTTATCTGGGAACAATCACACAACAAGAAGGTGAATCCTTGAGAAGTTGGCTTGGAAGAATCAGTGTCGAGTTGCTAAAGATCGATTCTCTGAACATAGACTACATTATATCGATCATGTTCGAACTTACTAAGAATAGGCAATTTGGAAATGCCCTTAGTAGAAAACAGCCGCGAAATTTTGCCGATATAATGACCTTTGCTTCTAAGTATATGACCCAAGAAGAGATGAACTCATTATTTACTTTCAGTAAAATGTTTCGTCTGATACCTGTGATCGTGCTTTTACTTTCTCCAAACCAAATCATGAACTTTGAGTCGTGGACAAAAATGTTCGAAATCCGAACTCGCACACTTTTTTGTGAACCCTCAATTCTCCGAAAAAGACTTTACTCGTCTAGAATATCGACAAACGAAGCTCCACCCATCTAGAATATAGGCGAACGACGTGGCCTCTCAGATATACCTTGTCTGAGACGGGTTCGCATTGCGGTATTCTGACGGTCAATCCGGCCTAATAGTGGATCAACTCCCTCGTGCGCATCTCCGCTCTTGAGCATCAGCTTCTTCAAGGTGATTCTTGAAGAATGGTGCCTCCGAAATTGCTAGGAGTAATTAAACGGGAACTGATCCTTGCAACTTCAGCTCTGAAAAGGGTGTGAATGAACCAGCAGGAGGCGGCAGCAAGAAAAGGGCAGTTCATATTGCCTTACTTCAAAGCCTGATGCCTCATCGATCAATGACTAGTTCGAGTCTTACGCTCGCGGATGAAGACCTTAGATCGGTTAAAAGTCCTAGAGATAGGCTTCGAATCTGCTCTCCGCAGCTCTGCTAGTCGCTCAGATACCCATAGCATAGGTCCTAGAACATGTAGTAGGATAGTCCACAAAAAATGTAACTTTTCCTTTTGGGCTCGAATTTCTCTATTGGACGAACCACTTGTAATTGCTCGTAAAAGTTTATGAATAAAAAGTCTCTTCTTCGATCCATACATGCCTTGCAATTTATTTTCCTTGTTTATTCAATTTGAATATCAACATAATTGGAGTTCGAAATAATTGATCAGATAAGCATCAAACTAAAATCATAAGTGAATTCGATCATTGGATAATCTGACCTGAAATGAATAAGTATTTATAACTGATAGAAATAGTGTCCTGCAAGCCAACTGTATGGCTAGCATTTATTGTAATAAATAAGGAACTATTCAATTTCGATTAATAAATGCACTTTATTAAATGGTCAACTTTTATCTTATGTAATAATTATCTACGCATAAGGATAGAAGTCCTTAGATCACAGAGCTATGGGATAACCCGTGGACTGATCTCCAAGGCCGTGATCTAAAATATATTCAAGAGTCGTAAAATCCAATCGAGATAGGACATCGTTGGATTCGGTTAGACTCTCACTATTGTGTATACTCCGATGAACTGGAGGACGCTGGGGTCCACGAGCTTGACTTGGATAGTCGATACACATAAGTGGGTGGCTTGCTGGGATGGCAAGCGCACCGAATACCCCAATTAGGAAATAACTCACCATGGAAGCGGTAGTCGCATATCGGGGTTGAAGTTATTCCAATTTGCAATAGTATATGAGGAACGATCCCTAACTACTTGAGGTGATAGGGTTTATCTGGTGCGAGAACGTCTATGCTTTGATATGAGTTCCGACTGACTGGGGATCGCCAGAAAGTCTCTGTGTACTCATATTGGGTATAGGGGAACTCGTATGTAGATTCATATCATCAACAAAAGATCCATTGACCCGACTTGATAGGTTGGGAAAATCTCCTATGGATTTCTGTGAGAAATTAATTCTGGTAAAATCCTTGGCCAAGGTATCTGACACTTTATGTAAGTAGCTCATAAAGATTAAGTCAAAGAGAATTTATTTCGAGATCAGAATACATAAGGTCGAGATAAAAGAAAAGGGAATCCGATGAAAGACCATGCCCTTAAGTCTCGACTGGGAGATTGATCTATGGAGAGATTATGTCGTATATGAAAATTGTAAATGATAAAAGGTTCACTGAATTAATTCACCAGTGATTGGGCTCCATGGGCTTTTGGCTGGACATCGGCCGTGGAGTGTGGGAGAATTCCCAAATTGGCAGGGGTGCTAATTTTGGAATGATCAATCGACAGAGTGTTCGATTGATTTAGAGTAAGTCTTACTCGAATAATTAAATAATATTTAATTATAACCCACGGCCAATTATGTGGTGAACCTACGGGGGCTAGGTCGACTGGGTGAATAATCGAGTGGGTCGATTAAAATGGATGGGTCGACTGGGTCGACCCAATTGGAACAAAATAGGATCCATTTGAAATTGGATCAGGATCATGAATTAAATTGGAATTTAATTTGTGAGTTAATTAATTAAGTTGGATTTAATTAATTAAAGGAATAATTAATTAATTGGACTTAGAGTCAAAATTAATTAATTGGGAGACTAGTTAATTAATTGGGCTACTTAATTGGGAGACTAAATAAATCCTGGTCAAAATTAATTAACTGGGCCATGAATTAATTAGAAGACTTAGTCTTCTAAATTAAAGAAGGCCATGGCCCATGTAGGAGAGAAAAGTTCTAGTCCTAATAGGACTAGGTTAGGGAGATAACTATAAGTAGGTAACTTGTAGTTATTTTCACACAACTCAACAAGCAAAAATTTGAGCAGAGCAAAAATTCTCTCCCTTTCCCTTATCGGATCGGCCGAACCCCTTTTGTGTTTGGAAGAATTTTTCGTTTTTCGATTTTGTTCCTAAATCGTTCCTAATTCCTAGATCTTAATATATCTTGTGTTCTAGTCGATCAAGATATATTATTTTCGTGATATAATGGTGTATCAACTCGTAGAGGCGCAACACGTGGGGCGCTACTCGAAAGGCCTGGATCGATTTTGCTGGAGCAGAAATCAGAGTTCGTTTTGCTGACTGCCAACTTGGATTTGCAAGGAGATAGGTATAACATGTAAACTTATACTATCGTTTTAATTAATATTTATATATATACACCTAGAGTAGTATCCTGGCAATATTCCGTAAGAGGTCCTAAAAATTTTATATTCCGATGTGCCTAGGGCTGTTTTTCTTACCGAATCCCAACAATAACTTTGATGATCGAACTTGAACCTTGATTTCCATCCGAAGAATACTTTCAACTGATCTTTGAATAAATTAATCCAGAGAGGAATAACTTGTTATATTCTTGATCGAATTAACTCACAACTATACCAAGCCTTCTTATGAATTCAAACTCGCAAACTCCTTGATCCATATTATCGATCGAAAAATCGTAATTGACTATCGGAGAGTTTCACTCTTTGATCTAAGGGGCATCGCAACGGCTTTCACCCTTAGTCATTTTTTCTTTCTCGAGGTTCATAGCAACGACTTTCACCCATAGTCATTTTTTTTCGAGGGTCATAGCAACATCTTTCACCCACTCCATTTTTTTTATCTAAGGGGCATAGCAACAACTTTCACCCTTAGTCATTTTTCTTTCTCGAGGGTCATAGCAACAACTTTTACCCATTTCATTTTTTTATCTAAGGGGCATAGAACAAGCTTTCACCCTTAGTCATTTTTCTTTCTCGAGGGTCATAGAAACAACTTTCACCCATTTCATTTTGATGAGGGGTACTTTGGATATTCTATTTTAGGAAGGACTTGTACGATCGGAATCCGACCTCGAAGACGTATCAACCGATCTCCAATACTAGTCAGACTGGTCCGATCGTTGGCAGAGGGATTCATGCTCAGATTTCACTGTTGGGGCGATCCCAGGCCCAGGCCCTTGGGCTGAGAAATACACCCCTGCAGATGGTTCAACTGGCACACCACCTCAACTATAAATACCACAAGCATTTATGACGCCAGACACGCTTTCCCAAGTGCTCCTTGCTCGAAGCTACAGCTCGAAGCATCCTCGGAACTTAGATTCGATCACACTGTATGTATTAGCCTCAAGCTTGTACGGCATACAGTAATGCTCAAATAGGACTCTGAATTGAATTGTATTGTAATCACAATCGATAATATACATATTTGACCCCGTTATTAGTATTACCGCACCTTTATTTGTCTTACTTTCTATTATTGATCCCGAACAAAACCACGTTAGATCAATTGGCGCCCACCGTGGGGCTTTATTTGGGTGTTAGATCGAAATATGCCTACTACGAGGCGAAATACATACATGCGAGGAGAGCCTTCACACGTAGCTGGGGCGCATAATTCTGTCAATAATGAGCCCGATAATCTTTCTAGAGCGGCTCGACAACAAGAGGCTCCGCCGATTATTCCCCAAGATGATATTCCGATTCGTACAACCGTCGCCGATCTGAGATCCATTATAGGCACAATGTGCAGGGAATTTTTGAATAGCGGAAGAGCTGATCAGTCGCTAGTGGATCAGCCTGCAGTGCATGGGAGACCTGAAATCCCATCCTCGAATATTCAGAAGGAAAGGAGTGTGCTTCGACCGATATCGAAAGCACCCGCGGCAAACCCTTCCCAACCTGCTCCGTCGAGGTCCAATATCCGATCAGGATTACCTTCTAAAGCAGTACATGATGTTGAGGACTCAGTAGTTTGGGAGAGCCATCCTTTGGTAGCTGACAAAACAAAGAAATCGACCTACAAGAGAATCACTGAAGCTGAACAAGAGAAAATTGTGCAGGAGATAGTTGCCAAGATATTAGACAGAGATGAGTTGATTAAATAAGCTCGGCATGTGGGTACGACAATCAGACGTACCGAGATAATGCAAAATAGATAAACTTTCCGAGAAAATATCAGAGATAGAGAGATCGGAAACAGTATCTTGAGATGTTCACCTTTTTTCCAAGAGATTCGAGATGCTCGAAACACTGAGACGGTGCCAACGAGATTACCACGGTATAACGGGACTACCGACCCCACGGAACACATTAACAGCTTTATTAATGTGATGAATTTGTATGGACACTCGGAAGACTTCTGCTGCAAAATCATGGTTACGACCTTCGAGGGAATTGCCCTTGATTGGTTCGAAAAGTTGCCACCGAAGTCTATCTTCTCTTTTGATGAGTTCTGTGATAAAATTATACATTAGTTTGCGAGCCAGAGGAAGCCAACGTTGCCTGCGAACCATCTGGGGATGGTGAAACAGATGGAAGGTGAAACTTTGAGGCAATGGTTGGCAAGATTCAGCATCGAACTTCTTAAAGTCGATACTCCGCAGATCGAATACCTGTCCTCTCTGATGTTCGAATTAACGAAAAATACACAGTTCGTGAATGCACTGTGTAGGAAGCAGCCAAAATCCTTTGAAAGGATCATGGAAATAGCAGAAAAGTATATGATACGGGAAGAAATGAACAAGTTAAAACACGCTCAAAACCCGAAGATCCCCCTCAGAAAGAAACAGGATAGAACTCCTATACCGAAATCGGGCGATTATGGAGGATCAAACATGGGATCAGTATGGCAGAGACTCAACGCCTACAAACCCCAGATGCAAAACCACCGACCTAATGTCTATGTTCCGGTCTCCAATCCCAATCAACCTCCACGCCCGGGAAAGATCCACTTTACGAAATTAAACACCACAAAGGAAGAAATTCTAACTGTATTGGAGGAATGGAATTTGATACCCGATGCAGAAAGGATTACTCAAGCAAGACCGAGAGCTTTGAACTATGATAAGTATTGCTGATATCGTTGAGCTCGAGGACATAGTACGGAAAATTGTTATCAGTTGAAGGTTGAGATTGAGAAGTTAATTGTACAAGTAAAACTTAAAGAGTTTGTCAAAAGGGGAAACTATAACAACCGTTATAGATTCAGCAACGAAAATCTCGAAATCAGGCTGAAGAGCAACCGAATGGAGTGATAAACATGATTGCTGGCGGACCAGCGGGGGGAGAGAGCAGAAATGCAAGGAAAAGACCAATGAGGTCGATCAAGGCAGTTGTGTTCGGTTCTGGTGAAAGTAGAGAAATCCGAGCACAAGCCAGTATACTAGTTGAGCAAGTTATTATAGGGCGCAGAAAAGAACTATATGGAGATCGAAAAGTTCGCACTTGCTCTAGTAGTGGCTGCTCGAAGATTGAGGCCCTATTTTCAGACTTATAAGATCATTGTTTTAACTAACTAACCCTTGAGGCAAGTCCTATCTAAACCCGAAGCTTCGGGAAGATTAATAAAGTGGGTGGTGGAGCTCGGACAATTTGAGATTGAATACCAACCAAGAATGGCAGTCAAGGCTCAAGGTTTGGCGGACTTTATCATTGAAACAACAAGGGCAGAAATTTCAAATGAAGCAGGATCATCAGAAGTTAATTCGATCAAGGAGGTCAAGGATCCGGTATGGTTGATGCACGTGGATGGATCCTCAACTAAATAGGGAGGAGGAGCAGGATTCCATTTCCAGGGCCCTAGCGGGGAAGATTTGAGCTACGCCATCACATTGGAGTTTGTTATCACTAACAATGAGGCAGAATATGAAGCTCTAATCGCGGGACTGGAGATGGCTCTAAAGGCAAAGGTAAAATCCCTTACTGTACTTACCGATTCTGAACTTGTACATAGACAGGAAATAGGTATTTACGAGGCAAAGGAGTTCAGTATGATCAAGTATCTCAACAAGGTGAAAGATCTTATCTCCAAATTTCAAAGGTTCGAAATCCAACCAATTCCCAGGGAAGAGAATCTGTGGGCAGATCTGTTATCGAAATTTACGGGAACGACCGATTGGAAGAAAGACAGGGTTATCACATGGTTACTTTCGAACACACCGGCTATTGAATTAGACGTTACTCCAAACGTCGATATTATGGAAATTGATGAGCAGAAACCCTCCTGGGTTGATCCCTTCCTCGAACATTTGAAAGAAGGAAAACTTCCTGAAGATGCAAATGATGCTCGGATGCTTATATACCGAGCACCATCCTTCGCCTTGGTGGACGGTCAACTCTATAAAAGATTCTCTTCAGGAATCTTGCTAAAATGAATCCTTGAAAGTCAGTATGATATGATTCTGAGAGAAGTCCACGAAGGGGAAGCTGGAAGTCACTGTGGCGTTCGGGCATTGGCTTTAAAATGTTTGAGGGTGGGATATTATTGGCCTACTCTTATTTTCGACTCGGTTGATTATGTGAAGAAATGCCATCATTGCCAAATTCATTCGAATTTGATCCACCAACTAGCAGAGCAGATGCATTCTATTCCTATTTGTTGGCCCTTCGATAAATGGGGTATTGATATCGTTGGTCCTTTTCCGACTGCAAGAGTAATAAATAATTATGTGTTGGTTGTCATGGAATACTTCAGCAAATGGGTAGAGTGCATGGCCTTGACAAATATCACCCAATTCCAAGTTATAAATTTTTTTTGGATGAATATTATCTGCAGGTTCGGAATTCCCAGAGTATTGATCTCAGATAATGGAACTCAGTTCGCTGGAAAGAAGATCTTAGAATGGTGTGAGAAGTTCGATATACAACAGAATTTCACATCTGTTGGACATCCACAAGCGAATGGACAGACTGAGGTCGTAAACAGAGAGATCGTCGGATCTTTGGAAAAACGCTTAGCCGAGGCAAAGGGAAAATGGCTCGATGAACTTCCTGGAGTCATATGGGCCAATAGAACAACTGTGAAAGCTGCTACAGGCGAGACTCCTTTTAGTTTGGTTTATGGGTCAGAGGCTATTATTCCGGTCGAAATTCTTATACCATCTCCCATGGTCGAATTCTATGATCCCGAGAATAATCAATCATTGAGGGAAATGGACGTAGATCATGCTAATAATAAGAGGGACCAGGCTAAATTAAAAATTCAAGTAGCAAAGTCCAACATGGAGAAGGCGTGTAATCAGAAAGTCAGGATCCGAACCTTCAAGGTCGGGGATCTGGTGCTAAAGAAGGTCGAGGTTTCGAAACATGTTGGGAAACTACAGCCTAATTGGGACGGCCCTTATGTTGTTGTCGAGGTTGGAAACAAAGGTTCCTACAAGATTGCTTATCCAAATGGAGAAGTTCTACCTCTAACATGGAATGCGGTTAATTTAAGTAAGTATTATGGAAAATGAAGGCTTTGTAATGAATCTCAGTTTATCTATCTTTGTAGTTCTTTATTCCGCTTTGTTATTTCTCCTATTATTGAAGAATTCAATGAAATTTTGCTATGGGTGAAAGTTGTTGCTACAACCCTCGAAGATTGATTAAGAGTGAAACCCATTGATGTGCCCCTTAGATCAAATAACAAAAATGGGTGAAAGTTGTTGCTACGACCCTCAAAGATTGACTAAGGGTGAAAGCCGTTGCCCTTTAAATCAAATAAAAAAATTGGGTGAAAGTTGTTGCTACGACCCTCGAAGATTGACTAAGGGTGAAAGCCGTTGCTATGCCCCTTAGTTCAAATAAAAAAATGGATGAAAGTTGTTGCTACGACCCTCGAAGATTGGCTAAGGGTGAAAGCCGTTGCTATGCCCCTTAGATCAAATAAAGAAAAATGGGTGAAAGCCGTTGCTACGACCCTCGAAGATCGACTAAGGGTGCAAGCCGTTGCTATGCCCCTTAGATCAAATAAAAAAATTGGGTGAAAGTCGTTGCTACGACCCTCGAAAACTGACTAAGGGTGAAAGCCGTTGCTATGCCCCTTAGATCAAATAAAGAAAAATGGGTGAAAGCTGTTGCTACGACCCTCGAAAATTGACTAAGGGTGAAAGCCGTTGCTATGCCCCTTAGATCAAAATTTTGACAATTCGATATATTACAAGTGTGTATTAATCCTTCCGTTCGATATTTTATCTGATCAATTATTCGAAATCGGTTAGTGGCATTTCTCCGAGTAAAGGTTAAACATTCAGGATAAAATTATTAAAGCTATGCAATGGGCAAATTCAATTCGTTCTCGGTTTCTTACCATCATTTTGTCCGATCAAGTAACTCGAGCCACAATTTAGTTGTATTAGCTAAAAATTGTTACAAGCAGTTACATATAACTGCTTACTTTGAGGATTACTGGATCAAGTGTGTAAGGTCAAATAAAATTTTATTTATAAACGGTTACAAGCAGTTACATATAACTGTTACAATCATGGAATTCGAACTCAGAAGAAATTACATTTTGAGGATCAACCTATTACGTACAATTTCTAAGGCCTACGCTAATGATCTTTGAGCGACCAACAGAGCTGAGAAGAATTGGTTCGAAATCTACCCTTCATCCAAGAATGCAAGACTCGGACTCGTCATCGATCAGCTGGCACCTTACATTGAAATAAGGCAGTATGAATTACAAAACGAGGCATTGGAATACGGCATTTCAAACCCTTCTCAGAAAGGAAATACCCAAGAAGCTAGGTTGTCTGCCGATATTCCAGGCGCCAGGTTTTTTGTCTGTCGATATTCTAAGCGAATATATTCTTATTCGAGAAACTGAATGATCGGAAAAAAGACTGCGAGTCCTAATCTCGAACATCTTTATGGGTGATATGAAACCTTTCATTCCGATCGGAGAGAGTAAAATTTCAAACAAAGAGATCAGGCAAAACATTTACAGAGGAAGTAAATAGTGAGATGGTAATTTAGGGGATACTTATAGGAAACGCGAGGTGAACTCGACGCACAGATTGCCGGGCTTGAACGGTCATGATACGGGCGATAAATGCGCCAACCCGTTCCGCGCCCCGAACAATAGGGCACCGTTTGGAAAGGAGATGAGTCTCCAATCTCCCCAATAATTCAGCAGTTGTTTTTTCGATCATGGCGCTTACCGATCACGGGAGATACAAACTCACGGTTCTAAGTTATAAGGAAACTTAGTTGATCTATGCATATAATTTCAAGTTATTCTACTTGGTCGATAATTGTTTCAAAGATTCTACGGTCAATGGGATTAATTGATGATTGAATTCATTAGCTAGTGGATGATCGAATTTTTTTCAATATTTATTGATGGACAAGGATTCAAATTTATACGTTAGGTCATGATAAATGATGGTCGGATCGATTTGAGAATTTATTTCGACCGTCGATAAGCCAAACTTCAGATTTATTTATCAAGATTAACTACCTGGTATTTGAGTTCGATTTATTCATCCAGGTGATTGGTTCGAGTTCAAATTTATTATCGATCGACCTAAGAAGACACAGAAAAATGCAAGTACAAATTATCAAAAATAACTTTTTATTTATGTGTTCTCCGAACAGTTACAAGTGATTCCTCGATTACAATAAGGGAATTCGAGCTCAAACGAAAAATTACATTTATTCCTATCCTACTACAAATTCTACAAACTCGGCTAAGGTGCCTTCGAGCGAGCTACTGAGCAGTGAAGAGCAGGGTCGGGGCCTATCTCCAGGACATTTAACTGATCTAAGATCTTCATCCGTAAACAATGATTGCTATGCCCGATCTTAGATCATCAGATCGATGTCCGATCTTGAAGGCAGGTACTCCTGTCTGAAACGGCTTTTTCCAGCATTCTTGCTACCGTCTCCCCGCTGGTTCATTCCCACCCTATCCGATCCAGGATAGCGGGAACCAACTCCAGTGGAATTACTCCAAGCAAACTCGGAAGCACCATTCTTCAAGAAACACCATGAAGAAGCTGATTCTCGAGGTCAAAAGAGCTCCCACCGGAGTCGATCCACAATCCGACCGGATGCAGCGCCAGAATACCGGAATTCTAACCCGTCTCAGATACGGAATATCCAAGAAGGCAGGTTGTCTGCCGGTATTCTAAGCGCTAGTTTCTTTGTCTGTCGATATTCTAAGTGAATGGAGTTTTCCGAGGAAGTGAGGGATCGGAAAAGAGGGTACGAGTTCTAATCTCAACTTTTTATTTCGGACATAAATTTGATCATATTAATTGAAAGGTGCATAATTCGAGAGTTAGCGATCGGACGAGGCATTTACGGAAAGGTAAAAATATGATGGTAATTTTTGGAGCTATTTATAGGAGAACAGAAACGATATTAACGGTCCAGATCGCATAGTATGAACGCCGAGATATGAGCGATAAATGCGCCAACCGTTCAAATTCCCAAGAAATAGAGGAATGTTTGGTTAAAGAAAATGAAATTGTCTCACTAAAGGAAAACAAATCTGCTCACCCATGTTTGGAAATCTCCCCGCTACGATCGAACATTCTATCGATCAAGCCTGTGTACTTTACACAATATGGGTTGAAAAATTTAGGAGTGCTTGATCGAATGGCTTGAGGTCGAAAATATTTTTGTAATGGAATCCTAGATCGAATAATTTTGATAATAAACACCGCGTGATTACATTCTTTAAATTTTCTAAGGAAAGTTTGAAATGACTGAGTATCGAATTAGCTTTCAGTTACTTGATCAAAAATTAGTTCAAGTGTTATTATCCGATTTAACTGTTCATGTCCGATCGGCATCGATCAGATTAAGGAATTCATTCAACTGTTATCTTTTAAGCTTTCTCGATCGTTCCTGGTCAGATTCGATGAAGTAAATTGATGGAAAACAAAAGTAAAGTAATCATATAGATCTGTGGATCGAACAACATTATTTCGAATTAAGGAGAATTCATAAATTTTATTCCGAACAAAATAGAGTTTACAATTCGATCCTATTACAATGGTACAAGCTCTTCGATAAGTACAAAGATACAAGAGCTATTTCTCGATCCTATTACAAATTGATCTTTCACATTTCGATCCTTCTACATTCTACAATCTTACGAAATTTTTGGCTTCTTCTCCCACCGGTTGAACGACATTGACCTTGCTTGACCATGGAATCTTCTTTGGAGCCGCAGGCTTTTATCTTTTTTTATGGTTTTCCGAAGACGTGCGGGCTAATGCATCTTTTTATGGGTTGTGACATCTTTTTCAAGGTGCAGCATGAATACTTTATTGCTGACCTCGTCCTTCGACGCTGCCCGTATTACACCTTCGAAATGCATTGTGGCAATAGGTCCCCCAAGAGGAAGACCGTGCCAGAGGAATGACAAATTGCTACCGACCATCCTTGGGGAACTTGATGCTCGTACTCCACCAAAACTTTTGCGGGTCGAGCAGTTCTTCGGATCTCGGGTAGTCAGCAATACCAAGGTATTTTCTCTGACTGACTGGCCCCAGGCGAGGATCGGTAGCTTATTGGTTATCTAGATTTGGCTTATTAGCCTTCCAAATCGAAAATACTTTTGTCTGTTGATATTCTAAGCGAATCGAAATCGTCCATACTTTTTTCAAAGAACATTCGAAGTCTAATTTCAAAAAGTTGGGGCGAAAGGATGAGATTTTCGATCACCATATTAGGAGCAAAATGATGATAGAAAAAGAAGAATGAACAAAAATATGGATGTTAAGGGAAACCCCTTTTAACAGCTGAGCTCAATCCAACGGCTACCATGCAGTAAAATGGACGAACGAGATCTAGTGACTGTTTCGTTTCCCGAGGAATAGGGATTGTTTGGCAAAGAAGATCACGGAAATATCAGTTGTATTCACAAAAACAGTTATTGATTTAATTGAAAATATTATACAGGTTCGAAATCTACATTTTGGTACATGCATGCTCGAGAATTCAATGACGGAAGAATATCAGTTTGATAGAAGTATGGGGGAACGGAATGTTCGGTAGAGTTATTTTCGCATCATTAAGGCTACTATTCATGGTCGAAAAATTCACACATTATTAAGAATAAAAGCAGATATTCAGCAAAGAGACAAATTTAAGCATCGAAAAATAAGAGATCAAATTAAAACGGCGCAAGGCCTAGTACGAGTTCAGAAGTTCAGAGTGAGACAACAAAGTAAATTATCCAAAGGCATAACAAACAGACAGAATGAAAATTTCAAATAACAATTACAAGAAGGCCGGGAAATAAATTATAGCGTCTAAAGAAGCTTGTTCTCGGAAAAGATCTTCCGAAACTCAGCACTGCGGTCATCATAACCACGACTATAGGCGTCCTTCTCACGATGCTCGGAATCCTTCTTCTCCTGCTCATGAATTTGTTTGAGATCTTCGAGCTCCTTGCCCAGTTGCTGATGGATCTCTTCACCTTTGTCTTTGGCGGCTTTTTCTTTCTTCGAAGCCATCTTCTCCTCGAGCAATTTAGTGGCCTTAAGGGCACACTCCAGCTTGGCATTTTTCTTCTCTAACTCGAGAGTAAGAGCAGCTTGTCGTTCAGCTTCCTGCTCAGCCAGCAACTTGAGTTCGAGGACCTCCTTCTCAGCCTATTATCGAGGAAGACAAACAATAATAATAATGATTTATTTATATAAAATGAAAAAGGTGGAGGAAGAGAAGGAAAAGAACTAGCAAAAACAACAGATTTTCGAACGCAAAATTTTCGAGAAACCTAGGCAAGAAAATTCGATCCCAGCTGGAACTGTTGCAAGGGACTTTTTCCCTTTGAGGTGCCTATGTCGGAAACAGAAATTTGAGCCTGCAGAATACTTGGACCAACATTCTCGAGCTTTCCCTCAGAACGGGGCTCGTCCATAGATCCCCCAGGCACATAAGAAGATTTTTCCGGAACCGAGGAAACAGATGGTGGATCGGAAGGATTTTCGAGCTTTGTGGATTCAGCTGAATTTTTGGTTAAGGGAACTTTAGGCTCAGTGACACCTTTCTCAGCAGCAGTTACTTTTGCCTTCTTACTTGGCCCCCCACTCTCGGGATTGATTACAAGGGCACCGGTCAGCGGTTTATTCTCGCTCACAAGCCTCTGAAGGGTCTCAGTCGGAGTGATCCCTTCAGAGTGAGATCTTTTGTTTGAAGGCTCGGATGTTTTCTGCTAAGTAAAGCTCGCTTGGAGTTGTCTAGGGGCTTAGTGGGAGAACCTTCATTTTCGGCCTTGGAATCTTCGTTCGATATAATGAACTTGCTGGAAATAACCCTAGTGGATTTTGTTGAAGCATGTTTCTCTTTCTTATGTTCCCCGCCCTTAGAAATTTTGTGGGAGGGTGTTGAAGACTTCGGAGAGGTTTTAGAAGTCTTCTTCTCTTAGGATCGTTTTATGTCCTTTGAGGACCCTTATTCATGGCACCACCTAGAAGCGACGAAGGGTCGATCGCAGAGCCCAATATTTTGTCCATAATTTTAGTATAGGAAAAGTTTTGGTTCGAATTTTACTACCAATCTATGAGCTCCGATCGTGATAATTTGATATAATAGTCGAATGATTTGAAATGGCCCTTATATTTATAGCGGGAGCAACGTATCATTTTACTGGAATTGAATAGTTGCGACTCCCGAGAAAATTCGAACAAATATGAAAAGCACAAAGTATAGTTTGACATTTTTGAGCATTAAATAACAAAATTATGTCATACGTACAAAGTTAACAAAAATTCGGGTTACATATATAAGGAAAAGTACATCAAGGAAAAATCTATTACAAGGAAGTCATCAATTATCAGGTTTTTCACTCTCATCCTCTCACCCTTTTCTTCATCCTCATCATCGGAATCGCTATCGCTTGAATCGTCGTCCTCATTGTCTGAACTGTCACCCTCTTCATCGCCATCTTCATTGTCATCGACCTTAGTAGTAGGAGGAGTATGTTGTTCTTCCTGGGCATCGGAATCACCATCAACATCCACTTCTTCGTCTTCTTCGACCGCTTGCTCTGATAGCGGAGAGCCGGAAGCTTCGAGCATATCAGGGTTCGGCATAGGAACCCCGAACTCATCAAGAAATGGAGTGAACTCATGGCCTTGTAAATCCCCAAGGTCCGCAGGTAAAGATGAAGCCTTATAATCCTCTCCAAAAATTTTCTTATAAGCATTCTTGTATGGGAGATAATCCGAGAGTTGGCCCGGGATCCTTCCAGCTATGATCAGTTGTTGAATGCCCTTATAGAAGAAAGATTGATTGATCGGACCGGATCTCAACCGAACCAACGCATCAAGGAAAGGAGACTCCATGAACTCCCTTATGGCCGAAAGCCTGGCTTCTTCTCGACCTTGAGCATACGCACGTTCGGAATCCGCTTTTGCTTGTTCCAGCTCTGCTTTTAAGCACTCGACCTCAAGTTCAAGGGCGCTCTTCTCTCCGACTACCCCCAACTAAATCCTCCTCGACCGCGGTCGTATACTTGCCATTTCTTGCCTCTTCAAGCTCTTTCTTGGTGTCAGCGAGCTCTTTCTCTACCTTGGACAACTTTGTCGAGGTTTCTGTTAGCTGAGCCGCCATTACTTCATTTTCCTTCAAAATACGTCTAAGGGCAAGGTGAGCTTGTTGAGACTCTTCTTCTAAAATAGCAAGCCGGTGGGATTGATGAACGAACAAGTCTCCGGCCTGCAAAAAGAACAAAGCTCTTGTTTAAGTTTTATGCTTTATAAGATCGGAAAGTACGAAACAAGATTAAATGTTTACCTGTTGGTATGCTCGAGAGAAATCACCCATGATCTCGAAGCCATCTTTATCGAATAGCTTAGTGTTGTCATCCTTAAATCGCCCAGCCAAAAGGATCCGGAATGACTTGTCCACCGAATGTTCTCCTTCGGGGCTGAAATCTGAAAGGATGCTCCCATCCTCAGCATAGCCAGTAGCCCTCGGACCACGAAGATGATCTTCAATGTAATCCGCTAAGTCTGGGTGAGTCCTTCCTGGACAGCAAGGGATCGGGCCAGGATTCCGACCAAAGGAGAGACATGCCCTCGGCTTCGACCCTAGGAATGCTCGTGGCGGGAGGCTGAACCACCAAGTAGTAGAACTGGGACCAACAGCTTCAGCCTTCTTGCCCGTCTTTGATTTCTTCTGTTTTCGAGGCTGGCCTTGAGTTTTCTTCGAAGAAGAAGCGACGTTAGAACCAACTACTGAGGTTCGGAACTTCTCCACAATCTCAGCTGCATAATTCAAACAAGAATGGGATTTATATAAAATAGCAAAGGCAAAATCGAAACTCGTCTTGGGAAAATAAGTTGGTTTACCTAGCGAAAGAGCGGCAACTATGGCTTGAGTCTCGGCAGGGACAATTACTGCTGGTTGATTATTCTAAGGGTTATTTCGAGATCGGGACAAGTTCGAATTTAATTGCTGGAGCGGGATAAGTCCCTTTGCTGAGTCCAGCCAATCTCAAGACCCCCTCTTGGGCCAGTAATGCTACTTAGTAGAGATCGGACTGAAGTGACTCCAAAAATTTGTCTGAGAAGAGATGTGGAATTTTTCCTTTGAGTTGTCGTTTGCTGCACATCCAAGGTCCTTCCCCAGCCCAAACATGTGGTTTTGGCTCCGAGCGCTCATCAGAAGGTGGAACATCGGGACCACGAAAGAAGAAGAATTCTCCTTTCCATCCTTTAGTATTGCTGAAAACCATGTTCGAAAGAATGGATCGATTCGATCTCTGTGAAAAGTAAACAAAGCTAGCGTTCGACGCCGTAGAAGTACTCATTTGGAACACTTGCCAAAAATTCTGAAAGGACGAATCCTCCCCTTTGGCCTTCATGAGTACGCTGAACGCAATGATATATGCGATCGAGTTCGGCAAGATTTGGGCAGGCTCAAGCGAGAAAACCTCCAGAATGTCTCTAAGTAATGGAATAAAAGGGATACACAGTCCGAAGAGAAATTGCCTACTGTAGAACGCTTGGCAGCCTCTAGGAGGGTCGGTAACTCATTGTCGGGAGTAGGGATGACAATCGAGTAACCCTCTGGAATATATTTCCCGAAGTCGAGCTCCAGCTTGATACAACGTTCTTCGGTATTATAAGAGCTGTAAGTCTTATCGGCTCTGCATTCTGTTCGATGATGATTGGCACTGGTCGTAGGTTCTACCTACTTAAGGATTGTAACAACAGCCTTACCGCCGATCTTGTATTTCTGGACTTCATTTTCGCCTAACGTAAAAATATCGCCCTCGACCACTTCACCCTCGGATGTTTCATCTTCAGCTTCATTCTCTTCATCACCGGAACCTTGACAAACCTCCCCCTCCTCAATATCGGAATTTGAAGTACTCCCAGAATTTTCGGATTTCTCCTCATCGTAAGCTTTATAATTATCAATAAGCAAGTCGGGATCGGCTTCCGACCCTTCCACTACTTTCCCTTTTCCTTTACGGTCTCTTGAGGTAGACGTTTTTAATATATATTTTGGGATGATCAACTTTCGGAATTCTTCTGTAAATTTCGATCACTAGGCTCCGATCAAGACTTTGAGAATCTTTCGTAAATGAATCTTCAACGGTCAACGTATATATATATATACAGGGTTAAAAAGGTTAATTGCAAATCGGACCCCGAGTAACCGCGACAGTTGAACTCTCTAGCTGTAATTTCAAAACAAGATTTCCAGGAAATTGCATTTTTGGCCCCTCTACTCTATAAATTTAGGCTACAGCATGGCTAACGGAAAAGACACATCCTTTCGATCTCAGAATAAACCTACTTCTCCGGGCTTCAGCTTCACTTACGCTCGAGAAGTGGGGGAGTATTAATGAGGGTTCAAACAAGTCAATAAACCCAACTATTAACCAGTGGTTCGAAACAGGAAGCAAGGTCAACTCGAAGTTTTCAACCAACTCAATCGTTACAGAAAATAACATAAAGAAGGAATGTCAATATCATTTACATCACAACGGATAATCATTTCAGAGTTTCCAAGATATGCAATCTTTTTCCCTGGATCGATTTTTATCCCAATGGGTTTTTCCGAGCTAGGTTTTTAATGAGGCATATCCAAAACACTAAGTAATGATTCACCTCAATCTTGTGGCAACCTCTACTACTTCGAGCCTCAGCTTCACTTACTCTCGAGAAGTGGGGGAGTATTGATGAGGGGTACTTTAGATATTCTATTTTAGTAAGGACTTGTACGATCGGAATCCGACCTCGAAGACGTATCAGCCGATCTCCATTACAAGTCAGACTGGTCCGATCGTTGCAGAGGGATTCATGCTCGGATTTCACTGTTGGGCTGATCCCAGGCCCAGGCCCTTGCGTCGAGAAATACACCCCTGCGGATGGTTCAGCTAGCACACCGCCTCAACTATAAATGCCACAAGCATTTATGACGCCAGACACGCTTTCCCAGGTGCTCCTTGCTCGAAGCTACAGCTCGAAGCATCCTCGGAACTTAGATTCGATCACATTGTATGTATTAGCCTCTAGCTTGTACGGCATCCAGTAATGCTCAAATAGGACTCCAAATTATATTGTAATCATGATCGATAATATACATATTTGACCCCGTTATTAGTATTACCGCACCTTTATTTGTCTTACTTTCTATTATTGATCGCGAACAAAACCACGTTAGATCACATTTTTTTATCTAAGGGGGATAGCAAAGACTTTCACCTTTAGTCATTTTTCTTTTTCGAGGGTCATAGCAATAGCTTTCACCCATTTCATTTTTTTATCTAAGGGGCATAGCAACGGCTTTCGCCCTTAGTCATTTTTCTTTTTAAGGGGCATAGCAACGACTTTCACCCTTAGTCATTTTTCTTTTTCGAGGGTCATAGCAACAGCTTTCACCCATTTCATTTTTTATCTAAGGGGCATAGCACCGGCTTTCACCCTTAGTTGGTTTTTTTTTGAAGTCGATCATAAGCAGACAATATTTTGCACGAGCTTGTAATGAATTGATAAGATTTCTCCAGAATAGCAAAATTTCATTGAACTGATAATTCTTCGATAATAGTAGGAATAAAACTAATTATAAGAAACGAAACAATGATAGCAATAACTAGATCTCTTCACCAAGCCTTCATTTTCCATAATATTTCCTCAAATTCACTGCATTCCAAGACTGAGGCAATACTTCGCCATTGGGATAAGCAATCTTATATATGAACCCTTTTTTCCGACTTCAACAACAACATATGGACCATCCCAATTGGGCTGATGTTTCCCAACATGCTTTGAAACATCGACTTTCTTGAGCACCAAATTCCCGACCTTGAACGTCCGAATTCGGACTTTT
The DNA here is from genome assembly GCA_038501285.1 of Penstemon eatonii. NCBI lineage: Eukaryota > Viridiplantae > Streptophyta > Magnoliopsida > Lamiales > Plantaginaceae > Penstemon > Penstemon eatonii. Next base: position 32,983,457 of record CM076710.1, on the reverse strand, counting down.
TGATTATAGGCCTTCTCCATGTTGGATTTCGCTGCTTGAATATTTAATTTGGCACGATTTCCTTTACTTTCCGCATGATCGACCTCCATCTCCCTTAAGGACTGGTTTTCTTCAGAATTATAAAATTCGACCCTAGGAGATGGTATTAGAGTCTCGACTGGAATAACAGCCTCCGATTCGTAAACCAGGCTAAAAGGAATCTCGCCAGTAGCCGTTTTGACTGATGTTCTATTTGCCCAAACGACTCCAGGAAGTTCATCGAGCCATTTTCTATTGGCGTCATCCAAATGCTTTTCTAGAGATCGAACGATTTCTCAATTTACAACCTCTGTCTGCCCATTTGCCTGAGGATGCTTGATGAAAGTAAAATTCGGTTGTATCCCGAACTTTTCGCACCACTCCACAACCTTCTTTCCCGCAAATTGAGTTCTGTTGTCGGAGATCAATACCCTGGGAATTCCGAACCAGCAAACAATATTCTTCCATAGGAAATTTATAACCTGAAACAGAGTGATCTTGGTCAAAGCAACACATTCAACCCATTTGCAGAAATACTCGATCGCGACCAATACATAATTCTTTTGTGCCCTTGCAGTTGGAAAATGACCAACAATATCGAGGCCCCATTTATCAAAAGGCCAGCATATCGGAATAGAATGCATATGTTCAGCTAGCTGGTGGATCAAATTCGAATGAATTTGACAATAATGACATTTTTTTACATAATCGATCGAGTCAGAGAATAGAGTAGACCAAAAATACCTTGCCTTCGAACACTTCAAAGCCAACGCCCTAGCGCCGCAATGATTCCTAGCTTCTCCTTCGTGTACATCTTTCAAGATTATGCCGTACTGATCTTCAGAAACACACTTTAATATAATTTCCAGAGGAGGACCTTTTGTAGAGTCGATCTTCCACAAGGATGAACAGAGGAGCTCGATACTTAAGTCTTCGGGCCTCATTTACATCTTCGGGCAGCTTCCCCTCTTTCAAAAAATTAAGGAAAGGTTCGATCCAGGAAGGCTTCCGTTCATTTATTTCCATGATGTCAACGCTAGGAGTAACGTCCAGATCGATCGTTGGCACGTTTGATAGCAGTCATGTAATGACCCTTTCCTTCTTTTCGTCTGATGCTCCCGTGAACTTTGACAATAAATATTTGATCATGTTGAACTCTTTGCCTCATAAATGCCTTTCACCTGTCTGTAAACAAGTTCAGAATCAGTCAGTAAGGTGAGTGATTTTACCTTCGCTTTCAAAGCCATCTCCAATCCCGCGATTAGAGCTTCGTATTCTGCTTCGTTATTTGTGACAACGAAATCCAGAGTAACAGCGTAACTCAAGTCTTTCCCCTCAGGGCCTTTAAAATGAATTCCTGCTCCACCTCCTTCTTCGGTTGAAGATCCATCCACACGCATTAACCAGATAGTATCATCCTGAAGCTTCTGGTTTAGATAGGACCAGTCTCAAGGGTTGATTAGTCTAAACAATAATTTTGTAAGTTTGAAAATAAGGTCTCGATCTTCGAGCAGCCACCACTAAAGCAAGTGCAAACTTTTCAATCTCCATATAATTCTTTGCTGCTCCCTCTAGTAATTTACTCAGATAGTAAACAGGCTTGTGCTCAGATTTTAGACCTTCACCAGGACTGAACTGATTGCATCTTCTGAAACCGCAATATAGAGATATAAAGGTTCACCTTCGAAAGGTTTTGCTAACATTGGTGGAAAATTTAGATATTCTTTTAGATCCTCAAAAGCTTTGTTGCACTCCGCATTCCATTTGAAATCCTTTGTCTTCCGCAATAGCTTAAAGAAAGACAAACTCTTATCCTTCGATCGGGATATGAACCTATTTAAGGAGATGATCTCTCCTACCAGACTCTGGACGTCCGAGAGCTTTCTTGGTGGTTGGAGCTCAGTAATAGCTCGAATTTTCTCTGGGTTTGCCTCGATTCCTCGTTATTGAACAAGGTAACCCAAGAATTTTCCCGACTTGACTCCAAAAGTACACTTTGTTGGGTTCAGCTTCATACCGTATTTCCTCAAGATTCTGAAGCATCTATCGAGGTGCTTTATGTGATCTTCTTCCGTCATGCTCTTCACGAGCATATCATCCACATAAACTTCCATAATTTCCCCTATTAACTCTCTGAACATCATGTTCACCAACCTTTGATAGGTTGCACCGACATTTCTCAAGCCGAACGGCATGACTATAAAGCAATATACTCCTCGCTCGGTGACGAATGTAGTCTTGTCCTGATCCCTTTCATTCTTGAATATCTGATAAAAACCCTGAAAAGCATCCATCATGCTGAAAAAGACAAATACCGCAGTGGAATCTACCAACATATCGATCTGAGGCAATGGGTAAGGATCTCTTGGGAATAATTTATTTAGATCTGTGAAGTCGTTGCACATTCTCCACTTGTTATCGATCTTGTCTCCTTTAGACACCAAAACTACGTTGCATAACCATTTAGTAAATTTAATCTCCCGGATCTGTCCGGATGCTAATAATCGATCAACTTCCGCGTTGATGATTTTATCCTTTTCGTGACCATGGTTCTGCTTCTTCTGCCTTACTGGTTTTGATTTCGGATCAATGTTCAAAGAGTGTGTGATTACTCTTGGATCAATTCCCACAATATCGTCCGAACTCCAAGCAAAGACATCTACGTTTTTCCTTAAGAAATCAACGAGCATAGTTTACATTCCCTCACTTAGCTCTGTTCCAATCCTGGTTAATTTTTCTGGAGACCCGGGAACTAAAACGACCTTCTTATGATGGGTGGCTTGGACACTCATATCCACATTTTTCCCTTTTTTCCCTTGTAAATTTTCACAATCAGGGACCAGCAAACCCGAAACCGATCCTGACTCTAAATCAACAAGTATTCTTTTCAAAGGGACTTTGGGTTCAACCTTCTGTTTGATGGTTAAGGATGAGTTGTAACACTCCCATGCCATGTATTGATCGTTTCGTATTTTGCCAACTCCACCCGCAGTTGGAAATTTCACCTTCTGATGGTAAGTTGATACAACCGCTTTAAATGCGTTCAAAGCCGGTCTCCCCAATATGGCATTATAAGCAAAGGGTGTATCCACTACTAAAAACTTCACCATCCTTGTTACGCTCTTTGGTTTCTTTCCAAGAGTTGTGCTCAATGTAATGGTCCCAAGCGGAACAATCTCAGAACCACCAAATTCAATCAATGGAGTAGACACCCATCAAGACGTGGACGTTGGAAGTTCATCCGAGCAAGAGCCTTGGAGGAGATAATATTTGCAGAGCTACCGTTATCGATTAAGACCCTTTTTACCTCATAGTTCACGATCCTCAGAGTTATAACCATCGAAAAATCCGGGTCATCATCATTTACATCCCAAGTAACATCGGAAGGTCTATCTGCATCGCTGAAGCTTATAATTTGGTTCTCCATGGACGGAGGCTCCAAGGAGAAGATTTCTTTCTTGGTCAACGTGCTTGTCTTTATTGACCCCATCGTCCTTTTTTCTTGCATTTCTGTTATCTCCTACAGCTGGTCCACCAGCTATCACATTGATCACCCCATTTACTATCTCGTCCACTTGATTTTGAATTTCCCGATGTTGTGCAACATGTTTCGTAGGACTTCTGGACCTATAACGAGGGTTATAGTTTCCCCTTCTGACAAACTCCTTCAACTTTCCTTGTGAATCAACTTCTCGATTTCTAGCTTTAGCTTATAACAATTTTCGGTACTATGACCACGAGCTCTATGGTATCTACAATATTTATTGTAACTCAGAGTTTCAGGCCTTGCTTGAGTAATTTGCTGTGCCTCAGGGATCAAATTCCCTTCTTCGAGTACAATTATGATTTCCTCATTTGAGGTATTCAACTATGTGAAATGAATTTTCCCGGTTCATGGTGGTTGATCGGAACCAGGAGGCTGACCGTAGACATTAGATCTTTGGGTCGACGCCTGGGGTTTGTACGCATTGAGTGTGTGCCAAACCGAAACCTTATTGGATCCACCATAATCACCTGGTTTTGGGATAGGCGCTTTTTCCTGCTTCTTCCCGATGGGGAGCCTCAAATTCTGAGAATTTTTCAGTTTATTCATTTCCTCTTGGATCATATACTTTTCAGCCATTTCCATTATCCGCTCAAAAGATTTTGGCTGTTTCCTACATAGTGCATTCCCAAACTATGTATTCTTCGTTGACTCGAACATCAGAGAGGATAGATATTCGATCTGTGGGGTATCAACCTTAAGGAGCTCAATACTGAATCTTGCCAACCATTGCCTCAGAGTATATCACCTCGTAGTAGGCATTTTTCGATATAACACCCAAATAAGGCCCCTCGGAGGGTGCCAATTGATCTTACGTTGTTTTGTTAAAGATCAATAAAGGAAAAGTAAGACAATTGGTATACAATAGTATGGGTAATGCGAGATTAAATATGTATATTTCGAACAGGAATGTAATGAGTACAATAAGGGGGCCTATGTGAGCATTATAGGATGTCGTACAAGCTAGAGACTAAATACAGTACAAAGTGATCTAATCTAACTTCGGAGGAGATTTTGTGCAGTAGCTTCGACCTAAGAGCACCTGGGAAAGCGTGTGTGGCGTCATAAATGCGAGTGGTATTTATACTTGAGGCGGTGTGCTAGGTGAACCATCCACAAGATATATTTCTTGGCCCAAGGACTTCGGCCTGGGTTCGGCCCAACAGCGGATCATGACTTATTGGAGATCGAACTGGGCTTATTGGAGATCATGACGTTGAGATTGGAATTATGCGTTCGAGGTCGGATTCTCTGGTTTTCGATCAGACGTGGCTCCCAAAATAGAGAGAATCCAAAGTACCCCCCATCACTTCAAGAATTAAGGACATATCTTCTAAATACATAACTTCAACTAACTGTCATCAATAAATTTCATCTTTAGATCAAGAGTACCGCTAGTCTTACACGTTTCCCCTGAGTTCAAAAATCCATAAGTTAACTAGTCTAATTGTCAGTATGAACATACTCAATAATGACATTCCTTTTTTCCACATGATCTCTAATAAAATGATGTTTGATCTCAATTTTCTTTGTCCTTGAATAACTTGAGTGTTCTGAGTAACTGAGATTGCACTTGTATTATCACAGTAGATTGGAATTTCAATGATCTTGATATAGTAGTCTTTTAGTTGATGCTTCTACCAAAGTATCTGTGCACAACATGCTCCAGCAGCAATGTATTCAACTTCAGCAGTAGAGATAGATACTGAAGTTTATTTCTTACTCATCCATGAGATCAGACGACTACCTAAAAATTTACAGGCAGCTGTTGCACTCTTCCTATCAATTTTGCGGCCAGCAAGGTTAGAATCTGAATAACCAATAAGCTCAAATCCTGATTCTCTAGGATACCATAATTCCAGTTCTTGAGTGCCCTTAAGGTAACTGAGGATCCTCTTGGCAGCTAATATATGAGATTTCTTAGGATTTGATTGAAATCTCGCACAAACCCCAATAGAATACATAATATCTGGTCTACTAGCTGTTAAGTATAACAGTGACCTTATAATGCCTCTGTATTTGGTTATATCAACTGATTTGCCATCTTTCATCTTTATCCAGACGAAGTCCAGTAGACATAGGAACAATAACAAATGAGCTAGTTTCTATACCAAATTTCTTAAACAGATCATTTGTGTACTTAGCTTGGTTGATGAATATACCATCAGGCAACTGTCTAAATTGCAAACTAAGAAAGTAATCCAGTTCACCCATCATGCTCATTTGAAATTTGTTATGCATCATCTTGGAGAACTTGTCACATATCTATTGGTTAGTTGAACCAAAATTAATATCGTTCACATATATTTGCACAAGTAATATATGATCTTCCCATTCAACAGTGAACAAAGTCTTGTCTACCTTACCTTTTCGAAATCCTTTAGTTACAAGAAAATAAGATAAAGTGTCATACCATGCTCTTGGAGCCTGTTTCAGTCCATAGAGTGCTTTCTTCAGACGATATACCTCCTCTCCTTCTTGATAAGCTTTAAATCTAGGTGGTTGTTCAACATACACTTCTTCTTGCAATTCTCCATTGAGAAAGACACACTTCACATCCATCTGATGGACAGTGAAGTTCTTGTGAGCAGCATAAGCAAGGAACAGTTTGATTGCTTCAAGCCTTGCTACTGGTGCAAATGTTTCATCAAAGTCAATGTCTTCTTCTTGACAGTAACCCTTGGCAACTAGTCTTGCTTTGTTTCTGGTGACAATACCATCTTCATTCATCTTATTTCTGAATACCCACTTAGTGCCAATGTGATGATGGGAATTTTGGGCTTCATCTGCAATTACTGATATATGATCGAAGAACTGGAATGTCGACCTCGAAGATGAGAACTCGAGCTCAGGATGAAGTCTAGATAACTTAATCCTCTAGTCACAGCCCATGATCAAATATTACTGTTGGGCCGATCTCAGGCCAGGCATATGGGCCGATCCTCATTCTCGGGTATAAATACCCCAAGCATTTATGACAATACACACGCTTTCCCAGGTGCACTCTGCTCGAAGCTGCAGCTCGGATAGATAGATTCGACCACCTTATATGTATTTCGCCCTCTAGCTTGTACGGCATCCTATAATGCTCAAATAGGATCCTCGATACTTGTAATTTATACTTTAATGATCGGAATACACATATTCATTGATTTTTCTCTTATTTTGTAGAGTTAACTTTATTTCTATTATTAAATCGATCATACTACGAAACTGCGTAAGATCAATTGGTGCCCACCGTGGGGCCTTATTTGGGTGTTAGATCGAAAAATGCCTACTACGAGGAGAAATACATATAACCGAGGAGAACAATCCCATGTGGCAGGAATGCAGGATTCAGTCAACAATGAGTCTGATAATCTATCCGGGGCGGCTCAGCAACCAGAAGTTCCGCCAATCATTTTGCAGGACGGTGCTCCGACCCACAGAGCCCTCACCGATTTGAGGTCGAAGTAAGTATCGTACGATGCTCCAACTAGATTACAACCATAACGGAGATACCGACGTCGGGTAAGATATCAACGGTCTTGTTCTTTACAATCTTTATTCGATCATTCCGAGGGATTTCTACTGTAAATTTATGAACACTGCCGTCGGGAAGATTGCTCTTGATAGATAGGAAAAACTGCTACCGAGCCCTATTTTATCTTCTCTTGAACTCAATTTAACAAGAAGCATGGTTCGGAAATGCGGTATAATGGATAGATGAAACTACTCACCGAACTCTATTTTATCCACTATCTTATCGCCTCGTTCTGCTCTCGTTTATCTTATTAGGAAAAAGGGATTACCTATCTTATGGAAGTCTTATTCATGGTTCGAAAGTGTGTTATTGTGGACAATGAAAACTATACACAGATTTCTAGAATATCCGCCATCTTGTTATCTCATCGCTTATCTACTATTGCAAAGGATTATCTATCCAGTGGAAGTCTTATTCGCCAAAAGTATTATCAATTCGTTATATTCGAGAAATTATCATGGCCAATCTTTATATCTATTGATCAAAATGACTAAGGGTGAAAGCCGTTGCTATGCCCCTTAGATCGAAATAAATGAAAAGGGTGAAAGCCGTTGCTAAGACCCTCAGGTGAAAGCTGTTGCTATGACCGATCAAAACGACTAAGGGTGAAAGCCGTTGTTATGCCCCTTAGATCGAAATAAATGAAAAGGGTGAAAGCTGTTGCTATGACCGATCAAAACGACTAAGGGTGAAAGCCGTTGCTATGCCCCTTAGATCGAAATAAATATAAAGGGTGAAAGTTGTTGCTAAGACCCTCGGGTGAAAGCTGTTGCTATGACCGATAAAACGACTAAGGGTGAAAGCCGTTGCTATGCCCCTTAGATCTAAATAAATGAAAAAGGGTGAAAGTTGTTGCTATGACCGATAAAACGACTAAGGGTGAAAGCCGTTGCTATGCCCCTTAGATCGAAATAAATATAAAGGGTGAAAGATGTTGCTAAGACCCATAAAGTGAATTTTCGATCTTCAAATTGATGGTTTTATTCTACAATTGTCCAGTACCGTTATTCCATTGTTGGATTTATTTTCCAAATTAATCAATTCTTTATTCGTCAAAGATGTAATTTATTTATGCATATGGAAAGTTTCAAGCAGTGGAACGATGATGCATAAATGGACAAGAAGAAGCTTTATGGATATCTTTCTCAACTAACCAATTCAGAGTTAATCCGATTAACTTGATCATCAGTTCACAAAAATAGATTATGAGAGTCTTCGAAGTTACAGCCTATTAATGCTCGAAATTTATTTTTCCGATTGTCAAATTTAGTAATCTCGGAATAATTACAAGAATCAATCACGATCGGAATTTATTTTTCTGAGCGTCGGGTTCAACAATTTCGGAATGATTATAACTTATTTACGGCCATCACGGGTTCATTTTTTTATCAATCACGTAATTTATAAGGATTATTTATCCGTTTATCAGATACTTTACTAAATCAGTTGGGACAAAATTTATTTCTTTTTCTTGGTCGATGGCTATTTCTGGTGGAATGGATCCTACAGTTAATAAAGTATCAGTAAAAGTCTGTTGGTACAATAGTAACAAATTATATAAATCCTCGAAGTTGCAACCTAATTTGGACTACCGTTCGATCACCGAGAAAAATTATGTTTCCAAAGAAAAGAGTTTGATATCTTCAAGTTAGCTACATGAAGTTGCAATCAATCAAATTCCAACAGATCTCACTTATATTCGACCGAAGAAATTGAGAAGACACGAAAGGGTAAAACAATGAAATTCGAGCAGAAAAAGCAAAGCTTTATTATTATTCTTAGAACAAGTTACAAGTAAAGCCTCGAGTACAATATTAAAATTCGGGCTCAAAAAAGTACAGTACAATCGATCCTACCCTACTACAAACTCTACGAGTAGAAAGTTAGACATGTTCGATCCGCATTCCCGCAGCCGCTCCAGATGCGGAACTCAGCAGTGATTCTTCATGGCAGTCACTCGCCACGTGTCGAACATCCGTCCTCATAACGGGATAAAACCCGGATCGGAGTTCCTCTCCAGGGCTTTTAACCGATCTTAGGTCTTCATCTGTAAACAATGATTGTTATACACAATCATTGTCTACAGCCTAATCCGATCCAAAGCAGCGAAGAGTTACCTCAGTGGAATTACTCCAAGCAACCTCGAAGGAACTATACTTCAAGAAAGCCCTCGAGGAAGCTGGTGCTCCAAATTTAAAGAGCTCCTCTGAGGTTAACCAACTGCCCGATCAGACGCTACGCCAGAAAACCGGAATTTTAACCCGTCTCAGATAGGGTATATCTAAGAAAATAGGTTGCCTGCCGGTATTATAGGCGCAATTTCTTTTGCCTGTCGATATTCTAAGCGAAAAAGGTTACACCAAAGGGACCAGGATCGAAAAACAGGGTCCGAATTCTAATTTCAAACTCCTTTATCTTAGAGGTAATACGAATCATTTTTAACAAAGGTAAAACTCGAGCCATGATGATCGGACGGAACATAAAGACAGGAGTGAAGAATGTCACATAAACAAATTGGAACTATTTATAGCAGCAAAGGATTAGAACCAATGGCCCAGATGACAAATCGCGGACGGTTGTGATGTAAATAATAAATGAACGGACCTATTCATTTCCCAAGAAATAGGGTCCTGTTTGGTTGGGAGAAGAAATAATTTTATGGGCGCACAAAGGAGGGCTTGTCCGAAAGAATCGCTCAACAAATCCTTGTCTATTATCCTATGTTAACGGCAACGTTGGAATCAGGAATGTTTGTTTAAAATTCAACCCTTATGCGCCCGCTATTCGAAATATGAAATCGGTTTGGAAAACTCATAGCATTATTATCGAGGAATCGCGATTCAGACAACAGCTCAATTTTCAACTATTTACAATTAACTAGTGATGTTCGAATTGAAGAGAAGCTATGATCGGTCCAGTTCTTCGATCACAACGAACTGGACATCAGAAACAATTCAAAGGTTATTGATTATTTAAATAACAATTATCGGATAAATAGTAATCCGAGCGAATAATACTTATTATTATCAAGGATTTATGGTCGGTTAAAAATTCTCGAACTAAAGAGTTAGACCAACTTGGGAAATTTGGCACTGCTAAGGATCAGTTGAATGCTCATACTTAGAAATTTTCAAAGGAAGATTAATTAATTGATTACCGGAGTACCTGTTCGTTGCTCACTCAAAAAGGGGTGTTCGGCTATTCTCATATTAATTTTAAATATTCAAGATAGGGTTGTTGAAGATAAGAATTTATCTGATTATAGTTTGCTCAATCAACAAGAAAAGGAGAAAAGGCGTTTATAAATATTATTACAAATATCTAAAAGATTACATTTCGAGAACAATATAAGCTCATATTTTACATTCCGATCCTATTGGATTCTATAATCCTATGAAATTTTCGGTCTCGACTTCTGTCAATCGACCGAGCTAACCCAACTCCGAGCATGGAATCTTCTTTGGACTTGTAGGCTTTTAACATTATTTGCGGTCCTCCGAAGACAAAGGAGCGAACACACAGTTCGTTGGATGACTTTATCTTCCGGCGTGCCCCCCCGCCCACTATGTTTTCCTAAATGCATTGTGGCAACAGGCCCCTGACCGGAGACCTACGCGGTAACCTGCGGACTCCATGGGTTTGGCATATTGGCCTTCAAGATGGAGAATATATTTGCCTGTCGATATTCTACGCGAGCCAAAAGTAGTCTTTTATAACATGAATTGAAAGGAATCTAACGGCGGATAATCCGTGAAATGAATGGATAAGATTTAACGACCGTTGCGATTCTCGAAAAATGAGGAACCATTTGGGGGTTCATTCAAACTTACCAACGTCTGGAACATAAGCGCAATCACTGATCAAAAAAGCTTTAGACCGAGCAAAGCAAAATATCATAAGGTATTATTCATAGAAATTTCTGAATAAATGAAATGATACAAAATTTATTTCTCGATCCTATTACAAACCACAAGAGAAAGTTTTCGATCCTATTACAAACTACAAGAAGAAAACGTGGATCCTATTACAAGACAGGCACAATCCATTTCGATTACGCCTAGTGATTCCCAAAAAGTGTCCAATTGACCCAACCTCCCGAGCCAAGAAATCAAATAGGCTCTTCTTTAGGCTTGACAAGTGGGAACTACTGGCCTCTCTGATCGATAATGCCCTTACTCGAAAGATTTACAAGGATAGTAAATATTGGGTGTTGGTTGATATTAGAAAGGGAAAAATTTAGAGGTTAATTCGATGCTTGAGATCGAATAACTCAATTCGAACGCCACCCCATTAGTTAAATCCGCACCATCTAACACCCTCAGCGGACATTGTGGCAACAGGTCCGTCGTTATGAGAACTGTGTCGGAGAAATAATGGCTCACTCTTCGAAGGGCCGACGGGGTTGTTAGGGCCGTCGATGGTCAGCAATGCACCATGTTGGCCTTCAAGGTCGAATATTTCTTCGTCTACAGATATCCTAATCGATGATAAAATATTCAATGCTTTAGGCCTAGCAAAATACGTTCTAGCTCGAATTTCCAAATGTTGGGATGCAAGATGGTGTTTCTCGATCAACATGATCAAAGAAGAAAATCTTTCAGAAGTAAAGAATATCGACTTAAGAAGAGGCCCATTTATAGAAGCAGTTTAAATGTGATCCGACGGACGAGATGTAAAAATTTATGCGGACAGGATTTGATAACCGTTCAACTTCCCGAGGAATAAAGTGGTGTTTGGTAAAAAAAAAAAAAATAAATAAAATAAAATTGTACGCAAACTGCTATGAAAGAAAGGAAGTTGTTTCAGCCCATTATATGATCGGAAAGTCGAAAATCGCCTGGGCCAATACTACAGTCATTGTATCCGGGAACATAGGTTTTCTGCTCACAATGATCAAAGGACCTTTTTCTTCGAAGAAGTTCCAATCTCAAAAGCGTTTAAATCAGATAAGGAGGCAGGAATTGGATCGAAGGGTTTTTCGACCTTAGATTATTTTATTGGCATAAGTAAACTCACATCTCCTAAAACGGCCTTGGTATTTGTTGCAAAAAGAGCATCCAGTTAGCATCATAATAAACGATCATTGCCTAAAGAAAAGAATTCAGTATAAGGCAACAGAAGCTTTCGTTAAGACAACAATTCGATTAAGAGATGCAAGGGCAAAATGTACATACAATTAAAAAAATGAAAAATACACGGATCTACAAACTACAAATTAAGGTTTTACAAAGTCCTATTATATTCATCAGTGATCACACTCTTCGGCACTAGAATCACGACCTTACTCCGTCTTTTCGCCCTCTTCCTCGGAATCGCTTTCCGAACTATTATCAGTAGAACTACACGAGCTACCGTCCCCCTCGCCGCTGTGGTTATCAGAACTGGAATTACTGGTCCTAGAGGAGTTAGTATTTTCTCGAACCTGATCATCGGATTCGCCCTCGATATCCACATCCTCATCCTTTTCCCCCGAATTCTCCGTTTCTAGCATATCAGGATTGGGCATAGGAACACCAAATTCAGCAAGGAGCGGGGCAAACTCATGATCATCTAGACCCTCAATTTTGGGAGGAAGAGAGGAAGCCTTATAATCTTCCCCAAGAATATTTTTATAAGGGTTCATATAGGGAAGATATTCGTCGATAGTGCCTTGAACCCTTCCGGCCACAAGGAGTTGCTGAACCCCTTTATAAAAGAAGGACTGATTGATTTCGCCCGATCGTGACCGAACCAAGGCATCAAGAAAGGGCGACTTTAAAAACTCCCTTATAGCTGGTAGCTTGCCTTCGTCTCGACCTCGAGCGTATGCTTGATCGAACGATGCCTTAGCCTGCTCGAGATACGACTTTAATTTTACTACCTCTTCCTCCAGGGCCCTCTTTCCTTCGAGTTCTTTTCTAGCATCCTCGAGCTCCTTCTCAACCTCAGAAAGTTTGGAAGAGGTATCTCTCAACTGTTCGGCCTTGACAGCTTCTTCTTTCAGAATTTCAAGAAGAGCGTTATGAGATTGTCGAGACTCCTCTTCCAAGATGGCTAGTCGGTAAGATTGGTGAACAAATAAATCTCCAGCCTGCGAAGAAAACGGATTTCAGTAATAAAATGAGACTTTGGAAAAGAGATTAATGCGGTCGAAGAAAAAAATGTACCCTTTGATGTGCATGAGCGTAATCGCCCATGATCTGAAAACCGTCCCTCTGAAAGAGCTCGGTGTTGTCCTCTTTAAATCTCCCGGCCATTAGAAGTCGGAAGGATTTATCCACCGTATGTTCGCCGACGGGACCGAAGTCAGACTCAATGGTTCCGTCCTCTGGATACCCCGTGGCCCTCGGACCACGAAGATGATCTTCTATAAAGTCTACTAAATCTGGCTCGGTGCGGCCAGATCGACATTGGATCGACCCCGGATTCCGACCAAACGGCCTTACCCTTCTGGAGGACTCGGGTTCCCCGGTATTCCTTTTTCGGGCCATCCGAGCTTCAGCAATCTCTTGGGATCGGATCCCCTGAAGGGCATAATAGCTACATCCCGCCACGTTCGGGTCAGACGTGCTGCTCGGAAACACCGATCGTAAAGGCCCAGTAGCGGGGGCTTGTGAAGTTCCCTCAGCAGCAATTTGGGGAAAACCTGTAGTTACGTTCGGAACTACGAAATTGCCAGTACTTCCCATGGCTCCTTCAATCATCAAAGTAGCCTTTGATTTATTTTGTTTACAAGGCAAGCCTAGAGACTCTATAGAAAATGAGGCAACGACCGAACCGGCTACGGAGGTTCGGAACTTCTCAACAATCTCAGCTGTAACAATTGAAGAATGGATTTAGTTCAGTGCCAAGAATGATCAACTAAGTTACAGGAAAAGAGATAGTATACCTAAAGTGGGAGGAACGGTTGCAAAAGGATCTTCCCCATCGGCCCGAGCAACTTGGTTAGCTGGATCATCAGGGAGAGTGATCGAGGATTCTCCAAAATTAATAGGAGGGGCAGGATAGGAACACTTGTTGAGCCCTGCCATTCTCAAAACCCTCTCTTGGGTCAGCAAAGCGGTTTGATAAAGATCGGAACAGAGGGTCCGCAAAAATGCATCCGGGAGCTCGTGATTCATCCGACCCACGAGTTTTCGCCTACCATAAATGCAAGACCTCTCTCCAGGCCACTCATAAGGAGTTAGTTTAGGTGTCTCTGCAGAAGGTGGAATATCAGGGCCTCGAACGAAAAAGAACTCCTTCTTCCAACCTTTTAGGTTGCTCGAAACATTGCCTGACAGTATCGATCGGTTTGATCTCTGTGAAAAATATACATATCCAGCGTTCGAAGATGTCGAGGAGCTCACTTGGAAAACCCGCCAGAAGTTTTGGAAGGCGGCTTTCTTCCCTTTAGCCTTCATAAGTGCGCTGAAGGCAACAATATACCCAATAGAGTTTGGGAGAATTTGGATGGAGAGAGGCGAAAAGCCTCTAGAACGCTACAAATTAAAGGAATAAAGGGGATCCGTAGGCCGTAGAAGAATTGCCTCGTGTAAAAGGCTTGACACCCACGGGGAGGATTAGTAACACGCTCTTCGGAAGACGGGACGACGATCGAAAATCCATCACCCAAATACCTACCAAAATTGGTCTCTAAGTAGTTACGGTGTTCTTCTGTATAGCGACAGACAGTTTGATCGGCTCTCTTCTCGGTTTTGTTAAGACGTGCGCTGGTCGAAGGTTCCGTCCATTCGAAAATAGTAATGACAACACTTCTACCTATTCTGAATTTGATTTGTTCGTTCTTCCCTAAGGGAAGATCATCATCCTCCGTGGCCTCCCCATCGGTGGACTCGCTCGAAGAATCACTTTCATCACCCACGGAACTAGGACTTGATTCCTCTTCCTTATCAGAACCAGAATTAGAGCTCGGGACCCTCATATTTTCCGCCTCCAAAGTATGGACAGCCACGATCTGCGTCTCACCAAGACCACTCTCTTGCCCTTCTACTACCTTGGCCTTGCCCTTGGAATCTGCTGCACTAGACATTGTGTGTTTAGAACTATCAAACAAGTGTTGGGGTTTTCTAATCGACCTATTTGCTCTGATCTTGGGTTGTTTGAGTGTTTTGTGTAAATGAATCTCTGACGGTCAACTTATATATACAAGGCCAAGACATCAAATTGCAAACCGGCCCTCGAAAAGTTGCGACGATTGAACTCCCGCAGGGTAATTTCAAACCTGCTTCCCTTTAATTACATGTTGGGTCCCTATAGTATATGGACTATTGGGCCATAGCCCAACACTGGAGGAAGGGCAACGTTAGACTTCATGTTCGATTACTACTATACGATCGGAGAAGCTAGGTCGAAAAGAAAGGCAGTTTTTGACGAGTAATCGATCACGGCGTCACGAATTATGAATAAGAGTCATTATGGTGTTTTCATGATATACACTCTTTTTTCCTGGTTCGGTTTTTATCCCAATGGGTTTTTCCGAATTAGGTTTTTAACGAGGTTTATCCGAAACATCATAGTAAGATTCGCCCGTCTAGGCATATCACATACTTCTTCAAGCTTAAGCTTCACTCTGCGCTCGAGAAGTGGGGGAGTATTGATGATGGGAATTTTGGGCTTCATCTGCAATTACTGATATATGATCGAAGAACTGGAATGTCGACCTCGAAGATGAGAACTTGAGCTCGGGATGAAGTCTAGATAACTTAATCCTCTAGTCACAGCCCATGATCAAATATTACTGTTGGGCCGATCTCAGGCCCAGGCATATGGGCCGATCTCATTCTCGACTATAAATACCCCAAGCATTTATGACAATACACACACTTTCCCAGGTGCACTCTGCTCGAAGCTGCAGCTCGGATAGATAGATTCGACCACCTTATATGTATTTCGCCCTCTAGCTTGTACGGCATCCTATAATGCCCAAATAGGATCCTCGATACTTGTAATTTATACTTTAATGATCGGAATACACATATTCATTGATCTTTCTCTTGTTTTGTATCGTTAACTTTATTTCTATTATTAAATCGATCATACTACGAAACTGCGTAAGACCACAATGACTCTTTGATGATTTGGTCTACGAAGTATGTACCAGACTTCATTCCTTTCAAATTGATTCAGCTCTTCTTGCATAGCTTCAATCCAGTGAGAATCATTAAGAGCCTCTTCAACTTGTTTAGGCTCAATTTGGGATAGGAAGCTGACAAACATTGCATCATTTGCAGCAGCTCTCCTAGTCTTTACTCTGTCCAATTGATCACCAATCACTAAGTCAGGTGGGTGATCTCTGAGCCATCTGAGATCAGGTTGCAAATCTGGATGTTGTCCTCTAGATTGATTTTGCAACATTACTGTTAGAGTTCCAGTAGTAGTCTGTTGAACATTTGCAGTCTGTTGAACAGTCTTTGGTCTGTCAGTTGTTGGCAACTCGTCTATTAGACAATCAACAGACTGATTTTGAACATCACTTGAGTTAGCAGCTGAGTTGAGATCAGGTAATATGATGTGTACATATTCTTCTTTTCTTTCAACACTCAATTTCTGAAAATCAATAGACAGATTTGAATTAGTACTTTGATTTTTTTCGGGAGATTGGTTTGGTTCATCAAATACTAAATGAATAGATTTTTTTACAAGTAAAGTTCTTTTGTTAAAGACTCTGTAAGCTTTACTAACAGTAGAGTATCCTACAAAAACAGCTTCAACAGCCTTTTCTACAAAAGCAGTAAGCTGATTTTTCCATTATCCAAAACATAACATTTAAAACAAAAAATCCTAAGATAATGAATATTAGGCTTTATGTTGTTCCAGACTTCATAAGGTGTCTTGTTTTGACTCTTGTTGATCATGCATATGTTCTGGGTGTAGCATGCTGTATTTGTGGCTTTTGCCCAGAATCTTTGGGACAGCTTTACTTCAGCTATAATGGTTCTGGTAGCTTCCTTTAGAATTCTGTTTCTCCTTTCAGCAACTCCATTTTGTTGAGGGGTTCTGGCAGCAGAGTACTCATGACTGATTCCTCTGATGTTACAATACTCTTCAACAGTAGAGTTTGTAAATTTAGTCCCTCTATCTGATCTGATCTTCAAGATTTTCATACTCTTCTCATTCTGGATCAGTTCTATCAGATTAGTAATATCCTCCTTGGTTTCACTTTTCTTCTTCATGAAGATAACCCAGGTGTATCTTGAGAAATCATCCACAACAGCTAAGCAGTATTTCTTTCCACCATTGTTGATTGGATCAATAGGTCCATATGTAGTAACTCCAACATCCTATTTGAAGATTGGTGCTTCTTGCTCTTGAAAGATGACTTGATATGTTTACCCTTCTGACATGCATCACAAAACCTATCTTTGCTCATGACTGTTTTAGGAATTTCCTCTACCATATCATTCTTGATTAATCTGTTGATGGTCTTGAAATTCACATGATTCATTCTTTTCTGCCATAGCCAACTAATTTCACTTGGTGTAGAAGCCACCAAACAAACATTAGAATTCTTGTCTGTAGAATTCCAGAACTATATAGATGTTCCCTTGTCTTATTTCAAATAAAATAACCTTCTTTGTACTTATATGATGAAAAGATGACTGAGAAACCTTTGTCACAAAATTGACTTATGCTCAGCAGATAGTATTTGAGTTCTTTAACATAAGAGACGTCAGATATCTCAATGTTGCCTTTGATCAACTTTCCACATGCAACAATCTTGCCTTCTTTGCTGTCTCCAAATGTAACATTAGGACCGTCTACGAATAGCAGCATCAGTCAGCTCATGTATGTTTCCACACATGTGTCTTGAACATCCACTGTCCAAGTACCATTTCTTCTCTACTTTACTTTTACTCCTAATCCCAACCTACAAAACAAAAGAAAATTGTTTTAGTTACCCTTTATGGATAGGGTGTTGGAGGATTAGCTTCACCATTGACAACCCAAGATGTTGAAGTCTTAGTCTTCTTAGGCTTTTGAGTTTTAGCAGGAGCATGGACAGTTTTATCTTCATCATAATAAGCAGATGTGTTATGTTGATAATCAATATGATGTTAATAATGTTCATAAGCAGGATAAGGTGCATGATATTCAGGATATGCATGCATTGGATGAGCAGGGTAGGGAGCATAGTAAGGTGGAAACTGAGGTGCATGATATAATTGTGGATATGCAGTAGGTTGCACATAATATGATGACTCATTTCCATACCAAGCATTTTGATTTTTCTTATTCTTATGCTTCATTGGTTTACTCTTTGCTTGCTCATTAACAGACGACTTAGTTTTATTACTAGTCTGATTGATTTTACTCTTATCAGCTGATTTCTTAGGACTTTGTTGTTTATCTTTACCAGTGTGTTTTTCTATCTTGGGCTCTTTGCTCATTTTAGCCTTAGGAGCTTTCTTCTCCTTCAGTTCTTTCTCAGGTGAAGCAGGTTTAGTAGTCTGAACATACAAGATGACCTTGGTGTTGTCAGCATATATGAATTTTTTAGTAAGCTTCAGTTCTATCTTATCCTGGTTTAATGGCAGTTTTTGTTTACTAAGCGTGTCATCTAATGCAAAAGAAGACTTATCATGAGACTCTATGAATTTCTCAAGTTCCATGATTTTACCCTTATAAACTTCACATTCAGCTTTCAGAGACTCATTCTCTTGCTCAAACAATTTATATTCAAATGAATCCTTTGGTTTTTCAACCTTAAGTCTCAGAGAACTATTTTGCTTTTTTGTCAATGTCATCTCTTCCTTAAGCTCAGCAAATGCTGCAACAACGCTAGTGTTATTTACAACCATTTGCTCAAATGAACTAAACAGTTCACTTTCAAAAGGAGTTACCTCATCCTCAGAGTGATCTAATTCTTTGGCCATCAGACATAGAAGTGCAGGTTGCTCATCTTCATTAGATTCATCCTCTGATGTATCTGAATCCGAATAAGACGAGTAGATGGCAGCAAGCTTTTCTGCTTCAGCCATCATAACTTTTCCTTTGTGATGTATTTCATTTCCTCCTCAGTGTATTTCTCAGCTTTTGGATATGGGCAATCTCTAATGAAATGTCCCATTTCCTGCAATTATAGCACATTAGTTTGGACTTATAAGAATCCTTACTACCATGAGAAGTAAAGGTAGGGTTAGAAGTAGAAGCATTGTTGTATTTGTTCTTCATTTTTCTCTTGTAGAACTTCTTGAAATTGTTTATCAACAGTGCAACGTCTCCAGCAGTGTACTCCTTTTTGTTGAGTAGTATGGCCTCATCAGTTGAGTCCACTTCTTTGCTTTTGTTTGTTGTTCTTCTTGAATTTTCAGCAGCAACCAAGGCAACTGTGGGACTTGAAGTTAAGGTTTCTTCAATACCAATTCTTGGCAGTTTATACTCATATGCCTTATGTACAGAAAATAGCTCTGTAAGAGAGATCTTCCCCATATCCCTTGACTCTTCCATGGCTGTGATTTTCATGTTGAATTTGGGAGACAGCGCCTTCAACACCTTGACAGTGATCTCCTTATCAGTGAAGGTCTTTCCCAGCTTCAAGACTTCATTGAGTATTCTGGTGAACCTTGTATCCATCTGATCTATGGTCTTGCCAGACTTCATGTTGAAGTTATCCAACTGTTCCAGAGCAATACTCAGATTTTGCTCTTTGATGGCATCGTTTCCTTCACTCATCTCACGAACCTTGTCCCACGTCTCTTTAGCAGTTTTGCAGTGCTTGACCTTGTCAAAACGGTCATTGTCTAGGGCTCTGGTCATGATGAAACGACCAACCTTGTCCAGATTGAACAACTTGACTTCCTCAATTGTCATCTCCTCAAGTTCTTTATTCACCACCATTTATTAGTTGTTTACTTTTATGGTCTTGGTGATTTTGAAAGGACCTTTTGTGATACATGTAAACATGTTGTCATTGTAAGCAACAAGGAAGATTTCCATTCGGATTATCCAATCCTTGAAACACATACCTCCGATGTGGGGAACATGGCTGATGCAATCCATTTTCAAAAAGTTTTTATTTTTCAAAAATGTGCTCTTTTGAAAACTTTTAAAACCTTTGAAAAACACTTGATCAAGCTAGTTGATCAGACAGCTGATTCAAATGAACCACCCACTCTGATACCACTTGTAGGTCCCAAGTGGTCAGATGAGGTCAAGAGGGGGAGGGGGCTAATAGACCTCTGAAAAAAGTTTGACATAAAAATTTCAACTCTTCTGTCAGCAGACTAAGCTGAATAGGAATCATAAGCAGACTAAGTTGATCACGCACAAAGCTTTGAATAGCAGAGTTGACCACTCTTCTGATTATGATATAGCTGATTTCAATAAAATCAACTTTTCAGTCAGATTACTTGCAGCGGATTTTATAAGTGTTTTTCACAATTAAAATAAGATATTAGATTGAATTATAAGTTGATATGGTGGCTAGCAAAGTAATTATAATCCGATATATATTCGTTATTAGGATCTTTTTCGAACTCTTCACACCACCAATTATATTTTATATACTCACTTAAACAGAAATTATGAAATTCAGAAACACTATAAACAAACTTGAAATTAACCATACTTAAATAATACATACATACCTATATCAACGTGGCTCTGATACCACTAGGGTACCAGGTCATACATATGAAGAAGAAAAGCTACAGCAACAGCGGAAGATTATTAGTGCTATTATTGAATAAATTATTGAATCAATAATAAAGTTGTTCATTGATAGTTTTTTAACTACTTGTTTAAAATACATGTAAAACTATATATATGGGAAATTTATTCCCAGTTAATAATTTTGAGTTTTGAATAACAAAAAAAATGGTTCTCTTGGATATGTTGGTCAAAATTTAAATTTACTAGTCAAATATTTTTTAGTTTGTATCGCTCAAATTCTGACCTTCGTATTTTTTGAAAAAAAAATATTAATCTATGATCTTATATATTTTTTCTAAAACCTTAGTGATTAGAATAAATTCCACAATGAAAAAGAAGGAGAAGGACAAATCCCGATTTTTCCTACATTAAAACGAATGTAATACTTATTTTCAAAATTACAAATCCATAAAACCTTATTTGAGCCACATGTTCCTTAAATTTTGACTTCCATTTCCAATTATAGTCCGTCTTCTAGATTTACTTTTCTACATCTCTCAAACATGGAATTCGTAAGGAGAATACACAGGAATCGGGCCTTGTTTATTTGTGATGTCAAAATACTCATTTGTTTTATGATAAACCTGTACGAAAATGTTATGTTAATTATTTAATGCGTAGAACCTTCTTGTACTTTTACATGTAATTTTCAGAACAAAAATGGTGGTGGTACGTTCGATAGTTACATTAGTATTTTTGGACAGACAATAGCCTCAAGGGTAATTTGTGTAATATTTCAAACATGATGAGTGGTATGAGTATATCACTGAACCTTAGGGGTAGTTTGGTGTAATTCTTCAAAAAAATTAAATTATGCGTATCATATCATAATGTTGGTTCTGTTGTATGAAATAATATCTCCTTCTGATATAAAACGTAATTTCCTAATCTATTCTTAATCGCCGGCACAAAACATTGGATGTAACGCTCCTTCTTCCAAATATTCTGTAATTTTTATTTTCTCTCTTTTAATCAATTAAACATACTCAACTCTTCCTCATTTTGCATATTGTTGCTTAGACCTATAAGTGATCAAATTATGGATGGACCAACAACAAATCTACCTGCAACCGTCATTTTTAGAAAAACAATTGGTATTTTTCCCGGCTTTTAATATTATGCATTCGTAATTTCGGTATCGGGATCTCTTGCTTCGAACTTATTGTAAAATTAATTATGTTATGCCTTCTGAATTATTAACAAATTGTTATGTTTTAGTCAAGTACAAAATATTAGTGCTATATTGAATAAATTATTGAAGCAATGACAAAGTTGTTCATTGATAGTTTTAACTACTTGTTTAAGATACGTGTAAAACTATATATATAGGAAATTTATTCCCAGTTAATAATTTTGAGTTGTGAATAACAAAAAAAAAAAAATGGTTCTCTTGGATATGTTGGGGAAAATTTAAATTACTAGTTAAATATTTTTAAGTTAGTATCGCTCAAATTCTGACCTTCGTATTTTTTGAAAAAAAATATTAATCTATGATCTTATATGTTTTTTCTAAAACTTTCGTGATTAGAATAAATTCCACAACGAAAAAGAAGGAAAAGGACAAATCCCGATTTTACCAGGTCATACATATGAAGAAGAAAAGCTACAGCAACAGCGGAGAATTACAATATTTTACAAAAGGTAACTGAGATACAATTATAAGAGATATATTACAAAGTTTTATTAAGATGATAATCTTATGTGGAAGTGTATGTGGTAGAGTGAGAGTGAGTTCTAAACGTGTCTTCTCTGGAACACAAAGTGCCTTATATAGGCAGCGGACTTCAAAATCTTCGGACTTGAAATCAATCTTGAAAATCAATAATTGAACAGGACCTTCAATTATGGCCAAATAACGTGCTCCTTTTTATTATGGCAGACACTAGGCATCAATTCCTTCTACTTTTCCTTTTCCTATTCACCTTTTCCTGTTTCGATTTGTTTTTTAGCTTGCTGAATTAAGCAAAAGGCTCATGCGAATCTATCATCGTGTCATCTGTCTTGTGGGTCCCTATATCTGACTCTGAATCTGATGACTGAGAAGATTCTCCCAAAATTTCTCTGAGTTGTTTCTTTAGGTCTTCCTTTGAAAATGAGGCTAATATTTCTTTGAGAAGTTCGGCAATATCAATTTTAGGAGGTTGAATCCTTGAAATTGGAGGTGGAGGAGGTTCGAAGGAGACAATTCCTTTTTGCGAAAATATGGAGTCCTTGTAAAACTCAAATTTATCCCACCACTTAATTAAAATTCTTCTTCCTAATGCAGGAAGATGAGTAATGGTAACATCAATTTTTTTCATTGGTAAATTTAATATAACCACATCCCACTTAACAATCCAAGGAACCTGGTAAAAGGCTACAAAATTGAGCTCAGGAGTTTTTAATGAAGGATGGGATTTCTTAAAATCATCACAAACGCACCTAATCTTGTCAGGGAAAATAATGGGATGAGATCCCCAGTTATATAACCATTTGATGAACCATTGTGGAAGAATTGTGGTATTAAAATCTCTAAATTGGAAAAACCAATTGTGTTTTTTCTGCCTATTGTCATAACAAAAGGCACCTTCCCATGCTCTTATATAATCAAATAATTGAACCAAAATTTATCTAATCCTTTTCTATGACCACGGGTAATTTCGTGGTTTCTGTAAAGGTCTCCGTTCCAAGTTTCTGGAGTATAAACTTTTTTGATAAAAGCTTTTGAATAGGCCCATTCAACCCCAGATCTTGTAATGGAGTCAAAATCAACAGACTTAGTAATTTCTAAGATGCCATAATAAAAATTATAATCCTTGGGCCAAAGGAAAGGAGCAACACAATCTTTCAGATAGAAAGAACTGCTTCATTAACATTTAAATGAGCATATTTAAGCTCCAGGGGTGTTATCCATATAGTATTGTAGGGAATATAAGGATAAACAAATTCAGAAGACTAATTAGTCTGGATGGCGATTGAATATGCATCATCTCTTAATTTAAATTCTTTGGGAGTAGCCTTTAAGGCTTTGTTGGGGAATGTCTCTTTAGACTTCCCTTAATCCTCTTAAGGCTTTTTGTCCATTTTCCTGCCAAAATTCACGAGTTAAAAAATCAGGTAAAGAATTAATTGATTTTTAATAACTTCTATATCAAAATCAAAGACAGATAAAATTCCCTGCCATCTAGCAAAAATTTGTTTAGATGCTATATTTTTAACATCCTTTTCTAAAATATTTTTTGCAGATTTACAATAAACCCTAATAAGGAACTTTTGATTCAAAAATCACTTTCAAATTTCCATTTTAACAGTAGAATAAATTTTTCTCGATCCTTGCCAATTCACTACAAAAAAAAGCATCTTATGTGACGAATTATTTCGTCACGAAAAACCAGAATTTCGTCACAAAAGGCTTATGTGACGAATTTTTTCGTCGCAGAGTTTGTCACATAGGCCCCGTCATATAAAGTCTGATGCGACAAAAGTTTGGTTCGTCGCATAACATTGCGACGAAATTTACCTCGTCACAACAAGGCAATGCGTCGCGACGAAGGATTTGTCACAAGAGCACAAAGAATTTGTCACTGAAATTGAATTTCGTCACAAAAAATATGATATTTATAAGGTTTTATGTGACGATATAATTTGTCACATAAAAATTAGCCTGTTATGACAAATTTCTTTGTCATGAAAAAATCTAACTTGAAAATCTGCAGGTGTTTATATGACAATATAATTTGTCACATAAAATAGCATTTTATGACAATTTTTTTGTCATAGAAAACAGTAGATTAAAATCCTGCACTTTCTTATGTGACAATATATTTTGTAACTATTTTACGATTAATAAACCTTTTAGAATTTATAATTTACATTTTTCACCTCAT
The DNA here is from genome assembly GCA_038501285.1 of Penstemon eatonii. Classification (NCBI taxonomy): domain Eukaryota; kingdom Viridiplantae; phylum Streptophyta; class Magnoliopsida; order Lamiales; family Plantaginaceae; genus Penstemon; species Penstemon eatonii. Next base: position 32,958,874 of record CM076710.1, on the reverse strand, counting down.
TGATAAAGTAAAACAGTAAAAATATTACGGAAACTAAAATTGCTTCTCAAAATAACAATAGAAACCAACTTACAAAGTATTTAAGTTCGAAAATCACAAAAATATTCATATTCAAGTCTCAAAAACTACATTAAACAAAACGATAGCACTTGTCAATGACCTATTATGTTTCACAAAAGGAATTGAATAACAAGGTTTTTTCACCTAAACTTCCAAAACATGAACATACGTTGATTTCAATATCTTCAACTTCTAACACTTCATAGCCTCTAAACATAGGTCCACCACATTTTCACGTAGCAACCCAAAGTAGCGATAGTATTTTCTGCATGAAGACCACAATTTAGATAGTGAAACACATAACTAAAAAAATTCTAATTTATTAGAAAGGGTGTTGGTCCCAAGTGGTCAGATGAGGTCTGGGGGGGGGGGGGGGGGGGAGGTGAATAGACCTCTAAACTTTCTGACAATTTATAACTTTAAAACTTTTGTTCTAACTTAAACAGACTAAGTTGTTACCGAACAGTAAGTTACTTGGCTGATCGCGAACAAATCTTTGAACAGCTTCGTTGACCACTAATCTGATAATTACTTAGCTGATTTTGTTAAAGTCAGTCTCAATACTTAGAGTACTTGCAGCGGATTTGTAAAGTGTTTTTCACAAGTAAACTCAGTAGTTTGAAAGTTTGTTCCGCAGTTTTATAAAACTCCTTTTCTTATGAACTTTTCAAACAGTTAAGTCAAAGTGTTTTTATGCAATTGAAAATATGCAAGTAAAAAATGCAAGTAAAAACACAAGTAATTTTTATAGTGGTTATATGGATTTGAATATCCTTTAGTCCACTCTTCCAAGTCACACAGATCTTGGGTTATACTATAAACACACAGTTTACAATATCTCCACTTACGCCAAAACAACAAATGAATATGGCCGTAAGCTCGCAATAGGAAATCACAAAGAAACTCCTATCCTCTGAAGTTAGATCACTCACTAAGACGGATCTACACTTCGCACAACACTCGTGTTTACAAAATCACTCAGAAGATGTAATTTTTCGTTGTTCTTCAACTTCGCTTTTGTCAACAAATGACTAAGCTGATGAGTGAGCTGTTCTTGAGACTTAAGAGATTTTGCTTCGGAAATTTTCTCAGAGATTGTGTTGTTGTTCTTCTCTTCGTCTCTCTCAGCTATTTATACTTGAGGTTAGAAAATTGTTCGTTGAAGAAAGACAGAGTTCAAATTCCTCGAGTATTGGTCCTTAATTTCCGCGAACGGCTCTCTGCAGCTGTCCGTACTGTCAACAGTACTTTTCTGCAGGCAGCATTAAATGCACCCAGCTGATGCAAAGCATTTCTTCAATCATTTGTCTTTAATAGCCCTGTACTTCAGCATTTATTACTTCCAGGGGCATTTACTACCGTTAGGAAGACTTTATGATCCTTTCCACTTGGCTGACGAACGTGCAAGTCTGATGACGAACAAAGCTGATCTCAAACTTGAACAAATCTGATTTGAGTCGGCTGATCTTCACCAGTCTGATTTCTTTCCTTCAGCAGATCAGTAGTCTTGGACCTTGAATTTTGACTCTTCTGATATCTTCTTTACTTAGTCAAAAATTCTTTAAAGGGACATCAGCTAAGTTAATCCATACTTAGCAGATTTTGAAGTTTTGGAATTCATCAAAACCTCCCTTTACAAATTGTCTTCAGTGCCTTCATCTTCATCCTTATCCAACAATTTTCCCCTTTTTGATGATGACAAAACTTCAGCTAAGTACCTGTTAATACCTAAACTAAAGAATTTAATCCTCAAAATTTTCTGAGATAGAAAAGATATGTTGGAGTATAATTTACTTTTTATTGATAATGAAAATATTACAAGTACAAGTTTATCAGATGAGATGTCTGAAAGATAGATAAAGCAAACTGATTACAAATAGATTTGTCTTTCCTAACTATCAGCTTCTTCATCAGATCCTTCCAGCTCTTCTTCATACTCATAAGATGATTCTTCATCATCTTCTTCTTCCCCTTCATCTTCATTAGCATCTTTGTCTGAAAGCAGATTTGATCTGGCAGCTTCCATCTTTTCCTTGAGTTGCTGCTCCTTCAGTAGCTCCATTGCTTGTCTGATTCAGTATTTTTGTACTTGATAAGTGGCTCTGTTCGATCTTCAGCAGAGTCCTTGGTTTCAGCCATTTCTTCATCAGATTTGGCTTTGGCCTTAGTCTCTTCTTCATACTTCTCTTTGCCTTCTACCTTTCCAACTTCTTCAGCAGCCTTAGTCTCTTCAGCAGCTTCATCAGTTTTCTTGGCTTCAGTTGAGATCAGCTATGTTGTGTTCAGCTCTTTTTAAAACATCATGAAGGTGATTTACACCAGCCTTCACATCTTCAACGTTTCTGTTCATCTCAACAAAGCTTTGCAGCAACTGCTTGGAATTGTCTTGAGGCATGGGGAAAACATCAATTGCATTCTTGATAGTTCTGGCAGTGAGGAGTTGCATACTTTCCAGCTGTAATCTGTTTGATTCAGCCAACTCTTCTTTCAACTTCTTCAACTGCAGGCTGTTCTTCTCTTCCATTTCCTTCATTTGATTCTCCATCAGCATCTGGAAGGCTTCCATCAGTGAAGAATGTTGATCACTTGATGAAGTAGAAGTATCAGCTTCCCTTTCCTCAGTCTTCTGGTGGACAGGGACATCTTTTAGCTTAGTCTCCTGATCAGCTTCAGTTGCCTTAGCATTCCACTCAAGTGCTAAGGGTTTATCAGCAGTCTTGTGCTCATCAGTGACATCATCATAAACCAGACTTGTGATATGTTGGGATTCGGTAAGAAAAACAGCCCTAGGCACAGCGGAATATAAAAAATTTCTAGGGCCTCTTAAAGAATCTTGCCAGGATATTCTCTAGTTGTATATATATGAATATAATTAAATAGATAGTATAAGTTTTCTCGTTTATACCTATCTCCTTGCAAATCCTCGGCTAGCAATATGAGCTCTGAATTCTGACCCCTGTTGATCGACCCACACCTTTTGGTAGCGCCCCACGTGTTGCGCCTCTACGAGTTGATACACCACAATATCACGAAAAATTAATATATCCTAATCAACTGGAACATAGGGTATATTAATATCTAGGTTTTAGAACAACTTTGGAACGAAAAATCAAAGTCGAAAAATTCTTCCAAAGTGGAAGAGCAGTTCGGCCGATCACAGGGAGAGGGAGAGAGAATTTTTGCTCTTGCAATTTTTCTTGTGGAGTTGTGTGAAAAATAACTACAAGATAGCTACTTATAGTTATCTTCCTAACCTAGTCCTAATAGGACTAGGTTTCTTCTCTCCTACATGGGCCATGGCCCTCTTTAATTAGAAGACTAAGTCTTCTAATTAATTCATGGCCCATATTAATTAATCTTTCAAGGCTTTATTTAATTTCTCAATTAAATAGCCCAATTAATTAAATCATCTCCCAATTAATTAATTAAACTCCAAGTCTAATTAAATTAATTTTTCTATTAATTAATTAAATCATAATTAATTAATTTACTCATAAACTAAATTCCAATTTAATTTATAATCTTGATCCAATTCCAATTAGATCCATTTTCGTTCCATATGGGTCGACCCAGTCGACCCACCCATTTAATCGACCCAGTCGATTTTGACCCAGTCGACCCAGTCAACTGGTTCGTTCCTACTTCCTCGCTTTCGCTTCATGTGTATTGTGTATGCCCCCGTAGGTTCACCACATAATTGGCCGCGGGTTGTAATTAAATATTATTCAATTACTCGAGCAATTAATACTCTAAATTAATCGAACACTCTGTCGATCAATCATTCCAAAATCAGCACCCCTGCTAATTTGGGAATTCTCCCACACTCCACGGTCGATGTCCAGTCACAAGCCCATGGAGCCCAATCACTGGTGAATTAATTCAGTGAACCTTTTATCATTTACAATTTCCATATACGACACAATCTCTCCATCGATCAATCTCCCAGTCGAGACTTAAGGGTATGGTCTTTCATCGGATTCCCTTATCTTTTGTCTTGACCTTATGTTCTCTGATCTCGAAATAAATTCTTTCTGACTTGTTCTTTATGAGCTACTTACATAAAGTCGTCAGATACCTTGGCCAAGGATTTCATCAGAATTAATTTCTCACAGAAATCCATAGGAGAATTTCTCGACCTATCAAGTCGAGTCAATGGATCCTTTGTTGATGATATGAATCTGCATACGAGTTCCTCTATACCCAACATGAGTCCACAGAGACTTTCTGGTGATCCCCAGTCAGTCGGAACTCATATCAAAGTATAGACGTTCTCGTACCAGATAAACCCTATCATCTCAAGTTGTTAGGGATCGTTCCTCGTATACTATTGTAAATTGGAATAACTTCAACCCCGATATGCGACTACCGCTTCCATGGTGAGTTATTTCCTAATTGGGGTATTCAGTGCGCTTGCCATCCCAGCAAGCCACCCACTTATGTGTATCGACTATCCCAGTCACGCTCGTGGACCCCAGCGTCCTCCAGTTCATCGAAGTATACACAATAGTGAGAGTCTAACCGAATCCAACGATGTCCTATCTCGATTGGATTCTACGACTCTTGAATATATTCTAGATCACGGCCTTAGAGATCAGTCCACGGGTTGTCCCATAGCCCTGTGATCTAAGGACTTCTATCCTTATGCGTAGACAAATATTACATAAGATAAAGTTGACCATTTAATAAAAGTGCATTTATTAATCTAAATTGAATAGTTCCTCATTAATTACAATTAATGCTAGCCATACAGCTGGCTTGCAGGACACTATTTCTATCAATCTCCCACTTGTCCTAAAGCCAGTCTTTTATGTTCTTGAGTCCCATCTTATGCAGATGTTTCTCAAATGCCTTTTGAGGCAGAGGCTTCGTTAGCGGGTCCGCCGTATTATCTTCCGAGTCGACACGTTCCATCTTAATGTCTCCTCTACCAATGATATCTCTTATCACATGGTATCGTCTCTGTACGTGCTTGGATTTCTGATGAGATCTCGGCTCCTTTGCTTGCGCTATTGCCCCATTATTATCGCAGAAGATAGTAATGGGCTCAGCAATGCTAGGTATCACATCCAATTCCTGGATGAAGTTCCTCATCCAAACATCTTCCTTTGCTGCGTCACTCGCGGCAATGTATTCTGCTTCAGTGGTTGAATCCGCGGTTGTTTCCTGCTTGGAGCTCTTCCAGCTAACCGCACCACCATTGAGGCAGAAAACATATCCTGATGTCGACTTGAAGTCGTCTACATCACATTGGAAGCTTGAGTCTGTATAGCCTTCCAATTTCAATTCTCCTCCACCGTATACCAAGAACAATTCCTTAGTCCTTCTCAGGTACTTCAGAATTGCCTTTACGGCTATCCAGTGCTGCTCACCTGGATCAGACTGGTAGCGACTTGTAACGCTTAGAGCGTATGCTACGTCTGGTCTCGTACACAACATACCATACATTATGCTTCCTATCGCGGATGCATACGGTATTCGAGACATATTGCTTCTCTCCTCTGGCGTCTTTGGGGCCATAGACTTGGAGAGTGCAATTCCATGTCTCATTGGAAGCAATCCTCTCTTGGATTCTTCCATACTAAATCTTTTCAAGATTTTGTCTATGTACTGGGATTGGGAGAGGCCCAGCAGTCCTTTTGATCTATCTCGGTAGATCCTTATACCTAGTACAAAGGATGCTTCTCCCATATCCTTCATTGAGAATTGTGTAGACAACCATGCTTTAGTTTCAGACAATGCTTTTACATTGTTTCCAATGAGAAGAATGTCGTCAACGTAAAGCACCAAAAATTCAACTGTACTCCCACTGATCTTCTTGTACACGCAAGGTTCGAACATGTTCTTGATGAATCCAAAAGTTTGGATTGTCTCATCAAAACGAATGTTCCAACTTCGGGAAGCTTGCTTCAGTCCATAAATGGACCTCTGGAGTTTGCACACCTTGTGTTCATCTCCTTTGGATGCATATCCTTTTGGTTGCTCCATGTAGATCTCCTTATCAATGTCTCCATTGAGAAAGGCAGTCTTTACATCCATCTGCCATATCTCGAAGTTATACCACGCAGCTATGGCCAGCAAGATCCGAATGGATTTGGGCATTGCGACGGGCGAGAAGGTCTCCTCAAAGTCGATACCTGGTCTTTGAGTGTATCCTTTTGCCACTAGTCGCGCCTTGTAGGTAATCACCTCTCCGTTCACTCCAAGCTTTCGCTTATAGATCCACTTGCAACCCACGGGAGCCACTCCCACTGGTGGATCTACCAAGGCCCAGACCTTGTTTGAGTGCATGGAGTCCAGTTCGGATTCCATGGCTTCGCGCCACTTTCCCGAGTCTATGTCTAGCATAGCCTCTTCGTAAGTCCTTGGGTCGGTTAGAGACTGTCCAGTCTCATGCAGCAGACCGTACTACCTCTCGGGTTCTCTACGTTGTCTTTCTGACCTACGAAGTATCGGTGTACTTTCTGGTGCACTTTCATGCTCTTGTTCTCCCACTGCCTGTGGTGACGGGTCAGCTTGATCGACCTCTATGGTCTTTTCAGCTTCAGTGACCTCATCTAGTTCTACGTTATTTTCTTTCTTGTCCACCAAGAAATCCTTCTCCAAGAAGTGAGCGTTCCTCGAGACAAACGTTGTTTGTCTTGTAGGATCGTAGAACTCGTATCCTATTGAGTTTTCCGGATACCCCACGAATTTGCACAAAGTGGATTTAGTTTCAAATTTATCTCCCACTAGCTTTTTAACGTAAGCGGGATATCCCCATATGCGCATGAATGCGTATGAGGGTGCCTTGCCAAACCATAGTTCGTATGGTGTCTTTTCTACGGATTTCGAAGGTACCATATTCAGTATCTTCGTTGCCGTGAGGAGGGCATGTCCCCAAAATGAAAGAGATAAGTCAGTGGCACTCATCATGGATCGAACCATGTCCATCAATGTTCGATTCCTTCTCTCTGCTACTCCATTTAACTGGGGTGTTGCAGGAGGAGTCCACTGCGATAGTATTCCATGCTCTACAAGATAATTCAGAAATTCGTTACTAAGAAATTCTCCACCTCGGTCAGAACGAAGAGCCTTTATCGTATGACCAAGTTGATTCTCTACTTCCATCTTGAATTCTTTGAATCGCTCAAAGGCTTCAGACTTGTGTTTCAACAAGAACACATATCCATAACGACTAAAGTCGTCAGTGAAAGTGATGAAGTAGTCATAGCCACCACGGGCGCTCTTTCTTAGTGGTCCACATACGTAATTATGTATCAAGTCCAATGTTTGCTTGGCTCGCTCAGGGTTTCCCTTAAACGGCAACTTAGCCATTTTACCCTTTAAACATGGTTCACATGTTGGCATTTCATCAATGCGATTGATTTCAATCGCGCCAGATGATGCTAACTTTTGAATCCTTGACTTAGATATATGTCCAAGTCGAGCGTGCCACAATTGGGCAGATATTTCATTATCTTGTTTCCTTTTGTTTTGTTGTACATGCATCACTAACTTAGGTGGTTCAATGGTATATAGTCCATCTTTTAATGTACCAGTGAAAAACATATTATCATTCATGAATAACGAAAAGGAACCTTTATTAATAGTAAAACTAAAACCTTCATTATCCAAAACAGGAATTGAAATAATGTTTTTCACCAAACCAGGTACATAAAGAACGTTCCTAAGGACTAATGTATTACCACCTAAATCTAACTCCACTTCGCCTATGGCCTCGGCAGCAGCTCTAGCTCCATTGCCAAATCTCAGGATCCAATCCCCTGGCCTAAGTGGCCTTGTTGCTCCCATCACCTGTAAATCATTACAAAGATGAGAACCACAAGCAGTGTCTAGCACCCATGATGCACAGTTAATTGATAAATTAACTTCAACAAGGAATATACCTTTCGAGCTCTCCAAGAACTCTTTGCAGTTCCTCTTCCAGTGTCCAGGTTTCTTGCAGTAGAAACATTTCTGTTCACCAGACGAAGCTTTACGCTTCTTTCCCTTCCCTATGGGCCCAGATGGTGCTTTGCCTTTGCTTGAAGAAGCATTTCCCTTCCCCTTCCCTTTCTTTGTCCTTTTGGACTTGGATTGGGTTGAGGTAGCAACCATCACTGGCTTCTCTCTTTTCATGGAAGCCTCGGCAGTGGCGAGCATATTAGCCAACTCGTGAAGTTCAACATTCATCTTGTGCATGTTGTAGTTCACTACGAATTGCTCGAATGATCTAGGCAATGACTGGAGGATTATATCCTGGCAGTAGGTCTTGTCCATCTTTACGTCAAGATGACTAAGCTTTTCAATGAGCCCAATCATTTTGATGCAGTGAGATCGAACATCAGCACCTTCAGCCATCCTCGTTTGTTGCAAAGCCTTAGCAGTTTCATACCGCTCATATCTACTTTGCACCCCAAATAGACCATTCAGGTGCGTGTAGATTTCAAAAGAAGACTTCATATGCTCGTGCTGCTTTTGAAGCTCATTCGACATGGATTCCAACATGAGACAACGTGACTGCAAGTCATCGTCAAGCCATAAATCAACGGCTTCTTTCTCAGTGTCGTCGGCATCCTTAGCAAGTTCGGGAGGGGGCCCATCAAGGACAAAACCTCGCTTTTCAGAAGCGAGAATGATCTTAAGGTTCCTGACCCAGTCATGGAAGTTTGGTCCAGTCAATTTGTTATGTTCAAGTATGATGGAAATCGGATTCTTAGACATTATATCTACAAAACGACGATAGAAGAAATAAATACGCGAAAGATTAATTTAAAATGCACAATTCACAAACATGGATTTCATTTGCAAATTACTCCCACTATTTTAATCAAAATCTTATGCCCCCACATAAGTTTCGGGAATTTAAAATATCCTAGCGGGCTTAAGGCCCAAATGCAATCTCCTAGTACCCACGACTCGTTGGCCATACTATTTGATCCACTTGGTGGTCGACTATGTCAACGGTTAACCATCGCAGCTAACCCTTAAGTTCATTTAGCCTCGTTTTTCGATATGGACCCACGACTCGTGAGACATCCATACTTACTAGCGTTAAATCATGTCCAATACTCGTGAAGAGAAACAGTTCAATCTTAGACGCCCCACGACTCGTGAGACAGCGCCTAAAACCTTGCCATCCCCTCCCTTGGCACTTAACTCGTGCATCGAGGCAATAGACATATTATCTTCCTATAGCTCGACCCACGACTCGTGAGACATCGAGATATATTTGTACAATATGCCTAAGACCTAGTAATTGGATAGGCTCGGACCATATACACTATTCATATGCGCCCGTTATTCGATTTAATATTCTAATTGAATTTTAAGTTCAATTGGAGGTTTCTAAGTGTGCGAGGTCTCATCAGATCATGCTTATCTTGTTTACGTTTTCTATCCTAAGCATGCATCTCATACATCAAAGAATAATTTGCGAAAAAGTAAACATTCATCACCTAGCAAGATATGATTGGTCGATTGCCCATCCTATGCGATCCATCACGAGCCACGTGATGAATCAATTGGTCAGTCTAGGGTGAAAATTAAATGTCCTAACTATTACAATTTTTAAACCCTTACATCATGGGCCTTCTTGTAATATCCAGCTTGATTGTGCCTCCATGTAATGAATTGGGCCTCCATGTCCTCCAAGGTAAATGGGCCTCCATGTGGATCTCCAAGTCTTCATGAGGTCTTCTCGGCTCCAAGCCTAATCTAAGCCTAGCTTACATAATCTAAATGGTCCTATTCTATTACATTTGTTTGCGCAAGCAAGGGCACCAATCAGGCCCATTTAATTACAACCCATAAAATAAATAAACCAAAACTACACAGGGCTTAAGGGCAAAATCGACCAATCCACATATTCACTCAAGAACATGCATAAATTCACATAAGGGCAATAATGTAAATTTACCGGCTTCATTAATTTTAATTCGCAAAAATTCATCCAAGTTAATTAATTTTGAATTAACAATTAACCTCTAAGATTAATTAGCTCTTACTTGAGCTCTAAGTAATCTACAATTCTTATCTTGATTAAATTGGTTAATTAAGGTAATCTAAATCTCTAAGATTCTTACCTTATCCAAAACTCTAAGTTTCCCAAAATTCCAAATCTCCAAGATTTTCAAGATATTCCTATTTTGACTAGATTAGTTAATTAAGGTAGTGTTTAAGTCTAACAAAATAACTACCTTATCCAAAAACTCTAAGTTTCCTAATCTTCCAAAATTCTCCAAGATTTTCAGGACTTTCAAAATAGGCAGAATTAGAGGCCAACCCAAAAACGACTAGTCGAGACCAATCAGGACTGCCACGTAGGACAGCCCACGCGCGACCACCAAGGCGGCGCGTGAGCTGCCTGTGGCAGCAGCCGCTGCACGCGGCTGCGTGCGGCAGCGAGCAGCCACGCACAGCAGCGCGTAAATAGCAGCCCGAAGGCTGCTGCTGCGCGCAGCGTGTGCGGCTTGCGTGCTGCCAGCACGCTGCCGTTGGCAGCAGCTTGCGGTGGCCGCCCAGCCACGGTGCGCTGCCGCGCAACGCCGCGTGCCACCGCGAGTCGGATCTAATAAATTTTTTTTTTTTTTTGTTTCTTCGATTACTTATGATTTAATTAAACAAAACCCAGTCAATTAAATCCCAATCCAAAAAATCAACATGATAAAATTTTCGAATCCAAAATTAAACATTAACTCCAAGTTAATTAAACATACGTCCTAAAACATGCAAAGTTAAAGAACTAGCCACATAAATCAAACATATGATTTAATAAACACAGAATTCGCAAATTCATATATATACAAAGCCTAGAGTTGGCTCTGATACCACTGTTGGGATTCGGTAAGAAAAACAGCCCTAGGCACAGCGGAATATAAAAAATTTCTAGGGCCTCTTAAAGAATCTTGCCAGGATATTCTCTAGTTGTATATATATGAATATAATTAAATAGATAGTATAAGTTTTCTCGTTTATACCTATCTCCTTGCAAATCCTCGGCTAGCAATATGAGCTCTGAATTCTGACCCCTGTTGATCGACCCACACCTTTTGGTAGCGCCCCACGTGTTGCGCCTCTACGAGTTGATACACCACAATATCACGAAAAATTAATATATCCTAATCAACTGGAACATAGGGTATATTAATATCTAGGTTTTAGAACAACTTTGGAACGAAAAATCAAAGTCGAAAAATTCTTCCAAAGTGGAAGAGCAGTTCGGCCGATCACAGGGAGAGGGAGAGAGAATTTTTGCTCTTGCAATTTTTCTTGTGGAGTTGTGTGAAAAATAACTACAAGATAGCTACTTATAGTTATCTTCCTAACCTAGTCCTAATAGGACTAGTTTTCTTCTCTCCTACATGGGCCATGGCCCTCTTTAATTAGAAGACTAAGTCTTCTAATTAATTCATGGCCCATATTAATTAATCTTTCAAGGCTTTATTTAATTTCCCAATTAAATAGCCCAATTAATTAAATCATCTCCCAATTAATTAATTAAACTCCAAGTCTAATTAAATTAATTTTTCTATTAATTAATTAAATCATAATTAATTAATTTACTCATAAACTAAATTCCAATTTAATTTATAATCTTGATCCAATTCCAATTAGATCCATTTTCGTTCCATATGGGTCGACCCAGTCGACCCACCCATTTAATCGACCCAGTCGATTTTGACCCAGTCGACCCAGTCAACTGGTTCGTTCCTACTTCCTCGCTTTCGCTTCATGTGTATTGTGTATGCCCCCGTAGGTTCACCACATAATTGGCCGCGGGTTGTAATTAAATATTATTCAATTACTCGAGCAATTAATACTCTAAATTAATCGAACACTCTGTCGATCAATCATTCCAAAATCAGCACCCCTGCTAATTTGGGAATTCTCCCACACTCCACGGTCGATGTCCAGTCACAAGCCCATGGAGCCCAATCACTGGTGAATTAATTCAGTGAACCTTTTATCATTTACAATTTCCATATACGACACAATCTCTCCATCGATCAATCTCCCAGTCGAGACTTAAGGGTATGGTCTTTCATCGGATTCCCTTATCTTTTGTCTTGACCTTATGTTCTCTGATCTCGAAATAAATTCTTTCTGACTTGTTCTTTATGAGCTACTTACATAAAGTCGTCAGATACCTTGGCCAAGGATTTCATCAGAATTAATTTCTCACAGAAATCCATAGGAGAATTTCTCGACCTATCAAGTCGAGTCAATGGATCCTTTGTTGATGATATGAATCTGCATACGAGTTCCTCTATACCCAACATGAGTCCACAGAGACTTTCTGGTGATCCCCAGTCAGTCGGAACTCATATCAAAGTATAGACGTTCTCGTACCAGATAAACCCTATCATCTCAAGTTGTTAGGGATCGTTCCTCGTATACTATTGTAAATTGGAATAACTTCAACCCCGATATGCGACTATCGCTTCCATGGTGAGTTATTTCCTAATTGGGGTATTCAGTGCGCTTGCCATCCCAGCAAGCCACCCACTTATGTGTATCGACTATCCCAGTCACGCTCGTGGACCCCAGCGTCCTCCAGTTCATCGAAGTATACACAATAGTGAGAGTCTAACCGAATCCAACGATGTCCTATCTCGATTGGATTCTACGACTCTTGAATATATTCTAGATCACGGCCTTAGAGATCAGTCCACGGGTTGTCCCATAGCCCTGTGATCTAAGGACTTCTATCCTTATGCGTAGACAAATATTACATAAGATAAAGTTGACCATTTAATAAAAGTGCATTTATTAATCTAAATTGAATAGTTCCTCATTAATTACAATTAATGCTAGCCATACAGCTGGCTTGCAGGACACTATTTCTATCATGATAGTGCTATCATCATTGAAGGAAGTTGTTTGATGTATTTGTCTAACAATAATCCATGGATTAGTGAAGGCGTTATTTCCCTTGGGCATTTCACAGTACTCCTTAACTTCTTTGCCAAATATGATCTGCTGAACACTTGGCAGTTGAGGCAATTGACTTGAATAGCCTTGCTGATATCTTGACCTTTCTGCCCATCTCTTCAAGGCGGTCATAACAGCTATGTTAATTGCCCTTTCTTCAGCATTATCAGATCTTCTTCTCTTTTCTGGCAAAGTGTTTTGGATGATTTTGGCTTCCTCTAGGGCAAAATTCCTTGCATACTGATGCATAGCATCCCTTACATAGTGAGGATCCAAAGCTTTCTGAATGGAGTCTGTCTTGAGCCAATTTAGAACCCATTGTTCTTCATCAGCTAACTCCTTCAGACTTTGAAGTTCTGCTATAGATCTGTTCAGCCTGTTATCTCTCCATTTGATGTATCTAGGCTTTTCATGGGTGAACAGTGTCTTTAGCATAAGCTTCTGGTCATAGTAAGCCAAGGTCTTCTCAAACCTTTTGAAGAGCTCCTTATCAGCATAGACAATGTCAAATGCTCTTCTTACTTCAAATTTGGCCATTGGCTTGACCTCTCCAGCAGGCATCTTAGGCTTTTTAGGTTTGTCTTCATCATCAGCCTCATTAATTTTTATGCTTTCACCATGAACAGGTCCATGAGCATCAGTCTTGCTGATCTCAATGACCATTGCTAGTTCTGCATCTTCAGCTGCTTTTCTCTCAGCTGCAGACATTTTTCTGCATTCCTCATCTTTAGCTTCTTGAATCTTGCTGAGTTCAAGAGCTTTTTGTTCTTCCAGGTCATCTCTCTTTCTCTGTTCAGCCTCCTCCCTTTTCTTTTTATCAGCAGCTGATATCTTCTTCTTCTTGATAATGAATTTTCTCTTTCCTTTATCATCTGGGGCAGGAGCTGGACCAGCAGATGAGATAGGTGCAACAGCAATAGGTTGGATGATCATGACATCTGGATCATCCTGAGGTTCAACAACCTCAACTGTTGGCTTGGCTTGAGTATTCTGTTGCGCAAGAGTCTGTTCAGCAACATAAGCCTTATCAGCTCCAACAGGTCTTTCAGCAGATTGAGGGCTTTGTCTTACTTAGTTCTCCAACTTAGTAGGCTCTTCAACAAATGTCATCTGCTTCCTTGCTGTTTTCTTTGACCTTCCTTGAACGGGTCTGGAAGCAGCAGTATCCCTTAACTGACTCCTTGTCCTGTGAGAGACAGTCTCATCAGGCACTTGAGCAGTTGGTGTCCTTGAAGATGATGCAGGGGATGTATTCCTGACATCAGCAGTGGTTAGATCGATAATCTCGGTAGTTTCAGCATCATCCACTTTCTTCACTTTCTTAGGATTTTTCTCTTTAGGCTCATCAGCAGCCTTCTTCTTTTGAGTCTCAACAGCTAACTCAGCTATTTTGACCAATCTCCTTGGCCTTTTGGCAGGAATCTCCTTTGATTCCTCAGCTTCTTCCTCATCAGCCTCGTCGGCTTTTCTCTTTAGAATAGGCAAGTACTTCACCATGGCCTAAGATTTGTGGATTTCCTTTCCATTTGTCATTGCACATCCCAGTTTGAACAGTAGGTAACTGAGAGTGATTCTATGGTTGGTCTGAGGTGCTTTGCTCTTGTTCTTTTTGTCGTGGAAGTTAGCCAGAACATACCAGATAATAATAGACCAGTTGACTTCTAGTCCGTAGTAAATGGCAGTCATGATACTGAACCTCTTCATGGTAACAACATCCAGAGAAAATGTGCAGTTCTCAATCCGCTTAGAGACCATATCAGCCATCCGCTGATATTCATCCTTCAGCTGTCTCTTCTTGATGTTACCAGACAACATCTATCCTTCCTTGGCGCAGATCGCCCAAAACTATTGGTGCTTCTCCTCCGTCAGCACAGTGACATCATGTCGTCCTCTGTTTGGAAGCCCAAAAGTTTCGTGAAGAACAACGGGGGTAATGATGATAGATTTACCTCCAACTGTAGCCTTGATTTCCATGGTGCTGAAATCAACAGTCGTTGTCTTGTAGTATTCTAGAACTTGGTCAGTCCAGATTACTCCTTCATCGTACTCCATGAAATTTACCAATGAGGCCGTCTTGAACTTTTCCAGCAGTTCCTTCATCAGATCGGTACCGGATTGATAATATGAGTCATAGATCAGATACATACCCTCAGCAGCCATCGTAAATCTGTTTGGAGTAGAGAAACAAGAAGAAATTTCGCAGAAAATTGCAAGTATTTTCTCTTAAGTGCTCTTTGAATGTTTTGGGTGCGTAAAGAGCTACACAACTGATCAGATCTGGATTTATAGAGTTAGGGTATCTTGGTTTCCGTAATACAAGCTAACCGTTAGATCCGTTTCTTGTCAGTGCTGATCGTGCGGCGTCAGTTACGACCTTTCAAATTCAAATCGCATTAAATGAGGAGCGGTAATATGTACCGCTCTTTTATCACTTGTAAAAGCGTGTTTTTAAATGTAACATTTTAAACAGATAAGCTTTTACACAAGCGATCAGATTAGTAAAATAAATACTTATCTGATGGACTACTGTCCTGATGACAAAGCTGTTATCATTGAAAGCCAATAACTGATAACCTTCCTCGGTTGTTTGTCAATCCAGCTAGATAATAAATCTTCATTCTTCAAGGCTTTAATCTTCTTTTGAACACATAACTTCAACTAACTGCCATCAACAAATTTCATCTTTTAATCAGAAGTACCGCTAGTCTTACACGTTCCCCCTGACTTTAAGAATTCATAAGTTAACTAGTCTGTTGAGAGTTAATCCTTGAAGTTAAATAAGATGAGTAAGCTGTTGAACTTCAGTCTTCTGTTGAGTTCCCCCTCAACTTATGCATCCAATTTTAATAAACCTAGTTCAGCTCTTAGAGTTGAAAACCTTATCTCACTTAGAGGTTTTGTGAAGATGTCAGCAATCTGATTTTCAGTAAATACATATTCTATCATGACATTTCCTTTCTCCACATGATCTCTAATAAAATGATGTTTGATCTCAATATGCTTAGTCCTTGAATGATGATTTTACGTGATTTCGTATGCGTGATCGATATGTGTAATAATTAAACAAGTACTCAACAATGATATAGAGATCAACAATATTGTATTCAAATGGTTCGATTACAATGCTATATGAGTACAAATGTATAGAGTCCTATCCGAGCCCTATTGGATGCCATACAAGCTAGAGGGCGAAATACATGTGATACTAGGCCTATATTCCCAAGCGGTTCCGAGCAGTAGCTTCGAGGAGGGAGCACCTGGGAAATCGTGTCTGGTGTCATAAATGCATGGGGTATTTATAGCTGAAATCGGGGTCTAGGTGATCTATCCGCAGACATACAATTCTCGGCCCATAAGTTTGGATCAGAGCTTGGCCCAACAGTAACTTTGGATCCAGCGCTGACTGTATTTGTGGTACTCGGGCATCGGGGTCGAACTTGATCTTCCGAGATGAGTACTGTTCGATTTCGCATGGTTGTAAAGAAAAGCTGAGCCCAAAATATCCCTCATCAATACTCCCCCACTTCTCGAGCGTAAAGTGAAGCTTAAGCTCGAAGAAGTATACATAGCCCAGGACGATTAGGGGGATGAACCAATCTCGACATAGGCTTCGGGTATGCATCATTAAAAACCTGACTCGGAAAAACCCTTTTGGGATAAAAAACGGGTCAGGGAAAAAGAGTGCATACTTAAGAAACCATGTAATGATGCCGTATCCGACATCGTCCTTGTCGTTCGTTGTTGGAATAGGAGTTTGTGATTTGATTATTCCATTGCCATTCTATTTGATCTCCTTATCCCGAGGGCTGGGGTGAAAATATGGAGATAATATCCCTCTAATGCATAGCTCGTTATGCGGGTCTTCAAATTAGGAATTCCGGAAAGTATGGGGGCCGCAGGTGTAATTTTTTGAAAATATGATCATAAGTTTACCTAGAGGGAGCCCAACCGTCGCGGTTACTCGGGGACCGATTTGCAATTTCCCATTTTGTCCCCGTATATATAGTTAGACGGAGGGTCGCTGTTCATCAAAGATTCTGAGGAGAAAACTTTAGATCGGAGCAGACAGATCGATAAGTAAGTTCTAACAATATTTTTCGAGCAATCTTATCTACTCATTATGTCGAGTTCAGTAGATTTGAAGTGAAAATCCCCTTTAGAGGAAAATGAGGCCGATAATCGAGAAGTGAAAAAGATTGTAGGAGCTCGATCATCTGAGATCGAGAATTCACAAAGCTCGAGTTCCGCCTCCGATTCCAGCGGGGAGGGGCGGGAATCGAATTCTGAAACGGAAAATAGGGAAGATGAAAATTCGAGCGAAGCGACAGTCTCTGATAAGGAAGATGTAGAGGATGGGGATCTTCCCTTGGGGAAAAACGAGCAAAAGAAATATAGATTGAACCGTAATGTCGTGGTTACAATCTTTGACTGGGAAGAACCTTCGACCAGCGTCGGTCTAAACATGACTGAGGAGAGGGCCGATGAGATCGTCTGTTCCTATAAGGAGAAAGATTTGAATCAATTGCAGGAAGAATTCGGCCAATATCTAGGCGCCGGTTTCTCGATTGTGCTTCCTACTTCTGATCAACGGGTTACCGACCCTCCCGCGGGTTGTCAAGCCTTTTATTCCAAACATTTCCATTATGGCCTACGCATCCCCTTCCCTCCTCTGATAGAAAATATTCTAGATGCTTTCGAGTTGACTCCTTGCCAAATTTTACCAAACTCAATCGGTCTAATTATAGCCTTTTGCGTGCTGATGAAAGCCAAAGGGAAAAAGGCGGTCTTTCAGAATTTTTGGCGGATATTCCAGATGAGTGCTTCCACGTCTTCGAACGCGGGTTATGTATATTTTTCTCAGAGGCCAAAGATTTCGATCTTATCAGCCAACGTCAGCAGTAATTTGAAAGGATGGAAGCATAAGTTCTTTTTTGTTCGAGGACTAGAGTCTCCGCCTTCTGAAGATAATCCCGAGCCTACTCCATTCGATTGGCCTGGAGCAAAGACATGGATATACGGTAAACGCCGTCTCGTGGGAAGTATGAAAAATGAGATAACAGATAAATTTCTGCAATCTCTTCGAGCTGACCCTCATCAGACCGCGTTGATGACTCAGGAGGCGTTCTTGCGATTGGCCGAACTCAGTAGTTGCACTTTTCCTGCCGATCCGATCGAATATGGGAAGGCTCGGATCGACCCCGCTAACCCCCCTTCCTCGTTAGCTGATATTGTTGATAAATTCCGTACATCAAAAGTTGGTCAACATGTTGCTTCCTTTTCAAAGGGCAATAAAGGTCGGCCTCGTCCTCAGATATTAACAACTTCTCGGAAAGCGAAAAAGTCCAAGGCCCAGGTTGGGATCACTCCAACCTCAAATGCCTTAGTGATTATTCCCCCAATTACCGAAGTAGGAACCTCTCACCCCCGGGTCGAGGCGGAGGGGACTCCTAACTTCCAAGCTTCCGGCGTCCTTCGGTCCGTTTTTTCAACTGGCACTTCTAACCCGAATGACGCGGGGTATAGTAACTATACTTTGATGGAGAATCGTGCCAGGGAGATTTTGCAGGCCTGGTCGGCTCGCAAAAGAAGTAATGACGCCCCTGAGTCCTCCAGGAGAGTTAAACCTTTCGGTCGAGGACCGGATTCGGTTCCTTGTCGGACTGGCCACTCCGAACCGGATCTGGCTTTCTTCATCGAGGATCATCTGCGAGGGCCCAGGTCAGCTGGATATCCCGAGAGTGGGACCATTGAATCTGACTTAGGTCCTGAGGGCGAGCATACGGTGGATAAATCTCTTCGGATGTTCTTGGCTGGGAGGTTCAAGGATGATACTATCCAATCTTTTGTTAAGCAGGATTTTGAGATAGTAGGTGATTACGCCCGTGCTCACCAAAGGGTACTGTCCATTCCGAAAGTTTGTAGCCTTTTCCTTATAATTCTTATTCTGTGTTTTACATATATTTTTCTTTGTAGGCCGGAGACCTGTTTACTCAAACTGCTCTTCGACTGGCCGTATTGAGCGAAGAATCTCAGGCGGTACAGAAAGCCCTATGCAATGTTCTGAAGGATAAAGCCGCGAAGACCAGTCAGCTAGAGGATGCCAAAATTAAGTTGTCTGAGGTCGAGATAGAACTCGAGAAGACTAAGAAAGAGTTGGAGGCGAAGAGAATCCTAGAGGGTGAAGTGGAGAAATTAAAGCTGGAGCTCGAGCAAGCCAAAATGTCCGCCGAACAGTTTTATGAGCGAGGTCGAGCCGAAGCCAGGCTTCCCGCCATAAGGGAGTTCCTGGAGTCTCCGATCCTCGATGCCTTAGTTCGCTTGCGGTCAGGTGAAATTAACCAAGCCTTCTACTATAAAGGAGCTCAGCACCTCCTTACAGCCGCCAAGATCGAAGGCGCCCTTGACGACTACCTTTCTAACATGAATCCTTATAAGAATATCTTTGGTAAAGATTATAAAGCGTCTTCCCTTCCTCCCAAGCTCGAGGATTTGGCCGCTCATGAGTTCGCTTCTTTTCTTGAGGAATTTGGGGTGCCGATGCCAAACCCTGATACGCTCGAAGCCCAATCTGAGAGTGAAGATGTGGATATTGAAGGGGATTCTCGTGATCAGGAGGAGCAAGGCATCTCTTCTTCCGATTTGAGTAAGTCTGCGGCCGATGCACAAAGTAACGATGGAGAAGGCAGTAGCTCGAGTAAAGGTGATTCTGATGGCTCGAAAAATGGTTCTAGCGAAACAGAGGAACAAGACAAGTCGGACCATGGTTCCGGCATGAAAGAATCCAACC
The DNA here is from genome assembly GCA_038501285.1 of Penstemon eatonii. Classification (NCBI taxonomy): domain Eukaryota; kingdom Viridiplantae; phylum Streptophyta; class Magnoliopsida; order Lamiales; family Plantaginaceae; genus Penstemon; species Penstemon eatonii. The sequence continues at coordinate 32,939,115 of CM076710.1, read as the reverse complement.
AGTAACGATTACTATGTAATAGAATTTACTCAGCGAACCAATGTACTTGTATATTTGTAATCTTTTGCTCTTTGCCTATTTAGTGGGTGCTCGAATTTGAACTTCTTTCTTTTGATGCTATTTTTAGGATATTGTCTGTTTGAATTTTCTGTTAAATTTTATAACGTCATTCATGCGTACTAAGCTGCGTCATTGAATCTTTCTTGGGAGTAGTGATTTACCAATTATTGCTATTCGCATGATGTCGTTTCTTTTATAAATACCAAGGTCACTTTGTGTTGCTTTCGCACTGACATTGCTCACAGTGTTCGGAGCTTCCTAAAAAATTATTTCGGTTGGATTTTTACCCGGAAACCGAGAGATGAATAAAAATTCGAACGCTTTCGTGATTTCTTCCACGCCTTTCTCCGGGCCAAGTGTCGGTAAAAAAGTAAGAAAAAGAAACCGATCATCAACTACATCCATTAGTTCTGATCAACAAAACTTCCATGAGGGAAATAAATATTCGACCGTTGCCCTTTCTTCATGTTTGAAAACTAGGGGCTCCAATAAGAGAATAAAAAAGGTTTCCTTTGCGGAGGATGTAATTGGGCGCGTTCCTTTCCAATCCGTACCTTCGTTGGTTAGCAGATCTCTGTCTAAAAGGGATATAGCTCCTTTTGATAAAGTGTCGCGTGAGAAATCTGACTTGACCCTTCTTCGGGCCGATGTTTCTATCTCCGAGGCGGTCTTCTCGACTGGAGAATATTCCTCGTTCCTGTTTTATTCTGGGCTGGAATCCCTTGCCCAAGTAATTCTTTCTAACTTCTTTATCATGACTCTCTAATTTCTTTATCCCTGCCATAACCTATTTTCTTATAAGTTCAGGCTGGCAAGGTCTTTTCTAGGCTTTATGCGTTGACCAAACATGAGATCGAACAACGGGCTTCTATTTCGCTCGAGCTGATCGGGAAAAAGATTGAGCTGGAACGTGCATTGGAAGCTAATAGATTTTTCAAGGAGAGATTGTCTCAGGATAAGTTAGGTTCGGAATTAGAGAGACTCAAAGATATCTACGAACGTGAGAAGAGAAACTCTGAGCTTCGTGAGAAGGAAGCTTACATCCGCGGGTACACTGATCGTAGTGCTGAAGTTCGAAAGATCCTTTTCAAAAATAATTTCGTTCAGTAACACTGTGGTTTTCCTTTGTATTATGAGCTTGCTCAGATTTTTCTTTGTTGTAACACCGTCTTTGTTGTAACGATTTTCCTTTCTTGTTGTAGTATAACCCTTGTTGTAATGATAATATTTGCTGGAATGATATTCTCTGTCTCTTTCCCTCTCTCTCTCTTTTTTTTTTTTTTTTTTAAGTCCCTCATTTCTCGGGAAGTGAAACGGTCAGAGCTTTTAATGCTCGTATCGTGGTCAATCAGCCCAAGAGATCTATGTTGATGCTGAATTCTTTCCCCTATATATAGTTCTAAAATTACCCTCATATTTTACTTGTCTGTAAATGTCTCGTTCGACCGACATGGTTGTGTTTTTACTTCCGTCGATCAATTCCATATTCCATTCGATGTCAGTAATTATAGCATTCGAGATTTTATTTCGAACCTTCTTTTCCTATCTCTTCGGAATTCCCCTATGATAAATCTTCGGCTAGGGTATCGACAGGCGAAAAGAATCACGACTAGGGTACCGGCAGGCGACCTGCTCTCTCTGATTCCAAATCTTCGAGGAGGTCTCGACTTCATGTACCCTATCCTCTATCCAGTTGGGATAGTGGGTCTACTGCTAGAGGGGTTTTCCTGCTCTCGATCTCCATGTCTTCGAGGCGGCTTCTTGAAAGATGTGGTCTTCGAATTTACTAAAAGCGCCTCCAACTGGAGTTGCTTCCCTGTTTTTCGATTTGGTCCTTCATGGGCTTATTTGCAAGGAAGCATTGGATGAAGAATAGAAGTGTACCAGCCTCACTTTCCTTCTTCGGGCATTTACAGGAATAATTATTTGTAATAGGGTTGAACTAGATGTAAAATATTCCGATTAACTCAATTTCCTGAATGTAATCAAGAGTTCACATGTAATTTATCTGAAGGTTTATGAATGAAAATTTTCTTTTATATTGTTGTCGATCTTTGAATTTGTTCTCCGTAATTTGCAATATTCACGAGATAATTTTTGAGATTCATAGTTGACTCGAAGTTCGATCCTTACAACTTTTGAATCTTGTGCGAGATGTTTCTCATAGTTTAGGTTCTTCTCGGAACAATAGTAACGGCTTGACTTAAGGGGTATAGCGACGGTTTTTTAGCTCAAGGGGGTCATAGCAGAGGCTTTCACCCATTCAACATTTTCGATCTAAGGGGCATAGCAGAGGCTTTCACCCTTAGTCGTTTTCAGAGCATTTTTAGCTCGAGGGTCATAGCAGAGGCTTTCACCCATTTAATATTTTCGATCTAAGGGGCATAGCAGAGGCTTTCACCCTTAGTCGTTTTCAGAGCATTTTTAGCTCGAGGGTCATAGCAGAGGCTTTCACCCATTCAACATTTTCGATCTAAGGGGCATAGCAGAGGCTTTCACCCTTAGTCGTTTTCAGAGCATTTTTAGCTCGAGGGTCATAGCAGAGGCTTTCACCCATTTAATATTTTCGATCTAAGGGGCATAGCAGAGGCTTTCACCCTTAGTCGTTTTCAGAGCATTTTTAGCTCGAGGGTCATAGCAGAGGCTTTCACCCATTCAACATTTTCGATCTAAGGGGCATAACAGAGGCTTTCACCCTTAGTCGTTTTCAGAGCATTTTTAGCTCGAGGGTCGTCACCCATTTTATTCTTTTCGATCCAAGGGGCATAGCAACGGCTTTCACCCTTGGTCGACTTTCGAGGGTCTTAGCAACAACTTTCACCCGTTAATAAATAGAGATCGATAATATAGATCAAGAATATCCAGAATATGACGAATAAATAAGAATTTAGGCGAAATAAACTTTCATCGAATAAATACTCAGTCTGAATAAACATTCCTCGAATAACTCAATCGAAATAAATCTTCATTGAATGCGTAATTTACTAAATCAATAGAGTCAAAGAAAATAGAACAAGATAACTAAAAAGTAGAAGCCTCGAATGTAACTATTTTCCATAATATCTTCTTAAGTTAACCGCATTCCATGCTCGAGGTAGTATCTCTCCGTTAAGATGAGCAATCTTGTAAGAACCTTTTTTCCCAACTTCCACGATCACAAAGGGGCCCTCCCAATTGGGCTGTAGTTTTCCGACGTGCTTCGATACTTCCACTTTTTTGAGCACCAGATCTCCCACCTTGAAATATCGAATTCTCACATTTCGATTATAGGACTTTTCCATGTTGGCCTTGGTGGCTTGAATTTTCAATTTCGCGCGGTCCCTTCGACCATCCGCGTGATCAACTTCCATTTGCCTCAGAGATTGGTTTTCTTCAGGATCATAAAATTCGACCCTGGGAGAAGGTATAAGATTCTCTACTGGGATAACAGCCTCCGACCCATAAACCAAACTGAATGGGGTTTCTCCGGTTGCCGCTTTATCTGTTGTCCTATTGGCCCATAATACTCCTGGCAATTCATCCAGCCATTTTCCCTTTGCCTCCGATAAGCGCTTCTCCAGAGATCGAACAATTTCCCGATTTACTACTTCAGTTTGTCCATTAGCCTGAGGGTGGCCAACAGACGCGAAATTCTGTTGTATTCCGAACTTATCACACCAATCCGTGATCCTTTTTCCTGCAAACTGTGTTCCGTTATCTGATATCAGAACCCTGGGGATTCCGAACCTGCAGACTATATTTTTCCATAAGAAATTGATAACTTGAAACTGGGTGATCTTGGTCAAGGCAACACATTCGACCCATTTGCTGAAATAATCCACCGCCACTAGTACATAATTTTTTCTGGCTCGTGCAGTTGGGAAAGGTCCAACAATATCGATGCCCCATTTGTCAAAGGGCCAACAAATAGGAATTGAATGCATATGCTCGGCCGGTTGGTGAATCAAGTTTGAATGAATTTGACAGTGATGGCATTTTTTCACATAATCGACAGAATCAGAAAAAAGAGTTGGCCAATAATATCCAGACCTCGAGCATTTAAGAGCTAATGCTCGAGCGCCACAATGATTTCCCGCTTCCCCTTCATGAACTTCTCTTAAGATGGCATTGTAGTATGATTCGCGGATACATTTCAGTAGAATTCCCGAAGAGGACCGCTTATAGAGTTGATTGTCCATCAAAGTGAATGACGGCGCTCTATATTTGATTCTCCGAGCCTCATTTGCATTTTCCGGAAGTTTTCCATCCTTAAGATAGGCGATAAGAGGGTCGCTCCATGACTTGCTTGGCTCTTCAATTTCCATAACGTCGGTGGCAGGGGCTGCATCTAACTCGATGGCTGACATATTTGATAGCAACCAAGTGATCGTCCTTTCTGTTTTTCTGTCGGCCAGTCCTGTGAACTTTGATAATATGTCTGCCCAGAGATTCTCCTCTCTTGGTATAGGTTGAATGTCAAACTTATCGAACTCTGAGATTAACCTTTTCGTTTTGTTTAGATATTTAATCATGTTGAACTCTCTGGCTTCGTAAGTGCCTTTTACCTGCCTGTGAACAAGTTCTGAATCTGTTAGCACAACAATCGATTTTACCTTTGCCTTAATGGCCATCTCTAATCCAGCTATCAACGCTTCATATTCGGCCTCATTGTTGGTGACTACAAAATCCAAAGTTATCGCGTAACTCAGGTCTTCAGCATTGGGCCCTTGGAAGTGAATCCCAGCTCCACCTCCTTCTTTGGTCGAAGATCCATCCACATGCATCAGCCAGACTTGATCGTTTGCTTCTTCCACCATACCTAATTCCGAGGTCGTTCCTTCTTTCACGTTTGATATGTTGGTTGATTCGAGCACGAAGTCAGCTAGCACCTGTGCTTTCACGGCGACACGTGGTTGATATTCGATTTCGAATTGGCTGAGCTCGATCGCCCACTTTATTAACCTGCCCGAAGCTTCTGGCTTGGACAGAACCTGTCTCAAAGGTTGGTTAGTCAAGACAATGATCTTGTATGTTTGAAAGTAGGGCCTTAACCTCCGGGCAGCCACAATTAGGGCAAGTGCGAATTTTTCAATCTCCATATAGTTCTTCTCAGCACCCTGCAACAATTTACTCAAATAGTAAACTGGTTTATGTTCAGCTTTATCAAGTTTGACCAGAACCGAGCTAATGGCCTTTTCTGACACAGCTATGTACAAATATAGGGGTTCCCCTTCAGATGGTTTTGCTAGCATTGGTGTTTAGGTCAAGTATGCTTTCAGTTCTTCGAAAGCCTTATCGCATTCAGCATTCCACTCAAAGTTCTTAGATTTACGCAAGAGTTTGAAGAAAGGTAAGCTCTTGTCAGCAGATCTAGAGATAAATCTATTTAACGAAATAATTTTCCCGATCAAACTTTGAACGTCCGAGAGTTTCCTTGGTGGATGGAGATCAGTGATTGCTCGGATTTTTTCAGGGTTCGCTTCGATTCCCCTCTCATGGACTAAATACCCGAGGAATTTTCCTGATCGGACCCCAAATGTGCACTTTGCTGGATTTAACTTCATCCCATACTTCCTCAGAATTTTGAAACACCTATCAAGATGGTCAATATGATCCTCTTCGGACATGCTTTTTACGAGCATGTCATCTACGTATACTTCCTGATGGTAATGGTCCTAAGGTCAGCCAAAACGCAGCGGAAAACAAAAATTTTAATCGAGGCCAAAACGGCCCAAAAATGCAACTACTTTGCAAGAAAACTTTGGAGACCTTCTACCATTACTATCCTAGGATCATCATGCATACAAAGTTCATATTAGAAGGAAAGATATCAAGTCATACCTCTCCCAATCTTGGGAGGTGAAGAGCCGCAAAGAATCGGGACAAGCAAGTAACACCCGAAACCTTCAAGAACCTCCAAGCTCACGGGTTCAACACCTCCAAGCTCCAAGCTAGAATCTCCTCCTTTGAAACTTCTTTCTCCAAGATCCTCAAGAAAAACCACACCAAGATCTCCAAGTGTAGATCCTCCAAAGCAAGCCCACACACACAAGTGATAGCACTTAAGGAGCAAAGAAGATGAACTAGATCTTGCAAATACACCCTCAATCTATTAGCTAGAATGAAGTAGTACTTGAATCAAGTTAGAAACTTGATAAAGGAAGAGAAAGAGATGAAGAAAACAACTTTTCTTTCTAGGGTTTGAGAGAAATCCGAACACACACTAAAAGGTGTAGTGTGTGTTTTTGTCTTGCATCTACTACCTCTAATGAATGAAGGCAACATCTTATCTTTTATGTGTGTACATTATTCAATGTAGTTTATTGTTGGATCAAATCCACCAATAAGACTTGTAGCTTTATTGTGCTTCCCAAGCACACTTCTTGAGCTTCTCAAGCACACTACTTTTGATACAAGTTAGTGGTGGGGGCCACCACTAACTCTTGATAAAATATTTATTTCTCTCTCTTGTATATATATATCACATATATATATTAACATTATATCATATCATATATGATCATCTCATAAGACCAATTTAGATTGGTCATGGGTTAATTGGACATTTATTTCCCAATTAATAAATCCAATCTCTAATTCAAAATTAGAAACCCATTTATTTCTTCCTTCAATTAATTAGACCCTTCTAATTAATTTCGACTAAATTAATTTAACACTTAAATTAATAGAGTCCTTTAATTAATTAATCTCCATTAATTAATTACTACTTCTTGTCAAATCCAATTTGACTTTTTATAGATTGAACTAAGTTGCATCTTGTGCTATTGTGTGTGGCCCCTTGGGTTCACCATCAATTAGCCGTGGGCTCACAAACCATTTGTGATTTAATTAAAAAGATTAATTAAACTACTTTTAATCAATCACTCTTAGATATGATCTCATCAAATCTAGAGTACCCAACACTCGAGGTAGTCGTCTAGTCACGGTCGACGAGTCCTAACTAATGATGAATAAAAAGTGTGAACCTTTCTTGAATTGGTCTCATCAATCCTCTTACGCATACCATGCACGTACGCTCCTTCCAATAACTTATTTCCCGATCGAGGCCTAGGACATGGAGTCCAACGGATTCCTATTAGTCTTGATAACTATGCGTCTTTTTTTTCTTTATGGTGATTACCCATTTGGAAACTCCTTTCCAAATCTAACATCACTCACTTCGGCCGAAGATTCCCGGAATCAATCCATACAAAAGAATGCATAGGAAATCGCCCAACCACATCACGGTGGGAGTTAATGGATCCTTTATTGACGTCATTAACCTCACTACGAAGCAATCCATACCCAACGTGAAACTATAATGCCTCGCTAATTAGTAGTCGAGTAACACATCAAAGTATAAACGCTCCGCATGAAGTTCACTCTAACGTCTCAAGTCAAAGGACCAATTTACGTACACTATCGTAAGTAGAAGAAATCTTCATCTCCGATAAACTCCTAAGATGAGATTTTTCTAGCGGGGTTTCGATGCGCTTGATCTCATCAAGCCACCCACTCATATGCATTAATATCTACCATATCGATGTCCATGGAACTATCCATCTCCATGCAAAAGAGAATGCATACTCGTGCAAGTCTTACCGAATACAATGATGCCCTATCTCAATAGTATTCTATGACTTGGAAAGCTTTTAAGATCTTAAACCATAGTAGAACATATTCCATAGAGGGATGCACCATGTTCCATAGTTTCAACGATCTAAGGGCTTCATAAATTGCTTAGATGTATTACAATGAATGAAGAATTTCCAATGCGAACTTTTATTGATCATGAATAAGATTGATTACAAGAGTATTTACAAGACAACCGATTGGCTTGCAGGGCACTACTCTAACAATCTCCCACTTGCACTAAAGCCAATCGTTCATAACTTTAAGGCCCATCCTAAGGCGATGTCCTTCAAAAGCCTTGATTGGCAAAGGTTTAGTCAGTGGGTCCGCCACATTTTCTTTTGAGTCAACGCGCGCCACTCTCACGTCTCCTCTATCAATGATATCTCGTATCAAATGATATCGCCTCAATACGTGCTTGGATCTTTGATGAGATCTTGGCTCCTTTGCTTGCGCAATGGCCCCATTGTTATCACAGAAGATAGCAACGGGTTCGGCAATGCTAGGAACTACACCCAACTCTTGGATGAAGTTTCGCATCCAAACACCTTCCTTAGCAGCATCACATGCAGCTATGTATTCTGCTTCTGATGTAGAATCGGCCACAGTTTCCTGTTTGGAACTCTTCCAACTTACTGCACCTCCGTTCAAGCAAAATACATAACCTGACATAGACTTGAAGTCATCTACATCACACTGAAAACTAGAGTCAGTGTGACCTTCAAGTTTTAATTCTCCATTACCGTAGACCAAGAACAAATCCTTGGTTCTTCTCAAGTACTTAAGGATTGCTTTTACGGCACTCCAGTGACTCTCACCTGGATTGGATTGAAAGCGGCTTGTGACACTAAGAGCTTGTGCCACATCCGGCCTAGTACATAGCATGGCGTACATTATGCTCCCTATAGCGGATGCATGAGGTATCTTTGTCATCCTTTCTCTTTCATCGTCAGTCTTGGGAGACATAGACTTGGAGAGATGGATTCCATGTCGCATTGGAAGAAACCCTTTCTTCGAAACATCCATACTAAACCTCTTTAGTATCTTTTCTATGTACAACATTTGGGATAGCCCTAGCAACCTTTTAGATCTATCTCTATAGATCCGTATTCCCAATACAAAGGAAGCTTCTCCCAAATCTTTCATGGAGAATTTTGTAGATAACCATGCTTTAGTCTTCTCTAATATTCCTACTTCATTCCCAATGAGAAGAATATCATCGACATAAAGCACTATAAACTCTATCGAGCTCCCACTAACCTTCTTGTACACACAAGGTTCATATATGTTCTTGATGAAGCCAAACGATTTGACTGTCTCATCAAAACGCTTGTTCCAATTTCGGGATGCTTGTTTAAGTCCATAAATAGACCTTTGCAGTTTGCAAACCTTTTGCTCACTACCTTTGGGTATGAAACCTTTTGGTTGCTCCATATAAATTTCTTCTTCAATGTCTCCATTGAGAAAAGCGGTTTTCACATCCATTTGCCATATCTCATAGTCGTACCATGCTGCTATGGCAAGCAAGATCCGAATGGACTTCGGCATGGCCACCGGTGAGAAGGTTTCCTCAAAGTCGATACCCGGCCTTTGAGTATATCCCTTCGCTACTAGCCTTGCCTTGTAGGTCGACACCTCTCCATTTACTCCAAGCTTTCGCTTATAGATCCACTTGCAACCAACGGGTACTACTCCCTTTGGTGGATCTACCAAGGTCCATACTTTGTTTGAGTACATGGAGTCCAATTCGGCTCTCATGGCTTCACGCCATTTTCCCGAATCTATGTCTAACATAGCTTCTTCATAAGTCCTTGGATCAACATCCAATTGCCCCGTTTCATGTATCAATCCAAATCGTTCGGGTTGTTTACGTTCACGAGTGGACCTACGAAGTTGATGTGTACTAGTGGATTCCTTATTACTCTCATTTGTTTCCATCTCTTGTGGTGATTCATTCGTCTTACGAATTTCCTCCAATTCTAACTCCACTTTTTCATTATCAAGAAGACGTTCTTCCAAGAAAATGGCGTTCCTAGAAACAAACACATTTTGTTCCTTAGGATCATAGAATTGATATCCAATAGACTCTCTAGGATATCCCACAAATTTGCATAAGGTGGACTTGGCTTCCAACTTATCTCCCACTAGCTTCTTGACATAAGCGGGAGACCCCCAAATTCTCATGAATTTATAAGAGGGTGCTTTGCCGAACCACATCTCATGAGGTGTCTTAGGCACAGTTTTCGAAGGTACTACGTTTAGTATCTTTGAAGCTGTAAGAAGAGCCAAACCCCAAAAGCTTCTAGGTAAATCCGTGAAACTCATCATGGATCGAACCATGTCCAACAGGGTTCTATTCCTTCTCTCCGATACTCCGTTCAATTTAGGAGTACCCGGAGGAGTCCACTTTGAGAGAATCCCATTCTCTTTCAAATAACCGAGGAATTCGCTACTCAAGTATTCTCCACCTCGATCGGATCGAAGTGACTTAATACTTTTACCGAGTTGCTTTTCTACTTCATTTCGAAACTCTTTGAACTTTTCAAAAGCTTCGGACTTATGTGTTATGAGATACACATATCCATACCGTGAATGATCATCGGTAAAGGTTATGAAGTACTTATAACCTCCTCGAGCACTAACACTTAGTGGTCCACATATATCCGTATGGATCAAATCCAAAGTGCTTGAAGCACGTTCCGGTTTCCCAGAAAATGGCAATTTGGTCATTTTTCCCTTTAAGCAAGATTCGCAAGTTGGGAAATCATCTAAGTCCACTATTTCTAGAGACCCTTTTGACACCAACCTTTGAATCCTCTTCTTGGAAATATGTCCAAGTCTAGCATGCCATAGATATGCGGAGTTGTTGTTATTTGCCTTTCGTTTCTTAATATTATCGTGAAAATGCAATATAGTGTTAGATGTTATGGACGTTTCAAGATTATACAATCCATTAGCTAGTGTACCTTTTGCATATAAAGAACCATTCTTTGAAATGCTAAAAATTCCATTCATAATGGTAAAACAAAAACCTTCTTGATCCAAAACAGGAATGGAAATAAGGTTCTTGATTAAAGTAGGTACATAGAGACAATCTCTAAGGACTAGCTTACAATGTCCTACATCTAGTTCTACGTCCCCTATTGCTTCGGCTGCAACTTTTGCACCATTGCCCAAGCGGAGAATCCAATCCTCGGGTTTAAGGGGCCTTGTTGTTCTCATCACTTGTTTGTCATTACAAAGGTGAGAACCACAAGCGGTGTCAACCCAACTAGCATTATTCACGGAAATATTAACTTCAACGAAAAATATACCTTGATTCTTATTTGGGACGGTTTTAAGGTAAAGAGGACAATCCCTCTTCCAATGCCCTTCTTTATTACAATGGAAACAAATACCCTTAGGCACCTTTCCCTTCGCAACTTTAGGAGTGGCCTTAAGAGGCTTCTTGTCCTTAGAGGAACTTTTCCCCTTCTTTTTCTTTCCCTTTGCCTTTCGGCCCTTGGAAGGAATGGGAGCTAACATCACATGTTTCTCCTTTACTATCGAGCTTTCCGCCGTGTGAAGCATATTAACAAGTTCATGAAGTCCAACTTCCATGTTATGCATGTTAAAGTTCATCACAAAGTTGTCAAATGAGCGGGGCAATGATTGAAGGATCAAATCCATATAGAGTTCATTGTCCATAACCACGTTAAGACGAGCAAGCTTTTCGATGAGTCCAATCATTTTAAGCCCATGCTCAAGGACCGATGAACCCTCAATCATGCGAGCTTGGAAAAGCTCCTTACTTGCCAAGTAACGTTCTTGCCGACCCGGAGTCGAGTACAACTCGGACAAGTGAAGGTGGATATCCAAAGCATGAGACATGTTCTCATGTTGCTTTTGAAGCTCACTTGACATTGAGGCTAGCATGAGGCAACGGGCTTGAAGATCATCTTCGACCCATTTGTCAAAGGTGGCCCGCTCCTCATCCGATGAATCAGTCGGTAAAGCCACAGGAGGTGGGGCGGTAAGGACATAGCTCCTTTTCTCAGAATCGAGAACAATGCGAAGGTTGCGGAGCCAATCGGAGTAATTTGGCCCGGTGAGTTTGTTTGAGTCAAGTATCAAATGAAGTGGGTTCTTTGCCATTTTAAAACACTTTTAAATTTACAAAGGTGAAAAAGATTATGTTTAGCGTTCATTCAATTTTTCAATATACTTTATGATCTTGGACTTCTAACCATAAAGGTCTCCCACTATTTTATCGAATCCCATGCCCCCACATGGTAAACGAGAAATCAAATTTCTTAGTAGGTCTCAAAGTCCTAAAGACATTTTCCACACCCACGACTCGTGAGACATGTGGTCAATTCAATAGGTAGGCAACAAATTTCCAATCGTTTCTACCAAACGACCTTTGAGAATATTTTGCCTCGCTTTTCGTATGGACCCACGACTCGTGCGACATCCATATTATTAAACGTTAAGTCTACACCATCAATCTTGATAAGACATACCCCAATCATGGACGTTCCACGACTCGTGAGACAACGCCATGACCCGAATATGCCCTACCCTTGGCACTTTAACTCGTGCATCAAGGAAACGATCATATTGCTCTAATTACACCCGTTCCACGACTCGTGAGACAACGGATGAATCGAATACAACTCATGACCGAGCCCTATTGATGGAAGGCATGGACTACGAAAACTCGCTTGCCCATTATGACTTAATTATTAAACTCGATTGGGTCGAGTGGAGGTTTTTAATTATTTGAAGTTGCAAGATCTCACCAAATTTTAGTTGTTTATCTTTGTTAGGTGATCTATCCTAACATGCATCACATACATCAAATGGATAAAATACCAACAAAGCATAAACGGCCCTAGCATGCTCCTATCGCGTGGTGGATGATCATGGGCCGATCCTATGCGGTCCATTCCGAGCCAAGGAATGTGCCAATTGGTCAATCTAGGGTAAGTAAACAAATGGAAATAGAATCCTATTCTATTACATATGCATCACCATGCATACATGGCCTTCAAGGTTTTCAAGTCCTCCATGTCCTTCAAGTCCTTCACAAGTGCTTCAAGTCCTTCATCTTGAATAAACCTCACAACCTAACGCCTACTCTCTTTATATTGACATAAGTCAAGAAATAAGAGGCATGCAAGCCCCATTTAATTACAAACCCAAATCATCAAATGAATTACAAGATTAATATCCAATCACATAAGGTCAAGGCCACTAGATCATCCACCCATACATTCATCACACAAATGGGCATCGATAAAGTAAATTTACCAAGAAGATTATCTACCAATTTCTAAAGGATTAAGGCATGTACATTGTGGTGTCCCAATTTAATGAGACCAAAGAACACAAATTTAGATAACTTGATGTAGGAGCTCGATAGGTGTTTGAATTTCGGTTTTATGACCAATCCGGCTCATCCTAAAGTTATCCATAAGTAAAGAGGCTTACCCACAGCCCTACATTACCTTAGGAAACCGTAGGACTAACAAGATTTAGGCAATTTTACCGGTGGGTGCGATTGTTCCACTACAACCCGGCACATACGGTATTTTCACCAAAAACCAATTTTCAAACTTAAACCACTCATACTCCATACATCCTTATATCCAACAAAGTGTTCACAAACATTATCTAACCATAATCAACCACAAAAACAGCCCCTAAATCCGAAAGCAAATCGGTTGATGCACTTCAAATTTTAACAAACCGTTTTCACCAAAACGTAAGGAAACATTCATAACACTTATGAATCACGAATCTAATATGAAATAGCATGATTTAGCTCTGATACCACTTGATGGTAATGGTCCTAAGGTCAGCCAAAACGCAGCGGAAAACAAAAATTTTAATCGAGGCCAAAACGGCCCAAAAATGCAACTACTTTGCAAGAAAACTTTGGAGACCTTCTACCATTACTATCCTAGGATCATCATGCATACAAAGTTCATATTAGAAGGAAAGATATCAAGTCATACCTCTCCCAATCTTGGGAGGTGAAGAGCCGCAAAGAATCGGGACAAGCAAGTAACACCCGAAACCTTCAAGAACCTCCAAGCTCACGGGTTCAACACCTCCAAGCTCCAAGCTAGAATCTCCTCCTTTGAAACTTCTTTCTCCAAGATCCTCAAGAAAAACCACACCAAGATCTCCAAGTGTAGATCCTCCAAAGCAAGCCCACACACACAAGTGATAGCACTTAAGGAGCAAAGAAGATGAACTAGATCTTGCAAATACACCCTCAATCTATTAGCTAGAATGAAGTAGTACTTGAATCAAGTTAGAAACTTGATAAAGGAAGAGAAAGAGATGAAGAAAACAACTTTTCTTTCTAGGGTTTGAGAGAAATCCGAACACACACTAAAAGGTGTAGTGTGTGTTTTTGTCTTGCATCTACTACCTCTAATGAATGAAGGCAACATCTTATCTTTTATGTGTGTACATTATTCAATGTAGTTTATTGTTGGATCAAATCCACCAATAAGACTTGTAGCTTTATTGTGCTTCCCAAGCACACTTCTTGAGCTTCTCAAGCACACTACTTTTGATACAAGTTAGTGGTGGGGGCCACCACTAACTCTTGATAAAATATTTATTTCTCTCTCTTGTATATATATATCACATATATATATTAACATTATATCATATCATATATGATCATCTCATAAGACCAATTTAGATTGGTCATGGGTTAATTGGACATTTATTTCCCAATTAATAAATCCAATCTCTAATTCAAAATTAGAAACCCATTTATTTCTTCCTTCAATTAATTAGACCCTTCTAATTAATTTCGACTAAATTAATTTAACACTTAAATTAATAGAGTCCTTTAATTAATTAATCTCCATTAATTAATTACTACTTCTTGTCAAATCCAATTTGACTTTTTATAGATTGAACTAAGTTGCATCTTGTGCTATTGTGTGTGGCCCCTTGGGTTCACCATCAATTAGCCGTGGGCTCACAAACCATTTGTGATTTAATTAAAAAGATTAATTAAACTACTTTTAATCAATCACTCTTAGATATGATCTCATCAAATCTAGAGTACCCAACACTCGAGGTAGTCGTCTAGTCACGGGCGACGAGTCCTAACTAATGATGAATAAAAAGTGTGAACCTTTCTTGAATTGATCTCATCAATCCTCTTACGCATACCATGCACGTACGCTCCTTCCAATAACTTATTTCCCGATCGAGGCCTAGGACATGGAGTCCAACGGATTCCTATTAGCCTTGATAACTATGCGTCTTTTTTTTCTTTATGGTGATTACCCATTTGGAAACTCCTTTCCAAATCTAACATCACTCACTTCGGCCGAAGATTCCCGGAATCAATCCATACAAAAGAATGCATAGGAAATCGCCCAACCACATCACGGTGGGAGTTAATGGATCCTTTATTGACGTCATTAACCTCACTACGAAGCAATCCATACCCAACGTGAAACTATAATGACTCGCTAATTAGTAGTCGAGTAACACATCAAAGTATAAACGCTCCGCATGAAGTTCACTTTAACGTCTCAAGTCAAAGGACCAATTTACGTACACTATCGTAAGTAGAAGAAATCTTCATCTCCGATAAACTCCTAAGATGAGATTTTTCTAGCGGGGTTTCGATGCGCTTGATCTCATCAAGCCACCCACTCATATGCATTGATATCTACCATATCGATGTCCATGGAACTATCCATCCCCATGCAAAAGAGAATGCATACTCGTGCAAGTCTTACCGAATACAATGATGCCCTATCTCAATAGTATTCTATGACTTGGAAAGCTTTTAAGATCTTAAACCATAGTAGAACATATTCCATAGAGGGATGCACCATGTTCCATAGTTTCAACGATCTAAGGGCTTCATAAATTGCTTAGATGTATTACAATGAATGAAGAATTGCCAATGCGAACTTTTATTGATCATGGATAAGATTGATTACAAGAGTATTTACAAGACAACCGATTGGCTTGCAGGGCACTACTCTAACACTTCCATGATTTCTCCTATCAACTCTTTGAACATCATGTTGACCAATCTCTGATATGTTGCACCGGCGTTCCTTAAACCGAAGGGCATAACGATGAAGCAGTACACCCCTCGCTCAGTGATAAACGCCGTTTTGTCCTGATCTTTTTCATTCATGAAAATCTGATAAAATCCTTGAAAGGCATCCATCATGCTAAATAACACAAATCCCGCAGTGGAATCTACGAGCATGTCAATTCGAGGTAAGGGGTAAGGGTCCCTTGGACATAACTTGTTCAAATCGGTAAATTCATTACACATCCTCCATTTGTTCTCAATCTTTTCGCCCTTGGAGACCAAGACCACATTGCATAGCCATTCCGTGAATTTTATCTCCTTGATTTGCCCTGCTTCTAGCAATCTATCGACCTCCGCGTTAATTATCTTGTCTTTTTCGCGACCATGATTGCGCTTCTTCTGTCTTACTGGTCTAGCCTTTGGGTCAATATTTAAGGAATGTGTTATCACACGCGGGTCGATTCCTACTATGTCGTCCGAACTCCAGGCGAAAACATCCACATTTTCCTGCAAGAATCCGATGAGCTTTGCTTCCATGCCGTTACTCAGTTCCGTTCCTATTTTTGTGAATTTCTCTGGAGATCCAGGGACCAAATTCACCTTTTTGTGGTCAGGTGCTTGCACACTCATGTCAACGATTCTTCCTTTCTTTCCATCTAGTCTTTCATAATTGGGAATCGGAGTTCCGGAGTTAGAGATCAATTCATTTATCTTTCTTTTGCCAGGGAGCTCGGGCTCCACTTTCTCCTTGACTGTTAAGCCATGTACTGATCTTTTCTCATTTCTCCTACTCCTCCCTCGGTTGGGAACTTTATCTTTTGATGGTAGGTAGATACGACAGCCTTAAAAATATTCAGAGCAGGCCTTCCCAAGATAGCATTGTAAGCAAACGGCGTGTCTACCACTAGGAACTTGATCATTCTCGTGACGTTCTTAGGTTTGAGCCCTAGAGTAGTACTCAAGAGTATGGTTCCGAGCGGAGTGATCTCCGATCCCCCGAAACCGACCAAAGGGGTGGTTACCTTATCCAAATGTGGATGACAGAGGTTCATTCTTGTAAGAGCTTCCGACGAAATTATGTTTGCCGAGCTCCCATTATCAACCAGCACTCTTTTGACCTCGAAATTAGCAATTTTTTGAGTCAACACCATGGAAAAGTCTGGATTGTCTTCATTCGTATCCCAACTAACGTCCGCGGGTCGATCTGCCTCACTAAAGCTGATGACTTGGTTTTCCATCGATGGAAACTCCAAAGATAGAACTTCCTTTTTTGTGGATACTCCTGCCCTGATTGACCTTAAAGTCCTCTTTCTGGCATTCCTACTATCTCCTCCCGCCGGTCCGCCAGCAATCATGTTTATCACGCCGTTCGACTGTTCTTCTACCTGGCTTCGGATTTGCCTTTGCCGAGCGTTAAATTTTTTCGGACTACGGGATCTGTAACGATTGTTATAGTTGCCCTTTTTAACAAATTCTTTGAGTTTCCCTTGGGTGATTAATTTTTCTATCTCGACCTTCAATTGATAACAATTTTCCGTACTATGTCCTCGAGCTCGATGATATCGACAGTACTGGTCATATCCAGGCGCACCCGGCCTTGCCTGCGTGATCCTCTGGGCTTCCGAAATTAAATTCCCTTCTTCCAACACGGTCAGCACTTCTTCTTTTGAACTGTTAAGCTCTGTAAATTGAATTTTACCCGATCTCGGAGCTCGATTTCGATCATAAGGAGGTCCGTATGAATTCGGACCTTGGGGCGGCATATACGGCTTAAAATTGTTGATTCGCTGCCAAACGGATCCTTTGTTCGATCCTCCATAATCACCTGGTTTAGGGATCGGTGCCCGATCTTGTTTCTTGTTGAGATGAAATTTATCTACGTGTGAACTTTTTAATTTGTTCATCTCTTCCTGTATCATATACTTTTCAGCAATTTCCATTATCCGTTCGAAGGATTTTTGTTGCTTTCTACATAATGCATTTCCAAATTGGGTGCTCCTAGTCAGCTCAAACATTAGGGAGGACAGATACTCGATCTGCGGGGTATCCACCTTCAAGAGCTCGATACTAAATCTTGCCAGCCATTGCCTCAACGTCTCTCCTTCCAATTGTTTCACAGTGCCCAGGTGATTCGCTGGCAATCTTGGCTTCCTTTGGCTAGCGAATTGATGTTTCAGCTTATCGCAGAATTCTTCAAAAGAAAATATGGAGTTCGGAGGTAACTTCCCGAACCAATCGAGAGCAATCCCTTCAAAAGTGGTGACCATAATCTTGCAACAGAAATCTTCCGAGTGTCCGTATAAGTTCATCACATTGACAAAGCTGTTAATGTGTTCTCCGGGGTCGGTAGTCCCGTTATACCGTGGGAGCCTAGTTGGCACCGTCTCTGTGTTTCGAGCTTCGTGTATTTCTCGACAAAAGGGTGAGCAGCGCATGATATTATTCGAGACCTCCCTCTCTCGTAGGTTTCCTCTAATCAGAGCATTCCCCGCTTGCCTGGCAGCCTGATTAGTGAAGGGAATTTCTATCATAGTATCTTGCTCTTCCAATTTTTTAGTCACCCTTTTCTGTACTATTTTCTCCAATTCTGATTCGGAAATTCTCTTGTATGTTGGTTTGTTTCTTATCATATCGCCGGCGGTGTGACTTTCCCCCATAACAGAATCCTCCAGATCGTGCACTCGTGCAGGTGGGTTTTCAGATCGGGCATTGACTTTCGAGGGTGCAGCCCGACGTGGATGCGTCGATGGGGCATGCGACATATCGTTTTCCTTTTGTAAGTTCGATGAAGGTATCTCTGGTCTTCCCTGAACTCCTGGTTGGTCGACAGGTGATTGATCTGCCCTTCCGCTATTCATGAATTCCCTGCACATTGTGCCTATTATAGATCTTAAATCACCAATGGTCGTGTGTATTGGAATGTTATCCTGCGGAATCGCTGGCGGCACCTCTGGTTGTTGTTGAGCGGCGCGCGATAGATTATCAGGTTCATTGTTGACAGAATTTTGTGCTCTCGCTGCTTGGGAAGGCTCTCCTCTTACGTACGTATTTCTCCTCGTAGTAGGCATATTTCGATCTAAGACTCGAATAAGGCCCCACGGTGGGCGCCAATTGATCTTACGTGATTTCGTATGCGTGATCGATATGTGTAATAATTAAACAAGTACTCAACAATGATATAGAGATCAATAATATTGTATTCAAATGGTTCGATTACAATGCTATATGAGTACAAATGTATAGAGTCCTATCCGAGCCCTATTGGATGCCGTACAAGCTAGAGGGCGAAATACATGTGATACTAGGCCTATATTCCCAAGCGGTTCCGAGCAGTAGCTTCGAGGAGGGTGATGGAATAGTGCCCAGCAAGCCAATGTTAATTAGCTTGTTGAAGTACTGTTTTCTTATGGTTTATAATTAATACGCCGTTCATTCATAGTATGTGAAACTGAACAATGGCCAACTTCATCTCTCGCGAACCTATCTAAGCGATTGGATGAAATCCTAAGGTCACAATAGACTATGGGACGATTCACTTCAGTACTGAGTGCAATCATGAAACAGTCTCAAAGGTCGTGATCTTAAAACCGTTCCAAGTCATAGATTCCGAACGAGACGGGGTATCGTAGGGATCGCCAAGACTTGTACAAGTATGCATGATTCACATGGAGTGAATTTGTAGAGTTTCATGAGCAAGGAATTTGAGTCCAGTGCATATGAGTAGGTGGTTCAATGGAGGATTGAACGCATCGAACGACCCGAACAGAGAAACCCATTGTGGAAGCGCATGACGCATATCGGTGATGGGATGTTTCTCAAGGCTTATAATAGTGTACGATTTAGTCCTTAGACTTGAGGTGCTAGGGCGAATTCGGTGCACAAGTGTGCGTACTTAGATTTAGGTAATGGTCACGTAGCCTGGCCACAAAGTGCCTAAGTTGGGTGCGTACATGACTGTACGCGAGTGGTTAGTACTAAGAAAGGATCTATCGACTCATCCTGATAAGATGAGAGCATTTCCTGTACGTTCTTCGATAATATGTTCCTAGAAACCCATGGCCATGGTTGGTGACAAATTTGGAAGGGGTTTCCAAATTAGGCAGTCACACCGGAATTATTATCCAGAAATAGAAAGTACAGTATTGAGATAATTAGAGGTGCCGATCAATTCACACACCCTAGGTCTCGATCGGGAAATCATCGTAGAAGGACCGTATGTACATGGCAATTATAAGAGGTGAGGTTCACAATAAATCAATTCACCTTTGATTGGGCTTCATGGGCTTGTGGCTAGACATCGACCATGAAGTGTAGGTACTCCGGAATTAATAGAGGATTTAATTCTAGGAGTGATCAATTAAAAGTAGTTTAATTGATCGGAGCATTTAATTGCTTGTTAATTAAATCACGAAAGTCGTGGGCCTGCTGCCAGTTGATGGTGAACCCAGAGGGTCACACACAAAACAATTGGACGGTGACTGTCTTAAAGGAAAGAAAGTGATTTAAGGTTGTTAAATCAAGGTAATTGAATTATGGTATTAATTCAATTGGAGATTATTAATTAGATGACTAATTGATTAATTGATAATTAATTAATTAGAGTTATCTGATTAATTATGGAATTAATTAAAGTAGTTAATTAATTGGAAGAATAAATAATTAACCAATTTAAGTATTGGATAATTATGGGTTGATTTTGGAATTATCTAAACTTAGGGGCTAGGGGGCGATTTTAGTAGCTAAAAAGAAAAGGAGTTTTGTTTCTTGCAAATCAAGTTTGAAGAGATTTATCAAATCTCATATTCCTAAGGATAAGGAATGAAGATTTGATAAACAAGGAAAGGAGATCTTTTTGGAGAAGGACTCTTCTCCTATAAATACTCCTTTTCCTCTTCATTCTGAAAATGCTATGAGAATAAGTTTTTGCACAAGTTTTGAAAAACCCTAAAAGCTTTTGAGAGAAAAGTTGCTGAAAATTTTGAGAGGAAAAATCGAGAGAGTTAGATTTTTCAAACAAGAATTTTTAATTACAAAATCGCCCCAAAAGTTTTTCGCCCCTAAACCCTAGCCGCCCAATTAGATTCGGCCGAACCCAAATCGGTCCAAACCTGACCCTGGCCGAACCCTGCTCGGACCAGATCTGTACTTGGCCGAACCCTGCTCGACCGCATAAGTCCTGTGGATCGAATTCTTCCATTGTTGTCTCCGTTCCTTTGCTGACAAACCTGCGAGATCAAGTTCGTAGCCTAAGATTCGTAGGGGTCGCTACAATCCGATTGGTGTGGACTAGCTTTGGAGGTGAGACATATGGATCACTCAATTTGTGGATCAAACCAAATGCTTGGAGGACACGGGAATCCCAATGGTGACAGGTAATATGCGATTAACCCCCTCGTGTTTAATTGATGTTTGATTCATACCTATTCGTATAATAAACTATGGAGAAAAGATTTATGGGACATATAGGAACTCGAAAAAAATTTTAAATTCCGCACTTCGTTGTATTGACAATCGAGCCCTAGCCCAAATATCCCAACAGTGGTATCAGAGCCAACTCCATACGTTTTTATACGAAAAGGCCTGAACATAATGTGTTTTCACTGTATATGCTTGATTGTATGTATGAGAACACATGTTAATTATGTTCTAGTGATTGATTCTTGCTTGTTATGACTGGATCTATGATTGGGTAAAACTGCTTTTTTAGATCTGTGGCGAATTTATAGTTTTTCGAAAAATCAGGGCTTTTATGCAAAAATCGCAAAACATGAAAATTAGGGCTGAAAATTTAATTTTCTGTTTCTGGAAATTTTTGAAAAATTTGGGTATTTTCTGAAAATCTGATCGCACGCAATTTTGGACCATTTTGCAATTTTTGAAAATTCGAGGACTGTTTTGTAATTTCCGAAACTTCAGGGGTCTGTTTGCAAATTCGAAAATTTTCTGGATTTCAAAATTTTAATTTTCTGCTCATTCTGTCCGAAAAACTGTTTTGGGGGTATTTTGTAACTTTTCAAAAGTTTTGGGGTCAAAAGTGCAATTTCCGAAAGTATAGGGGCCGAACTGCAATTTTCAAAAGTTGAAAAATCAGAATCTGAAATTAAGGCAGAAAAGTTGTTTTGTTTATCCGAGAATTTATTTTGTCATAATTAGTAGTGACTAAAAAGCAAGAATCATAGGAAGTTAGTTTTAAAAGGTTGTTTTAAAATTAAGATAGAAGAAAGTAAAAGATGTTTACATGTTTCTTTGCTCTACGTGAACTGTTTACGTGGTTTTCGATCGCGCCGAGCCTTGCCCTTAGGTTAGATGTGATTGGTTTAATTTAATGCATGGTTTTTATTGGGCCTGCGAGCCTGTTATTATTTTTGGGCCACTTTGAGCCTTTGTAATAGAATAGGGCTTTACTGCTTTCCTAGTTTAGGATGGAGGCCCATTTACAAGCAAGGTGGGAGCCCAAGAAGAATTGAAGGCCATGTATGCGTGGTACATTGTGTAATAGCATAGGTCCTTTGAGAACCCTTTAGATTGACCAATTGGGCCAACATCATTGGCTCGATGATGGCCTGCATAGGAGGCTCCCGATCGAAAACATATTGTGGTAGTATGCATGCTAGGCTTGTATGGCTTTTATTTATTAGTCGATTTATGATTGCTTGTGTGTTTGCGCGCTAGAATCTAGATCGTAAATAAAAGATAAAGCATAATTGAAGCGGTGAGATCTCGAGGAGAGTTTCTTCAAACTTTCAAAACGAAAATTCCCCTCTCGAATAAATATTAAGTCATATTGGGTTAAATTATAAAATGAGGTTTTATAAAATCCAAGCCTTCCATTAATAGGGACTAGTGCATGTTGTTTACTTATCGATAGAGGTGATCCAGAGTCTGGCACCCGAGTCGAAGAAAGGGGCAATGCACGAAATTCCTTGATTCTAGTTTTCTTAAAACTTGACAAGGGTAGGGACTGGTCGGGACGTGAAAATCGACCGATAACTAGTTACGGAGAATTCATGACCGGGCCCGTTGCTTATCATGATTAATGGGTTAGACTTAACGCGTAGTAACATTTATGATGTAGCAGTGCTAGATAAATGCGAAAAACGAGGCAAAATAACTTGAAGGTTGTGTAGTAGACACAATTGGTAATATGTATACCTACCTAGGGAATTAATTGTATGGCCACGAGTCGTGGGTGCAACTAATTGCTGCTGGGACGTCAAGACCTACTAGGAAATAGATTTTTCCCGAAACTAGAAGGGGTTATTGTTTCGATAAAATAGTGGGAGAACTTTTTCGATAAAAAGTCCAAATTTCGTTAATTATAAGTATTAATATTAAACCTGTCTGCTTATAGTTGTCTGTTTTTAAATGTTAGCCATTTACCATCCACTGTCCAATCCTTGATGCGTTTGAGAACCGAACCAACTTGGAAAAGGGAGATGTGCAAATTCCTCTACGAAACCGACATGGCTAAGTTTGACAATGTTAGGGAATATTGTTCTTACTTAAGCAAGACATTCGAGCTGATCAAAGGGTTTGGAGCCCAATTGACTCTCGAAGATGAGATAACGATAACCCTTGAAGGATTATCTGAGACCTTCACTCATTTTATGCAACATTGCGATATTCCGCCTGATGGAATACAAACAAAGCAATTGCATGAGTTGTTAGACAAATATGAAGAAGCTCATCAACGTGGTTTTGGTCTATATGATTGGAATTGCCCTCTATGTAAGTACGAAAGGAAAATAAGGAAGCTTGTTGAAAAGGATTTCCTGGAAAGACTTGACTACGGTATGACTTTTTAAGTTATACACTTGTTGAATCTTTTTGATGTAAGACATCTGATTAAAACTTTCATTTCTGTAATAGCATTTACAGGCGATGAGAGTCTTCCCGCTCAACCCAAAAGGAGGAAAATCCTTGAAAGGGAGATGCAAGTAGTGCAGAGCGAGATGAGGAAACTGGAATTCCGGAACTGGGTCAAGGAAGAATTGTACCTAGACATTCCTTTTTAGCAAAGAAGTTTTTCTTAGTTTTTCGTATTAGCATGAGTTTTAAGTTTTAGTTTACTTTGAGTATTATTTCACATTTTGTACGAGACGTTATTGCTTTACCATTGAGAAATGGAATTTATTTAATTAGAGCAATTTAACTTTGTACAAATGTCGATGTTTTGAAACATAGAAATAAACAATGATAAACAAATCAAAAACTTTGAAAAACTATATGCTAAATCGAAAACAAGCAAAACAAACGAGATAATCGTTTACGCTTGAAATGTTCATTTTGGACATTCTTCCTAAAGAGAGATGCGAAAGGGAAGTTTTATTTACTGTTCCTGAGATAATGAACTTGAGTAAAATCAGAACTTTCAAATCTTGAAGGAATGATAACCGAAGAGAAGGATTGCTAAGGCATTCCAAAACATTTCAATCGACATGAACTAAAAGCACTAGTTCAAAAGAAATCTACTTCATATATACTTACGATTTCAATCGTTAAAGTATATGTGTACTTGGCTGAAGTACAATTCTGAAACTATTGAAGTAATTCAATAGACGTTTTGGAAATGAAGTAACTAGATGCATTATGTCGAAAGCAATTTGATTTAATCAAACCTGCTGAAACATAAGCAACTTAACACCTCGATTATCTAAGACGAGAATAGAATTCTCATGAAGCAAATCAAAGAACGAATCGAACTTTGTTTGATTCTCGACTCTGATCTTGCTGAGTTTCCTTTATTCAAATTAGGGGATACCTTCCCTTGACTCTTCAAAGATACTTGGTATAGTATATTTCGAAGTAAGTCCTTACATCGCCATGTCTTTTAAGACATAGCAGAACACCCTTATATGAGAAATTAGATGGTAGATCTAGTTCATATAAAGTTTATGGGGTATTCAACAAAACCCATTGAATACCTGTTCCACGACAATGAGAAACGAAAAGCATCTCGTAAGTAGCTTATTCCTCTGTTGACAAGACCTTGTCAAAGGAAATAAGAAATGTCGTAGAACTTGATGAAGTCCAAGTAGTGGACCCGTCCCCATGAACAGTGGGAGTAAACACTGAAAACTGCTGAATCAATCCATGCACAAAGAAATCGTAATCTGATCAAATTCGTAAGGAACTCAAAATTCCATTTTACGAAATTGAGAAATTGGATTCTAATCAAAGATTGCAAAGAGATTATGTTAAACATGATCTAAGGGATATGGCACACAGCCATAAGATTCGAAGTTGAAAACTTTGACTCACTTAAATGGCAATAGGTCATTATTCAAAAGTCCTTTTAGGATTGATGAAAATGCCTTATATCCATTAGCTACGTCAAAATTCATTTCGAAACTATTAGCCATAGAAAGGTGGTTTTGACTACCGAAGGCATGACTATTGGATATGAATCCTGCATCTCACAATTGAAAATTGATGAGAAGATCTCTATTCTAATCCAAGGGTCAATCTATGACTTTTTCCCAAATTTGGAACATGCAACTTGATAGTTGATCAAAAATGTTGAATTTGTCAAAAGGCATATAGATTCCAAATGTGCAAAAGAATCAGTGGGAGTGTAGTTGAGTTCGAAACGCAACAAGATGATGAACAGTACATCAAGTAAGATATAAGAATATCAGAAAAGCACAGACAAAAGCGTGTTCTTCACGCAATTCTCCATGATAAGATTTGGAATTACATCTCGCGTACTGGCAATACGTATCTATGGTTGATAGAAGGAAGAAGATGTAGTGATTTACCAAATCAAAGTACAAAGACTATATTGATTGAATTCAATATGGAAGAATCCAAGAAAGGATTGTTTCCAAAGAGACAAAATCTCTCTCGCTTATTTAATGAGCCCTAAATTAATGAGTGAAGAAGTAACTGTCTCAAGAAGCCTTATGCTTGGCATTTGGATTGCATGTAGCATGCAAAGTCTTGTACTAGACCTGACTCGTCGAAATGCTCTGAACGAGCTACTGATAGTCAAACACCAGTAAAGGACACTGGTCTACCATAAAAGCAATCCTCGAAGATAATTAAAGGATATAATGCTGGTCTATGGTAGTAGTGGAAAATTGAAACTCGAAGGATTTTTGAAATTCGAGATTTCCAGTCTGAAGTGGATTATTTATTCTGTCTCGATAGAGCAAAGGTAAATTGGAAGGAATTCCAATAATATACCATTGCCGATTCAAACAAGAATAAAAGGGCACCATTATGATGCTGCACAAAAGAAAGTGTTTAGATGAGAAATTTTCATCCAACGACTGGATGAAATACCTAGCATGACATTTGCCCATCATAATCTTAGCCGATTTAGATGAGGCAATTGCTCAATGAAAGGAAATCGAGATCTCACCTATAATCTGAACGCAATACCGTATGATTGAACTAGTCATGGGTAGTTGAGACGAGTAGAAGTATTACTTCATCTCGACAAAGACAACTTAGCAGATCCACTAATTAAGCTCTCTCACAAATGGTTCGAGGGACATCTTGGTATAGATGGGTCTTAGAAATGTTGTGATTGGCTTTAGGGCAAGTGGGAGATTGATGGAATAGTGCCCAGCAAGCCAATGTTAATTAGCTTGTTGAAGTACTGTTTTCTTATGGTTTATAATTAATACGCCGTTCATTCATAGTATGTGAAACTGAACAATGGCCAACTTCATCTCTCGCGAACCTATCTAAGCGATTGGATGAAATCCTAAGGTCACAATAGACTATGGGACGATTCACTTCAGTACTGAGTGCAATCATGAAACAGTCTCAAAGGTCGTGATCTTAAAACCGTTCCAAGTCATAGATTCCGAACGAGACGGGGTATCGTAGGGATCGCCAAGACTTGTACAAGTATGCATGATTCACATGGAGTGAATTTGTAGAGTTTCATGAGCAAGGAATTTGAGTCCAGTGCATATGAGTAGGTGGTTCAATGGAGGATTGAACGCATCGAACGACCCGAACAGAGAAACCCATTGTGGAAGCGCATGACGCATATCGGTGATGGGATGTTTCTCAAGGCTTATAATAGTGTACGATTTAGTCCTTAGACTTGAGGTGCTAGGGCGAATTCGGTGCACAAGTGTGCGTACTTAGATTTAGGTAATGGTCACGTAGCCTGGCCACAAAGTGCCTAAGTTGGGTGCGTACATGACTGTACGCGAGTGGTTAGTACTAAGAAAGGATCTATCGACTCATCCTGATAAGATGAGAGCATTTCCTGTACGTTCTTCGATAATATGTTCCTAGAAACCCATGGCCATGGTTGGTGACAAATTTGGAAGGGGTTTCCAAATTAGGCAGTCACACCGGAATTATTATCCAGAAATAGAAAGTACAGTATTGAGATAATTAGAGGTGCCGATCAATTCACACACCCTAGGTCTCGATCGGGAAATCATCGTAGAAGGACCGTATGTACATGGCAATTATAAGAGGTGAGGTTCACAATAAATCAATTCACCTTTGATTGGGCTTCATGGGCTTGTGGCTAGACATCGACCATGAAGTGTAGGTACTCCGGAATTAATAGAGGATTTAATTCTAGGAGTGATCAATTAAAAGTAGTTTAATTGATCGGAGCATTTAATTGCTTGTTAATTAAATCACGAAAGTCGTGGGCCTGCTGCCAGTTGATGGTGAACCCAGAGGGTCACACACAAAACAATTGGACGGTGACTGTCTTAAAGGAAAGAAAGTGATTTAAGGTTGTTAAATCAAGGTAATTGAATTATGGTATTAATTCAATTGGAGATTATTAATTAGATGACTAATTGATTAATTGATAATTAATTAATTAGAGTTATCTGATTAATTATGGAATTAATTAAAGTAGTTAATTAATTGGAAGAATAAATAATTAACCAATTTAAGTATTGGATAATTATGGGTTGATTTTGGAATTATCTAAACTTAGGGGCTAGGGGGCGATTTTAGTAGCTAAAAAGAAAAGGAGTTTTGTTTCTTGCAAATCAAGTTTGAAGAGATTTATCAAATCTCATATTCCTAAGGATAAGGAATGAAGATTTGATAAACAAGGAAAGGAGATCTTTTTGGAGAAGGACTCTTCTCCTATAAATACTCCTTTTCCTCTTCATTCTGAAAATGCTATGAGAATAAGTTTTTGCACAAGTTTTGAAAAACCCTAAAAGCTTTTGAGAGAAAAGTTGCTGAAAATTTTGAGAGGAAAAATCGAGAGAGTTAGATTTTTCAAACAAGAATTTTTAATTACAAAATCGCCCCAAAAGTTTTTCGCCCCTAAACCCTAGCCGCCCAATTAGATTCGGCCGAACCCAAATCGGTCCAAACCTGACCCTGGCCGAACCCTGCTCGGACCAGATCTGTACTTGGCCGAACCCTGCTCGACCGCATAAGTCCTGTGGATCGAATTCTTCCATTGTTGTCTCCGTTCCTTTGCTGACAAACCTGCGAGATCAAGTTCGTAGCCTAAGATTCGTAGGGGTCGCTACAATCCGATTGGTGTGGACTAGCTTTGGAGGTGAGACATATGGATCACTCAATTTGTGGATCAAACCAAATGCTTGGAGGACACGGGAATCCCAATGGTGACAGGTAATATGCGATTAACCCCCTCGTGTTTAATTGATGTTTGATTCATACCTATTCGTATAATAAACTATGGAGAAAAGATTTATGGGACATATAGGAACTCGAAAAAATTTTAAATTCCGCACTTCGTTGTATTAACAATCGAGCCCTAGCCCAAATATCCCAACAGAGGGAGCACCTGGGAAATCGTGTCTGGTGTCATAAATGCATGGGGTATTTATAGCTGAAATCGGGGTCTAGGTGATCTATCCGCAGACATACAATTCTCGGCCCATAAGTTTGGATCAGAGCTTGGCCCAACAGTAACTTTGGATCCAGCGCTGACTGTATTTGTGGTACTCGGGCATTGGGGTCAAACTTGATCTTCCGAGATGAGTACTGTTCGATTTCGCATGGTTGTAAAGAAAAGCTGAGCCCAAAATATCCCTCATCAAATGACTTGTAGTATTCTGAGTAAGGCTGATTGCACTTGTATTGTCACGGTAGATAGGGATTCCACTGATTTTTATGTTGTAATCTTCAAGTTGATGCTTCAACCATAATATTTGTGCACAGCAAGCTCCAGCAGCTATTTATTCAGCTTCAGCAGTTGATATGGATATTGAAGTCTGTTTCTTACTCATCCATGAGATCAGACGACTACCTAAGAACTGACAGGCACCTGTTGTGCTCTTTCTGTCAATCTTGCAGCAAGCAAGGTCAGAGTCTGAATATCAAATTAGTTCAAATCCAGATTCCCTAGGATACCACAATCCCAAATCTTCAGTACCTTTAAGATACTTGAGTATCCTTTTGGCAGCTAAGAGGTGAGATTCCTTAGGATTTGATTGAAATCTCGCACAAACCCCAACAGAGTACATAATATCAGGTCTGCTAGCTGTCAAGTATAACAGTGACCCAATAATTCCTCCGTACTTGATTATGTCCACTGATTTGCCATCTTCATCTTTATCCAAACGAAGACTAGTAGACATTGGAATGTTAGCAGTAGAGCTAGTTTTCATACCAAATTTCTTGAACAGATCTTTTGTGTATTTTGCTTGGCTGATGAAAATTCCATCAGGCAACTGTCTTACTTGCAAACCAAGAAAATAGTTAAGTTCTCCCATCATGCTCATTTCAAACTTGTTCTGCATCAGCTTTGAGAACTTATCACACATCTGTTGGTTAGTTGAACCGAAAATAATATCGTCCACATAAATTTGCACAAGCAAAATATGTTCTTCCCATTCAATAGTGAACAGGGTCTTGTCTACCTTACCTTTACGAAATCTTTTGATTAAAAGGAAATCAGATAGGGTATCATACCATGCTCTTGGAGCCTGTTTCAGTCCATAGAGGGCTTTCTTCAGACGATATACCTTGTCTTCTTCTTGATAGGCTTCAAATCCAGGTGGTTGTTCAACATACACTTCTTCTTGCAATTCTCCATTGAAAAAAGCCGATTTTACATCCATCTGATAGACTGTGAAATTCTTGTGAGCAGCATAGGTAAGAAAGAGTCTGACAGCCTCTAATCTTGCTACTGGTGCAAAAGTTTCATCAAAGTCAATACCTTCTTCTTGACAATAACCCTTGGCCACTAATCTTGCTTTATTTCTGGTGACTTCACCATCTTCATTCATTTTTTTCCTGAATACCCATTTAGTGCCAATGACTCTTTGATGACTTGGTCTAGGAACTAAGTACCAGACTTCATTCCTTTCAAATTGATTTAGCTCTTCTTGCATAGCTTCAATCCAGTTTGAATCACTAAGAGCTTCTTCAATATGTTTGGGCTCAATTTGAGATAGGAAGCTGACAAACATTGCTTCACTTGCAGCAGCTCTCCTTGTCTTCACTATGTCCAAAGGATCACCAATCACCAGATCTTGTGGGTGATTCTTGAGCCATCTAATATCAGGTTGCAAATCATAATGTTGACCTTTTCTTTGATCTTGCAAAACTACTGTTGGAGATCTAGTAGTAGTCTGTTGAACATTTGTTGTCTGTTGAACAGTCTCTGGTCTGTCAGCTGTTTGCAACTCGTCTGTTAGACAATCAGCATTGTGATTTTGAACAGCACTTGAATTAGCAGCTGGATTGAGATCAGGTAGTATGATGGGAACATATTCTTCATTCTTTCCAACATTCAACTTCTGTAAATCAGTAGACAGATCTTGATTGGTACTTTGATTCTTTTCAGAAGATTGACTTGGTTCATCAAATACTACATGAATGGATTCCTCTATAAGTAAAGTTCTTTTGTTAAAGACTCTATAAGCTTTACTAACAGTAGAGTATCCTACAAAAATAGCTTCATCAGCCTTTTCTGCAAATGCAGTAAGGTGATTTTTCCCATTATTTAAAACAATGCATTTAAAACCAAATATCTTAAAATAATGAATGTATGGCTTCCTGTTGTTCCAAACTTCATATGGAGTCTTGTTTTGGTGCTTGTTGATCATGCATCTATTTTGGGTAAAGCATGCTGTATTTGTTGCTTCTACCCAAAATCTTTGAGGCAGTTTAGCTTCAGCTATCATTGTCCTGGTAGCTTCTTTAAGAGTTATGTTTCTCCTTTCAGCAACTCCATTCTGTTGAGGGGTTCTGGCAGCAGAGTATTCATGGCTGATTCCTCTGGCATTACAATACTCTTCAGCAGTAGAGTTTGTAAACTCAGTCCCTCTATCTGATCTGATCTTCAGTATTTTCATACTTTTCTCATTCTGAATCTTTTCCATCAGATTTGTAAGATGCTCCTTGGTTTCACTTTTCTTCTTCATGAAAATCACCCAAGTGTATCTTGAATATTCATCCACAACAGCTAGGCAGTATTTCTTTCCACCATTGCTGACAGGATCAATGGGTCCAAATAAGTCCATGTGTAGCAGCTCCAATATTCTTCCAGAAGATTGATGCTTCTTGCTTTTGAACGATGACTTGATTTGTTTACCCTTCTGACATGCGTCACAAAGCTTATCTTTGCTCATAACTGTCTTTGGAATTCCTTCTACCAGATTATCCTTGATAAGTCTATTGATGGTCTTGAAATTCACATGATTCATTCTTTTGTGCCACAGCCAACTGACTTCACTTGGTGTTGATGCCACCAAACAAATACTTGAATTCTTGTCAGCAGAATTCCAGTCCACTGTGTAGACATTTCCTTGTCGCCTTCCAGATAAGATGACCTTCTTTGTACCAATCTGTTCAACGTAACACTTATCTGTTGAGAAGATGACTGAATATCCTTTGTCACAAAATTGACTTATGCTCAGCAAATTGTATTTGAGGCATTTAACATAAGAGACGTCAGATATCTCAATGTTGCCTTTGATCAGCTTTCCGTTTGCTACAATCTTGCCTTCTTTGTTGTCTCCAAAAGTAACTTTAGGACCATCCACAGCAGCAGCATCGGTCAGCTCATGTATGTTTCCACACATGTGTCTTGAACAGCCACTGTCCAAGTACCAGATTTTCTCTACTTTACTCCTACTCCAAATCCTAACCTACAAAACAAAATAAAATTGTTTTAGGTACCCTTATTGAGAGGGTCCTGAAGGATTAGTTCCACCTTTGACAACCCAAGATGATGAAGTCTTAGGCTTCTTAGGTTTCTGTTCTTTGGCAGGAGCATGAACAGTTTCATCTTCATCATGTTTATCAGATTTGCTATGTTGATGATAATCAGCATGATAAGGATAATGTTCAAATGCAGAGTAAGTTGCATGATAAGGAGGATATGCATGCATTGGATGAGCAGGATATGGTGCATAGTAAGTAGGAAATTGAGGTGCATGATACATAGGAGGATATGCAGCAGGTTGCACATAATATGACTCATTTCCATACCAAGCATTTTGATTTTTCTTGTTTTTATGCTTCTTTGGCTTACTAGATGCTTGCTCATTAACAGACGACTTAGACTTGTCACTAGTCTGATTGGTTTTGACCTTATCAGAAGACTTCCTAGGACTTTTCTGTTTGGACTTACCAGTCTGTTTTCCTACACTAGGCTCTTTGCTCTTTTTAGCCTTAGGAGTTTTCGTCTCCTTTAATACTTTCTCAGGTGAAGCAGGTTTAGTAGTCTGAACATACAAGATGACCTTACTATTGTCAGCTGATATAAATTTATCAGTATGATTCAGTTCTATCTTATCCTGATCTAAAGGTGTCTTCTATTTACTAGACATGTGAGTGGATGCAACAGATGACTTCTCATGAGACTCAATAACTTTCTCAAGCTCAATGATTTTACCTTTATAAACTTCACATTCAGCTTTCAGAGATTCATTCTCTTGCTCAAGCAGTTTGTATTCAGCTGATTCTCTTGGCTTTTCAGCTTTAAGTTTCAGTGAACTGTTTTGCTCTTTTAGCAATATCATCTCTTCCTTAAGCTTTTTAAATGCATCAGCAATACTTGTATTGTTGAGCATCATTTGTTCAAATGAATTAAATAATTCATTATCAAGAGGAGTTACCTCATCATCCTCGGAGTCATCAGATTCCTTAGCCATCAGGCAGAGAAGAGCAGGACTCTCTTCATCAGAAGTGTCTGAATCTGAATCAGATGAGTAGATAGCAGCTAGCTTTTCAGCTTTAGGATATGGGCAGTCTCTGATGAAATGACCCAGTTTCCTGCAATTATAGCACATCATTTTGGATTTATAAGAATCCTTATCCTGAGAAGAAGAAGTAGGGTTAGAAGTAGAAGCATTGTTATATTTTTCTTCATTTTTCGTCTGTAGAACTTTTTGAAGTTGTTCATCAGCAATGCAACGTCTCCAGCAGTGTACCCCTTTTTGTTGAGTATTGTGTCTTCATCAGATGAGTCCACATCTTTGATTTTGTGAGCTAGCCTTCTGGGATTTTCAGCGGCAACTAGGGCAGCTGTGGGACTTGAAGTAGAGGTTTCTTCAACACCCATTCTTGGCAGTTTATACTCGTACGCCTTGAGTACTGAGAACAGCTCGGTGAGTGAAATCTTTCCCAGATCTCTTGACTCTTCCATGGCTGTCACCTTAATGTTGAATTTTGGAGGTAGAGCCTTCAGAACTCTGACGGTTATCTCCTTATCAGTAAAAGTTTTTCCAAGCTTTAACACTTCATTCAATGTCCTTGTAAACCTTGTATCCATCTGAACAATGGTTTCCACAGACTTCATCTTGAAGTTGTCCAGCTTTTCCAGATCAACACTCAGCTGATGCTCTTTGATGGCGTCATTTTCTTCGCTCATGTCACGAACCTTATCCCACATCTCTTTGGCAGTCTTGCAGTGCTTGACTTTGTCAAATCGATCATTATCATGGGCCTTGGTCATGATGAAACGGCCAACTTTATCCAAATTGAACAGCTTTATTTCTTTGGCTGTCATCTCTGTCAAATCTTTTTCCACCACTATTTCTGCTTCATCAACCGTGATAGTCTTGGTGAATCAGAATGGACATTTGATGATACATGTGTACATGTTATCATTGTAAGCAGCCAGGAAAATCTCCATTCCGATTTTCCAGTCTTCAAAGCTCATACCAGCTATGTGGGGAACATGGCTGATACAATCCATTTTTCAAAAATTTTGATTTTTCAAAATATGCTCTTTGAAAAGTTTGAAAACCTTTGAAAAACACTCGGATCAAGCTCGTTGATCAGGCAGCTGATTCTAATGAACCACCCGCTCTGATAACACTTGTTGGTCCCAAGTGGTCAGATGAGGTCTGGAGGGGGGGGTGAATAGACCTCTAAACTTTCTGACAATTTATAACTTTAAAACTTTTGTTCTAACTTAAACAGACTAAGCTGTTACCGAACAGTAAGTTACTTGACTGATCGCGAACAAATCTTTGAACAGCTTCGTTGACCACTAATCTGATAATTACTTAGCTGATTTTGTTAAAGTCAGTCTCGATACTTAGAATACTTGCAGCGGATTTGTAAAGTGTTTTTCACAAGTAAACTCAGTAGTTTGAAAGTTTGTTCCCCAGTTTTATAAAACTCCTTTTCTTATGAACTTTTCAAACAGTTAAGTCAAAGTGTTTTTATGCAATTGAAAATATGCAAGTAAAAAATGCAAGTAAAAACACAAGTAATTTTTATAGTGGGTATATGGATTTGAATATCCTTTAGTCCACTCTTCCATGTCACACAGATCTTGGGTTATACTATAAACACACAGTTTACAATATCTCCACTTACGCCAAAACAACAAATGAATATGGCCGTAAGCTCGCAATAGGAAATCACAAAGAAACTCTTATCCTCTGAAGTTAGATCACTCACTAAGACGGATCTACACTTCGCACAACACTCGTGTTTACAAAATCACTCAGAAGATGTAATTTTTCGTTGTTCTTCAACTTCGCTTTTGTCAACAAATGACTAAGGGAAATCTTGTTGAACAAAAGTTGAACTAATTACGGGGGGAGCTTCAGAAGGAATAACGGGAGTCTCGATCTCCGATCTTCTAGTTAAAGATGAACGAGGTGGATCTATTGAAGGCCCCTCTGTACGAGACCTTTTAGGTCTAATATTTCTATTACCTTCGCGGGATGGACGCTTTGAAGTGTTGCCGAAAAGGTTACTCATGTTCGGAAATAGAAAAGAAAATTTAATTATCGAGGAAACTTATCAACCTCCTAACGAGAAAGTATTCTGGATAAGTTGAGTAAAAGCGGTAAATAGCGAGTAAAGTTTTACCATATGTATTTATACTATACGAAAAGACGCAGGAGACCCAAAGAATGGGCGCAAATCACATAAACTAACCTATGAACAGCCGCAAGAATTCGAAAAGACATAAGCATAATGATTACGGCAAAGTTAATAACTTGTCTAAATTATTGTCAACAGAGAAGTCGAAAAGACGTAACTGTCAGAATATGAACCGTCTATTGTACAAAAGGATAAAAAGGTAATATTACAAACTAAGTTATGTTGATTATCATAAGGATTATTTCCTAGATCGATGGATCGCTCCCACTTCACACAACCCGATCGCCATTTGGAACTCCCTGTTCACCAGCGGCTCTTCTTCGTTCGCTCCTTCGTTTATTGCCTCCACGTTCTACTTCTCTTCCTCTGGATCGATAAAATTATTGTCGACCTCATCATTGATATCCGAAGGAGGAATCGGCAACGGTTTCCCAAACTCTTCGATAAGACGAGCCAATGGAAATTGTTTATATATGACATCTGGCAGCTCAGAAGGAGAGTACTCCTCGCCGTAACGATTCAGGCTGACGTGTGCTGCCTTGAAATATTCCATTCGACGATCCTCAATTAATTCCAGAGCAACCAGCTGATGAATTGCCTTCTTGAAAGTACTCTCTAGGAGTGGACCAACCATTCGATACACCAAAGCTGTATGAACGGGAGAACTAAGGAACTCTCGAATCACTCTCTCATCGGGATACCTGCCGTAACGATCTTTGAGTCCGCTAAGAGGAAGATCCCTATCGTACTCCTCCAATGAGGCCTGGAGAATTACTACCTGATATTCCAGCTCACTAATCCGAGTAGCACTCTGAAGTTGATGATCTTCCAACTCTTTAGCCAATTGATCGACCTGCTCATGAGTACGGGAAGTCTCCAAAACTTTATTTATGATCTCCTGGTCATCAGATCCCGTAGCCTGAGTTTCTATGATCGGAAGCGGGAGAGAAGAGGATGTCGAGGGACCAACCTCTGAACCAGAAGCCTTGTGAAGTAAAGCCTTGTATCTCTCATCCAGAAATTCGCATTGTTGTTTCCAGAGAGCGGCTTCATAGGCATACGATGCCAAGCAAGTCTTGGTATAAAAAGGAAAGTAATAAATGAAATGAATTTGTGAGCTAAAGTATTCATTAAGTAAATTGCCGAACGAGCGTACATAATAGGAAATCACCTTTTCAGCATAAAGAGAAGCTCTCTGAGATTTCTCCAAAGGATCCTTCCGAAGGAGCTTATTCATATCGCGAGTAAACACGCCGGATAGAAGAACACGAGTTGCCTTGTCCACAACATTCTCGCTCTCGTCATGAACCAAAGAATCATTCTCGGAATAACCGGCCACTCTCTTCCCCTATTGATGGTCTTCGATCATCTCGACAAGAGCGGGTTTCGGGTGATTCTCACCAAGTAAAGTTAGATCCTCGCCAGAACGACCATAGTAACACCTTTTCTCTCCACTGGCTTATCGTTGGGATGGGGCATCGACCAGCTGCGGCATCCACGTATGCCAAGGGAAGTTCGAAGTTGGAGAGGAGGATAACCAGGTCCCGTCCCCTGACGGACGGGAGATTCTTGGGAAGAATCCGGAGATTCCTCTCTGTTATCTTCAGAATCGTGGCCCAGTTCCAATTTTCTTTTCCGGGACGCTCTCTGCTCAATAGGGAGATTCTCTATGGTTTTAGTGGATTTAGACAAAACCATCTTTCCTTTGAAAGAGTTCCGAGAATTTTCTACCATAAGAACTAAAAATGAAACAATGTCAAAATTAGACATACTGCTAAAAGGAATTATAACGATTCAATGCTGAAATAAAATACTTACCCAGCGATTGAGAAGGGGAAGAAATGGGGAAAGTATGAGGACTCAATCCCGCCTTACGAAGAAAGGCCTCGCCAATAAGATGAGCACTTTGGTACTTGTCGGCGCGCATACCCTGGATTTCACTAATCAATTGGGGGTCGTCAGGGATAAAATCGCCAGTCGCCAAGCGACCACCATAAATTCATTTGGAATCATGGTCCCATGAGAATGGCCCAGTTGAACCATCCGCTAAACTGATGAGAAGGTGGTTGTACGAAAAAAAAAATGAGATTTCCAGAAAGGATTGCTGGAAACCGGGGAGTCGAAGATGGAGTGACTAGTCTTCTGGCTGGCGAAAAAGTATCCGCGGTTGGAAGAACTAGAAATATTAAAACGGAACAATTGTGTAAAATTATGAAAAGAAGGCTGGAATCCTTTCGCTATCATCAAAACGGAAAAAGATACCACAAAGGCCACCGAATTTGGGACTAATTGCGTCAAGGATACGCTCAATATTTTCAAAATATGAAGAAATCAGGCAGACAAGTGAAGACGCAAACCGTAATTGAAATGAGCAGTGTAAAAAGCTCGACAACCCTCCGGCGGGGAAGTAACCCTATTAGACGGAGAAGGAAGAATAATCTTAGAACCTTCCGGAAAATATTTCGCATAATTATCCATGACCTCGTGGAAAGTTTCCTCAGTATAAGCACAAGCGAGGTCCTCTCTCGATTCAGAAATTTGAGGAACCGTACCCTTGCCCTTCTTGGCCCTGGCAGCAACATCGGTATCGGATATAATTTGCACGTTAAATGTGTCCTTATCCGGAACAGTGAATTCTGACACTCCTGTCTGCTCAGTCGGAGGGCTCGGGGGTACCTCCTCCTCGATATTAGGAGTGACTCTTTCCCTGGTTGATGAGGAAGATTTTCTTGAAATTGAAGCCATTTTTGGGATCCTCGAAGAATATGAGTTGATAAAAGCAAATTGGAAAAGAAATGAGCGAATAAGAAAATGACTGCGAAAATATGGGAAGTAGAAAGTAAAAGATGACTGAAATAACGATCACCTATTTATAAAGAGAAATGAAAAGACGTTTCAAACTTCTCACGACTGATCACATTCCTGCCAAACGGCGAAAGTCGAAACGCTTCCTCTAGAGACACGTAGCGGTTCGAGATTGGAACGACAAAACGACTATCTATGAGGCGTAGCACTCTTTTCCTTACTTAGGATTTTTTTTCCACAGGGTTTTTTCCTAATAAGGTTTTTAACGAGGCACAATTCATAGAAAATACAGTCGTAATTGACCATCTACTTCTACGAGCTTCTACTACATATGCGCTCGAAGAAGTGAGGGAGTACTGATGGGGGCTATTTCACACCCCTTATAATAATCGGAATGACTGGTCCATATACGTTCGGACCGACCAGGAGTCTAATTCACTAAAGAACTGCCCGGTCCGATCTGCGTTGTCTATCCTCGGCGATCAAGAGTAATGTCCGACTTCCACGAGGATTGCTATGCCTAGTCCTATTAGGATTATGTTTCCTTGTAAAGCTAGGGTTATTGTCATATAAATACCTAGTTAAACATTGTATTTCACACATCTAACAATCTGAGCTTACGCCTACACACTTGGCCAATCTAATATCATACTTAATAGAAAAGCTTTTGCTATACTACTTGCTAATCCATCGTCTTATTACTTATTGTTCTTTGTGTATGTGTTCGTCCTTGAAAACGATCCATCCAGAATAAAGTAACAGAGCCCTATAATCATACTGAATCTGACCTCCTAAATACTCCATATTAATTTAATCTCGCCAAGCGAAAAATGGTTAAA
This sequence comes from Penstemon eatonii, assembly GCA_038501285.1. Classification (NCBI taxonomy): domain Eukaryota; kingdom Viridiplantae; phylum Streptophyta; class Magnoliopsida; order Lamiales; family Plantaginaceae; genus Penstemon; species Penstemon eatonii. Next base: position 32,900,463 of record CM076710.1, on the reverse strand, counting down.
TCAGTATCATGAAGACAAGAAAGCCATTGAGTAATCGGGAAAGTCCAAGGTAACACAACAAATTTATTATTTTAAAAACATAATGATAAATAAAAATATCTAATTTTGTTTATTACATTGGAACGACACATCCGAATCTTCGAGAGCACGAACTTTGCAAAGGTACTCATCGGCAAATTTGAGAAGGCTTGACATTTTAACTGTGCATGTAATTATATACCGTATAGGGCCGAAGCTAAAGAGAAAATAAAGACATTGATAGTAGATCCAACGTTAAAAGAAATTGTTTATCAAAAATTACACGAATATATGAAGTTTGATTTGCTTGAAGAAATAGTAGACGAGATAGATGCTCAATTATCAGCGATATAAAATTATGGTAGTTCATAATATCCTCTTTTTATCTCATATACAATAACGTATATATAAATTTTTTTCTCTGACCAAGACTCTACTTTTTGCTTTATCTGTGAAGCGGTATGAATTTTCTTGAATGTAAATAGGCCAAAAGAGGGAATGAAGGGACTCATTCTTCTACCCTTTCCCGGAAGTCGATGACTATTCATAGCTATTAGCTTAACACCAAAGAAGAGTTCGGCCCAATGCTTTAGTTCTGTCCTAGTTGATCCAGATTTGACATTAGAAGTATATTGATTTTTCCCCAATAACCGAATACTTTTGTCTGTAAATACTGCATATTTGATTCCATCCATAAATCTGTTTTCTTCCCTATGAGTTCTAGTCTCAATAAGACTGCTAGTTCTTACTTTGCCAAGCCTCCCCCTCAACTGAAAATCTAGTAAGAAAGGCAAGGGGCTCAATGGCAAGGCAGACAAACTACGGCAGTGCTGCTCTACTTTTGGGTGGTGAACGGGGAAGAGCTTCGACGCTAGAGCGTTTTCTCATTGCGCGGAGCCCAACGAGGGTCAGTCACTTGCCATCTATTCAGACTAGGGGGCACCCTGACACTACGCCTCAATGAAGTGAACAACCCAACCTCTCTGTTTGAAGCTTTGTCATGAAGCTTTCTTTACCCTAAGAATTCCGAAACACAACCACATGAAACTACGAGTCTATAGAAAATCGTTTCACTACTGTGGCCTAAGGCGCTGGAGCTTTAGCGTCGCCCTTCGACTGCTCAAGCCAACTTCATATACCTGGGGAAATCGAAGACCCCATGAAAATATACTTAGCTCTCGGTTCTTCTCGCCGAAACCTATCGATACACTCTTTCTCGCCTAACATCTCGAATTCATTAAAGCATTGAATTTACCCGGGAATTTGAGTTGTCCTCTTCTTTCCTTTCTAGTTTGAAGAAGTCATCTTCATTTGAGAAAATGACGAAAAGGCTTGGTGGGATAGAGACGGGTTCGCTACCTATCACAACTTTTTATTCACTCAATCTAAGATATTGATTGTTATTATCCTTAGTAAATGTATATTTTTTGTAATTATTTATGCAAGATCGAAGTATACCATGTATGTCTTATATTTGCATGATTTATTAATTACCCCAATAAGATATACCATGGACCGATTTTACTATTAGGATTGAATTGGACCTTAAACTGAATATTCCAGCCCACTCCAGTAATAACTCAGTTTTGGGCTTTTAATTATTGTTTTAATAATGCCAATCTAGTCCAACTATTCAAAAGCTCATGCTTTAATTCATTTAGGCTGCGTTCGGTTGGGGAAATAGGGCCATGATTACGAGTGATTTGGGCCAAGATTATTTTAGTCGCGGGCTAATCATGCATTCGGTTGGGCCAATTAAATTACGGGCTGCCCGTTGAATTCGAACCAAATTGTGGGCCAGCCCTGCTTAATCCGACTATTGTAATCCAACCTCTACCCACCCGATTACATTATTAATGGCCCAATTGACATATTTATGCCCAGTTTGCCATTCAAGTTCCGACATATTACAAAAAAACCAGAGCATAATTACGAAAAAACCAGAAACTATTCTTTATTTCCTACCTCACATTTTGAGCTTCATTTTCCAGATTACGGCTTCGATTGGGAGGGGAAAAATTTACTTTTGCAGCTGAAAAACCGTAACTCCAGGTAATAATTATTTCAAACATTTTTTCGTGTGCATCCCTTAGTTCCATTGAAGTATGGTGTAATTTTGTATAACAAAAATAAAAAAACCGTGAAGCACCACCATTTTTGCTTCTAAGATGTGAGCTTCATTTTTTTTTTTCCATTTCGCAGATACGGCTTGAAGATTGTAGCTGTGGAGTTATTCACATTGTTTGATTTTTGTCCTAATTCTTCTCCTAAAAATTGATTTTTTCCCGTACGTGAAATTTAACTTAACTATGTTTACTAATTTTTTTTCTTAGGGCCCATAACTCGCAAGGCTTGGATGGTCGTTTATACGATTTTCAAGTTCATAGGAAGTTTTGATTTTGATGTCTCGAGGTACATCTTTGAGTTTTGGATTTTGAGTTTGTATGTTTTTTTTTTTCGATTCCCAAGGTTTGAATTTTTAAGTTCATAGCAAGTGTTGATTTCTTGAGTTGTGCATATTGATTTGGGTTTTATAATTCGTACACTTTGTAATTTTTTACAAGATTTTAAGTTCCTTTTACAATTTGTGTCTAGAAGATTTCGGAAATTATGTACACCATTGCATTTTCAAATGGAAGGTGCTTGTGTTTTTATAATACTATAGATTCGTATTATAACTTGTGTCTATTACTTGCAATATAACTTCACTTGAAATGTGATCTTATGTACACTATTGTTATTTCAAATGGAACTTCTTTGGTGAAATTTAACATGTTTCATAGGTGATTGTGTTTACTTGTTGATATAAAAAAGATGGATAATATTGTTGATTCGTATCTTAACTTGTGTTCATTGATGCGTTAAAACTTCACTTGAAATGTGAAAATATTTACACTTTTGTGCATATTGAATTTGGGATTTTTAATTCCCAAACTTTGTAATTTTTTACAAGATTTTAATAGCCTTTAACATTTTGTGCCTACTTGATTTCGAAAATTATGTACAATATTGAGTTTTCAAATGGAACTTATTCGGGGAAATTTATAGGTGCTTGTGTTGACTTGTTGATTAAAAAAGATGGATAATATTATTGATTCGTATTATAACTTGTGTTCATTGATGCATTATAACTTCACTTGAAATGTGAAAATATGTACACTTTTGTGTTTTAAAATGGAACTTCTTTTGGTAAAATTTAACACGTTTGATAAGTAACGTTGCTTGTGTTTACTTGTTGATTAAAAAGGATGGGTAATATTATAGATTCGTATTATAACTTGTGTTTATATTTCCATTATAACTTCACTTGAAATATGGAATTTACATTTTTTTTCTAGGCAATACAATGGATGAACGGAAGAAACAATTGATTGTGTTATTCACACGTTTTTTTTGGACCGGCATTTTCCTTTTATGGGTCCGTGCTAAACTAGTCCGTAGTCAAGCTACGAAACGACCGGTCCGATATAGCCTAATTCGTAGGAGAAAAAAATGGCAGGAAAACCTATATGAAATTACACGAAAAAATACAATAGTTTGTAAAAATAATATTCGTCTTCATATTTCTCATTTGATAAGTTATGTTGTTTCTTACATAACGTCGGTGGTCTAAATGATACTAAGTACGTATCCGTTAGAGAACAAGTTGCGATGTTTTTAACGGTTTTTGCTCATCACAAAAAGAATCGTATAGTTTCCACGGATTATAAAAGATCCGGTGACACCGTTAGCAAATGTTTTCACCGTGTACTTACGTGTTTGATGAAACTCCAACCAATATTACTATCTCAACCGGACCCAATACCGGATGATTGTGAGGACGATAGATGGAGTTGTTTCCCGGTAAGGATAAAACTTTAGATTCTGACTATGTTTGGTGTTATTCACTTGTTTATTATAATATCGCATTTGCGTATATATAGGGTTGCATAGGGGCTCTAGACGGAACATATGTTCATGTTCATGTTCCGTCGAAGGATAGACCCCGTTATAGGAATCGAAAAGGTGACATTACTACCAATTTACTTGCGGCTTGTGATATTAACGGATTGTTCACATATGCACTCGTCGGTTGGGAGGGGTCTGCTGCGGATGGTCGTGTGTTAAGAGATGCAATGAATCGGCCGAATGGATTGAGAGTGCTCACGGGTAAATATTAGTTTTATAATAATTTAACTTCCCAATCGGTCCATACCTAACAAAACTCACTGTTTCCTATTTAATAATTGTAGGAACATATTACTTGTGTGACAACGGATATACTAACGGACCAGGGTTTCTTACGCCTTATAGGGGAGTACGATACCATCTTAAGGAGTGGGGAGTTGGTATGGATGCCCCTCAAAATGAAAAATAATTTTTCAATATGAAACATAGTCAAGCTAGAAATGTGATTGAGCGGACTTTTGATCAAATAAAAATGCGTTGGGCAATATTAAGGAGTCCTGCTTTTTACCCGTTACAAACACAAAATAGGATGATGATGGCTTTGATATTGATTCATTAGTTTTTGCGTAAGACATCACCCGATGATGTCATGGTGTTGGATCCGTTGCGTGATTTAAGTGACTCGAGTGATGATGATAATGACGCGGTTGGTGAAGGTGAAGGTTACATCCAAGGTGTCGAAACGTCACACGCGTGGAACAATTTCCGCGATAACTTAGCACGTGAAATGTTCCTGAAGTGGAATTCGGATCGTGAATGATAGAAATGCCTAAACTTTGATTGATTTACTAATTTGTGATCTTCGGTTGTATTTGCCCAAACTTATGTTCCATTTGTTTGAACTACATGATTATTGCATTAATTATTTAGTTTCCATTAATTTGTATTCTTTAATCGTTGAGATATTATTTGATGCTGTAACGTACGTTATTGTGTTTATAGATATAGTATTGTACTTTATATGATGTCAACGGGACCAATTTCGTGAAAATGATTATTCATAATGTGAATTTTGCGTACTATTATCTAACTCCTTTATTGTGTCTGCACATTTGAAGTGATATGTCTTCCATTCCACGTTTTGGTGAGCCGGATCCTAGCCATAGAAGGACTCAAGGCACCCGAAAGTCGATGAATCGTATCGAAGAACAAACATTGATAGACTGCTTGAAGGAGCTAATTTCGGCTGGGTGGAAATCGGACAATGGCTTTCGTCCAGGGTACTTGGGGAACCTGTCTAAGGCTGTCTAAGGCACTCAATGCATGACTTCCTCACTCAAATATTCAGATGAAGAATATCACCTCGAAATTGACAGTGTGGAAGAAAACGTATTATCAAGTATTGGGTATGCAGGGGACGAGTGGTTTTGGGTGGAATGAAAGTGGTAAAACCATCACGGTTGATGATGACGTCTGGGCTTTATATGTACATGTGACTTTAACAGTAATTCGTTAAGTTGCTAATTAGTTGTTATAATTGACTAGTATTGTACGTTATATTTATAATCATATTTAAAAATGTTGTTTTGAATCGTAGGCACACCCAGAGGTTGCCAATATGCGGTATAAGACATATCCATATTATGATGACTGGGTTGAGATCTTCGGAAAGGATAGAGCCACCGGAGATTGCGCGGAGAACTTTGTGGAGATCGTGGAAGATTTGGTAAGACGTCAGCCGTCAAAGGAGTCAACTATGAAGGGAAAGGAACCAATGATGGACACCACGGGTGATGATAGTATGTACAGTAGTCCGTGCGTCGATCTTACGACCGATGCCTCGGATTGTGGTGATTTTATGCCCTCAATTCCGCCGTACGATGAGGGTTTGAGAATGTGACTCCGAAAGTGACAAATTATCAAAGAAAACTAAAAAGTAGAAAATAAAGAAGGTGTCGAGAGGAAAAGGAAGACACCTACAATGGAATCTGACCCAGGCAATATGGACAAGTTCATAGATACAACCAAATCTGTATGGGGTGATCTTAGCAATAGCTTTGCCAAGGAGGAGGATACGTACGATGAAAAAGCCCAAAAGATTATAGATGCACTCGAGAGCATCGATTCGCTCACGGATCAGAATAGAATTTTTCTATCGTTCAAGATTATGGACAATGCGAAACACGTGAGTTTGTTCGTGTAGTCGAACGAAAAGAATCGAGAGCACATTGCGCACATGATGCTAAACAACCAAATGCCATGAGTTCTATGGGACTTGATCATGATATGGAGTTGTATTTCTATGGACTTGATTTTTTGATTGAATTTATTTTTCATTGGACTTGATATGTAATACGTATGGTTTATTTAAATCTTTTGGTAATTTTTGAAAATGCCTTGATTTGGCTTGCAATATTTATTAGTATGATGCTACTTGTAATCGTACAATTAACTCGTATTTGAACTTGATTTATTAGGTAATTTATGATTGGGTTATTGTGTGAGGTTCAAATTGCGAACTTTATAATTTGTTACCTTTTTGTCCCTATATATGTTTGGATAATATTATAATCCGTTCCCAATTTGTATATACAATAGTTGGTTGCGTACTTTAATAATATGTTGATAAACCGAATCATATTGAAAAATTAACATAGTAGACATAAGAAGATTATAATTAACAATAGCAAGAACAAGTGCAACATAGTAGACATAAAAAGACGATAATAGCACAACTAGAACAATAGCAAGAAATACGCAATAAACTCGACCCACATAGAATTATCACATGCAGTATGATGTCATTTTTCTGGGCCAATTAATTATCGTGTGAGGTTCCCACGTCCGGCCACAGACACTTAGCAATCTTTTTTTACGGTTCGGTATCCCAATTTTCTAAACCCGCTTCTGTGTTATTATAACAAGCCAAATCATTCCAGAAATCGTCGTTACTTGCAGCGGGTGAGAACGTAATTTCAGGTGGGTTGATGGGATCCGGGACTGGTGTTTCTTGTCCTACAATTGGTGCATCGTTTAACTCAAACCACTGAAGATTAATTGGTGAAGTAGGTGGTGGACCTGCACTTACAACCAATTCCTCAGGATATCCGAAAATTTTGCACAAATCACGCCACTTCGGTTCTCCATGGATTGCATACTCTTCGTAAAATGGGAATTCCTACAATGAAAAAAAATTATGATTCGAATAATTTACAAACTCAAAATTAGAAGTATACTCGATAAACCGAAACTTATTACCATGCACAGATTTTTTACAATTTCCAAACCATCTCTTCGAACGGTGTTGGTTATAGGGTCCACCGCGTAGCCGGGTAAGTTCCGTAAGTGTGAATATGAGGCATGTCGTCGTCTTAGACGTTCGATCTTAGCCATTATCTCCTTTGTTGAGAAAGTACGCCGGAAGAAAACATTAACCTCGTCACGAGCTCTACGCAAGACGTGGGGCACACCATAAGTGAGAATTCCATTTTCATAGTAATTTCGCCTGCTAAAAACTCGATCAAGTACTCATCAAATTCTTTTGTCCAATGTTCCGAGTAAAAAAAATGAAATTGCGGTCGGGGGAAACGGTGGACATTTTTCAAATTGAAAATAAGTTCAACTAGCTATAAGGGATATTTATGGACTTGATAAAATGTTATGTGCATGAGGTTCAATTTATACTAGTAATGTGGGGTGCATTTATCATTATATATTATTATAGGGACCTATGTGTTGTTTTCAAAAAAATAGGCACCTATGTCTCATCAAATCATTCAAAAAAGTCATATTATTTTTGCAGAAGATTGGATTTTTTTTTATAAGGATTTTGGCATGAAAGATTTTTGGCATGTAGGGAAAATTGGTCAAGGATCTCATTTAATAAAGCTGGCAGAATATATTACATAGCCACAGCTTACCTTTAATCCTTTGGATCACATTATTTTTGTTAGCTTTGCAAAATAATTTTCAGTTAACTATTTTTTTTAACCCTTTGAAAATAATTTTATGTTCATTTGTTCAATAGAATGTATAGGTCTGCTGGATTTGTTATTTTAGTTTTGCATAATAATTCTTGGAGAAGTTATGTTTGTTGGGGAAAAAACTCACAAGTTAATAAACAGGAAAGGTCATATACTTTCCACTAATTTCAGAATAAAACAAACAGAAAGTTTTAAACATAAATAGAAATATTAGAACATGTAGCGAAATTACATAAGTCCTTCAAGTGATTTACCTGCACTTACATGCAAAGTGCCAGGTAGACCACAAAGTTCAAAATTATACAAACATATAAAACAGCAAAGTCCTTGAAACAACATAAACTAAACAGAAATATCAAACAGCCAATATTACACTATTAATAATCATCATCCAGTTCCCACAACTTCTTTCCAAACAGACCACCATCACCCCCTCCAGAACTGGATGCAGCATCACCCCATCCACTCCCGGAACCACCAGCAGATGTGCCTCCAACCTCAGTGACAGGGTACTCTCCAAGGAAAACAACTTCATTGTCAATTTCATTGTTTGTATCAAAAGGCACAACAGTCAAATCACGTCGGGTGCCAACTGGAACTATAGCCATCTCGTCATCGTCCGAGTCTCGGACATGTATAGGCCAGCCAGGGGATCCAGTGAGGTCCGGTGGGAACCTCCCAACTCCCTTATCATCAAAAACATATGACAACTTCATGTGGAGTGCCTCACCCTCCATCCTAAAATGGGTGAACCACTCGGACTCCGCCTACAAGAAAGACATGGTAAAAATATATTAGAATGTACATACTTGATCAACCAAAAAAAAGTAAAAGAAATGATGAAATGTTACTTACATTAGGCTGAACAGCGCTCCAATACTCTGCTTTGACACGTGACTGATTAGACCATTCATCAAAAACAACCCCGGGGGTTTCAAGCCACTCATTGAACTGCTGGTTCCTGATTCTCATGTGCTCAAGCTTCCTTTTAATTCCAGATAAACTGAACCTACGCTCGTAGAAGGAAGACATTTTGTTCGAAATGCGTTGGCATGCAGCAGCTAGGTTCTCCAAATCATTTAGATTCCCAAGTTTGCATTCCTCATACAGCATGTTCACAAACCTTGCAGTTTCTTCGAATGTCCAGCCATCATTAACCCTTGATTCCAAACTCCTCATCCTACGTGTTCTCGGCATGGTAGCAAACTGCAAATAAGAAGAAAACAATAATAAGAAGATGAGATTAAATAAAATGATACATAATATAAAAACTTCGGAAAAGTTAAGTAACTTACATGGAGAAGTGGTTGTTGGGTTCAAGAGTGAAGGAGATGAAGAGGTTTGATTAATGTGGGAGAATATATAAAGGGATTTGGTTCAACAACCGTATTAAATGAAGATAGATTGTATGTATTCAGTCAATCTGGTTATACAAAAGGGGAAGTAATGCATTTAAGGCAAATTACATCCAAGAGTCAAAGTTTGCATTCAATGTTTGATTTAGCCGAATTTCGTCGGGTAAGATTATATCAGTAATTAGGTGATATTAGGGATTCTCAATTAATTCGAATTAAAGGGCTCTGTTACTTTATTCTGGATGGATCAATCTCAAGGAAGAACAATTTAAAGGGAACAATTAGTAATCAAGACAATCAATGAATAATAATAAGAATATGAAGAATAAGTTTTTCTGATTGAATAATCTTAGATTATGCTGTTACGCAGGCATGAGTTGAGTATGAGAAACTGTCTATAATACAATGATAAACTAGGTATTTATATCATATTAAACCTAGCTTTACAAGAAAACATAATCCTAATAGGACTCGGCCCAATTGTCCTTCTTGAGTCCGGATTGTAGTCTGCTTTTCGAGGAGGGTCGTATTCCACCGGGTCGATAAGATGATCCCGATCTGACTAGTCTGGTCGAACCGATCTTTTATACTTCAGTCGATCCGCATATTTATAAGGGGTGCGAAATACCCCCATCAGTACTCCCTCATTTCTTCGAGCGTATATGTAGTAGAAGCTTGTAGAAGTAGACGGTTTCATACGACTGTTATTTTCTATGAGTCGTGCCTCGTTAAAAACCTTACTTAAGAAAAAACCCTGTGGGAAAAAAATCATAAGTAAGGAAAAGAGTGCTACGCATCATAGATAGTCGTTTTCTTTTTCCAATTATGAACCGATACGCGTCCCTTCGGGGAGGCTTTTTATCTTCTTCCATTTACTGCGGGAACGTGATTAGTTGTGATGAGTTCGAAACGTCTTTTCACTTCTCAGTATAAATAGGTAACTATTAAGTTCATCACTTCTACTTTATTCTTCCTTACACTTCGCGGTCATTTTCTTGCTTAGTCGTTCATCATTTAAAGTTTTCCTTTTATCGACTTATATTCTCCGAGAATCCTAAAAAAATGACTTCTTTAAGAAAATCTTCTTCCTCCTTTAGGGAAAATGTCACTCCCGTTATCGAGGAAGGGTTGCATTCTAATCCTTCGAGCGAGCAAGCTGGAGTTTCAGAATTCATTGTTCCTGCCGAGGATACCTTTAAGGTACAAATCCTCTCTGATACGGACGTCGCTGCCCGAGCCAAGAAAGGCAAAGGGACAGCTCCTCAAATTTCTGAACCGATTGAGGACCTAGCTTGTGTTTACACAGTGGATACTTTCTCCGAGGTTGTGAATAACTATGCCAAATATTTCCCGGAGGGTTCCGAGATAGTTATCCCTTCTCCTTCTGATAGGGTTACATCACAGCCGGAAGGATGTCGAGCCTTTTACACGGCCCATTTTAATAGTGGTCTGCGTCTTCCGTTGTCTGCCCTTTTTCTCGATATTCTAAAAATATTTAGTGTGTCTTTGACTCAATTAGTCCCTAATTCTGTGGCTTTTGTGGTTTGTTTCTCTGTTTTGATGATAGCGACAGGATTCCATCCTTCCTTTCGTAATTTTACGCAATGGTTTCGCTTTAACATTTCTAGTTCCTCCAACCGCGGATATTTCTTCGCTAGCCAGAAGCCTAGTCGCGCAATCTTTGACTCTCCAGTTTCTACCAACCCTTCTTGGAAATCTCATTTTTTCTTTGTTCGCCCACCAATTGATCTTCATTTGGCGGATGGCTCGACTACTCCCTTTTCGTGGGATCATGACTCCAAGTGGGTTTATGGAGGTCGTCTGCCGACCGGTGAACTTATTCCTGACGATCCTCAATTTATTGGTGAAATCCAGGCTATGCGTGCCAATAAATATCAAAGTGCTCTTCTTATTGGAGAAGTTTTCCTTCGCAAAGCGGTATTGAGTACTCATGTTTTTCCAATTACTTCGTCATCTAAATCACTTGGTAAGCATTTATTTCAGCATAACGTTGTGATGATCTCTTTTCTGCAGAGGGTCTGACTTTGCCGTGTTTCTTTATTCAGCTCATATGGTAGAAAATTCCCGACATTCTTCGAAAGGAAAAATGGTGTTGTCCAAATCCACCAAAACCATAGAGAATGTTCCTATCGAGCAGAGAGCGTCTCGGAAGAGAAAATTGGAGTTGGGTCGTGATTCTGAGGAGAACAGAGAAGAATCTCCAGATTCTTCCCAAGAATCTCCTATTCGTCAAGGGACAGGACCCGGTTATCCCCCTTTCCAACTTAGGACCTCTTTGGGTATACGTGGATGTCGCAGCTGGTCGATGCCTCATCCCAATGACAATCCGGTGGGGAGAAAGAAGAGTTACTATGGTCGTTCTGGTGACGAACTTTCTTTACTTGCTGATAATCATCCAAAACCTACCTTGGTTTAAATGATCGAGGATCATCTAGAGGGAAAAAGAGCCGCTGGCTATCCCGAGAATGATTCTTTGGTTCACGATGAGAGCGAAAATGCTGTGGATAAGGCTACTCATGTTCTTTTGTCCGGCGTTTTTACTCGTGTCATGAATAAGCTCCTTCGGAAGGATCCCCTGGAGAAATTTCAGCGAGCTTCTCTTTATGCTGAAAAGGTGATCTCTTTTTTTTTTTTTTTTTCTGATTGGGCTTATAAGGTAATTTTCTTTGAGGATTATTTCATTTTGCTAATTCATTTCTTTTTATCCCTTTTCTTTATTTTATACTAAGACTTGTTTGGCATCATACACCTATGAAACTGCTCTCTGGAAACAACAGTGTGAGTTTCTGGATGAGAAATATAAAACTTTACTTCATAAGTCTTCTGATTCGGAGGTTGGTCCCTCAACGACTACTTCCGTTCCGGTCGTAGAGACTCAGGCTACGCGGACTAATGACCCAGAGATTATAGACAGGGTTCTGAAGACTTCCCGTGCTCAAGAACAAGCCAATCAATTGGCTAAAAAGTTAGAAGAGTTCCAATTTCAGAGTACTGCTCGGATTAGCGAGTTGGAATCTCAAGTGTCAAGTCTTCAAGCTTTTCTAGAGGAGTACAAGAGGGACATTCCTCTTAGTGGACTCAGGGATCGTTATGGCCGGAATCTTGATGAAAAAGTGATTCGTGAATTCCTCAGCTCTCCTGTTCATACAGCGCTGGTACATCAAATGGTTGGTCCACTTTTGGAAAACACGTTCAAGAAGGCTATTCATCAGTTGGTCGCTTTAGAAATGATAGATGATCGCCGAAAGGAATATTTTAAGGTGGCGCACATTCGGCTGAACCGTTATGGCGAAGTATATTCTCCTTCTGAGCTTCCGGACGTAGTTTATCAAAACATTCCTATGGCTCACCTCGTCAAAGAGTTTGGAAAACCACTGCCAGTTCCTCCTTCAGATATTAATGATGAGGTCGATAACAATTTCATCGATCGAGGGGAAGAAGAAGAAGATATTGACATAGCAGAGGAAGGAGACGTCGGTAGCGAACAGAAAATTCCGGATAGCGACCAAGCTATATGATATATCGATCTCTTGGATTAACCTTTGTAACTATTTACTCGTAGATTTAATTGTAATATTATCTTTTTATCCCTTTGTAAAATAAACGTTTCGTATTCTGACAGTCACGTCCTTTCGTGTTTTCTGTAATAATTCAGACAAGTCATTAACTTCGCCGTAATCATTATGCGTATGTCGCTTCAAATTCTATTGTTTATTCCAAAGCAGATTTCTGTATTTCGCGCCCTTTCTTTGGGTCTATCGCGTCTTTTCGTATCGTATAAAAGGTAAAAACTTTACTCGCTATTTACCGCTTCACTTATTGCTATAACAGAATAGTCTTTCTTCAGCAGGTCGATAAGCTTTCTAGATATTTAATTTTAGTTTTTGAATTCCGATCATGAGTAATCTTTTTGGTAACACATTGAAGCGTCCTTCCCGCGAGAGCGCTAGGAATACTAGACTGAAAAAGTCTCGAAAAGAGGGGCCCTCGATGGAACCTCCTCGTTCGTCCTCCGTTAGTAGGTCGGTGACCGATACTCCTGTCATCCCTTCTGAACCTTTTTTCTGTGGTTAGTTCATCTTTTGTACAACCAAACTTTTCTTCTTCTGGTGAAGTAGGAAGTAGGCCTTCCCCTGGTAGGGTTGCCTTTGGTGACTCGTCATTTACGGAGCAAGCCTTTGATGTACCCTTTTCTTCAGGCACTTCTTCTTTCGAACATGGCACATATGAACATGTTCCTGTTAATTCTGTTCCTTTTTCTACTTTTGTTGCCCCGGTTATCAGCGGAGGCCAAGTTGGTGTTGTTTCGAAGGTGATTAATCATGGTTCCTTTGTAAATCCCTCCGTAACACAACCTATTTCTCAAGATTTCCCTGATTACTTGTTTAATGATACAACTGTTGTTACTACTTCGTCCGAATCCGGCGGGCCTTCTGGAGGTCGGACCGGATCAAGGTCCGGTCATCGAACCATTATTTCTGCTTCGGGCAAGGAGACCTCGGTTAGTCCCAATGAGAGGGAATCCCCCCGTCCGTTAGATGACCGCTGCGTTCTTGAGCAAGTTAAGGATATTATGCAGTCGGTGACTCCACGTCCTGATGGTGTTCCTTTTGATAGTGAACTGCCCGGCTCTGTTGAGCCCGATGCTCTGTCCTGGGACCTGGGCATGAGCACTGTTTTGCCAGGCGAGTTGAAGAAACTCGAGGGTACCTCCAATATTCGCCTTGTTCAGTCGCTGGTGAAGATATGTGAGCAGGTAAATATATTTTGATCCTTTTTTCCGCTTTTATTTTGGATTGCCTTGTTATGTAAGCACTTTTTCTTTTTCAGGCTAAGTATTTTGCACTTCAGCTGGGTGTGCAAAATGATGATCTGTGGATCGGTAAAAATGCCTATCAACATCGTTTGGAGTCGGAGACAGCGAAGGCCGCAGGGCTGACCCTGCAACTGCAGCTTGCCAAAGATGATCTTCAAAAATTAGAGGAGGAGAAAGTTGTCCTTGAGAAGGAGAAAAATGATTTGGTTCAGGCTGCTGCCTTGGCGGAGGAGTCTCGTCGACAGGCCTATGAAGAAGGTTATGAAGCCGGTTATCTAAAGCGTCAGGAGGAATTGATGGCGTTTGCGGGTAACTTGACCCCTCAGAGGAGTGCATCTGCTAGGCGACCTGGTGACATCAATCCTTCTAAATGATCTGTTTCCGACCTGGTTGTTATTTGGAATTTCTCTCTCTCTCTCTCTCTCTCTCTCTCTTTTTTTTTTGTAGTGCCCGGCCTTCTGTGCGGCCTTTTGTGTTATCTGATATTGATCTTCTGGGAGAATATTCAATCTTCAAAAATGTAGCTTAATCTTGCTTGATCTGTTTAAGAAACTGAATGATATAACTTTGTTATGTACATCAAACTTTTAAATTAAGAATGATGATCGACCGAGTGTGGTCCCTTGGGTTATTTCCATAGTCACGTTTAGGCATTAAAATGTGGACAGTAGGCCGCTCGTGTCGATAATTGATTGAATCACTGTTTAAGGAACGCTCAGCGTTCTAGTAAATAAGATTAATCGAGGAGCGTTTATTGAGCGGATCAATTTATACTCAACTCTTCTCATTTAGACTTAGGTTTTTATACCAAAGTCCTTTAATCGTTATGAATAGATCGAGGAGTGTTTATTGAGCGGATCAATTTATACTCAACTCTTTTTATTTAGACTTAGGTTTTTATACCAGAAGTCTTTTTAATCGTTGAAAACTTAATTGAGGAGTGTTTATTGAGCGGATCAATGTATACTCAACTCTTTTCTTTTAGACTTAGGTTTTTATACCAAAGTCTTTGTGTTCGTTTAAAACTTAATTGAGGAGTGTTTATTGAGCGGATCAATGTATGCTCAACTCTTATTATTTAGACTTAGGTTTTTATACCAGAAGTCTTTTTAATCGTTGAAAACTTAATCGAGGAGTGTTTATTGAGCGGATCAATGTATACTCAACTCTTTTTATTTAGACTTAGGTTTTTATACCAGAAGTCTTTTTAATCGTTGAAAATTTAATTGAGGAGTGTTTATTGAGCGGATCAATGTATACTCAACTCTTTTTATTTAGACTTAGGTTTTTATACCAGAAGTCTTTTTAATCGTTGAAAACTTAATTGAGGAGTGTTTATTGAGCGTATCAATGTATACTCAACTCTTTTCTTTTAGACTTAGGTTTTTATACCAAAGTCTTTGTGATCGTTTAAAACTTAATTGTGGAGTGTTTATTGAGCGGATCAATGTATACTCAACTCGTTTCATTGAGACTTAGGTTTTATACCAAAAGTCTTTTTAGTCATCAAAAAATAATCGAGGAGTGTTTATTGAGCGGATCAATGTATACTCAACTCATTTCATTGAGACTTAGGTTTTTATACCAAAAGTCTTTTTAGTCGTCAAAAAATAATCGAGGAGTGTTTATTGAGCGGATCAATGTATACTCAAATGGTTGGATTTCATGACTACCATGTTGATTTAAACAAAGTTGATTTGTAGAATTCCGACGAGCGTCCATTGAATTTGATCGGTTCTTGCTCTACTCTTCGTTGATGCTTTTACTTAAATAAATTTCTTGTTTTTATACTAGAATTCTTTGTGATAATAATTTCATGGCCAAAGCCTTTTATTACAGCCAGTATAAAAAAAATAAAACAAAGGAAATAAAGAAGGATAATTTACTAGGAGTCATTTTCCATAGTATTTCCGGAGGGTGACCGCATTCCAAATCCTCGGTAGGGGTGTTCCATCCAAGTGTGCAATCTTGTATGAACCTTTCTTCCCGACATCGACGACAATATAAGGTCCTTCCCAGTTCTGTTGTAATTTCCCAACATGCTTGGATACTTCTACCTTTTTCAAAACCAGTTCTGCTTTTTTGAAGGTTCGTATGCGTACCTTTTGATTGTAAGCCTTTTCCATACTTGATCTGGTGGCCTGCAAACGTACGACCGCTTTTTCTCTTAGAGCTTCTGTTAAATCAATATCATTTTCTCTTATCTTTCCATTTCCTGGTCGTCATACATTTCGACCCTTGGTGTTGGGATTAACGTTTCAACAGGAATAACAGCTTCCGAGCCATATACTAGACTGAATGGTGTTTCCCCAGTTGAAGTTCTGACCGTGGTCCGATTAGCCCATAATACCCCTGGGAGTTCATCTAGCCATTTTCCTTTGGCTGCCCCCAATCTTTCTCTAAGGATTTTATTATTTCTCGGTTAGCTACCTCAGTCTGTCCGTTCGCTCTAGGATGTCCGATCGAAGTAAAATTTTGCTGAATTCCTAGTTTTGAACACCATTCTATTATCTGTTTTCCTGCAAATTGGGTTCCATTATCAGAAATTAGAATTCTCGGGATGCCAATTCGACATACTATGAATTTCCACAGGAAGTTGATCACTTGGAACTGAGTGATCAGTTCAAGGGCGATGCATTCTATCCATTTGCTGAAGTATTCCACAGCGACCAGAACATATGCTTTCTTGGATCTAGCTGCTGGGAAAGGTCCCACAATGTCCATTCCCCATTGATCGAACGACCAACATATCGGTATTGGGTGCATGTTTTCCGCTGGTCGATGACATATATTAGCATGGACCTGGCAGTGATGACATTTTTGGACATACTGAAATGCATCTTTGTTGACGGTAGGCCAATAATATCCTGTTCGGAGGCATTTTAAAGCTAATGCTCTTGCTCCTTCATGTACCTCTCGGAGGATATCGAAGGTTTGTGATTCGGAGACACATTTCAGAAGAATTCCTGATATTGATCCTCGGTAAAGTTTTCCTTCTACCAATGTATATTTTGGAGCCAGATATTTTATTTTCCGAGCTTCATTTTGGTCAAGCGGCAATTTTCCTTCTCGAAGATAGTCTATCATTGGAGTCATCCAGTTTTCTTCAACTTCTTCGATAGATGTTAGGTCGTCTGTCCTGATCGTTTTAATTGTAGTCCAACCGCTGAAAACGTTGCCTTTTCCTAACGTCCTTTCATAGTATATGGATCTTTGGGTAGGAATTCTATCTTGCCGTTTGGAGCCTGAGGTTGTAACTTGAATATTGTTCTTATCTTTAAAGGAATTCATCTATTCTTGGGTCATATATTTAGACGCTAAGCTCATGATGTCGGCGAACGTTCTTGGTTGTTTTCGGCTGAGGGCATTTCCGAACTGCCTATTCTTCGTGAGGTCGAAGAGAATAGAGATTATGTAATCGATATTTGGAGAATCGATTTTGAGCAATTCTACATTAAATCTCGCCAGCCAGTTTCTCAGGGATTCTCCCTCTTGTTGATGGATAGTTCCCAAGTAGCTCATGGGAAGTTTTTGCCTTTTCTGACTGGCAAACTGTTGTGTCAACTTGTTGCATAATTCCCTAAAACTGAATATGGAGTTGGCTGGTTGCTTGGCGAACCAGTCTAAAGCGAGACCTTCCAACGTGGTCACCATTAATTTAGCGGTAAATTCCGCCGAGTGAGCATATAAGTTCATTATGTTTGTGAAGCTAAAAATATAGTCGTCCGAATCAGTGGTTCCATCGTATCTGGGCAGTCTACCTGGAACCTGTTCGGTCGACTGTGCCTCTTTTATTTCTCTGCAGAAGGGAGAGCACGCTGCTAGGCTCTCCTGAAGTTCTGTGGTTCTGGTCCATGGGTTTTGAACGGATCGTAAGCGTTGCTCGAGACGTTCTTGTACCATCTTTTCGATTTCTGTTTCCGAGAATCGCATTGTTCTTGGTCGATTTGGGATCGCCTCGCCTGCGTCATCCTCGATGGGGATTATGGTGTGCTCCTTTGATTCGTTGCGTTGTGGTCTCCTTCGATCCACTTTTCTTCGGACGTTGTCGTCGGAGGGCTTTGAATTGCCCTGCTGCGGACTGTGTAGCGAGCGTCGCTCGCTTGCCGGGCTGTCAGCTTGTTGAGAGATTTGATCGTTTTGCCTTGGCTTTTTTGAGTGGGATTAGCCCTAGTAGTTCTAACGTTTCGAGGGACTTGTTCGAGTACGAGTAATTCCTCTGGGGAGAGTGATTTAAGGAGCATAGCGATCTGTCGAAATTTCTCCTGAGAATTTGACAGGGGGACCGGGATCGTTGGAGCCGCATGTTCTTCCGGTACTGTGCCAGTAGGGATCCCTTGTGGTTCCACCTAATTCTGAAGATGCTCATTCTGTTGATGGCTATCGTTGGATACAGGGGCGTTATTATCGGTATTGCCCCGTGGATCCTCAGACGCATCATGCTGGTTGGTCGTGTTACTTCTTGCTCCATTACGAGCGCACTTCCTTGTGCGAGCCATATGCCGATCGAATAATTAACCTAGCCCCACGGTGGGCGCCAACTAATTTAGCCGAATTTCGTCGGGTAAGATTATATCAGTAATTAGGTGATATTAGGGATTCTCAATTAATTCGAATTAAAGGGCTCTGTTACTTTATTCTGGATGGATCAATCTCAAGGAAGAACAATTTAAAGGGAACAATTAGTAATCAAGACAATCAATGAATACTAATAAGAATATGAAGAATAAGTTTTTGTTATTGAATAATCTTAGATTATGATGTTACGCAGGCATGAGTTGAGTATGTGAGAAACTGTCTATAATACAATGATAAACTAGGTATTTATATCATATTAAACCTAGCTTTACAAGGAAACATAATCCTAATAGGACTCGGCCCAATTGTCCTTCTTGAGTCCGGATTGTCGTCTGCTTGTCGAGGAGGGTCGTATTCCACCGGGTCGATAAGATGATCCCGATCTGACTAGTCTGGTCGAACTGATCTTTTATACTTCAGTCGATCCGCATATTTATAAGGGGTGCGAAATAGCCCCCATCAATGTTATTCACTTAAGTGGGAAACCATTGCACTTTATTGGGAAGTGCAATCCAATAAGAAAAAATTAAACTGTCAATATAACCTCAAACAACAAACAGAGCATAAAAATTAATTTTTGAAGTTAAAATAACTAATTAAGGGAGAAGTAATAATAATTTCAAAGGGACACGTTATAATAATTTTCAAATTCTGATCATATCTCAAGCATATGATTTAAAATATTTTCTAACAAATATTATCATAATAACTTCATAAAAACATAATCCAATGTTTGAAAGATAATATAAATGGCAATAATGCATAAAACAAAGGTTTCACATTTTTTATTATGTTTGAAATTTTTTTGAAGGATAAAATATGGTATTGATAAAACAAAGGTTTCACATTTTCTGTCATATATTTCAAAATCCACTACAAAACAATGCATCAAACACAAATGGCAAAACATTATAACCAATCCCCCAAACAAACAGTACCAACTTGTAGTATGTAGAATCATCACATGCATCACATGAACATATTGAATGGTCAGACTTGAGTATCTAACATCATTTGGCCAACAATATATGGCTCACATATCTTAACAAATCATATTGACAATGTGTTGCATACCTACATATCAATTGATCATGTGAAAAAAACATGTATTACCTCCACATATGAGACCATCAGAAAGCTTTTGATGAAATCATCACTTGGCCTAAATCAACTTAAGGCTGCGTTCAGTTTACCAAGACAAAGGGAACAATCTGGTTTCCAAAAAACTTTTCCAAAAAGTGCATCAAACACACATGATAAAACATGATAATCAATTCCCCAACTTCACACAGTACCAACTTTTAGAATTCACAATCATCACATGCATCACCTCAACATACAAGACCATCAGAATTAAAAACTGTAAACATCATTTGGCCAAAAAACCACTTGGGGATACATTCATGATAGGTTACACAAAACACAAAATATATATTCACAATGTGTTGCATACCCAAAATGTGCACCAAACCCAAAGTAGCAATGAGGATGAATTACCCAAGAACAACAAAAAAATGGCCCAGAAAATCACATGCATTACCTCAATATGCCAGACCATCAGAAAATTTAAATAAAAGCATCATTTGGCCAATATTTCCATTGGGGGTACTTTCATGATATAGTAAAACACATTGATCCAGTAATATATAGTCACATGTGTTGCAAACCCAACAGTGCACCAAACCCAAATATTTAACATGACAAATTACATTACTACTTCATGCTCAAGTAATTCAGATGTACCAATTTTGGACAGTTATTAGATTTAGATTCTTTCAGTGGTGGATTGTGGCATGAAAAATTATTGGCATGTATCAATTTACATAAGTACACATTAAATTACCAAAGGATTTACAACTCATTCAAAGAATTCTGGCAAATAGGCACAGTAATATACAAATTCAGTTCAGATGCAAGCATAAGTCGCATATCCAAATAATATACATCATATACATGCCATACACACACAAAATAAGATGAAATGTACATATGTCAGCAAGATCCATCAAAACAACCAAGTAAAATAAAAGAGCACCAACACATCATGCACATATATAGAATAAGAATACAAACACAGCACAGATCATCACAAGCTTTTGCTTGCGACGCAATGCCATGTTTTGAGCCTCAAGATCATGCAAATAAGTATGAAGAATTTGCATCTGTGCAGCAAGTTCATGTTCACGACGTAGTAGACGTGTATTTTCAGCCTCGGCAAGATTGACTCGCGTCAGCAAGCCAGGGATAATTACACGGGACCTATCACACATTACTGGATCAATCCATTCAAAATAATCACACCGTTCATCCTACAACGTATAGCAAAACACATTCATTAGAAATTTAAATCAAACAAGAATCAGTCTAACAAAAATCAACATACATACGTATAATTAATCCTACCGTCAAACGCTGGCAATGCCCGAATCGCCGACCAGGGTTCACCTTCGTCCAGGAAGTGTAGATTCTCACGCAAAGCCCGCAGAAACAGTGTGCAACCCCTAAAAGGATATTTGATGTACATTGCTCGGACATTGCTGGAAAAAATTGGAAAATTACAAACAGATGTCAAATTATATTATCAATGTACATATAGCATCAACAAATATGTGGAAACCCTAATTTCACATCGGAATAAACCCTAGTTTTGCAATTACGCGAAATAATTTAAAATTTCCGAAATTAATAAGGAAAACAACCCACAATTACCATCAATTCGTGGACGGAATCGTCGAAACCCTAGCCCAATTGAAACCCTAACCACGCAGGCCCTTCAAGACGACGGTGAACAAGTCAAACCTTAATATACGGCGTCGGGAATGAAAATTTCTTTTAAGATTTTAGAGGGGAGGCAAACAGAGCGGTGGTTGGCATGAAAGAGTCGGATACCTAAACCCAACTGAAACCCTAATCTGGCAAGAAATTCAAGTGAGACGGTGAACACGTTAATCAACAACGGATGGAATGTCGGTAGTGGTTGGAGAACAGAAGAACGGATGTGGAGGCAACCAGAGCAAGAAACGGACGGATATGGCAGAAGATGTATTGCGCCGTCGCGAGAGAGAGAAGTGGGGAGAAGAAATGAACAAACATGTAGCAAACCCTAATGAATTATTATACCTCATTTTCAACGGTCAGGATCACTTCAAATGGGCGGTCGGATGAGAGAGTCGAGCAGGGGCAAAATTGTCCTAGATTGTTTACTGGCCCAACTGAACGAGCGATTAATAAATGGGCTGACTCGCGACTCCGGGCCACTATAATATGCCGAACACGGGATTATGAATGTTTGATTAATTTAATGGCCTAACTATAACAATTGGGCTGATTTATTATTTCCCCAACCGAACGCAGCCTTAGTTTAATCCCAATGCCTATATGATGCCGTTTTTCTTATTTTCCAGCTGAGATACACTTGCCCGAATTTTATTTTCTCTTTAAATTTTGCCTTTCCTATTTTGCTCATACGGTTGATGTGGGCCTAATTTTCTTGTTTTTCTTAGCAATTCTCAATTGTGAACAGTTGCTTCTCAAATCGGAATCTGTATCTTTTCATTTGTATAGCTTTATTTCTTTCTTTTGGCAGAAATCAATGTCATCGACCTTATCTCTTCAATCTTCCCCAACACAAATATCTCTTCACTCTTCCCCAACACAAAGACTTTTCCCCATTATCTCACTTGCTGCCTCTCCCCTCCCGAGAGTTTCTATTTTTCTCCAATTTATCATCCAAATTCAAACAAAAGTTTCTCTCCTATACTAAACAAATCTTCTGAGACGATTTCCCCCCTTCTGTTTCTTTTTCTTTTTCTTTCATCTCATTCTCTATAATCTCAAATACGATGCAATTTTGTGATTAAATTTTGTGCGATTTTGTATATTGGAAAACAAAAGCTGGTCATATAATTACTTGAACTATAGTGTTTTTAATCCACTTGTCAATTTTCTTTAAGTTCTTATACATAATCCAAATACTAATCAAATTTGCATTAACAAAAAACTAATATATATTTAAACCCATGGTAGGCATGTGTTCAATCCATGCACATTCATCAAAAACTATTTAGTTATTAAGAAATCTGCAAATTCCAAAAAACTACTATATACATAAACTTATCAAAGTTAAAGTATTAATTACACATAAACAAAGTTTCTTCACAAAATAAAACACAAACTTAAAGTCCAAACACTTATTCATGTCTGCCCTATTCATTCCTCTTCCTCATAGATGCATCTATGGCTAATTTGACAAATGTGAACATATGCATCTTATCGCTTGGACATTCCTTAGATGATTTTTAGTGGTTCTTCCGTATGGACCTTGTTAAGTACTCGTGGTACGGGGCATGGTAGTGCACGAATAAGATGCCCCTCTGGATTTAGCTGTATCAACTCCTCATGTGCATAGATAGGCATTTTGTAGGTCCCTGCTGCCATAAGAAGATCGAATATGGTGCGGACATTATCATTGCTGGTTATGGTTCGTAAACTATCAGCAAATTCTCCGTTCGGTACCCTGTACCAAAGGCCCTTTTGGTATATACATTCCAAACTTGTAAATCACATGGACTAAATGCTGCAACTTGAAGTTCGTTACGTCTATATTCATTAGTATTGCTCCAAATTCAGCCGAATACCCTATTCCTCCTCCCGCTTTACGGAAAAAATGACCTTCGTAAAACAGATACAATTCACATTTGTTCGCTCTTTTTCTTATCTGCATGGAAAGAGTAGTTTCCTAAGATTTTCTTTCCCAAATCACTAAGTTTATAAAATTAAATTTACCTGAGATTCATTGTAAACATAAGTCCTTGGTTTGAAACCTCTTTGTTGCTACAAAAATGGTATAGAAAGTTAGAAATATATATTTTAGGACATTATAAGACATTTAATTGCCTTACCTGCATTGTTATAGTGCAATAGATTTTTTTTTTAAATCTGCAACATAAACAAATTAATTTCAGATCGTAATATGAAACATTATTTAAAGTAACCGTAAAAGTAAAAATAAATACCCGCTAATGAAATTTACTGAACTTACAGTAGTAATTGATTATTTATAAACTTCATACTATATATAAAATAATTGGAGATCAGTATATTATGATTAATGCATTATAGGTAATTCATTTTACACTTAAAATTCATGTAAACTGAGATGCCTAAGAATATGCTTGCTATTATAATGAGCCAAAACAAAATAAGCAGAAATTCCTATAATTATACTATAAATACTTAGGTTTGTTAATTCAAAGGAAGAATTAGGTGAAACACATATATACTTAACTCATTCGTAAAATGTTTTGAAATTTCCATACATGCAAGCATATATTGCATGCCAATAAAATTCTTTGAAATAGCTTTGAAGTATAGAAAACTTCATCAGAAAACAGTAAATAAAACAACTCAGATAAATGTACCTTCAAAAAATAATACAATGCAACAAGGATTCATGTATTTCCAAATACCTAGGTCATGATATGAAAATTATGTATCAAACATTTACAGACTTTTTACAATTTATTTTATATTTCAATAACACCGAACAAACAGGGCTAAATACAGAAAACAAAATTACAGGAAATGAAACAGAGAGAAGAGTACTATTATAAAGGCATAAAACCAAATGCATTTCAAACTAAACTCAGTAGTATACTTGTTGTAAATAAACATATTTTTCTTCAAAATATCATCTTAAACATGCAAACAACAACCCTAATAAACTATTGTATTGATAAGATCATTCCAGAACAACAAAATTTCATTGAACTCAAAATTCTTCGAGAAAGGAGTAATAAAACTGATGACAAGAAACAATAACGATAGGAATAACTAGGTTCCGTAACAAAGCCTTCATTTTCCATAATACTTTCTCAGATTGACTGCATTCCAAGCTCGAGGCAACACTTCGCCGTCGGGATAAGCTATTTTGTACGCGCCCTTTTTTCCAATTTTGACAACAACATAAGGACCATCCCAATTAAGCTGATGTTTTCCGACATGCTGTGAAACTTCGACTTTCTTGAGCACCAGATCTCCGACCTTGAAAGTTCGGATTCGGACCTTTTGATTATAGGCCTTCTCCATATTGGATTTTGTTGCTTGAATCTTAAACCTAGCCCTATCTCGCTTGATGTCCGCATGATCGACCTCCATTTCCCTTAAGGACTAATTTTCATCAGAATCGTAGTACTCGACCCTTGGAGATGGTATCAACCCTTGGAGATGGTATCAAAGTCTCAACCGAAATAACGACCTCCGATCTGTAAAATAAGCTGAACAGAGTCTCACCGATAACTGTTTTTACTTATGTTCTATTTGCCCATACGACTACAGGAAGTTCATCTAACCACTTTCCCTTAGCATCAACCAAACGCTTTTCCAGAGATCGAACGATCTCCCTATTTATGACATGTGCTTGTACATTAGCCTGGGAGATGCCCGACGGAAGTAAAATTTTGCTGTATTCCGAACTTCTCGCACCATTCCAAAATCTTTCTGCCGCAAACTCAGTCCCATTGTCAGAAATCAAAACTCTGGGAATCCCGAACCTGCATACAATATTTTTCCATAGGAAATTTATAACTTGGAATTGAGTAATCTTGGTCAAAGTGACACATTCAACCCATTTGCTGAAATATTCCACTGCGACCAATACATAATTCTTCTTTTCCCTTGCAGTTGGAATAGGATCAACGATATCGATGCCCCATTTATCGAAAGGCCAGCAGATTGGGATAGAATGCATCTGTTCGGCCGATTGGTGGATCAGATTAGAATGAATTTGACAATGGTGACATTTATTCACATAATCAACCGAGTTCGAAACAAGCGTAGGCCAACAATACCCTGCCTTCGAACATTTCAAAGCCAATGCCCGAGCGCCGTAGTGATTCCCAGCTTCTCCTTCGTGCACATATGTCAAAATTACACCATATTGATCTTCAGAAACACACATCAATAAAATTCCGAAGGAGGATCTTTTGTAGAGTCGATCTTCCACTAGAGTGAACATTGGAGCTCGATATTTAAGTCTTTGAGCCTCGTTTACGTTTTTGGGCAGCTTTCCATCTTTCAAATAATCGAGGAAAGGTTCGATCCAAGAAGGCTTTTGTTCGTCTATTTCCATGATGTCGATACTAGGAGTAATGTCCAGATCAATTGCCGGTGTGTTCGACAATATCCACGTGATGACCCTTTCCTTCTTTCCGTCCGATGTCCCCGTGAATTTTGACAATAAATCCGCTCATAAATTTTCTTCCCATAGAATAAGCTGGATTTCGAATTCATCAAATTTAGAGGTCAAGCTCTCCACTTTGTTCAAATACGTGACCATGTTGAACTGTCTCATAAATGCCATTCATCTGCCTGTGAACAAGTTCAGAATTAGTCAGTACGGTGAGTGATTTTATCTTTGCTTTTAAAGCCATCTCTAATCCCGCGATTAGAGCTTTATATTCTGCTTCATTGTTTGTGACAACAAAATCCAAAGTGATAGCGTAACTCAAGTCTTCTCCATATGGGCCTTGAAAATCAATTCCTGCTCCAGCCCCTTCTCTGGTCAAAGAACTGTCCACATGCATTAACCAGATTTGTGAAAGGATAGTGCCCTGCAAGCCAATAGATTTTAGCTTGTATAAGGACTATCATGTGATAAGCTTTCTCTAGTATAAATGAATTAATGCGATCGTTTGTTTATAGTATGTAAATCAAACGATGGCCAACTTCATCTCTCGCGAATCACTTAAGCGATTGGATGAAACCCTTAGATCACAATAGACTATGGGACGATTCACTTCAGTACGGAGTGTAATCATGAAACAGTCTTAAGGTTGTGATCTTAAAACTGTTCCAAGACATAGATTCCCATCGAGATGGGGTATCGAGAGAATCGCTAAGACTTGTACGATTATGCATGATTCACATGGAGTGAATTTGTAGAGTTTCATGAACAAGGCATTCGATGCCAGTGCATATGACTAGGTTGTTCGATAGGGGATCGAATGCATCGAACGACCTGAACAGAGAAACCCATTGTGGAAGCGCATGCCACACATCGGCGATGGTATTTTTCTCAAGGTTTATAATAGTGTACGATTTAGTCCTTTGACTTGAGATGCTAGGGCGAATTCGATGCACGCGAGTACTTACTTTGATTTAGGAGCCGATCACTTAGCCTGATCATTGTGCGACTACTTTGGGTACGTAGGATCGTCTACGCGAATGGTTAGCACTAAGATGGGATCTACCGACTCAACGTAATGTGTTGAGAGAATTTCCTATACGTTCTTAGATAATAGATTCCAAGAAACCCGTGGCCACGGTAGGTAACGGCGCCAAAAACATGTTACGTTCCAAATACGAATACGCAAACACGCAAGTATACGGTCGTATGCAAGTAATAAAGTGATAAGGGGTGTCGAACCCACGAGGAATCTAACGAATAATTGTCAAGATCTATTCTAATATCTTATGTGAACTTATGTGAATGAAAGTGGTGAGTTTGTAGTTTGTTTAAACACCTAAAAGTGAAATGAGCAAAAGTTGCAATACTTTGATTCTTTTAATAAAGGTTCCTAGATTTCCATGTTACTAAGAGTGATCCAATCTTAAATTATTCACAAGTTGATAATTATACTTATGTTTGTTGTTCAAGATTTCATAAATTATTCATATGTATCTTCCGATATCGTTCGAACCTACCAAAGTAAACTAATCCAATTTATGTCTAAAAGGATTAAGCCTAAATGATGCATTAGTTCCAAACCTTATTAGAACATGAAATGACCTAGGTATATTCCTATCCTAAAATCAAATAACAACCTAGTTTTATAATCTAATCTTTAATCAACTATGTCTAACAATTAAAGATCAATCCATTTCATCCTAAGGTTGGCCTAACCACAAGTTGACAAAGGCTCAAACTAGATTAACAAACACTTGTAAGCATAGCAACAATCATAAACTCATCATTCAATCATAGATCAATCAAAGCTTCATGAAAACCTAGGAGTTAAATGCTTAGCTACTCATATTTATCATCAAAATATTCGTTACATAAGCATAATCATAAATACAAGATAAACAAGATCAAGGTTAAGAATAAGCTTATGTAATGGAAGCCAATACAACTCTTCTCTCAAGCTTCTTTAGTCTTCCAACCAAAGCTCCAAGTAAGAACTTTTCTTCTTTCAATGGAGGCAAGATATATTTTTTCTTCAAAATGTAGTGTAAGAGTTGTCTTTGAATTCCACCTTTCTACCCTTTAACCTAGCAAAACTCTATCCCACTAATGCCTAAGTTACCCCAAAAACTATAATAACAAAGGCCAAAAAGTACCTAAAGGAGGTTATAATTACAAGTGGGAGATATAAGGCAAAGTACAAAAAGCACTCACATAATGCTGAAAAACAGAGCAGGCCTCGTGGCCGCGAGCCTGCAGTCGGTTAACACCTCGCGGCCGCGAGGTTGGGGCACAAAGTTTACTAAACTTTCTGCCACCAGCTCGCGGCGGCGAGCGACTACCTCGCGGCCGCGAGGTAGGCAGAGGCATAATTCTTTGATTTTCGACCTTTCTTTTGCGTTAGGCCCCCGCCTCGGTTGAAGAAGACTTGCCATCCGCGCACGAAATGTTCCGAAATTACTTCGCTACGTCGAATCCTGCAAACCACCGAAAAACAAAAGGAAAACACGAACAAAACACGAAAAAGGAACAAAGGTCGAACAAAGGGACCCAAAGCACAAAATACACGAAAATATGCAAAGACACAAAGAAACTCGGATCAAAACAAGATGTTTTGAGCTTAAAGAGGTAGGTCATAACGACGTTTTCACGGCGTTATCAACACCCCCAAACTTAAACGCTTGCTCGTCCTCGAGCAAGAACAAAACAAGCATGCTTTAGATCAATACACCAAAGCCTAACACTTTCAAATTATTCTTAAAATAAGCTCCACGTGTGTATGTATTGGCTTTTGGCTAGATTCTATCTTAGGTAGATAATTCTCGATAGGTCAAAATCACCGGTTCTATTGGCGTGGACTTCTAAATACGAATACGCAAACATGCAAGTATACGGTCGTATGCAAGTAATAAAGTGATAAGGGGTGTCGAACATACGAGAATCTAACGAATAATTGTCAAGATCTATTCTAATATCTTATGTGAACTTATGTGAATGAAATTGGTGAGTTTGTAGTTTGTTTAAACACTTAAAAGTGAAATGAGTAAAAGTTGCAATACTTTGATTCTTTGAATAAAGGTTCCTAGATTTCCATGTTACTAAGAGTGATCCAATCTTAAATTATTCACATGTTGATAATTATACTTATGTTTGTTGTTCAAGATTTCATAAATTATTCATACGTATCTTCCGATATCGTACGAACCTACCAAAGTTGACTAATCCAGTTTATGTCTAAAAGGATTAAGCCTAAATGATGCATTAGTTCCAAACCTTATTAGAACATGAAATGACCTAGGTATATTCCTATCCTAAAATCAAATAACAGCCTAGTTTTATAATCTTATCTTTAATCAACTATGTCTAACAATTAAAGATCAATCCATTCCATCCTATGGTTGGCCTAACCACAAGTTGACAAAGGCTCAAACTAGATTAACAAACACTTGTAGGCATAGCAACAATCATAAACTCATCATTCAATCATAGATCAATCAAAGCTTCATGAAAACCTAGGAGTTAAATGCTTAGCTACTCATATTTATCAACAAAATATTCGTTACATAAACATAATCATAAATACAAGATAAACAAGATCAAGGTTAAGAATAAGCTTATGTAATGGAAGCCAATAAAACTCTTCTCTCAAGCTTCTTTAGTCTTCCAACCAAAGCTCCAAGCAAGAACTTCTCTTCTTTCAATAGAGGCAAGATATAATTTTTCTTCAAAATGTTGTGTAAGAGTTGTCTTTGAATTCCACCTTTCTACCCTTTAACCTAGCAAAACTCTATCCCACTGATGCCTAAGTTACCCCAAAAACTATAGTAACAAAGGCCAAAAAGTCCCTAAAGGAGGTTATAATTACAAGTGGGAGATATAAGGCAAAGTACAAAAAGCACTCACATAATGCTGAAAAACAGAGCAGGCCTCGTGGCCGCGAGCCTGCAGTCGGTTAACACACGGCCGCGAGGTTGGGGCAGAAAGTTTACTAAACTTTTTGCCACCAACTCGCGGCGGCGAGCAACTACCTCGCGGCGGCGAGGTAGGCAGGGGCCTAATTCTTTGATTTTCGACCTTTCTTTTGCGTTAGGCCCCCCCTCGGTTGAAGGAGACTTGCCATCCACGGACGAAATGTTCCGAAATTGCTTCGCTGCGTCGAATCCTGCAAACCACCGAAAAAAAAAAGTAAAACACGAACAAAACATGAAAAACGAACAAAGGTCGAACAAAGGGACCCAAAGCACAAAATACAAGAAAACATGCAAAGACACAAAAAAACTCGGATCAAAACAAGATGATTTGAGCTTAAAGAGGTAGGTAATAACGATGTTTTCACGGCGTTATCAACACCCCCAAACTTAAACGCTTGCTCGTCCTCGAGCAAAGAAAACAAAACAAGAACAAAACAAGCATGCTTTAGATCAAAACACCAAAGCCTAACACTTTCGAATTATTCTTAAAACAAGCTCCACGTGTGTGTGTGTTGGCTTTTGGCTAGATTCTATCTTAGGTAGATAATTCTCGATAGGTCAAAATCATCGGTTCTATTTGCGTGGACTTCTAAATACGAATACGCAAACATGCAAGTATACGGTCGTATGCAATAAAATGATAAGGGGTGTCGAACCCACGAGGAATCTAATGAATAATTGTCAAGATCTATTCTAATATCTTATGTGAACTTATGTGAATGAAAGTGGTGAGTTTGTAGTTTGTTTAAACACTTAAAAGTGAAATGAGTAAAAGTTGCAATACTTTGATTCTTTTAATAAAGGTCCCTAGATTTCCATGTTACTATGAGTTATCCAATCATAAATTATTCACAAGTTGATAATTATGCTTATATTTGTTGTTCAAGATTTTATAAATTATTCATACGTATATTCCGATATCGTACGAACCTACCAAAGTAGAATAATCCAGTTTATGTCTAAAAGGATTAAGCATAAATGATGCATTATTTCCAAACCATATTAGAACATGAAATGACCTATGTATATTCCTATCCTAAAATCAAATCACAACCTAGTTTTATAATTTAATCTTTATCCAACTATGTCTAGCAATTAAAGATCAATCCATTTCATCCTATGGTTGGCCTAACCACAAGTTGACAAAGGCTCAAACTAGATTAACAAACACTTGTAAGCATAGCAACAATCATAAACTCATCATTCAATCATAGATCAATCAAAGCATCATGAAAACCTAGGAGTTAAATGCTTAGCTACTCATATTTATCAACAAAATATTCATTACATTCAACATAATCATAAATACAAGATAAACAAGATCAGGGTTAAGAATAAGCTTATGTAATGGAAGCCAATATAACTCTTCTCTCAAGCTTCTTTAGTCTTCTAACCAAAGCTCCAAGCAAGAACTTTTCTTCTTTCAATGGAGGCAAGAGATATTTTTTCTTCAAAGTGTAGTGTAAGAGTTGTCTTTGAATTCCACCTTTCTACCCTTTAACCTAGCAAAACTCTATCCCACTAATTCCTAAGTTACCCCAAAAACTATAGTAACAAAGGCCAAAAAGTCCCTAAAGGAGGTTATAATTACAAGTTGGAGATATAAAGCAAAGTACAAAAAGTACTCACATAATGCTGAAAAACAGAGCAGGCCTCGTGGCCGCGAGCCTGCAGTCGGTTAACACCTCGCGGCCGGGAGGTTGGGGCAGGAAGTTTACTAAACTTTCTGCCCCCAACTCGTGGCGGCGAGCAACTACCTCGCGGCGGCGAGGTAGGCAGGTGCCTAATTCTTTGGTTTTCGACCTTTATTCTGCGTTAGTCGCCCCCCGGTTGCAGGAGACTTGCCATCCACGCACAAAATATTCCGAAATTGCTTCGCTGCATCGAATCCGGCAAACCACCGAAAAACAAAAGTAAAACACGAACAAAACACGAAAAACGAACAAAGGTCGAACAAAGGGACCCAAAGCACAAAAGACATGAAAGGACGCAAAGACACAAAAAAACACGGATCAAAACAAGATGTTTTGATCTTAAAGAGGTAGGTAATAACGATGTTTTCACGGCGTTATCAACACCCCCAAACTTAAACGCTTGCTCGTCCTCGAGTAAAGAAAACAAAACAAGAACAAAACAAGCATGCTTTAGATCAAAACACCAAAGCCTAACACTTTCGAAATATTCTTAAAACAAGCTCCACGTGTGTGTGTGTTGGCTTTTGGCTAGATTCTATCATAGGTAGATAATTCTCGATAGGTCAAAATCATCGGTTTTATTTGCGTGGACTTCTAGATACGAATACGCAAACATGCAAGTATACGGTCGTATGCAAGTAATAAAGTGATAAGGGGTGTCGAACCCACGAGGACTCTAACGAATAATTGTCAAGATCTATTCTAATATCTTATGTGAACTTATGTGAATGAAAGTGGTGAGTTTGTAGTTTGTTTAAACACTTAAAAGTGAAATGAGTAAAAGTTGCAATACTTTGATTATTTTAATAAAGGTTCCTAGATTTCCATGTTACTAAGAGTGATCAATCTTAAATTATTCACAAGTTGATAATTATACTTATGTTTGTTCTTCAAGATTTCATAAATTATACATACGTATCTTCCGATATCGTACGAACCTACCAAAGTAGACTAATCCAATTTATGTCTAAAAGGATTAAGCCCAAATGATGCATTAGTTTCAAACCTTATTAGAACATGAAATGACCTAGGTATATTCCTATCCTAAAATCAAATCACAACCTAGTTTTATAATTTAATTTTTAATCAACTATGTCTAGCAATTAAAGATCAATCCATTTCATCCTATGGTTGGCCTAACCACAATTGACAATGGCTCAAACTAGATTAACAAACACTTGTAAGCATAGCAACAATCATAAACTCATCATTCAATCATAGATCAATCAAAGCTTCATGAAAACCTAGGAGTTAAATGCTTAGTCACTCATATTTATCAACAAAATATTCATTACATTCAACATAATCATAAATACAAGATAAACAAGATCAGGGTTAAGAATAAGCTTATGTAATGGAAGCCAATACAACTCTTCTCTCAAGCTTCTTTAGTCTTCCAACCAAAGCTCCAAGCAAGAACTTTTCTTCTTTCCATGGAGGCAGGAGATATTTTTTCTTCAAAGTGTAGTGTAAGAGTTGTCTTTGAATTCCACCTTTCTACCCTTTAACCTAGCAAAACTCTATCCCACTGATGCCTAAGTTACCCCAAAAACTATAGTAACAAAGGCAGAAAAGTCCCTAAAGGAGGTTATAATTACAAGTGGGAGATATAAGGCAAAGTACAAAAAGCACTCACATAATGCTGAAAAACAGAGCAGGCCTCGTGGCCGCGAGGTTGGGGCAGAAAGTTTACTAAATTTTTTGCCACCAACTCGCGGCGGCGAGCAACTACCTCGCGGCGGCGAGGTAGGCAGGGGCCTAATTCTTTGATTTTCGACCTTTCTTTTGCGTTAGGCCCCCCCTCGGTTGAAGGAGACTTGCCATCCACGGACGAAATGTTCCGAAATTGCTTCGCTGCGTCGAATCCTGCAAACCACCGGAAAAAAAAAGTAAAACACGAACAAAACATGAAAAACGAACAAAGGTCGAACAAAGGGACCCAAAGCACAAAATACAAGAAAACATGCAAAGACACAAAGAAACTCGGATCAAAATAAGATGTTTTGAGCTTAAAGAGGTAGGTAATAATGACATTTTCACGGCGTTATCAACACCCCCAAACTTAAACGCTTGCTCGTCCTCGAGCAAAGAAAACAAAACAAGAACAAAACAAGCATGCTTTAGAACAAAACACCAAAGCGTAAAACTTTCAAATTATTCTTAAAACAAGCTCCACGTGTGTGTGTATTGGCTTTTGGCTAGATTCTATCTTAGGTAGATAATTCTCGATAGGTCAAAATCATCGGTTCTATTTGAGTGGACTTCTAAATACGAATACGCAAACATGCAAGTATACGGTCGTATGCAATAAAATGATAAGGGGTGTCGAACCCACGAGGAATCTAATGAATAATTGTCAAGATCTATTCTAATATCTTATGTGAACTTATGTGAATGAAAGTGGTGAGTTTGTAGTTTGTTTAAACACTTAAAAGTGAAATGAGTAAAAGTTGCAATACTTTGATTCTTTTAATAATGGTCCCTAGATTTCCATGTTACTATGAGTTATCCAATCATAAATTATTCACAAGTTGATAATTATGCTTATATTTGTTGTTCAAGATTTTATAAATTATTCATACGTATATTCCGATATCGTACGAACCTACCAAAGTAGAATAATCCAGTTTATGTCTAAAAGGATTAAGCATAAATGATGCATTATTTCCAAACCATATTAGAACATGAAATGACCTATGTATATTCCTATCCTAAAATCAAATCACAACCTAGTTTTATAATTTAATCTTTATCCAACTATGTCTAGCAATTAAAGATCAATCCATTTCATCCTATGG
Organism: Penstemon eatonii; assembly: GCA_038501285.1. NCBI lineage: Eukaryota > Viridiplantae > Streptophyta > Magnoliopsida > Lamiales > Plantaginaceae > Penstemon > Penstemon eatonii. Next base: position 32,866,158 of record CM076710.1, on the reverse strand, counting down.
TTGGCCTAACCACAAGTTGACAAAGGCTCAAACTAGATTAACAAACACTTGTAAGCATAGCAACAATCATAAACTCATCATTCAATCATAGATCAATCAAAGCATCATGAAAACCTAGGAGTTAAATGCTTAGCTACTCATATTTATCAACAAAATATTCATTACATTCAACATAATCATAAATACAAGATAAACAAGATCAGGGTTAAGAATAAGCTTATGTAATGGAAGCCAATATAACTCTTCTCTCAAGCTTCTTTAGTCTTCCAACCAAAGCTCCAAGCAAGAACTTTTCTTCTTTCAATGGAGGCAAGAGATATTTTTTCTTCAAAGTGTAGTGTAAGAGTTGTCTTTGAATTCCACCTTTCTACCCTTTAACCTAGCAAAACTCTATCCCACTAATGCCTAAGTTACCCCAAAAACTATAGTAACAATGGCCAAAAAGTCCCTAAAGGAGGTTATAATTACAAGTGGGAGATATAAAGCAAAGTACAAAAAGTACTCACATAATGCTGAAAAACAGAGCAGGCCTCGTGGCCGCGAGCCTGCAGTCGGTTAACACCTCGCGGCCGGGAGGTTGGGGCAGGAAGTTTACTAAACTTTCTGCCCCCAACTCGTGGCGGCGAGCAACTACCTCGCGGCGGCGAGGTAGGCAGGTGCCTAATTCTTTGGTTTTCGACCTTTCTTCTGCTTTAGTCGCCCCCCGGTTGCAGGAGACTTGCCATCCACGCACAAAATATTCCGAAATTGCTTCGCTGCATCGAATCCGGCAAACCACCGAAAAATAAAAGTAAAACACGAACAAAACACGAAAAACGAACAAAGGTCGAACAAAGGGACCCAAAGCACAAAAGACATGAAAGGACGCAAAGACACAAAAAAACACGGATCAAAACAAGATGTTTTGAGCTTAAAGAGGTAGGTAATAACGATGTTTTCACGGCGTTATCAACACCCCCAAACTTAAACGCTTGCTCGTCCTCGAGCAAAGAAAACAAAACAAGAACAAAACAAGCATGCTTTAGATCAAAACACCAAAGCCTAACACTTTCGAATTATTCTTAAAACAATCTCCACGTGTGTGTGTGTTGGCTTTTGGCTAGATTCTATCTTAGGTAGATAATTCTCGATAGGTCAAAATCATCGGTTCTATTTGCGTGGACTTCTAGATACGAATACGCAAACATGCAAGTATACGGTCGTATGCAAGTAATAAAGTGATAAGGGGTGTCGAACCCACGAGGAATCTAACGAATAATTGTCAAGATCTATTCTAATATCTTATGTGAACTTATGTGAATGAAAGTGGTGAGTTTGTAGTTTGTTTAAACACTTAAAAGTGAAATGAGTAAAAGTTGCAATACTTTGATTATTTTAATAAAGGTTCCTAGATTTCCATGTTACTAAGAGTGATCAATCTTAAATTATTCACAAGTTGATAATTATACTTATGTTTGTTCTTCAAGATTTCATAAATTATTCATACGTATCTTCCGATATCGTACGAACCTACCAAAGTAGACTAATCCAATTTATGTCTAAAAGGATTAAGCCCAAATGATGCATTAGTTTCAAACCTTATTAGAACATGAAATGACCTAGGTATATTCCTATCCTAAAATCAAATCACAACCTAGTTTTATAATTTAATTTTTAATCAACTATGTCTAGCAATTAAAGATCAATCCATTTCATCCTATGGTTGGCCTAACCACAATTGACAATGGCTCAAACTAGATTAACAAACACTTGTAAGCATAGCAACAATCATAAACTCATCATTCAATCATAGATCAATCAAAGCTTCATGAAAACCGAGGAGTTAAATGCTTAGTCACTCATATTTATCAACAAAATATTCATTACATTCAACATAATCATAAATACAAGATAAACAAGATCAGGGTTAAGAATAAGATTATGTAATGGAAGCCAATACAACTCTTCTCTCAAGCTTCTTTAGTCTTCCAACCAAAGCTCCAAGCAAGAACTTTTCTTCTTTCCATGGAGGCAGGAGATATTTTTTCTTCAAAGTGTAGTGTAAGAGTTGTCTTTGAATTCCACCTTTCTACCCTTTAACCTAGCAAAACTCTATCCCACTAATGCCTAAGTTACCCCAAAAAATATTGTAACAAATGCCAAAAAGTCCCTAAAGGAGGTTATAATTACAAGTGGGAGATATAAGGCAATGTACAAAAAGCACCCACATAATGCTGAAAAACAGAGCAGGCCTCGCGGCCGCGAGCCTGCAGTCGGTTAACACCTCACGGCCGCGAGGTCAAAGCTCGCGGCCGCGAGGTTTGGGCAGAAAGTTTACTTTCTGCCACCAATTCGCGGCGGCGAGGTAGGTAGGGGCCTAATTCTTTGATTTGCGACCTTTCTTTTGCATTAGGCCCCCCCTCGGTTGAAGGAGACTTGTCATCCACGCACGAAATGTTTCGAAATCGCTTCGCTGCGTCGAATCCTACGAACCACCGAAAAACAAAAGTACAATCCGAACAAAACACGAAAAATGAACAAAGGTCCAACAAAGGGACCCAAAGCACAAAAGACACGAAAACACGCAAAGACACAAAGAAACTCGGATCATAACAAGATGTTTTGAGCTTAAAGAGATAGGTAATAACGACGTTTTCACGGTGTTATCAGTGACGGATTTCAAAAGGGGTTTCCAAATTTAGCAGTCACACTGAAATTATTATCCTGAATTAGAAAGTATGGTTATCGAGATAATTAGAGATGCCGATCAATTCACACCCCCTAGGTCTCGATTGTGAAATTAGTCGATAGAGGGACCGTATGTACATGGCACTTATAAGAGGTGAGGTTCACTGAGATCAATTCACCTGAAGTTGTGCCTCATGGGCTTGTGGCTAGACATCGACCATGAGGTGTAGGTACTCTTGAATTAATTGTAAGATTAATTCTTGAGTGGTTAATTGAAGGTGTTCAATTAATCGGATCAATTAATAAGCTTAAATCATGAAAGTCCTGGGCCCGCGGCCAATTGATGGTGAACATAGAGGGTCACACACAATACAATTGGACTGCAACAAATTAAATAAGGAAAGTTTGATTTAATGTGTTAAATCGAAACTGAAGAATTAAAGTGTTAGTTCTTGAAGAAGAAAATCAAATGTTAATTAAAGAGTTTATTAAAGAGAGGGGGAATTAATTGGATTAATTGGGTTAATTTAATTAAAGGGGTTAATTAAATTAATGCAAGACATGGGCCAATTTAGTTAATGACCCATACTAAGTCTTGCACTAAAAGGAGCCTTTTAAGGTGGCTATAAAAAGGGGATTAAGTTGAGGCTAAAACCTTAAGTGCAAAACACAAACCCTAGCCCCCCTCCCTCTTGGAAAATGCGTCGGCCCCTTCTTGGAGAAAAGGAGCAGCCGCCGCCCCTCTCCCATGGAAGAGAGGCCGCCCCCTCTCTTCCTCCGGATCTAGAACAGAATCTAGATATGGTTTTCTTCGATCTTCCATGTTTGATTACCCTTGAATCCTAGTTTTGAGCCTGAGGATTCAAAGGGGTTGCTTCATTCAATTGGTGTGGATACCGCTAGATCTGAAAGAAGACCGGAGGAAAAACCACCACCTTGTCTGTGGTGAGGTAAATTTCAATTTGCCACCTTTAATTTTGTTATTTATTGCAAAATTATATTCATCCTATTCATATGTGCTAATAAATAAATATTCCTAGGGTAATGGGTGTATACAAAATTTTAAATTCCGCACTGTTGTTTTGACAATCATACCCCGTAAATCCCAACAATTTGATCATTGATTTTCCCAATCGTGTTGACTTCGAATGTGGCTCCTTCTTCTAGGTTTTTCGCTCATGTGGATTCAACAATAAAATCCACCAACACTTGAGCCTTGACTACAGTTCTCGGTTGATACTCAATCTCGAATTGTCCGAGTTCGACAGCCTATTTTATCAATCTGCCTAAAGCCTCTGGTTTTAAAAATACCCGTCTCAAGGGTTGGTTAGTCAAAATAATGATTTTGTAAGATTGAAAGTAAGGCCTCAATTTTCGGGCAGCCACTACTAATGATTTAACCGGATTTCGTCGGGTTAATGGTATCAGTGATTATTTAATATTGGGGATTCTCAATATATATGATTTATAGGACTCTGTTACTTTACTCAGGATGGATCAATCTCAAGGAAGAACAATTTCGTAGGAACAACAAGTAATTATCGTAACCAACGTAAGAATAACACAAATATGAAGAGAAATCTCTTTTCTTTATTGAATAATAGTGGGTTCTGCCGTTTACGCAGAATTCAATGGCGTATTTGCCTTGTAATTAAGAGTTGTTTAATACAATGATTGACTAGGTATTTATATCATACTAAACCTAGCGTTACAAGGAAATATAATCCTAATAGGACTCGGCCCAAATATCCTTCTTGAGTCCGGAGTGTAGTCTTCTGGTCGAAGAGAGCTGTATTCGGCCGGGTCGATAAGATGATCCCGAACTGTCTTGTTTGGTCGAACCGATCTTATGTTCTTCAGTCGATCCGTATATTATAAGGGGTGCGAAATAGCCCCCATCAGTACTCCCTCACTTCTTCGAGCGTATAGATAATAGAAGCTCGTAGAAGTAGATAATTTTATACGACTGTTTATCTTCTATGAATGGTGCCTCGTTAAAAACCTTTCTTAAGAAAAAACCCTGTGGGAAAAAATCTTAAGTAAGGAAAAGAGTGCTACGCATCATAGATAGTCGTTTTCTCTTTCCAATTACGAATCGCCACGCGTCCTTTCGAGAGGCTTTTGATCTTCTTCCGTTTTTGGCGGGAATGTGATTAGTTGTGACGAGTTCGAAACGTCTTTTCTCTTCTCAGTATAAATAGGTGACTTTTGAGTTCGTCATTTCTCCTTTATACTTGCTTATCGTTCGTAGTCATTTTCTTGCTTAGTCGTTCATCATATAAAGTTTTCTTTTTATCGACTTATATCCTCCGAGAATCTGAAAATATGGCTTCTTTAAGAAAATCTTCTTCTTCCTCTAGTTAGAATTTTGCTCCTAATAACGAGGAGGAGCTGCACTCTAATTTTTTGGGCGAACAAACTGCAGTTCCTGAATTTGTCGTTCCTGTTGAAGACACTTTTAAGGTACAAATCCTTTCCGATACAGATGTCGCTGCCTGAGCCAAAAAGGGCAAAGGTACTGCTCCTCAAATTTCTGAACCAATTGAGGACCTAGCTTGTGCTTATACGGTGGACACTTTTCCGGAGGTTGTGAATAATTATGCCAAATATTTCCCGGAGGGTTCTGAGATAATTCTCCCTTCTCCTTCTGATAGGGTTACATCTCCACCGGGAGGATGTCGAGCCTTTTATGCGGCCCATTTTAATAGCGGTCTGCGTCTTCCGTTGTCTCCACTCTTCCTTGATATTCTAAAAATATTCAGTGTGTCCTTGACACAATTAGTTCCAAATTTTGTGGCCTTCGTGGTTTGTTTTTCTGTCTTGGTGATCGCAAAGGGGTTCAAACCTTCCTTTCGTAACTTTACACAACTTTTTCGGTTCAATCCAGTTCTTCCAATCGCGGATATTTCTTCGCTACTCAGAGGCCTAGTCGAGCAATCTTCGATTCCCCCGTTTCTAGCAACCCTTTTTGGAAATCTCATTTTTTTCTTTGTTCGCCCCCACCTCATCTTCATTTGGCGGACGGTTCGACTATACCCTTCTCGTGGGATCATGGCTCCAAATGGGTTTACAGAGGTCGCCTGCCGACTGGTGAATTCATTCCTGATGATGCTCAGTTTATCGGTGAAATCCCCGCTATGCGTGCCAACAAATATCAGAGTGCTCTTCTGATTGGGGAAGCTTTCCTCCGTAAAGCGGGATTGATTGTTCATAATTTTCCAATCAGTTCATCATCTGAATCACTTGGTAAGTATCTCACTTTAGCTTAGTGTTGTGATGATACCTTCTATACAGAGAAATTGACTTTCATCTTGTTTCTTTTTCAGCTCGTATGGTAGAAAATTCCCGACATTCTTCAAAGGGAAAAATGATGTTGTCCAAATCCTCCAAATCCATTGAGAACGTCCCTATCGAGCAGAGAGCGTCTCGGAAGAGAAAGCTAGAGTTGAGTCATGACTCCGAGGAGAATGGAGAGGAATCTCCAGATTCTTCGCAAGATTCCCCTATTCGTCAAGGGACTGGATCCGGTTATCCCCCCCTTCAGCTTAAGACATCCTTAGGTATTCGTGGATGTCGCAGCTGGTCGATGCCTCATCCTAACGATAATCCGGTGGGGAGAAAGAGGAGTTACTATGGTCGTTCTGGTAACGATCTCTCTTTACCTGACGACAATCATCCAAAACCTACTTTGGTTGAAATGATTGAGGATCATTTAGAGGGAAAGAGGGCTGCTGGTTATTATGAGAAAGATTCTCTTGTCCATGATGAGAGCGAGAACGCGGTCGATAAGGCAACTCGTGTTCTTTTGTCCGGCGTTTTTACTCGCGATCTGAATAAGCTTCTTCGAAAGGATCCTCTGGAGAAATTTCAGCGAGCTTCTTGATAGAGTAGTGCCCAGCAAGCCAATATTAATTAGTTTGTTGAAGTACTATTTTCTTATGGTTTATAATTAATACGCCCGTTCATTCATAGTACGTGAAACTGAACAATGGCCAACTTCATCTCTCGCGAACTTATCTAAGCGATTGGATGAAATCCTAAGGTCACAATAGACTATGGGACGATTCACTTCAGTACTGAGTGCAATCATGAAACAGTCTCAAAGGTCGAGATCTTAAAACCGTTCCAAGTCATAGATTTCGAACGAGACGGGGTATCGTAGGAATCGCCAAGACTTGTACAAGTAAGCATGATTCACATGGAGTGAATTTGTATCGTTTCATGAGCAAGGCATTTGAGGCCAGTGCATATGAGTAGGTGGTTCAATGGAGGATTGAATGCATCGAACGACCCGAACAGAGAAACCCATTGTGGAAGCGCATGACGCATATCGGTGATGGGATGTTTCTCAAGGCTTATAATAGTGTACGATTTAGTCCTTAGACTTGAGGTGCTAGGGCGAATTCGGTGCACAAGTGTGCGTACTTAGATTTAGGTACTGGTCACGTAGCCTGGCCACAAAGTGCCTAAGTTGGGTGCGTACACGACTGTACGCGAGTGGTTAGTACTAAGAAAGGATCTATCGACTCATCCTGATAAGATGAGAGTATTTCCTGTACGTTCTTCGATAATATGTTCCTAGAAACCCATGGCCATGGTTGGTGACGAATTTGGAAGGTATTTCCAGATTTAGCAGTCACACCGGAATTATTATCCAGAATTAGAAAGTACAGTATCGAGATAATTAGAGGTGCCGATCAATTCACACACCCTAGGTCTCGATCGGGAAATCATCGTGGAAGGAACGTATGTACATGGCAATTATAAGAGGTGAGGTTCACAATAATCAATTCACCTTTGATTGGGCTTCATGGGCTTGTGGCTAGACATCGACCACGAAGTGTAGGTACTCCTAAATTGATAGGAAAATTAATTATAGGAGTGGTCAATTAAAAGTTGTTTAATTGATCGGAGCATTTAATTGCTCGTTAATTAAATCACGAAAGTCGTGGGCCTGCTGCCAGTTGATGGTGAACCCAGAGGGTCACACACAATACAATTGGACGGTGACTGTCTTAAAGGAAAGCAAGTGATTTAAAGTTGTTAAATCAAAGTAATTGAATTATGGTATTAATTCAATTGGAGATTATTAATTAGATAACTAATTAGTTAATGTTCAATTAATTAATTAGAGTTATCTGATTAATTATGGAATTAATTAAAGTAGTTAATTAATTGGAAGAATAAAATAATTAACCAATTTTAGTATTGGATAATTATGGGGTTGATTTTGCAATTAACTAGAAATAAGGGGAGTGGGCGATTTTTGATGAATGAGGAAAAAGAGTTTTATTTCTTGGAGAGCAAGTTAGAAGAGATCTATCAAATCTCACATTCCTAACTTGATAAGGAATGAAGATTTGATAGACAAGGGAAGGGGATATCTTTTTGGAGAAGGACTCTTCTCCTATAAATATATTCCTTCTCTTCTCTTCATAATAAGTGAGAGTTCAGAAAATTTGAGAGAAAATTGTTTTGGTGAATATTTGAGAGAAAATTGTTTTGGTGAATATTTGAGAGAGATCGACTTTTACAAGAGAAAAAATCAGATTTTTCGAACAAGAATTTTTAACTACAAAATCGCCCCTAAAGTTTTCGCCCCAAACCCCAAGTCGCCCGAACCAAACTCGGCCGAACCCAAGCTCGACCAGATCTGCCCTGGTCGAACCCTGCTCGATCACACAAGCCCTGTGATTCGATTCTTCCATTTGTATCTCCTAATCTCGTTAAAGATCTTAAGTCCAGATCTGAAATCCTTTGCTGACAAACCTGCGAGATTCAGTTCTGAGCCTAAGACTTGTAGGCGTCACTACAATCCGATTGGTGTGGACTAACTTTGGAGGTGAGACACATGGATCACTCAAGCTGTAGATCGAACCAATCACATGGAGGAAACTACCACAAATCCGTGGTGAGGTAAATTGCGATTAAACCCCCTATGTTTAATTAAGTGTTTGATTCATGCTTTTCGTATAATAAACTGTGGAGAAAGATTTATGGGACATATAGGGACCTCGAAAATTTTAAATTCCGCACTTTGTTGTATTGACAATCGAGCCCCTAGATAGAATATCCCAACAGTGGTATCAGAGCCAACTCCATACGTTTTTATACGAAAAGGCCTGAACATAATGTGTTTTCACTGTATATGCTTGATTGTATGTATGAGAACGCATGAAAATTATATTCTGTCGAATGATTCTTGCTTGTTATGACTGGATCTATGATTGGATATAATTGCCTTTTAAGATCTGTGGCGAATTTATAGTTTTTCGAAAAATCAGGACTCTTTGTGCAAATAATCGCATATCTCAAAATTAGGGCTGAAAATTTAATTTTCTGTTTCTGGAAATTTTTGAATAATCTGGGCTGTTTCTGAAAATATGATCGCACGAGTTTTTAGGACCATTTTGCAATTTCCGAAAATTCAAGGACTGTTTTGTAATTTCTGAAAGTTCAGAGGTCAGTTTGCAAATTCGAAAATTTTCTGGATTTCAAAATTTTATTTTTCTGGTCCTTCTGTCCGAAAACTGTTTTGGGGGTAATTTGTAACTTTTCAAAAGTTTTGGGATCAAAAGTGCAATTTCCGAAAGTATAGGGGCCGAACTGCAATTTTCAAAAGTTGAAAAATCACAATCTTAATTTGAGGCAGAAAACTTGTTTTAATTTATCCAAGAATTTATTTGTCATAATTAGTAGTGACTAAAAAGCAAGAATCATAGGAAGTTAATTTTAAAAGGTAGTTTTAAAATTAAGAAAGAAATACGTAAAAGTTGTTTGCTTGTTTCTTGCTCTACGTGAACTGTCTACGTGGTTTTCGATCGCGCCGAGCCTTGACCTTAGGTTAGATGTGATTGGTTTAATTTAATGCATGGTTTTTATTGGGCCTGCGAGCCTGTTATTATTTTTGAGCCACTTTGAGCCTTTGTAATAGAATAGAGCTTTACTGCTTTCATAGTCTAGGATGGAGGCCCGTTTACAAGCAAGGTGGGAGCCCAAGAAGAATTGAAGGCCATGTATGCATGGTACATTGTGTAATAGCATAGGTCCTTTGAGAACCCTTTAGATTGACCAATTGGGCCAACATCATTGGCTCGATGATGGCCTGCATAGGAGGCTCCCGATCGAAAACATATTGTGGTAGTATGCATGCTAGGCTTGTATGGCTTTTATTTATTAGTCGATTTATGATTGCTTGTGTGTTTGCGCGCTAGAATCTAGATCGTAAATAAAATATAAAGCATAATTGAAGCGGTGAGATCTCGAGGAGAGTTTCCTTAAACTTTCAAAAACCGAAAATTCCCCTCTCGAATAAATATTAAGTCATATTGGGTTAAATATAAAATGAGGTTTTATAAAATCCAAGCCTTCCATTAATAGGGACTAGTGCATGTTGTTTACTTATCGATAGAGGTGATCCAGAGTCTGGCACCCGAGTCGAAGAAAGGGGCAATGCACGGAATTCCTTGATTCTAGTTTTAATAAAACTTGACAAGGGTAGGGACTGGTCGGGACGTGAAGATCGACCGATAACTAGTTACGGAGAATTCATGACCGGGCCCGTTGCTTATCATGATTAATGGGTTAGACTTAACGCGTAGTAACATTTATGATGTAGCAGTGCTAGATAAATGCGAAAAACGAGGCAAAATAGCTTCAAGGTTGTGGAGTAGACACAATTGGTAAAATGTATACCTACCTAGGGAATTAATTGTATGGCCACGAGTCGTGGGTGCAACTAATTGCTGCTGGGACGTCAAGACCTACTAGGAAATAGATTTTTCCCGAAACTAGAAGGGGTTGTTGTTTCGATAAAATAGTGGGAGAACTTTTTCGATAAAAAGTCCAAATTTCGTTAATTATAAGTATTAATATTAAACCTGTCTGCTTATAGTTGTCTGTTTTATTGTTAGCCATTTACCATCCACTGTTCCGTTCAAACGAGTATTAATGAATGTTAGACGCGAAAATACTTTGGGGGCTATGATGTGCTATTATCTTCAAGAAAAGACCATGGCTAAGTATAATAACGTTAAGGAATATTGTTGTTACTTAACCAAGATGTTCAAACGACTCAAAAGGCTTAGAGCCGGATTGATGCTCGTAGATGAGATAGAAATTACCACACATGGTCTTTCTGACATCTTCACTCATTTCATGCAACAGTGTGAAATTCTGCTTGATGGAATTGAAACAAAGCAATTGCATGAGTTGTTAGACAAATATGAACAAGCTCATCTAAAAGGTCTTGGACTGCATGAAGATAATTGCCCACTGTGTAAGCACGAAAGGAAAATAGGAAAGCTTACTGAAAAGGAATTCCTGGATAGACTTAACTACGGTATGATTTTTTAAATTATACATTTGTTAAATCTTTTTGATGTAAGACATCTGATAAAACTTTCATTTCTGTAAAAGAGTTTACAGCGGATGAAACAATTAGAGAAACGACCAAGAGAAACGAAAGTATCTCGTAAGAAGCTTGTTCCTCTGTTGACAAAACTCTTGTCAAAGGAAATAAGAACGTCATAGAACTTGATGAAGTCCAAGGAACTGGACCCATCCCCACAAACAGTGGGAGTAAACCCCGAAACCTACTGAACCGATCCATGCACGAATTAGTAATCTGATCAATTCGTAAGGAACTCAAAATTCCATTTTACGAAATTGAGAAACTGGATTCTAAATCCAAGATTACAAAAGAACTAAGGGATATGGCATGAAGCCATAAGATTCAAAGTGGAAACTTTGACTCACCTAATGGCGATAGGTCACTCTTCAAAAGTCCATCTAGGACCGATGAAATTACCTTCTCCGTTTGCTACGTCAAAATCCATTTCGAAACTATTAGCCATAGAAAGGTGGTTTTTCACTGCCGAAGAATGACTATTGGAAATGAATCCTGCATCTCACAATTGAAAATTGATGAGAAGATCTCTATTCAAATCCAAAGGTCAATCTGTGACTTTTTCCCGAACTTGGAACATGCAACTTGATAAGTCAATCAAGAATGTTGAAGTTGTCAAAAGGCATATGGATTCCAAATGTGCAAAAGGATCAGTGGGAGCATAGTTAAAATTCGCAACGAACGAGATATTGATCTGCACATACGATATAAGAATATCAGAGAAGCACAGACGAAAGCGTGTTATTCACGCAATTTTCCATGATATGATTTGGAATTACATCTCACGTACTAGCAATACGTATTTATGGAGATAAAAGCGAAGTAGATGTTGCAATTCACCAAATCAAAGTACAAAGACTATATATTGATTAAATTCGATATGGAAGAATCCAAGAAAGATTAGTTCCAAAGAGACAAGGCTCTCTTACTTATTTAATGAGCCCTAAATTTAATAAGTAAAGAAGTAACTGTCTCAAGAAGCCTCATGCTTTAGCATTTGGATTGCTTGTAGCATGCAATGTCTTGTACTAGACCTGACACATCAAAATGCTCTGATCATTCAAGAGCTGCTGATAGTCGAACACCAGTAAAGGACACTGGACTACCATTAAAGCAATCCTCGAAGATAATTAAAGGATATAATGCTGGTCTGTGGTAGTAATGGAAAATTGAAAACTCGAAGGATTTAAAGTTTCGAGATTCCCTGTCTGAAGTGGATGATTTATTCTGTCTCGATGGAGCGAAGGTAAATTGGAAGAAATTCCAATAGTATACCATTGCCAACTCAATCAGAATAATAGCGCCATTATGATGCTGCACAAGAGAAAGTGTTTAGATGAGAAACATTCGTCCAATGATTGGATGAATTACCTAGCATGGCAAAAGCCTGTCATAATCTTAACCGATTTAAACAAGGCGATTGCTCAATGAAAAGGAAACGAGATCTCACCGATGATCTGAACACAATATCATATGATTGAACAAGTCATAGATAACTGAGACGCGTAAAAGTACTACGTTATCTCAAAAAGACAAACTTAGCAGATCCACTAATTAAGCTCTTTCACAAATGGTTCAAGGGACATCTTGGTATAGATGGGTCTTAGAAATGTTGTGATTGGCTTTAGGGCAAGTGGGCGATTGATAGAGTAGTGCCCAGCAAGCCAATATTAATTAGCTTGTTGAAGTACTATTTTCTTATGGTTTATAATTAATACGCCTGTTCATTCATAGTACGTGAAACTGAACAATGGCCAACTTCATCTCTCGCGAACTTATCTAAGCGATTGGATGAAATCCTAAGGTCACAATAGACTATGGGACGATTCACTTCAGTACTGAGTGCAATCATGAAACAATCTCAAAGGTGATGATCTTAAAACCGTTCCAAGTCATAGATTCCGAACGAGACGGGGTATCGTAGGAATCTCCAAGACTTGTACAAGTATGCATGATTCACATGGAGTGAATTTGTAGCGTTTCATGAGCAAGGCATTTGAGGCCAGTGCATATGAGTAGGTGGTTCAATGGAGGATTGAATGCATCGAACGACCCGAACAGAGAAACCCATTGTGGAAGCGCATGACGCATATCGGTGATGGGATGTTTCTCAAGGCTTATAATAGTGTACGATTTAGTCCTTAGACTTGAGGTGCTACGGCGAATTCGATGCACAAGTGTGCGTACTTAGATTTAGGTACTGGTCACGTAGCCTGGCCATAAAGTGCCTAAGTTGGGTGCGTACACGACTGTACGCGAGTGGTTAGTACTAAGAAAGGATCTATCGACTCATCCTGATAAGATGAGAGTATTTCCTGTACGTTCTTCGATAATATGTTCCTAGAAACCCATGGCCATGGTTGGTGACGAATTTGGAAGGTATTTCCAAATTTAGCAGTCACACCGGAATTATTATCCAGAATTAGAAAGTACAGTATCGAGATAATTAGAGGTGCCGATCAATTCACACACCCTAGGTCTCGATCGGGAAATCATCGTGGAAGGACCATATGTACATGGCAATTATAAGAGGTGAGGTTCACAATAATCAATTCACCTTTGATTGGGATTCATGGGCTTGTGGCTAGACATCGACCATGAAGTGTAGGTACTCCTAAATTGATAGGAAAATTAATTATAGGAGTGGTCAATTAAAAGTTGTTTAATTGATCGGAGCATTTAATTGCTCGTTAATTAAATCACGAAAGTCGTGGGCCTGCTGCCAGTTGATGGTGAACCCAGAGGGTCACACACAATACAATTGGACGGTGACTGTCTTAAAGGAAAGCAAGTGATTTAAAGTTGTTAAATCAAAGTAATTGAATTATGGTATTAATTCAATTGGAGATTATTAATTAGATAACTAATTAGTTAATGTTCAATTAATTAATTAGAGTTATCTGATTAATTATGGAATTAATTAAAGTAGTTAATTAATTGGAAGAATAAAATAATTAACCAATTTTAGTATTGGATAATTATGGGGTTGATTTTGCAATTAACTAGAAATAAGGGGAGTGGGCGATTTTTGATGAATGAGGAAAAAGAGTTTTATTTCTTGGAGAGCAAGTTAGAAGAGATCTATCAAATCTCACATTCCTAACTTGATAAGGAATGAAGATTTGATAGACAAGGGAAGGGGATATCTTTTTGGAGAAGGACTCTTCTCCTATAAATATATTCCTTCTCTTCTCTTCATAATAAGTGAGAGTTCAGAAAATTTGAGAGAAAATTGTTTTGGTGAATATTTGAGAGAGATCGACTTTTACAAGAGAAAAAATCAGATTTTTCGAACAAGAATTTTTAACTACAAAATCGCCCCTAAAGTTTTCGCCCCAAACCCCAAGTCGCCCGAACCAAACTCGGCCGAACCCAAGCTCGACCAGATCTGCCCTGGCCGAACCCTGCTCGATCACACAAGCCTTGTGATTCGATTCTTCCATCTGTATCTCCTAATCTCGTTCAAGATCTTAAGTCCATATTTGAAATCCTTTGCTGACAAACCTGCGAGATCCAGTTCTGAGCCTAAGACTTGTAGGCGTCACTACAATCCGATTGGTGTGGACTAACTTTGGAGGTGAGACAAATGGATCACTCAAGCTGTGGATCGAACCAATCACATGGAGGAAACCACCACAAATCCGTGGTGAGGTAAATTGCGATTAAACCCCCTATGTTTAATTAAGTGTTTGATTCATGCTTTTCGTATAATAAACAGTGGAGAAAGATTTATGGGACATACAGGGACCTCGAAAATTTTAAATTCCGCACTTTGTTGTATTGACAATCGAGCCCCTAGATAGAATATCCCAACAGTGGTATTAGAGCCAACTCCATACGTTTTTATACGAAAAGGCATGAACATAATGTGTTTTCACTGTATATGCTTGATTGTATGTATGAGAACGCATGAAAATTATGTTCTGTCGAATGATTCTTGCTTGTTATGACTGGATCTATGATTGGATATAATTGCCTTTTAAGATCTGTGGCGAATTTATAGTTTTTCGAAAAATCAGGACTCTTTGTGCAAATAATCGCATATCTCAAAATTAGGGCTGAAAATTTAATTTTCTGTTTCTGGAAATTTTTGAAAAATCTGGGCTGTTTCTGAAAATATGATCGCACGAGTTTTTAGGACCATTTTGCAATTTCCAAAAATTCAAGGACTGTTTTGTAATTTCCGAAATTTCAGAGGTCAGTTTGCAAATTCGAAAATTTTCTGGATTTCAAAATTTTATTTTTCTGGTCCTTCTGTCCGAAAACTGTTTTGGGGATAATTTGTAACTTTTCAAAAGTTTTGGGGTCAAAAGTGCAATTTCCGAAAGTATAGGGGCCGAACTGTAATTTTCAAAAGTTGAAAAATCAGAATCTTAATTTGAGGCAGAAAACTTGTTTTAATTTATCCAAGAATTTATTTGTTATAATTAGTAGTGACTAAAAAGCAAGAATAATAGGAAGTTATTTTTAAAAGGTACTTTTAAAATTAAGAAAGAAATACGTAAAAGTTGTTTGCTTGTTTCTTGCTCTACGTGAACTGTCTACGTGGTTTTCGATCGCGCCGAGCCTTGACCTTAGGTTAGATGGATTGGTTTAATTTAATGCATGGTTTTTATTGGGCCTGCGAGCCTGTTATTATTTTTGGGCCAGTTTGAGCCTTTGTAATAGAATAGAGCTTTACTGCTTTCCTAGTCTAGGATAGAGGCCCGTTTACAAGCAAGGTGGGAGCCCAAGAAGAATTGAAGGCCATGTATGCATGGTACATTGTGTAATAGCATAGGTCCTTTGAGAACCCTCTAGATTGACCAATTGGGCTAACATCATTGGCTCGATGATGGCCCGCATAGGAGGCTCCCGATCGAAAACATATTGTGGTAGTATGCATGCTAGGCTTGTATGGCTTTTATTTATTAGTCGATTTATGATTGCTTGTGTGTTTGCGCGCTAGAATCTAGATCGTAAATAAAAGATAAAGCATAATTGAAGCGGTGAGATCTCGATGAGAGTTTCCTTAAACTTTCAAAAACCGAAAATTCCCCTCTCGAATAAGTATTAAGTCTTATTGGGTTAAATATAAAATGAGGTTTTATAAAATCCAAGCCTTCCATTAATTGGGACTAGTGCATGTTGTTTACTTATTGATAGAGGTGATCCAGAGTCTGGCACCCGAGTCGAAGAAAGGGGCAATGCACGAAATTCCTTGATTCTAGTTTTAATAAAACTTGACAAGGGTAGGGACTGGTCGGGACGTGAAGATCGACCGATAACTAGTTACGGAGAATTCATGACCGGGCCCGTTGCTTATCATGATTAATGGGTTAGACTTAACGTGTAGTAACATTTATGATGTAGCAGTGCTAGATAAATGCGAAAAACGAGGCAAAATAGCTTGAAGGTTGTGTAGTAGACACAATTGGTAAAATGTATACCTACCTAGGGAATTAATTGTATGGCCACGAGTCGTGGGTGCAACTAATTGCTGCTGGGACGTCAAGACCTACTAGGAAATAGATTTTTCCCGAAACTAGAAGGGGTTGTTGTTTCAATAAAATAGTGGGAGAACTTTTTCGATAAAAAGTCCAAATTTCGTTAATTATAAGTATTAATATTAAACCTGTCTGCTTATAGTTGTCTGTTTTATTGTTAGCCATTTACCATCCACTGTTCCGTTCAAACGAGTATTAATGAATGTTAGACGCGAAAATACTTTGGGGGCTATGATGTGCTATTATCTTCAAGAAAAGACCATGGCTAAGTATAATAACGTTAAGGAATATTGTTGTTACTTAACCAAGATGTTCAAACGACTCAAAAGGCTTAGAGCCGGATTGATGCTCGTAGATGAGATAGAAATTACCACACATGGTCTTTCTGACATCTTCACTCATTTCATGCAACACTGTGAAATTCTGCTTGATGGAATTGAAACAAAGCAATTGCATGAGTTGTTAGACAAATATGAACAAGCTCATCTAAAAGGTCTTGGACTGCATGAAGATAATTGCCCACTGTGTAAGCACGAAAGGAAAATAGGAAAGCTTACTGAAAAGGAATTCCTGGATAGACTTAACTACGGTATGATTTTTTAAATTATACATTTGTTAAATCTTTTTGATGTAAGACATCTGATAAAACTTTCATTTCTGTAAAAGAATTTACAGCGGATGAAACAATTCCCTCTCCAACTGCAAGATGGAAATTCCTTGAAAGGAAGATGCAAGCAGCGCAGAGAGAGCTAAGGGAAATCGAATTCAGGGACTGGGTCAAGGAAGTACTGGACCTAGACATTCCTTTTTAGAAGAAGTTTTTCGTATTAGCAATGAGTTTCTAGTTTTAGTTTATTTTGAGTATTATTTCAAATTTTGTACAAGACTTTATTGCTTTACCATTGAGAATGGAATTTATTTAATTAGAGCGATTTAACTTTGTACAAATGTTGATGTTTTGAAACATAGAAATAAACAATGATAAACAAATCAAAACTTCGAAGACTATATGCTGAATCGAAAAACCTGGATAATCGTTCACTGAAATGTTTATTTTGGACATTTTTCCTAAAGAAAGATTCGAAAGGAAAGTTTTTGTCTACTGTTCTTGAAATAAGGAATTTGGATAAAACTCCGAACTTTCAAATCTTGTCTTAAAAGAATAATAACCGAAATAAAGGATTGCTAGGCATTCCAAACATTTCAAATCAATAAGAACTAAAAGCACTAGTTCAAAAGAAGTACAATTCTGAAATTATTGAAGTAATTCAATAGACGTTTTGGAAATAAAGTCATTAGATGCATTATGTCAAAAGCAATTTGATCTAATCAAACTTGCTGAAACATAAGCAACTAAATCCTCGATTATCTAACAGAGAATAGAATTCAAACAAAGCAAATCAAAGAAGAAGATCGAGCTTTGATAAAAACTTAGTTCGACTCTCGACTGTGATCTTGCTAAATTCCTATATTCACATTAGGGGATAGCCTCCCCTGACTCTTCAAAAATACTTGGTCTAGTATTTTGAAGTAAATTCTTACACTACCGTGTCATTTAAGACATAGCAACACACCCTTATATGAGAAATTAGATGGTAGATCTAATTCATATAAAGTTTGTGGGGTATCCGACGAAATCCATTGGATACCTGTTCTACGACAAAGAGAAACGAAAGTATCTCGTAAGAAGCTTGTTCCTCTGTTGACAAAACTCTTGTCAAAGGAAATAAGAACGTCATAGAACTTGATGAAGTCCAAGGAACTGGACCCATCCCCACAAACAGTGGGAGTAAACCCCGAAACCTACTGAACCGATCCATGCACGAATTAGTAATCTGATCAATTCGTAAGGAACTCAAAATTCCATTTTACGAAATTGAGAAACTGGATTCTAAATCCAAGATTACAAAAGAACTAAGGGATATGGCATGAAGCCATAAGATTCAAAGTGGAAACTTTGACTCACCTAATGGCGATAGGTCACTCTTCAAAAGTCCATCTAGGACCGATGAAATTACCTTCTCCGTTTGCTACGTCAAAATCCATTTCGAAACTATTAGCCATAGAAAGGTGGTTTTTCACTGCCGAAGAATGACTATTGGAAATGAATCCTGCATCTCACAATTGAAAATTGATGAGAAGATCTCTATTCAAATCCAAAGGTCAATCTGTGACTTTTTCCCGAACTTGGAACATGCAACTTGATAAGTCAATCAAGAATGTTGAAGTTGTCAAAAGGCATATGGATTCCAAATGTGCAAAAGGATCAGTGGGAGCATAGTTAAAATTCGCAACGAACGAGATATTGATCTGCACATACGATATAAGAATATCAGAGAAGCACAGACGAAAGCGTGTTATTCACGCAATTTTCCATGATATGATTTGGAATTACATCTCACGTAATAGCAATACGTATTTATGGAGATAAAAGCGAAGTAGATGTTGCAATTCACCAAATTAAAGTACAAAGACTATATATTGATTAAATTCGATATGGAAGAATCCAAGAAAGATTAGTTCCAAAGAGACAAAGCTCTCTTACTTATTTAATGAGCCCTAAATTTAATAAGTAAAGAAGTAATTGTCTCAAGAAGCCTCATGCTTTAGCATTTGGATTGCTTGTAGCATGCAATGTCTTGTACTAGACCTGACACATCAAAATGCTCTGATCATTCAAGAGCTGCTGATAGTCGAACACCAGTAAAGGACACTGGACTACCATTAAAGCAATCCTCGAAGATAATTAAAGGATATAATGCTGGTCTGTGGTAGTAATGGAAAATGGAAAACTCGAAGGATTTAAAGTTTCGAGATTCCCAGTCTGAAGTGGATGATTTATTCTGTCTCGATGGAGCGAAGGTAAATTGGAAGAAATTCCAATAGTATACCATTGCCAACTCAATCAGAATAATAGCGCCATTATGATGCTGCACAAGAGAAAGTGTTTAGATGAGAAACATTCGTCCAATGATTGGATGAATTACCTAGCATGGCAAAAGCCTGTCATAATCTTAACCGATTTAAACAAGGCGATTGCTCAATGAAAAGGAAACAAGATCTCACCGATGATCTGAACACAATATCATATGATTGAACAAGTCATAGATAACTGAGACGCGTAAAAGTACTACGTTATCTCAAAAAGACAAACTTAGCAGATCCACTAATTAAGCTCTTTCACAAATGGTTCAAGGGACATCTTGGTATAGATGGGTCTTAGAAATGTTGTGATTGGCTTTAGGGCAAGTGGGAGATTGATAGAGTAGTTCCCAGCAAGCCAATATTAATTAGCTTGTTGAAGTACTATTTTCTTATGGTTTATAATTAATACGCCCGTTCATTCATAGTACGTGAAACTGAACAATGGCCAACTTCATCTCTCGCGAACATATCTAAGCGATTGGATGAAATCCTAAGGTCACAATAGACTATGGGACGATTCACTTCAGTACTGAGTGCAATCATGAAACAGTCTCAAAGGTCGTGATCTTAAAACCGTTCCAAGTCATAGATTCCGAACGAGACGGGGTATCGTAGTTATCGCCAAGACTTGTACAAGTATGCATGATTCACATGGAGTGAATTTGTAGCGTTTCATGAGCAAGGCATTTGAGGCCAGTGCATATGAGTAGGTGGTTCAATGGAGGATTGAATGCATCGAACGACCCGAACAGAGAAACCCATTGTGGAAGCGCATGACGCATATCGGTTATGGGATGTTTCTCAAGGCTTATAATAGTGTACGATTTAGTCCTTAGACTTGAGGTGCTAGGGCGAATTCGATGCACAAGTGTGCGTACTTAGATTTAGGTACTGGTCACGTAGCCTGGCCACAAAGTGCCTAAGTTGGGTGCGTATACGACTGTACGCGAGTGGTTAGTACTAAGAAAGGATCTATCGACTCATCCTGATAAGATGAGAGTATTTCCTGTACGTTCTTCGATAATATGTTCCTAGAAACCCATGGCCATGGTTGGTGACGAATTTGGAAGGTATTTCCAAATTTAGCAGTCACACCGGAATTATTATCCAGAATTAGAAAGTACAGTATCGAGATAATTAGAGGTGCCGATCAATTCACACACCCTAGGTCTCGATCGGGAAATCATCGTGGAAGGACCGTATGTACATGGCAATTATAAGAGGTGAGGTTCACAATAATCAATTCACCTTTGATTGGGCTTCATGGGCTTGTGGCTAGACATCGACCATGAAGTGTAGGTACTCCTAAATTGATAGGAAAATTAATTATAGGAGTGGTCAATTAAAAGTTGTTTAATTGATCGGAGCATTTAATTGCTCGTTAATTAAATCACGAAAGTCGTGGGCCTGCTGCCAGTTGATGGTGAACTCAGAGGGTCACACACAATACAATTGGACGGTGACTGTCTTAAAGGAAAGCAAGTGATTTAAAGTTGTTAAATCAAAGTAATTGAATTATGGTATTAATTCAATTGGAGATTATTAATTAGATAACTAATTAGTTAATGTTCAATTAATTAATTAGAGTTATCTGATTAATTATGGAATTAATTAAAGTAGTTAATTAATTGGAAGAATAAAATAATTAACCAATTTTAGTATTGGATAATTATGGGGTTGATTTTGCAATTAACTAGAAATAAGGGGAGTGGGCGATTTTTGATGAATGAGGAAAAAGAGTTTTATTTCTTGGAGAGCAAGTTAGAAGAGATCTATCAAATCTCACATTCCTAACTTGATAAGAAATGAAGATTTGATAGACAAGGGAAGGGGATATCTTTTTGGAGAAGGACTCTTCTCCTATAAATATATTCCTTCTCTTCTCTTCATAATAAGTGAGAGTTCAAAAAATTTGAGAGAAAATTGTTTTGCTGAATATTTGAGAGAGATCGACTTTTACAAGAGAAAAAATCAGATTTTTCGAACAAGAATTTTTAACTACAAAATCGCCCCTAAAGTTTTCGCCCCAAACCCCAAGTCGCCCGAACCAAACTCGGCCGAACCCAAGCTCGACCAGATCTACCCTGGCCGAACCCTGCTCGATCACACAAGCCCTGTGATTCGATTCTTCCATTTGTATCTCCTAATCTCGTTCAAGATCTTAAGTCCAGATCTGAAATCCTTTGCTGACAAACCTGCGAGATCCAGTTCTGAGCCTAAGACTTGTAGGCATCACTACAATCCGATTGGTGTGGACTAACTTTGGAGGTGAGACACATGGATCACTCAAGCTGTGGATCGAACCAATCA
Source organism: Penstemon eatonii (assembly GCA_038501285.1). Lineage (NCBI taxonomy): Eukaryota > Viridiplantae > Streptophyta > Magnoliopsida > Lamiales > Plantaginaceae > Penstemon > Penstemon eatonii. The sequence goes on along the minus strand of CM076710.1, from coordinate 32,844,363 downwards.
CATGGTGGAAACCACCACAAATCCGTGGTGAGGTAAATTGCGATTAAACCCCCTATGTTTAATTAAGTGTTTGATTCATGCTTTTCGTATAATAAACTGTGGAGAAAGATTTATGGGACATATAGGGACCTCGAAAATTTTAAATTTCGCACTTTGTTGTATTGACAATCGAGCCCCTAGATAGAATATCCCAACACTTCTCTGTATGCTGAAAAGGTAACCTCTTTTTAAGTTTGCTTTATAAGATATTTTCTTTCGAAGATCTTTTTATTTTGCTAACTTTTTTTTTTTTTTTTTTACTCCTTTACATTTTTCAGACTAAGACTTGTTTAGCCTCATATGCTTATGAAACTGCTATCTGGAAACAACAATGTGAGTTTCTGGATGAGAAATACAAAGCTTTACTCCATAAGTCCTCTGGTTCAGAGGTAGGCCCATCAACGTCTTCTTCCGTTCCGGTCGTAGAGACTAGGGCTACGGGGACTGAAGACCAGGAGACTTCCCGTGCTCAAGAGCAAGCCGATCAAATGGCTAAAAAGTTAGAGGAGTTCCAGTTTCAGAGTACTGCTCGGATTAGCGAGTTGGAATCTCAAGTGTCAAGTCTTCGAGCCTCTTTAGAGGAGTATGAGAGGAATCCCGACGAGAAAGTAATTCGTGAATTCCTTAAATCTCCTGTTCATACAGCGATGGTATATGAGATGGTCGGTCCTCTCCTGGAAAATACCTTTAAGAAGGCGATTCATCAGTTGGTCGCTTTCGACATGATAGATGATCGTCGAAAGGAATATTTTAAAGCGGTACATATTCGGTTGAACCGCTATGGCGAAGTATACTCTCCTTCCGAGCTTCCAGATGTCGTATATCAAAATTTTCCTTTGACACACCTCGTCAAAGAGTTCGGAAAACCATTGCCGATTCCTCCTTCTGACGTTAACGATGAACTTGATGAGAATTTTATCGATCGAGATGAAGAGGAAGAGGTTTTTGAGCCAGCAGAAGAAGAAAACATCGTTAGCGAGCAAACAATTCCGGAGGGCGATCAGGCTGTATGATATATTGATTCATGAAGACACGCTTGTAACCATTTATTGTAGGTTTAAATGTAATTTTACACTTTTTAACCCTTTGTACGCTAAACGTTTCATATTCTGACAGTCACGTCCTTTCATCTTCGCCGTAATAATTCAGACAAGTCATTAACTTCGCCGTAATCATTATGCGTGTATCTTTTCAAATTCTAGTGTTTATTCCAAGGCCAGTTTTTCTATTTCGCGCCCTTTCCTTGGGTCTGTCGCGTCTTTTCGTATAGTATAAATATAAAAAATTTGTCTCGCTATTTACTGCTTTGCTTATCTCTTCAACAGAATACTCTTCCTTTAGTAGGTCGATAAGCTCCCTCGATATTTTGAATTTACTTCTTAAATTCCGATCATGACTAATCTTTTTGGTAATACATCGAAGCGTCCTTCACGTGAGAACGCCAGAAATTCTAGATTAAAAAAGTCTCGAACAGAAGGACCCTCGATGGAACCTCCTCGTTCATCCTTGGTTAGTAGTTCGATAACCGATAATCCTGTCATCCCTTCCGCACCTTTCTCCGTAGTTAGTTCATCTTTTGTAGAACCAAATTTTTCTTCTTCTACAGAAGTAGGAAATAGGCCTTCCCCTGGCCGGGTGGCTTTTGGAGCTTCATCCAATGTGGAGCAGTTTTTCGATATACCTGTTTCTTCAGGTGTTTCTTCGTTTGAGTATGGGTTTCATGGAGGGGATTTTGTCAATACCCTTCCTTTTTCTACCTCTGCTGCCCCGGTCGTCAGCGGGGGCCAAACTGAAGAAGGCTCCTTCGTAAATCCCTCCTCAACAAAGCCTATTTCTCAAGATTTTCCTGATTACTTGTTTCATGATACTACTGTGATGACTACTTCCTTCGAATCTGGCGGGCTTTCTGGAGGTCGAAGTGAGTCAAGGTCTGGTCGCCGAACTGTTATTTCTGCTTCGGGGAAGGAAACCTCAGTTAGTCCTAACGAGAGGGAATCTCCTCGTCCGTTAGACGATCGTTGCATCCTTGAGCAGGTTAAGGATATTTTGCGGTCAGTGAGTCCCCGCCCTGACAATGTCCCTCTTCTTAGTGAACTGCCGGGCTCTGTTGAGCCTGATGCTTTGTCCTGGGATCTGGGCTTGAGCACTATTTTGCCCGGTGAATTGAGGAAGCTTGAGAATACTTCCAATGTGCGCCTTGTTCAGTCGCTAGTGAAGTTGTGCGAGCAGGTAGACCTATCTTTTCATTATTTTTCTTGCTTTCATTTTGATTGCCTTGTTACATAAGGAGTGTTTTCTCTTTCCAGGCTAAGTACTTTGCACTCCAACTGGGTGTGCAAAATGACGATCTGTGGATAAGCAGAAATGCTTATCAACGTCGTTTGGAATCGGAGTCGGCCAAGGTCAGAGGGCAGAGTCTCCAACTGCAGCTTGCCAATGATGATTTGAAAAAATTGCAAGAAGAAAAGTCTGTCTGGGAGAAAGAGAAAAGTGACTTGGTTCAGGCTGCTGCCCTAGCAGAGGAGTCTCGACGGCGGTCCTATGAGGAAGGTTATGATGCCGGTTATCTAAAGCGTCAAGAGGAGTTGATGGCGTTTGCTGGTAACTTGACTCCTCGGAGGACTGTTTCTGCTAGTCGGTCTGTTGATAACAACCCTTCTCAGTGATTTGTTCGACCTGGCAGGCCTTGGACCCCCTATTTATTTTTATTTTTTTTAGTGCCCAACTTTTTGTGTAGTTGATTGGGCTGAATTTTTTGTATTGGGAGAACGACTAAATTGGAAACTATGATTTTTTGTAGGCAGATCCTTGCCTTGATCAATTTTATTCTGTAGATATATTTTGTTATGCACAGTTTGCTGTTATGCATAAATATATCATCATGAAATAATCAGCATAGATTAGCGTACTTATCTGATATTGATCTTTGCGGAGAATATTCAGAATAGAGAAAAGGTAGCTTAATCTTGCTCGGTCACTATTTAAGTAACTGAATGATATAATGTTTGCTCTGCAAATCAAATTTTTTGTTGAACAACCCAGTATAGTCCCTTGGGTTATATCCAAAATCACGTTGTACATCAAAATGTAGATAGTAGGTCATTCGTATCGATAATCGATTGAATAGCTGTTAAGGAATGCTCAGAGTTTTGGTCGATGTTCAATCCGTGCTTTGTAAGTTTGTCCTTTTGTGATATATATCGTATATAAGGAGGCTATTATTCCTTCTGTTGAACTCTGCTTTTCTTTTCATAGGACTAAGAGAAGATATCCCTTTCAGTATCTTCCTAAACTTTATGTTTCTCTGCATTAACTGTGAACTATATGTTCCTCAACCAGTGTATTATTATATCATTTCTTTGATATGGGAGGAATTGGAAAACGTAGAATTATTAGCCAGATCTGGCCTGCTCAGACCTCCTTCAGCAATTCTTTGGAAAATTAGGCAGTGACGATAGTGTAGTCTGGCGTGGTGGTATTTATCGTCCCAGTACCGACGTTTGATTTCTTGGACTCCAATGGAGTTCTTGTATGGCTAATTTAATAGTTCCCCATATGATGTATGAGGCAGTGACGACCCTTGTATGGTGGAAGGTTTGGTCTTTTATCTCTAGGCGAGCAAGTATCCTTTTTACAACGGTTTAAACTTGCATGCCTTCGTTGAGGATCTTTAAGTTTTTCTGTTGAGCGACTATCATATGTGAGCATACAGAGCTTTCTGGTCTGGAGCTTCTTCAAGTCTGCTTGGATTATCTTGTTGATCGCTTCGATCTACGGATTCTTTTGTTATCGACTGGTTGAGTCGATTAGATAGTGCCGTTCCAACTTACTTGCATTAATTATAGGAAGTCAGACGGTCGCATTTCCGTCCCTTGATCAAATACTTTTTCAGCCGTTGGATTGCTTAGGTCTATCCCTATAAATAGGGAAGTGACTTGCATGCTTCATTTGCAATTTCTCAAAAAGGATGGAGATCTCAGTCTCCTTGGATTTTATTTTACCTTCAGATCCATAATATTCAAAAAGTCACATTATCGTGATTCACATCATAATAGTTTAATGTTCTTCTGCCTTGTACTGACGGGTCCCATGGAAGCCCTACCTTGTACTAACGGGTCCCATTAGGCCTCAATCTTTGTTTTTACAGATTTGAGGTCCGTGGTTTCTGTTTGCACATGGAGGGTTCATATTTGCCAGTCACCCCCGCTCTTCGATGTTACCTCCGGAGTGATAGACCGCCGGGGTGTGCTGGTAAATGTGCTTATCGCGATGGTCCTTGCGAGATGCTGCTTCAGAGTAAAATGCCAACTCCTAATGTAGAAGCAGTATCTTGTTGTGGGTGAATGAGTATTTGCAGTTATCTGGCTGGTAATAACCAATTCGTCTGGAGGAACATTTGATCTTCCGTCCCTGACCATCGAACTAAAGAAGTCGATCATCCTGAGCAGCATGCTTCTTAGGTGATTTATCATAATCGTCGAGGTACTAGGGAGGAGATTGGTGTTTCCGTGGACATTGTCGTGAAGATCCCAGATCCATAGGATAGGATCGTTTAATAGTTGTAACGATTTGTAAATCGTATATAGATCTTTGTAATCTGATCAAAGCTATTTGTATGTAATTTATTGCATGTTCCTTGAACACAGATGAATAAAATTTTACAATTATTCTTTTCATTCTTCTTGTCATTGGTATTGTTTTAATCTTGTTTATGAGGAGCGTTTATCGAGCAGATTCATTTACACTCTACTCATTTCCAAGATATAGATGTTTTTACCAATTCTTATTGGTCGTTTAAAACATATTGAGGAGTGTTTATTGAGCGAATCAATGTTTACTCGACTCTTTTTGTTTAGACTTAGGTTTTTATACCGAAAGCCTTATAATTGTTAAATATAATCGAGGAGTGTTTATTGAGCGGATTAATGTATACTCAACTCTTTTTTGTCTAGACTTAGGTTTTTAACCCATAAGCTTTATAAATCGTTGAAGAATAAACGAGGATTGTTTATTGAGCGGATCAATGTATACTCGACTCGTTTGTATTTATTTAGACTTAGGTTTCAATACCAAAAGTCATATAATCGTTAAATATAACCGAGGAGTGTTTATTGAGCGGATCAATGTATACTCAACTCTTTTTTGTCTCGACTTAGGTTTTTAATACCAAAAGCCTATTTTGGTCGTTCAAAACAGATCGAGGAGTGTTTATTGAGCGGATCAATGTATACTCAACTCTTATTTATTTAGACTTAGGTTTTTATGCCAAAAGACTTTTAGATCGTTGAAAACATATCGAGGAGTGTTTATTGAGCGGATCAATGTATACTCGACTCGTTATAATTTAGACTTAGGTTTTTATACCAAAAGCCTTTTAGTCGTTGTAAACAGATCGAGGAGTGTTTATTGAGCGGATCAATGTATACTCGACCCGTTTATTGTTTAGACTTAGGTTTTAATACCTAAAGTCTTCTATTCGTTGTAAATATATCGAGGAGTGTTTATTAAGCGGATCAATGTATACTCGACTCGTTTATTGTTTAGACTTAGGTTTTAAAACCTAAAGTCTTCTAATCGTTGTAAATATATCGAGGAGTGTTTATTGAGCGGATCAATGTATACTCGACTCGTTTATTGTTTAGACTTAGGTTTTAAATACCAAAAGTCTTTTAATCGTCATAAGTAGATCGAGGAGTTTTTATCGAGCGGATCAATGTATACTCGACTCGTGTATTGTTTAAACTTAGGTTTTAATACCTAAAGTCTTTTAATCGTCATAAGTAGATCGAGGAGTTTTTATTGAGCGGATCAATGTATACTCGACTCGTGTATTGTTTGGACTTAGGCTTTTAATACCAAAAGTCTTTTGATTGTTGAAAAAAAATTGACCAAGGAGTTTTTATTGAGCGGATCAATGTATACTCGACTCGTTTGTATGGTTGGATCGAGGAGTGTTTATTGAGCGGATCAATGAATACTTAACTCCTTTTGTCCCGATCTCAACCAATATGATAGTAGAATTCCAAGGAGTGTTTACCGAAACAATCGATTTATACCCAATCTTGACTTAATATTTAAAATTGCTAAAATCTTTAATAATTGAACTGTAGGCTAAGGCCTTTATTACAAAGATTAAAACTTAATAAAATAAAATAAAATAAAGCAGCATAATCTGCTAAAATTTATTTACCATAGTATTTCCTAAGGTTGACTGCATTCCAGGTTCTTGGTAAGGCTGTTCTATCCAAGTGTGCAATTTTGTATGAACCTTTCTTTCCTACGCCAATGACAACGTAAGGTCCATCCCAATTTTGTTGTAATTTTCCCACATGGTTTGATACTTCTACCATTTTCAAGACCAGGTCTCCTTCTTTGAAGGTTCGGATGCGTACCTTTTGATTGTATGCCTTTTCCATATTTGCTTTAGTGACTTGCAAACGTACAGCGGCTTTTTCTCTTAAAGCTTCTGTTAAATCGATATCATTTTCTCTTGTCTTTTCATTTTCCTGATCATCGTAAGTTTCAATTCTTGGTGTTGGAATTAAAGTTTCAACAGGAATAACAGCTTCCGAACCATATACCAAGCTAAATGGGGTTTCCCCGGTTGAGATCCTGACAGTGGTTCGATTAGACCAAAGTACTCCTGGGAGTTCATCGAGCCATTTTCCTTTGGCCGCTCCTAATCTTTTTTCCAAGGATTTTATTATTTCTCGGTTTGCTACTTCAGTTTGTCCGTTCGCTCTAGGATGCCCGACCGAAGTGAAATTTTGTTGAATCCCTAGTTTCGAACACCATTCTATTACCTGTTTTCCCGCGAATTGGGTTCCATTATCAGAAATTAGGATCCTCGGGATGCCAAATCGACATACTATGAATTTCCATAGGAAGTTGATCACTTGGAATTGAGTTATTCGTGCAAGGGCGACGCATTCTATCCATTTGCTGAAGTATTCAACAGCGACCAGGACATAAGCTTTCTTGGATCTAGCCGCTGGGAACGGTCCCACGATGTCCATTCCCCATTGATCGAAAGGCCAACATACCGGTATAGGGTGCATGTTTTCTGCTGGTCGATGACATATATTAGCATGGACTTGGCAGTGATGACATTTTTGGACATACTGAGCGGCATCATTGTTGATGGTAGGCCAATAATAACCTGTTCGGAGGCATTTTAAAGTCAATGCCCTTGCTCCGCTGTGATTCCCTGCGTTTCCTTCATGTACCTCTCGTAGAATATCAGTGGTTTCGTTCATGTACCGCCGGTATTTCATCGATGTCGATGGCTGGTGTACTAGAGATTAACCAGTTGATCACCCTTTCAGTTTTTCCGTCATGGGCTCCTGTGAACCTAGATAGTTGATCGGCCCATTTATTTTCCGAACGTGGAATGTTCTGTATACCGAAGCTTTCGAATTTTTCCGCTAGTGTTTTCACTTTGGCAAGGTATTTAACCATATTAAATTCCTTAACCTCGTATAGGCCTTCTATTTGTCTTTGCACTAACTCTGAATTGGTTAATACTTTAAGGCTTTTAATGTTGGCCTTGATCGCCATTTCCATTCCTCGATTAACGCTTCATATTCTGCTTCATTGTTTGTTACGACGAAGTCCAATGTTATCGCATAATTTAAATCCTCTTTATTCGGTCCGGTGAAGTTGATTCCGGCGCCTCCTCCTTCTCGGCACGAAGCACCGTCAACATGCATTAACCAAGTTTGATCTTCTATGATCAAGATATCGTCGTTGAGGCTGTTCGATAGTTCGGTTGCTTGTGTCGGAGTTTCCAGTAGGAAATCAGCTAACACTTGGGCCTTAATCGCAATTCTCGGTTTGTAGTCGATTTCGAATTGACCGAGTTCGATCGCCCATTTGATTAGTCTTCCGGAAGCTTCTGGCTTTGCTAATACTTGTCTTAGTGGTTGGTTTGTTAAAACCACGATTTTGTAGGTTAAAAAGTAAGGTCGAAGTTTTCGTGCTGCCACTACTAAGGCCAACGCGAATTTCTCAATTTCCAAGTAATTCTTCTCCGCCCCTTGCAGTAATTTGCTTAAATAATAGACAGGCTTATGTTCTGAACCTTCTATTTTGATCAGTACTGAACTAACGGCCGCATCGGAGATCGAGATGTAGATATACAATGGTTCCCCTTCCGTCGGTTTGGCCAACAACGGGGATGTTGTCAAATATTCTTTGAGCTGGTCGAAGGCCCGATCGCATTCTTCGGTCCAAACAAAGTTTTTTGCTTTTCGAAGCGTTTGGAAGAATGGCAAACTTATGTCTGCTGATTTTGATATGAATCTGTTCAACGCTACGATTTTCCCTACCAAGCTTTGTACTTGGGAGATGGTCTTGGGAGGCTTCATTTCAGCTATGGCTCGAATTTTTTCAGGGTTGGCTTCGATTCCTCGTTGATGTACCAAATAGCCCAAGAATTTTTCCGACTTAACACCGAAAGTGCATTTCGTGGGATTTAATTTCATGCGGTATTTTCTCAATATTCAGAAACATCGATCAAGATGTTTTACGTGATCCGCCTCGTTCATGCTTTTGACTAACATGTCGTCTACGTAGACTTCCATTATTACTCCGATTAACTCTTTGAACATTAGGTTTACTAACCTTTGGTAAGTAGCCCCCGGCATTCCTCAAGCCGAATGGCATTACTATAAAGCAATATACTCCCTGCTCGGTTATGAACGCAGTCTTCTCTTGGTCCCGCTCATCCATGAATATTTGATAAAACCCTTGAAAGGCATCCATCATGCTGAAGATCGCGAAGCCAGCGGTTGAGTCAACTAATAAGTCGATCCTTGGGAGGGGATATGGATCACGGGGGCATAATTTGTTAAGGTCGGTTAAATCGTTACACATTCTCCACTTGTTATCCTTTTTATCCCCTTTTGCTACTAGAACGACATTACATAGCCATTCTGAGAAGTGTATTTCTCGGATTTGTTTTGCTTTAAGTAGCCTTTCTACTTCTGCTTTGATGATTTTATCTTTTACTGGCCCGTGATTTCTCTTCTTTTGTCTAGCAGGTTTTGCCAAGGGATCAATTTTTAGCGAATGCTTGATTACTCGAGGATCAATTCCTTCAATGTCATTCGCGCTCCAAGCGAAGACGTCAACATTATCTCTGAGAAAGTCAATCAACATTACTTCCCCTTCTTTGCTCAACTCAGTACCTATTCTTGTTGTTTTCGACGAGTCCCCTTGCACTAGAATTACATCCTTATGTTCCGGTGGCTTCAAAGCTAAATCTACAGGCTCTTTTCCCTTTTTATCTATTCGATCAGTGCTAGGGATTTCAACCTCGTTTCTAATGACATCGTCTACGAGCTTTCTTTTGCTCGGGGTAATTGATTTGGGGTGGTTTTTCAAAGTTAATGAGGTACTGTAGCAATCCCATGCCATACAGTGATCATTCATTATTTCCCCGATACCTCTGTCGGTCGGAAATTTTATCTTCTGATGATAAGTAGAGACAACGGCTCGGAATAGGTTGAGGGCTGGTCGTCCTACTATTGCGTTATAAGCGAAGGGTGTTTCTACCACTAGAAATTTTACTAGCTTCACTGTCCGGTGCGATTTTCTCCCGAGTGATACACTTAAGGTTATTGTTCCGCTGGGGACAATTTCGGATCATCCAAACCCTACTAATAGCGTAGCTACTTTCTGTAGGTTTATCTGTCCCAAGTTCATCTGGGCTAAAACCTCCCGGGAGATGATATTCGCCGAGCTCCCATTATCGATTAGGATCCTTTTGACGTTATAATTTGCTATTTCTAGCGACGCCACCATCGGGAAATCGGGGTTATCCTCTCTTGTTTCCCAAACAATGTTTTTGGGTACTTCGCCCTCGTTAAAGCTGATCAGCTGGTCGTTTGTTGATTTGTTTTCTAGAGTCCATATTTCTTTTGGGTATTTTAAGCTTCCAATTATGGATCTAGCAGTCCTTCGTCGAGCGTTACGACTATCCCCGCCTGCGGGTCCTCCAGAAATTGTATGGATGGTACCATTGATCTGGTCATGGTTCAACTCCTGTGTAGGACCGTGTTCGGGTGACCTTCGACGGGAACTCCTTCTTTGATTATTATTCCGAGGGCTTCTACTTCTTCCCCTCTTGCGGTTATCTCGCTCTAGATAGTCATCTAGTTTTCCCTGTTCGATTAGTTTTTCAATTTCTTTCTTAAGGTGAAAACAATTTTCTGTTCGATGTCCATGTGCCCGATGGTACTTGCAGTATAACTCATAGTTTCGTGATCCTGGTCTGGGCTGAGCGATTTTCTTCGCTTCAGGGATCCAATTATTCCTTTCTAGTACTTCCAATATCTCTTCTATCGGAGCATTTAGCCTTGGGTGTTCTACTTGATTAACCCTGCCTCTGATCGCTAGTTCGTGGTTTCTCGATCTTTGATAGAAATTAGGTTGTCTGTCTTGGTCGGTTTTATTGTATTCCAACCGCTGGAAAATGTTCCCTTTTCTAAAAGATCGTTCATAATCCATGGATCTTTGGGCAGGAATCCTATCTTGCCGTTTGGAGCCTGAGGTTGTGACTTTGTTTTTGTTTTTATCTTTAAAGGAATTCATCTCTTCTTGGGTCATATATTTAGATGCCAAGCTCATGATGTCGGCGAACGTTCTTGGTTGTTTTCGACTGAGGGCATTTCCGAACTGCCTATTCTTCGTGAGGTCGAAGAGAATAGAGATTATGTAATCGATATTTGGGGAATCGATTTTAAGTAATTCTACGTTAAATCTTGCCAAATAGTTTCTTAAGGATTCTCCCTCTTGCTGGTGTATAGTTCCTAAGTAGCTCATCGGAAGTTTTTGCCTCTTCTGACTGGCAAACTGCTGTGTCAATTTGTTGCATAATTCCCGAAAACTGAATACGGAGTTGGCAGGTTGCTTGGCGAACCAGTCCAAAGCGAGTCCTTCAAATGTGGTCACCATTAATTTGGCGGTGAATTCCGACGAGTGAGCGTATAAGTTCATTATATTGGTGAAGCTAAAAATATAGTCATTTGGATCAGTGGTTCCGTCGTATCGGGGTAGTCTACCCGAGACCTGTCCGATTGACTGTGCCTCTTTTATTTCTCTGCAGAAGGGAGAACAGACCGCAAGGCTCTCCTGGAGTTCCGTGGTTCGGGCCCACGGGTTTTGAACAGATCGTAGGCGTTGTTCGAGTCGTTCCTGTACCATCCTTTCGATTTCTCTTTCCGAGAATCGCTTTGTTCGTGGTCGATCTGGGATGCATCATCTATGTCATCCTCGATAGGGATTATCGTACGCTACTTGGACCCGCTGCGTCCCGGCTGTGGTTTTCTTTGTCCTGGTTTCCTTCGGGGATGGTTATCGGAGGGTTTTGAATTGCCCTGCTGCGGACTGAGTAGCGAGCGCCGCTCGCTTGCCGGGCTGTCAGCTTGTTGAGAGGTTTGATCGTTTTGCCTTGGCGCTCTTTGAGCGGGATTTGCTCTAGCAGTCCTAACATTTCGAGGAACTTGTTCAAGTACGAGTAATTCCTCTGGGGAGAGTGATTTAACGAGCATAGCAATCTGTCGCAATTTCTCCTGAGCGCCCGGTAGAGGAACGGGGATCGCAGGGACTTCCGGTTTTTCCGATATTGTACCGGGAAGATCTCATTGGGGTTCCTGCTGATGAGGAAGAGGACCCTGCAAATTCTCGTTGGTGTCGTGGGCATTATTATCATTATTGTCCTGTGGATCTTCAGATGTGTTATGACCGGTGGTTGTGTTACTTCTTGCTCCAATACGAGCGCTTTTCCTTGGGCGAGCCATATGTCGATCGAATAATTAACCTAGCCCCACGGTGGGCGCCAACTGATTTAACCGGATTTCATCGGGTTAATGGTATCAGTGAATATTTGATATTGGGGATTCTCAATATATATGATTTATAGGGCTCTGTTACTTTACTCATGATGGATCAATCTCAAGGAAGAACAATTTCATAGGAACAACAAGTAATTATCGTAACCAACGTAAGAATAACACAAATATGAAGAGAAAGCTCTTTTCTTTATTGAATAATAGTGGGTTATGCCGTTTATGCAGAATTCAATGGCGTATTTGCCTTGTAATTAAGAGTTGTTTAATACAATGATTGACTAGGTATTTATATCATACTAAACCTAGCGTTACAAGGAAATATAATCCTAATAGGACTCGGCCCAAATATCCTTCTTGAGTCCGGAGTGTAGTCTTCTTGTCGAAGAGAGCTGTATTCGGCCGGGTCGATAAGATGATCCCGAACTGTCTTGTTTGGTCGAACCGATCTTATGTTCTTCAGTCGATCCGTATATTATAAGGGGTGCGAAATAGCCCCCATCAACTAAGGCAAGTGCAAATTTTTCGATCTCCAGGTAATTCTTTTTTGCGCCTTGTAGCAATTTGCTCAGATAGTAGTATACTGGATTATGCTCAAATTTTTCAACCTTTACCAGGACCGAACTGATAGCATCCTCCGAAATAGCTATGGAAAGGTATAAAGATTCACCGTCGGAGGGTTTTGCTAACATCGGTGGCGACGTCATATACGCTTTGAAACCCTCTAAGGCTTTGTCGCACTCTGCATTCCATTCGAAATCCTTCGACTTTTGCAATAGCTTAAAGAAAGGAAAACTATTGTCTGTCGACCGTGATATGAACTTGTTCAAGGAGATGATCTTTCACACCAAACTCTGAACTTCCGAGACCTTCCTTGGAAGTTGGAGCTCGGTAATAGCCCCGAATTTTTTCTGGATTTGCTTCAATTCCTCGCTCATGGACGAGGTAACCCAGGAACTTTCCCGATCTCACTCCAAAAATACATTTTACTGGGTTTAATTTCATACCATATTTTCTCAAAATCCTGAAGCATCTATCGAGGTGCTTAAAGTGATCCTCTTCTGTCATGCTCTTTACGAGCATATCATCCACATACACTTCCATAATTTTCCCGATCAATTCTTTGAACATCATGTTTACTAACCTCTGATAGGTTGCCCATGCATTCCTTAAACCGAAAGGCATTACGATAAAGCAATATACCGATCACTCAATCTAGACATCCCTTATTTTATAGCCAAGACCCGAAGAAATAATGTGAAATGCCTAAGTAAAGCAGATGGTCAGATTACGAGCTCAATTCAAAATTCTATTATATATTTCTAAGCAAGATTAAAAGAACAAACTGTGATATGTGACAAATATGGAATCTTTTATTCCGACAGATTACAAGATTACAATGATCTCCAAGTTACAAGGTTATAAGATCGAATTCTAGACCCTAATTTGCAAAAGGATGGGCGGCGCTATTTCATTCTTGGAGAGGAAGTTGGCGGCTTATTTTATTAGGTTTGTAGGAGTTAGTATTTAATAATCTTCCTACTACCTTGTACGTGATATGGAGTCTACTATTCCATATATATATATCTATATATTTTTAGGATACTTATCATATATGTTAATATATATATAGAATCCTTATCATATATAAACATATATAAAGAATCCTTATCAAGAAAATTTAGCTTGGTTAGGAAACAAGAATTATACAATTCAATTAGTTTCCTATTGAACTTGGACATCTTTAATTAAGTAAATTTCTTTACTTAATTGGATTCTTTAATTAATTAAACTCCTTTAATTAATTCGGCCCACTTAATTAATTAATATAATTAAATAATAAATTAATTCCTCTCTTATTAATTAACACTTTAATTAATTAGTTTTCTTCTTGAAGAATTAACACTTTAATTCATAAGTTTTGATTTAACCCTTTAAATTAAATTTCTTTATATGATTTGTTGCAGTCTAATTGTATTGTGTGTGACCCTCTAGGTTCACCATCAATTGGCCGCGGGCCCATGACTTTCGTGATTTAATTTGCGAGCATATTAATTCATGAATTAACCACTCAAGAATTAATTTCCTTATTAATTCATGAGTACCCACACCACATGGTCGATGTCTAGCCACAAGCCCATGAGGCCCAACTTCAGATGAATTGATCTCAGTGAACCTCACCCCTTATAAGTACCATGTACATACGGTCCTTTTATCGACTTAATTTCCCGATCGAGACCTAGGGTGTGTGAATTGATCGGCACCTCTAATTATCTCGATAACTGTACTTTCTAATTCCTGACATTGATTCCAGTGTGACTGCCAAATTTGAAAACTCCTTTCCAAATGCATCACCAACTATGGCCATAGCAACTATGGCCATAGGTTTCTCGGAATCTATTATCTAAGAACGTGTAGGAAATTCTCTCAACACACTACGTTGAGTCTGTAGATCCCATATTGATGCTAGCCATTCGCGTACACGACTATACGCACCCAACTTAGGCACACAATGGTCAAGCTACGTGATCGACACCTAAATCTAAGCACGCACGCCCATGCATCGAATTCGCCCTAGCACCTCAAGTCTAAGGACTAAATCGTACACTATTATAAGTTTGAGAAACATCCCATTGCCGATGTGTGTCATGCGCTTCCACAATAGGTTTCTCTGTTCGGGTCGTTCGATGCGTTCGATCTTCTCTATCGAACCACCTACTCATATGCACTGGCCTCAAATGCCTTGCTCATGAAACGCTACAAATTCACTCCATATGAATCATGAATATTTGTACAAGTCTTTGCGATTCCTTCGTTACCCTGTCTCGTTCGGAATCTATGACTTGGAACAGTTTTAAGATCACGACCTTAGAGACTGTTTCATGATTGCACTCATACTGAACTGAATCGTCCCATAGTCTATTGTGATCTAAGGATTTCATCCAATCGCTTAAGTGATTCGCGCGAGATGAAGTTGGCCATTGTTTGATTTACATACTATAAATAAACAGGCGTATTAATTCATTTGTACTAAAGAAATATTAAGATAGTTCTAATACAAGCTAAATATATTGGCTTGCAGGGCACTATCCCATCATGATTAAGAGTTGTTATATACCCTAATAGGTGTATGACACTTAATGCTCTTGCGCTCGCCGGTCACGCGATCTACTTGTCTGTATGAAGTTGATGAGTATGTTGTTGAAGTCACTGTAGACTCAGTTTAGCCCTCCTATGCGAGTGGGAGATGTGGATTTGAGACGGGTGGGTGCGCCCATTCGAGCTAACCCGACGCGGTCTAATTTGAATTAGAAAAGAGGAGGGAGTAGTTAATTAACTACTCCCAAGTAAGGAGTTAACCTCCCACAATAAAGGCAAGAGGGGGAGCAAACGGCTCCCCCAATCTTTGAATATACTGTTGGGTTGCCTCGATTGTCAGAACAACATAGAGTGCGGAATCAACTTACAGATCTTGAAAACTATAAATTCGCCACAGATCTGAAAATTAGTTTTACCCAATCATAGATCTAGTCATAACAAGTAAGAATCAACTTACAGAACATAATTATCACGCGTTCTCATACACATAATTAAACATATACGGTGAACACACATTATGTTCAGGCCTTTTCGTATAATAAGCATGGAGTTGGCTCTGATACCACTGTTGGGTTGCCTCGATTGTCAGAACAACATAGAGTATGGAATTTTAAAAATTTTCGAAGCACCCATGGTCCCATATATAAGATCTCCATATTATGTATACGAAAAGCATGAATCAAAACACATAATGTTATTAAAACAAGGGGGTTTCGATTTTTACCTCACCACAGGCAAGGTGGTGGCAACCTCCAACTCTGATTCTGATTCTGGTTCACAGGAGTGATCCAAATGTCTCACCTCCAGAGATTAATCCACACCAATTGGATTCTGGCAACACCTCTTAGTCTTAGGCTCAGAACTAGATCTAAGAGGCTTGTTAATGAAGGACTGTGCAGATCTACTTGGCAGGGCAAGATCCAGCACAATGGAACAGGATGGGAACTCACGGCGGCACTAGGAAGCTCACGGCCAGAGGTGTTGGCGGCGGCTACTTGGTGGCGGCGCTGGCAGGGGCGGCGACTTGGTGCAGAAGAGGCTAGGGTTTTTCTGTGCTAGGGTGTTAGCTTTTTGAGCTCATGCAGAACCCTATTTATAAGCCTCCTTCTTGACCTAGGTTTGCAAGACTTCTTATGGGCTTTTAATTAAAGGCCCATGTCTTGCAAGCCTTCTTTTTAATTAACAACTTTAATTAAAACGCAATCCATATTAATTAATAATTTAATATTTCCTTTAATTAATTACTTAGTAATTTAATTAATTATATTAATCAATTAAATCAACTAAGTAATTAATCTCCCACTTGAATTAACACTTTAATTCATTTAATTGATTTAATTACCTTTAAATCAATTAATTCCTTTTATACCCTTTTATAACAGTCAGCGTCCAATTGTATTGGGTGTGACCCTCTGGGTTCACCATCAATTGGCAGCAGGCCCACGAATTCCTCGTGATTTAATTTATGAACAATAAATTGCTCCGGTCAATTAAACAACCTTTAATTGACCATTCCTAGAATTAATTCCTCTATTAACTCAGGAGTACCCACACTTCATGGTCGATTTCTAGCCACAAGCCCATGAAGCCCAACATCAGGTGAATTGATATTTGTGAACCTCACCTCTTATAATTGCCATGTACATACGGCCCTTCTATCGACTAATTTTCCCGATCAAGACTTAGGGTGTATGAATTGATCGGCACCTCTAAATTTGTCTCGATAACTATACTTTCTAATTTAGGATAATATTCGCATGTGACTGCTAAATTTGGAAACCCCTTTCCAAATCCGTCACCGACTACGGCCGTAGGTTCCTTGGATATATTATCTAAGAATCGTATAGGAAATTCTCTCATCCATTACGATGAGTCGATAGATTCCATATTGTTACTAACCACTTGCGTACATAACTATACGCACCCAACCTAGGCATGTTATGATCAGGCTTCTATACCTAGATTTTAGTACGTACATTCATGCACCGAATTCGCCCTAGCACCTCAAGTCAAAGGACTAAATCGTACACTATTATAAGCCTTGAGAAACATCCCATCACCGATTTGCGACATGCGCTTCCACAATGGGTTTCTCTGTTCGGGTCGTTCGATGCGTTCGATCCTCTATCGAACCACCTGCTCATATGCACTGGCCTCAAATGCCTTGCTTATGAAACGCTACAAATTCACTCCATGTGAATCATGCATACTCGTACAAGTCTTGGCGATTCCTACGATACCCCGTCTCGTTTCGGAATCTATGACTTGGAACGTGTTTTAAGATTACGACCTTAGAGACGGTTTCATGATTGCACTCAGTACTGAAGTGAATCGTCCCATAGTCTAATGTAATCTAAGGATTTCATCCAATCGCTTAAATGTATTCGCGAGAGATGAAGTTGGCCATTGTTTATCCTTATACACATATAAATAAACGTGCGTATTATTATAAAATCAAATATTGTCTTATACAGAATAGACTTATTACAAGCTAATTGAACTGACTTGCTGGGCACTATCCTATCATATACAAGAAGTCCAAAAGGGACTTCTCAATTGAATAAACAACAGAGAATCCATTGTTGCCGAAATAAGAGAGGTCAAATGGCCCTCTCCTCCTTTTATATTTCTTCTTCCTATATACACACACACATATATATATATATAGTTAGCACATTAAATACGGGTAAATCATATTATATATTTCGGGTAATATATATGTACATATCATCAACATTAATTGGGCATTTGGATTGTGAATTATGGCTCATTTTCGTACGTGATTTGTGTCTTGATCGGGAGCACCAAAACGTGAGAGCATCGGTATTCAACCATGGTTAGATCGATGGCAAAGAAGGATTTTCTCCGGATCACCCACTTCAAGTAACCGGCGATTATCCGATCCGAGTCAAGTAAGTAAATTACGGTTGATTCGAATTTAAAACCCAACACAAGCCTCTTCTCGTCCTTGAGAATATGAGTGTTCAGAATCCACCCTGGCTTGCTCAAGCTCCATCCTTAGTTTCTTAACCTCCTCCTCAAGAGCACTCTTCTCCCCGACCGTGGCCAGAAGGTATTCCTCCGCCGTAGGGGTGTAAATCCCACTCTTAGCCTCCTCCAGCTCTTTATTCGTTTCAGATAGCTCCTTTTGACTCTCGGACAGCTTCTTGGTGATATCTGCAAGTTGGGCTCGAAGAACAGCATCTTCCATCAGAGTTTGTGTAAGAGCATTGTGGGCTTGCTGAGATTCTTCGTCCAACACCGCCAATCGATATGATTGATACGCAAAGTAATCTCTGACCTAGAGAAAGAAAAGAGTTTCTTTAGCCTGCACTTAAAAATATTAAAGGAATAAAATTCCAAGGACTTAATGTTTTATACCTCCTGGAATGCTTGGGAAAAGTTACCCATGACTTCAAAGTCACTCTTAGCGAAATGCTCGGAGAAGTCTTGTTTGAACCGCTCCGCCAAAATGATCCTGGTGGATTTATTAGCTTCTTTTTCCCCATTAAGCCCCAAGTCATTGGAAATAGTCCCATCCTCTGGGTATCCTCCTACTCTCGGACCTTTGAAGTGGTCGTCCATGAAGTCTGCTATGTCCGGTTCCGAACTTCCAGCTCAGCAAGGAACCTCCTCTGAAGTTTTTCCAAACGGCCTCACTCTCCTCGATGACTCGGGAAAATCACTGATCATTTTTTGAGCCATCCGCGCATCATGCTCCTGCAGCCCTTGGATTCGGTTGAAGGTAAAAGGCTATATCCGGCAGACAAGGAGGAAGGGCTAGAAGTATCAATCGAAAATATTGTACGTAAAAGGCCAGGGTGCTCACTGTTAGTCGTGCTTGCACCTTCGTTTCCCCTTAGGGGTGCAGGCCTAGATAGAATTTCGACCGGGTTCATGATCAGGTTAGTCATTTCAGTGCCCCAACTTGTTTTGGCTTTCTTCTGCTTTCGGGGCTTACCTTGGGATTTTTTGGAGGAAGAGGCAACATTCGAACCAGCTGCGGATGCTCGAAGCTTTTCGACGATCTCACCTGTTAAGAAAAAAGACCTTGCGAATAAGAACGGATCAAAGACAAAGAAAGAAAGGGATATCACACGAATGAGTTTGCATACCCATAGTTAGAGGTTCTTTGGCAACGTTGGCCTCCTTGGACATGCCTCCCGTCGGCTGATCTAATTCCTTTTTCTTCTGATTATCCGAGGATTGGCTCAAGTTGATCTCTCCAATAGGATAATTAGCTATGCTTAAACCGGCCAATCTTAAGATCCCTTCTTGAACGAGAAGCGCAGTTTCGTAGAGATCGGATCGAAGAGGCTTCAGGAACTCTTCCTAGAGACGAGGCTTGACCTTCACCTTAATTTGCTGCCTGCCGTAGATCCATTCCCCCTCACCTACCCACGGGTAGGGTTCCATATCCGAACTCCCCTCAGAAATGGGAACACTTGGATCTCGGACAAAAAAGAATTATTTTTTCCACCGAGTGGTGTTACTTGTCACCATGTTCGAAAGAATGGACTGGTTATATCTCTGGGAAAAATATACGAACCCGACATTGGATGCTAAAGAGGTGCTAATTTGAAGATCTGCCAAAATTTCTGGAAATTATCTTCTTTTCCCTTGGCTTTCATCATTTTGCACTGAATGCAACAATATATCCGATGGAGTTCGAAAGAATTTGAGAAGGGGCAAGCGAGAAAAAATCTAGAAGATTTTTGAGTAAAGGAATGAAAGGAATGCGCAAGCCGTAAGAAAATTGTTTACTATAGAACGCTTGGCATCCTTCTGGGGGATTGGTAATTCGTTGCTCGGGAGTAGGGATCACGATCGAAAATCCCTCCGAAAGGAATATTCCGTACTCTCTCTCCAATTTTGGTCGATCTTTAGCTTCGGTATAGGCACAGACTATTGCATCTGCCCTAGTTCGGTCTAATGATGGTTGGCGCTGGTGGAGGTTTCTTCAAACCTGTATATTCTAACGAATACACCACCTCTGATATGATACTTATGAGTTTCGTTCTCCCCCAACTGTATTTCTTTAGCCTGATCTTCGGCCTCATCCTCGGGATGAGCTTCCTGCTCATCTTCGGCCCCAACTATTGCATCTTCTCCTTCCTCGGCATCAGAATCCTAACTACTACTCGAATTGCTGGAGGTTTCTCTGTCAGAGGCTTTGAAATCATCGACAATCTCAAATCAGGGTTGGATTCCTGTTCTTCGACTACCTTGGATTTGCCTTTAAGGTCATTTGAACTAGACATCATGGGTATATATGATATCGATGATCAGTTTTTAGGGTTTTTTGATAACACCGATCAACAAGCTCTTATCTAGGGTTTAAATTATCTCGTAAACGAATCTTCAGCGGTCAACGTCTATATACAGGGTTAAAAAGGTAAATTGCAAATCGGACACTAAGTAACCGTGACGGTTGAGCTCCCTCACAGTAAATTCAAATTCATTTTTCAGATAATTGCACTTTCAGTACCTATACTTTACGAAATAGATCGTAGCCTGGTCAGCAAGGAATACGTGTTTCCTTCAGCTCTAATTCATTATCTACTTCCATGTTTGATTACCCTTGAATCCTAATTCTGAGCCTGAGGATTCAAAGGGGTTGCTTCATTCAAATGGTGTGGATATCGCTAGAGGCACAACACTTGGGGTGCTTCTCACGAACCAAATCCATCAGATCTGAAAGAAGAACGTAGGAAAAACCACCACCTTGTCTGTGGTGAGGTAAATTTCAATTTACCACCTTTAATTTTGTTATTTATTGCAAAATTATATTCAACCTATTCATATGTGCTAGTAAATAAATATTCCTAGGGTTATGGGTGTATAAAAAATTTTAAATTCCGCACTGTTGTTTTGACAATCATATCCCGTAAATCCCAACAGTGGTATCAGAGCCAAAGTTACTACGCTCATATGAATAGGCCTGAACACTTCAAAATATATGGATATATGTGTTTGTTGTGTTCTAAGTTTTGATTCTTGCTTGTGTTGATGAATTATGTGTTCGGGTATATGCATATTTCGATTTTGGGCCAAAACTGCAATTTCCAAAAATTTAAGTGATTATGTGCAAATTGCGATTTTTCAAAAATATGGACAGAAAGTTAAATTTTTTGTTTTTCTGCAATTCTGGACCAAAATTGTAATTTCTGGAATTTTTAAAAAAATTTGGACTGTTTTGCAATTTACGAAAGGTTAGGGGCTGTTTTTGCAATTACCGTAAAATTTGGGGTCTGTTTTGCATTAAACCAAAGTTTTTGGAAATTTTGTTAATTTTCTGCTTCTGGTCCGTTTGCATATTCTGGAAATTTTGGGGTTGATTTGTAATTTCCGAAAGTTGAGGGGTCAAAATATAATTTTTGAAAATTCAGGGGCCGAACTGCAATTTTTCAAAAGTTGAAAAAAAAACATAAATTGTTTTGTGCACTAAAAGGGTTTAGTATATCCGGGAAATTAATTTTATCATAATTAGTGGTGACTAAATTGAGAATCAATGGGTTATTTTAAAAGGGGTTTTAAAATAATGTTTGTAGATTGTTTTAAAAAGGGTTTTAAAACTGAAATCTTCATATATTTAAAAGGGAGTTTTAAAGTTTTAAAATAAGATAAGAAATAAAAAAATGGATTTTGCTTGTTTCTTGCTCTACATGAACTGTTTACGTGGTTTTCGATCACGCCGAGCCTTGACCCTAGGGTAGATGTGAGTGGTTAATTTTAATCATGTTAATTTTATTGGGCCTGCGAGCCTTATGTTTTTGGGCCACTTTGAGCCTTTGTAACAGATTAGGGCTTTACTGTTTTAAATAGTGTAGGATGGAGGCCCGTTACAAGCAAGGTGGGAGCCCAAGAAGAGCGAAGACCATGTATGCATGGTTATTTTTGTAATAGCCTAGGTCTTCTTAGAACCCAATTAGATTGACCAATAGGACCATCATCTTTGTCTCGATGATGGCCCGCATAGGAGGCCCCCGATCGAAAACATATTGTGGTAGCATGCATGCTAGGTGTGTATGTTTTATTTACTGATTTATCTTTTAGGATGTAGGATGATGCGCACTAGTAATTTAGATCGTAAATAAAAGGTAAAGCATAATTGGAACGGTGAGATCTCAAGGGGAGTTACCTCAAACTATTAGACCCGAAAAACCCCTCTTGAAAATAATATTAAGTCATATTGGGTTAAAATAAAATGAAGTATTTATCTAAATCCAAGCCTTCCATCAATAGGAACTAGCGTGAGTTGTCCACTTATCTATTAAGGTGATCCAGAGTCTGGCACCCGAGTCGAAGAAAGAGACATTACATGAAACTCCTTGATTCTCGTTTTTAACTAAACTTGACAAGGGTGATGACTGGTCGGGACATAAACATCGACCATAACCAAGTTACGGGAATTTCATGACCGGGCCCGTTGCTCATCAAGATTGATGGGTTAGACTTAACGAGTAGTACCACTCATGATGTAGCAGTGCTAGATGGGTGCGAAAATCGAGGCAAAATAGCTTGAAGGTTGTGTAGGGACACAATTGGCAATAAGTATGCCTACCTGGGGAATTAACTGTATGGCCGCGAGTCGTGGGTGCAATTAATGTCCGCTGGGACGTCAAGACCTACTAGGAAATAGAATTTCCCGAACAATTGAAGGGGTAATTGTTTCGATAAAATAGTGAGAGAACTTTTATGAAGAAAGTCCAACCTTCGTAGATTATAAGTATTTTTCATTAACTAGTCCTCTAGATTTGTGTCTTCTCTTTAGATTATATATTGCGATATCTACATGAATTGTCCATTATTTACTATTTATCCTCGACTTATAAGATATCTGGATTAAAATATCGATTGGCTTAAAAACCTGAGGATTGTCCTCAACTCCGAAAGTCGGAATCGTGTTCTTAATAATCAACCTATGCCTGATGCATTTTGAGATGAGTCTCAAAAGAGAAATGAATCACCTATAGAGTATGGGAATCTCAATGATCGTTGCCTCATATAAGCATCAAGATTGAACGAGCTAAAGAAGCGACATAGGAGTATGTCTGATGCTTCTAAAACAAACCTCCACCTCAATAGGCTTGTTTTGAGGAGCAATTTCGAATCGTCTGATTCGAGATTTCTAAGGTGTTGTTTGAAACTCGAGAATAAATGAAGGAACTAATGTCAAGGATCACTGTCCTTGTTTTATCAATCTGGTTGAAAAACTAGATCGTTCAAACGTAGGCCTGCAAGTGATCTTAACGTTGACTTCTTCCTAAATTCTCCTCCCCGCTCATTCGAACTATTCGTGAACAACTCTGAACTTATTTGATAAGTTGATCAGGTTTCTCGAAATAACTAAAGTATTGGTAAAAAGCAAATAGGAACCTTTTAAAAGGTATACCTGTCATGATTGCTTACACTTCAAGGACAGCAAAGTCAAAGAAGAGTAAAAGGAAGAAGAAAGTGTTCTCTTCTAAAGCGAACATAAAGGTAGTGGATGGAACGCAAGTAGCCTAAAAATCGAATTATCCCACTAAACCTAATAAAGGCACTGACAAGTTTAATTGATAAGAAATTCTAATTAACTAGAGTTAATTGAAAAGAAAAAGTTTCTATTAAATAGTTAATTGAGAAGCACCGTTTCAATTAAAGAGATAATTGAAAAGGGGAAATGAATCAATTAAAGTGTTAATTGAAAGTAAGGTTTCAATTAAAGAGTTAATTGAAAGGAAACTGATTGAATTAATATGTTAAGTTCAATCAATACCAAGATAATGATCCACACTCATTTGGCACGCAAGATTAGGTCGCGTTTCCATAGGAAGGAATCAAAAGCTGGTGTCATTGATGCTTCTTGAAAAACAGGGCTTAGATGAACTACCAACTTGCGAATCCTGTCTGAAGGAAAAGGGTGACAAAGTTACCGTTTGCTGGGCATCCGGTGCGTACCAAACTAACTTTGGACTTGTTCCATACGAAAGAATGTGGACCACTAAAGTATTAGTGAAAGAGGAGATTACTCATACCTCGTGAGTATTACAGATGACTTTAATCATTAGTGATATGTGTATCTTATGATGTACAAATTCGAAACTCTTGAAAAAATTCAAAGAATTTCGAAACGAAGTAGAGAATCAAACAAGCATAGTATTAAGGCCAGAAATGGCAAATACTTAAGCTAGAAGTTCCTCAATTTTCTTACTTAGAAAGATATTCTCATATAACGAACTCCTTCAAAGACGCCTCAACCTATTGAAGGGTCCGAAAGAAGAGAATTGAACCTTGTTGGACATGGTTCGATCCATGATGAGTTTCGTTCAACATTGTTATTCATACTAAGGATTGACTCTAATGATTGCATCGAAGATACTGAACAAAGTAACTTCAAAGTTCATGCCTGCAAAACCCTACCAAGAATGGTGTGGTAAAACACCTTATGGGAATCTCCTGCCTATATTGGGAACAAGAAAGGAGATAAATTGGATAGTAGATCTAGTTTGTACAAAATTGTGGGGTATTCAAAGAAATCCATTTAGATGCCTGTTCTACATCCTAAAGAACAAAGGATGTTTGTTTCAAGAAATATCCATTTCTTAGAGGATGGCATCCTCGTGAATAAAACGGTACCCAAGTAGAACATGATGAGGTCCAAGAAGTGGAAATCATCCCCACAAACAGTGGGAGTTTATCCAGAAACTGCTGAACCATCAAGTACACCAGTACTTCGTAGATCTGATCAAGTTCGTGAGGAACTTGATAGATATGGTTAGACCATATACGAAGAATCTACATTCGATGTAGACGCTCATGTATGCAAGAGGCCACACAATCCTAAATGGATTCCATCCATTCCAACAAGGTATGGACCTTGGTCGATCTACCCGAAGGAAGTATCCCTATAGGTTGCAGATGGATCTTCAAGCGTAAGCTATGAATGAATGAACAGGTATTAACCTATAAGGCTTGCCTAATGGCAAAAAGGTTATTCACAAAGGCCTGAAATGGACTTTGATGAAATCCTTTTTCCAGTAGCAATGTCTGAATCCATTTGGACTCACATTCATTTTGATGAGACAATCAAGGCGTTTGACTTCATCGAAAACAAATGTGAATCTTGTGTGTACAAAAGGTTTAGTTGGAGCTCTTTGGAGTTCATTATTTTTCCATGTTGATAACATTTTGATTATCTGGGATGATATTGGAATGTTAACACAGACGAAATGACTGTCCATGCAATTCTCCATGAAAGATTTGAGAGAGACATCTTGCATATTGACATACGTATCTATGGATATAGATCGGGGAGATGTTGGGACTCTCTCAATCTAAGTACATAGAAACAATACTGAAAGTATTCAGTATGGAAGAAACCAAGAGAGGATTGCTTCCAGTGAGACACTGTATCTGCCCTCCCTAATTGATGTGCCCTACATCAAATGTGGAAAAGGAGAATGTCTCAAATACCTTATGTTTCGACAAAAGTTAGCATATGCTATGCAATACTATGTACTATACCAGATGTAGAACCTGCTCTAAGTGCCACGAGCAGTTACTAATCAAACTGATTTAACCGGATTTCGTCGGGTTAATGGTATCAGTGAATATTTGATATTGGGGATTCTCAATATATATGATTTATAGGGCTCTGTTACATTACTCAGGATGGATCAATCTCAAGGAAGAACAATTTCGTAGGAACAACAAGTAATTATCGTAACCAACGTAAGAATAACACCAATATGAAGAGAAAGCTCTTTTCTTTATTGAATAATAGTGGGTTCTGCCGTTTATGCAGAATTCAATGGCGTATTTGCCTTGTAATTAAGAGTTGTCTAATACAATGATTGACTAGGTATTTATGTCATACTAAACCTAGCGTTACAAGGAAATATAATCCTAATAGGACTCGGTCCAAATATCCTTCTTGAGTCCGGAGTGTAGTCTTCTTGTCGAAGAGAGCTGTATTCGGCCGGGTCGATAAGATGATCCCGAACTGTCTTGTTTGGTCGAACCGATCTTATGTTCTTCAGTCGATCCGTACATTATAAGGGGTGCGAAATAGCCCCCATCAGTACTCCCTCACTTCTTCGAGCGTATAGATAATAGAAGCTCGTAGAAGTAGATAATTTTATACGACTGTTTATCTTCTATGAATGGTGCCTCGTTAAAAACCTTTCTTAAGAAAAAACCCTGTGGGAAAAAATCTTAAGTAAGGAAAAGAGTGCTACGCATCATAGATAGTCGTTTTCTCTTTCCAATTACGAATCGCCACGCGTCCTTTCGGGAGGCTTTTGATCTTCTTCCGTTTTTGGCGGGAATGTGATTAGTTGTGACGAGTTTGAAACGTCTTTTCTCTTCTCAGTATAAATAGGTGACTTTTGAGTTCGTCATTTCTCCATTATACTTGCTTATAGTTCGTAGTCATTTTCTTGCTTAGTCGTTCATCATATAAAGTTTTCTTTTTATCGACTTATATCCTCCGAGAATCTGAAAATATGGCTTCTTTAAGAAAATCTTCTTCTTCCTCTAGGGAGAATGTTGCTCCTAATAACGAGGAGGAGCTGCACTCTAATTTTTTGGGCGAACAAACTGCAGTTCCTGAATTTGTCGTTCCTGTTGAAGACACTTTTAAGGTACAAATCCTTTCCGATGCAGATGTCGCTGCCCGAGCCAAAAAGGGCAAAGGTACTGCTCCTCAAATTTCTGAACCAATTGAGGACCTAGCTTGTGCTTATACGGTGGACACTTTTCCGGAGGTTGTGAATAATTATGCCAAATATTTCCCGGAGGGTTCTGAGATAATTCTCCCTTCTCCTTCTGATAGGGTTACATCTCCACCGGGAGTATGTCGAGCCTTTTACACGGCCCATTTTAATAGCGGTCTGCGTCTTCCATTGTCTCCCCTCTTCCTTGATATTCTAAAAATATTCAGTGTGTCCTTGACACAATTAGTTCCAAATTTTGTGGCCTTCGTGGTTTGTTTTTCTGTCTTGATGATCGCAAAGGGGTTCAAACCTTCCTTTCGTAACTTTACACAACTTTTTCGGTTCAATATTTCCAGTTCTTCCAATCGCGGATATTTCTTCGCTAGTCAGAGGCCTAGTCGAGCAATCTTCGATTCCCCCGTTTCTAGCAACCCTTTTTGGAAATCTCATTTTTTCTTTGTTCGCCCCCCACCTCATCTTCATTTGGCGGACGGTTCGACTATACCCTTATCGTGGGATCATGGCTCCAAATGGGTTTACGGAGGTCGCCTGTCGACTGGTGAATTCATTCTTGATGATGCTCAGTTTATCGGTGAAATCCCCGCTATGCGTGCCAACAAATATCAGAGTGCTCTTCTGATTGGGGAAGCTTTCCTCCGTAAAGCGGGATTGAGTGCTCATAATTTTCCAATCAGTTCATCATCTGAATCACTTGGTAAGTATTTCACTTTAGCTTAGTGTTGTGATGATACCCTCTATACATAGAAATTGACTTTCATCTTGTTTCTTTTTCAGCTCATATGGTAGAAAATTCCCGACATTCTTCAAAGGGAAAAATGGTGTTGTCCAAATCCTCCAAATCCATTGAGAACGTCCCTATCGAGCAGAGAGCGTCTCGGAAGAGAAAGCTAGAGTTGAGTCATGACTCCGAGGAGAATGGAGAGGAATCTCCAGATTCTTCACAAGATTCCCCTATTCGTCAAGGGACTGGATCCGGTTATCCCCCCCTTCAGCTTAGGACATCCTTAGGTATTCGTGGATGTCGCAGCTGGTCGATGTCTCATCCTAACGATAATCCGGTGGGGAGAAAGAGGAGTTACTATGGTCGTTCTGGTAACGATCTCTCTTTACCTGACGACAATCATCCAAAACCTACTTTGGTTGAAATGATTGAGGATCATTTAGAGGGAAAGAGGGCTGCTGGCTATTCTGAGAAAGATTCTCTTGTCCATGATGAGAGCGAGAACGCGGTCGATAAGGCAACTCGTGTTCTTTTATCCGGCGTTTTTACTCGCGATCTGAATAAGCTTCTTCGAAAGGATCCTCTGGAGAAATTTCAGCGAGCTTCTATGTATGCTGAAAAGGTAACCTCTTTTTAAGTTTGCTTTATAAGATATTTTCTTTCGAAGATCTTTTTATTTTGCTAACTTATTTTTTTTTTTTTTGTACTCCTTTACTTTTTTCAGACTAAGACTTGGTTAGCCTCATATGCTTATGAAACTGCTCTCTGGAAACAACAATGTGAGTTTCTGGATGAGAAATACAAAGCTTTACTCCATAAGTCCTCTGGTTCAGAGGTAGGCCCATCAACGTCTTCTTCCGTTCCGGTCGTAGAGACTAGGGCTACGGGGACTGAAGACCAGGAGATCATAAACAGGGTCCTGGAGACTTCCCGTGCTCAAGAGCAAGTGATGCAGGCCGAAACCCACAACGTAAAGGAAATGAAAGGATAGATGACCGGGAATCACTCAACCGGCGGTAGCGGAATCACTCGACGTTACTAATCGCGGAATCACTCGACGCGACCAAGTCACTCACTTGTAGAAGAGAAATCACTCACTCTTAATGCAAGAACACTTGCAAACAAATATAATTTTAAACTTCAACTTATCTCTTATTTATTCATTTTGAAGGGTTTAAATAGAAGTTTTGGAACATCCCTCCAAAATATAGGAAATAACAATTTTAATGGTCTTACAATTTCCCAATATAAACTTGAATCTTGACTCATAGGAAATATAAAATATGACCTTATTTTCTGATAACAATGATACTAATTTGAAAATTGACTAACAAATCAAGTAAGACTCTTAGAAATACCAAAAGACATAAGTTTTGTTGTTTCCCGAGTGCAATCTGGCAGCCTTTAGTAAAATGAACATAACTTTCTCCACAGAACTTCGTTTCATAAACCGCTTAGTGTTCTGAAAACTAGACTTCCATAGCTTTCTAACCATGTATGATAGACCTTCTAGTTCCTTGCCAATCAAAACAGTTTTGCGTTTAAAGTCGCCCTTTCTGCAGAAACAGATTCTGGGACACAGCATTTACATCATTCTCCTCGGCTTGAAAAGAACTCGCCCTCGAGTTCGAATTGAGATCGAACCAAAGCGATGGATTAATACTTTTAAGTTCCTCTCCAGATATCCATGCATCTTCTGAACTTGGCTTACCAGTCCAATGAACAAGATATTGAGTATAAGTACCTCGACGTGTAGTAATTGATCTTGTATCCAAGACATCAATAAACTCTTGACCTGAATTTGTTGATAGTGAAGAGATATCATCTTCGACCAATGTTGAATCATCATGATCACCATAATAAGGATATAAATCACTTATGTTAAACACGGGACTAATCTTCATACCATCAGGAAGTTGTACACGATAAGCATTAGGACCAAGTTTCTTAAGTATTCGACATGGACCAAACTTTCTTGGCTTGAGCTTGTTGTAAGTTCCAGTTGGAAATCTTTCTTTTCGGAGATAAACCATGACCAAATCACCTTCTTCAAACTCTTTTTTTCTTCGATGAACATCAGCTTTTGATTTGTAGATTTGAGAAGTTTGTTGCAATTGCTCACGAACTTGCTTGTGAATGTTTCGGATATGGGAAGCAAGCTCCTCCGCATCCATGCTAATTCGTGACTGATTTTGTAACGGCACAAGATCCAAAATCTGATTTGGTTGTAGACCATAAACCACTTCAAAAGGTGTCTTCTTGAGGATTTGTGTCGAAAGAGAAGTTAACTAGAATGCCACAATCCTTTGTACCAAGATCCGAATTGTATTTGGTATGAAAAAATGTATTGCTTAGCCAAGAATCATCTTCAAAATACGTTGCATTTAAATTGTGACAATTCAATGGTTCATTACATTCTTCATATGTATCATTTTCTTCTCCATCCTTATATTCATCATATATTGGAGGTCCATCGTAAAATTCTTCACCATTGGATAGAGCATCTTCTTTGCCAATCCCTTCACCAAAGAGTGAGCAAAGATCTTTTAATTCTTCATCAAATCGAGGACTATCTTCATCTTCAATGATTTGTTTCATGTTGGAAATATGAATTTCAATTGTTTCCTTCGCACGTTGTTTATCAACCTCATGTTCTTGAACTTGATAATTATTCTCTCCACTTCGAGCTATAGAGGTTGGCCTTCTGACGAGAAGTTGAAATATCAATTTTCGAAGTTCTCCAATCTCGGCATAGATATCAAGATCTTGCACATATTGTATACAATAAGGTGACATGTTGTTTAATCAGAGTAGGGCTGTGAATAAAATTACAATCAAATATAGATTTCCTATTCCTCGATTAGATGACATGTTTGACATGCTTGCGGGGACAAAAATTTATTCTAAAATTGATCTTCGAAGTGGATACCATCAAATACGAATAAGGGCTGGTGATGAATGGAAAACCGCTTTTAAGACTAAACATGGGTTGTATGAATGGTTGGTTATGCCCTTTGGTCTTTGCAACGCTCCAAGTACTTTTATGAGACTGATGACTCATGTTCTAAAGGATTTTATTGGAAAATTTGTTGTTGTATATTTTGATGACATCTTAATTTACAGCGGTGACAAAAATCAGCACATGGAACACTTGAGAAAGGTGTTCAAAGCTTTGAATGACAATCAGTTGTACATTAATCTCAAGAAGTGTTCTTTCATGACTAATGAAGTTGTATTTTAAGGCTATATTGTGAGTGCAGAAGGGTTACGAATGGATGGACAAAAGATTCAAGCAATTATTGAATGGCCAACCCCGAAGAATTTCACCGATATTAGGAGCTTTCATGGGCTTGCTTCTTTTTATCGGCGCTTCATCAAAAGTTTCAGTACTATTGTTGCTCCTATAATGGATGTATTGAAGAGTAAAGAATTCAAGTGGACTAGTGAAGCGGAGCAGAGTTTCCAACTTTTGAAGAGTAAACTTGTCGAAGCACCGGTTCTAGCATTACCGGATTTCTCTAAAACCTTCCAAGTGGATTGTGATGCTTCTAATGTTGGCATAGGTGCTGTCCTAATGCAGCAAGGAAGGCCTGTTGCTTACTTTAGTGAGATGCTCAATGGTTCGAAGCTAAAATATTCGACCTATGACAAAGAATTATATGCTGTTGTTCGAGCTTTACATCATTGGGAAGGTTATCTTATTGGAGTTGAGTTCGTTCTCTATTCCGACCATGAAGCACTAAGATTTCTCAAGGCACAAAAGAAACTAAGCTCAAGGCATGTCGGTTGGGTATCTTATATGGAAAAGTTCAATTTTGTCTTGAAACACAAAGATGGGACTTCCAACAGGGTCGCTGATGCATTGAGCCGAAAGTATAGTCTCTTGACTACGCTTTCTTACGATATCATTGGGTTTGATATTCTACCAGAACAATATGCAACTGATCCATTCTTTTCGAAGGTTATAAATGAGTTAAATAACAATTCTAATATTGAATATTTGCAAATGAATGGTTATTTATTCAAGGGGGAACAACTATGCATTCCACAAGGGTCATTGCGATTGCTCATCATACAAGAATTGCATAGTGGTGGGCTTGGTGGTCATTTTGGACGTGATAAAACTGAAGCATTCATTAAAGGGCGTTATTTTTGGCCATCCTTGAAACGAGACGTAGCAAACTTTGTTCAAAGGTGTGGCATTTGTCAAAGAGCAAAAGGAAACACGCAAAATACGGGTTTATACCAACCTCTTCCATTACCAAATATTCCTTGGGAAGATCTCTCAATGGACTTTATTCTTGGTTTGCCAAGAACGCAACAAGGCAAAGATAGTATACTTGTTGTGGTAGATCGTTTCTCTAAGATGGCCCATTTCATACCTTGCAAAAGCTCTACTGATTCCTCTCAAGTAGCAACTTTGTTCTTTCGTGAGGTTGTGCGCTTACATGGGGTTCCAAAATCCATAACTTCAGATCGTGACGTACGGTTTGTGAGTAAGTTTTGGAAGACACTTTGGGGGCTGCTAGGAACTCAATTGCAATTCTCCAGCACTTGTCATCCACAAACCAATGGCCAGACTGAAGTGGTTAACCGATCGCTCGGTAACATGCTTAGGAGTTTGATAGGCGAGTATCCAAAGAAATGGGAGCTTGTTCTTCCACAAGCTGAATTTGCCTACAATAGTTCTTTGAGTAGGTCTACCAAGAAGACACCTTTTGAAGTGGTTTATGGTCTACAGCCAAATCAGATTTTGGATCTTGTGCCGTTACAAAATCAGTCACGAATTAGCATGGATGCGGAGGAGCTTGCTTCCCATATCCGAAACATTCACAAGCAAGTTCGTGAGCAATTGCAACAAACTTCTCAAATCTACAAATCAAAAGCTGATGTTCATCGAAGAAAAAAAGAGTTTGAAGAAGGTGATTTGGTCATGGTTTATCTCCGAAAAGAAAGATTTCCAACTGGAACTTACAACAAGCTCAAGCCAAGAAAGTTTGGTCCATGTCGAATACTTAAGAAACTTGGTCCTAATGCTTATCGTGTACAACTTCCTGATGGTATGAAGATTATGTTGTAATTATGTGGATGGATACCTAATTAAAATGTTGGAATCCATAGATAAATTGTTATATAAAGTGGGGAAATTAATAATCAAATAAGATAATTTGTATGTGGGCTTGTCCCACATTGGTCTAAGACTAAATGGCAAATTATAAAAGCCTTGTGAGGAAGTTGAAGAGTTTCAAACTCTTCATTTGTCTCATATTGACTTTTTATATTTGTGTGTACTAGTATATATGAACTTAAGTGTTTAGACTTGGTATAAGTCTTTACAAAGGGGGTCATATGAATACACCACACACACGCAAATTGTCTCATCTCGGACTTATCTTTTTGGAGGAATTTCGAATTAAAATTTTAATTAATTTGAAATTCAAAATTGAAACAGTCACAATATTAATTTTGAAGGTTTTAAATTTTGTAACTCCTTTCGGTTACAGAAATTAATTGATTGTGTAACTCCTTTCGGTTACAGAAATTAATTGATTGTGTAACTCATTTCGGTTACAGAAATTAAATTGAGGCAGTTACGAAAATTAAATTGAGAAAACGTTTCAGACGTTTTATTCACATTTAATTGGACCGTTTCTTGTTCAGAATTAATGGGCAATATTAATTGTCAAAGCTCCCCCTAGTCCTATATATATGAGTGCATTTCTCATTTCAGAAACACACCAACAGAAAACAACAATCTGTTTTCTCTCACTCGAAATCCTTTCTGAGAAAAATAGTTATGGGTTACTTTTCTGCCTTTGAGTGTTCTTCGAGGTAGAATTTCTGCTACTGTGCAGTGGAGGAATTCTTGTAGCCAAATTATCCTGGAAGAAGTGTTCGTGATTCCCAATTGCACCAGAAGTGGGTCGATAATTTCTTCAAGGCAAGCAGAAATAATTCTGCGATTTGGTTTGGATCAATTCTGTTACTATACAGAATTGTGAGATAAGTTGATTTCAATTTATCTGTTCGGTTTATATAACTGATTATATTTTTGTCTAACTGTTCAAATTGGTTTGTTTGTTTCAGTTTCATTTTTTGTATTCAAGTTTTGATAATCTTAAAACCGATTTTTTGCCAACAATCTTGAAGAAATTAATTTCGTGTTTTAAAATTATCATGTCATCTACAGGAGGCTCCGGTACTGTGTCCATGCCAGCTACAAAAGTCGATTTATCCGGTTTTACCGGAAAAGTTTTCGGGCCAATTTTTTAAGCGTTGGCAACAGCGCATGAAAATTTGGTTTACGATGAAGGGACTTTTGTCGGTTATTCAGGTGACTAGTCCTGAACCAACTGAAACGGACCCAAAGACTGCTGAAATAGCTGAATGGTCAGAACGGGAACAAATTGGTCGAGGAGTCATTCTTTCTGCTTTATCGAATGTACTCTTTGACGTGTACTGTTGTGATTCATACACAGCTAAGTCTCTTTGGGACGAATTGGACAGGAAATATAATACTGAAGAGCAAGGGCTCGAAAAGTATTTTGTTTCCAAGTTCCTGAAATTTCAGATGGTTGAAGGAAAGTCTGTAACTGAACAAACGCATGAACTGATAAATCTTGAGCACGCTCTTTCTGATGCTGAAATGAAACTTCCAGATAAATTTCTGGTTATGTCAATCATTGATAAGTTTCCCAAATCTTGGGAAAACTTTGGCATGACATTGAAACATCAAAAGGGAAAGCTGACTCTTGATGATCTTATGATTGCCATAAGTATCGAAGAGGAACACAAAAACCAAACTCATGGTGTTCCTGTTGAGTAACAGCCTAAGGCAAATATGATAACTGGAAAGAAAAAAGTGAATCATGTAAATCCCAACTCGAAATTTATAAACAAACCTAAAAACAAGAAAAAAACAAAAGGCAAACAAACCATGCTGGACTTGTGGACAGATGGGTCACTGGGCTAAGGAGTGTCCTACTAAAAAGTCCAAAGCCAAATCTGAGTCTACTACACCGGCTACAGTCAACATGGTTGTGGGAGACATTGGTGAAACTAGAGCTCCGGCTATGGTAAACATGGTTGTGGGGGATACTAGTGAACCTAAAGCTCCAGAAAACTCTGTTGATGGGTATGTGTCCTTGAAACCTGAAATTCTTACTATTTATGAACCATTTGATTGGCTAATAGAAACTGGAGCAAATGTGCATGTATGTGCTGATAAATTGCTATTTGTGTCTTATCAGCCTGTTGATGGAAAATCCGTGACGATGGGAAATTCAAGTGGTGCAAAAGTGTTAAGGATAGGACGCGTGGACTTGAAGTTTCCTTCAGGACGCATACTATCACTACAAAGGGTGCATCATGTTCCAACGATCAGGAGAAATATAATAAGTGGTTCTGTAATAGTTAGGGAGGGTTACGAAATGAACTTTAAATCCAATAAAGTCGTAATTCTATATTATGGGACTTTTGTTGGTAAAGGTTATTTAGATGATGGTTTATTTAAATTAAGAGTTGAAAATGTTGGTTCTAATAAATTTTCTGAATTTCCAGTTGTGAATGCAATTGAAACTTCTAATGTTTGGCATGATAGATTAGGACATTTAAATTTTGGTTCTGTTAAACGGATGATGAATTTAAATCTAATCCCCAAACATGAAATAAACCATAAAGATAAATGTCAAATTTGTGTTGAAGCAAAACAAGTAAGAAAGCCATACCAATAGGTTGAAAGGCATTCTGAAATACTTGATTTGGTTCATACGGACATTTGTAAATTCAATGGAATTTTAACTAAAGATAATAAGAAATACTTTATTACTTTTATAGATGATTGCAGTAGATATTGTTATGTTTATTTGTTAGAACATAAATCTGAATCACTTGAAAAATTCATAACGTTTAAGAATGAAGCTGAAACTCAAACTGGTAAGAAACTTAAACGGTTAAGATCAGATAGAGGTGGAGAATATGAGTCTAATTTGTTCGAAGAATATTGCCGAAATTTTGGCATTATTCACGAAGAGACTCCTCCATATTCCCCTTCGTCGAATGGGATAGCAGAACGAAAGAATAGAACTTTTAAAGATATGATTAATAGTTTGCTTTTGAATTCTGGATTGCCTAAATATATGTGGGGAGAAGCTTTGAATACGGCTTGCCATATTCTGAATAGAGTTCCTCTAAAACATAATGAAAGCACTCCGTTTGAATTCTGGAAAGGCAGAAAACCTAGTTTAAAATACTTTCGTGTGTGGGGCTGTCTTGCAAAAGTTCTAGTTCCATAACACAAAAGAAAGAAACTGGGTCCAAAGACTGTTGATGCAATCTTTATAGGCTATGTGGAAACAAGCTATGCTCTCAAGTTTCTGGTTATAAAATCAGAAATTCCTGGCATAGAGGTTAACACAATAGTTGAATATCGTGATGCTACGTTCTTTGAGGACGTATTTCCCATGAAAACGGGAATGCCTAATGAAAATTCTTTAGATTCAGCCCTTACATCTTCATCAATTCCTGATCATGTGGAAAAGATGACAAATGTGGGGGTTAATCCAAGTAGTTCTGATTCAGTACCGATTGAATCAGATGAACCTAGACGGAGTAAGAGAGCTAGAATTGCCAAGGATTTTGGAAGTGATTTTATCACTTACAACATCGAGGGTGATCCTGTAACCTTCAAAGATGCAATGACTTCGAAAGAAGCAAAGCATTGGAAGATAGCTGTCAAAAGTGAGATGGACTCCATTGTCTCTAATGGGACATGGGAACTAGTCGATCTCCCTCCGGGGTGTAATACGATTGGATGTAAATGGATCTTCAAAAAGAAATGTAAATCTGATGGAACCATAGATAAGTTTAAAGCCAGATTAGTTGCCAAAGGGTTTAGGCAAAAAGAGGGAATCGATTTTTTCGATACATATTCCCCTGTTGCTCGTTTGACTACAATCCGGGTGCTAATAGCACTGGCTTCTATATATGATTTCCCGATTCACCAAATGGATGTTAAAACAGCATTCCTGTATGGTGATCTCGAGG
The DNA here is from genome assembly GCA_038501285.1 of Penstemon eatonii. NCBI lineage: Eukaryota > Viridiplantae > Streptophyta > Magnoliopsida > Lamiales > Plantaginaceae > Penstemon > Penstemon eatonii. Next base: position 32,807,890 of record CM076710.1, on the reverse strand, counting down.
AAGAAATCTATATGGATCAGCCAGAGGGATTTGTAGCTTCTGGAAATGAGCGAAAAGTTTGTAAGCTTGTTAAATCACTATATGGTTTGAAACAAGCTCCTAAACAATGGCATGAAAAGTTTGATAAAACTATTTTATCTTTTGGCTTCGTTGTAAACGATAATGATAAGTGCATCTACTGTAAAGTTAAGGGTGATAAATGTATTGTTTTATGTCTGTATGTTGATGATATTCTATTGATTGGATCTAATATTGAGATAATAAATGAAACCAAGTCATTCTTAAAGAGTAAGTTTGAAATGAAGGATATGGGTGTGGCAAATGTAATTCTTGGACTCAAGTTGACTCGGTCAACTGAGGGTATAACAGTTTCTCAATCTCACTATGTTGAGAAGATAATTGAGAAATTTGGCTATAAAGAATGTAAAATTGCCAAAACACCATATGATCCTTCAGTGGCTCTCTTTAAAAATGAAAGTGGTGTTCCTGTCTCTCAATTAAGATATTCACAAATTATTGGAAGCTTGCAATATCTGGCAAATGGCACGAGACCAGACATTTCGTTTGCAGTCTCGAAGTTAGCAAGATATACAAGTTGTCCAAATCGAACCCATTGGGGAGCTCTTGACCGGGTACTTAGGTATCTGAAGGGCACAGTATCACTATCTCTTCAATATGGCAGGTTCCCTGCAGTACTTGAAGGGTATAGTGACGCTAGCTGGATAGCCAAGAACTCCGGAAGCAATGGGTGTACGGGTTACGTTTTTACCCTTGGTGGGGGCGCTGTCTCCTGGAAGTCAACCAAGCAAACCTTGGTGACTCGGTCTACATTTGAGGCCGAATTATGTGCTTTAGACACGACAGGGACTGAAGCTGAATGCCTACATGGGTTATTGATCCAATTACCCATGATTAGCTTGCCTCTTCCAGCAGTCGTGGTGCATTGTGATTCTCAAACCACAATTGCAAAGATTAAAAGCCAAAAATACAATCAAAAGACCAAGAGACACATCCAAGTTAGACTAAAGTCTATAAGGGAACTTGTGTCTGATAGGGTCATAGTCGTTGACTTTGTTGGTACCAAAGACAATGTGGCAGACCCTTTAACTAAAGGACTTGATTTGTCCTCAGTACAAAAATCCAGGCTGGGGATGGGACTGAAAACCCTAAACTGATATACAAGCAGTGGCAACCCAACCTACCAAGTGGAGATCCCACAAGGAAGGTTCAATGTGGTATAAACAAACTGCTGGGTATATAAAAGTTGCTCCTAACTAAGACTGATACTAAGTATTTGAGTCTATCCCCTGATATACCTGATAGGAGCTGACTACTGCTAATCTAGTAAGTGTATTAACACTGAATGAGGTCAAGTCTGTAAGACGGGATGATAGCAGTACATCCTGAGACGCTCAACTAAGTGAATGTAGTTGTTTGGCCGCAACTAGAGGAAATAGGGTTATTCCTCAACAACATTCATGATACAGGATCGGGACACATGACCTATAGTGTCAAACCTAAAGATTAACACATAGCAAGTAATGTGTTGTTACCAATGGACGCTACCACATCAAGGTCCAAATTCAAGGCTTAGATCCATTTGTCCCTGTGGTAGCATAAGTTGGATAACTTAGGCAGTGGTTCAAACCGGAAGGTACCATTGCTGAAAGCACATTGCAGTAATCCTAATAGATTATTTTTCTATGGATTTGTGGGGGATTGTTGTAATTATGTGGATGGATACCTAATTAAAAGGTTGGAATCCATAGATAAATTGTTATATAAAGTGGGGAAATTAATATTCAAATAAGATAATTTGTATGTGGGCTTGTCCTACATTGGTCTAAGACTAAATGGCAAATTATAAAAGCCTTGTGAGGAAGTTGAAGAGTTTCAAACTCTTCATTTGTCTCATATTGACTTTTTATATTTGTGTGTACTAGTATATATGAACTTAAGTGTTTAGACTTGGTATAAGTCTTTACAAAGGGGGTCATATGAATACACCACACACACGCAAATTGTCTCATCTCGGACTTATCTTTTTGGAGGAATTTCGAATTAAAATTTTAATTAATTTGAAATTCAAAATTGAAACAGTCACAATATTAATTTTGAAGGTTTTAAATTTTGTAACTCCTTTCGGTTACAGAAATTAATTGATTGTGTAACTCCTTTCGGTTACAGAAATTAATTGATTGTGTAACTCATTTCGGTTACAGAAATTAAATTGAGGCAGTTACGAAAATTAAATTGAGAAAACGTTTCAGACGTTTTATTCACATTTAATTGGACCGTTTCTTGTTCAGAATTAATGGGCAATATTAATTGTCAAAGCTCCCCCTAGTCCTATATATATGAGTGCATTTCTCATTTCAGAAACACACCAACATAAAACAACAATCTGTTTTCTCTCACTCGAAATCCTTTCTGAGAAAAATAGTTCTGGGTTACTTTTCTGCCTTTGAGTGTTCTTCGAGGTAGAATTTCTGCTACTGTGCAGTGGAGGAATTCTTGTAGCCAAATTATCCTGGAAGAAGTGTTCGTGATTCCCAATTGCACCAGAAGTGGGTCGATAATTTCTTCAAGGCAAGCAGAAATAATTCTGCGATTTAGTTTGGATCAATTCTGTTACTATACAGAATTGTGAGATAAGTTGATTTCAATTTATCTGTTCGGTTTATATAACTGATTATATTTTTGTCTAACTGTTCAAATTGGTTTGTTTGTTTCAGTTTCATTTTTTGTATTCAAGTTTTGATAATCTTAAAACCGATTTTTTGCCAACAATCTTGAAGAAATTAATTTCGTGTTTTAAAATTATCATGTCATCTGCAGGAGGCTCCGGTACTGTGTCCATGCCAGCTACAAAAGTCGATTTATCCGGTTTTACCGGAAAAGTTTTCGGGCCAATTTTTTAAGCGTTGGCAACAGCGCATGAAAATTTGGTTTACGATGAAGGGACTTTTGTCGGTTATTCAGGTGACTAGTCCTGAACCAACTGAAACGGACCCAAAGACTGCTGAAATAGCTGAATGGTCAGAACGGGAACAAATTGGTCGAGGAGTCATTCTTTCTGCTTTATCGAATGTACTCTTTGACGTGTACTGTTGTGATTCATACACAGCTAAGTCTCTTTGGGACGAATTGGACAGGAAATATAATACTGAAGAGCAAGGGCTCGAAAAGTATTTTGTTTCCAAGTTCCTGATATTTCAGATGGTTGAAGGAAAGTCTGTAACTGAACAAACGCATGAACTGATAAATCTTGAGCACGCTCTTTCTGATGCTGAAATGAAACTTCCAGATAAATTTCTGGTTATGTCAATCATTGATAAGTTTCCCAAATCTTGGGAAAACTTTGGCATGACATTGAAACATCAAAAGGGAAAGCTGACTCTTGATGATCTTATGATTGCCATAAGTATCGAAGAGGAACACAAAAACCAAACTCATGGTGTTCCTGTTGAGTAACAGCCTAAGGCAAATATGATAACTGGAAAGAAAAAAGTGAATCATGTAAATCCCAACTCGAAATTTATAAACAAACCTAAAAACAAAAAAAAAACAAAAGGCAAACAAACCATGCTGGACTTGTGGACAGATGGGTCACTGGGCTAAGGAGTGTCCTACTAAAAAGTCCAAAGCCAAATCTGAGTCTACTACACCGGCTACAGTCAACATGGTTGTGGGAGACATTGGTGAAACTAGAGCTCCGGCTATGGTAAACATGGTTGTGGGGGATACTAGTGAACCTAAAGCTCCAGAAAACTCTGTTGATGGGTATGTGTCCTTGAAACCTGAAATTCTTACTATTTATGAACCATTTGATTGGCTAATAGACACTGGAGCAAATGTGCATGTATGTGCTGATAAATTGCTATTTGTGTCTTATCAGCCTGTTGATGGAAAATCCGTGACGATGGGAAATTCAAGTGGTGCAAAAGTGTTAAGGATAGGACGCGTGGACTTGAAGTTTCCTTCATGATCTTACGTGGTTTCGCTTGGTTCGATCAAGGGTGGGGAAATAACACGATGATAATAATGTTAAAAGGAAAATAAAGACCAAATGTAATTGTATTCGAGTAAATTGAGTACAAGTACAAATATTAGGGGTCCTATTCGAGCATTATTGGATGCCGTACAAGCTAGAGGGTGAAATATGTATAAAGAAGCCTAAAGTATACTAGTAAACCCGAGCAGCAGTCTCAAGTTTTGTGCGCCTAGGAAGTTGTTCAGTATAATAAATGCATGGAGTATTTATAGCCAAATTGGAGGGCTTGGGCCTGGGCTTGGCCCAACAGTGTCCTTCGATCTATGGTTCTCTAATGTGCTCAAAACAATCATCTTCATGCTTTTGTTCGGCTTTTGGTCCCTGGCGTCAGGGTTCGGTGCTATTCGAACCGCATTGAGGCTGGAAATACAGGGTATCCGAATTACCCCTCATCAATACTCCCCCACTTCTCGAGTGTAAAGCGAAGCAAGCGCTCGAAGAAGTACAGAATACGTTTCCAAGCTACAATGAGAAGAACCGTTCGGACATCTTGAGGATATGCCTCGTTAAAAACCTAACTTGGAAAAACCCATTGGGATAAAAACCGAGCTAGGGAAAAAGAGTGCATATACAAGAAAGCATGCATCGAAGTGTTCTGTAGTCGCCCTTGTCAGAGGATGTTGAAGTAATAATATCCTTTTTGGTTCCAAGATGTGCTGTTCGATCCCCAGATGGATGCTTTCCCGAATTTCCGGTTATAATAAGCAGGGCCTCCGAGATCTTTAGGGATGAACCGTAAAGACAAATTCCGCAATTCTAGAAAATGAAGGACCAAAAAGACTATTTTGAGTAGAATAACCCGAAGCTTTTACCCTTGGTAAGTTCAACCGTCGCGGTTACTCGGGGACCTCTTTGCAATTTACCTTTTTAACCCCGTATATATATGTTGACCCGTTGAAAAATTACTTCCATGTTAAATTTTCTCTTGAGCTCGAAGTGTTTTAATCGAAAAAGATAGTTACGTTAGTATAATCATTTCCGAATTCATGATGTCAAGCTCTAGAAGTTCAAAGGGCAAGAATAAGATCGAAGAGAGTCAAGAATCTGATCCCTTGTTTAAGCTTGTAGATGACTTCGAAGATGGGGAATTTCATCAAGACGGCGAAGACGACGATCCGAGCGAGGATCTCGAAGAGAATGAGGTCGACAAACGTAGTATCGGCGAAGGTGCTTTTGTTAGGATCTTTAAACATACGCCAGCCCCACAAGCCGTAATCTCGGGTAAGTCAGAGCTTCCCGCTAGTCAAACTTCCTGTTGTTTTTCGAAAAAGGATCACGCTCGCCTGGAGGCGGATTTTGGGAAATTTCTTCCCAAAGGTTTTTCGATTGTCATTCCTTCCTATACTGAGCGTGCCACTGAGCCCCCCGCTGGATGTCAAGCCTTTTACGAGGGACAATTTTCATGTGGCTTGCGTATTCCGTTCGTTCCACTTATCAGAAACATCCTGAATTTCTTTTCACTTTCCCCGGCTCAGCTTCTCCCACACTCCATTGCATACGTAATTGCATTTTGCGTTCTTATGGAGACAAAGGGGGAAGAGGCTTCCTTTAGTAACTTTTGGCAGATTTTTCGAATGGATCCATGCAAGGGTTCTAACATGGGGTTTACCTCTGTCCATCCGAGATCTAAACGGCCTTTTCTTACTAAAATTACAACAAAGAAGACTTTAGGCTGGAAAAGGAGATTCTTTTTTGTGAAGGGCCCTGACGTTCCTATCTCAGAGGGTAGTTCGAAAACAAGATCTTATCGGTGGGATGGCGCAAATACTTGGACATACGGTTCTCGCAGGATTAAAGAAAAACTCAGCCACCGTCTTTCTGATGAAGTCTTGGGGCAACTGCAGTCTAACCCCTTCCAGACTAGATTCCTGATTCAAGAAGGTGTTTTGCGATTGGCTGGGTTGAGCCAATGTAACTACCCGGTTCCGGCGATCAGATACCCTAACCAATCCTCCGAAGGGCCTCTTAAGCGAACCGATGTCCTGCCAATCTCCAGTGCTTCGAACACTACTCCACTTTCTTTGGGTATGCCTCTCATCTTTAACTTACTTTTGTGTCTTATTAAACAATTTTCCTTGTTTGAACTTGTGCCCGATTCGTATTATCCTCGCAGGTCGAATTGTTGAGAAATTTCGGGTATCCTCTGCCGGCTTGGTCGGAGATAAACGGTTTTATTTCGACCCGTTGCCTTATGCTTCCGAAAGAAAAACAGACGCAAGTAACTTAGGTGGGAATCCAGTTGTCATACCGTCTTTGATTCCTGCCTTAAGGGGGGTTGGTACTATGAGTTCCCTGAATTCTGTCACGTCCGGACCTCTTCGATCGATATTCTCTCCTGACACTTCCGCTCTTTCGTCGGTCGGCTACAGTCAACATTCCTGGAACCGGATTCAGGGTATTCAGGAACACGAGAGGCTTTTGGGCCAGAAAAGAAATGCCGAACACCCAGGGCCTTCGAGGAGGATAAAACCCTTTGGCGTGAGTTCTGCTTTTGTCCCATGTCGAGAAGGTAGGTCGGAGCCTGATGTGGCAGACTTTATGGACGAGCATCTTCGTAGTAGCAGAACCGCAGGATATCCTGAGGATGGTACCATTATGACCGATCTGGATATAAATGGGGAGAACGAATTTGACAAAGCCACTAGAATCTTTATGGCCAGTCGATTTAAGCGGGATATCCTGCTTCATTCCATCAAAGGGGATTTTGAGGTTTTAAGTGATTTCTCCAGAACGTATCACGAGGTAAAAATTCGTCTTTTGACTGTTATTTCTTCAGAACTCCTAGTTTTACTGATGCTCGAAAATGTCATATAGGTCGGAGATTTATTCGCACTTCAATCCTATCGTTTGGCGTTATTAGAGCAGGAATCGCAGGACGCTCATGATGCATATGCCCAGATTTTCGCTGATAACCAGGTCATTCGATCTCAGCTGGCGGAGAGTCAGCGAGAATTATCCCATGTAAAGAAGGAACTCGAGACAGTGAGTACGAAACGTTCCTCCTCAGTGGAAGAGGACTTGTTGGCGTCCGTCAAAGAGAGGAGTGCCCTCGAGGAAGAGCTGAAGAAAGTAAAGATAGAACTTGAATTGGCGAAGCAAGACTCCGAGCGTGCGTATGCCCAGGGCCGAGAAGAAGCCGAGATCCCTGTCATACGAGAGTTCCTGGAATCCCCTGTCTTAGACCCCTTAGTTCAAAGGAAAATGGGGGAAATCCTTCAGACGATCTTTTATAAAGGGGTTCAACAGTTGGTCGCGGCCAAGAAGATTCCAGATGATATGGATGAGTACTTTAAGCACATGAACCCTTTTGAAGAATGATGAAGGGAAGGATTATAAAGCTTCTTCTATACCCAAGATGGATATCAATTGGCGAAATCATCGCTTTGCCCCCTTAGTCGAGGAGTATGGCATTCCGATGCCTAACCCTGATGTGCTCGAGTACTCCTGCGACGATCCTTCTAATGTGTCCGGGGAGGAAGATAAAGATGTCAATATAGGCAACGCCCCGGATAAGGGAGACGGTCGATCTTTCGACCAAGCTGGGTAATTGTCCATCTTCAAATATCGCCTGATTTTCAGCTTAGCGAGTTTCTGGGGTTGAGTAAGCCGGAGGGGGCGATTCAAGGTTCTCTAGTTAGGAAATCAATTGTATTTACCTATGTAACCCAATTTTGTAAACGAGTTGACTTTATATTTCTTGATCTGATTCGTGTAACTTGTGAATTCTAACTTTATAAATATCGATGATTTTTCACACTTTCTGATCGAACTTTGTTTATCCGAGTGGGATTTTTCTCCATGGTCGCGTCGATTCACTATCACAATCGTAGTGCGTAGCGTCTATAAATATTAGGATTTCTTTTCATTATTCATACGATATCCTCCCTTACAGAGATCGGAGCTCTCCCTATATTTTCTGCATTTTCTGAACTTCCTCAAAAAGTAAAGATCCTAGCTCATCGATCCCTGATTCTCTTGTTATGGAGAATGTATTAGGCAAAGCTATCGATCCCAGATCGATATTTGGTGGTTCGAAGAATAAGAAATCGAACAAAGAGCGAAAAGCTGACAAGGAGGCCAAACCCTCCAAATCTTCTTCTAAGACCTCTGTGTCTTCCCCGAAAGCTCCTGAAGGGGGAGAAGATAAGAAAGAGAAAAGCGCCTCCTCGAAACCAAACAAGGGTGATGAAAAGCTCGAGGCTAAGCTCGGAGGTTCCTCCCCGAAAGTGATTGATTCTAACAGTGAGGATCCTGTCGAAGAAAAGATTCCTGTTCCTTCTTCGAATAAGAGGCCTTATTCCGATGAGGTTACACCCCTTGAGGCTTTACAAAATCTTGCTATTGGTAGCAAGTCATCCTCCGATACTTCGATCGTTCCTTCCTCAGGGAATCCCAGCAAAAAATCCAAGTTAGAAAAATAATGCTGCTGATCCTTTTAACAGGCCGGAGAAGATTTTATTGAGCTTAAAACATTTGCTGAGCGGGAGACCAGCCAGCGTGCTGCTATTTCTCTCGAGCTGGAGGAGAAGAAAGTCGAGCTCGACCGCGTACTCGCAGAGAAACTTGCTTTAGAGAGGGAGAAGACTGCTAACGAACGTGGAGAAGAGATCCATAATCAGCTGAACGAGAAAATCGAGAAACTGAAGAACCTTCATGAGCAGGAGAAGCAAGATTTCATACGTCAAGAGAAGGAGGCTTATGATCGTGGGTTCGCAGCAGGATATGAGGCTCGTAGCGCTGAGCTTCGAAAGATTCTTTCTGATAATAAGCTTGTTTAGATGTCGTCTCTAATTTGCTCGGGCTTGTAATATTTCCGTACTGTTTTTATTTGTGCAATCATGAATAATTTTCAGATATTTTATTTCCCATGGCTTGTAATACCTTACTCTTCTTTTCGAATCGTATGTTCTCCCTATGTGCTCTTTCTTTGATCATGCTTTAGTTTGCCTTCTCAATTTTTCGACCTTTGGCGTAGTAATTCCGCTTATTTTCCAAAAGTAGTATCACTTTCTCTCCCCGGTGAAATTCTCGGGAAGCGCAACAGTCTTTTGATCTTGACCGTTCCTTTCGTTTTTCGCTAGCCGTTGGATTTTGAGAATAGTACTTATAAATAGGGTTCTTCAATTTGTATCCTTATAAAATTATCTTTAAAGCAGACTCCTTCAACCATGCTGGTTAAACGATCTTGTTGTATGGCGCAATATTTTAAATTTCGAGTTAGGACCTATTCTGCATGTCATAGACTAACTGGTACTTCGACCTCGACTAGGGTATCTGCAGGCGAATATTATTCCGACCTTGGAGTCCGGTCAGCTTTATTGCTGACCACCCACGACCCGGGCACTCCCCACGACCCTCCGTGGTTTAGGAGAAGTTCAAGCATCAAATCTTTTAGGGGTCTCCAGCGGTTTGCTCGGTTCTTCCTCGAGGATGTAAGGGGTGGAGCTTCGAGGGTCGAGGCCCTCAATAAAGTATTCACGTTACACCTAGAAAAGGATGCCTTACCCTTCTCTTTTTTGAGGAATCATAAATAAAAATAAAAGCCTGTTGGCTCGACAGGCTCCTCCAATCCGAGTAAGGACATTATCGTTCGCCGAAAATTTCATAGGAAGCTTCGTAGGTGTTTGTAGGATTATAAAATGTAACAGGAGTTGATATCTTTGTAACTTGTAACTTTTCAATGTATCGAACTCTGGAAATAATAATTTCTTGATTAATTTCTTACATTCGTTCTTATCTGCTTAGATAAAGCTCTTGGCCCATCCTCGGACGAGTTCTTGATAATGATTCCTTGATCAATTATAGTTCGACTTTTTCTTTGTGACTTTCTTTAACGATCGGGAATTAAACTATAATTATTTCGAGCATGGTTGAATTTTACCTTTTCTTCATTTATCCGCCCGGTTCCTGAATTTTCGGGAAGTGGAACGGTCGCTGCATTTACTGCTTATATCTCAGCCGTTAGTACCATCAAATCTGAGTCGTTAATTGCCTTTTCCTTTCACTATATATAGTTCCGTAGTTACCTTCAAACTTTTCATTTCAGTAACATTTCTGATCGGCTCTATGATTGAGATTTTACTCTTTCTAGCCGCCATGTTCCGTTTGCTATCCCCGATTGAACTGTTCGAGGTTTTCCTCCGAACTATTTATAAATTTCGCTATCTCCTGATGGCTACTTATTTCGACTAGGGTATCGACAGGCAAAAATGAATGCGACTGGGGTACCGGCAGGCGACCAGCTCTCTTTGATTTCAAGTCTTTGAGGCAGGTTCGACCTCCTGTATCCTGTCAATCCACCCGGTCGGATAGTGGGTCAACTGCTGGAGGAGTTTTCCTGCACTCGATCTCTACTTCTTCAAGATATTCCTTGAAGAATGTTGCCTTCGAGATTGCGTGGAATAATTCCTCTAGGGATTGCCTCCCTGTCTCTCGGCCTGCTCCATCACGGAGCGATTATTGAGGAAGCGATGGATTAAGGGTAGAAGTGTTATCCCAGCCTCGCCTTCCGTCCTCAGTTATGAGAACATTCTAGCGTAGGGCTAATTTGTAATAGGGTTACATTAAATGTAAAGTTTTTGCTCGACTTATCATTGTAATTTTGAACTCTTTTGTAACTGTTTGAGATGTCATGAATGAGATATTTATTTCTCTTATCATTCTTACTCGTTATCTTATAGAATTGCTTTTGTATACTGTTGTCGAGCATCCATCTCTCTGTCTCAAGAATACGAATAAGAGCTATTCTTTAAAAACTTTGACAAATATTCAGACGATGGATAACAACCGACATTCCTCGATTTTGAATTTAACCTGTCGGAGACCTTTGTACCCCCATCAAATACATAATAATTAAGAGATCGAATAGAAGAATCCCGAGATGATCTTTGAGTAACAAATTTAATCCGAGGGGCCAAATTCCCTAGTCAGACAAATAATCGCGAAGTAATAATCGAAAAAGGGGTTTTGACCGTTCTTGAATAATAATTTTGATATAAACGTCGCGATGATTGCTGTTAGCCTTAGACGAATGAATAATTATGGAGAGAAAAGAATAGACATGCTGGTTGATCTTGATTGATCGATGAAAATAATTTCGATCTAAGGGGCATAGCAGAGGCTTTCACCCTTAGTCGTTTTCAGAACATTTTTAGTCCTTGGGTCGTAGCAGAGGCTTTCACCCTTTAACAATTTCGATCTAAGGGGCATAGCAGAGGCTTTCACCCTTAGTCGTTTTCAGAGCATTTTTAGCCCTTGGGTCATAGCAGAGGCTTTCACCCATTCAATAATTTCGATCTAAGGGGCATAGCAGAGGCTTTCACCCTTAGTCGTTTTCAGAACATTTTTAGTCCTTGGGTCGTAGCAGAGGCTTTCACCCTTTAACAATTTCGATCTAAGGGGCATAGCAGAGGCTTTCACCCTTAGTCGTTTTCAGAGCATTTTTAGCCCTTGGGTCATAGCAGAGGCTTTCACCCATTCAATAATTTCGATCTAAGGGGCATAGCAGAGGCTTTCACCCTTAGTCGTTTTCAGAGCATTTTTAGCCCTTGGGTCATAGCAGAGGCTTTCACCCTTTAATAATTTCGATCTAAGGGGCATAGCAGAGGCTTTCACCCTTAGATAGTAGTAGACTGAGACAAATACTGATAGAATAACAGAGATCGATAATATTTGGGTAGAGAGGCATGAATATGAATATAGATGAAATTAGTTTTCATTGAATATGTAACTCTGATCGAAATACATTTTGACGAGAAAATAGTCTTCTGTAATCATGAGAAAAGATGAATCGTGGATAAATAGCCAGTGGTGAATAACTCAATAATCCTTATGCCTTTGTCGAGACAATTCTTTGTCTGTAGGTTCCCAATTTCGATAAGTTTGATTTTTTCAAAACGGTTACCGTTTTACCTGGAATCGCAACGGTCGACAAATCTTGTCCGTTCACTTCGCGAATTATACACCGTCAGATTCTTTTCTGTTTTCGGCTATAAAAGGCTGGCCTATTGTTGAAATTATCTCATTCGTCGCACCGAGAATTTACCTATCTGATCATGGTGGTCAAGGCGACTATTCAATTAATTCAACTGTTTGAGTTCGGACTTCGAACAATTTTTAAGCGGAACAATCTTCGAGCGGAAGAAAAATTAGAGCAACCACGCTTAGAATATCGACAGGCAAATGCGATTTCCATCTTGAAAGCCAATACGCCAGGCGCATCGACCTGTTGCCACTATGCATTTAGGAAGACGTGCTGGGAAGAGAATGCCGGAGAATATTGCCGAGTATTCGCCCCTCTATCTTCGGAAGATTGCAAATAAAGTTAAAAGTCTGTGGTCCCAAAGGTTATTCCTCGCTCGGAGCTAGAATATCCCGAGTAAACAATAGGATTGTAATAATGTACTGATGTAATGTAAAGGCCTGTGCCATGCTCGATATGTATTTTCCGTTTCTTGTATTTTTCAAGATAATATAAATACACTTCCTCTTTGTTTTGTTGATAATATAAATAGAATAGAGTTTATCTTTCGTAACTCCACTTTGATCTTCTAATATCGATAGAGAAATAATCGAATACCAGTTGCCTGATCGGATAATAGATAAATATTTTAGCGGCCCTGAAATTGATAAGGGAAATGATGCCATAAATCCTTATCATTGCTGAACTTCCATAATTGTATAATTCCCAGGTCGAGAATTCTGTTCGACTAAACCGATTATATTTCTTCTCAGTTGGTAATGTAAAAGCATAACAATAAATACTTGAGTGCAAAAACATCTAAATAAACCGAATACGAATCCGACATGCCATCCTTCAATATAATGTTATGAACACGTCGTGACTGTTCGATATTTAGAATGTCGTAATTCTTCTATACTCCCCATTGAATTATGTGTCCTTCATTACCAAACAGGGCCCTATTTCTCGGGAAACGTAACGGTCCTTCCATTTATTACGGACATCAAACCGTTCGTAGCCTGTTATCTGGGCCGTTGATTAAAAATCCTTCACCATTATAAATAGGTCCCTTCGTGTATACAGCACTTCTTGCTTTTTTCCTTATGCTCCTCCGATCACCATGGGTCGAATTTCAGATTTGATTCGTATTTTCTCCCAGATAAAAGAGTTTGAGATTAGAGTTCGAACTTTGTTTTTCGATCTTGTTTCCTTTTGTAAAAGCTTTTCGCTTAGAATATCGACAGGCAAAAGACATTGCGCCTAGAATACCGGCAGGCAACCTGTTTTCCCAGACATATCATGTCTGTGACGGGTTTGAATTCCGGTCTTCTGGCGCAGTACCTGATCGGGCAGATGGTTACTCCGAGAGGAGTTCTTTAAATCTGAGGCACCAGCTTCCTCGAGGGCTTTCTTACGAGATAGTTCCTTCGAGTTCCCTTGGAGCGCCTCTGCTGGGATAACCCTTTGCTGCTCCGGTTCGGATTATCCCGTAAACAATGATCGAGCATTTCCATCATTGTTTACTGATGATGAACTAAGGTCGGTCTGAAGCCCAGGAGTGGAGTTGTGCCCTTGTCCCGTTCGAAGACGACTGTGCGACACGTGGCTAGTGATTGCCAATAAGAATCACTGCTGAGTTCTGCATCTGGGGCGACCTTGGGGAACGAAGATCGAGTATATTACCTCATGAAATTTGTAATAGAGTAGGAGTGATTGTATTGCATTTCTTGAGCTCGAATTAAATTCGAAGCTTTACTTTGTAACTTATCTGAAGATTTATAATGATAAAGCTTCATTTCTGATTGAATTTTATCATTTGAATTCCGTTATTGGTCGAAATGATAGCCAATATTCCGTCCATTAGCTCGAGAATTTATCTAATCGATTGCAGATATTCAATCTATCAACTTATCCCGATTAACTTTGAGAAAAAACACCACAGTCTATAAATAGTATATAGAGATTTCGTAAATGGTCTTCTAAATAACCGATTCGAAAGAACTTGTCATTGAAGTTAATAAACGCGAAGATCGGAAAAATAAATTCCGATCGTCAATAACAAGCTGCAATTTTATAGATCTTCTAAGCCTTCGATGATACCTGCTGAACTTCTTAATCGCTCCTAAAAATAAATTCGTTGAAGAAATAAAAGAGTTGTGCGACCATAGGCTTGACCAATATCCTTAAGCTTTTTGCTGGCATACATTTTTCTCCTCGTAGTAGGCATATTTCGATCAAGTACTCGAATAGAGCCCCACGGTGGGCGCCAATTGATCTTACGTGGTTTCGCTTGGTTCGATCAAGGGTGGGGAAATAACACGATGATAATAATGTTAAAAGGAAAATAAAGACCAAATGTAATTGTATTCGAGTAAATTGAGTACAAGTACAAATATTAGGGGTCCTATTCGAGCATTATTGGATGCCGTACAAGCTAGAGGGTGAAATATGTATAAAGAAGCCTAAAGTATACTAGTAAACCCGAGCAGCAGTCTCAAGTTTTGTGCGCCTAGGAAGTTGTTCAGTATAATAAATGCATGGAGTATTTATAGCCAAATTGGAGGGCTTGGGCCTGGGCTTGGCCCAACAGTGTCCTTCGATCTATGGTTCTCTAATGTGCTCAAAACAATCATCTTCATGCTTTGGTTCGGCTTTTGGTCCCTGGGGTCAGGGTTCGGTGCTATTCGAACCGCATTGAGGCTGGAAATACAGGGTATCCGAATTACCCCTCATCACTTCAGGACGCATACTATCACTACAAAGGGTGCATCATGTTCCAACGATCAGGAGAAATATAATAAGTGGTTCTGTAATAGTTAGGGAGGGTTACGAAATGAACTTTAAATCCAATAAAGTCGTAATTCTATATTATGGGACTTTTGTTGGTAAAGGTTATTTAGATGATGGTTTTATTTAAATTAAGAGTTGAAAATGTTGGTTCTAATAAATTTTCTGAATTTCCAGTTGTGAATGCAATTGGAACTTCTAATGTTTGGCATGATAGATTAGGACATTTAAATTTTGGTTCTGTTAAACGGATGATGAATTTAAATCTAATCCCCAAACATGAAATAAACCATAAAGATAAATGTCAAATTTGTGTTGAAGCAAAACAAGTAAGAAAGCCATACCAATAGGTTGAAAGGCATTCTGAAATACTTGATTTGGTTCATACGGACATTTGTAAATTCAATGGAATTTTAACTAAAGATAATAAGAAATACTTTATTACTTTTATAGATGATTGCAGTAGATATTGTTATGTTTATTTGTTAGAACATAAATCTGAATCACTTGAAAAATTCATAACGTTTAAGAATGAAGCTGAAACTCAAACTGGTAAGAAACTTAAACGGTTAAGATCAGATAGAGGTGGAGAATATGAGTCTAATTTGTTCGAAGAATATTGCCGAAATTTTGGCATTATTCACGAAGAGACTCCTCCATATTCCCCTTCGTCGAATGGGATAGCAGAACAAAAGAATAGAACTTTTAAAGATATGATTAATAGTTTGCTTTTGAATTCTGGATTGCCTAAATATATGTGGGGAGAAGCTTTGAATACGGCTTGCCATATTCTGAATAGAGTTCCTCTAAAACATAATGAAAGCACTCCGTTTGAATTCTGGAAAGGCAGAAAACCTAGTTTAAAATACTTTCGTGTGTGGGGCTGTCTTGCAAAAGTTCTAGTTCCAGAACACAAAAGAAAGAAACTGGGTCCAAAGACTGTTGATGCAATCTTTATAGGCTATGTGGAAACAAGCTATGCTCTCAGGTTTCTGGTTATAAAATCAGAAATTCCTGGCATAGAGGTTAACACAATAGTTGAATATCGTGATGCTACGTTCTTTGAGGACGTATTTCCCATGAAAACGGGAATGCCTAATGAAAATTCTTTAGATTCAGCCCTTACATCTTCATCAATTCCTGATCATGTGGAAAAGATGACAAATGTGGGGGTTAATCCAAGTAGTTCTGATTCAGTACCGATTGAATCAGATGAACCTAGACGGAGTAAGAGAGCTAGAATTGCCAAGGATTTTGGAAGTGATTTTATCACTTACAACATCGAGGGTGATCCTGTAACCTTCAAAGATGCAATGACTTCGAAAGAAGCAAAGCATTGGAAGATAGCTGTCAAAAGTGAGATGGACTCCATTGTCTCTAATGGGACATGGGAACTAGTCGATCTCCCTCCGGGGTGTAATACGATTGGATGTAAATGGATCTTCAAAAAGAAATTTAAATCTGATGGAACCATAGATAAGTTTAAAGCCAGATTAGTTGCCAAAGGGTTTAGGCAAAAAGAGGGAATCGATTTTTTCGATACATATTCCCCTGTTGCTCGTTTGACTACAATCCGGGTGCTAATAGCACTGGCTTCTATATATGATTTCCCGATTCACCAAATGGATGTTAAAACAGCATTCCTGTATGGTGATCTCGAGGAAGAAATCTATATGGATCAGCCAGAGGGATTTGTAGCTTCTGGAAATGAGCGAAAAGTTTGTAAGCTTGTTAAATCACTATATGGTTTGAAACAAGCTCATAAACAATGGCATGAAAAGTTTGATAAAACTATTTTATCTTTTGGCTTCGTTGTAAACGATAATGATAAGTGCATCTACTGTAAAGTTAAAGGTGATAAATGTATTGTTTTATGTCTGTATGTTGATGATATTCTATTGATTGGATCTAATATTGAGATAATAAATGAAACCAAGTCATTCTTAAAGAGTAAGTTTGAAATGAAGGATATGGGTGTGGCAAATGTAATTCTTGGACTCAAGTTGACTCGGTCAACTGAGGGTATAACAGTTTCTCAATCTCACTATGTTGAGAAGATAATTGAGAAATTTGGCTATAAAGAATGTAAAATTGCCAAAACACCATATGATCCTTCAGTGGCTCTCTTTAAAAATGAAAGTGGTGTTCCTGTCTCTCAATTAAGATATTCACAAATTATTGGAAGCTTGCAATATCTGGCAAATGGCACGAGACCAGACATTTCGTTTGCAGTCTCGAAGTTAGCAAGATATACAAGTTGTCCAAATCGAACCCATTGGGGAGCTCTTGACCGGGTACTTAGGTATCTGAAGGGCACAGTATCACTATCTCTTCAATATGGCAGGTTCCCTGCAGTACTTGAAGGGTATAGTGACGCTAGCTGGATAGCCAAGAACTCCGGAAGCAATGGGTGTACGGGTTACGTTTTTACCCTTGGTGGGGGCGTTGTCTCCTGGAAGTCAACCAAGCAAACCTTGGTGACTCGGTCTACATTTGAGGCCGAATTATGTGCTTTAGACACGACAGGGACTGAAGCTGAATGCCTACATGGGTTATTGATCCAATTACCCATGATTAGCTTGCCTCTTCCAGCAGTCGTGGTGCATTGTGATTCTCAAACCACAATTGCAAAGATTAAAAGCCAAAAATACAATCAAAAGACCAAGAGACACATCCAAGTTAGACTAAAGTCTATAAGGGAACTTGTGTCTGATAGGGTCATAGTCGTTGACTTTGTTGGTACCAAAGACAATGTGGCAGACCCTTTAACTAAAGGACTTGATTTGTCCTCAGTACAAAAATCCAGGCTGGGGATGGGACTGAAAACCCTAAACTGATATACAAGCAGTGGCAACCCAACCTACCAAGTGGAGATCCCACAAGGAAGGTTCAATGTGGTATAAACAAACTGCTGGGTATATAAAAGTTTCTCCTAACTAAGACTGATACTAAGTATCTGAGTCTATCCCCTGATATACCTGATAGGAGCTGACTACTGCTAATCTAGTAAGTGTATTAACACTGAATGAGGTCAAGTCTGTAAGACGGGATGATAGCAGTACATCCTGAGACGCTCAACTAAGTGAATGTAGTTGTTTGGCCGCGACTAGAGGAAATAGGGTTATTCCTCAACAACATTCATGATACAGGATCGGGACACATGGCCTATAGTGTCAAACCTAAAGATTAACACATAGCAAGTAATGTGTTGTTACCAATGGACGCTACCACATCAAGGTCCAAATTCAAGGCTTAGATCCATTTGTCCCTGTGGTAGCATAAGTTGGATAACTTAGGCAGTGGTTCAAACCGGAAGGTACCGTTGCTGAAAGCACATTGCAGTAATCCTAATAGATTATTTTTCTATGGATTTGTGGGGGATTGTTGTAATTATGTGGATGGATACCTAATTAAAAGGTTGGAATCCATAGATAAATTGTTATATAAAGTGGGGAAATTAATATTCAAATAAGATAATTTGTATGTGGGCTTGTCCCACATTGGTCTAAGACTAAATGGCAAATTATAAAAGCCTTGTGAGGAAGTTGAAGAGTTTCAAACTCTTCATTTGTCTCATATTGACTTTTTATATTTGTGTGTACTAGTATATATGAACTTAAGTGTTTAGACTTGGTATAAGTCTTTACAAAGGGTGTCATATGAATACACCACACACACGCAAATTGTCTCATCTCGGACTTATCTTTTTGGAGGAATTTCGAATTAAAATTTTAATTAATTTGAAATTCAAAATTGAAACAGTCACAATATTAATTTTGAAGGTTTTAAATTTTGTAACTCCTTTCGGTTACAGAAATTAATTGATTGTGTAACTCCTTTCGGTTACAGAAATTAATTGATTGTGTAACTCATTTCGGTTACAGAAATTAAATTGAGGCAGTTACGAAAATTAAATTGAGAAAACGTTTCAGACGTTTTATTCACATTTAATTGGACCGTTTCTTGTTCAGAATTAATGGGCAATATTAATTGTCAAAGCTCCCCCTAGTCCTATATATATGAGTGCATTTCTAATTTCAGAAACACACCAACAGAAAACAACAATCTGTTTTCTCTCACTCGAAATCCTTTCTGAGAAAAATAGTTCTGGGTTACTTTTCTGCCTTTGAGTGTTCTTCGAGGTAGAATTTCTGCTACTGTGCAGTGGAGGAATTCTTGTAGCCAAATTATCCTGGAAGAAGTGTTCGTGATTCCCAATTGCACCAGAAGTGGGTCGATAATTTCTTCAAGGCAAGCA
The DNA here is from genome assembly GCA_038501285.1 of Penstemon eatonii. NCBI lineage: Eukaryota > Viridiplantae > Streptophyta > Magnoliopsida > Lamiales > Plantaginaceae > Penstemon > Penstemon eatonii. The sequence continues at coordinate 32,788,831 of CM076710.1, read as the reverse complement.
GAAATAATTCTGCGATTTGGTTTGGATCAATTCTGTTACTATACAGAATTGTGAGATAAGTTGATTTCAATTTATCTGTTCGGTTTATATAACTGATTATATTTTCGTCTAACTGTTCAAATTGGTTTGTTTGTTTCAGTTTCATTTTTTGTATTCAAGTTTTGATAATCTTAAAACCGATTTTTTGCCAACAGATTAGTCCCGTGTTTAACATAAGTGATTTATATCCTTATTATGGTGATCATGATGATTCAACATTGGTCGAAGATGATATCTCTTCACTATCAACAAATTCAGTTCAAGAGTTTATTGATGTCTTGGATACAAGATCAATTACTACACGTCGAGGTACTTATACTCAATATCTTGTTCATTGGACTGGTAAGCCAAGTTCAGAAGATGCATGGATATCTGGAGAGGAGCTTAAAAGTATTAATCCATCGCTTTGGTTCGATCTCAATTCGAACTCGAGGGCGAGTTCTTTTCAAGCCGAGGAGAATGATGTAAATGCTGTGTCCCAGAATCTGTTTCTGCAGAAAGGGAAACTTTAAACGCAAAACTGTTTTGATTGGCAAGGAACTAGAAGGTCTATCATACATGGTTAGAAAGCTATGGAAGTCTAGTTTTCAGAACACTAAGCGGTTTACGAAACGAAGTTCTGTGGAGAAAGTTATGTTCATTTTACTAAAGGCTGCCAGATTGCACTCGGGAAACAACAAAACTTATGTCTTTTGGTATTTCTAAGAGTCTTACTTGATTTGTTAGTCAATTTTCAAATTAGTATCATTGTTATCAGAAAATAAGGTCATATTTTATATTTCCTATGAGTCAAGATTCAAGTTTATATTGGGAAATTGTAAGACCATTAAAATTGTTATTTCCTATATTTTGGAGGGATGTTCCAAAACTTCTATTTAAACCCTTCAAAATGAATAAATAAGAGATAAGTTGAAGTTTAAAAATATATTTGTTTGCAAGTGTTCTTGCATTAAGAGTGAGTGATTCCTCTTCTACAAGTGAGTGACTTGGTCGCGTCGAGTGATTCCGCGATTAGTAGCGTCGAGTGATTCTGCTACCGCCGGTTGAGTGATTCCCGGTCATCTATCCTTTCATTTCCTTTATGTTGCGGGTTTCGGCCTGCATCAAGTGGTACCAGAGCAGGTTACACCTCTGTTGCTCATATTCTGATCAATCAACATGCCGCCCCGTCGTCGAAGAAACATTGAAGACGTCAACGTCCACGCAGAAATTGCTGAACTACGGCAAATGGTTACTGAACTTCTTGCAAGAAAGCCAATGTCTCCTACTCGAAATAGGGGAAATACATCTCAAGCTCGTGAAAATGAAGTCTTTGATGAAGTTGGAGATTCCACAAGTTCAGCTAGATGTTTTGAAAATCCTTATGCCGCACAAAACGATTCGGTGATGGAACGTTTGGCAAAGGCTCTTGAAGGAGGCGATAGAACCATTCAAGTAGGAGTCCCGGACTTTGATGGAAAGTTGAATCCGGATGAGTATTGCGATTGGAAAGCTTCACTTGAGGCCTTTTTTGAGTGGAAAAATCTCACAGATCAAAGAAAGGTTCAGTTTGTAGCCACGAAGTTGAAAGGTCACGCACTTATTTGGTGGCAACAATATCAATGCGGTAGAGAAAGAAAAGGGCTGCCTCGGGTTAATACTTGGCTCGAGATGAAGTTGATGTTGGATGAGAAGTTTCTGCCTTTGGACTACAATCAAACATTGTACCAGAAGTTCCATTTATTGCGACAACGAGTAGATCAATCTGTTGCAAACTACACCGAAGAATTTTACAAGTACATGAGTCGGATTGAGTTGTACGAGAGCAGTGACCAGCTTGTAGCTCGCTATGTCACTGGCTTGAAGAGTTCGATTCGTGGAGAGCTTTATATGCTATGTCTCAATTCACTCGAAGAAGCTTACCAGATGGCCCTCAAAGCTGAGGAAAAGTTAAAATTAAACTCATTCAAGAAAGGTGAAAGTTCCAAAACTTTCAATCCAAAAGGAAGTGCTCAAACCAACAAAGGTGCAGCACCAACAACTAAGACACCATCTCAAAATCTTGGACAATGGAGCAAGGAACGTGGAAAATCCTCACAACTTTCACCAAAGCCATGCTTTATATGTGGAGAACTCGATCACAAAGCATACGAGTGTCCAAAGAAGAAAGCTGAACTTCACCTTGTTGAGGAAGGCCAAGATGGTGAAGAAGACGACCCCCCTCATTTTGATGATGAAATAGAGCCAGAAGTAGAAGAAGAGTATTGTCAACCTGAAAGTGATGCTGAAAGTCTAGTCATTCAACGAATGATGGTTGTCCAAAAAGATGATTTATGGCTGCGCCACAACATTTTTCGTACCTATTGCATATCCGAAGGAAAAAAATGTGTTCTAATTTTTCGATGAAGATGAAGATGAAGATGAAAGAAGTCAGAATTTAAGGGAAGGTTTTGATGATTTCCAAAACATCATAATCAGCTAAGTATGGAAAGCTTAGTTCCCTTAGAAGGATCTTTGAACAAGTGAAGAAGATATCAGAAGAGTTCAAAGACCAGAAGACTAGTGATCTCTTGCTGATACAGCAAACAGAAGGGTAGGTCATCAGCCGAGTCAAATCAGATTAGTTCAGTATTTGATCAGCAGAGTACCTATCAGAAGGGTTGCTTCGATCAGCAGAGTGGAAGAGATCATGAGATCAGTTCAACGGTAATAAATGCACTTGGTGTAATAAATGCTGAAAGAGAAGGGTAGTAATGGCAAATGATTGAAGATATCCTCGTATCAGCAGAGTGCATTTAATGCAGCAATAAATGTGATGGACAGAAAGTACTGTACACTGTACGGATTGCTGCAGGGAGCCGTTTCAAAAGAGCTGAAGGATGGATGTGAATTGTGATTTGCCTTCAACGGTCATATTTTCATCTCCATGTATAAATAGAGCTGAATTTCAATCGAGCAAAAAAAAAAAACAACAACAATCAGAGATTTCGATTTTGAAGCAGTTTCTAAGTCTCAAAAGCTCGAACAGCTCACTCGTCTGGTGGAAGTCATCTGTTGACAGAAACCCAGTTGAAGAAATCAGAAAAACATTATCTGAGTGATTTTGTAATAGCTGAGTGTTGTGAGGAGTAGATATCCGTCTTTGTGAGTGATATTACTTCGGAGAATAGGTCTTCTTTGTGATTTCCTATTGTGAGCTTACAGCCTTTTCATTTGTTGTCTTGGTGTAAGTGGAGAAATATTGTAATCTGTGTGATTATAGTATAACCCAGAATCTAAGTGATCTGGAAGAGTGGACTAAAGGATTTTTATCCATATAACCACTATAAAAATTCTTTGTGTTATCTTGCATTTAAAGTTTTCTTGCATATTTTAAAAAGTTTGCATTTTAAACACTTTGAATCAATCAAAAGATTTTATAAGGAGTTTCTAACTGGGGATAAAATCTTTTAGAACTTAGTTTACTTGTGAAAAACACTTTCAAATAATCCGCTGCAAGTATACTCTTTGAAAACTGTTTTGCTGAAAAACAGCTAAGTCACTGTAAGAAGAGTGGTCAGTCTGCTGTTCAAGATTTGTTCACGATCAGCTTAGTCTGCTTACTGTTCTTCATCAGCTTAGTCTGCTGACAGAAGACTGAAAAGTTTTTAAGTTCAAAAATTTTTAGAGGTCTATTCACCCCCCCCCCTCTAGACCTCATCTGACCACTTGGGACCAACAAGTGGTATCAGAGCAGGTGGTTCATTAGAATCAGCTGCCTGATCAACGAGCTTGATCCAAGTGTTTTTCAAAGGTTTTCAAAACTTTTCAAAAGAGCATCTTTTTGAAAAATCAAAACTTTTTGAAAAATGGATTGTATCAGCCATGTTCCCCACATTGCTGGTATGTCCTTTGAGGACTTGAAAATCAGAATGGAGATTTTCCTTGCTGCTTATAATGATAACATGTACACATGTATCATTAAAGGTCCATTCAGATTCACAGAGACCATAAAGATCAATGAAGTGGATACGGTTGTGGAAAAAGACCTTCATGAGATGACTCCAGAGGAAATAAAGCTTTACAATCTAGATAAAGTTGGGAGATTCATCATGACTAAAGCCCTGGATAATGATCGGTTTGACAAGGTCAAACATTGCAAAACTGCAAAGGAGATGTGGGACAAAGTCAGAGATATGAGCGAAGGCAATGATGCTATTAAAGAGCATCAGCTCACTGTTGCCTTGGAGAAACTTGACAACTTCAAGATGAAGTCTGGAGAAACCATTGATCAGATGGATACCAGATTCACCAGGACTCTGAATGAAGTTTTAAAGTTGGGAAAGACCTTCACTGACAAAGAGATCACTGTCAGAGTACTAAAGGCCCTACCCCCAAAGTTCAACATGAAAGTTACAGCAATGGAAGAATCAAGGGATTTGGGAAAAATCTCTCTTACTGAGCTGTTTTCTGTACTCAAGGCATTCGAGTATAAACTGCCTAGAATGGGAATTGAAGAAACCTCAACTTCAGGACCCACAGCTGCACTGGTTGCTGCTGAAAACACTAGAAGACCAGCACAGAAAAGCAAAGAAGTGGACTCATCTGATGAAGCCACTCTACTCAACAAAAAGGAGTACACAGCTGGAGATGTTGCACTGTTGATGAATAATTTCAAGAAGTTCTACAAAAGAAAAATGAAGAACAAATACAACAATGCTTCTACTTCTAAACCTAACTTTTCTTCTCAAGATAAAGATGATTATAAATCAAAACTAATGTGTTACAACTGCAGGAAATTGGGACACTTCATCAAAGACTGCCCATATCCAAAAGCAGAAAAGTACACTGAAGAGGAGAAGAAAGTGAGAAAAGAAAGAAAGCATCAGAGAGGAAAAACAATGATGGCTGAAGCAGAAAAGCTGACTGCTGTCTACTCATCTGATTCAGATTCAGACTCGTCTGATGAAGAATCTTCTGATGAAGAAAAACCTGCTCTCCTGTGCCTGATGGCAAAGGACTCTGATGACTCTGAGGATGAGGTAACTCCTCTTAATGATGAATTATTTAATTCATTTGAACAGATGATGCTTAACAATACTGGTATTGCTGAAGCATATAAAAAGCTTAAGGAAGAGATGATCCTGCTGAAAGAGCAAAATAGTTCACTGAAACTCTTAGCTGAAAAGCCAAGGGAATTAGCTGAATATAAACAGCTTGAGCAAGAACATGAATCTCTGAAAGCTGAATGTGAAGTCTATAAAGGAAAAATCATGGAACTTGAAAAGATTATCGAGTCTCATGAGAAATCATTTGTTGCATCCACGCATACATCTAGTAAACAGAAGATACCTTTAGAACAGGATAAGATTGAACTGAAACATACTGAAAAATTTATATCAGCTGACAATAGTAAGGTCATTCTTTATGTTCAGACAACTAAACCTGCTTCAGCTCAGTGAAACAACTAAGTTGTGGAAGCTTAGTGTGTTAAGTTCAAACAGGCAAGCACTTATCATATGGGTAATATTTGAAGAAGTCAAGTACTCAGTGTGATTTTGAGTGATAAATTATGAAGATTTATACCGGCTAAGTTCAAGTGAAGTCAAGTCAGTTGAATAATTCATTTCAAGAGCTAAGTCCGTACAACAGAACAATATTGAGCCGCCTGCAACATTTATGGTTGTTTGAATTTGGTGGAAGAAATAAGGACAATCAGGAATTAGGCATTGCTTCAACGAGCAAAATTCCTCTCACCCTTATAAATAGAAGATCAGATTGAAGTGAAGAACAACTTTTGCAAAATCAATCAAGCGCGATCTAAGAGCAGAACTACTAAGTTGTTCTGTGTGAAAGATTATCTTGTTGAAGAATTTTTTTTGTGATTTTAGCAATTGAGTGATTCATTCCATTTATTTTGTGTAAAGGTTCCTCTTGAGCTTATTGTGTGTAAAAGCCAAGTGTAGTATTAAACCGTCCATCGTGTTAAGGAAGAAGAATGGACTAGAAGGATTACACCAACTTCAAATTACTATAAATTATGTGTTCTTTAATAGGCAAGTGAACAGTTGGGTATTTTACAAGCTAATAGGCCCTGAGAAAGAATTAAAGGAGAAGAAATCTCCTAAGGCTAAAAAGAGCAAAGAGCCTAGTGTAGGAAATCAGACTAGTAAGACCAAACAGCAGAGTCCTAAGAAGTCTGCTGATAAAGCTAAATTGAATCAATCTGTTGGTAAAACTAAGTCAAAACAAACTGAGCAAGCATCTAGTAAGCCAAAGAAGCATAAAAACAAGAAAAATCAAAATGCTTGGTATGGAAATGAGTCATATTATGTGCAACCTGCTGCATATCATCCTATGTATCATGCACCTCAATTTCCAGGTTACTATGCACCTTACCCTGCTCATCCAATGCATGCATACCCTGCTTATCATGCACCTTACCCTGCTTATGAACACTTTCCTTATCATACTGATCATCAACATGACTTATCTGATAACTATGATAAAAATGAAGATGTTCATGCTCCTGTCAAAACTCAGAAGCCTAAGAAGCCTAAGACATCAACATCTTGGGTTGTCAAAGGTGAAACTAATCCTTCAGGACCCTCTCAATAAGGGTACCTAAAACAATTTTTATTTTGTTTTGTAGGTTAGGATTAGGAGTAGGAGTAAAGTAGAGAAGATCTGGTACTTGGACAGTGGATGTTCAAGACACATGTGTGGAAACATACATTAGCTGACTGATGCAGTTGCTGTGGATGGTCCAAAAGTAACTTTTGGAGACAGCAAAGAAGGCAAGATTAAAGCTAAAGGGAAACTGATCAGAGGAAACATTGAGATATCTGACGTCTCATATGTTAAAGGCCTCAAATATAATCTGCTGAGCATAAGTCAATTTTGTGACAAAGGATATTCAGTCATCTTCTCAACAGATAAGTGTTATGTTGAACAGATTGGTACAAAGAAGGTAATTTTATCTGGAAGAAGACAGGGAAATATCTACATAGTCGACTGGAATTCTGCTGATAAGAATTCAAGTATTTGTTTGGTGGCATCTGCACCAAGTGAAGTGAGTTGGCTATGGCACAAGAGAATGAATCATTTAAACTTCAAGACCATAAACAGATTAATCAAGAATGATTTGGTAGAAGGGATTCCAAAAGTTGTTATGAGCAAGGACAAGCTATGTGACGCATGTCAGAAGGGTAAACAAATCAAGTCATCATTTAAAGGCAAGAAGCACCAATCTTCTGGAAGAATATTGGAGCTGCTACATATGGACTTATTTGGACCCATTGATCCAGTCAGCAATGGTGGAAAGAAATACTGCCTAGCTGTGGTGGATGATTATTCAAGATATACTTGGGTGATTTTCATGAAGAAGAAAAGTGAAACCAAGGAACATCTTACAAATCTGATGGAACTGATCCAGAATGAGAAGAGTATCAAAATATTAAAGATCAGATCAGATAGAGGGACAGAGTTTACAAACTCTACTGTTGAAGAGTATTGTAATATCAAAGGAATACATCATGAGTATTCAGCTGCTAGAACCCCTCAACAGAATGGTGTTGCTGAAAGGAGAAACAGAACACTAAAAGAAGTTGTCAGGACCATGATAGCTGAAGCTAAGCTGCCACAAAGATTTTGGGCAGAAGCAACAAACACAGCATGCTTTACCCAAAACAGATGTATGATCAACAAAAATCAGAACAAGACTCCATATGAAGTTTGGAACAACAGAAAACCAAACATTCATTACTTTAAGATTTTTGGTTGTAAATGTTTTGTATTGAATAATGGGAAAAATCACCTTACTGCATTTGCAGAAAAGGCTGATGAAGCTGTCTTTGTAGGATACTCATCTGTTAGTAAGGCTTACAGAGTTTTTAACAAAAGAACATTACTAATAGAAGAATCTATCCATATAGTATTTGATGAGCCAAGTCAATCTTCTGAAAAGAATCAAAGTGTTAATCAAGATCTGTCTACTGATTTACAGAAGTTAGACATTGGAAGAAATGAAGAATATGTTCCCATCATACTACCTAATCTTGGTTCAGCTGCTAACTCAAGTGCTGTTCAAAATCACAGTGCTGATTGACAGACGAGTTGCAAACAGCTGACAGACCAGAGACTGTTCAACAGACTGCAAATGTTCAACAGACTACTACTGGAACTCCAACAGTAGTGTTGCAAGATCAAGACAGAGGACAACATCCTGATCTACAACCTGATCTCAGATGGCTCAAGAATCACCCACCTGAATTAGTCATTGGTGATCCTTTAGATAGAGTGGAAACAAGAAGACCTGCTGCACAAGATGCCATGTTTGTCACATTTCTATCTCAAAGAGACCCTAAGCAAATTGAAGAAGCTCTCAATGATTCCTTCTGGATAGAAGCTATGCAAGAAGAGTTGAATCAATTTGAAAGGAATGGAGTCTGGTACTTAGTTCCTAGACCAAGTCATCAAAGAGTAATTGGCACTAAGTGGGTATTCAGAAATAAGATGAATGAAGATGGTGTTGTCACCAGAAACAAAGCAAGACTAGTGGCCAAAGGTTATTGTCAAGAAGAAGGAATTGACTTTGATGAGACATTTGCACCAGTAGCAAGACTTGAAGCAATCAGACTGTTTCTTGCCTATGCTGCTTATAAGAACTTCACTGTCTATCAGATGGATGTGAAGTCTGCTTTTCTCAATGGAGAACTGCAAGAAGAAGTGTATGTTGAGCAACCTCCTGGATTTGAAGTCTATCAAGAAGAGGACAAAGTATATCGTCTGAAGAAAGCCCTCTATGGACTGAAACAGGCTCCAAGAGCATGGTATGATACCCTATCTGATTTTCTTTTAATTAAAGGATTTCGAAAAGGTAAGGTAGATAAAACCTTGTTCACAATTGAATGGGAAAATCATATATTACTTGTGCAAATATATGTGGACGATATTATTTTTGGTTCAACTAATCAACAGATGTGTGATAAGTTCTCCAAGCTGATGCAGAATAAGTTTGAAATGAGCATGATGGGTGAACTTAATTATTTTCTTGGATTGCAAGTTAGACAGTTGCCTGATGGAATATTCATCAGCCAAGCAAAATACACAAGAGATCTGTTCAAGAAGTTTGGTATGGAAACTAGCTCTACTGCTACAATTCCTATGTCTATAAGTCTTCGGTTGGATAAAGATGAAGATGGCAAATCAGTGGACATAACCAAATATAGAGGCATTATTGGTTCATTGTTGTATCTAACAGCAAGCAGACCTGACATAATGTACTCAGTTGGAGTCTGTGCAAGATTTCAATCAAACCCCAAAGAATCTCATCTCTTAGCTGCCAAGAGGATATTGAAATATGTTAAAGGCACTCAAGAATTGGGATTGTGGTATCCTAGAGAATCTGGATTTGAGCTTATTGGTTATTCAGATTCAGACCTTGCTGGCTGCAAGATTGACAGAAAGAGCACAACAGGTGCCTGTCAGTTCTTAGGTAGTCGTCTGATCTCATGGATGAGTAAGAAACAGACCTCAGTTTCTATATCTACTGCTGAAGCTGAATATATAGCTGCTGGAGCTTGCTGTGCACAGATACTTTGGTTGAAACATCAACTAGAAGACTACAACATCAAGATCAGTGGAATTCCAATCTACTGTGATAATACAAGTGCAATTTCACTTACTCAGAACACTACAAGTCATTCAAGGACTAAACATATTGAGATCAAACATCATTTCATTAGAGATCATGTGGAAAAAGGCAATGTTGTGATTGAGTATGTTCATACTGATAATCAGATTGCTGATATCTTCACTAAACCTCTAAGTGAAGCAAGGTTCTCATCTCTAAGAGCTGAGTTAGGACTACTTAATTTGGATGCATAAGCTGAGGGGGAACTCATAAAAAGACTGAAGTTCAACAGCTTAGTCATTCACTATTTTATTCAAGGATTAACCTTCAACAGACTAGTTAACTTATGAATTCTTAAAGTCAGGGGGAACGTGTAAGACTAGCGGTACTTCTGTTCTGAAAGATGAAATCTGTTAATGACAGTTAGTTGAAGTTAAGTTATCATGAAGATGTATTCTTAATTCTTGAAGATTGAAGATTATTTTATCTTGCTGGATTGACAAACAGCAGAGGAAGATTACTAGCTATTGGCATTCTCTAGTAATATCAGATAACAGATCACTCGTCTGTCAGATAAGTTTAACTCTACTCATCTGATACCTTATATAAGCATGGTCATAAAACGTATTATTAGAAACGCGCTTTTATAAGTAACAGATTAGTGTCGATAGAGTTTCCCGCCCATCTGACATTAAAATAATAAAATTGAAATCCGCTTTTCCTATCCACACGATTAAAAACTGTCAGATTAGATCAACGGTTCTGATAAATCACGAAATCCTAACCAAAAGGAAACCTATAAAATCCGATCTGAAACAGTATAGTCGTCTTACGCACCTAAATTTTCTCAAACTCTCTAATTCTCAAACTCTCTTGTTTCGAAAGCTTATTGTTTTTGTAGATTCTACTCACAAATCTCAGAAATGGAAAAGATTATTGACGGAAGATACCTAAACTACAGCAAATTTCACTTTTCGGGTACTGATCTGATGCGCTCACTGATGGAGAAAATTAAAGAGGCATCATTGGTTCCAGTTCTGGAAGCACATGAAGAAAGGGTTTACTTAGAAGATGTTTATCACTTCTACACGACCAGGAAGTTCAACACTGATGAGACTGTCATGACTGCTGTTATCGGTGGTAAGAAAGTTGCTATCTCTGCTGCTGTGTTGAGTGAAATTTATAAACTTAAGAACAAAGGAGGGGATGTGACAGACCTTGGGTCTGAAAAGGAAGAGGAGTTCTGGGCTATTTGTGCTAAGAAAGGAGAAAAGATGACTGGGACTTTGATGAAGACCCAGCTGAAGGATGAATATCAGAGATTTGCTGATATTATAGCCAAGGTGCTGGACTGCAGCACAAGTTCTTTGGATGGGCTTCCAAGGAGAAGATACTACACAATGGTGTGTATCTACTACGGTTTAAAGGTTAACTGGGCTGCTCATGTTTATGAGCTACTGAGTGATAAGAGGCTTTCTCATGCCATTTTACTCAGTAATCTGTTTGCATCTCTGCAATGCCCCTTAGGACCAGGGAAGACTACTCATGGTAGCAAAGAGTTCAAACTTTACGAACCAGTGAGAAGAATAGTGGAAGAACCTAAAAGAAAAGCCCCTGCCAAATCCAAGAAGGGCCCCTCTAAGAAGAGCAAAAAGGAGGGACAGACAAGCCAAGTTGCTGAGCCAACAGCACAGTCTGCTGTTGAGGCTAATTCAGCACTTCCTGAGGATGAAGTTCCAGAAAAAGAAATTGAAGATTTTACTAAGGAGATTGAGCAGATGAGGACTGACTCTTCTCCTGAAAGGACAGAGTCTGAGAAGAAATTCCTCTTCAAAGGTTGAAGAGAATGAGAACAAAGAGTGAGGCAAGGGGACCTCCTACTGCCAACCCCCCTGCCAAAAGGATTGCAAAGTCAAAGGCTAAGAGAAAGGTCACCTTCTCTGAAGAGCCTGTTGCAACTGTTAGAGAAACAACAGCAGAAGCAGAAAGACCTGTAACAATTGAAGAACCTGCTGTCCAAGCTGCTAAGATTGATGCTGCTGAAGCTGAAGTTGTTTCTGAAGTTGGAATGTCAACAGAAGACTCGTCTGCTGCACTATCTGCTGAAGTTGAAGAAGCACAGCAGACTAGTACAACACAAGAAGGAGCTACACTGTTGCTGCACCCTACTCCAGTTGCTGCAACCCCTATTCAAGCAGTTGAGAGTCCTGAATCCAGAAGAAAGAGGACTGGCAAGATTTCCACTTACTTAACTGCTGCAGAAATGAAAAGACAAGATGCTGCTGAAAAGCAGAGGATAGCTGCTGAGAAAGCAGAAGAAGAAAGGCAGAAAAGCTTAGAGCTTAAGAGGCTGGAGGAAGAAGCCAGCAAAATGACTCAAGAGCAGAGGGATGCTGTTGAGGCAGCAGAGTTGGCTGCTGCCATTGAAGCTAGCACCAAAGATGCTCATGGTCATCAGCATAGTGGTGGGATAGTTATTGGTGAACAAAGAGATCCAAACAAACCAATACCAGCTATGCCTGCACCAAAAATAAAGCCAAAGAGAAGAGAAGAAGTCAGACTATCTCTTGAAATTGTCAGGGATGATCCTACAATTTTTGAAGAATTTCTCAGAAGGCTTGATGCTGAAAATGAAAGGATAAACCGCCTGACACAGTTCAATGCTGAAAAGATCAGATACAACAGGTGGAGGGAATTCAGACTGACAAAGAGTCCAGCTGAAATGACAAAATGGAAAGCCTTTAATGTTGAAGAAGCATGGGTACTGAAGTGGCTTGAGACAGGTTCTCTAATTCAAGCACTTGATTCAGAATTCTTTCTGGACAAGTTGAGGCTAAAGATAAGTCACATAGTAAAGGCTGAAGCCAAGAAGATCTTCCAATCAATTCCTGAAGACTATGAGGAATCTGAAGACCTCAAGGAAAGATCTATAAAGTTGGCTATTGCTCAAGCAATGGAGCTTTGGGCAAAGAAATCAAGGAAGTTAAGGCGACAACCAAGCTCATTGGTCCCTCTTCCAAACATCAAACAAATTGTCTACGGGCCAAATATCAAACCTTATGAAGAGCTGCCTGAGGAACCTTCATCCACTTTTATTCCTCTTGATAATTTTACTTGGATTTCCAACAGGTCAGCTGTGGACAATGAAGGAATGATGAAGACAGTTGAGACTGTCAAGAAGATTATATCCCCTGCTGATAAAGAAAAAGCAGAGTCTTCTGATCAACCAGAGCAAAAAGAGGGTACATCAGACCCATCTGATCAGAACAAAGCACAGGGTGATAAGTCTGATGCTGCTGATGATTCAAAGAAAGAAGAAGCAATTCCAGCAGATCAGATCAAGGACAAAGAAGTTGCTGCTGAAGGAGATGATCAAGCTAAGGAGAAGGAAAGCACTCCAAGCCATGCTGGTAGTCCAGCAGATCAGTCTCTTGCATTAATAACTCAACCAACAGAGCAACTTATCAAAGAAACACTTCCTGCTACAACAAATATGCCTTCAACTTCTCAAAGTGCTCAGACAAATCTGTTGGACTCCATCCAACAAATGATCACCAAATCTTTGAAGGATATGAAGGAAGAATTAGCTGCAGAAGTGTTAGCTGCTGTCAAACAACCAAATCAGAAAGCTGTTGCTGTCCCAACCGATCTGATAGAAGACACTGCTCAGAATGTTAAATCCATCTGTCAAGATATGGATATACTTAGAAGACGGACTCAGAGCACTACTGAAGGTTGGAGACAGATTGAACAAACAGTTGAAATGGCCCTCCGAGCAGAAGATGAAGTCATGGAAAATATGATGAAAGACTTCACTGCTTCATCAAATTGGATTTTGGGAACTCAAATTCAATTAGGTGATCAAGGAGACGATCTGCTCAAGGAAGTGAGAAATTTCAAGGCCAATCAACTCAGACAACAAGCTCAGATCAATGCTATGGAAGAGAACATCAAGCTTCTCTGTGATTCACTTCTAATTACACCAGTTGTGCCACAATATCCAATCAACCCTGCTGATGATGACAAAAAGGGGGAAGAAAGGGTATTTGGACAGAAGAAAGTTGGTCCTTCTCTTGAAAAGGAAGAAGATAACCAAGCTGAAGCAACTGAAGTGTTGGAAGAATCTGCTGGTGACACTGAAAGAAATATGGGAGAATCAAGCAGACCAACAGAGAAGAGAATTACAGAAGAAGAGCAAGCTGAATTTGAGGAATCTGAAGCAAAAGCCAAGTCTGATAAGGAACTAGCTGCTGCCAAAGATTCAGCTGAAGAATAGCTTGACCCTGATGTAAAATATAAAAAGATAGAGCTGCTAAGAAAAAGGTTCTTTGAAGAGCTGGAAGCTGAGACTTCTAAGTTATCTGATGAAGAATCTGAAAAAGAGGACAAGGAAGCTGAAGAAGAGAAGAAGGAAGAAGACTAGTTTAGGCTAGATTTCCTTTTTATCTTAAAATCCTTGTAATCCTTTTAAAAGTACTTTGCACTTTACATTCTTCAAAACTAGTAATCTGTAATCAGTTTAATCATCTATAAAATAGCAAGTTTGAATCCAACATACTATTTCTATCTCAGAAATTTTTGAGGATCAAAACTTTAGTTTAGGTACAGGTACTTAGCTGGAGTTTTGTTATCATCAAAAAGGGGGAAATTGTTGGATGAAGATGAAGATGAAGATGAAGATGAAAGAAGTCAGAATTTAAGGGAAGGTTTTGATGATTTCCAAAACATCATAATCAGCTAAGTATGGAAAGCTTAGTTCCCTTAGAAGGATCTTTGAACAAGTGAAGAAGATATCAGAAGAGTTCAAAGACCAGATGACTAGTGATCTCTTGCTGAAACAGCAAACAGAAGGGTAGGTCATCAGCCGAGTCAAATCAGATTAGTTCAGTATTTGATCAGCAGAGTACCTATCAGAAGGGTTGCTTCGATCAGCAGAGTGGAAGAGATCATGAGATCAGTTCAACGGTAATAAATGCACTTGGTGTAATAAATGCTGAAAGAGAAGGGTAGTAATGGCAAATGATTGAAGATATCCTCGTATCAGCAGAGTGCATATAATGCAGCATTAAATGTGATGGACAGAAAGTACTGTACACTGTACGGATTGCTGCAGGGAGCCGTTTCAAAAGAGCTGAAGGATGGATGTGAATTGTGATTTGCCTTCAACGGTCATATTTTCATCTCCGTGTATAAATAGAGCTGAATTTCAATCGAGCAAAAAAAAAAACAACAACAATCAGAGATTTCGATTTTGAAGCAGAATTTTTCTAAGTCTCAAAAGCTCGAACAGCTCACTCGTCTGGTGGAAGTCATCTGTTGACAGAAACCCAGTTGAAGAAATCAGAAAAACATTATTTGAGTGATTTTGTAATAGCTGAGTGTTGTGAGGAGTAGATATCCGTCTTTGTGAGTGATATTACTTCGGAGAATAGGTCTTCTTTGTGATTTCCTATTGTGAGCTTACAGCATTTTCATTTGTTGTCTTGGTGTAAGTGGAGAAATATTGTAATCTGTGTGATTATAGTATAACCCAGAATCTAAGTGATCTGGAAGAGTGGACTAAAGGATTTTTATCCATATAACCACTATAAAAATTCTTTGTGTTATCTTGCATTTAAAGTTTTCTTGCATATTTTAAAAAGTTTGCATTTTAAACACTTTGAATCAATCAAAAGATTTTATAAGGAGTTTCTAACTGGGGATAAAATCTTTTAGAACTTAGTTTACTTGTGAAAAACACTTTCAAATAATCCGCTGCAAGTATACTCTTTGAAAACTGTTTTGCAGAAAAACAGCTAAGTCACTGTAAGAAGAGTGGTCAGTCTGCTGTTCAAGATTTGTTCACGATCAGCTTAGTCTGCTTACTGTTCTTCATCAGCTTAGTCTGCTGACAGAAGACTGAAAAGTTTTTAAGTTCAAAAATTTTCAGAGGTCTATTCACCCCCCCCCCCTCTAGACCTCATCTGACCACTTGGGACCAACACTAATGATTGATTTGGGGAGTTGTGAAAATATGGTGTCTCAATCTATGATCGAAAAGTTGAAACCCAAGTGCGAGAAGCATCCGAAACCATACAAAGTTTCGTGGTTCAAGAAAGGGGGTGAAGTTCTAGTTTCTCAAAGAAGTCGTATCAAGTTTTCAATAGGAAAGTACGAAGATGAAGCATACTTTGATGTTCTCCCCATGGATGCTTGTCATCTTCTATTGGGAAGGCCATGGCAATTTGATCGAGATGTTCATCATGATGGAAAGAAGAATACTTATTCTGTTTTCAAGAATGGAATGAAGTATGTCTTGATTCCTTTAAGAGATGCGCCAAGTAGCATTTGTCCCAAAAATCAAGTTAGTTTGCTGTCCTACAAGGAATTCAAAGAGGAAAAAGTGATGTATGCTTTAGTAGCGGTGGAAGCAAGTGACGACAACCATGAGGACATTCACCCAGATGTTGTAAAGATTTTGGAGGAATTTAAAGGCTTGACTCCTAACGAATTACCGGCTGGTCTACCCTCAATACGTGATATACAACATCAAATCGATTTCATTCCATGTGCTATTCTTCCTAATTTGCCTCATTATAGAATGACACCTAAAGAACATGATGAATTACAACGACAAGTAGAAGAATTACTTGCTAAGGGTCACATTAAAGAGTCTCTAAGTCCTTGTGCTGTTCCTGCACTTTTAACTCCAAAAAAAGACGGTTCTTGGAGAATGTGCATTGATAGTAGGGCTGTGAATAAAATTACAATCAAATATAGATTTCCTATTCCTCGATTAGATGACATGTTTGACATGCTTGCGGGGGCAAAAATTTATTCTAAAATTGATCTTCGAAGTGGATACCATCAAATACGAATAAGGGCTGGTGATGAATGGAAAACCGCTTTTAAGACTAAACATGGGTTGTATGAATGGTTTGTTATGCCCTTTGGTCTTTGCAACGCTCCAAGTACTTTTATGAGACCGATGACTCATGTTCTAAAGGATTTTATTGGAAAATTTGTTGTTGTATATTTTGATGACATCTTAATTTACAGCGGTGACAAAAATCAGCACATGGAACACTTGAGAAAGGTGTTCAAAGCTTTGAATGACAATCAGTTGTACATTAATCTCAAGAAGTGTTCTTTCATGACTAATGAAGTTGTATTTTTAGGCTATATTGTGAGTGCAGAAGGGTTACGAATGGATGGACAAAAGATTCAAGCAATTATTGAATGGCCAACCCCGAAGAATTTCACCGATATTAGGAGCTTTCATGGGCTTGCTTCTTTTTATCGGCGCTTCATCAAAAGTTTCAGTACTATTGTTGCTCCTATAATGGATGTATTGAAGAGTAAAGAATTCAAGTGGACTAGTGAAGCGGAGCAGAGTTTCCAACTTTTGAAGAGTAAACTTGTCGAAGCACCGGTTCTAGCATTACCGGATTTCTCTAAAATCTTCCAAGTGGATTGTGATGCTTCTAATGTTGGCATAGGTGCTGTCCTAATGCAGCAAGGAAGGCCTGTTGCTTACTTTAGTGAGAAGCTCAATGGTTCGAAGCTAAAATATTCGACCTATGACAAAGAATTATATGCTGTTGTTCGAGCTTTAAATCATTGGGAAGGTTATCTTATTGGAGTTGAGTTCGTTCTCTATTCCGACCATGAAGCACTAAGATTTCTCAAGGCACAAAAGAAACTAAGCTCAAGGCATGCCGGTTGGGTATCTTATATGGAAAAGTTCAATTTTGTCTTGAAACACAAAGATGGGACTTGGTCCTAATGCTTATCGTGTACAACTTCCTAATGGTATGAAGATTAGTCCCGTGTTTAACATAAGTGATTTATATCCTTATTATGGTGATCATGATGATTCAACATTGGTCGAAGATGATATCTCTTCACTATCAACAAATTCAGTTCAAGAGTTTATTGATGTCTTGGATACAAGATCAATTACTACACGTCGAGGTACTTATACTCAATATCTTGTTCATTGGACTGGTAAGCCAAGTTCAGAAGATGCATGGATATCTGGAGAGGAGCTTAAAAGTATTAATCCATCTCTTTGGTTCGATCTCAATTCGAACTCGAGGGCGAGTTCTTTTCAAGCCGAGGAGAATGATGTAAATGCTGTGTCCCAGAATCTGTTTCTGCAGAAAGGGAAACTTTAAACGCAAAACTGTTTTGATTGGCAAGGAACTAGAAGGTCTATAATACATGGTTAGAAAGCTATGGAAGTCTAGTTTTCAGAACACTAAGCGGTTTACGAAACGAAGTTCTGTGGAGAAAGTTATGTTCATTTTACTAAAGGCTGCCAGATTGCACTCGGGAGACAACAAAACTTATGTCTTTTGGTATTTCTAAGAGTCTTACTTGATTTGTTAGTCAATTTTCAAATTAGTATCATTGTTATCAGAAAATAAGGTCATATTTTATATTTCCTATGAGTCAAGATTCAAGTTTAAATTGGGAAATTGTAAGACCATTAAAATTGTTATTTCCTATATTTTGGAGGGATGTTCCAAAACTTCTATTTAAACCCTTCAATATGAATAAATAAGAGATGAGTTTAAGTATAAAAATTATATTTGTTTGCAAGTGTTCTTGCATTAAGAGGGAGTGATTCCTCTTTTACAAGTGAGTGACTTGGTCGCGTTGAGAGATTCCGCGATTAGTAGCGTCGAGTGAGTCCGCTACCGCCGGTTGAGTGATTCCCGGTCATCTATCCCTTCATATCCTTTACGTTCTGGGTTTTGGCCTGCATCAAGTGGTCTTACAATTTCCCAATATAAACTTGAATCTTGACTCATAGGAAATATAAAATATGACCTTATTTTCTGATAACAATGATACTAATTTGAAAATTGACTAACAAATCAAGTAAGACTCTTAGAAATACCAAAAGACATAAGTTTTGTTGTTTCCCGAGTGCAATCTGGCAGCCTTTAGTAAAATGAACATAACTTTCTCCACAGAACTGTTTCGTAAACCGCTTAGTGTTCTGAAAACTAGACTTCCATAGATTTCTAACCATGTATGATAGACCTTCTAGTTCCTTGCCAATCAAAACATTTTTGCATTTAAAGTCGCCCTTTCTGCAGAAACAGATTCTGGGACACAGCATTTACATCATTCTCCTCGGCTTGAAAAGAACTCGCCCTCGAGTTCGAATTGAGATCGAACCAAAGCGATGGATTAATACTTTTAAGCTCCTCTCCAGATATCCATGCATCTTCTGAACTTGGCTTACCAGTCCAATGAACAAGATATTGAGTATAAGTACCTCGACGTGTAGTAATTGATCTTGTATCCAAGACATCAATAAACTCTTGAACTGAATTTGTTGATAGTGAAGAGATATCATCTTCGACCAATGTTGAATCATCATGATCACCATAATAAGGATATAAATCACTTATGTTAAACACGGGACTAATCTTCATACCATCAGGAAGTTGTACACGATAAGCATTAGGACCAAGTTTCTTAAGTATTCGACATGGACCAAACTTTCTTGGCTTGAGCTTGTTGTAAGTTCCAGTTGGAAATCTTTCTTTTCGGAGATAAACCATGACCAAATCACCTTCTTCAAACTCTTTTTTTCTTCGATGAACATCAGCTTTTGATTTGTAGATTTGAGAAGTTTGTTGCAATTGCTCACGAACTTGCTTGTGAATGTTTCGGATATGGGAAGCAAGCTCCTCCGCATCCATGCTAATTCGTGACTGATTTTGTAACGGCACAAGATCCAAAATCTGATTTGGTTGTAGACCATAAACCACTTCAAAAGGTGTCTTACAATTTCCCAATATAAACTTGAATCTTGACTCATAGGAAATATAAAATATGACCTTATTTTCTGATAACAATGATACTAATTTGAAAATTGACTAACAAATCAAGTAAGACTCTTAGAAATACCAAAAGACATAAGTTTTGTTGTTTCCCGAGTGCAATCTGGCAGCCTTTAGTAAAATGAACATAACTTTCTCCACAGAACTTCGTTTTGTAAACCGCTTAGTGTATTGAAAACTAGACTTCCATAGCTTTCTAACCATGTATGATAGACCTTCTAGTTCCTTGCCAATCAAAACAGTTTTGCGTTTAAAGTCGCCCTTTCTGCAGAAACAGATTTTGGGACACAGCATTTACATCATTCTCCTCGGCTTGAAAAGAACTCGCCCTCGAGTTCGAATTGAGATCGAACCAAAGCGATGGATTAATACTTTTAAGCTCCTCTCCAGATATCCATGCATCTTCTGAACTTGGCTTACCAGTCCAATGAACAAGATATTGAGTATAAGTACCTCGACGTGTAGTAATTGATCTTGTATCCAAGACATCAATAAACTCTTGAACTGAATTTGTTGATAGTGAAGTGATATCATCTTCGACCAATGTTGAATCATCATGATCACCATAATAAGGATATAAATCACTTATGTTAAACACGGGACTAATCTTCATACCATCAGGAAGTTGTACACGATAAGCATTAGGACCAAGTTTCTTAAGTATTCGACATGGACCAAACTTTCTTGGCTTGAGCTTGTTGTAAGTTCCAGTTGGAAATCTTTCTTTTCGGAGATAAACCATGACCAAATCACCTTCTTCAAACTCTTTTTTTCTTCGATGAACATCAGCTTTTGATTTGTAGATTTGAGAAGTTTGTTGCAATTGCTCACGAACTTCCTTGTGAATGTTTCGGATATGGGAAGCAAGCTCCTCCGCATCCATGCTAATTCGTGACTGATTTTGTAACGGCACAAGATCCAAAATCTGATTTGGTTGTAGACCATAAACCACTTCAAAAGGTGTCTTACAATTTCCCAATATAAACTTGAATCTTGACTCATAGGAAATATAAAATATGACCTTATTTTCTGATAACAATGATACTAATTTGAAAATTGACTAACAAATCAAGTAAGACTCTTAGAAATACCAAAAGACATAAGTTTTGTTGTTTCCCAAGTGCAATCTGGCACCCTTTAGTAAAATGAACATAACTTTCTCCACAGAACTTCGTTTTGTAAATCGCTTAGTGTTCTGAAAACTAGACTTCCATAGCTTTCTAACCATGTATGATAGACCTTCTAGTTCCTTGCCAATCAAAACAGTTTTGCGTTTAAAGTCGCCCTTTCTGCAGAAACAGATTTTGGGACACAGCATTTACATCATTCTCCTCGGCTTGAAAAGAACTCGCCCTCAAGTTCGAATTGAGATCGAACCAAAGCGATGGATTAATACTTTTAAGCTCCACTCCAGATATCCATGCATCTTCTGAACTTGGCTTACCAGTCCAATGAACAAGATATTGAGTATAAGTACCTCGACGTGTAGTAATTGATCTTGTATCCAAGACATCAATAAACTCTTGAACTGAATTTGTTGATAGTGAAGAGATATCATCTTCGACCAATGTTGAATCATCATGATCACCATAATAAGGATATAAATCACTTATGTTAAACACGGGACTAATCTTCATACCATCAGGAAGTTGTACACGATAAGCATTAGGACCAAGTTTCTTAAGTATTCGACATGGACCAAACTTTCTTGGCTTGAGCTTGTTGTAAGTTCCAGTTGGAAATCTTTCTTTTCGGAGATAAACCATGACCAAATCACCTTCTTCAAACTCTTTTTTTCTTCGATGAACATCAGCTTTTGATTTGTAGATTTGAGAAGTTTGTTGCAATTGCTCACGAACTTGCTTGTGAATGTTTCGGATATTGGAAGCAAGCTCCTCCGCATCCATGCTAATTCGTGACTGATTTTGTAACGGCACAAGATCCAAAATCTGATTTGGTTGTAGACCATAAACCACTTCAAAAGGTGTCTTACAATTTCCCAATATAAACTTGAATCTTGACTCATAGGAAATATAAAATATGACCTTATTTTCTGATAACAATGATAATAATTTGAAAATTGACTAACAAATCAAGTAAGACTCTTAGAAATACCAAAAGACATAAGTTTTGTTGTTTCCCGAGTGCAATCTGGCAGCCTTTAGTAAAATGAACATAACTTTCTCCACAGAACTTCGTTTTGTAAACCGCTTAGTGTTCTGAAAACTAGACTTCCATAGCTTTCTAACCATGTATGATAGACCTTCTAGTTCCTTGCCAATCAAAACAGTTTTGCGTTTAAAGTCTCCCTTTCTGCAGAAACAGATTTTGGGACACAGCATTTACATCATTCTCCTCGGCTTGAAAAGAACTCGCCCTCGAGTTCGAATTGAGATCGAACCAAAGCGATGGATTAATACTTTTAAGCTCTTCTCCAGATATCCATGCATCTTCTGAACTTGGCTTACCAGTCCAATGAACAAGATATTGAGTATAAGTACCTCGACGTGTAGTAATTGATCTTGTATCCAAGACATCAATAAACTCTTGAACTGAATTTGTTGATAGTGAAGAGATATCATCTTCGACCAATGTTGAATCATCATGATCACCATAATAAGGATATAAATCACTTATGTTAAACACGGGACTAATCTTCATACCATCAGGAAGTTGTACACGATAAGCATTAGGACCAAGTTTCTTAAGTATTCGACATGGACCAAACTTTCTTGGCTTGAGCTTGTTGTAAGTTCCAGTTGGAAATCTTTCTTTTCGGAGATAAACCATGACCAAATCACCTTCTTCAAACTCTTTTTTTCTTCGATGAACATCAGCTTTTGATTTGTAGATTTGAGAAGTTTGTTGCAATTGCTCACGAACTTCCTTGTGAATGTTTCGGATATGGGAAGCAAGCTCCTCCGCATCCATGCTAATTCGTGACTGATTTTGTAACGGCACAAGATCCAAAATCTGATTTGGTTGTAGACCATAAACCACTTCAAAAGGTGTCTTACAATTTCCCAATATAAACTTGAATCTTGACTCATAGGAAATATAAAATATGACTTTATTTTCTGATAACAATGATACTAATTTGAAAATTGACTAACAAATCAAGTAAGACTCTTAGAAATACCAAAAGACATAAGTTTTGTTGTTTCCCAAGTGCAATCTGGCAGCCTTTAGTAAAATGAACATAACTTTCTCCACAGAACTTCGTTTTGTAAACCGCTTAGTGTTCTGAAAACTAGACTTCCATAGCTTTCTAACCATGTATGATAGACCTTCTAGTTCTTTGCCAATCAAAACAGTTTTGCGTTTAAAGTCGCCCTTTCTGCAGAAACAGATTTTGGGACACAGCATTTACATCATTCTCCTCGGCTTGAAAAGAACTCGCCCTCAAGTTCGAATTGAGATCGAACCAAAGCGATGGATTAATACTTTTAAGCTCCTCTCCAGATATCCATGCATCTTCTGAACTTGGCTTACCAGTCCAATGAACAAGATACTGAGTATAAGTACCTCGACGTGTAGTAATTGATCTTGTATCCAAGACATCAATAAACTCTTGAACTGAATTTGTTGATAGTGAAGAGATATCATCTTCGACCAATGTTGAATCATCATGATCACCATAATAAGGACATAAATCACTTATGTTAAACACGGGACTAATCTTCATACAATCAGGAAGTTGTACACGATAAGCATTAGGACCAAGTTTCTTAAGTATTCGACATGGACCAAACTTTCTTGGCTTGAGCTTGTTGTAAGTTCCAGTTGGAAATCTTTCTTTTCGGAGATAAACCATAACCAAATCACCTTCTTCAAACTCTTTTTTTCTTCGATGAACATCAGCTTTTGATTTGTAGATTTGAGAAGTTTGTTGCAATTGCTCACGAACTTGCTTGTGAATGTTTCGGATATGGGAAGCAAGCTCCTCCGCATCCATGCTAATTCGTGACTGATTTTGTAACGGCACAAGATCCAAAATCTGATTTGGTTGTAGACCATAAACCACTTCAAAAGGTGTCTTACAATTTCCCAATATAAACTTGAATCTTGACTCATAGGAAATATAAAATATGACCTTATTTTCTGATAACAATGATACTAATTTGAAAATTGACTAACAAATCAAGTAAGACACTTAGAAATACCAAAAGACATAAGTTTTGTTGTTTCCCGAGTGCAATCTGGCAGCCTTTAGTAAAATGAACATAACTTTCTCCAAAGAACTTCGTTTTGTAAACCGCTTAGTGTTCTTAAAACTAGACTTCCATAGCTTTCTAACCATGTATGATAGACCTTCTAGTTCCTTGCCAATCAAAACAGTTTTGCGTTTAAAGTCGCCCTTTCTGCAGAAACAGATTTTGGGACACAGCATTTACATCATTCTCCTCGGCTTGAAAAGAACTCGCCCTCGAGTTCGAATTGAGATCGAACCAAAGCGATGGATTAATACTTTTAAGCTCCTCTCCAGATATCCGTGCATCTTCTGAACTTGGCTTACCAGTCCAATGAACAAGATATTGAGTATAAGTACCTCGACGTGTAGTAATTGATCTTGTATCCAAGACATCAATAAACTCTTGAACTGAATTTGTTGATAGTGAAGAGATATCATCTTCGACCAATGTTGAATCATCATGATCACCATAATAAGGATATAAATCACTTATGTTAAACACGGGACTAATCTTCATACCATCAGGAAGTTGTACACGATAAGCATTAGGACCAAGTTTCTTAAGTATTCGACATGGACCAAACTTTCTTGGCTTGAGCTTGTTGTAAGTTCCAGTTGGAAATCTTTCTTTTCGGAGATAAACCATGACCAAATCACCTTCTTCAAACTCTTTTTTTCTTCGATGAACATCAGCTTTTGATTTGTAGATTTGAGAAGTTTGTTGCAATTGCTCACGAACTTGCTTGTGAATGTTTCGGATATGGGAAGAAAGCTCCTCCGCATCCATGCTAATTCGTGACTGATTTTGTAACGGCACAAGATCCAAAATCTGATTTGGTTGTAGACCATAAACCACTTCAAAAGGTGTCTTACAATTTCCCAATATAAACTTGAATCTTGACTCATAGGAAATATAAAATATGACCTTATTTTCTGATAACAATGATACTAATTTGAAAATTGACTAACAAATCAAGTAAGACTCTTAGAAATACCAAAAGACATAAGTTTTGTTGTTTCCCGAGTGCAATCTGGCAGCCTTTAGTAAAATGAACATAACTTTCTCCACATAACTTCGTTTTGTAAACCGCTTAGTGTTCTGAAAACTAGACTTCCATAGCTTTCTAACCATGTATGATAGACCTTCTAGTTCCTTGCCAATCAAAACAGTTTTGCGTTTAAAGTCGCCCTTTCTGCAGAAACAGATTTTGGGACACAGCATTTACATCATTCTCCTCGGCTTGAAAAGAACTCGCCCTCGAGTTCGAATTGAGATCGAACCAAAGCGATGGATTAATACTTTTAAGCTCCTCTCCAGATATCCATGCATCTTCTGAACTTGGCTTACCAGTCCAATGAACAAGATATTGAGTATAAGTACCTCGACGTGTAGTAATTGATCTTGTATCCAAGACATCAATAAACTCTTGAATTGAATTTGTTGATAGTGAAGAGATATCATCTTCGACCAATGTTGAATCATCATGATCACCATAATAAGGATATAAATCACTTATGTTAAACACGGGACTAATCTTCATACCATCAGGAAGTTGTACACGATAAGCATTAGGACAAAGTTTCTTAAGTATTCGACATGGACCAAACTTTCTTGGCTTGAGCTTGTTGTAAGTTCCAGTTGGAAATCTTTCTTTTCGGAGATAAACCATGACCAAATCACCTTCTTCAAACTCTTTTTTTCTTCGATGAACATCAGCTTTTAATTTGTAGATTTGAGAAGTTTGTTGCAATTGCTCACGAACTTGCTTGTGAATGTTTCGGATATGGGAAGCAAGCTCCTCCGCATCCATGCTAATTCGTGACTGATTTTGTAACGGCACAAGATCCAAAATCTGATTTGGTTGTAGACCATAAACCACATCAAAAGGTGTCTTACAATTTCCCAATATAAACTTGAATCTTGACTTATAGGAAATATAAAATATGACCTTATTTTCTGATAACAATGATACTAATTTGAAAATTGACTAACAAATCAAGTAAGACTCTTAGAAATACCAAAAGACATTAGTTTTGTTGTTTCCCGAGTGCAATCTGGCAGCCTTTAGTAAAATGAACATAACTTTCTCCACAGAACTTCGTTTTGTAAACCGCTTAGTGTTCTGAAAACTAGACTTCCATAGCTTTCTAACCATGTATGATAGACCTTCTAGTTCCTTGCCAATCAAAACAGTTTTGCGTTTAAAGTCGCCCTTTCTGCAGAAACAGATTTTGGGACACAGCATTTACATCATTCTCCTCGGCTTGAAAAGAACTCGCCCTCAAGTTCGAATTGAGATCGAACCAAAGCGATGGATTAATACTTTTAAGCTCCTCTCCAGATATCCATGCATCTTCTGAACTTGGCTTACCAGTCCAATGAACAAGATATTGAGTATAAATACCTCGACGTGTAGTAATTGATCTTGTATCCAAGACATCAATAAACTCTTGAACTGAATTTGTTGATAGTGAAGAGATATCATCTTCGACCAATGTTGAATCATCATGATCACCATAATAAGGATATAAATCACTTATGTTAAACACGGGACTAATCTTCATACCATCAGGAAGTTGTACAAGATAAGCATTAGGACCAAGTTTCTTAAGTATTCGACATGGACCAAACTTTCTTGGCTTGAGCTTGTTGTAAGTTCCAGTTGGAAATCTTTCTTTTCGGAGATAAACCATGAACAAATCACCTTCTTCAAACTCTTTTTTTCTTCGATGAACATCAGCTTTTGATTTGTAGATTTGAGAAGTTTGTTGCACTTGCTCACGAACTTGCTTGTGAATGTTTCGGATATGGGAAGCAAGCTCCTCCGCATCCATGCTAATTCGTGACTGATTTTGTAATGGCACAAGATCCAAAATCTGATTTGGTTGTAGACCATAAACCACTTCAAAAGGTGTCTTCTTGGTAGACCTACTCAAAGAACTATTGTAGGCAAATTCAGCTTGTGGAAGAACAAGCTCCCATTTCTTTGGATACTCGCCTATCAAACTCCTAAGCATGTTACCGAGCGATCGGTTAACCACTTCAGTCTGGCCATTGGTTTGTGGATGACAAGTGCTGGAGAATTGCAATTGAGTTCATAGCAGCCCCCAAAGTGTCTTCCAAAAGTTACTCACAAACCGTACGTCACGATCTGAAGTTATGGATTTTGGATCCCCATGTAAGCGCACAACCTCACGAAAGAACAAAGTTGCTACTTGAGAGGAATCAGTAGAGCTTTTGCAAGGTATGAAATGGGCCATCTTAGAGAAACGATCTACCACAACAAGTATACTATCTTTGCCTTGTTGCGTTCTTGGCAAACCAAGAATAAAGTCCATTGAGAGATCTTCCCAAGGAATATTTGGTACAGGAAGAGGTTGGTATAAACCCGTATTTTGCGTGTTTCCTTTTGCTCTTTGACAAATGCCACACCTTTGAACAAAGTTTGCTACGTCTCGTTTCAAGGATGGCCAAAAATAAAGCCCTTTAATGAGTGCTTCAGTTTTATCACGTCCAAAATGACCACCAAGCCCACCACTATGCAATTCTTGTATGATGAGCAATCGCAATGACCCTTGTGGAATGCATAGTTGTTCCCCCTTGAATAAATAACCATTCATTTGCAAATA
This sequence comes from Penstemon eatonii, assembly GCA_038501285.1. Lineage (NCBI taxonomy): Eukaryota > Viridiplantae > Streptophyta > Magnoliopsida > Lamiales > Plantaginaceae > Penstemon > Penstemon eatonii. The sequence goes on along the minus strand of CM076710.1, from coordinate 32,761,539 downwards.
TTCAATATTAGAATTGTTATTTAACTCATTTATAACCTTCGAAAAGAATGGATCAGTTGCATATTGTTCTGGTAGAATATCAAACCCAATGATATCGTAAGAAAGCGTAGTCAAGAGACTATACTTTCGGCTCAATGCATCAGCGATCCTGTTGGAAGTCCCATCTTTGTGTTTCAAGACAAAATTGAACTTTTCCATATAAGATACCCAACCGGCATGCCTTGAGCTTAGTTTCTTTTGTGCCTTGAGAAATCTTAGTGCTTCATGGTCGGAATAGAGAACGAACTCAACTCCAATAAGATAACCTTCCCAATGATGTAAAGCTCGAACAACAGCATATAATTCTTTGTCATAGGTCGAATATTTTAGCTTCGAACCATTGAGCTTCTCACTAAAGTAAGCAACATGCCTTCCTTGCTGCATTAGGACAGCACCTATGCCAACATTAGAAGCATCACAATCCACTTGGAAGATTTTAGAGAAATCCGGTAATGCTAGAACCGGTGCTCCGACAAGTTTACTCTTCAAAAGTTGGAAACTCTGCTCCGCTTCACTAGTCCACTTGAATTATTTACTCTTCAATACATCCATTATAGGAGCAACAATAGTACTGAAACTTTTGATGAAGCGCCGATAAAAAGAAGCAAGCCCATGAAAGCTCCTAATATCGGCGAAATTCTTCGGGGTTGGCCATTCAATAATTGCTTGAATCTTTTGTCCATCCATTCGTAACCCTTCTGCACTCACAATATAGCCTAAAAATACAACTTCATTAGTCATGAAAGAACACTTCTTGAGATTAATGTACAACTGATTGTCATTCAAAGCTTTGAACACCTTTCTCAAGTGTTCCATGTGCTGATTTTTGTCACCGCTGTAAATTAAGATGTCATCAAAATATACAACAACAAATTTTCCAATAAAATCCTTTAGAACATGAGTCATCAGTCTCATAAAAGTACTTGGAGCGTTGCAAAGACCAAAGGGCATAACCAACCATTCATACAACCCATGTTTAGTCTTAAAAGCGGTTTTCCATTCATCACCAGCCCTTATTCGTATTTGATGGTATCCACTTCGAAGATCAATTTTAGAATAAATTTTTGCCCCCGCAAGCATGTCAAACATGTCATCTAATCGAGGAATAGGAAATCTATATTTGATTGTAATTTTATTCACAGCCCTACTATCAATGCACATTCTCCAAGAACCGTCTTTTTTTGGAGTTAAAAGTGCAGGAACAGCACAAGGACTTAGAGACTCTTTAATGTGACCCTTAGCAAGTAATTCTTCTACTTGTCGTTGTAATTCATCATGTTCTTTAGGTGTCATTCTATAATGAGGCAAATTAGGAAGAATAGCACCTGGAATGAAATCGATTTGATGTTGTATATCACGTATTGAGGGTAGACCAGCCGGTAATTCGTTAGGAGTCAAGCCTTTAAATTCCTCCAAAATCTTTACAACATCTGGGTGAATGTCCTCATGGTTGTCGTCACTTGCTTCCACCGCTACTAAAGCATACATCACTTTTTCCTCTTTGAATTCCTTGTAGGACAGCAAACTAACTTGATTTTTGGGACAAATGCTACTTGGCGCATCTCTTAAAGGAATCAAGACATACTTCATTCCATTCTTGAAAACAGAATAAGTATTCTTCTTTCCATCATGATGAACATCTCGATCAAATTGCCATGGCCTTCCTAATAGAAGATGACAAGCATCCATGGGGAGAACATCAAAGTATGCTTCATCTTCGTACTTTCCTATTGAAAACTTGATACGACTTCTTTGAGAAACTAGAACTTCACCCCCTTTCTTGAACCACGAAACTTTCTATGATTTCGGATGCTTCTCGCACTTGAGTTTCAACTTTTCAATCATAGATTGAGACACCATATTTTCACAACTCCCCGAATCAATCATTAGAACACATTTTTTTCCTTCGGATATGCAATAGGTACGAAAAATGTTGTGGCGCAGCCATAAATCATCTTTTTGGACAGCCATCATTCGTTGAATGACTAGACTTTCAGCATCACTTTCAGGTTGACAATACTCTTCTTCTACTTCTGGCTCTATTTCATCATCAAAATGAGGGGGGTCGTCTTCTTCACCATCTTGGCCTTCCTCAACAAGGTGAAGTTCAGCTTTCTTCTTTGGACACTCGTATGCTTTGTGATCGAGTTCTCCACATCTAAAGCATGGCTTTGGTGAAAGTTGTGAGGATTTTCCTCGTTCCTTGCTCCATTGTCCAAGATTTTGAGATGGTGTCTTAGTTGTTGGTGCTGCACCTTTGTTGGTTTGAGCACATTGAAAGTTTTGGAACTTTCACCTTTCTTGAATGAGTTTAATTTTAACTTTTCCTCAGCTTTGAGGGCCATCTGGTAAGCTTCTTCGAGTGAATTGAGACATAGCATATAAAGCTCTCCACGAATCGAACTCTTCAAGCCAGTGACATAGCGAGCTACAAGCTGGTCACTGCTCTCGTACAACTCAATCCGACTCATGTACTTGTAAAATTCTTCGGTGTAGTTTGCAACAGATTGATCTACTCGTTGTCGCAATAAATGGAACTTCTGGTACAATGTTTGATTGTAGTCCAAAGGCAGAAACTTCTCATCCAACATCAACTTCATCTCGAGCCAAGTATTAACCCGAGGCAGCCCTTTTCTTTCTCTACCGCATTGATATTGTTGCCACCAAATAAGTGCGTGACCTTTCAACTTCGTGGCTACAAACTGAACCTTTCTTTGATCTGTGAGATTTTTCCACTCAAAAAAGGCCTCAAGTGAAGCTTTCCAATCGCAATACTCATCCGGATTCAACTTTCCATCAAAGTCCGGGACTCCTACTTGAATGGTTCTATCGCCTCCTTCAAGAGCCTTTGCCAAACGTTCCATCACCGAATCGTTTTGTGCGGCTTAAGGATTTTCAAAACCACTAGCTGAACTTGTGGAATCTCCAACTTCATCAAAGACTTCATTTTCACGAGCTTGAGATGTATTTCCCCTATTTCGAGTAGGAGACATTGGCTTTCTTGCAAGAAGTTCAGTAACCATTTGCCGTAGTTCAGCAATTTCTGCGTGGATGTTGACGTCTTCAATGTTTCTTCGACGACGGGGCGGCATGTTGATTGATCAGAATATGAGCAACAGAGGTGTAACCTGCTCTGATACCACTTGATGCAGGCCGAAACCCGCAACGTAAAGGAAATGAAAGGATAGATAACCGGGAATCACTCAACCGGCGGTAGCGGACTCACTCGACGCTACTAATCGCGGAATCTCTCGACGCGACCAAGTCACTCACTTGTAAAAGAGGAATCACTCACTCTTAATGCAAGAACACTTGCAAACAAATATAATTTTTATACTTAAACTCATCTCTTATTTATTCATTTTGAAGGGTTTAAATAGAAGCTTTGGAACATCCCTCCAAAATATAGGAAATAACAATTTTAATGGTCTTACAATTTCCCAATATAAACTTGTTGATGCAGGCCAAAACCCACAACGTAAAGGATATGAAGGGATAGATGACCGGGAATCACTCAACCGGCGGTAGCGGACTCACTCGACGCTACTAATCGCGGAATCTCTCGACGCGACCAAGTCACTCACTTGTAAAAGAGGAATCACTCACACTTAATGCAAGAACATTTGCAAACAAATATAATTTTTATACTTAAACTCATCTCTTATTTATTCATTTTGAAGGGTTTAAATAGAAGTTTTGGAACATCCCTCCAAAATATAGGAAATAACAATTTTAATGGTCTTACAATTTCCCAATATAAACTTGAATCTTGACTCATAGGAAATATAAAATATGACCTTATTTTCTGATAACAATGATACTAATTTGAAAATTGACTAACAAATCAAGTAAGACTCTTAGAAATACCAAAAGACATAAGTTTTGTTGTTTCCCGAGTGCAATCTGGCAGCCTTTAGTAAAATGAACATAACTTTCTCCACAGAACTTCGTTTCGTAAACCGCTTAGTGTTCTGAAAACTAGACTTCCATAGATTTCTAACCATGTATGATAGACCTTCTAGTTCCTTGCCAATCAAAACAGTTTTGCGTTTAAAGTCGCCCTTTCTGCAGAAACAGATTCTGGGACACAGCATTTACATCAGCAAGCCGATCAAATGGCTAAAAAGTTAGAGGAGTTCCAGTTTCAGAGTACTGCTCGGATTAGCGAGTTGGAATCTCAAGTGTCAAGTCTTCAAGCCTCTTTAGAGGAGTATGAGGTGAATATTCCTCTTAGTGGACTTAGGGATCGTTACGGCCGGAATCCCGACGAGAAAGTAATTCGTGAATTCCTCAAATCTCCTGTTCATACAGCGATGGTATACGAGATGGTCCGTCCTCTCCTTGAAAATACCTTTAAGAAGGAGATTCATCAGTTGGTCGCTTTCGACATGATAGATGATCGTCGAAAGGAATATTTTAAAGCGGCACATATTCGGTTGAACCGCTATGGCGAAGTATACTCTCCTTCCGAGCTTCCAGATGTCGTATATCAAAATTTTCCTTTGGCACACCTCGTCAAAGAGTTCGGAAAACCATTGCCGATTCCTCCTTCTGACGTTAACGATGAGCTTGATGAGAATTTTATTGAGATCGAGAGGAAGAGGAAGAGGTTTTTGAGCCAGCAGAAGGAGAAAACATCGTTAGCGAGCAAACAATTCCGGAGGGCGATCAGGCTGTATGATATATTGATTCATGAAGATACGCTTGTAACCATTTATTGTAGGTTTAAATGTAATTTTACACTTTTTTAACCCTTTGTACGCTAAACGTTTCAGATTCTGACAGTCACGTCCTTTCATCTTCGCCGTAATAATTAGGACAAGTCATTAACTTCGCCGTAATCATTATGCGTGTGTCTTTTCAAATTCTAGTGTTTATTCCAAGGCCAGTTTTTCTATTTCGCGCCCTTTCCTTGGGTCTGTCGCGTCTTTTCGTATAAAAGCCTTTTCTATTTCGCGTCCTTTCCTTGGATCAATGTATACTCGACTCGTTATAATTTAGACTTAGGTTTTTATACCAAAAGCCTTTTAGTCGTGGTAAACAGATCGAGGAGTGTTTATTGAGCGGATCAATGTATACTCGACTCGTTATAATTTAGACTTAGGTTTTTATACCAAAAGCCTTTTAGTCGTGGTAAACAGATCGAGGAGTGTTTATTGAGCGGATCAATGTATACTCGACTCGTTATAATTTAGACTTAGGTTTTTATACCAAAAGCCTTTTAATCGTTGTAAATATATCGAGGAGTGTTTATTGAGCGGATCAATGTATACTCGACTCGTTATAATTTAGACTTAGGTTTTTATACCAAAAGCCTTTTAATCGTTGTAAATATATCGAGGAGTGTTTATTGAGCGGATCAATGTATACTTGACTCGTTATAATTTAGACTTAGGTTTTTATACCAAAAGCCTTTTAATCGTTGTAAATATATCGAGGAGTGTTTATTGAGCGGATCAATGTATACTCGACTCGTTTATTGTTTAGACTTAGGTTTTAAATACCAAAAGTCTTTTAATCGTCATAAGTAGATCGAGGAGTTTTTATTGAGCGGATCAATGTATACTCGACTCGTGTATTGTTTAGACTTAGGTTTTAATACCTAAAGTCTTTTAATCGTCATAAGTAGATCGAGGAGTTTTTATTGAGCGGATCAATGTATACTCGACTCGTGTATTGTTTAGACTTAGGTTTTAATACCTAAAGTCTTTTAATCGTTGAAACAAAATTGACCGAGGAGTTTTTATTGAGCGGATCAATGTATACTCGACTCGTTTGTGTGGTTGGATCGAGGAGTGTTTATTGAGCGGATCAATGTATACTTAACTCCTTTTGTCCCGATCTCAACCAATATGATAGTAGACTTCCAAGGAGTGTTTACCGAAACAATCGATTTATACCTAATCTTGACTTAATATTTAAAATTGCTAAAATCTTTAATAATTGAACTGTAGGCTAAGGCCTTTATTACAAAGATTAAAACTTAATAAAATAAAATAAGATAAAGCAGCATAATCTGCTAAAATTTATTTACCATAGTATTTCCTAAGGTTGACTGCATTCCAGGTTCTTGGTAAGGCTGTTCCATCCAAGTGTGCAATTTTGTATGAACCTTTCTTTCCTACGCCAATGACAACGTAAGGTCCATCCCAATTTTGTTGTAATTTTCCCACATACTTTGATACTTCTACCTTTTTCAAGACCAGGTCTCCTTCTTTGAAGGTTCGGATGCATACCTTTTGATTGTATGCCTTTTCCATATTTGCTTTAGTGACTTGCAAACGTACATCGGCTTTTTCTCTTAAAGCTTCTGTTAAATCGATATCATTTTCTCTTGTCTTTTCATTTTCCTGATCATCGTACATTTCAATTCTTGGTGTTGGAATTAGAGTTTCAACAGGAATAACAGCTTCCGAACCATATACCAAGCTAAATGGGGTTTCCCCGGTTGAGCTCCTGACAGTGGTTCGATTAGCCCAAAGTACTCCTGGGAGTTCATCGAGCCATTTTCCTTTGGCCGCTCCTAATCTTTTTTCCCAAGATTTTATTATTTCTCGGTTTGCTACTTCAGTCTGTCCGTTCGCTCTAGGATGCCCGACCGAAGTGAAATTTTGTTGAATCCCTAGTTTCGAACACCATTCTATTACCTGTTTTCCTGCGAATTGGGTTCCATTATCAGAAATTAGGATCCTCGGGATGCCAAATCGACATACTATGAATTTCCATAGGAAGTTGATCACTTGGAATTGAGTTATTCGTGCAAGGGCGACGCATTCTATCCATTTGCTGAAGTATTCAACAGCGACCAGGACATAAGCTTTCTTGGATCTAGCCGCTGGGAACGGTCCCACGATGTCCATTCCCCATTGATCGAAAGGCCAACATACCGGTATAGGGTGCATGTTTTCTGCTGGTCGATGACATATATTAGCATGGACTTGGCAGTGATGACAATTTTGGACATACTGAGCAGCATCATTGTTGATGGTAGGCCAATAATAACCTGTTCAGAGGCATTTTAAAGCCAATGCCCTTGCTCCGCTGTGATTCCCTGCGTTTCCTTCATGTACCTCTCGTAGAATATCAGTGGTTTGTGATTCAAAGACGCATTTCAGAAGAATTTCTGATACTGATCTCCGGTAGAGTTTTTCTTCTACTAATGTATATTTTGGAGCCCGATATTTTATTTTCCGAGCTTCATTCTGGTCAAGCGGCAATTTCCTTCTCGAAGATAGTCTATCATTGGAGTCATCCAATTTTCTTCTACTTCTTCGATTTCCATTATATCGACCGCCGGTATTTTATCGATGTCGATGGCTGGTGTACTAGAGATTAACCAGTTGATCACCCTTTCAATTTTTCCGTCATGGGCTCCTGTGAACCTAGATAGTTGATCGGCCCATTTATTTTCCGAACGTGGAATGTTCTGCATACCGAAGCTTTCGAATTTTTCCGCTAGTGTTTTCACTTTGGCAAGGTATTTAACCATATTAAATTCCTTAGCCTCGTATAGGCCTTCTATTTGTCTTTGCACTAACTCTGAATCGGTTAATACTTTAAGGCTTTTAATGTTGGCCTTTATCGCCATTTCCATTCCTGCGATTAACGCTTCATATTCTGCTTCATTGTTTGTTACGACGAAGTCCAATGTTATCGCATAATTTAAATCCTCTTTATTCGGTTCGGCGAAGTTGATTCCGGCGCCTCCTCCTTCTCGGCACGAAGCACCGTCAACATGCATTAACCAAGTTTGATCTTCTATGATCAAGATATCGTCGTTGAGGATGTTCGATAGTTCGGTTGCTTGTTTCGGAGTTTCCAGTAGGAAATCAGCTAACACTTGGGCCTTAATCGCAATTCTCGGTTTGTAGTCGATTTCGAATTGACCGAGTTCGATCGCCCATTTGATTAGTCTTCCGGAAGCTTCTAGCTTTGCTAAGACTTGTCTTAGTGGTTGGTTTGTTAAAACCACGATTTTGTAGGTTAAAAAGTAAGGTCGAAGTTTTCGTGCTGCCACTACTAAGGCCAACGCGAATTTCTCAATTTCCAAGTATTCTTCTCCGCCCCTTGCAGTAATTTGCTTAAATAATAGAAAGGCTTATGTTCTGAACCTTCTATTTTGATCAGTACTGAACTAACGGCCGCATCGGAGATCGAGATGTAGATATACAATGGTTCCCCTTCCGTCGGTTTGGCCAACAACGGGGATGTTGTCAAATATTCTTTGAGCTGGTCGAAGGCCCGATCGCATTCTTCGGTCCAAACAAAGTTTTTTGCTTTTCGAAGCGTTTGGAAGAAGGGCAAACTTCTGTCTGCTGATTTTGATATGAATCTGTTCAACGCTATGATTTTCCCTACCAAGCTTTGTACTTGGGAGATGGTCTTGGGAGGCTTCATTTCAGCTATGGCTCGAATTTTTTCTGGGTTGGCTTCGATTCCTCATTGATGTACCAAATAGCCCAAGAATTTTCCCGACTTAACATCGAAAGTGCATTTCGCAGGATTTAATTTCATGCGTTATTTTCTCAATATTCGGAAACATCGATCAAGATGTTTTACGTGATCCGCCTCGTTCATGCTTTTGACTAACGTGTCGTCTACGTAGACTTCCATTATTTCTCCGATTAACTCTTTGAACATTAGGTTTACTAACCTTTGGTAATTAGCCCCGGCATTCCTCAAGCCGAATGGCATTACTATAAAGCAATATACTCCCTGCTCGGTTATGAACATAGTCTTCTCTTGGTCCCGCTCATCCATGTATATTTGATAAAACCCTTGAAAGGCATCCATCATGCTGAAGATCGCGAAGCCAGCGGTTGAGTCAACTAATAAGTCGATCCTTGGGAGGGGATATGGATCACGCGGGCATAATTTGTTAAGGTCGGTAAAATCGTTACACATTCTCCACTTGTTATCCTTTTTATCCCCTTTTGCTACTAGAACGACATTACATAGCCATTCTGAGAAGTGTATTTCTCGGATTTGTTTTGCTTTAAGTAGCCTTTCTACTTCTGCTTTGATGATTTTATCTTTTACTGGCTCGTGATTTCTCTTCTTTTGTCTAGCGGGTTTTGCCAAGGGATCAATTTTTAGCGAATGCTTGATTACTCGAGGATCAATTCCTTCAATGTCATTCGCGCTCCAAGCGAAGACGTCAACATTATCTCTGAGAAAGTCAATCAACATTACTTCCCCTTCTTTGCTCAACTCAGTACCTACTCTTGTTGTTTTCGACGAGTTCCCTTGCACTAGAATTACATCCTTATGTTTCGGTGGCTTCAAAGCTAAATCTACCGGCTCTTTTCCCTTTTTATCTATTCGATCAGTGCTAGGGATTTCAACCTCGTTTCTAATGACATCGTCTACGAGCTTTCTTTTGCTCGGGGTAATTGATTTGGGGTGGTTTTTCAAAGTTAATGAGGTGTTGTAGCAATCCCATGCCATACAGTGATCATTCATTATTTCCCCGATACCTCTGTCGGTCGGAAATTTTATCTTCTGATGATAAGTAGAGACAACGGCTCGGAATAGGTTGAGGGCCGGTCGTCCTAATATTGCGTTATAAGCGAAGGGTGTTTGTACCACTAGAAATTTTACTAGCTTCACTGTCCGGTGCGGTTTTCTCCCGAGTGATACACTTAAGGTTATTGTTCCGCTGGGGACAATTTCGGATCCTCCAAACCCTACTAATGGCGTAGCTACTTTCTGTAGGTTTATCTGTCCCAAGTTCATCTGGGCTAAAACCTCCCGGGAGATGATATTCGCCGAGCTCCCATTATCGATTAGGATCCTTTTGACGTTATAATTTGCTATTTCTAGCGACACCACCATCGGGAAATCGGGGTTATCCTCTTTTGTGTCCCAAACAATGTTTTTGGGAACTTCGCCCTCGTTAAAGCTGATCAGCTGGTCGTTTGTTGATTTGTTTTCTAGAGTCCATATTTCTTTTGGGTATTTTAAGCTTCCAATTATGGATCTAGCGGTCCTTCGTCGAGCATTACGACTATCCCCGCCTGCGGGTCCTCCAGAAATTGTATGGATGGTACCATTGATCTGGTCATGGTTCAACTCCTATGTAGGACCGTGTTCGGGTGACCTTCGACGGGAACTCCTTCTTTGATTATTATTCCGAGGGCTTCTACTTCTTCCCCTCTTGCGGTTATCTCGCTCTAGATAGTCGTCTAGTTTTCCCTGTTCGATTAGTTTTTCAATTTCTTTTTTAAGGTGAAAACAATTTTCTGTTCGATGTCCATGTGCCCGATGGTACTTGCAGTATAACTCATAGTTTCATGATCCTGGTCTGGGCTGAGCGATTTTCTTCGCTTCAGGGATCCAATTATTCCTTTCTAGTACTTCCAATATCTCTTCTATCTGAGCATTTAGCCTTAGGTGTTCTATTTGATTAACCCTGCCTCTGATCGCTAGTTCGGGGTTTCTCGATCTTTGATAGAAATTAGGTTGTCTGTCTTGGTCGGTTTTATTGTATTCCAACCGCTGGAAAACGTTGCCTTTTCTAAAAGATCGTTCATAATCCATGGATCTTTGGGCAGGAATCCTATCTTGCCGTTTGGAGCCTGAGGTTGTGACTTTGTTTTTGTTTTTATCTTTAAAGGAATTCATCTCTTCTTGGGTCATATATTTAGATGCCAAGCTCATGATGTCGGCGAACGTTCTTGGTTGTTTTCGACTGACGGCATTTCCGAACTGCCTATTCTTCGTGAGGTCGAAGAGAATAGGGATTATGTAATCGATATTTGGGGAATCAATTTTAAGTAATTCTACGTTAAATCTTGCCAACCAGTTTCTTAAGGATTCTCCCTCTTGCTGGTGTATAGTTCCTAAGTAGCTCATCGGAAGTTTTTGCCTCTTCTGACTGGCAAACTGCTGTGTCAATTTGTTGCATAATTCCCGAAAACTGAATATGGAGTTGGCAGGTTGCTTGGCGAACCAGTCCAAAGCGAGTCCTTCAAATGTGGTCACCATTAATTTGGCGGTGAACTCCGCCGAGTGAGCGTATAAGTTCATTATATTGGTGAAGCTAAAAATATAGTCATCTGGATCAGTGGTTCCGTCGTATCGGGGTAGTCTACCCGGGACCTGTCCGATTGACTGTGCCTCTTTTATTTCTCTGCAGAAGGGAGAACAGGCCGCAAGGCTCTCCTGGAGTTTCGTGGTTCGGGCCCACGGGTTTTGAACACATCGTAGGCGTTGTTCGAGTCGTTCCTGTACCATCCTTTCGATTTCTCTTTCCGAGAATTGCATTGTTCGTGGTCGATCTGGGATTGCATCATCTATGTCATCCTCGATAGGGATTATCGTACATTCCTTGGACCCGCTGCGTCCCGGCTGTGGTTTTCTTTGTCCTGGTTTCCTTCGGGGATGGTTATCGGAGGGTTTTGAATTGCCCTGCTGCGGACTGTGTAGCGAGCGCCGCTCGCTTGCCGGGCTGTCAGCTTGTTGAGAGGTTTGATCGTTTTGCCTTGGCGCTCTTTGAGCGGGATTTGCTCTAGCAGTCCTAACGTTTCGAGGAACTTGTTCAAGTACGAGTAATTACTCTGGGGAGAGTGATTTAACGAGCATAGCAATCTGTCGCAATTTCTCCTGAGCGCCCGGGATAGGAACGGGGATCGCAGGGACTTCCGGTTCTTCCGGTATTGTACCGGGAAGATCTCCTTGGGGTTCCTGCTGATGAGGAAGAGGACCCTGCAAATTCTCGTTGGTGTCGTGGGCGTTATTATCATTATTGTCCTGTGGATCTTCAGATGTGTAATGACCGGTGGTTGTGTTACTTCTTGCTCCAATACGAGCGCTTTTCCTTGGGCGAGCCATATGTCGATCGAATAATTAACCTAGCCCCTCGGTGGGCGCCAACTGATTTAACCGGATTTCGTCGGGTTAATGGTATCAGTGAATATTTGATATTGGGGATTCTCAATATATATGATTTATAGGGCTCTGTTACTTTACTCAGGATGGATCAATCTCAAGGAAGAACAATTTCGTAGGAACAACAAGTAATTATCTTAACCAACGTAAGAATAACACCAATATGAAGAGAAAGCTCTTTTCTTTATTGAATAATAGTGGGTTCTGCCGTTTATGCAGAATTCAATGGCGTATTTGCCTTGTAATTAAGAGTTGTCTAATACAATGATTGACTAGGTATTTATATCATACTAAACCTAGCGTTACAAGGAAATATAATCCTAATAGGACTCGGTCCAAATATCCTTCTTGAGTCCGGAGTGTAGTCTTCTTGTCGAAGAGAGCTGTATTCGGCCGGGTCGATAAGATGATCCCGAACTGTCTTGTTTGGTCGAACCGATCTTATGTTCTTCAGTCGATCCGTACATTATAAGTGGTGCGAAATAGCCCCCATCACAAACTCCAGTGAAGAGTACTGGATCGCCGTAAAAAATATCCTTGAGCTCTTGAAAAAGACTAAGGATTTGATCTTGGTCTACGGTGATAGTGGAGAATTGAAATTCGAAGGATTTACTGATTCGAGTTTCTAGTCTGATGTGGATGAATATATGTATCCAATTTTGGATACATATTTTGCCTCAGTGGGGTAGCGGTAAGTTGGAAAGGGTTCCAAGGAAAGCACCGTTGCCATCCTAACCACTGAAGCAAGATATCTCGCAGCAAGGAGTGCAGTGTAAGAAAAGTGTTTGGATGAAAAACTTCATCCAAAAGTTGGACGTAGTGCCTAGCGTTGCGAAGCTCGTTGTTATCTTCTGTGATGACAATGGAGCTATTGCTAAAGAAAAGGAATCGAGATCTCACAAGACATCTAAACACAAGATAAAAGTACCTTTTGATTAGAGAAATCATTGGTAGAGTTGATGCACGTAATGGATCGCGTCGACTCGGAAGACAATCTAGTGGATCCACTAGCATAGCCTTTGTCACAAAAGGAGTTCGAAGAACATCTTTGGAAGATGGGTCTTAGAAGCGTTTGTGATTGGCTCTAGGGCAAGTGGGAGATTGAAAGGATAATGCCCAGCAACCTAATAGATTTTAGCTTGTATAAGGACTATCATGTGATAAGCTTTCTCTAGAATAAATGAATTAATACAATCATTTGTTTATAGTATGTAAATCAAACGATGGCCAACTTCATCTCTCGCGAATCACTTAAGCGATTGGATGAAACCCTTAGATCACAATAGACTATGGGACGATTCACTTCAATACTGAGTGCAATCATGAAACAGTCTCTAAGGTCGTGATTTTAAAACTGTTCCAAGTCATAGATTCCCATCGAGACGGGGTATCGAGGGAATCGCTAATACTTGTACGATTATGCATGATTCACATGTAGTGAATTTGTAGAGTTTCATGAACAAGGCATTTGATGCCAGTGCATATGACTAGGTTGTTCGATAGGGGATCGAACGCATCGAACGACCCGAACAGAGAAACCCATTGTGGAAGCGCATGCCGCACATCGGCGATGGGATTTTTCTCAAGGCTTATAATAGTGTACGATTTAGTCCTTTGACTTGAGGTGATAGGGCGAATTCGACCATGAGGTGTGGCTAGACATAGAACCATGAGGTGTGGCTAGACATAGAACCACTCCAGAATTAATCTCCCATTAATTCAGGAGTACCCACACCTCATGGTCGATGTCTAGTCACAAGCCCATGAGGCACAACTTCAGGTGAATTGACTTTAGTGAACCTCACCTTTTATAAGTACCATGTACATAAGGTCCCTCTAACGACTAATTTCCCGATCGAGACCTAGGGTGTGTGAATTGGCCGGCACCTCTAATCATCTAGATTCCATACTTTCTAATTCTGGATAATACTTCCAGTGTGACTGCTAAATTTGGAAACCAGTTTCCAAATCCGTCACTGACCATGGCCATGGATTTCTCGGAATGTATTATCTAAGAATGTACAGGAAATTCTCTCATTCATTATGATGAGTCGGTAGATCCAATATTGATGCTAACCATCCGCGCATACGACTATACGTACCCAACATAGGCGCACAATGGCCAGGCTAAGTGACCAGCTCCTAAATCAAAGCACGTACACTCGTATACCGAATTCGCCCTAGCACCTCAAGTCTAAGGACTAAATCGTACACTGTTATAAGTCTTGAGAAACATCCCATCACCGATATGCTTTATGCACTTCAGGTAGTCAGGGCAGTTCCTTTTCCAGTGCCCTGCTTTCTTGCAGTGGAAACATTCGTCTTCTGGGCTCTTTCTTTTCTTCTCGACAACCTTCTTGGTTGTTTTAGAAGAGAATACTTTATTCTACTTTTTCTTGCCCTTCTTCGGCTTTGGAGCCTTGGGTTGCTCAGCAATCATGACAGACTTTTCCTTTTTCAGGGTCGATTCTGCCGTGACCAATAAATTGGTCAGTTCGTGTAGAGCAAGTTCTCTATGCTCCATGTTGAAATTCAACACGAACTGATCAAATGAGTGCGGCAGAGTATGGAAGAGGAGGTCATTGCGAAGGTCAGCGTGCAAGTCTACGTCCAAGTTCTCCAGTTTTTCAACCAGATTGATGAAACGTAAAAAGTGATCCTCCACACTTGAACCCTCAGCCATTCTCAGGTAGAACAATTCTTTTGTTGTCTTGAACCTTTCGGTCCTAGACTTTTCTCCAAATAGCTCTTGGAGATGAAGAATTATGTCAGCAGCATGCAACATCCTTGCATGTTGTTTCTGCAGCTTATTGGTCATAGATGCTAGCATAAGGCAACGAACCTGAATATCATCATCGACCCATCTCTGATGGGTAGCTTGTTCCTCTTCTGAAACCCCTTCCAGAAGTGCACCAGGCATGGGTGCATCGAGAATGTTGCTCCTTTTCTCGGAGTCGAGGACGATCCTCAGATTTCTAAGCCAGTCGACAAAGTTTGATCCGTTCAGTTTGTTAGTGTCAAGGATGATAGTTAATGGATTTTTAGACATTTTGCAGAGTAAATCTACAAAATAAATGATAACGTTTAGCTGACTGATCTATATTAATACTTATAATTAACGACTATTGGACTTGTTATCGAAAAAGTTCTCCCACTATTTTCTCGAAACAATTACCCCTTCAATTATTCGGGAAATCTAATCTCCTAGTAGGTCTTGACGTCCCAGCAGACATTAATTGCACCCACGACTCGCGGCCAAACAATTAATTCCCCAGGTAGGTATATTTTTACCAATTGTGTTACTCCACAACCTTGAAGCTATTTTGCCTCTATTTTCGCACCCATCTAGCACTGCTACATCATGAGTGGTACTACTCGTTAAGTCTAACCCATCAATCTTGATGAGCAACGGGCTTGGTCATGAAATCCCCATAACTTGGTTATGATCGATATTCACATCCCGACCAATCCTCACCCTTGTCAAGTTTAGTTAAAAACAAGAATCAAGGAATTTCGTGTATTGTCCCTTTCTTCGCCTAGGGTGCCAGACTCTGAATCACCTTCAACGATAAGTAGACAACCTACACTAGTCCCTATTGATGGAAGACTTGGATCTTTAAAACATCATTTTAATGTACCCAATATGACTTAATATTATTTTCAAGAGGGGGTTTTCGGGTTTAAGTGTTTGAGGTAACTCTCCTCGAGATCTCACCGTTCCAGTTATGCATTATCTTTTATTTAGGATCTAAATACAACTAGCGCGCATCACCATACATGCTAAAAAATAAATACGTAAATAAAAACATACACACCTAGCATGCATGCTACCACAGTATGTTTTCGATCGGGAGCCTCCTATGCGGACCACCATCGAACCAAAGACGATGGTCCTATTGGTCAATCTAATTGGGTTTCAAAGAGATCTAGTCTATTACACATGTTACCATGCATACATGGCCTTTAGTCTTCTTGGGCTCCCACCTTGCTTGTAACGGGCCTCCATGCTAAACTAGTAAAACAGTAAAGCCCTATCTATTTTAAAGGCTCAAAATGACCCAAAAACTTAAGGCTCGCAGGCCCAATAAAACCAACAAGATTAAAATAACCAATCACATCTAACAAAAGGGTCAAGGCTCGGCGCGATCGAAAACCACGTAAATAGTTCACGTAGAGCAAGAAACAAGCAAAATTCATTTTTCTTATTTCTTATCCTATTTTAAAACAATCTTTTAAAATACCTAAAGATTCTAGTTTCAAAACCTCTTTTAAAACAATCTCTATACATCATTTTAAAACCCCTTTTAAAACAACTCTTTGATTCTCACTTTTAGTCCCTACTAATTATGATAAAATTAACTTTCCGGATTTACTAAACTCTTTTAGTGCACAAAACAGTTTTGTTTTTCAACTTTGAAAAATTGCAGTTTGGCCCCTGAATTTTCAAAAATTACTTTTTGACCCCTCAACTTTTGGAAATTATAAATTAGCCCCAAATTTTCCAGAATATGCAAATTGGACCAGAAAGCAGAAAATTAACAAAATTTCCATAAACTTTTGTTATTGCAAAATAGACCCCAGATTTACGCAAATAGAAAAAACACCCCTTAACCTTTCGTAAATTGCAAAATGGTCCAGATTTTTAAAAATTCCAGAAATTACAATTTGGTCCAGAAATGCAGAAAAAACAAAATTTAATTTTCAGTCCATATTTTTAAAAAAATTGCAATTTGCAAATAAGCCCTCCAATTTTTGGAAATAACATTTTTTGCCCAAAACCTAAAAGTGCATAGATCCGAACATTTAATTTATCATAACAAGCAATAATAAAAAATCAGAACACAACAAACACGTATATCCATATATTTTGATGCGTTCAGGCCTTTTTCGTATGTGCAAAATAAGTTTGGCTCTGATACCAATGTTGGGATTTTAATGGTATGATTGTCAAAACAACGTTGCGGAATTTAAAATTTTTCATACTCCAATTCCCAGGATTTACTTATTAGCACATACAAATAAGGTTCAATACAATTTAGCAAATAATTATTAAATTAAAAGGGTGGTAAATTGCGATTTAACTCACCACAGGCATGGTGGTGGTTTCTCCGGTCTTCTTTCGGATCACTAGAGCACCCCAAGTGTTGTGCCTCTAGAGAAAAGTTCACACCAGCTAGATCTATGACTGCTTCGACCTTCAGGCTTAGAACTAGGATAGAAACACGTCAGATTCAAGAGTAGGATCACGATCCAACTCTAGATGTAGAAGGAGAAGGAAGAGAGAGAAGAATGGTGGCCGATCCACTCAATCACGGCGGCGGTGCGGCTGATCTTGGATGGCAGCGGCTAGGGCTAGGGGTGAGGGGGCGGCGGCGACTAGCTAGTAGGGTTAGGGTTTTTGAGTTTTGCTTCTTGCTTAGTGCTTGCTTAGGTTTTGAGTCTCCAAGACTCCGTATTTATAGATAACACAAAACCCTATCTCTTTAGATAATGGGCCACTAATTAAGTTGGCCCATTTCTTGCATCTATTTAATTAGGACTTTAATTAAATAGCCCACTCATTTAATTATCACTTTAATTAAATGGCCCATTTATTTAATTAATACTTTAATTAAATAACCCAATAAATCTAATTAAAGATTTAATATTTTAATTAACCCTTTAATTAACAATTTAATTAATTAGATAATTCTAATTAATTTTCTCTCTTCTAGAATTAATCATTTAATTCTTTTACTTTGATTTAACCCTTTAAATCAATTATTTCTACAATTGATTGTCACAGTCCAACTGTATTGTGTGTGACCCTCTATGTTCACCATCAATTAGCCGCATGCTCACGTTTCCGTGATTTAATTAATGAGCAATTAATATTTAATTAATTGCTCCGATCAATAAACTTTCTTTAATTGACCACTCCAGAATTAATCTTCCATTAATTCAGGAGTACCCACACCTCATGGTCGATGTCTAGCCACAAGCCCATGAGGCCCAACTTCAGGTGAATTGACTTTAGTGAACCTCACCTCTTATAAGAACCATGTACATAAGGTCCCTCTAACGACTAATTTCCCGATCGAGACCTAGGGTGTGTGAATTGATCGGCGCCTCTAATCATCTCGATTCTGTACTTTATAATTCTGGATAATACTTTCAGTGTGACTGCTAAATTTGGAAACCACTTTCCAAATCGTCACTGACCATGGCCATGGATTTCTCAGAATGTAGTATCTAAGAATGAACAGGAAATTCTCTCATTCATGATGATGAGTCGGTAGATCCTATATTGATGCTAACCATCCGCTTATACGACTATACGTACCCAACGTAGGCGCACAATGGTCAGGCTACTTAACTGGCTCCTAAATCAAAGCACATACACTCGTATACCGAATTCTCCCTAGCACCTCAAGTCTAAGGACTAAATCGTACACTGTTATAAGTCTTGAGAAACATCCCATCACCGATATGCTTTATGCACTTCCACAATGGGTTTCTCTATTCAAGTCGTTCAATGCGTTCGATCCCCTATCGGACCACCTAGTCATATGCACTGACATCAAAATGTCTCGTTCATGAAACTCTACAAATTCACTTCATGTGAAACATGCATAATCCTACAAGTCTTTGACGATTCCTTCGATACCCCGTCTCGACAGGAATCTATGACTTGGAACATTTTTGGGATCACGACCTTAGAGACTGTTTCATGATTGCACTCAGTACTGAAGTGAATCGTCCCATAGTCATGAGTGATCTCAGGGTTTCAACCAATCGCTTTAAATGAATTCGCGAGAGATGAAGTTGGCCATTAGTTTATTTTATACACGAAATAAATAAACAATGCATTTTAATTGATAAATCAATGATTCGTTCAAGATAAAATAATGGTCCTATTACAAGCTATTGTGTTGGCTTGCAGGGCACTATCCTATCAGATTTCTCATCGGATAAAATGGACTTATTTGAAATAATTCTCGTAGGTTTCGCTGAAGCCTGCTTCTCCTTTTTATTTTCTGCTACCTTAGCAGCTTTCGATGATGATGTGGAAGTCTTAGAAGGGAGAGTAGTCTCGGAGGTGGTGGTGTTCCCTGGTTTTCTCTCCTTTCGGGATGGTTTGGATGATTTTCCGATCTTTGGCTGGCTTTTGATCTTTTGGTGGACTTTATCTTTCGCACCGCCAAATAGTTGTTTGGGGTCAACTCGGTCGCCCATCAACTTCTCCATAACGATCGAAGAAAACTGAATAAATTTTTGTTACGGATTGGCTAATCGATCTAAAAGCTCCGATATTGTTGCTCTGAGAATATGGTGAAATGAGTTGGAATGGCCCGAGTATTTATATTGGAAGCAATTTATCAATATTATGGAATATGAACAGTCGGAACTCCCTAGTAATCCCGAAGAGAATTCTAATACAATCATGTTTGAGAATATTTCCGATCATTGAATAAGAGTTATAATATATAGGGAAATTTACATAGACACCCCCTATTTATTACCCTAATTACAGGATATACCTACTTGTTTCAAATATTACAAAGACACCCCCTCGACAAAAACTATATTACAAGGACACCCCCTGCAACCCCCTAAAAAATTACAATTGTCTATTTTCTAAAAATAATTTGGGAATTTTGTTCCTCTCATCAAGACGAGTTCATAGACACCAACCTTGTCAAATTTCATCGAGTAATTTGGGAGAAATCGTTGTTCAAAATTTGATATTTAAGAACCCTGAATCCAAAATTTGAAACTCGGTCTCCATTTTTCGATTGTCATTTATCAAAATTAAGTTGGGAATTTTTTGGCCTTTTTTCCTCGCATCAAGACGAGTTCATATACACCAACCTTATCAAATTTCATCAATTAATTTGAGAGAAATCATTGTTCAAAGTTTGGTTTGCGAAGAACCCTGGATCCAAAATTTAAAACTCAGTCGCCTTTACGCCCAAATTACTCGATGAAATTTGACAAGGTTGGTGTCTATGAACTCGTCTTGATGAGAGTAACAAAAGCCCCAACTTAATTTTGAAAAATAGACAATTGTAATTTTTGAGGGGGTAGCAGGGGATGTCCTTGTAATATAGTTTTGGTCGAGGGGGGTGTCTTTGTAATATTTGAAACAATAGGGTAAAATCCTGTAATTAGAGTAATAGTCATGTGGTGTCTATGTAACTTTCCCTAATATATATATAACCCAAAAGGAGGGGAGATTACATAAAAAAATTACAAGGAAAAAGTCCTATTACAAAGAATCTTCAACTATCAGAATTTCCTTGGTCATTCTCATTCCCACCATCGGAGTCGTTGCTGTCTTCTCCTTCTTCGTTATCCTCATCATCGGAGTTGTCATTCTCTTCCTCGGAGCTATCATCTTCATCATAACTATTGGAACTGTCTGCTTTATCTTCGGGATGGGCATTTTATTCTTCGGATTCATCATCTATATTGACGTCCTCATCTTGTTCGGGTTCATTTTCTTCCGAGGCGGGATTAGAATTGGCAGAGGGCAGCTCATTCATTTCTGGGATCCGCATGGCCCCAAACCCCTCAACGAAGGGGGCAAACTCATGAGTCAGCTAGTCTCTAGAATCTTGCGGTAAGGACGAGGCCTTGTAATCCTTTCCTTGTCAATTTTTTAGAGGTTCCATATGTCGAAGGTAATCGTCCATCTCATTCGGAATCCTTTCGGCCAAAATCAACTTTTGGACCTCTTTGTAAAAGCTAGTTTGGAACATCCCACCTACTCTTTTCGAACTAGTGGGTCGAGAACTGGGGACTCCAAGAACTCCCTTATTGCGGGAAGACTAGCCTCTTCTCGTCCTTGAGAATATGAGTGTTCGGAATCCACCCTGGCTTGCTCAAGCTCCATCCTCAGTTTCTTGACCTCTTCCTCTAGAGCATTCTTCTCCCCGACCGTGGCCACAAGGTTTTCCTCCTCCGTAGGGGTGTATCTCCCACTCTTAGCCTCCTCCAGCTCTTTCTTCATTTCAGACAGCTTCTTGGAGATATCTGCAAGTTGGGCTCGAAGAACAGCATCTTCCGTCAAAGTTTGTGTAAGAGCGTTGTGGGCTTGCTGAGATTCTTCGTCCAACACCGCCAATCGATATGATTGATACGCAAAGTAATCTCCGACCTAGAGAAAGAAAAGAGTTTTTTTAGCCTGCACTTAGAAATATTAAAGGAATAAAATTCCAAGGATTTAATGTTTTATACCTCCTGGAATGCTCGGGAAAAGTTACCCATGACTTCAAAGTCACTCTTGGCGAAGTGCTCGGATAAGCCTTGTTTGAACCGCTCCACCAAAAATATCCCGATGGATTTATTAGCTTCGTTTTCCCCATTAGGCCCCAAGTCATTGGAAATAGTCTCATCCTCTGGTTATCCTCCTACTCTCAGACCTTTGAAGTGGTCATCCATGAAGTCTGCTATGTCCGGTTCCGACCTTCCAACTAGGCAAGGAACCTCCTCTGAAGTTTGTCCAAACGGCCTTACTCTCCTCGATGACTCGGGAAAATCAGTGATCCTTTTTCGAGCCATCCGCTCATCATGCTCCTGCAGCCCTTGGATTCGGTTGAAGGTAAAGGGTTATATCCGGCAGACAAGGAGGAAGGGCCATAAGTATCGATCGAAAATACTGTACGTAAAAGGCCAGCGTGCTCAGTGTTAGTCGCACTTGCACCTTTGTTGCCCCTTAGGGGTGCAGGCCTAGATGGAATTTTCACCGGGTTCACGATTAGGTTAGTCATTTCAGTGCCCCGGGTTGTTTTGGCTTTCTTTTGCTTTCGGGGCTTGCCTTGGATTTTTTGGAGGAAGAGGCAACATTCGAACCAGCTGCGGATGCTCGAAGCTTTTCGACGATCTCAAAAAAGATCTTGCGAATAAGAACGGCTCAAAGACAAAGAAAGAAAGGGATATCACACGAATGAGTTTGCATACCCAGAGTTAGAGGTTCTTTGGCAACGTTGGCCTCCTCGGACATGCCTCCCGTCAGCTGATCTAATTCCTTTTTCTTCTGATTCTCCGAGGATTGGCTCAAGTCGATATTTCCAATAGGATAATTAGCTTCGCTTAAATCGGCCAATCTTAAGATCCCTTCTTGAATGAGAAGCGCATTTTGGTAGAGATCGGATCGAAGAGGTTTCAGGAACTCTTCCTCGAGACGAGGCTTGACCTTCTCCTTAATCTGCTGACTGTCGTAGATCCATTCCCTCTCACCTACCCACGGGTAGGGTTCCATCTCCGAACTCCCCTCAGAAATGGGAACACATGGATCCCGAACAAAAAAGAATTCTTTCTTCCACCGAGTGGTGTTACTTGTCACCATGTTCGAAAGAATCGACTGGTTAGATCTCTGGGAAAAATATACGAACCCGACATTGGATGCTAAGGAGGTGCTAATTTGAAAGATCTGCCAAAATTTCTGGAAATTATCTTCTTTTCCCTTGGCTTTCATCATTTTGCACTGAATGCAACAATATATCCGATGGAGTTCGGAAGAATTTGAGCAAGGGCAAGCGAGAAGACATCCAGGAGTTTCTTTAGTAGAGGGATGAAAGGAATGCGCAAGCTGTAAGAAAATTGTTTACTATAGAACGCTTGGCATCCTTCCGGGGGTTTGGTAATTCGTTGCTCGGGAGTAGGGATCACGATCGAAAATCCCTCCGAAAGGAATCTTCCGTACTCTCTCTCCAATTTTGGTCGATCTTTAGCTTCGGTATAAGCACAGACTATTGCATCTGCCGTAGTTCGGTCCGATGATGGTTGGCGCTGGTGGAGGTTTCTTCCAACCTGTATATTCTAA
Organism: Penstemon eatonii; assembly: GCA_038501285.1. NCBI lineage: Eukaryota > Viridiplantae > Streptophyta > Magnoliopsida > Lamiales > Plantaginaceae > Penstemon > Penstemon eatonii. Next base: position 32,738,804 of record CM076710.1, on the reverse strand, counting down.
CGAATACACCACCGCTGATGATACTTATGAGTTTCGTTCTCCCCCAACTGTATTTCTTCAGCCTGATCTTCGACCTCATCCTCGGGATGAGCTTCCTGCTCATCTTCGGCCCCTCGACGGATTTCTCCTTCCTTGGCATCAGAATCCGAACTACTACTCGAACTGCTGGAGGTTTCTCTGTCAGAGGCTTTGAAATCATCGACAATCTCAAATCAGGATTGGATTCCTGTTCTTCGACTACCTTGGATTTGCCTTTAAGGTCATTTGAACTAGACATCGTAGGTATATATGATATCGATGATCAGTTTTCATGGATTTTTGATAACACCGATCAACAAGCTCTTATCTAGGGTTTAAATTATCTCGTAAATGAATCTTCAGCAGTCAACGTATATATACAGGGTTAAAAAGGTAAACTGCAAATAGGACCCTAAGTAACCATGACGGTTGAGCTCCCTCACAGTAAATTCAAATTCATTTTTCAGATAATTGCACTTTCGGTCCCAATACTCTACGAAATAAATCGTAGCCTGGTCAGCAAGGAATACTGATGTACCAAGTCTTCGTCACCTGTCGTGGCACTTGAAATATTAATATAAAGCTATCGATCATTAAAATCGACATGCTCATCGACATCATGCATAGACTGACATGCTCGTCGACATTGATAACGTCGTGAAAAAGTCATTATTACGTGTCTTCTTAAGCTGAAAATAACTTGCTTTGATTCGAGTTTTGCGTGCTTTTGTTTATTTTCGCATTCTTTTGCCTTTTTGGTCCTTTGTTGGACATTTGTTTGTTTTGGTTGTTGTTTGTGTGTTTTATTGTTGTTTTGTGTGTTTTTGTAGGGAGATGTAGAAAAGGGCTTCAAAGGAATGAAGAACCCGGAGCAAATTGTACAAGAATGTAGATAGCTGCTCACTAGAACATGCATAAATATTTGATAGATGATCCAAATGAGCTGAATTTTGGATATGTCATAGATGAGTGAGTTAGCTACGCTACGGACTTTACGGATCTGGATTCAGAGTTCGGAATCAAAAGATATGCTGCTCGGAAAGAAGTGCGGCAGAGCAGGAAACCTACTGCATGTACCTCGCGGCCGCGAGGTTTAACCTCGCGGCAGCGAGCTGGTGGCAGAAAGTTTCTGCCCAGGTCTCGCTGCAGCGAGGTTCAACCTCGCTGCAGCGAGGTGTTCACCGACTGCAGGCTCGCGGCCGCGAGCCCTGGTCTCGCGGCCGCGAGACCTGCTCTGTTTTTCAGCGTGTTTTGAGGGTGTTTCTTGTACTTTGCCTTCTTTTTCCCCACTTGTAATTCTAACCCTTTAGGGGGCTTTTGGTCTTGTTTTCCCTTAGGTTAAGAGGAGAGGAGGATACAACTTGTAACATATCTTGGAATCATTCCACTCTTGTGCCTCTTTTTCTCTTTAAGCTTCCCTCAACTTTTTCTCTTTGTTTTCCTTTGTTTTTCTTGTATTGAAGGCTCCACCAAGGGGGTGAGTTAATCACCACCCTTGGGGAGTGATTAGGTGGTGATTAAAGGGAGGAGAATCCTTGTCTCGAGTCCATTTCGATTAGGTGATTTCTTTCCATTTCTTAGTTATTTATGATTAGGAGATGAGTTTGTTATTTCCTTTTTGGATGAATGATTGTGTATTGGAATTCTCCGGATTTATATAAATTTATGTTATTGTTTGATTAATGATGTCTTGATGATTAGTATGGTGCTTATATGTGTTCGTTAATCCGATTCCGTGTTTATTGTTCGTCTTGTGGTTTGACAACCCTTTGAGATGAGTGTTATTGATTCTTGATTGCTAGATATAGTGATTTTGAGGATTTGATTATGAATTTGGATTGTGAATCGATTTTAGGATAGACATATACCTATGTCGTTTCATATTCGTTTAAGGTTTGAGTTTAAATGACATCGATTAGATTTTAGTCCATTTATACGTAAATTGGCTTAGTTTAATTTGATAGGTTGGTATGCTATCGAAAGATACATACGAACATCAGTGAATCCTTGAATAGCAAGCACGAGCATAATATATTAACTGTCGAGTCATTGTTATCGTTTGATTAGTTATGTTTGATGTTGGGTTTATTGTTTTATCGCACTTTTGGCCATCTACATTTAATGCAACCTAGACATAGGTTAGGCGAGTGACGATTTGTGGATTTCAACCTAGGATAGTCATATACCTACTTTGGTCCGTGTTTGTATAATGGGTTCGTCCGTAAATGCATCAAATAACTTAGATTCTCTTTATTCGGGGATTTGGGTTAGTTTTAGGTCCCGGGTGACAACGGTACGCCTTAGAATCCTCTTTTGGGTTCGGACTTCCCTTAGAGCATCGGTTGACAGCGATGTTCGTTCTTGATCCGGAGATGGAGAGTTTGGGTAGATTGGTAGAGTTAAGTCAAACCGATAGGGAGACTTAACTAATTTGAACTCACAAACAACAACTAAATCTAGGAATGTTTGCATAGCTAACCTAACAACCGCATAATTTATCTGCTTTAACTAATCGCTTATAAATCCTCCTTACCACATAATTAACTCCCCATTTACTTGCTTTCGTAGTTAGATTTATTTTATCGCTCGTAGTTAAATAAAATCACCCTTATCATATGTTTGGGTTCGATAATTTGTATCAAGCATTCTTAGATGAAATAAGCCTTCGATTGATTCATTTATTCCCACCTTTTACCCATTCGTTGGGATTCGATACTCGGTATGTACTTATCGTTTTATATTACTTGTAACGACCGTATACTTGCGTAGCTTGCGTATTAGTATTTGGAACGCAACAAGTTTTTGGCGCCGTTGCCGGGGAATGTGGTAACGTGTGGAGTAAATGACGATATTGATGGCTAGTTTTGTGTTTGATAGCTTGATACTTCGTGCTAATTTTGATCTTTTTGTTTCTTTGCGAGGTTTGATCGGCCTATTGCGAAGAGCTTAAGATTTTGATGAGCCTGTTTTGTGGAATCATGGACGATGGGAGTAGTTTTGGTGACAATCAATTCATCCCTCGTATCAAGTCAAGCTCGTGACTTAAAACAAGCATTATTTCCCTTTTTCATCATCTTGTCTTGTTTTGTTTTGTTTTGTTTTTGTTTGTGTTGTGTTGTAGGTGATGATTGTGCATGATAAAGAAGTAATGGCAAGCATGATTGAGGATCCAAGATGGAAGTTAACCACGGGATGCACGGACTCCATGATCGAAAAAAAAAGGCGTAACCTTTACATTTTTGCATTCCGTTTGGTTTATTTTGCGCTTACAATGCTATATCTATATGTCCGTACTTGATTGGTTTTGATTATCTATGCTTGCTTGAATTGGATAAAGCCGTGTTCGATCATTTACCTTGTTGTCTTTTTTGTTTTGTTTGTTTTTCTTTCCTTTGTGTGCTTGCGTGGTTGTCGTGTCGACCTCCCTCCATTTTTCTCAATTCACACAATGGGGACATTGTGCGTTTTAAGTTTGGGGGAGAGAGGTCGCAAGTACTTGCATACATGCTAGGTCGACCCGCCAAATTTTTTCAGATTCTTGTTATTATTTGAGTATGCTTCTACAAAATTTGAGCACATTGGCTAAGGCTAGGTTGTATTTGGGGTGGATAAAGAACTTTAGTGATAATAGGATCTAGGACTCCTCTTGCGTAACTTAGTTTCTATCCAATCCTTAGCTTGAAAACAAAGTGTAAAAGGAACAAAATGGCCTAAGTTTGGGGGAGTGAACCCTTTTCGAGAATGAAAAACCTTTGAACACCTAGCTCTTAAAAGAAATGAGTAGAGAAGTTGCTAAAATGTATGCCCTTCTATGAGAGAAAAGAAAGGCTAAGCCTTCATTGATGAAATTCATGGATGATTTTTGTAATAACTCTATGTCATTATAATTGTGCAAGTTTTGTAGTGAAAAATTCAAATGTAATGCACAAAGGAAAGGAATGGTGCTAGTAGCCCATAAAGTTAAATGTATAGAAAAACAAGCTACCATCAATAGTGCTAGATTTGTATTGTAATATCATTGTAAAGCACAAAGTGCTATGTTATTATTGTAAATCAAAAGAAAAGCATTTATGTGAGAAAGAGCTAGGTACTAAAATGGTTCATTAGTTCAAGAATAGGGACAATACTCTTAAATTACCTACAACTTAGTTTCATGATGTGATTGGAGCATAAGGTTTGAAACCTAAGGTTAGGAGATAGTCTAAGTTAACGTGAGGAGCCCATGCAAGTAGAACCGATGATTTTAATCTATTCGGGCGTATTCACCTAAGATAGAACCTAGCCGAAGCCATCACGCACACACGTGGAGCTTGTTTAAAGAATAATTTGAAAGTGTTAAGCTTTGGCATTTTGATCTTAAGCATGCATGGTTAGTATTTGTTTTTGCTTTCTTTGCTCGAGGACGAGCAAGTGTTTAAGTTTGGGGGTGTGATAACGTCGTGAAAAAGTCATTATTACGTGTCTTCTTAAGCTGAAAATAACTTGCTTTGATTCGAGTTTTGCGTGCTTTTGTTTATTTTCGCATTCTTTTGCCTTTTTGGTCCTTTGTTGGACATTTGTTTGTTTTGGTTGTTGTTTGTGTGTTTTATTGTTGTTTTGTGTGTTTTTGTAGGGAGATGTAGAAAAGGGCTTCAAAGGAATGAAGAACCCGGAGCAAATTGTACAAGAATGTAGATAGCTGCTCACTAGAACATGCATAAATATTTGATAGATGATCCAAATGAGCTGAATTTTGGATATGTCATAGATGAGTGAGTTAGCTACGCTACGGACTTTACGGATCTGGATTCGGAGTTCGGAATCAAAAGATATGCTGCTCGGAAAGAAGTGCGGCAGAGCAGGAAACCTACTGCATGTACCTCGCGGCCGCGAGGTTTAACCTCGCGGCAGCGAGCTGGTGGCAGAAAGTTTCTGCCCAGGTCTCGCTGCAGCGAGGTTCAACCTCGCTGCAGCGAGGTGTTCACCGACTGCAGGCTCGCGGCCGCGAGCCCTGGTCTCGCGGCCGCGAGACCTGCTCTGTTTTTCAGCGTGTTTTGAGGGTGTTTCTTGTACTTTGCCTTCTTTTTCCCCACTTGTAATTCTAACCCTTTAGGGGGCTTTTGGTCTTGTTTTCCCTTAGGTTAAGAGGAGAGGAGGATACAACTTGTAACATATCTTGGAATCATTCCACTCTTGTGCCTCTTTTTCTCTTTAAGCTTCCCTCAACTTTTTCTCTTTGTTTTCCTTTGTTTTTCTTGTATTGAAGGCTCCACCAAGGGGGTGAGTTAATCACCACCCTTGGGGAGTGATTAGGTGGTGATTAAAGGGAGGAGAATCCTTGTCTCGATTCCATTTCGATTAGGTGATTTCTTTCCATTTCTTAGTTATTTATGATTAGGAGATGAGTTTGTTATTTCCTTTTTGGATGAATGATTGTGTATTGGAATTCTCCGGATTTATATAAATTTATGTTATTGTTTGATTAATGATGTCTTGATGATTAGTATGGTGCTTATATGTGTTCGTTAATCCGATTCCGTGTTTATTGTTCGTCTTGTGGTTTGACAACCCTTTGAGATGAGTGTTATTGATTCTTGATTGCTAGATATAGTGATTTTGAGGATTTGATTATGAATTTGGATTGTGAATCGATTTTAGGATAGACATATACCTATGTCGTTTCATATTCGTTTAAGGTTTGAGTTTAAATGACATCGATTAGATTTTAGTCCATTTATACGTAAATTGGCTTAGTTTAATTTGATAGGTTGGTATGCTATCGAAAGATACATACGAACATCAGTGAATCCTTGAATAGCAAGCACGAGCATAATATATTAACTGTCGAGTCATTGTTATCGTTTGATTAGTTATGTTTGATGTTGGGTTTATTGTTTTATCGCACTTTTGGCCATCTACATTTAATGCAACCTAGACATAGGTTAGGCGAGTGACGATTTGTGGATTTCAACCTAGGATAGTCATATACCTACTTTGGTCCGTGTTTGTATAATGGGTTCGTCCGTAAATGCATCAAATAACTTAGATTCTCTTTATTCGGGGATTTGGGTTAGTTTTAGGTCCCGGGTGACAACGGTACGCCTTAGAATCCTCTTTTGGGTTCGGACTTCCCTTAGAGCATCGGTTGACAGCGATGTTCGTTCTTGATCCGGAGATGGAGAGTTTGGGTAGATTGGTAGAGTTAAGTCAAACCGATAGGGAGACTTAACTAATTTGAACTCACAAACAACAACTAAATCTAGGAATGTTTGCATAGCTAACCTAACAACCGCATAATTTATCTGCTTTAACTAATCGCTTATAAATCCTCCTTACCACATAATTAACTCCCCATTTACTTGCTTTCGTAGTTAGATTTATTTTATCGCTCGTAGTTAAATAAAATCACCCTTATCATATGTTTGGGTTCGATAATTTGTATCAAGCATTCTTAGATGAAATAAGCCTTCGATTGATTCATTTATTCCCACCTTTTACCCATTCGTTGGGATTCGATACTCGGTATGTACTTATCGTTTTATATTACTTGTAACGACCGTATACTTGCGTAGCTTGCGTATTAGTATTTGGAACGCAACAAGTTTTTGGCGCCGTTGCCGGGGAATGTGGTAACGTGTGGAGTAAATGACGATATTGATGGCTAGTTTTGTGTTTGATAGCTTGATACTTCGTGCTAATTTTGATCTTTTTGTTTCTTTGCGAGGTTTGATCGGCCTATTGCGAAGAGCTTAAGATTTTGATGAGCCTGTTTTGTGGAATCATGGACGATGGGAGTAGTTTTGGTGACAATCAATTCATCCCTCGTATCAAGTCAAGCTCGTGACTTAAAACAAGCATTATTTCCCTTTTTCATCATCTTGTCTTGTTTTGTTTTGTTTTGTTTTTGTTTGTGTTGTGTTGTAGGTGATGATTGTGCATGATAAAGAAGTAATGGCAAGCATGATTGAGGATCCAAGATGGAAGTTAACCACGGGATGCACGGACTCCATGATCGAAAAAAAAAGGCGTAACCTTTACATTTTTGCATTCCGTTTGGTTTATTTTGCGCTTACAATGCTATATCTATATGTCCGTACTTGATTGGTTTTGATTATCTATGCTTGCTTGAATTGGATAAAGCCGTGTTCGATCATTTACCTTGTTGTCTTTTTTGTTTTGTTTGTTTTTCTTTCCTTTGTGTGCTTGCGTGGTTGTCGTGTCGACCTCCCTCCATTTTTCTCAATTCACACAATGGGGACATTGTGCGTTTTAAGTTTGGGGGAGAGAGGTCGCAAGTACTTGCATACATGCTAGGTCGACCCGCCAAATTTTTTCAGATTCTTGTTATTATTTGAGTATGCTTCTACAAAATTTGAGCACATTGGCTAAGGCTAGGTTGTATTTGGGGTGGATAAAGAACTTTAGTGATAATAGGATCTAGGACTCCTCTTGCGTAACTTAGTTTCTATCCAATCCTTAGCTTGAAAACAAAGTGTAAAAGGAACAAAATGGCCTAAGTTTGGGGGAGTGAACCCTTTTCGAGAATGAAAAACCTTTGAACACCTAGCTCTTAAAAGAAATGAGTAGAGAAGTTGCTAAAATGTATGCCCTTCTATGAGAGAAAAGAAAGGCTAAGCCTTCATTGATGAAATTCATGGATGATTTTTGTAATAACTCTATGTCATTATAATTGTGCAAGTTTTGTAGTGAAAAATTCAAATGTAATGCACAAAGGAAAGGAATGGTGCTAGTAGCCCATAAAGTTAAATGTATAGAAAAACAAGCTACCATCAATAGTGCTAGATTTGTATTGTAATATCATTGTAAAGCACAAAGTGCTATGTTATTATTGTAAATCAAAAGAAAAGCATTTATGTGAGAAAGAGCTAGGTACTAAAATGGTTCATTAGTTCAAGAATAGGGACAATACTCTTAAATTACCTACAACTTAGTTTCATGATGTGATTGGAGCATAAGGTTTGAAACCTAAGGTTAGGAGATAGTCTAAGTTAACGTGAGGAGCCCATGCAAGTAGAACCGATGATTTTAATCTATTCGGGCGTATTCACCTAAGATAGAACCTAGCCGAAGCCATCACGCACACACGTGGAGCTTGTTTAAAGAATAATTTGAAAGTGTTAAGCTTTGGCATTTTGATCTTAAGCATGCATGGTTAGTATTTGTTTTTGCTTTCTTTGCTCGAGGACGAGCAAGTGTTTAAGTTTGGGGGTGTGATAACGTCGTGAAAAAGTCATTATTACGTGTCTTCTTAAGCTGAAAATAACTTGCTTTGATTCGAGTTTTGCGTGCTTTTGTTTATTTTCGCATTCTTTTGCCTTTTTGGTCCTTTGTTGGACATTTGTTTGTTTTGGTTGTTGTTTGTGTGTTTTATTGTTGTTTTGTGTGTTTTTGTAGGGAGATGTAGAAAAGGGCTTCAAAGGAATGAAGAACCCGGAGCAAATTGTACAAGAATGTAGATAGCTGCTCACTAGAACATGCATAAATATTTTATAGATGATCCAAATGAGCTGAATTTTGGATATGTCATAGATGAGTGAGTTAGCTACGCTACGGACTTTACGGATCTGGATTCGGAGTTCGGAATCAAAAGATATGCTGCTCGGAAAGAAGTGCGGCAGAGCAGGAAACCTACTGCATGTACCTCGCGGCCGCGAGGTTTAACCTCGCGGCAGCGAGCTGGTGGCAGAAAGTTTCTGCCCAGGTCTCGCTGCAGCGAGGTTCAACCTCGCTGCAGCGAGGTGTTCACCGACTGCAGGCTCGCGGCCGCGAGCCCTGGTCTCGCGGCCGCGAGACCTGCTCTGTTTTTCAGCGTGTTTTGAGGGTGTTTCTTGTACTTTGCCTTCTTTTTCCCCACTTGTAATTCTAACCCTTTAGGGGGCTTTTGGTCTTGTTTTCCCTTAGGTTAAGAGGAGAGGAGGATACAACTTGTAACATATCTTGGAATCATTCCACTCTTGTGCCTCTTTTTCTCTTTAAGCTTCCCTCAACTTTTTCTCTTTGTTTTCCTTTGTTTTTCTTGTATTGAAGGCTCCACCAAGGGGGTGAGTTAATCACCACCCTTGGGGAGTGATTAGGTGGTGATTAAAGGGAGGAGAATCCTTGTCTCGATTCCATTTCGATTAGGTGATTTCTTTCCATTTCTTAGTTATTTATGATTAGGAGATGAGTTTGTTATTTCCTTTTTGGATGAATGATTGTGTATTGGAATTCCCCGGATTTATATAAATTTATGTTATTGTTTGATTAATGATGTCTTGATGATTAGTATGGTGCTTATATGTGTTCGTTAATCCGATTCCGTGTTTATTGTTCGTCTTGTGGTTTGACAACCCTTTGAGATGAGTGTTATTGATTCTTGATTGCTAGATATAGTGATTTTGAGGATTTGATTATGAATTTGGATTGTGAATCGATTTTAGGATAGACATATACCTATGTCGTTTCATATTCGTTTAAGGTTTGAGTTTAAATGACATCGATTAGATTTTAGTCCATTTATACGTAAATTGGCTTAGTTTAATTTGATAGGTTGGTATGCTATCGAAAGATACATACGAACATCAGTGAATCCTTGAATAGCAAGCACGAGCATAATATATTAACTGTCGAGTCATTGTTATCGTTTGATTAGTTATGTTTGATGTTGGGTTTATTGTTTTATCGCACTTTTGGCCATCTACATTTAATGCAACCTAGACATAGGTTAGGCGAGTGACGATTTGTGGATTTCAACCTAGGATAGTCATATACCTACTTTGGTCCGTGTTTGTATAATGGGTTCGTCCGTAAATGCATCAAATAACTTAGATTCTCTTTATTCGGGGATTTGGGTTAGTTTTAGGTCCCGGGTGACAACGGTACGCCTTAGAATCCTCTTTTGGGTTCGGACTTCCCTTAGAGCATCGGTTGACAGCGATGTTCGTTCTTGATCCGGAGATGGAGAGTTTGGGTAGATTGGTAGAGTTAAGTCAAACCGATAGGGAGACTTAACTAATTTGAACTCACAAACAACAACTAAATCTAGGAATGTTTGCATAGCTAACCTAACAACCGCATAATTTATCTGCTTTAACTAATCGCTTATAAATCCTCCTTACCACATAATTAACTCCCCATTTACTTGCTTTCGTAGTTAGATTTATTTTATCGCTCGTAGTTAAATAAAATCACCCTTATCATATGTTTGGGTTCGATAATTTGTATCAAGCATTCTTAGATGAAATAAGCCTTCGATTGATTCATTTATTCCCACCTTTTACCCATTCGTTGGGATTCGATACTCGGTATGTACTTATCGTTTTATATTACTTGTAACGACCGTATACTTGCGTAGCTTGCGTATTAGTATTTGGAACGCAACAGACATCCACGACCGACATGCTCGATCATCCTGTATAGCCCGACATGCTCATCAACATCATGCTCGACATGCTCGTCGACATCCACGATCGACATGCTCGATCATCCTGTATAGCCCGACATGCTCGTCAACATCATGCCCGACATGCTCGTCGACATCCACGACCGATATGCTCGATCACCATGTATAGCCCGACATCCTCGTCAACATCAAGCATAGCCCGACATGCTCGTCAACATCAGGCATATACCGATATGCTAATCGACGTCCGCTATTGTCGATTAACGAAATCATTTGTAATAGGGCCAAACTGAATAACCGAGACCCATATCCAATTCTGAGTGTCTTATCATGATCCGACCCGGTGTTAGAGACGTCTTATCATGACCCGTCCCGGTGTTCGAGACGTCTTGTCATGATCCGCCCATTGATCCGGACGAAATCTATAAATAGCCCTCATAAATACGGTGAAAGGTACGCATTCTCTAAGCTTAAAGTACCCATTTCGATCTCACACATCGACTCGACACTTAGTAAAGCATCGGAGGGTTATCGCCGGGTCACCACCGGCATTAACCTGACGTAGTTCTCTTTGATTGCAGGTTAGGATCCCGACATACAAATCGAGGAAAGGCTTGTTTGACCTGCCGATCGTCACATTGACGAGTAGTGTTAGAATCGACATCCGAACTCTACACTCGACACTAAAATAAATCAACCAACTAAAAGTACACTCATCAATTGGCGCCGTCTGTGGGAACATTAACTCTGAATCGAGAAAGGATGACTACACGATCAATGGCCGCTCTTGCTCGAGAAAAAAGTGGAAACATAGATCAATATGGGGAAGGCCAAGGAGACATCATGCGCCACGAAACCTCGACACCTATAACCTAACTCTAAAGAGATGAAATCGACAGAAGAAGAAAGCTATTAATAAGCTTCCCGACATACTCGTCGATGACAGAAGAAGAAAGCTATTAATAAGCTTCCCGACATACTCGTCGACGACAGAAGAAGAAATTGGGCTATAATAAGCTTCCCGACATACTCGTCGACGACAGACGAAGAAAGTGGGCTATTAATAAGCTTAACTCAACACATTCCTCGAAAGCCGCTGGCATCGAGATGAAATCGACAAATAAAGTGGGCTATTAATAAGCTTAACTCAACACATTCCACGAAAGCCGCGGGCATCGAGACGAAATCGACAAGAAAGCTATTAATAAGCTAACGACAAAGAAGAATGAAAGACTAAGAAAGTGAGCTATTAATAAGCTTAACTCAACACATTCCTCGAAAGCCGCGGGCATAGAAATGAAATCGACAAATAAAGTGGGCTATTAATAAGCTTAACCCAACACATTCCTCGACAGCCGCGGGCATCGAGACGAAATTGATAAGAAAGCTATTAATAAGCTAACGACAAAGAAGAAGAAAGCTATTAATAAGCTTCCCGACATACTCGTCGATGACAGAAGAAGAAAGCTATTAATAAGCTTCCCGACATACTCGTCGACGACAGAAGAAGAAAGTGGAGTATTAATAAGCATCCCGACATACTCGTCGATGACAGACGAAGAAAGTGGGCTATTAATAAGCTTAACTCAACACATTACTCGAAAGCCGCGGGCATCGAGATGAAATCGAGAAATAAAGTGGGCTATTAATAAGCTTAACTCAACACATTCGTCGAAAGCCGCGGGCATCGAGACGAAATCGACAAGAAAGCTATTAATAAGCTAACGACAAAGAAGAATGAAAGCTATTAATAAGTTTCCCGACATACTCGTCGACGACAGAAGAAGAAAGTTATTAATAAACTTCCCGACATACTCGTCGACGATAGACGAAGAAAGTGGGCTATTAATAAGCTTAACTTAACACATTCCTCGAAAGTCGCGGGCATCGAGATGAAATCGACAAATAAAGTGGGCTATTAATAAGCTTAACTCAACACATTCCTCGAAAGCCACGGGCATCGAGATGAAATCGACAAGAAAGATATTAATAAGCTAATGACAAAGAAGAATGAAAGCAATTAATAAGCTTCCCGACATACTCGTCGATGACAGAAGAAGAAAGCTATTAATAAACTTCCCGACATACTCGTCGACGACAGACGAAGAAAGTGAGCTATTAATAAGCTTAACTTAACACATTCCTCGACAGCCGAAGAGGCATCGAGATGCAATCGACAATCAAAGAGAAAGCTATTAATAAGCTAATCGACAAAAGAAATTCCTCGAATGCTGAAGAAGTATCGAGATGAAAATCGACAGAAGAAATCCCTCGAATGCTGAAGAGGCATCGAGATGAAAATCGACAGAATAAATCCCTCGAATGCTAAAAAGGCATCGAGATGAAATCGACAGAAGAAATTCCTCGACAGCCGAAGAGGCATCGAGATGAAATCAACAATCAAAGAGAAAGCTATTAATAAGCTTATCGACAGAAGAAATTCCTCGAATGCTGAAGAAGCATCGAGATGAAAATCGACAGAAAAAATCCCTCGAATGCCGAAGAGGCATCAAGATGAAAATCGACAGAATAAATCCCTCGAATGCCAAAAAAGCATCGAGATGAAAATCGACAGAAGAAATTCCACGACAGCCGAAGAGGCATCGAGATGAAATCGACAAATCAAAGAAAGAAAGTTATTAATAAGATGACTCTACATGTTCCTCGACAGCCGAAGAGGCATCAAATGAAATCGACAGAAGAAATTCCTCGAATACTGAAGAGTCCTCGAGATGAAATCGACAGAAGAAGAAGAAATCTATTAATAAGCTTACTCTACAAATTCCTCGAATGCTGAAAAAGCATCGAGACTAAATCGATTAAGAAAGAAAAATAAATTTTAACTACAAAGATCGTTGTTCCCAGCAAAAACATCGAGACTAAATCAATTAAGAAAGAAAAATTACATTGATTTAAAGAGATCTCTAGCAATCAATAAAATCGACATATCTTCCATTTTCAGTAATCAAACAAATAAGAAGGTTAAAATCATTGAATCAACAACATGGAGAATTGAGAATTGAACAAACATAAAACTTGATATCAGTACGTCAGCGATTGAGGAAGAATCTAATTGAAGGAAAATTGCCGCCAACCTACTAATATGACTAGCGCGAAAATAATGAAAAATCGATTAAACTTCCAAACTTCGACCTTCACTCGAACTCTAGAACTTGGGGGACTCTTGATGTACCAAGTCTTCGTCACCTGTTGTGGCACTTGAAATATTAATATAAAGCTATCGATCATTAAAACCGACATGCTCGTCGACATCATGCATAGCACGACATGTTCGTCGACATCCACGACCGACATGCTCGATCATCCTGTATAGCCCGACATGCTCGTCAATATCATGCCCGACATGCTCGTCGACATCCACGATCGACATGCTCGATCATCCTGTATAGCCCGACATGCTCGTCAACATCATGCCCGACATGCTTGTCGACATCATGCATAGACCGACATGCTCGTCGACATCCACGACCGACATGCTCGATCACCATGTATAGCCCGACATGCTCGTCAACATCATGCATAGCCCGACATGCTCGTCAACATCAGGCATATACCGACATGCTCATCGACGTCCGCTATTGTTGATTAACGAAATCATTTGTAATAGGGCCAAACTGAATAACCGAGACCCATATCCAATTCTGAGTGTCTTATCATGATCCGACACGGTGTTAGAGACGTCTTATCATGACCCGTCCCGGTGTTCGAGACGTCTTGTCATGATCCGACCCATTGATCCGGACAAAATCTATATATAGCCCTCATAAATACAGTGAAAGGAACGCATTCTCTAAGCCTAAAGTACCCATTTCGATCTCACACATTGACTCGACACTTACTTAAGTATCGGAGGGTTATCGCCGGGTCACCACCGGCATTAACCTGACGTAGTTCTCTTTAATTGCAGGTTAGGATCCCGACATACAAATCGAGGAAAGGCTTGTTTGATATGCCGATCCTCACATTGACGAGTAGTGTTAGAATCGACATTCGTACTCTACACTCGACACTAAAATAAATCAACCAACCAAAAACACACTCATCAAATACGTGTTTCCTTTAGCTCTAATTCATTATCTACTTCTCCGAGCGCAGCTTCACTTATGCTCGAGAAGTGCGGGAGTATTGATGAGGGCTCGGCTACTGGAGATAGACATTTTGATCAAAGTTTGAGCAAGGACAATTATTATCGAAGTTTATGGCATCACAATTATTAACCATTTTTGGGGTTTCCAAGATATGCACTTTTTTTCCCTGGTTCTGTTTTTATCCCACAGGGTTTTTTCGAATTAGGTTCTTAATGAGGCATATCCGAAACACGAAATAATGATTCATGTCAATCCTGAGGCAACATCTACTTTTCCGAGCTTCAGCTTCACTTACGCTCGAGAAGTGAGGGAGTATTGATGAGGGGTACTTTGGATTTTCTATTTCAGGAGTCATATCTGATCGAAGACCAAGAAATCCAACCTCGAAGACTTGTTTACGATCTCAATGCCACGACCCCCATTTAGCTAAGTTCGATCGTCGGGAAGGGGTTACTGCTCGAATTCACTATTTGGCCGAACCCAGGCCCAGGCCTATGGGCTAAGAAATGTATCTCTACAGAAGGTTTACTTAGCACGATGCCTCAAGTATAAATACCACCCACATTTATGACATCATACACATTTTCCCAGGTGCGCTTTGATCGAAGCTACTGCTCGGATCATCCTCTCGAGTTAGATTAGATCACTCTATTGTACTGTATTTAGCCTCTAGCTTGTATGCCATCCTACAATGCTCAGAAAGGCCCCACCTCATTGTAATCTTTGTATTTGTGTTCGGAATATATTTATTTGAGATCAATCCAGTCATACTATTGCATACTTTTGTCATTACTTTCCTATATTGATCACGTACGAAGCAACATAAGATCACAAGAAGAATAAATTGCAACGATGATAAAGTATAAAGCACCAAGACGAATTATTTAAGAGCAAAAACTATATTATAGACTGTAAATATATGGATATAACAATGTAGGCTTAAAGTGTATAATCGTATGTAATATTCAACGTAATCCTAATACAATGTTAGAGATGTCCTGTAACGCCCCGTAAATTTTGGACCTCTTTAATCGTATTTTAGTGGATTTTTAATCCAATTTCATGTGTTATATCTTATTTTTTTTAAATTAAGTGTTACTTTGGGGTAAAATGTACAATTAATTTATCTCCTATGTTCTTATTAACTTTGAAATGATTTAGAAACACAAAAATACTTTAAAACAATTGTGTACCACTTTTGAAAAATATTTGGACTTAATTGTGCAAAATAAATAATTTTTGGGGCAAAAATGCACTTTACCAAAACTTCAGGGGGCAAAGTGCAAATTTCGCCCACACTTGATTGCAGCTGCTAGGAGAGCCTTTATAGCTTCCTAGAGTGGCCAAGCATGCCTCTTGGGTAGAGAAATTTCTCTACCCAAAGTGGACATGCATTGGTTGGTTTTTGAAGACTAATTATGTCTCCTATCTTCTCAAGGTGTATTTAAACACCTTTCTACACATTTTTCAGATTTTATTCACCTCATTTTAATATCCAAATAGTTGAGATTTAGAGAGAAAGAGAGTTAGTGTGAAATAGTGAAAGAAGTTAGAAAGAGGGAGAAGTGTAGGAAAAGTAGGGGCCACCACCACCGCCGCCGTGAAGCCGCCGGAGAACCGCCACCACCACCGCTGCCGTGCCACCAGCCCACTGCCGGACCGCCACCAGTACGCCGCCGTGCTACCACCGTGTTTGGAGGAGTTCAAGTTTCGGTAACTCCTCCTTATGTTTTCTCTTTGATGATTTATTTTTACCCAACCTTAGAAACCCTAGTTTTTGCTCTTAAACATATTTTAGTATCTTTAAAACACCTTAGATCAAATTATTTAAGTCTCTATTTTGTGTGTAATTTTAAATATGATTATTGATAGTTGATTTTGTTGAATATTTAAAAGATCTATGTTTTTCTCCATAAAATGATGTTCTTGGAGTTTGTTGGAATTTTTTAAAAAAAAAATATATATATATATATATATATATATATATATATATATATATATATATATATATATATATATATATATATATTTCCCAAAGATTTACATGTTAAAATTTACCCAATATATGTCATATTATAGATCTATAAGTTTTTGTTAAAGAATTGAAAATTGTGAAATTTTTGGGTGTTAAAAGTTTTATTATTTGTTTGGGGCTATTTCTGTAAATTTGAAAATTTAAAAGGGTGTTTTGTGCACATTGGGTGAGGTGGCCGGAGCCACCCCACCTCCGGCAGCAACATGCTGCCGGGTCTGTTGCTTTTATAGCAACAGGCCACTAGGGCCTGTTTGTGGGCTGGCCCAAAGGGCCAGTCCACATCTTCTTTAAAAAAAAAAAAAAAAAAAGAATAGAAAAGAAAATATATTTTTAATACATAATTAAATTCTAAAAATAAATCCATAAATTGAAAACATAGTTTTAATACTTTCTTAAATAATCATTATTATTAATTGAAAAATAGAAAAATTATTTACATAAATAAAATAGTTTGAAAACTATCTTTAAATACTAACTTCTTAAAATAAAATAGAATAAATTTGAGAAAATAAGAATTTAATAAATCTAAAAATAATTTTGTAAATTTATAAATGAATTCTGAAAATAAAATTTATAATTATTAAAAATAATTTAATAATGATTTAACATTTAATTTTGAAAATAATAATAATACTACATAATAAAATTATAAAATAAATCTAGAAATTATTGAAATGATTTTTAAGTATATATTCTGCAAATATTAAATATTTTTTTAATAAGAAGAATTATTTTAAAATGAAAAGAGTTTGAAATATATTTAATAATAAGTATTTTGAAATATGTATTACTGAAAATTAAATAGAATAAAATTCTAGATAATAAAATAAACTTCAAAATAATTTTGAAAATTAATAACTAAATTTGAAAATAAATTTGTAAATATGAAAATAATTTTTTAATAATTATTTAACATTAAATTTTGAAAAATAAAAAAATTCGAAAATAAAATTAAATAATTTTAATTAATTATTTTCTAAGATATAAATAATAAATATATTTTCGAAAATAAATATATTACTTGGATAATTTTGAAAAGAAAAGAGGGTTAAATAAAATAAAATAAGTTTGAACAATAATTTTTCGGGAAATAAATAATTTAAAAATAAAATAAAGTAATTTTGATTAAAATGATTTTCTAAATTTAATTAATTCAAAAATAAAATTAATAAATAAATAAAGTTTTCAAAATTAGAAAAATAAGTAATTTTAAAATAAACTTTGATTTACTCAAATTAAATGAATGCCTATTATTAAGAATTTTCTTGGGTTTTAATAAATCCTTATTTGTGGCTTTCCATACCATGTAGCTCTAGGAACCCCTAAACCGAGTTAATTATTTTAAGTTGGATCATGGTCTCATTTCATCCATGACCCGACTATAATTGCGACTAAAGTATTTCTTTAGTCAATCATAAGTTCTTGTTCGAGTTTAGATCCTTAAACGTTACGTAAATATGTACAGGATCTGGAATCGACGTTCTACCGAGAAACTTTCAAGAACCGTAAGCAGAACAGGTGAGCGCAGTGTTCATTCGTGTGTTAGTCCGATATGCTAGTAGGTCGAGTCTAAGCATGTAATTAGGTTGTAAATAACTAGAGCATCACGTGCTATGCTAGTTACCTCGTGTATGTTAATAATAGGCTGTCTTGTATGAATCACTTATCATATCAAAATGATTATCCTAATACATGCTACACCGAATCTAGATCTACTTAGTTGCGAATATGTTCACCCAGCTATATGTTTGAATTGCTTTCGGTGAATCGTTAAATGTTGATAATATGTTAATATGTTTGATACGTTATGTTCCGTTTGTTCCCGACTATATGTTTCCGTTTGTTTTCGATTTAGTGTGGGCCCTCTTTTGATTGGTATATGGACCCGATGCCAACCTGGCCGCCAAGGGCCGGCAGGATTGTCACGGTTACCTGTAGGCCTGGCATTACAACCCAAGTGGGGAGTAACACTTGGGAAATAAGGACGAACTCCGGCAAAGACATGTCGATGCATTTCAGATAGTAAGGTCGCTCCTTACTTGGTGAGTTTAAATGGACATCAGAGTAAGGATGGAGGGTAAGTGGAGAACGGCATCAGCAACTCTTGGTTATTTGAACTCTATGCTTTGATTTTATGAAAGTGATATATGCTTAATTCATTTATATGCTCACGATATATATTATGTTTCATCCATGTGTCACACGCACAGTGCACCACAGCCTCACTAAGTTGGACGATCAACTTACGCGTTCCTTTTATCAATCTTTTCAGACGCAGGAGTCTCGAGTTATGATGGTTGAGTCAGTTTCCGGGATCCAGTCGGTCGTTGAAGGATTATTTTGCCTTCGTTACTTTGTTATTTTTGTTGTCACCTTTATACAAGGTTGAACGATGTATTTTGAATATTGTGTTTATGTTTTCCGTAGGCTTGCGGGGTTACCCGTATGACCGTATATTTGGCCTTTTCCGTATATAACGGAGCTAGTGGGCCTTTTAAATTTTAAATTTGGATTTATCGCATGCTTTATTTTTGTCATCATGTTTCAAAAAAAAAAAGTTCAGCAACTCTGATGGGTTATCCCGCGCCGGGCGATCCCAAACTCGGGGATGGGCCACGTGGGACCTAACCCCGGGAGCGGGGCGTCATAGATGGTATCAGAGCTTTTTGCTTTAAAAAATTTAGTCATGGATCCTCGGAAGTTATATGTTGAATCGTGTTCTAAGTCTTTTGGGTCATCATGCATAATAAGTTATGTGAATTTGTTTTGTTTCTTTTCGTGAGATTTTGATAGGGTTTCGTATTAAGATAGTTCTTGACGTTTTGGCATATTACTAAAATACACGACGTATGTTTAGTTTGGTTCGATTATATTTAGTTACTTCGTGGGGTTTTCGGGTTGAGTCTCATTTTGCTAATAAGCCATTCTCATGATCAGAT
Source organism: Penstemon eatonii (assembly GCA_038501285.1). NCBI lineage: Eukaryota > Viridiplantae > Streptophyta > Magnoliopsida > Lamiales > Plantaginaceae > Penstemon > Penstemon eatonii. Next base: position 32,719,322 of record CM076710.1, on the reverse strand, counting down.
GGCAGGCAATCGAGCTGATAGTCGTACTAGCCGACGGGTTACCTCTGACCCTTCTGAGGGGGCACCGGTAGTCCCACCAGTGACAACACCCGTTGATCAGGCTGAGCGCATCATTGCCGCTTTGGCCGAATTCACCCAAGCTCTGCAAGGCACTGCACGGACCGTGCCTCCAACCCCGACACCGCCCACCTTAGACCAAACTTTGGATCGTTTTCTACGGTTCCAACCACCCATGTTTCTTGGAGAGCCAGATGATCGTAAGGCTGAAGCCTGGCTAGCTGAGATCGAAAACATTTTTCGAGCCCTGGACTATTCGGACACGTTGAAAATTTCTTTGGCTACCTATCGCTTTGAGGATGCCGCTAGATCTTGGTGGCAGACGAGGGAGATAGTTTGGGAGCTGGACTAAATAGAAAGGACTTGGGTGCACTTTGTGAAGGAGTTCAATAACAAGTATGTTCCGCCTGTTGTTCGGGAACAAGGTGAGGAGCAATTCAACGCTCTAAGGCAAGGGAGTATGAGGGTGCCGCAATTTGAGGCTGTTTTCTCCCGTGTAGTCCGTTATGCTCCCCACTTGATGACAGATGAACCCTGTCGCACTCGCAGGTTCATAAAATGTTTGAGACCAGAGCTCCAGCGGGCTCTTCTCTCTCACAACATGATATCATACATTGAGGCGGTGGAGAGAGCCACACGAGTTGAGAATGGGTTGATTGAGCTCAATGATATTCAGTTTTCGGAGAAGAAGTCGAGGCCTCCTCCGGAGAATTTGCAGTTGGGGAAGAACGCAGGGAAGGTACCTAGGACAGGAGATTTGAACTCAGGAAATTCCAAAGGTCCTCAACAGAATAACTGGCAACAGAACAATTCGGGAAAGACACCGAATGGAGCTTGGACTTATTGTGGCTCGAAGGGGCATGGGGAGCCTAAGTGTTATAGAAAGGCTGGAAAATGTCTGAGGTGTGGAAGTTTGGACCACTTCATTAAGAATTGCCCAAAAGAATCTGTTACATCAGCTTCGGGAAGTGGAGGTTCATCCCAGGATGCAAAAGCACCAAGGTCAGGGCTGCCCGGAAAAGCTTTTGCTATGACTGGAGAAGAGCTTTATGAGCCAAATGGGTATATCGCAGTGGAAGGTAAAATTTATATTCCTGGGCAACCATGTAGAGTTTTATTTGATGTTGGAGCATCTCATTCATCCGTAGTATTATAGTATAGTTCCAATAAAGTATGGTAGGAAATTTACCCTATGAGTTGAAGGCTCATACTTCGTTAGAAACCTCATTTATACCGAGTTTGGTTCTCAAGGTATGCAAGGTCAAGATTAGGAAAAAGTTATTTTTGCCGATCTAAACACATCTCTGGTCCTAGGATTTGATGTGATCCTAAGTATGGGCTTATTGTCCATGTATTTTGCCCCGAGTAGAATGTTGTCATTTGAAAGTGACGCTTTCTAACCCAAACCTTCTGAATTCCACAATCGAATTTGGGGACCAAATTCTTTTAAGGGGGGAGGATTGTAACGCCCCATAAATTTTGGACCTCTTTAATCGTATTTTTGATTTTTAATCCAATTTCATGTGTTATATCTTATTTTTTTAAAATTAAGTGTTACTTTGGGGTAAAATGTACAATTAATTTATCTCCTATGTTCTTATTAACTTTGAAATGATTTAGAAACATAAAAATACTTTAAAACAATAGTGTACCACTTTTGAAAAATATTTGGACTTAATTGTGCAAAATAAATAATTTTTGGGGCAAAAATGCACTTTACCAAAACTTCAGGGGGCAAAGTGCAAATTTCGCCCACACTTGATTGCAGCTGCTAGGAGAGCCTTTATAGCTTCCTAGAGTGGACATGCATTGGTTGGTTTTTGAAGACTAATTATGTCTCCTAACTTCTCAAGGTGTATTTAAACACCTTTCTACACATTTTTCAGATTTTATTCACCTCATTTTAGTATCCAAATAGTTGAGATTTAGAGAGAAAGAGAGTGTGTGAGAAGAGTGAGAGTTAGTGTGAAATAGTGAAAGAAGTTAGAAAGAGGGAGAAGTGTAGGAAAAGTAAGGGCCACCACTACCGCCGCCGTGAAGCCGCCGGAGAACCGCCACCACCACCGCTGCCGTGCCACCAGCCCACTACCGGACCGCCACCAGTACGCCGCCGTGCTACCACCGTGTTTGGAGGAGTTCAAGTTTCGGTAACTCCTCCTTATGTTTTCTCTTTGATGATTTATTTTTACACAACCTTAGAAACCCTAGCTTTTGCTCTTAAACATATTTTAGTATCTTTAAAACACCTTAGATCAAATTATTTAAGTCTCTATTTTGTGTGTAATTTTAAATATGATTATTGATAGTTGATTTTGTTGAATATTTAAAAGATCTATGTTTTTCTCCATAAAATGATGTTCTTGGAGTTTGTTGGAATTTTTTTAAAAAATATATATATATATATATATATATATATATATATATATATATATATATATATATATATATATATATATATATTTCCCAAAGATTTACATGTTAAAATTTACCCAATATATGTCATATTATAGATCTATAAGTTTTTGTGAAAGATTTGAAAATTGTGAAATTTTTGGGTGTTAAAAGTTTTATTATTTGTTTGGGGCTATTTCTGTAAATTTAAAAATTTAAGAGGGTGTTTGGTGCACATTGGGTGAGGTGGCCGGAGCCACCCCACCTCCGGCAGCAACATGCTGCCGGGTCTGTTGCTTTTATAGCAACAGGCCACTAGGGCCTGTTTGTAGGCTGGCCCAAAGGGCCAGTCCACATTTTCTTAAAAAAAAAAAAAAAAAAGAATAGAAAAGAAAATATATTTTTAATACATAATTAAATTCTAAAAATAAATCCATAAATTGAAAACATAGTTTTAATACTTTCTTAAATAATCATTATTATTAATTGAAAAATAGAAAAATTATTTACTTAAATAAAATAGTTTGAAAACTATCTTTAAATACTAACTTCTTAAAATAAAATAGAATAAATTTGAGAAAATAAGAATTTAATAAATTTAAAAATAATTTTGTAAATTTATAAATGAATTCTGAAAATAAAATTTATAATTATTAAAAATAATTTAATAATGATTTAACATTTAATTTTGAAAATAATAATAATACTACATAATAAAATTATAAAATAAATCTAGAAATTATTGAAATGATTTTTAAGTATATATTCTGAAAATATTAAATATTTTTTAATAAGAAGAATTATTTTAAAATGAAAAGAGTTTGAAATATATTTAATAATAAGTATTTAGAAATATGTATTACTGAAAATTAAATAGAATAAAATTCTAGATAATAAAATAAACTTAGAAATAATTTTGAAAATTAATAACTAAATTTGAAAATAAATTTGTAAATATGAAAATAATTTTTTAATAATTATTTAACATTAAATTTTGAAAAATAAAAAATTCGAAAATAAAATTAAATAATTTTAATTAATTATTTTCTAAGATATAAATAATAAATATATTTTTGAAAATAAATATATTACTTGGATAATTTTGAAAAGAAAAGAGGGTTAAATAAAATAAAATATGTTTTAATAATAATTTTCGGGGAAAAAATAATTTGAAAATAAAATAAAATATTTTTTATTAAAATGATTTTCTAAATTTAATTAATTCAAAAATAAAATTAATAAATAAATAAAGTTTTCAAAATTAGAAAAATAAGTAATTTTAAAATAAACTTTGATTTACTCAAATTAAATGAATGCCTATTATTAAGAATTTTCTTGGGTTTTAATAAATTCTTATTTGTGGCTTTCCATACCATGTAGCTCTAGGAACCCCTAAACCGGGTTAATTAGTTTAAGTTGGATCATGGTCTCATTTCGTCCATGACCCGACTATAATTGCGACTAAAGTATTTCTTTAGTCAATCATAAGTTCTTGTTCGAGTTTAGATCCTTAAACGTTACGTAAATATGTACAGGATCTGGAATCGCCGTTCTACCGAGACACTTTCAAGAACCGTAAGCAGAACAGGTGAGCGCTGTGTTAATTCGTGTGTTAGTCCGATATGCTAGTAGGTCGAGTCTAAGCATGTAATTAGGTTGTAAATAACTAGAACATCACGTGCTATTCTAGTTACCTCGTGTATGTTAATAATAGGCTGACTTGTATGAATCACTTATCATATCAACATGATTATCCTAATACATGCTACACCGAATCTAGATCTACTTAGTTGCGAATATGTTCACACAGCTATATGTTTGAATTGCTTTCGGTGAATCGTTAAATGTTGATAATATGTTAATATGTTTGATACGTTATGTTCCGTTTGTTTCCGACTATATGTTTCCGTTTGTTTTCGATTTTGTGTGGGCCCTCTTTTGATTGGTATATGGACCCGATGCCAACCTGGCCGGCAAGGGCCGGCAGGATTGTCACGGTTACCCGTAGGCCTGGCCTTACAACCCAAGTGGGGAGGAACACTTGGGGAGTAAGGACGAACTCCGGCAAAGACATGTCGATGCATTTTAGATAGTAAGGTCGCTCCTTACTTGGTGAGTTTGGATGGACATCAGAGTAAGGATGGAGGGTAAGTGGAGAACGGGATCAGCAACTCTTGGTTATTTGAACTCTATGCTTTGATTTTATGAAAGTGATATATGCTTAATTCATTTGTATGCTCACGATATATATTATGTTGCATCCATGTGTCACACGCACAGTGCACCACAGCCTCACTAAGTTGGACGATCAACTTACGCGTTCCTTTTATCAATCTTTTCAGACGCAGGAGTCTCGAGTTATGATGGTTGAGTCAGTTTTCGGGATCCAGTTGGTCGTTGAAGGATTATTTTGCCTTCGTTACTTTGTTATTTTTGTTGTCACCTTTATACAAGGTTGAATGATGTATTTTGAATATTGTGTTTATGTTTTCCGTAGGCTTGCGGGGTTACCCGTATGACCGTATATTTGGCCTTCTCCGTATATAACGGAGCTAGTGGACCTTTTAAATTTGGATTTATCGCATGCTTTATTTTTGTCATCATGTTTCAAAAAAAAAAAGTTCAGCAACTCTGATGGGTTATCCCACGCCGGGCGATCCCAAACTCGGGGATGGGCCATGTGGGACCCAACCCCGAGAGTGGGGCGTCACAGATGGTATCAGAGCTTTTTGCTTTAAAAAATTTAGTCATGGATCCTCGGAAGTTATATGTTGAGTCGTGTTCTAAGTCTTTTGGGTCATCATGCATAATAAGTTATGTGAATTTGTTTTGTTTCTTTTCGTGAGATTTTGATAGGGTTTCGTATTAAGATAGTTCTTGACGTTTTGGCATATTACTAAAATACACGACGTATGTTTAGTTTGGTTCGATTATATTTAGTTACTTCGTGGGGTTTTCGGGTTGAGTCTCATTTTGCTAATAAGCCATTCTCATGATCAGATGGCAGGCAATCGAGCTGATAGTCGTACTAGCCGACGGGTTACCTCTGACCCTTCTGAGGGGGCACCGGTAGTCCCACCAGTGACAACACCCGTTGATCAGGCTAAGCGCATCATTGCCGCTTTGGTCGAATTCACCCAAGCTCTGCAAGGCACTGCACGGACCGTGCCTCCAACCCCGACACCGCCCGCCTTAGACCAAACTTTGGAGCGTTTTCTACGGTTCCAACCACCCAAGTTTCTTGGAGAGCCAGATGATCGTAAGGCTGAAGCCTGGCTAGCTGAGATCGAAAACATTTTCCGAGCCCTGGACTATTCGGACACGTTGAAAATTTCTTTGGCTACCTATCGCTTTGAGGATTCCGCTAGATCTTGGTGGCAGACGAGGGAGATAGTTTGGGAGCGGGACCAAATAGAAAGGACTTGGGTGCACTTTGTGAAGGAGTTCAATAACAAGTATGTTCCGCCTGTTGTTCGGGAACAACGTGAGGAGCAATTCAACGCTCTAAGGCAAGGGAGTATGAGGGTGCCGCAATTTGAGGTTCTTTTCTCCCGACTAGTCCGTTATGCTCCCCACTTGATGACAGATGAACCCCATCGCACTCGCAGGTTCATAAAATGTTTGAGACCAGAGCTCCAGCGGGCCCTTCTCTCTCACAACATGATATCATACATTGAGGCGGTGGAGAGAGCCACACGTATGACCGTATATTTGGCCTTCTCCGTATATAACGGAGCTAGTGGGCCTTTTAAATTTTAAATTTGGATTTATCGCATGCTTTATTTTTGTCATCATGTTTCAAAAAAAAAAAAAGTTCAGTAACTCTGATGGGTTATCCCGCGCCGGGCAATCCCAAACTCGGGGATGGGCCATGTGGGACCCAACCCCGGGAGCGGGGCGTCACAGATGGTATCAGAGCTTTTTGCTTTAAAAAATTTAGTCATGGATCCTCGGATGTTATATGTGATAGAATAGTGCCCAGCAAGCCAGTTCAATTAGCTTGTAATAGGTCTATTCTGTAAGAGACGATCTTTTGATTTTATAATAATACGCACGTTTATTTATATGTGTATAAGGATAAACAATGGCCAACTTCATCTCTCGCGAATACATTTAAGCGATTGGTTGAAACCCTTAGATTACATTAGACTATGGGACGATTCACTTCAGTACTGAGTGCAATCATGAAACAGTCTCAAAGGTCGTAATCTTAAAATTGTTCCAAGTCATAGATTCCAAACGAGACGGGGTATCGTAAGAATCGCCAAGACTTGTACAAGTATGCATGATTCACATGGAGTGAATTTGTAGCGTTTCATGAGCAAGGCATTTGAGGCCAGTGCATACGAGTAGGTGGTTCAATGGAGGATTGAATGCATCGAACGACCCGAACAGAGAAACCCATTGTGGAAGCGCATGACGAATATCGGTGATGGGATGTTTCTCAAGGATTATAATAGTGTACGATTTAGTCCTTTGACTTGAGGTACTAGGGCGAATTCGGTGCATGGAAGTGCGTACTTAGATCTTGGTCATAACATGCCTAGGTTGGGTCCGTATGGACATGTACGTGAGTGGTTAGTACCGATATGGAATCTGTTGACTCACTGTAATGGGTGAGAGAATTTCCTATACGATTCTTAGATAATATATCCAAGGAATCTGCGGCCGCAGTCGGTGATGGATTTGGAAAGGGGTTTCCAAATTTAGGAGTCACACTGGAATATTATCCTGAATTAGAAAGTATAGTTATCGAGACAAATTTAGAGGTGCCGATCAATTCACACACCCTAAGTCTTGATCGGGAATATTAGTCGATAGAAGGACCATATGTACATGGTAATTATATGAGACGAGGTTCACAAGTATCAATTCACCTGAAGTTGGGCTTCATGGGCTTGTGGCTAGACATCGACCATGAAGTGTAGGTACTCCTGAGTTAATAGAGGATTTGATTCTAGGAGTGGTCAATTAAAGGTTGTTTAATTGACCGGAGCAATTTATTGTTCATAAATTAAATCACGAGAAATTCGTGGGCCTGCTGCCAATTGATGGTGAACCCAGAGGGTCACACACAATACAATTGGACGGTGACTGTTGAAAAGGATACAAAAGGAATTAGTTGATTTAAAGGTAATTAAATCAATTAAATGAATTAAAAGTATTTAATTCAAGTGGGAGATTAATTAATTGGCTAACTTGATTAATTAAATACTTAATTGAGTTGCTAATTAATTATATAAAAGAAATAATGATTTAATTGGACTGGACATTTAATTAAGTAATTAATTAAATGAAAAGGCTTGCAAGACATGGGCCTTTAATTAAAAGCCCATAAGAAGTCTTGCAAAACCTAGGTCAAGAGGGAGTCTATAAAAGGGGTTCTACTTGAGCTCAAAAAGCTAACACCCTAAGAAGAAAACCCTAGCCTCTCCTCTCAACCCTAGCCGCCGCCCCCTTGTGCTAGAAACCCTAGCCGCCGCCACCTAGAGACGCCGCCACCTGCTGCCGTGGGCTGCTCTAGTGCCGCCACCCCTCTTCCTTTGTTCCTCTGTGTTAGATCTTGACCTGTCAAGAGAATCTACACAATCCTGCTTCGACAAACCTCCTGAATCCAGTTCTGAGCCTAAGATCTTGAGGTGTTGCCAGAATCCGATTGGTGTGGACTAACTTTGGAGGTGAGACGCTTGGATCACTTCTGTGAACCAGATCCAAATCAGATCCAGAACTGAAGGTTTCCACCACCTTGCCTGTGGTGAGGTATATCGCAAAAACCCCCTTTGTTTAATTACTATGTGTGTGTTTTTGTTCTTGCTTACGTATAATTAATATGGAGAATCAATATGGGACGCTTGGGTGCTTCGAAAAATTTTAAATTCCGCACTGTCGTTGTTCTGACAATCGAGGCATCCCAACCACTATCCCAACAGTGGTATCAGAGCCAACTCCATTATTATTATACGAAAAGCCTGAACATAATGTGTTTTCACCGTATATGTTTAATTATGTATATGTAAACACGTGATAATTATGTTCTGTAAGTTCATTCTTACTTGTTATGACTGGATCTATGATTGGGTAAAACTGCTTTTTTAGATCTGTGCCGTTTTTATAGTTTTTTGAAACTTCAGGACTTTTATGCAAAAAATCGAGATTAGGGTTTTTGTGGGCTGAAAAATTCGAATTTTTGAAATCTGGAAATTTCAAAATCATGGACTGTTTTTGCAAATCTGGTCGCACGGGTTTTAGGGTCAATTTGTAATTTCCGAAAATTTTGGGGCTGTTTTGCAATTACCGAAACTTGAGGGGTCAATTTAAAAAAATTGAAAATTTTCAGAATTCAAAATATTATTTTCCGGTATCTGCCCAGGGGTATTTTTGTAACTTTTTAAAAGTTTTGGGGTCAAAGTGCAATTTTCAAAAGTTGAGGGGCGAAAATTCAATTTTCAAAAGTTGAAAAACAGAATCTGAATTTGAGCAGAAAATTTATTTTTGTTTACCCGAATATTCATTTTGTCATAATTAGTAGTGACTAAAAAGTAAGAATCATAGAAAGTTAGTTTTAAAAGGTAGTTTTAAAATTAAGAAAGAAATAGGTAAAGGATGTTTGCTTGTTTCTTGCTCTATGTGAATTGTTTACGTGGTTTTCGATCGAGCCGAGCCTTGACCTTAGGTTAGATGTGATTGGTTTAATTTATTGTTTGGTTTTTATTGGGCCTGCGAGCCTATTATGTTTTTGGGCCATTTTGAGCATTTGTAATAGAATAGGGCTTTACTGCTTTCCTAGTTTAGGATGGAGGCCCGTTTACAAGCAAGGTGGGAACCCAAGAACGTATGAAGGCCATGCATGCATGGTACATTGTGTAATAGCATAGGCCCATTTACAAACCCTTTAGATTGACCAATATGGCCAACATCATTGGCTCGATGATGGCCTGCATAGGAGGCTCCCGATCGAAAACATATTGTGGCAGTATGCATGCTAGGCTTGTATGGCTTTTATTTATTTTGTCGATTTATATTTAGCTTGTATGAGATGCGCGCTAGAATCTAGATCGTAATAAAAGATAAAGCATAACTGAATCGGTGAGATCTCGAGGAGAGTTAGTATAACTTTCAAAACCAGAAATTCCCCTCTCGAGTTAAATATTAAGTCATATTGGATTAAAATAAAATGAAGTATTTATATAAATCCAAGCCTTCCATCAATAGGGACTAGCGTATGTTGTCTACTTATCGACAGAGGTGATCCAGAGTCTGGCACCCGAGTCGAAGAAAGGGACAATACGTGAAATTCCTTGACTCATGTTTTTAACTAAACACGACAAGGGTGAGGACTGGTCGGGATGTGAGGATCGACCGATAACTAGTTACGGAGAACTCACGACCGGGCCCGTTGCTCATCATGATTGATGGGTTAGACTTAACGATTAGTAACACTTATGATGTAGCAGTGCTAGATAAGTGCGAAAACCGAGGCAAAATAACTTGAAGGTTGTGGAGTAACACAATTGGTAAAAAGTATACCTACCTGGAGAATTGGTTGTATGGCCACGAGTCGTGGGTGCAATTAATTGCTGCTGGGACGTCAAGACCTACTAGGAATTAAATTTCCCGAGCAATCAAAGGGGTGATTGTTTCGATAAAATAGTGGGAGAACTTTTTCGAAAACAAGTCCATACTTCGTTAATTATAAGTATTAGACATAAGATCAGTTAGCTAAATGTTGTCTTCTTTCCATTTGTAGATATTAAGTACAATGTCTAAAAATCCATTATCTGTTATCCTCGACGCAAACAAATTGAATGGCTCAAACTTCGTTGACTGGCTGAGAAATCTCAGAATTGTCCTCGACTCCGAGCGACGAAGCTATGTGCTCGACACACCCATGCCTGCTGCACCCGCAGCACGAGCTAGTGAGGAACAACGAACCGCCCATGCTAAAAGGGTTGATGATGATCTTCAGGTTCGATGTCTCATGCTAGCCTCGATGTCGAATGAACTGCAGAAACAGCATGCTGCTATGCCGCTTGCTAGAGAGATACTTCTCCACCTCCAGCAGATGTTTGGAGAGAGGTCTCGTACCGAAAGGTTCGAGACCACTAAGGAGTTGTTTCATCTCAAGATGGCTGAGGGAAGCAGTGTCAAGGATCACTGTCTGCGTTTCATCAACCTGGTTGAAAAACTGGGGCGATTGGACGTGGATTTGCACGCTGATCTTAGCACTGACCTCCTTCTCCATACGCTGCCCCGTTCTTTTGACCAGTTCGTGTTGAACTTCAACATGGAGGATAGAACCCTCGCTCTTCACGAACTGACCAATTTGTTGGTAACGGCAGAATCGACTCTCAAGAAAGAGAAGCCGGTAATGATTGCACACCAATCGAAGGCTGCAAAGCCCAAGAGAGGTAGGAAGAAGAAGAAGGTATTTTCTTCGAAGGCAGTCACAAAGGTGGTTGAAAAGAAGCGCAAGAGCCCGGAAGACGAATATTTCCACTGCAAGAAAGCAGGGCACTGGAAATGGAACTGCCCAGACTACCTAAAAATGAAACTGGTAGCCAAAGGTATTTTCTTGGTTGAAGTTAATATTTCTATTAACTGTGCATCGTGGGTGTTAGACACCGCAGCAGGTTCTCATATCTGCAATGATTTGCAGGTGATGGGAGCAGTAAGATACCTGAAGCCCGGGGATAGAATCCTGCTTTTTGGAAACGGAGCTAGGATCGCCGCTGAGGCTATTGGGGACGTCGAATTAGTTTTAGGAAATTTTACTTTGGTTTTAAGGGATTGTCTGTACGTACCAAACATTATTAAAAACATCATTTCTATTCCTATGTTGGATATTGATGGTTTTAATTTTTCCATTGAAAATGGAGCTTTTTGCATATTTAAAGGTGGTTTAATGTATGCTCGTGGTACTTTGATAGATGGTCTGTATTTCCTAGAACCTACAAATTCCGACGTCATGCATATTCAATCTAGAAAAAGAAAATATGATAATCAAACTCCACAACTTTGGCACGCTAGACTTGGACATATTTCCAAGAGTAGGATTCAAAAGCTGGTTTCCTCTAAGGCTCTTGAAATAAAGAACTTGGATGAACTCCCAACTTGCGAGTCTTGTCTCAAAGGAAAGATGACCAAATCACCCTTCACCGGGAATCCTGAGCGAACCAAGCAAACATTGGATTTAATCCATACTGACGTTTGTGGACCATTGAGTGTCAATGCGAGAGGAGGATTCTCTTACTTCGTAACATTCACCGACGATTTTAGTCATTATGGATATGTGTATCATATGAAACACAAATCCGAAACTTTTGAGAAATTCAAAGAGTTTCGAATGGAAGTTGAGAATCAACTTGGACATAGTATTAAAGCACTTCGTTCTGATAGAGGTGGTGAGTACTTAAGCCAAGAATTCCTTGATTATCTAAAAGAGAATGGAATTCTCGCCCAGCGAACTCCCCCTAGGACGCCCCAACTCAATGGAGTGTCCGAGCGGAGGAACCGAACATTGTTAGACATGGTTCGTTCCATGATGAGCTTCGCTGACCTTCCCTTTTCATTTTGGGGCTTAGCCCTATTAACTGCATCGAAGATACTAAACATAGTACCTTCGAAGTCAGTGCCAACGACACCGCACCAAGTATGGTATGGTAAAGCACCCGTGTATTCGTATCTACGAGTATGGGGATCTCCAGCGTATGTAAAGAACAAAAAGGGAGATAAGCTAGATAGTAGATCTAGTTTGTGCAAATTTGTGGGGTATCCAAAGGAATCCATTGGATACCTGTTCTTCGATCCTAAAGAACGTAATACGTTCGTATCTGATGAGGGGTAATTTAGATTCCTTGCCTCTGTGGGCCCGATGCTATTCGAATAACACTAAATACTATCCCCAGAAACCAAGAGCTGGTGCAGGGCATAGTATTAACTGTTCCGAGCTCAATTCAGAACCCAAGATCGAAGGGTACTGTTGGGCCGAGCCCAGGCCCAAGCCCGTCAGTTCAGCTATAAATACCCTCGCATTTATGACAACAGAGAACTTCCCAGGGGCTCTGGCTTCGAGACTGCAGCTCGGACAAACTTGGGAAATATAGTATAGCTTTGATCATTTGTATTTCGCTCCTCTAGTTTGTACGGCATCCAATAATGCTCGAGTAGGACCCTAAATTCTTGTATTTGTACCCAACTAATTCGAATACAACTACTATTGATCTTTACTGTCCTTTTAATATTGTTATTATTGCACTACAACCCACCCTTGATCGAACAAACGAAATCACGTAAGATCAATTGGCGCCCACCGAGGGGCCCTTATTCGAGTATTAGACCGAAATATGCCTACCATGAGGGGAAATCCATATGTTAGCTGAAAACCTTACCAAGTCTGAAACTCTGTTATTCGTTATCCAAGGCGGTCCTCCGACTATTAGGGCGTTCATCAATTCGAGATCGAAGATAATGCTTATACAATAAACTTCCGAGCTTAATATTAGCGATTTTATCCGGGGATTGCACAGCTTATCTATTTTTTCCCGATGGATTGATTTTCCACAAGGATCCAGTTTCTAGTGTGGAAGTAAATAAGAAGTTCCACCGAGGTAGCCCACAACAAATTAACATAGAGTTAGTCCGGTCGACTCGATCAGAGCTTATCGATGGTCGGAATTTATTTTTCTGATCATCTATTTGTTACTTTGAAAAACAAATTCCTCAAATCAGCTATTTATGAGTTCAATCACATAATCTGTATACATTATTTATCGGTTACTTCTATTTTTCTCGATTCGATTGGGATGAGTTGAACATTTGAACAACGGCAACAAATTATTTAAAATCATCAAAGTCGAAGCTAAAAATCAGCGATCGTTCGACTAAAAAAAAAAAAAAAAAAAGAAGAAGAAGAAGTAAAACGGTGAAATTCGATCAGAGAACGAAAGCTCTATCATTAATATTCTTCAAATAAGTTACAAAGTAAAGCCTCGAATAGGTTTCGAGCTCAAGAGGTACAATACGATCGCTACTATCCTATTACAAGTTCTACGAATAATTCTGCCATGTTACGTGCTCAGTCTTCATTCCCTAAGATCGCCCCAGATGCAGAACTCAGCAGTGATTCATCCTAGCAATCACTAGCCACGTGTCGCACATCCATCTTCGAACGGGGTAAGGGCCGGATCGCAGCTCCTCTCCTGGGCTTCGAACCGACCTTAGATCATCATCAGTAAACAATGATTGAAATACTCAATCACTGTTTACAGGATAATCCGAACCGGTGCAGCAAAGGGTTATCTCAGCAGAGGCAGCTCAAGGAAGCTCGAAGGAACTATACTTCAAGAAAGCCCTCGAGGAAGCTGATGCCTCAGATTTAAAGAACTCCTCTCAGAATAACCAGCTGCCCGATCGGATACTACGCCAAGAAACCAGAGGTCTAACCCGCACCAGAAATGATATGTCTGGGAAAACAGGTTGCCTGCCGGTATTCTAGGCGCAAGTTCTTTTGCCTGTCGATATTCTAAGCGAAGAGGGTTACACCAAAAAGACCAGAGTCGAAGAATAAGGTTCGAACCCTTATCTCAAATTTCTTTATTTTGGAAGCAATACGAACCGAAAGCGAGATTCGACCCATATCGGTCGGACAAAGCATAATAGAGAAAATGAAGAGTATTGGATAAACCAAAGGAGAACTATTTATAGCAGCAAAGTTTTTGAACCAATGGTCCAGATAACAAATCACGGACGGTTGGGATGTAAGTAATAAAAGAACTGACCGTTACATTTCCCGAAGAAATAGGGCCCTGTTTGGTTATAAGGACGCATGACTTAACGGGGCATGTAGGAAAATTTATAACATTCTAAACACCAGACCGATATGACATAGTTATAACATTATTGATGAAGATTGGCAATTTAGGTTCAAGTTCAGTTCATTCAGATGTTTTCACAGTCATTGTTCGACTTGGAAGAATTATGATCGGTTTGTTCGAACAGAACTCTCGACCAAAAAATCATGCGACTATGGAAATCCGGCAGTGCCAATGATTAATGGCAACATTTTCCTTATTAATTTTAGGTCCACTAAAATATTTATCTATTGCTCGATCAAGCAAGCGGTGTTTGAGTATTTCTTTATCGATATAAGAGGATCGATGTGGAAGTATTGAAGATAAGAATCTATCTAATTATGTTTATTCTATCAACAAAACGTGGAAGAAGTGTATTTATATTATCTCGGAAAATACAAGATGAGAAAAATACATGTTGAGCATAACTCAAGCCTATATATTACATAAGAACGCTATTACTTTTTACAATCCTATGAAATTTTCGGTCTCTTCTCCTACTGCTTTTTCGGAATAATTTGGCTCCGACCGGGGAAATCTCCTTAGGAGCCACAGGTTTTTAACTTTATTTACGATTCTCCGAAGACGAAGGATTGAGCACATGGTTCATCGAGTAAAAGAATTCTTCAGTACTCCCGCTCCTGTACGTCTTTCTAAATGCATTGTAGCAACAGGTCCCTAGTCGAAGACTTGTGCTATAACCTGCGAACTCCATAGGCCTGGCTTATTGGCCTTCCAGATGGAGATTATATTTGCCTGCCGATACTCTAAGCGAAGATCGAAATAGTGTTTCTTCCGCTCGGAAATTGCTCTGCTTAAAGATCGTTCGAAATCTGAGCTTAAATAAGTGAATTAATGAAAGAACGGTCTTAGTCACCATGATCGGACGAATTGAGTACTAATGCAACAAATGAGATGGTTTTTAAGGAATGATGGCCTTTTATAGAGAAAATTGAAAGGAATCCAACGGCAGGTAATTCGCATAACGAAGGGATAAGATCTAAGAACTGTTGCGATTCCCGATAAAAGAGGAACCAGTCGGAAAAGGTCAATACTTATCGAAAATTGGAAACATTAACAACAGCCAAAGAAAACAAGGGGTATTAGTCCGAACGAAATTAGAACCTCGCAAGAAATATTTTCTATTAAGACAAAAGGATTGTTTATTAAGTCCTAGACTTATTTGTTATCTATTATCCGTCTATTTGTTTTCCATTTAACGGAAGACTATCATTTCGTCAGAAGTTATTTTCGATCAAAATTATATTTAATGGAAATTCGTTTCACCAATGTGCCTATCTGCTCGTCGTATGCTGGCATTGTCAATCTCTACTCATCTATTATTCTGATATTCTCGATCTACATTCATCTAATATCAGTCTATATTTATCTCCGTTTATTACTAAGGGTGAAAGCCGTTGCTATGCCCCTTAAATCGAAATTATTAAATGGGTGAAAGCCTCTGCTAGGATCCAAGGGCTAAAAATGCTCTGAAACGACTAAGGGTGAAAGCCGTTGCTATGCCCCTTAGATCGAAATTATTAAATGGGTGAAAGCCTCTGCTAGGACCCAAGGGCTAAAAATGCTCTGAAACGACTAAGGGTGAAAGCCGTTGCTATGCCCCTTAGGTCGAAATTATTAAATGGGTGAAAGCTTCTGCTAGGACCCAAGGGCTAAAAATGCTCTGAAACGACTAAGGGTGAAAGCCGTTGCTATGCCCCTTAGGTCGAAATTATTAAATGGGTGAAAGCCTGTGCTAGGACCCAAGGGCTAAAAATGCTCTGAAACGACTAAGGGTGAAAGCCGTTGCTATGCCCCTTAGATCGAAATCATTAAATGGGTGAAAGCCTCTGCTAGGACCCAAGGGTTAAAAATGCTCTGAAACAACTAAGGGTGAAAGCCGTTGCTATGCCCCTTAGATCGAAATTATTAAATGGGTGAAAGCCTCTGCTAGGACCCAAGGGTTAAAAATGCTCTGAAACAACTAAGGGTGAAAGTCGTTGCTATGCCCCTTATATCGAAATCATTAAATGGGTGAAAGCCTCTGCTAGGACCCAAGGGTTAAAAATGCTCTGAAACAACTAAGGGTGAAAGCCGTTGCTATGCCTCTTAGATCGAAATTATTAAATGGGTGAAAGCCTCTGCTATGACCCTGGGGCTAAAAATGTTCTAAAACGACTAAGGGTGAAAGCCGTTGCTACGCCCCTTAGATCGAAATTACTAAATGGTTGAAAGCCTTTGCTACGATCCAAGGTGTGAATTATCAATCGTACGAGATTCCAATATACGTCCTATTTCGAACTACAGCAATCAAAGTCCGCCAAGATGGCCTATTATTATTATTCTAGTATTATTTATTTTTGATCAGTATATAAAGGTCAACTATCACTTATATCCGGATATCAGAGGTCGAAGAACGTCAATTATTCTTTATTATCATACACTTGTTAAGATCATTCGAGAATGATACTTGTTGCTCATATTTTTGAAGTGAAGAAATCGGTGTTCGGTAACAATATACGGAAAAAATTTTGCCGTAAGGATAAGGAAGGAAATAAATATTTTTATTCATGATCTTTCGGACGTTTACAAGAAGTTTCGTGATTACAATAATTAAGAAAATCGAGCAAAGCTCTACATTCAACGTGACCCTATTACAAATTATCCATACGCTAAAATATTCTTATACTCGAAGAAGGAAGGCGGGGCTAGAGTAACACTTCTACCCTTCATCCAACACTTCCTCAAGGGTTGCCCCATGTCGGACCAAATCAAGATACAGGGAAGCAATCTCTAGAGAAATTATTCCACGCAATCCCGAAGGCAATATTCTTCAAGAAATATCTTGAAGAAGTGGAGATCGAGTGCAGGAAAACTCCTCCAGCAGTCGACCCACTATCCGACTGGGTGGATTGACAAGATACAGAAGATCGGACCAGTCTCAAATGGTTGGAATCAGAGAGAGCTGGTCGCCTGCCGGTACCCCAGTCGCAATCTTTTTCGCCTGTCGATACCCTAGTCGAAATTATTCCCCATACAGGGACTTTGATGAAATCGAAAAAGAAAATTCTGGTCCGAATTTCGAACAATTAAATTTCTGATATTAAATGGAACGTGGAGTAGATCGATGGAAGTAAAACTGCAACCATATTGATCGAACGAAATATTTACAGACAAGTGAAAATTATGAAGGTAAATTCAGAGCTATTTATAGGAGGAAGAATTCCGTTTCAATGGTGTAGATCTCTTTAGATGAACGGCGGCAATACGAACATTAAAAGCGCTCTGACCGCTCAGATTCCCGACGAATCAGGGACTGTTTTGATAAGAGAAGATGGGATGTAACGGTAACTCATTCATTAGAGTGAACAAACTAGTGGCTAAAATAGGAGCAATTAATGCGCCGATCGTTGCGCTTCCCAGAAATTCGGGAATCATATGAGTAAACGAAGAAAAAGTCAAAATCAATAGCGCTCAAGGTATTTGTAGCTTCGATTCCGGTTGTCAAAAAGAATCACAAGAAGAAATTCGGAAAAGTATTATCGACTCGTCTAAGATCGACCAATATTGGCAAGGAATACTATTTAAACATATAAGAATGATAGTAAAAGATTTAAGCAAAAGTTTATTATTTCCAAAGTTCGATACATTGAGCAGTCTCAAGTTACAAAGATATCAGCTCCTATTATACATAGGGCTAATCACTTTATGTGAATACATTTTATAATTTCATGAAGACCAATCTCTATATCCGAACAAGAAAGGGACTTCATGGACACCCAATCCTATGAAATTTTCGGCGGACGATGATGTCCTTACTCGAAAGAAAGGAACCCATCGAGCCCACGATATTATATCCTCTTTCATAAGTTTTCGAAGTGAAGAAGGGTGATACACCTTTTTCTAGGTGTAATGTGAATACTTTGTGAGAACTTCAATCCCCAAAGCATCACCTCCTCACATCTTCCAGAAGAACCAAACAAACCGTCGAACATCCTCGCAAAAATTTAATGCTTAAGTCTATCCTCGGCCATGGAAGGTCTAGAAAACTATTGGGGTCGTGGATGGTCAGCAATAAAGCTTATCGGCCTTCATGGTTGAAATACTGTTCGCCTGTCGATACCCTAGTCGAGGTTAAAATACAAATTTGACTATGGTATGCGAAATAAGTCCTAAATCGAAATTCAAAATATTGAGTCATACAACAAAATCTTTTAGTCAGCATGGTCGAAGATATCTGTTCTTTTTGAAAAAACTTATGACGATGCGGAAACAAAGAGCCCCATTTATAAGTACTATTCTCAAAATCCAACGGCTAGCAGAAAACGAAAGGAACGGTCAAGATCGAAAGACTGTTGCGCTTCCCGAGAATTTCACCGGGAAGAGAAAGTGATATAATCTGGAATTCGAGCAGAAGTAATATACCAAGATCGAAGAACGAAGATTACGAGCATAAGACCAAACGAAGAAAGCAAACTAAAGCATGGACAGAAAAGAATACATTAAATTATGGACAAACTTGTAATCCGAGAAACTAATAGATTATTACAAACCATAGGGGATAAAAATGTCTGAAATTATTCATGATCAAATGAGTAAAAACAATATAGCCATACTACAAGCCCGGGTAAATGAAAAGCAACATCTAGAGAAGCTTGTTGTCGGAGAAAATCTTTCGAAGCTCGGCATTCCGAGCCTCATATCCACGGTCATAAGCCTCCTTTTCTAGACGCGTGAATTCTTGACCCTCCTGCTCATGAAGACTTTTCAGTTTGTCAAGCTCCTCATTCAGCTGCTTGTGGATCTCCTCTCCATTTTCTCTAACAGACTTCTCCCTCTCTAAAGCAAGCTTCTCCGCGAAGAGGCGGTCGAATTCGGCTTTCTTTTCCTCCAGCTCGAGGAAAATAGCAGTGCGCTGATTGTTCTCCCGCTCAGCAAACGTTTTAAGCTCAATAAAATCCTGTCCGGCCTGTCAAAGGAATCGTCACTATTTTTTTTTTTTTAAAAAAAAAAAAAATAGAATAGATATACCTGAAACAGGAAGTGCTGCCCAGACTCGAACAACTCTTCTATGTTTCTTTCTTTGGACGTGTTTCTCTCCTTAGGCATGTTAGTTTCCGAAGAAGTAAAGTTAACTTGCAACAAATTATCCATGGGATCAGTCTTAGAAGAAGACCCATCTTTCAACTCCTCGGACTGGGAAGAAGTAACCTTCGGAGGAATGGAGTCAACGAGGGGTTGAGGAGGATTATCAATCCCTAAAGCTTCAACAGAGGCCCCTCCACCAATCTCTAACTTGGATTTTTTGCTAGGATTCCCTGTGGGAGGAACGGTCGAAGTATCGGAAGATGACTTGCTACCAATAGCAAGATTTTGCAAAGCCTCAATGGGGGTGACCCCATCGGAATAAGGCCTCTTATTAGAAGAGGGAATAGGAGTCTTTTCTCGGACGGGATCTCCACTCGGAGAGTCGGCCGCTTTCGGGGAAGAACCCTCGGGCGCAGCCTCGAGCTCTTCATCCAGAATGGACTTGCCGGAAGTACCCTTGGTTTGCTTGGAGGAAGTGGTTTTCTCTCTCTTACTTTCTCCCCCTTTAGGAGCTTTCGGGGAAGACGCAGAAGTTTTAGAAGAAGATTTGGAGGGTTTGGCCTCCTTGGTAGGTTTCTGCTCTTTGCTCGGATTCTTATTCTTCGAACCGCCAAATAACGATTTGGGGTCGATAGCTTTCCCTAGTACATTTTCCATAATAAGCGAATTTGGGGTCGATAGTTCAGATTCTTATTCTTGGAGGGATTCGAAGAAGGCAGAAAATATGGCAAGAGCTCCGATCTCTATAAGCAAAGATGTCGTATGAATAATGAAGAGAGATCCTAATATTTATAGACACTACGCCCTGCGATTACGATAATGGATCGACGCAACCTTTAAAGAAAAATCCCGTATGGAATGGGTGAAGTCCTAGCATAAAGAGTTATCGAACCTTGAAAATTAAAATGATATCTGGATATTAGTAAGGTTGGAATTTACAAGTTACACGAATCGAATCAAAAAAGGAAACAAATCCGTTTACAAGAATGAGTTACATGGGTAAATACGATTAGTTCCTAACTGCAAAACTATGAATCGCTCCTTCCAGCACGCTCGACTCCAGTAACTTGCTAGATAGAAAATCAGGCGATATATGTTAGAAGTGGAGCAATTACTCGGTTTGATCGAGAGTTCGATCGTCTTCTTTATCCGGTACATCGCCTATGTTGACATCTTCGCCCTTTCCCCCCGACACAGAAGGAGGATCGTCGGTGAAACGCTCGAGCACATCGGGGTTAGGCATCGGAATGCCATACTCCTCAACTAAGGGGGCAAAGCGATGATCCTGCCAATTAGTATCCATCTTGGGTAGAGAGGAAGCTTTGTAATCCTTCCCTTCAGCGTTCTTGAAAGGGTTCATATGCTTAAAGTACTCATCCATATCATCCGGAATTTTCTTGGCCGCGACCAATTGTTGAACCCCTTTATAAAAGATCGTCTGAAGAATTTCTCACATTTTTCTTTGAACTAAAGGATTCAAGACAGGGGATTCCAAGAACTCTCGTATGGCAGGAATCTCGGCTTCTTCCCGGCCCTGAGCATATGCGCGCTCGGAATCTTGCTTTGCCAACTCAAGTTCTATCTTTACCTTCTTCAACTCTTCCTCGAGGGCACTTCTCTCTTTAACGGATGCCAGCAAGTCCTCCTCTACAGACGAGGAACGTTTCATAGTTGCCTCGTTGAGCTCCTTCTTTACTTGGGATAATTCTCGCTGAGTTTCTGCCAGTTGAGATCGAAGAACTTGGTTATCACAAAAAATTTGCGCATACGCATCATGAGCATCCTGCGATTCCTGCTCCAATAGCGCCAAACGATAGGTTTGGAGGGCGAACAAATCCCCGACCTATAAGACATTTTTGGATATCAGCAAGGGTTAGGGACTCTAGAAGGGGATAAATAAGTGACAGATTTTCACCTCATGATATGTTCGGGAGAAATCGCTCAAAACCTCGAAATCGCCTTTGACAGAATGGAGCAGCATATCCCTCTTAAACCGACTAGCCATAAAGATTCTAGCGGCTTTGTCGAATTCGTTCTCCCCATTCACATCCAGATCGGTCAGAATGGTGCCATCTTCAGGGTATCCAGCAGTTCTGCCACTTCAAAAATGCTCATCCATAAAATCCGCCACATCAGGCTCCGACCTACCTTCTCGACAAGGGACAGAGTCAGAATTCACGCCAAAAGGTTTTACCCTCCTCGAGAGCCCGGGGTGTTCAGCGTTTCTTTTCTGACCCAGAAGCTTCTCGTTTTCCTGGATACCCTGGATCCGGTTCCAGGAATGTTGACTGTAGCCGACAGACGAAAGAGGAGAAGTGTCAGGGGAGAACAAGGTTCGAAGAGGTCCGGCTGTGGCAGAATTCAGCGAACTCATAGTGCCAACCCCTCTCAAATCGGGAATCATAGATGGTATGACAGCTGAACTTCCACCCAAATTGCTCATGTCCGCTTTTCTTTCGGAGGCATAAGGTAACGGATCGAAATAAAATCGCTTATCTTCAACCGGGCCGGCAGCGGACACTCGAAATTTCTCAACAACTCGACCTGCAAGGATAATACGAATCGGGCACGAGTTTAAACAAGGAGAATTGTTTAATAAAACCTAAAAGTAGGCAGAAGATAAGAAGCATACCCAAAGAAAGAGGAGCAAGGGTCGGAGCACTAGAGGTTCGCAGAAGGGATCCTTCGGAGGATTGGCTAGGGAATTTAATCGCCGGAGCAGGATAATTACAATGGCTCAACCCGGCCAATCGCAAAACGCCTTCCTGAATCAGGAATCTAGTCTGGTAAGGGTTAGACTGCAACTGCTCCAGGAGTTCATCAGAAAGACGATGGCTGAGCTTCTCTTTCATTCTGCGAGAACCGTATGTCCAAGTATTTGCACCATCCCATCGATACGGTCTTGTTTTCGAACTACCTTCAGATATTGGAAGATCAGGGCCCTTCACAAAAAAGAATCTCCTCTTCCAACCTATACTCTTATCCGTTGTTATTTTCGTAAGAAAAGGCCGTTTCGACCGCGGACGGATGGACACGAACCCCATATTCGAACCCTTACATGGGTCCATTCGGAATATCTGCCAAAAGTTGCTAAAGGAGGCCTCTTCCCCTTTTGCCTCCATAAGAGCGCAAAACGCTACTATATATGCAACAGAATGCGGGAGAAGCTGAGCAGGGGAAAGCGAAAAGAAGTTCAAGACATTTCTAATAAGAGGAGCGAACGGGATACGCAAGCCACAGGAAAATTGACCCTCATAGAAGGCTTGACAGCCAGCCGGGGGTTCGGTAGCACGATCGGTATAAGAAGGAACGACGATCTAAAAAACCTTTGGGAACAAATTTCCCAAACTCCGCCTCGAGATAAGCACGATCCTTCTTCGAAAAACAACAGGAAGTTTCGCTAGCAGGAAGTTCTGACTTATTCGAGATCACGGCCTTTGAGGCATGAGTATGTTTGAAAATCCTGACAAAAGCACCTTCGCCGATGCTGCGTTTTTCGATCTCATTTTCTTCAAGATCCTCGCTCGGATCCTCATCCTCACCTCCTTGATGAAACTCCCCATCTTCGAAATCATCCACAAGCTTTAATAAAGGATCGGACTCTTGGTTCTCTTCGACCTTATTCTTGCCCTTAGCGCTTCTAGAGCTTGACATAATGAATCGAGAGACAAATATATATAAGGCAAATGCTGTTTCGAACTCAAACGCTTCGAGCTCAAGAGAGAACGTAATATGTAAATCATTTTTCAACGAATCAACATATATATACGGGGTTAAAAAGGTAAAATTGCAAACAGGTCCCCGAGTAACCGCGACGGTTGAACTTACCCTGAATAAAAACTTAGGGTTATTCCTCACAGAATAGCACTATTGATCCTTCATTTTCTAAGTTGCGGAATAAGTTCCTTGCAAATTTTTCCTGAGAATCTCGTAGGTCCTCTTTGTTATGATCGGAAAATTTGGAAAGCATTCATCAAGGGATCGAACGACACATCACGGAACCACAAAGGATATTACTACTTCAAGATCCTCCGACAAGGATATCTTTACAACACGCCGGTATATGTTTTCTTATATATGCACTCTTTTTCCCTGGCTCGATTTTTATCCCAATGGGTTTTTCCGGGCTAGGTTTTTAACGAGGCATAACCTAAAGACATTATGAACGGCTCATCTCATAATAACGTGGGACGCGACTTGTACTTCTTCGAGCGCAAGCTCCACTTCACGCTCGAGAAGTGAGGGAGTATTGATGAGGGGTAATTTAGATTCCTTGCCTCTGTGGGCCCGATGCTATTCGAATAACACTAGATACTATCCCCAGAAACCAAGAGCTGGTCCAGGGCATAGTATTAACTGTTCCGAGCTCAATTCAGAACCCAAGATCGAAGGGTACTGTTGGGCCGAGCCCAGGCCCAAGCCCGTCAGTTCAGCTATAAATACCCTCGCATTTATGACAACAGAGAACTTCCCAGGGGCTCTGGCTTCGAGACTGCAGCTCGGACAAACTTGGGAAATATAGTATAGCTTTGGTCATTTGTATTTCGCTCCTCTAGTTTGTACGGCATCCAATAATGCTCAAGTAGGACCCTAAATTCTTGTATTTGTACCCAACTAATTCGAATACAACTACTATTGATCTTTACGTTCCTTTTAATATTGTTATTATTGCACTACAACCCACCCTTGATCGAACAAACGAAATCACGTAAGATCAGTATCTAGGAACACCCACTTCTTGGAAGAGGATTTCCTCACCAACCGAAATGGGACAATCGTAGAACTTGATGAAGTCCAAGAATCGGACCCATCCACACAAACAGTGGGAGCTGAACCAGAATTTATTGAACCTACTAGTACACCTACTCTTCGAAGGTCTGATCGAATTCGTAAGGAGCCAGAGCGATTTGGTTTCATTCACGAAAATGAAAAAGGTGATAACGATCCAAGGACCCATCAAGAAGCGATGTTAGACATAGACTCGGGTGCGTGGCTCGAAGCCATGCAATCCGAAATGGATTCCATGCATTCCAACAAGGTTTGGACCTTGGTCGATCCACCTGAGGGAACTATCCCTGTAGGATGCAAATGGATCTTCAAGCGTAAGCTTGGAATGAATGGAGAGGTATTAACTCATAAAGCTCGCTTAGTGGCGAAAGGGTATTCTCAAAGGCCTGGAATAGACTATGAGGAAACCTTCTCTCCCGTGGCGATGTCGAAATCCATTCGGATACTACTTGCCATAGCTGCGTGGCATGACTACGAAATATGGCAAATGGACGTTAAGACCGCCTTTCTCAATGGAGACATTGACAAGGAAATCTTTATGCAACAACCTGAAGGTTTTGCGTCCAAAGGAAGTGAGCACAAATTGTGTAAACTTCAAGGGTCAATCTATGGCCTCAAACAGGCATCCCGAACCTGGAATATACGATTTGATGAGACAGTCAAAGCATTTGGCTTCATCAAAAACGTATATGAACCTTGTGTGTACAAGAAGAATAGTGGGAGCTCGATACAATTCATTGTTTTGTACGTCGATGACATTTTGTTAATCGGAGACGATATCAAGATGTTAGCGCAGACTAAAGCGTGGTTATCCGTGCAGTTTTCCATGAAAGATATGGGAGACGCATCTTACGTATTGGGAATACGTACCTATAGGGATAGCTCGAAGAAGATGATAGGACTCTCCCAATCTAAGTACATCAACACTATTTTGAAGAGATTCAAAATGGAAGAATCCAAGAGAGGATTGCTTCCAATGAGACATGGTATCTCTCTTTCTAAGTCTATGTGCCCTACAACTGACGAAGAAAAGACGAGAATGTCTCTCATACCTTATGCCTCTGCTATAGGGAGTATAATGTATGCGATGTTGTGTACTCGACCAGACATAGCACACGCTCTAAGTGTAACGAGCAGCTATCAGTCAAATCCAGGCGAAGAGCACTGCCGTAAAAGCAATCCTAAAGTACCTGCGAAGGACTAAGGATATGTTTTTGGTCTACGGTGGTAGTGGAGAACTGAAACTTGAAGGATTCACTGATTCGAGTTTCCAGTCTGACGTGGATGACTTCAAATCCAACTCTGGATACATATTCCGCATCAATGGAGGAGCGGTCAGTTGGAAAAGCTGTAAACAGTCTACCACTGCCGACTCAACCACAGAAGCAGAATATATCGCAGCATCAGATGCGGCAAAAGAAAGTTTATGGATGAAAAACTTCATCCAAGAACTGGATGTCGTTCCTAGCATTGCTGAACCTGTAGTCGTCTTCTGTGACAACAACGGGGCGATAGCTCAAGCCAAGGAGCCGAGATCACACCATCAATCCAAACACGTACAAAGGAAATACCATGTGATCAGGGAGATCATTGGTAGAGGTGACATGCACATGGAGTATGTCAAATCGGAAGACAACGTAGCTGACCCACTAACTAAGCCACTTTCACAAAAGGCGTTCGATAGTCATCTAGAGAAGATGGGTCTTAGAACCATAGGTGAATGGCTTTAGGGCAAGTGGGAGATTGATAGAATAGTGCCCAGCAAGCAAGTTCAATTAGCTTGTAATAGGTCTATTCTGTAAGAGACGATCTTGTGATTTTATAATAATACGCACGTTTATTTATATGTGTATAAGGATAAACAATGGCCAACTTCATCTCTCGCGAATACATTTAAGCGATTGGTTGAAACCCTTAGATTACATTAGACTATGGGACGATTCACTTCAGTACTGAGTGCAATCATGAAA
This sequence comes from Penstemon eatonii, assembly GCA_038501285.1. Taxonomy (NCBI): domain Eukaryota; kingdom Viridiplantae; phylum Streptophyta; class Magnoliopsida; order Lamiales; family Plantaginaceae; genus Penstemon; species Penstemon eatonii. The sequence continues at coordinate 32,693,179 of CM076710.1, read as the reverse complement.
CAGTCTCAAAGGTCGTAATCTTAAAACTGTTCCAAGTCATAGATTCCGAACGAGACGGGGTATCGTAGGAATCGCCAAGACTTGTACAAGTATGCATGATTCACATGGAGTGAATTTGTAGCGTTTCATGAGCAAGGCATTTGAGGCCAGTGCATACGAGTAGGTGGTTCAATGGAGAATTGAATGCATCGAACGACCCGAACAGAGAAACTCATTGTGGAAGCGCATGATGCATATCGGTGATGGGATGTTTCTCAAGGATTATAATAGTGTACGATTTAGTCCTTTGACTTGAGGTACTAGGGCGAATTCGGTGCATGGAAGTGCGTACTTAGATCTAGGTATAGGCCACGTAGCTTGGTCATAACATGCCTAGGTTGGGTGCGTATGGACATGTACGTGAGTGGTTAGTACCGATATGGAATCTGTTGACTCACTGTAATGGGTGAGAGAATTTCCTATACGATTCTTAGATAATATATCCAAGGAATATGCGGCCGCAGTCGGTGACGGATTTGGAAAGGGGTTTCCAAATTTAGGAGTCACACTGGAATATTATCCTGAATTAGAAAGTATAGTTATCGAGACAAATTTAGAGGTGCCGATCAATTCACACACCCTAAGTCTTGATCGGGAATATTAGTCGATAGAAGGACCGTATGTACATGGTAATTATATGAGACGAGGTTCACAAGTATCAATTCACCTGAAGTTGGGCTTCATGGGCTTGTGGCTAGACATCGACCATGAAGTGTAGGTACTCCTGAGTTAATAGATGATTTGATTCTAGGAGTGGTTAATTAAAGGTTGTTTAATTGACCGGAGTAATTTATTGTTCATAAATTAAATCACGAGGAATTCGTGGGCCTGCTGCCAATTGATGGTGAACCCAGAGGGTCACACACAATACAATTGGACGGTGACTGTTGAAAAGGATACAAAAGGAATTAATTGATTTAAAGGTAATTAAATCAATTAAATGAATTAAAAGTATTTAATTCAAGTGGGAGATTAATTAATTGGCTAACTTGATTAATTAAATACTTAATTGAGTTGCTAATTAATTATATAAAAGAAATAATGATTTAATTGGACTGGGCATTTAATTAAGTAATTAATTAAATGAAAAGGCTTGCAAGACATGGGCCTTTAATTAAAAGCCCATAAGAAGTCTTGCAAAACCTAGGTCAAGAGGGAGTCTATAAAAGGGGTTCTACTTGAGCTAAAAAAGCTAACACCCTAAGAAGAAAACCCTAGCCTCTCCTCTCAACCCTAGCCGCCGCCCCTTGTGCTAGAAACCCTAGTCGCCGCCGCCACCTAGAGATGCCGCCACCTACTGCCGTGGGCTGCTCTAGTGCCGCCACCCCTCTCCCTTTGTTCCTCTGTGTTATATCTTGACCTGTCAAGAGAATCTACACAATCCTGCTTCGACAAACCTCCTGAATCCAGTTCTGAGCCTAAGATCTTGAGGTGTTGCCAGAACCCGATTGGTGTGGACTAACTTTGGAGGTCAGACGCTTGGATCACTTCTGTGAACCAGATCCAAATCAGATCCAGAACTGAAGGTTTCCACCACCTTGCCTGTGGTGAGGTATATCGCAAAAACCCCCTTTGTTTAATTACTATGTGTGTGTTTTTGTTCTTGCTTACGTATAATTAATATGGAGAATCAATATGGGACGCTTGGGTGCTTCGAAAAATTTTAAATTCCGCACTGTCGTTGTTCTGACAATCGAGGCATCCCAACATATGTTGAGTCGTGTTCTAAGTCTTTTGGGTCATCATGCATAATAAGTTATGTGAATTTGTTTTGTTTCTTTTCGTGAAATTTTGATAGGGTTTCGTATTAAGATAGTTCTTGACGTTTTGGCATATTACTAAAATACACAACGTATGTTTAGTTTGGTTCGATTATATTTAGTTACTTCGTGGGGTTTTGGGGTTGAGTCTCGTTTTGCTAATAAGACATTCTCATGATCAGATGGCAGGCAATCGAGCTGATAGTCGTACTAGCCGACGGGTTACCTCTGACCCTTCTGAGGGGGCACCGGTAGTCCCACCAGTGACAACACCCGTTGATCAGGCTGAGCGCATCATTGCCGCTTTGGCCGAATTCACCCAAGCTCTGCAAGGCACTGCACGGACCGTGCCTCCAACCCCGACATCGCCCGCCTTAGACCAAACATTGGAGCATTTTCTACGGTTCCAACCACCCAAGTTTCTTGGAGAGCCAGATGATCGTAAGGCTGAAGCCTGGCTAGCTGAGATCGAAAACATTTTCCGAGCCCTGGACTATTCGGACACGTTGAAAATTACTTTGGCTACCTATCGCTTTGAGGATGCCGCTAGATCTTGGTGGCAGACGAGGGAGATAGTTTGGGAACGGGACCAAATAGAAAGGACTTAGGTGCACTTTGTGAAGGAGTTCAATAACAAGTATGTTCCGCCTGTTGTTCGGGAACAACATGAGGAGCAATTCAACGCTCTAAGGCAAGGAAGTATGAGGGTGCCGCAATTTGAGGCTGTTTTCTCCCGACTAGTCCGTTATGCTCCCCACTTGATGACAGATGAACCCCGTCGCACTCGCAGGTTCATAAAATGTTTGAGACCAGAGCTCCAGCGGGCCCTTCTCTCTCACAACATGATATCATACATTGAGGCGGTGGAGAGAGCCACACGAGTTGAGAATGGGTTGATTGAGCTCAATGATATTCAGTTTTCGGAGAAGAAGTCGAGGCCTCCTAAGGAGAATTGGCAGTTGGGGAAGAACGCAGGGAAGGTACCAAGGACAGGAGATTTGAACTCAGGAAATTCGAAAGGTCCTCAACAGAATAACTGGCAACAGAACAATTCGGGAAAAACACCGAATGGAGCTTGCACTTATTGTGGCTCGAACGGGCATGGGGAGCCTAAGTGTTATAGAAAGGCTGGAAAATGTCTGAGGTGTGGAAGTTTGGACCACTTCATTAAGAATTGCCCAAAAGCATCTGTTACATCAGCTTCGGGAAGTGGAGGTTCATCCCAGGATGCAAAAGCACCAAGGTCAGGGCTGCCCGGAAAAGCTTTCGCTATGACTGGAGAGGAGCTTTATGAGCCAAATGGGTATATCGCAGTGGAAGGTAAAATTTATATTCCTGGGCAACCATGTAGAGTTTTATTTGATGTTGGAGCATCTCATTCATCCGTAGTATTATAGTATAGTTCCAATAAAGTATGGTAGGAAATTTACCCTATGAGTTGAAGGCTCATACTTCGTTAGAAACCTCATTTATACCGAGTTTGGTTCTCAAGGTATGCAAGGTCAAGATTAGGAAAAAGTTATTTTTGCCGATCTAAACACATCTCTGGTCCTAGGATTTGATGTGATCCTAAGTATGGGCTTATTGTCCATGTATTTTGCCCCGATTAGAATGTTGTCATTTGAAAGTGACGCTTTCTAACCCAAACCTTCTGAATTCCACAATCGAATTTGGGGACCAAATTCTTTTAAGGGGGAGGATTGTAACGCCCCGTAAATTTTGGACCTCTTTAATCGTATTTAGTGGATTTTTAATCCAATTTCATGTGTTATATCTTATTTTTTTAAAATTAAGTGTTACTTTGGGGTAAAATGTGCAATTAATTTATCTCCTATGTTCTTATTAACTTTGAAATTATTTAGAAACACAAAAATACTTTAAAACAATAGTGTACCACTTTTGAAAAATATTTGGACTTAATTGTGCAAAATAAATAATTTTTGGGACAAAAATGCACTTTACCAAAACTTCAGGGGGCAAAGTGCAAATTTTGCCCACACTTGATTGCAGCTGCTAGGAGAGCCTTTATAGCTTCCTAGAGTGGCCAAGCATGCCTCTTGGGTAGAGAAATTTCTCTACCCAAAGTGGACATGCATTGGTTGGTTTTTGAAGACTAATTATGTCTCCTATCTTCTCAAGGTGTATTTAAACACCTTTCTACACATTTTTCAGATTTTATTCACCTCATTTTAGTATCCAAATAGTTGAGATTTAGAGAGAAAGAGAGTGTGTGAAATAGTGAAAGAAGTTAGAAAGAGGGAGAAGTTTAGGAAAAGTAGGGGCCACCACCACCGCCGCCGTGAAGCCGTCGGAGAACCGCCACCACCACCGCTGCCGTGCCACCAGCCCACTGCCGGACCGCCACCAGTACGCCGCCGTGCTACCACCGTGTTTGGAGGAGTTCAAGTTTCGGTAACTCCTCCTTATGTTTTCTCTTTGATGATTTATTTTTACCCAACCTTAGAAACCTTAGCTTTTGCTCTTAAACATATTTTAGTATCTTTAAAAGACCTTAGATCAAATTATTTAAGTCTCTATTTTGTGTGTAATTTTAAATATGATTATTGATAGTTGATTTTGTTGAATATTTAAAAGATCTATGTTTTTCTCCATAAAATGATGTTCTTGGAGTTTGTTGGAATTTTCTTTAAAATATATATATATATATATATATATATATATATATTTCCCAAAGATTTACATGTTAAAATTTACCCAATATATGTCATATTATAGATCTATAAGTTTTTGTGAAAGAATTGAAAATTGTGAAATTTTTGGGTGTTAAAAGTTTTATTATTTGTTTGGGGCTATTTCTGTAAATTTAAAAATTTAAGAGGGTGTTTTGTGCACATTGGGTGAGGTGGCCGGAGCCACCCCACCTCCGGCAGCAACATGCTGCCGGGTCTGTTGCTTTTATAGCAACAGGCCACTAGGGCCTGTTTGTGGGCTGGCCCAAAGAGCCAGTCCACATCTTCTTAAAAAAAAAAAGAATAAAAAAGAAAATATATTTTTAATACATAATTAAATTCTGAAAATAAATACATAAATTGAAAACATAGTTTTAATACTTTCTTAAATAATCATTATTATTAATTGAAAAATAGAAAAATTATTTACATAAATAAAATAGTTTGAAAACTATCTTTAAATACTAACTTCTTAAAATAAAATAGAATAAATTTGAGAAAATAAGAATTTAATAAATCTAAAAATAATTTTGTGAATTTATAAATGAATTCTGAAAATAAAATTTATAATTATTAAAAATAATTTAATAATGATTTAACATTTAATTTTGAAAATAATAATAATACTACATAATAAAATTATAAAATAAATCTAGAAATTATTTAAATGATTTTTAAGTATATATTCTGAAAACATTAAATATTTTTTTAATAAGAAGAATTATTTTAAAATGAAAAGAGTTTGAAATATATTTAATAATAAGTATTTAGAAATATGTATTACTGAAAATTAAATAGAATAAAATTCTAGATAATAAAATAAACTTAGAAATAATTTTGAAACTTAATAACTAAATTTGAAAATAAATTTGTAAATATGAAAATAATTTTTTTAATAATTATTTAACATTAAATTTTGAAAAATAAAAAAATTCAAAAATAAAATTAAATAATTTTAATTAATTATTTTCTAAGATATAAATAATAAATATATTTTCGAAAATAAATATATTACTTGGATAATTTTGAAAAGAAAAGAGGGTTAAATAAAATAAAATAAGTTTGAATAATAATTTTCGGGAAATAAATAATTTGTAAATAAAATAAAATATTTTTGATTAAAATGATTTTCTAAATTTAATTAATTCAAAAATAAATTCAATAAATAAATAAAGTTTTCAAAATTAGAAAAATAAGTAATTTTAAAATAAACTTTGATTTACTCAAATTAAATGAATGCATATTATTAAGAATTTTCTTGGGTTTTAATAAATCCTTATTTGTGGCTTTCCATACCATGTAGCTCTAGGAACCCCTAAACCGGGTTAATTAGTTTAAGTTGGATCATGGTCTCATTTCGTCCATGACCCGACTATAATTGCGACTAAAGTATTTCTTCAGTCAATCATAAGTTCTTGTTCGAGTTTAGATCCTTAAACGTTACGTAAATATGTACAGGATCTGGAATCGTCGTTCTACCGAGAAACTTTCAAGAACCGTAAGCAGAACAGGTGAGCGCTGTGTTCATTCGTGTGTTAGTTCGATATGCTAGTAGGTCGATTCTAAGCATGTAATTAGGTTGTAAATAACTAGAACATCACGTGCTATGCTAGTTACCTCGTGTATGTTAATAATAGGCTGACTTGTATGAATCACTTATCATATCAACATGATTATCCTAATACATGCTACACCGAATCTAGATCTACTTAGTTGCGAATATGTTCACCCAGCTATATGTTTGAATTGCTTTCGGTGAATCGTTAAATGTTGATAATATGTTAATATGTTTGATACGTTATGTTCCGTTTGTTTCCGACTACATGTTTCCGTTTGTTTTGGATTTTGTGTGGGCCCTCTTTTGATTGGTATATGGACCCGATGCCAACCTGGCCGGCAAGGGCCGGCAGGATTGTCACGGTTACCCGTAGGCCTGGCCTTACAACCTAAGTGGGGAGGAACACTTGGGGAGTAAGGACGAACTCCGGCAAAGACATGTCGATGCATTTCAGATAGTAAGGTCGCTCCTTACTTGGTGAGTTTGGATGGACATCAGAGTAAGTATGGAGGGTAAGTGGAGAACGGCATCAGCAACTCTTGGTTATTTGAACTCTATGCTTTGATTTTATGTATGTGATATATGCTTAATTCATTTATATGCTCACGATATATATTATGTTGCATCCATGTGTCACACGCACAATGCACCACAGCCTCACTAAGTTGGACGATCAACTTACGCGTTCCTTTTATCAATCTTTTCAGACGCAGGAGTCTCGAGTTATGATGGTTGAGTCAGTTTCCGGGATCCAGTCGGTCGTTGAAGGATTATTTTGCCTTCGTTACTTTGTTATTTTTGTTGTCACCTTTATACAAGGTTGAACGATGTATTTTGAATATTGTGTTTATGTTTTCCGTAGGCTTGCTGGGTTACGCGTATGACCGTATATTTGATAGGATAGTGCCCTGCAAGCCAATTCAATTAGCTTGTAATAGATCTATCTTGTATATAACAATCTTTGATTTTATAATAATACGCATGTTTATTTATATATGTATAAGGATAAACAATGGCCAAACTTCATCTCTCGCGAATACATTTAAGCGATTGGTTGAAACCCTGAGATCACTCAAGACTATGGGACTATACACTTCAGTACTGAGTGCACTTATCATGAAACAGTCTCAAAGGTCGTGATCTCGAAAATGTTCCAAGTCATAGATTCATATTGAGACGGGGTATCGAGTGAATCGTCAAGACTTGTACGATTATGCATGATTCACACGGAGTGAATTTGTTGTAGTTTCATGAACAAGGCATTTGAGACCAGTGCATATGACTAGGTGATTCGATGGAGGATCGAATGCATCGAACGACCCGAACAGAGAAACCCATTGTGGAAGCGCATGACGCATATCGGTGATGGGATGTTTCTCAAAGGATTATAATAGTGTACGATTTAGTCCTATGACTTGAGGTGCTAGGGCGAATTCGGTGCATGAAAGTGCGTACTTAGATCTAGGTATAGGCCACTTAGCTTGGTCATAAAAATGCCTAGGTTGGGTGCGTATGGACATGTACGCGAGTGGTTAGTACCAAGATGGAATCTGTTGACTCATCGTAATGGATGAGAATATTTCCTATACGATTCTTAGATAATGTTTCCAATGAATCTACGGCCGTAGTCGGTGACGGATTTGGAAAGGGGTTTCCAAATTAGGCAGTCACACTGGAACATTATCCTGAATTAGAAAGTATAGTTATCGAGACAAATTTAGAGGTGCCGATCAATTCACACACCCTAAGTCTTGATCGGGAAATTGGTCGACAGAAGGACCGTATGTACATGGTAATTATATGAGGTGAGGTTCACTAAATATCAATTCACCTGATGTTGGGCTTCATGGGCTTGTGGCTAGACATCGACCATGAAGTGTGGGTACTCCTGAATTAGTAGAGGAATTGATTCTAGGAGTGGTCAATTAAAGGTAGTTTAATTGATCGGAGCAATTTATTGTTCATAAATTAAATCACGAGGTTTCGTGAGCCTGCTGCCAATTGATGGTGAACCCAGAGGGTCACACACAATACAATTGGACGGTGACTGTTCTGTAGGAATATAAAAGGAATTAATTGATTTAAAAGTAATTAAATCAATTAAGTGAATTAAAGTGTTAATTCAAGTGGGAGATAAATTAATTAATTGATTTAATTGATTTAAATGACAATTGATTAATTAAACTAAATATTAATTAAGTAATTAATTAATATGGGCTGGATATTTAATTAAGTAATTAATTAAATTAAGGTGGGCTTGCAAGAGATGGACTCCTAAGCCCATTAGGAATCTTGTAACCCTAGGTCTTGAGGAGTGCTTATAAATAGAGCTCTGACAGAACTCAGAGAACTAACACCTAAGCAAAAACCCTAGTCTTCTCTTGCCCTAAGAAATCCGCCCCACCCTGCGCCGCCCAAGCCCTAGCGCCGCCGCCGTGTGCTGCCGTAACACCGCCGCACCTGCGCCGTGAAAGCCCTAGCGCCGCCGCCGCATATCTTCTCCCTCATTCCTTTTGTGCAGAATTTTGATCTGTCAAATAGATCTGCACAATCCTTCATCAACAAACCTCTTAGATCTAGTTCTGAGCCTAAGACTAAGAGGTGTCATCATAATCCAGTTGGTGTGGACTTTTCTCTGGAGGTGAGACGCTTGGATCACTCCAGTGAACCAGAACCTTAATCAGAGTTCAGAATCAGAGTTGGAGGTTTCCACCACCTTGCCTGTGGTGAGGTAAAAATCGAAAACCCCCTTTGTTAGATTATTTCTGTGCTTTGTTTTGTGTCTTTCGTATATATAACTTGGAGATATTATTATGGGACCTGTGGGTGTGCCTTGAAAAATTTTAATTTCCGCACTTTGTTGTATTGACAATCGAGGCATATCCCAACAGTGGTATCAGAGCCAACTCCATGATTATTATACGAAAGGCTTGAACATAATATGTGTTTATATTATATGTTTAATTATGTATATTAAAACGCATGATAATTATGTTCTGTCGATTGATTCTTACTTGTTATGACTAGATCTACAATTGGGTAAAACTGTTTTTCAGATCTATAGCGTTTTCATAGTTTTTGAAAACTTCAGGACTTTTTGGGCAAAAATCGCAAATTAGGGTTTTAAAGGGCTAAAAATTCGAAATTTTAGAATCTGGAAATTTCAAAAATTCTGGACTGTTTTCGCAAACTGGTCGCACGCTTTTTGGGGTCATTTTGTAATTTCCGAAAGTTTAGGGACTGTTTTGCAATTACCGAAACTTCAAGGATCTGTTTGGAAAAATCGAAAATTTTCAGAATTCAAAATTTATTTTCTGGAATGCTGGCCGAAACTGCTTTGGGTGTTTTTGTAACTTTTTAAAAGTTTTGGGGTCAAAGTGCAATTTTCGAAAATTGAGGGGCCGAAAATGCAATTTTCAAAAGTTGAAAAACAGAATCTGATTTTCAGCAGGAAAATTTATTTTGTTTACCCGAAAGTTTATTTTGTCATAATTAGTAGTGACTAAAAGTAAGAATCAATGGAAGTTAGTTTTAAAAGGATGTTTTAAAATTAAAGAAAGGAGAAAGTAAAATGTTGTTTACATGTTTCTTGCTCTACGTGAACTGTTTACGTGATTTTCGATCGAGCCGAGCCTTGACCTTAGGGTAGATGTGATTGGTTTAATTTAATGTTTGGTTTTTATTAGGGCCTGCGAGCCTTTTATGTTTTTGGGCCAACTTTGAGCCTTTGTAATAGAATAGGGCTTTAATGCTTTCCTAGTCTAGGATGGAGGCCCGTTACAAGCAAGATGGGAGCCCAAGGAGATATGAAGGCCATGTATGCATGGTGATTAATGTAATAGCATAGGCCTGTTTGAGAACCCTTTAGATTGACCAATAGGACCAACATCATGGCTCGATGATGGTCCACATAGGAGGCTCCCGATCGAAAACATATTGTGGTAGAATGCATGCTAGGCTTGTATGGTTTTTAATTTATTTGTCGATTTATATTTAGATTGTATGTGATGCCCGCTAGAATCTAGATCGTAATAAAAGAATAAAGCATAACTTACACGGTGAGATCTCGAGGAGAGTTAGTATAACTTTCAAACCAGAAATACCCCTCTCGAAATAAAATATTAAGTCATATTGGGTAAACTATAAAATGAAGTTTTATAGATCCAAGCCTTCCATCAATAGGGACTAGTGTATGTTGTCTACTTATCGATAGAGGTGATCCAGAGTCTGGCACCCGAGTCGAAGAAAGGGACAATACACGAAATTCCTCGATTCTTGTTTTTAACTAAACAAGACAAGGGTGGGAACTTGTCGGGATGTGAAAATCGACCGATAACTAGTTACGGGGATTTCATGACCGGGCCTGTTGCTCATCAAGATTGACTGGGTCAGACTTAAACGAGGAGTAACATCTATGATGTAGCAGTGCTAGATAGGTGCGAAAATCGAGGCAAAATAGCTTGAAGGTTGTGGAGTAACACAATTGGTAAAAGTATACCTACCTGGAGAATTACTTGTATGGCCACGAGTCGTGGGTGCAATTAATTGCTGCTGGGACGTCAAGACCTACTAGGAAATAGAATTTCCCGAGCAATCAAAGGGGTGATTGTTTCGACAAAATAGTGGGAGAACTTTTTCGAAACTAAGTCCAACTTCGATAATTATAAGTATTAGACATAAGATCAGTTAGCTTAATGTTGTCTTCTTTCCTATTGTAGATATTAATTACAATGTCTAAGAATCCATTATCTGTTATCCTCGACGCAAACAAATTGAATGGTTCAAACTTTGTCGACTGGCTGAGAAATCTGAGGATAGTCCTAGACTCCGAACGTCGCAGTTATGTGCTCGACACACCCATGCCTGCTGCACCCGCAGCACGAGCTACTGAGGAACAACGAACCACCCATGCTAAAAGGGTTGATGATGATCTTCAGGTTCGTTGCCTCATGCTAGCTTCGATGTCAAACGAACTGCAGAAACAGCATGCTGCTATGCCGCTTGCTAGAGATATGCTTCTCCATCTCCAGCAGATGTTTGGGGAAAGGTCTCGCGCTGAAAGATTCGCGACCTCTAAAGAGTTGTTTAATCTCAAGATGGCTGAGGGAAGCAGTGTAAAAGATCAATGTCTGCGTTTCATCAACTTGGTTGAAAAACTGGGGCGATTGGACGTGGATTTGCACGCTGATCTTAGCACTGACCTCCTTCTCCATACGCTGCCCCGTTCATTTGACCAGTTCGTGTTGAACTTCAATATGGAGGATAGAAACCTCGCTCTTCACGAACTGACCAATTTATTGGTAACGGCAGAATCGACTCTCAAGAAAGAGAAACCTGTAATGATTGCACACCAATCGAAGGCTGCAAAGCCTAAGAAAGGTAAGAAAAAGAAGAAGGTATTTTCTTCAAAGGCAGTCACCAAGGTGGTCGAGAAAAAGCGCAAAAGCCCAGAAGACGAATGTTTCCACTGCAAGAAAGCAGGGCACTGGAAAAGGAACTGCCCAGACTACCTAAAGATGAAATTGGTAGCCAAAGGTATTTTTCTAGTTGAAGTTAATATTTCTATTAACTGTGCATCGTGGGTGTTAGACACCGCAGCAGGTTCTCATATCTGCAATGATTTGCAGGTGATGGGAGCAGTAAGAACCCTAAAGCCCGGGGATAGAATCCTGCGTTTTGGAAACGGAGCTAGGATCGCCGCCGAGGCTATAGGAGACGTGGAATTAGTCTTAGGGAATTTTACTTTAATTTTAAGGGATTGTCTGTACGTACCAAACATTATTAAAAACATCATTTCTATTCCTATGTTAGACATTGATGGTTTTAATTTTTCCATTCAAAATGGATCTTTTTGCATATTTAAAGGTGATTTAATGTATGCTCGTGGTACTTTGATAGATGGTCTATATTCCCTAGAACCTATAAATTTCCAACGTCATGCACATTCAATCTAGAAAAAGGAAATATGATAATCAAACTCCACAACTTTGGCACGCTAGACTTGGACATATTTCCAAGAGTAGGATTCAAAAGTTGGTTTCCTCTAAGGCTCTTGAAATAAAGAACTTAGATGAACTCCCGACTTGCGAATCTTGTCTCAAAGGAAAGATGACCAAATCACCCTTCACCGGGAATCCCGAGCGAACCAAACAGACATTGGATCTTATCCATACTGACGTTTGTGGACCATTGAGTGTCAATGCTAGAGGTGGATTCTCTTACTTCGTAACATTCACCGACGATTTTAGTCGTTATGGATATGTGTATCTTATGACACACAAATCCGAAACCTTTGAGAAATTCAAAGAGTTTCGAATGGAAGTAGAGAACCAACTTGGACATAGTATTAAAGCACTTCGTTCTGATAGAGGTGGTGAGTATTTAAGCCAAGAATTCCTTGATTATCTAAAAGAGAATGGAATTCTCGCACAGCGAACTCCCCCTAGGACACCTCAACTCAATGGAGTGTCTGAGCGGAGGAACCGGACTTTGTTAGACATGGTTCGTTCCATGATGAGCTTTGCTGACCTTCCCTTTTCGTTTTGGGGCTTAGCCCTATTAACTGCTTCGAAGATACTAAACATAGTACCTTCAAAGTCAGTGCCAACAACGCCGCACCAAGTATGGTATGGTAAAGCACCCGTGTATTCGTTCTTACGAGTATGGGGATCTCCTGCGTATGTAAAGAACAAGAAGGGAGATAAGCTAGATAGTAGATCTAGTTTGTGCAAATTTGTGGGTTATCCAAAGGACTCTATTGGATACCTGTTCTTCGATCCTAAAGAACGTAATACGTTCGTATCTAGGAACGCCCACTTCTTGGAAGAGGATTTCCTCACCAACCGAAATGGGACAATCGTAGAACTTGATGAAGTCCAAGAATCGGACCCATCCCCACAAACAGTGGGAGCTGAACCAGAATTAACTGAACCTACTAGTACACCTATGCTTCGAAGGTCTAATCGAATTCGTAAGGAGCCAGAGCGATTTGGTCTCATTCACGAAAACGAGAAAGTTGATGCTGATCCAAGGACCTATCAAGAAGCGATGTCTGACATAGATTCGGGTGCGTGGCTCGAAGCCATGCAATCCAAAATGGATTCCATGCATTCCAACAAGGTTTGGACCTTGGTCGATCCACCTGAGGGAACTATCCCTGTAGGATGTAAATGGATCTTCAAGCGTAAGCTTGGAATGAATGGAGAGGTAATTACTCATAAAGCTCGCTTAGTGGCGAAAGGGTATTCTCAAAAGCCTGGTATAGACTATGAGGAAACCTTCTCTCCCGTGGCGATGTCAAAATCCATTCGGATATTACTTGCTATAGCCGCGTGGCATGACTACGAAATATGGCAAATGGACGTAAAGACCGCCTTTCTCAATGGAAACATTGATAAGGAGATCTTTATGCAACAACCTGAAGGTTTTGCGTCCAAAGGAAGTGAGCACAAACTGTGTAAGCTTCAAAGGTCAATCTATGGCCTCAAACAGGCGTCCCGAACCTGGAACATACGATTTGATGAGACAGTCAAAGCTTTTGGCTTTATCTAAAACGTATATGAACCTTGTGTGTACAAAAGGAATAGTGGGAGCTCAATACAATTCATTGTTTTGTACGTCGATGACATTTTGTTAATCGGAGACGATATCAAGATGTTAGCGCAGACTAAAGCGTGGTTATCCGCGCAGTTCTCTATGAAAGATATGGGAGACGCATCTTACGTATTGGGAATACGTATCTATAGGGATAGATCGAAGAAGATGATAGGACTCTCCCAATCTCAGTACATCAACACGATCTTGAAGAGATTTAGTATGGAAGAATCTAAGAAAGGATTTGTTCCAATGAGACATGGTATCTCTCTTTCTAAGTCTATGTGCCCTACAACCGACGAAGAAAAGACGAGAATGTCTATCATACCTTATGCCTCTGCTATAGGGAGTATAATGTATGCAATGTTGTGTACTCGACCAGACGTAGCACACGCTCTAAGTGTAACGAGCCGCTATCAGTCAAATCCAGGCGAGAAGCACTGGACTGCCGTAAAAGCAATCCTAAAGTACCTGCGAAGGACTAAGGATATGTTTTTGGTCTACGGTGGTAGTGGAGAACTGAAACTTGAAGGATTCACTGATTCGAGTTTCCAGTCTGACGTGGATGATTTCAAATCCAACTCTGGATACATATTCCGCCTCAATGGAGGAGCGGTCAGTTGGAAAAGCTGTAAACAGTCTACCAACTGCCGACTCAACCACAGAAGCAGAATATATCGCAGCATCAGATGCAGCAAAAGAAAGTGTATGGATGAGAAACTTCGTCCAGGAATTGGATGTTGTTCCTAGCATTGCTGAACCTGTAGTCGTCTTTTGTGACAACAACGGGGCAATAGCTCAAGCAAAGGAGCCGAGATCACACCATCAATCCAAACACGTACTGAGGAAGTACCACGTGATCAGAGAGATCATTGGTAGAGGAGATATGCATATGGAGTATGTCAAATCAGAAGACAACATAGCTGACCCACTAACTAAGCCACTTTCGCAAAAGGTGTTCGAGGGACATCTAGATAAGATGGGTCTAAGAAACGTTTGTGAATGGCTTTAGGGCAAGTGGGAGATTGATAGGATAGTGCCCTGCAAGCCAATTCAATTAGCTTGTAATAGATCTATCTTGTATATAACAATCTTTGATTTTATAATAATACGCATGTTTATTTATATATGTATAAGGATAAACAATGGCCAAACTTCATCTCTCGCGAATACATTTAAGCGATTGGTTGAAACCCTGAGATCACTCATGACTATGGGACTATACACTTCAGTACTGAGTGCACTTATCATGAAACAGTCTCAAAGGTCGTGATCTCGAAAATGTTCCAAGTCATAGATTCATATCGAGACGGGGTATCGAGTGAATCGTCAAGACTTGTACGATTATGCATGATTCACACGGAGTGAATTTGTTGTAGTTTCATGAACAAGGCATTTGAGACCAGTGCATATGACTAGGAGATTCGATGGAGGATCGAATGCATCGAACGACCCGAACAGAGAAACCCATTGTGGAAGCGCATGACGCATATCGGTGATGAGATGTTTCTCAAAGGATTATAATAGTGTACGATTTAGTCCTATGACTTGAGGTGCTAGGGCGAATTCGGTGCATAAAAGTGCGTACTTAGATCTAGGTATAGGCCACTTAGCTTGGTCATAAAAATGCCTAGGTTGGGTGCGTATGGACATGTACGCGAGTGGTTAGTACCAAGATGGAATCTGTTGACTCATCGTAATGGATGAGAATATTTCCTATACGATTCTTAGATAATGTTTCCAATGAATCTACGGCCGTAGTCGGTGACGGATTTGGAAAGGGGTTTCCAAATTAGGCAGTCACACTGGAACATTATCCTGAATTAGAAAGTATAGTTATCGAGACAAATTTAGAGGTGCCGATCAATTCACACACCCTAAGTCTTGATCGGGAAATTGGTCGACAGAAGGACCGTATGTACATGGTAATTATATGAGGTGAGGTTCACTAAATATCAATTCACCTGATGTTGGGCTTCATGGGCTTGTGGCTAGACATCGACCATGAAGTGTGGGTACTCCTGAATTAGTAGAGGAATTGATTCTAGGAGTGGTCAATTAAAGATAGTTTAATTGATCGGAGCAATTTATTGTTCATAAATTAAATCACGAGGTTTCGTGAGCCTGCTGCCAATTGATGGTGAACCCAGAGGGTCACACACAATACAATTGGACGGTGACTGTTCTGTAGGAATATAAAAGGAATTAATTGATTTAAAAGTAATTAAATCAATTAAGTGAATTAAAGTGTTAATCAAATGGGAGATAAATTAATTAATTGATTTAATTGATTTAAATGACAATTGATTAATTAAACTAAATATTAATTAAGTAATTAATTAATAATTAAGTAATTAATTAATATGGGCTGGATATTTAATTAAGTAATTAATTAAATTAAGGTGGGCTTGCAAGAGATGGACTCCTAAGCCCATTAGGAATCTTGTAACCCTAGGTCTTGAGGAGTGCTTATAAATAGAGCTCTGACAGAACTCATAGAACTAACACCTAAGCAAAAACCCTAGTCTTCTCTTGCCCTAAGAAATCCGCCCCACCCTGCGCCGCCCAAGCCCTAGCGCCGCCGCCGTGTGCTGCCGTAACACCGCCGCACCGCCGCCGTGAAAGCCCTAGCGCCGCCGCCGCATATCTTCTCCCTCATTCCTTTTGTGCAGAATTTTGATCTGTCAAATAGATCTGCACAATCCTTCATCAACAAACCTCTTAGATCTAGTTCTGAGCCTAAGACTAAGAGGTGTCATCATAATCCAGTTGGTGTGGACTTTTCTCTGGAGGTGAGACGCTTGGATCACTCCAGTGAACCAGAACCTTAATCAGAGTTCAGAATCAGAGTTGGAGGTTTCCACCACCTTGCCTGTGGTGAGGTAAAAATCGAAAACCCCCTTTGTTAGATTATTTCTGTGCTTTGTTTTGTGTCTTTCGTATATATAACTTGGAGATATTATTATGGGACCTGTGGGTGTGCCTTGAAAAATTTTAATTTCCGCACTTTGTTGTATTGACAATCGAGGCATATCCCAACAATATTTGGCCTTCTCCCTATATAACGGAGCTAGTGGGCCTTTTAAATTTTAAATTTGGATTTATCGCATGCTTTATTTTTGTCATCATGTTTCAAAAAAAAAAGTTCAGCAACTCTGATGGGTTATCCCGCGCCGGGCTATCCCAAACTCGGGGATGGGCCATGTGGGACCCAACCCCGGGAGCGGGGCGTCACATGTCCTTATATAGAGCCTAAAAGTCCTAACTTCATAAGGTAACCTAATCAGATTAGGATTTTGACCATGCTTCGTATCTGCTTGTAAGGTCGGAGCAACCTTATTTTATCAAAGTTAGCGATTGTTCTTTATAGTGTAAAATAGCCCTTATCACAAACGTATCTATTTATCTCATGTTGGGATCAGATTCCGATCCCTCTCTTACCTTGGATTTGTTGGATCTGTTGAACCAGACATATTGAATATACTTGCCATGGTTGATTGAATTGCAAGAGTTTTCTGTATTTTCGATCAGTAAGCTCCGATCTAGGGCTGAAAGTTTTTCGTGAACAAATCTTCGGTGGTCAACGTATATATATAAGGTTAAAAAGGTAAAATTGCAAATCGGACTATGAGAAACCGCGACGGTTGAGGTCCCTCACAGTAAATTTAAATATATTTTCTCGATAATTGCACTTCCAGTCCCTATACTTTTCGAAAAATAGATCAAAGCAACTTAAGCGAGGAATATGCGCCACCTCTGGTTCCGACCAAATGACTACTTGCTTCACTTACGCTCGAGAAGTGGGGAGTATTGATGAGGGATTAACTACCATGGAAACGGACACATTGGTCAAAAGCTCACGAATAAAAAATAAGCAAGGTTGATTATTATCAGTATTCTTTACTCACAACAATTAATCACTTTGGGGTTTCTAACATATGCACTCTTTTTCCCTGGTTAGGTTTTTATCCCACTGGGTTTTTCCGAACAAGATTTTTAATGAGGCATATCTGAAACACAAAACAATGATAGCCTTTCATTACCTTGAGGCAACGTCTACTTCTCTGAGCTTCAGCTTCACTTACGCTCGAGAAGTGCGGGAGTATTGGTGAAGGGTACTTTGGATTTTCTATTTCGGGAAGTCTCTGATCGAAGACCAGAAAATTCGACCTCGAAGACATAATTTTGATCTCCATATCGCGATCTTCGATCAGCCCAGTCCTATCGCTCGAAGGCTCTTGGCTGGAAATGGCTCTCGATCGGAATCACTGTTGGGCCGACCCCCGGCCCAGGCCTTTGGGCTGGGAAATGTATCCCTGCGAAAGGTTCTCCTAGTACGCCGCCTCAACTATAAATATCAGTCGGATATATGACATCAGACACGCTTTTCCAGGTGCTCCTTGATCGGCCCTACTGCTCGGATTCTCTCGCGAAATTAGATTAGATCACTTTTTGTACTGAGTTTAGCCTTTAGCTTGTACGGCATCCTATAATGCTCGAATAGGCCCTTTGTAACCTTTTGTACCATGTTCGAAATATATATATAATTGTGACTGATCTTCCCATATTGCTGTGAACCTTGTTCTTACATTCCTATTTTGACAACACACGAAATCTGGTAAGATCACTTGGAGAGGGGAAAACTCTTATTTATATCCAAATAAGTTATAAGTAGGGTATAAAACCCAAATACAAGACGGAAGCCCGTAAATAGATATATTACAACTAATTCCTTGAACTATTACATTAACTTGAACTATTTCTAAGAATAGGAATACCCACTAATATATAATATTTACATCTAAATCCCTAAAGTTACTACGAACTATTTAATCTAACGTTTACAACTTTAATCTTTTTGTACATCCTTATATGAACAAAAGTCACATTTAATAGATAGACATAAAATTTTTAGATAATTATATTATACTTTGATAAGAAATATAATCGAATTGAATGTATGAAGAAACAAAAAGTTATTTATTATTTCTAATTAATAATAATGTTCAAACAAATGCTTCCCTGACACGTATATGTATCTCTCTTCTCGTGTGTATGTGTAATTTTTGTGCATGACATTTTGATATTTATATACAAGACAAATCAACCCATCTCTTCAGCCTCATGTGGTGGTCCTCTAGCCACTAATGCCTTATTAGTGGTACCCCAATTTAATTTCTTATCCTGCACACACCCTTCTCTTTCTCTATCAATTCCAAATGAGCTATACATTGGTACTTAGCTTCAATTTTCAATACCCAAGCCAATAAAATTGTAAATAGAATATAGAATTAACATACATATTTGTACATATATAGATTCATATATATACATGTCGATGTCAGGTACAAATTATTTGTCGGTAGGAGTTGGAGCCGAATGGAGCCGAGAAGAAGAGAAAGCATTTGAGAGTGCAATTGCTATGCATTGGATTGAGGACTCCATAGAAGCGGAAAAGTGGAATAAGATTTGTTGTATGGTACCTAGTAAAAGCATTGAAGAGTTGAAGCATCACTATCAACTTCTAGTCGAAGATGTGGCTGCAATTGAAGCTGGAGATATTCCATTGCCTAATTACAATACTATTACTCATAACAACAATGCATCTTCCTCTTCCATGTCAACATATTATCATGATCCAAAAGGAAAACGATTATTATTATTCTCAAATTGTATTGAATCTTCCGCAACTCAGTCTGCAGCAGGTAAAGCCGGTAGGCCGACTGACCAAGAACGCCGTAAAGGTATTCCGTGGACAGAAGAGGAGCACAGGTACTGGTCTATGTATCTATATATTATCTCTTTCGATTAAACTAGTTAATTGATTAAAGAAACGTAGGGTAATTTATGATCAGATCCCTTAAGAGAGAATTGCATTTTTGGTACACAACTATAGGTCAATTTCCATTTTTGGTACACAGCTTTATGTGTCCAACACATTTGGTACACCTCTTTAACAAAGTTCGACACATTTGGTACAACCGTTAAATAAATTGCAAAATCACCATTAATTCGATCACGTGACATCACGTGCCCGTTAGTTCGACACATTTGGTACACCTCTTTTAAAAAAAAAAAAAAAAAAAATTTACTTGATAAACTTTTATAAAAATTATCATATGTATTTATTATATTTATCATATCATATTTATATAATGCTAAAAAAATATGTATTTATTATTTATATGACATGTAAAATATAATAAACTATATAATGTCATTTATAGTTTAATACTAGAAGAAGAATAAAATATAATAAAAAAGTTTCTCAAGTTTCAATTTTTAAAAATTATTTATAAAAATAGTTTATTATTTATAAAAATTATTAAAAAATATGTATTTACTATTTATATGACATGTAAAATATAATAAACTATATAATGTCATTTATAGTTTAATATTGGAAGAAGAATAAAATATAATAAAAAAAGTTTATCAACTTTCAATTTTTAAAAATTATTTATAAAAATAGTTTATTATTTTTATAGTTTATTATTTATAAAAATTATTAAAAAATATGTATTTATTATTTATATGACATGTAAAATATAATAAACTATATAATGTCATTTAGAGTTTAATATTGCAAGAAGAATAGAATATAATAAACAAGTTACTTTAATTTATGATATTTATAAAATTTATTAAAAAATACGTATTTATTATTTATATGACATGTAAAATATAATAAACTATAATGTCATTTATAGTTTAATATTGGAAGAAGAATAAAATATAATAAAAAAGTTTATCAAGTTTCAATTTTTTTTTATTTTTTTTTTTTTTTTTTTGTAAAAGAGGTGTATCAAATGTGTCGAACTAACGGGCACGTGATCGAATTAACAGTGATTTTGCAATTTATTTAACGGTTGTACCAAATGTGTCGAACTTTATTAAAGAGGTGTACCAAATGTGTTGGACACATAAAGCTGTGTACCAAAAGTGGGAATTGACCTATAGCTGTGTACCAAAAATGCAATTCTCTCGATCCCTTAAGTTTAGTAGGTTTATCAGAAATCCACTATCTTTTTAAAAATTACAAGAAGATCCCTCTAGTTTAGATGATGTACCAAGACAATATCCTTACAAGGACACGCTCGATAACTTCTGAAGATATTTATAAAAAATTGCATGTAAGGGGGTTTTTTGCACTTTGCACATTCATAATATGGAAAATAGGCACTTTGCACCTCCAAAACTTAGATTTAGCACTTTGTACCCTCAAAATACGAAAAATAAGCACTTTGCACCATCGTTTATTTTCAGGCAAAAACTCAAGGGCAAAATAGGTAATTCAATTGTAAATCTTTGGCACTTTGCACCCTCAAAACTTGAGAAATTGACATTTTGCTCCCCCGAAATAAATTAGCACGTAACACTCTCTAATTAAGAACAAATCAGCAACTTCCTCCCTGAAACACAATAAACGGGCACATTGCATCCCCCAAAATATAAAATTTACACTTAACATCCTCAAATTAAAAAAAAACCTCAAACCCCTCTCTTTTTTTGTCAAAGTTGACTATCATGGTGAAAAAATCTAAGGCAAAATAGATAGTTCATTTTTTTCCTTAAATTTCGCAAAATACAATTATAAATACTAGAATATTCAATTCTATCTCCATCTTTCTTTTCATCAGTATACATATCCATAACTAACTAAATAAATTACAAAGAAACTTCTTAAAGATCCATTGTCTACTTCAAAATATCAAAGACCCATAAATAATTACCTATTTTACCTTAGATTTTTTTCACCTCAATGGTCAACTTTGCCAGAAAAACGAGGGGTTTGAGTTTTTATTTAATTTGATGGTGTTAAGTGTTAATTTTGTGTTTTGGGATTGCAAGTTGCTGATTTATTCTTATTTAGAGAGTGTTAAGTGATAATTTTATATTGGGGGTGCAAAGTGCAAAGATTTACAATTGAATTACTTATTTTGACCTTGAGTTTTTTCCTGAAAATAAAAGAGGGTGCAAAATGCTGCATTTTTCAAATTTCGATGATGCAAAATGCTAAATCTAAGTTTTGGGGGTGTAAAGTGCAAAAAAAACCCCATATAAGGGTGTCCCTGTAATTATTTGAATCACAAGGAATTTTTTGTAATTACGATATACTTCAAGGAGTCCGAGTGTAAATCTCCCTATATAATTGATCGGTTTCATGTTAGGTTATTTTTAATTGGTTTGGACAAGTTTGGGAAAGGGGATTGGAGGAGCATTTCAAGAAACTTTGTAGTTTCAAGGACTCCCACACAAGTAGCAAGTCATGCTCAAAAGTATTTCATTCGTTTGAACTCGATGAATAGAGACAGAAGGAGATCGAGTATCCATGACATTACCAACATAAATGGCGGAGGTACTTGTGATGATGTTCCTATATTAACTCACCAATTACCGAAATCACATGATGCAATGAAGCCTTACGGATTAGGAATGTACGGTGGTGCACCTACACCACCACCACCTGTGGGGCATCCAATCATTACTCCGCCGGGTGGTCACATTAATATTGCATCTGCTGTTGGTACTCCTGTCATGATTTCTCATCACAACCACCCAAGTTATGTTCATACAATTGCCTATCCTATGCCGTCGTCGCCGCCGCCGCCGCCGCCGCCAATGCATGAATAACTTGGTGGAAGCTAAGCTTAATTCATGTTATTAGAGGAGGCTTTTGTCTTCTTTTATCCATGGCAGGAACGGGGGAGAATTAATGTTTGTTGAATGTAATGTTATCACATTATTCTTTCCATCTGTATATAAACAGATTTCTAATTTCTAACTTGATGCACCAAATTAAAGAGCAACTTTTTATCATCTGTGTTTTTCTCCTAGTTTAATTCTAATGTTTGGTAATTGAATTCTCTTTGTAATTTGATTGTAATTCAATAGATTCAATAAGTTTTTGATTTAGTGATATCGGATGTGATGATATTAATGTAAAGATCATTTCTTAAAAATAATTGCAATAGAAGAATGTGTAACTTCGTTGTATAAACTTTGAAATAACAATTATAGCTAGCATAGCTCATTCTCCCTCTGTCCCATTATTTTTATTCCATTAGCTACAGTACTCGGTCAAACTTTTTAATCTTTTAAGTGACTTATTATCTTAAATTATTGACATTTTTTGCGTATTAAACCTTTTAAATATTAATATACATATTGTCATATGATATTATCAAATTATTAGTTAAATATATTAATTAAATTATTTATTATAATTTATTGAAATTTAGTCAGGTTGACTGGTCAACGGTACCAAAGGATAAAGATTAATGTGATGGAGGGAGTATATGACATGGGAAATAGAAGAAAAAAAGGAATGTTATAAAACTCATTAATAACCAATCATACTGAAGTAATCCAAGATATAATTTCATTTAATATTCTACCTATTCATAACATACTACATTACTCACATTGGCGCTAGCGTGTCAAAAGAACTCATTCTTGATTGACTTTCTTCTGTTGCTGTAGTAACTAGCTAGGAAGTACGACCCAAAAAAACTACTAGATGCTCCCTAGTTGCACCCCAAAATGGGTTTGTCCAAACTAGGAAATGGAACAGAAAAGCGAAGCGACTAGTTCTAGACTAGACTAGCATGTGAATGGGAGAGAGGGAGTGAGTGGGCTACCGGCCCTATATCCCCCTAAAAAATTCCACTCAGGGGGAAAGAGAGTGAGATGCATTTGCTTTCATGATCTTTTACACGTTCATATGGTCAAACTTTTGGAGGAAGTCGTGTCCTAGGAATAGAGTGAAGCAAGCGGTTACAAGATAGAAAATAATGCATTAGATGGATGCCTGAGCATTGAGAAGGAAGGACGCCTTCAGAGACAAAATGTCATGGGTTAAGTATCTTAAAAGAAAGCATGGCATCAGAAAACTCAAGTTAGACCCATAGATGGACCAGCTTCTTCCTCCAGGGAAGCGACTGGGCGCTTCTTGGGAAGTTATGTAGAACCCGAATAATGGAATCCTCCTTTTTTTCTTTCAGCGAAAGAGAAAGAGATCGCCCCTCCACTCCACTCCACTCTTTGGTATGGGTAATAAAAAAATGTTATATGTTGGTAGCTCTAATTGCGTGCTCGGTTGTTAGGACGATGGGGACGATAGAGTGTCCTCTAGCCCGATCCCATCCTATTTGTAGGTGTCCCCCAAAGCTTCCAAACATTTTTCCAAAACCTGTCATAGTCCACATATATGAGTTACAAAATAAATAAAGAAATAAATAGATGACCAAAAATCGTCCATAAAAATGGGAAGGGCAACACTTTTTATCCAAAAATTTATATATGTTTACTTGTTTTCTTAATTTCTTTAAAACGTTTTTATACTTTTGATCGGTTCATCCATTTCTCATCCAATTTTTCACACTTGGTCCCATATAATAATCATGTTGTTTAAATATTATACTCCTATATTAATGGGTATTCATATTGTTAATGTAATAGTTCATGGACTTAATAATAATATATAAATTTATGGGCTTCCATCTTGTATATGTATTTTATATCCTACTTAACCCAGCTTTTAACTCTTATAAAGGACCTTCCTTTACAAGCATGTTTATCCTGTCGAGGTTATATATCATAAACTTAAATGCCAAAGATTTGTGTCATCACTTTCGGATATTTTGGGACATTTGTTAGACCTAGAATTTGCTACTTTAAATAATTCATAATTATTTATTAGTCGTTCGTCAGGTCTTAATATGTACATTCCATTTTCAATAATTACATTGCATATAAATAATTCATTTTTAGAAATAATTATCTTATTATTAGAAAATGAAATATTAAATTTTTGTTCATGCAACATAGAAAGAGAAATCAAATTTCTCAAAAAATCAGAAATAAAATAAACATTGTTCAAAACAAGAAATTTACTCCTAAATTCTAAAAGTATTGTTCCTATGGATTTTGCTGAAACGAAAAGCCCATTTCCATCTCATATGGTTACTTCCCCTTCAGTAAGCTCCTTCGAAAAACTAAGCATCTGAAAAGAAGAAGAAATATGGTTAGTGGCTCCTGAATCAATTATTCAGGTTGACTAATCATCAACATCAAGCAAGTTTCTAAAACTAGTAAATCAAATTTACCTTTCTTTTGCTCTTTCTTTTTTACGAGATATTTTTAACAGTTTCTCTTCCAATCTCCATCTATCCCACAATGAAAATATTTTATTTTGGGTTCTTTCTTCTTAGACATGTTCTTGCTTTTGTCTTTGAATTGCTTCTTGGCTTTGGGTTCAGATTCAGACCCACCATTTGTCTTCTTCCTCTTCTTCTTCTTAACACCAGAGGAAGACTGGCCTTGCTTGGTAACATTTATCTCTCGCTTATGAGATCTTATCTTGGATATGGCTTCAAAAGTTTGCAGCTCGTTCAGTAATTGAGTTAGGTTATACTCCAACTTGTTCATTATATAGTAGGTGGTAAAAAAGGAGCAAAGTCTGGCGTTATTGCCCAAGTCTGATGCTAACTTGAGTTTTCTCATCTATGGTGCCCCATGTGTTTCTGCCTCATCCACAGTGTTGATCATGTGCAACACATGATCTCTTACTGGAGCACCTTCTTCATTCTTGCGTTCATGAATCTACAAGTAGCTTCATGTCGACTTTGATCAAAAGGTTTTCCAAACATTGCTTGCAGTTATTCCCATATCTCATATGAAGATTACATGTTTTCATCTTTATACCTGAGAACATCACTCATAGATGCAAGCATGTAGCATTTCACTTTGTTGTTGGTTGAAATCCAACTATCATATTTCTCTCGTACAGTACGAGTGGCAGTGGCAGAGGTTCCGAAGGACATTCCTATGAGAGAATGAACTTTTGGTTCTCACAAATCATCACAATGTTCATATTAGATTTCCATTTTTGCGTAATTGTTCTCAATCAATTTTTCGTTTGATAATTAAGTGTTAAGAAGACATGATTGCTGAAAATAAATAAACTTAACTTTCAATCATACATTTATTAAGTGACACTTTTCTTATTCAATATGTATTTAACGAATTTAAATACACAATTATGAGTGTAACCTATTATTTAAAACTTTATGACTTAACTTAGATTTCTCCGTAAGGATGATCAAGCTAAAATACATCATTTAGTCTTATCAAGGAAGTTTAATTTTATTATTGACTTAAGTTAGCCACTTTCCGTAGGGAGGATGCAAACTAGGCATCTCGAGGCGCTACCCATATATCAATATACTAAACTAATAATAGAGAATATATGATATATCCCTATATGTCCTTCTTCCACTCAATATTTATAAAATATGTGTTTTATTTTTAAATAAACATTTATGTTTAATTAATCTACAATAATTTTACTAGGTTTCTAATATCTTAGCTAATTAAGGATCAAAATTAGAATACAATCTTATTTGGACCTAGATTTTTATGTAGTTTTTAATCAAATCTAGTTGGATAATGGGTAACTTTTTTATAGAAATAGTGTCCGGCAAGCCAATTGTATGACTGCCATCTATTGTAATAAATAAAGAAACTATTCAATTTAGATTAATAAATGCACTTTATTATGGTCAACTTTATCTTATGTAATAATCATCTACGCATAAGAGTCCTTAAACCACAGCGCTATGGGACAACCTGTGGACTGGTATCTAAGGCCATGATCTAGAACATATTCAGGAGTCGTAAAATCCAATCAAGATATCACATCATTGGATTCGGTTAGACTCTCACTGATGTGTATACTCCGATGAACTGGAGAATGATGGGGTCCACGAGTATGACTGGGATAGTCAATACACAGAAGTGGGTGACCTGCAGGATGGCAAGTGCACTGAATACCCCAATTAGGAAATAACTTACCATGGAAGCGATAGTCGCATATCGGGGTTGAAGTTATTCCTATTTACAATAACATACGAGGAACGATCCATAATAGTTTAGGTGATAGGGTTTATCTGGTACGAGAACGTCTATACTTTGATGTGAGTTCCGACTGACTGGAGATTACCAGAAGTTCTTTGAGGATTCACGTTGGATATAGGGGAATGCATATGCAGGTTCATATCATCAACAAAGGATCCATTGACCCGACTTGATAGGTTGGAAAATTCTCCTATGAATTTCTGTGAGAAATTAATTATGGTAAAACTCTCGGCCAAGGTATCTGACGACTTTATGAAAGTAGCTCATAAATATTAAGTCAAAGGAAATTATTTTGTTATCAGAGTACATAAAGTCAAGACGAGAAAAAGGGGAACCGATGAAAAGTCCATACTCTTGAGTCTAGACTGGGAGATCGAATAATGGAGAGATCATGTCGTATATGGAAGTTGTAAATGTTTAAAAGGTTTACTGAATTAATTCACCAGTGATTGGGTTCCATGAGCTTGTGGCCAGACATCGACCGTGGAGTGTGGGAGAATTCTCAAATTGGCAGGGATGCTAATTTTGGAATGATTAGTCAACATAGTGTTCGATTGATTTAGAGTATTTAAATACTCGCGTAATTAAATAAGTATTTAATTATAACTCACGGTCAATTATGTGGTGAACCTACGGGACATACATAATACACATGAATTTAAAGCAAGGAAACTAAGAACAACTGGATCGATTGGGTCGACCCAATTAGAGAAAACGAAATCCGATTGAAATTGGATTGAGATTATAAATTAAATTGAAATTTAATTTGTAAATTAATTAAATAATTATAGAATTTAATTAAATGGGCTTAGAGTCTTAATTTAATTAAATGAGAGATTAATTAATTAATTAATTGGGCTATTTAATTGAGAAATTAAATAAAGCCTCAATCAATTAAATGGAATGGACCATTAGTTAATTAAAAGATTTAGTCTTCCAATTAAAAGGTCATGGCCCATATAGGAGAAAGAGAGAAGATTCAAACTCTTAGTCCTAGTAGAATTAGGAGATATAAGATATCTATATATGAATATATATCATATCTTATAAGATAAGAAAAAGAGATACACAAGAAAAACAAGTCATGGAAAAAATTATCTCTCTCCCTCTCTCACAAATTTGACCGAACTCTCTCTCTCTCTTTAGAGGAGTAATCGATTTTTGATTTTTGCCCTAAATTATTCTCTAGTTTTAGATCTTAATAGTTTATATGTTCAAGTCGATTAGGATTATTAAGATTTTCATGATATTGTGGTTTATCAACCCGTAGATGTGCAATACGTGGGGCGCTATACTAACATGGGTTCAAAGGTGCAAACGAAAGGGAGAAACGCATATACTTTGCTAAAATTTGGATTTGCAAGGAAACAGGTATAATTTTATGACAAAGTTTTATCTTCGTTATTTATATTCACATATATACATCCAGATTGTATCCTTGCAGGAAACATCTAAGAGGTCCTTAAAAATTTTAAGTTCTACTAGGTGAAGGGCTTTTGATCTTGCTGAATCCCAACAATTTTTAGACATTGTAAACTTGAGATGGGTCAAATTAATATTATCCAATCTAAATGGGTGAAAGTTCAATTTGACATTCTAATATACAAAAAGTCATAATTTTTTGTTGAACTTGCTATTATTAATTTTTCCTAACTCAGTTTATCACCTAAATAAATAATTGCTTAATTAACTATTAAATCAAACAATTATCTAGTTTGTCTTAGTTTTCTAAAAACTAAAATAATCACATAAAACATATATATTGTTATAAAACTTAGGATAAAAGGATGAATAAATTGTAGTAAACAAAGTAATATGTAGAGAAAACTCATCAACTCTTTTATTTCATTGATGTTGTAGTTCATCTTGTACAAATGAACTCATCTATTTATAGGAGTTCAAGACTATACATGTCTTACAAAGAAAAGTGATGGGTGACTTTCACTAGTTAATGCCACACTTAATCCTTCATGTCTTGCCACATATCATATGCAATGCTACACTTCTTCTTGTCTTGACACATAAAGAGATATGTGTTAATTCCTTATACAACCAAGTGTAATAATATTGTCTTGACACCATATAACTTGAAGTGTAAATTGCAATGTCATCCACAATTTATATATATATTTCATAACATATATCACATATATCTATATATGTTACGAAATAAGCTAAAAGATGAACAAGTAAAAATTAAACTAAAGAGAACAAAGTAGGGAGAGGAGATTTTATTCATATTCATTGAGAAATACATTACAAAGTATCACTATTTATTGGATTAATTGGGATACCCAAAAGTCATAAGTTACAATCTAAATAACTCTTCAATGTTAGTTAATCTAGGCTTTCGTAACTTCAAAGTGACCTTTCAATGATATCCATAATATTAATATTTATAACACTCCCCCTTGGATGTTCATTGTTTATTGTTTATTGCCTCATTAAAAACCTTACTAGGAAAAACCCATTGGAATAAAAACCTAGTGAAGGAAAAAAGAGTGCAATATATCTTTTACTCCCCCTGATGACAAAATCATTTAACATCTTTAAGTCGACACATCCCAATTTCACTTATCAACTTCTCAAATTTGACAGTTGGCAATGCCTTAGTTAATAAATCTGCCAAATTTTCACTTGAACGAATTTGTTGAATATCTATGTCACCATTCTTCTGAAGTTCATGAGTGAAGAAATTTTTTGGTGAAATATGTTTCGTTCTATCACCTTTGATGTACCCTTCTTTGAGTTGAGCTATGCAAGCTGCATTATCTTCATACAAAGTTATTGGGGTATTTTTGTCGAATGATATACCACACATCTGTTGGATATGATGGTTTATTGATTTTAACCAAACACACTCTCGACTTGCCTCATGCATTGCGATTATTTCTGCATGATTTGATGAAGTGGCAACTAAAGTTTGTTTAGTAGAACGCCATGATATAGCAGTTCCATTGCTTGTAAATACATAGCCTGTTTGAGAGCGTGCTTTCTGTGGATCAGATAAGTAACCTGCATCCGCATATCCAACTAAGTATGATTTTGCATTATTTTGATAAAGTAACCCCATATCAATTGTTCCTCGGAGATATCGAAATATATGTTTAATTCCATTCCAATGTCGTCGTGTCGGAGAAGAACTAAATCTTGCTAATAAATTACAGCAAAAGATATATCAGGACGTGTACTATTAGCAAGATACATCAATGCTCCAATAGCACTGAGATATGGTACTTCAGGACCAAGGAGTTCTTCATTATTCTCACGAGGATGAAAAGGGTCCTTTTTTACATCCAGGGATCTTACAACCATAGGGGTACTTAAGGGATGTGCCTTATCCATATAAAATCGTTTCAAGATCTTTTGTATATAAGTTGATTGATGAAGAAGAATTTTGTTTGATAGATGCTCGATCTGTAAGCCGAGACAAAATTTTGTTTTTCCAAGATCTTTCATTTCGAATTCTTTCTTTAAATAATCAACTGCTTTTTGAAGCTCTTCAGAAGTTCCAATAATATTTAAATCATCAACATATACAGCAATTATAACAAACTCTGATCCTGATTTCCTTATAAAAACACATGGGCAAATTGGATCACTTTTATAACCTTCTTTTGACAAGTATCCACTCAATCGATTGTACCACATGCGCCCAGATTGTTTTAATCCATATAATGATTTACGCAAGCGTATTGAATAACTTTCTCGGGATTTCCCAAATGAATCTGGAATTTTAAGTCCTTCAGGGACTTTCATATAAATTTCAGTATCGAGCGAGCCATATAAATAGGCTGTAACAACATCCATTAGACGCAAATCTAACTTTTCACGTACTGCCAAACTAATAAGGTATCTAAAAGTAATTGCATCCACCACAGGAGAATATGTCTCCTCATAATCAATACCGGGTCTCTGCGAAAACCCTTGTGCCACTAATCGTGCTTTATATCTAAGGACTTCATTTTTCTCGTTTCTTTTTCGCACGAATACCCATTTATACCCAACGGGCTTTACACCTTTTGGTGTTTGGACTATTGGTCCAAAAACTTCACGTTTTGAAAGTGAATTTAATTCTGCTTGAATTGCGTCTTTCCATTTTGGCCAGTCATTTTTATTTCTACATTCTTCGACAGATTTAGGTTCTAGATCCTCATTCTCATTTATAATTTCAACAGCAATGTTGTATGAAAAAATGTTGTCGACAACTATTTTATTTCGGTTCCATCTTTTTCTTGTACTGACATAACTTATTGAGATCTCTTCATTTTCATTATTTTCAGGTACCTGCACCTCTTCTTGGGTGTTATTATTAGTTATGTCATGCGACTCTTCATGAGCGCTTGCCTCCACAATATGACCATCTTCATCTTTTGCTCCTTTTCTTTTACGAGGATTTTTATCCTTGGAACCGATTGGTCTGCCACGTTTTAACCGTGGTTTGCTTTCATTTGCAATAACAGATTGTCCTACCGGGACATCAATCTGAACTGGAGCATTTTCAGCTGGTATATACGATTTAGTAACTCTTTTTATATCGGTAAATGCATCTGGAAGTTGATTTGCAATATTTTGCAAATGAATTATCTTTTGAACTTCTTGTGTACACTGGTTTGTTCGAGGATCTAGATAAGATAATAATGATGCATTCCATGTTATTTCTTTTACCAGCTCTTTATTCTCTCCCCCTAATATTGGGAACATTGTTTCATCAAAATGACAATAGGCAAACCGCGCCGTAAATAAATTTCCCGTCATTTGTTCAAGATACTTAATTATAGAAGGGGACTCATAACCAACATATATTCCCAACCTCCTTTGAGGACCCATCTTTGTGCGTTGTGGTGGAGCAATTGGCACATATACCGCACATCCAAAAATCCTAAGATGGGAAATGTTTGGCTCATGGCCAAAAGTCAATTGTAATGGGGAGAATTTATGATAACTTGTTGGCCTGATGCGCACAAGTGCTGCTGCATGTAAAACAACATATCCCCATGCTGAAATCGGAAGTTTTGTTCTCATAAGTAATGGTCTAGCAATTAATTGGAGGCGTTTAATGAATGATTCTGCTAGTCCATTTTGTGTATGAACATGGGCAACAGGACTTTCAATTGTTATTCTAATAGACATACAATAATCATTGAAAGCCTGAGATGTGAATTCACCAGCATTATCAAGGCGAATTGACTTAATTGCATAATCTGGAAATTGTGCTCTTAATTTAATTATTTGCGCAAGTAATCTCGCAAACGCCAGGTTGCGAGTTGATAATAAACACACATGTGACCATCTTGTAGATGCATCTATCAAAACTATAAAATATTTGAATGGTCCACATGATGGATTAATGGGCCCACATATATCACCTTGAATCCGTTCCAGAAATGCTGGAGATTCTAACCCAATTTTCATTGGAGACGGTTTCTTTATTAATTTACCTTGAGAACAGGAAGCACATGAGAATTCTTTGAATTGAAGAATCTTCTGGTTCTTCAATGAATGACCATATGAATTCTCTATAATTTTACGCATCATTGTTGATCCGGGATGGCCTAACCGGTCATGTTAGATCAGTAAACTTCTGGTTTACTAAAGCATGTGTTTCAATTGTACTAATAGTTGTATAATACAAATCCGAAGATAAGGCAGGTAACTTTTCCAAAACTCTTTTCGTATTCATTATTATTCTCATTTGTAGTCTCAATATGATATCCATTTCGGCGAATATCCTTGAAACTTAGTAAATTTCTTTTAGATTTACTAGAGAATAAAGCATCATTTATAACAAATTTTGTTCCTTCAGGTAATAATATAATGGCTCTTCCGGAGCCTTCAGTTAGTTTTGCACTACCAGATATGGTAATAACATTTGCATTAGTTGCTATTAATTCAGAAAAGTATTTTTTATCTTTAAGTATGGTATGCGTTGTAGCACAGTCGGCGAGACATACATCATTAAGATCGATCTTGGATCCTACCATAGAATTTCGCAAATCCATATTGCTTCATTAAACAAAATAATTTATCATAAGTAATATTTATTAATAGGTGAAACTGAAATACAATTAAAAGATGATAAAAGTACGAAGTGAAATATTGAAAGTAAATAACATCGAAACATGACTTTCAACTAGTTATTTAGTTCTGCTTATTATTTCCATCATCAACTCTCCCATCGAGAGTCTCGAAAAAGTCCTCTACATCCATATGAGTAAAATCATTAATGTTATTATCTTTGTAGGAAAGATTTGCTTCAATATTGTGGGCATCATCTTCATAACCAAAATTGGTATTTGTATCATTATCTTGGAAAGTCAAGTTCGTTTCCATATTCTTTGATGCTTGATAAAGTTTAACGAGATGCTCAGACGTACGACAGGTACGCGACCAATGCCCTTTCATACCACATCGATGGCATATATTTTCATTTCCTTTTGAAGGATTGTTAGGACCACCTATTGAAGGGTTACTTGGACCACCCTTATCTTTCAGATCATTTTTCATTTGTTGGCTGAAGTTATTGTTGCCATAATAATTGAAATTATTACGACCTCGACTACGTCCACGTCCACGACCGCGACTACCACCACGACCACGGCCGCGACCACGACCTCGACCACGATAGTGTCCGGTCTCAAAATTTCCATGTACTGTTACATTCACTTCTGGGAATGGAGCGGCACCAGCGGGTCGAATTTCATGATTTTTCATCAATAGCTCGTTATTTTGCTCAGCCACTAAAAGGCATGAAATCAATTCAGAGTATTTTTTAAATCCCTTTTCACGGTATTGCTGCTGCAGGAGCACATTAGATGCGTGAAAAGTTGAGAAAGTTTTCTCTAATAAGTCATCGTCAGTTATTTTTTCTCCACACAATTTCAATTGAGAACTTATCTTAAAAACTGAAGAATTATACTCACTTACGGTTTTAAAATCCTGTAGCCTCAAATGCATCCAATCGTAACGAGCTTTTGGTAAAATTACCGTTTTTTGATGTTCATAACGTTCTTTCAGATTGTTCCATAATTCAAGTGGATCCTTAACCGTTAGATATTCGGTTTTTAATCCTTCATGCAGATGATGACGAAGAAAAATCATTGCTTTTGCTTTGTCTTGATTAGATGCATCATTTTCCTTTATGATTGTATTTCCTAGACATTTAGCGTCTAGATGAATTTCATCATCTAATACCCAAGATAAATAATTCTTTCCCGATATTTCTAGAGCGGCAAACTCGAGTTTGGTGAGATTTGACATATTGTTAGCTAATATGGAATAAAAATAATAATTAGAATAATGTCACTGTGTTATTAAATTTAAAATAATCAAATCATGCAAGTATTGTATAATAAATTATGGTCCTATTCTAATACCAATCAATTAATTATTCCAGGGTCCAAAAATGATAATAACTTCAATCCTATTACATAGACATAGAAGATATGAACATAAGTAAACTCAACGGTCAGAATATTTTAGAGAAAAAAAATTATTTTCAATAATAAATTGTTTTAAATAATTAATGAATGTAAAACAATTCATGTCCAGTGGTGGTAAATTAAGAAATAAGTAGAGATGAAATTAGTCTCGGTTTTCTAGTAAAACATAGTAGATAGCAAATAATGATAAATAATTTAAAGTACTCTTACTGCTATAAAACTGAGTAGATAGCAAATAATGATAAAGAATAAAAAGTACTCTTACTGTTATAAAACTGTCAAAGAAACATAAATAATGATAAAGAATATAAAGTACTCTTACTGCTATAAAACTGTTAAAGAAACATACTGATGATATTTTATAATGATAGTAGAATGACTTAGTGCAAAATAATACTTACATGGACAACACCATACAATTCCTACCTGATGTGTTCCGGAAATACTTAAGGTGGATCAAGTATTTCGGAGTGAATCGTGCTGATAACGTGTTACGAAATAAGCTAAAAGATGAACAAGTAAAGATTAAACTAAGGAGAACAAAGTAGGGAGAGGAGATTTTATTCATATTCATTGAGAAATACATTACAAAGTATCACTATTTATAGGACTAATTGGGATACCCAAAAGTCATAAGTTACAATCTAAATAACTCTTCAATGTTAGTTAATCTAGGCTTTCGTAACTTCAAAGTGACATTTCAATGACATCCATAATATTAATATTTATAACAATATATATATATATATATATATATATGCATGCATAAATATATAAAATTGTGGGTAATATATAAATGACAAGATATTTGCATGCATATATTATCAACATAATATAAACAAGAAAATATGAATGGACCGGGTGTCTTGGGTTAAAAAATAATAAAATCTATTCTTATTACATAAATTAGCTTCTAATAAGGATCCTTATCTTCATATCTTTTGGGGGGAGGGGGATTATCTCCACCAATCTCAAAATAATTTTGGTATTTTTCTAACTATTTATAATTGTAATTATCCCAAATCAAGGTCCAAAAATAAACTTTTTAATCTGTTGGATGAAGGTGAAGATAAAGTTCAAAAGTTAAAGGGTGGTTTTGATGATTTCCAAAACATCATTATTGGCTAAGGAATGGAAGCTTAGTTAAACCCTTAGAATATTTTGACCAAGGAAGAAAATTAGAAGGGTCAAATTCTATGGTCCAAAAGACTACTGATCTGCTGCTGATGAAAAGAATCAGACTGGAGAAAATCAGCCGACTCAAATCAGATGGGTTTAGATTGGGATCAGCTAAGTGTTCGTCAGACAAGGAGATTCAATCAGCTGAGTAGAAGTGATCAGGAAGTATGTCCAACGGTAATAAATGCACTTGGGGTAATAAATGCTGAAGAATGAGGGTATTTAAGACAAATGATTGGAGAAATCCTCGTATCAGGGTGTATTAAATGCAGCTGACAAAAAGTACACCAGATTGTACAGTGCAACAGTTACAGAGAGCCGTTCCAGGAAATTGGGACCAATACTTGCGGATTTGAAGTTTGTCTCTCTTCAATGGGCAGATTTTAAACTAAAAGTATAAATAGTTCAAGAGTTAGAGAGAAGAAGAAAGAACAACACATTTTCTTAGAGAAATTATCTAAGCAGAATTTTTCTAAGTCTCAATGAAACTCAAGAACAACTCACTCATCAGCTTAGTCATTTGTTGACAAAAGCCGAACTTGAAGATCAAAGAAATACTTATAAATGTGAGTAGTTTTGTTAGAGAGTGTTGTGAGGAGTTGTTATCCATCTTTGTGAAGTAATAAAACTCTGTAGAATAGGCTTTATTTGTGATTTCTTATTGCGCACTTGTGGCTTTTTCATTTGTTAATTGGCGCAAGCATTGTATATTGTTATCTTTGTGTTTTCTAGTATAACCCAATATT
This sequence comes from Penstemon eatonii, assembly GCA_038501285.1. Lineage (NCBI taxonomy): Eukaryota > Viridiplantae > Streptophyta > Magnoliopsida > Lamiales > Plantaginaceae > Penstemon > Penstemon eatonii. The sequence goes on along the minus strand of CM076710.1, from coordinate 32,657,254 downwards.
TAAGTGACTTGGAAGAGTGGACTAAATGATTTAAATCCATATAACCACTATAAAAATTTATGTGTTTACTTTTGCATTACTTTATTGCATATTTTCAAAAAGCATACTTAAACACTTGATTTAACTGTTTAAAATATTTTGAAAAGAAGTTTAAAAATTGAGGACAAATCTTTTAAGTTGAAAAGCTTACTTGTGAAAAACACTTACAAAATCCGGTGCAAGTAATCTGACTAAAAATCTGATTTTACTGAAATGAGCTAAGTCATAATCAGAAGAGTGGTCAACTCTGCGGTTCAAAGCTTTGTGCGAGATCAGCTTAGTTTACTTACGATTCTTGATCAGCTTAATATGTTCACAGAAAAGTTACAAAAAATTTAAATCAAAATTTTCAGAGGTCTATTCACCCCAGAAGACCTCACCTGACCCTTCAAATTATTTGGACTTCAACAGAACAGAAGAAATTGACCCTTCAACTATAGAAGATAATAAGATCTCGTTAAATAAATACTAAGTTCAGGACCTCCATTTCCATCAGGATTAATCATATAAAAAATTCAGAATATTTGCTCCCTTTAACTCTTTCAAATTTAGCCCTCATATACATCAATTCCCCATCTTCTTCAACCCCAGGCAAAACCCCAGCCCCCATTGAAATTGCTCCAATTGCATTCAAAACCTTCCACTCCTCACCCCCACATTCTCTCTTCATACCATATCCACATTTCTTCCCATTACAATAACTCCTCCATATTGGTTCCTGCAAAAGTTTAACCCCTTTTTTCTCAACCTTTTTATCACATTCCAAAGGACAAAAATTCAATTTTCATACCTTAGAATAGGTCAAAGTCCATTTTTCATACCAATTGAATAAAAATCGTATCGTAGAATAAAGGGACGTTTCAAAAATCATACTTCTGTCAAGTTTTTTTAACGGAATTGTCACGTTGTCCGTTAAGTCATCTTGAGCGGGAAAACACTCACATGCGCGGCACCTGTATGAAAAATGAATTTTTGCCTATTATATTTTATTTAATTAGACATAGATATATATATATTCATTCAATTTTTTTATTAGGTTATCCAATCTCACCAAGTAAAATTATTTGACTGAGAAATATTTTTCTACCTTTATTTTGAGTAGAAAAGTTAAGGTTAATTTGACTTGAATTACAAATCAACTCAATTTGAAATCTGTTATTTCACCTTCTATAATAGTACCAAATATACATTTCAAATGACTCAAATACTAACTTAAACACTGAATGATATTTGCTAGGATCAACTTTGACGAGTCCTAATAATTTTTTTTTCCCGTACACCCATTTGCTAGCTATGAATGTTGATTCATTTCATTGATCAAAACTTCATTCTAATGTGTGACCTACACGTAAAATATATAATATCTACTAAAGGCCGTATGTTCCTTTGGTTAATATACTTCGCAATATTTGTTTAGATTAAAAGGTATGGTCAAGAACAAACAAATTAAAGTTGATTGCAGTTAAAATTAAAAGTGAGACAAAAATTCAATTTTCATACCATAGAATAAGCCACAAAGTCCATTTTTTCATACCAATCGAACCGAAATCATACTTCAATTTCAAGTCAACTTAATGGATACGTGGCACTTCCGTTAAAAATTGACAGAAGCATGACTTTGTATAATTTTCGTTCGATTGGTATAAAAAATGGATTTTGTCCTATCCTATGGCACGAAATTGATTCTTTGCCCATTCCAAAGCAATTCTCACAACCCCGGATGCCATTTCCTTGATGAGAACACTTGTTAGTGTTGCTATTTCGATTAAAAAAGCCAGGATCTGATTCAGTTTCAAGTCAACTTAACGGATATGTGGCACTTTCGTTAAAAAACTGACGGAAGCATGACTTGGTATGATTTTCGTTCGATTGGTATGAAAAATGGATTTTGTCCTATCCTATGGCATGAAATTGAATTTTTGCCCATTCCAAAGCAATTCTCACAACCCCAGATGCCATTTCCTTGACGAGAACACTTGTTAGTGTTGCTATTTCGATTAAAAAAGCCAGGATCTGATTATAATCTTGTTGGAATGAGAAATGGACATGGCCTAGTCCATTGCCGAAAAGGGTGCCCACAACTTTTGTTCCGAGGCCCGATGAGAAATGGGTTCGGGCCTTCCCGAGTGTAAAGGTCGTCCAGACTTTGGCAGAGAGTTTCTTTCTTGGGGGTTTGGTTGTAGATTGGGTTGGGAAGTATAGTTCTTCGGATTTTGAAGAGGTGGGTCTACTTGTGAAGATTAGGATTTCTTCCATGTCATCAAGAACTGGTTTCTTTTTTAAGTGGAGGTATCTTCTTGAGAATGAGAATGAAGATGATTCTTGTGGGGTTTTAGCCATGATTGTCTTCATTTTTGTGGGTAAAGAGAAAGGTAATAAATCAAGTTGAAACAGGGGCGGATGGGTTCCTTTTTGTTTGTTGTTGTTGTTGTAATGTGGTTCTTTTATGGTGGATAGACTCTTTTGATTTTAAATACTGACAAAGGAAGGTGAGCAGTCCCACCTAATTAAATAAAAAATACTCCGATTTAGTGAGTGAGATAATAAAGGCTTGGCTTATTATAGAGGTGCAAACGCAGAAAATTTTACTACAAATTTAGTTTGATGAAACTCAATGGGGCCTACTTGGAAGTTCTGCAGGTGTCAACTTAAAAAAAAAAAATTTGAGTGGCTTATGTGAAATCTTTCAAATTTTATATTGGTGTTCCACATATCACGTCAGATGACTTACAGGACGGTACGGATAATAATGTTCCCACCGTGAACAATGAGAATAACCAAAGAACTAGTGATCAACCACTCAATCAGCAGGAACATCAAAGGATCCATGCTCAAAACCCCCAAGGACAACAAGAGACCGCCGCTAACCTAATACCGGAAGCCCCAGTGGCTCCAACGATCCCTCTTCCCTTATTGGATACACAGGAGAAATTGAGACAAATCACCATGCTATTCAAATCACTGTATCCAGGGAAAATACCGGCCCCCGAGCAGATGCACGTGGACCCTAGAAATACTAGGGCAAATCCCATTCGGAGAGCTCAAAGGCAGGTCAATCAAATATCCGAGCAGACAGATAGCCCTGTGAGCGAACAGAGGTCCTTACACAGTCCACAAAGGAGTGATACGAAACCAACCGATGAGCCGATCCAAAGGAAAACAAATCGGACAAAGCCACTACCGACCCGCCGAGGATCGAAGGAACATACCATAATACCCCTAGATGATGATGTCGCTGATGGAATACCTAATCGACAAAGAGCGGTCCGCATCTCAGAACGGGAAATTGAGAGGATGGTACAAGAGCGTCTAGAGCAACGTCTTCGGACCATCCAAAATCCGTGGGCCAGAAACACGGAGCTCCAAGAAAGCTTAGCAGCATGCTCCCCCTTTTGTAGGGAGATAAAAGAAGGTCAATCATCCGGCCAGGTCCCCGGACGACTACCGAGATATGATGGAACCACCGATCCCGATGATTATATTTTCAGCTTCACGAATATTATGAATTTATATGCTCACTCGGCGGAGTAAACCGCCAAACTGATGGTTACCACCTTTGAAGGACTAGCTTTGGATTGGTTCGCAAAACAACCCACCAACTCTATCTTCAGTTTTCGTGAATTATGCAATAAGTTGACACAGCAATTCGCTAGCCAGAAGAGACAGAAACTGCCGATGAGCTATCTCGGAACCATCCATCAACAAGAGGGGGAGTCTTTGCGAAATTGGTTGGCAATATTTAATCTCGAATTACTAAAAATCGATTCACCAAACATCGATTACATAATCTCCATACTCTTCGATCTTACCAAAAACAGGCAATTCGGTAATGCTCTCAGCAGAAAGCAACCAAGAACTTTTGCTGATATTATGACCTTGGCATCGAAATACATGACTCAGGAGGAGATGAACTCTTTCAAAAACAAGAATAGAAACAAGACTGCCACCGCATCGAGAGGTGGCAAGATAAAGCTCCTGCCTTACGACCTATTGCTTATGATCGATCCTTCAAAAGAGGAAATGTCTTTCAACGACTAGAATACAATTGGAACGATCAGGATAAGAGACCTAATATCTATCCTAGATCAAGGTCAGCAGAACCGTCTAACAAGAATCGAATAAATCAGGTAGAATATCCACGACTAATTGTTCCTATCGAAGAAATTCTTGTGATATTAGAAAGGAACAACTGGATTCCGCCGGCAAAAAGAATTGCACAACCTAGGCCTGGTGCGCGAAACTACAATTTATACTGTAGGTATCATCACGCCCATGGATACCGAATTGAAGACTGTTTTCACCTAAAACAGGAAATCGAGAGACTAATCGAACAAGGAAAATTGGACGATTACCTAAAGCGAAACAACCGCAAGAGGAATAGAAGCAGGATTCCTCGAAACAATAATCAGAGAAGGACCCCGACAAGAAGGTCCCCTAATAATGGTCCAGCACAAGAATTAAACGATGATCAAATTAATGGCACCATCCATACTATCTCAGGCGGACCAGCCGAAGGAGACAGTCGTAATGCTCACCGCAGAACCGCGAGATCTTTGTTAGGAAATGTAAGACGTCCTAAAGAAATATGGACACTAGAAAACAAACCACCAAAGGAACAACTCATTAGTTTTAATGAGAATGAAGTACCGAGAAACTTCGTTTGGGATACAAAAGAAGACAACCCTGACTTCCTGATGGTGGTATCACTCGAGAGAGCAAACTACAATGTTAAGAGGATCCTAATCGACAATGGAATCTCAGCGAACATTATATCTAAGGAGGTCTTAACGCAGATGAATTTAGGAGAAATAACATTCCAAAAGGTAGTCACTCCTTTAGTAGGATTTGGAGGCTCCGAAGTAGTCCCCTATGGGACAATAAATCTAAGTGTATCGCTAGGGAAGAAACCACAGCGCGCAGTGAAACTAATAATGTTCATGGTAGTAGAGACTCCCTTTGCGTACAATGCGATATTAGGACGACCTGCACTCAACCTATTCCGAGCAGTTGTATCGACGTACCATCAGAAAATAAAGTTTCCGACAGATATGGGGATCGGAGAAATAGTAAATGATTATTGTATGGCATGGGATTGTTACAATACATCCTTAACACTGGGGAACCGCACCAAATCATTTACCCCTGCTAAAAGAAAGCTCGAGAACGATATCGAAAGAACCGAAGTCGAAATCCCCAACACTGACAGGATAGATAAGAAAGGAAAGGAACCAATCTATTTAACCATAAAACCGTCATAACATAAGGATATTATGCTGGTACAAGGAGACCCTTCAAAAACAACCAGGATTGGGCCGAACTCAGCTCGGAAGGGGAAGTATTGCTAGTAAACTTTCTCAGGAAAAATGTTGACATATTCGCTTGGAGTGCGAACGATATCGAAGGCATCGACCCAAGGGTAATTACTCATTCACTAAAAATTGATCCAACGGCAAAACCAGCACGACAAAAGAAGAGGAATCATGGGCGAATAAAAGACAAGATAATAAAAGTAGAAGTCGAAAGGCTGCTCAAAGCTAAACAAATTCGGGAAATACACTTCTCGGAATGGCTATGCAACGTTGTGTTAGTGGCTAAAGGAGATAAAAGGGATAATAAATGGAGGATGTGCAACGATTTCACCGACCTTAATAAATTATGCCCACGTGACCCCTATCCCTTCCCTAGAATCGACTTGTTGGTCGACTCAACTGCTGGATTTGCTATCTTTAGCATGATGGACGATTTTCAAGGTTTCTACCAAATCTACATGGATGAGCTGGACCAGGTGAAAACTGCTTTTATCATGGAGCAAGGTGTATATTGCTTTATTGTTATGCCATTCGGCCTAAGGAATGCTGGTGCCACTTACCAGAGACTGGTTAACCTAATGTTCAGGGAGTTGATCGGAGAAATAATGGAAGTCTACGTGGACGATATGCTGGTCAAAAGCATGAATGAAGCTGACCATATAAAACATCTCGATCGGTGTTTTCAAATACTGAGAAAATACCGGATGAAGCTAAACCCCGCAAAATGTACCTTTGGGGTAAAATCCGGAAAGTTTTTAGGGTACATGGTCCACCAAAGGGGAATTGAAGCAAATCCCGAAAAGATTCGAGCTATAACCGAAATGAGGCCGCCTAAAACAATTTCTCAAGTACAAAGTTTGGTAGGAAAAATTGTGGCATTGAATAGGTTCATATCCAAATCAGCGGATAGAAGCTTGCCATTCTTTCAAACTTTACGAAAGGCAAAAAACTTTGTTTGGACCGAAGAGTGCGATCAAGCATTCAACCAATTAAAGGAATATCTGACCTCCTCGCCATTATTAGCTAAACCAACTGAAGGGGAATCATTATACATTTACATATCTATCTCCACGGTAGCCATCAGTTCGGTCTTAGTAAAGATAGAAGGCTCGGAACATAAGCCTGTCTACTATCTAAGCAAGTTACTACAAGGGGCGGAGAAGAATTATTTGGAGATAGAAAAATTTGCCTTGGCTTTAGTAGTGGCAGCACGCAAACTCCGACCATACTTCTTACTTATAAAATTATATTGTTCACAAATCAACCACTAAGACAAGTCTTGGCAAAACCAGAAACCTCTGGTAGATTAATCAAATGGCCGATCGAACTAGGATAGTTCGAAATCGAATATAAACCACACATCGCTATTAAGGCCCAAGTTCTGGCTGATTTCCTGTTGGAAACTCCGACCTCAGTATCAGAACGCGAGGAGTCAACCAGTCATGATAATGATATCCTGGTGGTAGAAAATCAGACCTGGTTAATGCACGTCGACGGTGCTTCGAGCCAAGAGGGAGGCGGAGCTGGAATCAACTTTACTGGACCAAATGAAGAAGATGTAAAATATGCAATAACGTTGGACTTCGTGGTAACCAACAATGAAGTCGAGTACGAAGCATTGATTGCAGGAATGGAAATGGCGATCAAATCCAACATAAAGAATCTCAAAGTGCTAACCGATTCGGAGTTAGTACAGAGACAGATTGAAGGCCTATACGAGGCAAAGGAAATCAACATGGTCAAGTACCTCGCTAAAGTAAAGGAATTGACTAAAAAGTTTGAGAATTTCGAAATACAGAATGTTCCACGTTCGGAAAACAAATGGGCAGATCAACTTTCTAGATTTACAGGATCTCACGACGACAAAACAAGAAGAGTGATCAACTGGTTAATCTCCAATACACAGCAATCGACATCGATAAGGCAACAGTCGCCGAAATGATGGAAATCGAAGAAGTTGAAAGGAGCTTGATGACTCCAATGATAGATTACCTCCATGAAGGAAACCTGCCATTTGACCTAAATGAAGCTCGAAAAATAAAATATCGAGCTCCTAAATATACGATATTAGAAGGAAAACTATATCGAAGATCGGTGTCCAGAGTTCTACTAAAATGCATCTCCGAAACGCAAACCAACGATATACTTCGAGAGATACACGAAGGCGAGGCAGGAAATCAAAGTGGAGCCAGGGCTTTAGCTCTGAAATGCCTCCGAACAGGATATTACTGGCCGACATAAACAAGGATGTTGTTCAATATGTGCAAAAATGTCATCATTGCCAAATTCATGCAAATATAAGCCATCAACCAGCCGAAAACATGCACCCGATACCTGTGTGCTGGCCATTTGACCAATGGGGGATGGACATTGTAGGACCTTTTCCGGTAGCCAGGTCTAAGAAAGCATATGTTCTGGTCGCGTTTAAGTACTTTAGCAAATGGATAGAATGCATCGCTCTTGCTCGGATAACTCAGTTCCAAGTAATTAATTTCCTATGGAAATTCATAGTGTCGGTTTGGCATCCCACGAATTCTAATCTCTGATAATGGAACATAATTCGCGGGAAAACAAGTATCAAAATGGTGCGCTAAACTAGGTATTCAACATAACTTCACCTCCGTAGGACATCCAAGAGCAAACGGACAAACTGAAGTAGCACAGCGTGAGATAATAAAATCCTTGGAGAAAAGATTAGGGGCAGCCAAAGGAAGGTGGCTGGATGAACTCCCCGGAGTACTTTGGGCAAATCGGACAACAGTCAGGAGCTCGACCGGTGAGACCCCCTTTAGTTTGGTATACGGCTCGGAGGCTGTAATTCCAGTTGAAACACTAATCCGACCCCGAGGATCGAAATGTATGACAACCAGGAAAATGAAAAAGCTAGAGAAGATGATCTCGACCTGACAGAAGCCTTAAGAGAAAAAGCTGCTGTACGGCTGCAAGTCACTAAATCAAATATGGAGAAAGCCTATATCTAAAAGGTGCACGTTCAAACCTTCAAAGAGGGGGACTTAGTGTTGAAAAAAGTAGAGGTGTCCAAGCATGTAGGAAAATTGCAGCAAAATTGGGATGGACCATACATCATTGTCGGTGTAGGAAAGAAAGGTTCATAGAAAATTGCACACTTGGACGGAACACCCCTACCAAGGACTTGGAATGCGGTCAACCTGAGGAGATATTATGGAAACTAAATCCAGCAGCTATCCTTACTATTCGTTTTAAATTTTGTTTATTTTAACCTTTTCATGCAATTTATTGTAATAAAAGCTTCGGCTTCTGATTTTCTTTCCGAAATGTAATAAATAGGAGTTATCAGCCGAAGTCAGAGATTCAAAAGGTTAAAACCAGCATTTGGTAAAAAACCAAACCAAAAGAGTTGAGTAAAATCTATTCGCTCGATAAACGCTCCTCGATCTCCATACCGATGACGACTAAATAGGTTAAAACCAAAAATTTGGTAAAAAACCTAAGTCCTAAAGAGTTGAGTAAAATCGATTCGCTCGATAAACGCTCCTCGATCTCCATACCGATGACGACTAAATAGGTTAAAACCAAAAATTTGGTAAAAAACCTAACTCCTAAAGAGTTGAGTAAAATCGATTCGCTCGATAAACGCTCATCGATCTCCGTAACGACGATTAAAACAGGTTAAAGCCAAACATTGGTAAAAAAACCTAAGTCTTAAAGAGTTGAGTAAAATCGATTTGCTCGATAAATGCTCCTCGATCTCCATACCGATGACGACTAAATAGGTTAAAACCAAAAATTTGGTAAAAAATCTATGTTCTAAAGAGTTGAGTAAAATCGATTGGCTCGATAAACGCTTCTCGATCTCCATACATATGACGACTAAATAGGTTAAAACCAAAAATTTGGTAAAAAAACCTAAGTCCTAAAGAGTTGAGTAAAATCGATTCGCTCGATAAACGCTCCTCGATCTCCATACCGATGACGATTAAAACAGGTTAAAGCCAAACATTGGTAAAAAACCTAAGTCCTAAAGAGTTGAGTAAAATCGATTCGCTTGATAGACGCTCCTCGATCTCCAAAACGACGATTAAAACAGGTTAAAGCCAAACATTGGTAAAAAACCTAAGTCCTAAAGAGTTGAGTAAAATCGATTCGCTCGATAGACGCTCCTCGATCTCCATAACGACGAATATAACATGTTAAAGCCAAACATTGGTAAAAAACCTAAAGAGTCGAGTAAAATTGGTTTGCTCAATAAACGCTCCTCGAATATCCATAACGACGATTAAAACAGGTTAAAGCCAAACATTGGTAAAAAACCTAGGTCCTAAAGAGTTGAGTAAAATCGATTCGCTCGATAAACGCTCCTCGAATCTCCATAACGACGATTAAAACAGGTTAAAGCCAAACATTGGTAAAAAACCTAGGTCCTAAAGAGTTGAGTAAAATCAATTTGCTCGATAAACGCTCCTCGAATCTCCATAACGACGATTAAAACGGGTTAAAACCAAAGGCTGGTAAACAACCTAAGTACAGATTGAGACAGATCAAAAAAAAAAAATTATGAAGATGAGAAATATAGAGAAAAATGAAGTTTTATTCATCTGAGTACGAAGAACATCTACTGATTTACATATGAAGTTTTATTCATCCGAATACAAGAGCATTCTTCGATTTACATATCTTTACAAATACAAAAGTGAAAAATCCTATCCAATAGATCGGAGTCATTCACGACAATGTCCACGGAAACATCGATCTTCACCCAGCTACCTCCATGTTTCCCTCCAACCATCTGAGAAGCATGCTGCTCACGATGATCGACTTCTTTAGTTCGGTGGCCAGGCTATGAAGATTAGTCCTCCCTTTGGTCTGAAACAACCATTACAAGTCAAATACCTTGCAGCGGTCATTGGACCAAAAACGAGCTCCTGCTCGAAGGATGGGATTGAATTTTACTCTAAAGCAGGATATCTCGAGGACCGTCGCAAAAGTTAAAATTTACCAGCACACCCCGGCGGTCGATCACTCCGGAGATAACATCCAAAAATGGGGGTGCCTGGTAAATATGAACCCTCCATGTGCAAACAAAGAACCATGGACCCCAAGCTATTAAAGACCAATGCAGAGGTCACATGGGACCCGTCAGTACAAGGTAAGGCATCAATGGGACCTGTCAGTACAAGGCAAATGATGCTTGAGTTATTATACGGTAAGGGATCACGATAATGTGACTTTTTGAAAATTATGGGATCACTGGGCTAGATGAATCCTAAAGAAACTGACATCTCCATTTCGTACGGTATGGATAGATATGGGGAGAAGCTGAATGTCTATTTATAGGGAAATTTTAAGTTAATCATACGGTTTGATAAAAATCTGATCAAAGGACGATATTTCTGTTAGAAATAGTGTCCTGCAAGCCAGTTGTATGGCGAGCATTTATTTGTAATAAATAAAGAACTATTCAATTTTGATTAATAAATGCACTTTATTAAATGGTCATATTTATCTTATGTAATAAATATCTACGCATAAGGATAGAAATCCTTAGATCACAGGACTATGGGACAACCCGTGGACTGATCTCCAAGGCCGTGATCTTGAACATATTCAAGAGTCGTAGAATCCAATCGAGATAGGACATCGTTGGATTCGGTTAGACTCTCACTACTGTGTATACTCCGATGAACTGGAGGACGTTGGGGTCCACAAGCGTGACTGGGATAGTCGATACACATAAGTGAGTGGCTTGCTGGGATAGCAAGCGCACTGAATACCCCAATTAGGAAATAACTCACCATGGAAGCGGTAGTCGCATATCGGGGTTGAAGTTATTCCAATTTGCAATAGTATACGAGAACGATCTCTAACTACTTGAGGTGATAGGGTTTATCTGGTGCGAGAACGTCTATGCTTTGATATGAGTTCCGACTGACTGGTGATCGCCAGAAAGTCTCTGTGGACTCATATTGGGTATAGAGGAACTCGTATGCAGATTCATATCATCAACAAATGATCCATTGACCCGACTTGATAGGTTGGGAAGTTCTCCTATGGATTTCTGTGAGAAATTAATTCTGGTAAAATCCTTGGCCAAGGTATCTGACAACTTTATGTAAGTAGCTCATAAAGATTAAGTCAAAGAGAATTTATTTCGAGAGCAGAATACATAAGGTCAAGACAAAATAAAAGGGAAACCGATGAAATACCATACCCTTAAGTCTCGACTGGGAGATTGATCGATGGAGAGATTATGTCGTATATGGAAATTGTAAATGATAAAAGGTTCACTGAATTAATCCACCAGTGACTGGGCTCCATGGGCTTGTGGCTGGACATCGACCGTGGAGTGTGGGAGAATTCCCAAATTGGCAGGGGTGCTAATTTTGGAATGATCAATCGACAGAGTGTTCGATTGATTTAGAGTAAGTCTTACTCGATTAATTAAATAATATTTAATTATAACCCACGGCCAATTAGGTGGTGAACCTACGGGGACATACACAATACACATGAAGCGAAAGCGAGGAAATAAGAACGACCGAGTCGACTGGGTCGACTGGGTGAATAATCGACTGGGTCGATTATAATGGGTGGGTCGACTGGGTCGACCCAGTTGGAACAAAGAAGGATCCAATTGGGATTGGATCAGGATCATAAATTAAATTGGAATTTAATCTGTGAGTTAACTAATTAAGTCGGATTTAATTAATTAAAGGAATAATTAATTAATTGGACTTAGAGTCAAAATTAATTAATTGGGAGACAAGTTAAATAATTGGGCTATTTAAATGAGAGACTAAATAAAGCCTAGTCAAAATTAATTAACTGGGCCATGAACTAATTAGAAGACTTAGTCTTCTAATTAGAGAGGGCCATGGCCCAAATAGGATAATGGAATCCTAGTCCTAATAGGACTAGGTTAAGGAGATAACTATAAGTAGGTTACCTGTAGTTATTTTTCACACAACTCCAAAAACAAAAATTGAGCAAGAGAAAAATTCTCTCTCCCTCTCCCATCCAGATCGGCGGAACCCTTCCAGTGTTTGGAAGAATTTTTTGTCCTCGATTTTTTTCCTAAATCGTTCCTAAATCCTAGATATTAATATACCCTATGCTCTAATCGATTAGGATATATTAATTTTCGTGATATTGTGGTGTATCAACCTGTAGAGGCGCAACACGTGGGGCGCTGCTGTAGAGCTTGGGTCGATTTTATTAGAGGAGAAATCAGAGTTCGTTTTGCTGACTAAGGATTTGCAAGGAGATAGGTATAACTGCAACTGTTTATACTATCGATTTATTTACATTCGTATATATACAACTAGAGCAGTATCCTGGCAAGATTCCGTAAGAGGTCCTAAAAATTTTATATTCTGCTGTGCCTAGGGCTGTTTATCTTACCGAATCAAAACAATTGCGACTTTTGACTTCCCGAATTTAATGCGAGTAAGTTGGAACGGCGCTAGGATTGTCGATAAAGCTGCTCCATGAGAATGAGGTATCAAGGTCGAAACAACCAGAATGAAAAGTCCATATACGTTCAAGTGGATTCATTGAAAAACAACGCAAAACTTTACAAGGAATTATCGTCCAACAAACTGAATACTTAAGAAAAGAAGATTTACAACGAGGGATAGTTACCTCTACGATGAATTAGAAATATATAAGCAGAAAGACGAAATAGTTGATCGTTTTGACGACAAATAAGAGCTTGACGACATTAAATCCAGCTTTTTCCTTGGGGTCCAAGAAATATGATGGGCTGGTAGATGAAACAGTCGACGTAGCAAAGATATACATACTTGTCACTGCCTCATATATCAAAGAATTGCTTAAGGAGGTCTAAACAAGCTGGATCTAACTAATGGTTCTACATTTTCCAATTCCTCCCATATCAACAAATTGATAGACCGAATCTTTAACTGGTTGTTTTATTTGGGGATGTTGAAGCTTGCAATCAGTACACAAAAACATGGGAAGGCAGCAGACAGGTTTTTCTAAGGAATATAACTCTAAAAGAAATCACTCGAAAAGAAGTTGCAAGGAAAACCTTATATAGAACTTCATAACGGACAAAATTATATCTAACAGCGATGACTGATCGATCATCGACATGCGTAATAAGCTTACAGTTCTTTAAAAGCTGAATAACAAGAAAGAAGTATAGAGAAATATTCCTTCTCAAACAATTAACAATTTCTGATGTCTAAAGGAGTTGACTAAGGATTGGGCATAGTCAATCAATGAACTTATTTACTAGCTTAGTTACTTACATTCTGAAAATACTCGCGGTTGGTCGGTAGCCATAAACAACACTCTCAGCCAAAAGTTGATCGCCCTCAAGAAAATATCAGATAAGTTCCTATCAATTTCTAAATTTAAATCGCTTGCTTACTGAAGAAGTTTGTATTTGATAATATTATTGAGTTAAAGATATATTAAATCTAAACTCATCTACTTGCTAAGATAATCAAGGCGGTTTACTGAACAAAAAGTGAATCAGTCATTAAAATCTTTACAGCAAAATATCTTGGCAAATAACCACATATTGGTTACAGCCAATATTCTAATAATATATATATATATATATATATATATATATATATATATATATATATAAAATAAAGAAGCAGGTCATCAAGACTGATTGTCATCGCCAGGTCGACCTGAAGAAGCACCCTTCCGAGGAGTAGCAATGTCCAGAAATGCCATCAGCTCCTCCCGACGCTTCTGATAACCGGCATCATAGCCTTGGTCGTATGCATGCCGACGAGACTCCTCTAAATGGGCGTTCAACTGGCTCAGATCATCCCTCTCCTTCTCAACGGCTAACTTTTCTTCACGTAATTTCTGAAGATCATCATTAAGTAGCCTAATCTGGAGAGCCTGCCCCTCGACCTTCGCGATCTCCGAGTCTAAGCGAAGCTTCAGGTTCTCTTTATTGAACCATAATTCATCACCTTGAACACCAGTTGAAGAGCACAATATTTTCCCTGAAAAAGAGAAAACTCGTATGTAACAAAGTAATCCAAGGTAATACAAGAATAAACTCATAAAGATAGATACCTGCTCAAATAGTTTGACAAGGGACTGAACGAGGCGAAAGTTGGAAGTACCCTCATGCTTTTTCAACTCACCGGGCAAAATGGTACTGAGACCCAAATCCCAAGACAAAGCATCAGGTTCACAAGAATCAGACAGCTGACTGTTAAGAGGAATCTTATCATGACGAGGAATTTCGGACTCCGTTATATCCCTAACATGTTTAAGGATACAACGATCGTCCAACATACGTGGGTATTCCCTCTCGTTGGGACTTACTGAAGTTTATTTCCCCGAGTAAGAGATAATGGTCCACCGACCGGACCTTGGTCCAGCCCGACCTCCGGAGCAACCACCGAATTCGAAAGAAGTAGCCATGACAGTAGTATCACTAAGTAAAAAGTCAGGAAAACCCTGAGTTGCAGACTGTGACAAAGATGGATTCAAGAGGGGACCGCCGCTACCCGTTCTACGGCAGCATCCTTTTGACTTCCACTAGTAACCAATTCAGTAGTAGTAGAGAAAAAGAGTATACTTTGGCAAACTGTGCTCGGAGAAAGGGACCGTAGTAGAAACAGGAATGTTCAAGAAATGCTCCATATTGGATAGGTCTCCAAAATCAACCCGACCAGGGGAAGATCTCCTTTCGAACTCAGTTGAGACAATAGGGTTTTGTTGAGGGTGCTCCGAGTTAATATTCGGATCGGATGAAAGCTCGGAATGGACGACAGGAGTCTGAGTCCCCGGCCTTTTAATGTTTTGGAATCGAGGAAGATCCGTCGAGGGCCCCTCGTTGCGTGGTCTCTTCGGTTTAGGGTTTCTGATATTATCATGTGAAGAACGCTTTGAAGTGTTATCGAAGAGATTACTCATACTCGGAAATTAGAAAATAATTTTAACTATCGAAGAAGCTTATTGACCTCCCTTGAGAGAATATTCTATCAGAATTGAGCAGTGCGGTAAATAGCAAGTAAACTTTTTACCGTATGTATTTATACGGAAAAGAAAAGACGCGACAGACCCTAAGGACGGGGGCGAAACCGAAAGCATGCCAATGGATGACCGCAGGAATTCGAAAAGACATAAACATAATGATTACGCCTGAGTTGAAGATTTACGTCTAAAATATCATAATTAATGGAGAAGCCGAAAAAACCCCACATGAAGAATACAAATCGTCTCATTCAAAAGGATAAGAAAGTAATATTACAAATTATACAGCAATAATCAAAAAGTTATTTCCCGCCACAATCCAAAGTCCTTTGGTCGTTCCCCAGCACGACCTGATCGCCAGCTAGAACATCCTGATCGCCTATCGTTCCTCCTTCATCATCGGCATTATTCATAACTTCAGGATTCTCCTTCTCACTCTCTTGATCAACAAAATTATTGTCAACTTCGGGATTGATGTCTGAAGAAGGAATTGACAGAGGTTCTCCAAACTCCTTGACCAGATGTGCCAATGGAAAATGTTGGTATTTAACACTAGGCAGATCGGATGAAGAATACTCCTCGCCATAACGATTGAGGCTAACATGCGTTGCCCTGAAATACTCCCTCCGACGATCTTCAATCAAACACATAGCGACCATCTGATGGATCGCCTTCTTAAAAGTACTTTCAAGGAGCGGACCTACTTTCTGATGCACTAAAGCGGTATGAACCGGAGAACTAAGGAAATCGCGGATCACCTTCTCGTCAGAATTCCTACCATATCGATCAGTGAGTCCACTGAGAGGAAGATCCTTTTCATACTCGTCCAAGGATGTCTGAAGACTAGCAACCTGCGACTCCAACTCACTGATCCGAGTAGTGCTTTGAACTTGACAATCTTCTAGCTCCTTGACCAACTGTTTGACCCGCTCTTCAGCGCGAGATCATCAGTTCCCATAGCTTGAGGATCAGTGGTTGAAGGAGGGAGAAACGAAGACGTAGAAGGACCGGCCTCTGAAGCAGGTGCTTTCTGAAGCAATGCCTTATTCCTTTCCTCAAGAAATTCGCATTGTTGCTTCCAAAGAGCAGCCTCATAAGCGTATGACGTCAGACAAGTATTAGTCTGTGGAATAAAAAGAATGAATAAATGGATAGGAAACACATTTAAGAAAGTTCATACGTAATGGTAAATACCTTCTCAACGTAAAGAGAAGCTTTCTGTAACTTCTCCAACGGATCCTTGCGGAGCAACTTGTTGATGTCACGTGTAAAAACACTAGAAAGAAGAATACGGGTAGCCTTATCAACTGCGTTCTCGTTCTCGTCATTGATCAAAGAATCTTTCTCGGAATAACCAGCCGCCCTCTTTCCTTGTAAATGATCTTCGATCATCTCAACGACAGTAAGCTTCGAGTGAGGTTCATCAAGCAAATAGAGGTCCTCACCGGAGCGACCATAGTATTGCTTTCTCCTTTTAACTGGCGAGTCGATAGGATGGGGCATCGACCAGCTGTGACAACCACGGATACCAAGGAAAGTTCTGAGCTGGAGAGGAGGATAACCCTGTCCAGTCCTCGGATGATCCGGAGTACGTGAAGGCGAAGGTTGCAGAGGATTCTCTTGAGAAGAATCTGGAGATTCCACTCTATCCTCAGAATCATGGCCCAAATCCAATTTTCTCTTTTTGGACACTTTTTGCTCGATTGGATGGTTCTCCACTATTTTGGTGGATTTTGACAGAACCATCTTCCCTTTTGAAAAGTGCCGCGAATTCTCTACCATGGAAGCTAGAGAAAACAAACTCCCGTCAAATAAACTACTCAAAGAAAATATAAAGCAAATACAATAAAAAGATATAACGCTTACTAAGCGACTGTGAGGAAGAAGAGATGGGAAAGGTGTGAAGGCTCAGGCCCGCTTTACGAAGATAGGCCTCTCCAATAAGAAGGGCACATTGATACTTGTCAGCGCGCATCTCCACTATCTCGTCCACTAACTTGGAATCATCGGGAATGATGTGACCCGTAACAGAGCGACCACCAGAGACCCAATTGGAATCATGGTCCCACGAGAAAGGCTTGGTGGAACCATCTGCTAAGACAAGATGCGAAGGGGGACGAACAAAGAAAAAATGAGATTTCCAAGCAGGATTGCTTGAAACGGGGGAATAAAAAATAGAGCGACTAGACTTTTGACTAGCAAAAAAGTACCCGTGATTGGAAGAACTAGAAATGTTGAAACGGAATAACTGGGTAAAATTACGAAGAGAAGGTTGAAACCCTTTCGCAATCATCATGACAGAAAAAAAAACGACAAATGCTACGGAATTGGGAACCAATTGCGTCAAAGAGACGCTGAGTACCCTTAAAATATCAAGGAATAAGGCAGACAGTGGAAGACGGAGACCATGATTGAAATGGGCAGTATAAAAAGCCCGACAACCTTCGGGCGGAGAAGTAACCCTGTCAGAAGGAGACGGAAGAATAATCTCTGAACCCTCCGGGAAATATTTGGTATAATTATCCAAGACCTCATGGAAGGTCTCATCGGTATACGCACAGGAAAGGTTCTCGATCGGATTAGAGACTTGGGGAACGGCACCCTTGCCTTTCTTAGCCTTGGCGGCGACCTCGGCGTCAGAAATGATCCACACTTTAAAAGTGTCTTTGTCAGGAATAATTATCTCAGATACTCCTATCTGTACTGATGGAGGGCTAGGAGAAGCCCCCGCATCGATAACAGGAGTGACTTGTTCAACAGAAGAAGAGGAGGGGTTCTTCGAAATAGAGGTCATGTTATTTAAATCCTCGGAAATAAATGGTCAATGAATACGATATACTAGAGAAATTATCGAGTAAGAAAATTACTGCGAGAAAATAGGAGGTGGAAAGTAAAAAATGGTTAAAACAACGATCTCCTATTTATATAGAAGGCCGAAAAGACGCTTAAAATCTTTGTGACTAATCATATTCCCGCCAAGCAATGAAGAAAAACCGCCTCCTCGAAATGAAACAACGCTACAGCTCGGAAATAATAAAACGACTATCTATGAAATGTAGCACTCTTTTCCTTGCTTAGGATTTTTCCCACTGGGTTTTTTCCAAGTAAGGTTTTTAACGAGGCGCAATTCATAGAATAAACAGTCGTGTAAGACCATCTACTTCTACAAGCGTCTACTACATACACGCTTGAAGAAGTGAGGGAGTACTGATGGGGGCTGTTTTACACCCCATATAATACTCGGATCGACTCGAAGACCTCAGATCGGTTCGACCATATAAGCTCATTTGGGATCATCCATCGATCCGATCAGAGACGATTCTCCTTGGCGAACCAGACTACAATCCGGACTCAAGAAGGATAGATATGTCGAGTCCTAGTAGGATTATGTTTCCTTGAATAGCTAGGGTTGATAATATATAAATACCTAGTTAAACATTGTATGAAGGGGACACAATTCGGAACTTACGCCTCCATACTTGGGCAATCTGATAATAAATTTATAGAAAAGCTTTTGCTATACTATATTCAATATTCATCATCTTGTGTTCTTATTTGCTCTTTACATATTGTTCTTTCTTGAGATTGATCCATCCGGAATAAAGTAACTAGGCCCTATAATACATATAATCTAACCCCAGAAACCTATAATATTGATTTAATCCAACCCTACGAAAAACGGTTAAATCAGAGAGAGTAGCATTTTTCCGTTAGCTACTATTAAATTGATTCATAATTTATCAGATTTTGTCTCATATTTATAGACGCAGAAATGCTTCTTCAAAAGGAACACAATGTTTCGGTCCAAAAAGTACATCTTTGAACCAAAAAGACACATCTCTTACTCTTTTTATTTCAATCACACATAAATGCCCCAACACCTCATCGTTTATGTTTTGGATGCTGAGTTTTGTGATTTTGGAAAGGTGGAAACCCCACTTGAATTGAGTTTGAATGTTGGAGTTTGAGGGAAAAAATGGGTGGTTGATGTCAAATCAATGTCTTTTTATAGAACTGGGGGGAGGGGGATATATGGTAGGTGTTAAATCAATCTTTTATATGTTTCAGGAGTTTAAGTGTAGGTTTCTGAATAAGTTTGTAAGTTTCATGTCGGGCCAAAACCTATCCACATATGCCCATGTTTTTTAAATCAAGTTGTGTATTTGACATACTTTATGATTAATTAGTATTACAATTTCAAAATAAATATTACATTACAGTTGTTACGTGAATGTTTGGGGTTTGATTATGTCATATATACTAACAAGCATTATTCATTAATGAGTTTGAGATGGAGTCGAATTTAAAATTGATTTATTTAGTATATAATTAAATAAAAAAATAGTAAGTGAGGCAATAAAAGCTAGATTCATGTTGAAAATATCAACGAGTACGATATGGAACCAACATGACTTAGAGTCCAGTGGAAGTGATTCATCTCTCATAACCTTAAGAACTCACTTTCAAATCAGTTGAAAAAAGTAATCATCTAATATGTTTGAAAAAAAATTCTAATATGTTCGATAAAGCCTGAAAAGTCAATAAGTTGGACATTATGCTTGAATGTCCTTATAATCTTAATAGAAATGAGTATGAATGGGATTTGAATTCGAATTTGATTTATTCACTATAACTTCATATTGGTGTCCACTAATAGCTTGTAAGGCTATTTCCAATGATAGGGGCAGGATCAGGGTTCCGGAGTCTTGGGGTTGTCCATGTCTTTGACTCTAGTCCTGTCTAATTGTCTCCAATGACAAGACTCTGAGCCTCAATTAATTTCACTTTTTTTCTTTCCTTACTATCATTATTAATAAAATAATAATTTTATTTTTATTTTTTATATTGATATTAATAATACTAATAAATATTTTAATAATACAGTTCTAATTAATTCTAATTCTAATTAAACATCCTACTAATTTATGAATTTAATTATTTTTTAAGGAGTATTTTTCCTCAAAGTTCTTTTACTGTCAGTAATGATCATAAAACAATAATTTTTACAGCTTTTTCTAAATTATTAGTAAATGATGCTTTACAAATAACAACTAGTAATATAAATAGTATATTACAACAGAATAATTATACAAATCTTTATCTGAATATCCTAGGAGAACAAATTAAAGAACTACATAGTAGAGTAGAAGAGATCTTCTCGGTAATAAAAAACATAAGACCAATGATAGATTTGGAAGAAAAGCCTAGAAATGGTATCGTTTCTACTTCTCATCTTCAGCCACCACCTGAAATAACAGATTTTAAATTAAAATCGCATAAAGAATTAGAAAAATTCCTAGAAGAAAAATTTAAAGGATTAAAATTAAATACTTTAAATTATGAGTTTTCTGAAGGGATTAGTAAAGATAACTACAGAGATAAAATAAATGATGAATTAAACAAAATTAAAAAATTTGCTGATAGGCCTACTCAAAGATTATATTACTATAGGAGACCTTCACCTATGGATACTCTACATGAAGAACAAGAATATACTGTAAATAGCAGTTATATGGACAAAAAAATATTTATGAATGGAATCTAGATGGTTATACCGAAAAACAAATTTATACTTTAGCCCATAGAATGCTCATGTATAGCACTATTTGTAAAGGTAATAATAACAGTGATAGTAGTGTTGCTAAAATGATAGTTGCTGGATTTACTGGCCAATTAAAAGGTTGGTGGGATAATTATTTAACAGAAATAAGTAAAATGGATATTTACAGAACTGTTAAACAAGAAGATGGTCAAAATGTTGAAAATGCTGTTTATACACTTATTGTTACAATTTTAGAACACTTTACCGGAAGAATTTCTGATAATAGTGAAAATATAAGGACTATGTTACAAAATCTAAGATGTAAAACTCTTACAGATTTTAGATGGTATAAGGATACTTTCTTAAGTAGAGTGATGGAATTGGCAGAGTGTAATAACACTCATTGGAAATCAAAATTTATTGATGGATTGCCTAACTTATTTGCTGAAAGAGTTAGGAAAAATCTTAGAAAAGATAGGATTAATACACCCTATGAAGATTATACTTATGGTAAATTAATTGGTACTTGTATTCAAGAAGGATTAGCTCTATGTAATGAAATAAAATTAAATCAACAGATTAAAAGACAAAACTTAAATGAAAAGAGTCAATTAGGACAGTTTTGTAATCAATTTGGTATGGATATTCCAACTTCTTCAAGAAAAGGAAAAAATTATAAGTCTAATTCAGGAACAGTTAATGTTTCTCACCATAAGAAAAGAAGACATCTTTCTAAAAAGAAATCAGAACCAAAGAATAAAAAGAAAGAGGAAAGAACTTCAAATAAAAAGAAGATTGTTTGCTATAAGTGTGGTAGAATAGGCCATTATGCAAATAGGTGTAAAATGAAGAAAAATATTAATGAATTAAAAATTGATGAATCTATGAAAGAAAATCTAGAAAAATTACTTATAAATTCTGAATCAGAACCCGAAGAATCTCAGGATAGTGATAATAATTCTAGTAATAATTCTTCAGAAGAAATTGACATGTTAGAAGAAGAAGAAATAGCTTCTCAGGATTCTAGCTATTGTTGTGATTCTTGTGCTCAAGGAGGCATTTGTGAGATACATGGGGAAAAAGAGGATTATTATAAAATCTTGTCTCAATTTAAAAATATGCATTTAAATGTTTTAACTTCAGGAAATATGTTGGAATTCCTAAAACAAATTAAAGATCCAGAGTTAAGATTAAAACTAATAGATCAGATGCAGGTAGAAGACATTCCTTCAAGTAGTAAAGATTCTGATAGGATCCAAACACCTATACCAATAAAGTCTTCAGAACCTTATACGATGAATAAAGTCTATCAACTTTTAAAAGAAAGACAAAATATTGAAATACCTACTTCTGTTAATGATTTAAATAAAGAAATAAAGAATTTAAAAGTAGAAATTTCAAATTTGAAAAATACGAATCACCAGTTAGAAGAGAGAATTATTCGCTTAGAAATGGTTAAAGAAATAAGTACTCATATGGAATATGGACATAATGAGTTTGATGAAAATATTATTCAAGAAAATTTCTTGTCTAACCTTAATATGGTTATTTCGCAAAAATGGTTTGTAAAAATCACGTTACTTATAGATAATCTTTTTAAAAAAGAAATTATAGCCCTTATTGATAGTGGAGCAAATATGAATGTTATACAAGAAGGAATAATTCCTACAAGATATTTTCATAAAACTACTAATTCTCTTAGTCATGTTGGAGGAGAAAAGTTAGATATAAAATTTAAAATCCCTTTAGCTTATATTTGCAAAGATAAGGTTTGCATTCCTACGAGTTTTTTACTTGTTAAAAATATTACTAACCAAGTTATACTTGGAACTCCTTTTATTGATCAAATATATCCTTTACCCAGAGTTGTTAACTCAGGAATTACAGGAACTTTTGAAGGGAAAGAAACGACTTTTAAATTTATTACCAGGCCATTTCCTAAACTTTTACATGAACTAAAAGACTTATTAAACCATAAGGTTTCTCATTTAAATTATTTAAAACAAGAAGTTAGTATTCTCACTCTTGAAGAGAAACTCCAAAGTCATACTTTACAAGAAAAAATAAAATTAATTTATAATAAATTATCTTTAAAAATTTGTAATGATCATCCTAATGCTTTTTGTGAACGAAAAAGACATATTGTTGAGCTTCCTTAGAAGGTTTTGATGAAAAAAAAATCCCTACTAAGGCTATACCTTGTCAAATGAATTCTGAATATTTAGAATTATGTAAAAAAGAAATTGAGTCTCTATTACAAAAGGGTTTAATAAAGCCATCTAATTCACCTTGGTCTTGTACAGCCTTCTATGTGAATAAACATAGTGAGCAGGAGAGAGGAGCCCCTAGATTAGTGATAAACTATAAACCTTTGAATAAAGTCCTAAAATGGATTAGGCATCCCATACCTAATAAGAAAGACTTGTTGGATAGGTTGTATGATGCGATTATATTTTCTAAATTTGATTTAAAGTCAGGATATTGACAAATCCAAATAAGTGAAAAAGACCAATATAAAACTGCTTTCAATGTTCCATTTGGACATTATGAATGGAAAGTTATGCCATTTGGTTTGAAAAATGCCCCTTCTGAATTTCAGAAGATTATGAATGATATTTTCATACACTATAGTGATTTTATAATTGTATATATTGATGATATTTTAGTATTTTCAAAAACTATTGAAAATCATTTTAATCATTTAGAAATATTTAAAAAGGTTGTTATTCAACATGGTTTGGTTATTTCTAAGCCAAAAATGTCTATTTTCCAAACTAATATTAGATTTCTTGGCCATAACATTGAAAAAGGGAAAATAATTCCTATTAATAGAAGTATAGAATTTGCTTCTAAATTTCCTGATGTTATAACAGATAAAACTCAACTCCAATGATTTCTTAGAAGTTTAAATTATATTTCGTCTTATTATAAAGACTTAGCTATTGACGCAGCTGTTTTATATGACAAACTTAAAAAGTCTCCTACTACTTGGACGGATATACATACTAATGCTGTAAAATTAATTAAGAGTAAAGTGAAATCACTTCCTTGTCTTATGCTCGCAAATCCTACATGGGAAAAAATTATTGAAACAGATGCCTCTGATATAGGATTTGGTGGAGTTTTAAAACAAATTTGCCCTAATACAAAACAAATATTTTTAGTAAGATTTCATTCAGGAAAATGGAATAATAGCCAGAAAAATTATGCTACAATTGCTAAAGAAATTCTTGCTATTCTTAAATGTGTTTTGAAATTCCAAGATGATCTTTATAATCAAAAGTTTAAAATATTTACTGATTGTAAATCTGCTAAGTACATGTTTGATAAAGACTTTAAACATGATGTGTCTAAACAAATGTTTGCAAGATGGCAGGCTCATTTAGCCCCTTTTTATTTTGAAATACACTATAAAAAGGGAGAAGATAATCATCTTCCTGATTTCTTAACACGTGAATATTTACAGGAAGTATGATGTCAGACACAACAGAGGAAGACTATCCTAATTGGACATCAGTAACATCAGATGATGATAATGGGGAACCTATTCAT
Source organism: Penstemon eatonii (assembly GCA_038501285.1). Taxonomy (NCBI): domain Eukaryota; kingdom Viridiplantae; phylum Streptophyta; class Magnoliopsida; order Lamiales; family Plantaginaceae; genus Penstemon; species Penstemon eatonii. The sequence goes on along the minus strand of CM076710.1, from coordinate 32,632,858 downwards.
CTTAGGGAAGGACTTATTTGTCAAGAACATAATTGTGTTAATACTCTTAATAAGAGTAATTCCAGAATTAATAAAATAACAATAAGACGCATCAAGGATGTGATAGAAAGATATGAGGGGTATAAAATTACTGCAAAAAATGACCGTAGTGTAAAAGAAGAAAATAAACTACAGTATATACAGTTTTATGAACATATGATACGGTACTGTCAGCATAAATTGCTGAGAATTCAAGGATTTTATAAATGAATGATCCTCATATGAGTAAGTCTGAAAAAATAAAAACCAAAAGGAATATTTCCTATCTCAGAAATAAAATTGAAATTTGTAAGGAAAATATATCCTTTATTAATAAGCATCCTCATCTTTTCTGTGGCGATCATATTGCAGATAAAGAAAAATATGATAATGATATTATCTGGTATCAACACAAATTGTTGAGATTAAACAATTTCTATAAATAATGGTGCAGGATATGATACCTCGAGATTATTCATTCCGAGGAAGACCTCAAAACTATAGAGGTCGAGGAGGTCGGGGGAACATAATCTCCCAGATTCATGGCAAGAAATTGGTGGCAGAAAATATCTCTGGAGTGGGTGAGTCATCCACATCATCAAAGGGAAATTCCCAAACATTTGCAAATATATTGCAAGACAATGAATATGATGATATCATAAATTATGCTGAAAACAATAAAAAAGAAGTTATACTTCATTTGGAATATTCAGATTTAAAATGGCAAGAGGACCCATGGTTCTTAATGAACTGGTATATTGATAATACTCAATTCACTGCTACGTCATACAAGCAAAGAAATTTTTATGAAAATTTGCTTAAAGCAACTGAGAGCTGTGAAATTACTCACGTTGCTTCTAATGATCAGAAAAGTTATACTTTTAGTAAGATCATCGTGAAAAAGATTTTTTCATATCAGGAATGGGGATTATCCACATTCAAAGAGAAAGATTATATCTTCTCTGAGAAAAATATTTCTATCAAATTTAATTATTGGGATTATATCTCAGCTTTTGATAAGGTATTATATTACCAGCATAGTAAGAAAAAACACACTTGGTTTATAAAGATTTGCGGAGAAGTATATAAATCTCCAATACCAAATTGGTTTGTAAATTGGTGGTCATACCACGGACCTTCTTACGAAATACTTCCAGAAAAATGGAAATGTTTATATTCCGAATGGATAGATTTATCCCCCCAAATATCTAGGTTAATAAACTCTCATAAGGCAGATGAGCTTATAGCTTCTATGCATTTTTTCATTGAATTCTCTATCCCATGGATATCCAAGTGGATCCCAATGGTTGGATATACAGAACATCATACCCCATGTTTATACCGGACTACTTTCTCAAAATTTGGGAAAAGATGAACAAAATTGATCCCACATCTGGAAAATTATTCGGAGCAGAAACTGAAGAATTAATTCAGAACAAACTTTTGTTATATAAGACAAAGGAAAAGGATGATACACCTAGCCCGTTTCAGGCTATATCTGGTAAATTGAAAATGAAAAAACAAGAATTGTCTAAAGAAGATATCATTAAAGCCTATATGGAAGAGATGAAGAAAGATCTAAAGAAAAATTTCAAGGAATTTCTTGAAGAGGATTCTAAATCCTCTAAATTAGATACGTCAATGGCGTCCTCTAAATTAGCAGGAGAAGCTCAAGATCCTTACGAGGATGAAGATGAAGATCCATTCAATGCATATGCTTCGGAGAAAATATTCGAAGAAATCAAATCAAGAAAATAACTGTCGGCAAATAAGGACAAACGACAGACTACTATTCATGAATAGTAAAAAATTATACTTTTAAAAAGAAGCAAAAATCACGGGTACTGCTTCAACAGTATTAAAATAAATTGAAAGAAGATTTCAAGTCCGGGCATCCAGACTCTATAAATAGCAAGCATAAGCTGCTAGGAGGAGCATCCGCTTCCATCATCAGCTACTACTACTACTACTACTAAAAATCTAGTATTGTAATATTTCTATTTTCAGTTTGTAAAATACTTTGTAATATATTGAAGAATAAATAAAACGCTGGTTTGAAGTTTCTCTAAGGTACTCTTTTTTACTTTTCTGTTTTTAAATTTTCATATTTATGTATTATATTTAGCCTAATGACAGGCTAAATAACCTTAATCATGTGTTGAACCATATATAGCAGTGTATCAGAAACCCCATGCGTTTAAGTATTATTTTGAACATGGGTGATAAGTAATATAAGAAATTAGAATTATGGTTAAGAACATATTTCTGGCAAGAATAATCTTATGGATTCATTAGTAAATATCATTGCCCCCTCTTTGCCGTGTGAAGGCGTTTTCCTTGGGCTTTTTGATATTGAACATGAATTTATTAAGATTATTATTTGACGGATTTATATTCTTGTAATAAAATTCCATTTTAATCCTAAGCCTTATATTATGAGTGTACCTGGGTTTTAATTACAAATCTTATTAATTATTAATGATTTGTCCATAAAAACTTTAAATTTTTATTATATTAAATACTTCAATTAAAAATTGATCGATATATATATTTATTAAATACAAGCAAATATACTAACACATTTCATTAAATAATTCCATTCTACAAATTTAATTTAATTTAGAAGAAAATTATAATTTTATTCAATATTTCTTTAAATAATTAATTTTAAATCTATAAAAACAATTAAAAAAAATAAAAAAAGAACTAATCAGGTGACGCCAAGTGGCACCACCGGACTTAAAGATGGGTGAGTGCATTGCAAGCACTCCTCTTCTTCTTCCCCAAACCCACGCGGCCCCCAGGCCGCGAACAGGGCTCTGCCCCGCCCCCGAGCCTCACCCTCCCACCCTGACCAACTCCATTGGAGATGGCTTAAAGGGATATTTTCAATTGCTTTAAAAAAATTAATTTTTCGACTTTTGAAGATAGAAAATGATAAAATAATAAATGAAAACTTCTTATTCTACTTCCGTAAAAATAAGCAAAAATGGTCAAAAAAATTACTTCAATTTTATATTCACATACTTCTGCAATGGTTTCCCTTCTAAAATGCAAATATTGAACTTTAATTCAAATTAAACGGATCAAGTTAGTTAAATTCTATATTCACTCCACTTTTTTGTGATTTTAGAGTTACCAGATCGAACATTTTATATACGGCATGTCCTTCTGACTTGATAAATTGTAAATGGATGAATTAAACCACTTATCATGAACTTTGAATTATTGGCATCCACCTCCCTTGTTTCTTACAGAATTTGCAAAAGCCATGGAAGATGAATACCAATAGCCTGAAATTCGGGGTAGGTCAGTGTAACTCATTCGCTTACAAATTCAAAACCATTTAACATCAACTTTAATCACCACAAATGCAAATGTTATCCATAACAAATTAGTCTCATAACTAACACAATTCTTTTGAAATAACGCTGTAAGATCATCTTCCATGTTATACCAAATCCAATTTTTTTCACCTAATTTAGATGTTTTAAGCCTCCCACCCTAAATCACTAAATCACCATAGCACCAAAAAATATAGAGATTTTGTTTTAGCCTCCCATGATGGTCAACCACCATTTCACCATTTCACCATTTCACCTAATCCTATTTTTACACCAAATTTTTTGTGAAGGAATTTGCATCTCTCACCGTTCCACCATTTCACCATTTTTTACACCAAATCCTACATTTATCACCAAATATAGGGAAATAAGAACATCTCACATGGTGCACCAAATCCTATTTTTTTCACCTAATTTAGATGTTTTAAGTCTCTAAATCACTAAATCACCATAACACCAAAAAATATAGAGATTTTGTTTTAGCCTCCCATGGTGGTCAACCACCATTTCACCAAATCCTATTTTTACACCAAATTTTTTGGTGAAGGAATTTGCATCTCCCACCATCCCACCATTTCACCATTTATTACACCAAATCCTATATTTATCACCAAATATAGGGAAATAAATAGGATTTGGTGTAATTGTCGCTATTTGATTAATTAGCATCTAATTGCATGATTAGCAAGGTATTGACATGTTTATTCTAATTTATATGTATTTAACTATATTTTAAATAATTTATCGATTTTTATTAAATAAATACACTAATTATTATTAATAAAATATTGTTAATAAAAATAAATATTATTTACATCATTGTTAATTAATTGTATAATAATCAATTACTTTATTGATTTTTATCAAATAAATACACTAATTAGCATTAATAATCAAAATGCAATAAACGATAACAAATCCTTTAATGAAATACATTGTTAATAAAACGACAATAAGCTACATTTATATCATTGTGTAACATGTTTTAATCATTTTTCATAACTTATAGCATAAAATTTAATTAACACATTTATAAAATTTTAATACTTTTAAAAATAATTTGTAATTGTAATAACACTTTAAATTGATAATATTGTGTTGAAAGTTTATAAACCTCAAATTTATTATTTGGTGATACATTTGGTGAAATACAATGGGAGATCAAATCAAATCATATTCTCTAAAAATGGTGAAATGGTGAATTATTATTATTTTATAATTTGGTGTAAATTTTGATGAAAACTATGAGAGGCCAAACACACCATTCTTTCATCAAAAATGGTGAAATGGTGAAATGGTGTTCTAACCATGGGAGTTCAACTCATCTCCTTTACACCGAATATAGGATTTGGTGAAAAAAATGGTAATGACCATGGGAGATGCTCTAAATAGGATTTGGTGTAATTATCCCTATTTGATTAATTAGAATCTAATTATATGATTAGCAATGTATTGACATGTTTATTCTAATTTATATGTAGTTAACTATATTTTAAATAATTTATCGGCTTTATTAAATAAAAACACTAATTATTATTAATAAAAAATTATTGTTAATAACAATAAATATTCTTTACATTATTGTTATTAATTATTTAATAATCAATTAATTTATTGATTTTTATCAAATAAATACACTAATTATCATTAATAATTAAAATGCAATACACGACAACAAATTATTTAATAAAATACATTGTTAATAAAATGACAATAAGTTACATTTATATTATTAAACCTAACATGAAATAAAAAACATGACAACAAACTCCTTAATGAAACACATAATTAATTAAACAACATAAAAAGATACTAAACGAAACTAGAAATAATACGAAATTGAAATACTCATAGAACACGAAAATGAAATTTCCGTTTTAATAACTTACCCACTCGTTCAAGTCTTGGCGTCACTACTTAATGAAAGTCTTGGTTGTCATAGTTCAAATCAGAAAAATGTCCATCTACTGGATTCCCGTCAGTATATTCACCAGAGTTGTACTCCTGTTGTTAGGAGATTCTGATAGAAATAGTATCCGGCAAGCCAACTGTATGGCTGTCACATATTGGATTAAATGAAGGAACTATTCAATTTAGATTAAGAAATGCATTTCATTATATGGTCAACTTTATCTTATGTAATAATTATCTACGCATAAGGATAGAAGTCCTTAGATCACAAGGCTATGGGACAACCCGTGGACTGATCTCCAAGGCGGTGATCTAAAACAAATTCAAGAGTCGTAGAATCCAATCGAGATAGGACATCGTTAGATTCGGTTAGACTCTCACTAATGTGTATACTTCGATGAACTGGAGAACACTGGGGTCCACGAGCATGACTGGGATAGTCGATACACAGAAGTGTGTGACTTGTTGGGATGACAAGTGCACTTAGTACCCCAATTAGGAAATAACTTACCATGGAAGTGGTAGTCGCATATCGGGGTAGAAGTTATTCCAATTTACAATAGTACACGAGGAACGATCCCTAATACTTGAGGTGATAGGGTTTATCTGGTGCGAGAACGTTTATACTTAGATGTGAGTTCCGACCGACTGGAGATTACCAGAAAGTCTCTGAGGATTCATGTCGGGTATAGAGGGACTCGTATGCAGGTTCATATCATCAACAAAAGGATCCATTGACCCGACTTGATAGGTTGGGAATTTCTCCTATGGATTTCTGTGAGAAATTAATGTTGGTAAAATCCTTGGCCAAGGTATCTGACGACTTTATGAAAGTATAAGTCAAAGAGAATTATTTCAAGATCAGAATGCATAAGGTCAAGACGAAGAAAAAAGGAACCGAAGTCCATACCCTTAAGTCTCGATTGGGAGATCGATCGATGAAGAGATTATGTCGTTTATGGAAATTGTAAATGATCAAAAGGTTCACTGAATTAATTCACCAGTGATTGGGCTCAACGGGCTTGTGGCCAGACATCGATCGTGGAGTGTGGGAGCATTCCCAAATTGGCACGAGTGCTAATTTTGGAATGAACAGTCAACAGAGTGTTCGATTGATTTAGAGTATTTAATACTAGAGTAATTAAATAAATATTTAATTATAACCCAAGGCCAATTATGTGGTGAACCTACGGGGGCATACACAATACACATGAAGCGAAAGCGAGGAAATGGAAAACAACTGGGTCGATTGGGTCAACCCAATTGGAGCAAGAAAGATCTAATTGGAGTTGGACCGAAATGATAAATTAAATTGGAATTTAATTTGTAAGTTAATTAATTAAGGGAATATTTAATAAAATAGGCTTAGAGTATAATTTAATTAAATGAGATAGAAATTAATTAATTAGGCAATTTAATTGGGAAATTAAATAAGCCCCAATTAATTAAATTAAGAATGAGCCATGAATTAATTAGAAGACTTGGTCTTCCAATTAAAAGGGACATCGCCGATGTAGGAGACTTAGAGTCCTCATCCTAAGAGGATTAAGATATTAGGAGGATTAAGATAATGAGATACTTATATATAGGAGACTATATGTCATATCTCACACACACTGATAGAAATAGTGTCCTGGAAGCCAGCTGTATGGCTAGCATTTATTGTTATAAATAAGGAACTATTCAATTTTGATTAATAAAAGCACTTTATTATATGGTCATCTTTATCTTATGTAATAATTATCTACGCATAAGGATAGAAGTCCTTAGATCACGGGGCTATGGGACAACCCGTGCACTGATCTCCAAGGTCGTGATCTAGAACGTATTCAAGAGTCGTAGAATCCAATAAAGATAGGACATCGTTGGATTCAGTTAGACTCTCACTATTGTGTATACTCCGATGAACTGGAGAATTATGGGGTCTACGAGCGTGACTGGGATAGTCGATACACATAAGTGGGTGGCTTGCTGGGATAGCAAGTGCACTGAATACCCCAATTAGGAAATAACTCACCATGGAAGCGGTAGTCGCATATCGGGGTTGAAGTTATTCCAATTTACGATAGTATACGAGGAACGATCCCTAATTACTTGAGATAATAGGGTTTATTTGGTGCGAGAACATCTATGCTTTGATGTGAGTTTCGAGTGACTGGAGATTATCAGTAAGTCTCTGTGAACTCGTGTTGGGTATAGAGGAACTCGTATGCAGGTTCATATTATCAACAAAGGATCCATTGATCCGACTTGATAGGTTGGGAAATTCTCCTATGGATTTCTGTGAGAAATTAATTCTGGTAGAAATCCTTCGCCAAGGTATCTGACGGATTTATGTAAGTAGCTCATAAAGATTAAGTTAAAGAGAATTATTTCGAGACCGGAATGCATAAGGTCAAGACAAAATAAAAGGGAGACCGATGAAAGACCATACCCTTAAGTCTCGACTGGGAGATTGATCGATGGAGAGATTATGGCGTATATGGTAATTGTAAATGTTAAAAGGTTCACTGAATTAATTCACCAGTGATTGGGCTCCATGGGCTTGTGGCCAGACATCGACCGTGGAGTGTGGGAGAATTCCCAAATTGGCAGGGGTGCTAATTTTGGAATGATCAGTCGACAGAGTGTTTGACTGATTTAAAGTATTTAATGCTTGAATAATTAAATTAATATTTAATTATAACATACGACAAATTATGTGGAGAAGCTATGGGGGCATACACAATACACATGAAGCGAAAGTGAAGGAAAAGGAAACAACTGGGTCGACCGAATCGACTTGGTCGACTGGGTTTGAAAAATCGACTGGGTCGACCCAATTGGAACAAATTGGATCCGATTAGAATTGGATCAAGATTATAAATTAAATTGGAATTTAATTTGTGAGTTAATTAATTAAGTTAGATTTAATTAAATAGATTTAGAATCTAATTTAATTAATTGGGAGAGTAGTTAATTAATTGGGCTATTTAATTGGGAAATTAAATAAAGCCTGATTAAATTAATTAATTGGGCCATTAATTAATTGAAAGACTTAGTCTTCTAATTAAAAGGGCCATGGCCCATGTAGGAGACTTGGAGTCCTAGTTCTAGGAGGATTAGGAGAGTTAGACACCTATAAATAAGTGGCTAGGTGTCATAACACAAACACAACAAACAAGATCAAAATACCAAGTCAAGTAAAAACTCTCCCCTCTGCTACTTAGTGATAGCCGAACTCTCTCTCTCTTTTAGAGGAGTTCGATTTTTTACTTTTGTTCCAAGTTCGTTTCCTAACCCCAGATCTTAATATATCCTGTGTTCTAGCGATCAGGGTATATTATATTTCGTGTAATTGTGGTGTATCAACCCATAGAGGCGCAACACGTGGGACGCTGCTGCAGGGCATAGGATCGACCAACCGAGGGAGAAACTTGACTTCGTCTACCAACTAGGATTTGCAAGGAGACAGGTATAACGTGGATCTGTTAATACTGTTGTTTATTTAATATTCATATATATACAACTAGAGTAGTATCCTGGTAAGATTCCGTAAGAGGTCCTAAAATTATTAAATTCCGCTATGCCTAGGACTATTTATCTTACCGAATCCCAACAGTATTATCATAGCCAACTCTAGGCTTTGTATATATATGAATTTGCAAATTTTGTGATTTAAATCATATGTTTGATTTATGTATGGCTAGTTCTTTAACTGTATATGGACGTAGATCTGTTAACTTGGAGTTAATGTAAAATTTTGATTCGAAAATTTGTCGTGTTAATTTTTATTTTGGATTGGGATTTAATTAATTAGATCTGTTAATTAAATCAGAGTAATCGAACAACAAAAAAAAAATTAATTGGATCCAACCGCAGTGGCATGCGCGCACCGCGGCTGGGCGGCCACGGTGAGCTGCTGCACACGGCAGCGTGCGAACAGCACACGGCAGCAGCCTACGGGCTGCCAGCCGCGTGCTGCTACGCGCAGCCGCATGCTGCTGCACGGTGCCACGTGCAGCAGCGGCTGCTACGGGCAGCCCACGCGCAGACTTCGTGGCCCCGCGTTTGCTATCCACCTGGCAGTCTCCGATTGGCCTCGACTGGTTGATTTTTGGTTGGACTCTTATTCTGCCTATTTTTGAAATTCTGAAAATCTTGGAATTTTGGAAGATTAGGAAACTTGGAGTTTTTGGATAAGGTAGAGATCTTGTTAGATTTGAACACTACCTTAATTAAACTAATCTAGTCAAAATAGGATTATCTTGAGAATCTTGGAGATTTGAAAACATTGGGAAACTTAGAGTTTTGGATAAGATAGGAATCTTAGAGATTTGGAAACTATCTTAATTAACCAATTAAGATAAGTATTGTAGATTACTTAAAACTCAAGCAAGAGTTAATTAATCTTAGAGAATAATTGTTAATTCAAAATTAATTAACTTGGATAAATTTTGTGAATTAAAATTAAATTGAGCCGATAAAATTACAGTTATGCCCTTATGTAAATTTATACATGTTTTTGAGTGAATATGTGGATTGATCGATTTTTCCCTTAAGCCCTGTGTAGTTTTGGTTTATTTATTTTATGGGTTGTAATTAAATGGGCCTGATTGGTGCCCTTGCTTGCCCAAACGAATGTAATAGAATAGGACCATTTATTTTTATAAGTTAGACTTAGAATAGGCTTGGAGCCAAGAAGACCTCATGAAGACTTGGAGATCCACATGGAGGCCCATAACCTTGGAGGACATGGAGGCCCAATTCATTACATGGAGGCCCAATCAAGGTGGATATTACAAGAAGGCCCATGATGTATGGGTTTGTAAATTGTAATCGTTAGGACATTTAATTTCCACCCTAGACTGACCAATTGATCCATCGCATGGCTCGTGATGGATCACATAGGATGGGGCAATCGATCAATCATATCCTGCTAGGTGATGTATGTTTATTTATATTCTTTGATGTATGTCTTGCATGCTTGGAATAGATCACGTAACCAAGATAAAGCATAATCTGATGAGACCTCGCACAAGAAATCATAAAACCTCCAATTGAACTTAAAATTCAATTAGAATATTAAACTGAATAATGGGCGCATAAGAATAGTGTCTATGGTCCGAGCCTACCCAATTACTAGGTCTTAGGCATATTGTACGAATATATCTCGATAACTCACGAGTCATGGGTCGAGCTATAGGAAGATGATATGTCTATTGCCTCGATGCACGAGTTTAGTGCCAAGGGAGGGGATAGCAAGGTTTTAGGCGCTGTCTCACGAGTCGTGAGGCGTCTAGGATTGAACTATTTCTCTCCACGAGTATTGGACATGATTTAACGCTAGTAAGTATGGATTTTTCAAGAGTCGTGGGTCCATATCGAAAAACGAGGCTGAATGAACTCAAGGGTTAGCTGCGATGGTTAACCGACGATGTAGTCGACCACCAAGTGAATCAAATAGTATGGCCAACGAATCGTGGGTACTAGGAGATTGCATTTGGGCTTTGAGCCAGCTAGGATATTTTAAATTCTTGAAAATTATGTGGGGGCATAAGGTTTTGATTAAAATAGTGGGAGTAATTTACAAATAAAACCCATATCTGTAAATTGTGCATTTTAAATTAATCTTTCGCGTATTTATTTCTTCTATCGTCGTTTTATAGAAATGATGTGAAAAGAGCTTAGAGCACTTAGAGTTTTGTCCATCTCATCACTTGAACGCAATATTTTAACTGGACCCAACTTGCATTTCTGGACGCATCATTTGAATGGACTGTTTGAAGCCGAAAACATCTCATATGTTTTGTATGTACCACCACCCATTACTATTTCACATGATGTTCCTAATGAGCTCCGAAAAAGCATCACCAAATGGAAACTGGATGATGGCTTAGCTCGTGAATACATGTTGGAATATATGTCACTTGATCTGCGTTTGCAACATGAGCATATGGCATCCGCAAAAGAGATTCTCTCAAATCTCAATTTCCTTTATGGGATTAGAGATGGTCGTTGCAGATACGCGATCACGAGGGAACTCTTCCAAGCAAGAAAGAGAAGGGAAACTCTTGTCGGAATCCACGTACACAAGATGATTCGACTTCTGTCTGAACTCGATGATATGGGTGTCGTGATGGACAATGATTTCCGAGTGGATCTTATTCTACAATCTCTTCCTAGATCATATGACCGATTCATCGCGGACTTGAATCTCCAGAGGCAAAAGATCACTGTGCATGTCCTGCGACAAATGCTCGAGGAACACAAGGCTTCTTTTGGAAAGAAAGCAAGGGTTGGCGAAAAGACTGGGCGGCGTTCAAAGTCAAAGCAAATGGAAACCAGAGCTCCTTACTGCACAAGGTCAAGGGAAAGGATTAAGCTCGAACCTATGGAGAGTTTGAACAGGTATATTCCTTGTTGAAGTTAATTTTACAATTAATTGTGCATCTTTGGTGTTAGACACTGACTGGAATTCTCATCTTTGTAATGATTTACAGGTGATGGGAGCGACAAGGCAACTGGAGCCTGAGGATTGGATCCTAAGAAAAGGCAATGGAGCTGGAGCTGCTACCAAGGCCGTAGGCAAAAGTAGATTTAGGTGGTTTGATAAAAGTCATTAGGAAATTTTCATTTATGTACCTGTTTTTTTTTTTTTGGAAAACTTTTATTCATGTTTTTGAATAATGATGATTTTAATAAAAGCTCCTGTTTTTGGTTTTTCATTGGTACATTGAAATATTGACTTTACATCATAAAACTACCTAAGTTAGTTATGCACGTACAAAACAAAAGGAAACAAGATAATGAAATATCTGCCCAATTATGGCACGCTCGACTTGGACATATATCTAAGTCAAGGATTCAAAAGTTAGCATCATATGGCGCGCTTGAAATCAATCGCATTGATGAAATGCCAACATGTGAACCATGCTTAAAGGGTAAAATGGCTAAGTTACCATTTAAAGGAAACCCTGAGTGAGTCAAACAAACATTGGACTTAATACATACTGACGTATGTGGACCACTAAGAAAAAGTGTCCAAGGTGGCTATGATTACTTCATAACTTTCACTGACGACTATAGTCGTTATGGATATGTGTTCTTGTTGAAACACAAGTCTGAAGCCTTTGAGCGATTCAAAGAATTCAAGATGGAAGTAGAGAATCAACTTGGTCATACGATAAAGGCTCTTCGTTCTGACCGAGGTGGAGAATTTCTTAGTACAAATTTCTAAATTATCTTGTAGAACATGGAATACTATCGCAGTGGACTCCTCCTGCAACACCCCAATTAAATGGAGTAGCAGAGAGAAGGAATCGAACCTTGATGGACATGGTTCGATCCATGATGAGTGCCACTGATCTTCCTCTTTAATTTTGGGGACATGCCCTCCTCACGGCAACGAAGATACTAAACATAGTACCTTCTAAATCCATAGAAAAGACACCATACGAATTATGGTTTGGCAAGGCACCCTTATATGCATTCATGCGCATATGGGGATCTCCCGCTTACGTTAAAAAGCTAGTGGGAGATAAATTGGAAACTAAATCCACTTTGTGCAAATTCGTGGGGTATCCGAAAAACTCAATAGGATACGAGTTCTACGATCCTACAAGATAAACTACGTTTGCCTCGAGGAACGCACACTTCTTGGAGAAGGATTTCTTGGTGGACAAGAAGGAACACAACATAGAACTAGATGAGGTCACTGAAGCTGAAAAGGCCGAAGAGGTCGATCAAGCTGACCCATTACCACAGGCAGTGGGAGAACAAGAGCATGAAAGTGCACCAGAAAGTACACCGATACTTCGTAGGTCAGAAAGACAACGTAGAGAACCCGAGAGGTACTACGGTCTGCTGCACGAGACTGGACAGTCTCTAACCGACCCAAGGACTTACGAAGAAGCTATGCTAGACATAGACTCGGGAAAGTGGCGCGAAGCCATGGAATCCGAATTGGACTCCATGCACTGGAACAAGGTATGGGCCTTGGTAGATCCACCAGTGGGAGTGACTCCCGTGGATTGCAAGTGGATCTATAAGCGAAAGCTTGGAGTGAACAGAGAGGTAATATCCTACAAGGCGCGAATAGTGGCAAAAGGATACACTCAAAGGCCAGGCATCGACTTTGAGGCGCGAATAGTGGCAAAAGGATACACTCAAAGGCCAGGCATCGACTTTGAGGAGACCTCTCGCCCGTCGCAATGCCTAAATCCATTCGAATCTTGATGGCCATAGCTGCGTGGTATAACTACGAGATATAGCAGATGGATGTCAAGACTACCTTTCTCAATGGGGACATTGACAAGGAGATCTACATGGAGCAACCAAAAGGATATGCATCCAAAGGAGATGAACACAAGGTGTGCAAACTCCTGAGGTCCGTTTATGGACTGAAGCAAGCTTCCCGAAGTTGAAACATCCGTTTCAATGAAACAATCCAAACTTTTGGATTCATCAAAAATGTGTTCGAACCTTGAGTGTACAAGAAGATCAGTGGGAGTACAGTTAAATTTTTGGTGCTTTACGTTGATGACATTCTTCTCATTGGAAACAATTTTGAAGTGTTGTCCAAAACTAAAGCATGGCTATCTATACAATTCTCAATGAAGGATTTGGGAGAAGCATCCTTTGTACTGGGTATAAGGATCTACCGAGATAGATCAAAAGGAATGATGGGCCTCTCCCAATCGCAGTACATAGATAAAATCTTGAAGATATTTAATATGGAAGAATCCAAGAGAGGATTGCTTCCAATGAGACATGGAATTGCACTCTCTAAGTCTATGGTCCCAAAGACGCCTGAAGAGAGAAGCAATATGTCTCATGTACCATATGCATCGGCAATAGGAAGCATAATGTATGGTATGTTATGTACTAGACCAGACGTAGCATACGCTTTAAGCGTTACAAGTCGCTACCAGTCTGATCCAGGTGAGCGGCATTGGATAGCCGTAAAGGCAATTCTGAAGTACCTGAGAAGGACTAAGGAATTGTTCTTGGTATACGACGGAGGAGAATTGAAACTGGAAGGCTATACAGATTCGAGCTTCCAGTGTGATGTAGACGACTTCAAGTACACATCTGGACATGTGTTCTGCCTCAATGGTGGTGCGGTAAGTTGGAAGAGCTCCAAGCAACACACTACCGCAGATTCAACCATCGAAGCAGAATACATTGCCGCGTGTGATGCATCAAAGGAAGGTGTTTGGATGAATAACTTCATCCAGGAATTGGATGTGATACCTAGCATCACTGAGCCCATTACTATCTTCTGCGATAATAATGGGACAATAGCGCAAGCAAAGGAGTCGAGATCTCATCAGAAATCCAAGCACGTACAAAGACGATACCATGTGATAAGAAATATCATTGGTAGACGAGACATTAAGATGGAACATGTCGACTCAGAAGATAATACCGCGGACCCGCTAACGACGCTTCTGCTTCAAAAGGCATTTGAGAAACATCTGCTTAAGATGGGACTCAAGAACATAAAAGACTGGCTTTAGGAGAAGTGGGAGATTGATAGAGATAGTGTCCTGCAAGCCAGTTGTATGGCTAGCATTTATTGTTATAAATAAGGAACTATTCAATTTTGATTAATAAAAACACTTTATTATATGGTCATCTTTATCTTATGTAATAATTATCTACGCATAAGGATAGAAGTCCTTAGATCACAGGGCTATGGGACAACCCGTGGACTGATCTCCAAGACCGTGATCTAGAACATATTCAAGAGTCGTAGAATCCAATCGAGATTGGACATCGTTGGATTCGGTTAGACTCTCACTATTGTGTATACTACGATGAACAGGAGAACGCTGGGGTCCACGAGCGTGACTGGGATAGTCGATACACATAAGTGGGTGGCTTGCTGGGATAGCAAGTGCATTGAATACCCCAATTAGGAAATAACTCACCATGGAAGCGGTAGTCGCATATCGGAGTTGAAGTTATTCCAATTTACGATAGTATACGAGGAACGATCCCTAATTACTTGAGATAATAGGGTTTATCTGGTGCGAGAACATCTATGATTTGATGTGAGTTCCGACTGACTGGAGATTACCAGTAAGTCTCTGTGAACTCGTGTTGGGTATAAAGGAACTCATATGCAGGTTCATATTATCAACAAATGATCCATTGACCCGACTTGATAGGTTGGAAAATTCTCCTATGGATTTCTGTGAGAAATTAATTCTGGTAAAAATCCTTGGCCAAGGTCTGACGGCTTTATGTAAGTAGCTCATAAAGATTAAGTCAAAGAGAATTATTTCAAGACCAGAATGCACAAGGTCGAGACAAAATAAAAGGGAGACCGATGAAAGACTATACCCTTAAGTCTCACTAGGAGATTGATTGATGGAGAGATTATGGCGTATATGGTAATTGTAAATGATAAAAGGTTCACTGAATTAATTCATCAGTGATTGGGCTCCGTGGGCTTGTGGCCAGACATCGACCGTGGAGTGTGGAAGAATTCCCAAATTGGCAAGGGTGCTAATTTTGGAATGATCAGTCGACGTAGTGTTCGACTGATTTAAAGTATTTAATGCTTGAATAATTAAAATAATATTTAATTATAACCTACGACCAATTATGTGGTGAACCTATGGGGGCATACACAATACACATGAAGCGAAAGCGAAGGAAAAGGAAACAACTGGGTCGACCGAATCGACTGGGTCGATTGGGTAGACTGGGTTGACCCAATTGGAACATATTGGATCCGATTAGAATTGGATCAAGATTTTAAATTAAATTGAAATTTAATTTGTGAGTTGATTAATTAAGTTGGATTTAATTAATTATAGAAAGATTCAATTAAATAGACTTGGAGTCTAATTTAATTAATTGGGAGAGTAGTTAATTAATTGGGCTATTTAATTGGAAAATTAAATAAAGCCTGATTAAATTAATTAACTGGGCCATGAATTAATTGGAAGACTTAGTCTTCTAATTAAAAGGGCCATGGCCCATGTAGGAGACTTGGAGTCCTAGTCCTAGGAGGATTAGGAGAGTTAGACACCTATAAATATGTGGCTAGGTGTCATAACACAAACACAACAAAGAATATCAAAATACCAAGTCAAGTAAAAACTCTCCCCTCTCCTACTTAGTGATAGCCGAACTCTCTCTCTCTTTTTGGAGGAGTTCAATTTTTTACTTTTGTTCCAAGTTCGTTTCCTAATCCCAGATCTTAATATATCCTTTGTTCTAGCCGATCAGGGTATATTATATTTCGTGTAATTGTGGTGTATCAACCCATAGAGGCGCAACACGTGGGGCGCTGCTGCAGGGCATAGGATCGACCAACTGAGGGAGAAACTTGACTTCGTCTGCCAACTAGGATTTGCAAGGAGACAGGTATAACATGGATCTGTTAATACTGTCGTTTATTTAATATTCATATATATACAACTAGAGTAGTATCCTGGCAAGATTTCGTAAGAGGTCCTAAAATTATTAAATTCCTCTGTACCTAGTGCTGTTTATCTTACCGAATCCCAACACACACAACTCAAGAAGCGAAAAACCTAAGTCAAGCAAAACACTCTCTCCCTCTCTCTCCTAGAAATCGGCCGAACACCTCTTCCCTTTTGGAAGAATTTTCTATTTTCGATTTTAGCTCCTAACTTGTTCCCTAACCGTAGATCTTGATAAATCTTATATTGTAGCCGATTAGGGTTTATCAAATTTCGTGATATTGTGGTGTATCAACTCGTAGAGGCGCAACACGTGGGGCGCTTTGTCATACTTGGGATCGAACCATCCGAAGGGAGCACTACAAGAAAATGGGTCTTCTGTAACACAATTTTTTGTTGGTGAAGCCTCGATTTTCGTTGGTATTCAATAGTAGCGATGAATTTTTTCCGTTAAATATTTTGTGTGTGAAGGCCCCATAGGTAAATGGAGTGACGGAATCATTTCCGTTGGTAAATATAGCGACAACAATTTGTTTGTTGGTAATACCGTTGAAAAGTACTCCACTTCAAATAGCTTTGCAAATAAAAAAACTGTAGGTAATTTTGTTAGAATATTACCAACAGATTTCCTTCGGCTTAATTCAGTTAGTGTTTTGTTACTAATCGGTTGGAAACATATCAATGGATCTAGCATCCAAATTATTCTGTTGCTTGAAATATGTTGGTAATTTGTTGCTAATTTTGTTGGAAACATTCCGACAGGTTTAGCATCAGAACTATCCGTCGGCTTAGATTTGTTGGTATTCTATCACTAATCGGTTGGAAAAATACCGACGATATTAGAATCAAAATATTTGTTGTTGTGCTCACATAGCCCGTTTAATCGGGCTTTGCCTAGGCTCCTAGGAGGTCGGGCTTCACCTAGCAGTTGGTCCTCGACTAGTCGTTTGGTCGGTCAGGCATTGCCTGGGCGCCCAAGCAATCATGCTTAGCCTAAGCGCGAAAGCCTAAGCGCCCGGGAGTTGAGCTTTGCCTGGGCGCCCAGACGATGGGGCTATGCCTGACTGGTCAAGTAGTCGGGCTTGGACTGGGCATTCGGGCGATCGGTCTATGCCTGGGCGCCTGACCGGCCTTAGCCCAAGCGCCTGTGCCACTCATGGGGCTGCCCTGGGCACCTCTGTATCACCTGGGCTTGGCCTAGGCGCCAATGCCATTCATAGTTCTCGCCCGGGTGCCCGGGTCACTCAAGGGGCTGCCTGGGCTTGGCCTAGGCCACTCCTGGGTCTTGCCTGGGCAATGTGCGCCCGGGCGACGCTTGGTGACTAGGCAATGTGTTTTTAATTAACTTGTTCGATATGGGATTTGAACCCTTGACCTCATATATACATATTAAAGAATCAGACCATTTGAGTTGGACTACTTTATTGTATTTTCATTAGGCAATTATATATATGAGCCACCTAATAGTTTATTTCGTCAATCTCATAAGTTTTTTTTTTTTTTCGATTGAACCCATTTTTTTATTGATTTCACCCTTTTTTCCCCTCAATTCATTGATTTAATTTTTTTATCGATATAAATAGTTTTTCCCTTAATTTCATCAATTTAAATTGTTTTGACCAATTTAACTAGTTTTTCCACCATTTTCATCCTCTTTTACCGATTTTCATCGATTTTCGCCATTTTCATCAATTGTTTTTTTTTTCACAAATTTTATCAACTTGATTTGTTTGATTGATCCCATTTGGATTGGATCCAGCAAATCGATCCATATTGCCACCTTTATGCCTAGCTGATTTATTAATGATCTTAGTCACAATGTAATTGATTAAGTGTAATTGCATCTACTCTACGTTCCAAGAGATTTGATTAGTTGGACGTAATTATTATCTTTGGATTGGGAAAACTATCTTACTTCAAGAAAATCCAATTTATCGGTTCTTGTTTCATAGTTCTTAGATATAAAATCACTTCAACTTTATGTGTTATGAAAGAGAAGTAGTGAAGTATTTTTTCACCTGAATGATTTCACTACTATGGATCACCTTTCCAGACAACTTAATAACAAATGTTATACATAGAATATTTTCTATTTCAAAATTTCTTTGGTAATTTGTTGTTATTATTCGTGAAACGTAATTTGTTGTTATTATTCGTGAAACATATTTCTATCATTGGTAATTTGGTTATTTTTCCGTTGGACAATCTCATCGCTACGGATAACTTTTTCCTACAACTTAACAACTGAATTCTTACGAAAAATATTTTTTCCCAATTTTTCGTTGGTAATTTGTCGTTATTATTGGTGGAATATATTTCTGTTGATGGTTACGTCGTTGTTCAGTTACTAAATCTAAATAGCAACGGATAATTTTTCGTCGGAATGATTTCGTCGCTATGGATAATTTTTTCCTACAATTTAACAATCGAATTCCTATAAAAAAATATTATTTTCCAATGTTTCGTGGGTAATATGTTGCTATTAACGAAGGAATACCGTTTTCATTGGTAATCAGTTATAAATTCTTTAGTACTAGTGATAATTTTTTCGTTAGAATAATGTTGTTACTGAAGACCCTCTTTTTGTAGTGACAATTTTTCGTTACAAAGTCCGTTGATAATTGGTCGATATTTTTGAAAAATGTAGTTTTCTTATAGTTTCGTCGTTGTTCAGTTGCATATTTGTTATTGACAAAAAAATTGAAACAAATTATTTTTCGTTGGAACAATTTCATTGCTATCTGTCATCTTTACCGACAACTAAACAATGAAGTTCCAACCACAAATCTTTTCTTTCACAATTTTGTTGGCAATTTGTTGCTATTCTTGAAGGAATACCGTTTCCGTTAGCAATCAGTTATAAATTCGTCACTAACAGCGACAATTTTTTTTCCCGTTGGAATCAAGTCGTTTTTTAAGACAACTTTTTTTGTAGTGGAGAAAAATGACGTTTTTGCTGACAGCAGGGATTTGCAAGGAAACATGTATAACTTGGTTCTAAGTTATTTATGTCATTTTAATATTCATATATATATATACAACCAGTTTAGTATCATGGCAAGATTTCGTAAGATGCCCTAAAAAATTATTATATTCCGTTGCTTGTAGGGCTGTCTATCTTACCGAATCCCAATAGATTCCGGGACATACACATCTTCGTAAGCTTCCTACACTTCCTCCTGCACTAAAATCCAAGTTCCCAGTTGCTCTTGGCATGTTTCCACTATTAATGAGGGCTTGTTTCTCATTAGTCCAGAATTGTTTGCTAAATGGTGTGAGATTATCAAATCCTTGTTCATAATCTCCATTTCTTGTTCATGAGCCTTAATTTCGAGCGCTTTTTGCTTCATGGCTAGTTTTTCTTGCTTAAGAGTCACCAGTAAATCTGCACATGCTTCTCTCCTTTCTTGGATAACTACATACTCTGCATGTTGCTTTTTCATTAGCTCTTGACTCTTTGCGGCAGTATTCATCATTTCCTGCCACATCGGATCCTTTTCCTTGGTCTTTTTTCTTTTTGCCTTTGCTGAGCTTTCATTCCAGTTGGCCATCCCTATGAACCGACCCCATCAGAGTCTTGGGATAAGGTCGCACTATCTCCAAGGGAAGAGGATGTATTATTCGTCTGGATAGGCTCAGCCCATTTCACATGGACCTTTAGTATGTTCCAAACATGGTCGAACATAGATGGTTGATTTTTGGGTTCTTTAATGATATATAATAATTTGGCCTTTAGAAGCTGAATATGTGAACATTGAAAATACTTAATGAGAATAGATAACAATAAATCTTAATTAATTATTCATAAGTTTCATTAAAGCATATACTTATCATGCTCTCTGCATTGCCACCAATCTGGTATTGGGATTGAACTTGAGTCAACACAGCCCGAAATAATGTGCACAATGTAGCTAATTTGTCAAAGCGAGAACATAAGGATCTCGTGTTCCTGTGCTCTAATTTGTTAACATCAACAACTTCATGGTTGTAGTAACTTTCTATTTTAGCCCACAAATCTTCTTTACTCTGATATATATGTCCCAATCTCACTATTAGTTGAATGATGCATGTACGCATTTGATGGGGGCTAATTCGCACCTCTTATAATTATTCGGATTGACTAAAGGTTATGGAATCGGTTCGACCAGACAAGCCCATTCGGGAGCATCTATCGACCCAGCTGGATGCGATCCTCCTCAACGAACAGGATACAATCCGGGCACAAGAAGGACAATGGGCCGAGTCTTATTAGAATTATGTTTCCTTATAACACTAGGTTAATTATGATATAAATACCTAGTTAATCATTGTATTACACACATTCAGGATACTGAGTTGATACCTGCATAAAGGCATAATCAAAGATTATTCAATAAGAAAAACTTATTCTTTACATTCATATTCGTATTCATTGATTGTCTTGATTACTAATTGTTCCCTTCAAATTGTTCTTCCTTGAGATTGATCCATCTTGAATAAAGTAACAGAGCCCTTTAAATCGTATATATTAAAGATCCCCCAACTTCACAATTTCACTGATATAATTAACCCAACGAAATTCGGTTAAATCAGTTGGCGCCCACCGAGGGGCTAGGTTAATTATTCGATCGACATATGGCTCGCCCAAGGAAGAGCGCTCGTAACGGAGCAAGAAGTAACACGACCAACTAGCATAATGCGTCTGAGGATCCACGGGGCAATACCGATAATAACTCCCCTGTATCCAACGATTGTCAGCAACAGAATGAGCATCATCAGAATCAGGTGGAACCACAAGGGATCCCTGCTGGCACAGTACCGGAAGAACACGCGGCTCCAACAATCCCGGTCCCCCTGTCGGATGCTCAGGAGAAATTTCGACAGATCGCTATGCTCCTTAAATCACTCTCCCCAGAGGAATTACTCGTACTCGAACAAGTTCCTCGAGACGTTAGAACTGCTAGGGCAAATCCCGCTCAAAGAACGCCGAGGCAAAACGATCAAATCTCTCAACAAGCTGACAGCCCGGCAAGTGAGCGACGTTCACTACACAGTCCGCAGCAGGGCAATTCAAAACCCTCCGATGATAACGTCCGAAGAAAAGCGGATCGAAGGAGACCACAATGCAACGAATCAAAGGAACACACCATAATCCCCATCGAGGATGACGCAGGCGAGGCGATCCCAAATCGATCAAGAACAATGCGATTCTCGGAAACAGAAATCGAAAAGATGGTACAAGAACGACTCGAGCAACGCTTACGATCCGTTCAAAACCCATGGACCAGAACCACAGAACTCCAGGAGAGCCTAGCAGCGTGCTCTCCCTTCTGCCGAGAAATAAAAGAGGCACAGTCGACCGGACAGGTTCCAGGTAGACTGCCTAGATACGATGGAACCACTGATCCGGACGATTATATTTTTAGCTTCACAAACATAATGAACTTATATGCTCACTCGGCGGAGTTTACCGCTAAATTAATGGTGACCACGTTGGAAGGTCTCGCTTTGGACTGGTTCGCTAAGCAACCAGCCAACTCCATATTCAGTTTTCGGGAATTATGCAACAAATTGACACAGCAGTTTGCCAGTCAGAAGAGGCAAAAACTTCCCATGAGCTACTTGGCAACTATCCATCAACAAGAGGGAGAATCCTTGAGAAATTGGCTAGGGAGATTTAATGTAGAATTACTCAAAATCGATTCCCCGAATATCGATTACATAATCACGATTCTTTTCGACCTCACGAAGAATAGGCAGTTCGGAAATGCCCTCAGCCGAAAACAACCAAGAACATTCGCCGACATCATGAGCTTGGCGACTAAATATATAACCCAAGAAGAGATGAATTCCTTTAAAGATAAGAACAAAATTAAAGTTTCGGGCTCAGGCTCCAAACGACAAGATAGAATTCCTACCCAAAAATCCGTAGACTATGAACGGAGGTTTAGAAAAGGCAACGTTTTTCAGCGATTGGAGTACAATAAGAACGATCAGGATAGGCGACCTAACGTCTATCAAAGACCTAGAACCGCAGAACCGGCAATCAGGAGCAGGATTAATCAAGTAGAACACCCAAGATTAACTATTTCGATAGAACAAATCCTGCCCGTACTAGAGAGGAATAATTGGATCCCGGAAGCAAAGAAAATCGATCAACCCGGACCTGGCGCCCGAAACTATGAGTTGTACTGCAAATATCACAGGGCACATGGGCACCGCACTAAAGATTGTTTTCACCTTAGGAGGGAAATAGAAAAACTAATCGAACAAGGAAAACTAGACGACTATTTAGAACGGGATAACCGCAAAAGAGGAAGAAGAAGGAGCCCTCGGAATAATAATCAAAGGAGGAATTCCCGTCAAAAGTCACCCGAGGATGGCCCTGCACAGAAGTTTAACCATGACCAGATCAATGGTACCATCCATACAATTTCCGGAGGACCCGCCGGCGGGGATAGTCGTAACTCTCGACGAAGGACCGCCAGATCAATAATCGGGGGCTTAAAATACCCAAGGGAAGTATGGACTCTAGAAAGTAAATCATCGAACAACCAGCTGATCAGTTTTAACGAGAGCGAAGTACCCAAAAATATAGTTTGGGACTCTAAAGAAGATAGCCTCGATTTCCCGATGGTGGTGTCACTAGAAATAGCGAACTACAACGTCAAAAGGATCCTGATCGATAACGGAAGCTCAGCGAATATAATCTCTAGGGAGGTCTTAGCCAAGATGAACTTGGGGTAAATAACATTCCAAAAAGTAGCTACACCGTTGGTGGGGTTTGGAGGATCCGAAATCGTAACTTTAAATGTCTCACTCGGAAAGAAACCATATCGAACAGTGTAACTGGTAAAATTTTTAGTAGTAGAAACTCCATTCGCCTACAATGCAATTTTAGGGCGACCTGCCCTCAACCTGTTTCGAGCTGTTGTCTCAACTTATCATCAGAAGATAAAATTTCCGACCGACACAGGTATCGGGGAAATAGTAAATGACCATTGTATGGCATGGGATTGCTACAGCACATCGTTAACTTTGAAAAACCCCCCTGAAGCAATTACCCCGAGCAAAAGAAAGCTCGAAGACGATGTTGGTAGAAAAGAGGTTGAAATCGCTAGCACTGACCGAATAGATAAAAAGGGAAAGGAGCCGGTGGATTTAGCCTTAAAACCACCAGAACATAAGGACGTCATTCTGGTACAAGGGGACTCATCGAAAACAACAAGAATAGCTACAGAATTAAGCAAGGAAGGGGAAGTGATGTTGATCAACTTTCTCAGAAATAATATGGATGTCTTCGCTTGGAGTGCGAACGACATTGAAGGGATTGACCCTCGAGTAATCAACCATTCGCTAAAAATCGACCCTTTAGCAAAACCAGCTAGACAAAAGAAGAGAAATTATGGGCCAGTAAAAGATAAAATCATCAAAGCAGAAGTAGAAAGACTACTCAAAGCAAAACAAATTCGGGAAATACACTTCTCGGAATGGCTATATAATGTTGTTCTAGTAGCAAAAGGGGATAAAAAAGATAACAAGTGGAGAATGTGCAACGATTTTACCGACCTTAACAAATTGTGTCCGTGCGATCCGTATCCGCTCCCAAGGATCGACTTATTAGTCGACTCAACCGCTGGCTTTGCAATCTTCAGCATGATGGACGCTTTCCAAGGTTTTTATCAAATATACATGAATGAGCAAGACCAAGAGAAAACTGCATTCATAACCGAGCAAGGAGTATATTGCTTCATAGTTATGCCATTTGGGTTAAGGAACGCCGGGGCCACTTACCAAAGCTTAGTAAACCTAATGTTTAAAGAATTAATTGGAGAAATAATGGAAGTCTACGTGGACGACATGCTAGTCAAAAGCATGAATGAAGCGGATCATATAAGACACCTTGATCGATGCTTCCAAATATTGAGAAAATACCGCATGAAGCTAAATCCCGCAAAGTGCACCTTCGGTGTTAAATCGGGAAAATTCTTGGGCTATTTGGTACATCAACGAGGAATTGAGGCCAACCCAGAAAAAATTCGAGCAATAACTGAAATGAAGCTTCCCAAAACCATCTCCCAAGTACAAAGCTTGGTAGGGAAGATCGTAGCGTTGAACAGATTCATATCCAAATCGGCTGACAGAAGTTTGCCTTTCTTCCAAACCCTTCGTAAGGCAAAAAACTTTGTTTGGACAGAAGAATGCGATCGGGCTTTCGACCAGCTAAAAGAATATCTGACGACATCCCCGCTGTTGGCCAAACCAACCAAAGGGGAACCATTATATATCTACATATCGATCTCCGATGCGGCCATTAGTTCAGTCTTGGTCAAAATAGAAGGTTTGGAACATAAGCCTATCTATTACTTAAGCAAATTATTACAAGGGGCAGAGAAGAACTACTTGGAGATTGAAAAATTCGCTTTGGCCTTAGTAGTGGCAGCGCAAAAACTCCGACCTTACTTTTTGACCTACAAAATCGTGGTTTTAACAAATCAACCGCTAAGGCAGGTCTTAGCAAAGCCAGAAGCCTCCGGAAGACTAATCAAATGGGCGATCGAACTCGGTCAATTCGAAATCGAGTACAAACCAAGAATTGCAATTAAAGCCCAAGTATTAGCTGACTTCCTACTAGAAACTCCGACACAAGTGACCGAACCGATAAACAGCCTTAACGATGATATCTTGATCATAGAAAACCAGACCTGGTTAATGCATGTTGACGGTGCTTCGTGCCGAGAAGGAGGAGGCGCCGGAATCAACTTCACCAGACCAAATAAAGAGGATATAAATTATGCGATAACATTGGACTTCGTTGTAACAAACAATGAAGCGGAATATGAAGCGCTGATCGCAGGAATGGAAATGACGATCAAGGCCGAAATTAAAAGCCTTAAAGTATTAACCGATTCAGAGTTAGTACAAAGACAAATAGAAGGCCTATATGAGGCTAAGGAATTTAATATGATCAAATACCTCGCCAAAGTGAAGAAATTGGCTGAAAAATTCGAAAGTTTCGGTATACAGAACATCCCACGCTCGGAAAATAAATGGGCTGATCAACTTTCTAGGTTCACTGGATCCCATGACAGAAAAACCGAAAGGGTGATCAACTGGTTAATCTCCAACGCACCAGCAATCGATATAGATGAGGCACCAGTCGTTGAAATAATGGAAATCGAAGATGCTGAAGAAAACTGGATGACTCCAATGATAGACTATCTTCGAGAAGGAAAATTGCCACCTAACCAAAATGAAGCTTGGAAAATAAAATATCGGGCTCCAAAATATACGTTGGTAGAAGGAAAACTTTATCGAAGATCGGTATCAGGAATTCTTCTGAAGTGCGTCTCCGAATCGCAAACCACCGATATCCTACGAGAGGTACATGAAGGAGACGCAGGAAATCACAGCGGGGCAAGGGCATTGGCTTTAAAATGCCTCCGAACAGGTTATTATTGGCCTACCGTCAACAACGATGCCATTCAATATGTTCAAAAATGTCATCACTGCCAAATCCATGCTAATATATGTCATCGACCAGCAGAAAACATGCACCCTATACCGGTATGTTGGTCGTTCGATCAATGGGGAATGGACATTGTGGGACCGTTCCCAGCGGCTAGATCCAAGAAATATGTCCTGGTCGCTGTTGAATACTTCAGCAAATGGATAGAATGCATCGCCCTTGCACGGATAACTCAGTTCCAAGTGATTAACTTACTGTGGAAATTCGTAGTATGTCGATTTGGCATCCCGAGAATTTTGATTTCTGATAATGGAACCCAATTCGCGGGAAAACAGGTAATTGAATGGTGTTCAAAACTAGGAATTCAGCAAAATTTCACTTCGGTCGGGCATCCTAGAGCGAACGGACAGACTGAGGTAGCAAACCGAGAAATAAAAAAATCCTTGGAAAAAATATTAGGAGCAGCCAAAGGAAAATGGCTTGATGAACTCCCAGGAGTGCTTTGGGCCAATCGAACCACAGTCAGAACTTCAACTGGGGAGACCCCATTCAGTCTAGTATATGGCTCGGAAGCTGTTATTCCTGTCAAAACGTTAATTCCAACACCAAGGATTGAAATGTATGACGACCAGGAAAATGGAAAGATAAGAGAAAATGATATTGATTTAACTGAAGCTCTAAGAGAAAAAGCGGCCGTACGATTGCAAACCACCAAATCAAATATGGAGAAGGCTTACAATCAAAAGGTACGCATACGAACCTTCAAAAAAGGAGAACTGGTTTTGAAAAAGGTAGAAGTATCCAAGCATGTAGGAAAATTACAACAGAACTGGGAAGGACCTTACATTATCGTCGATGTCGGGAAAAAAGGATCATACAAGATTGCACAATTGGATGGAACACCCCTACCAAGGACCTGGAATGCGGTCAACTTTCGGAAATACTATGGGAAATGAATCCTAGTAAATTATCCTTCTTTATTTCTTTTGTTTTATTTTTCCATATTACCTCTACTAACTGTAACAAAAGGCTTTGGCCTAGAAATTATTATCAAAGAATTCTAAATACAAAACAAGAAATTTATTTGAGTAAACTGATTAACGAAGAGTTGAGCCAGAATCGTTCAACGCTCCTTGGAATTCTACGATGGTAGTAATTGAAGATCAAGATACAACGAGTCGAGTATACATTGATCCGCTCAATAAACACTCCTCGATCTACATTTAACGATTACAAGACTTTGGGTATAAAAACCTAAGTCTCAATAAAACGAGTCGAGTATACATTGATCCGCTCAATAAACACTCCTCGATCTACATTTAACGATTACAAGACTTTGGGTATAAAAACCTAAGTCTCAATAAAACGAGTCGAGTATACATTGATCCGCTCAATAAACACTCCTCGATCTACATTAAACGATTAAAAGACTTTGGGTATAAAAACCTAAGTCTCAATAAAACGAGCCGAGTATACATTGATCCGCTCAATAAACACTCCTCGATCTACATTTAACGATTACAAGACTTTGGGTATAAAAACCTAAGTCTCAATAAAACGAGTCGAGTATACATTGATCCGCTCAATAAACACTTCTCGATCTACATTTAACGATTACAAGACTTTGGGTATAAAAACCTAAGTCTCAATAAAACGAGTCGAGTATACATTGATCCGCTCAATAAACACTCCTCGATTATTTTTCAACGATTAAAAGACTTCTGGTATTAAAAACCTAAGTCTCAATAAAACGAGTCGAGTATACATTGATCCGATCAATAAACACTCCTCAATTATTTTTCAACGATTAAAAGACTTCTGGTATTAAAAACCTAAGTCTCAATAAAACGAGTCGAGTATACATTGATTCGCTCAATAAACACTCCTCGATTAAGTCTTCACCAATTATAAAGACTTTTGGTATAAAAACCTAAGTCTAAACAAAAAGAGTTGAGTATACATTGATCCGCTCAATAAACACTCCTTGATTATTTTTCAACGATTAAAAGACTTCTGGTATTAAAAAACCTAAGTCTAAACAAAAGGAGTTAAGTAAAGGAGTAGAAAGAAATGGTTTAGCAAATTATAATGATCCTCAAAGAAAATTACATTATTAGCACAATCAAAAAGATATCACATTTTCAGCATAAAGAGAAGCTCGCTGAAATTTCTCCAAGGGATCCTTCCGAAGAAGCTTATTCATGTCACGAGTAAAAACGCCGGACAAAAGAACACGAGTGGCCTTATCCACTGCGTTTTCGCTCTCATCGTGAACCAAAGAATCGTTCTCAGGATAGCCAGCGGCTCTTTTTCCCTCTAAATGATCCTCGATCATTTCGACCAAAGTAGGCTTTGGATGATTATTGCCGAGTAAAGAAAGATCGTTACCAGAACGACCATAACAATTCCTTTTCCTATCCACCGGGTTGTCATTGGAATGAGGCATCGACCAGCTGCGACATCCACGTATTCCCAAAGATGTCCTAAGCTGGAAAGGGGGATAACCAGATCCGGTTCCCTGGCGAACAGGGGAGTCTTGAGAAAAATCTGGAGATTCCTCTCTATTCTCCTCAGACTCATGACTCAACTCCAATTTTCTCTTCCGAGATGCTCTCTACTCAATAGGAATGTTCTCTATTGTTTTGATAGATTTAGACAACACCATTTTTCCTTTTGAAGAATGTCGGGAATTTTCTACCATATGAGCTGAAAAAGAAACACGACCAAAGTCAGATTTTGTGCAAAAATGGGATCATCATAACACTATGCTGAAATAAACACTTACCAAGTGAATCAGATGACGAAGGGATTGGAAAAATATGAGCACTCAATCCCGCTTTGCGAAGAAAAATTTCTCCTATAAGAAGAGCACTCTGATATTTGTTGGCACGCATAGCCTGGATTTCACCGATAAACTGAGGATCGTCGGGAATAAGTTCACCAGTCGGCAGGCGACCTCCGTAAACCCATTTGGAGTCATGATCCCACGAATAGGGCGTAGTCGAACCATCTGCCAAACGAAGATCAGATGGTGGACGAACAAAGAAAAAATGAGATTTCCAGGAAGGGTTGCTAGAAACTGGGGAGTCAAAGATTGCGCGACTAGGTTTCTGACTAGCGAAGAAATATCCGCGATTGGAGGAACTAGAAATGTTAAAACGAAATAATTGCGTGAAATTGCGAAAGGAGGGTCGGAATCCTTTCGCTATCATCAAAACAGAAAAACTACGAATGCCACGGAATTTGGGACTAATTGAGTCAGGGAGACACTGAATATTTTCAAAATATCAAGAAAAAGGGCAGACAACGGAAGACGCAGACCGCTATTAAAATGGGCTGTGTAAAAGGCTCGACATCCCTCCGACGGAGATGTAACCCTGTCAGTAGGAGAAGGGAGAACTATCTCGGAACCTTCCGGGAAATATTTGGTATAATTGCTCACGACCTCAGAGAAAGTATCCACAGTATAAGCGCAAGCAAGATCCTCAATCGGTTCAGAAATTTGAGGAGCTGTACCTTTGCCTTTTTTAGCTCTGGCAGCCACATCTGTATCAGACAGAATTTGCACCTTAAAAGTGTCCTCAGTAGGAACAATAAATTCAGATACCCCAACCTGCTCGCTTGAAGGATTAGAATGTAGCACCTCCTCGATAGTTGGAGCGACTCTCTCACTTAAAGACAAGGAAGATTTTCTCATAGAAGCCATTCTTGGGATTCTCGGAATATATGAATCGATAGAAAGAGTTTCGGAAAGACAAACGACCAATCAAGAAAATGACTGCAAGATTAAAGGAAGCATAAAGTAAAAAAATGACTAATATAACAGTCACCTATTTATAGGGAAAGGAGAAAAGATGTTTCGAACTTCTCGCGGCCGATCGCATTCCCGCCAAATGGGAAAAAGTGAAACACTTCCTCAAAGGGACACGTAGCGGTTCATAATTGGGACAAAAAGACGACTATCTATGAGGCGTAGTACTCTTTTCCTTACTTAAGATTTTTTCCCATCGGGTTTTTTCTTAAGAAAGGTTTTTAGCGAGGCACAATTCATAGAAATTACAGTCGAAATTGACCTTCTACTTCTACGAGCTTCTATTACATATACGCTCGAAGAAATGAGGGAGTACTGATGGGGCTAATTCGCACCTCTTATAATTATTCGAATAGACTAAAGGTTATGGAATCGGTTCGACCAGACAAGCCCATTCGGGAGCATCTATCGACCCAGCTGGATGCGATCCTCCTCAACGAACAGGATACAATCCGGGCACAAGAAGGACAATGGGCCGAGTCCTATTAGAATTATGTTTCCTTATAAAACTAGGTTAATCATGATATAAATACCTAGTTAATCATTGTATTACACACATTCAGGATACTGAGTTGATACCTGCATAAAGGCATAATCAAAGATTATTCAATAAGAAAAACTTATTCTTTACATTCATATTCGTATTCATTGATTGTCTTGATTACTAATCGTTCCCTTCAAATTGTTCTTCCTTGAGATTGATCCATCCTGAATAAAGTAACAGAGCCCTTTAAATCGTATATATTAAAGATCCCCCAACTTCACAATTTCACAGATATAATTAACCCAACGAAATTCGATTAAATCAGCATTGCAAAGAATCTCATCCTCAAATTGTTTGAACCCTGCACCCTTTGACTCATTTTGCTAAAATGGCTAAAAAAATTAACTAAATTAGAATGGGATGAGAGAAAATATAGTAGTATGATTTTGAGTGGAGTAGAATGTTGTAATGGAATCATATATAATAGATAAGATAATTGATTATGTAAGCGCTTGCATCATCCGCAATTTTAGATGAGTGGGTACACCATGCAATTGGTTGTCCAAATCCATCTGCTGATAAGATAATTAATGATGTAAGCGCTTGCATCATCTGCAATCTTAGATGAATGGATAAGACATACGTCACCTTGCAATTGGTTGTCCAAATCCATCTGCGGATAAGATAATTGATGGTGTAAGCGCTTGCATCATTCACAATCCTAGATGAGTGGATAAGACTTACGTGTCGCCTTACAATTGGTTGTCTAAATCCGCCTACAGATAAGAGATAGGGTGGTTTACAACAAACACCTTGCAAGGGGTGTCCTTGTAATTTTATAAACTATAGGGGGTTTTCTGTAATTTGATTTGTAATTGTTAATAGCACTTTATAATTGATAATATTGTGTTGAAAGTTTAATGAAATAAAATTATGATAAACATCAAATTTATTATTTGCTGACACATTTGGTGAAATACCATGGGAGATCAAACCAAATCATATTCTCTAAAAATGGTGAAATGGTGAAATATTATTATTATATAATTTGGTGTAAATTTTGATGAAAAATATAGGAGGCCAAAAACACCATTCTTTCACCAATTAAAAATGGTGAAATTGTGTGTTAACCATAGGAGATCAACTCATCTCCATTATACCAAATATACGATTTGGTGAAAAAAATGATGATAGCAATGGGAGATGCTCTAATTACCACCCTATCATTCAATTAGTGAAAGAAATTGAAACTTTAATTCAAATAATAACATAATTTTGAAGATTTTATGAATTCTAAAAGTCGGTTGGGGTAGTCATAACAATTTCCTTTGAGCCAGTAAAAAATTACTCCCGTACCGTACAATAATTAACTACTAACTAATTAGTTAAAGGGAAATTTTTTAGTTCCAACCTCCCCTCCATATGAACCACATCGATCTATTAAATCTCAAACTTGATTAAATTTTTGGGGTTGAACCTGCAAATTTTAAAATCATATTTTATTTTGGTTACATATGATGGGTTCAAAATTTTATGGGACCTGCACCCACTAACTGGAGCTGAACTAGGTTGACTTAAGTTAGTCTTAATAAGAGTAATTAATTCTAAGATATATATGTGGGTCAAATTTTAAACCAATTAACCAAAAGTTTTTTTTTTTTTCTTTTTTTTGCAAAGAACCAATTAACCAAAAGTTAGTTTTGCGGAATTTCACTCCAACATATTTAAGGTCATAATATTAGAAACAATAATGAATGTTTCTTCGTTCAAATGTCAATTGTCCTAGCTTAATTGGACTAATTTTGAGATCTAGTGGCTTTTGGGTATATACGTAAAGATAACAACGATAATTAGTTACACAGTTCTAGTAATAAATTCCAGATCGATGTGATTCTATCATTCTACAAAATGTCCTTTAATTTGTAGAAAATCGGACCGTTGACTGGGCGTTTATCTTTTGTTATAATCCCTCCCTCCCAATTTTCTTCCTTCTATTTTTATTGCGATGTCTCAAAACATGACTCCCTTTCTCTTTCAAAAAATAATAAAAATTTACTTTTTCAATAAATTGTCTAAAACTCAGTGTCAAACCTAAAGGGAGAAAAATTATTGAGAGGGAGTATATGTTACCCCTATGGATTTCTCTTTGTAATAGCTAGCTAGAGGTTTCGGTAATTATAAGATGTGTCTAATTAATACTATAATAACTTGATGGAATAATATTTTATCTCATAATTAAAATACTTATTAAGAGAGTATATTATCAATCTTATTTGATCATTATATCTTATATAGGGCCATAAGAGGGTATTATAAGGGTAAACACCGGTTAATGATCCCTTTTATTATTAACTTTTTATAAAGTGATCTCTTTTGTGTTTTTTTTTTCACGTTAGTCCTCATTATGAATTATTTGTTCTCTGGTCATCTTCAAATGGTTCAAGTTGAACTAAAGTGTCAAAAGCAGTTTTATGAGAGACTAAAAAGTGTAACACTATAAGTCAAAGACCTCTTGTAAATGACTAAAGTGGAACAAATAGTTCATAGTAGGGATATGCAAACGGTAAAACCGAACCGAACCGTACCGAATTTTGGTATACCGCGGCCGGCTGATTCGGTATTCTGGAATCTCGTACCGTTTGTCAAACCGAAATTTTCGGTTCAGTTCGATTCGGTAAATTATCGATTCGGTACGGTTCGGTTTGATTCGATAAAAAAAACCGAAAAAAATTAAACCAAAAATAATTTGTCTTGAAAATAATAATCTGCCTCCTACTACTTTCACCATCCATTGAAGTTGAATAGAAATCATAATTTATGATTCATAAAGACCCCCTAGCCTCAGTATTCTCTACAAAAATTAATTTAGCATCCTTCAAGTTTGGGGTTCTAAATGCAATTAGAGCCCAATTTATTGAGAAAAAGCAAAAGGAACAAAATTGGGCATATAAAATTTGGACTGTACCTCTGTAAATTACAAATCCGGGCCGAGAGAAAGAGATGGTGGAGGAGCGGAGCAGGATGGCGGTGCGTCGGCAAGGTGGGGGTGGGTGGTGCTACGGCGCGGTGGGATTTTGAATTGACGAAGAGGAAGATTTGGGTTTTGCTCTAGGGCAGTCCATAGAAGAAGTGAGAAGATTTTACTGCAGTAGACTTTCAGAGCTGGTGGGAATAAAAATCATAAAGGTGAATTTACCATCTTCAATTTGGAACGAGCAGGGAGTTTGCCATCTTCAATTTCCAACCGGTATTTACTCTTTATAAATCAGGATTAAAAAAAAAATTGGTATACCGGTTCGGTTCGGTAAACCTGTCGATTTTACCGAAAACCGAATGCCCCCAAGGATCGGTAATCGGGTTCGTACCGAATACCGAACCGAAAATTTGGTTTTGTATTCGGTACATAGCGAAATTTCGGTTTTGACACAATCCGGTCGGTTTACCGGATCGTGCACAACCCTAGTTCATAGTGGGGACTAACGTGGAAAAAAAATATAAGAAAAACCTTTCTATAAAAAATTAATGATAAGGAGGACCATTAATGCTGTTTACCCTTTGTGTTGAATAGAAGTACATTAAAAAAACAAAAACATTACAAAAAAACTATATTCTTCATTCCAATAAACATTACAAAAACAAATATTTCAAACACATATTCATAATATATAAAAACTCATTTTTTATTTCACAAATAGAATAGAAAAAAAAAAAGTGGGATCAAATTATGTTGGGAAAGGATTAAAACCAGTTTGTACCATAGTTTCCAAAGGCCCAAAAAGGGGTCGTGAGAGATCATTCCAATCATACCAAAAAGGGCTCGAGATTCAATGGAACTTGATTCAAATCAGAAAGAAATGCACGCATGAAAATGGCAACTATGTGTGACGATTTTTCATTTTGTTTCAAAATAATATTGTTAGTTACTGTCAAGAACTCGATTTGATTAATGTCTAGTCCAGTTTCCTCCTCCACTTCTCTAGCTGCACATTCTTCAAAGCTTTCACCTAAAAGAAAAAGTGGAGAAAAGATATTCTAACATATTGGACCCAAAAAATAATGTTTAGCTAGTTAGATTGTCCACTTACAAAACAAAAAAAAAAAAAAGAAAAAAAAGAGGTTTTTGGCACTTTTGCATCGTGAAATTATAGGATCTTAACAATTTGTATCTTATTTAAAAGTTTTTGGCACTTTACACTTTTAAAATATAACTTATTTGGCATTTTACACTTTAAAGTGTGTTTTGATGAAAAAAATTATAGATTGAATAGTAGAATAGTCATTTTCGAATATTTTTTGCACTTTCTGCCATGGAAATATATATTTTGACACCTTGCACTATGAAAATATAGAATGCTGGCACTTTAAATCCTAAATGTATTTTCTTTGGCATTTACAACATTGACTTAAATAATTTGGCACATTATTTATTTTAACCAAACTACTAGCTATCCGTGATTAAGTAAGAACACTTTTTTTTTTAATAATTTTAAAATGCTAGTAGTAAATAATTTTAGAATTTTAAGGGTGCAAAGTGTTATACAAATTATATTCCTAGGGTGTAGAGTGTCAAATTTGTTTGATCAGGGCGAAGAGTGCAAAAGTTTAATTTTTTTCAGGGTATAAAGTGCAAATATTCTATATTTTCATGGTGGCAGAGTACCAAAATATATATTCCCAGGGAGGAAAATGTCAAACAATGAATATTCTACTTTTCCATATATGAATGTTTCCATCAAAACACACACTAGAGTGTAGAATATCAAATACATTGTATTTACAGGGTACAAAGTACCAAAACTTTCAAGTCATGATGCAAAGTCCATTCTATGGTGCAAATGCCAAAATCCCAAAAATTCAATATTTTTCAAAAGCTAATTAGAAGTGTAACATTTGTCCTCTTATTCTTGAGATAAATATAATATTCAATTTATCTTATATGATTTAAACAAAAAGCATTATTGTATTCCGCTGTGAAAATTTTAAGTATCAATTTACCCTCTTTCATATTGATTGTGGGGACAAAAGAAGTTTAAAGGACAAAATTATCATTCCGGGAGTAAACTGGCACAGAGAAATTAAAACAAGGGATACACCGGTCAATATAAAGTAAGACGAGAGCGTTTACTCTACCACATAAAGGAACACAAAAGAGTCATCTAGATCTGCTACATATAAAAAGATACATGGAGGCAGCCAACTACATATTTGTATTTAAATTTAAAATTGGTCCAAGTATATAGTACCTAAATGAGGATATTTTTTTCAGACCATACTTTTCTTATTATATTTTAAAAATGATAGAAAGACAATATAAGAGCTTGTTTGTTTGGTGTTTGGAAAAGTAGTTTGGGAATGTAGTGAAGAATTGTGAAATAATCTCGATTTGCATAATGTTGTTTGTTTGAATTTTGAGAGAGTGGTGTGAGAAATAAAGTAGGTATAAGTTTTTTTGGAAGAGTTAGTTTATAGGTGTAAGATGTGTAAGACTTTATGTCAAATCAGAGTAAAAAATTTATATATGTTTTGTTTAGAGAGAAGAGAATTGTTGTTTGTTTAAATTTTAAGAGAGTAGTTTGAGAAAATTGAGAGATGAAAAATTTATTTCAAAAAATAGAAAACATATTTGTTTGGCATTTTTCAAATACGATTTTTTTTTTTGAAAAACGCCAAACAAACATGCCCTAAGTCTTTTATAAAAGATAGTAAGTTTAAAATATTTATTTTTTTAAATTAAATTAAACATTATAAATATAATAAGGGTAAATTGCCATGAACTCTTTGTCCACCTGCAAGTTAGTAGAATCTACTCTTACAAAATTTGTTTATCAAATTAATTACTGAAAAAGTCAAGTTTCCCAAAAATGATTTTTGTTTGTTTTTTTTTTCCTTCTAATTGTTGGGCCAAAGATGCATCTAGTACCTTCATAAAGATTGTTATCTGTAATATCTATTTGCAAAACAAGGTCCTTGTATTTAAGTTATTTAGTAATTAACATGTCCCCTGAATTACTTCGTATATTTAAATGATAAAGGTGAGCGATTAATATTGCCAAACAAGAAAAACAAGGTATAGATAAATAAAAAAGGTTATACTTATAATTATTAAGTTGACAAAAGAAAATTATTATAGAGAGAAAAAGAGTAACCAAATTCAAGATGACCACTTAATAGAGCGAATGTGTCGCGGGCAATGGAGGAGCTGCCCCGCCCTAGCATAACTTTGTTTCCCTTTAGCAAAAACACCACGACCGCCACACTCGGCGGTGGCCTTGCTTTCACCCCCACGCCCCGGCCCTGCTCATTCATATTATTCTCATCCATTTTTTTATATTTAATTAATTATGTTATGTGATCGAGCACTAATTTAATTGTATCATATACTCTAATTAAGTCTTTATATCATCAATTAGTAAACTAAATTGAAGACCGACCTAATAAACCTTGACTATTCACATAATATATTATTATTATTTACTGTTTATTACTTGGGCTGCACGATCGAGGATGACTCAAGTCTAATATGATATTAAATTAAGGCCTCAAAGAAGATCCGTGTTGGAATTTCTGACTTAATATTAAATTCCACGTGTTTAAATAAAATATATATAGATAGAACGTATACGTATAATTATTATTTTACCCTTAATATTGTAATCATAGACCAAAAAATTCTTCCTCCGGCCCAAGTATTTAAAAATTAGAGGGAAAAAATCCTAACTGGCGGGAGTCTAGACCTTGTACGACACCGTATTAAGCATTTGAAATTTTCAACAAAGAGCGAGCCCTAATTGATTTTTCTTCACCTATTGAAAAAGAAATAGGTAAAATTGCAGAAAACGTCCCAAATTAATTACTGATTTTGAATTTTCATCCCGAACTATTTAACTTGGCTAATTTTGTCCCGTAATTTAATATTTTTTTGGAATATCGTCTCAAACTAATTACTAATTTTGATTTTTCGTCCCAAACTATATCAACTCGCAAAATTTCGTCCCATAATTTACCATTTTGTATGAATTTAGTCCCAATATTAAATTTCTAATTTAATGAAAATGATGTTCAATCTTGTAATTAATTTGGGATGAACTCTGCAATATTATATAATTATTTATGTTAAAATTTACCATGTCATGACACTTAACCAGCCATATGATAATTCATCGGCAAATGCGCAATTCCGACTTATAATTATGGTGGGACGATATTCCAAAAAAATATTTAATTACGGGACGAAATTCGCCAAATTAAATCAAATTAAATAGTTTAGGACGAAAATCCAAAATCAGTGATTAGTTTGGGACGATTTTTTCAATTTTGCCAAAGAAATATATAGAAACAGTGACTCGCCGAAAATGGAGAATGATGGGCTGAACTCAAGGCCGAAAGTTGCGGTGGTTGTGTTTGTGCTGAAAGGAAACAATAAGGTGCTGTTGTGGCGGCGCCGCTCTTCAGTTGGCCGTGACTGTTAGAATATTTCCCCATATATCTATCTCATACTAAATCATTAAGAGTCACAGTAATAAAATTGAATACGTAGCAGTGTCCATAGTGAGCGATTAGTCTGTTGCGGAATATTGGAATCGATCACTGGTATGAATTGGATCGACCGGGTACGAGGCCTTCCTCAACCAAATCGCCTTTTTCCTAAGGTTGTCTTCTTGATGGGGAGAAGAGAATGATATATTGATTTGGTGTGTTGGGGACCATAACCCTTATGCTCTTTATATAGGAAGAGGACTAGGGTTCCCATAATTCCCTAGAACTCTCCTAAATAGGTATCTACCCATTATTTAGTCCACATTAATATTGGAGTTGGTAACTAATTAGACCACTTAATGTTAATCCAATAACTTTATAATAGCTACCATAATTGATTAAATAGTCTAATTAGGATTAGGAAATAAAATTTTCTAACAATCTTCCACTTGGGCTATTTATTAATCTTGAATCAATTATGTCACAAATTTCCTTAAGCGCGCGTCCGCATGCTATTTGTCGTTAGACTTACTTAAACAATTTGGTACATCTTATACATTAGCAATGAAACTACCGCGGCTTTTATCACAGTATAGTCGTGACTAAACCCCGATGATCACCATACTAATATACTCAATGACATAGATCAAATGTGGATGAGTAGCATGGAAATTACATACAATGTGGTCTTATACATGTCTATTTCCAACTGGTCCTTCTTACGTACTTTCTTAACCATATGTAAAACCACAGTAGAAAATCCTTTACTTTACTTTCAGAGTAATCAATTCATACCATAAACCTTAAGTCTGTACAGAAAACAACCATAAACATGTCATGAAAAGCATTAAACCAAAATAAACTCCCACTAAACAGACACATCATAAGGTTTGATGATGTCCACAAGAGTTTCATCCTCACGAAATCACCTTAGGCGGCCAACCTTTGGTGAATGGATCTTTAACCAAAATTCTTATACTTATATGCTTTATTGACATTTGAAAACTCTGAAACTTTATTTGACATTAAGTCACATAACACTTAGAACAACATCGATATTTAGTCTTTTGACATAAATATCAATTGTAAATGATAATTCTTGTGTAGTGATCAAATACTGGCAATAAGTCCAGTCGGATAATAGCCTTCCTTTGGGCCGACGTACTATCTACATGGATAATAAAGTTGTCACATATTTATCACCAAATGTATACGTGTTATTCAGCCAATCAAAGGTCTTCCTTTGGGCAGATCAATTTGATCGCATGAGTAACATATATACTAATAAAATAAAAATCGAAGTATCATATAATCTCTAAAAGATTTGATCTCATAAATGTGAACATGTAAGCCTTAGTTTTGTACTTTTATTGCCATGCTTGAATCACTCAAGTATCAACCCAAAATTTTCACGAAAATGTTTGAATTGAGTGCAAACTTGAGCATACATTCTTCATTCTCGATGCAGAAGGAAACTTATGTATATCTTTTCTTTAAGGATCTTATTTGGGGCATTATTTAAGATTTCACTTGTCTCATTACCACCACAAGGAATACATATTTACTCCCACTGAACTTGAGATATTCCAATTATCAATGAAATTCACCTCAGAAACATAAGAGGTGAACTTAATAAGAAAGTTGTGATACTGTTGACAGGAAACCTACCTAAAAGACGGGTCTTGTAAGAGGATCTCCTTAATAACAATTCTTGAGGTTGTTGAGTTTGTTTTATAGGTACTTCATTCTTGTCTTGTTGTAGAGAAATTTCAAGATTAAACTTGAGCCTTGTTATCATTCTCTTGAGATGAAATTAAGTCTCGAACAACAATTATGTATTGAAACCCAATCACTGATGCTGAAATATTCATCTTTATAGGTGATGACAACAAAATTGAAGTTTAAGTCATAGGAACTTTTAGATTATACTTGAGAACTAGTTTTTTATTTGAATTTTTTATAAAACTTTAGTTGGATCGTTTTTTTTAGACGTAATTTATCATTATTCTGGAGAAATAAAGTTTTCCTTGTTCTTCTAAAAATAATAAAATTAATTTTATTTAAAATTCAAATTTTGTTGGTTCTAGTTTTTAATTGATAATCTTATGAATTTGGAACTAGTTCCTAAACGAAATTCACTAGTTACAAAATAAAACTTAAGTGAAAATTTTGTCAACTTATGACACAAGCATTTGGTTTACACATTTTCTGAAAATTTATAGGCTTTTGTCAGATATGATTCTTAGTCCCCTAATTTGACAGATTTTTTTTTTTTTAATTTTGTCAACTCAAGAATGCAGTATACATCATTAACAGTGATACATCAAAAGCATTGTCCAACTAAGGCATGGTCTTATAGACCATAAAAGAAAATTGGATTAGGGATGGTTAGTTGTTAATTTATTGGTAAAATTAAGTGCTCTCAAAGCTACAAGTTTTAAGATCCCACATAAAGATCCTTTTATCAAACGAAAAATGTGATTTTTCTTGAGGATATTGAGTTTAGGGGGAAGAAATTATAAGGAATGTTGTCTTTGAAGTAGAATCTGTCCTTTACGAGGATTGGGTTTCAATATCTTATTGTTGTTGAGTTTGTTTTATAGGTACTTCACTGTTGTCTTGTTGTAGAGAAATTTCAAGATTGAACTTATAATAAGGAATGTTTTCTTTGAGGTAGAATCTGTCATTTACGATGATTGGGTTTCAATACCTAATTGTTGTTCGAGACTTAGTTTCATCTCAAGAGAATGATAATCAGGCTCAAGTTTAATCTTGAAATTCATACTGCCATAGTATACTGCCGTGTGCCATAGTATACTGTCGTGTGCCACTTTGATGGTCTAAAGACTTTTATTTATTGAATATGTTAAGTTTTGGGCCCACTTGATATGTATTGATCCACATGATAATATATCAATTTTGTTGTCATCGCCCATAAAGATGAACATTTCAGCATCAGTTGGCGGTCGACTCCTCAGGCAACCCCTTCTTCACACGCCATGCAGCGTACTTGGGACACTGTTTCTTCATGTGTCCTGTCTTCTTGCAGAAGTAGCAAGTAAAACCTTCATCCTGCTTCTTTTGAGAAGATTCTTCTGCAGTAACATCAATTCTCTTCCTTTTCTTGTTCTAAGAAGTTGAGGCTAAGTGAGCACTTTCAATCTTATCTCGTTGTTGTCTTTCTTCTTCTTCACACAATGAGATATAAGCTCATTTAGGGACCATTTGTCTTTTTGAGTGTTATAACTCACTTTGAATTGCCCAAAGTGTATTGGAAGAGAAATCAAAACTAAGTGCACGAGTAAGTCATCAGACAACTCTAACTTTAGTGACTTTAGTTTTGATGCGAGATTAGACATCTCCATTATGTACTCCCTTATGTTCCCATTACTTTTATATTTCATTTGAGACGAGTTTCCCCAGAAGGTTACTCGCCTCAGACTTTTCATTTTTGGCAAAATATTGCTCAATTTCCTCAAGGAACTTCTTAGCGCTTTTGTCCTCAGTAACAAAGCCCCTAAACACTTCCGGAATAGAACGCTTCATGATCATCAAACACATTCTGTTGGATCGATCCCATTTTTCTATTTTGACCTCATTGAGGTCTTTCGAAGTAGAAATGGGTCGGTCCTCTCTTAGTGCTTGATCCAAGTCCATACAATCGAGAACAATTTCTACGGTGTCTTTCCAAAGTTTGTAGTTAGTCCCATTCAACATCGGGATATTGCTGATTTGAGTAGAAACATTTGTGGCAGCAGTAAAAGCAACTGTACAGAGAAAAACACTTTCACATAAATATGCAGTCGCAAAACTAACATTTATAAATTTTCATATTGGGAATCCATCTCAGGATACCTAACACAACATTAATGTTTAGCCTTTGGGCAGAAACATCAACTTGCTAGTGGTACTCCTAACGCAATAATCAAATATAGATAATAAATACTGTCAAACAATAACCTTCCTTTGGGCCGATTATTATTCACATGTAAACTTGATAATTATCACATATTTATTACCGCAAGTACGTTTATTATTCGGTCAATTAACAATCTTCCTTTGGGCTGACTGTTGATCACATGAATAATAAATTTACTAATTTTAAAAAGGATGAATATTATTATTTGGTCAAATCATAGTCTTCCTTTGGGCCGACTATAACTCACATAAATAAAAATATTGATATGAAAATTATTGAAAACGTCTTTATCGAACATGCTGTTTTCATACATAATTGTTCTTACAAAAAAAAAAAAAATAGTTCACAATTTTACAAAAAAGGGAAACTCGGAATAGATCCTTCAGCAGCCCAAAAAATTTTCCCAAAAAAAACAAGTTCTTTGCCGAAAACACGAAAAAGCTTTTCTCAGCAAAACAAAAAATATTCAGCAAGGCATTAAAGCAAATTGATATCTTATCATGTGGATCAATACATATCAAGTGGGCCCAAAACTTAACATGTTCAATAAATAAAAGTCTTTAGACCATCAAAGTGGCACACGGCAGTATACTATGGGCAAAAATTCAACTTTGGTACCATAGAATAGGGCAATTTTTTTATTTTCATACCAAAAGTCCAGAATTGATACTGCCGTTAGTTTTTCAGCGGCCGTTTAACATTCTCCGTTAACTGCACGCGAGGGGCACGTGTGTGAGTCAATCTGCCCGTATATACAACTCAGGTCAGCCAATTTCCCTCCAAAAAAAGCATTCTCTCTTTCACTCTCCATTTTGCCGCGAAATTAAGCAAATTAGGGCAAAAAAAAAATGTATTTTCTTCCTTCAAAAAATTAAGCTCAATTCTCAACTATTAATGGCTTCTTCTTCAAGCTCAAGCTACAGGAGACGTACTCCCTCACCTCTGTTGCCGACTTGCTACTGTCACGAAACGGCCTCACTGAAGACATGTTGGAAGGGTGATAATGCGGGTAGGAGGTTTCGTTCTTGTGATAATTACAAAGTGGGTAATAGTTGTGGTTTTTTTGTATGGGGAGATCCTCCCATATGTGAAAGGTCGATGTCTATAATCCCGGGATTGTTACGCCGGTTGGACAAAATTGAGGCCGAAAAGGAAGCCTAACATGAGAAAAGAGAGGCAATGGAGCAAAAAAAGGAAGAGGCAAAAAAGATGGTTCGGATTTTGGGAGCATGCTTAGGTTTGAGTTGGATGTTTTTCATTTGTGTGTGGATTTTGTAAGTTTGAAGACTTAGATAAAATGTCCAGAATTTAGGCTTGTTTGAGGTTGTGTTTAGTAGTGTAATTGTCTAGATTTATGCTCTGTTAGCTTTTTTAGTGTAATTGTCTTAGTGTATTCTTTGTGTAAGTGTTGGCTTTGTCTATGTTGTCCAAGTGTTTAGTGCATAAATGATGTTTTTTTAAGTGGATGTTGATGCATTTACTTCCTCTGTTTTATGAATTTTAACATTTTGGTATATATCCTAAGTGTAACAAAAAATGATAAATGTTTTAAAATAACAAATGACATGTATTTATTCAACAAACACACTAACACTATAATAAAAATGTATACTTCAAAAATAACTTAAATACATAAGATATCTTCATAAATACCAATATCACCATATCATAATTCAATATCCCATCATCCAAATTCACAAAATATACAGTTCAATATCACCCTAAGCCACATTACCTATAAGGCAGTGAGCAAAAATTTACCAAAATATACCACATCCCATCAAAACAAAATATGGGACAAATAGTTGACTTAAGCCACAGTATATACCAAAATAATCACATCCCATCAAAACAAAAAATTAACTAGTATTTGT
The DNA here is from genome assembly GCA_038501285.1 of Penstemon eatonii. Classification (NCBI taxonomy): domain Eukaryota; kingdom Viridiplantae; phylum Streptophyta; class Magnoliopsida; order Lamiales; family Plantaginaceae; genus Penstemon; species Penstemon eatonii. The sequence goes on along the minus strand of CM076710.1, from coordinate 32,589,153 downwards.
CTTAAGCCACATTTTACTCAAAATATACCAAATATACCAAAATATTCATATCCCATCAAAACAATCTTTCACTTAAGATTCTTGGCACTCTTCAATGTTTTGCATGCACCAGGTAGGTTAGCCAGAGTGACATACTTTTTGCCATCAATAACAGTCATTGGAAATGGAGGAGGTGCACCAGGATTTGGTTGGAAACTAGTTGGAGCATGACCTCTAATATTAAGTGTTGGAGCAATAGGATTGCAAGATGGTGGCAAGGGAAAACTAGGAGTTAAGAAGTCAGGTTGAGACTGAACCTGTGCAAATGAAGGTTAAATAAGTTCAATAATGTACTATGCTTTTCTTTTGCCAAAAAAAAAAAAAAAGGTAACAAATCAAGTTTAAAAACTTAATCTTACTTGAGAAGGCAGTGGGGCATCATCATCTATATTCAATTATGTAGGTGCACTTGAGGGATTATTGACACCATTTGATTTGCCCCTCTTATTTACCTATGACAATAATATTAGCAACATTATATAAGCAAAAAAAACTTAAACAATGACATAAAAGAAGCAAAAAACTAACCTTTCCTGATCCACTGGCTTCACAAGAATTTTTTTCTCTTATTTACCTATGCAATATTATAAGTTAGCAATTTATCAAAATAAAAATTAAATGGTCTTGAAATTTGAAAATAAGTATGTATAATACCTTTGGAGGCACAACTGCAGTAGGTATATTAGACACATCACTGCTACTTGCATTTGTTTCCCCCCCCCCCTCTTTACCTATGACAAGTATTAGATAATTACATAATATTTCATCAAACATAGCAAAATTCACAAAATAAAGTACAATACCTTCAATTTTTGTGCTGGAAGATTAATTGGTGCTTCAGTTTGAGGTTCCTCACTTTGAGGAGATTCTTGTGCTCCTTCATTTTCTTCACCCTTCCTTCTTGGGCATCCATTTCTGTTATGACCACGTACTCCACAGTATTGACATGTCATTTTATAACTTTGTTTCTTCATTTTCTGCACCCCCGTGTTTTTCTTTTGTTTCCCTTTCTTAGGTTCATCACCACTCCTTCTTCTTGCTTTGGTTGGCCTACCTTTTTTTCTTCCAAAACTTGGTGGTAAAGGGGGTATTCTGCCTGTTTTTGTCCACATTTGTGGTCCATTCAAGGGCATAATATGTGGTGCATATGCCCTGTTAAATGCTTCAACTGTATAACAAGGGTTGACATAGTCCTCAGGGTTATAAACCATGTAATTAATGGCACTCATTGCATGAGTGCATGGGATTCCAGAAAAATCCCAGGACCTACATGAGCAACTATGTTTCTCTAAGTCAACAGTGTATTGCTCCCCTTCAGAACAATGTATCTCAAAATGGATGTCATTTGACTTTAATGGAATGCAGTTTGCTGAAGTTTGCATCCTTTTCTCAAGAATTTTCCTAATTCTTGGGCAAATTTTTTGGCCACCCCACTTTTTCTTTGCTTTGTCTCTGAGCTGTTGAAACCTAACCATTATATGTTGCCTGATCCACTATAAGCAAGTAAGAATTGGCCTTTCTCTAGCCTCCATCAGATTACCAATAAAAGTTTCACAGATGTTGTTCAAGATTGCATCATAAATTGAATATGTGCTCATGTGTGATCTGCTCCACTGGCAAGGAGGCTTGTCTTTCATCCAGTCACTCAAACCAGACTCTAAGTCTAAAAACTTCTTATACTTCTTTTGAAATTGTGGAAGATTTGTTGCTCTGGCTGCACCCCACAATGCTTGCTCAATTGGCAAGTCTTTAAATCCTCCAGAATTTTGCATATTGTCAATCAAATGCTTGACACAGAACCTGTTTTCTGCACCTGGAAATACAGCCTTAAATGCAGGTACAAGCCCCTTTTGTTTATCAGAAATGAAAGTATAAACATCAGGCCTTTCAATATTCAGATCCTCCCTTAACAGCTCTAAAAACCATATCCATTCAACCTTAGACTCAGTGAGTACTATAGCATATGCTATAGGATACAAACTGTTGTTTGGATCAACTCCAACAGCAGTGAGCAGAATTCCTGTGTGTGGCCCCTTCAACCAAGTCCCATCAACTCCTATGAATGGTCTACAGGCAGCCAAGAACCCATCCCTCATAGGTTTCAATCCTACATAGAATCTTTTAAATTTCTTTCTACCATTGCTATCAGATTCTTCAGACTGGTTAAGTATGATAGTAGATCCTGGATTCTGTCTTCTCAACTCAGCTGCATAGTCCCACAACTTGTTATATTGTTCATCATAATCTCCTTCTATTTGTGTGATAGCCAGTCTCTTTGCTCTGTAAGCTTGCTGTTTTGAAATATGACATTTAATGTCTCTAATACAATCCAGCCTGAATCCTTTAACACTCCTATTTGGATCACTTCTAAATGCATCCTCATATTTCTTGGATAGCCAACTTGATTTGACATTCTTACAGTGGGCATTTGATCCACAACTGTGATTAGGGTCATACTCCCTAATTTGATATGCATCATCATCCTTTATTTTCAAGGCATGCAAATGCCATTGACAACCTTCTGCAACACATTTTGCATAAATTCTCCTCAATTCATTAGTTGTGATCTTTATGTTCCTCATGGTATTCACTGCATGTGACTGCACTGCTTGTCTAAACTCTTTCCTTGAGCTAAAAATCTGCTCCAATTGAAACCTAGGGTTCAAAATAGTATCAGGATAAAAAACTGTCACTGTCTCTTCACCGTAAGGCTCCCAATTTAACTCTTCATCAGAATCTAAAATCCCCCCACCATCACTAAATGATTCATTACCACTATTTTGATTCTCCTCAAAATCTGGATCTACATTACCATCAAACAATTCATCACCACTATTATGGTTCTTCTCAATATCTGGATCCACATTACCCTCAAACAACTCATCATCATCAGTTGGATCAGATTCCTCAACATAGTCAGAGTCATCATCCTCAACATAATCAGCTACAATAGGTGGACTAGGTTGACTATGAGGACTAGGAACAACAACATGTGGACTTTGTGGACTAGGAAATACAAGAGGTGGACTTACTTGTGTAATTTTTCTACCAACTGATCAACCTGTTCCCAGAATGCACTGTTCTCCACTAGTTCATCTTCTTGGTTCCTGTTGCTGTTTATGTCCTTAGCCTTAGCCTTGCTGATTTTTTTGTCCTTAGCCTTAGCAGCCATGCTGATTTTTTTCCCCTTAGCCTTAGCAGCCTTGCTGTTTTGTTTGGCCTTGCTATCAACCTCATCATCAACTTCCCCATAATCCTCAAGTACCTTTTGGGTATTTCCCTCTTCATCTCTACTACTAACTAACCTCTCCATGGGCTCATGGTTTAGGTAAACTGAGAACTCCAGTTGATCATTGCTAACAAAACCATGCCCAAGCAATAGAAATACATCAATCTCACTTCTCATCAATCTGAATTTTTTTAATTCATCAATCCTATAGAAAAGAGTTATCCCATGCAGTCCACACTCCTGGACCATTTTATCCATTAATGGTAATGATAAAGTCTTCTGCTCTACATAGTCAATGAAAATGACATCTCCTCCTTCATATGACGCAGGAAGGTGTACAAACTTCCCACCATAGTGTATCTTCAATGTGCAATTTTTTTTATCAACTGTATTAAAGAAAAAACAATGATAAGCAACAATTAAATACACAAAAAAACAGAGGAAAACTTTTAGGGAATAATAAACAAGAATAAACAAAAAAAGTTTGCCCCATAAAACAGGGGACAAGAACAAACACCCAAATACACCCAAAATTGCAAATATTTTTTAATACACACAAACACACATAAAACAGGGGACAAATGGGATTGCAAACAACACATACAAACTTTGTGTCCCTTAAATCGTAACATCAAGATTAAACAAATACAAATATTGAAAACAATGAACATAAGCAAATAATCCCAATATTTTAATCTTAACATTCCATTTGGGACAAGAAAGATCATATTTTTTAATGGTAAAGAACAATAGAATAGTAGAATGTTTAAATAAACAAACACCCAACACTTACCATATATGGGAGCTTCGCGATTTGCTGGACGACGACGAGGACCCATTGTATTTTCAACCTTCGCGTCAACTCTTAACCAATTTCAAAAGGGCATAATCAATTTCAAAAGGGAAGAGGGGATTTTGCAGTGGAGGTGGAGTTCCAACGGGACCTAGGGCTTTTTTCTTTCTAATTTGGGATGTAACACTGCCCAATATCGTTTCTTACGGGCAGTTCTTTTATCACGTGCCCAGCACGATGTCTTTTTTTCGCGCCCATGAAGAATAGACGGACACGTGGCACTTCCGTTAGTTAAACTAACGGAAGTGCCTTTTCTGAAACGGAACCGTGAGAATTGAGGTCAATTCTGGACTTTTGGTATGAAAATTGAAAATTGCCCTATTCTATGATACCAAAATTGAATTTTTGCCGTATACTATGGCAGTATAAATTTCAAAACAACTTTTACAATTATATCTTTAACCGTTTCTTAATTTAATCTTTATCCTCAGGCTCATCACATATCAAGTGGGCCCAAAACTTAACATGTTCAATAAATAAAAGTCTTTAGACCATCAAAGTGACACGCGGCAGTATACTATGGCAGTATAAATTTCAAGACAACTTTTACAATTATATATTTAACCGTTTCTTAAATTAATCTTTATCCTCAGGTTCATCAAAAAACAGTATCCACAATAATTCAGTGAGTTGTAACTCATGCAGTAATAACACGGCAATATAAAAAATTAGCCAATTTATATGTAAACAAAACTTTGACCGAATTCTGGAAACTAAACTTGTTTGTCAGACATCAAATTGATTAATTATTACGGGTATGTAAACAAATCAGTAGATTTAATGAATCAATGCATACATAACCAGATTCCATATCATGCATACATATATATTAAAAAATTCTATAACTGGCATGCATTATCTTCACACGGCAGTGTAGATCTCATAACCAGATTTTCAATAATTTAATCTTTTCAGTATCCATATGAAGATTTAACATACAATATCAATTATCCATCAATTTTGTGCAGGATATGAGATAAATCCATAATTTTAACATGAAACTATAATAATCACAATAGTTATGTTTTCTCCAAGATTTAGAACCCATAAAGTTTAGATATGCAAAATTGATGAAACTAAATAACCCCAATGATGTAGTATGAGAGTAGCTCTGATACCACTTGTTAGAATATTTCCCCATAGATCTATCTAATATTAAATCATTAAGAGTCACAGTAATAAAATTGAATACGTACAAGTGTCCATAGTGAGCGATTTGTCTGTTGAAGAATATTGGAATCGGTCACTGGTATGAATTGGATTGACCAGGTACGAGGCCTTCCTCAACCAAATCTCCTTATTTCCTAAGATTGTCTTCTTGATGGGGAGAAGAGAATGGTATATTGATTTGGTGTGTTGGGGACCATAACCCTTATGCTCTTTATATAGGAAGGACTAGGGTTCCCATAATTTCCTAGAACTCTCCTAAATAGGTATCTACCCATTATTTAATCCACATTCATATTGGAGTTGGTAACTAATTAGACCACTTAATGTAATCCAATAACTTTATAATAGCTATCATAATTGATTAAATAGTCCAATTAGAATTATGAAATAAAATTTCCTAACAGTGACAACTTTACTTTGCCCAGTGGCCACCTCGAATTCGGTTAGACCCTCAATCCATTCCCCCATTTTTCATATTTTTGGGTACACTTGCAAGTGTAATACTACGCGGTTTGGGTAAGTCTTTCGTAATCACTTTTTTCTTTTTTTTGGATAAATCAGTTCACATTTTACTATCGTGTTTATTTATCAGTATATTTTTTAATAATGAAGATTGCAAGCGGACAATGGAGGAACTTTTGTGCATTTCGGTGATTTAGTAACCAGGGTTCTTGAGGAGATATGATATTTTTACTCAAATTCAGAAACATCCCATGTTCTTTATCTAATTGGCAAGAAATCCCCCTATTTTATTTTTATTAGCCAAGAACCTCCTATATAAACGATTATTGTTCATGATTTGTAGGAAAATGACAATTATATGCCCATATGTTTTTCTTTAGAATATCTGAATACCATTGCTAATCCATAAAAATATAGAATACCCAAACAACTCTTTTCTTTTTTGAAAAATGACAGTACCCCCCATGTTAGCTTAAACATTTCCTATAATTTTAGCAATAAGATAACCTTTGTTTACTTATATAGGAGGTCCAATTACCTAATAGAATGTGAACACAAGGTTGTTTTTGCTAATAAAAATAACTCAATGATTTTTTTTATCAACTAGTAAGTACATAGAGTGTTTTTGCATTTTAGTCCCTTTTTTTTCACTACAAGAAAAGCAGATTTTTCCGACGGATATTTCCGACGGACAAAAAACCCGTCGGAAATTAATTGATATTTCCGACGACATTTCCGACGGACAACCAAATCCGTCGGAAAATACACTTTTTCTAAGAAAGTTTATGGAAACTTATTTCCGACGGGTATATTCCGTCGGAAATTTCTTTAAAAAATTAAACCAAAATTATATTATAAATTTTTCGATGGAACATATCCGTCGGAAAATAATAAAAAAAAGAAAAAAAAAGATAACAAATATCCGACGGCATATATCCGTCGGAAATTGCAATTAATAAATTGAAAATCAAAAATATATTTTCCGACGGAACATTGCCGTCGGAAAATATTTTTAAAAAAAAAGGAAAAAAAAAGAACAAATTTCCGACGGCATCTATCCGTCGGAAATTGCATTTAATAAATTGAAAATTAAAAATATATTTTCCGACGGAACATAGCCTTCGGAAAATATTTAAAAAAATGAAAAAAAAGAACAAATTTCCGACGGCATATAGCCGTCGGAAAGGTCATTTTAAAAATTAGAAACAATTGTATATTTTTCGACGGAACATATCCGTCGGAAAATATTTAAAAAAAAAAAGAAAAATAAATAATAAGTTTTCGATGGATTATTGCCGTCGGAATTTTAAAAAAAAAAAAAATTCAAAATGTTTTCGACGGAAGCTTGCCGTCAAAAAATATGTAACATATATATATATATATATATATATATATATATATATATATAAAAGACAGAATGTTGCCGTCGGAAAATATATAAAATGTGTATGTATTTTTATGTCACTAATGTCCGGCAGAAATAATCCGTCGGAAAATATTATAAAAATAAAGAAAAAAATAAATTTTTCGACGGGTTATGTTCGTATGAAAATATATAAAAAAGAAGAACAAATATATTTATAATTTTCACTGGCCATAATCCGTTGAAAAATATTAATAAAAAATAAATTAAAATATCCTGACGGGACTAATCGGTCATTTAGACCTTCAATTCAAGAATCGGTCGATCTAATTATGAATAACCTCAATGTACATATCCCCGAAGTCAATAGTGTTGACTTTGGTCAATTAGACATTCAATTCGAGAATCGATCGATTTAATTTCGAATAACCTCAATGTACATAACCGGGAGGTCAATAGTGTTGACTTTGGTCAATTAGACCTTCAAATCGAGAATCGATCGATTTTGTTTCGAATAACCTCAACGTACATATCCCCGAAGTCAATAGTGTTGACTTTGGTCAATTAGACATTCAATTCGAGAATCGATCGATTTAATTTCGAATAACCTCAATGTACATAGCCGGGAGGTCATTAGTGTTGACTTTGGTCAATTAGACCTTCAAATCGAGAATCGATCGATTTTGTTTCGAATAACCTCAATGTACATATCCCCGAAGTCAATAGTGTTGACTTTGGTCAATTAGTCATTCAATTCGAGAATCGATCGATTTAATTTCGAATAACCTCAATGTACATAACTGGGAGGTCAATATTGTTGACTTTGGTCAATTAGACCTTCAAATCGAGAATCGATCGATTTTGTTTCGAATAACCTCAATGTACATATCCCCGAAGTCAATAGTGTTGACTTTGGTCAATTAGACATTCAATTCGAGAATCGATCGATTTAATTTTGAATAACCTCAATGTACAAAACCGAGAGGTAATAGTGTTGACTTTGATCAATTAGATCTTCAAATCGAGAATCGATCGATTTTGTTTCGAATAACCTCAATTTACATAACCTCGAGGTCAATTACAGTTTTTTATTCCTATTTAACAAATATTTTGCAATAATTTGATGTAATTAAGTTTAATACAATTTTTTTAAATAATTAAAAAAGAAAAAAATCCGACGGGTTTCCCGTTGGAAATCCCGTCGGAAAAGGACTGGTATATTAGGGACAGCAGCCTAATTTCCAGATCTACATTCAATCTTTCACAAACTCATCCCCGTCCCGCCGCTGCTGCTGCCATCTCCCCACCGCACTGTTTGGTCTCTCCACAATTAGCCACCGTCCCCATCCCCCTCTACCATCTCCGTCTACCATCCCCGTCCACCATCACTGTCCAGGCCGCCCTCCACCATCTCCGTCCAGATCGCGGGCAGACCATCTTCCACCATCACTGTCGAGGTCGCTATCATCTCCGTCCCGCCACCACAGTCACGGGACCCTGCTTCGTCGGAAACCACCGCCAACAACCCTAGGCCCGAACTTCTCAAAGCCCAACCCGCTTTCACAAAAAGTTTAAGGTTAATTTCTCATTTTTTTCCCTTATTTTCATTTTTAGTTTAATTCTCTGTTTGTCGAATTTTGTTATTTGTGTCTATCTGGATTTGGTTTGCTTCAATTTATTTAGATAGAATTTGTTGAAATAATCATTAGTACTGTAAATAATGTTAGATCTACGGCTTGAAGTAATTATTTCATGAGTTCAGTAGAAATTCAATTACTTAGAGAAAAGAATTGGATTGAGGACACAGTATAATTTTTAACTCTCTTTATAAATATGGTCTGTTTAATTACGATAGTTTAATTTCACCCATGATGAATAAGTTTGATAACTGGTTACAGGTGACCATCTCTGTTATATTTTATGATCAATTATCTAGAATGCCATATCAAGAGTATAAATTTACATGCAATATGGAATCATTAATTGATAATTGAAAAGGTGATATTGTTTTTTATGGTTTAAATATGTTACATCATGTCATGATCAGTCATATTAAAAACTGTTTGTTGATCCTAAAGTATGATAGTTTCAGGAAGTCTTTTGAGTCTGCCATCAGTTTCTACACTAGAATATAGTTTTACCCTCTATTTTGTCCCCCTTTTTGGTTGTCTACAAAAAATAAAATATTCTTCAAGATGCACACATCTAGATATAAGCCTTCCTGAGCATGTTACATCTGTGTGGAATCCATCTTTCAGGTTCGAGTTGCTGAGTATAGCAATGTGCGCAACCAACTTATTGCCATTAACCGAAAGAAGACTGGAAGGTATGTCATTGATCTAAATTTTAAGTGATCTAGGTTTTTGGTAACTTCTAAAGACTAGGAAATAATGCAGCTTGATATGATAAATATTCTTTATTCCATGGGCGTAGTATTATTGACTGCACATATTTGTGTTACTGAGATATAAAGTAGATATTGCAACTAAAAGCCGAAGTTTGCTGATCTAATATTTGTCACTGTAGCTTAGCTGTCCGTGACCTCTCCAATTTGGTAAAGCCACAGGACATCATAAGTACAGAACACTTAACAACCCTCCTTGCCGTTGTTTCAAAGTATTCTCAGAATGATTGGTTATCAAGCTACGAGACAGTTATTTCATTTGTGGTAAGTACTCCATTTACTAGTTATGAGGCAGTCCAATTGTTCTTTCAGTCTTCCCCTGTAGAATGCCCCGCTTATATGAGGCAGTGGTTGCACATTAATCTGTTAGTTGGTGACATGCCAAGGATTATGTAGTGATTGCTTGGGAATAAACTTGAGAAAATATGTTATACATCTTTTGCATTTGTAAACTCCACCTTTTGATTGAACTAAATGTTTTAGGTCCCCAGATCCTCTAAGAAGCTACATGAGGATAATAAATATGCGCTGTATACTGTAACATTATTCAGCCGTGATGCTGACAATTTTAGAACTAAGACATCCTTTAAATTTTCGATTTCAGTCTGTCGTGTTGTCACCTTCAGTGTAAAGCGAGAAGAAAGTCCATTCCATCCTTGAGGGACTGTATGGCAGTTCAAACATGTACTTCCTTGAGTCACCTGGATATTTCTACTCATTTCATAAACTTCTTGTATCTTTATTTTGCTGACGTTTCTAAATGAATGAGCAATGTTAAAAGTTTATGGTAGTATTTAATATCAAACAGTGTGTCGCTTTTGTTGGTGTTATCATTCGCCTTTGTGTGTGTAATTGCAGCACATACTGGAAAACTGACGACTAATTTATGATTATTAGGTTTTTAATTTGATCCGTTGAATGGTGTATTGTTATGACTATGACTGGGATTATTATGAGTTTTAATTAATGATTATTAGTTTTCAATTTAATTTTGATGAATGATGTACTGAATAGGTAAACGGGATAATATTTTTTAATTAATTAATTTTTTTTAATAAATTGAAATTATTTTTTTTAATAAAAATAATAAATTTCCGACGGAATATCCCGTCGGAAATAAAGGTCAAATAGTTGACCCGAAACTAGTTTCCGACGGAACTCTCCGTCGGAAATGCCGTCGGAAACTTTCCGACGAACTTTCCAACGACCTTGATCCGTCGAAAATTGCCTGTCGGAAAGTCCGTCGGAAAATTACCGACGAGCATATTTCCGACGACCTTTCCGACGGGTAGTTTCCGTCAGAAATCAACATTTTCCGATGGAATTTCCGAAAAATCCATCGGAAGTTCCGTCGGAAAAAATTGCTTTTCTTGCAGTGTTTTAATAAATACGGGTATAGTATTTTTTCTTCCTTTGCAATACGGGTATATAAATATTGGGCAGTTTAGTTGATAAATTTATCAATTTGCAAAATGCATGCATAGAAGCCAAGTTGAAGTCGAGTTTTTTTCCTATATAGCCTATTATACAAAAGTATTTCCCAAAATGACCTAAACTGAAAAGTATTTCCCTGAATGTACCTCTTTGTTAAAATCGCTATTGGCAAAATCGATTTTACCTAAAATCGACACTACCAATAGCGATTTATCAGTCATCTCCAAAAATTAAAAAAAAAAAATCAGTTAAAATCGATACTAGCAATATCGATTTTTCTAATTAGATTAATTACTGTTGTAAAATATTTATTTGGTTTAGTGATTTCATGTGAGATTGATGAACAATGGTGATAATAAGTGTAAAGAGAAAAACAAGAATACAGAGAAAACAATACGTATAGAGAAATTGGGGATCTGATTTGGGAAGGGGAGATATCTTATTAATAATCAAGTAGTTACATGGAAGTTACAAATCCCACAATATATGGGAAGTGGGATTGTGGATAATTATTACAAGATAAGTCCCTAAACTATATAAATACTAAATAGGAATACCCACCAATATATATTATTTACAACACTCCCCCTTGGGGATTCCTATTGAGCCATTATTATGCTTTTCGTGTTGCCTCGTTAAAACCTTCCGAGTAATAAAAACCCAGTGGGAAAAAGAATCTCGGTTAGGAAAAAGAGTACAACGCATAATCTTTTCAACCAACAAATGTTGCCTCATTAAAACCTTGGCGGGTAACAAAAACCCTGTGGGAAAAATAAACCCCGCTCGAAGGAAAAAGAGTACAACAGGGCACCCGGGTATTTTCTGGATACGGAATACCTACACGGCACTCCCCCTCAAGTTAACTCCACTTAAACCTATAATGGAGCAAGCTCAGATAACCTGCGCAAAGCCAATAGCTTTTACATGTTTCTCAAAAGTGATTTTCGATAATGACCTAGTAAATAAGTCGGCGCATTTGTCCTAACTTCTGATCTGTTGGATCACTATTTGCTTGAGCTCTTATTGTTGCTGATTGAAGAAAAATTTCGGAGCTATGTGCTTGGTGTTGTCGCCCTTAATAAAGCCCGTTTTCATCTGCTCGATGCAGGCTGCATTATCCTCAAATATAACCGTAGGATCTTCTGTGGTAGCCAATTCACAGGAACCTCGAACATGCTCAATCACGACCCTAGCTAAGACATGTGCATTCACGCACTGCCTCGTGAAGTGCTAAAATCTCGGCATGATTCGACGAAGTGGCAACTAAAGTCTGTTTTGTAGACCTCCAAGACACAATTGTGTTCCCACTTATAAAGACATACTCAGTCTGGGAACAAGCTTTGTGCGGGTCCGATAGATAACCAGCATCGTCATACCCCACAAGCTTTGCGTTCTTTAGTGACGCATAGGGGTAGAACAAACCCATGTCAGTCGTACCACGAAGGTATCGAAATATGTCCTTTATGCCATTCCAATGGCGGCGTGTCGGTGCTGAGCTAAATCTAGTTAGTAGATTTACCGCAAACGCGATATCAGGTCTAGTATATTGAGCTAAGTACAATAATGCACCTATTGCACTTAGGTATGGCACATCAGGTGCTAACACTTCCTTTCCATCCTCCACGGGACGAAATTGATCATTCGACCTAACCAATGATCGGACTATCATTGGCGTGCTTGATGGTTTTGCTTTATCCTCATTAAAGCGTCTTAACATCTTTTGGATGTAATTCGATTGATGGACCAAAATCCCATCAGCACGGTGTACTATCTCAAGCCCGAGACAGAAATTAGTCCTTCCGAGATCCTTCATCTCAAATTCGAATGTCAGGAGCTGGGTTGTCTCCCTAACCTCTTCAGGTTTCCTAATCAAGTTCATGTCATCGACATAAACGACAATAATAACAAACCCAGAACTTGTCCTCTTAATGAACACGCAAGGACAAATATTGTTGTTCACATATCCCCTTTTAAGCAAGTACTCACTTAGGCGATTATACCACATCATCCCGGATTGTTTCAAGCCATAAAGTGAACGTCTCAACCTTACAGAGAGCGTGTTCCGTGGTCTAGAACTACTTGTCTTAGGTACCATAAGTCCCTCCGGTACTTTCATATATATAACCGTATCTAGATCCCCATAAAGATACGATTTGACCACATTAATTAGCTGCATAGTCAGTTCCTCGGATACTACTAAACTGACTAAGTATCTGAACGTAATAACGTCCATCACAGGAGAGTATGTCTCCTCAAAGTCAATCCCAGGTCGCTGAGAAAATTCTCGTGCAACGAGACGAGCCTTGTATCTCACAATCTCATTGTTCTCATTAATTTTCCTTGTAAATACCCATTTGTATCCCACGGGTAGAACTCCGGGAGGTGTAGGAGCAATTTGTCCAAACACTCCTCTTTTCGATAATGAATCAAACTCAGCCTGGATTGTTTTTTCCCATTTCAGCCAATCATCCCTTTGTTTGCACTCGTCCACCGATCGAGGCTCAATATCATCACTTGATATAATTTCAGTAGCTACTGTGGAAGCAAACACATCATTGATGATTATTTCATCCCGTAGTCACACCTCATTCATGCATGAATAATCAACCGAGATTTTCCTATTCTCGGTAATGGATACTGATGTCGAGGCGTCCCCCGACGTCGTCTCCAAGACAGATCCATAGTCCGGAACTATTTTATGAGATGGATCGGGTGGAATCCCATTATTATCGGAAATAACCAAATTTAACAATTATGCATTCGCCCGCTTTCGGGGATGCAGATCATTTGATCCAATTGATCTCCCTCTCTTATGGGTTGGGAGATACGACTGGTTAGTTGGGATTGATAGCTTTCCCATATTTTGTCCCACTTGGACATTTATCCTTACAGACACATTTGCAGCTGGTATACGAGATCTCGTCACTTTAGCCAATTCAGAGAATGAGTCTGGCATATTATTGGCTACTTTCTGAAGTTCGATTATTATGCATACTTCAGATTCTCTGATTGCTATAAGGGGATCGTGATGAGACACAGTGGGGTCGTTCCACACGACTTCACGCCGTTCATCCTGAACGTTAGTGTGAACATTATTTCCTCCCCCTAACGGCGGGAAGACAGTCTCATCAAAGTGACAGTCCGCAAATCGTGCGGTAAAGAGATCGTCTGTCAAGGATTTCAAATATCGAATAAAAGATGGCGATACAAACCCCGTATATATGCACAATCGATGTTGAGGTCCCATTTTAGTTCGCTGTGGCGGATCAATCGGCACATATACTGCGCACCCAAATGTGCATATATGGGAAATGTTTGATGTATACCCGAACACCAATTAAGAGATTGGGTCGCAGTGGGCCTCAAACGTATTAACATGTGCTACCATATATTTTACATCAAACTCAGGGACATGCAATAGTCGTTAAAAGACCGCGATGTAAACTCCGCGGCATTATCCAGTCTAATAGACTTAGTAGGATAATCCGGATAATGCATGTGCTTTCAACCGTATAATCTGAGTCAGGAGTTTAGCATATGAAGCATTTCTCGTGGACATTCCACATATGTCCCATTGGATACGCTCCAAGAAAACGAGGGAATCCTTACTCGTTTGTGCATAAGCTGGCATAGGATCCAATTTTCTAATAAAACATGGTACACACGAGTAATCACTGTGTACTAGATCCTTATTATTTATTAGTGGATGCCCGATAGAGGTATTAATAATATGGCGCATCACATTTTTGACTCGGCTGTCCTGGCCGGTCATGCCATAGAAAATACATGCTCGATTCACTTGGCTTCTAGCCATTGACAAGGTGTGCATCGAGCACTCGTATTGTGGTCCTATATAACTCAGTCGATAGTCCCTCTAATTTCTTCCAAGTACGCTTTTGGTCGTACAAATTAGAGGTAATGCACAAATACTATATTCCCTTTTCCTCAGTGGTTTCAATGTGGTAACCATTAACTCGAATTTCTTTAAAACTCAACAACGTTCCCCTTGAACATGGAGCAAACATAGCCTCTTTAATGGCTAAAATTATGCCATTTGACAACATAAGGTGGGCATTTCCAAAGCCATCTATCAAATCATATGTGTCATATATTGTTGTCATAGAGGTCTTACTAGGCATTAATATTAATGATCTATCCCTTAGGATAGTGTGCGTAGTTGCACTATTAGCCAGACATTATTCCCCACATGTCATGCCTAGGAACCAAATATATTCCAATTTAAACATTTGCTTGAAAAAGTAAATTGAGTTAATACAACTGAATACCTTAATAATCGGATTAAAATAAAGCCACTCAAAATGTGGTCTAAAATAAACCAAACATAGTTCAAATTTAAATGTGGTTCAAAATATGACCACCCATAATAAAAACATCTCAAAAACCAACAACTGAATGTCCAAAAGTTTATACAGATTACATAAAACCTTTTGATGATCCTGAATTGATGAATAGTCCAACCTAATGACCTCATCCAAGTGTTTCCTAATCAGAACCATAACATCAACCTTTTGGGGTATTAGTTAGCAAATTGTCCCCGACAATTATCATGCTCAGTTTCTTACGGGGATATAGCCTCCCATAAGTAATTTAATTGAACCCCTTTGGTTCCATTTCTTAATTCGAAATGAACTATGTGGTTTTAATCCAAGGGAACCCCAGTCCCAATATCGCAAAATCCCAAGTCCACTTTCATTTATTTATCATGCAACCATATATAATCATTCATCACATGCATAAGATTAAGCAGCAAACCAATAAAACATACAATTTAGAAACTTATGCCCATGAAATAAATCATGATAAATAAATAAAACGACCAAAATTAAATTATAAATTGCAATCTTGGGACTGAAAAGTCATAGGATCAAACATTATTCCATATTAGTGACTCACAATTAAATTAAACAATCAATTACGTAATCCACAAATTTGTATTTATAAAATGCAAATATAAAGATGAATTGTTTGAATGAATTTTCAAAATTCATAACAAGAAGTATTAATGATATGTTCATATCATGTCATAAGGTAAGAAATATTAAATTTGAACCAATATTCATTAATGAGCTTAGAACACTACACGTGAACATATCAATAACAATTTCACTAACCTCAATTAACTTTTTTAAATAAGGTCTTTCAATTTATCATTTTAACTTGCAATTATAACCATATTTTCAATTTAGATACCAAAGCAATAATTGTTGAATTGAATATATAGGCACACTATCTATATGTACACACATGTACACATATATAATCAAATAAGAATACACATTTTTTTTTTCATGATCAGTCCTAATCAGGACCATATTAGTTTAGGAGCAAGTTAAACAAAAAACGATCCAACTTAAACCAAGATCCGAACAAAGAACCGAGTCGGGTTTAAAACCAAATAACCCGAACCGGGTCGTATACCAAAACCGTATCACCCAAACCGAATCACAACCAGTTCGGGTATGACCGTATCCCCATGATCCGTACACGATCCAGTTTGACCGGATCGGAAATCTCAAAATTTGGGTCTGATCCAAAAGACCTTGAAGTTCATTTTCTTGACCCGGTTTATGAAGAAATCGCAAATTTGCCGAAAATAATTGATTTGCACGATTTCTTTGTCGGAATTGATAGGCCCAAACACAACAATAATTACCACCATCAAGTTCTTCAACGATCAAACACAAAACATGAAGAAAATGAAAATAAATTTTAGAGTGGGCTTGTGTATTATGATTATATTACCTTTTAAACAATTTCCAGATTATTCAAGTAATTTGCAGAGGCTTAAAGCTCAAATAACTTATTAATTACTTATCCAAAAAATAATCTGGACACATGGTTAGAAAGCTGTTTTCAAGACGATTCTAAGCATATGCAGAAAGTTATATAATTCCAAATACTTAAACGGAAAATCGCATATTAATTTTCAAAGAAAACAATTTTTTCAGAACAAATTACATATCCAACAAATCTGAAAAAATTCATACAGTTACAATATCATACGAGAATACTTCAATAAAAGTTTCAGGTCAATCGGACTAGAAAAACATGCTCTGAAAATTACGACTTCCGTATAAACATATTTCCGAAAATTCTAAAAATCATATCATACAAGAATTTCCATGTAAATTCTGAATTTCAAGATTTAAAATCAAAAGAAGTTCCACCATAACATGTATATTATACCAATTTTACACATAAAGTAGAATCCAAGTCTCCATAGCAATATATAAACAAACATACCCGAAGCATGCCTTAAAGACATATGTTCACATAGTTCAAGCCATATCAATAATAAAATCATAATATAGCTACTGTATATAAAATCAATGTACTGAATTCATCGTGCTTGCATTACCATAATATTCGTGCTAATAAAGACAAAGTTGAAGCCAAAATTATGATCACAAACAATATGTAAATCAAACCAAATCTTTTTGTTTACATGAATCGGTTCAAGCCATATATTACATGGATATAATAGAATAATCATAATTATTAAAGCATGCAATTCATGTATTCCAAAACCCAAAAATATGAATCTAAAGGTAAGCATAAGTTTTAGATCACATAATTAGAGTACCGAATGAAGTAACATAACCCATCTTATTTGCCGAATAGATAAACAACTTCAACCTTTTTTTGCAACAATAATTATACTTAAACCCTAGAACATGCTTTAGATTCATAATTTTTTCAGATTTAAAGCATATAATTAATAAGGTTAAAGTTGTTTGTTAATTTGATCATACCAGAGAGAGGTTAAGGCTATTTCCTTCAACTTTTCCATAAACTTCTGATGGCTGTCGTTTCATTTTCAGACACTGGAATGACGATCCGAACGGTCAAAATTAAGATCCTTGTGTGATGAACCTTCGGTTCAAATTTGAAGACGATCCAACGGTTGAAAGGGTCGGAATCATCGATAAACCGAACCTGCTGCGTGCAAATCCGAAAATCTACCTCTCAAAGTATTTTCCTCTTTTCTCTCTTGTTTTGTGATATATTTGTATAACCTTGAAATCGAGTTAAAGAGCAAACTCGTGCTGATAACGTGTTGTAAAATATTTATTTGGTTTAGTGATTTCATGTGAGATTGATGAACAATGGTGATAATAAGTGTAAAGAGAAAAACAAGAATACAGAGAAAACAATACGTATAGAGAAATTGGGGATCTGATTTGGGGAGGGGAGATATCTTATTAATAATCAAGTAGTTACATGGAAGTTACAAATCCCACAATATATGGGAAGTGGGATTGTGGATAATTATTACAAGACCAACTAATTAATCCACTAACAAATAAGGAGTAAAAATCGATATTGGTAAAATCAAATTTTCAGAAGAATCGATATTAACATTATCGATTTTATTTTCATTCCATAGCTGCGCAGAGATTCCTCCCAGTCCCTCACAAAAATTGAAAATCTCAACATCAACAAATCCAAAAGGGTTTCTTCAAGAACGTCCTAATCAAAACTCTGTCCATGTTCAAACCCTTTCAATTCATTTCTCAAATGATCAAATTAAAGTCCAAGAATGATTCGGAGGATTCAAACTTTCAATCTTTTCACATCCCAATTGAAGTTCTAAAGTCATTTCGACAAGTTCGTGGGCTTCACCTACGATTACCCTGTTACGGAACTCAAAATCTGGGCTCTAAATCAGAGAAGAATAACACTTTCTTGAAATGGAAAGCAGAGTTTGGTAAAGAATTGCACAGCTGCGTGATGATTGGATCCAAATCTTTGTCGGAGAACACGGAAGAAAAGAATCGACCGGAATCGCAGGTTATTACGGATGATGAGCTGAAGTTGAGAATCGTATGGACGATTTCGTGCTTGATAGCAGCGTCAGCGAGGCATTATTTGATTCAAGAAACAGTGAAAGAACATAAATTGATTGAAAAGGTGATGGTGTCGGATGAAAGTGAACAGGGGATGCTCTGTATGAATAAAGAACAGGTTCAAGAATTGAAGGAAATGAAGGGAAAAGGGAATAATGAAGATTCGATTTTGTTGGAGTACAGGAGTAAAGTTCCGGCCTTGAGGATGAAGATGTGGTACTTGGACAAATTGGAGTTGGAGCATTCCGGCAAGGTGATGGAAGATGCGACGCTGGTGCGACGCTGGTGGTGATAAGGCCCGCTGGAGGTGGAGGACGCAGATTTGGTGGCGCGTGCGTTTTGCGGGGAAGGAGATCAGGGGAAGGTTGGTGAGGAAAATCATTCTTTTGAAGAATCGATACTACCAGTATCGATTTTACCCATATGATTAATTAGTGATTAATTATTTGATAATTAATATAATTAGAAAAATCGATATTGCTAGTATCGATTTTAACTGATTTTTTTTTTTTAAAATTTTCGGAGATGGCTGATAAATCGCTATTGGCAACATCGATTTTAGGTAAAATCGACACTGCCAATAGCGATTTTAACTAAGAGGTACATTCAGGGAAATACTTTTCAATTTAGGTCATTTTGGGAAATACTTTTGTATAAAAGGCTATATAGGAAAAAAACTCGTTGAAGTCTCATAATTGGTGCAAACCATCGTCTTGGCCGGGTTTTTTCAAAATCATACCGTATAGTAGTGGATATATGTGATTTTATTGATGAAAATTACCAATGGGCATTCGATTGATTTAATGAAGAGGTTTCTCGAGAAAGATAAGAAAATTTTAATACTGTCTATCAACTAAATGATGGCATCACTTTGAGTACCTTTTTTTAGTCTATGAAGACTTAACTACCAAACCAAATACTGCAGTTGAATAAACCCCAAAGAGTTGGCCAAGTGGTTAAATAGGTTTGCTCTTTCCATAATCCTATCATAGTACTGAATTATTTGGTCTTTGGGCTTGTAGGGAGTTCATGTGTCCTTAGGATTTGTCGAGTTGCGAAAAAGTTGACTCACATACCCCTAATTTGGAAATTGAAAAATATATATAGTTGAATGGAGGATGATATTCTTGTACTAGAAAATAAATGTCCGAAAAAGATAGTGAAGTAATAAAAGTCACGTATGTCTTTCTTTCTAACATATACAGTATATTCTTCATTTCTCTTTTAACCCTTGTACACATGGTAGGACTATAGCCTTTCATAAGGGAGAGCTTAGGATATATGTTTGGGCACATATAAATTTAGAAATTTCTCATCTGACTCAACCATTCTGGTTGTTTTGTTTTATTTTATTTTAGGGGAAAGCTTTGAGGAATGCGCTGTTAGAGAAGTGAAGGAAGAAACGGGACTAGACATTCATAAAATCGAGTATCTGACTGTTACAAACGTGTATTTGGGAGTAGCTAAGTCGACACATTGTTGCTATATTCATGCGTGCATTTCTGGTTGATCAGGATCAGATTGCTCAAAATCTTGAGGCGGAGAAGTGTGAGGGTTGGGATTGGTATGACTGGAATAATCCTTCACGGCCCCTTTTTGGACCATTACGCACTATGGCAGAGAATGGTTTCAGTCCTTTTCCCGACCCGATGGATTAATGAGTAGAGTTTGAGATCAAAGCATGGGGCAGTTGTTATTGGTTTAATTTGAGTTGCTAGCTATATAAACTGGGATTCCATCTGTTCTGTAATTTTATATAATTTGAAAGAAGCAATGTGAATGTGAATGTGAATGATATTTTCTTTCATCGTATTCGATGCCTTGTATGCTGGAGTATATATATGATGATCAGATATGTTGGTTCGAATTAGCAATCATCCTTACATCAACCCTAGAATTTTTATTCTGTATCTGATAGTATATATACATCAGAAAACATTTATAATTATCTCATGGTGTGGCATAGATACATACCTTATCAATGGAAAATAGGACTGATCATATGGATTAATATCATATCCTAGTCATTAAATAGTTACAATTATTTATTATATAGTAAAAGGATGGGACATGTTTGTTACTTACATCATCGTATGCCTTTACACACAATCGAATCTCAAAACCCAACCATGATTTTGCATGTCTCAAAGATAGAAAAAGAAAATTACATTGACTAATATGTGCAAACACCCACAAAGTTTCAAGCAGGATGATTAACTGAACTAATGGTACTAAATCACAGCAGGTGCAGGGTGTTTGCTATAAATTTGACACGGTAGTCTCGATGTAAAGATGGCTCGATGTGATGCATATTAAGTGCGGGCGTGCCAATGTCTGTGCGTGCAAACATAACGCTTTAACTTTGGACATATTGATTTCATATTAATAATAAGTTAAATGTCCCGATAAAACTAGCTCCTAATCAAGCAAATCATGGCAGAGTAGACAAACACTACCCTTAATTCTTTTCTATGCCTGCCTGGCCGCATGACTTAAACAATTTATGACAGTTTTCTGTGTAAAGCCGAAATACCATTCATACCAACAAAACATATAATGACACATCCTTGTGTAAAAACAAGAGATAAGAACTGAAATACTTTCATTAATTGATAAATTAAGAACAATGAGTCTTCAGATTACAAATGTTGCAAAAATACATCAAATGGCATGAAAACCCCTATATTGGCTTGGATTAGCCAAATAAGTTAATATTTCTATCGAATCTTTAATGTTAGCTCTTGAATTGGCAAGTAAACTTATCCATGAGCTGATGTATTAATTTGGATCGATTATTAGCAGAATATAACACCGATGCCAGAGAACTACCATCAATAGATCGCCCAACCTTGGTAGATAACCACCAATCGGGCTGATCGCTACTGGAGAGGGCATCAATTGAGCAGATGGCTACTCTAAAGATAGCTATCAAGCAGATGGCTACTTGAAAGCGAGCTCATCAAGCAGATGGCTACTTGACAAGTTTGCCATGTAATTACGTGGGCACTTACATGACGGTGCAGCAGACTTCTCTCTCGATATCAGATGGCTTCGCTCGAGACAGGTTTGCAGATAACCGAAATTGCTTTGCGGCTTTCCTTGAAATGCGGCGGTGTTAATTTCAGGCTATCATGACTTGTTGGTAACTGAGGATTGGCAATTGATATTAAGGGATGGGTGATGGTGGCTAACTATCGAAGCAGCGTGAGCTGATTCTTGAGAAAGGCGTAGAGCTAGTTCAGTGATGACTGAAGTATTTTTGAAGTGTTCAGTTGTGTCCCTTCGTATGGTAGTCCCTTTCGTATTTAGAGCAGCCTGTTGATCGGCTGATGTCTTCCCACTACTTCCACTAATTTCTTCAACCTCCACTAATGGTGGTTATCTCCCTCAATCCCACGTTTTTAGGTGAAGGAGTAATTGGCAGTTCTTTGAATTTTGTTCCCTCTTAGTAGTGTAACCAATTAAGAGATAATTAGGGGAGTGATTGTATTTTGCTAACTAACTATCACGTGGCCTTATCTCTTTAATCTATTCAAGATATGGTTGGGCCAATATTAACAGCTGATTGGGTCCGCATATTTGGGCCATTTGATTTTATGTGCTAATCGTAGTTAATTCATTAATTACTTATTATGTGGGCCAATTATCTAGGTTTGGCCCAATTAAATAACCGACTTAATTCATTGATTCACAATAGCCAAAATAAATAATTGGGCTGATTGAGCCCCTTTGTGTTTAACCATAACTTGGTTTTATTAATTAATTGACTTTGGCCCAATAAATTAATTACCAATTAATTAATTTATGCTTGGTCAAGAATTAGTTATAAACTGGGCCATATTTCAAATTAGGTTCGTGACCCGTTTCATTTCATTGGCCCTGTTTGTTTAATAGTCGATTGTCAAGCATTGTTCCTCGATTCATCGAGGGTGATTTTTTGGGTACAAACAATGCCCCCCGTAAGTCGTATCTGATAAAATTAAATTTAATGATAAAATTTTACCAGATAGACTTAACTTTTCGTCTTCTCAATTCCTCTTTAATTGGGCATCTTTAACTGTGCATATTTAATCGTGCATGTTTTATCATGCTCATAAATAGCCATAATTAGCTAAATATGGTTACTCATAATTACCTAGCCACTTATTGTGTCTTGGGACTCCAAGAGTCTCCCCCAACCACAATTCTTCCTTGCCAAGTGTCACTCACCGAAACTCCCCTCTCTTCTCTCTTCTACATTTCGGCCCAAATCTCCTTTTTTGTATCTATTTTCCCTGATCCGATTGGCCAATATCTCCCCTACTTTCCCAACTCCCAAGACTCCTTTTTCCATAAAAACCTCTTCCTTACAATATTCATTCTCACTCTTCCTTCTCCCTCATCGTGAATCCTCTCCCAAAACCCTAACTCCTCCATTAGCATAAACTCAAGCTTTCTTCCTTTCCTTTCCAGCCAACAATGTCGTCTGAAAGTGGTTCTGGCTCCGATCAACCAGTCAACATTCTCACCCAGGTTCTAGAGGACACAGCCTACGGCCCTACCATCGGCCCTTTTCATTCTGCAGCCGATGTACCCCCCCATCAACGAACTCCCTCTCCAACTTTCTTCCGAGGCTCTCCCCTTCTCCTATGGCAACATAATCATCTTTGGGTCAACTACTCGCTGTTGGCCATGGGCTGGCTCCTTGATACATGCCGAGTGGCTCGTCTGGTGTGTGAGGGTTGAGAAGAGTTTAACTGAGATCTAGAAAAGGGCCGGCATCTATTTAGCCGTGGACTTCTGCAAACAAGGCTTTCCTCTTAATCTTCCGATGCTAAAGGCGGCTGCGCAGTTCTGGAGCAAAGGCGACAACACCTTCCACTTCGCCCATGGTCCGATGACCATGACCATTCTAGACATTGAGGCCATTAGTGGTCTTTCTCCGACGGGAGCCTATATCGACCCAAGGCCGTCAGCTGGCGACGACGCCTACCACTTCCCGATGGTCTATGGAGTAGATGGCCAGCCCCTTTGCGGTTATGGCCCCATTATTGCGAAGTACAAAGACATCCCCCTGACCGTCGAGGTAACCCATCAAGAACATAGTCATTTCCTCATTTTATGGCTTTCCCGATATTTGTTGTGCATCCCTGCTATCTCTGTCACTAAAGAGTTTACGGCCATTGCTTTGAGCATCGCTCAAGGCCACAAAGTAGCTTTAGCCCCTTTGGCCTTTTCAAGTTTCTGTATGGGGATGGAGGGGTTTCTGGATACGGTCTGTTGCACCCTTCAAGGCCCGATGTGGATCCTTCAAGCTTGGTTATTTGCCTACTTCCCAGATTTCTGCCGATTTACAGGCGAGCCATCGCCCGATGAAGTATATGCCGCCTTTGTTGCTCGACAAACACTTCCTCCCCCCAATTTTTGTTATTTCTTTTCGAGGCTGTACAACAAGGAAAAGGGCCCGAAATCTGCCTTTTCTGTTTTCTGCTCTAAAGCTCTATCCTCCATGTCCGTTGCTTTGTCAAATGGTTCGGTTGCAAATGCTCAGAAGTTGTGGGCAAGTTACCTCACATCGAGGGATATACCGACGGGTTTGAAAGTTACAAATGCCGGAGAGGCTTCCAACCGCAAGCCTTTAAAGTGCGCGGTTCGATTTTATCCAGCTCATTACGTGGCCCGACAGTTTGGGTTGGTCCAACTGATTCCCCGATACTTCACATCCCATACCAAACGCAATGAGAAAATCACAAGTGTGAAAGGCATGGCTGATTTTGCAGAAATTCATGAGGCCTGGAGAACGGCTAGGGACGCATTTATGCTCAAGTCTTTCCCTCTAAATCCCATCAACTCTCCTGACGTCACAAAATGGTGGGATAGTTATCTGGCTTTCACTCGCCAGGCTACTTTTGCCGTTGCTGCCTCCAAGTTCAAAATCCCTGACCATCCCGATGTCATTTCCACTGATGGCCCCTTCCTTGATCCGACTGCCTAGTCTCTGAAGATAGCCAAGAAAGGTATGCCTTATTTAATCTCTCGTTTTCAAAAATTTTACAATGTTGTCTGGACCCTTCTAGGAAAGAGCAAGTTTTTAAACAGGCAGCTCCCAATTTTGAGTTGTTGAAAAAGATATGATAGAAAAATCCAAATTGGCCCATTGGAAGTTGGCCAAAAAACGTGGGGGGCCAGGAGAAGCACCCCCTTGGCATACATTTTACAAGCCCTTAGGCCCTTCTCTACCCCTTATCCCCGATATGACCCCTATGTATGTACCACCTCCTGATGCTCCTAAACCCAAATCCACAACGGCCCAATCCACCCATGGGACTCAGCCTCCAGCGTCCTTTACGGGGTATAATGCCGATGACCCTCAAGTTGATGGGGGCTATTTCGCACCCCTTATAATGTGCGGATCGACTGAAGTATAAAAGATCGGTTCGACCAGACAAGTCAGTTCGGGATCATCTTATCGACCCGGTAGAATACGACCCTCTTCAACAAGCAGACTACAATCCGGACTCAAGAAGGACAATTGGGCCGAGTCCTATTAGGATTATGTTTCCTTGTAAAGCTAGGTTTAATATGATATAAATACCTAGTTAATCATTGTATTACAGACACTTCACATACTCAACTTATGCTTGCATAACAGCATAATCCAAGATTATTCAATAAGAAAAGCTTTTTATTCATATTCATATACATTGATTGTCTTTACTACTTATTGTTCCCTCTAAATTGTTCTTCCTTGAGATTGATCCATCCGGAATAAATAACAGAGCCCTTTAATTCGTATTAATTGAGAATCCCTAATATCACCTAATTACTGATATAATCTTACCCGACGAAATTCGGTTAAATCAGTTATCGCCCACCGTGGGGCTAGGTTAATTATTCGATCGACATATGGTTCGCCCAAGGAAGAACGCTCATAACAGAGCAAGAAGTAACACAACCAACCAGCATAATGCGTCTGAGGATCCACATGGCAATACCGATAATAACGCCCCTGTATCCAACGACAGCCAGCAGCAGAACGAGCATCATCAGAATCAGGTGGAACCACAAGGGATCCCTACTGGCGCAGTACCGGAAGAACATGCGGCTCCAACAATCCCGGTCCCCCTGTCAGACACTCAGGAAAAGTTACGCCAGATTTCTATGCTCCTTAAATCACTCTCCCCAGAGGAATTACTCGTACTTGAACAGGTTCCTCAAAACGTTAGAACTACTAGGGCAAATCCCACTCAAAGAACGCCGAGGCAAAACGATCAAAACTCTCAACAGGCTGACAGCCCGGCGAGCGAGCGGCGCTCGCTACACAGTCCGCGGCAGGGCAATTCAAAACCCTCCGATGACAACGTCAGAAGAAATGCGGATCGAAGGAGACCACAACGCAACGAGTCAAAGGAACATACCATAATCCCCATCGAGGATGACGTGGGCGAGGCGATCCCAGATCGACCAAGAACAATGCGATTCTCGAAAAGAGAAATCGAAAGGATGGTGCAGGAACGACTCGAGCAACGCTTACGATCTGTTCAAAACCCATGGACCAGAACCACAGAACTCCAGGAGAGCCTAGCAGCGTGCTCTCCCTTTTGCAGAGAAATAAAAGAGGCGCAAATCAACCGGACAGGTTCCGGGTAGACTACCCAGATATGATGGAACCACTGATCCAGATGACTATATTTTTAGCTTCACGAACATAATGAACTTATATGCTCACTCGGTGGAATTCACCGCTAAATTAATGGTGAGCACGTTGGAAGGACTCTCTTTGGACTGGTTCGCCAAGCAACCAGCCAACTCCATATTCAGTTTTCGGGAATTATGCAACAAATTGACACAACAGTTTGCCAGTCAGAAGAGGCAAAAACTTCCAATGAGCTACTTGGGAACTATCTATCAACAAGAGGGAGAATCCCTAAGAAACTGGTTGGCAAGATTTAATGTAGAATTGCTCAAAATCGATTCCCCAAATATCGATTACATAATTTCTATTCTCTTCGACCTCACGAAGAATAGGCAGTTCGGAAATGCCCTCAGCCGAAAACAACCAAGAACGTTCGCCGACATCATGAGCTTGACATCTAAATATATGATCCAAGAAGAGATGAATTCCTTTAAAGATAAGAACAAAAATAAAATTACGGCCTCGGGCTCCAAACGGCAAGATAGAATTCATGCCCAAAGATCCATGGACTACGAACGGACGTTTAGAAAAGGCAACATTTTTTAGCAATTAGAATACAATAAAAACGATCAGGACAGACGACCTAACATCTATCAAAGATCTAGAACCACAGAATCGGCAATCAAGAGCGGGGTTAATCAAGTAGAACACCCAAGGCTAACTGTTCCGATAGAAGAAATCCTGCCCGTATTAGAAAGGAATAATTGGATCCCGGAAGCGAAGAAAATCGCTCAGCCCAGACCTGGTGCCCGAAACTATGAGTTGTATTGCAAATATCACAGAGCACATGGGCACCGCACTGAAGATTGTTTTCACCTTAGGAGAGAAATTGAAAAACTAATCGAACAAGGAAAACTAGACGACTATTTAGAGCGGGATAACCGCAAAAGAGGAAGAAGTAGGAGCCCTCGGAATAATAATCAAAGGAGGAATTCCCGTCGAAAGTCACCTGAGGATGGTCCTACACAGGCGTCGAACCATGACCAGATCAATGGTACCATCCATACAATTTCCGGAGGATCCGCCGGCGGGGATAGTCGTAACGCTCGATGAAGAACTGCTAGATCCATAATCGGAGGCTTAAAATACTCGAAGGAAGTATGGACTCTAGAAAGTAAATCAACAAACAACCAGCCGATCAGTTTTAACGAGGGCAAAGTACCCAAAAATCTAGTTTGGGACCAAAAGAGGATAACCCCGATTTCCCGATGGTGGTGTCGCTAGAAATAGCAAACTTCAACGTCAAAAGGATCCTGATCGATAATGGGAGCTCATCGAATATCATCTCTAGGGAGGTCCTAGCCCAGATGAACTTGGGACAAATAACACTCCAAAAGGTAGCTACACCGTTAGTGGGATTTGGAGGATCCGAAATTGTCCCCAGTGGAACAATAACTTTAAGTGTCTCACTCGGGAAGAAACCACATCGGGCAGTGAAGCTGGTAAAATTTTTAGTAGTAGAAACTCCTTTTGCATACAATGCAATCTTAGGGCGACCTGCCCTCAACTTGTTCCGAGCCGTTGTCTCAACTTACCATCAGAAGATAAAATTTCCGATTGATACAGGTATCGGGGAAATAGTGAATGATCATTGTATGGCATGGGATTGCTACAGCACATCATTAACTTTGAAAAACCCCCCTGAACCAATTACTCCGAGCAAAAGAAAGCTCGAAGACGATGTCGAAACGAGGTTGAAATTCCTAGCACTGACCGAATAGATAAAAAGGGAAAAGAACCGGTCGATTTAGCTTTAAAACCACCAGAACATAAGGATGTCATACTGGTGCAAGGGGACTCATCGAAAACAACGAGAATAGGTACTGAATTAAGCAAGGAAGGGGAAGTAATGTTGATCAACTTTCTCAGAGATAATGTGGATGTCTTCGCTTGGAGTGCGAATGACATTGAAGGGATTGACCCTCGAGTAAGGACAATTTTTTTGTTTTCACCCTCCATATTTTCGTGTGCTAACATTTCTTGTACAAGCTTGTGGATGAACAAGTCATCCATTTCCTTATTCCAATATTTGTTGTAAAATAACTTAGATTGAGGGGGTGGGTTTCTTGAAGTCATTTTGTGTATTGCCAAGATGGAATGGTGTAAATGGTTTTTAAATATAAGTTGGTTTGGATAGCACATACATAAATAGTAGAAAATGCTGATTTTAAGTTGAAATCTTCAAAGAGATTTTGTTCCTGTCAAAATCTATGTAAAGCACAATCCAAAATATTCTGAAATGGTCATTCTCTAATAAATAATGCAGGTGTTGCACTCTACTTTTTACAATACACGTGAACTTTCACAAAAAAAAAAAATCCAAATCAAATACTACACACTACATTCCAAAGTTTGTTGGGCCAAATGAACACTAGAAGGTACATAACCTATATTATATGATTTTTATTGCAAAAGTATTTCGTAAAATTACAAGGAAATAAGAATACAATAGATCATAAGTTATGTGGTCATACAAAAAATTACAATTGTACATTTACGTGTTTACTAAGTGTTCGAACTAAATAATGGAAGACGACCTCAAAACTATTATCTGTCATTCGCTATACAAGAACATGTTTGAAATATTAAAATATTGACCGGTCGTAGTTTCATAGCTTATAGGTTATGGCTGAAATCCATTGACGGTACATAAAATTAATATGTTGTTTAATTTATGTTCTTGTATAGGGTATAACAGATAATAGCTTTGAGGTCTTCTTCAATATTTTTCGCGATCGCTTAGTAGACACATAAAGTTACGTCACTAACCATTCGTATCACAACATAGCCGACCCTTATTGTATTCATCCATTCCTTTAACCATTAAATAAGTGCTGACTGCCGTCGACGCCTATAGACTAGAGATATACATTATAATACCCGATTTTGGCCTATATCATGTACCAAAATACAAAAAATTATGTCTCTAATCGTTAGTAGCGGCACAATTCCATTCCGTATGTGCCCGAATACAAGTGCTTTTGAATGGTGGTATGACGAATCTCAATAATCTGTATGATTAGGTATAATACTTGTTAAAATTGGTAACGAGTTCCCCTAACAATGCTGATATTGTTATGACATTAATAGTGTAGATTGAGTAGAAATATATAGAGTAAATATAAACTTAAATGGTCCATACCTTATTTTAACATAATGAAGATGCAAAAATATTAGCAGCAGCTTCTCTACCTATTATCAACTCATTATTTCTTTATTTGTGACTAGTGTAAAATCTATGACATCCTTGACTGTATATATAGTGGAGCAATTTAAGAAGGACAAATGCAAAATGATCAAGGGAAGCAATGGCCATGTCCACGTTAGTGGTTATTGACAATTTCTGGTCCATCATCACGTGGTATGTTGCTGGACAATTAATGGTGTATTCAAACAACCACTAAATTATATTGTGGGAAGGATAGGGAATATTTTGGTAATATATGTTAGGTACTGGAATTTATTTGACCGATAATTCACAAGGGCACATAATTAAACCATATATCCAGGAAATCACGTGCAATTGGCATTTTCTTGATTGAGTGTATGGTCATTCACATGCAATTTCACTACTATCGTATGTATTCTGTGTAATTATTTTTCAAACATTAAATATAAATTTCTATTTTAAGTCTCACAAAGGTGAGGAGTCAAAATACCCAATTAATACCAGTCGATAGATGAAATCGAGGGCGAATAAGGAGTAATCCCGACCGTTGATAGTGTCAATCCATTTAACATTTAATTTTTGACCCCGTCTGATAGTAGTGAAATTTATTTAGTGTACCAGCAATTTCACTACTATCAGACAGAGTCAAAAATTAAATTTAAATGGATGGACACTATCAACGGTCGGGATTACTCCTTATTCGCCCTCGATTTCATCTATCGACTGGTATTAATTGGGTATTTTGACTCCTCACCTTTGTGAGACTTAAAATAGAATTTCCCTAGTTATATTTTCTCTATATTTTGTCGTTTTTTTTCTTAACCATAGGTGTGTGTATATATATATATATATACATTCAATTATAAACTATACCAAAATGCTGAATGATTTGGTATGCATGTTTGACATAAAAGCATGTCCTTTTTCGGAATATGCATATACTTGAGTACAAAATCCCGTATATTTACAAATTATAACATGTTATAAAACATACGCCCTGAAAGCTACATATTACTCCCAAAACGTGTCCTTAATCCTTAAAATATCCTCTTTCAGCTCATCCAACAAATAAAAATCCGCACCTGCATCCAATTTTGCGACGGTGATGTGCTCGAACTCTTCCGTCAACAAAATGATTAATTTTTCCTTAATCTCCAATCTTAAACACCATATGTTACACAATTCTCCATTTCTTTCCAAGTTCATCATCAACCTTGATTTTCTTCAAACAATAAAAAATTATCAAATTAAATACCACATGATAATAATTTAACTGAGTATATATTCAACAATGCTGAAAGTTACCACAATGAAGTATTATAATACCTGAGCTTAACAGGACCATTGACAAATGGTCTAAACTTCCGAGGAGCACTACATACGTAAACATAAATAAGTCACACAAATATTGAATTCGGCCCCCACATAGTTATTAGCTGGAAATAATATTATAGCATAAATATAATTTTCAAATCACAATTCAAACTATGATAGATATATTTACGTACGGATTATGGGGCGTGACCTCGGCATCGTGTGATGATCGCAAATAGTGTAAAGCTATGTTGTACTTTTGAAAAATACAAAGACCCGGATCTAGTGTCCTAAAGTAACGAACAAATTCCCCGTTGCTGTACTCAGATACGAGGGCTAAAAGCAAATCGTCAAATTGACACCTTAGGCTTCTATTATACGAGCACCGATAACATATGGAAGAACCGTTATTAATATTCGGATTATTCACATGACCATCAACGCAACACCCAGGAATTTGACAAATGTTTGTAGTCCGTGACGTAGCGGCTTCAGCATTCATATTGAAGGAAAACACCAACATAAAAATCTTAGAGGCAAGGGAATTTCATAATGCGTAATTCCCTTTAAGTGCATGTCCTATAAATAGAGATGCCACAATTGAAAATTGCACCCTAAACCATCAAAATGCAGAATAAGGAACTTTGTTCCTATGATTTTTCACTTTAGTCCTATATTTCTGTAAATGATCGGTTGTAGCTTAAAATTACTCCAATACGATTTTAAATGCCAATATTCATATAAATATAAAAGCAAACGGTTATTAAGCTGTTATGTGGGTAAAATGCAAGATCAAGAAATGTTTGATGTACAAATTCCATAATTAACTTGAAGGCATAAAGGAAGCATACACGTGTAGAGCATTCCTTTAGCCTATGATATAGAAAAATAGGCCCCCGGGTATATTATGTGATCATGTGACACACATTACGTGGTAATGCCACATGAATTTGGAATAAATACTATATGATGTGAGAGTTATACTAAATATATGGGGTTAATACTATATTATGTGATCATGTACCAAATAGTTGTGATACACATTGTGTGGTAATACCACCTAACCCGAGAATTTTTCATAGTACATAAATTCCACTAAGATTGTCACATGTAGTACAAATTATATACATGGAAATTGCATATATATGCCAAGAGACCCGTGACTTTCCTTTCCAAAATTAATGATAAAGCTTGTCATGCCATAAATGATTTTTTGACCATGGCCCTGATCACCTCACTCACACACGGTATTCCATAAGAAGTCCAATGTCCTCACTTGCAGCCTTTCACAGTGGCTGTCCACCACAAACTTCCAACATACTTCCATCACACATGTACAGTAGTAGATAATTTTAAGAACATGTATTGCAACAATATCGTAGGACTTGCTTTTTGAGTTGATGGCAAAATTGTAATAAAGTAGAAGCAGCTTTTGGACATTTTTATCCTTCAACTTTTAATTAATTATATTCCAGTACTACCCTTATATATATATATATGAACATAAAAAGACTAAATTATCATTAATTTTGGGAAAAAATTGCTAGATTTTATAGGGGTTAAATTATCATTAATTTTGGAAGAAAATTGGGTTTGGTACCAAAGTTGCAATAAAAATCTATCATATGGTACCAAATTTGCATTTTCGTATCCAGTGGTACCAAAATTGCAAGTTAGCTTATCCTATGGTACCAAAATAAAACAGTTTTTCCGTTTATAAAAACTACTTTAGTGACAATATTTTATTTCTTGTCACTTAATATATATAAGAAGTGACAAATTTAACAATGTCACATAAAATTTATTCGTAAAATTAATTTTTTGTGTAATGTTTAATTCTTTCATATTCTAGGCTAATAGAGGAATTTAATAAAAGCAACTACCTCCATTGCTATGGTCGTAGGGAATAAAGAAGAAATTGAATTGATTTCCTTAATATTAACATTAAAGTTATTAATGTTAATTACGGCAAAAAGTTTTTTTAATTTTGAAACCCTTTTTTCTGGCATGAGATTCATAAATTTGTGCCAAAAGCAAGTATTAATTAAGGGTTATTATGTCTTTTTGTACAAATGTATAGCAAGTATAATTTTTAAGTTCATGTGAAATCAAACACTACTATGTTGCTTTGAGCTGCTTATTTTGAAAAAAATCAAACACCAACGGCTTATTTTTTAAAGTACTTTCTTTAAAATTTAAGCAAAAGCAATTGCTTCTCCATTTGAAGAAGCAGTCCCAAACACCACCATAATTATTCATTGAACACTGAACATACATTACTAATATCATCAAATTACAAACTTAAAAATAATAAGGAAAAAGACATCATTTTTTAGAATTTCCTTCGTTCAATTTTAAATTTCCCATAATTTTGAACAAATCAGTCATACTCTTATTCAAATTTATAGCTTCATCCCGCTCAACCAGTATGCGATCTCTTTCCGTTCGTAGCATTTCGATCTCCCGATGTAGGGATTCAAATTCCTTGCTACTTGGTTCGTTTTCTTGTGTTGTCGACGATGAAGCATAACTACTCGTATAAGTCGAGTTGTGTGACAAATACGCTGCATATGCCCTGTTTGCGTCTTCCCAACTCGGGAATGACTTGTAACACGCATGACTATACCCTCGTACTTGTTCATGAGCAATTGCCCAGTCGTCGTATATCCCCGGATTACGGCCAACAAATACCACGTAATGTTTTGCCTAGAATTCAAGTTACAACATAATATTAATCGGAGATGAATAACTATCCATTAATATATAAAAAATTGTTAAATAAAATAGACAAAGCAATAAAATGTTGAATACCATGTGGGAGAGGAATGGAAAACTGTAATTGCTTCTTTGCCTCCGGATGGTTACTATGAATAGATAACAGTTAGCTGAAATGCAATATATAGGTAGCATTCTTATGAAAACGTATGATATTTATATTCAGACAAAAATAATTGTTGGTCCAAAATATAAGTCCATATAGAAAAAAAAAATTTTTGTGTATTAGATGGTTATGACCAAATTCCCACGTTACAATCCAATCCAAGCTCCAGTAAATGTCCCTGTCCTGCACAAATTCAACCATACATTATGGCCCTTGCACTTTTACACAAGTTGACAAAATTCCCACTACACAAGGGAGATTCTTCCCCGGACCAGGTCTAGGAGTTTTGCTCCTAGACATGGTGGTCATTATTTTATCACATATGTATCTTGTGTGGTCTTTGTGTTAGTTGGATTAAATTAAGTTTTCTTATTTTGATATAGTTTATTAAAGCTATTTAGAAAATAAAATTTTGGTTTGTGAGAGAATATATTGTTATATAAAAAAAGTTTGAACAACCTCATATAAATCAGTGATTTTATATCACAATTTTTCAATCACTTTTAATGGCATAACTGTGAAAAATTATTGTTTTTTAACTCCATTTATCCGTGCCAAATAAAACGTACAGGAAAAATGGAGTTATTAACAAAAAAAAAAAAAATCACAAAGACAAACAATTATTTCAATATAGGTTGCAGACTTATTGAAATTCTTCAAATTAAAGTTAACAAATAACTATTATAAAAAGTTCAATGATCTTTAGATTTTTTTGTTTTGTTTTTATAGGGGTCTTCGACCATCTCTGAAACTTTTAATTTGTCAATATAAGATTATTTTTTGCATTGTTTCACCAATTGAGATTACAAATTAAATCAAACTATTTAATACTTGACTCAAACTCGTACGCGAAAGTTCAATTTGTTATACAAATCAAAAAATCTTCAACGTTATTCTTTTTGTTTGCTAATTAACTTTTGAAGTCCAATTTGCATATATAAATCTCCCGTGTAGTAGTAAGGGCAAGTCCAATTTGCATATATAAATTTTGAGACCTCGAAATTGCTGAACCCATTTACTTCCAATTGAACCCAAATTTATCCCCTCAAAATTGCCGAACCCATTTTCAACATCCAATCATAAAGTAACACGTATACGATGTGGGAAAGAAGTCTGATAAGAAATTTGAACGCAAACATCTTATCTGAAATCTCAGTTAGCTGAATATAAATTGACACGCAGATAACAATATTATCACAAAACTTTTCATAATATAATATCCAATTTCGATTCAAATGGATAAAAAAGTATATCAAAGATAGAAATATATAAAATATAGATCGGCACTTGAAAAAAATAATTAAGACATTCTCGATGAGTTTTAATTGTCTACAATTAATAATTATTAAAAAATTACAAATATTTTGAGTTTTTTTTATATTTTCTTTCGTCCAAAATTAATTTTTATTGTATTTAATATTGCATAGGATGTAAATTAAGTGGGATACTATTATTTTTGTAGGGTTAAAAGTGAAAAGTCATCCAATCGGAGTTTATAATACTTAATTTTGTGAATAACAATGAAATTAGGTATTTTTAGCAAAGCTAAACTGTGCAAAAGTAAACGTGCATAATATTAATTTTATTAACATCTTTATACTAAAATGACAATTAACAATTCAGTAGAGTTGAGAAATCGTGAATTATACAGGGATGACCTTATTAGCTTCTGGAAAAAATTAAATTGGATGAAACAATATATTTATGTTATTTAAGTTGCACACATTTATCACTAATCGCCATTAGCGATAACTTAAAAATATATTTAGTTACTATTGCACTTGTCACTATTTTTATTGTGACAAAACTAAAATTTTTGTTACTAAATATATGCGGAATATGATAATTTCAACAATGTCACATAATATTTTATCACTAAAATTAATTTTTCTTGTAGTGTGTCTCTAAAAGGGTGTCACTAAATATATGCATAAACTGAAAATGCATCTTGTAGTGGTAGTTTTTTTTTACATATTATGTATTTTTCGTAATCGTTCAATGTTGTTCTAGCTATATTTATATTTATTAAGCCAGATGTGAGTTTGCAAATTCATTGTGTCATCTTGTACTATAATTTATGAAATAATTAAGATTGATATTTTTTTTATATAATTAATTTAAACATTAAATATTTTTAAAGAAGAAATAATGCGTGGAAAGTGCAGATAATAATTTTGATAGAAACAGACATCATATCATATCATAAATTTACAACACAAAATATGTCAAATAAAATAATTGTATTAGACAATTTTAGTTATTAATTAAGAAAAGAAAAAGAAAAGAACGAGAGAAAAGAAAAAAAAATAAAAAAGAAGAATTTTCCCCTCCCAAATAACCCATACCAAACTGGTCACTAAATCGTCTCAAACAAAACAAGATTCCATTAGGCAAACAAGGGGCCATTAGGGTTTGTTGTCTCTCCATTAAACTGAAAATTGCGGTTCCTCTTCACGATCCCGGCGAAGTAGGTGATTTCTATCAATTTAGTTCAGATGTATGGAGGCAATCTCGCTGTGGGTGTGCGATTTTTCACGAGGGTGAACCAAATGTGTCTGACGAAAATTGTAAGTGCCCTAGTACTTCAGACTTCATGTTAATAACTAGATTATAGAAACACCGACATCTTTTTCCGTTCGTGTGGTTTATTCTACCAACTATAGCTACAGTTTATATTCGTACGTACTGTATTAGCACAGTGTATGTATAGGGGTGGTTAATGTTTCATCAAAACCTGGCAAAACATTTTCGTATATGGAATTTTTCTAAACGGCGGAGTGGAGAAATCAAATGTTATGTGAAGTCAGCATTAGGAACAAAAAATTTTAGAGGAAAGATAATAGTGGAGAAAAAATAAGGAAGATTTACATTTATGTATATTGTATGGTACACTAACTAATTTCCTAAATGCATAATGCTTCTATTTCAGGTAATGTATATGACTGTTTATTATATGCATAAAAATTGTTTGGTCTGCAACTGCACATAGAAGAAGAAGTTTGAAAGTGATGTGTCATATTTATATTTAAAAGGACCAACATTATTGTATTGTATACCATGTACTTGGTTGATAATTATGAGTGAGATTAAATTGCATGTTTAAGTTATCTTTTTTAAGTATGAATTGCTCACGTTAATGGGAATGCCAAATTACACAGATATATAAGGACACATATGTGTCTGAACATTTAATTACGTACCTAATTTGTAATGATGTGGCAAAAGGAGGAATCTTATTAGCACAGTTTAATACATGTTTGCATGATGATTATCCTATTTGGGATCCATTTGTTTCATATGGCATTCCTGCATGATAGGATTGTAAAATTGATTTGGGTAATATCATGCATAGTTGCATGGTATTGTGATTGGTAGATATCTGCATGGTATTCAAATTAGTTTGAGCCTCAATTACTTAGATAATGTTTTCTTCTCTGTATACTTAGATATGTGGTTTTCTTCAATTTATATGCTAAAATAAATTCAATCTGGTCTTATTAATTTTGTTCGAATTAGGAAATTCCTGGAGATTTCAGAGAATTTGCTATTCATGATTTGAGGAATGGACAAAATGCAACTGTTAAGGCATGCAGGAAGCTATATAGATGTAAGGTTCTCTATCGTCGAACTGCGGTGTACATCGCTGGGGACGGAATTCTACAACTTGCAAAAGACTTTAAGCTGGAGGATGATGATGTGCTGTTTTTTGAGTACCTTGGCAGTGTTGAATTTTCGTGTGTTGTATGCTGCGGTAACACATTAATGGAGAAGAAAATAGGAAAACTGCGTAATGGTGAGCCGGTCAAGTTCTTTGTAGAGTCCATTGAACATTATGGCTTGGTAATTGATTATCTTTAAATCTTAATGATTATTTAGTATCCACTAATAAAACTTAGAAAATCAGGAATTGTGAGTGACGACATTATTAATTCGAATGCAGGAATTTCCAGAGGAGATGTTTTTAAATGTTAGTACGGATTTCAACAAGTTCTTCAGAGTTCAAACAAGAAATGGATCATGGAGTATACATTTTAAATTTGGCAAAAATTGGGGCAGGCTGGGAGGCCAATGTTGGTATTCATTCTACTATGCCCACGATCTGCGTACTCCATCAATTATTCAAATGGATTATCATGGAAGTGGGGATTTCACAGCAACAGTTTACAAAATCCATTCAAGATGTGAACAACAATGCAATCTAAACGGAAAGCTCTTTGTGAAAGGTGATGAACCAAAACCACATGGATGCATATTACTTTACCAATAAAAATCTCATATTTATTTACAAATGGTTTATCCTTTATGTAGTTGAAGAAGGAACCGATGTTTTCAAGTGCCTGTGTAATGGTGAGAGACCTCATCGTGTAGTATCTAAACTTAGGAAAATTGGGTCTGATGAGGCTGATGAAATGGATGTATCCAATGCTGAGGCTGATGAAGAAGAGGTGAATGATCAGCCTCCAGTTCCACAAAATGTATTGGATTACTGGACAATAACCACAAGGAAACATATGGTTCCTCATTATTGTACAAAGACACTTCCACGAATGGTAAAGCAAATGTTATGGTCTATATCGTATGTATTCTTTGTTTTATGTCTAACAATGTTAGTAATAACATGTTTTTCTCCATATGTCACCAATTGTTGCAGTACTTTCCAGCTAACAAGTGGAAAAAACATCACCTGGATAGGAAGACTGTTGCAGTGTTCAGGGTTCCACATGACGATGATATAAGGTGGGAAGTCAAGATTCGTCCTTACAAAACAGGGTACAAAACAACACGTGTAGCACTGACTGACGGTTGGACCAAACTTGCATTAGATCTTCGGTTCAGAATTGGTGAAACCCTTAAATTCCATCTTCTCGTGCCCCCTGTCCATGAGCCCAGCAATGACTCCAAAGTGTACATGTCCGTTCAATGGTAATTAAGAGATGAGTGTGGTATTATGCGTGTGGTATTATCCGTTCAATGGTATTATGCGTGCCTCGCAATATACTGGTTTAAATTATGTTTTGTGCTGTATATGATTATGTTGGACAACTGTTCAGGAACTAAAACATTCAGTTGTATTTAATGGATGGTATTTTTAGCATCTTAAAACACAAAATGAACAAAGGTGTAATTGGTTATTTTGTTAGATAATATTACGCCATCTTTAATTACTGGGTTAAATGATTTTAAAATAAATAATATTTGAATTGCAACTATGTACTATATTTGAATTGCTTAGACTCTTGTTTACCTGTAGTTTAATATTTTCTAATCATCAAAAGTCAGCCCCACGAGGTTTTAGCATAATACAAGGACCCCCCCTGTAGTTTACTATTTTCTACCAGGTTTCCCATTTTAGTTTTAGGGGGTCTTACAAGAACACCCCTTAAAACCTGCAAAAATGTTTACAAAAACATCTTCTAAGGGGTGTCATTTAACGTCACCTTGTTATCTTTAATATCCCAAACACGATATATAATTTATCATTAGTACTAATCAAGTTAAGGATAAATATTCACATTAAATGGTATATACTCCACATAGGGCTGTCAATGGGGGATATTTCATCCCGGATCCGTTCGAAACTCATGACCGATTTATTAGGATAATTGTCCGATTATAGATTCAATGGACATCATCTGATTATAAAGATCCGTTCTTATTGAACTCATCGAGCGAATTTCTTATTAATATACTAAAAATGTTTCTTCGTATACAATTACATAAATTCACCCTTTAACATATTTTAACTAGGGTGATTTACACTCAAGCCCAGGTTTGGTTTTGGGGATATTACAAGAAACCCCCCAATGTTTCAATAATTACAATGACACCCCCTCAGGTTTGGGCATATTACAAGAAACACCTTACGGCGTTAAAAACAGACGGAATTTTATTATGTCAATTCAAAATAATTTTGAGGTACCAAATTTACCCCGTACTAATCAATATACCCACACCGGGTGTCTGTGTAATAATGTCATATTCAAATTCAAGAGGTAGTGTGAAATGCTTAAAATATAGATAATCAAAATATTCATGTGTAGGGTGTGTGAAGAATGCACCCATAATGGTTGCAGATGCACGCCGAGATTTACAGTAACATCCATTGGTCTGATTTTAAATATGACAATTGGGGAAAATTGCTTTTTTGTTACCATATGATAGGCTGAAATGCAAATTTGGTACCATTGGATAGGCTGAAATGCAAAATTTGCCACATTTATCATAACACAATGGGTAAAAAATCACATTATCATAATAAAAGTGGATTAAGTGCCGCAAAAAAAAATGCAGTTTGGTACCAAAATTGCAATGAAAACCTATCCTATGGTACCAAATTTGCATTTTCATATTCAATGGTACAAAAAGTGCAAGTCAAACTATCCTATGGTACCAAAAAAATAATTTTCCCTGTAACAATTGTCTATAAGTAACCCCATGAAATTAAGAGTCAAAATATATGGTCAACAATAACATGTCCATTGGTCATTTTTTAAAATATGACCATTGCCTATAAGTAACCCCATAAAGTTATTGTAATCTTCCAAATATATTGCATGTTGTACATCAAACTAAACATAGCTAAATTCAATTATCACAGTATTTGGGGCCAAGAGGAATTGGCCCTATTTTTTATGGCAAGAGCTTCTGGACATCAATATGATGGCTCAAATAGGGCTTCCATTGGAGAGGAGTTTTTTTTTATTTCAGCCATCAAATTGGAAGTTAATGGGTTTGATGACCCATATGGGGTCTCCATTGGAGATGCCCTAATTTGTCCCCTAAAATTAGTCGACACAGTTTATTAACAATCCAAGTTAAATTCTATCGATTGACAACTACCAATATCAACTTTAATAATTAAAGTATTTTTAATAATTTTTGTTTATTGTTTGAAAAAGTCTTGTACGGTTTTGTATTTGAGTAACAATTATTGATTTTTATATAGCAAATATATACTTTAAAAAGGTTAACAAATTAAAGCTAAAA
The DNA here is from genome assembly GCA_038501285.1 of Penstemon eatonii. Classification (NCBI taxonomy): domain Eukaryota; kingdom Viridiplantae; phylum Streptophyta; class Magnoliopsida; order Lamiales; family Plantaginaceae; genus Penstemon; species Penstemon eatonii. The sequence continues at coordinate 32,548,305 of CM076710.1, read as the reverse complement.
ATTATGAAAAAGTAGTATTGTTCATATGATTATGAAACATTCAAGAATTTTATTCTTAGATAAAACTACAATAACGAAATAGTAAGTGATGATAAATTAAAGTAGAGCCTCCAAAAAAAAACTTCATTAAATTAGGAAAAGCAAAAACCGCCCCAACCCGAAGGGACCGCAAAGTGCAATCTCTAGACTTATTGGGTTGGGTTTGGTCTTGAGTATTAAAAACCCGCAAATAATGGGTCGGGTTTGGGCGAGTATAAAAACGCACCGCGAACACCCCTAATAAAAATGGGATATTACAAGGGGTGATATAATTTCCTTATCAAGTTTAATTTCACCAACAAGAATAAATCACAAATTAAAACAAATAAGAAAAAAATTACATGTATATATGGCAAATCATTCAGCCGAAACAAGAAGCCCCCAATGTACAATTTTTCATTTTCATGTCCCAAGAATGTGTCAAGTCTATGCTAAACAATCATCATTACAACAGGCCTAACCATATTGGCGGGTAAATCCAATGCCAATTTCCCTCCAATATCATTTTATTTGCTTTTCCTATAATCTCCCATTTCTACAGCTCGTTAATTAGGGAATCTATGCATATAGATCATTTTCACCAATAATTCAACAAAAACACACCTGCAGTTAAATATATCTCCATTAAAGACTCTCCAACTACTCCTCAACGTGAAGTAAAGGAACCATGTAAGTAAATGCTGAACTCACTGATTTTTATGTTACCTTCTTTTGTTTATCAAAATAAATGCACAGAGTAATTAAATCATGGGGGTTTCGCATAAGCATTAAGCACACAGCACAAAGAAACCTCCAATTTTATTACAAAAATAAGTCTCCTGGACTGAACTGAGAATGGATACAATCAAAGAATTATTATACACATAAGTATTATTTAATGAAATAGATACTCCACTAAACCATGGGCACACAAATAATTTCTACAAGGTTTGATACCATTTAATGAAAGTTTTTCAACATGAAGATTTGTCTCACCTGTAAAATGCCTATCTTTTACACAGAAAATTTTTTAATTTCATTATTTCAAGCCATGTTAACTTCTTAGCAATTTTATTTAATTATTGGATGAGGTTGATGGGAAAGTATAATATCAAGTTTTTCTGCCAACTCCCAAAATGCTGTAATAATATTACTAGTAATTCATTTTTTAAGTTGTAATTATGTCATTTTACTGATGTCATTACTGATGACATTTTAGGGGTACTGATGATAAAAAATGTGAAGCAAAAAGGAAACTGGAATTCTGCCTAGGCAAATCAAGTGAGGCTGATGAATTCAATCCTTCTAAGTTGTCCAAAGGTAAAGGCATATCAACACCAATCATCAAAATAGTCAAAGGGAAGGAGGTCGTAACAACTTTAAAAGATGAGTTGAGGAATTTTTTTGATATAACTGACAGAACAAATGATGATGCATTACTCTTAGATGTAGACAGTCTCATAGATGATCCATCCCCTGCTATGAAAGAACTTTTAACAACACACAACACCAAGCTTATGAAGGAGTTCTCCGAGTATTTGGAGCCCAAGGAGGTATGAATTTTAAGTATGATTTTTATTACACATTACATGTTATTGTATGTCAATTAACATACAGTTTCTACCTGCAGTTTATGATATTTGATTGTATCTTTAATCTCTTCAGGGAATTAAGTTAGAACATAGAACATCCCTCAACAAACTTCTTCAAGTTAATAGTAATCTGAATGTGGCACAAAAAGCGTGTATTGAGGAGATGGGATTTGGTTCATTATGCAAGATAAAAATTGATTCAATAGATAAGATCATGTTGAAATGGATAATGGATAATTATAACTCTGATGATCATGTCATTAATGTGCACCATGGTTATTTTCAAATCAACGAAGAAGCTATCAGGGATGCCCTTGGGATACCTAAAACAGAGGTACCTATTAGGTTCAACGTCGACTCGTCATGTGGATGGTTAAAATATGGGAGTTTTTTTACCCTGGTTAAAGGGAGAATAGAAATCGGAGCACTGTCAGATAAACTAAAGAAGTGCACAACTTGTGGAGATGAATTCAAAGTTATGTATTTGGCTTTACTTTTGGCCACAGTGTTGTTTCCAGGGTCCCAACAAAACATGCCTCAGCATTACCTAAATTTGCTGCTAGATTTGGAAAAGATTAAGGATTACAACTGGGCAGGATTAGTTCTTGAGAAACTTGAGGAGGGAGTTACTCAATGGAAGAGTGGTCAGACTTATGTCAGTGGATGTGTGCTTGTATTGCAGGTAATTAACCTACATGATTATAACAGTAATTATTCTTAATGTTATTTAACAATCAATTCCAAATGTTGTGGAGTTCCGTACAATTTCTTAATACTATAACTTGTTTGTTTGCTAAAAAACAGATTCTATTCTTAGCTTATGTGATCCCAGTTGGAACAAATTATCATATCAGGTTGGAAAAAGAATGCCCCTATATAGAATACCTAAGCAAGCAAAGGGTCAATATGCTTACATTGGATATGCGTAAGATGGGAGGCTACTGGAGTCCCAAGGTAATTATTGTATTTCATAAGTGTGTGGTATATATACATATAATGTATGGTATGCTGTAACAATCCATATTTTTTATTTTTAAGGCTGTTCAAATCAACACTTGTTATACACAATCATCTAGTTCAAGGTTATTTGATGTTCATACGAAACTGGGTGATGAGATACCTCATCAGAAAAATGAGGAAGAACAAGCGAAGGATGAGGAACTTGCAAATGAGAATGAGCCTAGTGATGGGGGGCTAGACACTAATTCATATATTGGAGTCAGACAACACCGGCCATCACATATTGACAACAACTTCCTATATGAACAGTTCAATCTATTGTTTGGCAAGGTAAACGAATTGGACGAGAAGGTCTCTAGAATCATCAGCAGTAACAATGAGATTTCACTTGGAAATATATCTAGTAGACCAAACATTGCAGACCTTATTCCAAAGATTTATCAATCCATCACAGATCTCCCTAACACAATTAACAGCCACTTATATGCATCCATAAAGGAAGCCCTTCAAAAGAGCCTAAAACATGGAGGATTGCCATCTTCTCCAAGTTCAGGTGTAGAAACACCAGAATCAAAGGTCTGTAGTTCAAAAGGACAGACAAAGACCATAAGCCACAATGAATCTGACAAGATAGCAGATGTTGGAATGTGTAATAGTCCAGCCAATCCAGAGTCGTCTCCAGATGCTATTTGTTCTTTCTTATTTGAAGATGGGTTGAACTTGAGGTATACCTTAATTTTTGATTAATTCAGAAAATACTAATTTTTCAATAACACTTTTTAAACAATTTTAACATAAATGCTTTTACAGACAAGTTGTGGTTGACTATGGGAATTGGCACTGCACCAGGGACAACATCATGTGTTTAAAACCTAAAGAGTATATCAATGGAACAGTAAGCTCTCAACTTAAACAAGGCTCCTTAAACCCTAAAAGGCCAAATATTATTATTGTGATCTTAATTGAATCTTTATAGGTGATGGACTGTGTCGCATACTATTGCACAGCCAGAAATAGGGAGGAGAATCCCAGACAAACTTGTTGGTATTTTCCACCTATATTCAGTGTATGTTACCAACTTTCTTACCAACCAGTACTTTTTTGGGCATTCTATATGTTTACATGTCTATGGTTTTATTATTTATATTATAAATTTTAATAAATTTGGGATATTTTGGTATTGCAGCAAATGTGTTTGATCTCACACATGACAGATACTCATATTTTGAAGGCTTTCTTTACTTCGGAAGAGAACTTTGTGTCAAGAATGGAGTTTCTACAAAAAATATTCATACCTATCAATGATTGTCACCAACATTGGTTCATTATCATTATAGACTTGGATGAGTTCCACATTTCCATTTGTGACACTGCACCATCCTGTGACATGGAGGCATTGAGGAAGCTGATTGCATTAAGAGTGGTAAATTAATGACACTGCACCCTATTACATTATTAATTAATGTCCTTTTTTGAATATGCTCTCTAACAACTTTTGCATCAACTAGGTTAAGCGTTTGGAAGTTTTGTTGCAAAAATGGCCAGAAATTACTTACAAGAGCCAAAACATTGCTGACAATTGGTTATGGTTCAAGCCCAACTGGGTGCCAGTGCAGCCAAACGGGTAATGTTAACATCTTTCTCAATTTATTTACCCTATAACTACCAAACAATTTAATCTGAAAATTTATTGTGAAAACCAACGATCACAATATAGGTATGATTGTGGGCTTTACGTTTGTATGATTATGATGTTCGATATGGGGATGAGAAGGCAGCTAACCGAGGTAAATTATCACCACATTCACAATCATTTGTTGAATGATTTATTTATCTTCCTGCTAATTGCTGAATCTGTTGCTTAACCATTACCCATTATTGCAGGCGGAATCAGTTATAGCTCGACGGAGATTGGCTGTACAACTCTATGAGGCCAAGATCAATAGATTTGCATGGAATGTTTAGACAATATGAATGTCCAGTTATTTTGAAGGAATTGTACTAGGAATGAACCTGTATTTTTGGTCCTAAATAACGCGTTGGTACTTATTCTATTTTTGTTCAAGTACCAACGAGTTATTGGATATGCTGGCATTTCTTAAGACTGCCAATTCTATCAACTTGAACCTGCTAAATCATATCATCAACAATCAATTCTGTATCTTTTTGAATCTATGTAAATATAAGTGATCTATTATGTATTAATCAGTTCTATTGTGCTTATCAAGGGAATATAAGATATAACTTGTATTTTAATTGAATGATATACTACATACAGAGAAGGGAATGTGGTAACAAATTACCTGATGGAATAATTCATGAAGTTCACTGATTTTATTTCCCAAATTGATGAAGTTAGGCAAGCTCAGGGCCAAGGTCCAAGGATAATCCCTAGTATAACAAAATAATCATACAATAAACATAAATTAGATAATTAACATTAATAAATTTACTCAATTTTAGTAAATGGGAGCATACTCTTTAGTTAAGAAACAAATATGTTCCATACTCAATTTTAGTAAATGGGAGCATACTCGTTACAAGATTTGCCTTATTCCATATTCTTTAGTTAAGAAACAAATATGTTCAACAACCTTGACATTGTATTCGAATTTCATTGTTAATATAGTGTATTACAGAAAATGACTCAATTTGGGGTCGTCTTTACAAGACTATGAATATATCATAATTTATCTTAAAATTGGATAGTCTTATCACGAATAAGGTAAGAACATAATGCTACGTAACATATCTAAATAAAATAACAACCTTTAATGATAGAATTTCATAAATGTATCAACTAAGCACAAATAGTTCAATCTAATAAGCAATTATAATTACAAAACTTCAAATCCATCAACAGAACTATAAATAGTGGAATCATTGTTCAGTGGAATTTCTCAAAATAATTTTTGAGATGCATTTCTACACAAAATCAATGAATTCAACATATAATTTCATGAACATTTCCAACTGACCAATCAAAATATTAACATCACAAATTAGCAGTAAAAGATTTCATTCACATTAAATAGTTCATTTTTTTTCTTCATATTTCTTAAGAAAATTAGAATATTACAGCATTCTAAACAAAATCACATAAGATGTGATCAAATTTCATAAACATGTCCAACTACAAAATGACAATTACAAGACTTCAAACACATTAAAATTTCATAATCTTCAAATTCCATCATAACCATCATTTCTATTCAAAATATCGGAGTTGCCTGATTCATATAGACAAATGTGCAACATCAGCAAAAATAATTTGCATCTACAAGCTATATATAACTGACACAATCACTAACAGAACATGATGGATACATTCCAAAAATAAGTCATATTAAATAAATAATCTAAATATACATGGTATGAAAGCATTGTAATACTGAATATCAAAATGTTGCTCTAGTTTAACATATAATCCCACAAATTATGATACACCATAAATAAACTGTTTCAATCAATTACAGGGGTGGGAGTGGGTGGGAATCTCTTAAAACAGTTATCCTTGTTCAGTGTTTTAATCAGTTACACAATTGTACAAAAATAATACATGAACAATCCAAACTAATGGGAAATTCTTCATCATAATTCAAATTATGTATGAACTATAACTGTGACATCAGAACTAAAAAGTTTCATGGCAAAAACTCTCGATAATAAATGGAAAATAAAAAATGTAAAATGCAATACAATAGCCCCTTCAAACAAATTGTTATGACATTCAACAAAGTTACTAACCTATATGGATATGCTGCGGGAAATAACTTATTTTCATAGGATTCAATGAATCTACAGAGAGCAGGTCTAGCATCATCAATTGTATTTACATTAAGCCAATTAAGAAAAAACAAAGTCATGATTAATCATTATGCTATACCATCTCAAAAAAACTTGGTTAAGGGTAAAATTCTGGTAAACTATCACCTAATATGCAGCAAAAAGAATCCATTCTTTATCATAAATATTCCCTTTGTATTTGAATATTACATACTCCCTCAACTTAAATGTAAAATCAGTCCTTCAGGGAAAATGACATCTAAAAAACACAAGAATGTCTACCATTGATCCTTGAGGTCCCCCTTCAGTAATTCATATATTATAGTACTCTTTACAAATATTACTATATTATAATACTCTCAAATTAACTTATTTTTGTATAGATGTGACAAATAAATAACAACAACAATTGCACAATAAAAAGCTGGAAGACAACTGAATCAAGGCTCAACAAATGAGCACATCAATTATTTGGAAAAATGCTTAAGAGGAGAACCTCAAAATTAAAAGAGGGCTCACGTTAATATCACCATCTCTGAGGAACTGACAGTGAATCTTAATTCTCAATCCATTACTTGGGCAGAGGCAGCGGATATTCAGCTCTATAAGTCTAACTCAATTAACCTCCCGTTCTTCATCGACATATACACCAAAAAGGGATTGAAGTTAGTTGTGGGCAAAAGAGCATGATGAACACAATAGCAGAAAAAACCCCTCCATAATCTCATCTTTTAAAGCCCAATCTATATTACTTTGGAGCAACTGCTTAAATTTTAAATTAACAAAAATGTGTTTATATTGGGAAATATTTTTTAGTGAAGAATTGGATTAGAAATATCACAATATAGCCTTAGAGTTGTGCAAGGTCAAATATAAAGGTCAAGTAATATTCTCCTCAGGATGGTATACCTCATCTGCAAATAGAAATGTGAGACGGCCTACCAAATCATCCCTTGCTTCCTGTACAGTCGGAATATATTGCAATTGATGGATGCCCATATGTAAGCATAAATCATGAGTAAAGAATACCTGATTTTGAGTTATAACAAATTCAGATTTCAAAATGTCAGGTTAATCTAGAAATATTGTTCATAGGAGAAAATAGCAAAACATTATAATTCATTCTTTTCAATTTTTAATCAAAACTGCAATAATTGATTTCAAAGAACCCAGATACCTTCAACAAATATTATAAATTATAGGGAAAAATAAAAAAAATGACAAGGGCAAACCCGAACTATGAGATGACCCTAAACGTTTGACGGAGAACACGACTTCTCTATGAATGGATGATATAGTGGAGAGGATGAATCTTCATAGATTTTCCTAAACGTTTGACGGAGAACACGACTTCTCTGTGAATGGATGAGGTTGTGGAGAAGATGAATCTTCATAGATTTTCCAGAGAGAACGATAAGTTTTGTGGAGAAGTGAGAGAGAATGGAGTTTTCAAATGATAAGGGCAAAATCGAAAAATTAAGAAATTGTAAGGGGCATTTTGGTCATAATATTGAGTATATTATTTAGGCTGGGTACATACACCCGTACAAGGCATACACCGTTTTACACTAAAAAAGAGGTGACTCTCGTACTTGGGAGAGTCACAATAAAACGTCCCTTGACTCTTTCACACACCATCACGCGACAAGCCAACCTTTTTTTCTTTTTTCTTTTTTCTTTTTCTTTTCTCCCTCTCTCTTCATTAATTACTCTCTCCAGATTTTTCCTTTTTGTATTTTATATGTCATTCAATCAATATTTATTTTCTCTTAAAAAAAATTAATGACAATTTACATTCATGTAATATTCATAATATTCAATTTATCATAAATTGCTTCTTTTCAAATTATAAGACGTAAATTGAACATAATGAATATCATAGGGGTAAAATAGTCATTAATCCCTAAATAAAAGTAAAAGATGAATCTTCATTTTCATAAAATTAGGAATTTAATAATGGACTAAACTCATGCCAAATGACAAATTGTGAGACGAAATTCGGCGAATTAATTTAGTTTGGGACGAAAAATTAAAATTTATAATTAGTTTGAGACGAATTAAGCAATCTTATATAATTGTTTATGATAAAATTTGCAGGATTGTGTATTATAAGCATCATTGTGGCAAGTGGGATGTTGCTCCCAAGTGGTCAGATGAGGTCTAAAGGTGGGGGGGGAGGGTGAATAGACCTCTGAAAATTTTTAGACTTTAAAACTTTCAAAACGTCTGTCAGCAGACTAAGCTTATATCGAACAGTAAGCTGACTGTGCTGATCGTGAACAAATCTTGAACAACAGAGTTGACCACTCTTCTGATAACTACTTAGCTGATTTCAGCTAAAATAGTTTTAAAATAGAATACTTGTAGCGGATGATTAAAGTGTTTTTCACAAGTAATGTCAATCTTTTGAAAGATTTTATCACCAGTTTTAACAAAACTCCTTTTAATTCTAAAGTGTTTAATGCAACTTTTAAGATATGCAGGAGAACAGTGCAAGTTAAAACACAAAGAATTTTTATAGTGGTTATATGGATAAAAATCCTTTAGTCCACTCTTCCAAGTCACTTAGATCAAGGGTTATACTATAAACACACAGTTTAAAATATACTCTACTTACGCTCTGCAACAAATGATGAGCCGTAAGTTCACAGCAGGAAATCACTAAGAAACTCTTACTCTCTGAAATAATATCACTCACTTAGATGGATATCTACTTCTCACAACACTCTTCAATTATAGATTCACTCAGAAAATGATTTCTTTTTGCTTCAACTTAGCTTCAGTTAACAAATAACTTCAGCAGGCTAATGAGTTGTTCTTGAGTTTTTGAGACTTAGAAGATTTTGCTTCGCATGATTGATCTCAGTTGTGTGTTGTTTTATCTTCTCTCTCAAACTCGCGAACTATTTATACTCTTGGATTTGAAAAGTGTCCGTTGAAGAAAAGATAGAATTCAAATGCATCGAGTACTGGTCCTTAAACTTTGTAAACGGCTCTCTGTACTGCTACATTATTGTCTACAGTACTTTCTGTCAGCAGCATTTAATGCACCAAGCTGATACGAGGAATTCTTCAATCATTTGCCATAAATACCCTCCTTCAGCATTTCTTACTCCAATTACATTTATTACCGTTGAGGAGACTTCCTGATCATCTTACTTGGCTGATTAGAATCTCTCGTCTGATGATGTACTGAGCTGATCTCAATCTTGAACTAATCTGATTTGAGTCGGCTGATTTTCACCAAACTGATTTCTTCCTTCAACAGAAGATCAGTATTCTCTGGACCATGTTGAATTTTGACTTCTTTGATTTGTCTTTAGCTTGATCAAAATTCTTCTAAGGGATTTTACTAAGTGTTCCTTACTTAGTTGATTAAGATGTTTTGGATATCATCAAAACCTCTCTTTAACTTCTGCTAGCTGTTAGGTATAGCAGTGACCCTATTATGCCTCTGTACTTGGTTATATCTACTGATTTGCCATCTTCATCTTTATCCAAACGAAGTCCAGTAGACATATGAACACTAACAATAGAGCTAGTTTCCATACCAAATTTCTTGAACAGATCTTTTGTTTATTTAGCTTGGTTAATGAATATTCCATCAGGCAACTGTCTTACTTGCTGATCTTACGCGTTTTCGTGTGTTCGATCAAGACAGTATGCGATGCGATATAAATGCTAATAAATAGAAGGAAAAGACCAATAATATTTGTATTCGAGATGATTGAGTACAAATTACAAGTATCGAGAGTCCTATTCGAGCATTACTGGATGCCGTACAAGCTAGAGGGTGAAATACATATAAGCTAGCCTATCCTGTTATTCCCAAGTAAGTCCGAGCAGCAGTCTCGAAGGAAGAGCACCTGGGAAGTTGTGTATTCATCATAAATGCTAGGGGTATTTATAACTGTGATATTGGGCTTTCTGACATATTTGTAAGAGTACTTTCCTGGCCCGCTGACTTGGGCTTGGGCTCGGCCCAACAGTAGTCTTCGACCTCAGATTCTCTTTACTGGCCCGAAACAGATCAGTACATACTCTGCCTGGTTCGGCACTTCCGGGGACAGAAACTTGTGCTGTTCGTTCCACATCGAGCTAGTAAAAATAGGTGATCCAAATTGCCCCTCATCAATACTTCCCCACTTCTCGAGCGCAAAGTGAAGCTTAAGCTCGAAGAAGTATAGGCTATTTTGAACGCTGGGGCAACATGAGCCATTTGAAATACGTTTTTGGGCATGCCTCATTAAAAAACCTAACTCGCAAAAACCCTTTGGGATAAAAACCGAGCTAGGGAAAAAGAGTGCATACATTAGAAACAATATAATGGCGTGCCGTGAGATTATCCTTGTTGTCCATTGATTACGTAAGACCTCTAGATCGAGAATTTCCTTACCGTCAATTACTGTGATGATTCATTCAATTTCATAACAAATGCTTCCATAATTTTCCGGTCGCAACACAAGTATCGATGAAATATCATAGGAACAATTTCCAAGGAACGTTTTCCAAATTCCGGAAGGTGAGGGATCTAGAATGCAATTCTCCAAAAAATAACTTTAACTTTTTACCCGGAGTAAGTTCAACCGTCGCGGTTACTTGGGGACCGGTTTTGCAATTTTACCCTTTTAACCCCGTATATATATGTTGACTTATTAAAAATTACTCACAAATCGCATACTTTCTTGAGCTCGGAGTATTCAGGTCGAAGAAACAGCCGCTTTAGTATAATCGTTTCTTAGTTCCACAATGTCTAGTTCCAGAGGTCTGAAAGGCAAGAACAAAGTCGGAGAGGACCAAGAGTCCAATCCTTTGCTAAAGCTTGTCGATGATTATGAGGATGGAGAATTTCATCCAGAAGATGAGGATGCTGATCAGACCGAAGATTTAGAGGAAAACGTGGTCGAGAAGCATAGTATCGGCGAGGGCGCCTTCGTCAGGATTTTTCGACATACACCTCATCCTAATACACTCACTTCAAATAGGTCAGAACTTCCTGCCCATCAAACTTCTTGTGGTTTATTTAAGAAGGATCGCGTTCATCTCGAAGCAGAGTTCGGGAAATTTCTCCCTAAGGGATTTTCGATCGTCATCCCTTCTTATACCGAGCGTGCAACCGAGCCTCCTGTCGGGTGTCAAGCCTTCTACGAAAAGCAATTTTCTTACGGCTTGCGCATTCCGTTTAGCCCTCTTTTGCGAAGCATTTTGACTTTCTTTTCTCTTTTCCCCGCTTAGCTTCTCCCGCATTCCATTGCATATATCGTAGCGTTCAGCGCTCTTATGGAAGCTAAAGGGGAGGAAGCTTCTTTCAGTAATTTTTGGCAAATATTTCGAATGGACCTGTGTAAGGGCTCGAATATTGGGTTCGTGTCCATCTCTCAACGGTCGAAGAGGCCTATTCTTACGAACATAACAACGGATAAAAGTAAAGGATGGAAGAGGAGGTTCTTTTTCGTGAAAGGCCCTGATGTGCCCGTATATGACGGTAACTTGAAGACCAGACCATATCGGTGGGATGGCGTGAATTCTTGGTCATATGGTCCTCGCAGAATTAAGGAGAGACTCAATCATCGTCTGTCCGATGAATTTCTCGATCAGCTACGGTCCAATCCTTATCAGACCATGCTTCTGGTCCAAGAGGGTGTATTGCGGCTGGCTGGGTTGAGCAAATGTGACTATCCTGCCCCAATGATCGAATATTCTTTTCCCACTCAATCTTCCGAAGGATCCCGTCAGCCGCTTAATGACCTGTCTGCCTCTGCCGCTTCGTCTCGTGCACCTGCTTCTTTGAGTATGTTTTTAGTCTTCTCCTTATCTCAATGCGTGGCAGATTGATTCTTTTACTTTAATTTAACAAAATCTTGCATTTCCTTTCCAGGTCGAATTGTTGAGAGGTTTCGACTATCCACTGCTAGCTCAGTTGGAGATATGCCATTCTACTTCGAGCCGTCGCCGCATACTTCGGAAAGAAGGGCATATGCGAGTAATTTAGGCGGAGATTCAGTTGAAATACCACTTACAGTTCCCGATCTGAGAGGACTTGGTACTATGAGTTCCTTGAATTCTGCCACTGCTGGACCTCTCCGAACTTTATTTCCCCCCGATACTTCTATTCTTTCGTCCGTTGGCTATAGTCAACATTCTTGGAACCGAATTCTGGGTGTCCAGGAGTACGAGAAACTCCTTAGTCGAAAGAGGAATGCTGACCACTCGGGACCTTCTAGGAGGGTAAAGCCCTTTGGTGTGAGTTCAAACTCGGTTCCATGCCGAGAGGGTAGGTTGGAGCCAGATGTGGCAGATTTTATGGACGAACATTTTCGTGGTAGCAGGACTGCTGGATACCCTGAGGACGGGAGTATTCAAACCGATCTGGATTCAGGTGGCGAGAATGAATTCGACAAAGCCACTAGAATTTATATGGCTAGTCGGTTTAAGCGGGACATGCTGCTCCAAACCGTTAAAGGTAGTTTTGAGGTTCTGAGTGATTTTTCCCGGACGTATCATGAGGTAAGAATTTATCTTTTGACTATTTCTTCTTTCTTTAGAATCTCTAATCATTCATTGACAACCAAAAAATTTTCATAGGTCGGGGATTTGTTCGCTCTTCAGACTTATCGCTTAGCATTGCTAGAGCAGGAGTCACAGGATGCTCACGATGCATGCGCACAAATTTCCGCTGATAATCAAACCCTTCGATCTCAACTGGCAGAGAGTCAACGAGATTTGTCTGAAGCGAAGAAAGAGCTGGAGAGTATAAATAAGAAACGTTCTTCCTCTGTGGAGGATGAATTATTATCAGTAGTTACGGAAAAGAGCGCACTCGAAGATGAGCTTAAAAGAATTAAGATCGAGCTTGAGCAAACCAAGCAAGACTCAGCTCGCGCATATTCTCAAGGGGCAGAAGAGGCGGAAATCCCAGCCATACAAGAATTTCTTAGTTCCCCTGTTTTCGACCCTTTAGTTCGGAGAAGGATTGGCGGGATCCTTCAAACCATCTTTTACAAGGGGGTTCAACAATTGGTTTCGGCCGATAAGATCCCGGACAAGATGGAAGAATACCTTCCTCATATGAATCCTTACAAAAATGCCGAAGGAAAAGATTATAAAACTTCATCGTTGCCCCAGATGACTGTGAACTGGCAAAATCATCGTTTTGCTCCTTTAGTTGAGGAGTTTGGCACTCCGATGCTAACCCAGACTTGCTCGAGCTGTCCGATGACAATCATCAATCTGCCTTAAGAGAAAACGAAGGTCAAAACATAGAGGATGGATCGGATGAGGAAAATGATCGAGCCTCATAGCGTTCCGATCCATTATGCAGTAGCAGCAAAGGTGACGGTGGTCCGAAAGATAGGTCCGAACATACTGGGGGGGCGATTCATAGCTTTGTAGTTAGGAATCAAATGTGTATATGTAACTCGCTTTTGTAACCGGACTTGTTTTCTTTACGATCTGATTCGCATGACTAGTAAATTCTAATTTTACAAATATTTAGATATCATCTGCCTTTCGTAGCTCGATATCTTTTCGTACTCTATGCTCGAAATCTATTTATTCCAAGTAGGATCTTTCTAGGAAGTCGCGTCGATTCCACTATCGTAATCACAAGGTGTACCGTCTATAAATATGAGGATCTCTACAATTTTTTGCACACCTTTATTTACAGAGATCGGAGCTCTTCCTCTATATTTTGCATTCTTCAAATTTCTTAACTTATTTCCCTTATATCATGGAAGAAATACTGGGCAAGGCCATCGACCCCAAATTGCTATTGGGTGGTTCGAAAAACAAAAATCCGTCCAAAGAGCAAAAATCAGCCAAGGAGGCCAAACCCTCCAAATCGTCCTCTAAAACCTCTGTGTCCTCTCCCAAAGTTCCTAAGGGAGGGGAAAATAAGAAAGATAAAAGCGCTTCATCGAAGCAAACTAAGGGCAACACAAGCAAGTCCATTTTGGATGAGGAGCTTGAGGCTGAGCTCGAGGGTTCTTCCCCGAAAGTTGTCGATTCTTCGAGTGGAGAGCCCGTTAGGCAGAAAACTCCCATTCCTTCTTCGAACAAAAGGCCTTATTCTGACGGGGTCACTCCCATCGAGGCTTTGCAGAAGCTTGCTATTGGTAACAAGCCATCATCTGATGATTCTTCAGTCGTCCCCCCCACAGAAGGTTTGAGCAAAAAACCTAAGTTAGATAGCAGTGGAGAAGCTTCTGCTGAATCCTTAAGAACTGATAATCTCTCTGAACCCCAAGTTGACTCCGTTCCTCCGATGGTTACTCCTTCCCCGCCTAAGGAGTCGAAAGATGGGTCCATTTCTAAAGTTGCTTTCGGGAATCCTGTGGATAGCCTGTTACGGCTTGACCTCACTACTTCCGAGACCGACATGTCCAAGGAAAGGAATGTAGAAGAACTGTATCAATCTGGGTCGCATTTTCTGTTTCAGGTGTTACAATATCTTTCTTTCTCTCTCTCTCTCTCTTTTTTTTTTTTTTTTTTTTTAACTTATCTGAACCTTTAACAGGCCGGGCAGGACTTTCTCGAACTCAAAACGTTTGCCGAGCGGGAAACAAATCGGCATGCTGCTATCTCCCTAGAGCTGGAGAAGAAGAAAACAGACTTCGACCGTGTCCTTGAGGAGAAGCTTGCTTTAGAGAAAGAGAAGTTTGCTAAAGATCAGGGAGAAGAGATTCACAAGAGATTGAATGAGGAACTCGAGAAACTGAAAAGTCTTCGCGAGCAGGAGAAACAAGACTTCGAGCGCCGTGAAAAGGAAGCTTACGACCATGGATATGAGGCTCGCAGTGCTGAGCTTTGGAAGATCTTCTCCGACAACAAGCTTCTCTAGTTGTTGTCTTTTAATTTTTAGGCTTGCTGTACAACTATGCTGTTTTATTTCTATGTAACCATGAATAATTTCTGATACTTTTAACTTCTGTGGTTTGTAATGACTTATTTAATCTTGCATAATTTGATGTGTTCTTTTAATTCGTACTTAGCCTGCTTTCTTCGTTCGAACTTGCGATCTCGACCGACTGATAACAATTTCGCTCATTTCCAAAGTCAGATGACTTTCTTTTCCCGCTCAAATTCTTGCGAAGTGTGGCAGTCTTTTGATCTTGATCGTTCCTTTTGTTTTCTGTTAATCGTTGGATTTTTGAAAATTGCTCCTATAAATAGTATCTTTCGTTTTGTATCTTTATAAGATTTCTTGAAGGCTGATTCCTTCGATCATGCTGACTAAAAGACCCTGTTGCATGGCTCAACATTTCGAAATTCGAGTTAGAACCTACTTTGCAGATTATTGGTTGATTAGTACTTTTACTTCGACTAGGGTATCTGCAGGCGAACGCTATCCCGTCCTTGGAGGCCCATAAGCCTTATTGCTGACCATCCACGACCCCAGTAGCTCCCTCGACCTTTTGTGGTTTTGGAGGGGCTGAAGCATCAAGTTTTTCAAGGGTGTTCGGTGGTTTGTTTGGTTCTTCTTCAAGATGTGAGGGGGTGGTGCTTCGAGGATCGAGGTCCTTAATGAAGTATTCACATTACACCTAGAAAAAGATGTATTACTGCTCTCCTCTTTGAAGAATCATAAATAAAGATAAAAGGTTGTTGGCTTGACGGGTTCCTCACTTTCGAGTAAGGACATTATCGTCCGCCGAAAATTTCATAGGATTGTCTGCTCATGAAGGTCTTCTCATGTTCGGATATAGAGATTAGTTCTTGTCGATGTTTGTAGGATTGTAACATGTGCTATTATCAAAAGATTGGCTTGATATGTAATAAGAGTTGATATTTTTATAACTTGTAACTACTTGATGTATCAAACTTCGGAAATCATAATTTTTTGATTAATCTTGGCGGTTGTTCTCAGATATAGTATTTTTTGGTCATTCTTAGGTTTGTTACAGATGATACTTTCTTTACGAACTATACCCAGAATTCTTCTTTGTGGCTTTCTTCGATGACCGGAATTGAGATTGTAATAAATCCGAGCAGGACTAATTTTGACATTTTCTTCATTTACCCAAACGGTTCCTTAACTCTCGGTAAGCGAAATGGCCGGCGCATTTATTGCTTGTATCTCAGCCGTTAGCTCTAAATAAATCTGAGTCGTTGATCGCCCTTACCTTTTACTATATATAGTTACGTAGTTACCTTCATATTTTTATGTTTCTGTAATCGTTTTTATCAACCGTGTGGTCCAACTTTTACTTCCTTTGACCATTATGTCTTGTTTCTTATCCCCGATAAAATGGTTTGAGGTTCGAGTTCGAACTATCTTCCTTTATAACTTTGGTTGTCTCCAATGGCAACTTATTTCGACTAGGGTATCGACAGGCGAAAAGAATTGCGATTGGGGTACCGACAGGCGACCAGCTCTCTCTGATTCCATCCATTTGAGGCCGGTTCGAATTTCCGTACCCTGTCGCTCCATCCAGTCGGATAGTGGGTCGACTTGTGGAAGGATCCTTGAGGTTTTGATCTCAACTTCTTCAAGATGCTTCTGAAGCTGGTTCACAGTATTCCGATCAGGTTTAGTGAGCATGGAGATTGACCGGGACTCCTTTCGTGCATCGGTCCTTCATCAGCGGAGCTCCAAAGCATCGTTATAGCCGTCATTATTTACCGACGATGATCTAAGATCGGTTAAGAGCCCGTGGCCATGCTCCGGTCCTTAAAATTCGAAAACCTTCAACTTTTTTATAGCGCCTGTGGTAGGATATGATAAATGTAATCCTTTTTCTTTTTTGAGTTCGAACTTCATCCTTGTATTTGTTGAAAAATACTCGTAAATGTAGTATAAAGAAAATTTCATGAATGAAAGGTTTTCTTCTATTTTGTTGTCGATACTTTTAATTTCGAGCTCTGTAATTCAAACTATAATAGATTTGAATTTTCATTTCTGCACTATTTGAACCTTCCGTAATATATTTTCCATAGCTTTAGATTTTTCTCGGATTATGGATCTTTCACCTTTAGTCGAATAAATAACCGTGGAGAAATAATATGATAGAAATTGGATCGATCTTGAATACACTTTAGATTTAAGGAGCATAGCAAAGACTTTCATATAGTCGAATAAATAACCGTGGAGAAATAATATGATAGAAATTGGATCGATCTTGAATACACTTTGGACTTAAGAGGCATAGCAACGGCTCTCACCCTTAGTCGTTTCAGATCATTTTTAGCCCGAGGGTCGTAGCAACAGCTTTCACCCATTTAATAATATCGATCTAAGGGGCGTAGCAACGGCTTTCACCCTTAGTCGTTTCAGAGCATTTTTAGCCCGAGGGTCGTAGCAACAACTTTCACCCATTTGATAATATCGATCTAAGGGGCGTAGCAACGGCTTTCACCCTTAGTCGTTTCAGAGCATTTTTAGCCCGAGGGTCGTCACCCATTTTTAATTTTCTCGATCCAAGGGGCGTAGCAACGGCTTTCACCCTTGGTCGATCTTCGAGGGTCGTAGCAACAGCTTTTACCCTTTTAAATAGTAGATGGAGACAAATAGAGATTGATAATAGATGAATAGAGATCGAGAATATCAAAATATGACGAATAAATAGGAAATTCGGCGAAATGAGCTTTCATTGAATAAATAACTCTGTTCGAAATAAATTTTGATGAAATAATAGTCTTCTGTAACCGTGAGAATAGATGAAACATAGCGAGATAGCAAATAGTAAATAGTCCTAGAACTTAACAGATAATCCTTTTGTCTTGATAAGGATATTCTTTGCGAGGTTCTTGTTTTGTTTGACCTAATGCCCTTTGTTCTTTGATGTTCTGTATATGTTCCAAATCTTGGTAAGTTTGATTTCTTGCAAACGGTTTCTCATTTGCCGGGAATTGCAACGGTCAACAAATATCATCCATTTACTTCGCGGATTAGCTGCCGTTGGATTCCTTTTAATTTTCGCTATAAATGGCCGTCGTAACTTTGAAACTGTCTCATTCGTCGTACTGGCATTTTATTCGTCCGATCATGGTGATCAAGATCATTATTCAATTAATTCAACTATTTGAGTTCGGACTTCGAACAATCTTTAAGCGGAACAATCTTCGAGCGGAAGAAAAACTATCCCGACCTCGCTTAGAATATCGACAGGCAAATAGAATTTCCATCTGGAATGCCAATAAGCCAGACCTATGTAGTCCGCAGGTTATCCCGCAGGTCTACGATTAGGGACCTGTTGCTACAATGCATTTAGGATGACATACTGGGGAGAGAATCGACGAAGAATACAGTTACCCTACAAACTGTGCGTTCGCCCTTCGTCTTCGGAAGGTCGTAAATAAAGTTAAAAGCCTGCGGGTCCAAAGGAGATTCCATGCTCGGAGCTAAGTATCTTTGAATAAACGATAGGAGAGGAGACCGAAAATTTCATAGGATTGTAGAAAGTAATGGGGTTCTTATGTAACATATTAGCTTGCGCTATGCTCGAAATGTATCTCCCATATTTTTTCTTTGAACTCTTGTATCTTTGTAATAATATTCATAAATGCCTTCTCTCTTTTCCTTATTAATAAAGTAAAGCATAATCAGATAAGTTCTTATTTTCAACAACCCAATCTCGAATACCCAAGATTAATAAGGAAATAATCCGAACCGCGCTTTTTTGAGTGAGTAACAGACAAATATTTCGGCAGACTTAAAATTAATAAAGAATTCGTTGCAATTGATCCTTGCTATTTCTGAATTTCCAAAGTTGTCGAATTTTTTCAGTTCGAGAGTTTTGTTTGAGTAGACCGATCACAGCTTCTTTAAACCCGAACATCATTAGTTGGTCGTAAAAATAACGGTTTCATATTTAGAATATCACGTGCACAAGAATAGAATTTTGGACAAGTGTTCCCGATCCCTGTGCTATCCTTTGAAAAGGATAATAAGTAAAAATTATGTTCGAACGGACTTTCCAAATAAGCTCCTATTTACGCATTGCCAGACCGTACGTTCTCCTAACCAAATAGGACCCTATTTCTCGGGAAACGTATCGATCAGTTCATTTATTACGTACATTCTAACCATTTGCGATCTGTTATCTGGGCCGTTGGTTCAAAACCCTTCACCGCTATAAATAGGTCCATTTATTTATACGACATTCCTCACTTTTCCCTTTATGCTTCCTCCGATCCCCATGGGTCGAGTTTTAGATTTGATTCATACTATCTCCAAGATAAAGGAGTTTGAGATTAGACTTCGAACCCTGTTTTCCGATCTTAGTTCCTTTGGTATAAGCTTTTTCGCTTAGAATATCGACAGGCAAAGGAAATTGCGCCTAGAATACCGGCAGGCAACCCGTTTTCTAAGATATACCTTATCTGGTGCGGGTTAGAATTCCGGTTTTCTGGCGTAGCATCTGATCGGGCAGCTGGTTAATCTCAGAAGAGTTCTTTAAATCTGGAGCACAAGCTTCCTCGAGGGCTTTCTTGAAGTATAGTTCCCTCGAGCTCGCTTGGGGCGCCTCCGTCGAGATAAGCCTTCGCTGCACCGGTTCGGATTAACCTGTAAATAATGATTGAGTATTTCAATCATTATTTACAGATGAAGACCTAAGATCAGTCAGAAGCCCTGGAGAGGAGCTCCGATCCGGCTTCTATCCCGTACGAAGACGGATGTGCGACACGTGGCGAGTGATGGTCATGAAGAATCATTGCTGAGTTCTGCATCTGGAGCGATCTAAAGGGAATGATGACCGAATATTTATCAGGGTTGAATTAGTCGTAGAACTTGTAGTAGGGTAGGAGTGATTGTACTGTATCTCTTGAGCTCGAATTTTAATATTATATCCGAAGCTTCGCTTGTAACTTGTTCGAAGAATATCAATAATAAAGCTTTATTTCTTGTTCGAATTTTCTTGTTTTATTCCTTCGTCTTTTCTATTTCTCCGATCGAATTTGAGTGAGGCTCGTTGGGACTTATAGTTATCGTGAAGTTATATATCCCTTCCCTTTGGGATCGAAAATTTCTTTTAGCGATCGAACTATAGCCCACCCTCGATTGCGACTTCGGGGACTTGTTGCCGTCGTACGGACATTTATTGATATTCAATCGCAGGATCCAATAGAAATTGTCATCGAGCAAAAGAATGTAATTACTTCTATTCCAACTGATCAAGAAAATCATCAGATAATCGATAAATAATAATTGATTCGCGTAATTTATTCTGAGATCACTAAATATGAAGATCGGAAAAATAAATTCCGAGCCTTAATAAGTTGCAACCCCATAGACTTTCATGACCTTTTGACGTTGACCGATGATCGGACTAATTTGGTCTTGGCTAGTTGAGAACGATATCCGTGAAGTTTATTCATTTATAAACAGAGAACTGAACATTCGTAGAAAATAAATCCAACGAAGGGGTAAATGAATTGGACAATCGCATAATAGAACCATCAATTCGAAGGTCGGAAATTAGTTCCATAGGGCTTATCTTTGACCTTTGCTCCGCTGGTCGGAGGATCGTCGCTGAAAATAAATGGCGGAGTCCCTGGTTAGTGAGTCGCATACGACAGATCGTCGGGCTCATTATCGACCGAATTCTGTGCTCCTGCTGCATGGGAAGGCTCTCCTCTGATATACGTATTTCTCCTCGTAGTAGGCATATTTCGATCTAATACTCGAATAAGGCCCCACGGTGGGCGCCAATTGATCTTACGCGTTTTCGTGTGTTCGATCAAGACAGTATGTGATGCGATATAAATGCTAATAAATAGAAGGAAAAGATCAATAATATTTTTATTCGAGATGATTGAGTACAAATTACAAGTATCGAGAGTCCTACTCGAGCATTACTGGATGCCGTACAAGCTAGAGGGTGAAATACATACAAACTAGCCTATCCTGTTATTCCCAAGTAAGTCCGAGCAGCAGTCTCGAAGGAAGAGCACCTGGGAAGTTGTGTATTCATCATAAATGTTAGGGGTATTTATAACTGTGATATTGGGCTTTCTGACATATTTGTAAGAGTACTTTCCTGGCCCGCTGACTTGGGCCTGGGCTCGGCCCAACAGTAGTCTTCGACCTCAGATTCTCTTTACTGGCCCGGAACAGATCAGTACATACTCTGCCTGGTTCGGCACTTCCGGGGACGGAAACTTGTGCTGTTCGTTCCACATCGAGCTAGTAAAAATAGGTGATCCAAATTACCCCTCATCACTTGCAAACCAAGAAAATAGTAAAGTTCACCCATCATGCTCATTTCATATTTGTTCTGCATTAGCTTGGAGAACTTGTCACACATCTGTTGGTTAATTAAACCGAAAATAATATCGTCTACATATATTTGCACAAGTAATATATGATCCTCCCATTCAATAATAAACAAGGTCTTGTCAACTTTACCTTTTCGAAATCCTTTTATTAAAAGAAAATCAGATAAAGTATCATACCATGCTCTTGGAGCATGTTTCAGTCCATAGAGAGCTTTCCTCAGACGATACACATTGCCTTCTTCTTTATATGATTCAAATCCAGGTGGTTGTTCAACATATACTTCTTCTTGCAATTCTCCATTGAGAAAGGCAGACTTCACATCCATCTGATAGACTGTGAAGTTCTTATGAGCAGCATAGGCAAGAAACAGTCTGATTGCTTCTAATCTTGCCACTGGTGCAAATGTTTCATCAAAGTCAATGCCTTCTTTTTGGCAGTAACCCTTGGCCACTAGTCTTGCTTTATTTCTGGTGACAATATCATCTTCATTCATTTTATTCCTGAATACCCACTTAGTGCCACTTACTCTTTGATGACTTGGTCTAGGAACTAAGTACCAGACTTCATTCCTTTCAAATTGATTTAGCTCCTCTTGCATAGCTTCAATCCAGTTTGAGTGACTAAGAGCTTCTTCAATCTGTTTAGGCTCTATTTGGGATAAGAAGCTGACAAGCATTGCATCATTTGCAGCAGCTCTTCTTGTCTTTACTCTAACTAAAGGATCACCAATCACTAATTCTGGTGGGTGATTCTTGAGCCATCTGAGATCAGCTTGCAAATCTAGATGTTGTCCTCTATTTTGTTCTTGCAACACTACTGTTGGAGTTCCAGTAGTAGTCTGTTGAACAGTCTTTGGTCTATCAGCTGTTTGCAACTCGTCTGTTAGACAATCAGTGGTCTAATTTTGAACAGCACTTGAGCTAGCAGCTGAGTTGAGATCAGGTAGTATGATGGGTACATATTCTTCATTTCTTTCAATACTCAATTTCTGAAAATCAGTAGACAGATTTTGATTAGTACTTCGATTCTTTTCAGAAGATTGATATGGTTCATCAAATACTACATGTATAGATTCTTCTACAAGTAAAGTTCTTTTGTTAAAGACTCTGTAAGCTTTACTAACAGTAGAGTATCCTACAAAAACTGCTTCATCAGCCTTTTACGCAAAAGCAGTAAGCTGATTTTTCCCATTATTCAATACAAAGCATTTACAACCAAAAATTCTAAAGTAATGAATGTTTGGCTTCCTGTTGTTCCAAACTTCATGTAGAGTCTTGTTTTGGTGTTTGTTGATCATGCATCTGTTTTGGGTAAAGCAGGCTGTATTTGTGGCTTCTGCCCAGAATCTTTGGGGCAACTTTGCTTCAGCTATCATAGTCCTGGTAGCTTCTTTTAGAGTTCTGTTTCTCCTTTCAGCAACTCCATTTTGTTGAGGGGTTCTGACAGCAGAGTACTCATGGCTGATGCCTTTGATGTTACAATACTCTTCAATAGTTGAGTTTGTAAATCCAGTCCCTCTATCTGATCTGATCTTTAATATCTTCATGTTTTTCTCATTTTGGATTAGCTCCATTAGATTTGTAAGATGCTCCTTGATTTCACTTTTCTTCTTCATGAAAATCACCCAAGTGTATTTTGAAAGATCATCCACAACAGCTAGGCAGTACTTCTTTCCACCATTGTTGATTGGATCAATAGGTCCAAATAAGTCCATATGCAGTAGCTCCAAAATCCTTCCAGACGATTGGTGCTTCTTGCTCTTGAAAGATGACTTGATTTGTTTACCCTTCTTACAAGCGTCACAGAGCTTATCTTTGCTCATGACTGTCTTTGGAATTCCTCCTACCAGATCATTCTTGATTAGTCTGTTTATGGTCTTGAAATTCACATGATTCATTCTTTTGTGCCACACAACTAACTTCACTTGGTGTAGATGCCACCAAACAAATGTTTGAATTCTTGTCCACAGAATTCCAGTTGACTATGTAGACATTTCCTTGTCGTCTTCCAGATAAGATGACATTCTTTGTACCGATATGTTCAACATAGCACTTATCTGATGAGAAGATAACCGAAAATCCCTTGTCACAAAATTGACTTATGCTCAGCAAATTGTATTTGAGGCCTTTAACATAAGAGACGTCAGATATCTCAATGTTGCCTTCAATTAATCTTCCACATGCTACAATATTGCCTTCTTTGTTGTCTCCAAAAGTTACTTTGGGACCATCCATAGCAACAGCTTCAGTAAGCTCATGTATTCTTCCACACATGTGCCTTGAACATCCACTGTCCAAGTACCAGATCTTCTCTACTTTACTCCTACTCCTAATCCTAACCTACAAAACAAAATTAAATTGTTTTAGGTACCCTTATTGAGAGGGTCCTGAAGGATTAGTTCCACCTTTGATAACCCAAGATGATGAAGTCTTAGGCTTCTTAGGCTTCTGTTGTTTGGCAGGAGCATGAACAGTTTTATCTTCATCATATTTAGCAGATGTGTTATGTTGATAATCAGTATGATAAGAATGATGTTCATAAGCAGGATATGATTGATGATAAGCAGGGTATGCATGCATTGGATGAGCAGGGTAGGGTGCATAGTAAGTAGGAAATTGAGGTGCATGATACATAGGAGGATATGCTGCAGGTTGTACATAATATGATGACTCATTTCCATACCAAGCATTTTGATTTTTCTTGTTCTTATTATTCTTTGGCTTACTCTTTACTTGCTCATTAACAGACGACTTAGTTTTGTTACTAGTCTAATTGGTTTTACTAGTTCCAGCAGACTTCCTAGGACTTTGCTGTTTAGTCTTACCAGTCTGTTTTCCTAAACTAGGCTCTTTGCTCTTTTTAGCCTTACGAGCTTTGTTCTCCTTTAATTCTTTCTCATGTGAAGCAGGTTTAGTTGTCTGAATATACAGTATGACCTTACTATTGTCAGCTGATACAAATTTCTCAGTATGATTTAGTTCTAACTTATCATGTTCTAAAGGCATCTTCTGTTTACTAGACAAGTGAGTGGATGCAACAGAAGACTTGTCATGAGACTCAATAATCTTTTCAAGTTCCATGATTTTTCCTTTATAGACTTCACATTCAGCTTTCAGAGACTCATTTTCTTGCTCAAGCAGTTTATATTCAGCTGATTCTTTTGGTTTTTCAACCTTCAGTTTCAGTGAATTATTTTGCTCTCTTAGCAATATCATCTCTTCCTTAAGCTTAGCAAATACATCAACAATACTTGTATTATTTATAATCATTTGCTCAAATGAATTAAATAAATCATTATCAAGAGGAGTTACCTCATCCTCAGAGTCATCAGATTCCTTAGCCATCAGGCAGATAAGAGCAGGGTTCTCATCTTCAGTAGACTCTTCTTCAGACGTGTCTGAGTCAGAATCAGACGAGTAGATGGCAGCCAGCTTTTCTGCTTCAGCCATCAGCACTTTGCCTTTCTGATGCTTTCTTTCTTTTCTGATTCTCTTTTCTTCTTCTGTGTACTTCTCAGCTTTAGGATATGGACAGTCTCTGATGAAATGTCGCAATTTCCTGCAGTTGTAACACATTAGTTTGGATTTATAAGCATCCTTATCTTGAGAAGAAGAAGTAGGGTTAGAAGTAGAAGCATTGTTGTATTTGTTCTTCATTTTTCTTTTATAGAACTTCTTGAAGTTGTTTATCAGCAATGCAACTTCTCCAGCAGTGTAATCCTTTTTGTTGAGTAGTGTGGCTTCATCAGATGAGTCCACTTCTTTTCTTTTGTGTGTTGTTCTTCTTGGATTTTCAACAGCAACCAGGGCAGCTCTGGGGCCTGAAGTTGAGGTTTCTTCAATACCCATTCTTGGCAGTTTATACTCGTATGCCTTGAGTACTGAGAACAACTCGGTAAGAGAGGTTTTTCCCAAATCTCTTGACTCTTCCATGGCTGTCACCTTCATGTTGAATTTTGGAGGCAGAGCTTTCAGCACTCTGACAGTTATCATGTTTTCAGTGAAGGTTTTTCCTAACTTGAGAACTTCATTCAGCGTCCTTGTAAACCTTGTATCCATCTGATCAATGGTTTCCGCAGACTTCATCTTGAAGTTGTCTAGCTTTTCCAGAGCAACACTTAGTTGATGCTCTTTTATGGCGTCGTTTCCTTCGCTCATGTCACGAACCTTGTCCCATATCTCTTTTGCAGTCTTCCAATGCTTGACTTTATCAAATTTCTCGTTGTCCAGGGCTTTGGTCATGATGAAACGGCCAACTTTATCAAGATTGAACAGCTTGATTTCTTCAGCTGTCATCTCTTGTAGATCTTTATCCACCACTATATCTACTTCATCAACCTTTATAGTCTTGGTGAATTTGAATGGACCCTTGGTAATGCATGTATACATGTTGTCATTGTAAGCAGCTAAGAAGATCTCCATCCTGATCTTCCAGTCCTCAAAACTCATACTGCCAATGTGGGGAACATGGTTGATACAATCCATTTTCAAAAAGTTTTGATTTTTAAAAAATATGCTATTTTGAGAAAGTTTAAAAACCTTTGAAAAACACTCGGATCAAGCTCGTTGATCAGGCAGCTGATTCTAATGAACCACACGCTCTGATACCACTTGTTGGTCCCAAGTGGTCAGATGAGGTCTAGAGGGGGGGGGGGTGAATAGACCTCTGAAAATTTTTAGACTTTAAAACTTTCAAAACGTCTGTCAGCAGACTAAGCTTATATCGAACAGTAAGCTGACTGTGCTGATCGTGAACAAATCTTGAACAGCAGAGTTGATCACTCTTCTGATAACTACTTAGCTGATTTCAGCTAAAACAATTTTAAAACAAAATACTTGCAGCGGATGATTAAAGTGTTTTTCACAAGTAATCTCAATCTTTTGAAAGATTTTATCCCCAATTTTAACAAAACTCCTTTTTAAAATCTTTCTAGACAGTTTTCTAAAGTTATTAATGCAACTTTTAAGAAATGCAGGGGAACGGTGCAAGTTAAAACACAAAGAATTTTTATAGTGGTTATATGGATAAAAATAATTTAGTCCACTCTTCCAACTCAGTTAGATCTTGGGTTATACTATAAACACACAGTTTACAATATACTCTACTTACGCTCTACAACAAATGATGAGCCGTAAGTTCACAGCAGGAAATCACTAAGAAACTCCTACTCTCTGAAGTAATATCACTCACATAGATGGATATCTACTTCTCACAACACTCTTCAATTATAGATTCACTCAGAAAATGATTTCTTTTTGCTTCAACTTAGCTTCAGTTAACAAATAACTTCAGCAGACTAGTGAGCTGTTCTTAAGTTTTTGAGATTTAGAAGATTTTGCTTCACATGATTGATCTCAGTTGTGTGTTGTTTTATCTTCTCTCTCAAACTCGCGAACTATTTATACTCTTGGATTTGAAAAGTGTCCGTTGAAGAAAAGACAGAATTCAAATGCATCGAGTACTGGTCCTTAAACTCTGCAAACGGCTCTCTGTACTGCTACAGTAGTGTCTACAGTACTTTTTGTCAGCAGCATTTAGTGCACCAAGCTGATACGAGGAATTCTTCAATCATTTGCCATAAATAAACTCCTTATTCAGCATTTATTACTCCAAGTGCATTTATTACCGTTGAGGAGACTTCCTGATCATCTTCACTTGGCTGATTAGAATCTCTCGTCTGATGATGTACTGAGTTGATCTCAATCTTGAACTAATCTGATTTGAGTCGGCTGATTTTCACCAAACTGATTTCTTCCTTCAGCAGAAGATCAGTAGTTTTTGGACCATGTTGAATTTTGACTTGTTTGATTTGTCTTTAGCTTGATCAAAATTCTTCTAAGGGATTTTACTAAGTGTTCCTTACTTAGCTGATTAAGATGTTTTGGAAATCATCAAAACCTCCATTTAACTTCTAACTTCCTTATCTTTAATCTTCATCTTTATCCAACATGGGACGATATTGCAAAAAAATATAAAATTACGGGATTAAATTGGCTAAGTAATATAACTTAGGATGAAAATTCAAAATCATTAATTAATTATTAATTATATACCAATGAAAAGTTTTATCATTACTAAATTATATTAAATGATTGTTTAACCATTATTATTATATATATATATATCAGAATTTATTGTTACTAATTTCTTATATTAATTTTTAAATATCATATAAAAAATTATATATGTAGTACTATTTAATTTTACACCTACATTCATTTATTATTAATTATCAAAATTAGTACTACAATATTATTATTACAATCATCATCTCAATCATAACAATATTATTATAATCACAATCTCAATTATTACACTATTTAATAATATATCCTTCTTTTATAAAGTCAATGATGTGACATTTGTCATTAACTTTTCACCCCCGAACACCAACATCCATATCTCAAATTCTCAAAACCCACTAACTATTATTTTCCTATAATATTACTATCAAAATATTCCAACCAAAACCAATTCAAGTCGTGTTTCTAATGTTTCGCCAAACTAATTCAAACCAATTTGAAACACCGAAACAGGGCAAAACAGAACCAAAACCGATCCAAACGGGGCCATACTTGTTATAGGGTATTTGATACGTACAATCAAAATCTTTTTTTTTTTTTTGATCAAATGTAAATGGCATAAATATCAACAGTTATATACAAAGAGCTGACCAAAGCTAGAGGACAAAAAAATGAACAAGACATGCAAGCCATAGTGTCCCTATATATGAATTAAATCATACGGATACAAAGAGTACAAAACAATGTTCAAGTTTGATTTAATCTTGATGGTAATGGCTTCAGCTCTAGGGATTTCTCCCTCAAAAATCCTTTTATTTCTTGCAGTCCATATGTGATATATGGTGCAAGCAAGTGCAATTCGTTTTGCCTTACTCAACCAAGACGTCCCCGTAGCTTCTTTTTTTATCCATTTAAAAGCGGTTGCTGGTGTCGTCATAGCCCGGGTAATGCCCAACCAATTCTTGATGTGATTCCAAACAGTAAATGAAAAGGAGCAAACAAAGAAAAGGTGATGCAATGATTCATCGAACTGCTTGCACAACACACAAGTTTTGACTATATCCCAAAAATCTATTTTATCCTTTCTAAGTAACTTCACATAGAGCCATAAGACATGCATGCTTCGATGTGACATAAGAATTCCAAATTAAAGGTGCCCAGATTTGCTTTGTTCCTTTTGAGCGGAAATAATCATATGCATTAGATATGCAAAAACGGTTACCTTTAACCCAAGACAAGAATCTAAGTGATGCAGCGTTTGTAGATCCTTCAAGGTGGTAAACCAAGTCCCGAATAGTATGGAATCTCTTAAGTAAAGGGGAGTCGTCCTTGATGCGTTGTTCCTTAATGTAATAGTTCGTAGAGATTTGTGTATAATTCCGACAATGATTGGCATTAGAAGGATTATTTGGTGGTTGTGTGAGGGATGAAGATTTGTAGTGTGAGAGTAATGGTATTGCTTCTAATGTGAGATTAAATAGGCTTTTGGTGAATCATTCTATGAGTTTAACTGTAAAGTCTTGGTTATTGACAATTGGTTGCGCATATGAATGTCAATTAACTTGTGTAATTGCTCTTACACTACTTTATTCCTAATATTCGTGGTTATCCTCTGGGTAGCCACCATCTGTCATGTTAGATCACTTTTAGGGACACTTTTGCATAAAAAGTGTCCCTAAACCCCCCTAACATGGCGGATCGTGGCTACCTCAGAGGGTAGCCACGAAAATTCCCTTGCCCTGGAGCTTCATTTAAATTTAAGAAGGCCACGAGATTCAGCGTAACCAAGTCCTACTTTCTCAGAACCTTCGTGCACAATTTAAAATTAAGACTGATGTGTCCAAATTTGGTACTCGAGGGCAGTTAAGAGATTACACTAAATTGACATAAATGAAAGATTTGTAACGTATTTATCATTTAAATCTTGTAATGTTACTAACGTCTTTATCATAAACTATCGTAACGTCTTTGAACATTTTTATACAACATCAAAGACATACGTCATAGGGATGTCAATGGATTATATTTAGGTTGAATTAAGCTTGGCATTAATACGACTTTATGTTTGTAGTCGAATTATTGTCCAATTCAAATTTTGTCTGGATTTAAGTAGAACTAAGCTTGGTATGAATCTGATTACGTTATCACCGGGTAGAAATAGAGTTGGATCTTAAGTTTTGAAGTTCATCGAATTTTGTTTAAATTTGAACGAATTTCACCTACATCATAGGGCTGTCAACATTTTCAATTTAGGTTGAATTAAGCCTAACTTGGACCAGACACTATTTCTATCTAGTTGAATTCAGATCTTGCTGCTTTCGAGTCCATTGAATCCTATATGAATTTGCACAAATTTCGACCCTTTTAAAATTTTCTAAAATCTTGACTTTCAAAATTCTCAATGATAACATGTTTATAGTATAAGTTTGTTAATATTACATTTACATTCAACTTAACTCACGTGTACAAACTTTCTTCATAATCCACTAAGCTTAGGAAACATATATTTATCCATTTCAATAATTTAACATGTTAGATACCTGTTATATTGATGTTAACGAATCAAAATTAATGCATGTTGATATTTGAAATAATGCAAAAAAAAAAAAAAATGAATATAATTAATGACAAGACATTATTAATATTGTTTTTAGGAATAAAACATTATATTTATCATCAAATTTGAATCTATGCTACACATGCAAGGAATAATACATGCCGAGGTCAAGCCTGATAGCCGTCAGCAAAAGCAAGTTCGCATACAAGTGCAAGATGGTCACTACCCCATTTCTGCAACATAAACCAAAAAAATAAATCCAGATTGATATAACAACCTAAGGGAAAAGGATTCTGTTCATTGCCATAATTCAGTTGTGCGGCAATGATTTTGGCAAGCCAAATTGGTTGAGACAATGTTAAGCTGTCTATATGTCCAGTTTCCACACAAGGAATTTATGTCCTCAAATTAATAGAGATCTTTAAGGTATCTACACATATGTAGTCTTCAATGAATAATTAGAGATCATTATACGATCAAGTTTGTTCAGAAAAAGGCTTCCGGGAAGTTTCTGCAAATTAGTGAAGCCAATGTCTTGTTTACATGCGATCTACTTCTAATTCATACCTATATTTTATCTTTACATTTTCCTGGAGCATAACCAAGACTACACGGATATAAAGCAAGTAAACATGTGGAAAGCTTTGGTAGCAATCGAATCTATAATGGCATGTCTAGTTGATTCAAGTGAAGGGTTGTACTGAAGCTTGATTTTAGACTATTTTTTTGTTGCAAACAAGTGTACTCAATGCAATGATATTTACCAACATACACAAATAATTACTCTTCAATTTATCATCAACAATATTGTACTAATAAACATACAATCTAAACCATACATGCTCTTGATCACGCATATCGTTAGAGCTGGCAAGACAAGTCACAAACTATGGATTGACCCAACCTGGTCCTAATTTTCAACCTTTTTTTGCCTGGGTTGGGCTAAATTTGTTAGTGTAAGCAAACTTTTTTTCTTTGGCTTCAATCCGCCCAAACCTAGCCCGACCCTCCAAACGCCACCTTTACATATCATCCATCTTCAGTCAAGCCTTTTAACTGAAAGACACAATTAGCTCTCTCAAAAGCATGGTTCAGGTCCCTATTACATAAATTTATTTTCTTTATCGTATAACTTGACTTAAAATGGATGTTTAGCAATGGGGTCATTTTATTTATTGCATGCACCTAATAAAAAGCGCAATTTTTTTTTTTTTTTTTATGTTTAATAACTTTGAAAGTGGTTAGGATTTGACTTATAACTCAAGGAGGTTAATAAGATTCTCCCTTTCACAAATATATATATGCAACTGGTCTGATATTTCTCTGGCAAAGTCTTGCCAATTAGGAATACACATGGAACAGAAAATATTCAACATGTTATGATAAGGATTCAGATTGGAGAGAAAAGGATGTTCGCTTGTGTAAACTCATATTTACCGTGCAAAAGAAATTCCTAGGGACGGAACATCTTATAATCAGCTATATTGCAGCTCAATGTGATAATTTAAGTTAAATGAAGGTACCTTGCTCGGAAGACCTCCTATTTTCTTTAAACTACGCATAGGTAAGGTTTCAAGAACCTTAACAGGAACAAGGTCTGGAGTATGCCTGTTCATAAAAGGTACTACTGAT
This sequence comes from Penstemon eatonii, assembly GCA_038501285.1. Lineage (NCBI taxonomy): Eukaryota > Viridiplantae > Streptophyta > Magnoliopsida > Lamiales > Plantaginaceae > Penstemon > Penstemon eatonii. The sequence goes on along the minus strand of CM076710.1, from coordinate 32,516,520 downwards.
AAATATTTTTACCAATCACCAACTTATCAAACACAAAATTTTAAGCCTTGAAAAATATATACCATATGTAATCAACAGTTCCAGTAAACATGCAATGGTGAGATGTTGCCAGCGGTTCTCCAACTTTATCCCTAAATTTGGAGCTTCCCTATAAAAACCAGGCAAGAATATGGACAGTTAGAAGAGATTAGATCTCCATATTTAGATCATTTGACAATAAAATAGAGAATCGAATACAGAAACTCAAACGCATAAACTGTATAGGGAAGGTCTGAATTTTTTACAGGAATTTCCGCATAAGCACTGGAAATTTGTAAATGATGCTTCAGGTAATTGACTCTTGATCCAGTAGCAAGCATCATTTCTTCATCAGTCCACATGTGCATTAAAGGTCTGCCAATGAACAATTAATTAGATAATTTCCTTTCAGGATGTATAAAAGCAGCATAAAATCTCCCAAAACAAATATAGCCAGAAAATGAGTGGCAAAGAGCACAGAATGTCAGCTGCAGCATGCCAAATGGCCCACACAAAAATTACTTGAGGTGCTTCAAAACGCAGTATTTTGAGACAATACAATATTGCCTTGCTTTATATGACATTATTTTGTGTATTATGCCAATTTCTTAATGGGAATGGTATGATGAGATATTATTGCCACTGATGATGAAGGACTTCTGATTAAGGGTGATTAAATCATGTTTGCATATTAAAAGTACTTGCTGTGCAACTAGTACTACACTATACATGGAAAAATGTTCTGATTAAGGTAAGACAAGGCAGGGAGCTCAGTGATGAACAGGCATTTGCAAATTTTATTTAAAAAATGATGAACTTTTCAATATAATAGGAGATGAAGCCTGGGACGAGTCACATTGGGGTCAAAGGAGTATGAACAAGACTATCTGTATGACATCAACAGACTAATAACCCCCAACCTCTTCCCCACCTCATCTTTTTTATTATTAATGTATTCTTGGGTGGGGATTGTTAAGATCAGGTTGCGGTAGGAAGAGGTGGTGGAAGAAGCTGGATTGCTCATGGGATCTAGGAGATATTATCGTGCATTGGCTAATGTTGTAAATGAACATAACGATATATTCACTCTAAGAACATAAGGATATATATACAATTACAAAGGATCTATCTAAGGTAATTAGCCTACTAATTAGTCTACTAATTAGCCTATAACTATGCTAATATACAAGGTAACAGAATATGTAATATTCTGTAACACTCCCCCTCAAGCTGGAGCATAGATATTAATCATGCCCAGCTTGTTACAAAGATATTCAATTCGAGACCCATTTAATGCCTTCGTGAAAATATCCCCAAGTTGCTCTCCGGTCTTCACATGTCCAGTAGAAATTAGATTTGCCTCAATTTTCTCACGAATGAAATGACAATCAACCTCAATGTGTTTAGTCCTCTCATGGTATACTGGATTTGCAGCTATATGAAGAGCAGCTTGGTTGTCACACCAGAGTTTTGCTGGCATCGAATGCTTCAACCCAACCTCATCTAGGAGATGATGTATCCACAAAATTTCGCATGTGACCTGTGCCATGGCTCTGTACTCTGATTCTGCACTGGACCGAGATACAACATTCTGTTTCTTGCTCCTCCAAGACACTAGGTTACCACCAACAAAGACACAATAACCTGTAGTGGACCGTCTATTAACTTTCGACCCAGCCCAATCAGCATCTGCAAAACACTCAATGTGAGTGTGTCTCTGATCACTATACAATATACCAAGACCAGGAGCTCCTTTCAAGTAACACAAAATCTGCTCCAAAGCTTCCCAATGTTTCACTGTAGGTGCAGTCATAAATTGACTGACACTACTAACCGCATATGCAATGTCTGGACGAGTCACCGTGAGATAGTTTAATTTCCCAACTAATCTCCTGTACCTTTCCGGATCGTCAAAAGGATCACCATCATCTTTTGTAAGATGTACGTTGGGAACCATTGGTGTACTGCATGGCTTGACTCCCGTCTTTCCAGTTTGTTCGAGTAGATCAAGTACATACTTTCTTTGAGATAAGAAAATCCCTTTTTTGCTTCTTGTAACTTCTACTCCTAGAAAATATTTTAGTTGACCCAAGTCTTTTGTGTGAAACTTGGTATGTAGAAATAACTTGAGAGAAGAGATGCCTGTATCATCATCTCCTGTAATAATGATGTCATCAACGTAAACAACAAGAAGAATAATACCAACTTCTGAAAGTCTGTAGAAAACTGAGTGATCACATTTACTCTTCTTCAGTCCAAACTCCTGGACTACCTCACTAAACTTGCCAAACCAAGCACGAGGACTTTGTTTCAAGCCATATAATGATTTCTTCAAATAACAAACTTTCCCATACTCCCCTTGAGCAACAAACCCAGGTGGTTGCTCCATGTACACCTCATCATGAAGATCACCATGTAGGAATGCATTCTTTATGTCCAACTGGTGTAATGACCAATCTCGAGAAGCAGCAATAGATATAAATAGGCGAACAGAGGTGAGTTTGGCCACTGGAGAGAAAGTATCCGAATAATCTACCCCATAAGTCTGAGCATATCCTTTAGCCACAAGTCTAGCTTTAAGTCTTGCTACAGAACCATCCGGATTGACCTTCACTGCAAATACCCACTTGCATCCCACAGCTTTCTTGCCTTTAGGCAAATCCACCAACTCCCATGTGTGATTTTCATCCAGAGCATGTATCTCCTCAAGCATCGCATTATACCATCCAGGATGACCCAAAGCTTCTTTAACCGTCTTGGGCACAGAGATTGAGTCTAAAGAAGCAATTAAAGAACTAGACGCAGGGGATAAGTGATCATATGAAACATAATTAGCCATGGGATAAATAGATTTAGGGAGAGTGCACTGACGTTTACCTTTACGAAGACCAACGGGAAGGTCAAGGTCAGTTGGAGGAGAAGGATCAGATGACGAATTAGTTGGTGCAGGACATGTATCATTAGTCTTTCGTCTTCTGGAGTAAACTTGAACAATAGGCGGATGCACTGAAGCAGGCGGCTGTTCTAAAGAAGCACCATCAATTGTTTGTTCAGTAAGAGCACGTGGATATGTAACTTGGTAGTATAGCCATTCATCGTCCTCCCCCTGACTTGTGGAAATCGAGTGTGAAAAGAAGAATGGCGTAGTTTCAGGAAATACCACATCAGTAGATACTAGGTATTTGCTGAGATCAGGAGAGTAGCATCGATACCCCTTCTGAAGACGAGAATATCCCAAGAAAGCACACTTTAATGCTTTGTGATCCAATTTGGTGACAGATGGTCGTACATCTCTAACGTAACAGGTGCTTCCAAATACCCGTGGTTCTATTGGAAATAATGACTTATTCGGAAACAAAACACTGTAAGGAATATCACCATCAAGTACTGTTGAAGGCATCCGATTAATCAAGAAACAAGCAGTAGAGACAGCGTCAGCCCAAAATGGCTTAGGAACCTTCATTTGGAACAAGAGAGCTCGAGCTGTCTCCAATAGATGTCTATTTTTTCTTTCAGCAACGCCGTTCTGAGCGGGTGTATAAACACAAGAGGACTGGTGGAGAATTCCATTTTGGGTCATGTATGTCTGAAAAGCAGCCGACATGTATTCTTTGGCATTATCACTTCTCAATATTCGTACAGAAACATTAAATTGATTCTTGATTTCAGCACAAAAAGCACAAAAATGAGAAAACACTTCAGAACGATTTTTCATAAAATATATCCATGTCATTCGAGAAAAATCATCAACAAAGGTAACAAAATATCGAAACCCAGTTTTAGACATAACAGGGCAAGGCCCCCAAACATCAGAATGTACTAATTCAAAAACAGACTCGGCCCGTTTATTAATTCTTGATCCTAATGAGTTGCGGTGATGTTTAGCAAAATGACACGACTCACAATCTAACAAAGATGCACTATTAAACTGAGGACACAACTTCTTTAACACCGGTAGAGAAGGATGGCCCAACCGACAATGTGCTTCAAACTGAGAAATGGCACTAGAACAAGCAATAGGACGAGGCACCCAATCATCAAGAATGTACAAACCATCTGATACATGTCCTTTACCAATAATCTGCTTCGTCATAAGATCCTGAAAAAGGCAATGATCGGGAAAAAATGAGATGAAACAGTTTAGATCTTTTGTAAGTTTACTGACAGAAACCAAATTAAAGGCAAGTTTAGGCAAACTTAGAACAGATGACAAGGTAATGGCTGAGGTTGGTTTTACAGTTCCAGATCCCACAATATTATAGGTTGACCCATCAGCTATGGTAACAGGAGAGGGACCGTTATGTGATCGGAAAGTAGAAAAAGTAACTGGATTACCTGTCATATGATCTGTGGCCCCTGAATCAATCACCCATTTGTTTGAAGAGGATATAAGACATGTTTTACCTGAATCAGCAAGAGCAGTAACTGAGGTTGATGCTTTCAATGAATCTTGATATTGAGAGAACTTATCAAATTCATCTGCTGAAACCAAAATTGTTTTCTCAGAAGAAGAATTAGGAGCAGCAGTAGTAACATTAGCAGTCGGAGTCCTCTGATTGCGATTGTGCAATTTCTTACAAAATCGCTTTGTGTGGCCAGCCTCATGACAATAGTAGCAAACAATACTGCTTGAACTAGTGTTACGATTGTCATTAGCCTTGTTTCCTCCTCCCTTGTTATTGTACCTCATTCCACTATCAGTTCCCCCTCCTTTGGCAACCAGGACATTATTCAGTTGTGCAGATGGAGTGTTCTCAGTACGCAACACTCGACTAAAAACTTCTTGGAGAGAGGTGATCTCAGAACTAGAGAGAATTTGAGATTTCGCTGTCTCAAATTCAGAGGGGAGACCATCTAAAAAACTCATTACAGCCATTTGTTCTCTCTGAGCTTGTTGTACCTTAATATCAGCGCTAAATGGCAGAAGCATATTTAATTCCTCGTAAGTCTTCTTAAAATCCATGAAGTAGGCTGTAAGTGATTTAGCCTCCTTCTCGGGACGATAAAATGCCCTGCATACCTCAAAAATACGAGACATATTCCCTTTTCCAGAATATAAGAAATCTAAGTAATCCATTAAGTCCTTAACAAACTCACAATGATTAATCAGACCCACAACTTCACTATCAATAGAGTTCCTAATTTGCAAGAACAAACGGGCATCATCTCGCAGCCAAATCTTTTTAGTTTCATCAGTAGGGGGTTCTTGTAGTAGATGGTCATCCTTCTCAATACTACGCAAATACACCCTAATAGTTTTACTCCATTCTAAATAATTACTGCCATTTAATTTGTGTTCAGTAATTTTGGACATTGCCGGAACAAGTTCAGTCACATAAGCCTTTTTGTCCGACATTTCAAAAAATTATGTTCCACAACCAATTTGAGCACTAGACTTAGTCAAACACCAAAGACAATAATGGCCCGCAAAAAAGAAAATCCAACAAATCGAAAGAACCCAGCAAAAGAAATCTACTTTCAGCAAATATAATCAACCCAACACCAAACCGCAACAAAGCACGTTAATTTCGGTAAATTAAATACCTGGACCACTGACCGGCGAAAAGAAAACCCACCAGAAACACCGGAATCACACCGGAAATTACCTTGCGACACCGAGAAGACCAATCGGAAAGCAAACGGAGCTGTCACGCGCCCCCACGCGCCGGCGCGTGAGAAGTGTGCAGCGGAAAGAATAGGCGCGTGAGCCTCACGCGCGGCCCACCCAGTCACCGGAGATGCGCCGTCCGGCCGGAAAAGACGACCCGCCCCCTTCTGTGGCGGAGGTGAGAACACGGGTTCACCGGAATAGTGACCCACAAAGAAACCCTAGCAAAACCCTAGGTTTTGCAAAATTTTGAACTGAAGGCTCGATACCATGTTGTAAATGAACATAACGATATATTCACTCTAAGAACATAAGGATATATATACAATTACAAAGGATCTATCTAAGGTAATTAGCCTACTAATTAGTCTACTAATTAGCCTATAACTATGCTAATATACAAGGTAACAGAATATGTAATATTCTGTAACAGCTAAATACGACATGGTACAGCCAATAAGGTTATTTTTTACGATACCAATTTTCCTTGGGAAGTAATGTATATTCTAACTGGGATTCTGCACCATGTGATAATACTCTTCGGGGTCTAAGGGGTATATATATTGCGGAAGATGCACGAAATAATTTTCTGGTCTCTAGGAGTTCAGGTGTAGGGTCTGAGGTAGGAGCCTAGGAGCAGGAGTGAAGAACCGGGCTCGGGGTCCAACCAAACAGTCATTAAAGTGATTAAAGTTCGTAGACACGATTCAAAATTCAAAATTAGCAAGGGAAAAAGACGCAGTGAATTGAGGGGGTTGAGTGCTAAGTCAAGCTTGGTTGGAGAAACCAAAAAGGTGACTTCACAGGACCAGGAGAAAATCTATGAAAGTTTGTGCTTTGCTGTCATTTTAGCATATTGGAAAAGACATCGGAAAAAGCCCTCAAAGGTGAATGTGTTTAGAATGAATAAAATTAATCAATAAATAAATAGTTACAAAAAACCTTATAATTAGTCCATGAGGAATAAAAAATTAAAAAGGAAAAGAAGCACTGTTATAATGGGTGGCAAAGGTAACTTTTGATTGTCGAGTTCCTAAAACACTAAGTTCATACGTCCTAAAAGACCAACTGAGGATGGAACAATCGATTAAGATGATGCATCTGGAACTTGGTCAAAAGATAAGGAATGCTATCAGCATCTGACTAGTTTGTAGTACCTTCTGGAACTTCTAGCTAACATCTGAATTTCAGTACCAAGTGGTTTTGCATTTGACTTGAATCATGTAAAAATTCATGGTTTTATTTGATTGGCCAAAATGAAGGATTTGGATGAATATGGTATAGACATCAAAAATCTCTTATGGAATAAGTATAGAGTGCACACAACATTAACCAACTCTTAACATTAGTGCTAGGATTAGTGACACCATATTGTCATCTGATTATTTATTATTTTGAGTTTCACATCTCTTCAGATCCTCAATAGGCAATGGAATTGAAAGATCCAAGGGCACAAATGTTGTTACTAGTAAATATCTCACATGATCAAATATGACAAGGGCCAGAAGTTAAGAAATAGCCAACTATATTTTTGAACATCTATAACACATCCAGAGCCAACATCCTGAAAACCTCCTTAACCAGCCAAATTTTCTCCCTGCCCTGAAATTCCCGTTCCACTTTATCCATTAAGTGTCAATATATGTGGAGCAGCACAGGATGGGGTAGGCCCTAGAGCTAACTAAATAAACTTACTGGAAGGGAAAAGGTAGAGCTGGATACAAACCTTGTTCTATGATTATTCAGAGATCCGCATTCTGTGTATCCAGGTGGACATATCTGGCCAGATATTTGTCTTCGATCATGTTGTTGGATGTGCAACTGTAATAAGTGAAAAGAGTGGGTAAATAAATTATCACCTGCTCACTTGGCTCTTCAGAAAATTAGAGTGCTCAAGACAACTTAAAGATCTAGGACTGACCTCAGATGAAGCCAGAAACTGATATATTCCACTCTGGATAATTAAAGAAAACTAGAAATATAAATGTTGAATGATACTAATTCTGGTTTGGTTAAATGTCAATAAAATTGTAAAGAAATTGTTTATGAAATTACCTGTGGTAAACTATTGAGATCCCCAGTAAGCACAACTGGTATACAACCCCATTTTTGTGATAATTCATAGGCCTTCTCAAGAAATATTCGCATCTACAACAACCAACAAAATTCATTAAATATATGGCAACTAATGAAACTATATTTCTAAATCACCAACACATGTAACAAGCAATTAGTATCCATTCTGTATTTTAGATATTGAATATGAATGTGAAAACATCTTTCTATGTCATTCATGTATAGGATCTGCAGAGTTAACCAGAAAATGCATTGACGAAACTTCTAGCTTTGTCTAATCTCCTTCACAGCTTCTGTGGGATCCGTAGGACCCATATAAACTTCTAAGGTCATTGCGGTCAAGGTCTCCGAGAAATGGGTTTATAATCTCCTTTTATAAAAAAGTATATCGACAATGGCAAAGACCCAAAATCATTTCAAACTCACAATTCCCTACCCGAACCCAAGTGAGTACAATAATAAGATTAAACAAATGATAACTAATCAATTAAAAACCCTTTAAAACTCTTAGATTTAAGTTTGGAATAATACTGTTGAAAATTAAACTTCTCGTAAAAGAGTTCATTGAAGTAATGAAAGATTTGTCTCCAAAGAGGCAAAGACTAGGAGAGTTTTGAATTTTCACACATGAAGGAATCCAAGTTATGGATAACAAGTCAATTTGTCTAATGTTAGCCAAACGAAGAGATATGGAGATGACTTGAAGGATGATAGGATTGCTAGAAAACGACCTCAGATCCAAAATTTTATTACGTTATGGTCCCATTGAAGAGTGCAAGGATTTAGGGTACTTGACCATTGAAGACTTGTCAAATCTTCATGAACTTATGAAAAACAGGTGATTCACTGAAACAAGAATCAGAGCAAGCATTGCAAGCAAAACTTAAGGAGGCGCAAGGGTGTGGCACGTTTCAAAGAGATCGAGGACGTCGAGGAGGTTGTGGTTGTGGATAGTGGTGAAATGGTAACCAACCTTCAAATAAAGAGAAAATCCAAAACATCAATCGAGGAAGAAGCCAAAATCATGGACAAGGTGAAGGAGGAATTTCTAGGTCAGATTAAAGAAGGTATGATAAGTCAAACATTGAATGTTATACTCATTATGAATGAATAATATGGAGGCGAAAATAACCTTGTGGGTATTTGAAGGAAGATGATGACCCCAATATGCTTCTCGCTTGCGGAAGTGATAACAATGAATAGTACTGAACCAATGGTATTAATTACCATGATTCTAGTGCAAACATATATGACTTTGGAACTGGAGTTAGTAAGTCTCTAAGTCTAAAGACCAGGACCAGTACCAAACTCCGGATATATTCATCAAACTTTTGAAGATTGATGTTAAAGGCTGCAGATGTTACTTAAGTTTGAAGAATCAAGCTTATCGGGGGTGTTGAATAAATAAACTAAATTCAAAATGTAAATACATGAATATTATCATTCGTGTACTTATACAGAGAGGAAGTATATAATTTAGTATTGGTAAAAATATATTCTTGTTGGAAAAGTACTATATATGACTATATCCTGTAGTCATTTACAACAAGTCCAGTTGAAGCAAATCAATAGATTATATTCATAATCTGAAGCATCTAGCTTAGTCACTGTTTGTTTTTGGTTTTATTCATGTATTTGGATAAGAGGAGGTATGGAAATTAAGTATTTAAACATAAATTAGGCTATGTTCATTTGGAAAAATCCTATATATGCCCATATACTCTAGTCATTTGCAACAAGTCCAGAATGAGTGATAGAATCACATTACTCGCTACTCTGTTGTCAGTTTGAGGTTTGAATATTACCCCAGCTTTCCAATTTTCATTCAATTACAATTGATGTGGATTCTTCGTCCTAAGAGTATCTTTAATAGTTTTGAGAGCATTCGACCTTGGGTCTTAGTCTAACAATTTGGTATTTTTCCTCTAAGTTCCGTATCTTCATGGACATATTTGATATACTTCCTCCAATCTAGATTTTGTCCATTTTTTAGCCTGGAGATCCAATTTATGCCTACTCAAATAACTTCAAGTTCTCTCCAAGACTAAAAAGTTATCAGGAGTTTGCAACTCAGTACCTCGTTCAGCTGTGCAATGGAAAATCAAAAAGAAACAGGAAGTATCAGCTGAATCACTCACAATAAATAGTTTGACTAGTAGGATCCAGCCTGGATAATAATGATTTGACAAGTGGTTTGTCACAATGACCAAGTCTTACAAGGCATAAATGTGGTGAGTGAAAAATTTGGGCTGATCCAATCAAGTTCTAAGAGTACAAATTCCCATTAAAAGATTGCATCTTCAAAATTTCTTCTAATACTTTAGCTACTTTTTGAGAGATTTGTTTTCAGTTGACATTATAAACAAAATACAAACACCTGCCGGCTTGAAGTACTTTACTTTCTTCATCATGGGATACAAATTACAAGAGCTACAGTGCTTCAAAAACGTTAATTTCTTCTTCGAAGGATATTTTTGATTTGGAGAGGCCTAAATAAACAAATTAAAATGGATGCTTCAAGTGGTTTAGTAAAAAGATATCTTGGGAAATTTCATCGCAATATATTAAATACTACAAGTTCAAAAGAAAAAAAGTATATTAATGTCATCAAAATTTAGAAAATATATAGAGTACTTTATTGAACTTATTGCTCCAAATATTGAGACTTAATTACTTCAGTGTACTTCTTGCTCCAAATCTTGACCAACTAAAGTGTTTATTTAATTATATTAGCAGGTACTAAAATTTGGCTATAAGTGTTAGTTATATATCTAAAAAGAAATAGTCAAGGTGGTGATCATGCTGTACATTTCAGAATATAACCTATACTTGCAATCGAGATTGCAGAAAAATAATATAAAGAAATCTTCTTCTTTTTTCTTTCTTTGGTGCATAATAAGATAAGAAATATTGCCATTTTGTTTATATATCTAATGGGTTTTTCTGGTAGGGGCGATTTGATATTTTTGTTAGTAACCATTTCAAATTATCATTCTAACCAAACAAGGGATAAATATTCACATAATAATTTAATATGCAACCAGACATTTAATATACAATCAGATGTTTCCAAATCCAACACTTCCTCATGAATGTCCAACTGATCCCTCATCACTCGGAGCCCCATAAAATCACTCAAACGGACCCCTAAAGGTTAGAAATTCTAATCAAAGTAAACAACAAGCTTCATACAAATATAGAAAAATACCTTATTAACTTCAGTTATTAACTAAAGAACCCCTTGTCCAATTCTTATAGAAGGCTCGACTTAAGAATTTATCACACCTAGCAAGTTTATACTATCAGCAGAAACAGGGTTAAATATATGTGCACAGGTACTTTCCACAGATGTCATGCACCTTTACTGACCAATTATGCAAACGTTAAGGCAACACAAAAAAGTAATTGGTTACCTGACCCAGTTTAATATCTCCACGTTTAGGGTTGTAAAGGACATGTGTGTTTCCGACCAATAAACTGCGAGAGGTGGTTGCGCTGAAAGAAACATAGATGCAACTAAATACCAATATATGAAATAATTATTAATGACTTAGTTCAATGACATAATATGAGCCAACAAGAAAAAAGACAACCATACATCAATGAATTTATATACCGTTTATGATTTTAAAATGTCCACAAAAGACAATGAAACATACCACGTAGACCGAGAAGTAGCATCAGCATCGGGCAGGTTATTATTCATCTGAACATTAGAGGTATAAATTATTCATCAAGCATCACATGATCCAACGAAATACCAAATAATGTCCTTTAAACAGCAAGATGTCACACAGTCACAGTAGATTAAAATACCAGACTTGCTAATAAAACCTTTGAAATAATGGCAATAACACAGTGCTTTGCAAATTTGAAGTCAAGAAATTAATTACTTTATGATAAAATAGATTCAGCGGTCCACTTTGTATGAGAGTGGGGATCATGTATATAACCGGCATCCAACCAATAAAATCATTAGAAAACGAAGTCTCCCTTCACATAATTAAGTAAGGTGTGCACTTAGTCCAAGTGAAGTTTTCCATTCAAAGAGGAAAAACTCGACAAGATGTACTGTATTCAATATTTTTTGCTGCAGCATGATCCAGCTGATTACAGGAAACAACATATTGATTAATTAATCGAGAAAGTTACCATATGCAAATACTATCCATATATTAAATGCAGCTAAACCAGCTTCAGCAGCCAAACTATCAGCTTTGCACAAACCAATGAGGAATGAGTTCATTTAGATAAAACAGGATTACCAAAAAAAACAAAAAGCAACTTTCTGCACAATGATTCTGCCCCCTATGCAACAAATCAACACCAGAATACTGAACTAAGGAGCAAGAGGTGCTTTCAGGTTAGATCAGCTAGGCATACTATCGCTGCTATAAATGGTAGCAATTAGCTTAAAACGGCACAATGTATCTTACTACACATCAGCATTGATTAACTGAATGCTCAAAACTAGCAATAGCCACCTCCGACCTCCGTGGCTCCATTTATTTGTTTACACCATAAATTGGAGGGTGGAAGGTGGAGAAATTTGGTGAACTTTTACTTTTAATTATAAGCAAGAATACCATAGGCAACCAGAACAGGAATGAGGATCCCAGCAGTGATTTTTGAAATTTATACTTACAGTCTTAAACTCACATGCACTTTTTACAAAGTCTAAAAAAAATTCTATGAGCTAAATATGTAGTTAAGACTTCATTTGAAGCAAATCCATACATCAACGTACCTTCAAAACACAAAATTGAGCTACATTGTTACGAAGTCCAAAACTTTGGAACTCTATATTCTCTTCATGCAACAGAGTAAATCTGCAGTACAATGTACTCATCGCTGAGGGAAGAACGAGCTAATACAACATATCAATTCTCAAGCTCAAAGTAGATATTTCAAAAGAACTAAGACCGAAATCTAAAACTATGATAATGATATGGAATCTGTCCTAGATCAAGATAAAAGGAAATGAAAATAATTTGGTAAGAAAAAATTGAATTTTAAATTTTCTCTCCTAATTGTTAAGATGAGGTGAACCATGAACCGGGTTGTCAGAGCCAGACCAAGAACTCTGCCACCCATATATGAAGATTAAGTACATGCAATAGCCTTCAATAAAAAATACACAACATACGCGTGAGAAGGATAGTTAGAAACAATAAATGTCAAATGTCATCTCTAACAGTTAAAGCTTTTACACTCTCAAATTAAAAAATTCTATATTTGTCTTCAATTTTTAAGAGTTCTCCCTCTTCATATATTGCCTAAATTAATCATGTCATTCTTATTAAAAAAATAATTATAACCTACTACAAATATATTCAATACTTCTACATTCTCTCACTACTTCTCTTTCAACATATTTCTGTTCTTCCAACCTTGTTCATCCCCGTTACCCCAAATCTCCTTTTTTTATTCACTCAAACAACTTTTTCTTTTGTCTTCATCTTAAACAAGAATATTAACTACACGAAAACCTAGGTATGTTATTAACTTTAAATCGTTTCTAAAATCCCTCTCTAAAAGGTTGTCCAAACAAGGCCAAAAACTTATTGATGGAATAGTGCCCTGCAAGCCAATATGTTTAGCTTGTAGTGAAACTATCATTATCTTTCTTTAGTATAAATGAAATAATACGCATGTTTATTTATATGTGTATAAGGATAAACAATGGCCAACTTCATCTCTCGCGAATACATTTAAGCGATTGGATGAAACCCTTAGATTACATTTGACTATGGGACGATTCACTTCAGTACTGAGTGCAATCATGAAACAGTCTCAAAGGTCGTAATCTTAAAAGTGTTCCAAGTCATAGATTCCGAAACGAGACGGGGTATCGTAGGAATCGCAAAGACTTGTACGAGTATGCATGATTCACATGGAGTGAATTTGTAGTGTTTCATGAGCAAGGAATTTGAGTCCAGTGCATACGAGTAGGTGGTTCAATGGAAGATTGAACGCATCGAACGACCCGAACAGAGAAACCCATTGTGGAAGCGCATGACGCATATCGGTGATGGGATACTTCTCAAAGAATATAATAGTGTACGATTTAGTCCTTTGACTTGAGGTACTAGGGCGAATTCGGTGCATGAAAGTGCGTACTTAGATCTAGGTATAGGCCACGTAGCTTGGTCATAACATGCCTAGGTTGGGTGCGTATGGACATGTACGCGGGTGGTTAGTACCAATATGGAATCTATTGACTCACTGTAATGGGTGAGAGAATTTCCTATACGATTCTTAGATAATATATCCAAGGAATCCACGGCCGTGGTCGGTGACGGATTTGGAAAGGGGTTTCCAAATTTAGGAGTCACACTGGAATATTATCCTGAATTAGAAAGTATAGTTGTCGAGCAAATTTAGAGGTGCCGATCAATTCACACACCCTAAGTCTTGATCGGGAATATTAGTCGATAGAAGGACCGTATGTACATGGCAATTATATGAGACGAGGTTCACAAATATCAATTCACCTGAAGTTGGGCTTCATGGGCTTGTGGCTAGACATCGACCATGAAGTGTGGGTACTCCTGAATTAATAGAGGATTTAATTCTAGGAGTGGTCAATTAAAGGTTGTTTAATTGACCGGAACAATTTATTGTTCATAAATTAAATCACGAAGGATTCGTGGGCCTGCTGCCAATTGATGGTGAACCCAGAGGGTCACACACAATACAATTGGACGGTGACTGTTATAAAAGGACATTAAAGGAATTAATTGATTTAAAGGTAATTAAATCAATTAAATGAATTAAAAGTATTTAATTCAAGTGGGAGATTAATTAATTGGCTAACTTAATTAATAATTGAGTTGCTAATTAATTATGTAAAAGAAATAATGATTTATCAAGATTGGGCATTTAATTAAAGTTGTTAATTAAATGAAGGATTGCAAGACATGGGCTTTTATTAATCAAAGCCCATAAGAAGTCTTGCAAACCTAGGACAGAAGGAGCTTATAAATAGAGCACAACTAGAGCTCAAAGGGAACACTCTAAGAAAAACCCTAGCCTCCTTTTGCCCTAGTAGCCGCCGCCCCCTTAGCTAGAAACCCTAGCCGCCGCCGCCACCTTAAGCCGCCGCCACCTGCTGCCGTGGGCTGCCTTGGTGCCGCCGCCGCCATCTCCCTGTTCCGTTGTGTTAGATCTTGAACTGTCAAGAGATTCAACACAATCCTGCAATAACAAATCTCCTGAATCCAGTTCTGAGCCTAAGATCTTGAGGTGTTGCCAGAATCCAATTGGTGTGGACTATCCCTGGAGGTGAGACACTTGGATCACTCCTGTGAACCAGATCCAGATTCAGAAACGAAGTCGGAGGTTTCCACCACCTTGCATGTGGTGAGGTATATCGCAAAAACCCCCTTGTTAATTCGTTGTGTGTGTTTTTGTTTCATGTTTTTGTATACATAATATGGAGACTTCTTTTATGGGACCATTAGATGACTCGAAAAATTTTAAATTCCGCACTTTGTTGTATGACAAATCGAGCCATATCCCAACAGTGGTATCAGAGCCAACTCCATTATTATTATACAAAAGCCTGAACATAATTGTGTTCACCGTATATGTTTAATTATATGTATGAGAACACGTGATAATTATGTTCTGTAAATTGATTCTTGCTTGTTATGACTAGATCTATCATTGGGTAAAATTGTTTTTCAAGATCTGTGGCGTTTTTATAGTTTTTGAAAACTTCAGGACTTTTTGGGGCAAAAATCGCATATTAGGGTTTTTGGGGCTGAAAATTCGAAATTTTTGAAATCTGGAAATTTGAAAATTCTGGACTGTTCTTGCAATTCTGGTCGCACGGTTTTTGGGGTCGTTTTGCAATTTCTGAAAACTTAGGGGCTGTTATGCAATTACCGAAACTTGAGGGGTCAATTTGAAAAATCGAAAAATTTTCAAAATTCAAAATTTTATTTTCTGGTCTGCTGCCCGAAACTGCCCAGGGGTGTTTTTGTAACTTTTTAAAAGTTTTGGGGTCAAAATGCAATTTTCGAAAGTTGAGGGGTCAAAATGAAATTTTCAAAAGTTGAAAAACAGAATCTGAAATTGAGCAGAAAATTAATTTTTTGTTTACCCGGATATTTATTTTGTCATAATTAGTAGTGACTAAAAAGCAAGAATCATAGGAAGGTAGTTTTAAAAGGATGTTTTAAAATTAAGGTAGAAGAAAGTAAAAGATGTTTACATGTTTCTTGCTCTACGTGAACTGTTTACGTGGTTTTCGATCGAGACGAGCCTTGACCCTAGGGTAGATGTGATTGGTTTAATTTATTGCTTGTTTTTCATTGGGCCTGCGAGCCTATTATTGTTTTTGGGCCACTTTGAGCCTTTGTAATAGAATAGGGCTTTACTGCTTTCCTAGTTTAGGATGGAGGCCCATTTACAAGCAAGGTGGGAGCCCAAGAAGATAAGAAGGCCATGAATGCATGGTACATTGTGTAATAGCATAGGGCCCGTTTGAGAACCCTTTAGATTGACCAATTGGGCCAACATCATTGGCTCGATGATGGCCCGCATAGGAGGCTCCCGATCGAAAACATATTGTGGTAGTATGCATGCTAGGCTTGTATGTCTTTTATTTATTAGTCGATTTATGATTACTTGTGTGTATGCGCGCTAGAATCTAGATCGTAATAAAAGATAAAGCATAATTGAAGCGGTGAGATCTCGAGGAGAGTTAGTATAACTTTCAAACCAGTAAACCCCCTCTTGAATTAAATATTAAGTCATATTGGATTAAAATAAAATGAAGTATTTATATAAATCCAAGCCTTCCATCAATAGGGACTAGCGTATGTTGTCTACTTATCGATAGAGGTGATCCAGAGTCTGGCACCCGAGTCGAAGAAAGGGACAATACGTGAAATTCCTTGATTCCTGTTTTTAACTAAACATGACAAGGGTGAGGATTGGTCGGGATGTGAGGATCGACCGATAACTAGTTACGGAGAACTCACGACCGGGCCCGTTGCTCATCATGATTGATGGGTTAGACTTAACGATTAGTAACACTTATGATGTAGCAGTGCTAGATAAGTGCGAAAACCGAGGCAAAATAGCTTGAAGGTTGTGGAGTAACACAATTGGCAATAAGTATGCCTACCTGGGGAATTGGTTGTATGGCCACGAGTCGTGGGTGCAATTAATTGCCGCTGGGGCGTCAAGACCTACTAGGAAATAGAATTTCCCGAACAATTGAAGGGGTAATTGTTTCGATAAAATAGTGGGAGAACTTCTACGATAGAAAGTCCAACCTTCGTAGATTATAAGTATTATTCATTAACTAGTCCACTGAATGTTTGTCTTATCTTTAAATTAGATACTGAGATATCAGTAATTATCCATTTTACTATTTATCCTCGACTAATAGAATAACTGGATTAAAATATCGACTAGGCAAGAAACTTGAGAATTGTCTTGAATTCCAAGAGTGGAATGATGTTCTTAAATGACAATCCTATTCCTTATGCGCTTATGAGATAAGTCAAAATATAAGAAACGAATCACCCGTAGAATATGGGAATATTAATGATCGTTTCTCATATATAGATGAATCTCAAAGGTGAAACGAATCACCTATAGAGTATGGGAATCTTAATGATCGTTTCCTCAAATAAGCATCAAGATTGAACGAGCTATGGAAGCAACATGAGGAGCATGTTTGAAGCTTCCACCTCAAAAGGCCCGTTTTGAGGACATGTCTTCTGAAACAAAACCCCCCTCAAAAGGCTTGTTTTGAGGAGTAGGTTTGAATCAATATGATTCGAGACTTCTAAAGGAATTGTTTCAAAACTCGAGAATAATTGAAGGAACCAGTGTCAAGGATCACTGTCTTTGTTTTATCAATCTAGTTGAAAACTGGATCGATTAAACGTAAGCATGCAAGTGATCTTAAACATTAACTTCCTCCTAAATTCTCCTCCCGCTCATTCAAATGACTCTTGAAATAAACTGATCTTATTTGATAAGTTGATCACATTTCATGAATCAACCAAAGAATTGGTTAAAGGCAAATAGGATAAACCTATCATGATCGTTTACACTTCGTGGACTGCAAAGTCATAGAAGAGTAAAATGAAGAAGAATTTATTCTCTTCTAATTCGACCATAAAGGTAGTCAAAAGAACGCAAGTAGCCTATAAGTCGAATTATCCCACTGCATCTAAGAAAGGCACTGATGTGTTTAATTGATTAGATGATCTAATTAATTAAGCAACGTTTCAATTAAAGGGTTAATTGAAAAGGAAAAGGATTCAATTAAAGAAGTTAATTGAAAGGAAGTAAATTAATTGAATTAAACCATTAGCTCAATTTTATTTGAATTAATGTGTGAAATTCAAATTAATACAAAGATAATAATCCATAACTTTGGTATGCTAGACTTGGACACATCTCCAAGAGTAGGATTCAAAAGTTGGTTTCACCTAAGCTTCTTGAAAAATAGAACTTGGATGAACTTCCAACCTGCGAATCATGTCTCAAAGGAGAGATGACCAGATCTCCCGTCACAGGGAATCAAGAGCGAACCAAATAAAATCTGGATTTAATCCATGAGTATGGATCACTAAAGGTTACTGTGAGAGGAGATTACTCATACTTCGTACTTTTTGCTAATGACCTTGGTCGTTAGTGGAAAATGAATCTAGTGAGATACAAATTCGAAAAACCTTTCAAGGTATTTCGATGCGAAGTAGAGAATCAACAAAGACAAAGTATTGCGACCATTCGATCTAGTTGAGATAGCAAATACTTGTCAAGGATTCCTCAATTATCTTAATGAGAATGAGATTTTCATACAACAAACTCCTCCTAAGACGCCTCAACTTATTGAAGTGTCTAAAGAGATGGAATCTAACATTGTTAGGCATTGTTCGATCCATATTGAGTTTTGTTAAAGCTTCCTTATGCATTCTAGGGGTTAGTGCTCCTGACTGCATCGAAGATACTAAGCAAAGTACCTTCAAAGTTTGTGCCTACAAAGCTTTACCAAGAAAGGTATAGTAAAATACCTCTGTGCTCTTCTTCTGAGTATGGAGATCTCCTGCCGATGGTAGAAACGAGAAAGGAGATAAATTGGCTAGTAGATCCAATTTGTATATAATTGTGGGGTATCCAACGAAATCCATTGGATACCTGTTCCACGACAATAAGAAACAATCGTTTCTTCAAGATATCCGTTCCTCTGTTGATGAATCTCTCGTCAAAGGAAATGGAAACGTCATAGAACTTGATGGAGTCCAAGATTTGGACCCGTCCCCGCAAACAGTGGGAGTTAATCCAGAATTTACTAAATCTACTTGTACACCTACTCTTCGAAGGTCTGATCGAATTCGTAAGGAGCCAGAGCGATTTGGTTTCATTCACGAATACGAGAATGTGGAAAGTGATCCAAAGACCTATCAAGAAGCGATGTCAGACATAGACTTGGGTACATGACTCGAAGCCATGTAAACCAAAATGGATGGAGAGGTGTTGCCTCTAAGAATTGACTAGTGGTAAAAAGGGTATTCACAATGTTCTGGAACAGACTTTGTTGAAACCTTTTCTCCATTAGCGATATCTGAATCCATTTAGATTCACATTTGTTCTGATGAGATAGTCAAGTCATTTGACTTCATCAAGACAAGTATGAACAATGAATGTACAAAAGGATTAGTGGGAGCGCGATGAAGCTCATATTTTATATGTCGATAATGTTCTGGTTATCTGGGATGATATCGGAATATTAGCACAGACGAAAGCGTGATTGTCCATGCAATTCTCCATGAAAGATTTAGGAGAAGCATCTTGCGTATTGGGATACGTATCTATAGAATAGATCAGAAAAAGATGCTGACACTCTCTAAATCTAAGTACATAGAATCAATACTGGAAATATTCAGTATGAAGAATCCAAGAAAGGATTGCTTCCAGTGAGACCCGTATCCCTTGTTCCAAAATCGATGTACCCTACATCAAATGAGAACAAAGGAGAATGTCTCAAATACCTTATGTTTCAAACAAAAGGTTGCATGTGGCATGCTTTACTATGTACTAGACCAGACGTAGAACTTGCTCAAGTATCGCGAGCAGTTGCTAGTCAAAATCCAGTGAAGAAGTACTGGACCACCGTAAAAGATATCCTTAAGCTCTTGACAAAGACTAAGGATTTGTTCTTGGTCTACGGTGGTAGTGGAGAATTAAAATTTGAAGGATTCACTGATTCAAATTTTCAGTCTGATGTGGATGAATTAAGAATATCCATCTTTGGATACATATCCTACATCAATGGGGTAACGGTGAATTTGAAAGGGTTCCAAGCAAATCACCATAACCATTCAAATCACTGAAGCAAGATATATTGCAGCATTAAATGTAGCATTAAATGCAGCTTAAGAAAGTGTTTGGATATAAAACTTCATCCTATGGTTGGATGTAGTGCCTAGCATTGCGAAGCTCATGATTATCTTCTATGATAACATTGGAGCTATTGTCAAAGCAAAGTATTCGAGATCTTACCAGAAATCTAAACATAATTGAAAGAAAAGTACCATTTGATTAGAGAAATCATTGGTAGAGTTAACGCGCGTAATGGATCGCGTCTACTCAGAAGACAACTTAGCGGATCCACTAAAAGAGGCTATATCATGAAATGAGTTCGAAGAACATCTTTAGAAAGATGGGTCCTAGAAACGTTTATGATTGGCTTTAGGGCAAGTGGGAGATTGATGGAATAGTGCCCTGCAAGCCAATATGTTTAGCTTGTAGTGAAACTATCATTATCTTTCTTTAGTATAAATGAACTAATACGCATGTTTATTTATATGTGTATAAGGATAAACAATGGCCAACTTCATCTCTCGCGAATACATTTAAGCGATTGGATGAAACCCTTAGATTACATTTGACTATGGGACGATTCACTTCAGTACTGAGTGCAATCATGAAACAGTCTCAAAGGTCGTAATCTTAAAAGTGTTCCAAGTCATAGATTCCGAAACGAGACGGGGTATCGTAGGAATCGCAAAGACTTGTACGAGTATGCATGATTCACATGGAGTGAATTTGTAGTGTTTCATGAGCAAGGAATTTTAGTCCAGTGCATACGAGTAGGTGGTTCAATGGAAGATTGAACGCATCGAACGACCCGAACAGAGAAACCCATTGTGGAAGCGCATGACGCATATCGGTGATGGGATACTTCTCAAAGAATATAATAGTGTACGATTTAGTCCTTTGACTTGAGGTACTAGGGCGAATTCGGTGCATGAAAGTGCGTACTTAGATCTAGGTATAGGCCACGTAGCTTGGTCATAACATGCCTAGGTTGGGTGCGTATGGACATGTACGCGGGTGGTTAGTACCAATATGGAATCTATTGACTCACTGTAATGGGTGAGAGAATTTCCTATACGATTCTTAGATAATATATCCAAGGAATCCACGGCCGTGGTCGGTGACGGATTTGGAAAGGGGTTTCCAAATTTAGGAGTCACACTGGAATATTATCCTGAATTAGAAAGTATAGTTGTCGAGACAAATTTAGAGGTGCCGATCAATTCACACACCCTAAGTCTTGATCGGGAATATTAGTCGATAGAAGGACCGTATGTACATGGCAATTATATGAGACGAGGTTCACAAATATCAATTCACCTGAAGTTGGGCTTCATGGGCTTGTGGCTAGACATCGACCATGAAGTGTGGGTACTCCTGAATTAATAGAGGATTTAATTCTAGGAGTGGTCAATTAAAGGTTGTTTAATTGACCGGAACAATTTATTGTTCATAAATTAAATCACGAAGGATTCGTGGGCCTGCTGCCAATTGATGGTGAACCCAGAGGGTCACACACAATACAATTGGACGGTGACTGTTATAAAAGGACATGAAAGGAATTAATTGATTTAAAGGTAATTAAATCAATTAAATGAATTAAAAGTATTTAATTCAAGTGGGAGATTAATTAATTGGCTAACTTAATTAATAATTGAGTTGCTAATTAATTATGTAAAAGAAATAATGATTTATCAAGATTGGGCATTTAATTAAAGTTGTTAATTAAATGAAGGATTGCAAGACATGGGCTTTTATTAATCAAAGCCCATAAGAAGTCTTGCAAACCTAGGACAGAAGGAGCTTATAAATAGAGCACAACTAGAGCTCAAAGGGAACACTCTAAGAAAAACCCTAGCCTCCTTTTGCCCTAGTAGCCGCCGCCCCCTTAGCTAGAAACCCTAGCCGCCGCCGCCACCTTAAGCCGCCGCCACCTTAAGCCGCCGCCACCTGCTGCCGTGGGCTGCCTTGGTGCCGCCGCCGCCATCTCCCTGTTCCGTTGTGTTAGATCTTGAACTGTCAAGAGATTCAACGCAATCCTGCAATAACAAATCTCCTGAATCCAGTTCTGAGCCTAAGATCTTGAGGTGTTGCCAGAATCCAATTGGTGTGGACTATCCCTGGAGGTGAGACACTTGGATCACTCCTGTGAACCAGATCCAGATTCAGAAACGAAGTCGGAGGTTTCCACCACCTTGCATGTGGTGAGGTATATCGCAAAAACCCCCTTGTTAATTCGTTGTGTGTGTTTTTGTTTCATGTTTTTGTATACATAATATGGAGACTTCTTTTATGGGACCATTGGATGACTCGAAAAATTTTAAATTCCGCACTTTGTTGTATGACAAATCGAGCCATATCCCAACACTTTTATGCCCCTACGTATAAACTAAAAGAAAGTCTTAAACAACTACTAAAGAGGTGTCATTCAGAAATTTCCAACAAACAGGAGCAGAGGCAACCCATAAGTCAATTAACTAATGTTCCTTTGGTTATAATATAATGCAGGAAAACAAACTTAACTAATTTGACCATAATATTTTCTTCATGGACTCCGAGGATGGGTGAGTAAGAATAAGAAACGCAGTGTAATGAAAACTGAAACCTAAATTTGAACCCAACAATCATTTTCATATGCTATTACAGTGTTGCATTATCATTAAAAAGGAATATCTTACAACTCAGATTTCCAAAGTATGGAGCAGCCATCACATGCTTCCCCTGCACGAGCCTTGTAAAAGCAATGCAAAAATGGCAGCCAAAATTAGATTTATAAAAAGAGTAGTAATATGAAAATATAGTTTCAGAAAACCTTGTGTGTTCCTATAAAACCATCTTTCCCGAGCAGATCAATCAGATCATCAAAGCGATCAACTTCCTGAAGTTAGAAGGGTTAACTATGAAAATCAGTTACATCAGAAAGTAAATATATACATCAAGCACACAATGCTTCTTTAGATTATCTATTTACAGTAAGATATGAAAGATTTTAGAACATAGTTTCCAACAGTTAAGTATCTAATGCATACAAAACCATCTATCTGAAAATCTTAATCAAGTGTACATGGAGTTCGGCCTTACATTATTGGTAAAAAGAATCTTAGTAGTGTATGCTTAAATATAGAGAGAAAACTAAGAGTCACAAAAATGAAAAAAATACATAAGGTATAGACCTGCTCAATATCAATTACATTGTTTATGAAATAAATTTTGTTTCTTGCAAAAATCAAGGGTAAAAAACAGATAATGAACAGATATGCATCTTATGGCACAGCAAAACTGATTTATTAACTTTTAAACGGAATCATATCTAGCTTCTGGGGATTATTACCTGGAATTTTAGAGGTTAAATTCTTTAATATAAAGCAGTCTGTTGAAAAATCTGCAAGTGTCAGCAAAAGTTGCGTCTTGAAAAGAATAATGCTCGCCTCGGAGTTCTAGTTCACAATGTTGATTCTATTTTTTTTATGTAGGCGCAACTATAAGTTAAATATAATGAGCATTATCTTTCATCCGTGAATTATGCAAGTAGTCAACTCAGTAAATGCTGAAAAAAGACTTTAACATGCCTGCAAACACAGAATACTTGGTTTGTATCTCTTGACTTCTTCACACAGAAGATTCAACCGATATTCCCAATCCAAGTACTTAGGGAAAACCCCCCTATACAACTCCTGATGCTTTGTCAAATTGTCCACACCAAGTATGTTATAAGATACAACAGTCACCTTATCTGCATGAAGGAAGAAGGAAACAAAAAAAAAAAAACACTAACAATAATTTGTACCTAGAAAGCCCACGATGTTCATAGTCTAATTAAAAAAAAATAAAAAAAATTGTATAGTGCTTGCTGTTGTGTTTCTTCTTCTAGAACAAGTAATATATTTTCTTTTGCAACAAAATCAATTCAGCATTTCATTCGAAGCATAAAATCAGATAACAAAAGAAATTACAAAAACTATAGCCTTTTTAATATCTCTCCGCCAACCAAAAGACTGCCCTCGAATTGCATAACAACCAAAACACTTCAATAATTTTATTTCCCTCAATCAGTCAATTGAATACCTTCCACAGATGGATTTCAATAAACTTGAGTGCCGCGACTTCTAATTTCATTTAAATGAAATAAACAACACAAATCAGGTTTTACATATGCTGGATAAATGTATGTATGTATGTATGTATTACCGGTGTAATTGGAGACATCACGAGTAGCGTAAGTCCACTTTCGTTGATTGCACGACTTCTTAGAGCTCTTCTCTATACTATTTTGGTTCCTCGAATCGTAATTCTTCTTGTCCCTACGCGATTTGTGAGAAATGAACGTGCAATTTGAATCTTTTAGGGTTTCAATTCGGATGTGAGTCTCAATATCTGAAGATATAATAGTCCCCTGCTTCTTTTTCCTATGGTGGTTGTGGTGCGGTCGTTTACTGCGCTCCGCCAGCAGAGGATTGTTGTTGCCGCCGTGTCTCATTGAATTTTGTATCTTCATGTCCAAAAAAGGCACGCCCACGGTTAACTGGTTTGGTTTGGGCCTTTATATTTCTCTAGGTTAGACCATCTCCAACAGTCCGTTTAAATTCAGGCCTCTTATCTTAAAATTTAAATGGTGAACAGTGTTATACATTCCCACTTTTTACTCTGCACTCCAACAGCTAATTTATATTTTAAGAGTTCACTTTTAAACAATCACATCACATCACTCCAACAATTCATTTATATTTTAACAAACTATTTTTAATATTTATTAATATATAAATAATAATGATATAATATATAATAATTTTAAAAATTAAAAATATTATTATCTCATAAATTTTAATATATGATCGTACTTTAAATTTTGGGGATTCATGCAATTTTTGAATTTTGGGGATTCATGCAATTATCTCCGTCCGATGCGAACATGTTAGAATAGAAACCACTTGAATTTTGATCCATCTACACACGAATATAATTTATTTAAACAAACAATAATATTGTAAATTAGAATTAACAAAAATACATATATTGATTTCAAATTAAAAAATAAAAATCATTTTTAATGTTTATTAAAAACAATTGTATATTTTTTTATTTTGAGAAAAATATTTAAGACCGTGTTTGTTTATGTTTTTGCATTAACTTGAAAATCAGATTTCTAGTTAATGTAAAAACATTTCCAAGCAAACAAGGCCTTAGAAATATTAATAAACACCACAAATACTCCACCATTTTCTCCTAACATAAAATCCTCTCAAAATCTCTCCAAATCACTCCACCATTAATCTCTCAAATCACTCCACCATAAACTACACTTAAACTCTCAAAATCAAAACAACACTCTCGGCTATATTGGTTTGTGGGTTTTGGGTTCGAAATCTAGTGGGTTGAGTTCGGTTTGGTGGTTTTGTGGTGGTTTGAGTTCGGTTCAGATCTGGGGGTCGGGTTTTAGCGGCGGCAGTAGCGCGGCACCATCGCGGCGGCAGCAGCGCGGCGGCAGCGAGGTTCAGATCTGGTGGTTTTGGGTTCGGATCTGTTGGTTTGGGTTCGAAATCTGGTGGATTGAGTTCGGTTTGGTGGTGGTTTGAGTTCGGTTCAGATATGGGGTCGGGTTTTGGAGGCGGCACCGCGGCGGCAGCTGTGTTGGAAGAAAAAACATACCTTCTTTTAATTATCCGGCAAACTTTGCTTTCTTAATGGGTTGAGTTCGGTTTGGTGGTTTTGTGGTGGTTTAAGTTCGGTTCAGATCTGGGGGTCGAGTTTCGGCGGCGGCAGCGAGGTGGCAGACTTTGCTTTCTTAATTTTTAGATTTGTAAAAATTATTCTTTTATATTTTTTATGGTAGTAAATTTATTGTTGTAAAGATTAATTTTATAGAGGTAAATTTGTATTTACAATTGTCATTTATGTTGATTTAATTTTGTTGGTTGGGGAGTTGGGGAGTTGGGGAGTTGGGAGCTGGAGGAAGTTAATTAATTGTAGGAAGTGACATTTTGTGTTCAGAAAAAGTACAATTTTGGGAGGATACATTTTGAGTTTGGACTCTCAAATATGAGAGTCCAAACTTAAACAAATAAGAGGCATTTAAAATATAAATGGTCTCTTGGAGTTGCATATTTTGAGAATTCTTAAAAAAATTCTTATAATTTGAGTTTTAAGAGCTCTTTTGGAGTTGGTCTTACTACTTAAAGTTCCACTATCTCCAATTACTTAAATATCAAATTAAACTTTAGTGATATTTTGAATTTTTTTCCCAATATAATCATTATTATAAAAATATTCATCCAAATGTCATTGTTGTCAAAGTAATTCCCGGAATATTCCTTTTCTTAAAACTCGCCGGAAGAAATTGCGATTCTTTCTAGAAGTTGCAGCTAACACTCATTTCTTTCTTAAGTGTTTTTTTTTTTAAAAAAAAAAGCATAAAAGCAAGTACTACTTGCAATTTTTACTAATTATAAAAAATTAATTAACGAAGCGAGTACTACTAGTAAAATAGTTTGCACGAATAATGTAGCACTGAAATTATTCGTGCAAACTAGTTTACAAAAATGAATACGATTATCTAATTCAAGCTAGAAAGTTAGTAATTCAAACGTTTGTCATGCTAAAATAATATTTTTTAGATTAACTATAAATGCATGATGATTTTATTGAAATAATTAACTCTAATATCATCATTTTTACCAAACATTATATTAAAATAGGAGTAGTAATCAAACCATTATTTGTTTCTGTTACGTACTCAATGGACATTAATTTAATATACTAACATTGCTAATAAATTAGATGATCATTTTGTTGGAAAAGTCAGTTTTAAAATGATCAAAATATGAATACAAATCCAATTTAATACAAACAAACTAATTTGGACAGTAAAGGAAAGCATAATCAGTTAATAATCGAACATATAAATTTAAACGAACTTATCTCACAGTTATGTATAGTAACATAATTGATCCAACCAAATCGCAGAAATGAGTCTGCTTGCCTTGAAGAAATTATGGACCCACCTTCGGTGCAATTGGGAATCATGAACACTTCTTCAAGGATAATTTGGCTACAGGAATTCCTCCACTGCACAGTAGCAGAAATTCCACCTCGAAGAACACTCAGAAGCAAAATAACCTAAAGATGATTTATCAGATTGTTTCGGAGAGAGAACAGAGAGAAGAGTGTTTGTGTTGGCGTGTTTTTCAAAGCTGAAAAACACTCATATATATAGCTGCTGGGGGAGCCATTTGCAAATAAAACCTCCAATTAAATCTGAATAAAACGGCTGCAATGATGAGAAATGTTTCATCAATTTAATTTTTGTAACTGAAACGTTACACAATTGAATCTCAGCTGAATTATTCAAATTAAATTTTAAAATTAATTTTATATTTTAATTCAAAATTCCTCCAAGAAGATAAGTCTGAGACTAGACAATTGGCCCAAATGCCCAGCCCAGCCCAGTTCAGTTTAGATCCGATCCGAGCCGAGTTGAATATGGTCGAGCGGGCGGCGGCGCGCGTGTGTTGTCTTCATATGACCCTCTTTGTAAAGACTTATACCAAGTCTATACACTTAGTTCATATATACTAGTACACACAAATATAAAAGGTCAATGTGGGACAAATGAAGAGTTTTCAACTGTTCAACTTCCTCACAAGACTTTTATAATTTGCCAATTAGTTTTAGACCAATGTGGGACAAGCCCACATACACATTATCTATTTGAAATATTATTTTCCCCACTTTATATATATATATATATATATATATATATATATTGATGGGGGCTATTTCGCACCCCTTATAATGTTCGGATCGACTAAGGGATAAAATATCGGTTCGACCAGACGAGTCAGTTCGGGATCATCTTATCGACCCGGTAGAATATGACTCTCCTCAACAAGCAGACTACAATCCGGACTCAAGAAGAACAATTGGGCCGAGTCCTATTAGGATTATGTTTCCTTGTAAAGCTAGGTTTAATGCGATATAAATACCTAGTTAATCATTGTATTATACACACTTTACATACTCAACTTACGCCTGCATAACAGCAGAATCTAAGATTATTCAATAGAAAAGCTTTTGCTACATTATCATATTCATTGATTGTCTTTATTACTGATTGTTCCATCTAATTGTTCTTCCTTGAGATTGATCCATCCGGAATAAAGTAACAGACCCCATTAAATCATATTGATTGTGAATCCCTAATATCACCTATTTACTGATATAATCTTACCCGACGAAATTCGGTTAAATCAGTTGGCGCCCACCGAGGGGCTAGGTTAATTATTCGATCGACATATGGCTCGCCCAAGGAAGAGCGCTCGTAATGGGGCAAGAAGTAACGCAAGCAATCTTCATAACACATCTGAAGATCCACAGGGCAATACTGATAATAACGGCCCTGAAGACAACGACAATTTGCAAGGACCTCTTCAGCACCAGCAGGAACACCAAGGGATTCCTACCGGTACAATACCGGAAGAACCTGTAGCTCCAGCGATCCCTGTTCCCCTATCAGACGCTCAGGAGAAGCTACGACAGATTGCTATGCTCCTTAAATCACTTTCCCCAGAGGAATTACTTGTACTCGAACAAGTTCCTCGAAACCCTAGAACTACTAGGGCTAATCCCGCTCAAAGGACGCCAAGGCAGAATGATCAAATCTCTCAACAAGCTGATAGCCCGGTAAGCGAGCAGCGTTCGTTACACAGTCCGCAAGGGGGAAACTCAAAACCCTCCGATAACAATCTCCGGAGAAAATCGGGTCAAAGAAGACCGCAGCCGGGACGTAGCAGGTCCAAGGAACATACGATAATCCCCATCGAGGATGACGTGGACAATGCAATCCCTGATCGACCACGAACCATGCAGTTCTCGGAAAGAGAAATCGAAAAGATGGTACAGGAACGACTTGAGCAACGCTTACGATCTGTTCAAAACCCGTGGGCCAGAACCACGGAACTCCAGGAGAGCTTAGCGACCTGCTCTCCCTTCTGCAGAGGGATAAAAGAGGCACATTCAACTGGACAGGTACCCGGGAGACTACCCAGATACGACGGAACCACTGATCCAGATGATTATATCTTTAGCTTCACGAACATAATGAGCTTGTATGCCCACTCGGCGGAATTCTCCGCTAAGTTGATGGTGACCACGTTAGAAGGACTAGCCTTGGATTGGTTCGTCAAGCAACCTGCCAACTCCATATTCAGTTTTCGGGAATTATGCACAAATTGACTCAGCAATTTGCCAGTCAAAAGAGACAAAAATTGCCAATGAGCTATTTAGGAACCATTTACCAACAAGAGGGCTAATCCCTAAGGAACTGGTTGGCAAGATTTAATGTCGAATTGCTCAAAATCGAATCCCCCAATATCGATTACATAATCTCCATTCTCTTCGACCTCACAAAGAACAGGAAGTTCGGAAATGCCCTAAGCCGAAAGCAACCAAGAACATTCGCTGACATCATGAGTTTGGCGTCTAAGTATATGACCCAGGAAGAAATGAATTCTTTTAAAGATAAAAACAAAAACAAAGTTACGGCCTTAGGCTCCAAACGACAAGATAGAATTCCTGCCCAAAGATCCATGGACTACGAACGATCTTTTAGAAAAGGCAACGTCTTCCAGCGATTAGAATACAATAAAAATGACCAGGACAGACGACCTAATATCTATCAAAGACCTAGAACCACTGAGGCAGCAATCGGGAGCAGGGTCAATCAAGTAGAGCACCCAAGGCTAACCGTTCCTATAGAAGAAATCTTGGCTGTACTAGAAAGTAATAATTGGATCCCTGAAGCGAAGAAAATCGCTCAGCCCAGACCAGGTGGACGAAACTATGACTTATACTGCAAATATCACCGGGCACACGGGCACCGCACTGAAGATTGTTTTCACCTTAAAAAAGAAATAGAAAAGCTAATCGAACAAGGAAAACTAAATGACTATTTGGAGCGGGATAACCGCAAGCGAGGAAGAAGCAGGAGTCCTCGGTATAACAACGAAAGAAGGAATTCCCGTAGAAGGTCCCCTGATGATGGTCCCCCACAAGAATTAAATAACGACCAGATTAACGGTACCATCCACACGATCTCAGGGGGACCCGCAGGCGGAGACAGTTGTAATGCACGGCGAAGGACTGCTAGATCCATAATCGGAAGCTTAAAGTACCCGAAAGAAGTATGGACCCTAGAAAACAAAGCAACGACCCACCAGCTAATTAGTTTTAACGAGGGCGAAGTACCCAAAAACCTTGTTGGGGACACAAAAGAGGATAGCCTCGACTTCCCAATGGTGGTATCGCTAGAAATAGCTGATGGGGGCTATTTCGCACCCCTTATAATATTCGGATCGACTAAGAGATATCGGATCGGTTCGACCATATAAGCTCGTTCGGGATCTTCTATCGACCCAGTTAAAGACGACTCACCTTGGCGAACGGACTACAATCCGGACTCAAGAAGGACTAATGGGCCGAGTCCTATTAGAATTATATTTCCTTGTAACACTAGGTTTAGTATGATATAAATACCTAGTTAATCATTGTATTACAGACATTCAATTTTACGGAGTTTATGCTTACATAACAGCATAACCCCAAATAATACAAGGAGAATCACTTATTCGCCATATTCATACTGTCTTTTTCATATTGATTATCTATATTGCTAACTGCTCCCTTCGTATAGTTCTTCCTAGGGATTGATCCATCCTGAATAAAGTAACAGAGCCCTATAAATCATATATTGAGACTCCCCAATATCAAATATTCACTGATACAATTAACCCTACGAAATTCGGTTAAATCAGTTGGCGCCCACCGTGGGGCTAGGTTAATTATTCGATCGACATATGGCTCGCCCAAGGAAGAGCGCCCGTAACGGAGCAAGAAGTAACACGACCAATCAACACGACGCGTCTGAGGAATTACAAGGCAATACCGACAATAACGCCCGTGTATCCAACGACGACCGGCCACAGAATGAGCATCATCAGAATCAGGAGGAACCACAAAGGACCCCTACTGGCGGAATACCAGAAGAACATGTGGCTCCAACAATCCCGGTTCCACTGACAGATGCTCAGGAGAAGTGGCGACAGATTGCTATGCTCGTTAAATCACTCTCCCCAGAGGAATTACTCGTACTTGAACAATTCCCTAGAAACAATAGGACTGCTAGGGCAAATCCCGCTCAAAGAGCGCCAAGGCAAAACGAGCAAACATCTCAACAAGCTGACAGCCCGGCGAATGAGCGGCACTCGCTAAACAGTCCGCAGCAGGACAATTCAAAACCCTCTGATAAACATCCCCGAAGGAATTCAGGACAAAAAAAACCACAGCCGGGACGCACCAGGTCGAAGGAACGTACGATAATCCCTATCGAGGATGACATAGATGATGCAATTCCAGATCGACCATGAACAAAGCGATTCTCGGAAAGAGAAATCGAAAGGATGGTTCAGGAACGACTCGAACAACGCCTACGATCTGTTCAAAACCCGTGGGCCCGAACCACAGAACTTCAAGAAAGCCTAGCGGCGTGCTCCCCCTTCTGCAGAGAAATAAAAGAAGCACAGTCGACCGGACAGGTTCCGGGTAGACTACCCAGATACGACGGAACCACCGATCCAGATGACTATATCTTTAGTTTCACCAATATTATGAATTTGTATTCTCACTCGGCGGAGTTCACCGCTAAGCTGATGGTAACTACACTAGAAGGATTAGCTTTGGACTGGTTCGCCAAACAACCAGCCAACTCCATATTCAGTTTTCGAGAATTATGCAACAAACTAACGCAGCAATTCGCCAGTCAAAAAAGACAAAAATTGCCGATGAGCTATTTAGGGACCATCTATCAACAAGAAGGTGAATCCTTAAGGAACTGGTTGGCAAGATTTAATGTCGAATTACTCAAAATCGATTCCCCCAATATTGATTACATAATCTCGATCCTTTTCGACCTCACGAAGAATAGGCAGTTCGGAAATGCCCTCAGTCGAAAACATCCAAGAACGTTCGCCGACATCATGAGCTTGGCGTCTAAATATATGACCCAAGAAGAGATGAATTCCTTTAAAGATAAAAACAAAAACAAAGTTACAACCTCAGGCTCCAAACGGCAAGATAGGATTCCTGCCCAAAGACCAATGGAGTATGAATGATCTTTTAGAAAAAAGCAATGTTTTCCAGCGGTTGGAATACAATAAAACCGACCAAGACAGTGATAGGATAGTGCCCTGCAAGCCAGTTCAATTAGCTTGTAATAGATCTATCCTGTATGAAACGATCTTTGATTTTATAATAATACGCATGTTTATTTATATATGTATAAGGATAAACAATGGCCAACTTCATCTTTCGCGAATACATTTAAGCGATTGGTTGAAACCCTTAGATTACAATTGACTATGGGACGATTCACTTCAGTACTGAGTGCAATCATGAAACAGTCTCAAAGGTCGTAATCTTAAAAGTGTTCCAAGTCATAGATTCCGAAACGAGACGGGGTATCGTGGGAATCGCAAAGACTTGTACAAGTATGCATGATTCACATGGAGTGAATTTGTAGTGTTTCATGAGCAAGGAATTTGAGTCCAGTGCATACGAGTAGGTGGTTCAATGGAGGATTGAACGCATCGAACGACCCGAACAGAGAAACCCATTGTGGAAGTGCATGACGCATATCGGTGATGAGATGTTTCTCAAGGAATATAATAGTGTACGATTTAGTCCTTTGACTTGAGGTACTAGGGCGAATTCGGTGCATGAAAGTGCGTACTTAGATCTAGGTATAGGCCACGTAGCTTGGTCATAACATGCCTAGGTTGGGTGCGTATGGACATGTACGCGGGTGGTTAGTACCGATATGGAATCTATTGACTCATCGTAATGGATGAGAGAAATTCCTATACGATTCTTAGACAATATATCCAAGGATTCTGCGGCCGCAGTCGGTGACGGATTTGGAAAGGGGTTTCCAAATTTAGAAGGTCACAAAGGTATATTATCCTGAATTAGAAAGTATAGCTATCGAGACAAATTTAGAGGTGCCGATCAATTCACACACCCTAAGTCTTGATCGGGAATATTAGTCGATAGAAGGACCGTATGTACATGGCAATTATATGAGACGAGGTTCACAAATATCAATTCACCTGAAATTGGGCTTCATGGGCTTGTGGCTAGACATCGACCATGAAGTGTGGGTACTCCTGAATTAATAGAGGATTTAATTCTAGGAGTGGTTAATTAAAGGTTGTTTAATTGACCGGAACAATTTATTGTTCATAAATTAAATCACGAGGTATTCGTGGGCCTGCTGCCAGTTGATGGTGAACCCAGAGGGTCACACACAATACAATTGGACGGTGACTGTTATTAAAGGACATGAAAGGAATTAATTGATTTAAAGGTAATTAAATCAATTAAATGAATTAAAAGTATTTAATTCAAGTGGGAGATTAATTAATTGGCTAACTTAATTAATTATTGAGTTGCTAGTTAATTAAAAGAAATATTGATTTAATTGGACTGGGCATTTAATTAAAGTAGTTAATTAAATGGAGGATTGCAATACATGGGCTTCTATTAATTAAAGCCCATAAGGAGTCTTGCAAACCCTAGGTCAGAAGGAGTCTATAAAAGGGGAACTACATGAGCTTAAAAGCTAACACCCTGAAAAGAAAGAAAACCCTAGCCTCCCTCTGCCCTAAGTAGCCGCCCCCTCTCCAAGCTAACCCTAGTTATATGTATGAGAACACGTGATAATTATGTTCTGTAAGTTGATTCTTGCTTGTTATGACTAGATCTATCATTGGGTAAAACTGCTTTTCAAGATCTGTGACGTTTTTATAGTTTTTGAAAACTTCAGGACTTTTGGGGTAGAAATCGCAAATCAGGGTTTTTGGGGGCTGAAAATTCGAAATTTTTGAGATCTGAAAATTTGGAAATTCTGGACTGTTCTTGCAAATCTGGTCGCACGGTTTTTGGGGTCGTTTTGCAATTTCTGAAAACTTAGGGGCTGTTTTGCAATTACCGAAACTTGAGGGGTCAATTTGAAAAATCGAAAATTTTCAAAATTCAAAATTTTATTTTCTGGTCTGCTGCCCGAAACTACCCAGGGGTGTTTTTGTAACTTTTTAAAAGTTTTGGGGTCAAAGTGCAATTTTCGAAAGTTGAGGGGCCGAAAATGCAATTTTCAAAAGTTGAAAAACATATTCTGAAATTGAGCAGAAAATTAATTTTTGTTTACCCGGATATTTATTTTGTCATAATTAGTAGTGACTAAAAGGCAAGAATCATAGGGAATTAGTTTTAAAAGGATGTTTTAAAATTAAGATAGAAGAAAGTAAAAGATGTTTACATGTTTCTTGCTCTACGTGAACTGTTTACGTGGTTTTCGATCGAGACGAGCCTTGACCTTAGGGTAGATGTGATTGGTTTAATTTATTGCTTGGTTTTTATTGGGCCTGCGAGCCTATTATTATTTTTGGGCCACTTTGAGCCTTTGTAATAGAATAGGGCTTTACTGCTTTCCTAGTTTAGGATGGAGGCCCATTTACAAGCAAGGTGGGAGCCCAAGAAGATAAGAAGGCCATGTATGCATGGTACAATGTGTAATAGCATAGGGCCTATTTGAGAACCCTTTAGATTGACCAATTGGGCCAACATCATTGGCTCGATGATGGCCCACATAGGAGGCTCCCGATCGAAAACATATTGTGGTAGTATGCATGCTAGGCTTGTATGGCTTTTATTTATTTGTCGATTTATATTTAGCTGCGCGCTAGAATCTAGATCGTAATAAAAGATAAAGCATAACTGAATCGGTGAGATCTCGAGGAGAGTTAGCATAACTTTCAAAACCAGAAACCCCCTCTCGAATTAATATTAAGTCATATTGGATTAAAATAAAATGAAGTATTTATATAAATCCAAGCCTTCCATCAATAGGGACTAACGTATGTTGTCTACTTATCGATAGAGGTGATCCAGAGTCTGGCACCCGAGTCGAAGAAAGGGACAATACGTGAAATTCCTTGACTCCTGTTTTTAACTAAACATGACAAGGGTGAGGACTGGTCGGGATGTGAGGATCGACCGATAACTAGTTACGGAGAACTCACGACCGGGCCCGTTGCTTATCACGATTGATGGGTTAGACTTAACGATTAGTAACACTTATGATGTAGCAGTGCTAGATAAGTGCGAAAGCCGAGGCAAAATAAGCTTGAAGGTTGTGGAGTAACACAATTGGTAAAATGTATACCTACCTAGAGAATTGGTTGTATGGCCACGAGTCGTGGGTGCAATTAATTGCTGCTGGGACGTCAAGACCTACTAGGAATTAGAATTCCCGAGCAATCAAAGGGGTGATTGTTTCGATAAAATAGTGGGAGAACTTTTTCGAAAACAAGTCCAAATTCGATAATTATAAGTATTAGGCATAAGATCAGTTAGCTAAATGTTGTCTTCTTTCCAATTGTAGATATTAAGTACAATGTCTAAGAATCCATTATCTGTTATCCTCGACGCAAACAAATTGAATGGCTCAAACTTTGTTGACTGGCTGAGAAATCTCAGAATCGTCCTCGACTCCGAGCGACGTAGCTATGTGCTCGACACACCCATGCCTGCTGCACCCGCAGCACGAGCTACTGAGGAACAACGAACCGCCCATGCAAAAAGGGTTGATGATGATCTTCAGGTTCGATGTCTCATGCTAGCCTCGATGTCGAATGAACTGCAGAAACAGCATGCTGCTATGCCGCTTGCTAGAGAGATACTTCTCCACCTCCAGCAGATGTTTGGAGAGAGGTCTCGTACCGAAAGGTTCGCGACCACTAAGGAGTTGTTTCATCTCAAGATGGCTGAGGGAAGCAGTGTCAAGGATCACTGTCTGCGTTTCATCAACCTGGTTGAAAAACTAAGGCGATTGGAAGTAGATTTGCACGCTGATCTTAGCACTGACCTCCTTCTCCATACGCTGCCACGTTCTTTTGACCAGTTCGTGTTGAACTTCAACATGGAGGATAGAACCCTCGCTCTTCACGAACTGACCAATTTGTTGGTAACGGCAGAATCGACTCTCAAGAAAGAGAAGCCGGTGATGATTGCACACCAATCGAAGGCTGCAAAGCCTAAGAGAGGTAGGAAGAAGAAGAAGGTTGTTTCTTCGAAGGCAATCACCAAGGTGGTTGAAAAGAAGCGCAAAAGCCCAGAAGACGAATGTTTCCACTGCAAGAAAGCAGGGCACTGGAAAAGGAACTGCCCAGACTACCTAAAGATGAAACTGGTAGCCAAAGGTATTTTCTTGGTTGAAGTTAATATTTCTATTAACTGTGCATCGTGGGTGTTAGACACCGCAGCAGGTTCTCATATCTGCAATGATTTGCAGGTGATGGGAGCAGTAAGATACCTGAAGCCCGGGGATAGAATCCTGCGTTTTGGAAACGGAGCTAGGATCGCCGCTGAGGCTATTGGGGACGTCGAATTGGTTTTAGGAAATTTTACTTTGGTTTTAAGGGATTGTCTGTACGTACCAACGATAATTAAGAACATCATTTCTATACCAATGCTAGACATTGATGGTTTTAATTTTTCCATTGAAAATGGAGTTTTTAGCATATTTAAAGGTGGTTTAATGTATGCTTGTGGTACTTTGATAGATGGTCTTTATTCCCTAGAACCTGTTAAATCCGACGTCATGCACATTCAATCTAGAAAAAGAAAATATGATAATCAAACTCCACAACTTTGGCACGCTAGACTTGGACATATTTCCAAGAGTAGGATTCAAAAGTTGGTTTCCTCTAAGGCTCTTGAAATAAAGAACTTGGATGAACTCCCAACTTGCGAATCTTGTCTCAAAGGAAAGATGACCAAATCACCCTTCACAGGGAATCCCGAGCGAACCAAACAAACATTGGATTTAATCCATACTGACGTTTGTGGACCATTGAGTGTCAATGCGAGAGGAGGATTCTCTTACTTCGTAACATTCACCGACGATTTTAGTCGTTATGGATATGTGTATCTTATGAAACACAAATCCGAAACTTTTGAGAAATTCAAAGAGTTTCGAATGGAAGTTGAGAATCAACTTGGACATAGTATTAAAAGAACTTCGTTCTGATAGAGGTGGAGAGTACTTAAGCCAAGAATTCCTTGATTATCTAAAAGAGAATGGAATTCTCGCCCAGCGAACTCCCCCTAGGACGCCCCAACTCAATGGAGTGTCCGAGCGGAGGAACCGAACTTTGTTAGACATGGTTCGTTCCATGATGAGCTTTGCTGACCTTCCCTTTTCGTTTTGGGGCTTGGCCCTATTAACTGCATCGAAGATACTAAACATAGTACCTTCGAAGTCAGTGCCAACAACACCGCACCAAGTATGGTATGGTAAGGCACCCGTGTATTCGTATCTACGAGTATGGGGATCTCCTGCGTATGTAAAGAACAAGAAGGGAGATAAGCTAGATAGTAGATCTAGTTTGTGCAAATTTGTGGGGTATCCAAAGGAATCCATTGGATACCTGTTCTTCGATCCTAAAGAACGTAATACGTTCGTATCTAGGAACGCCCACTTCTTGGAAGAGGATTTCCTCACCAACCGAAATGGGACAATCGTAGAACTTGATGAAGTCCAGGAATCGGACCCATCCCCACAAACAGTGGGAGCTGAACCAGAATTTACTGAACCTACTAGTACACCTACTCTTCGAAGGTCTGATCGAATTCGTAAGGAGCCAGAGCGATTTGGTTTCATTCACGAAAACGAGAGAGTTGATATTGATCCAAAGACCTACCAAGAAGCGATGTCAGACATAGACTCGGGTGCGTGGCTCGAAGCCATGCAATTCGAAATGGATTCCATGCATTCCAACAAGGTTTGGACCTTGGTCGATCCACCTGAGGGAACTATCCCTGTAGGATGCAAATGGATCTTCAAGCGTAAGCTTGGAATGAATGGAGAGGTTTTAACTCATAAGGCACGCTTAGTGGCGAAGGGGTATTCTCAAAGGCCTGGAATAGACTATGAGGAAACCTTCTCTCCCGTAGCGATGTCCAAATCCATTCGGATATTGCTTGCCATTGCCGCATGGCATGACTATGAGATATGGCAAATGGACGTAAAGACCGCATTTCTCAATGGAGACATTGACAAGGAGATCTTTATGCAACAACCTGAAGGTTTTGCGTCCAAAGGGAGTGAACACAAATTGTGTAAACTTCAAAGGTCAATATATGGCCTCAAACAGGCATCCCGAACCTGGAACATACGATTTGATGAGACAGTCAAGGCATTTGGCTTCATCAAAAATGTATATGAACCTTGTGTGTACAAGAAGAATAGTGGGAGTTCGATACAATTCATTGTTTTGTACGTCGATGACATTTTGTTAATCGGAGACGATATCAAGATGTTAGCGCAGACTAAAGCGTGGTTATCCGCGCAGTTCTCTATGAAAGATATGGGAGACGCATCTTACGTATTGGGAATACGTATCTATAGGGATAGATCGAAGAAGATGATAGGACTCTCCCAATCTCAGTACATTAACACAATCTTGTAAAGATTCAAGATGGAAGAATCCAAGAGAGGATTGCTTCCAATGAGACATGGTATCTCTCTTTCTAAGTCTATGTGCCCTACAACCGACGAAGAAAAGACGAGAATGTCTCTCATACCTTATGCCTCTGCTATAGGGAGCATAATGTATGCGATGTTGTGTACTCGACCAGACATAGCACACGCTGTAAGTGTAACGAGCCGCTATCAGTCAAATCCAGGCGAAGAGCACTGGACTACCGTAAAAGCAATCCTAAAGTACCTGCGAAGGACTAAGGATATGTTTTTGGTCTACGGTGGTAGTGGAGAACTGAAACTTGAAGGATTCACTGATGCAAGTTTCCAGTCTGATGTGGATGACTTCAAATCCAACTCTGGATACATATTCCGCATCAATGGTGGAGCAGTTAGTTGGAAGAGCTGTAAACAGTCTACCACTGCTGATTCAACCACAGAAGCAGAATATATTGCAGCATCAGATGCAGCAAAAGAAAGTGTATGGATGAAAAACTTCATCCAAGAACTGGATGTTGTTCCTAGCATTGCTGAACCTGTAGTCGTCTTCTGTGACAACAACGGGGCGATAGCTCAAGCGAAGGAGCCGAGATCACACCATCAATCCAAACACGTACAGAGGAAATACCACGTGATCAGGGAGATCATGGGTAGAGGTGACATGCACATGGAGTATGTCAAATCGGAAGACAACGTAGCTGACCCACTAACTAAGCCTCTTTCACAAAAGGCGTTCGAAGGACATCTAGAAGAGATGGGTCTTAGAACCATAGGTGAATGGCTTTAGGGCAAGTGGGAGATTGATAGGATAGTGCCCTGCAAGCCAGTTCAATTAGCTTGTAATAGATCTATCCTGTATGAAACGATCTTTGATTTTATAATAATACGCATGTTTATTTATATATGTATAAGGATAAACAATGGCCAACTTCATCTTTCGCGAATACATTTAAGCGATTGGTTGAAACCCTTAGATTACAATTGACTATGGGACGATTCACTTCAGTACTGAGTGCAATCATGAAACAGTCTCAAAGGTCGTAATCTTAAAAGTGTTCCAAGTCATAGATTCCGAAACGAGACGGGGTATCGTGGGAATCGCAAAGACTTGTACAAGTATGCATGATTCACATGGAGTGAATTTGTAGTGTTTCATGAGCAAGGAATTTGAGTCCAGTGCATACGAGTAGGTGGTTCAATGGAGGATTGAACGCATCGAACGACCCGAACAGAGAAACCCATTGTGGAAGCGCATGACGCATATCGGTGATGGGATGTTTCTCAAGGAATATAATAGTGTACGATTTAGTCCTTTGACTTGAGGTACTAGGGCGAATTCGGTGCATGAAAGTGCGTACTTAGATCTAGGTATAGGCCACGTAGCTTGGTCATAACATGCATAGGTTGGGTGCGTATGGACATGTACGCGGGTGGTTAGTACCGATATGGAATCTATTGACTCATCGTAATGGATGAGAGAAATTCCTATACGATTCTTAGACAATATATCCAAGGATTCTGCGGCCGCAGTCGGTGACGGATTTGGAAAGGGGTTTCCAAATTTAGAAGGTCACAAAGGTATATTATCCTGAATTAGAAAGTATAGCTATCGAGACAAATTTAGAGGTGCCGATCAATTCACACACCCTAAGTCTTGATCGGGAATATTAGTCGATAGAAGGACCGTATGTACATGGCAATTATATGAGACGAGGTTCACAAATATCAATTCACCTGAAATTGGGCTTCATGGGCTTGTGGCTAGACATCGACCATGAAGTGTGGGTACTCCTGAATTAATAGAGGATTTAATTCTAGGAGTGGTTAATTAAAGGTTGTTTAATTGACCGGAACAATTTATTGTTCATAAATTAAATCACGAGGGATTCGTGGGCCTGCTGCCAGTTGATGGTGAACCCAGAGGGTCACACACAATACAATTGGACGGTGACTGTTATAAAAGGACATGAAAGGAATTAATTGATTTAAAGGTAATTAAATCAATTAAATGAATTAAAAGTATTTAATTCAAGTGGGAGATTAATTAATTGGCTAACTTAATTAATTATTGAGTTGCTAGTTAATTAAAAGAAATATTGATTTAATTGGACTGGGCATTTAATTAAAGTAGTTAATTAAATGGAGGATTGCAAGACATGGGCTTCTATTAATTAAAGCCCATAAGGAGTCTTGCAAACCCTAGGTCAGAAGGAGTCTATAAAAGGGGAACTACATGAGCTTAAAAGCTAACACCCTGAAAAGAAAGAAAACCCTAGCCTCCCTCTGCCCTAAGTAGCCGCCCCCTCTCCAAGCTAACCCTAGCTAGCCGCCGCCG
The DNA here is from genome assembly GCA_038501285.1 of Penstemon eatonii. NCBI lineage: Eukaryota > Viridiplantae > Streptophyta > Magnoliopsida > Lamiales > Plantaginaceae > Penstemon > Penstemon eatonii. The sequence goes on along the minus strand of CM076710.1, from coordinate 32,475,549 downwards.
CCACCTCAAGCCGTGGACTGCTTGGTGCCGCCGCCGCCATCTCCCCTGTTCCATTGTGTTAGATCTTGATCTGTCAAGAGATCTAATACAATCCTGCAATAACAAATCTCCTGAATCCAGTTCTGAGCCTAAGATCTTGAGGTGTTGCCAGAATCCAATTGGTGTGGACTATCCCTGGAGGTGAGACACTTGGATCACTCCTGTGAACCAGATCAGATTCAGAAACGAAGCCGGAGGTTTCCACCACCTTGCCTGTGGTGAGGTATATCGCAAAAACCCCCTTTCTTAATTCATTGTGTGCGTTTTTGTTTAAGTTTTTGTATACATAATATGGAGACTTCTTATATGGGACCATTGGATACCTCGAAAAATTTTAAATTCCGCACTTTGTTGTCTGACAAATCGAGCTATATCCCAACAGACAGACAACCTAATTTCTATCAAAGACCAAGAAACCCCGAACTAGCGATCAGAGGAAGGGTTAATCAAGTAGAACACCCAAGGCTAAATGCTCCGATAGAAGAAATATTGGAAGTACTAGAAAGAAATAATTGGATCCCTGAAGCGAGGAAAATCGCTCAGCCTAGACCAGGATCGCGTAACTATGAGTTATACTGCAAGTACCATCGGGCGCATGGACATCAAACAGAAAATTGTTTTCACCTTAAAAAAGAAATTGAAAAACTAATTGAACAAGGAAAACTAGATGACTATCTAGAGCGAGATAACCGCAAGAGGGGAAGAAGTCGAAGCCCTCGAATTAATAATCAAAGAAGGAGTTCCCGTCGAAAGTCACCCGAACACGGTCCTACACATGAATTGAACCATGATCAGATCAATGGAACAATCCATACAATTTTCGGGGGACCCGCAGGCGGGGATAGTCGTAACGCCCGACGAAGGACCACCAGATCCATAATTGGAAGCTTAAAATACCCGAAAGAAATATGGACTCTAGAAAACAAATCAACGAACGACCAGCTGATCAGCTTTAACGAAGGAGAAGTACCCAAAAACATTGTTTGGGACACAAAAGAAGATAACCCCGATTTCCCGATGGTAGTGTCACTAGAAATAGCGAACTACAACGTCAAAAGAATCCTGATCGATAACGGAAGCTCAGCAAATATCATTTCTAAAGAGGTTTTAGCCCAGATGAGCTTGGGGCGACTAACATTACAAAAAGTAGCTACACCATTGGTGGGGTTCGGAGGATCTGAAATTGTTCCCAGTGGAACAATAACTTTGAGTGTCTCACTCGGGAAGAAACCATATCGAACAGTGAAACTAGTAAAATTTTTAGTAGTAGAAACTCCATTTGCCTACAACGCAATTTTAGGACGACCTGCCCTCAACCTTTTTTGAGCAGTTGTCTCGACTTATCATCAGAAAATAAAGTTTCCGACCGACGCAGGTATCGGGGAAATAGTAAATGATCATTGTATGGCATGGGACTGCTACAGCACATCGTTAACGTTGAGAAACCCCCCTAAAGCAATTACCCCGAGCAAAAGAAAGCTCGAAGACGCTGTTGGTGGAGACAAGGTTGAAATCCCTAACACTGACCGAATAGATAAAAAGGGAAAGGAGCCGCTGGATTTAGCCTTAAAACCACCAGAACATAAAGACGTCATTCTGGTACAGGGGGACTCATCGAAAACAACAAGGATAGGTACAGAATTAAGCAAGGAAGGGGAAGTAATGTTGATCAACTTCCTCAGAAATAATGTGGATATCTTCGCTTGGAGCGCGAATGACATCGAAGGGATTGACCCACGAGTAATCAACCATTCGCTGAAAATCGACCCTTTAGCTAAACCAGCTAGACAAAAGAAGAGAAATCACGGGCCAGTGAAAGATAAAATCATCAAAACAGAAGTAGAAAGACTACTCAAAGTAAAACAAATCCGAGAATTACACTTCTGGGAATGGTTATGTAATGTTGTCCTGGTAGCAAAAGGGGATAAGAAAGATAACAAGTGGAGAATGTGCAACGATTTTACTGACCTCAACAAATTATGTCCCCGGGACCCGTATCCACTCCCGAGGATCGACTTACTAGTCGACTCAACCCCTGGCTTTGCAATCTTCAGCATGATGGATGCCTTCCAAGGTTTTTATCAAATATACATGAATGAGCAAGATCAGGAAAAGACTGCATTCATAACCGAGCAAGGATTATATTGCTTCATAGTTATGCCGTTTGGGTTAAGGAACGCCGGGGCCACTTACCAAAGGTTAGTAAACCTAATGTTTAAAGAATTAATTGGAGAAATAATGGAAGTTTACGTGGATGACATGCTAGTGAAAAGCATGAACGAAGCTGATCACATAAGGCATCTTGATCGATGCTTCCAAATATTGAGAAAATACCGCATGAAGTTAAATCCCGCAAAATGCACCTTCGGTGTTAAATCGGGGAAATTTTTTGGGCTATTTGGTACATCAACGAGGAATTGAAGCCAACCCAGAAAAAATTCGAGCAATAACTGAAATGAAACCACCCAAAACCATCTCCCAAGTACAAAGTTTAGTTGGGAAGACCGTAGCATTGAACAGATTCATATCCAAATCGGCTGACAGAAGTTTGCCTTTCTTCCAAACCCTTCGTAAGGCAAAAAACTTTGTTTGGACAGAAGAATGCGATCGAGCTTTCGACCAGCTAAAAGAATATCTAACGACATCCTCCTTGTTGGCCAAACCAACAGAAGGCGAACCGTTATATATCTACATCTCGATCTCCGACGCGGCCGTTAGCTCAGTCTTGGTCAAAATAGAAGGTTTGGAACATAAGCCTGTCTATTACTTAAGCAAATTATTACAAGGGGCAGAGAAGAACTACTTGGAGATTGAAAAGTTCGCTTTAGCCTTAGTAGTAGCGGCACGAAAACTCCGACCCTACTTTTTGACGTACAAGATAGTGGTCTTAACAAACCAACCGCTAAGGCAGGTCTTAGCAAAACCAGAAGCCTCTGGAAGACTGATCAAATGGGCAATCGAACTTGGTCAATTCGAAATCGAGTACAAACCAAGAATTGCAATTAAAGCCCAAGTATTAGCCGACTTCCTACTAGAAACTCCGACACAAGTGACCGAACCAATAAATAGCCTTGACGACGATGTCTTGATCATAGAAAACCAGTCTTGGTTAATGCATGTTGACGGCGCTTCATGCCGAGAGAAAGGAGGTGCCGGAATCAACTTCACCGGACCAAATAAGGAGGACATAAATTATGCGATAACATTGGATTTCGTTGTAACAAACAATGAAGCGGAATATGAAGCACTGATCGCAGGGATGGAGATGGCAATAAAAGCCAACATTAAAAACCCCAAAGTTTTAACCGATTCAGAGTTGGTGCAAAGACAAATAGAAGGCCTATATGAGGCTAAAGAGTTTAATATGGTAAAATACCTCGCCAAAGTGAAAGAGTTGGCTGAAAAGTTCGAAAGTTTAAGTATACAGAACATCCCCCGATCGGAAAATAAATGGGCCGATCAACTTTCCAGGTTCACTGGATCCCACGACGGAAAAATAGAAAGGGTGATCAACTGGTTAATCTCCAACACCCCAGCGATCGATGTCGATGAGATACCAGCCGTCGAAATAATGGAAATCGAAGAAGCTGAAGAAAATTGGATGACTCCAATGATAGACTATCTTCGAGAAGGAAAACTGCCACTTGAACAAAATGAAGCTCGGAAAATAAAATATCGGGCTCCAAAATATACATTGGTAGAGGGAAAACTTTACCGAAGACCGGTATCAGGAATCCTTTTAAAATGCATCTCCGAGTCGCAAACCACCGACATCCTACGAGAGGTACATGAAGGAGATGCAGGAAATCATAGCGGAGCAAGAGCATTAGCTTTAAAATGCCTCCGAACAGGTTATTATTGGCCTACCATCAACGACGATGCCATCCAATACGTCAAAAAATGTCATCATTGTCAAGTCCATGCTAATATATGTCATCAACCGGCTGAAAACATGCACCCAATACCGGTATGTTGGCCTTTCGACCAATGGGGAATGGACATTGTAGGACCATTCCCAGCAGCCAGATCCAAGAAAGCTTACGTCCTGGTCGCTGTTGAATACTTCAGCAAATGGATAGAATGCATTGCCCTTGCCAGAATAACTCAGTTCCAAGTGATTAACTTTCTTTGGAAATTCATAGTGTGTCGATTTGGCATCCCGAGAATTTTGATTTCTGACAATGGAACCCAATTCGCGGAAAAACAAGTAATTGAATGGTGTTCAAACTTAGGAATTCAGCAAAATTTCACTTCGGTCGGGCATCCTAGAGCAAACGGACAGACTGAGGTAGCAAATCGAGAAATAATAAAATCCTTGGAAAAAAGATTAGGAGCAGCCAAAGGAAAATGGCTGGATGAACTCCCAGGAGTGCTTTGGGCCAATCGAACCACAGTCAGAAATTCAACCGGGGAGACCCCATTCAGTCTAGTATATGGTTCGGAAGCTGTTATTCCTGTCGAAACATTAATTCCAACACCAAGGATTGAAATGTATGACGACCAGGAAAATCGAAAGATAAGAGAAAATGATATTGATTTGACTGAAGCTCTAAGAGAAAAAGCGGCCGTACGTTTGCAAGCCACTAAATCAAATATGGAAAAGGCTTACAATCAAAAGGTACGCATCCGGACCTTCAAAGAGGGGGATTTGGTCTTGAAAAAGGTAGAAGTATCCAAGCATGTGGGAAAGTTACAACAAAATTGGGATGGACCTTACATCGTCATTGGTGTAGGAAAGAAAGGTTCATACAAAATTGCACACTTGGACGGAACAGCCTTACCAAGAACCTGAAATGCAGTCAACCTTAGAAAATACTATGGTAAATAAATTTTAATAGAACATGCTGCTTTACTTTGTTTTAGTAAGTTTTATTCTTTGTAATAAATGGCTTAGGCCTACAATTCGATTATTAAAAAGATTTTTAGCAATATTAAATCAAGATTGAGTATAAATCGATTGATTCGGTAGACACTCCTTGCGATCCTACGATAAGTATTGGTCAAATTCAGAAAACAAAATGAATCGAGTATACATTGATCCGCTCAATAAAAACTCCACAATTATCTTTCAACGATCAAAAGACTTTTGTTATTGAAAACCTAAGTCTCAAATAAAACGAGTCGAGTATACATTGATCCGCTCAATAAAAACTCCTCGATTATCTTTCAACGATCAAAAGACTTTTGGTATTGAAAACCTAAGTCTCAAATAAAACGAGTCGAGTATACATTGATCCGCTCAATAAAAACTCCTCGATTATCTTTCAACGATCAAAAGACTTTTGGTATTGAAAACCTAAGTCTCAAATAAAACGAGTCGAGTATACATTGATCCGCTCAATAAAAACTCCTCGATTATCTTTCAACGATCAAAAGACTTTTGGTATTGAAAACCTAAGTCTCAAATAAAACGAGTCGAGTATATATTGATCCGCTCAATAAAAACTCCTCGATTATATTTATAACGATTCAAAGACTTTTTGGTATTGAAAACCTAAGTCTCAAATATAACGAGTCAAGTATAAATTGATCCGCTCAATAAACATCCTCGATCTATTTACAACGATTAAAAGACTTTTTGGTATGAAAACCTAAGTCTAAACTATAACGAGTCGAGTATACATTGATCCTGATCTTACAGAGTTTCGTTTGTTCGATCAAGGGTGGGATGTAACACAATGGTAATAATATTAAAAGGAAAGAAAAGACCAAATGTAATTGTATTCGAGTTAACTGAGTACAAGTACAAATATTTAGGGTCCTACTCGAGCATTATTGGATGCCGTACAAGCTAGAGGGTGAAATACATATGATCCTAAGCCTATATTGCCAAGCGGTTCCGAGCAGTAGCTTCGAGGAGGGAGCACCTGGAAAATCGTGTCCAGTATCATAAATGCATGGGGTATTTATAGCCGAGCAGATGGGCTTGGGCCTGGGCTCGGCCCAACAGTACTTTTCGATCTCGGGCTCTCGCACATGCCAAGGATAGATGATTATGAGCTCAAGCTCGGCATGTTGTCCCTGGGTTGGGGAACTGGCGTCATCCGATCCGTATAGTATTCGAGAGGATTACGGGATCTAAATTACCCCTCATCAATACTCCCCCACTTCTCGAGCGTAGAGAGGAGCTTGCGCTCGAAGAAGTATAAGTTGCGTTGCCCGTTGGCGCGAAATGAGTTGTTCGAAATATGTTTCGGATATGCCTCATTAAAAACCTAACTCGGAAAAACCCATCGGGATAAAAACCGAGCTAGGGAAAAAGAGTGCATATGTAAGAAACATCATTTCGTGTGTTGAGATAATACTCTGACATCCGTTGTTTACAATAGACCTCCCAATTGAAATGCTCTTCGTCGTGAATTACCATGAGATTTTCTTCAAATACTTCATTTATCTTCCGAGCATAAACCTAGAGGGCCAATAAGATTTTGCGGGGGCGACTTCCATGGAACATATCCCACAGTCTTGAAAAATGAAGGATCAAAAGTGCAATTTTCAGAGAAATAACTTTGAGCTTTTACCCAGGGTAAGTTCAACCGTCGCGGTTACTCGGGGACTTGTTTGCAATTTTACCTTTTTAACCCCATATATATATATGTTGACTCGTTGAAAAATTTATTTACAAATTAAATTCTCTCTTGAGCTCGAAGCGTTTGAGTTCGGAATAGCCCCTGCTTTTTATATATTTGTCTCTTGATTCATTATGTCCAGCTCTAGAAGCGCTAAGGGCAAGAATAAGATTGAAGAGAAACAAGAGTCCGATCCTTTATTTAAGCTTGTAGATGACTTCGAAGATGGGGAGTTTCGCCATGGAGTTGAAGATGAGGATCCGAGCGAGGATCTTGAAGAGAATGAGGTCGAGAAACGCAGCATCGGCGAAGGTGCTTTTGTCAGGATTTTTAAACATACGCCTGCCTCAAAGGCTGTGATCTCGAATAAATCAGAACTTCCTGCTAGTGAAACTTCCTGTTGTTTTTCGAAGAAGGATCATGCTTATCTCGAGGCGGAATTTGGAAAATTTCTTCCCAGAGGTTTTTCGATTGTCGTTCCTTCTTACACCGAACGTGCTACCGAGCCCCCGGCTGGTTGTCAAGCCTTCTATGAGGGTCAATTTTCCAGTGGCTTGCGTATCCCGTTCATTCCTCTCATTAGAAATGTCTTGAACTTCTTTTCGCTTTCCCCTGCTCAGCTTCTCCCGCATTCCATTGCCTATGTAGTAGCGTTTTGCGCTCTTATGGAGGCAAAAGGGGAAGAGGCCTCCTTTAGCAACTTTTGGCAGATTTTCCGAATGGACCTGTGCAAGGGTTCGAATATGGGTTTCGTGTCTATCCGTCCGCGGTCTAAACGGCCTTTTCTTACAAAGATAACAACGGATAAGAGTATAGGTTGGAAAAGGAGATTCTTTTTTGTGAAGGGCCCTGCTGTTTCTATATCAGAAGGTGGCTCGAAGATGAGGCCTTATCGGTGGGATGGAGTCAATTCCTGGTCATATGGTTCTCGTAAGATTAAAGAGAAGCTCAACCACCGCCTTTCTGATGAATTCTTGGAGCAATTGCAGTCTAACCCTTACCAGACCAGATTCCTGATTCAAGAAGGCGTTTTGCGATTGGCCGGGTTGAGCCACTGTAATTATCCAGCTCCGGCGATTAAATACCCCAGCCAGTCCTCCGAAAGATCCCTTCTGCGATCCGATGTTCAGCCAACCTCTAGTGCTCCGACCCTTGCTCCTCTTCCTTTGGGTATGTTTCTCATCCTCCGCTTACTTTTATGCTTTTTCTAACAATTCTTCTTGTTTAAACTCGTCCCCGACTTGTTTCATCCTTGCAGGTCGAGTTGTTGAGAGATTTCGAGTGTCCGCTGCCGGCCCGATTGAAGATAAGCGATTTTATTTCGATCCGCTACCCTATGCCTCCGAAAGAAAAGTGGACATGAACAATTTAGGTGGAAGTTCAATTGTCATACCATCCATGATTCCCGAATTGAGAGGGGTTGGTACCATGAGTTCACTGAATTCTGCTACAGCCGGACCTCTTCGAACTTTGTTCTCCCCTGACACTTCTGCTCTTTCGTCTGTCGGCTACAGTCAACATTCCTGGAACCGGATTCAGGGTATCCAGGAATATGAGAAGCTTCTGGGTCAGAAAAGAAACGCCGAACACCCCGGGCCCTCGAGGAGGGTAAAACCTTTTGGCGTGAAATCTGACTCAGTCCCTTATCGAGAAGGTAGGTCGGAGCCAGATGTGGCGGATTTTATGGATGAGCATTTTCGAAGTGGCCGAGCTGCAGGATACCCCGAAGATGGCACCATTATGACCGACCTAGATGCGAACGGGGAGAACGAATTCGACAAAGCCGCTAGAATCTTTATGGCTGGTCGATTTAAAAGGGATATGCTGCTCCATTCTGTCAAAGGCGATTTCGAGGTTTTGAGCGATTTCTCCCGAACGTATCATGAGGTGAAAATCTCTCTTATTTGTCCCCTTCTAAGTCCCTAAACCTTGCTGATATCTGAAAATGTCTTATAGATCGGAGATTTGTTCGCCCTCCAATCCTATCGATTGGCGCTATTAGAGCAGGAATCGCAGGACGCTCATGATGCGTATGCGCAAATTTTCTCTGACAACCAAGTTCTTCGATCTCAGCTGGCAGAAACCCAACGAGAATTATCCCAAGTAAAGAAGGAGCTTAACGAGGCAACTACGAAACGTTCCTCGTCTGTAGAGGGGGACTTGCTGGCATCTGTTAAAGAGAGAAGTGCCCTCGAGGAAGAGCTGAAGAAGATTAAAATAGAACTCGAGCTAGCGAAGCAGGATTCGGAGCGTGCATATGCCCAAGGCCGGGAAGAGGCCGAGATTCCTGCCATACGAGAATTCTTGGAATCCCCTGTCTTGGATCCTTTAGTTCAGAGGAAGATGGGAGAAATTCTTCAGACAATCTTTTATAAAGGGGTTCAACAATTGGTCGCGGCCAAGAAAATTCCGGACGATATGGATGAGTACATTAAGCACATGAACCCTTTCAAGAACGCTGAAGGGAAGGATTACAAAGCTTCCTCTCTACCCAAGATGGACATTAATTGGCAGGATCATCGCTTTGCCCCCTTAGTCGAGGAGTATGGCATTCCGATGCCTAATCCCGATGTGCTCGAGTGTTCCACCGACGATCCTCCTTCTATGTCGGGGGAAAAAGGCGAAGATGTCGACATAGGCGACGTACCGGATAAAGAAGACGATCAAACTCTCTATTAAACCGAGTAATTGCTCCACTTCTGACATATATTGCCTGATTTTCCATCTAGCAGGTTACTGGAGTCGAACGCGCTGAAAAGGGGCGATTCATAGTTTTGTAGTTAGGAATTAATCGTAACCACCCATGTAACTCATTTTTGTAAACGGATTTGTTTTCTTCGTTGATCCGATCAGTGTAATTTGTAAATTCCAATCTTATTAATACCTATATATCGTTTTAATTTCCAAGGTTCGATAACTCTTTATGCTCGGACTTCCTTTATTCCAAACGGGATTTTTCTTTAAAGGTTGCGTCGATCCATTATCGTAATTGCAGGGCGTAGTGTCTATAAATATTAGGATCTCTTTTCATTATCCATACGACATCTTTGCTTATAGAGATCGGAGCTCTTGCCTTATTCTTTGCCTTCTTCGAATCCCTCAAAAAGTAAGAATCCGAACTATCGATCCCGAATTCGCTTATCATGGAAAATGTATTAGGGAAAGCTATCGACCCCAGATCGTTATTTGGCGTCTCGAAGAATAAGAATTCGAGCAAAGAGCAGAAAGGTGCCAAGGAGGTCAAACCCTCCAAATCTTCCTCTAAGACCTCTGTGTCTTCCCCGAAAGCTTCTAAATGGGGAGAAAATAAAAAAGAGAGAAGCACCTCTTCAAAACAAAACAAGGGCGGTTCTAGCAAGCCCATTTTGGACGAAGAGCTCGAGGCTGCATTCGGGGGTTCTTCCCCGAAAACTGTCGATTCTTCGAACGAAAATCCTGTGAGAGAAAAGACTCCTGTTCCTTCTTCGAACAAAAGGCCTTATTCCGATGTGGTCACTCCTGTTGAGGCATTGCAAAATCTTGCTATTGGTAGCAAGCCACCTTCCGACGCTTCGACCGTTCCTTCCGTAGGGAGTCTTAACAAAAAATCCAAATCAACGATTGGTGGAGAGGTTTCTACTGAAGCCTTGGAAACTAATAATCCTTCCAAACCCCTTGTCGACTCCATTCCTCCAAAAGTTACTTCTTCCCCGCTTGAAGAGTCGAAAAATGGGTCTCCTCCTAAGGTTGATGCCATGGATAGTCTGTTGCAGGTTAACTTTACCTCTTCGGAAACTAACATGCCCAAGGAGAGAAACATGTCCAAGGAGAGAAATATAGAAAAGTTGTTCGAGTCTGGACAGCACTTCCTGTTTCAGGTATATTTATATATATATATATGTATACATTTTTTTTTTTTTTTATAAGAAGTTGACGATTCGTTTTAATAGGCCGGGCAAGATTTTATTGAACTTAAAACGTTTGCTGAGCGGGAGACCAATCATCGTACTGCTATTTCCCTCGAGCTGGAGGAGAAGAAAGCCAAATTCGACCGTGTTTTCGCGGAGAAGCTTGCTCTAGAGAAGGAGAAGTCTGTTAAAGAAAGCGGAGAGGAGATCCACAAGCAGTTGAACGAGGAGCTCGAAAAACTGAAGAGTCTTCACGAGCAGGAGAGGGAAGAATTCACGCGTCGAGAAAAGGAGGCTTATGACCATGGATATGAAGCTGGACGTGAGGCTCGTAGTGCCGAGCTTCGTAAAATTCTCTCCGATAATAATCTTCTGTAAATGTTTTATTTATTCGGACCTACTGTATGATTATATTGCTTTTTACTTTCGTGTGATCATGACAATTTCAGACATTTATCCCCTCTGGTTTGTAGTAATTTATTTGCTTCTCGGATTGCTTGTTCTCTTGTATTTCGATGTGTTCTTTTCTGTCCATGCTTTGTTTGATTTCTTCATTTGGCCCCGAACTCGTGATTCTCGATCTGTAATCTCGGTACATTAATTTTGCTTAATTTTCAAAGTGTATCATTCTTCTTTCCCGCTGAAATTCTCGGGAAGCGCAGTAGTCTTTCAATCTTGATCGTTCCCTTAGCTTTTTGGTAGCCATTGGATTTCGAAAGTAGTATCTATAAATGTGGCTCTTCGTTTTTTATTTCTTCATAAGATTTTCCAAGGATAGATTTCTTCGATCATGCTGATTAAAAGATTTTGTTGCATGACTCAGCGTTTAGAAATTCGAATTAGGACTTATTTCGTATACCATAGCCAAATCAACATTTCAAACTCGATTAGGGTATCTGCAGGCGTTCAGTATTTCGACCTTGAAGACCGAGCAGCTTTATTGCTGACCATCCACGACCCCGATAGCTCCATTGACCCTCTATCTTCGGGGGGAAGATTTAAGTATTAAAGTTTTTGCGAGGATGTGCGGCAGTTTGTTCGGCTCTTCTGGAAGATGTGAGGAGGTGATGCTTCGAGGATCGAGCTCCACAAAAAGTATTCACGTTACACCTAGAAAAAGATGCATCCCCCTCTTCCCTCTTAAAAACTATAGAAAGGATAGAACACTGCCGGCTTGATGGGCTGCTCTCTTTCGAGTAAGGACATTATAGCCAGCCGAAAATTTCATAGGATTACCTGCTCATGAAGGTCTCCTTATGTTTAGACATATAGATTAGTCTTTTGTCGATAATCTCAATATTGTATTGGCTTTAAGAGATTAGCTCGAGATGTAACAGGAGTTGTTATCTTTGTAATTTGCAATATATCGAACTTCGGAAATAATAATATTCCTTGACCGAATCTTTTTTAGCCATTCTTATATGTTTTAATAATGTATTCTGCCAATCTCGGTCGATTTTAGACGAGTTGATAATGCTTTTTCGATTAGTTGAAATCCGAATTTCTCTTTCTCGTTTTAGTTGATGATTGGAATCAAGGTGCCGAGTACTTTGAGCGCTCTTGATTTTGACTTTTTCTTTACTCATCTATAGTATTCCTGAACATTTTGGAAGCGTAACGGTTGGCGCATTTACTGCTCATATCTTAACCATTCAGCTTTGGTGATTGAGTTTTTATCGTCACGTGCCGATCTCTTTTAGTAAAGCAGTCCCTGATTTGTTGGGAATCTGAGCGGCCAGGGCGCTTTTAACGCATATATCGCCACCGTTTATCCAAAGAGATCTCCTCCGTCGAAACGGAATTTTTTCCCCTATAAATACCTCCAAGTTTACCTTCATATTCTTACTTGTGTGTAAATCTCTCGTCCACTCAATAAATGAAATATTCGCTTCCTTCGTCAACTCAATTTGTTAATTCGTAGGATTGCTTTATATACTGATATCGAGCATCAAGCTCTTCATCGCAAAAACATAAATAAGCGCTATTCTACAGCGACTGCGGTAGGCATTTAGATAGTAAACGATAATTGACATTTTTCGATCATCGATATCCAGATAATTGGTAATAACAAAAGATAACTAATAATTGACGTTCTTCATCGATTCCACTTTTCGCTAGAGTGATTGAAGATTGATAATACGTGAATAACAATAGGCGGGTCAGCGGATCTTGATCGCTCTATTCCGAGACATAATATTATTGGAATTTTTCGGTGTAATCGATAACTTGCACTTAGGGTCTTAGCAACGGCTTTCACCCACTTGATAGCTTCGACCTAAGGGGCATAGCAGAGGCTTTCACCCTTAGTCGTTTTTAGAGCATTTTTAGCCCCAGGGTCTTAGCAGAGGCTTTCACCCGTTTGATAATGTCGATCTAAGGGGCATAGCAGAGGCTTAGTCGTTTTCAGAGCATTTTTAGCTCGAGGGTCCTAGCAGAGGCTTTCACCCTTTTGATAATGTCGATCTAAGGGGCATAGCAGAGGCTTTCACCCTTAGTCGTTTTCAGAGCATTTTTAGCTCGAGGGTCCTAGCAGAGGCTTTCACCCTTTTGATAATGTCGATCTAAGGGGCATAGCAGAGGCTTTCACCCTTAGTCGTTTTCAGAGCATTTTTAGCTCGAGGGTCCTAGCAGAGGCTTTCACCCTTTTGATAATGTCGATCTAAGGGGCATAGCAGAGGCTTTCACCCTTAGTCGTTTTCAGAGCATTTTTAGGTCGAGGGTCATCACCCATTTTTATTCTTTTTCGATCCAAGGGGCATAGCAACGGCTTTCACCCTTGGTCAATTTTCGAGGGTCGAGGGTCGTAGCAACAGCTTTCACCCTTTATAATGAACGAAGATAATAGAGACTGATATTAAATCAATGCAAATCCCAAATACCAGAACAATAGCTGAGTAGAGATTGAAAACGACGAGCAAGTGGGCATACTGAGGAAATGAATTTCCATTAAATATGACTTCGATCGAAATACTCCTAAGGAAATGATAGTCTTCCGCAGTTGAGACAATAGATGGAAAACAAGCAGATGGATAATGGATAACAAATAGGTCCTGGACTTAATAGATAATCGCTCTGTCCTAATAGAAAATATTCCTCGCAAGGTTCTAATTCGGTTCGAACTAATACCCCTTGCTGTTGCGAATGTTTCCGATTCTTTAACAAGTATTGATCTTTTCCAAACGGTCCCTCTTTTATCGGGAAACGCAACAGTTCTTAGATCTTGTCCCTTCGTCACGCGAATTTTCTGCCGTTAGATTCCTTTCAGTTTTCTCTATAAAAGGCTATCATTCCTTGGAAACCATCTCATTCATTGTGTTGGCATCTCATTCGTCCAATCATGGCGACTAATTATTATTTCAATAATTCTCTTATTCGAGGTCAGATTTCGAACGATCTTTAAGCGGAGGAATTTTCGAGCAGAAAAAACACTATTTCAATCTTCGCTTAGAGTATCGGCAGGCAAATATAATCTCCATCTGGAAGGCCAATAAGCCAGTCCTATGGAGCTTGTAGGTTATTGCATAGGTCTTCGATTAGGGACCTATTGCCACAATGCATTTAGGAAGACATACAGGGGCGGGAGCTCCGAAGAACTCATTCACTTAATGAGCCGTAAACGTAATACTTGGTCTTCGGAGAATCGTAAATAAAGTTAAGAGCCTGCGGGTCCAAAGGAGATTCCAGGGTTGGAGCCAAACCATCCCTAATAAAGGATAGGAGAGGAGACCGAAAATTTCGTAGGATTGTAGAATGTAATAGCATTCTGATATAATATGAAAGCTTGAGCTACGCTCGATATGTATTTCCCATATTTTGTATTTTCCGAAATAATATAAACACATTTCTTCTCTGTTTCGCTGATAGACATAGATTCTCATCTTCAGTATCTCCATTTCGATCCTCTAATATCAATAAAGAAATAATCAGACACCATTTGCTTGAATAAGTAATAGATAAATATTTTAATGGCCCTAAAATCAATAAAGAATATTTGGCAATTGAACTTTGGTGGTGTCGAATGGTCGCATAACTTTGCAGGTCGATATTCCTGATCGAATCGTCCGATTATGATTCTTCCGAGACGAATAGCGTTACTCGATTGTAAAAATACCTAAACAGATTGGACTTGAGCTTTAATTACCACTTTTCCACAATAAGGCCATTAATATGTCATACCGGTTTGGTGTTTAGAATGTCACAATTTTTTCTACACGCCCCTTTAAGTCGTGTGTCCTTCTAACCAAACAGGACCCCATTTCTCGGGAAACGTAACGGTTAGTTTATTTATCGCCTATATCCCAACCGTCCGTGAACCGTTATCTGGACCGTTGGTCCCCAAGCTTGGCTGCTATATATAGTTCCCCTTTGGTGGTCCGATATTCTTCATTTTTATCATTACGTTTAGTCCGACCAAAATGGGTCGAACTCCACTTTCGATTCATTTAGCTTCCGAAATAATGGAATTTGAGATAAGAACCCGAACCTTATTTTCCGACTCCAGTCTTTTTGATGTAGTCTTTCGCTTAGAATATCGACAGGCAAAAGGAATTGCGCTTAGAATACCGGCAGGCAACCTACCTTCCTAGATATACTATGTCTTGGGTAGGTTAGCACTCCGGTTTTCTGGCGCAGTATTTGATCGGGCAGCTGGCTTATCTGAGAGGAGTTCTTTAAGTCTGAGGCATCAACTTCCTCGAGGGCTTTCTTGAATTATAGTTCCTTCGAGCTTGCTTGGGGTGCCTCTGCTGAGATAATCCTCTGCTGCGCCGATTCGGATCGGTCGGTAGACAATGATTGACTTCGACAGTCATTGTTCACCGATGAAGACCTAAGGTCGGTTTGAAGTCCCGAGGAGGAGCTCCGATCCGGCTTTCATTTTGTGCGAAGACGGATGTGCGACACGCGGCTAGTGATTACCAAGAAGAATCACCGCGGAGTTCTGCATCTGGGGCGACCTTATGGGAGGAAGACCGAGCTTGGGACAAACATGGAAATATTCATAGAACTTGTAATAGAGTAGGAGTGATTTCATTGTATTCCTTGAGCTCGAACTTTATTCGAAGCCATGCTTGTAACTATATTTCTTATTCGAATCTCTTCGCTTTTCTCCTTCGTCTTTTCTATTTTTCCATTCGAGATTTGATGTGACTTGTTGACACGTTTCCAATGCTTAAGAAAAATTATCCGACTGTCGATAAATGATACTGAATTGCATTAAATACGAAGATCAGAAAAATAAATTCTGAATCTTGAATAAGTCGTAACATCGTAGACTCTTATGATCCTTTGATATTTGATCGATGATCAAACTGGCCGAATTAATGAGATCGATATCTATGAAACTAATTCACTTATAAATAGAAAAAGGACCCATCATGGAAGATAAATCCGATGCGGGAGTAAATGAGATGAACATGAGCACAATAGGATTATCAATTCGGAGGTCGGAAAATTACCCCGTAGGGCTTATCTTTTGGCCTCCGATCGACGATCGCGCCCCTGGTCGTGGAATCGTCTGAGAAACACCATGGCGAAAATGTTAATGAGTCTCATACCATGGGTTGTCAGGTTATCGTTGATCGGATTATGTGCTCCTGCTGCATGGGAGGCTTTTGCTCCGACACATGTACTTCTCCTCGTAGTAGGCATATTTCGATCTAATACTCGAACAGGGCCCCTCGGTGGGCGCCAATTGATCTTACAGAGTTTCGTTTGTTCGATCAAGGGTGGGATGTAACACAATGGTAATAATATTAAAAGGAAAGAAAAGACCAAATGTAATTGTATTCGAGTTAACTGAGTACAAGTACAAATATTTAGGGTCCTACTCGAGCATTATTGGATGCCGTACAAGCTAGAGGGTGAAATACATATGATCCTAAGCCTATATTGCCAAGCGGTTCCGAGCAGTAGCTTCGAGGAGGGAGCACCTGGAAAATCGTGTCCAGTATCATAAATGCATGGGGTATTTATAGCCGAGCAGATGGGCTTGGGCCTGGGCTCGGCCCAACAGTACTTTTCGATCTCGGGCTCTCGCACATGCCAAGGATAGATGATTATGAGCTCAAGCTCGGCATGTTGTCCCTGGGTTGGGGAACTGGCGTCATCCGATCCGTATAGTATTCGAGAGGATTACGGGATCTAAATTACCCCTCATCAGATCCGCTCAATAAAAACTCCTCGATCTACTTGTGACGATTTTAATACTTTAGGTATTAAAACCTAAGTCCAAACAATAAACGAGTCGAGTATACATTGATCCGCTCAATAAAAACTCCTCGATCTACTTGTGACGATTTTAAGACTTTAGGTATTAAAACCTAAGTCCAAACAATAAACGAGTCAAGTATACATTGATACGCTCAATAAACACTCCTCGATCTACTTACATGAATAAAAGACTTTTTGGTATAAAAACCTAAGTCTCAAATAAAGGAGTTAAGTAAACATTGATCCGCTCAATAAACACTCCTCGATTATTTTTCAACGATCAAAGGACTTCTGGTACTAAAAACCTAAGTCTAAACTAAAGGAGTTAAGTAAACATTGATCCGCTCAATAAACACTCCTCGATTATTTTTCAACGATTAAAGGACTTCTGGTACTAAAAACCTAAGTCTAAACTAAAGGAGTTAAGTAAACATTGATTCGCTCAATAAACACTCCTCGATGACAAATCACAAATAAGATTTAATACAACAACAGGAAGAATGCAAGGAATACAGTTTTATTCATCCTTTTATGTGTAGAAAAGTTACAAAAAGCTTGATTACAAAGTCCGTATACAATTACATTGGATTAGATAAAACGATCCTATACTATAAATCGGCCATCTTCACGACAATGTCCATGGAAACATCAATCTCCTCCCTAGTACCTCGACGATTATGAACGACCACCTAAGAAGCATGCTGCTCAGGATGGTCGACTTCTTTGGTTCGATGACCAGGCTCTGAAGATCAAATGTTCCTCCAGGCGAAATGAGCATTACCAGCCAGATAACCGGCAATACTCATTCACCCACAACAAGATACTGCTTCTACTTAAAAATTAAAACATTTTACTCTGAAGCAGCATCTCTTTAGGACAGTCGATGGAGAAAAATTTACCAGCACACCCCGACGGTCTATCAATCTGGAGGTAACATCCAAAACACGGCGGTGCCTGGTAAATACGAACCCTCCATGTGCAAACAGAAACCACGGACCTCAAACCCGTGTATACAAAGTTCGAGGTCTCATGGGACCCGTTAGTACAAGGTAGGGCTTCCATGGGACCCGTCAGTACAAGGCAAGTGAAAATTAAGCCATTGTGATATAAATCACGATAATGTGACTTTTTGAATATTATGGGATCAGAAGGCAAAATGAAATCTAAGGAAACTGAGATCTCCATCTGTTCTGAATAAAAGATAAGGAAACTGCCTACTTATTTATAGGCGCTCGAAAAAATGATCCTACGGCTGATAGAAATCTGATCAAAGGACTAAAATGCGATCTTTTGACTCCCCGTAATAAATGCAAGTAAGTTGGAACGGCACCCGTCTGATCAACTCAACCAGTCGATAACAAAAGAATCTGCAGATCGAAGCGATCAACGAAATAATCCAAGAAGGCTTAAAGAAGCTCCGGACCAGAAAGGTCTGCACGATCACATATGATAGTCGTTCGACAGAAAAATTTAAAGATCCTCAACGAAGGCATGCAAGTTTAAACCGTTGAAGAAAGGATAATTGTTCGCTTAGAGTTAAAGGACCAAACCTTCCACCATACGAGGGTCGTCACTGCCTCATACATCATATGGGGAACTACTAAATTAGCCATACAAGAACTCCATTTGGAATACAAGAAATCTGACATGGAAATCAGGAGAATAGCCGTCATTACTCAAGATTCCAAAATAATCACTGCCTAATATTCCAAAGAATTGCTGAAGGGGGTCTGAACAAGATAGATCTGGATAATAATTCTACATTTCCAATTCCTCCCATATCAAAGCAATGATATATTGATACACTGGTTGCTTTATTTGAGGAACAAGGAACTCACAAGCACTACAGAGAAACATGGATCTTGAGAGTTTATTTAGAACAATTTTGCAGTTTCAGAAAAAAAAAAAGAGCAGAGCTCAACAAAAAGACATCTTTAAATAAGATGTCTTCAACTAAAAGACAAATTTATAAGGGACTGATCGAACAGCGATGACAAAGCTGAGAATTTCTTTAAAATATTCGTTTTGATATCTACATGGATGCTTTGCTATTAACACGACTTCTGGGAGACCATAAGGAACCTTGCTCGATTGATCATCGTTCTTATACTTCATTTTGAAAGAACTTAAATTGCAGTCCCAAACGTTGTGACATTCAGTTACTTAAACATCGCTCAAGCAAGACTAAAGCTACATTTTCAAAGACTAGACGTCCTCCGAAAAGACCAACATGAGATAAGTATACTAATCTATATTTCTTACTTCAAAGAAATTGTATTCATGCATAACAGCAAAATATGCATAACAAAATATATCTATGGATTAAAATAGATTAAGGCATTGATCTAAATATTCATAGTTTTGAGCAAATCATTCTTCCAATACAAAAAATTCAGCCCATATAACTACACAAAAAGTTGGGCACTAAAAAAAAAAAAAAAAAGAGAGAAACAGTCCAAGGCCTGCCAGGTCGAACAGAGCACTAAGAAGAGCCGTCAATGGGTCGACTAGCAGAAACAGTCTTCCGAGGAGTCAAGTTACCAACAAATGCCATCAACTCCTCCTGACGCTTGAGATAGCCTGCATCATAACCTTCTTCATAGGCCTGCCGACGAGACTCCTCCGCCAAGACAGCGGCCTGAACTAAATCATTTTTCTCTTTTTCAAGAACAACTTTATCAGCCTCTAATTTTTGGAGATCATCTTTGGCAAGCTGCAGTTGCAACGTCAGCCCTGCGGCTTTAGCTTTCTCTGACTCCAACTGACGTTGATGAGCACCCTTACTATTCCACAGTTCGTCATTTTGCACATCCAGCTGGAGTGCAAAATATTTGGCCTAGAAAGGAGAAAGAGTAAGAAAAACCGCCACACAACAAGGCATTCAAGATAAAAGCGGGAAAAATAATCAAAATATGTTTACCTGCTCACATATCTTCACCAGAGATTGAACAAGGCGAATATTGGGGGTACCCTCTAGTTTCCTCAACTCGCCAGGCAAAATAGTGCTCATGCCTAAGTCCCAGGACAAAGCATCAGGTTCAACAGAGCCAGGCAGTTCGCTAGTCAAAGAGACACCGTCGGAACGTGGATTCTCCGACAAAAGAATATCCTTAACCTGCTCAAGGACACAACGATCATCTAATGGACGAAGGGATTCCCTCTCGTCGGGACTAACTGAGGTCTCCTTGCCCGAAGCAGAAATAATGGTTCGACGACCAGACTTCGACCCGATCCGACCTCCAGACGGTCCACCAGATTCGAAAGAAGTAGTCACCACAGTAGTATCACTAAACAGATAATCAGGACAATCCTGCAAAATAGATTGTGTTGTGGAAGGATTGACAAAAGAACCCTCATCAACTTGGCCTTCGCTGACGAGCGGGGCAGTAGAAGTAGAAAAAGGAAGGGAATTAACAAAATCCCCTCCCTGAAAAACATGCTCAAAGGAAGAAACAGGCATATCAAAAGTCTGCTCCACGTTGGATGAATCACCAAAAGCCACCCGACCAGGGGAAGGCCTACTCCCTACTTCAGTAGAAGAAGAAAAATTTGGTTGTACAAAAGACGAACTAATTACGGAAAAAGGTGTGGAAGGAATGGTAGGAGGGTCGATCATCGACCTAGAAATAGAAGATGAACGAGGAGGATTCATCGAGGACCCCTCTGTTCGAGACCTTTTCGGTCTGGCATCCCTAGCGCCCTCGCGAGAAGGTCGCTTCGAAGTATTACCGAAAAGATTACTCATGGTCGGATTGTTGAAAAGTATAAATTAAATATCGAGAAAGCTTATCGACCTTCTGATGAAAGAATATTCTAATTATAACAAAAAGAATAGCGGTAAAAAGCAAGTAAAGTATTTACCCTTTGTATTTATACTCTACGAAAAGACGCGATAGACCAAAAGAAAGGGCGCGAAATACAGAGATTGCTTGGGAATAATCACTAGAATTTGAAACGACATACGCATAATGATTACGGCCGAGTTAATGACTTGTCTGAATTATTACAGAGAAGACGAAAGGACGTGACTGACAGAATACCAAACGTTTATTACAAAGGGATAAAAGTGTAAAATTACACATAGTCCTATAATAGAAAATTACAGAAACATTTTATGGATCAACGTATCATGCCGTCTGATCGTCCTTCGGAATCTCCTGTTCGCTAACAACGTCTCCTTCTTTGGCTGGATCAAAAACCTCTTCCTCTTCCTCTCGGTCGATAAAATTGTCGTCGAGCTCATCATTAACATCAGAAGGAGGAATCGGCAATGGATTTCCGAACTCTTTTACAAGGTGGGCCAAAGGAAATTTTTGATATTCGACGTCTGGAAGCTCGGAAGGAGAGTATACTTCGCCATAACGGTTTAACCTAATATGTGCCTTTTTAAAATATTCTTCTCGACGGTCCTCAATCATCTCAAAAGCAACTAACTGATGAACCGCCTTCCTGAAAGTATTTTCTAGAAGCGGACCAACCATTTGGTGCACCAACGCCGTATGAACAGGAGAATTAAGGAATTCCAGAAATTTGAGGAGCAGTACCTTTGCCCTTTTTGGCTCGGGCAGCGACATCTGTATCGGAAAGAATTTGTACGTTAAAGGTATCCTCGACAGGAACCGTAAATTCAAAAATTCCAGTTTGCTCGCTTGAAGGGTTAGAATTCAATTTTTCCTCGTTAGTGGGAGCGACATTTTCTCTAGAAGAGGAAGAAGATTTTCTTAAAGAAGCCATGATTTTTGAATCTCGGAGGATATAGGTCGATAAAAAGAAAGCTTTATATGATGAACGACTAAACAAGAAAATGACTACAAACTATAAGGAAGTATAAAGGAAAAATGAGAAACTCAAAAGACATCTATGTATACTGAGAGAGAAAAGACGTTTTGAACTCCTCGCGGCCTATCACATTCCCGCCAAATAAGAAAAAGTGGAACGCCTCCCCAAAGGGACACGTAGCGGTTCACAATTGGAACACAAGAACGACTATCTATGAGGCGTAGTACTCTTTTCCTTATTTAAGATTTTTTCCCACAGGGTTTTTTCTTAAATAAGGTTTTTAACGAGGCACAATTCATAGAAATCACAGTCGAAATTGACCTTCTACTTCTACGAGCTTCTACTACATATACGCTCGAAGAAGTGAGGGAGTACTGATGGGGGCTATTTCGCACCCCTTATAATATTCGGATCGACTAAGAGATATCGGATCGGTTCGACCATATAAGCTCGTTCGGGATCTTCTATCGACCCAGTTAAAGACGACTCACCTTGGCGAACGGACTACAATCCGGACTCAAGAAGGACTAATGGGCCGAGTCCTATTAGAATTATATTTCCTTGTAACGCTAGGTTTAGTATGATATAAATACCTAGTTAATCATTGCATTACAGACATTTAATTTTACGGAGTTTATGCTTACATAACAGCTTAACCCCAAATAATACAAGGAGAATCACTTATTCGCCATATTCATACTGTCTTTTTCATATTGATTATCTATATTGCTAACTGCTCCCTTCGTATAGTTCTTCCTAGGGATTGATCCATCCTGAATAAAGTAACAGAGCCCTATAAATCATATATTGAGACTCCCCAATATCAAATATTCACTGATACAATTAACCCTACGAAATTCGGTTAAATCAATAGCGAATTACAACGTCAAAAGAATCCTAATCGATAATGGAAGCTCAGCGAATATCATCTCTAAAGAGGTCTTAGCCCAGATGAACTTGGGACAATTAACATTCCAAAAAGTAGCCACGCCTTTAGTAGGATTCGAGGGATCAGAGATTGTCCCCATTGGCATAATAACTTTGAGTGTATCGCTCGGGAAGAAACCATATCGGACGGTGAAGCTAGTAAAATTTTTAGTAGTAGAAACTCCCTTTGCCTACAATGCGATCCTAGGGCGACCAGCACTCAATCTGTTTCGAGCTGTAGTTTCAACGTACCATTAGAAAATAAATTTTCCAACTGACGCAGGGATCGGAGAAATAGTGAACGATCATTGCATGGCATGGGACTGTTACAACACATCACTAACCCTGGGAAATCGCCCAAGAACGATTACCCCAAGCAAAAGAAAACTTGAAAACAACGACGATAGAATCGGAGTCGATATCCCTAGCACCGACCGAATAGATAAGAAGGGAAAGGAACCAGTGGATTTAGCTTTAAAACCACCGGAACATAAAGATATCCTATTGGTACAATGGGACCCAACAAAAACAACAAGAATAGGAACTGAATTAAGCAAAGAAGGGGAAGTAATGTTGGTCAACTTTCTCAGAAATAATGTAGACATCTTCGCCTGGAGCGCGAACGACATTGAAGGGATTGACCCCCGGGTAATAAGTCATTCACTAAAAATCGACCCTTTGGCAAAACCCGCTAGACAAAAGAAGAGGAATCACGGGCCAATAAAGGATAAAATAATTAAGGCGGAAGTAGAAAGGCTACTCAAAGCAAAACAAATTCGAGAAATACACTTCTCGGAATGGCTATGTAATGTTGTGCTAGTAGCAAAGGGAGACAAAAAGGATAACAAATGGAGAATGTGCAACGATTTCACCGACCTTAATAAATTATGCCCGCGGGATCCATATCCTCTACCAAGGATTGACTTATTAGTCGACTCAACTGCTGGCTTTGCAATTTTCAGTATGATGGATGCTTTCCAAGGTTTCTATCAAATATACATGGATGAGCGGGACCAAGAGAAAACTGCGTTCATAACCGAGCAGGGTGTATATTGCTTTATAGTGATGCCGTTTGGCTTGAAGAACGCCGGGGCCACTTACCAAAGGTTAGTCAACCTGATGTTTAAAGAATTAATCGGAGAAATAATGGAAGTATACGTAGACGATATGTTGGTCAAAAGCATGAACGAAGTCGATCATGTGAATCACCTCGATCGATGCTTCCAAATATTGAGAAAATATCGAATGAAACTAAACCCTGCAAAATGCACTTTCGGAGTTAAATCCGGAAAATTTTTGGGATATCTGGTACATCAACGGGGAATCGAGGCCAACCCAGAAAAAATTCGAGCCATAACTGAAATGAAGCCTCCAAAGACGATCTCCCAAGTACAGAGCTTGGTAGGTAAAATCGTGGCATTAAACAGATTCATATCCAAGTCGGCCGACAGAAGTTTGCCGTTTTTCCAAACCCTTCGAAAAGCGAAAAACTTTGCTTGGATCGAAGATTGCGACCAGGCCTTTGATCGATTAAAATAATACCTAACGACATCCCCGCTATTGGCCAAACCAACCGAAGGAGAACCATTATATTTATACATATCAATCTCCGAAGTGGCCATCAGTTCGGTATTAGTTAAAGTGGATGGCCTAGAACACAAACCTGTTTATTACTTAAGCAAACTACCGCAGGGGGCCGAGAAAAACTACTTGGAAATAGAGAAATTCGCCTTGGCCTTAGTAGTGGCAGCAAGAAAACTCCGACCCTACTTTCTAACCTATAAAGTTGTGGTATTGACCAACCAACCATTAAGACAGGTCTTAGCAAAACCAGAAGCCTCTGGAAGACTGATCAAATGGGCGATCGAACTCGGTCAGTTCGATATCGAGTACAAACCAAGAATTGCGATTAAAGCTCAAGTCTTAGCCGATTTTCTATTAGAAACCCCGAGCCAGGCAATTGAACATCCTGAATCAACCAGCCTTGCCAATGATATCTTGATCGTAGAAAACCAAACCTGGTTAATGCACGTCGACGGCGCCTCATGCAGAGAAGGAGGAGGTGCTGGAATCAACTTTACCGGACCTAATGAGGAGGATATAAATTACGCGATAAATTTGGACTTCGTCGTAACAAACAACGAAGCATAATATGAAGCACTGATCGCAGGAATGGAAATGGCGATTAAAGCCAAGATACAAAACCTTAAAGTATTAACCGATTCAGAGTTAGTACAGAGACAAATAGAAGGTCTTTATGAGGCTAAGGAATTTAATATGATAAAATACCTTGGCAAAAAGAAAAAATTGGCTGAAAATTTCGAAAGTTTTGGTATACAGAACATTCCGCGCGAGGAAAATAAATGGGCCGATCAGCTATCTAGGTTCACAGGTTCCCAGGACGGAAAAACCGAAAGGGTAATCCACTGGCTAATCTCAAATATGCCGGCAATCGATATTGATGAGACACCGGTCGCAGAAATTATGGAAATTGAAGAAACTGAAGCAAACTGGATGACTCCAATGATAGAGTATCTCCGAGAAGGAAAAATGCCACTGGACCAAAACGAAGCTCGAAAAATAAAATACCGAGCTCCGAAGTATACATTAATAGAAGGAAAACTTTACCGAAGATCAGTATCGGGAATCCTTCTAAGATGCATCTCCGAATCTCAAACCAACGATATCCTCCGGGAGGTACACGAGGGAGATGCAGGGAATCACAGCGGAGCGAGGGCCTTGGCTTTAAAATGCCTTCGAACAGGTTATTATTGGCCTACCCTCAACAATGATGCCATACAATATGTCCAAAAATGTCGTCATTGCCAAGTCCATGCTAATATATGTCATCAACCAGCCGAAAACATACACCCAATACCAGTATGTTGGCCGTTCGATCAATGGGGAATGGACATCGTGGGACCTTTCCCGATAGCTAGATCCAAGAAAGCATATGTTTTGGTCGCTGTTGAATACTTCAGCAAATGGATAGAATGCATCGCCCTTGCTCGAATAACCCAATTCCAAGTGATCAATTTCTTATGGAAATTCATAGTATGTCGATTCAGAATCCCAAGGATTCTAATCTCTGATAATGGAACCCAATTTGCGGGAAAGCAGGTCTTAGAATGGTGTGCAAAACTAGGAATTCAACAAAATTTCACCTCGGTTGGGCATCCTAGAGCAAATGGACAAACTGAAGTAGCGAACCGAGAAATAATCAAATCTTTGGAGAAAAGATTAGGGGCAGCCAAAGGAAAATGGCTAGATGAACTCCCAGGAGTACTATGGGCTAATCGAACCACAGTCAGGACCTCAACTGGGGAAACACCATTCAACCTAGTATATGGCTCCGAAGCTGTTATTCCGATCGAAACACTAATTCCAACACCGAGAATTGAAATGTATGACGATCAGGAAAACGAAAAGACAAGAGAAAATGATATTGATTTAACAGAAGCTTTAAGAGAAAAAGCGGCCGTACGTTTGGAAATCACTAAAGCAAATATGGAAAGGGCGTACAATCAAAAGGTACGCATCCGAACCTTCAAAGAAGGGGACCTGGTCTTAAAAAAGGTAGAAGTATCCAAACATGTGGGAAAGCTAAAACAGAATTGGGATGGACCATACGTTGTCATTGGTGTAGGAAAGAAAGGCTCATACAAAATTGCACACTTGGATGGAACAGCCTTACCAAGAACCTGAAATGCAGTCAACCTTAGAAAATACTATGGTAAATAAATTATAGTAGAATATGCTACCTTTTTTTTTAGTATAAAGGCCTTAGTCTACGGCTCAATTTTTAATATACCTGTTAGCAATTTTAAATATTAAATCAAGATTGAGTATAAATCGATTGATTCGGTAAACACTCCTCGGAATTCTACGATCGTATTGGTTGAGATCAAAATATAACGAGTTGAGTATACATTGATCCGCTCAATAAACACTCCTCGATCTATTTATACCAATTAAAAGGCTTTTGGTATTAAAAACCTAAGTCTAAATGAAAAAGAGTTGAGTATACATTGATCCGCTTAATAACTCCTCGATCTATTTATACCGATTAAAAGGTTTTTGGTATTAAAGCCTAAGTCTAAATGAAAAAAAGTTGAGTATACATTGATTCGCTCAATAAACACTCCTCGATCTATTTATACCGATCAAAAAGGTTTGGTAATTAAAACCTAAGTCAAAATAAAAACGAGTCGAGTATAAATTGATCCGCTCAATAAACACTCCTCCATCTATTTATAGCGATTAAAAAGGCTTTTGGTAATTAAAACCTAAGTCTAAATGAAAAAGAGTTGAGTATACATTGATCCGCTCAATAAACGCTCCTCGATCTACATCCAACGATCAAAAAAGATTTGGTAAATAGACCTAAATCTTAGAAATAAGTTGAGTATAAATTGATCTACTCAATAAACACTCCTCGATCTATTTATAGCGATTAAAAGGCTTTTGGTAATTAAAACCTAAGTCTAAATGAAAAAGAGTTGAGTATACATTGATCCGCTCAATAAACACTCCACGATCTATATTTATCGACCAAAAAGATTTGGGAAAATACCTAAGTCTAAAAATGAGATGAGTATACATTGATCCGCTCAATAAACACTCCACGATCTATATTTATCGACCAAAAAAGATTTGGGAAAAATACCTAAGTCTAAAAACGAGATGAGTATACATTGATCCGCTCAATAAACACTCCTCAATCTATATTTATCGATCAAAAAGATTTGGGAAAAATACCTAAGTCTAAAAACGAGATGAATATACATTGATCTGCTCAATAAACGCTCCTCGATCTATATTTATCAATCAAAAAGATTTGGGAAAAATACCTAAGTCTAAAAACGAGTCGAGTATAAATTGATCCGCTCAATAAGTGCTCCTCGATCTAACTTAAACAAAGAAAATGGTTTTTGATATAAAACCTAGATATTAAAAAGAGTTGAGTATAAATTGATCCGCTCAATAAAGGCTCCTCAATCTATGCAATAAAAGTAAGTAACAATTAGAGAGAAATCAACAACAAGAAATATGAGGATAATAACATTAAAAGTATTATTCATCTGAAGTTTTGAGAACAGATCTCAAGTTACATACGAAGAATACAAATAACTTTGTTCGATCTACATATAATCACAACTATTTAGAAAAAATAATCCTATTCTATAGATCTGCGGTCTTCACGACAATGTCCACGGAAACACCAATCTCCTCCCTAGTACCTCGAAGATTATAACTAACCACCTAAGAAGCATGCTGCTCAGGATGGTCGACTTCTTTAGTTCGATGGCCAGGCTCTGAAGATCAAAATGTTCTTCCAGACGAAATGAGCATTACCAGCCAGATACCCGGCAATACTCATTCACCCACAACAAGATACTGCTTTCACATTAAGGTTTAACATTTTACTCTATAGCAGCATCTCTTCGGGGCGGTCGTGAACATTAGTATTTACCAGCACACCCCGGTCGTCTATCAACCCGGAGGTCACATCCAAAAGTGGCGGTGCCTGGTAAACATGAACCCTCCATGTGCAAACAGGAAACCACGGACCTCAAACCCGTGTATACAGAGTTCGAGGCCTCATGGGACCCGTCAGTACGAGGTAGGGCTGCCATGGGACCCGTCAGTACAAGGCAGATGAAACTTAAGTTATTATGATGTGAATCACGATAATATGTGACTTTTTGAATATTATGGGATCTGAAGGCAAGACGAAGTTCAAGGACATTGAGATCTCGATCTTTTCTGAGAAAACATAAACAAGATATGGAAAATGCCTACTTATTTATAGGCACTTGTGCAAATGATCCTACGGCTGAATAGAGATTTGATCAAGGGACATAAATGCGACCTTTTGATTTCCCGTAATTAATGCGAGTAAGTTGGAACGACACCGCTCCGATCGACTCAACGAATCGATGACAAAAGAAACTTTAGATCGAAGCGATCACAAAACAATCGAAGCAGATCTAAAAGAGCTCCAGAATAGCAAAATTTTCACGCTCACATATGCTAGTCGATCGACGAATAGCTTGAGATCCTCAACAAAGGCCTGCAAGTTTACACCATTATGAAACGTTACTGGTTCACTTAAAAGTGTAAGATCTAACCCTCCAGCATATGAGGGTCGTCACTGCCTCATATATTATATGGAAAATTAATAATTGGCTATATAAGAACTCAACTGGAGTTCGAGAAGCCTGACACCGATATTAAGGCAATAATTACCATCGTTCCAGACTGCACTATCGCCGCTGCCTAACATACCAAAGAATTGCTGAAGGAGGTCTGAACATACTAGATCTAACTAATAAGTCTAAATTTTCCAATTCCTCCCATATCAAAGAATTGATATACTAAGGATATCTCTGGTTGCTTTATTCGAGGAACCTGGAACTCACAACCATAACAGAAATACATGGATTTCAAAAAAAGATACCTAGAACGATATCTTTTCACAAGGTCCAGTGAGCTTAAAC
Source organism: Penstemon eatonii (assembly GCA_038501285.1). NCBI lineage: Eukaryota > Viridiplantae > Streptophyta > Magnoliopsida > Lamiales > Plantaginaceae > Penstemon > Penstemon eatonii. The sequence continues at coordinate 32,446,638 of CM076710.1, read as the reverse complement.
TTATGATAAAGGCAAAGCTCAACAGTAGAAATGACAGCGTCCTTAAATAAGATATCTTTGGCAAAAGGACAAATTTACAAGGGACTGGTCGAACAGCGACGACAACGCTGAGCATTCCTTAACAAATATTCAATCAACTATCTACATGGATGGCCTGCTGTCCACATTTTTATGTCTAACACGACTTCTGGACGACCATAAGGGATCACGCTTGGTTGATCATCATTCTTATACTTGATTTAAAAAGTTTGATTTGCAGAACAAACGATATATCATTCAGTTACTTAAAAAGCTGATCGAGCAAGACTAAGCTACCTTTTTTCGAAAACCGGACATCCTCCCAGAAGTCCAATATCAGATAAGTAAGCTAATTCTCCTGATTATTTCGAGAAGTTATACTTATTCACAAACAGCAAAATGTGCATAACAAAAGATATCTACTGGCTAAGAATTGATCAAGATGTAGATCTAGTCATAAAAGATTATCATTTTTCATTAATTCATTCTCCCCGTACAAAAAACCACACAGAAGGTTGGGCACTACAAAAAAAAAAAAAAAAAGAGAAATTCCAGAATTTGAAAAGACATACGCATAATGATTCCGGCAAAGTTAATGACTTGTCTGAATTATTACAAAGAAGACGAAAGGACGTGACTGTCAGAATATGAAACGTTTATCTTACAAAGGGATAAAAAAGTAATATTACAATTAAACCTACGGTAAACAGTTACAAAGGTTATTTCAGAGATCAATGTATCACACAGCTTGGTCGCCGTCCAGAATCTTCTGTTCGCTAGCTACGTCTCCTTCTTCTGCTGTATCAATATCTTCTTCTTCTTCCTCTGGATCGATAAAATTGTTATCGACCTCATCGTTAATATCTGAAGGAGGAATCGGCAATGGTTTTCCGAACTCTTTAACAAGGTGAGCCAAAGGAAAATTTTGATAAACGACGTCCGGAAGCTCGGAAGGAGAATATACTTCGCCATAACGGTTCAGCCGAATGTGCGCTGCTTTAAAAAATTCCTTTCGACGATCATCTATCATTTCAAAAGCAACCAACTGATGAATCGCCTTCTTGAACGTGCTTTCTAAGAGCGGACCGACCATCTGATATACCAGCGCAGTATGAACAGGAGAGCTGAGGAATTCACGAATCAGTTTTTCATCGGGATTTCGGCCATAACGATCCCCGAGTCCACTAAGAGGAATGTCCCTCTCATACTCCTCTAGAGAAGCTTGAAGACTTGATACTTGAGATTCCAACTCGCTAATTCGGGCAGTACTCTGAAATTGATACTCTTCCAACTTTTTAGCTAATTGGGTAGCTTGTTCTTGAGCACGGGAAGTCTCCAGAACCATGTCTACAATCTCCTGATCATCAGTCCCCGTAGCCCGAGTCTCTACGACCGGAGCGGAAGAAGTTGTTGAGGGACCAACCTCTTAATCAGAAGACTTATGAAGTAAAGTTTTATATTTCTCATCCAGAAACTCACATTGTTGTCTCCAGAGAGCAGTTTCATAGGCATATGATGCCAAACAAGTCTTAGTCTGAGAAAAAGAAAGGGAATAAAAAGAAATGAATTAGCAAACTAAAGGAATCCACAAAGAAAATTACCCTATAAGCACAAATCACCTTTTCAGCATAAAGAGAAGCTCGCTGAAATTTCTCCAGAGGATCCTTCCGAAGAAGCATATTCATGTCACGAGTAAAAACGCCGGACAAAAGAACACGAGTGGCCTTATCCACTGTATTTTCTCTCTCGTCGTGAACTAAATAATCATTTTCAAGATAGCCAGCGGCTATTTTTCCCTCAAAATGATCCTCGATCATTTCAACCAAGGAAGTTCTTGGATGATTATCGCCGAGTAAAGAAAGATCGTTACCAGAACGACCATAATAACTCTTCTTTCTCCCCACCGGATTGTCATTGGGATGAGGCATCGACCAGCTGCGACATCCACGTATACCCAAAGATGTCCTAAGCTGGAGAGGGGGATAACCAGATCCTGTCCCCTGACGAATAGGAGATTCTTGAGAAGAATCTGGACATTCCTCTCTATTCTCCTCAGAGTCATGACTCAACTCCAATTTTCTCTTCCGAGACGCTCTCTGCTCGATAGGAACATTCTCTATGGTTTTGGTGGATTTAGACAACACCATTTTTCCCTTTGAAGAATGTCGGGAATTTTCTACCATATGAGCTGAAAAAGAAACACGGTCAAAGTCAGACCCTCTGCAGAAAAGAGATCATCACAACTTTATGCTGAAATAAATGCTTACCAAGTGATTCAGATGACGAAGTAATTGGAAAAACATGAGTACTCGATCCCGCTTTGCGAAGGAAAACTTCTCCAATAAGAAGAGCACTCTGATATTTATTGGCACGCATAGCCTGGATTTCACCAATAAACTGAGGATCGTCAGGAATAAGTTCACCGGTCGGCAGACGACCTCCATAAACCTACTTGGAGTCATGATCCCACGAAAAGGGCGTAGTCAAGCCATCCGCCAAATGAAGATCAGATGGTGGACGAACAAATAAAAAATGAGATTTCCAAGAAGGGTTGCTAGAAACTGGGGAGTCAAAAATTGCGCGACTAGACTTCTGGCTAGCGAAGAAATATCCACGATTGGAGGAACTAGAAATGTTAAAGCGAAACAATTGCGTAAAATTACGAAAGGAGGGTTGGAATCCTTTCGCTATCATCAAAACAGAAAAACAAACCACGAAGGCCACGAAATTAGGGACTAATTGAGTCAAGGACACACTGAATATTCTTAAAATATCAAGAAATAGGGCAGACAACGGAAGACGCAGACCACTATTGCTCGGGCAGCGACGTCCATATCAGAAAGAATTTGTACCTTAAAGGTATCCTCAGCAGGAACAATGAATTCTGAAACTCCAGTTTGCTCGCTCGAAGGATTAGAATGCAACCCTTCGTCGATAATGGAAGTGACATTCTCCCTAAAGGAGGAAGAAAATTTTCTTATAGAAGCCATTTTTTTTGGATCCTCGGAGGATATAAGTCGATAAAAGGAAAACTCTAAATGATGAACGACTAAGCAAGAAAATGACTGAGAAGTGAAAGGAAGTATAAAGTAAAAATGACAAACTTAATAGTCACCTATCAATGGAAGAGGCAAGCTAACCATGGGTAATTGGATCAATAACCAATGTAGTCATTTAGCTTCAGTCCTTATCGTGTCTAAAGCACATAATTCGGCCTCAAATGTAGACCGAGTCACAAGGTTTGCTTGGTTGACTTCCAGGAGACAGTGCCCCCACCTAGGGTAAAAACATAACCCGTACACCCATTGCTTCCGGAGTTCTTGGCTATCCAGCTAGCATCACTATATCCTTCAAGTATTGCAGGGAACCTGCCATATTGAAGAGATAGTGACATCGTGCTCTTCAGAGACCTAAGTACCTGGTCAAGAGCTTCCTAATGGGTTGGATTTGGACAACTTGTTTATCTTGTTAACTTTGAGACTGTAAACGAAATGTCTGGTCTCGTGCCATTTGCCAGATATTGCAAGCTTCCAATAGTTTGTGAATATCTTAATTGAGATACAGGAACACCATTTTCATTTTTAAAGAGAGCTACTGAAGGATCATATGGTGTTTTGGCAATTTTACATTCTTTATAGACAAATTTCTCAATTATCTTCTCAACATAGTGAGATTGAGAAACTGCTATACCCTCAGTTGACCGAGTCAACTTGAGTACAAAAATTACATTAGCCACACCCATATCCTTCATTTCAAACTTACTTTTTATAAATGACTTAGTTTCATTTATTATCTCAATATTAGATTCAATCAATAAAATGTCATCAACATACAGACATAAGATAATATATTTATCACCTTTAACTTTACAGTAGATGCACTTATCATTATCATTTACAACAAAGCCAAAAGATAAAATAGTTTTATCGAATTTTTCATGCCATTTTTTAGGAGCTTGTTTCAAATCATAGAGTAATTTAACAAGCTTACAAACTTTTTGCTCATTTCCAGAAGATACATATCCCTCTAGCTGATCCATATCGATTTCTTCCTCAATATCACCATACATGAATGCTGTTTTAACATCCATCTGGTGAATTGGAAAATCATATATAGAAGCCAGTGCGATTAGCACCCGGATTGTAGTCAAACGAGCAACAGAGGAATATGTATCGAAAAAATCGATTCCCTCTTTTTGCCTAAATCCTTTGGCAACTAACCTGGCTTTAAACTTATCTATGGTTCTATTAGATTTAAATTTCTTTTTAAAGATCCATTTACATCCAATCGTATTACACCCCGGAGGGAGATCGATTAGTTCATGTCCCTTTAGAGACAATAGAGTCCATCTCACTTTCGACAGCTACCTTCCAATGATTTGCTTCTTTCAAAGTCATTGCATCTTTGAAGGTTACAAGATCACCATCGATGTTGTAAGTGATAAAATCACTTCCAAAATCCCTGGCAATTCTAGCTCTCTTACTCCGTCTAGGTTCATCTGATTCAATCAGTACTGAATCATAACTACTTCGATTAACCCCCACATTTTTCATCTTTTCCACATGTTCAGGAATTGATGAAGATGTGAGGGCTGAATCTAAAGAATTATCATTAGGCATTCCCATTTTCATGGGGAATACGTCCTCAAAGAATGTAACATCACGTTATTCAACTATTGTGTTAACCTCTATGCCAGGAATTTTTAATTTTATAACCAGAAAGTTGAGAGCATAGCTTGTTTCCACATAGCCTATAAAGATTGCATCAACAGTCTTTGGACCTAGTTTCTTTCTTTTGTGCTCTGGAACTAGAACTTTTGCAAGATAGCCCCACACATGAAAGTATTTTAAACTAGATTTTCTGCCTTTCCAGAATTCAAACGGAGTGTTTTCATTATGTTTTAGAGGAACTCTGTTCAGAATATGGCAAGCCGTATTCAAAGCTTCTCCGCATATATATTTAGGCAATCCAGAATTCAAAAGCAGACTATTAATCATATCTTTAAAAGTTCTATTCTTTCGTTCTGCTATCCCATTTGACGAAGGGGAATATGGAGGAGTCTCTTCGTGAATAATGCCAAAATTTCAGCAATATTCTTCGAACAAATTATACTCATATTCTCCACCTCTATCTGATCTTAACATTTTAAGTTTCTTACCAGTTTGAGTTTCAGCTTCATTCTTAAACGTTATGAATTTTTCAAGTGCTTCAGATTTATGTTCTAATAAATTAACATAACAGTATCTACTGCAATCATCTATAAAAGTAATAAAGTATTTCTTATTATCTTTAGTTAAAACTCCATTGAATTTACAAATGTCCGTATGAACCAAATCAAGTATTTCAGAATGCCTTTCAACCGATTGGTATGACTTTCTTACTGGTTTTGCCTCAACACAAATGTGACATTTGTCTTTATAGTTTATTTCATGTTAGGGGATTATATTTAAATTCATCACCCTTTTAACAGAACCAAAATTTAAATGTTCTATCTATCTTGCCAAACATTAGAAGATTCAATTTCATTCACAACAGGAAATTCAGAAAATTTATTATAACCAACATTCTCAACTCTTAATTTAAATAAACCATCATCTAAATAACCTTTACCAACAAAAGTCCCATAATACAGAATTACGAATTTATTGGACTTAAAGTTCATTTCGTAATCCTCCCTAACTATTACAGAACCACTTATTATGTTTCTCCTGATCGTAAGAACATGATGCACCCTTTATATTGATAGTATGCGCCCTGAGGGAAACTTCAAGTCCACGCGTCCTATCCCTAACACTTTGGCAGCACTTGAATTTTCTATTGTCACGGATTTTCCATCAATTGGCTGATAAGACACAAATAACAATTTATCAGCACATAAATGTAAATTTGCCCCAGTGTCAATTAGCCAAACATATGGTTCATAAATAGTAAGAGTTTCAGGTTTCATGGAAACATACCCACCAACAGAGTTTTCTGGAGCTTTAGGTCCACTAGTATCTCCCACAACCATGTTTACCATAGCCGGAACTCTAGTTTCACCAATATCTCCCACAACCATGTTGACTATAGCAGGTGTAGTAGACTCAGATTTGGCTTTGGACTTTCTGATAGGACACTCCTTAGCCCAGTGACCCATCTGTCCACAAGTCCAGCATGGTTTGTTTGCATTTGGTTTTCGTTTTATTTTTAGGTTTATTTATGGATTTGGAGTTGTGGTTTACATGGTTCACTTTTTTCTTTCCAGTTATCATATTTGCCTTAGGATGGTACTCAATAAGAACACCATGAGTTTGGTTTTTGTGTTCCTCTTCGATACTTATGGCAATCATAAGATCATCAAGAGCCATCTTTCCCTTTTGATGTTTTAATGTCATGCCAAAGTTTTCCCAAGATTTGGGAAACTTATCAATAATTGACATAACCAAAAATTTATCTGGAAGTTCCATTTCAGCCCGCAGTTCGTGAGAAGGTAAAATGACTCATCCTTTGTTGCACCTGGCATTAGAATGAGAGTGCTCAAGATTTTTCAGTTCATGCGTTTGTTCAGTTACAGACTTTTATTCAACCATCTGAAATTTCAGGAACATGGAAACAAAATACTTTTCGAGCCCTTGCTCTTCAGTATTATATTTCCTATCCAATTCGTCCCAAAGAGACTTAGTTGTATATGAATCAGAACAGTACACGTCGAAGAGTACATTCGATAAAGCAGAAAGAATGACTCCTCGACCAATTTGGTACCGTTCTGACCATTCAGCTATTTGATAAGTCTTTGGGTCGGTTTCAGTTGGTTCAGGTCTAGTCACCTGAATAACCGACGAAAGTCCCTTCATCGTAAACCAAATTTCCATAAGCTGCTGCCAACTCTTAAAAAATTGGCTTGAAAACTTTTCCGGTAAACCGGATAAGTTGGCTTTTGTGGCTGGCATGGACAAAGTACCGGAGCCTCATGCAGATGACATGATAATTTTAAAACACAAATATAATTTCTTCAAGATTGTTGCAAAAATCAGTTTTAAAATGATCAAAATCTGAACACAAATCTAATTTAAAACAAACCAATTTGGACAGTAAAGGAAAACATAACCAGTTAAATAACTGAACAGATAAATTTAAACGGACTTATCTCACAATTATGTATAGTAACATAATTGATCCAACCAAATCGCAGAAATGAGTCTGCTTGCCTTAAAGAAATTATGAACCCACCTTCGGTGCAATTCGGAATCACGAACACTTCTTCCAGGATAATTTGGCCACAGGAATTCCTCCACTGCACAGTAGCAGAAATTTCACCTCGAAGAACACTCAGAAGCAAAATAGCCAAAAGATGATTTTTCAGATTGTTTCGGAGAGAGAACAGAGAGAATAGTGTTTGTGTTGGTGTTTTTTTTAGAGCTAAAAAACAATTAAATCTGAATAAAATGGCTTCAATGATGAGAAATGTTTCATCAATTCAACTTCTGTAACTAAAATGTTACATAATTGAATCTCAACTGAATTATTCAAATTTAAAATTAATTATTTATTTTAATTTAAAATTCCTCCAAAAAATAAGTCCGAGACTAGATAATTGGCCCAATTGCCTTGAAGAAATTATGCATTTAGATTAACTATAAATGCATGATGATTTTATTGAAATAATTAAATCTAATATCATCATTTTTACCAAACATTATATTAAAATAGGAGTAGTAATCAAACCATTGTTTGTTTCTGTTACGTCCCCAATGGACATTAATTTAATACATTAACATTGCTAATAAATTAGATGATTATTTTGTTGGAAAAATCAGTTTTAAAATGATGAAAATATGAATACAAATCTAATTTAATAAAAACAAACTAATTTGGACAGTAAAGGAAAACATAATCAGTTAAATAATCGAACATATAAATTTAAACGAACTTATCTCACAATTATGTATATTAACAGAATTGATCCAACGAAATCGCAGAAATGAGTTTGCTTGCCTTGAAGAAATTATGGACCCACCTTCGGTGCAATTGGGAATCACGAACACTTCTTCCAGGATAATTTGGCTACATGAATTCCTCCACTGCACAATAGCAGAAATTCCACCTCGAAGAACACTCAAAAGCATAATAACCAAAAGATGATTTTTCAAATTGTTTTAGAGAGAGAACAGAGATAATAGTGTTTATGTTGGTGTGTTTTTCAGAGCTAAAAAACACTCATATATGTAGCTGCTGGGGAAGCCATTTGCAATTTAAACCTCCAATTAAATCTGAATAAAATGGCTGCAATGATGAGAAACGTTTCATCAATTCAGTTTCTATAACTGAAATGGTACACAATTGAATCTCAGCTGAATTATTCAAATTTAAAATTTAAAACTAACTCCTCCAAAAAGATAAGTCCAAGACGAGACAATTCGCTCAAATGTCCGAGCCCAGCCCAGTTCAGTTCAGTTCCGATCCGAGCCGAGTCGGGTCGAGTGGGCGGCGGCGCTCGTGTGGTGTATTCATATGACCCTCTTTGTAAAGACTTATATCAAGTCTATACACTTAGTTCATATATACTAGTACATCATTTTTACCAAACATTATATTAAAATAGGAGTAGTAATCAAACCATTGTTTGTTTCTGTTACGTCCCCAATGGACATTAATTTAATACATTAACATTGCTAATAAATTAGATGATTATTTTGTTGGAAAAATCAGTTTTAAAATGATTAAAATATGAATACAAATCTAATTTAATAAAAACAAACTAATTTGGACAGTAAAGGAAAACATAATCAGTTAAATAATCGAACATATAAATTTAAACGAACTTATCTCACAATTATGTATATTAACAGAATTGATCCAACGAAATCGCAGAAATGAGTTTGCTTGCCTTGAAGAAATTATGGACTCACCTTCGGTGCAATTGGGAATCACGAACACTTCTTCCAGGATAATTTGGCTACATGAATTCCTCCACTGCACAATAGCAGAAATTCCACCTCGAAGAACACTCAAAAGCATAATAACCAAAAGATGATTTTTCAAATTGTTTTAGAGAGAGAACAGAGATAATAGTGTTTATGTTGGTGTGTTTTTAAGAGCTAAAAAACACTCATATATGTAGCTGCTGGGGAAGCCATTTGCAATTTAAACCTCCAATTAAATCTGAATAAAATGGCTGCAATGATGAGAAACGTTTCATCAATTCAGTTTCTATAACTGAAATGGTTCACAATTGAATCTCAGCTGAATTATTCAAATTTAAAATTTAAAACTAATTCCTCCAAAAAGATAAGTCCAAGACGAGACAATTCGCCCAAATGTCCGAGCCCAGCCCAGTTCAGTTCAGTTCCGATCCGAGCCGAGTCGGGTCGAGTGGGCGGCGGCGCTCGTGTGGTGTATTCATATGACCCTCTTTGTAAAGACTTATACCAAGTCTATACACTTAGTTCATATATACTAGTACACACAAATATAAAGGTCAATGTGGGACAAATGAAGAGTTTTTAACTCTTCAACTTCCTCACAAGGCTTTTATAATTTGCCAATTAGTCTTAGACCAATGTGAGACAAGCCCACATACACATTATCTGTTTGAAATATTATTTTTCCCACTTTATATATATATATATAACAATTTATTTATGGATTCCAACCTTGTAATTAGGTATCTATCCATATAATTACAACACGTTTTGTTTGGTACTTCCACAATATTAATTGTTTGAGCTGAAATAAAGTTTCACTAGCTAGTTGTCATTTTGCCGACATCTTTGTACTTTGCCAGACCTTTTATTAGTGCATAATCCAATATCATTTTCGTTATAATTACTTTCATGTGTATGTCTGTCTCGTGACGAAATTCTTGATTTTGGCAATAATATTTGATACTTGAATGATCATATTTGATATCCTATATTTGTTGTTTGTCTAACTTTTTTTTTATAGAGATGAACACCGGTGAACGAGATATTCATTTGATGTCAATTGATCCGTTTGTACTCACTCTACAGAATAAGCATCATTTTAGTCATATTTAGAATGGGCATGAGTTGAGGCCCTCAATTGTCGTCGTGCGGACTCGTGCCTTAATACCATTGAGGCTCATTTCGACCATAGAGTGATGCCATATTTGATAAGCTCCGGATTTTATTGAGTTTATTGTATCGGAAAAATAAAATATGATTGATAATTAATTACTGGCTTGATGGAGTGATGGCATGAAGAGATTCGTACATTTCTTCTAGACATCGGCGAGGCTATCATTACCCTACAAAATGTAGACGTAGGAGTATTACTTGGTCTTCCGATCGAGGTACACCTTCCAAAATGTACGATGTCAGAATGGCAGGATCTGTGATGGCCCGACTCCGCGGGTACAGTAAAAATTATTATTATTTTGAAATTGTGTTAAAATATCGAAACTTTTTTTTTACCGAAACGATAAATTAAAGGTTTTAAGCAGAAGCGGTTTGAAACAAAATGAGAACATTTTAAATTACTAAGTTTTTGACAAAAAAATAAAATCAATTTTATTAGTAGAGGTTCAAAGCAGAAGCATTTAATCATAACATATCAAAAGATTTGAAGAAAATCAACCGAGAGAGATAAATAATTAATTATAAAAATCTTGTATATTTTATGAAAATATAATTCTACTTTAATGATGCAAATATTATAAAATTTTTTTTAAAAAAACCGGGAAAGAACCTAAATCGACAATAAAAAAAATAACTACTCTCCCAAATACTAGGGTGAGACCGCAACCGTGATGACTTAACTGCAACCCGATAATTATTTTTCAGAACACCTGAAACTGAAAAGAATGAAACATGAAACGCATAAGTTGATCGTCCAACTTAGTGAGGCTATGTGCGAATTTGCATCGTGATGTATGGATGCAACATATTATACAACATATGCATGTTAAAGCAAATTAAGCATATATTCAAAAGGGAAGAAACACGGAATTCACATAACCAAGAATTGTTGATGCCATCCTCCACTTACCCTCTATCCTCAATCTGATATCCATCCAAACACAACAAATAAACAAGTGACCTTACTATCTAATATGCATCGACATGTCTTTCCCTAAGTTCGTCCTTACTCCCCAAGTGTTCGTCCCCACTTGGATTGTAAGCTCAGGCCTATGGGTAACCATGACAATTCCTTCGGCCCTTGTCGCCCAGGTTGGCATCGGATCCATATACCAATCAAAAGGGGCCCAAACAAAATCGGAAACAAACGAAAACACAAAATCGGAAACTGATGGAAACATAACATATTATCAACATTTAACAACTTATCAAATTCAAGTTTTAGGTGTCATGATATTTTAGTAAAATATATATTCAACTAGTAGATTTGGATGTAGAATGCATTGGGATTATCATGTTGATATACTAAGTATTTCATGCGAGTGATGTTGACCTAACAAGTCCAATCTATTTGTGACAACCTGCAAGAGAAATTAGAATATAACACATGCTTTGATTATCAAGAACATAAGTAAATGTTTGACTCGATCTACTAGCACATCGGACCGACATACAAATTCAACACACAACGCTCACCTTTGTCGCTTAGTATAACGATTAAAATTTCACAATGGAAGCGTATCCGAATCCTGAGCAAGTACGTATACGACTTAGAATTTATCTAATAAACTTACTTAAACATAACTAATGAAAATCCCACACAAGGATTTCCTAAACTAATGAAAATACCCTAAAAAATTAGAAAAATAAACTTTCTTGAAAAGTAATTCAAGATCCAAGCATCTAAGTAATATTTAAAAAGTCTAATATTAAATATAAAATCAACAACTTTTCACAAAATCTACAATAAATAAACAAAAGTTCTTCAATATATACTTTAAACACTAAAAAAAAATTGGGCTTCATCTACGGCAGATTCCATTGGTGAAGCTTTGATTTCCGTTGGTATTCATGTGTAGCGACGCTTTTTTTCGGTTAGTTGATTCATAGGTGAAGGTCCCATAGGTAAATGAAGCAACGGTTTTTTTCCCGTGGGTAAATGTTGCGAAGATTCATTTTTATTGGTATTTTTGTTGGAAAAAGCGTCGGATGAACGATCGGGCCTGAATATTTTTTGCGGACAATTTTTTTTTTGGGAATGCGTAGGAAAATTACTAACTGATTTTCAACAGCATAAATTTGTTGGTATTCTGTCGCCAATCCGTTGGAAACGTTGTGACGGAATATAGCATCAAAATTATTCCCTTAGATAAAATATGTCGGTAATTTGTCGCCAATCGGTTGGAATCATTCCGACGGATTTATCATCGAAATGTTTGCTTTAGTTTATTTTTGTCACTAAATTGAAGGAAATAAGTTTGAACCTAGTGACAACTTATTTGTTGTTGATTCCGTTACTAGTAATCGGGTCGGAGCAAAATTTTGAACATCAACTTAGAATTGACTGAGTCGTTCCTAGACGTGCCTGAGCCTGACCCGGGTGCCTAGGTCTCGCCTAGGCTTGACTGAGGCACCTAGGCCATGCTTGGTTCTAGCCCAGGCGCCCAGGCCACTCATAGGGCTGCTCTGGGCGCCTCTGTATCGCCTAATCGCAAATGCCATTCCTAGTTCTGGCCCGGGCGCCTGGATCACTCAAGGGGCTGCCTCGAGCTCGCCTAGGTTTGGCCTAGGCACCTAGGCCGTGCTTGGGTCGTGCCTGGGCCACTCATAGGACTGCCTTGGGTGCCTAGGTCTCGCCTGGGCTTGACCTAGGCAATGAGCGCCCAGGCGACTAGGCAATGTGTTTTTAATTAACTTGTTGAACATGAGATTTGAACCCTTGACCTCATATTTACATATTAAAGGATCAAAGCATTTGAGTTTGACTACTTTATTATATTTTCATTAGACAATTAATGAGCCAACTAAGAGTTTATTTCATCAATCTCATAATTTTTTTTTTCAATTTCATGGATTGAACCCATTTTTTCATTGATTTCACTTTTTTCCCCCAATTCATTGATTTAACTTTTTTTATCGATATAACTAGTTTTCTCCTTAATTTCATCAATTTAAATCGTTGTGACCAATTTAACTAGTTTTTCCACCATTTTCATCATCTTTTTACTAATTTAATCAATTTAAATGACTTTTTACTGATTTAACTCGTTTAATCGTCGTTATCACTAGTTTTGTTGACTTAACTATGTTTTTTTAAATTATCTCTAGTTTTTCTCACTAATTTCACCAATTTATATCATTGTTTTTTCAATTTGACTCATCGATTCAACCCATTTTATCATCCGTTTCACCGACTTGAAATGTTATGGTCTTATTTAACTCATTTTTTCGCCAATTCACATGTATGTTGCTCACTTCATATTTGAACACTCGAAAGTTATAAGCGGTTCTATTTTCCGCATGACCCTATATAGTAACATCCACGATTTTTGGTCCAACATTTTCTTTCTTAGGTCTTGGTACCGCTTCCTTTGCCAAGCACCTCCACACTTTGAGGTTTTTATAGTTTATTTGTCTACCTTTACATAAATCATACGGAATATTATCATTTTTCTTGTGCGGAACTCTATTTAATATATACGGTTAGCCATAAATAGAGCTTCCCCTCACAAATTCTTAGGTAAACCCGAATTCAAAATAATACATTGATCATGTCTCTTAAGGTTCGGTTTTTCCTTTCGGATACTCCATTTGATTGGGGTAAATATGGTGCCGTTGTTTAATGAATTATCGCCGAGTCGGCACACAACTGTGCAAAGGGATATTCATATTCACCACCTCTATCAGATCTAAGAATTTTTATCTTCTTATTTAACTGATTTTCCACTTTAGCATTGTATCTTACAAAAGCATTTATTGGTTTATTTTTCATACTCAATAAGTAAACGTAGCAATAATTGTACAATCATCAATAAATGTGATGAAACACTTTTTCCCTCCTCGAGTTGGAGTTGACTTGAGATTGCACAAGTCTGTGTGAATTAGCTCTAATGGTTGTGAGCTCCTTTCCGCTGAAGGGAAAGGTTGTTTCGCAAACTTTGCCTCAATGCAAATTTCACACTTATAAGATTTATCGATATCAAATTTAGGAATTAATCCTAAGTTTGCTAATTTTTTTCATTTTTCTAAAATTAATGTGACATAATCTATCATGTCAAAGTAAAGTGGACTCAAGTAAATATGCAAAAGAATTATTATTATTAATAAACTTGTCATTTTTTTCAATAACGGCTACATTAACCTTAAATAGGCCATCAAATAGATATCATTTGCCTACATACATACCCCATTTGGTCAGCACAAATATATCTGACTCAAAGGCTAATCTAAAATCTTTCTTAGTTAAGACAGAACCAGAAAATTTCTTCCTAATGTCCGGAACATGAAGAACTTCATTGAGAGTAACATTTTTTCTTGAGGTAAATTTGAGAACCATTTCTCCTTGTCCCTCCACCACGGAGTTAGCAACATTTTCCATGTACAACTTATTTTCATGATCAAACTTCTTGTATGAAGTGAACATGTTTATGTCATATAGCAAACGTGACAGGTAGCTCCAGTATCCACCCACCAGCCTTCGATTTTACTTGTCAAGAATGATTCAACAACTGCAGATAAGTGCATGTTATCGATGTCAGATGGAGCTAGGTTAATGCTAACATTTGCTTCATCCTTCGGCTGAGCACGACTACAACAATCCTTCGGAATGTGTCCATTCTTTCCATATGTGAAGCAAGCTCCATTGAAATTTCGCTTTTTGTTACCCTTTTGTCCTTTGTTGGAGGTATTGACTTTATGCTTCTGGCTTTTCTTTGAGCCCTCTACGACATGAACCTTCGCCTCTCGGGGCTAAGACATAGCCACATAGTTACTGCCGCCCTTGTCAGTATACCGATTATTTTCCTTGGTTTTCAGATATTCTGTGAGATCTTGCAGATTCCAATTTGCAACAGATTTCATGTGCCTCAAGTGATGCTTGAACCCTGTCCAACTAGGAGGAAGCTTGCAAATGATGCAATCAACCTAGTAAGACTCGATAAGTTCATGCCCTTTGATAAAAATAGTGTCCGGCAAGCCAACTGTATGGCTATCATTTAATGTAATAAATGAAGGAACTATTCAACTGAGATTAATAAATGCACTTTATTATATGGTCAACTTTATCTTATGTAATAATTATCTACGCATAATGATAGAAGTCCTTATAAAAAAGGCCTATGAGACAACCCGTGGACTGATCTCCAAGGCCCTGATCTAAAACATATTCAAGAGTCGTAGAATCCAATCGAGATAGGACATCGTTGGATTCGGTTAGACTCTCACTAATGTGTATACTCCGATGAACTGGAGAACGCTGGGGTCCACGAGCGTGACTGTAATAGTCGATACACATAAGTGGGTGACTTACTGGGATGGCAAGTGCACTGAATACCCCAATTAGGAAATAACTCACCATGGAAGCGGTAGTCACATATCGGGGTTGAAGTTATTCCAATTTACGATAGTATACGGGGAACGATCCCTAATTCTTGAGGTGATAGGGTTTATCTGGTACGAGAACGTCTATACTTAGATATGAGTTCCGACCTACTGTAGATTACCAGAAAGTCTCTGTGGACTCATGTTGGGTATAGAGAAACTCGTATGCAGGTTCATATCATCAACAAAGGATCCATTGACCCGACTTGATAGGTTGGGAATTTCTCCTATGGATTTCTGTGAGAAATTAATTCTGATAAAAACGTTGGCCAAGGTATCTGACGACTTTATGAAAGTAGCTCATAAAGATTAAGTCAAAGAGAATTATTTCGAGACCATAATACATAAGGTCAAGACAAAGGAAAAAGGGACCGACGAAAAGTCTATACCCTTTAAAGTCTCGACTGGGAGATTGATCAATGGAGAGATTATGTCGTACATGGAACTTGTAAATGAGTTAAAAGGTTCACTGAATTAATTCACCAGTGATTGGGCTCCATGGGCTTGTGTCAAACATCGACCGTGGAGTGTGGGAGAATTCCCACATTGGCAGGGGTGCTAATTTTGGAATGATCAGTCGACAGAGTGTTCGATTGATTTAGAGTATTTCATACTCGAGTAATTAAATAAATATTTAATTATAACCCACGGGCAATTATGTCATGAACCTATGGGGGCATACACAATACATATGAAGCGAAAGCGAAGAAAGGAAGAGCAACTTGATTTAACCGAAATTCGCGTGGTTTAGTTAAATCAATGATAATTATACGGGGTTTAGATTAAATTCGAATTAGTGGGCTAGTTAGTTTATTCCGGATGGATCAATGATAACGCCGTAAAAACGTCATTATTACCTATCTCTTTAAGCCCAAAACATCTTGTTTTGATCCGAGTTTATGTGTGTCTTCGCGTGTTTTCTTGTCTTTTGTGCTTTTGGCCCTTTGTTCGGCCTTTGTTCGATTTTTGTCTTTTTGTTCGTGTTTTGATCGTTTTCTCCGTGGTTTGTAGGTATTAACATCTTAGAGAAATTCAGAGTTGCGTATCAATGATGCGAGTCGCTCTACCCACCCCTTCAAAGGAAATAGAACCCGAAGCAAATTGTACAAGAATGTAGATAGCTGCTCACTAGAACATGCATAAATATTTCATGGATGATTCAAATGAGCTTAATTTTGGATATGTCATAGATGAGTGAGTTAGCTACGCTATGGACTTTACGGATCCGGATTCGGAGTTCAGAATCAAAAGATATGCTGCTCCGAAGAAAGTGTGGCAGAGCAGAAAATCTGCAGGAAGCCTACGGCACAAACCTCGCGGCCGCGAGGTCCTACCTCGCCGCGGCGAGGTCTGCTGCCATTTTTCTGCGCATTTTTGAGGGAGTTTTGTGTACATTCCTCCCTTTCCCCCACTTGTAATTCAAAACTTCTTGGGGGAATTTTTGGCCTTAGTTGCCATAGTTTGGAGGGTAACTTAGGCAATGGAAGTTGGTAGTTTTTGCTAGGTTAGAAGGTTAGGAGGAAATCATTCAACAACATCTACATACTTCACTTTACATCTTGCCCCCTTTGAAGAAAAGAGAAGGGTTTGCACTTTGGAAAGAAGAACAAACACTTGGACTCCCCATTGAAGATAAAAAGGCTTGAGGGAGAAGTAGTTGAAGATCTCCACCACTAAGCCAACTCTAACTCTTTTACTTTGTTCATTTACATTTATGGTTTTCATTAATGTAATGAATGATATATTTATTGTTATGAGTAGCTAATCTCCTTTATTCTATGTTTTTATTGATCCTATGTTTGGTTCTTGATTCTTGATTAAATGATGAGTTAATGGTTGTTGCTATGCTTGTATACAAGTGTTTGTTAAACTAGTTTGAGCTTTTGTCAACTTGTGGTTTGATCAACCATAGGATGAAATGAATTGATCTTTAATTGCTAGGCATAGTGGATTAAAGATTAGATTGAAAAACTAGGTTGTGATTTGATTTTAGGATAGGAATATACCTAGGTCATTTCATGTTCTAATAAGGTTTGGAATTAATGCATCACTTAGGCTTAATCCTTTTAGACATAAATTGGATTAGTCTACTTTGGTAGGTTCGTACACTATTCGGAAGATACGTATGAATATTTTATGAAATCTTGAACAACAAACATGAGTGTGGTTGTCAATTGTTGAGTCGTTTATCTTGAATTGAACTAGGTGACGTAAAATCGTAGAAGCCTTTACATATATTAAGTCAAGTGTTAGTTTCCTTAGTCACCTTAATTGAGTTGTAGTATCAAAACCACCATCACCTCACCAAACTCAACTTACAAATCTAAGTCGAAGTAACAAGACGTTAGTTGGTAATTAATTGAACAATTCCTCGTGGGTTCGACACTCATTTATCACTTTATTACTTGTAACGACCGTATAATTGCGTGTTTGCGTATTAGTATTTGGAACGGAACAAGTTTTTGGCGCCGTTGCCGGGGAGTTGTAACGATTATTTGCCAATTTTTATTCTTGTATATCTTAGCTTGGATTTGTTATTTACGTTGTGATCTTTGTCTTCCTAGGTACGATGGCCTACAATGATTGCTATCCAAGGTCAAACGAGGGACGATCACTTTGTTATTGTATGCATTGCATGGGGGAGAGCACAATCGCCGGTTGCCCAATGATTCCAACTCATTTTCAATATGAGAATTCATACATGGGTAATCATTATGAGCCGAGTCCCACTTACAATGGCTACAATATCGAATGGGGAGATGGCCCGTATTATCCAAGGAACAATGAGTGGGGAGGTGGACCACACCCGGATATGATGATGACTACCCCATTCATCCAACCGAGCTATCATGAATATTCTCAACCTCCGGTAGAGGCACAATCATCTCTGGAAGAAGCATTCACTAAGTTCATGGAGCACACCACCAAATACATGGTTAACACTGATTCTAATATGGAAGAGATTTCCAAACAGTTGCAAGAAGACTCGAGGGCATTAAGGGATCTTCAAACACAAATGGAGCAAATCTCACAAGCCTTAAGCATAAGAACCCCGGGAGCTTTGCCGAGTACAATTGAATCAGTTGCTCCTAATGAAAGTTTTAATGAACCGAGTGAAATGTTCGAAACAAATGGGCTTCATACTTGAGAGGAAGAACAAGGTGGATCGAAAGAGCTTGCAAAGAAAGATAAATTCATCATGGATGAAGGGTCTGATCAAAAGGTTATCAAATATTCTTATGTGGACTTGGTTATCCCCAAAGAAGACAAGTGGATCCACCCGAGCAAAGCAACGTGGATAATTATGGGTAAAGATTACAAGAGATTTGAACCGGGAGATAAAAGTTTTTGATTTGATATGAGGTTCAAATCCGTCCCAAAAGACCGCCGAATGGAAAAATTAAAGCGTGAGACTAATTTAAAAGCAAGGAGGCCGGGGCTCATACTTGATCCCGATGGGATCCTATACGATTATTGTTGGATGAAGATGAAGATGAAGATGAAAGAAGTCAAAGTTTAAGGGAAGGTTTTGATGATTTCCAAAACATCATAATCAGCTAAGTATGGAAAGCTTAGTTCCCTTAGAAAGATCTTTGAACAAGCCAAGAAGATATCAGAAGAGTTCAAAGACTAGAAGACTAGTGATCTCTTGCTGAAACAGCAAACAGAAGGGTGGGTCATCAGCCGAGTAAAATCAGATTAGTTCAGTATTTGATCAGCAGAGTACCTATCAGAAGGGTTGCTTCGATCAGCAGAGTGGAAGAGATCATGAGATCAGTTCAACGGTAATAAATGCACCTGATGTAATAAATGCTGAAAGAGAAGGGTAGTAATGGCAAATGATTGAAGATATCCTCGGATCAGCAGAGTGCATTTAATGCAGCATCTAATGTGATGGACAGAAAAGTACTGTACACAGTACGGATTGCTGCAGAGAGCCGTTTCAAAAGAGCTGAAGGATGGATTTGATTTGTGACTTGCCTTCAACGGTCACATTTTCATCTCCATGTATAAATAGAGCTGAATTTCAATCGAGCAAAAACACAACAACAATCAGAGATCGAAATTTTGAAGCAGAATTTCTCTAAGTCTCAAAAGCTCGAACAGCTCACTCGTCTGGTGGAAGTCATCTGTTGACAGAAACCCAGTTGAAGAAAACAGAAAAACATTATCTGAGTGATTTTGTAATAGCTGAGTGTTGTGCGAAGTTAGAATCCGTCTTTGTGAGTGATTCTACTTTAGAGGATAGGTTTTCTTTGTGAACTCCTATTGTGAGCTTACAGCCTTTTCATTAGTTGTTTAGGTGTAAGTGGAGAAATATTGTAATCTAAGTGATTATAGTATAACCCAGAATCTGTGTGATCTGGAAGAGTGGACTAAAGGATTTTTATCCATATAACCACTATAAAAATTCTTTGTGTTATCTTGCATTTAAAGTTTTCTTGCATATTTTAAAGTTTGCATTTTAAACACTTTGAATTAAACAAAAGATTTTATAAGGAGTTTGAAAACTGGGGATAAAATCTTTTAGAACTTAGTTTACTTGTGAAAAACACTTTCAAACAATCCGCTGCAAGTATACTCTTGGAAAACTGTTTTGCTGAAAAACAGCTAAGTCATTGTAAGAAGAGTGGTCAGTCGTCTGTTCAAGATTTGTTCACGATCAGACTAGTCTGCTTACTGTTCTTCATCAGCTTAGTCTGCTGACAGAAGACTGAAAAGTTTTTAAGTTCAAAAATTTTCAGAGGTCTATTCACCCCCCCCTCTAGACCTCATCTGACCACTTGGGACCAACAAGTGGTATCAGAGCAGGTGGTTCATTAGAATCAGCTGCCTGATCAACGAGCTTGATCCAAGTGTTTTTCAAAGGTTTTCAAAACTTTTTGAAAAATTGATTGTATCAGCCATGTTCCCCACATTGCTGGTATGTCCTTTGAGGACTGGAAGATTAGAATGGAAATCTTTCTAGCAGCCTACAATGATAACATGTACACATGTATCATTAAAGGTCCATTCAGATTCACAAAGACCATCAAAATAAATGAAGTAGATACGGTTGTGGAGAAAGACCTTCATGAGATGACTCCTGAAGAAATAAAGCTTTACAATCTAGATAAAGTTGGGAGATTCATCATGACTAAAGCCCTGGATAATGATCGGTTTGACAAGGTCAAGCATTGCAAAACTGCAAAGGAGATGTGGGACAAAGTCAGAGATATGAGCGAAGGCAATGATGCTATAAAGGAGCATCAGCTCATTGTTGCCTTGGAGAAGCTGGATAACTTCAAAATGAAGTCTGGAGAAACCATTGATCAGATGGATACCAGATTCACCAGAACTCTGAATGAAGTTTTAAAGCTGGGAAAGACCTTCACTGACAAAGAGATCACTGTCAGAGTACTAAAGACTCTACCCCCAAAGTTCAACATGAAAGTGACAGCAATGGAAGAATCAAGGAATTTGGGAAAAATCTCTCTTACTGAGCTGTTTTCTGTACTCAAGGCATTCGAGTATAAACTGCCTAGGATGGGAATTGAAGAAACCTCAACTTCAGGACCCACAGCTGCACTAGTTGCTGCTGAAAACCAAAGAAGACCAGCTCAAAGAAATGCAGAAGTGGACTCATCTGATGAAGCCACTCTACTCAACAAAAAGGAGTACACTGCTGGAGATGTTGCACTGTTGATGAACAATTTCAAGAAGTTCTACAAGAGAAAAATGAAGAACAAATACAACAATGCTTCTACTTCTAAACCTAACTTTTCTTCTCAAGATAAAGATGACTATAAAGCAAAACTAATGTGTTACAACTGCAGGAAATTGGGACACTTCATCAAAGACTGCCCATATCCAAAAGCAGAAAAGTACACTGAAGAGGAGAAGAAAATGAGAAAAGAAAGAAAGCATCAGAGAGGCAAGGCTATGATGGCAGAAGCAGAAAAGCTAGCTGTCTACTCATCTGATTCAGATTCAGACACGTCTGATGAAGAATCGTCTGATGAAGAAAAACCTGCTCTCCTCTGTCTTATGGCAAAGGAATCTGATGACTCTGAGGATGAGGTAACTCCTCAAGAAAATGAACTGTTTAATTCTCTAGAGCAAATGATGTTAAATAATACTACTATTGCTGGAGAATTTGTTAAGCTTAAGGAAGAGATGAACTTGCTAAAAGAGCAAAATAGTTCACTGAAACTTTTAGCTGAAAAGCCAAAAGAATCAGCTGAATATAAACAGCTTGAGCAAGAGCATGAATCTCTGAAAGCTGAATGTGAGGTCTATAAAGGAAAAATCATGGAACTTGAGAAAATTATTGAGTCTCATGATAAGTCAATTGTTGCATCCATGCATACATCTAGTAAACAGGAGACACCTTTAGAAAAGGATAAACTAGAGTTGAATCATACTGAAAAATTCATTTCTGCTGACAATAGTAAGGTCATTCTGTATGTTCAAACTGCTAGACCTACCTCAACTGAGAAAGTGGTAAAGGAGAAGAAATCTCCTAAGGCTAAAAAGAGCAAAGAGCCTAGTGTAGGAAATCAGACTAGTAAGACCAAACAGCAGAGTCCTAAGAAGTCTGCTGATAAAACTAAAGTCAATCAGACTAGTGGTAAAACTAAGTCAAAATCATTTGAGCAAGCATCTAGTAAACCAAAGAAGCATAAGAACAAGAAAAATCAAAATGCTTGGTATGGAAATGAGCCATATTATGTGCAACCTGCTGCATATCATCATATGTATCATGCACCTCAATTTCCTAGTTACTATGCACCTTATCCTGCTCATCCAATGCATGCATATCCTGCATATCATGCATCTTACCCTGCTTATGAACACTATTCTTATCATACTGATCATCAACATGACTTATCTGATAATTATGATAAAAATGAAACTGTTCATGCTCCTAAAACTCAGAAACCTAAGAAGCCTAAGACATCAACATCTTGGGTTGTCAAAGGTGGAACTAATCCTTCAGGACCCTCTCAATAAGGGTACCTAAAACAATTTTATTTTTGTTTTGTAGGTTAGGATTAGGAGTAGGAGTAAAGTAGAGAAGATTTGGTACTTGGACAGTGGATGTTCAAGACACATGTGTGGAAACATACATGAGCTGACTGATGCAGTTGCTGTGGATGGTCCAAGTGTTACATTTGGAGACAGCAAAGAAGGCAAGATTAAAGCTAAATGAAGATTAATCAAAGGAAACATAGAGATATCTGACGTCTCATATGTTAAAGGCCTCAAATATAATCTGCTGAGCATAAGTAAATTTTGTGACAAGGGATATTCAGTCATCTTCTCAACAGATAAGTGCTATGTTGAACAGATTGGTACAAAGAAGGTAATTTTATCTGGAAGACGACAGGGAAATATCTACATAGTTGACTGGAATTCTGCTGACAAGAATTCAAGTATTTGTTTGGTGGCATCTGCACCAAGTGAAGTCAGTTGGCTATGGCACAAGAGAATGAATCATCTAAACTTCAAGACCATAAACAGATTAATCAAGAATGATTTGGTAGAAGGGATTCCAAAAGCAGTCATGAGCAAAGACAAGCTCTGTGATGCATGTCAGAAGGGTAAACAAATCAAGTCATATTTCAAAGAAAAGAAGCACCAATCTTCTGGAAGAATATTGGAGCTACTACATATGGACTTATTTGGACCCATTGATCCAGTCAGCAATGGTGGAAAGAAATACTGCCTAGCTGTTGTGGATGATTATTCAAGATATACTTGGGTGATATTCATGAAAAAGAAAAGTGAAACCAAGGAACATCTTACCAATCTGATGGAACTGATCCAGAATGAGAAGAGTATCAAAATACTGAAGATCAGATCAGATAGAGGGACAGAGTTTACAAACTCTACTGTTGAAGAGTATTGTAACATCAAAGGAATACATCATGAGTATTCAGCTGCAAGAACCCCTCAACAGAATGGTGTTGCTGAAAGGAGAAACAGAACACTGAAAGAAGCTGTCAGGACCATGATAGCTGAAGCTAAACTGCCACAAAGATTTTGGGCAGAAGCAACAAACACAGCATGTTTTACCCAAAACAGATGTATGATCAACAAAAATCAGAACAAGACTCCATATGAAGTTTGGAACAACAGAAAACCAAACATTCATTACTTTAAGATTTTTGGTTGTAAATGTTTTGTATTGAATAATGGGAAAAATCACCTTGCTGCATTTGCAGAAAAGGCTGATGAAGCTGTCTTTGTAGGATACTCTACTGTTAGTAAAGCTTACAGAGTTTTTAACAAAAGAACATTACTAATAGAAGAATCTATCCATGTAGTATTTGATGAGCCAAGTCAATCTTCTGAAAAGAATCAAAGTGTTAATCAAGATCTGTCTGCTGATTTACAGAAGCTAGATGTTGGAATAAATGAAGAATATGTTCCCATCATACTACCTAATCTCAGTTCAGCTGCAAACTCAAGTGCTGTTCAAAATCACAGTGCTGATTGTCTAACAGACGAGTTACTAACAGCTGACAGACCAGAGACTGTTCAACAGACTGCAAATGTTCAACAGACTACTACTGGAACTCCAACAGTAGTGTTGCAAGATCAAGACAGAGGACAACATCCTGATCTGCAACCTGATCTCAGATGGCTCAAGAATCACCCACCTGAGTTAGTCATTGGTGGTCCTTTAGATAGAGTGAAAACAAGAAGAGCTGCTGCACAAGATGCTATGTTTGTCACATTTCTATCTCAAATAGAGCCTAAGAAAATTGAAGAAGCTCTCAATGATTCCTTCTGGATTGAAGCCATGCAAGAAGAGTTGAATCAATTTGAAAGGAATGAAGTCTGGTACTTAGTTCCTAGACCAAGTCATCAAAGAGTCATTGGCACTAAATGGGTTTTCAGAAATAAAATGAATGAAGATGGTATTGTTACCAGAAATAAAGCAAGATTAGTGGCCAAGGGTTATTGTCAAGAAGAAGGAATTGACTTTGATGAAACTTTTGCACCAGTAGCAAGACTTGAAGCAATCAGACTGTTTCTAGCCTATGCTGCTTACAAGAACTTCACTGTCTATCAGATGGATGTGAAGTCTGCTTTTCTCAATGGAGAATTGCAAGAGGAAGTGTATGTTGAACAACCTCCTGGATTTGAAGTCTATCAAGAAGAGGACAAGGTATATCGTCTGAAGAAAGCCCTCTATGGACTGAAACAGGCTCCAAGAGCATGGTATGATACCCTATCTGATTTTCTTTTGATTAAAGGATTTCGTAAAGGTAAGGTAGATAAAACCTTGTTTACAATTGAAATGGAAAATCATATATTACTTGTGCAAATATATGTGGACGATATTATTTTTGGTTCAACTAACCAACAGATGTGTGATAAGTTCTCCAAGCTGATGCAGAATAAGTTTGAAATGAGCATGATGGGTGAACTTAACTATTTTCTTGGATTGCAAGTTAGACAGTTGCCTGATGGAATATTCATCAGCCAAGCAAAATACACAAGAGATCTGTTCAAGAAGTTTGGTATGGAAACTAGCTCAACAGCTACCATTCCTATGTCTACAAGTCTTCGTTTGGATAAAGATGAAGATGGCAAATCAGTGGACATAACCAAATATAGAGGCATTATTGGTTCATTGTTGTATCTAACAGCAAGTAGACCTGATATAATGTACTCAGTTGGAGTCTGTGCAAGATTTCAATCAAACCCCAAAGAATCTCATCTCTTTGCTGCCAAGAGGATATTGAAGTATGTTAAAGGCACTCAAGAATTGGGATTGTGGTATCCTAGAGAATCTGGATTTGAACTTGTTGGCTATTCAGATTCAGACCTTGCTGGCTGCAAGATTGACAGAAAGAGCACAACAGGTGCCTGTCAGTTCTTGGGCAGTCGTCTGATCTCATGGATGAGTAAGAAGCAAACCTCAGTTTCTATATCTACTGCTGAAGCTGAATATATAGCTGCTGGAGCTTGCTGTGCACATATACTTTGGTTGAAACATCAACTAGAAGACTACAACATCAAGATCAGTGGAATTCCAATCTACTGTGACAATACAAGTGCAATCTCACTTACTCAGAACACTACAAGTCATTCAAGGACTAAACATATTGAGATCAAACATCACTTCATTAGAGATCATGTGGAAAAAGGCAATGTTATGATTGAGTATGTTCATACTGACAATCAGATTGCTGATATTTTCACTAAACCTTTAAGTGAAGCAAGGTTCTCAACTCTAAGAGCTGAGTTAGGACTACTTAATTTGGATGCATAAGCTGAGGGGGAACTCATCAGAAGACTGGAGTTCAACAGCTTAGTCATCAGTTATTTTATTCAAGGATTAACTTTCAACAGACTAGTTAACTTATGAATTCTTAAAGACAGGGGGAACGTGTAAGACTAGCGGTACTTCTGTTCTAAAGATGAAATTTGTTAATGTCAGTTAGTTGAAGTTATGCTATCAGAAGATCTGTTCTTAATTCTTGAAGATTGAAGATTATTTTATCTTGCTGGATTGACAAACAGCAGAGGAAGATTACTAGCTATTGGCATTCTCTAGTAATATCAGATAACAGATCACTCGTCTGTCAGATAAGTTAAACTCTACTCATCTGATATCTTATATAAGCATGGTCATAAGTCGTATTTTTTAGAAACACGCTTTTATAAGTAACAGGTTAGTGTCGATAGAGTTTCCCGCCCATCTGACATTAAAATAATAAAATTGAAATCCGCGACTCTCATCCGCACGATTAAAAAAAACTGTCAGATTAGATCAACGGTTCTGATAAATCACGAAAACCTAACCAAAAGGAAACCTATAAAATCCGATCTGAACAGCATAGTCGTCTTACGCACACAAAAATTCTCAAACTCTCTAACTCTCAAACCCTTTTTTCGAAAGTTCACTGTTCTTTTGCAGAATCTACTCACTAATCTTGGAGATGGACAAGATTATTGATGGAAGATACCTTAACTATAGCAAATTCCATTTTTCGGGTACTGATTTGATGCGCTCACTGATGGAAAAGATTAAGGAAGCATCGTGGGTTCCAGTTTTGGAAGCTCATGAGGATAGAGTCTACCTGGAAGATGTGTATCACTTCTACACTACCAGGGAGTTCAATGATGCTAAAACCGTTATGACTGCTGTTATAGGTGGTAAGAAGGTTGCTGTATCTGCTGCTGTTCTTAGTGAAATCTACAAGCTGACAAATAAGGGAGGAGATGTGACAGACCTAGGGTCTGAAAAGGAGGAAGAATTCTGGGCTATTTGTGCGAAGAAAGGAGAAGAGATGACTGGAACCTTGATGAAGACTCAGCTGAAAGATGAGTACCAGAGGTTTGCGGATATTATTGCTAAGGTACTGGATTGCAGTACAAGTTCTTTGGATGGATTGCCTAGGAGAAGATACTACACAATGGTGTGTATCTACTATGGTTTGAAGGTTAACTGGGCTGCTCACGTTTATGAGCTGCTGAGTGACAAAAGGCATTCTCATGCCATTTTACTGAGTAATCTGTTTGCTTCACTTCAATGCCCTATGGGTGGTGGAAAGCAAACTCATGGTAGCAAAGAGTTCAAACTCTATGAACCAGTGAGACAGATAGTGGTTGCCCCAAAGAGAAAAGCTGCTGCAAAATCCAAAAAGACCCCTTCTAAGAAGAGCAAGAAGGTGGGTCAGACTAGTCAATCTGCTGAGCCAACAGCACAGTCTGCTGTTGTGGCTGGATCAGCACAACCTGAAGTTGAAGTCCCTGAGAAGGTGATAGATGACTTCACTGCTGAAGTTGAGAATATGAAGACAGGCTCGTCATCTGAAAAGACAGAGTCTGAAGAAGAAATTCCTCTTCAAAGGTTGAAGAGATTGAGAACAAGAAGTGAGGCAAGGGGACCCCCTGTTGCAAAACCCCCTGCCAAGAAGATTGCCAAGTCAAAAGCCAAGAGAAAGGTGAATTTCTCTGAAGAACCTGTTGCAACTGTTAGAGAAACAACAACTGAAGCAGAAAGACCATTGACTATTGAAGAACCTGCCACTGAGGCTGCTGTTGAAAAGATTCAAGAGCCTGCTGAAAAAGCTGCTGCTGATAAAGTTGTTTCCAAAGTTGGAGTGTCTACAGAAGACTCAACTGCTGCTCTATCTGCTGAAATTGAAAATGTACAGCAGACTAGTTCAACACTTGAAGGAGATGCACCTTTGTTGCATCCTACTCCAGTTGCTGCAATCCCTCTTCAAGCAATTGAGAGTCCTGAAACAAGGAGAAGAAGGACTGGCAAGATTGCTACTTATTTGACTGCTGCAGAAAAGAAAAGACAAGACGCTGCTGAAAAGCAAAGATTAGCTGCAGAAAAGGCAGAAGAAGAAAGGCTTAAGAGCCTGGAACTAAAAAGGCTGGAGGAAGAAGCCAGCAAAATGACTCAAGAGCAGAGAGATGCTGTTGAGGCAGCAGAGTTGGCTGCTGCCATTGAAGCAAGCACCAAGGATGCTCATGGACATCAGCATACTGGTGGGATAGCTATTGGTGCACCAAGGGATCCAAACAAACCAATACCAGCTATGCCTGCACCTAAGACAAAGCCAAAGAGGAGAGAAGAGATCAGACTGTCTTTGGAGATAGTCAGGGAAGATCCTGTTATCTTTGAAGAATTCCTAAAGAGGCTTGATGCTGAAAATGAAAGAGTCAACCGCCTGACACAGTTCAATAATGAGAAGATCAGATACAACAGGTGGAGGGAATTCAGACTGACAAAGAGTCCAGCTGAAATGACCAAATGGAAAGTCTTTGCTGCTGAAGAAGCATGGGTATTGAAGTGGCTTGAGACAGGTTCTCTCATTCAAGCACTTGATTCAGAATTCTTTCTGGACAGGTTAAGAATGAGAATAAGCCATGTAGTTAAAGCTGAGGCCAAGAAGATCTTTGAGTCTATTGCTGAAGATTATGATGATTCAGTAGACCTCAAAGAAAGATCTATCAAGTTGGCTATTGCTCAAGCAATGGAGCTTTGGGCAAAGAAGTCAAGGAAGTTAAGAGGACAACCAAGCTCACTGGTCCCACTTCCAAACATCAAACACATTGTCTATGGTCCAAACATCAAACCCTATGAGGAGCTGCCTGAGGAACCTTCATCTACTTTTATTCCTCTTGATAATTT
Organism: Penstemon eatonii; assembly: GCA_038501285.1. Lineage (NCBI taxonomy): Eukaryota > Viridiplantae > Streptophyta > Magnoliopsida > Lamiales > Plantaginaceae > Penstemon > Penstemon eatonii. The sequence goes on along the minus strand of CM076710.1, from coordinate 32,418,018 downwards.
TACTTGGATTTCTAACAGGTCAGCTGTGGACAATGAAGGATTGATGAGGACAGTTGAGACTGTCAAGAAGATTGTATCCCCTGCTGATAAGGAAAAAGCAAAGTCTTCTGATCAACCAGAGCAAAAAGAGGGTACATCAGACCCATCTGATCAGAACAAAACACAGGGTGATAAGTCTGATGCTGCTGATGACTCAAAGAAGGAAGAAGAAATTCCAGCAGATCAGATTAAGGACAAAGAAGTTGCTGCTGAAGGAGATGATCAAGCTAAGGAGAAGGAAAGCACTCCAAGCCATGCTGATAGATCAGCAGATCAATCTCTTGCATTGACAACTCAACCATCAGAGCAACTTATGAAAGAAACACCTGCTGCTACAACAGATGTGCCTTCAACTTCCCAAATTAATCAGACAAATCTGTTGGACTCCATCCAACAAATGATCACCAAATCTTTGAAGGATATGACGGGAGAATTAGCTGCAGAAGTGTTAGCTGCTGTTAAACAACCTGATCAGAAAGCTGCTGCTGTCCCAACAGATCTGATAGAAGACACTGCTCAGAATGTTAAATCCATTTGTCAAGATATGGATATACTTAGAAGACGGACTCAGAGCACTGCTGAAGGTTGGAAACAGATTGAACAAACTGTTGAATTGGCCCTCCAAGCAGAAGATGAAGTCATGGGAAACATGATGAAAGACTTCAAGGCTTCATCAAATTGGATTCTGGGAACTCAAATCCAATTGGGTGATCAAGGAGAAGATCTGCTCAAGGAAATGAGAGCATTCAAAGCCAATCAACTTAAACAACAAGCTCAGATCAATGCTATGGAAGAGAACATCAAGCTTCTCTGTGATTCACTTCTAATCACACCAGTTGTGCCACAATATCCACCTATCCCTGCTGATGATGACAAAAAGGGGGAAGAAAGGGTATTTGGACAGCAAAGAGTTGGAACCTCTTTTGTACTGGAAGCTGAAAATCAAGATGCTGAAGCAACTGAAGTGTTGGAAGAATCTGCTGGTGAGACTGAAAGAAATATGGGAGAATCAAGCAAACCAACAGATGAGAAGATTACAGAAGAAGAAGAGCAAGCTGAATTTGAAGAATCTGAAGCCAAAGCCAAGTCTGACAAGGAACTAGCTGCTGCCAAAGATTCAGCTGAAGAACAACTTGATCCAGATGTCAAGAAAAAGAAGCTAGAGCTGTTGAAGAAAAGATTCGTTGAAAACTTGGAAGCTGAGACTTCTAAGTTATCTGATGACGAATCTGAAAAAGAAAACAAGGAAGCTGAAGAAGAGAAGAAGGGAGAAGACTAGCTTAGACTAGATGTCTTTATCTTAAAATCCTTGTAATCTTTTAAAGTACTTTGCATCCTTTACTCTTCAAAACTTGTAATATGTAATCAGTTCAATCATCTATAAAATTGCAAGTTTGAATCCAACATACTATTTCTATCTCAGAAATTTTTGAGGATCAAAACTTTAGTTTAGGTACAGGTACTTAGCTGAAGTTTTGTCATCATCAAAAAGGGGGAAATTGTTGGATGAAGATGAAGATGAAGATGAAAGAAGTCAAAGTTTAAGGGAAGGTTTTGATGATTTCCAAAACATCATAATCAGCTAAGTATGGAAAGCTTAGTTCCCTTAAAAAGATCTTTGAACAAGCCAAGAAGATATCAGAAGAGTTCAAAGACTAGAAGACTAGTGATCTCTTGCTGAAACAGCAAACAGAAGGGTGGGTCATCAGCCGAGTCAAATCAGATTAGTTCAGTATTTGATCAGCAGAGTACCTATCAGAAGGGTTGCTTCGATCAGCAGAGTGGAAGAGATCATGAGATCAGTTCAACGATAATAAATGCACCTGATGTAATAAATGCTGAAAGAGAAGGGTAGTAATGGCAAATGATTGAAGATATCCTCGGATCAGCAGAGTGCATTTAATGCAGCATCTAATGTGATGGACAGAAAAGTACTGTACACAGTACGGATTGCTGCAGAGAGCCGTTTCAAAAGAGCTGAAGGATGGATTTGATTTGTGACTTGCCTTCAACGGTCACATTTTCATCTCCATGTATAAATAGAGCTGAATTTCAATCGAGCAAAAACACAACAACAATCAGAGATCGAAATTTTGAAGCAGAATTTCTCTAAGTCTCAAAAGCTCGAACAGCTCACTCGTCTGGTGGAAGTCATCTGTTGACAGAAACCCAGTTGAAGAAAACAGAAAAACATTATCTGAGTGATTTTGTAATAGCTGAGTGTTGTGCGAAGTTAGAATTCGTCTTTGTGAGTGATTCTACTTTAGAGGATAGGTTTTCTTTGTGAACTCCTATTGTGAGCTTACAGCATTTTCATTAGTTGTTTAGGTGTAAGTGGAGAAATATTGTAATCTAAGTGATTATAGTATAACCCAGAATCTGTGTGATCTGGAAGAGTGGACTAAAGGATTTTTATCCATATAACCACTATAAAAATTCTTTTTGTTATCTTGCATTTAAAGTTTTCTTGCATATTTTAAAGTTTGCATTTTAAACACTTTGAATTAAACAAAAGATTTTATAAGGAGTTTGAAAACTGGGGATAAAATCTTTTAGAACTTAGTTTACTTGTGAAAAACACTTTCAAACAATCCGCTGCAAGTATACTCTTGGAAAACTGTTTTGCTGAAAAACAACTAAGTCATTGTAAGAAGAGTGGTCAGTCGTCTGTTCAAGATTTGTTCACGATCAGACTAGTCTGCTTACTGTTCTTCATCAGCTTAGTCTGCTGACAGAAGACTGAAAAGTTTTTAAGTTCAAAAATTTTCAGAGGTCTATTCACCCCCCCTCCCCTCTAGACCTCATCTGACCACTTGGGACCAACAATTATTGGCCACCCTAAAAGAAAAGAGAAGCTTCAAGTCGAGCTCACGACTATAAACAAGCGCTTCTCGAGAGGCAACCCGAGCCTATTGCTTACTCCTTTGTTGTTTTGTGTTGTTTTCGTTTTTATTTTTGTTGTCATTTTTGCGTTTTGTGTTGTAGGTAAATGAGCGCGGGTGAAAGATCGAGGATTGACAAGCACAAATCGAGCGAGGTCAAGCAAACAAACCATGAGTCGTGAATAAAAGTAAGGTGAGTAGTTGTATTTTTAATCCAAAAAAAAATATTGACCTCGCCGCAGCGAGCTTCCATCTCGCGATGGAGGCAGTAAGATATGATAGAAACCTTGCCGCGGCGAGCTTCCACCTCGCCGTAGCGAGGTTCTGCCAGTAGCCTACGGCAATAAGCTCGCCGTCGCGAGCTTGTAGCTCGCGGCCGCGAGCCGTGCTTGAAAAAAAAAATTTAAAAACTACACTACTCACTCACCATTTTAAATGTCACACACAAACTCTCTTCCCTCTCTCACGATCTCTCAAGCTCACTCAGTCAATTCTTCCAAACTCATATAAATTTCTCTCTCAATCACATAATCTCCCAAATCCCACAAACAAGCCACCAATTCACCCCTAAAATCCTCCATTTTCATCATACTTTACCAAAAAAAGGGATTCAACACTCAAGGGTTCGAAAGGCAAAATTCTTCGATTCCGATCCAAAGGTAAGTGTGGCTTGACTTAATTGGTATTTGATTTAACGGAATTTCATCGGGTTAATTATATCAGTGAAATTATGATGTTGGAGATTCTCAATATATATATATATATTAAAGGGCTCTGTTACTTTATTCAGGATGGATCGATCTCAAGGAAGAAGAATTAAGTGAAACAATTAATAACACAGACAAACCACAAATATGAATTCTTATTATTGTATCATGAAAGCTAAGCTGCATATCATGAGTGTGTGTAATACAATGATTGACTAGGTATTTATATCACAATTAACCTAGTGTTACAAGGAAACTTAATTCTAATAGGACTCGTCCCATTGGTCCTTCTTGAGTCCGGATTTGTAGTCAGTTTGCAGAGGAAGGTCGTACCCCACAGGGTCGACGGATGCTCTTGAATAGGATTGTCTGGTCGAACCGAATATGTAATCCTTGGTCGACTCGGATATTATAAGGACTACGAAATAGCCCTCATCAGTACTCCCTCACTTCTTCGAGCGTATATGTAATAGAAGCTCGTAGAAGTAGAAGGTCAATTTCAACTGTAATTTCTATGAATTGTGCCTCGTTAAAAACCTTACTTAAGAAAAAACCCGATGGGAAAAAATCTTATGTAAGGAAAAGAGTACTACGCCTCATAGATAGTCGTTTTCTTGTCCCAATTATGAACCGCTACGTGTCCTTTTGGGGAAGTGTTTCCCTTTTTCCCATTTGGCGGGAATGCGATCAGCCGTGAGAAGTTCGAAACGTCTTTTCTCATTTCCCTATAAATAGGTGACTGTTATATTAGTCATTTTTACTTTATGCTTCCTTTAATCTTGCAGTCATCTTCTTGATTGGTCGTTTGTCTTTCCATAACTCTTTCTATCGATTCATATCTTTCGAGAATTCCAATAATGGCTTCTATGAGAAAATCTTCCTCATCTTTGAGTGAGAGAGTCGCTCCCATTGTCGAGGAGGTACCATATTCTAATCCTTCGAGCGAGCAGGTCGGGATGTCTGAATTCATCGTTCCTACTGAGGATACTTTTACGGTCCAAATTCTATCCGATTCAGACGTCGCTGCCAGAGCTAAAAAAGGCAAAGGTACAACTCCTCAAATTTCTTAACCGATTGAGGATCTTGCTTGCGCTTACACTGAGGATACTTTTTCTGAGGTCGTGAGCAATTATGCCAAATATTTTCCGAAAGGTTCCGAGATAGTTCTCCCTTCTCCTACTGACAGGGTTACATCTCCGCCGGAGGGATGTCGAGCCTTTTACACAGCCCATTTTAATAGTGGTATGCGTCTTCCGTTGTCTGCCCTCTTTCTTGATATTTTGAAAATATTCAGTGTCTCCCTGACTCAATTAGTCCAAAATTCCGTGGCATTTGTTGTATTTTTTTCTGTCTTGATGATAGCGAAAGGATTCCAACCCTCCTTTCGTAATTTCACGCAATTATTTCGTTTTAACATTTCTAGTTCCTCCAATCGTGGATATTTCTTTGCTAGTCAGAAACCTAGTCGCGCAATCTTCGACTCCCCAGTTTCTAGCAACCCTTCCTGGAAATCTCATTTTTTCTTTGTTCGTCCACCATCTGATCTTCGTTCGGCAGATGGTTCGACCACGCCCTTTTCGTGGGATCATGACTCCAAATGGGTTTACGAAGGTCGCCAGCCGACTGGTGAACTTATTCCCGACGATCCTCAGTTTATTGGTGAAATTCAGGCTATGCGTGCCAACAAATATCAGAGTGCTCTTCTTATCGGAGAAGTTTTTCTTCGCAAAGAGGGATTGAGCGCGTACATTTTTCCAATCCCTTTGTCATCTGATTCACTTGGTAAGCGTTTATTTCAGCATAGTGTTATGATGATCCCTTTTTTGCAGAAAATCTGACTTTAGTTGTGTTTTTTCTTTAGCTGATATGGTAGAAAATTCCCGACATTCTTCAAAAGGAAAAATGGTGTTGTCAAAATCTACCAAATCAATAGAGAACGTTCCAATCGAGCAGAGAGCTTCTCGAAAGAGAAAATTGGAGTTGAGCCATGAGTCTGAGGAGAACAAAGAGGAATCTCCAGATTCTTCTCAAGAATCCCCTGTTCGTCAGGGAACTGGATCTGGTTATCCCCCTCTCCAGCTTAGGACATCTTTGGGTATACCTGGATGTCGCAGCTGGTCGATGCCTCATCCCAATGACAACCCGGTGGATAGGAAAATGAGTTACTATGGTCGTTCTGGTAACGATCTTTCTCTACTCGACAGTAATCATCCAAAGCCTACTTTGGTCGAAATGATCGAGGATCATTTAGAGGGAGAAAGAGCTGCTGGCTACCCTGAGAATGATTCTTTGGTTCACGATGAGAGCGAAAACGCAGTGGATAAGGCCACTCGTGTTCTTTTGTCCGGCGTTTTTACTCGTGACATGAATAAGCTTCTTCGGAAGGATCCCTTGGAGAAATTTCAGCGAACTTCTCTTTATGCTGAAAAGGTGATATCTTTTTGATTGTGCTAATAACGTAATTTTCTTTGAGGATTATTATAATTTGCTAATTCATTTCTTTCTATTCCCTTTGTTCTTTCAGACTAAGACTTGTTTGGCAACATATGCTTATGAAACTGCTCTTTGGAAACAACAGTGTGAATTCCTGGAAGAGAAGTATAAAACTTTGCTTGGCAGGACTTCTGGTTCAGAGGCTGGTCCCTCAACGACTTCTTCTGTTCCGGTCGTAGAGACTCGAGCTACGGGGACTGATGACCAGCAGATTATGGACAGAGTTCTGGAGACTTCTCGCGCTAAAAAACAAGCCGATCAATTGACTAGAAAATTAGAAGAGTTCCAATTTCAGAGTACTGCTCGGATTAGTGAGTTGGAATCTCAAGTATCAAGTCTCCAAGCTTCTCTAGAGGAGTACGAGAGGGACATCCCTCTTTGTGGACTCAGGGATCGTTATGGCCGTAATCCCGATGAAAAAGCGGTTCGTGAATTCCTCAACTCTCCTGTTCATACGGCGCTGGTATATCAGATGGTCGGTCCGCTTTTAGAAAATACGTTCAAAAAGGCGATTCATCAGTTGGTCGCTTTAGAAATGATAGAAGATCATCAAAAGGAATATTTTAAAGCAGCGCACATTCGGTTGAACCGTTATGGCGAAGTGTATCCCTCTTCCGAGCTTCCGGACGTCATTTATCAAAACTTTCCTTTGGCTCACCTTGTTAAAGAGTTTGGAAAACCTTTGCCAATTCCTTCTTCAGATATTAATGATGAGGTCGATAACAATTTTATCGATCGAGATGACGAAGAAGAAGATATTGACACAGCAGAGGAAGGAGACGTCTGTAGCGAACAGAAAATTCCGGATAGCGACCAAGCTGTATAATATATTGATCTTCTGGAATAACCTTTGTAACTATTTACTTATAGGTTTAATTGTAATATTACCTTTTCTTTCCTTTGTAAAATAAACGTTTTGTATTCTGACAGTCACGTCCTTTCGTGTTCTCTGTAATAATCCAGACAAGTCATTAACTTCGCCGTAATCATTATGCGTATGTCGTTTCAAATTCTATTGTTTATTCCAAGGCTATCTTCTGTATTTCGCGCCCTTTCTTTGGGGTCTGTCGCGTCTTTTCGTATAGTATAAAAGGTAAAAACTTGACTCGATTTTTACCGCTATACTCATCTCTTTAACAGAATACTCTTTCTTCTGCTAGTCGATAAGCTTTCTCGATATTTAATTTGTACTTTTCAAAAATCCGATCATGAGTAATTGATAACGCCATGAAAATGTCGTTATTACCTATCTCTTTAAGCCCAAAACATCTTGTTTTGATTCGAGTTTTTATGTGTCTTCTCGTGTTTTCGTTTCTTTAGTGCTATTGGCCCCTTTGTTTGGCCTTTGTTCGTCTTTTGTGTTTTTGTTCTCGTATTGATCGTTTTTTCCGTGGTTTGTAGGTATTAACATCATAGAGAGATTCGGAGTTGCGTATCAATGATACGAGTCGCTCTACCAACCCCGTGAGTCAAGCTTGAGCTTCAAAGGAAATAGAACCCGAAGTAAATCGTACAAGAACGTAGATAGCTGCTCACTAGAACATGTATAAATATTTCATGGATGATCCAAATGAGCTGAATTTTGGATATGTCATGTATGAGTGAGTTAGCTACGCTACGGACTTTACGGATCCGGATTCGGAGTTCGGAATCAAAAGATATGTTGCTCAGAAGAAAGTGTGGCAGAGCAGAAAATCTGCAGAGAGCTTACTGCCTGAAGCTCGCGGCCGCGAGCTCTGAGCTCGCGGCCGCGAGACATGCTGCCAGAAAAGCTGCGTGTTTTGAAGGTGTTTTATGTCCTTTGCCTTTTCCCTCCCACTTGTAATTCCAACTTCTTTTGGGGACTTTTTGGCCTTAGTTGCCTTGTTTTGGAGGGTAACTTAGGCATGAAAAGTTGGTAGTTTGCTAGGTTAAAGGCTTGAAGGTATATTCATTCAACTAATTCTACACTTCATCATTTTACATTTTTCTCTCTTGCCTCCCTTTTTAAGAAAAGAGAAGAACTCTCACTTGGACTCCCCAAAGAAGATAAAAAGGCATTGAGGGAGAAGTTGTTGAAGACCTCTTCACTAAGCTTACTCTAAACTCTTTTACTTTGTTCATTTATATTGATGTCTTTTAATGTAATGAATGATATATTATTGTTATGAGTGGCTAATCTCATTTATTCTATGTTTTTATTGATCCTATGTTTGGTTCTTGATTCTTGATTAAATAATGAGTTAATGGTTGTTGCTATGCTTGTATACAAGTGTTTGTTAAACTAGTTTGAGCTTTTGTCAACTTGTGGTTAGGCCAACCATAGGATGAAATGAATTGATCTTTAATTGCTAGGTATAGTGGATTAAAGATTAGATTGTAAAACTAGGTTGTGATTTGATTTTAGGATAGGAATATACCTAGGTCATTTCATGTTCTAATAAGGTTTGGGAATTAAAGCATCACTTAGGCTTAATCCTTTTAGACATAAATTGGATTAGTCTACTTTGGTAGGTTCGTACGATATCGAAAGATACGTATGAATATTTTATGAAATCTTGAACAATAAACATAAGTGTAGTTGTCAATTGTTGAGTCGTTTGTCTTGAATCGAACTAGGTGACGTAAAATCGTAGAAGCCTTCACATATATTAAGTCAAGTGTTAGTTTCCGTAATTACTTAATTGAGTTGTAGTATCAAAACCACCATCACCTCACCGTACTCAACTTACGAATCTAAGTCGAAGTAACAAGACGTTAGTTAGTAATTAATTGAACAATTCCTCGTGGGTTCGACACTCCTTTATCACTTTATTACTTGTAACGACCGTATACTTGCGTGTTTGCGTATTAGTACTTGGAGCGCAACAGTAATCTTTTTGGCAACACTTCGAAGCGTACTTCCCGTGAGGGCGCTAGGAATACTAGACCGAAAATGTCTCGAACAGAGGGGCCCTCGATAGAACCTCCTCGTTCGTCTTCAATTACTAGGTCGGTGATCGACACTCCCTTTATCCCTTCTGAACCTTTTTCTGTAATTAGTTCGTCTTTTGCACAACCAATTTTTTCTTCTTCTACTGAAGTAGGAAGTAGGCCTTCCCCTGGTCAGGTGGCTTTTGGTGATTCGTCCAACGTGGAGCAGACTTTTGATATACCTGTTTCTTCAGGCGTTTCTTCTTTTGAGCATGGTTTTCATGGAGGGGATTTTGTTAATTCCCTTCCTTTTTCTACCTCTACTGCCCCGGTTGTCAGCGGAGGCCAAGTTGATGAGGGCTCCTTTGTCAATCCCTCCGCAACACAATCTATTTTCCAAGATTGTCCTGACTATCTGTTTAATGATACTACTGTGATGACTACTTCTTTCGAATCTGGTGGGCCTTCAGGAGGTCGGATCGGGTCAAGGTCCAGTCGTCAAACCATTATTTCTGCTTCGTGTAAGGAGACCTCAGTTAGTCCCAACGAGCGGGAATCACCTCGTCCGTTAGATGATCGTTGCGTCCTCGAGCAAGTTAAGGATATCATGCTGTCGGAGACTCCGCGCCCCGACGGCGTCCCTTCTGCTAGCGAACTTCCTGGCTCTGTTGAGCCTGACGCTTTGTCCTGGGATCTAGGCCTGAGCACCATTTTGCCTGGTGAGTTGAGGAAGCTTGAGGGTACTTCCAATGTTCGCCTTGTCCAATCGCTGGTGAAGTTATGCGAGCAGGTAGGCACATCTTTGATAATTTTTCCCACTTTTATTTCGATTCTCTTGTTGTGTGGGGGTTTTTCTCATTCTTTTTCTTTTCTAGGCCAAATATTTTACACTCCAGCTGGGTGTGCAAAATTATGATATGTGGAACGGTAAGGAAGCTTACCAACGTCGTTTGGAGTCAGAAACGGCGAAGGCGACAAGGCAGACTCTCCAGCTGCAACTTGCCAATGATGACCTAAAAATGTTGCAAGAAGAGAAGTGACTTGGTTCGGGCTGTTGCTCTAGCAGAGGAGTCTCGACGGCAGGCCTATGAGGAAGGTTATGATGCCGGTTATCTGAAGCGTCAGGAGGAGTTGATGGCGTTTGCAGGTAACTTAACTCCCCTGAAGAGTGCATCTGCTAGGCGTCCTGATGATAGCAATCCTCCTCGCTGACCCGATTTCGACCTTGCCGTTACCTTGAGTTTCTTCTCTATTTTTTTTTTTTTTTTAGTGCCCCAACCTTTTGTGTAGTTGCTTGGGCTGCAGTTTTTTGTATGGGTAGATTTAATTGAGACTGTGATCTTTTACAGGCAAATCCATGCCTTGATGAATTTCAATCCGTAGATATATTTTGTTGCTCATATTTTGCTGTTACGCATAAATATAACTTCTTGAAATAATCAGTACTTATCTCATGTTGGTCTTCTCAGAGGACGTCTAGTGTCTGAAAATGTAGCTTTAGTCTTGCTTGGTCACTGTTTGAGTAACTGAATGATACAACGTTTGTTTCTGCAAATCAAACTCTTTAAAATGAAGTATAAGAATGATGATCAGCCAAGCATGATCTCTTATGGTCTTCCCGAAGTCATGTTTGACATAAAAATAAGAATAGCAAGGCATCCATGTAGATAGTTAATTGAATATTTGTCGTCGCTGGCCCATGTAAATAAGAAAGTCTCAGCTTTGTCGTCGCTGTTCGACCAGTCCCTTGTAAATTTGTCTTTTGGTTAAAGATATCTTATTTAAGGACGTTATTATTTCTACTGTTGAGCTCTGCTCTTCTTTTATATTTCTGAAATTACAAAATCGTTCTAGATAAGCTCTTAAGATCCATGTCTCCCTGTTGTGCTTGTGAGTTCCTTGTTTCTCGAATAAAGCAACCAGTGCATCGATATATAATTTCTTTGATATGGGAGGAATTGGAAAACGTAGAATTATTAGCCAGATCTAGCTTGTTCAGACCCCCTTCAGCAATTCTTTGGAATGTTAGGCAGTGACTTGTTTGAAATCTTGAGCAATGACGGCTATTCTCCTGATTTCCATGTCAGATTTCTTGGATTCCAACTGAGGTCCGAACATGGTTAGGTAATAATTATTCTTTGTGACATATGAGGCAGTTACGACCTCGTAGGTCAGAGTACGAAGTTCTTCATTCCTTTAGTCGAGCTAACATCTTGATGTAATATCGGGGATCTTTTGGTTTATTATCTAGCGACTAGCATATGTGAGTGTGTAAATTTCCCTGGTCTGGAGCTTTTTTAGATCTGCTTTCTTGTGCATTGATCGAAGCGATCTTCTTTCGCTTTTATTATCGATTCATTTAATCGATCAAGGACGCGCCGTTCCAACTTACTTGCATTTATTATCGGAAGTCAAAAGATCGCATTTCCATCCCTTGATCAGATTTCTATCCAGCCGTTGGATCATTTGCACAAGCGCCTATAAATAAGTAGGCAATTTCCATATCTTTTATGTTTCCTCAGAAAAGATGGAGATCTCAGTTTCCTTAGACTTCATTTTGCCTTCTGATCCCATAATATTCAAAAAGTCACATTATCGAGACTCATATCATAATGAATTAAATTTCATCTGCCTTGTACTGACGGGTCCCATGGAAGCCCTACCTTGTACTAACGGGTCCCATGAGGCCTCGAACTTTGTATACACGGGTTTGAGGTCCGTGGTTTCTGTTTGCACATGGAAGGTTCATACTTACCAGGCACCGCCGTGTTTTGGATGTTACCTCCGGATTGATAGACCATCGGGGTGTGCTGGTAAATTTTTCTTTTTCAACGGTCCTGAAGAGATGCTGCTTCAGAGTAAATTTCAACCCTAATGTAAAAGCAGTATCTCTAGTGTGGGTGAATGAGTATTGCTGGTTATCTGGCTGGTAATGCTCATTTCACCTGGAAGAACATTTGATCTTCATAGCCCGGCCATCGAACTAAAGAAGTCGACCATCCTGAGCAGTATGCTTCTTAGGTGGTCAGTCACTGCTATCGAGGCACTAGGGAGGAGATTGATGTTTCCGTGGACATTGTCGTGAAGATCACTTATCTATAGTGTAGGATCATTTTGTCTAAACAAATGTAATGATGTGTAACCGTATATAGACTTTGTAATTGAGCTTTTGTAACTCTTTTACATGTTCATACATGAATAAAACTTTATTTTTATTCTTTGCATTCTTCATGTTGTTGTATTCGGCTTTAATCTTATTTATGATTGTGATCGAGGAGTATTCATCGAACAGATCAATTTATACTCAACTCTTTTTCTTTTAGACTTAGGTTTTTAATACCAAAAGTCCTTCAATTTTCAAAGACTTAATCGAGGAGTGTTTATTGAGCGGATCAGTGTTTACTTAACTCCCTTTGATTAGACTTTAGGTTTTAAATACCGGATGTCTTTTAATCATCGAAAAATAACCGAGGAGTGTTTATTGAGCAGATCAATGTTTACTTAACTCCTTTTGTTTAGACTTAGGTTTTTAATACAGAAGTCTTTAAATCGTTGAAAAATAATCGAGGAGTGTTTATTGAGCGGATCAATGTTTACTTAACTCCTTTTGTTTAGACTTAGGTTTTCAATACCAGAAGTCTTTTAATCGTTGTAAAATAATCGAGGAGTGTTTATTGAGCGGATCAATGTTTACTTAACTCCTTTTGTTTAGACTTAGGTTTTCAATACCAGAAGTCTTTTAATCGTTGAAAAATAATCGAGGAGTGTTTATTGAGCGGATCAATGTTTACTTAACTCCTTTTGTTTAGACTTAGGTTTTCAATACCAGAAGTCTTTTATTCATCGTAAATAGATCGAGGAGTGTTTATTGAGCGGGTCAATGTATACTCAACTCTTTTTGTTGTTAGATCGAGGAGTGTTTATTGAGCGGGTCAATGTATACTCGACTCGTTTTTGTGTAGACTTAGGCTTTAATACCAAGAGTCTTTTATTCGTCGTAAATAGATCGAGGAGTGTTTATTGAGCGGATCAATGTATACTCGACTCGTTTTTGTGTAGACTTAGGCTTTAATACCAAGAGTCTTTTATTCGTCGTAAATAGATCGAGGAGTGTTTATTGAGCGGATCAATGTATACTCGACTCGTTGTATCTTGAATTCATCCAACACTATCGTAGGAATGCGAGGAGAGTTTTACCGAATCAATCGATTTATACCCAATCTTCATTTAATATTTAAAATTGCTAAAAAATCTTTAATGATCAAACTGTAGGCTAAGGCCTTTATTACAAAGAATAAAGTTACTAAAATAAAATAAGCAGCATGATCTACTAAAATTTATTTACCATAGTATTTTCTAAGGTTGACAGCATTCCATGTTCTTGGTAAGGCTGTTCCGTCCAAGTGCGCGATTTTGTATGAACCTTTCATTTCTACACCAATTACTAGGTAAGGTCCATCCCAATTTTGCTGCAACTTTCCCACATGCTTGGATACTTCTACCTTTTTCAGTACCAGATCCCCTTCTCTGAAGGTTCGGATGCGTACCTTTTGATTGTAAGCCTTTTCCATATTTGACTTGGTAGCTTGCAAATGGACGACCGCTTTTTCTCTTAGAGCTTCAGTTAAATCAATATCATTTTCTCTTATCTTTCCATTTTCCTGCTCGTCATACATTTCAATCCTTGGTGTTGGAATTAATGTTTCGACAGGAATAACAGCTTCCGAGCCATATACTAGACTGAATGGGGTCTCCCCGGTTGAAGTTCTGACTATGGTTCGATTGGCCCAAAGCACTCCTGGGAGTTCATCAAGCCATTTTCCTTTGGCTGCTCCTAATCTCTTTTCCAAGGATTTTATTATTTCTCGATTTGCTACCTCAGTCTGTCCGTTCGCTCTAGGATGCCCGACCGAGGTAAAATTTTGTTGAATTCCTAGTTTTGAACACCACTCAACTACCTGTTTTCCCGTGAATTGGGTTCCATTATCAGAAATCAAAATTCTCGGGATGCCAAATCGACATACTATGAATTTCCACAGAAAGTTAATCACTTGGAACTGAGTTATTCGTGCAAGGGCGATGCATTCTATCCATTTGCTGAAGTATTCAACAGCGACCAGGACATAAGCTTTCTTGGACCTAGCCGCTGGGAACGGTCCCACTATGTCCATTCCCCATTGATCGAACGGCCAACATACCGGTATTGGGTGCATGTTTTCTGCTGGTCGCTGACATATATTAGCATGTACTTGGCAGTGATGACATTTTTGGACATATTGAATGGCATCGTTGTTGATGGTAGGCCAATAATAACCTGTTCGGAGGCATTTTAAAGCTAATGCCCTTGCTCCGCTGTGATTTCCTGCGCCTCCTTCATGTACCTCTCGTAGGATATCGGTGGTTTGCGATTCAGAGACGCACTTCAGAAGAATTCTTGATACCGATCTTCGGTAAAGTCTTCCTTCTACCACGATATTTTATTTTCCGAGCTTCATTTTGGTCAAGTGGCAATTTTCCTTCTCAAAGATAGTCTATCATTGGAGTCATCCAGTTTTCTTCAGCTTCTTCGATTTCCATTATTTCGACGACTGGTGTCTTATCGGTATCGATTGCTGGTGCATTGGAGATTAACCAGTTGATCACCCTTTCGGTTTTTCCGTCATGGGATCCAGTGAACCTAGAAAGTTGATCAGCCCATTTATTTTCCGAGCGTGGGATGTTCTGTATACCGAAACTTTCGAATTTTTCAGCCAACTTTTTCACTTTGGCGAGGTATTTGACCATATTAAATTCCTTAGCTTCATATAGGCCTTCTATTTGTCTTTGTACTAACTCTGAATCAGTTAATACTTTAAGGCTTTTAATGTCGGCCTTGATCGCCATTTCCATTCCTACGATCAGCGCTTCATATTCCGCTTCATTGTTTGTTACAACGAAGTCCAACGTTATCGCATAATTTATATCCTCTTTATTTGGTCCGGTGAAGTTGATTCCGGCACCTCCTCCTTCCCGGCACGAAGCACCGTCAACATGCATTAACCAGGTCTGGTTTTCTATGATCAAGATATCGTCGTCAAGGCTGTTCATTGGTTCGGTCACTTGTGTCGGAGTTTCTAGTAGGAAGTCAGCTAATACTTGGGCTTTATTTGCGATTCTTGGTTTATACTCGATTTCGAATTGACCGAGTTCGATTGCCCATTTGATTAGTCTTCCGGAGGCTTCTGGCTTTGCTAAGACCTGCCTTAGCGGTTGGTTTGTTAAGACCACGATTTTGTAGGTCAAAAAGTAAGGTCGGAGTTTTCGTGCTGCCATTACTAAGGCCAAAGCGAATTTTTCAATCTCCAAGTAGTTCTTCTCTGCCCCTTGTAGTAATTTGCTTAAGTAATAGATAGGCTTATATTCCAAACCTTCTATTTTGACCAAGACTGAACTAACGGCCGCATCGGAGATCGAGATGTAGATATATAATGGTTCCCCTTCGGTTGGTTTGGCCAACAATGGGGAGGTCGTCAGATATTTTTTTAGCTGGTCGAAAGCCCGATCGCATTCTTCTGTCCAAACAAAGTTTTTTGCTTTACGAAGGGTTTGGAAGAAAGGCAAACTTCTGTCAGCCGATTTAGATATGAATCTGTTCAATGCTACGATCTTCCCTACCAAGCTTTGTACTTGGGAGATGGTTTTGGGAGGCTTCATTTCAGTTATTGCTCGAATTTTTTCTGGGTTGGCCTCAATTCCTCGTTAATGTACCAAATAGCCTAAGAATTTTCCCGATTTAACACCGAAGGTGCACTTTGAGGGATTTAGCTTCATGCGGTATTTCCTCAATATTTGGAAGCATCAATCAAGATGTCTTATGTGATCCGCTTCATTCATGCTTTTGACTAGCATGTCGTCCACGTAGACTTCCATTATTTCTCCGATTAATTCTTTAAACATTAGATTTACTAACCTTTGATAAGTGGCTCCGGCGTTCCTTAATCCAAATGGCATAACTATGAAGCAATATACTCCTTGCTCGGTTATGAATGCAGTTTTCTCTTGGTCTTGCTCATTCATGTATATTTGATAGAAACCTTGGAAAGCGTCCATCATGCTGAAGATTGCAAAGCCAGCGGTTGAGTCGACTAATAAGTCGATCCTTGGGAGCGGATACGGATCGCGCGGACACAATTTGTTAAGGTCGGTAAAATCGTTGCACATTCTCCACTTGTTATCTTTTTTGTCCCCTTTTGCTACTAGAACAACATTACATAGCCATTCCGAGAAGTGTATTTCCCGAATTTGTTTTGCTTTGAGTAGTCTTTCTACTTCTGTTTTGATGATTTTATCTTTTACTGGGCCATGATTTCTCTTCTTTTGTCTAGCTGGTTTTGCTAAAGGGTCGATTTTTAGCGAATGGTTGATTACTCGAGGGTTAATCCCCTCGATGTCGTTCGCACTCCAAGCGAAGACATCCATATTATTTTTGAGAAAATTGATCAACATTACTTCCCCTTCCTTGCTTAATTCTGTACCTATTCTCGTTGTTTTCGATGAGTCCCCCTATACCAGAATGACGTCTGATGGGGGCCATTTCGCACCCCTTATTATATTCGGATCGACTGAGAGATATCAGATCGGTTCAACCATATAAGCTCGTTCGGGATCTTCTATCGACCCAGTTGAAGACGACTCACCTCGGCGAACAGACTACAATCCGGACTCAAGAAGTACTAATGGGCCGAGTCCTATTAGGATTATATTTCCTTGTAACGCTAGGTTTAGTATGATATAAATACCTAGATAATCATTGTATTACACACATTCAATTTTACGGAGTTTATGCTTACATAACAGCATAATCCCAAATAATACAAGAAGAATCACTGATTCGCCATATTCATACTGTCTTTTTTGTATTGATTGTCTATATTACTAACTGCTCCTTTCGTATAGTTCTTCCTAGGGATTGATCCATCCTGAATAAAGTAACAGAGCCCTATAAATCATATATTGAGACTCCCCAATATAAAAATATTCACTGATACAATTAACCCTACAAAATTCGGTTAAATCAATTGGCGCCCACCGAGGGGCTAGGTTAATTATTCGATCGACATATGGCTCGCCCAAGGAAGAGCGCTCGTAACGGAGCAAGAAGTAACACGACCAATCAACATGACGCGTCTGAGGAATTACAAGGCAATACCGATAATAACGCCCGTGTATCCAATGACGACCGACCACAGAATGAGCATCATCGGAATCAGGAGGAACCACAAAGGACCCCTACTGGTGGAATACCGGAAGAACATGTGGCTCCAACGATCCCAGTTCCCCTGCCAGATGCTCAGGAGAAGTGGCGACAAATTGCTATGCTCGTTAAATCACTCTCCCCAGAGGAATTACTCGTACTTGAACAATTTCCTAGAAACAATAGGACTGCTAGGGCAAATCCCGCTCAAAGAGCGCCAAGGCAAAACGAGCAAACATCTCAACAAGCTGACAACCCGGCGAATGAGCGGCATTCGCTACACAGTCCGCAGCAGGACAATTCAAAACCCTCCGATAAACATCCCTGAAGGAATTCAGGATAAAGAAAACCACAGTCGGGACGCAGTAGGTCGAAGGAACGTACGATAATCCCTATCGAGGATGACATAGATGATGCAATTCCAGATCGACCACAAACAAAGTGGTTCTCGGAAAGAGAAATCGAAAGGATGGTTCAGGAATGACTCGAACAACGCCTACGATCTGTTCAAAACCCGTGGGCCCGAACCACAGAACTTCAGGAAAGCCTAGCGGCGTGCTCCCCCTTCTGCAGAGAAATAAAAGAAGCACAGTCGACCGGACAGGTTCAGGGTAGACTACCAGATACGACGGAACCACCGATCCAGATGACTATATCTTTAGTTTCACCAATATTATGAATTTGTATTCTCACTCGGCGGAGTTCACCGCTAAGTTGATGGTAACTACACTAGAAGGATTAGCTTTGGACTGGTTCGCCAAACAACCAGCCAACTCCATATTCAGTTTTCGAGAATTATGCAACAAACTAACGCAGCAATTCGCCAGTCAAAAAAGATAAAAATTGCCGATGAGCTATTTAGGGACCATCTATCAACAAGAAGGTGAATCCTTAAGGAACTGGTTGGCAAGATTTAATGTCGAATTACTCAAAATCGATTCCCCCAATATTGATTACATAATCTCGATCCTCTTCGACCTCACAAAGAATAGGCAGTTCGGAAATGCCCTCAGTCGAAAACAACCAAGAACGTTCGCCGACATCATGAGCTTGGCATCTAAATATATGACCCAAGAAGAAATGAATTCCTTTAAAGATAAAAACAAAAACAAAGTTACAACCTCAGGCTCCAAACGGCAAGATAGGATTCCTGCCCAAAGACCCATGGAGTATGAACGATCTTTTAGAAAAAGCAATGTTTTCCAGCGGTTGGAATACAATAAAACCGACCAAGACAGACAACCTAACTTCTATCAAAGACCAAGAAACCCCGAACTAGCGATCAGAGGAAGGGTTAATCAAGTAGAACACCCAAGGCTAAATGCTCCGATAGAAGAAATATTGGAAGTACTAGAAAGAAATAATTGGATCCCTGAAGTGAGGAAAATCGCTCAGCCTAGACCAGGATCACGAAACTATGAGTTATACTGCAAGTACCATCGGGCGCATGGACATCGAACATAAAATTGTTTTCACCTTAAAAAAGAAATTGAAAAACTAATCGAACAATGAAAACTAGAGCGAGATAACCGCAAGAGGGGAAGAAGTCGAAGCCCTCGGAATAATAATCAAAGAAGGAGTTCCTGTCGAAAGTCACCCTAACACGGTCCTACACAGGAATTGAACCATGATCAGATCAATGGTACAATCCATACAATTTCCGGAGGACCCACAGGCGGAGATAGTCGTAACGCCCGACGAAGGACCACCAGATCCATAATTGGAAGCTTAAAATACCCAAAAGAAATATGGACTCTAGAAAACAAATCAACGAACGACCAGCTGATCAGTTTTAACGAGGGAGAAGTACCCAAAAACATTGTTTGGGACACAAAAGAAGATAACCCCGATTTCCCGATGGTAGTGTCACTAGAAATAGCGAACTACAACGTCAAAAGAATCCTGATCGATAACGGAAGCTCAGCCAATATCATTTCTAGAGAGGCATTAGCCCAGATGAACTTGGGGCGACTAATATTACAAAAAGTAGCTACACCATTGGTGGGGTTCGGAGGATCCGAAATTGTTCCCAGTGGAACAATAACTTTGAGTGCCTCACTCGGGAAGAAACCATATCGAACAGTAAAACAAGTAAAATTTTGAGTAGTAGAAACTCCATTTGCCTACAACGCAATTTTAGGGCAACCTGCCCTCAACCTATTTCGAGCGGTTGTCTCGACTTATCATCAGAAGATAAAGTTTCCGACCGACGCAGGTATCGGGGAAATAGTAAATGATCATTGTATGGCATGGGACTGCTACAGCACATCGTTAACTTTGAGAAACCCCCCTAAAGAAATTACCCCGAGCAAAAGAAAGCTCGAAGAAGCTGTTGGTGGAGACGAGGTTGAAATCCCTAACACTGACCGAATAGATAAAAAGGGAAAGGAGCCGCTGGATTTAGCCTTAAAACCACCAGAACATAAGGACGTCATTCTGGTACAGGGGGACTCATCGAAAACAACAAGGATAGGTGTTGGTCCCAAGTGGTCAGAAGAGGTTTAGAGGGGGGGGGGGGGTGAATAAACCTCTTTAAAAATTTTCTTCAATTTTAACCTTAAAACTTTACTCTAACTGAACAGACTAAGCTGATCAGATTAGTAAGTTACAATTCTGTTCGCGAACAAATCTTTGAACAGTCTTGTTGACCACTCGTCTGATAGTTACTTAGCTGATTTGGCAGAAATCAGTTTTAATACTTAGAGTACTTGCAGCGGATTTTCAAAGTGTTTTTCACAAGTAATCTTAGCAGTTTGAAAAGTGTTTCCCCAGTTTTATAAACTCCTTTTAATTCTTTTTCAAACAGTTAACTTAATGTGTTTTTATGCAATAAGAAAATATGCAGTTTTAGAAGCAATGTAAAAACACAATCAATTTTTATAGTGGTTATATGGATTTGAATATCCTTTAGTCCACTCTTCCAAGTCACTTAGATCTTGGGTTATACTATAATCACAAAGTTTACAGTATACTCTGCTTGCACCAATCAACAAATGAAACGGCCACAAGTGCGCAGTAAGAAATCACACAGAAATCCTACTTCTCTGAAGTAATATCACTCACTAAGATGGATATCTACTTCTCACAACACTCTAGATTTACAAAATCACTCAGAAGATGTATTTTTCTTGATTCTTCAACTCTGCTTTCGTCAACAAATGACTCAGCTGATGAGTGAGCTGTTCTTGAGACTTAAAGAATTCTGCTTCGGAAATTTCTCTCAGAAAGTGTGTTGCCTCTTTCTTCTTCGTCTCTTTAAGCTATTTATACTTGAGGATTGAAAAGTGTCCGTTGAAGAGAGACAGGTTTCAAATTCCTCGAGTACTGGTCCTTAAAATCCGCGAACGGCTCTTTTGCAGTCTGTCCGTACTATGAACAGTACTTTCTGCAGGCAGCATTAAATGCAGCATTAAATGCACTCGGCTGATGCGAAGTAATTCTTCAATCATTTGTCTTTAATAACCTTGTACTTCAGCATTTATTACACCAAGGGGCATTTATTACCGTTGGGAATACTCCATGATCTTCTTCACTTGGCTGACGAAAGTACGAGTCTGATGGCGAACTCGGCTGATCTCAAATATGAACACATCTGATTTGAGTCGGCTGATCTTCATCAGTCTGATAACATTTCTTCAGCAGATCACAAGTCTTGGACCTTGAAACTTTGACTCTTCTGATGTCTTCTTTACTTAGTCAAAATTCCGTGATAAGTCTATCAGCTAAGTTACTCCATACTTAGCCAATCTTGAAGTTTTGGAATGCATCAAAACCTCCCTTATCAAATTTCCCTTTGTGCCTTCATCTTCATCCTTATCCAACAATTTCCCCCTTTTTGATGATGACAAAACTTCAGCTAAGTACCTATTAAATACCTAAACTAAAGATTGTAATCCTCAAAATTTTCTGAGATAGAAAAAGTTTATTGGATTGAACTTGAACTTTTATTTATATTGAAAAAGAGTTACATGTACAAGTTCATCAGATGAGATTTCTGAAAAAGTAAACTGATTACAATTGATTTTATAATTACTAGCTATCAGCTTCTTCATCAGATTCAAGCACTTCTTCGTATTCATAAGATGATTCTTCATCATCTTCTTCATCATCAGCTTCTTCTTCCAAGGTTGCTTTGGCAGCTTCCATCTTTTCTTTGAGTTGCTGTTCTTGAAGAGCTTTCAAAGCTTCCATGGCCTTCCTGGCAGATTCTGTGTTTTTGTACTTGGTAGTTTCTTTTTCAATCCTTTCTTCTTCTTCTACCTTTCCAAACAACTTCCTTAGGTGGTTCCTCCCTCTTATCTTCCCCCTTTTTGTCATCATCAGAATTGATGACACTAGCAGGTGCAACAGCAGGGTTGAGAGCCACTGTTGGAATCTTCATTTCAGCACATAAAGCCTTCATATTCTGATTTACAACATCATGACTAGCTGTTAGATGATGAATATCAGTGCTGATGACGTCAGTTTTATCATTGAAGTAGTCAATGTTGAGGTTGATGGTTGCAATTTCACTTTGAACTTCCTGTGAAGCCTTTGCCACTTCTTGCAACATCCCCAGATTGATTTCCTTCTCTTCTTGACTGACTTTAACGAAGGTTGCAGTCAGATCAGCAATCTTGTGCTCAGCTGTTTTTAAGGCAGTGCGAAGATGATTTACATCACCCTTCACATCTTCTACGTTCTGGTTCAGTTCTCTTAAGCTGTTCACTAACTGCAGTGAATGATCTTGAGGAATAGGAATACTGTCAATTTCTCTCTTGATGATCTCTTCTGTTGATCCTTGAACAGTTTCCAGCTGAAGTTTGTTCGTTTCTGCCAACTCTGCTTTAAGTTCAACCTTCAGCTCCTCCTTAACCTTCATTAGCTGTTGCTTGTGCTTATCTTCCAGTTCCTTTAGTTGATTTTCCATAAGCATCTGGATTGCTTCCATCAGTGATGAATGTTGATCAGCTGATGAAGCAGAAGCATCAGCATCAGCTTCCTTTTCTTCAGTCGCCTGTTGAACAGGGACTTCCTCCATGTCTGTTATCTGATGATCTTCAGAAGTCTTAGCTGGCAGCTCAATAGCTAAGGACTTATCAGCTTCTTTGTTTTCATCAGTGACATCATCGTAAAATAAGTTGGTGATGGTGCCATCATCATTGAAGCAAGTTGTTTGTCTGATTTGCCTCACAATAATCCAAGGGTTAACAGGAGCATTGTTTCCCTTTGGCACTTCACTGAACTCTTTTACTTCCTTGCCGAAGATTATTTGCTGAATGCTTGGCAGTTGTGGCAAGTCACTTGAACATCCTTGCTGATATTTTGACCTTTTTGCCCATCTCTTCAGGGAGGTCATAACATCAAACTTAATTGCCCTTTCTTCAGCATCTTCAGACTTTTTCTTCTTCTCAGGCAGGGTGCTTTTTATCTTCTTGGCCTCCTCCAATGCAAAGCCTTTTGCATAACTATGCATGATATCTCTTACATAGCTGGGATCAAGGGCCTTTTGAATAGAGTCTGTTTTCAGCCAATTTAGAACCCATTGTTCTTCATCAGCCAACTCCTTCATGCTTTGAAGTTCTGTGATTGACTTGTTCAGCCTGTTGTCTCTCCAACTGATATATCTTGGCTTTTCTTGGTTGAACAGAGTCCTTAACATAAGCTTTTGATCATAGTATGCTAAGGACTTTTCAAATTTCTTGAATAGCTCCTTATCAGCATAGACTATCTCAAAGGCTTTTCTGACTTCAAACTTGTCCTTTGACTTGACTTTGGGGGCAGGCAGTAATATCTTCTTTTTGTCTTCTTCATTCTTGCCTTCTCCAATCTTGATGCCACCTCCATGGACAGGTCCATAGGCATCAACTTTGCTCATCTCCAAAACCATTTCCAGTTCAGCATCCTCAGCAGCTTTCCTTTCTGCTTCAGACATGTGCCTTCTGGCTTCATCCTTTGCTTCTTGAGCTTTGCTTAGCTCAAGTGCCTTCTTTTCCTCAGCTTCATCCTGTTTTCTTTGTTCAGCCTCCTCCCTTGCTTTCTTATCAGCTTTGGAAACTTTCTTTTTCTTTAGCACAATTTTTCTCTTGCCTTTATCAGCAGGGGCTGGTCCAGCAGATGATATGGGAGCAACAGCAATAGGAAAAATGATTTGGACATCTGGATCTTCTTGAGGTTGAGCAACCTCAGCTGTTGGTGCGTCTTGACTTGGCTGTTGCTCATCAGCTTTGTCAGTCACAACAGTCTCAACTGTTTCAGCAGGCCTTTCAGCAGCTTCAGGATCTTCCCTAGCTACATTTTCCAAGTCCGTAGGTTCTTCTATGAAGGACATCTGCTTTCTAGCAGTTTTCTTTGTTCTTCCTTCACGGTAAGTGGTAGTAGCTGTATCTCTCTGTTGGCTCCTTGTTCTTTGGGAGATACCTTCAGCAGGCCTCTCTGCTGATGGAGTTCTTGATGGTGATGCAAGGGATCCAGTCCTTACATCAGCTATTATATTCTCCACAATTTTAGTGGCTTCAGCAGCAGTCACTTTCTCCATCTGCTTAGTTTCATTCTTCTTAGGCTCATCAGCAGCCTTCTTCTTTCTAGTCTCAACAGCTAAACTGGCTGTTTTGACTAGCCTCTTTTGCCTTTTGGCAGGAACCTCTTTTGGTTCCTCAATATCAGCTTCTTCAGGCTCACCAGCCTTCCTCTTTTGAACAGGCATGTACTTGGACAATGCCTTGGATTTGTGAATCTCTTTTCCATTCTTCATATCACAGCCCAGTTTTGACAGCAGATAACTGAGAGTGATTCTGTGGTTGGTGGAGGGGCCTTTTCCTTTCTTATCATCAAGAAAGTCAGCCAATATGTACCAGACTATGATTGACCAGTTGATCTCCAGTCCATAGTATATGGCAGCCATGATGCTGAACCTCTTCATGGTAACAACATCCAGTGAGAAGGTGCAGTTCTCAATCAGCTTGCACACCATATCAGCCATCCGCTGATATTCATCCTTCAGTTGCTTCTTCCTTATATTTCCAGACAACGTTTCTCCCTCTTTGGCGCAGATCGCCCAGAACTGTTGGTGCTTGTCCTCCGTCAGTACAGTGACGTCATGTCGTCTACTGTTAGGAAGCCCAAACGTCTCGTGAAGAACAGCTGGGGTAATAGTGATAGATTTGTCTCCCACAGTAGCCTTAATTGCTAGTGAGTTATAGTCAGCTTTCGCAGTGTTGTAGTACTCCATCACTTGGTCAGTCCAGATAATTCCTTCGTGGTATTCCATGAAGTTTACCAGCGAAGCAGCTTTGAACTTTTCGAGCAGTTCTTTCATCAGATCCGTACCGGATTGGTAGTAGGAATCATAGACGAGAAACATACCTTCAGCGGCCATTGTTGATCTGTTGAAGGTTAGAAAAACAAAGAGAAGTATGCAGAGAATTGCAGGTAATTTCTCACAAGTACTTTTGAATGCTTAGAGTGCGTAAAGAGCTACTCGACTGATCATATGAGGATTTATAGAGTTGGGGTTTTTCGGTTTCCGTGATATCCGCCAACCGTTAGATCCATTTTTCTGTCAGTGCTGATCGTGCGGCGTCAGTTACGACTTTTCAAATTCAAAAGATATTTAATGAAGAGCGGGAATATGTACCGCCCGACAGTTACTTGTAAAAGCGTGTTTTGAATAAAACGTTTTAGATAGTTCGCTTTTATTAATGTAATCAGATGAGTAACATAAATACTTATCTGATGGACTACTGTCCTGATGACATAGTTGTTATCAGAGAATGCCAATAGCTGATAACCTTCCTTAGCTGTTTGTCAATCCAGCCAGACAATATAGCTTTAATCTTCGATA
The DNA here is from genome assembly GCA_038501285.1 of Penstemon eatonii. Classification (NCBI taxonomy): domain Eukaryota; kingdom Viridiplantae; phylum Streptophyta; class Magnoliopsida; order Lamiales; family Plantaginaceae; genus Penstemon; species Penstemon eatonii. The sequence continues at coordinate 32,392,950 of CM076710.1, read as the reverse complement.
GTTAAGTCTTCTGATGAAAACATAACTTCAACTAACTGACATTAACAAATTTCATCTTTAATTCAGAAGTACCGCTAGTCTTACACGTTCCCCCTGAGTTTAAGAATTCATAAGTTAACTAGTCTGTTGAAAGTTAATCCTTGAAGATACTGATAGATAACTAAGCTGTTGAACTCCAGTCTTCTGATGTGTTCCCCCTCAGCTTATGCATCCAAATTAAGTAATCCTAGCTCAGCTCTTAAAGTTGAAAACCTTACTTCACTTAAAGGTTTAGTGAAAATATCAGCAATCTGATTGTCAGTATGAACATACTCAATCAAGACATTGCCTTTTTCCACATGATCTCTAATGAAGTGATGCTTGATCTCAATATGCTTAGTCCTTGAATGACTTGTAGTGTTCTGAGTAAGAGAGATAGCACTTGTATTGTCACAGTAGATTGGAATTCCACTGATCTTGATGTTGTAGTCTTCTAGTTGATGCTTCAACCAAAGTATTTGTGCACAGCAAGCTCCAGCAGCTATATATTCAGCTTCAGCAGTAGATATAGAAACTGAGGTTTGCTTCTTACTCATCCACGAGATCAGACGACTACCTAAGAACTGACAGGCACCTGTTGTGCTCTTTCTGTCAATCTTGCAGCCAGCAAGGTCTGAATCTGAATAGCCAACAAGTTCAAATCCAGATTCTCTAGGATACCACAATCCCAATTCTTGAGTGCCTTTAACATACTTCAATATTCTCTTGGCAGCTAAGAGATGAGATTCTTTGGGGTTTGATTGAAATCTTGCACAGACTCCAACTGAGTACATTATATCAGGTCTACTTGCTGTTAGATACAACAATGAACCAATAATGCCTCTGTATTTGGTTATGTCCACTGATTTGCCATCTTCATCTTTATCCAAGCGAAGACTTGTAGACATAGGAATGGTAGCTGTTGAGCTAGTTTCCATACCAAACTTCTTAAACAGATCTCTTGTGTACTTTGCTTGGCTGATGAATATTCCATCAGGCAACTGTCTAACTTGCAAACCAAGAAAATAATTAAGTTCACCCATCATGCTCATTTCAAACTTATTCTGCATCAGCTTGGAGAACTTATCACACATCTGTTGGTTAGTTGAACCAAAAATAATATCGTCCACATATATTTGCACAAGTAATATATGGTTTTCCCATTCAATTGTAAACAAGGTTTTATCTACCTTACCTTTACGAAATCCTTTAATCAAAAGAAAATCAGATAGGGTATCATACCATGCTCTTGGAGCCTGTTTCAGTCCATAGAGGGCTTTCTTCAGACGATATACTTTGTCCTCTTCTTGATAGACTTCAAATCCAGGAGGTTGTTCAACATATACTTCTTCTTGCAATTCTCCATTGAGAAAAGCAGACTTCACATCCATCTCAGTGAAGTTCTTGTAAGCAGCATAGGCTAGAAACAGTCTAATTGCTTCAAGTCTTGCTACTGGTGCAAAAGTTTCATCAAAGTCAATTCCTTCTTCTTGACAATAACCCTTGGCCACTAATCTTGCTTTGTTTCTGGTAACAATACCATCTTCATTCATCTTATTTCTGAAAACCCATTTAGTGCCAATTACCCTTTGATGACTTGGTCTAGGAACTAAGTACCAGACTTCATTCCTCTCAAATTGATTCAACTCTTCTTGCATAGCTTCAATCCAGAAGGAATCATTTAGAGCTTCTTCAATTTGTTTAGGCTCTATTTGAGATAGAAATGTGACAAACATAGCATCTTGTGCGGCAGCTCTTCTTGTTTTCACTCTATCTAAAGGATCACCAATTACTAATTCAGGAGGGTGATTCTTGAGCCATCTGAGATCAGGTTGCAGATCAGGATGTTGTCCTCTGTCTTGATCTTGCAACACTACTGTTGGAGTTCCAGTAGTAGTCTGTTGAACATTTGCAGTCTGTTGAACAGTCTCTGGTCTGTCAGCTGTTTGCAACTCGTCTGTTAGACAATCAGCACTGTGATTTTGAACAGCACTTGAGTTTGCAGCTGAACTGAGATTAGGTAGTATGATGGGAACATATTCTTCATTTCTTCCAACATCTAACTTCTGTAAATCAGCAGACAGATCTTGATTAACACTTTGATTCTTTTCAGAAGATTGACTTGGCTCATCAAATACTACATGGATAGATTCTTCTATTAGTAATGTTCTTTTGTTAAAAACTCTGTAAGCTTTACTAACAGTAGAGTATCCTACAAAAACAGCTTCATCAGCCTTTTCTGCAAATGCAGCAAGGTGATTTTTCCCATTATTCAATACAAAACATTTACAACCAAAAATCTTAAAGTAATGAATGTTTGGTTTTCTGTTGTTCCAAACTTCATATGGAGTCTTGTTCTGATTTTTGTTGATCATACATCTGTTTTGGGTAAAGCATGCTGTATTTGTTGCTTCTGCCCAAAATCTTTGTGGCAGTTTAGCTTCAGCTATCATGGTCCTGACAGCTTCTTTCAGTGTTCTGTTTCTCCTTTCAGCAACACCATTCTGTTGAGGGGTTCTTGCAGCTGAATACTCATGATGTATTCCTTTGATATTACAATACTCTTCAACAGTAGAGTTTGTAAACTCTGTCCCTCTATCTGATCTGATCTTCAATATTTTGATACTTTTCTCATTCTGGATCAGTTCCATCAGATTTGTAAGATGTTCCTTGGTTTCACTTTTCTTTTTCATGAATATCACCCAAGTGTATCTTGAATAGTCATCCACAACAGCTAGGCAGCATTTCTTTCCACCATTGCTGACTGGATCAATGGGTCCAAATAAGTCCATATGCAGTAGCTCCAATATTCTTCCAGAAGATTGGTGCTTCTTTTCTTTGAAGGATGACTTGATTTGTTTACCCTTCTGACATGCATCACAGAGCTTGTCTTTGCTCATGACTGCTTTTGGAATCCCTTCTACCAAATCATTCTTGATTAATCTGTTTATGGTCTTGAAGTTTAGATGATTCATTCTCTTGTGCCATAGCCAACTGACTTCACTTGGTGCAGATGCCACCAAACAAATACTTGAATTCTTATCAGCAGAATTCCAGTCAACTATGTAGATATTTCCTTGTCGTCTTCCAGATAAAATTACCTTCTTTGTACCAATCTGTTCAACATAGCACTTATCTGTTGAGAAGATGACTGAATATCCCTTGTCACAAAATTGACTTATGCTCAGCAGATTATATTTGAGGCCTTTAACATATGAGACGTCAGATATCTCTATGTTTCCCTTGATTAATCTTCCTTTAGCTTTAATCTTGCCTTCTTTGCTGTCTCCAAAAGTAACTTTTGGACCATCCACAGCAACTGCATCAGTCAACTCATGTATGTTTCCACACATGTGTCTTGAACATCCACTGTCCAAGTACCAAATCTTCTCTACTTTACTCCTACTCCTAATCCTAACCTACAAAACAAAAATAAAATTGTTTTAGGTACCCTTATTGAGAGGGTCCTGAAGGATTAGTTCCACCTTTGACAACCCAAGATGTTGATGTCTTAGGCTTCTTAGGTTTCTGAGTTTTAGGAGCATGAACAGTTTCATTTTTATCATAATTATCAGATAAGTCACGTTGATGATCAGTATGATAAGAATAGTGTTCATAAGCAGGGTAAGGTGCATGATATGCAGGATATGCATGCATTGGATGAGCAGGATAAGGTGCATAGTAACTAGGAAACTGAGGTGCATGATACATAGCAGGTTGCACATAATATGACTCATTTCCATACCAAGCATTTTGATTTTTCTTGTTCTTATGCTTCTTTGGTTTACTAGATGCTTGCTCAACTGATTTAGACTTAGTTTTACCACTAGTCTGATTGACTTTAGCTTTATCAGCAGGCTTCTTAGGACTCTGCTGTTTGGTCTTACTAGTCTGATTTCCTACACTAGGCTCTTTGCTCTTTTTAGCCTTAGGAGATTTCTTCTCCTTTACCACTTTCTCAGATGAGGTAGGTCTAGAAGTTTGAACATACAGAATGACCTTACTGTTGTCAGCAGAAATAAATTTTTCAGTATGATTCAATTCTAGTTTATCCTTTTCTAAAGGTGTCTCCTGTTTACTAGATGTATGCATGGATGCAACAGTTGACTTATCATGAGACTCAATAATTTTCTCAAGTTCCATGATTTTTCCTTTATGGACCTCACATTCAGCTTTCAGAGATTCATGCTCTTGCTCAAGCTGTTTATATTCAGCTGATTCTTTTGGCTTTTCAGCTAGAAGTTTCAGTAAATTATTTTGCTCTTTTAGCAAGTTCATCTCTTCCTTAAGCTTAACAAATTCTCCAGCAATAGTAGTATTATTCAACATCATTTGCTCTAGAGAATTAAATAGTTCATTTTCTTGAGGAGTTACCTCATCCTCTGAGTCATCAGATTCCTTTGCCATAAGACATAGGAGAGCAGGTTTTTCTTCATCAGACGATTCTTCATCAGACGTGTCTGAATCTGAATCAGATGAGTAGACAGCAGCAAGCTTTTCTGCTTCAGCCATCATAGCCTTGCCTCTCTGATGCTTTCTTTCTTTTCTCATTTTCTTCTCCTCTTCAGTGTACTTTTCCGCTTTTGGATATGGGCAGTCTTTGATGAAGTGTCCCAATTTCCTGCAGTTGTAACACATTAGTTTTGCTTTATAATCATATTTTTCTTGAGAAGAAAAGTTAGGTTTAGAAGTAGAAGCATTGTTGTATTTGTTCTTCATTTTTCTTTTGTAGAACTTCTTGAAATTGTTCATCAACAGTGCGACGTCTCCAGCAGTGTACTCCTTTTTGTTGAGTAGAGTGGCTTCATCAGATGAGTCCACATCTTTGCTTTTCTGTGCTGGTCTTCTTTGGTTTTCAGCAGCAACCAGTGCAGCTGTGGGTCCTGAAGTTGAGGTTTCTTCAATTCCTATCCTAGGCAGTTTATACTCGAATGCCTTGAGTACAGAAAACAGCTCAGTAAGAGAGATTTTTCCCAAATCCCTTGATTCTTCCATTGCTGTAACTTTCATGTTGAACTTTGGGGGTAGAGCCTTTAGTACTCTGACAGTGATCTCTTTGTCAGTGAAGGTCTTTCCCAGCTTCAAAACTTCATTTAGAGTTCTGGTGAATCTGGTATCCATCTGATCAATGGTTTCTCCAGACTTCATCTTGAAGTTGTCAAGTTTCTCCAAAGCAACAGTGAGCTGATGCTCCTTTATTGCATCATTGCCTTCGCTCATGTCTCTGACTTTGTCCCACATCTCCTTTGCAGTTTTGCAATGTTTGACCTTGTCAAACCGATCATTGTCCAGGGCTTTAGTCATGATGAATCTCCCAACTTTGTCTAGATTGAAAAGCTTTATTTCCTCTGGAGTCATCTCATGAAGGTCTTTTTCCACAACCGTATCTACTTCATTTATCTTGATGGTCTTTGTGAATCTGAATGGACCTTTAATGATACATGTGTACATGTTGTCATTGTAGGCTGCTAGAAAGATTTCCATTCTAATCTTCCAGTCCTCAAAGGACATACCAGCAATGTGGGGAACATGGCTGATACAATCCATTTTTCAAAAAGTTTTGATTTTTCAAAAAAATGCTCTTTTGAAAAGTTTTGAAAACCTTTGAAAAACACTCGGATCAAGCTCGTTGATCAGGCAGCTGATTCTAATGAACCACCCGCTCTGATACCACTTGTTGGTCCCAAGTGGTCAGAAGAGGTTTAGAGGGGGGGGGGGGGTGAATAAACCTCTTTAAAAATTTTCTTCAATTTTAACCTTAAAACTTTACTCTAACTGAACAGACTAAGCTGATCAGATTAGTAAGTTACAATTCTGTTCGCGAACAAATCTTTGAACAGTCTTGTTGACCACTTGTCTGATAGTTACTTAGCTGATTTGGCAGAAATCAGTTTTAATACTTAGAGTACTTGCAGCGGATTTTCAAAGTGTTTTTCACAAGTAATCTTAGCAGTTTGAAAAGTGTTTCCCCAGTTTTATAAACTCCTTTTAATTCTTTTTCAAACAGTTAACTTAATGTGTTTTTATGCAATAAGAAAATATGCAGTTTTAGAAGCAATGTAAAAACACAATCAATTTTTATAGTGGTTATATGGATTTGAATATCCTTTAGTCCACTCTTCCAAGTCACTTAGATCTTGGGTTATACTATAATCACAAAGTTTACAGTATACTCTGCTTGCGCCAATCAACAAATGAAACGGCCACAAGTGCGCAGTAAGAAATCACACAGAAATCCTACTTCTCTGAAGTAATATCACTCACTAAGATGGATATCTACTTCTCACAACACTCTAGATTTACAAAATCACTCAGAAGATGTATTTTTCTTGATTCTTCAACTCTGCTTTCGTCAACAAATGACTCAGCTGATGAGTGAGCTGTTCTTGAGACTTAAAGAATTCTGCTTCGGAAATTTCTCTCAGAAAGTGTGTTGCCTCTTTCTTCTTCGTCTCTTTCAGCTATTTATACTTGAGGATTGAAAAGTGTCCATTGAAGAGAGACAGGTTTCAAATTCCTCGAGTACTGGTCCTTAAAATCCGCGAACGGCTCTTTTGCAGTCTGTCCGTACTATGAACAGTACTTTCTGCAGGCAGCATTAAATGCAGCATTAAATGCACTCGGCTGATGCGAAGTAATTCTTCAATCATTTGTCTTTAATAACCTTGTACTTCAGCATTTATTACACCAAGGGGCATTTATTACCGTTGGGAATACTCCATGATCTTCTTCACTTGGCTGACGAAAGTACGAGTCTGATGGCGAACTCGGCTGATCTCAAATATGAACACATCTGATTTGAGTCGGCTGATCTTCATCAGTCTGATAACATTTCTTCAGCAGATCACAAGTCTTGGACCTTGAAACTTTGACTCTTCTGATGTCTTCTTTACTTAGTCAAAATTCCGTGATAAGTCTATCAGCTAAGTTACTCCATACTTAGCCAATCTTGAAGTTTTGGAATGCATCAAAACCTCCCTTATCAAATTTCCCTTTGTGCCTTCATCTTCATCCTTATCCAACAATAGGTACAGAATTAAGCAAGGAAGGGGAAGTAATGTTGATCAACTTCCTCAGAAATAATGTGGATATCTTCGCTTGGAGCGCGAATGACATCGAAGGGATTGACCCACGAGTAATCAACCATTCGCTGAAAATCGACCCTTTAGCTAAACCAGCTAGACAAAAGAAGAGAAATCACGGGCCAGTGAAAGATAAAATCATCAAAGCAGAAGTAGAGAGACTACTCAAAGCAAAACAAATTCGAGAAATACACTTCTCGGAATGGTTATGTAACGTTGTTCTAGTAGCTAAAGGCGACAAGAAAGATAATAAGTGGAGAATGTGCAACGACTTTACCGACCTCAACAAATTGTGCCCCCGAGACCCGTATCCGCTCCCAAGGATCGATTTGTTAGTCGACTCAACAGCTGGCTTTGCAATCTTCAGCATGATGGATGCTTTCCAAGGTTTTTACCAAATATACATGAATGAGCAAGATCAGGAGAAAACTGCATTCATAACCGAGCAAGGAGTATATTGCTTCATAGTTATGCCGTTTGGGTTAAGGAACGCCGGGGCCACTTACCAAAGGTTAGTAAACCTAATGTTTAAGGAATTAATTGGAGAAATCATGGAAGTTTACGTGGATGACATGCTAGTCAAAAGTATGAATGAAGCCGATCACATAAGACATCTCGATCGATGCTTCCAAATATTAAGGAAATACCGCATGAAGCTAAATCCCGCAAAGTGCACCTTCGGTGTTAAATCGGGAAAATTTTTGGGCTATTTGGTACATCAACGAGGAATTGAGGCCAACCCAGAAAAAATTCGAGCAATAACTGAAATGAAGCCGCCCAAAACAATCTCCCAAGTACAAAGCTTAGTAGGAAAGATCGTAGCATTGAACAGATTCATATCCAAATCGGCTGACAGAAGTTTGCCCTTCTTCCAAACCCTTCGTAAGGCAAAAAACTTTGTTTGGACAGAAGAGTGCGATCGAGCTTTCGACCAGCTAAAAGAATATCTGACGACTTCCCCGCTATTGGCCAAGCCAACAGAAGGGGAACCATTATATATCTACATCTCGATCTCCGACGCGGCTGTTAGCTCAGTCTTGGTCAAAATAGAAGGCTTGGAACATAAGCCTATCTATTACTTGAGCAAATTATTACAAGTGGCAGAGAAGAACTATTTGGAAATTGAAAAATTCGCTTTGGCCATAGTGGTAGCGGCACGGAAACTCCGACCTTACTTTTTGACGTACAAAATAGTGGTCTTAACAAACCAACCGCTAAGGCAGGTCTTAGCAAAACCAGAAGCCTCTGGAAGACTGATCAAATGGGCAATCGAACTTGGTCAATTCAAAATCGAGTACAAACCAAGAATTGCAATTAAAGCCCAAGTATTAGCCGACTTCCTACTAGAAACTCCGACACAAGTAACCGAACCAATAAATAGCCTTGACGACGATGTTTTGATCATAGAAAACCAGTCTTGGTTAATGCATGTTGACGGCGCTTCGTGCCGAGAGGGAAGAGGTGCCGGAATCAACTTCACCGGACCAAATAAAGAGGACATAAATTATGCGATAAGATTGGATTTCGTTGTAACAAACAATGAAGCGGAATATGAAGCACTGATCGCAGGGATGGAGATGGCAATAAAAGCCGGAATCAACTTCACCGGACTAAATAAAGAGGACATAAATTATGCGATAAGATTGGATTTTGTTGTAACAAACAATGAAGCGGAATATGAAGCACTGATCGCAGGGATGGAGATGGCAATAAAAGCCAACATTAAAAACCTCAAAGTTTTAACCGATTCAGAGTTGGTGCAAAGACAAATAGAAGGCCTATATGAGGCTAAGGAGTTTAATATGGTAAAATACCTCGCCAAAGTGAAAGAGTTGGCTAAAAAGTTCGAAAGTTTCAGTATACAGAACATCCCCCGATCGGAAAATAAATGGGCCGATCAACTTTCCAGGTTCACTGGATCCCACGACGGAAAAACAGAAAGGGTGATCAATTGGTTAATCTCCAACGCCCCAGCGATCGATATCGATGAGACACCAGCCGTCGAAATAATGGAAATCGAAGAAGCTGAAGAAAATTGGATGACTTCAATGATAGACTATCTTCGAGAAGGAAAACTGCCACTTGAACAAAATGAAGCTCGGAAAATAAAATATCGGGCTCCAAAATATACATTGGTAGAGGGAAAACTTTACCGAAGATCGGTATCAGGAATCCTTTTAAAATGCATCTCTGAGTCGCAAACCACAGACATCCTTCGAGAGGTACATGAAGGAGATGCAGGAAATCACAGCGGAGCAAGGGCACTAGCTTTAAAATGCGTCCGAACAGGTTATTATTGGCCTACCATCAACAACGATGCCATCCAATATGTCCAAAAATGTCATCATTGTGAAGTCCATGCTAATATATGTCATCAACCGGCTGAAAACATGCACCCAATACCGGTATGTTGGCCTTTCGACCAATGGGGCATGGACATTGTAGGACCGTTCCCAGCAGCCAGATCCAAGAAAGCTTACGTCCTGGTCGCTGTTGAATACTTCAGCAAATGGATAGAATGCATTGCCCTTGCCCGGATAACTCAGTTCCAAGTGATTAACTTTCTTTGGAAATTCATAGTGTGTCGATTTGGCATCCCGAGAATTTTGATTTCTGACAATGGAACCCAATTCGCGGGAAAACAGGTAATTGAATGGTGTTCAAACTTAGGAATTCAGCAAAATTTCACTTCGGTCGGACATCCTAGAGCGAACGGACAGACTGAGGTAGCAAACCGAGAAATAGTAAAGTCTTTGGAAAAAAGATTAGGAGCAGCCAAAGGAAAATGGCTCGACGAACTCCCAGGAGTGCTTTGGGCCAATCGAACCACGGTCAGAACTTCAACAGGGGAGACCACATTCAGTCTAGTATATGGCTCAGAAGCTGTTATTCCTATAGAAACGTTAATTCCAACACCAAGGATTGAAATGTACGACGACCAAGAAAATGGAAAAATAAGAGAAAATGATATTGATTTGACTGAAGTTCTAAGAGAAAAAGCGGCCGTACGTTTGCAAGTCACTAAATCAAATATGGAAAAGGCTTACAATCAAAAGGTACGCGTCCGGACCTTCAAAGAAGGGGATTTGGTCTTGAAAAAGGTAGAAGTATCCAAGCATGTGGGAAAGTTACACAAAATTGGGATGGACCTTACATCGTCATTGGTGTAGGAAAGAAATGTTCATACAAAATTGCACACTTGGACGGAACAGCCTTACCAAGAACCTGGAATGCAGTCAACCTTAGAAAATACTATGGTAAATAAATTTTAATAGAACGTACTGTTTTACTTTGTTTTATTTTAGTAAGTTTTATTCTTTGTAATAAATGACTTTAGCCTACAATTCGATTATTAAAAAGATTTTTAGCAATATTAAATCAAGATTGAGTATAAATCGATTGATTCGGTAAACACTCCTTGCGATCCTACGATAAGTGTTGGTCAAATTCAGAATATGAACGAGTCGAGTATACATTGATCCGCTCAATAAACACTCCTCGATTACTTTTAACGACAAGAAGACTTTTGGTATAAAAACCTAAGTCTAAACAAATAACGAGTCGAGTATACATTGATCCACTCAATAAACACTCCTCGATTATCCACGAACGATCAAAAGACTTCTGGTACTAAAAACCTAAGTCTAAACAAAACGAGTCGAAGTATACATTGATCCGCTCAATAAACACTCCTCGATTATTTTTCAACGATCAAAAGACTTCTGGTACTAAAAACCTAAGTCTAAACAAAACGAGTCGAGTATACATTGATCCGCTCAATAAACACTCCTCGATCTATTTACAACGATTAAAAAGACTTTTGGTACGAAAACCTAAGTCTAAACAAAACGAGTTGAGTATACATTGATCCGCTCAATAAAAACTCCTCGATTAGTTTTAACGACAAAAAGACTTTTGGTACAAAAACCTAAGTCTAAACAAAACGAGTTGAGTATACATTGATCCGCTCAATAAACACTCCTCGATTAGTTTTAACGACAAAAAGACTTTTGGTACAAAAACCCAAGTGCAAACAATAAACGAGTCGAGTATACATTGATCCGCTCAATAAAAACTCCTCGATCTACTTGTGATGATGTTAAGACTTTAGGTATTAAAACCTAACTCCAAATAATAAACGAGTCGAGTATACATTGATCCGCTCAATAAACACTCCTCGATCTACTAAAATAAAGGAGTTAAGTATACATTGATCCGCTCAATAAACACTCCTCGATTATTTTTCAACGATCAACAGACTTTTGGCATAAAAACCTAAGTCTAAATAAATAAAGAGTTGAGTATACATTGATCCGCTCAATAAACACTCTTCGTTCTGTTACAACGACTAAAAGACTTTTGGCATAAAAACCTAAGTCTAAATAAATAAAGAGTTGAGTATACATTGATCCGCTCAATAAACGCTCCTCGACCTGTTCCTATTGATCTAAAAGATCTGCTGATACACCTAAGTCGTGAAAATGAATTGAGTATGAATCCATCTGCTCGGAGAACGCTCCTCATAAATAAAATTATGACAAAATCAACAAAAAAGGAGAATGCAAAGGATAAAAGTAATATTTTATTCATCAAATCAATTACATACAAACGTCCTAAATTACAGAGGTATACATACTACTTAAGCATCGTTACAATGGTTTAGATGAAATGATCCTATTGATTAGCAATCTTCACGACAATGTCCACGGAAACACCAATCTCCTCCCTAGTACCTCGTCGATTATGATAAACCACCTAAGAAGCATGCTGCTCAGGATGGTCGACTTCTTTGGTTCGACGGCCAGGCTCTGAAGATCAAATGTTCTTCCAGACGAAATGAGCATTACCAGCCAGATAACCGGCAATACTCATTCACCCACAACAAGATACTGCTTTTACTTTAAAGATAAAACATTTTACTCTAGAGCAGCATCTCTTCGGGGCGGTCGTGAAATATTAATATTTACCAGCACACCCCAGCAGTCTATCACTCCGGAGGTAACATCCAAGAGCGGGGGTGACTGGCAAATACGAACCCTCCATGTGCAAACAGAAACCACGGACCTCAAACCCGTGTATACAAAGTTTGAGGCCTCATGGGACCCGTTAGTACAAGGTAGGGCTTCCATGGGACCCGTCAGTACAAGGCAAGTGAAAATTAAGCCATTGTGATATAAATCGCGATAATGTGACTTTTTGAATATTATGGTATCAGAAGGCAAAATGAAATCTAAGGAAACTGAGATCTCCATCTGCTCTGAATAAAAGATAAGGAAACTGCCTACTTATTTATAGGCGCTCATGAAAATGATCCTACGGCTGGATAGAAAATTGATCAAGGGACAAAAATGCGACCTTTTGACTCCCCGTAATAAATGCAAGTAAGTTGGAACGACACCTGTCTGATCAACTCAACCAGTCGATAACAAAAGAATCTGCAGATCGAAGCGATCAACGAAATAATCCAAGAAGACCTAAAGAAGCTCCGGACCAGAAAGGTCTGCACGATCACTTATGATAGTTGCTCGATAGAAAAATTTAAAGATCCTCAACGAAGGCATGCAAGTTTAAACCGTTGAAGAAAGGATATTAGTCTGAAAGAATAAAGGGATAAAACAAGAAATAAGTTAGCAAACTAAGAGGATCTGCGAAGGAAAATATTCTATAAAGCAAACTTAAAAGAAGATTACCTTTTCGGCATAAGTAGAAGCTCGCTGAAATTTCTCCAGAGGATCCTTATGAAGAAGCTTATTCAGGTCACGAGTAAAAATACCGGACAAAAGAACACGGGTTGCCTTATCGACCGCGTTCTCACTATCATCATGAACAAGTGAATCCTTCTCGGAGTAACCAGCGGCCCTCCTTCCCTCTAAATGATCCTCGATCATTTCAACCAAGGTAGGTTTTGGGTGATTGTCTCCGAGTAAAGAAAGATCGTTACCAGAGCGATCATAGTAGCTCCTCTTTCTATCAACTGGATTATTAGTAGGATGAGGCATCGACCAGCTGCGACACCCTCGAATACCCAAAGATGTTCTAAGCTGAAGAGGGGGATAACCGGATCCTGTCCCCTGACGAATAGGGGACTCTCGAGAAGAGTCTGGAGATTCCTCTCCATTCTCCTCGGACTCATAACTCAACTCCAGCTTCCTCTTCCTTGACGCTCTCTTCTCGATAGGGACGTTCTCTACGGATTTGGAAGATTTGGATAGCACCATTTTTCCCTTCAAGGAATGTCGGGAGTTTTCTACCATATGGGCTGAAAAAGAAATAAGATAAAATTAGATTCTCAGTAAAGAATATATCATCACATCATTAAGCTGTAGTAAAATACTTACCAAGTGATTCAGATGATGAACTGATTGGAAAATTATGAGCGCTTAATCCCGCTTTACGAAGGAAAGTTTCCCCGATCAGAAGAGCACTCTGATATTTGTTGGCACGCATAGCGGGGATTTCACCAATAAACTGAGCATCATCTGGAATGAGTTCACCGGTCGGCAAGCGACCTCCGGGAACCCAACTGGAACCAGGATCCCATGAGAAGGGCATGGTCGAACCATCCGCCGAACGAATACAAGGTGGGGGACGAACAAAAAAGAAGTGAGATTTCCAAGAAGGATTGCTAGAAACTGGGGAATCAAAGATTGCACGACTAGGCCTCTGACTAGCAAAGAAATATCCACGATTTGAAGAACTAGAAATATTGAAACGAAACAATTGTGTAAAATTGCGAAACGAAGGTTTGAACCCTTTCGCGATCATTAAGACAGAAAAACAAACCACGAAGGCCACAGAATTTGGAACTAATTGTGTCAAGGACACACTGAATACTTTTAGAATTTAAAGAAAGAGGGGAGACAACGGAAGACGCAGGCCACTATTGAAATGAGCCGTGTAAAAGGCTCGACATCCTTCCGGTGGAGATGTAACTCTATCAGAGGGAGAAGGGAGAATTATCTCAGAACCCTCCGGAAAATATTTGGCATAGTTATTCACAACCTCCGGAAAAGTGTCCACCGTATAAGCACAAGCTAGATCCTCAATTGGTTCAGAAATTTGAGGAGCAGTACCTTTGCCCTTTTTGGCTCGGGCAGCGACATCTGTATCGGAAAGAATTTGTACGTTAAAGGTATCTTCAACAGGAACCATAAATTCAAAAGCTCCAGTTTGCTCGCTTGAAGGATTATAATGCAACTCTCCCTCGTTAGTGGGAGTGACATTCTCTCTAGATGAGGAAGAAGATTTTCTTAAAGAGGCCATGATTTTTGACTTTCAGAGGATATAGATCGATAAAAAGAAAGCTTTATATGATGAACGACTAAACAAGAAAATGACTACAAACTACAAGGAAGTATAAAGGAGAAATGAGAAACTCAAAAGTCATCTATTTATACTGAGAAAAGGAAAGACGTTTTGAACTTCCTCACGGCCTATCACATTCCCGCCAAATAAGAAAAAGTGGAACGTTTCCCCAAAGGACACGTAGCGTTCAACAATTGGAACGCGAGAGCGACTATCTATGAGGCGTAGTACTCTTTTCCTTATTTAAGATTTTTTCCCACAGGGTTTTTTCTTAAATAAGGTTTTTAATGAGGCACAATTCATAGAAATCACAGTCGAAATTGACCTTCTACTTCTACGAGCTTCTACTACATATACGCTCGAAGAAGTGAGGGAGTACTGATGGGGGCTATTTCGCACCCCTTATTATATTCGGATCGACTGAGAGATATCAGATCGGTTCGACCATATAAGCTCGTTCGGGATCTTCTATCGACCCAGTTGAAGACGACTCACCTCGGCGAACAGACTACAATCCGGACTCAAGAAGGACTAATGGGCCGAGTCCTATTAGGATTATATTTCCTTGTAACGCTAGGTTTAGTATGATATAAATACCTAGTTAATCATTGTATTACACACATTCAATTTTACGGAGTTTATGCTTACATAACAGCATAATCCCAAATAATACGAGAAGAATCACTGATTCGCCATATTCATACTGTCTTTTTTGTATTGATTGTCTATATTACTAACTGCTCCTTTCGTATAGTTCTTCCTAGGGATTGATCCATCCTGAATAAAGTAACAGGGCCCTATAAATCATATATTGAGACTCCCCAATATAAAAATATTCACTGATACAATTAACCCTACGAAATTCGGTTAAATCAACGTCCTTATGTTCTGGTGGTTTTAAGGCTAAATCCACCGGCTCCTTTATATTCCAAACCTTCTATTTTGACCAAGACTGAACTAACGGCCGCATCGGAGATCGAGATGTAGATATATAATGGTTCCCCTTCGGTTGGTTTGGCCAACAATGGGGAGGTCGTCAGATATTTTTTTAGCTGGTCGAAAGCCCGATCGCATTCTTCTGTCCAAACAAAGTTTTTTGCTTTACGAAGGGTTTGGAAGAAAGGCAAACTTCTGTCAGCCGATTTAGATATGAATATGTTCAATGCTACGATCTTCCCTACCAAGCTTTGTACTTGGGAGATGGTTTTGGGAGGCTTCATTTCAGTTATTGCTCGAATTTTTTCTGGGTTGGCCTCAATTCCTCGTTAATGTACCAAATAGCCTAAGAATTTTCCCGATTTAATACCGAAGGTGCACTTTGCGGGATTTAGCTTCATGCGGTATTTCCTCAATATTTGGAAGCATCGATCAAGATGTCTTATGTGATCCGCTTCATTCATGCTTTTGACTAGCATGTCGTCCACGTAGACTTCCATTATTTCTCCGATTAATTCTTTAAACATTAGATTTACTAACCTTTGATAAGTGGCTCCGGCGTTCCTTAATCCAAATGGCATAACTATGAAGCAATATACTCCTTGCTCGGTTATGAACGCAATTTTCTCTTGGTCTTGCTCATTCATGTATATTTGATAGAAACCTTGGAAAGCGTCCATCATGCTGAAGATTGCAAAGCCAGCGGTTGAGTCGACTAATAAGTCGATCCTTGGGAGCGGATACGGATCGCGCGGACACAATTTGTTAAGGTCGGTAAAATCGTTGCACATTCTCCACTTGTTATCTTTTTTGTCCCCTTTCGCTACTAGAACAACATTACATAGCCATTCCGAGAAGTGTATTTCCCGAATTTGTTTTGCTTTGAGTAGTCTTTTTACTTCTGTTTTGATGATTTTATCTTTTACTGGCCCATGATTTCTCTTCTTTTGTCTAGCTGGTTTTGCTAAAGTGTCGATTTTTAGCGAATGGTTGATTACTCGAGGGTCAATCCCCTCGATGTCGTTCGCACTCCAAGCGAAGACATCCATATTATTTTTGAGAAAATTGATCAACATTACTTCCCCTTCCTTGCTTAATTCTGTACCTATTCTCGTTGTTTTCGATGAGTCTTTTCGGTCAGTGCTAGGGATTTCATCCTCGTTTCTACTAACATCGTCTTCGAGCTTTCTTTTGCTCGGGGTAATCACTTCAGGGGGGTTTTTCAAAGTTAACGACGTGCTGTAGCAATCCCATGCCATACAATGGTCATTTACTATTTCCCCGATACCTGTGTCGGTCGGAAATTTTATCTTTTGATGATAAGTTGAGACAACAGCTCGAAACAAGTTGAGGGTAGGTCGCCCTAAAATCGCATTGTAGGCGAATGGAGTTTCTACTTGTTGGTCCCAAGTGGTCAGATGAGGTCTAGAGGGGGGGGGGGTGAATAGACCTCTGAAAATTTTTGAACTTAAAAACTTTTCAGTCTTCTGTCAGCAGACTAAGCTGATGAAGAACAGTAAGCAGACTAGTCTGATCGTGAACAAATCTTGAACAGACGACTGACCACTCTTCTTTCAATGACTTAGCTGTTTTATCAGCAAAACAGTTTTCCAAGATAATACTTGCAGCGGATTGTTTGAAAGTGTTTTTCACAAGTAAACTAAGTTCCAAAAGATTTTATCCCCAGTTTAAAACTCCTTATAAAATCTTTTTGATTGATTCAAAGTGTTTAAAATGCAAACTTTAAAATATGCAAGAAAACTTTAAATGCAAGATAACACAAAGAATTTTTATAGTGGTTATATGGATAAAAATCCTTTAGTCCACTCTTCCAGATCACACAGATTCTGGGTTATACTATAATCACAAAGATTACAATATTTCTCCACTTACACCTAAACAACTAATGAGAAGGCTGTAAGCTCACAATAGGAATTCACAAAGAAAACCTATCCTCTAAAGTAGAATCACTCACACAGATGGATTCTCACTTCGCACAACACTCAGCTATTACAAAATCACTCAGATAATGTTTTTCTGATTTCTTCAACTGGGTTTCTGTCAACAGATGACTTCCACCAGACGAGTGAGCTGTTCGAGCTTTTGAGACTTAGAGAAATTCTGCTTCAAAATTTCGATCTCTGATTGTTGTTGTATGTTGCTCGATTTGAAATTCAGCTCTATTTATACATGGAGATGAAATTATGACCGTTGAAGGCAAGTCACAAATCAAATCCATCCTTCAGCTCTTTTTGAAACGGCTCCCTGCAGCATTCCGTACTGTGTACAGTACCTTTCTGTCCATCGCATTTAATGCTGCATTTAATGCACTCTGCTGATCCGAGGATATCTTCAATCATTTGCCATTACTACCCTTCTCTTACAGCATTTATTACACCAAGTGCATTTATTACCGTTGGACTATTCTCTTGACCTCTTCTACTCTGCTGATCAAAACGACTCTGCTGATAGATACTCTGCTGATCAAATACTGAACTAATCTGATTTGACTCGGCTGATGATCTACCCTTCTGTTCGCTGATTCAGCAAGAGATCACTAATCTTCTGAGCTTTGAACTTTGAACTCTTCTGATGTCTTCTTTTACTTGTTCAAAATTCTTCTAAGGGAACTAAGCTTTCCATACTTAGCTGATTATGATGTTTTGGAAATCATCAAAACCTTCCCTTAATTACTTGTCTTCTTTCATCTTCATCTTCATCCAACAATTTCCCCCTTTTTGATGATGACAAAACTCCAGCTAAGTACCTGTACCTAAACTAAAGTTTTGATCCTCAAAAATTTCTGAGATAGAAATGATGTGTTGGAGTCAAACTTGCAATTTTATAGATAATGAACTGATTACATTTTACAAGTTGAAAGATGAAAAGTACAAAATACTTAAAAAAAATTACAAGGATTTTTAATATAAAGAAAATCTAGCCAAGGCTAGTCTTCTGTCTTCTTTTCTTCCTTGTCTTCTTTCTCAGATTCTTCTTCAGATAATTTAGAAGTCTCAGCTTCCAAATTTTCAATGAATCTTTTCTTCAGCAGCTCTAACTTCCTTTTCTTGACATCTGGATCAAGCTGTTCTTCAGCTGAATCTTTGGCAGCAGCTAGTTCTTTGTCTGACTTGGCTTTTGCTTCAGATTCTTCCTCTTCAGCTTGGTCTTCTTCTTCTGTTATTCTCTTATCTGTTGGTCTGCTTGATTCTTCCATATTTTTAGCAGTCTCACCAGCAGATTCTTCTAACACTTCAGTTGCTTCATCTTGGTTGTCTTCTTCCTCTTCAACAGATCTTCTGACTCTTTCATAGGAAGTTCCAACTCTCATCTGTCCAAATATCCTTTCTTCCCCCTTTTTGTCATCATCAGCAGGGACAGGTGGATATTGTGGTGCAACTGGTGTAATTAGAAGAGAATCACATAGAAGTTTGATGTTCTCCTCCATTGCATTGATCTGAGCTTGCTGTCTGAGTTGATTGGCTTTGAATGCTCTCATCTCCGTGAGCAGATCTTCTCCTTGATCACCTAATTGGATTTGAGTTCCCAGAATCCAATTTGATGAAGCCTTGAAGTCGTTCATCATGTTGCCCATGACTTCATCTTCTGCTTGGAGTGCCAATTCAACAGTCTGTTCAATGTTTTTCCAACCTTCAGTAGTGCTTTGTGTCCTTCTCCTTAGTATATCCATATCCTGACATATAGATTGTACATTCTGAGCAGTATCTTTCATTAAATCAGTAGGAACAGCAGCAGCAACCTTCTGAATAGGTTGATGAACAGCAGCTAACACTTCTGCTTTTAACTCTTCTTTCATCTCCTTCATGGACTTGGTAAACATTTGATGAATGGAGTCTAACAGATTTGTCTCTGTTGTAGCAGCAGGTGTTTCTTTGGTAAGTTGCTCTGTTGGTTGAATTGTCAGTGCAAGGGACTGATCTGCTGAGCTATCAGCAAGGCTTGGAGTGCTTTCCTTCTCCTTAGCCTGATCATCTCCTTTATCAGCAACTTCTTTCTCCTTTAACTGATCTGCTGGAATTTCTTCTTCCTTCTTTGATTCATCAGCAGCATCAGACTTATCATCCTGCACTTTGTCTTGATCAGATGGGTCTGAAGTACCCTCAATTTGCTTTGGTTGATCAGAAGACTTGTCTCTCTCTTCATTTGCAGGTGATATTATCTTCTTGACAGTTTCAACTGTCTGCATCAGTCCTTCATTGTCCACTGCAGACCTGTTACAAATCCAAGTAAAGTTGTCAAGAGGAATAAAAGTAGTTGTTGGTTCCTCTGGCAGCTCTTCATAGGGTTTGATGTTTGGTCCATAGACAATGTGCTTGATGTTAGGAAGTGGGACCAGTGAGCTTGGTTGTCCCCTTAACTTCCTTGCTTTCTTGGCCCAAAGCTCCATTGCTTGAGCAATAGCCAACTTAATAGATCTTTCTTTGAGATCTACTGAGTCATCAAAATCCTCAGAAATGGATGCAAAGATCTTCTTGGCCTCTTCCTTGACTATGTGACATATCCTCATCCTTAACCTGTCCAGGAAGAATTCTGAATCAAGTGCTTGAATAAGTGAGTTTGTCTCAAGCCATTTCAATACCCAATCTTCTGTAGCCTTGAATTCTTTCCACTTGGCCATTTCAGCAGGACTCTTTGTTAATCTGAATTCTCTCCATCTGTTGTATTTAATCTTTTCAGAATGGAAGAGTGTCAGACGGTTGACTCTTTCATTTTCAGCGTCCAGTCTTCTGAGAAATTCTTCAAAAATTGCAGGGTCTTCCCTGACAATTTCAAGAGATAATCTTATTTCTTCTCTTCTCTTTTCCTTAATCTTAGGTGCAGGCATAGCTGGTATTGGTTTATTTGGATCTCTTTGCTCACCAATAACTATCCCACCAGTACGCTGAGGACCATGAGCATCCTTGATGCTTGCTTCAATGACAGCAGCCAACTCTGCTGCCTCAAAAGCATCTCTCTGCTCTTGAGTCATCTTGCTGGCTTCTTCTTCCAGCCTTTTTAACTCTAGGCTTTTCAGCCTATCTTCTTCTGCTTTCTCAGCAGCAATCCTTTGCTTTTCAGCAGCGTCCAGTCTCATCTTTTCTGCAGCAGTCACATAAGTTGAGGTTTTGCCAATCCTCTTTCTTCTAGATTCAGGGCTCTCAACTGCTTGGATAGGTGTTGCAGCAACTGGAGTAGGATGCAGCAACAGAATTTTTCCCTCTAGTGATGTACTAGTCTGCTGTTCCTTTTCTTTATCAGCAGATAGTGCAGCAGTTGAGGCTTCTGTTGTCACTTCAACTGTAGGAACACTTTCAGGCTCAGCAGTAGCAGCCTTAGTAGCTTTAACAACTGGTTCTTCAACATTTAATGGCCTTTCTGCTTCAGTTGTTGTCTTTCTTACAGTTTCAACAGGCTCTTCAGGGAAAGTGACCTTTCTCTTAGCCTTTGACTTAGGAATTTTCTTGACAGCAGGGGGGTTGGCAGTAGGAGGTCCCCTTGCTTCACTCCTAGTCCTTAGTCTCTTCAATCTTTGAAGTGGAATTTCCTCTTCAGATTCAGTTTCTTCAGAGGATGACCCTGTCTTCATATTTTCAATTTCATCAGTGAAGTCATCTACCACCTTCTTAGAGACTTCAATTTCGGGTTCTGCTGATCCAGCCACAACAGCAGACTGTGCTGTTGGCTCAGCAGACTGACTAGTCTGACCTTCCTTCTTGCTCTTCTTAGAAGGAGTCTTCTTAGACTGTTTGGGGGCTTTTCTCTTTGGTTTTTCCACCAGTTGCCTCACTGGTTCGTAGAGTTTGAATTCTTTGCTTCCATGGGTTTGTTTTCCTCCACCCATAGGGCATTGCAGAGAAGCAAACAAGTTACTTAGCAGAATGGCATGAGAGTGCCTTTTGTCACTTAACAGCTCATAAACATGAGCAGCCCAGTTCACTTTCATCCCATAGTAGATGCATATCATGGTGTAGAGTCTTTTCCTTGGCAACCCATCCAAAGAACCCGTAGCACAATCTAGAACCTTTGCTATGATATCAGCAAATCTTTGGTATTCATCCTTCAGCTGGGTCTTCATCAAAGTCCCAGTCATCTTCTCTCCCTTCTTAGCACAAATACCCCAAAATTCTTCTTCTTTTTCTGACCCTAACGAGGTCACATCTCCTCCCTTGTCTGTCAACTTATAAACTTCATTAAGAACAGCAGCAGATACAGCGA
The DNA here is from genome assembly GCA_038501285.1 of Penstemon eatonii. Taxonomy (NCBI): domain Eukaryota; kingdom Viridiplantae; phylum Streptophyta; class Magnoliopsida; order Lamiales; family Plantaginaceae; genus Penstemon; species Penstemon eatonii. The sequence continues at coordinate 32,371,393 of CM076710.1, read as the reverse complement.
TTTTCTTACCACCAATGACAGCAGTCATAACAGTGTCATCATCGTTGAATTTTCTGGTCAGCGCATTAAATCGGTGCCAGAGAAATGAAATTTGCTGTAATTGAAGTATCTTCCCTCAACAATCTTGTCCATTTTCGGAGATTTGAGAGTAGATTCTGCAAAAGAACAGTGAACTTTCGAAGCAGTAGGGTTTGAGAGTTAGAGAGTTTGAGAGTTTTTGAGTGCGTAAGATGACTATTCTGTTCAGATCGGATTTTATAGGTTTCCTTCTGATTTGGTTTTCGTGATTTATCTAAACCGTTGATTTAATCTGACAGTTTTTAATCGTGCGGATGAGAGTCGCGGATTTCAATTTTATTATTTTAATGTCAGATGGGCGGGAAACTCTATCGACACTAATCTGTTTACTTATAAAAGCGTGTTTCTAAAGATGCGTTTTATGACCATGCTTATATAAGATATCAGATGAGTAGAGTTTAACTTATCTGACAGACGAGTGATCTGTTATCTGATATTACTAGAGAATGCCAATAGCTAGTAATCTTCCTCTGCTGTTTGTCAATCCAGCAAGATAAAATAATCTTCAATCTTCAAGAATTAAGAACACGTCTTCTTGATACACTTAACTTCAACTAACTGACATTAACAGATTTCATCTTTAGAACAGAAGTACCGCTAGTCTTACACGTTCCCCCTGTCTTTAAGAATTCATAAGTTAACTAGTCTGTTGAGAGTTAATTCTTGAATGAGATAACTGATGACTAAGCTGTTGAACTCCAGTCTTCTGATGAGTTCCCCCTCAGCTTATGCATCCAGGTTAAGTAATCCTAACTCAGCTCTTAGAGTTGAGAACCTTGCTTCACTAAGAGGTTTGGTGAAGATGTCAGCAATCTGATTATCAGTATGAACATACTCAATCAAAACATTGCCTTTTTCAACATGATCTCTAATGAAATGATGTTTAATCTCAATATGTTTAGTCCTTGAATGACTTGTAGTGTTCTGAGTAAGTGAGATTGCACTTGTATGGTCACAGTAGATTGGAATTCCACTGATCTTGATGTTGTAGTCTTCTAGTTGATGCTTCAACCAAAGTATCTGTGCACAGCAAGCTCCAGCGGCTATATATTCAGCTTCAGCAGTAGATATAGAAACTGAGGTTTGTTTCTTACTCATCCATGAGATCAGACGACTGCCTAAGAACTGACAGGCACCTGTTGTGCTCTTTCTGTCAATCTTGCAGCCAGCAAGGTCTGAATCTGAATAGCCAATTAGTTCAAATCCAGATTCTCTAGGATACCACAATCCCAATTCTTGAGTGCCTTTAATATACTTCAATATTCTCTTGGCAGCTAAGAGATGAGATTCTTTGGGGTTTGATTGAAATCTTGCACAGACTCCAACTGAGTACATTATATCAGGTCTGCTTGCTGTTAGATACAACAATGAACCAATAATGCCTCTATATTTGGTTATGTCCACTGATTTGCCATCTTCATCTTTATCCAAACGAAGACTTGTAGACATAGGAATAGTAGCTGTTGAGCTAGTTTCCATACCAAATTTCTTGAACAGATCTCTTGTGTATTTTGCTTGGCTGATGAATATCCCATCAGGCAACTGTCTAACTTGCAATCCAAGAAAATAGTTAAGTTCACCCATCATGCTCATTTCAAACTTATTCTGCATTAGCTTGGAGAACTTATCACACATCTGTTGGTTAGTTGAACCAAAAATAATATCGTCCACATATATTTGCACAAGCAATATATGATTTTCCCATTCAATTGTGAACAAGGTTTTATCTACCTTACCTTTACGAAATCCTTTAATTAAAAGAAAATCAGATAGGGTATCATACCATGCTCTTGTAGCCTGTTTCAGTCCATATAAGGCTTTCTTCAGACGATATACTTTATCCTCTTCTTGGTAGACTTCAAATCCTGGAGGTTGTTCAACATACACTTCTTCTTGCAATTCTCCATTGAGAAAAGCAGACTTCACATCCATCTGATAGACAGTGAAGTTCTTGTGAGCAGCATAGGCAAGAAACAGTCTGATTGCTTCAAGTCTTGCTACTGGTGCAAAAGTTTCATCAAAGTCAATTCCTTCTTCTTGACAATAACCCTTGGCCACTAGTCTTGCTTTGTTTCTGGTGACAACACCATCTTCATTCATTTTATTTCTGAAAACCCACTTAGTGCCAATTACTCTTTGATGACTTGGTCTAGGAACTAAGTACCAGACTTCATTCCTTTCAAATTGATTCAACTCTTCTTGCATAGCTTCTATCCAGAAGGAGTCATTTAGAGCTTCTTCAATTTGTTTAGGCTCTATTTGAGATAGGAATGTGACAAACATAGCATCTTGTGCAGCTGCTCTTCTTGTTTTCACTCTATCTAAAGGATCACCAATGACTAACTCAGGGGGGTGATTCTTGAGCCATCTGAGATCAGGTTGCAAATCAGGATGTTGTCCTCTGTCTTGATCTTGCAACACTACTGTTGGAGTTCCAGTAGTAGTCTGTTGAACATTTGCTGTCTGTTGAACAGTCTCTGGTCTGTCAGCTGTTTGCAACTCGTCTGTTAGACAATCAGCACTGTGATTATGAACAGCACTTGAGTTAGCAGCTGAACTTAGATTAGGTAGTATGATGGGAACATATTCTTCATTTCTTCCAACGTCTAACTTCTGTAAATCAGCAGACAGATCTTGATTTACACTTTGATTCTTTTCAGAAGATTGACTTGGCTCATCAAATACTACATGGATAGATTCTTCTATTAGTAATGTTCTTTTGTTAAAAACTCTATAAGCCTTACTAACAGATAAGTATCCTACAAAGACAGCTTCATCAGCCTTTTCTGCAAATGCAGTAAGGTGATTTTTCCCATTATTCAATACAAAACATTTACAACCAAAAATCTTAAAGTAATGAATGTTTGGTTTTCTATTGTTCCAAACTTCATATGGAGTCTTGTTCTGATTTTTGTTGATCATACATCTGTTTTGGGTGAAGCATGCTGTGTTTGTTGCTTCTGCCCAAAATCTTTGAGGCAGCTTAGCTTCAGCTATCATGGTTCTGACAGCTTCTTTTAGTGTTCTGTTTCTCCTTTCAGCAACACCATTCTGTTGAGGGGTTCTTGCAGCAGAATACTCATGATGTATTCCCTTCAAGTTACAGTACTCTTCAACAGTAGAGTTTGTAAACTCTGTCCCTCTATCTGATCTGATCTTCAATATCTTAATACTCTTTTCATTCTGGATCAGTTCCATCAGATTGGTAAGATGTTCCTTGGTTTCACTTTTCTTCTTCATGAAAATCACCCAAGTATATCTTGAATAATCATCCACAACAGCTAGGCAGTATTTCTTTCCACCATTGCTGACTGGATCAATGGGTCCAAATAAGTACATATGCAACAGCTCCAATATTCTTCCAGAAGATTGGTGCTTCTTTTCTTTGAATGATGACTTGATTTGTTTACCCTTCTGACATGCATCACAGAGCTTGTCTTTGCTCATGACTGCTTTTGGAATCCCTTCTACCAAATCATTCTTGATTAATCTGTTTATGGTCTTGAAGTTTAAATGATTCATCCTCTTGTGCCATAGCCAACTGACTTCACTTGGTGCAGATGCCACCAAACAAACACTTGAATTCTTGTCAGCAGAATTCCAGTCAACTATGTAGATATTTCCTTGTCGTCTTCCAGATAAAATTACCTTCTTTGTACCAATTTGTTCAACGTAGCACTTATCTGTTGAGAAGATGACTGAATATCCCTTGTCACAAAATTGACTTATGCTCAGCAGATTATATTTTAGGACTTTAACATAGGAGACGTCAGATATCTCTATGTTTCCCTTGATTAATCTTCCTTTAGCTTTAATCTTGCCTTCTTTGCTGTCTCCAAAAGTGACTTTTGGACCATCCACAGCAACTGCATCAGTCAACTCATGTATGTTTCCACACATGTGCCTTGAACATCCACTGTCCAAGTACCAAATCTTCTCTACTTTACTCCTACTCCTAATCCTAACCTACAAAACAAAAATAAAATTGTTTTAGGTACCCTTATTGAGAGGGTCCTGAAGGATTAGTTCCACCCTTGACAACCCAAGATGTTGAAGTCTTAGGCTTCTTAGGTTTCTGAGTTTTAGGAGCATGAACAGTTTCATTTTTATCATAGTTATCAGATAAGTCATGTTGATGATCAGTATGATATGAATAATGTTCATAAGCAGGGTAAGGTGCATGATAAGCAGGGTATGCATGCATTGGATGAGCAGGGTAAGGTGCATAGTAATTAGGAAACTGAGGTGCATGATACATAGGATGATATGCAGCAGGATGCACATAATATGACTCATTTCCATACCAAGCATTTTGATTTTTCTTATTCTTATGCTTCTTTGGTTTACTAGGTGCTTGCTCAACTTGTTTAGACTTATCTTTACCAACAGACTGGTTCAATTTAGCTTTATCAGCAGACTTTTTAGGACTCTGCTGTTTGGTCTTACTAGTCTGATTTCCTACACTAGGCTCTTTGCTCTTTTTAGCCTTAGGAGATTTCTTCTCCTTTACCACTTTCTCAGTTGAGGTAGGTCTAGAGGTTTGAATATACAGAATGACCTTACTATTGTCAGCAGAAATAAATTTTTCAGTATGATTCAATTCTAGCTTATCCTTTACTAAAGGTGTCTCCTGTCTCTTAGATGTATGCGTGGATGCAACAGTAGACTTATCATGAGACTCAATAATTTTCTCAAGTTCCATGATTTTTCCTTTATAAACCTCACACTCAGCTTTCAGAGATTCATGTTCTTGCTCAAGCTGTTTATATTCAGCTGATTCTTTTGGCTTCTCACCTAAAAGTTTCAGTGAACTATTTTGCTCTTTTAGCAGGATCATCTCTTCCTTAAGCTTTTTATATGCTTCAGCAATACCAGTATTGTTAAGCATCATTTGTTCAAATGAATTAAATAATTCATCATTAAGAGGAGTTACCTCATCCTCAGAGTCATCAGAGTCCTTTGCCATCAGGCACAGGAGAGCAGGTTTTTCTTCATCAGAAGATTCTTCATCAGACGAGTCTGAGTCTGAATCAGATGAGTAGACAGCAGCTGGCTTTTCTGCTTCAGCCATCATTGCCTTTCCTCTCTGATGCTTTATTTCTTTTCTCATTTTCTTCTCTTCCTCAGTGTACTTCTCTGCTTTTGGATATGGGCAGTCTCTTATGAAGTGTCCCAATTTCCTGCAGTTGTAACACATCAGTTTTGATTTATAATCCTCTTTATCTTGAGAAGAAAAGTTAGGTTTAGAAGTAGAAGCAGCATGATTGTATTTGTTTTTCATCTTTCTCTTATAGAACTTCTTGAAGTTGTTCATCAATAATGCTACATCTCCAGCAGTGTACTCCTTTTTGTTGAGTAGAGTGGCTTCATCAGATGAGTCCACTTCTTTGCTTTTCTGGGCTGGTCTTCTGGTGTTTTCAGCAGCAACAAGTGCAGCTGTGGGTCCTGAAGTTGAGGTTTCTTCAATTCCCATCCTTGGCAGTTTATACTCATAAGCCTTGAGTGCGGAGAACAGCTCTGTTAGAGAAATCTTGCCCAGATCTCTTGATTCTTCCATTGCTGTCACCTTCATGTTGAACTTGGATGGTAGAGCCTTCAGTACTCTGACAGAGATTTCTTTGTCAGTGAAAGTCTTTCCCAGCTTCAAAACTTCGTTCAGAGTTCTGGTAAATCTGGTATCCATCTGATCAATGGTTTCTCCAGACTTCATCTTGAAGTTGTCCAGCTTTTCCAATGCAACACTGAGCTGATGCTCTTTAATAGCATCATTTCCTTCACTCATGTCTCTGACCTTGTCCCACATCTCCTTTGCAGTTTTGCAATGTTTGACTTTGTCAAACCGATCATTATCCAGGGCTTTGGTCATGATGAATCTCCCAACTTTATCTAGATTGTAAAGCTTTATCTCTTCTGGAGTCATCTCATGAAGGTCTTTCTCCACAACCGTATCTACTTCATTTATTTTTATGGTCTTTGTGAATCTAAATGGACCTTTAATGATACATGTATGCATGTTGTCATTATAGGCAGCAAGGAAAATCTCCATTCTGATTTTCCAGTCCTCAAAGGACATACCAGCAATGTGGGGAACATGGCTGATACAATCCATTTTTCAAAAAGTTTTTTTTTTTATTTTTCAAAAAGATGCTCTTTTGAAAAGTTTTGAAAACCTTTGAAAAACACTCGGATCAAGCTCGTTGATCAGGCAGCTGATTCTAATGAACCACCTGCTCTGATACCACTTGTTGGTCCCAAGTGGTCAGATGAGGTCTAGAGGGGGGGGGGGGTGAATAGACCTCTGAAAATTTTTGAACTTAAAAACTTTTCAGTCTTCTGTCAGCAGACTAAGCTGATGAAGAACAGTAAGCAGACTAGTCTGATCGTGAACAAATCTTGAACAGACGACTGACCACTCTTCTTTCAATGACTTAGCTGTTTTATCAGCAAAACAGTTTTCCAAGAGAATACTTGCAGCGGATTGTTTGAAAGTGTTTTTCACAAGTAAACTAAGTTCCAAAAGATTTTATCCCCAGTTTAAAACTCCTTATAAAATCTTTTTGATTGATTCAAAGTGTTTAAAATGCAAACTTTAAAATATGCAAGAAAACTTTAAATGCAAGATAACACAAAGAATTTTTATAGTGGTTATATGGATAAAAATCCTTTAGTCCACTCTTCCAGATCACACAGATTCTGGGTTATACTATAATCACAAAGATTACAATATTTCTCCACTTACACCTAAACAACTAATGAGAAGGCTGTAAGCTCACAATAGGAATTCACAAAGAAAACCTATCCTCTAAAGTAGAATCACTCACACAGATGGATTCTCACTTCGCACAACACTCAGCTATTACAAAATCACTCAGATAATGTTTTTCTGATTTCTTCAACTGGGTTTCTGTCAACAGATGACTTCCACCAGACGAGTGAGCTGTTCGAGCTTTTGAGACTTAGAGAAATTCTGCTTCAAAATTTCGATCTCTGATTGTTGTTGTATGTTGCTCGATTTGAAATTCAGCTCTATTTATACATGGAGATGAAATTATGACCGTTGAAGGCAAGTCACAAATCAAATCCATCCTTCAGCTCTTTTTGAAACTGCTCCCTGCAGCATTCCGTACTGTGTACAGTACCTTTCTGTCCATCGCATTTAATGCTGCATTTAATGCACTCTGCTGATCCGAGGATATCTTCAATCATTTGCCATTACTACCCTTCTCTTACAGCATTTATTACACCAAGTGCATTTATTACCGTTGGACTATTCTCTTGACCTCTTCTACTCTGCTGATCAAAACGACTCTGCTGATAGATACTCTGCTGATCAAATACTGAACTAATCTGATTTGACTCGGCTGATGATCTACCCTTCTGTTCGCTGATTCAGCAAGAGATCACTAATCTTCTGAGCTTTGAACTTTGAACTCTTCTGATGTCTTCTTTTACTTGTTCAAAATTCTTCTAAGGGAACTAAGCTTTCCATACTTAGCTGATTATGATGTTTTGGAAATCATCAAAACCTTCCCTTAATTACTTGTCTTCTTTCATCTTCATCTTCATCCAACACTACTACTAAAAATTTTACTAGTTTTACTGTTCGATATGGTTTCTTTCCGAGTGAGACACTCAGGGTTATTGTTCCACTGGGAACAATTTCGGATCCTCCAAACCCTACCAACGGTGTAGCTACCTTTTGGAATGTTATTTGCCCCAAGTTCATCTGGGCTAGGACCTCCCTAGAAATGATATTCGCTGAGCTTCCGTTATCGATCAGGATTCTTTTTACGTTGTAGTTTGCTATTTCTAGCGACACCACCATCGGGAAATCGGGGCTATCTTCTTTAGTGTCCCAAACTAGACTTTTGGGTACTTCGCCCTCGTTAAAACTGATCAGCTAGTTGTTCGATGACTTACTTTCTAGAGTCCATACTTCTCCGGGGTATTTCAGGCCCCCGATTATGGATCTAGCAGTCCTTCGTCGAGCGTTACAACTATCCCCGCCGGCGGGTCCCCCGGAAATTGTATGGATGGTACCATTGACCTGGTCATGGTTTAACTCCTGTGCAGGGCCATTCTCGGGTGACTTTCGACGGGAATTCCTCCTTTGATTATAATTCCGAGGGCTCCTGCTTCTTTCTTTTTTGCGGTCATCCTGTTCTAAATAGTCGTCTAGTTTTCCTTGTTCGATTAGTTTTTCTATTTCCCTCCTAAGGTGAAAACAATCTTCAGTGTGGTGCCCATGTGCCCTGTGATATTTGCAGTACAACTCATAGTTTCGGGCGCCAGGTCTGGGTTGAGCGATTTTCTTTGCTTCCGGGATCCAATTATTCCTTTCTAGTACGGGCAGGATTTCTTCTATCGGAATAGTTAATTTTGAGTGTTCTACTTGATTAATCCTGCTCCTGATTGCCGGTTCTGTGGTTCTAGGCCTTTGATAGACGTTAGGTCGTCTATCCTGATCGTTCTTATCATACTCCAACCGCTGAAACACGTTGCCTTTTCTAAATGTCCGTTCATAGTCTATGGATCTTTGGATAGGAATTCTATCTTGCCGTTTGGAGCCTGAGCCCGAAACTTTATTTTTGTTCTTATCTTTAAAGGAATTATCTCTTCTTGGGTCATATATTTAGACGCCAAGCTCATGATGTCGGCGAATGTTCTTGGTTGTTTTTGGCTGAGGGCATTTCCGAATTGCCTATTCTTCGTGAGGTCGAAGAGAATAGAGATTATATAATCAATATTCGGGGAATCGATTTTGAATAATTCTACATTAAATCTCACCAGCCAGTTTCTTAAGGATTCTTCTTCTTGTTGATGGATAGTTCCCAAGTAGTTCATGGGAAGCTTTTGCCTCTTCTGACTGGCAAATTGCTGTGTCAATTTGTTGCATAATTCCCGAAAACTGAAGATGGAGTTGGCAGGTTGCTTCGCAAACCAGTCTAAAGCGAGACCTTCCAACGTTGTCACCATTAATTTAGCGGTAAACTCTGCCGAGTGAGCATATAAGTTCATTATGTTTGTGAAGCTAAAAATATAATCGTCCGGATCAGTGGTTCCATCGTATCTGGGCAGTCTACCTAGAACCTGTCCGGTCGACTGTGCCTCTTTTATTTCTCTGCAGAAGGGAGAGCACGCTGCTAGGCTCTCCTGGAGTTCTGTGGTTCTGGTCCATGGGTTTTGGATGGATCGTAAGCGTTGCTCGAGTCGTTCTTGTACCATCTTTTTTATTTCTATTTTCGAGAATCGCATTGTTCTTAGTCGATTTGGGATCGCCTCGCCTGTGTCATCCTCGATGGGGATTATGGTGTGTTCCTTTGATTCATTACGTTGTGATTTCCTTCGATCCGCTTTTCTTCGGACGTTGTCATCGGAGGGTTTTGAAATGCCCTGAGGCGGAGTGTGTAGCGAGCGTCGCTCACTCACCGGGCTGTCAGCTTGTTGAGAGATTTGATCATTTTGCCTTGGTGTTCTTTGAGCGGGATTTGCCCTAGCAGTTCTAACGTTTCGAGGAACTTGTTCGAGTACGAGTGATTCCTCTGGGGAGAGTGATTTAAGGAGCATAGCGATCTGTCGAAATTTCTCCTGAGCATCTGACAGGGGGACAGGGATCGTTGGAGCTGCTTGTTCTTCCGATACTGTGCCAGTAGGGATCCCTTGTGGTTCCACCCGATTCTGATGATGCTCATTCTGTTGCTGACCATCGTTGGATACAGGGGCGTTATTATCGGTATTGCCCCGTGGATCCTCAGATTCATCATGCTGGTTGGTAGTGTTACTTCTTGCTCCGTTACGAGCGCTCTTCCTTGGGCGAGCCATATGTCGATCGAATAATTAACCTAGCCCCACGGTGGGCGCCAACTGATTTAACGGAATTTTGTCGGGTTAATTATATCAGTGAAATTATGATGTTGGAGATTCTCAATATATATATATATATATATATATATATATATATATATATATATATATATATATATATATATTAAAGGGCTCTGTTACTTTATTCAGGATGGATCGATCTCAAGGAAGAAGAATTAAGTGAAACAATTAATAACACAGACAAACCACGAATATGAATTCTTATTATTGTATCATGAAAGCTAAGCTGCGTATCATGAGTGTGTGTAATACAATGATTGACTAGGTATTTATATCACAATTAACCTAGTCTTACAAGGAAACATAATTCTAATAGGACTCGGCCCATTGGTCCTTCTTGAGTCCGAATTTGTAGTCAGTTTGCAGAGGAAGGTCGTATCCCACAGGGTCGACGGATGCTCTTGAATAGGATTGTCTGGTCGAACCGAATCTGTAATCCTTGGTCGACCCGGATATTATAAGGACTACGAAATAGCCCTCATCAGTATTGGTGTGTTGTTGTTGAACTGTTTGGTATTGAAAAATTTCTGGGTTGAAGTTCTTGTAAACTTTGAAGAGAAGTAGTAATTTTGGGTGTGCACTCAAGGTGTTCGATAAATTGCTTGTGAGAGTAGTTTTGCCAACTTTGTTGGTTTCCGATTGTGGAGTTGCCGGGGTATTAGTTTGTTGAAGTTGTGTGATTGCAACACAAGTTTGGGGGAATTTTGCGCATTTGGAATAAAAGGGAAGAGTACTGGAAAGCAATGGAGCGTGCCCTCAATGCACGAAACCACTGAAGACGGGAGCAACCACGGGATGCATACGAAAATGGACGTTGGATTTAAATTTACGCAGTCCCGTCGGTCTAAATTGAGCTTACAATGTTTTAATTATATTCTCGTCTTGTGTTGGTTTTGTTATTAACTCTTGAGAGATATTGGCATGTTTACTCATTTCTTGTTGGAATTAATTAGAGCCGTGCTCGCTCATTTATTATTTTGTTTTGTTTTGTTTTGCTTGTGTTTTTGTTGTGTTCTTGTTTTTGTTGTGTCGTACCTTATTCCGTCACTCTCAATTCACACAATGGGGACATTATGCATTTTAAGTTTGGGGGAGTAAGGTCACTTGTTGCATGCTAGGTCGACCCGCCAAAATTTTTCAAATTCTTATTGTTATTTGAACTTGCTCTACAAAGTTTAAACACATTGGCAATGGCTATGATTATATTTAAAGTGGATAACGAACTTTAGCGATAATAGGATCTAGGACTCCTTTTCCTTAGCTTAGAATCCCTCCAATCCTTAGCTTGGAATCTAAATGTAAAAAGAGCATAAATGACCTAAGTTTGGGGGAGTAAACCCTATTTCGAGAATGAAAGACCTTTGAACACCTAACTCTTAAAAAGAAATGAGTAGAGAAGTTGCTAAAATGTACGCACTTCTAAGAGAGAAAAGAAAGGCTAAGCCTTCAATTGTTAGTTTTCATTGATCATTTTTTGTAATTACTCTATCTCATTGTTTTAGTGCAAAAGTTGTAATAGAAGAAAAAGAGTGGAGCTAGTAGCCCACAAAAGCAAAATTACATAAAGTTCGCCATTAGTGCTAATATCGTATCGCCATATTCTTGTAAAGCACAAAGTGCTAAGTTATCATTGTAAATCAAAAGAAAAGCAAAGTTTGGTGAGAAAAGAGTTAGGAGCTAAAATCGTCAATTAATTCAAAAATAGGGACAACACTCTTAAATTACCTATAACTTAGTGTCGTGAAGTGATTTGAGCATTAAGTTTGTAATCTACGGTGAGGAAAGACTCTTTGTCGAACATTAGAAGTCCAAGCAAATAGAACCGATGATTTTGACCTATCGGGACGTATTCACCTAAGATAGAATCTAGCAAAAGCCATCACACATACACATGGGGCTTGTTTAAATAATAATTTGAAAGTGTTAATTTTGGCATTTTGGTCTTCATCATGCTTGTTTTGTTTTCTTTGCTCGAGGACGAGCAAGTGTTTAAGTTTGGGGTGTTGATAACACCGTAAAAACGTCATTATTACCTATCTCTTTAAGCACAAAACATCTTGTTTTGATCCGAGTTTTTGTGTGTCTTAGCGTGTTTTCTTGTCTTTTGTGCTTTTGGCCCTTTGTTCGGCCTTTGTTCGATTTTTGTCTTTTTGTTCGTGTTTTGATCATTTTCTCCGTGGTTTGTAGGTATTAACAACTTAGAGAAATTTGGAGTTGCGTATCAATGATGCGAGTCGCTCTACCCACCCCGCGAGTCAAGCTTGAGCTTCAAAGTAAATAGAACCCGAAGCAAATTGTACAAGAATGTAGATAGCTGCTCACTAGAACATGCATAAATATTTCATGGATGATTCAAATGAGCTTAATTTTGGATATGTCATATATGAGTGAGTTAGATACGCTACGGACTTTACGGATCCTGATTCGGAGTTCAGAATCAAAATATATGCTGCTCCGAAGAAAGTGTGACAGAGCAGAAAATCTGCAGGAAGCCTACGGCACAAACCTCGCTGCCGCGAGGTCTGCTGCCATTTTTCTGCGCATTTTTGAGGGAGTTTTGTGTACATTCCTCCCTTTCCCCCACTTGTAATTCAAAACTTCTTGGGGGACTTTTTGGCCTTAGTTGCCATAGTTTGGAGGGTAACTTAGGCAATGTAAGTTGGTAGTTTTTGCTAGGTTAGAAGGTTAGGAGGAAATCATTCAACAACATCTACATACTTCACTTTACATCTTGCCTCCTTTGAAGAAAAGAGAAGGGTTTGCACTTTGAAAAGAAGAACAAACACTTGGACTCCCCATTGAAGATAAAAAGGCTTGAGGGAGAAGTAGTTGAAGATCTCCACCACTAAGCCAACTCTAACTCTCTTACTTTGTTCATTTACATTTATGGTTTTCATTAATGTAATGAATGATATATTTATTGTTATTAGTAGCTAATCTCCTTTATTCTATGTTTTTATTGATCCTATGTTTGGTTCTTGATTCTTGATTAAATGATGAGTTAATGGTTGTTGCTATGCTTGTATACAAGTGTTTGTTAAACTAGTTTGAGCTTTTGTCAACTTGTGGTTTGATCAACCATAGGATGAAATGAATTGATCTTTAATTGCTAGACATAGTGGATTAAAGATTAGATTGAAAAACTAGGTTGTGATTTGATTTTAGGATAGGAATATACCTAGGTCATTTCATGTTCTAATAAGGTTTGGAATTAATGCATCACTTAGGCTTAATCCTTTTAGACATAAATTGGATTAGTCTACTTTGGTAGGTTCGTACGCTATTCGGAAGATACGTATGAATATTTTATGAAATCTTGAACTACAAACATGAGTGTGGTTGTCAATTGTTGAGTCCTTTGTCTTGAATTGAACTAGGTGACGTAAAATCGTAGAAGCCTTTACATATATTAAGTCAAGTGTTAGTTTCCTTAGTCACCTTAATTGAGTTGTATCAAAACCACCATCACCTCACCAAACTCAACTTACAAATCTAAGTCGAAGTAACAAGACGTTAGTTGGTAATTAATTGAACAATTCCTCCTGGGTTCGACACTCATTTATCACTTTATTACTTGTAACGACCGTATACTTGCGTGTTTGCATATTAGTATTTGGAACGCAACAATCAACTCAAAGATGAACAATATGAATGAATATGAATAAATATAGAAAAAGCTCTTGTATTTGATTATTCTTAGATTACAAAGTATGTAGGCGTTTCATGTTAGAATTGTGCCCTAATACAATACAAGTGAAGAGTATATATAGGTCCTTCTTCCTAACTATACAAGGAAACATAACCATAGTAGGAATCAGATTGATGTCCCTCTTGTATTCGGACTAAGGAGCTTGGTCGCTGAGACGCTTCTTAGTAGATCGAGATGACCCACACTTACAGGCTGAGTATCTGGTCGGGTCGACCTTATTCCTCTCGAGTTCTTCGAGTATTCTTTGGGGTATAAAATAGCCCCCATCAGTACTCCCTCACTTCTTCGAGCGGGGATGTAGTCATAGCTCGTAGAAGTAGTTGACTTTTCCGACTAGGCTTTTATGATTCGTGCCTCATTAAAAACTTTATTTGGAAAAAACCCTATGGGAAAAAATCCAAAGCAAGGAAAAGAGTGCATCGTTTCATAAATAGTTGTATTTTCGTTCCCGTTGACATGTGCCATTTCGAATTGAGAAGTCTCCTTTCTTCAATCGATGGCGGGAAAATGAAAAGTTGTGGGGGACTAAAGTGTCTTTTCGACTTAGTATATATATATATATCCGTCTCCCACTTTCACCTTTACTTTTTACTCTCCGCCTTCTAGCTTTTAGCAGTAAATTCTCAAGTCGATAAGCTTCATAGGTAATATACTTTACGATGATATAACCCGACAATTCTTTGATATGGCTTCCAGTTTCATAAATCCCGACTCATCGACCACCGATAATGTAAACCCTGTCGTTGACCTGGAGGGTTCTCATATTCCTCCTCTCGACCACACTGAGGTTTTAGACATAGATATTCCGGAGAAAGATACGTTACGGGTAGATATCCTTACTGATGCATAGGTAGCTGCTAAAACTTCTACCAAAATTAAGGGTGCTAATCTCAAGTTTCTGACCCGGTTGAACACCTCGTTTGTACTTTCAACGAGGATCACTTGAGCGACCTGCAGGACAATTATAGTAAGTTCTTTCCTGAAGGCTCCCAGATTTTTCTTTCATCCTCTACGGACAGAGTTACTTTTCCTCCGGAGGGTTGTCGTGCCTTCTATACATCCCACTTCCAACACAGCCTTAGACTCCCCTTATCTCCTCTTTTCCTTGAGATTCTGGATACTTTTACTGTTTCTTTAACTCAATTAGTTCCCAATTTTGTAGCTTTTGTCGTTTCTTTTGTTGTTCTTATGGTTGCAAAAGGTCTTCAGCCATCTTTTCACAACTTTTACCAATTATTTCGTTTTAGCCTTTTCAGTTTTTCAAATCGTGGCTATTTTTTTGTGAGCCAAAGATCTGGCTGTGCTATTTTCGATTTCCCTGTTTCTAGCAATTCCGATTGGAAACCTCATTTCTTCTTTGTTCAACCTCCGACTCATAAAACCTTGGCTGATGGGTCGACCGCGCTTTCTGATTTTTCATGGGACCATAGATCCAAATGGACCTTTGGTGGCCGCAACGTTACAGGAAAAATGATTCCTGATGACCCATGCTTATTGAGCATGATAAAGAAAATGCGGTCGGATAAGTATCAATGCGCCGTTCTTGTCGGAGAGGCCTTTCTTCGGAAAGCCGGCCTAAGTTCGCACAGTTATCCTGTTCGAATTCCTAGTCGCTCCCTTGGTAAGTCTCCTACTTTCCTCCAATATATTTTAATTGCTCTTTCGTTAACATTATTTGTAACTCTCCCTTTTGTTCTTGGCAGCTTCTATGGTTGAAAGTTCTAGGCGTTCAAAGATGGGAAAAATGGTCTTATCCAAATCCACCAAAATAGCTGCTAACCATGCCATAGAGCAGAGGTTTTCTCGCAAGCGGAGGAGAGATCATGACCCTGATTTTGATGATAATGGAGAGAAGACACCTAAGGTTTCTGAAACTGTTCCTCGAGAGCCTTCCTCTTCTCAAGCTCCAATTTCTTCATCCACCGTTAGGACGAGCCAGGGATATCCTCCCCTATCTCTCAGAACTTTGTATGGCATCCATGGCTGTCGGTCGTGGTCGGTGCCTAGTTCTTCTGGTGCTGTAGCGAAGAGAAAGAAACAAGTTTATGATCGATCAGGCCAGAATCTTACGTTACTTGGTGCGCCAAACCCAAAGGCTACCGTGGTTGAGATGATTGAGGATCATCTCGTAGGGAAAAGGGCGACAGGTTATTACGACCGTGACGCACTAGTTAATGATGAAAGGGAGAATGCCGCTGACAAGGCCACATGGATTCTTCTTTCTTCTGTCTTTACTAGAGATATGCAGCGGTTGCTGGAGAAAGTTCCTCTTGAGAAACTAGCAAAGGCAGCCCAATCTCATGTCAGAGTAAGATGAGATTAACCATATCTTTTTCTTTCTCATCTTATCTTGTGGGACTTTTTTGTAACTTGTTAATTATTTGAGCTTCCAGGCTGGTGCCTGCATGGTGTCTTCTATGTACGAGTCCGCTCTAATAAGGCAGCAGTGCCAATTTCTGGAAGAATGGAACAAGGCTCTTCTTCAGAAGGTGGCTGGTCTAGAGCAAGGGTTAACCGGGGCAGGGCCTTCCGCATCCTCTACTCAACCGCCTCGAGCTGGTGGCAATCAGGATTTGGGGACAAATGATCCTCATGTAATCAAGAGTGTTCTTGATGCTACTCGGGCTCAGGAGCGAGCAGATCAATTGGCTAGTGAGTTAGAGAGCCAACAAGTTCAGCACGCTACTTGTATAAGCGAGCTTGAGTCCCAAGTCGCTCGTCTTCGAGCTTATCTTAACGAGCAGGGAGGAGAAGATGATCTTGATGGTCTAATATGAGCCCTAAGGAGAGAGTTATCCACGATTTTCTTGGTTCTCCGGTTCATACAGCTCTGGTCTATGAAATGGTTGGTCCACTTTTGGAGAATACTTTCAAAAAGGCAGTTCATCAAAAGCTTTCGACTTGATCGAGGACCGCAGAGAAGAGTATTTCAGGACCATTCATGTCAGCCTAGATCGGGATGGCCGGAAGTAGTCTCCTGCAGACATTCTGATCCTCTGAGGACCGGAAGTTTGAGCGACCAGGAAGAGGAGGATGATGACCCAGAGTATCAAGATAATGCCGACCAGGAGATTCATAGTGAAGCCGATCAGCAAATTTTAGACGGTGCCGAGGAGAAGACTCAAGAAGATTAATCGTCATGATATAATTTTATAATATTTTTCTTTGTACCAAGACAGTTTGTATTTGACCTCCATGACTTTATTCTATCATCTATTCAAAATATTTAGACATAAGTCTTTATTCAAATAATTTATTTTTATTTAATCTATTCAAATGAGCATAACTCCTTTGTTTTTTTTAGAATAAACTGTTTCGCGCTTCTTTCAGAGACCGTCGCGTCTTTTTCTTTAGTATAAATACTGAGGTAAAAAGTTCTTCGCTATTTTACCGTGCGTCTCCACTTAGATAAAATACTCTCTCAAGTAGCCCGAGCGTTCCCCTCGATTTTTCAAACCTTCCTTGATTCCTCGAGAATGAGTTGTTGGATGAAGATGAAGATTAAAGTGCAAGGAAGACAAGTAATTAAGGGAAGGTTTTGATGATTTCCAAAACATCATAATCAGCTAAGTATGGAAAGCTTAGTTCCCTTAGAAGAATTTTGAACAAGTAAAGAAGACATCAGAAGAGTTCAAAGTTCAGAGCCCAGAAGACTAGTGATCTCACGCTGAAACAGCAAACAGAAGGGTAGACCATCAGCTGACTCAAATCAGATTAATTCAGAGTTTGATCAGCAGAGTGCCTATCAGATGGGTTGCTTCGATCAGCAGAGTATAAGAGATCAAGAGATTAGTCCAACGGTAATAAATGCACTTGGAGTAATAAATGCTGTAAGAGAAGGGTAGTAATGACAAATGATTGAAGAAAAACTCGTATCAGCAGAGTGCATTTAATGCAGCTACAGGAAAGTACAGCAGAGAAAGGACTGTAGCAGGTAGCCGTTCTGATTTCGGGCTAAGGCTATGGATTTGAAGATTTGATTTACTTCAACGGTCTCATTTTCAAATTCAAGTATAAAAGGAGCTGATTTCAACGACCGAGACACATAACAACAATCTGAGATTATTCTTTGAAGCAGAAATCATCTAAGTCTCAAGAAGCTCAAACAGCTCACTCATATGGTGGAAGTCATCTGTTGACAGAAACCCAGTTGAAGGAAACAGAAAAATACAATCTGAGTGTTTTGTATTAGCTGAGTGTTGTGCGAAGTTAAAATCTGTCTTTGTGAGTGATTCTCCTTTAGAGGATAGGTTTTCTGAGTGAATTCCTATTGTGAGCTTATAGCCTTTTCATTTGTTGTTTAGGTATAAGTGGAGAAATATTGTAATCTTTGTGATTATAGTATAACCCAGAATCTAAGCGATCTGGAAGAGTGGACTAAAGGATTTTTATCCATATAACCACTATAAAAATTCCTTGTGTTGATTTGCATTTAAGTTTTTTTTTTGCATATTTCAAACTGCATAATTTTACACTTTGAATTATCAAAAGATTTTATAAGGAGTTTTAAAACTAGGGATAAAATCTTTTTAAGGACTTAGTCTACTTGTGAAAAACACTTTCAAACATCCGCTGCAAGTATACTCTAGATAAACTTGATTTTACTGAAATCAGCTAAGTCACTGTAAGAAGAGTGGTCACTCTGCTGTTCTAGACTTGTTCTTGATCAGCGAAGTAATCTTACTGTTCTTCATCAGCTTAGTCTGCTGACAGAAGAGTAAAAAGTTTTAAAGTCTAAAATTTTTAGAGGTCTATTAACCCCCCCCTCTAGACCTCATCTGACCACTTGGGACCAACAAGTGGTATCAGAGCAGGTGGTTCATTAGAATCAGCTGCCTGATCAACGAGCTTGATCCGAGTGTTTTTCAAAGGTTTTCAAAACTTTTCAAAAGAGCATCTTTTTGAAAAATTAAAACTTTTTGAAAATGGATTGTATCAGTCATATTCCCCACATTGCTGGTATGTCCTTTGAGGACTGGAAGATTAGAATGGAATTCTTTCTAGCTGCCTACAATGACAACATGTATACATGTATTATTAAAGGTCCATTCAGATTCACAAAAACCATAAAGATTAATGAAGTTGATACGGTTGTGGAAAAATACCTTCATGAGATGACCCCAGAAGAAATCAAGCTATTTAATCTGGATAAAGTCGAAAGATTCATCATGACTAAAGCCCTGGATAATGATCGGTTTGACAATGTCAAACATTGCAAGACTGCAAAGGAGATGTGGGACAAAGTCAGAGATATGAGTGAAGGAAATGATGCCATAAAGGAGCATCAGCTAACTGTTGCTTTGGAGAAACTTGACAACTTCAAGATGAAGTCTGGAGAAACCATTGATCAGATGGATACCAGATTCACCAGAACACTGAATGAAATTCTAAAGTTGGGAAAAACCTTTACTGATAAGGAAATCACCGTCAGAGTACTAAAGGCCTTACCTCCCAAGTTCAACATGAAGGTGACAGCAACGGAAGAATCAAGAGATTTGGGAAAGATCTCTCTTACAGAACTGTTTTCCGTACTCAAGGCATTCGAGTATAAACTGCCTAGAATGGGAATTGAAGAAACCTCAACTTCAGGACCCACAGCTGCCCTGGTTGCTGCTGAAAATCAAAGAAGACCAGCTCATAAAAGTAAAGAAGTGGACTCATCTGATGAAGCCACACTGCTAAACAAAAAGGAGTACACTGCTGGAGATGTTGCATTGCTGATGAACAATTTCAAGAAGTTCTACAAGAGAAAAATGAAGAACAAATACAACAATGCTTCTACTTCTAAACCTAACTCTTCTTCTCAAGAAAAAGATGATTATAAAGCAAAACTAATGTGTTATAACTGCAGGAAATTGGGACACTTCATTAGAGACTGTCCATATCCAAAAGCAGAAAAGTACACTGAGGAAGAGAAGAGAATCAGAAAAGAAAGGAAACATCAGAGAGGCAAGGCAATGATGGCTGAAGCAGAGAAGCTGACTGCTGTCTACTTATCTGATTCAGATTCAGACACTTCTGATGAAGAGTCTTCTGATGAAGAGAACCCTGCTCTTATGTGCCTGATAGCAAAGGAATCTGACGACTCTGAGGATGAGGTAACTCCTCTTGACAATGAATTATTTAATTCATTTGAACAAATGATGCTTAACAATACTGGTATTGCTGAAGCATATAAAAAGCTTAAGGAAGAGATGATATTGCTAAAAGAGCAAAATAGTTCACTGAAACTCACAGCTGAAAAGCCAAGAGAATCAGCTGAATATAAACAACTTGAGCAAGAACATGAATCTCTGAAAGCTGAATGTGAGGTTTATAAAGGAAAAATCATGGAACTTGAAAATGTTATTAAGTCTCATGAGAAATCATCTGTTGCATCCATGCATACATCTAGTAAACAGAAGATACATTTAGAACAGGATAAGCAAGAATTGAATCATACTGAGAAATTTATATCTGCTGACAATAGTAAGGTCATTTTGTATGTTCAAACTGCTAGACCTGCTTCACCTGAAAAAGTGGTAAAGGAGAAGAAATCTCCTAAGGTTAAAAAGAGCAAAGAGCCTAGTATAAGTAAACAGACTAGTAAGACCAAACAGCAGAGTCCTAAGAAGTCTGCTGATAAAGCTAAACTGAATCAGACTAGTGGTAAAACTAAGTCATCTGAGCAAGCATCTAGTAAACCAAAGAAGCATAAGAATAAGAAAAATCAAAATGCTTGGTATGGAAATGAGTCTTATTATGTGCAACCTGCTGCATATCCTCCTATGTATCATGCACCTCAGTTTCCAACTTACTATACACTTTACCCTGCTCATCCAATGCATGCATACCCTGCTTATGAACATTACTCTTATCATACTGATCATCAACATGACTTATCTGATAATTATGATAAAAATGAAACTGTTCATGCTCCTGTTAAAACTCAGAAGCCTAAGAAGCCTAAAACATCAACATCTTGGGTTGTCAAAGGTGGAACTAATCCTTCAGGACCCTCTCAATAAGGGTACCTAAAACAATTCTACTTTTGTTTTGTAGGATAGGATTAGGAGTAGGAGTAAAGTAGAGAAGATTTGGTACTTGGACAGTGGATGTTCAAGGCACATGTGTGGAAACATAAATGAGCTGACTGATGCAGTTGTTGTGGACGGTCCAAAAGTCACTTTTGGGGACAGCAAAGAAGGCAAGATTAAAGCTAAAGGAAGAATAATCAGAGGAAACATAGAGATATCTGACGTCTCATATGTTAAAGGCCTCAAATATAATCTGCTGAGCATAAGTCAATTTTGTGACAAAGGATATTCAGTCATCTTCTCAACTGATAAGTGCTATGTTGAACAGATTGGTACAAAGAAGGTAATTTTATCTGGAAGGAGACAAGGGAATGTCTACATAGTCGACTGGAACTCTGCTGATAAGAATTCAAATGTTTGTTTGGTGGCATCAACACCAAGTGAAGTCAGTTGGCTGTGGCACAATAGGATGAATCACTTAAACTTCAAGACCATCAACAGATTAATCAAGAATGATTTGGTAGAAGGGATTCCAAAAACAGTCATGAGCAAAGACAAGCTATGTGACGCATGTCAGAAGGGTAAACAAATCAAGTCATCTTTCAAAAGCAAGAAGCACCAATCTTCTGAAAGAATTTTGGAGCAGCTACGTATGGACTTATTTGGACCCATTGATCCAGTCAGCAATGGTGGAAAGAAATACTGCCTAGCTGTTGTGGATAATTATTCAAGATATACTTGGGTGATTTTCGTGAAAAAGAAAAGTGAAACCAAGGAACATCTTACTATCTGATGGAACTGATCCAGAATGAGAAAAGCATAAAGATATTGAAGATCAGATCAGATAGAGGGACAGAGTTTACAAACTCCACTGTTGAAGAGTATTGTAACATGAAAGGAATACATCATGATTATTCAGCTGCTAGAACCCCTCAATAGAATGGTGTTGCTGAAAGGAGAAACAGAACACTAAAGGAAGCTGTCAGAACCATGATAGCTGAAGCTAAGCTGCCACAAAGATTTTAGGCAGAAGCAACAAATACAGCCTGCTTTACTCAAAACAGATGCATGATCAACAAAAATCAGAACAAGACTCCATATGAAGTTTGGAACAACAGAAAACCAAACATTCATTACTTTAAAATTTTTGGTTGTAAATGTTTTGTTTTGAATAATGGGAAAAATCACCTTACTGCTTTTGCAGAAAAGGCTGATGAAGCTGTTTTTGTAGGATACTCTACTGTTAGTAAGGCTTATAGAGTTTTTAACAAAAGAACATTACTAGTAGAAGAATCCATTCATGTAGTATTTGATGAACCAAACCAATCTTCTGAAAAGAATCAAAGCACTAATCAAGATCTATCTACTGATTTACAGAAGTTAAGTGTTGGAAGGAATGAAGAATATGTTCCCATCATACTACCTGATCTTAACTCAGCTGCCAACTCAAGTGCTGTTCAAAATCAGATCGCTGATTGTCTAACAGACGAGTTACAACCAGCTGTCAGACCAGAGACTGTTCAACAGACGGCAAATGTTCAACAGACTACTACTGCAGGCCCAACAGTAGTGTTGCAAGATCATAACAGAGGACAACATTCAGACCTGCAACATGATCTCAGATGGCTCAGAAATCACCCACCAGAATTAGTGATTGGTGATCCTTTAGATAGAGTGAAAACAAGAAGAGCTACTGCACAAGATGCTATGTTTGTCACTTTTCTATCTCAAATAGAGCCAAAGCAAATTGAAGAAGCTCTCAGTGATTCCTTCTGGATAGAAGCTATGCAAGAAGAGCTGAATCAATTTGAAAGGAATGAAGTCTTGTACTTAGTTCCTAGACCAAGTCATCAAAGAGTCATTGGCACTAAATGGGTTTTCAGAAATAAGATGAATGAAGATGGTGTTGTCACCAGAAATAAAGCAAGATTAGTGGCCAAGGGTTATTGTCAAGAAGAAGGCATTGACTTTGATGAAACATTTGCACCAGTAGCAAGACTTGAAGCAATCAGACTATTTCTAGCCTATGCTGCTTATAAGAATTTCACTGTCTATCAGATGGATGTAAAGTCAGCATTTCTCAATGGAGAATTGCAAGAAGAAGTGTATGTTGAACAACCTCCTGGATTTGAAGTCTATCAAGAAGAGGATAAGGTATATCGTCTGAAGAAAGCCCTCTATGGACTGAAACAGGCTCCAAGAGCATGGCATGATACCCTATCTGATTTTCTTTTAATTAAAGGATTTCATAAAGGTAAGGTAGATAAAACCTTGTTCACTATTGAAATGGAGAATCATATATTGATTGTGCAAATATATGTAGACGATATTATTTTTGGTTCAACTAATCAACAGATGTGTGACAAGTTCTCTAAGCTGATGCAGAATAAGTTTGAAATGAGCATGATGGGAGAACTTAATTATTTTCTTGGTTTACAAGTTAAACAGCTACCTGATGGAATCTTTATAAATCAAGTTAAATACACAAGAGATCTGTTTAAAAAGTTTGGTATGGAAACTAGCTCTACTGCTAATATTCCAATGTCTACAAGTCTTCGTCTGGATAAAGATGAAGATGGCAAATCAGTAGACATAACCAAATATAGAGGCATTATTGGGTCACTGTTATACTTAACAGCAAGCAGACCTGATATCATGTACTCTGTTGGGGTTTGTGCAAGATTTCAATCAAATCCCAAGGAATCTTATCTCTTAGCTGCCAAGAGGATACTGAAATACATTAAGGGCACTCAAGAATTGGGATTGTGGTATCCTAGAGAATCTGGATTTGAGCTTATTGGTTATTCAGATTCAGACCTTGCTGGCTGCAAGATTGACAGAAAAAGCACAACAGGTGCTTGTCAGTTCTTAGGTAGTCGTCTGATCTCATGGATGAGTAAGAAACAGACTTCAGTTTCTATATCTACTGCTGAAGCTGAATATATAGCTGCTGGAGCTTGCTGTGCACAGATACTTTGGTTGAAGCATCAACTGGAAGATTACAATATCAAAAATCAATGGAATTCCAATCTACTGTGACAATACAAGTGCAATCTCTCTTACTCAGAATACTACAAGCCATTCAAGGACTAAGCATATTGAGATCAAGCATCACTTCATTAGAGATCATGTGGAAAAAGGCAATGTAATGATTGAGTATGTTCATACTGACAATCAGATTGCTGATATTTTCACTAAACCTTTAAGTGAAGTAAGGTTCTCAACTCTAAGAGCTGAGCTAGGACTACTTAATTTGGATGCATAAGCTGAGGGGGAACTCATCAGAAGACTGAAGTTCAACAGCTTAGTTATCCATTATTCTATTCAAGGATTAACTTTCAACAGACTAGTTAACTTATGAATTCTTAAAGACAGGGGGAACGTGTAAGTCTAGCGGTACTTCTGCTCTAAAGATGAAATTGGTTAATGATAGTTAGTTGAAGTTATGTTATCAGAAGATGTGTTCTTAATTCTTGAAGACTGAAGATTAAATTATCTTGATGGATTGACAAACAGCAGAGGAAGATTACTAGCTATTGGCTTTCTCTAGTAATAACAGATAACAGATCACTCGTCTGTCAGATAAGTTAAACTCTACTCATCTGATACATTATATAAGCATGGTTATAAAATCGCATCTCTAGAGACACGCTTTTATAAGTAACAGATAGGTAACGTTTGAGTTTCCCGCCTGTCTGACATTAAAATAATAAAATTGAAATCCGCAGCTCCCATCCACACGATTAATAAACTGTCAGAATGATCCAACGTCTCAGATTAATCACGATAACCTAAACAGATGGAAACATATAAAATCCGATCTGAACAGTACAGTCGCCTTACGCACACACAAACTCTCAAACTCTCTAACCCTCAATCTCTCTCGCTTTCAAAAGTTTATTGCTTTCACAGATTTCTACTCAGTAATCCCAGAAATGGAGAAGATTATTGATGGAAGGTACTTGAACTACAGCAAATTCCACTTCTCTGGTACTGATTTGATGTGCTCAATCTTGGAGAAAATCAAAGAGGCATCCTTAGTTCCTGTTTTGGAAGCTCACGAAGACAGGGTTTACTTAGAAGATGTTGATCACTTCTATAAGACCAGGGAATTCACCAAAAATGACACTGTTATGTCAGCTGTCATTGGGGGTAAGAAAATCGCCGTCTCTGCTGCTGTTTTAAATGAAATATACAAACTGAAAAATGAAGGAGGAGATGTATCAGACCTTGGGTCTGAAAAGGAGGAAGAATTTTGGGGAATTTGTGCGAAGGAGGGAGAAGAGATGACTGGGACTCTGATGAAGACTCAGTTAAAAGATGAGTATCAGAGGTTCGCAGACATCATTGCAAAGGTACTGGATTGCAGTACGAGCTCTTTAGATGGGTTACCAAGAAGGAGGTACTACACCATGATATGCATCTACTATGGATTGAAGGTGAACTGGGCAGTTCACGTTTATGATCTGCTGAGTGACAAGAGGACTTCGCATGCCATCCTGCTTAGTCATCTGTTCATGTCACTAAACTATCCTGTGGCTGGTGGAAAGATTACCCACGATAGCAAAGAGTTCAAGTTGTATGAACCAGTAAGGAAAGTAGTGGCTACTCCTAAAAGAAAAGCTACTGCAAAGTCTAAGAAGACCCCTTCTAAGAAAAGCAAGAAGGAGGGTCAGACAAGCCAATCTGCTGATCAAACAGCAAGCCCTGCTGTTGAAGCTAGATCAACAGAAGCTGAGAGTGAAGTCCCTGAGAAGGTAATAGATGACTTCACTGCTGAAGTTGAGAAGATGGATACAGGTTCTTCACCTGAAAGGACAGAGTCTGATGAAGAAATCCCACTTCCAAGACTGAAAAGATTAAGGACCAGAAGTGCAGCAAGGGGACCTCCCCAAGCTAAGAAGCCTACTGGAAGAATTCCTAAGTCAAAAGTAAAGAGAAAGGTCACTTTCTCTGAAGAACAAACCATCACAATCAGAGAATCACCAACAGCAGAAAGGCCAATTGTTATTGAAGAGCCTGTAGTTGAGGCTGCTGTTGAACAAGTTCAAGAGCCTGCTAAAGAGGCTGATGCTGAAAAGAATAGAGAGTCTGTTGTGGAAGCTGTTGAACAGCAGACTAGCACAGCAAGTGAAGGGACTGTACCTCTTATACACCCTACTCCTGTTGCTGCCACCCCTATTCAAGTAATTGAAAGTCCTGAAGCTAGGAAGCTAAGGACTGGAAAGATTGTGCTTCCTTACATTTCTGCTGCTGAGCAAAAGAAGATTGATGATGCTGAAAAGCAGAGAAAAGCTGCAGAAAAGGCAGAGGAAGATAGGTTGAAAAACCTTGAGCTTAAGAGGCTGGAAGAAGAAGCCAGCAAACTAACTCAAGCAGAAAGGGATGTTATTGAAGCAGCTGAGTTAGCTGCTGCAATAGAGGCCAGCACCAAGGACGCCCATGGTCCAAGGCAGGCTGGTGGAATCTGAATTGGGGAACCAAGAGACCCCAACATGCCCAAACAGACGATGCCTGCTCCAAAGGTCAAATCTAAGAAAAGATCTGAAGTGAAATTGGCTCTGGAGATTGTGAGAGATAATCCAGAAGCATTTGATGAATTTATTCAAAGGTTGGACACTGAGAATGCCAAGCTGACTCGTCTGACGATGTTCAATAAAGAAAGGTTCGTTACAACAGATGGAGAGAATATCGTCTAACTAAGAGCAAGGAGCAGATTAATAGTTGGAGAGCCTTCAATGATGAAGAGGCCTGGGTTCTCAAGTGGCTTGAAACAGGATCAATTACACAAGCACTTGATTCAGAGTTCTTCTTGGATAAGCTAAGGCTGCTGATCAGCAAGGTTGCCAAAGCTGAAGCCAAAAAGATCTACAATTCTGTGCCAGAGGACTATGCTGAAGATGAAGATTTGAAGGAAAGATCCATAAGATTGGCCATCTCTCAAACTATGAAAACATGGGCAAAGAAGACTAGAAAGATGGAGGGACAACCAAGCTCACTAATTCCCCTCCCTAGTCTAAAGCAGATAGTATATGGTCCAGCAATCAGACCATATGAAGATCTTCCTGAGAATCCAGTGTCACCATTCATTGCCATTGATGACCTGACATGGATCACTCACAGGACTGCCTTAGATGAGGCTGGTAAAGTCCACACCATCACAGAGGTGAAGAAGATCAAAGCCCCTACTGCTGATCAAGGGAAAGAGCAAGATAAGTCTACTGAGCAAGAAAAGAAAGACAAAGAAACAGAAGACTCATCTAACCCTGCTGATCAAAGTAAGGACTTAGAGGAGAAAAAGGATGAAGAGACTGCTGATCAAACTGAGGAGAAGGAAAGCACTCCCAGTCATGCTGATGAAGCCAAAGTGCAGGAGATTGCCTCTGGTTCAGCTGATCAGACCACAGAAAATGAAGTTCTTGCCTTACCTCCTATTCCTACTGATGTTGCTTCTACTTCTAAAGTTTTGCAGGACTCCCTATCTGACATATTCCAACAGATGATTGCCAAATCCCTGAAGGAAATGGAAGAAAGAATAACTGCAAACATTTTGGCTGCATTGAAACCATCAATCCAGAAAGCTGCTTCTATCCCTGCTGATGCCATTGAAGATACTGCTCACAATGTGAAATCCATCAGACAGGATATGGATGTTATCCAAGCCAGAACCAAGAACACAGCTGCTAGTTGGAGGGAGATTACTGAAACTGTTGAGATGGCTATCAAGGCAGAAGATGAAACCTTGATGAACATGGGCAGATCTTTCAAATCTACTGCTGATATGGTACTTGCAACCCAATTTCAGCTGGGTGATCAAGGTGAAGCAGTTCTCAACAGAATGCATGCTATGGAAGCAAACCAGATAACTCATGCTGCTCAAGTTGATGTCATTCAAGCTAATCAGCTAAGGCAAGGAGCTCAAATGGATGCAATGAATGAGAACATCAGACTTCTCTGTGATTCTCTCCAGATCACACCACTCTCTCCAAAATACCAAGTCAACCCTGCTGATGATGACAAGAAGGGGGAAGATAAGGTAGAAGAAGAGAAGACTGCTGAACTGGCGGAGACTGAAATGCTGGAAGAGTCTGCAAGTGAGAATGAAAATGAAGAAACCAGCAGACCAGCAAATCAATCAGAATCAGAAAAAGATAGTGAAGCTGAAGAAACTGAAACTGAAGCAAAGGCCAAATCTGACAAAGAGATAGCTGCTGCTAAGGATTCAGCTGAAGAACAACTTGACCCTGATGTCAAATACAAAAACTTGGAGCTTCTGAGAAAAAGGTTCAATGAATCAATAGCTGAGACATCTGAGCCAGCTGAAGAAAAAGAAGAAGAAAACAAGGAAACAAAAGAAGACTAATGTTATCTAATTTTACTTGTAACTTTCCTTGTAATTCTCTTTCATTTTGCACATCTCATCTGATAAGACTTGTAATCTGTAATCCTTTCATATATTTATAAAATTGCAAGTTTTGAATCCAACAGATCATTTCTAACTCAGAAATTTTTGAGGATAAAAACTTTAGTTTAGGTACAGGTACTTAGCTGGAGTTTTGTCATCATCAAAAAGGGGGAAATTGTTGGATGAAGATGAAGATTAAAGTGCAAGGAAGACAAGTAATTAAGGGAAGGTTTTGATGATTTCCAAAACATCATAATCAGCTAAGTATGGAAAGCTTAGTTCCCTTAGAAGAATTTTGAACAAGTAAAGAAGACATCAGAAGAGTTCAAAGTTCAAAGCCCAGAAGACTAGTGATCTCACGCTGAAACAACAAACAGAAGGGTAGATCATCAGCTGACTCAAATCAGATTAGTTCAGAGTTTGATCAGCAGAGTGCCTATCAGATGGGTTGCTTCGATCAGCAGAGTATAAGAGATCAAGAGATTAGTCCAACGGTAATAAATGCACTTGGAGTAATAAATGCTGTAAGAGAAGGGTAGTAATGGCAAATGATTGAAGAAAAAATCGTATCAGCAGAGTGCATTTAATGCAGCTACAGGAAAGTACAGCAGAGAAAGGACTGTAGCAGGTAGCCGTTCTGATTTCGGGCTAAGGCTATGGATTTGAAGATTTGATTTACTTCAACGGTCTCATTTTCAAATTCAAGTATAAAAGGAGCTGATTTCAACGAGCGAGACACACAACAACAATATGAGATTATTCTTTGAAGCAGAAATCATCTAAGTCTCAAGAAGCTCAAACAGCTCACTCATCTGGTGGAAGTCATCTGTTGACAGAAACCTAGTTTTTTTATCTTTGTGATTATAGTATAACCCAGAATCTAAGCGATCTGGAAGAGTGGACTAAAGGATTTTTATCCATATAACCACTATAAAAATTCCTTGTGTTGATTTGCATTTAAGTTTTTTTTTTTTGCATATTTCAAACTGCATAATTTTACATTTTGAATTATCAAAAGATTTTATAAGGTGTTTTAAAACTGGGGATAAAATCTTTTTAAGGACTTAGTCTACTTGTGAAAAACACTTTCAAACATCCGCTGCAAGTATACTCTAGATAAACTTGATTTTACTGAAATCAGCTAAGTCACTGTAAGAAGAGTGGTCACTCTGCTGTTCTAGACTTGTTCTTGATCAGCGAAGTAATCTTACTGTTCTTCATCAGCTTAGTTTGCTGACAGAAGAGTAAAATGTTTTAAAGTCTAAAATTTTTAGAGGTCTATTCACCCCCCCCCCCCTCTAGACCTCATCTGACCACTTGGGACCAACAAGTTCCCCTTTCTCCAATACTTCCAGGCGCCCTTCGCGCGACTCTCCCATAAACGTTAGACCTAAGAGATCTCAAACAGGGGGACCCTCTTTTGAACCTCCTGAATGATAGGATAGTGCCCTGCAAGCCAGTTCAATTAGCTTGTAATAGATCTATCTTGTATATAACAATCTTTGGTTTTATAATAATACGCATGTTTATTTATATATGTATAAGGATAAACAATGGCCAAACTTCATCTCTCGCGAATACATTTAAGCGATTGATTGAAACCCTGAGATCACTCATGACTATGGGACTATACACTTCAGTACTGAGTGCACTTATCATGAAACAGTCTCAAAGGTCGTGATCTCGAAAATGTTCCAAGTCATAGATTCATATCGAGACGGGGTATCGAGTGAATCGTCAAAACTTGTACGATTATGCATGATTCACACGGAGTGAATTTGTTGTAGTTTCATGAACAAGGCATTTGAGACCAGTGCATATGACTAGGTGATTCGATGGAGGATCGAATGCATCGAACGACCCGAACAGAGAAACCCATTGTGGAAGCGCATGACGCATATCGGTGATGGGATGTTTCTCAAAGGATTATAATAGTGTACAATTTAGTCCTATGACTTGAGGTGCTAGGGCGAATTCGGTGCATGAAAGTGCGTACTTAGATCTAGGTATAGGCCACTTAGCTTGGTCATAAAAATGCCTAGGTTGGGTGCGTATGGACATGTACGCGAGTGGTTAGTACCAAGATGGAATCTGTTGACTCATCGTAATGGATGAGAATATTTCCTATACGATTCTTAGATAATGTTTCCAATGAATCTACGGCCGTAGTCGGTGACGGATTTGGAAAGGGGTTTCCAAATTAGGCAGTCACACTGGAACATTATCCTGAATTAGAAAGTATAGTTATCGAGACAAATTTAGAGGTGCCGATCAATTCACACACCCTAAGTCTTGATCGGGAAATTGGTCGACAGAAGGACCGTATGTACATGGTAATTATATGAGGTGAGGTTCACTAAATATCAATTCACCTGATGTTGGGCTTCATGGGATTGTGGCTAGACATCTACCATGAAGTGTGGGTACTCCTGAATTAGTAGAGGAATTGATTCTAGGAGTGGTCAATTAAAGGTAGTTTAATTGATCGGAGCAATTTATTGTTCATAAATTAAATCACGAGGTTTCGTGAGCCTGCTGCCAATTGATGGTGAACCCAGAGGGTCACACACAATACAATTGGACGGTGACTGTTCTGTAGGAATATAAAAGGAATTAATTGATTTAAAAGTAATTAAATCAATTAAGTGAATTAAAGTGTTAATTCAAGTGGGAGATAAATTAATTGATTGATTTAAAAGTAATTAAATCAATTAAGTGAATTAAAGTGTTAATTCAAGTGGGAGATAAATTAATTAATTGATTTAATTGATTTAAAT
Source organism: Penstemon eatonii (assembly GCA_038501285.1). NCBI lineage: Eukaryota > Viridiplantae > Streptophyta > Magnoliopsida > Lamiales > Plantaginaceae > Penstemon > Penstemon eatonii. The sequence goes on along the minus strand of CM076710.1, from coordinate 32,340,523 downwards.
GACAATTGATTAATTAAACTAAATATTAATTAAGTAATTAATTAATATGGGCTGGATATTTAATTAAGTAATTAATTAAATTAAGGTGGGCTTGCAAGAGATGGACTCCTAAGCCCATTAGGAATCTTGTAACCCTAGGTCTTGAGGAGTGCTTATAAATAGAGCGCTGACAGAACTCAGAGAACTAAAACACCTAAGCAAAAACCCTAGTCTTCTCTTGCCCTAAGAAATCCGCCCCACCCTGCGCCGCCCAAGCCCTAGCGCCGCCGCCGTGTGCTGCCGTAACACCGCCGCACCGCCGCCGTGAAAGCCCTAGCGCCGCCGCCGCATATCTTCTCCCTCATTCCTTTTGTGCAGAATTTTGATCTGTCAAATAGATCTGCACAATCCTTCATCAACAAACCTCTTAGATCTAGTTCTGAGCCTAAGACTAAGAGGTGTCATCATAATCCAGTTGGTGTGGACTTTTCTCTGGAGGTGAGACGCTTGGATCACTCCAGTGAACCAGAACCTTAATCAGAGTTCAGAATCAGAGTTGGAGGTTTCCACCACCTTGCCTGTGGTGAGGTAAAAATCGAAAACCCCCTTTGTTAGATTATTTCTGTGCTTTGTTTTGTGTCTTTCGTATATATAACTTGGAGATATTATTATGGGACCTGTGGGTGTGCCTTGAAAAATTTTAATTTCCGCACTTTGTTGTATTGACAATCGAGGCATATCCCAACAGTGGTATCAGAGCCAACTCCATGATTATTATACGAAAGGCTTGAACATAATATGTGTTTATATTATATGTTTAATTATGTATATTAAAACGCATGATAATTATGTTCTGTCGATTGATTCTTACTTGTTATGACTAGATCTACAATTGGGTAAAACTGTTTTTCAGATCTATAGCGTTTTCATAGTTTTTGAAAACTTCAGGACTTTTTGGGCAAAAATCGCAAATTAGGGTTTTAAAGGGCTAAAAATTCGAAATTTTAGAATCTGGAAATTTCAAAAATTCTGGACTGTTTTCGCAAACTGGTAAAAGGATGTTAGTTTTAAAAGGATGTTTTAAAATTAAAGAAAGGAGAAAGTAAAATGTTGTTTACATGTTTCTTGCTCTACGTGAACTGTTTACGTGATTTTCGATCGAGCCGAGCCTTGACCTTAGGGTAGATGTGATTGGTTTAATTTAATGTTTGGTTTTTATTAGGCTGCGAGCCTTTTATGTTTTTGGGCCAACTTTGAGCCTTTGTAATAGAATAGGGCTTTAATGCTTTCCTAGTCTAGGATGGAGGCCCGTTACAAGCAAGATGGGAGCCCAAGGAGATATGAAGGCCATGTATGCATGGTGATTAATGTAATAGCATAGGCCTGTTTGAGAACCCTTTAGATTGACCAATAGGACCAACATCATGGCTCGATGATGGTCCACATAGGAGGCTCCCGATCGAAAACATATTGTGGTAGAATGCATGCTAGGCTTGTATGTTTTTTAATTTATTTGTCGATTTATATTTAGCTTGTATGTGATGCGCGCTAGAATCTAGATCGTAATAAAAGAATAAAGCATAACTTACACGGTGAGATCTCGAGGAGAGTTAGTATAACTTTCAAACCAGAAATACCCCTCTCGAAATAAAATATTAAGTCATATTGGGTAAACTATAAAATGAAGTTTTATAGATCCAAGCCTTCCATCAATAGGGACTAGTGTATGTTGTCTACTTATCGATAGAGGTGATCCAGAGTCTGGCACCCGAGTCGAAGAAAGGGACAATACACGAAATTCCTCGATTCTTTTTTTAACTAAACAAGACAAGGGTGGGAACTTGTCGGGATGTGAAAATCGACCGATAACTAGTTACGGGGATTTCATGACCGGGCCTGTTGCTCATCAAGATTGACTGGGTCAGACTTAAACGAGGAGTAACATCTATGATGTAGCAGTGCTAGATAGGTGCGAAAATCGAGGTAAAATAGCTTGAAGGTTGTGGAGTAACACAATTGGTAAAAGTATACCTACCTGGAGAATTACTTGTATGGCCACGAGTCGTGGGTGCAATTAATTGCTGCTGGGACGTCAAGACCTACTAGGAAATAGAATTTCCCGAGCAATCAAAGGGGTGATTGTTTCGACAAAATAGTGGGAGAACTTTTTCGAAACTAAGTCCAACTTCGATAATTATAAGTATTAGACATAAGATCAGTTAGCTTAATGTTGTCTTCTTTCCTATTGTAGATATTAATTACAATGTCTAAGAATCCATTATCTGTTATCCTCGACGCAAACAAATTGAATGGTTCAAACTTTGTCGACTGGTTGAGAAATCTGAGGATAGTCCTAGACTCCGAACGTCGCAGTTATGTGCTCGACACACCCATGCCTGCTGCACCCGCAGCACGAGCTACTGAGGAACAACGAACCACCCATGCTAAAAGGGTTGATGATGATCTTCAGGTTCGTTGCCTCATGCTAGCTTCGATGTCAAACGAACTGCAGAAACAGCATGCTGCTATGCCGCTTGCTAGAGATATGCTTCTCCATCTCCAGCAGATGTTTGGGGAAAGGTCTCGCGCTGAAAGATTCGCGACCTCTAAAGAGTTGTTTAATCTCAAGATGGCTGAGGGAAGCAGTGTAAAAGATCACTGTCTGCGTTTCATCAACTTGGTTGAAAAACTGGGGCGATTGGACGTGGATTTGCACGCTGATCTTAGCACTGACCTCCTTCTCCATACGCTGCCCCGTTCATTTGACCAGTTCGTGTTGAACTTCAATATGGAGGATAGAAACCTCGCTCTTCACGAACTGACCAATTTATTGGTAACGGCAGAATCGACTCTCAAGAAAGAGAAACCTGTAATGATTGCACACCAATCGAAGGCTGCAAAGCCTAAGAAAGGTAAGAAAAAGAAGAAGGTATTTTCTTCAAAGGCAGTCACCAAGGTGGTCGAGAAAAAGCGCAAAAGCCCAGAAGACGAATGTTTCCACTGCAAGAAAGCAGGGCACTGGAAAAGGAACTGCCCAGACTACCTAAAGATGAAATTGGTAGCCAAAGGTATTTTTCTAGTTGAAGTTAATATTTCTATTAACTGTGCATCGTGGGTGTTAGACACCGCAGCAGGTTCTCATATCTGCAATGATTTGCAGGTGATGGGAGCAGTAAGAACCCTGAAGCCCGGGGATAGAATCCTGCGTTTTGGAAACGGAGCTAGGATCGCCGCCGAGGCTATAGGAGACGTGGAATTAGTCTTAGGGAATTTTACTTTAATTTTAAGGGATTGTCTGTACGTACCAAACATTATTAAAAACATCATTTCTATTCCTATGTTAGACATTGATGGTTTTAATTTTTCCATTCAAAATGGATCTTTTTGCATATTTAAAGGTGATTTATTGTATGCTCGTGGTACTTTGATAGATGGTCTATATTCCCTAGAACCTATAAATTCCAACGTCATGCACATTCAATCTAGAAAAAGGAAATATGATAATCAAACTCCACAACTTTGGCACGCTAGACTTGGACATATTTCCAAGAGTAGGATTCAAAAGTTGGTTTCCTCTAAGGCTCTTGAAATAAAGAACTTAGATGAACTCCCGACTTGCGAATCTTGTCTCAAAGGAAAGATGACCAAATCACCCTTCACCGGGAATCCCGAGCGAACCAAACAGACATTGGATCTTATCCATACTGACGTTTGTGGACCATTGAGTGTCAATGCGAGAGGTGGATTCTCTTACTTCGTAACATTCACCGACGATTTTAGTCGTTATGGATATGTGTATCTTATGACACACAAATCCGAAACCTTTGAGAAATTCAAAGAGTTTCGAATGGAAGTAGAGAACCAACTTGGACATAGTATTAAAGCACTTCGTTCTGATAGAGGTGGTGAGTATTTAAGCCAAGAATTCCTTGATTATCTAAAAGAGAATGGAATTCTCGCACAGCGAACTCCCCCTAGGACACCTCAACTCAATGGAGTGTCTGAGCGGAGGAACCGGACTTTGTTAGACATGGTTCGTTCCATGATGAGCTTTGCTGACCTTCCCTTTTCGTTTTGGGGCTTAGCCCTATTAACTGCTTCGAAGATACTAAACATAGTACCTTCAAAGTCAGTGCCAACAACGCCGCACCAAGTATGGTATGGTAAAGCACCCGTGTATTCGTTCTTACGAGTATGGGGATCTCCTGCGTATGTAAAGAACAAGAAGGGAGATAAGCTAGATAGTAGATCTAGTTTGTGCAAATTTGTGGGTTATCCAAAGGACTCTATTGGATACCTGTTCTTCGATCCTAAAGAACGTAATACGTTCGTATCTAGGAACGCCCACTTCTTGGAAGAAGATTTCCTCACCAACCGAAATGGGACAATCGTAGAACTTGATGAAGTCCAAGAATCGGACCCATCCCCACAAACAGTGGGAGCTGAACCAGAATTAACTAAACCTACTAGTACACCTATGCTTCGAAGGTCTAATCGAATTCGTAAGGAGCCAGAGCGATTTGGTCTCATTCACGAAAACGAGAAAGTTGATGCTGATCCAAGGACCTATCAAGAAGCGATGTCTGACATAGATTCGGGTGCGTGGCTCGAAGCCATGCAATCCGAAATGGATTCCATGCATTCCAACAAGGTTTGGACCTTGGTCGATCCACCTGAGGGAACTATCCCTGTAGGATGTAAATGGATCTTCAAGCGTAAGCTTGGAATGAATGGAGAGGTAATTACTCATAAAGCTCGCTTAGTGGCGAAAGGGTATTCTCAAAGGCCTGGTATAGACTATGAGGAAACCTTCTCTCCCGTGGCGATGTCAAAATCCATTCGGATATTACTTGCGATAGCCGCGTGGCATGACTACGAAATATGGCAAATGGACGTAAAGACCGCCTTTCTCAATGGAGACATTGATAAGGAGATCTTTATGCAACAACCTGAAGGTTTTGCGTCCAAAGGAAGTGAGCACAAACTGTGTAAGCTTCAAAGGTCAATCTATGGCCTCAAACAGGCGTCCCGAACCTGGAACATACGATTTGATGAGACAGTCAAAGCTTTTGGCTTTATCAAAAACGTATATGAACCTTGTGTGTACAAAAGGAATAGTGGGAGCTCAATACAATTCATTGTTTTGTACGTCGATGACATTTTGTTAATCGGAGACGATATCAAGATGTTAGCGCAGACTAAAGCGTGGTTATCCGCACAGTTCTCTATGAAAGATATGGGAGACGCATCTTACGTATTGGGAATACGTATCTATAGGGATAGATCGAAGAAGATGATAGGACTCTCCCAATCTCAGTACATCAACACGATCTTGAAGAGATTTAGTATGGAAGAATCTAAGAAAGGATTTGTTCCAATGAGACATGGTATCTCTCTTTCTAAGTCTATGTGCCCTACAACCGACGAAGAAAAGACGAGAATGTCTATCATACCTTATGCCTCTGCTATAGGGAGTATAATGTATGCAATGTTGTGTACTCGACCAGACGTAGCACACGCTCTAAGTGTAACGAGCCGCTATCAGTCAAATCCAGGCGAAAAGCACTGGACTGCCGTAAAAGCAATCCTAAAGTACCTGCGAAGGACTAAGGATATGTTTTGGTCTACGGTGGTAGTGGAGAACTGAAACTTGAAGGATTCACTGATTCGAGTTTCCAGTCTGACGTGGATGATTTCAAATCCAACTCTGGATACATATTCCGCCTCAATGGAGGAGCGGTCAGTTGGAAAAGCTGTAAACAGTCTACCACTGCCGACTCAACCACAGAAGCAGAATATATCGCAGCATCAGATGCAGCAAAAGAAAGTGTATGGATGAGAAACTTCGTCCAGGAATTGGATGTTGTTCCTAGCATTGCTGAACTTGTAGTCGTCTTTTGTGACAACAACGGGGCAATAGCTCAAGCAAAGGAGCCGAGATCACACCATCAATCCAAACACGTACTGAGGAAGTACCACGTGATCAGAGAGATCATTGGTAGAGGAGATATGCATATGGAGTATGTCAAATCAGAAGACAACATAGCTGACCCACTAACTAAGCCACTTTCGCAAAAGCTGTTCGAGGGACATCTAGATAAGATGGGTCTAAGAAACGTTTGTGAATGGCTTTAGGGCAAGTGGGAGATTGATAGGATAGTGCCCTGCAAGCCAGTTCAATTAGCTTGTAATAGATCTATCTTGTATATAACAATCTTTGATTTTATAATAATACGCATGTTTATTTATATATGTATAAGGATAAACAATGGCCAAACTTCATCTCTCGCGAATACATTTAAGCGATTGGTTGAAACCCTGAGATCACTCATGACTATGGGACTATACACTTCAGTACTGAGTGCACTTATCATGAAACAGTCTCAAAGGTCGTGATCTCGAAAATGTTCCAAGTCATAGATTCATATCGAGACGGGGTATCGAGTGAATCGTCAAAACTTGTACGATTATGCATGATTCACACGGAGTGAATTTGTTGTAGTTTCATGAACAAGGCATTTGAGACCAGTGCATATGACTAGGTGATTCGATGGAGGATCGAATGCATCGAACGACCCGAACAGAGAAACGCATTGTGGAAGCGCATGACGCATATCGGTGATGGGATGTTTCTCAAAGGATTATAATAGTGTACGATTTAGTCCTATGACTTGAGGTGCTAGGGCGAATTCGGTGCATGAAAGTGCGTACTTAGATCTAGGTATAGGCCACTTAGCTTGGTCATAAAAATGCCTAGGTTGGGTGCGTATGGACATGTACGCGAGTGGTTAGTACCAAGATGGAATCTGTTGACTCATCGTAATGGATGAGAATATTTCCTATACGATTCTTAGATAATGTTTCCAATGAATCTACGGCCGTAGTCGGTGACGGATTTGGAAAGGGGTTTCCAAATTAGGCAGTCACACTGGAACATTATCCTGAATTAGAAAGTATAGTTATCGAGACAAATTTAGAGGTGCCGATCAATTCACACACCCTAAGTCTTGATCGGGAAATTGGTCGACAGAAGGACCGTATGTACATGGTAATTATATGAGGTGAGGTTCACTAAATATCAATTCACCTGATGTTGGGCTTCATGGGCTTGTGGCTAGACATCGACCATGAAGTGTGGGTACTCCTGAATTAGTAGAGGAATTGATTCTAGGAGTGGTCAATTAAAGGTAGTTTAATTGATCGGAGCAATTTATTGTTCATAAATTAAATCACGAGGTTTCGTGAGCCTGCTGCCAATTGATGGTGAACCCAGAGGGTCACACACAATACAATTGGACGGTGACTGTTCTGTAGGAATATAAAAGGAATTAATTGATTTAAAAGTAATTAAATCAATTAAGTGAATTAAAGTGTTAATTCAAGTGGGAGATAAAGTAATTAATTGATTTAAAAGTAATTAAATCAATTAAGTGAATTAAAGTGTTAATTCAAGTGGGAGATAAATTAATTAATTGATTTAAATGACAATTGATTAATTAAACTAAATATTAATTAAGTAATTAATTAATTAATATGGGCTGGATATTTAATTAAGTAATTAATTAAATTAAGGTGGGCTTGCAAGAGATGGACTCCTAAGCCCATTAGGAATCTTGTAACCCTAGGTCTTGAGGAGTGCTTATAAATAGAGCTCTGACAGAACTCAGAGAACTAAAACACCTAAGCAAAAACCCTAGTCTTCTCTTGCCCTAAGAAATCCGCCCCACCCTGCGCCGCCCAAGCCCTAGCGCCGCCGCCGTGTGCTGCCGTAACACCGCCGTGAAAGCCCTAGCGCCGCCGCCGCATATCTTCTCCCTCATTCCTTTTGTGCAGAATTTTGATCTGTCAAATAGATCTGCACAATCCTTCATCAACAAACCTCTTAGATCTAGTTCTGAGCCTAAGACTAAGAGGTGTCATCATAATCCAGTTGGTGTGGACTTTTCTCTGGAGGTGAGACGCTTGGATCACTCCAGTGAACCAGAACCTTAATCAGAGTTCAGAATCAGAGTTGGAGGTTTCCACCACCTTGCCTGTGGTGAGGTAAAAATCGAAAACCCCCTTTGTTAGATTATTTCTGTGCTTTGTTTTGTGTCTTTCGTATATATAACTTGGAGATATTATTATGGGACCTGTGGGTGTGCCTTGAAAAATTTTAATTTCCGCACTTTGTTGTATTGACAATCGAGGCATATCCCAACACTGAACCCCGAGCATCAGCCGGTTCGGGGGTCCAGGCGTTTACCCTTACTCCGAGTGGAGTGGGCGACGCAACCATACACCCATCTTCTACTCAACATGATATTCGATCAAACCCTTCTTCTACAGCAGACGTACAAAGAAGAGATTCTCCTGGGCGAGTTGCCTTTGGAGATATGTCCTCCGGGGAACGAGCTTTCGAGATCGTCGTCCCAACCTCCATCCCTTTTTCCGAGCATGGTTCCCAAGATTATGTTCGATCTAATCCTACTGTCGCTACCTCTGCTGTCGATTTATCCATTGGATTAAGCCGAGCGGAGGACGTTGATGGGCTAGTCGGTGGTGATCCATCTTTAGAATCGCCTTTGGATAGTTCCTAGGTGCAGTTTGTTACGCAGGGTTTCCCTGATTTCCTGTTCACTGACACTACCACAATGGTTTCTTCAGCTGAGGTCAGGACCTCTTCTCAAGGTCGGACTGACCAATGGTCTGATCGGCAAGTTCATTTTTCTGCTTGGGGGAAGGAAATTCTCGTGAGTCCAAATGCGAGGGATTCTTCGCCCCAGCTGGATGATCGTTGTGTCAATGAGCAAGTTTATGATATTACGGAGTCTCGAACTCCTCGCCGTGATGGGGTCCCACTTGATTCCATTCTGCCTGGTCCTTGTGAGCCTGATGCGTTGTCCTGGAACCTTGGGCTTAGTACCATTTTGCCTGACGAATTAAAGAGATACGAGGATGCTTCCAACATTCGACTTGTTCAGTCTCTTTTCAAACTTTTTGAGCAGGTACATTTTAGTTTATTCTTCATAACCCCTTTTTTGGGTTGCTTACTGATTATGCCTTTTATTTGTTCAGTGGAAGTATATTGCCTTACAGCTATGCGTTCAAAATGACGACACTTGGCTTAGCAGAGAAGGTATGAGAAATCGAATGGAGGTCGATATCAGTTCTTTCGAGAGACTTTCACTTCATAATCAGCTTCTTACTGATGAAAACAATCAATTGCGTGAGGATAAGCTGGCTCTTCAGAAGGAGAGAGATGATCTTGCTCGTCTGAATGCAAATCTCGAGAGTGCAGTAGAGTCTCGAATTCAACAGATGTGAGAGGATTCTCAACAGGGTGCCTTCGATGAAGGTTTTGAGCAAGGTTATCAAAAGCGTCATGATGAATTGATGGCCTTTTTGGGCACTCCAACTCCGAGGAAAACCTCTTCGACCCGGCCTCCTAGTTCCGATCAGCCAGAATAGTTTTAGCTAGCTCTCTCTCTCTCTCTCTCTCTCTTTTCGTGTGGACGAGTAAAACTCCTTTCCATATTTGGAAATATTATTCCGCAATTTTTGTATAATGCTGAAGTATGGATTAAGGGTTTTGAGCAAGGAGTTTGTTTTTTTTGCTAACCTTTATCTTTGTCGGAATGTAGTGTGAATTACTCGTCGGGCAGACATTAGTCTTTGGGAATCTGAAAGGTCAGGAGCTTTTTTATATGAATGCAACATTTTCTTTCCTCAAACATTATGACTAAGGTGTTTGTTGCTATAAAATTCGTGGGAAGTGTATACATCAAACCCTTAATCTAATCATAACCTTTTAAGATCATACTCCAAGTGTTTTTACACTGCGACACACTTTCTTTATAATAGGCCTTGCAAAATTCTTTCCTTCATCGTAAAACTTGCCTAACTTGTCTAAGGAGACAACACTTCTTAACTCGAGTAGTTTTTACGATGAATGAAAGGATTTTGTTGGGCTTAATGTGAAATTCCTTGTGGAATATGCAGGTTTTCCCAGTTAGGAATGATTAATTTTATGTTCATTCCTTGTCGATTAGTATCTGTTGTCGGGATAGGTATGGCACCTTTGTCGTCTAGACACAAATCTTTATGAACTACAGAAAGTCATATGTAATAATGGCCCCCCTGTTTCAAGAAAACAACCTTTTTTACGACGAATGAAAGGACTTCGCTGGGCTTATTGTGAAATCCTGCAAGTCGTCCTACTTCGGGAGATCAACTTCGTATATATTGCATATTTGATTATTGTCCGCGGTCCGAATAGGTAAGATACCTTCTGTCGACTAGACATAAGTCTTCTTAAAACACAAAAAGTCACATTTAATAACGGCGCCTTGTTATCAAGAATAGTGTGTTTCTTCTTCTTCTTCTTCTTCTCCTTGAAGGAACCCTTGTTGAATATGCCAGTCTGCTTTGTCAGGGATGTGTTATTAGGGGTAGTGTCCTTCTTTGATCAAGTAGGATACTTCGTTATCAAGGGGCCTATCTCGAGAAATTCATGCGGCAATCCAAAGATCGATCGTCATAGTCGAGAAAACATTATTAATCTTCTTGGAATAATAGTAGGCTTCTAATGTATTAAGACAGTGATTCCAGTCTTGTAATATAACAATTTTATCAATAAAATTGCTTTCATCTTATAGTTTTTATGTTCATTGCAGTCTTATGAACTTTTTGATATTTGAATCCATATTTCTAGTCGAGATACTGAATCCTTGTTTCTCGCTGAAATTCATGTTCATTTATTCGTCGGGATACGTAGATTAATATCCTTGGAGGGAAACCAGATCTATTAGTCCTTGTCGATATTTTAGCTCTGCCGGTCGGAGATCTCCGATGTGACTTTGTCCTCTGAAAACCGTATATGGAGGCCTTCACTTCCATTTTCGAATATGTTGAGCACAATTCGGTTCTTTAATATATTAATCAATATCCTTTTATCAAAAGATGTATCTTCTCACAGCCTGTTATTTCCATTATCCTAGAATTATGCAGCCATTTTACATATCTCGCACCTTTGCTAATAATTCGGTATGAGTGGAATTGGAAAATGTAGAACCCTTCTTTAGATCCAGCGTGCTACGACCTCCTTAATCAGTTCTTTTGGAAGATTAGGCAGTGATAAGCTCATCCGTCTAAATGAGAAAAACTGCTGCTCCTTATACTCTGACAGATTTCTTGGACGCCAAGAGGAAAGCTAGATTTTACTTCATTTATTCAATATAGACTCTCAAAACGATCAACTATTTTATAATTTCATCACTTTTTCTTGTAATATGCCATAATAATAATGGATCTCGTAGTTTGAGTAGTATTACTATGTTTCTTATGCTGCCTTTTTTTTTTATTTCTCGAAGCTTTTCAATTATGACCTTAAACTGATAAAATATTTTCAATCGACCAGTTTGATCATCGAGAATCAATCTTGATATGATCTAATCATTCCGACCTTGTTTATTACATGTTGTCGAGGGGTGTTATCGACCTCAACTGCAGCCGTTCCAACTTATTTGTAATAAATACGGGAAGTTCATAATTCAAGTTTTCCTCCGTTGATTTTATTACTTCCTATGTGTAGGATTAACTTTGTTATCCCAATAAAAAGGCAACAACTCATTTACCATTTCTACTCACACTGCAAAGATGGAAAATTCTTTTTCCTCTAAATTCATTTCGCCAAGTGACCCCATATTCTTTAGAAAAGCACCTTATTACGATCGGTCTTGTCACGATTATCTTTTCTTCATCATGCCTAGTGCTGACGAGTCCCATTAATGCCCTACCTAGTACTGACAAGTCCCATGTGGCCTCAGCCTTAGTTTTCAAAGGGTTGGGCTGCGTGGTATTTGATCGGCACATGGAGAGTTCAGATCTACCTAGCATCCTCGTTCTTGGAGGTTACTTCCGGAGTTCCTCCTTGTCGGGGTGTGCTGGTAGATTTTTACTTTTACGATGGTCCGTGCGGGACCTCACTTTGGACGAACAACTATAACAACCTGTCAAGCGGGGCCTCATTTCGGTCGAATAACAGCTACAAGCTATCAGGCTTTTTAGAGGTTATTTGATTAAAACGGGAACAGATCTTCCGAGCCTGGCCACCAAATAAGAAGTCGACCATCCTGAGCAGCATGCTTCTTGGGTGGTCGAAGAAGAATGTCGAGGTACTAGGGAGGAGATTGATGTTTCCGTGGACATTGTCGTGAAAACTTCCATCTATTGGATAGGTTTTTCCATTTCTTGTATTGTAAGATTCTGTAAAGCGAAAGATGTATTTGTTTATTTGTAAATATAATTCTAATAAAACTTTGGTTTTCTTCATATCCTTTGCAAATGATTCTGTTTTGTTGCTTAGCGAGTAACTTAGTACATTGATTTGACCACCTTATCAGTCGATCTAGTTGAGGTCAATGAATTTTTTACCGACTCAATCGATTTTACTCATTTTGTACTTATATTTTACCAATTATTGGTTTTAACCTTTTAATCTCATATTTCGTAGATCGATGAGTGTTTTACCGACCCAATCGGTTTTACTCATTTTGTACTTAGGTTTTTTACCAATGTCTCGGTTTTAACCCTTGAGCTCGTGATTTGGAAATTGATGAGTGTTTACCGACCCAATCGGTTTTACTCAATTTGTACTTAGGTTTTTTACCAATTATTGGTTTTAATCTTTTGTAGTTCGATTTTAGGAGATCGATGAGTGTTTACCGACCCAATCGGTTTTACTCATTTTATACTTAGGTTTTTTACCAATTATTGGCTTCAATCTTTTAATTCGATAACTGGAGATCGATGAGTGTTTACCGACCCAATCGGTTTTACTCATTTTATACTTAGGTTTTTTACCAATTATTGGCTTCAACCTTTTAATTTGATAACTAGAGATCGATGAGTGTTTACCGACCCAATCGGTTTTACTCATTTTATACTTAGGTTTTTTACCAATTATTGGCTTCAATCTTTTAATTCGATAACTGGAGATCGATGAGTGTTTACCGACCCAATCGGTTTTACTCATTTTATACTTAGATTTTTAACAATTATTGGCTTCAACCTTTTAATTTGATAACTGGAGATCGATGAGTATTTACACCGACCCAATCGGTTTTACTCATTTTATACTTAGGTTTTTTACCAATGATTGGCTTCAACCTTTTAATTTGATAAATATAGATCGATGAGTGTTTACCGACCCAATCGGTTTTACTCATTTTACATTTAGGTTTTTTTACCAATTATTGATTTTAACCTTTTAATTTTGTTAAGCAATGGCTTTTTCTAAAAACTTTAATTATAATATCGAAACAGAATTTGGAGAAATAAGCAAAATCTTTTATTATTTTAAATTGTAACAAATACTCATAAAGGAAAAACATTACGCAAAAAATAAAATAACAAACTATAATCTAGGATCGATGTTCAGACGGTGCTTATTTAGCGTCCATAGTATCTTCTTAGGTTGACAGCATTCCAAGTTCTTGGTAAGGGTGTTCCATCCGTGTGCGCAATTTTGTATGAACCCTTTTTTCCTACACCAACGACGATGTAAGGTCCATCCCAACTTTGTTGTTATTTGCCCACATGTTTGGATACCTCAACCTTTTTTAGTACCAAGTCTCCTTCCTTGAAGGGTCATATTCGTACCCTCTGGTTGTAAGATGTTTTCATGTTGGATTTGGTGACTTGTAAGCGTACTGCAGCTTTTTCCCTTAATGCTTCAGTTAGGTCGACGTCGTCCATCCTTGTCGCTTCATTCTCCTCGCTCTCGTACATCTCAATTCTCGGGCTATGGACCAGAGCTTCGACTGGGATAACGGCCTCTAAACCATAAACCAAACTGAAAGGGGTCTCAGCGGTCGAGGCTTTAACAGTTGTTCGATTGGCCCAAAGTACCCCGGGAAGTTCATCCAACCACTTTCCCTTTGCTGCCCCCAGTCTTTTTTCCAGGGACTTAATTATTTCACGGTTAGCTACCTATGTTTGGTCGTTTGCCCTTGGGTGCCCTACTGAAGTAAAGTTTTATTGAATCCCAAACTTCGAGCACCAGTCCAACACTTGTTTTCCTGCAAACTGAGTTCCATTATCGGAGATCAGAACTCGAGGGATTCCGAATCGACATACTATAAATTTTCATAAAAAGTTGATAACTTGAAATTGTGTGATTCGCGCTAGAGCGACGCATTCAATCCACTTGCTAAAATATTCCACCGCAACTAAAACATAGCTCTTTTTTTATCTGGCCACTGGGAAATGTCCCACAATGTCTATTCCCCATTGATCAAAAGGCCAGCAGACAAGTATGGGGTGCATTTTCTCAGCTGGTTGATGGTTTATGTTCGCATGAATCTGGCAGTGATGGCATTTCTTCACATAGTCGGTAGCGTCATGGTTCAGGCTAGGCCAATATCGTATCCTGTTCGTAGACATTTTAATGCCAGCGCCCGGGCTTCGCTGTGGTTCCCTGCCTCTCTTCATGAGTCTCTCTGAGTACATCCGGGACTTGTAGTCCAGAAATACATTTTAGAAGGATTCCGGAGACTGATCTCCTGTAGAGCTTTTCGTCTAGGATCGCGTATCTGGGTGCTCGGCATTTTACCTTTCGAGCTTCATTCTGATCTATTGGTAGGGTTCCTTTCGAGAGATATTCCATTATTGGAGTCATCCAATTTTGCTCGGGTACGTCGATTTCCATCATCTCAGGGCAGGGCATGTTATCTATATCAATCGCTGGGGTGTTTGAGATTAGCCAAGTGATTACCCTTTTCGTTCGACCATCCACAGATCCTGTGAATCGAGAAAGTTGGTCTGCCCATTTGTTTTTTGATCGCGGGACATTTTGTATTTCAAACTTGTCGAATTTTCCTGCGAGTTCTTTTACCTTCGCAAGGTATTTTACCATGTTGTATTTTTTGGCCTTGTATAAACCTTCTATCTGTGTTGGACCAATTCTGAGTCGGTTAATACTTTCAGGTTTTTATGCTTGCTTTGATAGCCATCTCCATTCCTGCAATCAAAGCTTCATACTCAGCCTCATTGTTAGTTACCATAAAATCTAAAGTGATTGCGTAGTTCAAGTCCTCTTTTTCTGGTTAGGTAAAATTGATCCCGGCTCCGCCTCCTTCCCTATTTGAGGCCCCATCGACATGCATCAACCACGTGTGATTTTTGACAATCATTACGTCATTATCGCCGGTTGCAGTGTCATTCGGAGTTTCGTGTGAGGTCGGAGTTTCCAAAAGAGAATCGGCAAGGACCTGAGCCTTTATTGCAGTTCTCGGTCTATACTCAATCTCGAATTGTCCTAACTCGATCGCCATTTAATCAGTCTTCTTGAGGCCTCCGTTTTCTCCAGAACTTGCCTTAATGGTTGATTAGTGAGTACGATTATCTTATATGTCAAAAAGTACGGTCGAAGCTTCCGTGCAGCGACTACCAAGGCCAAAGCAATTTTTTCAATTTCTAAGTTATTTTTCTCAGCTCCTTGTAACAACTTGCTAAGATAGTAAACAGGCTTATGTTCTGAACCTTCTATTTTTACCAACACTAAACTTATTGCCACCTCCGAGATGGATATGTAGATGTATAAAGGTTATCCTTCAGTTGGTTTGGCTAATAGCGGTGAAGAAGTTAGGTATTCTTTTAATTGGTTAAAAGCCAAATCACAATCCCCGGTCCATAAAAAAGTTTTCGCTTTCCGCAAGGTTTGAAAGAATGGTAAACTTTTGTCTGCTAACTTGGATATAAACTTATTTAGTGCAACAATCTTTCTGACCAAACTCTGCACTTGGGAGATTGTTCTTGGTGGTTTCATTTCAGTTATGGCTCAAATCTTTTTCGGATTCGCCTCTGTTCCCCGTTGATGAACCATGTAACCTAGGAATTTTTCGGATTTGACTCCAAAGGTGCACTTTGCGGGGTTTAGCTTCATACGGTATTTTCTTAAAATCGTGAAGCATCAGTCTAGATGTTTGACGCGTCAGCCTCGTTCATACTTTCTACCAACATGTCATCTACGTATACCTCCATTATTTCTCCTATTAATTCCTTATACATTAGATTAACCAATCTTTCATATGTTGCCCCTGCATTTCTTAATCCAAAGGGCATCACTACGAAGCAGTATACTCTATGCTCGGTGATGAAGGCGGTTTTCTCTTGATCACGCTCATTCATGTAGATTTGATAAAAACCTTGGAAGGCGTCCATCATGCTAAAAATAGCGAAGCCTGTAGTTGAGTCGACCAGTAGGTCGATTCTTGCGAGTGGGTAAGTATTTCATGGACATAGCTTGTTGAGGTCGGTAAAATCGTTACACATCCTCCACTTATTGTCCTTTTTATCTCCCTTAGCCACTAATACTATGTTACATAGCATTCTGAAAAGTGTATCTCCCTAATTTGTTTGGCTTTTAGCAATCTTTCAACTTCTGCTTTAATTATTTTATCTTTTGTAGGGCCATGGTTGCGCTTCTTTTACCTCGCTGGTTTCGCATTGGAACGATTTTCAGGGAATGAGTAATAATTATTTGGTCTATGCCCTCTATATCTTCTACGCTCCATGCGAATACATCGACATTTTTTCTGAGGAAATATATCAGCACTATTTCTCCTTCCATACCGAGTTCAGTTCCTATTCTGGTCGTTTTTTAGGGGTCGCCTTGTACCAGCATAATGTCATTGTGTTCTGGTGGCTTGAGGGTTAGATCGACCGTCTCTTTCCCTTTTCGATCTATCCTATCTGAACTCGGGATATCGATCTCAGTTCTCTCGATGTCATCCTCGAGTTTTCTTTTCGCTGGGGTAAAAGATTTTGGACTAATTCCTAATGTCAGGGAAGTATTATAACAATCCCAGGCCATACAATGATCATTGACTATTTCTCCGATGCCCGAGACCATAGGAAACTTTATCTTCTGATGGTAGATCGATACGACCGCTCGAAAAAGGTTGAGTGTCGGTCGTCCTAGTATTAAGTTATACGCAAAAGGTGTTTCTACGACCAAAAATTTTATCATTTTTACGACTCGTTCAGGTCTTTTTCCCAATGAAACACTTAGGTTGACTGTCCCAGAGGGGACTATTTCCGATCCTCCGAACCCTACTAATGGAGTTGCTACCTTTTTGTAGCATTATTTCGCCCAAATTCATCTGTGTTAGAACTTCTCTTGGAATAATATTCGCGGAGCTCCCATTATCAATCACAGTATTCTTTTCACATTGTAGTTCGCTATTTCGAGCGACACCACCATAGGGAAGTCATGATTATCTTCCTTCATATCCCAAGTGACATTCCGCGGCCCTTCGTTTTCGTTAAAACTGATGGGCTGTTCTTTTTGAACTTTGTTCTCAAGAGTCCATACCTCCTTTGGAATCCAAAACTTCCTTCTATTGATCTGGTGGTTCTTCGGCGGGCGTTACGACTATCTACCCCAGCTGGCCCACCGAAAATTGTGTGTATCGTTCCGTTCGGCTGGTCGTTATTCAAATCTTGAGGCGGATCAATGTTCGGGGTTCTCCTCGATGGGTTTCTTCTCCGATTAGGATTTCGAGGGCTCCTAGTTCTATTTGTTTTCCTCCCATTCCGTTCGACGTAATCGTCCAGCTTTCCTTCTTCAATCAGCCTCTCGATTTCCTGTTTTAAATGGAAACAATCCTCAGTGTGATGTCCATGAGCACGATGGTACCGACAGTATAAGTTGTAATTTCGGGCTCCTGGCTTAGCCTGTGTAATTTTTTTCGCTGGGGGAATCCAATTATTTCTCTCGAGTAGCACTAGGATCTCTTCCGTAGAGACATTTAATTTGGTGTACTCCACGTGTAATACCCCGATAATTTATATATATAAATATATATTTTCTTATTTTTATATATATACATATGCACACACTCAATAGATTGGAAATAGAACGTACGTATATATAACTATCAAACCGAACTCGAAACAAACTTTTAACGTACCCAAAACAAACCGAGTAACTTGATATAAAAATTATTATACTTAAACTAACCATTATAGAATAACAAAGGTCAAAAGTGAAATTCACTATAATAGCAAATAACCCATATCATCAAATTTACCACTAAACCTACTAACCCAAACTTATTACCAAATTACCATTCTTCTCCCTATAAATAAAGACTCAATTCTCTTCTTCAATTGCACCCAATAAGATAAGAACGATCAGTTATTAGAAGCCATGGAGCTCTTCCCAAGCTTAGTCTTCTTCCAAGCCTAGTCTTCTCCCAAGCTTAGAAAAAGGGGTAGTAAAGCTTAGAGGTAAACAAGGTTCTTCATCATTTCAATACATTTAAAACATCTTAATCTTAGCTAAAACTCTTTTCTCCACAGTTTCTAGTGACCTTTAAGTCATAAGGAGTGAGTAGGCTCAAGAACTTCCATGTTTCATTGCTAGAGAAGGAGATAACAAGGTAAACACTCACCTTTCCCCTGTTTTTGCGCGACCACTGTAATTAAGATATAACTTTTTATTGGCTGGGTCATTTTGAGAAAGATTTGTACCATTGAAAAGAGGGACTCGATCTAGAATGTAGGTGTATGGGAGGTGTCGAACACCTCCGGCGCGTGGGGTCGCTATCGGCGCGTTTTCGGAACAGTACCGGCGAGTGAAACCCACTCGCTGGACTGTTTCGGGACTGTTTTGAAATTCTTGTTATAAAATTGTTATTTTCAACTTTCCTTGCTGTTTTTATGCAATTAAACCATCCTTTAACACCTTGGTAGATGGATAATGTCATGAGGAAGTTTAATTGTTAAATTTGGATATAAAATGACACTAAATGGAGAAGGTAATACACAAGAGGTTTTTTTTCAGATAGTTAAACTTTTTAAACAAAGTGGTTGAAGAACTAAACATAGATGGTTATTGTTACTATGGATTGAAGGTAAGAAGTGATAAAAGAGATATGAAGAAATAAAGAATCAAAGAGCAAGGAAGAAACTTGAAAAATAAAAAGAGGCTAAACAATTGAATTAACTTTTAAGCAAACTTATTACCATCGAAATATGAGTTACTTAGCTTTGATAGTTATAAGAAAACTAATAATTACTTGTGTAGGTTTCGTTTGGCTATAGAATTGAGATTATAATTATCATATTACTAAAGGATGCATTTTCAATCAAAGTAGTATAAAATCATACTTATTGAGGAATTAACTTTTCTTTCATTTATATCTTGATTTTGTTTAAAAGGATAAAAGAGAGGTGTAAACTAATATATAAATTACTTATAAATCTCTAAATTTGTATAAGAACAATATTCAAGGTACGGGTTCATGTATTATGTATCATTGGATAAACTAAGTAGTTGAGTATATAAGTCTTTCATACAAATTTTATAAAGTCATTGTTATGATTACTTTACTTGTTTTGATCAAGAAAACTCCTACTTTAAAAGATATAACTTATCTAAGACAAGAATAAAATACGACCTTTGATGAATTCTTTGATTATTTGGATTGTCCTCACTAAACTTATGGTACTTCATTACTACTAAAGATAAAAGGATATGGTGATTTTTTTAATAACCAAGTTTTGCTTGGCTTGAAGACTTGAATAAATGATTTGTCTTAGTATCTATACATGTTCAACAAGAGGTGATGAAACATATATGAAGAAATTAATTGGAATACCAATTAACTTTTGTACAAGGCCTATATGATAAATGAAGTTAACTAATTAGTACATCAAATGCTAATTTCTTAAAAGAGCTATGGCTAAAGTATCCTAAAACTTATTTAACTTGAATGAATATAATTATGCATATTGATAACTACTTATGATAGTTTATTAGCTTTAACTTATGTAATTAAGGAAGACTTTGAAAATTTATTAATTACTAAAGGAAGTCTTACCATTCAAAATAGTGTTTATTTAACTAACTTTACTTGTATTTATATCTTGATTTTTTTGCTTAAATGGATAAAAGAATGTAAGCTAATACTTTTAAAGTCATATATTGACATAAGACTAATGGTTAAAAAATACATATTATTGTCTTATAAAGAAGTCACATAAAAATCATATTATAAACCAATTACATATGTAATAAAATGAGTATAGTAACATATATAATACCCTCATAGAAATATTATCAACTAAAAGTAAACATGGATTAATATATAAAATCATTATTAAATTAATTCACTCTATTTGTCTTACAACACTTAGGTTTGGAGGAATTGATTGAAATGAGGATTTAAGCTTAGACACCCACTCTTCGAATTAAGCTGAGGTTTTCTCGTTCTTTCTTATTCTTTCTTAAATCTATTCGGCACTTGCCCTAAGAAAATTCTTCGTTCCAAAACTCTCAACCTGTTGATAAAATTTCATTCCATTTCCTTTATTTTAAGCTATTCATTTTATACCATATTGATCCATTTACATTAATCTCGAGGTTGATTTCAGCTTTTATATCTTTTAAGGTAATTAACTTTAATACGTTTCTTAATCATTTAATAGTCTTGCATTCTTCAATTCCTATTTCTGCTCCATCTGGTAAGTGGTATTATTATGAACAACAGACAATGTCAGGCTCCAAGTTCACTTAAACTATTTATACCCTTGAGGACGCTCTTGGGAAGTTGGGCCCCGGGACTAATAGAGGTGATTGCTGGGCGGCATTGGGCCGTCGGTGTATGGTCTCTTTGTTAAGTACCCCACCATGATCCAGTTGCTAAGTATAGTTGGAGGTAATTGTACTTTCAACTGGGTCGACATGTACTCGAGCATGTCATTCCATTTTTGCGAGGTCACTCCTCGTAGGGAGGTATAAGGTTGTTAATTTTCAGAAGTTGGGTTGAATGTATTACTTTACCAGATTCTGATTCGAAATGATTGTTTGAATGTCGTTTACTTTAATCCTATTGCGTGTTTTTATTTCCAATTATCTAATGATCTTTCGCAGGACTATTATAATCCAATTCTTACTTATTCATAAATAATAATCTTACTTGTGGCCACATTAACGATCCATTATTATAAATCATCACTAAGTCAAATAAAGACTTACGCCTTTCTTTGTTTATTATCTCAGATTAGCATCTTGAGTTAGAGATGGAAACACATTGACATGGAGTGACATATTATATTCAGTGACGTATTTATCTATTTTATCGAATAATTTGACGATGAGACTTTGTTGTAAAGTTATGTAAAATTTTATCTACTTACGGGTCGGGTAGTGGGGTCATCGTCCCTTCTTCCTGAAGACCTTAAAATTTCAATATTTCCACTGTGACGATTAATTATAAAATAAATTTTCTCTATTATTCTGCTAGTTTGATGCACGATTAGTTTGAATAGTCAATCACTGTTTTATTCAGAGCTAGGTGACCCCACGACTAATTATGTGGTGAACATACGGGGGCATACACAATACACATGAAGCGAAAGCGAAGAAAGAAAGAGCAACTGTGTGATCGAATCGACTGGGTCGACTGGGTCAACTGGGTTGACCCAATTGGAGCGAACGTGATCCGATTGGAATTGGATCAAGACTATAAATTAAATTATAATTTAATTGGTGAGTTAATTAATTAAATTGGATTTAATTAATTATGATAATATTTAATTAAATAGGCTTAAAGTCCAATTTAATTAAATAAGAGAGAAATAAATTAATTGGGCTATTTATTTGAGAAATTAAATAAAGACCTAATTAATTAAATTAAGTATGAGCCATGAATTAATTAGAAAACTTTCTCTTCTAATTAAAAGGGTCATGGCCCATGTAGGAGACTTAGAGCCCTAATCCTAGGAGGATTAGGATTATGAGATACCTATAAATAGGAGACTATGTATCATATCTCAAACACACAACTCAAGAGCCAAAACCTAAGTCAAGAAAAAATTTATCTCCCTCTCTCCTCTAAGAAATCGGCCAAACACCCTCTTCCATTTGGAAGAATTTTTCGATTTCGTTTTTGTTCCTAAGTCGTTCTCTAACCTTAGATCTTAATATATCATATGTTCTAGCCGATTAGGATATATTATATTTCGTGATATTGTGGTGTATCAACTTATAGAGGCGCAACTCGTGGGGCGCTACAACAAGGCTTGGCGAGGCAGAAACGCAATGACTTTTCTTGTTGTTGGGTTTGCAAGGAGACAGGTATAACTTAGATCCTAGTTATTTATGTCGTTTTATCTTCATATATATACAACCAGTTTAGTATCCTGGCAAGATTCCGTAAGAGACCCTAAAAATTATTAAACTACTGCATGTAGGCTTGTTTATCTTACCGAATCCCAACACCCTTCGACCAAGATATCGTGAATCATTCTCTGGAGTTCTTCCACTTACTCATTCACAGTCTTACTGTTAACCATTCAATAAAATTGAGATTTATCCACCACAAATTTTCTGTAGCCTGCAGCTTTAATCTTAAACTTTTTGGCTAAACTTTCCCACAAGAATTTACTAGTCTTGGGACTATAAATCTTGTACAAAAATTCATCCAGCTAAGAATGTAATTTCGGCACATAAAATCCGAGTGATTCCAAGCTTTTATCACAAGGGTTATTTCCTCGAGTTCCTCCAGAGTGGCTCCCTCCTTTGGTTTATGTACCTCCTTAGTGAGAAACCTAGTCATGCTCAAGGATGTGATGTAAAAATACATCTTATCTTGCCACGTTGCAAAATCAGTCCCTTTGAATTTGAATGGTGGTACTGCTGGTAGAGCAACAAATTTTGGTGTTTCGACCACTGCACTGTTTGTTGCCATCTACACAAATGAATTAAACAGATTAAATTTTTATTGTCTAAAGATTGTTGTAAAAATATTTAAAACAATCTATGTATATAAAATATTATAAAGTACTTTATATTTCTTAAGTACTATAGTAAATTATTCTCACATAATAATTATTTATAAAATATTATAAAATACTTTATATTTTAAAAACTATAGTAAATTAATCCCACAGAATAATTATTTATAAGTAACTCTAATTATAAAATCTTAGTACAGTTTATTCTCGCAGAATAAATAAAATTAAAATTTAATAACAGTGTACTTACTGAAATAATTCGGGAAACAAAAATTATCGACTCAGGCTTGCTAATACAATAATGTCCTTAAGACAATATTTCTGGGTTGTCAAAGGTTCAACAGTTCGTCCCAGTAGTCTCCCAAGATACAACAGTCGGGTACTTGTTTATTAGCACAAAGAACAAGTCCACAACGAACATTAACAAATTGAATATTTAGGAAAAGAATAGAGAGAGAAGAAAGATAGGATTCTGCTTTGTTGCTAGAAAACGGGATGACAGAATTGGCTAGATTCTCCCTCTATTTATAGCAGCAGAAAAGGTGTTGCTAAAGGGACATGACTATTCGAATTAAACAAATAGCATTGGTTCGGTCCGAAGAGGTGCAATCGGTTCGATTCAAACCGAACCGATACAATCAATTCAAAGTTGGCGCCCGAATTTAATTTGTATGGATTTAGTAATTGGGCCTTTAAGTTTAGGGTCAAAACATTAATTAAATTTGTCCAAAAAGATAATATTATTTTGAAGTCAAATCTCAATCTCAATCTCAATCCAAACCCGATCCGACCTCGGACGGGACTATGCCGTGCCGAGCCGGTCGGATGGCGATGGTGCCGGCGTGCGCGTGGTGAAACCTTTGTCATGCACGTCTTCTCCCCTCATAAAATTTGGTACCCCTAAGGGGCCCAATCCTTATCCAAATTTTTGCATTATAAATAACAAAAAAATTCTTCATTCTTCTCTATGTGGGATGAAGACTTTTTTTCCTTCTCTTCCATATTTCATCCACTTTTATTTCATGGGCTTAACTCCAATTTGGCTCAATTCAATTGGGTTAATAACCATAAAACCCAACACTACTTAGAGAAGTACATAAGTGAAACGGCTAATTTTTAATAGCAAATGACTATTAATAGGAAAATTCTTTCCTTAGACTTTGTCTTTCATGTACTATGAACAAAATCTTGCATATACGTTTGATGGATGCACTAAATTTATTCATGGTCAATACAAGTATCACCTCATTTAATAAAGCCCGACGTAGGACTTCCAACAAGTTTTATTAGAATTCACCACATGGATTGGGCTAAGTCTACTTACTTGGCTTGGGCCTAACTCAACCTCAAAAGCTAGCTTGTAAGGTGATGATTGTCCAAGACCTTATAAGGTGGACTTAACTATTGTTTTCAACCAATGTGGGACAATTAGTCTCAATACTCGTGAATCTTGTTGGAAGATACATGGCAAACCCACATATTTGAAAAATAGGGACGGGAATGGTTTGCAGGTGGCTGTCGAGAATCAAGAAGCAGTTTGATCCGTCAATCCAGGAACATCTTTATTCAGTAAGGAACAGTTAGAACAACTGTATGGATTATTCGGTCAGTCTCAACTTAATAACCCTGCCACCAGTTCTCTTGCCAAAAAAGGTATATCTCCACTTGCTTTCAATACCTCTTTGTGTCAAACACTTTGGATAGTCGATTCAGGTGCTAGTGATCATATGACAAGCTTTTCTCATTTATTTTCTTCTTATACCCCTTGTCCTGGTAATTTAAAAGTACGTCTAGCAGATGGGTCTTTATCTCCAGTGGCTGGAAAAGGTTCCATTATTCTTTCTCCTCATCTTACGTTACAATCTGTTTTACATGTCCCCAAGTTGTCTTGTAACATTTTGTCTATTAGTATACTCACTAGAGATTCAAACTGTGTTGCTAAGTTTTCTCAATCTCGGTGTGACTTTCAGGATCTGTGCTCGGGGAAGATGATTGGCAGAGCTAATGAGGTTGATCAACTCTACTATCTTGAAGGTCATGGATCCTTATCTAGATATACTCAACAACCAGACAATTTTTTCTCTTTTTCTGTTAAGGATGAAATAATGTTATGGTATTACATATTAGGTCATCCAAATTTTTTGTATTTGAGCAAATTATTACCTTCACTTTTTAAGAATAAAAATATTTCTTCTTTAAATTGTGATATTTGTCAATTTGCTAAACATCATCGTTCTTTCTTCCAAAATCCTACCAAACATCTAAACCGTTTTCTCTCGTTCATAATGACATTTGGGGGCCATCAAGGGTAAAAACTATAACTGGAAAACGATGGTTTGTTACATTTATTGATGATCATACTCGGGTTTGTTGGGTATATTTGTTGAAAGATAAGTCTAAGTTGTCCAATATATTTCAAAGCTTCTACTCTATGATAAAAACCCAGTTCAATACCAAAATCCAGATATTGCGCACTGATAATGGAAAAGAATACTTAAACTCCATTCTTAGTAAATTTCTCATGGAAAAAGGTATTATTCATCAAACTTCTTGTGTTGACACACCTCAACAAAACGGTGTTGCCGAACGTAAAAATAAATATCTGTTAGAAGTAGCTCGAGCAGTGATGTTTACAACTGGGGTTCCTAAACACTTCTGGGGGGAAGACATCCTTACAGCCTCGTATCTTATCAATAGAATGCCATCTTGTGGTATGTCAGTTCAAAAAGCCTATCACCTTACTCTTTGAAACATACCCTCATACACACTTTTTTCATGACTTATCTCCTAAATTCTTTGGATGTGTTGCATTTGTTCATGTTCATAAACATACTCGCAGTAAACTTGATCCTAGGGCCCGTAAATGTGTTTTTTTGGGATATTCTCCTACTCAAAAGGGATATAAGTGTTTTGACCCTATATCTAATCGATTTTATGTGAGTATGGATGTTACCTTTTTTGAGGACCAATCCTTCTTTTCCCAAAATTCTCTTCAGGGGGAGAATGAGAACGAAGACTATTTTTGGGAAACAAGTGTTCCGTTACTTATCCCTTCTGATTCCATACAACAATCTGTTGTGTCAGAAACAGAAAAATCCTTGACAGGGGGAGAAATATTGCCTAAAAAACAGCCAGAGTTACTTGTCTATTCAAGGAGACATAACCGAAAAGGTGTGAAGCGACAACCACAAAAGGCCTGTCAAGATTCAACCCCAAACTCATCAGGTAATATAGATTCATACTCATGTCCTAATTCCTTTGAATTACAAGATCTTGATATTCCATTGCTCATAGAAAAGGCACAAGAACATGCACAAATCACCCTATAGCCCACCATGTCTCTTATCATAGGTTGAGTTCAAACTTTAGAGCTTTTGTTTCAAATCTATCAATAACAAAAATTCCCAAGTCTATACAGGATGCTCTTACTGTTCCCGAATGGAAAAAGGCTGTTTTTGAAGAGATGGAAGCTTTGGAAAAAAATCAGACATGGGAACTAGTGAATCTTCCTACCGGAAGAAGTCCAGTGGGTTGCAAGTGGATCTTCACTGTGAAGTACAAAGCTGATGGGTCAATTGAAATATACAAGGCCAGGCTAGTAGCAAAAGGCTATACTCAGACATATGGTATAGATTACCACGAGACTTTTGCACCTGTTGTAAAAATTAATAGTATCCGAATATTGTTGTCTCTTGCATCCACATTTGATTGGCCTTTACAACAATTAGACGTGAATAACGCGTTTCTTAACGGTGAATTAGAAGAGGAGGTATATATGCAACCACCTCCTGGTTTTGAGGACTCATTTGGAAGGGGAACAGTCTGCAAACTTAAGAGGTCACTTTATGGCCTTAAGCAATCTCCTCGGGCATGGTTTGATCGGTTCACTACTTCAGTAAAAATCTTTGGATACCTCCAAAGCCAGACATATCACACTATGTTTAATAAACATACCTGTGAAGGAAATGCAGCTATTCTTATTGTGTATGTGGACGACATCATTCTAACAGGTAACGATCTTGTTGAGCAAGAGAAGTTAAAAACCTTCTTGGCCAAAGAGTTTGAAGTCAAAGATCTCGGACCTTGAGGTATTTCCTAGGGATGGAAGTGGCCATAACCAAGAAATGAATCCTATTGTCTCAAAGAAAGTATATCTTAGATCTTCTTGATGAAACTGGTATGCTAGGATGCAAGCCAACTGAGACACCCATGGACGCAAATTGCAAATTAAGTCAACATGGTGGCAATGGCGGAGCTAGACCGATTTAATTGGGGGGGGGCGAAATTTTTTCGAGGAATGCATTAAATATAGTAAATAATTAGGAAAATAATATATTCTTTTATTATTATTAACAAAGATTTTTTTCGAAATGATAGTACACTAAATAAAGAATATTACATAAAGAAAAGTGCAATAAATAAATATAATTATAAGGAGAAGACCTTATATACTATAAAGAAAATAAAAATCATATTTTTCTTACAATTATTAAGATTTTTTTTAGGAATAATGCACTAAATAAATAAAATTATAAGAAAATGCTTGTATTGTAATAACCATAAAATATCATCTTCCTTATATAATCATTAAGAAGAAAGAAAATTTAAAAGAAAGGCTTAACTATTGAGAAAGAAAGAATTTCTTTAAAAAATGGCTTAAGAATTGAATAAAAAGAAAGAAACATTATAAAAAAAATGGTTAAGAATTGAAATAAGAATCAATTGCACCTACTAGGAGTCGAACTCGGATCTCCAACCTAATCCTGCAATTCCTTAACCATCCGACCAACATAGTCACTACTCAAAATTTTACAACTACTAATATTTATTCCTAATATTTTTAGGGGGCGGCCAGTCTACATGTAGCTCCGCCAGTGCATGGTGGTACTCAAGTTGATAAGGGACAATACCAACGTTTAGTGGGAAAATTAATTTACTTGTCCCATACCCGTCCTGACATCTCATTCTCTGTAAGTAAGGTGAATCAATTCATGCATTCTCCTTGCGAAGAGCACCTAAATGCAGTTTATAGGATCCTTAGATATCTTAAACAAACTCCCGAAAAAGGGTTATTGTTCAAGAAAAGCAACAACATGGATGTTGAGGCATTTACTGACGCAGATTGGGCTGGGAGTGATGATAAGAGGTCTACTTCTGGATATTGCACATTTGTTGGAGGAAATTTGGTAACTTGGAGAAGTAAAAAACAGAGCGTGGTGGCTAGAAGTACCGCTGAAGCTGAGTTTCGTGCGATAGCACAAGCAATATGTGAGCTCTTGTGGATAAAGAGATTTCTAAGCGAGTTGAAAATTGAGTTTAACTCACCTTCAAAGTTATACTCATATAGCAAGACAACAATTAATATTTCTCATAATCCAGTTCAGCATGATAGAACTAAACACGTTGAGATCGACCGCCATTTTATTAGAGAAAAACTTGATGAAGGAATTCTTTGTCTTCCATTTATTCCTACCAAAGATCAAGTGGCAGATATTTTCACGAAGAGTCTTCAACTTCATCAATTGAACTCTTTCATAGGCAAGCTGGGGCTGCTAAATATCTATGAACCAGCTTGAGGGGGAGTATTGGAATAAGTCTATTTTTGTAATATATCATAGCTAAATATGGTAGGATTTTATTTGATTTTGCTTTCCTTGTTTATAGTCTTTAGCTCTTGTATATAAAGACCTCTCTGTAATTACTCTTTGAGTGGTTCAATGAATAATACTTTCATTGTTATTTCCATCATGGTACCAGAGTCAAAACTCTAATTTATACGGCCTTCATTGCCGATTTTTCCGTCTGCAAATCTCTCCTACTCAAACCTTCACTTGCTGAATCAGAACCAGTGCTGCAATTCTTGTTTCAGTTTCAGTTGCTCTAGTCTAAGGTTTTTTGGAGATCTGTTTTTTTGAAGGGTGGGAAAGAGCCCTACTTTTTTTTCCCCTTTTTTGTGTTGACCTGTTGTTTCCCGCAGTCAACCCTTGTCCCAGCTTTGACCAGGTCAACATTAAAAATAAAAAAATAAAAAAAATAAAAAAAAAGGAGAAAATATGTCTGTTACTGAAGAGTCTTCCGCTATCACCTCTGGACCTCAACACATGTCTATTTCTTTTGAGAACCCAACCTTCAGATTTCAACTGTTAAATTAAATGGGAGAAATTTTATGGAATGGTCTCAATCTGCTAAGATATTTCTGATGAGTCGAGGGAAATTCAAATATGTGAACGGAGTTGCAAAAGTACCATTGGAAAAAGATGCAACCTATGAATCATGGGAAGTGGCAAATGCTACTGTTATGTCATGGTTGTTGCACTCTATGCAACCTGAGATTAGTAGGACATATCTCTTACTTCCTACTGCTAGAGATATCTGGTTGGCTGTGCATAAGACCTACTCCAAGATAGGATTCACCTCTCAAATTTTTCAGCTTAAACGGGAAATCCACAGAACAGAGCAAGGGTCATTAAATGTTACAGATTACTATAGCAAACTTAGAGGGTTGTTTACAGAATTAGACATGTATCAACATGTGGAGATGGAATCTACAAACGACACTAAAAAATTTGCTGAATTACTGGAAAAAGAAAGAGTATTTCAGTTTCTGCTCGGACTCAATATAGAATTCGAACAAGTGTGTGATAGAGTCCTTGGTAAAGAACCATTCCCTGATCTTGCTAAAGCTTTTACTCTTGTGCGAGCTGCCGAAAGTCAAAGAGAAGTGTTGGGTGACAAAGATCAAGACCGTGAAAGCAAAAGTGTGGAAACCTCTGCTTTGATGGGAACAAAAATGGATGGGGTGACTAAGAAAGGGACAGATAAACGCAAGTGTGATTATTGCCATAAACTTGGACACACTCAGTTTGGATGACACAGGACAATTGCTGTCACCCGCACACTTAGTTTGGGTGCCCAACAATCTCCCCCTCAGCAATTGCTCCTGCTGGGAATTGAACACGTGACCTTGGCTTTAATACCATATTAGAATTCACCACATGGATTGAGCTAAGTCCACTTACTTGGTTTGGGTCAAACTCAACCTCAAAAGCTAGCTTGTAAGGTGAGGATTGTCCAAGACCTTATAAGGTGGACTTAACTATTGTTTTCAACCAATGTGGGACAATTAGTCTCAATACTCCCGCTTCACGTGTGGGCGGGCTGAATGTGTGGGTGAAACAAGCCCAACACGTGACATATTAAAGCCCAATATTTGTGAATTATTAACATGTGGGTAAGAGTCCAACACGCGGATTTGCCCAGACCGTGTGGATCCCAACACGCGGATTTCCCAGACCGTGTGGGTGAAGAATAAATCCCATCATGCGCGCAAGGAAGAGCCCATCACGGGAGGAGGTGGCCCACTTCAACCTGGGGCTCTGATACAATATTAGAATTCACCACATGGATTGGACTAAATCCACTTACTTGACTTGAGCCTAACTCAACCTCAAAAGCTAGTTTGTAAGGTAAGGATTGTCCAAGACCTTATAAGGTGGACTTAACTATTGTTTTCAACCAATTAGTCTCAATAAGTTTACCATGAGATTTAGGAACATTTAATACTTGTTTGATTGAAGTATTGATGGTAGATGTGAAATTTCAAATTCCAAACCTCAATTAATTGAATCTCACGCTCCAGTTATTCTATGTCAAGTATCTTTTCAAAACCACCACAATATCTTCTGAAACCCCTCAGCTAACTTA
Source organism: Penstemon eatonii (assembly GCA_038501285.1). Classification (NCBI taxonomy): domain Eukaryota; kingdom Viridiplantae; phylum Streptophyta; class Magnoliopsida; order Lamiales; family Plantaginaceae; genus Penstemon; species Penstemon eatonii. The sequence continues at coordinate 32,310,055 of CM076710.1, read as the reverse complement.
AGACACTACAATTTTTTCCTTTTGGTAAAAAAATTAAGACACTACTTAATCATAAAACCTTACTACAAGTTCCTTTGGCCAAATTAAATGTATGACAACCCAACTACAACTGTTAGATTTACTCCAAGCATCAAAGGTTTACAATTTTTTACCAATAATAGAACACTGAACCACAACAATGAAGATAAAAGAATTTATTACATTCTTCTCTAATTTACTGCTTGATATAAACTCTACCTAGCTTTCTCATGTACTGAAAACTAAGGGTGAAAGCGGAAGCACCCACCCTGCCATTCGCCTCAAAAGTCTGGATGAAATTTAAAGGCACACATGATTATAACAGTCTAATTAGGGAAAAGGCTAATAACAAAACAAAACTACCCGGCTGATATGAAGACATCATTCCACGTATATTTGCCTATGGGCCAAAATTCATTACCTGCATGAAAGGAGTAAGCTTTGTTAAATGAAAGGAAAGAAATCTAACATACTTATTTTCTCATGATATACGAACTTTAGACAAATTCAAAACTCAAATCTCAAGATGTGAAGCAGAACTACACCATCTATAACAAAACTTCGAAAAACTTGAGTATGATTAGAAAACATAACTTAAGAGCAATATACTTATAGACAAATTTATGTACACTAGTGGACTTAATTCATATTTATACTCACATCAATAATAATAATTGAAACTAATGCTAATCAAGGAGTAGAAAATGGCGAATTTGATGAATGATGTTCAGGAATGTAGGAGCTCATATAGCAGTTCAAATTCATGAAAAATATTCATATATTTTGGATACTGGGTTGGTTGCTAAACTTTTCATATACAAGCAGGCAGAATAAAGAAAATGTTCTTGGCACTTAGTGAGTAGAAAAGCTCTCTCATGTTCATTTTATAACTTGCAAACTTGAGCTCTTCTACATCATACCTTATATATGGATTCATCGGTTTATGAAAAAAATCTAATAAATTCACTTACATTTTGGACAACAGCCCTGATAATAAGATAAAATAAAATAAAGAATTTCATTCCAACAAGTCAGATGTACAACATACACATACATGCAAAATGTTATATCTCTTCACCCTAATCACCCATTCAATTGAGTAAAATTCAACTTATTTGACCATGTAGGTAAGTTCATGAACAGAGTTATAAGAATAGCTTGCTTCATTTATCGACCAACTTTAAAACACTTTTGGAGGGTGTGGTTATAAGTAAATAATTCAATAAAGACTGAATTTGCATTAAGATCATTCAATGGATTTTTAAACTGAACTCAACTCCAAAGGTCACAGACCAAAAGCTACAGTATCAGCATAAAAAAAGACAAAAACTTTACTGATCTTCTATAAACAATATATTCAGTTTACATCTAACTATTTCTGTAATAGTCGGATAGTATTGCATTTCCCTTAGAAGTAGGAACTAAAGGTGTCAAAACATCAGAAAAATCTGGATAAACTTTTTCAAACAAAAAACTGGAAAAACAAGGAACCTTTTACTCAAATCAATGCAAACCTAAAGTAAGACCAGATTGGAGATTTGTATTCTAAACAAACATTTCATTATTTAGTAAGAACTACTGTGTGGATGATCGAGAATAAGAGAACAAGGGCCATTCCATAGAAAAATATCATTATCAACTCCATTCAAACTGCACGAAATTCGAAATAGGAGATTTAAAATTGCAATGGAATAAATTCTCAAGGAACAATAAGGCTCCATTTGAATTTATTTTTGTCGGGTTTGCGGTTTTGCGAATTTGGGCCAACTCTGATACAAACAATGTTTGGGTATTAGTTTTGTGAGACCCGGGTTTGAACTAATATATTTAAACCTAAAAAAGCTCATACCTATAAAAAAAACATTGATTTGACATATGTCACCTACTCTTGCCCATAAAAACATTGATTTGACACCTATCACCTACTTTTCCTTCTCAAACCCCAACATCAAAACCCAATCCAAATCATATCTCAACTTTTTACAAACCACAAAACCCAACATTCAAACTCAATCGAATTGTGTTTCAAGGGTTTCACTGAAACCATCCAAACCATTTTTTGGAGCCAAAACGGAGCCTAAGGCTTGCCAAGAATGTTTTCTGTTTATCCTCATCTTTATTATTGAATTTGCAATTCCCATTACCAAGTAACATAATCTACCAACACAGTTCATTTCTTCAAGAGTTACTTTTTAGCATACTGTTCATCTGCCAGTCTGCCAGAGCTGCTTTGGGAAGTTTGTGGCTACCCTCTGGGGTAGTACCATGTGCCCATTTTTGGGTCTTTGGGAAGATATGCACGTGCATGGCGCATGTGCACCCCAAGAGACAAAACATGGGGGATGGTACTACATCAGATGGTAGCCAGAACTTTCCCAAGACACAAAACTTAGGGGATGGTACTAAATCAGATGGTAGCCAGAACTTTCCCTTGTTCTTTCTTTAACCTTGATCCATAATGCATCCCCCGATTAATTTACTCTGTTTGGATATTTTTTTGAGAGATTTTAACACCATATTTTGGCCACAAAGAATCTATAAATATGCATACTAACTTGTTCTTGCACAATCTATGTACGCAAACATTCTCAACACTAGTTTAATATCAGAGTGAAGATGATTTCAACATGCAGGTTCGAGAATTAGAGACTAAGAAAACATTGATTATTTCATAGCGCTTGAGAAAGGTCACATTCAATTCGATCAAGATAGTCAAAGTCTGGAGGCTGTTTAAGGATAATGGTATTACAAGAATATAAGTAATTACCTATGCTTGCTATTGGAAATATGATGAGGCAAAGAGATATTTAGTGTTAGATGTAATGTGAAACATGAAGAAAGAACGGAAAAAAAGACAAGAAAGACTACAAAGACAAAACCTAGAACCCTGAAGATCCTCATAATGACCAACAATAATAACACAACGAGATTAAGTAAACTATTAAGATGCCACAATGAATTATCCTTCCAAAACATGGATTAGAATTTGATGTAGGTAACTTACAAATATAAAGCCTTTGCTCTTTAAATATTATAATATACGAACAAGCATTATTCCTACTGGAGGAAAGTCATTATAATCAAAATAGTGTATTTGAACTGTAGATGGCCAACAGGTAGCAGTGGCTTAAACCACTGACATAAGTAGAAGAGCATAAAACATGCAATCTTCTCAAAATCTTGCCATGTAGAAAGTACCATGCTGACACTTCAAGTAAATCTTGCAACAAATATTAGACAATGACTGCAAATTAGCTTCCTAACTGTAACTCCTAAACACTGTTCACGTAAAAGTCCCTTCTAGCTATTAACAAAATCATATAAAGAAAACTTTTACAATATATATTCACAATCTCATCCACGTAAGATTCCAAAAATAAATTTTAGTAAGATTTGTAGTCAGCAACAATAGGTCTAATTTATGTTCAGGTCATAAGAATGTTGTAAGAGATAACAAAATAACGTTGTTTTGAGTAATAAATGTCATGTAAATTACCACCTCACTAAGCAAAATTTTGAAAACAGATTAATTGACCCAAAGAACCAAGGAACACTCTAAATAATAAAGTGAGAAGACATAACTCAAGACTCGAGTTCATTGCAATTGTTGGAAAATATAAACTGCCATGTCAATTTGTCAAAGCTTACGTGACCTATGACTTAGCTAATTTCAGGGGAAATATAGTTTCAGTTACAAGGGAGATATAATTTGATAACATAAAATTGAAAAATACCTCGAGATTATTGAGTGAGTCACTCGGCGACTGCCTCAACCTTAGGACCTAGAAACAAAAAATCTCAAAACAATTCAACAAAAAAAAAATATTAATTCAACAGAAGGAAAAAGAAAATGAGAGTGCTAACCGTGGAGGGAGTGGGGGCGGTGGTCCTTGCCCCAACCAACGCCGCGAGTGGCATCTAAATACTGGTGTACGAGGTGTCGGCATTTCTGAAGATGATTGATTCCTTCCACGCGATAGCACCACTTGACCTTTTCTCGCAGAATCTTTGCTTTCTCAATGTCGATCCATTTCTCCCTTACCAAATGTTCCCGCATCTCCAACATCGCCACCGGATCTTTGTACGGATGGTCCGGATCGAAGTCGTCCGGAGCCCCATCGTCGGTGAACGTAAATCCCTTCTTCCGCCCCATTTTTATTGCGATGGGATTTGAATTGAAGAATCAAAGTGTTAGTTGTGAACAAGAGTGTGTGGGCTGTAATTGTATCAGATGCCCCCAATAATAATATAAACGGATGTTACGAGTTACGAGTTCTAGACTAAACTCAATTTGTAACTGTTGACCTAACGTTCAACGGATGGAAGGACACAACAAAGAAAATGCTAAGGGCATCTCTTACGAGCAAGGGAAAGGAATTGTGGACTGAAGGTGTGAAAATTGTGAACTTTTTTATTCAAGAATCAAAGGAGTGAAAAATGCATTTTTTTCCTTGAACCCCTTCAACCATCGCTCAATGCGTGAGGCACGCGTCGAGTGTTCTAATTAGTTTATTGGTGGAGAAAATATAAGATTCTTGGGAAATCAATTAATAATTTAATATATTTTATAAGTTAATTAGATGTAGGTATTCTAATTAGTTTATTGGTGGAGAAATATAAGGGCCTATTTGTTTGGTGTTTCTCAATAAATTTTCGTGTTTAAAAAATGTCAAACAAATATATTTTCTATATTTTGAAATAAATTTTCATCTCTCAATTTTCTCAAACTATTTTTTCGAAATTCAAACAAGCAACAACTTTCTTATCTCTAAACAAAACCTAAATAATTCTACTCTGATTTGACATAAAGTAACATATCTCTTACACAATTTATCTAACAACAAACATGATTTGACATAAAGTATTACACATCTTACACCTACAACCTAACTCTTCCAAAAAAAACATATATCTACTTTATTTCTCTAACCACTCTCTCAAAACCCAAACAAACAATATTACGCAAATCGAGATTATTTCACAAACCTCCACTACTCTTCCAAACTACCTTCCCAAACACCAAACAAACAGGCCCTAAGATTCTTGGGAAATCAATTAATATACAATATATTAAAATATAACTCTTATTTAATTTTAGTTTTAGTTAATTTGTGTAATTTTTTAAAAAGTTAATTATTAGAAACTCGAATTTAAATTAATTAATAAAAATGAAACTTTAAAAGAACTTAGGCTGTGTTTGGATCAGTTTTGGCCCGGTCTCGCGGGTTTCGTGAGACCGAGCCAAAACCCTTTCAAATGAGTTTTCGTCAAACCCATAAAACCATCAAAAAGCTATTCAGAAACCCACATTCAAACTCTTCAAGCCTATAAAACATTGATTTGACACCTACCACCTATTTTTCCCCCAATTCTCACTAAAAAAGACATTGATTTGACACCAATCACCTACTTTTTCCCCTACCCCAACATCCAAACTCAATCCAAGTGGGGTTTCTACTTATTCAAACCACAAAACCCAAGAGCCAAAACTCATCCAAATGAAGTCTCAAAGGTTTCATCGAAACCACCCAAACCAATTTATTTAAACCGAGACCCGTGAAACCGAGCCAAAACCCATCCAAATAGACCCTTAATGAAGCTTACATATGATTCGTTAAATTAAAAATGATATAACCCTAACAATTGTATAGTGAAACACTAGGGTGAATAGTTAGACATATAAAATAAATACGATTACATATGATCGCCATTTGGACCGCGTATTGCCCACACATGTTCAACTAAGTCGGTTTGAAGTTGACGGTTGACTTCTACTGAGCGTATCTGGTATGACGTATCTAGTTTGCGTATTATTATCCATTATTAAAATTGTTATTTACTCCCTCTGTCCCACTTTTCTTGCTCCTATTTCTATTTTGGACGTCCCAAAACATGGCTCCCTTTCTCTCTCAATAAATAACAAAAGTTTACTTTTTTAACAAATTGTCTAAAAATCCGTGCCAAACCTATAGGGAGCAAGATTATTGGGACGGAGAGAGTATTATTTATTTATTATTGTTTAATTTTTACTATTATTGCTACTACTACTATTATTATTATTATTATTAAGTGAGAGTGGGGAAAATGAGAATTGAAATTAAATAAAATTGATAGATTGAGTCATTTGAGATGACTTATAAAAAGGAAAGGGGAAGCTGGACTTGGAATCTGAGGGGAAGCTGGACTGAGCTGAGGGGAAGCTGGACTTAGGCTGAGTAGTCGCTGGAGATGGTCTAAACTACACTCAAAGGGAGTATTTGTTTGAAATGATACGTCTGAAAGTTGTATTTACAAAAATAATATAATTTTTTTCATTTATTTTTATTCCAGATATTTTGACCATTATTTACAAATTAAGCCGCTTAACATAATTAGTCACCATTTTCAAAATCAAGAAAGAAAGAAAACCCTTCCTCTGTACCAATTATCTTCTTCAGATTCAATCCATTTTGTCATTCACATCTACTATTCAACTTAAACAAAAAATTCTTCTTTAACATAAACAATTCTTAAAATTGAGTGAGATTCGAAGCAAGAAAAATAATGATAGGGTGATTATTCGAGCTAGTAAGGAACCGGAATTCTCATGAAGTGATGATGAAGAATATGAACAAGTAATAACGTTCACTACTAGGGTTTTGGCCAAATTTCTTTTATGTTCGGCACTTGGGACTTGGAGAAGATCAAGCCCCAAGCACCATTTTATGTTTTGTTGTTTTTCTTCCTGCAAAAATGGCACTTGGGGCTTGGAGAACATCAAACACCAAGCTCCGTTTTATTTTTGTTAGGCAAGCTTGGGTTTTGCTTTTATTATTTTTCCTTCCTGGAAAAATGACACTTCGGGCTTGGAAAACATCGAGCCCCAAACTCTGCATTTTGCACTTATATATTCGGCACTTGGGGCTTGGAGAAGATCAAGCCCCAAGCATCGTTTTGTGTTGTTGTTGTTCCGAGAAAGACAACAACACAAAACGGCGCTTGGGGCTTGATCTTCTCCAAGCCCGAAGTATCGTTTTTGCAGGAACTAAAACAACAACACAAAAAGGCGCTTGGGGCTTGATCTTCTCCAAGCCCCAAGTGCCGAATATTACTAGTGCAAAACTCTAGTTTTTTATCTTCCAGTAGGTGGGATTTTATGTTTGGAATGTACTTTTTGAATTCAATTCGTTGATATGTTTTGTAGGATGGTCCGTGTCGAAATACACAGACCAATTGCCCGAGTTGCCTCCTCTTCATTTCGGAAAATCTGTAGTAACGGGAAGTTGACTATCCGAAGTAGCTAGAAGGAGCTAGTTACATGCAGAAACTACCTAGCGCCACAGAACCTTCAACAAGCAAAAAACTATCCCCAGATTGGGAATTTTCTAGATCTTACAGATAAATCCAAATTGAAAGGGACCATGTTTCACCAATTGTTCATTAGAATTTGTGAGCATCATGTTGAATATTTGGAATGCTTGGAATGCCTAGAAGCCCCAGAAGGTCTTGAGAAATAAACTCCTATGGTGAAAGACCGACAAGGCCGAATTAGAAAACTTGCTGCTTCACCGTTATCTCCTTATCTCGCCTAATATTCTAGGAGACGTTGGTGGTATAAAATGGTGTAAATTTTATAAAATTATGAAGATTTGAAGAATTATAAATGTAAATTATGAATGTGAATGTCTTTTAAATATTTTAATGAAAATGTTGCGGGGCTTGGAGCTTAAAATGGTGGAAGCCCCAAGTGTCGACGCTGCCAACAACTCTTGGAACTTGTAGTATTCTAAGCTCCAAGGGTCTTGGGTTGTGGCGCTTGGAGCTTGAAAATTTTCAATTTTTTTTATTTTGGCCAATTATTGATTTTGATAAATTATTCAATTTGATAGTTCATCCGATACTTGAATTAGCCCAAACTAAACAAATCGATTGAGTCGGCTGATATTCACCAATCTGATTTCCTTCTTCAGCAACAAATTTGTACTCTCCTCGACCATAATTTTGACCCTTCTGATTTGTCTTCTTGCTTGGTCAAAATTATTCTAAGGGATTTCCTAAGCTTCCATTACTTAGCTGATCATGATGTTTTGGAAATCATCAAAACCTCCCTTCAACTTTTAGTCTTCATCTTCATCTTCATCCAACAATTTCCCCCTTTTTGATAATGACAAAACTTCAGCTAAGTACCTATACCTAAACTAAAGTTAAGTCCTCAAAAATTTCTGAGATAGAAATAATATGTTGGAACTTTTATAGATATGAAGTTGATTACAAGTACAAGTTCAAACAGATGAGATGTAACGAAGTAAACTGATACAAAATTTCAAAAGGTAAACTAGCTTAGAATTTCTAGACTAGTCATCAATTTCTTCACTTCTTTCTTCTTCTTCATCTTCATCATCTTCATCATCATCTTCTTCTTCACTGGAAAATACATCAGCAGGAGCTAAGTTTATTTTCGCAGCTTCAACCTTTGCTTTGAGCTCTTGCATTCTGCAGGTTTTCCTAAATGGATCAAGCTGTTCTTCAGCAGAGTCTTTGGATGCAGCTATCTCTTTGTCAGATTTGGCTACATTCTTGGGCTCTTCTTCAGCAGCTTCCTCATCAGTAACTTTTTCTTCAAGAACTGGTCTACTTTATTCTTCATTTGTCTTTTCAGCAGTGGAAGTAGTTACTATCAGTTCCTTGAATAGGTGTGGCAGCATATTGTCATTTTTGGCAGGTTCCTCTTCTCTTTTCTCTTCCCTCTTTTTGTCATCATCAGCAGGGTCGAGATCAGCAGGTTGAATGTTGACAGCAGCACACAAGTTCTTTATGTTCTGATTCATTGTCTTCATATGTTTGTCTTGATGATTCAGAGTTGACTTAATTTCACCAGCTTGGTCATTAATGTAATCAACATTCCGATGAAGTGTTGATATAACCTTCTGAATTGTGTCAGTCAGAGCTTTGAATTCCTTCAAAATGGTTGCAGTCTTATCAATCTCAGCAATGCCGACTTCCTTCATGACCCTTATTGCATTAGCAAAGTCTGACTCAGTTCTTTGAAGAGCAGCGTACAAGTGATTTACATCTGTCTTCACATCCTCAATATTTTGATCCATGCTTTGAAGCCTTTGAGTCAATCCTATTGAATTGTCTTGTTGTAATGGAAGATTTCCAATCGCATTCTGCACGAATTTTGCATTTGCCTCTTCCAACTGCTTCATCAATAGCTTGTTTCTTTCGTCCATCTCCTTGAAAGTGTCTTCAATCAGCATCTGCATTGACTCCATGAGTGATGAATGGATATCAGTAGTAGGAATAGAAGTAGATGTAGCAGCTTCATCCTGGTGAACAGGTGCATCATGAGGAACAGTTGCATCATCAGCCTTCCACTCAATGGCTAGAAGATTTTGTGCAGCAACGTGTTCTTCTCTGATTGTCTATTGGACTGTTTCAGCAGTTCCATCTTCAGACACAACAGTCGTCTGATTTATCAGGAGCGCAGGCAACCATTCCTTAGCAGGTTTCTTTACTTTCGGCTGCTCTTGGAACTGACTTACTTCAGAACCAAATGCTATCTGTTGCAAGCTTTGTAAGCTGGGCAGGTCACTTGAAGTTCCTTGACCATATCTAGACTTTTCTACCCACTTTTCCAAGGTTGTGTAGACTCTTTACAGCCCTATCAACGCGATCATCATTTCGACTTCTTCTTTCTGGCAGCGCGTCCTTGATAGTTTTGGCTTCATTCTGCACTATGGCTTTTGCATAGCCATGGAAAACATCATGAACGTGGTCTGTATCCAAGGCTTTAACTATGGATGAAGTGTGAAGCCAGTTCAGAACCCATTTTTCCTCGGTGGCAAACTCCTTCCACACCTTGATCTCGTCAGCAGACTTGTTCAATCTGTATTCTCTCCATCTGTTGTATATTATCTTTTCTTGGAGAAATGCAGTCCTTGTTTGCAGTAGTTTGTCAATTCATTCCAATTCTGCTTCAAATTTGGCAAAAGAGTTTAGATTGCTCCTAACAATGTCAAGATCTTTCTTTACCTCGTATTTCGGCTTCGTTTACCTAAGCCCTGGAGGCAGAATTTATCTGGCATTAATAGATTCTCCAATTTTGATACCTCCAGCCCTTCTAGGACCGTGAGCATCTGTCTTGCTCAGTTCTAATGCCTTTGCCAATTCCTCATCCTCTTTGGCTTTTAATTCAGCTCCAGTCATTCGTTTCTTCTGAGCTTCAGCGTTACTCAACTCAACGACCTTCTGGAAGTTTTCTTCATCCCTTTTTCTCTGCTCTTCTTCTTCTTGCTTTATCTTCTCAGCAGCAGATACCTTTTTCTTTCCTTTCCCATTTCTCTTCCTCTTCTTAATTCTGGTTGTCGGAACCTGGGTGGTGGCAGTGGGTTTTGGGATGGCAGTTGCAAGGGGTGCAACACTGATTGGTTCGAGGATCTATACATCAGGTTCCTCTTGAGGTTGATTGACCTCAACTATTGGATTAGAAGTAGTCTGTTTAGCAGCTGACTCTGCGACAACAACGCCTTTTCAGTTCCAACAGGTCTTTCAGATTGTTGAAGATCATCCCTAACTAGCTCTGACAGTCTAGTAGGTGATTGGATAGGTGTCATCCTTTTCCTGATTATGGCTTTGGTGTGTGTAGCTTTGGAGGTCTTTGAATCTTTCTTAGCATTCCTTGTCCTTGTAGAAATTGCTTCCAAAGTAATGTTATCAGAATCTGTTCTGGATGGAGAACCACCAGCCATATTTTCAATCTCTTGAACTGTCTGATCTATAGTAGCATCAACAGTGTCTTGGTCAGCAGACTTGTCTGTTCCAGTTTGAACAGCAGGTTGTGCTGTTTGAACAGAAACCTTTGGAGCTGTCACTTTCACTACAAAAAAAAAACAGGATTTTCCGATGGAATAAATTCCGTCTGAATTTCCTACGGATTAATATCCATAGGAAATTCCCGAAAGACTTTCCGACGGGGTATAAATTCTGCTGAAGAAGTCAATATAAATAAATAAAAAATAAAAAATAATAGTTTTCCGACGAAAATAAAAAAAATAAAAAATTAATTATTTTGCGACGAAAATATATATCCATCGGAAAATATTTATAAAAAGCAAAACGAAAAATAATTTAATTATTTTCGATGGATTTATCCTTCGGAAAATAATTAAAAAAATAAAAAATAAAATTATATTCCGCGGATTTAAATTCGTCGGAAAATATCTATAAACAATAATTATTTAATTTTTTCTGACGGAATTTAGCCGTCGGAAAATAATTAAAAAAATTAAATATTTTTCGACGAAAAAATGCCGTCGAAAAATAATTTAAAAACAATAATTTAATTGTTTCCGATGGAATTTAGCCGTCGGAAATTATTAAATATTTTTCGACGGAAAAATTCCGTCGGAAAATTATTAAAAAAATAAAATTTAAATTATTTTCTGTAAAAAATAATAAATTAATTATTTCCTATGCAAAATAATAATAATAAATATATAATATAAAAATATTTTGATCCATATTATTGCATATTTTGTTGACTTGACTCGTTTTTCATAAATTTTGATCGATTTAAACCACCTTTTGCAATAATTTGAATTTTCGAGCCATGTTAGTTTCCCGTTTGAATCTTCGATTGAGGAAATTTCGAAATAATTTTCCCTAAACTTTGATTTACGGAGGGGTTAGTGGTCTTGTACAAGTTGGTCTCCCGTTTTGATCTTTGATTGACGAAATTTCGAAATAATTTCCCCTAAACTTTGATTTATGGAGGGGCTAGTGGTTATGTACAAGTTAGTCTCCCGTTTAGATCTTCGATTGATTTTGAATAACCTCAATGTACATGTATTCAACAATTGGTCATTAATGTTACAAATCAATAATCATATAATTCCTATTAGGTTACATGAGTTCAACTCTAAAATTTACATGAGTTTGTTTACATGATTCTAAATTTTCATATTAACTATATTATTTCGCATTTGGTTCTAAAAAGACATTTCTTTAACTATAAATTCAATATGGACTGAATTTTGGTCAATTGATCTGATGCAAGTAACCTAGCTAAATGTACATATATATATAACCACATATATAACCAACAATTTTAATTAAATTTTCGAGCCAAGTATGAATTTGATTTTGAATAACCTCAATATACATATACACCTCTAAGGTCAACAATTGGTCATTAATGTTACAAATCGATAATTAATCAATCTGAATGCGAATAATCTCATGAATGTACATATATAACCATATATAGTCATTAATAATTTTGAATTACATACTAATTAACTAATTAATCAATTTCGAGCAACTAACCATTTGATTTCGAACAACCTCAATGTGCATAATACTAATCTGCATAACATGTTGAAATAATTAAATTCAAGTTGAAATTAATAGTATTATAGTATTGAGTAATTAGCTGAGTTTGAGAAGTGTGTTACAATATATATGAAAGAACTAGAATAATACCATTGGGAATCAGATTGATTTGATTGAGAAATATCGTAGTTTTTTTTATATTACAAAATCCACAAATACAATAAATATAACATAAGATAAGAATAGTAAAATAATTATTTCATTTTTTCCTACTAGATTTATGTACTTTCAAATGTTTCCGACCTCAATTTACAAAATTGATAATTGAAAAGCCCTAATTTCTCCCACCCCTCCAAACACTCTCTCTCTTTCTCCCTAATTCCTTTCCCGTCGCACCCCTCTTTCACTCTCTCTTTCTCCACAGCCGCGCAACCCTAGCCTCTTTCTCCCGCAGCCACGCAACAGCAGCCGCAACACACTCCTTCCCGCAGCCGCAGATAGTTTTCCCACAGCTGTGCGCAGCCCTAGTCCTTCCCGCAGCCACGCGACTCCACCACAGCAGAGCTACTCCCTTTCAGATCGCGCTGCCCCCTGCCGCAAGCCCGAACCTGCGTGACTCCACCACGGCCAGCCCAAACCCCTAAGGCTTGTTCCTTCAAGTAAGTTCTTCAATATTTTGTGGGCTGCTGTTGTTTATTTTTTTTTCCAGAAAAATTAAATTGAAATTGAATTTTTTGTGTGATGAAATTGAATATTTTGTGTGTGAAGTATGTTTATTTTGGTTGAAGTTTTTGGTGATGTATATGGATTGAGTAAAGGGGAATCCATTTTTATTGAGTGATATCAAATTAATGATTTCTAGTTGAAGAACTTAAGATAAAACAACTCACAGCTTGGCATTTTGGTCTCCTCTACTAGGCATGGACTATATGGAAGAAGTGGATTAGAGGACTTTTAATGGGTGTTTGGAAAAACATTATTTGGAATATCAAGATAACTGCAATTTTCTAGTCCAATTCTTTGGCATATTAGATTCAACCGAACTAGCCTCATTACTGATTTTTTACAACAGTTCCTCTATGATAAAATCTTGGAATGCATTGACAAAGATATCCCTCAATCTTCAGACGACAATAATTTGCCTTCGGTTGAAATAATTCATTATTGAGTTCAACAAACTTTTAAATCATTATTTTGACAATGAATCAAATATGTTCATATACGTATTAAACAAACTTTTATTTGATTGAGGTAAAAGGCTTTTTCTTTATTTTTTTTAAATCATTTATGTTATTTATGTTGAAATATCAATCGATAGTCATGTATTAACTATTTGATAAATAATGTTAAAAAAATCATGTAGAATCTAGATGGATATTCGTATTCAACGTGGTTGGATGTACAACCATATGCTTGGAAGGGATTTCAACCCAGAGTGGTTAGTTGGGGTTAACCAATTCATAGAGTTTGCAAAATCAAATATCCAATCTTTAGGAAGTCGACAAATTAGGTGCCCATGTCGGAAGTGCAAGAATAAGAGGTATGCGGATTATGAGGAAGTCCATGTAGCATTCACATATAATTATAAATGTTTAAATTCTTGACAATTTTGTCTAAGTTATGGATTTATTGTATTATATTGTGTTGCAATTTTTTTTTTTTTTTTGTGTGTAGATGCAAAGATGAAGAAGAAGGGAGCCAGAGATAGCACTGACCGCCCATCTGGCTCACAGTCATTTATGCCTATAATCGACCATGCACCCACTACCACTAGGACTCCCACTCCCACTTCCACTTCCACTTCCACTTCCACACCCTTCCCTAGTCCCACTCTCATTCCACCCCTGGTTCCTCTACCACTCACAGCCCCCTTGTTATCACCGCTTAGATAATTTTTCATCGGGTCCTAGCCATGTAGGTGCTAGTTCGAGTGCTGGTGCTGGTTCGAGTACTAATGTCGGTGTTGGTCCTAGTATAGAGCATGATGATAGGAGGCCGTGGACTTCTCCTTCTTTTACCCATAAAAATGAGTACATACTTATTTTAATTGTTTTATAAATGTTAATTTAGTTTACAATTTTTTTAATGTAGAGAATGTTTGGACGTAGGTTTCAAGAAAATAGTTGGAAAGTCATTCGAGTGATTAATGAAACAATATGTAAAAAGTGGGAAGGAGGATATTATTCGTACAAGAATGTTCCTAAAAAACTAAGAGACATATTTTTTCGAGAGTTTCAGGTATTGAACTAAATTAGAATTGTGTATATATTAGTACTAATTAATTGTAGTTCAATAATTCATGTTTAGCTTTCTATTTATAACATGTTTCAATCACTTGCAGCTCAAATATCGTTGGGTGCTTGATCATGATTTAATCACTTGTATAACTTTCTATTTATAACATGTTTTAATCACTTGCAGCTCAAATATCGTTGGGTGCCTGATCATGATTTAATCACTTGTTTAACTTTATATTTATATCATGTTTTAATCACTTGCAGCTCAAATATCATTGGGTGCCTGATCATGATTATATGATTAGAAAAATATTTGATCATGTCGGCTCAGTATCGATCAGTGAAAATTCAGGTACTATCGAAGAATAAATCAAAAGCCTGATTTTGTAAATGACGAAGAATACAAAGAATTAAAAGCATATTGGTCAACTCCCGAGTTTTTAAGCAAAAGTATCAAAAACAAAAGGAACCGGGCATCCGATTATAGTGGTGAGGGACCGGCAAACCACATGGATGGTAGTATTCCGCGTTCAGAGCATGGTCGTAGAATGGTGAGTTTGACTAATTTTTTTTATTATGTGATGGTCAACTAAGAAATGTTTTTGTCAATCCACTATTTTGTTTGATGTGTTTAATACGAAGTGGATGTTTTTATGACATATTTTTTTCTATTTAAGGCCAAAAAAGGAGAGGTGGTAACTCAGGAAACACTATTTATGTGTACACATTCACAATACGATGTAAATGGACAAAGGATTAAATGGGTCGATGAACGTGCGAGGAGAACATATGTAAGTCAAATAACCCATAAATTAGTTGAATGACATGTGTTGTGCTTTATTAACTAACTTATAATATTCGTGTATGCTAGAATAAGTTTGCAAAAAAATTGGCTTTTGTCCAAACCTCAGAAACTGGTGAAATAATTCCAATCTCACCTGATGTTGAGTTGAAGGTAACAACATGGGTTAAGAAAATGATTGAGTTTATTTAAAATAACCTTATAATCTAATTATTGTTTTCATTTGTTATTTAGACATGGGCAGATACCGTAGGTATTGGAAAGAAGGGCAATATTTATGGTTTAGGTTCTGAGGCTGCTCGGGTTAGGCCTAGTTCATCGTCACATTTCAGACCTAGTTCATCAGTCGATGCAGAGCTTTCTTTGAGAATTCAAACACTGGAACAAACCGTACAGGAAAAAACACAACAAGAGCAAAGCCAAAAGGAGTCCTACGAGCAAATCAGAGATAAATTGGTTAGAACTGTAGCACTATTTGCCGCATCTCAAGAACAATTGGCCAAATCTCAAGAAAGGTTAGATAAAGTTGAGCGCTTGGTTGAAGGACTTTTGAAAAAAAAAAGAAATCAAAACCGCCCATGTACCCGGCCAAGAAACAACAACTGTCTGAATCTGAATCTGAGGAGGACGATGAGGAATCGTCGGATTGAAACTTGTTGAATGTTGTGATATTTTCCTGTAATATTTTAATACTTAGTGATTTTTTATGTTTTATGTTTCTCCTGTTTTTGGGATGATGATGGAATCGTAAATAATTTATGATTCTTAAATGATTTAGCAGGTTTGAATATTTTTGAAATTTTTAATTTGAATTTTTTTAAAAAAATTTTCCCATGAAAAATTTCCGTCGAAAAAAAAAGACCTATAATTTCCGAGGAACTATTCCGTCGGAAAAAAATAAAAAATAGTTCTAATTTCCGACGGAATTATTCCGTCGGAAAAAAATATTATTTAAAAATATTTTCGACGGAATACGGAAAAATTCAGTCGGAAATTGTAGTTTTCGACGGAATTAACCCGTCGGAAAATTGCATTTTTCGACAGATGGGTTCCATCGGAAAAAATGCCGGATATGTCTGCCGGGAAAATTTCCGACAGATTTTCCGACGGAATAAATCCGTCGGAAAATTCGTCGAAAAATATGTCGGAATTTTTCCCATACCACTTTTCCGACGAAATTTCTGACGAGTGAAATCCTTCGGAAAATCAATTTTCGATTGATTTTGCTCGAAATCCGTCGAAAAATCCTATTTTTCTTGTGGTGTTTGCTTCTCTTCATCCTAGCTGTTGTCTGCTTTGGCTTAGCAGCAACTTTTCTTTTTGATTGCTCTCTGACCTTTTTGTATATGTTCATCTCTTTGGCAGCATGTATGACCTTCCCATGGGTCATAGACAGCCAAGGCTTGAGAACAAATGACTGAGAAATATCCTGTGATGAACATTTCTCTTCTTGATATGGTCAGCCAAGATGTACCACACAAAGTTGATAGAAATAGTGTCCTGCAAGCCAGCAGTATGGCTAGCATTAATTGTAATTAATGAGGAACTATTCAATTTAGATTAATAAATGCATTTTTATTTAAATGGTCATCTTTATCTTATGTAATAATTATCTGCGCATAAGGATAGAAGTCCTTAGATCACAGGGCTATGGGACAACCCGTGGACTGATCTCCAAGGCCGTGATCTAGAACATATTCAAGAGTTGTAGAATCCAATCGAGATAGGACATCGTTGGATTCGGTTAGACTCTCACTATTGTGTGTACTCCGATGAACTGGAGGACGCTGGGGTCCACGAGCGTGACTGGGATAGTCGACACACATAAGTGGGTGGCTTGCTGGGATGGCAAGCGCACTGAATACCCCAATTAGGAAATAACTCACCATGGAAGCGGTAGTCGCATATCGGGGTTGAAGTTATACCAAATTTATAATAGTATACGAGGAACAATCCCTAACTACTTGAGGTGATAGGGTTTATCTGGTACGAGAACGTCTATACTTTGATATGAGTTCCGACTGACTGGGGATAGCCAGAAAGTCTCTGAGGATTCATATTGGGTATAGAGGAACTCGTGTGCAGATTCATATCATCAACAAAGGATCCATTGACTCGACTTGATAGGTCGAGAAATTCTCCTATGGATTTCTGTGAGAAATTAATTCTGATGAAATCCTTGGCCAAGGTAACTGACGACTTTATGTAAGTAGCTCATAAAGAATAAGTCAGAGAGAATTTATTTCGAGATCAGAATGCATATAGTCGAGACGAAACAAAAGGGAAACCGATGAAAGACCATACCCTTAAGTCTCGACTGGGAGATTGATAAATGGAGAGATTATGTCGTATATGGAAATTATAAATGATAAAAGGTTCACTTAATTAATTCACCAGTGATTGGGCTCCATGGGCTTGTGGCTGGACATCGACCATGGAGTGTGGGAGAGTTCCCAAATTAGCAGGGGTGCTAATTTTGGAATGATTAATCGACAGAGTGTTCGATTAATTTAGAGTATTAATTGCTCGAGTAATTAAATAATATTTAATTATAACCCACGGCCAATTATGTGGTGAACCTACGGGGGCATACACAATACACATGAAGCGAAAGCGAGGAAATAAGAACGAACGAGTCGACTGGGTCGACTGAGTCAAAATCGACTGGGTCGATTAAATGGGTGGGTCGACTGGGTCGACCCATGTGGAACAAAAATGGATTCAATTGAAATTGGATCAAGATTATAAATTAAATTGGAATTTAATTTATGAGTAAATTAATTAATTAGGATTTAATTAATTAATGGAATAATTAATTAATTAGACTTGGAGTTTAATTAATTAATTGGGAGATGATTTAATTAATTGGGCTATTTAATTGGGAGATTAAATAAAGCCCTGAAAGATTAATTAATATGGGCCATGAATTAATTAGAAGACTTAGTCTTCTAATTAAAGAGGGCCATGGCCCATGTAGGAGAAGTAGTATCCTAGTCCTAGTAGAATTATGTTATGAGAGATATCTATAAGTAAGAGACTAGGTCTCATATCTCACACACAACTCTTTAAGCAAAATAAGAAAAGCAAAAATTCTCCCGCCCTCTCCTAGTGATCGGCCGAACCCTCTCTTCCTTTTGGAAGAATTTTTCATTTTCGATTATTGTTCCAAAGTCGTTCTAAAATCCTAGATATTAATATAGCCTATGTTCTAGTCGATTAGGTTATATTATTTTCGTGATATTGTGGTGTATCAACTCGTAGAGGCGCAACACGTGGGGCGCTATTCAAAGAGCTTGGATCGACTTTTCTGTGGGAGAATTCAGAGTTCGTCTAGCCAACTTGGATTTGCAAGGAGATAGGTATAAACGAGAAAACTTATACTACCGATTTAATTATATTCATATATATACAACTAGAGAATATCCTGGCAAGATTCTCTAAGAGGTCCTAAAAAGTTTTATATTCCGCTGTGCCTAGGGCTGTTTTTCTTAACGAATCCAAACAAAAGTTTGCCCAGTTTACTTCCAAACTATAATGGACAATAATCATAGTATGAAATCTTTTCATAGGTACACTATCTAAAGAGAAAGTGCAGTTCTCAATAATTTTGCTAAGAGGTCCGCCATTCTCTGATATTCATCCTTTAATTGATTTTTCTTTATATTCCGGACATGTCTTCATCTTTCTTTGCTATTAAGTTCCAGAAAGTAACTTCGTATTGTCAGCTAGGGTTGAGATATCAGTCCTACCTTGGATAGGAAGTTTGTACTTTTCATTCAACAGTTGAGTTGTGATACACACATCAACTCCTCCAACCTTTGCTCGGATTTCTAACTTGTCATAGTTAGGTTCGTTTGAAGGGTCATAGAATTCCATGATTTGGTCTTTGAAAACTATTTCCTCGTGAGCTTCCATGAACTCTACCAACGAGGCCGTCTTGAACTTTTCTAGGATCTCCTTCATCAGGGGAGTTCCCATGGCATAAAACATGTCATAGTTCAAGTACCTTCCTTCAGCGTTAGATTCATTTGAACCCATAGCGAAATTTTGGAAAGAAATTGAAAGATGAGAGTAGATTTGCAGTAATCTTGAGGCAAAAATTCTCTCTAGGGTTTTGAATGTTTGCGGGTGCGTAAAAGATGAGTAGTCTGATCAGTTTTATAGAGATTTTGAAACTTTTTCAGTTTTTGTGATTAACTTCAACCATTGATCAGTTACTGCGACGTGTGTGATCGTGTGAGAGAAAAATACGCACTTTAAACTTTCAAGTTTTATCAACACATAGGGCAGGAATACGAACCGTCCTTTATTTATTTATAAAAGCGTGTTTCAGATATAATATATATATATATATATATATATATATATATATATATATATATATATATATATATTATTCACTTTTATAACATCATATCAGTAAATAAGCAGATTACTTAGCTGATAGATGTTTAGGTTGATAAATAACATCACTAATGAAAGCCAATAGCTAGTGATCTTCCTTTGTTGTTTGTCAATCCAGCAAGATAATTAATCTTCAGTCTTCATTTGTTAAATCTTCTGAACACATAACTTTAACTAACTGTCATTAACAAATTTCATCTTTAATAAAGAGTACCGCTAGTTTTACACGTTCCCCATGAGTTCAAAAATCCATGAGTTATCTAGTCTGTTGAAAGTTAACCTTGAAGTTGAAGATACATATATAGATAAGCTGATAAACTTGTGTCTTCTGATAAGTTCCCCTCAGCTAATGAATCCAATTTAAGTAGTCATAGTTCAGCTCTTAGAGTTGAAAATCTTGCAATTCTTAGTGGTTTGGTGAAGATGTCAGCAATCTGATTGTCAGTGTGAACATACTCAATGATGACATTTTCTTTTTCCACATGATCTCTAATGAAATGATGTTTGATCTCAATATGCTTTGTTCTTGAATGACTTGTAGTGTTCTGAGTAAGTGAGATTGCACTTGTGTTATCACAGTAGATTGGGATTCCACTGATCCTGATATTGTAGTCTTCTTGTTGATGCTTCAACCAAAGTATTTGTGCACAACATGCTCCAGCAACAATGCATTCAACTTCAGCAGTAGAGATAGATAATAAGTTTGCTTCTTACTCATCCATGAGATCAGACGACTACCAAGAAATTGACAGGCACTTGTAGTGCTCTTCCTATCAATTTTGTAGCCAACATAGTCAGAATCTGAATAACCAATAAGTTCAAATCTTGATTCTCTAGGATACCACAATCCCAATTCTTGTGTGCCCTTAAGAAATCTGAGTATCCTCTTGGCAGATAAGAGATGATATTCCTTAGGATTTGATTGATATCTCGCACAAACCCCAACAAAATACATAATATCAGGTCTGCTAGCTGTTACATATGGCAGTGATCCTATTATGCCTCTGTATTTGGTTATGTCAACTGGTTTGCTATCTTCATCTCTATCCAGACGAAGTCCGGTAGACATAGGAATACTAACTGATGAGCTAGTTTCCATACCAAATTTCTTAAACAGATGTTTTGTGTACTTAGTTTGGTTGATGAATATACCATCATGCAATTGTCTAACTTGCAAACCAAGAAAGTAATTTAGTTCTCCCATCATGCTCATTTCAAATTTGTTCCGCATCAACTTGGAAAAAATTTCACATATTTGTTGGTTAGTTGAATAAAAGATGATATCGTCCACATATATTTGCACAAGCAATACATGTTCTTCCCATTCAATAGTGAACAAGGTCTTGTCTACTTTAGCTTTTCGAAATCCTTTGATTAAAAGAAAATCAGATAAAGTTTCATACCATGCTCTTGGAGCCTGTTTCAGTCCATAAAGAGCTTTCTTCAGACGATATACCTTGTCTCCTTGTTGATAAGCTTCAAATCCAGGTGGTTGTTCAACATACACTTCTTCTTGCAATTCTCCATTGAGAAAGGCAGACTTCACATCCATCTGATAGACAGTGAAGTTCTTATGAGCAGCATAAGCAAGAAATAGTTTGATTGATTCAAGTCTTGCTATTGGTGCAAATGTCTCATCAAAGTCAATGCCTTCTTCCTGGCAGTAACCCTTGGCAACTAGTCTTGCTTTGTTTCTGGTGACAATACCATCTTCATTCATCTTATTTCTGAATACCCACATAGTGCCAATGACTCTTTGATTTTGTCTAGGAACTAAGTACCAGACTTCATTCCTTTCAAATTGATTTAGCTCTTCTTACATTGCTTCAATCCAGTGAGAATCATTAAGAGTTTCTTCAACTTGTTTATGCTCAATTTGGGATAGAAAGCTGACAAATATTGCATCATTTGCAGTAGCTCTTCTAGTCTTTACTCTATCCAATGGATCACCAATCACTAATTCAGGTGGGTGATTTCTGAGCTATCTGAGATCAGGTTGCAAATCTGGATGTTTGTCCTCTGGATTGGTTTTGCAACACAACTGTTGGAGTTCTAGTAGTAGTCTGTTGAACAGTCTCTGGTCTGTCAGCTGTTGGCAACTCGTCTGTTAGACAATCAACAGAATAATTTTGAACAGCACTTGAGTTAGCAGCTGAGTTGAGATCAGGTAGCATGATGGGTACATATTCTTCTTTTCTTCCAGTACACAATTTCTGAAAATCAGTAGATAGTTCTTGATATGTAGCACTACAAAAAAGCTGTCTTAAAAAACGACTTGATTCCAACGGGAAAAAAAATTGTCGCTGTTAGTGACGAATTTATAACTGATTACTAACGGAAACGGTATTCCTTCAAGAATAGCAACAAATTGGAACAAAATTGCGAAAGAAAAGATTTGTGGTTGGAACTTCATTGTTTAGTTGTCGGTAAAGATGACAGATAGCAACGGAATTGTTCCAACGAAAAATAATTTGTTTCAATTTTTTTGTCAATAACAAATATGCAACTGAACAACGACGAAACTATAAGAAAACTACATTTTTCAAAAATATCGACCAATTATCAACGGACTTTGTAACGAAAAATTATCACTACAAAAAGAGGGTCTTCAGTAACAACATTATTCTAACGGGAAAAAAAAATCACTAGTACTAAAGAATTTGTAACTGATTACCAAAGAAAACGGTATTCTTTCGTTAATAGCAACATATTACCCACGAAATATTGGAAAATAATATTTTTTATAGGAATTCGATTGTTAAATTGTAGGAAAAAATTATCCATAGCGATGAAATCATTCCAACGAAAAATTATCCGTTGCTATTTAGATTTAGTAACTGAACAGCGACGTAACCATCAACAGGAATATATTCCACCAATAATAACGACAAATTACCAACGAAAAATTGGGAAACAATATTTTTCGTAGGAATTCAGTTGTTAAGTTGTAGGAAAAAGTTATCCGTAGCGATGAGATTGTCCAACGGAAAAATAACCAAATTACCAATGATAGAAATATGTTTCACGAATAATAACAACAAATTACGTTTCACGAATAAGAACAACAAATTACCAAAGAAATTTTGAAATAGAAAATATTCTATGTATAACATTTGTTATTAAGTTGTCTGGAAAGGTGATCCATAGTAGTGAAATCATTTAGGTGAAAAAATACGTCACTACTTCTCTTTCATAACACATAAAGTTGAAGTGATTTTATATCTAAGAACTATGAAACAAGAACCGATAAATTGGATTTTCTTGAAGTAAGATAGTTTTCCCAATCCAAAGATAATAATTATGTCCAACTAATCAAATCTCTTGGAACGTAGAGTAGATGCAATTACACTTAATCAATTACATTGTGACTAAGATCATTAATAAATCAGCTAGGCATAAAGGTGGCAATATGGATCGATTTGCTGGATCCAATCCAAATGGGATCAATCAAACAAATCAAGTTGATAAAATTCATGAAAAAAAAAAACAATTGATGAAAATGGCGAAAATCGATGAAAATCGGTAAAAGAGGATGAAAATGGTGGAAAAACTAGTTAAATTGGTCAAAAAAATTTAAATTGATGAAATTAAGGGAAAAACTAGTTATATCGATAAAAAAATTAAATCAATGAATTGAGGGAAAAAAAGGGTGAAATCAATAAAAAAATGGGTTCAATCGGAAAAAAAAACTTATGAGATTGACGAAATAAACTATTAGGTGGCTCATATATATAATTGCCTAATGAAAATACAATAAAGTAGTCCAGCTCAAATGATTTGATTCTTTAATATGTATATATGAGGTCAAGGGTTCAAATCCCATATCGAACAAGTTAATTAAAAACACATTGCCTAGTCACCAAGCGTCGCCCGGGCGCACATTGCCCAGGCAAGACCCAGGAATGGCCTACGCCAAGCCCAGGCATCCCCTTGAGTGACCCGGGCACCCGGGCCAGAACTATGAATGGCATTGGCGCCTAGGCCAAGCCCAGGTGATACAGAGGTGCCCAGGGCAGCCCCATGAGTGGCACGGGCGCCTGGGCTAAGACCGGTCAGGCGCCCAGGCATAGACCGATCGCCCGAATGCCCAGCCCAAGCCCGACTACTTGACCAGTCAGGCATAGCCCCATCGTCTGGGCGCCCAGTCAAAGCTCAACTCCCGGGCGCTTAGGCTAAGCATGATTGCTTGGGCACCCAGGCAATGCCTGATCGACCAAACGACTAGTCGAGGACCAACTGCTAGGTGAAGCCCGACCTCCTAGGAGCCTAGGCAAAGCCCGATTAAACGGGCTATGTTAGCACAACAACAAATATTTTGATTCTAATATCGTCGGTATTTTTCCAATCGATCAGTTAGAATACCAACAAATCTAAGCCGACGGATAGTTCTGATGCTCAACCTGTCGGAATGCTTCCAACAAAATTAGCGATAAATTACCAACATATTTCAAGCAACAGAATAATTTGGATGCTAGATCCATTGATATGTTTCCAACCGATTAGTAACAAAACACTAACTGAATTAAGCCGAAGGAAATCTGTTGGTAATATTCTAACAAAATTACCTACAATTTTTTTATTTGCAAAGCTATTTGAAGTGGAGTACTTTTCAACGGTATTACCAACAAACAAATTGTTGTCGCTATATTTACCAACGGAAATGATTCCATCACTCCATTTACCTATGGGGCCTTCACACACAAAATATCTAACGGAAAAAATTCATCGCTGCTATTGAATACCAACGAAAATCGAGGCTTCACCAACAAAAAATTGTGTTACAGAAGACCCATTTTCTTGTAGTGTAGGTTGATTCTTTTCAAAAGATTGGTTTGGCTCATCAAATACTACATGAATAGATTCTTCTACTAGTAAAGTTTTTTTGTTAAAGACTCTGTAAGCTTTACTAACAATAGAGTATCCTACAAAAACAGCTTCATCAGCCTTTTCTGCAAATGCAGTAAGGTGATTTTTCCCATTATTCAAAACATAACATTTACAACCAAAAATCCTACGATAATGAATATTAGGCTTTTTGTTGTTCCAGACTACATAAGGTGTCTTATTTTGACTCTTGTTGATCATTCATCTGTCATGGGTGTAACATGCTGTATTTGTGGCTTCTGCACAGAATCTTTGGGGTAGCTTTCCTTCAGCTATCATAGTTCTGGTAGCTTCTTTTAGAGTTCTGTTTCTCCTTTCATTAACTCCATTTTGTTGAAGGGTTCTGGCAGCAGAGTACTCATGACTGATTCCTCTGATGTTACAATACTCTTCAACAGTAGTGTTTGTAAACTCAGTCCATCTATCTGATCTGATCTTCAGGATTTTCATGCGTTTCTCATTATGGATCAGTTCCATCAGATAGGTAAGATGCTCCTTGGTTTCACTTTTCTTCTTCATGAAAACAATCCAAGTGTATCTTGAGAAATCACCCACAACAGCTAGTTAGTATTTGTTCCCACCATTGCTGATTGGATCAATGGGTCCAAATAAGTCCATATGTAGTAGCTCCAATATTCTGGTTGAAGATTGGCGCTTCTTTCTCTTGAAAGATGACTTAATTTGTTTACACTTCTGACATGCGTCACATAACTTGTCTTTGCTCATGACTATTTTAGGAATTCCTTCTACCATATCATTCTTGATTAATATGTTGATGGTCTTGAAATTCACATGATTCATTCTTTTGTGCCATAGCCAACTAATTTCACTTAGTGTAGAAGCCACCAAATAAACATTAGAATTCCTGTCCACAGAATTCCAGTCGACTATATAGATGTTCCCTTGTCTTTTTCTAGATTAGATAACCTTCTTTGTTCCAATATGATCAACGTAGCACTTATCTGATGAAAAGATGACTGAGAAACCTTTGTCACAAAATTGACTTATGCTCAGCAGATTGTATTTGAGGTCTTTAACTTAAGAGACGTCAGATATCTCAATGT
Organism: Penstemon eatonii; assembly: GCA_038501285.1. NCBI lineage: Eukaryota > Viridiplantae > Streptophyta > Magnoliopsida > Lamiales > Plantaginaceae > Penstemon > Penstemon eatonii. Next base: position 32,284,334 of record CM076710.1, on the reverse strand, counting down.
TGCCTTTGATTAGCTTTCCACATGCAACAATCTTGCCTTCTTTGCTGTCTCCAAATGTAACACAGGACCATCTACAACAGGAGCATCAGTCAGCTCACATATGTCTCTACACATGTGTCTTGAACATCCAAGATTGTTTTAGGTACCCTTATTGTGAGGGTCCTGAAGGATTAGTTTCACCTTTGACAACCCAAGATGTTGAAGTCTTAGGTTTCTTAGGCTTCCGAGTTTTAGCAGGAGCATGAACAGTTTTCTCTTCATCATAATCAGCAGATGTGTTGTGCTGATAATTAGTATGATATGGATAATGTTCATAAGCAGAGTAAGATGCATGATATGCAGGATATGCATGCATAGGATGAGTAGGGTAGGGAGCATAGTAAGGTGGAAACTAAGGTGCATGATACAATGGTGGATATGCAGCAGGTTGCACATAATATGATGACTCATTTTCATACCAAGCATTTTGATTTTTCTTGTTCTTATGCTTCTTTGGTTTACTCTTTTCTTCCTCATTAATAGACGACTTAGTTTTATTACTAGTCTGATTGGTTTTACTCTTATCAGCAGATTCCTTAAGACTATGTTGTTTAGCTTTACCAGTCTGTTTTTCTATCTTGGGGTATTTGCTCATTCTAGCCTTAGGAGTTTTCTTCTCCTTTAGTTTTTTCTTAGGTGAAGTAGTTCTAGTAGTCTGAACATACAAGATGACCTTACTAATGTCAGCAGATATGAATTTTTCAGTATGGTTCAGTTCTATCTTATCCTGTTCTAAAGGTATTTTCTGTTTACTAGACATGTGATCTGATGTAGCAGAAAATTTATCATGAGACTCAATGACTTTCTCAAGTTCCATGATTTTAGCCTTGTAAGCTTCACATTCAGCTTTCAGAGATTTATTCTCTTGCTCAAGCAGATTATATTCAACTGATTCTTTTGGTCTTTCAACCTTATGTTTCATAAAACTGTTTTGCTCTTTCAGCAATGTCATCTTTTCCTTAAGCTTAGCAAATGCAGCAACACCGCTAGTGTTATTCACAATCATTTGCTCAAACGAACTAAGCAGTTCATCTTCAGTAGGAGTTATCTCATCCTCAGAGTTATCTGATTCTTTGGCCATCAGACATAGAAGTGCAGGATGCTCACTCTGATGTGTCTGAATCTGAATCAGAAGAGTAGATGGCAGCAAGCTTTTCTGCCTCAGCCATCAACACTTTGCCTTTTTGATGTTTTCTCTCCTTTATGAGTTTCTTTTCCTCCTCAGTATATTTCTCAGCTTTCGGATATGGGCAGTCTCTGATGAAATGTTCCAATTTCCTGCAGTTATATCACATTAGTTTGGACTTATAAGAATCCTTACTATCATGAGAAGTAGAGGTAGGGTTAGAAGTAGAAGATAGACACGATCGATCCACGTTCCCGAGATCGCTCCAGATGCAGAACTCAACAATGATTCTTCATGACAATCACTCGCCACGTGTCGCACATCCTCGAGCATCCGATGGATAAAAACCGGATCTGAGCCCGTTTCCAGGGCTTTTAACCGATCTTAGGTCTTCATCTGTAAATAATGATTGTCATACACAATCATTATTTACAACCTATTTCGATCCAGAACAGCGGAAAGTTACCTCAGCGGAATCACTCCAAGCAATCTCGAAGGAACTATACTTCAAGAAAGCCCTCGAGGGAGCTGATGCTCCAGATTTAAAGAGCTCCTCTGAGGTTAACCTACTGCCCGACCAGACGCAGCGCCAGAAGACCGGAATTCTAACCCGTCTCAAATGTGTTATATCTGAGAAAGCAGGTTGCCTGCCGGTATTCTAAGCGCAATTTCTTTTGCCTGTCGATATTCTAAGCGAGAAGGGATGCACCAAAGGGTTTAAGATCGAAAAACAGGGTCCGAGTCCTAATTTCGAACTCTAGTATTTCAGAAGGATTGCGGATCATTTTGCTAAAATTCAAAATTCGAGCTTTGGCGATCGGATGAGACATTGATAATGAATGAAGAATATGTTAGAAAAAGTTGGAACTATTTATAACAGCGAAGGGTTAGAACCAACGGACCAGATCGTGTGTCACGGACGGTCATGATCAAAAACAATAAATGCACTGGCTGTTACATTTCTCGAGGAATAGGCTCCAGTTTGGTTAAGAGAAGAAGCAACCTTAGGAACGCGTATGGTCCTTATTTACTAATCAATTTGAGGGCCAACATCGAGATATTTGTTTTAATAAAAAAAATCGACCTTTTTGAACACGCTATTCGAAATACGACACTGGTTTGGAAAACTCAAGGCATTACTATGATCGAGAAGTCGCGTTCGAACACCAGGTCGGGAGAATTATATTTGGTTATCGTAAGCCATGCATATTTACAGAGGAATGAGCGTCATGAATAATTCGGAAGTATAGATATGTTTATTTGAACAGCGGTTATCGGATCAAAATATCCGCGCTCGAATCATCATATTCGATCGATAAAAAAAATCCAAATAATTTAAAACAAGTATTGGTATCAACGATATATCCTCGATAAGCTTTGTTCGAATTAAGAACTCGGTCAGCTTCGGAAATTCGTTTTGACAGAGATCGGCATTTTCAATTATTCATTGGATTACTTGTTATTTATTCGCCCAAGAAGGAAGATTTGATTATTCGAAATATCAGTTTATCAAAGTTAAGAATACGACTATCTGTTATTCGATCAACCAACAAAGAGGAAGACAAAAGCTTTATAAAGTCAGAGAATGCGTATAATACAAAGGCCTAAAGTTAGATAAGAGCAAGAAGATTACATTTCGAGAACAATATAAGCTAATATATTACATTCCGATCCTATTGGATTCTATAATCCTATGAAATTTTCGGTCGCATCTTCTATCAATCGATCGAGCTAACTCAGTTCCGAGCATGGAATCTCCTTTGGACCTACAGGCTTTTAACTTTATTTGCGGTCCTCCAAAGACGAAGGGACGAACACGCAGTTTGTCGGATGATTTTATCTTCCGGCGTGCCCCCCCCACTACGTTTTCCTAAATGCGTTGTGGCAACAGGCCCCCGATCGGAGACCCATGCGGTAACATGCGGATTCCATGGATTTGGCTTATTGGCCTTCCAGATGAAGAATATATTTGCCTGGCGATATTCTAAGCGAGCTCAAAGTAGTTTTTCTTCCTCTCGAAGATTGTTCGAAGTCTGAGCTCAAAAGATTGAGTTAATTGAATAATGATCTTGATCACCATGATCGGACTAGAAAAGAGTCACTTGGGTGAGAGAAGTAGTTTAAAAAATAAGATGCCGGCTTTATAACAAGATTTTAAATGGATCAGACGGCGGGTAACTTGCTAGATGAACGGACAAGATTTAACAACCATTGGGAGTCCCGATGAGCAAATAATTGTTTGGCTACGGTAGGGAGTTCATTCAAACTTACCAAAGTCCGGAACACATGCGCAATCATTGATCAAAGAGCTTTAGACCAAGCAAAGCAAGAATATCATAAGGTATTATTCATAGAGATTTTTGAATAAATGAAATGATGCAAAAATTATTTCTCGATCCTATTACAAGCCACAAAAGAAAAGTTTCGATCCTATTACAAACTACAAGAAGAAAACGCGGATCCTATTACAAGACAAGCACAATCCATCTCGATTACGTCTAGTAATTCCAGAAAAATGTCTAATTGATCCAACCTCCCGAGCTAAGAAATCGAATAGGCTCTTCTTTAGGCTTGACAAGTGGGAACTACTGGCCTCTTTGATCGATGATGCCCTTACTCGAAAGATTTACAAGGATAGCAAATATTGGGTGTTGGTTGATAATAGGAAGGGACAAATTGAAGGGCTAGTTCGATGCTTGAGATCGAATAACTCAATCCGAACGCCACCCCATTCGTTAAATCTGCACCATACCACACCCTCAGCGGACATTGTGGCAACAGGTCCCTCATTATGAGAACCGTGCCGGAAAAATAATGGCTCACTATTCGAAGGGCCAACGGGGTTATTAGGGCCGTGGATGATCAGCAATGCAGCTTGTCTGCCTTCAAGGGCGAATATTTCTTCATCTACAGATATCCTAATCGATGATAGAATATTCAAAACTTTATGATTCGCAAAATACACTCCGGCTCGAATTTCCAAATATTGGGATTCAAGAGAGTGTTCCTCGATCAACATGGTCAAAGAAGAAAACCTTTCAGAAGGAAAAGAATGTCGATTTAAGAAGAGGCTCATTTATAGAAGCAGCTTAATTGTGATCCAACGAACGGGATGTAAAAATTCATGTGGTCAGGATTTAATGACCGTTCAGCTTCCCGAGGATTAAGGTATTGTTTGGTAAAAAAGAAATGAAAGAAAGGAAGTTGTTAAATCAGCTCATTATATGATCGGAAATCTGAAAATTGCCTTGACCAACAATGTATTCGAACATGGAAACACGTAACCTTATTGGTAGGGATTTGATGGAATGCCGAAAACAACTTATTCTTATTTATCAGAGTACGGCAAGGCCTAGAGCAGAAGAGTAAAAACACTTTTGATCAGAGTTACGTAATCAGATTACGCCTGCTGAAGTTCATACTCGGAGAAAATCTTTCGAAGACCGACACTATGGTCATTATACTCGCGAACATAGCCTTTTTGCTCACAATATTCGAAGGACCTTTATTCCTTTCAAGCAATTCCCATCTCAAAGGGTTTAAATCAGATGAGGAGGGAGGAGTTGGATCGAAGGGTCTTTCGAACTTAGACTATTCTATTGACGTAAGGAAACATGCATCTCCTAAAATGGCCTTGGTATTTGTAGCAAAGAAAGCTTCCAGTTAGCATTATAATAAATGATCATCGCCTATAGAAAAGAGTTTGGTATAAGGCAACAAGAGCTCTCATTAAGATAACAATTCGATTTAAGAAAGACAAGGGCAAATGTACATACAATTGAGAAAACGATAAGTACATGGATCTACAAACTACAAATTAAGGGTTAATAAAGTCCTATTGTATTCATCAGTGATCAGATTTTTCAGTACTAGAATCACGATCTTTCTCCGTCTTTTCACCCTCTTCCTCGGAATCACTTTCTGAACTGTCGTCAGTAGAACTACTCGAACTATCGTCCCCTTCGCCGCTTCTTTGATCCTCAGAGCTGGAGCTGCTTGTCTGAGGAGAATTGATATTTTCTCCGACCCGATCATCGGATTCGCCCTCGATGTCCACATCCTCATCTTTTTCCCCCGAGTTCTCCGTTTCTAGCATATCAGGATTGGGCATAGGAACACCAAATTCAGCAAGGAGCGGAGCAAACTCGTGATCGTCTAGACCCTCAATTTTGGGAGGAAGAGAGGAAGCCTTATAATCTTCCCCAAGAATATTTTTATAAGGATTCATATAGGGAAGATATTCATCAATAGTACTTTGAACCCTTCCGGCCACAAGGAGTTGCTGAACCCCTTTATAAAAGAAGGCCTGATTGATTTCGCCCGATCGTGACCGAACCAAGGCATCAAGAAAGGGCGACTTCAAAAACTCCCTTATAGCTGGTAGTTTGCCTTCTTCTCGACCTCGAGCGTATGCATGATCAGACGATGCCTTAGCCTGCTCGAGATCCGACTTTAATTTTGCTACCTCTTCCTCAAGGGCCTTCTTTCCTTCGAGTTCTTTCCTAGCATCCTCGAGCTCTTTTTCAACCTCAGAAAGCTTGGAAGAGATATCTCTCAACTGATAGGACTTGACAGCTTCTTCTTTCAGAATGTCAAGAAGAGCATTATGAGATTGTCGAGACTCCTCTTCCAAGATAGCTAGTCGGTAAGACTGGTGAGTAAATAAATCCCCAGCCTGCGAAGAAAATGGACTTCAATAATAAAACGAGCTTTTGGAAAGGAGGATAATACAGTCGAAGAAGAAACGTACCCTTTGATGTGCATGAGCGTAATCGCCCATGATTTGAAAACCGTCCCTCTGAAAGAGCTCGGTGTTGTCCTCTTTAAATCTCCCGACCATCAGGAGTCGGAAGGACTTATCCACCGTATGTTCGCCGACGGAACCAAAGTCAGACTCAATGGTTCCGTCCTCCGGATACCCCGCGGCCCTCGGACCACGAAAATGATCTTCTATAAAGTCTAGTAAATCTGGCTCGGTGCGGCCGGATCGACATTGAATCGGCCCTGGATTCCGACCAAACGGCCTTACCCTTCTAGAGGACTCAGGTTCCCCGCTATTCCTCTTTCGGGCCATCCGAGCTTCAACGATCTCTTGGGATCGGATCCCTTGAAGCGTATAATAGCTACATCCCGCCACGTTCGGATCAGATGTGTTGGTCGGGAACACAGATCGTAAAAGCCCAGTAGCTGGGGCTTGTGAAGTTCCCTCAGCAGCAATTTGAAGAGAACCTGTAGCTACGTTCAGAACTGCAGAATTGTCAGTTCGGGCATTGGCTCCTTCAATCATCAAGGTAGCCCTTGATTTCTTCTGTTTACGAGGCAGGCCTTGAAACTCTATAGAAAATGAAGCGACGACCGAACCGGCTACGGAGGTTCGAAACTTCTCGACAATCTCAGCTGAAAAAAGTGAAGAATGGATTCAATTTAGAGCCGAGAAAAATCAACTGAATTATAGGAAAAGAAAATACTATACCTAAGGTGGGAGGAACTGGTGCAACAGGATCCTCCCCATCAGCCTGGGCAACTTGGTTAGCTGGAGCATCAGAAGGCGTGATCGAAGATTCTCCAAAATTAACAGGAGGGGCAGGATAAGTACACTCGCTGAGCCCTGCCATTCTCAAGACCCTTTCTTGGGTCAGCAAAGCGGTTTGGTAAAGATCGGAACAGAGGGTCTGCAAAAATGCATCCGGGAGCTCGTGATTCATCCGACCTACGAGTTTTCGCCTACCATAAATCCAAGACCTTTCTCCAGGCCACTCATAAGGTGTTGGTTCGGGTCTCTCTGTGGAAGGAGAAGTATCAGGGCCACGGACGAAAAAGAATTCCTTTTTCCAACCTTTTAAGTTGCTCGAAACATTGCTCGACAGTATCGATCGATTCGACCTCTGTGAGAAATATACATATCCAGCATTCGAAGAGGTCGAGGAACTCACTTGAAAAACCCGCCAGAAGTTTTGGAAAGCGGCTTTCTTTCCTTTGGCCTTCATTAGTGCGCTGAAGGCAACAATGTACCCTATAGAGTTTGGAAGAATTTGGGATGGAGAGAGGCGAAAAGCCTCTAGAACGCTACGAATTAGAGGAATAAAGGGGATCCGCAGGTCGTAAAAGAATTGCCTAGTATAAAAAGCTTGACACCCTGTGGGAGGATCGGTAACACGCTCTTCGGGAGTCGGGACGACGATCGAAAAACCATCACTCAAATATTTGACAAAGTTGGTCTCCAAGTATTCTCGATGTTGTTCGGTATAGCGGCAAACGGTTTGATCGGCTCTCCTCTCGGTTTTGTTGAGACGTGTGCTAGTCGAAGGCTTCGTCCACTCGAAAATTGTAACAACAACACTTCTACCTATTCTGAATTTGACTTGCTCGTTCTTCCCTAAGGGAAGATTATCATCCTCTGTGGCCTCTTCGTCTGTGGCCTCGCTCGAAGAATCACTTTCATTACCTACGGAACTAGGATTTGATTCCTCTTCTTTATCAGAGCCAGAATTGGGGCTCGGGACCCTCATGTTTTCCGCCTCCGAAGAACGGACAGCCACGATCTGCGTCTCATCAAGACCACTCTCTTGCCTTTCTACTACATTGGCCTTGCCCTTGGAATCCGTTGCACTAGACATTATGTGTTTAGAACGATCGGACAAGTGTTAGGGTTTTCTGATCGATCTATATGCTCCGATCTTGGGTTATTTGAGAGTTTTGTGTGAATGAATCTCCGACGGTCAACTTATATATACAAGGCCAAGACATTAAATTGCAAACCGGCCCTCAAAAAGTTGCGACGATTGAACTCCTGCAGGGTAATTTCGAACCTACTTTCCCTTCAATTGCACGTTGGGCCCCTATATTATATGGACTATTGGGCCATAGCCCAACATTGGAGGAAGGGCAACATTTAGACTTCAGTGTTCGATTACTGCTATACGATCGGAGAAGCTAGGTCGAAAAGAAATTAAGGCAGTTTTTAACGAGTAGTCGATCACGGCATCACGAATTATGAATAAGAGTCATTATGGTGTTTTCATGATATACACTCTTTTTCCCTGGTTCGGTTTTTATCCCAATAGGTTTTTCCGAATTAGGTTTTTAACGAGGTTTATCCGAAACATCATAGTAAGACTCGCCCACCTAGGCATATCACATACTTCTTCAAGCTTAAGCTTCACTTTACTCGAGAAGTGGGGGAGTATTGATGATGGGAATTTTAGACTTCATCTGCAATTACTAAAATATGATCAGAGAACCGGGATATCGACCCCAAAGATATTAACTCGAGCTTGAGATGAAGCCTAGATAACTTAATCCTCCTGATGTAGCCCATGACCAAGTATTACTGTTGGTCCGATCCCAAGCCCAGATCTATGGGCCGATCCTTATTCTCGGCTATAAATACCCCAAGCATTTATGACAACAGACACGCTTTCCGAGGTGCACTCTGCTCGAAGCTGCTGCACGGATAGATAGATTCGACCCCTTATATGTATTTCACCCTCTAGCATGTACGGCATCCTATAATGCTCAAATAGGATCCTCAATATTTGTAATTTATACTTCAACGATCGGAATACACATATACATTGATCTTTCTCTTATTTTGTAGCGTTAACTTTATTTTAATTTATTAAATCGATCATACCACGAATCTGTGTAAGATCATTGTTCTTTAGTTTTCTCTTGTAGAACTTCTTGAAGTTGTTTATCAACAGTGCAACGTCTCCAGCAGTGTACTCCTTTTTATTGAGTAGTGTGGCTTCATCTGATGAGTCCACTTCTTTGCTTTTGTTTGTTGCTCTTCTAGGATTTTCAGCAGCAACCAGGGCAGCTATGGGATTTGAAGTTGATGTCTCTTCAATACCCATTCTTGGCAGTTTATACTCGTATGCCTTGAGTACAGAAAACAACTCTGTAAGAGATATCTTCCCCAGATCCCTTGATTTTTCCATGACTGTGATCTTCATGTTGAATTTAGGAGGCAGTGCCTTCAACACTTTGACAGTGATCTCTTTATCCGTGAAAGTCTTTCCCAGCTTCAAGACTTCATTGAGTGTTCTGGTGAACCTTGTATCCATCTGATCAATGGTCTCTCCAGATTTCATCTTGAAGTTATTCAACTTTTCTAGAGAAACACTTAGTTGGTGCTCTTTAATGGGATCGTTTCTTTCACTCATCTCATGAAACTTGTCCCACATCTCTTTGGCAGTTTTACAGTGCTTGACCTTGTCAAAACGGTCATTGTCAAGAGCTCTGGTCATGATGAAACGGCCAACCTTGTCTAGATTGAACAGCTTGACTTCCTCAGCTGTCATCTCGTCAAGTTCTTTGTTCACCACCATTTCTTCATTGTTTACCTTTATGGTCTTGGTGATTTTGAAGGGACCTTTGTGATACATCTAAACATGTTGTCGTTATAAGCAACAAGGAATATTTTCATGCGGATCTTCCAGTCCTCGAAACTCATACCTCCAATGTGGGGAACATGGCTGATACAATCCATTTTCAAAAAGTTTTTATTTTTCAAAAACGTGCTCTTTTGAAAACATTCAAAACCTTTGAAAAACACTTGGATCGAGCTCGTTGATCAGGCAGCTGATTCAAAATGAACCACCTGCTCTGATACCACTTGTTTGTCCCAAGTGGTCAGATTAGGTCTAGAGGGGGGGTGTATAGACCTCTGAAAATTTTAGCTTTAAAATTCTCCAACTTTTCTATTGAGCAGACTAAGCTGATCAAATCAGGTGAGTTTACTAAACTGATCGCGCACACAGCTTTGAACAACAGAGTTGACCACTTCTGTTGATTTTAACTTAGCTGATTTTAGTTAACTCAAAGTACCAAGATAAGTTACTTGCAACGGATATGTAATGTGTTTTTCACAAGTAAATAGACTTGGTTTTAAAGTTTTATCCCCAGTTTTACAATCTTCTTTTCAAAACAGTTTTCTTTAAAAGTTGTATGCTCTTTGAAAGTATGCAAGAAAACAATACAAGATGTAAAACACCAATATTTTTATAGTGGTTATATGGATTGAAATCCTTTAGTCCACTCTTCCAAGTCACTTAGATCTTGGGTTATACTATAATCACACAGATTACAATATACACTGCTTACGCCAAACAACAAATGAACTGGTCGTAAGTTCGCAATAGGAGATCACAAAGAAAACCTATCCTCCGAAGTAATATCACTCACTAAGATGGATATCTACTTCTCACAACACTCTCTAACAAGAATCTCTCAGATTTCTTATGATCTTCTTTTATATTCAACGTCGGCTTTTTGTTGCGATGGTAACAATCACAATACAAAGACATGTCCAAGTCACTTTGAAAGTTCGAACCAATGTTAGGTTAATGTAATTGTTGTTATATTTGATGTTTACTACACATATTTAGTGACTAAAGACATTTTATATAACAATTAATTAAGTAAATGACGGCTCTTGGGGCCTTAGAACATTTCAAGCTCCAAGCGCCGAATGCTCCAAGTCCAATTCCGGCACTTGGGGCTTCTAACATTTCATGCTCCAAGCGCCGAGTGCTCCAAGTCCAATGCCTGCACTTGGGCCTTCCAACATTTCAAGCTCCAAGCCTCACAATAAGTATATTTCAGATTTTGGAACAATTATATTCTAAATATTTTAATAAGTTAAATACTTTTATAAGAATGTGATCACCATGGATGTATTGGATGGACAATCGAATTGAACTTGATCAAAAAACTTAAATATTGTATTGGATGGACAATGGACTATTGATAAAATAAAAAAAAATTGAAATGTTCAATAAGTTCTAAAAATATATGAGCTAGCTCAAGTATCGGATGAACAATCGAATCGAATGATTTATCAAAATCAATAATTTTAAATATTCCACTATGTTCTATAAAGTTTTGAGTTGGATCAAGTAATATCGGATGGATAATCGAATTGAATGTGATAAAAATCAACAATTTTAAATATTTTAGTAAGTTCAATGGTTATGCGTTAGTTCAAGTATCGGATGAACAATAGAATCGAATGATGTATCAAAATCAATATTTTTTAAATATTTTACTATGTTCTATAAAGATATGAGCTAGTTAAAGTATCGGAAGAACTATCGAATCGAATGATTTATCAAAATCAATAATTTTAAATTGTTGTATGAAGATGAAGACTAAAAGTTGAAGGGAGGTTTTGATGATTTCCAAAACATCATGATCAGCTAAGTAATGGAAGCTTAGCAAATCCCATAGAAGAATTTTAACCAAGCAAGAAGACAAATCAAAAGGGTCAAAATTATGGTCGAGGAAACTACTGATCTGTTCCTGAAGAAGGAAATCAGATTGGCGAATATCAGCCGACTCAACAGATTTGTTCAGTTTGGGATCAGCCGAGTGTTCATCAGACGAGAGACTTCAATCAGCTGAGTGGATGTAATCAGCCAAGTCACCTCAACGGTTATAAATGCGCTTGAAGGAGTAAATGCTGAAGAGGAAGGGTATTTATGGCAAATGATTGAAGAAGAACCTCGTATCAGGTGGGTGTATTTAGTGCGACTGACAAAGAAGAACAGCAGAACGCATAGTGTACAGTCACAGGTAGCCGTTCATAAGAAACAGGGACCAATGCTCGAGAAACTGATTTCTGTTTTCTTCAACGGACATAATTCAAATCTCAAGTGTAAAAGGAGATTGTTTGAAGAGTTCAGAAAGTTAAAAAAAAACACAATACACATTTGAGGGAATTCGAAGCAGAATTTCAGTATATCTCAAGAAATCAAAACGATGTTTTTTTTCTAGGCTTTTCACCACGAGAAGGGATACGTGACATTCTAGGTCTTCCGCGTTTCCGTTTCGCATCTGGAGCTAACACTACTCTCGACGTGACTTCTTCAGGAATGTCAATCCATTGGTCTCGGGATGGAACATGCATGATAATCTCACTATATGCATGAATCATGTAGGTATTGGTGAAGTATGGGGGACAAAGTTCATATGCATGCATGCCGGCATCAACTGATCGTCTATCCATGGCGGCTCTTATAGCATGCTCTCATGGTATCATATCGATTTGAAATATGCCGCATGAACAAGTTCTTGCATTTAAGTCCACAACTCCAGACCAATTACTCGACTGTACTTTCCACTTCCACGCACTCAATCGAGCTATGTCCAACTTTCCCGCATTATTAAACCGTTCACATATGATTTTTTCCCTCTTTAGGGTAAGTTGACCATTAAAGTTCGCTGCTTCCTCAAAACCAATAGTCCTTTCCACAAACAAGTTGAGCACATCAGATAACTCCAATAATTCCTCAAAACCAATAGTCCTTTCCACAAACAAGCTTTCCGTACATGGAATATCATCAATCCATACATAAATCCAATTACCCTCATATAACTTCCACCCACCATTGTATCGAAATGTAACAACAATTTTAGAGTCCATATCTACAAGTAAACAATTCAAAAATTAACACACAAGGTAAATAACAAATTTAGTAAAACAGTGGACTTCGGACTTGGAATCCAACATGACACTGTTACGGCACTTGATGCTTGGAATTTGGAACTGGGACTGTTCTATTCCAAGTTCCAAGCCCCAAGCCCCAACAATTTGCAAGCTTGTTTCGGGCGCTTAGGGCTTGGAAATGGGACTGTTACAAGCCCCAAGGCCCCAACTGTTTAGAACTTCCTCTGGGCGCTTGGAGCTTGAAATTTGGGACTGTTCCAAGCTCTAAGCTCCCCAACATTTTCAGAAAATATCGACCTATTTTCTGGTTCGATTTAGCTATCAAAATACTTATATAAAGACCAAATATCATAGTAAATTGAATGTTAACCTCAATTATTGATCTTCTTGTGTATTTCTTCTTGATTTCAATTAATGTTGTGATTTTGCTTGAAGTGAGTTCACGACGAAGGGTTTAATGGAAGAGAGAACTGAAAGACGATTTTGATTTTCATTTTAGGAATTTTGTGGGATGTTTATAAATTAATTTTGGTTTATTAACTATATTTTAAAGTACTTAATTAACCGATTAGTTAATAGATTAAAAGTATATCGATGTTGTAAATAAAGTTTTCTAAATATTATTTTTGTAAATTCAACTTTTTTTAATCAATTTTAAAAAGCACTTAACTAAAGGGAAGTATTTGCTAAAAGCTAGAAATTTATGTGAAATATAAATGGTGGAGTTTTGTTTGGTATCTAAGACAGTAGTTTGGAAATTGGTGGAGTCTTGTGAAATACAGAAGGAATTGCATTCCTCATATCAAATTTTCACTACTTTATATATTTGGTATCATATTTTTTTAAAAGCAAATTTAATACCATAATTTCATCCCATTGACATGTTTTATTTCATAACTCCTTCGTTACGCCAAATTTTGTGTCTGCTGCTTTTGATCGGTAGTTGTGACCACAACAGCGGCGGCAGAAGTGAGGAAGAAGAGGCGGCGGCGTGAGAGTTGAGAGGAAGAAGAGTTGAAGTGAAGTGGGCTGGTCGCATAGGTTAATTATTAAGAAATTTCGACGGAAACAATCCGTCGAAATTTCAATTTTTTTCATTTTTTATTTTTTCCGAAAGTATTTCGATAGAAAACAATACGTCGAAATTTTAAATAATTTATACGGATTTAGTTTTCCATCCCAAAAGTATTTCGACAGATTTCGATTTTAGGCGAAATTGAAATATTTTTATTTTTTCCTGAAAGTATTTCGACGAAAAAAATCTATCAAAATTTTAAACAATTTCGAAGGATTTCCGTCGAACTTGTAATTTTTTCTTTTTTTATTTATTTTTCCTGAAAGTATTTCGACGGATTTTAATTTCCCTCGAAATTTCAATTTTTTTATTTTGTCATTTTTTCTCGAAACAAATTTCGACGGAAAAAGTCCTTCAAAATTTTAACTAATTTCGATGGATTTTGATTTCCGTCGAAATTTCAAATTTTTATTTTATTTTTTCTTGAAATTATTTTGACCAAATCTAAATCAATCGAAATTTCATAAAATTTCGATGAAAATAAATCTGTCGAAATTTAAATTAGTTTCGACGGATTTTGATTTCGGTAGAAATTTCTATTTATTTATTTTTTAAAACAAAATTCCCTATATTATTTCGACAAAAATTTTAAGACATATTTCGACTGATTTATTTCCATCGAAAAATATCTGTCGAAATTTCATCTTTTTCTCGTAGTGCACGTTTGATTAAATTGTGTTACATTTTGTAACGCCGTTAAAAATCACCGTTAAAGTTGTGACGTGACAGCTAATCTTATTATAAAGTTGATGTCATTACTTATGTTGATTGACAATTTTACCCATTTCAGGCTACCAATAACACAACATCTCCAAATTTAGTGACATTTTTAGTCTACATTGTTGTCAAATTTTAAATTTGACTCGAATAAGACAATGTAAGACAATGTGCGAACAATTTGTATAATTGTATTAATCTATTTAATATTTATTTTCAAATCGAAGATTTATATATTTGTATACATATGTTTAATATTTATTAAAATAATAAATTATATAATTAAAAAATATTTAATATATATTAAAATTATAAATTATAAATAATTATAATTTTTTAAAGAAAAACTAAAAAACCATCCACCCCATCCCCAATCCCGTAACCCTCCACCCCACCCCCTCAATTCCTAGGTCGCAAATATTAAATAGTTTTGAATTATATAATAATCTTTGAAAAGATTTTTTTTTTCATATTTATATTAATTTATTAATATTATTTATATTAATTTTATAAATATTATATGTAAACTCTCAAAACTAGTCTGCACATTATCCTATTAGTCAATTTTGAAATTTGACAGTAATGTGGACTAAGTCGTCAGTAAATTTGACGATGTGGGGCTGCTTGATAGTCCGAAATATTATGTGATAAAATTGTCAGTCAACATAAGTATTGATATTAACTTTGCAATAAGACTTATCTGTCACATCACCACTTAACAGTGATTTTTTGCGACAGTACAAAATATGTCACAACTTGTTAAAACGTGTTACCAAATGTGATAGACATATAGAATGGTGTACTAAAAGTGAGAATTGACATAACCTCTAAAATGATTTTTTTTTTCTTTTTTTCTGAGAGGATTGAGATACACTTTCATATCATGATTTACCTTAGTTTACACATTTAGTATCATGTTTTTTGAAACACATTAATTTGATATTATATTATGATAGTGCTTGACAAATTTAGTTTTGCCGTCAAATATTCTACTAAATTATCATCTACCTCTAACAATTATAAACTTAATGTCAAAAAGTTTTGTAGCTCAAGATGCTGCTCACAGAGCATCTTAGAACCCTCGGCACGAACATAATTCAGTTGTTCAAAAACACTACAAAAAATATAAGTATCCACCACGGTAAAATATTATTGTGGAAAATGTATAATGTTTGCCAAAACTCAATCACAATGGCTAGACAACGATTTTTAGAGGTCATCCATCTAGGGGATGCGAAACTATCCACCACGACTTTTAGCCACGGTGAATGTTTCAACTATAGTTGCGAGTCCTGGTAAATGTTTCCACCATGACTTCAACTACAACTTGTGAGAATATTCAACCACAACTTTTCTAGATCAATGCCAAAATATTCAAATACATATATGCACCACGGTCTTTCAATGTTGGGTTGCCGAAACTCACTTTTCCTGTATTGATATTTGACGGCAAACTAAACCTATCAAGGACCGTGAAATTATTATATCAAAATATGATTCTTTTTAAATTTTGACACAAAATGTATAAAGTTAAAATTATAATTTGTGTATTCTAATTTAGCCTCCTCTCCTACTCACTCTTGGAAAATATGCGTAAAGCCAAAAGAATCATCTTTGTACGAAAGGTTGTGCCGCATATTGCGGTTATAACCTCAAACTTCTGTCCCAATATCAGATAAGATAACTGCCACGCGGCAACCCATGAGGGTAGCAAGGGATAAAGCATCAATCCATGAATATGTGGTCATAAAATGGATGTTATAGCCAGTAAGATCCAACGGCTTAGGTCCACCAATGCAGCAGGGTTCAATTCAAACCATTGGATGAATCCTGCATGAACCAATTGGGAAAAGGGGGGAAGGGCACTATAAAGGATGAGGCAACTACACAAGTTTTCCACACAGGAAGATCAATTGAGTGATTTCCGAGTTAACTAATTAACTTAAAGAAAGGGAAGAGAACAAAATGGCTTCTTCAATGGTCTCCACCGCCACAGCTGCAGTGACCCGCTCCACCCCTGCTCAAGCTAGCATGGTGGCTCCTTTCACCGGACTTAAGTCCACCGCAGCCTTCCCCACCACCCGCAAGAACGTAGAGATCACCTCCATTGCTACCAACGGAGGCAGAGTTTCTTGTATGCAGGTAATTCAACTAATTTATGAGTGAATAGTAAATTACATTTATTTGGGTTTTTTTTAAGTTAACTCTCTGTGATATGTTTAATGGGTAATTTATCTCCCTGTGAAATAAAAAGAAGCAATTTAACTTCATGTGAAATGAAATAATGAGCAATTTAACTCTCTATTATATGAATTAATTAACAATTTAGAGGGAGGTTGTGTATCTTTCATAAAACTCAGGGAGGTATTTTGCCATTTTTATTATCACAGGAACTTAAATTGTCTATTTAGGATGTCACAGGGAGGTATTTTGCCCTTTTATTTATTACAGAGAGTTAAATTGTCTATTTAAAATAATACAGGGAATTAATTTGCTATTCACTCCATTTCTTTCACAATATGTTTAATGGGTATTTTACTCCTTTATAGAAAATTACCAAAAAATATTTTTTTTTCAAACAATAAGTTTTTGGTTGTGATTAAATTGTCTTTGAATTAATATTTTAAAAAATGATTAACATACTCTCTTGGTTTAATGATTTTTGTTCCCTTTACTTTTGTTTCAATATTTTACAGTTATGCCTTCAATTTTTTTTTGATAAATTTTTATTTGTCCCGTTAATTATACTGTTACAGTATTGGTTGAAAAATAATGGCGTTGAATAATTAATTTAGATGAAATAATAAAATAAGAAAAGAAGTATTATATTTCAAGGTATATTTTTTTTAAGTTATTTTTCTTGGTATATTGAGATGGTATACGATGAAAACAAGTGTATTACGCATTCCTTGAACTTATAGTCTCACTTAAAGTTTCTCAATACATTTTTATGGATAATTATCAAAAAAATCTGTATATATATCAATTAATTAGCCAATTAATGTTGAATTGTCATCTTATAAAATATTTGTACATAGGTGTGGCCCCCAATTGGAAAGATCAAGTACGAGACATTGTCATACCTTCCCGATCTCACAAGGGAACAACTATTGAAGCAAGTTGAATACCTTCTCCGAGAGAAGCTTATTCCTTGCCTCGAGTTCGAGTTGGAGCACGGGTTCGTGTACCGTGAGAACCACAGGTCACCCGGATACTATGACGGAAGATACTGGACAATGTGGAAGCTGCCCATGTTCGGGTGCACAGATGCAGTGCAGGTTGTGAACGAGCTAGACGAGGCCATCAAGGCTTATCCACAAGCATTCATTAGAATCATTGGATTCGACAACGTGAGACAAGTCCAGATTATCAGTTTCATTGCCTACAAGCCTGAAGGCTACTAAACAAATTAAACACAATTTCAATGTGTTGTGTTTTATTTTTTTCTTTTCTGTTGTTTCATTCCAAACCAATTTCTGCTTTCTTTTCTGTATCTCTGTGATTGATGGAACAGAGTTGGAATGTATGAGCATATTTAACTATAATAAAATATTTTATTTCTTTTCGTTGCTTATTCAAATTAATTATTTTATATGCATTGCTAGTTTATCAAATTGTATGACGGAATTTTTAGGGATGATGCTCTTAAAGTGTGTTTTTTGCATATTTTTTAAATGAAATAAATAAATTTAAAATTTATTTTTCATATAATATTATTCATTTATTGTTGGAGTTTGAATTTTAATTCAAAAAAGTAGCAATCAATGATCTTATTAGATTAGTTAGTAGACTAAGTTTTATCTTAAATGAAGAGTAAATAGCATTTTTGGCCATCCTTGTGGGTTAATTTTTTTTTATTTTCATCCCTCTTATGTTTTTGTAGCAGATTGGTCCCTCTTATCAATGTAACATTCGTCCCTCTTAAATTCTTTTTGCAAATTCGTTCCTCTTATCAATGTAGTGTAACTGATACGAACCTCGCCACGAATAGCGAGACCCGAATTATTAGGATTCCAAGGATCGTTCTACAATTAGGTTTAAATGGATTTAATGAAGATGCCACAAACGATGATGGATGAATCGTTTGATAAGTCGATGGATGAACGCCACAAGTCTTCTTGGTAAGTTCATGAGGAAGCCACAAACGATGTTGACTGAATCGCTTGATAAGTCGGAACGGCACAAGAATGCTTGATAAGTCGGAACGGCACAAGAATGCTTGATAAGTTCGTGAGGACGCCACAAACGATGTTGACTGAATCGCTTGATAAGTCGGAACGCCACAAGAATGCTTGATAAGTTCGGTAGGACACCACAAAAGATGGTGGATGAATCATTTGATAAGTCATTGAACGCCACAAATATTTCACTGATCTTTGATAAGTTAATGAAGAAGAATTCTTCAAAGAATGTGGAGAATACTCAACACATATTAATTGAAGACTAAATCTTGAATTAAAAGATCCTTTAAATAGGACAATATTACATCTTGAAAAGAACTAGGAAACTCTAAAATAGTAAACTAACCTAATATCAAAAGGAAACTAAATCCTAGTAAAGAATAAACTAGTCCTATAAAAACAAGGTAAATAAATTCGAAATTAAACATAACTGAATTAAAAACTCCCACATGACAAGTAAATATTGGACTAGATCTTCTTCAATCTTGATGAGCAAGTAATCCTTCTTGACCCAACAACTTGTCTCTAATTAATTCTTTCAAATCTATTTTTGTGCTCTTCGTGGTCATATCATTATCCCCCTCTTAAGATAGATTTGTCCTCAAATCTTCACCAACCTTGTAGATCTAACATATGTTTAATGCAAAACATTTTTTTTTTCGATTTTTTTTCTTTCGTTTTTTTTCCTCTCATTTTTTTTCAACCTTTTCTTTTTGTTTTTTCTCTCAAATATTTTTTTTTTTCGATTTTTCTTTTCAACATTTTTTTGAACTTTTTTTTTTCTTTTTGACAAGAAAATAAATGATAGACAAACCTGAGACTAGAACAAAGCTCTAATACCAAATGATACAATCCTCGCCACAAATAACGAGACCCGAATTATTAGGATTCCAAGGATCGTTCTACAATCAGGTTTAGATGGATTTAATGAAGACGCCACAAACGATGATGGATGAATCGTCTGATAAGTCGATGGATGAATACCATAAGTTTTCTTGATAAGTTCATGAGGACGCCACAAACGATGTTGACTGAATCGCTTAATAAGTCGGAACGCCACAAGAATGCTTGATAAGTTCGGTAGGACGCCAAAAACGATGGTGGATGAATCGTTTGATAAGTCATTGAACGCCACAAAGATTTTACTGATCTTTGATAAGTTCATGAATAAGAATTATTCAAAGAAGGTGGAGAATACTCAACACATATTAATTGAAGACTAAATCTTGAATTAAAAGATCCTTTAAATAGGACAAGATTACATCTTGCAAAGAACTAGGAAACTCTAAAATAGTAAACTAACCTAATATCAAAAGTAAACTAAATCCTTGATGAGGGGTATCTTGGATCCTACTTTTCTTTACAGTTACACGAGATCGAGCGGTACTTACCTCGAAGAATCAAGTTCGACCCCAATGTCCGAATACCATAAATGCAAGCCAGCCCAGGATCCAAAGTTACTGTTGGGCCGAGCTCTGAACCAAACTTGTGGGCCGAAGAATTACATGTCTGTGGGTGGACCACCTGAACCCCCATTTCAGCTATAAATACCCCGTGCATTTATGATATTGGACACGATTTTCCAGGTGCTCCCTCCTCGAAGCTACTGCTCGGAAACAATAGGAAGGATAGGCTCTAGATCTACCATGATTTCGCCCTCTAGCTTGTACGGCATCCATTAATGCTCGAGTAGGACCCTAAATATTTGTATTCGTACTCAATTAATTCGAATACGATTACATTTGATCTCTACTTTACTTTATTTATTGTTATTATTGTCATATATTCTACCTTTGATCGAACTAACGAAACCACGTAAGATCAATTGGCGCCCACCGTGGGGCGTTATTCGAGTATTAGACCGAAATATGCCTACTACGAGGAGAAATACATATATTAGAGGAGAGCCTTCCCAAGCAGGGGGAGCACAAAATTCTGTCAACAATGAACCTGATAACTTGTCGCGCGCCGCTCAACAACAACCAGAGGCACCACCGGCGGTTCCGCAAGATAACATTCCAGTACACACGACCATTGGAGATTTGAGGTCTATAATAGGCACCATGTGCAGGGAGTTTATGAACAGCGGAAGGGCAGATCAATCGCCCGTCGACCAACCAGGGATTCAGGGAAGACCTGAAATACCTTCATCGAACTTACAGAAAGAAAATGATATGTCACATATCCCATCAATGCGTCCACAAAGGACTGCACCCTCGAAAGTCAACGCCCGATCAGAAAACCCTCCTGCACAGGTGCACGATCTGGAGGATTCTGTTGTGGGGGAAAGTCACACCGCTGGCGCTGTGAGAAGAAATAAACCAACTTACAAGAAAATTACTGAATCCGAATTGGAGATAATAGTACAAGAAAGAGTAGCTAAGAAGTTGGAAGAACAGGGTACTATGATAGAGATCCCCTTCACTAATCAAGCTGCCAGGCAAGCGGGGAATACCCTGACCAGAGGAAACCTACGAGAGAGGGAGGTCTCGAATAATATCATGCGATGTTCACCCTTTTGTCGAGAAATACGCGAAGCTCGAAACACAGAAACGGTGCCAACCAGGCTCCCACGGTATAACGGGACTACCGACCCCGGCGAACACATTAACAGCTTTATTAATGTTATGAACTTATATGGACACTCGGATAATTTCTGTTGCAAGATTATGGTCACCACTTTTGAAGGGATTGCCCTCGATTGGTTCGGAAAGTTACCTCCGAACTCTATATTTTCTTTCGAAGAATTTTGCGATAAGCTGAAGCATCAATTCGCTAGCCAGAGGAAGCCAAGACTGCCGGCAAATCATCTGGGCACTGTGAAACAGTTGGAAGGAGAGACGTTGAGGCAATGGCTGGCAAGATTTAGTATTGAGCTCTTGAAAGTGGATACCCCGCAAATCGAATATCTGTCCTCGTTGATGTTCGAACTGACTAGAAGCACCCAATTTGGGAATGCGTTATGCAGAAAGCAACCAAAATCTTTCGAACGGATAATGGAAATTGCTGAAAAGTATATGATACAGGAAGAGATGAACAAATTGAAGAGTTCACATCTAGATAAGTCTCATCTCAACAAAAAACAAGATCGGACTCCGATCCCAAAACCAAGTGATTATGGAGGGCCGAGTAAAGGATCCGTTTGGCAGCGAATCAACACTTTCAAGCCGCATATGCCACCCCAAGGACCGCACTCATACGAACCTCCTTATGATCGAAATCGAGCCCCAAGGCCGGGTAAAATCCAGTTTACTGAGCTCAACAGTTCAAAGGAGGAGGTGTTGACTGTATTGGAAGAAGGGAATTTAATTCCGGAAGCCCAAAGAATCACACAGGCGAGGCCGGGTGCGCCCGGATACGACCAATACTGTCGATATCATCGAGCTAGAGGCCACAGTACGGAAAATTGTTATCAATTGAAGGTCGAGATCGAAAAATTAATTAACCAAGGAAAACTCAAAGAATTTGTTAAGAATGGCAACTATAACAATCGCTACAGATCCCGTAGTCCGAGAAAACTTAACTCTCGGCAGAGGTAAATTCAGAATCAGACAGAAGAACAATCGAACGGTGTGATCAATATGATTGCAGGCGGACCGGCAGGCGGAGATAGTAGGAATGCCAGAAAAAGGACTTTAAGATCAATCAGGGCAGGAGTATCCGCAAAAAGGGAGGTTCTATCTTTGGAATTTCCATCAATGGAGAATCAAGTCATCAGCTTTAGCGAAGCGGATCGACCCGCAGACGTTAGTTGGGATACGAATGAAGATGATCCAGATTTCTCCATGGTATTAACATTAAGAATTGCGAACTTCGAGGTCAAAAGAGTGCTGGTCGACAACGGGAGCTCGGCAAACATAATTTCATCGGAAGCTCTTGCAAGAATGAATCTCTGTCATCCACACTTGGATAAGGTAACTACTCCCTTGGTCGGTTTCGGGGGATCGGAGATCATTCCGCTCGGGACCATACTTCTGAGCACCACTCTAGGGCTCAAACCAAAGAATGTCACGAGAATGATCAAGTTTCTAGTCGTGGACGCGCCATTTGCTTACAATGCCATTCTAGGAAGACCTGCACTGAATGCCTTTAAGGCTATCGTATCTACCTACCATCAAAAAATAAAGTTCCCAACTGAGAGAGGAGTCGGAGAAATGAGGAATGACCAGTACATGGCTTGGGAATGTTACAGTTCATCCTTAACTATCAAAGAAAAGGTGGAGCCCGAGCTCCCTAACAAAAGGAAAATAAACGAATTAACCTCTAACTCCGGGACTCCGATTCCCGATTATGAAAGACTGGATGGAAAGAAAGGAAGAATTATTGACATGAGTATGCAAGCACCTGGTCACAAAAAAGTGAATTTGGTACCTGGATCTCCAGAAAAATTCACAAAAATAGGAACGGAGCTAAGTAATGACATGGAAGCGAAGCTCATCGGATTCTTACAGGAAAATGTTGATGTTTTTGCATGGAGTTCGGACGACATAATGGGAATTGACCCGCGTGTAATAACGCATTCTTTAAATATTGACCCGAGGGCTAAACCAGTAAGGCAGAAGAAGCGTAATCACGGGCGAGAGAAAGACAAAATAATTAATGCGGAGGTCGATAGATTGTTAGCAGCAGGACATATAAAAGAGATAAAGTTCACCGAATGGTTATGTAACGTGGTCCTAGTCTCTAAGGGGGAAAAGGTCGAAAATAAATGGAGAATGTGCAACGATTTCACCGATTTGAACAAGTTATGTCCCAGGGACCCTTACCCCTTGCCTCGGATTGACATGCTCGTAGACTCCACTGCGGGATTTGTGTTGTTTAGCATGATGGACGCATTTCAAGGGTTTTATCAGATCTTCATGAACGAAAGAGATCAGGATAAAACGGCATTCGTCACCGAACGGGGAGTGTACTGCTTCATCGTTATGCCTTTTGGTTTAAGGAACGCCGGCGCAACGTATCAGAGATTGGTCAATATGATGTTCAAAGAATTAATAGGAGAAATCATGGAAGTGTATGTAGACGACATGCTCGTAAAAAGTATGTCCGAAGAGGATCATATTAAACATCTTGGTAGGTGCTTCGAAATTTTGAGGAAGTATGGGATGAAGTTAAATCCAGCGAAATGCACATTCGGGGTGCGATCAGGAAAGTTTCTTGGGTATTTAGTTCATGAGAGGGGGATCGAAGCTAATCCAGAAAAAATCCGAGCAATAACTGATCTCCATCCACCTAGGAAACTTTCAGACGTTCAAAGTTTGATTGGAAAAATTATCTCGTTGAATAGATTCATCTCCAGATCCGCGGACAAGAGCTTACCTTTCTTCAAACTGTTGCGTAAATCTAAGAACTTCGAGTGGAACGCTGAATGTGATAAGGCTTTCGAAGAACTGAAAGCATACTTAACCTCGACACCCATGCTAGCAAAACCATCTGAAGGGGAACCCCTATATCTGTACATAGCTGTGTCAGAAGAAGCCATTAGCTCGGTTCTGGTCAAACTAGATAAAGCTGAGCACAAACCAGTTTACTATTTGAGTAAGTTGTTGCAGGGTGCCGAAAAGAACTATATGGAGATTGAAAAATTTGCACTTGCCCTAATTGTGGCAGCCCGGAGGTTAAGGCCCTATTTTCAAACGTATAAAATCATTGTTTTAACTAACCAGCCTTTAAGACAGGTTCTGTCCAAACCAGAAGCTTCAGGTAGGTTAATAAAGTGGGCGGTCGAGCTCAGCCAATTCGAAATTGAATACCGACCACGAGTCGCTGTGAAGGCGCAAGTGCTAGCTGATTTTGTGCTTGAATCAACCAACATATCAAACGAGAAAGAAGGAACAACCTCGGAATTAGCTATGGTGGAGGAAGCAAACGATCAAGTTTGGCTAATGCATGTGGACGGATCTTCGACCAAAGAAGGAGGAGGAGCTGGGATACACTTCCAAGGGCCCAATGCTGAAGACCTAAGCTATGCAATAACTTTGGATTTTGTCGTCACCAACAATGAGGCCGAATACGAAGCATTGATAGCTGGATTAGAAATGGCCATTAAGGCAAAGGTAAGATCGATTGTCGTGCTAACAGATTCGGAACTTGTTCACAGACAAGTGAAAGGCACTTACGAAGCCAGAGAATTCAACATGATTAAATATCTGAACAAAGTGAAGAAGTTAATCTCAGAGTTCGATAAATTTGATATTCAACCGATACCAAGAGAAGAGAATCTCTGGGCCGATATATTGTCGAAATTTACAGGACTGGCCGACGGAAAGACTGAAAGACCAATTACTTGGCTGCTATCGAATATGTCTGCCATCGAGCTAGATGCAGCCCCTCCAGTTAATGTTATGGAAATTGAAGAACCGAGCGAGTCATGGAGCGACTCTCTTATCGCCTATCTTAGGGACGGAAAACTGCCGGAGGATGCAAATGAGGCTCGGAGAATTAAATATAGAGCGCCATCATTTACTTTGATGGAGAATCAACTCTATAAGCGGTCCTCTTCGGGAATTCTCTTAAAATGTATCCGCGAATCACACTACAATGCCATATTAAGGGAAGTTCATGAAGGGGAAGCAGGAAATCATTGTGGCGCTCGAGCGTTAGCTCTTAAATGCTCGAGATCTGGATATTATTGGCCTACACTCTTTTCTGATTCTGTCGAGTATGTGAAAAAATGCCATCACTGTCAAATTCATTCGAACTTAATACACCAACCAGCTGAACATATGCATTCGATCCCTATTTGTTGGCCCTTCGACAAATGGGGCATCGATATTGTGGGACCTTTCCCAACAGCGCGAGCCAGGAAAAATTATGTACTAGTAGCGGTGGAATACTTCAGCAAGTGGGTCGAATGTGTTGCCTTGACCAAAATCACCCAATTTCAAGTTATTAATTTTTTATGGAAAAATATAGTCTGCAGGTTCGGAATCCCCAGGGTTCTAATATCAGATAACGGAACGCAGTTTGCAGGAAAGAGGATCACGGATTGGTGTGAAAGATTTGGAATACAACAGAACTTTGCGTCTGTTGGCCACCCTCAGGCTAATGGACAAACTGAAGTAGTGAATCGGGAAATTGTTCGATCTCTGGAGAAGCGCTTATCGGAAGCGAAGGGAAAATGGCTGGATGAACTACCGGGAGTATTATGGGCCAACAGGACAACAGTCAAGGCGGCAACCGGAGAAACTCCATTCAGTTTGGTTTATGGGTCGGAGGCTGTTATCCCGGTAGAGAATCTTATACCTTCTCCCAGGGTCGAATTTTATGATCCCGAAGAGAACCAATCGCTGAGGCAGGTGGAAGTTGATCACGCAGATGCTCGAAGGGACCGCGCGAAGTTAAAAATTCAAGCCGCCAAGGCCAACATGGAAAAGTCCTATAATCGGAATGTGAGGATTCGATCCTTTAAAGTGGGAGATCTGGTGCTCAAAAAAGTGGAAGTATCAAAGCACGTAGGGAAACTACAGCCCAATTGGGAGGGCCCCTTCGTGATCGTGGAGGTTGGGAGAAAAGGTTCTTATAAGATTGCACACCCTAACGGAGAAATACTGCCTCGAGCTTGGAATGCGATCAATTTAAGAAGATATTATGGAAGATAGTTACAGTCGAGGCTTCTACTTTTTAGTTATTTTGTTCCATTTTCTTTGACTATAACTATTTGGCAAACAATATGTGTTTAATGAAGAATTGGGTTACTTGAAGAATGTTTATTCGGACTATTTATTCAATGAAAGCTTATTTCGCCTACATCCTTACTTATTCGTCATATTCTCGATCTATATTCGTTATTATCGATCTCTATTTTTCTCTATCAATTATTGAATGGGTGAAAGCCTCTGCTATGACCCTCGAGCTAAAAACGCTCTAAAAACGACTAAGGGTGAAAGCCTCTGCTATGCCCCTTAGATCGAAATTATTGAATGGGTGAAAGCCTCTGCTATGACCCTCGAGCTAAAAACGCTCTAAAAACGACTAAGGGTGAAAGCCTCTGCTATGCCCCTTAGATCGAAATTATTGAATGGGTGAAAGCCTCTGCTATGACCCTCGAGCTAAAAACGCTCTAAAAACGACTAAGGGTGAAAGCCTCTGCTATGCCCCTTAGATCGAAATTATTGAATGGGTGAAAGCCTCTGCTATGACCCTCAAACGCTCTAAAAACGACTAAGGGTGAAAGCCTCTGCTATGCCCCTTAGATCGAAATTATTGAATGGGTGAAAGCCTCTGCTATGACCCTCGAGCTAAAAACGCTCTAAAAACGACTAAGGGTGAAAGCCTCTGCTATGCCCCTTAGATCGAAATTATTGAATGGGTGAAAGCCTCTGCTATGACCCTCAAACGCTCTAAAAACGACTAAGGGTGAAAGCCTCTGCTATGCCCCTTAGATCGAAATTATTGAATGGGTGAAAGCCTCTGCTATGACCCTCGAGCTAAAAACGCTCTAAAAACGACTAAGGGTGAAAGCCTCTGCTATGCCCCTTAGATCGAAATTATTGAATGGGTGAAAGCCTCTGCTATGACCCTCGAGCTAAAAACGCTCTAAAAACGACTAAGGGTGAAAGCCTCTGCTATGCCCCTTAGATCGAAACAAACATTCTATTGAAAAACTTGAAACATTCTATTGAAGATTGATCTAAATTCTATTATAAATTTCTCAATGACTATCTCGTGAAAACTGCGAATTATGAATTCAGAGATTAACGACAATATAACAGAAAATATTCATAAATTTTCAGGAGAATTACATATGAACTCTTGTTTACATTCAAGAAATTGAGCTAATCGGAATATTTTACATCTGGTCAAACCCTATTACAAATGGTTATTCCCTATGGATACACAAAGGAGGAATGAGAGGCTGGTACACTTCTACCCTTCATCCGCTGCTTCCTTACAAACAAGCCCATAAAGGACCGAATCGAAAAACAGGGAAGCGACTCCAGTTGGGGGCGCTCCTAGTAAGCTTGAGGGCCACACCTTTCAAGAAGACGCCTCGAAGACGTGGAGATCGAGAGCAGGAAAACCCCTCCAGCAGTAGACCCACTATCCCAACTGGATAGAGAACAGGATATAGGAAGTCGAGCCCGCCTCAAGGATTTGGAATCAGAGAGAGCAGGTCGCCTGCCGGTACCCTAGTCGCAATTATTTTCGCCTGTCGATACCCTAGCCGAGAGTTTTTTCAAATAGGATTGCCAACAAAACGAGGAAAAAAGGTTCGAATGAAAACTTCGAACATTTCAATTACTGACAATGAATGGAACGGGGAGCCGATCGACAGAGGTAAAAACACAACCATATCGATCGAATAAAATGTTTACAGAAGAGTAAAAAACAAGAATAACGTGGAAAGCTATATATAGGGGAAAGAATTCGGCATCAACGGTACATATATCTCAGGATGAATGGTCACGATACGAGCATTTAAAGCTCTGACTGTTTCACTTCCCGAGAAGTTCGATATTAAAAAAAAAAAAAAAAAAAAAAGAGAGAAACGGAGAATATTATTACAGCAAATATTATATCATTACAACAAGGGTTATACTACAACAAGAAAGGAAAACCATTACAACAAGGATGGTGTTACAACGAGAAGTCTTAACTCATGATATGGAGGAAAACCACGGAGTTACTAAACGAAATTATTTTCGGAAAGGATCTTTCGAACTTCAGCACTACGATCAGTATACCCGCGGATGTAAGCCTCCTTCTCACGAAGCTCAGAGTGTCTCTTCTCACGTTCGTAAATACCTTTGAGTTTCTCCAATTCTGAACTTAACTTGTCCTGAGATATCTTTTCCTTGAAAAATCGATTAGCTTCCAATGCACGTTCCAGTTCGATCTTCTTCCCGATAAGCTCAAGTGAAATAGAAACCCGCTGCTCGAACTCATGTTTGGCCAATGCATAAAGCTTAGAAAAGACCACCCTAGCCTGAATTTACAGGAAAATATGTTATAACAGAAATAAAGAGATTAAACAGTCATGACAAAGGGGTGAGAAAGAATTACTTGGGCAAGAGTTTCCAACCCAGAATAAAACAGGAACGAGGAATATTCTCCAGTCGAAGAGTCACCCTCGGAGACAGAAACGCGGGATCGAAGAAGGGTCAGGTTGGTTTTCTCGTGAGACACCTTGTCAAAAGGAGCTATGTCCCTTTTAAACGAAGATCCATTGACCATTGAAGGTACGGATTGAGAAAGGACGTGCCCAGTGACATCTTCCGCAAAAGAAACCTTTTTTATTCCCTTATTGGAGCCCCTAGTTTTCAAGCATGAAGGAAGGGTAACGGTCGAGTGTTTATTCCCCTCATGGAAGTTTTGCTGGTCAGAATTAGTGGATGTAATTGATGATCGATTTCTTTTTCTTGATTTTCTACTAACACTTGGCCTGGAAAAAGGCATGGAAGAAATCACAAGAGCGTTCGAATTTTTGTCCATCTCTCAACCTTCGAGTAAAAATCCAACCGAACTGATTTTTAAGAAAGCTCCGAACACTATGAACGATATCAATGCGAAAGCAACAAAAGTGCCCTTGCTACTTATAAGAGAAACAACATCAGGCAAAATCGCAATGATTGGTAAAGCACTACTTCCAAAAAAGATCCAATGACGCAGCTAAACACGCAAGAGTGACGTTGTAAAAGATCAAAGGCCATGGTCTAAAAATAGCATAAAGAAATAGATTCATATTCAAGTGCCCACTAAATAGGCAACAGGAAAAGATTACAAGTAAGCAAATACATTGATTTGCTAAGTTAGTCCTATTACACAGCAAACGTTATTGGTTGGATACTTTCACGCCCGAACCACGGTCCGATCTATCTTCTTTCTCTGATTCGCTACTACCGCTTCCCGAGCCGTCAGAGTCATCTTTGCCTGAGCTGCTACCTCCTCCATCATGACTTTGTGCGTCAGACGCAGACCCACTCGAACCAGAAGAGGGGGTGCCTTGTTCACTCCGATCACGGGAATCCCCTTCAATATCCACATCTTCACTTTCGGATTGGGCTTCGAGCTCATCAGGATTAGGCATCGGTGCTCCAAATTCCTCAAGAAATGGAGCAAACTCGTGAGTGGCAAATTCCTCGAGCTTAGGAGGAAGGGAAGACGCTTTGTAATCCTTACCAAAGATATTTTTGTAAGGATTCATTTTAGGAAGGAAGTCATCAAGGGAGCCTTCAACCTTAGCAACTGTAAGGAGATGCTGTGCTCCTTTGAAATAGAAGGCTTGATTGATTTCTCCCGACCGTAACCGAACTAAGGCATCGAGGATCGGAGAATTTAGGAACTCTCTTATGGCGGGAAGCCTGGCTTCGTTTCGACCCCGTTCATAGGACTGTTCGGCAGACACTTTGGTTCGCTCAAGCTCCTGCTTTAATTTCTCCACCTCTTCCTCTAAGGCTTTCTTTGCTTCCAACTCTTTCTTAGTCCTCTCAAGCTCAATCTCGATTTCGGACAACTTAATCTTGGCATCCTCTAGCTGACTGGTCTTCGCAGCCTCATCCTCCAGAACACTGTATAAGGCCTTCTGTACCGCCTGAGATTCTTCGCTCAATACGGACAGTCGAAGAGCAGTTTGAATAAATAGGTCTCCGGCCTGTAAAGGAAAAGATACGTAAAAGCACAAGATAAAGATTGTAAGGAAAAAAGCTAGAAACTTTCGGAATTAGACAGTACCATTTGTTGAGCATGGGCATAATCGCCGAGTATCTCGAAATCTTTCTTAGCGAAAGATTGGATAGTATCATCTCTGAATCTACTGGCCAGGAACATCCGGAGAGACTTGTCCACCGTATGCTCACCCTCGTAGCCCAAATCAGATTCGATGGTCCCATGGTCTGGATATCCGGCCGCCCTCGGTCCGTGCAAATGATTCTCGATAAAATCTGCCAAATCTGGCTCGGAATGACCAGCCCGACATGGTATAGGGTCTGGCCCTCGAGCAAAAGGCTTGAATCTCCTGGAGGACTCAGGAACATTGCTACTTCTCTTACGATTCATCCTGGCCTGCAAAATCTCTCTGGCACGATTCTCCAGGAGAGTATAATTACTGAATCCCTCATCGTTTGGATTGGAGGATACGTTCGGAAAAATGGATCGAAGGATCCCGGAACCCTGGAAATCGGAGACCCCCGCCGTCTCGGCCCTACACCGAGAGGTTCCTGCTTGGGTAATCGGGGGAACAGTCACTAAAGCACTCGAGGTCGATGCGATCCCCACCGCGTCTTTGGACTTTTTTGCTTTTCGAGGATTCGTTGACATTTGAGGACGAGGTCGACCCTTACTACCTTTCGAAAAGGAAGCAACGTGCGGGCCAGTTACCGATGTACGGAATTTGTCAACGATATCAGCCAACGTGGAAGGGGGGTTAGCAGGATCGATCTGGGCTTTCCCGTATTCGATCGGATCGGCAGGAAAAGTGCAATTGCTGAGCTCGGCCAATCGCAAGACTGCTTCTTGAGTCATTAGAGCGGTCTGATGAGGATCAGCACGAAGAGATTGCAGAAATTTATCTGTTATCTCATTTTTCATATTCCCCAAGAGACGGCGTTTTCCATATATCCACTCCTTGGCTCCAGGCCACTCGAAGGGAGTAGGCTCGGGATATTCTTCAGAAGACGGGAACTCTGGCCCCCGGACAAAGAAGAACTCATGCTTCCATCCCTTCAGATTACTACTTACGTTGGTCGATAAGATAGAAATCTTCGGCCTCTGAGAAAAGTATACGTAACCTGCGTTTGAAGAGGTGGAAGCACTTATCTGGAATATCCGCCAAAAATTCTGAAACGTTGCCTTTTTCCCCTTAGCCTTCATCAACACGCAAAAAGCCATGATCAGGCCGATCGAATTTGGTAAAATCTGGCAAGGAGCCAACTTGAAAGCATCCAGAAGGTTTTCTAGCAAAGGAGGGAAGGGGATGCGTAAGCCGTAGTGGAAGTGTTTGGAATAAAAGGCTTGGCAACCGGCAGGAGGATCGGTAACTCGCTGATCGGGAGAGGGAAGTACAATCGAAAAACCGGCGCCTAGATATCGACCGAATTCTTCTTGCAACTGCGCCAAGTCTGTCTCCTTATAGGAACAGACGATCTCATCTGCCCTCTCCTCTGTCATATTTAGAGCTGCGCTAGTCGAGGGCTCTTCCCAATTATAGATCGTAATCACTACGTTACGGTTCAATTTGTATTTATACTGCTCGTTGTTACCCAAAGGAAGCTCCCCGTCCTCTATATTTTCCCGCTCGGAAACTGTCGCCTCATTGGAATTTTCGTCTTCACTATCTCCACTTTCAGAGCTCGACTCCCGCTCCTCTCCGCTGGAATCCGAAGCGGAACCCGAGCTTTGCGGATTCTCATTTTCAGATGATCGACTCTCCACAACATTTTTCCCCTTGCGGTTATCGACCTCATTCTCCTCTAAAGGAGACTTTCCTTTCAAATTTACTGGGCTCGACATAATAAATGTAAGATGACTGTTCAAAAAAATAGCTAATGAAATTTATGTATCGACCCGTCTACTCCGACCTAAATTTCTCTCCTTAGTATTTGTAAGGAATAGCGACCCTCTGTATAGCTATATATATAGGGACAAAATGGGAAATTGCAAATCAGTCCCCGAGTAACCGCGACGATTGAACTCTCTTAAGGTAAATTTGGAGTCGCATTTTCAGAAATTGCAACTACAGCCCCTATACTTTCCGGAATTTCTGAATTAAAGATGCACATCACAAACAACGAGGATGATGTTAAGACTGCGCCACTAAGAAATCGTTCAAGTATGCACTCTTTTTCCCTGAGCCGGTTTTTATCCCAAAAGGGTTTTTCCGGGTCAGGTTTTTAATGAGGCATACCCGAAACGATAAGCCGAGATCGATTTATCCTACTCCTTTATCAACGGTTATGCATACTTCTTCGAGCTTAAGTTCCACTTTGCGCTCGAGAAGTGGGGGAGTATTGATGAGGGGTATCTTGGATCCTACTTTTCTTTACAGTTACACGAGATCGAGCGGTACTTACCTCGAAGAATCAAGTTCGACCCCAATGTCCGAATACCATAAATGCAAGCCAGCCCAGGATCCAAAGTTACTGTTGGGCCGAGCTCTGAACCAAACTTGTGGGCCGAAGAATTACATGTCTGTGGGTGGACCACCTGAACCCCAATTTCAGCTATAAATACCCCGTGCATTTATGATATTGGACACGATTTTCCAGGTGCTCCCTCCTCGAAGCTACTGCTCGGAAACAATAGGAAGGATAGGCTCTAGATCTACCATGATTTCGCCCTCTAGCTTGTACGGCATCCATTAATGCTCGAGTAGGACCCTAAATATTTGTATTCGTACTCAATTAATTCGAATACAATTACATTTGATCTCTACTTTACTTTATTTATTGTTATTATTGTCATATATTCTACCTTTGATCGAACTAACGAAACCACGTAAGATCAATCCTAGTAAAGAATAAACTAGTCCTATAAAAACAAGGTAAATAATTTCGAAATTAAACATAACTAAATTAAAAACTCCCACCTGACAAGTAAATATTGGACTAGATCTTCTTCAATCTTGATGAGCAAGTAATCATTCTTGACCCAACAACTTGTCTCTAATTAATTCTTCCAAATCTATTTTTGTGCTCTTCGTGGTCATATCAGTATGACATTAGTCCTTCTTAAATACAAAATATATCAACTTTTGTCCACTTTAGAATATATTTTGAATTTAAGTGATGTAATATATTGATAAGAGGGACGAATTTGATACAAGAACTTTAATAGGGATGAATGTGATATACTACTTTGATAAGAGGGACCAATTTGCTACAAAAAATTTAAGAGAGACGAAAGTGCAGAAGTTAATCCATAAGGAGGACCAAAAGCGCAATTTATTCTTTAATGAATTAGCTAAAATTTAGGAGATGGAATATCTCCCATTTTAATTTGAATTGTGAATTTATTTCTTAGAGATAGGACTTCTCCATGTGTAAATAGGAGAATTTCCCCTTCACAATTCAGATGTAGAAAAACCACATATGAAGAAAAGCTGTACGCAAAAAATAAAGTAGTCCAGGCGAAAAAAAGTTGAGTAGAGTTAGAATTTTGAAAGTTATTTCTTTTGTATTGAGAAAAACCTAAAGAGTTTTACTTGAAGTATTATTATTCTTTCAAGGGTGACCGATGCACAAAGTCAGCTCGTCCCCTGTGGCGGATTTACATGTTGATTGGGGCCAAATAAGTATTAGTGGTTGCGAAATTTGATGAAGAAAGTTGCATAGACCAACTGGGTAGGATGTAGCAAGAGGAAGAGTAACTGGGTGGTCTTGTTTTCACAAATTTAGGACCGCTTTTAATTTTTAATTTTCTTTTATGGTCTTTTGATGGTTTATGTAATGCAATCTCCTTCTTATAATTATCAATATATATATATATATATATATATATATATATATATATATATATATATATATTAATAAGATCGTATGGCTTGTGAAACAGTAGACTCTAATTTCATTTCCTTTTTTATTTAATCATTGTACATCCAAAATGACGTCGTTTTGGATGAATTTTTGCCAACTTACACTACCACTCAATTTCTTTTCCACTTATGTTTGGTATGTATTGACCATGTTCTCCACCACACATGGGTCCCACTGAAAATTTCCATATTTGTCTTTGGCTTCTTTCTTTTTAATTCTTAAAATTTTAATTGACCTTTTGTAACAGAATTTGGCTTCTTTTTCCATGATTTCGTCTGGGTCATCATTCTTCACTGTAGTTCTTTCACATCCACTTTATCTTCTCTGCAATTTGACTCGTTATCTTCTGAATCCTCCAGACTTTTTCAAACTTCCCCAAAAAAGTTTTCTCCTTTATCATCTATGAAATTCTTTCAAGACTTATCTCTATTATAAGAGAATTTCTCTCTCACTTCCAAGTTCCAATCCAAATCCAAGTATCGTTCCTTCTCTTCTTCCCTTTCCTTCTAACTGTAAATTTTGAGGGATTCTTGCAGATTTTAATGGGTTATTGCATAATGCTTCTTATTTGTGAATTTTTGTCTTTAATTTTTTTTTCTTCCTTGCCTTTCTCTATTGAATGTTTTGACGGTTTTTTTAGTTTGGCACAAAGTGCTTGAAGCTTCTAACTCTTTGTTACTTCTTTTTTTGCTGCAGGATTGGAGCCACAAGGTTAGAGAATGGTGACAATTTATTTCAAACAAACAAGTTTTGCTAATGATATTTGAGATTTGTCCTAATTTTTTCCCATTTAAATATTAGACTGTTATAACAGATGATTGGTTCTTCTATGATGGTATTCTTTGTTTTACATCGGTTATTTATTGCATTGTAGATGAAGGTGTTCTCATATTTGCTAGAAGTTTGACAAATTGAACTTTCAACTATTGAAAAAATATACATAGGGCTATATTTGATTTGGTTTTTAACTCTTTTGGTTATAAATGTGTTCATATTCTCCTTATTTTAGGATTTTTTTATTGTCTCTGTTTTGAACACGTTCTGGCCCTGTAGGTTGTTTGGTGATGCATTCAACCTGTGTGCTTCATTTTTTTGGATCTTTATATCAAATAGTTTGAATTTTCGGGTGAGTTTGGTTTCCTATGTGTCAGTGGTTCATAACTTTCATTTTAGCTTTTTAAAGCTTCTTTATTGTTTAAGTGGTGAGTTCTTCATGTGTTCTTTCATCTAAAGTTCTTTTACAGTTTATTCTGGTTCTTGTATTTGGCCAGGGTAAGTGATTTTCCTTGATACTTTTATTGGGCATTTCTTGTATGTTTGGTGCTTACTAAAGTTTATTGTTTAATTTTATATAGTTTGTTCAACTCAATTTCAGAGCTTGATTTTGTTCCATAATATCTTCATTACAGGTAATTACATGTGTTTTTTGCTGGTAGTATGAAATATGAAGTGAATGAAAATAACAAAAGAAAGAAAGGCTCATTATATTGAATTAATAAAAGTAAATGCAGAATACATTATTTACCATATATATTTGATAATCCTTTTATTGTTCATAGGTAATATTGTGCTGGTTCCTGAATATAATTATGTTTTGTGTGATAGATTGATGACGAGTATGAACCTATGAAATAGAGCTAAGAGCTCCAAGCCGAGCTTACACGAATTCGACAGGAAAAATTGTTGTGTAATTGTGTTCCATGGATCATGTGCAAGCAAGATGATGCTCAGGACCCAATCGTATGTATCTTTTCTTAAATCTGATTATTTAGCAGCGCATT
The DNA here is from genome assembly GCA_038501285.1 of Penstemon eatonii. Classification (NCBI taxonomy): domain Eukaryota; kingdom Viridiplantae; phylum Streptophyta; class Magnoliopsida; order Lamiales; family Plantaginaceae; genus Penstemon; species Penstemon eatonii. The sequence continues at coordinate 32,248,496 of CM076710.1, read as the reverse complement.
TCTTATTTTACACTTTTTTTTGGTTCCAACATGTAACTATTAGTTATATATGAAATTTTGTCACTCCTGCACATGGGTTACCGTTCTCACTTTATCATGCCAATCTTTTTACTTGTCTTACTTAGATAGTCCATTTCCTCTCTATTATTCACACCCTTCTCCGTGAAGGTATATGCTTAGATGTCTACTTTTGGTATTGAACTTTTGGATGACAGTATTTTTTTATGGTGGCATTTTACTACTCTCTTGCACATTCTTGTTAAAATACTTTTGATACTACAATCTAAAGCTCTCTTCTTCAAATGCACATACATAATATGGGCATACGAGCGCAGTGCATTCCTCCTTTTGCCCTGTTTTTATACTGTAAAATCAGGGATAAAAATATTGGTTTTTTTTTATGAAGTATATATTTTTCTTTAAAAGTTTGTAAAGATCTCTGTTTGGTTACATATAGTATAGTGTGGTTCTCTAAAATTTCAATAAACCCCCTTAGATTATATCTAATTAACAGAAAAAAAATGTTGTATTAGTTGAACTTTGTATGTTAACATTGCATTAGCAAAAATTAGTCATGCTAGCTAAATCTTATAATCAAACAGTTGTGTAATATTTCATTAAAAAATGTTCAAATTTCTTGCATATTGGTAAAAACGGCTATATTGTTTTTAGGGGTTGCCTTCTCTTGCCTCTAGAGGAAAAGAATGGATGCTTAGTAAAATAATAGTAAAAAATTAATAGCAGAAACACAACAGCTTGAGATACTAACTTACCGTGTTAAGAACATCAAAAAACTCGATCGGGAAATTGGTAAGGCGAACTCTAAATCACTGTTACTTACTATTTCTTCCACTACTGAGCAATCGGAGAGCGGGACGCTGTCGTGTTGTACTTGAACATAAAAAAATAAAATCATTATTGATTCTAAAAGAAAGAAAAAAACTAATAAAAAAGTTGAAAAACAAGCCAAACCAATCGTCGTTCGAGTCGTGACCTTCTTGAATTCTTTAAATTACGCCAGTGAAATTGCCTGACGAAGGGACCTCGTCTTTGGTGAAATCTCTCAAAGGATCCACAACTGCATCAAAAGCATCATCAAGTTTAAAACATGCGTAAATTTTTATATATATATCTGATAGAAATATTAATACAACGAGAATTACGAAAATATCATAAAATCAAAAAATCTGACAAGTAAAAAAGGAATCAGATTTCATATTAAAAGAACATTAAAACTACCTAGTCTTCAACTTCTCTTCCGCTTTCATCTTTTGGTGTCATACCTTCAAAATTGCATTGATAAGTGATAGGATAGTGCCCAGCAAGCCAGTTCAACTAGCTTGTAATAGGTCTATTCTGTATGAAACAATCTTTGATTTTATAATAATACGCACGTTTAATTATATGTGTATAAGGATAAACAATGGCCAACTTCATCTCTCGCGAATACATTTAAGCGATTGGTTGAAACACTTAGGTTACATTAGACTATGGGACGATTCACTTCAGTACTGAGTGCAATCATGAAACAGTCTCAAAGGTCGTAACCTTAAAACTGTTCCAAGTCATAGATTCCGAACGAGACGGGGTATCGTAGGAATCGCCAAGACTTGTACAAATATGCATGATTCACATGGAGTGAATTTATAGCGTTTCATGAGCAAGGCATTTGAGGCCAGTGCATATGAGTAGGTGGATCAATGGAAGATTGAACGCATCGAACGACCCGAACAGAGAAACCCATTGTGGAAGCGCATGTCGCATATCGGTGATGGGATGTTTCTCAAGGATTATAATAGTGTACGATTTAGTCCTTTGACTTGAGGTGCTAGGGTGAATTCGGTGCATGAAAGTGCGTACTTAGATCTAGGTATAGGTCACTTAGCTTGATCATAACATGCCTAGGTTGGGTGCGTATGGACATGTACGCGAGTAGTTAGTACCAATATGGAATCTATTGACTCATCGTAATGGATGAGAGAATTTTCTATACGATTCTTAGATAATATATCCGAGAAACCCGTGGCCCGGTCGATGACGGATTTGGAAAGAGGTTTCCAAATTTAGCAGTCACACTGGAATATTATCCTGAATTAGAAAGGATAGTTATCGAGATAAATTTAGAGGTGCCGATCAATTCACACACCCTAAGTCTTGATCGGGAATATTAGTCGATAGAGGGACCGTATGTACATGGTAATTATATGAGACGAGGTTCACAAGTATCAATTCACCTGAAGTTGGGCTTCATGGGCTTGTGGCTAGACATCGACCATGAAGTGTGGGTACTCCTGAGTTAATAGAGGATTTGATTCTAGGAGTGGTCAATTAAAGGTTGTTTAATTGACCGGAGCAATTTATTGTTCATAAATTAAATCACGAAGAATTCGTGGGCCTGCTGCCAATTGATGGTGAACCCAGAGGGTCACACACAATACAATTGGACGGTGACTGTTGAAAAAGGACATAAAAGGAATTAATTGATTTAAAGGTAATTAAATCAATTAAATGAATTAAAGTATTAATTCAAGTGGGTGTTTAATTAATTGGTTTACTTAATTAATTAAATACTTAATTAAGTTGCTAATTAATTATATAAAAAAAATATTGATTTATTTGGATTGGACATTTAATTAAAGTAGTTAACTAAATGAAAGGCTTGCAAGACATGGGCCTTTAATTAAAAGCCCATAAGGAGTCTTGCAAACCTAGGTCAAATAGAAGTCTATAAATAAAGTGCTACCAGAGCTCAGAAAGCTAACACCCTAGCAGAAAAAACCCCAAGCTCCTTCTCTGACCTAGCCGCCCCCTCTCCCTGCGCCGCCCCTAGCCGCCGCCGCCTCCTCTTGGCCGTGAGCTGCTACGCCGCCGTCGCACCACCTCCCTTGTTCCACCGTGGTAGATCTTGCCTTGCCAAGTAGATCTGCACAGTCCTGCAACAACAAATCTCCTAGATCCAGTTCTGAGCCTAAGACTAGGAGGTGTTACCAGAATCCAGTTGGTGTGGACTATCTTTGGAGGTGAGACATTTGGATCACTTCTGTGAACCAGATCCAGATTCAGAATCAGAACTGAAGGTTGCCACCACCTTGCCTGTGGTGAGGTAAATCGCAAAAACTCCCTTGTTTAAATTCATTGTGTGTTTTTGTTTCATGCTTTAGTATATATAATTTGGAGATTCAAATATGGGACCTTGGATTCTTCGAAAAATTTTAAATTCCGCACTGTATGTTGTTCTGACAATCGAGGCAACCCAACCACTATCCCAACAGTGGTATCAGAGCCAACTCCAACATTATTATACGAAAAGCCTGAACATAATGTGTTTCATCGTATATGTTTAATTATGTATATGTAAACACGTGATAATTATGTTCTGTAAATTGATTCTTACTTGTTATGACTAGATCTATGATTGGGTAAAACTGCTTTTTCAGATCTGTGCCGTTTTTATAGTTTTTGAAAACTTCAGGACTTTTATGCAAAGTAATCGCAAATTAGGGTTTCAAGAGCTGAAAATTAAATTTTTTCGAATCTGGAAATTTCAAAATTGCTGGACTGTTTTGCAAATCTGGTCGCACGTATTTTGGGGTCATTTTGTAATTTCCGAAAGTTTGGGGACTATTTTGCAATTACCGAAAATTCAGGGAAAAATCAAAAATTTTCAGAATTCAAAAATTTTATTTTCTGGTAGCTGCCCGAATCTGCTCAGGGGTGTTTTTGTAACTTTTTTAAAGTTTTGGGGTCAAAATGCAATTTTCGAAAGTTGAGGGGCGAAAATGCAATTTTCAAAAGTTGAAAAACAGAATCTGAATTTGAGCAGAAAATTTATTTTTGTTTTCCCGGATATTCATTTTGTCATAATTAGTAGTGACTAAAAAATAAGAATCATAGGAAGTTAGTTTTAAAAGGTAGTTTTAAAATTAAGAAAGAAATAGGTAAAAGTAGTTTGTGTGTTTCTTGCTCTATGTGAATTGTTTACGTGGTTTTTGATCGAGACGAGCCTTGACCTTAGGTTAGATGTGATTGGTTTAATTTATTGTTTGGTTTTTATTGGGCCTGCGAGCCTATTATGGTTTTTTGGGCCACTTTGAGCTTTGTAATAGAATAGGGCTTTACTGCTTTCCTAGATTAGGATGGAGGCCCGTTTACAAGCAAGGTGGGAGCCTAAGAAGATATGAAGGCCATGTATGCATGGTACATTGTGTAATAGCATAGGCCTATTTTGCCAACCCTTTAGATTGACCAATAGGGCCAACATCATTGGCTCGATGATGGCCTGCATAGGAGGCTCCCGATCGAAAACATATTGTGGTAGTATGCATGCTAGGCTTGTATGTCTTTTATTTATTTGTCGATTTATATTTAGCTTGTATGAGATGCGCGCTAGAATTTAGATCGTAATAAAACATAAAAGCATAACTGAATCGGTGAGATCTCGAGGAGAGTTAGCATAACTTTCAAACCAGAAATTCCCCTCTCGAATCAAATATTAAGTCAATTGGGTACATTTAAAATGAGGTTTTAAAGATCCAAGCCTTCCATCAATAGGAACTAGTGTGAGTTGTCTACTTATTGACGGAGGTGATCCAGAGTCTGGCACCCGAGTCAAAGAAAGGGGCAATACACGAAACTCCTTGATTCTTGTTTTTAACTAAACTCGACAAGGGTGAGGACTGGTCGGGATGTGAAGATCGACCGATAGCTAGTTACGGAGAATTCACGACCGGACCCGTTGCTCATCATGATTGATGGGTTTTACTTAACGATTAGTAGCATTTATGATGTAGCAGTGCTAGATAAATGTGAAAACCGAGACAAAATAGCTTGAAGGTTGTGGAGTAACACAATTGGTAAAAGTATACCTACCCGGAGAATTAATTGTATGGCCACGAGTCGTGGATGCAATTAATTGCTGCTGGGACGTCAAGACCTACTAGGAATTAAATTTCCCGAGCAATTTAAGGGGTAATTGTTTCGATAAAATAGTGCGAGAACTTTTTCGAAAACAAGTCCAAAATTCGATAATTATAAGTATTAGACATAAGATCAGTTAGCTAAACGTTGTCTTCTTTCCATTTGTAGATATTAAGTACAATGTCTAAGAATCCATTATTTGTTATCCTCGACGCAAACAAATTGAATGGCTCAAATTTTGTCGACAGGCTAAGAAATCTCAGAATTATCCTCGACTCCGAGCAACGAAGCTATGTGCTCGACACACGCATGCCTGCTGCACCCGCAGCACGAGCTAGTGAGGAACAACGAACCGCCCATGCTAAAAGGGTTGATAATGATCTTCAGGTTCGATGTCTCATGCTAGCCTCAATGTCGAATGAACTGCAGAAACAGCATGCTGAAATACCGCTTGCTAGAGATATACTTCTCCACCTCCAGCAGCTGTTTGGAGAAAGGTCTCGCACCGAAAGGTTCGCGACCACTAAGGAGCTGTTTTATCTCAAGATGGCTGAGGGAAGCAGTGTCAAGGATCACTGTCTATGATTCATCAAACTGGTTGAAAAACTGGGGCGATTGGACGTAGATTTGCGCGCTGATCTTATCACTGACCTCCTCCTCCATACGCTGCCCCGTTCTTTTGACCAGTTCGTGTTGAACTTCAACATGGAGGATAGAACCCTCGCTCTTCACGAACTGACCAATTTGTTGGTAACGGCAGAAGCGACTCTCAAGAAAGAGAAGCCGGTAATGATTGCACACCAATCGAAGGCTGCAAAGCCCAAGAAAGGTAAGAAGAAGAAGAAGGTGTTCTCTCGAAGGCAGTCACAAAGATGGTTGAAAAGAAGCGCAAGAGCCCAGAAGACGAATGTTTCCACTGCAAGAAAGCAGGGCACTGGAAAAGGAACTGCCCAGACTACCTAAAGATGAAATTGGTAGCCAAAGGTATTTTCTTGGTTGATGTTAATATTTCTATTAACTGTGCATCGTGGGTGTTAGACACCGCAGCAGGTTCTCATATCTGCAATGATTTGCAGGTGATGGGAGCAGTAAGATACCTGAAGCCCGGGGATAGAATCCTGCGTTTTGGAAACGGAGCTAGGATCGCCGCTGAGGCTATAGGTGACGTGGAATTAGTTTTAGGAAATTTTACTTTGGTTTTAAGGGATTGTCTGTACGTACCAAACATTATTAATAACATCATTTCTATTCCTATGTTGGATATTGATGGTTTTAATTTTTCCATTCAAAATGGAGCTTTTTGCATATTTAAAGGTGATTTAATGTATGCTCGTGGTACTTTGATAGATGGTCTGTATTCCCTAGAACCTATAAATTCCAACGCCATGCACATTCAATCTAGAAAAAGAAAATATGATAATCAAACTCCACAACTTTGGCACGCTAGACTTGGACATATTTCCAAGAGTAGGATTTTAAACGTTGGTTTCCTCTAAGGCTTTTGAAATAATGAACTTGGATGAACTCCCAACTTGCGAATCCTGTCTCAAAGGAAAGATGACCAAATCACCCTTCACAGGGAATCCCGAGCGAACCAAGCAAACATTGGATTTAATCCATACTGACGTTTGTGGACCATTGAGTGTCAATGCGAGAGGAGGATTCTCTTACTTCGTAACATTCACCGATGATTTTAGTCGTTATGGATATGTGTATCTTATGAAACACAAATCCGAAACTTTTAAGAAATTCAAAGAGTTTCGAATGGAGGTTGAGAACCAACTTGGACATAGTATTAAAGCACTTGGATCTGACAGAGGTGGTGAGTACTTAAGCCAAGAATTCCTTGTTTATCTAAAAGAGAATGGAATTCTCGCACAGCGAACTCCCCCTAGGACGCCCCAACTCAATGGAGTGTCTGAGCGGAGGAATCGAACTTTGTTAGACATGGTTCATTCCATGATGAGTTTCACTGATCTTCCCTTTTTCGTTTTGGGGATTAGCCCTATTAACTGCCTCGAAGATACTAAACATAGTACCTTCGAAGTCAGTGCCAACGACACCTTACCAAGTATGGTATGGTAAAGCACCCGTGTATTCATACTTACGAGTATAGGGATCTCCTGCGTATGTAAAGAACAAAAAGGGAGATAAGCTAGATAGTTGATCTAGTTTGTGCAAATTTGTAGGGTATCCAAAGGAATCCATTGGATACTTGTTCTTCGATCCTAAAGAACGTAATACGTTCATGTCTAGGAACGCCCACTTCTTGGAAGAGAATTTCCTCACCAACCGAAATGGGACAATCGTAGAACTTGATGAAGTCCAGGAATCGGACCCATCCCCACAAACAGTGGGAGCTGAACTAGAATTTATTGAACCTACTAGTACACCTACTCTTCGAAGGTCTGATCGAATTCGTAAGGAGCCAGAGCGATTTGGTTTCATTCACGAAAACAAGAAAGTTGATGGTGATCCAAAGACCTATCAAGAAGCGATGTCAGACATAGACTCGGGTGCGTGGCTCGAAGCCATGCAATCCGAAATGGATTTCATGCATTCCAACAAGGTTTGGACCTTGGTCGATCCACCTGAGGGAACTATCCCTGTAGGATGCAAATGGATCTTCAAGCGTAAGCTTGGAATGAATGGAGAGGTATTAACTCATAAAGCTCGCTTAGTGGCGAAAGGATATTCTCAAAGGCCTGGAATAGACTATGAGGAAACCTTCTCTCCCGTGGCGACGTCAAAATCCATTCGGATACTACTTGCCATAGCCGCGTGGCATGACTATGAAATATGGCAAATGGACGTAAAGACCGCCTTTCTCAATGGAGACATTGACAAGGAGATCTTTATGCAACAACCTGAAGGTTTTGCGTCCAAAGGAAGTGAGCACAAATTGTGTAAACTTCAAAGGTCAATCTATGGCCTCAAACAGGCGTCCCGAACCTGGAACATACGATTTGATGAGACGGTCAAAGCATTTGACTTCATAAAAAACTTATATGAACCTTGTGTGTACAAGAAGAATAGTGGGAGCTCGATACAATTCATTGTTTTGTACGTCGATGACATTTTGTTAATCGGAGACGATATCAAGATGTTAGCGCAGACTAAAGCGTGGTTATCCGCGCAGTTTTCCATGAAAGATATGGGAGACGCATCTTACATATTAGGAATACGTATCTATAGGGATAGATCGAAGAAGATGATAGGACTCTCCCAATCTCAGTACATAAACACAATTTTGAAGAGATTTAAAATGGAAGAATCCAAGAGAGGATTGCTTCCAATGAGACATGGTATCTCTCTTTCTAAGTCAATGTGCCCTACAATCGACGAAGAAAAGATGAGAATGTCTCTCATACCTTATGCCTCTGCTATAGGAAGCATAATGTATGCTATGTTGTGTACTCGACCAGACATAGCAAACGCTCTAAGTGTAACGAGCCGCTATCAGTCAAATCCAGGCGAAGAGCACTGGACTGCCGTAAAAGCAATCCTAAAGTACCTGCGAAGGACTAAGGATATGTTTTTGGTCTACGGTGGTAGTGGAGAACTGAAACTTGAAGGATTCACTGATTCGAGTTTTCAGTCTGACGTGGATGATTTTAAACCCAACTCTGGATACATATTCCGCATCAATGGTGGAGCAGTCAGTTGGAAAAGCTATAAGCAGTCTACCACTGCGACTCAACCACAGAAGCAAAATATATCGCAGCATCAGATGCGGCAAAAGAAAGTGTATGGATGAAAAACTTCATCCAAGAATTGGATGTTGTTCCTAGCATTGCTTAACCTGTAGTCGTCTTTTGTGACAACAACGGGGCGATAGCTCAAGCGAAGGAGCCGAGATCACACCATCAATCCAAACACGTACAGAGGAAATACCATGTGATCAGGGAGATCATTGGTAGAGGAGACATCCACATGGAGTATGTCAAATCGGAAGACAACGTAGCTGACCCACTAACTAAGCCACTTTCACAAAAGGCGTTCGAAGGACATCTAGAAAAGATGGGTCTTAGAAACATAGGTTAATGGCTTTAGGGCAAGTGGGAGATTGATAGGATAGTGCCCATCAAGCCAGTTAACCTAGCTTGTAATAGGTCTATTATGTATTAATCAATCTTTGATTTTATTATTATACGCACGTTTAATTATATGTGTATAAGGATAAACAATGGCCAACTTCATCTCTCGCGAATACATTTAAGCGATTGGTTGAAACCCTTAGGTTACATTAGACTATGGGACGATTCACTTCAGTACTGAGTGCAATCATGAAACAGTCTCAAAGGTCGTAACCTTAAAACTGTTCCAAGTCATAGATTCCAAACGAGACGGGGTATCGTAGGAATCGCCAAGACTTGTACAAATATGCACGATTCACATGGAGTGAATTTGTAGCGTTTCATGAGCAAGGCATTTGAGGCCAGTGCATATGAGTAGGTGGTTCAATGGAAGATTGAACGCATCGAACGACCCGAACAGAGAAACCCATTGTGGAAGCGCATGTCGCATATCGGTGATGGGATGTTTCTCAAGGATTATAATAGTGTACGATTTAGTCCTTTGACTTGAGGTGCTAGGGCGAATTCGGTGCATGAAAGTGCGTACTTAGATCTAGGTATAGGTCACTTAGCTTGATCATAACATGCCTAGGTTGGGTGCGTATGGACATGTACGCGAGTAGTTAGTACCAATATGGAATCAATTGACTCATCGTAATGGATGAGAGAATTTCCTATACGATTCTTAGATAATATATCCGAGAAACCCGTGGCCACGGTCGATGACGGATTTGGAAAGAGGTTTCCAAATTTAGCAGTCACACTAGAATATTATCCTGAATTAGAAAGTATTGTTATCGAGACAAATTTAGAGGTGCCGATCAATTCACACACCCTAAGTCTTGATCGGGAATATTAGTCGATAGAAGGACCGTATGTACATGGTAATTATATGAGACGAGGTTCACAAGTATCAATTCACCTGAAGTTGGGCTTCATGGGCTTGTGGCTAGACATCGACCATGAAGTGTGGGTACTCCTGAGTTAATAGAGGATTTGATTCTAGGAGTGGTCAATTAAAGGTTGTTTAATTGACCGGAGCAATTTATTGTTCATAAATTAAATCACGAAGAATTCGTGGGCCTGCTGCCAATTGATGGTGAGCCTAGAGGGTCACACACAATACAATTGGACGGTGACTGTTGAAAAATGACATAAAAGGAATTAATTGATTTAACGGTAATTAAATCAATTAAATGAATTAAAGTATTAATTCAAGTGGGAGTTTAATTAATTGGTTGACTTAATTAATTAAATACTTAATTAAGTTGCTAATTAATTATATAAAAGAAATGCTGATTTATTTGGATTGGGCATTTAATTAAAGTAGTTAATTAAATGAAAGGCTTGCAAGACATGGGCCTTTAATTAAAAGCCCATAAGGAGTCTTGCAAACCTAGGTCAAATAGAAGTCTATAAATAGAGTTCTACCAGAGCTCAGAAAGCTAACACCCTAGCAGAAAAAACCCTGAGCTCCTTCTCTGACCTAGCCGCCCCCTCTCCCTGCGCCGCCCCTAGCCGCCGCCTCCTTCTCTTGGCCATGAGCTGCTACGCCGCCGCCGCACCACCTCCCTTGTTCCACCATGGTAGATCTTGCCTTGCCAAGTAGATATGCACAGTCCTGCAACAACAAATCTCCTAGATCCAGTTCTGAGCCTAAGACTAGGAGGTGTTACCAGAATCCAGTTGGTGTGGACTATCTTTGGAGGTGAGACATTTGGATCACTTCTGTGAACCAGATCCAGATTCAGAATCAGAACTGAAGGTTGCCACCACCTTGCCTGTGGTGAGGTAAATCGCAAAAATTCCCTTGTTTAAATTCATTGTGTGTTTTTGTTTCATGCTTTAGTATATATAATTTGGAGATTCATTTATGGGACCTTGGGTGCTTCGAAAAATTTTAAATTCCGCACTGTATGTTGTTCTGACAATCGAGGCAACCCAACCATTATCCCAACAATAAGGACATCATCTTAATTACTTTCAACAACGACAAAAACACATGAATTCAACTTAAACCCTAAAGCCCAATCAAGTAAAATATATGTACCTCTATTCACTTTAATAGGGAACAATTACTAACACACTAATCACTTGGAATAATTGGTAGGGCTCTTTTTAACACACTACTCGAATAGGAGGTAAGAGGTAGTATTAAACTCAAATACTTAAACACTAACTAACACGCAAATTACCTGAAGCCATTTCTAAAAGCTAGTGTTCAACTCAAATACATAATAAAAACTAGAACTGAAAATAAAACTATGAAATAACTAATGCGGAATAAAAACCATAATATTAATCTGAACCCAAAAACCCACACTAACAAAAAATAATGGAGATTACCAATTGAAACCAAACCAATATGAATCAGAATCGTTAAAAAAAAAGCACAACAAAATATGCGAGAAACATATCACAACCCAACAACATATATTGTAAGAGCTCATATAAATCACAAAGAACAAGAAGCCAATACCTTTACGATCGAGCAATGAAGAAATCAGCAACTGAACACCTAAAAATCCCCAAGAGACAGAAGAAAAAATTAGCCATACATGAAATATATTGACCGAAACTAAAACCCAGCAAAGAAGAAAACATTCTTGCAGAATAAGTAGTTATATGAAAGCATGGAAATGGAGCCAAAAATATGAAGCCAGAACATGCCTTGAACACACCCCACCGAAGAAGTACCCAGGCAAGATAAAGACTACCATATAACACAATATCCAAACACCAAGAACATATATAAGAGATTTGAAATACAGCCAAAAATATGAAACCTAAGAAAAACAAATTTATAGAAAATAAGAACAAATACTACAAAAGCATTATAACAGTACATAAACAAGCAAGAAATTAGAGAAGACACAACTCTAACCATGGAATTAGCCTCACTGTTAAAAAAAAGGGGGGGGGGGGGAAGGAAAAGAAACCTAAATAAATTAGCACAAGAACAGGCAAATCACATCCAAAACCACTACACAATGGCAAAACCTAGGTCTATATAATTTCATCTAGAAAATATAAAAATAAAATAAAAATAAAGAAAAATAAAATATCCATAGCTCATCATGACATTAAAACTACAATTTTACCCTACATGCCATGGCAGGTCGGCGCAGAAAAGGCCTTGTTTCCAAAACAGGTGAGAAAGTGTCTGAAGGGCAAATTAGACAAATTTCTTCTGGGAACCAAAAATTGACTAAAACACACGTGGGAAGAGAGAAGAAAAGAAGGCACTCGTGCATGGAAGCAATCCGACCGGTGGTTGAAGACTGTGGAAAGAAAGGAACGATCAAAGTCGTTGAGAGGAGCTTGGGAAAATAATCAGTTGGGCAAAATCAAATTATTCTGAAGAAGTGAGGAACATCCCATGTGAGAGAAGGACCCAAATTCGGAGAAATCAATAAATTGCGGCAAGCAGGAGCTGGAAATTGAGAGAAGAGATGGAGAGAAAAGGGAAAAGTCTGAATGCCTGAGATAAGAAATTAAAATTGAAATTGAATGTACAAAAGGTACAACAAGCGTACAAATTAAACAACAGGTCATATTTCAAAGCAACGCCGTATTCTGCCCGTGGGATTTAAAAAAAAATTAAAACGGGGTGCAAACGACGTCGTTTTGAGTTTGGGGGACAAATAAAAAAAATAAGAAAAGTAGGCTCATAGAGGGAGGGGAGGGGGATCCTCAAGGGAATAGTAGGCTAAGCATGTCGAAAAAACACTGTAGCATAGGAGGGATCCTCCTTTATACGTAGTAATATATATCATTTTATGTAGTCCACTGCTCCTAAAAAATTCCCTTATCAATTGTAAAATGAATAGTTTATTTTCTTTTAAGGTATTGTCTTCTCCATGTTATTTTCTTTATTTAGTGCATTCTACCTCTTTTCTTTTAGTGTACTATTGTATTGTTTCAAAAAATGTCATTGTTAATAATTGTAAAAACGATGCGAACTTCAAATATTTTGTAATACCATTTTTCCTAATTATTTTCTTTATTTGGTACATTACTCCAAAAATCCCCCCCCCCCCCCAAAAAAAAAACTGGTCTAGCTCCGCCACTTCTTGTCCAGGTCATAATATTCATTGTCCAGTTCATTTTGTCCCAAATCATTTTCACGTATATGAGCTAATTTTCTTTTGAACACGAAACTACTGTATTAACCTTGTAAATTATGAAATGCGAACAGATGCAATCGCCCACTCTGTAATCAGTTTTTATTTTCTCCAATATTTCCCAAAATTCTCAAGGAAATAGGTCGGGTGTTCTACATTATAGTGGCTACGCTTGTGTATTACTACTTGATAACATGATTCTGCAAAGGCGGCACTTTCAGACATTAAACCATGAGTATTGAAGCTCGGGTCTAGAGGAGTACTATAGCGTAAGAATTTCTTAAAAATGTGAAGAAACGTGGTTGGAATCGTGATCTGAATTTTTCAAAGAAAAAGGTTTCAATCAACGGAATGTAAAATCAATTATGCGTATGTGTAAGCGGCGACGAAGAAACAAAACTCCTTAGCTAATTCCGGCAAAAAGAAACCGTAGAACAGTGGTCTATCAAAACCTGGAACTATTTTTGTGATTTTTGTATATTAATTGAACAATTAAAATTAGATAGAATAGTAACTTGGGGAAAAAAAGAGATATAGAGACAGAAGAGAGAAAGGAGACAAGAAACAAAATTGTAATTTCATTCATAAGGTTTCAAATCATATCTCTGCCATAAATATAATTCCCCATAACAATTTGAAAACTTATAGGATAGAGTCCAACAAACAAATTCATTTTAACTTGTAATAGGACTATTCTGTAAAACAACATTTGATTCAATGAATAATACGCACGTTTATTTATAATTTTATAGAATGAACAATGGTGAACTTCATCTCTTGCAAATACATTTATGCGATCGGTTCAAATTCTTAGATCACGTTCGACTATGGGATGATTCACTTCAGTATGAGTGAAATCATGAAATAGTCTCTAAGTTCGTGATCTTAAAACACGTTTCAAGTCATAAATTCCGAACGAGATGAGATCGAAGGAATCGCCAAAATTTGTACGATTATGCATGATTCACATGGAGTGAATTTTCAGTGTTTCATGAACAAGACATTTGATGTCAGTGCATAAGAGTAGGTGGATAGATAGGGGATCGAACGCATCGAATGACCCGAACATAGACTTATCGATGATGGGATGTTTCTCAAGACTTATAATAGTGTACGATTTAGTCCTTAGACTTGCAATACTAGGGCAAATTCGGTGCTCGGTTGTACATACTTCGATTTAGGTGCCGGTAATTTAGCCGATCATTGTGTGCCTACTTTGGTGCGTATAGTCATGTAGGCAGATGATAAGTATCAATATGTCAAGGTATGGACCTCGGTTGATCCACCCGAGGGAGAGAAAACTATCCCTGTAGGATGGATCTTCAAAAACAAGCTTGGAATGAATGGAGATGTTCTAACTCATAAGGCTCGGTTAGTTGTGAAAGGTTATTCTCAGAGGCCTGATATAGACTATGAGGAAACTTTTTTTCCAGTTGTGATATCGAAATCCATTCGGATGCTTTTAGCCATAGCCGCATGGCAAGACTACGAAATATGGCAAATGGATGTAAATACCGTCTTTCTCAATGGAGTAATTGCTAATGAGATCTTTATGCAACAACCCTAGGGCTTTGCATCCAAAGGAAGCAAGCATAAAGTATGTAAACTTTAAAGGTCAATTTATGGCCTTAAACAGGCATTCGAACCTGGATCATACGATTTGATGAAGGCGTTTGGTTTCATCAAGAAAGTATTCGAGCCATGTGCGTACAAGAAAATTAGTGAGAGTTCGGTACAATTTACCGTATTATACGTCGATGATATTTTTTTGATTGGGGACGATATCAGAATGTTAGCATAGACGAAAGCGTGGTTATCCACTTCTCCATGAAAGATTTGGGAGAGGCATCTTACGTATTGAGGATACGTATCTATAGAGATAGATCGAAGAAGATGTAGGACTCTTCCAATCTCAATAAAATAACACGACACTGAAAAAATTCAGTATGAAAGAATCCAAGAAAGGATTGCTTCCAATGAGACATGGAATATCTCTTTCCAAGTCAATGTGCCCTACAAGTGATGAGGAAAAGAAGAGAATATCTCTCATACATTATGCCTCTGTTATAGGCAACATAATGTATGCGATGTTATGTACTAGACCTGACATAACACACGTTCTAAGTGTCGCGAGCCGCTTTCAGTCAAATCCAGGCGAGGAGCAGTGGATTGCCATAAATGAAAATTTTAAGTACTTGAGAAGGACTAAGGACATGTTCTTGGCCTACGGCAGTAGCGGAGAATTGAAACATGAAGAATTCACATATTCAAGTTTCCAGTCCGATGTGGATGATTATAAGTCCAATTTTGGATATATATTTCGCCTCAATGGCGCATCGGTGAGTTGGAAGAGTTCCAAGCAATCCACCATTACTGACTCAACCATTGAAGCAGAATATATTGCAGCATCACATGCGGCAAAGCAATGTGTTTGGATGAGAAACATCATCCAAGAGTTGGACGTAATACCTAGCATTATGGAACCTGTAGTAGTCTTCTATGACAACAACGGGGCTATCGCTCAAGCAAAGGAATCGAGATCACACCACCAGTCTAAATACGTGATGAGGAAATACCATGTGAATAGGGAAATCATTGGTAGATGAGACATTCATATGGATCGTGTCGACTCAGAAGACAACATAGTTGATCCACTAACGAAGCCTCATTCGCAAAAGGTGTTCCAGGGACATCTTGTAAAGATGGGTCTTAGAAGTATTTGTGATTGGCTATAGGACAATTGGAAGATTGATAGGATAGTGCCCAGCAAGTCAATTCATTTTAGCTTGTAATAGGACTATTCTGTAAAACAATCTTCGATTCAATGAAGTAAATTTGTAGTGTTTCATGAACAAAATATTTGATGTCAGTGCATATGAGTAGGTGGTTCGATAGGGGATCGAACGCATCGAACGATCAGAACAAAGAGACCCATTGTGGAAGCACATGTTGCATATCAGTGATGGGATGTTTCTCAAGACTTATAATATTATATCATTTAGTCCTTAGACTTGAGATACTAGGGCGAATTTGGTTCTCGGGTGTACGTACTTTGATTTAGGTACTGGTCACGTAGTCTGATCATTGTGTGCCTGCTTTGGGTGCATATAGTCGTGTAGAAGGGTGGTTAGTATCAATATGGGATCTACCGACTCATCGTAATGGATGAGAGAATTTTATTTACATTCTTCGATAATATATTCCGAGAAATCCATGGCCATGGTAGGTGATGGATTTGGAAAGGATTTTTCAAATTTATCAGTCACATTGGAATTAATATCCAGAATTAGAAAGTATATAATCGAGATAATTAGAGGTGCCAATCAATTCACACACCCTAGGTCTCGAACAAATTAAGTTGATAGAAGGACCGTATGTATATGGTAGCTATAAGAGGTGTGGTTCACAAGATCAATTCATCTGAAGTTAGGCCTTATGGGCTTGTGGCTAGAAATCGACCATGAGGTGTGGGTACTCCTAATTTAATAAGGAGATTAATTCTGGAGTGTCAATTAAAGTGTTTAATTGATCGAAGCATTAATTGCTCGTAACTAAATCACGAATGGTTCGTGGGCCTGCTTCCAATTGATAGTGAACCTATGATACTACTTGTTATCCTTTGATATGCTTCAACTTTCCAACAATCTTGATTACCTAGAAATCTCCAGATATGGCGGCTACCACTTGCTAATTGTACCAGCTGTTGATATCATTCGTTGTTGATTAATACCACTTGCTGGAACACACTTGTTGGTAAGACCACTCGTTGAACTTGTTGAAATTAGCAAGGACATTCAACTCATGTTTGTCACCACACATGTGCTTCACTTGCAAAATAGATGATTGTTTTGGTACCCCTTTTTTATTGGGTCCTGCAAGGTTAGTATAGCCTTTGACAAGTGATGATCTTGTGACTTCATCATGAAACAATGCTCATGATAAAAACAGTGCTCATAAGCAAGGTAAGATGCATGATGTAAGTGATAAGGATGAGTTAGGTAATGTGAATGGAAAACAACACAGTGCACATGATAAACATGATGATGTAGATAACCATAGTGCACGTCATAATTAGGGGTGGGCGTTGGGTTCGGGTAACCCAAACCCGATTCGTTCCGTTTTTAAATACCCGAACAAGACATGTATTTTTTGGGTTTGGGTAACCGAACTTGAATACCCGTATTTTATTATAGTAATACGGGACGAATTTGGGATTGGTCTCTCCAACCCCGAATACCCGAACCCGCATATATAATATTATTATTATATAATTTATGCACTTTAGTTATATAATTAATTAACATTATCTAATAAATAAACTTTTTTACTTTATCCTAATATTCCTTTTAAATATTTCATTAGTTATTAGTAATCAATATTATGGGTCATTATATGAATTTAGACTTTTAGTTATTTTAGAAATTTATATCTTTTGCGTAATTTAAGTGTGGGCTTGGATAAATTATTTTGGTATCAATTATAGATAGTATTTGAATTGGATTTTTCTTATTGAGACTCAATATTGATCGTATTTTATCATTTGCTCATTATATGATTTTACTTTGTGATCGTATTTGGATATATTTGAAATATTCATTATGATGAATTCATGATATGTTTAATGTAATAATGGTTAAAAGTTATACGATTTATAGCAAAAGAAAAATGACGAAATATAATTACGTAATATTGTAATATTATTTTATTAGGTGGATGAAAAATTGATGAATAAAAATAATATGGGACCTGTAATCCCGTCCCGTCATGTCCGCAGTAATTTGGGTACCCACTTCCGGGTAACCAATTTATTACGGGGCAGGTTTGGATGAGAAGTGTCAATCCCGAAATTTATTATACCTATATCTCTAGCCCCGAACCCGTCCCAAACCCGCCCATGCCCACCCCTAGTCATAATAACAATTATCATAATATGACTCATATTCTTGCCAATTATTTTTTTTTGATAGATACATTGTTGCCTCATTTTCTTACCTGAGTTACCTAATAACTCTCCTATAGGTTCATCAGACTTAACATTTTTAATTTAATCCTATCAGCAGCATCTTTCAACTTACTCGGCTAATGAGTTTAACTAGTATGTTTAGTCTTAAGTTGCTTACTAGGTTTCCTGATCTTTTGAGCTTCACTAGGCCTTTTCTCTTTAGCCTCTTCTTTCTTTTTAAAGAATGATGCAATTACTTCTTTCTAATTCATTTGTATTTTCTATAGGAATTGCATACTCAGCTTTTAGAGTTTCATTCTCATGCTCAAATTTTTTATAGTCAGCTAATTTTTTTGATGTTTTTCAACCTGAAGTTTCAGTTATCTGTTTTGCTCTTTTCAGCAGAGTCATTTCTTCCTTAAGCTTGACGAATGCACCAACAATATTTGAATTAGTAATTAACATTTGTTCAAACGATTCAAATAGTACATTTCATGGCTGATATGGTATCTAAGCTGATAGAAAATTGCACTTCTCCTTAGACAGTGTTACCATGAAACGGTACTTTATGATGATGGCTATTTACTATGGTTATGAGATAAACTGCTCTGTAATCATTTGGTATATTCTGGCAAACTTTCACCAGAAGAAGCAGACTAACCATAGGATTACTTTGAGCTATTTGTTTCTGAATCTGGGTTGTGGAATGACTCATGGGAAAGTCATTCACAATGCCAAGGCAATGTCAAATTATCAAACAGTCAAGGTAGGGTCAAAAAGGAAGACTGATGAAGAAGAGGTTGAGGAGGCTAAGGAGAAGGCTCCTGCTAAGAAAAGGAAAGTGTCTGTTCAAACAGCTAAACCTGTTGTTCAAGCCAGAACAGATAAGAAACAGCAAGCTGATGCTGATGCTATCATAAAGAAGACCACTGATGAAGTCTTGGAGATATCAGCTGGTTCTCCTTCAAGGACAGTGTCAGAAGAAAGAGTTGCTGAAAACGTTGCAAAAAGGACTAGAAGTCAGTTGAGAGACACTGCGGCTTCTAAGCATGTTAAAGAAAAAGTTGCAACAAAGAAGTCTGCTAAGAGGAAGATGGTCTTTGAACCATCTCCTGCTAAATCTGAGAATTTAGTCAGAGAAGGCCCTCAATCAGCTGAGAGGCCAGTTGAAGCTGATAAACCTATTGATGCTGCTGCTGCTAAGATAACTTCTGATGCTGATGCAACAGCTGCACAATAGCAAGCTTCAACATCTGAGGTTTCTGAACCTCAAGATGATCCAGAAGTGAGGATCATTGAACCAAAAGCAGCCATTCCTATCTCATCTACTGCTCCTGAACCTGCTGCTGCTGCTGATAACCTTAAAAAGAAAAAGATTGTCAAGAGAAAGATATTTGCAGCTGAAAAGAAAAGAAGGGAGGATGCCCTTGAAGAGAAAAAGGCTAAGGAGGAACTTGCTGAAGCTATCAGGCTTAGCAAGATTGAAGCAAAGGAGAAGGAAAATGACCCCTGCTGAACGCCAAGCTGCTGAGGAAGCTGAATTGGCTATGGTTCTTGAAATGAGCAAGAAGGATGCTCATGGGCCTCGTCATGCTGGTGGTATAAGGATTGGAGAATCCTTAAAGGGAATAAGGATTCTACCACCAGGCATGAGAGTGAAGAAGTGCCCCTTTAATGTCAAATGGGCTATGAATATTGTAAATGGACATTCTAGTGCCTTTGCCAGATCTGAAGCTGCCTTACAAGAATTTGACAGACAGCTGCAGCAGGCCACTCTGTTCGTCCAGGAGAAGTCTAGATACAACAAGTGGAGAACTTACAGAGTTGATAAATTTGTTGCGGAGCTGAAGGCTTGGGAAGAGTTTGAAGCTGAAGAGAAGTGGGTGCTATAGTTCTTTCAAATTGATTCCATCTCACAAGCCTTAGATCCTGATCACATTAGGGATGTCTTCCACAACCTCACAAGAGGAATTGTCTATAAGGAGGCAAAGAAGATTGAGAAGTCCCTACCTGCTAAGAGGAGAAAAAGTGATGACCTTGTTCAAAGGGCTGTCAAAATTGCTGTCTATCAGGCCTTGGAGAAATGGTCTGAACGTTCAAGATACTTCAAAGGATCTCCAAGTGATCTGCCTTCACGGCCTAGTGTTCAGCAGATTATTTTCGGTGCTGAAGTCAGTGATTACAGAGAGAAAGTGATTAAGGCACCTACTCAGAGTTTCTTGCCTAAAATCACTCAGGTAATCCATCAAACTACTAAAATATCTGATAATGGAATGCCTGAAACTGTTAAGGTAGAGGAACAGTCAACTGTTCAACAAGTTGCTGCCAAGCCTGATGAAGAAAAGGCTCAAGAAGATGCTCAAGTAGAAGCTGGAGCAATTGTTGTTCATCCAACTGTTCAGAAGCCTGCTAAGTATGAACAAAGTGAAGAAAAGACTGAAGAAAACTTAGCAGATATTGAAGTCTACCAAGTTGAGCCATCAGCTTCCACCTCCATTCCAAAAGCTGATAAACATTCACGTCTGATGGAGTCTATTCAGCTGCTGCTGGAACAGACCTTGGATGACAGAATTGGGAAGCTGACAAAGGAGATCAAGGAGATAAAGGAGGAAAACCACCAGACTCAAGAACAAAACAGGAGATTACTGGAGGAAAACAAGAAACTGATCAATGATGTTGCTAATAATCTGCCTGCTGACAACTCTCTTCAACTGATCCAATGTCTGAATGGCATGAATGGAAATATTGAAGACGTGAAGGTTGATATGAATCATCTTCATACAGCTCTTAAACATAATGAAGCTGATATTGCAAATGCCATCAGATCCATCACAAGCTTGATGATGTTGAAATGGAACTCAAAAAGGAATGGGCAGCACACTTGGATGGGATTGCATCAAAGGTCAATAATGAAGTTGCCACTCTGCTACTGAAGTTGGACTACTTGAATGATCAGACCAGCAATCAAGGATCAACACTTAGTCAACTATCATCAAAGCTGGATAACTTGGATGTGAACATACAGAGGATTCGCACTGCTGTAAATCTACAAGCTACTGATTCTCTCCCTGTGGATGATGACAAAAATGGGGAAGAGAAGACAGTTTCTGAAAAAAAAAAGCCGCTCCAGAACCTGAAACTGATCAAGTACCTGAAGACTCTGCTGTTGAAAAGGCTGCTGATGAGAAGCAAATAGAGTCAGTACCTGAACCAGTCAAGGAAACTGAAGAGAAGGCTGAAGTTGAAAAGAATGCAGAAGCTGCTGAAGAAAAGGCTGATGATGCAAATGAAGCAGATGCTGAAGAAGAAGTTGCTGATCAGGAAGAAGAAGAACTAAGGTAACAGTCAAGTCTGATAAAGAATTGGCTGCAACTAAGGACTCATCAGAAGAGCAACTAGATCCTGAGTTGAAGAAACAGAACTTAGAACGCATCAAGAAGAAGCTTGAGGAAGCTAAAGCAGCTGAGGCAGAAAGACTTAGAAAAATGGAAGCTGCTCAGAAAAATCTTCTGGCTGATGAAGCTGATGACGGTGATGATGATGAAGTGGACGACGAAGATGATGAAGAGTTGTTTGAAATAGAAGAAGAGGTGACTGATGAATCAGATCACTAGTGCTTAATTTTCTTGTAATCAGTTTTTCCAAACTTACTTGTATTTTCTTTTATCTGTCTGAAAACTTGTAACTTGTACTCACAAATCTGATATCAATGAAAAGTTCAAGTTTTTCCATCCAATACATCATTTCTATCTCAGAAACTTTTTATGGACAAAAACTTTAATCTAGGTACATGTACTTAGCTGTTAGGTTTTGTCATCATCAAAAAGGGGGAAAGTGTTGGATGAAGATGAAGATCAGAAGACAAGTAATTTAAAGTTTGAAGGGAGGTTTTGATGATTTCCAAAACATCATAACCAGCTAAGTTAGGAAAGCTTAGTTAAAAACCCTTAGAAGAATTTTGATTGAAGTTAAGTATTATCAGACAAGTCAAAATTCAAGATGGTCCAGAAGACTACTGATCTGCTGTTGAAGAAAGAAATCAAACTGGTAAAGATCAGCTGACTCAAATCAGATTTGTTCAAGTTTGGTATCAGCTCTGTTCATGATCAGACTTGTGTTCTCATCAGCCAAGTGGAAAGGATCAGAAAGTATCTCCAACGGTAATAAATGCACTTGGAATAATAAATACTGAAGTTCGAGGGCATTAAAGACAAATGATTGAAGGAAAACCTCGTATCACCTAGGTTCATTAAATGTTGTCTGACAAAAAGTATTGTTTGCAGTACTGTCACTGTGCAGAGAGCCGTTCGCGGAAATTAAGGACCAGTACCCGAGGAATTTGAATTTTGTCTCTCTTCAATGGATATTTTTCAAATCCTGGAGTATAAATAGTTCATGAGACGAAGAGAAGAAGAACAACACAATCTCTGAGAGAAAATCCGAAGCAAAATCTTTAAGTCTCAAGAACAACTCACTTATCAGCTTTGTCATTTGTTGACACAAGCAGAAGTTGAAGATAAAAGAAAAACACATTTTCTGAGTGAAAAACTGTTAGAGTGTTGTGAGAAGTGTAGATCCATCTCTGTGAGTGATCTAACTTCAGTGGATAGGTCTTCTAAGTGATTTCCTATTGTGAGCTTACGGCCAGATTCATTTGTTGTTTTGGCGTAAGTGTTGTATACTGTAAACTTTGTGGTTATAGTATAACCCAAGATATAAGTGACTTGGAAGAGTGGACTAAAGGATTTAAATCCATATAACCACTATAAAAATTCTGTGTGTTTTTACTCTGCATTTTTACTTGCATATTTTCAAGATTGCATAAAAACACTTTACCAGAACTGTTGAAAGATTTTGTGAAAAGAACCTTGTAAAACTGGGGATAAATCTTTCAAGGGGATGTCTTAAGTTAGTACACATTGTGTTGGGTACACATAAGGAACCCCTCTATTTGTCATTGGATTGAAAATGAGAAATGAGATTTCAATCTCAGCCTTTAAAAAATTGGACCGGCTACCTATTAAGTAGGTGATTGAGTTGGGCAGATTTTTTAATTCTTTAAATTAATCAAATATTAATTTAGGACTTTTGGCACTTTGCACCCTGGAATTATAGGATTTTGACACTTTGCACTGTAACTTAAAATTTTTGACACTTTGAACCCTGAAAATATAATTTACTTGGCACTTTGCACCCTAGTGTGTTTTGAAGAAAAAATTAATTGATTAAAGAGTATAATGGTTATTTTCGAATATTTTTGGCACTTTAAACCCTAAAAGTATAGATGTTAATCTAAATTTTACATTGAGAAAATGTTAAAACAAGTTATTATAAAATAAAATAAATTTAGAATAACAAGTTTATGATTGTTGTGCAAAGAAATGACCATTTTATCTCTACATCGCCGACATTCATGAGTGTGGTTTTTTTTAGAAAAATATATTAGGGTGAAAAATGTCATACAAATTATATTTTTAGGGTACAGAGTGCTAAAAAAATTAAATCGAGATGAAAATGCTAATATTTTATAATTGATTTAATTAAAAATCTTAGGGCTCAATTTGATACTCCAAATTGGACTGACTAAACTTTTTTTCTTTCTAAAAAGTGGACTTAATAAACTCATATTTTAAAATTAGGGGTGAATTAACATTTTAATAAATAAATTTTCAAAAATTTCAAACAAGCCCTCAACACCACCACCACCTCCAGCCGGCGGCGACTGGAGTCGCGCCAGTCACGACTGAAATGGTGGTGGTGGTTGAATGAGGTGAGATTTTAGGATATGGAGTTGGAAGGGTTTGGAGGAGATATTGGTTGGAAAGGAAGCTACGGGAAAGGGGAAGGGGGAAGGGGAGAAGGAAAGGTGGGGTGGGGTGGGGGTTTACGGTTGAAATGGGGTTGGTGGTTTGGTAGGGATGAAGACCTTATTTCCAATTCTTTTCTTTTTTTCTTTTTTTCTTTTTTCGTATTATTTAGATAAAAAAATTGGATTTTTTTTTTGTTATTACCTATTAATCAGGTTGTCTTGAATAATAATGACATGTGTCTACTGATTAGGGGGTTCCTTACATGTGCACAATTCAATGGGTTCCTAACTTAAGAATACTCCATCTTTCAAACTATTAAGAGTTTACTTGTGAAAAACACTTTATAAAAATCCGCTGCAAGTACTCTGCTTTTAAAAGTTGATTTTACTGAAATCAGCTAAGTAGTTTAAAGAGAAGTGGTTAACTGTGCTGTTCAAAGATTTGTTCACTGATCAGCTTAGTAAACTTACTGACCTCAACAGCTTAGTCTGCTAACAGTCGAGTAAAAACATTGTAAAGTATAAAAAATTTCAGAGGTCTATTCACCCCCCCTCTAGACCTCATCTGACCACTTGGGACCAACAAGAACTTCGTTCATAATTTTGGTAAATATGGTATCCTTTTGATCAATCGTTTCACCGGACTTGATTTTGAAATTTTCAAACTCCTCAAGAGCCACACTAAGTTGAAGTTCTTTGACAGCGTCGTTTCCTTCGCTTAGCTCACAGACTTTATCCCACATCTCCTTAGTTGTTTTGAGATGCTTGATCTTCTGGAATATGTCTTCATCATGATGAACTTAGCCTCTTTGTCAAGATTAACTAACTTGATTTCTTCGGGAGTAAGTTCATCTAGCTCTTTGTCAAAAGTCTGATCAGGCTGGTCAGCAACCTTCATAGTCTTCTTAAATCTGAATGGTTCTTTTGTAATACATGTAAACATGTTATCATTATAAGCAGCAATAAGGATTTCTATTATGATATTCTAATCTTCAAAGTCCATACGGCCAATGTGAGGAACATGGCTTATGAACTCCATTTTCAAAATATGCGTATTTTTGAAAAAGTTTGAAAAAAAAACATACCTAGAATTAAGTTCGTTCATCAGGCAGAAGATTCAAATGAACAACCTGCTTTAATACCATATGTTGGTCCCAATGTGGTCAGATGAGGTCTAAGGAGGAGGGGTGATTAGACCTTTTTACCTTAATAACTTTTTCTCTCTTTTTCTATGAGACGAGTTCGCTTATCAACAGGGTAAGATGACTAAGCTGATTTTTCAGCAGAGTAGACTACTTAGCTTATTTAGTTTATCAAGCTTATATAATCAGAGTTTCAAACAATGATGCAGCGGATATGTGTATGTATTTTTTAAACAATGTTTTCAATTCAATTCAACTTTAAAGCACAAATAAAATTTTACCCCAAGTTTTAAATTGCTCAATTTAATAGACTCTTTTTCTAAAGTATTTACTTTTCTTATGAAATATGCAATACAAGACAATTAAAGTAAATTACACAAGGAATTTTATAGTGGTTCGGCAGGAACAAATCCCCTTAGTCCGCTATTCTAAATCACATAGATTTAAGTTATACTAGGAACACAAAGTAACCAGCACAATCTTGAGCTTTTACAACATATGACAAGCCTCAAGTCGAACACTCAGTACACAGGTAGATGACTAAGGAAAAACCTACTCTAAAGCACTCAGCTAAAAAGCACTTAAGCTTTACAACAAATGATAAGCCTTCAGTAAGAATACTGAGTTCACTCTCGGAAAATCACTTGGATTAACCTTGCTCTTTTAATATAGGAAATTACTCAGAAAACCTATACTACGAAGTTATATCATTCGCAAAGATGGATACAAACTCCTTCAATTTTCAGTTGAATATCACTCAGACAGACAAAAGTTTGATCTTGTTCTTTAACAAAAAGCTTCATCAACAGATGACTTCAGTTATGATTAGACGACTCAACTGATGGATTCTTGCTCTAAAAAAGTGGTCTTGAAATGTGCAAGTCTCTCTTCAATCTTCCGTCCCTGGTCTATTTGTACTCTTCGATATCAAATTCTGCCTATTGAAGATAAGCGAAATAACATTTTAATTCTAAGCAATGGTCTTCCTTTCTACGACAGCTTTTGCAGATTGTTCGCTGTACACTCTGTTGTATGGATATCTACTTTATGTCAATCGCATTTAATGCACTTAGCTCGTTACCGTTGATGAGCTTACTGATCTTCTTTACATAGCTGATGGGATTACTCTGCTGATTCAAGACTGAACATAGATATCTTGACTCGGCTGATGATAACCAATCTGATCTTACTGATCTGATATTCTCACTTAGCTGATTTGGTCACTTAGCTTCCAGATCGTAAGAGAGGTTTATTAAGCTTTTCAGTTATTAGTTGATGACTTCCTTTTTAATCTTTTTGTCATCTTCAAAACCTTTTACTCGATTCTAACTTAATTAACTCAACTGACAATATCACTTAGCTTCTCGAGGTTAATAAGTTATTCCAACAACTAGTCTATTTGAGTATATAAACACTAAGCTTTCATTACTTAGTTTTTTATATAAACTTGGTTGATGACTTGCTTTCTGCCGTCTGCTAGCATAGGTGTTTTGTTATCATCAAAATCAATATTTATTAACTCATTGAGTTAACTGATCTGGCACTCAGCTGTTGTTGTTGAGTTAATAAATTCATCCAACATTATGATATTTATGCGAGCCTAAGTAATTATTTGAGGTGGGATTTGTTGTCATCTCACCGGGAGCTTAGTGAGGTGATGATTTAGGAGAATGCTTTGAGGTATCCACTGTCGAGAGCCACCCCTACTCTAATATGAACCCACCCAAATGAGAGTTGGTGGAAGCTTAACACGGATGGAAGTTGGTCGTCCATAGTAAATCACCAACCATGAGCGGTGTAATCAAGAATGCGAAGAGAGATTGGATGTTCAATTTAGTGGTGATTTGGGTGTTTGTATCATTACCCAAGGGGAGGTACTTGCACTTTGGGACAGCTTCAAGTGGGCTTGGGAAAGAAGATTAAGTTGGTAATTGAGATGGGTTCATAAGTAACATGTTATGCAAATTCAGCCGCATATGCTCTTGCTAGGAGTGGTCATCAAATCGGAATTACATCGAGCCTTCAGATTCCAATCTGAAAAAAAAGCCCGAGAAAGAAAAGAAGCTGGTCCATCTAATCCTGTGCGGCCATTTCCGTATCTCGATGGGGTCATTGAGATGGGAGGATCGAATGGTAGACCCCTGTTGCTCAAAGATATAATGAAGTTTTTCTTTTTTGTCGTTCTTACTGAACAAAAAAGAAAGGAGATTTATATATCTAACAAGGAAAACAAACACTTGGGCCGAGTCTTCGGGCAACATAAATGAAGTATTTCTTACAATTCAAATGAAGTACAAAAACACACGATTTTATCAAGCCTGGCAATGAAAATAGCAAACTAGTTTCTATGAGCTGTTTTTATTCAACTGACATCATAAACATATGTCAGATTACAATCTTTAACCAAAAAAAAAAAAAAAATCCTATAGAAAATGTATCACGGACAACTGTAAGCATCATTTTGCGTTCTTTTTTCCCTAAGGAGATCTGAAAGCTTCACCGGCATAGCGAACATTTCCAAGTTCCTCTTCAATGCGCAGAAGCTGCCAATCAGAAGAAATACATTGCATGAGTTGATTTAAGTAAGGTTTTGGTAGTTTGAGCAAAGGGGATTATTAATAACATGAAAATAGGTAAGTTTATTAAAAAAGATAGTTGAAAATTTTTCGGTTGTCTATAACCTCAAAAAACTTTCTCACGACGCTTCATTTTATTGGTTGGTACGTGTTACATATTTTCCATACTAAAAAAAGAAAATCTTCGCATGTAAAACACAAATTTACATTTTCCAATAAACGGTGAAAATACATTCTCCGCATCAAACAACTCGTCTTCACAATACGATCCCAATTTTGCCGGATGGCTTTTCTGCAACCTCCATATGAACAAGCAGTCGTGTATAGAAAACATGGTCTTCTATTCACTATTTGAATGGTAGGCCAGTGTGTTCTTACCAAGCTGGTAGTAATCCGGTACAATATTTGTTATCACGTATGGATGTGTGTTTTCTAAGGCTTGGAAAATGTCGTGATCCAGATTCGTAATCGCAAAAGGTAGACCAAATTACGATCAACTTGACGAAACACATGTCTACCATCAAAATAGTGAACATAGGACATTGTTTTCTATACACGTCCGCTTGTCCATGTGAAACTCAATAGAGAAGCCATCGAGCGGTAATATATATAGTATTGTATCTGAAATAATAGGAGATTATGTGTTGTACTGGATTTAATAGGTTTGTATCTAAAATATTTTCTTAATTATTTACACTCATAAGTTCAAAAAACTACGAGGGTGGCATTAAATCTTAAAGCAATTTAAAATTTAGTCAAATGCGCATATACACGCCCTCAATTCTCGTATTATTTTTATTAGCAAAAAACTTCTCGTGTTAGTATTTAATTAGATAAACTGCACCCATTTTTACTAGCAAAAAGCTTTTCGTGTTAGTATTTAATTAGATAAACTACAAAACGAGTTTCATATTCTTCGCACTTTCATTGTTTCTTTATTGTAAGTAAAACTATTTTCATTAGTTACCTGATTGTATTTGGCCAACCGTTCACTTCTGCAAGGAGCTCCGGTCTTGATCTACATTATAAGTAAAAGTAACAAAAGATTTAGAACACAAATGCTGAGAAAATATAGATTAAACACTATTTAAGAAAATTTATGTAGTAGGACCCACAACCTGTCCGCTAGCCAAGCCAACAGACAAATCTGCAATGAAGTTGTCTTCCGTCTCACCACTACGGTGACTAACCATAACTCCCCATCCAGCAGCCTTCGAGTCAAGTGCTGCTTGAATTGATTCAGTAACTGTACCAATTTGGTTAACCTTCAATAGCAATGCATTGCATGCCTTCTTCTCAATAGCCTCAGCTATTCTTTTTGGATTTGTGACTAATAAATCGTCACCCACAATTTGAATATCGACCGAGGATTGCAGTGATGACCATGAACTCCAATCATCTTGGTCAAATGGGTCCTCGATCGATACAATAGGAAAGTCTCGAACAAACTCTTTGTATAGATCTCCAAGGCTCTGAGCTGTCAGCACGTGCGCCCCCTCATTTGGCTGTTTCTTGAAATTGAGATCGTAGTTCCCGTCTTTAGTTAAGAACTCTGATGCAGCAACATCCATACCTATTTTGATCTGGACCAAGAATTTTTCCAAAATATAAAACACATTTCCATTATTATAAAAATTAAGGGTGATTTACATTCGGACCCCTGAGGTTTACCGTAATTACATAGAACCCCCGGTGGTTCCAAAAATTTCAAAGACACCCATTAGAGGGGGTTTTTTGTAAACATTTCCAGAAGTTATAGGAGGTGTCCTTGTATGGTTTGTTGAAACTGTAAGGGCTATTTTGGTACATAGTCTAAACCAAAGGGGTATCCTCGTAATTTCTTAAACGTCAGGGGTTCTTTGTATAGAAAGAAAGAGAGAGAGAGAGAGAGAGTTTACCTTGCCAGTGTAACCTGCTTTTTCAATAGCATCCATGAGCAATACCAAACCTTCTCTGTTATCCTGCACATTTGGAGCAAATCCACCTTCATCTCCAACATTGCAAGCATCTTGACCATATTTAGATTTGATAATTCCCTTCAGAATGTGATAAACTGTTTGTACCAAGGAACAAATTAGATTTTGAATGGTATGATGTTAAATTAATTGTTAAGAAGTTGTTCCCCATGTCAAAATTTTAATTTTTTCCCAAGAGCCCATTTTTCACATATATTCTAAGAGAACTACATATTTCGGTATTATACTCTTTTTTCATGCATTCTCAGAGCACTTATTAGTTCATGTGTTTATGTGCTGAAAAAAGAGACGAACCAAGGATCAGATTCCTATTTATACTGACTTATGAATAAAAAAAAACTTTTTGAAAAATGAGGAACTTGAAATTTGAAAACTATGTGCATACATATACATTGGGTAATTTATGCTCCGACCCCCTCATGCAAACCTTAATTACTAAAAATCCCCTCTTGTTTCAAAAATTACAAAAACTCCCCCTTCCCCTAAGATGGTATGGTGTTTTTGTAAGAAATGCTAAACCAAAAGGGGTGTTTTCGTAATTTGCAAAACAGTAGGGGTAGTCATTGTAGTTAGGGTTTACCTGAGGGGGGCTGAGCGTAAATTACCCTACATTTTAAGGTTTTCCTAGTTGCTAACTGTCACTTCATCTTGGTTGTTTAATGAAGGAATATCATAACGACATTAAGTTATATCAATTATCAACTAATATTTTTTTTGAGATGGTGAATACATCGTTACATCAAATATTATATTAAATCGCATCTATTATATTGTTATCAAAATAAACTAATTACAATGTCTAGATAAAATACCCACACTACTAGTGGGAGTTATATCAATTATCAACTAATATCAATTCTCTAATAAATAATAAAACTAATACCAAATTCGCTAATGACAAGGCAGGCACACAATCATTTCCATGATTCAAAAAGATGCCAAGAGATCCTAATTTCCTTTTCTTCTACTTGGCAAAGCTAGATGAAGTTATAAGTATTTAAAAGAATGCACAGAAAAGTATATCAACAGTATAATGTTTCAATGTTAATTTGGGTTATACCTTCACTACCCATCCGGAAGGCCTCGGAAAACGAGGTTGCACCTACTGGAAGTATCATAAATTCTTGCATGGCCAAATTATTACCAGCGTGGCTACCTCCATTGATTACGTTGAAAGCTGGGACTGGCATAACAAGCTCTTTGGTGTTTGATATTTCCTGAATGTGTTTGTAAAGGGGCACTCCTTTTGCTCCTGCACCAGCTCTACATACACTAAGAGAAACTCCTAATATTGCATTTGCCCCCAATTTCGATTTATTTGACGTCCCATCAATCTCAAGCATAACTGAATCAACATCACTCTGATTCCTTTTATGTTGTCAAAGAAGGCACCAATACATTATTATACATTAATTTAAAAATAACCACAAAAATAATTATTTCTAACTAAATTTAAACAACAAATCCTGAAAATTAAGGATATGAGAAAAATGTAAAAACAGCCATTGTGCTTTGCCTAAGCATAAAAAAACCTGTGTTACTTTTATTACCAAAAACCCCCCAATGTGCTTATTTTTTCTTAGCAAAAAAAAAAACCCTCTTAAGCCGAAATTACTATTAGTACCGCAACAAGAAAATGCAAAAATACCCCTCTCAATTTTAAAAATGGCAATAATCCGTTAACTTAAAAATTTGACAAAAACATCAAATTGATTTGTGAAGGAATTTCAAAAGGGTTTTTCTCTAATAAAAATAATCAAAAAAACCCCCAATGTGCTTATTTTTTCTTAGCAAAAGAAAAAAAACACTCTTAAGCCGAAATTACAATTAGTGCCGCAACAAAAAAAATGCAAAAATACCCCTCTCAATTTTAAAAATGGCAATATTCCGTTCACTTAACACTTAAAAATTTGACAAAAACATCAAATTGATTTGTGAAGGAATTTCAAATGGATTTTTCTCTAATAAAAATAAAACAAGGATTTTTTGATAATTAGACAAATCACAGAAGAGTTTTTAAATTTAGCTCTAAGGAAGCAGACAAAGTAACCATCAATTTTACCTGACATCGATACCAATAAGCTTAGGACCCAAAAACTCATTGATATTCTGAACTGCATTCAAAACACCTTTACCCCCATAAACACTCTTATCACCATCTCTCAACTCCAGGGCTTCATAGATACCAGTGGAGGCTCCACTAGGGACGGCTGATCGATAGAGGGAATCGTCTTCTGTGATCAGATCTACCTCAACCGTCGGATTGCCTCTGCTGTCAACGATCTGACGGGCCTTGACATTTTTCACCATGGCTGATGCCTTTGATGCAACTGCCGGAGACGGAGAAACGGCGATGGAGCTGCGGACGGTGAACAGTCTAGATTTGATCTTTTGGGTTGTGGGAAGTGAAAATAGAGGTGTTTGCGAAGTGGGTTTGGTGGCGAAAATCGGGTTTGATAACGGAGTCGAGGCCATAGGAAATTGTATGTAAAATGAAAGAATGTGCTGTTGGGGTAAAGGGGAAGAAAAGAAAAATGACTATAAAGAGGGAGAAGGGTTTGGGGTTTATGGGAAAGTCCGCCGGAAGGAAATTTGTTTTCTTATTAAAATAAAGAAAATAAAAAAGGAAATTTGTTTGTGTTGAAAATGGCCTTTGGTGATTGTTTGAGTATTAATGGAAGGGACGTTAGGAACTAGGAAGGAGGCAACTGGTAGACGGGGTAGGTAGGTCATTAGAAAAAATAATATTTTAATATATATACGCATGTGTTCACAACAATGTTTTCAATTGGAGGGACAATGAATAAGTTAATCGACTGGCCACTGATTCTACTGGTTGAATCAGTCCGATCGTTGATCGGATCGATAAATATATTTAATTTTAAAATATTTACAATATATTTAAATTAAATCATATAATATTTATCTAATTTATATCTTAACGGTAATATGATACTAATTAGTAAGTTCATATAATATAATATGATTATATTTATTTGGTTAAAAATATAAAATTGTAAGTTAAAAATATGACAAATTAATGGATTAATAAATTTTAAAATGTGATTACGTAACAAGTCTAATATTCAAAATCAAATTTGCATAATATATCGATTAGACTTTTAAATTTAGACACTCTTTATACTAAAAATAATATAGTTTAAAAGAATATATTATAGAAAAACTTTTAATAAGAAATTATGGTAGAAAACTAAAATTAGTTTTAATTTCATTGATAAAGTGTAAAATATTAATTTGAGTTCATTATCATAAATCTCATTACAAGTTTTCTATAAGTTATAAATTTTTATACTAAAATTTTAGCAAAAATGATCTAGCTTGATAAGGATGTTATAATTTATTCATGAGGCCAGGTGTTCAAATCTCTCCTTCTACAAAAGTTTTTAATTTATTTTTAATATTAAAAAAAGAAAAAAGTCGAAAAAAGAAAAAGAAAAATCAAACTAGTTTGAACCAGTTCGCCTGTTCACCAACTTTGGATTGGTTCAACTCAATTCAGACTAGTTGTTAGGCTCATCGATTTTAGAGGGTTAACCGGACCGGACAGACCTTCGATTCTCTATCGAGCCGGTCGGACCGGGCTTTAATAACATTGATTCACAAGGCCTTTGTAAAGTTGGGGTAAAAAAGTAATAATAAGCAATTTACATTTGTCATATTTTAAGTTGTACCAGCAATTTTAGTCCTAAATTCATCGGAACTAAAATTAGTGTCTATAAATTACCACATAAGTAAACAAATTGAGGTATTATAACATTTTTGCCTAATAATTAGTAGGTAGGAATAAAATTAGGGAAAATAAGGTGTTATTTTCCTCAAATTTAAGTTAATTTAAGAAGGTGAGATGGTGAATTAGCACCGAATGACAGTCAAATGGACAAAATCCCCCAATTTATTTGTTTATTTAGCAATTTATAAATTGGGGATAAGAGGACTAATATTGCAAGTTTTTTAAATATAAAAAATATAAATCATTGCTGGAACAAGAAGTATCCCATTTATGCCCCTATCAAAGTTAAGAGACTAAAATTACTTTTTTATCGTAAAGTTGGCTATGTTACCTGAGCTGCCTTCTGTTGTTGACAGAAATTTGCAATCTATCGAATTTGTCCTCCTAAAATGTATTTTATATGATATAAATTCTCGGGAAGTCACAATTTCCACCAACAAAGTGTATGATTTATTTGTTGAGTGTTATTTCTTTTTATAGGTAGCATAATTTAATTGATTTTTTCTAAAATAAGGCTCTGTTCGGTTTCAGAGATTAATATTTGGCCCAATTGTTAATTTGGGCCAATATAAGAATCAGTCCAAACAATATAATTTGGAGTTGGACTTTAATTGTGGGCTGAACCCAAATTTTAATATCCGGTTCGGTATACCCGATTAAGTGTAAATTACATTTATGCCCTTAGTAGAATCAAATCCAGCCGTTGAATATGTAATTTCACTTAGAACACTCCGATGGAGAGATAACTTATATCTAGGGTTTTCTCTCCATTCCTAATTCAAATCGGGTGTGTATTTTCTCTCTCTATTCACGTTCTCTCTCAATTCAAAACGGCTGAATCCACCGTGAACCTTCAAAATCTCCCACACGTTCTTCGTCTACTTGAAGAGTTCTTACCCACTGCTTCCAACCACTCAATCACGAGAGAGGTATGAATTTTACCCTTTTTTTTTCAGAATTTTTAACCTAGGGTTTTCTAAAATCGAACAAATCTTTTGGTTTCAGAATGGAGTCGAGCTCCACAAGTACTGGCCGTAGCAACCATTCAGTAGGTGGCATCGAAGTTCCTCGCCGGATTCGCCCCTGTGGCACAACGGTCCGATTGTATACTTCTAATACAAAACAAAATCCCGGGAGGCATTTTCTACGTTGTGGAGGGTTTTCGGTGATTTCTAACCCTACTCTTGATTTTTTTTGTTTGATGGTTTAATTAGGTGTATTCTTGATTTTACCCCAAAACCCTAATTAATATGTGTGTTTGTTGATATTAATATGTGAAGTGAGATTCTCCATTTTGTTCTGTAAATTGCTTTGCTTTTGTTGTCCTGTGTTAAGTGAATTGATTTTACCCCAATACCCCAATTGATATATGTTGTATTGATGATATTTGTATGTGAATCAAGCTTATCCATTTGTGTTTTGTTTTCCAGTGTTAAGTGAATTGATTTTACCGCAAAGCCCCAATTGATATATGTTGTAATGCTGATATTTATATGTGAAGTGAGATTATCTATTTGTGTTATTTAAATTGCTCTGCTTCTGTTGTCCTGTGTTTAGTGAATTGATTTTACCCCAAAACCCCAATTGATATATGTTGTATGACTGATATTTATATGTGAAGTGAGATTATCCATTTGTTTCCATAAATTGATTTGCTTCTGTTTTCCAGTGTTAAGGGTCTGGATATTTGGACCATCACACCAGTTCTTTAATGTCTTTCAACTTTTTTCAAACAAAATTA
The DNA here is from genome assembly GCA_038501285.1 of Penstemon eatonii. NCBI lineage: Eukaryota > Viridiplantae > Streptophyta > Magnoliopsida > Lamiales > Plantaginaceae > Penstemon > Penstemon eatonii. Next base: position 32,213,442 of record CM076710.1, on the reverse strand, counting down.
AAAATTATGACTGCCTTTTCCATATAGTGCTAAATAACATGGCTTCTGCTCTGTTATCCCTCACCCCACCCTCACTCCTTCAACCAAAAAAGATACCAAAACTTGAAATGTGTTTATAAACACCTTTTGATTCCTAGTATATTCTCTGTTCCAATCTATCATATAAGTGTGGTTCCAATTTTTAGATTCTTGATTCAAAGCAAAGAACTGACTTTTTTAGTGTTATTTTACCAGAAAACTTTTCAACTTTAAGCATACAATTTGAGAAAGAATACCAACTCAAAGTATTTTTTATTTCTTTTTTTCTTTTAATTCATAGATGCAGAACTAGAAATCTTGGTAGCCATCAAAATTCCTTTTAATATGCTCATTTAAGTTACGACTTTCTATAACCCAAAAGGGTAGTTTCGACTTCTGACTCCTGTAGTGAATTAAATTAATTGTAACTGAACTATGATTTCATTTAACTTTACAGGCATCAAACAACCCATTGCCTTGCAAGTTCAAACTTGTGAATATCTGTGCAGTTTGTTTGGTTGCCTTCATGTTGTTTATGTTTTAGTTGGCTTATGTGTTCATGTTATGTATTTGGAGATTAGCATGCTTTGTTTGATTTTGTATGAATATGTGGCATGAAGATGAATGCTAGGCTATGACTTATTTTGATTTTGTATGAATATGTGGGTTGAGCTATTCTGTACTTAATTAGGAAGCACTTTACTGTTTCCTTAGTTTTTGCAGTCCCCTTGTGCCAATCAAAATTTTCTAATATTGCAGTGTTTTAGGGTTAAATTAGGTTGAATATTTGATTTCAATGATATAATTTGGTTTATAATTCAACTTTTATATATGTTTGTGTTGACAATAGGTGTGATTTTTTTCAGTGGGTTGATCCGTATGGTTGAGAAAGGTCTTGTACAATAATCCCTGGGTTGTTGGTACGCTTGAATCATATTGAGGAACGTAATAGGGAGCTTGAAACTCGTAATGCTCGTTTCGATGAAGAAAATTTACATTTACATGAATCCCTTCTTACTTTACAGGCATCAAACAACTCATTGCTTCACAAGTTCAAACATGTGAAGATCTGTGCAGTTTGTTTGTTTGCCTTCATGTTGTTTATGTTTTAATTGGCTTATGTGTTCATGTTATGTATTGGGAGATTAGCATGCTTTTTTTGATTTCATATGAATATGTGGCATGAAGATGAATGCTAGGCTATGACCTATTTTGATTTTGTATGAATATGTGGGTTGAGCTATTCTGTACTTAATTAGGAAGCATTTTATTCCATTATAGGTGATAATGGTTATGCATATTGATATCATATTTCTTGAATTTATATTATGATGCCATATTTGCAATTGGTTTTATTTTGTCTGGGTAGTTGCTGGATATTTGAAACTGCTTTGTGGACTACAATGTACTTAAACTTTAAGCACTATATTTGTTGAATGTTGGATATTTGAAACTGCTTTGTGGACTACACTGTACTTAAACTTTAAGCACTGTATTTGTTAAAATTATCTTATATTGCCACATTCCAACCAAGTGCTTTAATTTTCTGAATGTGGTTCCTATGAGGGAAGGGTTGTCTTTAATGTTACTTGTGTGTGTTCTTTGATTTGCATTGAAGTCATTATTTGATTTCTTTTTTATGTCATAAAAAGTGGGGTCATGTCTTGTCCAACAAACTTTTTACAATTGTGTAACATAGTTTCATTGCTTGCACTATTTTTTTTTATAAATTTATACAGGTTAAATCTTTTGTCTTTTGTGTTGTCCTTAAAACATTTTTTAATCTTAAAAATATGTATTTGCATTGAAGACATTGTTTGACTTATGTTTTATGTCATAAAAAATGGTTTCATGTCTTGTCCACCAAACTGTTTACAATTGTGTAACATAGTTTCATTGCTTGCATTTTTTTTTATAAATTTGTGCAGCATTTATTATGAGTAGACCTTAGTTATGGGTTGGTAATAATGTAAACCAACCCTGCATTTACTTTTGTACATGACTTAGTTTGGTTTGGTTGATTATAAATAAAGGCCAATTCACACTTACCAAACACACCTTTCACTTCTCCAATTACAACAAACTGAAGAAAGGTAAATAATCTTCCTTATACCTTTTTCTATTCATGCTTATTTACATTATTTTATTACTATTTAAATTCGGTTATTAATTCTTATAATCTTTTAATGGTGTTCAAATAACATAGAAAAATGCCTATGACACGGACTGCCCGTGCTGATTACGCTGCTCAATATGCTGGCTGGTCTCCGCATGAATGAGCATACTTCATTAGGAGATTGTTCGGCATTGCACAATACAAGAACGTCCATGATGCTGCTGTACTTCGGGGGGCTCTGCAAAGGATTGCAACATAAATGAATTGTAACTTCCACCCTCGTCGTTTTACCATAGTTGGACTACCTGACATGCTCCATCGCATCAGGCTTGAGCACGTGGACTTTTGTGAGTTCCTTGAGAATCCATGGTTTGACTATGACCCACATAACATGGAGGTTTCAGTCCTTGCGCCTTATTGGCAGACTGTAGTAACATTCTGCCTTGTTAATTATATATTTGTACATATTTTAAGTCATTTAATGAGTTTTTATCTTTTGATGGCAGAATGAGCCTCTAAATTATAGGCGATTCCGATTGCATGGAGAGCCACATTATATGAAGCTCAGGTTCATTTTCGACATCAAACGCTGCACAATCCTCCTCCCCCCCCCCAAAGTGTCGGCAGTCCCGAATGGCCTATTCACGTCCGGGCCAATGATGAGGACGCCCTTGCAATCATTCTATTCAATATGGGAATAGGTAATGTTTCTGAGGCACCTCCCCCACCATCCGTTCGTGAAAATGATAATAATTTGATTGGTAGTGAAAGGAAAGCTGGTGGGGCAGGGGAAAATGTAAATCGGCTGTTTTCAGGTGGATCGAACGAAGTTGATTAAGTGTGGTTGGGGTTGGAAGTGGGTATGTAATAGGCTGGTTTGGATTGTGTATTTGTAGTAGTTTATCAGTTTGAATATGTAAGTTTGTATGTTTGTGTGTTTGGAATTCTAGGTGACTCTATGTAAGTTTATCTCCTTTGTATTTTCTTGTTTGCATGTAAGCACAAGTTGGGTGACTAAATTTTCCTATATATATAAAATGTTTACCATTGTGCAAATTACTCTTTTCATATTCATACCTATAATAGTGCAGTACATAGCAAAGTTTATCTTCACTGCTTTGTAGTCAAGATTACTATTGTACGTAGTATAAAAAAGTCACATGTACACAAAAGTACAAAAAAAATAAAGCTGAAAGACTTTGCAATATTTTTGTAACTTTTCATTTGATATAACAAAAGGTTCACATGCAAAACTATCAAATATTCCAAGTCTTCATTTTACCACTATATAATGTCACAGTTGGAATCAAATAATTTCACCCAAGTAACACACATACATATTTTAATATGACCATAATAGACCCAAGACCTCAAACAAAATATTTCTACAATAAAAAATGGCCCCAAGAATTTGATGAAGTGTTCATACGAAAATTTCACTACGAAATTGGCAATTTTGATCTCGATTCACATGTTGGCAAAAGAAATTTGCTTCAAGTTGCTATTACGGAAGTGAATGCTACCTATGCCACCCAATTCACACTTCGAGAGGCAATTGCGAAATTCCGTAAACTACAAGAGAGGTATCATACATTCCGGGCTATTTTATCAACTTCGAGATTCTCGTTTGATCGTGCGACAAATCGTGTGCTTGTTAGTGACATTTCGTGTTGGAATCATATAATTCAAGTAATAAAATTTTAAAATTTGCACCTTTATATAATTTACCCAAAAGGTTCATTACTACTATATAGTTTTTTAGGAACTTTGTTTAATTATTATTTAAGTACTAATGTGCAGGAATACAATTTTGGAGAAGCTTACATGATAGAGGGAGAACCTGCTTGGGATGATCTAAATTGCATTTTTGGGGGAAGGGGGGAGCATTTACATGATCATGGAGGTGTTGGGGTTTTTCCAAATGAGGCACCCAAATATGATCATGAACCCGCCGAACCGATTCTAGGGTTGCATGTGCCATTACCGGTAACGGTTCCGACTGACATAATTATTGTTCCACATGTCGATCATGGTGAAGACAACTCTATGTTTTGGAAAGAGCTGGGTAGTTTTGATGACGAGGTTGGAGGAGTAGGAGGATACTAATGTACTTTTGATATTTTTGCCAATCGTCTCTTGAAATATGTATTTGAATTAATCAACCCCGTTTTCAACCTTGGAGGGGTATATATTATAGTGTAGTAATTTATTATATTGTTGTTCAAACCCTTTTTTATTTTTGTTTTATGTAAATTAAAAAAGAAATTGTGTAAACAGCAAAAAAACCCCTGACTTGCGGATTTAGCAAAATAAACCTTTAGGAATTTTCAGATTAGCAAATACACCCCTGTCTTTTCCATAGTATAAAAAAAAACCCATGTCTTGAGGTATTAGCAAAAAATGCCCCTGTATTTTATCGAAAATAAACGAAATACCAACACAATCGAAATTGAGAATATTAATTATTAAATAACAAGAGCATTAATTCCACCAAAATAACAAGTCAAAATAACAAAATCACCCAATCATTCCAACCATGTACTACATCCACAACCCTCACAAAAAATATAGTTCAAAAGTATCCTATTTGCATCAAAATATGCTATGCAAGCCAAAATATTACCCTAAAGTCGTACATATTCATATAATCACGCCATTTTACCTTGGAGCATCAACTTTGCTTGAATTTCACGGTTCCGTTCGTTCGAACGCAAAAACAAGCTTGTGTGCTTTGGATTGTCCATTATTCATCTCCTCCTCGCTCAACCTCGACACGCCTTCTAAGGCAGAAATTACTTTTGCAGCTCTCTCGTCATCTTGATCTTCCTCCTTGTTCAATTTTCCTGCACAGCTTCCAAACGCAGATTTGGCTTCTTCAAGGAAAGCCGTAAGAAACGACACATAAGGAGGAGGGATGGTTGTGTCCGGAGTCTTCCGCTTCCTATCCCTTTTTATCTTCAATTTTTGTTTTTTTTTCCATTACAACCCTCTTCGAACCACCTACCCCAAATTGGTTAACATGTGGCTTCGAGCCACCAACCACACCATCGGATGCATCCGTGGTCAAGTCAACACACGGGCTACTAATATCATACTCCGGAGTGTAATAATCATGTACTACATTCTTTTTGTTCCCCATAACCCCAACCGATAGGTTATCATTCAACATAATATCCTCTACGACATCAACAAACCCGGCATCATCATCCTCGTTAGCACGATCCTTCCCAAATAATTCACTCCAATCGTCGTAGTACCTCCACGACTTTGTCCTCATGTTACCAACCTCCTTATTGGCCTACACCGGAAAAAAAAATTAAAAAGAAAATTCAAACGTCAATTAAGTCACTATATAAGAGATATTGATAAAGGTATACAAATTTAGCAAGAACCTTCACGTATTCATTCGATACGTCATCGTTCACCTCAAGGACTTTTGCACAATCATTCCAACCAAATCCACTAGTTCCTAACATTGTTACTAACAAGTAATAGTGTTTTTTCCATACGATGAGTTTGGAGTTGATATGTCTTACTCAGATTTTGCAATTAGGTAGCCTAGCATTCACTGCTTTTTCTAATGCTTGTAAATACCCAGCTCTGAACCCATTGTCAGCCTTCCAACCATTGGCCACCAATTCATGCAAACAAGAAATCAAAGTTTGCTCTTCCAAACTGTTCAAGATCCTACGAGGTCCCTGTGATTTTTTGGGTACTCGGGATGTACCTCCATACTTTGGGATTTGCTCAGCATCCATATTCTATATTCACATAAAAAATGAAACGATATTAGCATAGTCAAAGTTCAAAAAATATCCAAAAAGCAAGAAATGATATACTAAATACACATTTGCACAAGTTTATTCCTTAACCACATTCGAAATTGTAGGTAAATATCCAAATAGCAACTAATATTCGTACAAACCAAATAAACACATGAAAAATATTCTACGAAAAAAATCAACTCAAGTACATCATTAAAAACAAGCATCGATACATTAAATTACATTCCTAACAATCATAAATACACTCAACTTTTTATTTCAATTGCTCCTTAACGCATCGACAATCACTTGTTATACATGTGCCGAGCCATGCCATCGTGATAGGCAGTCCATGCTTGTGACGGCTCAACCGCATCGATATAATCACCACCATCCCCACCCCCATTTCCATCACTTTCATCACTATCATCACTTTCCTCGTCACTAGAACAATCGAATCCGACATGTCATTGGGCATAGTCATAAGTTGAAAATTATGAATTAAAATACAAGCCATAATAATTCGGTTTTGAATCTTGACGGGGTAAAATGCATTGCTCCGTAAAATTGACCACTGCTTCTTAACTTGCCCAAAACAGCGTTGAATAACATTCCTCGCCATTGAATGTTTCATGTTGAAATACTCTTTATGGTTTTGAGGAGCATCCCGGCCTACACCCCATTCTTTTAAATGATATCGTACTCCTCGGTACGGTTTAGGGAAGCCTTCGCCGTTAGTGTAGCCGTTATCACAAAGGTAGTAGGTACCTAATACATAACAAAAACGTCAATGACCATAATATTCACACTTCAAAATACGATAAGTTTACGTAATGAATTATCTCACCTATAGGAACTCGGAGCCCGTTTCTCCGATGAATTGCATCTATAAGAACCCTCCCATCAGCGGCCGAACCCTCCCACCCAGACAGAGCATAAGTAAATCTACCATTTACATCACACGCAACTAGTACATTAGTCGCAATTTCACCCTTTCTTGATCTATATCGCGATTTATCGACCAAAGGAACTTGAATTTTTACATAACACCCATCAAGAGCACCAATGCAACCCTTCACTAGTACCAATACAAAATAATAAGAAAAATATATCCATAAAAAAATAAACATAAGTGTTTTAAAAATATGTAATAAATTTATATACCGGAAAACATCTCCATCGTTCACTCTCCTTATCTTGCGGTATAGATTCAGGCTGAGACAGTAGAATTTCATGAAGCTTGAGTATACAACTCAGGACACGGTGGAAACACTTGCTCACTGTATTCCCTGACCGACGATAGTCAAAAATGACAATGCGGTTTTTCTTATGATGGGTGAGTTCCGATAAGAATATTGCGACTTGTTCATTGTAAGGTATATGCCTAGTGTCCTTAAGACCTCCCACATTATGTAGCAAGTTACAAAACTTACTAAACGCACCCATAGTGAACCTTAAATTAGCCTTGCATTTGACATCACTCTTCATTGTTACCCAAGTTAAATATTTAGCTTGTTTAGGTTCCTACGAATCAAGCTATATCTCTTCTTCTTTAAGTCGAAATATGTGTTTCGTGTGCAATAATGCCTATACATATGAGAAACACACATCTCCAAAAAAATTGATAGAACATATTTAGCAAGAGTTCTTTCCTCCGGGAATCCATTCGCTTCGTCTGTATCACATAAAAGGCAAGTTACATAAAAACAATACAAGAGCAAAACTCACAACATGGAAGCTTACCACATTTATTAAAACACCTCTGCTACATAAGAAATTGAGAATTAAGGTTCGGTCTTGATATTAATAATGAATCCGAACCTTCTGGCAAAATTTTAAAACATATGCTAACAACATATATACGAATTAACTTGCCCAAAAAAAAAATTCAAAACAAACTAATTTAGCTTTCAATGAGAGTAGCCAACATACAAACAATAAATTTTGGAATCGGTTCAAGGGTAACAACAAAATACCGTAAACAATCAAAAAAAATTAAATACAAAATTTCCGCAACATATAAACACTACAAAAGGAGAAATTTATACCGGAGTAAAGGGACGACTCAAGTGGTTGGTAGATGACAATGGCTTCAACTTCAAAAGCCTGAAATTGGAGAAAATTGGGGTCACAAATGAGATAATAAGCTAATTTATGAAGATGGTAGCTTAGGTTTTCACTAAAATTGGAAGAAAAAAAACTGAGCAAAGTTGCTTACCTGGGTCGCGCGGGGGAAGGCAGTGAAGAAGGAAGAAGTGAGATTGATATTTTATATCTCCCAATTATTTGATGGCAAATTCCCGTAATTATCACGCAACTACAAGGTGAGGTTGGAATGTTTTTTTACAATTGGGGCCGGATTATTCAATTTCTGGGTTGGGCAAGCAATTGTAATCGGATAAATTGAAAGGGGTGGCCCATATTTTGTGCGATTGGGACGGGCTGCCCTGGTTTTAATCCTACAAATCGAACAACGAATTGGCCCAATCTTGAGAGGGCCGATGATGAGGGGTATCTTGGATCCTACTTTTCTTTACAGTTACACGAGATCGAGCGGTACTTACCTCGAAGAATCGAGTTCGAGTCTGATGACTGAAATACAGTAAGTGCAAGCCAGCCCAGGATCCAAAGTTACTGTTGGGCCGAGCTCTGAACCAAACTTATGGGCCGAAGAATTACATGTCTGCGGATAGACCACCTAGACCCCAATTTCAGCTATAAATACCCCATGCATTTATGATATTGGACACGATTTTACAGGTGCTCCCTCCTCGAAGCTACTGCTCGGAACCATTTGGTAAAATAGGCATAGCATCTTGTGTATTTCACCCTCTAGCTTGTACGGCATCCAATAATGCTCGAATAGGACCCCTAATATTTGTACTTGTACTCAATTTACTCGAATACAATTATATTTGGTCTTTATTTTCCTTTTAACATTATTGTCATCGTGTTATTTCCCCACCCTTGATCGAACCAACGAAACCACGTAAGATCAATTGGCGCCCACCGAGGGGCCTTATTCGAGTATTAGACCGAAATATGCCTACTACGAGGAGAAATACATATATTAGAGGAGAGCCTTCCCAAGCAGGGGGAGCACAAAATTCTGTAAACAATGAACCTGATAACTTGTCGCGCGCCGCTCAACAACAACCAGAGGCACCGCCGGCGGTTCCGCAAGATAACATTCCAGTACACACGACCATTGGAGATTTGAGGTCTATAATAGGCACCATGTGCAGGGAGTTTATGAACAGCGGAAGGGCAGATCAATCGCCCGTCGACCAACCAGGGATTCAGGGAAGACCTGAAATACCTTCATCGAACTTACAGAAGGAAAATGATATGTCACATATCCCATCAATGCGTCCACAAAGGACTGCACCCTCGAAAGTCAACGCCCGATCAGAAAACCCTCCTGCACGAGTGCACGATCTGGAGGATTCTGTTGTGGGGGAAAGTCACACCGCTGGCGCTGCGAGAAGAAATAAACCAACTTACAAGAAAATTACTGAATCCGAATTGGAGATAATAGTACAGGAAAGAGTAGCTAAAAAATTGGAAGAACAGGATACTATGATAGAGATCCCCTTCACTAATCAAGCTGCCAGGCAAACGGGGAATACCCTGACCAGAGGAAACCTACGAGAGAGGGAGGTCTCGAATAATATCATGCGATGTTCACCCTTTTGTCGAGAAATACGCGAAGCTCGAAACACAGAAACGGTGCCAACCAGGCTCCCACGGTATAACGGGACTACCGACCCCGGCGAACACATTAACAGCTTTGTTAATGTTATGAACTTGTATGGACACTCGGATAATTTCTGTTGCAAGATTATGGTCACCACTTTTGAAGGGATTGCCCTCGATTGGTTCGGAAAGTTACCTCCGAACTCTATATTTTCTTTCGAAGAATTTTGCGATAAGCTGAAGCATCAATTCGCTAGCCAGAGGAAGCCAAGACTGCCGGCGAATCATCTGGGCACTGTGAAACAGTTGGAAGGAGAGACGTTGAGGCAATGGCTGGCAAGATTTAGTATTGAGCTCTTGAAAGTGGATACCCCGCAAATTGAATATCTGTCCTCGTTGATGTTCGAACTGACTAGAAGCACCCAATTTGGGAATGCGTTATGCAGAAAGCAACCAAAATCTTTCGAACGGATAATGGAAATTGCTGAAAAGTATATGATACAGGAAGAGATGAACAAATTGAAGAGTTCACATCTAGATAAGTCTCATCTCAACAGAAAACAAGATCGGGCTCCGATCCCAAAACCAAGTGATTATGGAGGATCGAGTAAAGGATCCGTTTGGCAGCGAATCAACACTTTTAAGCCGCATATGCCACCCCAAGGACCGAATTCGTATGGACCTCCCTACGATCGAAATCGAGCCCCAAGGCCGGGTAAAATTCAGTTTACTGAGCTTAACAGTTCAAAAGAAGAGGTGTTGACCGTATTGGAAGAAGGGAATTTAATTCCGGAGGCCCAAAGAATTACACAGGCAAGGCCGGGCGCGCCTGGATATGACCAATACTGTCGATATCATCGAGCTAGAGGCCACAGTACGGAAAATTGTTATCAGTTGAAGGTCGAGATCGAAAAGTTAATCAACCAAGGAAAACTAAAAGAATTTGTTAAGAATGGCAACTATAACAATCGCTACAGATCCCGTAGTCCGAGAAAACTTAACGCTCGGCAGAGGCAGATTCAAAGTCAAGCGGAAGAACAATCGAACGGTGTGATCAACATGATTGCAGGTGGACCGGCGGGTGGAGATAGTAGGAATGCCAGAAAAAGGACTTTAAGGTCAATCAGGACAGGAGTGTCCACAAAAAGGGAAGTTCTATCTTTGGAGTTTCCATCAATGGAGAATCAAGTCATCAGCTTTAGCGAGGCGGATCGACCCGCAGATGTTAGTTGGGACACGAATGAAGATGATCCAGACTTTTCCATGGTATTAACACTAAGAATTGCAAATTTCGAGGTCAAGAGAGTACTGGTCGATAACGGGAGCTCGGCAAACATAATTTCATCAGAAGCTCTTACGAGAATGAAACTCTGTCATCCACGTTTGGATAAGGTAACCACCCCTTTGGTCGGTTTCGGGGGATCGGAGATCACTCCACTCGGAACCATACTTTTGAGTACCACTCTAGGATCAAAACCAAAGAATGTCACGAGAATGATCAAGTTCCTAGTGGTGGACACACCGTTTGCTTACAATGCCATTTTGGGAAGACCCGCTCTGAATACTTTTAAGGCTATCGTATCCACCTACCATCAGAAGATAAAGTTCCCAACCGACGGAGGAGTAGGTGAGATGAGAAACGACCAGTACATGGCCTGGGAGTGTTATAGTTCGTCCTTGACTATCAAGGAAAAGGTGGAGCCTGAGCGTCCTAACAAAAGAAAAATAAATGAATTAGTCTCTAACTCCGGAACTCCGATTCCTGATTATGAAAGACTGGATGGAAAGAAAGGGAGAATCATTGACATGAGTGTGCAAGCACCCAATCACAAAAAAGTGAACTTGGTACCTGGATCTCCAGAAAAATTCACGAAAATAGGAACGGAGCTAAGTAATTGCATGGAAGCAAAACTCATCGGATTCTTGCAAGAAAATGTGGACGTCTTCGCATGGAGTTCGGATGACATAGTAGGAATCGATCCGCGGGTGATAACGCATTCCTTGAATATTGACCCAAGGGCCAGACCGGTAAGGCAGAAAAAGCGTAACCACGGACGAGAGAAAGACAAGATAATTAACGCAGAGGTCGATAGATTGTTAGCAGCAGGACAAATCAAAGAGATAAAATTCACGGAATGGCTGTGCAATGTGGTCTTAGTTTCCAAGGGGGAAAAGGTCGAGAACAAATGGAGGATGTGCAATGATTTCACCGACTTGAACAAATTATGTCCAAGGGACCCGTACCCCTTGCCCCGAATTGACATGCTCGTAGATTCCACTGCAGGGTTTGTGTTGTTTAGCATGATGGACGCATTTCAAGGATTTTATCAGATTTTCATGAACGAAAGAGATCAGGACAAAACGGCATTTATCACCGAACGAGGAGTGTAATGCTTCATCGTTATGCCCTTCGGATTAAGGAATGCCGGTGCAACATATCAGAGATTGGTCAATATGATGTTCAAAGAGTTAATAGGAGAAATTATGGAAGTATATGTAGATGACATGCTCGTGAAAAGCATGTCTGAAGAGGATCATATTAACCATCTTGATAGGTGTTTCCAAATTTTAAGAAAGTATGGGATGAAATTAAATCCTGCAAAGTGCACATTTGGGGTGCGATCAGGAAAATTCCTTGGATATTTAGTTCATGAGAGGGGGATCGAAGCTAATCCAGAAAAAATCCGAGCAATCACTAATCTCCATCCACCGAGGAAACTCTCAGACGTTCAAAGTCTGATCGGAAAAATCATCTCATTGAATAGATTCATCTCCAGATCTGCTGACAAAAGTTTACCTTTCTTCAAACTGTTGCGTAAATCCAAGAATTTCGAGTGGAACGATGAATGCGATAAGGCTTTCGAAGAACTGAAAGCATACTTAACCTCGACACCCATGCTAGCAAAACCATCCGAAGGGGAACCCCTATATTTGTACATAGCTGTGTCAGAAGAAGCTATTAGCTCGGTTCTTGTCAAAATAGATAAAGCTGAACATAAACCAGTTTACTATTTGAGTAAATTGTTGCAGGGTGCCGAGAAGAACTATATGGAGATTGAAAAATTCGCGCTTGCCCTAATTGTGGCTGCCCGGAGATTGAGACCCTATTTTCAAACATATAAAATCATTGTTTTAACTAATCAACCTTTAAGACAGGTTCTGTCCAAACCAGAAGCTTCAGGCAGGTTGATAAAGTGGGCGGTCGAGCTCAGCCAATTTGAAATTGAATACCGACCACGGGTCGCTGTGAAGGCGCAAGTGCTAGCTGATTTTGTGCTTGAATCAACCAACATATCAAACGGGAAAGAAGGAACAACCTCGGAATTAGCTATGGTGGAGGAAGCAAACGATCAAGTTTGGCTAATGCATGTGGACGGATCTTCGACCAAGGAAGGAAGAGGAGCTGGGATACACTTCCAAGGGCCCAATGCTGAAGACCTGAGCTATGCGATAACTTTGGATTTTGTCGTCACCAACAATGAGGCCGAATACGAAGCATTGATAGCTGGATTAGAGATGGCCATTAAGGCAAAGGTAAGGTCGATTGTCGTGCTAACAGATTCGGAACTTGTTCACAGACAGGTGAAAGGCACTTACGAGGCCAGAGAATTCAACATGATTAAATATCTGAACAAAGCAAGAAGTTAATCTCAGAATTCGATAAGTTTGACATTCAACCGATACCAAGAGAAGAGAATCTCTGGGCCGATATATTGTCGAAATTTACAGGACTGGCCGACGGAAAGACTGAGAGAACGATCACTTGGCTGCTATCGAATATGTCTGCCATCGAGTTAGATGCAGCCCCTGCAATTGATGTTATGGAAATTGAAGAGCCGAGCGAGTCATGGAGCGACCCTCTTGTCGCCTATCTTAGGGACGGAAAACTGCCGGAAAACGCAAATGAGGCTCGGAGAATCAAATATAGAGCGCCGTCATTTACTTTGATGGATAATCAACTCTATAAGCGTTCCTCTTCGGGAATTCTATTGAAATGTGTCCCCGAAACACGCTACAACGCAATATTGAGAGAAGTTCATGAAGGGGAAGCAGGAAATCATTGTGGCGCTCGAGCATTAGCTCTTAAATGCTCGAGATCTGGATATTATTGGCCTACACTCTTTTCTGATTCTGTCGAGTATGTGAAAAAATGCCATCACTGTCAAATTCATTCGAACTTAATACACCAACCAGCCGAACATATGCATTCGATCCCTATTTGTTGGCCCTTCGACAAATGGGGCATCGATATTGTGGGACCTTTCCCAACAGCGCGAGCCAGAAAAAATTATGTACTAGTAGCGGTGGAATACTTCAGCAAGTGGGTCGAATGTGTTGCCTTGACCAAAATCACCCAATTTCAAGTTATTAATTTTTTATGGAAAAATATAGTCTGCAGGTTCGGAATCCCCAGGGTTCTAATATCAGATAACGGAACGCAGTTTGCAGGAAAAAGGATCACGGATTGGTGTGAAAGATTTGGAATACAACAGAACTTTGCGTCTGTTGGCCACCCTCAGGCTAATGGACAAACTGAAGTAGTAAATCGGGAAATTGTTCGATCTCTGGAGAAGCGCTTATCGGAAGCGAAGGGAAAATGGCTGGATGAACTACCGGGAGTATTATGGGCCAACAGGACAACAGTCAAAGCGGCAACCGGAGAAACTCCATTCAATTTGGTTTATGGGTCGGAGGCTGTTATCCCGGTAGAGAATCTTATACCTTCTCCCAGGGTCGAATTTTATGATCCCGAAGAGAACCAATCGCTGAGGCAGGTGGAAGTTGATCACGCGGATGCTCGAAGGGACCGCGCGAAGCTAAAAATTCAAGCCGCCAAGGCCAACATGGAAAAGTCCTATAATCGGAATGTGAGGATTCGATCATTCAAAGTGGGAGATCTGGTGCTCAAAAAAGTGGAAGTATCAAAGCACGTAGGGAAACTACAGCCCAATTGGGAGGGCCCCTTCGTGATCGTGGAAGTGGGGAGAAAAGGTTCTTATAAGATTGCACATCCTAACGGAGAGATACTGCCTCGAGCTTGGAATGCGATCAATTTAAGAAGATATTATGGAAGATAGTATAATCGAGGCTTCTACTTTTTAGTTATTTTGTTCCATTTTCTTTGACTATAACTATTTGGCAAACCATATGTGTTTAATGAAGAATTGGGTTATTTGAAGAATATTTATTCGGACTATTTATTCAATGAAAGCTTATTTCGCCTACATTCTTACTTATTCGTCATATTCTCGATCTATATTCGTTATTATCGATCTCTATTTTTCTCTATCAATTATTGAATGGGTGAAAGCCTCTGCTATGACCCTCGAGCTAAAAACGCTCTAAAAACGACTAAGGGTGAAAGCCTCTGCTATGCCCATTAGATCGAAATTATTGAATGGGTGAAAGCCTCTGCTATGACCCTCGAGCTAAAAACGCTCTAAAAACCACTAAGGGTGAAAGCCTCTGCTATGCCCCTTAGATCGAAATTATTGAATGGGTGAAAGCCTCTGCTATGACCCTCGAGCTAAAAACGCTCTAAAAACGACTAAGGGTGAAAGCCTCTGCTATGCCCCTTAGATCGAAATTATTGAATGGGTGAAAGCCTCTGCTATGACCCTCGAGCTAAAAACGCTCTAAAAACGACTAAGGGTGAAAGCCTCTGCTATGCCCCTTAGATCGAAATTATTGAATGGGTGAAAGCCTCTGCTATGACCCTCGAGCTAAAAACGCTCTAAAAACGACTAAGGGTGAAAGCCTCTGCTATGCCCCTTAGATCGAAATTATTGAATGGGTGAAAGCCTCTGCTATGACCCTCGAGCTAAAAACGCTCTAAAAACGACTAAGGGTGAAAGCCTCTGCTATGCCCCTTAGATCAAAATTATTGAATGGGTGAAAGCCTCTGCTATGACCCTTAGATCGAAACAAACATTCTATTGAAAAACTTGAAACATTCTATTGAAGATTGATCTAAATTCTATTATAAATTCCTCAATGACTATCTCGTGAAAATTGCGAATTATGAATTCAGAGATTAACCACAATATAACAGAAAATATTCATTCATAAATTTTCAGAAGAATTACATATGAACTCTTGTTTACATTCAAGAAATTGAGCTAATCGGGATATTTTACATCTGGTCAAACCCTATTACAAATGGTTATTCCCTATGGATATGCAAAGGAGGAATGAGAGGCTGGTACACTTCTACCCCTCATCCGCTGCTTCCTTACAAACAAGCCCATAAAGGACCGAATCGAAAAACAAGGAAGCAACTCCAGTTGGAGGAGCTCCCAGTAAACTTGAGGGCCACACCTTTCAAGAAGACGCCTCGAAGACGTGGAGATCGAGAGCAGGAAAACCCCTCCAGCAGTAGACCCATTATCCCAACTGGATACAGCACAGGGTACAGGAGGTCGAGACCGACTCAAAGATTTGGAATCAGAGAGAGCAGGTCGCCTGCCGGTACCCTAGTCGCGGATCTTTTCGCCTGTCGATACCCTAGCCGAAATTTATCATAGGGGTACTCCGAAGAGTTCGGAAAAGAAGATTCGAATAAAAATCTCGAAGGATATAATCAAAGACATTGAATGGAGTATGGAATTATTCGACGAAAGTAAAAACACAACCATATCGATCGAACGAGACATTTACAGACAAGTAAAGGTGAAAGTAAAATTAGAACTATATATAGGAGAAAGAATTCGGCACTAACGGTATAGATCTCTCAGGTTGAATGGCCACGATGCGAGCATTAAAAGCTCTGACCGTTTCACTTCCCGAGAAATGAGGGACCCCAAAAAAAAAAAAAAAAAAATGGGAAAGACAGAAGGGAATATTATTCCAGCAAATATTATATCATTACAACAAGAAAGGAAAACCGTTTCAACAAAGGTGATGTTACAAGGAGAAGTCTTAACTCATGATACAAAGGAAAACCACAGAATTACTAAACGAAATTATTTTCGGAGAGGATCTTTCGAACTTCAGCACTACGATCAGTATACCCGCGGATGTAAGCTTCTTTCTCACGAAGCTCAGAGTGTCTCTTCTCACGCTCGTAAATACCTTTGAGTTTCTCTAATTCCGAACTTAACTTGTCCTGAGATATTCTCTCCTTGAAAAATCTATTGGCTTCCAATGCACGTTCCAGCTCGATCCTCTTACCGATAAGCTCGAGCGAAATAGAAGTCCGTTGTTCGAACTCATGTTTGGCCAATGCATAAAGCTTAGAAAAGACCACCCTGGCCTGAACTTATAAGAAAATATGTTATAACATGTTATAACAGAAATAAAGAGATTAAACGGTCAACACAAAGAGGTGAGAAAGAATTACTTGGGCAAGAGATTCCAACCCAGAATTAAACAAGAACGAGGAATATTCTCCAGTCGAAAAGTCCGCCTCGGAGATAGAAACACCAGCCCGAAGAAGGGTCAGGTCAGATTTATCATGGGACACTTTGTCAAAAGAAGCCATGTCCTTTTTAAACGAAGATCCGCTGACCAACGAAGGTACGGATTGAAAAGGGACATGTCCGATTACATCTTCCGCAAAAGAAACCCTTTTCGTTCTCTTATTGGAGCCCCTAGTTTTCAAGCACGAAGAAAGGGCAGCGGTCGGATACTTCTTTCCCTCGGGGAAGTTTTGCTGATTGGACCTAATGGATGAAATTGACGATCGATTTCTTTTCCCTGATTTTCTACCAACATTTGACTTGGAGAAAGACGTGGAAGAAATGGCGAGAACATTCGAATTTTTATTCATCTCTCGTTTTTTGGCTAAAGATCCAACCAAGATAGTTTTAAGGAAAGCTCCGAACACTGTGAGGAATATCAGTGCAAAGACAACATAAAGTTGTCATGCTATTTATAAGAAAAACGACATCATGCAAATTGCAATGATTGGTAAAACACTACTCCCAAAAAAGATCCAATGACGCAGCTAAGTACGTAAGAATGACGTTATAGATTTCAACAGAAAGTTCAAACAGGTAATAGCCCAAAGATAAGCATAAAGGAAAGAAATTCAAATTCAAGCACCCACTAAATAGATAAGAGGAAAAGATTACACGTAAAGAAGTACATAGATTCACTAAGTCAGTTCTATTACATAGCAATCGTTATTGGTTAGACTCTTTCACGCCTGAATCATGATACGGTCTATCTTGTTTCTCTGGATCGCTAGAGCTGCTTTCCGAGCCGTCAGAATCACCTTTGCTTGAGCTGCTACCTCCTCCATCATGACTTTGTGCCTCGGACGCAGATTTACTCGAACCGGAAGAAGGAGTGCCTTGTTCACTCTGATCGCGGGAATCCCCTTCAGAATCAACGTCTTCGCTTTCTGATTGGGCTTCGAGCTCATCAGGATTTGGCATCGGAGCACCAAATTCATTAAGAAAAGGAGCAAACTCATGAGTGGCAAGTTCCTCGGGCTTAGGAGGAAGGGAAGACGCTTTATAATCTCTACCAAAGATATTCTTGTAAGGATTCATCTTGGGAAGGAAGTCATCAAGGCCGCCTTCAATCTTAGCAGCTGTAAGGAGATGCTGAGCTCCTTTAAAGTAGAAGGCTTGATTAATTTCTCCCGACCGTAATCGAACCAAGGCGTCGAGGATCGGAGACTCTAGGAACTCTCTTATGGCAGGAAGCCTGGCTTCGACTCGACCCCGCTCATAAGACTGTTCGGCAGACACTTTGGTTTGCTCAAGCTCCTGCTTTAATCTCTCCACTTCCTCCTCTAAGGCCCTCTTTGTTTCCAACTCTTTCCTAGTTCTCTCGAGTTCAATTTTGACCTCAGACAACTTAATCTTGGCATCCTCAAGTTGACTGGCCTTAGCAGCTTCATCCTTCAGAACATTGCATAAGGCTTTCTGTACCGCCTGAGATTCTTCGCTCAAAACAGACAGTCGAAGAGCAGTTTGAGTAAATAGATCTCCGGCCTGTAAAGGAAAAGATATGTAAAGGCATAAGATGAAGATTACAGGAAAAAAGTTAGAAACTTCCGGAATTAGAACAGTACCATCTGCTGGGCGTGGGCATAATCGCCAAATATCTCAAAATCTTTCTTAGCAAAAGATTGGATAGTATCATCCCTAAATCTCCCGGCCAAGAACATCCGGAGAGACTTATCCACCGTATGCTCACCCTCGGAACCCAAATCAGATTCGATGGTCCCACAGTCCGGATATCCGGCCGCCCTCGGTCCTTGCAGATGATCCTCGATGAAGTCTGCCAAATCTGGCTCGGAATGACCAGCCCGACATGGTATGGGATTCGGCCCACGAGCAAAAGGTTTGAGTCTCCTGGAGGACTCGGGAACATTGCTACTTCTTTTGCGATTCATCCTGGCCTGCAAAATCTCTTTGGCACGATCCTCCAGGAGAGTATAATTACTGAATCCCTCGTCGTTCGGGTTGGAGGAGATACTCGGAAAAACCGATCGAAGGATTCCGGGACCCTGGAAATCGGATGCCCCTTCCGCCTCGGCCCTAGACCGAGAGGTTCCTGCTTGCGTAATTGGGGGAACAATCATTAAAGCATTTGAGGTCGACGCGACCCCAACTGGGACATGGGACTTTTTCGTTTTCCGAGGATTCGTTGATGTTTGAGGACGAGGTCGACCCTTATTACCCTTCGAAAAGGAAGCAACGTGCGGGCCAGCTATCGATGTACGGAATTTGTCAACAATATCAGCTAACGTGGAAGGGGGGTTAACAGGATCGATCTGAGCTTTCCCGTATTCAATTGGATCGGCAGGAAAAGTGCAACTACTGAGCCCAGCCAATCGCAGGATTGCTTCTTGAGTCATTAGAGCGGTCTGATGGGGATCAGCACGAAGAGATTGCAGAAATCTATCTGTTATTTCATTTTTCATACTCCCCACGAGACGGCGTTTTCCATATATCCACTCTTTGGCTCCAGGCCAATCGAAGGGAGTAGGCTCGAGATTTTCTTCAGAAGACGGAGACCCTGGCCCTCGAACAAAGAAGAACTCATGTTTCCATCCCTTCAGATTGCTACTCACGTTGGTCGATAAAATCGAAATCTTCGGCCTCTGAGAAAAATACACGTAGCCCGCGTTTGAAGAGGTGGAAGCACTCATCTGAAATATCCGCCAGAAATTCTGAAACGCTGCATTTTTCCCCTTAGCCTTCATCAATACGCAAAAAGCTATGATCAGGCCGATCGAATTCGGTAAGATCTGGCAAGGAGCCAACTTGAAAGCATCCAGAAGGTTTTCTAGCAAAGGGGGGAAGGGGATGCGTAAGCCGTAATGGAAATGTTTGCAATAAAAGGCTTGGCAACCGGCAGGAGGGTTGGTAACTCGTTGATCGGAAGAGGGAAGCACAATCGAAAAACCGTCGCCTAGATATCGACCGAACTCTTCTTGCAACTGCGCCAAGTCTGTCTCCTTATAGGAACAGACGATCTCATCCGCCCTCTCCTCAGTCATATTTAGAGCTGCGCTAGTCGAGGGCTCTTCCCAATCATAGATCGTAACCACCAAATTACGGTTCAGTTTATATTTCTGCTGCTCATTGTTACCCAAAGGAAGCTCCACATCCTCTGTATCTTCCCTTTCAGAAACCGTCGCTTCGCTAGAATTTTCGTCTTCACTATTTCCAGTTTCAGAGTTCGACTCCCGCTCCTCTCCGCTGGAATCCGAAGCGGAACCCGAGCTTTGCGGATTCTCGTTTTCAGATGATTGACTCTCTACAACTTCTTCCTCCTTGCGGTTATCGACCTCGTTCTCCTCTAAGGGAGATTTTCCTTTCAAATCTACTGAGCTCGACATAATAAATATAAGATGACTGTTCAAATATGGCTAATAAATCTCACTTATCGACCTGTCTGCTCCGATCTAAAGTTCTTTCCTCAGAATTTGTGAGGAACAGCGACCCTCAATGTAACTATATATACAGGGACAAAATGGGAAATTGCAAATCAGTCCCCGAGTAACCGCGACGGTTGGACTCTCTTGAGGAAAATGTGAAGTCATATTTTCAGAAAATGCAACTACGGCCCCTATACTTTCCAGAATTCCTAAAATAAAGGTCCACATCACGAACAACAAGGACGATCTTATAACTGCGCTATCTAGAAATTGCTTAAGTATGCACTCTTTTTCCCTGACCCGGTTTTTATCCCAGAAGGGTTTTTCCGAGCCAGGTTTTTAATGAGGCATACCCGAAACAATAGGCCGAGATCGATTTATCCTACCGTTATACATACTTCTTCGAGCTTAAGTTCCACTTTACGCTCGAGAAGTGGGGGAGTATTGATGAGGGGTATCTTGGATCCTACTTTTCTTTACAGTTACACGAGATCGAGCGGTACTTACCTCGAAGAATCGAGTTCGAGTCTGATGACTGAAATACAGTAAGTGCAAGCCAGCCCAGGATCCAAAGTTACTGTTGGGCCGAGCTCTGAACCAAACTTATGGGCCGAAGAATTACATGTCTGCGGATAGACCACCTAGACCCCAATTTCAGCTATAAATACCCCATGCATTTATGATATTGGACACGATTTTCCAGGTGCTCCCTCCTCGAAGCTACTGCTCGGAACCATTTGGTAAAATAGGCATAGCATCTTGTGTATTTCACCCTCTAGCTTGTACGGCATCCAATAATGCTCGAATAGGACCCCTAATATTTGTACTTGTACTCAATTTACTCGAATACAATTATATTTGGTCTTTATTTTCCTTTTAACATTATTGTCATCGTGTTATTTCCCCACCCTTGATCGAACCAACGAAACCACGTAAGATCAGCCGATTATGTCAATTGAGGCCTAATTAAGATAAACCGAACAAAGCCTATGATTCTATGCAACAGCGATATTTCTTATCATTCATTAAAAAAAATTAATCCACGATTTATGAAATGTCCGACGATTACGTGGCGATGGAACATCTAATAAAAATAGACGTTCAATAAATTTCATAATAATCCTTTAGTATATTTTAAAAATAGAATATTTTTTCTCTCCTTCATTGTTATATTCTTGTCGTTTTCTTTCCCAAAATTTTCTCTTTCGATCTCCAAAACTCAACCCCAATTTCATCTTGACCTACACCTTCACTTTGATGACTAACTAAAGAAAATCGTCTAACCACCATTTTTTAAAATATTTTTATCTCTTCCTTTTTTTTCTAAAATTCAACCATCTCCTTCACCCACAGAACCCTCCCCCAACCAACCTATACTCATTTCACATATTAGTTAAGTTTTTCCTCCCTATATATATAAACAGATTTTTACATATATATATATATATATATATATATATATATCAATTCAATTAATGCATTCTTATAAACTTCATTTTCCTTGATAAAAATTACTCACCTAATAAGACTTACTTTACAAAAGGAGAAGCTTATAGGGGTGTAAACGAGCCGAGAAGTATCGAACGATAAGTTTGATTTGAATTTTATCGAGCTTGAAATTTTTTGTTTGAGTTTGGTTTGATTTCCTAACGAACCGTGTTGAAACAATCGTTTATCGAACGAGCTCAATTCGAGTATCGAGTGGCTTGATATTTTATATGTGTTTTTTTAAATTTTTAGCTTATCTTGAGTCGAGCTTCAAAAGTTATCAAACGAGAAATCTTGTTCAAGCTTGTTTGATTTGTTTAATGAATTGAGCTCGCACGAGCTTTTATCGAACGAGTTCGATCCGAGTATCGCATAGTTTGATTGGATTTTCAGCCCTAGGAGCTTATAACCTTAACTTCGTAACTTGATAAGCATGAAATCAATCTATTTTGGTACAAGCTTGATGAAAATATTTTTTGGTTGAACACATACTTCAATTCCGATTCCATCAAATTAATTGGTCTCACCTCTCATACATCAAATTAAGAGTGAATCGCACTTTTGGTCCCTTTTATGGTCTAACTTTATCACTTTCGTCCCTTTTAAATTTTTTGTAGCAGATGCATCCCTTTTAAATTTTTTGTAGCAGATGTATCCCTCTTATCAATATAGTGTATCATATTAGTCCCTCTTATCAATTTAGTGTAATACATCCATCCCTTTTAAATTTTTCATAGCAGATTCGTCCCTCTTATCAATGTAGTGTAACACATTGGTCCCTCTTAAATCTAAAATACATCTAAAATAGAAGATTCATTTTTGATCATATAAAGTGGCTGCTTTTCAAAATTGGCCCATTATTGTGGTACCTCGACAATATATATCATTTATTGTGTCGTCGTTATCAACTTCAGTCCTTATCATCAATTTTTTTTAATTATCACCGGAAATCATCAATTTATGTCCAGTCTGACTGAAAATTAATTTTAGCAAAATATATCATTCATCGAGTGACACTTAAAGATTGAAAATTTCATATTATGACTCTAAAATTTCAAGTCTAAATCACTTGATAGGTTTATAACTTTAATTTTTATTTTAGAATACAATGAAATTTGAATAAAATTTGAGGTAAATGTGATGTGAATTTGACTTATTTATTTGTTTATAAATAAAAATAGATATCTTCGATTTATAGGGGAAACGAACTTTAAAATTAAATTTTTCGGTCAGATTGAACATAAATTGGTGCTTTTCGGTCAAATAAGACATAAATTGATGATTTTCGGCGTTAATTAAAAAAATTCGGTAATAAGCACTGAAATTGAAGATGATGACACAATAAGTGACGTATTTTGTCAAGGTAACACAATAAAAGGGTCAATTTTGAAATGCTAACACTTTAGAGGGCCAACAATAAAATTTTGCCTTCTAAAATGGATGTATTTTAGATTTAAGAGGGACCAATATGTTATACTATAATGATAAGAGGGACGAATTTGCTACGAAAAAGTTAAGAGGGACGAATGTGTTACATTACAATGATAAGAGGGACTAATGTGATATACTATATTGATAAAAGAGACGCATCTGCTACGAAAATTTTTAAAGGGACGAAAGTGATAAAGTCAAGTAATAAGAGGGACAAAAATAAGATTCACTCTCAAATTAATTCACCACCTTTTTGTGTATGTATATAAATTTTATTCAAATTGTTAATCACGAAGCCATCTTTGATATAATTATTTTTCTTCTTGCCCTTATTTATGAGAGATGAAGTGCTGCTTGAAAAAATAATAAATCATTTTCGATAAATTATGGTGGAGGATTGAAGTAAAAGTCATTTCCATGGGTTAAATTGAAGTAAAAGTCATTTCCATGGGTTAGAAGATGACGCATTTAAATTGATAAACCAAAAATACCAAGCTTGAGTTTTATGGTGGAGGATGACCAAAAAAACATAAAAAATAGTTTCATGGTGGAGGAAGAACATTATCAATTATTTTCATATTCAAATCTTTTTCCTTTCCTTTTTTAATTTATTTCTTTGATTATATTCAATTCTTTTTCATTTCGTTATTAAATTTATTTCTTTCATGCTTTAAGTTGGCACGTGGATATTAACATAATACTAAGGGTGAGTTTGACCTAACAATTTGAAAAGCAATTATAAGAGAATTATTTTACTAAAATTGATTACGATAAAAATTAATTATAGGATAATTGTTTCTATTAGCTTTTGTAAAAGTAACACTTTAGTTGCTTCTAAAATAAGTTGATTTTTGCTTCTCGAGATCCCAACAGTGATTATGATCTTGGGGGTCAAACACCATGAAAATCACGATTGAACATAAGTAATTTTTATAATCAGGGCCAAACACTTAAAAAATCACAATAGAGATGTAAAAATAATTTTAAGAGCTCCAATTACTAGGCCAAACTCACCCTAAGTAGTACAATTTAAATTAGGGTATACTGGTTTTTCTATAATTAGATGATTTAAAAATAAATTAAATTGGACACTTATCATCAAAGGAAATGATATCTCACATGATCCTCATTAATTCCATGAAATCTTATTTTAGGCAACCCCTAATAATAATTAAATATTGATACTTGGAAATTTTAATTTTTAGACTTTCTACATATAAATATTTTAATTCGAACACAACTATATGTGGTTTAACACAATTTCGTTTGTTAATAAAGTCAAATTAGAGTCAAGTTCCAATGGTATATGATTAATGAGCAGAATGATTTATATGTATTCCCGAGTATCGAATACAAAGTTACACATATATGTTTGTTCAAACAGCACTAGATGCCGTAAAACGAGCAGTAAAGGGTAATTTAATTTAATTAAAAAAAATTTAAAAAATTATTTAATTTTTGATGGGTATTCTCCATCGGAAATTTCATTTAAAAAAAATAAAAAACAATTATTTAATTTCTAAAGGGTAATTCCCAAGAAAATTCAAAAAAGAAGAGCAAAAATATAATTATTTATGTTGGATAAAGATGAAGATGGAATGCACTGAATTGTATTAGTAAGGGAGGTTTTGATGATTTCCAAAACTTCATATCAGCTAAGTAAAGACAACTTAGTTGAAATCCCTTAGAAGAAATTTTGACCAAGTAAGAAGGCATATCAGTCGGGTCAAATATTCAAGGTCCAGATGACTACTGATCTGCTGAAGAGAAGAAATCAGACTGGTGTAAATCAGCCGACTCAAATCAGATTTGTTCAAGTTTGAGATCAGCTTTGTTCATCATCAGACGTGTTCTCTCATCAGACAAGTGGAAAGATCAAGAAGTCGTCCCAACAGTAATAAATGCCACTGGAGTAATAAATGCTGAAGTCTAAGGTTATTAATGACAAATGATTGAAGAAAAGACTCGTATCAGCTCGGTGCATTTAATGCTGCCTGACAGAAAGTACAGTCTGCAGTACTGTCACTGTGCAGAGAGCCGTTCGCGGATTTTAAGGACCAGAAATCAAGAGATTTGAGTTGTGTCTCTCTTCAACGA
The DNA here is from genome assembly GCA_038501285.1 of Penstemon eatonii. Classification (NCBI taxonomy): domain Eukaryota; kingdom Viridiplantae; phylum Streptophyta; class Magnoliopsida; order Lamiales; family Plantaginaceae; genus Penstemon; species Penstemon eatonii. The sequence continues at coordinate 32,187,995 of CM076710.1, read as the reverse complement.
ACATAATTCATAGACTGACTATAAATAGCTGAAGAGACGAAGAGAAAAGAGAGACAACACATGATGGGGGCTATTTTACACCCCATATAATACTTGGATCGACTTGAAGACCTCAGATCGGTTCGACCATATAAGCTCATTCGGGATCATCCATCGATCCGATCAGAAGACGATGCTCATTGGCGATCCAAACTACAATCCGGACTCAAGAAGGATAGATATGCCGAGTCCTAGTAGGATTATGTTTCCTTGAATAGCTAGGGTTGGTAACCTATAAATACCTAGTTAAACATTGTATTAGGACAACTACGATTCAGAACTTACGCCTATCTATTCTGGCTAATTGATAATAAATCTATAGAAAAGCTTTTGATATACTATATTCAATATTCACTTGTCTTGTGTTCTTATTTGCTCTTTACATATTGTTCTTTCTTGAAATCGATCCATCCGAAATGAATTAACTAGGCTCCAAATACATATAATCTAAACCTCGTAAACCTCAAATATTGATTTAATCAAACCCGACGAAAAACGGTTAAATCAGTTGGCGCCCACCGTGGGGCTAAGTTAATTATTCGATAGGCATATGGCTCGCCCAAGGAAGAACGCTCGTAACGAGGCAAGAAGTAACACGACGCATCCACATATCACGTCCGATGACTTACAGGACGGTACGAATAATAACGTTCCAACCACCAACGATGAGAATAATCAAAGAACTAGTGACCAACCACTCAATCAACAGGAGCATCAAAGGATCCATGCTCAAAACTCCCAAGGACAACAAGAGACTGTCGCTAACCTAATACCGGAAGCTCACGTGGCTCCATCAATCCCAGTTCCTCTTCCAGAAACACAGGAGAAGTTGCGAAAGATCGCTATGTTGGTTAATTTGCTATGCCCGGGGGAACTACTGGTCCCCGAGCAGATTCTTAGAAACCCTAGAACTACTAGGGCAAATCCTGTTCGAAGAACTCATAGGCAGGTCGATCAAATCTCGCAACAAGCAGATAGCTCTATGAGCGAACAACGATCGTTGCACAGTCCGCAAAAGAGCAATACGAAGCCAACCGATGAGCGAATCCGGAGGAAAGAGCAGTCCGCATCTCGCAACCTTCTCGCCGAGGATCGAAGGAACATACCATAATAGCCGTGGAGAATGATGTCGCTGATGAAATACTTAATCGACAAAGAGCAGTCCGCATCTCGGAACGGGAAATTGAGAAGATGGTACAAGAACGTCTAGAGCAACGTCTTCGGACCATTCAAAATCCCTGGGCCAGAAACACGGAGCTCCAAGAAAGCCTAGCAGCATGCTCCCCTTTTGTAGGGAAATAAAACAAGCTCAGTTGTCCGGCCAGGTCCCCGGACGACTACCAAGATATGATGGAACCACCGATCCCGATGATTACATTTTTAGCTTCACCAATATTATGAATCTATATGCTCACTCGGCGGAATACACCGCCAAGCTAATTGTTACCACATTTGAAGGACTAGCTTTGGATTGGTTCGCAAAACAACCAACAAACTCTATTTTCAGTTTTCGTGAACTATGCAATAAATTGACACAGCAATTTGCTAGCCAAAAGAGACAAAAACTGCCGATGAGCTACCTAGGAACCATCCATCAACAAGAGGGAGAATCTTTGCGAAGTTGGTTGGCAAGATTTAATGTGGAATTATTAAAAATCGACTCACCAAACATCGATTACATAATCTCCATACTCTTCGATCTTACCAAAAACAGGCAGTTCGGGAATGCACTTAGCAGAAAACAACCGAGAACCTTTGCTGATATTATGACATTGGCATCGAAATACATGACTCAAGAAGAGATGAACTTTTTTAAAGACAAGAATAGAAACAAGACTGTCGCCGTAGGATCAAGGCGGCAAGATAAAGCTCCTGCCTTACGACCTACGGATTATGATCGATCTTTCAAAAGAGGAAATATCTTTCAACGACTAGAATACAATCGGAATGATCGGGATAAGAGACCTAATATCTATCCTAGATCAAGGTCAGTAGAACCGGCTGATAAGAAACGAATAAATCAGGTAGAATACCCAAGACTGACTGTTCCTATTGAGGAAATTCTTGTGGTATTGGAAAGGAACAACTAGATTCCACCGGCAAAAAGAATCGCACAACCTAGGCCTGGCGCGCGAAACTACAATTTATATTGTAGATACCATCGCGCCGCGCCCATGGACACCGAACTGAAGACTGTTTTCACCTAAAATAGGAAATCGAGAGACTAATCGAACAAGGCAAGTTGGACGATTATCTAGAGCGGAACAACCGCAAGAGAAATAGAAGCAGGAGTCCTAGAAACAATAACCACAGAAGGACCCCGAGAAGAAGGTCCCCTAATAATGGTCCACCACAAGAATTAAACGATGATCAAATTAATGGCACAATTCATACAATCTCAGGCGGACCGACCGGAGGAGACAGTCGAAATGCTCGTCGCAGAACTGCTAGGTTATTATTAGGAAATGTAAAATATCCTAAAGAAATATGGACGCTGGAAAATAAGTCACCAAAAGAACAACTCATTAGTTTTAATGAGAACGAAGTACCGAGAAACTTCGTTTGGGATACGAAGGAAGACAACCCTGACTTCCCGATGGTGGTATCACTTGAGATAGCAAACTATAACGTTAAGAGGATCCTACTCGACAACGGAAGCTCAGCGAATATTATATCTAAAGAGGTCTTAACACAGATGAATTTGGGAGAAGTAACATTCCAAAATGTAGCCACTCCTTTGGTAGGTTTCGGAGGCTCCGAAATAGTACCCTATGGGACAATATATTTAAGTGTATCGCTGGGAAAGAAACCACAACGCGCAGTGAAACTAATAAAATTCCTGGTGGTCGAGACTCCCTTTGCGTACAATGCTATATTAGGACGACCTGCACTCAACTTATTCCGAGCAGTCGTGTTGACGTACCATCAAAAAGTAAAGTTTCCGACAGATATGGGGATCGGAGAAATAGTAAATGATCACTATATGGCATGGGATTGTTACAATACATCTTTAACATTGGGGAACCGTTCCAAATCATTTACCCCTGCTAAAAGGAAGCTCGAGAGCGATATCGAAAGCGCTGAAGTCGAAATCCCCAACACGGACATGATAGATAAGAAAAGAAAGGAGCCAGTCGATTTAACCATTAAATCGCCAGAACATAAAGATATTATGCTGGTACGAGGAGACCTTTAAAAAATGACCAGAATTGGGACCGAACTCAGCTCGAAAGGGGAAGTATTGCTAGTAAACTTTCTCAGGAAGAACGTCGACATATTCGTTTGGAGTGCGAACGATATTGAGGGCATCGACCCGAGAGTAATTACTCATTCACTAAAAATCGATCCAATGGCAAAACCAGCACGACAAAAGAAGAAGAATCACGGGCCAATAAAAGACAAGATAATAAAAGCAGAAGTCGAAAGGTTGCTCAAAGCAAAACAAATTAGGGAAATACACTTCTCAGAAGGACTATGCAATGTTGTGCTAGTAGCAAAAGGAGATAAAAGGGACAATAAATGGAGGATGTGCAACGATTCACCGACCTTAATAAGCTATGTCCACGTGACCCCTATCCTCTCCCTAGAATCGACTTGTTGGTCGACTCCACCGCAGGTTTTGCTATCTTCAGCATGATGGACGCCTTCAAGGATTCTACCAAATTTATATGGATGAGCGAGACCAGGAGAAAACTGCTTTTATAACGGAGCAGGGGGTGTATTGCTTTATTGTTATGCCATTCGGCCTGAGGAACGCTGGTGCCACTTACCAGAGATTTGTTAACCTAATGTTCAGGGAGCTGATCGGAGAAATAATGGAAGTCTACATGGATGATATGCTCGTTAAAAGCATGAATGAAGCCGACCACGTAAAACATCTCGATCGATGTTTTCAGATATTGCGAAAATACCGAATGAAGCTAAACCCCGTAAAATGTACCTTTGGGGTGAGATCTGGAAAGTTTCTAGGATACATGGTCCACCAGAGAGGAATTGAAGCAAATCTCGAAAAGATTCGAGCTATAACTGAAATGAGGCCGCCTAAAACAATTTCTCGAGTACAAAGTTTAGTAGGGAAAATTGTGGCATTGAATAGGTTCATATCAAAATCAGCAGATAGGAGCTTGCCATTCTTTCAAACTCTGCGAAAGGCAAAAAAATTTGTTTGGACCGAAGAGTGCGATCAAGCATTCAATCAATTAAAGGAATATCTGACCTCCTCTCCATTACTAGCCAAACCAACTGAAGGTGAACCATTAGCCAAACCAACTGAAGGTGAACCATTATCTGACCTCCTCCCCAGTAGCCATCAGTTTGGTCTTGGTAAAAATAGAAGGCTCGTAACATAAGCCTATTTATTATCTAAGTAAGTTACTACAAGGAGCGGAGAAGAATTATTTGGAGATAGAGAAATTCGCCTTGGCTTTGGTAGTGGTAGCACGCAAACTCCGACCATACTTCTTAACTTATAAAATTATAGTGCTCACAACAACCGCTAAGACAAGTCTTGGCAAAACCAGAAGCTTCTGGTAGATTAATCAAATGGGCGATCGAACTAGGACAGTTCGAGATCGAATATAAACCACGCGTCGCTATCAAGGCCCAAGTTCTTGCCGATTTCCTATTGGAAACTCCGACCTCAGTATTAGAACGCGATGAATCAACTAGTCGCGATAATGATACCCTGGTAATAGAAAACCAAACATGGTTAATGCACGTCGATGCTGCTTCAAGCCGTGAGGGAGGCGGAGCCGGAATCAACTTTACTGGACCAAATAAAGAAGATCTAAACTATGCGATAACGTTGGACTTCATGGTAACCAACAATGAAGCTGAGTACGAAGCATTGATTGCAGGAATGGAAATGGCAATTGAAGCCAACATAAAGAATCTCAAAGTACTAACTGGTTCGGAATTAGTACAAAGACAAATTGAAGGCCTATACGAGGCAAAGGAATTCAACATGGTCAAGTACCTCGCTAAAGTAAAGGAATTGACTGAAAAGTTTGAGAATTTTGAAATACAGAATGTTCCACGATCGGAAAACAAATGGGCAGATTAACTTTCTAGATTTACAGGATCTCACGATGGCAAAACAGAAAGAGTAATCAATTGGTTACTCTCCGATACACCAGCAATTGACATCAATAAAACGCCAGTCACCGAGATGATGGAAATCCAAGAAGTTGAAAAAAGCTGGATGACTCCAATGATAGATTACCTCCGAGAAGGAAACCTGCCATTTGACCTAAATGAAGCTCGAAAAATAAAATATCGAGCTCCCAAATATACGATGTTAGAAGGAAAGCTATATCGAAGATCGGTATCCGGAGTTCTACTTAAATGCATCTCCGAAACACAAACCAATGATATACTTCGAGAGATACACGAAGGCGAGGCAGGGAATCACAGTGGAGCCAGGGCTTTAGCTCTGAAATGCCTCCGAACAGGATATTACTGGCCGACCATAAACAAGGATGCTGCTCAATACGTGCAAAAATGTCATCATTGCCAATTTCATGCAAATATAAGCCATCAACCAGCCGAAAACATGCACCCGATACCTGTGTGCTGGCCATTTGACCAATGGGGGATGGAAATTGTAGGACCTTTTTCGGTAGCTAGGTCTAAAAAAGCGTATGTTCCGGTCGCAGTTGAGTACTTTAGCAAATGGATAGAATGCGCCGCTCTTGCTCGGATGACTCAGTTCCAAGTAATTAATTTCCTATGGAAGTTCATAGTATGTCGGTTTGGCGTCCCACGAATTCTAATCTCTGATAATGGAACGCAATTCGCGGGAAAAAAAGTATTGGAATGGTGCGCTAAACTAGGAATTCAACAGAACTTCACGTCCGTTGGACATCCAAGAGCAAATGGACAAACTGAAGAAGCAAACCGTGAAATTATAAAATCTCTGGAGAAAAGATTAGGGGCAGCCAAAGGAAGATGGCTAGATGAACTCCCCGGTGTGCTTTGGGCAAATCGGACAACTGTCAGGAACTCAACAGGCCAGACCCCGTTCAGTTTGGTATACGGCATAGTCCCAACACCAAGGATCGACATGTATGACAGTCAAGAAAATAAAAAGGCTAGAGAAGATGATCTCGACCTAACCGAGGCCTTAAGAGAAAAAGCTGCCATACAACTCCAAGTCGCTAAATCAAATATGGAGAAGGCCTACAATCAAAAGGTGCGCATTCGAATCTTCAAAGAAGGGGACTTAGTGTTGAAAAAAGTAGAGGTGTCCAAACATGTAGGAAAGTTGCAACAAAATTGGGAGGGACCATACATCATCGTCGGTTTAGGAAGGAAATGATCATACAAAATTGCACGCTTAGACGGAACACCCCTACCAAGGATCGGAATGCTGTCAACCTGAGGAGATATTATGGAAAATAAATCCCGGCAGCTATCCTTACTGTTCATTTTAAATTTTGTTTTATTTCGACTTTTTCATACAATTTATTGTAATAAAAGTTTCGGCTTCTGATTTTCTTTCCGAAATATAATAAACGAGTTATTTGCCGAAGACACAAATTCAAAGAGGTTAAAACCAAGAATATTGGTAAAAAACCTAAAGAGTTGAGTAGAATCGATCCGCTTGATAAACACTCCTCGATCTCCGTAACGACAACGACTAAAAGAGGTTAAAACCAAAAATATTGGTAAAAAACCTAAAGACTTGAGTAGGATCGATCCGCTCGATAAACACTCCTCGATCTCCATAACGACAACGACTAAAAGAGGTTAAAACCAAGAATATTGGTAAAAAACCTAAAGAGTTGTGTAGAATCGATCCGCTCGATAAACACTCACTTAGGTTTTTTACCAATATTTTTGGTTTTAACCCTTTTAGTCGTTGTCGTTATGGAGATCGAGGAGTGTTTATCGAGCGAATCGATTCTACTCAACTCTTTAGGACTTAGGTTTTTTACCAATATTTTTGGTTTTAACCCTTTTAGTCGTTGTCGTTATGGAGATCGAGGAGTGTTTATCGAGCGGATCGATTCTACTCAACTCTTTAGGACTTAAGTTTTTTACCAATATTTTTTGTTTTAACCCTTTTATTCGTTGTCGTTATGGAGATCGAGGAGTGTTTATCGAGCGGGTCGATTCTACTCAACTCTTTAGGACTTAGGTTTTTTACCAATATTTTTGTTTTAACCCTTCTAGTCGCTGTCGTTATGGAGATCGAGGAGTGTTTATCGAGCGGATCGATTCTACTCAACTCTTTAGGTTTTTTTACCAATATTCTTGGTTTTAACCTCTTTTAGTCGTTGTCGTTATGGAGATCGAGGAGTGTTTATCGAGCGGATCGATTCTACTCATCTCTTTAGGTTAGAATCGATAACGACAACGACTAAAAGGGTTAAACCAAAAATATTGATAAAAAACCTAAGTCTTGAAGAGTTGAGTAAAATCGATAACGACTGGTTAAAGCCACAAAATCTGGTCAAAAAACCTAAAATCTTAAAGAGTTGAATAAAATCGACTTGCTCGAAAAAATTCCTCGATAGTCCATATCGATAATTAAAATGGGTTGAAACCAAACGTCGGGAAACAACCTAAGTACAGATTGCGACAGATCAAATACAAGAAGTTATGTGAATAAGAAATATTGAGAAAAATGAAGTTTTATTCATCTGAGTACAAAGAATATATCATGATCTACATATGAAGTTTTATTCGTCCGAATACAAGAGCGGCCTTCGATTTATACATCTTTACAAATGCAAAAATAAGAAAATCCTATCCAATAGATTGGAGTTTTTAACGACAATGTCCACGAAAACATCGATCTTCACCCAGCTATCTCCATGTTTCCCTCGAACCATCTAAGAAGCATGCTGCTCAGGATGGTCGACTTCTTTGGTTTGATGGCCGGGCTCTGAAAATCAATTCTCCTTTAGGTCGACTTCTTTGCTTGTATGTTAGGGTTGACTTTTACTCTAAAGCAACATCTCTCGAGGACCGTCGCAAAGTGAATACTTACCAGGACATCCCGAAGGCCAATCACTCCGGAAGTAACATCCAAGAACAGGGATGCCTGGTAAGTATGAACCCTCCATGTGCTAACAAAATACCATGGACCTCAACCCCATGAAGACAAAGGCTGAGGCCACATGGGACCCGTCAGTACTAGGTAGGGCATCAATGGGACCTATCAGTACAAGGCAGATGATGCTCAAGTTTTTACGGCGTAACGGATCACGATAATGTGACTTTTTGAAAATGATGGGATCACTGGGAAAAGTAAAATCCAAAGAAACTGATATCTCCATTTTTGTACGGTATGGATAGATATGGGGAGAAGCTAATTGTCTATTTATAGGGAAACTTTAAGTTAATCCTACGGTTGGATAAAAGTCTGATCAAGGGACAAGAATGAGACTTTTTGACTTCCAAAAATTAATGCGAGTAAGTTGGAACGGCGCTAGGGTGGTCGGTAAATCTGCTTGATGAGAATGAGGCATCAAGGTCGAAACGACCAGAATGAGAAATCCTTATACATTCCAGTGGATTCATTAAAAACAACTTGACACTTTATGAAGAATGCTTGATCGACGAACAGAATCCTTAAGAGAAGCAGACTTACAATGAGGGAATTACTTCTACGAAGAATTAGGGATATATAAGAAGAAAGACGAAATAGTTGGTCGTTTTGACGACATATAAAAAGCTTGACAACATTAAATCCAGCTTTTTCCTTGGAGTCCAAGAAATCTGATGGACTGGTAGATGAAACAGTCGACGTAGCTAAGATATACAGACTTGTCACTGCCTCATATATCAAAGAATTGCTTAAGGAGGTCTAAACGAGCTGGATCTAACTAATGGTTCTACATTTTCCAATTCCTCCCATATCAACAAATTGACAGACCGAATCTTTAACTGGTTGTTTTATTTGGGGATACTGAAGCTTGCAATTAGTACACAAAAAACATGGGAAGGCAGCAAACATGTTTTTCTAAGGGATTTAACTCTAAAAGAAATCACTCAAAAAAGAGTTGCAGGGAAAACCTTATATAGAACTTCATAACAGACAAAAATTATATATGACAGTGATGAGTGATCGATCATCGACAAGCGTGATAAGCTTACAACTCTTTAAAAGCTGGGTACAAGAAAGAAGTATAGAGAAATATTCCTTTTCAAACAATCAACAATTTCTGATGCCCAAGGCGACTAAATGAATTGACTAAGGATTAGTCAATCAATGAACTTATTTACTTGCTCAATTACTTACATTCTGAAAATACTCGCGGCTGGTCGGCAGCCGTAAATGACACTCTCAGCCAAAAGCTGATCGCCCTCACAAAAATATCAGATAAGTCCCTATCGATTTCTAAATTTGAATCACTTGCTTACTGAAAGAAATTTGTATTTGATTATAACTGAGTTAAAGATATATTAAATCTAAACTCATAATCTAAGCAATTTACTAAACGAAAGAGTAAATTTGTCATTGAAATTTTTTTACAACAAAATATTTTTGCAAAGTAACCACATGTTGGTTACAGCCAATATACCAAAAAAAAAAAAAAAGAAGAAGAAGAAGCAGGTCATCAAGGCTGATAAGCAGGTCATCGAGGTTGATTATCATCACCAGGGCGACCCGAAGAAGCACCCTTTCGAGGAGTAGCGGTATCAAGAAACGCCCTCACCTCCTCTTGAAGCTTATGATAACCTGCATCATAGCCTTCTTCAAAGGCACACTGACGAGATTCTTCTGAACTGGCATTCGATCGAGCCAAATCATCCCTCTCCTTCTCAAGAGCTAACTTTTCTTCACGTAACTTCTGGAGATCATCATTCAGAAGCTCAATCCGAAGAGCTTGCCCCTCGAACTTTGAAGTCTCCGTATCAAGCCGAAGCCTCAGGTTCTCTCTACTGAGCCACAATTCATCATATTGGGCACCCAGTTGCAGAGCATAATATTTCCCCTGAGAAAAAAGAAATTATAAACGACAAGATAACAAAAAATAAACAGGTATGAGAATAAGTGGAATTAAAGTAGTACCTGCTCAAACTGTTTGAACAGGGACTGAACAAGATGGAGGGAAGAAGCGCCCTCATGCTTCTTCAGCTCGCCAGGCAAAATGGTACTAAGACCCAGATCCCAGGAGAGAGGATCAGGCTCGCAAGAATCAGGCAGGACAGAATCTAAAGGAATCTTATCATGACGAGGGAGTCCGAACTCAGTTATGTCCTTAATTTTCTCCAAGATACAACGATCATCTAACAACCGCGGGGATTCCCTCTCATTAGGGCTCACAGAGGTCTACTTCCCCGAGTAAGAAATTACCGTCCTCCGACCGGAACGATGACCAGCCCGGACTCCAGAAGAACCACCAGCCTCGAAGGAAGTGGTCATGGCAGTGGTATCAGAAAGTAAAAAATTTGTGAAACTTTGACTAACTGACTGAGGGTTAAAACTAACCAAAGATGGATCTATAATTGGACCACTAGTCACTGGCCCTACGATGTTATTTACTTGACCTTGACCAACGACTAGCTCAGCAGCAGAAGAAGAAGAAACAGGAATGTTCAAAGATTGCTCCAGGTTTGACATATCCCCAAAGGCAACCCAACCAGGGGAAGGTCTCCTTTCAAATTCAGGAAGGATAAGGGGATTTTGTTCAAAAAACTCCGAGTTAGCATTCACCTCGTTCGAACAATCAGAGGGGACAACGTAAGTTTGAGTCTCCGACCTACTGACGGTCTGGAGTCGAGTAGGGTCAGTCGAGGGCCCCTCGGTATGAGACCTCTTTGGTCTAAGGTTTCTGGAAATATCACGCGAATAACGTTTAGAAGTGTTACCAAAGAGATTGCTCATTTTCGGAAATTCGAAGAAAACTTTAAAAAATCGAGCGAAATTATCGATCTGCTGGGGAGAATATTTTATCTAAACAGAAATAAGTTGTATAATAGCGAAGAACTTTTTATCTCGGGTATTTATACCAGGTGAAAGAACGTGTCAGACCTTCGGGACAGGCGCGAAAAAGAAACCCTGACCAATGAACAATCGCAAGAATTCGAAAAGACATAAACAGTATGATTACGCCTGAGTTAAAGATTTATGTCTAAACTATCATAATTAATGGAGTAGCCGAAACATCACACATGAAGAATACAAATCGTCTTATTCAAAGGGATAAGAAAGTAATATTACAAATTATACAATATCAATCAAAAAGTTATTTCCCGCCACTATCCGAAGTCCTTTGGTCGCTCCCTAGCACGACCTGATCACCGGCCGGAACATCCTGATCGCCAGTCGTTACTCCTTCATCGTCGGCACTATTCATAACTTCAGGATTCTCTTTCTCAGTCTCTTGATCAACGAAATTATTGTCAACTTCAGGATTGATATCCGAAGAAGGAATTGGCAAAGGTTCTCCAAACTCCTTGACCAGATCTGCCAATGGAAAATGTTGGTATTTAACACTAGGCAGATCGGATGAAGAATACTCCTCGCCATAGCGATTGAGGCTAACATGCGTGGCCCTGAAATACTCCCTCCGACGATCTTCGATCAACCCCATAGCGACCATCTGATGGATCGCCTTCCTAAAAGTGCTCTCAAGGAGCGGACCTACTTTTTGATGCACTAAAGCGGTATGAATCGGAGAACTAAGGTTATCGTGGATCACCTTCTCGTCAGAATTCCTACCATATCGATCAGTAAGAGGAAGATCCTTTTTATACTCATCCAAGGAAATCAGAAGACTAGCGACCTGCGACTCCAGCTCACTGATCCGAGTGGTGCTTTGAACTTGATAATCTTCCAGCTCATTGCTCAGCTGGGTGACCCGTTCTTCAGCACGAGAAGTCTCTAGAATATTATTCAAAACTTCGGGATCATCTGTTTCCTTAGCTTGAGGATCGGTGGTCGAGGGTGGAGGAGAAGAAGACGTAGAAGGACCGGCCTCTGAAGTGGATGCTTTCTGAAGCAATGCCTTATTCCTTTCCTCAAGGAATTCACACTGTTGCCTCCAAAGAGCAGCTTCGTAAGCATACGACGTCAGACAAGTGTTAGTCTGGAAAACCAAAAGAAGAAAATCAGAGAATTAAAAATCCATTAGGAAAGCCAGTAAAAAGGCATATGAAACAATAAAAACCTTCTCCGCATAAAGGAAAGCTTTCTGTAATTTCTCCAAAGGATCCTTGCGCAGCAACTTATTAATATCACGTGTAAAGACACCTGAGAAGAGGATACGGGTAGCCTTATCGACTGCATTCTCACTCTCATCATGAATCAAAGAATCATTCTTGGAATAGCCAGCAACCCTCTTTCTCTCTAAATGATCTTCGATCATCTCGACGACGGTAGGTTTCGGATGCTGATCGCTGAGCAATGAAAGGTCTTCACCAGAACGACCATAATATTGTTTTCTCCTCTTGACTGGTCTGTCGATAGGATGGGGCATTGACCAACCACGACATCCACGGATACCAAGGGAATTTCTTAGCTGGAAAGGAGGATAACCTTGTCCGATCCCTTGACGATCTGGAGTGCGTGCAGATGGAAGTGGCTGAGGAGTTTCTTCGAAAGAATCAAGGGAATCCTCTCTATAATCCTCAGATTCATGGCCCAGATCCAATTTTCTCTTTTTAGACAATCTCTGCTCAATCGGATGGTTCTCTATCGTTTTGGTAGATTTAGACAAAACCATTTTTCCTTTGAAGAATGTTGAGAGTTCTCTACCATAGAAACTGAGAAAAATGAGCTCCCATCAGATAAGTAATTCAAAGAAAATATAAAAGTAAAAGCTGCAAAAATATATAATACTTACTAAGCGATTGTGAGGAAGACGAGATAGGAAAAGTGTGAGAACTCAGGCCCGCTTTACGGAGAAAAGCCTCGCCAATAAGAATGGCACATTGGTACTTGTCAGCACGCATTTCTACTATCTCGTCAACCAATTGTGGATCGTCAGGAATAAAGTGGCCAGTAACAGTGCGACCACCAGAAACCCATTTGGAGTCGTGGTTCCACGAGAATAGCTTGGTGGAACCATCTGCTGAGACAATATGAGATGGAGGACGTACAAAGAAAAAATGAGATTTCCAGGCATGATTAATTGAAACAGGAGAATCAAATATAGAACGACTAGACTTTTGACTAGCGAAGAAATAACCATGATTGGAAGAGCTAGAAATATTAAAACGAAAAAACTGGGTAAAATTACGAAAAGAAGGTTGGAATCCTTTTGCGATCATCAGGACAGAAAAGAACACGACAAAGGCTACGGAATTGGGAACCAGTTGTGTCAGAGAGACGCTGAATATCCTTAAAATATCGAGGAATAAGGCAGACAAAGGAAGACGGAGACCGTGATTGAAATGGGCAGTGTAAAAAGCCCAACAACCTTCCGGGGGGGAGGTGACCCTGTCGGAAGGCGATGGAAGAATAATCTCAGAACCCTCCGGGAAGTATTTCCCGTAATTATCCAACACCTCGTGAAAAGTCTCATCGGTATATGCGCAGGAATGATTCTCGATTGGATAAAAAATTTGGGGGGTAGCGCCCTTGCCTTTCTTAGCCTTAGTCGCGATCTCGGCGTCAGAAATGATCCGCACTTTAAATGTGTCTTTGTCAGGAATAATTATCTCAGATACTCCTATCTGTACTGATAGAGGGCTGGGAGAAGTCCCCGCATCAATAACAGGAGCGACTAGTTCAATAGAAGAAGTGGAGGGGTTCTTCGAAATAGGGGCCATGTTATTTAAATCCTCGGAAATAAATGGTCAATGAATACGATATACTAGAGAAATTATCGAGTAAGAAAATTACTACGAAAAAATGGGAGGTGGAAAGTAAAAAATTATTGAAACAACGATCACCTATTTATATAGAATGATAAAAAGACGTTTCAAACCTCTTGCGACTAATTGTATTCCCGCCAATCGGCAAAAAGAAGTCACCTCCTCGAAAAAGAAGCAACATTGCTGATTGAAAAACTACAAAAACGACTATCTATGATGCGTAGCACTCTTTCCTTACTTAGGATTTTTTCCCACAAGATTTTTTCCAAGTAAGGTTTTTAACGAGGCACAATTCATAGAATGAACAGTCGTAGTAGGCCATCTACTTCTACGAGCTTCAATTGCATAAATGCTCGAAGAAGTGAGGGAGTACTGATGGGGGCTATTTTACACCCCATATAATACTTGGATCGACTTGAAGACCTCAGATCGGTTCGACCATATAAGCTCATTCGGGATCATCCATCGATCCGATCAGAAGACGATCATTGGCGAACCAAACTACAATCCGGACTCAAGAAGGTTAGATATGCCGAGTCCTAGTAGGATTATGTTTCCTTGAATAGCTAGGGTTGGTAACCTATAAATACCTAGTTAAACATTGTATTAGGACAACTACGATTCAGAACTTACGCCTATCTATTCTGGCTAATTGATAATAAATCTATAGAAAAACTTTTGCTATACTATATTCAATATTCACTTGTCTTGTGTTCTTATTTGCTCTTTACATATTGTTCTTTCTTGAAATCGATCCATCCGGAATGAATTAACTAGGCCCCAAATACATATAATCTAAACCTCGTAAACCTCAAATATTGATTTAATCAAACCCGACGAAAAACGGTTAAATCAACACAACAACTGAGAGATTGATTTCGAAGCAAAATATTTTCTAAGTCTCAAAGCTCAAGAACAGCTCACTCATCTGCCTTGTCATTTGTTGACTCAAGCTGAAGTTGAAGACAAAATAAAAACACATTTTTCTGAGTGAAATCTGTTAAAGTGTTGTGAAGAGTGTTTATCCATATGTGTGAAGTGATAAAACTCTGTAGAATAGGATTTCTTTGTGATTTCTTATTGCGAGCTTACGGCCAGTTTCATTTGTTGTTTTGGCGTAAGTGGAGTATACTGTAAACTTTGTGATTATAGTATAACCCAAGATCTGTGTGACTTGAAAGAGTGGACTTAAGGATTTAAATCCATATAACCACTATAAAAGTTCTGATGTTTGGTTTTTGCATAAGTTTTCTTGCATATCTCTAAAATTGCATAAAACACTTGATTAACTGTTTGAAAAAGGGTTAAAGGAGTTTTTATAAAACTGGGGATTAAGTTTTCAAACTGCTAAGTTTACTTGTGAAAAACACTTCAAAAATCCGCTGCAAGTATTCTGGTATTAAAACTGATTTTCACCAAAATCAGCTTAGTAACTATCAGATTAGTGGTCAGCAAAGCTGTTCAAAGATTTGTTCGCGATCAGCCTTGTAAACATACTGTTCTGTAACAGCTTAGTCTGTTTAAGTTTGAGCAACAGTTTTAAAGTTAAAATTTGATTAAAAATTTTCAGAGGTCTATTCACCTCCCCTCTAGACCTCATCTGACCATTTGGGACCAACAAGTGGTATCAGAGCAGGTGGTTCATTAGAATCAGCTGCTTGATCAACGAGCTTGATCCGAGTGTTTTTCAAAGGTTTTTAAACTTTTCAAAGGAGCATCTTTTTGAAAAATTAAAATTTTTGAAAAATGGATTGTATCAGCCATGTTCCCCACATAGCTGGTATGAGCTTCGAAGACTGGAAGATCAGAATGGAGATCTTCTTAGCTGCCTACAATGATAACATGTACACATGTATCATCAAAGGTCCATTCAAATTCACCAAGACCATCAAGGTTGATGAAGTCGACATAACGGTGGAAAAAGATTTACTCGAGATCACAGCCGAAGAAATAAAGCTGTTCAACCTGGACAAAGTTGGGCGATTTATCATGACCAAGGCCCTTGACAACGACAGATTTGACAAAGTCAAGCATTGCAAGACTGCCAAAGAAATGTGGGATAAGGTCCGTGATATGAGCGAAGGAAACGACGCCATTAAAGAGCATCAGCTGAGTGTTGCTCTGGAAAAGCTGGACAACTTCAAGATGAAGTCTGCGGAAACCATTGATCAGATGGATACAAGGTTTACAAGGACGCTGAATGAAGTTCTGAAGCTTGGAAAAACATTCACTGATAAGGAGATAACCGTCAGAGTGTTGAAGGCTCTACCTCCAAAGTTCAACATGAAGGTGACAGCTATGGAAGAGTCAAGAGATTTAGGAAAAATCTCCTTCACCGAGCCGTTCTCAGTACTCAAGGCATACGAGTATAAACTGCCAAGAATGGGTGTTGAAGAAACCTCTACTTCAAGTCCCACAGCTGCCCTGGTTGCTGCTGAAAATCCTAGAAGGCCAGCCTATAAAAGCAAAGACGTGGACTCATCTGATGAAGCCACAATACTCAACAAAAAAGAGTACACTGATGGAGACGTTGCATTGCTGATGAATAATTTCAAGAAGTTCTACAAACGAAAAATGAAGAAGAAATACAACAATGCTTCTACTTCTAACCCTACTTCTTCTTCTCAAGATAAAGATTCTTATAAATCTAAAATGATGTGCTATAACTGCAGGAAATTGGGTCATTTCATCAGAGACTGCCCATATCCCAAAGCTGAAAAGTACACTGAAGAAGAAAAGAGAATCAGAAAGGAAAGAAAGCATCAGAAAGGCAAGGTGCTGGTGGCAGAAGCGGAAAAGCTAGCTGCTATCTACTCATCAGATTCGGATTCAGACACTTCTGATGAAGAGTCTTCTGATGAAGAGAGACCTGCTCTTCTCTGCCTGATGGCTAAGGAATCTGATGGCTCTGAGGATGATGAGGTAACTCCTCTAGATAATGAATTATTCAATTCATTTGAACAAATGATGCTTAACAATACCAGTATTGCTGAAGCATTTACAAAGCTTAAGGAAGAGATGATATTGCTAAGAGAGCAAAATAGTTCACTGAAACTTAAGGCTGAAAAGCCAAAAGAATCAGATGAATATAAACAGGTTGAACAAGAAAATGAATCTCTGAAAGCTAAATGTGAAGTTCTTAAAGGAAAAATCATGGAACTTGAGAAAACAATTGAGTCTCATGAAAAGTCATATGTTGCATCCACTCATATGTCTAGTAAACAGAAGACACCTTTAGATCAGGATAAGTTAGAACTGAATCATACTGAAAAATTTATATCAGCTGACAACAGTAAGGTCATCTTGTATGTTCAAACTACTAAACCTGCTTCACCTGAGAAAGTGTTAAAGGAGATGAAAACTCCTAAGGCTAAAAAGAGCAAAGAGCCTAGTGTAGGAAAATAGACTGGTACTCCAAACAGAAGAGTCCTAGAAATTCTTCTGATAAGGCTAAAACCAATCAGGCTAGTGGTAATTCTAAGTCGCCTGTTAATGAGCAAGCATCTAGTAAACCAAAGAAGAATAAAAATAAGAAAAATGAAAATGATTGGTATGGAAATGAGTCTTATTATGTGCAACCTGCTGCATATCCTCCTATGTATCATGCACCTCGATTTCCAACTTACTATGCACCATATCCTGCTCATCCAATGCATGCATATCTTTTTTATCATGCATCTTATTCTGCTTATGAACATTACCCTTATCATGATGATTATCAACAACATGACAAATCTGATAAAATTAATAAAGGCAAATTTGTTCATACTCCTGCTGAAAATCAGAAGCCTAAAAAGCCTAAGACTTCAACATCTTGGGTTGACAAAGGTGGAACTAATCCTTAAGGACCCTCTCAATAAGGGTACCTAAAACAATTTTATTTTGTTTTGTAGGTTAGGATTAGGAGTAGGAGTAAAGTAGAGAAGACTTGGTACTTGGACAGTGGCTGTGCAAGACACATGTGTGGAAGCATTCATCAGCTGACTGATGATGTTGCTTTGGATGGTCCAAATGTGACGTTTGGAGACAACAAGGAAGGCAAGATTGTAGCAAGTGGAAAACTGATCAAAGGCAAAATTGAGATATCTGACGTCTCTTATGTTAAAGGGCTCAAATACAATTGGCTGAGCATAAGTCAATTTTGTGACAAAGGATATTCAGTCATCTTCTCAACAGATAAGTGCTACGTTGAACAAATTGGAACAAAGAAGGTCATTTTATCTGGAAGACGACAAGGGAATGTCTACACAGTGGACTGGAATTCTGTTAACAAGAATTCAAGTGTTTGTTTGGTGGCATCAACAGCAAGTGAAGTCAGTTGGCTGTGGCACAAAATAATGAATCATGTGAATTTCAAGACCATCAACAGACTTATCAAGAATGATCTGGTAGATGGAATACCAAAAACAGTCATGAGCAAAGATAAGCTTTGTGACGCATGTCAGAAGGGTAAACAAATCAAGTCATCATTCAAAAGCAAGAGGCACCAATCATCTGGAAGGATCTTGGAGCTGCTACACATGGACTTATTTGGACCCATTGATCCAATCAGCAATGGTGGAAAGAAATACTGCCTAGCTGTTATGGATGGTTATTCAAGATACAATTGGGTGATTTTCATGAAGAAGAAAAGTGAGACCAAGGAGCATCTTACAAATCTGATGGAGCAAATTCAGAACAAAAAGAGTATGAAAATACTGAAGATCAGATCAGACAGAGAGACTGAATTTACAAACTCTACTGTTGAAGAGTATTGTAATACCAGAGGAATCAGCCATGATTACTCTGCTGCCAAAACCCCTCAACAGAACGGAGTTGCTGAAAGGAGAAACAGAACTCTGAAAGAAGCTACCAGAACCATGATAGCTGAATCTAAGCTGCCTCAAAGATTTTGGGCAGAAGCAACAAATACAGCATGCTTTACCCAAAACAGATGCATGATCAACAAGCACCAAAACAAGACTCCATATGAAGTTTGGAACAACAGGAAGCCAAACATTCATTCTTTAGAATTTTTGGTTGTAAATGCTTTGTTTTAAATAATGGGAAAAATCACCTTACTACTTTTGTAGAAAAGGCTGATGAAGAAGTATTTGTAGGATATTCTACTGTTAGTAAAGCATATAGATTGTTTAACAAAAGAACTTTACTTGTAGAAGAATCCATTCATGTAGTATTTGATGAACCTAGTCAATCTTCTAAAAAGAATCAAAGTACTGATCAAAATCTGTCTACTGATTTTTAGAAATTGAGTGTTGAAAAGAATGAAGAATATGTTCCCATCATACTACCTGATCTCAACTCAGCTGCTAACTCAAGTGCTGTTCAAAATCACAGTATTGATTGTCTAACAGAAGAGCTACAAACAGCTGATAGACCAGAGACTGTTCAACAGACAACTGCTGTTCAACAGACTATTACTGGACCTCCAACAGTAGTGTTGCAAGATCACAACAGAGGACAACATTATGATTTGCAACCTGATCTTAGATGGCTCAAGAATCACCCACTAGAGCTGGTGATTGGTGATCCTTTGGATAGAGTAAAGACAAGGAGAGCTGCTGCAAGTGAAGCAATGTTTGTCGGCTTCCTATCTCAAATTGAGCCCAAACAGATTGAAGAAGCTCTTAGTGATTCAAACTGGATCGAAGCTATGTAAGAAGAGCTAAATCAATTTGAAAGGAATGAAGTCTGGTACTTAGTTCCTAGACCAAGACATCAAAGAGTAATTGGCACTAAATGAGTATTCAGGAACAAAATGAATGAAGATGGTGTGGTCACCAGAAATAAAGCCAGATTAGTTGCCAAAGGCTATTGTCAAGAAGAAGGTATTGACTTTGATGAAACTTTTGCACCAGTAGCAAGACTAGAGGCAATCAGACTCTTTCTTGCCTATGCTGCTCATAAGAATTTCACAGTCTATCAAATGGATGTGAAATCAGCTTTTCTCAATGGAGAATTGCAAGAAGAAGTTTATGTTGAACAACCACCTAGATTTGAAGCTTATCAAGAAGAAGACAAGGTGTATCGTCTGAAGAAAGCCCTCTATGGACTGAAACAGGCTCCAAGAGCATGGTATGATACCCTATCTGATTTTCTTTTAATTAAAGGATTTCGCAAAGGTAAGGTAGACAAGACCTTGTTCACTATTGAATGGGAAAATCATATATTGCTCGTGCAAATATATGTGGACGATATCATTTTCGGTTCAACAAATCAACAGATGTATGACAAGTTCTCAAAGCTGATGCAGAACAAGTTTGAAATGAGCATGATGGGAGAACTTAACTTTTTTCTTGGCTTGCAATTAAGACAGTTGCCTGATGGAATATTCATCAGCCAAGCAAAA
Organism: Penstemon eatonii; assembly: GCA_038501285.1. Classification (NCBI taxonomy): domain Eukaryota; kingdom Viridiplantae; phylum Streptophyta; class Magnoliopsida; order Lamiales; family Plantaginaceae; genus Penstemon; species Penstemon eatonii. The sequence goes on along the minus strand of CM076710.1, from coordinate 32,167,837 downwards.
TACACAAAGGATCTGTTCAAGAAATTTGGTATGGAAACTAGCTCTACTGCAAATATTCCAATGTCTACTAGTCTTCGTTTGGATAAAGATGAGGATGATAAACCAGTAGACATAACCAAGTACAGAGGAATTATTGGGTCACTGTTATACTTAACAGCTAGCAGACCTGATATCATGTACTCTGTTAGGGTTTGTGCGAGATATCAATCAAATCCTAAGGAATCTCATCTCTTAGCTGCCAAAAGGATTCTCAAATATCTTAAAGGAACTGAAGAATTGGGATTGTGGTATCCCAGGGAATCTGGATCTGAACTGATTGGATATTCAGATTCTGACCTTGCTGGCTGTAAGATTGACAGAAAAAGCACAACAGGTGCCTGTCAGTTCTTAGGTAGTCGTCTGATCTCTTGGATGAGTAAGAAACAGACTTCAGTATCCATATCTACTGCTGAAGCTGAATACATAGCTGCTGGAGCTTGCTGTGCACAGATATTATGGTTGAAGAATCAACTAGAAGATTACAACATCAAAATCAGTGGAATACCTATCTAATGTGACAATACAAGTGCAATCAGTCATACTCAAAACACTAAAAGTCATTCAAGGACTAAACATATTGAGATCAAGCATCACTTCATCAGAGATCATGTGGAGAAAGGAAATGTCATGATAGAATATGTGTTTACTGAAAATTAAATTGCTGACATCTTCACAAAACCTCTAAGTGAGACAAGGTTTTGAACTCTACGAGTTGAACTAGGACTACTAAAATTGGATGCATAAGCTGAGGGGAAACTCATCAGAAGACTGAAGTTCATCAGCTTACACATCGTATTATTTTCAAGGATTAACTCTCAACATACTAGTTAACTTATAGATTCTCAAAGTCAGGGGGAACGTGTAAGACTAGCGGTACTTCTGATTAAAAGATGAAATTTGTTGATGAAAGTTAGTTGAAGTTATGTCTTCTTCAGAAGATTAAAGTCTTGAAGATTGAAGATTAATTATCTAGCTGGATTGACAAACAACCGATGAAGGTTATCAGTTATTGGCTTTCACTGAACAGTCGATTTGGGCAACCGGGGACCAGACCACTAGCAATCTGTCATCAGGACATTAGTCTCATCAGATAAGTACTTTAAGTACTTATTTGATCAACTGTGTAAAAACTTACTGTTTAAAAACGTTTTCATTTAAAATACGCTTTTACAAGTTAAACTAAGGCGGTTCAAATTCCCGCCTCTCATTTAATGTGCTTTGAATTTGAAAAGGCGTAACTGACGCCGCACGATCAGAACTGACAAGAAACGGATCTAACGGTAGGTGGGTATCACGAAAATCGAAATACCCCAATTCTATAAATCCAGATCTGATCAGACTTGTCGTTCTTTACGCACCTAAATATACTTAGAGCATTTGTGAGAAAATTTCTTTGCACTCTATCTTCTGCAAACTTCTGTTTTTCACTAACTTCCCATAGATTCAACATGAGTTCTAGTCAAGAAGCTAAGGCGGAAGGTATGTATCTGGTTTATGATGCGTACTATCAGTCTGGTACCGATTTGATGAAGCCATTGTTGGAGAAGTTCAAGGCTGCTTCCCTGGTGAACTTCATGGAACTACACGAAGGACTTGTCTGGAAGGACCAAGTGTTGGAATACTACAGGACGGCCGAAGTGGATTTCGACAAAAGGGAGATTAAAGCTACAGTTGGAGGCAAATATGTAGTCATCACATCTGTTCTGCTTCATGAAACGTTTGGTCTGCCAAACAGTGGACGACATGATGTCACCACCCTTGCTGAGGATAAACTTCAAGATTTCTCGGCAATCTGTGCCAGGGAGGGTGAGATGTTGACTGGCAACATCAAGAAGAAGCAACTGAAGGGCGAGTATCAGCGCATGGCTGATATGGTTGGTAAGCTGATAGAGAACTGCACCTTCTCTCTTGATGCAGTGACTATGAAGAGATACGGAATTATGTTGGCTATCTTCTATGCCTTGGAAGTTAATTGGTCAGTGGTTGTCTGGTACATTCTGGCTAATTTTCATGAGAAGAAAGGCAAAAAGTCTACTCAATAGACTAATCACAGAATCACTCTGAGCTATCTGCTCCACAACATGGGTTGTGAAATGACGAATGGGAAGGAGATTCATAAAGCTAAGGCAATGGCCAAGTACTTGCCTGTTATGGAGAGGAAAGCTGATGAAGTTGAAGCTGAAGAAGATATGGAGGAGCCCAAGGAAGAGGTTCCTGCCAAGAAGCAAAAGAAAGTAGTTTAGCCTGCTGTTCAGGCTAAGAAGAAGAAGGCTAATGAGCTAAAGGAAGTGGCTCAAAAGAAGAAACCCAAGACTTCTGTTCAAACAGCCCAGCCGGCTGTTGAAGCCAGAACAGAAGAGTCTAGTGCGAAGGAGGTTGCTGATGCAATCATCAAACAGACTACTGCGGAGATCAGGAATATGTCTCCTGCCTCATCTTCAAGAACACCATCTGCTGAACATCCTGATGAGACTGTTGCTCACAGGACCAGAAGTCAACTCAGAGATACAGGTGCTTCCAATCCTGTTCAAGGAGGAAGGGCAAAGAGAAAAATAAGGAAGAGAATGACTTTTGTTGATTCACCCACTAAGTTATCAGACTTAGTGTGACAAAGCCCTCAATCAGCAGAGAGGCATGCTTGTGCTGAAGAGAAGTCTGCTGCTGAAAAGAGTGATGCTCAACAGACTGCTCCAAAAGAACCAACAGCTGAGGTTGCTCAACCTCAAGATGATCCAGATGTGATGATCATCAACCCTATAGCAGCTGCACCCATTGCATCTGCTGGTCCTGCTCCTAAACCTGCCCAAGCTGACAAAGGAAAAAGAAAAATCCTTATCAAAAAGAAGAAAATTTCTGCTGCTGATAAGAAGAAGAGAGAGTAAGCTGAGCAGAGAAAGAGAGACGAACAGGAGGAGAAAAGGGTCCTTGAACTCAGTAAGATTCAGGCCGAAAAGGATGAATAGAGAAGGAAAATGTCTGAAGCAGAACGTAAGGCTGCTGAAGATGCTAAATTTGTTGTGGTCTTTGAGCTGAGTAAGAAGGATGCTCATGGCCCTGAACATGCTGGAGGTGTAAAGATTGGTGAATCTTTACAAGCCAAGCCAAAGATGCCTGCTGGCATGGTCAAGCCTAAGGCAAGTTTGAAGTCAGAAAATCTTTTGATATTATCAATGCTGACAACTCTGTTTTCAACAGGTTTGAGAAGGCTGTGGCCTACTTTGATCAAAAACTGATGCTCAAGACTTTATTCACGCATGAAAAACAAAGATATATGAAGTGGAGAGACTACAGAGTGAATAAATCTGTTCAAGAGCTTCAGAACTGGAAGTAGTTTGCCGATGAAGAAAAGTGGGTTCTTCAATGGTGGAGAACTACCTCCATCACAAGAGCCTTGGATCCTAATTTTGTCAGAGATGCTATGCACCAGTATGCCAAGGACTTTGCTACAGAAGAAGCAAAGATTATTGCTAACACTTTGCCAGGCAAGAGAAGGAAATCTGATGATCCTATTGAAAGGGCTATTCAAATTGCTGTGATGACTACCCTGGAGACCTGGGCTGCTAAGTCAAGATATCAGAAAGGTTCTTCAAGTGATCTACCCTCGTTGCCAAGCGTTCAACAGATTACTTTTGGCAAAGAATTGAAGGACTATCATGAAGCGCCTAAAGTAAAGAATCCTGCCCCAAATATGTGCCCTGTTGTACGACAGATTCGTCAGACAACAGTCTTCACTGATGATGGCAAAATCATTGATAAGATCTTTGAGGACGTCACTGATCAGCCCCGCACTGATAAAGAACCCTTAGCAATTGAGTGGAAAGCTAAGGAGTCAAATGTTGATCAAGAGACTGAGTTACAAGATGCACCTGTCCACCAGGAAACTGAAGATGACCAGACTTCTGATCCTTCTGCTTCATCAGCTGATATGCTCTCATCACTGATGGAAACCTTCCAAATGTTACTGTAGAATAACTTGAAGGAAATGGAAGAAAGGAACAGAGCACAGCTGGAAAAGATGCAGCAAGCCTTGGAAGAATCCAACAGGCTGCACTTTGAGCAAATGCAGAAAGCCACTGCAAGCATAGTTCAAGATGCTGTTGATAACTTCCCACTGCCAGATGACAGTGCACTGAAGAGAAGTGTGCTGGACATGAACAGAAATGTTGAAGACATTAAGGCAGATGTAGATCATCTTCATACTGCTCTGAAAAGAGCTGAAAACAACATTGCTGACCTCACTAAATCCTTCATCAATGTTAGTGAACAAGAGAAGGCAGTAAATGTAGCACTGTTGCAAGAAGTCAGTAAAGCTGGAGATATTATTTATGAAGAACTTGCCACAATGCAACTCAATGTTGACTGCTTGAATGATCAGAATGACATCATCACCACTTCTCTCAATCATCTAACTGCCAGTCATGATGTAGCGAATCAGAACATCAAGGCTTTATGTGCAGCAATGAAGATTCAGTCTGTTGCACTCAACCCTCCTACCAAACCTGCTAATGTCACCAGTTCTGATGATGACAAAAAGGGGGAAGAGAAAAGGGAAGAGGAGCCAACTCTTCAGGCTGCTGATGAAAGTCAGAAACTTGAAGAAAAAGCTGAGGAAGCTGGTGCTATTGAAACCAAGAAGACTGATGCTGCTGAAGAAACTGGAAAGGTTGAAGGCAAAGAAGAAGCTGCTGAAGAACCTAAGGAAAAAGCCAAGACTGATGAGGAAAAGGCTACATCCAAAGATTTTGATGGAGAAAAATCAAAGCCCTATACCAAGTACAAAGATGAGGAAATAATCAAGAGAAAGATGGACGAGATAGACAAAGAGCAAGAAATCAAAGAGAAGATGGAAGCTGCTAAGTCTAATATACTCTTAGATGATGAAGCTGATGAAGAAGAAGATGATGATGAAGAGTCTTCATAGGAATATTTTGAAGAAGTTGAAGGAAGTGAAGAAGTTGATGACTAAAATTAGATAAATCCTTGTAATCAGTTTTTCTTTACTCTCTGTCAGACATCTTATCTGAACAGAATTGTACTTGTAATAATTTTCATATTATCAATTAAAAGTTCAGTTCTGTTTCCAACACTTTTTCTATCTCAGAAAATTTTGAGGATCAAAACTTTAGTATAGGTTAACAGGTACCAAGCTGAAGTTTTGTCATCATCAAAAAGTGGGAAATTGTTGGATAAAGATGAAGATGGAATGCACTGAATTGTATTAGTAAGGGAGGTTTTGATGATTTCCAAAACTTCATATCAGCTAAGTAAAGACAACTTAGTTGAAATCCCTTAGAAGAAATTTTGACCAAGTAAGAAGACATATCAAATGGGTCAAATATTCAAGGTCCAGAAGACTACTGATCTGCTGAAGAGAAGAAATCAAACTGGTGTAAATCAGAAGACTCAAATCAGATTTGTTCAAGTTTGAGATCAGCTCTGTTCATCATCAGAAGTGTTCTCTTATCAAACAAGTGGAAAGATCAAGAAGTCGTCCCAACGGTAATAAATGCCACTGGAGTAATAAATGCTGAAGTCTAAGGTTATTAATGACAAATGATTGAAGAAAAGACTCGTATCAGCTCGGTGCATTTAATGCTGCCTGACAGAAAGTACAGTCTGCAGTACTGTCACTGTGCAGAGAGCCGTTCGCGGATTTTAAAGACCATAAATCAAGAGATTTGAATTGTGTCTCTCTTCAACGGACATAATTCATAGAGTGACTATAAATAGCTGAAGAGACGAAGAGAAAAGAGCGACAACACAACAACTGATAGATTGATTTCGAAGCAAAATATTTTCTAAGTGTCAAAGCTCAAGAACATCTCACTCATCAGCCTTGTCATTTGTTGACTCAAGCTGAAGATGGAGATAAAAGAAAAACACATTTTTCTGAGCGAAATCTGTTAGAGTGTTGTGAGGAGTGTTTATCCATCTGTGTGAAGTGATAAAACTCTGTAGAATATGATTTCTTTGTGATTTCTTATTGCGAGCTTACGGCCAGTTTCATTTGTTGTTTTGGCGTAAGTGGAGTATACTGTAAACTTTGTGATTATAGTATAACCCAAGATCCGTGTGACTTGGAAGAGTGGACTAAAGGATTTAAATCCATATCACCACTATAAAAATTCTGGTGTTTGGTTTTTGCATAAGTTTCCCTACATATCTCTAAAATTGCATAAAATACTTGATTAACTGTTTGAAAAAGGGTTAAAGGAGTTTTTATAAAACTGGGGATTAAGTTTTCAAACTGCTAAGTTTACTTGTGAAAAACACTTCAAAAATCCGCTGCAAGTATTCTGGTATTAAAACTGATTTTCACCAAAATCAGCGAAGTAACTATCAGATTAGTGGTCAGCAAAGCTGTTCAAAGATTTGTTCGCGATCACCCTTGTAAACATACTGTTCTGTAACAGCTTAGTCTGTTTAAGTTTGAGCAACAGTTTTAAAGTTAAAATTTGATTAAAAATTTTCAGAGGTCTATTCACCCCCCCTCTAGACCTCATCTGACCACTTGGGACCAACAATTTGATTTTCTTTAATTTAAGAGAGAAAATTAATTATTTAACTTCGGACGGGTATATCCATCGGAAATTTCAATTAAAAAGAAAGAATCATTTTTTGAATTGAATTTTGGACGAACTATATATCTATTTCGATTTGAATAAATTCATTGTACATAACCCCTAAGGTCAACAAATTTGAATTATTGATTGATTAATTCCGAGTCAAATAGTATAGATAGATCTGATTTTGAATAACCTCAATGTACATAACCATATAGTTAACATTTTTAAATTAGTGACTAATTAAGTAATTTCAAGTAAAGTACCGATTTAATTTCGAATAACCACAATGTATAGAACCCTATGGTCAACAATTTTGAATTAGTGATTGATTAATGAATTCTGAGTAAAGTAACGATTTCATTTTGAATAATCTTAATGTACACTACCCTATAATCAACAATTTTGAATTAGTGACTAATTAATTAATTTGAAGTCAAATATCGATTTCAGTTCTGATAACCTAAATATACATAGCCCTTCGATCAGTAATGTTGACTTTGATCAATTAATGTTAAAAATTGAGAATCGATCGATCTGGTTTCGAATAAACACAATGTAAATAACTCTATGGATTACAATTTTGAATTAGTGACTAATTATTGAATAGAAAACAGAGAAGTTTTAACAGAAATGGGCCTTCGAAAGCAAATTTTCAATGGAAAAATTTTCTATCGAAATTTTAAAATATTTGTTTTTTATTTATTTTGTAGTTATGTGTTGCACCTGTTAATTATACATAAATTATACATTCGACAAACAATAATATAATATTCAAAATATTTTAATAAATATGATTCAATATTTAAAACATATATTAACTGATCAAACATCCAACTACGAAATTTCAAATCCAAATACAATCACAAATTCAAATAAATAAGTCCAATTACTACAAATCCAAGTACTACAAAACAATCACAAAAAACAACTAATCATCTGGTGATATAGGTCGAGGCAGTGCCGGTATATTTTCAACTAATAATTTCTCCTATTTTCTTGACAGCTGGCCGATTATGCTCCAGTGGACCAAAATTGCATCCGACAAAAAAAACTCACCATCAACTCATTCATAACAAATTAATGTACAAATTTTTTGGGAATAAACAAACACAAATTCAAATAACCCATTAATTCCCATAAGTTAGTCATTTTTACTTGATTTCAATTTCTTCTCTACAAATTCAAAATTTGAACACATCACTCAATTATGGTAAAAAAGTTCAATTTTTATTTATTTGTTTTTACATGGTAAAAAAGTTCAATTTTTATTTATTTGTTTTTACATCTACAATAAACATCAAAAATACTTGTTTAGTGTAAGCTTGGACATCTAAGTTGTAAAAAAAAAAAATTAAATAAACTTAAGAACTCCAAACATCACATACCCTTTAATTCTTTCATATAAAATGCACAAAACATCACATGAATATTCAAATAAATAAAGGGTTCGATATTATAATTACACGAAGAAAAATTAATCCATATATATCACTTGAGTTCTTCCTACAGTTTCAGATATTACTGAACACACTACAAGAACTCAAACAATCAAAACACAAAAACTCAAACAATCAAAACACAAAAACTCAAATATAAACAATCACATAAATAATCTCCTTCGTTATAATTCCGAATTATACATACTATATATAGTTGAAAACCTCTCGATGAGATCTTTCTAACGGTACATGAATCATCTCATGAAAAGCTGCAACATATAATCCGCAAAAAATTAACAAATTTCGACCAAATAATAAACAAAAATTCATATCTCAATTTCTTCATATCCAATGAGCATGAAATTTTGCAGAGATGATCAACAACATGTAAGCATGCTGTGTACAAATATTTGGACCAAAATAATAGGCACATTTAAATCCGCAAATAAAATGTCAAACAATTTAGACATATAAGGCAGAAACTTGAATTGGCCATATCTTTCTCATTTCTAATCCAAAAATAGATTTTCATATATGGTTGGAAAGATAATTTAAAGAGGATTCTAATGGTATACAACACATCACATGAATCCAAGTATTGAATCGTGAATCGTTTTCAGCAAATAATTTAATCAAATTGAATTTAGTGAGGTTCGATAATATCAATAATTAAATAACAACAAGAGTTATGTTCCAAATTAAATTATGGACTTAGTTACTTTACTCCGGATGGTATAACGTAAGAAGAATAACGTAACAACAATAATAATGTATTGCACACATGAACAATGGATGTAAGTGCAAAAGCTATTATTGATAATAAAAGAAGGCAAATTACAAGGTAGGCTAGGGCGTCTTTTTAAGCGTAAGTATGAGCGTATGTATCTGCATACAATGTTAGAGTTGTTCTTGCTATAATCCTAGCTCCATAAGGTAACCTAATCAGACAAGGATCTTAAGTAGTAATCTCCTATAAGCATTCGGGTTCTTTTGTCAGATCAATGAGGTATGTTTTTCTGGTTGGGTTGACATCTTCTCTTTAACTTTGCTTTGGATTCTCTTATGAGATCGGAACGACCTGGTTTTACCAAAGTTAGCGATCATTCTTTATAGAGTAAAATAGCCCCTATAAGTACTCCCCCACATCTCGATGATAGGATAGTACCCAACAAGCCAACAAATACGAGCTTGTAAAGGGACTACCTTAGAAAGCAATCTTATGATTCATAAGATAATACGCCCGTTTATTCATAGTACGTAAATTAAACAATGGCCATCTTCATCTCTCGCGAACTTATCTAATCGATTAGATGAAATCCTAAGATCACATTCGACTATGGGATGATTCACTTCAGTACTGAGTGCAATCATGAAACAGTCTCTAAGGTCGTGATCTTAAAACTGTTCCAAGTCGTAGATTCCTATCGAGACGGGATATCGAGGGAATCGCTAAGACTTGTACGATTATGCATGATTCACATGAAGTGAATTTGTAGAGTTTCATGAACAAGACATTTAATGTCAGTGCATATGACTAGGTGGTTCGATAGGGGATCGAACGTATCGAACGACCCAAACAGAGAGACCCATCGTGGAAGTGCATTAAGCATATCGGTAATGGGAGTCTCTCAAGACATAAAATAGTGTACGATTTAGTCCTCGGACTTGAGGTACTATGGCGGATTCGGTACACGGGAATACGTACTTTGATTTAGGAGCCGATCACGTAGCCTTATCATTGTGCGACTACTTTGGGTACGTATGAACATGTACGCGGATGGTTAGTTCTAATATAGGATTTATCGACTCATCTTGATAAGATGAGAGAATTTCCTGTACGTTCTTAGATAGTAGATTCCGAGAAACCCACGATCGTGGTCAGTGACAGATTTGGAAAGTGGTTTCCAAATTTGAAAGTCACACTGGAATCATTATCCTGAATTTGAAAGTACAGTATTGAGAAAATTAGAGGTGCCGACCAATTCACACACCCTAGGTCTCAATCGGGAAATTAGTCGTGAGAAGGACCGTATGTACATGGCAGTTATAAGAGGTGAAGGTTCACGAATATCAATTCACCTGAAGTTGGGCCTCATGGGCTTGTGGCTAGACATCGACCATGAGGTGTTTGTACTCATAAATTAATAGGAAAATTAATTCTAGAGTGATCAATTAATTATATATTAATAGCTCACTAATTAAATCACGAGAGTAGTGAGCCTGCTGCCAATTGATGGTGAACCTCGAGGGTCACACACATTACAGTTGGACAGTGACTGTCTTAAAAAAGAAACACTTGATTTATGGTATTAAATCAATATATGAATCAAAATGTTAATTCAAAGAGAAGAATGATTAATTAGAAGAAACTAATTAATTAAACGAGAATTAAAGTGTTAATTCGAAATGGAGAATCATTAATTAGAAGTAACTAATTAATTAATCAATTGGAATTTCTGATTGATTAAATCCTTAATTAAAGTGTTAATTGGAAAGATTAATTAATTAAGCATATTGGCCGATTATTGTGAAGATTAATTGATCTTGGATTAATTATATTTGCATGGGCCGGTTTTGCTAAGGGAAGGTTGATTAAATTAATCTTAGATTAATTGAGCATGTGGGCCGAATCATGCTCAAGGAAATTAATTAATCTTACATTGATTTAATCATGGCCGAAAATTAGCCTAGTAATTATTGATTGATTAAATAAATTTTAAGTCAATTAAAAATGCATATGGCCGATTTTTGTTATGGGAAGAAAGGATAAGCATAAATCTTGTGTTATAGGGAAAGAGTGATATACATGTATCTTGATAAGAGAAGATCTTTGAAAAAGATATGATATATATCTATTAGAAGGAAGACTCTTCTAATAGATATACATATATATAAGATATATGACAACCTAACCAACTAAGAGTTGTTTTTTAAAAAGCAAACCCTAACACAAGAAACAAGAAGGCCGAAAATTTCAGCCATCTCGCCCCTCTTTTCCTGTTCGGCCACTCTACAAAATCGCCCCATCCCTGTATTTGTTTTCTCCTAGTTTTCTTCTCGGATCTAGATCGAATTCCTGAAAGAAGACAATTCTATAATCCTAGTTCTGAGCCTGAGGATTACGCGAAGTCATTTAATCCAATTGGTGTGGACTTTCTCTAGAGGCACAACACTTGGGGTCCTCTAGTGAACTTTGATGATCGGAGAAAATCCACCACCTTGCCTGTGGTGAGGTAATTTCCTAAATTACCTATTTATTTTGTTATGAATTGTGATTCAATACCCATTTTCGTATGAGTTAGATAATTGAGATCCTGGGCTCACGGGTTTTATGTGTGTATAAATTTTTTAATATTCAGCACGTTGTTTTTGACAATTGTACACCGTCAAACCCCAAAAGTGGTATCAGAGCCAAGGCTATTACGCTCATACGAAATCGGATCTGAACACTTCAAAATTTATGTATATATTTATTTGTCGTGTTCTGTGCATGGATCTTGCTGATTATGATTTATTATGTGTTCGGGTAAATAGCATAATTCGTATTTGGGCCAAATCTGCAATTGTCGAAACTTATAGGACTAAACTGCATATTGCGATTTTTGTAAAATCTGGACATAATCTGAAATTTTGTTTTTCTGCAAATACTGGGATGAAATTGAAATTCTGTTTTTCTGGAAATTGGGGTATGTTTGCAATTTCCGTAAGTTATGGGGTTGTTTTGTAATTTACGTAATTTCAGAAGGCAATTTTGCGATTAACGAAAGTTTCTGGAATTAAAGTGTTAATTTCTATTTTCTGGGCCGATTTGCATGTTCTGAAATTTTTGGGGCTAATTTGTTATTTCCAAAAGTTTTGGGGTCAAAACGTATTTTTCAAAAATTGAGGGACCAAACTGTAATTTTCAAAAATTGAAATTTCCAGAACCTGATTTATGCTTAAAAGGTGTATTAGTATCCGAAAGATTAATTTTATCATAATTAGTAGAGACTAGATCGAGAACCATGAGATATTTTAAAAGGGATTTTAAAGTAGAAATTGTGATTTATTTTAAAATGGGTTTTAATATAAAAGTTAAAGATTATTTTAAAAGGGGTTTTAAAACTAGAATCTTGGGTTATTTTAAAAGGTAGTTTTAAAATAATATTAGAAATAAGAAAAATATGATTTTGCTTGTTTCTTGCTCTACGTGAATTGTTTACGTGGTTTTCGATCGCGCCGAGCCTTGACCCTATGGTAGATGTGATTGGTTTAATTTAATTATGTTGGTTTTTATTGGGCCTGCGAGCCTTAAGATTTTGGGCCACTTTGAGCCTCTGTAATAGATTAGGGCTTTACTGTTTTAATAGTTTAGGATGGAGGCCCATTACAAGTGAGGTGGAGGCCCAAGAAGGAATGAAGGCCATGTATACATGGTTGCTTATGTATCATGTTAAATTCTTTAAAAACCCATTAGATTGACCAATTGGGCCAGCATCATGGCTCGATGATGGCCCGCATAGGGGGCTCCCGATCGAAAACATATTGTGGTAGCATGCATGCTAGGTGTGAATGTTTTATATTATTTACTATTTATTTTGGCTTGTGCGCTAGAAATTAGATCACTAAATAAAATATAAAGCATAATTAATGCGGTGAGATCTCGAGGAGAGTTACTTCAAACTTCCTCAAATCGAAAATCCCCTCTTGAAATAAAATATTAAGTCATATTGGGTTAACTATAAAATGAAGTTTTATAAATCCAAGCCATCAATAGGGACTAGTGTAAGTTGTCTACTTATCGTTGAAGGTGATCCAGAGTCTGGCACCCGAGCCGAAGAAAGGGACAATACACGAAATCTCTCGATTCTTGTTTTTAAATAAACTTGACAAGGGTGGGGACTGGTCGGAGCATGCGATCGACTGGAAGTCCCAGGGGTTGACATGTTCGGGCCCGTTGCTCATCAAGATTGATTGGGTTAGACTTAACGAGTAGTACCATTTATGATGTAGCAGTGCTAGATAAATGTGAAAATCGAGGCAAAATAGCTTGAAGGTTGTGTAGGGACACAATTGGTAAATGTATACCTACCTAGGGAATTAATTGTACGGCCGCGAGTCGTGGGTGCAGTTAATGTCTGCTGGGACGTCAAGACCTACTAGGAAATAGAATTTCCCGAACAATGAAAGGGGCAATAATCGAGAAAATAGTGGGAGAACTTGTTCGATAGAAAGACCAATTTTCATTAATTATAAGTATTATCTTAAATCTGTCTGCTTACGGTTGTCTTTTATTTTTTATATTTTAGCCATGCCAATATTCACAATTATGTGCGAACAAACATTATCACAAATCTTGATGACATCACTCCACGAGACAAGCATGATTGGGTTCGACAATGTTAGTGAATATTGTACTTACCTAATTGATGGGGGCTATTTCGCACCCTTTATAATAATCGGAATGACTAGTCCTTATACGCTCGGACCGACCAGGAGTCTAATTCACTAAAGAGCTACCAGGTCCGATCTGCATTATCAATCCTCGGCGACCAAGAGCAATGTCCGAGTTCCATAAGGATTGCTATGCCTAGTCCTATTAGGATTATGTTTCCTTGTAAAGCTAAGATTACAGTCATATAAATACCTAGTTAAACATTGTATTAGTAACAACATACAATCAGAGCTTACGCCTACATACTTTGGCAATCTGATATCATATTTAATAGAAAAGCTTTTGCTATACTATTTATATATTCATCGTCTTGCTTACTCATTGTTCTTTACGTATTTGTTCTTCCTTGAGATTGATCCATCCGGAATAAAGTAACAAAGCCATATAACCTATACTTAATTTGACCTCTAAAACATACATCATTGATTTAATCTAACCCAACAAAAAACGGTTAAATCAGTTGGCGCCCACCGTGGGGCTAGGTTAATTATTCGATCGACATATGGTTCGCCCAAGGAAGAGCGCCCGTAACGGAGCAAGGAGTAACACGACTAAACCTCGTAACACATATGAGGATCAACCGGATGATACTAACAATAACGTCCCTATAATAAATGACAATCGACAAGAGAACGAGCAGCTGCCGAATTAGGAGGAACCACAAGGGATAAATATCCAAAACCCCCAAGGACAACAAGGGATCCCCGCCAGTGCGGTATCAGAAGACCACGTGGCTCCAGCAATCCCTGTTCCCCTGTTAGACACTCGGGAGAAGCTGCGACAGATCGCTATGCTCTTTAATTCACTCTACCCAGGGGAATTACTAGTACCCGAGCAGGTTCCTAGAAACCCTAGAGCAACTAGGGCAAATCCTATTTAAAGGACACCGAGGTAGGTCGATCAGATCTCGCAACAAGCGGACAGCCCTACAAGCGAGCAACGATCGTTGCACAGTCCGGAAAAGGGCAATTCGAAACCCTCCAATGAACATATCGGAAGAAAAACGGATCGGACGAGGCCGCAACCCGTCCACCCCGGGTCAAAGGAACATACCATAATTCCCATCGAAGATGACATAGTCGACGCAATTCCCAATCGACCACGAACCATGCGATTCTCGAAAAGAGAAATTGAAATGATGGTACAGGAAAGTCTGGAACAACGTCTACGAACTGTTCAAAATCCACGGTCCAGAAGCACGGAGATCAATTAAAGCCTAGCAGCGTGCTCCCCCTTCTGCAAGGAAATAAAAGAAGCACAATCGTCGGGACAGGTTCCAGGATGACTACCCAGATATGACGGAACCACCGATCCAGATGACTATATATTCAGCTTTACAAACATAATAAACTTATATGCTCACTCGGCAGAATTCACTGCAAAGCTGATGGTCACCACATTCGAGGGACTAGCTTTGGATTGGTTCGCAAAACAACCCACCAATTCCATATTCAGCTTTAGAGAATTATGCAATAAGCTAACTTAGCAGTTCGCTAGCCAGAAGAGACAACAATTGCCAATGAGCTACCTAGGGACCATCCATCAACAAGATGGAGAAACCCTCCGTTCCTGGTTGGCAAGGTTTAATGTAGAATTGCTTAAAATCTATTCCCCAAATATCGATTACATAATCTCCATTCTCTTCGATCTCACCAAAAACAGGCAATTCGGGAATGCCCTAAGTAGAAAGCAACCAAGAACGTTTGCTGATATTATGACCTTGGCATCGAAATACATGACCCAAGAGGAGATGAACTCTTTTAAAGATAAGAATAAATATAAAGCTCCCACCTCCGGCTCCAAGCGGCAAGATAGAGTTCTTGCTCAAAAATCCATGGATTATGATCGATCCCTCAGAAGAGGCAATGTCCTCCAGCGATTAGAATATAATCGGAGCAATCAAGACAGACGACCTAATCTCTATCAAAGACCTAGATCGGCCGAGCCGGAGCAGAATTAACCAAGTAGAATACCCCAGGCTGACTGTTCAGATAGAAGAAATATTGGTAGTACTTGAGAGGAACAATTGGATCCCGACAGCGAAGAGAATCGCTCAGCCAAGGCCAGGTGCACGAAACTATGATTTATGCTGTAGATATCACCGGCGCATGGGCATCGCACTGAAGATTGTTTTCACCTTAAAAGAGAAATCGAAAAACTAATCGAACAAGGAAAATTAGATGACTACATAGAACGGAACAACCGCAAGAGGGGTAGAAGTCGGAATCCTCGGAATAATAACCAAAGAAGGAGCTCCCGAAGAAGGTCCCCTAACGATGGTCCCCCACAAGAGTTGAACGATGGTCAGATCAACGGCAGCATCCATACGTTCTTAGGAGGACCGCCGGCGGGGACAGTCGCAATGCTCGCTGCAGGACCACCAGGTCCATACTGGGAAGCGTCAGGTACCCAAAAGAAGTGTGGACGCTAGAAAGAAAACCACCAAAGTACCAGCTGATCAGTTTCAATGAAAGCGAGGTACCAAAGAACTTTGTTTGGGACACAAAAGAGGACAACCATGATTTCCCGATGGTGGTATCGCTGGAAATAGCGAACTACAACGTCAAAAGAATCATGATCGATAATGGAAGCTCAGCGAACATCATCTCTAAAGAGGTCCTAGCTCAGATGAACTTGGGACAAATAACATTCCAAAAGGTAGCTACGCCTTTAGTAGGGTTTGGAGGTTCCGAAATTGTCCCCTGTGGCACAATAGCTTTAAGTGTGTCACTCGTAAAGAAACCACGTCGTACGGTGAAGTTAATCAAATTCTTGGTAGTAGAAACCCCCTTTGCCTACAACGCGATCCTAAGGCGACCCGCCCTCAACCTATTCCGAGCGGTTGTTTCAACTTACTATCAGAAGATAAAATTTCCGACTGACGTGGGAATCGGAGAAATAGTAAACGATCATTGTATGGCATGGGACTGCTACAACACCTCCTTAACTCTGCGGAACCGCTCCAGATCGTTTACCCCAGCTAAAAGAAAACTCGAAGATGACGTTGACAGAGTCGAAATTGAAATCCCCAGCACAGACCGAATAGATAAAAAGGGAAAGGAACCGGTCGATTTGGCTTTGAAACCACCGGAACACAAAGATGTCCAACTAGTGCAAAGGGATCCAACAAAAACAACCAGAATAGGAACCGAACTCAGTAAGGAAGGGGAAGTAATGCTGGTAAACTTCCTCAGAGAAAACATAGATATCTTCGCCTGGAGGGCGAACGACATTGAAGGGATTGATCCCAGAGTAATCAGTCATTCGCTAAAAATCGACCCCATGGCAAAACCTGCTAGACAAAAGAAGAGGAATCATGGGCCGATAAAGGATAAAATAATCAAGGCAGAAGTAGAAAGACTACTCAAGGCAAAACAAATTTGAGAAATACACTTCTCGGAATGGCTATGTAATGTCGTGCTAGTAGCGAAAGGGGATAAAAAGGATAATAAGTAGAGAATGTGTACTGATTTCACCGACCTTAACAAACTATGTCCGCGCGATCCATATCCCCTCCCTGATGGAATAGTGCCCAGCAAGCCAATGTTAATTAGCTTGTTGAAGTACTATTTTCTTATGGTTTATAATTAATACGTCGTTCATTCATAGTATGTGAAACTGAACAATGGCCAACTTCATCTCTCGCGAACCTATCTAAGCGATTGGATGAAATCCTAAGGTCACAATAGACTATGGGACGATTCACTTCAGTACTGAGTGCAATCATGAAACAGTCTCAAAGGTCGTGATCTTAAAACCGTTCCAAGTCATAGATTCCAAACGAGACGGGGTATCGTATCGCCAAGACTTGTACAAATATGCATGATTCACATGGAGTGAATTTGTAGAGTTTCATGAGCAAGGAATTTGAGTCCAGTGCATATGAGTAGGTGGTTCAATGGAGGATTGAACGCATCGAACGACCCGAACAGAGAAACCCATTGTGGAAGCGCATGACGCATATCGTTGATGGGATGTTTCTCAAGGCTTATAATAGTGTACGATTTAGTCCTTAGACTTGAGGTACTAGGGCGAATTCGGTACATGGATGTGCGTACTTAGATTTAGGTGCTGGTCACGTAGCTTGGCCACAAAGTGCCTAAGTTGGGTGCGTACAAAAGTGTACGCGAGTGGTTAGTACTAAGAGAGGATCTAACACCTCATCCTGATAAGATGAGAGCATTTCCTGTACGTTCTTCGATAATATGTTCCTAGAAACCCATGGCCATGGTTGGTGACGAATTTGGAAGGTATTTCCAAATTAGGCAGTCACACCGGAATTATTATCCAGAATTAGAAAGTACAGAATCGAGATAATTAGAGGTGCCGATCAATTCACACACCCTAGGTCTCGATCGGGAAATCAGTTGTAGAAGGACCGTATGTACATGGCAATTATAAGAGGTGAGGTTCACAATAAATCAATTCACCTTTGATTGGGCTTCATGGGCTTGTGGCTAGACATCGACCATGAAGTGTGGGTACTCCGGAATTAATAGAGGATTTAATTCTAGGAGTGGTCAATTAAAAGTAGTTTAATTGATCGGAGCATTTAATTGCTCGTTAATTAAATCACGAAAGTCGTGGGCCTGCTGCCAGTTGATGGTGAACCCAGAGGGTCACACACAATACAATTGGACGGTGACTGTCTAAAAGGAAAGAAAATGATTTAAGGTTGTTAAATCAAGATAATTGAATTATGGTATTAATTCAATTGGAGATTATTGATTAGATGACTAATTGATTAATTGATAATTAATTGATTAGAGTTATCTGATTAATTTTGGAATTAATTAAAGTAGTTAATTAATTGGAAGAATAAATAATTAACCAATTTAAGTATTGGATAATTATGGGTTGATTTTGGAATTGTCTAAAATTAGAGGGCATGGGCGATTTTAGTAGTTAAAAAGAAAAGGAGTTTTGTTTCTTGAAAAGCAAGTTTGAAGAGATTTATCAAATCTCATATTCCTAAGGATAAGGAATGAAGATTTGATAAACAAGGAAAGGAGATCTTTTTGGAGAAGGACTCTTCTCCTATAAATACTCCTTCTCCTCTTCATTATTAAAAGAAGAACTAACCAAGTTGCACTCAAAGACAAGAAAACTTTTGAGAGAAAAACAAAATACTTTTGCTGAAAATTGAGAGAGAAAAATCGTGTGAGGAAAAGATTTTTCGACAAGAAATTTTAATTGCAAAAATCGCCCCAAGGTTTCCGCCCCTAAACCCTAGTCGCCCAACCTAGCTTTGGCTGAACCCAAATCGGACCAAACCTGACCCTGGCCGAACCCTGCTCGGACCAGATCTGTACTTGGCCGAACCTTGCTCGACCACATAAGTCCTGTGGGTCGATTCTTCCATTGGTGTCTCCGTTCCTTTGCTGACAAACCTGCGAGATCCAGTTCGTAGCCTAAGACTTGTAGGCGTCACTACAATCCGATTGGTGTGGACTAGCTTTGGAGGTGAGACATATGGATCACTCTATCTGTGGATCGAACCAAACACTTGGAGGACACGGCAACCACAACTTGGTGGTCAGGTAATTCGCGATTAACCCCCTTCGTGTTTTATTGATGTTTGATTCATCCTTATTCGTATAATAACTATGGAGAAAGAATTCATGGGACTATTAGGGACTCGAAAAAATTTAAAATTCCGCACTTCGTTGTATTGACAATCGAGCCCTAGCCTAGATATCCGAACAGTGGTATCAGAGCCAACTCCATACGTTTTTATACGAAAAGGCCTGAACATAATGTGTTTTCACTATATATGCTTGATTGTATGTATGAGAACGCATGTTAATTATGTTCTAGTTATTGATTCTTGCTTGTTATGACTAGATCTATGATTGGATAAAACTGCTTTTTTATATCTGTGACGAATTTATAGTTTTTCGAAAAATCAGGGCTTTTGTGCAATTATCGCAAAACATGATAATTAGGGCTGAAAATTTAATTTTCTGTTTCTGGAAATTTTTTGAAAAATCTGGGTGTTTTCTGAAAATCTGATCGCACGCAATTTTGGACCATTTTGCAATTTTCGAAAATTCGAGGACTGTTTTGTAATTTCCGAAACTTCAGGGGTCTGTTTGCAAATTCGAAAATTTTCTGGATTTCAAAATTTTAATTTTCTGCTCATTCTGTCCGAAAACTGTTTTGGGGGTATTTTGTAATTTTTCAAAAGTTTTGGGGTCAAAAGTGCAATTTCCGAAAGTATAGGGGCCGAACTGCAATTTTGAAAAGTTAAAAAATCAGAATCTGAAATTAAGGCAGAAAAGTTGTTTTGTTTATCCGAGAATTTATTTTGTCATAATTAGTAGTGACTAAAAAGCAAGAATCATAGGAAGTTAGTTTTAAAAGGTGTTTTAAAATTTAGATAGAAGAAAGTAAAGGATGTTTACATGTTTCTTTGCTCTACGTGAACTGTTTACGTGGTTTTCGATCGCGCCGAGCCTTGCCCTTAGGTTAGATGTGATTGGTTTAATTTAATGCATGGTTTTTATTGGGCCTGCGAGCCTGTTATTATTTTTGGGCCACTTTGAGCCTTTGTAATAGAATAGGGCTTTACTTCTTTCCTAGTTTAGGATGGAGGCCCATTTACAAGCAAGGTGGGAGCCCAAGAAGAATTGAAGGCCATGTATGCGTGGTACATTGTGTAATAGCATAGGTTCTTTGAGAACCCTTTAGATTGACCAATTGGGCCAACATCATTGGCTCGATGATGGCCCGCATAGGAGGCTCCCGATCGAAAACATATTGTGGTAGTATGCATGCTAGGCTTGTATGACTTTTATTTATTAGTCGATTTATGATTGCTTGTGTGTTTGCGCGCTAGAATCTAGATCGTAAATAAAAGATAAAGCATAATTGAAGCGGTGAGATCTCGAGGAGAGTTTCCTTAAACTTTCAAAAACGAAAATTCCCCTCTCGAATAAATATTAAGTCATATTGGGTTAAATTATAAAATGAGGTTTTATAAAATCCAAGCCTTCCACTAATAGGGACTAGTGTATGTTGTTTACTTATCGATAGAGGTGATCCAGAGTCTGGCACCCGAGTCGAAGAAAGGGGCAATGCACGAAATTCCTTGATTCTAGTTTTCTTAAAACTTGACAAGGGTAGGGACTGGTCGGGACGTGAAAATCGACCGATAACTAGTTACGGAGAATTCATGACCGGGCCCGTTGCTTATCATGATTAATGGGTTAGACTTAACGCGTAGTAACATTTATGATGTAGCAGTGCTAGATAAATGCGAAAAACGAGGCAAAATAACTTGAAGGTTGTGTAGTAGACACAATTGGTAATATGTATACCTACCTAGGGAATTAATTGTATGGCCACGAGTCGTGGGTGCAACTAATTGCTGCTGGGACGTCAAGACCTACTAGGAAATAGACTTTTCCCGAAACTAAAAGGGGTTATTGTTTCGATAAAATAGTGGGAGAACTTTTTCGATAAAAAGTCCAAATTTCGTTAATTATAAGTATTAATATTAAACCTGTCTGCTTATAGTTGTCTGTTTTTAAATGTTAGCCATTTACCATCCACTATCCGATCCTCGATGCGTTTAAGAACCGAACCAACTTTGAAAAAGGTGATGTGCAATTTCCTCTACGAAACCGACATGGCTAAGTTTGACAATGTTAGGGAATATTGTTCTTACTTAAGCAAGAAATTCGAGCTGATCAAAGGGTTTGGAGCCCAATTGACTCTAGAAGATGAGATAACGATAACTCTTCAAGGATTATCTGAGACCTTCACTCATTTTTATGCAACATTGCGTTATTCCGCCTGATGGAATACAAACAAAGCAATTGCATGAGTTGTTAGACAAATATGAAGAAGCTCATCAACGTGGTTTTGGTCTATATGATTGGAATTGCCCTCTGTGTAAGTACGAAGAGAAAATAAGGAAGCTTGTTGAAAAGGATTTCCTGGAAAGACTTGACTACGGTATGACTTTTTAAGTTATACACTTGTTGAATCTTTTTGATGTAAGACATCTGATTAAAACTTTCATTTCTGTAAAAGCATTTACAGGCGATGATAGTCTTCCCGCTCAACCTAAAAGGAAGAAAATCCTTGAAAGGGAGATGCAAGTAGTGCAGAGCGAGATGAGGAAACTGGAATTCCGGGACTGGGTCAAGGAAGAATTGTACCTAGACATTCCTTTTTAGCAAAAGAAGTTTTTCTTAGTTTTTTCGTATTAGCATGAGTTTTAAGTTTTAGTTTACTTTGAGTATTATTTCACATTTTGTACGAGACGTTATTGCTTTACCATTGAGAAATGGAATTTATTTAATTAGAGCAATTTAACTTTGTACAAATGTCGATGTTTTGAAACATAGAAATAAACAATGATAAACAAATCAAAAACTTTGAAAAACTATGTGCTAAATCGAAAACAAGCAAAACAAACGAGATAATCGTTTACGCTTGAAATGTTCATTCTGGACATTCTTCCTAAAGAGAGATGCGAAAGGGAAGTTTTATTTACTGTTCCTGAGATAATGAACTTGAGTAAAATCGGAACTTTCAAACCTTGAAGGAATGATAACCGAAGAGAAGGATTGCTAAGACATTCCAAAACATTTCAATCGACATGAACTAAAAGCACTAGTTCAAAAGAAATCTATTTCATATATACTTACGATTTCAATCGTTAAAGTATATGTGTACTTGGCTGAAGTACAATTCTGAAACTATTGAAGTAATTCAATAGACGTTTTGTAAATGAAGTAACTAGATGCATTATGTCGAAAGCAATTTGATTTAATCAAACCTGCTGAAACATAAGCAACTTAACACCTCGATTATCTAAGACGAGAATAGAATTCTCATGAAGCAAATCAAAGAAGGAATCGAACTTTGTTTGATTCACGACTCTGATCTTGCTCAGTTTCCTTAATTCAAATTAGGGGATACCTTCCCTTGACTCTTCAAAGATACTTGGTATAGTATATTTCGAAGTAAGTCCTTACATCGCCATGTCTTTTAAGACATAGCAGAACACCCTTATATGAGAAATTAGATGGTAGATCTAGTTCATATAAAGTTTATGGGGTATTCAACAAAACCCATTGAATACCTGTTCCACGACAACGAGAAACGAAAAGCATCTCGTAAGTAGCTTGTTCCTCTGTTGACAAGACCTTGTCAAAGGAACTAAGGAATGTCGTAGAACTTGATGAAGTCCAAGGAGTGGACCCGTCCCCATGAACAGTGGGAGTAAACACTGAAAACTGCTGAATCAATCTATGCACAAAGAAATCGTAATCTGATCAAATTCGTAAGGAACTCAAAATTCCATTTTACGAAATTGAGAAATTGGATTCTAATCAAAGATTACAAAGAGATTATGTTAAACGTGATCTAAGGGATATGGCACATAGCCATAAGATTCGAAGTTGAAAACTTTGACTCACTTAAATGGCAATAGGTCATTATTCAAAAGTCCTTTTAGGATTGATGAAAATGCCTTATGTCCATTAACTACGTCAAAATTCATTTCGAAACTATTAGCCATAGAAAGGTGGTTTTGACTACCGAAGGCATGACTATTGGATATGAATCCTGCATCTCACAATTGAAAATTGATGAGAAGATCTCTATTCTAATCCAAAGGTCAATCTATGACTTTTTCCCAAATTTGGAACATGCAACTTGATAGTTGATCAAGAATGTTGAATTTGTCAAAAGGCATATAGATTCCAAATGTGCAAAAGAATCAGTGGGAGTGTAGTTGAGTTCGAAACACAACAAGATGATGTTATGTACATCAAGTAAGATATAAGAATATTAGAAAAGCACAGACGAAAGCGTGTTCTTCACGCAATTCTCCATGATAAGATTTGGAATTACATCTCGCGTACTGGCAATGCGTATCTATGGTAGATAGAAGGAAGAAGATGTAGTGATTTACCAAATCTAAGTACAAAGACTATATATTGATTGAATTCAATATGGAAGAATCCAAGAAAGGATTGTTTCCAAAAGAGACAAAAACTCTCTCACTTATTTAATGAGCCCTAAATCAATAAGTGAAGAAGTAACTGTCTCAAGAAGCCTTATGCTTGGCATTTGGATTGCATGTAGCATGCAAAGTCTTGTACTAGACCTGACTCGTCAAAATGCTCTGAACAAGCTACTGATAGTCAAACACCAGTAAAGGACACTGGTCTACCATAAAAGCAAATCCTCGAAGATAATTAAAGGATGCGACGCTGGTCTATGGTAGTAGTGGAGAATTGAAACTCGAAGGATTTTTTGAAATTCGAGATTTCCAGTCTGAAGTGGATTATTTATTCTGTCTCGATAGAGCAAAGGTAAATTGGAAGAAATTCCAATAATATACCATTGCCGATTCAAACAAGAATAAAAGGGCACCATTATGATGCTGCACAAAAGAAAGTGTTTAGATGAGAAATTTTCATCCAACGACTGGATGAAATACCTAGCATGACAAAAGCCTATCATAATCTTAACCGATTTAGATAAGGCGATTGCTCAATGAAAGGAAATCGAGATCTCACCTATAATCTGAACGCAACACCGTATGATTGAACAAGTCAAAGGTGGTTGAGACGAGTAGAAGTATTACTTCATCTCGACAAAGACAACTTAGCAGATCCACTAATTAAGCTCTCTCACTAATGGTTCGAGGGACATCTTGGTATAGATGGGTCTTAGAAATGTTGTGATTGGCTTTAGGGCAAGTGGGAGATTGATGGAATAGTGCCCAGCAAGCCAATGTTAATTAGCTTGTTGAAGTACTATTTTCTTATGGTTTATAATTAATACGTCGTTCATTCATAGTATGTGAAACTGAACAATGGCCAACTTCATCTCTCGCGAACCTATCTAAGCGATTGGATGAAATCCTAAGGTCACAATAGACTATGGGACGACTCACTTCAGTACTGAGTGCAATCATGAAACAGTCTCAAAGGTCGTGATCTTAAAACCGTTCCAAGTCATAGATTCCAAACGAGACGGGGTATCGTAGGAATTGCCAAGACTTGTACAAATATGCATGATTCACATGGAGTGAATTTGTAGAGTTTCATGAGCAAGGAATTTGAGTCCAGTGCATATGAGTAGGTGGTTCAATGGAGGATTGAACGCATCGAACGACCCGAACAGAGAAACCCATTGTGGAAGCGCATGACGCATATCGGTGATGGGATGTTTCTCAAGGCTTATAATAGTGTACGATTTAGTCCTTAGACTTGAGGTACTAGGGCGAATTCGGTACATGGATGTGCGTACTTAGATTTAGGTGCTGGTCACGTAGCTTGGCCACAAAGTGCTTAAGTTGGGTGCGTACAAAAGTGTACGCGAGTGGTTAGTACTAAGAGAGGATCTAACACCTCATCCTGATAAGATGAGAGCATTTCCTGTACGTTCTTCGATAATATGTTCCTAGAAACCCATGGCCATGGTTGGTGACGAATTTGGAAGGTATTTCCAAATTAGGCAGTCACACCGGAATTATTATCCAGAATTAGAAAGTACAGAATCGAGATAATTAGAGGTGCCGATCAATTCACACACCCTAGGTCTCGATCGGGAAATCAGTTGTAGAAGGACCGTATGTACATGGCAATTATAAGAGGTGAGGTTCACAATAAATCAATTCACCTTTGATTGGGCTTCATGGGCTTGTGGCTAGACATCGACCATGAAGTGTGGGTACTCCGGAATTAATAGAGGATTTAATTCTAGGAGTGGTCAATTAAAAGTAGTTTAATTGATCGGAGCATTTAATTGCTCGTTAATTAAATCACGAAAGTCGTGGGCCTGCTGCCAGTTGATGGTGAACCCAGAGGGTCACACACAATACAATTGGACGGTGACTGTCTAAAAGGAAAGAAAATGATTTAAGGTTGTTAAATCAAGATAATTGAATTATGGTATTAATTCAATTGGAGATTATTGATTAGATGACTAATTGATTAATTGATAATTAATTGATTAGAGTTATCTGATTAATTTTGGAATTAATTAAAGTAGTTAATTAATTGGAAGAATAAATAATTAACCAATTTAAGTATTGGATAATTATGGGTTGATTTTGGAATTGTCTAAAATTAGAGGGCATGGGCGATTTTAGTAGTTAAAAAGAAAAGGAGTTTTGTTTCTTGAAAAGCAAGTTTGAAGAGATTTATCAAATTTCATATTCCTAAGGATAAGGAATGAAGATTTGATAAACAAGGAAAGGAGATCTTTTTGGAGAAGGACTCTTCTCCTATAAATACTCCTTCTCCTCTTCATTATTAAAAGAAGAACTAACCAAGTTGCACTCAAAGACAAGAAAACTTTTGAGAGAAAAACAAAATACTTTTGCTGAAAATTGAGAGAGAAAAATCGTGTGAGGAAAAGATTTTTCGACAAGAAATTTTAATTGCAAAAATCGCCCCAAGGTTTCCGCCCCTAAACCCTAGTCGCCCAACCTAGCTTTGGCCGAACCCAAATCGGACCAAACCTGACCCTGGCCGAACCCTGCTCGGACCAGATCTGTACTTGGCCGAACCTTGCTCGACCACATAAGTCCTGTGGGTCGATTCTTCCATTGGTGTCTCCGTTCCTTTGCTGACAAACCTGCGAGATCCAGTTCGTAGCCTAAGACTTGTAGGCGTCACTACAATCCGATTGGTGTGGACTAGCTTTGGAGGTGAGACATATGGATCACTCTATCTGTGGATCGAACCAAACACTTGGAGGACACGGCAACCACAACTTGGTGGTCAGGTAATTTGCGATTAACCCCCTTCGTGTTTTATTGATGTTTGATTCATCCTTATTCGTATAATAACTATGGAGAAAGAATTCATGGGACTATTAGGGACTCGAAAAAATTTAAAATTCCGCACTTCGTTGTATTGACAATCGAGCCCTAGCCTAGATATCCCAACACTCCCGAGGATCGACTTATTAGTCGACTCAACGCTGGTTTTGCAATTTTCAGCATGATGGACGCCTTCCAATGTTTTTATCAAATATACATGGACGAGCGAGACCAAGAGAAAACTGCCTTCGTAACAGAGCAGGGTGTTTACTGCTTCATACTCATGCCATTTGGCCTGAGGAACGCCGGGGCAACTTACCAAAGGTTAGTAAACCTGATGTTCAAGGAGCTGATCGGAGAAATAATGGAAGTCTACGTAGACGATATGCTTGTCAAAAGCATGAATGAAGCTGACCATGTAAAGCATCTTGATCGATGCTTTCGAATATTGAGAAAATACCGAATGAAGCTGAATCCTGCAAAATGCACTTTCGGAGTTAAATCGGGAAAGTTTTTAGGCTACTTGGTACATCAACGAGGAATTGAGGCCAATCCAAAAAAAATTCGAGCTATAACCGAAATGAAACCTCTCAAAAAGATATCCCAAGTACAAAGCTTGGTAGGAAAGATCGTAGCGTTAAACAGATTCATCTCCAAGTCGGTCGACAGAAGTTTGCCTTTCTTTCAAACTCTACGAAAAGCAAAAAACTTTGTTTGGACCGAAGAATGCGATCAGGCCTTCGACCGGCTAAAGGAATACCTAACGACCTCCCCACTATTGGCCAAACCAACTGAGGGAGAACCATTATACATTTGCATACCAATTTCCGATGTGGCCATTAGTTCGGTTTTAGTAAAAGTAGAAGACATGGAACATAAGCCTGTTTATTACTTAAGTAAACTACTATAAGGGGCGGAGAAGAATTACTTGGAAATAGAAAAATTCGCTTTGACCTTAGTAGTGGCGGCACGCAAACTCCGACCTTACTTTTTAACCTACAAAATTGTGGTGTTAACCAACCAATCGCTAAGACAGGTCTTAGCAAAGCCGGAAGCCTCTGGAAGATTGATCAAGTGGGCAATCGAGCTCGGTCAGTTCGAAATCGAATACAAACCAAGAATTGCGATTAAGGCCCAAGTCCTAGCCGATTTCCTGTTAGAAACTCCGAACCAGACAACCGAGCATACTGAATCAACCAGCCATGACAATGATATCTTGATCGTAGAAAATCAGACCTGGTTGATGCATGTTGACGGTGCTTCATGTAACCCCCATAAATTTCGGACCTCTTTAATCGTATTTTAGTGGATTTTTAATCCAATTTCATGTGTTATATCTTATTTTTAAAAATTACGTGTTACTTTAGGGTAAAATGTACAATTTAATTATTTCCTATGTCCTTATTAACCTTGAAATGATTTAGAAACATAAAAATACTTTAAAACAATAGTATACCTCTTTTGAAAAATATTTGGACTTAATTGTGCAAAATAAATAATTTTTGGGGCAAAAATGCACTTTACCAAAACTTCAGGGGGCAAAGTGCAAATTATGCCCCTACTTGATTTCAGCTGATAGGAGAGCCTTTATAGCTCTCCTAGCCAGCCTTAGGGAGTGGCCAAGCATGCCTCTTGGGTAGATAAACTTCTCTATCCAAGATGAACATGCATTGGCTTGTTTCTTGGGGAGTAATCATATCTCCCACCTTCCCGAGGTGTATTTAAACACCTTGCTACACATTTTTCAGATTTTATTCATCTCATTTTAGTATCCACATAGTTAAGATTTAGAGAGAAAGAGAGTGTGTGAGAAAAGGTGAAAGTTAGTGTGAGAAAGTGTAGGAAAAGTAGGGGCCGCCGCCACCACCGCCGTGAAGCCGCCGGAGAACCGCCACCACCACCGCTGCCCTGCCACCAGCCCACTGCCGGACCGCCACCAGTACGCCGCCGTGCTACCACCGTTTTTGGAGGAGTTCAAGTTTCGGTAACTCCTCCTTATGTTTTCTCTTTGATGGTTTATTTTTTTTACCTAACCTTTAAACCCTAGCTTTTTTGCTCTTAAAAATATTCTACTATCTTTAAAACAACTTAGCTTAAATTATTAGGTCTCTATTTTTTTGAGTTATGTCAAAGATGCATTGATTTGAGATATTGATACATGAATATTTCTTATTGATAGTTGATTTTGTTAAATGTTTAATAGATCTATGTTTTTCTCCATAAAATGATGCTCTTGGAGTTTGTTGGAATTTTCTTAATAAATAAAAAAGTATATTTTCCCAAAGATTTACATGTTAAAATTTACCCAATATATGCCATATTATAGATCTACAAAATATTTGTGAAAGATTTAACATTTTTGAAAATTTTTGGGTGTTAAAATTTTAATATTTGTTTGGGGAAATTTCTATAAATCTGGAAAATAAAAGGTGTATATGCATTTTTTCGATGGGGTGGCCGAAGCCACCCCACCTCCGGGCCAACTCCGGTCGCTGCACAATGCAGCGGCCCGATTGCATCCCCTTGTCGGGTCTGTTGCATGTGCAACAGACCCAATTAATTTTGGGGCCTGTTGCACAAGCAACATACCCTGGCCCGTTGCTTTTACAGCAACAGGCCACTAGGGCCAGTTTGTGGGCTAGCCCAAAAGGGCCAGTCCACGTATATATATATATATATATATATATATATATATATATATATATATATATATATATATATATACATATATATATATATATTTAATACATAATTAAATTCCGAAAATAAATCCATAAATTGAAATGATT
Organism: Penstemon eatonii; assembly: GCA_038501285.1. NCBI lineage: Eukaryota > Viridiplantae > Streptophyta > Magnoliopsida > Lamiales > Plantaginaceae > Penstemon > Penstemon eatonii. The sequence goes on along the minus strand of CM076710.1, from coordinate 32,138,777 downwards.
TTTAAGTATATATTCTGAAAATATTAAATTTTTTTTAATAAGAAGAATATTTTAAATGAAAAGGGTTTCAAATATATTTAATAATATTTGAAAAGGATATCATTAATGATAAGTATTTAGAAATATGTATTACTGAAAAAGAAATAGAATAAAATTCTAGATAATAAAAGAAACTTAGAAATAATTTTGAAAATTAATAAGTAAATTTGAAAATAAATTTGTGAATGTGAAAATAATTTTTAATAATTATTTAACATTAAATTTTGAAAAATAAAAATAATAAATAATTTCAAAAATAAAATTAAATAATTTTAATTAATTATTTTCTAAGATATAAATAATAAATCAATTTGTTTGGAAAATAAATATTTATTTAATTTAATTAATAAATATATTTTCGAAAATAAATATATTACTTAGATAATTTTGAAAAGAAAAGAGGGTTGAATAAAATGAAATAATTTCAAGAGAACTTTAATTCTTAATTAAAAATAATCCATAATTTGGAAAAATAAAATAAAATAATTTTGAATAATAATTTTCGGGAAATAAATAATTTGAAAATAAAATAAAATAGTTTTGATTAAATGATTTTCTAAATTTAATTAATCCGAAAATAAAATTAATAAATAAATAAAGTTTTTAAAATTAGAAAAATAAGTAATTTTAAAATAAACTTTGATTTACTCAAATTAAATGAATGCCTATTATTAAAGAATTTTCTTGGATTTTTATAAATCCTTATTCATGGCTTTCCATACAACGTAGCTCTATGAACCCCTAAATCGGGTTAATTAGTTTAAGTTGGATCATGGTCTCATTTCGTCCATGACCCGACTATAATTGCGACTAAAGTATTTCTTTAGTCAATCATAAGTTCTTGTTCGAGTTTAGATCCTTAAACGTTACGTAAATATGTACAGGATCTGAAATCGCCGTTCTACCGAGAAACTTTCAAGAACCGTAAGCAGAACAGGTGAGCGATGTGTGTTCATTTGCGTGTCAGTCTAATATACTAGTAGGTCAAGTCTAAGCATGTACATAAGCTATGAATGATCCGAACATGTGCTATGGTTCTCACCTAGTAAATATTGCAAATAGGTTGACTTGTATGAATCACTTAGCATAACAACATGATTGTCCTAATAAATGCTATATAAAAACCTACTTAGCTGCAAATACATTTTACTAAACTATCATGACACCTAAAATTTCATATTATAAGTTGTTAAATATGTTTGAGATGTTATGTTTCCGTTTGTCTCCGATTATGTGTTTCCGTTTATTTTCGATTTTGTGTGGGCCCTATTTGTTTGGTATATGGACCCGATGGCAACTTGGCCGGCAAGGGCCGGCAGGATTGTCACGGTTACCCGTAGGCCTGGCCTTACAACCCAAGTGGGGAGGAACACTTGGGGAGTAAGGACGAATTCCGGCAAAGACATGTCGATGCATTTCAGATAGTAAGGTCGCTCCTTACTTGGTGAGTTTGGATGGAAATTAGATAATGATGGAGGGTAAGTGGAGAACGGCATCAGCAACTCTTGGTTAATTGAACTCTATGCTTTGATTTTATGTATGTGATATATGCTTAATTCATTTATATGCTCACGATATATATTATGTTGCATCCATGTGTCACACGCACCGTGCACCACAGCCTCACTAAGTTGGACGATCAACTTACGCGTTCCTTTTATCAATCTTTTCAGATGCAGGAGTCTCGGGTTATGATGGTTGAGTCAATTTTCGGGATCTAGCCGGTCGTTGAGGGATTATTCCCTTTTGTCTCTTTTGCTTTCGTTACTTTGTTACTCTTGTTGTCACCTTGATACAAGGTTGAACGATGTATTTTGAATATTGTGTTTATGTTTTCCGTAGGCTTGCGGGGTTACCCGTATGACCGTATATTTGCCATTTCTTCGTATATAATGGAGCTAGTGGGCCTTTTAAATTTTTAGTTCGGATTTATCGCATGCTCTATTTATGCTTTCATGTCATCATGTTTAAAAAAAAATATTCAGCAACTCTGATGGGTTATCCCGCGCCGGGCGATCCCAAACTCGGGGATGGGCCATGTGGGACCCAACCCTGGGAAGCGGGGCGTCACACTTCATGCAGAGAGGGAGGAGGTGCCGAAATCAACTTTACCGGACCAAATAAGGAGGATATAAACTATGCTATTACATTGGACTTCGTAGTAACAAACAACGAAGCAGAATATGAAGCGCTAATCGCAGGAATGGAAATGACGATTAAGGCCAACATAAAGAGTCTTAAAGTATTAACCGATTCAGAGTTATTACAAAGATAGATACAAGGTCTATACGAGGCGAAAGGATTTAACATGGTCAAATACCTCGCCAAAGTAAAGGAATTGGCTGAGAAATTCGAAAATTTTGGGATACAAAACATTCCACGATCGGAAAATAAATGGACCGATCAACTTTCTAGATTTACAGGGTCTCATGACGGTAAAACAGAAAGAGTAATCAACTGGTTAATTTCCAATACACTGGCAATTGAGATCGACGAGGCACCGGTCGCTGAGATGATGGAAATCAAAGAAGCTGAAAGAAACTGGATGACTCCGATGATAGACTATCTTCGAGAAGGAAAATTACCGCTTGATCCAAACGAAGCTCGGAAAATAAAATATGGAGCTCCAAAATACACATTGTTAGAAGAAAAACTTTACCGAAGATCAGTATCAGGAATTCTTCTAAAATGCTTCTCCGAATCTCAAACCAACGATGTCCTTCGAGAGGTACATGAAGGAGAAGCAGGAAATCACAGTGGAGCAAGTGCCTTAGCCTTAAAATGCCTTAGAACAGGCTATTATTGGCCTACCATCAACAATGATGCCATGCAATATGTTCAAAAATGTCATCATTGCCAAGTTCATGCAAATATAAGTCATCAACCAGCCGAAAACATGCACCCAATGCCAGTATGCTGGCCATTTGATCAATGGGGGATGGACATCGTGGGGCCTTTCCCAATAGCCAGGTCTAAGAAAGCATATGTTCTAGTCGCTGTCGAATATTTCAGTAAATGGATAGAATGTGTCGCCCTTGCTCGAATAACTCAATTACAAGTGATCAACTTCCTATGGAAGTTTATAGTATGTCGATTTGGCATCCCCAGAATCCTGATCTCTGATAACGGAACGCAATTCGCAGGAAAACAAGTAATGGAATGGTGTACCAAGCTAGGAATTCAGCAAAACTTCACTTCAGTTGGCCATCCAAGAGCAAATGGACTAACTGAAGTAGCGAACCGAGAAATAATAAAATCTTTGGAGAAAAGATTAGGGGCAGCACTTCAGTTGGCCATCCAAGAGCAAATGGACAAACTGAAGTAGCGAACCGAGAAATAATAAAATCTTTGGAGAAAAGATTAGGGGCAGCCAAAGGAAGATGGCTAGATGAACTCCCCGAAATACTTTGGGCTAATCGAATGACAGTCAGAACTTCAACCGGGGAGACCCCATTCAGTCTAGTATATGGCTCGGAAGCTGTAATTCCAGTCGAAACACTAATTCCAACACCAAGAATTGAAATGTATGATGACCAGGAAAACGAAAAGGCAAGAGAAATTGATATCGACTTGACTGAAGCATTAAGAGAGAAAGCGGCCGTACGATTGCAAGTCGCTAAATCAAACATGGAGAAAGCCTACAATCAAAAAGTACACATACGAACCTTCAAGGAAGGGGACTTGGTGCTAAAAAAGGTAGAGGTATCCAAGCATGTGGGAAAATTACAACAGAATTGGGATGGACCATACATTGTCGTTAATGTAGGAAAGAAATGTTCATACAAAATTGCACACTTGGACGGAACACCCCTACCAAGAACTTGGAATGCAATCAACCTAAGAAGATACTATGGAAAATGAATCCTAGTAAATAGTCCTGGTTAATTTCTTTTGATTTAGTATGTTATATTTTTATTTCTCATATAATTCGTCGTGATAAAGGCCTTGGCCTGAGATTAATTCTCAAAATTTTATCAATGGTTACAATTTTGAATACCAAATCAAAGATTCACTTGAAGTTAAGGCCGAAGTATCAAACGAGTTGAGTATAAATCGATCAATTCGATAAACGCTCCTCAAAATTCTGCAATCAACTTGGTTGAATACAAAAATTGATCCAAGAGTATAACGAGTTGAGTAAAATTGATTCGCTCAATAAACGCTCCTCGATCTAAAGAATAACGAGTTGAGTATAAATCGATCCGCTCGATAAACACTCCTTGACCTTCATGACGATGACTAAGATAGGTTAAAACCAGAAAATTGGTAAAATACCTAAGTCTCAAAACGAGTTGAGTAAAATTGATCCGCTCAATAAACGCTCCTCGACCTCTAATAAATAACGACTTACAAAGGGTGTAAAACCCAAGTCTCAAAACGAGTTGAGTAAAATTGATTCGCTCAATAAACACTCCTCGACCTCCATAAAAAAGGTTAATAAACCTAAGTCCCAAAAACGAGTTGAGTATTAAATCGATCTGCTCGATAAATGCTCCTCGATCTTCGTAAACGATGACAAAAAGGTGAAAACCTAAAACTTTAGTAAAAAAACCTAAGGCTTAAAACGAGTTGAGTATAAATCGATCCGCTTGATAAATGCTCCTCGATATCCATAAACGACGACAAAAAGGTTAAGACCAAAAAACTTCGGTAAAAAATCTAAGTCTTAAAATGAGTTGAGTATAAATCGATCAGCTCGATAAACGCTCCTCGACCTCCATAAACGACGACAAAAAGGTTAAGACCAAAAAACTTTGGTAAAAAACCTAAGTCTTAAAATGAGTTGAGTATAAATCGATCCGCTTGATAAACGCTCCTCGACCTCCATTAACGACGACAAAAAGGTTAAAACCAAAAACTTTGGTAAAAAACCTATGTCTCAAAATGAGTTAAGTATAAATCGATCCGCTCGATAAACGCTCCTCGATCTCCATAAACAACGATAAAAAGGTTAAAACCATGAACTTTGGTAAAAAAACCTAAATCTTAAAATGAGTTGAGTATAAATCGATCCGCTCGATAAACGCTCCTCGACCTCCATAAACAACGACAAAAAGGTTAAAACCAAAAACTTCGGTAAAAAACCTAAGTCTTAAAACGAGTTGAGTATAAATCGATCCGCTCGATAAACGCTCCTCGATCTCCACAATAACGATATAAATAGGTTACAAGCCGAAAGATTTGGTAAAAAACCTAAGTTTTTCACGGTTGAGTAAAAGCCAATCAGCTCTACAATCGCTCCTCGATATCGATGATGGATAAGAACAGGTCGAGAGAAATCAACAACAAGAAATATGAAAGTAGTAATATTGAAGTATTATTTATCTGAGTTCTTAGAACAGGTCTCAAATTACATACGAAGTTTTTATCAGAGTACAAAGAACTTTATACAATCTACATATCATCACAACTGTTCAGATAAAATAATCATATTCTATAGATCAGTGGTCTTCACGACAATGTCCACGGAAACATCAATCTCCTCCCTAGTGCCTCGATGATTGTGATTGACCACCTAAGAAGCATGCTGCTCGGGATGGTCGACTTCTTTGGTTCGATGGCGAGGCTCTGAAGATCAAATGTTCTTCCAGACGAAATGACCATTTCCATCCAGATGCCCGATAACGGCCACTCGCCCAAAACGAGATACTTCTTGTGTAATGGGGTTGATTTTTACTCTAAAGTAGCATCTCTCGAGGACCGTCGCAAAAGTGAAAACTTACCAGCACATGCCGACGGCCTATCACTCCGAAGGTAACCTCCAAGAATAGGGATGCCTTGTAAGTATGAATCCTCCATGTGCTAACAAAACACCATGGACCTCAACCCCGTGAAGACTAAAGCTGAGGCCACATGGGACCCGTCAGTACTAGGTAGGGCATCAATGGGACCTATCAGTACAAGGCAAATGATGTTTGAGTTATTATATGATATTGATTCGTGATAATGAGACTTTTTGAAGGTTATGGGATCACTGGGCAAAATGAAACCCAAAGAATATGATATCTTCATTTCGTACGGTATGAATAGATATGGAAAGAAAGAATCTCTATTTATAGGGAAAGCGTTAAGTTAATCCTACGGTTGGATAGAGGTCTGATCAAGGGACGAAAATGCGACCTTTTGACTTCCCGTAATTAATGCGAGTAAGTTGGAACGGCTCCTCTATGGTCGGAAAGACTATTCGATTGTAAAGAAGAATCAAGATCGAAGTTATCAACACAAAAATAAAGCGGATATGAAGAGCTCCAGACTGAAAAAGCTTGCACACTTACAAATGCTAATCGCTTGATAAAGAACAAGAGATCCTCGACGCAGACATATAAGTTTGCACCAATATGACAGGTACTAGCTCGTTTAGAGGTATAAGATCTCATACTCCGGCTTACGAGGTCGTCACTGCCTCTCTCTGGATCTAGATCCAATTCCTGAAAGAAGACAATTCCATAATCCTAGTTCTGAGCCTGAGGATTACGCGAAGTCATTCAATCCAATTGGTGTGGACTTTCTCTAGAGCCACAACACTTGGGGTGCTCTAATGAACTTTTGAAGACCAGATAAAATCCACCACCTTGCTTGTGGTGCGGTAATTTCCTAAATTACCTATTTATTTTGTTATGAATTGTGATTCAATACCCATTTTCGTATGAGTTAGATAAATGAGATCCTGGGCTCACGGGATTTATGTGTGTATAAATTTTTGAATATTCCGCACGTTATTTTTGACAATTGTACACCGTCAAACCCCAACACTCGAGCGAAATCATAGCTGAAGCTCATAGAAGTAATTTAATCAATGAGCTAAATTCATGAATTATGCCTCATAAAAAACCTTACTCGGAAAAACCCTATGGGATAAAAATCGAACGAGGAAAAGAGTACACTTTTAACGAATAGTTATGAATAAGGTCACGTCCTTAAGAAGCCAGTTGCTTACATTGCGGGGCCCATTCCTTCTTTCCATATGGCGAGAATACGAAGCGGCGCAAAGGACTAAAACATATTTTCCCTCCCATATATATGTAACCATATTAATCGTTCATTTTTACTTTTACCTTTCACATTCAGTCAATTTGTAGTAAAAATCAAGTCAATAATTTCTTTGAGCATAACATTTATCGAATTGTTATTTATTCCGCCCAATTGGCTTCTTCTTCTAGAAATCCCGATTCTTCCCCACGAGAAGAGAATAATATAACTCCTACCATTGTTATTGATGGTTCCCAGAGTCCTACCTCTAAACAAAATGATGGTTCCCAGAGTCCTACCTCTAAACAAAATGATGCTTCAGATGATATTCCTGCGGAAGAGGTGAGAGGAGATGCTGAGGTCAAGAAAGATACTCTCCTGGTGAAGGTAGTCACGGATGAGGAACTAGCAGCTAAAGCTGTTACCAAGGCTAAAAATACTCAGCCCCAAGTTTCTGAACCCATTGAGTTTTTGGCTTGCCGATTCATGGAGGAAGATTTGCCAAGCTTGCAGAGAGATTTTGGTCGATTTTTTCCCTCGGGTTTCTAGATATTCCTTCATTCCTACCGAGGAGAGGGTGAACAACCCTCCAGAGAACTGTCGCGCCTTATATGTTTCCCATTTTTAGCACATACTTAGATATGCTTTACATCCATTTTCCTCCAAATCCTTGCCACCTTTTTCATCTCATTGACTCAACTTTTTCCTAACGTCATTGCTTTTGCTGCTTCGTTTGTTGTTCTAATGGTTGCAAAATGTTTTAAACCATCTTTTTGTAAATTTTCCCAATTCTTTCGTTTTAATATTTCAATGATAAGGGGTATTTTTTCATTAGTCAAAAATCTGATCGTGCCATTTTAGAGAGTCCTATTTTGAGCAATAGCACTGATTGGAAGTCCAATTACTTTTTCGTTCATCCTCCAACTCATCAAACACTTGCGGACAGGTCGATTGTGCCTTACGAATATACATGGGAACACAACTCCGTGTGGACATTTGGTGGTCGAGATGTGAAAGGCGATTTGACTCCAGATGATCTTTTCCTCTTAGTATGATAGCAGTAACGAGGTCGGGCAAATATCAATGCGCCTATCTCGTAGGGGAAGCTTTACTTCGGAAAGCAGGTTTGAGCTCGTGAGATTTTCCCATCCCTACCAAGAATCAATATTTGGGTAACATTTTTTCTCATTTTATATACAAATATTATGCTGTCCCCTTTTATTTATGCCATAGTTATTTCCTACTTTTTTCCTATAGCGTCCATGGTAGAAGGAGAAGAGAACAAGGCCAGGATTTCGAAGATTTAGAGAGGAATCTCCAAAAGTACCTGAGCCTATTCGCGATGTCCTCCCTGAGTCCACTTTTACAAATGCCGAAGCTTCTTATTCCATGGTCGGATCAGGCCTGGGCTATCCCCTGATGAATATTAGGCGCCAATACGATATTCATGGTTGCAAGTCTTGGCCCGAACGTTATTATACTGGTCCTGTGATTAAGAGGAGGAAAAAATTCTACGATCGATAAGGACAATACTTCACTCATGTCAGAGATTTGAGTCGTAAAGCTTCTTTGATCTTATATAAGGCTATTAGATACATAATTGTTTATGGTCATTATATATAAACTTGTATATAGCTTCAGTTTAGTAGAATAAGTTGAATGGGCATATAACGAAACTATGTAAGCGATGAATATATCCGCTTTGATCCGCTTCATGGGACGAAACTGAAGCTTCTAGTGAATATCTTCTACCGATTTTAGTTATAAGGGACGAAACTGAAACTTACACTGACTATCTTCTACCGAACTTTGTTAAAAGGGACGAAACTGCAAAAGTCTTATCATAAAGTGGACGAAAAGTGTTATTCATTAAAGAAAGCTTTTAAAAATTAAATTAGTCGATTATTTTTCAGGTTGATTTGCATTTTATAAAGATATCAACATCCGATCGGACTTTAGATCATTCTATTGAACACATATTAAAATTCATCAACGCTCAAAGGTAATGAAGTTGTCAGCGGGCAGAAAATGGTCGTTGAAATTTATTATTGTTAATTCAATGAAATTCTTCGTATATTATTCTCTTATATAAAAACGAGTGTAATGAATATCATGTTATAAAATTGTAGAGGTGAAACCACTTGTGTCTAACATAAGGGATACTAGTATCTAGGCAAATTACATAAGATCTAATATTTTACAATTAAATACAAACTGGGGGTAAAATTTCACCCCTGCACGTGCAAAACCCTACCACTTAACGAACACGTGTGTTCAAAAATTGCCTAAATCTGGGTATTAAATTACGTGATACGTTATTTTAAAATTTATGCACGGCACGTGTTCGTAAAGTGGCACCAGTTTTTTGCAAGTGCATTGGTTAAACTTTAAATTAAAAGTCATCATATTAAACAAAGAAACTTTTCCTCCAGAAGTTGACATGACATAAGAACCATGCTTACACAATGCAAAACATGGAATGTCGTTTTCCAAATTGACATTAGTTATGGCATTAGTAATTGCTAGCCCATTAGGTTCCCATAGCACTGGCTCGTTATTAGCTGTTGAAGAAACAAATTGCAAACAAGGGTGAGTTAGAGAACTCATTAAATAAAAAATATTTGATAATAAAGTATGTATAAATTGATTATAAAGTTCGTTATACCTCGATATTTTCTTTAGCATGCGGATATGTAGAATTTGCAGGTGCTTTATGGCCTTTATATATATACCTATATTCCCTTGAAACCGCATTCCATACCTGTGCACGATGAAAATTCCCAAAGAACGTGATAATCACTCAAAGAAGTTCGATATACACAAAGTTTAAAATAATATGAGGTGTTAATAATGTGAAAGATTGCACCTTAACATGTTTGTGATCCCCACATGTAATTTTGTAAAAATGTTTATTGGGAAAGGTGAAAGCATTATCATTTAAACTACGAATATTGGCCTCAATTGGAAAAGTTAGTGTGAATTTTATGTTAACGAAGACACATTGACTAACACACAAAACTTAAAAAACTCAAAAACAGTAGCGAGATCTAGAAAATATACAGAGAAAAAATTGAGAATGCACAAACCTCGAGGTGTTTTCGTATATCATTTACACCATGGTAGGAGTATATTTGGACAATATTTTTGGAGTATGCAACACCTGAGGAAGGAAAAACATATGTTATCCAGTTAACAAATGCAAATGTTTATAAGCATTGTCCAAGCATTAAAAAAATTTTAAAAAGTTTTCTAACATGTGTACCAAATATAATTCCCTCGGGACTCGACGCCACACGATTTACAAACGTTGATTGATTATTATGCAAAGACATATAACAAGAAAAAAGTTTAGGACAACTTCTCATGTAAATTCAAATATAAGTCGAACTTCAAATAGTAATGTGATATCAACTAGTCCTAGAGAGACTCAAATGGAAACATGTAAAGCTGTTGAACAATTTTCAAAATCTCAAATGTTGACGCTTGATCTGAAAATCTTGTTTTTATTGCCTAGCTCCCAAATCATTATGCCTTGGAAACTAGACAAGTCCTGTAATAAAGAGGACGAAAATGAATATCTTCTACATATTTTTGTTATAAGGGACAAAACTGAAGCTTTAGTGAATATCTTCAACCGATTTTTGTTATAAGGGACGAAACTGAAACTTATACTGAATATCTTCTACCGAACTTTGTTATAAGGGATGAAACTGCAAAAGTCTTGTCATAAAGAGGACGAAAAGTGTTATTCATTAAAGAAAGCTTTTAAGAATTAAATAAGTCGATTATTTTCCCGGTTGGTTTGTATTTTATAAAGAAATCAACATCTGATTGTACTTTAGATCTTTCTACTGAACACATATTAAAATTCATCAACGCTGAAAGGTAATGATTTTGTTAGCGGCCGCAAAAAGGTCATTGAAATTTATTATTGTTAATTCAATTTAAACTCTGCGTATATTTTTTTCTTATATAAAACGAGTGTAATGAATATCATGTTATAAAAGTGTAGAGGTGAAACCACTTGTGTCTAACATAAGGGATACTAGTATATATGCAAATTACGTAAGATTTAGTATTTTACAATTAAATACAAACTGGGGGTAAAATTTCACCCCTGCACGTGCAAAACCCCTGCCACTTAACGAACACGTGTGTTAAAAAATTGACTAGCAAATGAAATATATCAAGAGGGCCTAAATCATGGTATTAAATCACGTGATGAGTTATTTTAAAAAATTATGCACGGCACGTGTTAAAAATTGACTAGCAAATGAAATATATCAAGAGGGCCTAAATCATGGTATTAAATCACGTGATGAGTTATTTTAAAAAATTATGCATGGCACGTGTTCGTTAAGTGGCACGAGTTTTTTGCACGTGCATTGGTGAAATTTTAAATTGAAAGTCATCATATTAAACAAAGAAACTTTTCCTCTAGAAGTTGACATGACATAAGAGCCATGCTTAGATAATGCAAGACATGGAATGACGTTTTCCAAATTGACATTAGTTATGTCATTAGTCATTGCTAGCCCATTTAGGTTACCATAGTGTTGGTCCCAAGTGGTCAGAAGAGGTTTAGAGGGGGGGTGAATAAACCTCTTTAAAAATTTTCTTCTAATTTTAACTTTAAAACTTTACTTTAATTGAACAGTCTAAGCTGATCAGATTAGTAAGTTACAGTTCTGTTCGCGAACAAATCTTTGAACAGGCTTGTTGACCACTCGTCTGATAGTCACTTAGCTGATTTTGTTAAAATCAGTTTTAATACTTAGAGTACTTGCAGCGGATTTTCAAAGTGTTTTTCACAAGTAATCTTAGCAGTTTGAAAAATGCTTCCCCAGTTTTATAAAGTCCTTTTTAACTCTCTTTTTCAAACAGTTAACTTAACGTGTTTTTATGCAAACAGAAAATATGCAGATTTAAAACAATGTAAAAACACAAGTAATTTTTATAGTGGTTATATGGATTTGAATATCCTTTAGTCCACTCTTCCAAGTCACTCAGATCTTGGGTTATACTATAATCACAAAGTTTACAGTATACTCTGCTTGCGTCGAACAACAAATGAAACGACCACAAGTTCGCAATAGGAAATCACACAGAAAACCTATTCTCTGAAGTTTGATCACTCACAAAGATGGATCACAACTCCGCACAACACTCTTGTTTACAAAATCACTCAGAAGATGTATTTTTCTTTGTTCTTCAACTCTGCTTTTGTCAACAAATGACTCAGCTAATGAGTGAGCTGTTCTTGAGACTTAAAGAATTCTGCTTCAGAAATTTCTCTCAGAAAGTGTGTTGCATGTTTCTTCTTCGTCTCTTTCAGCTATTTATACTTGAGGATTGAAAAGTGTCCGTTGAAGAAAGACAGGATTCAAATTCCTCGAGTACTGGTCCTTAAAATCCGCGAACGGCTCTTTTGCAGTCTGTCCGTACTGTAAACAGTACTATTCTGCAGGCAGCATTAAATGCACTCGGCTGATGCGAAGCTTTTCTTCAATCATTTGTCTTAAATATCCTCGTACTTCAGCATTTATTACACCAAGGGGCATTTATTACCGTTGGGAACACTTCATGATCTTCTTCACTTGGCTGACGAAAGTATAAGTCTGATGGTGAACTCGGCTGATCTCAAACTTGAACAAATCTGATTTGAGTCGGCTGATCTTCACTAGTCTGATATCTTTACTTCAGCAGATCAGAAGTCTTGGACCTTGAAACTTTGACTCTTCTGATGTCTTCATTACTTAGTCAAAATTCCTAGATAAGTTTATCAGCTAAGTTACTCCATACTTAGCCAAATTTGAAGTTTTGGAATGCATCAAAACCTCCCTTATCAAACTTTCTTTAGTGCCTTCATCTTCATCCTTATCCAACAATTTCCCCCTTTTTGATGATGACAAAACTTCAGCTTAGTACCTGTTGAATACCTAAACTAAAGAATGAAATCCTCAAAATTTTCTGAGATAGAAAAAGTTTATTGGATTGAACTTGACTTTTCATTAATATTGAGAAAGAGTTACATAGTACAAGTTCATCAGATGAGATTTCTGAAGAAATAGATAAAGTAAACTGATTACAAGGATTTTTCAATTTCTAACTATCAGCTTCTTCATCTGATCCTTCCAGCACTTCTTCATATTCATAGGATGATTCTTCATCATCTTCTTCATCATCAGCTTCTTCTTCCAAGATTGCTTTGGCAGCTTCCATCTTCTCCTTAAGTTGTTGTTCTTGAAGAGCTTTCAAAGCTTCCATGGCCTTCCTGGCAGATTCTGTATTCTTGTACTTGGTATCTTCTTTTTCAGTCTTTAATTCTTCTTCTACCGTTCCAAGCTTTTCAGTCTTGTCAGCTGTTTCTTCAGTTTCCTTGGCTTTAATAGTTGCAGCAGCAGTTTCTTCCTTAGTTGGTTCTTCAGCAGCAGATTCCTTTGCTGGTTCTTCCCTTTTATCTTCCCCCTTTTTGTCATCATCAACTCTGATGACATTAGAAGGTTCAACAGCAGGGTTGAGAGCAACTGTTGGAATCTTCACTCCAGCACACAAAGCCTTTAGGTTCTGATTAACAACGTCATGACTAGCTATTAGATGATGAATATCAGTGCTGATGACATCAGTCTTATCATTGAAGTAGTCAATGTTGAGGTTGATAGTTGCAATTTCACTTTGAACTTCCTGTGAAGCCTTTGCCACTTCTTGCAACATCCCCAGATTGATTTCCTTCTCTTCATGACTGACTTTAATGAAGGTTGCAGTCAGATCAGCAATCTTGTGCTCAGCTGTTTTTAGGGCAGTGTGAAGATGATTTACATCACCCTTCACATCTTCTACGTTCTGGTTCAGCTCTCTTAAGCTGTGCACTAACTGCAATGAATGATCTTGAGGAATAGGTAGACCATCAATAGCCACTTTGATAGTACTGGCAGTTAGAAGGTGCATTCTTTCCAGCTGTTGAGTGTTTGATTCAACCAATTCTTTCTTCATCTTCTGTAACTGCAGACTGTTCCTCTCTTCCATCTCTTTTATTTGATTTTCAATAAGTAATTGGAAGGCTTCCATTAGTGATGAGTGTTCATCACCTGAAGAAGTAGAAGCATCAGCATCAGCTTCCTTTTCCTCAGTCGCCTGTTGAACAGGGACTTCCTCCAAGTCTGTCATCTGATGGTCTTCAGAAGTCTTAGCTGGCAGCTCAATAGCTAAGGACTTATCAGCAGATTTGTGCTCATCAGTGACATCATCGTAGAACAGATTAGTAATGGTTCCATCATCATTGAAGCATGTTGTCTGTCTAATCTGCCTTACAATAATCCAAGGGTTAACAGGAGCATTGTTTCCCTTAGGGACTTCATAGTACGGTTGTACTTCCTTGCCAAAAATAATTTGCTGGATACTTGGCAGAAGTGGCAAGTCACTTGAACAACCTTGTTGATACTTTGACTTTTTAACCCATCTCTTCAGGGAAGTCATAACAGCAAACTTGATTGCCCTTTCTTCAGCGTCTTCAGACTTCTTTTTCTTGTCAGGCAAGGTGCTTTTGATTTTCTTGGCCTCCTCCAATGCAAAGCCTTTTGCATAACTATGCATGACATCTCTTACATAGCTGGGATCAAGGGCCTTTTGGATGGAGTTTGTCTTCAGCCAGTTCAGAACCCAACGTTCTTCATCAGCTAACTCCTTCATACTTTGAAGTTCTGCCATTGACTTGTTCAGCCTGTTGTCTCTCCAACTGATATATCTTGGCTTCTCTTGGTTGAACAGAGTCTTCAACATAAGCTTCTGATCATAGTAAGCTAGAGACTTCTCAAATTTCTTGAAAAGCTCCTTATCAGCATATACTATCTCAAAGGCTTTTCTCACTTCAAACTTGTCTTTTGATTTGACTTTGGGGGCAGGCAGTAATATCTTCTTTTTGTCCTCTTCATTCTTGCCTTCTCCAATCTTGATGCCACCTCCATGGACAGGTCCATAGGCATCAACTTTGCTCAATTCCAATACCACAGCCATTTCAGCATCCTCAGCAGCTTTCCTTTCTGCTTCAGACATGCGTCTTCTGGCTTCATCCTTTGCTTCTTGAGCTTTGCTTAGCTCAAGTGCTTTCTTCTCCTCCAACTCATCCTGTTTTCTTTGTTCAGCCTCCTCCCTTGCCTTCTTGTCAGCTTTGGAAACTTTCTTTTTCCTTAGCACTATTTTTCTCTTGCCTTTATCAGCAGGGGCTGGTCCAGCAGATGATATGGGAGCAGCAGCAATAGGATAGATGATTTGGACGTCTGGATCTTCTTGAGGTTGAGCACCCTCAGCTGTTGATGTGACTTGACTTGGCTGTTTCTCATCAGCTTTGTCAGTCTCAACAGTCTTAATTGTTTCAGCAGGCCTTTCAGCAGCTTCAGGGTCTTCCCTAGCTACATTTTCCAAGTCCGTTGGATTTTCTATAAAGGTCATCTGCTTTCTAGCAGACTTCTTGGTTCTCCCTTCACGGTAAGTGGTTGTAGCTGTATCTCTCTGTTGACTTCTAGTTCGTTGAGAGATACCTTCAGCAGGCCTCTCTGCTGATGGAGTTCTTGATGGTGATGCAGGGGATCCAGTCCTTACATCAGCAATTATGTTTTCAACGATTTTAGTGGCTTCAGCAGCAGAAGTCACTTTCTCCATCTGCTTAGGAATCTTTTCCTTAGGCTTGTCAGCAGCCTTCTTCTTTTTGGTCTCAGCAGCTAAGTCAGCAGTCTTGACCAGTTTTCTCTGCCTTTTGGCAGGAACCTCCTTTGGTTCCTCAACATCAGCTTCCTCAGGCTCACCAGCTTTCCTCTTTTGAACAGGCAAGTACTTGGATACTGCCTTAGATTTATGGATCTCTTTTCCATTTTTCATATCACAACCCAGCTTTGACAGCAGATAGCTGAGAGTGATTCTGTGGTTGGTGGTGGGGCCTTTTCCTTTCTTATCATCAAGAAAGTCAGCTAATATGTACCAGACTATGATTGACCAGTTGATCTCCAGTCCATAGTATATGGCAGCCATGATGCTGAACCTCTTCATGGTAACAGCATCCAGTGAGAATGTGCAGTTCTCAATCAGCTTGGACACCATATCAGCCATCCGCTGATATTCATCCTTCAGTTGCTTCTTCCTTATATTTCCAGACAACGTTTCTCCCTCTTTGGCGCAGATCGCCCAGAACTGTTGGTGTTTGTCCTCTGTCAGCACAG
Organism: Penstemon eatonii; assembly: GCA_038501285.1. NCBI lineage: Eukaryota > Viridiplantae > Streptophyta > Magnoliopsida > Lamiales > Plantaginaceae > Penstemon > Penstemon eatonii. The sequence goes on along the minus strand of CM076710.1, from coordinate 32,122,557 downwards.
TGACGTCATGTCGTCCACTGTTAGGAAGCCCAAACGTCTCGTGAAGAACAGCAGGAGTGATAGTGATAGATTTGCCTCCCACAGTAGCCTTAATCGCTAGTGAGTTATAGTCAGCTTTCGCAGTGTTGTAGTACTCCATCACTTGGTCAGTCCAGATAATTCCTTCGTGGTATTCCATGAAGTTTACCAGCGAACCAGCTTTGAACTTTTCGAGCAGTTCTTTCATCAGATCCGTACCGGATTGGTAGTAGGAATCATAGACGAGAAACATACCTTCAGCGGCCATCATTGATCTGTTGAAGGTTAGAAAAACAAAGAGAAGTATGCAGAGAATTGCAGATAAATTTCTCACAAGTACTTTTGAATGCTTAGAGTGCGTAAAGAACGACTCGACTGATCAGATGGGGATTTATAGAGTTGGGGTTTTTCGGTTTCCGTGATATCCGCCAACCGTTAGATCCGTTTTTCTGTCAGTGCTGATCGTGCGGCGTCAGTTACGACTTTTCGAATTCAAAAGATATTTAATGAAGAGCGGGAATATGTACCGCCCAACAGTTACTTATAAAAGCGTGTTTTGAATATACGTTTTAAATAGTTCCGCTTTTATTAAAGTAATCAGATGAGTAACATAAATACTTATCTGATGGACTACTGTCCTGATGACAATGCTGTTATCAGAGAATACCAATAGCTGATAACCTTCCTCAGCTGTTTGTCAATCCAGCTAGATAAAATAACTTTAATCTTCGATAGTTGAGTCTTCTGATGAAAACATAACTTCAACTAACTGTCATTAACAGATTTCTTCTTTAATTCAGAAGTACCGCTAGTCATACACGTTCCCCCTGAGTTTAAGAATTCATAAGTTAACTAGTCTGTTGAAAGTTAATCCTTGAAGATAACAGTGATGAGTAAGCTGTTGAACTCCAGTCTTCTGATGAGTTCCCCCTCAGCTTATGCATCCAAATTAAGTAGTCCTAACTCAGCTCTTAGAGTTGAGAACCTTGCTTCACTTAGAGGTTTGGTGAAGATATCAGCAATCTGATTATCAGTATGAACATACTCAATCAAAACATTGCCTTTTTCCACATGATCTCTAATGAAATGATGTTTGATCTCAATATGCTTAGTCCTTGAATGACTTGTAGTGTTCTGAGTAAGTGAGATTGCACTTGTATTGTCACATTAGATTGGTATTCCACTGATCTTGATGTTGTAGTCTTCTAGTTGATGTTTCAACCAAAGTATCTGTGCACAGCAAGCTCCAGCAGCTATATATTCAGCTTCAGCAGTAGATATAGAGACTGAGGTTTGCTTCTTACTCATCCATGAGATCAGACGACTGCCTAAGAACTGACAGGCACCTGTTGTGCTCTTTCTGTCAATCTTGCAGCCAGCAAGATCTGAATCTGAATAGCCAACAAGTTCAAATCCAGATTCTCTAGGATACCATAATCCCAATTCTTGAGTGCCTTTAACATACTTCAATATCCTTTTGGCAGCTAAGAGATGAGATTCTTTGGGGTTTGATTGAAATCTTGCACAGACTCCAACTGAGTACATTATGTCAGGCCTACTTGCTGTTAGATACAACAATGACCCTATAATGCCTCTATATTTGGTTATGTCCACTGATTTGCCATCTTCATCTTTATCCAAACGAAGACTTGTAGACATGGGAATAGTAGCTGTTGAGCTAGTTTCCATACCAAATTTCTTGAACAGATCTCTTGTGTACTTTGCTTGGCTGATGAATATCCCATCAGGCAGCTGTCTAACTTGCAATCCAAGAAAGTAATTAAGTTCACCCATCATGCTCATTTCAAACTTATTCTGCATCAGCTTGGAGAACTTATCACACATCTGTTGGTTAGTTGAACCAAAAATAATATCGTCCACATATATTTTGCACAAGTAATATATGATTTTCCCATTCAATTGTGAACAAGGTTTTATCTACCTTACCTTTTCGAAATCCTTTAATTAAAAGAAAATCAGATAGGGTATCATACCATGCTCTTGGAGCCTGTTTTAGTCCATAGAGAGCTTTCTTCAGACGATATACTTTGTCCTCTTCTTGATAGACTTCAAATCCAGGAGGTTGTTCAACATACACTTCTTCTTGCAATTCTCCATTGAGAAAAGCGGACTTCACATCCATCTGATAGACAGTGAAGTTCTTGTAAGCAGCATAGGCTAGAAACAGTCTGATTGCTTCAAGTCTTGCTACTGGTGCAAAAGTTTCATCAAAGTCAATTCCTTCTTCTTGACAATAACCTTTGGCCACTAGTCTTGCTTTGTTTCTGGTGACAACACCATCTTCATTCATCTTATTTCTGAAAACCCACTTAGTGCCAATTACCCTTTGATGACTTGGTCTAGGAACTAAGTACCAGACTTCATTCCTTTCAAATTGATTCAACTCTTCTTGCATAGCTTCTATCCAGAAGGAATCATTGAGAGCTTCTTCAATTTGCTTGGGCTCTATTTGAGATAGAAATGTGACAAACATAGCATCCTGTGCAGCAGCTCTTCTTGTTTTCACTCTATCTAAAGGATCACCAATTACTAACTCAGGAGGGTGATTCTTGAGCCATCTGAGATCAGGTTGTAGATCAGGATGTTGTCCTCTGTTTTGATCTTGCAACACTACTGTTGGAGTTCCAGTAGTAGTCTGTTGAACATTTGTAGTCTGTTGAACAGTCTCTGGTCTGTCAGCTGTTTGCAACTCGTCTGTTTGACAATCAGCACTGTGATTTTGAACAGCACTTGAGTTAGCAGCTGAGCTTAGATTAGGTAGTATGATGGGAACATATTCTTCATTTCTTCCAACGTCTAACTTCTGTAAATCAGCAGACAGATCTTGATTAACACTTTGATTCTTTTCAGAAGATTGACTTGGCTCATCAAATACTACATGGATAGATTCTTCTATTAGTAATGTTCTTTTGTTAAAAACTCTATAAGCCTTACTAACAGATGAGTATCCTACAAAGACAGCTTCATCAGCCTTTTCTGCAAATGCAGTAAGGTGATTTTTCCCATTATTCAATACAAAACATTTACAACCAAAAATCTTAAAGTAATGAATGTTTGGTTTTCTGTTGTTCCAAACTTCATATGGAGTCTTGTTCTGATTTTTGTTGATCATACATCTGTTTTGGGTAAAGCATGCTGTGTTTGTTGCTTCTGCCCAAAATCTTTGTGGCAGCTTAGCTTCAGCTATCATGGTTCTGACAGCTTCTTTCAGTGTTCTGTTTCTCCTTTCAGCAACACCATTCTGTTGAGGGGTCCTAGCAGCAGAATACTCATGATGTATTCCTTTGATGTTACAATACTCTTCAACAGTAGAGTTTGTAAACTCTGTCCCTCTATCTGATATGATCTTCAATATTTTAATGCTCTTTTCATTCTGGATCAGTTCCATCAGATTGGTAAGATGTTCCTTGGTTTCACTTTTCTTCTTCATGAAAATCACCCAAGTATATCTTGAATAATCATCCACAACAGCTAGGCAGTATTTCTTTCCACCATTGCTGACTGGATCAATGGGTCCAAATAAGTCCATATGCAACAGCTCCAATATTCTTCCAGAAGATTGGTGCTTCTTTTCTTTGAAAGATGACTTGATTTGTTTACCTTTCTGACATGCATCACAGAGCTTGTCTTTGCTCATGACTGCTTTTGGAATCCCTTCTACCAAATCATTCTTGATTAATCTGTTTATGGTCTTGAAGTTTAAATGATTCATTCTCTTGTGCCAAAGCCAACTGACTTCACTTGGTGCAGATGCCACCAAACAAACACTTGAATTCTTGTCAACAGAATTCCAGTCAACTATGTAGATATTTCCTTGTCGTCTTCCAGATAAAATAACCTTCTTTGTACCAATCTGTTCAACATAGCACTTGTCTGTTGAGAAGATGACTGAATATCCTTTGTCACAAAATTGACTTATGCTCAGCAGATTATACTTTAGGCCTTTAACATAGGAGACGTCAGATATCTCTATGTTTCCCTTGATTAATCTTCCTTTAGCTTTAATCTTGCCTTCTTTGCTGTCTCCAAAAGTGACTTTTGGACCATCCACAGCAACTGCATCAGTCAACTCATGTATGTTTCCACACATGTGCCTTGAACATCCACTGTCCAAGTACCAAATCTTCTCTACTTTACTCCTACTCCTAATCCTAACCTACAAAACAAAAGTAAAATTGTTTTAGGTACCCTTATTGAGAGGGTCCTGAAGGATTAGTTCCACCTTTGACAACCCAAGATGTTGAAGTCTTAGGCTTCTTAGGCTTCTGAGTTTTAGGAGCATGAACAGTTTCATTTTTATCATAGTTATCAGATAAGTCATGTTGATGATCAGTATGATATGAATAATGTTCATAAGCAGGGTAAGGTGCATGATATGCAGGATATGCATGCATTGGATGAGCAGGGTAAGGTGCATAGTAACTAGGAAATTGAGGTGCATGATACATAGGATGATATGCAGCAGGTTGCACATAATATGACTCATTTCCATACCAAGCATTTTGATTTTTCTTATTCTTATGCTTCTTTGGTTTACTAGGTGCTTGCTCATTTGACTTTGACTTAGTTTTACCAACAGACTGATTCAATTTAGATTTATCAGCAGACTTCTTAGGACTCTGTTGTTTGGTCTTACTAGTCTGATTTCCTATACGAGGCTCTTTGCTCTTTTTAGCCTTAGGAGATTTCTTCTCCTTTACCACTTTCTCAGATGAGGTAGGTTTAGAAGTTTGAACATACAGGATGACCTTACTATTGTCAGCTGATATGAATTTTTCAGTATGATTCAATTCTAATTTATCCTTTTCTAAAGGTGTCTCCTGTTTACTAGATGTATGCACGGATGCAACAGTAGACTTGTCATGAGACTCAATAATTTTCTCAAGTTCCATGATTTTTCCTTTATAAACCTCACACTCAGCTTTCAGAGATTCATGCTCTTGCTCAAGCTGTTTATATTCAGCTGATTCTTTTGGCTTTTCAGCTAGAAGTTTCAGTGAATTATTTTGCTCTTTTAACAAGTTCATCTCTTCCTTAAGCTTAACAAACTCTCCAGCAATAGTAGTATTATTCAACATCATTTGCTCTAGAGAATTAAACAATTCATTTTCTTGAGGAGTTACCTCATCCTCAGAGTCATCAGAGTCCTTTGCCATCAGGCACAGGAGAGCAGGTTTTTCTTCATCAGACGTGTCTGAGTCTGAATCAGATGAGTAGACAGCGGCAAGTTTTTCTGCTTCAGCCATCATTGCCTTGCCTCTCTGATGCTTTCTTTCTTTTCTCATTTTCTTCTCTTCCTCAGTGTACTTCTCTGCTTTTGGATATGGGCAGTCTTTAATGAAGTGTCCCAATTTCCTGCAGTTGTAACACATTAGTTTTGATTTATAATCATCTTTTTCTTGAGAAGAAAAGTTAGGTTTAGAAGAAGAAGCATTGTTGTATTTGTTCTTCATCTTTCTCTTGTAGAACTTCTTGAAGTTGTTCATCAACAGTGCAACATCTCCAGCAGTGTACTCCTTCTTGTTGAGTAGAGTGGCTTCATCAGATGAGTCCACTTCAGCATTTCTTTGAGCTGGTCTTCTTTGATTTTCAGCAGCAACCAGTGCAGCTGTGGGTCCTGAAGTTGAGGTTTCTTCAATTCCCATTCTTGGCAGTTTATACTCATAAGCCTTAAGTACGGAGAACAGCTCTGTAAGAGAAATCTTGCCCAGATCTCTTGATTCTTCCATTGCTGTCACCTTCATGTTGAACTTGGAAGATAGAGCCTTCAGTACTCTGACAGAGATTTCTTTGTCAGTGAAGGTCTTTCCCAGCTTTAAAACTTCATTCAGAGTTCTGGTGAATCTGGTATCCATCTGATCAATGGTTTCTCCAGACTTCATCTTGAAGTTGTCCAGCTTCTCCAAGGCAACACTGAGCTGATGCTCTTTAATAGCATCATTGCCTTCGCTCATATCTCTGACTTTGTCCCACATTTCCTTTGCAGTTTTGCAATGTTTGACCTTGTCAAACCGATCATTATCCAGGGCTTTAGTCATGATGAATCTCCCAACTTTATCTAGATTGTAAAGCTTGATTTCCTCTGGAGTCATCTCATGAAGGTCTTTCTCCACAACCGTATCTACTTCATTTATTTTTATGGTCTTTGTGAATCTGAATGGACCTTTAATGATACATGTGTACATGTTGTCATTGTAGGCTGCTAGAAAGATTTCCATTCTAATCTTCTAGTCTTCAAAAGACATACCAGCAATGTGGGGAACATGGCTGATACAATCCATTTTTCAAAAAGTTTTGATTTTTCAAAAAGATGCTCTTTTGAAAAGTTTTGAAAACCTTTGAAAAACACTTGGATCAAGCTCGTTGATCAGGCAGCTGATTCTAATGAACCACCCGCTCTGATACCACTTGTTGGTCCCAAGTGGTCAGAAGAGGTTTAGAGGGGGGGGTGAATAAACCTCTTTAAAAATTTTCTTCTAATTTTAACTTTAAAACTTTACTTTAATTGAACAGTCTAAGCTGATCAGATTAGTAAGTTACAGTTCTATTCGCGAACAAATCTTTGAACAGGCTTGTTGACCACTCGTCTGATAGTCACTTAGCTGATTTTGTTAAAATCAGTTTTAATACTTAGAGTACTTGCAGCGGATTTTCAAAGTGTTTTTCACAAGTAATCTTAGCAGTTTGAAAAATGCTTCCCCAGTTTTATAAACTCCTTTTTAACTCTCTTTTTCAAACAGTTAACTTAACGTGTTTTTATGCAAACAGAAAATATGCAGATTTAAAACAATGTAAAAACACAAGTAATTTTTATAGTGGTTATATGGATTTGAATATCCTTTAGTCCACTCTTCCAAGTCACTCAGATCTTGGGTTATACTATAATCACAAAGTTTACAGTATACTCTGCTTGCGTCGAACAACAAATGAAACGACCACAAGTTCGCAATAGGAAATCACACAGAAAACCTATTCTCTGAAGTTTGATCACTCACAAAGATGGATCACAACTCCGCACAACACTCTTGTTTACAAAATCACTCAGAAGATGTATTTTTCTTTGTTCTTCAACTCTGCTTTTGTCAACAAATGACTCAGCTGATGAGTGAGCTGTTCTTGAGACTTAAAGAATTCTGCTTCGGAAATTTCTCTCAGAAAGTGTGTTGCATGTTTCTTCTTCGTCTCTTTCAGCTATTTATACTTGAGGATTGAAAAGTGTCCGTTGAAGAAAGACAGGATTCAAATTCCTCGAGTACTGGTCCTTAAAATCCGCGAACGGCTCTTTTGCAGTCTGTCCGTACTGTAAACAGTACTATTCTGCAGGCAGCATTAAATGCACTCGGCTGATGCGAAGCTTTTCTTCAATCATTTGTCTTAAATATCCTCGTACTTCAGCATTTATTACACCAAGGGGCATTTATTACCGTTGGGAACACTTCATGATCTTCTTCACTTGGCTGACGAAAGTATAAGTCTGATGGTGAACTCGGCTGATCTCAAACTTGAACAAATCTGATTTGAGTCGGCTGATCTTCACTAGTCTGATATCTTTACTTCAGCAGATCAGAAGTCTTGGACCTTGAAACTTTGACTCTTCTGATGTCTTCATTACTTAGTCAAAATTCCTAGATAAGTTTATCAGCTAAGTTACTCCATACTTAGCCAAATTTGAAGTTTTGGAATGCATCAAAACCTCCCTTATCAAACTTTCTTTAGTGCCTTCATCTTCATCCTTATCCAACACATAGCACTGGCTCGTTATTATCCCACCCATAGTTGTTGATTAAAAATTCCCAATTTCTGTTTCAGTTGTATGGCCGACTTGTTCAGACTAATATCCCACATCTCTTACCATTGATGGTCACGGCAATCTCTGTTCCCGGTCCAGAGAAGGTCCCGCCACATTTGAAGTCTCATTTTGTCGAGCTGAAGGGTGCACTAAGATAGAGCTGAAGTCTCATTCACTTCTTAGCTCTATCTTATCTGTCATGTGCAGACTGTTTCTTTATTGACTTACCTGCTGAAAAGCTTTGCCGACTACATAAAGCAACATGAAGAACGCATATACAAAGGGGTTTATTTCCTTTAATTGATACACTTTTGGATGAGAGGTATACTCTTTAGACAAACAGGTTATGGTAACATCTTAATAATTTAGACATTCCCACATTTTGCTATATCTGATATCTCATTTGGACTTCCATATAACCGTGTTCATAGGAGTGGAACATATTTAACCTATTCAAATTCCACTACCTTAGATACTCTGCATTAGATATGAATGGAACAAGCAAATGTGGAAGTTAAGCGTTAGGTAATTATATTTGTGATCAATATTTATCTATATACCTATCTATCTATCTAACTGCGCATACTTGTCTGTGTTTTGATGCACAGCTTACAAGGTTCTCCATTTAACCTTTTCATGATCTTATTTTCATGATCTAACTATGCATACTTGTACATCTGTATTAAGTAGGGTTTTTATAGTGCATGGTTGGGGACCAGAGGCCTTAGGATGTGAAAATTTTGGGACCATAAAGCACCTGCAAATTCTATATATCCGCATATTAAGGAAAATGTCCAGGTATAACGAACTTTATAATTAATTTATACATACTTTAGTATCAAATCTTTTTTATTTAATGAGTTCTCTTACTCACCCTTGTTTGCAGTTTGTTTCTTTAACAACTATTGATGGGCTAATAACGAGCCAGTGCTATGGGAACCTAATGGGCTAGCAATGACTAATGACAAAACTAATGTCAATTTGGAAAACGACATTCCATGTTTTGCATTGTCTAAGCTTTCTTTTGTCATGTCAACTTCTGGAGGAAAAGTTTCTTTGTTTAATATGATGACTTTCAATTTAAAATTTCACCCATGCACGAGCAAAAAACTCGTGCCACTTAACGAACACGTGCCGTGCATAACTTTTGAAAATAACTCATCAAGTGATTTAATATCATGATTTAGGTGCTTGACACATTTCATTTGGCCGTCAATGTTTTAACACACGTGTTTGTTATGTGGCAGGGGTTTTGCACGTGCAGGGGTGAAATTTTACCCGCAATTTGAATTTAATTGTAAATATCAGATCTTACGTAATTTGCATATAAACTAGTATCCCTTATGATAGACACAAGTGGTTTCACCTCTACACATTTATAACATGATATTCATTACACTCGCTTAACAATAATAAATTCCATCGACCTTTTTCCAGCCACTAACAACTTCATTACCTTTGAGCGTTGAAGAATTTTAATATGTGTTCAATAGAAAGACCTAAAGTACGATCGGATGTTGATTTCATTAAAAAATAGAAACCATTTTGGAAAATAATCGACTAATTTAATTCTTAAAAGCTTTCTTTAATGAATAACACTTTTCGTCCTCTTTATGACAAGACTTTTGCAGTTTCGTCCCTTATAACAAAATTCGGTAGAAGATATTCAGTATAAGATTCTGTTGCGTCCCGTATAACAAAAATCGGTGGAAGGTATTCACTAGAAGTTTCAGTTTCGTCCCTTATAACAAAAATCGGTAGAGATTCAGTTTCGTCCTCTTTATTACAGGACCTGTGCAGTTTCGGAGGCATAATGATTTGGGAGATAGGCAACAAAAACAAGATATTCAGTTCAACCTTCAAAATTTGGGATCTTGAAAATTGTTCAACAGCTTTAACGGTTTCCATTTGAGTCTCTCTTAAGACTAGTTGATATCACATTACTCTTTGAAGTTCGACTTATATCTGAATTTACGTTAGAAGTTGACCTAAATTATTTCTTATTAGACGTCTTTGTAAAAAATAAAATTTCAAGTTTAAAAATATATATTAAACAAGAAATAATTGTACAAATTAAATTTTATTGATTTGAAGTAGTGGTTACAATGTCTATGATTCCTCTGATTCTAATCTTCTAAGCAATAATCTTGAAAATGATTGATTTGATCTTCTCCAAAATAATTTTGGTACTTGAATAACGTTAATCCAAAAGCAATTGTGCTTAATATTGGATAAAACGTGAAATGATTTGACTATCCTTGACGAACGTCTCGAACTCCGTTTTAGATATTTTGGATTTTTAAGGAATTTGATCTTTGTTTGAACTTCGTGAATTTCCAATAACGTTAATGTAAGAGTTAAGTATCTTAATCTTAGATTAAACGTTGAATTTTCTTCACTTTTTGAAGAACGTCTTTGAATATTGCGAAGAACGCCTTGAGAGAATTTGCTTCTTTTCTCCTTGAACTTCTTTTTGCTTTTTCTGTTTTTCTTCTTAGAGATGACCCCTATTTATAGGTGGGTTTTGAGAAATATTGTAATATTCTCCATATGACGTGGTGCGATTTGATTGGTTCTTCACACCTTGTATGACAAGAAATATATCTTGTTTCATTCTCTTGCCCCTTTAAAAGATATGACATGCAAATATTGCATTGTGAAGAAAATCTTGTCTTGCTTAATAATTTCCTACACAAACTTGCCTTGTGTATGGAGATTTTAATTTATTTGCAAGAAATCTTGTATTTAATTAATCATAGGATATAAAATTAAACAATTAATTATTTAATTATTATTTTAGGAATTAAATTTGATATAATCCCAAAATAAATTAATTAATAATTAATATGTTTTGGACTTAATTCGGCAATAAAATTTAACTGCCTACAAATGCCCCCTCGGGACTTATTTACGAACATGCATTTGTTTTTGAGTAAATAAGTCGCGATTTTTTTTTTTATTATTGAAGCATTGTTCATCATGATCCAATATTTGGATGGGTCAATTTATCCAATTTTGAAAATTTGCCCAATTAGATATTCCATTATATGCACTATAATTAAATTCCCAAAAATGAGGCCATTTACTAAAAGGATAATCAAATGAGTTCAATGAATTCATAGGCATGAATTGTTTCCTTAATTAGCCCATTCCATGGCCCAACATATTATGGCCCTTTTATGAACAAAAGGTGGGAAATTGCATTTTAACTTAACTCCTTCTTCCTCACGGATTCATTACAGTTATAGATTCTTTGAATTTTATCTTATTTCCAAAACTGTGCAGACCAATGGAAATTCTTACGAAATTATTTTCGAGTTTAAGGAAACAAATTAAAGAGCACTTCTCTTGTTATATTTTTTTGACCAAGTCGATTACTCGATGGAATCTAAGTTTAATTTTATTTCAATAATATGCTTCCAAACTCTAATTCTATGGAACTCTCCAACTTTCTGATATTTCCTAATCGATATTTCCGAGTTTTGAGACCATCTTTATTCCTTTAATGAATGTTTCCAAGTCCTAAAAGAATTCCAATTGATTTCAGTCTCTGTATCTATAAAAAGGCATTCATTACTCCTTTTATTCATTCATTCAAATAATCAACATCTTTCTTCAGAGTCAATTCGTTTTCTTCTTTTCATCGTGGCACCCAATTGCAATTTCTTCATTCAACTGCCTACTTTGCTTTGAGTTTGCAGATTCGGCCCCCCCTTTTTTTTTAATCAAGGTCAACCATTACCTCGACTTTGTTTCTGAACATGTAGTATTTTATTCAATCTGCTTTAATTCCATAGATTAAGTTCAATGTGCGTGTATATATATATACACTTATATATGACATATATACGTATTCATGGCTTGTCTGTATATATTAATGCATATTCATGTGTGTATATGTGATAGAATAGTACCCGGCAAGCCAATCTAAATTAGCTTGTTTGAGGACTATCTTCTTATGGTTTATAATTAATACGCCCGTTTATTCATAGTACGTGAATTAAACAATGGCCAACTTCATCTCTCGCGAACCTATCTAAGCGATTGGATGAAATCCTGAGTTCACAATAGACTATGGGACTATACACTTCAGTACTGAGTGCACTTATCATGAAACAGTCTCAAAGGTCGTGACCTCGAAAACGTTCCAAGTCATAGATTCATATCGAGACGGGATATCGAATGAATCGTCAAGACTTGTACGATTATGCATGATTCACATGGAGTGAATTTGTTGTAGTTTCATGAACAAGGCATTTGAGGCCAGTGCATATGACTAGGTGGTTCGATAGAGGATCGAATGCATCGAACGACCCGAACAGAGAAACCCATTGTGGAAGCGCATGTCGCATATCGGTGATGGGATGTTTCTCAAGGATTATAATAGTGTACGATTTAGTCCTTAGACTTGAAGTGCTAGGGCGAATTCGGTGCATGAAAGTGCGTACTTTGATTTAGGTATAGGCCACTTAGCTTGGTCATAACATGCCTAAGTTGGGTGCGTACGGAAGTGTACGCGAGTGGTTAGTACTAAGAAAGGATCCATCGACTCATCCTGATAAGGTGGGAGAATTTCCTGTACGTTCTTCGATAATAGTTCCGAGAAACCCGTGGCCACGGTCAGTGACGAATTTGGAAGGGGCTTCCAAATTTAGCAGTCACACTGGAATTACTATCCTGAATTAGAAAGTACAGAATCGAGATAATTAGAGGTGCCGATCAATTCACACACCCTAGGTCTCGGTCGGGAAATCAGTCATGGAAGGACCGTATGTACATGGCAGTTATAATAGGTGAGGTTCACAAATATCAATTCACCTGAAGTTGGGCTTCATGGGCTTGTGGCTAGACATCGACCATGAAGTGTAGGTACTCCTGAATTAATAAGGAAATTAATTCTGGAGTGGTCAATTAAAGATAGTTTAAAGTTGATCGGAGCATTTAATTGCTCGTTAATTAAATCACGAGAGTCGTGGGCCTACTGCCAATTGATGGTGAACCCAGAGGGTCACACACAATACAATTGGACAGTGACAGTCATTAAGGGAAATGTGAATGATTTAAAGTTGTTAAATCAAAGTTATTGAATTAAAGCATTAATTCAAGTAAGAGATTATTAATTAGATATTTAATTAATTAATGTTCAATTAATTAATTAAGGGTTATCTGATTAATTATGAAATTAATTAAAGTGGTTAATTAATTAAGTTGGAAGAATAAATTTAATTGGTAATTTTTCGGATTAGCCAATTAAATGACAAAGGGGTCGATTTGTAATTATCACAAATAGAAGTGATAGGGGGCGATTTTTTGAAGATAAGGAAAAGGAAGTTTTTAATCTTGGAAGATAAGCAAGAAGAGATATATCAAATCTTAGATTCCTAATTAGATAAGGAAGAAAAGATTTGATAGACAAGGAAGAAGATATCTTATAGGAGTAGGACTCTTCTCCTATAAATACTTCTTCTCCTCTCTTCATTTAAAAAAAGGGAGACCAAAAACTTTTGAGAGAAAACTCTGCAAAACTTTTGAGAGAAAGTTATAGCCGATTTTTGAGAGAAGAAAAATCTGATTTTCGAAACAAGTTTTAAAAATTGCAAAATCGCCCCAAACAATTTCACCCGAACCCTAGTCGCCCATCCTAGCTCGGCCGAACCTAACCTGGCCGATCCAAGCTTGGCCGAACCAAATCCAGCCGCATAAGCCCTGCGTGTTTGGTCTTCTTCCAGTTGATCTCCAAACCCGAACCTAGATCAAAGTCCTGATCAAGTTCAGAAGTACCTTTGTTGACAAACTTTCAAGTTCCAGTTCTTAGCCTACGACTTGGAAGTGTTGCTACAATCCAGTTGGTGTGGATACATTCTGGAGGTGAGACACTTGGATCACTATATTGTGAATCGAACATGAAGCCTGGAGGTAACCACCACCGAGCTGTGGTGAGGTAATTTCGATTAACCCCCTATGTTTTATTTATGCTTGCGTTCGTTTCTTGCTTTTCGTATACATAATATGGAGACTTTATTTATGGGACTGTGGGTGTGTCTTGAAAAATTTTAAATTCCGCACTCTGTTGTATTGACAATCGAGGCACAAACCCAACAGTGGTATCAGAGCCAACTCCATACTTATTATACGTAAAAGCCTGAACATAATGTGTTTATCGTATATGTTTGATTATGTGTATGAAAACACTTTAGAATTATGTTCTGTCGATTGATTCTTACTTGTTATGACTGGATCTATAATTGGGTAAAACTGCTTTTTCAGATCTGTGGCGTTTTTATAGTTTTTCGAAAAATCAGGACTATTTTGCAATAATCGCAAATCTTGAAAATTAGGGCTGAAAATTAATTTTCTGTTTCTGGAAATTTTAGAAATTTATGGGCTATTTTGTAATTTCCGAAATTTCAGGGGTCAGTTTGCAATTCGAAATATTTTCTGGATTCAAAATTATTATTTTCTGGTCCTTCTGTCCGAAAACTGTTTTTTGGGTGTTTTGTAACTTTTCAAAAGTTTTGGGGTTAAAAGTGCAATTTCCGAAAGTACAGGGGCCGAACTGCAATTTTTCAAAAGTTGAAAATCCGGATCTGTTTTTAAAGCAGAAAACTTGTTTTGTTTTCCGAGAATTTTTCTTGTCATAATTAGTAGTGACTAAAAGTAAGAAATCAATAGGAAGTTAGTTTTAAAAGGTAGTTTTAAAATTAAGAAAGAAAGTAAAAGATGTTTACATGTTTCTTGCTCAACGTGAACTGTTTACGTGGTTTTCGATCGCGCCGAGCCTTGACCTTAGGGTAGATGTGATTGGTTTAATTTAATGTTTGGTTTTATTGGGCCTGCGAGCCTGTTATTGTTTTGGGCCACTTTGAGCCTTTGTAATAGAATAGGGCTTTACTGCTTTCCTAGTCTAGGATGGAAGCCCGTTTACAAGCAAGGTGGGAGCCCACGAAGAATTGAAGGCCGCGTATGCGTGGTACATTGTGTAATAGCATAGGCCTGTTTGAACCCCTTTAGATTGACCAATAGGGCCAACATCACTGGCTCGATGATGGCCTGCATAGGAGGCTCCCGATCGAAAACATATTGTGGTAGCATGAATGTTAGGCTTGTATGGCTTTTATTTATTTGTCGATTTATGATTGCTTGTGTGTATGCGCGCTAGTATCTAGATCGTAATCAAAGATAAAGCATAATTAAAACGGTGAGATCTCGAGGAGAGTTTCTTCAAACTTTCAAAACCGAAAATCCCCTCTCGAATAAATATTAAGTCATATTGGGTAAACTATAAAATGAAGTTTTATAGATCCAAGCCTTCCATTAATAGGGACTAGTGTAAGTTGTCTACTTATCGATAAAGGTGATCCAGAGTCTGGCACCCGAGTCGAAGAAAGGGGCAATACACGAAATTCCTCGATTCCTATTTTTAACTAAATACGACAAGGGTAGGGATTGGTCGGGATGTGAATATCGACCGATAACTAGTTACGGGGAGTTCACGACCGGGCCCGTTGCTTATCACGATTAATGGGTTAGACTTAAACGCGTAGTAACATTTATGATGTAGCAGTGCTAGATAAATGCGAAAAACGAGGCAAAATAGCTTGAAGGTTGTGTGGTAGACACAATTGGTAATATGTATACCTACCTAGGGAATTAATTGTATGGCCACGAGTCGTGGGTACAATTAATTGCTGCTGGGACGTCAAGACCTACTAGGAAATAGAATTTCCCGAAACTAGAAGGGGTCACAGTTTCGATAAAATAGTGGGAGAACTTTTTCGATAAAAAGTCCAAATTTCGTTAATTATAAGTATTAATGTTAAACCTGTCTGCTTATATGTTGTCTATTTTTGTTAGCCATTCACCATCCACTGTCCCATTCAAACAAGTTGTGTTACGTTTTCAAACCGAACAAACTTTGGGGAACTTTATGAGCTATTCACTCTATGAGACAAACATGGATAAGTTTGACAATGTTAGAGGATATTGTTCTTACTTAGCCAAGATGTTCAAACGACTCAGAAAGTTTGGAACTCGAATATCTAAAGAAGATGAGATAACCATTACTCTCAATGGCTTGTCTGAAGACTTCGATCATTTCTTGCAACATTGTGATATTCCGTTTGATGGGATTGAAACAAAACACTTGCATGAGTTGTTAGACAAATATGAGGATGTCCATCTACTTGGATATGGTCTATATGAGTGGGGCTGCCATATATGTGACTATGAAGAACAAATGAAGGATTATGCTGGAAAGAAATTCCTGAACAGAATTAACAATGGTATAACTTTTAAGTTATACACCTGTTAAATTCTTTATGATGTAAGACATCTGATAAAAAACTTTCATGTCTGTAAAAGTGTTTGCAGGTGATGATGGTGTTCCCTCTCGACCTAAAAGGAAGAAATTCCTTAAAAGGAGGATGCAATCAATGCATAGAGAGATAAGGGAGAGTCGCTTCAGGGATTGGGTCAAGGACTATCTAGACCTAGAACTTTGCATAAAGAGATATTAGTTTTTCGTATTAGCATAAGTCTTTAGTTTTAGTTTGTCTTTGAGATTTTATTTCAAATTTTTGTACAAGACATTATTGCTTTACCATTGAGAATGGAATTTATTTAATTAAAGCTATTTAACTTTGTACAAATATTGATGCTTTAAAGCATAGAAATAAAAACAATGATAAACAAATTCAAAACTACGAAAAACTATATGCTGAATCGAAAACGTGGCAAAATAATCGTCCACGATTGAAATGTTCTTTTTGGACATTCTTCCTGAAGATAGATACGAAAGGGAAGCTTTTATCTATTGTTCTTGAAATAAGGAACTTGGATAAATTCATAACTTTCAAATCTTGAAGGAATGATAACCGAAATTAATGGAATATTTAGCATTCCAAACAATTCAACCGAATGGATTCAATCCATTAGGACAAACGTGGAAGAACTAAAAGCACTAGTTCAAGAAGAACGTTACTTCAGATATACTTACGATTTCTTAATCGTCAAAGTATATGTGTCATAATTGAAGTACAATTCTGAGACTATTGAAGCAATTCAACAGACGTCTTGGAAATGAAGCAACTAAATGCATTATGACGAAAGCACTTTTGATCTAATCAAGCTTGCTGAAACATAAGCAATTAATTCCACGATTATCTAAAACGAGAATAGAATTCTCATGAAGCAAATCAAGAAGGGGGTCGAACCTAGTTCGATTCACAACTATGATCTTGCTAAACTTCCTTCATTCACATTAAGGGGATAGCCTCTCCTGACTCTTCAAGAAACTTGGTGTAGTGCCTTCCGAAGAAAGTTCTCACACTACCAAATCATTTATGAAATGAGAGAATACCCATGTATGAGAAATTCGATGGTAGATCCGATTCATACAAATATTTGTGGGGTATCCAAAGAAATCCATTGGATACCTGTTCTATGACAACGAGAAACGAAAGTATCTCGTGAGTAGCTTATTCCTATGTTGACGAATCTTTTGTCAAAGGAAATAAGGGAATGTCATAAAACTTGATGAAGTCCAAAAGACATTGGACCCATCCCCACAAATAGTGGGAGTAAACCCCGAAACCCAGTGAACCGATTTTTGCACAAATTCTTAGTAATCTAATCAAATTCGTAAGGAACTCACAATTCCATTTTACGAAATTGAGTGATTAGATATTTAATCCAAGATTACAAAGAAAAATATGTTTAGACATAAATCAAGGGATATGGCATGAAGCCATAAGATTCAAAGTGATAAGTTTGACTCGCTAAATGGCGATAGGTGATTATTCAAAAGTCCTTTAAAAGATCTATGAAAATACCTTCTCTCCATTTAAAACGTCAAAACCCATTTTGAAACTATTAGCCATAGAAAGGTGGTTGTTGACTACCGAGATATGACTATTGGAAATGGATTCTGCATCTCACAATTGATGAGATGATCTCTATTCAAATCCAAAGGTCAATCTATGACTTTTTCCGAATTGGAACATGCAACTTGATAAGTCAATCAAGAATGTTGAATTGTCAAAAGGCATATGGATTCCATTTGTGCAAAAGGATCAGTGGGAGTACAGTTGAGTTCGAAAAGTAACGAGAAGATGTTCTATACATCAAAATTGATATAAGAATATCAGAGAAGCACAGACGAAAGCGTGTTAATCACGCAATTCTCCATGAATAGATTTGGAATTGCATCTCACGTACTGGCGATACGTATCTAAAGTAGATAAAGAAAAGTAGATGTTGAAATTCACAAATCTAAGTACAAAGACTATATGGAAAATCCAAGAAAGGATCAATTCCATAGAGATATGAATTTCTCTGTCTTATTTAATGTGAATGCCCTGCATTTAATAAGTAAAGAAGAAATTGTCTCAAGAAGCCTTATGCTTAAGCGTTTGGATTGCATGTAGCATGCAAAGTCTTGTACATGACCTGACTCATCAAAAGCTCTGATATTTCACGAGCTACTGATAAGTCAAACTCCAGTCAAGGACACTGGACTACCATAAAGCAATCCTCGAAGATAATTAAAGGATGTGTTGCTGGTCTATGGTAATAGTGGAGAATTGAAACTCGAAGGATTTATTAATTCGAGATTTTCAAAGTCAAAAGTGGATGATTTATTCTGTTTCGATGGAGCAGAGGTATATTGGAAGAAATTCCAATAGTATACCATTGCCAACTCAATCAGAATAAAAGCACCATTGTGATGCTGCACACACACACAAAAAGGTGTTTAGATGAGAAAACATTCATCCATTGGATGAATTACCTAGCATGACGAAAGCTTGTTATAATCCTAACCGATTTAAACAAAGCTATTGCTCAATGAAAGAAAATCGAGATCTCATCAAGAATCTAAACACAAAACCAAATGATTGAAAAAATCATAGGTAGTTGAGACGAGTAAAAGTACTACGTTATCTCAACAAGACAACTTAACAGATCCACTAATGAAGCTCTTTCACAAATGGTTCGAGGGACATCTTGGTATAGATGGGTCTTAGAAATGTTATGATTGGCTTTGGGGCAAGTGGGAGATTGATAGAATAGTACCCGGCAAGCCAATCTAAATTAGCTTGTTTGAGGACTATCTTCTTATGGTTTATAATTAATACGCCCGTTTATTCATAGTACGTGAATTAAACAATGGCCAACTTCATCTCTCGCGAACCTATCTAAGCGATTGGATGAAATCCTGAGTTCACAATAGACTATGGGACTATACACTTCAGTACTGAGTGCACTTATCATGAAACAGTCTCAAAGGTCGTGACCTCGAAAACGTTCCAAGTCATAGATTCATATCGAGACGGGATATCGAATGAATCGTCAAGACTTGTACGATTATGCATGATTCACATGGAGTGAATTTGTTGTAGTTTCATGAACAAGGCATTTGAGGCCAGTGCATATGACTAGGTGGTTCGATAGAGGATCGAATGCATCGAACGACCCGAACAGAGAAACCCATTGTGGAAGCGCATGTCGCATATCGGTGATGGGATGTTTCTCAAGGATTATAATAGTGTACGATTTAGTCCTTAGACTTGAAGTGCTAGGGCGAATTCGGTGCATGAAAGTGCGTACTTTGATTTAGGTATAGGCCACTTAGCTTGGTCATAACATGCCTAAGTTGGGTGCGTACGGAAGTGTACGCGAGTGGTTAGTACTAAGAAAGGATCCATCGACTCATCCTGATAAGGTGGGAGAATTTCCTGTACGTTCTTCGATAATAGTTCCGAGAAACCCGTGGCCACGGTCAGTGACGAATTTGGAAGGGGCTTCCAAATTTAGCAGTCACACTGGAATTACTATCCTGAATTAGAAAGTACAGAATCGAGATAATTAGAGGTGCCGATCAATTCACACACCCTAGGTCTCGGTCGGGAAATCAGTCATGGAAGGACCGTATGTACATGGCAGTTATAATAGGTGAGGTTCACAAATATCAATTCACCTGAAGTTGGGCTTCATGGGCTTGTGGCTAGACATCGACCATGAAGTGTAGGTACTCCTGAATTAATAAGGAAATTAATTCTGGAGTGGTCAATTAAAGATAGTTTAAAGTTGATCGGAGCATTTAATTGCTCGTTAATTAAATCACGAGAGTCGTGGGCCTACTGCCAATTGATGGTGAACCCAGAGGGTCACACACAATACAATTGGACAGTGACAGTCATTAAGGGAAATGTGAATGATTTAAAGTTGTTAAATCAAAGTTATTGAATTAAAGCATTAATTCAAGTAAGAGATTATTAATTAGATATTTAATTAATTAATGTTCAATTAATTAATTAAGGGTTATCTGATTAATTATGAAATTAATTAAAGTGGTTAATTAATTAAGTTGGAAGAATAAATTTAATTGGTAATTTTTCGGATTAGCCAATTAAATGACAAAGGGGTCGATTTGTAATTATCACAAATAGAAGTGATAGGGGGCGATTTTTTGAAGATAAGGAAAAGGAAGTTTTTAATCTTGGAAGATAAGCAAGAAGAGATATATCAAATCTTAGATTCCTAATTAGATAAGGAAGAAAAGATTTGATAGACAAGGAAGAAGATATCTTATAGGAGTAGGACTCTTCTCCTATAAATACTTCTTCTCCTCTCTTCATTTAAAAAAAGGGAGACCAAAAACTTTTGAGAGAAAACTCTGCAAAACTTTTGAGAGAAAGTTATAGCCGATTTTTGAGAGAAGAAAAATCTGATTTTCGAAACAAGTTTTAAAAATTGCAAAATCGCCCCAAACAATTTCACCCGAACCCTAGTCGCCCATCCTAGCTCGGCCGAACCTAACCTGGCCGATCCAAGCTTGGCCGAACCAAATCCAGCCGCATAAGCCCTGCGTGTTTGGTCTTCTTCCAGTTGATCTCCAAACCCGAACCTAGATCAAAGTCCTGATCAAGTTCAGAAGTACCTTTGTTGACAAACTTTCAAGTTCCAGTTCTTAGCCTACGACTTGGAAGTGTTGCTACAATCCAGTTGGTGTGGATACATTCTGGAGGTGAGACACTTGGATCACTATATTGTGAATCGAACATGAAGCCTGGAGGTAACCACCACCGAGCTGTGGTGAGGTAATTTCGATTAACCCCCTATGTTTTATTTATGCTTGCGTTCGTTTCTTGCTTTTCGTATACATAATATGGAGACTTTATTTATGGGACTGTGGGTGTGTCTTGAAAAATTTTAAATTCCGCACTCTGTTGTATTGACAATCGAGGCACAAACCCAACAATATGATACATACATATATATATATATACTAGGGCAAATGCACCGCGCAAGGCGCGGTACGCTGCCCAGTATGTAAGCTTGTTTATGAGCTATTATAATATTTTAAGAAATTCTCAAATTAATTAGTGATTTTAGATTATTGTCATAGAACTATATTACTGTAGACCACAAATTTTAATGTCTGCAAAACTTTATTAGACAATAAAATAAGAAGCAACAAATACAATATTTGATGAATTTAAATAAATAAATGGGTACAATCTCTGTAAATAGTAAACTCCTCTGATTCTTCTACATGACAGATATATGTAGATCCAAGGGCCTTCGGCTTGTTCTTGAATCGTGGGGCGTGATCTTCTCCAAGATTTGCGGATCGGAACACAAATATATAAAAGTCAGAGACTTAAGAGTCAAAGACTTGTATATGTAATACTTGAGAGAACTTCTAAGCTTTCTTTTGTTTTAGAATATATGTGAAGTATGTCAAAAATATATCCCCTTTTTTCTGAGGTCTCAAAGCTCATTTATATAGATGCTGGAGTAGAGAGTTTTCTTCACATTGTTTGATGACGTGGCATGATTTGATTGGCCATTGTCTTTGTAGAATATAAGACATCATTTTGATTGGTTCTGACTTCCATATTCTTTTAAGACTTCTTCTTAATTGGTCAAAACACGTCATATTGACACGTGGCATATTTTAATTAGCCAATTTAAATTAACTATTTACTTTTGGAATTTCATATATTAAAAACCCCAAAAATGTAAAAAGAGAATTTAAATCGATAATTATCAACTTATTTTACACGTGTCGCCATTTAATTGGGCATAAATTTTATATATCTACAAATGCCCCTTCGAGACTTGTTCACGAATAATGCTTTTCGAAGCATACTTTGAAGTGAGTAAGTCGCGATTTTTTTTTTTTACATATCACGTTAATATAGTAGATATGATAAAAGTTTATATTATATAAATGGGCCATAATTTTTCAAATAAGTGTGGTCCATTAGTGCAATTTAGCCAAGAGCCCATGTAGTAGCAAATACGTAAATCTTCAGCTGCTGCCAAACTTCAAGAAACAGAGTTCTCCAATTTAATTTGCATTCACGCCTACTTGGAATCAATTATTTTCCATAATTTCATATATCAATTAACTCAAAGTTCACTTGCTGACTTGAAGACTTCAGAACATATTGGTCTTGCTAATAATTCTATTTGAAAAAGGAATTCTATGACAATAGTAATTTGATCCCAAATATACATCACTGGAATGCCGATTTCACACAGCAGCTTAGCCAATAACCTCTTTTCTTTCTCTTAGCAGTAGACTACTATCAAACTTCTGGCATCGGGACTTTGCGTTATGTTTTCTTTATACTTCTTCTTGGAATCAAACTGAAATAACTCATCTATAAAAATCATACGAACTGAGATTTACGAACATAAACTGATACAAATTGCAAAGTAAACTGCCTTGAGATTTTTGTGGTCTATCCAATTCTTGTACAGCTGCACTTTATCGATCAAAATATTCGAACATAATCTGTTTGATAAATTACCTCAAAGAAAATCAATAACAGTGACTTGAACGTTACCATTGCAAAATTCCAATTCCTTCATCTTTCATATTATTCATTGCAAATTCAAATTCATCCGCTATAACATACTCCTCAATCGAGAATTACCGGTGAGTTAAAACTTCATATATACAATCAATAGTATACACCTCAAATTTAAAAGGCTGCATGATTCTTGATTCCTTGTCAACGTTCATCCAATTTTTTTTATAATTATATGGGCGACGGTAATAACATTCTTTTCGTGAATGCAGATTTTGTAACGACGCCATCCAATTCAAAGCTTCAAATCATCATATTATCACTCAATCAAGCCGACTGTATTAAGATTTTCTCTTCTTTCTTTAAAATATGATCTTCTTTATAAGTTGATATTCATATAAATAAACTAATTATTTCTTATTTGATTTTGAGTAGGCATTCATGGATATAACTGACTACAAAGTGCCGTACCCAACTCTCTATGTAATCGACAAGGGCGAAACAGATGAGACGAAAGGAACTGCTTTAGCTGTGTATCCGCCAGCCATAGGACCGTTTGCCTCGGAGTACGCTGTATCAAAGGAGAAGCACCCCTCGAGGTTTTCGGCTGAAATTACCAAGGAAGCTAGTGTGGATGCTACCGCCTTGTCTAAACGTCAAAAAGTGTGTCTTCTGCAGTCCGGTACTCTCAAGGAAGGATCGCCGTCCAGTTTTCCACGCCATGCTCGTTTGTCGGCTTCGTGGAGGACTCCTTGGCACTCTTTTGCACCGTCGCTGGGTGAATTTTCTTATATTTCAGGTTACTGGGAATGGGTAGATGACGTCTTTGCGAGGAAAAACAAAAATCTTCATCGGGCTGGAGTGCATGATGCAGTTTGGGCTTCGTTGTTCACGTATGACGTTGATGAGCACATGATCCGCACATTTTGCCACCTATGGAGTCCATCCACCAATACACTTTGTACTTCAGTTGGAGAGTTATCCATTTCCTTGTGGGATTTGCATGTTCTCGGCGGGCTCCCTCTTCGTGGTCTCTTCTATGATGAAGTTGTTCCGACAGCAAAAGAGCTTACCGGAGTTGATAAAGATAACAAATTCTTCCTTCCTCGGAGTTGTCAACATTTATTTTCGGCGTATCACCATCTAAGAGGCAGTGATTCTGATGGAGTGCAAGCTCTAGACTGGGTAAAATTTTGGTTCAAAGGTCCGGTTAGATATCGAGAGCCACCTCAACGGTTGTCTAAGAAGGGATTAACAAAACCTCGACTCACATATAACCCTTCAGGAGAGATTCATACCTCTTTGGCCCATGATCGAACCAAGGAAGAAAATGCCCCTTTTGACATCCTTGGAGTCAAAGAACCCGACAGGGAGGAGACTTATGTAGCTGCTTTGCTGGCGTGCTGGATATGTAGGTTTCTCTTACCGAGCAGGAATATTAATCATATACGGCCAGGCGTTTTCAAGGTCGCCAGCATGATTGCTTCTGGAGAAAAATTCTCCCTAGCTATCCCCGTGTTGGCGAGCATATACAGAGGGTTAAAACAACTAACTTCATCTACCGACTTGAAGGAATGTACCGCCGTATTCCCGATTCACTATGTTTATGGTTGGATCAGCAGTTATCTTAAAACGCATTTTGAACGTGAGGACACCGAAATCGTTCGAAAGTCAAATCTCATGAGGGCGAGGATGACAAAGATTGCAGGTGAAAGGATGGCGCGCAAGTATAACCTAGCTGAGGCTCAACATATTTTTGAATCGATTGAACCGAGTCAGATGATGCCCCTTTCGATGTTTAGAGAGAAAAATTGCAGATGCTCTGTGATAGTGGAACTTCGTCCGATGTGGAAAAGGATTATTTCATTTGTCTTCGTTCATGCTACCTCGTCTTGCGACTTGATAAACACTACATAGTCGAGTTTTACGATCCGCATAGATTTGGGAGACAATTTGGTTTTTCTCAGGATCTTCCGTCGGGAATACGAGCAGAGCAAAATCCTAAAACTTTGGCGGTGGCTATGCAACTTTGGGAATTCTCGACTCGCTTGTGTACAGCAGCTAGGCTAGTTTTACCTCGTTCATGTGAGCGGTTGGTCACTAAAGAATACCTCCAGTGGTGGTCGAGTCATTACCGTAACCCTTTTAAGGATGTCCCTAAGGTCACCGTGAAGCTTCCTTATGGCGTACATGATTCTTCAAAGAAAGTTCAAGGGGAATTGAAGAAGAAAGCCACCGATCCTTCTAATGTTGGAGAAAGAAATGGATCTGCTATCGACGATGTTTCGAAGACGCCAGATGTTCAAGCAGAAAAGGTCAAGAGAACTATGGTTGAATCTTCTACTTCTGAAAGCGACTCCCATTGTGATCGAAACTGGAAACGTTGCAAAAAGAGCCAGGTTTTTGACTTAGATTCCATTAGCATAGACTTTGAAACATTTTTCGTGGATTCCCCAATCCCAAACATGGGCTTAGAAGACTTAATTCAATATGTAACCCTTTCACTCATGCATATTTCTTCATTTTACGCACAAATTCATGTTTTTCTTAAGTTAATTGATTATTTTCCTTTTAATTCGTACAGTTTGAAGTTCTTGACACTCCCTTGAACCAAGAAGCATCCTCAAAGGGCAAAACCATTGAAGTACCAGTTGATAGCACTCACTCAAGTTCTTCACAGCATAAGGAAATTTGTGATGATTCTGATCGCCTTTCGCTTACTCAAGTTTTGGCTTTAGGCAAAAAGAAAGCAACAAGTCCTAAGATTCCTCTGCATATACCATCATTTGACAATCTTGGGGTTCCACGAACAGATCCAAGTTCCTCAAAGAACAAAGAGGTGAAGACAAATTTTGAACCACCAGCTAAAAAATCACTATCTCCTGTTTCTGGGTTTCGATGCAAAGAGGTAGTGGAGCGTACGCAACGTAAAGTGGTTGAGATTATGTGGGGTGATCTCGTACAACAATTTTCTACTATGCCACTAGAAGGGTTATTTTCTATTAAGGAAGAAGTGAACGGCATTCTCCAAGCCATGAATCGACTTGGAGACATGGATGTGTCACTTTTACATGAAAGGGTGGCTGCTTTTCTTGAGAATGCCGGAGGTTATGCTGATGAGATTTCGTCCTCGTCTCAAAGAATGGATAAGGAACTATTTGATCAACAAATATCCGATGCCAGTCAACGTCTTCGAGACATGCAAACACAAGAAAGTCAACATGTAATCCTTGCTCAAGATCATGAAGCGAAGCTTACTAAGTTGGTGGAAGATGAAGATAACTTGAAGAAACGTCTTGAAGACATATTAAGTCAAAAGCAAAAGCTGAGTTTATTACTCCAACAAGATGAAAAACAGCTGCTCGATATTCAATCTGCTATATCTGGGATAGAGAATGAAATTTCCGTTCTTAAAAGCAGTCCACCTTTATCTGAGGAAGACTTCAAGCGTCAAAGAAACCTGAAGGAGAAATTTGAAGCTGATCTTCAAGAGTTGAAAGACTTCAAGCTTTTTCCATGATCTAGATATAGTAACTTTAGTCTCTTTGTAGCTAGATATGTTCCCTCTATTTTTATTTGGTGTAAAAACTCTTAAGATATGAAGATGAATAAAGTTCAAAATTTTTTTTCCATCTTTATTTAGCTTTACTTGCTTTATTTTGGAATTCAACTCTTCACATTTGCCCTTAATCATATTGAATACTCACTATTTTAATTTAACACCACTAAAGTATTAAATAAAGAATTCAATGTAATTTCCAAACAAATTGAAACGACTTTGCTTGAATTATTATTTTATTTTTTATTTTTTTTATAACGTGACTGAACTCAGAATTAACTTCTAAGCTGCCTACGTATCCCAAGATGGGAATCAAGTCATAACGTAGTTCAATACACTTG
This sequence comes from Penstemon eatonii, assembly GCA_038501285.1. Lineage (NCBI taxonomy): Eukaryota > Viridiplantae > Streptophyta > Magnoliopsida > Lamiales > Plantaginaceae > Penstemon > Penstemon eatonii. The sequence goes on along the minus strand of CM076710.1, from coordinate 32,096,010 downwards.
GTGTTTTGCCATACACATTTTATACTCATGTGGGCCAGGAGTAACATGCAGTTTAGGCTCGTGCGTCATGGAGCATTTTGATTTCAAGATTTCGTAGACCTTTTTCATCTCGTCTACTGGAGGCTTTGACTTGAATTTTGGAGATTTGTAGACAGTTTTGACTCGTATCAAGGAGTTGTTTTGAAAGTTTATACTCTTATCAAGGAGTGGTTTTGAAAGTTTATACTCTTATCAAGGAGTGGTTTTGAAAGTTTATACTCTTATCAAGGAGTGTGGCGCGATTATTTTGACATCAATGGAGATATCCAGACATCTGACCATATTTATGGAATCCATCGATCAGAGGTTCTGGATCAGGTGATAGGAAATCATTGGGAGCATCTAAATTCTCAAAGTCGACACAAATTTTATTTTGACGAGTTCCTTTACGTATATGCACAATTCTAGAGACCCATGTAGAATCCTTTACTTCTTCAATGAAGCCAGCTTTCATAAACATGTTCATTTCAGCTTTGATGAATGGAATCGACCCAGATCTAAATTTTAGTTGAGTTTGCTCACCTTGATGAGTTTCCTTCTTCAAAGAGAAATTTTGACCTTTCACTTTGGGGATTAAGTCACCCATTTCTAATTTATCTTGATCAATTTCATCAATGGTTACTTTAACTTCTTCCACGAGTTCAGGGGGAGCATCCTCGGCATCTTCCTCACCAAGATTGTCCTCAACAATAGTGATATGATATGAAGAACAAATTTCGTCACTTTCCTTTAAGAGTTCTTCATTATGGAATGATGTACAACACGAAGAGCCTACACTTTCTCTATCTTCCTCAATATCTTGCTTAGTTTGTGTGTGTATGACGGTCTTACACTTAGCTTTCAACCCGCAGTCATAAGAAATAACCAAATCTTCACATCTTTTCATTCGAGAGGGTACGCTGCTGTGAGGCTTTTTGAAGCTCATGTCTTTTGCCGATATCTCCCTTTTCTTCCAATATCTTGCATTCGTTTGTCGGTGCCTTACTCCTAACCTACTAAATACTGAGCCTTTATTGTTGGAATAAACCCCCAACCTATTGAATATTGAGCTTCTACTTTTAGAGTCAACTCCCAACCTTCCAAATACTGAGCCTTTATGTTTTAGAATCCCAAATTGATTGACCACAACCGGTTTGAGAGTCGTTGAGAATTCTTCATCATCGAAACTGATGTAATGGTTGCTTGCTCTCTTTATTGGAATACGAACTGGTGTCGGTGAAATATATCCAAGTCCGCTCAAAGAATTAGGCACAACATGCCCCATATTTTTCAGCATTGTTTGAGTGCTATTAAGGCCATGTTCTTTCTCGATGGTAGTATTTGACACAAGTTTGTCCAAAGTTCTGACTTCGGTAGGATCATACCCAGCTTTAACCATGAGTTTGTAAGCATTAGGACCAAAGTTCGCGTTTGACTGTTCGATAGAGAGTGCACCATGCTCTACTTCATTTCCCTTGGTTGGGCGGACAAATCCTTTCAATGGAGGTTGAGATATCTTCAAGGAGTCTACTTTTGTAATGGGAATAGTGCAGTTATTTAGGGCATCCAATTCGATCAATGGTGATTGTCCTTCTTTCCTTTCTGATTTTGGGACATAACGCAAAACCACATTTGCCTTTGAAGTTTCTTTTGGCCTCTTGGTATCACTTGGACTATGCGGTGTTTGACTTTCCTTTATATCTTCGAGGGGTTGGCTTTTCTTCATATTTCCTTCATTTGTTAAGGGAAGCGCATTACTAAGGGGAGTCGGAGTATCAAACGTCTTGATTTTGTCCATATCATTGTGATTAACGTAAAACTTGGCGTCAGCAAAATATGATTCTGCCTCAGTGAAAGGTTTATCATCTGCCATCACTTTCTTCACGACACCCTGACGACAATACTTGAAACATTGATGTAAGGTAGATGGAACCACCCCATTTTCATGAAGCCAAGGTCATCCTAACAACATATTGTATGTTGTTTTCGCATCAATCACATGGAATAGAGCGCTCGAGGACATATCATCAATCAACAAGTCAAGTCTAATAACTCCAACGGCTCTCTGTCCTCCTTGATTGAATCCTTGAATCATTAGACGACTATGTGTCAATTCATCTAAAGCTAATCCAAGTTGTTTTATCACACGCAAGGGTAATATGTTAACGGCCGATCCTCCATCTAACATCATGCGATTTATCTTTTGTTCACGTACATATCCTGTTATGAACAGAGGACGATTGTGAGGCTTGGAACCTAACAACAGATCTTCGTCGGTGAAAGGAATAATTGCCATGCAATTCTTTACAGAACATTCCACTTCGCCTTCTTTCGGATTTTCATCTGACGGGGTGGATTGACCTTCAGTTTCATTCTCTTTTTCGTTACGAGTCACGTTATTCACCGAGGAAACAAAAGGTGAACCAGACTCAAGAAACCATTTCGGGATAAATTCCGACAATGTTATAGGAGCATAGTAATTTTGTTGCATTGGTGTCGCTGTCTCGACAGGAGTGACATTCGATTTTTCCTTTTTCTTTTGCCCACTCTTTATTTTCAAAACCAACTTTGGGAAGAATTGTTGGGTAGATAGCTTTGTAGACAATTTTCGCTTCCTTCGGCGAGTAACAACTTCCCAAGCTCCATCATCACAGTCAACTTCTTCGTATTTCTCAGATCTCGAGACTTCATCTTCATGAGCAGACGGATGTTGAGTGGCATGATCAAACGTTACTGACTTTGAGTTCACCTTGAATTTGACCGCATCAAAGCTTCCAACCTTCATGAAAAATGATGAAACAGGGTCTATCGAAGGTAGAACACTAATTGAGGTTTGATTGGCACTCATCTTGTCTTCTTCAAGTAAAATCTTTCCTTGACGAGCCAAGTCCATGATTTTGTCCTTTAGAACGAAGCAATTTTCGATTGAGTGTCCAACTAGTCGGTGATACTTGCAGTAGTTGGGATCATCAGTTCGTTCAGCCTTTTCAGGTCGTTTCATTTCAGGTAACTTGATGAGGTCCGCCTCGAGCAGATCTTCTAACATTCCAGCTACATCAGAATCAAGGAAAGGATATTATTTTGCTTGCATATCTTTCAATGTCAACTTCCTTTGGAATCTTTCCTGATGTTGGTTGTTCTTCGTTTCTCCCTTCTTCTTTGAATTGGATACGAGCTTCATTGGGGCAGTATTGACTGTCATAGATTCTTTGCTTTCATTTTGGGATAAGGATTTGCCGTTTTTCTTGACATCAGATTTATCTTTTCCACTCCTTGATTCTTGAACGGGCAAAGCACTTTGACTTCCTCTCGAAGCAAGACTAAGTTCCATGTCATGCGCACGTGTAGCTAACTCTTCAAATGTCCTAGGTTTTATGCCTTGGAGGATATAGCGCAAGCCCCAGTGCGTCCCTTGAATACACATTTCTATGGCAGAAGTTTCACATAAGCGGTCCTTGCAGTTCAAACTTAGGTTTCTCCATCGATTGATGTAATCGATGACTTGTTCTTCCTTCCATTGACGAGTGCTAGTGAGTTCGATCATGCTCACAATTCTCCTTGTGCTATAGAAGTGATTGAGAAACTCTTGTTCGAGTTGTTCCCAACTATCGATAGTTCCAGGCTCTAAGTCGGTGTACCAATCGAAAGCGTTTCCATGTAACGAGCGGACAAATTGTTTCACAAGGAGATCTCCGGCAGTTCCGGCGTTATTGCAAGTCTCCACAAAGTGAGCAACATGTTGCTTCGGATTTCCTTTTCCATCGAACTGTTGAAATTTGGGAGGTTGATATCCGGCAGGCATCTTCATCATGTCAATTCGGTGGGTGTAAGGCTTCACGTAAGTCAATGAGGATTTTGAACTTCCTTCCAGCTTATCTTTAATCGTCCCCATGATGAACTCTTTTAGTTGGTCGACACGAATGGAGTTGTCTGCTGAGATACGGAGATCATTTGATGCAACCTTCTTGTGTCGGGAAGATGTTTCAACTCCATCTTGAATGTGTTGACGGTTCAGGTGTACATTAGTTTCAACTTCTTCTTCAAAGTTTTCATCATCTTTTTCAATTTCCTCATTTTCGACCATCAAACGCTTTCCACCATTCTTGATTGTAGTTCCTTCTAACTTGTCCAACCTTTGTACGACTGTACCCACCAATGTTCCTTGCTCTTGTATGAATTTGGTGATTCCTTCGACAGCTTTGGTCATGTTTGCCAGTTGTTCCTCCATGGTCGTGGTGTTTGTCATCATGGCATGCATAATGGGTGAAGTGATGGAATGATTTGAGTCTTCAGGTTCTGTTGAATCAGATCGCAGGGCCACATGAGGGGAAGCAGAAGTGGATCCATAGGAATCTTCATCATCGCCTAATCCTTTCTGAACGGCAAGAGGTTTCAGTGTCTTTCGGGCGACTTCTTTTAATGCTTTTTCTTCAGGCAAGGATTTTTCTTGTTGAGCCTTTTCCATACTCCTCGTGATAGCCCCAATACTTTGTGTGTCGGAACTTCCACCATCTTTGCTTTTGGCCACCCTTAAGATCGATGCCTTGAATTGACCAGCTTTTGAGGATTTCAAACTTTTGTCGCCTTTGTTGTTAGCCACCTTTGAGGTCGATGCTTTGGATTGCCCAACTTTTGACGATTTTGAAACCATGATTGCTTTTGATAAGTAGAAGAGATGAGAGGCAGAGAGGTCCCACCGGGCGTGCCAGAAATTTGTAGACCACAAATTTTAATGTCTGCAAAACTTTATTAGACAATAAAATAAGAAGCAACAAATACAATATTTGATGAATTTAAATAAATAAATGGGTACAATCTCTGTAAATAGTAAACTCCTCTGATTCTTCTACTTGACATATATATGTAGATCCAAGGGCCTTCGGCGTGTTCTTGAATCGTGGGGCGTGATCTTCTCCAAGATTTGCGGATCGGAACACAAATATATAAAAGTCAGAGACTTAAGAGTCAAAGACTTGTATATGTAATACTTGAGAGAACTTTTAAGCTTTCTTTTGTTTTAGAATATATGTGAAGTATGTCAAAAATATATCCCCTTTTTTCTGAGGTCTCAAAGCTCATTTATATAGATGCTGGAGTAGAGAGTTTTCTTCACATTGTTTGATGACGTGGCATGATTTGATTGGCCATTGTCTTTGTAGAATATAAGACATCATTTTGATTGGTTCTGACTTCCATAGTCTTTTAAGACTTCTTCTTAATTGGTCAAAACACGTCATATTGACACGTGGCGTATTTTAATTAGCCAATTTAAATTAACTATTTACTTTTGGAATTTCATATATTAAAAACCCCAAAAATGTAAAAAGAGAATTTAAATCGATAATTATCAACTTATTTTACACGTGTCGCCATTTAATTGGGCATAAATTTTATATATCTACAATTACCTCACTGAATTTTATCCTGCAATTTAATATTTTATTGAAACATCATCCCAAACAAATTACTTATTCTGAAAAACCAATATATAAAGGGAAAATAGATGCCTAATAAACAAATATAAGTTCCTAAATCATAGAAAGTAGTAGAGCTTGGGAAGGTGCATCGTCCCAAACAAATTACTTATTTTGATTTTTCGTCCGAAACTATATTTAAAATCTCAAAAAAAATTGTTTAACATAAAAAACTTCAGGAAAAACAGTGAAGAATCGAAAATATAAGGGCTGTATAAAAAAACAAAAGATAGGTTATAATAGTGTTCCAAGTGAGAAAAAGTAACTTACATTAAAATCACAACCTTAGAATTTAAAGACATAAATAACAGAAAATAAAAATTGAAAAGGAAAGTTGATGCAGTAGGAACTAAATTTAGCATCCTAGAGATGTTGTACTGACATCTTAAGCAGATTTGGGGTCATCTGCCATGGACATGTCGAACTCGAATTCAGTAATAGGCTTTGTGAGCAAATAAAAATAAATAGGTTAATTAGGAAATATATTAATTAAGTCGAGTTTAGGTAATTACAATGGAACCTTCAGGTGATATGGAATTTGTGTGTAATGAGATTTCATTTGGGCAGATTTTGCATTCAATTAATGAAACAGCGAAACCAAAACCTAATCAGATAACTTTAGTAACTGAATTTAGCTATTCAAGATGATAAGGTAGATATTTTATTTCGAAATTATATTGCCACCATATAGAAATTGATAGAAGACATACAAAAAACGTACCTGATCAACATTTTGGTAAATCTAATATTGGATAAGGTCTTGAGTTCTGTTTCTTTAACAACCCAACCAAGAACAAAACAATTTCCTGCTCAATGAATATTTTTAACCAAGATGTAATGGCATGTCTTATGGCAATAGAGGGAGTTTGAGGGGACGTTATTCAATTTTAATTTTCTGTCAAGAAAGGAGTTTATATTGAATGATGAAAATCAAGATGTCCTCCTTCACTGATCATAAGCATGGGAATAAAATTCGACAGAAAACAAAAATAAAACTTGACTGCATATGGAAAAGTGACCAGTTTATGCACGGTTCAGATGAAATTCATTTAATCTAAATTACTTGAAACATGAATCTTAGGAAAATACGAATATACAGACAAAAGAACCTATATATGCCAATTAAACTACCAGTACACACAACCATCAAGTACAAACCACAGGAAATAGGGCCAACAAACATGAATAACAAAGCCACCTAAGAAGACAATTTTGCCTAAACTCCAAAAAAACAAAAGGAAATAGCTTGAATGACAAGTCCAAAACCACGAAAGGAGTAACGCTTTAGCGAAGCAAACACGACTAACAGTTGAGAAAGAATCCAGCTCGATAGGCAAAAACCTGTGAAAGAATTAAAAAAATAATTAGACCCAGGAAAGGAAGTCACGAAATAGCACAAACCAAAGCATGTCTCACCATAGAGGAACCAAAGTACCCCGTTAATTCGCAAATAATCGATGAAGCTAACCTGTAAGGTATTGAACAAATGAAGTAACTTCGGAAAACCAGTTTAATCCGTCAAATTGGGGTAAACCAATACAACCGTATAAAGTGGTCCTAGTAGTATGGCATACGAAGCCTTGAATGTCATATTTAAGAAAAGCTGAGTAAATTAGCAGGAAAAAAAAGGAAGAAAACAGCAACCAATCACAACACACTATGGAAGTTGAAGGATCGTAAAGAAATATAGATTTCCAAGGGTTGTGTGTTTTGTATTTTGTGGTCTAAATAACTGATATAACAATATAAATACTATGTTTTAAGACTAACGCTACATAAATCATTCTGAATTCATGTGATGCAAATTTGAAAGCCATAAAGTGAATCTATAAGAAGTCAAGCATGAAGAATGTATGCATCTAAAACCATGTCCACTCACAAACTAAATAAACCGTCTAAGATAAATTTGAAGGCCAAATAGGAGCAATCGTAAAAGGTCAAGTATGAAGTCAGCCAAAACATACATCAAATACCAGGGACTAAACATGCACAACACTGAATCAATCTTACACTTAATGCACAATGTAAAAGAGAGCAAACCAAAACTAAACTTACAGTTTTTTTTTTTTTTTTTGCACCAGCAATGAATTTTAACAAAAAAATGATTGAGTAGTGTTCTGATAAGGGATCAAATCACCAAAAGTAAGAACATCCCACAAGCGAAGCATCTTTAGAATCTCTGAGTAAATAAGTGAGAGCATAGAAACAGAACCTGAACGATGCGTCAAGACCTGCTAGTTACCTACAAGTAGTTATCCAAGAGTCATGAACCAAGCTTACACTACATACACTGGAAACCAGTAAGAGAAGATGTAGATATACATACTGAATTCAGATACAGAGCACGCTGCTCTACTTGATTTATCGCATTTGTTCTCCAAGATCCCTGAAAAGAATGAAACCATTTTACAGTTAGAAGCAAATTTAGTAGCAGCTTAATATATTCAGATGCTAACCAAGACCATCAAGAAGAAGCCTTACACATAGCACAATTAAAAACCCAAAGACATAGTCGGGTTCTGTGGATATGACAAATTAATTCCCCTGAGTGAAATAAGTCTGGAGACACTCAAAATGGCCTTGTTACAAAAACTAAAGTTCAAATGAAAGCATTCATACAAAAATATCTAGGCAGAAAGGGGGAATATTGAGTCTACACTAGTGAAACTGTTATTTTGTATGAGGAAATCAAAAGGTTAGAAAGTAACAAAGATTTCTAAGGTACCAATATACCTTGCTTAAGTGTTCTGCTTTGGGTCGGGTAAGGTGAGACTTTATTATTACTCAGTAAAGTCTAACCACAGTTAGTAGCATACACTCTGACAATTAGAGCATCAAAGAATAATATAGATCAATAACAAAAGGTTACAATTAAAGAATAAACTAAATAACTTTAAATAAACAAATTTCTTTTCGATTTGTGCCTTGATCCAATTGCAAAAAAAAAAAACACTATCCTTCTCCAAGATCAATGTTTTAACCGAAAAATTAACAACTAAACCATGCAATTTCATATTAACATTACTCAAAACAAACCTTAAAAAGAAGAAGAATTTAACATCAAAGTGTGAGTATCATACCTTTTTGTGTGCACATGATTTAACCGAATTTCGTAGGGTTAATTATATTAGTAAAATTGTGATGTTGGGGATCCTCAATTTATTAGAATTAAAGGGCTCTGTTACTTTATTCAGGATGGATCAAACCCAAGGAAGAACAAATTCGGAGGAACAATTAGTAATCTAGGCAATCTCAACCATAAAAACAGTGTGAATATGATGAATAAGTTATTCTTATTGAATAATCTGGGATTATGCTATTATGTAAGCATAAACTCCGTAAAGTTGAATGTGTCTAATACAATGATTAACTAGATATTTATATCGCCATTGACCTAGTGTTACAAGGAAACCTAGTTCTATGGGGACTCGGCCCAATGGTCCTTCTTGAGTCCGGATTCTATCCTGGTCATTGAGGTGTCCATCCTGCTTGGTTCGATAGAAGCTCCCGAATGGGCTTATCTGGTCGAAACGATTCCATAAGCATAAATCGATCCGGATATTATAAGAGGTGCGAAATAGCCCCCATCAGTACTCCATCACTTCTTCGAGCGTATATGTAGTAGAAGCTCGTAGAAGTAGAAGGTCAATATCGACTGTAATTTCTATGAATTGTGCCTCGTTAAAAACCTTACTTAAGAAAAAACCCAGTGGGAAAAAATCTTAAGTAAGGAAAAGAGTACTACGCCTCATAGATAGTCGTTCTCTCGTTCCAATTGTGAACCGCTACGTGTCCCTTTGGGAAGCGTTTCACTCTTTTCCATTTGGAGGGAATGTGATCAGCCGTGAGAAGTTCAAAACGTCTTTTCACTTTTTCCTATAAATAAGTGAATGTTATATCAGTCATTCTTTTACTTCATGCTTCCTTTGATCTTGCAGTAATTTTCTTGACTGGTCGTTCATCTTTCCGTAATTCATTCTATCGATTCATATCTTCCGAAGACCCCAGAAATGGCTTCTATAAGAAAATCTTCCTCGTCTTTAAGTGAGGGAGTCGCTCATACTATCGAGGAAGTTCTTCGTTCCAATCCTTTAGGCGAGCAGGTCGGAGTTTCTGAGTTCGTTGTTCCTACTGAGGATACTTTTCAGGTGCAGATTTTATCTAACACCGTCGTTGCCGCTAGAGCTAAGAAAGGCAAAGGTACAGCTCCTCAAATTTCTGAACCGATTGAGGATCTTGCCTGCGCTTATACCGTGGATAATTTCTCTGAGGTCGTGAGCAATTATACCAAATATTTTCCCGTTGGTTCTGAGATAATTCTCCCTTCTCCCACTGACAGGGTTACATCTCCGCCGGAGGGATGTCGAGCCTTTTACACAGCCCATTTTAATAGTGGTCTGCGTCTTCCGTTATCTGCCCTTTTTCTTGATATTTTGAAAATATTCAGTGTCTCCCTGACTCAATTAGTCCCAAATTCCGTGGCATTTGTAGTATGCTTTTCTGTTTTGATGATAGCGAAAGGATTCCAACCTTCCTTTCGTAATTTCACGCAATTGTTTCGTTTTAATATTTCTAGTTCTTCGAATCATGGATATTTCTTTGCTAGTCAGAAACCTAGTCGCGCAATCTTCGACTCCCCGGTTTCTAGCAACCCTTCCTGGAAATCACATTTTTTCTTCGTTCGTCCACCATCTGATCTTCATTTGGCAGATGGTTCGACAATTCCTTTTTCATGGGATCATGACTCCAAATGGGTTTACGGAGGTCGCCATCCGACAGGTGAACTTATTCCCGACGATCCTCAGTTTATCGGAGAAATCCAGGCTATTTGTGCCGACAAGTATCAAAGTGCTCTTCTTATAGGAGAAATTTTTCTTCGCAAAGCGGGATTAAGTACTCATGTATTTCCAATTCCTTCGTCATCTGATTCGCTTAGTAAGTGTTTATTTTAGTACAATGTTAGGATGATTCTCTTTTTTTGCAGGAAATCTAACTTTGTGCATGCTTCTTTTTCAGTTCATATGGTAGAAAATTCCCGACATTCTTCAATAGGAAAAATGGTCTTGTCCAAATCCAGCAAGACAATAGAGAACGTTCCAATCGAGCAGAGAGTATCTCGAAAGAGAAAGTTGGAGTTGAGTCATGAGTCTGAGGAGAATAGAGAGGAATCTCCAGATTCTTCTCAAGAATCCCCTGTTCGTTCGGGAACTGGATCTGGTTATCCCTCTCTCCAACTTAGGACTTCTTTGGGTATACGTGGATGTCGTAGCTGGTCGATGCCTCATCCTAGTGACAACCCGGTGGATAGGAAAAGGTGTTACTATGGTCGTTCTGGTAACGATCTTTCCTTACATGGCGATAATCATCCGAAGCCTACTTTGGTTGAAATGATAGAGGATCATTTAGAGGGAAAAAGAGCTGCTGGCTATCCCGAGAATGATTCTTTGGTTCACGATGAGAGTGAAAACGCAGTGGATAAGGCCACTCGTGTTCTTTTGTCCGGCGTTTTTACTCGTGACATGAATAAGCTTCTTCGGAAAGATCCCTTGGAGAAATTTCAGCGAGCTTCTCTTTATGCTGAAAAGGTGATATCTTTTTGATGGCGCCTATAACGTAACTTTTAAGGATTATTTTAATTTGCTAATCCATTTTCTTTCTACTCCCTTTGTTTTTTCAGACTAAGACTTGTTTGGCATCATATGCTTATGAAACTGCACTTTGGAAACAACAGTGTGAATTCCTGGAGGAGAAGTATAAAGTTTTACTTGGCAGGACTTCTGGTTCAGAGGCCGGTCCCTCAACGACTCCTTCTGTTCCGGTCGTAGAGACTCGGGCCACGGGGACAGATGACCAGCAGATTATAGACAGAGTTCTGGAAACTTCTCGTGCTCAAGAACAAGCCGATCAATTGGCTAGAAAATTAGAAAAGCTCCATGTTGAAAGTACTGCTCGGATTAGTGAGTTAGAATCTCAAGTATCAAGTCTCCAAGCTTCATTAGAGGAGTACGAGAAAGACATTGCTCTTAGCGGACTCAGGGATCGTTATGGTCGTAATTCCGATGAAAGAGTGATTCGTGAATTCCTCAGTTCTCCCGTTCATACGGCGCTGGTAAATCAAATGGTCGGTCCGCTTTTAGAAAATACTTTCAAGAAGGCAGTTCCTCAGTTGGTCGCTTTAGGAATGATAGATGATCGTCGAAAGGAATATTTTAAGGCGGCACATATCCGGCTGAATCGTTATGGTGAAGTATATTCTCCTGCCGATCTTCCGGATGTCGTTTATCAAAATCTTCCTTTGGCTCATCTTGTTAAAGAGTTCGGAAAACCGTTGCCAATTCCTCTTTCAGATATCAATGATGAGCTCGATAACACCTTCATCGATCCAGACGATGAAGAAGAAGAAGAAGAAGATACTGGCATTGCAGTGGAAAAGGACGTCACTAGCGAACGGAAAATTTCGGATAGCGACCAAGCTATATGATATATCGCTCTCTTGAAATAATCTTTGTAATTTTTACTCGTAGGTTTAATTGTAATATTACTTTTTCGCCCCTTTGAAATAAACGTTTCGTATTCTGACAGTCATGTCCTTTCGTGTTCTCTGTAATAATTCAGACAAGCTATTGACTTCGCCATAATCATTATGAGTATGTCATTTCAAATTCTATTGTTTATTCCAAGGCTATTTTTTGTATTTCGCGCCCTTTCTTTGGGTCCGTCGCGTCTTTTCGTATAGTATAAATATAAAAGGTAAAAACTTGACTTGATTTTTACCGCTATACTCCTCTCTTCTAATAGAATACTCTTTTCGTAGCTAGTCGATAAGCTTTCTCGATATTTAATTTGTAGCTTTTAGCAATCCGATCATGAGTAATCTTTTTGGCAATACTTCAAAGCGACCTTCCCGTGAGGGCGCTAGGGATACTAGATCAAAAAAGTCTCGAACAGAGGGGCCCTCGATTGAACCTCCTCGTTCGTCTTCTATCACCAGGTCGATTATCGACCCTCCTGTCATTCCTTCTGCACCTTTCTCTGTAACTAGTTCATCTTTTGTAGAACTAAATTTTTCTTCTTCTACAGAAGTAGGAAATAGGCCTTCTCCTGGTCGGGTGGCTTTCGGTGATTCGTCCAACGTGGAGCAGACTTTTGATATACCTGTTACTTCAGGCGTTTCTTCGTTTGAGCATGTTTTTCATGGAGGGGATTTTGTTAGTTCCCTTCCTTTTTCTATTTCTACTGCCCCGATCGTCAGCGGAGGCCAAATTGATGAGGGCTCCTTTGTGAATCCTTCCACAACACAATCTATTTTGCAAGATTGTCCTGATTATCTGTTTAGTGATACTATTGTGATGACTACTTCTTTCGAATCTGGTGGACCTTCTGGAGGTCGGATCGGGTCGAGGTCTGGTCGTCGAACCATTATTTCTGCTTCGGGCAAGGAGACCTCAGTTAGTCCCTACGAGAGGGAATCCCCTCGTCCATTAGATGATCGTTGTGTCCTTGAGCAGGTTAAGGATATTCTTTTGTCGGAGAATCCACGTTCCGACGGTGTCTCTTCGACTAGCGAACTGCCTGGCTCTGTTGAACCTGACGCTTTGTCCTAGGACTTAGGCATGAGCACTATTTTGCCTGGCGAGTTGAGGAAACTCGAGGGTACCCCCAATATTCGCCTTGTTCAATCGCTGGTGAAGATATGTGAGCAGGTAAACATATTTTGATTATTTTTCCCGCTTTTATCTTGAATGCCTTGATGTGTGGCGGTTTTTCTTACTCTTTCTCCTTTCTAGGCCAAATATTTTGCACTCCAGCTGGGTGTGCAAAATGACGAACTGTGGAATGGTAAGGATGCTCATCAACGTCACTTGGAGTCGGAGAAAGCTAAAGCCGCAGGGCTGACGTTGCAACTGCAGCTTGCCAAAGATGATCTCCAAAAATTAGAGGCCGATAAAGTCGTCCTTGAGAAGGAGAAAAATGATTTGGTTCAGGCTGCTGCCTTGGCGGAGGAGTCTCGTCGGCAGGCCTATGAAGAAGGTTATAATGCCGGTTATCTGAAGCGTCAGGAGGAGTTGATGGCGTTTGCAGGTAACTTAACTCCTCTTAAGAGTGCATCTGCTAGGCGTCTTGGTGATAGCAATCCTCCTCGCTGATCCGATTCCGACTTAGCTGTTTCCTTGAGTTGCTTCTCCCTTTTTTTTTTTTTTTGTGTGTGTCCCAACCTTCGTGTATGTGCTTGGGCTGCAGCTTTTGTATGGGTGGATGTAATTGACACTATGATCTTTTACAGGCAAATCCATGCCTTGGTGAATTTCACTCCATAGATATGTTTTGTTCATATTTTGCTGTCATGCATAAATATAACTTTTTTGAAATAATCAGTATAGGTTAGTATACTTATCTTATGTTGATCTTCTCGGAGGACGTCTAGTCTCTGATAATGTAGCTTCAGTCTTGCTTGATCAATGTTTAAGTAACTAAATGATACAACATTTGTTTCTGCAAATCAAATTCTTTAAAATGAAGTGTAAGAATAATGATCAATCAAGCATGATCCCTTATGGTCTTCCAGAAACCGTTTTAGACGTAAAAATATGAATAGCAAGCCTTCCATGTATATAGATGATTGAATATTTTAAAGAAATTCTCAACCTTGTCGTCGCTGTTCGACCAGTCCTTTTGTCTTTTAGTTAAAGATATTTTATTTAAGGACGTTGTTATTTCTACTGTTGAGCTCTGCTCTTCTTTTTTCTGAAACTACAAAATCGTGGAGAGATAAGCTCTTAAGATTCATGCTTCTCTGTAGAGCTTGTGAGTTCCTTGTTTCTCGAATGAAGCAACCAGTGTATGAATATATCATCTCTTTGATATGGGAGGAATTGGAAAACGTAGGATTATTGGCCAGATCTGGCTTGTTCAGACCCCCTTCAGCAATTCTTTGGAATTTTAGGCAGTGACTTTTTTGAAATCTTAAGTTATGACGGCTATTCTCCTGATTTCCCTGTCAGGTTTCTTGGATTCCAAATGAGGTCCAAACATGATTAGCTAATAATTATCCTCTGTGATATATTAGGCAGTTACGACCTTGTAGGTCCGAACACCATATGAGCAAATAGCATATGTGAGTGTGTAATTTTCCTTAGTCTGAAGCTCTTTTAGATCTGCTCTCTACTGCATTGATCGACGCGATCTACTTTCGATTTTATCTCTGGTTCGATGAGTCGATCAGTGAGTCGCCGTTCCAACTTACATGCATTAATTACGGGTAGTCAAAAGGTCGCATTTCCGTCCCTTGATTAAATTTCTATCCAGCCGTAGGATCTTTTTGCACGAGTGCCTATAAATAAGTAGGTAGTTTCCATATCTTTATTTTTCTCTCAGAAAAGATGGAGATCTTAGTTTCCTTAGATTTCATTTTGCCTTCTGATCCCATAATATTCAAAAAGTCACATTATCGTGATTTATATAACAATGGCTTAAATTTCACTTGCCTTGTACTGACGGGTCCCATGGAAGCCCTACCTTGTACTAACGGGTCCCATGAGGCCTCGGACTTTGTATACACGGGTTTGAGGTCCGTGGTTTCTGTTTGCACATAGAGGGTTCATACTTACCAGGCACCGCCGTGTTTTGGATGTTACCTCCGGATTGATAGACCATCGGGGTGTGCTGGTAAATTTTTCTGCATCGACTGTCCTAAAGAGATGCTGCTTCAGAGTAAAATGTTTTAATTTTAAAGTAGAAGCAGTATCTTGTTGTGGGTGAATGAGTATTGCCGGTTATCTGGCTGGTAATGCTCATTTCGCCTGGAGGAACATTTGATCTTCAGAGCCTGGTCATCGAACCAAAGAAGTCGACCATCCTGAGCAGTATGCTTCTTAGGTGGTCGGTTATTGCTAACGAGGCACTATGGAGAAGATTGATGTTTCCGTGGACATTGTCGTGAAGATTGCCGATCTATAATGTAGGATCGTTTCATCTAAACCAATGTAATAGTATATAGATTTTGTAATCCAGTATTTGTAACTCTTTGACATGTAAAAAGACGAATAAAACTTTATTTTTATTCCTTGCATTCTCCCTGTTATTGTGTTCGGTTTTAATCTTATTTGTGATTGTCATCGAGGAGTGTTTATTGAGCGGATCAATTTATACTCAACTCGTTTTGTTTAGACATAGGTTTTTAATACCAGAGGTCTTTTTGATCGTTGAGGATTAATTGAGGAGTGTTTATTGAGCGGATCAATGTATACTCAACTCATTTTGTTTAGACTTAGGTTTTTAGAACCAGAAGTCTTTTGATCGTTGAGGATTAATTGAGGAGTGTTTATTGAGCGGATCAATGTATACTCAACTCGTTTTGTTTAGACTTAGGTTTTTATACCAGAGGTCTTTTGATCGTTGAGAATTAATCGAGGAGTGTTTATTGAGCGGATCAATGTATACTCGACTCGTTTATTGTTTGGACTTAGGCTTTTAAAAAAACAAAAAGTCTTAAAATCGTCATAAGTAGATCGAGGAGCTTTTATTGAGCGGATCAATGTATACTCGACTCGTTTATTGTTTGGACTTAGGTTTTAATACTTAAAGTCTTAAAATCGTCATAAGTAGATCGAGGAGTTTTTATTGAGCGGATCAATGTATACTCGACTCGTTTATTGTTTGGACTTAGGCTTTTAATACCTAAAGTCTTAAAATCGTCATAAGTAGATCGAGGAGTTTTTATTGAGTGGATCAATGTATACTCGACTCGTTTATTGTTTGGACTTAGGCTTTTAATACCTAAAGTCTTAAAATCGTCATAAGTAGATCGAGGAGTTTTTATTGAGTGGATCAATGTATACTCGACTAGTTTATTGTTTGGACTTAGATTTTAATACCTAAAGTCTTAAAATCGTCATAAGTAGATCGAGGAGTTTTTATTGAGCGGATCAATGTATACTCGAATCGTTTATTGTTTGGACTTAGGTTTTAATACCTAAAGTCTTAAAATCGTCATAAGTAGATCGAGGAGTTTTTATTGAGCGGATCAATGTATACTCGACTCGTTTATTGTTTGGACTTAGGCTTTTAATACCTAAAGTCTTAAAATCGTCATAAGTAGATCGAGGAGTTTTTATTGAGCGGATCAATGTATACGCGACTCGTTTATTGTTTGGACTTAGGCTTTTAATACCTAAAGTCTTAAAATCATCATAAGTAGATCGAGGAGTTTTTATTGAGCGGATCAATGTATACTCGACTCGTTTATTGTTTGGACTTAGGCTTTTAATACCAAAAAGTCTTTCGTTCGCTGAATGTAGATCGAGGAGTGTTTATTGAGCGGATCAATGTTTACTTAACTCCCTTGTTGTTATATCGAGGAGTGTTTATTGAGCGGATCAATGTATACTCAACTCGTTTTAGACTTAGGTTTTCATACCAAAAGTCTTTTAATCGTTGTAAATATATCGAGGAGTGTTTATTGAGCGGATCAATGTATACTCGACTCGTTTATTGTTTAGACTTAGCTTTTAATACCTAAAGTCTTTTAATCGCCATAAGTAAACCGAGGAGTTTTTATTGAGCGGATCAATGTATACTCGACTCGTTTTTATGGTTGGGTCGAGGAGTGTTTATTGAGCGGATCAATGTATACTTAACTCCTTTTGTCCCGATCTCAGCCAATATGATAGTAGAATTCCAAGGAGTGTTTACCGAAATAATCGATTTATACCCAATCTTGACTTAATATTTAAAATTGCTAAAATCTTTAATATTTGAACTGTAGGCTAAGGCCTTTATTACAAAGATTAAAACTTAATAACAAGATAATAAAGCAGCATAATCTGCTAAAATTTATTTACCATAGTATTTCCTAAGGTTGACTGCATTCCAGGTTCTTGGTAAGGCTGTTCCATCCAAATGTGCAATTTTGTATGAACCTTTCTTTCCTATGCCAATGACAACGTATGGTCCATCCCAATTTTGTTGTAATTTTCCCACATGCTTTGATACTTCTACCTTTTTCAAGACCAGGTCTCCTTCTTTGAAGGTTCGGATGCGTACCTTTTGATTGTATGCCTTTTCCATATTTGCTTTAGTGACTTGCAAACGTACAGCGACTTTTTCTCTTAAAGCTTCTGTTAAATCGATATCATTTTCTCTTGTCTTTTCATTTTTCTGATCATCGTACATTTCAATTCTTGGTGTTGGAATTAGAGTTTCAACAGGAATAACAGCCTCCGAACCATATACCAGGCTAAATGGGGTTTCCCCGGTTGAGCTCCTGACGGTGGTTCGATTAGCCCAAAGTACTCCTGGGAGTTCATCGAGCCATTTTCCTTTGGCCGCTCCTAATCTTTTTTCCAAGGATTTTATTATTTCTCGGTTTGCTACTTCAGTCTGTCCGTTCGCTCTAGGATGCCCGACCGAAGTGAAATTTTGTTGAATCCCTACTTTCGAACACCATTCTATTACATGTTTTCCTGCGAATTGGGTTCCGTTATCAGAAATTAGGATCCTCGGGATGCCAAATCGACATACTATGAATTTCCATAGGAAGTTGATCACTTGGAATTGAGTTATTCGTGCAAGGGCGATGCATTCTATCCATTTGCTGAAGTATTCCACAGCGACCAGGACATAAGCTTTCTTGGATCTAGCCGCTGGGAATGGTCCCACGATGTCCATTCCCCATTGATCGAAAGGCCAACATACCGGTATTGGGTGCATATTTTCTGCTGGTTGATGACATATATTAGCATGGACTTGGCAGTGATGACATTTTTGGACATATTGGATGGCATCGTTGTTGATGGTAGGCCAATAATAACCTGTTCGGAGGCATTTTAAAGCTAATGCCCTTGCTCCGCTGTGATTTCCTGCATCTCCTTCATGTACCTCTCGTAGGATGTCGGTGGTTTGCGACTCGGAGATGCATTTTAGAAGGATTCCTGATACCGATCTTCGGTAAAGTTTTCCCTCTACCAATGTATATTTTGGAGCCCGATATTTTATCTTCCGAGCTTCATTTTGTTCAAGTGGCAATTTTCCTTCTTGAAGATAGTCTATCATTGAAGTCATCCAATTTTCTTCAGCTTCTTCGATTTCCATTATTTCGACGACTGGTGTCTCATCGATATCGATTGCTGGTGTGTTGGAGATTAACCAGTTGATCACCCTTTCGGTTTTTCCGTCATGGGATCCAGTGAACCTGGAAAGTTGATCAGCCCATTTATTTTTCGATCGTGGGATGTTTTGTATACTGAAACTTTCGAATTTCTCAGCTAGTGTTTTTACTTTGGCAAGGTATTTAACCATATTAAATTCCTTAGCCTCGTATAGGCCTTCTATTTGTCTTTGCACTAACTCCGAATCGGTTAATACTTTAAGGCTTTTAATGTTGGCCTTGATCGCCATTTCCATTCCTGCGATCAACGCTTCGTATTCTGCTTCATTGTTTGTTATGACGAAGTCCAATGTTATCGCATAATTTATATCCTCTTTATTTGGCTCGGTGAAGTTGATTCCGGCACCTCCTCCCTCTCGGCACGAAGCACCATCAACGTGAATCAACCAGGTCTGGTTTTGTATGATCAATACATCGTCGTCAAGGCTGTTTATCGGTTCGGTCACTTGTGTCGGAGTTTCCAGTAGGAAGTCGGCTAATACTTGGGCTTTAATTGCAATTCTTGGTTTGTACTCGATTTCGAATTGACCAAGTTTGATCGCCCATTTGATCAGTCTTCCATAGGCTTCTGGTTTTGCTAAGACCTGCCTTAGCGGTTGGTTCGTTAAGACCACTATCTTGTATGTCAAAAAGTAAGGTCGGAGTTTTCGTGCTGCTACTACTAAGGCTAAAGCGAATTTTTCAATCTCCAAGTAGTTCTTCTCTGCCCCTTGTAATAATTTGCTTAAGTAATAGATAGGCTTATGTTCCAAACCTTCTATTTTGACCAAGACTGAGCTAACGGCCGCGTCGGAGATCGAGATGTAGATGTATAACGGTTCGCCTTCTGTTGGTTTGGCCAACAAGGGGGATGTCGTCAGATATTCTTTTAGCTGGTCGAAAGCTCGATCGCATTCTTCTGTCCAAACAAAGTTTTTTGCCTTACGAAGGGTTTGGAAGAAAGGCAAACTTCTGTCAGCCGATTTAGATATGAATCTGTTCAATGCTACGATCTTCCCTACTAAGCTTTGTACTTGGGAGATGGTTTTGGGTGGCTTCATTTCAGTTATTGCTCGAATTTTTTCTGGGTTGGCCTCAATTCCTCGTTGATGTACCAAATAGCCCAAGAATTTTCCCGATTTAACACCGAAGGTGCACTTTGCGGGATTTAGCTTCATGCGGTATTTCCTCAATATTTGGAAGCATCGATCAAGATGTCTTATGTGATCCGCTTCGTTCATGCTTTTCACTAGCATGTCATCCACGTAAACTTCCATTATTTCTCCAATTAATTCTTTAAACATTAGGTTTACTAACCTTTGGTATGTGGCCCCGGCGTTCCTTAACCCAAACGGCATAACTATGAAGCAATATACTCCTTGCTCGGTTATGAATGCAGTTTTCTCCTGATCTTGCTCATTCATGTATATTTGGTAAAAATCTTGGAAAGCATCCATCATGCTGAAGATTGCAAAGCCAGCGGTTGAGTCGACTAATAAATCGATCCTTGGGAGCGGATACGGGTCTCGGGGACACAATTTGTTGAGGTCGGTAAAGTCGTTGCACATTCTCCACTTGTTATCTTTCTTATCCCCTTTAGCTACTAGAACAACATTACACAACCATTCCGAGAAGTGTATTTCTCGAATTTGTTTTGCTTTGAGTAGTCTTTCTACTTCTGCTTTGATGATTTTATCTTTCACTGGCCCGTGATTTCTCTTCTTTTGTCTAGCTGGTTTTGCTAAAGGGTCGATTTTTAGCGAATGGTTGATTACTCGTGGGTCAATCCCTTCGATGTCATTCGCGCTCCAAGCGAAGATATCCATATTATTTCCGAGGAAGTTGATCAACATTACTTCCCCTTCCTTGCTTAATTCTGTACCTATCCTTGTTGTTTTCGATGAGTCCCCCTGTACCAGAATGACGTCCTTATGTTCTGGTGGTTTTAAGGCTAAATCCAGCGGCTCCTTTCCCTTTTTATCTATTCGGTCAGTGCTAGGGATTTCAACCTCGTCTCTACCAACAGCTTCTTCGAGCTTTCTTTTGCTCGGGGTAATTGCTTTAGGGGGGTTTATCAAAGTTAACGATGTGCTGTAGCAGTCCCATGCCATACAATGATCATTTACTATTTCCCCGATACCTGCGTCGGTCGGAAACTTTATCTTCTGATGATAAGTCGAGACAACCGCTCGAAATAGGTTGAGGGCAGGTCGCCCTAAAATTGCGTTGTAGGCGAATGGAGTTTCTACTACTAAAAATTTTACTAGTTTTACTGTTCGATATGGTTTCTTCCCGAGTGAGACACTCAAAGTTATTGTTCCACTGGGAACAATTTCGGATCCTCCAAACCCCACCAATGGTGTAGCTACTTTTTGTAATGTTAGTCGCCCCAAGTTCATCTGGGCTAGGACCTCTCTAGAAATGATATTGGCTGAGCTTCCGTTATCGATCAGGATTCTTTTGACGTTGTAGTTCGCTATTTCTAGTGACACTACCATCGGGAAATCGGGGTTATCTTCTTTTGTGTCCCAAACAATGTTTTTGGGTACTTCGCCCTCGTTAAAGCTGATCAGCTGGTCGTTTGTTGATTTGTTTTCTAGAGGTCATATTTCTTTTGGGTATTTTAAGCTTCCAATTATGGATCTAGCGGTCCTTCGTCGGGCGTTACGACTATCCCCGCCTGCGGGTCCTCCGGAAATTGTATGGATGGTTCCATTGATCTGGTCATGGTTAAACTCCTGTGTAGGACCGTGCTCGGGCGACCTTCGACGGGAACTCCTTCTTTGATTATTATTCCGAGGGCTTCTACTTCTTCCCCTCTTGCGGTTATCTCGCTCTAGATAGTCATCTAGTTTTCCCTGTTCGATTAATTTTTCAATTTCTTTTTTAAGGTGAAAACAATTTTCTGTTCAATGTCCGTGTGCCCGATGGTATTTGCAGTATAACTCATAATTTCGTGATCCTGGTCTGGGCTGAGCGATTTTCTTCGCTTCAGGGATCCAATTATTCCTTTCTAGTGCTTCCAATATTTCTTCTATCGGAGCATTTAGCCTTGGGTGTTCTACTTGATTAACCCTGCCTCTGATCGCTAGTTCGGGGTTTCTCGGTCTTTGATAGAAATTAGGTTGTCTGTCTTGGTCGGTTTTATTGTATTCCAGTCGCTGGAAAACGTAGCCTTTTCTAAAAGATCGTTCATAATCCACGGATCTTTGGGCAGGAATCCTATCTTGCCGTTTGGAGCCTGAAGCTGTGACTTTGTTTTTGTTTTTATCTTTAAAGGAATTCATCTCTTCTTGGGTCATATATTTAGATGCCAAGCTCATGATGTCGGCGAACGTTCTTGGTTGTTTTCGACTGAGGGCATTTCCGAACTGCCTATTCTTCGTGAGGTCGAAGAGGATAGAAATTATGTAATCGATATTTGGGGAATCGATTTTAAGTAATTCTACGTTAAATCTCGCCAACCAGTTTCTTAAGGATTCTCCCTCTTGTTGGTGTATAGTTCCTAAGTAGCTCATCGGAAGTTTTTGCCTCTTCTGACTGGCAAACTGCTGTGTCAATTTGTTGCATAATTCCCGAAAACTGAATATGGAGTTGGCAGGTTGCTTGGCGAACCAGTCCAAAGTGAGTCCTTCAAATGTGATTACCATTAATTTGGCGGTGAACTCCGCCGAGTGAGCGTATAAGTTCATTATATTGGTGAAGCTAAAAATATAGTCATCTGGATCAGTGGTTCCGTCGTATCGGGGTAGTCTACCTGGGACCTGTCCGATTGACTGTGCCTCATTTATTTCTCTGCAGAAAGGGGAGCACGCCGCCAGGCTTTCCTGAAGTTCTGTGGTTCTGGTCCACGGGTTTTGAACGGATCGTAAGCGTTGCTCGAGTCGTTCCTGCACCATCCTTTCGATTTCTCTTTCCGAGAATCGCATTGTTCGTGGTCTATCCGGGATTGCATCATCTATGTCATCCTCAATAGGGATTATCGTACGTTCCTTGGACCCGCTGCGTCGCAGCTGTGGTTTTCTTTGTCCTGGTTTCTTTTGGGGATGATTATCGGAGGGTTTTGAATTGCCCTTATGCGGACTGTGTAGTGAGCGCCGCTCGCTTGCCGGGCTGTCAGCTTGTTGAGAGGTTTGATCGTTTTGCCTTGGCGCTCTTTGAGCGGGATTTGCCCTAGCAGTCCTAACGTTTCGAGGAATTTGTTCAAGTACGAGTAATTCTTCTGGAGAGAGTGATTTAACGAGCATTGCAATCTGTCGCAATTTCTTCTGAGCGCCCGGGAGAGGAACGGGGATCGCAGGGGCTTCCGGTTCTTCCGGTATCGTACCGGGAAGATCTCCTTGGGGTCCCTGCTGATGAGGAAGAGGACCCTGCAAATTCTCGTTGGTGTCGTGGACGTTATTATCATTATTGTCCTGTGGATCTTCAGATGTGTTGTGACCGGTGGTTGTGTTACTTCTTGCTCCGATACGAGCGCTTTTCCTTGGGCGAGCCATATGTCGATCGAATAATTAACGTAGGCCCCACGGTGGGCGCCAACTGATTTAACCGAATTTCGTAGGGTTAATTATATCAGTAAAATTGTGATGTTGGGGATCCTCAATTTATTAGAATTAAAGGGCTCTGTTACTTTATTCAGGATGGATCAAACCCAAGGAAGAACAAATTCGGAGGAACAATTAGTAATCTAGGCAATCTCAACCATAAAAACAGTGTGAATATGATGAATAAGTTATTCTTATTGAATAATCTGGGATTATGCTATTATGTAAGCATAAACTCCGTAAAGTTGAATGTGTCTAATACAATGATTAACTAGATATTTATATCACCATTGACCTAGTGTTACAAGGAAACCTAGTTCTATGGGGACTCGGCCCAATGGTCCTTCTTGAGTCCGGATTCTATCCTGGTCGTTGAGGCGTCCATCCTGCTTGGGTCGATAGAAGCTCCCGAATGGGCTTATCTGGTCGAAACGATTCCATAAGCATAAATCGATCCGGATATTATAAGAGGTGCGAAATAGCCCCCATCAGCACACAATGTCTATTTTCTAACCCTGATGTCATATGAACAACCTTCACTCGAGAACAGCAAAAACGAATCTAAAACGATAAAAATTCAATAGGAAAATTACCTCTGTTGAATCATGTTGTACTGAAACCTGGATAGCCGGATGGTAGATATAACAGGTTCGTATCTCTAGTATAAATAAACAAAGTGCTTTGTAAGCTTACGACTGAAAAATGTGAAAAAAGAAGAAGAATGCTCGAAAAATCTATTCAAGTAGATACTGAAAAGAAAAACATATGCTATTCCATTATCGCAGGTATAGAAAGTAAAGAATCTTTTTCACACCTGAACATTGTCATATAGCTCGAATAGTGGAACAGCAAGAAGTTTCGAGTTCTTTGGCACAGCAAAATACTCTCGTTCAGACAGGTGAACAACGAAAAGTTTCTTGCACTCCTGTATTACCAAAACTTAGTGTTAAGAAGCATCGATATATGCTTGACAAGTAATAGTTATATTATATGGATGTCTTCTATTTATATAAAGATCAAGGCGATATTTACCTTGGGCTTAGTTATGTGTGGGGGGGCAGTAAGGGTACATGGTGGTTTCAAAATTCGGCCTCCACCACATTGCTACACACTAACCAATCTGCAGAAAAGGTTGTATTTAGGGCATCTTCAAAGCCAAAATCTAACTCAATATAATATTTATATTTTTTTGTTACAACTCAATATATATATAACAGCATTTAAAAGATGTCCCAAGAAACAAATATATCCGTCAATATTATTACTCCCTTTGAATATGACTATGAAAAAGAAAGTTATTTTCTATACGCATATCAAGTAACTACTAACTCAAATCTGGCATGATAATCCAGATAAAAATTACATGCATAATTCTAATATACCTATTTTGACCAAGATATTATGCCATGCACACTGAACTACAGTTTCATGACATTTTGTCCTCAAACTAACAATTGCTTTTTAAACCTTACCTGCCAATCTGGCTGTAGAGAAGGTGAATTGGCAGCAAGCTTGCTTGAAAGTTTCCTCTTCAAGCCCTCAATTTCTGTTAAGTTGTTTAGGGAGGGTGAATAAGATATTGAGATTAAATGAAATAAAGCAAATCAAGATGACTGAAAAAGAAACTCTTGCACTTCCACTTTCATTTTATTTAATTTAACCAACAAGTAGAATTTATTGGCTAACGGCAAAGAACACTACATATGAAGAATATCAAACCATTCTCTCCTGGCTTCAATCTACCACCAGGAAGTTTGCAGAAAGTGTTTCCAATTTGCAGAAGAAGAATATGGGGATGATTATGCTCTTGTACCTGCAAGTTTATAAATTTAATGCTCTAGTTAGAAAAAGGAAAATTATATAGCCAAACGAATCGTACATTCCTAGTCATTATCGCACCAACTAAGCAATTAGTAATGCCAAGAACAAGTTAAGCAAGAGAAAGATAACAATAGTGCAATGCGCTGCAAAGAAGACTCTAAGTAGCTCAATTTCTCAAATGTACACTTCCACATATTAAATGCATTTTATTAGACAACCTTATCAAACATTCTCAAACAAGAGTAGCTCAGAACAAGGATGCTACTACAAACAGGACATGAATAATCAGAACAAACCACAGTATTGTTAGGACATTTTCCTCATCAATACTCCAGAAAATGCATTAACCAGTCAATTCAGTCAGGGTGAGCAAATAGTTACAAAAACATAGAGTAATTATCTTGGATGTATCTCCTAACAGGGTAGAAGATCAACAGACTTAAAATGCCATTAGATAGGTGCAAATGAACAAGACTGGTACACTTCATAAACACCAGGACCAGGTAACTATCATAATGCATTAAAATATAAACCATCATGTTGTACAATTTTCCCAACTTGACACAAAATAACACTCAGTCAGAAGATGTACTTGATGCAGGCATTGTATAAATACAGGGAATAGGAATAACATAATCTTATAGAAAAGAAGCTTACCTGTAGTTCTAAGGTTAGGGAGATTATGGATAAATAGTCATCTGCAACCTGAATGTCTTGAAACTTAACGGTGAAACTATCAATCAAGGCCAATTTATGGGAATCCATTTCTTCGAATTCAGAACCGATTTCTTTGGCCATGTTGAAAATAGTGGGAGAGCTACTAGCTGCAACTACTTGTCCTCCAAGATCATAGAATTCTCCTGAAATATAAGACCTGTTCAGTTTCTTGAAAATGATCCAAAAATAGTACACTACTCGAGTAATTAATACTATAACGTTTGATTTACCTTCAATATCTACTTATTCATACATTCCACTAACCGTGTGATACTTCTCTGATACAGTTACATTAGTGTAATCGAGCTTACATAGTGCATAAGCGGCTGATAATCCAATAGGTCCACCTCCTAAAATTGCGATTTTTGTGTTCACTGGCCATCATGGATGTAGCTTTGAGAACTGATCTTCAATTGATTTCTCTGGCTCCATTGGGATTTCTAATGAAATATACATATGTTACCAACAGTTAGGCTCTGGAATACTACAAAGGATATAAGGTGAATATGGATATACAGCAACATAATAGAATGATAAGCTCTCTGAAATTCCATCGCCAATGTATCAGAAAACATAAAAACATTAAATCGCAGAATCAGACAACAGAAACAATACATACTATAATTTCCGTTAAACTAACTCTCTATGCAGATATACTATTGATTGAATTACCCATGTCAAACCTTCAGAATCCATGTAAGAAGGGAAACAAATTCGCAATTTAAAACTCACCAAATTTCTGTAATTCAAATTCTCAAATAAAGCAGTCAAATGAGTGTTTTCAAGATCAAGAGACAACCTCAAATCAATCCTTTTAAAAATACACATGCTATGGTTAAAGAATTGAAGCAAAGCTTCTCTGCTGCCACCATCATATAAACTACCAAAGAATTCGAAGAAATACAATTTCAGCTAATTTTAACAATATATAATCCATCAAGTAGAGATATTTGATTAATCATTAATTATTGAGAGCTCACCTTCTTGAATATCCCATTCCTGCAATCAGAAAAGATTATTGGCCTTCTCATTAGTTCTTGCTTCATTTGGATACACTCTAATAAATGTTTCATTTAATTAAATAATTTTCATGATTCTATCAACAAAAAAAAACAGTTTCATAAAATATTTCATATGACTAAAAACACCCACCAGATTGAAGAAAAGATGAGAGAAAGGAGAATAAACATTGAAGAAGAAGAAACAACCACCACAACCACAGCACCGCCGTCATTGTAAATCAAAACCCAAATAAGTTATGATTATACGCCACCACCACCACTGCCATTCAAAATCCAAACCTAAATCAAGCAAACTTTGGGGAAAATATGAAAAATTGCACCAAAATTGAAGGAAACTAAAAGAAGAACAAGAAGATGAATTAAATTTACCTTGCTTGAGATAGCATCATCAAAACCTACACATACCAAAAAAAAAAAAACAGAGAAATAATATCTGAAAGTAACAAATAAGAACATGAGAAGAAAAATGGAAAAATAAGCAGCACCAACCTGAAGAAATCATAAATATGGCAATCCAAATTCTGGCTCAACATAATATATAGTCTTTGAAGATAACAAAATCTTCATATTTTATGGCTCTTAAAGCCCTAAGGCAGAGTAGACATGAGGGATGGTGATTGATGTGAAACAAGTCTGACAGCCGCAATTGAAGACTTTTGGGAGAAGAATTTAGTATGTCAAAAGAAATAGGCAGAACTGGGGAAGGTGAGTACATAAATGAACGGTGGGATTAGAGAAGAATGGAGGAAGGTGAGTACATAAATGAAGGGTGATATTGGAGAAGGAGAAAGAGGAAGAAGGGGAAAAAATAAATCAAAAAGGGACCATAAATCCAGCAGGAACCCCACATCAGTTGATGGTCGAAGGTAGAAGAAGAGAAAATTAAATGTAAAAGAAAATCAACACAACAGAATGTACAACATTGAACAGCCACATGATGTTTAAAGCGACGTCGTTTAATTTATCAGGGATTTTAAAAAAAGGAAAATAAAGTCAGTTGCACTGTTCACAAATGGATCGCCTCTTATTAGTATTAATATATATACATATAAATATTCATGACATATATATATATATATATGTATGTATATATATATATACACGCTGCTTGTTCCTTTTTCTTTTTTCTTTTTTATTTTTTTTGCTAACTCGAATTTTTCCTTAATTCTCCGGCAGAATTTTTTTTTTCAAGGGATTATACCATCACGGAGAGCTATTTCTTGGAATCTCAAAATCTTTAGAGTAAAAATAAAATTAGTCATAAATTCAATATTTTTTTTTCAAATATTTGAATTATTAAACCAATTTTATCTAATGCCCCCTTTATTTCATTTGATATTGTATTTTTGTTAGGATGGTAATCTTTGTTGGCGACCGCACTTCTTCTGGGGAATAACGTTTGACTATTCGAGACGATAAGGATCAACCAATTGAAAAGAGCACGATTTTGACTGTTGGAACGTCTTTAATCGACAGATCTTCGAAAAGGTGGGCGACACTAAGAAATTCTCTTAACTTGGACGAATGGTCCGAGAATATACGGAATCACCAAATAAGGCTCAAAAACATTTAATCTTGCTATCCGCTCATCATAAAGCATCAAGTGACGTTATTCCTTTCTCCCATCTTTGGGTCGTCAACTCATTGGTAATAAGATGAAGTGGGGCAATGATCCCTTTGAAGTGCCTGGAGAATTCCATTATTTTAGGGGGTATTGGGAGTGGACTGAAGATGTTTTGAGTCGATGCAAGACTGCGCTACATGCGGCTAAAATTTTTCATTCGGTGCACACCTCTTTATACACATATGATCATAATACGAACGTCATGAAAGCCTTTTGCGAGTCGTGGTGTCCTCAAACCAATACTTTACTATCTTCATGGGGTGTATTATCCATATCATTATGGGATCTTCACTCTATTGCTGGTCTTCCCATTTTGGGCATCCTCTATGATGAGGTAATCCCTACTAAAGCGGAGCTAAATGGTGTAGATGAGAAGGAAGAACCATTCGTACCTCTATCTTGCAAATACTTGTTCCACGCATTTCATTTACTTCTAGCAAGTGACAAAGATGACAACCATTCCCAAGTTTCGATCGAGAGATGGATCCAATTTTGGTCTAAGAAAGCAAAGAAGTACGAGCCACCTCCTCCGCTAAAAGAGAAGAAAAGCGTTCGTCCTAAATCCTCTCATAATCCTCTTAATGATTTTAAAGATCATAAGATATGGTCTCCTTTGGAAGAAGGCGTATTATCGAAGGAGGCAATATAAAAGATGATGCATACTTGGCGGCATATTTAGCTTGTTGGCTTTGTACCTTTGCTCTTCCCACAGAAAACGTCAACTCGATACGTCCAAATAATTTTAAGATGGCTAGTATTATGGCGAGTGGTCGTCAAGTGAGCCTTGCAATTCCAATATTGGCGGCTATATACAAAGGTCTTAACACCATTTCAAAATCTTCAAAACCTTGTGCGGATTTTCCATTTCCAAAAATCGTGGATTGCATGTATGTTGATAAGATTAACGTTTCTGAGTCCCAACAGAATTATTTTACTAGCCTTCGTTCTAGTTATCTTACTTTGAGGCGAGGCGAAAAGTTTATTGTCGAACCTTACAGTCCCCATCGATTTAGCCGTCAATTTGGATACTTTCAAGAAGTCTCAGGCATTCTCAAGCATGATATTCGTGAGGCTTCTTTGGAGGAAGGGCTGCTTCTTTGGAGGAAGGGCTGCGCTATTGGCGAATTAGTACTATGTCTAAGTCTAGAACTACAGTGAGGTTTCCTGGCATACCTTCTGGTGTGAAGAGGTTATATTCAAAAGATTACGGAAAATGGTGGGCTAAAGTCCATGGGCGATACCTTGAAAAAAATGTTGAGCATTTAATCACTATGAAATTGAGCGTGGCTTCTCCTAAAGATAAAGAGCATACAAAGGAACCGTTCAAAGGTAATTTGATCTCTACACATAGTTTATGACAAAGTTAACACTTTTATGCATAAATTTTCTAACATGTAGAAATTTTCATTGCAGAGAATTCGATACATAGTTCCGACTCTCCAGTTGATAAAGGCCTCCAAAAGAAGTTCGACGTTTCCACACAAATAAAAAGAACGATTATTCCTATCGATTTGGAAGAAAGTCGTAGCAGCAACTTAGACTGTAACTGGAAAAGACAAAAGCAAATTTCGAAATCTTTGGAGCAAGAAGATATTAATATGTCGAATGACCCTTCAGATAATAAACCTTTATTGGAAGATTCTGCCGAAGAGGTATTTACTTATTAGTTCATCCATTATTGATTAGTATCTCATTTTCCAAGCTTGTGCTTATTACCTACTTTCAGCAAGTAGAAGAGAACTCTCCAATTAGTGATGATGCCAAATCTCTAGGTGCCACGAAGCTAGTCGTTGATTCCACTTTGGAAGAAAAAGTTCCACAAGACAAAACACCTAATCATGCAGCTTGTTCGGTCTTTGTGGGTGAAAAGTTAATACTTGAGCACAGAACGAGATTTTTGAATACTTTGTGGAACGAGCTTAGTCAAAAGATAGCAAGGACCTCGCTTGACTCAATTTCTCCCATCAAATATGAGGTCTATGTTGTGATGCAAATGATGAGAATGTTTGAGGATGTTGACATCTCCCATGTGGTAACATTGCTAGATTCATTTTTCGAGATGGTTGTCGTTTATGATACTGCGAGATCGACATCTAGCGAAAATTCTTCTAAGGAATTTCTTGCTCAACAACTTTCTGAAGCCCAAGGTCGTCTACATGATGCTAAAACCAAAGAAGATAAGGAGGCTGATCACATTATTTCTACGAAGGAAGATCTGGAGGTGATCGAGGAGAAACTCATTAATTTGGCACAAAAGAAGAAAAGACTGCTCTCATCCTTGAAACGCCAAGAAAAGTTGCTCAAATATGCTCAAGCCGACATTCTTAAGATTGAAGAAGAATTTGTAGCATTAAAGGACACCTCTCCCTTGATTGACAAAATGAAAGATAATCTGGAAACTTCGTGTATGCGTTTGAAAACTGCTCAAGAGGAACTGAAGAATTTGAAGCCCTTTGTTTGAGAATTTTTTTTTTTTTTTTTTTTTGTAGTTCTTTCCTTTGTTTCTTGCTTTTTCTTTTCTTGTAATGAACTACTACTTTGAGATTAATAATAGAAGACGTTATTTTTTTATCTTTCCATTTATTTCTCAATCTAGTAGTCCAAAGTAGCATTAAACAAAGAATGATTGCAACTCAAACATACTTTTTTTTTAACATATGACTGAACTTAGAAAATAATCTAAGCTGCCTACGTATCCCAAAAGGAATCAAGTCATCACGTAGTTCAAAAGGAGGATTTTTTTTTTAACATATGACTGAACTTAGAAAATAATCTAAGCTGCCTACGTATCCAAAAAGGAATCAAGTCATTACGTAGTTCAAAAGGAGAATTTTTTTTTTCTTTTTTTCGGGTATAGGACCGTTCCCAGTTTATACTCATGCGTGTCAGGAGTATTCGTTTCTTAACCACCTCGAACTAGGTGGGGATTAAAATTTAACCAAATAAATGCCATTAGTGGAGTAAGTTATCATTTTAACCACATGAATTACTATTGGTGGATACCATTCACAGTTTATACTCGTGCGGGTCAGGAGTAACATGCAGTTTAGGCTCGTGCGTCATGGAGCTTTTTGATTTCAAGATTTCGTAGACCCTTTTCATATCGTCTACTGGAGGCTTTGATTTGAACTTTGACAATTTTGTAGACAGTTTTGACTCGTGTCTGGGAGAAGTTGATTTGAACTTGTAGACCTTTTCGTCTCGTCTACTGGAGGCTTTGGCTTGAACATTGAAGATTTGTAGACAGTTTTGACTCGTGTCAAGGAGTTGTTTTGAAAGTTTATACTCTTATCAAGGAGTGTTGCGATTATTTTGACATCAATGGTGATCTCCAGATTTCTGACTATATCTATGGAATCCATCGATCAGAAGTTCTGGATCAGGTAATGGAAAATCATTGGGAGCATCTAAATTCTCAAAGTCGACACAAAATTGAGTTTGACGAGTTCCTTTACGTATAGGCACAATTCTAGAGACACATGTAGAATTCTTTATTTCTTGAAAGAAGCCAACTTTCATAAACATGTTCATTTCAGCTTTGATGAATGGAATCGACCCAGATCTAAATTGTAGTTGAGTTTTTTTTATAGGATGAACTCCATTCCTCACAGACAAATTATGAACGTCCACTTTTGGATTTAAACCAGGCATTTCTTTATGGGACCAAGCAAATAGTCTCGAAATTCAAGCAATAACTTGACATATGCTTCTTCTTCGTCAATCTTTAGCATAGCACTCATAAAATTTGGCCTAGGATTGCTAACATCTCCTAGATTCACTTCTTTCAATTCATCTATCGTGGATCTAACACCTTCTTCGAGTTCGAGAAGAGCATCCTCAACTTCTTGTTCTTCGACAGCATCTTCCTCATGTAAAGTAATATGATATGAAGATGCAACACTCCCTCTATCATCCTCGCCATTGCATTGAGTTTCTGTGAAAATAATAGTCTCAAATTTACCCTTCAGTACTTCACCACATGATATAATCAAATTATCACGTCTCTTCATACGAGTTGGGATTGAACTTCGCAGTCTTTTGAAAGAGGACGATTCCTCAATTTTCTTGGAGCATTTTGATAAATTGGAAACTCCCAGTCATCGACGATCGAATTTTTGGGTCAAAAGTTTCCTTTGAGGACCAAGTCTATCAAAAACAGATACTTGAGGGCCAAGTCTATCAAAGACAGATACTTTTGTTGGTTTTTTATAACTTTGATCAACATTTGTCGAAAAGTACGCTTCTCCAGTAATGTGGTTGCTGCGAACTCTCTTTATAGCAATGCGAACAGGTTTTGGTTGTTTGAATCCAAGTCCAACACGAGAATTTGGGACAGAATTTCTTTTGGGAGGGAATTTTCCTAAGGAAGAGTCTTCTTGTGGGTTATACCCTGCTTTGACTAAGAGTTCAAAGGCTTTTGGACCAAAGCTTTGTCCACTTCCTCATGAAAATAATGTTTCATGTTCTACTTCAGCTCCTTGAGAGGGACAGACGAATCCTTTAAGCGGCGGACGGGATGGTTTCTCTCCATCAAGATTTGTTAGTGGCAATGTAAGTTCTTTAAGTGACTCGATTTTGATTGAAGGAACTTCCTCTTGCTTTTCTTTTAATTTGATGTCTTTCATATCATCCTTGCTCTCAGCTTCCAAAATATCATGTCGCTTTGGTTCATCGGTTTCATTCTTCTCGACATTTGTGTTCAGTAAATGACTTCTCGTCGCCTAATACCTTCTTCACCACACCATCTCGACAATATCCAAAACACTGATGCAAGGTCGATGGGACCACTTCATTCTCATGAATCCACGATTGACCAAGAAGGAGATTATAAGACGTCTTAGCATCTATGACATGAAAGAGTGATGTTGATAGCATGTCTTCCATTAGCAGTTCCAATCTTATAACACCATTAGCTCTTTGCCCCCCTTGATTAAATCCTTGTATTATCAGACGACTGCTTGAAAGTTCTTCCACAGGGATTCCTATTTCTTTTAGCGTGCGAAGAGGTAACAAATTGACAGCGGAACCTCCATCAATCAACATCCTATTAACTTTTTGTTAACGAACGTAACCACTTACGAATAAAGGCCTATTATGAAGCTTGGAACCAAACAACAGGTCTTCATCGCTAAAACATATTGTAGTTGTGCAATCTTCAACATTCTTGTCATTTGACAAACGTAATTCATTAGAAGAGATCTCCTTTTCTTGAGTTGCATTGCATGACACGACATTTGCAATTGTATTGTCTTCTTCCAATGAGATTTTGCCTTCACGAACTAATTGCATGATTTTATCCTTGAAGACAAAGCAATCATGGATAGAATGTCCAACAAGACGGTGATATTTGCAATATTTTGGATCATCAGAGCGTCCAGACTCTTCGGGCCTCTTCATCTCGGGCAAGTCGATAATGTTTGCTTCAAGTAGATCATCAAATATGCCAGGGACATCAGAATCGAGAAATGGATATTTCTTGGATTGCATCTCCTTGAGAGTCGACTTTCTTTGATCCTTTTCTTGGGGCATGTTCCTCTTAACACCATTATTTTCAACATTCTTATCATTTGCTTTGCTTAATACCTTGAGAGGCGTGACATTTACTGCCAAAGATTCTTTATTTGGAACTTTTTGAAAAGTTTGCCTCCTCTTTTTGCCTCAGATTTATCTTTGAATTTACGAGGATCTTGAATAGGTGGTCCATCAGCTCCACTTGCAGTCATACTTAACTCCATATCGTGAGTTCGAGTGGCTAACTCCTCAAATGATCTTGGTTGTATTCCTTGAAGGATATAACGAAGACCCCAATGCATTCCTTGAATACACATCCCAATTGCTGAAGATTCGGATAGTCGATCTTCGCAGTTTAGACTCAAATTCCTCCAACGATTGATATAGTCAATAACAGCTTCTTCATTCCATTGGCGGGTGTTTGTAAGTTCAATCATACTGACTGTCCTTCGAGTGCTATAAAAGCGGTTAAGGAATTCTTGCTCAAGTTGATCCCAACTATCAATGGAACACACCTCCAAGTCAGTGAACCAGTGAAATGCATTCCCTTTGAGTGATCGAACGAATTGCTTCACAAGATAATCTCCATAGGTTCCAGCGTTGTTGTATGTTTCAATGAAATGAGCTACATGTTGTTTCGGGTTGCCCTTGCCATCAAATTGTTGGAACTTTGGAGGTTGGTAGCCAATTGGCATCTTCATTCTATCAATCCTTTGAATATAAGGTTTGGTAAAGCGAGAGATGATTTGAGGTCTCCCTCTAACTTGCAGTTGATGGTTCCCATAATAAATTCCTTCAGTTGATCTATAGGGATCATGCCATCAGATGAAATTTGAAGTTATTTAGATTTACCCTTTGAATTTGATTTTTTTATGGGCATCTCGTCTTCTTCAGACTCCTCGAACTGTTCATCTTTCACATTCGAGTATTGCTTCATTGATGTATCACCATCTTCGAGCTTTACGGGTTGTTCTCCCATCACATGACTTCCTTCAATATGGTTTGCTTGGCTCAACAAATTCTCGATCTTTGCATCTTGATCTTGAGCATGTTTAGCGAACGATTCCATTGCCTTAGTCAAGGCCAACAGTTGTTCCTCAATGGTTGTAGTATTTGTTGTCATGGCAGGCACCTTACTTGAAGATGAAGATTCAGTGCTAGAAGAATCATCTTCTTGGTTGGAACCTTCAGAATGTGCAGAATGAGATGGACTTCTTTGATCGCCATCTTCCTTTATTTGTATACCATCTTAGCCCTTAGATCATCCATCAACTCAGTCAAAGTTCGATACTTCTTTGGGGGCATTGATTTTAAGAAAAAAGAAATGAGAGGTAGAGATAGTCCCACTGGGCGTACCAAAAATTTGTAACAAACAAAATTTCAAGTTTAAAAATATATATTAAACAAGAAATAATTGTACAAATTAAATTTTATTGATTTGAAGTAGTGGTTACAATCTCTATGATTCCTCTGATTCTAATCTTCTAAGTAATAATCTTGAAAATGATTGATTTGATCTTCTCCAAAATAATTTTGGTACTTGAATAACGTTAATCCAAAAGTAATTGTGCTTAATATTGGATCAAACGTGAAATGATTTGAATATCCTTGACGAACGTCTCGAACTCCGTTTTGGATATTTGGATTTTTAAGGGATTTGATCTTTGTTTGAACTTCGTGAATTTCCAATAACGTTAACCTAAGAGTTAAGTATCTTAATCCTAGATTAAACGTTGGATTTTCTTCACTTTTTTAAGAACGCCTTTGAATATTGCGAAGAACGCCTTGATTTGAAGAACGCCTTGAGAGAATTTGCTTCTTTTCTCCTTGAACTTCTTTTTGCTTTTTTGAATTATGTTTTTCTTCTTAGAGATGACCCCTATTTATAGGTGGGTTTTGAGAAAATTTGTAATATTCTCTATATGATGTGGCGCGATTTGATTGGTTCTTCACACCTTGTATGACAAGAAATATATCTTGTTTCATTCTCTTGCCCCTTTAAAAATATATGACATGTAAATATTGCATTGTGAAGAAAATCTTGCCTTGCTTAATAATTTCCTACACAAACTTGCCTTATGTATGGAGATTTTAATTTATTTGCAAGAAATCTTGTATTTAATTAATCATAGGATATAAAATTAATCAATTAATTAATTAATTATTATTTTAGGAATTAAATTTGATATAATCCCAAAATAAATTAATTAATAATTAATATGTCTTGGACTTAATTCGGCAATAAAATTTAACTGCCTCCAGTCTTTACAAAATAATCACTCAGTATTTGTAAATCGTGTGGCGTCGAGTCCCGAGGGAATTATATTTGGTACACATTTTGGAAATATTTCAAACAATATTTATGATCGGACAATGCTTATGAACATTTGCATTTGTTAGCTAAATAACATAAGTTTTTCCTTCCTTCCTCAGGTATTGCATACTCCCAAAATATTTTCCAAATGTACTCCTACATGGTGTAAATGATACGAAAACACTTCGAGGTTTGTGCATTCTCAAATTTTTTTCTCTATATTTTCTAGTTCTCGCTACTGTTTTTCAGTTGTTAACTACATAAATTTGCGTGGTAGTCAATGTGTCTCCGTAAATATAAACTTTTCAAATTGAGGCCTATATTGGTTGTGTAAATGATATTGCTTTCACAATTCCCAACAAACATGTGTACATAATTACATGTGGGAATGACAAACATGTTAAGGTGCTATCTTTCACATTATTAACATCTCATATTATTGTAAACTTTGTGTATATCGAACTTTTTTGAGTGATTATCACGTCCTTAGGAAATTTTCATCGTGCACGGGTATGGAGTGGGGTTTCAAGGGAAAATAGGTTTAAATTTAAAGGCCATAAAGCACCGGGAAATTCTATATATCCACATACTAAGGAAAATGTCAAGGTATAACGAACTTTATAATTAATTTATACATACTTTAGTATCAAATCTTTTTTATTTAATGAGTTCTCTTTCTCACCCTTGTTTGCAGTTTATTTTTCAACAACTATTGATGAGCTAATAACGAGCCAGTGCTATGGGAACCTAATGGGCTAGCAATGACTAATGACATAACTAATGTCAATTTAAAAAACGCCATTCCATGTTTTGCATTGTCTAAGCATGGTTCTTATGTTATGTCAACTTCTGGAGGAAAAGTTTCTTTGTTTAATATGATGACTTTCAATTTAAAATTTTAACCATGCACGTGCAAAAAACTCGTGCCACTTAACGAACACGTGCCGTGCACTATTTTCTAAAATATATCATGACGTTATTTAATACCACGATTTAGGCCCTCTTGACACATTTCATTTGGCTGTCAATTTTTTAACACACTTGTACGTTAAGTGGATAGGGTTTTACACGTGCAGGGGTGAAATTTTACCCCCAATTTGTATTTAATTGTAAAATATTAGATCTTACGTAATTTTCATATATACTAGTATACCTTATGTTAGACACAAGTGGTTTCACCTCTACACTTTTATAACATGATATTCATTAGACTCGTTTTTATATATGAAAATAATATATGTAGAATTTTCATTGAATTAATAATAATAAATTTCATCGACCTTTTTTCTGCCGCTGACAACTTCATTACCTTTGAGTGTTGAAGAA
Organism: Penstemon eatonii; assembly: GCA_038501285.1. Classification (NCBI taxonomy): domain Eukaryota; kingdom Viridiplantae; phylum Streptophyta; class Magnoliopsida; order Lamiales; family Plantaginaceae; genus Penstemon; species Penstemon eatonii. The sequence goes on along the minus strand of CM076710.1, from coordinate 32,058,495 downwards.
TCTTAATATGTGTTCAATGGAAAATAATCGACTAATTTAATTCTTAAAAGCTTTTTTTAATAAATAACACTTTTCGTCCTCTTTCTGACAAGACTTTTGCAGTTTCGTTCCTTAGAACAAAGTTCGGTAGAAGATATTTAGTATAAGTTTCAGTTTCGTCCCTTATAACAAAAATCGGTAAAAGATATTCACTGGAAGCTTCAGTTTTGTCCCTTATAACAAAAATAGGTAGAATATATTCAGTTTCTTCCTCTTTATTACAGGACTTTGAGCATTGATAAATTTTAATATGTGTTCAATAGAAAGATCTAAAGTACGATCGGATGTTGATTTCATTAACAAATAGAAACCAACTTGGAAAATAATAGACTAATTTAATTGTTAAAAGCTTTCTTTAATGAATAACACTTTTCGTCCTCTTAATTATAAGACTTTTGCAGTTTCGTGCCTTATTACAAAGTTCGGTAGAAGATATTCAGTATAAGTTTCATTTCGTCCCTTATAACAAAAATCGGTAGAAGATATTCACTTGAAGCTTCAGTTTCATATCTTATAACAAAAATCGGTAGAAGATATTCACTAGAAGCTTCATTTTCTTCCCTTATAACAAAAATCGGTAGAAGATATTCAAATTCGTCCTCTTTGTTACAGGACTTGTGCAGTTTCGGTGGCATAATGATTTTGGAGCTAGGCAGCAAAAACAAGATATTCAGTTGAAGCTTCAGCGTATGGGATCTTGAAAATTGTTCAACAGCTCTACAGGTTTCCATTTGAGTCTCTCTAGGACTATTTGATATCACATTACTCTTTGAAGTTCGACTTATATTTAAATTTACATGAGAAGTTGACCTAAATTATTTCGTGTTAGACGTCTTGACAAAATAATCACTCAGCGTCTGTAAATCGTGTGGCATCGAGTCCCGAGGGAATTATATTTGGTACACATTTTGGAAACTTTTTAAACAATATTATGCTCGGACAATGCTTATGAAAATTTGCATTTGTTAACTGGATAACATATGTTTCTCCTCCCTCAGGTGTTTCATACTCCAAAAATATTGTCAAAATGTACTCCTACCATAGTGTAAATGATATACGAAAACACCTCGACGTTTGTGCATTCTCAAATTTTGTTCTCTATATTTTCTAGTTCTCGCTACTGTTTTGAGTTGTTAACTGCATAATGTTTGAGTGGTAGTCAATGTGTCTTCTTTAACATAAAATTTACATTAACTTTTCAAATTGAGGCCAAAATTGGTAGTGTAAATGATATTGCTTTCACCATTCCGAACAAACATGTGTATATACTTACATGTGGGGATGACAAACCCGTTAAGGTGCAATTTTTCACATTATTAACATCTCATATTATGATGGGGGCTATTTTACACCTTAATGGATAATCGAGAACTCGATTAGAATTTGGTCGTTCCGACCTTATGAACGGCCTCAATTGTAAATCGAGCGTGAAGGTCATCTCGACCTAAAATATGTATCTCACCGACCTAGCACAGGAGTCCGAATCCTGTAAGGATATTAGCTTGAATCGTACTTTGATTATGTTACCTTGTAAAGCTAGGACTAGAAAATCTATATAAGAGTGTCACTTACATTGTATTAGGGAAACGCTTTTACATTACATACGCCTACATACTTAAAACTAACTGTGATTTTACTATTCAATCAATAAGATAGCTTTTGCTCTACGTATTCCATCTGTTTCATTCGATACTGTTGCTACGATATCGTCCTTGTGCTAACCCATCCTGAGTAAAGTAACTAAGCCCTAAACTAATCCCGATCCTGGATATTCAAATAAATATTGATATTATCGAACATAACCAATTTCGGTAAAATCAGTTGGCGCCCATCGAGGGGCTAAGTTAATTGCTCGAAAGACATATGGATCACCCAAGGAAAAATGCGCGCAACGACGAAAGAAGCAACACAACACAACCGCACCCAGCGGCCGAAGAATTTCTTGAAAACCCTAATAGGGAGGGTATTAACAATCCTCCAGTAATCAATGAACATTAGGAATCCGATCATGCTAGGACTCAAAGGGGAACACCCAGGTTCTAATAGACAGGTTTCGTTGGGACAGCAAAACCCGGGTGAAAACCCAGTCCCAGCAGACCCACTAGTTCAAACGATTCCCCACCTCTACTCGACATGGAGAAAAAACTCAAACAGTTGGTACAATTGATGAGCTTTTTATGTCCCAAAATCTTCACAATTCCTGAAGCCTGGTAAATGGATCGGAAGTTGTCATTCCAGTCGAAGCAGTCGTTCCTAGCCCAAGGGTTGAATTATTTGATGAGGAAAGTAATGACACAAGAAGAAAATAGGATATTGATATGACAGATGCACTAAGGGATAGGGCAGCTGTTCGTTTGTAGGCCGCTAAGTCGAGCATCGAAAAGGCTGATAGGATAGTGCCTGCAAGCCAACATAATAGCTTGTAATAGACTATTTTATCTTGAACGAATCTTTGATTTATCAATTAATACGCATTGTTTATTTATTTTGTGCATAATATAAACTAATGGCCAACTTCATCTTTCGCGAACACATTTAAGCGATTGGTTGAAACCCTGAGATCACTCATGACTATGGGACGATTCACTTCAGTACTAAGTGTAATCATGAAACAGTCTCTAAGGTCGTGATATCGAAAATGTTCCAAGTCATAGATTCCTGTCGAGATGGGGTATCGAAGGAATCGTCAAGACTTGTAGGATTATGCATGTTTCCAATAAAGTGAATTTGTAGAGTTTCATGAACAAGACATTTTGATGTCAGTGCATATGACTAGATGGTTCGATAGGGGATCGAACACATCGAACGACCCGAACAGAGAAACTCATTGTGGAAGTTCGTAAAGCATATCGGTGATGAGATGTTTCTCAAGGACTTATAACAGTGTACGATTTAGTCCTTAGACTTGAGGTGCTAGGGTGAATTCGGTATACGAGTGTATGTGCTTTGATTTAGGAGCCGGTCACGTAGCCTGACCATTGTGCACCTACGTTGGGTATGTATAGTCGTATGCGCGGATGGTTAGCATGAATATAGGATCTACCGACTCATCATAATGAATGAGAGAATTTTCTGTACATTCTTAGATAATACATTCCGAGAAATCCATGGCCATGGTCAGTGACGGATTTGGAAAAGGGTTTCCAAATTTAGCAGTCACACTGAAAGTATTATCCAGAATTAGAAAGTGCAGAATCGAGATGATTAGAGGTGCCGACCAATTCACAAACCCTAGGTCTCGATCGGGAAATTAGCCCTTAGAGGGACCTTATGTACATGGTACTTATAAGAGGTGAGGTTCACTAATGTCAATTCACCTGAAGTTGGGTCTCATGGGCTTGTGGCTAGACATCGACCATGAGGTGTGGGTACTCCTGAATTAATGGGAGATTAATTCTGGAGTGGTCAATTAAAAGAAGTTTATTGATCGGAGCAATTAATTAAAATATTAATTGCTCATTAATTAAATCACGGAAACGTGAGCCTGCGGCCAATTGATGGTGAACCTAGAGGGTCACAAACAATACAGTTGGACTGTGACAGTCAATTGTAGAAAGAATTGATTTAAAGAGTTAAATCTAAATAAAAGAATTAAAGGTTAATTCTAAGAGAGAGAAAATTAATTAGAATTATCTAATTAATTAAATTGTTAATTAAAGGGTTAATTAAAGTGTTAAATCTTTAAATAGATTTATTGGGTTATTTAATTAAAGTATTAATTAAATGAATGTGCCATTTAATTAAAGTGTTAATTAAATGAGTGATCTATTTAATTAAAGTATTAATTAAATAGATGCAAGACATGGGCCAATATAATTAGTGGCCCATTAGCTAAAGTCTTGCACAAGAGATAGGGTTTTGGTTTTCTCTATAAATAGGGAGTCTTAGAGACTCAAACCTAATCAAGAAAGCAACACACAAAACCCTAACCTACTACATAGCTGCCGCCGCCGCCTCGACCCTAGCCCTAGCCGTCGTCGCCCAACCTCAGCCGCACCGCCGCAGCCGTGTGTTGAGTAAATCGGTCGCCCTCTTTTCTCTCTTCCTTCTTCTTCTACATCTAGAGTTGGATCTTGGTCCAACTCTTGATTCTGACGTGTTTCCATCCTAGTTCTAAGCCTGAGGATCGAAGCAGTCACAGATCTAGCTGGTGTGGACTATTCTCTAGAGGCACAACACTTGGGGTGCTCTAGTGATCTGAAAGAAGACCGGAGAAACCACCACCTTGCATGTGGTGAGGTAAATTGCTATTTACCACCTTTTAATTTAGTAATTTATTTGCTAAATTGTATTCAACCTATTCGTATGTGCTAATAAGTAAATCCTGGGAATTGGAGTATGAAAATTTTTAAATTCCGCAACGTTGTTTTGACAATCATACCCATAAAATCCCAACAAAGGCCTACAATCAGAGAGTCCGTGTACGATCCTTTAAGGAGGGAGATCTAGTCTTGAAAAAGGTAAAGTGTCCAAACATGTTGGAAAATTACAGCAAAATTGGGAAGGTCCTTACGTCGTAATTGCGGTTGGAAGAAAGGGATCCTACAATATTGCTCATATGGATGGAACACCACTACCAAGAACTTGAAATGTTGTTAACTTGAGGAGATATTATGGGCGTTAGTAGTGTTATCCAGGCAAATATTCTAGTTGTTTTTAATTTTGTCAAATTATTTTTAAATTCTTTGTTTATGATTATTTATTGCAAACTCTGACTAAGGAATAATAAAAGAGCTTTTTCTTACTCCTTCTTTAAATTTCTCCGATGTTTATGATTCAAGTCGTACAGGAAAGCCATTGCTTATCGATCCGATAAGGTTAAAACCAAAGATTGGTAAAAAATCTAAGTATAAATTATAAAAAGAGTAAAACCGATTGGGTCGGTAAGAACTCTTTGACTCCATTTATCGAACAGATAAGGTTAAAACCAATAATTGGTAAAAAAAAACCTAAGTATAAATTACATGAATGAGTAAAATCGATTGGGTCAGTAAACACTCATCCATCTCCATTCATTGGGCAAATGAGGTTAAAACCAATAAATGGTAAAAAAAACCTAACTACATAAATGAGTAAAACCGATTGGGTCGGTAAACACACATCGATCTCCATTCATCGGGCAAATGAGGTTAAAATCAAACAAACTGGCGAAAAATTGATGGGGTCAGCAAAAATACTCATCGATCTACATATTAGAAGAAGCAGTAAAAAGCTATGCGCGACAAATGTTTCAAAGAAATAAAATTTTTAATAAATATGAATGCTTTAACAAATACAGGATTACATTATTCTTTAATTTCTACAACAGAACAAGAACGAAGCTCTAACTAAGGGCCAGAAGCTTCCACGACAATGTCCACGGAAACATCAATTTCCTCCCTAGTACCTCGATCGATAATACGACCACCTGTGGAGCATGCCGCTCAGGATGGTCGACTTCTTTGGTTCGATGGCCAGGCTCGGAAGATCGATTCTCACCCTGGTGGAAAAACCTACAAAAAGCCAGATGGCTTGTAGCGGTTATTCGACCAAAATGGGGACCGGGACCGGTTTGTCGCAAAAGTGAAAATCTACCAGCAAATCCTGATATTGGGGCACCTCGGAGGTAACTTCAAGAACGAGGATGCTAGGTAGATCCGAACCCACCATGTGCTGATCAAATCCCTCCGACCCCACACCCTTGAAGAATAAGATGGAGGTTGACATGGGACTTGTCAGCACTAGGTAGGCCACTACTGGGACTCATTAGCACTAGGCAAGATAAAGGGCAAGGTAAACATGTCTAACATGATCGGAGTAATTTGCTTTTTTAAGTATTATCGGATCAGGAGGCCGATTTGCTTTGAATGGAAGTATGTTTCCCATTTTAAGTTATGGATGAGAATGGTAACTAAGTTGTTACCTTTTATAGGCAGGAGAAAATTGATCCAAAGTACAAAATTAGAATATAAGCAACGGTTTCTTACTAATTAAATTAACAATCTCCACAAAAAAGAATATTACAAATCCCCACAAAAAATTCATTACAAATCATCACTCACACATTACAAACAATAAAAAAATTAGTGAAATTTCTTCATGATTTTTCAACAACAAACTTTTTTGAAAAAAAATGTACTAACATATTTGTACCATTAACATTAATATAAATATAAAAAAAAAACTTGAAGAAAGTTTGTTTATTTGTACGTATTCATTTGTTAATAAATGTAATTTATTTCACACATTTATTAAACAGTGAATAAAAAGTACATCAATGATGATTAAGTGCGGGTTGCGGGTAGGTCGATTTTTTAACCATCAAACACATCACCCGACCCATAACATGCGGGTTTACAAATTACCAACCCGTACTTGATTATTTTAAAAATAAAACCGACGGATTGCGGGCGGGTTGGAGCGGGTCGGGCGGGTGGGTCGGGTGGGACAGGTTTATTATCACCCCTAGAATCCTTGGGTTGGTCCTCATTCGCCATCGAGTATCGCTATGTTGATATCTCTTCTTCTTCGAACTCCACGAGTCATTTTTCCACCGAGTGACTTGCCTTGGCACGAATCCCTAGTTCAGCAGTTTCTCAATCATTGCATCTTGTTCTTGTTCATGCTTAGTGAATCGCTCTATTGGCTAGGTCAACGTCATAAGTTGTTCTACCATAGTCACAGTACTTCTCATCATAGCATGCACAGCAATTGAACGATGATAACGGGGTGCAGATTCATCGTATTGAAAATCTTCTTGCGCTTTCTTTTGGAGGACCTTGGTGTTTTGATCCTCCATCAAGTCAGTCAAAGGTCGATACTTTGTTGGAAGAGTCATTGATTTTTACTTGCAGAGATGAAAAAGAGGTGGAGAGTCCCACTGGGCGTGCCAGAAATTTGCTTACAACAAATTTTAAATGTTTGCAAAAAGACTAAATAGACAATAAAACAAGTGTAACAAAATAACAATATATTTGATATAATTAAAAGTGGTTACAATCTCTATATAGAAATCCTCTTATTCTTCTCTTCGATAGATGTATAGATTCAAGGGCACTAGGTCCTTGAATTGTAAGTGTGACTTCCTCTTGATTTGTGGATTCGTCGAGTATATAATTTCAAGGGCTTTGAACGTGTTCTCGAATCGTTTGGTGTGACCTTCTCCAAGATTTGTGGATGGAATCACGGATTTGAAAGTCGAATACTTAAACTTGTAGTGTTTGGTGGAGCTTCAAAGTTTGATGAGAATATGAGAGTATAAGTCTGTTTCTATATATATATATGTTTGGTGGAGCTTCAAAGTTTGATGAGAATATGAGAGTATATGTCAGTTTCTATATATATATAGCGAGAACAGACTACTTCGCCTATATATTCTATTATGGACGGCTTAATTTTTTTTTTTTTTTGTCAAGACGCAGAAAGAAATTCTATTTTCTCGCCTATTTACTACGGCGACGAACAATCAAATTATCACTATATTTATTCATTTTTCTACTTCTTCTTCCAAGTGCAGGATAACCCCAAGGGATTGTTAGTTTTTTTCTACCAATTGGGGCTCTCCCTTCACCACCCCCATGGGGATGCTCTACTGGGTTAATAATTACTGACGCTTATATAAGATTTGAAGAGTCTTATTCACAGCAGTTTGATGATATGGCATGATCTAATTGGCATTTACTTCCTTGGAATGAAAGACTTCATTTGATTGGTCAAAACACTTCATCTTGACATGTGGCGCATTTTGAGTGGTCAGTTATTTTACAAGGCCAACATATGATTTGATAGACTTTAAAAATATCACTTTGACACATGGCATGATATAATTGGCCAAGAAATAAATATTAGGAATCAATTAAATTTATTATTTACTCTTGGAATATAATATAGTAAAATCTCAAAATAAAAATTTTTGATAACTACGATATTATTTTATAAGTTTCATTATTTGATTAGGCGTAAATTTTATGTATCTACAATAAGTATTATGGACGAACTTAAAAGCAACTAAGAATCTGAAGAAATTCAAAATATGGAGGGAAATTTTGATAGAAACCCCTGACTATGACCTTAATTATAAGAAATTACCTTCTTATTTCAAATATTACAAAGACGCCCTCTTGACTTATCATAGTTATTCAACTTTAACGGAATACGTAAAATGTCCAAAATTTCCTTAATTGTTTTTAATATTTAAAAAAAAAAGTCTAGAAAAAAAAAACTAACCTTCCACCCACCCTTCCCTCCCCGTCTCCCCTGCCTCCCTCAACTTAGTCGAGACGCCGGCAAAGCTCCAGAACCACTCCCAGTTCAATTTCACTCCAAAATCCAGAATTCCCCACACATGATTCAAAATTTAGCTTCGATTCATCTTAAATTTCAATCTTTTTGAGCTAGGAGGTAACAAAATCTCCAAGCCTTAGATCCCCAAAACATCTCTGAATTTCGGGAATTCGAGCAAGAGATGCAAACTTTACCCCCGAAAGTTTCAATCTTTTGCTGATGATGGTGAAAATTGTATGTGTGTATATATATATATATATATATATATATATATATATATATATATATATATATATATATATACACTTTAGGCTATTGAAATTCAGTAATCTTCAATCTCAAACTCAATACCTGAAATTCGAGTGAAAGTTGTAAACTTTAGGCCCTTAGTCGCGGATTTGAGGCCAGCTTGCGCCGACAAGATGTCGGTAGTGGGTTGGAAGGGGAGACAGGGAGGGGAAGGGGTGGGTGGGTTTTTTCCCTAAAAGATTTTTTAATATATATATATACATACTTAATCAAGTTATGTTAGAATAAATTTATTAAATTTTTATTTTATTTTATTTTTATAAGAAATTATATGTTATTAAAACTTTATTTATCAAATTGTGTTGTTGTAGACAAATTTATTAAATTTTAAATTGGTTTATTTTATTTTTGTAAGAAAAATATATGTAAAGCGAAATTTTATTTATCAATTGTGTTTTATTTTTGTAAGAAATTATATGTTATTAAAACTTAATTTACCGTATTATGTTATTGTAAATAGATTTATTAAATCATCATAATAAAATCTACGTTATAAAGACTTTATCTATTGAGTTGTGTTATTGTAAATAAATTTATTAAGTTGTAAATTGGTTTGTTTTAATTTTAAAATTTAATAAATTTACTTATATTATTTATTACTCGGTTACAAAGATACCCCTGTAACATAAAATATATTACAAATACGTCTCTTGGGGGCACCGTCAAAAATTGATGCCGTAAGGGGTTTTTAATATTGTTTTGGTCGAGGAGATGTCTTTGTAACACTACAAAAAATTTTAATTTTAGTGACAAAATAGTAAATAACAAAGTGATAAGAATTTAAATATTGTCACTAAAGTAATGTATATAGACACACTAGTGACAAAAAATGTGAAAAAGTTGTCACTATTGACTTTTAGTGATATCCCAAAAGTGACAACTAAAAAGTTATCACCAAATCATAGTGACAATGTTTATTGTCACTAGGTTGTCACTGAAATGGTGTCACTAATTGTCAGTAGTGACAACTTAAGTTCCATAAACTTGTCACTGATAACCATTAATGACAACTTAAAAATATATTTTGTCACTATTGCACTTGTCACTATTATTATTGTGACAAAACTAATATTTTTATCACTAAATGTATACAAAAAGTGATAATTTCAACAATATCACTTGATATTTTGTAACTAAAATCAATTTTTCTTGTAGTGTATATTTAAAATAGAAAAATAATTTTTATTTCTTATAATTAGAGTAATAGTTAGAGGGTGTGTATGTAAATTTTCCAAAATGATATGTATTCCCGCTGTACATAAACTTATTCACACATAAACTTATTCACGTAAAATAACATATGTAGATCACAAATTATTTCACGTAAACTAACATATAGGATTATGTGTCATGGATATAACACATGAGGTACACTAGAAATATGAAATTTAATTTTTCCACCCATAATGAAAAGTAAATATACTTCAGAGAAGACTTAAATATTTGGATTTAAATTAGACATGGGGTGAATTTCTTAACTTAAGATAACATAGAGGGAACCCTGTCACATATTTATTAACACAGTGAATAGATTCCTACATGGCTACATGTGTTACAAAACTGAAAATTTCATTACGTGTTAATTCTTTAACCCACACACTTCAAAAAAGACTGAAATATGAAGGATTAAAAAATGAGTAAATCGCATTTTTTGGTCCGTTTTATGAATTAATTTTTGCACTTTTGTCCCTTTTAAATTTTTTGTAGTAGATTGGTCCCTCTTATTAATGTGGTATATCACATTTGTCCCTCTTAAATTTTTTGTGTCAAATTCGTCTTTCTTATTAATGTAGTGTAACACATTAATCCGTCTTAAATACAAAATACATCACTTAAATTCAAACATATTCTAAATTTGACGAAAGTTGATGTATTTTGTATTTAAGATGGACTAATGTGTTACACTACATTGATAAGAGGGACGAATTTGCTATAACAAATTTAAGAGCGAAGAATGTGTTATAAGAGGGACGAATGTGATACATTACATTGATAAGAGGGACTAATTTGCTAAAAAAAATTAAAAATGACGAAAATAAAAATTTTAACTCATAAAAAGGACCAAAAATGCTATTTACTCTTTAAAAAACACATGATATAAACCAAATAAAATAGCATACGGCCAGGGGTGTAGGTACGTACACATTATGGGGTGTAATGACCCCAGTGAAAGTTTGAATTTAGTGTAGAAATGATGGTATTATCTTGACAAAATTTATGTTCATTTTGAAATGGCTTTGAATGGACCCCACTCAATAAATGAAAAATTCTATAACAAAGGGTCCATGTTTTGAAGGAAGAATGTTTGTCTTCTTAAAACTTGTAAAACACTAATTAATTGTTTTACATGATTAATTTTTTGATGTATTAATTGAATATTTGATAAAATTATCACTACATTCTTATATGGGAAAATTGCAAAATTGGTCCCGTAACTATTGCTCGCTGGTAAAAAAGTTCTGTAACTTTTCGGACTGGCAAAAACATCCTGTAATTATTATATTTTGGCAAATTAGTCCTATTTTAGCCCAAATATCTACCAAGTCACGCCCCTTTGCTGACCTGGAAAGTAAAACCCCCTTGTTGACATGGAAAAATAGCAAAAAATGGTTCCATAACTAACGATCACAAGCAAAAAAGTCCTTTAACTTTTTGGGTTGGCAAAAAAGTCCTATAATTAAAATATTTCAGCAATTTAGTCGTTAGGAAAGATGTTCGAATAATTCAATCGTAAATTAAAGCAGTTTTAATATTTGACTATTGACAATATTTAAAAATTTGTTAGTATCTAGCTAATCATATTTTAGTTTGAATCAATTTTCTTTTTAATTTTTGATTGTTTAATTGCTTAAATTTTTTCTTGAATTTTGTGGTCTCTGGTAGTCAAAATTATTGTAATTTCTTACTAAAAAAATACACAGTTTATATGGTATTACAGTGAACCCACTGAGATTATATCCTAGGGCGATACAGGTTAATTAAACTACTACATATAAAGTATCACATGGGGTAACTGATAAAGAGGATGTTTTTATCCCTCGACATTTATTTTTGGTCTAATAATCTAAGGGAAAAGATGTTATTTATTTAATAAATACATGGGGTAATTCTTTAGAGGTGATATATTGAATCTTAGAATTATTACATGGAGTAAAATATCATTAATTTTTAATTTGGAAAGGCTAACAAATCAACCTATGGAGACTGGCACTCTTTGATTCACGTTATTAGATATATTACCAAAGACATGAAGGTAGAATGAAAATTTTGATCACAACAAAAAATGAAAATTTTGATGAGAATCGAAATGGATGTTCTATCACATTTTAGTGTCACTTTTTAGTGTGACATTTTGATGTATATAAATTTGAAATTTGTGTGTATGCATACATAGACTTGTAGTGTGAATCCATCATGTGATACCAAAATGTGATGGAAAATATTTTTTCGTGAGGCAATGTTTAGCCTAAAAGGGATAGAAGAAACAGACTCATCAAAATGTTGTTTCCTCAAAATAAGGAGGATATAAAATGAGTTTTGGACGTTTTAAGATCCAATTGGGAGCACCCAATTCTCCCTCAATCTCTCTCCCTAGAAAAAAAGGGAAAAAAAAAAAAAAAAAAACATTGATCAATTTTCCTTCTCCTGCACACCATATTTGATTTCTTTAATTTCTTTCACCATTTATATCAATTCTTAAACGCCAACAAACACAGATTACAACAATTTGATGAATCTTTGTCAATACTATCGAAGAATATCATTCACATGGTAACTCCTGTTTATTCTTAACCTCATTTCATTTCATGGTTGTAATCTGCCTTTTTGTTTTGTTATTAATGTAATTACATAAATTCAGTCATAAAAGATGACATAATTTATTAGAACATCAATAAATAAACAAACGGTTCAATTCATGTATTTAATTATTTAGACCACCCTCATTAATTGTGATCCCATGTTTCATAGGAAAAATGTCCCTGGCCTAGTTTGAGTCCTGGAATCTTGAGAAATGGAGAGGCCAAGCTTCTTGCAACTTACATCATTCACCTTTAAAATTCTTTAATTTCCTCTCAAGCCAAATATATAAACATATGTATTTGTATAGTCCAACATTTGATTTGGTTTGGTTTGATTTTGATTCGATTTGGTAATAAAAATGAAGAATGAACAATATCAGCAATTAAATACAATCCCATGTTCTAAGCTCCTTAGCTCACAAGGCTATCTCCATAACCTCGTCATTTACTTCCTATTTTTTGGGCTCGGTTTAGTCATTGGAATTACACTAAGTTTTCATCTCCAAGATAGTGCTTCAAACTTGCAACTAAAGCAATTCTCCCCCAACATACTTCCACCAATACCACCACCTCCACCACCGCAACTATCTCCACCACCTCCCCCTCCTATCTTTATACAACCGCCACCACCTCCGCCACTTTTGTTGCCACCACCAACTCCCATCGGTAGAATTGGTCTAAAGGAATATCTCAAGACGCCAAATGCAATGCACGATATGGAGGAGGATGAGTTGCTTTGGAGAGCTTCTATGGTACCAAAGATTCATGAATATCCATTCAAACGCACACCAAAAGTTGCTTTTATGTTTCTCGCAAAAGGGGATTTGCCAATGGCACCTCTATGGGAGTTGTTTTTTAGAGGCCATCAAGGATTGTATTCAATCTACGTGCATTCTCAGCCGTATTATGTAGGAACAATGCAAGAAGGTTCGGTTTTTCATGACCGTAGGATCCCAAGTAAGGTAACTCAATATTAATTCCATGTTTTTTTTTTTTTATGTATATTGATCATATATGTAACACAAATTTGATATGCAATTTTTAGATGATCATGTGTCAATCCTTCTTTAATATAACTTAATTAAACGATCCATATATAGTTAAGAATATTGTTATTTGTTGTTACTCCTTTTTTTTTTGAAAAATTATTTCTTGTTACTAGCTTGTATAAATATCTTGAAACTATAATATGTAGAAGTATAACATCAAAACTATGAGGAATTTACTTGTTACGACCACCATTTTAAATTTTCAGGTTGTAGCATGGGGCGAAATCAACATGGTGGAAGCCGAAAGACGGTTACTGGCAAATGCATTACTTGATTCCTCAAACCAAAGATTTGTTCTCTTATCAGAGGCTTGCATTCCATTGTACAATTTCAACACAGTATACGATTACCTAATGAAGTCGAGGACATCCTTTGTGGAATCCTACGACTTGTGGGGCCCAGTGGGCCGCGGACGTTATAACGATCTCATGATGCCTCATGTGAAGATAGATCAATGGAGAAAGGGAGCTCAATGGTTCGAGATGGACCGTGAGCTTGCTGTGGAGATAATTTCGGACAATAAGTATTTTCATTTATTTAAAGAGTACTGCAAGCCAGCGTGTTACTCAGACGAACATTATATACCCACATTTCTCACTATGAAATATCCCACAAAAATTGCTAATAGGACTTTGACTTGGGTTGATTGGTCGAGGGGTGGGCCCCACCCCACGAAATTCTTGAGAACCGACGTGACGATCGAATTGTTGGAAAGAATGAGGCAAGGAGGTAGGTGTATGTACAATGGTAAACCAACCAATATTTGCTTCCTGTTTGCTAGGAAATTCACACCCAGTACTTTGGATCGCTTGCTGCGCTTTGCTCCCAAGCTCATGCAATTATAATGATCATAGTCATATGACTCTTGTTGTGTATAGGCACCAATTTCATTGTTTGCGTTCTATCAAATTTTATAGACTACAGATTTTTTTTCTTGTAACATTATAGCGTATATCTATTTCTTTGAACAAGGTGCAGAGGGCTTGGCTTCCATATTTTTCTTTTTTTTTTTTTTTTTGGCTATATATATTGTTGTGATTCACAATGCAGATGCAAAGCGTATACATATATGAGCAATAAGGTGATTAGGTGAATGAAACAAATTTTATTCATAAACCAAATTAAATGACATTCTCTGCATACGTTCCTGAGGTTATTTTTTCTTCTTTTTTTCCCAAGTTACCCATGTGAAATGTTCATTATGCAATTTTACACTCATGAAAATAAGTATACTACTCATGTGAAATATATTGTAAGTTTCGCCTCCTTCCTTGACGAAGTATTGTACCCGGTCGGGGTCAAACTTGATACGAAAAACGACAAATTTGACCCTGCATTTACTATATAAATCATTCACTTTACCGCTTTACAGTCATGTGAAATGACGAACTGACACTTTATCTACATGTAATGTTTGATGAACAATTTATCCTCTATAATATTATTAACGAGCATAAACCATTGATGTCGAAGGTTCATTTTTTCGACAAGTCGATGCAACATAGCATTTATCTCATAACGAAAGTGAATGATTGTCATGCATATGCCTGAAGACTATTAACCATCATCTTCATTAAATCTTAGGAAACACTTCCTTCTTCTCATAGTTATTTATGGTGCATTACAGTTGATCGTCAATTTCACTAAATTTCAAAATATTATATCAAATAATCTACTTAATTTAGAAATATAAATAACTAAATGATTTAAAATGTCACAAATGTAAAAATTTCAACTTTCTACAACAATTAAAAAGTCAAAAGATGTGATTTCACACTATAGCTAATGGAGCATTTTTTTTTTAACCCATATTTGCTAGTGAATGAGTGTTGAGTACTTAGAAAAGACTTGAACTACGGAACATCTCCAACGCGTTATAAGCGTTTTATCTCCTCGAAAATGGATCCTAAGGAACTGAGAGGAGCAAAATTTGAAATGCATTGAACAATCTATTTACTATCCTCAACAAGAATCAACCTCTCCTAGACTAAATTACCGATTCCTATGTACTGTCATCTCTTGCTAGTGAGGCATCAAAATTCAGCTTCAAGTGAAGCTTCTACTTTCATTGCTTATATTGCAGCTTTAATCTTCTACTTTCATTGCTTATATTGCAGCTTTACTTGTACGATTTCATATAATAAACAATGGTAATTGCAAAGCTGCCTAGCCCGTTGACAAATACTCCCTCCGTCTATTCTTTTTTCTATCCTGTTACTTTCGATGCGGAGTTTTAGGTAAAAGTTAAAAAGGTGAAATTTTTAAGTATTTTTACATAAATGTCCTTAAAGTAGTGAGTGAGAGAGTTAATGATGTCAGATCATTACTTCATTTAAGAGGGTATATTTTAAAAAAATAATTCAACTTAATGAAAGGTAAGTGTTATTTTTACAGATCCAAAATAGAAATAGTAGTGAAAATGTAGGACCCAGGAGTATATAATTGCATTATTATCGTTGGTGCCTTTTGCCTACTCTATTTAAAAGTGAGTCTCATGCCTTGTTTTATGTGTGTCTTTTATGGTTATCCTATCTCCTTAGAACTCAAGGTTACATAGATACGAGCCTATAGAACAGATCCAGTTTAAGTAAGGTCGTGGTTTCCTATGGCTATATGTTCAACACGAGTGCAGAACTGGACATGGGAAAGGGGTGAGCTTACCAGCAACACTTTCTTTGGATAAAACCAGCTCTTTGAGTTCTATAATCACCATGTTAGCTAAAATTTTAGTTGCAAGCTCTTATTGTGAAACAGATACTAAGCCAAAACAAATCAATTAAACAAAACATTAAATTCATAAATGTGCATGTGTCCAAAAGGAAATTATCCAAAATTCAAGTCACGAACTAGCCAAGCTTGTCCAGCTCAAGGACTTTTGGTTTAGAGGTAGGAGCATATCCATGTCACATGTTGATTTATGTATTCGAGTATTTTCCCCAAAAAAAAAATAAGAACAAAATAGCTAATTCATAACATGCAGCCTCTACTTATGTAGTACCTCATGCCGTTGGCCTCTATCTAGTCTAGTGGGGTAAAACAGCAGAGACTAGATATCAAAGCCAAGTTCCTCGAAAAGACATTGACAAAATATACTACAGGGCAACAGGAAGGATGAATGTCCTTCATAGAATTGATAATCCGTAATACAGGAAAATACTGAAGATACTGCATTACGCTTTGATTTCATATTTAAATAGCAGAAACATAAATTTGAGTAGAATCAAATGAACATAACAGAAGGAAAGGGCGTCTAGATTCATGATATGTCTGCCTTACATGTCTCATCGACATAGTTTGCATAGACTTCTTACCCTTAATCAAGCCATACTTAAATATAGCTACCATCTCATCAAGACAAAACACCAATTCTTTCATCAAAAAACACTTACAATTCAAAATAGCTCAAAATGCCACTAACTGGAGTGAAGAGCAAACAGAAATGCAAAGACACTAACAGGACAAGCAAGTTACAAAATAAATCACATCTACCTCACTGTAACGATGTCGTCAATCTTCAAGATCATACGAACACACTCGGTAGCCAAGGTAATTGCGCTTGTGCTCACCAGTAATGGCTGCACAACATTCTCCTCCAAAATGTTAGTGATCTGTCCCTTCCTAACATTGATCCCTGCATTGATCTCACCCTGTGCATGCCTATTCCTTAGTTCAGTTACAATAGCAATTGGATTCAACCCCGCATTCTCAGCCAACGTGTATGGAATGACCTCAAGTGCCTCAGCAAATGCTCTCACACAGTACCCTTCCATCCCCTGCAGCACCTTTGCCCACGCACCCAACTGTCTCGAAAGCTCAATCTCAGGGGCCCCACCACCCGCAATCAGAAACTTCTTGTTCACTAAACACCTTACCACACAGAGTGCATCGTGCAAACTCCGCTCAGCCTCATCAATCACTAACTGGTTAGAACCACGGACAAGCACACTTGTAGTTCTCCCCATGTCCTTAATCCCTGTAAGCTTCACTATCTTACCACCATCTCCTAAAGGCACCTCTTCAACCAAGTCCGCATAGCCTAACTTCTCAGCACGAAAATGCTCGATATTCGAAATTGGTAAGCAATTCAAAGTCTTGGTAATAAACTCAATCTCATCCCTCTCCACATCCTTAATGACTAAAATCTTAGCTTTAGCCAAATAATGCAGGGACAAGTCTGTCACTGCGTCTCTCAAAATACTCTTCTGAATCAACAGGACATTACACCCTGTGGCCTTAATCTTCTTAATCATACCCAATATATAATTCCTCTCCTCCTTCAAAATCCTATCCATCTGTGAATAGTCAGACACCACTATACTCTGCTCTATATCTGTTTTAGGGGGAGAAATCTGAAACTGTATAACCGCAATCTTGGCATTCTCCACTCTAGTGGGCCCACCCGCAGCATGACTAACCTTCTTATCGAAAACTAAACCTCTAATCATCTCCGTATCATCAACAGTCCCTCCTAATTTCTTAACAATCTTAATATCTTTCAAATCAACTAAATCAGGCTTTTCTGGATCCACCACAGTCAGAACAGCATCAACAGCCAAGGGAGCTAAAAGAGTAGAATACTGAGAGACTACCTTGGAATTAAGTGAAGTGGAGGCGGATTTGACGAGAGAGTCCCGATCTGACAACTCCACGGGCACAGCCATGGCGGATAGAACCTCCACGGCCTTGATAGAAGCTTTGTGGAGGGCGTCGGACACGACAGTAGGGTGAATTCCGGAGCTAAGGAGAGAGAGTGAAGCTTTAAGTAGTGCGCCGGCAATGACGACGACGGTAGTTGTGCCGTCTCCAGCAACGATATCTTGAGATTTAGAGAGCTCGACGAGGAATTTAGCGGCCGGTTGGAGAACTTCCATCTTGTTGAGGATTGTGGCGCCATCGTTGGTGATTATAACCTCGCCGGAAGATGTGGAGATCATCTTGTCCATGCCCTTGGGCCCGAGGCTGGTGCGGACGGCGTCGGCGACCGTCTGCGCCGCCGTGATGTTGGCCATGCGGATGTCGTCCTTACGCTTGTTGTCGACGAATGTTTCCGTCGCCTTTGTAGTCTTCGCAGCTGCCATTGGATTGGTACTTTTTTTGAGAAAAAAGAAAAGAGAGACGTGAAATGTATGTAAAACCCTAGACGGCGAGAGAGAGCGAGAGAGGGAAGGGGAAGGTTTTTTTGGAGGATTTAAGAATTATTGAATCATTCTGGTAACATCAAGAATATTTGAAAGTAGACTAGTTAATTTGGGAATTATCAAAAAAAGACTAGTTAATTTGGGAATACTAGCAACTCCAATAATGGGAATGTCCCAAAGTTATAGGGCTGGTGGTATCGGGAATTGGGAATTCGAATAGTATCAATCGGATTTTTATCAAATTAATGAAAAATTGTTGGTTTTTCGAATTGAAATAAGTACTGGTTTCGGGTGGGAGGTCCAACCCGATCATGAATCCAGTTATATACATAAGCACCACGGTCCCGAGTTATATTGTTGCTACTCTATTATTAGCTCAAGTTTTTAGATAAATAAAAAGATATACCACGTTTTCTCAATTTCTCTCAATTGTCAAAATCAAATAATTTATCTCAAATCTCGATCTTCAATTCTCAAAATCTATCTAAACTTTGACCTCAAACACTCCACTTCCACTAGCATCGTACGCCACCTCTCCCACGCCGACAACCATTGAGGAAGCTCGCCCTCTTTCTCCTCATCCCTTCTGGTTATTCCTTCTCTGATTTTCCTTCTTTGATTTTCCTTTTTTTTTTCTTTTTGATTTGTCATTTTTTTTAGCTAGGTCATGGACGTGCTCTGCAATGTTGCCATTAAGCGTGTTACATAGATAAATATAAACAAATACGAAGGCTAAATTAAATATCAAAAGCAGCATCTAAGAATTGTTGGTTATGTACCTCATAAATTGTGGAATTTTTCCCGTAGAAGGTTCGATTTGTGTGAATTTTTTTTACTTGAATATATATGTGGATGGTGCGAGTGACCAGATTTTGTAGCTGGGAATGTGGAGTGAAGTGAGTTATGTAACAGGTGCAAAAAATGTTAAAGCCACTAAATTCTAATAATATGATTTTTATATATAGGTAGCATTAACGAGATAAAACTTTAAAAGGTAAATTTATTGTTCAGGGTAACCACCATTAATGGTCCTCCTTATCAATAATTTTTTACAGAGTGGTCACTCTTGTATTTTTTTTTTTCCAAATTAGTCTGTACTGTGAATTATTTGTTTCACTTTGGTCATTTTCAGGTGGTCCAAGGTGAACTAAAGTACATAAACAGTTTTGTGATGGACTAAATTGATAAAGAAACAATCTTATGAGGAACTAAATTGATACAAAATAATTTTATGAGGGAATAAAGTGTAACACTATAAATAAAAGATTCCTTGTAAATGCCCAAAGTAAAACAAATAATTCATAATAGGAACTAACGTGGGAAAAGAAATACAAGAGGGACCACTCTATAAAAAGATAATGTTAAAGAGGACCATTAGTAGTGTTTACCCTTATTGCTCATGTAGATTAGAACTAGCAATTTATTTTCCATTGTTGGTGTTTGGTTTCATAAATTCTGAAACTAGGAAGGCCTTCAACCCACTTTAGATATGCTATAGTTCTAAGATTTTATATGATTAGTTCTTTGTAAATTGACATTTTGAAATCTGAATTTTTATTTACCATGAAAATAATCATTTTCGTATACTTCAGGTCATAAAACAAGGTTTGTCGAACTTCATCACTAACAATGGGCTCTCGGTCAAAGGAGAATTTGAAGCATTCTAGAGAGGTTAGCTCTAGTCAACCATCACCGGTAGATCAAAATATTATAATATCGATGATGGTAAGAATGAGTATGAAAATAATAAAGTATATGAGGTTAACGAAGGGGATGCAACGAATTTTGTCAAAAATGAGGCTAAAGATGTTGAAGCATCCCAACCTAAGAATTGAAAGAAAATGGCGAAGATGTTAAAATATTGGGCACATTTTCATGAGTTTGAAGATGAAAATGATAATAATGCAACGAATAGGAGGTGTCTTTATTGTGATAGGATAATTAGAGTTGAACAGAGTGTACATGGAACCTCGATGAAGCTTACAAGAAAAAGCCCCATGAAGTTGCAACGAACCAAGCTCGTTTGCAATTTCAAACAACTCAACCGGGACAAAAGGGGGGTCTTCTTAGTTGGCAGTTTGAACAATCTAAAGCGTAGATGCATGCATTTTGGCGATATATAATTATGGATGAAATGCCGTTTAGGGTGGTGGAAAAATCAGGGTTTAGGTATATAAGGTCAGTTTTGTGTCCTACGTTTGTGATACATTCTCGAAAGACTATAACCATGTTTGATTATTGGTAACGTCAGGACGTTAAAAGCAGCGGAATTTTAAAATTCTTTACAATAACCCAATCAAGATCTTTACTCATCTAGTCATACGAAATAGATTTTACATAAAAAACAAAACTAACCATAGGGGGTTTTAGAATTTACCTCACCACTGGAACGGTGGTGGTTTTTCTCCGGTCTTCTTTCAGATCTGATGGATTTGGTTCGTGAGAAGCACCCCAAGCGTTGTGCTTCTAGCGGTGTCCACACCATCTGGATTGAAGCAACTCCTTTGAATTCATAGGCTCAGAACTAGGATCCAAAAGTTATCAGACAGGAAGAAGGAGAAAACAATTGCATGAACCCTGTAGAATTCTACAAGGTTCGGTCGAACCTCAAGGAGAAGAGAAGTGGCGGCTATTTTCAGATTTAGAGAGGAGGGGTGGCTCCTTCTTGTGTGTTAGGGTTAGGGTTTTGGTGTCCTACTCCTTATTATAGATAAGGAGTCTTAACCTAATGTGATCTAGTTCAACTAGGAAACATAAAGCCCATTTACTTATGGCTTGTTGGTCCCAAGTGGACAGTTGAGGTCTAGAGGGGGGGGGGGGTTGAATAGACTTCAAGACTTTAAAAATAAATCTTAAACTTTTCTTCTATAAGTAGAGTTCGCTCATCAGCAAAATAAGATGACTGAGCTGATTTTGCCCTTAGCTTATCAGCAGAGTAAGCTGATCTTATTCGTGAGACTACTATGCTGATTTAGCACTTAGCTTATTCAGTAAAGTAGACTACTATGCTGATTTTGCTCATCAAACTTATATAATCAGAGTTTCAAACAATGATGCAGCGGATAATGTATATGTGTTTTTCAAACAATGTTTTCAACTCAATTAAACTTTTAAAGCACAAAGAAAGTTTTACCCCAAGTTGAAAATTCCTCAATTTAAAAGACTCTTCTTTTAAAGTATTTACTTAGCTTATGAAATATGCAATGCAAGACAAATAAAGTAAATAACACAAGAAATTTTTATAGTGGTTATACAGGAACAAATCCTCTTAATCCACTCTTCCAAGTCACTTAGATCTTGGGTTATACTATAAACACACAGTTTACAATATACTCCACTTACGCCAAAACAACAAATGAAAAGGCCGTAAGCTCACAATAGGAAATCACAAAGAAGACCTATTCTCCGAAGTAATATCACTCACAAAGATGGATATCTACTCCTCACAACACTCAGTTGAATATCACTCAGATATACAAGGGTTTAATCTTGTTCTTCAACAATCAGCTTCGTCATAAGATGACTCCGCTTATGATAAGATGACTCCGCTTATGATAAGATGACTCCGCTTATGATAAGATGACTCAACTGATGGATTCTTGCTCTAAAGATTTGATCTTGAAAGTGTGCAAGTCTCACTTGAATCTTCAGTTTACCATCTATTTATACTCTTGGATTTGTAATTTTGCCCGTTGAAGGTTGGCAAAATTGCATATAAGTCCTTGAGCAACGGTCATAATTTGAATGGTAACTTTTGCAGACTGTCGCACTGTTCACTGAGCACTCTGCTGTACTTTCTGCACTGTTTACTGTACACTCTGCTGTACTTTCTGTCAGCAGCATTAAATGCACTTAGCTTGTTACCGTTGGAGAGCTTACTGACCGATTTTACTTAGCTTATGGGATCCACTCTGCTGATGATCACTAGTCTGATGTACTAGTCTGATGCACTAGTCTGATGCACTAGTCTGATGCACTAGTCTGATGCACTAGTCTGATCACTAGTCTTATGCACTAGTCCGATGCACTAGTCTCATGCGCTAGTCTGATGCACTAGTCTGATCACTAGTCTTATGCACTAGTCTGATGCACTAGTCTGATCACTAGTCTTATGATCAGTCATCTGATGATCACCCATCTCATTTCCACCAAGCTGATTTTTACTAATCTGATTTTCAATCTTTCACTAATCTGATTTTCACTCTTATCATAAGATTGAATCTTCATTTCTTGAATACTTCTGTTCTTGAATGATTTTCTTTTAAACCAAGTATCCAATCTTCAAAGGCTTGCTAAGCTTCCGTAACTTAGTTGATGACACCTTTTTGTTATCATCAAAACCTTTTAACTAACTTAATTAACTCAACTGATAAGATCACTTAGCTGTTCTTGAGTTAATAAGTTCTTCCAACAATTTTCCCCTTTTTGATGATGACAAAACCTTCAACTAAGAACGTCTTCCAAGTCTTCAGTTTAGTCTTCATACTCTAGGATTAAAATCATTAGATCCAATGCAACCTTTGAGAGTTCTTAGTTGCATCTCACTTTTCCCCCTTTTTGTCATCAACACCAAAACTTAGTATGCTGAAGACAAGTAGGTGAATACTTAGTTGTTCGGGGTAGTTGGCTGTTAATTAATTCTTCTTTATACGCAAGCCAGCAGTTTGTAGTCTTCTTTGCTGTTTATCACTCCAGTTAGAATAACTGTTCCCCCTGACTTCAAGAATTGATACCACTTGTTGGTTACTTCCTTCACCCTTTTTGAAGTGTATTCTTGAATGTCACTTGGTTGTTGAGTTTCAGTCGGCTGATGAGAAGCAGTCTTCTGATAACTTCATTTGACTTATTGAGAACATTATCTCTTATCAGGAGTACCGCTCGTCGTACACGTTCCCCCTGAGTTCAAGAATCTGTGGTCAAGTAGTCTTATGAGAGTCAGTCTCGAAAGATACTCAGCCGTTGAATTCCAGTAAGCTATTGAGACGATTCTTCTGATATGTTCCCCCTCAGCTCATGAATCCAATTTCAACAAACCCATTTTCAACTCTTGAGAGCTGAAAGATTGTTGTCACAAGATTGACTATACCACTTGTTGGTTACAGACGTTGATTCACGTGATAAACTTCAATTTTCCAACAATCTTGAGAAGTTCTATAAAAAGAAAATGAAATTAAAATATGAAAATGCTATTTCATCTTCTTCTGATCATTTTCAGGAAAACAGGGATTCCTCAAAAGCAAAACTTGGAGACCAAAATTGCAAGGAGTATGGACTCTTCACCAAAGATTGTCCGCATCCAATCTCTCGAAAGTTTGCTAACAAGGAAAAATGTGCCAAAAAGGAGTATAAGCCAAGTAAGAGCAAAGCAAAGTTAGCTGAGGCAGCAAAGCTAACAAACTCCGGCATATCTTATTCAGACAACCAGTCGTCTGATAAAGAATTTGAAGAAGTACCCGAAACTCTATGCTTAATGGCCAAGGAATCTGATGATTCTGAAACTGAGGTAACTTCTACAAATTAATGAACTTGCATTATTTGAATCGTTTGAACAAATGTTAATTTCAAATTCAAATATTGTTGGTGTATTTTCCAAGCTTAAGGAAGAGATGACTCTGCTAAAAGAGCAAAACAGTTCACTGAAACTTCAGGTTAAAAAACCTTAAGAATCAGCTGACTTCAAAAATCTTGGGCATGAGAATGAAACTCTAAAAGCTGAGTATGCAATTCGTATAGAAAATATAAATGAACTTGAAAGAAGTAATTGCATCATTCTCTCTAAAGAAATCAGAGGCTAAAGAGAAGAAGCCTATGAAGCTCAAAAGGTTAAGAAACCTAGTAAGCAACCTAAGACTAAAACAGACTAGTAAAACTCATCAGCTTAGTAAGCTGAAAGATGCTGCTGATTGGAGTGAAATTAAAAATATTAAGTCTGCTCAATCTATAGGAGAGTTATCAGTTAACTCAGCTTATCACTTACTTCATGCATCTTACCTTGCTTATGAGCACTGTTTTCATCATGAAAATTATTACCATGCTAAATTTACTGAAATTCATGATAAAACTAAGTCACAAAATCATCACATGTTAAAGGTTATACTAACCATGCAGGACCCAATATAAGGGGTACCAAAAACAGTAATCTGTTTTGTAGGAAAACCGCATGTGTGATGACAAAGGTGAGTTGACTGCCCTTGCTGATTTCAACAAGTTCAACAAGTGGTTTTACCATCGAGTGGGAGAATATCAACAATTGGTATCCAGTACTATATCAACATGTGATATCAACCAACAAGTGGTAGCGCCTGAGGTCCTACAAGTGGTATCAGAGCCAAGGTCACGTGTTCGATTCCCAGCAGGAGCAATTGCTGAGGGGGAGATTGTTGGGCACCCAAACTAAGTGTGCGGGTGACAGCAATTGTCCTGTGGCATCCAAACTGAGTGTGCGGATGGAGACCCAAACTGAGTGTGCGGGTGGAGCCACAATCGAATATCGTGGGCGCTTGCGTGAATGCACTATAAGGGAAGGGTATGCGCATTCCCTAACACCAATTGGTTTTGGGGCAAGTGGTAGCGCATGAGGTCCTACATGGCTTTTATTTGTTTCCTAATGGACTTAGATCCCCTTTTAATTAATTAAACCCATTTAATTAATTCAGCCCATTTAATTAATTAATACAATTAATCAATTAAATTAATTCTTGTCTTATTAATTAACCCTTTAATTAATTAGTTTTCTTCTTCAAGAATTAACACTTTAATTCTTAAGTATTTTGATTTAACTCTTTAAATCAAACTTTCCTTATATGATTTGTTGCAGTCCAATTGTATTGTGTGTGACCCTCTAGGTTCAACATCAACTGGTCGCAGGCCCACGACTTTCGTGATTTAATTTGCGAGTTTATTAATTGCTCCGATTAATTGAACCCCTTCAATTAACCACTCAAGAATTAATCTTCTTATTAATTCATGAGTATACCTCATGGTCGATGTCTAGCCACAAGTCCATGAGGCCCAACTTCAGGTGAATTGATTTTAGTGAACCTCGCCTATTATAAGTACCATGTACATACGGTCCTTCTATCAACTTAATTTCCCGATCGAGACCTAGGGTGTGTGAATTGATCGCCACCTCTAATTATCTCGATAACTATACTTTCTAATTCTGGATTATGATTCTAGTGTGACTGCTAAATTTGGAAACCCCTTTCCAAATCCGTCACCAACTATGGCCATAGGTTTCTCGGAATCTATTATCTAAGAATGCATAAGAAATTCTCTCAACACACTACGTTGAGTCGGTAGATCTCATATTGATGCTAACCATTCACGTACACTACTATAAGTACCCAACTTAGGGACACAATGGTCAAGCTACGTGATCGGCACCTAAATCTAAGTATGCACAACCATGCACCAAATTCGCCCTAGCACCTCAAGTCTAAGGACTAAATCGTACACTATTATAAGTTTGAGAAACATCCCATTGTCGATGTGCGTCATGCGCTTCCACAATGGGTTTCTCTGTTCGGGTCGTTCGATGCGTTCGATCCCCTATCGAACCACCTACTCATATGCACTAGCATCAAATGTCTTGCTCATGAAACGCTACAAACTCACTTCATGTGAATCATGCATATTTGTACAAGTCTCTGTGATTCCGTCGATACCCCGTCTCATTCGGAATCTATGACTTAGAACAGTTTTAAGATCACGACCTTAGAGACTGTTTCATGATTGCACTCATACTGAAGTGAATTGTCTCATAGTGATCTAAAGATTTCATCCAATCACTTAAGTGATTCGCTAGAGATGAAGTTTGTCATTGTTTTATTTACATACTATAAACAAACAAGCGTATTAAGTCAATTATACTAGAGAAATATTAGGATAGTTCTAATACAAGCTAAATATATTGGCTTCCAGGGCACTATCCCATCAATCTCCCACTTTCCCTAAAACCAATCACAAATACTTCTAAGACCCATCTTTCAAAGATGTTCTTCGAACTCTTTTCGTGATATAGGCTTTTCTAGTGGATCCGCTAAGTTTGTCTTCCGAGTCGACACGATCCATTATGTGTGTCAACTTTACCAATGATTTCTCTAATCAAATTGTACTTTTCTCTCATTGTGTTTAGATTTCTGGTGAGATCTCGAATGCTTTGCTTTGGCAATAGCTCCATTGTTATTTCAAAAGATAACCTTGAGCTTCGCAATGCTAGGCATTTCATCCAATCTCTGGATGAAGTTTTATATCCAAACACTTTCTTACGCCGCATTTAATGCTGCAATATATTTTGCTTCAGTGGTTAAGATGGTTACGGTGTTTTGCTTGGAACTTTTCCAATTTATCGCTACCTCATTGAGGCAAAATATGTATCCAAAAATGGATATATAAATTCATCCACATCAGACTGAAAACTCGAATCAGTAAATCCTTCGAGTTTTAATACTCCACTACCACCTTAGACCAAGAACAAATCATTAGTCTTTATCAAGAGCTTAAGGATATCTTTTACGGTGGTCCAGTACTCTTCACTGGAGTTTGACTAGTAACTACTCGTGACGCTTGAGCAGCTTCTACGTCTGGTCTAGTACATAGTATATCATGCCACATGCTAACTTTTTGTTTGAAACATAAGGTATTTGAGACATTCTTGACTAGTACTTTTTGTTTGGAACAAGGGATACAGTGTCTCATTGGAAGCAATCCTTTCTTGGATTCTTCCATACTGAATATTTCCAGTATTATTTCTATGTACTTAGATTTAGAGAGTGTCAACATCTTCTCCGATCTATCTCTATAGATACGTATCCCAATACGCAAGATGTTGCATGGATAACCATGCTTTTGTCTGTGTTAATATTCCAATATCATCCCAGATAACCAGAACATTATCGACATATAAAATATGAGTTTCATCTCGCTCCCACTAATCCTCTTGTACACTCAAGGTTCATATTCATTTTTGATGAAGTCAAATGTCTTAACTGTCTCATCAAAACAAATGTGAATCTGAATGGTTTCAGACGTTGCTACTGGAGAAAAGGTTTCAAAAGTTTGTTCCAGAACTTTGTGAATAGCCTTTTTACAACTAGTCGATTCTTAGAGGTAACACCTCTCCATTCATTCCAAGCTTGAAGATCCAATCACAACTTACAGGGATAAAGCCCTCGGGTGCATCAACCAAGGTCCATACCTTGTTGGAATGGATGGGATCCATTCTAAATTGCATGAACTCCAGTCATGCATGCGCATCTACATCTAATGTAGCTTCTTCGTATATGGTGAAACCATATCTTTCAAGCTCTTCACGAACTTGATTAGATCTACGATGTTTTGGTGTACTTGATGATTCAGTAGTTTCTAGATTAACTCCCACTGTTTGTGGGGATGGGTCAAAATCTTGGACTTCATCAAGTTCCATGACATTCCCTATTTCCTTTGATGAGGAATTCATCAACTGAGGAACCTGTACTTAGGAGAAACTTTTGTTTCTCATTGTCGTGGAACATGTATCCAATGGATTTCACTGGATACCCCACAAAAATATACAAATTGGATCTACTAGCCAATTTATCTCCTTTCTAGTTCCAAACTTAGGCAGAAGATACCCATACTCAGAAGTAAGAGTATAGAGGTATTTTGCCATATCTTTCTTGGTAAATTTTTGTAGGCACGGACTTTGAAGGTACTATGTTCAGTATCTTTGATGCAGTCAGGAGGATCAACCCCTAGAATGCATAAGAAAGCTTAACAAAACTTAATGTGGATCGAACCATGTCCAAAAAGGTTTGATTCCTTCTCTTAGACACTTCAATAAGTTGAGGCGTCTTAGGTGGAGTTTGTTGTATGAAAACTCCATTCTCAGTGAGATAATTAGGAATTCCTGACTTAAGTATTTGCCATCTCGATTAGATCGAATAGTCGTAATACTATGCCTTTGTTGATTATCTACTTCATTTCAAAATTCTTTGAACTTTTCGAAGGTTTCTCGGATTTGTACCTCACTAGATACATATATTACTAACAACCAAGGTCATTAGCAAAAAAAAATGTAGAATTGAGTCAACTGTTTAATTCAATTAATTTACCTTCTTTCAATTAACTCTTTAATTGATTCATTTTCTTTTTCAATTAACCCTTCTAATTGAAACGTTGCATAATTAATTAGATCTTCTAATCAATTAAACTTATCAGTGTCTTTCTTAGATGCAGTGGACTTTTAGGCTACTTGCGTTCTTTCGACTACCTTTATGGTCGCCTTTATAGAGGAGAACAATTTCTTATTCATTTTACTCTTCTTTTGACTTTGCAGTCCATGAAGTATAAATGATCATGATAGGTTTATCCTATTTGCCTTTTACCAATATTTTGGTTAATTCATGAAATGTGATCAACTTATCAAATAAGATCAAAGTATTTCACGAATCTTTTGAATGAGCGGGAGGAGAATTTAAATGGAGGTCAATGCTAATATCACTTGCAGGCCTACGTTTAATCGATCCAGTTTTTAACCAGATTGATAAAACAAGGACAGTGATCATTGACACTAGTTCCTTCACTTATTCTCGGGTTTTGAAACAACTCCTTAGAAGTCTCGAATCAAACGATTTAAAACTGCTCCTTAAACAAGCTTTTGAGGTGGAGGTTTGTTTCAGAAGCTACATACATGCTCCTTATGTCGCTTCTCCAACTCGTTCAATCTTGATGCTTATTTGAGGAAACGATCATTAAGATTCCCATACCCTATAGGTGATTCGTTCCTCTTTTGAGACTCATCCTTATATGAGGAAACGATCATTAATATTCACATACTTTACGGGTGATTCGTTTCCCTATTTGGACTTATCACGGAAGTGCATAAGGCATAGGCTCGTCGTTTAAGAACATCATTCCGACTTTGGAATTTAGGACAATCCTCAAGTTTCTAAGTCAATCGATATTTTGATCCAGTTATTTTATTAGTAGAGGATAAATAGTAAAATGGATAATTATAGATATCTCAGTGTCTATTTTAAAGAGAAGACAAACATTCAGTGGACTAGTTAATGAATAATACTTATGATCTACGAATGTTGGACTTTCTATCGTAAAAGTTCTCCCACTATTTTATCAAAACAATTACCCCTTCAATTGTTCGGGAAACTCTATTTCCTATTAGGTCTTTACGTCCCAGCGGCCATTAATTGCACCCACGACTCGTGGTCACTACACAACCTTCAAGCTATTTTGCCTCGATTTTCGCACTTATCTAGCACTGCTACATCATAAGTGTTACTAATCGTTAAGTCTAACTCATCAATCATGATGAGCAACGGGCCCAGTCATGAACTCCCCGTAACTGGTTATAGGTCGATATTCGCATCCCGACCAGTCCTCACCCATGTCGAGTTCAGTTAAAAATAGAAGTCAAGGAATTTCGCGTGTTGTCCCTTTCTTCGACTCGGGTGCCAGACTCGGGATCACCTCTATCGATAAGTAGACAACATACGCTAGTCCCTATTGATGGAAGGCTTGGATTTATATAAATACTTCATTTTATTTTAACCCAATATGACTTAATATTTAATTCAAGGGGGGATTTACTGGTTTGAAAGTTTAAGGCAACTCTCTCGAGATCTCACCGCTTCGCTTATGAATTATCTTATTTATGATCTAATATTCTAGCGCGTATTACCATACAAGCCAAATAAAAGAAGTAATAAATAAATAAACCTAGCATGCATTTCTGACACAAAAATGTTTTCGATCGGGAGCCACCTATGCTTGGGCCATCATTGAGCCAATAATGTTGGCCCAATTGGTCTATCTAATGGGTTCTTAATGGGCTTAGGCTATTACATTGATAACCAAGCATACTTGGCCTTCATTGTCCAATGGGCTTCCTCGTTGCATGTAATGGGCCTCCATCCTAAAATATTTAATGTAAAGCCCTAATCTATTACATTGGCACAAAAATGCCCAAATAAAGGCTCGCAGGCCCAACAAAAAACCAAAACAAAATAAACCAATCACATCTAAGGTCCAGGCTCGGCTAAATCGAAAGCCACGTAAACAATTCATGTTAAGCAAAGAAACAAACAAACACATTTACTAGTTTTCTATCTTACTTATATTATTTTAAACGCCTTTAAAATATTTCTCAAGATTCTTACTTTAGTCTCTAATAATTATGGTAATCTATATTCGGATAAACAAAACCATTTTATGCATAAAAACAGAATAAAAAAATTTCAACTTTTGAAAATTGCAATTCGGCCCTCCAACTTTTGGAAATTGCAATTTGACCCCTGAAGTTTTGGAAATTACAAATTAACCCCAAATTTGAAATTGGGCAGAGGACCAAAAATAAAAAAATTATTTCCAGAAAAATTTGAATTTGCAATTCAATCCCTACAGTTTTTGATATTCATAAAAACAGCCCCAAAACTTTCGGTATTTACAAAACAGCCACAAATTCAAAAGTTTCCAGAAAATTACAATCTGTCCAGAAAACTTACAGTTTGCACAATATCAATTTCAATCCAATTTTCCAAAAATTTGCTAATCGCAAAAATAGCCCTTTATTTTCAGAAAACACAAAATTGGCCCCAAAACGTTTTTATGCAATTTTACCCAAAATCTGATCTAACCATAACAAGTAAGAATCAATAACACGAATATAACATGCAATACAATAAGGCAATCAAATTATTCAAACCTTTTCTTATGAGAGTTACGAATATAACATGCAATACAATAAGGCAATCAAATTAGTCAGGACGTTAAAAGCAGCAGAATTTAATTTTTTTTTAAAATAATCCAATCAAGATCTTTACTCATCTAGTCATACAAAAATGATTTTACACAAAAAACAAAACTAACCATAGGGGGTTTTAGAATTTACCTCACCACTGGAACGGTGGTGGTTTTTCTCCGGTCTTCTTTCAGAACTGATGAATTTGGTTCGTGAGAAGCACCCCAAGCATTGTGCCTCTAGCGGTGTCCACATCAACTGGATTGAAGCAACTCCTTTGAATCCATAGGCTCAGAACTAGGATCCAAAAGTTATCAGACAGGAAGAAGGAGAAAACAATTGCATAAACCTTGTAGAATTCTACAGGGTTTTGCCGAACCTCAAGGAGAAGAGAGGTGGCGGCTATTTTCAGATTTAGAGAGAGGGGGCGGCTCCTTCTTGTGTGTTAGGGTTAGGGTTTTGGTGTCCTACTCCTTATTTATAGATAAGGAGTCTTGTCCTAATGTGATCTAGTCCAACTAGGAAACTTAAAGCCCATTTACTTATGGCCTTTATTTGTTTCATAATGGACTTAGATCCCCTTTTAATTAATTAAACCCATTTAATTAATTCAGCCCGTTTAATTAATTAATACAAGTAATCAATTAAATTAATTCCTCTCTTATTAATTAACCCTTTAATTAACTAGTTTTCTTCTTCAAGAATTAACACTTTAATTCTTAAATATTTTGATTTAACTCTTTAAATCAAACTTTCCTTGTATGATTTGTTGCAGTCCAATTGTATTGTGTGTGACCCTCTAGGTTCACCATCAATTGGCCGCGGGCCCACGACTTTTGTCATTTAATTTGCGAGCTTATTAATTGCTCCGATTAATTGAATACCTTTAATTAACCACTCAATAATTAATCTTCTTATTGATTCATGATTATCCACACCTCATGGTCAATGTCTAGCCAGAAGCCCATGAGGCCCAACTTCAGGTGAATTGATCTCATTGAACCTCACCTCTTATAAGTACCATGTACATACGGTCCTTCTATCGACTTAATTTCCCGATCGAGACCTAGGGTGTGTGAATTGATCGGCACCTCTAATTATCTCGATAACTATACTTTCGAATTCTCGATAATGATTCCAGTGTGACTACTAAATTTGGAAACCCCTTTCCAAAATTGTCACCAACTATGGCCATATGTTTCTCGGAATCTATTATCTAAGAATGTATAAGAAATTCTCTTAACACACTACGTTGAGTCAGTAGATCCCATATTGATGCTATCCATTCGTATACATGACTATACGCACCCAACTTAGGCACACAATGGTCAAGTGACCGGCACCTAAATCTAAGTATGCACACCCATGCACCAAATTCGCCCTAGCACCTCAAGTCTAAGGACTAAATCGTACACTATTATAAGTTTGAGAAACATCCCATCGCTGATGTGTGTCAGCGCTTCCACAATGGGTTTCTCTGTTTGGGTCGTTCGATGCGTTCGATCTCCTATCGAAACACCTACTCACATGCCCTAGCATCAAATGCCTTGCTCATGGAACGCTACAAATTCACTTCATGTGAATCATGCATATTTGTACAAGTCTCTGCGATTCCTTCGATACCCCGTCTCATTCGGTATCTATGACTTGGAACAGTTTTAAGATCACGACCTTAGAGACTGTTTCATGATTGCACTCATACTGAAGTGAATCGCCCCATAGTCTATTGTGATATAAGGATTTCATCCAATCGCTTAAGTGATTCGCGAGAGATGAAGTTGGCCATTGTTTGATATACATACCATAAACAAACAAGCGTATTAAGTCAATTATACTAGAGAAAGATTAAGATAGTTCTAATACAAGCTAAATATATTGGCTTGCAGGGCACTATCAGTCTTTATATGTTACAACCAATTTGGTATTTAAGGAAATAAGTTCGATTGACATGCTTCTTACAATGTGGTTGAATAGTAATGATTTCGAGTTAAGTGATATGGCAAGAAAATGAAGGAGAAGTACGACAAATATTAGGGGTCATTTAATGAACAAGATCTTATATTTTGCAATGATTCTTGATCCTCGTCGTAAGTGGGCGTACTTGGAGTGTTTATATGACAAAATGTATCCTAAAACTTTAGCAAGTGGCATTGATACTCCAAAAAGTGAACAAATGAAAGTACTAGCGTTGCAAGGTTTTAAGGAGTTGTTTGATGAGTATGCTAGACTTTATGCCAATACTATTCAATCAAACCCTAATTCAAGAGAAAATGGTGAGATTTCATCCCAAAATTTGAGTGGTGAAGAAAGGGAAAGATTGTCCGAATTGAATAAATACTTGAATGAGGATTGTGAACATGGTGTCATGGACTTTAATATCTTGCGATGGTGGAAAGTTGAAGCTCACAGATTTCAATTCTTTCCAAAATGGCTCGTGATATTTTGACGGCTCATGTTGGATTCAGTAGGAAAAACGACCATTTAGGCAGTGGAAAACAAAAACTTTTAAGGGTAAAGTTATAATCGATAAATTAACTTTTATATATATATAATTGATAAATTAACTTTAGAATAAAGTTATACCTGATCCATGCAAATCCAAGCTCGGCAAAAGCGTAGATGTACTTTCTCCTTTCTTTTGCACATTGATCCCAAGCTTTATTTAACACACCACGTGTTGTGCCTCTACAAGTTGATACACCACAATATCACGAAAACCTTGATAATACTAATCGGCTAGAACATATATTTTATCAAGATCTAAACTAGAGAACAAAAGATAAGGAAAACTGAAATCTCTTTCTTAGATCTATATCTCTTATTATGTGTGATATGATATATATTCACATAACGTATAGGCTTCTAACTCTCTATTTTTTTACATGGGCTAGGACCCTTTAATTGGAAGATCAAGTCTAATAATTAATTAATGGCACAATCACTTTAATTAATTATGGTCCTATTTAATTTTTCAATTAAATAGTCCAACTAATTAATTGATATGGACTATGCTAGCATCACAGCCAAGTATTACAGCCCAAAATCACAGCCCATAACATAAATTTGCATAAAAAACTCATAACTAATTATCAAATAAAAATAAATCTTATTTATAAAATAAACCCTAAACCATAAACACTAAAACCCTAGACCCATAAATCCTAAACCCTAAATTTAAACCCTAAAACCCTAGACCCTTAAACCCTAGACCCTAAAATTCTAAACCTTAAACCTAAATTAAATATTATGTCATAAACTCTAAATTCTAGGCATTGCAAATACTTTTAAATTATGAGTTTATAATTTTATTGTAATTTTCGAGATATTTTATATTCAAATATTGATAAATGGCAAATTAACATTTGAAAAGTAACGAGTTATTTTTTATATGAGTAATATCGTATAATTTAGGTGTTCTTTTATAATTTTTGAAAGTTGACATATTTATATTCAAATATTGGTGAATGTTCAATTATCATTTGGAAAGTACTGAATTATTTTTCATTTGAGTAATATCGAAAAAATTTGGTCTCTTTTGTAATTTTTGAAAGTTGATTGGGTCGTTAATAGATTAAAAAAATTATTTCAAGAAACTTGTTAAATAGGTAACAGGTAACACAACTAACTTTAAATACATAAAATATGGGCTGTACAAAGGGCTTTGAAACTTTGGGCTGTGATATAATCATTTTCCAATTGATATCTTATTCAATAAATTAGACTCTAAGCCTATTTAATTAAATATTTATTTCTATAATTAATAAATCCAATTCAATTAATTAACTTATAAATTAAATTTCGATTTAATTTATAAACTTGATCCAATCCAATTGGATCCCACCCTGGTCTAATTGGGTCGACCCAATCGATCTATTTATTCTTTATTTCCTTGTTTTCACTTCATGTGTATTGTGTATGCCCTCGTAGATTCACTGCATAATTGGTCGTGAGTTATAATTAAATATTCATTTAATTATGCGAGTATGACATACTCAAAATCCATCAAACACTCTGTCGACTGATCATTCCAAAATTAGCATCCCTGCAAATTTGAGTATTCTCCCACACTCCATAGTCGATGTCTAGCCACAACCCACAAGCCCGTAGAAGCCAATCACTAGTGAATTAATTCAGTGAACCTTTAATCATTTACAATTACCATAAACGATATGATCCCTCCATTTGTCGATCTCCCAGTCGAGACTAAGAGCTTTGGATTTCTCATCGTTTCCTTTCCTTCGTCTCGGCGTTATGTATTTTGACCTCGAAGCTATTCCCTTTGACTCAATATTTATGAGCTACTTTCATTCGCGCTTCGCACGCCCTATCTATCCGCGGACGGGTAGGGGCTTATCTAAGTGATTCGCTCTTTCTTTTTTTTTGGCCGTGCCTAGTGAAAGCAAGAAATCCTTTAAGCAAAGACTTCGAACTTGAGAGATGGGCAATTGGATTAGCTATCTTGCGCGAAGGGTGGAGCGTATGATAAGCGAGCGATCAGGGCTAACTCAAATATAGAGCTCAGAGTCCTCTTGTTTTTGATAGGTGCCCCTTTGCCCCTGACATCTTCCTGGGTTGGCAGTACTTTCTAAAATACGAGGTCTCCTGGCTGAAATTCCCGGGGGCGAACCCTTTTTCTTATTATTATTTATTATCGATCTCAACCGGGAACAGAGACAAGGAAGCCCATTGAGAATTCATAGGGGAAGAACTGCAATAAAGTTGTCATCTACATCGGGTTTTACTGGAATTCGTTTCTTACACAGATTCATAGAAGGAATTCTCAACCTATCAAGTTGGGTAAATGAATCATTCGTTGATGACATGAACCTGCATAAGAGTTCTCATATACCCAACGTGAACCCACGAAGAACTTCTGGTAATCTCCAGTCAGTCGGAATTCACCTCAAAAGTGTACAAGTTCTCGCACCAGATAAACCCTATCACCTCAAGTAATAAAGATCGTTCCTTGTATACTGTTGCAAATAGAAATAACTTCCACCCTGATATGCGACTACCGCTTCCATAGTGAGTTATTTCCTAGTTGGGGTATTCAGTGCACTTGCCTTCCCAGCAAGTCACTCACTTCTGTGTATCGACTGTTGCAGTCACGCTTGTGGACTCCAGCATCCTCCAGTTCATCGGAGTATACACATCAGTAAGAGTCTAATTGAATTCAGTGATGTCCTATCTTAAATAGATTCTACGACTCTTGAATATATTCTAGATAAGGCCTTAGAGATCAGTCCACAAGTTATCCCATAGTCCCGTAATCCAATGACTTCTATCATGATGCTTAGATAATTATTACATAAGATAAAGATGACCACTATGAATAAGGTGCATTTATTAATCTAAATGGTAAAATTGCAGAAAACGTCCCAAACTAATTAGTGATTTTGGATTTTCGTCCCAAACTATATTATCTCGCCGAATTTCGTCCCGCAATTTAATATTTATTTGAAATATCGTCCCAAACAATTGCTAATTTTGATTTTTTGTCCCAAACTATATCAACTCACCTAATTTCGTCCCATAATTTGTCATTTTGTATGAATTTAGTCCCAAATTAATGAAAATGACGGTTCAATCTTGTAACTAATTTGGGACGAATTCTACAATATTATAGAATTATTCATGTTAAAATTTACCACGTTATGACACGTAAACAACCATGTGATAATTTAACGGCAAATGCGCAATTTCCGTCTTATAATTAACAGTGGGACGATATTCCAAAAAAATTATTTAATTACGGGACGAAATTCACCAAATTTAATGGTTTGGGACGAAAATCTAAAATTAGTGATTAGTTTGGGACGATTTTTGCAATTTTGCCAATCTAAATTGAATAGTTCCTTATTTATTACAATAAATAGCAGCCATACAGTTGGCTTGCCGGACACTATTTCTATCAATCTGTCACTTATACTAAAGCCAACATCCTATGTTCTTGAGTCCCATCTTGTACAAATGTTTCTCGAATGTCTTTTGAGTCAATAGCTTCTTCCGGGTCTGCCATATTTTCTTTCGAGTTGATACGTTCCATCTTTATGTCTCATCTACCAATGATATCCCTTATAAAATGGTATCGTCTCAATACGTGCTTGGATTTTATAAGATATCAGTTCGTTCGCTTGCGAGATAGCTCCATTATTATCACAAAAGTAGTTGATGAGGGATATCCCGTACTATCCCAAAATAGCAATTATCCTTCATCTTGGCACCACATTATGATCTACACAAGCCGATTTCCGATCTCTAAAGCTTCAATGATTTAGAACTGCTTCTCCGTTCTAAAAGGTATCGAGCTACAACCTGGGCCTGGGCTTTTGGACCGAGGCATACTCTAATGCAGATGGACCACCTAGTCCCACCATACACCTATATAAATCAAGTGCATTTAATGACATTGGCCACGCATCCGAAGATACCTTGCTCGGACTAGAACGTTAGGATTTTAATACAACTATTGTAGCTACGACATCCTGTAGTACTCGAATAGACTTTGTAATATACTATCTTTGAGATCGGAATACAATATATATATACATACCTTCATTTCCTTTTTCTAGCTTTATTTCCTAAAACGAATTTAGGCTAAATCAGTTGGCGCTCACCGTGGAATCTGTTCGAGTATTAGATCGAAATATGCCAGCTACACAGAGAAATACCTACAATCGGGAAGCTCGAGGCGATAGGCAGCCATCCGTTCAGTCATATGTTGTTGTGATGTGACGGCCCGAGCCCCCAGGTTAGGTCCGACGTGGATCCACCCCCGAGTCCGGGTCCGTGTTTGGTGATCACAACCAAAATTTGACCAGAAATTTTTTTTTAAACAACACAGTAATTCGAATCATAATACATGAATAACAACATAAAACCCGGTACATTGCGATATGTAGGAGCGGACTCAAAATACAACATAAGCGCAACCGCGCATTAACCACAGGGATCCAAACACTACTTAGTCTTTACATACTTAATCATAATTAATACATACTAATACATAACATAATAAGATTCAAAAGATAACATGACGACCCACGAAGACCGACAAACAGGATCTCGGAGACGAACACCAACTCTAGACATCAGACCCTAGGATACCTGTATCTAAAAAGAAGTAAACGGTAATGCGTAAGTTGGTCGTCCAACTTAGTGAGGCTGTAGTGCACGTGTGTGCGTGTAGTGTATGAATATAGCATAATACATGTGTGCATATTTAATACAGTAATTAAATGCATGTAATATCAATTTAACAGTTAAACAAATAACTGAAGGTTGCTGATGCCGTCCTCCTCTTACCCTCCAATTCATATTCGTGAAAACTACCACCGAACACTCCAGTAAGGTGCGACCATACATTACAGTGCGCATTGACGTCAAATGCCAGAAGTTTGACATTCACTCCCCAAGTGTAACCTCCACACTTGGTTCGTTAAGCGGGTCTACGGTGGATCGAGGTAACCCTCCGGCCCTTACCTTCCGGGTTATCCACGATTCCGCACACCAAAATAGGGCCCACATAGAAATAACAACCAATCCAGTACAGTAACAATTCAGTAACAGGAAATCTATAAACAACTCAATAGCAGTTCAACATACAATATCAATTACTCATAAGCACATAGGCATAAGTAATAATTCAACGTGTAGGTCGCCTAGCAGCCGAGTTCTTTATGTTATCATACATCACATGCTTGTTCGTTTAGGAACTAAGTTACCTACTAGCATATTTAGACTTACACACAAGTAACACACAACACTCACCCGTGCTGCTTAGGTTTCTTGAACGAAAAGTAAAGCGTCCTCGGTTCCTGTACATATGTATGTAACGACTTAGAATCCAGCCATAATACAAGCACCTAATTAGCGACTAAAGAAATGCTTTAGTCGAACATGCATATGAATCGTGATTGCAATCTAAGTCACGATTAAAACTTGAACATTTAGGTCCGGTTTAATGGTTTCAGGTTTGTTCGGGTTGCGTGGTAACATAGCCACGAAAGTTAACTTGAACTTAGTCATTTAAGGTGAATTTAAAATTTATTTATAATTTTAGCTTAAGTTATCTCTTTCAAGAAAATTTACGTAATAAGTTATATTTGGAAATCTTTTTATTATTAATATTTTAAAATTAAACTTTACTCGACAATTTGTAACTCTTTTATTATATGTAGTAATTTATTTTTTTGGAATTATTCATCTTTTTCTATTTATATTTTTTTATTTTTATTTATTTATTCTTGAAAACTTATTATCCAAAAACTATTTTATTTTATTTATGAAATTAATTATTTCCTGAAAATAATTATTCAAATTATTTACTAATTTTCTTTATAAAAATAATGTTCAAGATTAATTAAAATTATATTATTCATTTTATTTTTTTATTTTCGAATTTATTAAATTCAGAAAATATTTAATCAAAAATATATTATTTTATTTATTTTCCAAGAATATTATTCAAAATTATTTTATTTTCCTTAATTAATAATTTATGTCTCCTTGAAATTATTTTCATTTCAAAACTTTTATTTAATCATGATCTTATTCGGAAAATAATTTATTATTAATAATATTTTTTTATCTTAAATTATTTAAGTAATTTATTTATTTCCGAAAATTATTTTAATTATTATTTTCAAATTTTTATTTAAATAGTTATTCAAATTATATAACCTTATTTAATTTTATTTTTTGAAATTAATTTTAGACAAATATTCAAGTATAAACATCAAAATTATATTAAATTTTACAAACTTTATTTTTCAGAATTAAATTTTTAAATTTATTTTTTTAAGAATTATTTATCATCATCATTTTTTTTTATTTTACTTAGAAATTTTGAATTTAATAATTAAACTTGATTTATAAATTCATTAATTTTGAATTTTATTAATTCCAGAAAATTACATATAAATTTTATTATTATTAATTTTCTTTCTTTCTTTCTTTTCTTTTTCTTTTTCTTTTTTTTTTTCTTTTTTTATGGTCAGCCCACTTATTGGGTAGGACAGGCCCATTAAATGGGCATGTTGTTCTGTTGCAAGTTGCAACAGGCCCAGAATGGGTCTGTTGCAATTTGCAACAGAACAAACAAAAACAACAAAAAGCCACGGTCACTGCTCTGGCAATGGCCGGTGGTTGCTTGCCGGCGGTGGGGTGGCTCCGGCCAATCCCACCAGAAAATGCACAAGAGATCAATTTTTTTTTTTTTTGCATAAAATACCCAAACAAGATAACACAATCATCTTAAAAAAAAACCCCAAAGTTTTCATAAATTTCATATATTTTCATAGACATTTATATATTATTCAAGATCCATAATATAGCAAACATATATGTTCTCATAGTCAAATCTTTAAGTATTTTTATGAACAAAACATGGTTCTTTCAACAATCACAAAAAGTCCCCCCCCCCCCTTTTTTTTTTGAACATGCATTAACATAGAACTATTTAAACATCGAATATCCTAAAATTAAAGAAACCCATTATTTATATCTTCAAGATATTTCTAGATTAATAAGCATAAATTTCTAAGCTATTTCACACAAAATAACCATACTAAAGGGGATTTTTGAACATTCTTACAAGCTTCCAAGTTAGCCTTTTCCTTTTACCGGTTCACGGCGGTGGCATAGGCGGTGGCGGCGGAAGCGACGGCAGCAGCAGTGGCTCGCGGCGGCAGCGGTGGTGGTGGTCCGTCGGGAGGTGGTGGTGGTGGTGGTGTTTTCTCCTACTCTCTATATAATTTCACGAACCCTTCACTTTCTCTCTAACTTTCTCTCTAACCCTCTCCAATTTACTCCAAGGAAATGAATGGTGTAGGGGAGACACAAAAATCTGATTTAGGGAGCTAATATAGAGGGTAGTGGAGTGTGTGAATGGAGAAAGAAGGTGGAGTGTTTGAATGGAGAAATGGGTATGGTCTCTCCCTGCCATAGCTGATTTCTTGGCTTACCAAGGAGAAGAAATCATGGCCTGCTCAACCAATGGAGGAGAAGGGGCGTTTTTGCACTTTTGACCCCTAAAATTTTGAAAAGTGCAAAATGACCCCTAAATAAAAATATTTCGCACACTTTAGTCCAAACTAATTACAAAATGACCCCAATATTTTTAAAAGGCAATACATGTTTTCTAAATTATTTCTAAGTCCAATATTCCATAAGAAATAATTTATGTATTTAACATAGCCGAAAAAGAGTTTACTTTAACTTTAAATCACATTAGCATATAAAATTGGATATTAATCCAATTAAATTACAACTAAAGGACCAAAAAAAAATCTCGGGTATTACAATCCTTCCCCCTTAAAGAATTTCGTCCCCAAATTCAAATTTGAGGTTCGAAGAGTTCTGGGTATTGCTGACGCATCTGCTCTTCCGGTTCCCAAGTAGCTTCCTTAATGCTTTGACTGCGCCAAAGAACTTTCACTATTGGAATCTTCCTTTTTCGTAATTCTTGGAACTTCTTATCCAAAATACAAATAGGCCTCTCAATGTACGATAGACTCTCTTGGAGTTGCAAGGGTTCGTAGTCTATCACACGTGACGGGTCCGGTAAATACTTCTTCAAGAGTGAAACATGGAACACGTCGTGTATCCCTCCGAGGTTTGCTGGCAGCTCCACCTTGTACGCTACACTCCCAATTCTTTCCAAAATCTTGAAAGGTCCGACATACCGAGGATTGAGCTTTCCTCCTTTTCCATGTTTGATAAGACCCTTCTTAGGTGAAACTTTAAGAAACACCTGATCACCTACCTCAAATTCTAGAGGTTTACGACGGGGATCGGCATAACTCTTCTGGCGACTCTGAGCAGCTAGCATCCTTTTCTTAATTACCGATACAATATCAATTGCTTCCTGAATCAAATCAGGTACTCCCTCAACCGTGATGACCAAAGTTTGGGATTTATGCTCATCCAAATCCCAGTGGATCGGAGATCTGCACTTTCGACCATATAAGGCCTCATAAGGCGCCATCTGAATCGTCGACTGAAAGCTATTGTTATAAGCAAATTCTACTAGTGGCAGATTCTTGTCCCAACTTCCTTTGAAATCAAGGGCACAAGCTCGAAGCATGTCTTCAAGAATTTGAATAGTCCTTTCTGATTGACCATCTGTCTGTGGGTGTGCTGTAGTGCTAAATTGAAGTTTCGTACCCAGAGCTTCTTGAACCTTAGTCCACAGCCTTGATGTAAACCTAGGGTCACGATCAGAAGTTATATCCCTTGGTACCCCGTGTAATCGAACAATTTGATCTCGATACAACTCCGCAAGTCGCTCGACAGAATACTTAACATTAACGGGGATAAATTGGGCTACCTTTGTCAGTCTATCGACAATAACCCAAATGGAGTCATGTTGTCCACGGGTTCGCGGCAAACCAGTCACAAAATCCATCGTTATTGATTCCCATTTCCATTCGGGTACCGGTAATGGTTGCAGCAACCCTGAAGGTCGCTGGTGTTCTGCTTTCACTTGTTGACAGACTAAACATCTTGCCTCGTAATCCGCCACATCTTTCTTCATACCGTCCCACCAAAAATGAGCCTTCAGATCCTGATACATCTTGTTTCCTCCTGGATGAATGCTATACCGAGAACGATGGGCTTCCTCCAAGATTTTCTCCTTTAGCCCAGTATCCATGGGGACCCACAACCTCGCCCGAAACCTGAGAACTCCTTCAACATCCACGTTAAAAGGTGAATCAACTATTTTTGGGATTGATTCTTTGATTTTTCCGATCTTTTCATCTAGTTGTTGAGCCGATGCAATCCGTTTGAGTATGCCCGGTCTCACTAGCAAACCGGCGAATAAGATTCCCATCTTAACTTCCTCTGGATTCCAACAACAAAGACTTTCCAACATTCTCCACTCTCTTGCCATAAGGTGAGACACGTTGATCTTTCGACTCAACGCATCCGCTACCACATTTGCTTTGCCGGGATGGTACTGAATTGTACAATCATAGTCGTCCAAGAATTCCATCCAGCGTCTTTGTCTCATATTCAGCTCCTTCTGAGAGAATAAATATTTTAGGCTCTTGTGATCTGTGAACACCACAAATGACACCCCATAAAGGTAGTGCCTCCATTTGCCCAATGCAAACACTACCGCGGCCAATTCCAAATCATGGGTCGGATAGTTCCTCTCGTACGGCTTCAACTTCCTTGAAGCGTAAGCTATTATCTTGCCGTTTTGCATTAGGACGCATCCCAAACCTTCTTTCGATGCGTCGGTGTAAACCATAAAGTTTTCTGACCCATCAGGTAAAGCCAACACCGGCGCAGTCATCAATTTCTTCTTCAACTCCTGGAAGCTTGCCTCACACTTCTCGTTCCAATCGAA
Source organism: Penstemon eatonii (assembly GCA_038501285.1). NCBI lineage: Eukaryota > Viridiplantae > Streptophyta > Magnoliopsida > Lamiales > Plantaginaceae > Penstemon > Penstemon eatonii. The sequence goes on along the minus strand of CM076710.1, from coordinate 32,014,804 downwards.
TGGAACTTTCATCTGAGTTAGCTTTGTCAAAGGCGAGGCTATCTTCGAGAAATCCTGAATAAACCTACGATAATACCCACCCAGACCTAAGAACTCCGAATCTCGATCATTGTCTCTGGCCTCTTCCACTCAGTAACCGCTTCAACCTTAGATGGATCGACCGCTATCCCATCTCCTGAAATAATGTGCCCCAGAAAGGCAACTCTATCTAACCAAAATTCACACTTGCTGAACTTTGCGTACAATTTATGTTCACGCAAGGTTTGGAGCACCTTCCGAAGATGAGCCTCGTGTGCTTGCCTAGATTTCGAGTAGATCAATATATCATCGATGAATACTACAACAAACTGATCTAAAAATGGCTTGAAGACTCTATGCATTAAATCCATGAAGACGGCAGGGGCATTCGTGAGGCCGAAAGGCATCACGACAAACTCAAAGTGTCCATATCGCGAGTTAATGGCCGTTTTCGGTATGTCTTCCTCCTTAATCTTTAGCTGATAGTACCCTTGCCTTAAATCCAACTTTGAGTATACCAGAGATCCTTGTAGTTGATCGAACAACTCTTCGATGTGCGGCAGAGGGTATTTATTCTTGATAGTCACACTATTCAGATCACGATAGTCGATGCATAGTCGCAACGAACCGTCTTTTTTCTTCACGAACAAAATAGGGGCACCCCACGGAGACGAACTAGGTCTGATAAATCCTTGCTCCAACAACTTCCTGAAGTTGAGCTTTTAGCTCCTTAAGCTCGGCGGGGGCCATGCAGTATGATTTCTTCGCAACCGGTGTCGTTCCTGGTACGAGATCAATTGTGAATTCCACTTCTCGATCTGGTGGTAGAGTCGTAAGTTCTTCCGGAAAAACGTCTGCGAACTCTGCCACCACGGGTACCTCTTTTAAATTAACTTTATCCTTCGGCTTGTTGATGAGGTAAGCGATAAATCCTTGTCCGCCCTAGCATAATTCCTGACGAACTTGGGCCGCGGACAACAACGGAACCTTTGGGGCTTTCCGAACACCCCAAAAACAAACATCTAGTTTTTCGGGGGTAGAAAGTGTTACGGTTCTACATCGACAGTCTAAACGGGCAGCATGTGTGGATAACCAATCCATCCCCAAAATTACATCAAAACCTTGGATCGGCAACGCGATTAAATCAGCAGGAAACACCCTCTCCTCGATCCTAACCTCACATGCTTTGTAAATCGAACTCGTTATGAACGAGGTTCCTAATGGAGTATGAACCTCTAACTCATAGGGTAAACTTACTACTTTACTCATTAGTTTCTTACTATAGGAAGGTGTTACGAATGAATGAGATGCACCAGAATCGAATAACACTTTACATAAATGCCCGAAAACATAAAGTGTACCTTCCACAACATCGTTTGCATTAGGATCTGACAGCTCCTCCCCCTCCATAGCAAAAGCTCGTCCAGGCACCCTCGGCTTTGGTGATCTCCCAGCCTGGGACGATCCTCCACATGCTGGAATAGGCGCAGGAGGTGCCTTGGGGCAATTTTTGATAAAATGATCCTGAGCCCCACACCTCAGGCACTTGCCAGTCTTTTTCCAGCATTTGAGTTCTCCATGCCCCTTCAGTCCACAAAAGGTACAAGCTCCATCTGGTGTCTTCCCAGGAGCATTCTGTGGCCGGTTGTGCTGCTGATGGCCCTTTGGATTCCTTGAGCTTGATTGACCAATTCTTGGTGTTTTTCTTGCATTCCTTCCTGATTGCCAGTTTGTCTGAGGAGGCCTCGACCTCTTTTCTGGAAACTGCATAGCATTCAGCTCTATCAACCCATTCTCAATGCGAGTGGCTCTCTCCACTGCTTCAATGTAAGTGACAATGTTGTGAGAGAGAAGTGCACGCTGGAGTTCCGGCCTTAGGCATTTGATGAACCGTCGTGTGCGACGAGGATCATCAGTCATCAAATGGGGAGCATAGCGGACGAGTCGGGAGAAAACAACTTCAAATTGAGGAACTTTCCTGTTTCCTTGCCTTAAAGCATTAAATTCCTCCTCACGTTGTTCACGAACCACAGGGGGAACATATTTGTCATTAAATTCCTTCACAAAATTTTCCCAAGTCCTCGCAGTTTGGTCCCTATCCCAAACCATCTCCCTCGTCTGCCACCAGGACCTAGCAGTATCCTCAAAGCGATAAGTAGCCAACGAAATCTTTGGAGTGTCCGAGTAGTCCAAGGGGCGAAAAATATTTTCAATTTCAGCCAACCAAGCCTCAACTTTTCGATCATCAGGTTCCCCAAGGAACTTGGGTGGTTGGAACCACAGAAAACGTTCCAAAAGTCTGGTCTAAGGCAGGCGGTGCCGGGGGTGTAGGCACGGCTTGCGCAACGCCTTGCAGTGCTTGGGTAAACCCAGCCAAGGCGACGATGATCCGCTCTGCCTGGTCAACAGGTGGTGCTGCTGGTGGAACTACCGGTGCCCCTTCAGATTGGTCAGAGGGAACCCGACGTCCATCACAGCTATCAGCTCGATTTCCTGCCATTCTGGACATCGAAAGTAGCTCATTAGGGAAATATAACCAATCATACACATATTACCACTACAAGGCCAATAACCACATAAAATTAAAACATAATATCATAATAGGCAAACCGTCAAAACAAAGTACAGCCAAAACGGCACAAAAGAGTCAAAATATGTCTAGCATACCACATAACACATAAACAAAAGTCAAAATGACTTCACTACTACAACATAATAAAAGGTAGTCCTAAATGCCTCTCAATCCTACTCGTCTTCAGCACCATTCCCTAGGACCTCCTCACTGGGGTCCTCCTCCTCATCCATAGGGTCTGCAGCAGCTTCTGCCTCCATATGAGGGCGTTCCTCCTCGATCAGTGTTCTATTATCTGTCTCTATCTCGTCAGCTAGGGCCCTCAACCCTTCTATAACCTTGGCGGACTGCAGCACCCTACGGTTCCTGATGACCCGAAGCTCCTGCAAGCGGAGTTCCATGGCATCGGCTCTATCATTGGCGTCTTGGGCATTGATGTCCGCCATCAAAGCAAGGTCAACATACCGATCACGATCAGTCTCTAACTGGTGAACCACACGGTTCGGGTAATGGCCTCGAAGCTGTCCATTATCGCGACGCCCAGGGGTCCAAGTAGGACGATAGATCCTACGAGGTCTAGAGCGGCGAATAACTAGGGGATGAGGTGCCGAATCATCACTAGCAAGGCCATCATTGGGCCTACGGATCCCCCATATATCTGCGAATGACTCTACTCCTTTGTCCAACGCTCGAACTACGGCTACCCTGGCTCGACATCCTATCATACTCATAAGATAAGAACAACCACTTATCATATAATAATTACACATAAAGACTAAGAATGCAGTTAAAACACGACACAAGATACGACTTCCGAGGATCCATAACCTGACTTAAAAGCCTAAGCTCTGATACCACATGTGATGACCCGAGCCCCCGGGTCAGGTCCGACGTGGATCCACCCCCGAGTCCGGGTCCGTGTTCGGTGATCACAACCAAAATTTGACCAGAATTTTTTTTTTTAAACAACACAGTAATTCGAATCATAATACATAAATAACAACATAAAACCTGGTACACTGCGATATGTAGGAGAGGGCTCAAAATACAACATAAGCGCAACCGCGCATTAACCACAGGGATCCAAACACTACTTAGTCTTTACATACTTAATCATAATTAATACATACTAATACATAACATAACAAGATTCAAAAGATAACATGACGACCCACGAAGACCGACATACAGGATCTTGGAGACGAACACCAACTCTAGACATCAGACCCTGGGATACCTGTATCTAAAAAGAAGTAAACGGTAATGCGTAAGTTGGTCGTCCAACTTAGTGAGGCTGTAGTGCACATGTGTGCGTGTAGTGTATGAATATAGCATAATACATGTGTGCATATTTAATACAGTAATTAAACGCATGTAATATCAATTTAACAGTTAAACAAATAACCGAAGGTTGCTGATGCCGTCCTCCTCTTACCCTCCAATTCATATTCGTGAAAACCACCACCGAACACTCCAGTAAGGTGCGACCTTACATTACAGTGCGCATTGACGTCAAATGCCAGGAGTTTGACATTCACTCCCCAAGTGTAACCTCCACACTTGGTTCGTGAAACGGGTCTACGGTGGATCGAGGTAACCCTCCGGCCCTTACCTTCCGGGTTATCCACGATTCCGCACACCAAAATAGGGCCCACATAGAAATAGCAACCAATCCAGTACATTAACAATTCAGTAACAGGAAATCTATAAACAACTCAATAACAGTTCAACATACAATATCAATTACTCATAAGTACATAGGCATAAGTAATAATTCAACGTGTAGGTCGCCTAGCAGCCGAGTTCTTTATGTTATCATACATCACATGCTTGTTCGTTTAGGAACTAAGTTACAGTTCTGACTCGGCCTACTAGCATATTTAGACTTACACACAAGTAACACACAACACTCACCTGTGTTGCTTAGGTTTCTTGAACGAAAAGTAAAGCGTCCTCGGTTCCTGTACATATGTATGTAACGACTTAGAATCCAGCCATAATACAAGCATCTAATTAGCGACTAAAGAAATGCTTTAGTCGAACATGCATATGAATCGTGATTGCAATCGAAGTCATGATTAAAACTTGAACATTTAGGTCCGGTTTAATGGTTTCAGGTTTGTTCGGGTTGCGTGGTAACATAGCCACGAAAGTTAACTTGAACTTAGTCATTTAAGGTGAATTTAAAATTTATTTATAATTTTTGCTTAAGTTATCTCTTTCAAAAAAATTTACGTAATAAGTTATATTTGGAAATCTTTTTATTATTAATATTTTAAAATTAAACTTTACTCGACAATTTGTAACTCTTTTATTATATGTAGTAATTTGTTTTTGGAATTATTCATCTTTTTCTTTTTCTTTTTCTATTTATATTTTATTTATTTATTTATTCTTGAAAACTTCTTATCCAAAAACTATTTTATTTTATTTACGAAATTAATTATTTCCTAAAAATAATCATTCAAATTATTTACTAATATTCTTTATAAAATAATGTTCAAGATTAATTAAAAGTATATTATTCATTTTATTTTTTATTTTCGAATTAAATTCAGAAAATATTTAATCAAAAATATATTATTTTATTTATTTTCCAAGAATATTATTTAAAATTATTTTATTTTCCTTAATTAATAATTAATGTCTCCTTGAAATTATTTCAAAACTTTTATTTAATAATGATCTTATTCGAAAAATAATTTATTATTAATTAATCTTTTTTTTATCTTAAATTATTTAAGTAATTTATTTATTTTTGGAAATTATTTATCCAAAATTATTTTAATTATTATTTTCAAAATTTTATTTATATAGTTATTCAAAATTATCTAAACTTATTTAATTTTATTTTTTGAAATTAATTTTAGACAAATATTCAAGTATAAATATCAAAATTATATTAAATTTTGCAAACTTTATTTTTCAGAATTAAATTTTTAAATTTATTATTTTCAGTTTTATTATTTTAAGAATTATTTATCATTATCATTTTTTTTAATTTTATTTAGAAATTTTGAATTTAATAATTAAACTTGATTTATAAATTCATTTATTTTGAATTTTATTAATTCCAGAAAATTACATATAAATTTTATTATTATTAATTTTCTTTCTTTCTTTCTTTTTTTTTTTTTTTTTAATGGCTAGCCCACTTATTGGGTAGGAACAGGCCCATTTAATGGGCCTGTTGTTCTGTTGCAAGTTGCATCAGGCCCAGAATGGGTCTGTTGCAATTTGCAACAGAACAGACAAAAACAACAAATAGCCACGGTCACTGCTATCGCAGTTGCCGGTGGTGGGGTGGCTCCGGCCAATCCCACCGGAAAATGCACAAGAGATCAATTTTGTCTTTTTTTTTGCGTAAAATACCCAAACAAGATAACACAATCATCTTAAAAAAAAAAAAAACCCCCCCAAAGTTTTCATAAATTTCATATATTTTCATAGACATTTATATATTATTCAAGATCCATAATATAGCAAACATATATGCTCTCATAGTCAAATCTTTAAGTATTTTTAAGAACAAAACATGGTTCTTTCAACAATCACAAAAAGTCCCCCTTTTTTTTTTGAACATGCATTAACATAGAATAAAATAAAACTATTTAAACATTGAATATCCTAAAATTAAAGAAACCCATTATTTATATCTTCAAGATATTTCTAGATTAATAAGCATAAATTTCTAAGCTATTTCACACAAAATAACCATATTAAAGGGGATTTTTGAACATTCTTACAAGCTTCCAAGTTAGCCTTTTCCTTTTTCTGGTTCACGGCGGCGGCATCAGTGGCTCACTGCGGCAGCGGTGGTGGTGGTCCGTCGGGAGGTGGTGGTGATGGTGGTGTTTTCTCCTATACCCTTCTACTTTCTATATAATTTCTCCTACTCTCTATATAATTTCAAGAACCCTTCACTTTCTCTCTAACCCTCTCCAATTTACTCCAAGGAAATGAATAGTGTAGGGGAGACACAAAAATCTGATTTAGGGAGCTAATATAGAGGGTAGTGGAGTGTGTGAATGGAGAAAGAAGGTGGAGTGTTTGAATGGAGAAATGGGTATGGTCTCTCCTTGCCATAGCTGATTTCTTGGCTTACCAAGGAGAAGATATCATGGCCTGCTCTACCAATGGAGGAGAAGGGCCGTTTTTGCACTTTTTACCAGTAAAATTTCGAAAAGTGCAAAATGACCCCTAAATCAAAAAAATTCGCACACTTTAGTCCAAACTAATTACAAAATGACCCCAATATTTTTAAAAGGCAATATACATGTTTACTAAATTATTTCTAAGTCCAATATTCCATAAGAAATAATTTATGTATTTAACATAGCCCAAAAAGAGTTTAATTTAACTTTAAATCACATTAGCATATAAAATTGGATATTAATCCAATTAAATTACAACTAAAGGACCAAAAAAAAAATATCGGGTATTACATGTGATATATAGAACATAGATCTATACTAATATGACTAATAGGAACTTTGGCATGGGAAACAATGGAAAGTAAATTATAAGAGGAGAAAAATGCTTGACGTTTGTTACACTTGGAACTTAGAAGTGGTTAATTCGACTACAAACAAAGGATACACATGAACTCATAAAAAATTGCGCAACAATAATTATTGTTCTGACATTGATAATATAGCTAACTTTACATTTTACTGAATCATCATATATAAGTGAAAATTTTATGGAGTGGAAAACACGTGTAATTAATATAGTACTTTACACATAAAAAAATACGAAAAATTCTTGTCCAGATCTGATTTGACCAAACTCATCTAATCATATGTCAAGTATATTGCACTTGCTTTTTAATTGATTACTCTTCCAGTTATTTCCTCCAATCGTAAAACAAGCGTATTGCACTAATCATGTATTTATGTTATTTGGCCCAACTGATTTTACCAAGTTTCATGACTTACGGTAATATCAATAAAATATATAATTAACGTGTATTTAAGACTAATCGATCTGTTATTTAGGGCCTGCATAAAATACCCAGGATGATGCAACACCAATTAAAGTACCGTAAGAATAATATTAAGAACATATAGTAAGAGTATCTCAATGTGTAACCCTTATTACAATGCAGGAATTATCTTATATAGTAATCACAATCCCAACAAGGCTATGTTGGTTTTTCCTAGATTAGGCCCAAATAAGCTGAATAATGAGACTGACTATATTTATTAGGGCCAGATAATTGCATTCGAATGGGCTAACAAAAGAACGGGCCGCCCGTGTTAATTCGCCGGAAATGTGGGCCACCCCCTTTATCCAGCCCATTCTAGTTGGAGACCCTCCTGTGCAGTTGTAATTCGCCGGCCCAGATTAACTTTTCTCTATTGATTTTGCCCTTTAATTTTACATAAATTGCTAAATAACCAGGAGAAATTGAACCAAACTCTGAAAATTTTCATTTCACTCTCTCACGTGACATTTCCCCCTTCTTCCCAAGTGAGCACCGACGCCAAAACTCTGAAATTCAAGCATGGAGTTCTTCGCACTTAACTAAAAAACTTAACTAATACTACCACCAATTATCACCCAACCATTGCATATAAAAACAACTCTACGCCCCTAATACACCTTATCACCAGATGTTTCCCCCTTGGTTCCATCTTCAGTGTCATCATCAAACAACTTCCTGCCTTGCATTTCCTTCACCTCATTTACTGGAACAATTGCCCCCTCATTTTTGTCGTCAAACATGTCCTCAATGTCAACATCGCACTCTTCTGGAAACAGGAAAGGGGGAATAAACTCACTTCCTAAAGCCATTGCCACCAATGCCTTATCATCATCATCATCCTCCCGAACGTGAATAGACCACTGAGGACTGCCAGTCAAGTCCCTTGGCAACTTAGTAACACCCTTTGTATCAAGTATGCATTCAAGCATAAGGCACAAGGTGTTACCATTTCTTCTGAAATACTTGAACAGTTCGGGCTCCATCTATAAACAATAAGATGAAAAATAAGTTACGTTATAAACACTCTTTAACAAATAATATTACTAAAATAACTTTTAATAAGTCTAAAAATGCTAAAAAGAAATATTACCTCCCTATTAACAACTTCCCAGTAGGCATCCGTCACGGTGGATTCACAATTCTCTATGTCATAAGTAACTCCGAGGGTATTAAGGAACTTCTTGAAAAACGGTGCCTAATGCGCATCTGTTCCAGCTTTGTCTTCATGGAGTGGAAACTGAACCGGCGTCCAAAACATGTTCCCATGGATTATGCAATTCGTCCGAGGGCTTTCTTCAGATTGTCAACGTCTTTATGATCATTTTCTTTTGTCTCACGCATCAGGAAACACACAAAGTTCCAGTTTTCATCATAAGTCCAGCCATCCTTTTGTATGGGAGACATTTTTTCAAAACAAAGTTCTTTACCACTCAAGAAGTAAATCAGTTTTAGGAGATATAATGAATCAACAATAAAGGGTAAGTCCAATATATAGACTGGATAACTTCACCTTCCAACTTTCCCCATAAATGCTGATATAAAGTGAGGTAGGTATGTATTTAAGGCAACCTTTCAAGTTCTATTATTTACAGCAGATACAAAGTGAATATTTTACTCAACATTTATGAAAGCTTTAAATGACAACAAACATAAACATCTAATTCATATCTTGACTAGGCTATGAAAATGAGCAGTCACTTTCAATGAATGCTACTCAAGCTACAAGACATTGCATAATTTTCAATGGAAAAGTGAAACAACAACAAAGAATTTTGTATCCAAGAATTCTGAAAAATACAACAACAAAATAGAAATCAATAAATATTAAGGTGCCAGTTCTGGAAATGCAATAAACCCCCTAATGTTAAAAAAACAAATTTTTAGGCAGTATCCAAGAATTCTGAAAAATACAACAACAAAATATAAATCAATAAATACTAAGGTGCCAGTTCGATCTGGAAATGCAATAAACCCCTAAATCAATAAATACTAAGGTGCCAGTTCTGGAAATGCAATAAACCCCTAATGTTAAAAAAATAAATTTTTAGGCAGTATCCAAGAATTCTGAAAAATACAACAACAAAATAGAAATCAATAAATACTAAGGTGCCAGTTCTGGAAATGCAATAAACCCCCTGAAAATTTGCAAATAACCCCCTAATGTTAAAAAACTAATTTGATACATGTATCCAAGTATTCTGAAAAATACAACAAAATAGAAATCAATACATAATAAGGTGCCAGTTCTAGAAATGCAATAAACCCCATACAAATTTGCCAATAACACCCTAATGTAAAAAAATCAAATGTTTAGGCAGTATACAAGTTTATGAAAAATATGACAATAAATATGAACTCAATTAAAACCAAAGCGCCAATTCTGGAAATGCAAACACCAAAGAGGAAATATGCAAATAAGCCCCATAATGTAAAAATATTAGTCATACATACATATCTCCCCCCTGCCCATTTCACATTTTGCATAAAATATTCCCCTGGAAAACAAATTTCACATGTTCAGGAAAAGTGAATTATAAACAACAATATACAATTTTACATCTTTAACACATTCAAAGAGCCAAACACAAACTCATATAAGAAGTATCAGGCACCAACACAAACATGGAAATCAATAATCATAAAAAAACTCACATAATGCATATAAGTAGTCCTCCAATATTTGAAAATTTAAGTACCTAAAACTTCAATTAATGAAACATGCAAAAGCCAAATTGTACTTAGGTGAATCCACAATCCACATAAATATTACAGGCCAACTAATACAAAACACAAACTAGAATTTGCTAAATATAAAGCACTTAAAAAGAACCATAGCACAGATCATCGCAAACTTTAATTTACGATGCAATGCCATGTTTTCGTTCTCAAGTTTGGTAATGGAATTAACAAGCCTTTGAATCTCAGTATTCATAGTCATAGTTTCATGCTCTAGACGGGTATTCTCTGTGTGAGCATGATTAACCCGCGAAAACAAACCAGGAATAATGATCCTTGACCTATCACACATTGGTGGATCAACCCATTCAAAGTAAGCACAACGTTCCCCCTAAAAAAATCAGACTAGGGCATATTAATATGTACACAATAAAAAGCACAAACTACACAACCCTGAAATTGCAAATTTTGCGAAACAGAAACCAAATTAATGCAAAAATATAGGAATGATGTATATGAGCAGAAAGTATCCAGCTAAACCTTAGTCACTTGACACCTCCGCCCAAGGTTATCCTTGGTCTAGGATGAGTAGACCTTCACACTAGCTCCACACACACATGGACTTCCGTCTAGAACATGGCTATTGAATGAACGCCTTCGACTAATACTACTCTCACTGGAGTCCATACCTACGGAGTGGAAGAACAAAAAAAATTCGGCCAGGTTTTAAAACCCTAACGTATTCAAATACATACGAAATGGACAAAATAGAAAGAAACTTACCGTATTCTTCATGATGATAGCTAATAACAAACCCTAATCTCACCCTATACAGGAGGAAATTTCGTGGATGAATGGACAAGTAGCTTCGGATCTGCAAGGAATGAGTTCTAGTGTTTCTCCATCGCGGAGGTACAGAGAGAAAAGAGAGAAGGAAATTGTGATTAGGTTTTTTTTTTCATTATATATACAAGAAAATAAACGGCGCAGATTTAAGATGATTTATGAACGGTCGAGATGAAGATGTCTCAGATTTTATCAAGGGAAAAATTGACAGTATACATATCTTACATCCAATTGGGCCAACCGAACTGGGTTGATCTTACGTGGTTTCGTTAGTTCGATCAAGGGTGGGATGTAACACGAAGATAACAATATATAAAAAAAAGGAAGTAAAGATCAAATGTAATTGTATTCGAGTTAATTGAGTACAAGTACAAATGTTTAGGGTCCTACTCGAGCATCATTGGATGCCGTACAAGCTAGAGGGCGAAATACAATAGATCTTAAGCCTATATTTCCAAGTGATTCCGAGCAGTAGCTTCGAGGAGGGAGCACCTGGAAAATTGTGTCCAGTATCATAAATGCATGGGGTATTTATAGCTGAAAATGGGGTTCAGGTGGTCTACCCGCAGATGTGCAATTCTTCGGCCCATAAGTTTGGCTCAGAGCTTGGCCCAACAATAACTTTGGATCCAGGGCAGCCTTGTACTTACTGTATTCAGGCATCGGGGTCGAACTGGATTTTTCGAGATAAATAACGCTCGATCTCGTTTGGTTGTAAAAAAGCAGAAACCCGAGTTATCCCTCATCAATACTCCCCCACTTCTTGAGCGTAAAGTGGAACTTAAGCTCGAAGAAGTATGTATAGCCATGGATAAAGGAGTAGGATAAATCGATCTCGGCTTATTGTTTCGGGTATGCCTCATTAAAAACCTGACTCGAAAAAACCCTTCTGGGATAAAAACCGGGTCAGGGAAAAAGAGTGCATACTTAAACAATTTCTTAATAGCGCAGTCTTAACATCATCCTTGTTGTTCGTGATGTGGATCTTCAATTCAGGAATTCTGGAAAGTATAGGGGCTGTAGGTGCAATTTCTGAAAATATGACTTCAAATTTACCTCAAGAGAGTTCAACCGTCGCGGTTACTCGGGGACTGATTTGCAATTTCCCATTTTGTCCCTGTATATATAGTTATATGGAGGGTCGCTGTTCCTCACAAATTCTGAGGAGAGAACTTTAGATCGGAGCAGACAGGTCGATAAGTGAATTTTACTAGCCATTTTTGAACAATCATCTTATATTTATTATGTCGAGTTCAGTAGTCTTGAAGGGAAAATCTCCCTTAGAGGAGAATGAGGTCGATAACCGCAAGGGGAAAGAAGTTGTAGAGAGTCGATCATCTGAAAACGAGAATCCGCAAAGCTCGGGTTCCTTCTCGGATTCCAGCGGAGAGGAGCGGGAGTCGAATTCTGAAACTGGAAATAGCGAAGACGAAAATTCCAGCGAAGCAGCAGTTTCTGAAAGGGAAGATATAGAGGATGGGGAGCTTCCTTTGGGTAACAATGAGCAGCAGAAATATAGATTGAACCGTAATGTGGTGATTACGATCTATGATTGGGAAGAGCCCTCGACTAGCGCAGCTCTAAACATGACTGAGGAGAGGGCAGATGAGATTGTCTGTTCCTATAAGGAGACAGACTTGACGCAGTTGCAAGAAGAATTCGGTCGATATCTAGGCGCCGGTTTTTCGATTGTGCTTCCCTCTCCCGATCAACGAGTTACCGACCCTCCTGCCGGTTGTCAAGCCTTTTATTCCAAACACTTCCACTACGGCTTACGCATCCCCTTCCCTCCTTTGCTAGAAAACCTTCTGGATGCTTTTAAGTTGGCTCCTTGCCAGATCCTACCGAATTCGATCGGCCTAATTATAGCTTTTTGCGTGTTGATGAAAGCTAAGGGGAAAAAGGCAGCCTTTCAGAATTTTTTGCGGGTATTCCAGATGAGTGCTTCCACCTCTTCAAACGCAGGTTACGTATACTTTTCTCAGAGGCCGAAGATTTCGATCTTATCGACCAACGTGAGTAGCAATCTGAAGGGATGGAAGCATGAGTTCTTCTTTGTCCGGGGGCCAGAGTCTCCGTCTTCTGAAGAAAATCCCGAGCCTACTCCCTTCGATTGGCCTGGAGCAAAGGAGTGGATATACGGAAAACGCCGTCTCGTGGGGAATATGAAAATGAGATAACAGATAAATTTCTGCAATCTCTTCGTGCTGATCCTCATCAGACCGCTCTAATGACTCAAGAAGCAGTCTTGCAATTGGCCGAGCTCAGTAATTGCACTTTTCCTGCCGATCCGATCGAATACGGGAAAGCTCAGATCGATCCCGCTAACCCTCCTTCCACGTTAGCTGATATCGTTGACAAATTCCGTACATCGGTAGCTGGCCCGCACGTTGCTTCCTTTTCGAAGGGTAATAAGGGTCGACCTCGTCCTCAAACATCAACGAATCTTCGAAAAACGAAAAAGTCCAAGGCTGCAGTTGGGATCGCGTCGACCTCAAATGCTTTAGTGATTGTTCCCCCGATTACCCAAGCAGGAACCTCTCGGTCTAGGGCCGAGGCGGAGGGGGCCTCCGATTTCCAGGGTCCCGGAATCCTTCGATCTGTTTTTCCGAACGTCTCCTCCAACCCGAACGACGAGGGGTTCAGTAACTATACTCTCCTGGAGAATCGTGCCAGAGAGATTTTGCAGGCCAGGATGAATCGAAAAAGAAGTAGCAATGTTCCTGAGTCCTCCAGGAGAGTCAAGCCTTTTGCTCGAGGGCCGAACCCTATACCATGTCGGGCTGGTCATTCCGAGCCAGATTTGGCAGATTTCATCGAGGATCATCTGCAAGGACCGAGGGCGGCCGGATATCCGGACTGTGGGACCGTCGAATCTGATTTGGGCTCCGAGGGTGAGCACACGGTGGATAAGTCTCTCCGGATGTTCCTGGCCGGGAGATTCAGGGATGATACTATCCAATCTTTTGCTAAGAAAGATTTCGAGATATTTGGCGATTATGCCCACGCTCATCAAATGGTACTGTCTAATTTCGAAAGTTTCTAGCTTTTTCCCCTATAATCCTTATCTTGTGCTTTTACGTATCTTTTCCTTTACAGGCCGGAGACCTATTTACTCAAACTGCTCTTCGATTGTCCGTATTGAGCGAAGAGTCTCAGGCGGTACAGAAAGCCTTATACGATGTTCTGAAGGATGAAGCTGCGAAGGCCAGTCAGCTAGAGGATGCCAAGATTAAGTTGTCTGAGGTCGAAACTGAACTCGAGATGACTAGGAAAGAGTTGGAAACAAAGAGGGCCTTAGAGGAGGAAGTGGAGAAATTAAAGCAGGAGCTTGAGCAAACCAAAGTGTCTGCCGAACAGTCTTATGAACGGGGTCGAGTCGAAGCCAGGCTTCCCGCCATAAGGGAGTTCCTAAAGTCTCCGATCCTTGATGCCTTGGTTCGATTACGGTCGGGAGAAATTAATCAAGCCTTTTACTTTAAAGGAGCTCAGCACCTCCTTACAGCCGCTAAGATTGAAGGCGCCCTCGATGATTTCCTTCCTAAGATGAATCCTTACAAGAATATCTTCGGTAAAGATTACAAAGCGTCTTCCCTTCCTCCTAAGCTCGAGGATTTTGCCACTCACGAGTTTGCTCCTTTTCTTGAGGAATTTGGTGCACCGATGCCAAATCCTGATGAGCTCGAAGCCCAATCCGAGAGCGAAGATGTGGATATTGAAGGGGATTCCCGCGACCAGAGTGAACAAAGCACTCCCTCTTCTGGTTCGAGTAAATCTGCGTCTGACGCACAAAGTCACGATGGAGAAGGTAGCAGCTCAGGTAAAGGCGACTCCGACGGCTCGGAAAGCAGTTCTAGCGAATCAGGGAAACAAGATAGATCGGACCACGGTTCGGGCGTGAAAGAGTCTAACCAATAATGATTGCTATGTAATAGGACTGACTTAGCGAATCAATGTACTTGTTTACTTGTAAACTTTTCCTCTTGCCTGTTTAGTGAGTGCTTGAATTTGAATTTCTTTCCTTTATGCTATTTTTAGGCTATGGCCTGTTTGAACTTTCTGTTGAATTTTATAACGTCACTCTTGCGTACTCAGCTGCGTCATTGGATCTTTTTTGGGAGTAGTGATTTACCAATCATTGCGATTTTGCCTGATGTCGTTTCTCTTATAAGTAGCAAGGGCACTTTTTGTTGCTTTCGCATTGATATTGCTCATAGTGTTCGGAGCTTCCTTAAAGAATTATTTTGGTTGGATCTTTACCCGAAAATTGAGGGATGGATAAAAATTTGAACGCTCTTGTGATTTCTCCCATGCCTTTTTCCAGGCCAAGTGCTAGTAGAAAATTAAGGAAAAGAAATCGATCATCAATTACATCCACTAATTCTGATCAGCAAAATTTCCATGAGGGGAATAAATACTCGACCGTTGCCCTTTCTTCGTGCTTGAAAACTAAGGGCTCCAATAAGAGAATAAAAAAGGTTTCTTTTGCGGAGGATGTCACTGGGCACGTCCCTTCTCAATCCGTGCCTTCGTTGGTCAGCGGATCTTTGTTAAAAAGGGACATAGCTCCTTTCGACAAAGTGTCACACGAGAAAACCGACCTGACCCTTCTTCGGTCCAGTGTTTCTATCTCCGAGGGTGACTTTTCGACTGGAGAATATTCCTCGTTCCTGTTTTATTCTGGGTTGGAATCTCTTGCCCAAGTAATTCTTTCTCACCTCTTTGTCATGACTGTTTAATCTCTTTATTTCTGTTATAACATATTTTCTTATAAGTTCAGGCTAGGGTGGTCTTTTCTAAGCTTTATGCATTGGCCAAACATGAGTTCGAACAGCGGGCTTCTATTTCGCTCGAGCTTATCGGGAAGAAGATCGAGCTGGAACGTGCGTTGGAAGCTAATAGATTTTTCAAGGAGAGAATATCTCAGGACAAGTTAAGTTCAGAATTAGAGAAACTCAAAGGTATTTACGAACGTGAGAAGAGACACTCTGAGCTTCGTGAGAAAGAAGCTTATATTCGCGGGTATACTGCTCGTAGTGCTGAAGTTCGAAAGATCTTTTCCGAAAATAATTTCGTTCTTGTTGTAGTATAACCCTTGTTGTAATGATATAATATTTGCTGGAATGATATTCTCCGTCTCTCTCTTCTTTTTTTTTTTTTTCTTTTTTTTTTTTTTGGTCCCTCATTTCTCGGGAAGTGAAACGGTCAGAGCTTTCAATGCTCGTATCGTGGCCATTCATCCTGAGATATCTATACCGTTGATGCCGAATTCTTTCCCCTATATATAGTTCTAAATTTACTTTCACTTTTACTTGTCTGTAAACGTCTCGTTCGATCGATATGGTTGTGTTTTTACTTTCGTCGAATAATTCCATACTTCATTCAATGTCAGTGATTATAGCATTCGAGATTTTTATTCGAACCTTCTTTCTCCGAACTCTTCGAGGTACCCCTATAATAAATTTTCGGCTAGGGTATCGACAGGCGAAAAGAACTACGACTAGGGTACCGGCAGGCGACCTGCTCTCTCTGATTCCAAATCCTTGAGGCGGGCTCGACTTCCTATATCCTGTCCTCTATCCAGTTGGGATAGTGGGTCCACTGCTGGAGGGGTTTTCCTGCTCTCGATTTCCACGTCTTCGAGGCGTCTTTTTGAAAGGTGTGGCCTTCGAGTTTACCAGGAGTGCCTCCAACTGGAGTTGCTTCCCTGTTTTTCGATTTGGTCCTTCATGGGCCCGTTTGTAAGGAAGCGGCGGATGAAGGGCAGAAGTGTATCAGCCTCACATTCCTCCTTTGGGTAGGGAATAACCATTTGTAATAGGGTTGGACCAAATGTAAAATATTCCGATTATCTCAATTTCTTGAATGTAAACAAGAGTTCACATGTAACTTATCTAAAAAATTTTTGAATGAATATCTTCTTTTATATTGTTGTTGATCTCTAAATTCGTAATTTGCAATTTTCACGAGATAGTCGTTGAGGTTCATAATTAATTTGAAGTTCGATCTTTCAACTCTTGAATCTCTCGCGAGATATTTCTCATAATTTAGGTGCTTTTTTCGGTGCTATAGTCGTCGTGGAGAAATTTTACAATAGAATTTAGATCAATCTTCAATAGAATGTTTATTTCGGTAGATCAATCTTCAATAGAATGTTTATTTCGATAGATCAATCTTCAATAGAACGTTTATTTCGATCTAAGGGGCATAGCAGAGGCTTTCACCCTTTTTTGATAATTTCGATTTAAGGGGCATAGCAGAGGCTTTCACCCTTAGTCGTTTTCAGAGCGTTTTTAGCTCGAGGGTCATAGCAGAGGCTTTCACCCATTCAATAATTTCGATCTAAGGGGCATAGCAGAGGCTTTCACCCTTAGTCGTTTTTAGAGCGTTTTTAGCTCGAGGGTCATAGCAGAGGCTTTCACCCATTCAATAATTTCGATCTAAGGGGCATAGCAGAGGCATTCACCTTTAGTCGTTTTTAGAGCGTTTTTAGCTCGAGGGTCATAGCAGAGGCTTTCACCCATTCAATAATTTCGATCTAAGGGGCATAGCAGAGGCTTTCACCCTTAGTCGTTTTTAGAGCGTTTTTAGCTCGAGGGTCATAGCAGAGGCTTTCACCCATTCAATAATTTCGATCTAAGGGGCATAGCAGAGGCTTTCACCCTTAGTCGTTTTTAGAGCGTTTTTAGCTCGAGGGTCATAGCAGAGGCTTTCACCCATTCAATAATTTCGATCTAAGGGGCATAGCAGAGGCTTTCACCCTTAGTCGTTTTTAGAGCGTTTTTAGCTCGAGGGTCATAGCAGAGGCTTTCACCCATTCAATAATTTCGATCTAAGGGGCATAGCAGAGGCTTTCACCCTTAGTCGTTTTTAGAGCGTTTTTAGCTCTAGGGTCGTAGCAGAGGCTTTCACCCATTCAATAGTTGGTGGAGAAAAACAGAGATCGATAATAATGAATATAGATCGAGAATATCGGGAATAAGTAAGAATGTAGGCGAAATAAGCTTTCATTGAATAAATAGTCCGAATAAACATTCCTCAAATAACTCAATTCTTCATTGAACACATATAGTTTGCCAAATAGTTATAGTCAAAGAAAACAGAACAAGAAAACTAAAAAGTAGAGGCCTCGATTGTAACTATCTTCCATAATATCTTCTTAAATTGATCGCATTCCAAGCTCGAGGCAGTATCTCTCCGTTAGGGTGAGCAATCTTATAAGAACCTTTTCTTCCAACCTCTACGATCACGAAGGGGCCCTCCCAATTGGGCTGTAGTTTTCCGACGTGCTTTGATACTTCCACTTTTTTTAGCACTAGATCCCCTACTTTGAAGGATCGAATCCTCACATTTCGATTATAAGCCTTTTCCATGTTGGCCTTGGCGGCTTGAATCTTCAACTTCGCGCGGTCTCTACGAGCATCCGCGTGATCAACTTCCACTTGCCTCAGCGATTGGTTTTCTTCAGGATCATAAAATTCGACCCTGGGAGAAGGTATTAGATTCTCGACTGGGATAACAGCCTCCGACCCATAAACCAAACTGAATGGAGTTTCTCCGGTTGCCGCTTTGACTGTTGTCCTGTTGGCCCATAATACTCCTGGTAGTTCATCCAGCCATTTTCCCTTTGCCTCCGATAAGCGCTTCTCCAGAGATCGAACAATTTCCCGGTTCACTACTTCAGTTTGTCCATTAGCCTGAGGGTGGCCAACAGACGCGAAGTTCTGTTGTATTCCGAATCTTTCACACCAATCCGTGACCCTTTTTCCTGCAAACTGCGTTCCGTTATCTGATATCAGAACCCTGGAGATTCCGAACCTGCAGACTATATTTTTCCATAGAAAATTAATAACTTGAAATTGGGTTATTTTGGTTAAGGCAACACATTCGACCCACTTGCTGAAATATTCCACTGCCACTAGTACATAATTTTTTCTGGCTCGCGCTGTTGGGAAAGGTCCCACAATATCGATGCCCCATTTGTCGAAGGGCCAACAAATAGGAATCGAATGCATATGTTCAGCCGGTTGGTGTATCAAGTTCGAATGAATTTGACAGTGATGGCATTTTTTCACATACTCGATAGAATCAGAAAAAAGTGTAGGCCAATAATATCCAGATCTTGAGCATTTTAGAGCTAACGCTCGAGCGCCACAATGACTTCCCGCTTCCCCTTCATGAACTTCCCTTAATATGGCATTGTAGTGTGATTCGCGGATACATTTCAATAGAATTCCCGAAGAGGACCGCTTATAGAGTTGATTCTCCATCAAAGTAAATGACGGCGCTCTATATTTGATTCTCCGAGCCTCATTTGCATTTTCCGGCAGTTTTCCGTCCCTAAGATAGGCGATAAGAGGGTCGCTCCATGACTCGCTCGGCTCTTCAATTTCCATAACATCAACTGCAGGGGCTGCATTTAACTCGATGGCAGACATATTCGATAGCAGCCAAGTGATTGTTCTCTCAGTCTTTCCGTCGGCCAGTCCTGTAAATTTCGACAAAATATCGGCCCAGAGATTCTCTTCTCTTGGTATCGGTTGAATGTCAAACTTATCGAACTCTGAGATTAACTTCTTCGCTTTGTTCAGATATTTAATCATGTTGAATTCTCTGGCTTCGTAAGTGCCTTTCACCTGTCTGTGAACAAGTTCCGAATCTGTTAGTACGACAATCGATTTTACCTTTGCCTTAATGGCCATCTCTATTCCAGCTATCAATGCTTCATATTCGGCTTCATTGTTGGTGACGACAAAATCCAAAGTTATCGCATAGCTCAGGTCTTCAGCATTGGGCCCTTGGAAGTGAATCCCAGCTCCACCGCCTTCTTTGGTCGAAGATCCGTCCACATGCATCAGCCAAACTTGATTGTTTGCTTCTTCCACCATACTTAATTCCGAGGTTGTTCCTTCTTTCCCGTTCGATATGTTGGTTGATTCAAGCACAAAATCAGCTAGCACTTGCGCCTTAACAGCGACTCGTGGTCGGTATTCAATTTCGAATTGGCTGAGCTCGACCGCCCACTTTATTAACCTGCCTGAAGCTTCTGGTTTGGACAGAACCTGTCTTAAAGGTTGGTTAGTTAAAACAAGGATTTTATACGTTTGAAAATAGGGCCTTAATCTCCGGGCAGCCACAATTAAGGCAAGTGCAAATTTTTCAATCTCCATATAGTTCTTTTCGGCACCCTGCAACAATTTACTCAAATAGTAAACTGGTTTGTGTTCAGCTTTATCTAGTTTTACCAGAACCGAGCTAATGGCTTCTTCTGACACAGCTATGTACAAATATAGGGGTTCCCCTTCGGATGGTTTTGCTAGCATGGGTGTCGAGGTTAAGTATGCTTTCAGTTCTTCGAAAGCCTTATCGCATTCAGCGTTCCACTCGAAGTTCTTAGATTTACGCAATAGTTTGAAGAAAGATAAGCTCTTGTCAGCGGATCTGGAGATGAATCTATTCAATGAGATAATTTTTCCGATCAAACTTTGAACGTCTGAAAGTTTCCTCGGTGGATGGAGATCAGTGATCGCTCGGATTTTTTCTGGATTAGCTTCGATCCCCCTCTCATGAACTAAATACCCAAGGAACTTTCCCGATCGCACCCCAAATGTGCATTTCGCTGGATTTAACTTCATCCCATACTTCCTCAAAATTTTGAAGCACCTATCAAGATGGTTAATATGATCCTCTTCAGACATGCTTTTTACGAGCATGTCATCTACATATACTTCCATGATTTCTCCTATTAACTCTTTGAACATCATATTGACCAATCTCTGATACGTTGCGCCGGCGTTCCTTAAACCGAAAGGCATAACGATGAAGCAGTACACTCCTCGTTCGGTGATAAATGCCGTTTTGTCCTGATCTCTTTCGTTCATGAAGATCTGATAAAATCCTTGAAATGCATCCATCATGCTAAACAACACAAATCCCGCAGTGGAATCTACGAGCATGTCAATTCGAGGCAAGGGGTAAGGGTCCCTTGGACACAATTTGTTCAAGTCGGTGAAATCGTTGCACATTCTCCATTTGTTCTCGACCTTTTCCCCCTTGGAGACTAGGACCACATTACACAGCCATTCCGTGAATTTTATCTCTTTGATTTGTCCTGCTGCTAACAATCTATCGACCTCTGCGTTAATTATCTTGTCTTTTTCTCGTCCGTGATTACGCTTCTTCTGCCTCACCGGTCTGGCCTTTGGGTCAATATTTAAGGAATGCGTTATCACACGCGGGTCGATTCCTACTATGTCGTCCGAACTCTATGCGAAGACATCCACATTTTCCTGCAAGAATCCGATGAGCTTTGCTTCCATACAATTACTTAGCTCCGTTCCTATTTTTGTGAATTTTTCTGGAGATCCAGGTACCAAGTTCACCTTTTTGTGATCAGGTGCTTGCACACTCATGTCAATGATTCTTCCTTTCTTTCCATCTAGTCTTTCATAATCAGGAATCGGAGTTCCGGAGTTAGAGACTAATTCATTTATCTTCCTTTTGTTAGGGAGCTCGGGCTCCACCTTCTCCTTGATAGTCAAGGATGAACTATAACATTCCCAAGCCATGTACTGGTCGTTCCTCATTTCTCCTACTCCTCCGTCAGTTGGGAACTTTATCTTTTGATGGTAGGTGGATACGATAGCCTTAAAAGTATTCAGAGCGGGTCTTCCTAAGATGGCATTGTATGCAAACGGCGTGTCCACCACTAGGAACTTGATCATTCTCGTGACATTCTTTGGTTTTAATCCTAGAGTGGTACTCAAAAGTATGGTTCCGAGTGGAGTGATCTCCGATCCCCCGAAACCGACCAAAGGGGTGGTTACCTTATCCAAATGTGGATGACAGAGTTTCATTCTTGTAAGAGCTTCTGATGAAATTATGTTCGCCGAGCTCCCGTTATCGACCAGCACTCTTTTGACCTCGAAATTTGCAATTCTTAGTGTTAATACCATGGAAAAGTCTGGATCATCTTCATTCGTGTCCCAACTAACATCTGCGGGTCGATCCGCCTCGCTAAAGCTGATGACCTGATTCTCCATCGATGGGAATTCCAAAGATAGAACTTCCCTTTTTGTGGACACTCCTGTCCTGATTGACCTTAAAGTCCTTTTTCTGGCATTCCTACTATCTCCACCCGCCGGTCCACCTGCAATCATGTTAATCACACCGTTCGATTGTTCTTCTGCCTGACTTTGAATTTGTCTCTGCCGAGCGTTAAGTTTTCTTGGACTACGGGATCTGTAGCGATTGTTATAGTTGCCATTCTTAACGAATTCTTTGAGTTTTCCTTGGTTGATTAATTTTTCGATCTCGACCTTCAACTGATAACAATTTTCCGTACTGTGGCCTCTCGCTCGATGATATCGACAGTATTGGTCATATCCGGGTGCACCTGGCCTCGCCTGTGTGATCCTTTGGGCTTCCGAAATCAAATTTCCTTCTTCCAATACGGTCAACACCTCTTCTTTAGAACTGTTAAGCTCGGTAAACTGAATTTTACCCGGCCTTGGGGCTCGATTTCGATCATAAGGAGGTCCGTATGAATTCGGTCCTTGAGGTGGCATATGCGGCTTAAAAGTGTTGATTCGCTGCCAAACGGATCCTTTACTCGACCCTCCATAATCACCTGGTTTTGGGATCGGAGCCCGATCTTGTTTTTTGTTGAGATGAGACTTATCTAGATGTGAACTCTTCAATTTGTTCATCTCTTCCTGTATCATATATTTTTCAGCAATTTCCATTATCCGTTCGAAGGATTTCGGTTGCTTTCTGCATAATGCATTCCCGAACTGGGAGCTTCTAGTAAGCTCGAACATCAACGAGGACAGATATTCAATCTGCGGGGTATCCACTTTCAAGAGCTCAATACTAAATCTTGCCAGCCATTGCCTCAACGTCTCTCCTTCCAATTGTTTCACAGTGCCCAGATGATTCGCTGGAAGTCTTGGCTTCCTTTGGCTAGCGAATTGATGCTTCAGCTTATCGCAAAATTCTTCAAAAGAAAATATGGAGTTCGGAGGTAACTTTCCGAACCAATCGAGGGCAATCCTTCAAAAGTGGTGACCATAATCTTGCAACAGAAATTATCCGAGTGTCCGTATAAGTTCATAACATTAACAAAGCTGTTAATGTGTTCGCCGGGGTCGGTAGTCCCGTTATACCGTGGGAGCCTGGTTGGCACCGTTTCTGTGTTTCGAGCTTCGCGTATTTCTCGACAAAAGGGTGAACATCGCATGATATTATTCGAGACCTCCCTCTCTCGTAGGTTTCCTCTAGTCAGGGTATTTCCCGCTTGCCTGGTAGCTTGATTAGTGAAGGGAATCTCTATCATAGTATCCTGTTCTTCCAATTTCTTAGCTACCCTTTCCTGTACTATTATCTCCAATTCAGATTCTGTAATTCTCTTGTAAGTTGGTTTATTTCTTCTCGCGGCGCCGGCGGTGTGACTTTCCACCACAACTGAATCCTCCAGATCGTGCACTCGTGCAGGAGGGTTTTCTGATCGGGCATTGACTTTCGAGGGTGCAGTCCTTTGTGGACGCATTGATGGGACATGCGACATATCATTTTCCTTCTGTAAGTTCGATGAAGGTATTTCAGGTCTTCCCTGAATTCCTGGTTGGTCGACGGGTGATTGATCTGCTCTTCCACTGTTCATGAACTCCCTGCACATGGTGCCTATTATAGACCTCAAATCTCCAATGGTCGTGTGTATTGGAATATTATCTTGCGGAACCGCCGGCGGTACCTCTGGTTGTTGTTGAGCGGCGCGCGATAAGTTATCGGGTTCATTGTTGATAGAATTTTGTGCTCCCACTGCTTGGGAAGGCTCTCCTCTAACATATGTATTTCTCCTCGTAGTAGGCATATTTCGATCAAATACTCGAATAGGGCCCCACGGTGGGCGCCAATTGATCTTACGTGGTTTCGTTAGTTCGATCAAGGGTGGGATGTAACACGAAGATAACAATATATAAAAAAAAAAAGAAGTAAAGATCAAATGTAATTGTATTCGAGTTAATTGAGTACAAGTACAAATGTTTAGGGTCCTACTCGAGCATCATTGGATGCCGTACAAGCTAGAGGGCGAAATACAATAGATCTTAAGCCTATATTTCCAAGTGATTCCGAGCAGTAGCTTCGAGGAGGGAGCACCTGGAAAATCGTGTCCAGTATCATAAATGCATGGGGTATTTATAGCTGAAAATGGGGTTCAGGTGGTCTACCCGCAGATGTGCAATTCTTCGGCCCATAAGTTTGGCTCAGAGCTTGGCCCAACAATAACTTTGGATCCAGGGCAGCCTTGTACTTACTGTATTCAGGCATCGGGGTCGAACTGGATTTTTCGAGATAAATAACGCTCGATCTCGTTTGGTTGTAAAAAAGCAGAAACCCGTGTTATCCCTCATCAATACTCCCCCACTTCTTGAGCGTAAAGTGGAACTTAAGCTCGAAGAAGTATGTATAGCCATGGATAAAGGAGTAGGATAAATCGATCTCGGCTTATTGTTTTGGGTATGCCTCATTAAAAACCTGACTCGGAAAAACCCTTCTGGGATAAAAACCGGGTCAGGGAAAAAGAGTGCATACTTAAACAATTTCTTAATAGCGCAGTCTTAACATCATCCTTGTTGTTCGTGATGTGGATCTTCAATTCAGGAATTCTGGAAAGTATAGGGGCTGTAGGTGCAATTTCTGAAAATATGACTTCAAATTTACCTCAAGAGAGTTCAACCGTCGCGGTTACTCGGGGACTGATTTGCAATTTCCCATTTTGTCCCTGTATATATAGTTATATGGAGGGTCGCTGTTCCTCACAAATTCTGAGGAGAGAACTTTAGATCGGAGCAGACAGGTCGATAAGTGAATTTTACTAGCCATTTTTGAACAATCATCTTATATTTATTATGTCGAGTTCAGTAGTCTTGAAGGGAAAATCTCCCTTAGAGGAGAATGAGGTCGATAACCGCAAGGGGAAAGAAGTTGTAGAGAGTCGATCATCTGAAAACGAGAATCCGCAAAGCTCGGGTTCCTCCTCGGATTCCAGCGGAGAGGAGCGGGAGTCGAATTCTGAAACTGGAAATAGCGAAGACGAAAATTCCAGCGAAGCAGCAGTTTCTGAAAGGGAAGATATAGAGGATGGGGAGCTTCCTTTGGGTAACAATGAGCAGCAGAAATATAGATTGAACCGTAATGTGGTGATTACGATCTATGATTGGGAAGAGCCCTCGACTAGAGCGGCGAATAACTAGGGGATGAGGTGCCGAATCATCACTAGCAAGGCCATCATTGGGCCTACGGATCCCCCATATATCTGCGAATGACTCTACTCCTTTGTCCAACGCTCGAACTACGGCTACCCTAGCTCGACATCCTATCATACTCATAAGATAAGAACAACCACTTATCATATAGTAATGACACATAAAGACTAAGAATGCAGTTAAAACACGACACAAGATACGACTTCCGAGGATCCATAACCTGACTTAAAAGCCTAAGCTCTGATACCACATGTGATGACCCGAGCCCCCGGGTCAGGTCCGACGTGGATCCACCCCCGAGTCCGGGTCCGTGTTCGGTGATCACAACCAAAATTTGACCAGAATTTTTTTTTTAAACAACACAGTAATTCGAATCATAATACATAAATAACAACATAAAACCCGGTACACTGCGATATGTAGGAGAGGGCTCAAAATACAACATAAGCGCAACCGCGCATTAACCACAGGGATCCAAACACTACTTAGTCTTTACATACTTAATCATAATTAATACATACTAATACATAACATAACAAGATTCAAAAGATAACATGACGACCCACGAAGACCGACATACAGGATCTTGGAGACGAACACCAACTCTAGACATCAGACCCTGGGATACCTGTATCTAAAAAGAAGTAAACGGTAATGCGTAAGTTGGTCGTCCAACTTAGTGAGGCTGTAGTGCACATGTGTGCGTGTAGTGTATGAATATAGCATAATACATGTGTGCATATTTAATACAGTAATTAAACGCATGTAATATCAATTTAACAGTTAAACAAATAACCGAAGGTTGCTGATGCCGTCCTCCTCTTACCCTCCAATTCATATTCGTGAAAACCACCACCGAACACTCCAGTAAGGTGCGACCTTACATTACAGTGCGCATTGACGTCAAATGCCAGGAGTTTGACATTCACTCCCCAAGTGTAACCTCCACACTTGGTTCGTGAAACGGGTCTACGGTGGATCGAGGTAACCCTCCGGCCCTTACCTTCTGGGTTATCCACGATTCCGCACACCAAAATAGGGCCCACATAGAAATAGCAACCAATCCAGTACATTAACAATTCAGTAACAGGAAATCTATAAACAACTCAATAACAGTTCAACATACAATATCAATTACTCATAAGTACATAGGCATAAGTAATAATTCAACGTGTAGGTCGCCTAGCAGCCGAGTTCTTTATGTTATCATACATCACATGCTTGTTCGTTTAGGAACTAAGTTACAGTTCTGACTCGACCTACTAGCATATTTAGACTTACACACAAGTAACACACAACACTCACCTGTGTTGCTTAGGTTTCTTGAACGAAAAGTAAAGCGTCCTCGGTTCCTGTACATATGTATGTAACGACTTAGAATCCAGCCATAATACAAGCACCTAATTAGCGACTAAAGAAATGCTTTAGTCGAACATGCATATGAATCGTGATTGCAATCGAAGTCACGATTAAAACTTGAACATTTAGGTCCGGTTTAATGGTTTCAGGTTTGTTCGGGTTGCGTGGTAACATAGCCACGAAAGTTAACTTGAACTTAGTCATTTAAGGT
This sequence comes from Penstemon eatonii, assembly GCA_038501285.1. NCBI lineage: Eukaryota > Viridiplantae > Streptophyta > Magnoliopsida > Lamiales > Plantaginaceae > Penstemon > Penstemon eatonii. Next base: position 31,987,868 of record CM076710.1, on the reverse strand, counting down.
GAATTTAAAATTTATTTATAATTTTTGCTTAAGTTATCTCTTTCAAAAAAATTTACGTAATAAGTTATATTTGGAAATCTTTTTATTATTAATATTTTAAAATTAAACTTTACTCGACAATTTGTAACTCTTTTATTATATGTAGTAATTTTTTTTTGGAATTATTCATCTTTTTCTTTTTCTTTTTCTATTTATATTTTATTTATTTATTTATTCTTGAAAACTTCTTATCCAAAAACTATTTTATTTTATTTACGAAATTAATTATTTCCTAAAAATAATCATTCAAATTATTTACTAATATTCTTTATAAAATAATGTTCAAGATTAATTAAAAGTATATTATTCATTTTATTTTTTATTTTCGAATTAAATTCAGAAAATATTTAATCAAAAATATATTATTTTATTTATTTTCCAAGAATATTATTTAAAATTATTTTATTTTCCTTAATTAATAATTAATGTCTCCTTGAAATTATTTCAAAACTTTTATTTAATAATGATCTTATTCGGAAAATAATTTATTATTAATTAATCTTTTTTTTATCTTAAATTATTTAAGTAATTTATTTATTTGTGGAAATTATTTATCCAAAATTATTTTAATTATTATTTTCAAATTTTTATTTATATAGTTATTCAAAATTATCTAAACTTATTTAATTTTATTTTTTGAAATTAATTTTAGATAAATATTCAAGTATAAATTTCAAAATTATATTAAATTTTACAAACTTTATTTTTCAGAATTAAATTTTTAAATTTATTATTTTCAGTTTTATTATTTTAAGAATTATTTATCATTATCATTTTTTTTAATTTTATTTAGAAATTTTGAATTTAATAATTAAACTTGATTTATAAATTCATTTATTTTGAATTTTATTAATTCCAGAAAATTACATATAAATTTTATTATTATTAATTTTCTTTCTTTCTTTCTTTTCTTTTTTTTTTTTTTTTTAATGGCTAGCCCACTTATTGGGTAGGAACAGGCCCATTTAATGGGCCTGTTGTTCTGTTGCAAGTTGCATCAGGCCCAGAATGGGTCTGTTGCAATTTGCAACAGAACAGACAAAAACAACAAATAGCCACGGTCACTGCTATCGCAGTTGCCGGTGGTGGGGTGGCTCCGGCCAATCCCACCGGAAAATGCACAAGAGATCAATTTTGTCTTTTTTTTTGCGTAAAATACCCAAACAAGATAACACAATCATCTTAAAAAAAAAAAAACCCCCCCAAAGTTTTCATAAATTTCATATATTTTCATAGACATTTATATATTATTCAAGATCCATAATATAGCAAACATATATGCTCTCATAGTCAAATCTTTAAGTATTTTTAAGAACAAAACATGGTTCTTTCAACAATCACAAAAAGTCCCCCTTTTTTTTTTGAACATGCATTAACATAGAATAAAATAAAACTATTTAAACATTGAATATCCTAAAATTAAAGAAACCCATTATTTATATCTTCAAGATATTTCTAGATTAATAAGCATAAATTTCTAAGCTATTTCACACAAAATAACCATATTAAAGGGGATTTTTGAACATTCTTACAAGCTTCCAAGTTAGCCTTTTCCTTTTTCTGGTTCACGGCGGCGGCATCAGTGGCTCACTGCGGCAGCGGTGGTGGTGGTCCGTCGGGAGGTGGTGGTGATGGTGGTGTTTTCTCCTATACCCTTCTACTTTCTATATAATTTCTCCTACTCTCTATATAATTTCAAGAACCCTTCACTTTCTCTCTAACCCTCTCCAATTTACTCCAAGGAAATGAATAGTGTAGGGGAGACACAAAAATCTGATTTAGGGAGCTAATATAGAGGGTAGTGGAGTGTGTGAATGGAGAAAGAAGGTGGAGTGTTTGAATGGAGAAATGGGTATGGTCTCTCCTTGCCATAGCTGATTTCTTGGCTTACCAAGGAGAAGATATCATGGCCTGCTCTACCAATGGAGGAGAAGGGCCGTTTTTGCACTTTTTACCTGTAAAATTTCGAAAAGTGCAAAATGACCCCTAAATCAAAAAAATTCGCACACTTTAGTCCAAACTAATTACAAAATGACCCCAATATTTTTAAAAGGCAATATACATGTTTACTAAATTATTTCTAAGTCCAATATTCCATAAGAAATAATTTATGTATTTAACATAGCCCAAAAAGAGTTTAATTTAACTTTAAATCACATTAGCATATAAAATTGGATATTAATCCAATTAAATTACAACTAAAGGACCAAAAAAAAATATCGGGTATTACATGTGATATATAGAACATAGATCTATACTAATATGACTAATAGGAACTTTGGCATGGGAAACAATGGAAAGTAAATTATAAGAGGAGAAAAATGCTTGACGTTTGTTACACTTGGAACTTAGAAGTGGTTAATTCGACTACAAACAAAGGATACACATGAACTCATAAAAAATTGCGCAACAATAATTATTGTTCTGACATTGATAATATAGCTAACTTTACATTTTACTGAATCATCATATATAAGTGAAAATTTTATGGAGTGGAAAACACGTGTAATTAATATAGTACTTTACACATAAAAAAATACGAAAAATTCTTGTCCAGATCTGATTTGACCAAACTCATCTAATCATATGTCAAGTATATTGCACTTGCTTTTTAATTGATTACTCTTCCAGTTATTTCCTCCAATCGTAAAACAAGCGTATTGCACTAATCATGTATTTATGTTATTTGGCCCAACTGATTTTACCAAGTTTCATGACTTACGGTAATATCAATAAAATATATAATTAACGTGTATTTAAGACTAATCGATCTGTTATTTAGGGCCTGCATAAAATACCCAGGATGATGCAACACCAATTAAAGTACCGTAAGAATAATATTAAGAACATATAGTAAGAGTATCTCAATGTGTAACCCTTATTACAATGCAGGAATTATCTTATATAGTAATCACAATCCCAACAAGGCTATGTTGGTTTTTCCTAGATTAGGCCCAAATAAGCTGAATAATGAGACTGACTATATTTATTAGGGCCAGATAATTGCATTCGAATGGGCTAACAAAAGAACGGGCCGCCCGTGTTAATTCGCCGGAAATGTGGGCCACCCCCTTTATCCAGCCCATTCTAGTTGGAGACCCTCCTGTGCAGTTGTAATTCGCCGGCCCAGATTAACTTTTCTCTATTGATTTTGCCCTTTAATTTTACATAAATTGCTAAATAACCAGGAGAAATTGAACCAAACTCTGAAAATTTTCATTTCACTCTCTCACGTGACATTTCCCCCTTCTTCCCAAGTGAGCACCGACGCCAAAACTCTGAAATTCAAGCATGGAGTTCTTCGCACTTAACTAAAAAACTTAACTAATACTACCACCAATTATCACCCAACCATTGCATATAAAAACAACTCTAGGCCCCTAATACACCTTATCACCAGATGTTTCCCCCTTGGTTCCATCTTCAGTGTCATCATCAAACAACTTCCTGCCTTGCATTTCCTTCACCTCATTTACTGGAACAATTGCCCCCTCATTTTTGTCGTCAAACATGTCCTCAATGTCAACATCGCACTCTTCTGGAAACAGGAAAGGGGGAATAAACTCACTTCCTAAAGCCATTGCCACCAATGCCTTATCATCATCATCATCCTCCCGAACGTGAATAGACCACTGAGGACTGCCAGTCAAGTCCCTTGGCAACTTAGTAACACCCTTTGTATCAAGTATGCATTCAAGCATAAGGCACAAGGTGTTACCATTTCTTCTGAAATACTTGAACAGTTCGGGCTCCATCTATAAACAATAAGATGAAAAATAAGTTACGTTATAAACACTCTTTAACAAATAATATTACTGAAATAACTTTTAATAAGTCTAAAAATGCTAAAAAGAAATATTACCTCCCTATTAACAACTTCCCAGTAGGCATCCGTCACGGTGGATTCACAATTCTCTATGTCATAAGTAACTCCGAGGGTATTAAGGAACTTCTTGAAAAACGGTGCCTAATGCGCATCTGTTCCAGCTTTGTCTTCATGGAGTGGAAACTGAACCGGCGTCCAAAACATGTTCCCATGGATTATGCAATTCGTCCGAGGGCTTTCTTCAGATTGTCAACGTCTTTAAGATCATTTTCTTTTGTCTCACGCATCAGGAAACACACAAAGTTCCAGTTTTCATCATAAGTCCAGCCATCCTATTGTATGGGAGACATTTTTTCAAAACAAAGTTCTTTACCACTCAAGAAGTAAATCAGTTTTAGGAGAAAATATAATGAATCAACAATAAAAGGTAAGTCCAATATATAGACTGGATAACTTCACCTTCCAACTTTCCCCATAAATGCTGATATAAAGTGAGGTAGGTATGTATTTAAGGCAACCTTTCAAGTTCTATTATTTACAGCAGATACAAAGTGAATATTTTACTCAACATTTATGAAAGCTTTAAATGACAACAAACATAAACATCTAATTCAAATCTTGACTAGGCTATGAAAATGAGCAGTCACTTTCAATGAATGCTACTCAAGCTACAAGACATTGCATAATTTTCAATGGAAAAGTGAAACAACAACAAAGAATTTTGTATCCAAGAATTCTGAAAAATACAACAACAAAATAGAAATCAATAAATATTAAGGTGCCAGTTCTGGAAATGCAATAAACCCCCTAATGTTAAAAAAACAAATTTTTAGGCAGTATCCAAGAATTCTGAAAAATACAACAACAAAATATAAATCAATAAATACTAAGGTGCCAGTTCTGGAAATGCAATAAACCCCTAAATCAATAAATACTAAGGTGCCAGTTCTGGAAATGCAATAAACCCCTAATGTTAAAAAAATAAATTTTTAGGCAGTATCCAAGAATTCTGAAAAATACAACAACAAAATAGAAATCAATAAATACTAAGGTGCCAGTTCTGGAAATGCAATAAACCCCCTGAAAATTTGCAAATAACCCCCTAATGTTAAAAAAACTAATTTGATACATGTATCCAAGTATTCTGAAAAATACAACAAAATAGAAATCAATACATAATAAGGTGCCAGTTCTAGAAATGCAATAAACCCCATACAAATTTGCAAATAACACCCTAATGTAAAAAAATCAAATGTTTAGGCAGTATACAAGTTTATGAAAAATATGACAATAAATATGAACTCAATTAAAACCAAAGCGCCAATTCTGGAAATGCAAACACCAAAGAGGAAATATGCAAATAAGCCCCATAATGTAAAAATATTAGTCATACATACATATCTCCCCCCTGCCCATTTCACATTTTGCATAAAATATTCCCCTGGAAAACAAATTTCACATGTTCAGGAAAAGTGAATTATAAACAACAATATACAATTTTACATCTTTAACACATTCAAAGAGCCAAACACAAACTCATATAAGAAGTATCAGGCACCAACACAAACATGGAAATCAATAATCATAAAAAACTCACATAATGCATATAAGTAGTCCTCCAATATTTGAAAATTTAAGTACCTAAAACTTCAATTAATGAAACATGCAAAAGCCAAATTGTACTTAGGTGAATCCACAATCCACATAAATATTACAGGCCAACTAATACAAAACACAAACTAGAATTTGCTAAATATAAAGCACTTAAAAAGAACCATAGCACAGATCATCGCAAACTTTAATTTACGATGCAATGCCATGTTTTCGTTCTCAAGTTTGGTAATGGAATTAACAAGCCTTTGAATCTCAGTATTCATAGTCATAGTTTCATGCTCTAGAAGGGTATTCTCTGTGTGAGCATGATTAACCCGCGAAAACAAACCAGGAATAATGATCCTTGACCTATCACACATTGGTGGATCAACCCATTCAAAGTAAGCACAACGTTCCCCCTAAAAAAATCAGACTAGGGCATATTAATATGTACACAATAAAAAGCACAAACTACACAACCCTGAAATTGCAAATTTTGCGAAACAGAAACCAAATTAATGCAAAAATATAGGAATGATGTATATGAGCAGAAAGTATCCAGCTAAACCTTAGTCACTTGACACCTCCGCCCAAGGTTATCCTTGGTCTAGGATGAGTAGACCTTCACACTAGCTCCACACACACATGGACTTCCGTCTAGAACATGGCTATTGAATGAACGCCTTCGACTAATACTACTCTCACTGGAGTCCATACCTACGGAGTGGAAGAACAAAAAAAATTCGGCCAGGTTTTAAAACCCTAACGTATTCAAATACATACGAAATGGACAAAATAGAAAGAAACTTACCGTATTCTTCATGATGATAGCTAATAACAAACCCTAATCTCACCCTATACAGGAGGAAATTTCGTGGATGAATGGACAAGTAGCTTCGGATCTGCAAGGAATGAGTTCTAGTGTTTCTCCATCGCGGAGGTACAGAGAGAAAAGAGAGAAGGAAATTGTGATTAGGTTTTTTTTTTCATTATATATACAAGAAAATAAATGGCCCAGATTTAAGATGATTTATGAACGGTCGAGATGAAGATGTCTCAGATTTTATCAAGGGAAAAATTGACAGTATACATATCTTACATCCAATTGGGCCAACCGAACTGGGTATTATTTTTAGTGTCCCGATATTAATAAGGCCATTATCAATTTGCCAAAAGCTGAATAAGGTCCCTGATTAGATTAATTATTGGCCCAAAGTATAATTCGACCCAACTAAATATAGCCCAAACCGAACGTTGCCTAATAGTATCCTATCAAGACTAGGAAACTTGTATAGCGCTAAGAACATACGGGTTCTTCCGTTAGATAGATAAGATATGATTAGCAGGTCGGATCGAACTCCATCACTCGAAGAGCTTTGGCTTGTCGAGGGGATTGGAATGACCTTGATGGGCTCGAAGTGTTAGAGACAGAGTTACGTGTAAAATAGCCCCCATCATAACCTAATTTGGTAAGAACTTTCCCAAATTTATGGCATGTTTGTTTGACATTTCCCAAAATTATTTTGTGTTTGAGAAATGCCAAACAAACATGTTTACTACTTTATGAAATAAATTTTTCCATCTCTCAATTTTCTCAAACTGCTCTCTCAAAAGCCATATAAACAACAATTTTTTTTTATCTCTAAACAAAACATATACAAACTCTACTATGATTTGACATAAAGTAATTTATCTCTTATACATTTTATCTAACATAACAAACATGATTTGACATAAACCATCTCTAATAACTCGGAGGGGAAATAACCTCTCCTCTCCCCCTCCCCCTCCCCGCCCTCTCCCTCTTCCCCTCCCTCTCACCGTCCCCCTTGTTTTTTAGTCACCTCTAATGACTCATTCTATCAAACTCATTTAATTATAAGTTTTATTCTTTCCCATTTTCTCTACTTATTATTATTGTTATTATTATTATTACACCAAAAATAAATTTAAAATTGACATTAATTTAAAATTAAAAGGCACTACTCTTGATTTGGATTTCGAACAAGTCTCATATCCCTAAAAGATTATATGATCCGCCGTCACCATATACGATATGTGATGTCAATCGCCAATTTCTAAAGGACCTAGTCGAACATGTATGGGACACATAAGATCACAATTAGGGTCTATGTTTCACCGTATGTAATCGTATTTATGAAAACATATTTGATTTCAATATGTAATTCGTAAGATTGTAATCGTATTTACAAAAATTGTTATGATTATATCGTATTATTTTAAATAACTCATTTTTAAACAACAATAACGAAATTAATTCATATGTTTTTCATAAATAAAAAATAAAAAACAAATGAATAGATTGACCAAAACAAATTATATATATGACAAAGATAATTGTGTTGAAATAATACATAAAATATAGGATTTTTTTAAAAAAATAATAATTTTTGGGTGATAAATACAACCCCAAAATTATTAAAATAAATTAATATTAAATAAAAGTTATATTATTATAATTAAAATTATTGTCTCCAAATTATATACAAATTTTAAGAATTTTATTCTTTTAAAAAAAAGCTCAAAAGATGGACCAAATAAAAAAAATAGCATATGAGGGAGAGGGTTTGATCTGCGGAAGCTCCCCCTCCCCCATGCCCCCTCCAAGGTCCCTCTAGCATGTATACCCTCATTAGAGTTTGTTTTTCCCCCCCTTCACTCCACATGCTCTCTATGGCATCTCTCTAGTTATTAGAGATGCCCTAAAGGCTTAAACAATTTACTCCTATAATCTAACTATTCCAAATGAACATATATATATCTACATCATTTCTCAAACCATTATCTCAAAACTCAAACAAACCATACTAAGCAAATTGATATTATTTCATAAACCTCCACTACTTTTTCAAATACACAAACTACTTTCCCAAATACCAAACAAATATGCCCTACATGTTTTAGGGTGAGTTTGGCCCAGCGATTCGAAAATCAATTATATGAGAATTAATTTTACTAAAATGGATTTTGCCAATAATTGATTATGATACAATTCACTTATAAAACAATTGCTTCTGGATAATAGCTTTGTAAAAGTAATACTTTAGTAGCTTCTGAAATAAGTTGATTTTTAACTTATGGAGATCCCAAAAGTGATTATGATATTGGGGGACAAACACCATTAAAATCACAATTCATAAAAACAATTTCTATAATTGGGGTCAAACACTTCAAAAATCACAATGAAAATCTAGAAGTGTTTTTAGGAGCTCCCACCGCTGGGCCAAACTCACCCTTAGTCGTAGTAGAACCTACACTAAGGATAATATCGAGAAATTCAGGGCCCGTTTGGCCTCACGATTCAGTTGCCAAATTCCACGGTTAAAGCCCAATCGTCAAAATAACCCTGTTTGGCCGCTCAATTCACAATTGCTTTTGCTTCCAGTCACCATAAAAACCCACGATATGCAAAAGTAGGTAATTTGATGCTTTTCATCATCGCAAGAATACAAATTCCAGCAAATATCTTTTATGCCCCTGCTCCAGTTATAAAATTAGGGAAACCCTTAAACTCCCGCAAAAAATTGGTTGAAGAACAACAACTCCCGCCACCAGTTCTTCACGGAGAAATTTTGCGTCCAATTAGGTTAGACAATTTGATCTTTGTTTCTTTCCATATTTTTATTCTTGAAATTTCATGATTGTTTAATGATCAGAAATAAATTTGATATGAATTATTGTGTATTTGCAATTTCAGTTTGGTACTTGGATATGTACTGTCTTTGTTGGAATTCATCTTCTTGATGATTTTCATTACTTTGACTGTAGAAGAAACTAAAAGAATCAAATAGAGCAGGGTAAATAAAGTTATACCTTTAATTTTTGGTTTAATTTGACAAGAATATATAAATTTATGAAAGAGTCTTTTAAATCTTGTGAATATTTCTAATGAGCTCTTTTAGTTTGTACTTTATGGGGACTTTCTTGTATTGATGCATCTCATTTATGATATAATTGTTCAAAAGTAGGATTAACCTAACTTCTAATTCAGATCTAGAAAGTACCTTGCTTTGGTTGTTGACAAATGATGAACTGAGTTGTTTCAATGAGCAGATTTTTATAAATACAAACTATACACTCCAACTATACTTCCTTGATGATATCAAATTCATGAATAACATTGAGAAATATTCTTACATAGACATTTGAATCAACTACTTAGCTTGTTTTGAGATATTCATGGACCATGTAGTTGAAGTATAATTACTTAGAACAGAGGTTTTCTAAGTAAGTTGTGTACTGTATTTTTTTTGTAGTGATCATTTCAAGTAGATAGATACAAACGAAGTAGTTACATGTAATGTAATTCAGAAACTAAGTAAGCCCTAGAAAAAATACCAAAAGAAAAAAAATAGTGCTAAACCAAAAGCTGTTTGGGATGCTCGATCCAATGAGATCTTTGTTAATTTGTGTGTTGTTGAGAAAAGAGCTGGCAATCGACCGAACATGTGTTTCACTAAGATTGATTGGAAAAATAAAATAGAAAAATTCACACAAGAAACTCGAAAGCACTATGATAAAAGCCAACTGAAAAACCGATATAATGTTCTAAAGAAGGAGTGGAATTTATGGGATTTACTTGTTGGACATGAGATGGGACATGGTTGGGATCATGAAAAGCAAACAGTAACTGCAAGTGACCAGTGGTGGGAGAAAAAAATTCAGGTGAGATATCTATTGTTAACTTTAATTTTTTTTTTTTTTTGTATATGTTTGTCATTATACTTATATTACTAATATACTTCGTTAATTTATATTTACAGAAGAATGAAGAATTAGCTAAGTTTCGAGTGAGAGGTTTAGTTCATTGCTTTTTATTGGATGAACTATTTTTGGGTGTAGCTGCTAATGGAGCTAGAGCTTACGCTCTAAACTCTGGAGTAATGCCACCAATCTATTTTCTAACTAAAAATGGAGAGAGTGTTGAAGACATTTCAGAATCAAGCAGTGTTGAGAAAATAAGTGATAACAATGGTAAAAATGTTGTTGATATGAAGAAAAGGAAAATCGATGAGAATAATATTGTAAAACAGAGTGGAAAGAAAGGAACTGCTAAAGAGTTGTTAAAATAGTTTGACCACATTATTGATGTTGTAGAAAGTAAGAACAAATAAGGAGGTCTCACAACAAGTCCCACCAAATTTCATTTATCTAACGCATCTGGATGTACTATTGAAGTTGCAATGACTATGTTGGAAGAAATTCCGGAAGTTAACAAATGTGATGACATGTATATGCTTGGAACTCGTTTGTTCATGAAAGCTGATAACAGAGAAATGTTCAGAGCACTTGGTGATCCTATGACACGATACACTTGGCTAAAGCAAGAAGAACGCCGCGAATACGCGACATTTAGCAACAATAGCTCAGAGGCTATATGGATTTCCTAAAATTTAATCTACTTCGTTTGGTTGAACTTATTTAGGATGGTAGTAGTTTGAGTAATTTTTTATTTGAGGTTTTTTTAGAACTAATTACAATGTTAAAGACATGAATTTGCATTTTCTATACGTGTTCATTCATTTTTTTTAGTACAAGTGTGTGATGAATTGGTTTATTTTTTTTAACAAAAATGTGATAGTGTCTTTTTCTTTCTTTTTATCTCTTTTATTGCAGTCTTTGATGGATGAAATAGAAATTATCAGAGAAGATGATGGATTTGATGAACTTGTTGTGGCTGCTTTAACAAGTACAGTGACTTATTATGCCAACTATATTCACAAGGAACCATGCCGGACATCAGAGCGGATAGGTCACAAATTTGGGGTGGAAGTTCTAAATGACATTGGAAACGATGTCAACAACAATTTAGGATGGAAGAAGAGGTTTTTATGGACTTATGTCATGATCTGAGGAGCAAGTATACTTTAAAAATGAGTAGGAATGTCACAATTGAAGAAAAAGTGGCCATGTTTTTAATGAATTTGGGTCATAGTGTTAGTAATCGAATATTGCAAGAAAGATTTCAACACTCTGGAGAAACTATCAGCAGACACTTTCATGATACTCTTATAGCATTAGTTGTCAATTGTTATTATTAAGCCACCAGAGTCATTAGACATAGTGCCTCAACATATTCGCCAAAATCCTAAATATTGGCCATATTTCAAGATAAATAAGTTAACTACTTACTGTATTATTGCATAGATTAATGCAGTATCTGATTTTTTATTACATTTTAACCGTTAGGATTGTATTGGAGCAATTGATGGAACACACATTAAGGCGGTTCTTCCTACAAATAAACAAATTCCTTATATTGGGAGGAAAGGTTATGCTACACAAAATGTTATGGTTGTTTGTGACTTTGACATGTGTTTGGCCGGGATGGGAAGGAAGTGCTCATGATTCACGTATATTTCATCAGGCCATTCGAAATCCAGAACTGAAATTTCCACATCCTCCAAAAGGTACTTTGTGAATATAGGCTTGCATGATTCTATATGCCTAGTTATAAAAGAATAACTAATATAATGTGTAAGTCATGTTTTCAGAAAAATACTACTTGGTTTGATGCTGGGTATTCAAATACGACAGGCTATCTTGCACCTTACAAAGGAGAAATATATCATTTACCCGATTTTCGAAGAGAAGCCCAACCAAAAAATTCGAGAGAAATATTTAATAGAGCTCATTCGTCATTGAGAGGCACGATTGAGCGAACGTTTGGGGTTTGGAAGTCAAGGTGGCGAATATTAGAGGACATGCATTCATTTGACTTTGATGTTCAAGTTGCGATAGTTTGTGCATCGATGGCCCTTCATAATTATATTAGACAAAAGGCCAAAATTAATCGCAAGTTCAAGAAATATGAAAATGAAAGTGTTTTTGATAATCGTCAAGATCTTGGTGAAGTTCATAGTAATAATGAAAAAGAAGCACGAGATGACAAAGAAATGGATATTTTTCGTAATTAGCTAGCTACTCAAATTGCTTCATCTAAAAACAAATATAGCTAATTATTGACTTTTTGTGATTTATAACATTTTAAATTTTGGATCATCTGACATTTTTTGAATTTGATTTTTCTTAAATTGATATATGATTATTTTAGTAGTTTCGTTCCTTTTTTTATGATACTTCAGTGCTATATAAAATTAAAAAAAATCAATTACTTGTTTTCTACTGTTTTGTTGTTATTTTTTATCAATCTTATTTTACATTTATGCAAGAAAAAAAATGATTAATGTAAGTAATAATAATAATAATATGTTTTGTGATAGTTAAATAGTATAATTGGATAGTATTATTAATCATACATATGAGGGTAGTTTTATAAATTAGATAAAAAACTCAGTGTTTTAAAACCGGACCGGACCGATCGGTATGATCGGTTTAAAAGATAACCAGCTGTCAATTCGGTCCGGTTAACCTTCCAAAACCACTTTTGTTCCTGATCAGTTCGAACCGAAAAAAACCGATCAAAAACCGATAAATCAAATGAACCAGTGAACTGATTGAACCACTGGTTCACTTATAAAAATAAAAAATTTAAGCTACGGGTTTTTATTTCTCTTCCTAGACCTTTAAACTTCAACAATACTATCACGTCTCTTTTTATATTTTTCACTTTGAATTAAACAAAATCAACAAGAAACAAAAAATATTTTGTATAATAAGTTATATAAATATATTTGAGCATCAATTTCATTAAAAAAGTCATTTTTTCCTCAAACTTCAAGTATTTTCATTTTTTTTATATGATTCAATGACAAAATTCATCAATGATTTCTTTTTTTCATAGGTGATTTGTAATAAAATATTATTTTTGATATGGTGTTTATTATAATTTGAATTATTGCGTTGATATTATGTTATCATACTTGTAATTTTGTTGCTATCATGCATTATCAACTCAAAGTTTATAGAAAAAATAATTGATCATGAGAATAAATATTTAGTTTATGAAAATAAACTTGTAAAAATGAATAATATATTTTTTTAAATAGTTGATTACATACATTAAAACTTAAATTAAAATATTATATTATAATGACGTCACACCGATTGAACCAGTGGTTAAAACAATTAAACCGACCTAATCAGTAGCCATATCCAATCCGATTTTTAAAACATTGAAAAAACTACATTTCTATAATCAATTTTGAAAACTTGAAACCAAAAGCTAAATCAATTACTGAAAAAACAATTATCTCAAAAGTAATTATAATAATTATTCAATCGTTGGAAAACTCACCCTCACACTTTGGGATTTGATTTACTGAAAAAACAATTATCTCAAAAGTAATTATAATAATTATTCAATCGTTGGAAAACTCACCCTCACACTTTGGGATTGATTTTGAAACTGATTTAAAACCTTGGGATGAAATATAAATATCTTTCAGTGACTAACAAGCAACCACCAATCTCCTTCACCTCCCTTAAAACCCTAACCACATTTCTTCTAACGACAACTGAAATGAAATACTACTAAAAACCACCATGCCTTCCTCTTCAATGTTAACTCATAATTATTTCAAACTGAAGTTCAGAGCCATGCCTATGTTGTCCTCCACCACAAATTCTCTTCACTTGTACCCTAGGCTCCGCAATTTGTACCCACAAACTCGTACCAATTTTTTTCTCAGGAGAGGAGTGGCTTTTACTTGCTCTGCTTCTACACCTTCATCGTCATCTTCTTCTCTTTCTTTGCCCTATTTTTACAGGCAGAATATCCGGTATGGGGGTTTTGCTTACGAGGAGTACCCGTCGGAGGAGGAATCTGACCGTGAATTTCAGTCATCTTCGAAGCAATTGGTAACCTTTTTTTTTTATCTAAAAAATTCCCGTTGTGTTTTCCATAGTTGGATTGGTGAGATTTAGAATTGATTGAAAACTGTGTATAGAAGCTGAAAAGTTTTGGTCATGGTGTTTAGTTTTCTTTAGAAGATTCATATCTCGTGCTTTGTGGACCATTTAGGTACTGCAAATTGCTTTGTATATGATTTTTTGTGAATAGGGTGGTTTCTTTTTTAGTTTGCGAATTACTGTCCTCTTAATTTTGTGTTTATCTTTATGTATGACAGTATGAGTTACATTATGCAGTACTTTTCACTTTATTGTTAAATGTTGAAAATTTGGTGGTTTATGGAGGCGGAGCCAGGATCAGATGAGAGACTTAGAGAATATAATATGATCATGTACAAAAAGAAATACTGTTGTAGTAATGGTTATAAATGAATTTGTTTTACTATGTACTAATGATGATTGATATAACTAATGTACATAATCAAGCAAGGTAATTCCAAATTCACATCGGAGTATATAACTATGAGATAAATTAACAATTATTAGATATAAGAAAAACATGAAGAAACTTGAAAAGAGAGTTGGACATGCACATGAATGAGAATATGGGTAACAAAATTTTTACTTAATATTCTAAATCTTGCTTTACACTTTCTCATGACATCAAATTCATCTACGGTTGAATTAATATCATGCTTTGATCAATTTATTACTCAATACATACTATTAAAGAGTTAGATAAGAAATCGTTTGTCATAAAATAATCTATTCACTTTGTGAAGAAAAGATGACCGAATAAAAATCTAAACAGAACTTTAAATTAAAAATAATTTCTTTTACGCGTACGGATAGTTTCATTCCTTATTCAGCTAAGTAAATAACTAAGGGCTATGTTTTTTTTAGAACATTTAGGCCCACGTTCCAAAGGAGCCAATTGTTGATTATATTAAGAAAACATGATTGAATAAAAATAAGAACTTTAAAATAAAAAATTACTTCTACGTGTAAGAATAAGTTTATTCATTATTCAGTTAAGTAAATAATTTAGGGTAGGCTTTTTTTTTGGGAGAAACATTAGGGCTAAGTTTGCAAGGAGCCGAGTGTTGATGGGTATTGTATCACTCTGAAGTCTTAAATAATTGGGCCAGGAAACTTATTAAGAAAAAGAAAAAAACAGTGGGATGAGGTAATTAGGCTGAATAGTGATATACATACTTAACCTTCATTTTTAGGCTGGGGATGCGGGTGCCCCCACTCGCACCACATGTGCCTTCTCCATTGGTTTTTTTTTTTTTGGACGTCTACAATAAGTCTTATTTGTAATAAGTGTTAGAGTTAGAGTTATAGCGTGTTAGTATTAGGTTTAGGTTGGGTATTTTGGTATTTATGGAGTCTTATCTCTTTGTATAAATACCCCTTCCTGGGTTCATTATTAATAACAATTTCGTACTTTCTCCCTACATCTTTTCTCTTATAACATGGTATCAAGAGCTTAGGTTTTTGGTTACCTAGGGTTTTGAGAAAAAATAAAAAAAGGAGTACACAAGATAGAGTAAAACCCTAGCCGCCGCGGTGACCATCTAACTCATCGCCGCGGCGGCTGGCCATTCCAAGTAAGCCGCTGTCTTTTCGTTATTGTCCCACCACCATTAAAAGAAAAAAAAAAGTTCTAACATCTTCTTAAACAAATCCATTTTTTTTTACCCACCCACTCAACTCAGATTCACAACTAGCCCCGTCCACGCTCAGTTTTCGCAGCCATAACGGCTGCTTCAGAATCTGCCTAATAGATCTGCTCGTTTTCATCTTTCTTTTGCAATTGTTTATGGTGCCACGGTTTCAACCCTAGCCCAATTCGGGGAGTAGTGCAAAGATGAGTAGTTGTTCTGGACTTCTGGTGGTTATATTTTTGGATTGATGTGTTGAGCAACTCTATGGTTAGTTGCTCAGGGGGAGTAGTGAGTAATAATTATTTTTTGTTTTCTAGGTATTTTCGTTGTTTGGTTTGTTGGGTTTTGGTTGGTGATATTGTTGTTGTTGATGGAAGTTGTTGCAATTGAATTGTTGCTTGGTAATTTTCGGTAGTGTGGTCGTCGCGCACTATTTGTTAGACATTTTGTTGGAATCAAATTACGGTCGAGGAAGCTACAGAGTGTTAGCGGATGTTATCCCCGGCGTCGGCATTGATCCCCAAGATTGTCGGTTGTGTGGATCAAGTGATCCATTTGTTATGTTTTGATTGGTGGTTTGCCAATCGTTGTCACCGCGGTGTTCGTGGGTGTTAGTTTCGACGTTAAAATTGGTTACCAAGAGTTCTCCAATTCAATGCAGTTCGTTATAAAGTTCATCATCAATTGTCAACTACTGCTACAACCTTTACTTAGTTATTCTTATTTATGGTGTTTTATGTTTAGTTGTTATCGAGTGATTATCGTATTTGTAACAAGCTTAGAGCTACTAGCTCTAGCTTGAGGGGGAGTGTTAGAGTTAGAGTTATAGCGTGTTAGTATTAGGTTTAGGTTGGGTATTTTGGTATTTATGGAGTCTTATCTCTTTGTATAAATACCCCTTCCTGGGTTCATTATTAATAACAATTTCGTACTTTCTCCCTACATCTTTTCTCTTATAACAATAAGCACCCATCTCTGTGAATCCAACTGGGAATGACTCGCAGTCATAAAAAAGCAGTTCTTCGAAAGACTATATTGTATAAGTGGAGTTTTCTTTCAAGAAGTGTAACCCAACACCACCATGATATTCTTGAAGATCCAATATTTTGGTACAATTTTCAATGTCCTTAAGCTGTTAGTTCTTACACACAAGTAAAAAGAAGTAACAACCATGCATGAACTATATTTTCTTCTCTTTGTTTGTCTGCATAATTTTTATGTGGGTTTTATGGTTCAAGTTATTAAGCCTTAATCTAAAACTTCAAAAAGCCAAGAACTTCAAAGGTAATAACTAATTGACGAAAATGCTAACTGGGACCGCCATTTTTTTTTTCCATCCATTGGTTAATTAGGAACATCCTGGATACTCTACTAATTAAACTTCTTATATTTTGCTTCATCTAACTTATGATAAAAATTCTTTTGAAGTTCCATCTGCATTTACAGATGAGTTATTTTAGGGAGAAATTAAATAAACTTCCTACTCTACATCAAGTATATTCTTGATTGTTAATCTTTGTTTGCCAGTGTGCTTCAACCCTTGATAATGTTGAAGAGTGGAGGTGGAAATTGACCATGCTTATGCGCAGTAAAGATGAGCAAGAGGTTGTGTCGCGGGAGAAAAAAGACCGACGGGATTTTGAGCAGCTTTCAGCACTCGCGACCCGAATGGGATTGTACAGGTACACGAACATCATATAATAACATATAATAAAAGGTTATTTGTCATTTATGTGATAAATTTTTAAAAGCTTCTTTTCATTGCAGTCGTCAGTATGAAAAAGTTGTTGCGATTAGTAAAGTTCCACTGCCAAATTATCGACCAGATTTGGATATCAAGCGGCCCCAGAGGGAGGTATTAATCATTAAAAAAGAAAAATTTCTCATGGACAATTCTTAGTATATTCAAATTAACTTTTAAACACACAGTAATTTTTCTATAAAATTCTTTTAATAAGTCTAATCCAATTTGTTTTTCTAGATATGAGTTCATATTTGCATACCTCAAACTGCTCAAAATGGACATTTTTGATAATTGGCAGGTGATATTACCCATTGGGTTGCAAAGGCTGGTCAATTCCCACCTCAGGGAACATCTTTCGAAGAAGCCTGTGATGAAGGAAAATGCAGTACATGATGCCTTTTCAAAGTCAACTTCAGGTCGGAGTATATTGACAGACAGAGGATTTTATGAGCATGAAGAGCCCTCCACCCAAAGTATAATAGCTGAGGGAATTGTTAGACGGAGGAGCTTGGAAATGCGTAATAAACAACAATACTGGCACGTTAGTATATCCAAATTGACATGATTGCTTTCATTTACTCATTTGTAGTAAAATCGTATATTAATTATTCCATTCTTATTCTGTAGTCATGATTCTACTGGTAGATATATATATTTTTTAAATAGTGGGATGGTACTACTGCTACCTATTACTGATGTGTATTGCATTTCACAATTTCCTTTGGCTTCCCATGTATCATTAGAAAAAATGCAGGAAGTTGTCATAAGCCCCTTGAAGATATAGTCTTGGGTGAAACACTTATTTTTAGTGTTAAAAGTTACAGATTATAAAACTATGCATTCTCAATGATGATGCAACTGCTAAACATTTGGAGAATAATTAAAGCAAATATTAAGATATTCAACATTATTTTCCTTTGAAATATGGTAAAATAAATAACTGGTAGCCGGATGAAAGTACTTTTCTGAAAGAATTAAATAAGTACATGTTAGTTTTATTTTGATTTTCTTTTCACAGGAATCTATGGAAGGTCAAAAGATGCAAGAATTTCGAAGAAGTCTTCCCTCATTCAATGAGAGAGATGCGTTGTTGAATTTGATTTCTCGAAACCAGGTGCTTATTGGATTGTGCAATGAATTGTTCCTTTTGCAAAAGTTCATGCCATTATTGTTTTATTGAACTTTCAGTGTCTGGCCTGCATTTGAATTTCTATTCAAGTAGGATTTATCTTCTACTCTTACTTCTGTACCCACTGTTTGGTGCATCATATTGATATCATGTGTTTTTCAAAAACATCAAAACTCATCAATGCTAGAACTTTTGAAGGAGAAGAAAGGTCAATCTGTCCTTGAAGAAAGATTTTCTGAACCTCTTATTCGTTTGGACTAAGTGTCTTTAGTGTACTTCTTTTGCTTACATTTTAGAAGATGTTCAGTCCTGCATAGATAGTTTCCATACATTTGGTAAATGGGAGGCACCCCCTTTTGCTCTTTTAAAATGAACATCTTTACATTTCAAAACAAATTAAATTCATCGACTATGTAACTGAATCTCTTGGATTGTTTTGGATTTAAAGAAAAGAAAAATACAGCCACGGAACCACCATCACTGCCAAACAAGTGACGAGTCAACGATACAGTCATGAGTGGATGTTCGACATGCCTACTTCTAGTTATTATATTTGAATATAGGCCAGAAATGGCTAGAAGTGGGAATTTAGATATACTTGATTCACCTTTCCAACTGAACAAGTGTTAATGGGGAGTATGCCTTCTGCAATTTTTTTTCTTTTCAAATTTCCATTTCTAGTAGTTGAATAATTTGTTAGCTAATTTTTTACTTTAACATTGTCTCACATTTAAAAAAACTTTAAAACTCATGGGGCAAATGCCTTACACAAGACATGTGGAATGCATGCTAAGCCATTTTCCTGTAAAATACTTTTAGATGAACTGGCGCCCATTATGATAAACTGGGCATATGTCAGAAACAGGCGCTCATTATGATAAACAAGAGTTTCCAACTTTCACTTGCTAGACTTCAAGCAAGAGAAGATTGCAACTTGCACTTCAGGGGGCGTGTTAGAGGCAATAAATATAACATGTCACTCCTCTTTACTAGCTTAACTAGCTAAAAACATAGATCAGGCGGTCATTCAATAGCTTTGGAATGGGTTTATTTGGTGTATGTGTGTGTTGAGGGTGGGGGGGGGGGGGTGGGGGGGGTGGGGGAGGAGAGGGAAGGGAAGGTCTTTCTCCACTATTCCAGTCATTTCTAGTAGATGTTTTGCCCTAGATATCTACAAGTAGTACCCTTTCTTTCTTCCTTTTTTTTGGTCTATACTTCCTTTCTTTATTAACCCTACACGAGTCTTGGGGAATACAAAATTGTCCAAATGGAGGAGATTGTTTTGGGCGGGCAGAGTTGGGGACTTCTGTGCAGAATGTGATCCTTCACCACTAATTTAGACAGGGAGTTGACCAAGAGGAAGCCTATTTCATTGGTAAAACGGTACTCATTATGGAATTGATTAACAATATTGCCAAAGCCCATGGGGGCGTATCCGTATTTGGCGGAGTGGGTAGAAGGAGTTAGAACGCCGCTATGGGATAAATAAATCGACGGACAAAATAGGCTTAATGATCTCTTTCTTCGATAGACCGGTCCGGCGCTCCGCCCAACATTCCCCACTTGTCCGACTGTTGCTGAGCAGTTTTTGGATTTTTCCATCTGGATTGGCCTCGAAGGGGTGCTTTTTGGTAGGTGATACAAACAGAATCAACTGTCTCCAATGCCCCCAATTTGGTCTCAAGTGGTTCTACAAAGCTGTTTTTTCATCCTTTTTAGCATTCAGAGTTGAATGTTCCATCCCTTCCTTGGGAATGAATGCCAGTTACATTCGATAATTTACAACCCCAAATTTGCATGTGCTTCATAACTGATTACTTCTTCTAGATTATCAGTCCGCTATCTAAGGTATTGATGCTATCATAATATTATTTAATTTGCTGAAATTGGGTTGTAGGTGGTTGTTGTATCTGGGGAAACTGGTTGTGGAAAAACTACACAATTACCTCAATACATCTTAGAATCAGAAATTGAAGCGGTCCATGGAGCTGCATGCAGTATTATCTGCACCCAACCAAGACGAATATCTGCTATGTCAGTTTCAGAGAGAGTTGCTGCTGAGCGTGGTGAGAAAATAGGAGAATCTGTAAGTTTCTTTCTTGTAGCTATTTGAAACTAATCTGTTAACAAGTTCTCTGATAGGTATCTTGCAACAAATTTTTATTTGCTCTGTTTCAAACTTTGAAGGTCGGGTATAAAGTTCGGCTTGAAGGAATGAAAGGGAGAGATACTCGTCTCCTTTTTTGTACTACTGGAATCCTTTTAAGGAGATTGTTGGTTGACAGAAACTTGAAAGGGGTAACTCATGTCATTGTTGATGAGATTCATGAGCGGGGAATGAATGAAGGTATTTGTTTAGAATTCATTATTTTCTCTGTTCCTGTACTTCATTAGTTCTTATTATCTGCATGCAATGGCAGACTTTCTTCTAATTGTGCTGAAGGATCTTCTTCCTCGTCGACCGGAATTGAGATTGATTTTGATGAGTGCGACCCTAAATGCTGAGCTTTTCTCTTCCTATTTTGATGGTGCTCCAGCCATCCACATTCCTGTAAGTTAGAATCGTTATGAGATAACCCTGTTACTAAAAAATATGCCATACACTTGTACTGTAATGCCGCCATATGGTATATTATAATGCTACAAGTTTTTTGATTTTTCCTATGGGCCATTTATCTTACTAACTGGATGAAAAAAGTCGCTCCATATTTCTTTTTTTGTTTTATTCTGTTCTTCATCTGTGAATTTGCCCCACGCCTACCTGTGTGATTTGATTAGTATTGACTTACTGATTCAGTTGACTATTATGTATTCTGAAATGATTGGTTCTTATTATTAGGGTTTTACGCACCCTGTTCGGAGTTATTTTCTTGAAAATATTCTGGAAAAGACTGGCTACAGGTTGACACCATATAATCAAATTGATAATTATGGTCAAGACAAGATGTGGAAAATGCAGAAGCAGACTCTTAGGAAAAGGAAAACTCAAATAGCTTCAGTTGTCGAGGTATATTGGAAGTTCACATTGTGTTTCTTGCACTCCCACTTTCATGCTCTTTTAGTATTGATTAATTTTTTATTTTTTGTTAAATTTGGTTGGTTTTTCTTTGTGATTTAAAACAGGAAGCTCTTATGACTGCTGATTACAGGGACTATGGTCCTCGAGCTCGGGAGTCGCTATCTTGTTGGAACCCTGATTCAATCGGCTTTAACCTCATTGAACACGTGCTTTGCCATATTTGTCGCAATGAAAGGCCTGGTGCAGTGTTAGTGTTTATGACTGGTTGGGATGACATTAATACTTTGAAAGATCAGCTTCAAGCTCATCCACTATTGGGTGATCCAAGTAAAGTTCTATTGCTTGCATGCCATGGTTCCATGGCAAGTGCAGAACAGGTGATTTGGATTTCTTTTAATTACTCCATATTATTCTTTTTTAGGTGAGGATATTTAAATTATGTGAAGGATCAAATGTGGCAAAATTTTCATGTACATGAAGATACTTTTTGGGTGGAGTCGTTTTGATGCCACACCATATCAGATTACTGAATTAAACAGATTGAAAACTGGTTATGGGAGGGTTTTACAATCTGCAGAAGATGAACAATGCTGTGGGAAACTCTCAGAAAACTAAGAGAGAAATCAAGAAAATGGACAAAATGTAGGAAGCATCTTTAGAGTCCTTTAGGCATAAGGTTGGCCTAAAACAGTGACAAGAAACTTCGAGAATATATCAAAATTGTCTTTAATTAACTCATGTAATATCTGAAAGATTACAAACCTATAAGGTTGACTTAAAACAGTGACAAGAAACTTCGAGAATATATCAAAATTGTCTTTAATTAACTCAGGTAAAATCTGAAAGATTACAAACCTATTTATAGTTCTCTTACTTCAACTAGTTATAGATTTTTTAGCAAGGAAAATATAATATAATCCAGAAACTTGTATGTTCATGTTGACTAGCTCAAGAGATTTATTTGTGATGATCAATAGCTCCTTTTACTCTTTGAGCAGCCTCTTTGAGCATTTCCTTTCAGTGCTTGTTTGTTAGTCTCAAAGCCTTCAAAACATTTTTCTTATTTATCAAAATTGGGAGTAAGTGTTGGTCTTTTCATCATGCTGTTGCCCTCATAGTATTAAGCTTGAGCATCTCCTTAAGAAAATCATTATCTTTCTTATTCTTTTGTGACTTTTCTACTTAAACATCAATATGAAATTATTCTTCAAAGCCTTGTGGCCCATTGTTTGCACCTGAGAATTATCTTTGGTGTCTCCCTTTCAATCATGAGGCATATTCTTAAGAGTCGGCAAGGTTAATCTTTCTTCCCATGCTGGTCTACTGGATTTGATATTGGTATTAAATCCCAGTTGGTTTGGGAATTGAAGAGAAACCTTTTTCTTGAAACTTGTTTCAGATTTTTTGCTCTCTCTCAACGGCCTGCATCACATTTCAGTCTCAAGAATGCAATAATTACTATATTGCTCCCCAGTAGTAAAATCTATGCTTCAATCACTGAAATTCAGTTAAAGATCTCTTCAAGTTTGATGTACATCAGGTCAACCCTTCTTAAAGAAGTCTATTTCTTCCTCACAAAAAATGCATACACTGCATTAACTGGGGATTAATTAAAATAAGTTAAATTGTTGACTAACTTAATTTTTAACATGATCGATCGATTGGGAGAATAATCATAGCGGACATTCTTCTTTTGATGATCAAAAGTTCAAAAAATACAAAGATGTCCACAAAATAAGCCTAGATTGAGGTGTGGGAATTTTATCAGTTAATTCTTTTTTCATATCCATCTAACCAAGAACAGGCGAAAGAGAGACTTAGTGCAGCACATATTTGATAATGTGAGGGTGGGGGAAGATGGATTTGTTTAATTGTGAATAATTTGTTCTCTCTTTCTGTGTTATTAGGTGAAAAGGGTTAAGTGAGGGGAGGGTAATGGGCAGCGTGGTACTTGTCACTTTCATCCAGTCTTAGGTTCTTTTCTTTCCCACCCTTAGAGCATATTGTATGAACTGAGAGTTTGTTGTCATGGTAATTTGACTCGTCTTTTTTCCTTTTCCTTCCACTGCTACTTTCTTTTGCCCCAATTAATTAACTAAACGAGCTTAAGTTCTATAGAACTGAAACATAAAAATCATTTGCAAGTTGACTTTTAAGACTTCAATCCTTACTTTAAGACTTCAAATCTTTCCAAACTCACAAACTTTGTCCTTTATTCTAGCTTGTTACTTTTTCAATGTATGTATTGTAGGATAACTTACGCTCGGACCCCCTTAGGTATACCCTAAATACCAGAAGCCACCCTTTCCGGAAATTACAAGAGCCCTTGTGATTTATCCTATTTTACAAAAACACCACTTATGTCGTCAAATTGTTAGGGGTGTTGACATGGTAAAATGTAAAGGGTTTTTTGGTAATTAGTCTAAACCAGAAGGGGGGTTCTTGTAATTTCCAAAACAATAGGGCTAGCGAGTAGCGAGTGTAATTAGGGTTTACCCGAGGGGTAGCAAGCGTAAATTACCCTAGACTAGATGATGTCTGAGTTTTTTCCTCAAAGATTTGTTTAAGTTGTATACTATGTCCACAAGTTCATGGTAAATAGAAAATTCTAAACTTCACACGATATGATTGTATGTTTTAGGATTCGAGATGTTTAATATGATAGCTTAGCTAGGGATCTGAATTATTAAGCGGAATTGTGACAATTGTCACTAAACAATTACCTAATAGTTTGTCTAGCACTACAAGTAAAATGAATTTTAGTGACAATATTTAAGTGACATTGTTGAAATTGTCACTTTTTGCATGTACTTAGTGACAAAAATATTAGTTTGTCACAATACAATTGTGATAAGTGCAATAGTGACAAAATATATTTCTAAGTTGTCACTAATGACTATTAGTGACAAGTGTATCGAACTTTCCAATACTTATGTCTACAACTTTTTCTTGTTACTTTAGATTTCAGTAGTATATATAACCTAGCTATTAGATACATCATTTTTTTTTTCCATTTGTTTAGATTTCAGTTGTATATCGAAATTGTCGCTAAACAATTACGTAAGAGTTTATCCAGCTCTATATATCTTTTCCCTGTACCGTGGACTTTTCCCTGCCCTGTCCATTTATTTTTAACAATCTTCACCTTTTTTTTTGTTTCAAAAACAGAAATTGATTTTTGATAAACCTGAAGATGGAGTCAGGAAGATTGTTCTGGCAACAAACATGGCTGAAACAAGTATCACCATAAACGATGTAGTTTTTGTGGTTGATTGTGGGAAAGCAAAAGAGACATCTTATGATGCACTAAATAACACTCCATGTTTGCTTCCTTCCTGGATCTCGAAGGCATCAGCTCGGCAAGTGAGTATATAAATTTTATTACCAGGTTTATATGTGCAATTAAACTTAAGAATTATGTAATGGCTAAAAGCTGATATGGACATTTTGGAATTCATCTATGCAATAAGCTACTAATTTTGCTGTTGTTTATCAGAGGAGAGGCAGAGCAGGACGTGTTCAACCAGGCGAGTGTTACCATCTTTACCCTCGATGTGTGCATGATGCTTTTGAAGATTATCAACTGCCAGAACTTCTGAGAACTCCTTTACAGTCTCTATGTTTGCAAATCAAGAGTTTACAACTTGGTAGCATTTCAGATTTCCTATCTAAGGCCCTACAATCACCAGAACCTCTATCAGTAAGCTAAATGGAGCCCCCTTGCATTGATTTTTAACTCACATCTTTATCCTTCCCCTCTTGCTGAATCCAACTTGTTCATTTATTGGTGTTTTTATCTGCCTCACAGGTTCAAAATGCTATTGATTACTTAAAGATGATTGGGGCTTTGGATGAAAGTGAAAATCTTACAGTGCTAGGTATATGGAATTTCGAACTTCTGATTTGCAGTTACTACATGCTTTTGTTGTATACAGCCAATGTATGATGATGTGTTGGTTTTCTTATAGGGCATAACTTATCAATGCTCCCAGTTGAGCCAAAGCTTGGAAAAATGCTTATATTTGGGGCTATTTTCAACTGCTTAGATCCAATAATGACCATTGTTGCTGGGCTAAGTGTCAGAGATCCATTTTTGATGCCATTTGACAAGAAGGATGTAAGTAGTGTGAAAGTGTATTCGGTGTTCTATTTTACTGTATCAATCGGGGAATGGAAATTAAGAAAAGCCTCAGGAAATTAGAAAGTATGAATTTCTAATCTGAAGTTCATCACTATTTGATGTTAATCATTTTGGCTGACTAATCATTTAGCTGTTCTCTACTTGTGTATAAGCTGGCTTGATGCTACTCTAATTTACTTCAGGAATATTATACATTCTTAATTGTATGCCTGTGTCTCTGCTCTTGGCTTCTTGCTAACATATTCATCTTTCAGATTGCGAGTAGAGTGATTTTACAAATTTATTTTGCTGTCTACAGTGTATTGTTTCTCGATTGACTATTAAATGATTATATAAATCTATTAAAATAAAGTGAGAACAACTTTTGTTACTTGTTCTCGGAGGAGTTTGGTTCTCTGATGGTAGTCTTGGTCTCCTTTTTATGAATGTTATGAATGATTACGCAACTGAAAACTGTTGTGTCAATTTTTAGCATCTGAAGGTACTCTTTCTTAGTTGTGAACTATATCTTATCGCAATATATAAATCTGCAAGTCCTCAACTGCAAGAAAGTGAGATTCATGATTTAGAAACTGTAATCATGCAACAATTACAAGGCATTGCATTTAGCTTAAAGTAAGCCACCCATTATATGGTTATTATTCATTGTCTGGTTCTATTGTTCTGATATTTTGGATCTATTGAAGTGTTTCTGTGCCTTTTTGTCACCTCTGCCCTTCAAAGTATTTCCTGTTCATTTCTCATTTTATACTCATCGAGTGCTTTAGTGATGTTTTAAATCCTTAGTTTCTTAGCAGTACAGTTTTTTCTTCAGGTTGGCATCCCTAGTATTCTATTGTTGTAGCCTTCCATTTCAGCGACCCCTTTCTGTAATTTGATAGATTTTTATTTTAAAAGCTTAGAGAAGTTTCCTTCTAAATTATTTTTGCTTCTTTGCAGCTTGCTGAGTCCGCGAAGGCCCAGTTTTCTGCTCGTGATTTCAGTGACCATCTTGCTCTAGTCCGAGCCTTTGAGGGATGGAAAAATGCTGAAAGGGAGCAAAATGGTTATGAATACTGTTGGAGGAATTTTCTTTCTGCACAAACTCTAAAAGCCATTGATTCCCTTAAGAAGCAGTTTTTTTTCCTGCTCAAAGACAGTGGTTTAGTTGAGAATGTGGAGAGATGCAATACATGGAGTCGGGATGAACATCTTATTCGTGCAGTTATATGTGCGGGTCTGTTTCCTGGAATATGCTCTGTTGTGGTAAGTCAAATATAATTACATTATTGCAGTTTCTTTCCTCACTTTGATGTTCAGGTTAGAACATGAGTCCTTTAGGCTATATTCTCCGTACTATTTTTCATGAAATATATGGTTTCTGCTGGTTTGCAATAATGGTTGTTCTGTGAGAATCAAGAATTTATCTTCCCTCTTAGATTGATTATGATTACTTTCATATGTTAAAGAACAAGATATTTTTATTAAACCAGTGAATATTTCTCTGATAATTTTCTGCTGGTGTATTTGTTTATGTAATTCATATGGAACATGAACGACTAACATAAATTATGTTTATACAGAATAAGGAGAAGTCAATATCATTAAAAACAATGGAGGATGGTTCAGTACTTCTGCACTCGGTGAGATAATTCACTGACTGCTTACTCAGATGCTTTAGTAGCCTTATGGTTTAGAAATTTTGGTGCGTTCAGCATCGTCTAATGCTCCCTTCTATATTTTTGTCAGAATTCTGTGAATGCTCAGGAAGCCAGAATTCCATTCCCATGGCTTCTTTTTAATGAAAAAATAAAAGTGAATTCTGTATTCCTCCGTGATTCAACTGGTGTATCTGATTCCGTGGTTCTCTTATTTGGAGGAAATGTTTCCAGAGGCGGACTAGTGAGTTTGTGTTAATTTTCAACCTCAACATTTTATTGTCAAATCTTGTACCTTTTTTAATTTAGTATGCTTTTATTAAACCCATTTTGATTATTTCATAGGATGGCCACATGAAAATGCTGGGTGGATATCTGGAGTTTTTCATGAACCCTGAGTTGGAAGGTACATATCTTTGTATAAAGAGAGAGCTTGATGAACTCATCCAGAAAAAGGTATGGTATTTGGAGCTCTTGTCATTGGATAATCAAATGGTTATTTTCCTAATCCTTGTCTGTTTGACTCAGCTTTTAGATCCAAAGTTGGACATACAATGTCATCATGAACTTCTAACAGCAGTGAGATTGTTGGTCTCAAAAGATCAATGCGAAGGCAGATTTGTGTTTGGGCGTCAGGTTTCAGCATCCTCCAAGAAAACCAAAAAAGAAATTAAACAAAGTTCAGGAAATGGTAATGTTGATAATATGAAATCTCACCTCCAAACTTTACTGAATAGGGCTGGACATCAGTCACCTTCATACAAGACTACGCAACTGAAAAACAACAAGTTCAGATCTACTGTGGTATTCAATGGACTAGATTTTGTTGGCCACCCTTGTGGTAGTAAGAAAGAGGCAGAAAAAGATGCAGCTGCCGAGGCTCTGAGGTGGTTGACTGGCGATAGCCAAACATCTCAAGAAACTGTTCAAAACATGTCTGCCATTTTGAAGAAAAGAAAGAAGGAACAACATCAAACTTCTCCTACAAGGTGGAGGTAAATGTTTTTTAGAGCAGAGTTTGCTCGACAGTATAAACAGTATCTCTGACTCTCTGTTGATTGGCAACTGGGGATATAAATTAATGCTTTGATGCCAAAATGATAAATTTGGGAGGATGAACTGTCTTTATATTGATACTGTCTTCACTCCCTTGGCTCAAGTCCCCTACTACTGCAACAGGTAGCTGCTCTATGTATATATTGCTTTGCTTATTGAGATGAAACTAGTTCGGTGAAACTGATAGTTGCTGCAACACAAGCAGCAGATTCTTTCATTCATTTGCATCCAGAGAGAATGATTGTGATTGAGAATCTTATTGTGGTTCTCTTGCCTAAAGTATTTGACTTGAGGTTAATAAGAGTATACTGCCCAGCATCCACTTTTTGGTTAGGGTTCTCTTTTGTAAGGAAAATAGTGACCATATAGATATATTTTTCCAGTATGTACCTTCTTAATAGCTGCAACCATAAACATGGTGTTGTAGTTGTACCAATTTCATTAAAGGTTTGTAGATTATGGAGTTCTTATTCAAATCTCAGTCTCGGGATTACAATTTACACTTGCCTGTGTCCCGCCATAAACTGAATATACTTGAATTTGCAAATTTCCGAGCATTTCATTTGGCCAAATTCTTCACTCTCCGTTGTGCTTAGAGGTATATTCTTGTGATATTACCAACTTTAGGTTGTGTCCATTGTGTAAGTATGTTCATTTGCTGATTATGCTTACATATTTACTAAGCTTGGGTTTCCAGATACATTTTTATCAGCTGTTTGGTGTTGCAGTTTACTGCTCTTTAAATAAGTGGTTGAAATTCTATAAACACTTGGTTGTTGAATCGGCAATTAATAGTTGTCATTATCATTTTATCTAGGTGCAAGGGATAAAGAGATTGAACATTCTTATATGTAGAAAGAGATTTATATCCGAAATAGATGTAGTTTGATTGTCAAAGGTTTGAATATAAATATATGAATCCATATATATAGACATATATTGTTCTATTTATATAACTTACATTTCCTCCATTTTAAATATTTTTACTTTTTAGAAATACGCATGGATGTTGTGCATATCTAATTATTATGATGTTTAATAATTAATTAAACTTTAATCAATTATAAAATAAAACGAAAACAATAAGCGATTGAGGAAACAAGTTAACCGAGTGATAACTAATATAAGTAATATAATTATAATATTCAAAATAAAAGTTTTAATTAAATATTAAAATCTCATGACTAGACTAAATACACAAGGAAACTGAAGCATTTAATTATGTTACTATTATTATTACAACATGTACAACATTGACCCAAAAACTAAACTCTACTTTTTATTCCAGATAAACAAGATTCAAGTTTCTCAGCACGAGTTTTTTTCTCTCTCTCTATTACCGACATTCATGAAATGAATTATTATATTACAACTCTTATCTCATAATCAAAATTTTATTATGGGTGATTTACACTGAGATCCCCTGAGGTTTAGTCATATTATAAGGAACCCCTTATATTTTAAAAATTATAAGGACACGCCCTACAACTTGTATAAATATTTACAAAAAATACCTGTAAGGGGTGTCCTTGTAATTTTTGAAACTACAGGGGGTTCTTTGTAATAGGACTAAAACCTTTAATTTGTAACTATTATTTAAAACTCCGAGCTACAACTAAAGGGACCGATAATATCGAGATCCTAAAGATAACATTTTTGTAACGTCCCGTAAATTTTGGACCTTTTTAATCGTATTTTATAGGATTTTTAATCCAATTTCATGTGTTATATCTTATTTTTAAAAATAAGTTACATTGGGTAAAATGAACTATTTAATTATCTCTTATGTCCTTATTAACATTGAAATGATTTAGAAACACAAAAATACTAGTATACCTCTTTTGAAAAATAATTGAATTTAATTGTGCATGATAAATAATTTTTGGTGCAAAAATGCACTTTATCAAAACTTCCGGGGACAGTGCAAATTCCGCTCCATACTTGATTGCGGCTGATAGGAGAGCCTTTATAGCTTTCCTAGGGTGGTCAAGCATGCCCCTTGGGTAGAGAAGGTGGACATCAATTGGTAAATTTTTGAAGATTAATTATATC
The DNA here is from genome assembly GCA_038501285.1 of Penstemon eatonii. NCBI lineage: Eukaryota > Viridiplantae > Streptophyta > Magnoliopsida > Lamiales > Plantaginaceae > Penstemon > Penstemon eatonii. The sequence continues at coordinate 31,957,190 of CM076710.1, read as the reverse complement.
TTCATACTTTCTCAAGGTGAATATAAACACTTATGTACTCTTATTTTCAGAATTCCTTCATCCCTTTTTACTCCTTAGAGTTCATAGTTAAGTTAGAATGGGAGAGAAAATAGAGTTTAAGTGTGATATATTGAACTAAGTGAGAGGAAGAAAAAGTAAGTGGAAGGAGAAACCACCACCCATACCGCCTCACCAACACTGTCGCCGGACCACCACAACTGCTGCCATACTGCTGCCACCAAACAACCACCCACCCACCCACCACTGGAACCACCCGCAAGGAGTTTTGTTAACCTCAAAACTCTCTTATAAGTGTAGTTTTATTTTTGGTAGAAAATCCTAAGTCCTATGTTAATGAAAATGATTTTGAAACCATTTTTAAAACTTTAGTTCATATATATAATCACTTCAATTTTCAGATTTGTTGATGATTTTATTTTGGGTTTAAAAATAGTTTTACATTTATATGTGATTTGATAGCTGATTTTGTTGGAGTTTTTAATAGATTTATGTTTTTCTTTGTGAAATAATATTTTTGTAAGTTATGAAAATAAAAAATATGTTATTCCCAAAGATTACATGATTAAAATTACAAAAGAAAATTACATATTATATATCTATAAGATTTTTGTGAAAGAATTGAAATTTGTAAAATTTTTGAATGTTAAAAATTTTGATTTATTTTGTTAGTTAGCAAATCTGAAAAATAAGGGTACTTGTGCATTTTTCCGATAGGGTGTCCGGAGCCATTCCACCGTTCGTCTAACCAACCATGCCACTGCTCAGAGCAGCGAAAATGACAGCAATTAGTCTGTTGGAATTTGGAACGGGCCTGTTGCAAATTGTATCGGAGCAAGGACTGTTGACCCCTTTGGGCCAGTCTACATCTCTTTTAATTTTTTTTAATAAATGAATATATATTGAATGATAAAAAGTTTGATTTATTTTGTTAGGGCCTATTTTAGCAAATCTGAAAAATAAGGGTACTTGTGCAGTTTTTTGATGGGGTGGCTGGAACCATCCCACCGTCTGTCGAACCAACCAAACCACTGCTCGGAGCAGCAACAATGACAATGACAGGTCCCTAATTTTGAGCCTGTTGCAAATTGCATCAGACCAAGGCCTGTTGCCCCTTTGGGCCAATCCACATATCTTTTAATTTTTTTTAATAAATGAATATATTATTTTTGATATTTATAATACATAATAAAAAATTCAAAAAATAAATTTGTAGTGTAAACACAATTTTAATAATTCTAAAAATGGTATTAAATATTATTTGGAAAATAGAAAAATTATAAAAATAAAATTTTAAAATAAAAGTTATTGTTGAAATAAGATGAATATAATTAAAATAATTTCTTAATTATGTTTTAAATTCAGAAAATTAAATAAACTTAAACATAATTGTGAAATTAATAACTAAATTATGCAAAATTAAAATTTTAAATATTGAAAATAATTTTAATAATTATTTAACATTAAATTATGAAAATAAAAAATAAATAATTATGAAAATGAAATAATATAATTTCAAATAATTATTTTCTAAAATATAAATAATAAATCCCTATTTTTTGAAATATAAAATATTTATGTTATTTAAATAATAAATATATATTTGAAAACAAATATTTTACTTAGATAATTTTGAAAAGAAAAGAGGGTTAAATAAAATAAAAGGATTTTCTGAAATCTTAGTAATTTAAAAAAAATAAAACGTAAGGTTAAATAAAAACAAATTATTTTCCATATAAGATCATGAAAAATATAATTTTGAAAACGAAAATATTGTCAAGCAAACTTTGATTCTTAATTAAAAATAAATCATAATTTCAGAAAAAAGATAAAATAATTTCTAATAATTATTTTTTGGAAAATAAATAATTTGAAAATAAACAAAATATTTTTGATTAAATATTTTTATGAATTTAATAAATCTGAAAATAAAATTAGTAAATAAATAAAGTTTTCAGAATTTGAAAAATAATTAATTCAAATATAAACTATGATTTATTGGAATGAAATGTATACCTATTTTAAAATAATTAAAGAACTCAAAGTCTTTTGAAAATTTGAAAATGAAGTCTAAACCTAAAGAAAACAACGTCTAAACTTGTTTGTTGAAAGTAAAGTATTTGTTGGATTATCAAAGAACTTTCTCGGGTTTTTATAAATCCTTATTTGTGCCTTTCCATACCAGGTAACTTAAGGAAGCCCCAAGCCGGACAAATTAGTCTAAATTGGATTATGGTCTCGTTTCGTCCATGACACGACTATAATTGTGACTAAAGTGTTTCTTTAGTCAATCATAAGTTCTTGTTTATGTTTAGATTCTTAAACGCTACGTAAATATGTACCGGATCTAAAATCGTCTACTGAGAAACTTTCAAGAACTGTAAGAAGCACATGTGAGCGCTATGTTCATTTGTATGTTAGTCCGATATGATGTAAGTAATTAGAACATCATATGTTATGCTAGTTACCTCGTGTATGTTGCTAATGTTGGGATATTGCTTGATTGTCATACAACAAAAAGTGCGGAATTAAACATTTCAAACAAATCCCAAGGCCAGGAATATTCATCTAACTCATACGTAAAGGTTGAAACAAGAATACAACTATTGTATTAAAAGAGGGTGGTAATCACAAATTACCACATCACGAAAAGGTGGTGGATTTCTCCGGTCTTTTCTTTGTTCACTAAAGCACTCCAAACGTCGTGCCTCTAAAAGTATCCATACCAGATGGATTATGGTTACTCCAGGTCTCAGGCTAAGAACTAGAGCAAGAAGAATTTTCAATGGAGGAAGAAGCTTGGAGATCCATATCTAGATCAGAGAGAAGAAGAGAGAAGGGGCGGCACTGCTAAAGGGGGGAGACCATGCTAGAGTTTAGCATTAGGGTTTAAGGAGTCTCTAAGACTCCTAATAAGCATCTCTATTTTCTTGTTGCGCAAGGCTTGGCCCATTCTATATGGCTTATCTCTTGCATTTATATAATTAACAACTTAATCAAATAAACTCAATTAATCAGACATTCCAATTAATTAATCACTCTTTATTAATTAACACTTTAATTAATATTAAATAATTAGACCATCTAATAAATTAATCTCTAAATTGAACTAACACTTTAATTCAACTAAATTATTGATTCAACTTCCTTAAATCAATTATTTTTCCTTTTGACTGTTGCTGTCCAACTGTCTTATGTGTGACCTCCAGGTTCAACATCAATTGGTCATAGGCCACGACTTTCGTGGTTTAATTAATGAGCAATTGATAAGCAATTAATTGCTCCAATCAATTAAACACTTTTAATTGACCACTCCAAAATTAATCTCCCATTAATTCAGAGGTACCCACACCTCATGGTCGATGTCTAGCCACAAGCCCATGTGGCCCAACTTCAGGTTAGTTGATATTCTGAACCTCATCTCTTATAATTGTCATGTACATACGGTCCCTCTAAGGACTAATTTCCCGATTGAGACCTAGGGTGTGTGAATTGATCAGCACCTCTAATTATCTCAATTATGTACTTTCTAATTCTGGATAATAATTTCAGTGTGACTGCTAAATTTGAAAACCCCTTTTCAAATCCATCACTGACCACGACTGTGGGTTTCTCGGAATCTATTATCTAAGAACGCATAGGAAATTCTCTCATCTTATCAGGATGAGTCGATAGATCCTATCTTAGTACTAGCCATTTGCGTACACGATCATACGTACCCAAACTAGTCGCACAATGATCATGCTACGTGATCGGCACCTAAATCAATGTACGTATTCTTGTGTACTGAATTCGCCCTATTACCTCAAGTCTAAGGACTAAATCGTAGATTATTATAAGTCTTGAGTAACATCCCATTACTGATATGCATTATGCACTTCCACGATGGGTTTCTCTATCCGGGTCGTTCAATGCGTTCGATCCCCTATCGAACCACCTAGTCATATGCACTAGCATCAAATGCCTTGTTCTTGACACGGTACAAATTCACTTCATGTGAATAATGCATAATAGTACAAGTCTTAGCGATTCATTCGATACCCCATCTCGATCGAAATCTATGACTTGGAACGTGTTTTAAGACCATGACCTTAGAGACTGTTTCATGATTGCGCTCAATACTAAAGTGAATCGTCCCATAGTCGAAAGTGATCTTAAGATTTCATCCAATCGCTTAGATACGTTTGCGAGAGATGAAGTTGACTATTTGTTTAATTTATAAATTAAAATTAAACCAGACGTATTATCCGTTTAAACCATAAGAATGCATCATAAGATAGTCCTCTTACAAGCTAGTTTTGGTTGGCTTGCTGGGCACTATCCTATCGGTTAATAGGCTGACTTTGTAACATTCATTATATCAACGTGATTATCCTAATACATGCTACACCCATATCTGGTTGTACTTAGTTGCGAATATGTTCACCTAGCTATATATCTAAATTACTTTCGGTTAATTGTTAATTGTTGATAAAATGTTATCCTGTTTGATATGTTATGTTTCCGTTTATTTCTGATTTTGTACGGACCCTATTTGTTCGGTGTATGGACTTGATGGCAAACTGTCCGCAAGGGTCGGCAGGATAGTCACATTTACTCATAGGTTTGGCCTTATAATCCAAGTGGGGAGGAACACTTGAGGAGTAAGGATGAACTTTGGCAAAGACATGTCGATGCACTTCAGATAGCTAGGTCGCTCGTTACTTGGTGAGTTTGGATGGACATCAGAATGAGGATAGAGGATAAGTGGAGAACGACGTCATCAAGTCTTGGTTATTTGAACTCAATATTTTGATTTTATATATGTGATATATGTTTTATTCGTTATATGCTCACTATATATATTATGTTGCATCCATGTGTCACACGCATAATGCACCATATCCTCACTAAGTTGGGCGATCAACTTATGCGCTCATTTTCAGCTGCAGGAGTCTCAGGTTTATGATGGTTGAGTCGATGTGTCAATTTTTAGGATTCAGTCGATCGTTGAGGGATTGTCCTCTCTTTCATTTTACTTGCTTCGCAACTCTACTACTTTTTTTGTCACCTTGTTACAAGGTTGTATGATGTATTTTAAATATTGTGTTTACGTTTTCTGTGGACTTGCGTGGTTACCCGTATGACCATATATTTGGCCTTCTCTGTTTAAACGGAGCTAGTAGGAAATTTAAATTTTCAATATGGATTTATCGCATGCTTTATTTATGTTCATCATGTCTCAAAAAAATATATTAGCAAATATGATGGGTTATCCTGTGCCGGGCGATCCCAAACTCGGAAGCGGGGCGTCACAACTTTTGTTACAATATTGGAAGATTTGATGGCTAATTGTCATCCTCTTATAGTTTGATTAATCATTTTAATTCGTTTATTTTTTCCCTTTTTTCTCTGTATTTTTAGGATTTTCTATGGATCCGTTTGTTTGACGAGAATGAAATCTGATTTAGGAATTTGATTTCTAGAAATGTGAGTATTAGGAATATAACTCCATTATACTATTTGGGTAACACTTAAGATTTCAGGAAGGAATGTAACAATTTTTTTTCAAACATTTGGTAAACTTAAGAAATGAAATCCATTTTTACACATGTTAATAAAAATATTACAATTATAAATTATTATAAATGATTTATGAGATATTTTAAGTTAAAATTTAAATTTAACTTTTTTTTACTCAATCAATGATCATTTAATATTTTTGGACATTTATCTTAATTTTATAGTTATAATGAAGTTGTGAAAAGTAATTTATGTTTAAGTTAATTTTTTTAAAGGCTTCAAATGTTATTTTTTAATTTCAAAAACTTTCAAGGGATGTAAGTAAATATTCTTAATGTTGATTAAATCTATAATATAATTACCATACATAAAAATTTATAATTGACTTAATATTCTCAACTCGTCCGCGGCGCATCTAGGGTTTTCTTCGTGAGAATTGTTCATATCATCACGCATATTTCTTTCTGGGCCTTTCGAAGAATTATCATCAACCATCACATAATTGGGATTTTGGGGTGTATTATTTTTTTTTGGTTTCTCACTTAATATGGCCCGTTTGGGTTTCTCTCTGCGCAGACCACTTTTCTATCTTGTTTAATATTTTTTTGATTATGATTTTCGGGCTTTTCTAAGATTTCTTGTTTTTTGGCAGGTATGGATTCAACATCTAACTCAAGAAGCCGTTTAGGGTCTGCACACTGCTTATGTGGGTTTTGAGTGAGGATTTACACTTCATGGACGAAGTAGAATCCTGGTCGGAGATTTGCTCGCTGTCAATGTTTAACGGTAAAAGTGTTTAGGGTTTCAATTCTTTAAATTATGGGTTTAGGGTTTCTTTGTGTTTAGGGTTTCAATTCTTTAAATTATGGGTTCTTTGGATTATTATGATTTTTTTCATGAAGCTAAATTGTTTAATGTTAGGAAGAACGGTGTGATTACTTCGAATGGATTGACCCAATAATGTGTGATAGGTCACGCGTTATTATTCCTGGATTGCTATCACGTGTAAATCGCACGGAGGCTAAAAATGCCAGTGTTATGCATGACTTTGATGAATAGTCTACTCAAATGCAATTTCTTGTTATTCGGATACACAATTTGGAGGCTGAAAACATGGGACTGCGTCGCAAGCAAAAGCTTGCGATGATATGTGCTGTAATTGTGTTCCTATGGTATTTATGTGTATGATTTGCTGTTGATTGTTTTGCTGGATCTTGCTGACTTATATATGTGTATGATATGTTCATTCTATTTTGTTTATGTATGGCATGTATCTTAGGAGTGAGCTTCTAGGATTGATTGTAGTATGTACTAGTTGTATTATCTGGTCTTTGTTGACTTATGTTTGTGTAACATTTGCTTCCATCAACTCATATGTCCTGATGTTTTGATATGTCTCGAATTTTGTGATGCAGCTCTGTGTTTTCCCTTGGTATAAATCCCCTTTTGATTGGCCAGTTGTTATAAAATGCCCATGTATTCTTGCTTATTTCCAAAATGTTATGCTCTTGTGTGCTGATATATCATATGTGGCAAAATGTGAGACTTATATAAGCTTGTTCAAAGACCAGATGATGTTTGCTATTGGTGTTCTGATGTTCTTGTATGTTGGGGGTTTATATGACCAAGTTAATATGATTTTGGGTTTAGGGCAGATGTGTGTTTTCCCTTGGTAGAAATGCCCTCTTGTTTGACCAATTGTTATAAAATATTGGGGCATTGCTTGTTTCCAAAATGTGATGCTCTTGTCTGCTGATGTATGATATGTGGTAATAGGAAAAAAAACAATATTAGCTGGTTGAAAGACCAAATGATGTTTCATCAAACATGTTCTGATGGTCTTGTATGCACACATGCTCATATGCTCATGTTTATGTGATTTTGGGTTTGGTGTACTTTTGAGTATGTATTTACTCTTTGTGTACTCTATCATGAAAGTATCCCCTAATTTGAAATGTATTGGAGAAAACATGTACATACCCTCCTTACTTTGACTGTGGTCCTTCATTATAATCTATATCAGCATGCTAGATGCAACAATTTTCGAAACTGAACGCAGCCTTAATTATTTTGGCCATGCGATGATTTTTTTAAGCTATCTGATGGTATTATATGTTGTAATTCCCACTGGATATGTATTGATGTAGTACAGCATGAATAGTTGCACTTTTTTTTGTGTGTATGATGGTAATGGTATAGCATATAGGATTATATTCCATCATGTCATTAAGTGCAAGTTGGTTAGTGTTATCTTCATACTTTGTACATGATAATGGGTAATGAACCCCACTGTATTCCTATATTCATGCTGATATTTGAATATCATTTGTTGCTGCCATTTATGTAATTTTTATGGAACTGCTCTTTATTTGTGTAATTTTATGAAAAATGTCTTTATTTAAAATAATCAAAAAATGTATCCAATTTTTTTGATTTTATCTATGATGAAGTACATCAGAATTCAAATAGTTGATGGTATATGCATTAAATGCTTTGCTTGACCTTTTGTATATCTCATTTAATACATAACCTGACCCTTTGTAAGTTGTTTTCAATGCATTGCATTACTTGCCTCTTGAAAATATCAAATACATTACACATATTCCCACCCTGCATTTATTGAGTTGGTTGAACATGAACCCCTCTATATAATCCCAACATTCTATCTCCCTCTTCTATATTTTCTCAACCCTTCAAGTGAAATTATCACCCATGTAAGTGGTAAGTTTTCAAAATCCTTTCATTTCCTAATACTTTCTACCCAATTTAATTATTAATCTTTTCATGAATTTATATTTATTTCAATTTACAAGTTGTCAAACTATCACAATATGCCGAGGACATGAAGGATGAGGTCTGATGAATCAAAATTGAGTGATGGCTTGACCTTTGAACAGACTGCGAGGTTTGTCAACTTGCTTTACCATGAGTGTATTTGAAGAACTTGGAATTACTCTCTGGAGCATTGCAGCGTATTTCAGCCGACAGGTCCGCTTTATATGGAATGAGGTTCTCTCTGGTTGGTGTTGAAAAGAAGTTGGAGACAATGAGAAATAGGAATGAAAGTTTCAATAGGTTTCTGGAAACCCCGAGAGTATTTTACGATGCCTGGGACTGCGAGACTCATGTGAACAATGACTATTGGAAAGTCATCCCTGCTGCTGTAAGTTATACAAATGTATTCTTATTTTACTTTGTTTATTTCTGATCCATTATTTATTTTTCTTTTGTAGGAAGAGTCCGAATGGTTTAGGAATTTCAGGATGCACGGTGAGCCGTTGCATCTTAAACTTGAGTTTATCTTCGACACACAAGGAGTTGGGGTTTTTCCTAAAGACCTCACCGGATCACCCGATTGGCCCATACACGTCCGTGAATCGGACGATGATGAGCTTGCCGTGGTCCCTGTTGGTATACCCGGTTCAAGGTCTGCTGTTCCATTTGATATTGAGAGTAAGGTGGTTGTGGCTGAAAGTGGAGGGGATCAAGGTGGTCGAAGTTCTTGAGGTGGCGTTGATTCAATGGATGGATCAAACGAGGGTGGGATGTTTGGGAAGGACTTGTGGATGGTTGATTAGGAATGTTTTTAAATAGTTTTTGTTTCACGGACCTGTTATTATGTTTTTTTATGAATGTTTATCTGGTTTAAGTGTGATTACTTGACACAATTTTATGTATTTGTGCATGTAATTACACATTTCGGATTTTATATAATTTCCTGTATTTGTCTACTAATTATCAATGAATGAAATGGTACTGTTTTCTTCAAACCAGAATGTATCTTGTAGATAAAAAAATCTTTTGACATATTTCTTGAACTTGTCTACATCTTCAAAAGTAAATAGATCTAGTCAAATACAAAGCCGAAATTTTCTGCCCAATGACCATAATTTATTATCTACAAAAGCATCAAATCTTCTTTACAACACAAGTTCAGCTACCTTGTCTACTTTATTTGATAACACACTGCCAAGCTAGTATGATCAAATTGCATATAGGTCCTCATATGGGAAAAAATTGTTTAACTAGGTACCCATTTCCTAGTATAAATACCTTATACTTTTTGTACACACTTTGTGCAAGAAAACCCCTTCGTATAATCAAATAATTGTGTAAACACTTCTTATTAATCTTTCCAAATGATCAATTTTGTCCCTCGTCCTCAGTCCCATTTCTTCTACTCGGATAAATGGACCAAAGAAATTGATGATTATTTGATTGAGTTTTTAACAACTGAAAATTACTACGAAAACGGAATTCTCACATACGGTGTGAGCCATGCTGTGCAAAAAGCTCGTGATGAGGTTAATGTGTTCTTCCGTAGTTCTTTCTCAACAAAGGAAATAATGGCTAAGGTCGAACGGCTAAAATGGCGACATGCCTTATTTTCGCACCTAATGACCCTTTCTGGTTATTACTTAGATCCTATAACCAACACGGTCGGGAGAGATGGAGTGGAAATTGTTAAAAACCTATGCATGATAACAAGTTTCATTTCTTCGTGTACAATCGCAAATTACCTATCAACTATAAGTAATCTAATAAATTTTTCTTTGTAGGAAGCTCCGTTTTACGAAGCATATGCTATCAACGGTGAACCGAAGTGGAATGATCTGTGTGAAATATTCAGATACCCAATTGAATTCCCAGTAGCTCAACCACCTACTTCCCCAATTAATCTTCAATGGTTTGAGCTAAATGATGCACCGACTGTCGGACAAGAAACACCAATTCCTGACCCCATCAACCCATCTCAAATTACTTTCTCACCCAGTGCAAATGACAATTTTGGAATGATTTGGGTAACTATAACAACACATGAGCGGAGTTTGAAAACGACGAGGCCGAACCGTAAAAAACGGTTGCTAAGTGTCTGTGGCCGGATGTCGGGACGTCACACGAGAAAATTGTTGAAAAAAAATGGTTGATGGATTATATTTTCCTGGTATTAATGTTGAGTTTGTTGATGTACGTTTTATGGTATTTCTACTTGTTGCCATTGTTGTTGTGCGTTTAAATTATTTGTCATAAGCTTTAGTTTAATTGTGTATTTTGTACTAGATGTCAAAATTATGCAAAACCCAATAAAAAAACATGAAACTTAACCAACACTAAACTATGCTCCAAGAAACCAAAAATTTATAATAACAATCACCATTCATATTTCGGTCCGTACTAATGTTCCTATGTAAAATACTAATAAGTACTAATGTTCATACATAAAATTAAGCAAACCATGCATTACTAACTTAATGATCCAAATGATCAAAATACAATTCTTCACCAAAATGGTACCAAATCATGCATATTTTACCAAATGCAGTGTCCAATCAAACCAAATCAAGTAAAATGTACGAATTACCTTCGGTGACCATTTACATGCCGGAATAATAATCAAGGCATCTTGTTGTTTAGCATCATGTGCGCAATGTGCTCTCGGTTCTTTTCGTTTGATTTCAAGAACAAACGTGTTTCGCCTTATCCGTAATCTTGAACGAGAGGAATATTCTATTCTCATCAGTTAGCGACTCAATGCGATCAAGTGCATCTATAATCTTTCGGGCCTTTTCATCGTAAGTATCCTCTTCTTAGGCAAAGCTATTACTAAGATCAACCCATGCAGATTTGGCTGCATCTATGAACTTGTCCGTATCGCCTCCACCAGATTCCGGTGTAGGCGTCTTCCTTTTCCTCTCAAATTTTTGCTTTTTTATTTTCTCCTTTTTAATCTTCTTTGACAACTTTGTTAATAAAGGGTGGTCTACGCTAAAGGAAGCACGATTCTCGGTAAGCATAAAAGTATTCAATGTCCCCTCGATCTTCTTAGGAGTGACATTCTCAAACTCCATGTTGTACGGCGGAATTTTTGGGCCAAAATCCCCACAATCTGAAGCATCCGTCGTCAGATCGACGCAAAGACTACTTTACATACTCTCATCAGCCGTGGTATCCATCAATGGTTCCTTTCCTTTCGTATTTGACTCCTTTGTCGGGTGACGCATTACCAAGTCTTCCATGATCTCAACAAAGTCCTCCGCGCAATCTCCGGTGGCTATGTCCTTTCCAAATATCTCAACCCAGTCATCGTAATAGGGATATATCTTAAACCGCATATTGGCAACCTTTGGGTGTGCCTACGATTCAAAACAGAAGTTATAAATTTTATATGGAAATATCACGTAATACAAGTTACTTCGGACGGGGGTTATGTGTGAAAGAATTCGTGTTAAAGTCACATTTACTTATAAAGCCCACACATCATCATCAACCGTGATTGTTTTACCACTTTCATTCCACCCGAAACCACTTGTCCTCTGCATACCCAAAACTTGATAATAAGTTTTCTTCCCGATTTAACCGAATTTCGTTAGGTTCAGTTATCTCAATAGTAATATGATCGGGTCTAAATTAAATATGATTTGCGGGCTTAGTTAGTTTATTCCGGATGGATCAACTCAAAGATGAACAATACTGATGGGGGCTGTTTTACACCCCATATAACACTCGGAACGACTAGATGATACTCGATCGGCTCGACCAGGAAACTGATTCGTTAACAAGCCATTCGATCCGACCAGAGATATCTGTCCATAGCGATCAAGACCGAAGTCCGAGTTCCTGAAGGATCAATACCCCGAGTCCTAGTAGGATTATGTTTCCTTGTATAGCTAGGGTTAATATCATATAAATACCTAGATTATAATTTTATTTGAACAATTACGATTAAGAGCTTACGCCTACATACTCTGGCTATCTGATATCAAATTAATAGAAAAGCTTTTGCTATACTATTTTCAATATCCTCTGTTTCGTGTTCTTATTGCTTTTTACATATTGTTCTTTCTTGAGATTGATCAATCCGGAATAAAGTAACTAGGCCCTATAATCACTATTTAATTACACCCCATAAACCATTATTATTGATTTAACCCAAACCTACGAAAAACGGTTAAATCAGTTGGCGCCCACCGTGGGGCTAAGTTAATTATTCGATAGACAAATGGCTCGCCCAAGGAAGAACGCCCGGAATGAGGCAAGAAGTAACACGACGCATCCACATATTACGTCGGACGATTTGCAGAACGATACGAATAATGACAACCTAATCGTCAACAATGAAAATAACCAACGAGAGAACGATCAACTACCAAGTCAAGAGAAACGTCAAGGGAACCAGGTCCAAAATTCTCAAGGACAACAAGAGATCGCCGCCAATGTAGTACCAGAAGTCCCTGTGGCCCCAACGATCCCTGTTCCTCTGCCATAAACACAGGAGAAATTAAGACAGATCGCGATGTTATTTAACTCACTATGCCCAGGGGAACTGCTGGTTCCCGAGCAGGTGCCCAGAGACCCTAGAGCAACAAGGGCAAATCCAGTTCGGAGAGCTCCTAGGCAGTTCGATCAAATGTCAGATCAAGCAGATAGCCCTGTGACTGAACAACGATCATTACACAGTCCACAAAAGAGCGATACGAAACCTACCGACGAGCGAATCCGGAGAAAAACTGATCGGACGAAGCCACAACAAACCCGCCGAGGATCAAAGGAACATACCATTATTCCCCTCGATGAGGATGTTGTGGACGCAATCCCTAATCAACAAAGAGCTGTTCGCATCTCGAAAAGAGAAATTGAAAAGTTGGTACAAGAGCGTCTGGAGCAACGTCTACGGACCATTCAAAATCCGTGGGCCAGGAGCACGGAGGTCCAAGAAAGCTTAGCAGCGTGCTCTCCCTTTTGTAGGGAAATAAAAGAAGCTCAGTCATCCGAGCAGGTTCCGGGACGACTGCCAAGATATGACGGAACCACTGATCCCGACGATTATATATTCAGTTTTACGAATATAATGAATTTATATGCTCACTCGGCAGAATACACCGCCAAACTAATGGTCACCACATTTGAAGGACTAGCTTTGGATTGGTTCGGAAAACAACCCACCAATTCCATATTCAGCTTTCGCGAACTATGCAACAAACTGACTCAACAGTTTGCCAGCCAGAAAAGACAGAAGCTGCCGATGAGCTACCTTGGGACCATACATCAACAAAAAGGAGAATCCCTGCGAAACTGGTTGGCAAGGTTCAACGTGGAATTATTAAAAATTGATTCCCCGAACATTGATTACATAATCTCAATACTCTTCGATCTCACTAAAAATAGGCAGTTCGGGAACGCACCGAGTAGAAAACAACCGAGAACTTTTGCGGATATTATGACCTTGGCGTCGAAATACATGACTCAAGAGGAGATGACCTCTTTCAAGGATAAGAGTAGAAACAAAGCTCCAGCGCCCGGATCGAGGCAGCAAGATAAAACTTCTGTTCCAAGACCTATGGATTATGAGCGGTCCTTCAGAAAAGGAAATATTTTTCAACGACTAGAGTATAATCGGAACGATCAGAATAAAGGACCTAATGTCTATCCTAGATCAAAATTGGCCGAGCCGGCAAACAGGAATCGATTAAATCAGGTGGAATATCCCCGATTGACTGTTCCTATCGAAGAAATTCTTGTAGTACTCGAAAGGAACAACTGGATTCCGTCAGCAAAAAGAATCGCACAGCCTAGGCCAGGTGCTCGAAATTACAATCTATATTGTAGATATCACCGTGCCCATGGGCATCACACCGAAGATTGTTTTCACCTGAAGCAGGAAATTGAAAAATTGATCGAACAAGGAAAGTTGGACGACTATCTAGAGCGAGATAATCGCAAGAGAAACAAAAGCAGGAGTCCTCGAATAAAAAATCAGAGGAGAACCCCGAGAAGAATGTCCCCCAATAATGGTCCGCCATAAAAATTGAACGATGACCAAATTAACGGCACCATCCATACAATCTCCGAAGGACCGGCCAGGGGAGGCAGTTGTAATGCTCGCCGTAGAACCGCGAGGTCCACAGTGGGAAGTATTAGATATCCAAAAGAAATATGGACGGTAGAAAGCAAACTACCAAGAGAACAACTCATTAGTTTCAACGAGAATGAAGTACCAAGGAACATCGTTTGGGATACGAAAGAAGACAACCCTGATTTTCCAATGGTAGTATCGCTTGAGATAGCAAACTACAACGTTAAAAAGATCCTAATTGATAATGGAAGCTTTGCGAATATCATGTCTAAGGAAGTTCTAACGCAAATGAACATGGGAGAAATAATATTTCAAAGGGTGGCCACTCCTTTAGTAGGATTCGGAGGCTCAGAAATAGTCCCCTACAGGACGATAAATTTAAGTGTCTCGCTGGGTAAGAGGCCACAACGCGCAGTAAAAATGATAAAGTTCCTGATCGTAGAGACCCCCTTTGCATACAGTGCAATACTAGGACGACCTGCCCTCAACCTTTTCCGAGCAGTAGTATCGACATATCATCAGAAGATAAAATTCCCAACAGACTCGGGAATCGGAAAAATAGTAAATGATCATTGCATGGCATGGGATTGTTAAAATACATCCTTAACACTGGGGAACCGATCTAAATCGTTTACCCCAGCTAAAAGGAAGCTCGAGGACGACATCGAAAGAGCCGAAATTGAGATTTCGAGCACTGACAGGATAGATCGGAAGGGAAAAGAGCCGGTCGATTTAACCATAAAGCCACCAGAACACAAGGATATTATGCTCGTGCAAGGAGATCCTTCAAAAACAACCAGGATCGGAACCGAACTCAGTTCGGAAGGGGAAGTAATGTTAATAAACTTTCTCAGGAATAATATTCACATCTTCGCTTGGAGTGCTGAAGATATTGAGGGCATTGACCCAAGAGTAATTACTCACTCGCTAAAAATTGATCCAACGGCGAAACCAGCAAGACAAAAGAAGAGTAATCATGAGCCAATAAAAGACAAGATAATCAAAATAGAAGTCGAGAGGCTGCTCAAAGCTAAACAAATTCGGGAAATACACTTCTCGGAATGGTTATGCAATGTTGTCTTAGTGGCTAAAGAGGATAAAAAGGACAATAAATGGAGGATGTGCAACGATTTCACCGACCTTAATAAGCTATGTCCATGTGATCCTTACCCTCTCCCGAGGATCGACTTGTTGGTCGACTCGAATGCCGGTTTTGCTATTTTCAGCATGATGGACGCCTTTCAAGGTTTCTATCAAATCTATATGGACGAGCGAGACCAGGAGAAAACTGCCTTCGTGACAGAACAGGGTGTATATTGCTTTATTGTAATGCCATTCGGACTAAGAAATGCAGGGGCTACTTACCATTGATTAGTTAACGTAATGTTTAGGGAGCTGATCGGAGAAATAATGGAAGTATATGTGGACGATATGCTGGTCAAAAGTATGAATGAAGCCGACCACGTAAAGCATCTCGATCGATGCTTCCAAATACTAAGAAAATATCGAATGAAGCTCAATCCCGCAAAATGTACTTTTGGGGTTAAATCCGGGAAATTCTTAGGATATATGGTTCATCAACGAGGGATTGAAGCCAATCCCGAAAAGATTCGAGCGATAACTGAAATGAGACCACCTAAGACAATTTCCCAAGTACAAAGCTTAGTAGGAAAAATTGTCGTGTTGAACAGATTCATCTCCAAATCAGCGGATAGGAGTTTGCCTTTCTTTCAAACTTTAAGGAAGGCGAAAAACTTTGTATGGACCGAAGAGTGCGACCAGACATTCAACCTACTAAAGGAATACTTAACCTATTCTCCATTGTTAGCCAAGCCAACTGAAGGTGAACCATTATACATCTATATATCTATCTCCGCAGTTGCCATTAGTTCGGTCTTGGTAAAGATAGAAGGCACTGAACATAAGCCTGTTTACTACCTAAGTAAGTTACTACAAGGAGCGGAGAATACTTTAAAGATGACGAGGGGTAACTTGGACTCAAACGTTAATACAGCCTTGTGAGGTCGAATTTCATCATTTTCGATCTCACGGGCATAAATTCGAGCCCAAAGCACAGGAATCCTACGCTGATTCTACTCCGGAAGTTCAGGGTCCAAATTCACTGTTGGGCCGACCTCAGGTCCAGGCCCGTGGGCTGAGTAATACATACCTGTGGGTCGTTCACCTGGTTCCAAGTCTCAGCTATAAATACCCCAAGCATTTATGACGACGACACAACTTCCCAGGTGCTCTACCTCCGAGACTGCTGCTCGAACTTACTTGGGAATAACAGCTTAGGCTAGCTCGTATGTATTTCGCCCTCTAGCTTGTACGGCATCCAGTAATGCTCGAATAGGACTCTAAATACTTGTAATCTGTACTCGATAATTCTGAATACAATACTATTGATCTTTTCCTTCTATTTATTACCATTCATACCGCATTGCATACCACCTTGATCAAACCAACGAAAACACGTAAGATCAATTGGCGCCCACCGTGGGGCCTTATTCGAGTATTAGATCGAAATATGCCTACTACGAGGAGGAATACGTATATCAGAGGAGAGCCCTCCCATGCAGCAGGAGCACAGAATTCGGTCAACAATGAGCCCGACAATCTATCGCGTGCGGCTCAACAAAAGGAGGTTCCACCAATTGTTCCGCAGGATAATGTTTGTTGGTCCCAAGTGGTCAGATGAGGTCTAGAGGGGGGGGGGGTGAATAGACCTCTGAAAATTTTTGAACTTAAAAACTTTTCAGTCTTCTGTCAGCAGACTAAGCTGATGAAGAACAGTAAGCAGACTAGTCTGATCGTGAACAAATCTTGAACAGACGACTGACCACTCTTCTTACAATGACTTAGCTGTTTTTCAGCAAACAGTTTTTCAAGAGTATACTTGCAGCGGATTGTTTAAAAGTGTTTTTCACAAGTAAACTAAGTTCTAAAAAGATTTTATCCCCAGTTTTCAAACTCCTTATAAAATCTTTTGTTTGATTCAAAGTGTTTAAAATGCAAACTTTAAAATATGCAAGAAAACTTTAAAGGCAAGATAACACAAAGAATTTTTATAGTGGTTATATGGATAAAAATCCTTTAGTCCACTCTTCCAGATCACACAGATTCTGGGTTATACTATAATCACAAAGATTACAATATTTCTCCACTTACACCTAAACAACTAATGAGAAGGCTGTAAGCTCGCAATAGGAATTCACAAAGAAAACCTATCCTCTAAAGTAGAATCACTCACACAGATGGATTCTCACTTCGCACAACACTCAGCTATTACAAAATCACTCAGATAATGTTTTTCTGATTTCTTCAACTGGGTTTCTGTCAACAGATGACTTCCACCAGACGAGTGAGCTGTTCGAGCTTTTGAGACTTAGAGAAATTCTGCTTCAAAATTTCGATCTCTGATTGTTGTTGTGTTATTGCTCGATTTGAAATTCAGCTCTATTTATACATGGAGATGAAATTATGACCGTTGAAGGCAAGTCACAATTCAAATCCATCCTTCAGCTCTTTTTGAAACGGCTCCCTGCAGCATTCCGTACTGTGTACAGTACCTTTCTGTCCATCGCATTTAATGCTGCATTTAATGCACTCTGCTGATCCGAGGATATCTTCAATCATTTGCCATTGCTACCCTTCTCTTACAGCATTTATTACACTTAGGTGCATTTATTACCGTTGGACTAATCTCATGACCTCTTCTACTCTGCTGATCAAAACGACTCTGCTGATAGATACTCTGCTGATCAAATACTGAACTCATCTGATTTGACTCGGCTGATGATCTACCCTTCTGTTCGCTGATTCAGCAAGAGATCACTAGTCTTCTGAGCTTTGAACTTTGAACTCTTCTGATGTCTTCTTTTACCAGTTCAATATTCTTCTAAGGGAACTAAGCTTTCCATACTTAGCTGATTATGACGTTTTGGAAATCATCAAAACCTTCCCTTAATTACTTGTCTTCTTTCATCTTCATCTTCATCCAACAATTTCCCCCTTTTTGATGATGACAAAACTCCAGCTAAGTACCTGTACCTAAACTAAAGTTTTGATCCTCAAAAATTTCTGAGATAGAAATGATATGTTGGAGTCAAACTTGCAATTTTATAAATATAGAACTGATTACATTTTACAAGTTGAAAGATGAGAAGTACAAAATACTTTAAAAGATTACAAGAATTTTTAAAGAAAATCTAGCTAAGCTAGTCTTCTGTCTTCTTTTTTTCTTCAGCAGACTTGGAGGTTCCAACTTCCAATTTCTGCATCAACAGCTCTAGCTTCTTCTTTTTAACATCAGGATCAAGCTGTTCTTCAACTGAATCTTTGGCAGCAGCTAGTTCTTTGTCTGACTTGGCTTTTGCTTCAGATTCTTCCTCATCAGCTTGGTCTTCTTCTTCTGTGATCTTCTCATCTGCTAATCTGCTTGTGTCTTCATTTGCTGCTTCATTCCTATTATTAGCAGACTCTTCAGATTCTTCTAACACTTCTGTTTCTTCAGCATTTTGATTTCCTTCCCTTTGGAAATCAACCCTTTGCTGTCCAAATATCCTTTCTTCCCCCTTTTTGTCATCATCAGCAGGGACAGATGGATATTGTGGCACAACTGGTGTAATCAGAAGTGAATCACAAAGAAGTTTGATGTTCTCTTCCATGGCGTTTATCTGAGCTTGCTGTTTGAGTTGATTGGCCTTAACAGTTCTTACTTCTTTGAGTAAGTCTTCTCCTTGATCACCCAACTGGATTTGAGTTCCCAGAATCCAATTTGATGAAGCAGTGAAGTCCTTCATCATATTGCCCATGACTTCATCTTCTGCTTGGAGTGCCAATTCAACAGTCTGTTCAATGTTCTTCCAACCTTCAGTGGTGCTTTGTGTCCTTCTCCTGAGTAAATCCATATCCTGACATATAGATTGTACATTCTGAGCAGTATCTTTCATTAAATCAGTAGGAACAGCAGCAGCAACCTTCTGAATAGGTTGATGAACAGCAGCTAACACTTCTGCTTTTAACTCTTCTTTCATCTCCTTCATGGATTTGGTAAACATTAGATGAATAGAGTCCAACAGATTTGAAGTTGAAGGTATATCTGTTGTTGCAGCAGGTGTTTCTTTGATGAGTTGCTCTGTTGAGTGAGTTGTTAGGGCAAGAGACTGATCAGCTGATTTATCAGCAAGGCTTGGAGTGCTTTCCATTTCCTTAGCCTGATCATCTCCATCAGCAGCAACTTCTTTCTCCTTTGACTGATCTGCTGGAATTTCTTCTTCCTTCTTTGATTTATCAGCAGCCTCAGACTTGTCTCCCTGTTTTCTGTTCTGATCAGATGGGTCTGAAGTACCCTCTTTTTGCTCTGGTTGATCAGATGACTTTTCTTTCTCTCCATCAGCAGGGGCTATAATCTTCTTGACAGCTTCAACTGTCCTCATCAAACCTTCATTGTCAACAGCAGACCTGTTACAAATCCAAGTAAAGTTGTCAAGAGGAATAAAGGTAGTTGATGATTCCTCTGGCAGCTCCTCATAGGGTTTGATGTTTGGTCCATAGACAATATGCTTGATGTTTGGAAGTGGGACCATTGAGCTTGGCTGTCCCCTTAACTTCCTTGCTTTCTTGGCCCAAAGCTCCATTGCTTGAGCAATAGCCAACTTGATAGATCTTTCTTTCAGATCTACAGAGTCATCAAAATCCTCAGGAATGGATGCAAAGATCTTCTTGGCTTCTTCTTTGACCACATGACAAATCCTCATCCTTAACCTGTCCAGAAAGAATTCTGAATCAAGTGCTTGAATGAGTGAATTTGTTTCAAGCCATTTCAACACCCAGTCTTCTGTAGCCTTGAATTCTTTCCACTTGGCCATTTCAGCAGGACTCTTGGTTAATCTGAATTCTCTCCATCTATTGTATTTGATCTTTTCAGAGTGGAAGAGTGTCAGACGATTGACTCTTTCATTTTCAGCATCAAGTCTTCTGAGAAATTCTTCAAAGATCTCAGGATCTTCCCTGACAATCTCTAAAGATAATCTTATTTCTTCTCTCCTCTTTTCCTTGATCTTAGGTGCAGGCATAGCTGGGATTGGTTTGTTTGGATCCCTTGATTCACCAATCACTATCCCACCACCTTGCTGATGACCATGAGCATCCTTCATGCTTGCTTCAATGACAGCAGCCAACTCTGCTGCCTCAAAAGCATCTCTCTGCTCTTGGGTCATTTTGCTGGCCTCTTCTTCCAGCCTTTTTAATTCTAGGCTTTTCAGCCTATCTTCTTCTGCTTTCTCAGCAGCCATCCTTTGCTTTTCAGCATCATCCAGTTTCTTCTTCTCTGCAGCAGTTATACAAGTTGAAGCTTTGCCCTTAATGGCTCTTTTTCTTTTAGCTTCAGGACTTTCAACTATTTGAATAGGTGTTGCAGCAACTGGAGTAGGATGCAGCAACAGAATTTCTCCCTCTTGTGGTGTACTAATCTGCTGTTCCTTTTCTACATCAGCAGATAGTGCAGCAGTAGAGTCTTCTGTTGTCCCTTCAACTGTAGGAACACTTTCTGGTTCAGCAGTAGCAGCTTTTGCAGTTTTAACAACTGGTTCTTCAATATGCAATGGCCTTTCTGCCTCAGTTGTTGTTTCCCTCACAGTTTCAACAGGCCTTTCAGAGAAGGTAACTGTTCTCTTTGCCTTTGATTTTGGAATTTTCTTGGTAGCAGGGGGGTTGGCAGTAGGAGGTCCCCTTGCCTCACTCCTAGTCCTTAGTCTCTTCAGTCTTTGAAGTGGAATTTCCTCTTCAGACTCAGTTCCTTCAGAGGATGACCCTGTCTTCATGTTTTCAATTTCAACAGTGAAGTCATCTACCACCTTCTTAGAGACTTCAATTTCAGGCTCTGCTGATCCAGCTACAACAGCAGACTGTGCTGTTGGCTCAGCAGACTGACTAGTCTGACCTTCCTTCTTGCTCTTCTTAGAAGGAGTCTTCTTAGCCTGTTTGGGTGCTTTTCTCTTTGGTTTTTCCACCAGTTGCCTTACTGGTTCGTAAAGTTTGAACTCTTTGCTTCCATGGGTTTGCTTTCCTCCACCCATAGGGCATTGTAGAGAGGCAAACAAGTTACTCAGCAGAATGGCATGAGAATGCCTTTTATCACTTATCAGCTCATAAACATGAGCAGCCCAGTTCACTTTCATCCCATAGTAGATGCAAATCATAGTGTGAAGCCTTCTTCTAGGTAAACCATCCAGAGAACCCGTAGCACAATCCAAAACCTTTGCTATGATATCAGCAAATCTTTGGTATTCATCCTTCAGCTGGGTCTTCATCAAAGTCCCAGACATCTCCTCTCCCTTCTTAGCACAAATTCCCCAAAATTCCTCTTCTTTTTCTGACCCTAACGCGGTCACATCTCCTCCCTTGTCTGTCAGCTTATAAAGTTCATGTAAAACAGCAGCAGATACAGCAATTTTCTTACCACCTATGACAGCAGTCATAACGGTGTCATCATCGTTGAACTCCCTGGAAGTATAGAAGTGGTATACATCTTCAAGATAAACCCTATCTTCGTGTGCTTCCAAGACTGGGACCAAAGATGCTTCCTTGATCTTTTCCAGTAAAGCGCGCATCAAATCGGTGCCAGAGAAATGGAATTTGTTGTAGTTGAAGTATCTTCCCTCAATAACTTTGTCCATTTCTGAGATTTGTGAGTAAATTCTGCAAAATAATGAACTTTCGCAACAAGAGGGTTTGAGAGATAGAGAGTTTGAGAATTTTTGAGTGCGTAAGACGACTATGCTGTTCAGATCGGATTTTATAGGTTTCCTTTTGATTCGGTTTTCGTGATTTATCTAAACCGTTGATCTAATCTGACAGATTTTAATCGTGCGGATGAGAGTCGCGGATTTCAATTTTATTATTTTAATGTCAGATGGGCGGGAAACTCTATCGACACTAATCTGTTTACTTATAAAAGCGTGTTACTAATAATGCGTTTTATGACCATGCTCATATAAGGTATCAGATGAGTAGAGTTAAACTTATCTGACAGACGAGTGATCTGTTATCTGATATTACTAGAGAATGCCAATAGCTAGTAATCTTCCTCTGCTGTTTGTCAATCCAGCAAGATAAAATAATCTTCACTCTTCAAGAATTAAGAACACATCTTCTTGGTAACATAACTTCAACTAACTGTCATTAACAGATTTCATCTTTAGATCAGAAGTACCGCTAGTCTTACACGTTCCCCCTGTCTTTAAGAATTCATAAGTTAACTAGTCTGTTGAGAGTTAATTCTTGAAATAAATGACTGATAACTAAGCTGTTGAACTCCAGTCCTCTGATGAGTTCCCCCTCAGCTTATGCATCCAGGTTAAGTAATCCTAACTCAGCTCTTAGAGTTGAGAACCTTGCTTCACTTAGAGGTTTGGTGAAGATATCAGCAATCTGATTATCAGTATGAACATACTCAATCAAAACATTGCCTTTTTCCACATGATCTCTAATGAAATGATGTTTAATCTCAATATGTTTAGTCCTTGAATGACTTGTAGTGTTCTGAGTAAGTGAAATTGCACTTGTATTGTCATAGTAGATTGGTATTCCACTGATCTTGATGTTGTAGTCTTCTAGTTGATGCTTCAACCAAAGTATCTGTGCACAGCAGGCTCCAGCAGCTATATATTCAGCTTCAGCAGTAGATATAGAAACTGAGGTTTGCTTCTTACTCATCCATGAGATCAGACGACTGCCTAAGAACTGACAGGCACCTGTTGTGCTCTTTCTGTCAATCTTGCAGCCAGCAAGGTCTGAATCTGAATAACCAATAAGCTCAAATCCAGATTCTCTAGGATACCACAATCCCAATTCTTGAGTGCCTTTAACATACTTCAATATTCTCTTGGCAGCTAAGAGATGAGATTCTTTGGGGTTTGATTGAAATCTTGCACAGACTCCAACTGAGTACATTATGTCAGGTCTGCTTGCTGTTAGATACAACAATGAGCCAATAATGCCTCTATATTTGGTTATGTCCACTGATTTGCCATCTTCATCTTTATCCAAACGAAGACTTGTAGACATAGGAATGTTAGCTGTTGAGCTAGTTTCCATACCAAATTTCTTGAACAGATCTCTTGTGTACTTTGCTTGGCTAATGAATATTCCATCAGGCAACTGTCTAACTTGCAATCCAAGAAAGTAATTAAGTTCACCCATCATGCTCATTTCAAACTTATTCTGCATCAGCTTGGAGAACTTATCACACATCTGTTGGTTAGTTGAACCAAAAATAATATCGTCCACATATATTTGCACAAGTAATATATGATTTTCCCATTCAATTGTGAACAAGGTTTTATCTACCTTACCTTTACGAAATCCTTTAATTAAAAGAAAATCAGATAGGGTATCATACCATGCTCTTGGAGCTTGTTTCAGTCCATAAAGGGCTTTCTTCAGACGATATACTTTGTCCTCTTCTTGATAGACTTCAAATCCTGGAGGTTGTTCAACATAAACTTCTTCTTGCAATTCTCCATTGAGAAAAGCAGACTTCACATCCATCTGATAGACAGTGAAGTTCTTGTGAGCAGCATAGGCAAGAAACAGTCTGATTGCTTCAAGTCTTGCTACTGGTGCAAAAGTTTCATCAAAGTCAATTCCTTCTTCTTGACAATAACCCTTGGCCACTAGTCTTGCTTTGTTTCTGGTGACAACACCATCTTCATTCATCTTATTTCTGAATACCCACTTAGTGCCAATTACTCTTTGATGACTTGGTCTAGGAACTAAGTACCAGACTTCATTCCTTTCAAATTGATTCAACTCTTCTTGCATAGCTTCTATCCAGAAGGAGTCATTGAGAGCTTCTTCAATTTGTTTAGGCTCTATTTGAGATAGAAATGTGACAAACATAGCATCTTGTGCAGCAGCTCTTCTTGTTTTCACTCTATCTAAAGGATCACCAATAACCAATTCAGGAGGGTGATTCTTGAGCCATCTGAGATCAGGTTGCAGATCAGGATGTTGTCCTCTGTTATGATCTTGCAACACTACTGTTGGAGTTCCAGTAGTAGTCTGTTGAACATTTGCCGTCTGTTGAACAGTCTCTGGTCTGTCAGCTGTTAGCAACTCGTCTGTTAGACAATCAGCACTGTGATTATGAACAGCACTTGAGTTAGCAGCTGAACTTAGATTAGGTAGTATGATGGGAACATATTCTTCATTTCTTCCAACGTCCAACTTCTGTAACTCAGCAGACAGATCTTGATTTATACTTTGATTCTTTTCAGAAGATTGACTTGGCTCATCAAATACTACATGGATAGATTCTTCTATTAGCAATGTTCTTTTATTGAAAACTCTATAAGCCTTACTAACAGATGAGTATCCTACAAAAACAGCTTCATCAGCCTTTTCTGCAAAAGCAGTAAGGTGATTTTTCCCATTATTCAATACAAAACATTTACAACCAAAAATCTTAAAGTAATGAATGTTTGGCTTTCTGTTGTTCCAAACTTCATATGGAGTCTTGTTCTGATTTTTGTTGATCATACATCTGTTTTGGGTAAAACATGCTGTATTTGTTGCTTCTGCCCAAAATCTTTGTGGCAGCTTAGCTTCAGCTATCATGGTTCTGACAGCTTCTTTCAGTGTTCTGTTTCTCCTTTCAGCAACACCATTCTGTTGAGGGGTTCTAGCAGCAGAATACTCATGATGTATTCCTTTGATATTACAATACTCTTCAACAGTAGAGTTTGTAAACTCTGTCCCTCTATCTGATCTGATCTTCAATATCTTGATACTCTTCTCATTCTGGATCAGTTCCATCAGATTGGTAAGATGTTCCTTGGTTTCACTTTTCTTCTTCATGAAAATCACCCAAGTATATCTTGAATAATCATCCACAACAGCTAGGCAGTATTTCTTTCCACCATTGCTGACTGGATCAATGGGTCCAAATAAGTCCATATGCAACAGCTCCAATATTCTTCCAGAAGATTGGTGCTTCTTTTCTTTGAAAGATGACTTGATTTGTTTACCCCTCTGACAGGCGTCACAGAGCTTGTCTTTGCTCATGACTGCTTTTGGAATCCCTTCTACCAAATCATTCTTGATTAATCTGTTTATGGTCTTGAAGTTTAAGTGATTCATCCTCTTGTGCCATAGCCAACTGACTTCACTTGGTGCAGATGCCACCAAACAAATACTTGAATTCTTGTCAACAGAATTCCAGTCAACTATGTAGATATTTCCTTGTCGTCTTCCAGATAAAATTACCTTCTTTGTACCAATCTGTTCAACGTAGCACTTATCTGTTGAGAAGATGACTGAATATCCCTTGTCACAAAATTGACTTATGCTCAGCAGATTATATTTTAGGCCTTTAACATAGGAGACGTCAGATATCTCTATGTTTCCCTTGATTAATCTTCCTTTAGCTTTAATCTTGCCTTCTTTGCTGTCTCCAAAAGTGACTTTTGGACCATCCACAGCAACTGCATCAGTCAACTCATGTATGTTTCCACACATGTGCCTTGAACATCCACTGTCCAAGTACCAAATCTTCTCTACTTTACTCCTACTCCTAATCCTAACCTACAAAACAAAAATAAAATTGTTTTAGGTACCCTTATTGAGAGGGTCCTGAAGGATTAGTTCCACCCTTGACAACCCAAGATGTTGAAGTCTTAGGCTTCTTAGGTTTCTGAGTTTTAGGAGCATGAACAGTTTCATTTTTATCATAGTTATCAGATAAGTCATGTTGATGATCAGTATGATATGAATAGTGTTCATAAGCAGGGTAAGGTGCATGATATGCAGGATATGCATGCATTGGATGAGCAGGGTAAGGTGCATAGTAATTAGGAAACTGAGGTGCATGATACATAGGATGATATGCAGCAGGTTGCACATAATATGACTCATTTCCATACCAAGCATTTTGATTTTTCTTATTCTTATGCTTCTTTGGTTTACTAGATGCTTGCTCATTTGATTTTGACTTAGTTTTACCAACAGATTGATTCAATTTAGCTTTATCAGCAGACTTCTTAGGACTCTGCTGTTTGGTCTTACTAGTCTGATTTCCTACACTAGGCTCTTTGCTCTTTTTAGCCTTAGGAGATTTCTTCTCCTTTACCACTTTCTCAGTTGAGGTAGGTCTAGAGGTTTGAACATACAGAATGACCTTACTATTGTCAGCTGATACAAATTTTTCAGTATGGTTCAACTCTAATTTTTTCTTTTCTAAAGGTGTCTCCTGTTTACTAGATGTATGCATGGATGCAACAGTAGACTTATCATGAGACTCAATGATTTTCTCAAGTTCCATGATTTTTCCTTTATAAACCTCACATTCAGCTTTCAGAGATTCATGCTCTTGCTCAAGCTGTTTATATTCAGCTGATTCTTTTGGCTTTTCAGCTAAAAGTTTCAGTGAACTATTTTGCTCTTTTAGCAAGTTCATCTCTTCCTTAAGCTTAATAAACTCTCCAGCAATAGTAGTATTATTCAACATCATTTGCTCTAGAGAATTAAACAGTTCATTTTCTTGAGGAGTTACCTCATCCTCAGAGTCATCAGATTCCTTTGCCATCAGGCACAGGAGAGCAGGTTTTTCTTCATCAGACGATTCTTCATCAGACGAGTCTGAGTCTGAATCAGATGAGTAGACGGCAGCTGGCTTTTCTGCTTCAGCCATCATTGCCTTGGCTCTCTGATGCTTTCTTTCTTTTCTCATTTTCTTCTCTTCCTCAGTGTACTTCTCTGCTTTTGGATATGGGCAGTCTCTTATGAAGTGTCCCAATTTCCTGCAGTTGTAACACATCAGTTTTGATTTATAATCTTCTTTATCCTGAGAAGAAAAGTTAGGTTTAGAAGTAGAAGCAGCATGATTGTATTTGTTTTTCATCTTTCTCTTATAGAACTTCTTGAAGTTGTTCATCAATAATGCTACATCTCCAGCAGTGTACTCCTTTTTGTTGAGTAGAGTGGCTTCATCAGATGAGTCCACTTCTTTGCTTTTCTGTGCTGGTCTTCTGGTGTTTTCAGCAGCAACAAGTGCAGCTGTGGGTCCTGAAGTTGAGGTTTCTTCAATTCCCATCCTTGGCAGTTTATACTCATAAGCCTTGAGTACGGAGAACAGCTCTGTAAGAGAAATCTTGCCCAGATCTCTTGATTCTTCCATTGCTGTCACCTTCATGTTGAACTTGGAAGGTAGGGCCTTCAGTACTTTAACAGTGATTTCTTTATCAGTGAAAGTCTTTCCCAGCTTCAAAACTTCATTCAGAGTTCTGGTGAATCTGGTATCCATCTGATCAATGGTTTCTCCAGACTTCATCTTGAAGTTGTCCAGCTTCTCCAAGGCAACACTGAGCTGATGCTCTTTAATAGCATCATTGCCTTCGCTCATGTCACGAACCTTATCCCACATCTCCTTTGCAGTTTTGCAATGTTTGACTTTGTCAAACCGATCATTATCCAGGGCTTTAGTCATGATGAATCTCCCAACTTTATCTAGATTGTAAAGCTTTATTTCTTCTGGAGTCATCTCATGAAGGTCTTT
Source organism: Penstemon eatonii (assembly GCA_038501285.1). Lineage (NCBI taxonomy): Eukaryota > Viridiplantae > Streptophyta > Magnoliopsida > Lamiales > Plantaginaceae > Penstemon > Penstemon eatonii. Next base: position 31,929,258 of record CM076710.1, on the reverse strand, counting down.
CTCCACAACCGTATCTACTTCATTTATCTTTATGGTCTTTGTGAATCTGAATGGACCTTTAATGATACATGTGTGCATGTTGTCATTATAGGCAGCAAGGAAAATCTCCATTCTGATTTTCCAATCCTCAAAGGACATACCAGCAATGTGGGGAACATGACTGATACAATCCATTTTTCAAAAAGTTTCTGTTTTTCAAAAAGATGCTCTTTTGAAAAGTTTTGAAAACCTTTGAAAAACACTCGGATCAAGCTCGTTGATCAGGCAGCTGATTCTAATGAACCACCTGCTCTGATACCACTTGTTGGTCCCAAGTGGTCAGATGAGGTCTAGAGGGGGGGGGGGGTGAATAGACCTCTGAAAATTTTTGAACTTAAAAACTTTTCAGTCTTCTGTCAGCAGACTAAGCTGATGAAGAACAGTAAGCAGACTAGTCTGATCGTGAACAAATCTTGAACAGACGACTGACCACTCTTCTTACAATGACTTAGCTGTTTTTCAGCAAACAGTTTTTCAAGAGTATACTTGCAGCGGATTGTTTAAAAGTGTTTTTCACAAGTAAACTAAGTTCTAAAAAGATTTTATCCCCAGTTTTCAAACTCCTTATAAAATCTTTTGTTTGATTCAAAGTGTTTAAAATGCAAACTTTAAAATATGCAAGAAAACTTTAAATGCAAGATAACACAAAGAATTTTTATAGTGGTTATATGGATAAAAATCCTTTAGTCCACTCTTCCAGATCACACAGATTCTGGGTTATACTATAATCACAAAGATTACAATATTTCTCCACTTACACCTAAACAACTAATGAGAAGGCTGTAAGCTCGCAATAGGAATTCACAAAGAAAACCTATCCTCTAAAGTAGAATCACTCACACAGATGGATTCTCACTTCGCACAACACTCAGCTATTACAAAATCACTCAGATAATGTTTTTCTGATTTCTTCAACTGGGTTTCTGTCAACAGATGACTTCCACCAGACGAGTGAGCTGTTCGAGCTTTTGAGACTTAGAGAAATTCTGCTTCAAAATTTCGATCTCTGATTGTTGTTGTGTTATTGCTCGATTTGAAATTCAGCTCTATTTATACATGGAGATGAAATTATGACCGTTGAAGGCAAGTCACAATTCAAATCCATCCTTCAGCTCTTTTTGAAACGGCTCCCTGCAGCATTCCGTACTGTGTACAGTACCTTTCTGTCCATCGCATTTAATGCTGCATTTAATGCACTCTGCTGATCCGAGGATATCTTCAATCATTTGCCATTGCTACCCTTCTCTTACAGCATTTATTACACTTAGGTGCATTTATTACCGTTGGACTAATCTCATGACCTCTTCTACTCTGCTGATCAAAACGACTCTGCTGATAGATACTCTGCTGATCAAATACTGAACTCATCTGATTTGACTCGGCTGATGATCTACCCTTCTGTTCGCTGATTCAGCAAGAGATCACTAGTCTTCTGAGCTTTGAACTTTGAACTCTTCTGATGTCTTCTTTTACCAGTTCAATATTCTTCTAAGGGAACTAAGCTTTCCATACTTAGCTGATTATGACGTTTTGGAAATCATCAAAACCTTCCCTTAATTACTTGTCTTCTTTCATCTTCATCTTCATCCAACAATGTTCCAATTCACACGACTGTCGGTGATCTAAGGTCCATTATAGGCACGATGTGCAGGGAATTTCTGAACAGCGGAAGGGCTGATCAATCACCTGTAGATCAGCCAGCAGTTCATGGTAGACCGGAGATACCATCTTCAAACATCCAAAAGGAGAATAGTGTACTGCGATCAATATTGCACGCGCCAGCATTAAACCCTCCTCGAGCTGTACCATCGAAAATCAATGCTCGGTCAGAAATCCCACCAAGACCAGTACATGATGTGGAAGATTCAGTAGTTGGGGAGAGCCACCCTTCTAGTGCTATCAGAGGCCATAAATCGACCTACAAAAGAATTACTGAATCCGAACTGGAAAGGATAGTGCAGGAGAGAGTAGCTAAGAAATTGGAAGAGGAAGGTACGCTGATAGAGATTCCTCATACCAATCATGCTGCCAGGCGAGCGGGAAACATTCTGACTAGAGAAAATCCACGAGACAGGGAGGTTTCGAACAGTATCATGCGTTGTTCGCCGTTTTGTCAAGAAATACGCGAAGCTCGAAATGTGGAATCGGTACCGACCATGCTACCACGGTATAACGGGACTACCGACCCCGCGGAACACATCAACAACTTTATTAACGTGATGAACTTATACGGACATTTAGAAGACTTTTGTTGCAAGATCATGGTTACTACCTTCGAAGGTATTGCCCTCGATTGGTTCGGAAAGTTGCCGCCCAACTCCATATTTTCCTTCTAGGAATTTTGCGACAAACTAAAACACCAATTTGCTAGTCAAAGGAAACCGAGGTTACCGGCGAATCACTTGGGGACTGTAAAACAGTTGGACGGAGAAACGTTGAGGCAATGGTTAGCGAGATTCAGTATTGAACTTCTCAAAGTTGATACCCCGCAGATCGAATATTTATCATCTCTAATGTTCGAACTAACGAAGAGCACTCAGTTCGGAGAATAGTGTACTGCGATCAATATCGCACGCGCCAGCATTAAACCCTCCTCGAGCTGTACCATCGAAAATCAATGCTCGGTCAGAAATCCCACCAAGACCAGTACATGATGTGGAAGATTCAGTAGTTGGGGAGAGCCACCCTTCTAGTGCTATCAGAGGCCATAAATCAACCTACAAAAGAATTACTGAATCCGAACTGGAAAGGATAGTGCAGGAGAGAGTAGCTAAGAAATTGGAAGAGGAAGGTACGCTGATAGAGATTCCTCATACCAATCATGCTGCCAGGCGAGCGGGAAACATTCTGACTAGAGAAAATCCACGAGACAGGGAGGTTTCGAACAGTATCATGCGTTGTTCGCCGTTTTGTCAAGAAATACGCGAAGCTCGAAATGTGGAATCAGTACCGACCAGGCTACCACGGTATAACGGGACTACCGACCCCGCGGAACACATCAACAGCTTTATTAACGTGATGAACTTATACGGACATTTAGAAGACTTTTGTTGCAAGATCATGGTTACTACCTTCGAAGGTATTGCCCTCGATTGGTTCGGAAAGTTGCCGCCCAACTCCATATTTTCCTTCGAGGAATTTTGCGACAAACTAAAACACCAATTTGCTAGTCAAAGGAAACCGAGGTTACCGGCGAATCACTTGGGGACTGTAAAACAGTTGGAAGGAGAAACGTTGAGGCAATGGTTAGCGAGATTCAGTATTGAACTTCTCAAAGTTGATACCCCGCAGATCGAATATTTATCATCTCTAATGTTCGAACTAACGAAGAGCACTCAGTTCGGAAACGCCTTATGCAGAAAACAACCAAAATCCTTCGAACGAATAATGGAGATTGCCGAGAAATACATGATTCAGGAGGAAATGAATAAGTTGAAAAGTTCGCACACTGTGAACCTCCCTCTCAACAGGAAACAAGATCGGGCACCCATCCCGAAACCCGGTGAATACGGAGGGTCGAACAAAGGGTCTGTTTGGCAAAGAATCAACACTTATAAGCCACATATGCCACCTCAAGGATCGAATTCCTATGGACCTCATTATGAACGAACTCGACCTCCAAGACCGAGAAAAATTCAGTTTACAGAACTTAACAGTTCAAAGGAAGAGGTGCTAACTGTGTTAGAAGAAGGAAACTTAATTCCCGAGGCTCAAAGGATCACTCAGGCTAGGCCAGGTGCGCCTGGTTATGACCAGTACTGTCGATATCACCGGGCTCGGGAGCACAGCACCGAAAATTGTTACCAATTGAAAGTTGAGATAGAAAAGCTAATTGCACAAGGAAAGTTAAAAGAATTTGTCAAAGGGGGCAACCATAATAATCGTTATAGGTCAAGAAGCCCGCGAAAGTTTAATACTCAGCAAAGGCAGGCTCGTAATCAAACAGAAGAACGGTCGAATGGAGTGATAAACATGATTGCTGGCGGACCAGCAGGAGGTGATAGCAGAAATGCTAGAAAAAGAACGTTGAGGTCGATAAAAGCCGGGGTCTCCGCAAAGAGGGAAATTCTATCCTTGGAGTTTCCCTCCATGGAAAATCAAGTTTTAAGCTTCAGTGAGGCCGATCGACCTTCAAATGTTAATTGGGACACGAGTGAAGATGATCCGGATTTTTCCATGGTATTGACATTGAGAATTGCTAATTTTGAGGTCAAGAGGGTGCTAGTCGATAATGGAAGCTCGGCAAACATTATCTCGTCGGAAGCTCTCACGAGGATGAATCTTTGTCACCCGCGTTTGGATCGAGTAACCACTCCTTTGGTCGGTTTTGGAGGATCGGAGATCGTTCCGCTTGGGACCATTCTCTTGAGCACGACTTTGGGAAGCAAACCAAAAAACGTAACAAGGATGATCAAATTCCTGGTAGTAGACACATCGTTCGCTTATAACGCCATATTAGGGAGACCAGCCCTAAATATCTTCAAAGCAGTTGTATCTACCTACCATCAAAAGATAAAATTCCCAACCGTGGCAGGGGTAGGAGAAATGAGGAACGATCAATACATGGCTTGGGAATGTTATAACTCATCTTTGAATATTAAAAAGAAAGTGGAGCCCGAGCTACCGGTTAAAAGAAAAATGAGTGAATTGGAGTCTGATTTGAAATTACCAATTCCCGATTGCGAGAAATTACAAGGAAGGAAAGGGAAAAGTATTGACATGAGCGTGCAAGCGCCCGACCACAAAAAAATAACTTTGGTTCCAGGATCCCCCGAAAAATTCACTAAAATCGGAACGGAATTAGGCGAAGGCATGGAAACCATGCTCATTGAATTTTTATAGAAAAACGTGGATGTTTTCGCCTGGAGTTCGGACGATATAGTGGGAATCGACCCGCGGGTGATAACACATTCATTAAACATCGATCCAAAGGCAAAACCTGTAAGGCAAAAGAAGCGCAATCATGGTCGTGAAAAGGACAAAATAATCAATGCAGAGGTCGATAGGTTGTTAGCGGCGGGACAGATCAGGGAAATTAAGTTCACGGAGTGGTTATGTAATGTGGTCCTAGTCTCTAAGGGTGAAAAGATCGAAAACAAATGGAGGATGTGTAATGACTTTACCGACCTAAACAAATTATGCCCAAGAGACCCTTATCCATTACCTCGGATCGATATGCTGGTAGATTCCACCGCAGGATTTGTATTATTTAGTATGATGGACGCTTTTCAAGGGTTTTATCAGATTTTCATGAATGAAAGAGATCAGGATAAAACAGCATTCATCACCGAGCGGGGAGTGTACTGCTTCATTGTCATGCCTTTTGGCTTAAGGAATGCGGGTGCTACCTATCAGAGGTTAGTCAATATGATGTTCAAAGAGTTAATAGGGGAAATCATGGAAGTTTATGTAGACGACATGCTCGTAAAGAGTATGACGGAGGAGGACCACATCAACCACCTTGATCGATGTTTTGGAATTCTAAGGAAGTATGGAATGAAGTTGAATCCCACCAAGTGCACTTTTGGTGTGCGATCGGGAAAATTCCTCGGATATCTTGTCCACGAAAGGGGCATCGAAGCCAATCCCGAAAAGATTCGAGCAATTACCGATCTACATCCACCAAGGAAGCTCTCAGATGTTCAAAGCCTGATTGGGAAGATTATCTCGTTGAATAGATTCATCTCACGATCTGCTGACAAGAGTTTACCATTCTTCAAACTGTTACGTAAATCTAAGAATTTCGAGTGGAATGAAGAATGCGATAAGGCTTTCGAAGACCTAAAAGCATACTTAACCTCACCGCCAATGTTGGCCAAGCCATCCGATGGAGAACCTCTATATTTATACATAGCTGTATCGGAGGAGGCTATTAGCTCGGTCTTGGTAAAGGTCGACAAGTCTGAGCATAAGCCAGTGTACTATTTGAGCAAGTTATTGCAGGGTGCTGAGAAAAATTACATGGAGATTGAGAAATTCGCGCTTGCTTTGGTGGTAGCAGCACGAAGATTGAGGCCTTATTTTCAGACATACAAGATCATCGTTTTAACGAACCAACCACTGAGACAAGTCCTATCAAAGCCAGAAGCGTCAAGAAGATTGATAAAATGGGCGGTCGAGCTGGGTCAATTCGAGATTGAATATCAACCTCGGGTCGCTATAAAGGCCCAGGTATTAGCTGACTTCGTAGTTGAGTCAACAGGTCTATCAAATGTGGAAGAAGGAGCAATCTCCGAGGTAACTATGGTCGAAAAAACCGAAGAACGGGTCTGGCTGATGCACGTGGATGGCTCCTCGACTAGGGAAGGAGGTGGAGCAGGAATCCATTTTCAAGGACCCAATGGTGAAGACTTGAGTTATGCTATCACTTTAGACTTCGTCGTCACAAACAACGAAGCAAAATATGAAGCCCTGATCGCCGGATTAGAAATGGCCACTAAAGCAAAGGTAAAATCAATTGTTGTGCTAACAGATTTTGAACTCGTTCATAGACAGGTGAAAGGTACTTACGAGGCCAGGGAGTTCAATAGGATCAAATATTTGAACAAAACAAAAAAGTTGATCTCTGAGTTCGACAAATTTGATATTCAACCTATACCAAGGGAGGAAAATCTTTGGGCAGATCTATTATCGAAGTTCACAGGACTTGCTGATGAGAAGAATGAAAGGATAATCACATGGTTATTATCGAATACATCTGCTATCGAACTAGACGTGATTCCCTCAGTCGACATCATGGAAATCGATGAGTCTAGGATTTCTTGGATCGACCCTCTTATTGCTTATCTCAGAGAAGGGAAGCTTCCAGAAAACTCAAACGAAGCTCGAAGGATCAAATACCGAGCGCCATCGTTCACTCTAGTTGATAATCAACTCTATAAAAGGTCTTCTTCTGGAATTTTATTGAAATGTATTTCCGAAATATACTATAATGCTATTTTAAAAGAAGTTCACGAGGGAGAGGCAGGTAATCATTGCGGTGCTCGGGCATTAGCTCTTAAATGCTCGAGGTCAGGATATTATTTGCCTACCCTTTTCTCTGATTCGGTCGATTATGTGAAGAAATGCCACCATTGTCAAATTCATTTGAATTTAATTCATCAACCGGCCGAACATATGCACTCTATTCCAATCTGTTGGCCTTTTGATAAATGGGGCATTGATATTGTCGGGCCTTTCCCAACAGCAAGAGCTCGAAAAAATTATGTATTGGTCGCAGTAGAATATTTCAGCAAATGGGTCGAATGCGTTGCTCTGACAAAGATCACTCAGTTCCAAGTTATTAATTTCTTATGGAAAAATATTGTCTGCAGGTTCGGGATTCCTAGGATCTTAATATCTGATAACGGAACGCAGTTCGCTGGGAAAAGAATCACGGAATGGTGCGAAAAATTCAGAATACAGCAGAATTTCGCATCAGTTGGGCATCCTCAAGCTAATGGACAAACTGAAGTAGTGAACAGAGAGATCGTTCGATCTCTGGAAAAGCGTTTATCTGAGGCAAAAGGGAAATGGCTCGACGAACTGCCAGGAGTTTTATGGGCCAATAGAACTACTGTTAAAGCTGCAACAGGAGAAACTCCATTTAGTCTGGTTTATGGGTCAGAGGCCGTTATCCCAGTCGATAACCTCGTACCTTCCCCCAGGGTCGAATTTTACGATCCTGAGCAAAACCGATCTCTAAGGGAAGTGGAAGTTGATCACGCAGATGGTCGAAGGGACCGTGCAAAGTTGAAAATTCAATCTACCAAGTCTAGCATGGAAAAATCTTATAATCGAAACGTTCGAATCCGAACATTCAAAGTGGGAGATTTGGTGCTCAAGAAAGTGGAAGTGTCGAAGCATGTTGGAAAACTCCAACCTAATTGGGATGGCCTCTTTGTGATCGTTGAGGTTGGAAGGAAAGGTTCTTACAAGATTGCTCATCCTAACGGAGAGGTACTACCTCGAGCATGGAACGCTGTTAATTTGAGAAGATATTATGGAAGATAGTTAAATTCAAGGCTACTACTATTTAGTCATTTCACTCTGTTTCTTTGTTTCTCGCAATGTGTTCAATGAAAGTTTATTTCGACTGAGTTATTCAATGAAAGTTAATTTGGCAGAAATTCTTAGTTATTCGTCATATTCTGATATTCTCAATCTCTATTCATCTATTGTCAATCTCTATTTATCTCCATCAACTATTAATTGGGTGAAAGCTGTTGCTACGACCCTCGGGCTAAAAATGCTCTGAAACGACTAAGGGTGAAAGCCGTTGCTATGCCCCTTAGATCGAAATTATTGAATGGGTGAAAGCTGTTGCTACGACCCTCGGGCTAAAAATGCTCTGAAACGACTAAGGGTGAAAGCCGTTGCTATGCCCCTTAGATCAAAATTATTGAATGGGTGAAAGCTGTTGCTACGACCCTCGGGCTAAAAATGCTCTGAAACGACTAAGGGTGAAAGCCGTTGCTATGCCCCTTAGATCAAAATTATTGAATGGGTGAAAGCTGTTGCTACGACCCTCGGGCTAAAAATGCTCTGAAATGACTAAGGGTGAAAGCCGTTGCTATGCCCCTTAGATCGAAATTATTGAATGGGTGAAAGCTGTTGCTACGACCCTCGGGCTAAAAATGCTCTGAAACGACTAAGGGTGAAAGCCGTTGCTATGCCCCTTAGATCGAAATTATTGAATGGGTGAAAGCTGTTGCTACGACCCTCGGGCTAAAAATGCTCTGAAATGACTAAGGGTGAAAGCCGTTGCTATGCCCCTTAGATCGAAATTATTGAATGGGTGAAAGCTGTTGCTACGACCCTCGGGCTAAAAATGCTCTGAAACGACTAAGGGTGAAAGCCGTTGCTATGCCCCTTAGATCGAAATTATTGAATGGGTGAAAACTGTTGCTACGACCCTCGGGCTAAAAATGCTCTGAAATGACTAAGGGTGAAAGCCGTTGCTATGCCCCTTAGATCGAAATTATTGAATGGGTGAAAGCTGTTGCTACGACCCTCAGGCTAAAAATGCTCTGAAACGACTAAGGGTGAAAGCCGTTGCTATGCCCCTTAGATCAAAATTATTGAATGGGTGAAAGCTGTTGCTACGACCCTCGGGCTAAAAATACTCTGAAACGACTAAGGGTGAAAGTCGTTGCTATGCCCCTTAGATCAAAATTATTGAATGGGTGAAAGTTGTTGCTGCGACCCCCGAAGACGACTAAGGGTGAAAGGCATTGCTATGCCCCTTTAAGTCTAAAGTATAATCGAGATCGACCTAATTCTATTCTTTCTTCACGGTTATCTATTCGGCTAAGGAAGATTATTCCGTCCAATTTTAAGAGACGCAAATCTGTAATATCTAAGCTATGGGAGATGTCTCATGAAAGTTTTAAATTGCAAAGATCGAAATTCAAATCTATTATGGATTTCAAAATTATCTCACAGAAGTTGCAAATTATGAAGATCGAAATTAAGATCGATAACAATATGGAAGAAGATTCTTTCATTCGTAAAACTTACATGAAAATTTTGGATTACAAGAAGAAATTGAAATAATCTGAAAATTTACATCTAGTACGATCCTATTACAAATGACTATTCCTATGGATGCTCAAAGAAGAAAAGCGAGGCTGGTACACTTCTACCCTTCATCCGATGTTTCCTTGTAAAATGGTCCGCAAAGGACCAAGTCGAGAGACAGGGAAGCAACTCCAGTTGGAAGTACTCCTAGCAAATTCGAAGACCACATCCTTCAAGAAGCCGCCTCGAAGACGTGGAGATCGAGTGTAGAAAAACCCCTCCAGCAGTAGACCCACTATCCCGACTGGATAGAGGACAGAGTACAGGAAGTCGAGCCCGCCTCAAAGACTTGGAATCAGAGAGAGCAGGTCGCCTGCCGGTACCCTAGTCGCAATTCTTTTCGCCTGTCGATACCATAGCCGAAAGATTTTCATATGGGAATTCCGAGGAAGTTGGAAAAGAAGGTTCGAATAAAAATCTCGAACGCTTTAATTACTGACGTTAAATGGAACATGTAGTTGATCGACGAAAGTAAAAACACAACCATATTGATCCGAGGCAAAACATTTACAGACAAGTAAAAATATGAAGGTAATTTCGGAGTTATATATAGGGGAGGGAATTCCGTATCAACGGTGTATATCTCTTGAACTGAACGGTCACGATACGAGCATTAAACGCTCTGACCGTTTCACTTCCCAAGAAATGAGGGACGTTAAAAAAAAAAAAAAAAAAGGAGATAGAAGGAGACAGAACTTCCTGAAAGACAACATTTGACAATATTACTACAACAGGGTTATGTTACAACAAGGAAAATCCTAATACAACTAAACGAAATTATTCTCGGAAAGTATTTTTCGAACTTCAGCGCTGCGGTCAGCATATCCGCGAATGTAGGCTTCTCTCTCACGAAGCTCGAAGTCTCTTTTCTCACGTTCGTAGATACCTTTGATCGCCCTCAATTCTGAGCTCACTTTCTCCTGAGATAATTTCTCCTTAAAGAATCTATTGGCTTCCAGCGCGCGATCTAGCTCAATCTTCTTCCTGGCTAGCTCAAGAGTAATAGTAGCCCGTTGCTCGATCTCACTTTTCGCCAACGCATGGAGCTTAGAAAAGCATTCACCAGCCTGAGGGAAGACACGTCAAGTCTAAAATAAGAAGATTATAGAGTCAGGATAAAGAGGTTAGCAAGAATTACCTGGGCAAGGAAATCTGACCCAGACTGAAACAAAAACGAAGAGTATTCTCCCTTTGATAAAATCGCCTCGGATATAGAGATATTGGCTCGAAGAAGGCTCGGATCGAGTTTCTCATGCATTACTTTGTCAAAATGTAATATACCTCCTTTAAGCGGGAAGACACCAGAAGAAAATGATAAAGGTTCTCCGGCCGGCGAGGAACCGGACCAAACAGAAAAAGGTGCGCGCACAGATACATCCTCCCTAAAAGAAACCTTTTTAATTTTCTTGTTTGAGCCTTTGGTTTTCAAGCATGAAGAAAGGGCGACAGTCGAAGGTTTACCTCCTCCATGGAAGGTCTGCTCGACGGGAGTAGTGGACTTAACCGGAACTCGTCTCTTTTTCATTATGTTTCTACTATCATTGGGTTTGAGGAAAGGCACGGAAGGAATTACACAAACGTTCGAATTTTCATTCATCCCTTGGTTTTCGGATAATTATTCGACCGTAACAATTTCCCAATGCTCCGATCACTGTGTATGATGTTATCGTAAAAACAAGGTAAATTGGCCTTAGTATTTATAAGAGACGCGACATCATGCGAGTTACAATAATTGGTAAATCACCACTCCCAAGAAAGATTCGATGACGCAACCAAGTATGCAAGAATGACGTTATAAAATTCAACAAGATGGTCAAATAGGCAATATATTAAGCATGGCATCAAGGAAACGATGTAAATTCGAGCATCCACCAAATAGAAAAAAGCAGAAGACTATAAAACAAATTTACAATTACAATAGTTCGCTAAGTAAATCCTATTACATGATAATCATTAGCGGCTGGATTCCTTCACGCCAGAACCATGGTCCGATCTCTCTTGTTCTTTCCTTTCACTAGAATCGCTTTTCGAGCTATCAGAATCATCACTACTCGAGCTGCTTTCTTCTTCATCATTACCTTGCACGTCAGCTGCAGATTTACTCGAATTGGAAGACGGAGTGCCTTGCTCTCCCTGATCGCGGCAATCCCCTTCAATATCCACATCTTCATCCTCAGATTGAGCTTCGAGCACATCAGGATTTGGCATCGGCACTCCAAATCCATCAAGAAATGGAGCGAACTCATGGTTGGCTAAGTCCTCGAGCTTGGGAGGAAGAGAAGAAGCCTTATAATCTTTCCCAAAAATGTTCTTATAAGGATCCATGTAAGGAAGATAATCGTCAAGGGCGCCTTGAATCTTTCTGGTTGTGAGGAGATGCTGAATTCCTTTATAGTAGAAGGCTTGATTAATTTCACCCAACCGCAAGAGAACTAAGGCGTCAAGAAAGGGTGACTCAAGAAATTCTCTTATGGCGGGAAGTCTGCCTTCTTCTCGACCTCGAGCATAGGCCTGTTCGGATAATGTCTTAGCCTGCTCAAGATCCGATCTCAGTTTGGTTACCTCTTCCTCGAGGGCCCTCTTTCCGTCAAGACCCCTCTTAACTTCCTCGAGCTCCTTTTCGACCTCAGATAACTTGGTCGTAGTATCCCTCAACTGATCAGCTTTGGTAGCCTCAGCAGTAAGGACATTGTGAAGGGCACTCTGAGCCATCTGAGATTCCTCGTTTAAGGTGGCCAGTCGGTAAGCTTGATGACTAAACAAGTCTCCGACCTAGAGAGGAAATTAAACATTAAAGGCGAAGTAAAGATTTTGAAGAAAAGTAAGTATTTGTGAAAAACTTATTTACCTTTTGCAGAGCATAGGCATAATCACCCGCGAGCTCGAAGTCGTTTTTAAGAAACAGCGCGGTATTATCATCCTTAAATCTCCCGGCCATGAACATTTGAAGAGACTTATCCACTGCGTGTTCCCCGTCCGGGCCCAAATCAGACTCGATGGTTCCATTTTCCGGAAATCCAGCGGCCCTTGGTCCCTGGAGATGGTCCTCTATGAAATCAGCCAGGTCCGGCTCGGAATGGCCTGCCCGACATCGGATCGGACCCGGTCCTCGACCGAAAGGTTTCACCCTTCTAGAAGACTCGGGGGCATCGCTACCTCTCTTACGAGCCATTCTCGCTTGCAGTATCTCCCGAGCTCGAGCCTCTTGTAGGGCGTAATGGCTAAGTCCCGCATCGTTCGGATTAGAAGAGCCGATTGGAAAAACAGACCGGAGATCGAAAGCTCGAGATTCAGAAGTTCCCTCGGTCGCAGAATGAGGGTGGGAAGGTCCCGCAATGGCAGTTTGGGAAAAGGTCACCATAGCGTTCGGAACCACGGCGGCGTCAAACCCAGGAATGGATTTTGCTACCTTACGGGAAACCTTCGATGTTTGGCGACGAGGTCGACCTTGGATACCCTTCGAAAATGAAGCAACGACCGGACCAGCTATTGATGTCCGGAACTTATCAACGATCCCAGCTGAGAAATAAAAGGGAATTAGCTATAGCCGTAAAAAATAAATCAAAATAATTCAACGCACCTAATGTGGAGGGGGCATTGGCAGGATCGATTGAAGCTTTTCCATAATCGATTGGGAGGGCAGGAAAAGAGCACGTGCTGAGCCCGACCAATCGCAAAACTGCCTCCTGGGTCATTAAAGGAGTTTGATGAGGATCGGCTCGAAGGGATTGCAAGAATTCGTCTGAGATCTCATGAATCATGTCTCCCTTAAGACGTCGTTTGCCATAGATCCATGATTTGGCACCTGGCCATTCATGCGGAGTAAGCTCGGGATTATCCTCAGAAAGCGGAGAATCTGGACCTCGAACAAAAAAAAATTCTTGTTTCCAACCTTTCAAATTGCTACTAACATTGGATGATAAGACCGACGTTTTCGGCCTCTGAGAAAAATATATGTAACCAGCGTTCGAAGCCGTGGAAGAGCTCATTTGAAAAATCCTCCAGAAATTCTGGAAGGCTGCCTTTTTTCCTTTGGCTTTCATCAGCACGCAAAAGGCTATTATAAGTCCGATCGAGTTCGGCAGAATTTGAGAAGGGGTTAGCTGAAACGCTTCCAGAATACTACAGATCAAAGGAGGGAGAGGAATGCGTAGGCCATAATGGAAATGTTTAGTATAAAAAGCTTGACATCCCTCAGGAGGGTCGGTAACTCGTTGTTCGGGGCTCGGAATGACAATTGAATATCCGGTACCGATATACTGACCAAACTCCTTCTCCAATTGCTCCCGATCTTTCTCAGTAAAAGAACAAATGATCTCATCTGCCCTGTCCTCCGTCATATTTAACCCCGCACTGGTTGACGGCTCCACCCAGTTATAGATCGTAACCACAACACTTCCGCCTATTCTATACTTCTTTTGTTCATTCTCCCCTAATGGAGGGTCGTCATCCTCTTCGACTTCCTCATCGGAGACTGTCGCCTCGCTCGAGTTATTATCTCCGATCTCCTTTGAATCAGTATCCGATCCTCCCCCATCTCTGTCGGACTCGGAACTGGGATTTGGGTCTCCTGTGTTCCCCATCACGGATGGTCGAACACCCACAATCTGCCCCTCCTCAGGATCATTCTCTCGGCCTTCCACTACTAGGGACTTACCTTTCGGATCTATGGAACTGGACATTTTAATTATGCGAATATTGGTCTAAAGAGATTGCTAAAGTTCACTTATCGATCTATTCGCTCCGAACTAGGGTTTTCTCTCAGTATTTGTGCTGAGCAGCGGCTCGCAATCGAGATACATATACATAGGGACAAAATGGGAAATTGCAAATCGGTCCCCGAGTAACCTCGACGGTTAAACTCCTCCAGGGTGCACTTGAAGTCATATTTCCAATAATTACTCTTATGACCCCGATACTTTCAAAAATCACAAAATTGAAGACCAATATTATGAAAGATGCATTTATGGGGCATCGATTCCGCATTCCGCCACTGATTTATCATATCAAAGTCAAAGGAATAAGGAGATGTTGTTAAAAATCGATTAGAGCATCACAATAAGCGACAGTAAGAAGATCCTGACCTGGAAATCCTATACCAACACTAGATGACAAGGGTAATATCATGATGATGCCGTTACATGGTTTCTGAAATATTCACTCTTTTTCCCTGACTCGGTTTTTATCCCAAAGGGTTTTTCCGAATCAGGTTTTTAATGAGGCATATCCGAAACTTATCCAAAAAAAATGGCTCGTCTCACTCCAGCGTTCAATTTATACTTCTTCGAGCTTAAGCTCCTCTTTACACTTGAGAAGTGGGGGAGTATTGATGAGGGGTAACTTGGACTCAAACGTTAATACAGCCTTGTGAGGTCGAATTTCATCATTTTCGATCTCACGGGCATAAATTCGAGCCCAAAGCACAGGAATCCTACGCTAATTCTACTCCGGAAGTTCAGGGTCCAAATTCACTGTTGGGCCGACCTCAGGTCCAGGCCCGTGGGCTGAGTAATACATACCTGTGGGTAGTTCACCTGGTTCCAAGTCTCAGCTATAAATACCCCAAGCATTTATGACGACGACACAACTTCCCAGGTGCTCTACCTCCGAGACTGCTGCTCGGACTTACTTGGGAATAACAGCTTAGGCTAGCTCGTATGTATTTCGCCCTCTAGCTTGTACGGCATCCAGTAATGCTCGAATAGGACTCTAAATACTTGTAATCTGTACTCGACAATTCTGAATACAATACTATTGATCTTTTCCTTCTATTTATTACCATTCATACCGCATTGCATACCACCTTGATCAAACCAAAGAAAACGCGTAAGATCAAAAGAGAAGAAAGTAATATCACAAAGATTAAAGAACACATGCATAGATGTCTTTTTACCCAAATCAATTAAGGGGATAAAACCCTCTTCATTTCCAGACCTCCGAAGGTGGTGGTGGCGGCTCCGGTGGTGGTTCATAAGAAAAGCCCTCAAATCCTTACTTTTTTCCAACTTCTAATGACTGCCGATTCACTTTGGGAGATCCAATCGACGATCCCAACGGTAAATATGTAGCCCAATGTGTGTAGAACCTCCACGTAAAATTTGGGCATGATCCAACGGTGGATGAAGGCAGAATGATCGGAAAACCGAGGCTGCGTAGTGAGAATCCAAAAATTCTCTTTCTAGTGTGTTCTCTCTTCACTCTCTCTCTCTCTCTCTCTCTATCTCTCTCTCTCTCTCTCTTATTCTCTATAATGTATATGTAAATAAGGTTATAAGAGGATAAAAATCTGATCTTAAGTGTATATGACAAGTATATACACATTGGAAAGAGAGTGAAACATAAAGCTTAATTATTTTTTTATCCACCAATGCATGTAAACCTTGGTAGTGGAGTTTACTCTACCCAAGGTCATGCCTTAGCAGCCCTTGGAGTGTGCAGCCGAAGTTTTGAAAACTTACATTTTTGTCCCCAAAAACAAATTTTTTGTGCATCCAAGCCCGAAAATTTTCAAAAAGGTCTTGATCTTATTTTAAAGTGGCTTTTATAATTTTAATTATTTCAAAGTTCATAAGATCACAAGATTTAATTAATTTGTATATTTTAGTTCAAATTAATGCAGCACTTAAATTTGGATTAAAATCCAATCGAAAGCGTTCGAAATTTTGGGGGCGTTACATCCTCTGAACTAAAAATCCAGGCAACGGGCCTCCACGTCTTTGATTTGTCGTTCCTAAGGAAAAATTGAAATTATTAGCTATAGTTATTAAATTTGGCATACGGAAAAAAAAATATGAGACGTATTTGGACAAAAATCCAACAATGTCAACAAATCCGCAGCTACCAATCTTCGTCGCCGTCACTGTCAAACGGGAAAAAAAAATCAAGCTCGCATATACGGTTTCTTTGAAAAATATTTCCAAAATGGGAGAAATGATAGAGTTAATTTATGCACCTACACTTTCAGCTGCGAAGATTTCTTACCTAGTCGGACGTTTCTTCACAGGCCAACGGATGTCTCCTTCCCCGTCCAACAAGTTCAGCTGAAAATGAAGAAAGAATAAAGTGAAGGAGATAAGATTGAATTGGGTTTATTAATTTAGTTGGGTTATTTGTAATTTATTCTAACTATAATGGCAAAATGGGCACAAATTATTAATTTGGGCCACTATTATTTATTCTCAAGGGGAGAGGTTCAACTAGAATTGGGGGAATTAGGTAGGTTGGCCCACAAATCGAACCGAATTGAACGGAAGCCCATAAAATAATAACCCCATCCGAACTCGTTACTATCCCGCGACTAAAATAATTGTGGCCCATTTTACTTGTAATCGTGGCCTTATTTCGCCAACCGAACGCAACCTAAATATATTAACTATTAAAACTTGAAACATTTTCATTAGTATAAACTTCAATCATACACTAATAAGCATTATAAACTTCTTTTATGTTACTCCTAATATTTTATTTTAGAGTGAATCGCAGTTTTCGTCATCCTTATGTACCAATTTTTGCACATTTGTCTCTTTTAATCAGTTTTTCATAGTAGATGTGTCCCTCTTATCAATATAGTGTAATACATGCATCTCTCTCATCAATGTAATGTAATACATGTGTCCCTCTTAAATTCAAAAATAATCCTAAAATGGACGAAAATATATGTATTTTAAAATTCAGAGGGACGAATGTGTTACACTACATTGACGAGAGGGACACATCTGCTACGAAAAATTTAAGAGGGACACTACATTGATAAGAGGGACGAATCAACTACGAAAAATTTAAAAGGGACGAATCTGTACGAAAAATTTAAAAGGGATGAATGACAAAAGTTGGCCCATGAAGAGAACGAAAATTGTGATTACCTCTTTATTATTATATCACATGGTTATGCTAAGAAATAATAATTTTAATGTAATCATAACTGCTAATTTGTTATAATAAATTTAATATTATGAGACTTTATTTAGCTTTAGAAAGGATTAAGAAATTACTTGTACATTAATAATTCATTATATATCAAATGTATTACAACAAATCAATAAGTACATAATATCATTATCGGTATCTATTGCTATAAGCAGTTAAATATGCATGTATAATATATCTATTTTGTTTTACGGTTTATTAAGATTTTAATTCTTTTCGAGGCGCGTCATATATGAATTAATTGACCCAATAATCTTAAGCTTAGTAAGCATCTTTACTATATTAAGGCCCAAAAATAAGTAAGATTCCTAAACTAATTCAACATTTTTTCTTTTTTTGCAGATTTCCTTGACTGGAAAGGAGATTTGTTTGCTCTTCTTTTAAAACATGAAAATTTGTTTGCCCTTCTTTTAAAACAGTAATTACAATCAAACATTAACAATTAAATAAAAAAGTGAAATTGAGGGACTAAGGTGCAATCATACCTAAGGTAGAATGTTGAAGATGATTTGTGGTGGTGATGGTCGTGGAGGGGCCGTGGCGGAACTGATAGCTGCGAAAACAGTGGAAATGAAGGCGGAGACGCATACATGGCTGGAAACGGCGTCGGAGGAAAGAGAGGCGGAGGCGTGGAGACAGAGATCTGTGGTGAGGAGGGGGGATTGCACGACATTCGGGAGGAGGAGTGGCGTGATCTGGGCAAGAGAGTGGAAGAGGCGGTAGCATAGGAGTAGAGAGGAAAAAGGGTTGAAGTAAAGAGGGATGCTTGCGATTAGGTTAATTATTAAGAAATTTCGATGGAAACAAATCCGTCGAAATTTTAAATAATTTCGACGAATTTTTATTTCCATTGAAATTTAATTTATCAATTTTTTAATTTTTTCCGAAATTATTTCGACGGAAAAATATCCTTCGAAATTTCAATTTTTTTCATTATTTTTATTTTTTCCGAAAGTATTTCGACGGAAAAAAATCTGTCGAAATTTGAAATGATTTCTATGTCCGTCGAAATTTCAGTTTTGAAATTTTTTTTAAAATTTTTCCTTCAAGTATTTCAATCGAATCTAAATCAGTATGGAAATAAATCCGTTGAAATTGTACATTAATTTCGACATGGATTTTAACTTCCGTTTATATTTTTATTTATTTTTTTTTATAATTTTTTTATTTTTACCCAATTTTTATCTGTCAAAATTCCATCGAAATTTCTATTTATTCTTTTTTATTGATTTTTTTCATATTATTTCAATCGAAATTAAATTTCGACCGATTTAAATACAGTTGATATGTTTCAACGGAAATTATCTTTATCGAAATTTTAAGAAATTTTTCAACTGATTTATTACTGTCGAAAAAAGTCTGTCGAAATTTTTCCCATTTCTAGTAGTGATTTACATTAAGTGGGAATTTCTCCCAACAGGGTGCCGAATCTAAGTTTGTTATTTCGTAATGATTAGTCCCTTCACTATAATAATCATAATTATGAACTCCTTTTCCTTTTTTATTCACGCGAGATGGGATGACAAATTTTCAAATGAGTTTTCTATTATGGCGGTATGTTCTGATGATTTTAAATCTTGTGAGGACTCCTGAAGAGCTCATTGAGACCGCAAACTACTTGATGAAAGAATTTGGGAGAAAAATCTCGAAATAACAAAATTTTGGCTCGGCTTGCATATCGAGCATTTATTAGAGAAAATATTTGTCCATATAAAGAAAATTCTAAATACTTAACTTGCTAATATGATAAAGACTCCTAGGATCTTACGTCACCTAGTCAATTCAAGATAAATGACGTTTGTTTGTATCTTCCGATGGCATACCAACCTATTGAATTAAACTAATCCAATTTATTCCTGAATGGAATAAAATCTGATCGATGGCATTAAACTCAAACCTTAAACGAATATGAAACGACTTAGGTATATGTCTATCCTAAAATCGATTCACAATCCAACTTCATAATCAAATCCTCAAAATCACTATGTCTTACAATCAAGAATCAATAACTTTCACCTCAAAGTTGATCAAACCTTAAGACGAACAATAAGCACGAAATCGGATAAACGAACACATGTAAGCATCATATCAATCATCATAGCATCATTTAATAAAGAACCAAACATAGGATCAATAAAAACCTAGAATAAAGGAGATTAGCTACTCATATTAATCAGCACAATATTCATTACATTAAACAAAGTCATAAGTGTAAATGAACAAAGTAAGAAAGATAGAGTAAGCTTAGGTGAAGAAATCTATGGCAACTTCTCCTTCAAGCCTTTTGTTGTTCTTTCTTCCAAAGTGCAAGCCAAAGCTTTGTTCTTCAATAGAGGCAAGAGAAAAAGTATAAAGTGTGTGTTGTAGAAGTTGTGATGAATTTCACCTCCTAATATCTAACCTAGAGAAACAACAAGTTCCCCAGGCCTAATTTACCCTCAAAAGCAAGGCAACCAAGACTAAAATGACCCCTAACAAGCTAGAATTACATTTGGGGGCAAGGGGGAAAGTGTACAAAAAAGCCCCTGCTTCCCGCAGATAAATATCTGCTGGTAGCAGGGGTACACCGCGGTGTATGCATGACACACAACAATGTCACCGCGGTGTAAGTTTCACACACCGCGTTGTGAGTCTAGCAGTAAGTTTCCTGCTCTGGCACACTTCCTTCCGAGCAGCATATCTTTTGATTCCGAACTCCGATTGCGGATCCGTAAAGTCCGTAGCGTACTAACTCACTGATCTATGACATATCCAAAATTCAGCTCATTTGGATCAGTCTTGATAAAGTTGTGCATGTTTTAGTGAGCAGCTATCTACAATCTTGTACGATTTGCTTCGGGTTCTTTTTCCTTTGAAGCTCAAGCTTCACTCGCGGGGTGGGTAGAACGACTCGCATCATTGATACGCAACTCCGAATCACTCTAAGATGTCAATACCTACAAACCACGGAGAAACGATCAAAACGAGAACAAAAACACGAAAAACAAACAAAGACCAAATGAAGGGGCCAAAGAAGGAAAAGCCACGCAAACACGCAAAAGCAAGCAAAACTCGGATTAAAACAAGACGTTTTGGGCTTAAGAAGGCACGCGATAACGACGTTTTCACGGCGTTATCAGGGATGAGCAGGGGCTCTTGCCCGATTTGGTTTTCTTCAGACGTGGTTATCGATTGGTTTTCCGTTACTCTTGTATGTGGTAGCCAAGATTGCTGATCGGTCCCTGGGCTATCGGCCTGATATGAGATGTGATCGATCGGTCTTTGAGTTCTCCTAACAGGTTTCGCTGGAACCATTCTTGGGTTCCTAGGCTCTTGTTCGGGAAACGTCTGGAGCTCTGGATATAGAGAATTCACCAATTGTGCTAATTGTCTGAGCTTTTCTTCTCTATCTTGTAACGGAAGGGGAACTATTATGACCATAGGCTCAGCAGGAGCTGGATCCCCCGTCGGATTCAGGTGTTCCGGTGGGATTTGCGCATCGGAATCGGGGCGTTCCTCCTGACCCGCGGATGGTCGGTTTCTCGTTGTTCGTGTTCGTCCATTGGGTTGTTGATGCGTTCACCATCGGTATTCTCGTGCAACCCATCCGTTGGCCCGGGTAGGTGCGTAGTGTTACTTCTTGCATCGTTGCGTGCGTTCTTCCTTGGGCGAGCCATATGTCTATCGAATAATTAAATGTGCCCCTCGGTGGGTGCCAACTGATTTAACCGAATTTCGTTAGGTTCAGTTATCTCAATAGTAATATGATTGGGTCTAAATTAAATATGATTGGGTCTAAATTAAATATGATTTGCGGGCTTAGTTACTTTATTCCGGATGGATCAACTCAAAGATGGTCAATACATAACGCAAGAAGAGTATGTTGTATGTAAATATGTAAATCAAGAGCTCTTTTTATTAGATTAAATCAAGGAATATAATGTATGTAGGCGCGAGAGTGATATCAGAATTGTCCCCTAATACAATACAAGTGATGAGTATTTATAGGTCTACTTCCCTAGCTATACAAGGAAACATAACCATAACAGGACTCAAATTGATCTCCCTCTTGTATTCGGATTCAGGAGCTTGGTCGCTGAGATGTTTTTTATTAGATCGATACTATCCGTACTTTATGAGCTGAGTATCTGGTCGGGCCGACCATATTATTCTTGAGTTCTTCGAGTATCCCTTGGGGTATAAAATAGCCCCCATCACTTCCACACCATCAATTTCGAGTTGATTGAGTAGTATATTTGAGTGAGACAGGCATGCATTGGGTGCAAGTTCTAGACCTTGCAAGTACCCTGGACGAAAACCATTATCCGCCTTTC
Source organism: Penstemon eatonii (assembly GCA_038501285.1). Classification (NCBI taxonomy): domain Eukaryota; kingdom Viridiplantae; phylum Streptophyta; class Magnoliopsida; order Lamiales; family Plantaginaceae; genus Penstemon; species Penstemon eatonii. The sequence continues at coordinate 31,907,422 of CM076710.1, read as the reverse complement.
ACCCATTTGAAATTAGTTCCTTCAAGCAGTCTATCAATTCCGCTTCTTCGATTGTATTCAACGACCTTCGGGAGCCCTGGGTCTTTCTTTGCCTTGGAGCCGTATCATCGTAGTGTAGAATGGAAGACATCTCACTTCAACTATGCATACACAATCAAATAGATGGATAAATTACGCAAAATCCACCCAACGATTTCTCATTTGCACATATGGAAAATTCATATTAAATTACGTCACTTGATGGAAACAAATTATAATATTGAAAACAATAGGGTACAAATTAAGAAAATGGAAAACAACTAACTTAATGCACGAAAATTGAATCAAAGTAATGTATCAATGTTCCTAATGCAACCGGGTACAAATTTGTACATCAATCAAAGTAATATATCATTAGTTAAGGGATGATATCATTCACGATCCGAATTCCACTTCATGAATATTTCACGGGCTAAGTTATCACGGAAATTGTTCCACGCGTGTGACGTTTCGACCCCTTGAACATAACCTTCTCCAACCGGCTCATTCTCATCATCACTCGAATCACTTAAATCAAGCAACGTATCCAACACCATGACGTCATTGGGAGATGCTTTAAGCAAGAAGTTATGAATCAATAACAAAGCCATGATCATCCTATTTTGTGTTTGTAACGAGTAAAAAACCGGACTCCTTAATATTGCCCAACGCTTTTTTATTTGACCAAAAGTCCGCTCAATCACATTTCTAGCTTAACTATGTTTCATATTGAAAAATTCTTTCTTATTATGAGGGGCGTTCATACCAACTCCCCAGTCTTTAAGATGGTATCGTACTCCCCTATACGGTGTAAGAAACCCTTCTCCGTTAGTATATATGTTGTCACACAAGTAATACGTTCCTACAATTATTAAATTGCAAAGAGTGAGTGTTGTATCACGATGGCCCAATTGGGCAAGTATATTCGTAAAACTAATTTTTACCCGTGGGCACTCTCAATCCATTTGGCCGATTCATTGCATCTCTTAACGCACGCCCATACGCAGCAGACCAGTCCCAACCGACGAGTACAATGTGAACACTCCTTTAATATCAAAAGTGGCAATAACATTGGTAGTAATGTCATCTTTTCGATTCCTATAACGTGGTTTATCAATGGACGGAACTTGAACATGAACATATGTTCCGTCCAGAGCCCCAATGCAACCCTATACATACGCAAATGATCTATTGTAATACACAGGAGAATAACACCCAATGTAGACATGAATCTAAAGTTTTATCCTTACCGGAAAACAACTCCACCTATCGTCCTCATAATCAGCTGGTATTGGGTCCGGTTGAAATAGTAATATTGGATAGAGTTTCATCAAACACGTAAGTACACGGTAAAAACATTTGCTAACAGTATCACCGGATCTTTTGTAATCAGTGGCAACAATACGATTCTTTTTGTGATGAGCAAAAACCGTTAAAAACATGGCTACTTGTTCTCTAACGGAAACGTACTTAGAATCTTTTAAACCCCCAACGTTATGTAGGAAACAACATAACTTATCAAATGAAGCAATATTAAGACGTATATTATTCTTACACCGTATTGTATTTTCTCGGGTAATATAGTATAGGTTTCTCATCCATTTGCGTCTCCTACGGATTAGGCTATATCGTATTGGTTGATTCCTAGATTGACTACGGAGTAGTTTAGCACGAAACCATATAAGGAAAATGTCCATCAAAAAAAAAACGATGAAATAACACAATCAATTGTTTCTTCCGTTCATACATTTGTATAGCCTAGAAAAAAAATTGGAATTTCAAGTGAAGTTATCAAGGACAAGTAACACAAGTTACAATAGCAATCTATATTATATTATATGCCCCATCTTTAATCAACAAGTAAACACAAGTAATATTGAACAACCCAAATAATATCACACAAGAAATTTCAAAATACAACCCAAATACCCAAATCATATAGCCACAAAATTTTACATAGCTTCGGAAATTTAAGCTTAAAAAACCAAATAATTCAATCGATGTACCTCGGCTTACAATTCCTATGTACTAAAAATCCAAGCAACGGGCCTCCACGTCTTTGATTTGTCGTTCCTAAGGAAATATTGAAACTATTAGCTATAGTTATTAAATTTGGCATACGGAAAAAAAATATGAGACGTATTTAGACAAAAATCCAGCAATGTCAACAAATCCGCAGCTACAAATCTTCGCCGCCGTCACTGTCAAACGGGAAAAAAAAATCAAGCTCACATATACGGTTTCTTCGAAAAATGTTTCCAAAATGGGAGATATGATAGAGTTAATTTATGCACCTACATTTTCAGCTGCGAAGATTTCTTACCTAGTCGGACGTTTCTTCACAGGCCAACTGATGTCTCCTTCCCCGCCCAACAAGTTCAGCTGAAAATGAAGAAAGAATAAAGTGAATGAGATAAGATTTAATTGGGTTTATTAATTTAGTTGGGTTATTTGTAATTTATTCGAACTATAATGGCAAAATGGGCACAAATTTATTAATTTGGGCCACTATTATTTATTCTCACGGGGAGAGGTCCAACTAGGATTGGGGGAATTAGGTAGGCTGGCCCACAAATAGAACCGAATTGAATGGCATCCCATAAAATAATAACCCTATCCGAACTCCTTACTATCCCGCGACTAAAATAATTGTGGCCCATTTTACTTGTAATCGTGGCCTTCTTTCGCCAACCGAACGCAGCCTAAATATATTAACTATTAAAACTTGAAAAATTTTCATTAGTATAAACTTCAATCATACACTAATAAGCATTATAAACTTCTTTTATGTTACTCTTAATATTTTATTTTAGAGTGAATCGCAGTTTTCGTCATCCTTATGCACCAATTTTTGCACATTTGTCTCTTTTAATCAGTTTTTCATAGTAGACGTGTCCCTCTTATCAATGTAGTGTAATACATGCATCTCTCTCATCAATGTAATGTAATACATGTGTCCCTCTTAAATTCAAAATAATCCTAAAATTGACGAAAATATATGTATTTTAAAATTGAGAGGGACGAATGTGTTACACTACATTGTCGAGAGGGACACATCTGCTACGAAAAATTTGAGAGGGACACTACATTGATAAGAGGGATGAATCAACTACGAAAAATTTAAAAGGGACGAATTTGTACGAAAAATTTAAAAGGGATGAATGACAAAAGTTGGCCCATGAAGAGAACGAAATTGTGATTAACTCTTTATTATTGTATCACATTGTTAATATTATGAGACTTTATTTAGCTTTAGAAAGGATTAAGAAATTACTTGTACATTAATAATTCATTATATATCAAATGTATTACAACAAATCAATAAGTACATAATATCATTATCAGTATCTATTGCTATAAGCATTTAAATATGCATGTATAATATATCTATTTTGTTTTACGGTTTATTAAGGTTTTAATTCTTTTCGAGGCGCGTCATATATGAATTAATCGACCCAATAATCTTAAGCTTAGTAAGCATGTTTACTATATTAAGGCCCAAAAATAAGTAAGATTCCTAAACTAATTCAACATTTTTTCTTTTTTTGCAGATTTCCTTGACTGGAAAGGAGATTTTAAAAAATCAATTCAGTTTAATATATATATATGTGTATTGTGTCCGAATGTCCTAGGATAAAACATGAAAATTTGTTTGCCCTTCTTTTAAAACAGTAATGACAATCAAACATTAACAATTTAATTAAAAAGTGAAATTGAGGGACTAAGGTGCAATCATACCTAAGGTAGAATGTTGAAGATGATTAGTGGTGGTGATGGTCGTGGAGGGGCCGTGGCGGAACTGATAGCTGCGAAAACAGTGGAAATGAAGGCGGAGGCGTATACATGGCTGGAAACGGCGTCGGAGGAAAGAGAGGCGGAGGCGTGGAGACAAAGATCTGTGGTAAGAAGGGGGGATTGCACGACTTTTGGTAGGAGGAGCGGCGTGATCTGGGCAAGATAGTGGAAGAGGCGGTAGCATAGGAGTAGAGAGGAAAAAGAGTTGAAGTAAAGAGGGATGCTTGCGATTAGGTTAATTATTAAGAAATTTCGATGGAAACAAATCCGTCGAAATTTTAAATAACTTCGACGAATTTTGATTTCCATTGAAATTTAATTTTTCAATTTTTTAATTTTTTCCCGAAAATATTTCGAAGGAAAAATATCCTTCGAAATTTCAATTTTTTTCATTATTTTTATTTTTTCCGAAAGTATTTCGACGCAAAAAAATCTGTCGAAATTTGAAATGATTTCAATATCCGTCGAAATTTCAATTTTTAAATTTTTTTAAAATTTTTCCTAATAGTATTTCAATCGAATCTAAATCAGTATGGAAATAAATCCGTTGAAATTGTACATTAATTTCGACATGGATTTTAACTTCCGTTGATATTTTTATTTATTCATTTTTTTTAAATTTTTTTATTTTGACCGAATTTTTATCGATCAAAATTCCGTCGAAATTTCTATTTATTCTTTTTTTTTTATTGATTTTTTTTCATATTATTTCAATCGAATTTAAATCGGTCGAAATTAAATACAGTTGAAATGTTTCGACGGAAATTATTTTTATCGAAATTTTAAGAAATATTTCAATTGATATAATACTGTCGAAAAAAATCGGTCGAAATTTTTCCCATTTCTAGTAGTGATTTACATTAAGTGGGAATTTCTCCCAACAGGGTGTCGAATATAAGTTTGTTATTTCGTAATGATTAGTCCCTTCCACTATAATAATCATAATTATGAACCCCTTTTCCTTTTTTATTCACGCGAGATGGGATGACAAATTTTCAAATGAGTTTTCTATAATGGCGGTATGTGCTGATGATTTTAAATCTTGTGAGGACTCCTGAAGAGCTCATTGAGACCGCAAACTACTTGATGAAAGAATTTGGGAGAAAAATCTCGAAATAACAAAATTTTTTCTTGGCTTGCAGATCGAGCATTTATTAGAGAAAATATTTGTCCATATAAAGAAAATTATGAAAAGATTTTATATGGATAAAGTTCATCCATTAAGCACTCCTATGGTTGTTCGATCTTTAGATATAAATAAATATCAAGCGGCATATTTCTTGATTTGAAAAATACAAGCGGCATATTTCTTGATTTGAAAAATACAAGCGGCATATTTCTTGATTTGAAAAATACAAGCGACATAGTCGGCAATGCTTTAGTGAACAAATCAGCAAAATTATTGCTTGATTGAATTTATTGAACATCAATATTACCATTTTTTCTGAAGCTCGTTGGTGAAGAAAAACAACCATCTATGGTAATATTGATGTTCAATAAATTCAATCAAGCAATAATTTTGCTGATTTGTTCACTAAAGCATTGCCGACTATGTCATTCAAATTGATGGTCATAATATTGGAATGCGTCAATTTGTGGACCTTACGCCAGCATCAGGGGGAGCATGTCATTAAAAATCAACACATTGTACTCTTTTTCCTTCGTCCAAGTTTTGTCCCAATGGGTTTTCTTGGCAAGGTTTTAACGAGGCAGTGTTACACGCTTATCAGCCCCATATGGATATGTACTCTTTTTTCCTTGTTCAGGTTTTTCCCACTGGGTTTTTCTGACGAGGTTTTTAACGAGGCATATTCCATAAGCAACATGCATCCAAGGGGGAGTGTTATGAATCTAATATTAGATGGATGCATTTGGAAGTTTATTAGCCACATGAGGAACCTTTGAACTCAACATATGAAAGGACATGTACATGATGTATTGACCAACATTAATGAAGTGCTAGTTGTCTTACAACATTTGGCTTTTGGGTTGATTTTCTAGTCCTATAAGTGTGTTGTAAAGTATTTATATACATAATTGTATACAAAATTATATATGAAATAAGAAAAACTTCTCTTCCTACTTTATCTTGTCTTTTACATTGTTTATTCTAGCTAGTTGTTGTTCCAATTAGCTTTTTTTTTATAACAATACAATAATTTTATGGTTTTTTAGAAAAAATGGCATCATCACTAATTTGTCATTAATCTTATGGTGATGTTTTAGTTGTCAAACCAAGTACGATAAAATATTCCTTTTTGGGTAAATACAACTTTTGGTCCCTCTTATCATTAACTTTTTACAGAGTGGTCCCTCTTATGTTTTTTTTCCCACTTTAATCCCTACTATGAATTATTTATTCCAATTTAGTCCCTACTATGAATTATGTGTTTCACATTAGTCCTTATCAGGTGGTTCCGATAACACGTTACATGCATATGAATATTTTTTAGGGCATTTTTGTCCGTTTACTATTGAAACTATTTGAGATATTGTTTAATTGGTGAGCAATTTTGGTGTTTGAAGAAGATTTTGGGAGAAAACTTTAGTTTGGAACGAAATGGACGATTAATTTGGACTGGAATGAAAGTCTAGTTTGGAAGAGATTAGATATTTAATTTTTTTTAAATAATTAGAAAGACAAAAATATCTCTATTAGTTTACTTGAAATGACGAAATTGCCCTCAGGAGCATATCACATGTTATCGGAACCGCCATGAACCACCTGAAGAGGACTAAAGTGAAACAAATAATTTATAGTAGGGACTAAAATGGAAAAAAAAAACATAAGAGGGACCACTCTGTAAAAAGTTAATGATAAGAGGGACCAAAAGTGGTGTTTACCCATTCCTTTTTTTTTTTAAGATGTCATTCCTTTTTAAATTATAGATATACTAACTATTTAAAATAGTAGATCATCAAAATTCGAAACATTATATTAGCTATATAAACTTTAATCATCTAGCAAAGCAATTTTAAATTAAATGATCTTGAAGTAGATTTAATCCCGATCAGGCCCGTTGTGACAATACCATATTTTTTTTATAAGGATGTAATTTTTTTTTTCTAAATCACATAAATTACGCATATTAAATAAGCACTAAACTGATAATTTCATGTTATCTCAAATGCATGTCGAATGAATAAACAGAATATGATTAGATAATATAAAATGCACAAATTGAAAAAAGGAAATAACTCGACATATTTCATACTACAAACAATAAAAGCTTAACTGCAAACAAGTTCAAATGCATGGACAAGAGTCGCCCTCAACCTAACCAAATCAAGATTCACTTCTTGATTAAAAGCATATGTAAAATAAAAAGCAGCCCATCCCCTTTTATGAATAGCATGAGGGTCTCTATAAACTTCACTGTCATTTGGATATTTACCTAACAAAGAACTTTCGTTTAGACTCACCTTGTACTCCAAATACCTCAACTTCATATCTTTTGCAGGCAATCCAAAATAAGTATCCGAGGCCACATCCAATCCAAATGGTACAATTTGGATTACAATTGCATTTTCAGGAAGAAATATCATATTAGTAAGTCCGGCTCCATGCAACCCCATCATCACATCAAAAGAGTTCACAATACGTGCAACCAATGACACATTGGACCCCATTTCTTTAACAACAACATCGAATCCCAATCTCCTAGCCATTTTGGCTACTTTGCCTTCGTTAGTCAAATGTCGTTTCTTCCTCCTAGAGATTATAAGCATCCGAGGAAGCCGGCGGTTTGAACCAAATTTCTTGTGACAATGAGCTATTGTTTCTTTTTCTAAAGAATACGTGCTTCGAAGGAATTGTCTAAAGTCTTTGATGGAATAATGTGGGGATACACGAGGATCAATACCGAACTCTTTGTTGGATTTGAGGCCTACAATCATTCTTGAAAAACAAAGCACTTCGTTTTCCTTGTCAATGTCCACAACATCATATTTGGAGAGCTTTTCCAATATTAAATTATACTTGGAAACCCACCAAGAATAATTGTCAGTTATAAGAAATATTATTTTTCCATTAAATTGTCGACAAGTTAGATACAATGGAATGAGAATATCAGTGAAGGCATGGAAGTAGTTCCCGGAGTAAGCTCCCGTGGAGAATAGGACAGCTGGGATGGTGAAGCGCCGACCACAATTCGGGACTTGGTGATACTTAACTTTCCATTCCCTAACATGCTCTATTTTCGTTTCTTTTTGTTTTCGGGCATAAGGATTTACAGTCCAAGAACTTATGTTCTCTACATGGAAGCTTGGAGCCACAAATATGGTAGATGAATTGCTGTGGATTCTTATGTCACCATTGATTTCGTACACATCTGATCTGGAATTGCTGAAATTGTGAACTGGTTTCAGAAGATCAACTTGGGAATCTGAAATTAAAAAAAAAATGGATATGTTATGTCAAGTTATTCTTATTATAGATTGTAATTAAAATTAGACAATTATTCAAGTACAGTCATAAGATGTCTTACAAATTTGTGGTGGATCTCCCATTTTATTGGACCTCATCAACATCTTAAGGCCAAAAGCCATTGATAACTCCAAATTCACTATGTCAAACAAAAAAAAAAATAATACGATAATTAGCTTAGCCTATTATTCTCTCACACAAAAAAAAAAAAAAAAAAAAACTTAACATATTATTCTATGCTACATTTATGTGCAAAGTGCTCGTTCACATCTGAACAATCAATCGATGTGGCCTTGGAAATCGTCAATGGAGTATATAAATTTTGAACTCATTTTTAAGGGGGAGCTCAAAATTCCAATAAGTGAAAATAAATGAGAACTAAGGTTTGCATTCATCAAGATGTATGGACTTACAACCTGGTAGCTTGTATATAGTGCAAATAGTGAATGCCATGATGAAGAAAAGAAGTAATGCACCACTTCCCAACTTCTTCAGCTCATGTTGGCCAAAGCTTCTAACAAATATGGAGTCCTCATATGTCATGATTCTTTCTTCTACCTATTGGAACTATACAAATGTTGATTCCTCATATGTAATAATAAAAAAAGTGAATAGCATTATTGGTCCTTCTTATCAGTCAAATTTTGCATTTTCATCCCTCTTAATTTTTTTTTAGCAGATTGGTCCCTCTTATCAATGTAATGTATCACATTCGTCCCTCTTATATGAAATTCTTCCCTCTTAAATTTTTTGTAGCAAATTTGTCCCTCTTATCAATGTAGCGTAACACATTAGTCCCTCTTAAATACAAAATACATCACTTAATTTGTCCACATTAGAATATAATTTGAATTTAAGTGATGTATTTTATATTTAAGAGGGATTAATGTGTTACGCTATATTGATAAGAGGGACGAATTTTCTACAAAAAATTTAAAAAGGGACAAATGTGTTATAAGAGGGACAAATGTGATATACTACATTGATAAGAGAGATCAATCTGCTACCAAAAATTTAAGAGGGACGAAAGTGCAAAATTAATCTATAAGGAGGACCAAAAGTGCGATTTACTCTGTTTCTTAAAGAATAACCTTTAAGAAATATTTATTGGTGCATCCACTGAATCATTTCCTAGTTAATTTTCTATACTTTGTGAATTAAATTCGTATATTGTCGATTTTGTTAGGTTGTCCTTGCTATGGTATTTTTCCGTAGTGTTTTTATTGATACTTAATAATGTATATCATTTTGCTTGCGATATATCAATCATTACATAATCCAATTACTAAAATCGAGCATTATGTGAATAAATGAATGGTAAGCGTATCATTTTGAAAATAAAATGAGAAGATACATTTTTATTTCTGATCCCACAAGGAAGTAGAGCGACGCGGTGAAAAGATTTTGATTGATCCGGATCTTAATAGTCCCCACCAAATTGTTTAATACCTTTTAAACAGAGGGTGAGTTTGGCCTAACGGTTGAATCTCATAAAATCACTTTTAGATCTCTATTGTGATTTTTGAAGTGTTTGGTTTAGATTATAAAAATTGCTTTTGCTCAATCGTGATTTTCATGGTGTTTGGCCCCCAAGATCATAATCGCTTTTGGGATCTTGAAGCAAAAAATCAACTTATTTTAGAAGCTGCTAAAGTGTTACTTTTGCAAAAGCTATTATACAAAAGCAATTATTCTATAATTAATTTTTATTATAATCAATTATTACCAAAATCAATTTTAGTAAAATTAATTCTCCTATAATTGCTTTTCGAATCGCTAGGCTAAGTTATATTATTATCTGAAAATTACCTTCCATTTTTTATTTTATTTTATCATTATTGAAATTTTCCTAAATGATCGAGAAATCATGCTAATGATATGTAACATAACCCCATTTGATTTCATGTGTTATACACTAAAAAATATCATTTATTGATTAACTTGTCTAAACTTAAAACGGTTGTTGTCTTAACCAAATACTCTTATAGAGTGTCTGAATTGGATAATGATCTTACGTGTTTTCGTATGAATGATCTATGTTTGTAATAATTGAACAAGTACTCAATAAAGATGTAAAAGATCAACAATATTGTATTCAAATGGTTCGATTACAACGCTATGAGAATACAAATGTATAGAGTCCTATCCGAGCCCTATTGGATGCCGTACAAGCTAGAGGGCGAAATACATATGATCCTAATCCTATATTCCCAAGCGGTTCTGAGCAGTAGCTTCGAGGAGGGAGCACCTGGGAAGTCGCGTCTGGTGTCATAAATGCATGGGGTATTTATAGCTGAAATCGGGGTCTAGGTGATCTACCCGCAGACATGCAATTTTTCGGCCCATAAGTTTGGATCAGAGCTCGGCCCAACAGTAACTTTGGATCCAGGGCTGTCTTGTACTTACGGTATTTGGGCATCAGGGTCGAACTTGATCTTCCGAGATAAGTACTGCTCGATCTCGCATGATTGTAAAGAAAAGCAGAGCTCAAAATATCCCTCATCAATACTCCCCCACTTCTCGAGCGTAAAGTGGAGCTTAAGCTCGAAGAAGTATGCATAGCCAAGGACAATGAGGTAGGATGAATCGATCTCGGCTTAATGTTTCGGGTATGCCTCATTAAAAACCTGACTCGGAAAAACCCTTCTGGGATAAAAACCGGGTCAGGGAAAAAGAGTGCATACCTAAGAAACCTCATAATAGCGCCGTCCTGACATCGTCCTTGTTGTTCGTTGTTGGAATAGGAGCTTGTGATTAGGATATTTCATTGCCACTTTATCTATTTTAATCTCCTTATCCCAAGGGCTGGTGTGAAAATATGGAGTTTACATCTCTGGAATGCGTCGCTCGTTATGTGGGTCTTCAATTTAGGAATTCCGGAAAGTACTGGGGCTGTAGGTGTAATTTTTTGAAAATATGACTTTAAGTTTACCTCAAGGGAGTTCAACCGTCGCGGTTACTCGGGGACCGATTTGCAATTTCCCATTTTGTCCCTGTATATATAGTTATACGGAGGGTCGCTGTTCATCAAAGATTCCGAGGAGAGAACTTTAGATCGGAGCAGACAAGTCGATAAGTGAGTTCTAGCAGCCTTTTTCGAGCAGTCTTCATATATTCATTATGTCGAGTTCAGTAGACTTGAAGGGAAAATCTCCTTTAGAGGAGAATGAGGCCGATAATCGAAAAGAGAAAGAACTTGTAGAAGCTCGATCATCTGAGACCGAGAATCAGCAAAACTCGATTTCCGCCTCTGATTCCAGCGGGGAGGAGCGGGAATCGAATTCTGAAACGGAAGATAGCGAAGATGAAAATTCGGGCGAAGTGACAGTTTCTGATGAGGAAGACGTAGAGGATGGGGAGCTTCCCTTGGGGAAAAACGAGCAGAAGAAATATAGATTGAACCGTAATGTGGTGGTCACGATCTTTGACTGGGAAGAGCCCTCGACCAGTGCAGGTCTAAACATGACTGAGGAGAGGGCAGATGAGATCATCTGTTCCTACAAGGAAAAAGATTTGAAACTGTTGCAGAAAGAATTCAGTCAATATCTAGGCGCCGATTTCTCGATTGTGCTTCCTACTTCTGATCAACGGGTTACCGACCCTCCCGCGGGTTGTCAAGCCTTCTATTCCAAACATTTTCATTATGGCCTACGCATCCCCTTCCCTCCTCTGATAGAAAACCTTCTGGATGCTTTCGAGTTGACTCCTTGCCAGATTTTACCGAACTCGATCGGTCTAATTATAGCCTTTTGCGTGCTGATGAAAGCCAAAGGGAAAAAGGCGGTCTTTCAGAACTTTTGGCGGATATTCCATATGAGTGCTTCCACTTCTTCGAACGCAGGTTATGTATATTTTTCTCAGAGACCAAAGATTTCGATCTTATTAGCCAACGTCAGCAGCAATTTGAAAGGATGGAAACAAGAGTTCTTCTTTGTTCGAGGACCAGAGTCTCCGCCTTCTGAAGATAATCCCGAGCCTACTCCATTCAATTGGCCTGGAGCAAAGACATGGATATACGGTAAACATCGTCTCGTGGGAAGTATGAAAAATGAGATAACAGATAAATTTCTGCAATCTCTTCGTGCTGACCCTCATCAGACCGCGTTGATGACTCAGGAGGCGGTCTTGCGATTGGCCGAGCTCAGTAGTTGCACTTTTCCTGCCGATCCGATCGAGTATGGGAAGGCTCGGATCGATCCCGCTAACCCCCCTTCCACGTTAGCTGATATTGTTGATAAATTCCGTACATCAGTAGCTGGTCCACATGTTGCTTCCTTTTCAAAGGGTAATATAGGTCGGCCTCGTCCTCAAACATCAACAACTTCTCAGAAAGCGAAAAAGTCCAAAGCCCAGGTTGGGATCACGTCAACCTCAAATGCCTTAGTGATTATTCCCCCAGTTACCGAAGTAGGAACCTCTCGGTCTCGGGCCGAGGCGGAGGGGATCTCCAATTTCCAGGGTCCCGATATCCTTCGATCTGTTTTTCCGACCGTATCCTCCAATCCGAGCGATGAGGGGTACAGTAACTATACTCTCCTGGAGAATCATGCCAGAGAGATTTTGCAGGCCAGGATGGCTCGCAAAAGAAGTAGCGATGTTCCTGCGTCCTCCAGGAGAGTCAAACCCTTTGGTCGAGGACCGAATCCTATATCATGTCGGGCTGGCCATTCCGAGCCAGATTTGGCTGATTTCATCGAGGATCATCTGCAAGGACCGAGGGCGGCTGGATACCCGGACTGTGGGACTGTTGAATCTGACTTGGGCCCCGAGGGTGAGCACACGGTGGATAAATCTCTTCGGATGTTCCTGGCCGGGAGATTCAAGGATGACACTATCCAATCTTTTGTTAAGAAAGATTTTGAGATATTAGGCGATTATGCCCATGCTCATCAAAGGGTATCGGCTATTCTCAAAGTTTCTAGCCTTTTCCTTATAATTCTTATTTTGTGTTTTACATATCTTTTTCTTCGCAGGCCGGAGACCTGTTCACTCAAACTGCTCTTCGACTGGCCGTATTGAGCGAAGAATCTCAGGCGGTACAGAAAGCCCTATACAATGTTCTGAAGGATGAAGCTGCAAAGGCCAGTCAGCTAGAGGATGCCAAAATTAAGTTGTCTGAGGTCGAAATAGAACTCGAGAGGACTAAAAAGGAGTTGGAAGCGAAGAGGGCCAAGTGGAGAAATTAAAGCTGGACTTGAGCAAACCAAAGTGTCCGCCAAACAGTTTTATGAGCGAGGTCGAGCCGAAGCCAGGCTTCCCGCCATAAGGGAGTTCCTGAAGTCTCCGATCCTTGATGCCTTAGTTCGCTTGCGGTCGGGTGAAATTAATCAAGACTTCTACTATAAAGGAGCTCAGCACCTCCTTACAGCCGCCAAGATCGAAGGCGCCCTCGACGACTACCTTCCTAACATGAATCCTTATAAGAATATCTTCGGTAAAGATTATAAAGCGTCTTCCCTTCCTCCCAAGCTCGAGGATTTGGCCGCTCATGAGTTCGCTCCTTTTCTAGAGGAATTTGGAGTGCCGATGCCAAATCCTGATGCGCTCGAAGCCCAATCTGAGAGTGAAGATGTGGATATCGAAGGGGATTCCCACGATCAGAGGGAACAAGGCACTCCTTCTTCTGGTTCGAGTAAATCTGCGGCTGATGCGCAAAGTAATGATGGAGAAGGCAGTAGCTCGAGTAAAGGTGATTCTGATGGCTCGGAAAACGGTTCTAGCGAAACAGAGGAACAAGACAGATCGGACCATGGTTCCGGCGTGAAAGAATCCAACCAGTAACGATTACTATGTAATAGGATTTACTTAGCGAACCAATGTACTTGTATACTTATAATCTTTTGCTCTTGCCTATTTAGTGGATGCTTGAATTTGAATTTCTTTCCTTTATGCTATTTTTAGGCTATTGCCTGTTTGAACTTTCTGTTGAATTTTATAACGTCACTCTTGCGTACTCAGCTGCGTCATTGAATCTTTCTTGGGAGTAGTGATTTACCAATTATTGCAATTCGCATGATGCCGTTTCTCTTATAAATAGCAAGGCCACTTTATGTTGCTTTCGCACTGATATTGCTCACAGTGTTCGGAGCTTCCTAAAAAATTATTTCGGTTGGATCTTTACCCGAAAATCGAGAGATGAATAAAAATTCGAACGCTCTCGTGATTTCTTCCACGCCTTTCTCCAGGCCAAGTGTCGGTAGAAAATTAAGGAAAAGAAATCGATCATCAATTACATCCATTAGTTCTGATCAGCAAAACTTCCATGAGGGAAATAAATATTCGACCGTTGCCCTTTCTTCATGCTTGAAAACTAGGGGTTCCAACAAGAGAATAAAAAAGGTTTCTTTTGCGGAGGATGTAATTGGGCGCGTTCCTTTCCAATCCGTACCTTCGTTGGTCAGAGGATCTTCGTTTAAAAGGGACATAGATCCTTTTGATAAAGTATCACATGAGAAATCTGACCTGACCCTTCTTCAGGCCGATGTTTCTATCTCCGAGGCGGTCTTCTCGACTGGAGAATATTCCTCGTTCCTGTTTTATTCTGGGTTGGAATCCCTTGCCCAAGTAATTCTTTCTAACTTCTTTATTATGACTCTCTAATTTCTTTATTTATGCCATAACATATTTTCTTATCAGTTCAGGCTGGCAAGGTCTTTTCTAGGCTTTATGCGTTGGCCAAACATGAGATCGAACAACGGGCTTCTATTTCGCTCGAGCTGATCGGGAAAAAGATTGAGCTGGAACGTGCACTGGAAGCTAATAGATTTTTCAAGGAGAGATTGTCTCAGGATAAGTTAGGTTCGGAATTAGAGAGACTCAAAGATATCTGCGAACGTGAGAAGAAAAACTCTGAGCTTCGTGAGAAAGAAGCTTACATCCGCGGGTATACTGATCGTAGTGCTGAAGTTCGAAAGATCCTTTTCGAAAACAATTTCGTTCAGTAATACTGTGGTTTTCCTTTGTATTTCCTTTGTATTATGTGCTTGCTAAGATTTTTTTTTTTTTTTTTTGTAACACCATCTTTGTTGTAACGATTTTCCTTTCTTGTTGTAGTATAACCCTTGTTGTAATGATAATATTTGCTGGAATGATATTCTCTGCCTCTTTCTCTCTCTCCCCTTTTTTTTTTTAGTCCCTCAATTCTCGGGAAGTGAAACGGTCAGAGCTTTTAATGCTCGTATCGTGGCCATTCAGCCCAAGAGATCTACACCGTTGTTACGGCTTTCTTTCCCCTATATATAGATTCCTATGTTACCTTCGTTTTTTACTCTTCTGTAAACGTTTCATTCGATCGATATGGTTGTGTTTTTACCTTTGTCGATCGGCTCCATGTTCCATTCATTGTCAGTAATTGAAGCGTTCGAGATTTTTATTCGAACCTTCTTTCCAAACTTTCTTGGGATTCCCATATGAAAATCTCTCGGCTAGGGTATCGACAGGCGAAAATAATTACGACTAGGGTACCGGCAGGCGGCCTGCTCTCTCTGATTCCAAGTCCTTGAGGCGGGCTCGACTTCCTGTACCCTGTCCTCCATCCAGTCGGGATAGTGGGTCTACTGCTGGAGAGGTTTTCCTATGCTCGATCTCCATGTCTTCGAGGCGGCTTCTTGAAGGGTGTGGTCTTCGAACTCACTAGGAATGTCTCCAACTGGAGTTGCTTCCCTGTCTCTCGACTTGGTTCTTCATCGACCCATTTGCAAAGAAGCGTTGGATGAAGGGTAGAAGTGTACCGGCCTCACTTTCCTTTTTCGGGCATCCATAACCATTTGTAGTAGGGTTGAACTAGATGTAAGATATTCCGATTAGCTTAGTTTCTTGAATGTAAATAAGAGTTCATATGTAATTTATCTGAAAGTTCTTGAATGAAAATTTTCTTTTATATTGTTGTCGATCTTTGAATTTGTTCTTCGTAATTTGCAATATTCGCGAGATAGTTTTTGAGAATCATAATTAATTTGACGTTCGATCTTTACAACTCTTGAATTTTTCGCGAGATATTTCTCATAGTTCGGGTCCTTTTCGGCACCATAGTCGTCGTGGAGAAATAATATGATAGAATTTAGATCGATCTTGAATACATTCTTGACTTAAGGGGCAACATTTTTCATCTATTTGATAATTTCGATCTAAGGGGCATAGCAGAGGCTTTCACCCTTAGTCGTTTTCAGAGCATTTTTAGCTCGAGGGTCGTAGCAGAGGCTTTTCACCCTTTTGATAATTTCGATCTAAGGGGCATAGCAGAGGCTTTCACCCTTAGTCGTTTTCAGAGCATTTTTAGCTCGAGGGTCGTAGCAGAGGCTTTCACCCTTTTTGATAATTTCGATCTAAGGGGCATAGCAGAGGCTTTCACCCTTAGTCGTTTTCAGAGCATTTTTAGCTCGAGGGTCGTAGCAGAGGCTTTCACCCTTTTTGATAATTTCGATCTAAGGGGCATAGCAGAGGCTTTCACCCTTAGTCGTTTTCAGAGCATTTTTAGCTCGAGGGTCGTAGCAGAGGCTTTCACCCTTTTTGATAATTTCGATCTAAGGGGCATAGCAGAGGCTTTCACCCTTAGTCGTTTTCAGAGCATTTTTAGCTCGAGGGTCGTAGCAGAGGCTTTCACCCTTTTGATAATTTCGATCTAAGGGGCATAGCAGAGGCTTTCACCCTTAGTCGTTTTCAGAGCATTTTTAGCTCGAGGGTCGTAGCAGAGGCTTTCACCCTTTTGATAATTTCGATCTAAGGGGCATAGCAGAGGCTTTCACCCTTAGTCGTTTTCAGAGCATTTTTAGCTCTAGGGTCCTAGCAGAGGCTTTCACCCTTTTGATAATTTCGATCTAAGGGGCATAGCAGAGGCTTTCACCCTTAGTCGTTTTTCGAGGGTCATAGCAACAGCTTTCACCCGTTAATAGTTGATGGAGAAAAATAGAGATCGATAATAATGAATATAGATCGAGAATATCGAGAATATGACGAATAAGCAAGAATTTAGGCGAAATAAGCTTTCATCGAATAAATACTCAGTCTGAATAAACATTCCTCGAATAACTCAATCGGAATAAATCTTCATTGAACACATAATTTACTAAATCACTATAGTCAAAGAAAATAGAACAAGATAACTAAAAAGTAGAAGCCTTGAATGTAACTATCTTCCATAATATCTTCTTAAATTAACCGCATTCCATGCTCGAGGTAGTATCTCTCCGTTAGGGTGAGCAATCTTGTAAGAACCTTTTCTTCCAACTTCCACGATCACAAAGGGGCCCTCCCAATTGGGCTGTAGTTTCCCGACAAGCTTTGATACTTCCACTTTTTTGAGCACCAGATCTCCCACCTTGAAAGATCGAATCCTCACATTTCGATTATAAGACTTTTCCATGTTGGCCTTGGCGGCTTGAATTTTCAACTTCGCGCGGTCCCTTCGACCATCCGCGTGATCAACTTCCATTTGCCTCAGAGATTGGTTTTCTTCAGGATCATAAAATTCGACCATGGGAGAAGGTATAAGATTCTCTACTGGGATAACAGCCTCCGACCCATAAACCAAACTGAATGGAGTTTCTCCGGTTGTTGCTTTAACTGTTGTCCTGTTGGCCCATAATACTCCTGGCAGTTCATCCAGCCATTTTCCCTTTGCCTTCGATAAGCGCTTCTCCAGAGATCGAACAATTTCCCGATTTACTACTTCAGTTTGTCCATTAGCCTGAGGGTGGACAACAGACGCGAAATTCTGTTGTATTCCGAACTTTTCACACCAATCCGTGATCCTTTTTCCTGCAAACTGTGTTCCGTTATCTGATATCAGAACCCTGGGGATTCCGAACCTGCAGACTATATTCTTCCATAGAAAATTGATAATTTGAAACTGGGTGATCTTGGTCAAGGCAACACATTCGACCCATTTGCTGAAATATTCCACCGCCACTAGTACATAATTTTTTCTGGCTCGTGCTGTTGGGAAAGGTCCCACAATATCAATGCCCCATTTGTCGAAGGGCCAACAAATAGGAATCGAATGCATATGCTCGGCCGATTGGTGAATCAAGTTCGAATGAATTTGACAGTGATGGCATTTTTTCACGAAATCGACAGAATCAGAAAAAAGAGTAGGCCAATAATATCCAGACCTCGAGCATTTAAGAGCTAATGCTCGAGCGCCACAATGATTTCCCGCTTCCCCTTCATGAACTTCTCTTAAGATGGCATTGTAGTGTGATTCGTGGATACATTTCAATAGAATTCCCGAAGAGGACCGCTTATAGAGTTGATTGTCCATCAAAGTAAACGATGGCGCTCTATATTTGATTCTCCGAGCCTCATTTGCATTTTCCGGCAGTTTTCCATCCTTAAGATAGGCGATAAGAGGGTCGCTCCATGACTTGCTTGGCTCTTCAATTTCCATAACATCAATCGCAGGGGCTGCGTCTAACTCGATGGCAGACATATTCGATAGCAGCCAAGTGATCGTCCTCTCAGTTTTTCCGTCGTCCAGTCCTGTAAACTTCGATAATATGTCTGCCCAGAGATTCTCCTCGCTTGGTATAGGTTGAATGTCGAACTTATCGAACTCTGAGATTAACCTCTTTGTTTTGTTCAGATATTTAATCATGTTGAACTCTCTGGCTTCGTAAGTGCCTTTCACCTGCCTGTGAACAAGTTCTGAATCTGTTAGCACAACAATCGATTTTACCTTTGCCTTAATGGCCATCTCTAATCCAGCTATCAACGCTTCGTATTCGGCCTCATTGTTGGTGACGACAAAATCCAAAGTTATGGCGTAACTCAGGTCTTCAGCATTGGGCCCTTGGAAGTGAATCCCAGCTCCACCTCCTTCTTTGGTCGAAGATCCATCCACATGCATCAGCCAGACTTGATCGTTTGCTTCTTCCACCATACCTAATTCCGAGGTCATTCCTTCTTTTACGTTTGATATGTTGGTTGATTCGAGCACAAAGTCAGCTAGCACCTGTGCTTTCACGGCGACCCATGGTTGGTATTCAATTTCGAACTGGCTGAGCTCGACCGCCCATTTTATTAACCTGCCCGAAGCTTCTGGCTTGGACAGAACCTGTCTCAAAGGTTGGTTAGTTAAAAAATGATCTTGTATGTTTGAAAATAGGGCCTTAACCTCCGGGCAGCCACAATTAGGGCAAGTGCGAATTTTTCAATCTCCATATAGTTCTTTTCAGCACCCTGCAACAATTTACTTAAATAGTAAACTGGTTTATGCTCAGCTTTATTGAGTTTGACAAGAACCGAGCTAATGGCTTCTTCTGACACAGCTATGTACAAATATAGGGGTTCCCCTTCAGATGGTTTTGCTAGCATTGGTGTTGAGGTCAAGTACGCTTTCATTTCTTCGAAAGCCTTATCGCATTCAGTGTTCCACTCGAAGTTCTTAGATTTGCGCAAGAGTTTGAAGAAAGGTAAGCTCTTGTCAGCAGATCTAGAGATGAATCTATTTAATGAAATAATTTTCCCGATCAAACTTTGAACGTCTGAGAGTTTCCTCGGTGGATGGAGATCAGTGATTGCTCGGATTTTTTCGGGGTTCGCTTCGATCCCCCTCTCATGAACTAAATACCCGAGGAACTTTCCTGATCGCACCCCAAATGTGCACTTTGCTGGATTTAACTTCGTCCCGTACTTCCTCAAAATTTGGAAACACCTATCAAGATGGTTAATATGATCCTCTTCGGACATGCTTTTTACGAGCATGTCATCTACATATACTTCCATGATTTCTCCTATCAACTCTTTGAACATCATGTTGACCAATCTCTGATATGTTGCGCCGACGTTCCTTAAACCGAAGGGCATAACGATAAAGCAGTACACTCCTCGCTCGGTGATAAACGCCATTTTGTCCTGATCTCTTTCATTCATGAAGATCTGATAAAATCCTTGAAAGGCATCCATCATGCTAAATAACACAAATCCCGCAGTGGAATCTACGAGCATGTCAATTCGAGGTAAGGGGTAAGGGTCCCTTGGACATAATTTGTTCAAGTCGGTAAAATCGTTACACATCCTCCATTTGTTCTCGACCTTTTCGCCCTTGGAGACTAGGACCACATTACATAGCCATTCCGTGAATTTTATCTCCTTGATTTGCCCCGCTGCTAGCAATCTATCGACCTCCGCGTTAATTATCTTGTCTTTTTCGCGACCATGATTGCGCTTCTTCTGTCTCACCGGTCTGGCCTTTGGGTCAATATTTAAGGAATGCGTTATCACACGCGGGTCGATTCCTACTATGTCGTCCGAACTCCAGGCGAAAACATCCACATTTTCCTGCAAGAATCCGATGAGCTTTGCTTCCATGCCATTACTCAGTTCCGTTCCTATTTTTGTGAATTTTTCTGGAGATCCATGGACCAAATTCACCTTTTTGTGGTCAGGTGCTTGCATACTCATGTCAATGATTCTTCCTTTCTTTCCATCTAGTCTTTCATAATCGAGAATCGGAGTTCCGGAGTTAGAGACTAATTCATTTATCTTTCTTTTGCCAGGGAGCTCGAGCTCCACTTTCTCCTTGATAGTTAAGGACGAACTATAACATTCCCAAGCCATGTACTGGTCGTTCCTCATTTCTCCTACTCCTCCCTCGGTTGGGAACTTTATCTTTTGATGGTAGGTAGATACGATAGCCTTAAAAGTATTCAGAGCAGGTCTTCCCAAGATGGCATTGTAAGCAAACGGCGTGTCCACCACTAGGAACTTGATCATTCTCGTGACATTCTTTGGTTTGAGCCCAGAGTGGTACTCAAGAGTATGGTCCCGAGCGGAACAATCTCCGATCCCCCGAAACCGACTAAAGGGGTGGTTACTTTATCCAAATGTGGATGACAGAGATTCATTCTTGTAAGAGCTTCCGACGAAATTATGTTTGTCGAGCTCCCATTATTGACCAGCACTCTTTTGACCTCGAAATTTGCAATTTTTAGTGTCAACACCATGGAAAAGTCTGGATCGTCTTCATTCGTATCCCAACTAACATCCGCGGGTCGATCCGCCTCGCTAAAGCTGATGACTTGATTCTCCATCGATGGAAACTCCAAAGATAGAACTTCCCTTTTTGTGGATACTCCTGCCCTGATTGACCTTAAAGTCTTCTTTCTGGCATTCCTACTATCTCCACCCGCCGGTCCGCCAGCAATCATGTTTATCACACCATTCGACTGTTCTTCTGCCTGACTTCGAATTTGCCTTTGCCGAGCGTTAAATTTTCTCGGACTACGGGATCTGTAACGATTGTTATAGTTGCCATTTTTAACAAATTCTTTGAGTTTTCCTTGGGTGATTAATTTTTCTATCTCGACCTTCAATTGATAACAATTTTCCGTACTATGACCTCTAGCTCGATGATATCGACAGTATTGGCCATATCCAGGCGCACCCGGCCTCGCCTGTGTGATCCTCTGGGCTTTCGGAATTAAATTCCCTTCTTCCAACACGGTCAGCACTTCTTCTTTTGAACTGTTAAGCTCGGTAAATTGAATTTTTCCCGGTCTCGGAGCTCGATTTCGATCATAAGGAGGTCCGTATGAATTCGGACCTTGGGGCAGCATATGCGGCTTAAAAGTGTTGATTCGCTGCCAAACGGATCCTTTATTCGACCCTCCATAATCACCTGGTTTTGGGATCGGAGCCCGATCTTGTTTCTTGTTGAGATGAGACTTATCTAGATGTGAACTCTTTAATTTGTTCATCTCTTCCTGTATCATATATTTTTCAGCAATTTTCATTATCCGTTCGAAGGATTTTGGTTGCTTTCTACATAATGCATTTCCAAACTGGGTGCTCCTAGTCAGCTCAAACATCAGCGAGGACAGATACTCGATCTGCGGGATATCCACCTTTAAGAGCTCGATACTAAATCTTGCCAGCCATTGCCTCAACGTCTCTCCTTCCAATTGTTTCACAGTGCCCAGATGATTTGCTGGCAGTCTTGGCTTTCTTTGGCTAGCGAATTGATGTTTCAGCTTATCGCAAAATTCTTCAAAAGAAAATATGGAGTTCGGAGGTAATTTCCCGAACCAATCGAGAGCAATCCCTTCAAAAGTGGTGACCATAATCTTGCAACAGAAATTTTCCGAGTGTCCGTACAAGTTCATCACATTAACAAAGCTGTTAATGTGTTCTCCGGGGTCGGTAGTCCCGTTATACCGTGGGAGCCTGGTTGGCACCGTTTCTGTGTTTCGAGCTTCGCGTATCTCTCGACAAAAGGGTGAACAGCGCATGATATTATTCGAGACCTCCCTCTCTCGTAGGTTTCTTCTAGTCAGAGTATTCCCCGCTTGCCTGGCAGCCTGATTAGTGAAGGGAATCTCTATCATAGTATCTTGCTCTTCCAATTTTTTAGCCACCCTTTCCTGTACTATTATCTCTAATTCTGATTCGGTAATTCTCTTGTAAGTTGGTTTGTTTCTTATCACAGCGCCGGCGGTGTGACTTTCCCCCACAACAGAATCCTCCAGATCGTGCACTCGTGCAGGTGGGTTTTCAGATCGGGCATTGACTTTTGAGGGTGCAGCCCGACGTGGATGCGTCGATGGGGCATGCGACATATCATTTTCCTTCTGTAAGTTCGATGAAGGTATCTCAGGTCTTCCCTGAACCCCTGGTTGGTCGACAAGCGATTGATCTGCCCTTCCGCTGTTCATGAATTCCCTGCACATTGTGCCTATTATAGATCTTAAATCACCAATGGTCGTGTGTATTGGAATGTTATCTTGCGGAACCGCCGGTGGTGCCTCTGGTTGTTGTTGAGCGGCGCGCGATAGATTATCGGGTTCATTGTTGACAGAATTTTGTGCTCCCACTGCTTGGGAAGGCTCTCCTCTAACGTACGTATTTCTCCTCGTAGTAGGCATATTTCGATCTAAGACTCGAATAAGGCCCCACGGTGGGCACCAATTGATCTTACGTGTTTTCCTATGAATGATCTATGTGTGTAATAATTGAACAAGTACTCAATAAAGATGTAAAAGATCAACAATATTGTATTCAAATGGTTCGATTACAACGCTATGAGAATACAAATGTATAGAGTCCTATCCGAGCCCTATTGGATGCCGTACAAGCTAGAGGGCGAAATACATATGATCCTAATCCTATATTCCCAAGCGGTTCCGAGCAGTAGCTTCGAGGAGGGAGCACCTGGGAAGTCGCGTCTGGTGTCATAAATGCATGGGGTATTTATAGCTGAAATTGGGGTCTAGGTGATCTACCCGCAGACATGCAATTCTTCGGCCCATAAGTTTGGATCAGAGCTCGGCCCAACAGTAACTTTAGATCCAGGGCTGTCTTGTACTTACGGTATTTGGGCATCGGGGTCGAACTTGATCTTCCGAGATAAGTACTGCTCGATCTCGCATGATTGTAAAGAAAAGCAGAGCCCAAAATATCCCTCATCAGATAATGTATCTAGACATTCCCTACCTTTTACCCTAATTATCAAGACACCTCATACTGTTTCAGTAATTAACAAGATATCTCTCTATCAAAATTATGAACACCCTTTACGACTTTAATGTCGAACATTGGTGTGAACCCGTGAATTTGAGGGAAATAGTTTGGAGCAAGTATTGGGGAACATGAAGCTACTTGTTCCCTAACAAAATGTTCGGGTAATGCAATCATTCGACATTAACCTCGTAAAGGGTATCCTTGTAATATGGTGTTGGCAGAGAGGGCATCCTGATAATTATGGAAACAATAGGGACGTCTCGGTAATTAGGTTAAAAGGTATAAGATGTCTAGGTATATTACCCATTCTTTTTAATTGAAGAGGAAACATTGGATTTCAATAGGTTGAAAGATTGTACTTTTATGGAGTCATATCCCTTTCACTAAAATCATATTTTAGAAATTGTTAAGATTTGAAGACTTATGCTATAAACTCTCTCCAATAATTTAGAAACGTTTAGTATGGCCTAATAAAGGGCATTAAACTTTGTATACCGTGTGGATATGGATTACTATGATGTATGGCCTAATAAAGGGCATGACCAACATATTGACTGATAAGAATGACATCTTTGCGACCTCGCAGTATTGAGGATTCAATATAATCTACCTGATCATAGGTTAATCTAACTAATCTGAGCCGGGCTTAATTAGGATGAATTCATTAATAGATGATATAACAAGATTGCACTTTTCATATATTTTTAGACAAAATGGTCAATTAGTATGATGGACAAGTCTTGGGTATTTCCAATGCCATTAGGGCCTTAAGCCCATTAGGAAATTGTTATCGTTTCTCAAACCTCGTGCAGGGGCATGAGAATACGATAATATAGGGGGGAGTATTTATAAATAAATAAAGACTATTTTTAATTGTGTATCTTAATTAATCGATCGTATTCATATTTCTTCGTCGTTTGGTAGATCATTTAAAAGTGTCGAAGAATCCTTTTCCCATCATACTTGAACAAAACAAATTGACCGGACCAAACTTCTTTGACATAAAAGAGCAATTACTTCTTCAGAGAAAGGAAGAAGACGAGAAGGAGGATTCTAGAAAAGAAATGTTGAAGTAGCTAGTCTAAATTAGGAAAGATAGAAAGCATGGTATAATAAATCATTATATCTTTCGTATATATATTAGCACTTTTATATTATAATGTGTATAGTTATTAGTTAGCCACCGCCTTTACTTGCTTTATATATTGGTCTAGAGATGGAGTCTTCTCTGTAACAAGATTTCAGATTCATTTTTTAGTTTTATGCATTTACTTTTCAATCTTCTTTTACTCTTGTCACTCAAATTTATTCTTTAGCAATTCCGAGTTTAATATGGTATAAGAGCTTTCTTGTGAAATGGCATTGAAAATCCATGCTACTACTTCGGTGTAATTTCTTTCCCATGTATTGATGAGGATGAGATCAATGGAGGGTCTTGCTAAAGAACCATATGTAAACCCTAATTTGTTTTTCACCTTAAGGCCCATGCACATTGTACGACTCCAAGAATGGTAATTGTGTTCTGTGAGGAGTACGTATACCAATTTCAGAAATGGACCATCAGCAGGATGGAGAAAACAGGGGCTGGTGAGATCTTCGAGATTTCAGATAGAGTTTTGTGATGTGATGCTTGTAGATACGTTTTATGTGGATGACATAATGAATGGTCAAGAAGAATTGAAAGGTAGAGAGATCAATTTGTGACAGAGAAAACAAAGATGAAGAAAAAGAGTAGTTGATCTGATGGATTGCAAAAAAATAAAGGAGGAAAGAAGATTTAGAAACAAGATTTGCAGTAAGGAGAATGAATCAAAGTGCAGCGAAAGTTTTTGTATCCACCCTGTTAACTACTCTTTTCTTAGGACATTTGGTTGCTTGGCCTATGCATCCACCCTTCATGAGCATAGGACCAAGTTTGGACCAAGGGCAAGAAAATGTGTGTTTATTGGCTATGATCCAGGGGTTAAAGGTTACAAATTACTGGATTTCTCTTCTCATGAGATTTTTATTTCTAGAGATGTTGTGTTTTATGAAAATAGTTTTCCTTTTAAATCTAATACTCACCTTCCTCTCAATACTAGTTCGGAACCAAATGTGACATTTTTGGAACTTGACTCTGATTATTTCACACACCATTCAACAACATTTGCTCCTCAGGCCACTATTTCTCAACCCCATTCTTCTCCTACTCCATCACAACTTTCAGATTTTGTACCTCACAAACCTCACATTAAGAAGAATCATAACCTATAATAAAGTCATCTAGAGTTTCTAAGCACCATCTTACTTAATGGATTATCGTTGTAACATGGTCACTCCATCTTCATCTAAGTATTCTTTATCTTATGTTCTTGATTATTCTAATACATCTTCACCCTATTGAGCTTTTATAGCCAATATCTCACAAGTTCCAGAACCTCCTATTTATAAGTAAGCTATTAAATATTCACGATGGATTCAAGCAATCAATGAGGAACTCAAGGCCATGGAAAACAATTCCACATGGACAATAACTACTCTACCACCCAACAAGAAGGCCATTGGATGTAAATGGGTTCTCAAAGCCAAAAGAAATCCAAATGGAACTATAGACAAATATAAGGCTAGGTTGGTGGCAAAGGGTTTCACTCAACAGGTTGGGGTGGACTATATTTATACTTTCTCTCCTGTGCATTATAAGTGAAATTTTGTGGCTTACCCAATTGCTCCGATATTTGCGCATCCAATTGCCTTCGCCACCGGTGATATACCGTGATAGTGAATCTGCCTGTTCCTTAGCATTGAATCCAATATTTCACGAGCGTACTAGACACATTGAGATAGATTGCCACTTTGTCCGTGAGCATATTTCTCGCATCCATCTGAAATTACTTCCAATCAGTTCCGCGGCTCAATTAGCAGACATTTTTAAAAGCCCTTCCCCAAGATTCCTTTTTCAAAATTTTGTTCAAGATGGGTGTGAAGGATATTCACACTTCATCTTGTGGGTGAGTAAAAGAGCAATTACTTCAGCAGAGAAAGGACGAAGACGAGAAGGAGGATTCTGGAAAAGAGACAATTGAAGTAGTCTAAATTTAGAATGATAGAAAGCGTGACATAATTATTCATTATGTCTTTTGTATAGTAGCTCTTTTATATTATAATGTGTATAGTTAGTTATTAGTTAGTAGATATTAGTCAGTCACCGCCTTTACTTGCTTTATATATAGGTCTAGAGTTGGAGTCTTCTATGTAACAAGATTTCAGCTTCATTTTTTAGTTTTATGCAATTTACTTTTCAGTCTTCTTTTTCTCTTGTCACTCAAATTTATTCATGATCAATTCTAGGTTTACTATGACTGGTTAAGAAATCTTAAGATCGTTCTCGATTATCAGAAACTATGTCTTCACGAGACACAACCTAAAGCCGCCTGAGGACGATGCCTTTAATGAGAATTTTGCTATCATTGATAATGGGTGGAAGATGATTTGCATACACGATGCTTCATGATGGCATCTATGTCGAATGAACTTCTAAAGCAGTGTGAGCATATTAACTCTGATTCTGAGATCTACCAACACCTCAAGGAACTCTTTCGGGGTGCAAAGTAGATATGAAAGGTATGAAACCTCCAAAATTCTGCGACACAAAAGGATGGAAGAAGGCTCTGACATCAGCAAACACTGCATATCAACCACATTGATGTGGAGATGGACAAAAGATATTGTTAGGATATAATCCTTTTGTCATTTCCGAAGTCATTCGAACAGTCTGTCTGTGAACTTCAATATGCACAAAATCAATTTTGAACTTAATGAGCTTGCCCCAGCTGAGGCTTCTAGTAAAAAGGGAACAAAGCTAGATTACTAGAATAAGAATTCCAAGGAGTTCTTGGAGAGATCTGAAGGTATATTCCTTATTGAATTTAAGTTATCAATTAATTGTGCATCTTGGGTGTTATCATTGCTTGTGGTTCTCAACTATGTAATGATTTACATGTGATGAAAGCAACCCTACCACTTAGGCATGGGGATTAGATCATGAGATTTGGCAACGGAGCATGAGAAGCTGCCTAACTCATATGCGACGTGGTGTTAGATTTAGGTGGCAATAGTTTAGTCCATAGAAATGTTCTTTGTGTACCAAGTTTAATGAAGAACATTATTTCCATTCCAAATATGGATATTGAAAGTTTTAATTTTATAATTATAAACAATACTTTTCAGTTCAAAGATAAATGTATGTCTGCCATTGGTACATTAAAGAATGAATTTTTCACCTTAGAACAATCTAAACTTGTATTGCATATTCAACAAGGTAAAAAGAAAATAAGATAATGAGATAACTGCCCAAATGTGGCACTCATGACTTGGACATATATCCAAGTCGAGGATTCAAAAGTTACCTCATTTGGCATGCTTGAAATACAACATATTGATGAAATGCCAACTTGCAAACCTTGTCTTAAGGGTAGAATAGCTAAGTTGTTGTTCAAGAGAACCGTTTCACAAGGACTTTGGATTTAATTCATACTAATGTTTGTGGGCCAATAAGAAAAAGTGCACAAGTGGTTACAAATACTTCATACCATTACTAAAGATTGTAATCATAGCGGATAAGTGTTTATATGTGTTTCTATTGAAACAAAATTCTGATGCTTTTGATTGTTTCAAAGAGTTCAAAATGAAAGTAGAGAATTCGGGCACAACATTAAAGCCCATCGGTTGGATCAAGGTGGGGAGTTCCTTGGTAACGAGTTTCTCGATTTTCTTGTAATGAATGAAATTCTCTCTGAGTGGACTCCTCCAGCTACACAACTGGAGTAGCTGAGAGAAGTTGATGGAGACGGTTCGATCTATGATGAGTGCCATTGACCTTCCACTTTTTTTGGGACATGCCATCCTCATGGTCGCGAAGATACTAAACATAGTACGTTAAAGTCGGTTCCAAAGAAACCATAGGTAATTTGGTTGGAAAATCCGACTTCATATGTATTAATGCGCATATGGGGGGGGGTCTCCTGCTTACGTGAAAAAGTTAGTGAGAGGTAAGCTGAAAATGAAATCCAGCTTATGCAAATATGTGAGATATCCACAAATATTCATTAGGATATGAGTTCTATGATTCTTTCAGACTATGATAACGCACCTAAAACAATGTTGTTTTGTACCTTCTTAACCTCAAAATGTCCACTTTTTTCGTTGAGCTTTTGTATGTGTTTGTATGCTTTCATGTTTCTTTAAGATTTTGAGTCTCGTAGTCATTTTATATGTGTTTATGTGGATTTATTACCATATTAACCAAGTTTTGCACATTTTATAGAAAATGAGATTTTATGTTGAGCCAAAAGACACCAAAGAGGGAGGAAAATCAAGAAAGGTCCGGCAAAATCCACACCTCAGTGCGAAATTGGGCGAAACCTTGGAAGGAAGTAGACTATTGTTCCATCTCAGCATAAGAAATTTACACCTTGATATGAATGCGTTCATGCCACGGCGTAAAGATCTACACCTTGGCATTGAGAAGCAGACAAAAATTAACTAAAGTCTCATATCCACTAAAAAAGGGCACTGTCCTCATAACTAGCAAGCTCGAAAAAGAGCAAATTTGTCAAGGGAATTAACTGAACGAAAGGGTTTCTAATGTAGACAATTTGAACAAACTTCATATCTTTCATTATCTTAGTTTTCTTAGTTTTATAGAGGAGAACTAGTATATACTAGGGGTTTTAAGAAGTAGTGGAGACTACACCACTTGATGGATTCTTCTTCAGAATTGGTGATAAATTTTCTACTTTAGTTAAATTATTGTTCTCATTATGATTTGTAGCTTAATTATGGTTTTTTTTTAGAGAAGTAGCTTAATTATGTTTGAATTAGCTAGAATCTTAGCCATGCTTATGCTTGGCTAATCTTTAAGTTTGGAATGTGTAGATCCTATGATTAATTTTGACATGTGAATTTTGTTTATGTGTTTGATTGGCTTGAGTGATTTGAGTTTATTGTAACTTAAATTATACCTAATAGATTGTTCATGCATCTTTAATTGTTGTCCGAAATAGAGGATTAAAAATTAGGCAAGTTGAATTGGTAAATGGGCTTGATTGGGAGATAAAAATGTTACCCAATTGCTCATACTAATCTGTGTGATTTGAACTGCACTTTCATACTTTGATTAGA
Source organism: Penstemon eatonii (assembly GCA_038501285.1). Lineage (NCBI taxonomy): Eukaryota > Viridiplantae > Streptophyta > Magnoliopsida > Lamiales > Plantaginaceae > Penstemon > Penstemon eatonii. Next base: position 31,877,571 of record CM076710.1, on the reverse strand, counting down.
TCCTAGAGTCCCTTAGAAATTGGTGTGGAATTGAGTTTAATTGAAAGCGTTTAGAGTACTTCGATAGATACCTTTACTACAAATAATTCAAAAGTAGCATTTCAAGCATTATCCATCAATTGAACGTATTGGGTACAATTAGGTGAAGCATTATCCTAAATTGTTTACATTTCATTGCTTTTAAAGTGTTTGTTGAATTGTCTAGCTTAGTTTTATTATTAGTTTATTTACCAACCAATATTGTCTACATTTGGGTGTTTTTATTGACTTTGATATAACAAAAATCGAATAGTAAAGAAGTAGGCTACATAAGTCCAAATCTCTGTGAAAATTGATACTTGATCTTACCATTTTATATTACTGGTAAGATTGTGTATACTTGAGCATAGTTGGGCGTATTTGCTAGTGTATCAGAATAACAACGTTTGTCTCGAGGGTGCTCATTTCTTGGAGAAAGAGTTCTTGTTGGACAAGAAGGAGAACAAAATGGTAAGACCAAATATTAGTTGAGATAAATTACATGCTAAAATTATGATTTGTGATTTTCAAATTGAAGAAATTATAAGGAGAAACAACTCAGGCCTATTTGTAACATTTAATTTATCCCTTAAGACAAAGTTTAACTAAAAACAATTTCCAAAGCATTCAAAAGTGTTGTCTTAAACCTAGCCAAATCAAGATTAACTTCTTGATTTGAAAAATATATCTTATAAGAATGTATCCCGCCTTTCATTAGAATAGTGTGAGGATCTCTAAGTACTTCACTGTTGGGTGGATACTTCCTTAGCAAAGAGCTTTCATTTAGACTCACTTTATACTCTAGATACCTCAATTTCATGTCTTTTGCAGGAAATTCAAAGAAAACATCTGATGGAAAATCCAAAGCAAAGGGTATGATTTGGATCACGATTGCATTGTCAGGAAGAAATACCATATTTGTAAGGCCAGCTCCATGCACTCCCATCATCACATCAAAAGAATTAACAAACTGTGCAACTGAAGAAACATTTGAACCTAATTCTTTCACAACAACATCAAATCCCAACATTCGAGCCATGTTGGCTACATCACCTTCATTTTTTAGACATCGAGTTTTCTTTCTAGAGATTAGAAGCATTCGAGGTCGCCTAGCACTGCAATTCTTGTGAAAGTCATATATATATTTTCCCTTTAACGAATACGTGCTTCGCAGGAACTGCCTGAAATCATTAATGGAATAATAGGGGGATACAAGAGGATCAAGGCCAAATTCTTTGTTGGATTTGAGGCCAACAATCATTCTTGAAAAACAGAGCACTTCTTTTTCTTTGTCAATGTCCAAAATTTCATATTTAGAAAGTTTTCCCAAGATTGTTTTGTACTTTTCGCTCCACCAAGGACGGTTGTTTGTTATAAGAAATATTGTTGTACCATTGAATTGTCGACTAGTCAAGTATAGTGGAATTAGCACGTCCGTGAAAGCATGAAAGTAATTTTCACAATTTGATCCAGTGGAGAATAAGATAGCTGGGATGTTGATGCGTCGTCCACAATAAGGCAAATGTCGAGTCACCTGATACTTTACTTTCCAATTCCTAACGCCCCTTATTTTTGTTTTACCTTGTTTCCGAGCATAAGGTCTTATGTTCCATGAACTTATGTTTTCTACTTGCAAGCTTGAAGTAATAAAAATGGTGGATGTATTATTTTGGATTCTTATATCTCCATTTATTTCAAACACATCTGACCTTGAATTGCTGAAATTATAAATTGTCTTCACGGTCTCAATCTCGGGATCTAAGCCAAAAAGTATGCAGTATGATTACTATGACAATTAAAGAAATCATGGGCCATATTTCTCTCGTTAGAGGGTGAAAATCAATTCAGATAAGTTTAATCTTAATGACTTTTCAGTTTTCATCGTATTACAATATTGTATGATCCTTACATATTTGTGGTGACGTGTCCATTTTTCCGGAGCTCATTAGCATCTTGAGGCCCAAAGCCACTGACTCCTCCAAATTCACTGCGCAAAAACATCGTAAAATGGTTGGTTATATATATACACACACGTGTGTGCGTGTGTATTGCAATTTGAATGCTTGATGATGATGGATGAAGCTCAAATTTTCACATCTACAACTAAAATAGAGAATACGCGAAGAAAATGGCTCATGTAAAAATTATCTGATTAGAGTTTGAACTTACAAAATGGTAGCTTCAAAATCGTACAAATGGTAAATGCCATGATAAAGAAAACAAGTACCGCAATACATCCCAACTTCTTCAACTCATGCTGGCTAAAACTTCTAACAAATATCGAGTCCTCATATGTCATGCTTCTTTCTACTATTTTTTAATCTAAAAGACGGGTCAAATAAGTAAGAAATGAATTACATGCCACTATATATAGGGAAAATATTTGAGGGACATTTATTTGTGTGACAATGAAAACATTTGCTTGCTAAATATATTTTTCGTGAATAAAATATACTACTTTTCAATTTCGACAAAATTTTCAACATTATCATATTTTTTATTTTGTTTTGATTGATCTAAATAATTTTATTCATTTGTGTAAACGAAAGTTTTAAGAGAAAATAAAGAAAAATAACATCTTCATTAGAATATAACTTAATTAAAAAGGAAATGAACAATTTTCAATATATCGATGTGTTGTGTTATATTAAGAAATATAATTCTCTCAATAAAAGTCCTTATGGAAAAATGTGAAAATCCGAGAGTTTTATAAGATACAGACCACTTCAATGATATACAAACATTATTTCATTCTTAGTTTTGCATTAAACCTATTTTTATGAAGATACTATATCCACCAAAAGTGTTTTATATAGAACTTAATTTTGTTTTTGATATTCTAGTGAAAACGTCCATAAGAAATGCTGAATTTACGTCCACATATCTTCTTGAAAAGTAAAACGGTAATTCCATTGCACATTATTGAAATGAGATGTTAAGAGTACTAGTATCTTAAATGTTAAGTTACGGGTTTTTTGCATTTTGCACAATCGAAACACGAAAAATAGGTACTTTGCACACCCGAAACTTAGATTTAGCACTTTGCACCTTTGTTTATTTTCAAGCGAAAATTCAAGGGCAAAATAGGTAATTCAATAGTATTGGCACTTTGCACCCTCAAAACTTGAGAATTTCGCACTTTGTACCCCCAAAATAAAATTAGCACTTAACTCCCTCTAATTAAGAACAATAACACTTAACACCTTCGAAATAGATAATTCATTTTTTTACTTAAATTTTACAAAATACAATTATAATTACTCGAATACTCATTTCTCTCTCCATCTTTCTTTTCAACATTATAATAATAAATAACTAAATAAAGTACAAGTAAACTTCTCGAAGACCCATTGTATACTTCAACATATCAAAGACCCGTAAATATTACTTATTTTGCCTTAAAAAAATTCACCTTAATGGTCAACTTTGCTGGAAAAAATGAGGGGTTTTAGTTTTTTTTTTAATTTGATGGTGTTAAGTGTTAATATTGTATTTTGGGGTGCAAAGTATCCATTTATTGTGTTTTGGGGGTTCAAGTTGTTAATTTATTCTTAATTAGGGAGTGTTAAGTGCTAATTTTATTTTGAGGGGGCAAAGTGCCAAATATTTACAATAGAATTACCTATTTTGCCCTTGAGTTTTTGCTTGAAAATATAAGAGGGTGCAAAGTGCTGTATTTTTCATATTTCGATGGTGCAAAGTGCTAAATCTAAGTTTCGAGTGTACAAAGTGCCTATTTCTCATGTTTCGGAGGTACAAAGTGCAAAAAACCCGTTAAGTTACTGACCAAGAATAAAATTTGCCCACCGTAAGTTACAAGATTAATTTTTTTGCATTTTAGCACGTTCAAAATCAAATTAGTGATACCATTTTATTCTTTTGGTATCTTATTTACGGTCCATATGTTTTGTTTAAACGTAACTGATCGATCTTCTAAGGTCACAATTGAACATGGTATATTTCTTTAATTACGATTGCCTAGTTTAGACATTTACCAAAAAAATTACCTAGTTGAGGTCAAGATCCAATAGCTTACATGAATGATGATGTACAAAATATTGTAATTTACACTTATACATAAACACATTAATTTCATTAGGACATTGAGAAAGAATAGAGTGTGGAGATAATTTTTAATGTTGATAGTATTATGCACATGTTAGAATTATATTATTGCTATGATTATTGGATGATAAAATTGGATTATTTCAAGAAGAAGTTAGCTAGTGAAACTTATGTAAAGACTGTCCAATCTGTATATACACAGTCTAATAGATCAAAAAATTAATACTAAAAATTCTCAACAACAGTTCAATAATTAGATGACCATTCTCATTCCAAATCTATATCCTTCAAACATAGATAGAAGATCAAGTCAACCATGGTGGCATGATTTGTTTTTTTTTCAAATTTTCGAAAAATAAGAAAATGACCAACTTGAGTGCATTAAATTCTATTATAAGCAGTGATGAAAAAAATAAAAAATAAAAAATAAATAAAAGTAGTCTTTAATTATATGCATATTGGCTAATTTTTGGTAATGAATCCGATTAAATCAAACTATAATTATATTGACAATACAATTTTAACATGCGAAGAATAATAAAATCATCGATAAATATCTTAGTAATATGTTCTATCATATATTCACAATATATTCTCTTAAACACAACTCACTTAAAGTCAAGATAATTATACAATAATAACTTGAATTTAAAACGAGTTCACCATGTTTAATTATTCTGTTTGTTAATGGTCCAAATACGACGACAATAAAACAAAGGATTTTTACCAAAAGACAATAATAATATGGTGATGAAACAGAGTAAGATGCCATAATAAAATTCATTAAATCAGACATCGTTGAAGATATTTAACAAAATGACGAAATTCTGAAACATTTTCTTATGGAAAGGCTATTCATGAATAACCAATAAAATCTATTTTAAGAAAGCATGTAGAGGGCTGATCTTACACAGATTCGTGGTATGATCGATATTAATAATATAAATAATGTTAACGCTATAAAATAAGAGAAAGATCAATGTATATATATATATTCCGAACGTTGAGGTATATATTACAAGTATTGAGGATCCTATTTGAGCATTATAGGATGCCGTAAAAGCTAGAGGGTGAAATACATACAAAATGACCGAATCTATCTATCCGAGCAGCAGCTTCGAGCGGAGTGCACCTGGGAAAAAGAGTGTATATCATGAAAACACCATAATGACTCTTATTCATAATTCGTGATGCCGTGATCGACTACTTGTTAAAACCGCCTTAATTTTTTCGACCTAGCTTCTCCGATCGTATCGCAGTAATCGAACACTGAAGTCTAAGCGTTGTCCTTCCTCCTGTGTTGGGCTATGGCCCAATAGTTCATATACTATAGGGACCTATCGTGCAATTAAAGAGAAAGTAGGTTTGAAATTATCCTGCGGGAATTCAAACGTCGCGACTATTCGAGGGCCGGTTTGCAATTTAATGTCTTGACCTTGTATATATAAGTTGATCGTCGGAGATTCATTTACACAAGACTCTCAAACAACCCAAGATCGGAGCGTATAGATCGATTAGAAAACCCTAATACTTTATCCGGTCGTCCTTAGTATATAATGTCTAGTCCAACAGATCCCAAAGGCAAAAGCAAGGTAGTGGAAGAACAAGACGGTGGTCTCCATGAGACACAGACTGTGGAGACTCGATTTTCCGAAGCTGAGATTCCAAGGGTCCCGAGCCCTGGTTCTAGTTCTGACAAGATAGGAGAGAAATCAAACTCGAGTTCGGAGACTAGTGAAAATGATACTTCGAGCGAGGCCACCGACGAAGAGGCCACGGAGGACGATGATCTTCCCTTAGGAAAGAATGAACAAGCCAAATATAGAATAGGTAGAAGTGTTGTTGTTACAATTTTCGAATGGACGGAACCTTCGACTAGCGCACGACTTAACAAAACCGTGAAGAGAGCCGATCAAACCATTTGCCGCTATACTGAAGAACACCGAGAATACTTGGAGACCAACTTCGGTAAATATTTGGGTGTTGGATTTCGATCGTGGTCCCGACTCCGAAGAGCGTGTTACTGATCCTCCCACGGGGTGTCAAGCTTTTTACACTAGGCAATTCTTTTACGGCCAACAGATCCCCTTTATTCCTTTAATTCGTAGCGTTCTAGAGGCTTTTCGCCTCTCTCCATCCCAAATTCTTCCAAATTCTATTGGGTATATCGTCGCCTTCAGCGCGCTAATGAAGGCAAAAGGGAAGAAAGCAGCTTTCCAAAACTTCTGGCGGGTTTTCCAAGTGAGCTCCTCGACATCTTCGAACGCTGGATACGTATATTTCTCGCAGAGGTCGAATCGATCGATACTGTCTGTTGGGATATTCTATCTAGGGGCTCGATTGTCAATACAACAAAGTGCGAAATTTAAAATTTTTCGAGGTCCCTATATGTCCCATAAATCTTTCTCCACAGTTTATTATACGAAAAGCATGAATCAAACACTTAATTAAACATAGGGGGTTTAATCGCAATTTACCTCACCACGGATTTGTGGTGGTTTCCTCCATGTGTTTGGTTCGATCCACAGCTTGAGTGATCCATGTGTCTCACCTCCAAAGTTAGTCCACACCAATCGGATTGTAGTGACGCCTACAAGTCTTAGGCTCAGAACTGGATCTCGCAGGTTTGTCAGCAAAGGATTTCGGATCTAGATCTGGACTTAAGATCTTGATCAGGATTAGGAGATACAGATGGAAGAAACGGATCACAGGACTTGTGTGATCGGAACAGGGCTCGACCAGGTTGGGTTCGGTCAGCTCAGGGTTCGGCCGAGTTTGGTTCGGGCGACTTGGGGTTTGGGGCGAAAACTTTTGGGGCGATTTTGTAGTTAATATTACTTGTGCAAAAATCTGATTTTCTCTCTTGTAAAAATCGACTTCTCTCAAATTTTCAGCAAAATAATTTTCTCTCAAAAATTTTCTAATCTCTCTTAATGAAGAGAAGAGAAGGAATATATTTATAGGAGAAGAGTCCTTCTCCAAAAAGATATCCCCTTCCCTTGTCTATCAAATCTTCATTCCTTATCAAGTTAGGAATGTGAGATTTGATAGATCTCTTCTAACTTGCTCTCCAAGAAATAAAACTCTTTTTCCCTTTTCATAAAAATCGCCCACTCCCTTATTTCTAGTTAATTGCAAAATCAACCCATAATTATCCAATCCTAAAATTGGTTAATTATTTATTCTTCCAATTAATTAACTACTTTAATTAATTCCATAATTAATCAGATAACTCTAATTGAACATTAATCAATTAGATATCTAATCAATATTCTCCAATTGAATTAATACCATAATTCAGTTACTTTGATTTAACAACTTTAAATCATTTGCTTTCCTTTAAGACAGTCACCGTCCAATTGTATTGTGTGTGACCCTCTGGGTTCACCATCAACTGGCAGCAGGCCCACGACTTTCGTGATTTAATTAACGAGCGATTAAATGCTCCGATCAATTAAACAACTTTTAATTGACCACTCCTATAATTAATTTCCTTATTAATTTAGGAGTACCTACACTTCATGGTCGATGTCTAGCCACAAGCCCATGAAGCCCAATCAAAGGTGAATTGATTATTGTGAACCTCAGCTCTTATAATTGCCATGTACATACGGTCCTTCTACGATGATTTCCCGATCGAGACCTAGGTTGTGTGAATTAATCGGCACCTCTAATTATCTCGATACTGTACTTTCTAATTCTGGATAATAATTCCGGTGTGACTGCTAAATTTGGAAATACCTTCCAAATTCGTCACCAACCATGGCCATGGATTTCTAGGAACATATTATCGAAGAACGTACATGAAATACTCTCACCTTATCAGGGTGAGTCGATAGATCCTTTCTTAGTACTAACCACTCGCGTACAGTCGTGTACGCACCCAACTTAGGCACTTTGTGGCCAGGCTACGTGACCAGTACCTAAATCTAAGTACGCACACTTGTGCACCGAATTCGCCCTAGCACCTCAAGTCTAAGGACTAAATCGTACACTATTATAAGCCTTGAGAAACATCCCATCACCGATATGCGTCATGCGCTTCCACAATGGGTTTCTCTGTTCGGGTCGTTCGATGCATTCAATCCTCCATTGAACCACCTACTCATATGCACTGGCCTCAAATGCCTTGCTCATGAAACGCTACAAATTCACTCCATGTGAATCATGCATACTTGTACAAGTCTTGGCGATTCCTACGATACCCCATCTCGTTCGGAATCTATGACTTGGAATGGTTTTAAGATCACGACCTTTGAGACTGTTTCATGATTGCACTCAGTACTGAAGTGAATCGTCCCATAGTCTATTGTGACCTCAGGATTTCATCCAATCGCTTAGATAAGTTCGCGAGAGATGAAGTTGGCCATTGTTCAATTTCACGTACTATGAATGAACGGTCGTATTAATTATAATCCATAAGAAAATAGTACTTCAACAAGCTAATTAATATTGGCTTGCTGGGCACTACTCTATCAATCTCCCACTTGCCCTAAAGCCAATCACAACATTTCTAAGACCCATAGACCAAGATGTCCCTCGAACCATTTGTGAAAGAGCTTAATTAGTGGATCTGCTAAGTTTGTCTTTTTGAGATAACGTAGTATTTTTACGCGTCTCAGTTATCTATGACTTGTTCAATCATATGATATTGTGTTCAGATCATCTGTGAGATCTCGTTTCCCTTTCATTGAGCAATCGCCTTGTTTAAATCGGTTAAGATTATGACAGGCTTTTGCCATGCTAGGTAATTCATCCAATCATTGGACGAATGTTTCTCATCTAAACACTTTCTCTTGTGCAGCATCATAATGGTTCTATTATTCTGATTGAGTTGGCAATGGTATACTATTGGAATTTCTTCCAATTTACCTTAGCTTCATCGAGACAGAATAAATCATCCACTTCAGACTGGAATCTCGAATTTCTAAATCCTTCGAGTTTTCAATTTTCCACTATTACCACAGACCAGCATTATATCCTTTAATTATCTTCGAGGATCGCTTCAATGGTAGTCCAGTGTCCTTTACTGGTGTTCGACTATCAGCAGCTCTTGAATGATCAGAGCATTTTGATGTGTCAGGTCTAGTACAAGACATTGCATGCTACATGCAATCCAAATGCCAAAGCATAAGGCTTCTTGAGACAGTTACTTCTTTACTTATTAAATTTAGGGTTCATTAAATAAGTAAGAGAGCTTTGTCTCTTTGGAAACAATCCTTTCTTGGATTCTTCCATATTGAATTTAATCAATATACAGTCTTTGTACTTTGATTTGGTGAATTGCAACATCTACTTCGCTTTTATCTCCATAAATACGTATTGCCAGTACGTGAGATGTAGTTCCCAAATCTTATTATGGAAAATTGCGTGAATAACACGCTTTCGTCTGTGCTTCTCTGATATTCTTATATCGTACTTGATGTGTAGATCAACATCTCGTTGCGTTGCGAATTTAACTATGCTCCCACTGATCCTTTTGCACATTTGGAATCCATATGCCTTTTGACAACTTCAACATTCTTGATTTATCAAGTTGCATGTTCCAAGTTCTGGGAAAGAGTCACAGATTGACCTTTGGATTTGAATAGAGATCTTCTCATCAATTTTCAATTGTGAGATGCAGGATTCATATCCATCAGTCATTCTTCGGTAGTCAAAACCACCTTTCCATGGCTAATAGTTTCGAAATGGATTTTGACGTAGCAAACGGGGAAGGTACTTTCATTGGTCCTAGAAGGACTTTTGAGGTGTGACCTATCGCCATTAGGTGAGTCAAAGTTTCCACTTTGAATCTTATGGCTTCATGCCATATCCCTTAGTTATTTTGTAATCTTGGATTAGAATCCAGTTTTTCAATTTCGTAAAATGGAATTTTGAGTTCCTTACGAATTGATCAGATTACTAATTTGTGCATGGATCGGATCAGCAGGTTTCAGGGTTTACTCCCACTGTTTGTGGGGATGGGTCCAGTTCTTGGACTTCATCAAGTTCTATGACGTTCTTATTTCCTTTGACAAGAGTTTTGTCAACAGAGGAACAAGCTTCTTACGAGACACTTTCGTTTCTCTTTGTCGCAGAACAGGTAGCCAATGGATTTCGCCGGATACCCCACAAACTTTATATGAATTAGATCTACCATCTAATTTCTCATATAAGGGTGTGTTGCTATGTCTTAAATGACACGGCGGTGTAAGAACTTACTTCGAAATACTAGACCAAGTACTTTTGAAGAGTCAGGGGAGGTTATCCCCTAATGTGAATATAGGAATTTAGCAAAATCACAGTCGAGAGTCGAACTAAGTTTTATCAAAGCTCGATCTTCTTCTTTGATTTGCTTCCTTTAGAATTCTATTCTCCTTTAGATAATCGAGGATTTTAGTTGCTTATGTTTTAGCAAGTTTGATTAGATCAAATTGCTTTTGACATAATGCATCTAATTACTTCCTTTCCAAAACGTCTATTGAATTACTTCAATAGTTTCAGAATCGTACTTCTTTTGAACTAGTGCTTTTAGTTCTAATTGATTTGAAATGTTTGGAATGCCTTGCAATCCTTTATTTCGGTTATTAATCCTTTAAGACAAGATTTGAAAGTTCGGAGTTTTATCCAAGTTCCTTATTTCAAGAACAGTAGACAAAAACTTTCCTTTCGCATCTTTCTTAGGAAGAATGTCCAAAATAAACATTTCAGTGAGAACGATTATCCAGTTTTTCGATTCAGCATATAGTCTTCGAAGTTTTGATTTGTTTATCATTGTTTATTTCTATGATTCAAAACATCAATATTTGTACAAAGTTGAATCGCTCTAATTAAATAAATTCCATTCTCAATGGTAAAGCAATAAGGTCTTGTACAAAATTTGAAATAATACTCAAAATAAACTAAAACTAGAAACTTTTGCTAATACGAAAAACTTCATCTAAAAAGGAATGTCTAGGTTGAGTACTTCCTTGACCCAGTCCCTGAATTCGATTTCCCTCAACTCTCTCTGCGCTTCATGCATCTTCCTTTCAAGGAATTTCCACCTTGCAGTTGGAGAGGGAATTGTTTCATCCGCTGTGAACTCTTTTACAGAATGAAAGTTTTATCACATGTCTTACATCAAGTGATTTAACAAATGTATAATTAAAAAAATCATACCGTAGTTAAGTCTATCCAGGAATTCCTTTTCAGTAAGCTTTCCTATTTTCCTTTCGTGCTTACAGTGGGCAATTATCTTCATGCAGTCCAAGACCTCTTAGATGAGCTTGTTCATATTTGTCTAACAACTCATGCAATTGCTTTGTTTCAATTCCATCAAGTAGAATTTCACAGTGTTGCATGAAATGAGTGAAGATGTCAGAAAGACCATGTGTGGTAATTTCTATCTCATCTACGAGCATCAATCCGGCTCTAAGCCTTTTGAGTCGTTTGAACATCTTGGTTAAGTAACAACAATATTCCTTGACGTTATTATACTTAGCCATGGTCTTTTCTTGAAGATAATAGCACATCATAGCCCCCAAAGTATTTTCGCGTCTAACATTCATTAATACTCGTTTGAACGGAACAGTGGATGGTAAATGGCTAACAATAAAACATACAACTATAAGCAGAGAAGTTTAATATTAATACTTATAATTAACGAAATTTGGACTTTTTATCGAAAAAGTTATCCCACTATTTTATCGAAACAATAACCCCTTCTAGTTTCGGGAAAAATCTATTTCCTAGTAGGTCTTGACGTCCCAGCAGCAATTAGTTGCACCCACGACTCGTGGCCATACAATTAATTCCCTAGGTAGGTATACATTTTACCAATTGTGTCTACTACACAACCTTCAAGCTATTTTGCCTCGTTTTTCGCATTTATCTAGCACTGCTACATCATAAATGTTACTACGCGTTAAGTCTAACCCATTAACCATGATAAGCAACGGGCCCGGTCATGAATTCTCCGTAACTAGTTATCGGTCGATCTTCACGTCTCGACCAGTCCCTACCCTTGTCAAGTTTTATTAAAACTAGAATCAAGGAATTTCGTGCATTGCCCCTTTCTTCGACTCGGGTGCCAGACTCTGGATCACCTCTATCGATAAGTAAACAACATGCACTAGTCCCTATTAATGGAAGGCTCGGATTTATAAAACTTCATTTTATATTTAACCCAATATGACTTAATATTTATTCGAGAGGGGAATTTTCGGTTTTGAAAGTTTAAGGAAACTCTCCTCGAGATCTCACGGCTTCAATTAGGCTTTATCTTTTATTTACGATCTAGATTCTAGCGTGCAAACACACAAGCAATCATAAATCGACTAATAAATAAAAGCCATACAAGCCTAGCATGCATACTACCACAATTATATTTTCGATCGGGAGCCTCCTATGCAGGCCATCATCGAGCCAATGATGTTGGCCCAATTGGTCAATCTAAAGGGTTCTCAAAGGACCTATGCTATTACACAATAGACCATGCATACATGGCCTTCAATTCTTCTTGGGCTCCCACCTAGCTTGTAAACGGGCCTCCATCCTAGACTAGGAAAGCAGTAAAGCCCTATTCTATTACAAAGGCTCAAAGTGGCCCAAAAATAATAACAGGCTCGCAGGCCCAATAAAAACCATGCATTAAATTAAACCAATCACATCTAACCTAAGGTCAAGGCTCGGCGCGATCGAAAACCACGTAAGCAGTTCACGTAGAGCAAGAAACATGCAAACAACTTTTACGTATTTCTTTCTTAATTTTAAAACTACCTTTTAAAACTAACATCTTATGATTATTCCTTTTTAGTCACTACTAATTATGACAAATAAATTCTTGGATAAATTAAAACAAGTTTTCTGCCTCAAAATAAGATTCTGATTTTTCAACTTTTGAAAATTGCAGTTCGGCCCCTATACTTTTGGAAATTGCACTTTTGACCCCAAAACTTTTGAAAAGTTACAAATTACCCCCAAAACAGTTTTCGGACAGAAGGACCTGAAAATAAAATTTTGAAATCCAGAAAATTTTCGAATTTGCAAACTGACCCTTGAACTTTCAGAAATTACAAAACAGTCCTTGAATTTTCGAAAATTGCAAAACAGCCCCAAAAATCCGTGCGATCATATTTTCAGAAACAGTCCAGATTTATCAAAAATTTCCAGAAACAGAAAAATTAATTTTCAGCCCTAATTTTTGAGATTTGCGATTTTTGCATAAAAGTCCTGATTTTTCGAAAAACTATAAATTCGCCACAGATCTTAAAAGGCAATTTTTCCCAATCATAGATCCAGTCATAACAAGCAAGAATCAATCAACAGACCATAATTATCATGTGTTCACATACATACAATCAAGCATATACAGTGAAAACACATTATGTTCAGGCCTTTTCGTATAAAAACGTATGGAGTTGGCTCTGATACCACTGTTGGGATATTCTATCTAGGGGCTCGATTGTCAATATAACAAAGTGCGGAATTTAAAATTTTTCGAGGTCCCTATATGTCCCATAAATCTTTCTCCACAGTTTATTATACGAAAAGCATGAATCAAACACTTAATTAAACATAGGGGGTTTAATCGCAATTTACCTCACCACGGATTTGTGGTGGTTTCCTCCATGTGTTTGGTTCGATCCACAGCTTGAGTGATCCATGTGTCTCACCTCCAAAGTTAGTCCACACCAATCGGATTGTAGTGATGCCTACAAGTCTTAGGCTCAGAACTGGATCTCGTAGGTTTGTCAGCAAAGGATTTCGGATCTAGATCTGGACTTAAGATCTTGATCAGGATTAGGAGATACAGATGGAAGAAACGGATCACAGGACTTGTGTGATCGGAACAGGGCTCGACCAGGTTGGGTTCGGTCAGCTCAGGGTTCAGCCGAGTTTGGTTCGGGCGACTTGGGGTTTGGGGCGAAAACTTTTGGGGCGATTTTGTAGTTAATAATGTGCAAAAATCTGATTTTCTCTCTTGTAAAAATCGACTTCTCTCAAATTTTCAGCAAAATAATTTTCTCTCAAAAATTTTCTAATCTCTCTTAATGAAGAGAAGAGAAGGAATATATTTAATGGAGAAGAGTCCTTCTCCAAAAAGATATCCCCTTCCCTTGTCTATCAAATCTTCATTCCTTATCAAGTTAGGAATGTGAGATTTGATAGATCTCTTCTAACTTGCTCTCCAAGAAATAAAACTCCTTTTCCCTTTTCATAAAAATCGCCCACTCCCTTATTTCTAGTTAATTGCAAAATCAACCCATAATTATCCAATCCTAAAATTGGTTAATTATTTATTCTTCCAATTAATTAACTACTTTAATTAATTCCATAATTAATCAGATAACTCTTATTGAACATTAATCAATTAGATATCTAATCAATATTCTCCAATTGAATTAATACCATAATTCAGTTACTTTGATTTAACAACTTTAAATCATTTGCTTTCCTTTAAGACAGTCACCGTCCAATTGTATTGTGTGTGACCCTCTGGGTTCACCATCAACTGGCAGCAGGCCCACGACTTTCGTGATTTAATTAACGAGCGATTAAATGCTCCGATCAATTAAACAACTTTTAATTGACCACTCCTATAATTAATTTCCTTATTAATTTAGGAGTACCTACACTTCATGGTCGATGTCTAGCCACAAGCCTATGAAGCCCAATCAAAGGTGAATTGATTATTGTGAACCTCACCTCTTATAATTGCCATGTACATACGGTCCTTCTACGATGATTTCCTGATCGAGACCTAGGGTGTGTGAATTGATCGGCACCTCTAATTATCTCGATACTGTACTTTCTAATTCTGGATAATAATTCCGGTGTGACTGCTAAATTTGGAAATACCTTCCAAATTCGTCACCAACCATGGCCATGGATTTCTAGGAACATATTATCGAAGAACGTACAGGAAATACTCTCACCTTATCAGGGTGAGTCGATAGATCCTTTCTTAGTACTAACCAATATTAATTAGCTTGTTGAAGTACTATTTTCTTATGGATTATAATTAATACGACCGTTCATTCATAGTACGTGAAATTGAACAATGGCCAACTTCATCTCTCGCTAACTTATCTAAGCGATTGGATGAAATCCTGAGGTCACAATAGAAAGTATTTCCTGATAAGAAAGGATCTATCGACTCACCCTGATAAGGTGAGAGTATTTCCTGTACGTTCTTCGATAATATGTTCCTAGAAACCCATGGCCATGGTTGGTGACAAATTTGGAAAGGGGTTTTCCAAATTAAGCAGTCACACCGGAATTATTATCCAGAATTAGAAAGTACAGAATTGAGATAATTAGAGGTGCCGATCAATTCACACACCCTAGGTCTCGATCGGGAAATCATCGTGGAAGGACCGTATGTACATGGCAATTATAAGAGGTGAGGTTCACAATTATCAATTCACCTTTAATTGAGCTTCATGGGCTTGTGGCTAGACATCGACCATGAAGTGTGGGTATTCCTGAATTAATAAGGAAATTAATTCTGGAGTGGTCAATTAAAAGTTGTTTAATTGATCGGAGCATTTAATTGCTCGTTAATTAAATCACGAAAGTCGTGGGCCTGCTGCCAGTTGATGGTGAACCCAGATGGTCACACACATTACAATTGGACGGTGACTGTCTTAAAGGAAAAGCAAATGATTTAAAGTTGTTAAATCAAAAGTAATTGAATTATGGTATTAATTCAATAGGAGAATATTAATTAGATATCTAATTGATTAATGTTCAATTAATTAATTAGATATCTAATTGATTAATGTTCCATTAATTAATTAGAGTTATCTGATTAATTGTAAAATTAATTAAAGTGGTTAATTAATGAAACTGGAAGATTACATAATTAACCAATTTTAGGATTGGATAATTATGTGGGTTGATTTCGCAATTAACTAGAAATAGGGGAAGTGGGCGATTTTTGTGAATAAGGAAAAAGAGTTTTATTTCTTGGAGAGAAAGCTAGAAGAGATTTATCAAATCTCACATTCCTAAGTTGATTAGGAATGAAGATTTGATATGGGAAGGAGATATCTCTTTAGAGAAGGTTTCTTCTCTTATAAATACTCCTTCTCTTCTCTTCATTTAAGAGAGGTTGAAGTTTTTGAGAGAGACACAAAACCCTAAAATCTTTTGAGAGAACAAAATTACTTTTGCTGAAAATTTGAGAGAAATCGATTTTTACATAAGAGAGAAATTCAGATTTTTGCACAAGATTTATTATTTGCAAAACCGCCCCACAAGTTCGCCCCGAACCCTAGTCGCCCGAAGCTACCCTCGACCGAACCCAAACTCGACCAGATCTGTCCTGGTCGAACCCTGTTCGAATCACACAAGTCCTGTGATTCGATTCTTCCATCTGTATCTCCTAATCCTGATCAAGATCTTAAGTCCAGATCCAGATCTGAAATCCTTTGCTGACAAACCTGCGAGATCCAGTTCTGAGCCTAAGACTTGTAGGCGTCACTACAATCCAGTTGGTGTGGACTAAACTTTGGAGGTGAAACGCATGGATCACTCAAGCTGTGGATCGAACCAAACACCTGGAGGAAACCACCACAAAATCGTGTTGAGGTATATTGCGATTAACCCCCTATGTTTAATTAATGGTTTGATTCAACCTTTTCGTATAATAAACTGTGGAGAAAGATTTATGGGACTATTAGGGACTTCGAAAAATTTTAAATTCCGCACTTTGTTGTATTGACAATCGAGCCCCATGATAGAATATCCCAACAGTGGCATCAGAGCCAACTCCATATGTTTTTATACGAAAAGGCCTGAACATAATGTGTTTTCACTGTATATGCTTGATTGTATGTATGAGAACGTGTGATAATTATGTTCTGTTGATTGATTCTTGCTTGTTATGACTGTATCTATGATTGGGTAAAATTGCCTTTTAAGATCTGTGGCGAATTTAAAGTTTTTCGAAAAATCAGGACTCTTGGTGCAAAAATCGCAAATCTCAAAATTAAGGGCTGAAAATTAATTTTTCTGTTTTTGGAAAATTTTGTAAAATCTGGACTGTTTCTGAAAATTTAATCGCACCGGATTTTTGGGCTTTTTGAAATTTCCGAAAATTCAAGGACTGTTTTGTAATTTTCGAAAGTTCAGGGGTCAGTTTGTAAATTCGAAAATTTTCGGGATTTCAAAATTTTATTTTCTGGTCCTTCTGTCCGAAAACTGTTTTGGGGGTATTTTGTAACTTTTCAAAAGTTTTGGGTTCAAAAGTGCAATTTCGGAAAGTATAGGGGCTGAACTGCAATTTTCAAAAGTTGAAAAATCAGAATCTTAATTTGAGGCAGAAAACTTGTTTTATTTACCCTAGAATTTATTTTTCATAATTAGTAGTGACTAAAAAGCAAGAATCATAGGATGTTAGTTTTAAAAGGTAGTTTTAAAATTAAGAAAGAAATACGTAAAAGCTGTTCGCATGTTTCTTGCTCTACGTGAACTGTTTACGTGGTTTTCGATTGCGCCGAGTCTTGACCTTAGGTTAGATGTGATTGGTTTAATTTAATGCATGGTTTTTATTGGGCCTGCGAGCCTGTTATTATTTTTGGGCCACTTTGAGCCTTTGTAATAGAATAGGGCTTTACTGCTTTCCTAGTCTAGGATGGAGGCCCGTTTACAAGCAAGGTGGGAGCCCAAGAAGAATTGAAGGCCATGTATGCGTGGTACATTGTGTAATAGCATAGGTCTTTTAAGAACCCTTTAGATTGACCAATTGGGCCAACATCATTGGCTCGATGATGGCCTGCTTAGGAGGCTCCCGATCGAAAACATATTGTGGTAGTATGCATGCTAGGTTTGTATGGATTTTATTTATAAGTCGATTTATGATTGCTTGTGTGTTTGCGCGCTAGAATCTAGATCGTAAATAAAAGATAAAGCAAAATTGAAGCGGTGAGATCTCGAGGAGAGTTTCCTTAAACTTTCAAAACCGAAAATTCCCCTCTCGAATAAATATTAAGTCATATTGGGTTAAATATAAAATGAGGTTTTATAAAATCCAAGCCTTCCATTAATAGGGACTAGTGTATGTTGTCTACTTATCGATAGAGGTGATCCAGAGTCTGGCACCCGAGTCGAAGAAAGGGGCAATACACAAAATTCCTTGATTCTAGTTTTCTAAAACTCGACAAGGGTAGGGACTGGTCGGGACGTGAAGATCGACCGATAACTAGTTACAGAGAATTCATGACCGGGCCCGTTGCTTATCATGATTAATGGGTTACACTTAACGCGTAGTAACATTTATGATGTAGCAGTGCTAGATAAATGCGAAAAACGAGGCAAAATAGCTTGAAGGTTGTGTAGTAGACACAATTGGTAAAATGTATACCTACCTAGGGAATTAATTGTATGGCCACGAGTCGTGATTGCAACTAATTGCTGCTGGGACGTCAAGTCCTACTAGGAAATAGATTTTTCCCGAAACTAGAAGGGGTTATTGTTTCGATAAAATAGTGGGAGAATTTTTTCGATAAAAAATCCAAATTTCGTTAATTATAAGTATTAATATTAAACCTGTCTGCTTATAGTTGTCTATTTAATTGTTAGCCATTCACCATCCAAACAATGCTTAATGTGTGTTAGATACGAACCAACTTTGGGGTCCATTATGCGCAATTACCTTCACGAGACAAGCATGGCCGAGTTTAACAATGTTAGAGAATATTGTTCTTACTTAACCAAAATGTTCAAACGAATCAAAAAGTTTGGAGCCCAATTGTCTTTAGAAGATGAGATAGAAATTACTCTCAATGGCTTGTCTGACACCTTCACTCATTTCATGCAGCATTGCGATATTCCGCCTGATGGAATTGAAACAAAACAATTGCATGAGTTGTTAGACAAATATGAGGAAGCTCATCTGCAAGGATGGGGTCTATACGAAAGGAATTGCCACATGTGTAAGTACGAAAAGAAGATAGGAAAGCTTAATGAAAATGAATTCCTGGATAGACTTAACTACGGTATGATTTTTAAATTATACATTTGTTAAATCTTTTTTATGTAAGACATCTGATAAAACTTTCATTCTGTAAAAGAGTTTACAGCGGATGAAACTATTCCCTCTCCAACTACAAGAAGAAAATTCCTTGAAAGGAAGATGCAAGCAGTGCAGAGAGAGTTGAGGGAAAACGAATTCAGGGACTGGGTCAAGGAAGAACTGAACCTAGACATTCCTTTTTAGAAGAAGTTTTACTTGTTTTTCGTATTAGCATAAGTTTTTAGTTTTAGTTTATTTTGAGTATTATTTCAAATTTTGTACCAGACATTATTGCTTTACCATTGAGAATGGAATTTATTTAATAGAGCGATTTAACTTTGTACAAATATTGATGTTTTGAAACATAGAAATAAACAATGATAAACAAATCAAAATCTTCGAAGACTATATGCTGAATCGAAAGACTAGATAATCGTTCTCATTGAAATGTTTATTTTGGACATTCTTCCTAAAGAAAGATTCGAAAGGAAAGTTTTTTGTCTACTGTTCTTGAAATAAGGAACTTGGATAAAACTCCGAACTTTCAAATCTTGTCTTAAAGGAATAATAACCGAGATAAAGGATTGCTAGGCATTCCAAACATTTCCAATTAATTAGAACTAAAAGCACTAGTTCAAAAGGATACTATTTCATATATACTCGCGATTCTCAATCGTTAAAGTATATTTGTACATTGTAGAAAGTACAATTCTAAAACTGTTGAAGTAACTCAATAGACGTTTTGGAAATGAAGTAACTAGATGCATTATGTCAAAAGCATTTTGATCTAATCAAACTTGCTGAAACATAAGCAACTAAATCCTCGATTATCTAAAGGAGAATAGAATTCTAAACAAAGCAAATCAAAGAAGAAGATCGAACTTTGATAAAACTTGGTTCGACTCTCGAATGTGATCTTGCTAAATCCCTATATTCACATTAGGGGATAACCTCCCCTGACTCTTCAAAAGTACTTGGTCTAGTATTTTGAAGTAAGTACTTACACCGCCATGTCATTTAAGACATAGCAACAAACCCTTATATGAAAAATTAGATGGTAGATCTGATTCATATAAAGTTTGTGGGGTATCCGACGAAATCCATTGGATACCTGTTCTACGACAAAGAGAAACGAAAGTATCTCGTAAGAAGCTTGTTCTTCTGTTGACGAAACTCTTGTCAAAAGGAAATAAGGAATGTCATAGAACTTGATGAAGTCCAAGGAACTGGACCCATCCCCACAAAAAGTGGGAGTAAACCCTGAAACCCGCTGAACCGATCCATGCAAAAATAATTAGTAATCTAATCAAATTCGTAAGGAACTCAAAATTCCATTTTACGAAATTGAGAAATTGGATTTTAATCCAAGATTACAAAATGACTAAGGGATATGGCATGAAGCCGTAAGATTCAAAGTGGAAAGTTTGACTCCCCTAATGGCGATAGGTCACTCTTCAAAAGTCCTTCTAGGACCAATGAGAATGCCTTCTCCATTTGCAACGTCAAAATCCATTTCGAAACTATTAGCCATAGAAAGGTGGTTTTGACTACCAAAGAATGACTGTTGGATATGAATCCTGCATCTCACAATTGAAAATTGATGAGAAGATCTCTATTCAAATCCAAAGGTCAATCTGCGATTTTTTCCCGAACATGGAACATGCAACTTGATAAGTCAATCAAGAACGTTGAAGTTGTCAAAAGGCATATGGATTCCAATTGTGCAAAAGGATCAGAGCATAGTTAAATTCGCAACACAACGAGATGTTGATCTACACATCAAGTACGATATAAGAATATCAGAGAAGCACAGGCGAAAGCGTGTTATTCACGCAATTTTCCATGATAAGATTTGGGAATTACATCTCACGTACTGGCAATACGTATTTATGGAGATAAAAGCGAAGTAGATGTTGCAATTCACCAAATCGGAGTACAATGACTATATATTGATGAAATTCAATATGGAAGAATCCAAGAAAGGATTGTTTCCAAAGAGACAAAATTTCTCTTACTTATTTAATGAGCCCTACATATAAATGAGTAAAGAAGTAAATGTCTCAAGAAGCCTTATGCTTTAGCATTTGGATTGCATGTAGCATGCAATGTCTTGTGCTAGACCTGACACATCAAAATGCTCTGATCATTCAAGAGCTACTGATAGTCGAACACCAGTAAAGGACACTGGACTACCATAAAAGCAATCCTCGAAGATAATTAAAGGATATAATGCTGGTCTGTGGTAGTAGTGGAGAATTGAAAACTCGAAGGATTTAGTGATTCGAGATTTCCAGTCTGAAGTGGATGATTTATTCTATCTCGATCGAGCAAAGGTAAATTGGAAAGAACTCTAATAGAATACCATTGCCGACTCAAACAGAATAATAGCACCATTGTGATGCTGCACAAGAGAAAGTGTTTAGATGAGAAACTTTCGTCCAACGATTGGATGAATTACCTAGCATGGCAAAAGCCTATCATAATCTTAACCGATTTAGACAAGGCAATTGCTCAATGAAAGGGAAACGAGATCTCACCGATGATCTGAACATAATATCATATGATTAAACAAGTCATAGGGAGCTGAGACGCGTAAAAGTACTACGTTATCTCAAAAGGACAAACTTAGCAGATCCACTAATTAAGCTCATTCACAAATGGGTTCGACGGACATCTTGGTATAGATGGGTCTTAGAAATGTTGTGATTGGCTTTAGGGCAAGTGGGAGATTGATAGAGTAGTGCCCAGCAAGCCAATATTAATTAGCTTGTTGAAGTACTATTTTCTTATGGATTATAATTAATACGACCGTTCATTCATAGTACGTGAAATTGAACAATGGCCAACTTCATCTCTCGCGAACTTATCTAAGCGATTGGATGAAATCCTGAGGTCACAATAGACTATGGGACGATTCACTTCAGTACTGAGTGCAATCATGAAACAGTCTCAAAGGTCGTGATCTTAAAACCGTTCCAAGTCATAGATTCCGAACGAGACGGGGTATCGTAGGAATCGCCAAGACTTGTACAAGTATGCATGATTCACATGGAGTGAATTTGTAGCGTTTCATGAGCAAGGCATTTGAGGCCAGTGCATATGAGTAGGTGGTTCAATGGAGGATTGAATGCATCGAACGACCCGAACAGAGAAACCCATTGTGGAAGCGCATGACGCATATCGGTGATGGGATGTTTCTCAAGGCTTATAATAGTGTACGATTTAGTCCTTAGACTTGAGGTGCTAGGGCGAATTCGGTGCACGAGTGTGCGTACTTAGATTTAGGTACTGGTCACGTAGCCTGGCCACAAAGTGCCTAAGTTGGGTGCGTACACAACTGTACGCGAGTGGTTAGTACTAAGAAAGGATCTATCGACTCACCCTGATAAGGTGAGAGTATTTCCTGTACGTTCTTCGATAATATGTTCCTAGAAACCCATGGCCATGGTTGGTGACAAATTTGGAAAGGGGTTTTCCAAATTAAGCAGTCACACCGGAATTATTATTCAGAATTAGAAAGTACAGAATCGAGATAATTAGAGGTGCCGATCAATTCACACACCCTAGGTCTCGATCGGGAAATCATCGTGGAAGGACCGTATGTACATGGCAATTATAAGAGGTGAGGTTCACAATTATCAATTCACCTTTAATTGGGCTTCATGGGCTTGTGGCTAGACATCGACCATGAAGTGTGGGTACTCCTGAATTAATAAGGAAATTAATTCTGGAGTGGTCAATTAAAAGTTGTTTAATTGATCGGAGCATTTAATTGCTCGTTAATTAAATCACGAAAGTCGTGGGCCTGCTGCCAGTTGATGGTGAACCCAAATGGTCACACACAATACAATTGGACGGTGACTGTCTTAAAGGAAAAGCAAATGATTTAAAGTTGTTAAATCAAAAGTAATTGAATTATGGTATTAATTCAATAGGAGAATATTAATTGGATATCTAATTGATTAATGTTCAATTAATTAATTAGAGTTATCTGATTAATTGTAAAATTAATAAAAAGGTGTTAATTAATGAAACTGGAAGATTACATAATTAACCAATTTTAGGATTGGATAATTATGTGGGTTGATTTCGCAATTAACTAGAAATAGGGGAAGTGGGCGATTTTTGTGAATAAGGAAAAAGAGTTTTATTTCTTGGAGAGCAAGCTAAAAGAGATTTATCAAATCTCACATTCCTAAGTTGATTAGGAATGAAGATTTGATAAGGGAAGGAGATATCTCTTTAGAGAAGGTTTCTTCTCTTATAAATACTCCTTCTCTTCTCTTCATTTAAGAGAGGTTGAAGTTTTTGAGAGAGACACAAAACCCTAAAATCTTTTGAGAGAACAAAATTACTTTTGCTGAAAATTTGAGAGAAATCGATTTTTACATAAGAGAGAAATTCGGATTTTTGCACAAGATTTATTATTTGCAAAACCGCCCCACAAGTTCACCCCGAACCCTAGTCGCCCGAAGCTACCCTCGACCGAACCCAAACTCGACCAGATCTGTCCTGGTCGAACCCTTTTCGAATCACACACGTCCTGTGATTCGATTCTTCCATCTGTATCTCCTAATTCTGATCAAGATCTTAAGTCAAGATCCAGATCTGAAATCCTTTGCTGACAAACCTGCGAGATCCAGTTCTGAGCCTAAGACTTGTAGGCGTCACTACAATCCAGTTGGTGTGGACTAAACTTTGGAGGTGAGACACATGGATCACTCAAGCTGTGGATCGGACCGAACACCTGGAGGAAACCACCACAAAATTGTGGTGAGGTAAATTGCGATTAACCCCCTATGTTTAATTAATTGTTTGATTCAACCTTTTCGTATAATAAACTGTGGAGAAAGATTTATGGGACTATTAGGGACTTCGAAATTTTTTAAATTCCGCACTTTGTTGTATTGACAATCGAGCCCCATGATAGAATATCCCAACACTTTGCTGACCCAAGAGAGGGTCTTGAGAATGGCAGGGCTCAGCGAGTGTTCTTATCCTGCCCCTCCTATTAATTTTGGAGCATCCTCGATCACGCCTTCTGATAATCCAGCTAACCAAGTTGCTCGGGCTGATGGGGAGGATCCTGCTGCAACCGTTCCCCCCACCTTAGGTATACTATTTCTTTTCCTATAATTCAGTTGATTTTTCTCGGCTCGAAATTAAACCCATTCTCAATTTTACAGCTGAGATTGTTGAGAAGTTTCGAACCTCCATAGCCGGTTAGGTTGTTGCTTCATTTTCTGCAGAGTCTCAAGGCCTGCCTCGTAAACAGAAGAAATCAAGGGCTACTTTGATGATTGAAGGAGCCAATGCCAGAACTGACAATTCCGTAGTTCCGAACGTAGCTACAGGTTTTCTTCAAATTGCTGCTGAGGGAACTTCACAAGCCCAAGCTACTGGGCTTCTACGATTGGTGTTTTCGACCAGCACGTCTGACCCGAATGCGGCGGGATGTAGCTATTATACGCTCCAGGGGATCCGATCCCAAGAGATCGTTGAAGCTCGGATGGCCCGGAAAAGGAATAGCGGGGATCCGGAGTCCTCCAGAAGGGTAAGGCCATTTGGTCGGAATCCAGGGCCGATTCAATGTCGATTCGGCCGCTCCGAGCCAAATTTAGTAGACTTTATAGAAGATCATCTTCGTGGTCCGAGGGCCGCGGGGTTTCCGGAGGATGGAACCATCGAGTCTGACTTTGGTCCCGACAGCGAACATACAGTGGATAAGTCCTTCCGACTCCTAATGGCCGGGAGATTTAAAGATGATAACACCGAGCTTTTCCAGAGGGACGGTTTTCAAATCATGGGCGATTACGCTCATGCACATCAAAGGGTACGTTTTTTTTCGACTGTATTAACCTCTTTTCCAAAATCTCGTTTTATTACTGAAGTCTGTTTTCTTCGCAGGCTGGAGATTTATTTACTCACCAATCTTACCGACTAGCCATTTTGGAGGAGGAGTCTCGACAATCTCATAACGCTCTTCTTGATATTCTGAAAGAAGAAGCTGTCAAGGCCAGTCAGTTGAGAGATACCTCTTCCAAACTTTCTGAGGTTGAGAAGGAGCTCGAGGATGCTAGGAAAGAACTCGAAGGAAAGAGGGCCCTCGAAGAAGAGGTAGCAAAATTAAAGTCGGATCTTGAGCAGGCTAAGGCATCGTCCGATCAGGCATACGCTCGAGGTCGAGAAGAAGGCAAGCTACCAGCTATAAGGGAGTTTTAGAGTCGCCCTTTCTTGATGCCTTGGTTCGATAATGATCGGGCGAAATCAATTAGGCCTTCTTTTATAAAGGGGTTCAACAACTCCTTGTGGTCGGAAGGGTTCAAGGCACTATCGATGAATATCTTCCCTATATGAACCCTTATAAAAATATTCTTGGGGAAGATTATAAGGCTTCCTCTCTTCCTCCCAAAATTGAGGGTCTAGATGATCATGAGTTTGCTCCGCTCCTTGATGAATTTGGTGTTCCTATGCCCAATCCTGATATGCTAGAAACGGAGAACTCGGGGGAAAAGGATGAAGATGTGGATATCGAGGGCGAAACCGATGATCGGGTCGGAGAAAATATCAATTCTCCTCAGACAAATAGCTCCAGCTCGAGTAGTACTACTGACGACATTTCGGAAAGCGATTCCGAGGAAGAGGGCAAAAAGACGGAGAAAGGTCGTGATTCTAGTGCTGAAAAGTCTGATCACTGATGAATATAATAGGACTTTATTAACCCTTATTTTGTAGTTTGTAGATCCGTGTACTTTTCGTTTTCTCAATTGTATGTACATTTTGCCCTTGCCTCTCTGAAATCAAATTGTTATCTTAACGAGAGCTTCTGTTGCCTTATACCGAAATCTTTTCTATAGGCGATGATCGTTTATTATAATGCTAACCGGATGCTTTCTTTGCTACAAATACCAAGTCCATTTTAGGAGATGCAACTTTCCTTATTCCAATAGAATAGTCTAAGGTCGAAAGACCCTTCGATCCAACTCCTGCCTCCTCATCTGATTTAAACACTTTTGAGATCGAAATTTCTTGAAAGGAAAAAGGTCCTTCGAACATCGTGAGCAGAAAGCCTATGTTCGCGGGTACAATGACCGTAGTATCGGTCTTCAAAATATTTTCTCCGAGCATAAACTTCAGCAGGTGTAATCTGATTTATTCCGTTGTAACGTAACTCTGATCAAAAGTGTTTTTACTCTTCTGCTCTGGGCCTTGCTGTATTCTGATAAATAAGTTGTTTTCATGTTCGAATATATTGTTGATCAAGGCGATTTCCGAATTTCTGATCGTATAATGGGCTGATTTAATAACTTCCTTTCTTTCATAGTGGTTTGCATAATAACAATATATATATATATATATATATATATATATATATATATATATATATATATATATATATATATATATATATATTTTACCAAACATTACCTTATTCCTCGGGAAGTTGAACGGTTATTAAATCCGGACCGCATAAATTTTTACTTCTCATCCGTTGGATTGCATTAAATTGCTCCTATAAATGGGCCTTCTCCTTTTCTTAGACGGATCTTCCTCCTTTTACTAGGGTTTTCTTCGATCATGTTGATCAAGGAATATTCTTTTGCATCCCAACACTTTGAAATTCGAGTTAGAACGTATTTTGCTAATCATAAAGTATTGAGTATTTTATCATCGATTAGGATATCTGTAGACGAAGAAATATTCGACCTTGAAGGCCAACATGGTGCATTGCTGACCATCCACGGCCCTAACAACCCCGTCGGCCCTTCTAAGAGTGAGCCATTATTTCTCCGGCACGATTCTCATAATGGGGGACCTGTTGCCACAATGTCCGCTGAGGGTGTGGGATGGTGCAGATTTAATAAATAGGTTGGCGTTCAGATTGAGTTATTCGATCTCAAGCATCGAACTAGCCCTTCAATTTTCCCTTCCTATTATCAACCAACACCCAATATTCGCTATCCTTGTAAATCTTTCGAGTAAGGGCATCATCGATCAAAGAGGCCAGTAGTTCCCACTTGTCAAGCCTAAAGAAGAGCCTATTCGATTTCTTGGCTCGGGAGGTTGGATCAATTGGACATTTTTCGGGAATCACTAGACGTAATCGAGATGGATTGTGCCTGTCTTGTAATAGGATCCGTGTTTCCTTCTTGTAGTTTGTAATAGGATCGAAACTTTTCTCTTGTGGCTTGTAATAGGATCGAGAAATAATTTTTGTATCATTTCACTTATTCAGAAATCTCCATGAATAATACCTTATGATATTCTTGCTTTGCTCGATCTAAAGCTCTTTGATCAATGATTGCGCATGTGTTCCGGACGTTGGTAAGTTTGAATGAACTTCCTACCGTAGCCAAACAGTTCCTTATTCATCGGGACTCCCAACGGTTGTTAAATCTTGTCCGTTCATCTAGCAAATTACCCGCCGTCGAATCTATTTCAAACCTTACTATAAAGCCGGCGTCCTATTTTTGAAACTACCTCTCTCACCCAAGTGACTCTTTACTTGTCCGATCATGGTGATCAAGATCATTATTCAATTAACTCAACTTTTTGAGCTCAGACTTCGAACAATCTTCGAGAGGAAGAAAAACTACTTTGAGCTCGCTTAGAATATCGCCAGGCAAATATATTCACCATCTGGAAGGCCAACAAGCCAAATCCATGAAATCCGCAGGTTACCGCATGGGTCTCCGATCAGGGGCCTGTTGCCACCATGCATTTAGGAAACCGTAGTGGGGGGCGAGACGGAAGATAAAGTTACCCGATAAACTGCGTGTTCACCCCTTAGTCTTCAGAGGACCGCAAATAAAGTTAAAAGCCTGCAGGTCCAAAGGAGATTCCATGCTCGGAGCTGAGTTAGCTCGATCGATTAATAGGAAATGAAACCAAAAATTTCATAAGATTATAGAATCCAATAGGATCGGAATGTAATATATTAGCTTATATCGTTCTCGAAATGTAATCTTCTTGCTCTATCTAATTTTTAGATCTTTGTAATATACGCATTCTCTTTCTCGAAATGACTTTATAAAGCTTTTGTCTTCTTCTCTGTTGGTTGATCGAATAACAGATAGATGTATTCTTAATTTCGATAACCAGATCGAATTTGGGTACCTTAAATTGATACTTAGAATAATCAAACATCCCTTCTTGGGTGAATAAATAACGAGTAATCCAATGAATAATCAAAAATACCGATCTTTGGCATAACAAATTTCTGAAGTTGACCGAATTCTTTAATTCGAACGAATCTTAACGAGGATATACCGTCGATAACAATACTTAATTGTTTATAATACCCGCTACTGTGCAAGTGACGGACTGGTGCCGAATGGGCCGGACATGATTTTGCCAACCTGGTGTTCGAGCGCGACTCCTCGACTATAGTAATGCCTTGAGTTTTTTCGAACAAGTATTGAATTTTTTGAATGGTACGTCAAAAAGGTCGAAATATTTTAGACAAACGTTTTTGATTCCGGTGCTGGCCTTTAGATTGGTTAGCAAATAAGGACTTCTTGAACGATTAATTCTTCTCTCAACCAAACAGGATCCTATTTCTCGGGAAATGTAACAGTCAGTACATTTATTGTTTAAATCATAACCGTCCGTGATCCGTTATCAGGACCGTTGGTTTTAACCCTTCGCTGTTATAAATAGCTCCAATTTTTTCCGTCACATTCTTTACTCATCACTTGATGCCTCGTCCGATCCTCACAGGCGAATTTTCAATTCTTGCAAAATGATCCGTAACCCTTCTGAAATAAAAGAGTTCGAAATTAGGGCTAGGACCCTATTTTTCGATCCTAATCCCTTTGATGTAGCCTCTTTCGCTTAGAATATCGACAGGTAAAAGAAATTGCGCCTAGAATACCGGCAGGCAACCTACTCTTTTGGATTTAATTCATCTGAGACGGGTTAGAATTCCGGTCTTCTGGCGCTACCTCCGGTCGAGCAGTGGGTTAACCTCGGAGGAGTTCTTTAAATCTCGAGCACGGGCTTCTTCAAGGATTTTCTTGAAGTAGAGTTCCTTCGAGATTGCTTGGAGTAATTCCGTCGGGGTAACTTTCTGCTGTTCTGGATCGGATCAGGGTGTAAATAATGATTGTGCACAACAATCATTATTTACAGATGAAGATCGATCAGAACGCTCGAAGATGTGCGACACGTGGCGAGTGATTGTCACGAAGATGATAGGATAGTGCCCTGCAAGCCAGTTCAATTAGCTTGTAATAGATCTATCTAGTATATAACAATCTTTGATTTTATAATAATACGCATGTTTATTTATATATGTATAAGGATAAACAATGGCCAAACTTCATCTCTCGCGAATACATTTAAGCGATTGGTTGAAACCCTGAGATCACTCATGACTATGGGACTATACACTTCAGTACTGAGTGCACTTATCATGAAACTGTCTCAAAGGTCGTGATCTCGAAAATGTTCCAAGTCATAGATTCATATCGAGACGGGGTATCGAGTGAATCGTCAAGACTTGTACGATTATGCATGATTCACACAGAGTGAATTTGTTGTAGTTTCATGAACAAGGCATTTGAGACCAGTGCATATGACTAGGTGATTCGATGGAGGATCGATTGCATCGAACGACCCGAACAGAGAAACCCATTGTGGAAGCGCATGACCCATATCGGTGATGAGATGTTTCTCAAAGGATTATAATAGTGTACGATTTAGTCCTATGACTTGAGGTGCTAGGGCGAATTCGGTGCATGAAAGTGCGTACTTAGATCTAGGTATAGGCCACTTAGCTTGGTCATAAAAACGCCTAGGTTGGGTGCGTATGGACATGTACGCGAGTGGTTAGTACCAAGATGGAATCTGTTGACTCATCGTAATGGATGAGAATATTTCCTATACGATTCTTAGATAATGTTTCCAATGAATCTACGGCCGTAGTCGGTGACGGATTTGGAAAGGGGTTTCCAAATTAGGCAGTCACACTGGAACATTATCTTGAATTAGAAAGTATAGTTATCGAGACAAATTTAGAGGTGCCGATCAATTCACACACCCTAAGTCTTGATCGGGAAATTGGTCGACAGAAGGACCGTATGTACATGGTAATTATATGAGGTGAGGTTCACTAAATATCAATTCACCTGATGTTGGGCTTCATGGGCTTGTGGCTAGACATCGACCATGAAGTGTGGGTACTCCTGAATTAGTAGAGGAATTGATTCTAGGAGTGGTCAATTAAAGGTAGTTTAATTGATCGGAGCAATTTATTGTTCATAAATTAAATCACGAGGTTTCGTGAGCCTGCTGCCAATTGATGGTGAACCCAGAGGGTCACACACAATACAATTGGACGGTGACTGTTCTGTAGGAATATAAAAGGAATTAATTGATTTAAAAGTAATTAAATCAATTAAGTGAATTAAAGTGTTAATTCAAATGGGAGATAAATTAATTAATTGATTTAATTGATTTAAATGACAATTGATTAATTAAACTAAATATTAATTAAGTAATTAATTAATATGGGCTGGATATTTAATTAAGTAATTAATTAAATTAAGGTGGGCTTGCAAGAGATGGACTCCTAAGCCCATTAGGAATCTTGTAACCCTAGGTCTTGAGGAGTGCTTATAAATAGAGCTCTGACAGAACTCAGAGACGTAACACCTAAGCAAAAACCCTAGTCTTCTCTTGCCCTAAGAAATCCGCCCCACCCTGCGCCGCCCAAGCCCTAGCGCCGCCGCCGTGTGCTGCCGTAACACCGCCGCACCGCCGCCGTGAAAGCCCTAGCGCCGCCGCCGCATATCTTCTCCCTCATTCCTTTTGTGCAGAATTTTGATCTGTCAAATAGATCTGCACAATCCTTCATCAACAAACCTCTTAGATCTAGTTCTGAGCCTAAGACTAAGAGGTGTCATCATAATCCAGTTGGTGTGGACTTTTCTCTGGAGGTGAGACGCTTGGATCACTCCAGTGAACCAGAACCTTAATCAGAGTTCAGAATCAGAGTTGGAGGTTTCCACCACCTTGCCTGTGGTGAGGTAAAAATCGAAAACCCCCTTTGTTAGATTATTTCTGTGCTTTGTTTTGTGTCTTTCGTATATATAACTTGGAGATATTATTATGAGACCTGTGGGTGTGCCTTGAAAAATTTTAATTTCCGCACTTTGTTGTATTGACAATCGAGGCATATCCCAACAGTGGTATCAGAGCCAACTCCATGATTATTATACGAAAGGCTTGAACATAATATGTGTTTATATTATATGTTTAATTATGTATATTAAAACGCATGATAATTATGTTCTGTCGATTGATTCTTACTTGTTATGACTAGATCTACAATTGGGTAAAACTGTTTTTCAGATCTATAGCGTTTTCATAGTTTTTGAAAACTTCAGGACTTTTTGGGCAAAAATCGCAAATTAGGGTTTTAAAGGGCTAAAAATTCGAAATTTTAGAATCTGGAAATTTAAAAAATTCTGGACTGTTTTCGCAAACTGGTCGCACGCTTTTTGGGGTCATTTTGTAATTTCCGAAAGTTTAGGGACTGTTTTGCAATTACCGAAACTTCAAGGATCTGTTTGGAAAAATCAAAAATTTTCAGAATTCAAAATTTATTTTCTGGAATGCTGGCCGAAACTGCTTTGGGTGTTTTTGTAACTTTTTAAAAGTTTTGGGGTCAAAGTGCAATTTTCGAAAATTGAGGGGCCGAAAATGCAATTTTCAAAAGTTGAAAAACAGAATCTGATTTTCAGCAGGAAAATTTATTTTGTTTACCCGAAAGTTTATTTTGTCATAATTAGTAGTGACTAAAAGTAAGAATCAATGGAAGTTAGTTTTAAAAGGATGTTTTAAAATTAAAGAAAGGAGAAAGTAAAATGTTGTTTACATGTTTCTTGCTCTACGTGAACTGTTTACGTGATTTTCGATCGAGCCGAGCCTTGACCTTAGGGTAGATGTGATTGGTTTAATTTAATGTTTGGTTTTTATTAGGGCCTGCGAGCCTTTTATGTTTTTGGGCCAACTTTGAGCCTTTGTAATAGAATAGGGCTTTAATGCTTTCCTAGTCTAGGATGGAGGCCCGTTACAAGCAAGATGGGAGCCCAAGGAGATATGAAGGCCATGTATGCATGGTGATTAATGTAATAGCATAGGCCTGTTTGAGAACCCTTTAGATTGACCAATAGGACCAACATCATGGCTCGATGATGGTCCACATAGGAGGCTCCCGATCGAAAACATATTGTGGTAGAATGCATGCTAGGCTTGTATGGTTTTTAATTTATTTGTCGATTTATATTTAGCTTGTATGTGATGCGCGCTAGAATCTAGATCGTAATAAAAGAATAAAGCATAACTTACACGGTGAGATCTCGAGGAGAGTTAGTATAACTTTCAAACCAGAAATACCCCTCTCGAAATAAAATATTAAGTCATATTGGGTAAACTATAAAATGAAGTTTTATAGATCCAAGCCTTCCATCAATAGGGACTAGTGTATGTTGTCTACTTATCGATAGAGGTGATCCAGAGTCTGGCACCCGAGTCGAAGAAAGGGACAATACACGAAATTCCTCGATTCTTGTTTTTAACTAAACAAGACAAGGGTGGGAACTTGTCGGGATGTGAAAATCGACCGATAACTAGTTACGGGGATTTCATGACCGGGCCTGTTGCTCATCAAGATTGACTGGGTCAGACTTAAACGAGGAGTGACATCTATGATGTAGCAGTGCTAAATAGGTGCGAAAATCGAGGCAAAATAGCTTGAAGGTTGTGGAGTAACACAATTGGTAAAAGTATACCTACCTGGAGAATTACTTGTATGGCCACGAGTCGTGGGTGCAATTAATTGCTGCTGGGACGTCAAGACCTACTAGGAAATAGAATTTCCCGAGCAATCAAAGGGGTGATTGTTTCGACAAAATAGTGGGAGAACTTTTTCGAAACTAAGTCCAACTTCGATAATTATAAGTATTAGACATAAGATCAGTTAGCTTAATGTTGTCTTCTTTCCTATTGTAGATATTAATTACAATGTCTAAGAATCCATTATCTGTTATCCTCGACGCAAACAAATTGAATGGTTCAAACTTTGTCGACTGGCTGAGAAATCTGAGGATAGTCCTAGACTCCGAACGTCGCAGTTATGTGCTCGACACACCCATGCCTGCTGCACCCGCAGCACGAGCTACTGAGGAACAACGAACCACCCATGCTAAAAGGGTTGATGATGATCTTCAGGTTCGTTGCCTCATGCTAGCTTCGATGTCAAACGAACTGCAGAAACAGCATGCTGCTATGCCGCTTGCTAGAGATATGCTTCTCCATCTCCAGCAGATGTTTGGGGAAAGGTCTCGCGCTGAAAGATTCGCGACCTCTAAAGAGTTGTTTAATCTCAAGATGGCTGAGGGAAGCAGTGTAAAAGATCACTGTCTGCGTTTCATCAACTTGGTTGAAAAACTGGGGCGATTGGACGTGGATTTGCACGCTGATCTTAGCACTGACCTCCTTCTCCATACGCTGCCCCGTTCATTTGACCAGTTCGTGTTGAACTTCAATATGGAGGATAGAAACCTCGCTCTTCACGAACTGACCAATTTATTGGTAACGGCAGAATCGACTCTCAAGAAAGAGAAACCTGTAATGATTGCACACCAATCGAAGGCTGCAAAGCCTAAGAAAGGTAAGAAAAAGAAGAAGGTATTTTCTTCAAAGGCAGTCACCAAGGTGGTCGAGAAAAAGCGCAAAAGCCCAGAAGACGAATATTGCCACTGCAAGAAAGCAGGGCACTGGAAAAGGAACTGCCCAGACTACCTAAAGATGAAACTGGTAGCCAAAGGTATTTTTCTAGTTGAAGTTAATATTTCTATTAACTGTGCATCGTGGGTGCTAGACGCCGCAGCAGGTTCTCATATCTGCAATGATTTGCAGGTGATGGGAGCAGTAAGAACCCTGAAGCCCGGGGATAGAATCCTGCGTTTTGGAAACGGAGCTAGGATCGCCGCCGAGGCTATAGGAGACGTGGAATTAGTCTTAGGGAATTTTACTTTAATTTTAAGGGATTGTCTGTACGTACCAAACATTATTAAAAACATCATTTCTATTCCTATGTTAGACATTGATGGTTTTAATTTTTCCATTCAAAATGGATCTTTTTGCATATTTAAAGGTGATTTAATGTATGCTCGTGGTACTTTGATAGATGGTCTATATTCCCTAGAACCTATAAATTCCAACGTCATGCACATTCAATCTAGAAAAAGGAAATATGATAATCAAACTCCACAACTTTGGCACGCTAGACTTGGACATATTTCCAAGAGTAGGATTCAAAAGTTGGTTTCCTCTAAGGCTCTTGAAATAAAGAACTTAGATGAACTCCCGACTTGCGAATCTTGTCTCAAAGGAAAGATGACCAAATCACCCTTCACCGGGAATCCCGAGCGAACCAAACAGACATTGGATCTTATCCATACTGACGTTTGTGGACCATTGAGTGTCAATGCGAGAGGTGGATTCTCTTACTTCGTAACATTCACCGACGATTTTAGTCGTTATGGATATGTGTATCTTATGACACACAAATCCGAAACCTTTGAGAAATTCAAAGAGTTTCGAATGGAAGTAGAGAACCAACTTGGACATAGTATTAAAGCACTTCGTTCTGATAGAGGTGGTGAGTATTTAAGCCAAGAATTCCTTGATTATCTAAAAGAGAATGGAATTCTCGCACAGCGAACTCCCCCTAGGACACCTCAACTCAATGGAGTGTCTGAGCGGAGGAACCGGACTTTGTTAGACATGGTTCGTTCCATGATGAGCTTTGCTGACCTTCCCTTTTCGTTTTGGGGCTTAGCCCTATTAACTGCTTCGAAGATACTAAACATAGTACCTTCAAAGTCAGTGCAAACAACGCCGCACCAAGTATGGTATGGTAAAGCACCCGTGTATTCGTTCTTACGAGTATGGGGATCTCCTGCGTATGTAAAGAACAAGAAGGGAGATAAGCTAGATAGTAGATCTAGTTTGTGCAAATTTGTGGGTTATCCAAAGGACTCTATTGGATACCTGTTCTTCAATCCTAAAGAACGTAATACGTTCGTATCTAGGAACGCCCACTTCTTGGAAGAGGATTTCCTCACCAACCGAAATGGGACAATCGTAGAACTGGATGAAGTCCAAGAATCGGACCCATCCCCACAAACAGTGGGAGCTGAACCAGAATTAACTGAACCTACTAGTACACCTATGCTTCGAAGGTCTAATCGAATTCGTAAGGAGCCAGAGCGATTTGGTCTCATTCACGAAAACGAGAAAGTTGATGCTGATCCAAGGACCTATCAAGAAGCGATGTCTGACATAGATTCGGGTGCGTGGCTCGAAGCCATGCAATCCGAAATGGATTCCATGCATTCCAACAAGGTTTGGACCTTGGTCGATCCACCTGAGGGAACTATCCCTGTAGGATGTAAATGGATCTTCAAGCGTAAGCTTGGAATGAATGGAGAGGTAATTACTCATAAAGCTCGCTTAGTGGCGAAAGGGTATTCTCAAAGGCCTGGTATAGACTATGAGGAAACCTTCTCTCCCGTGGCGATGTCAAAATCCATTCGGATATTACTTGCTATAGCCGCGTGGCATGACTACGAAATATGGCAAATGGACGTAAAGACCGCCTTTCTCAATGGAGACATTGATAAGGAGATCTTTATGCAACAACCTGAAGGTTTTGCGTCCAAAGGAAGTGAGCACAAACTGTGTAAGCTTCAAAGGTCAATCTATGGCCTCAAACAGGCGTCCCGAACCTAGAACATACGATTTGATGAGACAGTCAAAGCTTTTGGCTTTATCAAAAACGTATATGAACCTTGTGTGTACAAAAGGAATAGTGGGAGCTCAATACAATTCATTGTTTTGTACGTCGATGACATTTTGTTAATCGGAGACGATATCAAGATGTTAGCGCAGACTAAAGCGTGGTTATCCGCGCAGTTCTCTATGAAAGATATGGGAGACGCATCTTACGTATTGGGAATACGTATCTATAGGGATAGATCGAAGAAGATGATAGGACTCTCCCAATCTCAGTACATCAACACGATCTTGAAGAGATTTAGTATGGAAGAATCTAAGAAAGGATTTGTTCCAATGAGACATGGTATCTCTCTTTCTAAGTCTATGTGCCCTACAACCGACGAAGAAAAGACGAGAATGTCTATCATACCTTATGCCTCTGCTATAGGGAGTATAATGTATGCAATGTTCTGTACTCGACCAGACGTAGCACACGCTCTAAGTGTAACGAGCCGCTATCAGTCAAATCCAGGCGAGAAGCACTGGACTGCCGTAAAAGCAATCCTAAAGTACCTGCGAAGGACTAAGGATATGTTTTTGGTCTACGGTGGTAGTGGAGAACTGAAACTTGAAGGATTCACTGATTCGAGTTTCCAGTCTGACGTGGATGATTTCAAATCCAACTCTGGATACATATTCCGCCTCAATGGAGGAGCGGTCAGTTGGAAAAGCTGTAAACAGTCTACCACTGCCGACTCAACCACAGAAGCAGAATATATCGCAGCATCAGATGCAGCAAAAGAAAGTGTATGGATGAGAAACTTCGTCCAGGAATTGGATGTTGTTCCTAGCATTGCTGAACCTGTAGTCGTCTTTTGTGACAACAACGGGGCAATAGCTCAAGCAAAGGAGCCGAGATCACACCATCAATCCAAACACGTACTGAGGAAGTACCACGTGATCAGAGAGATCATTGGTAGAGGAGATATGAGTATGTCAAATCAGAAGACAACATAGCTGACCCACTAACTAAGCCACTTTCGCAAAAGGTGTTCAAGGGACATCTAGATAAGATGGGTCTAAGAAACGTTTGTGAATGGCTTTAGGGCAAGTGGGATATTGATAGGATAGTGCCCTGCAAGCCAGTTCAATTAGCTTGTAATAGATCTATCTTGTATATAACAATCTTTGATTTTATAATAATACGCATGTTTATTTATATATGTATAAGGATAAACAATGGCCAAACTTCATCTCTCGCGAATACATTTAAGCGATTGGTTGAAACCCTGAGATCACTCATGACTATGGGACTATACACTTCAGTACTGAGTGCACTTATCATGAAACAGTCTCAAAGGTCGTGATCTCGAAAATGTTCCAAGTCATAGATTCATATCGAGACGGGGTATCGAGTGAATCGTCAAGACTTGTACGATTATGCATGATTCACACGGAGTGAATTTGTTGTAGTTTCATGAACAAGGCATTTGAGACCAGTGCATATGACTAGGTGATTCGATGGAGGATCGAATGCATCGAACGACCCGAACAGAGAAACCCATTGTGGAAGCGCATGACGCATATCGGTGATGGGATGTTTCTCAAAGGATTATAATAGTGTACGATTTAGTCCTATGACTTGAGGTGCTAGGGCGAATTCAGTGCATGAAAGTGCGTACTTAGATCTAGGTATAGGGCACTTAGCTTGGTCATAAAAATGCCTAGGTTGGGTGCGTATGGACATGTACGCGAGTGGTTAGTACCAAGATGGAATCTGTTGACTCATCGTAATGGATGAGAATATTTCCTATACGATTCTTAGATAATGTTTCCAATGAATCTACGGCCGTAGTCGGTGACGGATTTGGAAAGGGGTTTCCAAATTAGGCAGTCACACTGGAACATTATCCTGAATTAGAAAGTATAGTTATCGAGATAAATTTAGAGGTGCCGATCAATTCACACACCCTAAGTCTTGATCGGGAAATTGGTCGACAGAAGGACCGTATGTACATGGTAATTATATGAGGTGAGGTTCACTAAATATCAATTCACCTGATGTTGGGCTTCATGGGCTTGTGGCTAGACATCGACCATGAAGTGTGGGTACTCCTGAATTAGTAGAGGAATTGATTCTAGGAGTGGTCAATTAAAGGTAGTTTAATTGATCGGAGCAATTTATTGTTCATAAATTAAATCACGAGGTTTCGTGAGCCTGCTGCCAATTGATGGTGAACCCAGAGGGTCACACACAATACAATTGGACGGTGACTGTTCTGTAGGAATATAAAAGGAATTAATTGATTTAAAAGTAATTAAATCAATTAAGTGAATTAAAGTGTTAATTCAAATGGGAGATAAATTAATTAATTGATTTAATAGATTTAAATGACAATTGATTAATTAAACTAAATATTAATTAAGTAATTAATTAATATGGGCTGGATATTTAATTAAGTAATTAATTAAATTAAGGTGGGCTTGCAAGAGATGGACTCCTAAGCCCATTAGGAATCTTGTAACCCTAGGTCTTGAGGAGTGCTTATAAATAGAGCTCTGACAGAACTCAGAGACGTAACACCTAAGCAAAAACCCTAGTCTTCTCTTGCCCTAAGAAATCCGCCCCACCCTGCGCCGCCCAAGCCCTAGCGCCGCCGCCGTGTGCTGCCGTAACACCGCCGCACCGCCGCCGTGAAAGCCCTAGCGCCGCCGCCGCATATCTTCTCCCTCATTCCTTTTGTGCAGAATTTTGATCTGTCAAATAGATCTGCACAATCCTTCATCAACAAACCTCTTAGATCTAGTTCTGAGCCTAAGACTAAGAGGTGTCATCATAATCCAGTTGGTGTGGACTTTTCTCTGGAAGTGAGACGCTTGGATCACTCCAGTGAACCAGAACCTTAATCAGAGTTCAGAATCAGAGTTGGAGGTTTCCACCACCTTGCCTGTGGTGAGGTAAAAATCGAAAACCCCCTTTGTTAGATTATTTCTGTGCTTTGTATTGTGTCTTTCGTATATATAACTTGGAGATATTATTATGAGACCTGTGGGTGTGCCTTGAAAAATTTTAATTTCCGCACTTTGTTGTATTGACAATCGAGGCATATCCCAACAGAAGAATCTTTGCCGAGTTCTGCATCTGGTGCTGACGCCCGTGGATCGAGCATGCTTAGTCTAGTTCATAGGATTAGTAGTATAGGAGCAATTGTACTATTCATTTCGAACTCTAATTTCACTATTGTACTTAATACTTCATTTGTATTATGCTCGAAGGAATGAAATAAAATTTTGTCTCCTCGTTTTTATCGCGTATCTTTTTTGAACTTTGTTGAGTACTTTCTTGATCTCATTGGTTGAATAGTATATAAACTCTGTGATCGAACAAAATGAACTGAGATGATTGTAGATAACTCATATAATTATTTCGAAGTTGTTTAACACAAATCTCGGAAAAATAAATTCCGATTGTGAGTGATTCATGTAAGTATTCCGAACTTAATAAATCGGATTGTTCGGAATAAGAAATCCCGATTAATAATAGACTGCAACCTTAAGTCTTCATTGAATTTTATCCATATATCGATCGTTCCTCGGCTTGAAAAGCCTTGACTAGATAAATAATGGAAACCCTCAACGAATAACGAATCAACTAATTGGAAAATAAATCCAATAATTTTAGATCGATAAGGTATAGAAAGATGGTCTTTTTGAGACCCCTCGATTCAACTGCTGGTATTCTTTCTTCAAAAGTTCACTCTACGGGTCTTAGCAACAACTTTCACCCTTTTCATTTTATTCCGATCTAAGGGGCATAGCAACGGCTTTCACCCTTAGTCGTTTTGATCGGTCATAGCAACAACTTTCACCTGAGGGTCTTAGCAACAGCTTTCACCCTTTTCATTTATTTCGATCTAAGGGGCATAGCAACGCCTTTCACCCTTAGTCATTTTGATCGGTCATAGCAACAGCTTTCACCTGAGGGTCTTAGCAACAGCTTTCACCCTTTTTCATTTTATTCCGATCTAAGGGGCATAGCAACGGCTTTCACCCTTAGTCGTTTTGATTGGTCATAGCAACAGCTTTCACCTGAGGGTCTTAGCAACAGCTTTCACCCTTTTTCATTTTATTCCGATCTAAGGGGCATAGCAACGGCTTTCACCCTTAGTCATTTTGATTGGTCATAGCAACAACTTTCACCTGAGGGTCTTAGCAACAACTTTCACCCTTTTCATTTATTTCGATCTAAGGGGCATGGCAACGGCTTTCACCCTTAGTCGTTTTGATCAATAGACATAGAGATTGGCCATAATAACTTCTCGAATATAATGAATTGATAATATCTCTGGCGAATAAGACTTCCACTGGATATATAATCCTTTTCAACATGAGATAACCGTAGACAGGGCGAGATAACAAGATGGTAGATATTCTAGGAATTTGTGTATAGTCTTCATTGTTCATATTAACACACATCCGAACCATGAATAAGACTTCCATAGGATAGATAATTCTTTACATAATATGATAAACAAGGACAAGACGAGACGATGAGATAGTGGATAAACTAGAGATCGGTGAGTAGTTTTGTCTGTCCATTATAACGCATTTCCGAACCATGCTTCTTGTTAAATTGAGTTCAAGAAAAGATAGAATAGAGCTCGGTAGTAGTTTTCCCGATCTATCGAGAGAAATCTTCCCGACGGCAGTGTCTATAATTTTACAGTAGGAATCCCTCGGAATGATCGAATAAAGATTATAACGATAAATACTGTTGATATCTCAACCGACGTCGGTAGTTCCGTTATACGGTTGTAATCTAGTTGGAGCATCGTACGATCCTAATTTCGACCTCAAATCGGCGAGGGCTCCGTGGGTCGGAGCACTGTCTTGTGGAAGGATCGGCGGAGCTTCTGGTTGCTGAGCCGCCCTGGATAGATTATCAGGCTCATTGTCAACTGAATACTGAACCCCTACCGCATGGGAGGGTTCTCCTCGAATATATGTATTCCTCCTCGTAGTAGGCATTTTTCGATCTAACACCCAAATAAGGCCCCACGGTGGGCGCCAATTGATCTTACACAGATTCGTGGTCTGATCGATATTAATAATATAAATAATGTTAACACTATAAAATAAGAGAAAGATCAATGTATATGTATATTCCGAACGTTGAGGTATAGATTACAAGTATTGAGGATCCTATTTGAGCATTATAGGATGCCGTACAAGCTAGAGGGTGAAATACATACAAAATGGCCGAATCTATCTATCCGAGGAGCAGCTTGGGGTATTTATACATACTCCACCTGGGAATTCGTGTGTGTTGTCATAAATGCTTGGGGTATTTATAGCCGAGAATGAGGATCGGCCCATAGGCCTGGGCCTGAGATCGGCCCAACAGTAATATTTGATCATGGACTGCATCAAGAGGATTAAGTTACCTATGCTTCATCCCGAGCTCGAGTTCGCATCTTCGGGGTCGATATTCCGGTTCTTCGATCGTATATTAGTAATAGAAGGTGGAGTCCAAAATTCCCATCATCAAGGGCTAATATGGATCTCACCACAAACATACATATTTGTATATAAGAGATAAAATATGGCTATAAATCTATATTTTGGGCGAAGATTATAAAGAAATTCATGAATAAATTATATAATTATCTAAAGACGAAAGCTGGCATAATTCAAAACGGTAAAACCTTATGGAAAAAGATGTTCATTCTAGAAGAAAATTGTGTACTTTAAAATAAGAATAGTGTTGTTAGAATATATTGTAAGGGTATTCTCTAATGATTAAATAACACTTTGATGGACGTTCTGTGCCCAACTCAACTGTCCAATTGATTTGTGAGGACGACGACTTTGTTGGTC
The DNA here is from genome assembly GCA_038501285.1 of Penstemon eatonii. Classification (NCBI taxonomy): domain Eukaryota; kingdom Viridiplantae; phylum Streptophyta; class Magnoliopsida; order Lamiales; family Plantaginaceae; genus Penstemon; species Penstemon eatonii. The sequence goes on along the minus strand of CM076710.1, from coordinate 31,835,840 downwards.
CCAAGTGGTCAGATGAGGTCTAGAAGGGGGGGGGGGTGAATAGACCTTTGAAAATTTTAAACAAATTTTTAACTTTAAAACTATTCCTCAAACGTAAGCAGACTAAGCTGTTACAGAACAGAGCTTACAAGGCTGATCACGAACAAATCTTTGAACAACTTTGTTGACCACTAGTGTGATAGTTACTTTGCTGACTTTAGTCAAAATCAGTTTTAATACCAGAATACTTGCAGCGGATCTTTAAAGTGTTTTTCACAAGTATACTTAGTAGTTTGAAAGTTTTATCCCCTGTTTTTGTAAACTCCTTTAAACCTTTTTCAAACAGTTTTGTAATGTGTTTTATGCAAGTCTGAAAGTATGCAAGTAAAAAGCGATGTAAAAACACAATGATTTTTATAGTGGTTATATAGATGTAAATATCCTTTAGTCCACTCTACCAAGTCACACAGATCTTGGGTTATACTAAGAACACAAAGTAGTTAGTATACTCTGCTTGTGCATTACTACAAATGATAAGCTACAAGTTCGCAATAGGAAATCACAAAGAAATTCCTACTCTCCGAAGTAATATCACTTACAAAGATGGATATCTACTCCTCACAACACTCTCTTTTATAGATTCACTCAGAAAATGTATAATCTTTGAACTTCAACGGCTTCTGTCAACAAATGACTTCAGCAGACGAGTGAGCTGTTCTTGAGCTTTGAGACTTAGAAAATATTTTGCTTCAAATTCAATCTCTCAGATGTTGTGTTGTTTTTTTCTTTCTCTTCGTCTCTTCAGCTATTTATACTCATTCATTTGAATTATGTCCGTTGAAGTTAGACAAAATTCAAATCTCTTGATTTCTAGTCTTTAATTTCTGCGAACGGCTCTCTGCACAGTGACAGTACTGCAGATTGTACTTTTTGTCAGGCAGCATTAAATGCATTGAGCTGATACGAGTTATTTCTTCAATCATTTGTCATTAATAGCCTCGGACTTCAGCATTTATTAATCCAGTGGCATTTATTACCGTTGGGACGACTTCTTGATCCTTTCCACTTGGCTGATGAGAGTACAAGTCTGATGATGAACAAAGCTGATCTCAAACTTGAACAAATCTGTTTTGAGTCGGCTGGTTTACACCAGTCTGATTTCTTCCCTTTAGCAGATCATTAGTCTTCTGGACATTGAATATTTGACCCTTCTGATTTGTCTTCTTACTTGGTCAAAATTCTTTCAGGGGATTTTAAAACTAAGTTTTCCTTACTTAGCTGATCTTGATGAGTTTTGGAAATCATCAAAACCTCCCTTAATTCTTCTAACTTCAGTGCACTCTTATATTCATCTTTATCCACCAATTTTCCCCTTTTTGATGATGACAAAACTTCAACTTGGTACCTATTTACCTATACTAAAGTTTTGATCCTCAAAATTTTCTGAGATAGAAAAAGTATGATGGAAACAAAACTTGAACTTTTATTGATGATATTGAACTTCATTACAAGGGCAAGTCTGATCAGATAAGATGCCTGATAGAAAACAGAGAAAAATGATTACAAAGGATTTATCTATTCTAATCATCAGCTTCTTCGATTCCTCCTTCAAGTTCTTCATAATACTCATATGAAGATTCTTCATCATCAACTTCTTCATCTTCTTCATCAGCAGCATCATCTATGACTAGATTGGATTTGGCAGCTTCCATTTTTTCTTTGATTTCTAGCTCTTTTTCTACCTCCTCCATCCTTCTCTTTACCCTCTCTTCATCCTTGTACTTGGTAAATGACTCTGATTTTTCTTCAGTAGGTTCCTTGGATGCAGCCATTTCTTCATCAGTCTTGGCTTTTTCCTTGGGTTCTTCAGCAGACTTCTCTTTGCCATCAATCGTTCCAACTGTTTCAGCAGCATCAGACTCATTGGTTTCAGCAGCAGCAACTTCCTCAGCTTTTTCTTCAAGTACTTAACTGTTATTAGCAGCTTGAAGAGTTGGCTCTTCCCTTTTCTCTTCCCCCTTTTTGTCATCATTAGGGTTGATAGGAGGGTTGAGTGCAACAGGTTGAATCTTCAGGGCAGCACACAAGGCCTTGATGTTCTGATTTACCAAATCATGGCTTGCAGTGAGATGATTGAGAGTGGTGGTGATGATATCATTCTGATCATTCAGACAATCAACGTTGAGTTGCATAGTGGCAAGTTCCTCGTGAATAACATCTCCAGCTATATGTACGTCTTTCAATAATTCCACATTTGTTGCTTTCTCCTCGTCACTGACTTTGATGAAGGTTTCTGTTAGATGAGCAATGGTGTCTTCACTTCTTTTCAGAGCAGTATGAAGATGATTCACATCTGCCTTAACATCTTCAATGTTTTTGTTCATGTCTAGCATCCTGTACTATTCTTGCAGTGGATTTCTGCATTTGTTCCAGTTGCAGCCTGTTGGTTTCTTCCATGTCTTGCTCTTTCTTCCATTTCCTTTAAGGAGTTCTCCAGCAACATTTGGAAGGCTTCCATCAGTGATGATTGCATATCAGCTGATGAAGCAGAAGGAGTAGCAGGCTGGTCATTTTCAGTTTGCTGGTAGACAGGTGCATCTTGTAGATCAGTCTCTTTTTCAGCAGTTGTCTCCTTAGCTTTCCACTCAATGGCTAAGGGCTCTTTAGCAGCATCAGACTGATCTGTGACATCTTCAAAGATCTTGTTAACAATCTTGCCATCATCAGTGAAGACTGTTGTTTGACGAATCATCCTTACAACAGGCAGCTTATTAGGAGCAGGTTTCGTCACTTTAGGCATTTCTTGATAACTTTTACTTCTTTGCCAAAGGTGATCTGCTGTACACCAGGCATAGAGGGCAGATCACTTGGAGAGCCTTGTTCATATCTTGACCTTGCAACCCAGTTCTCCAAGGCTGTCAGAGTAGCAATTTGCACAGCTCTCTTTATAGGATCATCATGCTTTCGTTTCTTGGCTGGCAAAGAGTTAGAGATAATCTTTGCTTCTTCAACAGCAAACTCCTGTGCATTCTTGTGCATTCTATCTCTAACAAAGTCTGGATCCAGAGCTTTGGTGATGGAAGTAGTCTGCAACCAATTAAGGACCCACTTCTCCTCATTAGCAAACTCTTTCCAGCTTTGGATCTCTTCAACAGATCTATTCACCATGTACTCTCTCCATTTAATGTATCTTTTCTTTTCGTGAGTGAACAAAGTCTTAAGCATCAGCTTCTTGTCAAAGTAAGCCAGTGCCTTTTCAAACCTGTTGAAAACAGAAGAGTCTGAGTTTATAATGTCAAATGCTCTTCTTACTTCAAACTTCTTCTTTTCTTTAACCATGCCATCAGGCATCTTCTTCTTGGCCTGTAAAGATTCTCCAATCTTTATTCCTCCAGTAATGTTTGGACCATGGGCATCCTTTTTGCTGAGCTCAATCACAAGAGCCATTTATGCGTCTTCAGCAGCCTTGCGTTCTGCTTCAGACATCTTTCTTCTCTGCTCTTCTTTTTCAGCTTCTTTCTTGCTGAGCTCAAGGACCCTTTGTTCTTCTTGGTCATCCCTTTTTCTCTGCTCTGCCTCTTCCCTCTTCCTCTTGTCAGCAGTTGATACTTTCTTTCTTTTGATAAGTATCTTCCTCTTTCCTTTCTTTTTATCAGCTAACTGATCTTCTTGAGTACTGGCAGGTAGATGCAAGTGGTGCAGCTGCTATTGGATTGATGATCTGCACGTCTGGATCATCATGAGGTTGATCAACCTCAGCTGTTGGTGCTGTTGAAGTGGTCTGTTGGGCAGTTTGATCAGCATTTTGCTTTTCCTTGGCAGACTCTTCTTCAGCTCTAGCAGGCCTCTCTGCTGAATGAGGACTCTCTCTTACCAAGTCTGATAACTCAGTGGGGGAATCAATAAAGGTCATTTTCTTCCTTATTGTTTTTCTTGCTCTTCTTCCTTGAACAGGATGGGAAGCTCCTGTATCTCTCAAGTGACTCCTCGTCCTGTAAGCTACATTTTCTGCAGGACGTTCAGCAGATTCTGCTCTTGATGGGGAGGCAGGAGACATGTTTCTTATCTCTGCAGTTGTCTGATTTATGATCTGATCAGCAACCTCCTTCTCAGCAGGCTCTTCTGTTTTGGTTTCAACAGCTGGCTGGGCTGTTTGAACAGAAGCCTTAGTCTTTTTCTTTGGACCTACCTCCTTTGGCTCATCAGTCTTCTTCTTATTAGCCTGAACAGCAGGCTGAGCTGTTTTGGTGCCTTTCCTCTGCTTCTTGGCAGGAACCTCTTCCTTCGGTTCCTCCTCTTCTACTTCTTCTACCGTTTCTTCATTTTTCCTCTACTTTCCTCCTCTCACAGCTTGGTAACTGGACATTGCCTTTGAACTGTGGATTTCCTTCCCATTGGTCATTCCACAACCTAAATTGTAAAACAGGTAACTTAAGGTTATCCTGTGATTTGATTGCTTCTTCCGATGGAAATTGGTCAAGATGTACCAGATCACCACCGACCAATTTACTTCAATTCCATAGTAAACAGCAACCATAATGCAGTACCTCTTCATGGTGATTGCATCCAGAGAAAAAGTGCAGTTCTCTATCAGCTTTGACACCATTTCAGCCATACGCTGAAACTCGTCTTTCAACTGGTTTTTCTTCAAGTTTCCAGACATTACCTCATTTTTCTTGGCACAGATAGGCCAGAACTCATGGAGTTTGTCTTCTGTTAAGGTGGTAACATCTTGTCTTCCTTGATTTGAAAGTCCAAATTGCTCGTGCAGCAGAGCAGGAGTGATGACGATTGAAGTTCCGTTAATGGTGGCCTTGATTTCCTTCTTGTCAAGATCAACAACCTTATCAGTGTTGTAGTACTCCATCACCTGGTCCTTCCAAACCATCTCCGCATGCGATTCCATGAATTTAACCAGCGTAGCAGCTTTGAATCTTTCCAGGATTTCTTTCATGACAGGGGTGCCGGACTGATGATAAGCATCATACACAAGGTACATGCCTTTAGCCTTGGCTTCTTGTTGAGGATTCATCTTTGATTCTGAAGAGATTAGTGAACGAGAAAGGATTTTGCAAAAAATGAAGGAAAAAATTCTCAGAGTGCTTTTGAAAATATATGAGTGCGTAAAGAGTTACTGAGCTGATCAGATCTGATTTTATAGAGTTAGGGTTTTTCGGTTTCCGTGATACACGCTAACCGTAAGATACGTTTATGTCAGTTCTGATCGTGCGGCCGTCAGTTACGCGATTCAAAATTCAAAATGCATTAAATGACAGGCGGGAATGCGAACCGCCTTAGTATACTTGTAAAAGCGTGTTTTCAAATAAAACGTTTTTAACATACACAGCTTTTACTTAACTGATCAGACGAGTAACTAAAGTACTTATCTGATGGACTAGTGTCCTGATGACAGGCTGTTATCAGTGAAAGCCAATAACTGATAACCTTCCTCGGCTGTTTGTCAATCCAGCTAGATAATTAATCGTCAGTCTTCAAGCTTTGATCTTCTGGTGAAAACATAACTTCAACTAACTTTCATCAACAAATTTCATCTTTTAATCAGAAGTACCGCTAGTCTTACACGTTCCCCCTGACTTTAAGAATCCATAAGTTAACTAGTCTGTTGAGAATTAACCTTGAAGATAATATGATGTGTAAGCTGATGAACTTCAGTCTTCTGTTGAGTTCCCCCTCAGCTTATGCATCCAATTTTAGTAGACCTAGTTCAGCTCTTAGAGTTAAAAACCTTGTCTCACTTAGAGGTTTTGTGAAGATGTCAGCAATCTGATTTTAAGTGAAAACATATTATATCATGACATTTCCTTTCTCCACATGATCTTTGATGAAGTGATGTTTGATCTCAATATGTTTAGTCCTTGAATGACTTGTAGTGTTTTGAGTAAGACTGATTGCACTTGCATTGTCACAGTAGATAGGTATTATACTAATTTTGATGTTGTAATCTTCTAGTTGATACTTCAACCATAATATCTGTGCACAGCAAGCTCCAGCAGCTATGTATTCAACTTCAGCAGTAGATATGGATACTGAAGTCTGTTTCTTACTCATCCAAGAGATCAGACGACTACCTAAGAACTTACAGGCACCTGTTGTGCTTTTCCTGTCAATCTTACAGCCAGCAAGGTCAGAGTCTGAATATCCAATTAGCTCAAATCCAGATTCCCTAGGGTACCACAATCCCAATTCTTCAGTGCCTTTAAGATATTTGAGTATTCTTTTGGCAGCTAAGAGATGAGATTCCTTAGGATTTGATTGATATCTCGCACAAACCCCAACAGAGTACATGATATCAGGTATGCTAGCTGTTAGGTACAACATTGACCCAATAATTCCTCTGTACTTGGTTATATCTACTGATTTGCCATCTTCATCTTTATCCAAACGAAGACTAGTAGACATTGGAATATTAGCAGTAGAGCTAGTTTCCATACCAAATTTCTTGAACAGATTCTTTGTGTATTTTGCTTGGCTGATGAATATTTCATCAGGCAACTGTCTTACTTGCAAGCCAAGAAAATAATTAAGTTCTCCCATCATGCTCCTTTCAAACTTGTTCTGCATCAGCTTTGAGAACTTGTCACACATCTGTTAATTTGTTGAACCGAAAATAATATCGTCCACATATATTTGCACAAGCAAAATATGTTCTTCCCATTCAATGGTGAACAGGGTCTTGTCTACCTTACCTTTGCGAAATCCTTTAATTAAAAGAAAATCAGATAGGGTATCTTATCATGCTCTTGGAGCCTGTTTCAGTCCATATAGAGCTTTCTTCAGACGATACACCTTGTCTTCTTCTTGATAGGCTTCAAATCCAGGTGGTTGTTCAACATAAACTTCTTCTTGCAATTCTCCATTGAGAAAAACTGATTTCACATCCATTTGATAGACTGTGAAATTTTTGTGAGCAGCATAGGCAAGAAAGAGTCTGATTGCCTCTAGTCTTGCTACTGGTGCAAAAGTTTCATCAAAGTCAATACCTTCTTCTTGGCAATAACCTTTGGCAACTAATCTTGCTTTATTTCTGGTGACAACACCATCTTCATTTATTTTGTTCCTGAATACCCATTTAGTGCCAATTACTCTTTGATGACTTGGTCTACGAACTAAGTACCAGACTTCATTCCTTTCAAATTGATTTAGCTCTTCTTGCATAGCTTCAATCCAGTTTGAATCGTTAAGAGCTTCTTCAATTTGTTTAGTCTCTATTTGAGATAAGAAGCTGACGAACATTGCTTCACTTGCAGCAGCTCTCCTTGTCTTTACTCTATCCAAAGGATCACCAATCACCAGCTCTGGTGGGTGATTCTTGAGCCATCTAACATCAGGTTGCAAATCATAATGTTGTCCTCTGTTTTGATCTTGCAACACTACTGTTGGAGTTCTAGTAGTAGTCTGTTGGACAGTCTCTAGTCTGTCAGCTGTTTGCAACTCTTCTGTTAGACAATCAGCATTGTAATTTTGAACAACACTTGAGTTAGCGGCTGAGTTGAGATCAGGTAGTATGATGAGAACATATTCTTCATTTCTTTCAACACTCAATTTCTGAAAATCAGTAGACATATTTTGATTCTTTTCAGAAGATTGATTAGGTTCATCAAATACTACATGAATGGATTCTTCTACAAGTAAAGTTATTTTGTTAAAGACTCTATAAGCTTTACTGACAGTAGAGTATCCTACAAATACTGCTTCATCAGCCTTTTCTGCAAAGGCAGTAAGGTGATTTTTTCCATTATTTAAAACAACGCATTTACAACCAAAAATTCTAAAGTAATGAATGTTTGGCTTCCTGTTGTTCCAAACTTCATATGGAGTCTTGTTTTGGTGCTTGTTGATCATGCATCTGTTTGGATGAAGCATGCTATATTTGTTGCTTCTGCCCAAAATCTTTGAGGCAGTTTTGCTTCAGCTATCATCGTTCTGGTAGCTTCTTTTAGAGTTCTGTTTCTCCTTTCAGCAACTCCGTTCTGTTGACGGGTTCTGGCAGCAGAGTACTCATGGGTGATTCCTCTGGCATTACAATACTCTTCAACAGTAGAGTTTGTAAATTCAGTCCCTCTATCTGATCTGATCTTTAGTATCTTCATACTCTTCTTATTTTGGATTAGCTCCATCAGATTTGTAAGATGCTCCTTGGTTTCACTTTTCTTCTTCATGAAAATCGCCCAAGTGTATCTTGAATAATCATCCACAACAGCTAGGCAGTACTTCTTTCCACCATTGTTGATTGGATCAATGGGTCCAAATAAGTACATATGTAGCAGCTCCAAGATCCTTCCAGATGATTGGTGCTTCTTGCTTTTGAATGATGACTTGATTTGTTTACCCTTCTGACATGCGTCACAGAGCTTGTCTTTGCTCATGACTGTCTTTGGAATTCCTTCTACCAAATCATTCTTGATAAGTCTGTTGATGGTCTTGAAATTCACATGATTCATTCTTTTGTGCCACAGCCAACTGACTTCACTTGGCGTTGATGCCACCAAACAAACGCTTGAGTTCTGGTCAACAGAACTCCAGTCCACTGTGTAGACATTACCTTGTCGTCTTCCAGATAAAATAACCTTCTTTGTTCCAATCTGTTCAACGTAGAACTTATATGTTGAGAAGATGACTGAATATCCTTTGTCACAAAATTGACTTATGCTCAGCAAATTGTATTTGAGGCCTTTAACATAAGATACGTCAGATATCTCAATGTTTCCTTTGATCAGCTTTCCACTTGCTACAATCTTGCCTTCCTTGCTGTCTCCAAACGTCACATTTGGACCATTCTTAGCAACATCATCAGTCAGCTCATGTATGCTTCCACACATGTGTCTTGAACAACCACTGTCCAAGTACCAATTCTTTTCTACTTTACTCCTACTCCTAATCCTAACCTATAAAACAAGATAAAATTGTTCTAGGTACCCTTATTGAGAGGGTCCTGAAGGATTAGTTCCACCTTTGACAACTCAAGATGATGGAGTCTTAGGCTTCTTAGGTTTCTGATGTTTGGCAGGAGCATGAACAGATTCATTTTAATCATGTTTATCAGATTTGCTATGTTGTTGATAATCAGCATAATAAGGATAATGTCCATAAGCAGAATAAGATGCATGGTAAGCAGGATATGCATGCATTGGATGAGCAGAATATGGTGCATAGTAAGTTGGAAATTGAGGTGCATGATACATAGGAGGATATGCAGCAGGTTGCACATAATAAGACTCATTTCCATACCAAGCATTTTGATTTTTCTTGTTTTTATGCTTCTTTGGTTTATTAGATGCTTGCTCATTAACAGACGACTTAGTTTATCACTAGTCTGATTGGTTTTAACTTTATCAGAAGACTTCTTAGGACTCTTTTATTTAGGCTTACCAGTCTGTTTTCCTACAATAGGCTCTTTGCTCTTTTTAGCCTTAGGAGTTTTCGTCTCCTTTAACTCTTTCTCAGGTGAAGCAGGTTTAGTAGTCTGAACTTACAAAATGACCTTACTGTTGTCAGCTGATATAAACTTTTTAGTATGGTTCAGTTCTAACTTATCCTAATCTAAAGGTATCTTCTATTTACTAGACAAGTGAGTTGATGCAACAGATGACTTTTCATGAGACTCAATTGTTTTCTCAAGTTCCACGACTTTTCCTTTAAGAACTTCACATTCAGCTTTCAGAGATTCATTTTCTTGCTCAAGCTGTTTGTATTCATCTGATTCTTTTGGCATTTCAGCCTTGAGTTTAAGTGAACTGCTTTGCGCTCTTAGCAATATCATCTCTTCCTTAAGCTTTGTAAAAGCTTCAACAATACTGGTATTGTTAAGCATCATTTGTTCAAATGAATTAAATAATTCATTATCAAGAGGAGTTACCTCTTCATCCTCAGAGCTATCAGATTCCTTAGCCATCAGGCAGAGAAGAGCAGGGCTCTCTTCATCAGAGGACTCTTCATCAGATGTGTCTGAATCCGAATCTGATGAGTAGATAGCAGCTAGCTTTTCCGCTTCTGCTACCAGCACCTTGCCTTTCTGATGCTTTCTTTCCTTTCGGATTCTCTTTTCTTCTTCTGTATACTTCTCAGCTTTAGGATATGGGCAGTCTCTGATGAAATGACCCAATTTCCTGCAGTTATAGCACATCATTTTAGATTTATAAGAATCTTTGTCATGAGAAGTAGAAGCAGGGTTAGAAGTAGAAGCATTGTTGTATTTGTTCTTCATTTTTCTTTTATAGAACTTCTTGAAGTTGTTCATCAGCAATGCAACGTCTCCAGCAGTGTACTCCTTTTTGTTGAGTATTGTGGCTTCATCAAATGAGTCCACATCTTTACTTTTGTAGGCTGGTCTTCTGGGATTTTCAGTAGCAACCAGGGCAGCTGTGGGACTTGAAGTTGAGGATTCTTCAACACCCATTCTTGGCAGTTTATACTCATATGCCTTGAGTACTGAGAACAGATCGGTGAGTGAGATTTTTCCTAAATCTCTTGACTCTTCCATGGCTGTCACCTTCATGTTGAACTTTGGAGGTAGAGCCTTCAGCACTCTGACGGTTATCTCCTTATCAGTGAAGGTTTTTCCAAGCTTCAGAACATCATTCAGCGTCCTTGTGAACCTTGTATCCATCTGATCAATGGTTTCCGCAGACTTCATCTTGAAGTTGTCCAGCTTTTCCAGAGCAACACTCAGTTGATGCTCTTTGATAGCGTCGTTTCCTTCGCTCATATCACGAACCTTATCCCACATTTCTTTGGCAGTCCTGCAATGCTTGACTTTGTCAAATCTGTCGTTGTCAAGGGCCTTGGTCATGATGAATCGCCCAACTTTGTCCAGGTTGAACAGCTTTATTTCTTCGGCTGTCATCTCGTGTAAATCCTTTTCCACCGTTATATCGACTTCATCAACTTTGATGGTCTTGGTGAATTTGAATGGACCTTTGATGATACATGTGTACATGTTATCATTGTAGGCAGCTAAGAAGATCTCCATTCTGATCTTCCAGTCTTCGAAGCTCATACCAGCTATGTGGGGAACATGGCTGATACAATCCATTTTTCAAGAAATTTAATTTTTCAAGAAGATGCTCTTTCGAAAAGTTTGAAAACCTTTGAAAAATACTCGGATCAAGCTCGTTGATCAGGCAGCTGATTCTAATGAACCACCTGCTCTGATACTACTTGTTGGTCCCAAGTGGTCAGATGAGGTCTAGAAGGGGGGGGGGGTGAATAGACCTCTGAAAATTTTAAACAAATTTTTAACTTTAAAACTGTTCCTCAAACGTAAGCAGACTAAGCTGTTACAGAACAAAGCTTACAAGGCTGATCGCGAACAAATCTTTGAACAACTTTGTTCAACACTAGTCTGATAGTTACTTAGCTGATTTAAGTCAAAATCAGTTTTAATACCAGAATACTTGCAGCGAATTTTTAAAGTGTTTTTCACAAGTATACTTAGTAGTTTGAAAGTTTTATCCCCAGTTTTTGTAAACTCCTTTAAACCTTTCTCAAACAGTTTTGTAATGTGTTTTATGCAAGTCTGAAAGTACGCAAGTAAAAAGTGATGTAAAAACACAATGATTTTATAGTGGTTATATGGATGTAAATGTCCTTTAGTCCACTCTTCCAAGTCACACGGATCTTGGGTTATGCTAAGAACACAAAGTAGTTAGTATACTCTGCTTGTGCTTTACTACAAATGTTTAAAGGAAACCTAAAGACTTGCATCCGCTCAATAAACCCAACGAACAAGTCGAGTATACATTGATCCGCTCAATAAACACTCCTCGATCAATTTTATTAAAAAGACTTTTTGATATGAAAACCTAAGTCTAAAGTATAACGAGTCGAGTATACATTGATCCGCTCAATAAACACTCCTCGAACTATTTACGACGATAAAAAGACTTTCGGTAAAGAAAACCTAGGTCTAAATCATAAAAAGGAATTGAGTATACATTGATCCGCTCAATAAACACTCCTCGATCAATCCCTAACGATCTAAAAAAGAATCTACTAAAGCGTCAAAATCATAAATGCAAGCTAAGTACAAATCCCTCCGCTCGGAAAATGCTCCTCGTAAATAAATTATGACATCATCAACAAAAAGAAGAATGCAGGAAATGTAATTTTATTGATCTTTTTACGTGTAAAGGAGTTACAAAAGCTTGATTACAAAGCCTATCTACGATTACATTTGTTTATATAAAGCGACCCTACACTATGGACCGGCGATCTTCACGACAATGTCCACGGAAACATCAATCTCCTCCCTAGTACCTCGTCGATTATGAACAACCACCTAAGAAGCATGCTGCTCAGGATGGTCGACTTCTTTAGTTCGATGGCCAGGCTCTGAAGATCAAATGTTCCTCCAGGTGAAATGAGCATTACCAGCCAGATAACCGGCAATACTCATTCACCCACAACAAGATACTGCTTTTACATTAAAATTAAAACATTTTACTCTGAAGCAGCATCTCGCGAGAACCATCGCGGTAAGTACTTTACCAGCACACCCCGGTAGTCAATCAATCCGGAGGTAACATCCAATACGCGGCGGTGCCTGGTAAGTATGAACCCTCCATGTGCAAACAGAAACCACGGACCTCAAATATGTGAAAACAACATTTGAGGCCTCATGGGACCCGTTAGTACAAGGTAGGGCTTCCATGGGACCCGCCAGTACAAGGCAAGTGAAATCCAAGCCATTTTGATATAAATCACGATAATGTGACTTTTTGAATATTATGGGATCAGAAGGCAGAATAAAATCTAAAGAAACTGAAACCTCCATCTGTTATGAATAAGAGAGAAGGAAAATGCCTACTTATTTATAGGCGCTCGTGAAAATGATCCTACGGTTGATAGGAATTGGATCAAGGGGCGAAAATGCGACCCTTTGACTCCCCGAAATAAATGCAAGTAAGTTGGAACGGCACCTGTTTGACCAACTCAACCAGTCGACAAGAAAAGAATCTGCGGATCGAAGCGATCAATAAAATAATCCAAGAAGCCTTTAAGAAGCCCTAGCCCAGAAGAGTGTGCACGATCAATATGATGGTCGCTCGATAAGAAAAATTCAAATATCCTCAACAAGGGCGTAGAGATTACACTATTAAAGAAAGGATACTTGCTTGCCTGGAGGTAAAACGACCAGACCTTCCACCTTACAAGGGTCGTCACTGTCTCATACATCAAACGGGGACTACTAAGTTAGCCATACAAGAACTCCATTTGGAATCCAAGAAATCTGACATGGAAATCAGGAGAATAGCCGTCATTACTTAAGATTCCAAAATGGTCACTATTTAATATTCCAAAGAATTGCTGAAGGGGGTCTGAACAAAACAGATCTGCCTAATAATTCTACGTTTTCCAATTCCTCCCATATCAAATCAATGGCATATTGAAACATTGGTTGCTTTATTTGAGAAACAAAGAACTTACAAGCACTACAGAAAAACATGGATCATGAAAAACTTATTTAGAGCAATTCTACAGTTTCAGAACACTAAAAAGCAGAGCTCAGCAAAGAGACAACGTCTTTATATAGGATGTCTTTAACTACAAGACAAATTTATTAGGGACTGGTCGAACAACGACAACAAAATTAAGAATTTCTTTATTCGATTAGATGTCTACACGGAGACTTCCCTATTGATACACCTTCTACGAGCCCATAAAGAGCCTCGTTCAAGCAATCATCATTCTTATACTTCAAAGAACTTAATTTGCGAGGCTAGACGAAGTAACATTCAGTTACTTAAACATCACTCAAGCAAAGACTAAAGCTACATTTGCAAAGATTAGATGTCCTCACGGAAGACCAACATGAGTTAAGTATACTAATCAATATTTCTTTTACTTCAAGGAAGTTGTATTCTTGCATAATAAGCAAAATATGCATAACAAAGAATATCCACAGAAGATAATTGGTTAAGACAAGAATCTGCCAACAAAAGATCATAATTTCCAAATTTAGTCATTCTCCTAATACAAAATCTCTGCCCGAACAACTACACAAAAGTTGGGCACCAAAAAAAAAAAAAAAAAAAAAAAAAAAAGGTAGTCCAAGGTCCGCTAGGTCGAAAATAAAGATCACTGAGAAGAATCGCCAGAGGGGCGACCAGCAGAGACAGGCCTCCGAGGAGTCATGTTACCAGCAAACGCCATCAACTCCTCCTGACGCTTGAGATAACCGGCATCATAACCGTCCTCATAGGCCTGTTGACGAGATCCCTCTGCCAAGGCGGCAGCCTGAACTAAGTCACCTTTCTCTTTCTCGAGAACAACTTTGTCAGCCTCTAATTTTTGGAGGTCATCTCGGGCAAGCCGCAGTTGCAAAGACAGCCCTGCGACTTTAGCTTTTTCTGACTCCAACTGAGCTTGGTGAGCTCTCCGACTATTCCACAGTTCGTCATTTTGCACACCCAGCTGAAGTGCAAAATGTTTGGCCTATAAAGAAGAACAATGAGAAAAATCCTCACAAGACATGAAAGTCGAAATAAAAATAAGGAAAATTATCAAAAGATATGTCTACCTGCTCGCACATCTTAACGAGAGACTGGACAAGGCGTACATTTGAAGCACCCTCAAGTTTCTTCAGCTCACCGGGCAAGATAGTGCTTAAACCCAGATCCCAAGACAAAGCATCGGGCTCAACCGAGCCAGGCAATTCGCTATTTGATGGGACACCGTCGGGGCGTGGAGTCTCTGACAAAGTAATATCCTTAACCTGCTCAAGGATGCATCGATCATCTAACAGGCGGGGGGAATCTCTCTCGTTGGGACTAACTGAGGTCTCCTTACCCGAAGCAGAAATAACGGTTTGACGACCAGACCTCGACCCAAACCGTCCCCTAGAAGGTCCCACAGATTCAAAAGAAGCAGTCATTACAGTAGTATCATGAAACAAATAATCGGGATTATCTTGCAATGTTGATTGCACGGTAGAAGGATTAACAGAAAAACCATCACCTACTTGCCCGTCACTAGCAATCAGGGCAGTAGAAGTAGAAAAAGGAAGGGAGCTAACAAAATCCCCTCCATGAGACCCATGCTCATAAGAAGAAAAACCTGAAGAAACAGGTAGGTCGTAAACATGCTCCATGTTGGATGGATCCCCGAAAGCTAATCGACCTGGGGAAGGCCTATTACCTACACCGGTGGAAGAAGAAAAATTCGGTTGAATAAGCAACGAACTAACTTCTGGTAAAGGTTGGGAAGTGGTAACTGGATTATCGATCATCGAACTACTAATCGAGGATGAACGAGGAGGCTCCATCGAAGGCCCGTCTCTTCGAGATTTTTTCGATCTGTTATCCCGAGCGCCCTCACGGGAAGGTCACTTCGAAGTATTGCCAAAAAGGTTGCTCATGATCGGATTATTGAAAAGTATAAATTAAATATCGAGAAAGCTTACCGACTAGCTGGCAAAAGTGTATTCTATTAAGAGAGGAGTATAGCAGTAAAAACAAGTCAATTTTTTCCTTTAGTATTTATACTACACGAAAAGACGCTACAGACCTAAAGGAAAAGGCACGAACTAGGAAAACTGACTTCGAAATACACACTAGAATTTGAAAAGACACACTCATAATGATTACGGCGGACTTAATGTCTTGTCTGAATTATTACGGAAAAGATAAAAAGACGTGACTGTCGGAATATGAAACGTTTAGCGTACAACGGGATGAAAAAATTACAATTAATCCTACAGTCAGAAATTTACAGAGATTATTTCAAAAGTCAAAATGTGTCATCATAGAGCCTGATCGCTATTTGGAATTCTCTGCTCGCTATCGACGTTCTCGATCATACCAACATCCTCTTCCTCTTCTTCTTCGTCTTCTGGATCGATAAAAGTATTATCAACCTCGTCGTTGACATCAGAAGGAGGAATCGGCAATGGTTTTCCGAATTCTTCAACAAGGTGAGCCAAAGGAAAACTTTGATATACGACGTCAGGAAGTTCTGAAGAAGAATAAATTTTGCCATAACGATTCAATCGAACGTGTGCCGCCTTAAAATACTCCTTTCGACGGTCATCGATCATCTTTAGAGCGACCAGCTGATGAACCGACTTCTTGAAAGTACTCTCCAGAAGAGGACCAACCATCCGATACACCAACGCCGTGTGAACAGGAGAATTAAGGAATTCACGGATAACTCTTTCATCAGGATTCCTACCATACCGATCCTTGAGTCCACTGAGAGGGACGTCTTCTTCATACTCCTTTAAAGAAGCTTGAAGATTTGAGACTTGGGCTTCCAGCTCGCTAATTCGAGCCATACTCTGTAACTGGAATTCCTCCAACTTCTTTGACATTTGATTGGCTTGCTCTTGAGCACGAGAAAGCTCAATTACCCTATTCATCATCTCTTGATCTTCTGTCCCCGGAGCATGAGTCTCTAAGACCGGAACGGAAGAAGACGTGGAGGGACCAACCTCTAAACCAGAAGATTTACGAAGCAAAGCTTTATTCTTCTCCTCCAGGAACTCACACTGTTGTTTCCAAAGTGCATTTTCATAAGCGTATGATGCAAGACAAGTTTTAGTCTGGAAGTACAAAGAGAACGAGAAAGAAAGAGATGAATTAATAAACTAAGAAAGGGAACAAGAAAGAAAGAGAAGAATATGAACGAAAGAAAAAGATATCACCTTTTCAGCATAAAGGGAAGCTCGCTGGAATTTCTCCAGAGGATCCTTATGAAGAAGCTTATTCAGATCGCGAGTAAAAACACCAGACAAAAGAACACGAGTTGCCTTATCAACCGCATTCTCATTTTTGTCATGGATAAGAGAATCATTCTCAGAATACCCGGCGGCTCTCTTCCCCCCTAAGTGATCTTCGATCATTTCAACCAAAGTAGGTTTCGGATGATTATCACCAAGTAGAGATAGATCATTGCCAGAACGATCATAATAGCTTCTTTTTCTCTCCACTGGGTTGTCGCTAGGGTGAGGCATTGACCAACTACGACATCCGCGAATCCCCAAGGATGTCCTAAGCTGAAGGGGGGGATAACCTGGCCCAGTCCCATGCCGAACGGGGGAATCTTGGGTAGAATTTGGAGACTCCTCTCCATTCTCCTCGGATTCATGGCCCAACTCCAGTTTTCTCTTCCGCGAAGCTCTCTGTTCGATCGGATTATTTTCTAAAGATTTAGAAGATTTGAATAATACCATCTTTCCCTTCGAAGAATGTCGAGAATTTTCTACCATATGAGCTGAACAAGAAACAAAACAAAGGTTAATTCCTCTATTTAAGAAAATGTTATCGAATCACTAAATTAAAGAGAAATGCCTACCAAGTGATTCGGATGAATGACTGATCGGAAAACGATGTGTACTCAATCTTGCTTTACGAAGGAAGGCCTCCCCAATCAAAAGAGCACTCTGATATTTGTTAGCGCGCATAGCAGGGATTTCACCTATAAACTGAGCATCATCAGGAATAAATTCGTCGGAAGGCAGGCGTCCTCCGTAAACCCACTTGGAGCCATGATCCCACGAGAAGGGGATGCTCGATCCGTCCGCCAAATGAAGATAAGATGGAGGGCGAACAAAGAAGAAAGGAGATTTCCAAAAAGGGTTGCTAGAAACAGGGGAATCAAAGATTGCTCGACTAGGCCTTTGGCTAGCGAAAAAATATCCACGATTTGAAGAACTGGAAACATTGAACCGGAAAAGTTGCGTAAAATTACGAAAAGAAGGTTTAAACCCCTTCGCGATGATCAAAACAGAAAAACAAACCACAAAGGCAACAGAATTTGGGACTAACTGTGTCAAGCACACACTGAATGTTTTCAAAACTTCAAGAAAGAGAGGAGACAAGGGAAGACGCAGG
Source organism: Penstemon eatonii (assembly GCA_038501285.1). Classification (NCBI taxonomy): domain Eukaryota; kingdom Viridiplantae; phylum Streptophyta; class Magnoliopsida; order Lamiales; family Plantaginaceae; genus Penstemon; species Penstemon eatonii. Next base: position 31,818,012 of record CM076710.1, on the reverse strand, counting down.
CCACAGTTGAAGTGAGCAGTATAAAAAGCTCGACATCCCTCTGGTGGAGATGTGACTCTGTCAGAAGGAGAAGGAAGAATGATCTCGGAACCATCCGGAAAGTATTTGGTATAATTATTCACAACCTCCGGAAATGTATCCGCCGTATAAGCGCAAGCTACGTCCTCAATTGGTTCAGAAATCTGAGGAACGGTACCTTTGCCCTTTTTGGCTCGGGCAGCAACATCCGCTTCAGAAAGGATTCGTACTTTGAAAGTATCTTCTATAGGGATGACGAATTCCGAAACTGCAGCTTGTTCGCCCAAAAGATTAGAATGTAATTCCTCCTCGTTATTGGGGGCAACATTATCCTTAGAAGAAGAAGAAGATCTTCTCACAGAAGCCATGTTTTCAGAATATCGGAAGATGAAGGTCGATAAAAGGAAACTTTGTGAGATAAACGACTAAACAACAAAATAACTATCAAAGTGAAAGGAAGTATCAAGGAAAAATGGTGAACTCAAGGGTCACCTATTTATACTAAAGTGAGATAAGACGTTTCGAACTCATCGCAACTAATCATATTCCCGCCAAAAACATAAAGAAGATTAGAAGCCTCCCTAGTGGACGCGTGGCGATTCATATTTGGAAAGGAAAAAACGACTATCTATGAGGGTTTGCACCCTTTTTCTTGCTTAAGATTTTTTCCCACTGGGTTTTTCCTTAAGGAAGGTTTTTAACGAGGCGCCACTCATAGACGAGAAACGGTCGTATAAAGTAATCTACTTCTACGAGCTTCTATTATCTATACGCTCGAAGAAGTGAGGGAGTACTGATGGGGGCTATTTGCACCCAACATACAGCACGGATCGAGTAAAGAACATGAGATCGATTCGACCAAATGAGACAGTTCCGGATCATCTTGACGACCCGGCTGGATACCGCTCTTTTCGACTAGAAGACTATGGTCCGGCCCCAAGAAGAATATTTGGGCCGAGTCCTATAAGGACTATGATTCCTAGTAACGCTAGGTTTAGTGTGATATAAATACCTAGTTAATGATTGTATTAGACACATTATTTTTACTTAACAGATTTTATGCTTACGAAACAGCATAATCCATATTACATATAGAGAGTTACCGATTCACCATATTAACAAGGTTCTATCTATTGATTGTCTTTATTACTTTATTGCTCTAACGAATATTGCTTTTCCTTGAGATTGATCCATCCTGAATAAAGTAACAGAGCCCTATAAATAAGCGTATTGAAAACCTCAATATCATCAATTCACTGATACAAAAACCCAACGAAATCCGGTTAAATCAAAATGATAAGCCACAAGTTCGCAATAGGAAATCACATAGAAATTCCTACTCTCCGAAGTAATATCACTCACAAAGATGGATATCTACTCCTCACAACACTCTCTTTTACAGATTCACTCAGAAAATGTATAATCTTTGAACTTCAACGGCTTCTGTCAACAAATGACTTCAGCATAGGAGTGAGCTGTTCTTGAGCTTTGAGAATTAGAAAACATTTTGCTTCGAATTCAATCTCTCAGATGTTGTGTTGTTTTTTTTTCTCTTCGTCTCTTCAGCTATTTATACTCACTCATTTGAATTATGTCCGATGAAGTGAGACAAAATTCAAATCTCTTGATTTCTGGTCCTTAATTTCCGCGAACGGCTCTCTGCACAGTGACAGTACTGCAGACTGTACTTTCTGTCAGGCAGCATTAAATGCACTGAGCTAATACGAGTTATTTCTTCGATCATTTGTCATTAATAGCCTCGGACTTCAGCATTTATTACTCCAGTGGCATTTATTACCGTTGGGACGACTTCTTGATCCTTTCCACTTGGCTGATGAGAGAACAAGTCACATGATGAACAAAGCCGATCTCAAACTTGAACAAATCTATTTTGAGTCGGCTGATTTACGCTAGTCTGATTTCTTCCCTTCATCAGATCAGTAGTCTTCTGGACCTTGAATATTTAACCCTTATGATATGTCTTATGGACCTTGAATATTTAACCATTCTGATTTGTCTTCTTACATGGTCAAAATTCTTTCACGGGTTTTTAAAACTAAGTTTTCCTTACTTAGCTGATCTTGATGAGTTTTGGAAATGATCAAAACCTCCCTTAATTCTTCTAACTTCAGTGCACTCTTATCTTCATCTTTATCCAACAAACTTTGTGTGACTGGAAGTAGGGTCGCCATTTTCGTGCCATCGTCATGATGGCCAATGCAAACTTTTCAATTTCTGAGTAGTGTTTCTTCGGACCCTGTAGGATCCTGCTGACATAGTAGATCGGGTGATTATCATTCGCTTCCATTCTAACCAGAACTGAGTTGATTGCCTATTGCAAGACAGCTCTGTAAAGATAAAGGACCTCGTCGTCCTGAGGTTTTGCTAGAAGAGGCGGCGAAACCAAATAGGTTTTAAGATGCTCAAAGGCTTGATTACACTCTTCCGAGCATTCAAACTTCTTTGCGTTTCTAATGATCTTGAAGAATGGAAGGCTTTTGTCGGCTGATCGATATATAAAACGATTTAGTACAGTGATCTTCCCAATGAGCTTCTGGACCTCGTTCAAATTTCGCGGAGCTTTGAGATCTATGATTGCTTGGATCTTTTCATAGTTGGCCTTGATCCCTCTTTCATTTACCAAATACCCAAGAAACTTTCCTGAGCGGACCCCGAAGGTGCACTTCGCAGGATTTAGCTTCATCCATACTTCCTCATTATGTCAAATACCTATTTGATGTGAACCAGATGATCTTACTCATCGAGGCTTTTTATCAACATGTCGTCGACGTACATTTCCATGGACTTGCCAAGTAATGTTTCGAACTTTTTGTTGAGTAGGCGTTGATAAGTCGCTCCCGCGTTTCTTAATCCAGACGACATTTCTTTGAAGAATTATACACCCATCTCAGTAATGAATGTCGTTTTCTCCTGATCTTCCAGGGCCATAAAAGTCTGATAGAAGCCTTGAAAGACATCCATCATACTTAGATCGCACAGCCAGTAGTAGAATCGACCAGTGAATCGATCCTAGGCAGAGGATATGGGTCGCGTGGGCACGGTTTTTTGAGGTCTGTGAAATCATTGCACATTCTCCATTTTGCTCATCCCTTAAATACCAACACCACGTTGCAAAGCCACTCAGTGAACTGTATCTCGGGGATGTAATGGGCATCGAGAAGCTTCTTTACTTACTTCCTCTTTAATGATTCTATTTCTTTCTGGGCCAAAGTTCCTCTTTTTCTGTCTTGCCGGTCTCGCTAATGAGTCGATATTGAATATATATACGATAATCTTTAGGTCAATTCCCTGTAAGTCGGTAGTTGAACATGCGAAACGTCCACATTTTCCCTTAAAAACTCGATCAGCTAAGTCTCTAGACCCTCGGAGAGTTGTGTCCCTATCCTGGTCTTTTTTTATGATTCGCCCCCGGTATTAATTCGATTGTCTTATATCCTTCCGAGGGCTTGATTCTTTCGAATTTCTTTTTTTTTTGGCATTCACCTCCTCCTGTTTCTCTTTTTTCTTTTCAATCGAGTCTTTGTCGACTATACAATCCACGATGATGGGAGCAATAGGCTTGGCTTAAGCCTCCTTACTTAATTTCTGAATCTTTGAGTAAGGTTCTTCTTTTATGATTTTCTTATCGATAGAAACAGTGTAGCATTCCCAAGCATCTTTCACGTTTGTCAGCACTTCACCGACTCCCTTGGAAGTCGAAAACTTCAACTTTTGATGATACGTCGAGATCACTGCTTGAAAGCTTTTTAAAGCAGGTCTCCCTAACATGACGTTATAAGGGCAAGGTGCATCGACAACTAGAAATTTGACCATTCTGATTTTGAGTTGCTAACGTCCCCCATCGCAAAGGATAAGGTTAGGGTTCCCATGGGGATTACTTGAGCTCCTCCGAACCCGACAAGGGGGGTAACCAAATAATCCAAAGGAGTAGGGCCAAGGACATTCTCTCCAATGTATCTAAGAAGAGAATGTTAGCCGAGCTGCCAGAGGCTATTTGTGCTGTTATTACCATCGAACAATCCGGAACATCTTGGTTATCGAACGGAACATACCTGGGCTAGAGATCGGATTCGTCAAACCCTATCATCTTGCTTTGAGTAGTCGGTTTTATCAAAAATACTTATTTGCGACTATTCTGAGTTCTCTCTCGGAGGGCTCGGGGAGCCACCCTCCTTGAATTCTTACTATCCCTTCCAGCGGGGCCTCCTGAGATCATATTGACAATTGTTACCGACTGGGCTCTCCTTGGCTGGTCATCTCAACCTTCTTGGTTTTGATTTCTTCCTGCCGGAGACCTCGATCAGGAACGGTTAGTTCTCGTTCTATTCTCTGCTTGGTTATTTTTCTGTACCTTAACATACCCAGTTAAATGGCCTTTTGCTATCAACCTTTCGATTTCATCTTTTAATTGATAACAATCTTCAGTCTCATGCCCCTCTGTCGATGAAATCGACAATACTTTTTTGAATTAGGGGCATCCCTTTGTGGGGGAGGTCTTCTCAACAAATTCTTGTCTTGTATGGCGAACTAGATTTCTGACATAAGCTTCTTGAGCAGAGTATAATAATCATAATACTCTCTAGGCGACTTCCCTGTTCTTTGCCTTCGTGTGTTGAAGATTCTTTCTTCTTCTCTGTATCCTCTTTTGTTCCTGTTCTCATTGTATCTCTTGTTTGGAACCCTTTTGTTTGTTCGTTCAGTAATGGGGATATGCTTCTTCTTCTCGGTTTTCCTTAGACCGAAGAAAGTTTCTCTCAGTTTTGTCATTTCTTCCTCGATCATGTACTGATTGGCCATTTCCATGAGCTTCTCGTATGTCGAGGGGTTTTCCCTGATAATCGCACTGGCGAAGCCTCTGTGCAAGGTACTTTGGAACAAGACCGTGATCAGAAAATCCACCCTTGGCATCTCGACCTTTAACAGCTCCTTATTAATTAAATCTTCCTATAAAGGTCCCTAACAGTCTCATCAGGCGTATGAACTATTGAGTATAAATGATTAGCTGGGGGTCTGACCGCCCTCTTGCTACCAAACTGGCTCATGAATTTGTCGCACAGTTGGTCAAAGTCAAAGATAGACTTTTCCTCCAATATCCTGAACCAGGACTGAGCCATACCAACCAAGGTGGTTGAGAAAGCCTTTGCTGCTACGTTATCTAAGATTCCGTGTAGTTGCATCTGAAGATTGAATGAAGTTAAGTGTTCTTCGGGATCCTCGGTACCAAAGTACCGGGGAAGCTGAGTCGGTAACCTCTTGTCTAAGGGTAGTCTTTCCAAGAAGATTTCATCGCAGAAAGGAGACTTCCTCAGACGAGAGTTCGATACTGGAATCTCGTTTTTATTTTCTTGTCGATCCAACTTCTGATGTAGCGACCTTACATCGGAAGCCAACTTATTGACTTTCCTCACTGATTGCTCTTCCAAGTCATCCCATATGTCTATCATGATCTTTGTCGGCTTCACTATTAGCTTCATTTATTTAAATTCTGACTCCCGCACCTGGTGCCCCAGCACGTGGGAGTCCCTAAGGAGGATCCCCCTTAGCAATCTCGGCACCTAGGTCTTCTCTGGTAAGTTGGAAGACAACAGGGGTCGGAGGCCTCTAGGGTCCAACCTCCTCCATAGGTGGTGGATTAGGGTTTTGTCGAGGCATGTTGTCACCTTAGACTTCACCATTTTGATCTCTGTTTCCATCTCGATCCCGCGTGAGAGCGGCTTTCGATCTTGTAGTCATCTTTTACTAATTCGAAGTTAATATTCTCTCAGACAGCGCCAATTGATAAGTGTGTTTTTGTTATGTTATTATATTATGGTCAATGTCCAGGTGTCAATAAAAACACGGCTCGTCAATGTGAGGATTAGCAGATCAATCAAGCTTTTCCTCGATTTCTTTAGGGGATCCTAACCTGTAATCAAAGAAGACTACGTTAGGTTAAGGCTGGTGGTAACCAGACGATAACCCTCCGATGCTTAAGTTAGTATCGAGATCAGAAAGGTGAGATCGAAGCAGGTAGTTATTGCTTAGATAGTGCGTATCTGTTATCTCATTTAAGAGGGGTATTTATAGTTTTAGATTTCAACGAGGTCGGATCGTGATGTGACATATTAATTCGGATATGGATCCTTTTTATTTGATTCGCTCCAATCGTAAGTGGGTCAGGAGGGTTTTTACCGGACATCGATTAGAATGTCGGATTGGGCATAAGAATCGATGTGATAGACGTACATCACTTAACGTATACAGTCGATTATGTCTGTTTTTGCCAACGTTTCTTAGGTGGTTCTATTTTTATAATAATAGTTGTGTGCCACGTCATGTGACGAAAACTTGGTACATCAACTAGGTATTCCGTACAAGTAGTCCTGAAGTTAGAGGAAAGCTGGATTCTATTCTGGCGAAAGACAGCTTGCCCTCATCAGGGATCTAGATCCTTCAATGGGTTGACCATGATCGATCGAAGGATAATTTTGACCTCATGAAACTCTGGTGAAGTATGAGCATCCGTTTCTTCAAGGAGGTCAAGTTTTTTGGTTGTCCTCGCCCCTCTAAGCCTCGAAAATTGCTCCTATTTTAGCTTGATCACCCGTTGCGCTCAAAAAGTCAGATGATAAACATAATCAATCTTCTCCTGGCCAACCCTGCGAACTTGATTGCTTTTAATAAGACTACGGGATGCTCGAGCAACATATTATAGGATCCATAGTTTTTGTAATATGACTTTTATGATCAAAAATTGAGGATAGGCTTCTTGTACTTAATATTTTGTCTACAGTAATGAACATTTAACTCTTGTAACAACTCGAATCGATTACCTATGATCCGATTACACCCATGAGTTACACACCCGGATTTCCTCGAGCAGAGAATTTCGATCCTGGGGTTCGCGCGAGGGTTTGTTAGTAGGGTGAAAAGTAATTTTTACCCTTAATAATTGTGGGTAGATGAAAAATCAGGCACTTTTTCCCATAACCATTCACCGCTGTTGATTATTCTTTATGTTCGGCTATTAGATCTTCAGCATTGCTATTATAAGAGGACATTACAGCCCCTTCCATTTACAACCAGTAACATTTCTTTAGATGGAGATATCTTTCTTTCAAAATGGTGGTCGGCCACCTAGCTCAAATCATCTATTGATCCTATATGTTTCTGATTTGGAATGGGTGGTATTGGTAAATTAGGGTAGCCCAAGTACTGATAATATTCCATTCGACCTCCGCCTTAGTGGTTGAGGAGACGGTGTCCTTTGCTTATTTCGGTAGTAGCCATGTCGGGTCAATTCTGGCTAGTTACTTCAAGAAGTGCAAACGGTTGCCAACATTACATGGATGCCTTGATCACACATTTTCAGCCACTACTTTGAGGTTGTTATTCTAAGAGCTCTTGATAAAAATATTAGTCTTAGTAGATGATGTACCTAGATCGAGTAGGTAGAGGTGGAAGGTGTGATCGGTTATAATGTGAGAATTAACGGCCTCTTCAAGAGAGGCATTCCTTTTGATCGAATAATCGGTACAAGAAATCTGGCTTGCCCAGAATTGTCCCAAAAGGGGTTGTCAAGCTTACACAACCTCCAGCATCGAACTAAAGAAGTTTCATCATCCTAGGCGTCATGGTTGAGGTTGGTCGTGGAATCTAGATCTTTTCATGCTGGTTAATTGGGGGGGGGGGGGGTCAGATAAATTTTGTCGTGGATATTATCATGTAATTCAGAGCTTAAATAGGGTCTTTTAGCTATTTTGTATATGTCGTTTGATTTGTATACAACTGTTGTAATTAAAATTTAATAAAAATTTGATTTCTGTCCTACGCCTGTAGTTTTCTTCCGTTCATTTTATTTTTACATAGCACTTTATTTTGTAGATCTATGTTGGGATGTTTGTGAGGTTCTACCGACCCTATCGGTTTTACTCAAACTTTGGTTTGAACCTTTTTAGATCGAAAATAGAAGATTATTGAGTTTCTACTGACCCAAACGGTTTTACTCAAACTTAGGTTTTATAACAAACATTGGCTTAACCTTTGTAGATCGACAATAGGATATTATTGAGTTTCTACCTCAAACTTAGGTTTTATACCAAACATTGGCTTAACCTTTGTAGATCGACACTAAGAGATCGTTGAGTTTCTACAGACCCAATCGTTTTACTCAAACTTAGATTTTAATTTTAATATTCATGTTTTCCTATTTAATTACAACATATTGCTAACATGTTTTCCTCTTCTGACATCACATTGAAGTCTATTGCAATAATATGTTTACAGTTCAGATTGTTAAAACTATTATTACATGATGTGCAGTTAGACATCATGAACGGGAAAAGAAGAACGAAGTGTGGATTGAGGTTTCTATGAGTGTGAACTAAGCGATTGAAGATATAGTTCCAATGATACTCTTCTTTATTCAGCGCGAAACATGTGTGACATTTATTCAAATAGGAGAGAAAGCGACAAGAAAATTTGTAATTCCAAATTCTAATACGAATACAATGTGGTTGCATAACTGCGTTTATGAAATATCACAATATAGCATTAGTAATACGACATAACTTCAAAATCAATATACAACAAACAACATTGAACATACCATGGTGTGCATTAATTATTATTAGATTTCTTCGTATTGGTTGGGCTAAGTCCACTTACATGGTTTTGGCCTAACTCAAGCTCAAAAATAAGTTCAAGGTTTAATGCCTTATAATATGAACTTATTATTGATTTACAATCCACATGGGACATTTAGTCTCAACACCTCCTACAGGTGTGAACGGGTGTGGGTGAAGCAAGCCTAACACATGATATATTAATGCTAACTTAGCTAATTGTGACATGTGGGTAAAGGACCGACATATGAATAATGAGATTCCAGGGCTTGTTAATTGGAGGAACAATATCAATCCAGACCTTTTTTATTTGGATGAAATGTGAGGGTGAAGCCCATCATGCGAACAAGAAGAAGTCCATCACAAAACGAGATGGCCCACATTAACCTGACTCTGGTACCAAAATAGATTTCTTCACAAAAATTGGTCTAAGTCCTCTGATATAAGACAAAATTAGGATTTTGAATAAAGTAATTACGATTAAATTTTTATTTTTGGAAAATTTAAGGGGTGAAAAGTAATGAAATCTATTATTACTTGAATATTTGAAATCGTGAGTGATAATTACTTTATATTAAATAATATAGGGAAATTTACATAGACCCCTGGCTCTTACCCTAATTACAGGATTTTACCCTCTTGTTTTAAATATTACAATGACACCCCCTCGACCAAAACTATTGTTGGATAAAGATGAAGAAGAAGTGCAAGGAGATAAGGGAGGTTTTGATGATTTCCAAAACATCAGAATCAGCTAAGTAAGGAATGCTTAGAACCCTTAGAAGAATTTTGATCAAGTAAGAAGACTATCAGAAGGGTCAAAATTCAAGGTCAAAACTATCGTCTGAAGAAAGCCCTCTATGGACTGAAACAGGCTCCAAGAGCATGGTATGACACTTTATCTGAATTTCTTTTAATTAAAGGATTCTGAAAAGGTAAAGTAGATAAAACCTTGTTCACTGTTGAATGGGAAGAACAAATATTACTTGTACATATATATGTGGACGATATTATTTTTGGTTCAACTAATCAACAGATATGTGACAAGTTCTCTAAGCTGATGCAAAACAAGTTTGAAATGAGTATGATGGGTAAACTGAACTATTTTCTTGGTTTGCAAGTTAGACAGTTGCCTGATGGAATATTCATCAACCAAGTTAAGTACACAAAGTATTTGTTCAAGAAATTTGGTATGGAAACTAGCTCTATTGTTATTGTTCATATGTCTACTGGACTTCGTCTAGATAAAGATGAAGATGGCAAATCAGTAGATATTACTAAGTACAGAGGCATAATAGGGTCACTGTTATATCTAACAACTAGCAGACCAGACATTATGTATTATGTTGGGGTTTGTGCGAGATATCAATCAAATCCTAAAGAATCTTATCTCTTAGCTGCCAAGAGGATTCTTAGATACCTTAAAGGCACACCAGATTTGGGATTATGGTACCCTAGAGAATCAGGATTTGAGCTTATTGGATATTCGGATTCTGACCTTGCTGGTTGCAAGATTGATAGGAAGAGTACTATAGGTGTCTGTCAATTCTTGGGAAGTCGTTTGATCTCATGGATGAGTAAGATGCAGACTTCAGTTTCTATCTCTACTGCTGAAGGTGAATACATTGCTGCTGGAGCATGTTGTGTTGATTTGAGACGGGTGGGTACACCCATTCGAACTAACCCAACGCGGTTCACATTTTGAATTTAGAAAAGAAAAAGGGAGGGAATTAACCACTCCCTATTAATTCCCCACTTAGTGGGAAATTAACTCCCACATTAAATGGCAAGTGGGGGGAGCATTCGGCTCCCCCCAATTCTTAGAATAGAGAAGTCCACAAGGGACTTCTTCTCCCTTCTGTTGCCGAAAGGAAGAAGGTCAAATGAACCTCTCCCGAAAGTCCATAAGGGCATTTGGATTGTGGAATTATGTCTCATTTCCGTACGTGATATGTGTCTTGATCGGGAGCACCAAAACATGAGAGCATCGGTGATTCAACCACGGTTAGTGTTGGTCCCAAGTGGTCAGATAAGGTCTAGAGGGAAGGGTGAATAGACCTCTGAAAAAATTAGTTTTTCAAGAGTATACTTGCAGCGGATGTTTGAAAGTGTTTTTCACAAGTAGACTAAGTCCTTAAAAAAGATTTTATCCCCAGTCTTAAAACTCCTTTTAAAATCTTTTAACAATTCAAAGTGTAAACTTATGCAATTTCAAAATATGCAAGAAAACTTAAATGCAAAAACAACACAAATAATTTTTATAGTGGTTATATGGATAAAAATCCTTTAGTCCACTCTTCCAGATCACTTAGATTCTGGGTTATACTATAAACACAAAGTTTACAATATTTCTCCACTTATACCTAGACAACAAATGAAAAGGCTATAAGCTCGCAATAGGAAATCACTCAGAAAACCTATCCTCTGAAGTTAAATCACTCACAAAGAAGAATTTAAGCTTCGCACAACACTCAGCTAAATACAAATTCACTCAGAATGTATTTTCTATTTTCTTCAACTGGGTTTCTGTCAACAAATGACTTCCACCAGACGAGTGAGTTGTTCGAGCTTCTTGAGACTTAGAGAAATTTCTGCTTCAAAAACGAAATCTCAGAATGTTGTTGTGTGTCTCTCTCTTCGAAATCAGCTCTATTTATACTTGGATTTGAAATTATGACTGTTGAAGGAAATCAAACTTCAAATCCATAGCATTAGCCCAAATTCAGAACGGCTCACTGCTACAGTACCTTTTCTGTTGTACTTTCCTGTAGCTGCATTAAATGCACTCTGCTGATCCGAGAATATTCTTCAATCATTTGTCATTACTACCCTTCCCTTGCAGCATTTATTACACCAAGTGCATTTATTACCGTTGAACTTATCTCATGATCTCTTCTACTCTGCTGATCGAAGCAACCCATCTGATAGTTACTCTGCTGATCAAATTCTGAACTAATCTGATTTGAGTCAGCTGATGACCTACCCTTCTGATTGATGTTTCAGCATGAGATCAGTAGTCTTCTGGGCTTTGAATTTTGAACTCTTCTGATGTCTTCTTTACTTGTTCAAAATTCTTCTAAGGGAACTAAGCTTTCCATACATAGCTGATTTTGACGTTTTGGAAATCATCAATGTTGGATAAGGATGAAGATGAAGGCACAAAGGGAAATTTGATAAGGGAGGTTTTGATGCATTCCAAAACTTCAAGATTGGCTAAGTATGGAGTAACTTAGCTGATAGACTTATCACGGAATTTTGACTAAGTAAAGAAGACATCAGAAGAGTCAAAGTTTCAAGGTCCAAGACTTGTGATCTGCTGAAGAAATGTTATCAGACTGATGAAGATCAGCCGACTCAAATCAGATGTGTTCATATTTGAGATCAGCCGAGTTCGCCATCAGACTCGTACTTTCGTCAGCCATGTGAAGAAGATCATGGAGTATTCCCAACGGTAATAAATGCCCCTTGGTGTAATAAATGCTGAAGTACAAGGTTATTAAAGACAAATGATTGAAGAATTACTTCGCATCAGCCGAGTGCATTTAATGCTGCCTGCAGAAAGTACTGTTCATAGTACGGACAGACTGCAAAAGAGCCGTTCGCGGATTTTAAGGACCAGTACTCGAGGAATTTGAAACCTGTCTCTCTTCAACGGACACTTTTCAATCCTCAAGTATAAATAGCTGAAAGAGACGAAGAAGAAAGAAGCAACACACTTTCTGAGAGAAATTTCCGAAGCAGAATTCTTTAAGTCTCAAGAACAGCTCACTCATCAGCTGAGTCATTTGTTGACGAAAGCAGAGTTGAAGAATCAAGAAAAATACATCTTCTGAGTGATTTTGTAAATCTAGAGTGTTGTGAGAAGTAGATATCCATCTTAGTGAGTGATATTACTTCAGAGAAGTAGGATTTCTGTGTGATTTCTTACTGCGCACTTGTGGCCGTTTCATTTGTTGATTGGCGCAAGCAGAGTATACTGTAAACTTTGTGATTATAGTATAACCCAAGATCTAAGTGACTTGGAAAAGTGGACTAAAGGATATTCAAATCCATATAACCACTATAAAAATTGATTGTGTTTTTACATTGCTTCTAAAACTGCATATTTTCTTATTGCATAAAAACACATTAAGTTAACTGTTTGAAAAAGAATTAAAAGGAGTTTATAAAACTGGGGAAACACTTTTCAAACTGCTAAGATTACTTGTGAAAAACACTTTGAAAATCCGCTGCAAGTACTCTAAGTATTAAAACTGATTTCTGCCAAATCAGCTAAGTAACTATCAGACGAGTGGTCAACAAGACTGTTCAAAGATTTGTTCGCGAACAGAATTGTAACTTACTAATCTGATCAGCTTAGTCTGTTCAGTTAGAGTAAAGTTTTAAGGTTAAAATTGAAGAAAATTTTTAAAGAGGTTTATTCACCCCCCCCCCCTCTAAATGTCCTAGATACGTATCTAGAGTAAAGTCTGTATCTAGAGGATTTCACCCCCCCCCCCTCTAAATGTCCTAGCTAAGTAACTGGGGAACGCCCACTTCTTGGAAGAGGATTTCCTCACCAACCGAAATGGGACAATCGTAGAACTTGATGAAGTCCAGGAATCGGACCCATCCCCATAAACAGTGGGAGCTGAACCATAATTTATTGAACGTACTAGTACACCTACTCTTCGAAGGTCTGATCGAATTCGTAAGGAGCCAGAGAGATTTGGTTTCATTCACGAAAACGAAAAAGGTGATAATGATCCAAGGACCTATCAAGAAGCGATGTTAGACATAGACTCGGGTGCGTGGCTCGAAGCCATGCAATCCGAAATGGATTCCATGCATTCCAACAAGGTTTGGACCTTGGTCGATCCACCTGAGGGAACTATCCCTGTAGGATGCAAATGGATCTTCAAGCGCAATCTTGGAATGAATGGAGAGGTATTAACTCATAAAGCTCGCTTAGTGGCGAAAGGGTATTATCAAAGGCCTGGAATAGACTATGAGGAAACCTTCTCTCCCGTGGCGATGTCGAAATCCATTCGGATACTACTTGCCGTAGCCGCGTGGCATGACTACGAAATATGGCAAATGGACGTAAAGACCGCCTTTCTCAATGAAGACATTGACAAGGAGATCTTTATGCAACAACCTGAAGGTTTTGCGTCCAAAGGAAGTGAGCACAAATTGTGTAAACTTCAAAGGTCAATCTATGGCCTCAAACAGGCGTCCCGAACCTGGAACATACGATTTGATGAGACAGTCAAAGCATTTGGCTTCATCAAAAACGTATATGAACCTTGTGTGTACAAGAAGAATAGTGGGAGCTCGATACAATTCATTGTTTTGTACGTCGATGACATTTTGTTAATCGGAGACGATATCAAGATGTTAGCGCAGACTAAAGCGTGGTTATCCGTGCAGTTTTCGATGAAAGATATGGGAGACGCATCATACGTATTGGGAATACGTATCTATAGGGATAGATCGAAGAAGATGATAGGACTCTCCCAATCTCAGTACATCAACACAATTTTGAAGAGATTCAAAATGGAAGAATCCAAGAGAGGATTGCTTCCAATGAGACATGGTATCTCTCTTTCTAAGTTTATGTGCCCTACAACTGACGAAGAAAAGACGAGAATTTCTCTCATACCTTATGCCTCTGCTATAGGGAGCATAATGTATGCGATGTTGTGTACTCGACCAGACATAGCACACGCTCTAAGTGTAATGAGCCGCTATCAGTCAAATCCAGGCGAAGAGCACTGGACTGCCGTAAAAGCAATCCTAAAGTACCTGCGAAGGACTAAGGATATGTTTTTGGTCTACGGTGGTAGTGGAGAACTGAAACTTGAAGGATTCACTGATTCGAGTTTCCAGTCTGACGTGGATGACTTCAAATCCAACTCTGGATACATATTCCGCATCAATGGAGGAGCGGTCAGTTGGAAAAGCTGTAAACAGTCTACCACTGCCGACTCAACCACAGAAGCAGAATATATCGCAGCATCAGATGCGGCAAAAGAAAGTGTATGGATGAAAAACTTCATTCAAGAATTGGATGTTGTTCCTAGCATTGGTGAACCTGTAGTCGTCTTCTGTGACAACAACGGGGCGATAGCTCAAGCAAAGGAGCCGAGATCACACCATCAATCCAAACACGTACAGAGGAAATACCACGTGATCAGGGAGATCATTGGTAGAGGTGAAATGCACATGGAGTATGTCAAATCGGAAGACAACGTAGCTGACCCACTAACTAAGCCACTTTCACAAAAGGCGTTCGATAGTCATCTAGAGAAGATGGGTCTTAGAACCATAGGTGAATGGCTTTAGGGCAAGTGGGAGATTGATAGAATAGTGCCCAGCAAGCCAGTTCAATTAGCTTGTAATAGGTCTATTTTGTAAGAAACGATCTTTTGATTTTATAATAATACGCACGTTTATTTATAAGTGTATAAAGATAAACAATGGCCAACTTCATCTCTCGCAAATACATTTAAGTGATTGGTTGAAACCCTTAGATTACATTTGACTATGGGACGATTCACTTCAGTACCGAGTGCAATCATGAAACAGTCTCAAAGGTCGTAATCTTTAAAACTGTTCCAAGTCATAGATTCCGAACGAGACGGGGTATCGTAGGAATCGCCAAGACTTGTACAAGTATGCATGATTCACATGGAGTGAATTTGTAGCGTTTCATGAGCAAGGCATTTGAGGCCAGTGCATATGAGTAGGTGGTTCAATGGAGGATTGAACGCATCAAACGACCCGAACAGAGAAACCCATTGTGGAAGCGCATGTCACATATCGGTGATGGGATGTTTCTCAAGGATTATAATAGTGTACGATTTAGTCCTTTGACTTGAGGTGCTAGGGCGAATTCGGTGCATGGAAGTGCATACTTAGATCTAGGTATAGACCACGTAGCTTGGTCATAACATGCCTAGGTTGGGTGCGTATGGACATGTAAGCGAATGGTTAGTACCAATATGGAATCTATTGACTCACTGTAATGGGTGAGAGAATTTCCTATACGATTTTTAGATAATATATCCAAGGAATCTACGGCCGTAGTCGGTGACGGATTTGGAAAGGGGTTTCCAAATTTAGAAGGTCACAATGGAATATTATCCTGAATTAGAAAGTATAGTTATCGAGACAAATTTAGAGGTGCCGATCAATTCACACACCCTAAGTCTTGATCGGGAATATTAGTCGATAGAAGGACCGTATGTACATGGTAATTATATGAGACGAGGTTCACAAGTATCAATTCACCTGAAGTTGGGCTTCATGGGCTTGTGGCTAGACATCGACCATGAAGTGTAGGTACTAGGATACCCTTCCTTATAGTCTATTCCAGGACTTTGAGAATACCCTTTCGCCACAAGCGAGGCCTTGTCTCATATATGAGACGAGGTTCACAAAGGCCTGGAATAAACTATGAGGAAGGGTATCCTAGTACCTACACTTCATGGTCGATGTCTAGCCACAAGCCCATGAAGCCCAACTTCAGGAGAATTGATACTTGTGAACCTCGTCTCATATAATTACCATGTACATACGGTCCTTCTATCGACTAATATTCCCGATCAAGACTTAGGGTGTGTGAATTGATCGGCACCTCTAAATTTGTCTCGATAACTATACTTTCTAATTCAGGATAATATTCCATTGTGACCTTCTAAATTTGGAAACCCCTTTCCAAATCCGTCACCGACTACGGCCGTAGATTCCTTGGATATATTATCTAAAAATCGTATAGGAAATTCTCTCACCCATTACAGTGAGTCAATAGATTCCATATTGGTACTAACCATTCGCTTACATGTCCATACGCACCCAACCTAGGCATGTTATGACCAAGCTACGTGGTCTATACCTAGATCTAAGTATGCACTTCCATGCACCGAATTCGCCCTAGCACCTCAAGTCAAAGGACTAAATCGTACACTATTATAATCCTTGAGAAACATCCCATCACCGATATGTGACATGCGCTTCCACAATGGGTTTCTCTGTTCGGGTCGTTTGATGCGTTCAATCCTCCATTGAACCACCTACTCATATGCACTGGCCTCAAATGCCTTGCTCATGAAACGCTACAAATTCACTCCATGTGAATCATGCATACTTGTACAAGTCTTGGCGATTCCTACGATACCCCGTCTCGTTCGGAATCTATGACTTGGAACAGTTTTAAAGATTACGACCTTTGAGACTGTTTCATGATTGCACTCGGTACTGAAGTGAATCGTCCCATAGTCAAATGTAATCTAAGGGTTTCAACCAATCACTTAAATGTATTTGCGAGAGATGAAGTTGGTCATTGTTTATCTTTATACACTTATAAATAAACGTGCGTATTATTATAGAATCAAAAGATCGTTTCTTACAAAATAGACCTATTACAAGCTAATTGAACTGGCTTGCTGGGCACTATTCTATCAATCTCCCACTTGCCCTAAAGCCATTCACCTATGGTTCTAAGACCCATCTTCTCTAGATGACTATCGAACGCCTTTTGTGAAAGTGGCTTAGTTAGTGGGTCAGCTACGTTGTCTTCCGATTTGACATACTCCATGTGCATTTCACCTCTACCAATGATCTCCCTGATCACGTGGTATTTCCTCTGTACGTGTTTGGATTGATGGTGTGATCTCGGCTCCTTTGCTTGAGCTATCGCCCCGTTGTTGTCACAGAAGACGACTACAGGTTCACCAACGCTAGGAACAACATCCAATTCTTGAATGAAGTTTTTCATCCATACACTTTCTTCTGCCGCATCTGATGCTGCGATATATTCTGCTTCTGTGGTTGAGTCGGCAGTGGTAGACTGTTTACAGCTTTTCCAACTGACCGCTCCTCCATTGATGCGGAATATGTATCCAGAGTTGGATTTGAAGTCATCCACGTCAGACTGGAAACTTGAATCAGTGAATCCTTCAAGTTTCAGTTCTCCACTACCACCGTAGACCAAAAACATATCCTTAGTCCTTCGCAGGTACTTTAGGATTGCTTTTACGGCAGTCCAGTGCTCTTC
The DNA here is from genome assembly GCA_038501285.1 of Penstemon eatonii. Taxonomy (NCBI): domain Eukaryota; kingdom Viridiplantae; phylum Streptophyta; class Magnoliopsida; order Lamiales; family Plantaginaceae; genus Penstemon; species Penstemon eatonii. The sequence continues at coordinate 31,800,333 of CM076710.1, read as the reverse complement.
GCCTGGATTTGACTGATAGCGGCTCATTACACTTAGAGCGTGTGCTATGTCTGGTCGAGTACACAACATCGCATACATTATGCTCCCTATAGCAGAGGCATAAGGTATGAGAGACATTCTCGTCTTTTCTTCGTCAGTTGTAGGGCACATAAACTTAGAAAGAGAGATACCATGTCTCATTGGAAGCAATCCTCTCTTGGATTCTTCCATTTTGAATCTCTTCAAAATTGTGTTGATGTACTGAGATTGGGAGAGTCCTATCATCTTCTTCGATCTATCCCTATAGATACGTATTCCCAATACGTAAGATGCGTCTCCCATATCTTTCATGGAAAACTGCACGGATAACCACGCTTTAGTCTGCGCTAACATCTTGATATCGTCTCCGATTAACAAAATGTCATCGACGTACAAAACAATGAATTGTATCGAGCTCCCACTATTCTTCTTGTACACACAAGGTTCATATACGTTTTTGATGAAGCCAAATGCTTTGACTGTCTCATCAAATCGTATGTTCCAGGTTTGGGACGCCTGTTTGAGGCCATAGATTGACCTTTGAAGTTTACACAATTTGTGCTCACTTCCTTTGGACGCAAAACCTTCAGGTTGTTGCATAAAGATCTCCTTGTCAATGTCTTCATTGAGAAAGGCGGTCTTTACGTCCATTTGCCATATTTCGTAGTCATGCCACGCGGCTACGGCAAGTAGTATCCGAATGAATTTCGACATCGCCACGGGAGAGAAGGTTTCCTCATAGTCTATTCCAGGCCTTTGAGAATACCCTTTCGCCACTAAGCGAGCTTTATGAGTTAATACCTCTCCATTCATTCCAAGATTGCGCTTGAAGATCCATTTGCATCCTACAGGGATAGTTCCCTCAGGTGGATCGACCAAGGTCCAAACCTTGTTGGAATGCATGGAATCCATTTCGGATTGCATGGCTTCGAGCCACGCACCCGAGTCTATGTCTAACATCGCTTCTTGATAGGTCCTTGGATCATTATCACCTTTTTCGTTTTCGTGAATGAAACCAAATCGCTCTGGCTCCTTACGAATTCGATCAGACCTTCGAAGAGTAGGTGTACTAGTACGTTCAATAAATTATGGTTCAGCTCCCACTGTTTGTGGGGATGGGTCCGATTCCTGGACTTCATCAAGTTCTACGATTGTCCCATTTCGGTTGGTGAGGAAATCCTCTTCCAAGAAGTGGACGTATCTAGAGTAAAGTCTGTCCTAGATACGAACGTATTACGTTCTTTAGGATCGAAGAACAGGTATCCAATGGAATCCTTTGGATACCCCACAAATTTGCACAAACTAGATCTACTATCTAGCTTATCTCCCTTTTTGTTCTTTACAAACGCTGGAGATCCCCATACTCGTAAATACGAATACACGGGTGCTTTACCATACCATACTTGGTGCGGTGTTGTTGGCACTGACTTCGAAGGTACTATGTTTAGTATCTTCGAGGCAGTTAATAGGGCTAAGCCCCAAAACGAAAAGGGAAGATCAGCGAAGCTCATCATGGAACGAACCATGTCTAACAATGTTCGGTTCCTCCGCTCAGACACTCCATTGAGTTGGGGCGTCCTAGGGGGAGTTCGCTGGGCGAGAATTCCATTTTCTTTTAGATAATCAAGGAATTCTTTGCTTAAGTACTCACCACCTCTATCAGAACGAAGTGCTTTAATACTATGTCCAAGTTGATTCTCAACTTCCATTCGAAACTCTTTGAATTTCTCAAAAGTTTCGGATTTGTGTTTCATAAGATACACATATCCATAACGACTAAAATTGTCGGTGAATGTTACGAAGTAAGAGAATCCTCCTCTCGCATTGACACTCAATGGTCCACAAACGTCAGTATGGATTAAATCCAATGTTTGCTTGGTTCGCTCGGGATTCCCGGTGAAGGGTGATTTGGTCATTTTTCCTTTGAGACAAGACTCGCAAGTTGGGAGTTCATCCAAGTTCTTTATTTCAAGAGCCTTAGAGGAAACCAGCTTTTGAATCCTACTCTTGGAAATATGTCCAAGTCTAGTATGCCAAAGCTGTGGAGTTTGATTATCATATTTTCTTTTTCTAGATTGAATGTGCATGACGTCGGAATTTGTGGGTTCTAGGGAATAAAGACCATCTATCAAAGTACCACGAGCATACTAATAAACTACCTTTAAATATGCAAAAAGCTCCATTTTCAATGGAAAAATTAAAACCATCAATATCCAACATAGGAATAGTAATAATGTTTGGTACGTACAGACAATCCCTTAAAACCAAAGTAAAATTTCCTAAAACTAATTCGACGTCCCCAATAGCCTCAGCGGCGATCTTAGCTCTGTTTCCAAAATGCAGGATTCTATCCCCGGGCTTCAGGTATCTTACTGCTCCCATCACCTGCAAGTCATTGCAGATATGAGAACCTGCTGCGGTGTCTAACACCCACGATGCACAGGTAATAGAAATATTAACTTCAACCAAGAAAATACCTTTGGCTACCAATTTCATCTTTAGGTAGTCTGGGCAGTTCCTTTTCCAGTGCCCTGCTTTCTTGCAGTGGAAACATTCGTCTTCTGGGCTCTTGCGCTTCTTTTCAACCACCTTTGTGACTTCCTTCGAAGAAAATACCTTCTTCTTCTTCTTACCTCTATTGGGCTTTGCAGCCTTCGATTGGTGTGCAATCATTACCGGCTTCTCTTTCTTGAGAGTCGATTCTGCCGTTACCAACAAATTGGTCAGTTCGTGAAGAGCGAGGGTTCTTCCTCCATGTTGAAGTTCAACACGAACTGGTCAAAAGAACGAGGCAGCGTATGGAGAAGGAGGTCAGTGCTAAGATCAGCGTGCAAATCCACGTCCAATCGCCCCAGTTTTTCAACCAGGTTGATGAAACGCAGACAGTGATCCTGGACACTGCTTCCCTCAGCCATCTTGAGATGAAACAACTCCTTAGTGGTCGCGAACCTTTCGGTGCGAGACCTCTCTCCAAACATCTGCTGGAGGTGGAGAAATATCTCTCTAGCAAGCGGCATAGCAGCATGCTGTTTCTGCAGTTCATTCGACATCGAAGCTAGCATGAGGCTTCGAACCTGAAGATCATCATCAACCCTTTTAGCATGGGCGGTTCGCTGTTCCTCAGTAGCTCGTGCTGCGGGTGCAACAGGCATGGGTGTGTCGAGCACATAGCTTCGTCGCTCGGAATCGAGGACAATTCTGAGATTTCTCAGCCAGTCAACGAAGTTTGAGCCATTCAATTTGTTTGCGTCGAGGATAACAGATAATGGATTCTTAGACATTGTACTTAATATCTACAAATGGAAAGAAGACAACGTTTTAGCTACTGATCTTATGTCTAATACTTATAATTAACGAATTTTGGACTTGTTTTCGAAAAAGTTCTCCCACTATTTTATCGAAACAATCACCCCTTTGATTGCTCGGGAAATTTAATTCCTAGTAGGTCTTGATGTCCCAGCAGCAATTAATTGCACCCACGACTCGTGGCCATACAACTAATTCTCCAGGTAGGTATACTTTTTACCAATTGTGTTACTCCACAACCTTCAAGTTATTTTGCCTCGGTTTTCGCACTTATCTAGCACTGCTACATCATAAGTGTTACTAATCGTTAAGTCTAACCCATCAATCATGATGAGCAACGGGCCCGGTCGTGAGTTCTCCGTAACTAGTTATCGGTCGATCCTCACATCCCGGCCAGTCCTCACCCTTTTAGTTAAAAACAGGAGTCAAGGAATTTCACGTATTGTCCCTTTCTTCGACTCGGGTGCCAGACTCCGGATCACCTCTATCGATAAGTAGACAACATACGCTAGTCCCTATTGATACTTCATTTTATATAAATACCTATCGATAAGTAGACAACATACTTTATATAAATACTTCATTTTATTTTAATCCAATATGACGTAATATTTAATTCGAGAGGGGAATTTCTGGTTTGAAAGTTATACTAACTCTCCTCGAGATCTCACCGGTTCAGTTATGCTTTATCTTTTATTACGATCTAGATTCTAGCGCTCATCTCATACAAGCTAAATATAAATCGACAAAATAAATAAAAGCCATACAGGCCTAGCATGCATACTACCACAATATGTTTTCGATCGGGAGCCTCCTATGCAGGCCATCATCGAGCCAATGATGTTGGCCCTATTGGTCAATTTAAAGGGTTTGTAAATGGGCCTATGCTATTACACAATGTACCACGCATACATGGCCTTCATATCTTCTTGGGTTCCCACCTTGCTTGTAAACGGGCCTCCATCCTAAACTAAGAAAGCAGTAAAGCCCTATTCTATTACAAAGGCTCAAAATGGCCCAAAAACATAATAGGCTCGCAGGCCCAATAAAAACCAACAATAAATTAAACCAATCACATCTAACCTAAGGTCAAGGCTCGGATCGATCGAAAACCACGTAAACAATTCGCATAGAGCAAGAAACAAGCAAACATCCTTTACCTATTTCTTTCTTAATTTTAAAACTACCTTTTAAAACTAACTCCCTATGATTATTACTTTTTAGTCACTACTAATTATGACAAAATGAATATTCGGGTAAACAAAAATAAATTTTCTGCTCAATTTCAGATTCTGTTTTTCAACTTTTGAAAATTGCATTTTCGCCCCTCAACTTTCGAAAATTGCACTTTGACCCCAAAACTTTTAAAAAGTTACAAAAACACCCCTGGGAAGATTTGGGCAGATACCAGAAAATAATATTTTGAATTCTGAAAATTTTTCGATTTTTCAAATTGACTCCTCAAGTTTCGGTAATTGCAAAACAGCCCCAAAGTTTTTGGAAATTACAAATTGACCCCAAAAGTCGTGCGGCCAAATTTGCAAAAACAGTCCATGATTTTGAAATTTCCAGATTTCAAAAATTCGAATTTTTCAGCCCACAAAAACCCTAATCTCGATTTTTAGCATAAAAGTCCTGAAGTTTTCAAAAACTATAAAAACGGCACAGATCTAAAAAAGCAGTTTTACCCAATCATAGATCCAGTCATAACAAGTAAGAATCAACTTACAGAACATAATTATCACGTGTTTACATATACATAATTAAACATATACTGTGAAAACACATTATGTTCAGGCTTTTCGTATAATAATGATGGAGTTGGCTCTGATACCACTGTTGGGATAGTGGTTGGGATGCCTCGATTGTCAGAACAACGACAGTGCGGAATTTAAAATTTTTCGAAGCACCCAAGGTCCCATATTAATTCTCCATATTAATTATACGTAAGCAAGAAACAAAAACACACATAGTAATTAAACAAGGGGGTTTTTGCGATTTACCTCACCACAGACAAGGTGGTGGAAACCTTCAGTTCTGGATCTGATTTGGATCTGGTTCACAGAAGTGATCCAAGCGTCTCACCTCCAAAGTTAGTCCACACCAATTTGGTCCTGGCAACACCTCAAGATCTTAGGCTCAGAACTGGATTCGGGAGGTTTGTCGAAGCAGGATTGTGTAGATTCTCTTGACAGGTCAAGATCTAACACAGAGGAACAAAGGGAGAGGGGCGGCGGCACTAGAGCAGCCCACGACAGCAGGTGGCAGCGTCTCTTGGTGGCGGCGGCGGCGGCTAGGGTTTCTAGCACTAGGGGGCGGCGGCTAGGTTGAGAGGAGAGGCTAGGGTTTTCTTCTTAGGGTGTTAGCTTTTTGAGCTCAAGTAGAACCCCTTTTATAGACTCCCTCTTGACCTAGGTTTTGCAATACTTCTTATGGGCTTTTAATTAAAGGCCCATGTCTTGCAAGCCTTTTCCATTTAATTAATTACTTAATTAAATGCCCAGTCCATTTAAATCAATATTTCTCTTTTATAATTAATTAGCAACTCAATTAAGTATTTAATTAATTAAGTCAGCGAATTAATTAATCTCCCACTTGAATTAAATACCTTTAATTCATTTAATTGATTTAATTACCTTTAAATCAATTAATTCCTTTAGTATCCTTTTCAACAGTCACCGTCCAATTGTATTGTGTGTGACCCTCTGGGTTCACCATCAATTGGCAGCAGGCCCACGAATTCCTCGTGATTTAATTTATGAACAATAAATTGCTCCGGTCAATTAAACAACCTTTAATTGACCACTCCTAGAATCAATTCCTCTATTAACTCAGGAGTACCTACACTTCATGGTCGATGTCTAGCCACAAGCCCATGAAGCCCTACTTCAGGTGAATTGATACTTGTGAACCTCGTCTCATATAATTACCATGTACATACGGTCCTTCTATCGACTAATATTTCCGATCAAGACTTAGGGTGTGTGAATTGATCGGCACCTCTAAATTTGTCTCGATAACTATACTTTCTAATTCAGGATAATATTCCATTGTGACCTTCTAAATTTGGAAACCCCTTTCCAAATCCGTCACCGACTACGGCCGTAGATTCCTTGGATATATTATCTAAGAATCGTATAGGAAATTCTCTCACCCATTACAGTGAGTCAATAGATTCCATATTGGTACTAACCATTCGCGTACATGTCCATACGCACCCAACCTAGGCATGTTATGACCAAGCTACGTGGTCTATACCTAGATCTAAGTATGCACTTCCATGCACCGAATTCGCCCTAGCAGCTCAAGTCAAAGGACTAAATCGTACACTATTATAATCCTTGAGAAACATCCCATCACCGATATGTGACATGCGCTTCCACAATGGGTTTCTCTGTTCGGGTCGTTCGATGCGTTCAATCCTCCATTGAACCACCTACTCATATGCACTGGCCTCAAATGCCTTGCTCATGAAACGCTACAAATTCACTCCATGTGAATCATGCATACTTGTACAAGTCTTGGCGATTCCTACGATACCTCGTCTCGTTCGGAATCTATGACTTGGAACAGTTTTAAAGATTACGACCTTTGAGACTGTTTCATGATTGCACTCGGTACTGAAGTGAATCGTCCCATAGTCAAATGTAATCTAAGGGTTTCAACCAATCGCTTAAATGTATTTGCGAGAGATGAAGTTGGCCATTGTTTATCTTTATACACATATAAATAAACGTGCGTATTATTATAAAATCAAAAGATCGTTGTTACAGAATAGACCTATTACAAGCTAATTGAACTGGCTTGCTGGGCACTATTCTATCAGTGGATATCCACGTGGCATGATATGTCAGCTGTCACGTCAGCGATCATACTGCATGGCAGTGTCACGCAAGTGCGGCGTATTCCGGTGTCTGATTTTGGCCCGAAAAAAATTCTATGTGTTCAGAATTTTAATTCTGATTGTTTGGTGAATTTAAATTAATTTTTCAGAATGTAAGATATTTTTCTTGATTTTTGATGCTTGGAAAATGTTTTAAAATAGAAAAGTATTTTTCTTAGAAGGAAAATTTTGAAATTTTTTATGTTGGTCCAAAAAATATTTTTGAGGAAATGGCTAGCAAATGGGAGTGATTGGAAACACTTTAAGCCAATTTTAATTTTCTAATGCATGTAGAAAATGATTTAAAATCATTTTAAATCAAGAAAATATATGAATCTTATTTTTGAAAACTCTGAAAATATTTTCAAACGTTTGGCTATGAATGGAAGTACTTCAATACTTATTAATGCCGTTCTAATTATTTTTTTAACTGGAAATTTTGTATTTCCATTAATTTTTTGTGAAATTAGAACTGGGTTAGCTTGAGAGCAATCATAAGTGTAAAATATTTTTTTATGATCATGAGTTAAGATATTTTGATTAGCTTATGAGCTTGATCTAATATTTAACTCAATTTAGTTTGAGAACATGACGTATGCCGGACCTAGTGGGAGAGCAACAATGTGAATAGAATTAACACATGTTTTGCAATTGTTATATATTGCAATATGTTAGATAATTCTAATCAAAGTTTGTGCACACTTTCAAGTTTTTTGGTCACAGACTTGAAACACTAAAGTTGATGCAATAGGGAGGCTTCTTTAGCTGAGGGCTAAGAGAAGAAAACTGAACGATTGAATTCCATCTTAATGGAATGAATCTGTCGTTTCTCTAATTTGTTGAAAACGACGTAATAAATTTCCTTTTTGAAATTTAAAATTGGTCTTACTAACTATTTGAAGGAAAAATATTTTGAATATTTTTTTTATCTCTCTCCTAAAAGTTTTTGAAAACTTTAAACCTTTTTCCGAAAATTTGAGTTTTTCACTCAATCTTCTTTTAAGTAAGACAAGTCTCGCTAGTTTTTGTCCCCTAAGGCTTTGACATTAGAATCTTCGAAGGTGATTCTTAATTGATCACATGATTTCGTTTATGTGTTATTACTTTGATGTGTGTTCGATATACGCTTATCTCCTTATGTGCATTTTTTTAGTCATGTTAAGATGTAACACGATGCACATTAAATATTTGTAAGTACTTTGAATTAGTACTCGAGTGGGAATTCCTAGGTTGGAAGAACTTAAGCAATTCTCACCTAGAACTACTAGATTTTATACTAAGGGATTGAATTAGTGATAATGATCATTTGGATATGGGAGATGATTGGGCCACTTAGTGACCCTTTCGATTTTAGACCTTATGGGGTTTAAAACGAGTTCAGTTTGCTGTGTATAAAACCACTCATGCTTAGATATGCTAATATGATATCTCTTTATTGACAGATCATGGCAATAGATTCTAATTAGATGAGTACTTGCAAAAGTACGCATTGACAAAGCTGCAACACTTTGTCGATGTAGATCTAGAATTTGAGCAGGATTATGTGATGTTGTAGAAAACATCTCTCAAGTCATTAAAGACCTGTTGTGGTCTTATTACTTGAGAAAGAGATCATAGACTTTCTTCATGTCTTTTGACATGATTCTGCTATAGTCTTGAAATTATGGCATCGTAGCTCGTTATCCTAAGGGAGCAGTATAGAAATACAACTCTAACAAGGTAGACATGGACTTTTAAAGTTTGACCAATTGAACAATTACTTTGTCTAGTATATTGGATACTTATGAGAGTAAAGTCAAACTTAATGAATGATTAAAAGTCAAGTCATAATTCTTCTCTTTTGAGTTATTGAATTCAAGTTCTTTTCAGTCTCGTTCCATTTTAAAGACCATTCAAATGTCGTGTAGATTTACATATCTGTAAAACGACTTTCTCAAATTGCAAGTATTTCATTATACTTCTTAAAAAGTTATTTGGTGTTTCTAGATCAAAACTGAAGTCTTTGTGACAAAATCTATTTTTAACGGGGCATAGGCTCTAAGAAAAAATAAAACTAGATTAATAGAGGCAATGAAATAAAGGAGACTGAAGATATTTCTAGTTGGAAGGACAATGACTGCCGGATTTTGATAATCTGAGACGGCATGGGACCATAAATGCTCCATTTAACAAATTCTTGGTTCTTTCACTCGTCAATGGATGAAGTTGAAAAGGTAGCACTCAATAACACTGTTATAATTAATGTTTTGTCGAAAACATGTTACTAACCTTATCCTATGTGGACTATAGGTTTATGGTAACTAATAATTGAAAAGTGTTTACGTCCTCACTCAAGTTTATTAAGGTAAATTTGTGTACCTTCGGAAAACAAAGCTTGACCGTTGAGTTTGTTCTTGGATTAGATTTAGACTTGAATTCATCGTTGACTTGATTAGTATATTTTTGAGTGATACTTAAATGTTCTAGACATTTAATGATAGTTTGAAGTGTCTTTCTTGACTAAACGTTTCAATTGCATAGTTGATTGTTGTTGTACAATCAACACCTGATGAATCACGAAATATGTTAAAGGCATATTTGTTTAGGTCAATTTGGGCTAGTGGAAACACTAAATCAATGAGAAGACTTTTTCAAGTCGTTTCTGAAAATTGGTTTGCCCTTGCACCATTTCTATTGAAACAAGACACCAGAACTATTTCATTAGGCCGTTGAAGTTAAACTTCCATTTTGATCAATTCTAGTGATTTAATATTAGTGAAGGTTAGATGAATCCGTCCTTTCATTACTTTTATAAGGATATTACATGTCTTGATTATTTTTATTTTGATCTCTTGCAAAAATTAAAATACTTTAGTGTTTTTGAGATTCTAGAGAATCAAATGTATCGATGAACATAAGGTTCTGATACTAGACCAAGGATATGAATATCTACACGATCATTTCGTGATCCATGTAATGAAACATCTGAGTATCAGTTATTTCTAACACTCTTATTTGTATAATTGTGTTAAGGAAAGTAACTCGATTTATTAGATAGGATGGGATTCAATACATCTCAAGTTAACCCCTTGAATTTCCATGTGGAAATTTTGTTAACATTGAATGCATATTTTGTGAACCTTCAATAATAGTAATTTTTCAAAAGGTAGGTCATATGACGATTTGACCTAAGCTACCTTAGACGATGTGATCAAGTAGTTGAGTTTGTCTTAACTTTATTTCTAATGTGTTTAGAAACATGATTACGAAAGAAAATATATCTTTCGAAGATATATAATGTCTAATGGTTTATGTTATTGAATGAACAATGAGATGGAAGTAAAATTCTTATTAAATCAAGAAATACAATCTCTCGAAAGATGTATTTAATAGATAAACTGAACTTTGTGTATTTGAACGTGTTAGTGTAAACCGGTTCAAGGGATAGTTATTCATTTGACTTATCACTTGGAAGTGATTATCCAAAATTGGTTCTTTTGAGTGGGAGCAATTTATGTTATACTGGATCCATTCAAATAAAAGGACTACACTTGAACCGTAACTTGTTTCAAATGCTGAAAGATGTTCTCATATCTCATGGGTGAGATACGTAAACGAATGGAAGGAAAACTTAGTATCTGCCTATAATTTAAACCAATTTTTGTATTGATTGATTTTTCAAAGAGGCACATGGTTTCTTACATGTATCTTACTTTAGTTAAATTTAGATATGGAAGTATTCCAAATGAATAAAAGACTATTAATTGAGATATCAAAGTTCTCGAACTTGAAATCTTTGAGCTTTAAGATTATTTTAGGCAATAAGAGATTGTCTGAACAATCACGTTGGCTTTTATCTTGATGGATGAATAACATTGCCTTTTGTCTTATGTTATTATTAGGAATACTGGATTCCATTTCTTGATGTTTGAGTTACCCTATTTGTTGGGATAACTTTGAGTATAAAGGACCGTTTTGAAAATGGGTGTCCTTAATTATTTATGAATGAATTGAGGACTTGTAGGTAGAAAATTGGTGAAATTCATTGAATTTTAAAAGTGGTCAATCGATGCTTGAATAATTCTGAATTTAATACCTACTGATACTCTAATACTAAGAGGTAGAATTCTGATTCTTGAAATGTGCACTTTGAGTGAAATGTCTTGATCACTGATTCCGATGTTGATGGAATCATTAATTGGTTTGAAACCAATTGCCTACTCTGATTTATGTTTTGCTATGGATCTGGTCAATAATTATAAGTCAAATCATTTGTATGATTTTTAGACTTTAATGAGAAGGTTATCGAGAAACCTTTATTATTGCAATTGATCTCTTAAGCATAATGAGACATGTTTATTTAGGTGTACAATTGTTGTAAAATTGATGGCACATACACAGTATGGATAGTTGTTTGGTCAAGAGGTATTTATTACTTCTTTGGGAAGGTAAAGAGCTACATTCGATTTGTGTTGACATTTATGTTGCGAAACACATTTAGAGCTTGTAATATAGATATTGTTTTAGTGAGACCAAACATTTACACAAAATTGAGAATTTTTGTGGAGATATCTTAACAAAGTTAATAGAGAACTTTGTAGTTAGCATCTATGTACAATAGATGGTCAAGTTTCTTGTCCTAAGACCATAATTGGAGATTCTTACGTGGGTTGCCTATCTCTAGAGTTGCGTAGATTTTGATTTAATTGAACTTGAAAGTTCATAAAATCAAGCCCATATGTTTTGTGACATTTGAATGCTTGTATACATGATTTGGAAATCATACATTCAATGTCCTAAGATATGTTAGACAAGTAGAGATTGGCTCTCTCACACGAGCAATCGCCTTTGACGTTGAGAACGTGCAGAGATGATATTGTTTTATCCTTGTAAAGAGCGCAAGATAAAACCAGGATCGCCTTAATTATAATCGATTTAAGATTATTGTTTTGACAAAAGTAATCACAGTCTTGCAGGAGTGCAAGATCAGAAAGGTATCGATTGCTTAATTAAGATGAGATTACTTTTGTATATACAAGTAATCGAAGAAGAATGAATTCCCACCATCCATTAAACTTGTCGAATGGCCAGATGTGAATTTTCTTGAGTTAATTCTTTATCGAGGATAAGGAGAAAATTCAGGTAATGTGTAGATGTACACTTGTACTAAAATATGTACTGTGTTGTTTAAATCACATACACTTCAAGAAATGAAGTAAACTACAGTAGCACGTGTTTCATACCACGTGTGCCTTAGTGACCATTGGGAAATGAGTGAAAGATCCCCGCTCACTCATTGTGTGAGGCCCAGAGGTTTATTGCAACCTCAATAGGTACCCTTATGACTTTCAACCGTTTCTCGAGATCTTACCAAGGTGTTGCTACTTTAGCACGTCACTAATAGCTATGAATCATACGGCGATGCGGTCCGTGTCTAGGAAAGCTTCTGAACTAAGATCGAAAGATGCAGGTAGGAAAGGAAGAACTTATGAAGCTAACACACACTGCTTGAATTCAAATCTGGGCCAGCCAATATGTCGAACTTGAGAGTTTGAGACATGATTGTGAATACAAGTGAGTGGTGGAGTGAAGTATGCTCTTTTGTTGATATGAGGGATCAGAGATACTTCGGTTAGTGAAATGGGGTTTGCGGTATAGCGAGTCCTGATGTCCTCGTGTTTTGTGAATAAGAGTTGTTATATACCCTAACAGGTGTATGACCCTTAATACTCTTGCGCTCGTCGGTCACACGATCCACTTGTCTGTATGAAGTTGATGAGTATGTTGTTGAAGTCACTGTAGACTCGGTTTAGCCCTCATGTGCGAGTGGGAGATGTTGATTTGAGACGGGTAGGTACACCCATTCGAACTAATCCGACCCGGTTCACATTTTGAATCTAGAAAAGAAAAGGGAGGGAATTAACCACTCCCTAATGGGGAGTTAACTTCCCACTTAGTGGGAAATTAACTCCCATCATTAAATGGCAAGTGGGGGAGCATTCAGCTCCCCCCAATTCTTAGAATAGAGAAGTGCACAAGGGACTTCTTCTCCCTTCTGTTGCCGAAAGAAAGAAGGTCAAATGAACCTCTCCCTCTTTTCTATTTCTTCTCCCTATATACACACACACACATATGTAAAGAAGGATTTTCTCCGGATCACCCACTTCAAGTAATCGGCGATTATCCGATTCGATTCAAGTAAGTAAATTACGGTTGATTCAGATTTAAACCCAACATGTTGTGCATAGATACTTTGGTTGAAGCATCAACTAGAAGATTGCAACATAAAGATCAGTGGAATTCTAATCTACTGTGATAATACAAGTGCCATCTCAATTACTCAGAACACCACAAGTCATTCAAGGACAAAACATATTGAGATCATACATCACTTTATCAGAGATCCTGTGGAAAAAAGGAATGTCATCATTGAATATGTTCATAATGACAATCAGATTGCTGACATCTTCACCAAACCACTAAGTGATGCAAGGTTTTTCAACTCTAAGAACTGAACTAAGACTACTAAATTTGGATGCATAAGCTGAGGGGGAACTCATCAGAAGACTCAGGTTCATCAGCTTACTCATCTCATTCTCTTCAAGGTTAACTCTCAATAGACTAGTTAACTTATGGATTCTTGAAGTCAGGGGGAACGTGTAAGACTAGCGGTACTCTTGATCTACAAATGAAATTACTTAATGTCAGTTAGTTAGAGTTATGTGCTCAGAAGATTTGTTCTTAATTCTTGAAGATTGAAGATTAATTTATCTTGCTGGATTGACAAACAACAGAGGAAGATTACTAGCTATTGGCTTTCACTAGTAATATCAGATATCAGGTCACTCGTTTGTCAGATAAGTTAAATTCTACTCGTCTGATATATTATATAAGTGTGTACTAAAACATTATATTTAAAAACGCGCTTTTATAAGTAACAGACTAGTGTCGCTTGATTTTTCCACCTATCTGATATTAAAATATAATATTTGAAATTCGTAAATCTCGCTCACACGATCTAAAAACTATCAGATCAATATAACGGTTAGCATGAAACACGAAAACCGAAGCTGATAGAAATCTATAAATCCAGATCTCATCAGAAGGGTCGACCTTACGCACCCTAAATTTTCTAAGCACTCAAGAAATTACTAATCTCTTGCTTTCCATCTTAAAGCTCTTAAATTTCACAGTACTACCTGCAACCAATCTAAAATGGCATGAGCAGAAGGACGGTATTTGAGTTTTGACAGGTTCTACTCATCTGGAACACCACTTATGAAGGAGTTAATGGAGAAAATCAAGGAGTCTTCACTGGTGAATGTTCTGGAGGCTCACGAAGAACTGGTCTTCGTTGAAGATATTGAGGACTTCTACATAACCAGAAAAATTGATAAGGTAAAGAGCACCATGGTTGCAAAGGTTGGAGGAAAGATGATCTGCGTCTCTCCTGTTGTGTTGGAGGATGTTTATGGTTTGACAAACAAAGGAGGAGAAGTGACTGTTCTGGGTTCGAAAAAGGAAGAAGATTTCTGGAAAATTTGTGCTAAGGAGGGAGAAGAAATGTCTGGAACGTTGATGAAAACTCAACTAAAAGACGAGTATCAACGCTTTGCAGACATAATTGCAAAGGTCTTGGAATGTTCGACTGGCTCAATGGATGGTCTGCCACGAAGAAGATTCCACACAATGATTTGCATATACTACGGACTGAAGGTTAACTGGGCTGCCCATTTCTTCAACATTCTATCAACGAAGAAAAGTGGTCACGTTATCATGATGAGTCATCAGTTCATGACTCTTAACTGCTCACTGGTGCATGGAAAGTCAGTTCATGCGTTGAAGGAGCTAAAAACGTATGAACCTGTGAGGAGTGAAGCAAAGTTGCTGACTACGCCTAAGAGAAAGGCTAAGGGAAAGGCTGAGAAGCTTGCTGCTAAGAAGCCTAAAACCGTCAAACAGACTAGTAAGTCTGCTGATCAAACAGCTACCCCTGTTGTTGAAGCCAGATCAGCAGAGTCTGAGGTTAAGATATCGGAGGAGATAGTCTCTCAGGTGACTAAGGAAATTGAGGAGATGAGTGCTGGAACATCTCCTGAATGGACTGAATCTGATGAACCAGTCCAGGTTATTGTAACCAAGAGAAGGACCAGAAGTTCAGTGAAAAGATTGCCTATCCAACCAGAGCCCACTGGAACTATGACAAAATCCAAGGCAAGGATGAAGGTCACCTTTTCTGAAGAACCTACAAACAAAGTCAGAGAGGATGAAGTTTCAGCTGAGAGACCAGTTGATGATGCAGAGAAGACTGCTGAAGAGAAGCCTGCTGAAAACTTATCCTTGACTGAGTCTGCTGTTCCAGAAGCTAATCAGTAGACTAGCACAACTTCTGAGGAGGATATGCCTCTCATCCATCCTCAACTTATTGATGTTGTTCCACTTGAAACTGTGGAATCCCCTGCCATTAGAATGAAAAGGACTGGTAAGGGAAGGGTATCTGCTGCTTAGAAGAAGAGGGAAGAAGCTGCCAAAAGGAAGAAAGAAGAAGAAAAGGCAGAGGCAGATTACCAGAAAGCTCTCGAGCTTAGTAAGCTTGATGCTCGGCAAAAGAAAATGTCTGAAGCTGAGTTAGCTGAAAAAGAAGATCAAGACCTAGCCAAGGCACTAGAAGCCAGTGTCAAGGAAACCCATGGTCCTAGACAAAGTGGGGGAATTGTCATTGGAGAAAGACGGAAGCCAAGGTCTGGTATGCCCGCTCCCAAAGCAGCTAAGAAGAAGAGACGCGAGATAATGCATGCTCTGGACATTGTGGAAAGCAGCCCAGAAGCATTCAACAAATTCACGGCTGAGTTGGAATTCACGGCTGAGTTGGAGAGGTATAACTAATTGCTAATTCGTCAGAGTCTCTTTGTTGCTGAAAAGGTCAGATACAACAGATGGAGGGACTATCGTCTGACGAAGACAAAAGATCAGATTATGCGCTGGAAGGAGTTTGATATTGAGGAAGCCTGGGTGTTGAGATGGCTTCAAACAGGCTGCATGAAACAAGCTTTAGATTCAGACCACTTCCACAACATGCTACATTATAAGATGAGGAAGTTAGCTAAAGCTGAGGCAAAGAAGATTACTGACTCTATCCCTGAGGAATCTCAGGAAAATGCAGAGCAGTTAAGCTGGCCATTTCCATAACTTTGGAAATGTAGGGTAAGAGAATAAGATTTTGAAGGGAGAATCTAGTTCAATGACGCCCATGCCAAGCTTACAACATATTGTCTTTGGACCAGCTGTCAAAACTTATGGAAAAGTTGCCAGAGCAGAACTACTCACCCATTCAACCTCATGATGTATTTATTTATAAAATTGTGGTGTCTGCTGATGGTTCTGATAATGTTACAGTGACAGAGAAGTGAACAATGGTCCAACAGACTGAGGAGAACAAGGCCAGTACTTCATCAGTGGAGTTGTCTACTGACCAACAGAAGACTTCACTTGATGGTGTTATAAAGGAGAAGGAGCCTCTTGCCATTGAGTGGAAAGCTCCTGATGAAGGCCAAGTTGCAAGCGCAGACATTCCTTCGACAGACATTTCTTCAACTTCAACATATGTTCCTTCAACATCTACTGAAGTGCAACCAAATATCCTGGATTCAATTTAGCAGTTGATTGCCAACTCTATGAAAGAAATGGAGGAAAGGAACAGGGAGCAGACAAAGAAATTTGAGGAACTGGCCTCATCCCTGCTGAATGCTGCTGCTAATCAAGTTCCTAAGGATGTTGAACCGACTCCACCGATAGCAGATGAGATAGCAGTCATTAAAGATGAAGTTAAAACTATCACATCAGATATGAGTACATTTAATGGGAGGGTTCAGAGAAATACAGCTGGATGGAAACAGATAAATGAAGTTGTTGCAAATGCAATGGAGGCACAAGAAGAAAAGACAGAAAACATGTTGAGAGCCTTCAAATCCTCAGCTGATCTGATCCTTACAACTCAGATTTAGCTTTGTGAACAAGTGGATCTTACTCTTGAGAAGATTGACTCTTTTGCTACTTTACAACAACTCAAAAGAGATGCTCATATGGAGGCAATGGAACATAACATCAAGTTGTTATGCGAAGCAGTAAACATCACTCCAGTCCTGCCAGAAGAACCTATCTACCCTGCTGATGATGACAAAAAGGGGAAAGATGGTGGTTCTGCCACGAAGACTGTTGATGCTGATGCTATTGAGCAATTGGAGGAATCTGCGGATGAGAAGACTGGAGAAACCACAAGCAGACTAATTGATCAATTAACTATTGAGGAAGAAAAAAAAAAAAAAGAAGCTGATGATTCTGACTCTTCTGACTCTGAACAGTCCAAGGAACCAGCAAAGATAGATAAAGAAATTGCTGCATCCAAGGACTCAGCAAAAGCGCAACTAAATCCATATACGAAATACAAAAACTTGGAGGAGCTAAAGAAAAGAGTATATGCCTTAAACTCCTCAAGTGATGAAGATGATAAAGAAGAAGAAAAGCAAATACAGACGAAGAAAAGAAGGACTAGACTAGTTCACTAGACTAGGTCTTTTGAAATTCTTTCTGTAATTTACTTTATGCACATCTCATCAGACAACTTATAACTTGTAAACATCTTTCATAATCTATAAAAGTTCAAGTTTTCTTCCAACAAATCATTTCTATCTCAGAAATATTTGAGGATCAAAATTTAGTATAGGTACAGGTACTTAGCTGGAGTTTTGTCATCATCAAAAAGGGGGAAATTGTTGGATAAAGATGAAGAAGAAGTGCAAGGAGATAAGGGAGGCTTTGAGGATTTTCAAAACATAAGAATCAGCTAAGTAAGGATGGCTTAGAACCTTTAGAAGAATTTTGATCAAGTAAGAAGACTATCAGAAGGGTCAAAATTCAAGGTCCAGAAGACTACTGATCTTAAGCTGAGTTCGAAATCAGACGGGTAGGTTTTTCAGCTGACTCAAATCAGATGAGTTCAAGTTTTGATCAGCAAAGTATCTATCGGACGGGTCATTTCGATCAGCAGAGTAGAAGAGATCAAGGAGTCTGCCTAACAGTAATAAATTGCAAGAGAAGGGTATTAATGGCAAATGATTGAAGGTTTTCTCGGATCAGTAGGGTGCATTAAATGCGACTGGCAGAATAGTACAACATAGTGTACAGTGCAACAGTTGCAGAGAGTCGTTCTAGAAAATGGGGGACCAGTACTTGTAGCTTTGAAATTTGTCTTATCTTCAACGGATAGATTTCAAAAACAAGTATAAATAGAGCTGGATTCAAGAGTTTGAGACAACACAACAATCTGATATTTCATACGCGAAGCAGAATTTCTCTAAGTCTCAAAAGCTCAAGAATAGCTTACTCGTCTGCTGAAGTCATTTTTGACAGAAGCTAAGTTGAAGCAAAAGAAAATATTTTCTGAGTGAATCTGTATTAGAGGAGTGTTGTGAGAAGTAGATATCTATCTAAGTGAGTGATATTACTTCAGAGGGTAGGAGTTTCCTTGTGATCCTCTGGTGTGAACTTGTGGCTTATCATTTGTTGTAAATCGCAAGCATTGCATATTGTAAATTGTGTGTTTATAGTATAACCAAAGATCTAAGTGACTTGGAAGAGTGGACTAAAGGTTTTTATCATATAACCACTATAAAAATTATTTGTGTTTTAACTTGCATTATTTTCTTGCATATTTTCAAACTGCATAAGAACACTTAGGAGTTTGCAAAAACTGAGGATAAAATATGTTCTAAGTTACAAAAGTTTACTTGTGAAAAATACTGTTTAATATCCGCTGCAAGTAATCTAATTGAAAATTGATTTTGCTGAAATCAGCTAAGTTATCATCACAAGAGTGGCCAACTCTGCTGTTCAAAGCTTTGTGCGCGATCAACCTAGTCTTCTTACAATTCTCGATCAGCTTAGTCTGCTGACAGAAGACTTGAAAAGTTTTAAAATCTAAAATTTTCAGAGGTCTATTCACCCTCCCCCCCTCTCTAGACCTCAACTGACCACTTGGGACCAACAACTATATTACAAGGACACCTCCTGCTACCCCCTCAGAAATTATAATTGTCTAATTTTAAAAATTAAGTTGGGGCTTTTGTTACTCTCATCAAGACGAGTTCATAGATACCAACCTTGTCAAATTTTATCGAGTAATTTAAGCGAAACGATGACCGAGTTTGAAATTTCGAATCTAGGGTTCTTCGCAAACTAAACTTTGAACAACGATTTCTCTCAAATTACTTAATGAAACGTGATAAGGTTGGTGTCTATGAACTCGTCTTGATGTGAGGTAAAAATGCCAAAAAAGTCCCAACTTAATTTTGATAAATAGCAGCCCAAAAATGGAGACTGAGTTTCAAATTTTGAACAACGATTGACAAGGTTGGTGTCCGTGAACTCGTCTCGATAAGAGGGAAAAAACACTACCAATGTCAAATTTCGTCAAGTAATTTGAGAAAAATTATTGTTTAAATTTTGGTTCGCGAATGTAACGCCCCGTAAATTTTGGACCTCTTTAATCGTATTTTATTGGATTTTTAATCCAATTTCATGTGTTATATTTTATTTCGAAAATTTAAGTGTTATTTTGGGGTAAAATGTATAATTTAAATTATCTCATATGTTTTTTTTAAATTAGAAATGATTTAGAAACACAAAAATACTTTGAAACAATAGTATACCTCTTTTGAAAAATACTTGGACTTGATTGTGCAAAATAAATAATTTTTGGGGCAAAAATGCACTTTACCAAAAGTTCAGGGGGCAAAGTGCAAATTCCACCCCTACTTGATTTCAGCTGATAGGATAGCCTTTATAGTTCTCCTAGCCAGCCCTAGAGAGTGGCCAAGCATGCCTCTTGGTTAGATAAATTTCTCTATCCAAGATGAACATGCATTGGCTTGTTTCTTGGGGAGTAATCATATCTCCCACCTTCCCAAGGTGTATTTAAACACCTTTCTACACATTTTTCAGATTTTATTCATCTCATTTTAATATCCACATAGTTAAGATTTAGAGAGAAAGAGAGTGTGTGAGAAAAGGTGAAAGTTAGTGTGAGAAAGTGTAGGAAAAGTAGGGACCACCACCACCACCGCCCTGAAGCCGCCGGAGAACCGCCACCAGCCCACTGCCGGACCGCAACCAGTACGCCGCCGTGCTACCACCGTGTTTGGAGGAGTTCAAGTTTCGGTAATCCTCCTTATGTTTTCTCTTTAATGGCTTATTTTTTTTACCCAACCTTAAAACCCTAGATTTTTGCTCTTAAAAATATTCAACTATCTTTAAAACAGGTCTCTATTTTTTTGAGTTATGTCAAAGATGCATTGATTTGAGATATTGATACATGAATATTTCTTATTGATAGTTGATTTTGTTAAATGTTTAATAGATCTATGTTTTTCTCCATAAAATGATGTTCTTGGAGTTTGTAGGAATTTTCTTAAATAAAATATATATATATATATATATATATATATATATATATATATATATATATATTTTCCAAAGATTTACATGTTAAAATTTACCCAATATATTTCATATTATAGATTTATAAGTTTTTTTGAAAGAATTGAAAATTGTGAAATTTTTGGGTGTTAAAATTTTTATTATTTGTTTGGGGCTATTTCTGTAAATTTGAAAATTTAAGAGGGTGTTTTGTGCACATTGGGTGAGGTGGCCGGAGCCACCCCACCTCCAGCAGCAACATGCTGCCGGGTCTGTTGCTTGTGTGCAACAGACCCAATTTTGGGTTTGTTGCTTTTCCAGCAACAGGCCACTAGGGCCTGTTTGTGGGCTGGCCCAAAGGGCCAGTCCACATCTTTTTAAAAAAAAAAAAAAAGAGAAAAAAAAAGAATTTCAATAATAAAATAAATAATTTTTGAAATATAATAATAAAATACATAATTAAACCACAAAATTAATCTGAAAATTGTAAAGTAATTTTTAAGAATATTTTGAAAATATTTTATATTTTTGAAAATGGAAGAATTATTTGCATAACATAAAATAGTTTGAAACCTATCTTTAAATACTAAACTTGAAAAATAAAATAAAATAAATTTGAGAAAATAAGAATTAAATAAACCTAAAAATAATTTTGAAATTTATTCTGAAAATAAAATTTGTAATTATTAAAAATAATTTTAATAATCATTTTATCATTAAATTTTGAAAAACAAACAATAAATAATTTCAAAAATGAAATTAAATAATTTTAATTAATTATTTTCTAAGATATAAATAATAAATCAAATTTTTTTAAATAGATATTTATTTAATTTAATTAATAAATATATTTTCGAAAATAAATATATTACTTGGACAATTTTGAAAAGAAAAGAGGGTTAAATAAAACGAAATAATTTCAAGGGAACTTTAATTCTAAATTAAAAATAATCCATAATTTGGAAAAATAAAATAAAATAATTTTGAATAATAATTTTTGGGAAATAAATAATTTGAAAATAAAATAAAATATTTTTGATTAAATGATTTTTCTAAATTTAATTAATCCGAAAATAAAATTAATAAATAAATAAAGTTTTCAAAATTAGAAAAATAATTAATTTTAAAATAAACTTTGATTTACTCAAATTAAATGAATGCCTGTTATTTAAATACATTCTGGGATTTTTATAAATTTTTATTCGTGGCTTTCCATACAACGTAGCTGTTGGAAGAATTTATTAACTCAAGAACAGCTAAGTGATCTTATCAGTTGAGTTAATTAAGTTAGTTAAAAGGTTTTGATGATAACGAAAAGGTGTCATCAACTAAGTTACGGAAGCTTAGTAAGCCTTTGAAGATTGGATACTTGGTTTAAAAGAGAATAATTCAAGAACAGAAGTATTCAAGAAATGAAGATTCAATCTTATGATAAGAGTGAAAATCAGATTAGTGAAAGATTGAAAATCAGCTTGGTGGAAATGAGATGGGTGATCATCAGATGACTGATCATGAGATGAAATAACGTGAGGGGGAACTCACAATTTATATAACCCCAATAAAATGTACGGAACCAAGGGACCAACCCCAAAAACAGGGGAGGCAAAAGAAAAACGAATACAACTGGATGACTGATCATGAGATGACTAGTGATCAGACTAGTGCATGAGACTAGTGCATCAGACTAGTGCATCAGACTAGTGATCAGACTAGTGCATGAGACTAGTGCATCAGACTAGTGATCAGACTTGTGCATCAGACTAGTACATAAGACTAGTGATCATCAGCATAGTGGATCCCATCAGCTAAGTAAAATCGGTCAGTAAGCTCTCCAACGGTAACAAGCTAAGTGCATTAAATGCTGCTGACAAAAAGTACAGCAGAGTGTACAGTGAACAGTGCAGAAAGTACAGCAGAGTGTACAGTGAACAGTGCGACAGTCTGCAAAAGTTACCATTCAAATTATGACCGTTGCTCAAGGACTTAAATACAATTTTGCAACCTTCAACGGGCAAAATTACAAATCCAAGAGTATAAATAGATGGTAAACTGAAGATTCAAGAGAGACTTGCACACTTTCAAGATCAAATCTTTAGAGCAAGAATCCATCAGTTGAGTCATCTTATCATAAGCTTAGTCATCTTATGACGAAGCTGATTGTTGAAGAACAAGCTTAAACCCTTGTATATCTGAGTGATATTCAACTGAGTGTTGTGAGAAGTAGATATCCATCTTTGTGAGTGATATTACTTCGGAGGATAGGTCTTCTTAGTGATTTCCTATTGTGAGCTTACAGCCTTCTCATTTGTTGTTTTGGTGTAAGTGGAGAAATATTGTAAACTTTGTGTTTATAGTATAACCCAAGATCTAAGTGACTTGGAAGAGTGGATTAAGAGGATTTGTTCCTGTATAACCACTATAAAAATTCCTTGTGTTATTTACTTTATTTGTCTTGCATTGCATATTTCATAAGCTAAGTTAATACTTTAAAAGAAGAGTCTTTTAAATTGAGGAATTTCCAACTTGGGGTAAAACTTTGTTTGTGCTTTAAAAGTTTAATTGAGTTGAAAACATTGTTTGAAAAACACGTAAACATTATCCGCTGCATCATTGTTTGAAACTCTGATTATATAAGCTTGACAAGCAAAATCAACATAGTAGTCTACTCCACTGAATAAGCTAAGTGCTAAATCAGCATAGTAGTCTCACGAATAAGATCAACTTACTCTGCTGATAAGCCAAGTGCAAAATCAGCTTAGTCATCTTATTTAGCTGATGAGCGAACTCTACTTATAGAAGAGAAGTTAAAGAAAAATTTTAAAGTTATGAGGTCTATTCACCCCCCCTCTAGACCTCATCTGACCACTTGGGACCAACAAGTGGTATCAGAGCAGGTGGTTCATTAGAATCAGCTGCCTGATCAACGAGCTTGATCCGAGTGTTTTTCAAAGGTTTTCAAAACTTTTCAAAAGAGCATATTTTGAAAATCAAAAACTTTTAAAAAAAAATGGATGTCATAAGCCATGTTCCTCACATTGGCCTTATGGACTTCGAAAGCTGGAAAATAAGAATGGAAATCCTTCTTGCCGCTTATGACGACAACATGCTTACTTGTTTTACAAAAGGACCATTCAGATTTCAGAAGATTGTGAAGGTTGCTGGCCAACCAGATCAGATAGTTGACAAAGAGCTGGATGAGCTGACTCCCAAAGAAGTCAAGTTAGTAAATCTTGATAAAAAGGCTAAGCTCATTATGTTCAAAGCTGTAGACGAAGAAAGATTCCAGAAGATCAAACATTTCAAAACTGCCAAAGAGATGTGGAATAAAGTCTGCGAGCTAAGCGAAGGAAACGACGCTATCAAAGAACACAAGCTCAGTGTGGCTCTTGAGGAGTTTGAAAATTTCAAGATGAAGTCTGGTGAAACGATTGATCAGATGGATACCAGATTTACCAAAGCTCTGAATGAAGTTCTAAGGTTTGGTAAAGAATTTTCGAACAAGGAGATCACCACAAAGGTTCTCAAGGCCTTGCCACCTAAATTCAACATGAAGGTGACAGCCATGGAAGAATCAAGGGATTTAGGGAAGATTTCCCTTTCCGAACTGTTCTCATCCCTCAAAGCATATGAGTATCAAATGCCAAGAATGGGATTACAAGTGTCAACCAGTTCAGACCCTACTGCTGCTCTCATGGCGTCAGACAAGTCAAGAAAATCAGCAGACAAGTCAAAACAGAAGACTCTGCTGAATTCAGAAAAAGTCTACACTGCTGACGACGTTACCCTGCTGCTGAATGATTTTGAGAAGTTCTACAAGAAGAAAATGAAATTAAAATATAAAAATGCTACTTCAGCTTCTTCTGATCATTTTCAGGAAAACAGGGATTCCTCCAAAGCAAAACTTAGAGACAACAATGAAGAGGAGTATGAACTTTTGATCAAAAATCATTCTCACTCATCATCTGAAAAGTTTGCTGAAAAGGAAAAGTGTGCCAAAAAGGAGCGTAAGCTTAGTAAGAGCAAATCAAAGTTAGCTGATGCAGCAAAGCTAATAAACTCATGCACATCTTATTCAGACCGTCAGTCGTCTGATAAAGAGTTTGAAGAAGTACCTGAAACTCTATGCTTAATGGCCAAGGAATCTGATAATTCTGAAACTGAGGTAACTTCTACAAATTAATGAACTTGCATTATTTGAATCGTTTGAACAAATGTTAATTTCAAATTCAAATATTGTTGGTGTATTTGCCAAGCTTAAGGAAGAGATGACTCTGCTAAAAAGAGCAAAACATATCACTGAAACTTCAGGTTGAAAAACCTCAAGAATCAGCTGACTACAAAAAGCTTGAGCATGAGAATGAAACTCTAAAAGCTGAGTGTGCAATTTGTATAGAAAATATAAATGAACTTGAAAGAAGTAATTGCATCATTCTCTATAAAGAAATTAGAGGCTAAAGAGAAGAAGCCTACTGAAGCTCAAAAGGTTAAGAAGCCTAGTAAGCAACCTAAGACTAAACAGACTAGTAAAACTCATCAGCTTAGTAAGCTGAAAGATGCTGCTGATAGGATTGAAATTAAAAATGTTAAGTCTGCTCAATCTATAGGAGAGTTATCAGTTAACTCAGCTTATCACTTACTTCATGCATCTTACCTTGCTTATGAGCACTGTTTTCATCATGAAAATTATTACCATGCTAAATTTACTGAAATTCATGATAAAACTGAGTCACAAAATCATCACATGTTAAAGGTTATACTAACCATGCAGGACCCAATATAAGGGGTACCAAAAACAGTAATCTGTTTTGTAGGAAAAACGCATGTGTGATGACAAAGGTTGAGTTGACTGCCCTTGCTGATTTCAACAAGTTCAACAAGTGGTTTTACCATCGAGTGGGAGAATATCAACAATTGGTATCCAGTACTGTATCAACATGTGAAATCAACCAACAAGTGGTAGCCGCATTGTTTGGAAATAACAAGGAAAGCAAGATTGTTGGAAAATTGAAGTTTATCAAGTGAATCAACGTTTGTATCCAACAAGTGGTATAGTCAATCATGTGACAACGATCTTTCAGCTCTCAAGAGTTGAAAATGGATGTGTTGAATTTGGATTCATGAGCTGGGGGGGAATATATCAGAAAAATCATCTCAATAGCTTAATGGAATTCAACGGCTGAGCATCTTTCGAGACTGACTCTCATAAGACTACTTGACCACAGATTCTTGAACTCAGGGGGAACGTGTACAACGAGCGGTACTCCTGATTAGAGATGACGTTTTCAATAAGTCAAATGAAGTTATCATAAGACTGCTTCTCATCAGCCGACTGAAACTCAACAACCAAGTGACATTCAAGAATACACTTCAAAAAGGGTGAAGGAAGTAACCAACAAGTGGTATCAATTCTTGAAGTCAGGGGGAACAATTTTTCTAACTGGAGTGATAAACAGCAAAGAAGACTACAAACTGCTGGCTTGCGTATAAAGAAGAATTAATTAACAGCCAACTACCCCGAACAACAAAGTATTCACCTACTTGTCTTCAGCATACTAAGTTTTGGTGTTGATGACAAAAAGGGGGAAAAGTGAGATGCAACTAAGAACTCTCAAAGGTTGCATTGGATCTAATGATTTTATTCCTAGAAGTATGAAGACTAAACTGAAGACTTGGAAGACGTTCTTAGTTGAAAGTTTTGTCATCATCAAAAAGGGGGAAATTGTTGGAAGAATTTATTAACTCAAGAACAACTAAGTGATCTTATCAGTTGAGTTAATTAAGTTAGTTAAAAGGTTTTCATGATAACAAAAAGGTGTCATCAACTAAGTTACGGAAGCTTAGTAAGCCTTTGAAGATTGGATACTTGGTTTAAAAGAGAATCATTCAAGAACAGAAGTATTCAAAAAATGAAGATTCAATCTTATGATAAGAGTGAAAATCAGATTAGTGAAAGATTGAAAATCAACTTGGTGGAAATGAGATGGGTGATCATCAGATGACTGATCATGAGATGACTAGTGATCAGACTAGTGCATGAGACTAGTGCATCAGACTAGTGATCAGACTAGTGCATGAGACTAGTGATCAGACTAGTGCATCAGACTAGTGATCAGACTTGTGCATCAGACTAGTACATAAGACTAGTGATCATCAGCATAGTGGATCCCATCAGCTAAGTAAAATCGGTCAGTAAGCTCTCCAACGGTAACAAGCTAAGTGCATTAAATGCTGCTGACAAAAAGTACAGCAGAGTGTACAGTGAACAGTGCAGAAAGTACAGCAGAGTGTACAGTGAACAGTGCGACAGTCTGCAAAAGTTACCATTCAAATTATGACCGTTGCTCAAGGACTTAAATGCAATTTTGCCAACCTTCAACGGGCAAAATTACAAATCCAAGAGTATAAATAGATGGTAAACTGAAGATTCAAGAGAGACTTGCACACTTTCAAGATCAAATCTTTAGAGCAAGAATCCATCAGTTGAGTCATCTTATCATAAGCTTAGTCATCTTATGACGAAGCTTATTGTTGAAGAACAAGCTTAAACCCTTGTATATCTGAGTGATATTCAACTGAGTGTTGTGAGAAGTAGATATCCATCTTTGTGAGTGATATTACTTCGGAGGATAGGTCTTCTTAGTGATTTCCTATTGTGAGCTTACAGCCTTCTCATTTGTTGTTTTGGTGTAAGTGGAGAAATATTGTAAACTTTGTGTTTATAGTATAACCCAAGATCTAAGTGACTTGGAAGAGTGGATTAAGAGGATTTGTTCCTGTATAACCACTATAAAAATTCCTTGTGTTATTTACTTTATTTGTCTTGCATTGCATATTTCATAAGCTAAGTAAATACTTTAAAAGAAGAGTCTTTTAAATTGAGGAATTTCCAACTTGGGGTAAAACTTGTTTTGTGCTTTAAAAGTTTAATTGAGTTGAAACATTGTTTGAAAAACATGTAAACATTATCCGCTGCATCATTGTTTGAAACTCTGATTATATAAGCTTGACAAGCAAAATCAGCATAGTAGTCTACTCCACTGAATAAGCTAAGTGCTAAATCAGCATAGTAGTCTCACGAATAAGATCAACTTACTCTGCTGATAAGCCAAGTGCAAAATCAGCTTAGTCATCTTATTTAGCTGATGAGCGAACTCTACTTATAGAAGAGAAGTTAAAGAAAAATTTTAAAGTTATGAGGTCTATTCACCCCCCCCCCTTTAGACCTCATCTGACCACTTGGGACCAACAGTAGCTCTATGAACCCCTAAATCGGGTTAATTAGTTTAAGTTGGATCATGGTCTCATTTCGTCCATGACCCGACTATAATTGTGACTAAAGTATTTTTTTAGTCAATCATAAGTTCTTGTTCGAGTTTAGATCCTTAAACGTTACGTAAATATGTACAGGATCTGGAATCGCCGCTCTACCGAGAAACCTTCAAGAACCGTAAGCAGAACAGGTGAGCGTTGTGTGTTCATTTGTGTGTCAGTCTAATATGCTAGTAGGTCGAGTCTAAGCATGTGTTATATTCTAATTTCTCTTGCATGTTGTCACGAATAGACTGGACTTGTTTTGTCGATATTACTCGCATGAAATCCTAAGGAAATCAACATGATAATCCAATACATGATACATCCGAATCTACTAGTTGCAAGTACATTTTAATAAATTATCATGACACCTAAAGTTGCATATTATAAGTTGTTAAATATTGATAATATGTTAAATATGTTTGATATGTTATGTTTCCGTTTGTCTTCGATTATGTGTTTCCTTTTGTTTCCAATTTTGTGTGGGCCCTATTTGTTTGGTATATGGACCCGATGGCAACTTGGCCGGCAAGGGCCGATAGGATTGTCACGGTTACCCGTAGGCCTGGCCTTACAACCCAAGTGGGGAGGAACACTTAGGGAGTAAGGACGAACTCCGGCAAATACATGTCGATGCATTTCAGATAGTAAGGTCGCTCCTTACTCGGCGAGTTTGGATGAACATCAGAATGAGGATGGAGGGTAAGTGGAGAACGGCATCAGCAACTCTTGGTTGTTAGAACTCTATGCTTTTATTTTAAGAAAGTGATATATGCTTAATTCGTTTATATGCTCACGACATATATTATGTTGCATCCATGTGTCTCACGCACAATGCACCACAACCTCACTAAGTTGGACGATCAACTTACGCGTTCCTTTTATCAATCTTTTCAGATGCAGGAGTCTCGGGTTTTGATGGTTGAGTTGCCGTGTTAGTTTTTCGGGATCCAGTCGGTCGTTGAGGGATTATTCCCTTTTTCTCTTTTGCTTTCGCTACTTTGTCACTTTTGTTGTCACCTTGATATAAGGTTGAACAAGGTATTTTGAATATTGTGTTTATGAATTCCGCAGGCTTGTGGGGTTACCCGTATGACAGTATATATGGCCTTTTCCGTTTATAACGGAGCTACCAGATATCTTGAATTTTTAATATGGTTTTATCGCATGCTTTAATTATGTCATCATGTTTAAAAAAAAATTCAGCAACTCTGATGGGTTATCCCGCGCCGGGCGATCCCAAACTCGGGGATGGGCCACGTTGGACCCAACCCGGGAGCGGGGCGTCACAGATGTTATCAGAGCTTTTGGTTTTTAAAATTGAGTCATGGATCCTCGGAAGTCGTATGTTGAGTCGTTTTCTAAGTCTTTTGGGTCATCATGCATTATATATTATGTGAATTTGTTTTGTTTTTGCCTTGAGTGTTTGATAGGGTTTCGTATTAAGATAGTTCTTGACATTTTGGCATATTAATAAAATACACTACGTATGTTTAGTTTGGTTCGATTATATTTAGTTACTTCATGGGGTTTTGGGGTTGAGTCTCGATTAGCTACTGAGCGATTCTCATGATCAGATGGCAGGCAATCGAGCTGATAGTCGTACTAGCCGACGGGTTACCTCTGACCCTTCTGAGGGGGCACCGATAGTCCCACCAGTGACAACACCCGTTGATCAGGCTGAGCGCATCATTGCCGCTTTGGCCGAATTCACCCAAGCTCTGCAAGGCACTGCACGGGCCGTGCCTCCAACCCCAACACCACCCGCCTTGGACCAAACTTTGGAGCATTTTCTACGGTTCCAACCACCCAAGTTTCTTGGAGAGCCAGATGATCGTAAGGCTGAAGCCTGGCTAGCTGAGATCGAAAACATTTTCCGAGCCCTGGACTATTCGGACACGTTGAAAATTTCATTGGCTACCTATCGCTTTGAGGATGCCGCTAGATCTTGGTGGCAGACGAGGGAGATAGTTTGGGAGCGAGACCAAATAGAAAGGACTTGGGTGAACTTTGTGAAGGAGTTTAACGACAAGTATGTTCCACCTGTTGTTCGGGAACAACGTGAAGAGCAATTCAATGCTCTAAAGCAAGGGAGTATGAGGGTGCCGCAATTTGAGGCTGTTTTCTCCCGACTAGTCCGTTATGCTCCCCACTTGATGACAGATGAACCATGTCGCACTCGCAGGTTCATAAAATGCTTGAGGCCAGAGCTCCAGCGAGCCTTTCTCTCTCACAACATGGTATCGTACGTTGAGGCGGTGGAGAGAGCCACACGAGTTGAGAACGGGTTGATTGAGCTCAACGATATGCAGTTTTCGGAGAAGAAGTCGAGGCCTCCTTGGGAGAATTGGCAGTTGGGGAATAACGCAGGGAAGGTACCAAGGATAGGAGAATTGAACTCAGGAAATCCGAAGGGTCCTCAACAGAGTAACTGGCCACAGAATAATTCGGGAAAGACACCTAATGGAGCTTGCACTTATTGTGGCTCGAAGGGGCATGGGGAGCCTGAGTGTTATAGGAAGGCTGGAAAGTGTCTGAGGTGTGGAAGTCTGGAGCACTTCATCAAGAATTGCCCCAAAGCATTTGTTACCTCAGCTCCGGGAAGCGAAGGATCATCTCAGGCTGCAAAAACACCAAAGTCAGGGATCCCCGGAAAAGCTTTTGCTATGACTGGAAATGAGCTTAATGAGCAAAATGTGAATGACGTGGTGGAAGGTAAACTTTATGTTTTTAGGCAATCATGTCGAGTTTTATTTGATGATTAGAGCATCTCATTCATTCATAGTATTATAGTATTGTTCCAATTAAGTATGGTAGAAATACTCTGTGAGTTGGAGGCTCATACTTCGTTAGTTACCTCGATTATAATGGGTTTAGTTCTCAAGGTAAACAAGGTTAATATCGAGGAAATGGTATTTTTGCCGATCTAGTCACATCTCTGGCTCTAGGATTTGATATGATTCTATGTATGGGCTTATTGTCCATGTATTTTGCCCCGATTAGAATGTTGTCATTTTGAAAGTGACGCTTTCTAGCCCAAACCTTCTGAATTCCACAATCGAATTTGGGGACCAAATTCTTTTAAGGGGGGAGGATTGTAATGCCCCGTAAATTTCGGACCTCTTTAATCGTATTTTATTGGATTTTTAATCCAATTTCATGTGTTAGATTTTATTTCGAAAATTTAAGTGTTAATTTGAGGTAAAATGTATAATTTAAATTATCTCATATGTTTTTATTAAATTAGAAATGATTTAGAAACACAAAAATACTTTGAGACAATAGTATACCTCTTTTGAAAAATACTTGGACTTGATTGTGCAAAATAAATAATTTTTGGGGCAAAAATGCACTTTACCAAAAGTTCAGGGGGCAAAGTGCAAATTCCGCCACTACTTGATTTCAGCTGATAGGATAGCCTTTATAGCTCTCCTAGCCAGCCCTAGAGAGTGGCCAAGCATGCCTCTTGGTTAGATAAATTTCTCTATCCAAGATGAACATGCATTGGCTTGTTTCTTGGGGAGTAATCATATCTCCCACCTTCCCAAGGTGTATTTAAACACCTTTCTACACATTTTTCAGATTTTATTCATCTCATTTTAGTATCCACATAGTTAAGATTTAGAGAGAAAGAGAGTGTGCGAGAAAAGGTGAAAGTTAGTGTGAGAAAGTGTAGGAAAAGTAGGGACCACCACCACCACCGCCCTGAAGCCGCCGGAGAACCGCCACCAGTACGCCGCCGTGCTACCACCGTGTTTGGAGGAGTTCAAGTTTCGGTAATCCTCCTTATGTTTTCTCTTTGATGGTTTATTTTTTTTACCCAACCTTAAAACCCTAGATTTTTGCTCTTAAAAATATTCTACTATCTTTAAAACAACTTAGCTTAAATTATTAGGTCTCTATTTTTTTGAGTTATGTCAAAGATGCATTAATTTGAGATATTGATACATGAATATTTCTTATTGATAGTTGATTTTGTTAAATGTTTAATAGATCTATGTTTTTCTCCATAAAATGATGTTCTTGGAGTTTGTTGGAATTTTCTTAAATAAAAAAAAAAAATATATATATATATATATATATATATATATATATATATATATATATATATATTTCCCAAAGATTTACATGTTAAAATTTACCCAATATATGTCATATTATAGATCTATAAGTTTTTGTGAAAGAATTGAAAATTGTGAAAGTTTTGGGTTTTAAAAGTTTTATTATTTGTTTGGGGCTATTTCTATAAATTTGAAAATTTAAGAGGGTGTTTTGTGCACATTGGGTGAGGTGGCCGGAGCCACCCCACCTCCGGCAGCAACATGCTGCCGGGTCTGTTGCTTGTGTGCAACAGACCCAATTTTGGGCCTGTTGCTTTTACAGTAGTGGCCTGTTTGTGGGCTGGCCCAAAGGGCCAGTCCACATCTTTTTTTTAAAAAAAAAAAAAAAAAAGAGAAAAAAAAAAGAATTTCAATAATAAAATAAATAATTTTTGAAATATAATAATAAAATACATAATTAAACCACAAAATTAATCTGAAAATTGTAAAGTAATTTTTAAGAATATTTTGAAAATATTTTATATTTTTTAAAATAGAAGAATTATTTGCATAACATAAAATAGTTTGAAACCTATCTTTAAATACTAAACTTGAAAAATAAAATAAAATAAATTTGAGAAAATAAGAATTAAATAAACCTAAAAATAATTTTGAAATTTATTCTTAAAATAAAATTTGTAATTATTAAAAATAATTTTAATAATAATTTTAACATTACATTTTGAAAAAAAAATAATAAATAATTTCAAAAATAAAATTAAATAATTTTAATTAATTATTTTCTAAGATATAAATAATAAATAATTTTTTTTAAAATAGATATTTATTTAATTTAATTAATAAATATATTTTCGAAAATAAATATATTACTTGGATAATTTTGAAAAGAAAAGAGGGTTAAATAAAATGAAATAATTTCAAGGGAACTTTAATTCTAAATTAAAAATAATCCATAATTTGGAAAAATAAAATAAAATAATTTTGAATAATAATTTTTGGGAAATAAATAATTTGAAAATAAAATAAAATATTTTGATTAAATGATTTTTCTAAATTTAATTAATTCGAAAATAAAATTAATAAATAAATAAAGTTTTCAAAATTAGAAAAATAAGTAATTTTAAAATAAACTTTGATTTACTCAAATTAAATGAATGCCTTTTATTTAAATACATTCTAGAATTTTTATAAATCCTTATTCATGGCTTTCCATACAACGTAGCTCTATGAACCCCTAAATCTGGTTAATTAGTTTAAGTTGGATCATGGTCTCATTTCGTCCATGAGCCGACTATAATTGCGACTAAAGTATTTCTTTAGTCAATCATAAGTTCTTGTTCGAGTTTAGATCCTTAAACGTTACGTAAATATGTACAGGATCTGGAATCGCCGTTCTACCGAGCAACTTTCAAGAACCGTAAGCAGAACAGGTGAGCGCTGTGTTCATTCGTGTGTTAGTCCGATATGCTAGTAGGTCGAGTCTAAGCATGTAATTAGGTTGTAAATAATTAGAACATCACGTGCCATGCTAGTTACCTCGTGTATGTTAGTAATAGGCTTACTTGTATGAATCATTTATCATATCAAACATGATTATCCTAATACATGCTACACCGAATCTAGATCTACTTATGCGAATATGTTCACTCAACTATATGTTTGAATTGCTTTCGGTGAATCGTTAAATGTTGATAATATGTTAATATGATTGATATGTTATGTTTCCGTTTGTCTTCGATTATGTGTTTCCGTTTATTTCCGATTTTGTGTGGGCCTTATTTGTTTGGTATATGGACCCGATGCCAACCTGGCCGACAAGGGCCGGCAGGATTGTCACGGTTACCCGTAGGCCTGGCCTTACAACCCAAGTGGGGAGGAACACTTGGGGAGTAAGGACGAACTCCGGCAAAGACATGTCGATGCATTTCAGATAGTAAGGTCGCTCCTTACTCAGTGAGTTTGGATGGACATCAGAATGAGGATGGAGGCAGGGGCGGACCTCGACGACATTCGTTGGGGGGGCCGAAGATTTTTTTGGTAACAAAATTTTGGTATTTTTTCAATGTTTTGATAAAATAATAAAAATTAACTTATGGTAAAGTAATACTATTATTTTATTCCAGAACAAGTGAAAAAATATATTTTTCATATTTCAAGTATACGGATCTTTAAACACTCAAAACATATGTTTAAGAATCTAACTGACCTAAAAACAAATAAATGTTTAACCAAGTCATATAAATGTCAAAATGTCCAATTAATATGTATAATATACTGTTAAAATCATATTCCGACTTCTGTAAATATAATATAATTATGATCTCATAATTCAATAAAATTATATCTACTAAATAACTTGAATCTTGCACAAAGACAAAATCCATGAGAAACATCAATTATTGAATACTTTAAAAAGGAAAAACTAAATAAACTTTAGGGTGAAATAAAAAAAATATAATAGTGCATGAGTAGATGTGTTTATGTCAATTAAATTTTTTATAAAAAGAAGTATATATATATATATATATGTCAATTGGAATATATATAAAAAGAAGCAAATATAATAGTGCATGAGTAGATGAGTAGATGTGTTTATGTCAATTGGAATATATATATATTCCAATTGGACAAGATGAAGAAAATATTTAGTCTCCATAAAATAAAGAAAAACATTAATCTTAATAAAGAGAGGGCCAGAGAAAGCAATTAAATCTCCACAAGAATGGAGAGGGAAAAATATTAATTCTGCATGAAATAAAAGAAAGTTAGTAGCCCAAAAAGGGGAATTAAATATCAACAAAAGAGGTTAAAATAAATTCAGCTCATATATATATATATATATCAATTGGAATATATATAAAAAGAAGCAAATATAATAGTGCATGAGTAGATGAGTAGATGTGTTTATGTCAATGGACAAGATGAAGAAAATATTTAGTCTCCATAAAATAAAGAAAAACATTAATCTTAATAAAGAGAGGGCCAAAGAAAGCAATTAAATCTCCACAAAGAATGGAGAGGGAAAAATATTAATTCTGCATGAAATAAAAGAAAGTTAGTAGGCCAAAAAGGGGAATTAAATATCAACAAAAGAGGTTAAAATAAATTCAGTTCCCCAGAGGAGTCAAACTCCCGACCACTAGCTTTCCTCATGATGCCTAACCAATTCAGCAACAACAAATTCATGTTAATATTTACATATATATGGTATAAATATACTTTTTTCTGGGGGGGGGCCTCTTGAGGCCCGCCTCTGTATGGAGGGTAAGTGGAGAACGGCATCAGCAACTCTTGGTTGTTAGAACTCTATGCTTTGATTTTAAGAAAGTGATATATGCTTAATTCGTTTATATGCTCACGACATATATTATGTTGCATCCATGTGTCTCACGCACAATGCACCACAACCTCACTAAGTTGGACAATCAACTTACGCGTTCCTTTTATCAATCTTTTCAGATGCAGGAGTCTCGGGTTTTGATGGTTGAGTCGCCGTGTTAGTTTTCCGGGATCCAGTCGGTCGTTGAGGGATTATTCCCTTTTTCTCTTTTGCTTTCGCTACTTTGTCACTTTTGTTGTCACCTTGATATAAGGTTGAACAAGGTATTTTGAATATTGTGTTTATGAATTCCGTAGGCTTGCGGGGTTACCCGTATGACAGTATATTTGGCCTTTTCCGTTTATAACGAAGCTACCAGATATCTTGAATTTTTAATATGGTTTTATCGCATGCTTTAATTATGTCATCATGTTTAAAAAAAAAATTCAGCAACTCTGATGGGTTATCCCGCGCCGGGCGATCCCAAACTCGGGGATGGGCCACGTTGGACCCAACCCGGGAGCGGGGCGTTACAGCGAAAAACCCTATATCTGAAATTTCAAACTCGGTCGCCATATCTCCCCCATTACTCGATGAAATTTAATAAAGTTGGTATCTATGAACTCGTCTTGATCAGAGGAACAAAATTCTCAAATTAATTTTGGAAAATAGACAATTGTAGTGTTTTAGGGGTAGGAGGGGGTGTCCTTGTAATATAGTTTTGGTTGAGTGGGTATCTTCGTAATATTTGAAACAAGTGGGTATATCCTGTTATTAAGATAATAGTCAGGGAGTGTCTATGTAAATTTTCCAATAACATATATTAAATTTGTATTTTTTATGGATAGAATTACTTATAATTTGCGGAAGCTTCATCAATATAGTGAACTTTATTGTTGAAAAAGCACACCTGAGTCATTCAATAGATATTTTAGGAGCAAATTAGATTTATTGTGAAATTACATATATATGCAACCACAAACTGTGTCAGAATTATTTTTCCCGACTTGCCATTGCAAACTTTATTTTTTTCTCTTGTTTCTATAACCAACTCCAATCTTAGTCCACATTTCAATCTATGTTTGCCATTCACGATGACTGACAACACATCATCTAGTAACGTCTTGCAAAATCTTACTGGTAAGTGGTAACCATCTTCTCGAGTTAGACCTTAATGTGATTCCTGAAGAGGAAAACATGTCTTCGAAAGATGTTGATGTTAGGCATGATTCTCTTAAAGCATGTATTTGACATTCTTGAATTGGAGGTTAGTCTCAGAAAATTCCAAGTCTATTATAGAGACTATGACTTAAGTATATATATTATATTGGAGGATTTAAGTTATAGCTAATAGACTAAAAAGTCCGTAGTGAGTTAAAGTTGGGATCTTTAATTAAACACTACTAGTACGGCCTACAAAACATTTACAATGTAGTAATTTTGATCCGAATTATTGATGTAGAGACATCGAAGGTGGAGGTACTTTGTGTAATTCGATTACATAGGGCTGGACCATACATGATCTAGAATCATAAATAAGATACCGTTGATATCATGGTTCTAGAACATGTCAACTGATGATCATATGCGAATTGATCTAAATCATGAGTAGGCATAAACTCCTGTTTATGTTAACGAGTTATTTTGACTCATATGTAATGGCCCGTAACCATGTTGAGCCTAAAACTTATGTCTTGAATATCCGCTAAGATAAATGGCTGGGAATGTGTTTTACAGATATAGAATCCAACCCTTCTTGCGAGAAGCTGGAATATTGATTCCCTTAAGTGTTAGTTCTGGAACTAAACAGTAGAGCGCTCTGATCTATGAATAAGTTCATGAATCAAACTGTTTATTAGAGAACTAATGGAACTTAAGGATAAAGAAGTAATTAGATGGGCAAAATGGTAATTACGCCTACCTCTAATTACGAATCAATTATTGGAGGATCGAATTACATGTAGTGATTATATCAATGGACTATCTTGATCTTTTGAGTAAAATATATTGTAATGACAAGAGTGCAATTCCAAGTCATTAGTGGAGTCACTTGGAATTAATAGATCGAATTAATTATATTAAAGAGTTTAATAAATTATTCGATATATTGGAGTTTGATGTTACATGTCCATAGGTCCTCAACCACGTCTCCTGTTAATCTACATTTGAACTTAAGAAATTAGAACGAATTCATTCACGCTGCTTTTTGGAAATAGTTTCTCAAAATAGAAACTCCGAATTAATTAGTTGGTATTTAATTAACTAATTCAGAATTAGTTAATTAAAAAAAATCACGATTAATTATACTAGATTTAATTATGGTATTGAATCTAATGAAAATTGAATACTAGATTCAAGAAAAAGGAAACATTGGCATTTATGGAACTTCTAGTTGTAGAAATTCATTATTTACTTTGTAAATATTTATGATATATTTATATATGTAATTTTTGAAATTATATATATATATATATATATATACATATATATATATATATATGTATGTTTTAATTACTTACAAAAGTAGTATTTAATTAATAACTCTCTTGATGTAAGAGAGGGCAGATTTATTTTCCTAGTAGAAATCTTAAAGTCATGGTAGCAGTTTAACTCTTTCCATAACTATCTATATATACATATAAGATATAGATCTTAGATGAGATATATTATTGATTTGTAAATTCATTAAGATTACACTCAACAAAAAGAAGAAAAAGTTCTTCAACCCTAAACATACAAAAGTCATCTCTTTTTCTAGAAACAAAAAGAGATTTCTGATCTTGAAACTCTTGATTTCTAAAACGTGAAAGAATGTTCGATTCTCTTAAGTTGGTGCCCACACACCTAGTAGAAGGAGAACGTGGTTGATATCAATGGTGAAAAAGATCAAAGCCGTTTGTTTATCAAAGTCTAGAAAAGCATGAAGTCAAAAATTCAACCAAAAGAACGAAGGACTGTAAGTTTTCTATTTCTTTCTTATGCATAATTAAAATAATTATCGTTTATGGGATCCTCGTTTTTTTATGTTAGTTATTTTCGAAATATACTATGAACATAAAACCCACCAAAATTCCGTAATTGGGTCGAATTAGTTCGATCATGTTTACTCATCGGGTCGAATAGTTCGGATCCGATTCGGTAAAACTCCAACAATTGATATTAGAGCGGTCCATAAATGATTTTATTTTAGTTGATTGT
Source organism: Penstemon eatonii (assembly GCA_038501285.1). NCBI lineage: Eukaryota > Viridiplantae > Streptophyta > Magnoliopsida > Lamiales > Plantaginaceae > Penstemon > Penstemon eatonii. The sequence goes on along the minus strand of CM076710.1, from coordinate 31,761,785 downwards.
GGGTATATACATATATAAATTGTTTAAATATTGAATGGATAGATGAAACCAAAAAAAAAAAAAATGGATAGATGTGTTTTTATTTATGGGTTGAACTTGGTGTTTTTGGGTTAGGATCTTTTACTCGTTATTTTTATTCCAAGATCCATTGTACGCCAATATTTTTTTTGGCATAGGAATTTTGTAATAACTTGATTATTTGAAGAATTCGAGAGACCCGGAGAAGACGATGCAAGGAAAAGTAGGCTAATCTTTGATTTGTTTCTTGGAAGTTGCGCCGAAACAAAACTTCCCTAAGTACTACAATTTTGGTTGAAGTTTCGTGTTCCAGCCAACATATTTGAAGGCTTTAAATAATTTGTTGCTGTGAATTATAGTTCGTTGCGTGCCCAGGTCATGGATAAATTAAAAGTCAAATATTTATTTTATGAAATAAATTTGGGCTTTATTTATTTTGACTTATTGTGGGTTTTGATTTAAGTTCAGAACTTAATCAAAATTATTTGATTCGGGTCATTATCACAATTTTGATTTTGGGTCTTCAACTTAACCAAAATTGTTTGATTTGGACCATTAGCACAATTTTGAATTATGGGTCTTAGAATTAAGTTTAGAACTTAATCAAAATCGTTTGAGCTTGGTCGACTTTGCCATATGGATTTGATGGAGAAAATTATAAGAATGAGCTTGGAGATGAAGATCTGTAAAGAAAGCTAATTTTGTAATAGTTAGGTCCCTTTTTTTATTTTCTTCTGAGTTGTAATTCTCATGGGTTGTAATTTTAGAAATACCCAAAAGCACCCGACCTGTCTTTTTGATTTATGCTTCTGTTATGATTGATAGCATGTTCATGCATATTACATATCATTCATGATACCCACAATCGTTTTATTATGTCAATGCATAACATATAGATTTATATTTGATATATATATGTTTTTATGCATGTACGTATAATTGTTTTATGAAAACAATTTTTTTTTTAAATAATGAATTAGTTTAAGTGTTAAACTTATGAGCATTATTTAAAATTAGGTGATTCTTGAGTTTGGTAAAAATTAATAAGGGTTCACCTAAAAGTTAGCATAGTTAGAATGTCTAAAGAACCGAAGTCTAATTTGATTGGATAATTATTAATTTTAGGTCTCGTCTCAACTTAGATAGTCTAAGATCACCTAATGTCCAATTAGATTGGAAGATAATCTACATAATAAATTAGACCCAATTAGATTGGATTTTAATCCTAAATTAGCTTAGAGATTAAAAATCTAGTGATGTTTATGTAGATTATTAAAGGGTAATTTACATAGACACCCCCTGAATATTACCCTAATTACAAGAAATTACCCTCCTGTTTGAAATATTACAAAAACACCTCCTTGAGGGGTGTATTTGTAATAATTTTAGGGGATGTATTGGTAATATATTTTATGTAACAAGGGGGTGTCCTTGTAATACAATTTTTGGTTGAGGGGGTGTTTTTGTAATATTTCAAACAGGAGGGTAATTTCTTGTAATTTGGGTAATAGTCAGGGGGTGCCTATGTAAATTTCCCATTATTAAAACGTAAATATTTATTAGATAAAACAAATGTTTTAAAATTATTGAGTGGGAGAAGGATATATATCGATACATCCTACGGTCTCTATTGTTAGTTTAATAAAGTGAGATTTAGGTAGCGCCTCGCGATGCCTAGATTGTATCCTCCCTACGGAAGGTGTCTAACCTATATCAATAACAAGATTAAACTTTCTTGAGATATGATTTATTGATGTATTTTAGCTTGATCTACCCTACGGTGACAAATCTAAGTTAAGTCATAAAATCTAAAACAATAGGTTACACTCATAAACATGTATTTAAGTTAGTTGAATACATGTTAGCCAAATAATGCGGTAATTAATAGTGAAAGATGAATATGAGATACTTTAGTTCACTTATTAATTTGAGATTGTCTCGAACTTAATTTAGTATTAATATGATCGACCCTACGGCAACATATTAGTAGCTAAATTATTCTATCGCGGATTTGCTTTATGTGTTTTTCTTAAGAGTTGCATTCATGCATCTCGTTTACTATTCCGAAATATGATGTTTATTATGAATATATGATCGACTTTTTATTTATTTATTTATTCAACAATTATGTCTATTATAAACTCATTTGTTGGTTTACTCTCGAATGAAAAACTAACTGGGGAACGCAATTACGTTAATTGAAAATCCAATATTAGCATACGAATGATTTGTGAGAATCAAGAGTTCGTTCTCATAGAGGATTGTCCTCCAGAACCTCTCTTTGGTGCTTCTCGTAACGTATGAGATATAAATGATAGTTGGATTCGAACCAACAACAAGGTGCGTTGCTACATGCTTGCTTCCATGAACGCTATTCTTAAGAAGAAACATTAGTACATGGAGAACTCATACTAGTTATGAGAATCTCTACAAGTCATGTTTAGCAAACCTTCTGAACAAAGTCGACTTGAATGTCCTCGTAGATTCATGAAGGCTAAGTTTAAGGACACTTCGCTAAGAGATTATGTATTTGACATAATCAAAATTATGCACAAGGCGGCTATAAAAGAGGTCACCATTGAAGAGATGACTCAAATTAGTGTAATTATGGGGTCATTCATGCCAAACTTTTCTGCGTTCACATCCAACTATATTGAGAATAAGTTGGTTTATAGCATGACTAAATTGCTGAAACTAATTGCAGATTTTTGAAGCCATATTTAAACATAAGGCTAAAAAGTATGAGGCAAACATTGTCAAGCAAAGTTCGTCTTCATCTACTGTTAAGAACAAAAAGAGGAAGAGGGCGAAAGTTGGGTCAGAGTCAAGACACAAGAAAGCTATGAGCATCCTAAGGCAAGTGAAATAAGAACATCTCCATGAACAAAATCCATAAGAGAAAATGTTTTCATTATGGAGTTCATGTTCATTGAAAGAGAAACCATAAAAGGTATATCTGTGATAAGAAGATCAAAATGAAAAGGTAAATTTGATTTACTGGTTTTTAGAAACTTATTAATGGAAAATAATTTGTCATTCTGAATATTTAATTAAGAGGCCTCTAGTCGCATTTGTTCTTCTTTAGATGTTTAGTTCTTCAAAGGGACTTGCCAAAGGACATATCACAATGAATGATGGGATATGGACAATCATTTTTGTAAAGACCATATAAACAGTTCGCTTAGAATTTAGGAATAGATTCATTGTTTTGAACAATGTATACTTTATTCTTAAACTTTGTTAGAAATTTGATTTCTCAATTATGATTGCATGAATAAGATAGTTATTTCACTTTTTCTGATAATATAAAAATTGTTATTTCAGAAAATATTTATCATGCAAACATAGAACATGGGCTATTTTATAAATGTCTGAAAATGATCGATAAATAATTTATGAATTATTTTAGGTAGCAAATTATTGATCAATCATACGTTCTAAAACTTCTAAGAGTGGTAACATATATTTTTGACATCTAAGGTTAGTACTTATTAACCTTGATAGGATAAACATGCTAGCAAATGAATGTCCTTTAAGAGAGTTGAAAGTCAACATTTTTCATGTTTATCTAAAGCAAAAGAAATCTGAATCTTCTGAAAGATTAAAGAATTCCTAGAGATGTTGAAAAATATTTAGGTAAATCACTCAAAACTCTTTGATAGGATCAAGGAAAAGAATACTTAGATTACGAATTCAAGGACTACTCGCTGGAGCATGGAATTCAATCCAACTCACAGCACCTGAAACTCTTCAATTGAAGTTTCTTAGAAATGGTTAGATCAATAATGAACTATACTCCTCGTTACCAGTGTCTTTCTTGTGATAAGCACAAAAACCACAATCTTCATTTTGAATGTAACAACAAACAAGTCAATCCATAAGACTCCCATAGAGTTGTGGAATGATTGTAAAGTTAGTTTACAACACTTTCACTTATGTGAGTGTCTGGCACACGTGTTGAAAGGAATGACTGAAAAGTTAAAACTGTGGTCTGAATTGTGTCTAATTCTAGGCAATCTATTCGAAACTGGAGGAGGTTTCATAGCATTCAAGATAAAAGAGAATTCGTATCGATGAATATCACTTTTATTAAGGAATGCTAGATAACAAACTTTAAACCTCAAAGTTAAATAATATTAGAAGAAATTTAAGCTGATGAGATCAGCACACCTCAGCTAACTTCTAATGAATTACATCAACGAAAGACCATAATCCTGATTAGAACATCTTGGTACCTCGTCGTAGGGGGAGGGTAGTTAGACTACTCACCTACTACGAGCATGATCCGAAGTACCTCTAGTAGTGTACGACACAAATCAAGATGATTCATTGTCATACAAGCATCCAATGAAGGATTCTAATAAGGAAAAACGGCAATGTGCGATGAATCCTATAATATCTTGAAAATTTGTAGATCCAAATGATGAGATCAAATATATTTGATATAATTGGATCTATAAGAATAAGAGAGGTATGAACAAGAAAGTATAGACTTTCAAAAGGTTAGGCTGATAGCAAAGTGGTTATACTTAAAAAGAGGGAGTTGACTATGAAGAAACTTTCTCACATGTTACGAAGCTTAATTCCATATACATAACCTCTTATCCATCACATCCAAAATTTATTATATGATATGAAAATTGGATGTGAAGATAGTATTCCGAATAGCTTTATTAAGGAGAGCATGTATAAGATGTAACCGGAAGGGTTCACTGATCAAGGCCAAGAGCAGAAAGTTTGTTAGCTGCAAAGTCCATTTGTAGACTTAAGCAAGCATGTAAATCCTGAAATCTAAGGTTTGATGAAACATTCAAAGCCCATTGATTTGAGGAAAACAATTGATGGACCTTGTGTATACAAGTATACCAAAGAAAAGAAAGTGATTTTCTTAGTAGTTTATATTGATGATGTCTATCTCATTGGGAATGACATATGATATCATATATCGTTAAAAACGATCAGTTCGGGCGAAAGATATTCTCAAAGATCTTAGGAAGAACAATGTAATATATGTTCGTGTATTTAGGTGGAGACCTAAACCTTGAATGATAATTGATTTTGACTCTTAGTCAAAGAAAGTCGAAAGTCGACATCATGATGGTATAGTTGTTATTTGAAACATCTGATAGAATAGTGCCCAGCAAGCTAATATTAATTAGCTTGTTGGAAAACTATTTTCTTATGGTTTATAATTAATACGCCTGTTTATTTATAGTATGTAAATTAAACAATGGCCAACTTCATCTCTCGCGAACTTATCTAAGCGATTGGATGAAATCCTGAGGTCACATTAGACTATGGGACGATTCACTTCAGTATTGAGTGCAATCATGAAACAGTCTCTAAGGTCGTGATCTTAAAACACGTTCCAAGTCATAGATTCCGAACGAGACGGGGTATCGAAGGAATCGCTAAGACTTGTACGATTATGCATGATTCACATGGAGTGAATTTATAGCGTTTCATGAGCAAGGCATTTGAGGCCAGTGCATATGAGTAGGTGGTTCGATAGAGGATCGAATGCATCGAACGACCCGAACAGAGAAACCCATTGTGGAAGCGCATGACGCATATCGGTGATGGGATGTTTCTCAAGGCTTATAATAGTGTACGATTTAGTCCTAAGACTTGAGGTGCTAGGGCGAATTCAGTACATGAGTGTGCGTTCTTAGATTTAGGTACTAGTCACGTAGCCTGTCTATAAAGTGCCTAAGTTGGGTGCGTACAGTTGTGTACGCGAGTGGTTAGTACTAAGAAATGATCTATCGACTCATCCTGATAAGGTGGGAGAATTTCATGTACGTTCTTAGATAATATGTTCCAAGAAATTCATTGCCATGGTCAGTGACGGATTTGGAAAGGGGTTTTCAAATTTAGCAGTCACACTGGAATTATTATCCAGAATTAGAAAGTACAGAATCGAGATAATTAGAGGTGCCGATCAATTCACACACCCTAGGTCTCGATCGGGAAATTAGTCTTTAGAAGGACCGTATGTACATGGCATTTATAAGAGGTGAGGTTCACAAATATCAATTCACCTTTAATTGGGCTTCATGGGCTTGTGGCTAGACATCGACCATGAAGTGTGGGTACTTCTGAAATAATAAGAAAATTAATTCTGGAGTGGTCAATTAAAAGTGTTCAATTGATCGAAGCATTTAATTGCTCGTTAATTAAATCACGAAAGTCGTGGGCCTGCTGCCAATTGATGGTGAACCCAGAGGGTCACACACAATACAGTTGGACAGTGACAGTCATAAAAGGAAATGATTGATTTAAATATGTTAAATCAAAGTTATTGAATTAAGGTATTAATTCAAGTGGGAGAATATTAATTAGATATTTAATTGATTAATGTCTAATTAATTAATTAGAATTATCTGATTAATTATGAAATTAATTAAAGTGGTTAATTAATAAAGTTGGAAGATTAAATAATTACCCAATTTTCGGATTGGATAATTATGGCACAAGGGTCGATTTTTGATTGGCATGTATTAGGCTAGGGGGCGATTTTGGATATGTAAAAATGGAAGAGTTTTGTTTCTTGCAAAACAAGGAAGAGAAGAGATTTATCAAATCTTTTATTCCTAAGTTGATTAGGAATAGGATTTTATAAAGATGGGAAGAAGATATCTCATAAGAGAAGGACTCTTCTCTTATAAATACTTCTTCACATCTCTTCATAAAGAACTAGAGAATGAATTTTTGAGGAGAAAACAATTTTTCATAACACAAGAAAGAAAGTAGAAATATGAAAATTGCACAAGGTTTTATTAACTCCAAAATCGCCCCAACCTAGCTCGGCCAACACTGGCCGAACCCAGCCTAGGACGATTCCAATTGGTCGAACCTGATCCAGACGCATAAGCCCTGTGACTCAGTCATCTTCCATCCGATCTCCTATGCCAGATCCAGATCTAAGTCCTGATCAAGATCTGCACGTTCCTTTACTGACAGCCTTCAAGATCTAGTTCGTAGCCTGCGACTTGGAGGTGTCCCTACAATCCAATTGGTGTGGAACAACTTTGGAGGTGAGACAATTGGATTACTGCGTTGTGAATCAAACATGAAGTCCGGAGGTAACCACCACCGAGCTGTGGTGAAGTAAAATCGCATATCACCCCCTACATTGTTTTAATTACCGTTTGATTCAACCTTTTCGTATATATAAATATGGAGACAGATTTATGGGACTGATGGTTGCCTCGAAAATTTTAAACTTCCGCACTTTTGTTGTTCTGACAATCGAGGTATCCCAACAGTGGTATCAGAGTCAACTCCATAATTATTATTCGAAAAGGCCTGAACATAATAGTGTGTTTACATATATGCGTGATTATATGTATGAATACGTGTGATTATTATGTTCTGTTACTTTATTCTTACTTGTTATGACTAGATCTATGATTGGGTAAAACTGCTTTTCGGATCTGTGAGAAATTTATAGTTTTTCGAAACTCCAAGACTTTTTGTGCTAAAATTCGCTAAACATAAAATTAGGACTGAAAATTCAATTTTCTATTTCTGGAAGTTTTGAAAAAATCTGGACTGTTTTGAATTCTGGTCGATTAGTAATTTTGGGTTGTTTTTGCAATTTCCGAAAATTAAAGGACTATTTTGTAATTTCTGAAAGTTCAGGGGTCTGTTTGCAAAATTTGAAAATTTTTTGGATTCAAAATTTTATTTTCTGTTCCTCTGTCCGAAACTGTTTTGGGGGTGTTTTTGTAACTTTTCAAAACTTTTGGGTTAAAAGTGCAATTTTTGAAAGTTAAGAGGCCGAACTGCAATTTTCAAAAGTTGAAAAATTCGAATTTGTTTTTATGCAGGAAACTTGTTTTGGTTACCTGATAATTTATTTTGTCATAATTAGTAGTGACTAAAAAGTAAGAATCATAGAAAGTTTATTTTTAAATGGAGTTTTAAGAATAAGAAAGAAATACGTAAAAGGACATTTTCTTGTTTCTTGCTCTACGTGAACTGTTTACGAGGTTTTCGATCGCGCCGAGCCTTGACCTTAGGTTAGATGTGATTTGTTTAATTTATCGTTTGCTTTTTATTGGGCCTGCGAGCCTAAAGTTGTTTTTTGGGCCACTTTGAGCCTTTGTAATAGATTAGGGCTTTTACTGTCTTATTAGTTTAGAATGGAGGCCCGTTTAAAAGCAAGTGGGAGCCCAAGAAGAGTGGAAGGCCATGTATGCATGGTTATATATGTAATAGCCTAGGTCCTCTGAGAACCCTTTAGATTGACCAATTGGGCCAACATCATGGCTCGATGATGGCCCGCATAGGAGGCTTCCGATCGAAAACATATTGTGGTAGCATGCATGCTACGCTTGTATGATTTTAATTTATTTGTCGATTTATGATTGCTTGTGTGATGCGCGCGAGAATCTATATCGTAAATAAAAGATAAAGCATAATTAAAGAGGTTAGATCTCGAGGAGAGTTTATTCAAACTTTCAAAATCGAAAATTCCCTCTTGAATAAATATTAAGTCATATTGGGTTAACTATAAAATGAGGTTATATAAATCCAAGCCTTCCATTAATAGGAACTAGTGTATGTTGTCTACTTATCGATAAAGGTGATCCAGAGTCTGGCACCCGAGTCGAAGAAAGGGACAATACACAAAATTCCTTGATTCTTGTTTTCTTTAAAAATTCGACAAGGGTGGGGACTGGTCGGGACGTGAAAATCGACCGATAACCAGTTACGGGGATTTCATGACTGGGCCTGTTGCTCATCATGATTAATGGGTTAGACATAACGAGTAGTAACATTTATGATGTAGCAGTGCTAGAAAATGCGAAAACCGAGGCGAAATAACTTGAAGGTTGTGTAGGGATACAATTGGTAAAAGTATACCTACCTAGGGAAATAATTGTATGGCCACGAGTCGTGGGTGCAATTAATGGTTGCTAGGACGTCAAGACCTACTAGGAAATAAAATTTCCCGAAACTAGAAAAATGTTATTGTTTCGATAAAAATAGTGGGAGAACTTTTTTGATAAAAAGTCAAAATTTCGTTAATTATAAGTATTATTTTTAAACCTGTCTGCTTACTGTTGTCTGATTAATTGTTTAGCCATTCAAAATCCACAACCATGTTCAAACGAACCTTGGTACGCATCAGAAGCGAATCGACTTTGACGAATATCGTATGTAATTCACTCCACGAGACGAGCATGGCTAGGTTTAACAATGTTTGGGAATATTGTTCTTACCTAACCAAGATAATGAATCGAATCAAAAAGCTAGGCGTTGTTTGACTCTTGAAGATGAGATAGAAATTACTCTCAATGGCTTGTCCGACACCTTCACTCATTTTATGCAACATTGTATTATTCCGTGCGATGGAATGAAAACAAAAGACTTGCATAAGTTGTTAGACAAATATGAGGAAGCCCATTTACAAGGACTAGGTCTGAGTGAATGGAATTGCCCCCTGTGTAAGCACGATAAGAAATTAAGGAAGCTTGCTGGAAAGAAATTCCTGAACAGACTTAACAACGGTATGACATAGTTATACACCTGTTAATTCGTTTGATGTAAGACATCTCATGAACCCTCATATCTGTAAAAGTGTTTGCAGGTGATGATGGTGTTCCCTCGTTCCCTAAAAGGAGGAAATTTCTTGGAAGGAAAATGCGAGAAGTGCAAAGAGAAATGAGGGAAAGTTGCTTCGGGGATTGGGTCAAGGACTATCTGGACCTATACATTATCTATCAAAAGGAGTTTAATTAGTTTTTCGTATTAGCACAAGTTTTTAGGTTTATTTGTTTTTGAGTTTCATTTCGAATTTTTGTACAAGACATTATTGCTTTACCATTATGAATGGAATCTATTTTATTAAAGCTATTTAACTTTGTACAAATATTGATGCTTTGTAGCATAAAAGTAAAACAATGATAAACAATCAAAAACTTTGAAAGCTATATGCTGAATCGAAAAGGAGTAGAACAAACAAGATAATCGTCCACACTTGAAATGTTTATTTTGGACATTCTTCCCAAAGAAATATTCGAAAGGAAGTTTTCATTTAAAGCTCTTGAAACATAGAACTTAGATGAACTCGTAACTTTCAAATCTTGTCGCAAAGGAATAATAACCGAAATAAGGATTGCTAGGCATTCCAAACCATTTCAACCGAATGGATTTAATCCATAAGGACAAACATGGAGAACTAAAAGCACTAGTTCATAAGGACATTACTTCATATATACTTACGATTATTTTAATCGTCCAAGTGTATGTGTACTTTGTGAAGTACAATTCTAAAACTATTGATTTATTCAACAGAAGTTTTGGAAATGAAGTAACTAAGTGCATTATGTGGAAAGCATTTTGATCTAATCAAACTTGCCGAAACATAAGCAATTAATTCCTTGATTATCTAAAAAGGAGAATAGAATTCTCACGCAGCAAATCAAAGAAGGAATCGAACTTTGATGAAACTTAGTTCTTTTCACGAATGTGATTTAGCTGAACTTCCTTTATTCACATTAGGGGATAGCCTCCCCTGACTTTTCAAAGGTACTTAGACTAGTATTTTTAAATTAAGTCCTTACACCGCCGTATCATTTATGACATGGCAAAATACCCTTGTACTAAAATTGGATAGTAGATCCGATTCGTACAAAATTTGTGGGGTATCCAACGATGTTGGTCCAAAGTGGTCAGATGAGGTCTAGAGGGGGGGGGGGTGAATAGACCTCTTCAAATTTTTATACTTAAAAAGTTTTACTCAACTGTCAGCAGACTAAGCTGTTGAAGGTCAGTAAGCTGACTAGGCTGGTAAGTGAACAAATCTTTGAATCAGCACAGTTAACTACTTCTCTTTGAACTACTTAGTTGATTTCAGTAAAATCAACTTTTAAAAGCAAGGTACTTGCAGCGGATTTAAAACAGTGTTTTTCACAAGTAAACTTACAACAATTAGAAAGATTTATCCCCAGTTTTAACAAACTCTTTTCACAAAATCTGTCAACAGTCCTGTTAAAGTGTTTTATGCAATCTGAAAATATGCAAGGAAAAATGCAAAGTAAAACACACATAATTTTTATAGTGGATGTATGGATTTAAATCCTTTAGTCCACTCTTCCAAGTCACTTAGATCTTGGGTTATACTATAAAACACACAGTAATCAGTATACAATGCTTGCGTCGAACAACAAATGAAACGACCACAAGTGCACAATAGGAAATCACAAAGAAGACCTATTCTACAGAGTTTTATCACTCACAAAGATGGATAAACACTCCTCACAACACTCTTTCTAACACAGATTCACTCAGAAAGTGTTTTCTCTTTGCTTCATCTGGCTTCTGTCAACAAATGACTTCGGCAGACGAGTGAGATGTTCTTGAGACTTAAAGAATTCTGCTTCAGAATTTTTCTCAAAGATGTGTTGTTCACTTTCTTCATCGTCTCTTGAACTATTTATACTCGCAGGTTTGAAAAATGTCCGTTGAAGAGAGACAAAATTCAAATTCCTCGGGTACTGGTCCTTAATTTCCACGAACGGCTCTCTGCACAGTGACAGTACTGCAGACTGTACTTTCTGTAAGACTGCATTTAATGCACCTAGCTGATACGAGGTATTTCTTCAATCATTTGTCATTAATACCCTCGGTCTTCAGCATTTATTACTCCAAGTGCATTTATTACCGTTGGGGAGACTTCCGGAACCTTTCCACTTGGCTTATGAGAACACAATTCGGTTGATGAACAGAGCTGATCCCAAACTTGAACAAATCTGATTTGAGTCGGCTGATCTTCACCAATCTGATTTCTTCCTTCAGCAGATCAGTAGTCTTCTGGACCTTGAATCTTTGACCCTTCTGATTTGTCTTCTCATTTGGTAAAAATTCTTCTAAGGGTTTTAACTAAGAGTTCCATACTTAGCTGATCTTGATGTTTTGGAAATCATCAAAACCTCCCTTAAATTCTTTGTCTTCAATACACTCTATCTTCATCTTCATCCAACAATTTCCCCCTTTTTGATGATGACAAAACTTCAGCTAAGTACCTATTACCTATACTAAAGTTTTAATCCTCAAAATTTCTGAGATAGAAATTGTATGTTGGAATAAAAACTTGAACTTTTATTAATGATTGAAAGTGATTAAAAGTTACAAGCTTTTATCAGATGAGATAACTGAAAAAGTAAAGTGAACTGATACAGCAGTCTATACTAATCATCAGCTTATTCATTAACTTCTTCTTCAACATCCTCATACTCATATTCAGATTCATCATCTTCTTCCTCTTCATCATTTGCATCATCAGTAAGCAGATTTGCCTTAGCAGCTTTCATCTTTGCTTCTCTTTCTGCTTCAGCTTCAGCTTCTTTAATCCTCCTTTCGATGCGTTCTACATTTTTGTACTTGACAAATGGATCAAGTTGCTCTTCAGGTGTGTCCTTAGATGCAGCTAATTCTTTGTCAGACTTGACTGGTTCCTTAGGTTCTTCTTCTTCTTCAGCAGCTTGTTCATCAGTTTCCTTGTTGTATGCTTCTCCATATCCTTCAGCTTTTTCTTCAAGTACTTGTTGCTCTGGCTCTTTTGGTTCCTCTTGAGCAGTAGCAGAGTCTCCTTAAGTACTTTGAACAGTTGACTCTTCCCTTTTCTCTTCCCCCTTTTTGTCATCATCAGCAGGGTTATCAGTAGGGTTGAGCTCAACAGCTTGGATTTGGGCAGCAGCGCATAAGTTTCTGATGTTTTGATCCATTAAGTCTTGTCTTGTACTTAGATGATTCAGAGTAGAATTGATGGTTCCAGTTAGATCATTGACGCAGTCAACATTGAGTTGTAAAGTAGATATTTCTTGATGGACTTTATTGGCAGTGGTTTGAACTTCTGCAACTAATAACAGATTCTTTGCAGTCTCTTCATTACTAACTTTGATGAATGTGTCAGTCATATGAGCAATAGTGTCTTCACTTCTCTTAAAAACAGCATGAAGATGACCAACATCAGCTTTGACATCTTCAATGTTTCTGTTCATGTCCAGAATGCTTTTGGTCAGCATAAGAGAATTGTCTTGTGGCATTGGGAAGTTGTCAATGGCATCCTTGACCATTCTTGCATTTTCTTCATGCATTTGCTTCATCAGCATCATATTCCTCTCTTCCATTTCCTTAAGTGAATTTTCAAGCATCAGCTGGAAGGATTCCATCAACGACGAGTGCAAATCAGCTGTTGGAATAGAGGGTGATGCAGTCTGATCTTCTTCTTGGTGGACAGGAGCGTCTTTTAGAGCAGGTTCTTCTTCAGTCGTCTCTTTAGCTTTCCACTCAATAGCTAAAGACTTTTCATCAGCAGCATGTTCTTTGACTTCTTCAAAGATCTTAGTAACAATAGTTCCATCTTCAGTGATAACAATTGTCTGGCAGATTGTTTTTATAACAGGCAGACTACTGGCAGCAGGTGTTTTCACTTTAGGTAACTGTTGGTACTCTTTCATTTCTGAGCCAAAAGTAATCTGATGTACACTAGGTAGAGTAGACAGATCACTTGGAGATCCTTGTTCATATCTTGAACGCTCAGCCCATTTCTCCAAGGCAGTGTAAACAGCAATTTGCACAGCTCTCTTTATAGGATCATCTTCTTTTCTTCTCTTGGATGGCAATGCATCAGAGATGATTTTGGCTTCTGCAGCAGCAAATTCTCGTGCATAGGAATGCATAACATCTCTTACATAATCAGCATCCAGGGCTTTGTTGACTGAAGTAGTCTGCAACCAGCTGAGGACCCATTTCTCCTCATTTGCAAACTCCTTCCAGCTCTGGAGCTCTTCAACAAATTTATTCATCATGTAATCCCTCCATTTTGTATATCTCTCATTTTCTTGGATAAACAGGGTTTTACGCTGCAGCTTTTTGTAAATGTAAGCCAGGGCAGCTTCGAATCTTTTGAAAACAGAAGTTTCAGCATTTATGATTTCAAAAGCTCTTTTCACTTCAAACTTTTTCTTTTCTGGTCTCATGCCAGGAGCCAGGATCAGCTTGGCATTCATTGATTCGCCAATCTTGATGCCACCAGTTCTGTTTGGACCATGAGAGTCCTTCTTGCTTAGCTCAAGAGCAAGTGCCAATTCTGCATCTTCAGCAGCTTTGCGTTCAGCAGCAGTCATTCGTCTCTTTTGCTCTTCTTTTTCAGCTGCAATTTTGCTAAGCTCAACAATTTTTGAAATTCCTGTTCGTCCCTTTTTCCTTTGCTCTGCTTCTTCTGTCTTTTTCTTGTCAGCAGCAAACACCCTCTTTCTCCTTATAAATAATTTTCTTTTTCCTTTATTATTATCAGTTGTTTGTGCTTCTTTAGTAGCAGGTTCAGGGGCAGCAGATGCAAGTGGTGCAGCTCTAACAGGATTGATGATCTGCACTTCAGGATCATCGAGAGGTTGAACTACCTCAGTTGTTGGTGCGGTGGAAGTAATCTGTTGGACAGCTTGATCAACAGCTGACTCCTTAGCAGCAGACTTTTCTTTAGCTCCAGCAGACCTCTCTGCTGATTGAGGACTTTCTCTGACTAAGTCAGAAAGTTTAGCAGGAGATGGTTCAAAAACCACCTTCCTCTTAGCAGACTTCTTTGTAGCAACCTTTTCTTTGACAGGCTTAGAAGCAGCAGTGTCTCTCAACTGGCTTCTAGTCCTTTTTGCTACTTTGTCAGCATATCTTTCTTCTGACACTGTTCTTGATGGAGAACCAGCTGATATCTCCAAAACTTCATCAGTGATCTTCTTTATAGTAGCGTCAGCAGCAGCTTGCTTTTTCTTGTCTGTTCTGGCTTGAACACCATGTTTAGCTGTTTGAACAGACGGTTTTTTCTTCTTAGTAGGAGCCTGTTCCTTGGGCTTATCAGCCTCTTCTTCATCCATTTTTCTCTTCGAACTTCCCTTAACAGCCTGATAATGGCCCATTGCCTTGGCATTGTGAATGACTTTCCCATTAGTCATACCACAACCCAAATTAAAGAACAGATGACTCAGAGTAATCCTATGATTAGTCTGTTTCTTCTTATGAAAATTAGCCAAAATATACCATACAATTTCAGCCCAATTCACCTCAAACCCATAATGAACATCTATCATCATAGCATATCTCTTCATAGTCACACTATCTAAAGAGAAAGTGCAGTTTTCAATTACTTTTGCTACCATATCAGTCATACGCTGATATTCATCCTTCAACTGTCTTTTCTTTATGTTACCAGATAGTATTTCCCCTTCGTGAGCACAGATGCTCCAAAATTCCTGTTCCTTCTCCTCAGCCATGGTTGTCAGGTCTGTTCTTCCCTGGTTGGACAGACCATATTTCTCATGGAGCAGAGGAGGGGTAATAATGATGTCTTGTCCTCCGACAGTAGCCTTGATCTCAAGCTTGTTGAAATCAACAACATCCTTGGCATTGTAATACTCCAGAATTTAATCCTTATACACCATCTCATCGTGAGCTTCCATGAAGTTCACTAGAGCTGTAGCTTTGAATTTCTCAAGGATCGCCTTTATTACGTCAGTACCAGTCTTGTGATATGTATCATAAAAGAGATACATACCCTCTGCCTTAGCTTCTTGTTGGGAAGTCATGATGATTCTGAAAAGGTTAGAGAAGCAAGAGAATTTTGCAGAAAATGTATGCAGAAATTCTTAGCGTGCTTTTGAAAATATTTGGGTGCGTAAAGAGATAGTGAGCTGATCAGATCTAGTTTTAAAGAGGTTGAGTGCATCGGTTTTCGTGTTACACGCTAACCGTGTGATATGTTTTGTGTCAGCATTGATCGTGCGGTGTCAGTTACGCATTTCAAAATTCAAAAAGCATTTGGTGTCAGGAGGGAATATGAACCGCCTTAGTTTACTAGTAAAAGCGCACTTTAGATAAAACGTTTTTAAACAACAGAGCTTTTACGTAAACGATCAGACGAGTAAAATAAATACTTATCTGATGAGACTAGTGTCCTGATGACAGATTATTACTAGTGAAAGCCAATAACTAGTAATCTTCCTCGGCTGTTTGTCAGTCCAGCTAGATAATTAATCTTCAGTCTTCAAGAATTAAGGTCTTCTCTTGAGAACATAACTTCAACTAACTTTCATTAACAAATTTCATATTTTAATCAGAAGTACCGCTAGTCTTACACGTTCCCCCTGACTTTAAGAATCCGTAAGTTAACTAGTCTGTTGAGAGTTAACCTTGAAGATAATAAGATGAGTAAGCTGATAAATTCCAGTCTTCTGTTGAGTTCCCCCTCAGCTTATGCATCTAAATTTAGTAGACCTAGTTCAGCTCTTAAAGTTGAAAACCTTGCATCACTTAGAGGTTTTGTGAAAATATCAGCGATCTGATTTTCAGTATGAACATATTCTATCATGACATTTCCTTTTTCCACATGATCTCTTATGAAGTGATGTTTGATCTCTATATGTTTAGTCCTTGAATGACTTGTAGTGTTCTGAGTAAGAGAGATTGCACTTGTATTATCACAGTAGATAGGTATCCCACTGATTTTAATGTTGTAATCTTCTAGTTGATGCTTCAACCAAAGTATTTGTGCACAGCAAGCTCCAGCAGCTATGTACTCGGCTTCAGCAATAGATATGGACACTGAAGTCTGTTTCTTACTCATCCATGAGATCAGGCGACTACCTAAAAATTGACAGGCACCTGTTGTGCTCTTCCTATCAATTTTGCAGCCAGCAAGGTCAGAATCTGAATATCCAATAAGTTCAAAGCCAGATTCTCTAGGGTACCATAATCCCAATTCTTGAGTGCCTTTAAGTTATATAAGTATCCTTTTGGCAGCTAGGAGATGGGATTCCTTAGGATTTGATTGATATCTCGCACAAACCCCAACAGAGTACATGATATCAGGTTTGCTAGCTGTTAGATATAGCAGTGACCCAATAATGCCTCTGTACTTGGTTATATCTACTGATTTGCCATCTTCATCTTTATCCAAACGAAGTCCAGTAGACATAGGAACACTAACAGTTGAGCTAGTTTCCATACCAAATTTCTTAAACAGATCCTTTGTGTATTTTGCTTGGTTAATGAATATTTCATCAGGCAACTGTCTTACTTGCAAACCAAGAAAATAATTTAGTTCACCCATCATGCTCATTTCAAACTTTTTTTGCATCAGCTTGGAGAACTTGTCACACATCTGTTGATTTGTTGAACTAAAAATAATATCGTCCACATATATTTGCACAAGCAATATATGATCCTCCCATTCAACAGTGAATAGAGTCTTATCTACCTTACATTTACGAAATCCTTTAATTAAAAGAAAATCAGATAGGGTATCATACCATGCTCTTGGAGCCTGTTTCAGTCCATAGAGGGCTTTCTTCAGACGATACACCTTGTCTTCTTCCTTGTAAGCTTCAAATCCAGGTGGTTGTTCAACATAAACTTCTTCTTGCAATTCTCCATTGAGAAAAGCTGATTTCACATCCATTTGATAGACTGTAAAATTTTTATGAGCAGCATAGGCAAGAAATAGTCTGATTGCCTCTAATCTTGCCACCGGTGCAAAATTCTCATCAAAGTCAATGCCTTCTTCTTGGCAGTAACCCTTGGCCACTAATCTTGCTTTATTTATGGTGACAATACCATCTTCATTCATTTTGTTCCTGAATACCCATATAGTGCCAATTACACTTTGATGACTTGGTCTAAGAACTTGATTTTACCGAATTTCGTTAAGTTCAATCAATATTATCGGATTAGATTTGAGGGCAGATTAAGTTACTCAGGATGGTGCAATACAAGAAAAAGTAAAGTAAGAATAGTGATAATAACGTAGAATTAATGTAGAGCAAAAGCTATTTCATTAGAGTAAAGATATTACAATTACTCTTTTACAAAGTATGTAGGCGTAAGCCTTATTCTTGTGTGTGTAATACAATGTTGATCTAGGTATTTATAAGATATAAACCCTAAGCATACAAGGAAACATAATCCTACTAGGACTCGGCATATTTGTCCTTCTTGAGTCCGGATTGTAGTCTGGTCATCGAGGAAAATCGTCTCTGATCGGGTCGATAGATGATCCCGAATGAGCTTGTATGGTCGAACCGATCTGATGTCCTCGAGTCTATCCGACTATAATAAAGGGTGTAAAACAGCCCCCATCAATACTCCCCCACTTCTCGAGCATAAGTGAAGCTGAAGCTAGGAGAAATAGCTATTGCCTCAAGCTAGATGAAGGGATTTTATTATTTTGTGCTTCGGATATGCCTCATTAAAAACCTAGCTCGGAAAAACCCATTGGGATAAAAATCGAGCAAGGGAAAAAGAGTGCACATCTTAGAAAACTCAAAATAATTAATTGTTACGAATAAAGAACATCAGTAATGATGATGTTCGGAGAAGTAGATATCAATCGGAATATCCATCATCAATACTCCCCCACTTCTCAAGTGCAAGTGTAACTGAAGCTCGTAGAAGTAAACCGAGCGGAGGTGCTGATCGACCTCAAAATTGGGATGCGTCGGATATACCTCATTAAAAACCTAGCTCGGAAAAACTCTGTGGGATAAAAACCGAGCAAGAGAAAAAGAGTATATATCCATGAGAGACGCTTAATAAAATCAGATGCTTTTGAACTGGAAAGCCATTTCTTCAAAGTTGAGGGGCCCAATATGCCCTTTTATATTAAATCCTTATCGAGCAAAGAATTATATCAACATATATTACCCATACTATTATACATTTCGAGCACTGAGTTTATACCAAATGAATGGTTTTACTCAAATTTTCTTATTAAGTCTTTTTCGAGCATAGAGTCATATCAACGGATTTCACTCTTGCTTTTAGACATTTCGGAGCAAAGGGTTATAAAAGGATATTTTACTCAAACGGTTTTATTTCTTAAGTCTGTTCCGAGCCAAGAGTCGTAGCAACAACTGTCAGTCTTGGTCGAGATAATTTGGTAATAAATTCAGTTAAAAGGTTTTCTGATCGACAGTTTATGCTCGTAAAATCGAAATTTTTACCAGCTTAAGGGTTTTATCCCATTAGAGATCGTAGATTATATATCCTAGATCGAGCTTTATCGATCAGCATTTGCGTCGTATAAAGCGTTGAAGTGTACTTCAGCTTGAATCGAGCGATAATGATGATGATTGATCGAGATTGAGACGCTCCAGATTGAGATTGAAATGCTCCAGATCGATATTGATTAGGTCGAAGAATCCGACCAGGCTAAATACGAAATAGCAGCCGTCAGTACGAAACCCGCTTCTCAAGCGAAAATGTATCTGTAGCTCGGAGAAGTAAAATTATGTCTTTGATTGGTTTTATGATGTATATCGAACATGCCTCGTTAAAAACCTTGCTGGGAAAAACCCATTGGGATAAAAATTGACCAAGGGAAAAAGAGTACATATCCTTCGTGATATTTGGGTTTGTCAATGCATGGGTATTGTGTCGTATGGATCTCTGAGTATAGCATAATTTCTTCAATGGTTGAATTTGCAATTCTCCATAACCATAATCAGCAAGGAGATCGGAGCAGTTAAAAATCCCATACGGTAATTTTTCGATCCTTTTAAACCATGGTCTGAGCTTTTAATTTTGTATTTTGATTGTAAACCAATTATCGGTTTTAACCTTTTATACATCATAGATCGTAGATCGTAGATCGAAGATCGAAGATTGTAGATCGAGCTTTACCGATTGATGGTTTATGCTCATAAAATTAAACTCAATGGCTTTGTTCCTTTATCCATCATAGATCGTTGATCGCAGATCGAGCTTTATCAATCGATGGTTTATGCTTAATATGTACTTGGGGAAGTTTTACCAAATTAATGGTTTTACTCAATATTTTTCGATCAGGAGTGTATACGAAATTATTGGCTTTACTCTATATTTTTTATTTAAGAGTTTATACCAATTTTAATGGTTTTACTCGTATTTTACATAAGAGTTTATACCAAATTAATGGTTTTACTCATTTTTTTTTACATAAGAGTTTATACCAAATTAATGGTTTTACTCATTTTTTATATAAGAGTTTATACCAAATTAATGGTTTTACTCATATTTTCGATTTAAAAATTTATACCAAATTAATGGTTTTACTCTTTATTTTCGACTTTAGAGTTTATACCAAATTAATGGTTTTACTCATATTTCATTTAAGAGTTTATACCAAATTAATGGTTTTACTCATTTTTTATATAGGAGTTTATACCAAATTAATGGTTTTACTCATATTTTCGATTTAAGAATTTATATCAAATTAATGGTTTTACGCTTTATTTTCGATTTCAGAGTTTATACCAAATTAATGGTTTTACTCATATTTCATTTAAGAGTTTATACCAAATTAATGGTTATACTCATTTTTTATAAGAGTTTATACCAAATTAATGGTTTTACTCTTTAATTTTGATCATGAGATTATACCAATTTAATTGTTTTACTCAGGACCATTAATCAGGAGTATATACAAAATTACTGGTTTTACTCTTTATTTTTTATCAAGAGTTTATACCAAATTAATGGTTTTACTCTTTTATTTTGATCAAGAGTTTATACCAATTTAATGGTTTTACTCAGGACCATTAATCAGGAGTTTATACCAAATTATTGGTTTTACTCTTTATTTTTTATCAAGAGTTTATACCAAATTAATGGTTTTACTCTTTAATTTTGATCAAGAGTTTATACCAATTTAATGGTTTTACTCAGGACCATTAATCAGGAGTTTATACCAAATTATTGGTTTTACTCTCTATTTTTTATCAAGAGTTTATACAAAATTAATGGTTTTACTCTTTGATTTTGATCAAGAGTTTATACCAATTTAATGGTTTTTTGGAGATCGGTGAGTGTTTATCGAGCAGGTCAATTTTACTCAATTTAGGACTTAGGTTGTTTACCAATAATCGGCATTAACCTTTTAAGTCTGCTTTTGAAGATCGATGAGTGTTTATCGAGCGGATCGATTTTACTCAAATTTATACTTAGGTTGTTTACCAATAATTGGTTTTAACCTTTTAAGTCTTCGCTTTTGGAGATCGATGAGTGTTTATCGAGCGGATCGATTTTACTCGAATTTATACTTAGGTTGTTTACCAATAATTGGTTTTAACCTTTTAAGTCTTCGCTTTTGAAGATCTATGAGTGTTTATCGAGCGGATCGATTTTACTCAATTGTAGGACTTAGGTTGTTTACCAATAATTGGTTTTGACCTTTTTAGTCTTCGCTTTTGGAGATCGATGAGTGTTTATCGAGCAGGTCGATTTTAGTCACTGTAGGACTTAGGTTGTTTACCAATAATTGGTTTTAACCTTTTTAGTCTTCGCTTTTGGAGATCAATGAGTGTTTATCGAGCGGATCGATTTTACTCGATTTTATACTTAGGTTGTTTACCAATAATTGGTTTTAACCTTTTAAGTCTTCGCTTTTGGAGATCGATAAGTGTTTATCGAGCAAGTCGATTTTACTCACTGTAGGACTTAGGTTGTTTACCAATAATTGGTTTTAACCTTTTAAGTCTTCGCTTTTGGAGATCGATGAGTGTTTATCGAGCGGATCGATTTTACTCAATTGTAGGACTTAGGTTGTTTACCAATAATTGATTTTAACCTTTTTAGTCTTCGCTTTTGGAGATCGATGAGTGTTTATCGAGCGGATCGATTTTACTCACTGTAGGACTTAGGTTGTTTACCAATAATTGGTTTTAACATTTTAAGTCTTCGCTTTTAGAGATCGATGAGTGTTTATCGAGCGGATCGATTTTACTCAATTGTAGGACTTAGGTTGTTTACCAATAATTGGTTTTACCTTTTTAGTCTTCGCTTTTGGAGATCGATGAGTATTTATCGAGCAGGTCGATTTTACTCACTGTAGGACTTAGGTTGTTTACCAATAATTGGTTTTAACCTTTTAAGTCTTCGCTTTTGGAGATCGATGAGTGTTTATCGAGCGGATCAATTTTACTCAATTGTAGGACTTAGGTTGTTTACCAATAATTGGTTTTAACCTTTTTAGTCTTCTCTTTTGGAGATCGATGAGTGTTTATTGAGCTGGTCGATTTTACTCACTGTAGGATTTAGGTTGTTTACCAATAATTGGTTTTAACCTTTTAAGTCTTCGCTTTTGGAGAGCGATGAGTGTTTATCGAGCGGATCGATTTTACTCACTGTAGGACTTAGGTTGTTTACCAATAATTTGTTTTAACCTTTTTAAGCTGGGATTTGGTTTTATCAGTATACCAAATAAATGATCTTACTCTTTTACTCTTTCTTCAATTTCGAGCAAGTAGACAACTTAATCTCAATCAATCCATTATTATTAACTATTTCGAATAAAAGCAACCAAGAAACGACCACAATTTCAAGGCCAAGCAACCATCATTTAGAAGCCAAGCGATCAGCACTAAGTAATTCTCCATATAGCAACCAATGGAGTTAATCAAATTAATTCAAGCTACCAGCAAATCAAATAACAAGCAGCTCACTTTAAAAGATTTTCCACCAACAGGCATCTAAATCTCAATCAATCAACCAGGCAGCTCTGATATCCATTGAACCACCGAATGAAATTAAGAAAACCAGTAATATTTTACCATTGTTCTACAACAACTATCTCCAAGTAGTTCATTACAATAA
This sequence comes from Penstemon eatonii, assembly GCA_038501285.1. Classification (NCBI taxonomy): domain Eukaryota; kingdom Viridiplantae; phylum Streptophyta; class Magnoliopsida; order Lamiales; family Plantaginaceae; genus Penstemon; species Penstemon eatonii. The sequence continues at coordinate 31,739,135 of CM076710.1, read as the reverse complement.
AGTAATTGATAAAGTAAGTTACAACCACGGCCATTAATTAATTAATCTCAACTACTATGAGAAAGGCCGTAGTCAATTTGGAGTTTTTACCCCTGATTGTTTGTTGTTGATCACGATAGCTACTAGGAGAAAAGAAGATGAGCAAAATTGCCCAATTTAGTCCACTACTGTAATTTCACCGAACATCTCAATAATCCAAATATCAAATTAAGGCAAATCACCCCAGATTAAGGATTCTAATAACCATAATAATCAGTAAGGATTCGAAGGGCTTGAAATCAGATTGAAAGTTATTGCTAAATTCAGCCGAAATAGAAGCAATTACTGTGAGATCAATGTACCACACTTACTAGTTGAGGAAAAGGAGAAGAAACCATCCCGAAAATTAAACCCAAACTCGCTGGAATTCGCGGCCCGAGTTTTTTCTTGACGGCCCGAATTTGTTCTTGATGGCCCTAATCTCCGAATCATCAATTAATTATCGTAAACCGAAATTAGGCAATCAAGGAGTGATTTTCAACCAGTAGGGGGCGGAAATCTGCCAGCCCGAATTTGTTCTTGACGGCCCGAATTAAATACTCCATGAATTGACTGCAGGATTGTGAAATCGGCTTCGTAGATGATGAATAACGGATGCAAGGAGTTGAAAATTGAAAGCAATCAACTAAGATAGCCGAAAATTGGTGAATCAAAAATTGGGGATCGGTATCCTCCTCCGTCCCAATTTTAAATCTTCTGAAATCTAATTGAGTAATGCGAAATCGGAGTCTCTAATGGTGATTAAGAATTACAAGGAGCAGAATCACGAAGCCAATTTGAAGCAACATGCGGTAAATTTGAAGAATCGTGAAGAGGCTGAATTTTGTGAAACAGCAAATGTTTAATCGCATATAGAACTGGGAGAGAGGTGATCTTTTATCTTGGATTGACCATATATCGTTCGAGCAATTAACCTTGACCCTCGGTTGGCGCCCACTGATTTAACCGTATTTCGTTAAGTTCAATCAATATTATCGGATTATATTTGAGGGCAGATTAAGTTACTCATGATGGTGCAATACAAGAAAAAGTAAAGTAAGAATAGTGATAATAACGTAGAATTAATGTAGAGCAAAAGCTATTTCATTAGAGTAAAGATATTGCAATTACTCTTTTACAATGTTGATCTAGGTATTTATAAGATATAAACCCTAAGCATACAAGGAAACATAATCCTACTAGGACTCGACATATCTGTCCTTCTTGAGTCCGGATTGTAGTCTGGTCGTCGAGGAGAATCGTCTCTGATCGGGTCGATAGATGATCCCGAATGAGCTTGTATGGTCGAACCGATCTGATGTCCTCGAGTCGATCCGACTATAATAAGGGGTGTAAAACAGCCCCCATTAGAACTATGTACCAGACTTCATTCCTTTCAAATTGATTCAACTCTTCTTGCATAGCTTCAATCCAATTTGAATCACTAAGAGCTTCTTCAATTTGTTTGGGCTCTATTTGAGATAAGAAGCTGACAAACATGGCATCATTTGTAGCAGCTCTCCTTGTCTTTACTCTATCCAAAGGATCACCAATCACCAGTTCTGGTGGGTGATTCTTGAGCCATATGAGATCAGGTTGCAAATCTGAATGTTGTCCTCTGTTTTGATCTTGCAACACTACTGTTGGAGTTCCAGTAGTAGTCTGTTGAACATCAGTTGTCTGTTGAACAGTCTCTGGTCTGTCAGCTGTTTGTAACTCTTCTGTTAGACAATCAGCAGTGTGATTTTGAACAGCACTTGAGTTAGCAGCTGAGTTGAGATCAAGTAGTATGATGGGTATATACTCTTCATTTCTTTCAACACTCAATTTCTGAAAATCAGTAGACAGATTTTGATCAGTACTTTGATTCTTTTCAGAAGATTGATTTGGTTCATCAAATACTACATGAATGGATTCTTCTACGAGTAAAGTTCTTTTGTTAAAAACTCTATAAGCTTTACTGAAAGTAGAGTATCCTACAAAAACAGCTTCATCAGCCTTTTTTGCAAAAGCAGTAGGGTGATTTTTCCCATTATTTAAAACAAAGCATTTACAACCAAAAATCCTAAACTAATGAATGTTTGGCTTCCTGTTGTTCAAAACTTCATATGGAGTCTTGTTATGGTGTTTGTTGATCATGCATCTGTTTTGGGCAAAGCATGCTGTATTTGTTGCTTCTGCCCAGAATCTTTGGGGCAACTTTGCTTCAACTATCATAGTTCTGGTAGCTTCTTTTAGAGTTATGTTTCTCCTTTCAACAATTCCATTCTGTTGAGGGGTTCTGGCAGCAGAGTACTCATGGCTGATTCCTCTGACATTATAATACTCTTCAACAGTTGAGTTTGTAAATTCAGTCCCTCTATCTGATCTGATCTTTAATATCTTCATGCTCTTTTTATACTGGATCAGCTCCATCAGATTTGTAAGATGCTCCTTGGTTTCACTTTTCTTCTTAATGAAAATCACCCAAGTGTATCTTAAATAATCATCCACAACAGCTTGGCAATACTTCTTTCCACCATTGCTGATTTGATCAATGGGTCCAAATAAGTCCATATGTAGCAGCTCCAAGATCCTTCCAGATGATTGGTGCTTCTTGCTCTTGAAAGATGACTTGATTTGTTTACCCTTCTGACAGGCGTCACAAAGCTTATCTTTGCTCATGACTGTTTTTGGAATTCCTTCTACCAGATCATTCTTGATAAGTCTGTTTATGGTCTTGAAATTCACATAGTTCATTCTTTTGTGCCACAACAAACTGACTTCACTTGGTGTTGATGCCACCAAACAAATATTAGAACTATTGTCAACAGAATTCCAGTCCACTGTGTAGACATTTCCTTGTCGTCTTCCAGATAAAATTACCTTCTTTGTACCAATCTGTTCAACGTAGCACTTATCTGATGAGAAGATGACTGAAAATCCCTTGTCACAAAATTGACTTATGCTCAACAAATTGTATTTGAGGCCTTTAACATAAGAGACGTCAGATATCTCAATGTTGCCTTTGATTAATCTTGCCTTCCTTGCTGTCTCCAAAAGTAACTTTAGGACCATCCACAGCAACATCATCAGTCAGCTCAAGCAGTTTATATTCAGCTGATTCTTTCGGCTTTTCAGCATTATGTTTCAGTGAACCGTTTTGCTCTCTTAGCAATATCATCTCTTCCTTAAGCTTAGCAAATGCATCAACAATACTTGTATTATTAACTACCATTTGCTCAAACGAATTGAATAATTCATTTTCAAGAGGAGTTACCTCATCATCGTCAGAGTTATCAGATTCCTTGGCCATCAGGCAGATGAGTGCAGGACTCTCATCTTCAGAAGACTATTCATCAGAAGTGTCTGAATCCGAATCAGATGAGTAGATAGCAGCCAGCTTCTCCGCTTCTGCTAACAGCACTTTGCTTTTCTGATGCTTTCTTTCCTTTCTGATTCTCTTTTCTTCCTCTGTATACTTCTCAGCCTTAGGATATGGGCAGTCTCTGATGAAATGGCCCAATTTCCTGCAATTATAGCATATTAGTCTGGATTTATAAGAATCCTTATCTAGAGAATGAGAGGTAGGGTTAGAAGTAGAAGCATTGTTGTATTTGTTCTTCATTTTTCTTTTGTAGAACTTCTTGAAGTTGTTTATCAGCAATGCAACGTCTCCAGCTGTGTACTCCTTTTTGTTGAGTATTGTGGCTTCATCAGATGAGTCCACATCTTTGCTTTTGTATGCTGGTCTTCTCGGATTTTCAGCAGCGACTAGGGCAGCTGTGGTATTTGAAGTTGAGGTTTCTTCAACACCCATTCTTGGCAGTTTATACTCATACGCCTTGAGTACTGAGAACAGCTCGGTGAGTGAGATCTTTCCCAAGTCTTTTGACTCTTCCATGGCTGTTACCTTCATGTTGCCTTTGATTAATCTTGCTACAATCTCGCCTTCCTTGCTGTCTCCAAAAGTAACTTTAGGACCATCCACAGCAACAGCATCAGTCAGCTCAAGCAGTTTATATTCAGCTGATTCTTTCGGCTTTTCAGCATTAAGTTTCAGTGAACCGTTTTGCTCTCTCAGCAATATCATCTCTTCCTTAAGCTTAGCAAATGCATCAACAATACTTGTATTATTAACTACCATTTGCTCAAACGAATTGAATAATTCATTTTCAAGAGGAGTTACCTCATCATCGTCAGAGTTATCAGATTCCTTGGCCATCAGGCAGATGAGTGCAGGACTCTCTTCTTCAGAAGACTATTCATCAGAAGTGTCTGAATTCGAATCAGATGAGTAGATAGCAGCCAGCTTCTCCGCTTCTGCTAACAGCACTTTGCTTTTCTGATGCTTTATTTCCTTTCTGATTCTCTTTTCTTCCTCTGTATACTTCTCAGCCTTAGGATATGGGCAGTCTCTGATGAAATGGCCCAATTTCCTGCAATTATAGCATATTAGTCTGGATTTATAAGAATCCTTATCTAGAGAATGAGAGGTAGGGTTAAAAGTAGAAGCATTGTTGTATTTGTTCTTCATTTTTCTTTTGTAGAACTTCTTGAAGTTGTTTATCAGCAATGCAACGTCTCCAGCTGTGTACTCCTTTTTGTTGAGTATTGTGGCTTCATCAGATGAGTCCACATCTTTGCTTTTGTATGCTGGTCTTCTCCGATTTTCAGCAGCGACTAGGGCAGCTGTGGGACTTGAAGTTGAGGTTTCTTCAACACCCATTCTTGGCAGTTTATACTCATACGCCTTGAGTACTGAGAACAGCTCGGTGAGTGAGATCTTTCCCAAGTATTTTGACTCTTCCATGGCTGTTACCTTCATGTTGCCTTTGATTAATCTTGCTACAATCTCGCCTTCCTTGCTGTCTCCAAAAGTAACTTTAGGACCATCCACAGCAACAGCATCAGTCAGCTCAAGCAGTTTATATTCAGCTGATTCTTTCGGCTTTTCAGCATTAAGTTTCAGTGAACCGTTTTGCTCTCTCAGCAATATCATCTCTTCCTTAAGCTTAGCAAATGCATCAACAATACTTGTATTATTAACTACCATTTGCTCAAACGAATTGAATAATTCATTTTCAAGAGGAGTTACCTCATCATCGTCAGAGTTATCAGATTCCTTGGCCATCAGGCAGATGAGTGCAGGACTCTCTTCTTCAGAAGACTATTCATCAGAAGTGTCTGAATTCGAATCAGATGAGTAGATAGCAGCCAGCTTCTCCGCTTCTGCTAACAGCACTTTGCTTTTCTGATGCTTTCTTTCCTTTCTGATTCTCTTTTCTTCCTCTGTATACTTCTAAGCCTTAGGATATGGGCAGTCTCTGATGAAATGGCCCAATTTCCTGCAATTATAGCATATTAGTCTGGATTTATAAGAATCCTTATCTAGAGAATGAGAGGTAGGGTTAGAAGTAGAAGCATTGTTGTATTTGTTCTTCATTTTTCTTTTGTAGAACTTCTTGAAGTTGTTTATCAGCAATGCAACGTCTCCAGCTTTGTACTCCTTTTTGTTGAGTATTGTGGCTTCATCAGATGAGTTCACATCTTTGCTTTTGTATGCTTGTCTTCTCGGATTTTCAGCAGCGACTAGGGCAGCTGTGGGACTTGAAGTTGAGGTTTCTTCAACACCCATTCTTGACAGTTTATACTCATACGCCTTGAGTACTGAGAACAGCTCGGTGAGTGAGATCTTTCCCAAGTCTTTTGACTCTTCCATGGCTGTTACCTTCATGTTGAACTTTGGAGGTAGAGCCTTCAATACTCTGACGGTTATCTCCTTGTCTGTGAAGGTTTTTCCAAGCTTGAGAACTTCATCTAACGTCCTTGTAAACCTTGTATCCATCTGATTAATGGTTTCCGTAGACTTCATCTTGAAGTTGTCCAGCTTTTCCAGAGCAACACTCAGCTGATGCTCTTTAATGGCGTCGTTTCCTTCGCTCATGTCACGAACCTTATCCCACATTTCCTTAGCAGTCTTGCAATGCTTGACTTTATCAAATCTATCATTGTCCAGGGCTTTGGTCATGATGAAACGGCCAACTTTGTCCAGATTGTACAGCAAGATTTCTTCAGTTGTCATGTCATTCAAGTCTTTCTCCACCACTATGTCTACTTCGTCAACCTTTATAGTCTTGGTGAATTTGAATGGACCTTTTATGATACATGTGTACATGTTATCATTATAGGCAGCTAAGAAGATCTACATTCTGATCTTCCAGTCCTCGAAGCTCATACCAGCTATGTGGGGAACATGGCTGATACAGTCCATTTTCAAAAAGTTTTTGGTTTTTCAAAAATATGCTCTTTTGAAAAAGTTTGAAAACCTATGAAAAATACTAGGATCAAGCTCGTTAATCAGGCACCTGATTCTAATGAACCACCCGCTCTGATACCACTTGTTGGTCCCAAGTGGTCAGATGAGGTCTAGAGGGGGGGTGAATAGACCTCTTCAAATTTGTATACTTAAAAAGTTTTACTCAACTGTCAGCAGACTAAGCTGTTGAAGGTCAGTAAGCTGACTAGGCTGATCAGTGAACAAATATTTGAATCAGCACAGTTAACCACTTCTCTTTGAACTACTTAGCTGATTTCAGTAAAATCAACCTTTAAAAGCAGAGTACTTGCAGCAAATTTAAAACAGTGTTTTTCACAAGTAAACTTACAACAGTTAGAAAGATTTATCCCCAGTTTTAACAAACTCTTTTCACAAAATCTTTCAACAGTTCTGTTAAAGTGTTTTATGCAATCTGAAAATGCAAAGTAAAACACACAGAATTTTTATAGTGGTTATATGGATTTAAATCCTTTAGTCCACTCTTCAGAGTCACTTAGATCTTGGGTTATACTAGAAAACACATAGTAATCAGTATACAATGCTTGCGTCGAACAACAAATGAAATGACCACAAGTGCGCAATAGGAAATCACAAAGAAGACCTATTCTACAGAGTTTTATCACTCACAAATATGGATAAACACTCCTCACAACACTCTTTCTAACACATATTCACTCAGAAAGTGTTTTCGCTTTGCTTCAACTGGCTTCTGTCAAAAAATGACTTCGGCAGACGAGTGAGTTGTTCTTGAGACTTAAAGAATTCTGCTTCAGAATTTTTCTCAGAGTTGGGTTGTTCACTTTCTTCATCGTCTCTTGAACTATTTATACTCACAGGTTTGAAAAATGTCCATTGAAGAGAGACAAAATTCAAATTCCTCGGGTACTGGTCCTTAATTTCCGCAAACGGCTCTCTGCACAGTAACAGTACTGCAGACTGTACTTTCTGTCAGGCAGCATTTAATGCACCTAGCTGATACGAGGTATTTCTTCAATCATTTGTCATTAATACCCTCGGTCTTCAGCATTTATTACTCCAAGTGCATTTATTACCGTTGGGGAGACTTCCTGATCCTTTCCACTTGGCTGATGAGAACACAAGTCTGATGATGAACAGAGCTGATCCCAAACTTGAACAAATCTGATTTGAGTCGGCTGATCTTCACCAATTTGATTTCTTCCTTCAGAAGATCAGTAGTCTTCTGGACCTTGAATCTTTGACCCTTCTGATTTGTCTTCTCATTTGGTCAAAATTCTTCTAAGGGTTTTAACTAAGAGTTCCATACTTAGCTGATCTTGATGTTTTGGAAATCATCAAAACCTCCCTTAAATTCTTTGTCTTCAATACACTCTATCTGCATCTTCATCCAACAAACGAAATCTATTGGATACCTGTTCTACGACAATGAGAAACGAAAGCTTCTCGTAAGTAGCCTGTTCCTCTGTTGATGAAATTCTCGTCAAAGGAAATAGGGAATGTCTTAGAACTTGATGAAGTCCAAGAATTGGACCCATCCCCACATACAGTGGGAGCAAACCCTAAAACCTATTGAACCGCGTTAAGCACAAACACTTCGTAATCTAATCAAATTCATAAGGAACTCAAAATTCCATTTTACGAAATTGAGAAATTGGATATTAATCCAAGATTACAAAGAAATTATGTTTAACATAAACTAAGGGATATGGCATAAAGCCATAAGACCCGAAATGGAGAGTTGTTAAATTATTTGACTCGCTTAATGGCGATAGGTTATTCTTCAAAAGCCCTTTTAGGACTAATGAAAATACCTTTCATCCATTTGCAACATCAAAATCCATTTCGAACCTATTAGCCACAGAAGGGTGGTTTTGACTATCAATAATATGACTATTGGATATGAATCCTGACTATCACAATTTGAAAATTGATGAGAAGATCTCTATTCGAATCCAAAGGTCAATCTATGACTTTTGCCCGAACATGGAACATGCAACTTGATATGTTGATCAAGACTGTTGACTTTGTCAAAAGGCATATGGATTCCAATTGTGCAAAAGGATCGGTGGGAGCATAGTTAAAGTTCGTAAACGTAACATGACGACGTTTTGTATATCAAGTACAATATTAGAATATCAAAGCACAGACAAAAGCTTGTTCTTCACGCAATTCTCCATGATAAAGATTTGGGAATTACATCTCACGTACTGGCAATACGTATCTATAGAGATAGAACGAAGTAGATGTTGCAATTCACCAAATCTAAGTACATAGACTAAATATTGAACAAATTCAATATGGAAGAATCCAAGAAATGATTGTTTCCAAAGAGACACAAAATCTCTCTTTCTTATTTAATGAGCCCTACATATAAATAAGTAAAGAAGAGATTGTCTCTAGAAGCCTTACGCTTTGGCATTTGGATTGCATGTAGCATGCAAAGTCTTGTACAAGACCTGACTTAACAAAAGCTCTGATCTTTCACGAGCTACTGTTAGTCGAACACCAGTAAAGGACACTGGGCTACCATAAAAGCAATCCTCGAAGATAATTAAAGGACAAATTGCTGGTCTGAGGTAGTAGTGGAGGATTGAAACTCGAAGGATTTAGTTATTCGAGATTTCTAGTCTAAGGTGGATAAATTATTCTGTCCTAATGGAGCAGAGGTAAATTGGAAGAAATTCCAATAGTATACCATTGCCAACTCAAACAGAATATACGCAGCATTGGGATGCAGCAGAAGAAAGTGTTTAGATGAGAAACATTCATCCAATGATTGGATGAAATACCTAGCATGGCAAAAGCCTATCGTAAGCTTAACTGATTTAGATAAAGCAAATTGCTCAATGAAAGGGAAACGAGATCTCACCGATAATCTGAACACAATACCATATGATTGAACAAATCATAGGTAGTTGAGACACGTAGAAGGGTTAAGTCATCTCAACAAAGACAACTTAGCAGATCCATTAATGAAGTTCTTTCACAAAAGGGTTCGAGGGACATCTTTATAGGATGGGTCTTAGAAATGTTGTGATTGGCTCTAGGGCAAGTGGGAGATTGATAGAATAGTGCCCAGGAAGCCAATATTAATTATCTTGTTGGAAAACTGTTTTCTTATGGTTTATAATTAATACGCCTGTTTATTTATAGTACGTAAATTAAACAATGGCCAACTTCATCTCTCGCAAACTTATCTAAGCGATTGGATGAAAACCTGAGGTCACAATAGACTCTGGGATGATTCACTTCAGTATTGAGTGAAATCATGAAACATTCTCTAAGGTCGTGATCTTAAAACACGTTCCAAGTCATAGATTCTGAACGAGACGGGGTATCGAAGGGATCGCTATGACTTGTACGATTATGCATGATTCACATGGAGTGAATTTGTAGCGTTTCATGAGCAAGGCATTTGAGGCCAGTGCATATGAGTAGGTGGTTCGATAGAGGATCGAATGCATCGAACGACCCCAATAGAGAAACCCATTGTGGAAGCGCATGACGCATATCGGTGATGGGATGTTTCTCAAGGCTTATAATTGTGTACGATTTAGTCCTTAGACTTGAGGTGCTAGGGAGAATTCGGTACAGGAGTGTGCGTTCTTAGATTTAAGTACTGGTCACGTAGCCTGTCCATAAAATATCTAAGTTGGGTGCGTACAGTTGTGTACGCGAGTGATTAGTACTAAGAAATGATCTATCGATCATCCTGATAAGGTGGGAGAATTTCCTGTACGTTCTTAGATAATATGTTCCGTGAATTCCATGGCCATGGTCAGTAACGGATTTGGAAAGGGGTTTCCAAATTTAGCAGTCACACTGGAATTATTATCCAGAATTAGAAAGTACATAATCGAGATAATTAGAGATGCCGATCAATTCACACACCCTAGGTCTAGGTCGGGAAATTACTCTTTAGAAGAACCGTATGTACATGGCATTTATAAGAGGTGAGGTTCACAAATATCAATTCACCTTTAATTGGGCTTCATGGGCTTGTGGCTAGACATCGACCATGAAGTGTGGGTACTCCTGAAATAATAAGAAAATTAATTTTGGAGTGGTCAATTAAAAGTGTTCAATTGATCGAAGCATTTAATTGCTCGTTAATTAAATCACGAAAGTCGCGGGCCTGCTGCCAATTGATGGTGAACCTAGAGGGTCATACACAATACAGTTGGACAGTGACAGTCATAAAAGGAAATGATTTATTTAAAGTTGTTAAATTAAAGTTATTGTATTAAGGTATTAATTCAAGTGGGAGAATATTAATTAGATATCTAATTAATTAATTAGAATTATTTGATTAATTATGAAATTAATTAAAGTGGTTAATTAATAAAGTTGGAAGATTAAATAATTACCCAATTTTTGGATTGGATAATTATGGCACAAGGGTCGATTTTTGATTGGCATGTATTATGCTAAGGGGCGATTTTGGATATGTAAAAATGGAAGAGTTTTGTTTCTTGCAAAACAAGGAAGAGACGAGATTTATCAAATCTTTTATTCCTAAGTTGATAAGGAATAGGAATTGATAAAGATGGGAATAAGATATCTCATAAGAGAAGGACTCTTCTCTTATAAATACTTCTTCACATCTCTTCATAAAGAACTAATGAGCGAATGAATTTTGGAGGAGAAAACAATTTTTCATAACACAAGAAAGAAAGTAGAAATATGAAAATTGCACAAGGTTTTATTAACTCCAAAATCGCCCCAAGATTTTCGCCCCAACCTAGCTCGGCCAACACTGGCCGAACCCAGCCTAGGCCGAACCCAATTAGCCGAACTTGATCCAGCCGCATAAGCCATGTGGCTCAGTCATCTTCCATCCGATCTCCTAAGCCAGATCCAGATCTAAGTCCTGATCAAGATCTGCACGTTTCTTTACTGACAGCCTTCAAGATCTAGTTCGTAGCCTGAGACTTGGAGGTGTCCCTACAATCCAATTGGTGTGGATCAACTTTGGAGGTGAGACAATTGGATCACTGCGTTGTGAATCAAACATGAAGTCCGAAGGTAACCACGACCGAGCTGTGGTGAGGTAAAATCGCATATCACCCCCTACATTGTTTTAATTACCGTTTGATTCAACCTTTTCGTATATATAAATATAGAGACAGATATATGGGACTGATGGGTGCCTCTAAAATTTTAAAATTCCGCACTTTTGTTGTTCTGACAATCGAGGTATGCCAACAACATCTTTGTACTATATGAGCGTATAAACTGAATAGCAGCTTGTGAAGCAGCTAAAACGCAATTACCAAATTGTGCCTTCAAAATCGTTAGAAGCACATTTGGAGCAAATGGGTTTGAGAGACATATCTCATATGCTTTAGAGCAAGTGGGAGATTGTTAGGCATGATGCTCTTAAAGCATGTATTTGACATTCTATAATTGAAATAAATAAATAAATTTGAAATTAATTTTTCATATAATCATTTCGATTATGCAATTAATGCATAATATAAACATCAGAAAATTCCAAGTCTATTATAGAGAATATGACTTAAGTATATATATTATTTTGGAATAGACTAAAAAGTCCGTAGTGAGTTAAAGTTGGGATCTTTAATTAAACACTACTAGTACGGTCTACGAGACATTTACAATGTAGAGACATCGAAAGTGGAGTTACATAGGGCTGGACCAGACATGATCTAGAATCATAAATAAGATACCGTTGATATTATGGTTCTAGAACATGTCAACTGATGATCATATGCGAATTGATCTAAATCCTGAGTAGGCATAAACTCCTGTTTATGTTAACGAGTTCTTTTGACTCATATGTAATGGCCCGTAACCATGTCGAGCCTAAAACTTATGTCTTGAAGATCCGCTAAGATAAATGGCTGGGAATGTGTTTTAAAGATATGGAATCCAACCCTTCTTGCGAGAAGCTGGAATATTGATTCTCTTAAGTGTTTGTTATGGAACTAAATAGTAGAGCGCACTGATATATGAATAAGTTCATGAATGAAATTGTTTACTAGTGAACTAATGGAACTTAAGGATAAATAAGTAATTAGAAGGGCAAAATGGTAACTACGCCTAGCTCTAATTACGAATCAATTATTGGAGGATCGAATTGCAAGTAGTGATTATATCAATGGACTATCTTGATCTTTTGAGTAAAATATTTTGTAATGACAAGAGTGCAATTCCAAGTCATTAGTGGAGTCACTTGAATTAATAGATCGAATTAATTATATTAAAGAGTTTAATAAATTATTCGATTTATTGGAGCTTGAAGTTACATGTCCATAGGTCCTCAACCATGGCTCCTGTTAATCTACATTTGGACTTAAGAAATTAGAACGAATTCATTCACGTTGCCTTTTGGAAATAGTTTCTCAAAATAGAAACTCCGAATTAATTAGATGGTATTTAATTAACTAATTCAGAATTAGTTAATTAAAAAATATCACGATTAATTATATTAGATTTAATTATAGAATTGAATCTAATGAAATTTGAATACTAGATTCAAGAAAAAGGAAACATTAGTATTTATGGAACTTCTAATTGTAGAAATCCATTATTTACCTTAGATATATATGATATATTTATATAATAAATAAAAGAAAATATTATATATTTATATATGTAATTTTCGAAATTATATATATATATATATATATATATATATATATATATATATATTGTGTATGTTTTAATTACTTACAAGTGTATTATTTAATTAATAACTCTCTTAAGGTAAGAGAAAGCTGATTTTTTTCCTAGTAGAAATCTTTGAGTCATGGTAGGAGTTTAACTCTTTCCATAACTATATATATATACATATAAGATATAGATCATAGATGAGATATATTATTGATTTGTAAAATCATTAAGAATACACTCAACAAAAAGAAGAAAAAATTCTTCAACCCTAAACATACAAAAGCCATCCCTTGTTCAAGAAACAAAAAGAGATTTCTGATCTTGAAACTCTTGATTTCTAAAGCATGAAAGAAAGTTTGATTCTATTAAGTTGGTGCCCACACACTTAGTAGAAGGAGAACGTTAAAGAAAGTTTGATTCTATTATTTTTATTCATCAGTTTTCATCCACCCAACAAAATAATATTACAATATTACGTAATTATATTTTTGTTGGTACCAAGTGGTCAGTTAAGGTCTAGAGGGGGGGGGGGGGGGTGAATAGACCTCTGAAAATTTTAAACTTTTTAGAACTTTTTAAGTTGTCTGTTAGCAGACTAAGCTGATCGAGAATAGTAAGCTGACTAATCTGATCGCACACAAAGTTTGAGCAACATAGTTGACCACTCTTCAGATAAATACTTAGCTGATTTCAGCAAAATCAGTTTTAAATCAGAATACTTGCAGCAGACGTTATCAAGTGTTTTTCACAAGTAAACTTAGTCTTTTAAAGATTTTATCCCCAGTTTTAAAACTCCTTTAAAATCTGTAAACAATTGATTCAAGTGTAAAACTTATGCAATTTTGAAATATGCTAGAAAACTTATGCAAAGATAAACACAAGAAATTTTTATAGTGGTTATATGGATTTAAATCCTTTAGTCCACTCTTCCAAGTCACTTAGATCTTGGGTTATACTAGAAAACACAAAGTTAACAGTATACAATGCTTGCGCCAATCAACAAATGAAAAGGCCACAAGTTCGCACTAGGAAATCACTAAGATAACCTAATCTACGGAATTTTATCACTCACAAAGATGGATAAAGTTCCTCACGACACTCTCTAACAGAAATCACTCAGTTTTGTAGGTTTTCTTTGATCTTCAACTTCGGCTTTTGTCAACAAATAACTAAGATGATGAGTGAGTTGTTCGTGAGTTCTTGAGACTTAAAAGAATTCTGCTTCGAAAATTTCTGTTGATGAAGATGAAGATGAAAGAAGTCAAAATTTAAGGGAAGGTTTTGATGATTTCCAAAACATCATAATCAGCTAAGTATGGAAAGCTTAGTTCCCTTAGAAAGATCTTTGAACAAGCAAAGAAGATATCAGAAGAGTTCAAAGACCAGAAGACTAGTGATCTCTTGCTGAAACAGCAAACAGAAGGGTAGGTCATCAGCCGAGTCAAATCAGATTAGTTCAGTATTTGATCAGCAGAGTACCTATCAGAAGGGTTGCTTCGATCAGCAGAGTGGAAGAGATCATGAGATCAGTTCAACGGTAATAAATGCACCTGGTGTAATAAATGCTGAAAGAGAAGGGTAGTAATGGCAAATGATTGAAGATATCCTCGGATCAGCAGAGTGCATTTAATGCAGCATTTAATGTGATGGACAGAAAAGTACTGTACACTGTACGGTTTGCTGCAGAGAGCCGTTTCAAAAGAGCTGAAGGATGGATTTGAATTGTGACTTGCCTTCAACGGTCATATTTTCATCTCCATGTATAAATAGAGCTGAATTTCAATCGAGCAAAATACACAACAACAATCAGAGATTTCGTTTTTGAAGCAGAATTATTCCAAGTCTCAAAAGCTCGAACAGCTCACTCGTCTGGTGGAAGTCATCTGTTGACAGAAACCCAGTTGAAGAAAACAGAAAATTACGATCTGAGTGATCTTGTAAAAAGCTGAGTGTTGTGAGGAGTTGTGATCCGTCTTTGTGAGTGATCAAACTTCGGAGAGTAGAATTTCTTAGTGATTTTCTATTGTGAGCTTATAGCCTTCTCATTAGTTGTTTAGGTATAAGTGGAGAAATATTGTAATCTGTGTGATTATAGTATAACCCAGAATCTAAGTGATCTGGAAGAGTGGACTAAAGGATTTTTATCCATATAACCACTATAAAAATTCTTTGTGTTATCTTGCATTCAAGTTTCTTGCATATTTTAAAGTTTGCATACTTAAACACTTTGAATTATTAAAAGATTTTAAGGAGTTTCAAAACTGGGGATAAAATCTTTTTAAGAACTTAGTTTACTTGTGAAAAACACTTTCAAACAATCCGCTGCAAGTATACTCTTTGGAAAACTGTTTTGCTGAAAAACAGCTAAGTAATTTTAAGAAGAGTGGTCAGTCTGCTGTTCAAGATTTGTTCAAGAACAGATTAGTCTGCTTACTGTTCTTCATCAGCTTAGTCTGCTGACAGAAGACTGAAAAGTTTTTAAGTTCAAAAATTTTCAGAGGTCTATTCACCCCCCCTCTAGACCTCATCTGACCACTTGGGACCAACAAGTGGTATCAGAGCAGGTGGTTCATTAGAATCAGCTGCCTGATCAACGAGCTTGATCCAAGTGTTTTTCAAAGGTTTTCAAAACTTTTCAAAAGAGCATCTTTTTGAAAAATCAAAACTTTTTGAAAAATGGATTGTATCAGCCATGTTCCCCACATTGCTGGTATGTCCTTTGAGGACTGGAAGATTAGAATGGAAATCTTTCTAGCAGCCTACAATGACAACATGTACACATGTATCATTAAAGGTCCATTCAGATTCACAAAGACCATAAAAATCAATGAAGTTGATACGGTTGTGGAAAAAGACTTTCATGAGATGACTCCAGAGGAAATAAAGCTTTACAATCTAGACAAAGTTGGGAGATTCATCATGACTAAAGCCCTAGATAATGATCGGTTTGACAAGGTCAAACATTGCAAGACTGCAAAGGAGATGTGGGATAAAGTCAGAGACATGAGCGAAGGCAATGATGCAATAAAGGAGCATCAGCTCACTGTTGCTTTGGAGAAACTTGACAATTTCAAGATGAAGTCTGGAGAAACCATTGATCAGATGGATACCAGATTCACCAGAACTCTGAATGAAGTCTTAAAGCTGGGAAAGACCTTCACTGACAAAGAGATCACTGTCAAAGTACTAAAGGCCCTACCCCCAAAGTTCAACATGAAAGTGACAGCAATGGAAGAATCAAGGGATTTGGGAAAAATCTCTCTTACTGAGCTGTTCTCTGTACTCAAGGCATTCGAGTATAAACTGCCTAGGATGGGAATTGAAGAAACCTCAACTTCAGGACCCACAGCTGCACTGGTTGCTGCTGAAAACACCAGAAGACCAGCACAGAAAAGCAAAGAGGTGGACTCATCTGATGAAGCCACTCTACTCAACAAAAAGGAGTACACTGCTGGAGATGTTGCACTGTTGATGAACAATTTCAAGAAGTTCTACAAAAGAAAAATGAAGAACAAATACAACAATGCTTCTACTTCTAAACCTAACTTTTCTTCTCAAGATAAAGATGATTATAAAGCAAAACTAATGTGTTACAACTGCAGGAAATTGGGACACTTCATCAAAGACTGCCCATATCCAAAAGCAGAAAAGTACACTGAAGAGGAGAAGAAAATGAGAAAAGAAAGAAAGCATCAGAGAGGCAAGGCTATGATGGCAGAAGCAGAAAAGCTAGCTGCTATCTACTCATCTGATTCAGACTCAGACACGTCTGATGAAGAATCGTCTGATGAAGAAAAACCTGCTCTCCTGTGCCTGATGGCAAAGGAATCTGATGACTCAGAGGATGAGGTAACTCCTCAAGAAAATGAACTATTTAATTCTCTAGAGCAAATGATGTTGAATAATACTACTATTGCTGGAGAATTTGTTAAGCTTAAGGAAGAGATGAACTTGCTAAAAGAGCAAAATAGTTCACTGAAACTTCTAGCTGAAAAGCCAAAAGAATCAGCTGAATATAAACAGCTTGAGCAAGAGCATGAATCTCTGAAAGCTGAATGTGAGGTCTATAAAGGAAAAATCATGGAACTTGAGAAAATTATTGAGTCTCATGATAAGTCAACTGTTGCATCCATGCATACATCTAGTAAACAGGAGACACCTTTAGAAAAGGATAAACTAGAATTGAATCATACTGAAAAATTTATTTCTGCTGACAATAGTAAGGTCATTCTGTATGTTCAAACTGCTAGACCTACCTCAACTGAGAATGTGTTAAAGGAGAAGAAATCTCCCAAGGCTAAAAAGAGCAAAGAGCCTAGTGTAGGAAATCAGACTAGTAAGACCAAACAGCAGAGTCCTAAGAAGTCTGCTGATAAAGCTAAAGTCAATCAGACTAGTGGTAAAACTAAGTCAAAATCAATTGAGCAAGCATCTAGTAAACCAAAGAAGCATAAAAACAAGAAAAATCAAAATGCTTGGTATGGAAATGAGTCATATTATGTGCAACCTGCTGCATATCATCCTATGTATCATGCACCTCAATTTCCTAGTTACTATGCACCTTACCCTGCTCATCCAATGCATGCATACCCTGCTTATCATGCACCTTACCCTGCTTATGAACATTACTCTTATCATACTGATCATCAACATGACTTATCTGATAATTATGATAAAAATGAAACTGTTCATGCTCCTATTAAAACTCAGAAGCCTAAGAAGCCTAAGACATCAACATCTTGGGTTGTCAAAGGTGGAACTAATCCTTCAGGACCCTCTCAATAAGGTTACCTAAAACAATTTTACTTTTGTTTTGTAGGTTAGGATTAGGAGTAGGAGTAAAGTAGAGAAGATTTGGTACTTGGACAGTGGATGTTCAAGACACATGTGTGGAAACATACATGAGCTGACTGATGTAGTTGCTGTGGATGGTCCAAGTGTTACATTTGGAGACAGCAAAGAAGGCAAGATTAAAGCTAAAGGAAGATTAATCAAGGGAAACATAGAGATATCTGACGTCTCATATGTTAAAGGCCTAAAGTATAATCTGCTGAGCATAAGTCAATTTTGTGACAAAGGATATTCAGTCATCTTCTCAACAGATAAGTGCTATGTTGAACAAATTTGTACAAAGAAGGTAATTTTATCTGGAAGACGACAAGGAAATGTCTACATAGTCGACTGGAATTCTGCTGATAAGAATTCAAGTGTTTGTTTGGTGGCATCTGCACCAAGTGAAGTTAGCTGGCTATGGCACAAAAGAATGAATCATCTAAACTTCAAGACTATAAACAGATTAATCAAGAATGATCTGGTAGAAGGGATTCCAAAAGCAGTCATGAGCAAAGACAAGCTCTGTGACGCATGTCAGAAGGGTAAACAAATCAAGTCATCCTTCAAAGAAAAGAAGCACCAATCTTCTGGAAGAATATTGGAGCTACTGCATATGGACTTATTTGGACCCATTGATCCAGTCAGCAATGGTGGAAAGAAATACTGCCTAGCTGTTGTGGATGACTATTCAAGATATACTTGGGTGATATTCATGAAAAAGAAAAGTGAGACCAAGGAACATCTTACCAATCTGATGGAACTGATCCAGAATGAGAAGAGTATCAAAATATTGAAGATCAGATCAAATAGAGGGACAGAGTTTACAAACTCTACTGTTGAAGAGTATTGTAATATCAAAGGAATACATCATGAGTATTCAGCTGCTAGAACCCCTCAACAGAATGGTGTTGCTGAAAGGAGAAACAGAACACTAAAAGAAGCTGTCAAAACCATGATAGCTGAAGCTAAACTGCCACAAAGATTTTGGGCAGAAGCAACAAATACAGCATGCTTTACCCAAAACAGATGTATGATCAACAAAAATTAGAACAAGACTCCATATGAAGTTTGGAACAACAGAAACCCAAACATTCATTACTTTAAGATTTTTGGTTGTAAATGTTTTGTATTGAATAATGGGAAAAATCACCTTTCTGCATTTGCAGAAAAGGCTGATGAAGCTGTTTTTGTAGGATACTCTACTGTTAGTAAAGCTTACAGAGTTTTTAACAAAAGAACATTACTAATAGAAGAATCTATCCATGTAGTATTTGATGAGCCAAGTCAATCTTCTGAAAAGAATCAAAGTGTTAATCAAGATCTGTCTGCTGATTTACAGAAGCTGGACATTGGAAGAAATGAAGAATATGTTCCCATCATACTACCTAATCTAAGTTCAGCTGCAAACTCAAGTGCTGTTCAAAATCACAGTGCTGATTGTCTAACAGACGAGTTGCAAACAGCTGACAGACCAGAGACTGTTCAACAGACTGCAAATGTTCAACAGACTACTACTGGAACTCCAACAGTAGTGTTGCAAGATCAAGACAGAGGACAACATCCTGATCTACAACCTGATCTCAGATGGCTCAAGAATCACCCTCCTGAGTTAGTAATTGGTGATCCTTTAGATAGAGTGAAAACAAGAAGAGCTGCTGCACAAGATGCTATGTTTGTCACATTTCTATCTCAAATAGAGCCTAAGCAAATTGAAGAAGCTCTAAATGATTCCTTCTGGATTGAAGCCATGCAAGAAGAGTTGAATCAATTTGAAAGGAATGAAGTCTGGTACTTAGTTCCTAGACCAAGTCATCAAAGAGTCATTGGCACTAAATGGGTTTTCAGAAATAAGATGAATGAAGATGGTATTGTTACCAGAAACAAAGCAAGATTAGTGGCCAAGGGTTACTGTCAAGAAGAAGGAATTGACTTTGATGAAACCTTTGCACCAATAGCAAGACTTGAAGCAATCAGACTGTTTCAAGCCTATGCTGCTTACAAAAACTTCACTGTCTATCAGATGGATGTGAAGTCAGCTTTTCTCAATGGAGAACTGCAAGAGGAAGTATATGTTGAACAACCTCCTGGATTTGAAGTCTATCAAGAAGAGGACAAGGTATATCGTCTGAAGAAAGCCCTTTATGGACTGAAACAGGCTCCAGGAGCATGGTATGATACCCTATCTGATTTTCTTTTGATTAAAGGATTTCGTAAAGGTAAGGTAGATAAAACCTTGTTTACAATTGAATGGGAAAACCATATATTACTTGTGCAAATATATGTGGACGATATTATTTTTGGTTCAACTAACCAACAGATGTGTGATAAGTTCTCCAAGCTGATGCAGAATAAGTTTGAAATGAGCATGATGGGTGAACTTAATTATTTTCTTGGTTTGCAAGTTAGACAGTTGCCTGATGGGATATTCATCAGCCAAGCAAAATACACAAGAGATCTGTTCAAGAAGTTTGGTATGGAAACTAGCTCAACAGCTACCATTCCTATGTCTACAAGTCTTCGTTTGGATAAAGATGAAGATGGCAAATCAGTGGACATAACCAAATATAGAGGCATTATTGGTTCATTGCTGTATCTAACAGCAAGTATGCCTGATATAATGTACTCAGTTGGAGTCTGTGCAAGATTTCAATCAAACCCCAAAGAATCTCATCTTTTAGCTGCCAAAAGGATATTGAAATATGTTAAAGGCACTCAAGAATTGGGATTTTGGTATCCTAGAGAATCTGGATTTGAACTTGTTGGCTATTCAGATTCAGACGTTGCTGGCTGCAAGATTGACAGAAAGAGCACAACAGGTGCCTGTCAGTTCTTAGGTAGTCGTCTGATCTCCTGGATGAGTAAGAAACAAACTTCAGTTTCTATATCTACTGATGAGGCTGAATATATAGCTGCTGGAGCTTGCTGTGCACAAATACTCTGGTTGAAGCATCAACTAGAAGACTACAACATCAAGATCAGTGGAATTCCAATCTACTGTGACAATACAAGTGCAATCTCTCTTACTCAGAACACTACAAGTCATTCAAGGACTAAACATATTGAGATCAAGCATCACTTCATTAGAGATCATGTGGAAAAAGGCAATGTTTTGATTGAGTATGTTCATACTGACAATCAGATTGCTGATATTTTCACTAAACCTTTAAGTGAAGCAAGGTTCTCAACTCTAAGAGCTGAGTTAGGACTACTTAATTTGGATGCATAAGCTGAGGGGGAACTCATCAGAAGACTGGAGTTCAACAGCTTAGTCATCAGTTATTTTACTCAAGGATTAACTTTCAACAGACTAGTTAACTTATGAACTCTTAAAGACAGGGGGAACGTGTAAGACTAGCGGTACTTCTGTTCTAAAGATAAAATTTGTTAATGACAGTTAGTTGAAGTTATGCTTCTAAGAAGATCTGTTCTTAATTCTTGAAGATTGAAGATTATTTTATCTTGCTGGATTGACAAACAGCAGAGGAAGATTACTAGCTATTGGCTTTCTCTAGTAATATCAGATAACAGATCACTCGTCTGTCAGATAAGTTAAACTCTACTCATCTGATATCTTATATAAGCTTGGTCATAAAACGTATCTTTAGAAACGCGCTTTTATAAGTAACAGATCAGTGTCGATAGAGTTTCCCGCCCATCTGACATTAAAATAATAAAATTGAAATCCGCGTCTCTCATCCGCACGATTAAAAACTGTCAGATTAGATCAATGGTTCTGATAAATCACGAAAACCTAACCAAAAGGAAATCTATAAAATCCGATCTGAACAGCATAGTCGTCTTACGCACTCAAACACTCTCAAACTCTCTAACTCTCAAACCCTCTTGCTTCGAAATTTCACTGTTCTTTTGCAGAATCTACTCACTAATCTCATAAATGGACAAGATTATTGATGGAAGATACCTAAACTAGAGCAAATTCCACTTTTCGGGTACTGATTTGATGCGCACACTCATGGAGAAAATCAAGGAGGCATCTTTGGTCCCAGTTCTGGAAGCACATGAAGACAGAGTCTACCTGGAAGATGTATATCACTTCTACACTACCAGGAAGTTTAATGATGATGAAACCGTCATGACTGCTGTTATTGGTGGTAAGAAGGTTGCTATCTCTGCTGCTGTGTTGAGTGAAATTTACAAGCTTACGAATAAAGGAGGAGATGTATCAGACCTGGGGTCTGCGAAAGAGGAAGAGTTCTGGGCTATTTGTGCGAAAGAAGGAGAAGAGATGACTGGGTCTCTGATGAAGACTCAGTTGAAAGATGAGTATCAAAGATTTGCAGACATCATAGCCAAATTACTGGACTGCAGTACAAGCTCACTGGATGGGTTACCCAGGAGAAGATACTACACAATGGTGTGTATCTATTATGGTTTGAAGGTTAACTGGGCTGTTCACGTTTATGAGTTGCTAAATGACAAGAGGCATTCTCATGCTATCTTACTTAGTAATCTGTTTGCATCCCTGCAATGCCCTATGGGTGGTGGAAAGCAAACTCATGGTAGCAAAGAATTCAAGCTCTATGAACCAGTGAGACAAGTAGTGGCTGCTCCAAAAAGAAAGGCTGCTGCAAAATCTAAAAAGACCCCTTCTAAGAAAAGCAAGAAGGAGGGTCAGACAAGTCAATCTGCTGAGCCAACAGCACAGTCTGCTGTTGAGACTGGATCAGCACAACCTGAGGATGAAGTTCCAGAGAAGATAGTTGAAGATTTCACCAAGGAGATTGAACAAATGGAGACAGGTTCCTCTCCTGAAAGAACTGAATCTGAGGAAGAAATTCCTCTTCAAAGGTTGAAAAGATTGAGAACAAGAAGTGAGGCAAGGGGACCTCCTATTGCCAACCCCCCTGCCAAGAGAATTGCCAAGTCAAAGGCAAAGAGAAAGGTTACTTTCTCTGAGAAGCCGGTTGTAACTGTTAGAGAAACAACAACTGAAGCAGAAAGGCCTTTGATCATTGAAGAACCTGCTGTTAAAGCTGCTAAGGTTGCTGCTGCTGAAGCTGAAGTTGTTTCTGAAGTTGGAGTGTCAACAGAAGACTCATCTGCTGCACTATCTGCTGATGTAGAAAAGGCACAGCAGACCAGTACAACCCAAGAGGGAGATATACTGTTGCTGCACCCTACTCCAGTTGCTGCAACCCCTATTCAAGCAGTTGAGAGTCCTGAATCTAGAAGAAAGAGGATTGGCAAAACTGCAACTTATTTGACTGCTGCAGAAAAGAAAAGATTAGATGATGCTGAGAAGCAAAGGATAGATGCAGAGAAAGCAGAAGAAGAAAGGCTGAAGAGCCTAGAACTAAAAAGGCTGGAGGAAGAAGCCAGCAAAATGACTCAAGAGCAAAGGGATGCTGTTGAGGCAGCAGAGTTGGCTGCTGCTATTGAGGCAAGCACCAAGGATGCTCATGGACATCAGCATGCTGGTGGAATAGCTATTGGTGAACCAAGGGATCCAAACAAACCAATACCAGCTATGCCTGCACCTAAGATAAAGCCAAAGAGGAGAGAAGAAATTAGATTGTCTTTGGAGATTGTCAGGGAAGATCCTGTTATCTTTGAAGAATTCCTTAAAAGGCTTGATGCTGAAAATGAAAGAGTCAACCGCCTGACACGGTTCAATAATGAAAAGATCAGATACAACAGGTGGAGGGAATTCAGACTGACAAAGAGTCCAGCTGAAATGACCAAATGGAAAGCCTTTGCTGCTGAAGAAGCATGGGTACTGAAGTGGCTTGAGACAGGTTCTCTCATTCAAGCACTTGATTCAGAATTCTTTCTGGACAGGTTAAGAATGAGAATAAGCCACATAGTCAAGGCTGAAGCTAAGAAGATCTTTGAGTCTATCTCTGAGGACTTTGATGAATCAGTGGACCTCAAGGAAAGATCAATTAAATTGGCTATTGCTCAAGCAATGGAGCTTTGGGCAAAGAAATCAAGGAAGTTAAGGGGACAACCAAGCTCATTGGTCCCCCTTCCAAACATCAAACACATTGTCTACGGACCAAATATCAAACCTTATGAAGAGCTGCCTGAGGAACCTTCATCTACTTTTATTCCTCTTGATAATTTTACTTGGATTTCCAACAGGTCAGCTGTGGACAATGAAGGAATGATGAGGACAGTTGAGACTGTCAAGAAGATTATATCCCCTGCTGATAAAAAGAAAGCAGAATCTTCTGATCAACCAAAGCAAATAGAGGGTACATCAGACCCATCTGATTAGAACAAAGCACAGGGTGATAAGTCTGATGCTGCTGATGACTCAAAGAAAGAAGAAGAAATTCCAGCAGATCAGAACAAGGACAAAGAAGTTGCTGCTGAAGGAGATGATCAAGCTAAGGAGAAGGAAAGCACTCCAAGCCCTGCTGGTAAATCAGCAGATCAATCCCTTGCATTGATAACTCAACCATCAGAGCAAATTATCAAAGAAACACCTGCTGCTACAACAGATATGCCTTCAACTTCTCAAAATGTTCAGACAAATCTGTTGGACTCCATCCAACAAATGATCACCAAATCTTTGAAGGATACGAAGGAAGAATTAGCTGCAGAAGTGTTAGCTGCTGTCAAACAACCAAATCAGAAAGCTGCTGCTGTCCCAACCGATCTGATGGAAGATACTGCTCAGAATGTTAAATCCATCTGTCAAGATATGGATATACTTAGAAGACGGACTCAGAGCACTGCTGAAGGTTGGAAACAGATTGAACAAACAGTTGAAATGGCCCTCCAAGCAGAAGATGAAGTCATGGAAAATATGATAAAAGACTTCACTGCTTCATCAAATTGGATTCTGGGAACTCAAATTCAATTAGGTGATCAAGGAGAAGATCTGCTCAAGGAAATGAGAGAATTCAAGGCCAATCAGCATAGACAGCAAGCTCAGATCAATGCTATGGAAGAGAACATCAAGCTTCTCTGTGATTCACTTCTAATTACACCAGTTGTGCCACAATATCCAATCAACCCTGCAGATGATGACAAAAAGGGGGAAGAAAGGGTATTTGGACAGAAGAAAGTTGGTTCTTCTCTTGAAAAGGAAGAAGATAACCAAGCTGAAGCAACTGAAGTGTTGGAAGAATCTACTGGCGACACTGAAAGAAATATGGGAGAATCAAGCAGACCAACAGATGAGAGAATTACAGAAGAAGAAGAGCAAGCTGAATTTGAAGAATCTGAAGCAAAAGCCAAGTCTGATAAGGAACTAGCTGCTGCCAAAGATTCAGCTGAAGAACAGCTTGATCCAGATGTCAAGAAAAAGAAGTTAGAGCTGTTGAAGAAAAGATTCTTTGAAAATTTGGAAGCTGAGTCTTCTAAGTTATCTGATGAAGAATCTGAAAAAGAAAACAAGGAAGCTGAAGAAGAGAAGAAGGGAGAAGACTAGCTTAGACTAGATTTCTTTATCTTAAAATCCTTGTAATCCTTTAAAGTACTTTGCATCTTTTACTCTTCAAAACTTGTAATATGTAATCAGTTCAATCATTTATAAAATTGCAAGTTTGAATCCAACATACTATTTCTATCTCAGAAATTTTTGAGGATCAAAACTTTAGTTTAGGTACAGGTACTTAGCTGGAGTTTTGTCATCATCAAAAAGGGGGAAATTGTTGATGAAGATGAAGATGAAAGAAGTCAAAATTTAAGGGAAGGTTTTGATGATTTCCAAAACATCATAATCAGCTAAGTATGGAAAGCTTAGTTCCCTTAGAAAGATCTTTGAACAAGCAAAGAAGATATCAGAAGAGTTCAAAGACCAGAAGACTAGTGATCTCTTGCTGAAACAGCAAACAGAAGGGTAGGTCATCAGCCGAGTCAAATCAGATTAGTTCAGTATTTGATCAGCAGAGTACCTATCAGAAGGGTTGCTTCGATCAGCAGAGTGGAAGAGATCATGAGATCAGTTCAACGGTAATAAATGCACCTGGTGTAATAAATGCTGAAAGAGAAGGGTAGTAATGGCAAATGATTGAAGATATCCTCGGATCAGCAGAGTGCATTTAATGCAGCATTTAATGTGATGGACAGAAAAGTACTGTACACTGTACGGTTTGCTGCAGAGAGCCGTTTCAAAAGAGCTGAAGGATGGATTTGAATTGTGACTTGCCTTCAACGGTCATATTTTCATCTCCATGTATAAATAGAGCTGAATTTCAATCGAGCAAAATACACAACAACAATCAGAGATTTCGTTTTTGAAGCAGAATTATTCCAAGTCTCAAAAGCTCGAACAGCTCACTCGTCTGGTGGAAGTCATCTGTTGACAGAAACCCAGTTGAAGAAAACAGAAAATTACGATCTGAGTGATCTTGTAAAAAGCTGAGTGTTGTGAGGAGTTGTGATCCGTCTTTGTGAGTGATCAAACTTCGGAGAGTAGAATTTCTTAGTGATTTTCTATTGTGAGCTTATAGCCTTCTCATTAGTTGTTTAGGTATAAGTGGAGAAATATTGTAATCTGTGTGATTATAGTATAACCCAGAATCTAAGTGATCTGGAAGAGTGGACTAAAGGATTTTTATCCATATAACCACTATAAAAATTCTTTGTGTTATCTTGCATTCAAGTTTCTTGCATATTTTAAAGTTTGCATACTTAAACACTTTGAATTATTAAAAGATTTTAAGGAGTTTCAAAACTGGGGATAAAATCTTTTTAAGAACTTAGTTTACTTGTGAAAAACACTTTCAAACAATCCGCTGCAAGTATACTCTTTGGAAAACTGTTTTGCTGAAAAACAGCTAAGTAATTTTAAGAAGAGTGGTCAGTCTGCTGTTCAAGATTTGTTCAAGAACAGATTAGTCTGCTTACTGTTCTTCATCAGCTTAGTCTGCTGACAGAAGACTGAAAAGTTTTTAAGTTCAAAAATTTTCAGAGGTCTATTCACCCCCCCCCCTAGACCTCATATGACCACTTGGGACCAACAATTTCTCTCAGAAAACGTGATGTTCTGTGTTCTTCATGTCCGTTGAAGACAGACAAGATTCAAATCCTCGAGTACTGGTCCCTGTTTTCTGAAAACGGCTCTCTTCGACTACTACAGTACAGTCTGCTGTATTTTCTGTCAGCAGCATTTAATGCACCGAGCTGATACGAGGATTTCTTCAATCACTTGCCATAAATATCCTCCTTCTTCAGCATTTATTATTTCAAGTGCATTTATTACCGTTGGGGAGACTTCGTGATCTTCTTCACTTAGCTTATTAAGTTCTCTCGTCTAATGAAGCACTTAGCTGATCTCAACTAGAACCACATTGATTTGAGTCGGATGATTTTCACCAAACTGATTTCTTCCTTCAGCAGCAAATCAGTAGTCTTTTGGACCAAGTGGAATTTTGACTTATCTAATTTGTCTTTTAGTTGGTCAAAATTCTTCTAAGGGATTTCACTAAGCATTCCTTACTTAGCTGATTATGATGTTTTGGAAATCATCAAAACCTCCCTTTAACTTTTAAATTCCTTGTACTCTATCTTTTTTTTCATCCAACGATTTCCTCCTTTTTGATGATGACAAAACTTCAGCTAAGTACCTGTACCTAAACTAAAGTTTAATCCTCAAAAATTTCTGAGATAGAAATATTATGTTGGAATAAAAACTTGAACTTTTATATATGATAAGAATTTTCGTACAAGTTACAAGTTTTCAAATCAGATGATTACAGGAAAATAAAGTAAACTGATACAAGAATAGATAAGTCTAATAATCAGATTCATCAGTAACTTTTTCTTCCACTTCTTCATACTCTTCCTCTTCATCTTCATCAAAGCTTTCCTCTTCTTTATCATTAACATCATCAGAAGCCAGATTTTTGTTAGTAGCTTCCATCTTTAATTGGCGATCTGCTTCCTCAATCTTTCTCTTGAGATGTTCCAAATTCTTGCACTTAACATATGGATCAAGTTGCTCTTCTGGTGTATCCTTGGTAGCAGCAATCTCTTTGTCAGATTTTGATGTTTCCTTGGCTTCTTTCTCAACAGCTTCTTGCCCATCAGCCTCCTTAGACTTCAGCTTTCTTTTCTTCAACTTCAGCTTCCTTTTCAAGTACAGGTCTCTCTGATTCTTCAGCAGATTTTTCTTGATCAGCAGTAGAGTCCTTTTGTTCAAGTACTTGAGCAGTTGCTGTAGCTGATTTCTCTTCCCCCTTTTTGTCATCATCAGCGGGGTTGAGTTCAACAGCAGATATGTTGATAGCAGTGCAGGGTCTTCTGACGTTTTGATCCACATTGTCTAGTTGAGCAGTTTGATGAGTTAGAGTTGATTTGATGGTGCCAGCTTGGTAATTGAGACAATCAATATTCAGCTGAAGTGTGGAAACTTCATCATGAACTTTTGTGGCAGTAGATTCAATTCCATAAAAAAAAGGAAATTCTTCTCCGTTTCTGCATCTAAGACTTGTGTGAAAGTTCTTGTCAGACCAGCAATATCTGATTCATTTCTTTGAAGAGCTTCGTGAAGGTGATTTACATCATCCTTAACATCTTCAACATTTATGTTCAAGTTGATCAGATTTTGTGTCAGCATTAATGAGTTGTCTAGTGGCAGAGTGAAGTTATCAATTGCTTCTCTGGTCATCCTTGCATTTTCTTCTTGCATATGTCTCATCATCAGCATGTTTCTTTCTTCCATCTTCCTAAGAGAGTGTTCTAACAGCATCTGGAAAGATTCCATCAGTAATGAATGCTTGTCAGCTGTTGGAACAAAAGATGAGGCTGGTTGATCTTCATTGTGGACAGAAAGATCTTCCAGAACAGCATCAGCTTCAGCTTGGATAGGTGCTGAAGGATCTTGAACAACTGTCTGTTCTTCCACCTTAACTGTTTCAGGAGTTCCATCTGCTGATATAACTGTTGTCTTATGGATCACTTTTGTAGTAGGAGGCATTGTTCCTTGGGCAGGTGCCTTTACTTTTGCCTTCTCCTGAAACTTACTGACCTCAGGACCAAATGTTATCTGTTGAACACCTGGTAAAGTGGGGAGATCACTGGGAGATCCTTGAAAATATCTTGATCTTTCAGCCCACTTCTCTAAGGCAGTATACATAGCAATCTGCACAGCTCTCTGAACAAGATCATCCCTTCTTCTCCTCTTAGCTGGCAGTGCATTTCTGATTCTTTCAGCTTCCTTGGCCACAATTCCTCTTGTATAGCCGTGGAAGACATCACGAACATGATCTGGATCTAGTGCCTTGGTGATTGAAGATGTTTGCAGCCAACTGAGTACCCATTTCTCTTCATCAACAAACTCCTTCCAAGACTGGATCTCTTCAACATATTTGCTAACTCTGTAAGTTCTCCACTTGATGTATCTGATTTTCTCCTGGAGAAACAGAGTTCTTTGTTGTAGTTGTCTGTCAAATTCTACCAAGGTTGCTTCAAATCTGTCAAAAGCAACAGGGTTAGATCTAACAATGTCTAAGGCCCATTTTACAGCAAATGGCCTGATAGGATAGTGCCCTGCAAGCCAACAAAATAGCTTGTAATAGGAACATTATTTTATCTTGAAATAATCTTTGATTTATCAATTAATACGAACTGTTTATTTTATTGAGAATTCATAATATAAACAAATGGTCATCTTCATCTTTCGCGAACACATTTAAGCGATTGGTTGAAACCCTGAGATCACTCATGACTACGGGACTATTCACTTCAGTATTGGGTGAGATTAATCATGAAACAATCTCAAAGGTCGTGATCTAAAAAATGTTCCAAGTCATAGATTCATATCGAGACGGGGTATCGAATGAATCGTCAAGACTTGTACGATTATGCATGTGATGATGGGAATTTTGGATTCCATCTTCTATTATCAATATATGGTCGAAGAACTGGAATGTTGACCTCGAAGATGTGAACTCGAGCTCGGGATGAAATCTAGATAATCTGCTACGCTTAGCCCATGATCAAATGTTACTGTTGGGCCAATTCCAGGCCCAGGTGCATGGGCCGATCCTCATTTCCGGCTATAAATACACCAAGCATTTATGATGATAGACACGCTTTTCCAGGTGCACTCCACTCGAAGCTGCTGCTCGGATAGATTAATTCGATCACTATTTATATGTATTTCGCCCTCTAGCTTGTACGGCATCCTATAATGCCCAAATAGGATCCTTAATACTTGTAACTTGAATCACAACGTTCGGAATATACATATACACCGATCATACTCTTATTTTGTAGTGTTTATTTCATTAATTACAATTATTTGATCAAACTACGAATTTGCGTAAGATCAATTGGCACCCACCGTGGGGCCTTATTTGGGTGTTAGATCGAAAAATGCCTACTACGAGGAGAAATACATATAACCGAGGAGAACCATCTCATGCCGTTGGAGTTCAGAATTCAGTCAACAATGAGTCTAATAGTCTATCTAGGGCGATACTCCGAACCGCAGAAGCCCTCATCGATTTGAAGTCGAAGCAAGAGTCGTACGATACTCCAATTAGATTACAACCATATAGTAGAGATACCGACGCCGGGAAAGATATCAATGGTCTTATTCTTTACCATCTTTATTTGGTCATTTCGAGGGATCCCCACTGTAAATTTATGAACGTTGCCGCCGGGAAGATTGCAGTTGATGAATAGGAAAACCTGCTACTGTGCCCTATGTTATCTTCTCTTGAACTCAATTTAACAAAATGCGTGGTAAAAAATGCGGTATAACGGACAAGAGGAAACTGCTCACCGAACTCTATTTATCCAATAATCTTATGGAAGTCTCATCCTCGGCTGGAGAGTATGTTATTATGAACAATGAAAACTATATACAAATCTCTAGTCTCGTGCCTCGCCTTATATACAGTTATCTCATATTGCAAAGGGTTACCTATTCATTGGAATTCTTATTCATCAGAGATATTATCAGTTCTTCATATTCAAGAAATTATTATCCCCGATCATTATATCTATCGATCAAAACGACTAAGGGTGAAAGCCGTTGCTATGCCCCTTAGATCGGAATAAACAAAAAGGGTGAAAGTTGTTGCTAAGACCCTCAGGTGAAAGCTGTTGCTATGACCGATCAAAACGACTAAGGGTGAAAGCCGTTGTTATGCCCCTTAGATCGGAATAAATGAAAAAGGGCCTGAGGTGAAAGCTGTTGCTATGACCGATCAAAACGACTAAAGGTGAAAGTCGTTGCTATGCCCCTTAGATCGGAACAAATGAAAAAGGGTGAAAGCTGTTGCTAAGACCCTCAGGTGAAAGTTGTTGCTATGACCGATCAAAACGACTAAGGGTGAAAGCCGTTGCTATGCCCCTTAGATCGGAATAAATGAAAAAGGGTGAAAGCCGTTGCTAAGACCCTCAGGTGAAAGTTGTTGCTATGACCGATCAAAAACGACTAAGGGTGAAAGCCGTTGCTATGCCCCTTAGATCGGAATAAATGAAAAAGGGTGAAAGTTGTTGCTAAGACCCTCAGGTGAAAGCTGTTGCTATGACCGATCAAAACGACTAAGGGTGAAAGCCGTTGCTATGCCCCTTAGATCGAAATAAACAAAAAGGGTGAAAGTTGTCGCTAAGACCCATAGAATGAATTTTCGATCTCCATATTGATGCTATTATTCTGCAATCGTACAGTGCCTTTATTCCAATGTTGGATTTATTTTCCAAATTATTTATATATAAATGGACAAGAAGAAGCTTTACGGATATCTTCCTCAGATAACCGATGCAGAGTTAATCCGATTAAGTCAATCATCAGTCCACAACAATAGATTATGAGTCTTTGGATTTATAGTCTATTAATGCTCGAAATTTATGCCTCCGATGGTCAAATTTAGTAATCTCGAAATAATTACACGAGTCAATCACAATCGGAATTTATTTTTCCGAGCGTCGAGTCGAGCGACTTCAAGAACGATTATAACTCATTCACGGCCATTCCGGGCTCGTTTTCGATTGATTACGTAATTTGCAAAAATTATCTATTTGTTTATCAGATAATCAGTTGGGACAGAATTGATTTCGTTTTCTTGATCGATGCCTATTTCTGGGGGAACGGATCCTTCAACTAATAAAATCTCAGTAAAGAGAATCGTGTTCCCAAAGAAAAGAGTTTGATACCTTCAAGATAACTACATGAAGTTGCAATCAATCAAACTCCAACAGATCTCGCTTATATTCGACCAAATTTGGAGGATAACAAAGGGTAAAAAACAGTGAAATTCGAGCAAAAAGCAAAACTTCATTATTATTACTCTTCGAACAAGTTACAAGTAAAGCCTCGAGTACAATGTTAAATTTCGGGCTAAAAAACGTACAGTACAATCGATCCTACCCTACTACACACTCTAGGAGTAAAAGATAAACATGTTCGATCTTCGTTCGCGAGATCGCTCCAGATGCAGAACTCAGCAACGATTCTTCATGACAATCACTCGCCACGTGTCGCACATCCTCGAGCGTCCTATGGATAAAAACCAGATCGGAGCCTATCTCCAGGGCTTTTAACCGATCTTAGGTCTTCATCTGTAAATAATGATTGTCAGAAACAATCATCATCTACAACCTAGCCCGATCCTGAACAGCGGAAAATCACCTCAGAGGAGTCACTCCAAGCAATCTCAAAGGAACTATACTTCAAGAAAGCCCTCGAGGAAGCTGATGCTCCAGATTTAGAGAACTCCTCTAAGGTTATTCTGCTGCCCGATCAGACGCAGCGCCAGAAGACCGGAATTCTAACCCGTCACAGATAGATATACCTGAGAAAGCAGGTTGCCTGCCGATATCCTAAGCGCAATTTCTTTTGCCTGTCGATATTCTAAGCGAGAAAGGATGCATCAAAGGGAGTAAGATCGAAAAATAGGGTTCGTATCCTTATTTCGAACTCAGTTATTTCAGAAGGATCGCGGATCATTTTGCTAAAATTCAAAATTCGAACTTTGATGTTCGGATAAGACATTGATAACGACTGAAGAAAGTCACATAAACGAGTTGGAACTATTTATAGTAGCGAAGGATTAGAACCAACGGCCCAGATGGCATATCGCGGACGGTTGTGATGAAAATAATAAATGAACTGACCGTTTCGTTTCCCGAGAAATAGGGTCCTGTTTGGCTAGGAGAAGAAATAATCTTTTGGGCACGTAAAGGAGGGCTTATCCGAAAAAGGTCGATCAACAAGTCCTTATCTATCATCACATGGAAAAGGCAAGGATGGAATTAGGAATGTTTATTTAAAATACAAACCCTTATGCGCCCGCTATTCGGAATAAGAAATTGGTTCGAAAAATTCATAGCATTATTATTAAGGAATCGCGATTCATGCAACCAGCCCAGTTGTCAACTATCTACAATTAACTAGTGATGTTCGAATTAAAGAGAAGCTATAACCGGTCTATAATCAGTCTAATTCTTCGATCACAATGAATTGGACATCAGAAGCAATTCAAAGGTTACTATTTATTTAAATAACAATTATCGGATAAATAGTAGCCCGAGCAAATAGCACTTATTATTATTATCTAGGTTTATTGGTCGATTAATAATTCTCGAACTAAAGAGTTCGACCAACTGGGGAAAATTTGACACTGCTAAGAATCAGTTGAGTGCTCATATTTGGAAATTTTCAAAGGAAGATTAATTAATTACCGGAGTACCTGCTCATTGCTCACTCAAAAAGGGGTGTTCGGTAATTCAAAATAATAATCTTAAGTATTCGAGATCGATTTGTCGAAAATAAGAGGTTATCTGATTACAATTTGCTCAATCAACAACAAAGGGAGAAAAGGCGTTCATAAATATTATTACAAAGATCTAAAAGATTAAATTCCGAGAACAATATAAGCTCATATTTTACATTCCGATCCTACCAAATTCTATAATCCTATGAAATTTTTGGTCTAGACTTCTGTCAATCGACCGAGCTAACACAAATCCGAGCATGGAATCTCCTTTGGACCCGCAAGCTTTTAACTTTATTTGCGGTCCTCCGAAGACGAAGGGGCGAACGTACTGTTTGTCGGGCAACTGTATTTTTCGAAGTAGCCTTCCCAGCGTGTCTTCCTAAATGCATTGTGGCAATAGGTCCCTGAAAGGAGAACTACGCGGTAACCTGAAGACTCCATGGGTTTGGCATGTTGGCCTTCAAGATGGAGAATGTATTTGCCTGTCAATATCCTAAGCGAACCAAAAGTAGTTTTTCTTCCACTCAAAGAATGTTCGAAGTCCGAGCTCAAAAAGCTGAGTTAAATGAATATCGATCTTGATCACCATGATCGGACAAAGAAAAGAGTCAGTACGATGAATGAGTTAATCTCAAAGGTATGACAGTATTTTATAGCAAAAGTTGAAAGGAATCCAACGGCGGATAATCAAAGAAACGAATGGATAGGATTAGACGACCGTTGCAACTCCCAAAAAATGAGGAATCGTCTGGGGTTTCCATTCAAACATATCAACGACCGGAGCACAAGCACAATCACTGATCAGAAAAAGCTTTAGACCAAGTAAAGCAAAGAAATATCATAAGGTATCATTCATAGAAATTTCTGAATAAATGAAACAAAATTTATTCTCGATCCTATTACATACAACAAGGAAAAGGCTTCAATCCCATTACAAACTACAAGAAGAAAACACGGGTTTTATTACAAGATAGCCACAATCCATCTCAATGAAGACTAGCGATTCCCGAAAAATGTCCACTTGACCCAAACTCCCAAGACTAAGAAATCGAATAGGCTCTTCTTTAGGCTTGACAAGTGGGAACTACTGGCCTCTTCGATCGATGATGCCCTTATTCGAAAGATTTACAAGGATAGCGAATATTGGGTGTTGGTTGATAATAGAAAGGGAAAAATTGAAGGGCTAGTTTGATGCCTGAGATCGAGCAACTCAATCCAACCCCCACCCCATTTATCAAATCCGCACCACCCTACACCCTCAGCGAACATTGTGGCAACAGGTCCTTCATTATGAGAACCATGCCAAATAATTAATTGATCGGCGAACATTGTGCCAACACTGAAGGAAGGGCAACGTTAGATTTCAATCTTCGATTACTGGTATACGATCGGAGAAGCTAAGTCGAAAAGAAATTAAGGCCGTTTTTAACGAAGTAATCGACCAAGGCATCATAAATTATGAATAAGAATATGTGGTGTTATCATGATATACACTCTTTTTCCCTGATTCGGTTTTTATCCCAATGGGTTTTTCTGAATTAGGTTTTTAACGAGGTTTATCCGAAACATCACAGTAAGGTTCGCCCAACAAGACGTATAGTATACTTCTTCAAGCTTAAGCTCCACTTTGCGCTCGAGAAGTGGGGGAGTATTGATGATGGGAATTTTGGATTCCATCTTCTACTATCAATATATGGTCGAAGAACTGGAATGTCGACCTCGAAGATGTGAACTCGAGCTCGGGATGAAATCTAGATAATCCGCTACGCTTAGCCCATGATCAAATGTTACAGTTGGGCCGATTCCAGGCCCGGGTGCATGGGCCGATCCTCATTTCTGGCTATAAATACACCAAGCATTTATGATGACAGACACGTTTTTCCAGGTGCACTCCACTCGAAGCTGCTGCTCGGATAGATTAATTCGATCACTATTTATATGTATTTCGCCCTCTAGCTTGTACGGCATCCTATAATGCCCAAATAGGATCCTTAATACTTGTAACTTGAATCACAACGTTCGGAATATACATATACATCGATCATACTCTTATTTTGTAGTGTTTATTTCAATAATTACAATTATTTGATCAAACTACGAATTTGCGTAAGATCAGCATGATTCACTTAAAGTGAATTTGTTGTTGTTTCATGAACAAGACATTGTTAATGTCAGTGCATATGACTAGGTGGTTCGATAGGGGATCGGACGCATCGAACGACCCGAACAGAGAGACCCATTGTGGAAATGCGTAAAAAGCATATCGGTGATGGGATGTCTCTCAAGACTTATAACAGTGTACGATATAGTCCTTAGACTTGAGATGCTAGGGCGAATTCGGTATACGGGTGTGCGTACTTTGATTTAGGAGTCGGGCACATAGCTTGTCCATTGTGCGCCTACGTTGGGTACGTATAGTCGTATGCGCGGATGGTTAGCATCAATATAGGATCTACCGACTCATTGTAATGGATGAGGGGATTTCCTGTACATTCTTCGATGATACATTCCGAGAAATCCATGGCCATGGTCAGTGACGGATTTGGAAAAGGGTTTCCAGATTTAGCAGTCACACTGGAAGTATTATCCTGAATTAGAAAGTACAGAATCGAGATGATTAGAGGTGCCGACCAATTCACACACCCTAGGTCTCGATCGGGAAATTAGTCGTTAGAAGGACCTTATGTACATGGTACTTATAAGAGGTTTAAGGTTCACTGAAGTCAATTCACCTAAAGTTGGGCCTCATGGGCTTGTGGCTAGACATCGACCATGAGGTGTAGGTATTCCTGAATCGATGGTAGATTAATTCTAGAGTGGTCAATTGAAAGTAGTTTAATTGATCGGAGCGATTAATTAAATAATTAATTGCTCATTAATTAAATCACAGAAATGTGAGCCTGCGGCCAATTGATGGTGAACCTAGAGGGTCACACACAAAAGCTGGAACTGTGATAGTCAGTTATAGAACGAAATGATTTAAAAGAGTTAAATCAAGGTAAGGAATTAAAGGGTTAATTCCTGGAGAGAGAGAATTAATTAGATTTTATCTAATTAAAGTATATCTTTAATTAGATTTATTGGTTTATTTAATTAAAGTACTAATTAAATAAATGGGCCATTTAATTAAAGTGGATAATTAAATGACTTGGGCTATTTAATTAAAAGCACTAATTAAATAGAGGGATTGGGCCAAACTTATCTGATGGCCCATTAGCTAAGAGATAAGATTAGGGATATGGTTTGAAGTTTACTATAAAAGGGAGTCTTGGAGACTTAAAACCCTAACCTAGCAAAAACATAAAACCCTAATCTACTCTCTCCTAGCCGCCGCCCCCTCTCCCAATTTGCCCTAGCCACCGCCGCCTACTACCTAGCCGCCGCCGCCGCCTTAAGTTGTAGATCGGTCGTGCACCTCCTCTCTCCTTCTTCCGATCTACATCTAGAGTTGGATTTTAATCCAACTCTTGAATCTGAACTACTTTTCTCCTAGTTCTTAGCCTGAGGATTAAAGTGATTGCAGATCCAGCTGGTGTGGACTTTTCTCTAGAGGCACAACACTTGGGGTGCTCTAGTGATCCGAAAATAAGATCAGGGAAACCACCACCTTGCCTGTGGTGAGGTAAAATTGCAATTTTACCACTTTATTTATTTTAGTATTTGTATGCTTAAATAAATTCAACCTTATTCACATGTGCTAATAAGCTCCCTTGGATGTGGATATAAAAATTTTTAATTCCGCACCGTTGTAGTTGACAATTATACCCACGAAATCCCAACAATGGTATCAGAGCCTAACTTATTATGCACATATGAATAAGGCATGAACGCATCAAATTATGTGATTATATGTGATTGTTGTGTTCTGATATTTGATTCTTGCTTGTTATGATAAATTGAATGTTCGGATTTATGCACTTTTCGGTTTTTGGGCCTAAAATGTAATTTCTGACAATTGGAGGGCTTATTTGCAAATTTCGATTTTTCATAAATCTGGACAGAAATTAAAATTTTGTTTTTCTGCAATTCTGGACCAAATTGTAAACTCTGGAATTTTTCAAAATCTGGACCATTTTGCAATTTACGAAAGGTTAGGGGTGTTTTTGCTATTTCCGTAAATTTAGGGTCTGTTTTGCAATAAACAAAAGTTTCTGGAATTTTTGTTAATTTTTTCTGGTCCAATTTGCATATTCTGGAAATTTTGGGGCTGATTTGTAATTTCCAAAAGTTGAGGGGTCAAAGTGTAATTTTTGAAAATTCAGGGGCCGAACTGCAATTTTTCAAACTTGAAAAACAGAAAATGTTTTGTGCACTAAAAGGGTTTAGTAAATACGGAAAGTCAATTTTATCATAATTAGTAGGGACTTAAAGTTAGAATCAAAGGGTCATTTTAAAGAGGTTTAAAATGATGTTAGAGATTGTTTTAGAAAGGGGTTTTAAAACAAGAATCTTAAGTTTTTAAAATGGCTGTTTTAAAATAGAATAAGAAATAAGAAAATTGGGTTTTGCTTGTTTCTTGCTCTACGTGAAATTGTTTACGTGGTTTTCGATCGCGCCGAGCCTTGACCCTTAGGATAGATGTGATTGGTTATTTTTCATCTTATTGGTTTTATTGGGCCTGCGAGCCTTAAATTTTGGGTCACTTTGAGCCATTGTAATAGATAGGGCTTTACTGTTTTATTAGTTTAGAATGGAGGCCCGTTACAAGCAAGGTGGGAGCCCAAGAAGACTAAAGGCCATGTATGCATGGTAAAATGTGTAATAGAGTAGGTCTCTTTGAAACCTAATATATTGACCAATTGGACCATCGTCTTTGGCTCGGTGGTGGTCCGCATAGGAGGCTCCCGATCGAAAACATACTGTGGTAGCATGCATGCTATGTGTGTATGTGTTTATTTACATATTTATACCTGAGCTTGTATGGTGATGCGCGCTAGTTATATTTAGATCGTAAATAAAAGATAATGCATAACTGGAACGGTGAGATCTCGAGGAGAGTTACCTCAAAATCTTAAACCCGAAAAACCCCTCTTGAAAATAATATTAAGTCATATTGGGTACATTTAAAATGATGTTTTAAAGATCCAAGCCTTCCATTAATAGGGACTAGTGTAAGTTGTCTACTTATCGTTGAAGGTGATCCAGAGTCTGGCACCCTAGGCGAAGAAAGGGACAATACACGAAATTCCTTGATTCCTGTTTTTAATTAAACTCGACAAGGGTGGGGACTGGTCGGGATGTGATTATAGACCGATAACCAGTTACGGGGACTTCACGACCGGGCCAGTTGCTCATCATGATTGATGGGTTAGACTTAACGATTAGTAACACTTATGATGTAGTAGTGCTAGATAAGTGCGAAGACCGAGGAAAAATGGCTTGAAGGTTGTGGAGGAACACAATTGGTAAAAGTATACCTACCTAGGGAGTTAATTGTATGGCCACGAGTCGTGGGTGCAATTAATGTCTGATGGGACGTCAAGACCTACTAGGAGATTAGATTTCCCGAACAATTGAAGGGGTAATTGTTTCGAGAAAATAGTGGGAGAACTTTTCCGATAACAAGTCCAATATCGTTAATTATAAGTATTAATATAGATCAGTCAGATAAACGTTATCATTTACTTTTGTAGATCAATTCTGCAAAAATGTCTAAGAATCCATTAGCTATCATCCTTGACACTAACAAACTGAACGGATCAAATTTTGTCGACTGGCTTAGAAATCTGAGGATAGTCCTCGACTCCGAGAAAAGGAGTTACATTCTCGATGCACCCATGCCTGGTGCACTTCCGGAAGGGGTTTCGGAAGAGGAACGAGCTACCCATCAAAGGTTGGTCGATGATTATATTCAGGTTCGTTGCCTCATGCTGGCATCAATGACCAATGAGCTGCAGAAACAACATGCCAGGATGTTGCATGCTGCTGACATAATTCTTCATCTCCGAGAGCTATTTGGAGAGAAGTTTAGGACCGAAAGGTTCAAGACTACAAAAGAATTATTCAATCTGAGAATTGCTGAGGGTTCAAGTGTGAAGGATCACTATTTGCGCTTCATCAATCTGGTTGAAAAACTGGAGAACTTGGACGTAGACTTGCATGCTGACCTTCGCAATGACCTCCTCCTCCATACTCTGCCGCGTTCATTTGATCAGTTCGTGCTAAACTTCAATATGGAAGATAGAGAACTCGCTCTACACGAACTGACCAATTTATTGGTCACGGCAGAATCAACCCTGAAAAGGGGGAAGTCTGTCATGATTGCTGAGCAACCCAAGGCTACAAAGCCTAAGAAGGGCAAGAAAAAGAAGAAGAAAGTAATCTCTTCTAAAACAACCAAGAAGGTTGTCGAGAAGAAAAGAAAAAGCCCAGAAGATGAATGTTTCCACCGCAAGAAAGCAGGGCACTGGAAATGAAACTGCCCAGACTACCTGAAAAAGGCGATCAAAGGTATTTTCTTTATTGAAGTTAATATTTCTATTAACTGTGCATCGTGGGTGTTAGACACCGCAGCAGGTTCTCATATCTGCAATGATTTGCCGGTGATGGGAGCAGTAAGGCCTCTTAAACCTGGGGATAGAATCCTGCGCTTTGGAAACGGAGCTAGGGTTG
This sequence comes from Penstemon eatonii, assembly GCA_038501285.1. NCBI lineage: Eukaryota > Viridiplantae > Streptophyta > Magnoliopsida > Lamiales > Plantaginaceae > Penstemon > Penstemon eatonii. The sequence goes on along the minus strand of CM076710.1, from coordinate 31,699,094 downwards.
CGGCAGAGGCCATAGGAGACGTAGAGTTAGTCCTAGGAAATTTTTCTTTGGTTTTGAAAGACTGCTTGTACGTACCAACGATTATCAATAACATTATTTCTATTCCTTTATTGGATAATGATGGTTTTTGTTTTTCCATTTCTAATGGAAAGTTTAGCATAATAAAAGATGGTTTTACTTATGCTTGTGGTACTTTGATAGATGGTCTTTATTCCTTAGAACCTGCCAACTCTAATGTCATGCACATTCAATCAAAGAAAAGAAAACAAGATGAAAATAATCAACTACTTTGGCACGCTAGGCTTGGACATATTTCCAAGAGTAGAATTCAAAAGTTGGTCTCATCTAGGGCTCTTGAAATAAAGAACCTAGATGATCTCCCAACTTGCGAGTCCTGTCTTAAGGGAAAAATGACCAAGGCACCTTTTTCTGTGAAACCGGAGCGAACCAAACAAACCTTGGATTTAGTCCATACTGATGTTTGTGGACCACTGAGTATCAGTGCCAGAGGAGGATTCTCATACTTCATAACCTTCACAGACGACTTCAGTCGTTATGGTATGTATACCTGATGAAGTATAAGTCCGAAGCTTTTGATAAATTCAAAGAGTTTCGAATGGAAGTTGAGAATCAACTTGGACATAGTATCAAGGCACTTCGGTCGGATCGAGGTGGTGAATACTTAAGTCAAGAATTCCTCGATTATCTTGTAGAGAATGGAATTCTCTCTCAGCGAACTCCTCCTAGAACACCGCAGTTGAATGGTGTGTCTGAGAGAAGGAACAGAACTTTGTTAGACATGGTTCGTTCCATGATGAGTTTCGCTGACCTTCCTTTTTCATTTTGGGGCCGAGCCCTATTAACTGCTTCGAAGATACTTAACATTGTACCTTCAAAGTCGGTGCCGACGACGCCATACCAAGAATGGTTTGGTAAAGCACCCATATACTCATATTTACGAGTATGGGGATCTCCTGCCTATGTAAGAAACAAGGAAGGAGATAAACTAAATTGTGGGGTATCCAAAGAAATCCATTGGATACCTGTTCTACGAACCTAAGGAACAAAAGATGTTTGTGTCCAGGAACGCCCACTTCTTGGATGATGACTTCCTCACTAAAAGAAGCGGGATATCCGTAGAACTTGATGAAGTCCAGGAAATGGACCCATCCCCACAAACAGTGGGAGTTAATCATGAACCCGTTGAACCATCTAGTACACCAGTACTACGTAGGTCCGATCGAGTTCGTAAAGAGCCTGAAAGGTATGGCTTTATTCACGAAAACGATCAATTGGACACTGATCCAAGGACATACGAAGAAGCTATGTCAGACATAGATTCGGGTGCGTGGCAGGAAGCCATGCAATCCAAAATGGATTCCATGCATTCCAACAAAGTATGGACTTTGGTTGATCCACCTGAGGGAACCATCCCTGTAGGCTGCAAGTGGATCTTCAAGCGCAAGCTAGGAATAAATGGAGAGGTATTTACTCATAAGGCTCGCCTTGTGGCAAAAGGTTATTCTCAAAGGCCTGGAATAGACTATGAGGAAACCTTCTCGCCAGTAGCGATGTCTAAATCCATTCGGATAATATTAGCCATAGCCGCGTGGTATGACTACGAGATATGGCAAATGGATGTAAAGACCGCCTTTCTCAATGGCGACATTGATAAGGAAATTATATGCAACAGCCAAAAGGCTTTACATCTAAAGGAAGTGAGCATAAGGTTTGCAAACTTCAAAGGTCAATCTATGGCCTAAAACAGGCGTCCCGAACCTGGAACATAAGTTTTGATGAGACAGTCAAGGGATATGGCTTCATCAAGAACGTTTATGAGTCATGTGTGTACAAGAAATTCGATGGGAATTCGGTACAATTTATTGTGTTATATGTCGATGACATTCTGTTGATCGGGGATGATATCAGAACGTTGGCGCAGACGAAAGCGTGGTTATCCACGCAATTCTCCATGAAGGATATGGGAGACGCATCTTACGTACTAGGCATACGTATCTGTAGAGATAGATCGAAGAAGATGTTAGGTCTCTCCCAATCCCAGTACATTAACACTATACTGAAGAGATTCAGTATGGAAGAATCCAAGAAAGGATTGCTTCCAATGAGACATGGAATCTATCTTTCCAAATCAATGTGTCCTACGAGTGATGAAGAAAGAAAGAGAATGTCTCTCATACCTTATGCATCTGCCATTGGGAGCATAATGTATGCAATGTTATGTACTAGACCTGACGTAGCTCACGCTCTCAGTGTAACGAGCCGCTACCAGTCAAATCCAGGGGAGGAACACTGGACCGCCGTAAAGGCTATCCTAAAGTACCTGAGAAGGACTAAGGATATGTTCTTGGTCTACGGTGGTAGTGGAGAATTGAAACTCGAAGGATTCACTGATTCGAGTTTCCAGTCTGACGTGGATGATTTTAAATCTAATTCTGGATATATATTTTGCCTCAACGGCGCAGCGGTGAGTTGGAAGAGCTCCAAACAGTCGACCACTGCAGACTCAACCACTGAAGCAGGATATATCGCCGCATCAGATGCAGCAAAGGAAATTGTTTGGATGAGAAACTTCATCCAAGAGCTGGATGTGGTACCTAGCATAGCAAATCCCATAGTAGTCTACTGCGACAACAATGCGGCAATTGCTCAAGCGAAGGAGCCGAGATCACACCACCAGTCCAAACACGTATTGAGGAAATACCATGTGATCAGGGAGATCATAGGTAGAGGAGACATTCAAATGGAGCGTGTCGACTCAAAGGATAACGTAGCTGATCCACTAACTAAGCCATTATCGCAAAAGGTGTTCGAAGAGCATCTAGGAAGGATGGGTCTTAGAAACGTTTGTGATTGGCTTTAGGGCAAGTGGGAGATTGATAGGATAGTGCCCTGCAAGCCAACAAAATAGCTTGTAATAGGAACATTATTTTATCTTGAAATAATCTTTGATTTATCAATTAATACGAACTGTTTATTTTATTGAGAATTCATAATATAAACAAATGGCCATCTTCATCTTTCGCGAACACATTTAAGCGATTGGTTGAAACCCTGAGATCACTCATGACTACGGGACTATTCACTTCAGTATTGGGTGCGATTAATCATGAAACAGTCTCAAAGGTCGTGATCTCAAAAATGTTCCAAGTCATAGATTCATATCGAGACGGGGTATCGAATGAATCGTCAAGACTTGTACGATTATGCATGATTCACTTAAAGTGAATTTGTTGTTGTTTCATGAACAAGACATTGTTAATGTCAGTGCATATGACTAGGTGGTTCGATAGGGGATCGGACGCATTGAACGACCCGAACAGAGAGACCCATTGTGGAAGTGCGTAAAAAGCATATCGGTGATGGGATGTCTCTCAAGACTTATAACAGTGTACGATTTAGTCCTTAGACTTGATATGCTAGGGCGAATTCGATATACGGGTGTGCGTACTTTGATTTAGGAGCCGGGCACATAGCTTGTCCATTGTGCGCCTACGTTGGGTACGTATAGTCGTATGCGCGGATGGTTAGCATCAATATAGGATCTACCGACTCATTGTAATGGATGAGGGAATTTCCGGTACATTCTTCGATAATACATTCCGAGAAATCCATGGCCATGGTCAGTGACGGATTTGGAAAAGGGTTTCCAGATTTAGCAGTCACACTGGAAGTATTGTCCTGAATTAGAAAGTACAGAATCGAGATGATTAGAGGTGCCGACCAATTCACACACCCTAGGTCTCGATCGAGAAATTAGTCGTTAGAAGGACCGTATGTACATGGTACTTATAAGAGGTTTAAGGTTCACTGAAGTCAATTCACCTGAAGTTGGGCCTCATGGGCTTGTGGCTAGACATCGACCATGAGGTGTAGGTACTCCTGAATTGATGGTAGATTAATTCTGGAGTGGTCAATTGAAAGTAGTTTAATTGATCGGAGCGATTAATTAAATAATTAATTGCTCATTAATTAAATCACATAAATGTGAGCCTGCGGCCAATTGATGGTGAACCTAGAGGGTCACACACAAAAGCTGGAACTGTGATAGTCAGTTGTAGAACGAAATAATTTAAAGGAGTTAAATCAAGGTAAGGAATTAAAGGGTTAATTCCTGGAGAGATAGAATTAATTAGATTTTATCTAATTAAAGTAAATCTTTAATTAGATTTATTGGTTTATTTAATTAAAGTACTAATTAAATAAATGGGCCATTTAATTAAAGTGGATAATTAAATGACTTGGGCTATTTAATTAAAAGGACTAATTAAATAGAGGGATTGGGCCAAACTTATCTGATGGCCCATTAGCTAAGAGATAAGATTAGGGATAGGGTTTGAAGTCTACTATAAAATGGAGTCTTGGAGACTTAAAACCCTAACCTAGCAATAACATAAAACCCTAATCTACTCTCTCCTAGCCGCCGCCCCCTCTCCCAATTTGCCCTAGCCGCCGCCGCCGCTGTAGGTTGTAGATCGGCCGTGCACCTCCTTTCTCCTTCTTCCGATCTACATCTAGAGTTGGTGTGGACTTTTATCCAACTCTTGAATCTGAACTACTTTTCTCCTAGTTTTTAGCCTGAGGATTAAAGTGATTGCAGATCCAGCTGGTGTGGACTTTTATCTAAAGGCACAACACTTGGGGTGCTCTAGTGATCCGAAAAGAAGACCGGAGAAACCACCACCTTGCCTATGGTGAGGTAAAATTGCAATTTTACCACTTTATATATTTTAGTATTTATATGCTTAAATAAATTCAACCTTATTCGCATGTGCTAATAAGATCCCTGGGATGTGGATATAAAAAATTTAAATTTCGCACCGTTGTAGTTGACAATTATACCCACGAAATCCCAACATGGCCTCTTTTCCACCCTTTTACCAGGAGGAAGGATCTGTCTGGCGTTCATAGTTTCTCCAATTTTGATGCCTCCAGCCCTGCTTGGACCATGTGCATCATGTTTGCTAAGTTCCAGAGCTTTAGCCACATCAGCATCCTCCTGAGCTTGTAGTTCAGCATCAGTTAACTTCTTCCTTTGAGCAGCTTTTTCAGCTTCAATCTTGCTCAATTCCACTTCTTTGCGGAAATCTTCAGCATCCTTTTTCTTTTGCTCTGCTTCCTCTCTTCTCTTCTTTTCAGCAGCAGACACTTTTCTCCTTACAGTCATTTTTCTCTTTGGTTTAGCAGATGTCTGAGCTGGTGCAACAGCAGCAGGTTCAGGTGCAGCAGTTGAAATTGGTGCAACTGCGATTGGTTTGATGATCTGCACTTCAGGATCATCTTGAGGTTGATTAACCTCAGCTGTTGGAGTGACTTGGACAATCTGTTGAGTAGTTGTTGCTTTAGCTGTCTTTTTGGCAGCAGCCTTCTTTTCAACTCCAGCAAGCCTCTCTGCTGATTGAGGACTTTGCCTTGCTAAGTCAGATAACTCAGTAGGCGATGACACAAAAGTCATCCTTTTTCTAACAGTGGCTTTGGTGTGAACGACTTTTCCTTGAACTAGCTTTGAAGTTGCTGTGTCTATAAGTTGACTCCTCGTTCTGGCAGCAACATTCTCCAGTGGTTTTTCAGCAGAAATGGTTCTGGATGGAGAACCATAAGCAGCATCTTCAATCTATTTTGCTGTCTGAGCTATGATAGCATCCGCAACAAGTTTCTCTGCATCCTCTTCTATTCTGGCTTTAACAGCTGGGTCAGCTGTTTGAACGGAAGACTTGGAAGTGTCGGTTTTTCTCTTCTTTGTAGCAGTTGTTTTCTTTGGTGCATCAATAGCTTTCCTCTTAGGCTGTTCTTTCACCGCAAGATATGTGTGCATAGCCTTTGCTTGATGAATGACTTTTACATTAGTCATTCCACATTGAAGACTTGAAAACAGATGACAGAGGAATATCCTGTGATAGGTATTCCCTTTCTTGATGTGATCAGCCAAAATATACCAAACATAAGTGGCCCAGTTCACTGTCATCCCGTAGTGAACAGCTATCATCGCATGAAATCTCTTCATTGGTACACTATCAAGTGAGAATGTGCAATTCTCAATGATTTTGGCGAACATGTCAGCCATCCGCTGATATTCATCCCTCAGCTGATTCTTCTTAATGTTCCCAGCAAGGATTTCTCCTTCCCTTGCGCAAATATTCCAGAATTCAGCTTCCTTAGGCTCGGCCATAGTAGTGATGTATGTTCTTCCTTCCATAGGCAGACCATACTTCTCATTTAACAGAGCAGGAGTGATACAGATATCAACTCCTCCAACTCTGGCCTTTATCTCTTTCTTCTCAAAGTTAGGCTTGCCAGACGAACCATAGTACTCCAGAATCTGATCATTGTACACCATATCCTCATGGGATTCCACGAATTTTACCAGATTTCTCCAGAATCTCCTTCATAAACGAAGTTCCATTAGAGTGGAAGGTTGAGTAGATGAGATATCGTCCTTCTTCTTTGGCCATTGTGAGTTTTCTGAAAGGATTAAGCGAAGAGAGTAGATTTGCAGAAAAATTGAAAGCAAAAGTTCTCTCTGTATGTTCTTGAAATTTGAGGGTGCGTAAAAGACCAGTAAGCTGATCAGATGTGAATTTATAGAGGTGAAGGCGCGTCGGTTTTCGTGCTTCACGCGAGCCGTTAGATCGGTTATCTGTCAGTCTTAATCGTGGGGCGAGATACACATGTTTCAAATTTCAAAAAGCATTAAATGACTGGCGGGAATGTGAACCGCCCAAGTCTTATTGGTAAAAGCGTATTTTTAAAATAGCGTTTTAAGAGCAACACTTATACAAATTATCAGATGAGTATAACGTATCTGATAGGCGAGTGTTCTGAAAAAAGATATTACTAGTGAAAGCTAATAACTAGTAATCTTCCTCTGCTGTTTGTCAATCCAGCAAGATAAATTAATCTACAATCTTCAAGAATTAAGAACCTTTGTGATGAACACATAACTCCAACTAGCTGTCATCAACAAATTTCATCTTTTGATCAGAAGTACCGCTAGTCTTACACGTTCTCCCTGACTTTAAGAATCCATAAGTTAACTAGTCTGTTGAGAGTTAACCTTGAAGATAAATAAGATGAGTAAGCTGATAAACTCAAGTCTTCTGATGAATTCCCCCTCAGCTTATGCATCCAAATTTAGTAGTCCTAGTTCAGCTCTTAGAGTTGAAAACCTTGCATCACTTAGTGGTTTGGTGAAGATGTCAGCGATCTGATTATCAGTATGAACATACTCAATTATAACATTTCCCTTTTACACATGATCTCTGATAAAATGATGCTTGATCTCAATATGTTTAGTCCATGTATGACTTGTAGTATTCTGAGTAAGTGAGATGGCACTTGTATTATCACAGTGAATTGGAATTCCACTGATCTTTATGTTGTAATCTTCTAGTTGATGCTTCGACCAAAGTATCTGTGCACAACAAGCTCCAGCATCAATGTATTCAGCTTCAGCAGTAGTTATAGATACTGAAGTCTATTTCTTACTCATCCATGAGATCAGACGACTACTTAAAAAATTGGCAGGCGCCAGTAGTACTCTTCCTATCAATCTTGCACCCAGCAAGGTCAGAATCAGAATAACCTATAAGTTCAAATCCAGATTCTCTAGGGTACCACAACCCCAATTCTTGAGTGCCTTTAACATATCTGAGTATCCTCTTGGCAACTAGGAGATGAGATTCTTTAAGATTTGATTGATATCTCGCACAAACCCCAACAGAATACATAATATCAGGTCTGCTAGCTGTTAGATATAACAGTGACCCAGTTATGCCTTTGTACTTGGTTATATCCACTGATTTGCCATCTTCATCTTTATCCAATCGAAGTCCAGTAGACATAGGAACACTAACAGTAGAGCTAGTTTCCTTACCAAATTTCTTGAACAGATCTTTTGTGTATTTAGCTTGGTTGATGAATATTCCATCAGCAACTGTCTAACTTGGCAAACCAAGAAAATAATTTAGTTCATCCATCATGCTAATTTCAAATTTATTCTGCATCAGCTTGGAGAACTTGTCACACATCTGTTGGTTAGTTGAACCCAAAATAATATCGTCTACATATATTTGCACAAGTAATATATGATCTTCTCATTCAATAGTAAACAAGGTTTTATCTACTTTACCTTTTCGAAATACTTTGATTAAAAGAAAATCTGATAAAGTATCATACCATGCTCTTGGAGCCTGTTTCAGTCCATGGAGAGCTTTCTTCAGACGATACACCTTGTCTTCTTCTTTGTATGATTCAAATCCAGTTGGTTGTTCAACATACAATTCTTCTTGCAATTCTCCATTGAGAAAGGCAGACTTCACATCCATCTGATAGACAGTGAAGTTCTTTCATCAAAGTCAATGCCTTCTTCTTGGAAGTAACCTTTGGCCACTAGTCTTGCTTTGTTTCTGGTGACAATACCATCTTCATTCATTTTGTTCCTAAATACCCACTTAGTGCCAATTACTCTTTGATGACTAGGTCTAGGAACTAAATACCAGACTTCATTCCTCTCAAATTGATTTAGCTCTTCTTGCATAGCTTCAATCTAGTTAGAATCACTAAGAGCTTCTTCAATCTGTTTGGGCTCTATTTGGGATAGGAAGCTGACAAACATTGCATCATTTGCAGCAGCTCTTCTTGTCTTTACTCTATCCAAAGGATCACCAATCACTAGTTTTGGTGGGTGATTCTTGAGCCATCTGAGATCAGGTTACAAATCTGGATGTTGTCCTCTAAATTGATCTTGCAACACTACCAGTAGTAGTCTGTTGAACATTAGTGGTCTAATGAACAGTCTCTGGTCTATCAGTTGTTTGTAACTCGTCTGTTTAACAATCAGCAGGCTGATTTTGAACAGCATTTGAGTTTGCAGCTGATTTGAGACCAGGTAGTATGATGGGTACATATTCTTCATTTCATTCAACACTCAATTTCTGAAAATCAGTAGACAGATTTGGCTTAGTACTTTGATTCTTTTCAGAAGATTGGTTTGGTTCATCAAATACTAGATGACTGGATTCTTCTACAAGTAAAGTTCTTTTGTTAAAGACTCTGTAAGCTTTACTAACAGTAGAGTATCCTACGAAAACAGCTTCATCAGCCTTTTCTGCAAAAGCAGTAAGGTGGTTTTTCCCATTATTTAACACAAAGCATTTACAACCAAAAATTTTAAAGTAATGAATATTTGGCTTCCTATTGTTCCAAACTTCATATGGAGTCTTGTTTTGATTTTTGTTGATCATGCATCTGTTCTGAGTGAAGCAAGCTGTATTTGTGGCTTCTGCCCAAAATCTTTGGGGCAGCTTTGCTTCAGCTATCATGGTTCTGGTAGCTTCCTTTAGAGTTATGTTTCTCCTTTCAGCAACTCCATTTTGTTGAGGGGTTATGGCAGCAGAGTACTCATGACTGATGCCTCTGATGTTACAATACTCTTCAACAATAGAGTTTGTGAACTCAATCCCTCTATCTGATCTGATCTTTAATATCTTCATACTTTTCTCATTCTGCATCAGCTCCATCAGATTAGTAAGATGATCATTGGTTTCACTTTTCTTCTTCATGAAAATCACCCAAGTGTATCTTGAATAATAATCCACAACAGCTAGGCAGTACTTCTTTCCACCATTGCTGATTGGATCAATGGGTCCAAATAAGTCCATATGTAGCAGCTCCAAAATCCTTGTAGAAGATTGGTGCTTCTTACTCTTGAAAGATGACTTGATTTGTTTACCCTTCTGATAGGCGTCACAGAGCTTATCTTTGCTCATGACTGTTTTTGGAATTTCTTCTACCAAATCATTCTTGATTAGTCTGTTTATGGTCTTGAAATTCACGTGATTCATCCTTTTGTGCCACAGCCAACTAACTTCACTTGGTGTAGATGCCACCAAACAAACATTTGAATTCTTATCCACAGAATTCCAGTCGACTATGTAGACATTTCATTGTCGTCTTCCAGATAAGATGACCTTCTTTGTACCAATCTGTTCAACATAGCACTTATATGATGAGAAGATAACTGAAAATCCCTTGTCACAAAATTAACTTATGCTCAGCAAATTGTATTTGAGGCCTTTAACATAAGAGACGCCAGATATCTCAATGTTTCCTTTGATTATCTTTCCAAACGCCACAATATTGCCTTCTTAGATGTCTCCAAATGTTACATTAGGACCATCCATAGCAACATCATCAGTCAGCTCATGTATGTTTCCACACATGTGTCTTGAACATCCACTGTCCAAGTACCAGATTTTCTCTACTTTACTCCTACTCCTAATCCTAATCTACAAAACAAAATAAAATTGTTTTAGGTACCCTTTATTGAGAGGGTCCTGGAGGATTAGTTCCACCCTTGACAACCCAAGAAGTTGAAGTCTTAGGCTTCTTAGGCTTCTGAGATTTGACAGGAGCATGAACAGGTTTATCTTCATCATATTCAGCAGATATAAACTTTTCAGTATGGTTCAGTTCTAGCTTATCTTGTTCTAAAGGCATCTTCTGTTTACTAGACATATGAGTGGATGCAACAGAGGACTTATCATGAGACTCAATGACCTTTTCAAGTTCCATGATTTTACCCTTATATACTTCACATTCAGCTTTCGGAGATTCATTTTCTTGCTCAAGCAGTTTGTATTCAGCTGATTCTTTTGGTTTTTCAACCTTAATTTCAATGAACTGTTTTGCTCTCTTAGCAATATCATCTATTCCTTAAGCTTTGTAAATGCATCAGCAATACTTGTATTATTGACTACCATTTGCTCAAATGAATTAAATAATTCATTTTCAAGAGGAGTTACCTCATCCTCAGAGTCATCAGATTCCTTAGCCATCAGGCAGATAAGAGCAGGGTTCTCATCTTCAGGAGACTCTTCTTCAGAAGTATCTGAGTCTGAATTAGACGAGTAGATAGCAGCAAGCTATTCTGCTTCAACCATCAGTGCCTTCCCTTTCTGATGTTTTCTTTCCTTTCTGATTTTCTTCTCTTCTTCAGTGTACTTTTCAGCTTTAGGATATGGACAGTCTTTGATGAAATGTCCCAATTTTCTGCAGTTGTAACACATTAGTTTGGATTTATAAGCATCCTTATCATGAGAGGAAGAAGTAGGGTTAGAAGTAGAAGCATTGTTGTATTTGTTCTTCATTTTTCTTTTGTAGAACTTCTTGAAATTGTTCATCAGCAATGCAACGTCTCCAGCAGTGTACTCCTTTTTGTTGAGTAGTGTGGCTTCATTAGATGAGTCCACTTCTTTGCTTTTGTGTGCTGTTCTTCTTGGGTTTTCAGCAGCAACTAGTGCAGCTGTGGGGCCTGAAGTTGAGGTTTCTTCAATACCCATTCTTGGAAGTTTGTACTCGTATGCCTTGAGTACGGAGAACAGCTCGGTAAAAGAGATCTTCCCAACCTTGATTCTTCCATGGCTGTCACCTTCATGTTGAACTTCGGAGGCAGAGCCTTCAGTACTCTGACAGTGATCTCTTTGTCAATGAAGGTCTTTCCCAGCTTTAGAACTTCATTCAGCATCCTTGTAAACCTTGTATCCATCTGATCAATGGTTTCCGTAGACTTCATCTTGAAGTTGTCTAACTTTTCTAGAGCAACACTCAGCTGGTGCTCCTTTATGGCGTCGTTTCCCTCACTCATGTCACGAACCTTGTCCCACATTTCCTTTGCAGTTTTGCAATGCTTGACTTTGTCAAACCTGTCATTGTCTAGGGCTTTGGTCATGATGAAACGGCCAACTTTGTCAAAGTTGAACAGCTTGATTTCTTCACCTGTCATCTCTTGAAGATCTTTATCCACCACGATATCTACTTCATCGACCTTAATTGTCTAGGTGAATTTGAAAGAACCCTTAGTGATACATGTAAACATGTTGTCATTATAGGCAGCAAAGAAGATCTCCATTCTAATCTTTCAGTCCTCGAAGCTCATACCGCCAATGTGGGGAACATGGCTGATACAGTCCATTTTCAAAAAGTTTTTGATTTTTCAAAAATATGCTCTTTTTGAAAAAGTTTGAAAACCTTTGAAAAACACTAGGATCAAGCTCGTTGATCAGACAGCTGATTCTAATGAACCACCCGCTCTGATACCACTTGTTGGTCCCAAGTGGTCAGTTGAGGTCTAGAGGGGGGGTGAATAGACCTCTGAAAATTTTAGACTTAAAAACTTTTTAAGTTGTCTGTTAGCAGACTAAGCTGATCGAGAATAGTAAGCTGACTAAGCTGATCGGACATAAAGTTTGAGCATCAGAGTTGACCACTCTTCAGATAAATACTTAGCTGATTTCAGCAAAATCACTTTTAAATTAGAATACTTGCAGCGGATGTTATCAAGTGTTTTTCACAAGTAAACTTAGTCTTTTAAAGATTTTATGCCCAGTTTTAAAACCCCTTTAAAATCTTTAAACAATTGATTCAAGTGTAAAACTTATGCAATTTTGAAATATGCTAGAAAACTTATGCAAAGATAAACACAAGATATTTTTATAGTGGTTATATGGATTTAAATCCTTTAGTGCACTCTTCCAAGTCACTTAGATATTGGGTTATACTAGAAAACACAAAGTTAACAGTATACAATGCTTGCGCCAATCAACAAATGAAAAGGCCACAACTTCGCACTAGGAAATCACTAAGATAACCTAATCTACGGAATTTTATCACTCACAAAGATGGATAAAATTCCTCACAACACTCTCTAACAAAAATCACTCAGATTTGTAGGTTTTTATTTGATCTTCAACTTCGGCTTTTGTCAACAAATGACTAAGTTGATGAGTGAGTTGTTCGTGAGTTCTTGAGACTTAGAAGAATTCTGCTTCGAAAATTTCTCTCAGAAAACGTGATGTTGTGTGTTCATCTTCTCTCAAACTCTTGAACTATTTATACTCTCAGATTGAAAAATGTTCGTTGAAGAAAGACAAGATTCAAATCATTGAGTACTGGTCCCTGTTTTCTGAAAACGGCTCTCTGCAACTGCTATAGTACAGTCTGTTGTACTTTCTATCAGCAGCATTTAATGAAAAGGAAAGAGTCGAGTTGTCCGTGCGGCGAAAGAGCTGCCTGGTGATCCCTAGGTTGTTATTCGTCAGTGTCCTGCCCAGAGCATGTCGGGAACGGCTTAGTGAATCCTTTCTTTCGTGATGAATCCGATATCTTCCTGGAGCACTACACAGCTCTCCTCACTATGGCTATTCAACGTCGAACTCAGAGTTTTCTACTACATAGGCGGATTCCTGCCGGACTCCCTTTCGCTATTCCGCTATTAAGAGAAGGTTAGACCTAATGCTTTGAGTTTGTTTTCCTTTCTTGCTGGCATTGAATGAGCCCAATCCCTTGATGATGGGAGTTCCCGCTTTCAGGTTTTTTGTTAAAGGCAGCTTTGATTGAGGTGTCGTCGCATAGCATCGCATCATCGGTGAGGTACATGACGCCCGTACTCAATCAAATCCTGCACAATCAGAAGAAGAGTTATGACCAGTTGTTTTATGTGACAGTATGAGTTACAGCTCTTTCTGTTGCCGCTCTTAGAGCACCGAGCTGATACGAGGATTTCTTCAATCATTTGCCATAAATACCCACCTTCTTCAGCATTTATTACTTCAAGTGCATTTATTACGGTTGGGGAGACTTCCTGATCTTCTTCACTTAGCTGATTAAGTTCTCTCGTCTGATGAAGCCTTAGTTGATCTCAACTAGAATACGTCTGATTTGAGTCGTCTGATTTTCACCAAACTGATTTCTTCCTACAGCAGCAGATCAATAGTCTTTTGGACCAAGTGGAATTTTGACTTGTTTGATTTGTCTTTTAGTTGGTCAAAATTCTTCTAAGGGATTTCACTAAGCATTCCTTACTTAGCTGATTATGATGTTTTGGAAATCATCAAAACCTCCCTTTAACTTTTAAATTCCTTGTACTCTATCTTCATCTTCATCCAACAATTTCATTATTTTCCTTTTGCTAAATCGTATCGCTTTTAACTCATTATTACATAAAACATATCATTAATTCATCATAACGACTATTTCAAATATATCCAAATACGTTCAAAAAGTGAAATCATATAATGAGCAAATGATAAAATACGACTTACATCGAGTCTCAATAAGAAAAATCCAATCCACTTAAGTTACACAAAAGTTATAAATTTTTAAACAACTAAAAGTCTAAAATCATACAATGACCCATAATATTAATTACTAATAACTAATGTAAGATTTGAAAGGAATATTAGGTTAAAGTAAAAAAGTTTATTTATTATATAATGTTAATTAATTATATAAGTAAAGTGTATAAATTATATAAAAGAATATTATATAGGCGGGTTCGGGTATTCGGGGTTGGAGAGACCAATCCCAAACCCGTCCCATATTCTCGTAATAAAATACGGGTATTCAAGTTCGGGTACCCAAACCCAAAAAATACTCGTCCCGTTCGGGTATTTTAAAAATGGGACGGGTCGGATTTGGGTTACCCGAAGCCAACGGCCACCCCTATCAATGGTGAAAAAGATCAAAGCCGTTTGTTCATCAAAGTCTAGAAAAGCATGAAGTCAAAAATTCAACCAAAAGAACGAAGGACTGTAAGCTTTCTGTAAGTTTTCTATTTCTTTCTTATGCATAATTAAAATAATTATCGTTTATGGGATCCTCATTTTTTTATGTTAGTTATTTTCGAAATATACTATGAACATAAAACCCACCAAATTCCGCAATTGGGTCAAATTAGTTCGATCCTGTTTACTCATCGGGTCGAATAGTTCGGATCCGATTGGACAAAACTCCAAAAGTTGATAACATCGAGTCATCCCCACAAGGCTCACAAGAACTCGATTCGATTATGAAATCGAAGTTGCCTGAAGGTTGGGAAATGATTTCTAAAGTCCAGTATTCGGGAAAACTGCTGGAAGAGTTGACAAGGTAATTTGGACTTTAATTTGCAATTGATGGATTTGTTGATTTTTTATTTTTAATTTGAATTGATGATATATTAGCTGTTTGTACATATGTCACACTGTGTATTGTGTGGTGCATTTTATGAATTTTATTTCCATGTAAATCGTGTTCGAAACGATTTTCCTATGATGTGTATATTTTTTTATTAATTTTTAATTTTTAATTTTTTTGAAGGCAATTGGGCGCTTAATATTTAAATAAATGTTCGAAGAATTTTCATTTTAACGATTTTTGTAAAGTTATTCCTTTTTAAATAAATATAAAATCATGTTTTCAAAATATTTGTTTTCTTAAAATTATTGTTTATTTGAAAATGTTTGCATTGTTTAATATTTTTGTTTCCTTCGTTGAAATAAACTATGTTATTAAGTGTTGCAATGAACATCAATTACTTATTAGTCGTTTGTTGGAGATATAATTGATGCTATTTAGTTTCCTTAAGTAGATCAATTTGCTTCAGTTGTATGCTAACATCTAAATTGTGCAGTTTTATGTCCACCCGTCAAAATAACTCAAGTTTCGCTCGAAGAGTGAGATGAATCGTTTTGTGAGAACGAAAAGTAAACAAACTTCTGAATCAGATGATGGGGTAGGTGAAAGTTATTCGATTAAAGGTCTTTTTTAATCATAAACAATTTATAATTCCTAAACTAAATAATACTCATATCTTTTGCAGCCTTCTGGAAGCCAAGAACAAGAGAAGTCTAACGTGAGACGCAAGAGATCTGATGCCTCAAATGTTGCTAATCAGATTTTCCTTTTTAGTTTTGTGTAATTTATTATTTTAGCAATAGATGTGTGTTGGGAAATCAATTTTTTAAGTTTTGTTGAAGATTTTTATGATGCGAAAGAGTATTCTTCTTGAAAGACCATTTTGTTGTTGAGAGATTTCGGGTATAACTTTAAGCAACATGTTATTTTTTACAAAGCTTAATTAATATTGCTTGTTGATGAATATTTACGGGGTGATCAGTTTTTGGAGCAAGAGTTGAGTCGAATTAGTCTCATTAGATGAGATTAAATGGCTAGTCTAAATTATTCTCTTGTTCAATTTTGGCCTTCACAATTGGTTATATGAATCAAGGGTTAAGGAAAACTTTGTCACTGTGCGGGTCGCAATATCAGCTAATACTATAAGTTAGCAAAATGGAAAATAATTATTTGCCACATCATTAATACTTATTATCATATTATGATTATCGATATGAAAAATGCATTTACCTTTTCATGTTTAAACATTTTACACTTTGAGATTGTTTTTGTATGTATCTTTATGATTGTTGTAGTTCTCGATATTTGACCATATGGTAGTGTTCAACGTTTCACCTATCGATGATATGCCTATATGCCTATTAGGGAGTTGAGTCAAAAATAGTTGAATGATCATGTAATAAAGTTCAATTTTATATTATTGTTATGTTTTATCATGTTATTACCCAAAATGTGACCACCATAAAGGGCCAAATATGTCTATTGAAATATAATTATTTAAAAACGACCTAAATGCAAAAACACATCGAGTTTTGCATAACTGGCAAAAAAAAAGCTCCTATATTATTTTATTAACAAAAAAAGACGGATTACATTTTTCTCTTACAATATTCTATTCTTCATTCTGAAGTAATCTTACTTTTTTATTTATATTTTTTTCAGGTTCATACTTAATTCTCATTGTAAGTTTTTTTTAGCGTTAGTTTATGTATTCCTAATACTTACATTACAAAAAATCTATAAATGCTAGAACAAAAATTAGAAACTATAAACAATATAAATAACTCTCTATTTAACTCAACGAAATATATCTTATTGTATATACATTATGAAGCCCAACTCAACTACAAATGTCTTGGACTTCACAACAATAACAAGTGTGTTGAAATAGAAACTATAAACAATATGAATAACTCTCTATTTAACTCAACAAAAAATACCTTATTGTATATACATTGTGAGACTCAACTCAATTACAAATGTCTTGGACTTCACAATAATAACAAGTATGTTGAAATAGAAAATAACATTTTAAAAATACGTACGAATTGCTTAGGTAATCAAGTAACTAAAATTTAGGGAGTATTTTGTAATTTTCATTACCTAAAAGAATTTATAGCAATTTGAATAAACCTCAAATTTTAATTATAATATTTTGTTAGGACATTTCATTTTCTCCGTTAGTATTGGAATAAAGTATGTTAGTTCCAATGGTACTTTTGTAATTTTTGAATAATACTGATAGTTGAGAAAAGTTCTTGGACCTATTTGTTTCACTTTTTAAATAATATTTTTGGAAAACTTAGAGGATTTTAGAAATATTTTTTATTTTAGTGACTTTGAGGATTTAGAAATATCCTTGATTTTGGTGACTTTGATAAGATTGTTTGTTTGGATTTTTAGAGTCCAAATAAATGGTGAATTTATTTCGAGAAAGAAGTTTGTTTAACTTTTAAAAAACATCGAAATGCTCTCTAGAAAGTGAGTCTAACATAGTATCCGCTGTTAATGGGGCGGATTTCTATCTAAATTCGACCCATTTATTATATACGAATAGGAATAAGATGGATCTGATTCGATTAGCAGGAAAATTCGTAATCCAAAACATGTGGAACAATATGGACCTAAGTCAATCCAATAAAATAAATTTTGTTCCCAAAAAATCTTTTAAAATATAGTTGTTCATAAATTATGAAAATCTAAATATGCTTAAATATTGAAAATTATTCAAATAATCCAGTTAAATATATAAATTAACTATGCAATAACAAAATATAGAAAAAATTATCGTCCATAGCTGTTCAAAGGTTTTCAGAGAGAAGAAGATGAACAATTTTGAAGGAAAAACTTGCTTTTTTCACTATAAAGCTAAATATATTCTAACAGTATTGGAGGACAAGACTTTTGATTCTTTCACTATAAAGCTAAGTATTAATTATCCTTATGTCATTTCGTTTCGTTTTCTAAGACACGCAAATTGCAGATTTTGATTATACGTCTAAAGCAATGTTCTTATATGAATACATAAACAGAATGGTTATTTATTATCTGAATATATAAACAGAATGGTTAATTATTAGGTTGATTGAAATGAGATAAGATAATCAAATTAAATTGAAGTGACAGATTTTGACCTTATAAAAAGCTTAATTAAGTTTACGTGATATTGGAACATATAAACATATTTATTAATATTTTATTTATATATCAACAACAATGTTCTTATCTAAATATTTTTGTGAAAATAAGAAAAATCAAATTCCATACTGACCATAAATAAAAGTATTATAAGAAAATATTTCTTCAAATAAAAGAATAAAACGCCCTGTGTTATTATTAAACTGAAAAATAAAATTTAAAGTAAAAACAATAGATAAACTTGATTTGATTATCTTTGACTTTATGAAAGCTTAACGAGGAAGCTAAGTTAACAGATGAGTAGTATAGTGTCTCCACCCAATAAATTGCGTAGATGTCCAAAAAAAAATTATATCAGGACAAATACTGAATTTCAGCAATTTTTTTCTGCGCTAAAAACAGGTATTCCATCTTAACAATAATTTATGCAAATCTTTGTATAATTCTCTTATATAAGTACTACGTTCAGATTGAAAATCTTGTAGCTTATTTCATTTTCAAATTTTCCATTTATTTGTTCAGATATGAATTATAAATAATTTTACTCTGTCCTCATCAACATCAGATAAATGAATATCTATATTGTTAAAAAAATGTACTCTCTTCACAAATTATCTCAAAATAATTGTCTAGATTATATATGTTAAAATTGCAGACGATTTAGTTCCTAATTTTTTTTTTAATTTTGTTTAGGATAATAGTGGATCTCATATATGAGGCTGCTATCTTCAAATAAATTCCCTTTTATTTATCTATGGCTACCCTCCATCTGTCAAGTTAAGTCCCTTTTTAGGGAAACTTTTGCATAGAAAGTGTACCTGAAACACCCCTAACAGGACATATTGTGGCTATATCAGAGGGTAGCCACGAAAATTTCCTAAACATAAAGTTGAAGTATTTATTTATTAAATGTAGTAATATTCTTTGTTTACAGCAATGGATGTACTTAAAAATATGGATGTAAACATACTTCAGTGCCAAAAAATCAACTACTATTTCCATATAAACGACGAGCTCTTTCAAACTACCTTCATAGGATAGAACATAACGACATTTTTCCTAGAAATTTGTCTTCTAATAACCAACCTATCTAATTTAACACACACTGAAATAACCATTGCAAAAAAGTTTGATACAAATTTGCATCAACAACGTTCAATATTATCATGAAATATCAAAGGCCTTAATGTATATATTCTTCAAACTACGTTTCAAAAAATCTCCGATAAACAATCACCACTAATGATTATCATGTACAATCCAGAAATAAAATTTATCTTCTTATCCAAAACATTTAGAGACGAGGGATTTGATGGATCGATATATGCTGAACTTAATGGATCATGTACAGGGCTTTGGATAGTATGGAGATAGCATTCTTTTACTTTGCTACCAGTTAAGATGTCAGAACCAGTATTTTCTTTTGCACTGATGTAGTTAGCTACTACTGAATATTAAGTTTTATTATAGATGTAAAGTTTTAGTATAATGCTGAATTTTAATCACGATCAGCTAGTGTTTACATATATTATGTCCAAAATATTTCGTATCTTTTTATCGAATTAATATTTTTACTTTAGTGAAAATTAGTATATTTAATATTTTTTGAATAAGGTAATTATTGTTTATGTATATTTAACTATACTACTTTAATAATTATATCCTACAATATAATTAAAATTCTTGCTCTTGCATATATGAATACTGTATATTTTAATCGGAATAAGTAAATTTATTTTACTAAAAAAATTGATGCAGACAGTGAGCATGATTGGAGGTTCATGAATGCCATAAAAAAATGCGTGATTCCAGAATGATGTGTTGAATTGTTCTGATGAGGGGTAAATCGGATCCAGACATTACTACAGCCTGTTGAGGTCGAACTTCGTCTTTCTCGATCTCATCAGCGTAATTTCGAGCCCAAGGCAAGGGAATCCTACGCCAACTACATATGTAAATTTTGAGTCCAAAGTTACTGTTGGGCCGACCTCCGGCCCAGGCCTATGGGCCGAGTAGTACGCACCTACGGATGGTTCATATGGTCCCATATCTCAGCTATAAATACCCTATGCATTTATGACGACGACACAACTTTTCGAGACTGCTGCTCGGACTCGCTTGGGATTAATAGCATAGGCTAGGCTATACGTATTTCACCCTCTAGCTTGTACGGCATCCAATAATGCTCGAGTAGGACCCAAAACACTTGTAATTTGTACTCAGCTTATTCGAATACAACTACTATTGATCTTTAATTTTCATTTAATATTGTTGATATCGCACTGCTATCCATCCTTGATCGAACACACGAAAACGCGTAAGATCAATTGGCGCCCACCGAGGGGCACTATTCAAGTATTAGATCGAAATATGCCTACTACGAGGAGAAATACCTATATCAGAGGAGAGCCTTCCCATGCAGTGGGAGCGCAAAATTCAGTCAATAATGAGCCTGATAATCTGTCACGTGCAGCTCAACAACCAGAGATTCCACCAGCGGTTCCTCGGGATAATGTTCCAATCCACACAACCGTTGGTGATCTGAGATCCATCATAGGCACAATGTGCAGAGAATTCCTGAACAGCGGAAGGGCCGATCAATCACCCGTAGACCAACCAGGAATTCACGGCAGACCTGAAATACCATCTTCGAACGTCCAGAAGGAAAACAGTGTACTGCGGTCTATATCGCATGCCCCAGCAACAAACCCTCCGCGAGCTATGCCTTCGAAAATCAACGCTCGATCGGAAATCCCACCAAGATCGATACATAATTTGGAGGATTCAGTGGTAGGAGAGAGCCACACTGCTGGCGCTGTTGGAGGCAGAAAACCAACCTACAAAAGAATTACTGAATCAGAGTTGGAAAAGATAGTACGGGAGAGAGTAGCTAAGGAATTGGAAAAGGAAGATACGATGATAGAGATACCCCGTAACGATCAGCTCGACAGGCGAGGGGAAAACACTCTAAATCGAGGGAATCTACGAGATAGGGAGGTTTCGAATAGTATCATGCGCTGCTCGCCATTTTGTCGAGAGATACGAGAAGCTCGGAACTCGGAAACAGTGCCGACCAGGCTACCACGGTATAACGGGACTACCGACCCCGGGGAACACATCAACAGCTTCGTTAATGTGATGAACTTATACGGACATTCAGAGGACTTCTGTTGCAAAATCATGGTTACCACCTTTGAAGGAATAGCTCTCGATTGGTTCGGAAAATTACCGCCCAACTCCATATTTTCCTTCGAAGAATTCTGCGATAAACTAAAACATCAATTCGCTAGCCAGAGGAAGCCAAGGTTACCGGCAAATCACTTGGGAACTGTAAAACAATTGGAAGAAGAAACGCTGAGGCAGTGGCTAGCGAGGTTTAGTATCGAACTCCTGAAGGTTGATACCCCGCAGATCGAATATTTGTCCTCCCTAATGTTCGAACTGACTAGGAGCACCCAGTTCGGAAACGCATTGTGCAGGAAACAACCAAAGTCTTTCGAACGAATAATGGAGATCGCTGAAAAGTATATGATTCAGGAAGAGATGAACAAATTGAAAAACTCGCATGCTATCAAATCTCCCCCCAACAAGAAACATGATCGGGCTCCTATCCCAAAACCTGGTGATTATGGGGGATCGAACAAAGGATCTGTTTGGCAACGAATTAATACTTATAAGCCTCATGTGCCGCCCCAAGGTCCAAATTCATATGGACTTCCTTACGATCGGACTCGAGCTCCGAGAACGGGTGAAGTCCAGTTCACTGAACTTAACACCTCGAAGGAAGAGGTGCTAACCGTGTAGGAAGAAGAAAATTTGATCCCTGAAGCTCAAAGGATCACCCAGGCTAGAGCTGGCGCACCTGGTTATGAACAATACTGTCGATATCATCGAGCTCGGGGACATAGTACTGAAAACTGTTACCAATTGAAGGTAGAGATAGAAAAATTGATCGCCCAAGGAAAATTAAAAGAATTTGTCAAAGGTGGCAACTATAACAGTCGTTATAGATCCCGAAGTCCGCGGAAATTTAACAATCAGCAAAGGCAAATTCGAAGCCAAGCGGAAGAGCGATCGAATGGAGTGATAAATATGATCGTGGGCGGACCAGCGGGAGGTGATAGCAGAAATGCTAGAAAGAGAACTATGAGATCGATAAAAGCGGGAGTCTCTGCTAAAAAGGAGATTCTGTCCTTAGAATCTCCCTCCATGGAAAATCAAATTATAAGCTTCAGTGAGGCCGATCGACCCTCGGATGTTAGTTGGGACATAAGTGAGGACGATCCAGATTTTTCCATGGTGTTGACACTGAGAATTGCTAATTTCGAGGTCAAGAGGGTGCTAGTCGATAATGGAAGCTCGACAAACATTATTTCGTCAGAAGCTCTCACAAGGATGAATCTTTGTCACCCACGTCTAGATAAGGTAACCACTCCTTTGGTCGGATTTGGTGGATCCGAGATCGTTCCGCTTGGAACCATTCTTTTAAGCACGACTCTAGGAAGCAAACCAAGAAATGTAACAAGGATGATCAAATTTCTGGTAGTAGATACACCATTCGCTTATAACGCCATATTAGGAAGACCAGCCCTAAATATCTTCAAGGCAGTCGTGTCTACCTACCATCAAAAGATAAAGTTTCCGATCGTGGGAGGAGTGGGAGAGATGAGGAACGATCAATACATGGCATGGGAGTGTTATAACTCGTCTTTAAGTATTAAAAAGAAAGTGGAGCCCGAGCTCCCGATCAAGAGGAAGATAAGTGATTTAGAGTCTGAGTTAAAAACACCAATTCCCGACTGCGAAAAATTTCAAGGAAAGAAAGGAAAAAACGTTGACATGAGCGTACAAGCGCCCGACCACAAAAAAGTGATTTTAGTTCCAGGATCCCCTGAAAAGTTCACTAAAATCGGAACGGAATTAAGCGAGGGCATGGAAACCATGCTCATAGAATTTTTACAGAAAAATGTGGACGTTTTTGCTTGGAGTTCGGATGATATTGTGGGAATCGACCCACGAGTGATAACACATTCATTAAACATCGATCCGAAAGCAAAACCTGTAAGGCAGAAGAAGCGCAATCATGGTCGCGAAATGGACAAGATAATCAACGCGGAGGTTGATAGATTATTAGCTGCAGGTCAGATAAGGGAAATCAAGTTCACAGAATGGCTTTGTAATGTGGTCCTGGTCTCTAAAGGCGAAAAGGTCGAAAACAAATGGAGGATGTGTAATGACTTTACTGACTTAAACAAATTATGCCCAAGAGACCCTTATCCACTGCCTCGGATCGATATGCTAGTAGATTCCACTGCAGGATTCGTGTTATTTAGCATGATGGACGCTTTCCAGGGGTTTTATCAGATTTCCATGAATGAAAGAGACCAGGATAAAACAGCATTCATCACCGAACGGGGAGTGTACTGCTTCATCGTTATGCCTTTTGGATTAAGGAATGCAGGTGCAACCTATCAGAGACTAGTTAACATGATGTTCAAAGAACTGATAGGCGAAATAATGGAAGTCTATGTAGACGACATGCTCGTGAAGAGTATGACGGAGGAGGATCACATTGACCACCTGGACAGATGTTTCGGAATCTTGAGAAAATATGGGATGAAGCTGAACCCAGCCAAGTGCACTTTTGGTGTGCGATCGGGAAAATTCCTCGGGTATCTAGTCCACGAAAGAGGAATTGAAGCAAACCCGGAAAAAATTCGAGCAATCACCGATCTCCAGCCACCACGGAAACTCTAGGACGTACAAAGTCTGATTGGAAAAATTATTTCATTGAATAGATTTATCTCTCGATCTGCCGACAAAAGTTTACCATTTTTCAAGCTTCTGCGAAAATCTAAGAACTTTGAGTGGAATGCAGAATGTGATAAGGCCTTCGAGGAACTGAAAGCGTACCTGACCTCACCACCCATGCTGGCCAAACCATCTGAAGGAGAACCTCTGTATTTATACATAGCTGTATCGGAAGAGGCCATCAGTTCGGTCTTGGTGAAACTTGATAAAACTGAGCATAAACCAGTTTATTATCTAAGTAAGTTACTGCAAGGTGCAGAGAAAAACTACATGGAGATCGAAAAATTCGCACTGGCTTTAGTGGTAGCTGCCCGAAGGTTAAGGCCTTACTTTCAAACATACAAGATCATTGTTCTAACAAATCAACCTTTGAGACAGATCTTATCAAAACCAGAAGCATCAGGCAGGTTGATCAAATGGGCGGTCGAGCTTGGTCAGTTCGAAATCGAGTATCAACCACGGATCGCCATAAAGGCCCTGGTATTAGCTGACTTCGTACTCGAATCAACGGGTTTATCGAACTTGAAAGAAGGAGCAGTTTCCGAGCTGAATATGGTTGAAGAAGCAAAAAATCAAGTCTGGCTAATGCATGTGGATGGATCTTCAACCAAGGACGGAGGTGGTGCAGGAATTCATTTCCAGGGACCCAACGGTGAGGACTTGAGTTATGCTATAACTTTGGATTTCGTCGTGACCAACAACGAGGCCGAGTATGAAGCATTGATCGCAGGACTGGAGATGGCTCTAAAAGCAAAGGTAAAATCAATTGTTGTATTAACAGATTCAGAGCTTGTTCATAGACAGGTAAAAGGCACGTACGAGGCCAGGGAGTTCAATATGATCAAATACTTGAGCAGAACGAAGAAATTGATCTCTCAATTTGACAAGTTCGATATTCAACCTGTGCCAAGAGAGGAAAATGTATGGGCAGATATATTGTCAAAATTCTCAGGTTTGGCCGACGGAAAGAATGAGAGGATAATCACGTGGCTGTTATCGAATACATCTGCTATCGAACTGGATGTGACCCCTGCAATCGATATCATGGAGATCGAAGAATCGAGCAACTCATGGAGCAACCCTCTTATCGCCTATCTCAAGGAAGGAAAACTTCCGGAAAACCCAAATGAGGCTCGGAGGATCAAATATAGAGCGCCATCGTTTACTCTGATCGATAATCAACTCTATAAACGATCCTCCTCAGGAATTCTGTTAAAATGTATCCCTGAAATTCATTACAATGCTATTTTGAAAGAGGTTCATGAAGGGGAAGCGGGAAACCATTGTGGTGCTCGGGCCTTAGCGCTTAAATGCTCGAGGTCTGGATATTATTGGCCTATACTTTTCTCCGATTATGTTGATTATGTGAAAAAATGCCACCATTGTCAAATTCATTCGAACTTGATTCATCAACCGGCTGAGCACATGCATTCTATTCCTATTTGTTGGCCTTTTGATAAATGGGGCATTGATATTGTCGGGCCTTTTCCAACAGCAAGAGCTCGAAAAAATTATGTACTGGTTGCAGTCGAATATTTCAGCAAATGGGTGGAATGTGTTGCTCTGACGAAGATTACTCAATTCCAAGTTATTAATTTCTTATGGAAAAATATTATCTGCAGGTTTGGGATTCCTAGGATCTTAATATCAGATAATGGAACACAGTTTGCCGGAAAAAGAATCACGGAGTGGTGCGAAAAGTTCGGAATACAACAGAATTTCGCATCTGTAGGGCATCCCCAAGCTAATTGGCAAACGGAAGTCGTGAACAGGGAAATCGTTCGATCCTTGGAGAAACGCCTATCTGAGGCAAAAGGGAGATGGCTCGATGAACTTCCGGGAGTTTTATGGGCCAATAGAACTACTGTTAAAGCTGCAACGGGAGAAACTCCATTTAGTCTGGTTTATGGGTCAGAGGTCGTTATCCCAGTAGAGAACCTCGTACCTTCCCCCAGGGTCGAATTTTACGACCCCGAGGCGAACCAATCCCTGAGGAAAGTGGAAATTGATCACACGGATAGTCGAAGGGAGCGTGCGAAGTTAAAAATCCAATCCACAAAGTCTAGCATGGAAAAATCTTATAATCGAAATGTTCGAATCCGAACATTCAAAGTGGGGGATTTGGTGCTCAAGAAAGCGGAAGTGTCAAAGCACGTGGGAAAACTCCAGCCTAACTGGGAGGGCCCCTTTGTGATCGTGGAAGTTGGAAGAAAAGGTTCTTACAAGATTGCTCACCCAAACGGAGAGGTACTACCTTGGGCTTGGAATGCGGTTAATTTAAGAAGATATTATGGAAGATAGATACATTCGAGGCTTCTACTATTTAGTCATTTGTTCTGTTTTCTTTGTTTCTAGTGATTTAGTAAGTTACGAATTCTATGAAGGTTTATTTCGACTGAGTTTTTGAGGAATCTTTATTCCGACTGAGTATTTATTCAATGAAAGTTCATTTCGCCAAAATTCTTATTTATTTGTCATATTCTGGATATTCTCGATCTATATTCGTCTATTATCGATCTCTATTTTTCTCCATCAACTATTAACGGGTGAAAGCTGTTGCTACGACCCTCGGGCTAAAAATGCTCTGAAACGACTAAGGGTGAAAGCCTCTGCTATGCCCCTTAGATCGAAATTATCAAATGGGTGAAAGTTGTTGCTACGACCCTCGGGCTAAAAATGCTCTGAAACGACTAAGGGTGAAAGCCTCTGCTATGTCCCTTAGATCGAAATTATCAAATGGGTGAAAGTTGTTGCTTCGACCCTCGGGCTAAAAATGCTCTGAAACGACTAAGGGTGAAAGCCTCTGCTATGCCCCTTAGATCGAAATTATCAAATGGGTGAAAGCTGTTGCTACGACCCTCGGGCTAAAAATGCTCTGAAACGACTAAGGGTGAAAGCCTCTGCTATGCCCCTTAGATCGAAATTATCAAATGGGTGAAAGCTGTTGCTACGACCCTCGGGCTAAAAATGCTCTGAAACGACTAAGGGTGAAAGCCTCTGCTATGCCCCTTAGATCGAAATTATCAAATGGGTGAAAGCTGTTGCTACGACCCTCGGGCTAAAAATGCTCTGAAACGACTAAGGGTGAAAGCCTCTGCTATGCCCCTTAGATCGAAATTATAAAATGGGTGAAAGTTGTTGCTACGACCCTCGGGCTAAAAATGCTCTGAAATGACTAAGGGTGAAAGCCGTAGCTATGCCCCTTAAGTCAAAAGGTATATTCAAGATCGATCTAAGTTCTATTTCTCCACGACGACTATTGTTCCGAAGAGAAACCTACACTGATATATCACAGAAGATTCAAAGGTCGCAAAGATCGAACTTCAAATCTATTATGAATCTCAAGGTTGACTCGCAAGGATTGCTATTGACGAAGAACAAAATCAAAGATCGACAACAATATAAAAGAAATTTTTTATTCATAAACTTTCAGATAAATTACATGAGAACTCTCGGTTACATTCAAGAAGTTAAGCTAATCGGAAAATGTACATCTAGATCAACCCTATAACAAATAGTTATCCCAATGGATGCCCAAAGAAGAGAAAGTAAGACTAGTACACTTCTACCCTTCATCCAACGCTTCTTTGTAAATGGGTCGATGAAGGACCAAGTCGAGAGACAGGGAAGCAACTCCAGTTGGAGGTACTCCTAGCAAGTTCGAAGACCACATCCTTCAAGAAGCCGCCTCGAAGACGTGGAGATCGAGCATAGGAAAACCTCTCCAGCAGTAGACCCACTATCCCGACTGGATGGAGGACAGAGTACAGGAAGTCGAGCCCGCCTCAAGGACTTGGAATCAGAGAGAGCAGGTCGCCTGTCGGTACCCTAGTCGCAATTATTTTCGCCTGTCGATACCCTAGTCGAAAGATTTTCATATGGGATTTCCAAAGAAATTGGGAAACAAGGTTCGAATAAAAATCTCGAACGCTTCAATTACTGAAATTGAAAAGAACATGGAGCTGATCGACGGAGGTAAAAACACAACCATCTTGATCGAATGAAACGATTACAGAAAAGTAAAAAAATGAAGGTAACTTAGGAAGCTATATATAGGGGGGAGAATTCCGTAATAACGGTGTAGATCTCTTGCACTGAATGGCTACGATACGAGCATTAAAAGCTCTGACCGTTACACTTCCCGAGAAATGAGAGACGATTAAAAAAAAAAAAAGTGAGAGAGAACAACATGTCGGCAATATTATCGTTACAACCGTTACAACAAGAATTGTGTCACAATAAGAAAGGAAAATCATTACAACAAGCATGGTATTACAACAAAGAAAAATCTTAGCAAGCTCATGATTACAAAGGAGAATCTCAATATTACTAAACGAAATTATTCTCGAAAAGGATTTTTCGAACTTCAGCACTATGATCAGCATACCCGCGAATATAAGCTTCCCTCTCACGAAGCTCGGAGCTTCTCTTCTCACATTCGTAGATATCTTTGAGTCTCTCTAATTCCGAACTCAATTTATCCCGAGACAATCTCTCCTTAAAAAATCTATTAGCTTCCAATGCGCGTTCCAGCTCAATCTTTTTCCTGGTCAGCTCAAGTGAAACAGAAGCCCGTTGTTCGACCTCATGCTTAGCCAACGCATAAAGCTTAGAAAAGGCTTTGCCAGCCTGAACTTATGAAAATATATGTCATGACAGAAATAAAGAAATTAGAGAATCATGTTAAAGAGGTTAGTAAGAATTACCTGGGCGAGGGATTCCAACCCAGACTGAAACAGGAACGAGGAATATTCTCCACTCGACAGAACCGCATCGGAGGTAGAGACATTGGCCCAAAGAAGGTTCAGGTCGGATTTTTCATCCAACACATAATCAAAAGGAATTATGTCTCTCTTAAATGGAAAGACACCAGAAGGAAACAACAAATCAATAGATTCTTCGACCAACGAAGGAACAGATGGGAGAGGAGCGCCCCCAGATACATCCTCCACAAAAGAAACCTTTTTAATTCTCTTGTTTGAGCCCCTGGATTTCAAGCATGAAGAAAGGGCAACAGTCGAAGATCTATTTCCTTCATGGAAGGTTAGCCTATCAGAAGTAAGGGATTTAATTGATGTTTGGCTCTTTTTCCTTATATTCCTACCGCCATTTGGTTTGAGAAAAGGCGCGGAAGAAATCGCGAAAGCGTTCGAATCATTATTCATCTCTTGGTTTCCGGATAAGGATTCGACTGAAATAATTTTCTAAAGCTCCGATCGCTGTGAGCAATGGTATTGTGAAAGCAACGGAAAATGTCCTTGATATTTATAAGAGACGCGACATCATGCGAATTACAAAAATTGGTAAGTCACCACTCCCAAGAAAGATTCGATGACGCAATTGAGTATGCAAGAATGACGTTATAAAATTCAACAAGATGGTCAAACAGGCAATAGGTCAAGCATGACAGTAAGGAAAAAAATTAAAATTAAAGCATCCACAAAATAGAGAAAAGCGGGAGACTATAAAACAAATTTACAATTGCAATGGTTCGTTAAGTCCTATTACATAGTAATCATTACTGGCTGGATTCATTCACGCCAGAGCTATGGTCCGATCTCTCTCGTTCCTTCTTTCCGCTAGATTCGCTTTCCGAGCTATCGGAATCATCACTGCTCGAGCTGCTCTCTTCTCCGTCATCACTTTGCACATCAGCCGCAGATTTACTCGAATCGGACGAGGGAGCGCTTTGCTCCGCTTGATCGCGGGAATCCCCTTCAATATCTACATCTTCATCCTCAGATTGAGCTTCGAGCTCGTCAGGATTTGGCATTGGAACTCCAAATTCCTCGAGAAGAGGAGCGAACTCATGATCAGATAAACCTTCAAGTTTGGGAGGAAGAGAGGAAGCTTTATAATCCTTTCCGTAGATATTCTTATAAGGATCCATATAAGGAAGATAGTCATCGAAGGTGCCTTGAACTTTTCCAGCCGAGAGGAGATGCTGAATTCCTTTATAATAAAAGGCCTGGTTAATTTCACCCGACCGCTTGCAAACTATAGCATCGAGAAAGGGTGACTCTAAGAATTCTCGTATGGCGGGAAGTCTGCCCTCTTCTCGACCCCGAGCATAGGCCCGTTCAGATAATGCCTTGGCATGCTCGAGATCCGATCTCAGTTTGGTTACCTATTCCTCGAGGGCCCTTTTCCCGTCAAGGCTCTTCTTAGCCTCCTCGAGCTCCTTTTCAACCTCAGATAACTTGGTCGTAGTGTCCCTCAACTGATCAGCCTTAGTAGCCTCGGCACTAAGAACATTGTGAAGGGCACTCTGAGCCATCTGAGATTCCTCGTTTAAGGTGGCCTGTCGGTAAGCTTGATGATTGTACAAGTCCCCGACCTAGAGAAGAAATCAAAACATTAAACGCGAAGCATAAACTTTGAGGATAAGTCAGTGCTCGTAAAAAGAACTCGTATACCTTTTGAAGAGCATAGGCAAATTCACCCGCGAGCTCGAAGTCACTTTTAAGGAATAACGCTGTATTGTCATCCTTAAATCTCCCGGCCATGAACATTCGAAGAGACTTATCCACGGCATGTTCCCCGTTTGGGCCCAAGTCGGACTCAATGGTTCCATCCTCCGGGAAACCAGCTGCCCTGGGTCCTTGGAAATGATCCTCTATAAAATCAACCAGGTCTGGCTCGGAATGGCCGGCCCGGCACCTGATCGGATCCGATCCTCGACCAAAAGGCTTCACCCTTCTAGAAGACTCGGCGATACCACTATTTCTCTTGCGAGCCATTCTTGCTTCTAGAATCTTTTGAGCTCGGACTTCCTGTAGGGAATAATGGCTGAGTCCTTCCTCGTTCGGATTGGAAGAGCTGGTTGGAAAAGCGGACCGGAGATCGAGGGTTCGAGATTGAAAAGCCACCTCGGCCGCGGAGTAAGGATGAGAAGTTCCCGCAATGGCAGTTTGGGAAAAGGTCACCATAGCGTTCGGAGCCGCTGCAGTGTCAACCCCAGGGGCGGACCTTACTACCTTACGGGAAATCTTCGATGTTTGGAGGCGGGGTCGACCTTGGACTCCCTTAGAAAACGAGGCAACGACCGAGCCAGCTACTGAGGTTCGGAATTTATCAACGATCCCAGCTGAGAAATAAAAGGAAATTAGCTGTAGCCATATAAAATAAATCAAAATAATTCAACGCACCTAATGTAGAAGGGGCATTAGCAGGATTGATCTGAGCCTTCCCGTATTCGAGGGGGGGGCAGGAAAGGAGCACCTACTAAGCCCAGCCAAACGCAGAACTGCCTCCTGAGTCATCAAAGCTGTCTGATGAGGGTCAGCTCGAAGGGATTACAGGAATTCGTCCGAGATCTCATTACACATTTTTCCTCTAAGGCGGCGTTTGCCATAAATCCATGATCTTGCGCCAGGCCACACATACGGAGTGGGCTCGGGATTATCCTCGGAGGATGGAGAGTCCGGTCCACGAACAAAAAAGAATTCATTTTTCCAGCCTTTCAAGTTGCTGCTAACATTGGTTGAAAGGATCGAGATTTTCGGTCTCTGAGAAAAATAAACATAACCAGCGTTCGAAGACGTGGAAGCACTTAGTTGAAATATCCGCCAAAAGTTCTGAAAAACAGCCTTCTTCCCTTTGGCTTTCATCAACACGCAAAAAGCTATAATTAGCCCAATTGAATTTGGTAGTATCTGGGAGGGAGTCAACTCGAAAGCTTCCAAAATACTTCCTATCAGAGGAGGAAAAGGGATACGTAAGCCATAATGAAAATGCTTAGTATAAAAAGCTTGACATCCAGCGGGAGGATCGGTAACTCGTTGTTCAGGGGTAGGAAGAATAATTGAGAATCCGGCACCCAGATATTGACCAAAGTCTGCCTGCAATTTTCCCAGATCTGCTTCCACATAGGAACAAACGATCTCATCCGCCCTATCCTCGGTCATATTCAACCCTGCGCTGGTCGACGGCTCCTCCCAGTTGAAGATCGTAACTACGACATTGCCGCCCAGTCTATACTTTTTCTGCTCATTCTTCCCTAAGGGAAGGTCGCCATCCTCTGCAACTTCCTCCTCGGAGGCCGTGGCTTCGCTCGAATCGCCTTCACCATTATCTTCCGACCCGGAACACGATTCCTTTTCCTCTCCAATAGATTCGGAAGTGGGACTCGAATCTTTCGGATTCTCTCCCACGGATAGTCGAACATTTACAACTTGCCTCCCCTCTTGATCATTTTCTCGATTTTCCACTACCGGGGATTTTCCCTTCAAGTCTACTGGATTGGACATGATGAATATATATTAAATACTCGAGAAAGATTGTTAGAACTCACTTATCGATCTATTCGCTCCGATCTAGGGTTCTCCTCCTCAGAATCTTTAATGAACAGCGGCCCTCCATCAAAGTATATATACAGGGACAAAATGGGAAATTGCAAACCGGTCCCCGAGTAACCGAGACGGTTGAACTCCTCAAGGTTAAACTTGAAGTCATATTTTCGATAATTGCACTTATGACCCCGATATTCCCTAAAAATCATAAAGTTGAGGACCAACATGGCACCATTATATAGTTTTCAAGTTATGCACTCTTTTTCCCTAGCTCGGTTTTTATCCCATTAGGGTTTTTCCGAGTTAGGTTTTTAATGAGGCATATCTGAAACTTGCCCGAAAATGGCTCATCCACCCAGCGTCCGGTTTATACTTCTTCGAGCTTAAGCTTCCCTCTACGCTCGAGAAGTGGGGGAGTATTGATGAGGGGTAAATCGGATCCAGACATTACTACAGCCTGTTGAGGTCGAACTTCGTCTTTCTCGATCTCATCAGCGTAATTTCGAGCCCAAGGCAAGGGAATCCTACGCCAACTACATATGTAAATTTTGAGTCCAAAGTTACTGTTGGGCCGACCTCCGGCCCAGGCCTATGGGCCGAGTAGTACGCACCTACGGATGGTTCATATGGTCCCATATCTCAGCTATAAATATCCCATGCATTTATGACGACGACACAACTTCCCAGGTGCTGTTCCTTCGAGACTGCTGCTCGGACTCGCTTGGGATTAATAGCATAGGCTAGGCTATACGTATTTCACCCTCTAGCTTGTACGGCATCCAATAATACTCGAGTAGGACCCAAAACACTTGTAATTTGTACTCAGCTTATTCGAATACAACTACTATTGATCTTTACTTTCCATTTAATATTGTTGATATCGCACTGCTATCCATCCTTGATCGAACACACGAAAACGCGTAAGATCATGTTCCAACCACTCCACCAAAAATGTGATTCATGTGTTTACATGGAACTTTTGAAAATAATATTTCTGCACTTCATAAAAAACGTACTCTCAAAATTTGGCGGCCCTAAGATTTGGACACACCTCAATCTGATTGAACCAAATTTATGCCTGTTTCAAAAATTCACTAGCAAGGGCTTTCATCAAAAGATTACATGGACATAATACACAATTAAACATCAAGTAAACATTCTAAATTAAATTTAAATAGATATGTCTTATTAAATAATTTTATTTGATAAACATAATGGTCTCCTAAACAGCAATCCCTGCTCAAAATATGTCATAAATAAGTGCTGATATATCAGAATCTTCAAATTACGGCCTTGGCAGAACAAGGTATATTTAACTTTTAAAGTGAACATAGAAAAATAAAATAAATAAATTGTTTGATGACTTAACAAAATTATTTGAATTTTTAGGTATTCTGAGCCAAGTTTTTTGAGTTCAACATGTGACAACACCAAATTCACAGCTAAAATAAAAACTTCCTTAAACATGCTTCTAGACAATAATGTCACAGCAGCAGTAGTTCGTTCAAAGTTCAATGATGATAGAACATATACTCTTCTTGAGCGTCTATGGCAAGACGTGGAAACCATGATCTCTTTTGTATCAGCATAGCTAGTCATCGAATAACTTTACTTATGTTATTAACTTTATTTGCACATCGAACATGTTTGTAGTTTTGTTAAGATGTTAAGAATACCTAAAATATTATGTTCCTCGTTTTATTTAATGATTTATTTATGGTCACTTGGCAAGTGGTGAGCCCATCAGTTGAATTATACTGTTTATTCACGTAACTTATACACAATATGCTTATCGGTTAACTTCCTTAATAAACTTCCAAAAAGTCAGAGAACATCACATCAGATTCATCTTTGTTAAGATTACTGACTTATTAATATAATCATTAGTCTGTTTTCTAATGTATTCTTGTTCTAAATATTGAACATTAATTTTGTTTGGCTCATCTATTCATATACGTTATAAAATCTTAAATTTATTTATTTAATAAGCTTCTAAAATTTTGATTAAACTACTCATTATTTTGTTCTTCCAAACAATTTATAGCAGATAAATACTGATGAATTTAACTGTACAACAAAACAATGGACTGTTCAGAATTAGATACCCAAAGTTGCACAGAAATTATTTGGTTTGGTCAATAAACTGTTTTGAGTTACAAATAAACTCATGTTCTATTAATATACATTATTATGTTGTTCAAGATTGAAAATAATAGTATACTCAATTAAGTAAAAATTAGATATTTAAACTCATCTTAAAATATAGAAAATTGTCCTTAGTTGAATACAAGAACACTAAGCAATAATCTCCACGCGGAAGCGTGGCACAATTGAGCTAGGGTTCGTTTGGTAGGACCTAATAGGGGATATTAGGTCATATTATATGAGTTAATATGGCCCAATACAACGTTTGGTGGCATTGCTCTAATACCGGGTCAAATGGATTAGATCCTTACAACTCGATATTAAGACTAGATTATAATCTAATCCACCCAAGCATCGGTGAATTAGTTAATCCGGGTGAATATGGATTAGGTAAAATGTCACTAATAACATCAAATTTACATATTTCTTTTTTAACATATCATTAAATATCATAAATTCTTCTCAAATCTATGAAAATGGAAACACATTATACATAAATAAATAACAAATTAAAATCTATATCAATTTACAATTAACATGAAGGCATTCAAACTATAATATTGAACAAGCATTGATCAACTCATACTTTTATACATATTAAACAAATGGCTTTGATGAATTGATATATCTTAACTAATATGATCAATTAAGTAGTAGAAATATATTAATATATACCTAAACTCATAACTCTATAAAACATATTACAGTAAATTGCTTTAATATAATTTGACTCAATCAAATCTGTCAAACGTATTTTTAATATGGCCTTCAATCCGGCTCCAATCTAATCCACCTTAATCTTATCTCCAACTGAAAAGGCAACCGGGTATGAGGATAATTTGTCGGCTGCCTTCGATTGGAGATGACAAAAGAAGGGGAGAGGAATTGGGCGGGCAAACAGAACAGCGCGGGCAATGGGATGGGGCAGGGAATTAGGCAAGTGAGCAGTGGATGATCCACCGCCCAATTGCCTCCCAGCGTATGCCTCGAGGTGGGGTGGAGCCACCGTTGCTCTATTTATTTTTTATTTTTTTGAGTTATTTTTTTTATAAATTAGCTATATATGTAATAATTAGTCGTATTTATTTTTAATATGTAAATTATATTTAGTTTATTTATTTTTAATAGCATTATATTTTTGAATTTGTTGGATTTCATAAAGTGATTAGTTTAAATTATGAAATTTAATATTTCTATATTCATAAAATTCATACAAAGAAAAGAATTAAATAAACTAGAACAAATTTTGTTAGTTTTTTTATATCTTTAATTTTAAAAATATAAAATATTAGATTATGATAAAGAAAATTATGACTTAGAATATTTTGATTTTAATTAATTTAACGAAAACCGACTTAGAATATTTTGATTTTAGTTAATTTTTTTTATTATTACTATTATTATTAAGATAAGTAAGAGTGAGGAGGGTGAAAAGTGAAAGTAGGAAAAGTTGTGAAATTGAATTAAATGAAGATTAATTGTCCTTCGGATAAGAATGAGTTTTTAATTGGGGAAAATAGCAGTTGGGCAAAGGCAATGGGCAAGACAATTGAAAACAAAAAAAGGGGTCAAAGAGGCAATTGAGCAATGAATTCCGATGAAGATGGCTATATAGTTAATATTTACAACATTGTGCTACTAAAATTTTTGTACCATACGTCTTTCAATCTCCATTTTCTAAATGAATATGGAATTTAATTTTAATTTTAACTTATGAGGGTGAATTTCAATTAAAGCTCTCCAAGGATGCACAACTGGAAAAAAGCCTACTAATCTAATTTTACAATAAACTATGGAGTTGGCTAATTGTATTGAGAGTAAAAGTTCAACAATGCCTAGGGCAACCAAATCATCTGATACAAAGTATCTTTATCTTTCCCCCAAAAGGAAAAAAAAAACCTAAAGACTGGAATCATGCAAACATCCAAATATAAATAGTAATAATAAATTAAAGCTAAAGCAAAAAATACATGGAGGGAAAAAGACAATGTATCTAATAAAAATATCAAAATTTTAACGGCAAAGGCTTCGAACCAATTAAAAGACCGAATCTAAACATCCTTCGCTTTAAACTTAAAATCATTATAACAATAAGCATATCCTTAACTGCTGCTCTGCTAAATGTGATTACTAGTAACGCCCAACACCATAAACTCGGATAACACCGTCTGTAAAGCCACTGAAAAGTGTGCTTCCATCAGCACTCCATGCAAGACTGGTGCAGTAATTGATCTGCACCAAACAATTCACAATATAAGCTTACTTTGCAATACAAAACACTACTAGTCTATCAAAATAACATTTCTCACAATATACAGATTTAATATCATCACTTCAACAGACACGCATACCACTCTAACGAGAAGAAAATGGTCGGTAGTGTATATGAAAAAATATGTACTTCACGTACACCCTTTAATTTTGCTCAACATAGTTTTGATGTATAGTTCTAGATAAGAGTTAAGAAAGTAAAATTTTCAGGCATCTTTACATTTATAAACTAAAAAAGTAGCAGTAAAGAATGTGGCGTCAAAAATAATTTCATTTTAGGAAAAAAAAAGTTTTGATGGCGGTATTAATTTTGAAGGAGATGAGCAACAAAAGAAAATTCTAGACCAGAACCGACATAATATGGCCTCACAAAATAGATCACAAAGGCCAATATAGTATATTTTTGTGATTGATTAGTAACCAATGTGCCTGCAAATCTGGGTAAGAATTTCCCTGGGAGGAACTCAAAATGTCATAGCTAGGTGTTGCGGATAAGCTTAACCATATTGATCAAAATTTGCAAGTTTATTAGTCACTAATGAGCAATGACACTTTGCACTCCAGAAATACACCATTTTGTCAATTTGTACCCTGAAATTAAAATTTTGACACTTTGCACAGTTGAATTGAAAATTCTTCGGAGAAATGCACCCTACTAAGGTGCAAAATTCCCATTGGCATCCCAAAGAATATACAATTAGAGGGTGTAAGTGACAAAATTTCAATTTTGGAATGCAATGTTTCAAAATGATGTATTTATGGGGTGCAAATTGCCAAATACTCTTATCTAATCTCATTGGGAAAATACCCAAAACAATGTATTATCATCCGAGTAAACCAATTCATAGATAAATCCAGCATTCCATAAACCTCGGGGGTTTCTGTAATTACGATAAACCTCAAGGGGTCCAAGTGTAAGTAGCCCAAGATAAAATACCCATAACTAATTTCCTAAATAATCTAATTCAAAGATAAATCCAGCAGGCCATAAATATGATATAAATAAAAAATCCGGACAATATTATATTGAAAAGAGCTTTAAATCAACAAATTAAATTTTAAATAATGAATACTAACCTTGTTCTTGGTAGAAGAAGTCTGATCAGTCCCCTCAGCAGCCATCTCACTCTCCTGCTTCAAATCAACCTTGAGATCTACAACCACACTCTTGCTCTCCAAATCCCAAATCTTAATACTAGTTTCTGTGGCAGCACAAAGCCAGTACCTATTCGGACTAAAACACAGAGCATGAATAATCGACCCAGCATCCAAAGAGTACAACTTCTTCCCCTCAGCCAAATCCCACAGCAAAATCACCCCATCTTTTCCTCCACTCGCACAGAGTGACCCATCAGGAGATACAGCCGCAGTGTTAACATACCCCGAGTGACCAGTCAACGTTGATCTCAGCTTACAATTCGTCAGATTCCAAATCTTCACAGATTTATCCCACGATCCCGAAACTATGGTAGGTTGAAGATTGTTAGGGGAAAATCGAACGCAAGATACCCAATCAGAGTGTGCGTCTTGGTCCTGAATGGTGTACTTGCACTCACCGAGAGTGTTCCAAAGTTTAATTGTCTTGTCGCGGGAGGCGGAGACGATCTGGCGATTGTCGACGGAGAAGGCCACGGAGAGAACGTCCTTTGTGTGGCCGACGAAGCGGCGGGCGGTGGCGCCGGTGTTGAGATCCCAGAGACGGAGCTCGGAGTCCCAGGATCCGGAGAGAGCGAACTGGCCGTCGGAGGAAAGGACGACGTCTTCGACGAAGTGGCCGTGTCCGGTGAGGCGACGGCGGGCGACGCCGTAAGTCTTGTCGTCCTTTGTGAGGGTCCAGACGATGAGGGATTTGTCGCGGGAAGAGGAAACGATCATGTCGGAGTTGTCGATTGGGGTTGCTATTGCCGTGACCCAGTCAGTGTGTGCGCGCATGGTACCGCGGAGGATGAGTTGATCTGCCATTGTTACGGATGAATGAGGTTTTTTTGGAGGAGGAAAGAAAGAATAGAGGCGCCGCGAAGTGTCTTAGGTTTATATAAACTAGTATGTAGAATGGGAAGATTTTAGGGTTTTTCGTTTGGAGCTGGGTTTTTTGACCCGTTTGGATTTAGAGTTGGGATAGAAGAAACGGGTTCGGATCTACTTTATGATTTATGTCTTTAGTTTCTCAATTTTCTTTGGTGAAGCAGATAATATCAATTTTCTGCTGTATTTTACAAAAGTTTAAAATACTTAAGATTATGCGAAAGCTAATAATTGGCAAAATTTTAAAAATGGTACTGTAACTTTGAATTTTTAAAAAAAATAGTCTTATAACTATATTAAACATACATTTAGTTCTTTAAATTTCACACAATTTCAATATTCACCCTATGCATAACAAATTTTATCGTCTAACTTTTATCCAGTTTCAATTTTATTCATCTGTATAGAAATATCGTCCTCTAAATTCAATAGGTTTCATTTTTTTTCTTTCAATTTCAAATTTAATCTCGTTAGTGGAGAAATTTTTTGTACTTGAAGAACATGATAGGATAGTGCCCAGCAAGCCAATTCAATTAGCTTGTAATAGGTCTATTCTGTAAGAAACGATCTTTTAATTTTATAATAATACGCACGTTTATTTATATGTGTATAAGGATAAACAATGGCCAACTTCATCTCTCGCGAATACATTTAAGCGATTGGTTGAAACCCTTAGATTACATTAGACTATGGGACGATTCACTTCAGTACTGAGTGCAATCATGAAACAGTCTCAAAGGTCGTAATCTTAAAACTGTTCCAAGTCATAGATTCCGAATGAGACGGGGTATCGTAGGAATCGCCAAGACTTGTACAAGTATGCATGATTCACATGGAGTGAATTTGTAGCGTTTCATGAGCAAGGCATTTGAGGCCAGTGCATATGAGTAGGTGGTTCAATGGAAGATTGAACGCATCGAACGACCCAAACAGAGAAACCTGTTGTGGAAGCGCATGTCGCATATCGGTGATGGGATGTTTCTCAAGGATTATAATAGTGTACGATTTAGTCCTTTGACTTGAGGTGCTAAGGCGAATTCGGTGCATGAAAGTGCATACTTAGATCTGGGTATAGGCCACTTGGCTTGGTCATAACATGCCTAGGTTGGGTGCGTATGGACATGTACGCGAGTGGTTAGTACCAATATGGAATCTATTGACTCATCGTAATGGATGAGAGAATTTTCTATACGATTCTTAGATAATATATCCAAAGGAATCTACGGCCGTAGTCAGTGACGGATTTGGAAAAGGGGTTTCCAAATTTAAGAGTCACACTGGAATATTATCCTGAATTAGAAAGTATAGTTATCGAGACAAATTTAGAGGTGCCGATCAATTCACACACCCTAAGTCTTGATCGGGAATATTAGTCGATAGAAGGACAGTATGTACATGGTAATTATATGAGACGAGATTCACAAATATCAAATCACCTGAAGTTGGGCTTCATGGGCTTGTGGCTAGACATCGACCATGAAGTGTAGGTACTCCTGAGTTAATAGAGGATTTGATTCTAGGAGTGGTCAATTAAAGGTTGTTTTGTTGACCGGAGCAATTTATTGTTCATAAATTAAATCACGAAGAATTTGTGGGCCTGCTGCCAATTGATGGTGAACCCAGAGGGTCACACACAATACAATTGGACGGTGACTATTGAAAAATGACATAAAAGGAATTAATTGATTTAAAGGTAATTAAATGAATTAAAGTATTAATTCAAGTGGGAGATTAATTAATTGGTTGACTTAATTAATTAAATACTTAATTAAGTTGCTAATTAATTATATAAAAGAAATATTGATTTATTTGGATTGGGCATTTAATTAAAGTAGTTAATTAAATAAAAGGCTTGCAAGACATGTGCCTTTAGTTAGAAGCCCATAAGGAGTCTTGCAAACTTAGGTCAAATAGAAGTCTATAAATAGAGTTCTACCAGAGCTCAGAAAGCAAACACCCTAGCACAAAAACCCTGAGCTCCTTCTCTGACCTAGCCGCCCCCTTCCCTGCGCCGCCCCTAGCTACCGCCACCTATCCTTGGCCGTGAGCTGCTGTGCCGCCGCCGCACCACCTCCCTCGTTCCAACGTGTTAGATCTTGCCTTGCCAAGTAGATCTGCACAGTCCTGCAACAACAAATCTCCTAGATCCAGTTCTGAGCCTAAGACTAGGAGGTGTTACCAGAATCCAGTTGGTGTGGACTATCTTTGGAGGTGAGACACTTGGATCACTCCTGTGAACCAGATCCAGATTCAGAATCAGAACTGAAGGTTGCCACCACCTTGTCCGTGGTGAGGTAAATCGCAAAACCCCCTTGTTTAATTCATTGTGTGTTTTTGTTTCATGCTTTCGTATATATAATATGGAGATTCATATATGGGACCTTGGGTGCTTCGGAAATTTTAAATTTCCGCATTGTATGTTGTTCTGACAATCGAGGCAACCCAACCACTATCCAAACAGTGGTATCAGAGCCAACTCCATCATTATTATACGAAAAGCCTGAACATAATGTGTTTTTACCATATATGTTTAATTATGTATATGTAAACACGTGATAATTATGTTCTGTAAATTGATTCTTACTTGTTATGACTAGATCTATGATTGAGTAAAACTGCTTTTTCAGATATGTGCCGATTTTATAGTTTTTGAAAACTTCAGGACTTTTGTGCAATTGAAATCGCAAATTAGGGTTTTAGGGGCTGAAAATTAAATTTTTTTCGAATCTGGAAATTTCAAAATTACTGGACTTTTTTGCAAATCTGGTCGCACATATTTTTGGGGTTGTTTTGTAATTTCTGAAAGTTTGGGGACTGTTTTGCAATTACCGAAAATTCAAGGAAAAATTGAAAATTTTATTTTCTGGTAGCTGCCCGAATCTGCTCAGGGGTGTTTTTGTAACTTTTTAAAAAAGTTTTGGGGTCAAAGTGCAATTTTTGAAAGTTGAGGGACAAAAATGCAATTTTCAAAAGTTGAAAAACAGAATCTGAATTTGAGCAGAAAATTTATTTTTGTTTACCCGAATATTCATTTTTGTCATAATTAGTAGTGACTAAAAGGTAAGAATCATAGGAAGTTAGTTTTAAAAGGTAGTTTTAAAATTAAGAAAGAAATAGGTAAAGGATGTTTGCATGTTTCTTGCTCTACGTAAATTGTTTACGTGGTTTTCGATCGAACCGAGCCTTGACCTTAGGGTAGATGTGATTGGTTTAATTTAATGTTTGGTTTTTATTGGGCCTGCGAGCCTATTATATTTTTGGGCCACTTTGAGCCTTTGTAATAGAATAGGGCTTTACTGCATTCCTAGATTAGGATGGAGGCCCGTTTACAAGCAAGGTGGGAGCCCAAGAAGATATGAAGGCCATGTATGTGTGGTACATTGTGTAATAGCATAGGGCTTTATGAGGACCCTTTAGATTGACCAATAGGGCCAACATCATTGGCTCGATGATGGCCTGCATAGGAGGCTCCCGATCGAAAACATATTGTGGTAGTATGCATGCTAGGCTTGTATGGCTTTTAATTATTTGTCGATTTATATTTAGCTTGTATGAGATGCGCGCTAGAATTTAGATCGTAATAAAAGATAAAGCATATTTGAATCGGTGAGATCTCGAGGAGAGTTAGTATAACTTTCAAACCAGAAATTCCCCTCTCGAATCAAATATTAAGTCAATTGGGTACATTTAAAATGAGGTTTTAAAGATCCAAGCCTTCCATCAATAGGAACTAGTATATGTTGTCTACTTATTGACGGAGGTGATCCAGAGTCTGACACCCGAGTCAAAGAAAGGGGCAATACACGAAACTCCTTGATTCTTGTTTTTAACTAAACTCGAAAAGGGTGAGGACTGGTCGGGATGTGAAGATCGACCGATAACTAGTTACGGAGAATTCACGATCGGGCCCGTTGATCATCATGATTGATGGGTTTTACTTAACGATTAGTAGCATTTATGATGTAGCAGTGCTAGATAAATGTGAAAACCGAGGCAAAATAGCTTGAAGGTTGTGGAGTAACATAATTGGTAAAAGTATACCTACCTGGAGAATTAATTGTATGGCCACGAGTCGTGGGTGCAATTAATTGCTGCTGGGACGTCAAGACCTACTAGGAATTAAATTTCCCGAGCAATCAAAGGGGTGATTGTTTCGATAAAATAGTGGGAGAACTTTTTCGAAAACAAGACCAAAATTCGATAATTATAAGTATTAGACATAAGATCAGTTAGCTAAACGTTGTCTTCTTTCCGTTTGTAGATATTAAGTACAATGTCTA
The DNA here is from genome assembly GCA_038501285.1 of Penstemon eatonii. NCBI lineage: Eukaryota > Viridiplantae > Streptophyta > Magnoliopsida > Lamiales > Plantaginaceae > Penstemon > Penstemon eatonii. The sequence continues at coordinate 31,656,163 of CM076710.1, read as the reverse complement.
AGAATCCATTATCTGTTATCCTCGACGCAAACAAGTTGAATGGCTCAAATTTTGTTGACTGGCTGAGAAATCTCAGAATTGTCCTCGACTCCGATCGACGAAGCTATGTGCTCGACACACCCATGCCTGCTGCACCCGCAGCACGAGCTACTGAGGAACAACGAACCGCCCATGCTAAAAAGGTTGATGATGATCTTCAGGTTCGATGTCTCATGTTAGCCTCGATGTCGAATGAACTGCAGAAACAGCATGCTGAAATGCCGCTTGCTAGAGAAATACTTCTCCAACTCCAGCAGATGTTTGGAGAGAGGTCTCGCACCGAAAGGTTCGCGACCACTAAGGAGCTGTTTTATCTCAAGATGGCTGAGGGAAGCAGTGTCAAGGATCACTGTCTACGATTCATCAACCTGGTTGAAAAACTGGGGCGATTGGACGTGGATTTGCACGCTGATCTTAACACCGACCTCCTTCTCCATACGCTGCCCCGTTCTTTTGACCAGTTCGTGTTGAACTTCCACATGGAGGATAGAACCCTCGCTCTTCACGAACTGACCAATTTGTTGGTAACGACATAATCGACTCTCAAGAAAGAGAAGCCAGTAATGATTACACACCAATCAAAGGCTGCAAAGCCCAAGAGAGGTAAGAAGAAGAAGAAGGTGTTTTCTTCGAAGGCAGTCAAAAAGGTGGTTGAAAAGAAGTGCAAGAGCCCAGAAGACGAATGTTTCCACTGCAAGAAAGCAGGGCACTGGAAAAGGAATTGCCCAGACTACCTAAAGATGAAACTGGTAGCCAAAGGTATTTTCTTGGTTGAAGTTAATATTTCTATTAACTGTGCATCGTGGGTGTTAGACACCGCAGCAGGTTCTCATATCTGCAATGATTTGCAGGTGATGGGAGCAGTAAGATACCTGAAGCCCGGGGATAGAATCCTGCGTTTTGGAAACGGAGCTAGGATCGCCGCTGAGGCTATAGGGGACGTGGAATTAGTTTTAGGAAATTTTATTTTGGTTTTAAGGGATTGTCTATACGTACTAAACATTATTAAGAACATCATTTCTATTCCTATGTTAGATATTGATGGTTTTAATTTTTCCATTCAAAATGGAGCTTTTTGCTTATTTAAAGGTGGTTTAATGTATGCTCGTGGTACTTTGATAGATGGTTATAAATTCCGACGTCATGCACATTCAATCTAGAAAAAGAAAATATGATAATCAAACTCCACAACTTTGGCACGCTAGACTTGGACATATTTCCAAGAGTAGGATTCAAAAGCTGGTTTCCTCTAAGGCTCTTGAAATAAAGAACTTGGATGAACTCCCAACTTGCGAATCTTGTCTCAACGGAAAGATGACCAAATCACCCTTCACAGGGAATCCCGAGCGAACTAAGCAAACATTGGATTTAATCCATACTGACGTTTGTGGACCATTGAGTGTCAATGCGAGAGGAGGATTCTCTTACTTCATAACAATCACCGACGATTTTAGTCGTTATGGATATGTGCATCTTATGAAACACAAATCCGAAACTTTTGAGAAATTCAAAGAGTTTCGAATGGAAGTTGAGAACCAACTTGGACATAGTATTAAAGCACTTCGATCTGACAGAGGTGGTGAGTACTTAAGCCAAGAATTCCTTGATTATCTAAAAGAGAATGGAATGCTCGCCCAGCGAACTCCCCCTAGGACGCCCCAACTCAATGGAGTGTCTGAGCGGAGGAATCGAACTTTGTTAGACATGGTTCGTTCCATGATGAGCTTCGCTGATCTTCCCTTTTCGTTTTGGGGCTTAGCCCTATTAACTGCCTCGAAGATACTAAACATAGTACCTTCGAAGTTAGTGCCAACGACACCTTACCAAGTATGGTATGGTAAAGCACCCGTGTATTCGTATTTATGAGTATGGGGATCTCCAGCGTATGTAAAGAACAAGAAGGGAGATAAGCTAGATAGTAGATCTAGTTTGTGCAAATTTGTGGGTTATCCAAAGGAATCCATTGGATACCTGTTCTTCGATCCTAAAGAACGTAATACGTTCGTGTCTAGGAACGCCCACTTCTTGGAAGAGGATTTCCTCACCAACCGAAATGGGACAATCGTAGAACTTGATGAAGTCCAGGAATCGGACCCATCCCCACAAACAGTGGTAGCTGAACCAGAATTTATTGAACCTACTAGTACACCTACTCTTCGAAGGTCTGATCGAATTCGTAAAGAGCCAGAGCGATTTGGTTTCATTCATGAAAACGAGAAAGCTGATAGTGATCCAAAGACTTTTCAAGAAGCGATGTAAGACATAGACTCGGGTGCGTGGCTCGAAGCCATGCAATCCGAAATGGATTCTATGCATTCCAACAAGGTTTGGACCTTGGTCGATCCACCTGAGGGAACTATCCCTGTAGGATGCAAATGGATCTTCAAGCGTAAGCTTGGAATGAATGGAGAGATATTAACTCATAAAGCTCGCTTAGTGGCGAAAGGGTATTCTCAAAGGCCTGGAATAGACTATGAGGAAACCTTCTCTCCCGTGGCGATCTCAAAATCCATTCGGATACTACTTGCCATAGCCGCGTGGCATGACTACGAAATATGGCAAATGGACGTAAAGACCGCTTTTCTCAATGGAGACATTGACAAGGAGATCTTTATGCAACAACCTGAAGGTTTTGCGTCCAAAGGAAGTGAGCACAAATTGTGTAAACTTCAAAGGTCAATCTATGGCCTCAAACAGGCGTCCCGAACCTGGAACATACGATTTGATGAGACTGTCAAAGCATTTGGCTTCATCAAAAACGTATATGAACCTTGTGTGTACAAGAAAAATAGTGGGAGCTTGATACAATTCATTGTTTTGTACGTCGATGACATTTTGTTAATCGAAGACGATATCAAGATGTTAGCGTAGACTCAAGCGTGGTTATCCGCACAGTTCTCCATGAAAGATATGGGGGATGCATCTTACATATTGGGAATACATATCTATAGGGATAGATCGAAGAAGATGATAGGACTCTCCCAATCTCAGTACATCAACACTATTTTGAAGAGATTCAAAATGGAAGAATCCAAGAGAGGATTGCTTCCAATGAGACATGGTATCTCTCTTTCTAAGTCAATGTGCCCTACAACCGACGAAGAAAAGACGAGAATATCTCTCATACCTTATGCCTCTGCTATAGGGAGCATAATGTATGCGATGTTGTGTACTCGACCAGACATAGCACACGCTCTAAGTGTAACGAGCTGCTATCAGTCAAATCCAGGCGAAGAGCACTGGACTGCCGTAAAAGCAATCCTAAAGTACCTGTGAAGGACTAAGGATATGTTTTTGGTCTACGGTGGTAGTGGAGAACTGAAACTTGAAGGATTCACTGATTCGAGTTTCCAGTCTGACGTGGATGATTTTAAATCCAACTCTGGATATATATTCCGCATCAATGGTGGAGCAGTCAGTTGGAAAAGCTGTAAACAGTCTACCACTGCCGACTCAACCACAGAAGCAGAATATATCGCAGCATCAGATGCAACAAAGGAAAGTGTATGGATGAAAAACTTCATCCAAGAATTGGATGTTGTTCCTAGCATTGCTGAACCTGTAGTCATCTTTTTTGACAACAACGGGGCGATAGCTCAAGCAAAGGAGCCGAGATCACACCATCAATCCAAACACGTACAGAGGAAATACCATGTGATCAGGGAGATCATTGGTAGAGGAGACATGCACATGGAGTATGTCAAATCGGAACACAACGTAGCTAACCCACTAACTAAGCCACTTTCACAAAAGGCGTTCGAGGGACATCTAGAAAAGATGGGTCTGAAACATCGGTGAATGGCTTTAGGGCAAGTGGGAGATTGATAGGATAGTGCCCAGCAAGGCAGTTCAATTAGCTTGTAATAGGTCTATTCTGTAAGAAACGATCTTTTGATTTTATAATAATACGCACGTTTATTTATATGTGTATAAGGATAAACAATGGCCAACTTCATCTCTCGCGAATACATTTAAGCGATTGGTTGAAACCCTTAGATTACATTAGACTATGGGACGATTCACTTCAGTACTGAGTGCAATCATGAAACAGTCTCAAAGGTCGTAATCTTAAAACTGTTCCAAGTCATAGATTCCAAACGAGACGGGGTATCGTAGGAATCACCAAGGCTTGTACAAGTATGCATGATTCACATGGAGTGAATTTGTAGCGTTTCATGAGCAAGGCATTTGAGGCCAGTGCATATGAGTAGGTGGTTCAATGGAAGATTGAACGCATCGAACGACTCGAACAGAGAAACCCGTTGTGGAAGCGCATGTCGCATATCGGTGATGGGATGTTTCTCAAGGATTATAATAATGTACGATTTAGTCCTTTGACTTGAGGTGCTAAGGCGAATTCGGTGCATGAAAGTGCATACTTAGATCTTGGTATAGGCCACTTAGCTTGGTCATAACATGCCTAGGTTGGGTGCGTATAGAAATGTACGCGAGTGGTTAGTACCAATATGGAATCTATTGACTCATCGTAATGGATGAGAGAATTTCCTATACGATTCGTAGATAATATATCCAAAGGAATCTACGGCCGTAGTCAGTGACGGATTAGGAAAAGAGGTTTTCAAATTTAAGAGTCACACTGGAATATTATCCTGAATTAGAAAGTATAGTTATCGAGACAAATTTAGAGGTGCCGATCAATTCACACACCCTAAGTCTTGATTGGGAATATTAGTCGATAGATGGACCGTATGTACATGGTAATTATATGAGACGAGGTTCACAAATATCAAATCACCTGAAGTTGGGCTTCATGGGCTTGTGGCTAGACATTGACCATAAAGTGTAGGTACTCCCGAGTTAATAGAAGATTTGATTCTAGGAGTGGTCAATTAAAGGTTGTTTTATTGACCGGAGCAATTTATTGTTCATAAATTAAATCACGAAGAATTCGTGGGCCTGCTGCCAATTGATGGTGAACCCAGAGGGTCACACACAATACAATTGGACGGTGACTGTTGAAAAAGGACATAAAAGGAATTAATTGATTTAAAGGTAATTAAATCAATTAAATGAATTAAAATATTAATTCAAGTGGGAGATTAATTAATTGGTTGACTTAATTAATTAAATACTTAATTAAGTTGCTAATTAATTATATAAAAGAAATATTGATTTATTTGGATTGGGCATTTAATTAAAGTAGTTAATTAAATAAAAGGCTTGCAAGACATGGGCCTTTAATTAGAAGCCCATAAGGAGTCTTGCAAACTTAGGTCAAATAGAAGTCTATAAATAGAGTTCTACCAGAGCTCAGAAAGCAAACACCCTAGCACAAAAACCCTGAGCTCCTTCTCTGACCTAGCCGCCCCCTTCCCTGCGCCGCCCGTAGCTGCCGCCACCTATCCTTGGCCGTGAGCTGCTGTGCCGCCGCCGCACCACCTCCCTCGTTCCACCGTGTTAGATCTTGCCTTGCCAAGTAGATCTGCACAGTCCTGCAACAACAAATCTCCTAGATCCAGTTCTGAGTCTAAGACTAGGAGGTGTTACAAAAATCCAGTTGGTGTGGACTATCTTTGGAGGTGAGACACTTGGATCACTCCTGTGAACCAGATCCAGATTCAGAATCAGAACTGAAGGTTGCCACCACCTTGTCCGTGGTGAGGTAAATCGCAAAAACCCCCTTGTTTAATTCATTGTGTGTTTTTGTTTCATGCTTTCGTATATATAATCTGGAGATTCATATATGGGACCTTGGGTGCTTTGAAAATTTTAAAATTCCGCACTGTATGTTGTTCTGACAATCGAGGCAACCCAACCACTATCCCAACAAAACAAAATTATAACTTATTAAAAATTGGAGGATAAAATTTGTAACTACGGGATGAAAGTTGAAACTTATCGAAAATTAGAGAACGAAATTTATTATGTATAATACTAAAATTGAAGTTGGGTGAAATTTATAGGACTAAATATGTGTTCAATATAAATACATGACATTTTAAAAGAATCCCAAAGTTACATGAATACTTTTGAAATTTTGCCGCTAATAATTTATCAAATCATAGTGAAGATTAAATTTTAAATTGACGTGACGTAAAAATGTCGAGGGCAAAGAAGGAATTTGTGATTTAAACCTTTTCCTTTTCTTTTATCGTACACATGACAAATCATATACTTATGAGCAAAATTAGTTCCACAAACAAATATTGAGAGGAATTCAAGTTGCATTGGAATTGTATCATGAGAGAAGTTATGTTTGCATAGAATGAAGCATACATTTAAGTGGGGTGAAAATTCTCTATACCTACCTACCACTAGTAGTGTACCACTAATAAGTAATTGTCGCCCCAGGGCATATTTCCAACTGACTGACCAACAATTCATAGGGCTTGCTCTAGCGGCAAGGGTGGGGGTTCGAATTCCATTTGAAACTTGGATGGAAGCATTTTCATGGGTCTGTCTAAGGGTCATTTGTGGTGAAGACCCCTTCGTGCGCAGAGTGTACAACAGTATGGTGGGATCCCGAGGCTTGGTGGAGACACATCCTGCAATTTACAACATTCAGGGTTCTAGGGCAAGTGTTCTGAGGGTCCAGGATTAGTCTAGTGTAAGCTTGGACACCTGGGTTATAAAAAAAAAGAAAAAAAGTAATTTCCATATGTACATGTGACAATTATTATAATTGTCACATGTACATATGGCAATTACTTATTAGTGGTATAAATGATCTTGACCCATTTAAGTGTTGGTCGTTAATTCAAGCGATTTTTATACACGATATTTTCACCTGCTCCAATATGCTCTTTTTTTTTTATGGCTTCTGATCTTACGTGGCTTCGTATACGATCAAAGAAGTGAAGGAAATTGTTGAGGGCACAATTAAATTAAGGAAAGATCAATATTATATATTCCGAACGTGCGGATACAGATTACAAGCAATGGGAATCCTATCTGAGCATTATAGGATGCCGTACAAGCTAGAGGATAGATACATACACAATGACCTATACTAACTTTCCGAGATGGCTCCGAGCAGCAGCTTCGAGTAGAGAGCACCTGGGAAAGCGTGACCAACCCGCTTCATAAATGCTCGTGGTATTTATAGCTGAGACGGTGAGCTAGCTGATCCATCGGCAAGGGTATTTTTCTCGGTCCAAAGGCTTGGGCCTGCGACCGGCCCAGCAGTAACCTCCGATCATGAGGCCTCTCTGGTTGATCGGATTGTAAAGGCCGTGACTTGGGCTTGATTCTACATTTCCAAGGTCGGGATTCATGTTCTTCGCTCTCGCCTGGGCTTCTCAAAGTAGAGTCCAAAATATCCCTCATCAATACTCCCCCACTTCTCGAGCGCAAAGTGAAGCTTAAGCTCGAAGAAGTATGCACTTTTTTGAATACAGGAATAAGCAAACCATCCATAATGTGCTTCGGATATTGGTATGAGCAAACCGCCCAAAATGTGTTTTGGATATGCCTCGTTAAAAACCTAACTCGGAAAAACCCATTGGGATAAAAACCGAATCAGGGAAAAAGAGTGCATATCTTGAAAACAATATGATGGCTTTACCGTGATGATTTAAATTTTGATTTTAATAATCTTCGTCTGGCTTACCAAATTGAATCATGATCCACGTATTCTTCCACATAGGCTATCGTACTGCCATAATTGACTCCTTTATTTATACTTCCCTATTTTTCCGACCGTAAGATGAAGTAAAGCGTTGGGCGTTAAATATATATATCGAGGAGGTGTAACCTTTTATGTTTTGGTTCTCAATCCCCGATTGTGGAAAGCACAGGGGTCTAAAATGCAATTACCGGAAAGATAGTTTCGAATTTATCCTTAGGGAGTTCAACCGTCGTGGTTACTCGGGGACCGGCTTGCAATTTACCCTTTTGACCTTATATATATGTTCTGATCGTTGGGGTTCACTTGCACAAGACTCTAAAAAAAAAAGAAAAAACCCTAGATCGGAGCAAAGAGATCGATAAGAAAAATTTGAAAATTCCTCCGACCATCCTTCTCATATTTACAATGTCTAGTCCAATTGGCCCAAAAGGCAAAGCCAAAGTAGTGGAAGAACGAGAGAGTGGTCCTGACGAGACGCAGGCCGAGACTACCCGACCGCCAGTGGCAGAAAATTTGGGGAGCCCGAGCTCTGGTTCCGACCCTGAAAGGGAAGAAAGAGAGCTTAATTCTGAGTCGGAGGGTGATGAAGACGATAGTTCGAATGGGGCGACTGACGAAGAAACCGCGGAAGACGATGGCCTTATACTGGCGGACAATGAACAGATATAATACAGAATAGGTGGCCAGGTCGTCGTTACAAATTTCAAGTGGGTAGAACCGTCAACCAGCGTAAGGCTTAATAAAACCGAGCAGAGAGCCGATCAAACTGTTTGCTGCTATACTGAAGAGGATCGAGAATCTTTGGAAACCGAATTTGGTAAGTATCTAGGCGACGGATTTTTGATCGTCATTCTGACTCACGAGCAGCGTGTCACTGATCCTCCTGAGGGGTGCCAAGCTTTTTATACTAGGCAATTTTTCTACGGTCTACGTATCCCCTTCTTTCCTTTAATTTCTAGTGTTTTAGAGGCATTCCATCTCGCTCCTTCCCAAATCCTCCCGAATTCAATTGGGTATATCGTCGCCTTCAGCGTGCTAATGAAGGCCAAAGGGAAGAAAGCGGCTTTCCAAAATTTCTGGAGAGTCTTCCTAGTGAGTTCGTCCACGTCTTCGAACGCTGGATATGTATATTTTTCACAAAGGTCGAACCGATCGATTTTGTCGAGTAATGTCTCGAGCAACCTAAAGGGCTGGAAAGAAGAGTTCTTTTTTGTTCAAGGCCCTGATACTCCGTCTTCTGCGGAGAGTCCTGAACCGATGCCTTATGAATGGCCCAGAGAAAGGTCCTGGGTTTATGGTAGGCGGAGCCTTAAAGGAAGGATGAATCACGAGCTCCCGGATGAGTTTTTACGGACCCTTCGACCTGACCTCTACCAAACTGCTCTAATGACCCAAGAGGGGGTCTTGAGAATGGTTGGGCTCAGCAAATGTACTTATCCTGCCCCCGCGATCACATTTTGACATCTTTCTTCGACGCCGGCCAATATCCAACCCGATCAAGTTGTAAGAACTGATGGGCAGGCTGACGCCCAAGTTGTAAGAACTGATGAGCAGGCTGACGCCGTTGTTGCTCCTCTTACTCTAGGTATGCTTACTTGGTTTTTTTTTTTTTTTTTTTGTGTAATTCAATGGATTTTTCTTTGGTCGGAATTAACATTCTTTGGTTTTTCAGCCGAGGTCGTTGAGAGGTTTCGAACCTATATAGCCGGCACGAACGTAGCTTCTTTTTCAAAAGGGACCCAAGGCTAGCCCCGTAAACAAAGGAAATCAAGGGCTACTTCAAAGATCGGAGGAGCGATCCCCGGTGCTGATACCACTGCGGTTCCGAACTTAGCTGTAAGTTTTCCTCAAATTGCCGCTGAGGGAACTTCACAATCCCGAGCTGTCAGGCCTCTCCAGTCGGTATTCTCGATTGATACATCTGATCCGAACTCAGCTGGATATAGTTATTACACATTCAAGGGAATCCAAGCCCAACAGATAATTGAAACCAGAATGGCTCGAAACAGGAATAGCAAAGAACCCGAATCTTCAAGAAGGGTGAGACCCTTTGGTCGGGAACCAGGCGCGATCCAATGTCGACCCGGCCGGACCGAACCAGGTTTGGCAGATTTCATAGAGGATCACCTTCGAGGACCAAGGGCCGTTGGATTTCCCGAGAGTGGGACGATCGAATCTGAATTTGGCCCCAATGGCGAACACGCTGTGGATAAGTCATTCAGAATTTTGATGGCCGGAAGATTTAAGGATGATAATACCGAGCTCTTTCATAAAGACGGCTTTCAAATCATGAGTGATTTCGCTTATGCACATCAAAGGGTACATGTTTTCTTCGTACATACTAATTTTTCTCGAAACTCCATCGTATTACTGATATCTGATTCTTCTCCAGGCCGGAGATCTATTCGCTCATCAATCTCATCGGTTAGCAATTTTAGAGGAAGAATCTCAACAAGCTCATAATGCTCTCTGCGACATCTTGAAGGAAGACGCTATTATTGCTGGTCAGTTGAGACAGACTACTGCCAAGCTGTCTGAGGTCGAAAAGGAACTCGCAGAGGCTAGGAAAGAGCTTGAAGGGAAAAGGACACTTGAGGAAGAGGTCGAGAAGTTGAGGTCGGATCTTGAGCAAGCTAAGATGCTTTCCGATCAGGCATACGCTAGGGGTCGCAAAGAGGGCAGACTTCCAGCTGTAAAGGAATTTTTGGAATCCCCTTTCCTTGATGCCTTGGTTTGCCTACGATCGGGCTCGATTAACCAAGCCTTTTTCTATAAGGGAGTTCAGCAGCTCATCGTGGCCGGAAGGATTCAAGGCGCACTTAGCGAGTATCTTCCCCATTTTAACCCTTATAAAAACATTTTTGGGGAAAACTACAAGGCCTCCTCTCTTCCTCCTGAAATTGTTGGTCTTCAAGATCATGAATATGCACAATTCCTTGCTGAATTCGGGGTTCCCATGCCCAACCCTGATATGCTCGAAGCGAAAAATGCGGTGGAAGAGAGCGAGGAGGTGAATATTGATGGCGATTCTAATGATCGGGAAGAAGAAAACATCTCTTCCCCTAGGGCAAGTAGTTCTTCTACTGAGGATCAAAGTAGCGATGAAGGTGATGATTGCTCGAGTAGCAGTGATAGCGATAGTTTGGAAGGTGATTCTGACGAAGAAGATGAAAACGTGGAGGAGGGTCGCAATTCTGGTGCTGAAGGATCCGATCGTTGACACATATTATGTAATAGGATTTCCTTTATTAGCTTTCCTCTTGTAATTTATAAATCTGTGTGCTTTTTGCCTTTCCCAATGTCCGTATATACTAAACTTTGTATTCCTCAATCTACATTGTTGACTTTAGTGAACTTTGGTTCTTTCTATATCTGATCTTTTCTGGGGGTGATGACTGTTCTATTATTGTGATAACAGAATACTATCTTTACTAATATCTTTATTTCCGAGACCGTCATGTTGAAAGGAAAAAAGTCCTTCGTTCTTGTTTCAGTCAGGATCGAATTTTCTTCTTCGTGTTAATTTCTTGGATGCCAGAACCTGCTCCATTCATCCCTCTCTCTCTTCTTTTTATTTATTTATTTATTTATTTATTTTCCAAACATTTCCTTATTCCTCGGGAAACTGATCGATCATCAAGTTTGATCGCACGATTTGTTATATTCCAACCGTTGGATTAGGTTGGGCTGCGCCTATAAATTGGGCTTTTCTTTACTTTCTCGGGTAAATATTTCCATTGTAAATTTTCTTCGATCATGTTGCTCAAGAAATACCGTCTTTTAATCCAATATTCCGAAATCCGAAGTAGGACTTATCTTTCGAGTTCTACAATGTTGGTTATCTCGACTTCGACTAGAATATCTGCAGACGAGGATCTATTCGACCTTGAAGGCCTACAAGCTTCATTGCTGACCATCCACGGCCCCAGCAGTTTCCTCAACCCGACAAGGTGTTGGAGGGGTTCAAGCATTCAACGATTGAAGTGGCGTTCGGTGTTGGTTACTCAATCTCAAGCATCGAACTTAGGCCTTCAATTTCTTATCCCAACTATCAACCAACACCCAATATTCGCTCTCCTTGTAAATCTTTTAAGTAAGGACATTATCGTCCGTTTGTGCTTATACTGCTAGTTGTAGTAGGATCAAAACTGTACATATTTTCTTTTTCGGAATAATTTTTATAAACCTTTTCATCTCTTCTTTGTTGGTCAATCAAATAATAGTCAGATGAACTCTTAGCTTTGATAACCCGATCGGACTTGAATATTTTAAACTGATACGAGAATAATCAAACACCTCTCTTTGAGCGAGCAATGAATATGTAACCTGATAAGTAATCAATTAATCTTCCTTTGGAAAATTTCGAAGTATGAGTATTTAACCGATCCTTAGCATAACCGAATTTCTGAAATCGACCGAACTCTTTGATTCGAGAAATTCCAACCGACCATGAACTGTTGGTAATAATACTTGTATCAATCATTCGGGTTTGCATTTTTGATCGAATATAACGGTTGAAGGATATAAATTTGATGAACATTTTAGCCCGAAAATCGTTAGTTAAACAAATAATAACCTCCGAATCGTTTCTGATGCTTAGCTCATTGTAATTGATGGACTGGTGTCGATTGGGCCGATCATAGTCTTTCCAACCTGAGCATTAATGATTGGTTGTAAATTGTCGCAAAACAAATTGATGTTCGAGCGCCGTTTCTCGATGATAATGCATTGAGTTTTCCAAACCGGCATCGTACTTTGAATAGCACGTCCAAAAGATCAAATTTTAGGCAAACATTTCTGTTATCAGCGTTGCCCTTTAGACTGGTTAACAAATGAGAACCACGGGACCACAGAACCATCTTTATTGTGTCTATAAGATTATTTCTTTTCCCAACCAAACAGGATCCTATTCCTTGCGAAATGTAACAATCAGTACATTTATTGTTTAGATCATAGCCGTCCGAGACATGCTATCTGGTCCGTCGGTTTTAACCCTTCGCTGTTATAAATAGTTCCCATTTTTTCCGTCACATTCTTCACTCATTACCAATGCCTCGTCCGATCACCATAGCTCGAGTTTCGAATTCTTTTAGCAGTATGATCCGTAATACTTCTAAAATAAAGGAGTTTGAAATTAGGATTCGGACCCTGTTTTTCGATCCTAGTTCCTTTGGTGTAGCCTCTCTCGCTTAGAATATCGACATGCAAAAGAAATTGTGCCTAGAATACCGGCAGGAAACCTGCTCTCTTGGATCTAATCCATCTGAGTCGGGTTAGAATTCCGGTCTTCTGGCGCTGTATCTGGTCGGACAATGGGTCAACCTTGGAGGAGTTCTTTAAATCTCGAGCATCGACTTCTTCAAGGATTTTCTTGAAGTATAGTTCCTTCGAGATTGCTTGGAGTAATACCGCTGGGGTCAGTTCCTACTGTCCCGGACCGGTAATTCATGTGTGAACAATGATTGCCACAACTACTGGGCATAGCAATCATTGTTCATGCACGACGACCTTATATCGGTCTAAAAGTCCTGGTGATGGACCCCGATCCAGCTTTTATCCCGTTCCGCAGAACGCTCGAGGATGCGCGACACGTGGCGAGTGATTGTCATGAAGAATCTTTGCTGAGTTCTGCATCTGGTGCGGACGCAGGAACGCGGATCGAACATGTCTAATTTTTGCTCGTTGGATTTGTAGTAGGGTAGGAGTGAGTGTATTATTCTTTTTGAGCTCGAATTTCACTATTGTACTCGAGAATTCCTTTGTAATTTGTTCGAAGAATAAATAAAAACATTGTTTTCTGCTCAATCCTCGTTGTATGTTCTTCTTGAATTGTTTGGGTGTTTTCTCGACTTCGTTGGTCGAATATATATAAGAAGTGATAAAACTTGAATGACTGCAACTTTGTGTAATTAACTTGAAGTTATCAAACCTTTTCTTCGGAAACATAGGTTCCTTCGGTAATTGAATGGTACTCCAAAATAGGTTGCAACTTCAAAGATTTGTATAATCTATTACCATCATACCAATAGATTTGCTGGTATTTCATCGATCGCAGGCTCTACTCCCTTTGAAATAGCTATCAACCGAGAAAGCCAAATTATTTCTGTGTTAGTTGATCGAGTAAAGTATCTGACAAAACTTTCCTTGTCCATTTACATCGGTCGTTCCATAGTTCTAAATGATTTAATCAGATAAATAACCTTCATTAACGATGATCGGATCGAATAACTTGGAGAATGAATCCAATAATTTCTGATCAAATAAAGTGTAGAAAATAACATTCATTAACGATGATCGAATCGAATAACTTGGAAAATAAATCCAATAATTTACTGATCAAACAAAGTGTAGAAAATAACATTCATTAACGATGATCGAATCTGATGGGGGCTATTTCGCACCCTACATACTGATCAGATCGAACAGAGATTATAAGACCGGTTCGACCAATTACAAAGGATCGGGATCTTCTTACTGACCCAGCCTGATGCCGCTCGCTCCGAGTAAAGATTACACTCCGGACCCAGGAAGGATAGGTTGGGCCGAGTCCAACTAGGACTATGATTCCTTGTAATACTAGGTTTAGCATAATATAAATACCTAGTTATTCGTTGTATAAGACAACTACGAATTCTCTTAATTCTGAGATTACACAAGAATACATTGATAACAATAGAACTCAATAATATCCATTATTGTTGCAGAACTTTACCTCCATATCATTGCGTTCTTAATTTCGTTAATGGTTTTACTTCTTGCCTTTGATTATTGCTTTTCTTTGTAAACGATCCATCCAGAATAAAGTAACAGAACCCAATATACTGAATAATTCAATATCCAAACCCCCGATATCACAAATTCACTGATACTAAATTAACCCGACGAAAAACGGTTAAATCAGTTGGCGCCCACCGAGGGGCACGATTAATTATTCGATCGACATATGGCTCGCCCAAGGAAAAGCGCTCGTATCGGAGCAAGAAGTAACACAACCACCGGTCATGACACATCTGAAGATCCACAGGAGAACGACAATAATAACGTTCCCAACACCGACGAGAATTTACAGAATACCCATCCCCGAGATCATGAACCCCTAGGAGGTCCTCCCGGCACGATACAGGAAGAGCCGGAAGTCCCCGAGATCCCTGCTCCTCTCCCGGGTGCTCAGGAGAAATTACGACAAATAGCGATGCTCTTTAAATCACTCTCCCCGGAAGAATTACTTGTGCTTGATCAAATTCCGCAAAACCCTAGGGCTGCCAGGACAATTCCTGCTCGGAGAACGCCCGGACAAAACGATCATGTATCTCAACAAGCTGATAGCCCACCAAGCGAGCACCGCTCGCTACACAGTCCACAACAGGACAATTCGAAACCCTCCGACAACAATCCTCGAAGGAAACGAGGTCACAGAAAAACCCCGGCGAGGCGTAGTAGATCCAGGGAACGAACAATTATCCCTATTGAGGATGATATAGATGATACAATCCCTGATCGACCACGAACGGCTCGACTGACGGAAAGAGAAATTGAAAGGATGGTGCAGGACCGACTTGAACAACGCTTACGGACTATTCAAAATCCGTGGGCCCGAACCACGGAACTCCAGGAAAGCCTTGCGGCCTGTTCTCCCTTCTGCAGGGAAATAAAAGAGGCACAATCGATTGGACAAGTCCCGGGCAGACTACCTCGCTACGATGGAACCACTGACCCGGATGATTATATTTTTAGCTTTACGAACATTATGAATCTATATGCCCACTCCGCCGAATACACTGCCAAGCTAATGGTGACAACATTCGAAGGACTCGCGTTGGATTGGTTTGCCAAACAGCCGGCCAATTCCATATTCAGTTTCCGAGAATTATGCAATAAACTAACACAGCAATTTGCCAGTCTGAAGAGACAAAAACTGCCGATGAGTTACCTAGGAACAATATACCAACAAGAGGGGGAATCCCTAAGAAATTGGTTGGCAAGATTCAACGTAGAGTTACTCAAAATCGACTCTCCGAATATCGATTACATAATTTCTATCCTCTTCGACCTCACTAAAAACAGGCAGTTTGGAAACGCCCTCAGCCGAAAACAACCAAGAACGTTCGCCGACATCATGAGCCTAGCATCTAAGTATATGACTCAAGAAGAGATGAATTCCTTTAAGGATAAAAACAAAAACAAAGTTACGGCTACAGGGTCTAAGCGGCATGATAGGATTCCCGCCCAAAGATCCTTGGATTACGAGCGATCTTCCAAGAGAGGTAACGTTTTCCAGCGACTGGAATACAGCGGAGCCGACCGAGAAAGGCAACCTAATTTCTACCAAAGACCAAGAAACCCTGAACCACCAATCAGAAGCAGAGTGAATCAAGTAGAACACCCAAGATTAAATGCTCCAATCGAAGAAATCTTGGAAGTTCTAGAAAGGAATAATTGGATTCCTGAGGCGAGGAAAATCGCTCAGCCCAGACCAGGGTCTAGAAACTATGATCAATACTGTAAGTACCATAGGGCACATGGGCATCGAACGGAAAATTGTTTTCACCTTAAGAGAGAAGTTGAAAAACTGATCGAGCAAGGAAAACTAGACGAATACATAGAACGAGATAATCGCAAAAGGGAAAGAAGCAGAAGCCCCCGGAACGGAACTCAAAGGAGAAGTTCTCATCGAAGGTCACCAGAACATCGACCTACTCAGGAGTTGAATCACGACCAGATCAATGGAACTATCCACACTATATCCGGGGGGCCTGCGGGTGGAGATAGTCGCAATGCTCGACGAAGAATGGCCAGATCCTTAATTGCAAGTTCTAAATATCCAAATGAAATATGGACGTTAGAAAATAGGCCAACAAATCACGAGCCGATTAGCTTTAACGAAGGCGAAGTACCTAAAAACATTACTTGGGATACGAAAGAAGATAACCCAGATTTCCCTATGGTAGTGTCGTTAGAAATAGCGAATTACAATGTGAAAAGAATCCTAATCGATAATGGAAGCTCAGCAAATATCATCTCCAGGGAGGTTTTAGCACAAATGAACCTCGGACAAATAAACCTACAAAAGGTAGCCACACCGTTAGTAGGCTTTGGAGGGTCCGAGATCATCCCCAGCGGAACAATATCTTTGAGTGTATCGCTCGGAAAGAAGCCACTTCGAACAGTGAAGCTGGTAAAATTCCTAGTGGTAGAAACACCCTTCGCTTATAACGCTATATTAGGGCGACCAGCCCTTAACCTTTTTCGAGCTGTGGTCTCTACCTATCACCAGAAAATAAAATTTCCGACCGATAGCGGCATTGGAGAAATAACGAATGACCACTGTATGGCGTGGGATTGCTACAGCACGTCGCTGACCTTGAGAGAACATCCTAACCCTATTACTCCGAGCAAGAGAAAGATCGAAGACGATCCAATTAGAAATGAGGACGAAATTCCTATTACTGATCGATTAGATAAAAAGGGGAAAGAACCACTAGATTTATCCTTGCAACCCCCAGAACATAAAGATATAATTCTAGTAAAAGGCGACTCGTCCAAAAGGACAAGAATTGGTACAGAATTGAGCAAAGAAGGAGAAGTAATGTTAATCGAATTTCTAAGAAATAACGTGGACGTTTTCGCTTGGAGTGCAAATGACATCGAAGGGATCGATCCTCGAGTAATCAAGCATACCCTAAAAATTGACCCTTCGGCGAAACCCGCCAGACAGAAGAAAAGAAATCATGGACCAGTGAAAGATAAAATCATTAAAGCCGAAGTTGAAAGACTGATGGAAGCAAAACAAATCCGAGAAATACATTTCTCGGAGTGGCTATGTAATGTTGTACTAGTAGCAAAGGGGGATAAAAAGGACAACAAATGGAGGATGTGTAATGATTTCACCGACCTTAACAAGTTATGTCCACGCGACCCTTACCCCCTCCCAAGAATCGACTTATTGGTCGACTCGACTGCTGGCTTTGCGCTGTTCAGCATGATGGACGCCTTCCAAGGCTTTTACCAAATATACATGGACGAGCGCGACCAAGAGAAGACCGCATTCATAACCGAACAGGGAGTATACTGCTTTATAGTAATGCCGTTCGGATTAAGGAACGCTGGGGCTACATACCAAAGATTGGTAAACCTAATGTTCAGGGAGTTAATCGGAGAAATAATGGAGGTCTATGTAGACGACATGTTAGTTAAAAGTATGAATGAAGCAGATCACGTAAAACATCTAGATCGATGTTTCCAAATCTTAAGAAAATATCGTATGAAGTTGAACCCCGCAAAATGCACCTTCGGTGTTAAGTCAGGAAAATTTTTGGGATATTTGGTACACCAGCGAGGAATAGAAGCCAACCCAGAAAAAATTCGAGCCATAACTGAAATGAAACCTCCCAAGACCATCTCTCAAGTGCAAAGCTTGGTTGGGAAAATCGTAGCGTTGAATAGATTTATATCTAAATCGGCGGATAGAAGCTTGCCCTTTTTCTAAACACTTGGAAAAGCGAAAAACTTCGTTTGGACCGAAGAATGTGAACGAGCTTTCGAACAACTCAAAGAATATTTAACATCCCCTCCGATGTTGGCCAAACCGACAGAAGGGGAACCATTGTACTTATACATCTCCATCTCCGATACGGCCGTTAGCTCAGTCCTAATTAAGATAGAGGGTTCAGAGCATAAGCCTGTCTATTATCTCAGCAAGTTATTACAAGGGGCGGAGAAGAATTACTTGGAAATAGAAAAATTCACGCTGGCCTTAGTAGTGGCTGCACGAAAACTCCGACCCTACTTCTTAACCTACAAAATCATCGTTTTGACGAATCAACCGTTAAGACAAATCCTAGCAAAACCAGAAGCCTCCGGACGACTAATCAAATGGGCCATCGAACTCAGCCAGTTCGAGGTAGACTACAAACCGAGGATTGCCATCAAGGCCCAGGTGTTGGCCGATTTTATACTAGAAACACCGACGCAGGCCACTGAATCGTCGAGATGCCACAACAACGATGTTTTGATGATCGAGGATCAAACTTGGTTAATGCATGTCGACGGTGCTTCATACCGAGAAGGGGGAGGCGCCGGAATTAACTTCACTGGACCAAATAAGGAAGATTTGAATTACGCGATAACATTGGACTTCGTCGTAACAAACAATGAAGCCGAATATGAAGCGTTAATCGCAGGAATGGAGATGGCGATAAAAGCCAACATAAAGAGTCTTAAGGTACTAACTGATTCGGAATTAGTACAAAGACAAATAGAAGGCCTATACGAGGCTAAAGAGTTCAATATGATCAAATACCTCGCCAAAGTGAAATCTCTAGCTGGGAAATTTGAAAGCTTCAGTATCCAGAACATCCCACGTTCGGAAAATAAATGGGCCGATCAGCTATCAAAATTCACAGGATCCCATGACGGAAAGACCGAACGGGTGATTAACTGGTTGATATCTAATACACCAGCAATCGATATCGATGAAATACCGATAATCGATATAATGGAAATCGAAGAAGCCGAAGAAAACTGGATGAACCCAATGAAAGACTATCTTCAAGATGGAAAACTACCATCTGATCAGAATGAAGCTCGGAAAATAAAATATCGAGCCCCAAAGTATACACTTATAGAAGGAAAACTCTACAGACGATCAGTATCGGGAATTCTCCTGAGATGCATCCCTGAATCACAAACCATGGATATACTGCGAGAAATACATGAAGGAGACGCAGGAAATCACAGTGGATCGAGGGCATTGGCCTTAAAATGTCTCAGAACAGGTTACTATTGGCCAACCATCAATAAAGATGCCGCTCAATATGTCCAAGAATGTCATCACTGCCAGATTCATGCTAACATATGCCATCGACCAGCAGAAAATATGCACCCTATCCCGATTTGTTGGCCATTCGATCAATGGGGAATGGACATCGTGGGACCTTTCCCAACAGCTAGATCAAAGAAATCCTATGTCCTGGTCGCTGTAGAATACTTTAGCAAATGGATAGAATGCGTCGCCCTCGCACGAATAACCCAATTCCAAGTTATTAACTTCCTCTGGAAATTCATAGTATGTCGATTCGGCATCCCAAGGGTCCTTATCTCCGATAATGGAACTCAATTCGCGGGAAAACAGATAATAGAATGGTGTACAAGACTCGGAATTCAACAAAATTTTACCTCGGTAGGACATCCTCGAGCAAATGGACAAACTGAAGTAGCAAACCGAGAGATAATAAAATCTTTGGAAAAAAGGTTAGGAGCCGCCAAAGGAAAATGGCTCGATGAGCTACCAGGAGTTTTGTGGGCTAATCGAACTACGGTAAGAAATTCAACTGGGGAAACCCCATTCAGCTTGATGTATGGGTCGGAAGCTGTTATCCCTGTGGAAACTTTAATTCCAACTCCAAGAATAGAGATGTTCAATAAAGAAGAAAATGAAAAGGCGAGGGAAAATGACGTTGATTTAACAGAAGCCTTAAGAGATAAAGCTGCTGTACGCCTACAAACCACTAAGGCAAATATGGAGAAAGCATACAATCAAAAAGTACGCGTCCGAACCTTCAAAGAAGGAGACTTGGTTTTGAAAAAGGTAGAAGTATCCAAGCATGTGGGAAAGTTACAACAAAATTGGGATGGACCTTACATCGTCATTGGCGTAGGAAAGAAAGGTTCATACAAAATTGCACACATGGATGGGACAGCCTTACCAAGAACCTGGAACGCAGTCAACCTTAGGAAATACTATGGTAAATAAATTTTAGCAGATTATACTGCATTGTTTTATTTTTACTTTATCAAGTTTTAATCCTTGTAACGAAGGCCCTAGCCTAGAGTTCAAATAGTAAAAATTTTAGCATTTTCTATACATCGATTATTTCGATTAACGCTCTGTGGAATTACACTAGCATATTGATAAATATTAGAACGAAACGAGTCGAGTATACATTGATCCGCTCAATAAACACTCCTCGATCTATATCAACAGCAACAAAGACTTTTTGGTGATAAACCTAAGTCTGAATTATAAATGAGTCGAGTATACATTGATCCGCTCAATAAACACTCCTCATCCCGACGACAAAAACGAGTTGAGTAAACATCGATCCGCTCGATAAAAACTCCTCGACAAATATATTCAACGATCAAAAAGACTTTTGGTACGAAAAACCTAAGTCTAAATTAAAACGAGTCGAGTATACATTGATCCGCTCAATAAAAACTCCTCGTTCAATTTTATTAACGAAAAAACTTCAGGTACTAAAAACCTAAGTCTGAACAAAACGAGTTGAGTAAACATCGATCCGCTCGATAAAAACTCCTCGATATATCTATAATGATTAAAAGACTTCAGGTACTAAAAACCTAAGTCTAAACAAAACGAGTTGAGTAAACATCGATCCGCTCGATAAAAACTCCTCGATATATGTTCAACGATCAAAGAGATTTTTGGGTTAAAAACCTAAGTCTGAACAAAACGAGTTGAGTAAACATCGATCCGCTCGATAAAAACTCCTCGATATATCTATAATGATTAAAAGACTTCAGGTGCGAAAAACCTAAGTCTAAACAAAATGAGTTGAGTAAACATCGATCCGCTCGATAAAAACTCCTCGATATATCTATAATGATTAAAAGACTTCAGGTATTAAAAACCTAAGTCTGAACAAAACGAGTTGAGTAAACATCGATCCGCTCGATAAAAACTCCTCGATATATCTATAATGATTAAAAGACTTCAGGTATTAAAAACCTAAGTCCAAACAAAACGAGTTGAGTAAACATCGATCCGCTCGATAAAAACTCCTCGATATATCTATAATGATTAAAAGACTTCAGGTACTAAAAACCTAAGTCTAAACAAAACGAGTTGAGTAAACATCGATCCGCTCGATAAAAACTCCTCGATATATGTTCAACGATCAAAGAGATTTTTGGGTTAAAAACCTAAGTCTGAACAAAACGAGTTGAGTAAACATCGATCCGCTCGATAAAAACTCCTCGATATATCTATAATGATTAAAAGACTTCAGGTGCGAAAAACCTAAGTCTAAACAAAATGAGTTGAGTAAACATCGATCCGCTCGATAAAAACTCCTCGATATATCTATAATGATTAAAAGACTTCAGGTATTAAAAACCTAAGTCTGAACAAAACGAGTTGAGTAAACATCGATCCGCTCGATAAAAACTCCTCGATATATCTATAATGATTAAAAGACTTCAGGTATTAAAAACCTAAGTCTGAACAAAACGAGTTGAGTAAACATCGATCCGCTCGATAAAAACTCCTCGATATATCTATGATGATTAAAAGACTTCAGGTATTAAAACCTAAGTCCAAACAAAACGAGTTGAGTAAACATCGATCCGCTCGATAAAAACTCCTCGATATATCTATAATGATTAAAAGACTTCAGGTACTAAAAACCTAAGTCTAAACAAAACGAGTTGAGTAAACATCGATCCGCTCGATAAAAACTCCTCGATATATGTTCAACGATCAAAGAGATTTTTGGGTTAAAAACCTAAGTCTAAACAAAACGAGTTGAGTAAATATTGATCCGCTCAATAAAAACTCCTCGATTAATTACAACGACAAAGAAGGATTTTGTTATGAAATCCTAAGTCTAAATTATAGCAAGATTGAGTACACATTGATACGCTCAATAAAAACTCCTCGATCTACTCCTAACGATCTAAATAAGATCCGCTGATACTCCTAAAGTTTTGAAAGGTAAATCAAGTATGAATTCATCTGCTCGGAAATTACTCCTCGTAAATAAAATTATCAAACGACAAAGAAAATGCAAGAAATAAATAATATTTTATTCATCAAATCAATTACATACAAATATTCTACGTTACAAAAATCTGCTTGCTATCTAAAGATCGTTACAATGATCTAGTTAAATTGATCCTACGGGATCGACTATCTTCACAACAATGTCCACGGAAACACCAATCTCCTCCCTAGTACCTCATCGATCATAATAAACCACCTAAGAAGCATGCTGCTCAGGATGGTCGACTTCTTTGGTTCGATGGCAGGGCTCTGAAGATCGTATGTGATTCCAGATGAAATGAACACTACCAGCCAGATAAGCTAGCAATGCTCACTCACCCAGAAGAAGATACTGCTTTTACTTTATCTATAAAACATTTTACTCTAGAGCAGCATCTCTTCGGGACCGTCGTGAAACGGTAAGTTTACCAGCCACCCCGGCGATCTATCACTCCGGAAGTCACATCCAAGAGCGAGGGTGACTGGCAAGTATGAACCCCCCATGTGCAGACGGAAACCACGGACCTCTAAAGTGATGAAGACTAAAGCGGAGATCTCATGGGATCCGTCGATACAAGGAAGGGCTGACATGGGACCCGTCAATACAAGACTGGGGACAATTCCTTTACTGCGAACGAACAAATCACGATAATGTGACTTCTTAAACATTATGGGATCTGAAGGCAAAATGAAATCTAAGGAAACCGAGATATCCATTGTTATGAATGGAAAATAAGGAAACTGCCTACTTATTTATAGGCGCCCGTGAGAATGATCCTACGGACGATAGGAGTTTAATCAAGGGACGAGAACGCGACCCTTTGACTTCCCGAAATAAATGCAAGTAAGTTGGAACGGCGCCCGTCTGATCGATTCAACTGATCGGGGAGAAACAAATCTACAGATCGAAGCGATCAACAAAATAATCCAAGAAAACTTAAAGAAGTTCAAAGACCAAAACGATCTGCACGATCATATATGAGGGTCGCCTAATAGAAAATATTAAGAACTCCTCAACGAAGGCATGCAAAGTTGAACCGTTGAAAGAGAATAATTGCCTAAAAACGACCAGAGCCTCCACCATACGGGGGTCGTAACTGCCTCATACATCATTGGGGGACTACTAAGTTGGCCATACAAGAATTCCACTTAGAATCCAAGAAATCTGACATCGAAATCAGGAGAATAGCCCTCCCTATTCGAAACTATAAGGCCGTCACTGCCTAATTTTCCAAAGAATTGCTGAAGGAGGTCTGAACGGGTCAGATCTGGCCAGAATTATTACATTTTCCAATTCCTCCCATATCAAGAGTATGATATACTGGCTAGAGAAAAGTATAGTTAAAAAGTTAATGATGAAAGACATGGATTTATGAAAAGCACGGAGAGGGAAATTTCCCTTTGATGAGAAGAAAAGCGAAGTCCAAACAGGTGGAACAATAACCTCCTTATATAAGAAATATGTCATAAAGGGACAAATTTACAAAGCACGGATCGAACATCGACCAGAATGGAGTATACAAAGTTTGATCGACAAAAGTTGTGATTGGCAAAAGCAAAATCAGTTACTAAAACAGTGATAAAACAAGGACAAGCTATCTTTTCTCTATCTAGAAACGCGAGTATGCTACTCCATAATGATTATTTCATGATGACTATATCCATGCACAAGGGAAGAACGAGCATAACAAAGTATATATACAGGAGACATTTGATCAGGCAAGAATCTGCCTACAAAAGATCATCGTTTTCAAATTTCTACTCCTTCTATTACAAAAATTTCAGCCCAAATAACTGCACAAAAGATTGGGCGATAAAAAAAAAAAAAAAAAAAAAAAAAAAAAAAAATAGACAGTCCAAGGCCTGCCAGGTCAAACTAAAGTCGCTAAGAAGAACGATCAGCAAGTCGACTACCAGAAACAGTCCTCCGAGGAGTCAAGTTGCCAGCAAACGCCATCAACTCCTCCTGGCGCTTAAGATAACCGGCATCATAACCATCATCATATGCCTGTTGACGAGATCCCTCTGCCGACGCGGCAGCCTGAACTAGGTCGCCTTTCTCTTTCTCAAGAATAACTTTGTCAGCCTCTAACTTTTGGAGATCATCTTTAGCAAGTTGCAGCTGCAGCTCCAAACCCCTGGTTTTAGCTTTCTCCGACTCCAGCTGACCTTGAAGAGCTCTCCGACTATTCCACAGTTCATCATTTTGCACACCCAGCTGGAGTGCAAAATACTTGCCCTAAAAACAGAAAGAGTAAGAAAAACCACTGTACAACAAAGAATTCAAAACAAAGAACAAAAATGTCTACCTGCTCACATATCTTCACCAAAGATTGAACAAGGCGAACATTGGAAGTACCTTCGAGCTTCCTCAATTCGCCGGGCAAAATAGTACTCATACCTAAGTCCCAAGACAAAGCATCAGGTTCAACAGAACCAGGCAGCTCGCTTGTCAAAGGGACACCGTCGGAACGTGGAGTCTCCGACAAAAGAATGTCATTAACCTGCATAAGCACACAGCGATCATCTAACGGACGAGGGGAATCCCGCTCGTTGGGACTAACAGAGGTCTCTTTGCCGGAAGCAGATATAACGGTCCGACGACCTGACCTCGACCCAGATCGACCCCCAGAAGGTCCCCCAGACTCAAAAGAAGCAGTCGTTACAGTGGTATCATGAAATAGATATTCAGGACCATATTGCGAAATAGACTGCGTTATGGAAGGATTGACAGAAAAACCATCACCGACTTGCCCTTCACTAACTAGCAGGGCAGTAGAAGTAGAAAAAGGAAGGGAACTAACAAAATCCCCTCCATGAGATCCATACTCGTAAGAAGAAAAACCTGAAGAAACAGGTATGTCGTAAACCGGTTCCATGTTGGATGGATCTCCGAAAGCTAATCGACCTGGGGAAGACCTATTACCTCCCGCGGGGGTAGAAGAAAAGTTTGGTTGGAGGAGCGACGAACTAACTTCTGATAAAGGTTGGGACGTGGTAATAGGAGTATCGATCATCGAGCTACTAACCCGAAGAAAGGGCGCGAAACAGGAAAACTGACCTTGGAGCAAACGCTAGAATTTGAAAAGACACATACATAATGATTACGGCAAATTAAATGACTTGTCTGAATCATTACAGCAAATGTGAAAGGACACGACTGTCTGAATAAGAAACGTTTAGTGTACAAAGTAGGGAAAGCTAAGCTACAATTTAACCTACAAGCGGATAATTACAAAGATTATTTCAAAAATAAATCACTACTTTAAGAAGCCTGGTCGCTATCCGAAATCTTCTGCTCACTATTGACGACCTCAGTCATGCCTATATCGTCTTCGTCTTCTTCTTCATCTACTGGATCGATGAAAGTATTATCGAGCTCATCGTTAACATCAGAAGGAGGAATCGGCAATGGATTTCCAAATTCCTCGACAAGATGAGCCAGAGGAAAACCTTGATATTCGACATCTGGAACCTCAGAAGAAGAATAAAGCTCGCCATAACGGTTCAACCGGATATGAGCTGCCTTAAAATACTCCTTCCGACGATCCTCGATCATCTCCAAAGCGACCAGTTGATGAATCGATTTTTTAAAGGTATTCTCAAGAAGAGGACCGACCATCCGGTACACCAACGCCATATGAACAGGAGAGTTGAGGAATTCTCGAACTACTTGTTCGTCGGATTTCCTAACATATCGATCTCTTTGCCTAAGTGGGACGTCGTTTTCATAGTCCTCTAAAGAAGCTTCAAGGCTTGACACTTGAGATTCAAGCTCACTAATCCGAGTCGTGCTCTGCAACTGCAATTCTTCTAATTTTCTTGCCATTTGATTGGTTTGTTCCTGAGCGCGAGAAACCTCTATCGCTCTATCTAGCATTTCTTGGTCTTCGGTCCCGGCAGCACGAGTCTCTACGACAGGAATAGAGGAAGATGTTGAGGGACCAACTTCTGAACCAGAAGACTTGTGAAGTAAAGCTTTATACTTCTCTTCAAGGAAATCGCACTGTTGTTTCCAAAGAGAATTTTCATAGGCGTATGATGTCAGACAGGTGTTGACCTGAAATAACGAAAGGGTCAGAAAGAAACAAGTTAGCAAATTGAGAAAATCTTAAAAGATCACTTCATCAAAATAATAGAAAGAAAAAGGATCTCACCTTTTCAGCATAGAGAGAAGCTCGCTGGAATTTCTCCAAAGGATCCTTATGAAGAAGCTTATTAAGATCGCGAGTATGAACGCCAGATAAAAGAATACGGGTCGCCTTATCGACCGCATTCTCGTTATTATCATGAATAAGAGAATCCTTCTCGGAATAACCAGCGGCCCTCCTTCCCTCTAAATGATCCTCGATCATTTCGACCAGAGTAGGATTTGGATGTTTATCCCCGAGTAAAGAAAGGTCGTCACCAGAACGTCCATAGTAACTCCTCTTTCTATCAACTGGATTATTAGTGGGATGAGGCATCGACCAGCTACGACATCCTCGAATACCCAAAGATGTTCTAAGATGAAGCGGAGGATAACCGGATCCCATGCCCTGACGAATAGGGGACTCGCGTGGAGAATCCGGAGATTCCTCTCTATTCTCCTCGGATTCGTGACCCAATTCCAATTTCCTCTTTCGAGACGCCCTCTGCTCGATAGGATTATTCTCCACTGACTTGGAAGATTTCGACAGCACCATTTTTCCCTTCGAAGAGTGTCGGGAGCTTTCTACCATATGAGCTGAGAAAGAAACAAAATAAAGTTAGTTTCTCCATATAAAAAGTATAGTGACAATACTAAAGATCAAATAAAATGCTAACCTAGAGGCTCAGATGATGAACTGATGGGAAAATTATGGACGCTTAACCCCGCTTTACGAACAAAAGATTCCCCAATCAGAAGAGCGCTTTGATATTTGTTTGTACGCATCTCGGGAATCTCAGTGATAAACTGTACATCGTCAGGAACAAGTTCACCAGTCGGTGAGCGACCTCCGGGAATCCACCTGGAACCATGATCCCACGAGAAAGGCGTGATCGAACCATCCGCCAAACGGAGATTAGGCGGAGGACGAACAAAGAAGAAATGAGATTTCCAAGAAGGATTACTAGAAACCGGAGCATCAAAGATTGCTCGGCTGGGCCGCTGACTAGCGAAGAAGTATCCACGGTTTGAAGAACTAGAAATATTAAAACGAAAAAGTTGCGTAAAATTACGGAAAGAAGGTTTAAATCCCTTTGCAATCATCAGAACGGAAAAACAAACCACAAAAGCAACAGAATTTGGAACCAGTTGTGTCAAGCACACGCTGAAAGTTTTTAGAACTTCCAGAAAAAGGGGAGATAAAGGAAGACGCAGTCCGCTATTAAAGTGAGCCGTGTAAAAGGCTCGACATCCCTCCGGTGGAGAAGTGACCCTATCAGTAGGGGATGGAAGAATCATTTCAGAACCTTCCGGAAAATATTTGGTATAGTTATTCACGACTTCAGGGAACGTTTCCTCTGTATATGCGCAAGCTACATCCTCAATTGGTTCAGAAATCTGAGGAACAGTACCTTTGCCCTTTTTGGCTCGGGCGGCTACATCCGCATCGGAAAGGATTCGTACCTTGTAAGTATCTTCTACAGGGATAACAAGGTCAGATACCGTAGTCTGTTCACCCAGAGGATTAGAATGTAACTCCTCCTCGTTATCGGGGGCAATGATATCTCTAGGAGAAGAAGAAGATCTTCTAACGGAAGCCATCTATATTCTAGTTCTCGGAAGAAGAAGGTCGATGAAAGGAAAATTTTATACGACGAACGACCAAACTAGAAAATGACTGCGATCTAAAAGCAAATATAAAAGAGAAATGGCAAACTCGAAAGTCACCTATTTATAAGGAAATGAGAAAAGACGTTTCGAACTTATCACAGCTACTCAAATTCCCGCCAAAAACGGAAGGATACAAAAAGCCTCCTGAATAGACGCGTGGCGATCCACGATTAGACAGAAGAAACGACTATCTATGATACGTAGCACTCTTTTCCTTACTTAAGATTTTTTCCCACTGGGTTTTTTCTTAAGTAAGGTTTTTAACGAGGCTCCGTTCATAGAAAAGAAACAGTCGATCAGATTTATCTACTTCTACGAGCTCCTATTATCTATACGCTCGAAGAAGTGAGGGAGTACTGATGGGGGCTATTTCGCACCCTACATACTGATCAGATCGAACAGAGATTATAAGACCGGTTCGACCAATTACAAAGGATCGGGATCTTCTTACTGACCCAGCCTGATGCCGCTCGCTCCGAGTAAAGATTACACTCCGGACCCAGGAAGGATAGGTTGGGCCGAGTCCAACTAGGACTATGATTCCTTGTAATACTAGGTTTAGCATAATATAAATACCTAGTTATTCGTTGTATAAGACAACTACGAATTCTCTTAATTCTGAGATTACACAAGAATACATTGATAACAATAGAACTCAATAATATCCATTATTGTTGCAGAACTTTACCTCCATATCATTGCGTTCTTAATTTCGTTAATGGTTTTACTTCTTGCCTTTGATTATTGCTTTTCTTTGTAAACGATCCATCCAGAATAAAGTAACAGAACCCAATATACTGAATAATTCAATATCCAAACCCCCGATATCACAAATTCACTGATACTAAATTAACCCGACGAAAAACGGTTAAATCAGAATCGAATAGCTTGGAAAATAAATCCAATAATTAACTGATCAAATAAAGTGTAGAAAAATGATTTTTATCACATTTTCGAGGTTGCTTAATTCCAATGTTCCTAGCAACAGCTTTCACCCTTTTCATTTCTATCTCGACCTAAGGGGCATAGCAACGACTTTCACCCTTAGTTGGTTTCGAGGGTCGTAGCAACAGCTTTCACCCGAGGGTCTTAGCAACAGCTTTCACCCTTATTTTTATCGGTCATAGCAACAACTTTCACCTGAGGGTCTTAGCAACAGCTTTCACCCTTTTTCGTTTTTATCGGTCATAGCAACAGCTTTCACCTGAGGGACTTAGCAACAACTTTCGCCCTTTTCGTTTTTATCGGTCATAGCAACAACTTTCACCTGAGGGTCTTAGCAACAGCTTTCACCCTTTTCGTTTTTATCGGTCATGGCAACAACTTTCACCTGAGGGTCTTAGCAACGGCTTTCACTTTTTTCGTTTTTATCGGTCATAGCAACAACTTTCACTTGAGGGTCTTAGCAACGGCTTTCACCCTTTTTCGTTTTTATCGGTCATAGCAACAACTTTCACCTGAGGGTCTTAGCAACAACTTTCACCCTTTTCCTTTTTTTATCTCGACCTCAGGGGCATAGCAACAACTTTCACCCTTAGTTGATATTTGTTTGACACATTTAGAGATCGAGCATAGTCCCATAATATCTTCGTGATCAGATAATGAATTAATAACATCTCTGGCGAATAAGACTTTTCATTGAATAGATAATTCTCCACAAATCAAACTAAAAAGAATTAGAGCGAGATAACAAGGCAGTAGATAGGCTGGAGATCAGTAAATAGTCTTCCTAGTCCATAATAACGCATTTCCGAACTGTATAATCCTTGTCGATTTGAATTTAGAGAAAATTAATACTCGATTTGCGGATTATCAACTTTCTTCAGAGAAGATAAATATTTGGTACTGAACTATAATTGATGATCTGTTCCCCGGGGTCGGTAGTCCCATTATACCGTAGTAACCTAGTTGGAGCATCGTACGAAGCTATTTCCGACCTCCGCTCGGTGATAGTCGTATGGATCGGAATACTGTCTTGGGGAATGAATGAAGGAGCTTCCGGTTGCTTAGCCACTCGAAACAGATTATCAGGCTCATTATTAACTGAGTTCTGCGCTCCGGCTGCATGGGAAGGTCCTCCTCGAATGTATGTATTTTTCCTCGTAGTAGGCATTTTTCGATCTAACACCCAGATAAGGCCCCTCGGTGGGCGCCAATTGATCTTACGTGGTTTCATATACGATCAAAGAAGTGAAGGAAATTGTTGAGGGCACAATTAAATTAAGGAAAGATCAATATTATATATTCCGAACGTGCGGATACAGATTACAAGCAATGGGGGTCCTATATGAGCATTATAGGATGCCGTACAAGCTAGAGGATAGATGCATACACAATGACCTATACTAACTTTCCGAGATGGCTCCGAGCAGCAGCTTCGAGTAGAGAGCACCTGGGAAAGCGTGACCACCCCGCTTCATAAATGCTCGTGGTATTTATAGCTGAGATGGTGAGCTAGCTGATCCATCGGCAGGGGTATATTTCTCGGCCCAGTAGTAACCTCCGATCATGAGGCGTCTCTGGTTGATCGGATTGTAAAGGCCGTGACTTGGGCTTGATTCTACATTTCCAAGGTCGGGATTCATGTTCTTCGCTCTCGCCTGGGCTTCTCAAAGTAGAGTCCAAAATATCCCTCATCAGCTTCCCTTAGTTTGGGTGAGGGATTTTAGCTAGGAGTTAAAAAATAAAACTTTTAGGCATTCCTACATTTATACCCTGAAAAGTAGTAAAAAATTTGTGTTGTCAAATAATTACTTTATACGAAAGGTAATTTAAGAAAAATAATCTCTCTTTAAAAAATTTAGTGTTTTGTTTGAACATTCTAAAAGAGAAAACAGGAAAAATAAAAGGACGAACAAGTATTATTTTGAATAACGGATGATTGGTTTAGTGGAAGATACTAGTCTCCACAATGTGGCGCACCATGGTTCGAATCTCTTCTTATATAACGTGTCCGACGCATATCGGAAGGAATAAATCAGGCCTATGATCAAAATAGGCCTCAAAAGGAAAAAGGAAAACGGAACAATCTGAAAGAAGAAAACAGGAGAAAAATAGAAGGTCCGAGAGAATTTAAATTTGGTTAAATACAGTTTGCCTCCCTAAAATATGGGGGTTGCATCATGACCCCTTAAAGTATCACTTGTAATACTTACCCTATAACAGCCCTACCCGAGATTAACCCTAAATGACCCTCATCTAGTCGCTGCGACCTTCAAAAATACAAAAGAAAACTCTGTTTTAAACAAAATTAACTTAAACTTTAAATTTGAATGAGTACTAGTCAAATTGGAATATATGAAATTTACTTCAATGCTATGTTTAAGACTATCCGCAAAACAAATTGATACCTAATCAATAAACTAACTAGAACTTTCTTTCAAAAGGCATCAAAGCACGAAACCATCCAAGATATGAACCCTTTATCATTTCTCGACTTCCTCTTTTTCCTGTAACTCTGAAAAGTAATAATTTGAAAGCTTAAGTTGAATAAATCAACTTAGTGAGGTTGGTGCACGTGTGCATAAGTTTTATGCTAATGCTAGGATATTTATTATAATACACCATGCATAACCAACAATTATTGTATCTTTAAACCACTTAATTTCATGTTTGATCAATTAAACAAGTAATAAACAATCAAGACACAAAATTAGTGTTTTAAAAGGATATCAGACTTGAGATATTAATATAACCTCATCACTATGGGTAAGGGGCCAATCTTACCAACTCTCACTAAATGCATTGATTCGTCACTGCCAATTTAGGTCACGTATACCGAGATATACGAGACCAAGATAATGATTAATTGCGGAGTCAACCTGACAAGTCCTCACTTATTCCAGATTTATCCGAACATATCAGTATCGCTCACTATGAACAGGGGAGATAAAATAATACATACCATGTCCCAACAGTAATCATTTAAAAGCAAGCAATGCGAGCATCATAGATGGCATATTAGATATTCTATTTAACGCTAACAAATATTACGGCTACCGAAACTGGATATCTCTAGCAATCTTAAAATAACTCAAGTAAGCAAATACTGCGAACATCACAAACAACTATTTCCAACAATTGTAAACTCTAGCAATTAATCACATTACAAGTAGATAAGTAGATAAACTATTCACATAGCACAAATCAAGAAATACGAGCATTCCATATACTCTAGCAATCTTAAATATAACACATAGTCACCGACTGAGTATTCAAACAATCTAATTATACACATTACGAAAGCAAGTATGCAGCTCTCACCTGGGTCATTGGCAATTGTTATCTCCAAACTTGAAATGCAACAAAGGGTTTAACTAGATCTCGATCACTAACGTCGGCTCAATTACCATAACCTAATCGAAATAAACTTACTCATAAATGTATAGTTTAAAACTCATAAGATTAACTTTAATATATAACTTTCCAATGCTACTCTTACATATAACCAAGTGGACTTTCATTGGTTCTACAAGTCTTAATTATCATTTTACATACGAATTTCTCAAACCACATCAAATCATTTGTCTTATAATATGGTCATCCAAGTAATATCAACACCAAATTATGTAATACTCAAACTAAACTTAGTCACTGTTACTCAATCCGGTTATTTATATTTGATCAAAACTCATATATATATCAAAACCCCAACATATCTTGTGTTGGACTGATCCAATCTGGATCAGATCGGATCTGGGGCGCCCATGTTGGCCGACCCGAACCGGATCCGAGATCCAGTTGGTTAGTGGAGAGTTTTAGATAACTCCCCACTAACACCCACTCCTATTATCATGCCACTACCCCCCTCTCTCTCTCTCAAGTCAGTTGAATAAAATAGAATACATTCAATTTTATTAAAAACTGCACAACACAATATCAAATTAAAAAAAGAAACAGAGAGAAAAATATTTGAGGGAAAACAAAAGAGAAGACATATTTTCTTTTGAGGTAGATATTGTTGATTATTCAGAACATATTAAAATCCCAAGGTTCTTAAGCTGTGATCAGAATCTTCTTTCCGTTCGTGATTGGAGATCGACCAAGGGTATTTCGATACAACCAGAAGTCAAAGAAAAGAGTTCGTGATTCAATTGTCGGTTCAAATTATCATGTATGATCCTTTATTTTATTTGCTTTGAATTTTTGGATTTAAGGCATGTATGTTGTTTGAAAACCAACATTGGTATCAGAGCCATTGTTGTGATTGAGTTCGAAACCTTTTGATTTCTGATTATGTTCATAATTCATGATGTTCGTGATTTATAATTCCTGTCAAATTATTTTTCTTAGTGAATTTTCGAATTTGTGGAATTATGGTTATGATGTTTTATTTTTCGAGGCATGCTGTATTAGTCAAATTGTTCTGTAACTATTATTGAAGCATGCATACATGAAGTTATAATTATCTGTATTTTTTCAGAATTTTTTGATGTATAAACTATTCTGAAAAAATTGTTATGTTGAAATAGTATTATGCGTTTTCCCGATGTGTTACTTTGAATTATGCGATCTATCATATATGCTTACATTCGTCTCAAAATAAGCTTTCTCGATATGTGCCCAGATTATTTTTTGGCTGAGAATTTTGTATGTTAATTAGTTTTTTTAAGCCTCTGCCTTTTAACTTAAATAATCTGGAAATTAATTCTAAGTATATATAATGCATAATATACTCGCCCACTCTCATCCTAAGCGGTTGTAACTCAAACTCCAATGTCGAGAGCTCAAAACTTAAAACAGTTTGCACCAATGGATTCAGAAGGCACGAGAATGGGGGGTAACCAGAAGGACGACACCGGAAAACGCGCCACCACCGCGAGTGGGACAAAGGCTAAACAGCCCACACTGTTCAGTGACACGCGGATGCCTACGTGGCAGACGCGTCAGACACACGTGTCGGCCACGTCAGCACCACGTAAGATTCTGAGATCCATTTTTGCCATGTCACTGCCACGTGTACATCCACGTGTCAATGACGTGGACTGCCACGTAACTGTTGCTTGCCATGTGGCAGAAGCTGCTTATGTCATTGGTTTTTCAACCATGACACGCCCACTCTCACTGTCGGCGCGTGAGGGCACTTCCTGCCTCCGGTTTTGACCGAATTTTTTTTTGTAAACTTGAAATTTTATTTATGATATATCTGTGAATTAAAATATTTTTTTGAAAAATTTTTAAAATTTATTTTGATTTATCAAGTTTTGAACCTTTAGAAATTCATAGAAAATAAAATTCTTTATCAGAAAATTTCAAATTTTTTTCAGAAAATTTAAATAAAATTATCCTTCATGGGTGGCTACTGATCGAATTTTGTGATACTTTAGAAAATAAAGCTCGTTTACTCGCGCTTGAGCATTTGTTTTTCCACATATTTTATTTGAAATTGAGCAAACAAAACATTCTTGAGAGTATCCAAATGTATTTCAATCGCTGGAAATATTAAATTCCGCAAACTTTAATATTTACCCTCATCCTTCAGGTATGCCTTTGATCTATAGCAAATATAGGGTACTTCGGGGAGAAGCCCTTGAGCGACGTATCCAGGAGCTACCTGGGGTCATAGAAAATTTGGTGTCGTACCGAATGGATCCCAAACACACTCTTAAAGAACATTGGAGGGTAATGAGAATGCTACACCGCCGCGTTCGCTATTATAATAATGACATTCATCCGTATGAGAAACGGTGTGATGTCTACAAGCTATCTCTTTCGGTTGAACTTCATAAAATATGGGAAGAGGCGAGAGACTATATTGGAAGAGATAATACGATTGAAAACTTTATTCACAATGATGAGGGGTACTTTGGATGTTCTATTTTAGGAAGGCGTTACACGATCAGAAATAGCAACATCCGACCTTGAAGACATATCGGTCGATCACCAATGCTGTACAAGATACTCCGATCACAGGGCAAGGGGTTCATGCTCGGATTCCACTGTTGGGCCGACCCCAGGCCCAAGCCTGTGGGCCGAGAAATACACCCCTGCGGATGGTTTAGCTGGTACGCCGATTTTGCTATAAATACCGCAAGCATTTATGACGCCAACAACGACACAATTCCCAAGGTGCTCCCAGCTCGAAGCTATCACTCGAAGCATCTCCAGATAGTATCTCGATCTCATTTTGTATGTTAATCTCTAGCTTGTACGACATCCAATAATGCCCAAGTAGGACCTCGTAATATATTGTAATCACGTTCGGAAATATACATATTTGATTTAGCCGTTTTTCGTAGGGTTTTGGTTAAATCAATGATAAAGGTTTATGGGATAAAACTATATTGTGATTATAGGGCCTAGTTACTTTATTCCGGATGGATCAATCTCAAGAAAGAACAATAAGTAAATAAGAACAAGAACACGAGATAATGAATATAGTATAGCAAAAGCTTTTCTATTATTTTGATATCGGATTGCCCAAGTATGTAGGCGTAAGTTCTCCAGAATAATATTGTTGTTCTTACACAATTGGTGATTAAGCTATTTATATGATATTAACCCTAGTTTTACAAGGAAACATAATCCTACTAGGACTCGGGGTATCATTCCTTCGTGAACTCGAATATCGGTCTGATCGTCATGTATAGATATCTCTGGTCGGGTCGAGTGGCTGTTAGCGAATGAGCTTCTTGGTCGAGCCGAACGAGCATCTTCTAGTCGCTCCGAGTGTTATAAGTGGTGTAAAATAGCCCCCATCAGTGCTCCCTCACTTCTTCGAGCGTATATGCAATAAAAGCTCGTAGAAGTAAATGGTCTTTTCCGACTGTCTTTTCTATGATCTGTGCCTCATTAAAAACCTTACTTGGAAAAAACCCTGTGGGAAAAAATCCTAAGTAAGGAAAAAAGTGCTACATTTCATAGATAGTCGTTTTCCGAATCATATCGTTGTTCCTTTCAGAGAAGGCGATTTTTCTTCGTTGATTGGCAGGAATATGATCAGTTTCGAAAGGGTTGAGGCGTCCTTTTGGCCTTCTATATAAATAGGCTATCGTAGTTTCACCCATTTTTTACTTTCCGCCTTCCATTTCCACACAGTAATTCTCTTAGTCGATAACTCTTCTAAATATCGTAATTGTTGAGATTACTTTTTCGAGGATCAAAATAACATGGCTTCCAACTCGAGAAATCCCTCCTCCTCTCCTATTGAGGAAATATCTCTTGTTATCGACGTGGGGGCTTCTCCCAGCCCTCCACTAAAACGGATGGGACCAGCGGATATAAACATTCCTGACGAAGACACTTTCAAGGTGCGGATCATCACCGATGCTGGGGGTCGCGTCCAAGGCTAAGAAAGGCAAAGGCACTAATCCTCAGATATCCAATCCAGTCGAGACCCTTTCCTGCTTTTATACCGAGGAGAATTTTCATGAGGTTTTGGATAATTATGCAAAATACTTCCTGGAGGGCTCCGAAATTTTCTTCCGTCCCCCGCCGATAGGGTTACCTCACCGCCGGAAGGCTGTCGAGCTTTTTACACTGCCCATTTTAACCATGGTCTTCGTCTTCCTTTATCTGCCTTATTTCTAGATATTCTAAAGATATTCGGTGTTTCTCTAACACAACTGGTTCCTAACTCAGTAGCTTTTGTCGTTTGTTTCTCTGTTCTGATGATTGCCAAAGGGTTCCAACCCTCTCTTCGTAATTTTACTCAGTTATTTCGTTTTAATATTTCTAGCTCTTCCAATCATGGTTACTTTTTTGCCAGCCAAAAGTCTGGTCGTTCTATCTTTGATTCTCCAGTTTCTAGCAACTCCGACTGGAAATCTCGTTTTTTCTATGTTCGCCCTCCCACTTGATATAACCGTTTTTCGTAGGGTTAGATTAAATCAACAAGGTTATTTTTCAGAGGTAAATTAAGTACATATTATAGGGCTTAGTTATTTTATTCCGGATGGATCAATCTCATGAAAGAACAATGCGTAAAGAGCAATTAGTAATCAAGACAATGAATATGAATATAGTATAGCAAAAGCTTTTCTATTAATTATAATCTCAGATTGCTTTGTATGGAGGCATGAGCTCTGAGTTCGTCGTTCTAATACAATGTTTAACTAGGTATTTATATAATAACAACCCTAGCTATTCAAGGAAACATAATCCCAATAGGACTAGGTACAGTAATCCTTATGGAACTGGGACTTCATTCTTAGTCGCCAAGGTTTGATAGTTCAGATCGGACCGGGCAGCTCATCATCTAATTAGTCTTCTGATCGGTCCGAACGTATGTTGACTTATCGCTCTGATTATTATAAGGGGTGCGAAATAGCCCCCATCAGTACTCCCCCACTTCTTCGAGCGTAAATGCAGTAGAAGCTCGTAGAAGTAGATGGTCGATTACGACTGTCTTTTCTATGAAATGTGCCTCGTTAAAAACCTTACTCGGAAAAAACCCTGTGAGAAAAAATCCTAAGTAAGGAAAAGAGTGCAACACTTCATAGATAGTCGTCTTGTCGTTTCCGGACTGAACCGTTACTTTTCTCTCGAGGAGGCGTTCCGACTTTGCCGTTAGGCGGGAATATGTTTAGCCGCGAGTAGTTCGAAACGTCTTTTCTTCCTCCTATATAAGTAGGTGCTCGTTGTTTCAATCACTTTTTACTTTCTACTTCCCAGACTTTTGCAGTAACTTTCTTACTCGATAATTTCTCCTCTATATCGTTTTTATCGATCAATATCTTTTCGAGGATCCTAAAAATGACTTCATTCCCAAAGAAACCCTCTTCATCTTCAATGGAAGCAGTTGCTCTTATCGTCGAGGAGGGGGCAATTCCCAGCCCTTCAATAGAATAGACTGGTGTATCCGAAATCGTCATTCCGGATAAGGATACTTTCCAGGTGCAAATTATATCAGATTCCGAGGTCGCGAATGATGGAGCCGATGAAGGATAAGTTGCTGACGATCTGGGTGTACCAGTTGGCGATCAGGTCGTGTCAAGGAGCGACCAACAAGCTTGAGGAATAACTCTGACAATAATATCATTGTATGATTTGTAATATTACTTTTTTATCCCTTTGTAAATGAGACGATTTTTATTCTGTTGCTATGTCTTTTCCGCTTCTTCATTGGTAATAACAATTCAGACAACTCATTAACTCTAGCGTAATCATTATGTTCATGTCTTTTCGAATTCTTGCGGCCGCTGATAGGTCAGTTTCTCTGTTTCGCGCCCGTTCTTGGGGTCTGTCGCGTCTTTTCACTTAGTATAAATACATAGGGTAAAAAGTTTACTCGCTATTTACCGCTTTTACTCACTTTCGATAGAATATTCTCTCAAAGGAGGTCGATAAGTTTTCTCGATAGTTTAAAATTATTTTTCAATTTCCGAATATGAGTAACCTTTTCGGTAATACTTTGAAGCGTTCTTCACGCGATAGTAGTAGAAATCCGAGACCCAAAAAGTCCCGTATCGAGGGGCCCTCGATAGATCCTTCTCGCTCCCAGTCAACCAGTAGGTCGGAGACCCAGACCCCCGTTATCCCTTCTGAACCTTTGCCTGTCGTTAGTTCGATCTTTATTCAACAAAATCCCCAATTTCCTTCTGATATTCAAAAGAGACCCTCCCCAGGTCGGGTTGATTTTGGAGATATATCTAATATAGGTCAATCCCTTAATATACCTGTCTCTTCAAGTGTTCTTTCTTCCGAGCATGGCTTGCACGAGTATGCTCCTGACAATTTTATTCCTTCTTCTACCATTACTGAATTGGTCATTGGCAAAAGCCAAGGGGGTGGTCTATCCTTGACGCAGTCTGTTACTCAGGATCTTCCTGATTTCTTATTTAATGATACTACTGTTATGGCAACTTCCTTTGAAGCCGGTGGTTCCTCTGGAGATCGGGTGGGATTGAGGTCTGGTCGTCGGACCATTATTTCTTCTTCGGGGAAAGAGACTTCAGTAAGTCCCAATGAGAGGGAATCCCTGCGCGTGTTGGATGATCGTTGTATCATTGAACAAGTTAGGGATATAACGGAGCCAGTAATTCCTCGGCATGATAATATTTCCCTTAATAGTGAATTGCCCGATTCTTTTGAACCTGACGCTTTGTCATGGGATTTTGGTATGAGTACCATCTTGCCAGGTGAATTAAGGAAGCATGAGAATACTTCCAACGTTCGCCTTGTTCAGTCTCTTGTCAAACTATTTGAGCAGGTATTTTTCATTCTAAACTTAGTCTTGTATTTTTCTGTGTTGCTTTGTTACTTAAGACCCCTCTCTTTTCAGGGGAAATACTTTGCGCTGCAGCTGGGTGTTCAGAGTGATGATCTGTGGCTCGGTAAGGAGAGCCTAAAGCTTCGCTTGGACTCGGAGAGGGCGAAGGTTGAAGGGCAAACTCTCCAACTCAGATTACTTGGTGATGATCTTCTGAAATTACAAGAAGAGAAGTCAGTTCTTGAGAAGGAGAAAGATCAGCTAAACGCCCAATTAGAGGAGACCCGTCGGCATGCTTATGAACAAGGCTATGATGCGGGTTATCAAAAGCACCAAGAGGAGCTCAAGACTTTTGTGGAAACTAATCGATTAGTTAACATGTTGGTTAAGACTTTCGAGTCGTTCCGGTGATGGCAATCAACCTTGATGACCTGCTTTTAATGACCTGCTCCTTCTTCTTCTTTTTTTTTTTTTTTATGACGGCCGCAATCTGCATGTGGTTGTTTGGCTGAATATTTTGCTTTGTATGAAATGATATCAATGACATTTTCGATTTCTGCTTAGTCAATTGCCTTAAATGATGTAGTATGTAAATGCGCTTAGATTTTATATCTTGCGAAATATTGCCGTTTTAATCAAATGCAAATTTCTTCAGTAAGTAGGAGATATAGACTTATCTGATATTTGACTTCGTGGGCAATCATGTAATCGGCTTGTCAGAGGATTGTAAAGTACGTTTTATCATCCTTATCGACGATCGATTAGTGTTTGAAAAATATCTGTCATGAACATCTATATAAGGGTGTTATTATCACCTCCCTTGAGCATTGCTGTTTCTTTAAAAGTTTAAGCACTTAGAAGGGATTTCGTTCTACCCATTCCCTCGAACTCCATGTTTATGATAAAGCAACCAGTGTACCAATATGTTAATTCTTTGGTATGGGAGGAATTGGAAAATGTAGAATCATTAATTAGATCCAGTCTGTTTAGACCCCTTTAAGCAATTCTTTGGAATGTGAGGCAGTGACAATTCCTTATTTTCTAGCAAGGATAACTGTCTCTGTTATTACTCCGTCAGATTTCTTGGATTCCAAGGGAAAAGCTGGATTTGACGTCGTCAAGCACGTTTTTGTCGTCAAAACGACCAACTATTTCGTCTTTCTGCTTACACATTTCGAATTCTTCATAGAAATAATTATGTCTTATTCTAAATCTCCCTTTTTTAAGGCTTCTGTTCGTCGATCGATCATTCTTCATAAAGTGTCAATTTGTTTTAATGAATTCTTTGGAACGTATAAGAATTTCTTACTCTGGTCGTTTTCAACCTTGATGCTTCATTCTCATCGAGCAGATTTATCGACTATCCATGCGCCGTTCCAACTTACTCGCATTAAATTTTGTGAAGTCAAGAGTCGCATTCCCGTCCCTTGATCAGAATTCTATCCAACCGTAGGATTAACTTAAAGTTTTCCTATAAATAGGGGTTCAGATTCTTCCCATATCTACTCCAACCGTATGAAATGGAGATATCAGTTTCCTTGGGATTCATTTTGCCCAATGATCCCATAATTTTCAAAAAGTCTCATTATCGCGAGCCAATATCATATACTAACTCAAACATCATTTGCCTTGTACTGACAGGTCCCATCGATGCCCTACCTAGTACTGATGGGTCCCATGTGGCCTCAGCTTTAGTCTTCACGGGGTTGAGGTCCATGGTGTTTTGTTAGCACAAGGAGGGTTCATACTTACCAGGCATCCCTATTCTTGGAGGTTACCTTCGGAGTGATAGGCCGCCGGGATGTGCTGGTAAGTTTTCACTTTTGCGAAGGTCCTCGAGAGATGCTGCTTTAGAGTAAAAATCAACCCCATCACACAAGCAGTAGCTCGTTTTGGGCGAGTGACCATTTTCGGACATCTGGCCGGTAATGGCCATTCCGACCTAAAGGAGAGTTGATCTTCAGAGCCTGGCCATCGAACTAAAGAAGTCGACCATCCTGAGCAGCATACTTCTTAGGTGGTTGAACAGAGTCGTCGAGGCACTAGGGAGGAGATTGATTTTTTCGTGGACATTGTCGTGAAGACCACCGATCTATAGAATAGGATATTTTCACTTAAATATTTGTGATGTTATGTAAACAGTAGAAATGTTCATCGTTTGTCATTTGAGAGATGTACTCTGCACTCATATGAATAATACTCTAGTATTGTTGATTTCTCTCAATTTGTTCTTATGTATTCGCTGTTAAGGAGATCGAGGAGCGTTTATCGAGCGGATCGATTATTAGGACTTAGGTTTTTTACCAACATTTTGGTTTTAACCTTTTTAGTCGTCGTCGTTATTGAGATCGAGGAGCGTTTCTCGAGCGGATCGATTTATACTCAACTCGTTAGGACTTAGGTTTTTTACCAACATTTTTGGTTTTAACCTTTTAGTCGTCGTCGTTATGGAGATCGAGGAGCGTTTATCGAGCGGATCGATTTATACTCAACTCGTTAGGACTTAGGTTTTTTACCAATATTTTTGGTTTTAACCTTTTTACTCGTCGTCGTTATGGAGATCGAGGAGCGTTTATCGAGCGGATCGATTCTACTCAACTCTTTAGGACATAGGCTTTTTTACCAATATTTTTGGTTTTAACCTTTTTACTCGTCGTCGTTATGGAGATCGAGGAGCGTTTATCGAGCAGATCGATTTATACTCAACTCTTTAGGACTTAGGTTTTTTACCAATATTTTTGGTTTTAACCTTTTTACTCGTCGTCGTTATGGAGATCGAGGAGCGTTTATCGAGCAGATCGATTTATACTCAACTCTTTAGGACTTAGGTTTTTTACCAATATTTTTGGTTTTAACCTTTTTACTCGTCGTCGTTATGGTGATCGAGGAGCGTTTATCGAGCGGATCGATTTATACTCAACTCTTTAGGACTTAGGTTTTGTACCAATATTTTTGGTTTTAACCTTTTTACTCGTCGTCGTTATGGAGATCGAGGAGCGTTTATCGAGCGGATCGATTCTACTCAACTCTTTAGGACTTAGGCTTTTTTACCAATATTTTTGGTTTTAACCTTTTAGTCATCGTCGTTATGGAGATCGAGGAGCATTATCGAGCGGATCGATTCTACTCAACTCTTTAGGACTTAGGCTTTTTTACCAATATTTTTGGTTTTAACCTTTTAGTCTTCGTCGTTATGGAGATCGAAGAGCGTTTATCGAGCGGATTGAATCTACTCAACTCTTTAGGACTTAGGCTTTTTTACCAATATTTTTGGTTTTAACCTTTTAGTCGTCGTCGTTATGGAGATCGAGGAGCGTTTATCGAGCGGATCGATTTATACTCAACTCGTTTAACATCATTGGCGTTAATTTGTGTGAATCCTTGATTTGGTCTTTAAATTCATAAATCATTGATAAAAATGTTGAAAATGAATCTCAGGCCAAGGCCTTTATTATAATGAATAATACGAGAATGAAAATAAAACAAACAAGATTAAAAGAAATCAACAAGAATGATTACTAGGATTCAATTTCCATAGTATTTTCTCAATATTTGAAAGCATCGATCGAGATGTTTTATGTGGTCGGCTTCATTCATGATTTTGACCAGCAAATCTTCTTCACACTTCCATTATTTCTCCAATCAGCTCATTGAACATTAGGTTAATTAATCTCTGGTAAGTGGCTCCAGCGTTCTTTAGGCCAAATGGCCTGACTATGAAGCAGTATACACCCTGTTCTGTTACTAAAGCAGTCTTTTCTTGGTCTCGCTTATCCATGTATATTTGATAGAAACCTTGGAAGGCGTCCATCATGCTGAAAATTGCGAAACCAGCAGTTGAGTCGACCAATAGGTCGATCCTCGGAAGGGGATATGGATCACGCGGACATAGCTTGTTAAGGTTGGTGAAGTCATTACACATTCTCCACTTATTATCCTTTTTATCCCCTTTCACTACTAATACAACATTACATAGCCATTCTGAGAAATGTATTTCTCGAATTTGTTTAGCCTTGATTAGCCTTTCTACTTCTGCCTTGATTATCTTGTCTTTTATCTGCCCATGATTCCTCTTCTTTTGCCTAGTAGGTTTTGCCATTGGGTCGATTTTTAGCGAACGGGTGATTACTCTGGGATCAATCCCCTTGATTTCGTTCGCACTCCAGGCGAAGATATCTATATTTCCTCTGAGGAAGTTTTCTAACATTACTTCCTTTTCCTTACTGAGTTCAGTTCCAATTCTGGTTGTTTTTGTGGGATCCCCTTGTACCAGTAGTACATCTTTGTGCTCCGATGGTTTCAAAGTCAAATCGACCGATTCCTTTCCCTTTTTATCTATTCGGTCTGTGTTGGGGATTTCAACTTCGACTCTATCAACTTCGTCCTCGAGCTTTCTTTTAGCTGGGGTAAACGATCTGGAACGGTTCCTCAATGTTAAGGAGGTGTTGTAACAGTCCCATGCCATACAATGATCGTTTACTATTTCTCCGATTCTCATGTCAGTCGGGAATTTTATTTTTCTGATGGTAAGTTGACACAACTGCTCGAAATAGGTTGAGGGCGGGTCGGCCCAGGATCGCGTTTAAGCGAAAGGAGTTTCTACTACTAGGAATTTGATTAGCTTCACCGTACGCTGCGGTTTCTTTCCGAGTGAGACACTTAGACTTATTGTTCCACAAGGGACAATTTCGGAACCTCCGAATCCTACCAGAGGAGTGGCTACTTTTTGGAACGTTATTTATCCCAAGTTCATCTGATTTAGAACTTCTTTGGATATGATATTTGCCGAGCTCCAGTTATCGATTAGGATTCTTCTAACATTGTAGTTTGCAATCTCAAGGGATACTACCATTGGGGAATCGGGGTTGTCTTCTTTCGCATCCCAAACTAAGTTTCTCGGTACCTCGCTCTCGTTAAAATTAATCGGCTAATCCTTCGGTGGTTTGCTCTCTAGTGTCCATATTTCTTTTGGGTACTTGATACTTCCAAGTATGGATCTGGCGGTCCTACGGCGAGCGTTGTGGCTATCTCCGCCGGCTGGTCCTCCTGAGATTGTATGAATGGTGCCGTTAAGTTGATCATCGTTCAATTCCAGCGGCGGACCCTTGTTAGGGGATCTTCTTCTCGAGGTTCCTCTTTGATTATTGTTCTGCGGACTCCGACTCCTGTCGCGTTTTCGATTATTTCGTTCTAGATAGTCATCCAATTTTCCTTGTTCAATCAACTTTTCGATTTCTCGTTTCAGGTGAAAACAATCCTCGATGCGATGC
Source organism: Penstemon eatonii (assembly GCA_038501285.1). Lineage (NCBI taxonomy): Eukaryota > Viridiplantae > Streptophyta > Magnoliopsida > Lamiales > Plantaginaceae > Penstemon > Penstemon eatonii. Next base: position 31,611,538 of record CM076710.1, on the reverse strand, counting down.
CCATGTGCCCGGTGATATCTACAGTATAAATCGTAGTTTCGAGCACCCGGCCTTGGTTGAGCATTTATTTTTGGTTTGGGGATCCAATTGTTCCTCTCAAGTATTACCAAGATTTCTTCGATAGGAACGGTCAGCCTGGGGTACTCCACTTGGTTTATTTTGTTCCTGTTCGCCGGTTCGGCCGATCTTGATCTCGGATAGATATTAGGTCTCCTATCTTGATCGTTCCAATTATACTCTAGTCGCTGAAAGACATTCCCCTTTCTGAAGGGTCTATCATAATCCGTGGGTTTCGGGGCGTGAACTCTGTCTTGTAGTTTCGACCCGGAGTTGGGAGCCTTATTTTTATTCTTATCTTTAAAAGAGTTCATCTCCTCTTGAGTCATGTATTTCGATGCCAAGGTCATAATATCCGCAAATGTTCTTGGTTGTTTTCTGCTGAGGGCATTCCCGAATTGCCTGTTTTTGGTGAGGTCGAAAAGGATGGAGATTATGTAGTCGATATTTGGTGAATCGATTTTAAGCAATTCCACGTTAAATCTTGCCAACCAGTTTCGTTGGGATTCTCCCTCTTGTTGGTGGATGGTTCCTAGATAGCTCATTGGCAGTTTCTGTCTCTTCTGGCTAGCGAACTGCTAAGTCAGCTTATTGCATAACTCCCGAAAGCTGAATATGGAATTAGTGGGTTGTTTGGCAAACCAATCTAAAGCCAATCCTTCGAATGTGGTGACCATTAACTTTGCAGTGTATTCTTCTCCGGAACTTGACCCATCGATTGAGCTTCTTTTATGTCCCTGCAAAAGGGGGAGCATGCCGCTAGGCTCTCTTGGAGCTCCGTGTTTCTGGCCCATGGATTTTGAATAGTTCATAGACGTTGTTCCAGACGCTCCTGTACCACCTTCTCGATTTCTCTTTCCGAGAGGCGCACAGTTCTTAGTCGATTAGGAATAGCATCGACTACGTCATCTTCGATAGGGATTATGGTATTTTCCTTCGAGCCTCAGCGATTTGGAAGTTGCTTCGTCCGATCTGTTTTCCTTTGGATCCGCTCATCGGTTGGCTTTGTATTGCTCTTTTATGGTCTGTGCATTGATCATTGTTCATTCATAGGGCTATCCGCTTGCTGTGAAATTTGATCAACCTGCCTCGGAGTTCTTTGAGCAGGATTTGCCCTAGTAGTTCTAGGGTTTCTTAGAATTTGCTTTGGGACCAATAGTTCCTCCGGAGATAGCGAATTAACCAACATAGCGATCTGTCGCAACTTCTCCTGTGTTTCTGGAATAGGAACGGGGATTTGTGAAGCCACGTGAGCCTCCGGTATTGGGTTTGCGGCAGTCTCTTGTTGCCCTTGGGAGTTCAGAGCATGGATCCTTTGATGCTCCTGTTGATTGAGCGGTTGGTCGCTAGTTCTTTGATTATTCCCATCGTTGGTGGTTGGAACGTTATTATTCGTACCGTCCTGTAAGCCATCGGATGTGATATGTGGATGCGTCGTGTTACTTCTTGTCTCATTACGAGCGTTCTTCCTTGGGCGAGCCATATGTTAGTCGAATAATTAACCTAGCCCCACGGTGGGCGCCAACTGATTTAACCGTTTTTCGTAGGGTTAGATTAAATCAACAAGGTTATTTTTCAGAGGTAAATTAAGTACAAATTATAGGGCTTAGTTATTTTATTCCGGATGGATCAATCTCATGAAAGAACAATGCGTAAAGAACAATTAGTAATCAAGACAATGAATATGAATATAGTATAGCAAAAGCTTTTCTATTAATTATAATCTCAGATTGCTTTGTATGGAGGCGTGATCTCTGAGTTCGTCGTTCTAATACAATGTTTAACTAGGTATTTATATAATAATAACCCTAGCTATTCAAGGAAACATAATCCCAATAGGACTAGGTACAGTAATCCTTATGGAACTGGGACTTCATTCTTAGTCGCCAAGGTTTGATAGTTCAGATCAGACCGGGCAGCTTATCATCTAATTAGTCTTCTGATCGGTCCGAACGTATGTTGACTTATCGCTCTGATTATTATAAGGGGTGCGAAATAGCCCCAATCACCACTCATCTTACTTTAGCCGATGGTTCCACCAAACCCTTTCATGGGACCACGATTCTAAGTGGATTTTTGGTGGTCGCTCTGTCGAGGGTCAGTATATTCCTGATGATCTTAAGTTGGTGGAGGAGATATCGGAAATGCGTGCTGACAAATATCAATGCGCTCTTCTTATTGGTGAGGCCTTTCTTCGTAAGGCAGGCCTAAGCTCTCATGCTTTCCCCATTTTTTCTTCCTCTCAGCCACTCGGTAAACATTATATTTTACTGTCATGTTTTAATCTTTTCTCCCGATAATATTTGTAACTGGATTCTTGTTTTCTTTAGTCTCCATGGTAGAGAATTCCCGGCATTCTTGCAAAGGAAAAATGATTTTATCGAAGTCTACCAAGACGGTGGAGAACCATCCAATTGAGCAAAGAGTATCCAGAAAAAGGAAATTGGACTTGGGACAAGAATCTGATGAAATAAAGAGGAATCCCCAGATCCTTCCCAGGAGACTCCTTAGGAACCCTCTTCTTCACCAACTTCGGGTCCTACAAGGACAGGGCAGGGTTATCCTCCTCTCCATTTCAGAACTTCCCTCGGTATCCGTGGTTGTCGTGGTTGGTCGATGCCCTATTCAACTGGCACGTCGGCTAAAAGGAGAAAGCAGTTCTACGGTCGCTCTGGTGAGGACCTTACTTTACTTGGCGAACATCACCCAAAGCCTACCCTCGTCGAGATGATCGAAGATCAGTTAGTGGGAAAGAGGGCGGCCGGTTATTCTGAACATGATTCCTTGATCCATGATGAGAAGGAGAATGCAGCAGATAAGGCTACTCGTATCCTTCTCTCTAGTGTTTTCACACGTGACATTAATAAGATGCTCCACAAAGATCCTTTGGAGAAGTTACAGAAGGCTTCTCTTTATGCCGACAAGGTAAATGCTGCTACATGTTCTTCTTTTTGTGTTGACTTTCTTGAAGGATTTTCCACTCAAAATGGCTTATCCTTTTGATTCTTCAGACTAGCACTTGTCTTATGTCATACGCTTATGAAGCAGCCCTTTGGAGACAACAGTGTGAGTTTCTCGAGGAGAGGAATAAGGCATTGCTTCAGAAGATGCCTGTTTCAGAAGGTGGTGCTACAGAAGTTGGTCCTTCTACCTCTTTATCTTGCCAGTTCAAGTCGAGGGTAATCAAGATTTGGAAACAGATAATCCCCATGTTTTAAATAGTATTTTGGAAACTTCTCGTGCCCAGGAGCGAGTTAATCAACTGGCTAAGGAGCTGAATGATCACCAACTCCAGTATACAACTCGTATCGGTGAATTGGAGTCCCAGGTTGCTAGTCTTCAAGCTTCTTTGAATGAGTATGAAGAGAATCTTCCTCTTGGTGGACTTACTGATCGATACGGTAGGAATTCTGGTAAGAAAGTGATTCGTGAATTTCTTAATTCTCCAGTTCATACCGCCCTGGTATATCAGAAGGTTGGTCCTCTTCTTGAGAGCACCTTTAAGAAAGCGGTCCATCAGATGGTCGCTACGGAATTGATCGAGGATCGCCGAAAGGAGTACTTCAGAACCATACATGTCACCCTTAATCGTTATGGCGAGGAGTATTCTTCTCCTGACCTGCCGAGCGTCGAATATAAACATTTTCCTTTGGCTCATTTGGTCGAGGAGTTTGAAAAACCTTTACCGATTCCTTCTTTAGATATAAATCCAAAGGTCGATAATAATTTAGTCGATCAAGAGAGCGAGGAGGAGAACCCCGATGAAGTCACAAATGCAAATGGAGAGGAAAGGGCAAATGACGATCAGGAAGTTCTTGTTGGCGATTCTCAGAAGATAGTAGAGAGCAATCCACGGACTTTGAATAGTAATTTTTGTCAATCCGTAATTTGTAATTTTACTTCTTTAACACCTCGAATAAGACGATTTGTATTCCTAATTTATGACATTAATTCCTTCATTTATTGTGATAGTTTAGACATAAATCTTCAATTCCAGCATAATCATTATGTTTGCGTCTTTTCGAATTCGTGTGATTGTTCATTGGTCAGGTTTTCTGTTTCGCGCCTGTCCCCAAGTTCTATCGCGTCTTTTCATTCAGTATAAATACCCGAGGTAAAAAGCTCTTCGTTATTTTACTGCGCGTCCTGGCTTAGATAAAATATTCTCCCCAGCAGGTCGATAATTCCACTCGATATCCCAATTATTTTCTCAATTTCCCGAGAATGAGTAGTCTATTTGGCAATACGTCCAAGCTCTCTTCGCGCGATCGTCCTGGAGATACAAGGTCGAAAATGTCCCTCACCGAAGGGCCTTCTATAGATCTTTCTCATCCTCGAACTTCCACCAGCTCGGGGACACAAGTCACTAATGTCCCTCTAAGCGGTTCTATAGATACAAGTGATGCTAATGCTCGCTTAAATCTTCCTCAATGAGATCCTCTTCGATCTTCAGAGGTTCAACGGCAACCTTCTCCAGGTCGGGTTGCCTTTGGGGATTTATCTAATGAGGAGCAATCCTTGGATATTCTTCCGTCGTCGTCCATTCCCTCGCTCGAGCATGATTTACACAATTTTGCTCATGATGATTCCAGTTTTCTGAACTCTTCTGCTGACCCGGTCATTAGTCAGGGTCCAATAAACGATACCATTGGACCGATAAGCAGTGGCTTGGTCATAGGTCCCTCTTTAGGTAGTTCCAATCCTCAGTTAGTCCCCCAAAACTTCGCGGATTTTTTACTTTCTGATACCACCGCCGTGACTACTTCTTTTGAGGATGGTGATTCTTCCGGAGTTCGGGCAGGATGTAAGTCTGGTCGGAGGACCGTAATCTCCTACTCAGGGAAGGAAACTTCTTTGAGTCCTAATGAGAAGGAATCCCCTCGTCAGTTGGATGAGCGTTGTATCTTAGAGCAGATCAGGGATATAACCGAGTCTGATTCTCCTCTTCCTGATATGATTTCCCTTAATTCCGTTCTGCCGGATTCTTGTGAACCGGACCCTCTCTCCTGGGATTTGGGTTTTAGTACTATTTTGCCCGTCGAGTTGAAGAAACATGAGGGTACTTCTTCCCTTTGTCTTGTTCAGTCCCTCTTCAAACAATTTGAGCAGGTATGTATCCTTTCGTTTATGTCTTTGTATTATTTTTCTGTTGATTGTGACCTATTTCTTTTTCCTTTTCAGGGGAAGTATTACGCTCTGCAATTGGGTGCCTAGTGTGATAACTTGTGGTTTAGCAAAGAGAACCTGAGGCATTGCCTGGATGCAGAGAAATCAAAGGCTGGTGGACTTGCTATTCACAATGAGCTACTCAATGATGATCTCCGAAAGTTACGTGATGAAAAATTAGCTCTTGAGAAGGAGAGGGATGATCTGGCTCGAATGAATGCCAATTTAGAGGAGTCTCGTCGGCGTGCCTTTGGGGAAGGCTATCAGAAGCGTCAGGAGGAGCTGAAGACGTTTCTCGATACAGCTACTCCTCGGAAGGGTGCTTCTTCGAGCGGACCCTCTGGTGGCGATCAGTCCTGATGACTTGCTTCCTCCTTTTCCTTTTTTTTTTTTTTTTTTTTTTTTTTTTTTTTTTGTAGCAAAGCCTGTGTGTGGTTGCTAGGGGATAATTTATCCTTAGCGTATTTTGCATGACCACAATATTTTTGCTGTAAATTTTCTATGGTAATTCCAATCTAATTTGGAGAAGTAAATTGAATCATTTAATCGAGTAGGTAAATTTAGACTCGAAAATCAAATTTACATTGCTTGTTAAGTAAGTGATTCGAATATAAAGCTCCATAGAAACTTAACTGGATTGACTTGAGGGCAACCAGTATTGACTCAAAATCTGTTGTTGACGATCAGTCATGAGTTCTTTCAAAACCAAGAAGTTTCTCAAAATCTTGTCCTTTACTTCATTTCTTCAGTTTTCAAAGAATCTGGGTAGTAAGCTTAATCATATTCATCAATTATCGATCACTTGCCGTTGTCAGACATACTTCTGTCTTTTATGAGGTCCTATATAAGGACTTTTCTGCAACTTTTCTTTAAGCATTACTTTTCCTTATAATTGAATCTCTTAGTAGAGCTTGTCTGCCACCTTTTTTAATTCCATGTTTCTGTGTACTGATTGCGAGCTTCATTTTTCTCAAATAAAACAACCAGTGTACCAACATGTCAAATCTTTGGTATGGGAGGAATTGGAAAATGTAGAACGATTAGTTAGATCCAGCTTGTTAAGACCTCCTTAAGCAATTCTTTGATATATGAGGCAGTGACAAATCAGTATGCATTAGTAAGGACGACTGTCGCTTCTACTAGTCCGTTAGATTTCTTGGATTCCAAGAGGAAAGCTGGATTCTATGTCGTCAGGCTCTTATTTGTGATCAAAACGATCAACTATTTTGTTTTCCTGCTTATAGATCATTTATTTTTGGGAGAAGTAATTATTCCTCGTTGTAAATCTCCTTTTCTTAAGGATTCTGTTCGTCGGTCGAGCATTTCTTCGTAAAGTTCCAAGTTGTCTCTCAATGAATCCACTGGGACGTATACGGATTTTCCATTCTGGTCGTTTCGACCTTGATACTTCATTCTCATTGAGCAGTTTTATCGACAATCCTAGCGCCGTTCCAACTTACTCGCATTAAATTCGGGAAGTCAAAAGTCGCATTCTCGTCCCTTGATCAGATTTATATCCAACCGTAGGATTAACTTAAAATTTCCCTATAAATAGACATTCAGTTTCTTCCCATATCTATCCATACCGTACGTAATGGAGATATCAGTTTCTTTGGGTTTTATTTTGCCCAGTGATCCCATAATTTTCAAAAAGTCACATTATCGTGATCCATTATCTTATAATAACTCAAGCATCATTTGCCTTGTAATGACAGGTCCCATTGATGCCCTACCTAGTACTGACGGGTCCCATTGGTTTGGCTAATAATGGTGAAGAAGTTAGATACGCCTTTAGTTGGTTGAATGCTTGATCGCATTCCTCGGTCCAAACAAAGTTCTTTGCCTTCCGTAAAGTTTGGAAGAAGGGCAAACTTCTATCTGCTGACTTGGATATGAATCTGTTTAATGCGACAATTTTTCCTACTAAGCTTTGCACTTGGGATATTGTCTTAGGTGGTCTCATCTTTGTTATGGCTTGAATCTTTTCGGGATTAGCTTCGATTCCTCGCTGATGAACCATATATCCCAAAAACTTCCCGAATTTAACCCCAAAGGTATATTTTGCGGGATTGAGTTTCATGTGGTATTTTCTCAATATCTTGAAACATCGATCGAGGTGTTTTACGTGGTCGGCTTCATTCATGCTTTTGACCAACATATCGTCCACGTATACTTCCATTATTTCTCCGATCAGCTCCCTAAACATTAAGTTAACTAGTCTTTGGTAAGTTGCACCAGCATTCCTCAGGCCGAATGGCATGACAATAAAGCAATATACTCCCTGCTCTGTTATGAAAACAGTTTTCTCTTGGTCTCGCTCATCTATGTAGATTTGATAGAAACCTTGAAAGCCGTCCATCATACTGAAAATAGCGAATCCTGCCGTTGAGTCGACCAATAGGTCGATCCTCGGGAGAGGGTAGGGATCTCGTGGACATAATTTATTGAGGTCCGTGAAATCGTTGGACATCCTCAATTTATTATCCTTTTTATTTCCTTTAGCCTTTAAGACAACATTGCATAGCCATTCCGAGAAATGTATTTCTCGAATCTGTTTAGCTTTGAGTAGCCTCTCGACTTCTGCTTTGATTATCTTATCCTTTGTCGGCCCATGATTCCTATTCTTTTGCCTTGCTGGTTTTGCCATTGAATCTATTTTTAAAGAATGTGTGATTACTCTTGGGTCAATACCCTCAATGTCGTCCGCACTCCAAGCAAAGATGTCAACATTATTCATGAGAAATTTTATTAACATTACTTCTCCTTCCGGACTAAGTTCGGTTCCGATCCTGGTCGTTTTTTAAGTATCCCCTTGTACGAGCATAATATCCTTATGTTCTGGAGGCTTTATGGTTAAATCGACCGACTCCTTTCCCTTCCGATCTATTCTGTCAGTACTGGGTATCTCGACTTCAGCTCTTTTGATGTCGTCCTCGAGCTTCCTTTTAGCTGGGGTAAACGATTTGGATCGGTTTCCCAGTGTTAGGGAAGTGTTATAACAATCCCATGCCATGCAGTGATCATTTACTATATCTCCGATCCCAGACTCTGTCTTAAATTTTATCTTCTGATGGTATGTCGATACTACTGCTCGGAATAGGTTGAGAGCAGGTCGTCCTAATATTGTATTGTATGCGAAAGGAGTCTCCACGACCAAGAACTTTATCATTTTTACTGCCCGCTGTGGTCTTTTTCCCAATGAGACACTCAAATTTATAGTCCCATAGGGGACTATTTCCGAGCCTCCAAATCCTACTAAAGGAGTGGCTACCTTTTGAAATGTTATTTCCCCCAGGTTCATCTGCATTAAGACTTCCTTAGATATGATGTACGCTGATGGGGGCTATTTCGCACCCCTTATAATAATCGGAATGACTGTTCCATATACGTTCGGACCGACCAGGAGTCTAATTCATTAAAGAACTGCCCGGTCCGATCTGCGTTATCAATCCTCGGCGACCAAGAGTAATGTCTGACTTCCATGAGGATTGCTATGCCTAGTCCTATTAGGATTATGTTTCCTTGTAAAGCTAGGGTTATTGTCATATAAATACCTAGTTAAACAATGTATTTCAAAAACATACAATTAGAGCTTACGCCTACATACTTGGGCAATCTGATATCATAATTAATAGAAAAGCTTTTGCTATACTATTTACATATTCATCGTCTTGCTTACTCATTGTTCTTTACGTAATTGTTCTTCCTTGAAAATGATCCATCCAGAATAAAGTAACAGAGCCCTATAATCATACTGAATCTAACCTCCTAAATACATCATATATCATATTGATTTAATCTAACTCAACGAAAAATGGTTAAATTAGTTGGCGCCCACCGAGGGGCTAGGTTAATTATTCGATCGACATATGGCTCGCCCAAGGAAGAGCGCCCGTAACGGAGCAAGAAATAACACGACGAACGCTCGTAACACATCCGAGGATCGACCGGACGATACTAACAACAACGTCCTTTTAAGTAATAACAATCAGCAAGAGAGCGAGCGGCTGCCAAATCAGGAGGAACAACTTGGGATAAATATCCAAAACCCACAAGGACAACATGGGATCCCCGCCAATACGGTACTTGAAGACCATGTGGCTCCAGCAATCCCTGCTCCCTTGTCAGATACTCAGGAGAAGCTGCGACAGATCGCTATGCTCTTTAAGTCACTCTGCCCAGAGGAATTATTCGTACCCGAGAAGGTTCCTAGAAACCCTAGAACTGCTAGAGCAAATCCCGTTCAAAGGGCACCGAGGCAGGTCGATCAAATCTCGCAACAAGCTGATAGCTCGGCAAGCGAGCGACGATCGCTGCATTCGAAGAAAAACGGATCGAAGGAGGCCTCAACCGATACGCACCGTATCAAAAGAACATACCATAATTCCCATCGAGGATGACGTAGCCGACGCAATTCCTAATCAACCACGAATTATCCGACTCTCGAAAAGAGAAATCGAAAAGATGGTACAGGAACGTCTGGAACAACGACTCCGAACTGTTCAGAATCCATGGGCTAGGAGCACGGAACTTCAAGAGAGCCTATCAGCGTGCTCTCCTTTCTGCAAGGAAATAAAAGAAGCACAGTCGTCGGGGCAAGTTCCCGGATGACTACCCAGATATGATGGGACCACCGACCTAGATGATTATATATTCAGCTTTACTAACATAATAAACTTATATGCTCACTCGGCTGAATTCAGAGCAAAACTGATGGTCACCACATTTGAGGGGCTAGCTTTGGACTGGTTTGCAAAACAACCCACCAATTCCATATTCAGCTTTAGAGAATTACGCAATAAGCTAACTCAGCAGTTCACTAGCCAGAAAAGACAGAAATTGCCAATGAGCTACCTAGGAACCATCCATCAACAAGACGGAGAAACCCTTCGTTCCTGGTTGGCAAGATTTAACGTAGAATTGCTTAAAATCGACTTTCCAAATATCGATTACATAATCTCCATTCTTTTCGATCTCACGAAAAACAGGCAATTCGGGAATTCCCTCAGTAGAAAGCAACCTAGAACGTTTGCTGATATTATGACCTTGGCATCAAAGTACATGACCCAAGAGGAGATGAACTCTTTTAAAGACAAGAATAAATATAAAGCTCCCGCCTCCGGTTCCAAACGGCAAGATAGAATTCCCGCTCAAAAATCCATGGATTATGATCGATCCATTAGAAGAGGTAATGTCTTCCAGAGATTAGAATATAATCGAAACGATCAAGATAGACGACCTAATGTCTATCAAAGACCTAGATCGGCCGAGCCAGCGAACAGGAGCAGAATCAACCAAGTAGAATACCCCAGGCTGACCGTTCCAATAGAAGAAATCTTGGTAGTGCTTGAGAGGAACAATTGGATCCAGGCAGCAAAGAGAATCGCTCAGCCAAGGCCAGGGGCACGAAACTATGATCTATACTGTAGGTATCACCGCGCACACAAACATCGCACCGAAGATTGTTTTCACCTTAAAAAAGAAATTGAAAAACTGATCGAAGAAGGAAAATTAGATGATTATTTAGAGCGGAACAACCGCAAGAGGGGGAGAAGTCGGAGCCCTCGGAATAATGACCGAAGATGAAGCTCCCGAAGAAGGTCCCCTAACGATGGCCCCCCACAAGAGTTGAATGATGGTCAGGTCAATGGCACCATCCATACGATCTCAAGAGGACCAGTCGGCGGGGACAGTCGCAATGCTCGTCGCAGGACCGCCAGGTCCATACTGGGAAATGCCAGGTACCCAAAGGAAATATGGACGCTAGAAAGCAAATCACCGAAGCACCAGTTGATCAGTTTCGATGAGAGCGAAGTACCAAAGAACTTTGTTTGGGACACAAAAGAAGACAACCCTGATTTCCCAGTGGTGGTATCGGTACAAATTGCGAACCATAACGTCAAAAGAATCCTGATCGACAATGAAAGCTCGGCCAACATCATCTCTAAAGAGGTTTTAGCCCAGATGAACTTGGGACAAATAACATTCCAAAAGGTAGCTACGCATCTAGTAGGGTTTGGAGGTTCCGAAATTGTCCCTTGTGGCACAATAGCTTTAAGTGTATCACTCGGAAGGAAACCACATCGTGCGGTGAAGTTAATCAAATTCTTAGTAGTAGAAACCCCCTTTGCCTACAACGTGATCCTAGGGCGACCCGCCCTCAACCTATTCCGAGCGGTTGTTTCAACTTACCATCAGAAAATAAAATTTCCAACTGACGCAGGAATCCGAGAAATAGTAAACGATCATTGTATGGCATGGGACTGCTACAACACCTCCTTAACCTTAGGTAACCGCTCCAGAACGTTTACCCCAGCTAAACAAAAACTTGAAGAAGACGTTGACAGAGTCGAAATTGAAATCCGCAGCACGGACCGAGTAGATAAAAAGGGAAAGGAACCGGTCGATTTGGCTTTGAAACCACCAGAACACAAAGATGTCCTACTAGTGGAAAGAGATCCAACGAGAACGACAAGAATAGGAACCGAACTCAGTAAGGAAGGGGAAGTAATGCTGGTAAATTTCCTCAGAGAAAACATAGATATCTTCGCTTGGAGTGCGGACGACATTGAAGGGATCGATCCCAGAGTAATCAGTCACTCGCTGAAAATCGACCCCATGGCAAAACCCGCTAGACAAAAGAAGAGGAATCATGGGCCGATAAAAGATAAAATAATCAAGGCAGAAGTAGAAAGGCTACTCAAGGCAAAACAAATTCGAGAAATACACTTCTCGGAATGGCTATGTAATGTCGTATTAGTAGCAAAAGGGGATAAGAAGGATAATAAGTGGAGAATGTGTAATGACTTCACCGACCTAAACAAGCTATGTCCGCGCGATCCATATCCCCTCTCGAGGAACGACTTATTGATCGACTCAACCGCTGGCTTTGCAATTTTCAGCATGATGGACGCCTTTCAAGGTTTTTATCAATTATACATGGATGAGCGAGACCAAGAGAAAACTGCCTTCGTAACCGAGCAGGGAGTGTACTGCTTCATAGTTATGCCATTTGGTCTGAGGAACGTCGGGGCCACTTACCAAAGGTTTGTAAACCTGATGTTCAAGGAGTTGATTGGAGAAATAATGGAAGTTTACGTAGACGATATGCTGGTCAAAAGCATGAATGAAGCTGACCATGTAAAGCATCTCGATCGATGCTTCCGAATATTAAGAAAATACCGAATGAAGCTGAATCTTGCAAAATGCACTTTCGGAGTTAAGTCGGGAAAATTTTTGGGTTATTTGGTACATCAACGAGGAATTGAGGCCAATCCAGAAAAAAATCGAGCCATAACCGAGATAAAACCTCCCAAAACGATCTCCCAAGTACAGAGCTTGGTAGGAAAGATCGTAGCATTAAACAGATTCATCTCCAAGTCGGCTGACAGAAGTTTGCCCTTCTTCCAAACTCTACGAAAAGCAAAAAACTTTGTTTGGACCGAAGAATGCGACCAGGCCTTAGACCAGCTAAAGGAATATCTGACGACCTCCCCACTATTGGCCAAACCAACCGAGGGAGAACCATTATACATGTACATATCAATCTCCGATGTGGCCATTAGTTCGGTCCTAGTAAAAATAGAAGGCGTGGAACATAAGCCTGTTTATTACTTAAGTAAGTTGCTACAAGGGGTGGAGAAGAACTACTTGGAAATAGAGAAATTCGCTTTAGCTTTAGTAGTGGCGGCACGCAAACTCCGACCTTACTTTTTGACCTACAAAATTGTGGTGTTAACCAACCAACCACTAAGACAGGTCTTAGCCAAACCGGAAGCCTCGGGAAGATTGATCAAGTGGGCAATCGAGCTCGGTCAATTTGAAATCGAATACAGACCAAGAATTGCAATTAAGGCCCAAGTCCTAGCAGATTTCCTGTCAGAAACTCCGACCCAGACAATCGAACATATGGAATCAACCAGCCATAACAATGATATCTTGGTCGTAGAAAACCAGACTTGGTTAATGCATGTCGACGGTGCTTCATGCAGAGAATGAGGGGGTGCCGGAATCAATTTTACCGGACCAAATAAGGAGGATATAAACTATGCTATTACATTGGACTTCGTAGTGACGAACAATGAAGCAGAATATGAAGCGCTAATCGCAGGAATGGAAATGGCGGTTAAAGCCAACATAAAGAATCTTAAAGTTTTAACCGATTCTGAGTTGATACAAAGACAGATAGAAGGTCTATATGAGGCAAAGGAATTTAACATGATCAAATACCTCGCCAAAGTAAAGGAATTGACTGAGAGATTCGAAAATTTTGGGATACAGAACATCCCACGATCAGAAAATAAATGGGCCGATCAATTGTCTAGATTTACAGGGCCTAACGACGGTAAAACAGAAAGAGTAATAAATTGGTTAATTTCCAAAACACCAGCAATAGATATCGATGAAACACCGATCGCTGAGATGATGGAAATTGAAGAAGCTGAAAGAAACTGGATGACTCCAATGATAAACTATCTTCGAGAAGGAAGATTACCGCTTGATCCAAATGAAGCTCGGAAAATAAATTATCGAGCTCCAAAATACACATTATTAGAATAAAAACTTTACGGAAGATCGGTATCGGGAATTCTTCTAAAATGCATCTCTGAATCTCAAACCAACGATGTCCTTTGAGAAGTGCATGAAGAAGAAGCAGGAACTCACAGTGGAGCAAGGGCCTTAGCCTTAAAATGCCTTAGAACGGGTTATTATTGGCCTACCATAAACAATGACGCCATGCAATATGTTCAAAAATGTCATCATTGCCAAGTCCATGCAAATATAAGTCATCAACCAGCTGAAAACATGCACTCAATACCGGTATGCTGGCCATTCGATCAATGGGGGATGGACATCGTGGGACCCTTCCCAGTAGCCAGGTCTAAGAAAGCATATGTTCTAGTCGCTGTCGAGTATTTCAGTAAATGGATAGAATGCGTCGCCCTTGCTCGAATAACTAAATTCCAAGTGATCAACTTCTTATGGAAATTCATAGTGTGTCGATTTGGCATCCCAAGAATCCTGATCTCTGACAACGGAACCCAATTTGCGGGAAAACAAGTAGTGGAATGGTGTACCAAACTAGGAATTCAGCAAAACTTCACTTCAGTTGGGCATCCAAGAGCAAACGGACAAACTGAAGTAGCGAACCGAGAAATAATAAAGTCTTTAGAGAAAAGATTAGGGGCAGCCAAAGGAAGATGGCTGGATGAACTGCCAGGAGTACTTTGGGCTAATCGAACGACAGTCCAAACTTCGACTGGGGAGACCCTATTCAGTCTAGTGTATGGCTCGGAAGTTGTGATTCCGGTCGAAACACTAATTCCAACTCCAAGAATTGAAATGTATGATGATCAGGAAAACGAAAAGGCGAGAGAAAGTGATATCGACTTGACAGAAGCATTAAGAGAAAAAGCTGCCGTGCGATTACAAGTCGCTAAATCAAACATGGAGAAAGCCTATAATCAAAAAGTCCGCATACGAACCTTCAAAGAAGGGGACTTGGTGCTAAAAAATGTAGAGGTATCCAAGCATGTGGGAAAATTACAACAGAATTGGGATGGACCATACATTGTCATTAGTGTAGAAAAGAAAGGTTCATACAAAATTGCACACTTGGACGGAACACCCCTACCGAGAACCTGGAATGCAGTCTACCTAAGACGATACTATGGAAAGTGAATCCTAGTAAATTGTTCTGATTAATTTCTTTTGATTTAAGTATGTTTTACTTTTTATTCGTTGTAATAAAGGCCTTGGTCTGAGTTTCTTACTCAAAAGAATTTTATCAATGATTACGATTTTAAACACCAAATCTAAGGTTCATTTGAGTTAAAGGCGACGTATCCAAACGAGTTGAGTATAAATCGATTAATTCGATAAACGCTCCTCAGGATTCTACAATCGGCCTAGTTAAATACAAAAATTCGATCTAAAAGTATAACGAGTCGAGTAAAAATTGATTCGCTCAATAAACACTCCTCGATCAAGAGTATAACAAGTTGAGTAAAATTGATACGCTCAATAAACACTCCTCGATTTAAAGTAAAAAAGAGTTGAGTATAAATTGATACGCTCAATAAACACTCCTCGATCAAGAGTAAAAAGAGTTGAGTATAAATTGATCCGCTCAATAAACGCTCCTCGATCTCATATCTAAGATCAAAAAAGGTTTTTATATAAAACCTAAGTCTTAAAAATAGTTGAGTAAAATTGATTCGCTCAAAAAACGCTCCTCGATCTAAAGAATCACGAGTTGAGTATAAATTGATCCGCTCAATAAACGCTCCTCGATCTCATATCTAATGATCAGAACAGGTTTTGGTATAAAAACCTAAGTCTTAAAAAAGAGTTGAGTATAAATTGATCCGCTCAATAAACGCTCCTCAATATTATGTCTAACGATCAAAAAGATTTTGGTATAAAAACCTAAGTCTTTAAAAATAGTTGAGTATGAATTGATCCGCTCAATAAACGCTCCTCGATATTATGTCTAACGATCAAAAAGATTTTGGTATAAAAACCTAAGTCTTTAAAAAGAGTTGAGTATAAATTGATCCGCTCAATAAACGCTCCTCGATATTATGTCTAAACGATCAAACAGATTTTGGTATAAAAACCTAAATCTTTAAAAGAGTCGAGTATAAACAATCCTCGATCTCCACAATCGATAATCAAAAATAGGTTACAAGCCAAAAGATTTGGTAATAGAAAACCTAAAAGAATGGAGTATAAATCGAACAAAAGCCATCGCTCCTTGATGTCGATAATAGCAGGTTGAGAAGAAATCAACAACAAGAAATATTAAGATAAATAATACTAAAGTTTTATTCATCTGATGATCTTACGTGGTTTCGTTAGTTCGATCAAGGGTGGGATGTAACACGAAGATAACAATATATAAAAAAAAAAAAGGAAGTAAAGATCAAATGTAATTGTATTCGAGTTAATTGAGTACAAGTACAAATGTTTAGGGTCCTACTCGAGCATCATTGGATGCCGTACAAGCTAGAGGGCGAAATACAATAGATCTTAAGCCTATATTTCCAAGTGATTCCGAGCAGTAGCTTCGAGGAGGGAGCACCTGGAAAATCGTGTCTGGTGTCATAAATGCATGGGTATTTATAGCCGAACAGATGGGCTTGGGCCTGCGCTCGGCCCAACAGTACCCCCCGATCTCAGTTCTCGGACAAGCCGTGGATAGTTGATCATGAGCTCGAGCTCGGCATTTTGCCCCTGGATTGGGGAACTGATGTCATTCGATCCGTATCGAACTTGAGAAGATCACGGGGTCTAAATTACCCCTCATCAATACTCCCCCACTTCTCGAGCGTAAAGAGGAGCTTGCGCTCGAAGAAGTTTAAGTTGCGTTGCCCGTTGGATCGAAATGAGTCGTTCGGAACGTGTTTCGGATATGCCTCATTAAAAACCTAACTTGGAAAAACCCATTGGGATAAAAACCGAGCCAGGGAAAAAGAGTGCATATATAAGAAACATCGTTTAGGAGTGCGGAGAGAATACTTTGACGTCCGTCGTTTTGGTAGAGCCTCCCAATTGGAATGCCCTTAACTGTGAATTGTCATGAGACTTTCTTCGAATGCTTCCTTTATTTCCGAGCATTAGCCTAGAGGGCCAATAATATTTCCCGGGGGCGACTTCCATGGTATATCCCACAGCCTTGGGAAACGAAGGACTGAAAGTGCAATTTTCAGAGAAATAGCTTTGAGTTTTTACCCATGGTAAGTTCAACCGTCGCGGTTACTCGGGGACCTGTTTGCAATTTACCTTTTTAACCCCATATATATATGTTGACTCGTTGAAAACTTATTTACATATTATATTCTCTCTTGAGCTCGAAGCGTTTGAATTCGAAACAGCATCTGCTTTATATATATTTGTCTCTCAATTCATTATGTCAAGCTCTAGAAGCGCTAAGGGCAAGAATAAGGTCGAAGAGAATCAAGAGTCCGATCCTTTGTTTAAGCTTGTGGATGACTTCGAAGATGGGGAATTTCATCAAGATGGCGAAGACGATGACCCGAGCGAGGACCTCGAAGAAAATGAGGTTGATAAACGCAGTATCGGCGAAGGTGCTTTTGTCAGGATCTTCAAAACATACGCAAGCCCCCAAAGCCGTTATTTCGAATAAGTCAGAGCTTGCTGCTAGTGAAACTTCTTGTTGTTTTTCGAAAAAGGACCGTGCTTATCTCGAGGCGGAATTTGGGAAATATCTTCCCAAAGGTTTTTCGATTGTCGTTCCTTCTTACACCGAACGCGCTACTGAGCCCCCAGCCGGCTGTCAAGTCTTCTACGAGGGTCAATTTTCCTGCGGTTTGCGTATCCCGTTCGTTCCACTTATCACAAATGTTCTGAATTTCTGGTCGCTCTCCCCTGCTCAGCTTCTCCCACACTCCATCGCATATATACTAGCATTTTGCGCTCTTATGGAGGCAAAGGGGGAAGAAGCTTCCTTCAGTAACTTTTGGCAGATTTTTCGAATGGACCCATGCAAGGGTTCGAACATGGGGTTCGTGTCCGTCCGCTCGCGGTCTAAACGGCCTTTTCTCACGAAAATAACAACGAAGAAGAGTGTAGGTTGGAAGAGAAGATTCTTTTTCGTGAAGGGCCCTGATGTTCCTATCTCAGAGGGTAGTTCGAAAACAAGACCTTATCGATGGGATGGCGCAAGTACTTGGACATACGGTTCTCGCAGAATTCAAGAAAAACTTAGCCATCGTCTTTCCGATGAACTTTTGGAGCAATTGCAGTCTAACCCTTACCAAACTAGATTCCTGGTCCAAGAAGGCGTTTTGCGATTGGCTGGGTTGAGCTAATGTAGTTACCCAACTTCGGCGATTAGATACCCCAGCCAGTCCTCCGAAGGATCCCTTCTGCAATCTAATATACAACCAACCTCTAGCGGTTCGACCCCCGCCCCTCTTTCTTTGGATACGCTTCTCATCTTCTGCCTAGTTTTATGCTCATCTAATAATTCTTGTTGTTTAAACTCATCCCGACCCGTTTTATCCTTGCAGGTCGAGTTGTTGAAAGATTTCGAGTATCCGTTGCCGACTCGGTTGAAAGCAATCGATTTTATTTCGATCCGTTACCCTACGCCTCCGAAAGAAAAGCGGGCATGAATAATTTGGCTGGAAGTCCAGTTGTCATACCGTGTTTGATTCGCGATTTGAGAGGGGTTGGTACCATCAGTTCATTGAATTCTGCTACAGCCGGACCTCTTCGAACTTTGTTTTCTCCCGACACTTCTACTCTTTCGTCTGTCGGCTATAGTCAACATTCCTGGAACCGGATTCAGGGTATTCAGGAGTACGAGAAGCTTCTTGGTCAGAAAAGGAATGCTGAACACGCCGGGCCTTCTAGGAGGGTAAAACCCTTTGGTGTGAATTCTGATCCAGTCCCTTGTCGAGAAGGTAGATCGGAGCCTGACGTGGCGGATTTTATGGATGAGCACCTTCGAAGTAGTAGGGCTGCTGGATACCCTGAAGATGGCACCGTTATGACCGATCTAGATGTGAATGGGGAGAACGAATTTGACAAAGCCACTAGGATCTTTATGGCTAGTCGGTTCAAGAGGGATATGCTGCTCCATTCTGTCAAAGGTGACTTCGAGGTTTTGAGCGACTTTTCTCGAACGTATCATGAGGTGAAAATCTGTCTTTAGGTCGCTTATCTTTACTGATATCCGAAAACGTATCTTAGGTCGGGGATTTATTCGCCCTCCAATCCTACCGTTTGGCGCTGTTGGAGCAGGAATCGCAGGATGCTCATGATGCATATGCGCAAATATTTTCTGACAACCAAGTTCTTCGATCTCAACTGGCAGAAACTCGTCGAGAACTATCCCAAGTAAAGAAGGAGCTCAACGAGGCAACTATGAAACGTCCCTCGTCTGTAGAGGAGGACTTGCTGGCCTCTGTTAAAGAGAGAAGTGCCCTCGAAGAAGAGCTAAAGAAGATAAAGGTTGAACTCGAGCTAGCGAAGCAAGATTCCGAGCGTGCATATGCCCAAGGCCGGGAAGAAGCCGAGATTCCTGCCATACGAGAATTCTTGGAATCCCCTGTCTTGGATCATTTAGTTCAAAGGAAAATGGGAGAAATTCTTCAGACGATCTTCTATAAAGGGGTTCAACAATTGGTCGCGGCCAAGAAAATTCCGGATGACATGGACGAGTACTTTAAGCACATGAACCCTTTCAAGAACGCTGAAGGGAAAGATTACAAAGCTTCCTCTCTACCCAAGATGGATACTAATTGGCAAGATCATCGCTTTGCCCCCTTGGTCGAGGAATATGGCGTTCCGATGCCTAACCCTGATGTGCTCGAACGTTTAACCGACGATCCTCCTGTGTCGGAGGAAAAAGGCGAAGATGTCAACGTAGGTGACGTATCGGATAAAGAAGACGACCGAACTTTTGACCAAATTGAGTAACTGCTCCACTTTTAA
Organism: Penstemon eatonii; assembly: GCA_038501285.1. Lineage (NCBI taxonomy): Eukaryota > Viridiplantae > Streptophyta > Magnoliopsida > Lamiales > Plantaginaceae > Penstemon > Penstemon eatonii. The sequence continues at coordinate 31,591,852 of CM076710.1, read as the reverse complement.
CAAGTATTGCCTGACTTTCTATCAAGCCAGTCATCGGAGCCAAATTTGCTGGAAAAGGGCGATAGTTTGTAGTTAGGAACTAATCGTATATACCCATGTAACCCATTTTTGTAAACGGATTTGTTTCTTTTTTGATTTGACTGCTGTAACTTGTAAATTCCAACCTCGCTAATAACCAGTTACCGTTTTAATATTCCAGGTTCGATAATTTTTATGCTCGGATATTGCCCTTTCGATACGGGATTTCTCTTCAAAGGTTGCGTCGATTCATTATCGTAATCATAGGGTGTAGTGTCTATAAATATTAGGGTTTCTTTTCATTATTCACACGACATCTTGCTTATAGAGATCGGAGCTCTTCCCATATTTCCTGTCTTCTTTGAATCCCTTCAAGAGTAAGAGTCCGAATTATCGACCTCAAAACCGCTTATCATGGAAAATGTACTAGGGAAACCTATCAACCCCAAATTGCTATTCGGAGGCTCGAAGACTAAGAATCCAAGCAAAGAGCAGAAAATTGCCAAGGAAGCCAAAACTTCCAAGTCTTCTTCTAAGGCCTCTGTGTCTTCCCCGAAAGCTGCTAAAGGGGAAGATAATAAGAAAGAGAAAAGTACTTCTTCGAAACAAAACAAGAGTAGTTCCAGCAAGGCCATTTTGGACGAGGAGCTCGAGACTGCGCCCGGAGGCTCTTCCCCGAAAGTTGTCGATTCTTCGAACAAAAATCCCGTGGGAGAAAATCCTTATGTTCCTTCTTCAAACAAGAGGCCTTACTCTGATGGAGCCACTCCCATTGAGGCTTTGCAAAACCTTGCTATCGGTAGCAAATCATCCTCCGATGCTCCAACCGTTCCTCCCGAAGGAGGTCTCAGTAAAAAATTCAAATTAAGGATCGGTGAGGGGGCTTCTGCTGAAGCTTTGAAAACTGATAATCCTCCCGAATCCCGGGTTGATCCCAATCATCCAAAAGTTACTTCTTCCGCGGCTGAAGAGTCGAAAGATGGGTCCGATCCCTTGGATAGTCTGTTGCAGGTTAACTTTACCTCTTCGGAGACTAACATGCCCAAGGGGAGAAACGCGTCTAAGGAGAGGAATATAGAGGAGCTGTTCGAGTCTGGACAGCATTTCCTGTTTCAGGTATGAGATTTTTTTTTTTTTTTTTTTTTTTTTTTTTTTTTTTTTTTTTTTTTTTATGAACAGAGTGTACTTCTTGCAGGCCGGGCAAGATTTTATTGAGCTCAAAACTTTTGCTGAGCGGGAGACCAATCATCGTGCTGCTATCTCCCTCGAACTGGAATAGAAGAAAGCTGAATTCGACCGTGTCTCCGCGGAGAAGCTTGCTCTAGAGAGGGAGAAGTCTGTTAAAGAAAGTGGAGAGGAGATCCACAAGCAGCTGAATGAGGAGCTCGAAAAACTGAAGGGTCATCACGAGCAGGAGAGGCAGGAATTCGCACGTCGAGAAAAGGAGGCTTTCGACCGTGGATATGAAGCTGGATGCGAGGCTCGTACTGCTGAGCTTCGGAAAATTTTATCCGATAATAAGCTTCTCTAAATGTTTTATTTATTCGGATCTGCTGTATGACTATATATTTATTTTCTTTCGTGTGATCATGAACAATATTAGACATTTTATCCCTTCCGGTTTGTAATAATTTATTTGCTTCTCGTATTGCTTGTTCTTCTGTACCTTGATGAGTTCTTTTCTATCTATGCTTTGTTTGCCTTCATCACTTGGCCTTGAGCTCGTGATTCTCGATTTGTAATCTTGGTATAATAATTTCGCTTAATTTTCAAGGAATATCATTCGTTCTTCCCGCTGAAATTCTCGGGAAACGCAGTAGTCCTTCAATCTTGATCGTTCGCTTTGCTTTATTTGGTAGCCATTGGATTTCGAAAGTAGTATCTATAAATGCGGCTCTCCGTTTTATTTCTTCATGGGATTGTTATTTCGCGTGGTCACCGGGCAATAAGGATAAATTCCTTCGATCATGCTGAGTAAAAGATTTCGTTGCATGACTCAGTGTTTTGAAATTCGAATTAGGACTTATTTCGCATACCGTATCCAAATCTATGTTTCGAACTCGACAAGGGTATCTGCAGGCGTTCAGTATTTCGACCTTGAAGACCGAGCAGCGTTATTGCTGACCATCCACGACCCCGATAGCTCGATCGACCCTCTATGTTCGGGGGTCAGACTTGAGTATTTAAAGTTTTGCGAGGATGTTCAGCAGTTTGTTCGGCTCTTCTGGAGGATGTGAGGAGGTGATGCTTCGAGGATCGAGCTCCGCAAAAAGTATTCACATCACACCTAGAAAAAGATGCATCCGCCTCTTCTCTCTTAAAAAACTTTAGAAAGGATAGAACACTGCTGGCTTGACGGGCTGTTCTCTTTCGAGTAAGGACATTATCGTCAGCCGAAAATTTCATAGGATTACCTGCTCACGAAGGTCTTCTTATGTTTAGACATATAGATTAATTCTTTGTCGATATCTCAATATTGTATTAGATTTAAGAGATTAGTTCGAGATGTAACAGGAGTTGTTATCTTTGTAACTTGTAATATATCGAGCTTCGGAAATAACGATATTCCTTGTCCGAATCTCTTTAGCCACTTTAGCATGTTTTAATAATGTATTCTGCCAATCCCGGTCGAATTTGAACGAGTTGAAAATGCTTTCCTGATTAGTTGAAATCCGAACTTCCCTATCTTGTTTTAATTGATGATCGGAATCAAAAATGACGAATACTTTGAATGTTCTCGACTTTGACTTTGTCCTTTTTTTTTTGTTTATGGTTGTCCCTAATGTCTTGAGAGCGTAACGGTCGGCGCATTTACTGTCCATATCTTGGCCATCCAATTTTTGTTTGGAAAACGATTCCTAATTCGTTGGGAATCTGAGCGGTCAGGGCGCTTTTAATGTATGTATCGCCACCGTTTATTTAAGATGATCTCCCCGGTTGAAATGGGATTTTTTAGCCTATAAATACCTCTGAGTTTACCTTCATATTTTCTTACTTTACCGTAAGTATTTTGTTCGATCGTCATGATCGTATCTCAGCCTCCATTGACCATCTTTATGTTCCACTGGTTCTCAGCCATAAAAACGTTCGAGGTTCGAACTAGAACTCTCTTCATCGTCCGGAAACGAAGAATAACTTCGACTAGGGTATCGACAGGCGAAAAGGATTGCGACTGGGGTACCGGCAGGCGACCAGCTCTCTCTGATTCCAACCATTTGAGACTGGTTTGAAATCCTGTATCCTGTCAATCCACCCGGTCGGATAGTGGGTCAACTGCTGGAGGAGTTTTCCTGCACTCGATCTCCATTTCTTCAAGATATTTCTTGAAGAATGTTGCGTCCGAGATTGCGTGGAATAATTCCTTCTAGGGATTGCTTCCTGCTATTCCGACCTTGGCGTATATACGAACTAACCAGCAGGGGAGTGGTAGCAAGAATGCTAGAAAAATTGTTGCCGATCCAACTTCTGCGCTCTTAGATGAAGCGGTGTTGCAGATCCAAAAATCTCGAGCATAGAGCTCGTTATTAATAGAATAGTCCTGAATGTAATCTTTAAACTTTCAGTTTGAATTTTTTCCATTGTATGAATGTATGAATGAAAGATCAATTGCCTTTATCCTTCCTTATTTATTACCCTGCATATGTGTTCCTGTAAGTAACGATCGAAAACTAAAAACTGTCACTCCAAAGGTACTATAAATGAGTCGTACTCCTTATCGACTTAGATCAAGAAATAAGATGATAAGATATTAAACATTGACTATAATCGTTGTTTGGTTGAACTCCGTCCTTTAATATTCAGATATAAATGATAACCAACGTTTTACGATGGTCTCGATAATAGATAGAGTAACCGGAGATTAATAATACTCGGATGATCTAAGGGGCATAGCAGAGGCTTTCACCCTTAGTCGTTTTCAGAGCGTTTTTAGCTCGAGGGTCATAGCAGAGGCTTTCACCCATTAATAATTTCGATCTAAGGGGCATAGCAGAGGCTTTCACCCTTTTTTGATAATTTCGATTTAAGGGGCATAGCAGAGGCTTTCACCCTTAGTCGTTTTCAGAGCGTTTTTAGCTCGAGGGTCATAGCAGAGGCTTTCACCCATTCAATAATTTCGATCTAAGGGGCATAGCAGAGGCTTTCACCCTTAGTCGTTTTTAGAGCGTTTTTAGCTCGAGGGTCATAGCAGAGGCTTTCACCCATTCAATAATTTCGATCTAAGGGGCATAGCAGAGGCTTTCACCCTTAGTCGTTTTTAGAGCGTTTTTAGCTCGAGGGTCATAGCAGAGGCTTTCACCCATTCAATAATTTCGATCTAAGGGGCATAGCAGAGGCTTTCACCCTTAGTCGTTTTTAGAGCGTTTTTAGCTCGAGGGTCATAGCAGAGGCTTTCACCCTTTTTTGATAATTTCGATTTAAGGGGCATAGCAGAGGCTTTCACCCTTAGTCGTTTTTAGAGCGTTTTTAGCTCGAGGGTCATAGCAGAGGCTTTCACCCATTCAATAATTTCGATCTAAGGGGCATAGCAGAGGCTTTCACCCTTAGTCGTTTTCAGAGCGTTTTTAGCTCGAGGGTCATAGCAGAGGCTTTCACCCTTTTTTGATAATTTCGATCTAAGGGGCATAGCAGAGGCTTTCACCCTTAGTCGTTTTTAGAGTGTTTTTAGCTCGAGGGTCATAGCAGAGGCTTTCACCCATTCAATAATTTCGATCTAAGGGGCATAACAGAGGCTTTCACCCTTAGTCGTTTTCAGAGCGTTTTTAGCTCGAGGGTCATAGCAGAGGCTTTCACCCTTTTTTGATAATTTCGATCTAAGGGGCATAGCAGAGGCTTTCACCCTTAGTCGTTTTTAGAGCGTTTTTAGCTCGAGGGTCATAGCAGAGGCTTTCACCCATTAATATTTTCGGAAATAATAGAGATCGATATTAGATGAATGCTGATCTCGAATACCAGAATAATAGCTGAGTAGAGATTGACCATACTAGCACCCGACGAGCAGGTGTGCATAATGAGGAAATGAATTTCCATTAAACCTGGTTTCGATCGAAATACTTCTAAGGAAATGATAGTTTTCCGCAGTTGAGATAATAGATGGAAAACAAGTAGTTGTACGATAGATAACAAATAAGTCCAAGATTTAATAAATGATTTTTCCGTCTTAATAGAAAATGTTCCTTGTGAGGTTCTAACTAGTTCGAACTAATACTCCTTCGCTGTTTCGAAAGTTTCCGACTCTTCAATAAGTATTGATCTTTTCCAAACGGTCCCTCTTTTATTGGGAAACGCAACAGTTCTTAGATCTTGTCCCTTCGTTACGTGAATCTTCTGCCGTTAGATTCCTTTTTACTTTTCTCTATAAAAGGCTATCATTCTTCAGAAACCATTTCACTCATTGTGTCGGCATCTCCTTCGTCCCCTCATGGCGACCAAGATTATAATTTCAATAATTTGCTTATTCGAAATCAGATTTCGAACGATTTTTAAGTGGGGGAATTTTCGAGCAGAAATAACACTATTTCAACCTTCGCTTAGGGTATCGGCAGGCAAATATAATCTTCATCTGGAAGGCCAATAAGTCAGACCTATGGAGCTTGTAGGTTATGGCATAGGTCTTCGATTAGGGACATATTGCCACAATGCATTTAGGAAGACGTACAGGGGCGGGAGTCCTAAATAATTTATTTACTTGATGAACCGGACGCTCGATCCTTCGTCTTCGGAGAACCGTAGATAAAGTTGAGAGCCTGCGTGTCCAAAGGAGATTCCATGGTCGGAACTAAATCATCCCGAATAAATGATAGGAGAGAAGACCGAAAATTCTTTAGATTTGTAGAAAGTAATAGCGTTCTGATGTAATATGAAGGCTTGAGCTATGCTCGATATGTATTTTCCTCCTTTTGTATTTTTCGAGATAATATGAATAGATTTCTTTTCTGTTTCGCTGATAGACATAAATTCTTATCTTCAATATCTCCATTTCGATCCTCTAATATCAATAAATAAATAATCAGACTCCATTTGCTTGAATAAATATTTTAGTGGCCCTAGAATCAATAAAGAGAATCTGGCAATTGAACTTTGGTAGTGTCGAATGGTCGCATAATTTTGCAGGTCGATATTCCTGTTCGGATCGTCCGATTACGACTCTTGCGAGTCGAAAAGCGTTACTGGATTGTAAAAATACCTAAATAGATAGAACTTGAGCTTTTAATTACCATCTTTTCACAGTAAAGCCATCAATATGTCATACCGGTTTGATGTTTAGAATGTCATAACTTTTCCTACACGCCCCTTTAAACCGTGTGTCCTTCTAACCAAACAGGACCTCATTTCTCGGGAAACGTAACGGTCGCTTTATCGTCTATATCCCAACCGTCCGTGAACCGTTATCTGGATCGTCGGTTCCCAAACTTGGTTGCTATATATAGTTCCCCTTTAGTGATCTGATATTCTTCATTTTTACCATTACATTTTGTCCGACCAATATGGGTCGAACTCAACTTTCGATTCATTTAGCTTCCGGAATAATGGAATTCGAGATAAGAACCCGAACCTTATTTTTAGACCTCAGTCCTTTTGATGTAATCTTCGGTTAGGATATCGACAGGCAAAAGGAATTGCGCTTAGGATACCGGCAGGCAACCTACCTTCCTAGATATACCATGTCTTGGGTAGGTTAGCCTTCCGGTTTTCTGACGCAGTGCTCGATCGGGCAGCTGGCTTATTTGAGAGGAGTTCTTTAAGTCTGAGGCATCAGCTTCCTCGAGGGCTTTCTTGAAGTATAGTTCCTTCGAGCTTGCTTGGGGTGCCTCTGCTGAGATAAACCTTTGCTGCGCCGGTTTGGATCGGTCGGTAGATAATGATTGCTTTCGACAATCATTGTTTACCGACGAAGACCTAAGGTCGGTTTGAAGTCCCAAAGAGAAGCTCCGATCCAGCTTTCACTCAGTACGAAGTCGGATGTGCGACACGTGGCGAGTGATTACCAAGAAGAATCACTGCTGAGTTCTGTATCTGGGGCGACCTTATGGGAGGAGGACCGAGCTTGGAGCAAAAATGGAAATATCCATAGAACTTGTAACAGAACTTGTAATAGAGTAGGGGTGATTTCATTGTATTCATCGGGCTCGAACCTTATTCGAAGCCGAGTTTGTAACTCTTTATCTTTATAATAAAATTTTACTTCTTACTCGAATCTCTTTGTTTTCTCTCCTTCCTCTTCTATTTCTTCGTTCGAGTCTTGATATGACTTGTTGAGATATTCACAATGCTTAAGAAAAATTATCCGATTGTCGATAAATGATACTGAGTTGCGTTAAATACGAAGGTCGGAGAAATAAACTCTGAGTCTGGAATAAGTCGTAATACCATAGACTCTTTTGATCCTTTAATATTTGATCGATGATCAAACTGATCGAATTAATGAGATCGATAACTATGAAACTAATCCAGTTATAAATAGAATAAGGACCCATCATGGAAAATAAATCCGATGCGGGAGTAAATGAAATGGACATGAACACCATAGGACTCTGGTCGTGGAGTCATCTTAGAAATATCATGGCAAAGATGTTAATGAGTCTCATACCATGGATCGTCAGGTTATCGTTGATCGAGTTATGTGCTCCTACTGCACGGGAGGATTTTGCTCTGATGTATGTATCTCTCCTCGTAGTAGGCATATTTCGATCTAATACTCGAATAGGGCCCCTCGGTGGGCGCCAATTGATCTTACGTGGTTTCGTTAGTTCGATCAAGGGTGGGATGTAACACGAAGATAACAATATATAAAAAAAAAAAGGAAGTAAAGATCAAATGTAATTGTATTCGAGTTAATTGAGTACAAGTACAAATGTTTAGGGTCCTACTCGAGCATCATTGGATGCCGTACAAGCTAGAGGGCGAAATACAATAGATCTTAAGCCTATATTTCCAAGTGATTCCGAGCAGTAGCTTCGAGGAGGGAGCACCTGGAAAATCGTGTCTGGTGTCATAAATGCATGGGTATTTATAGCCGAACAGATGGGCTTGGGCCTGCGCTCGGCCCAACAGTACCCCCCGATCTCAGTTCTCGGACAAGCCGTGGATAGTTGATCATGAGCTCGAGCTCGGCATTTTGCTCCTGGATTGGGGAACTGATGTCATCCGATCCGTATCGAACTTGAGAAGATCACGGGGTCTAAATTACCCCTCATCATCTGAGTTCGGAGAACTAGTATAAATTACATACGAAGTTTCGATCAGAATACAAGAACTTTCTACACACCGCTACAACTGTTTAGATAAAATAATCCTATTCTATGGATTGGTGCTCTTCACGACAATGTCCACGGAAACATCAATCTCCTCCCTAGTGCCTCGATGATTGGAATTGACCACCTAAGAAGCATGCTGCTCAGGATGGTCGACTTCTTTAGTTCGATGGCCGGGATCTGAAGATCAAATGTTCGTCCAGACGAATTGACCATTATCGGCCAGATAACCGGCAATACTCATTCACCCACAACGAGATACCGCTTGTATAATAAGGATTGATATTTTACTCTTAAGCAGCATCTCGTGAGGACAGTCGCAAAGTGAAAATTTACCAGCACACCCCGACGGCCTATCACTCCGGAGGTAACATTGAAAAGCGGCGGTGCCTGGTAAATATGAACCCTCCATGTGCAAAAAGAAACCACGGACCTCAAACCTGTGAAGACAAAGGTTGAGGCCTCATGGGACCCGTCAGTACAAGGTAGGGCATCAATGGGACCTGTCAGTACAAGGCAGATGACATTTGAGTTATTATGACAAAACGAATCACGATAATGTGACTTTTTGAATACTATGGGATCAATGGGCAAGGTGTAACTCAAAGAAACTGATAGCTCCATTCTTTGTAAAGAATTGTAATTGTAAGTGAAAATGGAAACTGCGTACCTATTTATAGGCGCAGATACTGTTGATCCAATGGTGGGAGGAAGATCTAAGAAAAAAAAGAACCACAACCTTTTGACTTCCACGCGAGTAAGTTGGAACGGCTCCCTTGAGTTCGGAAAGACTATTCGCTTGCAAAGAAGAATCAGGATCGAAGCGATCAACACAAATATAAAAGCGGATCTAAAAGAGCTCCAAACTAGAAAAGCTTGCACACTTACATATGCTAGTCGCTTGATAAAGAGCAAGAGATCCTCAACATTGCGACAACTACTAACTCGTTTAGAGGAATAAGATCTCATACTCCGGCGTACGAGGTCGTCACTGCCTCATATATCAAACGACATATATTTTTTCTTAACTATATTAGACCTCCACTGGAGTCCAAGAAATCTGACACGAAAATTAGAGGAATAATCGTCATCATTCCAGTCTACAAAATCGCCACTGCCTAACATTCCAAAGAATTGCTAAAGGAGGCTTGAACAAGCTGGATCTAACTAATGATTCTACATTTTCCAATTCCTCCAATATCAAAGAATTGACATGTTGATACACTGGTTGCTTTATTTGAGGAAATGAATTTTAAGAAGATGCTTGGAACGATATTCTTTCTACGAGCTTAGACTTTTGAACAAAGGGCGTAATACTCAAACAGAGGAAATAACCACGCCCTTATATAAGATGTCTGTGACAAATGGACAATTCTACAAAACATTAATCGATCGTCGACAAGAGCACTAAGCATTCCTTCACAATTATTCAATAACTTATCTACATGGACGACCTACAGTCCACATTCTAATGTCTAAAGTGACTTCAGAACAAGCCTAAGGGACCATGCTTGGTCGATCATCATACTTATACTTGATTAAAAGTTTGATTTGCAGAGGAAATACTACTTCGTTCAGCTATTCAAGACTGATCAAACCAGAACGAGCTACTTTCTCAAACAAAAAATAATCTCCCCAGAAATTAATGTCAGATAAGTCTACTAAAATTTCCTTCTTATTGAAAATATTTATACTCAATTATGACGATAAAATTGTGCATAACATAATTTATCTGAACTTAAAATGAAGGCATTAAACTGACCAAATCAGGTCAACATTGTCATTGATTTTTACATACAAAAATGATAATCAGCCTTGATGACCACATGAAGATTGTGGCCTACATCGTCTTAAAAAAAAAAAAAAAAAAGGTAAGGAGAAACATTCCACTACAGCAGCTTGATCAGAACAGGTCACTAAGGCGGAATGCCATCACTGGGCCGACTAGCAGAAGCACTCCTCCGAGGAGTCGCATTACCCACAAATGCCATTAACTTCTCCTGACGTTTCAGATAACCGACTTCATAACCTTCTTCATATGCTTGCCGACGAGACTCCTCTGCAAGGGCGTGAGCCTGAACCAAATCGTTTTTCTCCTTCTCAAGAACAGACTTCCCTTCTTGTAATTTCTGAAGGTCATCATTGAGAAGCCTGAGTTGGAGGGTCTGCCCTGTGACCTTCGCCGTCTCCGATTCCAGGCGGCGTTTCTGGCCCTCCATGCTGATCCACAGATCATCATTTTGCACACCCAGCTGCAGCGCAAAGTACTTGGCCTGAAAAAGAAAAAAAAAAGCTCATACGTAACAAGGCAATCAAGATAAAGCAAGAAATATAGTCAGAAATATGATTACCTGCTCGCATAACTTAACCAGCGACTGAACGAGGCGAACATTGGAAGTACCTTCGTGCTTCCTCAACTCGCCGGGCAAGATAGTGCTTAAGCCCAAGTCCCAGGACAAAGCATCGGGCTCAAGAGAGCCAGACAATTCACTATCGCGGGAAACACCATCAGGACGAGGAATCACCGACTCCGTTAAATCCTTAACCTGCTCAAGAATACAACGGTCGTCTAACAAACGAGGGGATTCCCTCTCGCTAGGACTCACCAAAGTCTCCTTGCCCGAAGCAGAGAAAACGATCCACCGACCGGACCTAGAGCCTGTCCGACCTCCAGAAGGCCCACCGGCTTCAAAGGAAGTGGTCACAACAGTAGTATCATTAAATAAAATATCAGAAAAATCTTGGGGAACAGATTGTGTCATGGACGGATCCAAAAAAGAATCTCCACTAACTGCCCCCGTGGCATCTTCCCTTTGGCGTTCGCTGACAAGTAGGATGGTAGAAGTAGAAGAAGGAACGGAGTTATCAGGAACCCGCTCATATAAGCCATGCTCAAAAGAGAAACACCTGAAGAAACAGGTATATTAAAAGTTTGCTCCACGTTGGACATATCACCAAAGACCACCGGACCAGGGGAGGGTCTCCTCTCGACCTCACCTGAAATAGGGAAATCATGTTGAACAAAAGTTGAACTAATTACGGGGGGAGTTTCAGAAGGAATAACGGGAGTCTCGATCTTCGATCTTCTAGTTAAGGATGAACGAGGTGGATCTATCGAAGGCCCCTCTGTACGAGACCTTTTAGGTCTAATATTTCTATTACCTTCGCGGGATGGATGCTTTGAAGTGTTGCCAGAAAGGTTACTCATGTTTGGAAATAGAAAAGAAAATTTAATTATCGAGGAAACTTATCGACCTCCTAACGAGAGAGTATTTTGGATAAGTTGAGTAAAAGCGGTAAATAGCGAGTAAAGTTTTACAATATGTATTTATACTATACGAAAAGACGCAGGAGACCCAAAGAATGGGCACGAATCATAGAAACTAACCTATGAACAGCAGCAAGAATTCGAAAAGACATAAGCATAATGATTACGACAAAGTTAATAACTTGTCTAAATTATTGTCAACAGAGGAGTCGAAAAGACGTAACTGTCAGAATATGAACCGTGTATTGTACAAAAGGATAAAAAGATAATATTACAAACTAAGTTATATTTCCTAGATCGATGGATTGCTCCCGCTTCACATAACCCCGTCGCCATTTGGAACTCCCTGTTCACCAGCGGCCTTTTCTTCGGTCGCTCCTTCGTTTATTGCCTCCACGTTCTCCTCCTCCTCCTTTGGATCGATAAAATTATTGTCGACCTCATCGTTGATATCCGAAGGAGGAATTGGCAACGGTTTCCCAAACTCTTCGACAAGACGAGCCAGTGGAAATTGTTTATATATGATGTCTGGCAGCTCAGAAGAAGAGTACTCCTCGCCGTAACGATTCAGGCGGATGTGTGCTGCCTTGAAATATTCCATTCGACGATCCTCAATTAATTCCAGAGCAACCAGCTGATGAATTGCCTTCTTGAAAGTGCTCTCTAGGAGCGGACCAACCATTCGATACACCAAAGCTGTATGAACGGGAGAACTAAGGAACTCTCGAATCACTCTCTCATCGGGATTCCTGCCGTAACGATCTTTGAGTCCGCTAAGAGGAAGATCTCTATCGTACTCCTCCAATTAGGCCTGGAGACTTGCTACCTGAGATTCCAGCTCACTAATCCGAGTAGCACTCAGAAATTGATGATCTTCCAACTCTTTAGTCAATTGATCGACCTGCTCATGAGCACGGGAAGTCTCCAAAACTTTATTTATGATCTCCTGGTCATCAGATCCCGTAGCCTGAGTTTCTATGATCGGAAGCGGGAGAGAAGAGGATGCCGAGGGACCAACCTCTGAACCAAAAGTCTTGTGAAGTAAAGCCTTGTATCTCTCATCCAGAAATTCGCATTGTTGTTTCCAGAGAGCGGCTTCATAGGCATACGATGCCAAGCAAGTCTTGGTCTAAAAAGGAAAGTAATAAATGAAATGAATTTGTGAGCTAAAGTATTCATTAAGTAAATTGCTGAACGAGCGTACGTAATAGGAAATCACCTTTTCAGCATAAAGAGAAGCTCTCTGAAATTTCTCCAAAGGATCCTTCCGAAGATATCGCGAATAAACACGCCGGATATAAGAACACGAGTTGCCTTGTCCACAGCATTCTCACTCTCATCATGAACCAAAGAATCATTCTCGGAATAACCGGCAGCTCTCTTCCCCTGTAGATGGTCTTCGATCATCTCGACAAGAGTGGGTTTCGGGTGATTCTCACCAAGTAAAGATAGATCCTCGCCAGAATGACCATAATAACACCTTTTTCTCTCCACTGGCTTATCGTTGGGATGGGGCATCGACCAGCTGCGGCATCCACGTATGCCAAGGGAAGTTCGAAGTTGGAGAGGAGGATAACCAGGTCCCGTCCCCTGACGGACGGGAGATTCTTGGGAAGAATCCGGAGATTCCTCTCTGTTATCTTCAGAATCGTGGCTCAGTTCCAATTTTTTTTTCCGGGACGCTCTCTGCTCAATAGGAAGATTCTCTATGGTTTTAGTGGATTTAGACAAAACCATCTTCCCCTTGAAAGAGCGCCGAGAATTTTCTACCATAAGAACTAAAAATGAAACAAAGTCAAAATTAGACATACTGCTAAAAGGAATTATAACGATTCAATGCTGAAATAAAATACTTACCTAGTGATTGAGAAGGGGAAGAAATGTGGAAAGTATGAGGACTCAATCCCGCCTTACGAAGAAAGGCCTCGCCAATAAGAAGAGCACTTTGGTACTTGTCGGCGCGCATACCATGGATTTCACTAATTAATTGGCGGTCGTCAGGGATGAAATCGCCAGTCGCCAAGCGACCACCATAAATCTATTTGGAATCATGGTCCCACGAGAATGGCTCAGTTGAACCATCCGCTAAACGAAGATGAGAAGGTGGTTGTACGAAGAAAAAATGCGATTTCCAGAAAGGATTGCTGGAAACCGGGGAGTCGAAGATAGAGCGACTAGTCTTCTGGCCGGCAAAAAAGTATCCGCGGTTGGAAGAACTAGAAATATTAAAACGGAACAATTGTGTAAAATTATGAAAAGAAGGTTGGAATCCTTTCGCTATCATCAAAATGGAAAAAGATATCACAAAGGCCACCGAATTAGGGACTAATTGCGTCAAGGATACGCTAAATATTTTTAAAATGTCAAGAAATAAGGCGGACAAGGAAAGACGCAAACCGTAATTTAAATGAGCAGTGTAAAAAGCTCGACAACCCTCCGGCGGGGAAGTAACCCAATCAGAAGGAGAAGGAAGAATAATCTTGGAACCTTTCGAAAAATATTTCGCATAATTATCCATGACCTCGTGGAAAGTTTCCTCAGTATAAGCACAAGCAAGGTCCTCGATCGGTTCAGAAATTTGAGGAACCGTACCCTTGCCCTTCTAGGTCCTGGCGGCTACATCCGTATCGGATATAATTTGCACGTTAAAGGTGTCCTTATCCGGAACAGTGAATTCGGACACTCCTGTCTGCTCAGTCGGAGAGCTCGGGGGTGCCTCATCCTCGATATTAGGAGTGACTCTTTCCATGGTTGACGAGGAAGATTTTCTTGAAATTGAAGCCATTTTTGGGATCCTCAAAGAATGTGAGTCGATAAAAACAAATTGGAAAAGAAATGAGAGAATAAGAAAATGACTGCGAAAATATGGGAAGTAGAAAGTAAAAGATGACTGAAATAACGATCACCTATTTATAAAGAGAGATGAAAAGACGTTTCAAACTTCTCACGACTGATCACATTCCCGCCAAACGGCGAAAGTCGAAACGTTTTCTCAAGTGCCACGTAGCGGTTCGAGATTGGAACGACAAAACGACTATCTATGAGGCGTAGCACTCTTTTCCTTACTTAGGATTTTTTCCCACAGGGTTTTTTCCTAATAAGGTTTTTAACGAGGCACAATTCATAGAAAATACAGTCGTAATCGACCATCTACTTCTACGAGCTTCTACTACATATGCGCTCGAAGAAGTGAGGGAGTACTGATGGGGGCTATTTCGCACACCTTATAATAATCGGAATGACTGGTCCATATACGTTCGGACCGACCAGGAGTCTAATTCATTAAAGAACTGCCCGGTCCGATCTGCGTTATCAATCCTCGGCGACCAAGAGTAATGTCCGACATCCATGAGGATTGCTAGGCCTAGTCCTATTAGGATTATGTTTCCTTGTAAAGCTAGGGTTATTGTCATATAAATACCTAGTTAAACATTGTATTTCAAAAACATACAATCAGAGCTTACGCCTACATACTTGGGCAATCTGATATCATAATTAATAGAAAAGCTTTTTGATGAGGGATATTTCGGGTTTCTGCTTTTTCTTTACAGCTACACGAGATCGAGCGTTATTTATCTCGAAAGATCCAGTTCGACCCCGAGGTCGGAATACCGTAAGTATAAGGCTACCCTGGATCCAAAATTACTGTTGGGCCAAGCTCTGACCCAAACTTATGGGCCGAAGAATTGCACATCTGCGGGTAGACCACCTGAACCCCATTTTCAGCTATAAATACCCCATGCATTTATGATACTGGACACGATTTTCCAGGTGCTCCCTCCTCGAAGCTACTGCTCGGAACCACTTGGAAGTATAGGCTTAAGATCTACTGCATTTCACCCTCTAGCTTGTACGGCATCCAATAATGCTCGAATAGGACCCTTAAATATTTGTATTTGTACTCATTCAATTCGAATACAATTACATTGATCTTTGCTATTGTTTTATTATTGTTATTATTGTGTTACTTCCCACCCTTGATCGAACTAACGAAACCACGTAAGATCAATTGGCGCCCACCGTGGGGCCCTATTCGAGTATTAGACCGAAATATGCCTACTACGAGGAGAAATACATATGTTAGAGGAGAGCCTTCCCAAACAGTGGGAGCACAAAATTCTGTCAACAATGAACCTGATAACTTATCGCGCGCCGCTCAACAACAACCAGAGGCACCGCCGGCGATTCCGCAAGATAACATTCCAATACACACGACCATTGGAGATTTGAGGTCTATAATAGGCACCATGTGCAGGGAGTTTATGAACAGCGGAAGAGCATATCAATCACCCGTCGACCAACCAGGGATTCAGGGAAGACCTGAAATACCTTCATCGAACTTACAGAAGGAAAATGATATGTCACATATCCCATCAATGCGTCCACAAAGGACTGCCCCCTCGAAAGTCAATGCCCGATCAGAAAACCCTCCTGTACGAGTGCACGATCTGGAGGATTCTGTTGTGGGGGAAAGTCACACCGCCGGCGCTGCGAGAAGAAATAAACCAACTTACAAGAGAATTACAGAATCCGAATTGGAGATAATAGTACTGGAAAGAGTAGCTAAGAAATTGGAAGAACAGGATACTATGATAGAGATTCCCTTCACTAATCAAGCTGCCAGGCAAGCGGGGAATACCCTGACTAGAGGAAACCTACGAGAGAGGGAGGTCTCGAATAATATCATGCGATGTTCACCCTTTTGTCGAGAAATACGCGAAGCTCGAAACACAGAAACGGTGCCAACCAGGCTCCCACGGTATAACGGGACTACCGACCCCGGCGAACACATTAACAGCTTTGTTAATGTTATGAACGTGTATGGACACTCGGATAATTTCTGTTGCAAGATTATGGTCACCACTTTTGAAGGGATTTCCCTCGATTGGTTTGGAAAGTTACCTCCGAACTCCATATTTTCTTTCGAAGAATTTTGTGATAAGCTGAGACATCAATTCGCTAGCCAAAGGAAGCCAAGACTGCCAGCAAATCATCTGGGCACTGTGAAACAATTGGAAGGAGAGACGTTGAGGCAATGGCTGGCAAGATTTAGTATTGAGCTCTTGAAAGTGGATACCCCACAGATTGAATATCTGTCCTCGTTGATGTTCGAGCTGACTAGAAGCACCCAGTTTGGGAATGCATTATGCAGAAAGCAACCAAAATCCTTCGAACGGATAATGGAAATTGCTGAAAAGTATATGATACAGGAAGAGATGAACAAATTGAAGAGTTCACATCTAGATAAATCTCATCTCAACAAAAAACAAGATCGGGCCCCGATCCCAAAACCAGGTGATTATGGAGGGTCGAGTAAAGGATCCGTTTGGCAGCGAATCAACACTTTTAAGCCGCATATGCCACCCCAAGGACCGAATTCGTATGGACCTCCTTATGATCGAAATCGAGCCCCAAGGCCGAGTAAAATTCAGTTTACTGAGCTTAACAGTTCAAAAGAAGAGGTGTTGACCGTATTGGAAGAAGGGAATTTAATTCCGGAAGCCCAAAGGATCACACAGGCGAGGCCGGGCGCGCCTGGATATGACCAATACTGTCGATATCATCGAGCTAGAGGCCACAGTACGGAAAATTGTTATCAGTTGAAGGTCGAGATCGAAAAGTTAATCAACCAAGGAAAACTCAAAGAATTTGTTAAGAATGGCAACTATAACAATCGTTACAGATCCCGTAGTCCGAGAAAACTTAACCCTCGGCAGAGACAAATTCAAAGTCAGGCGGACGAACAATCGAACGGTGTAATCAACATGATTGCAGGTGGACCGGCGGGTGGAGATAGCAGGAATGCCAGAAAAAGGACTTTAAGGTCAATCAGGACAGGAGTGTCCACAAAAAGGGAAGTTCTATCCTTGGAGTTTCCATCAATGGAGAATCAAGTCATCAGCTTTAGCGAGGCGGATCGACCCGCAGATGTTAGTTGGGACACGAACGAAGATGATCCAGACTTTTCCATGGTGTTAACACTAAGAAT
This sequence comes from Penstemon eatonii, assembly GCA_038501285.1. NCBI lineage: Eukaryota > Viridiplantae > Streptophyta > Magnoliopsida > Lamiales > Plantaginaceae > Penstemon > Penstemon eatonii. The sequence continues at coordinate 31,574,325 of CM076710.1, read as the reverse complement.
TGCAAACTTCGAGGTCAAAAGAGTGCTGGTCGTTAACGGGAGCTCGGCAAACATAATTTCATCAGAAGCTCTTACAAGAATGAAACTCTGTCATCCACGTTTGGATAAGGTAACAACCCCTTTGGTCGGTTTCGGGGGATCGGAGATCACTCCGCTCGGAACCATACTTTTGAGTACCACTCTAGGATTAAAACCAAAGAATGTCACGAGAATGATCAAGTTCCTCGTGGTGGACACGCCGTTTGCTTACAATGCCATCTTGGGAAGACCCGCTCTGAATACTTTTAAGGCTATCGTATCCACCTACCATCAGAAGATAAAGTTCCCAACTGACGGAGGAGTAGGTGAGATGAGGAACGACCAGTACATGGCTTGGGAGTGTTATAGTTCGTCCTTGACTATCAAGGAAAAGGTGGAGCCCGAGCTCCCTAACAAAAGAAGATAAATGAATTAGTCTCTCACTCCGGAACTCCGATTCCTGATTATGAAAGACTAGATGGAAAGAAAGGGAGGATCGTTGACATGAGTGTTCAAGCACCTGATCACAAAAAGGTGAACTTGGTACCTGGATCTCCAGAAAAATTCACAAAAATAGGAACGGAGCTAAGTAATTGCATGGAAGCAAAGCTCATCGGATTCTTGCAGAAAAATGTGGATGTCTTCGCATGGAGTTCGGACGACATAGTAGGAATCGACCCGCGTGTGATAACGCATTCCTTAAATATTGACCCAAAGGCCAGACCGGTGAGGCAGAAGAAGCGTAATCACGGACGAGAGAAAGACAAGATAATTAATGCAGAGGTTGATAGATTGTTAGCAGCAGGACAAATCAAAGAGATAAAATTCACGGAATGGCTGTGTAATGTGGTATTAGTCTCCAAGGGGGAAAAGGTCGAGAACAAATGGAGAATGTGCAATGATTTCACCGACTTGAACAAATTATGTCCAAGGGACCCTTACCCTTTACCTCGAATTGACATGCTCGTAGATTCCACTGCAGGATTTGTGTTGTTTAGCATGATGGATGCATTTCAAGGTTTTTATCAGATCTTCATGAACGAAGGAGATCAGGACAAAACGGCATTTATCACCGAACGAGGGGTGTACTGTTTCATCGTTATGCCCTTCGGTTTGAGGAACGCCGGTGCAACATATCAGAGGTTGGTCAATATGATGTTCAAAGAATTAATAGGAGAAATTATGGAAGTATATGTAGATGACATGCTCGTGAAAAGCATGTCTGAAGAGGAGCATATTAACCATCTTGATAGGTGTTTCCAAATCTTGAGAAAGTATGGGATGAAGTTAAATCCGGCAAAATGCACATTTGGGGTGCGATCAGGAAAGTTCCTTGGCTATTTAGTTCATGAGAGGGGGATCGAAGCTAATCCAGAAAAAATCCGAGCGATCACTGATCTCCATCCACCGAGGAAACTCTCAGACGTTCAAAGTCTGATCGGAAAAATCATCTCATTGAATAGATTCATCTCCAGATCTGCTGACAAGAGTTTACCTTTCTTCAAACTGTTGCGTAAATCTAAGAACTTCGAGTGGAACGATGAATGCGATAAGGCTTTCGAAGAACTGAAAGCGTACTTAATCTCGACACCCATGCTAGCAAAACCATCCGAAGGGGAACCCCTATATTTGTACATAGCTGTGTCAGAAGAAGCCATTAGCTCGGTTCTGGTCAAACTAGAAAAAACTGAACACAAACCAGTTTATTATTTGAGTAAATTGTTGCAGGGTGCCGAAAAGAACTATATGGAAATTGAAAAATTTGCACTTGCCCTAATTGTGGCTGCCCGGAGATTAAGGCCCTATTTTCAAACGTATAAAATCATTGTTTTAACTAACCAACCTTTAAGACAGGTTCTGTCCAAGCCAGAAGCTTCAGGCAGGTTAATAAAGTGGGCGGTCGAGCTCAGCCAATTCGAAATTGAATACAGACCACGAGTCGCTGTTAAGGCGCAGGTGCTAGCTGATTTTGTGCTTGAATCAACTAGCATATCGAACGGCAAAGAAGGAACAACCTCGGAATTAGGTATGGTGGAAGAAGCAAACGATCAAGTTTGGCTGATGCATGTGGACGGATCTTCGACCAAAGAAGGCGGTGGAGCTGGGATTCACTTCCAAGGGCCCAATGCTGAAGACCTGAGCTATGCGATAACTTTGGACTTTGTCGTCACCAACAATGAGGCCGAATATGAAGCATTGATAGCTGGATTAGAAATGGCCATTAAGGCAAAGGTAAAATCGATTGTCGTGCTAACAGATTCGGAACTTGTTCATAGACAGGTGAAAGGCACTTATGAAGCCAGAGAGTTCAACATGATTAAATATCTGAACAAAGTGAGGAAGTTAATCTCAGAGTTCGATAAATTTGACATTCAACCAATACCAAGGGAGGAGAATCTCTGGGCCGACATACTATCGAAGTTTACAGGACTAGTCGACGGAAAGACTGAGAGGACAATCACTTGGCTGCTATCGAATATGTCTGCTATCGAGTTAGATGCAGCCCCTGCAATTGATGTTATGGAAATTGAAGAGCCGAGCGAGTCATGGAGCGACCCTCTTATCGCCTATCTTAGGGACGGAAAACTGCCGGAAAATGCAAACGAGGCTCGGAGAATCAAATATAGAGCGCCGTCATTTACTTTGATGGATAATCAACTCTATAAGCGTTCCTCTTCGGGAATTCTATTGAAATGTATCCGCGAAACACACTACGAGGCAATATTGAGAGAGATTCATGAAGGGGAAGCAGGAAATCATTGTGGCGCTCGAGCGTTAGCTCTTAAATGCTCAAGATCTGGATATTATTGGCCTACACTCTTTTCTGATTCTGTCGAATATGTGAAAAAGTGCCATCACTGTCAAATTCATTCGAACTTGATACACCAACCGGCCGAACATATGCATTTGTTGGCCCTTCGACAAATGGGGCATCGATATTGTGGGACCTTTCCCAACAGCGCGAGCCAGAAAAAATTATGTACCAGTAGCGGTGGAATATTTCAGGAAGTGGGTCGAATGTGTTGCCTTGACCAAAATCACCCAATTTCAAGTTATTAATTTTTTATGGAAAAATATAGTCTGCAGGTTCGGAATTCCCAGGGTTCTGATATCAGATAACGGAACGCAGTTTGCAGGAAAAAGGGTCACGGATTGGTGTGAAAGATTTGGAATACAACAGAACTTTGCGTCTGTTGGCCACCCTCAGGCTAATGGACAAACTGAAGTAGTAAATCGGGAAATTGTTCGATCTCTGGAGAAGCGCTTATCGGAAGCGAAGGGAAAATGGCTGGATGAACTACCGGGAGTATTATGGGCCAACAGGACAATAGTCAAAGCGGCAACCGGAGAAACTCCATTCAGTTTGGTTTATGGGTCGGAGGCTGTTATCCCAGTAGAGAATCTTATACCTTCACCCAGGGTCGAATTTTATGATCCCGAAGAAAACCAATCGCTGAGGCAGATGGAAGTTGATCACGCGGATGCTCGAAGGGACCGCGCAAAGTTGAAAATTGAAGCCGCCAAGGCCAACATGGAAAAGTCCTATAATCGAAATGTGAGGATTCGATCCTTCAAAGTGGGAGATCTGGTGCTCAAAAAAGTGGAAGTGTCAAAGCACGTAGGAAAACTACAGCCCAATTGGGAGGGCCCATTCGTGATCGTAGAGGTTGGAAGAAAAGGTTCTTATAAAATTGCACACCCTAACGGAGAGATACTACCTCGTGCTTGGAATGCGATCAATTTAAGAAGATATTAAGGAAGATAGTTACAATCGAGGCTTCTACTTTTTAGTTATCTTGTTCTGTTTTCTTTGACTATAACTATTTGGCAAACTATATGTGTTTAACGAAGAATTGGGTTATTTGAAGAATGTTTATTCGGACTATTTATTCAATGAAAGTTTATTTCGCCTACATTCTTACTTATTCGTCATATTCCCGATATTCTCGATCTATATTCATTATTATCGATCTCTATCTTTCTCTATCAATTATTGAACGGGTGAAAGCCTCTGCTATGACCCTCGAGCTAAAAACGCTCTAAAAACGACTAAGGGTGAAAGCCTCTGCTATGCCCCTTAGATCGAAATTATTGAACGGGTGAAAGCCTCTGCTATGACCCTCGAGCTAAAAACGCTCTAAAAACGACTAAGGGTGAAAGCCTCTGCTATGCCCCTTAGATCGAAATTATTGAACGGGTGAAAGCCTCTGCTATGACCCTCGAGCTAAAAACGCTCTAAAAACGACTAAGGGTGAAAGCCTCTGCTATGCCCCTTAGATCGAAATTATCAAAAAAAAAAAAGGGTGAAAGCCTCTGCTATGACCCTCGAGCTAAAAACGCTCTAAAAACGACTAAGGGTGAAAGCCTCTGCTATGCCCCTTAGATCGAAATTATCAAAAAAAAAAAAGGGTGAAAGCCTCTGCTATGACCCTCGAGCTAAAAACGCTCTAAAAACGACTAAGGGTGAAAGCCTCTGCTATGCCCCTTAGATCGAAATTATTGAACGGGTGAAAGCCTCTGCTATGACCCTCGAGCTAAAAACGCTCTAAAAACGACTAAGGGTGAAAGCCTCTGCTATGCCCCTTAGATCGAAATTATCAAAAAAAGGGTGAAAGCCTCTGCTATGACCCTCGAGCTAAAAACGCTCTAAAAACGACTAAGGGTGAAAGCCTCTGCTATGCCCCTTAGATCGAAATTATCAAAAAAAAAAAAGGGTGAAAGCCTCTGCTATGACCCTCGAGCTAAAAACGCTCTAAAAACGACTAAGTGTGAAAGCCTCTGCTATGCCCCTTAGATCGAAATTATCAAAAAAAAGGGTGAAAGCCTCTGCTATGCCCCTTAGATCGAAATTATCAAGAAAAAGGGTGAAACATTCTATTGAAAAATTGAAATATTCTATGGAAGTTAGATCGAAATAAACATTCTATTAAAGATTGATCTAAATTCTATTATAAATTTCTCCACGACGACTATGGCGCCGAAAAAAGGACCAAAATTATGAGAAATATCTAGCGAAGAGATCCAAGAGTTGAAAGATCGAACTTCAAATTAATTATGAATTTCAATGACTGTCTCGTGAAAATTGCGAATTATGAATTCAGAGATTAACAACAACAACAAATATAAAAGAAGATATTCATTCTTTAATTACATGTGAACTCTTGTTTACATTCAAGAAATTGAGCTAATCGGAATATTTTACATCCGGATTCAACCCTATTACAAATGGTTATTCCCTATGGATACCCAAAGGAGGAATGAGAGGCTGGTACACTTCTACCCTTCATCCGCCGCTTCCTTACAAACAAGCCCATGAAGGACCAAGTCGAAAAACAGGGAAGCAACTCCAGTTAGAGGCGCTCCTAGTAAACTCGAAGGCCAAACCTTTCAAGAAGACGCCTCCAAGACCTGGAGTTCGAGAAGCAGGAAAACCCCTCCAGCAGTGGACCCACTATCCCAATTGGATAGAGGACATGGTACAGGAGGTCGAGACTGACTCAAGATTTGGAATCAGAGAAAGCAGGTCGCCTGCCGGTACCCTAGTCGTAGTTCTTTTCGCCTGACGATACCCTAGCCAAAAATTTATCATAGGGGTACTCCGAAGAGTTCAGAAAAGAGTGTTCGAATAAAAATCTCGAATGATATAATCACTGACATTGAATGGAGTATGGAATTATTCGACGAAAGCAAAAACACAACCATATCGGTCGAACGAGACGTTTACAGACAAATAAAAGTGAGAATAAATTTAGAACTATATATAGGGGAAAGAATTCGGCATCAACGGTATAGATCTCTCAGGTTGAATGGCCACGACACGAGCATTAAAAGCTCTGACCGTTTCACTTCCCGAGAAATGAGGAACCAAAAAAAAAAAAAAAAAGAAGAGAGAAGAGAGACGGAGAATATCATTCCGAGCAAATATTATATCATTACAACAAGGGTTATACTACAACAAGAAAGGAAAACCGTTACAACAAGGATGGTGTTACAAAGAGAAGTCTTAACTCATTATACAAAGGTAAACCACAGTATTACTAAACGAAATTATTTTCGGAAAGGATCTTTCGAACTTCAGCACTACGATCAGTATACCCGCGAATGTAAGCTTCTTTCTCACGAAGCTCAGAGTGTCTCTTCTCACGTTCGTAAATACCTTTGAGTTTCTCTAGTTCTGAACTTAACTTGTCCTGAGATATTCTCTCATTGAAAAATCTATTAGCTTCCAATGCACGTTCCAGCTCGATCTTCTTCCCGATAAGCTCGAGCGAAATAGAGGTCCGCTGTTCGAACTCATGTTTGGCCAATGCATAAAGCTTAGAGAAGACCACCCTAGCCTGAACTTATAAGAAAATATGTTATAACAGAAATAAAGAGATTAAACAGTCACGACAAAGAGGTGAGAATGAATTACTTGGGCAAGAGATTCCAACCCAGAATAAAACAGGAACGAGGAATATTCTCCAGTCGAAAAGTCACCCTCGGAGATAGAAACATTGGACCGAAGAAGGGTCAGGTCGGTTTTCTCGTGTGACACTTTGTCAAAAGGAGCTATGTCCCTTTTAAACAAAGATCCGCTGACCAACGAAGATACGGATTGAAAAGGGACGTGCCCAGTGACATCCTCCGCAAAAGAAACCTTTTTTATTCTCTTGTTGGAGCCCCTAGTTTTCGAACACGAAGAATGGGCAACGGTCGAGTGTTTATTCCCCTCATGGAAATTTTGCTGATTAGAACTAGTGGATGTAATTGATGATCGATTTCTTTTCCTTAGTTTTCTACTAACACTTGGCCTGGGAAAAGGCGTGGAAGAAATCACAAGAGCGTTCGAATTTTTATTCATCCCTCAATTTTCGGGTAAAGATCCAACCAAAACAATTTTTTAAAGGAAGCTCCGAACACTGTGAGCAATGCCAATGCGAAAGCAATTAATGGTGCCCTCGCTACTTATAAGAAAAACGACATCATGCAAAATCGCAATGATTGGTAAATCACTACTCCCAAGAAAGATTCAATGACGCAGCTGAGTACGTAAGACTGACGTTATAAAATTGAGCAGAAAGTTCAAACAGGCAATAGCCTAAAATAGCATAAAGGAAAAGAGATTCAAATTCAAGCACCCACTAAATATGCAAGAGCAAAAGATTATAAGATAAGTACATTGGTTCGCTAAGTCAGTCAAATTACATAGCGATCGTTATTGATTAAGACTCTTTCACGCCTGAACCATGGTCCGATCTATCTAGCTCCTCTGATTCGCTAGAACTGCTTTCCGAGCCATCGGAATCACCTTTATTCGAGCTGCTGTCTTCTCCATCATGACTTTGCGCATCAGACGCAGATTTACTCGAACCAGAAGAAGGGGTGCCTTGTACACTCTGACCGCAGGTATCCCCTTCAATATCCACATCTTCGCTTTCGGATTGGGCTTCGAGCTCATCAGGATTTGGCATCGGTGCACCAAATTCCTCAAGAAAAGGAGCAAACTCGTGAGTGGCAAATTCCTCGAGCTTAGGAGGAAGGGAAGACGCTTTATAGTCTTCACCGAAGATATTCTTGTAAGGATTCATCTTAGGAAGGAAGTCATCAAGGGCGCCTTCGATCTTAGCAGCTGTAAGGAGATGCTGTGCTCCTTTAAAGTAGAAGGCTTGATTAATTTCTCCCGACCGTAATCGAACCAAGGCGTCGAGGATCGGAGACTCTAGGAACTCCCTTATGGCGGGAAGCCTGGCTTCGACTCGACCCCGTTCATAAGATTGTTCGGCAGACACTTTGGTTTGCTCAAGCTCCTGCTTTAATTTCCCCACTTCATCCTCTAAGGCCCTCTTTGTTTCCAACTCTTTCCTAGTTCTCTCGAGTTCAATTTCGACCTCAGATAACTTAATCTTGGCATCCTCTAGCTGACTGGCTTTCGCAGCTTCATCCTTCAGAACATCGCATAAGGCTTTCTGTACCGCTTGAGACTCTTCGCTCAATACGGACAGGCGAAGAGCAATTTGAGTAAATAGGTCTCCGGCCTGTGAAGGAAAAGATACGTAAAAGCATGAGATGAGGATTATAGGGGAAGAGCTAGAAACTTTCGGAATTAGACAGTACCATCTGCTGAGCGTGGGCATAATCGCCAAATATCTCAAAATCTTTCTTAACAAAAGATTGGATAGTATCATCCCTGAATCTCCCGGCCAAGAACATCCGGAGAGACTTATCCACCGCATGCTCACCCTCGGAACCCAAATCAGATTCGATGGTCCCACATTCCGGATATCCGACCGCCCTCGGTCCTTGCAGATGATCCTCGATGAAATCTGCCAAATCTGGCTCGGAATGACCAGCCCGACATGGTATAGGGTTCGGCCCTCGAGCAAAAGGCTTGACTCTCCTGGAGGACTCAGGAACATTGCTACTTCTTTTGCGATTCATCCTGGCCTGCAAAATCTCTCTGGCACGATCCTCCAGGAGAGTATAGTTACTGAACCCCTCGTCGTTCGGGTTGGAAGAGATGTTCGGAAAAACAGATCGAAGGATTCCAGGACCCTGGAATTCGGAGGCCCCCTCCGCCTCGGCCCTAGACCGAGAAGTTCCTGCTTGGGTAATCGGGGGAACAATCACTAAAGCATTTGAGGTCGACGCGATCCCAACTAGGGCTTTAGACTTCTTCGTTTTCCGAAGATTCTTTGATGTTTGAGGACGAGGCCGACCCTTATTACCCTTCGAAAAGGAAGCAACGTGCGGGCCAGATACCGATGTACGGAATTTGTCTACAATATCAGCTAACGTGGAAGGGGGGTTAGCGGGATCGATCTGAGCTTTCCCGAAGTCGATCGGATCGGCAGGAAAAGTGCAACTACTGAGCTCGGCCAATCGCAAGACTGCTTCTTGAGTCATTAGAGCGGTCTGATGAGGATCAGCACGAAGAGATTGCAGAAATTTATCTGTTATCTCATTTTTCATACTCCCCACGAGACGGCGTTTTCCGTATATCCACTCCTTTACTCCAGGCCAATCGAAGGGAGTAGGCTCGGGATTCTCTTCAGAAGGCGGAGACTCTGGCCCTCGGACAAAGAAGAACTCATGCTTCCATCCCTTCAGATTGCTACTCACGTTGGTCGATAAGATCGAAATTTTCGGCCTCTGAGAAAAGTATACGTAACCTGCGTTTGAAGAGGTGGAAGCACTCATCTGGAATATCCGCCAAAAATTCTGAAAGGCTGCCTTTTTCCCCTTAGCTTTCATCAACACGCAAAAAGCTATAATTAGGCCGATCGAATTCGGTAAGATCTGGCAGGGAGCCAACTTAAAAGCATCCAGAAGGTTTTCTAGCAGAGGAGGGAAGGGGATGCGTAAGCCGTAGTGGAAGTGTTTGGAATAAAAGGCTTGACAACCGGCAGGAGGGTCGGTAACTCGTTGATCGGGAGAGGGAAGCACTATCGAAAAACCGGCGCCTAGATACCGACCGAATTCTTCTTGCAACTGCGTCAGGTCTGTCTCTTTATAGGAACAGACGATCTCATCTGCCCTCTCCTCGGTCATGTTTAGAGCTGCGCTAGTCGAGGGCTCTTCCCAATCATAGATCGTAATCACCACGTTACGGTTCAGTCTATATTTCTGCTGCTCATTGTTACCCAAAGGAAGCTCCCCATCTTCTATATCTTCCCTTTCAGAAACTGTTGCCTCGCCGGAATTTTCATCTTCGCTATTTCCAGTGTCAGAATTCGACTCCCGCTCCTCTCCGCTAGAATCCGAGGCGGAACCCGAGCTTTGCGGATTCTCGTTTTCAGATGATCGACTCTCTACAGCTTTTTTCCCCTTGCGGTTATCGACCTCATTCTCCTCTAAGGGAGATTTCCCCTTCAAGTCTACTGAACTTGACATAATGAATATAAGATGACTGTTCAAAAATGGCTAATAAAACTCACTTATCGACCTGTCTGCTCCGATCTAAAGTTCTCTCCTCAGAATTTGTGAGGAACAGCGACCCTCCGTATAACTATATATATAGGGACAAAATGGGAAATTGCAAATCAGTCCCCGAGTAACCGCGACGATTAGACTCTCTTGAGGTAAATTTGAAGTCATATTCTCAGAAATTGCACCTACAGCCCCTATACTTTCCAGAATTCCTGAATTAAAGATCCACATCACGAACAACAAGGACGATGTTAAGACTGCGCTATCAAGAAATTGTTTAAGTATGCACTCTTTTTCCCTGACCCGGTTTTTATCCCAGAAGGGTTTTTCCGAGCCAGGTTTTTAATGAGGCATACCCGAAACGATAAGCCGAGATCGATTTATCCTACTGTTATATATACTTCTTCGAGCTTAAGTTCCACTTTACGCTCGAGAAGTGGGGGAGTATTGATGAGGGATATTTCGGGTTTCTGCTTTTTCTTTACAGCTACACGAGATCGAGCGTTATTTATCTCGAAAGATCCAGTTCGACCCCGAGGTCGGAATACCGTAAGTATAAGGCTACCCTGGATCCAAAATTACTGTTGGGCCAAGCTCTGACCCAAACTTATGGGCCGAAGAATTGCACATCTGCGGGTAGACCACCTGAACCCCATTTTCAGCTATAAATACCCCATGCATTTATGATACTGGACACGATTTTCCAGGTGCTCCCTCCTCGAAGCTACTGCTCGGAACCACTTGGAAGTATAGGCTTAAGATCTACTGCATTTCACCCTCTAGCTTGTACGGCATCCAATAATGCTCGAATAGGACCCTTAAATATTTGTATTTGTACTCATTCAATTCGAATACAATTACATTGGTCTTTGCTATTGTTTTATTATTGTTATTATTGTGTTACTTCCCACCCTTGATCGAACTAACGAAACCACGTAAGATCACTTTTGCTATACTATTTACATATTCATCGTCTTGCTTACTCATTGTTCTTTACGTAATTGTTCTTCCTTGAAAACGATCCATCCAGAATAAAGTAACAAAGCCATATAATCATACTGAATCTAACCTCCTAAATACATCATATATCATATTGATTTAATCTAACTCGACGAAAAACGGTTAAATCATACGCCGAGCTTCCATTATCAATTAGGATTCTTTTAACGTTGTAGTTTGCTATCTCGAGCGATACTACCATCGGAAAGTCAGGGTTGTCTTCCTTCAGATCCCAAACAATGTTCCTTGGTACTTCATTCTCATTGAAACAATGATTCTTTTAACGTTGTAGTTTGCTATCTCGAGCGATACTACCATCGGAAAGTCAGGGTTGTCTTCCTTCAGATCCCAAACAATGTTCCTTGGTACTTCATTCTCATTGAAACTAATGAGTTGGTCTTTCGGTAATTTGCTTTCTAGCATCCATACTTCTTTCGGATATCTAATATTTCCCATTATGGACCTCGCGGTTCTACGGCGAGCATTACGGCTGTCTCCCCTAGCTGGTCATTCGGAGATTGTGTGGATGGTTCCGTTAATTTGATCATTGTTCAATTCTTGTGGCGGACCATTATTAGGGGACCTTCTTCTCGGGGTTCTTCTCTGATTGTTAATTCGAGGACTCCTGATTCTGTCTCTTTTGCGACTTTTCCATTCGAGATAGTCGTCCAACTTTCCTTGTTCGATCAGCCTTTCAATTTCCTGCTTCAAGTGAAAACAATCTTCGGTGCGATGTCCATGGGCACGATGATATCTACAATATAGATTGTAGTTTCGAGCACCTAGCTTTGGTTGTGCAATCCTTTTTGCTGGCGGAATCCAATTGTTCCTTTCAAGTACTACTAGAATTTCTTCGATAGGAATAGTCAATAGGGGGTATTCCACCTGGTTTATTCGATAGGAATAGGAATCACACGAATTGTCCCTCTTGTTGATGAATGGTTCCAAGATAGCTCATTGGCAGTTTCTGTCTTTTCTGGCTAGCAAATTGTTGAGCCAGTTTGTTGCATAATTCACGAAAGCTGAATATGGGATTGGTAGGTTGTTTTCCGAACCCATCCAAAGCTAATCCCTCAATTGTGGTAACCATCAGTTTAGCGGTATATTCTGCCGATTGAGCATATAAATTCATTATGTTCGTAAAACTGAATATATAATCTTCAGGGTCAGTTGTTCCATCATACCTTGGTAGTCATCCCGGAACCTGCCCGGATGATTGAGCTTCCTTTATCTCCCTGCAAAAGGGAGAGCATGCTGCTAAACTTTCTTGGACCTCCGTGCTTCTGGCCCACGGGTTTTGAACGGTCCGTAGACGTTGTTCCAGACGTTCTTGTACCATTTTTTCGATCTCTCTTTCTGAAATGCGGACAACTTTCTGTCGATTAGGGATTGCTTCCATAACATCATCATCGAGGGGAATTATGGTATGTTCCTTTGATCCTCGGCGGGTTGGTGGTGGCTTTGTTTGATCCGTTTTTCTCCGGATTCGCTCGTCAGTTGGTTTCGTATTGCTCCTTTGTGGACTGTGTAACGATCACTGTTCGCTCATAGGGCTATCTGCTTGTTCTGACATTTGATCGACCTGCCTAGGAGCTCTCCGAACTGGATTCACCCTAATGGTTCTCGGGTCTCTGGGCGCATGCTCGGGAACTAGCAGTTCTCCTGGATACATCGAGTTAAATAGCATAATGATCTATCTTAATTTTTCTTATGTTTCCGCCTAAGGGACAGGGATTGTAGGAGCCACGGGGGCTTCTGGTACAGTATCAGCGGCAATTTGTTGTCCTTGAGAATTTTGGACATGGATCCCTTGACTTTCTTCGTGATTCGACAGTTGATTGTTCTCTCGTTGATTGTCATCGTCGTTAACGATTGGATTGTTATTAGTCATATCGTTATGCAAATCGTCCGATGTGATAGGCGGATGCGTCGTGTTACTTCTTGCCTCGTTAAGAGCGTTCTTCCTTGGGCGAGCTATTTGTCTATCGAATAATTAACTTAAGCCCCACGGTGGGCGCCAACTGATTTAGCCATTTTTCATAGGGTTTTGGTTAAATCAATGATAAAGGTTTATGGGATAAAACTTTATTGAGATTATAGAGCCTAGTTACTTTATTCCGGATGGATCAATCTCAAGAAAGAACAATAAGTAAATAAGAACAAGAACACGAGATAATGAATATAGTATAGCAAAAGCTTTTCTATTATTTTGATATCGGATTGCCCAAGTATGTAGGCGTAAGTTCTCCAGAATATTATTGTTGTTCTTACACAATTGGTGATTCAGCTATTTATATGATATTAACCCTAGTTTTACAAGGAAACATAATCCTACTAGGACTCGGGGTATCATTCCTTCGTGAACTCGGATATCGGTCTGATCGCCGTGTATAGATATCTCTGGTCGGGTCGAGTGGCTGTTAGCGAATGAGCTTCTTGGTCGAGCCGAACGAGCATCTTCTAGTCGCTCCGAGTGTTATAAGGGGTGTAAAATAGCCCCCATCAATATTTGACCCCCTCATTGGCAATATAGCACCTTTACTGTCTTTATATTTCCTTATTGATCCCCTAACTAAACCACGTTAGATCAATTGGCGCCCACCTAGGGGCCTTATTTGGGTGTTAGATCAAAATATGCCTGCTACGAGACGAAATACACACATGCGAGGAGAGCCTTCACACGCAGTTGGAGCACAGAACTCCGTCAACAATGAGCCCGATAATCTTTCTCGAGCGGCTCGTCAACAAGAAGCTCCGCCGATCGTGCCACCAGAGGATTTTTCGACCCATACAACAGTGGCCGACCTGAGATCTATCATAGGAACGATGTGCAGGGATTTTTTGAACAGTGGAAGAGTCGATCAGTCACCGGTCGATCAACCCACGAGGCATGGGAGGCCTGAAATTCCATCCTCGAATATTCAAAAGAAAAAAAGTGTGCTTCGATCGATGTCGAAAGGACGTACGGCTAATCCTCTCCAACCAGCACCGTCGATGTCTAAAGTTCGATCTGTATTACCATCCAAGGCAGTACATGATGTAGATGATTCGGTGGTTGGGGAAAGTCAACCCTTGGGAGTTGAGAGGGCAAAAAAGTCGACCTATAAGAGAGTCACATAGGCCGAACTAGAAAAGATAGTGCAGGAAAGAGTTGCCAAGAAGTTACACCGAGAAGAAATGATCAAAGAGGCCCGACACGCGGGCACGACAATTAGACGCACCGAGATAATGCAAAATAGAGAAACATTTCGAGAGAACATTAGAGATAGGGAGATCGGAAAGAGTATCATGAGATGTTCACCTTTCTGTCAGGAAATTCGAGAGGCAAGAAATACTGAGACAGTGCCCACAAGATTACCACAGTATAACGGGACTACCAACCCCGCTGAACACATTAACAGTTTTATTAATGTGATGAACTTGTATGGGCATTCGGAAGATTTTTGCTGCAAAATCATGGTCACGACCTTTGAGGGAATCACACTTGATTGGTTCGGAAAATTGCCACCGAACTCTATCTTCTCTTTTGATGAATTCAGCGACAAACTCAAACACCAATTTGCAAACCAGAGGAAACCTAGATTGCCCGCCAACCATTTAGGCACGGTAAAGCAAATGGAAGGCGAAACTTTGAGGCAATGGTTGGCACGTTTCAGCATCGAACTCCTTAAAGTTGATACTCCACAGATCGAATATCTATCCTCTTTGATGTTTGAGCTGACGAAGAATACACAATTTGGAAATGCACTATGTAGAAAGCAACCAAAATCCTTCGAAAGGATCATGGATATAGCAGAAAAGTACCTGATACAAGAAGAAATGAACAAGTTGAAGCACGCTCAAAATCCGAGGCCACCCCTTGGAAAGAAACAAGACAGGGCCCCAGTGCCGAAACCAGGGGATTACGGTGGATCGAACCGGGGATCGGTTTGGCAAAGAATCAATACCTACAAGCCACAAATGCCAAACAAGTATCCCAACTCCTACATTCCGGTCCTCGATCTTAACCAGATTCCTCGAACGGGAAAAATTCACTTTACCGAACTGAATACCTCGAAGGAAGAGATTCTCACCGTTTTGGAGGAGAGGAATTTGATACCTGAAGCAGATAGGATAACACAAGCAAGACAGGGAACTCCGAACTTTGATAAATATTGTCGATACCATAGAGCTCGTGGACACAGTATGGAAGATTGTTACCAATTGAAGGTCGAAATTGAGAAATTAATTGTGCAAGGAAAACTCAAAGAGTTTGTGAAGAGAGGAAACCATAATAACCGTTATAGGTCCATAAGCCCCCAAAAGTTTCCCGTCCAACAACATGTGGCTCGGAATCAGCCGGAGGAACAACCAAATGAAGTAATCAACATGATTGTAGGCGGCCCGGCCGGGGGAGGGGGGAGGGGATAGCAGAAATGCGAGAAAAAGAACCATGAGATCGATTAAATCGGTCGTATTGACCAGAAAAGAGGTGTTTTCATTAGAAACACCTTCGATGGAGAATTAGGTTATAAGCTTTAGTGATGCGGACCGACCAGCGGATGTTACTTGGGATGTGGACAATGACAATCCCGATTTTTCGATGGTTTTAACTTTGAAAATCGCTAACTACGAGGTTAAAAGAGTTTTTATCGACAATGGTAGTTCCGCGAATATTATATCTTCGGAAGCTCTTTCACGAATGAATCTCCAGCATCCTTGTCTGGATCGAGTGATCACGCCTTTGGTCGGATTCGGTGGCTCGGAAATTGTCCCATTGGGAACCATTTTGTTAAGCACAACCCTCGGGAATAAACTGATAGGATAGTGCCCAGCAAGCCAGTTCAATAAGCTTGTAATAGGACTGTTCTGTATAAGACAATCTTTGATTTTATAATAATACGTATGTTTATTTATATATGTATAAGGATAAACAATGGCCAACTCCATCTCTCGTGAATACATTTAAGCGATTGGATGAAATCCTTAGATTACATTAGACTATGGGACGATTAACTTCAGTACTGAGTGCAATCATGAAACAGTCTCTAAGGTCGTAATCTTAAAACTGTTCCACATCATAGATTCTGAACGAGACGGGGTATCGTAGGAATCGCCAAGACTTGTACAAATATGCATGATTCACATGGAGTGAATTGGTAGCGTTTCATGAGTAAGGCATTTGAGGCCAGCGCATATGAGTAGGTGGTTCAATGGAGGATTGAACGCATCGAACGACCCAAACAGAGAAACCCATTGTGGAAGCGCATGACGCATATCGGTGATGGGATTTTTCTCAAGGCTTATAATAGTGTATGATTTAGTCCTTTGACTTGAGGTGCTAGGGCGAATTCGGTGCATGAATGTGCGTACTTAGATCTAGGTATAGATCACTTAGCCTGATCATAACATGCCTAGGTTGGGTGCGTATAGTTATGTACGCGAGTGGTTAGTACCAATATGGAATCTATTGACTCATCGTAGTGGATGAGAGAATTTCCTATACGATTCTTAGATAATATAATCTAGGAATCTGCGGCCGCAGTCGGTGACGGATTTGGAAAGGGGTTTCCATATTTAGCAGTCACACTGGAATATTATCCCGAATTAGAAAGTATAGTTATCGAGACAAATTTAGGGGTGCCGATCAATTCACACACCCTAAGTCTTGATCGGGAATATTAGTCAATAGAAGGACCGTATGTACATGGCAGTTATAAGAGAGACGAGGTTCACAAATATCAATTCACCTGAGGTTGGGCTTCATGGGCTTGTGGCTAGACATCGACCATGAAGTGTGGGTACTCCCGAGTTAATAGAGGATTTGATTCTAGGAGTGGTCAATTAAAGGTTGTTTAATTGACCGGAGCAATTTATTGTTCATAAATTAAATCACGAGGAATTCATGGGCCTGCTGCCAATTGATGGTGAACCCAGAGTGTCACACACAATACAATTGAATGGTGACTGTTATAAAGGATATGAAAGGAATTAATTGATTTAAAGGTAATTAAATCAATTAAATGAATTAAAGTGTTAATTCAAGTGGGAGATTAATTAATTAGTTGATTTGATTAAAGGAATTATTAATTTGAATTGGGTTTTAATTAAAGTAGTTAATTAAAAGAAGACTTGCAAGACATTGGCTTTTAATTAAAATCCCATAAGGAGTCTTGCAAACCTAGGTCAAGTAGAGACTTATAAGCAGGTGTTTGCAGAAATAAAAATTCCATGTGCTTCTCCATTTCATAAGCAGTTAAACGGAGTTCTAGTAAAAGCACCTTTCAACCTGCTTCTTCAATAATGGCAAACTTGTAATATGGTATAAGCAGATTTTTGGACTCTTTTGTCCTTTAAAATTTATAAATATTCCAATAATACCCTTCAATTATTGGCTAAAGTAAATCTGAAAATGAACATCGATCATTCAACCTAATTTTTACTCTCTCTATTTCTCTCTCTCTCTCCCCCCTCCTATGCGACTTCACTCTCTCCATTCTTGAGCAGCCATTGGTCTTAATAGAGGTAATATAGCATCCATTTTATTTTTCCATCCCTCTTCTATTATCATATTCGAGAACATAAAGAAAAAAGTTAGTTTCTTTGGATGTTTTTAACTTTGTTTTGTTGAAAAATTATAGTTTAGGTGAATATCATTCTCACTATTTTGGAGCAACAGAGGAATTTCTACATGTTTTAGGTAAAAAATTTGAACTTTTTTTATTTTTAATACCCAAGTTCATTATTCATGTAGTTTTTTTTTTATTTTTTTTATTTATTAAATTTTGTCAATAAGATTGTAGTTACATTATAATTTGATAATTCCATCAAAAAGAAAGATTTATGCAATTTTGAAGTGAAAACATATGATGAAATCTAATGGGCATGTTCACTATTTTGAAACTTTAATTATGTTAGTTTTAACTTTATTAATTTGAGTTCAAAACATTATTAAGATGATATTTATGCTAGTTAGACTATTATTTATGGGCATCTCATCTATTTTGAGAATCTATGTATCTTGTCTTTGAGAGTAATAAAATGTTCTTGTATATCTTGAATATGATCCAATATATTTCTTATGCTAAGTTTATGTGACTGACTAATATGTATACTAGTAATCATTATTGAATTTATTGAACTGAACTTTGTTATTGTTATGTATTAGTTTGTAGTAATGGACCCGTACATCAATTCCTTTATGTCACCACATCCCCAAAGTCAATCATATTCTCAAACTCAATCTCAATCTCAGTCCCATTCTATGCCAGAAAATAACAATCCAATGCCCAATCCTATTCTCAATTTCAATTCCAAATCCAATCCTACTAGAATTCAAAGGGGAAGAAATTCAGACCATTTCCTTAAGGCATCATGGGATTCTAGATCATCGGAAATGTTTATCAAGTTATGTGTAGATGAGGTGAACTTAGGAAATCGACCAGGCAGCCACTTTAACAAAATAGGTTGGGATAATCTAGTGAAAAAATTTGCTGCTGCATCAAGTCGCAATTACACTAAGGCGCAATTGAAGAACAAGTGGGATAATTTGAAAAAGGAATGGAGTCAATGGAAAACACTTTTACGTGGTGAAACTGGACTTGGGTGGGATCATGATAAAGGTACAGTTATTGCGGCTGATGAGTGGTGGGCCAGGAAATTACAGGTATCCTCGTATTTTATGTGTCGTTATATAATATGAAAATTGTCTCGATTATTTAATGATTGTCTTATTTTTTGTTTTCAGTCTAATCCGGAAGCTGGTAAATTTAAAGAAAAGGGTCCTTTGTTGCCATACGATCAAGATTTGTTATTCTCCGACGTAATAGCAAACATGTCTAGTGCTTGGACACCTAGTTCAGGAGTGCTACCTCCATGGATGCAAGATCAGCCTGACGAACAGTCCGAGGAGGAACTAGTAGCAAATCATGATATTGGAAGCCAACCTACATCAGATCCTCTAAATTCCACACCCATCGATGGAGGTCATGCTCCCAATACAGAAGGGCGTAGGAGGACTGCCGAAGAATTTTTAGCTCGCATTCAAAAGAAAAAAGCAAGGAAAGTCTCAACCGCTGATAAAATTGCTAAGTGTCTTGAGCGTATGGTGGATACCGTAGAGAATGATGTTTCTTCCTCTCGTGGGTCTTCCGATATCGAAAAATATAGCATTCAGTCATGTCTTGAAGCACTGGATAACTTAGGAATTGATGAGTCTGATGAATTGTGGCTATATTCTACTCGGCTACTCCTTAAACCAGCTATTCGGGAGCTCTTCATTTTAATTAAAACTGATGATAGACGTTTGAGGTGGCTACGTGGTCAGATGGATAGAGATATGCATAAAAAAACAACTCGGACCTCGTCTGCTCAAGCTTCAAGGGGGGATTCTGGAAACTATGACCTCGAATCGTCCGGCTAATGTGATCTTATTTGCATGAATGTTTTGAATTTGATGATTTTTATATTGAATTTTAATGGCTTTTTTGAATAGTTCACTTTATTTTATTCTACTACTTTATTAGTTGCTTTGATTGAAGATGTTAAATTTTGGATTTTCTTAAAACTGTCTTTTGGTTTGATTGTGGGATATGTGCATGCTTTAACCGTGTGATAATCTGTTTTTGTTTTAACCGTGGGAAGATATGTTCATGTTAATGTATATGCTATCTGGTTATGTATGGGATTGATTATTTCTATCTTATACACAGAATGGATGATTCTCATAGTGACTCGGGCTTGGATATTGTTTCTTACTCGACAAGTAGTGGTTGTTTAGATGAATTGAGTAGTGAGGAGGACTCTAATGGTGCGACTTCTAGGAAGAAAAATAACATAAATCTACTGAAATCTATATGTTTTGCTACTGTATCGCATTTTCAAAACTACATGAATAAAACACCAAGTCAGAATAGAGAATATAGTGGTTGGGCTGCTTTGATGTCGATTTTGAATGGTAATCCTCGAAGATGCAAAGAAAATCTGAGAATGAAAATTGATACATTTTTTCAACTTTGTACGTTGCTAGTGGAAGAGTACAACCTAAAACCAATGAGATCTGTCACTATCGAGGAACAAGTAGCTACTTTTATGATGTTGGTAGGGCCAAGAGTAGGGAACAGCAATGTCAAGAAACTTTTCAAAGATCTGGTTTCACGATAAGTAAATCCTTTCACCGGGTATTGGAGGCTTGCATAAGGATGTCGCTTGATTTGGTTGTCCCATTTTCTGATCATTCGGTTACACCTGATTATATCCGTCTAAATGAGAGATATTATCCTCATTTTAAGGTAATATTTAATCTATTTATCCTCTAATTAGTTACTAGACTTATTAACAATTAATCTAAGTTATTCATATTTTGTAGGACTGCATAGGTGCAATAGACGGAACCCACATAAAAGCTCAACTGCCCAAGGAAGCACAAGTTCCTTTTATTGGCAGAAAACAAATGCCAACACAGAATATAATGGTAGCATGTGACTTTGACTTGTGTTTCACATTTGTATTGCCAAGATGGGAGGGGAGTGCTCATGATACTCGAATTTTCTATGATACTATTAGAAACCCAAGAAAAAAGTTTCCCATGCCACCTCAGGGTAAGTGACAAGTACAATCCCTTAGTGAGTAGTTTTGGTAGTTTGTATCAATTTATAAGATTTTTAATTTTGGTATTTGATTTAACCGAATTTCGTCGGGTAAAATTATATCAGTAAATAGGTGATATTTAGGGATTCACAATCAATATGATTTAAAGGGCTCTGTTACTTTATTCCGGATGGATCAATCTCAAGGAAGAAGAAATAGATGGAACAATCAGTAAATTAAAGACAATCAAATGAATATGATAATGTAGCAAAAGCTTTTTTATTGAATAATCTTAGATTACGCTGTTATGCAGGCGTAAGTTGAGTATGTCAAAAAAGTGTTTAATACAATGATTAACTAGGTATTTATATCACATTAAACCTAGTTTTACAAGGAAACATAATCCTAATAGGACTCGGCCCAATTGTCCTTCTCGAGTCCGGATTGTAGTCTGCTTGTTGAGGAGAGTCGTATTCTACCGGGTCGATAAGATGATCCCGAACTGACTCGTCTGGTCGAACCGATCTTTTATCCCTTAGTCGATCCGAACATTTAAAGGGGTGCGAAATAGCCCCCATCAGTACTCCCTCACTTCTTCGAGCGTATATGTAGTAGAAGCTCGTAGAAGTAGATGGTTTCTTACGACTGTTATTTTCTATGAGTCGTGCCTCGTTAAAAACCTTACTTAAGAAAAAACCCTGTGGGAAAAAATCCTAAGTAAGAAAAAGAGTGCTACGCATCACAGATAGTCGTTTTCTCTTTCCAATTATGAACCGCTATGCGTCCCTTTGGGGAGGCTCTTTATCTTTTTCCGTTTTCGGCGGGAATATGATTAGTTGTGAAGAGTTCGAAACGTCTTTTCACTTCTCCGTATAAATAGGTGACTATTGAGTTTGTCATTTTTACTTTATACTTCCTTTCACTTTTCAGTCATTTTCTTGCATAGTCGTTCAAGTTTTCCTTTTATCGACTTATATCCTCCGAGGATCCAAAAAAAAAATGGCTTCTATAAGAAAAACTTCTTCCTCCTTTAGGGAGAATGTCACTCCCATTATCGAGGAAGGGTTGCATTCTAATCCTTCGAGCGAGCAAATGGGAGTTTCGGAATTCATTGTTCCTGCTGAGGATACCTTTAAGGTACAAATTCTTTCTGATATGGACGTCGTTGCCCGAGCCAAGAAAGGCAAAGGCACTGCTCCTCAAATTTCTGAACCGATTGAGGATCTAGCTTGTGCTTACACTGTGGATACTTTCTCTGAGGTTGTGAACAATTATGCCAAATATTTCCCGGAGGGTTCCGAGATAGTTCTCCCTTCTCCTTCTGATAGGGTTACATCGTCGCCGGAAGGATGTCGAGCCTTTTACACGGCCCACATTAATAGTGGTCTGCGTCTTCCGTTGTCTGCCCTCTTTCTTGATATTTTAAAAATATTCAGTGTGTCCTTGACTCAATTAGTCCTTAATTTCGTGGCCTTCGTGGTTTGTTTTTCTGTTTTAATGATAGCGAAAGGATTCCAACCCTCCTTTCGTAATTTTACGCAATTGTTTCGCTTTAACATTTCTAGTTCCTCCAATCGCGGATATTTCTTCGCTAGCCAGAAGCCTAGTCGCACCATCTTTGACTCCCCAGTTTCTAGCAACCCTTCTTGGAAATCCCATTTTTTCTTTGTTCGTCCACCATCTGATCTTCATTTGGCGGATGGCTCGACTACGCCCTTTTCATGGAATCATGACTCCAAGTGGGTTTATGGAGGTCGTCTGCCGACCGGTGAACTTATTCCTGACGACCCTCAGTTTATTGGTGAAATCCAGGCTATGCGTGCCAACAAATATCAGAGTGCTCTTCTTATTGGAGAAGTTTTCCTTCGCAAAGCGGGATTGAGTACTCACGGTTTTCCAATTACTTCGTCATCTGAATCACTCGGTAAGCATTTATTTCAGCATAACGTTGTGATGATCTCTTTTCTGCAGAGGGTTTGACTTTGACCGTGTTTCTTTTTCAGCTCATATGGTAGAAAATTCCCGACATTCTTCGAAGGGAAAAATGGTGTTGTCTAAATCCACCAAAACCATAGAGAATGGTCCTATCGAGCAGAGAGCGTCTCGGAAGAGAAAATTGGAGTTGAGTCATGACTCTGAGGAGAATAGAGAGGAATCTCCAGATTCTTCTCAAGAATCTCCTATTCGTCAGGGGACGGGATCCGGTTATCTCCCTCTCCAGCTTAGGACATCTTTGGGTATACGAGAATGTCACAGCTGGTCGATGCCTCATCCTAATGACAATCCAGTGGGGAGAAAGAAAAGTTATTATGGTCGTTCTGGTAACGACTTGTCTCTAGTCGGCGAGAATCATCCGAAACCTACTTTGGTCAAGATGATCGAAGATCATTTAGAGGGAAAAAGAGCCGCTGGCTATCTTGAGAATGATTCTTTAGTTCACGATGAGAGCGAAAATGCAGTAGATAAGGTCACTCGTGTTCTTTTGTCCGGCGTTTTTACTCGTGACATGAATAAGCTTCTTCGGAAGGATCCTTTGGAGAAATTTCAGCGAGTTTCTCTTTATGCCGAAAAGGTGATTTGTGCTTATAGGGTAATTTTCTTCGTGGATTCCTTTAGTTTGTTAATTCATTTCTTTTTATTCCTTTTCTTTTTCTCAGACTAAGACTTTTTTGGCATCATATGCCTACGAAACTGCTCTCTGGAGACAACAATGTGAGTTTCTGGAGGAGAAATATAAAACTTTACTTCATTAGTCTTCGGATTCAGAGGTTGGTCCCTCAACAACTTCTTCCGTTCCGGTCGTAGAGACTCGTGCTACGGGGAGTGATGACCAGGAGATTGTAGACAGGGTTCTGGAGACTTCCCGTGCTCAAGAACAAGCCAATCAATTTGCTAAAAAGTTAGAGGAGTTCCAATTTCAGAGTACTGCTCGAATTAGTGAGTTGGAATCTCAAGTATCAAGTCTTCAAGCTTCTCTAGAGGTGTATGAGAGGGACATTCCTCTTAGTGGACTCAGGGATCGTTATGGTCGGAATCCTGATGAGAAAGTAATTCGTGAATTCCTCAGCTTTCATACAGCGTTGGTATATCAGATGGTCGGTCCGCTCTTAGAAAGTACGTTCAAGAAGGCGATTCATCAGTTGGTCGCTTTTGAAATGATAGATGATCGTCGAAAGGAATATTTTAAAGCGGCGCACATTCGGTTGAACCGTTATGGCAAAGTATATTCTCCTTCCGAGCTTCCGGACATCGTTTATCAAAATTTTCCTTTGGCTCATCTCGTTACAGAGTTTGGAAAACCATTGCCGATTCCTCCTTCGGATATTAACGACGAGGTCGATAATAATTTTATCGATCCAGAGGAAGAAGAAGAAGATATTGACACAGCAGAAGGAGGAGACGTCGGTAGCGAGCAGAAAATTCCGGATAGCGACCAAGCTGTATGATATATTTTGATCTTGTGAAATAACCTTTGTAACTGCTTACTATAAGTCTAACTGTAATATTACTTTTTTATCCCTTTGTAAGATAAACGTTTTGTATTCTGACAGTCACGTCATTTCGTGTTCTCTGTAATAATTCAGGCAAGTCATTAACTTTGCCGTAATCATTATGCATATGTCGTTTCAATTTCTAGTGTTTATTCCAAGGCTGGTTTCTGTATTTCGCGCCCTTTTCTTTGGGTCTATCGCGTCTTTTCGTATAGTATAAATATAAAAAGTAAAAACTTGACTCGCTATTTACCGCTTTACTTATTTCTCTAGTAGAATACTCTTTCTTCAGCAGGTCGATAAGCTTTCTCGATATTTTAATTTTATTTTTTGAATTCCGATCATGAGTAATCTTTTTGGTAAATCATCGAAGCGTCCTTCTCGCGAGAGCGCTAGGAATACTAGACCGAAAAAGTCTCGAACAGAGGGGCCCTCGATAGAACCTCCTCGTTCATCTTCCATTACTAGGTCGGTGATCGATACTCTTGTTGTTCCTTCTGAACCTTTTTCTGTAGTCAGTTCGTCTTTCACACAACCAAACTTTTCCTCCTCCGGTGAGGCAGAAAGGAGGTCTTCCCCTGGTCGGGTGGCCTTTGGCGATTCATCATTTATGGAGCAAGCTTTCGACGTACCGTTTTCTTCAGGCACTTCTGCTTTTGAACATGGCACATACGAACATGTTTCTGTTAATTCCCTTCCTTTTTCTACTTCTGCTGCCCCGGTTGTCAGCGGAGGCCAAGTTGGTGTTGTCTCGGAGGTGATTAATGAGGGTTCCTTCGTAAATCCCTCCGCAACACAATCTATTTCTCATGATTTCCCTGATTACTTGTTTAACGATACTACTGTGATGACTACTTCTTTGAATCTGGCGGGCCGTCCGGAGGTCGGACTGCATCAAGGTCCGGTCGGTTAGGTTTTAACACCAAAAGCCTTTTAATCGTTACGAATAGATCGAGGAGTGTTTACTGAGCGGATCAATGTATACTCGACTCGTTTTCATTTAGACTTAGGTTTTAACACCAAAACCCTTTTAATCATTATGAATAGATCGAGGAGTGTTTATTGAGCGGATCAATGTATACTCGACTCGTTTTCATTTAGACTTAGGTTTTAACACCAAAAGCCTTTTAATCGTTATGAATAGATCGAGGAGTGTTTATTGAGCGGATCAATGTATACTCGATTCGTTTTCATTTAGACTTAGGTTTTAACACCAAAAGCCTTTTAATCGTTATGAATAGATCGAGGAGTGTTCATTGAGCGGATCAATGTATACTCGACTCGTTGTATCTAGATCTCAACCAATACGATTGTAGAATTCCGAGGAGTGTTTCACCGAATCAATCGATTTATACTCTATCTTGATTTAATATTTAAAATTTCTAACATGTATATTAAAAATCGAATCGTAGGCTAAGGCCTTTATTACAATGAATAAAGCTTAAAAAAAATAATAAAACAGCATGATCTACTATAATTTATTTACCATAGTATTTTCTAAGGTTGACTGCATTCTAGGTCCTTGGTAAGGCTGTTCCGTCCAAATGTGCAATTTTGTATGAGCCTTTCTTTCCTACACCAATGACAACGTATGGTCCATCCCAATTTTGTTGTAACTTTCCCACATGTTTGGATACTTCTACCTTTTTCAAGACCAGGTCCCCTTCTTTGAAGGTTCGGATGTGTACCTTTTGATTATACTCCCTTTCCATATTTGCTTTTGTGACTTGCAAACGTACACCCGCTTTTTCTCTTAAAGATTCTGTTAAATCAATATCATTTTCTCTTGTTTTCTCATTTTCCTGGTCGTTATACATTTCAATTCTAGGGGTCGGAATTAGTGTTTCGACTGGAATAACAACTTCCGATCCATAGAGTAAACTGAATGGGGTCTCCCCGGTTGAGCTTCTGACCGTTGTTCGATTAGCCCATATTACCCCTGGGAGTTCATCTAGCCATTTTCCTTTGGCTGCCCCTAATCTTTTCTCCAGAGATTTTATTATTTCGCGGTTAGCTACCTCAGTCTGTCCATTCGCTCTAGGATGCCCAACTGAAGTGAAATTTTGCTGAATTCCTAGCTTTGCACACCATTTCATTACCTGTTTTCCCGCAAATTGGGTTCCGTTGTCTGAGATCAGAATCCTTGGGAGGCCAAATCGACATACTATAAATTTCCATAAGAAATTGATCACTTGGAATTGAGTTATTCGGGCAAGGGCGATGCATTCTATCC
This sequence comes from Penstemon eatonii, assembly GCA_038501285.1. NCBI lineage: Eukaryota > Viridiplantae > Streptophyta > Magnoliopsida > Lamiales > Plantaginaceae > Penstemon > Penstemon eatonii. The sequence continues at coordinate 31,548,108 of CM076710.1, read as the reverse complement.
ATTTGCTGAAGTATTCAACAGCGACCAAAACATATGCTTTCTTGGATCTAGCTGCCGGGTAAGGTCCCGCGATGTCCATTCCCCATTGATCGAACGACCAACATACTGGTATTGGGTGTATGTTTTCGGCTGGTTGATGACATATATTAGCATGGACTTGGCAATGATGACACTTTTGGACATATTGTATGGTATCATTGTTGAGGGTAGGCCAATAATAACATGTTCGAAGGCATTTTAAAGCCAAGGCCCTCGCTCCGTTGTGATTCCCTGCATCTCCCTCGTGTACCTCCCGGAGGATATCGTTGGATTAAGATTCGGAGATGCATCTAAGAAGGATTCCCGATATTGATCTTCGGTAAAGTTTTCCTTCTATTAATGTATACTTCAGAGCTCGGTATTTTATTTTTCGGGCTTCGTTTTGGTCCAATGGCATTTTTCCTTCTCGGAGATACTCTATCATTGGGGTCATCCAGTTTGCTTCGGTTTCTTCAATTTCCATAATTTTTGCGACCGGTGTCTCATCGATATCGATTGCAAACATATTTGAGATTAGCTAATGGATCACCCTTTCGGTTTTTCCGTCCTGGGAACCTGTGAACCTAGATAGCTGATCGGCCCATTTATTTTCCTCGCGCGGAATGTTCTGTATACCAAAACTTTCGAAATTTTCAGCCAATTTTTTTACTTTGGCAAGGTATTTTATCATATTAAATTCCTTAGCCTCGTAAAGACCTTCTATCTGTCTCTGTACTAACTCTGAATCGGTTAATACTTTAAGGTTTTGTATCTTGGCCTTAATCGCCATTTCCATTCCTGCGATCAGTGCTTCATATTCCGCTTCGTTGTTAGTCACGACGAAGTCTAGTGTTATTGCGTAATTGATATCCTCCTTGTTTGGCCCGGTAAAATTGATTCCGACACCTCCTCCCTCTCGACATAAAGCACCATCGACGTGCATTAACCAGGTTTGATTTTCTACGATCAGGATGTCATTGGCATGGCTGGTTGATTCAGGATGTTCAACTGACTGACTCGGGGTTTCTAATAGAAAATCGGCTAAGACTTGGGCTTTAATTGCAATTCTAGGTTTGTAATCGATATCGAACTGACCGAGTTCGATCGCCCATTTGATCAGTCTTCCAGAGGCTTCTGGTTTTGCTAAGACCAGTCTTAATGGTTGGTTGGTCAATACCACAACTTTATAGGTTAGAAAGTAGGGTCGGAGTTTTCTTGCTGCCACTACCAAGGCCAAGGTGAATTTCTCTATTTCCAAGTAGTTTTTCTCGGCCTCCTGCAGTAGTTTACTTAAGTAATAAACAGGCTTGTGTTCCAGGCCATCCACTTTAACTAATACCGAACTGATGGCCACTTCGGAGATCGATATGTATAAATATAATGGTTTTCCTTCGGTTGGTTTGGCCAATAGCGGGGATTTCGTTAGGTATTCTTTTAATAGATCAATGTCCTGGTCACAATCTTCGGTCCAAGCAAAGTTTTTCGCTTTTCGAAGGGTTTGGAAAAACGACAAACTTTTGTCAGCCGATTTGGATATGAATCTGTTTAATGCCACGATTTTACCTACCAAGCTCTGTACTTGAGAGATCGTCTTTGGAGGCTTCATTTCAGTTATGGCTCGAATTTTTTCTGGGTTGGCCTCGATTCCCCGTTGATGTACCAGATATCCCAAAAATTTTCCAGATTTAACCCCGAAAGTGCATTTTGCTAGATAAATGTGAAAACCGAGGCAAAATAGCTTGAAGGTTGTGAGGTGCCACAATTGGTAAAAGTATACCTACCTGGAGAATTAATTGTATGGCCACAAGTCGTGGGTGCAATTAATTGCTGCTGGGACGTCAAGACCTGCTAGGAATTGAAATTCCTGAGCAATCAAAGGGGTGATTGTTTCGATAAAATAGTGGGAGAGCTTTTTCGAAAACAAGTCCAAAATTCGATAATTATAAGTATTAGACATAAGATCAGTTAGCTAAACGTTGTCTTCTTTCCATTTGTAGATATTAAGTACGATGTCTAAAAATCCATTACCTGTTATCCTCGACGCAAACAAGTTGAATGGCTCAAACTTTGTCGACTGGCTGAGAAATCTCAGAATTGTCCTCGACTCCGAGCGATGAACCTATGTGCTCGACACACCTATGCCTGCTGCACCCGCAGCACGAGCTAGTGAGGAACAACGAACCGCCCATGCTAAAAGGGTTGATGATGATCTTCAGGTTCGCTGCCTCATGCTAGCCTCGATGTCGAATGAACTGCAGAAACAGCTGATGGGATAGTGCCCTGCAAGCTAATACATTTAGCTTGTACTGGAACTATCATTATCTTTCTTTAGTATAAATGACTTAGTACGCATGTTTATTTATATGTGTATAAGGATAAACAATGGCCAACTTCATCTCTCGCGAATACATTTAAGCGATTGGATGAAATCCTTAGATTACATTTGACTATGGGACGATTCACTTCAGTACTGAGTGCAATCATGAAACAGTCTCTAAGGTCGTAATCTTAAAACTGTTCCAAGTCATAGATTCCGAACGAGAAGGGGTATCGTAGGAATCGTCAAGACTTGTACAAGTATGCATGATTCACATGGAGTGAATTTGTAGCGTTTCATGAGCAAGGCATTTGAGGCCAGTGCATAAGAGTATGTGGTTCAATGGAGGATTGAACGCATCGAACGACCCGAACAGGGAAACCCATTGTGGAAGCACATGATGCATATCGGTGATGGGATGTTTCTCAAGGATTATAATAGTGTACGATTTAATCCTTTGACTTGAGGTGCTAGGGCGAATTCGGTGCATGAAAGTGCGTACTTAGATCTAGGTATAGGTCACTTAGCTTGATCATAACATGCCTAGGTTGGGTGCGTACAGACATGTACGCGAGTGGTTAGTGCCAATATGGAATCTATTGACTCATCGTAATGGATGAGAGAATTTCCTATACGATTCTTAGTTAATATATCCAAGGAATCTACGGCCGTAGTCGGTGATGGATTTGGAAAGGGGTTTTCCAAATTTAGCAGTCACACTGGAATATTATCCTGAATTAGAAAGTATAGTTATCGAGACAAATTTAGAGGTGCCGATCAATTCACACACCCTAAGTCTTGATCGGGAATATTAGTCGATAGAAGGACCGTATGTACATGGCAGTTATAAGAGAGACGAGGTTCACAAATATCAATTCACCTGAAGTAGGGCTTCATGGGCTTGTGGCTAGACACCGACCATGAAGTGTAGGTACTCCTGAGTTAATAGAGGATTTGATTCTAGGAGTGGTCAATTAAAGGTTGTTTAATTGACCTTAGCAATTTATTGTTCATAAATTAAATCACGAGGAATTCGTGGATCTGCTGCCAATTGATGGTGAACCCAGAGGGTCACAAACAATACAATTGGACGGTGACTGTTATAAAGGATACAATAGGAATTAATTGATTTAAAGATAATTAAATCAATTAAAGTATTAATTCAAGTGGGAGATTAATTAATTAAGTTGCTAATTAATTATATAAAAGAAATATTGATTTAATAAAATGGATTGAGCATTTAATTAAAGTAGTTAATTAAAATAAAGGCTTGCAAGACATGGGCCTTTAATTAAAAGTCCATAAAGAGTCTTGCAAACCTAGGTCAAGTAGAGGCTTATAAATAGAGTTCTATTAGAGCTCAAAGTGAATAACACCCCAAGCACAAAAACCCTAGCCTCTCTTGCACCTAGCCGCCGCCCCAAACCCTAGCGCCGCCACGTATAGCCGCCGCCTCCTTGTAGCTGTTAGCTGCTATACCGCAGCCGCACCTCCTCCCTTGTTCCACCGTGCTGGATCTTGCCCTGCCAAGTAGATCTGCACAGTCCTGCATTAACAAATCTCCTATATCCAGTTCTGAGCCTAAGATTAGGAGGTGTTACCAGAATCCAGTTGGTGTGGACTAAACTCTGGAGGTGAGACATTTGGATCACTCCTGTGAACCAGAATCAGAATCCGAGTCGGAGGTTGCCACCACCTTGCCTGTGGTGAGGTAAAATCGAAAACCCCCTTGTTTAATACATTGTGTGTTTTTGTTTCATGCTTTCGTATACATAATATGGAGATCTAATATATGGGACCCTAAACATACCCAACAGTGGTTTCAGAGCCAACTCCATCATTATTATACGAAAAGCCTGAACATAATGTGTGTTCACCGTATATGTTTATTTATTTGTATGATAACACGTGATAATTATGTTCTGTAAATTGATTCTTGCTTGTTGTGACTGGATCTATGATTGGGTGAAACTGCTTTTTCAGATCTGTGGCGAATTTATAGTTTTTAAAAACTTCAAGACTTTTTAGTGCAAAAATCGAGATTAGGGTTTTTAAAGGGCTGAAAATTCGAAATTTTTGGATCTGGAAATTTCAAAATTTCTGGACCATTTTGCAAATCCGATCGCACGGTTTTTGGAGTCATTTTGTAATTTCCAAAAGTTTGGGGACTATTTTGTAATTACCGAAACTTCAAGGGTCTGTTTGAAAAATCAAAAATTTTCAGAATTCAAAATTTTATTTTCTGGTCTGCTGCCCGAATCTGTTTTTGGGTGTTTTTGTAACTTTTCAAAAGTTTTGGGGTCAAAGTGCAATTTTTGAAAGTTGAGGGGCGAAAATGCAATTTTCAAGAGTTGAAAAACAGAATCTGAATTAGAGCAGAAAATTTATTTTTGTTTACCCGAAAATTTATTTTGTCATAATTAGTAGTGACTAAAAAGTAAGAATCATAGGAAGTTAGTTTTGAAAGGATGTTTTAAAATTAAGAAAGAAATAGGTAAAAGTTGTTTGCATGTTTCTTGCTCTACGTGAACTGTTTACGTGGTTTTCGATCGAGCCGAGCCTTGACCTTAGGTTAGATGTGATTGGTTTAACTTAATGTTTGGTTTTTATCAGGCATGCGAGCCTTTTATAATTTTTGGGCCACTTTGAGTCTTTGTAATAGAATAGGGCTTTTACTGTTTTATTAGTTTAGAATGGAGGCCCGATTACAAGCTAGGTGGGAGCCCAAGAAGATATGAAGGCCATGTATGCATGGTACATTGTGTAATAGCATAGGCCTGTTTGAGAACCCTTTAGATTGACCAATAGGGCCAACATCATTGGCTCGATGATGGCCCACATAGGAGGCTCCCGATCGAAAACATATTGTGGTAGAAATGCATGCTAGGTTTATTTATTTATGATTTATTTATTTATTGCTTCTTTTATTTGGCTTGTATGGTATTACGCGCTAGAATATTAGATCGTAAATAAGATAATTCATGATCGAAGCGGTGAGATCTCGAGAGAGTTTGCCTTAAACTTTCAAACCAGTAAATCCCCTCTTGAATTAAATATTAAGTCATATTGGAATAAAATAAAATGAAGTATTTATATAAATCCAAGCCTTCCATCAATTTGTTGTCTACTTATCGATAGAGGTGATCCAGAGTCTGGCACCCGAGTCGAAGAAAGGGACAATACGCGAAATTCCTTGACTCCTGTTTTTAACTAAACACGACAAGGGTGAGGACTGGTCGGGATGTGAAGATCGACCGATAACTAGTTACGGAGAATTCACGACCGGGCCCGTTGCTCATCATGATTGATGTGTTAGACTTAACGATTAGTAACACTTATGATGTAGCAGTGCTAGATAAGTGCGAAAACCGAGGCAAAATAGCTTGAAGGTTGTGGAGTGACACAATTGGCAATAAGTATGCCTACCTTGCATGGCCATGAGTCGTGGGTGCAATTAATTGCCGCTGGGACGTCAAGACCTACTAGGAAATTGAATTTCCCGAACAATTGAAGGGGTAATTGTTTCGATAAAATAGTGGGAGAACTTCTACAATAGAAAGTCCAACCTTTTGTAGATTATAAGTATTATTCATTAACTAGTCCACTAAATGTTTGTCTTCTCTTTAGATATTGAGAAATTTGTAATTATCCATTTTAGTATTTATCCTCGACTAATAAAATAACTGGATCAAAATATCGACTAGGCAAAAACTTGAGAATTGTCTTAAATTCCAGAAGTGGGAATGATGTTCTTAAACGACGAGCCTATGCCTTATGCGCTTCTGAGATAAGTCAAAAAGAGAAACAAATCACCCGTAGAATATGGGAATATTAATGATCGTTTCCTCCTATAAAGATGAATCTCAAAAATAAAACGAATCACCTATAAAGTATGGGAATCTTAATGATCGTTTTCTCAAATAAGCATCAAGATTGATCGAGCTATGGAAGCAACACGAGGAGCATGTACGAAGCTTCTAAAACAAACCTCCACCTCAAAAGGCTTGTTTTGAGGAGTAGTTTCGAATCGATTTGATTCGAGACTTCTAAATAATTGTTTCAAAACTCGAGAATAAATGAAGGAACTAGTGTCAAGGATCACTGTCTTTGTTTTATCAATCTAGTTGAAAACTGGATCAATTAAACGTAGGCCTGCAAGTGATCTTGACATTAACTTCCTCCTAAATTCTCCTCCTGCTCATTCAAATAACTCTTGAAATACACTGATCTTATTTGATAAGTTGATCACATTTCATGAATCAACCAAAGTACTGGTTAAAGGCAAATAGGATAAACCTGTCATGATCGTCTACACTTCATGGACTGCGAATTCAAAGAAGAGTAAAATGAAGAAGAATTTATTCTCTTCTAAATTCGACCATAAAGGTAGTTAAAAGAACGCAAGTAGCCTAAAAGCCGAATTATCCCACTGCATCCAAGAAAGGCACTGATATGTTTAATTGATTAGATGATCTAATTAATTAAGCAACGTTTCAATTAAAGGGTTAATTGAAAAGGAAAAGGAAGCAATTAAAAAGGTTAATTGAAAGGAAGTAAATTAATTGAATTAAACCATTAAAAATGTGTGAAGTTCAAATTAATACAAAGATAATAGTCCATAACTTTGGTACGCTAGACTTGGACACATCTCCAAGAGTAGAATTCAAAAGTTGGTTTCACCTAAGCTTCTTGAAAAATAGAACTTGGATGAACTTCCAACCTGCGAATCATGTCTCAAAGGAGATATGACCAGATCTCTCGTCACAGGGAATCCAGAGCAAACCAAACAAAATCTGGATTTAATCCATGAATATGGATCACTAAAAGTTACCGTGAGAGGAGATTACTCATACTTCGTACATTTTGCTAATGACCTTGGTCGTTAGTGGAAAATGAATCTAGTGAGATACAAATCCGAAAAACCTTTGAAAATTTTCAAGGTATTTCAATACGAAGTAGAGAATCAACAAAGACATAGTATTATTCGATCTAATCGAGATAGCAAATACTTGTCAAGGATTCCTCAATTATCTCAATGAGAATGGGGTTCTCATACAACAAACTCCTCCTAAGATGCCTCAACTTATTGAAATGTCTAAAGAGATGGATTCTAACATTGTTTAACATTGTTCGATCCATATTGAGATTTGTTAAGCTTCCTTATGCATTCTAGGGGTTAGTCATCCTGACTGCATCGAAGATACTGAGCAAAGTACCTTCAAAGTTAGTGCCTACAAAGCTTTACCAATAAAGGTATGGCAACATACCTCTATACTCTTACTTCTGAGTATGGAGATCTCCTGCCGATGGTAGAAACGAGAAAGGAGATAAATTGGCTAGTAGATCCAATTTGTATATAATTGTGGGGTATCCAACGAAATCCATTGGATACCTGTTCCACGACAATGAGAAACAATCGTTTCTTCTGAATACCCGTTCCTCTGTTGATGAATTTCTCGTCATAGGAAATGGAAACGTCATGGAACTACTAGTACACCTACTTTTCAAAGGTCTGATCGAATTCAGAAGGAGCCAGAGCGATTTGGTTTCATTCACGAAAACGAGAGAGTGGAAAGTGATCCAAGGACCTATCAAGAAGCGATGTCAGACATAGATTCGGATGCGTGGCTCGAAGCCATGCAACCCGAAATGGATCCCATCCATTCCAACAAGGTATAAACCTTGATTGATCAACCGGAGAGATTTATCCCTATAAGTTGGTTATAAGTTGTAAGTGGATCTTCAAACTTGGAATGAATGGAGAGGTGTTGCCTCTAAGAATTGACTAGTGGTAAAAAGGCTATTCACAATGTTCTGGAACAGACTTTGATGAAACCTTTTCTCCATTAGCAATGTCTGAATCCATTCAGATTCACATTTGTTCTGATGAGATAGTAAAGACATTTGACTTCATCAAAACGAGTATGAACCATGAGTGTACAAAAGGATTAGTGGGAGCGCGATGAAGCTCATATTTTATATGTCGATAATGTTCTAGTTATCTGGTATGATATCGGAATGTTATCACAGACGAAAGAATGGTTGTCCATGCAATTCTCCATGAAAGATTTAGGAGAAGCATCTTGCGTATTGGGATACGTCTCTATAGAAGTAGATCAGAAAAGATGCTGACACTCTCTAAATCTAAGTACATAGAATCAATACTGAAAATATTCAGTATGAAGAATCCAAGAAAGGATTGATTCCAGTGAGACATTGTATCCCTTGTTCCAAAATCGATGTGCCCTACATCAAATGAGAATAAATGAGAATGTCCTAAATACCTTACAAAAGGTTGCATGTGGCATGCTTTACTATGTACTAGACCAGATGTAGAACTTGCTCAAGTATCGCGAGCAATTGCTAGTCAAAATCAAGTGAAGAAGTACTGGACCACCGTAACAGATATCCTTAAGCTCTTGACAAAGACTAAGAATTTGATCTTGGTCTACGGTGGTAGTGGAAAATTAAAGTTCGAAGGATTTACTGATTCGAATTTTCAGTCTGATGTGGATAAATTAGATACATCCATTTTTGGGTACATATCCTGCCTCAATGTGGTAACGGTAAATTTGAAAAGGTTCCAAACAAATCACCATAACCATTTAAACCAATGATATAAAACTTCATCCTTCGGTTGGATGTAGTGCCTAGCATTGCGAAGCTCATGATTATCTTCCATGATAACATTGGAGCTATTGCTAAAGCAAAGCATTCGAGATCTCACCAGAAATCTAAACACAATTGAAAGAAAAGTACCATTTTATTAGAAAAATCATTGGTAGAGTTAACGCGCATAATGGATCGCATCAACTCAGAAGACAACTTAGCGGATCCACTAAAAGGAGGCTATATCATGAAATGAGTTCGAAGAACATCTTTAAAAAGATGGGTCCTAGAAACGTTTGTGATTGGCTTTAGGGCAAGTGGGAGATTGATGGGATAGTGCCCTGCAAGCCAATACATTTAGCTTGTACTGGAACTATCATTATCTTTCTTTAGTATAAATGACTTAGTACGCATGTTTATTTATATGTGTATAAGGATAAACAATGGCCAACTTCATCACTCGCGAATACATTTAAGCGATTCGATGAAATCCTTAGATTACATTTGACTATGGGACGATTCACTTCAGTACTGAGTGCAATAATGAAACAGTCTCTAAGGTCGTAATCTTAAAATTGTTCATAGTCATAGATTCCGAACGAGAAGTGGTATCGTAGGAATCGTCAAGACTTGTACAAGTATGCATGATTCACATGGTGTGAATTTGTAGCGTTTCATGAGCAAGGCAATTGAGGCCAGTGCATATGAGTAGGTGGTTCAATGGAGGATTGAACGCATCGAACGACCCGAACAGAGAAACCCATTGTGGAAGTGCATTACGCATATCGGTGATGGGATGTTTCTCAAGGATTATAATAGTGTACGATTTAGTCCTTTGACTTGAGGTGCTAGGGCGAATTCGGTGCATGAAAGTGCGTACATAGATCTAGGTATAGGTCACTTAGCTTGATCATAACATGCCTAGGTTGGGTGCGTACAGACATGTACGCGAGTGGTTAGTGCCAATATGGAATCTATTGACTCATCGTAATGAATGAGAGAATTTCCTATACGATTCTTAGATAATATATCCAATGAATCTACGGCCGTAGTCAGTGACGGATTTGGAAAAGGATTTTCCAAATTTAGCAGTCACACTGGAATATTATCCTGAATTAGAAAGTATAGTTATCGAGACAAATTTGGAGGTGCCGATCAATTCACACACCCTAAGTCTTGATCGGGAATATTAGTCGATAGAAGGAACGTATGTACATGGCAGTTATAAGAGAGACGAGGTTCATATATATCAATTCACCTGAAGTTGGGCTTCATGGGCTTGTGGCTAGACATCGACCATGAAGTGTGGGTACTCCTGAGTTAGTAAGGATTTGATTCTAGGAGTGGTCAATTAAAAGTTGTTTAATTGACCGGAGCAATTTATTGTTCATAAATTAAATAACGAGGAATTTGTGGGCCTGCTGCCAATTGATGGTGAACCCAGAGGGTCACACACAATACAATTCGACGGTGACTGTTATAAAGGATACAAAAGGAATTAATTGATTTAAAGGTAATTAAATCAATTAAATGAATTAAAGTATTAATTCAAGTGAGAGATTAATTAATTAGTTCATTTAATTAATTAATTAATTAATTAAGTTGCTAATTAATTATATAAAAGAAATATTGATTAATTAAAATGGATTGGGCATTTAATTAAAGTAGTTAATTAAAAGAAAGGCTTGCAAGACATGGGCCTTTAATTAAAAGTCGATAAAGAGTCTTGCAAACCTAGGTCAAGTAGAGGCTTATAAATAGAGTTCTATTTGAGCTCAAAGTGAATAACACCCTAAGCACAAAAACCCTAGCCTCTCTTGCACCTAGCCGTCGCCCCAAACCCTAGCGCCGCCGCGTATAGCCACCGCCTCCTTGTAGCCGTGAGCAGCTATACCGCCGCCGCACTCCTCCCTTGTTCCACCGTGCTGGATCTTGCCCTGCCAAGTAGATCTGCACAGTCATGCATTAACAAATCTCCTATATCCAGTTCTGAGCCTAAGATTAGGAGGTGTTACCAGAATCCAGTTGGTGTGGACTAAACTCTGGAGGTGAGACATTTGGATCACTCCTGTGAACCAGAATCAGAATCAGAGTCGGAGGTTGCCACCACCTTGCCTGTGGTGAGGTAAAATCGAAAAACCCATTGTTTAATACATTGTGTGTTTTTGTTTCATGCTTTCGTATACATAATATGGAGATCTAATATTTGGGACCTTGGGTGCTTCGAATTTTTTTAAAATTCTGCACTGTAAGTTGTTCTAACAATCGATGCAACCCCAAAAATACCCAACAACAGCACGCTGAAATACCGCTTGCTAGAGATATACTTCTCCATCTCCAGCAGATGTTTGGAGAGAGGTCTCGCACCGAAAGGTTTGCGACCACTAAGGAGCTGTTTTATCTCAAAATGGCTGAAGGAAGCAGTGTCAAGGATCACTGTCTGCGTTTCATCAACCTGGTTGAAAAACTAGGGCGATTGGACGTGGATTTGCACGCTGATCTTAGCACTGACCTCCTCCTCCATACGCTGCCCCGTTCTTTTGACCAGTTCGTGTTGAATTTCAACATGGAGGATAGAACCCTCGCTCTTCACGAACTGACCAATTTGTTTGTAACGGCAGAATCGACTCTCAAGAAAGAGAAGCCGGTAATGATTGCACACCAATCGAAGGCTGCAAAGCCCAAGAGAGGTAAGAAGAAGAATAAGGTGTTTTCTTCGAAGGCAGTCACAAAGGTGGTTGAAAAGAAGCACAAAAGCCCAGAAGACGAATGCTTCCACTGCAAGAAAGCAGGGCACTGGAAAAGGAATTGCCAAGACTACCTAAAGATGAAACTGGTAGCCAAAGGTATTTTCTTGGTTGAAGTTAATATTTCTATTAACTGTGCATCGTGGGTGTTAGAAACCGCAGCAGGTTCTCATATCTGCAATGATTTGCAGGTGATGGGAGCAGTAAGATACCTGAAGCCCCGAGATAGAATCCTGCGCTTTGGAAACGGAGCTAGGATCGTCGCTGAGGCTATAGGAGACGTGGAATTAGTTTTAGGGGATTTCACTTTAGTTCTGAGAGACTGTTTGTACGTACCCACAATAATTAAGAACATCATTTCTATTCCGATGTTAGATATTGATGGTTTTAATTTTTCCATTGAAAATTGAGCTTTTTGCATATTTAAAGGTGGTACTTTGATAGATGGTCTGTATTCTCTAGAACCTATAAATTCCGACGTCATGCACTGATGAAGGGTATTTTGGGAGTCTACCTTTGGAATCCCAAGTAAGGTCGAGTGTCGTCAATCTCCGATCATTCAGAAGCGAAACCGAGCTCGGGTCACTGATATTCCGATATAACCTTTTATAAATAGAGTTTATGACCTATGATTACTGTTGGGCCGACCATTGGCCCAGGCCTAGGAACTCTGTAATATATGCGTACGGACAGTCCAGGAAACTCATTTTCCTCAGCTATAAATACTGCAGACATTAATGAAGGACACACGCTTTCCCAGGTGCACTCCATTCGAAGCAGCTGCTCGGAAAGATAGTTTAGGCCATTTTATATGTATTTCACACTCTAGCTTGTACGGCATCCTATAATGCTCGAATAGGACCCCCGATACTTGTTATCTGTACACCTTCGATTGCAATATACTTTATTGATCTACTCTTCATTTAGTTCTGTTTGTGTTTGCATCGTTCATACTTTAGCATCGATCATACCACGAAACCGTGCTAGATCAATTGGCGCCCACCGTGGGGCCTTATTTGGGTGTTAGATCGAAAAATGCCTACTACGAGGAGGAATACATATGTTCGAGGAGAGCCTTCCCATGCAGTCGGAGCACAAAACTCAGTTACCAATGAGCCCGATAATCTATCCAGAGCGGCTCAACAAACAGAAGTTCCACGGATCCTTCCCCAGGACAATGCTCCGACCCACACGGCCCTTGCCGATCTGAGGTCGAAAATGGCATCGTATGATGCTCCAGATTATCATTATAATGAATTTATGTGATCATTCCAAGGGATTCCTACTGAAAAAGTATGATCACCACCGAACTCTATTTTATCTTCTGTAAGATTCAAATTAATAAGAAGCATGGTTCGGAAACGTATTATTATGGACAATGAAGATTATTCACCAATTTCTAGCTTATCTACTATCTTATTATCTCGTCATGTCCTTGTTTATCTCATGTTGTAAAGGATTATCTATCCAATGAAAGTCTTATTCGCCAGAGATATTATCCATTCGTTGTATTCGAGAAGTTATTATGGCCAATCTTGATGTCTATTAATCAAATATCGAACAAGGGTGAAAGTTGTTGCTATGCCCCTTGGATCAGCGAAATGGGTGACGACCCTTGAAAACAACTAAGGGTGAAAGTCGTTGCTATGCCCCTTAGATCGAGATAAATAAAAAGGGTGAAAGCTGTTGCTAAGACCCTCAGGTGAAAGCTGTTGCTGTGACCGATCAAAACGACTAAGGGTGAAAACCGTTGCTATGCCCCTTAGATCGAGATAAATAAAAAGGGTGAAAGCTGTTGCTAAGACCCTCAAGTGAAAGCTGTTGCTATGACCGATCAAAACGACTAACGGTGAAAGCCATTGCTATGCCCCTTAGATCGAGATAAATGAAAAGGGTGAAAGCCCTTGCTAAGACCCTCAGGTGAAAGCTGTTGCTATGACCGATCAAAACGACTAAGGGTGAAAGCCGTTGCTATGCCCCTTAGATCGAAATAAATGAAAAGGATGAAAGCTGTTGCTAAGACCCTCAGGTGAAAGTTGTTGCTATGACCGATCAAAACGACTAAGGGGGAAAGCCGTTGCTATGCCCCTTAGATCGAGATAAATGAAAAGGGTGAAAGTCGTTGCTAAGACCCTCAGGTGAAAGCTGTTGCTATGACCGATCAAGACGACTAAGGGTGAAAGTCGTTGCTATGCCGCTTAGATCGAAATAAATGAAAAGGGTGAAAGCTGTTGCTAAGACCCTCAGGTGAAAGCTGTTGCTATGACCGATCAAAACGACTAAGGGTGAAAGCCGTTGCTATGCCCCTTAGATCGAAATAAATGAAAAGGGTGAAAGCTGTTGCTAAGACCCTCAGGTGAAAGCTGTTGCTATGACCGATCAAAACGACTAAGGGTGAAAGCCGTTGCTATGACCCTTAGATCGGAATAAAATGAAAAGGGTGAAAGCTATTGCTAAGACCCGTAGAGTGAACTTTCGAGGAGAGAATATCAGCAGTTGAATCGAAGGATCTCAGAAAGATCATTCTTCTATATCTTATCGATCGGAAAATTATTGGATTTATTTTCCAATTAGTTGACTCATTATTCGTCGAAGGTTCCCATTATTTATCTAATTGAGGCGTTTCAAGCCGAGGAACGATCAATATATAGATATCAACAGAAAAAGTTTCTCAGATATTTTTCTCGATCAACCGATACAGAGTTAATCCAATCAACTTAATCGATAGCTATTCTAAAGGAAAATATTGGTCAATCTATTGGAGTAATGACAATAGATTATGCAAATCTTTAAGTTTGCAGCCTATTCATGATCGGAATTTCTTCTTCCGAATATCAGGTTTAATAATTTCGAAATAATTCCACGAATCACTCACAATCGGAATTTATTTTTCCAAGGGTCGGGTTCGACAACCTCGAAATAGTTGTATAAGTTATTTACAATCATCTTAGTTCATTTTTGTTCGATCACATAGTTTATATACTATTCGACCAAGGAGAGCAAGAAAGCATTCAACAGAGTTCAAAAAAAAAAAGATACGCAGTAAAAATAACAAAGAGACAAAGTTTTATTTCAATTCTTCGAGCATAATACAAATGAAGTCTCAAGTACAATAGTGAAATTCGAGCTCAAAGAGAATAGTATAATCGCTCCTACCCTACTACAAATCCTACGAACTAGACTAAGCATGCTCGATCCACAAGCGTTGGCTCCAGATGCAGAACTCAACAAAGATTCTTCATGACAATCACTCGCCACGTGTCGCACATCTTCGAGCATTCTGCAGATCGGGATAAAGCTGGGTCGGAGTCTACCTCCAGGGCTTTTAACCGATCTTAGATCTTCATCTGTAAATAATGATTGTTGTGCACAATCATTATTCACACCCTGATCCGATCCAGAACAGCGGGAAGTTACCCCGACGGAATTACTCCAAGCAATCTCGATGGAACTATACTTCAAGAAAATCCTTGAAGAAGCCTATGCTCGAGATTTAAGGAACTCCTCCGAAGTTAACCCACTGCTCGACCGGAGGTAGCGCCAGAAGACCGGAATTCTAACCCGTCTCAGATGAATTAAATCCAAGAGAGTAGGTTGCCTTCCGGTATTCTAGGCGCAATTTCTTTTGCCTGTCGATATTCTAAGCGAAAAAGGCTACACCAAAGGAATTAGGATCGAAAAACAGGGTCCTGGTCCTGATTTCAAACTCTTTTATTTCATAAGGGGTACGGATCATTTTGCAAAAATTCAAAACTCGAGCTGAGGCGATCGGACGAGGCATTGATGATAAGTGAAGAATGTGTTAGAAAAAGTCGGAACTATTTATAGCGGCGAAGGGTTAGAACCGACGGACCAGATCACGTGTCACGGACGGTCATGATCTCGAACAATAAATGTACTGACTGTTACATTTCCCAACGAATAGGGTCCTGTTTTGTTGAGAGAAGAAGTAGTCTTGTAATCGCATAAGAATGGTTCACTGGTCCTTATTTATTAACCAATCTAAAGGCCAGCACCGGAATCAAAAACTTTTATTTAAAACTTCGACCTTTTGGACGTACTATTCAAAAGATTCAATACTGGTTGGGAAAAATTCAAGGCATTACTATAATCGAGAAGTCGCGTTCGAACACCAGGTTGGCAAAATCATGCTCGGCCTGTTCGGCACCTGTCCATCACTTACAGAGAAATGGGTATTATAAACAATTCAAAAGTATATGATTGTTTGAACAGCGATTGTCGGATCAAAATATCCGCCCTCGTGTGACGTCCCGCTCTCGGATTGGGTCCAACGGGGCCCAACCCTGAGTTTGGGATCGCCCGGCGTGGGATAACCCATCAGAGTTGCTGAACTTTTTTTTTTTGAAACATGATGACAAAAATAAAGCATGCGATAAATCCAAATTTAAATTTAAAAGGCCCACTAGCTCCGTTATATACGGAGAAGGCAAAATATACGTTCATACGAGTAACCCCGCAAGCCTACGGAAAACATAAATACAATATTCAAAATACATCATTCAACCTTATAACAAGGTGACAACAAAAGTAGTAGAGTTGCGAAAGCATGTAAAACAAAAGGGTGGACAATCCCTCAATGACTGACTGTATCCCGGGAACTGACTCAACCATCATAACTCGAGACTCCTGCATCTGAAAAGATTAATAAAAGGAACGCGTAAGTTGATCGTCCAACTTAGTGAGGCTGGGGTGCATTGTGCGTGAGACACATGGATGCAACATAATATATTGTTAGCATATAAACGAATTAAGCATATATCACATTCTTAAAATCAAAGCATAGAGTTCAAACAACCAAGAGTTGTTGATGCCGTTCTCCACTTACCCTCCATTCTCATTCTGATGTCTATCCAAACTCACCGAGTAAGGAGAGACCTTACTATCTGAAATGCATCGACATGTCTTTGCCGGAGTTTGTCCTTACTCCCCAAGTGTTCCTCCCCACTTTGGTTGTAAGGCCAGGCCTAAGGGTAACCGTGACAATCCTGCCGGCCTTTGCCGGCCAGGTTGGCATCGGGTCCATATACCAAACAAATAGGGCCCACACAAAATCGTAAATAAACGGAAACACATAATCGGAGACAAACGGAAACATAACATATCAATCATATTAACATATTATCAACATTTAACGATTCGCCGAAAGCAATTCAAACATATAGTTGGGTGAACATATTCGCAACTAAGTAGATCTAGATTCGGTGTAGCATGTATTAGGATAATCATGTTGATATGATAAATGATTCATACAAGTCAGCCTATTACTAACATACACGAGGTAACTAGCATGGCACGTGATGTTCTATTTATTTACAACCTAATTACATGCTTAGACTCGACCTACTAGCATATCGGACTAACACACGAATGAACACAGCGCTCACCTGTTCTGCTTACGGTTCTTGAAAGTTTTCGGTAGAACGGCGATTCCAGATCCTGTACATATTTACGTAACGTTTAAGGATCTAAACTCGAACAAGAACTTATGATTGACTAAAGAAATACTTTAGTCGCAATTATAGTCGGGTCATGGACGAAATGAGACCATGATCCAACTTAAACTAATTAACCCGATTTAGGGGTTCATAGAGCTACGTTGTATGGAAAGCCACGAATAAGGATTTATAAAAATCCAAGAAAATTCTTTAATAATAGGCATTCATTTAATTTGAGTAAATCAAAGTTTATTTTAAAATTTACTTATTTTTCTAATTTTGAAAACTATATTTATTTATTAATTTTATTTTCGGATTAATTAAATTTAGAAAATCATTTAATAAAAAATATTTTATTTTATTTTCAAATTGTTTATTTCCCGAAAATTATTATTCAAAATTATTTTATTTTATTTTTCCAAATTATGGATTATTTTTAATTAAGAATTAAAGTTCCCTTGAAATTATTTCATTTTATTTAACCCTCTTTTCTTTTCAAAATTATCCAAGTAATATATTTATTTTCAAAAATATATTTATTATTTAAATTAAATAAATATCTATTTTCCAAAAAAAATCGATTTATTACTTGTATTTTAGAAAATAATTAAATAAAATTATTAAATTTTATTTTTGAAATTATTTATTTTTTTTCAAAATTTAATGTTAAATAATTATTAAAAATTATTTTCATATTTACAAATTTATTTTCAAATTTAGTTATTAATTTTCAAAATTATTTCTAAGTTTATTTTATTATCTAGAATTTTATTCTATTTAATTTTCAGTAATACATATTTCTAAATACTTATCATTAATTATATCCTTTTCAAATATTATTAAATATATTTCAAACCCTCATTTTAAAATAATTCTTCTTATTAAATAAATATTTAATATTTTCAGAATATATACTTAGAAATCATTTCAATAATTTCTAGATTTATTTTATAATTTTATTATGTAGTATTATTATTATTTTCAAAATTAAATCTTAAATCATTATTAAAATTATTTTTAATAATTACAAATTTTATTTTCAGAATAAATTTCAAAATTATTTTTAGGTTTATTTAATTTTTATTTTCTCAAATTTATTCTATTTTATTTTCCAAATTTAGTATTTAAAGATAGGTTTCAAACTATTTTATGTTATGCAAATAATTCTTCTATTTTCAAAAATATAAAATATTTTCAAAAAAATATTCTTAAAAATTACTTTTATAATTTCCAGATTTATTTTATAATTCAATTATACATTTTATTATTATAACATTTAGAAACTAATTTATTTAATTATTAAAATTTCTTCTTTATTTTTTTTTTCAATAAGATGGGCCAGCCCACAAACAGGCCCTAATGGCCTGTTACTTGTGCAACAGGCCCAAAATCTGTTGCACAAGCAACAGACCCGGCAGCACACTCGCAAGTGTGCTGCCGGAGGTGGGGTGGCTCCGGCCACCTCCCCAAATGTCATCAAAACACCCCCAAATTTTCAGATTTATATAAATAACCCTAAACAAACAATTTAATTATTTTAAAACTTAAAATTTTCATAAATGTTAAATCTTTCATAAATATCATGTAGATCTATAATATGACATATATTGAGTGAATTTACACAACTAAATCTTTGAGAAAAATACATATATTTTTTTTAATTTAAGAAAATTCCAACAAACTCCAAGAATATCATTTTATGGAGAAAAACATAGATCTTTTAAATATTCAACAAAATCAACTATCAATAAGAAATATTCATGGATCAATGCATTTTAGACATAACTCAAGAGACTTAATAATTTAATTTAAGTTGTTTTAATGATACTAAAATATTTTTAAGAGCAAAAAGCTTGGGTTTCTTAAGTTGGGCAAAATAAACCATCAAAGAGAAAGCATAAGTTACCAAAACATGAACTCCTCCAAACACGGTGGTAGAACGGCGGCGTACTGGTCTGGTGGTCCTCCGGCGGCTTCACGGTGGTGGTGGTGGTGGCCCTACTCTTCCTACACTTCTCCCACTTTCTAACTTCTTTCACTATTTCACACTAACTCTCACATTTTCTCACAAACTCTCTTTTTATCTTAAACTCTAACTTAACTATGAATTCTAAGGTGTAAAATGAGTGGAGAAAAATCTGAAAATGAAGAGAAGGGTGTTTAAATAGACCTTGTGAAGATGGGAGATATAATTACTCCCCATAAAACAAGCCAATGCATGTTCATCTTGAATAGAGAAATCTCTCTAACCAAGAGGCATGCTTGGCCACTCCCTATGGCAAGCTAGGAGAGCTATAAAGGCTCTCCTATTAGCTGCAATCAAGTAGGGGCGGAATTTGCACTTTGCCCCCTGAAGTTTTGGTAAAGTGCATTTTTGACCCAAAAATTATTTATTTTGCACAATTAGGTCCAAATATTTTTCAAAAGAGGTATAATATTATTTCAAAGTATTTTTGTGTTACTAAATCATTTCTAATTTAATAAGAACATATGAGATAATTTAAATTATACATTTTACCCCAAATTAACACTTAAATTTTTGAAATAAAATATAACACATTAAATTGGAATAAAAATCCAGTAAAATACGATTAAAGAAGTCCAAAATTTACGGGGCATTACACCTCGAAACATCATATTCGATTAAAGATTTCGAATTCAAGATTTCGGCCAACTTCAAAAATTCTGGATTATGCTGAGGATCAATTAAAAGCTCGTATATAAAAATTTCCAAAGGAAATTTATTCGACTACTTATTGGATTACTCGCTATTTACTCACCCAAAAAAGGGGTGTTTGATGATTCTAAGTATCAATTTAAAGTACCCAAGTTCGATCGGGCTATCAAAGATTAGAGTACATCTAACTGTTATTCGATCAACCAACAAAGAAGAAGACAAAAACTTTATAAAATCATTTCGAGAAAGAGAATATATATAATGGTGATCCTATTACAAAGATCAGAAAATTCGAAAAGAACAAGAAGATTACATTTCGAGTACGATACAAACTAATATATCACATTCCGATCCTATTGCATTCTACAATCCTATGAAATTTTCGGTTTCATCTCCTATTAATCGATCGAGCTAACTCAGCTTCGAGCGTGGAACCTCCTTTGGACCTGCAGGCTTTTAACTTTATTGGCGGTCCTCCGAAGACGTAGGGGCGAACACATAGTTTATCGGGTAGCTTTATCTTTCGGCGCTTCCCCCCAATGCGTCTTCCTAAATGCATTGTGGCAACAGGCCCCTGAGCGGAGACCCATGCGGTAACTTACGGATTCTCTGGATTTGGCTTATTGGCCTTCCAGATGGAGAATATATTTGCCTGGCGATATTCTAAGCGAGCTCAAAGCAGTTTTGTTCCTCTCAAAGATTGTTCGAGGTCTGAACTCAAAAAGTTGAGTTAATTGAATAATGATCTTGATCACCATGATCGGACAAATAAAAGAGCCACTAGAATGAGAGAGGTAGTTTCAAAGATATGACACCGTCTTTTATAGTAAGGGTTGAGATGGATCCGACGGCGGATAACTTGTTAGATGACCGATTAAGATTTAACAACCGTTGGGATTCCCGATGAACAAGGAACCGTTTGGCTACAGTAGGGAGTTCATTCAAATTTACCAACGTCCGAAACACATACGCGACCATTGAACAGAGAACATTAGATCAAACAAAGCAAGAATATTATGAAGTATACTTCATAGAGAATCTGAATAAATGAAATAATACAGAGCTAATTTTCGATCATATTACATCAAAATTCGATACAGAGCTACATCTTTGATCCTATCTCATTTCGATCCTACTACAATCGACAGTACAAGCACAAATGAACGATAATGACCTTACTCAAAAGATTTACAAGCATAGTGAATATTGGGTATTGGTTGATAATATGAAGGGGAAAATTGAAGAGCTAATTCGACGCCTATGATCGAATTACTCAATTCGACCGTCACTCCATTCTTTAGATCCGCACTTTCCACACCCTTGATCGCCATTATGGCAACATGTCCCTCATTATAAGAACCGTGTCAGAGGGATAATGACTTATCCCTTAACACCCTTGAAGACTTAACGCTCGGACCCCTCCAACTCTTTGCAGGCCGACGGGGTTATTAGGGTCGTGGGTGGTCAGCAATGCACCGTGTTGGCCTTCAAGGGCGAATATTTCTTCGTCTATAGATATCATAATCGATATTAAAATACTCAATACTTTATGACTTGCGTAATACGTTCTAGCTCGAATTTCGAAGTATTGGGATGCAAAAGGGTATTCCTTGATCAACATGGTCGAAGACAACTCTACTAAAAGAAAGAATATTCGTTTAAGAAAATAAGAGAGGGCCCATTTATAGAAGCAGTTTAATGTGATCCAACGGAAGAGATGTAATGAATTATGCGGTCAGGATTTAATGACCTATCAGCTTCCCGAGTAATTGATAGAATAGTGCCCAGCAAGCCAGTTCAATTAGCTTGTAATAGGTCTATTCTGTAAGAAACAATCTTTTGATTTTATAATAATACGCGCGTTTATTTATATGAGTATAAGGATAAACAATGGCCAACTTCATCTCTCGCGAATACATTTAAGCGATTGGTTGAAACCCTTAGATTACATTTGACTATGGGACGATTCACTTCAGTACTGAGTGCAATCATGAAACAGTCTCAAAGGTCGTAATCTTAAAACTGTTCCAAGTCATAGATTCCGAACGAGACGGGGTATCGTAGGTATCGCCAAGACTTGTACAAGTATGCATGATTCACATGGAGTGAATTTGTAGCGTTTCATGAGCAAGGCATTTGAGGCCAGTGCATATGAGTAGGTGGTTCAATGGAGGATTGAATGCATCGAACGACCCGAACAGAGAAACCCATTGTGGAAGCGCATGACGCATATCGGTGATGGGATGTTTCTCAAGGATTATAATAGTGTACGATTTAGTCCTTTGACTTGAGGTGCTAGGGCGAATTCGGTGCATGGAAGTGCGTTCTTAGATCTAGGTATAGACCACGTAGCTTGGTCATAACATGCCTAGGTTGGGTGCGTATGGACATGTACGCGAGTGGTTAGCACCGATATGGAATCTATTGATTCACTGTAATGGGTGAGAGAATTTCCTATACAATTCTTAGATAATATATCCAAGGAATCTGCAGTCGGTGACGGATTTGGAAAGGGGTTTCCAAATTTAGAAGGTCACAATGGAATATTATCCTGAATTAGAAAGTATAGTTATCGAGACAAATTTAGAGGTGCCGATCAATTCACACACCCTAAGTCTTGATCGGGAATATTAGTCGATAGAAGGACCGTATGTACATGGTAATTATATGAGACGAGGTTCACAAGTATGAATTCACCTGAAGTTGGGCTTCATGGGCTTGTGGCTAGACATCGACCATGAAGTGTAGGTACTCCTAAGTTAATAGAGGAATTGATTCTAGGAGTGGTCAATTAAAGGTTGTTTAATTGACCGGAGCAATTTATTGTTCATAAATTAAATCACGAGGAATTTGTGGGCCTGCTGCCAATTGATGGTGAACCCAGAGGGTCACACACAATACAATTGGACGGTGACTGTTGAAAAGGTATACAAAAGGAATTAATTGATTTAAAGGTAATTAAATCAATTAAATGAATTAAAGGTATTTAATTCAAGTGGGAGATTAATTAATTGGCTGACTTAATTAATTAAATACTTAATTGAGTTGCTAATTAATTATACATAAAAGAGAAATATTGATTTAAATGGACTGGGCATTTAATTAAGTAATTAATTAAATGAAAAGGCTTGCAAGACATGGGCCTTTAATTAAAAGCCCATAAGAAGTCTTGCAAAACCTAGGTCAAGAGGGAGTCTATAAAAGGGGTTCTACTTGAGCTCAAAAAGCTAACACCCTAAGAAGAAAACCCTAGCCTCTCCTCTCAACCTAGCCGCCGCCGCCACCAAGAGACGCCGCCACCTGCTGCCGTGGGCTGCTCTAGTGCCGCCGCCTCTCTCCCTTTGTTCCTCTGTGTTAGATCTTGACCTGTCAAGAGAATCTACACAATCCTGCTTCGACAAACCTCCTGAATCCAGTTCTGAGCCTAAGATCTTGAGGTGTTGCCAGAACCCAATTGGTGTGGACTAACTTTGGAGGTGAGACGTTTGGATCACTTCTGTGAACTAGATCCGAGTTCAGATTCAAAGTTGGAGTTTTCCACCACCTTCTCTGTGGTGAGGTACATCGCAAAAACCCCCTTTGTTTAATTACTATGTGTGTTTTTGTTTCTTGCTTACGTATAATTAATATGGAGAATTAATATGGGACCTTGGGTGCTTCGAAAAATTTTAAATTCCGCACTGTCGTTGTTCTGACAATCGAGGCATCCCAACCACTATCCCAACAGTGGTATCAGAGCCAACTCCATCATTATTATACGAAAAGCCTGAACATAATGTGTTTTCACAGTATATGTTTAATTATGTATATGTAAACACGTGATAATTATGTTCCGAAAATTGATTCTTACTTGTTATGATTGGATCTATGATTGGGTAAAACTGCTTTTTTAGATCTGTGCCGTTTTTATAGTTTTTGAAAACTTCAGGACTTTTATGCTAAAAATCGAGATTAGGGTTTTTGTGGGCTGAAAAATTCGAATTTTTGAAATCTGGAAATTTCAAAATCATGGACTGTTTTTGCAAATCTGGTCGCACGGGTTTTGGGGTCAATTTGTAATTTCCGAAAACTTTGGGCTGTTTTGCAATTACCGAAACTTGAGGGGTCAATTTGAAAAATTGAAAATTTTCAGAATTCAAAATATTATTTTCTGGTATCTGCCCAAATCTGCCCAGGGGTGTTTTTGTAACTTTTTAAAAGTTTTGGGGTCAAACTGCAATTTTCGAAAGTTGAGGGGCGAAAATGCAATTTTCAAAAGTTGAAAAACAGAATCTGATTTTGAGCAGAAAATTTATTTTTGTTTACCCGAATATTCATTTTGTCATAATTAGTAGTGACTAAAAAGTAAGAATCATAGGAAGTTAGTTTTAAAAGGTAGTTTTAAAATTAAGAAAGAAATAGGTAAAGGATGTTTGCTTGTTTCTTGCTCTATGTGAATTGTTTACGTGGTTTTCGATTGTGCCGAGCCTTGACCTTAGGTTAGATGTGATTGATTTAATTTATTGTTTGGTTTTTATTGGGCCTGCGAGCCTATTATGTTTTTGGGCCATTTTGAGCCTTTGTAATAGAATAGGGGTTTACTGCTTTCCTAGTTTAGGATGGAGGCCCGTTTACAAGCAAGGTGGGAACCCAAGAAGATATGAAGGCCATGTATGCGTGGTACATTGTGTAATAGCATAGGCCCATTTACAAACCCTTTAGATTGACCAATAGGGCCAACATCATTGGCTCGATGATGGCCTGCATAGGAGGCTCCCGATCGAAAACATATTGTGGTAGCATGCATGCTACGCTTGTATGGCTTTTATTTATTTTGTCGATTTATATTTAGCTTGTATGAGATGCGCGCTAGAATCTAGATCGTAATAAAAGATAAAGCATAACTAAAATCGGTGAGATCTCGAGGAGAGTTAGTATAACTTTCAAACCAGAAATTCCCCTCTCGAATTAAATATTAAGTCATATTGGATTAAAATAAAATGAAATATTTATATAAATCCAAGCCTTCCATCAATAGGGACTAGCGTATGTTGTCTACTTATCGATAGAGGTGATCCAGAGTCTGGCA
This sequence comes from Penstemon eatonii, assembly GCA_038501285.1. NCBI lineage: Eukaryota > Viridiplantae > Streptophyta > Magnoliopsida > Lamiales > Plantaginaceae > Penstemon > Penstemon eatonii. The sequence continues at coordinate 31,523,216 of CM076710.1, read as the reverse complement.
CCCGAGTCGAAGAAAGGGACAATACGTGAAATTCCTTGACTCCTGTTTTTAACTAAACACGACAAGGATGAGGACAGGTCGGGATGTGAGGATCGACCGATAACTAGTTACGGAGAACTCACGACCGGGCCCGTTGCTCATCATGATTGATGGGTTAAACTTAATGATTAGTAACACTTATGATGTAGCAGTGCTAGATAAGTGCGAAAACCGAGGCAAAATAACTTGAAGGTTGTGGAGTAACACAATTGGTAAAAGGTATACCTACCTGGAGAATTGGTTGTATGGCCACGAGTCGTGGGTGCAATTAATTGCTGCATCAAGACCTACTAGGAATTAAAATTCCCGAGCAATCAAAGGGGTGATTGTTTCGATAAAATAGTGGGAGAACTTTTTCGAAAACAAGTCCAAAATTCGATAATTATAAGTATTAGACATAAGATCAGTTAGCTAAACGTTGTCTTCTTTCCATTTGTAGATATTAAGTACAATGTCTAAAAATCCATTATCTGTTATCCTCGACGCAAACAAATTGAACGGCTCAAACTTTGTCGACTGGCAGAGAAATCTCAGAATTGTCCTCGACTCCAAGCGACGAAGCTATGTGCTCGACACACCCATGCCTGCTGCACCCGCAGCACGAGCTACTGAGGAACAACGAACCGCCCATGCTAAACGGGTTGATGATGATCTTCAGGTTCGATGTCTCATGTTAGCCTCGATGTCGAATGAACTGCAGAAACATCATGCTGCTATGCCGCTTGCTAGAGAGATACTTCTCCACCTTCAGCAGATGTTTGGAGAGAGGTCTCGTACCGAAAGGTTCGCGACCACTAAGGAGTTGTTTCATCTCAAGATGGCTGAGGGAAGCAGTGTCAAGGATCACTATCTGCGTTTCATCAACCTGGTTGAAAAACTGGGGCGATTGGACATGGATTTGCACGCAGATCTTAGCACTGACCTCCTTCTCCATACGCTGCCTCGTTCTTTTGACCAGTTCGTGTTGAACTTCAACATGGAGGATAGAACCCTCGCTCTTCACGAACTGACCAATTTGTTGGTAACGGCAGAATCGACTCTCATGAAAGAGAAGCCGGTAATGATTGCACACCAATCGAAGGCTGCAAAGCCCAAGAGAGGTAAGAAGAAGAAGAAGGTATTTTCTTCGAAGGCAGTCAAAAAGGTGGTTGAAAAGAAGCGCAAGAGCCCGGAAGACGAATGTTTCCACTGCAAGAAAGCAGGGCACTGGAAAAGGAACTGCCCAGACTACCTAAAGATGAAATTGGTAGCCAAAGGTATTTTCTTGGTTGAAGTTAATATTTCTATTAACTGTGCATCGTGGGTGTTAGACACCGCGGCAGGTTCTCATATCTGCAATGATTTGCAGGTGATGGGAGCAGTAAGATACCTGAAGCCCGGGGATAGAATCCTGCGTTTTGGAAACGGAGCTAGGATCGCCGCTGAGGCTATTGGGGACGTCGAATTGGTTTTAGGAAATTTTACTTTAATTTTAAGGGATTGTCTGTACGTACCAAACATTATTAAGAACATCATTTCTATTCCTATGTTGGATATTGATGGTTTTAATTTTTCCATTGAAAATGGAGCTTTTTGCATATTTAAAGGTGGTTTAATGTATGCTCGTGGTACTTTGATAGATGGTCTTTATTCCTTAGAACCCACAAATTCCGACGTCATGCACATTCAATCTAGAAAAAGAAAATATGATAATCAAACTCCACAGCTTTGGCACGCTAGACTTGGACATATTTACAAGAGTAGGATTCAAAAGCTGGTTTCCTCTAAGGCTCTTGAAATAAAGAACTTGGATGAACTCCCAACTTGCGAGTCTTGTCTCAAAGGAAAGATGACCAAATCACCCTTCACCGGGAATCCCGAGCGAACCAAGCAAACATTGGATTTAATCCATACTGACGTTTGTGGACCATTGAGTGTCAATGCGAGAGGAGGATTCTCTTACTTCGTAACATTCACCGAAGATTTTAGTCGTTATGGATATGTGTATCTTATGAAACACAAATCCGAAACTTTTGAGAAATTCAAAGAGTTTCGAATGGAAGTTGAGAATCAACTTGCACATAGTATTAAAGCACTTCGTTCTGATAGAGGTGGTGAGTACTTAAGCCAAGAATTCCTTGATTATCTAAAAGAGAATTGAATTCTCGCTCAGCGAACTCCCCCTAGGATGCCCCAACTCAATGGAGTGTCCGAGCGGAGGAATCGAACATTGTTAGACATGGTTCGTTCCATGATGAGCTTCGCTGATCTTCCCTTTTCGTTTTGGGGCTTAGCCCTATTAACTGCCTCGAAGATACTAAACATAGTACCTTCGAAGTCAGTACCAACAACACCGCACCAAGTATGGTATGGTAAAGCGCCCGTATATTCGTATCTACGAGTATGGGGATCTCCAGCGTATGTAAAGAACAAGAAGGGAGATAAGCTAGATAGTAGATCTAGTTTGTGCAAATTTGAGGGGTATCCAAAGGAATCCATTGGATACCTGCTCTTCGATCCTAAAGAACGTAATACGTTCGTATCTAGGAACGCCCACTTCTTGGAAGAGGATTTCCTCACCAACCGAAATGGGACAATCGTAGAACTTGATGAAGTCCAGGAATCGGACCCATCCCCACAAACAGTGGGAGCTGAACCATAATTTATTGAACCTACTAGTACACCTACTCTTCGAAGGTCTGATCGAATTCGTAAGGAGCCAGAGCGATTTGGTTTCATTCACGAAAACGAAAAAGGTGATAATGATCCAAGGACCTATCAAGAAGCGATGTTAGACATAGACTCGGGTGCGTGGCTCGAAGCCATGCAATCCGAAATGGATTCCATGCATTCCAACAAGGTTTGGACCTTGGTCGATCCACCTGAGGGAACTATCCCTGTAGGATGCAAATGGATCTTCAAGCGCAAGCTTGGAATGAATGGAGAGGTATTAACTCATAAAGCTCGCTTAGTGGTGAAAGGGTATTCTCAAAGGCCTGGAATAGACTATGAGGAAACCTTCACTCCCCGTAGCAATGACGAAATCCATTCGGATACTACATGCCGTAGCCGCGTGGCATGACTACGAAATATGGCAAATGGACGTAAAGACCGCCTTTCTCAATGGAGACATTGACAAGGAGATCTTTATGCAACAACCTGAAGGTTTTGCGTCCAAAGGAAGTGAGCACAAATTGTGTAAACTTCAAAGGTCAATCTATGGCCTCAAACAGGCATCCCGAACCTGGAACATACGATTTGATGAGACAGTCAAAGCATTTGGCTTCATCAAAAACGTATATGAACCTTGTGTGTACAAAAAGAATAGTGGGAGCTCGATACAATTCATTGTTGTTGGGCATCCAAACTAAGTGTGCGGGTGACAGCAATTGTCCTGTGGCATCCAAACTGAGTGTGCGGATGGAGACCCAAACTGAGTGTGCGGGTGGAGCCACAATCGAATATCGTGGGCGCTTGCGTGAATGCACTATAAGGGAAGGGTATGCGCATTCCCTAACACCAATTGGTTTTGGGGCAAGTGGTAGCGCCTGAGGTCCTACAAGTGGTATCAGAGCCAAGGTCACGTGTTCGATTCCCAGCAGGAGCAATTGCTGAGGGGGAGATTGTTGGGCATCCAAACTAAGTGTGCGGGTGACAGCAATTGTCCTGTGGCATCCAAACTGAGTGTGCGGATGGAGACCCAAACTGAGTGTGCGGGTGGAGCCACAATCGAATATCGTGGGCGCTTGCGTGAATGCACTATAAGGGAAGGGTATGCGCATTCCCTAACACCAATTGGTTTTGGGGCAAGTGGTAGCGCCTGAGGTCCTACAATTGTTTTGTACGTCGATGACATTTTGTTAATCGGAGACGATATCAAGATGTTAGCGTTGAATTAAACAAGTGGGTTTTTGCGATTTACCTCACAACAGGCAAGGTGGTGGCAACCTTAAGTTCTGATTCTGAGTCTGGATCTGGATCTGGTTCACAGAAGTGATCCAAGCGTCTCACCTCCAAAGATTGTCCACACCAACTGGATTCTGGTGACACCTCCTAGTCTTAGGCTCAGAACTGGATCTAGGAGATTTGTTGTTGCAGGACTGTGCAGATCAACTTGGCAAGGCAAGATCTAGCACGGTGGAACAAGGGAGAGGCATTGGCGGCGCTAGGGCGGCTCACGGCAGCAGGTTGGCGGCGGCACTAGGCTCGGTGGCGCAGGGAGATGGGCGGCGGCTACTAGGTCAAAGGAGGCTAGGGTTTTTGCTTAGGGTGTTAGCTTTTTGAGCTCTAGTAGAACCCTATTTATAGACTCCCTTTTGACCTAGGTTTGCAAGACTCCTTATGGGCTTTTAATTAAAAGCCCATGTCTTGCAAGCCTTTCATTTAATTAATTACTTTAATTAAATGTCCAATCCAATTAAATCAATATTTCTCTTATATAATTAATTAGCAACCTAATTAAGTATTTAATTAATTAATCAACCAATTAATTAATCTCCCACTTGAATTAAATGCTTTAATTCATTTAATTGATATAATTACTTTTAAATCAATTAATTCCTTTCATTTCCTTTTTCAACAGTCACCTTCCAATTGTATTGTGTGTGACCCTCTGGGTTCACCATCAATTGGCAGCAGGCCCACGAATTCCTCGTGATTTAATTTATGAACAATAAATTGCTCCGGTCAATTAAACAACCTTTAATTGACCACTCCTAGAATCAAATCTTCTATTAACTCAGGAGTACCTACACTTCATGGTCGATGTCTAGCCACAAGCCCATGAAGCCCAACATTTTGGCCCAAGTGTTTCGCCCAATATTTGGGCCAAAATGGATCACTTAGGCATTTGTCCCATTTTTTCAACCAAACATGTGTTTCACTCAAGACCCAAACAAAAAGAACAATATTATTATTATAATTTTAATATTAATCATTACACTATATAATATCATATTTTAACTCCATAAAGTCATTGATTTGACATCTGTCATAAATTTTTCACCCTCAAACACCAACATCCAAAACTATTTCAAATCATATCTCAACTTTTAAAAACTTTATCTATTATTTTAATAATATTTTACCATCTCAATATTCCAACCAAAATCAATTCAAATGGTATTTCAAATGTTTCGCCAAAACCATTGAAACAATTTTGAAACATCGAAACAGGGCGAAACAGAGCCAAAACCGATCCAAACGGGGCCTAATATTCCCCATCAAGACTTAGGGTGTGTGAATTGATCGGCACCTCTAAATTTGTCTTGATAACGATACTTTCTAATTCAGGATAATATTCCAGTGTGACTCCTAAATTTGGAAAGCCCTTTCCAAATCCGTCACCGACTGCGGCCGCAGATTCCTTGGATATATTATCTAAGAATCGTATAGGAAATTCTCTCATCCATTACAATGAGTCAATAGATTCCATATCGGTACTAACCATCCGCGCACATGTCCATACGCACCCAACCTAGGCATGTTATGACCAAGCTACGTGGCCTATACCTAGATCTAAGTACGCACTTGCATGCACCGAATTCGCCCTAGCACCTCAAGTCAAAGGACTAAATCGTACACTATTATAATCCTTGAGAAACATCCCATCACCGATATGCGACATGCGCTTCCACAATGGGTTTCACTGTTCGGGTCGTTCGATGCATTCAATCCTCCATTGAACCACCTACTCATATGCACTGGCCTCAAATGCCTTGCTCATGAAACGCTACAAATTCACTCCATATGAATCATGCATACTTGTACAAGTCTTGGCGATTCCTACGATACCCCGTCTCGTTCGGAATCTATGACTTGGAACAGTTTTAAGATTACGACCTTTGAGACTATTTCATGATTGTTAAGGAACTACCTTTAGAAGCAATCTTATGATTCATAAGATAATACGCCCGTTTATTCATAGTACGTGAATTAAACAATGGCCAACTTCATCTCTCGCGAACTTATCTAAGCGATTGGATGAAACCCTGAGATCACTCATGACTACGGGATTATTCACTTCAGTATTGGCTGCGATTAATCATGAAACAGTCTCAAAGGTCGTGATCTCAAAAATGTTCCAAGTCATAGATTCATATCGAGACGGGGTATCGAATGAATCGTCAAGACTTGTAGGATTATGCATGATTCACATGGAGTGAATTTGTTGTCGTTTCATGAACAAGGCATTGAATGCTAGTGCATATGACTAGGTGGTTCGATAGGGGATCGAACGCATCGAACGACCCGAACAGAGAGACCCATCGTGGAAGTGCGTTAAGCATATCGGTAATGGGATGTCTCTCAAGACTTATAATAGTGTACGATTTAGTCCTTTGACTTGAGGTACTAGGGCGAATTCGGTACACGGGAATACGTACTTTGATTTAGGAGCCGATCACATAGCTTGGTCATTGTGCGACTACTTTGGGTGCGTATGAACGTGTGCGCGGATGGTTAGTACTATTATAGGATCTATCGACTCATCCTGATAAGATGAGAGAATTTCTTGTACGTTCTTAGATAATGATATCCGAGGAACCTGCGGCCGCAGTCAGTGACGGATTTGGAAAGGGGTTTCCAAATTTAGCAGTCACATTGGAATTATTATCCTGAATTAGAAAGTACAGAATTCAGATAATTAGAGGTGCCGACCAATTCACACACCCTAGGTCTCAATCGGGAAATTAGTCACTAGAAGGACAGTATGTACATGGCATTTATAAGAGTTGGAGGTTCACGAATATCAATTTACCTGAAGTTGGGCCTCATGGGCTTGTGGCTAGACATCGACCATGAGGTGTGGGTACTCCTGAATTAATAAGGAAATTAATTCTGGAGTGGTCAATTAAAGTGGTTAATTGATCGGAGCAATTAATTGCTCACTAATTAAATCAGGAAAGTCGTGGGCCTGCTTCCAATTGATGGTGAACCTAGAGGGTCACACACAATACAGTTGGACAGTGACAGTCTGAAAGGAAACAATTGATTTAAGAAATTAAATCAATAAATGAATTAAAGTATTATTCAAGAAGAAGAATAATTAATTAGAAATAACTAATTAATTAATCAAGAATTAAAGTGTTAATTCAAAATGGAGAATCATTAATTAGGAGTAACTAATTAATGAATCAATTGGAATTTCTGATTGATTAAATCCTCAATTAAAGTGTTAATTGGAAATGATTAATTAATTAATAGTGGATTAATTAATTAAATCACATGGGCCGATCCATATGTTAATTAATTGATCTTTGATTAATTAAATTAAGCATATGGGCCAATCATTGTAAAGATAAATTAATCTAGGATTAATTAAATTTTACATGCGCCGATTTTGGGAACAATGATCAAATTAATTTGGGATTAACTAAAAGCATGTGGGCCGATTTTATTTAGTTGAGATGGCCGATTTTTTTGCTTAATTAATTAGTCTTGAATTAATGTTAATCATGTTTAATTATGATAGGGATAAAAGAGTTTGTGTTATCTTGTGTAACTAGGAAAGAGATTGAAAGATATCTTGTTTCCTAAAGTGATAAGATTATGTATATCTTGTTTCTTGATAAGGAGAGATCCTTTCAAGATTTGATATCTATTAGAAGGAGGAGTCTTCTAATTAGATATCTATAAATACTAGATACAAATAATCTAATCATAACCCTAACAACCTAAGAAAGAGAAAAGGTTGAGAAAATCAAAAGCACAAGAAAACATAGAGGCCGAAATTTTCAGCCCTCTCTCTCGCCCCTATTGCATAGTCGAACACTGTGAAAAATCGCCCACCCCTGTGTAGGATTTTTCTCCAAGTTTTTCTTCCCGGATCTGAATCCAATTCCTGACGAGACAATTCCTTGATCCTAGTTCTGAGCCTGGGGATTACGCGAAGTTACTCAAATCCAATTGGTGTGGAGTTTCTCTAGAGGCACAACACTTGAGGTGCTCTAGTGAACAACTGAAGACCGGAGGAAAACCACCACCTTGCCTGTGGTGAGGTAAAATAGCTTTTACCTTCTTATTTATTTTAGTATATGCTTGCTGAAATAAATTCAACCTTTATTCATATGTGCTAATAAGAAACCTTGGGTTTTGGTGTATAAACAAAAATTTTAAATTCCGCACTGTTGTAGTTGACAATTATACCCATAAAATCCCAACAGTGGTATCAGAGCCTAATTTATTATGCACCTATGAAAAGGGCTTGAACACTTCAAATTTTCGTGAATATGTTTATTTGTTGTGTTCTATGCATGGATCTTGCTGATTATGATTAATTATGTGTTCGGGTAAATAGCATAATTCTTATTTTGGTCAGATCTGCAATTTACGAATTTTACAGGACTAAAACTGCAATTTACGATTTTTAGAAAATCTGGACAGAATCTAAAATTTTATTTTTCTGGAAATTTTGGGCTGAAACTGAAAATCTGTTTTTCTAAGCGATAGGGGTCTGTTTTGCAATTTCCGTAAGTTGTGGGACTGTTTTGCAATTTACGAAAACTTCAGGGGCAGTTTTTACTTTTAACCAAAGTTTCTGGAAATAAAATAATAATTTCTATTTTCTGGGCCAATTTGCAAGTTCTGGAATTTTTGGGGCTGATATGTTAATTCCGAAAGTTTTGGAGTCAAAACGTAATTTTTGAAAATTGAGGGACCAAACTGTAATTTTCAAAATTTGAAATTTCCAGAACCTGATTTATGCTTAAAAGGTGTTTTATTATCCGAATGATTAATTTTTCATAATTAGTAGTGGACTAAAGTAAGAACCATGAGATATTTTAAAAGGGGGTTTTAAAATAAAATCAAAGGGTCATTTTAAAAGGGGTTTTAAAATGATAGTTAAAGAGATTATTTTAAAAGGGGTTTTAAAATTAGAATCTAAAGTTATTTTAAAAGGTAGTTTTAAAATAATATAAGAAATAAGAAAATTATAATTTTGCTTGTTTCTTGCTCAACGTGAAATTGTTTACGTGGTTTTCGATCGCGCCGAGCCTTGACCTTTAGGTTAGATGTGATTGGTTGTTTTTAATCTTATTGGTTTTATTGGGCCTGCGAGCCTTAAGTTTTTGGGCCACTTTGAGCCATTGTAATAGATAGGGCTTTACTGTTTTATTAGTTTAGGATGGAGGCCCGTTACAAGCAAGGTGGGAGCCCAAGAAGACTAAAGGCCATGTATGCATGGTAAAATGTGTAATAGAGTAGGTCTCTGTGAAACCTAATAGATTGACCAATAGGACCATCGTCTTTGGCTCGATGGTGGTCCGCATAGGAGGCTCCCGATCGAAAACATACTGTGGTAGCATGCATGCTAGGTGTGAATGTTTTATTTTATTTGTTGATTTCATTTAGGCTTGCGCGCTAGAATTTAGATCACTAAATAAATAATAAAGCATAATTAATGCGGTGAGATCTCGAGGAGAGTTACCTCAAACTTCCTAAAACCGAAAATCCCCTCTCGAATTAAAATATTAAGTCATATTGGGTAAACTATAAAATGATGTTTTATAGATCCAAGCCTTCCATCAATAGGGACTAGTGTATGTTGTCTACTTATCGATAGAGGTGATCCAGAGTCTGGCACCCGAGTCGAAGAAAGGGACAATACACGAAATTCCTTGATTCTTGTTTTTAACTAAACTCGACAAGGGTGGGGACTGGTCGGGACGTGAAAATCGACCGATAACCAGTTACGGGGATTTCATGACCGGGCCAGTTGCTCATCAAGATTGACTGGGTTAGACTTAAACGAGTAGTAACATTTATGATGTAGCAGTGCTAGATATATGCGAAAATCGAGGCAAAATAGCTTGAAGGTTATGGAGTAACACAATTGATAAAAGTATACCTACCTAGGGAGTTAATTGTATGACCGCGAGTCGTGGGTGCAATTAATGTCTGCTGGGACGTCAAGACCTAGTAGGAAATAGAATTTCCCGAACAATCCAAGGGGTTATTGTTTCGATAAAATAGTGGGAGAACTTTTTCGATAGAAAGACCAATCTTCGTTAATTATAAGTATTATCTTAAATCTGTCTGCTTATTGTTGTCTATTATTTATATTTAGCCTTGCCAATATTCACTGTCAATTGCGAACAAACAATATTGCAAATCTGGATTTCATCACTCCACGAGAAAGGCATGACTGGGTTCAAAAATATTAGTAAATATTGCACTTACCTGATCAAGAGGCTAAATCGAATCAATGAGCTTGGAGCTAAATTGACTCTAGACGATAAGATGGTAATCATCACAAATGGCCTGCCTGAATCATTCTCTCATTTTATTGATCATTGTGAAGTTCCAAGTAAAGGAATTGAGACCAATGATTTGCATAAGTTGTTAGACAAATATGAGAAAGCCCTCGAAAGAGGACAAGGACTGATCGAAGGAAAGAATTGTCCCTTATGTAAGAAAGATGAGGAACTGAGGAACATGACTGATGAGGAATTCCGAAACATACTTGACCAAGGTATAACCTAAGTTATTTCCTTTTGATGAAAAACATCTTAAGATTTTCTTTTGATGTAAAACATCTAATTTCTGGCTTCTGTAAAAGTGTTTACAGAGGATGACTGGAACGTGCTGCATGTAACCAAGTTCGGGTTTCGACTGCACATGAGGGAAACATACTTCAGGGAATGGGTCAAGGAGCATCTGGATTTTTCTTATTAGCAAATGTTTTACTTTAATTCTCGATTTAGGCATTAGTTAGAGTTTTGTCTATTTATTTCGAACTTTGTACGAAACTTCTTAGCTTTACCATTATGAATGGAGTTATTTTAATTAAAGCTTTTAATTCGTACATAATTGCTTTACTGTTGTAAATAAAGCAAAGAAATAAGCATTGATAAAACTTAAACAATTATGCTAAATCAAGAAAAGAAAAACAAATTAGATAATTATCCACATTCGATCATAATTCCTGAAAGAGGGAATCGATGAATTGTTTTCAATCATGGCTCTTGAAAAATAGAAGATTGATGAATTCAAAAACATGCGAATCCTGTCTGAATAGGAAATCAATCGATTAAAGGTATTTAGAAATACCAAGTGTTTAATGGATGGAAAACCATTTATACACATGTGGATCACTAAAGCATTAGTGCGAGTAATTAATTGCTTCATAAAGTATCCTGATAGCATTTAGGATACGAGTACTTTGGAAGGTACAAGTTTTTGGAAAGGTTGAAGGGTTCAAAGTGTTTCATAAAGGCACTAAGTAAAGTGCAAGTATGAAAATGTTGAAAGGATTCAAAGGAATTCAAAAATCAAAGCAATTAAGGCATTAAAGTATGATCATTCGATGTAATCGAAGTGGTTAATACATGAGCCCTAAATTACTCAAATTATCTAAATCGAGAATAGAATTCTTGAATAGCAAGTTAAAACCTAATAAAAGGAATCGAACTATGAAAGACTAGATTCAATCCTTAAATTAGCATTGCTATAACTCCTCAAACAATTCTGGGGTTCAACCCCATGACTCTAGAAGGATTCTTAGACTTGTAACCTTTTTAAGTCAATTCCTACAAAATACCGTACTCAAGTATGGTATATCATCCATGAATGATAAAATTGGATAGTGGATCCAATTGAGAAAATTTGTAGGGTATCCAACGAAATCCATTGGATACCTGTTCCATGATCCTAAAGAACGAAAGGAGTCCGTTGCTAAAGGATACCCAATTCTTAGAGGGTGGTACCCTCGCAAATAGAAATGGGATTTAACCACGGAACTTGATGAAGTCCTAGACTTGGACACATCCCTACAAATAGTGGGAGTATATTTTCAAACCTGCTGAACCAAAATTTTGTACACCAAAATTTCGAAGATTCGATCGAATTCGAAAAGAACTAGTCCGTTCACGATTATGATCGATTGGATAGTGATCCAAGAACTTTTGAAATATCTATGTATAACATAGATTCGGGAACATAGCTTAAAACGCTATGTAGTCTGAGTTGATTTTTTACAATCTATTTAGAAACGCTGAACCGTAGAAGCTTCGTATGACCATGAGGCAAAAACCATTGGATGTAATTCCAAAGGTGAATCTATGATTCTAGACCAGTATCCCGAAGCTGGAACACGCAACTAGATGAGACAATCAAGGCGGTTGGCTTTATCAAAATTGCATGTAAATCTCAATGTACAAAAGAATCAGTGGGAGTTTTTGCATTGTTCGTAAAATAAACACTAAAGTTGACATAGATTATGTAAGAGTGTTAAACGCAGACGAAAGCATGTTCATTCATGCAATTCTTCATTAAAAGATTTATGGGATACATCTCACGTATTGGCAGTACGTATCAATTGTGATAGATTAGAGAAGATGTTTGAAATCCCAAGTCTTAGTACATGGACAAAACTGAATAAAATCAGTATGGAAAGTCATAGAGAGGACAGTTTCCATAGAGATATAAAATCTCTCTCAAAGTCAATGAGCCCTACATTTGATGAGTAAAGAGGATAATATCTCTATACACCTTCAAACTAAAAGGTGGCATAGTATATGCAACGTCATGTACAAGACCAGACTAAACAGAAGCTATGAATATCATAAAGCTACTGTTTGCCGAACATCAGTAAGAAGTACTGGATTACCGAAAAGAGTATTCCTTAAACAACTCTGGGAGTTCTGAGGATATATTGCTGGTCAACGGTAATAATGAAGAATTGGAACTCAAAGGATTTAGTGATTCGAGTTTCCCGTCTGAAGTGAATTTAATATTCTGGTTTTATGGGGCAACGATGATTTGAAAGGGTTCAAAAGGACAATCGATGCCGGGATAACCACTAAAACAGAATATTTCGCAGTATTGAATATAGCGAAGGAAAGTGTTTGGACGAAAACTTCTTCCAATAAATTGGAAGAAGTACCTAGCATTGCGAAGCCTATAGTTATTTTCTATGATAACTTAGGGCAATTGCTTTAGCAAAGGAATCGAGATCTCACCCATGATCTAAACACGAGTATACCATATGATCTGGAAAATCATAGGTAGAATAAGACGTAGGGGTAAACCACGTCAAGAGACAACATAGCAGATCCACTAATTAAGTCATAATCACAAAAGGGTTCGACGGACATCTTGAGAGAGATGGGTCTTAGAAATGCATGTGGTTGGCTTTAGGGCAAGTGGGAGATTGATAGGATAGTGCCCAGCAAGCCAACAAATATAAGCTTGTTAAGGAACTACCTTTAGAAGCAATCTTATGATTCATAACATAATACGCCCGTTTATTCATAGTACGTGAATTAAACAGTGGCCAACTTCATCTCTCGCGAACTTATCTAAGCGATTGGATGAAACCCTGAGATCACTCATGACTACGAGATTATTCACTTCAGTATTGGGTGCGATTAATCATGAACCAGTCTCAAAGGTCGTGATCTCAAAAACGTTCCAAGTCATAGATTCATATCGAGATGGGGTATCGAATGAATCGTCAAGACTTGTAGGATTATGCATGATTCACATGGAGTGAATTTGTTGTCGTTTTATGAACAAGGCATTGAATGCTAGTGCATATGACTAGGTGGTTCGATAGGGGATCGAACGCATCGAACGACCCGAACAGAGAGACCCATCGTGGAAGTGCGTTAAGCATATCGGTAATGGGATGTCTCTCAAGACTTATAATAGTGTACGATTTAGTCCTTTGACTTGAGGTACTAGGGCGAATTCGATACACGGGAATACGTACTTTGATTTAGGAGCCGATCACATAGCTTGGTCATTGTGCGACTACTTTGGGTGCGTATGAACGTGTGCGCGGATGGTTAGTACTAATATAGGATCTATCGACTCATCCTGATAAGATGAGAGAATTTCCTGTACGTTCTTAGATAATGATATCCGAGGAACCTGCGGCCGCAGTCAGTGACGGATTTGGAAAGGGGTTTCCAAATTTAGCAGTCACACTGGAATTATTATCCTGAATTAGAAAGTACAGAATTGAGATAATTAGAGGTGCCGACCAATTCACACACCCTAGGTCTCAATCGGGAAATTAGTCGCTAGAAGGACCGTATTTACATGGCATTTATAAGAGTTGGAGGTTCACGAATATCAATTCACCTGAAGGTGGGCCTCATGGGCTTGTGGCTAGACATCGACCATGAGGTGTGGGTACTCCTGAATTAATAAGGAAATTAATTCTGGAGTGGTCAATTAAAGTGGTTAATTGATCGGAGCAATTAATTGCTCACTAATTAAATCACGAAAGTCGTGGGCCTGCTGCCAATTGATGGTGAACCTAGGGGGTCACACACAATACAGTTGAACAGTGACAGTCTGAAAGGAAACAATTGATTTAAGAAATTAAATCAATAAATGAATTAAAGTATTAATTCAAGAAGAAGAATAATTAATTAGAAGTAACTAATTAATTAATCAAGAATTAAAGTGTTAATTCAAAATGGAGAATCATTAATTAGGAGTAACTAATTAATGAATCAATTGGAATTTCTGATTAATTAAATCCTCAATTAAAGTGTTAATTGGAAAGGATTAATTAATTAATAGTGGATTAATTAATTAAATCACATGGGCCGATCCATATGTTAATTAATTGATCTTTGATTAATTAAATTAAGCATATGGGCCAATCATTGTAAAGATAAATTAATCTAGGATTAATTAAATTTTACATGGGCCGATTTTGGGAACAATGATCAAATTAATTTGGGATTAATTAAAAGCATGTGGGCCGATTTTATTTAGTTGAGATGGCCGATTTTTTTTTGCTTAATTAATTAGTCTTGAATTAATGTTAATCATGTTTGATTATGATAGGGATAAAAGAGTTTGTGTTATCTTGTGTAACTAGGAAAGAGATTGAAAGATATCTTGTTTCCTAAAGTGATAAGATTATGTATATCTTGTTTCTTGATAAGGAGAGATCCTTTCAAGATTTGATATCTATTAGAAGAAGGAGTCTTCTAATTAGATATCTATAAATACTAGATACAAATAATCTAATCATAACCCTAACAACCTAAGAAAGAGAAAAGGTTGAGAAAATCAAAAGCACAAGAAAACATAGAGGCCGAAATTTTCAGACCTCTCTCTCGCCCCTATTGCATAGTCGAACCCTGTGAAAAATCGCCCACCCCTGTGTAGGATTTTTCTCCAAGTTTTTCTTCCTGGATCTGAATCCAATTCCTGACGAGACAATTCCTTGATCCTAGTTCTGAGCCTGGGGATTACGCGAAGTTACTCAAATCCAATTGGTGTGGACTTTCTCTAGAGGCACAACACTTGGGGTGCTCTAGTGAACAACTGAAGACCGGAGGAAAACCACCACCTTGCCTGTGGTGAGGTAAAATAGCTTTTACCTTCTTATTTATTTTAGTATATGCTTGCTGAAATAAATTCAACATTTATTCATATGTGCTAATAAGAAACCCTGGGTTTTGGTGTATAAACAAAAAATTTAAATTCCACACTGTTGTAGTTGACAATTATACCCATAAAATCCCAACACTCAGTACTAAAGTGAATCGTCCCATAGTCTAATGTAATCTAAGGGTTTCAACCAATCGCTTAAATGTATTCGCGAGAGATGAAGTTGGCCATTGTTTATCCTTATACATATATAAATAAACGTGCGTATTATTATAAAATCAAAAGATCGTCTCTTACAGAATAGACCTATTACAAGCTAATTGAACTGGCTTGCTGGGCACTATTCTATCAGCTCCAGCAATCCCGGTTCCCCTGTCGGACGCTCAGGAGAAGTTGCGACAGATTGCTATGCTTTTTAAATCCCTCTCCCCAGAGGAATTGCTCATACTCGAACAGGTTCCTCGAAACCCTAGAACTACTAAGGCAAATCCCGCTAAGAGAACACCGAGGCAGAACGATCAAATCTCTCAACAAGATGACTGCCCGCGAGCGAGCAGCGCTCGCTACACAGCCCGCAACAGGGTAATACAAAACCCTCCAATGACAACATCCGAAGAAAAGCGGATTGTAGGAGACCGCAACCAGGACGCAGCGGGTCCAAGGAACATACCATAATCCCCATCGAGGATGACATAGGCGATGCAATCCCTGATCGACCACGAACTATGCGGTTCTCGAAAAGAAAAATCGAAAAGATGGTACAGGAACGACTTGAGCAACACTTACGATCCGTTCAAAACCCATGGGCCAGAACCACAGAACTCCAGGAGAGCCTAGCAGCCTGCTCTCCCTTCTGCAGAGAAATAAAAGAGGCACAGTCGACGGACAGGTTCCAGGAAGACTACCCAGATACGATGGAACCACTGATCCAGATGACTATATTTTTAGCTTCACAAACATAATGAACTTATATGCTCACTCGGCCGAATTCACCGCTAAGCTAATGGTAACCACGATAGATAAATATCTTGGGATGAATTTCAGATTCGTCACAAAAAAATTGTCACATAAAATGCTTTTTTTTGTAGTGGTTAGAAGGACTTGCTTTGGACTGGTTCACCAAGCAACCAGCCAACTCCATATTCAGTTTTCGGGAATTGTGCAACAAGCTGACACAGCTGTTCGCCAGTCAGAAGAGACAAAAACTTCCAATGAGCTATTTAGGAACCATTTATCAACAAGAGGGCGAATCCCTAAGGAACTGGTTGGCAAGATTTAATGTGGAATTGCTCAAAATCGATTCCCCAAATATCGATTACATAATCTCCATTCTCATCGACCTCACAAAGAATAGGCAGTTCGGAAATGCCCTCAGCCGAAAGCAACCAAGAACGTTCGCTGACATCATGAGCTTGGCATCTAAATATATGATCCAGGAAGAGATGAATTCTTTTAAAGATAAGAACAAAAATAAAGCTACGGCCTTAGGCTCCAAACGGCAAGATAGAATTCCTGCCCAAAGATCCATGGACTATGAACGATCTTTTAGAAAAGGCAACGTCTTCCAGCGATTAGAATAAAATAAAAACGACCAGGACAGGCGACCTAACACCTATCAAAGACCTAGAACCGCCGAGCCGGCAATCCGGAGTAGGGTTAATCAAGTAGAACACCCAAGGATAACGGTTCCTATAGAAGAAATCTTGGTTGTACTAGAAAGGAATAATTGGATCCCGGAAGCAAAGAGAATCGCTCAGCCCAGACCAGGTGGACGAAACTATGAGTTATACTGCAAATATCACCGGGCACATGGGCATCGCACTGAAGATTGCTTTCACCTTAAAAGAGAGATTGAAAAACTGATCGAACAAGGAAAACTAGATGACTATTTGGAGCGGGATAACCGCAAGCGAAGAAGGAGTAGGAGTCCTCGGTATAACAATCAAAGAAGAAATTCCCGTAGAAGGTCCCCTAATGATGGTCCCCCAAAAGAATTAAACAATGACCAGATTAACGGTACCATCCATACGATCTCAGGAGGACCCGCAGGCGGGGACAGTCGTAATGCTCGTCGAAGGACCGCCAGATCCATAATTGGAAGCTTAAAATACCCGAAAGAAGTATGGACTCTAGAAAGTAAACAAACAAACAACCAGCTAATTAGTTTCAACAAGGGCGAGGTACCCAAAAACCTTGTTTGGGACACGAAAGAGGATAGCCCCGACTTCCCGATGGTGGTATCTCTAGAAGTAGCGAATTACAACGTCAAAAGAATCCTAATCGATAATGGAAGCTCAGCGAATATAATCTCTAAAGAGGTCCTAGCCCAGATGAATTTGGGACAAATAACATTCCAAAAAGTAGCCACGCCTTTAGTAGGATTTGGGGGATCCGAGATTGTCCCCAGTGGCACGGTAACTTTAAGTGTATCACTCGGGAAGAAACCATATCGGACGGTGAAACTAGTAAAATTTTTAGTAGTAGAAACGCCCTTTGCCTACAATGCGATTCTAGGGCGACCTGCACTCAACTTATTCCGAGCCGTTGTTTCAACATACCATCAGAAAATAAAATTTCCAACTGAAGCAGGGATCGGAGAAATACTGAACGATCATTGTATGGCATGGGACTGCTACAACACATCACTAACCTTGGGAAATCGCCCTAAATCGATTACCCCGAGCAAAAGAAAGCTTGAAGTCGACATTGATAGAAACGAAGTTGAAATCCCTAGCACTGACCGAATAGATAAAAAGGGAAAAGAACCGGTAGATCTAGCTTTGAAACCACCGGAACACAAAGATGTCCTACTGGTGCAGGGGGACCCAACTAAAACAACCAGAATTGGGACTAAATTAAGCGAAGAAGGGAAAGTAATGTTGATCAACTTCCTCAGAGATAATGCAGATATCTTCGCCCGGAGCGCGAACGACATCGAAGGGATTGACCCCCGAATAATCAGTCATTCGTTAAAAATCGACCCCATGGCAAAACCTGCTAGACAAAAGAAAAGGAATCATGGGCCAATAAAGGATAAAATAATCAAGGAAGAAGTAGAAAGGCTACTCAAAGCAAAACAAATTCGAGAAATACACTTCTCCGAATGGCTATGTATTGTTGTGCTAGTAGCAAAAGGGGATAAAAAGGATAACAAGTGGAGAATGTGCAATGATTTCACCGACCTTAGTAAATTATGTCCATGCGATCCCTATCCCCTCCCAAGGATCGACTTATTAGTCGACTCAACCGCTGGCTTTGCAATTTTCAGCATGATGGATGCTTTCCAAGGTTTTTACCAGATATACATGGATGAGCGAGACCAAGAGAAAACCGCTTTTGTAACCGAGCAGGGGGTATATTGCTTCATAGTTATGCCATTCGGACTGAGGAACGTCAGGGCCACTTACCAAAGATTGGTAAACCTGATGTTCAAAGAATTAATTGGAGAAATAATGGAGGTTTACGTAGATGATATGCTGGTCAAAAGCATGAACGAAGCTGATCACGTGAGACATCTCGATCGATGCTTCCGCATATTAAGAAAGTACCGAATGAAGCTAAACCCTGCAAAATGCACTTTCGGTGTTAAGTCGGGAAAATTTCTGGGATACTTGGTACATCAACGAGGAATCGAGGCCAATCCAGAAAAAACTCGAGCCATAACCGAAATGAAACCTCCCAAAATGATCTCCCAAGTGCAGAGCTTGGTAGGAAAGATCGTGGCGCTAAATAGATTCATATCCAAATCAGCTGACAGAAGTTTGCCTTTCTTCAAAACTCTTCGAAAAGCAAAAAACTTTGTTTTGGACCGAAGAATGCGACCAGGCATTCGATCGGCTAAAGGAATATCTAACGACATCCCCGCTATTGGCCAAACCAACCGAGGGAGAACCATTATACATCTACATATCGATCTCCGACGTGGCCATTAGTTCGGTTTTGGTTAAAATGGAAGGCTTAGAACATAAGCCTGTTTATTACTTAAGCAAATTACTACAAGGGGCCGAGAAGAACTACTTGGAAATAGAGAAATTCGCTTTGGCCTTAGTGGTAGCAGCACGAAAACTCCGACCCTATTTTCTAACTTACAAAATTGTGGTCTTAACGAACCTGATCTTACGTGGTTTCGTTGGTTCGATTAAGGGTGGGGAAATGACACGATGGCAATAATGTTAAAAGGAAAATAAAGACCAAATATAATTGTATTCGAGTAAATTGAGTACAAGTACAAATATTAGGGGTCCTATTCGAGCATTATTGGATGCCGTACAAGCTAGAGGGTGAAATACACAAGATGCTATACCAAATGGTTCCGAGCAGTAGCTTCGAGGAGGGAGCACCTGGAAAATCGTGTCCAATATCATAAATGCATGGGGTATTTATAGCTGAAATTGGGGTCTAGGTGGTCTATCCGCAGACATGTAATTCTTCGGCCCATAAGTTTGGTTCAGAGCTCGGCCCAACAGTAACTTTGGATCCTGGGCTGGCTTGCATTTACTGTGTTTCAGTCATCAGACTCGAACTCGATTCTTCGAGGTAAGTACCGCTCGATCTCGTGTAACTGTAAAGAAAAGTAGGATCCAAGATACCCCTCATCAATACTCCCCCACTTCTCGAGCGTAAAGTGGAACTTAAGCTTGAAGAAGTATGTATAACGGTAGGATAAATCGATCTCGGCTTATCGTTTCGGGTATGCCTCATTAAAAACCTGGCTCGGAAAAACCCTTCTGGGATAAAAACCGGGTCAGGGAAAAAGAGTGCATACTTAAGCAATTTCTAGATAGCGCAGTTATAAGATCGTCCTTGCTGTTCGTGATGTGGACCTTTATTTTAGGAATTCTGGAAAGTATAGGGGCCGTAGTTGCATTTTCTGAAAATATGACTTCACATTTTCCTCAAGAGAGTCCAACCGTCGCGGTTACTCGGGGACTGATTTGCAATTTCCCATTTTGTCCCTGTATATATAGTTACATGGAGGGTCGCTGTTCCTCACAAATTCTGAGGAAAGAACTTTAGATCGGAGCAGACAGGTCGATAAGTGAGATTTATTAACCATATTTGAACAGTCATCTTATATTTATTATGTCGAGCTCAGTAGATTTGAAAGGAAAATCTCCCTTAGAGGAGAACGAGGTCGATAACCGCAAGGAGGAAGAAGTTGTAGAGAGTCAATCATCTGAAAACGAGAATCCGCAAAGCTCGGGTTTCGCTTCGGATTCCAGCGGAGAGGAGCGGGAGTCGAACTCTGAAACTGGAAATAGTGAAGATGAAAATTCTAGCGAAGCTACGGTTTCTGAAAGGGAAGATACAGAGGATATGGAGCTTCCTTTGGGTAATAATGAGCAGCAGAAATATAAACTGAACCGTAATTTGGTGGTTACGATCTATGATTGGGAAGAGCCCTCGACTAGCGCAGCTCTAAATATGACTGAGGAGAGGGCGGATGAGATCGTCTGTTCCTATAAGGAGACAGACTTGGCGCGGTTGCAAGAAGAGTTCGGTCGATATCTAGGCGACGGTTTTTCGATTGTGCTTCCCTCTTCCGATCAACGAGTTACCAACCCTCCTGCCGGTTGCCAAGCCTTTTATTGCAAACATTTCCATTACGGCTTACGCATCCCCTTCCCCCCTTTGCTAGAAAACCTTCTGGATGCTTTCAAGTTGGCTCCTTGCCAGATCTTACCGAATTCGATCGGCCTGATCATAGCTTTTTGCGTATTGATGAAGGCTAAGGGGAAAAAGGCATCGTTTCAGAATTTCTGGCGGATATTTCAGATGAGTGCTTCCACCTCTTCAAACGCGGGCTACGTATATTTTTCTCAGAGGCCGAAGATTTCGATTTTATCGACCAACGTGAGTAGCAATCTGAAGGGATGGAAACATGAGTTCTTCTTTGTTCGAGGGCCAGGGTCTCCGTCTTCTGAAGAAAATCTCGAGCCTACTCCCTTCGATTGGCCTGGAGCCAAAGAGTGGATATATGGAAAACGCCGTCTCGTGGGGAGTATGAAAAATGAGATAACAGATAGATTTCTGCAATCTCTTCGTGCTGATCCCCATCAGACCGCTCTAATGACTCAAGAAGCAGTCCTGCGATTGGCTGGGCTCAGTAGTTGCACTTTTCCTGCCGATCCAATTGAATACGGGAAAGCTCAGATCGATCCTGTTAACCCCCCTTCCACGTTAGCTGATATTGTTGACAAATTCCGTACATCGATAGCTGGCCCGCACGTTGCTTCCTTTTCGAAGGGTAATAAGGGTCGACCTCGTCCTCAAACATCAACGAATCCTCGGAAAACGAAAAAGTCCCAGGTCCCAGTTGGGGTCGCGTTGACCTCAAATGCTTTAATGATAGTTCCCCCAATTACCCAAGCAGGAACCTCTCGGTCTAGGGTCGAGGCGGAAGGGGCATCCGATTTCCAGGGTCCCGGAATCCTTCGATCGGTTTTTTCGAATATCTCCTCCAACCCGAACGACGAGGGATTCAGTAATTATACTCTCCTGGAGGATCGTGCCAAAGAGATTTTGCAGGCCAGGATGAATCGCAAAAGAAGTAGCAATGTTCCCGAGTCCTCCAGGAGACTCAAACCTTTTGCTCGTGGGCCGAATCCCATACCATGTCGGGCTGGTCATTCCGAGCCAGATTTGGCAGACTTCATCGAGAATCATCTGCAAGGACCGAGGGCGGCCGGATATCCGGACTGTGGGACCATCGAATCTGATTTGGGTTCCGAGGGTGAGCATACGGTGGATAAGTCTCTCCGTATGTTCTTGGCCGGGAGATTTAGGGATGATACTATCCAATCTTTTGCTAAGAAAGATTTTGAGATATTTGGCGATTATGCCCACGCCCAGCAGATGGTATTGTTCTAATTCCGGAAGTTTCTAATTTTTTCCTGTAATCTTCATCTTGTGCCTTTACATATCTTTTCCTTTACAGGCCGGAGATCTATTTACTCAAACTGCTCTTCGACTGTCTGTTTTGAGCGAAGAATCTCAGGCGGTACAGAAAGCCTTATGCAATGTTCTGAAGGATGAAGCTGCTAAGGCCAGTCAACTTGAGGATGCCAAGATTAAGTTGTCTGAGGTCACAATTGAACTCGAGAGAACTAGGAAAGAGTTGGAAACAAAGAGGGCCTTAGAGGAGGAAGTGGAGAGATTAAAGCAGGAGCTTGAGCAAACCAAAGCGTCTGCCGAACAGTCTTATGAGCGGGGTCGAGTCGAAGCCAGGCTTCCTGCCATAAGGGAGTTCCTAGAGTCTCCGATCCTCGACGCCTTGGTTCGATTACGGTCGGGAGAAATTAATCAAGCCTTCTACTTTAAAGGAGCTCAGCATCTCCTTACAGCTGCTAAGATTGAAAGCGGCCTTGATGACTTCCTTCCCAAGATGAATCCTTACAAGAATATCTTTGGTAGAGATTATAAAGCGTCTTCCCTTCCTCCTAAGCCCGAGGAACTTGCCACTCATGAGTTTGCTCCTTTTCTTAAGGAATTTGGTGCTCCGATGCCAAATCCTGATGAGCTCGAAGCCCAATCCGAAAGCGAAGACGCTGATTCTGAAGGGGATTCCCGCGATCAGAGTGAACAAGGCACTCCTTCTTCCGGTTCGAGTAAATCTGCGTCCGAGGCACAAAGTCATGATGGAGGAGGTAGCAGCTCAAACAAAGGTGATTCTGACGGCTCGGAAAGCAGCTCTAGCGATCCAGATAAACAAGATAGATCGTATCATGATTCAGGCGTGAAAGAGTCTAACCAATAACGATTGCTATGTAATAGAACTGACTTAGTGAATCTATGTACTTCTTTACTTGTAATCTTTTCCTCTTATCTATTCAGTGGGTGCTTGAATTTGAATTTCTTTCCTTTATGCTTATCTTTGGGCTATTACCTGTTTGAACTTTCTGTTGAATTCTATAACGTCATTCTTACGTATTTAGCTGCGTCATTGGATCTTTTTTGGGAGTAGTGTTTTACCAATCATTGCAATTTGCATGATGTCGTTTTTCTTATAAATAGCATGACCACTTTATGTTGTCTTTGCACTGATATTCCTCACAGTGTTCGGAGCTTTCCTTAAAACTATCTTGGTTGGATCTTTAGCCGAAAAACGAGAGATGAATAAGAATTCGAATGTTCTCGCCATTTCTTCCACGTCTTTCTCTAAGTCAAATGTTGGTAGAAAATCAGGGAAAAGAAATCGATCGTCAATTTCATCCATTAGGTCCACTCAGCAAAACTTCCCCGAGGGAAAGAAGTATCCGACCGCTGCCCTTTCTTCGTGCTTGAAAACTAGGGGCTCCAATAAGAGAACGAAAAGGGTTTCTTTTGCGGAAGATGTAATCGGACATGTCCCTTTTCAATCCGTACCTTCGTTGGTCAGCGGATCTTCGTTTAAAAAGGACATGGCTTCTTTTGACAAAGTGTCCCATGATAAATCTGACCTGACCCTTCTTCGGGCTGGTGTTTCTATCTCCGAGGCGGACTTTTCGACTGGAGAATATTCCTCGTTCTTGTTTAATTCTGGGTTGGAATCTCTTGCCCAAGTAATTCTTTCTCACCTTTTTGTGTTGACCGTTTAATCTCTTTATTTCTGTTATAACATATTTTCTTATAAGTTCAGGCCAGGGTGGTCTTTTCTAAGCTTTATGCATTGGCCAAACATGAGTTCGAACAACGGACTTCTATTTCGCTCGAGCTTATCGGGAAGAGGATCGAGCTGGAACGTGCATTGGAAGCTAATAGATTTTTCAAGGAGAGAATATCTCAGGACAAGTTAAGTTCAGAACTAGAGAAACTCAAAGGTATTTACGAGCGTGAGAAGAGACACTCTGAGCTTCGTGAGAAAGAAGCTTACATCCGCGGGTATACTGATCGTAGTGCTGAAGTTCGAAAGATCCTCTCCGAAAATAATTTCGTTTAGTAATTCTGTGGTTTTCCTTTGTATCATGAGTTAAGACTTCTCCTTGTAACATCACCTTTGTTGAAACGGTTTTCCTTTCTTGTTGTAGTATTACCCTTGTTGTAATGATATAATATTTGCTGGAATAATATTCTCTCCGTCTTTCCCCTTTTTTTTTTTTTTTTTTTTTTTTTTTTTTTTTTTTTTTGGGGTCCCTCATTTCTCGGGAAGTGAAACGGTCAAAGCTTTTAATGCTCGTATCGTGGCCATTCAACCTGAGAGATCTATACCGTTGGTGCCGAATTCTTTCCCCTATATATAGTTCTAAATTTACTTTCACTTTTACTTGTCTGTAAATGTCTCGTTCGATCGATATGGTTGTGTTTTTACTTTTGTCGAATAATTCCATACTCCATTCAATGTTTTTGATTATATCCTTCGAGATTTTTATTCGAACATTCTTTTCCGAACTCTTCGGAGTACCCCTATGATAAATTTCGGCTAGGGTATCGACAGGCGAAAAGAACCGCGACTAGGGTACCGGCAGGCGACCTGCTCTCTCTGATTCCAAATCTTTGAGTCGGTCTCGACCTCCTGTACCCTGTCCTCTATCCAGTTGGGATAGTGGGTCTACTGCTGGAGGGGTTTTCCTGCTCTCGATCTCCACGTCTTCGAGGCGTCTTCTTGAAAGGTGTGGCCCTCGAGTTTACTAGGAGCGCCTCCAACTGGAGTTGCTTCCCTATTTTTCGATTCGGTCCTTTATGGGCTTGTTTGTAAGGAAGCAGCGGATGAAGGGTAGAAGTGTACCAGCCTCTCATTCCTCCTTTGTGTATCCATAGGGAATAACCATTTGTAATAGGGTTTGACCAGATGTAAAATATTCCGATTAGCTCAATTTCTTGAATGTAAACAAGAGTTCATATGTAATTCTCCTGAAAATTTATGAATATTTTCTGTTATATTGTCGTTAATCTCTGAATTCATAATTCGAAGTTTTCACGGGATAGTCATTGAGAAATTTATAATAGAATTTAGATCAATCTTCAATAGAATGTTTCAAGTTTTTCAATAGAATGTTTGTTTCGATCTAAGGGGCATAGCAGAGGCTTTCACCCTTAGTCGTTTTTAGAGCGTTTTCAGCTCGAGGGTCATAGCAGAGGCTTTCACCCATTCCATAATTTCGATCTAAGGGGCATAGCAGAGGCTTTCACCCTTAGTCGTTTTTAGAGCGTTTTTAGCTCGAGGGTCATAGCAGAGGCTTTCACCCATTCAATAATTTCGATCTAAGGGGCATAGCAGAAGCTTTCACCCTTAGTCGTTTTTAGAGCGTTTTTAGCTCGAGGGTCATAGCAGAGGCTTTCAACCATTCAATAATTTCGATCTAAGGGGCATAGCAGAGGCTTTCACCCTTAGTCGTTTTTAGAGCGTTTTTAGCTCGAGGGTCATAGCAGAGGCTTTCACCCATTCAATAATTTCGATCTAAGGGGCATAGCAGAGGCTTTCACCCTTAGTCGTTTTTAGAGCGTTTTTAGCTCGAGGGTCATAGCAGAGGCTTTCACCCATTCAATAATTTCGATCTAAGGGGCATAGCAGAGGCTTTCACCCTTAGTCGTTTTTAGAGCGTTTTTAGCTCGAGGGTCATAGCAGAGGCTTTCACCCATTCCATAATTGATAGAGAAAAATAGAGATCGATAATAACGAATATAGATCGAGAATATGACGAATAAGTAAGAATGTAGGCGAAATAAGCTTTCATTGAATAAATAGTCCGAATAAACATTCTTCAAATAACCCAATTCTTCATTAAACACATATGGTTTGCCAAATAGTTATAGTCAAAGAAAATGGAACAAAATAACTAAAAAGTAGAAGCCTCGATTGCAACTATCTTCCATAATATCTTCTTAAATTGATCGCATTCCAAGCTCGAGGCAGTATTTCTCCGTTAGGGTGTGCAATCTTATAAGAACCTTTTCTCCCAACCTCCACGATCACGAAGGGGCCCTCCCAATTGGGCTGTAGTTTCCCTACGTGCTTTGATACTTCCACTTTTTTGAGCACCAGATCTCCCACTTTGAAGGATCGAATCCTCACATTCCGATTATAGGACTTTTCCATGTTGGCCTTGGCGGCTTGAATTTTTAACTTCGCGCGGTCCCTTCGAGCATCTGCGTGATCAACTTCCACCTGCCTCAGCGATTGGTTCTCTTCGGGATCATAAAATTCGACCCTGGGAGAAGGTATAAGATTCTCTACCGGGATAACAGCCTCCGACCCATAAACCAAACTGAATGGAGTTTCTCCGGTTGCCGCTTTGACTGTTGTCCTGTTGGCCCATAATACTCCCTGTAGTTCATCCAGCCATTTTCCTTTCGCTTCCGATAAGCGCTTCTCCAGAGATCGAACAATTTCCCGATTTACTACTTCAGTTTGTCCATTAGCCTGAGGGTGGCCAACAGACGCAAAGTTCTGTTGTATTCCAAATCTTTCACACCAATCCGTGATCCTCTTTCCTGCAAACTGTGTTCCGTTATATGATATTAGAACCCTGGGGATTCCGAACCTGCAGACTATATTTTTCCATAAAAAATTAATAACTTGAAATTGGGTGATTTTGGTCAAGGCAACACATTCGACCCACTTGCTGAAGTATTCCACCGCTACTAGTACATAATTTTTCCTGGCTCGCGCTGTTGGGAAAGGTCCCACAATATCGATGCCCCATTTGTCGAAGGGCCAACAAATAGGGATCGAATGCATATGTTCGGCTGGTTGGTGTATTAAGTTCGAATGAATTTGACAGTGATGGCATTTTTTCACATACTCGACAGAATCAGAAAAGAGTGTAGGCCAATAATATCCAGATCTCGAGCATTTAAGAGCTAACGCTCGAGCGCCACAATGATTTCCTGCTTCCCCTTCATGAACTTCTCTCAATATTGCGTTGTAGCGTGTTTCGGGGACACATTTCAATAGAATCCCCGAAGAGGAACGTTTATAGAGTTGATTATCCATCAAAGTAAATGACGGCGCTCTATATTTGATTCTCCGAGCCTCATTTGCGTTTTCCGGCAGTTTTCCGTCCCTAAGATAGGCGACAAGAGGGTCGCTCCATGACTCGCTTGGCTCTTCTATTTCCATAACATCAATTGCAGGGGCTGCATCTAACTCGATGGCAGACATATTCGATAGCAGCCAAGTGATTGTTCTCTCAGTCTTTCCGTCGGCGAGTCCTGTAAACTTTGACAATACATCGGCCCAGAGATTCTCTTCTCTTGGTATCGGTTGAATGTCAAACTTATCGAATTCTGAGATTAATTTCTTCGCTTTGTTCAAATATTTAATCATGTTGAATTCTCTGGCTTCATAAGTGCCTTTCACCTGTCTATGAACAAGTTCCGAATCAGTTAGCACGACAATCGATTTTACCTTTGCCTTAATGGCCATTTCTAATCCAGCTATCAGTGCTTCATATTCGGCCTCATTGTTGGTGACGACAAAGTCCAAAGTTATCGCATAGCTCAGGTCTTCAGCATTGGGCCCTTGGAAGTGTATCCCAGCTCCTCCTCCTTCCTTGGTCGAAGATCCGTCCACATGCATTAGCAAAACTTGATCGTTTGCTTCCTCCACCATAGATAATTCCGAGGTTGTTTCTTCTTTCCCGTTTGATATGTTGGTTGATTCAAGCACAAAATCAGCTAGCACTTGCGCCTTCACAGCGACCCGTGGTCGGTATTCAATTTCAAATTGGCTGAGCTCGACCGCCCACTTTATCAATCTGCCTGAAGCTTCTGGTTTGGATAGAACCTGTCTTAAAGGCTGGTTAGTTAAAACAATGATTTTATATGTTTGAAAATAGGGTCTCAATCTTCGGGCAGCCACAATTAGGGCAAGCGCGAATTTTTCAATCTCCATATAGTTCTTTTCGGCACCCTGCAACAATTTACTCAAATAGTAAACTGGTTTATGTTCAGCTTTATCTATTTTGACCAGAACCGAGCTAATAGCTTCATCTGACACAGCTATGTACAAATATAGGGGTTCCCCTTCGGACGGTTTTGCCAGCATGGGTGTCGAGGTTAAGTATGCTTTCAGCTCTTCGAAAGCCTTATCGCATTCATCGTTCCACTCGAAATTCTTGGATTTACGCAACAGTTTGAAGAAAGGTAAACTCTTGTCAGCGGATCTGGAGATGAATCTATTTAATGAGATGATTTTTCCGATCAGACTTTGAACATCTGAGAGTTTCCTCGGTGGATGGAGATTAGTGATTGCTCGGATTTTTTCTGGATTAGCTTCGATCCCCCTCTCATGAACTAAATATCCAAGGAACTTTCCTGATCGCACCCCAAATGTGCACTTTGCAGGATTTAATTTCATCCCATACTTTCTTAAGATTTGGAAACACCTATCAAGATGGTTAATATGATCCTCTTCAGACATGCTTTTCACGAGCATGTCATCTACATATACTTCCATAATTTCTCCTATTAACTCTTTGAACATCATATTGACCAATCTCTGATATGTTGCACCGGCATTCCTTAATCCGAATGGCATCACAATGAAACAATACACTCCTCGTTCGGTGATAAACGCCGTTTTGTCCTGATCTCTTTCGTTCATGAAGATCTGATAAAATCCTTGAAATGCGTCCATCATGCTAAACAACACGAATCCCGCAGTGGAATCTACGAGCATGTCAATTCGGGGCAAGGGGTAAGGGTCCCTTGGACATAATTTGTTTAGGTCGGTGAAATCATTGCACATCCTCCATTTGTTCTCGACTCTTTCCCCCTTGGAAACTAAGACCACATTGCACAGCCATTCCGTGAATTTTATCTCTTTGATTTGTCCTGCTGCTAACAATCTATCGACCTCAGCGTTAATTATTTTGTCTTTTTCTCGTCCATGATTACGCTTTTTCTGCCTTACCGGTCTTGCCCTTGGGTCAATATTCAAGGAATGCGTTATCACACGCGGATCGATTCCTACTATGTCGTCCGAACTCCATGCGAAGACATCCACATTTTCCTGCAAGAATCCGATGAGTTTGGCTTCCATGCCATTACTTAGCTCTGTTCCTATTTTCGTGAATTTTTCTGGAGATCCAGGTACCAAGTTCACCTTTTTGTAATCAGGTGCTTGCACACTCATGTCAATGATTTTTCCTTTCTTTCCATCCAGTCTTTCATAATCAGGAATCGGAGTTCCGGAGTTGGAAACTAATTCATTTATCTTTCTTTTGTTAGGGAGCTCAGGCTCCACCTTTTCCTTGATAGTCAAGGATGAACTATAACACTCCCAGGCCATGTACTGGTCGTTCCTCATCTCACCTACTCCTCCGTCGGTTGGGAACTTTATCTTCTGATGGTAGGTGGATACGATAGCCTTAAAAGTATTCAGAGCGGGTCTTCCCAAGATGGCATTGTAAGCAAACGGTGTGTCCACCACTAGGAACTTGATCATTCTCGTGACGTTCTTTGGTTTTGATCCTAGAGTGGTACTCAAAAGTATGGTTCCGAGTGGAGTGATCTCCGATCCCCCGAAACCGACCAAAGGGGTGGTTACCTTATTCAAATGTGGATGACAGAGTTTCATTCTCGTAAGAGCTTCTGATGAAATTATGTTTGCCGAGCTCCCGTTATCGACCAACACTCTTTTGACCTCGAAATTTGCAATTCTTAGTGTTAATACCATGGAAAAGTCTGGATCATCTTCATTCGTGTCCCAACTAACATCTGCGGGTCGGTCTGCCTCGCTAAAGCTGATGACTTGATTCTCCATTGATGGAAACTCCAAAGATAGAATTTCCCTTTTTGTGGACACTCCTGTCCTGATTGACCTTAAAGTTCTTTTTCTAGCATTCCTACTATCTCCACCCGCCGGTCCACCTGCAATCATGTTGATCACACCGTTCGATTGTTCTTCCGCTTGACTTTGAATCTGCCTCTGCCGAGCGTTAAGTTTTCTCGGACTACGGGATCTGTAGCGATTGTTATAGTTGCCATTCTTAACAAATTCTTTTAGTTTTCCTTGGTTGATTAACTTTTCGATCTCGACCTTCAACTGATAACAATTTTCCGTACTGTGGCCTCTAGCTCGATGATATCGACAGTATTGGTCATATCCAGGCGCGCCCGGCCTTGCCTGTGTAATTCTTTGGGCCTCCGGAATTAAATTCCCTTATTCCAATACGGTCAACACCTCTTCTTTTGAACTGTTAAGCTCAGTAAACTGAATTTTACCCGGCCTTGGGGCTCGATTTCGATCGTAGGGAGGTCCATACGAATTCGGTCCTTGGGGTGGCATATGCGGCTTAAAAGTGTTGATTCGCTGCCAAACGGATCCTTTACTCGATCCTCCATAATCACTTGGTTTTGGGATCGGAGCCCGATCTTGTTTTCTGTTGAGATGAGACTTATCTAGATGTGAACTCTTCAATTTGTTCATCTCTTCCTGTATCATATACTTTTCAGCAATTTCCATTATCCGTTCGAAAGATTTTGGTTGCTTTCTGCATAACGCATTCCCAAATTGGGTGCTTCTAGTCAGTTCGAACATCAACGAGGACAGATATTCAATTTGCGGGGTATCCACTTTCAAGAGCTCAATACTAAATCTTGCCAGCCATTGCCTCAACGTCTCTCCTTCCAACTGTTTAACAGTGCCCAGATGATTCGCCGGCAGTCTTGGCTTCCTCTGGCTAGCGAATTGATGCTTCAGCTTATCGCAAAATTCTTCGAAAGAAAATATAGAGTTCGGAGGTAACTTTCCGAACCAATCGAGGGCAATCCCTTCAAAAGTGGTGACCATAATCTTGCAACAGAAATTATCCGAGTGCCCATACAAGTTCATAACATTAACAAAGCTGTTAATGTGTTCGCCGGGGTCGGTAGTCCCGTTATACCGTGGGAGCCTGGTTGGCACCGTTTCTGTGTTTCGAGCTTCGCGTATTTCTCGACAAAAGGGTGAACATCGCATGATATTATTCGAGACCTCCCTCTCTCGTAGGTTTCCTCTGGTCAGGGTATTCCCCGTTTGCCTGGCAGCTTGATTAGTAAAGGGGATCTCTATCATAGTATCCTGTTCTTCCAATTTCTTAGCTACTCTTTCCTGTACTATTATCTCCAATTCGGATTCAGTAATTTTCTTGTAAGTTGGTTTATTTCTTCTCGCAGCGCCAGCGGTGTGACTTTCCCCCACAACAGAATCCTCCAGATTGTGCACTCGTGCAGGAGGGTTTTCTGATCGGGCGTTGACTTTCGAGGGTGCAGTCCTTTGTGGACGCATTGATGGGATATGTGACATATCATTTTCCTTCTGTAAGTTCGATGAAGGTATTTCAGGTCTTCCCTGAATCCCTGGTTGGTCGACGGGCGATTGATCTGCCCTTCCGCTGTTCATAAACTCCCTGCACATGGTGCCTATTATAGACCTCAAATCTCCAATGGTCGTGTGTACTGGAATGTTATCTTGCGGAACCGCCGGCGGTGCCTCTGGTTGTTGTTGAGCGGCGCGCGACAAGTTATCAGGTTCATTGTTGACAGAATTTTGTGCTCCCCCTGCTTGGGAAGGCTCTCCTCTAATATATGTATTTCTCCTCGTAGTAGGCATATTTCGGTCTAATACTCGAATAAGGCCCCACGGTGGGCGCCAATTGATCTTACGTGGTTTCGTTGGTTCGATTAAGGGTGGGGAAATGACACGATGGCAATAATGTTAAAAGGAAAATAAAGACCAAATATAATTGTATTCGAGTAAATTGAGTACAAGTACAAATATTAGGGGTCCTATTCGAGCATTATTGGATGCCGTACAAGCTAGAGGGTGAAATACACAAGATGCTATACCAAATGGTTCCGAGCAGTAGCTTCGAGGAGGGAGCACCTGGAAAATCGTGTCCAATATCATAAATGCATGGGGTATTTATAGCTGAAATTGGGGTCTAGGTGGTCTATCCGCAGACATGTAATTCTTCGGCCCATAAGTTTGGTTCAGAGCTCGGCCCAACAGTAACTTTGGATCCTGGGCTGGCTTGCATTTACTGTGTTTCAGTCATCAGACTCGAACTCGATTCTTCGAGGTAAGTACCGCTCGATCTCGTGTAACTGTAAAGAAAAGTAGGATCCAAGATACCCCTCATCAGAACCAACCACTAAGACAGGTCCTAGCGAAGCCAGAAGCCTCTGGAAGATTGATCAAGTGGGCTATCGAACTCGGTCAGTTCGAAATCGAGTACAAACCAAGACTTGCGATAAAAGCCCAAGTCTTAGCCGATTTCCTGTTAGAAACTCCAACCCAGGCAACCGAACACACCGAATCAACTAGCCATAACAACGATATCCTGATCGTAGAAAATCAAACCTGGTTAATGCACGTCGACGGTGCTTCATGCCGAGAGGCAGAAAGTGCCGGAATTATCTTTACCGGACCTAATAAGGAGGATATAAATTATGCGATAACGTTGGACTTCATCGTAACGAACAACGAAGCAGAATATGAGGCGCTAATCGCAGGAATGGAAATGGCGATCAAGGCCAACATAAAAAGCCTTAAGGTATTAACCGATTCAGAGTTAGTACAGAGACAGATAGAAGGTCTGTATGAGGCTAAGGAATTTAATATGGTCAAATACCTTGCCAAAGTGAAAAAATTGCCTGAAAAATTCGAAAGTTTCCGTATACAGAACATTCCACGCTCGGAAAATAAATGGGCCGATCAACTGTCTAGGTTCACAGGATCCAACGACGAAAAAACTGAAAGGGTGATCCAGTGGTTAATCTCCAGTGTGCCGGCAATCGATGTCGATGAGACACCGGTCGCCGAAATGATGGAAATCGAAGATGTTAAAGAAAACTGGATGACTCCAATGATAGACTATCTTCGAGAAGGAAAACGGGATGACCAAAACGAAGCTCGGAAAATAAAATATCGGGCTCCAAAAAATACATTGATAGAAGGAAAGCTTTATCGAAGATCAGTATCAGGAATTCTCCTGAAATGCGTCTCCGAATCTCAAACCAACGAGATCCTCCGGGAGATACATGAAGGAGATGCTGGGAATCACAGCGGAGCAAGGGCCTTGGCTTTAAAGTGCCTTCGAACAGGTTATTATTGGCCTACCATCAACAATGATGCCGTCCAATATGTCCAAAAATGTCATCATTGCCAAGTCCATGCTAATATATGTCATTAACCAGCCGAAAACATGCACCCAATACCTGTATGTTGGCCGTTCGATCAATGGGGAATTGACATCGTGGGACCTTTCCCGGCAGCTAGATCCAAGAAAGCATATGTTCTAGTCGTCGTTGAATACTTCAGCAAATGGATAGAATGCATTGCCCTTGCCCCAATAACTCAATTCCATGTGATCAATTTCTTATGGAAATTCATAGTGTGTTGATTTGGCATCCCGAGAATTCTGATCTCTGATAACGGAACCCAATTTGCGGGAAAACAGGTAATGGAATGGTGTACGAAACTAGGAATTCAACAAAATTTCACTTCAGTTGGGCATCCTAGAGCGAACGAACAAACTGAGGTAGCAAACCGAGAAATAATGAAATATTTGGAGAAAAGATTAGGGGCAGCCAAAGGAAAATGGCTAGATGAACTCCCAGGGGTACTATGGGCTAATCGAACCACGGTCAGAACTTCAACCGGGGAGACCCCATTCAGTCTAGTATATGGCTCGGAAGCTGTTATTCCAGTCGAAACGCTAATTACGACACCAAGAATTGAAATGTATGACGACCAGGAAAATGGGAAGACAAGAGAAAATGATATTGATTTATCAGAAGCTTTAAGAGAAAAAGCGGCCGTACGTTTGCAAGTCGCTAAATCAAATATGGAAAGGGCCTACAATCAAAAAGTACGCGTCCGAACCTTCAAAAAAGGAGACCTGGTCTTGAAAAAGGTAGAGGTATCCAAGCATGTGGGAAAGTTACAACAGAATTGGGATGGACCATACATTGTCATCGGTGTAGGAAAGAAAGGTTCATACAAGATTGCACACTTGGACGGAACAGCCCTACCGAGAACCTGGAATGCAGTCAACCTTAGAAAATACTATGGTAAATAAATCATAGTAGATTATGCTGCTATATTTCTTTTTAGTAAATTTTATTCTTTGTAACAAAGGCCTTGGCCTACGGTTCAATTTTTAAAGATTTTAGCAACATTAAATATTAAATCAAAGCTCGCTTAAGGAAAAATATCAAAACGAGTTGAGTATAAATCGTTTGATTCGATAAACGCTCCTCGGAATTCTACGATCATCTTGGTTAGATCCAATAAGTCGATCTAAAGATATGACGAGTTGAGTATAAATTGATCCGCTCAATAAACGCTCCTCGATCTAACAATACAAAGAGTTGAGTATAAATTGATCCGCTCAATAAACGCTCCTCGACCTAACAATACAAAGAGTTGAGTATAAATTGATCCGCTCAATAAACGTTCCTCGACCTAACAATACAAAGAGTTGAGTATAAATTGATCCGCTCAATAAACGCTCCTCGACCTAACAATACAAAGAGTTGAGTATAAATTGATCCGCTCAATAAACGCTCCTCGACCTAACAATACAAAGAGTTGAGTATAAATTGATCCGCTCAATAAACGCTCCTCGATTTACTTTTAAACGACTAGACAGACTTTGGTATAAAAACCTAAGTCTAAATAGAAATAGTTGAGTATAAATTGATCCGCTCAATAAACGCTCCTCGATCTATTTTCAACGATTAAAAAGGCTTTGGTATAAAAACCTAAGTCTAAATGAAAAAGAGTTGAGTATAAATTGATCCGCTCAATAAACGCTCCTCGATCTATTTTCAACGATTAAAAAGGCTTTGGTATAAAAACCTAAGTCTAAATGAAAAAGAGTTGAGTATAAATTGATCCGCTCAATAAACGCTCCTCGATCTATTTTCAACGATTAAAAAGGCTTTGGTATAAAAACCTAAGTATAAATAGAAAGAGTTGAGTATAAATTGATCCGCTCAATAAACGCTCCTCGATCTATTTTCAACGATTAAAAAGGCTTTGGTATAAAAACCCAAGTCTAAATAGAAAGAGTTGAGTATAAATTGATCCGCTCAATAAACGATCCTCGATCTATTTCAATAAACGCTCCTCGATCTATTTTCAACGATTAAAAAGGCTTTGGTATAAAAACCTAAGTCTAAATAGAAAGAGTTGAGTATAAATTGATCCGCTCAATAAACGCTCCTCGATCTATTTTCAACGATTAAAAAGGCTTTGGTATAAAAACCCATGTCTAAATAGAAAGAGTTGAGTATAAATTGATCCGCTCAATAAACGATCCTCGATCTATTTTCAACGATTAAAAAGGCTTTGGTATAAAAACCTAAGTCTAAATGAAAAAGAGTTGAGTATAAATTGATCCGCTCAATAAACGCTCCTCGATCTATTTTCAACGATTAAAAAGGCTTTGGTATAAAAACCTAAGTCTAAATGAAAAAGAGTTGAGTATAAATTGATCCGCTCAATAAACGCTCCTCGATCTATTTTCAACGATTAAAAAGGCTTTGGTATAAAAACCTAAGTATAAATAGAAAGAGTTGAGTATAAATTGATCCGCTCAATAAACGCTCCTCGATCTATTTTCAACGATTAAAAAGGCTTTGGTATAAAAACCTAAGTCTAAATGAAAAAGAGTTGAGTATAAATTGATCCGCTCAATAAACGCTCCTCGATCTATTTTCAACGATTAAAAAGGCTTTGGTATAAAAACCTAAGTCTAAATGAAAAGAGTTGAGTATAAAATGATCCGCTCAATAAACGCTCCTCGATCTATTTTCAACGATTAAAAAGGCTTTCGTATAAAAACCTAAGTCTAAATGAAAAGAGTCGAGTATAAATTGATCCGCTAAATAAACGCTCCTCGATCTACATCCAACGATCAAAGAGGTTTGGTAAAAAAACCTAAGTCTTAAAAATGAGTTGAGTATAAATTGATCCGCTCGATAAACGCTCCTCGATGATAATAATAAATAAGATTAAGACGAAATCAACAACAAGAAGAATGCAAGGAACAATAATAAAGTTTTATTCATCTGTGTTCAAGGAACGTGTAATAAATTACATACAAAAGCTTTGATCTGATTACAAAGGTCTATATACGATTTACACATCGTTACAATTGTTTAGATAAAATGATCCTATCCTATAGATCAATGATCTGCACGACAATGTCCATGGAAACATCAATCTCCTCCTTAGTACCTCGACGATCGGAATAAACCACATAAGAAGCATGCTGCTCAGGATGGTCGACTTCTTTGGTTCGATGGTCAGGATTAGAAGATCAAATGTTCTTCCAGATGAAATGACCATTACCAGCCAGATGCCCGGTAACAGCCACTTGCCCAGAAGGAGATACTGCTGGTATGATGGGGTTGAAATTTACTCTAGAGCAGCATCTCTTCAGGACCGTCGCAGAAGAAAAAACTTTACCAGCACACCCCGGTGGTCTATCAATCCGGAGGTAACATCCAAGAGCGGCAGTGCCTGGTAAATATGAACCCTCCATGTGCAAACAGAAACCACGGACCTCAAACCTGTGAAGACAAAGGTTGAGGCCTCATGGGACCCGTCAGTACAAGGTAGGGCTTCC
This sequence comes from Penstemon eatonii, assembly GCA_038501285.1. Taxonomy (NCBI): domain Eukaryota; kingdom Viridiplantae; phylum Streptophyta; class Magnoliopsida; order Lamiales; family Plantaginaceae; genus Penstemon; species Penstemon eatonii. The sequence continues at coordinate 31,486,305 of CM076710.1, read as the reverse complement.
ATGGGACTCGTCAGTACAAGACAGAAGAAATTTAAGATATTATGATATGAATCACGATAATGTGACTTTTTGAACATTATGGGATCAGAAGGCAAATTGAAATTCAAGGAAATTAAGACCTCCATCCTTTTCGAGAATTACAATTAAAATATGGAAACCGCTTCCCTATTTATAGGGATAGATCTGATTAATCCTACGGCTGGATGGAGATTTGATCAAGGGACGCAAATGCGACCTTTTGACTTCCCGTAATTAATGCGAGTAAGTTGGAACGGCACCTCTCTGATCGACTCAACGAATCGATGACAAAAGAAAATCCAGATCGAAGCTATCAATGCACAATAAAAGTAGATCTAAAAGAGCTCCAGAACAGAAAAGTTTGCACGCTCACATATGCTAGTCGCTCGATAAAGAGCTTGAGATCCTCAACAAAGGCATGCACGTTTACACCATTATGAAAAATTACTGATTCTCTTAGAAGTGTAAGACCTAACCCTCCAGCATACGAGGGTCGTCACTGCCTCATATATTATATGGAAAATTAATAATTGGCTATACAAGAAAACTCCACTGGAGTCCAAGAAGCCTGACACCGATATTAAGGCAATAATTACCATCATTCCAGACTGCACTATCGCCGCTGCCTAACATACCAAAGAATTGCTGAAGGAGGTCTGAGCAGACTGGATCTGACTAAAAAATCTACATTTTCCAATTCCTCCCATATCAAAAAATTTGACATATTTGATACACTGGTTGCTTTATTTGAGGAACATGGAACTCACAATCGGTACAGAGAAACATGGATTTTTAGAAGATACTAGACCGATATCTTTTCACAAGGTTGAGCGAACTTAAACCTATGATAAAGGCAGAGCTCAACAGTGGAAATGACAGCGCCCTTAAATAAGATATCCTTAGCAAAAGGACAAATTTACAAGGGATTGGTCGAACATTGACGACAACGCTGAGCGTTCCTTATCAATTATTCAATCAACTATCTACATGAATGTCCTACTGTGCACATTTTAATGTCTAACGCGACTGCGGAACAATCGTAAGGGACCATACTTGGTCGATCATCATTCTTATACTTGATTTAAAAAGTTTGATTTGCAGAACAAACGTTATATCATTCAAATACTTAAAAACTTATCGAGCCAGACTAAGCTACTCTTTTGAACAAAGCATATTCTCCCAGAAGATCAATATCAGATAAGTATGCTAATCTATACTGATTATTTCGAGAAGTTATACTTATTCATAACAGCAAAATATGCATAACGAAAGATATCTACTGACTAAAAATGATCAAGGCATGGATCTGCTCATAAAAGAGTATCATTTTCATTAGTTCAATCTCCCCATACAAAAAATTCAGCCCAAACACAACCACACACAAGGTTGGGGCACTACCATAAAAAAAAAATTAACAACCGGGTAGAACAGGTCACTGAGAAGGATTGCTATCAACAGGCCGATTAGCAGAAGCACTCCTCCGAGGAGCCAAGTTACCTGCAAACGCCATCAATTCCTCCTGACGCTTTAGATAAACGGCATCATAACCTTCCTCATAGGCCTGCCGTCGAGACTCCTCTGCAAGGGCAGCAGCCTGAACCAAATCATTTTTCTCTTTCTCAAGAATAGATTTCTTTTCCTCTAATTTTTGAAGGTCATCTTTGGCAAGCTGCAATTGCAGGGTCAGCCCTGCGACCTTCGCCGTCTCCGAGTCCAAACGACGTTGATAGGCGTCCTTACCAATCCACAGGTCATCATTTTGCACACCCAGCTGGAGCGCAAAATACTTGGCCTGGGAAAGAAAAAAGCCCTTACATAACAAGGCAATCAAAATAAAAGCAGGAAGAATAATCAAAAATATATTTACCTGCTCGCATATCTTCACCAGCGACTGGACGAGCCGAACAATGGAAGTACGCTCGAGCTTCCTCAACTCACCAGGAAAAATAGTGCTTAGGCCCAAGTCCCAAGACAAAGCATCAGGCTCAACAGAACCAGGCAATTCACTACCAAAAGGAACACCATCAGGCCGTGGAGTCACTGACTGCATAATATCCTTAACTTGCTCGAGAATGCAGCGGTCATCTAACATACGAGGGGATGGCCTCTCGTTAGGACTCACTGAGGTCTCCTTGCCCGAAGCAGAGATAACAGTTCGCCGACCGGACCTTGATCCGGTCCGACCTCCAGAAGGCCTGCTAGATTCAAAAGAAGTAGCCATCACAGTGGTATCATTAAATAAGTAATCAGTGAAATCTTGAGAAATAGGTTGTGTTGCGGAGGGATTTACAAAAGAACCCTCATTAATCACCTCCGAGACAACACCCACTTGGCCTCCGCTGACAACTGGGGCAGCAGAAGTAGAAAAAGGAAGGGAATTAACAGGAACATGCTCGTATGTGCCATGTTCAAAAGAAGAAGTGCCTGAAGAAAAGGGTACGTCGAAAGCTTGCTCCATAAATGACGAATCACCAAACGCCACCCGACCAGGGGAAGGCTTCCTTCCTGCTTCACCAGAAGAGGAAAAGTTTTGTTGTGTGAAAGACGAACAAACTACGGGAAAAGGTTCAGAAGGAACGACAAAAGTATCGGTCGCCGACCTACTAATGGAAGACGAACGAGGAGGTTCTATCGAGGGCCCCTCTGTTCGAGACTTTTTTGGTCTAATAGTTCTAACACTCTCGCGGGAAGGACGCTTTCAAGTGTTACTGAAAAGATTACTCATGATCGAAATTCAAAAAAGAAAACTAAATTATCGAGAAAGCTTATCGACCTTCTAACGAAAGAGTATTCTGTTGAGAAATGAGTAAAAGCGGTAAATAACGAGTAAAGTTTTACCTTTCATATTTATACTATGCGAAAAGACGCAAGAGACTCAAAGAATGGGCGCGTAACACAGAAACTAGCCTAGGAATAGGCGCATGAATTCGAAAAAACATACGCATAATGATTAAGGCAAAGTTAATAACTTGTCTAAATTATTACAGAGAAGACGAAAAGACGTAACTGTCAGAATATGAATCGTCTATTTTACAAAGGGATAAACAATTCAACTTACGATAACAATTACAAAGGTTATTTCACAGATCAACATATCATACAACTTGGTCGCCATCTGGAATTTCCCGTTCGCCAGCGACGTCTCCTTCATTCGCTGCTTCAATGTTCCCCTCCTCTTCCTCTAGATCGATAAAATTATTATCGACCTCGTCATTGATATCTGAAGGAGGAATCGGCAATGGCTTACCGAACTCGTTGACAAGGTGAGCCAAAGGAAACTTTTGATAAACGACGTCCGGCAGCTCCGAAGGAGAATATACTTCGCCATGACGGTTCAACCGAATGTGCGCCACTTTAAAATATTCCTTTTGACGATCATCTATCAGTTCAAAAGCGACCAACTGATGAATCGCCTTCTTGAACGTACTCTCCAGAAGAGGACCGACCATTTGATATACCTACGCAGTATGAACAGGAGAGCTAAGGAATTCACGAATAACTTTTTCATCATGATTTCGGCCATAACGATCCCTGAGTCCACTAAGAGGAATGTCCCTCTCATACTCGTCTAAAGAAGCCTGAAGACTCGATACTTGAGATTCCAACTCGATAATTCGAGCAGTACTCTGAAATTGGTACTCTTCCAACTTTTTAGCAAATTGATTGGTTTGTTCTTGAGCACGAGAAGTCTCCAGAACCCTGTTTATAATCTCCTGGTCATCAGTCCCCATAGCCCGAGTCTCTACGACCGAAAGGGAATAAGTCATTGAGGGACCAACCCCTGAACCAGAAGACTTATGAAGTAAAGTTTTATATTTCTCATCCAGAAATTCACATTGTTGTTTCCAGAGAGCAGCTTCATAGGCATATGATGCCAAACAAGTCTTAGTCTGAAAGGGGAAAAGATAAAGGAAATAAATTAGCAAGCTAAAGTATTCATTGAAGAAAATTACCCTACGAGCACACATAAAAGGAAGTCACCTTTTCAGCATAAAGAGAAGCTCGCTGAAATTTCTCTAAAGGATCCTTCCGAAGAAGCTTATTCATGTCACGAGTAAAAACGCCGGACAGAAGAACGCGAGTTGCCTTATCCACTGCATTTTCGCTCTCGTCATGAACTAAAGAATCATTCTCGGGATAGCCAGCGACTCTTTTTCCCTCTAAATGATCCTCGATCATCTCGACCAAAGTGGGTTTTGGATGATTCTCGCCAAGAAGAGAAAGATCGTTACCGAAACGACCATAATAACTCCTTTTTCTCTCCACCGGATTATCATTAGGATGAGGCATCGACCAGCTGTGGCATCCACGTATACCTAGAGATGTCCTAAGTTGGAAAGGAGGATAACCCGATCCTGTCCCCGGGCGAACAGGAGATTCTTGAGAAGAATCTGGAGATTCCTCTCTGTTCTCCTCAGAATCATGACTCAATTCCAGTTTTCTCTTCCAAGACGCTCTCTGCTCGATAGGAACATTCTCTATGGTTTTGGTGGATTTAGATACTACCATTTTTCACTTTGAAGAACGTCGGGAGTTTTCTACCATAAGGGCTGATAAGGAAACAAAATCGAAATCAGACTTAGTGCTAAAAGAGTATCACGTCACGATATTAAAATAAACACTTACCCAATGATTCGGAAGAAGAAGAAACCGGAAAGATATGAGCACTCAATCCCACCTTGCGAAGAAATACCTCGCCAATAAGAAAAGAACTCTGATACTTGTTGGCGCGCATAGCCTGGATCTCTCCAAGGAACTGGGGGTCGTCAGGAATAAGGTCCCCTGTCGGTAAACGACCACCATAAATCCATTTGGAGTCGTGGTCCCATGAGAAGGGCTTATTCGAGCCATCCGCCAAACGGAGATGAGAAGGCGGGCGAACGGAGAAAAAATGAGACTTCCAGGAAGGATTACTAGAAACTGGGGAGTCAAAGATTGAGCGACTAGTCTTTTGGCTTGCGAAAAAGTAACCACGATTAGAAGAACTAGAAATGTTGAAACGAAACAATTGTATAAAATTGCGAAAAGAGGGTTGGAATCCTTTCGCTATCATCAAAACGGAAAAACAGACCACAAAGGCCACTGAATTTGGGACCAATTGAGTCAAAGATACACTAAATATCCTCAGAATATCAAGAAACAGAGCGAACAATGGAAGCCGAAGGCCGTAATTAAAGTGGGCTATATAAAAGCTCGGCAACCCTCCGATGGAGAAATCTGAGGGAGAAGGAAGAATGATCTCATAACCTTCCGGAAAATATTTCGCATAATTATCCACGACCTCGTGAAAACTTTCCTCGTTGTAAGCACAAGCGAGATCCTCAATCGGTTCAGAGATTTGAGGAACAGTACTTTTGCCTTTCTTGGCCCGAGCAGCAACATCCGTATCGGATATGATTTGCACCTTAAAAGTGTCCTCAGTTGGAATGATAAATTCTGACGCTCCGGTCTGCTCATTCGAAGGACTTGGGGGAATCGCCTCCTCGACAATAGGAGTGATTCTTTCCCTTGAAGACGAGGAAGATTTTCTTGGAATCGAAGCCATTCTGTTGAAACCTCAAAGAATACGAATCGATAAAGACAACTTGAGAGTGAAATAATCGAGTGAGAAAACGACCGCAGAAATGGGGGAAGTAGAAAGTAAAAATTGACTAAAGGAACAATGACCTATTTATAGAGAGAAATGAAAAGAAACGTTTCGAATTTCTCACGACTGATCGAATTCCCGCCAAACGGAAAAAGGTGAAACGCTTCCCTAAAGAGACACGTAGCGGTTCATAATTGGAACAAGAAAACGACTATCTATGAGGCGTAACACTCTTTTCCTTACTTAGGATTTTTTCCCACAGGGTTTTTTCTTAAGTAAGGTTTTTAACGAGGCACAACTCATAGAAAATACAGTCGAAATTAACCTTCTACTTCTACGAGCTTCTACTACATATACGCTCGAAGAAGTGAGGGAGTACTGATGGGGGCTATTTCACACCCCTTATAATGTTCGGGTCGACTAAGGGATGTAAGATCGGTTCGACCAGACGAGTCAGTTCGGGATCATCTATCGACCCGGTAGAATACGACACTCCTCAACAAGCAGACTGCAATCCGGACTCAAGAAGGACGATTGGGCCGAGTCCTATTAGAATTATGTTTCCTTGTAAAACTAGGTTAATTGTGATATAACTACCTAGTTAATCATTGTATTAGACACGCTTAACATACTGAACATACGCCTACATACTTTGGCTATCAAAGAAGATCATATTGAATAGAAAGGCTTTTGCTATACTATTTTATTCATTGATTGTCTTGTTTACTGATTGTTCCATCCAATTGTTCTTCCTTGAGATTGATCCATCCAGAATAAAGTAACAGAGCCCTATAATTCGTATTAATTCAGAACTCCTAATCACAAACCTTACTGATTTAATCGTACCCGACGAAATTCGGTTTAATCAATGGTGTTGGGATTCGGTAAGATAAACAACCCTATAGGCAGCGGAATTTAAAATTTTTTTAGGGCCTCTTACGGAATCTTGCCAGGATACTAAACTGGTTGTATATATATGAATAATAAAACGACCAGAATAATTCAGATCTAAATTATGTCTCCTTGCAAATCCAAGCAGCAAGCAAACTTGTGTTTCTCCCTATAGAAGGCTAGATCCCCAGCTCCAGGTAGCGCCCCACGTGTTGCGCTTCTACGGGTTGATAAACCACAATATCACGAAAATTTATATATCCTAATTGGCTAGAACATAAGATATATTAAGATCTAGGGTTAGAGAACGAGTAAGGAGCTAAAGTCGAAAAAGGAAAACACTTCCAAAGAAGAAGAGAGTTCGGCCGAATTGGGAGAGAGGGAGAGGGGGAGAGTTTTGCTTGACTTAGATTTTTTGCTCTTGAGTTATGTGCGTGAGATATGACATCAAGTCTCCTATTTATAGGTATCTCATTATCCTAATCCTCCTAGGAGTAGGACTATAAGTCTTCTAACTCTCCTACATGGGCCATGGGCCTTTTAATTGGATGACCAAGTCTTCTAATTAAATCATGACCCATACTTGATTTAATTTACTGAGTCTTTATTTAATTTCTCAATTAAATAGCACAATTAATTTATTTCTCTCTCATTTAATTAAATTAGACTCTAAGTCTATTTAATTAAATATTCCCATAATTAATTAAATTCCAATTTAATATACAGTCTTGATCCAATTCCAATCGAATCACTTTCGCTCCATTTAGGTCGACGCAGTTGACCTAGTAGTCCTAGTCGACCCAGTCAACCCAATCGATCCAGTCGATCCAGTCAACCCAGTCGACCCAATCGACCCAGTCGATCCAGCCGACCAAGTCGACCTAGTTTTTCTGCATTTCCTCGCTTTCGCTTCATGTGTATTGTGTATGCCCCCGTAGGTTCACCACATAATTGACCCTGGGTTATAATTAAAATTTTATCTAATTATTCGAGTATTAAATACTCTAAATCAATTGAACACTTTGTCGACTGATCATTCCAAAATTAGCACCCCTGCCAATTTGGGAATTCTCCCACACTCCACGGTCGATGTCTGGCCACAAGCCCATGGAGCCTAATCACTGGTGAATTAATTCAGTGAACCTTTTAGTCATTTATAATTTTAATATACGACATAATCTCTCCATCGATCGATCTCCCAGTCGAGACTTAAGGGAGTGGACTTTTCATCGGTTCCCTTTTTTTTCGTCTTGACCTTATGCATTTTGAACTCGAAAAAAATCTCTTTGACTAAATCTTTATGAGCTACTTTCATAAAGTCGTCAGATACCTTGGCCAAGGATTTTATAAGAATTAATTTCTCACAGAAATCCATAGGACAAATTCCCAACCTATGAAGCCGGGTCAATGGATCCTTTGTTGATGATATGAACCTTCATACGAGTCCCTCTATACCTAACGTGAATCCTCAGAGACTTTCTGGTAGTCCCCAGTCGGTCGAAACTCACATCTAAGTATAGACGTTCTCGTACCAGATAAACCCTATCACCTCAAGTATTAGGGATTGTTCCTCGTATACTACTGTAAATTGGAATAACTTCAACCCCGATATGCGACTATCACTTCCATGGTGAGTTATTTCCTAATTGGGGTATTCAGTGCACTTCCCATCCCAGCAAGTCACCCACTTATGTGTATCGACTATTCCAGTAACGCTCGTGGACCCTAGCGTTCTCCAGTTCATCGGAGTATACACATTAGTGAGAGTATAACCGAATCCAACGATTCCCTATCTCGATTGGATTCTACAACTCTTGAATATGTTCTAGATCACGGCCTTGGAGATCAGTCCACGGGTTGTCCCATAGCCCTGTGATCTAACGACTTCTATCCTTGTGCATAGATAATTATTACATAAGATAAAGTTGACCATATAATAAAGTGCATTTATTAATCTAAATTGAATAGTTCCTTCATTTATTACATTAAATGACAGCCATACAGCTTGCTTGCTGGACACTATTTCTATCAATCTCCCACTTGTCCTAAAGCCAACTTCCTATGTTCTTGAGTCCCATCTTTAGCAGAAGTTTCTCGAATGCCTTTGGAGGTAGTGGCTTCGTTAGCGGGTCCACGGTATTGTCTTCCGAGTCAACATGTTCCATCTTAATGTCTCTTCTTCCAATGATATCCCTTATCAAATGGTATCGTCTGAGTACGTGCTTGGATTTCTCATGAGATCTCGGCTCCTTTGCTTGCGCTATTGCCCTACTATTATCGCAGAAGATAGTAATGGGCTCAGTAATGCTAGGTATCACATCCTGTTTTTGGATGAAGTTTTTCATCCAAACACCTTCCTTTGCTGCTTCACACTCGGCAATGTATTCTGCTTCAGTGGTTGAATATGCGGTAGGGTCTTGCTTTGAGCTTTTCCAGCTTACCTCACCACCATTGAGGCAGAATAGGTATCCAGATGTTGACTTGAAGTCATCTACATCACATTGGAAGCTCGAATCTATAAAGCCTTCCAATTTCAATTCTCCTCCACCATGTAGCAAGAACAATTCTTTTAGTCCTTCTCATGTACTTCAAAATTGCCTTTACGGCTATTCAGTGTTGCTCACCTGAATCAGACTGATAGCGACTCGTAACGCTTAATGCGTACGCTACGTCTAGTCTAGTACATAACATACCATACATTATGCTTCCAATAGCGGAGGCATATGGTATCTGAAGCATATTGCTCCTCTCTTCAGGCGTCATTGGGGCCATAGACTTAGAGAGTGCAATTCCATGTCTCATCGGAAGCAATCCTCTCTTGGATTCTACCATACAGAATCTCTTTAGTATTTTATCTATGTACTGTGATAGAGAGAGGCCCAGTAGTCCTTTTGATCTATCTCGGTAGATCCTTATATCCAGTACAAAGGATGCTTCTCCCAAATCCTTCATTGAGAATTGTGTAGACAACCATGCTTTAGTTTCGGACAACACTTTTACATTGTTCCCAATGAGAAGAATGTCATCAACATAAAGCACCCAAAATTCAACTGTACTCCCACTGATCTTCTTGTACACGCAAGGTTCGAATACATTTTTGATGAATCCAAAAGTTTGGATTGTTTCATCGAAACATATGTTCCAACTTCGGGAAGCTTGCTTCAATCCATAAATGGAGATCTGGAGTTTGCATACCTTGTGTTCATCTCCTTTGGATGCATATCCTTTTGGTTGCTCCATGTAGATCTCCTTGTCAATGTCCCCATTGAGAAAGGCAGTCTTTACATCCATTTGCCATATCTCGTAGTTATACCACGCAGCTATGGCCAGCAAGATTCGAATGGATTTAGGCATTGCGACGGGCCAGAGGTATTTTCAATGTCGATGCCTGGCCTTTGAGTGTATCCTTTTGTCACTAGTCGTGCCTTGTAGGTTATTACCTCTCCGTTAACTCCAAGCTTTTGCTTATAGATCCAATTGCAACCCACGGGAGTCACTCCCACTGGTGGATCTACCAAGGCCCAGACCTTGTTTGAGTGCATAGAGTCCAATTCGGATTCCATGGCTTCACGCCACTTTCTCGAATCTATGTCCAACATAGCTTCATCGTAGGTCCTTGGGTCGGTTAGAGACTGTCCAATCTCGTGCAAAAGACCGTATTACCTCTTGGGTTCTCTACGTTATCTTTCTGACCTACGACGTATTGGTGTACTTACTGGTGCACTTTCATGCTCTTGTTCTCCCACTGCCTGTGGTGATGGGTCGGCTTGATCAACCTCTTCGGCCTTTTCAGCTTCACTGACCTCATCCAGTTCTATGTTGTGTTCCTTCTTGTCCAAAAAGAAATCCTTCTCCAAGAAGTGCGCGTTCCTTGAGACGAACATAGTTTGTCTCGTAGGATCATAGAACTCGTGTCCTATCGAGTTTTCTAGATACCCCACGAATTTGTACAAAGTGGATTTAGTTTCCAATTTATCTCCCACTAGCTTTTTGACGGAAGTGGAAGATCCCCATATGCGCATGAATGTGTATGGGGGTGCCTTGCCAAACCATAATTCGTATGGTGTCTTTTGTACGAATTTAGAAGGTACCATATTCAGTATCTTCGTTGTCGTGAGGAGGACATGTCCCCAAAATGAAAGAGGAAGGTCAGTGGCACTCATCATGTGTCGAACCATGTCCATCAAGGTTCGATTCCTTCTCTCTGCAACTCCATTTAGTTGGGGTGTAGTAGCATGAGTCCACTGCTATAGTATTCCATGCTCTACAAGATAATTCAGAAATTCGTTAATAAGAAACTCTCCACCTCGGTCAGAACGAAGAGCCTTTATCATATGACCAAGTTGATTCTCTACTTCCATCTTGAATTCTTCGAATCGCTCAACGGCTTCAAACTTGTGTTTCAACAAGAACACATACCCAAAACGACTATAGTCGTCAGTGAAGTTAACGAAGTAATCATAACCATCTCGGGCACTTTTTCTTAGTGGTCCACATACGTCAGTATGTATTAAGTCCAATGTTTGTTTGGTACGCTCAGGGTTTCCCTTAAATGCCAGCTTAGCCATTTTACTCTTTAGACATGGTTCACATGTTGGCATTTCATCAATGTGCTTGATTTCAAGCGCGCCAGATGATGCTAACTTTTGAATCCTTGACTTGGATATATGTCCAAGTCGAGCGTGCCATAATTGGGCAGATATTTCATTATCTTGTTTTCTTTTGTTTTGTTGTACGTGCATAAACTAACTTAGGCGGTTCTATAGTGTATAGTCCATCTTTCAATGTAACAGTGAGAAACAAATGATCATTCATGAATAATGAAAAGGAACCTTGATTAATAATAAAATTAAAACCTTCATTATCCAAAATAGAAATAATAGTTTTCACTAAACAAGGTATATAAAGAACGTTCCTAAGGACTAACTTTGATTTTACCGAATTTCGTTAGGTTCAGTAATATCAATAGTAATATTATATAGGCTAAATTGAATATGATTTACGAGCAAGTTACTTTATTCTGGATGGATCAACTCAAAGATGAACAATACACAACGTAAGAAGTATCAGGACGTAATATGTATAGCAAGTGCTCTTTTATTAGATTGAATCAAGGATTACAATGTATGTAGGCGTAAGTATGATATGCTGAATTGTGCCCTAATACAATACAAGTGAAGGGTATATATAGGTCTTCTTCCCTAGCTATACAATGAAACATAACCATAATAGGACTCAGATTGATGTCCCCTTTGTATTCGGATTCACGAGCTTGGTCGGGCCGACCTTATTCTTCTTGAGTTCTTCGAGTATCCTTTGGGGTATAAAATAGCCCCCATCAAACTTATTACCACCTAAATATAACTCCACTTAGCCTATGGCCTCGACAGCAGCTCTAGCTCCATTGCCATATCACAGGATCCAATCCCCAGGCCTAAGTGGTCTTGTTGCTCCTATCAGCTGAAAATCATTACAAAGATGAGAACCACAAGGAGTGTCTAACACCCATGATGCACAGTTAATTGATAAATTAACTTCAACAAGGGATATACCTTTCGAGTTCTCCAAGAACTCTTCCTTGATCCTCTCCCTTAACCTCGTGCAGTAAGGAGCTCAGGTTTCCATTTGCTTTGACTTTGATCGCCGCCCAGTTTTTTCGCCAACACTTGTTTTCTTTCCAAAAGAAGCCTCATGTGATCCTCGAGCATGTCTCGCAGGATGTGTACAGTGATCTCTCGCCTTTGGAGATTCTAGTCCGCGATGAAAACTGTCATATGATCTAGGAAGAGATTGTAGGAATATATCAACACGAAAATCATTGTCCATCACCACACCCATATCATCGAGTTTAGACAGAAGTCGAATCATCTTGTGTACGTGGATTCCGACAGGAGTTTCTCTTCTCTTTCTTGCTTGCAAGAGTTCTCTCATTATCGCCTAGAACCTTGCTATCCCCTCCCTTGGAACTAAACTGTGCATCAAGGTATTAGACATATTATCTTCCTATAGCTCGACCCACGACTCGTGAGAGATAGAGATATATTTGTACAATATGCCTAAGTCCTAGTAATTGGATAAGCTCGGACAATAGACACTATTCATATGCGCCCGTTCTTCGATTTAATATTATAATTGAGCTTTAAAGTTAAATTGAAGGTTTTATCAAATTTTCTAGTGCGAGGTCTCTTTTGATTATGCTTTATCTTGTTTACGTTATCTATTCTAAGCATGCAAGACGTCATCAAAGAATAATAGTAAACATACATCACGTAGCGGGATATGATTGATCGATTGCCCATCCTATGCGATCCATCACGAGCCATGCGATGGATGAATTGCTCAGTCTAGGGTGGAAATTAAATGTCCTAACTATTACAATTTTCAAAACCCATACATGCATGGGCCTTCTTGTAATATCCTCCTTGATTAGGCCTCCATGTCCTCCAAGGTAATGGGCCTCCATGTGGATCTCCAAGTCTTCAAGAGGTCTTCTTGGCTCCAAGCCTAAACTAAGTCAACTTACAAAATGACCCTATTCTATTACATTTAATTGCGCAAACAAGGGGCACCAATCAGGCCATTTAATTACAACCCATAAAATAAATAAAATAAATAAACCAAATACTACACAGGGCTTAGGGGCAAAATCGATAAATCCACATATTCACTCAAGAACATGCATTAATTCACATAAGGGCATAAATGTAAATTTATCGGTTCCTTTAATTTTAATTCACAAAAATTAACCAAGTTAATTAATTTTGAATTAACAATTAATCTCTAAGAATAATTAACTCTTACTTGAGTTCTAAGTAATCTACAACTCTTATCTTGATTAAGTTGTTTAATTAAGATAGTTACAAATCTTCCGAGATTCCTATCTTATCCAAAACTCTAATTTTCCCAATTTTCAAAATCTCCAAGTTTCTGAAGACAATCTTATTTTTATGGGTGATTTACACTCAAATCCCCTCAGGTTTGGGCATATTACAAGAAACCCCTCACGGCGTTAAAAACAGACATAATTTGATGATGTCAGCAAAAAAAAATTGTTTTTCCAAATTTACCCCTAGCTAAATATACCCACATGGGGTGTCTTTGTGATAATATTATACCAAAAGAGTGTCTGTGTAATAATATCATACCATATGGAATGTATAAGAAAGATTACAATAACTTCATGGAGTTATTTGTAGTCAACTATCATATCTTAAAAAATGGCAGTTAAATGTTACTGTTGGCCACATATTTTGGTTATAAATAGGAGTCCAAATATTTATTTTTAGTTTTGCATTTTATCCCACAAATTACATAGAAACCTCTGTAGTCTAATATTATTACATCGACACCCCCGTGGGTATATTTAGCCAGGGGTAAATATGGAAAATCAATTTTTTTTGCTAACATCATCAAATTCCGTATGTTTTAACGCCGTAAGGGGTTTCTTATAATATGCCCAAACGTAAGGGGGTGTCCCTGTAATTTTTGAAACAATTGGGGGTTTCTTGTAATATGCCCAAACCTGAGGGGGTCTGAGTGTAAATCACCCTATTTTGATATGATTAGATAACTAAGGTAGTTCACAAATCTTTCAAAGTTCCTACCTTAATTCAAAACTCCAAGTTTTCTAATCTCACAAATCTCCAAGATTTTCAAAACTTTCAAAATACGCAAAATTATAGACCAACCAAAATTCAGTCACTAAGTGACCAATCAAGGACTACCACGTGGTCAACACACACGCGGTAGCAAGTGCCGCGCGTGGGCTGTTCGTGGCAGTCGCGGCTGCGCATAGCAGCATGGCAGCGCGCGGCTGCGCGTGACAGCACGTGGCAGACAGCCCGTAGGCTGCTGCCGTGTGCCGCACGCACAACCAGCGTGCTGCTTGCACGCTGCTGCGGGCAGCAGCTCGAGGTGGTCGCCCAGCTGCGGTGCACTGCCGTGCACCGCCGCGTCCACCGCGGTTGGTTCCAAAGTTTTTTTTTGTTTTGATTACTATTTGATTTAATTAAAAATAGATCTAATTAATTAAATCCTAATTTAAAATAAAATTAACGTGATGAATTGTGAATCAAAAAATTTCTTTTAACTCCAAGTTAAACAGATCTACGTTTTAAAACATACACAGTTAAAGAACTAGCCACACATAAATCAAACATATGATTTAAAACACAGAATTTGCAAATTCATATATAAAATTTAAAATTTAAAATTTTTTTAGGGCCTCTTAAGGAATTTTGCCAGGATACTAAACTGGTTGCATATATATGAATAATAAAACGACCGGAATAATTCAGATCTAAATTATACATGTCTCCTTGCAAATCCAAGCAGCTAGCAAAGTTCCGCGTCTCCCTACAGATGGCTCTATTCCAAGCTCCTGGTAGCACCCCACGTGTTGCGCCTCTACGGGTTGATAGACCACAATATCACAAAAATTAATATATCCTAATCGGCTAGAACATTAGATATATTAAGATCTACGGTTAGAGAACGAGTTAGGAGCTAAAGTCGAAAAATGAAAAATCTTCCAAAGAAGAAGAGAGTTCGGCCGAATTGGGAGAGAGAGAGAGGGGGAGAGTTTTGCTTGAATTAGATTTTTGGCACTTGAGTTATGTGTGTCAGATATGACATCAAGTCTCTGACTCTTTCTATTTCTGCGCTGGCATTTGAATTGTCTCCCTTCCTCTTTCAATCGAAAGACTCTATGCAGATAGCTTTGGTGGCCCCCGCTTCTGCCTCTATCAGGCGGCGACAGAACCCTCGTCCACAGCCACACGTAAATTGGAGATCGATGAGTATTTACCGACCCAATCGGTTTTACTCATTTTATACTAAGGTTTTTTTTACCAATTCTTGGTTTTAACCTTTTTGCTTGCAAATTGGAGATCGATGACTAATTACCGACCCAATCGGTTTTACTCATTTTATACTTAGGTTTTTTACCAATTTTTTGTTTTAACCTTTTTGCTTGCAAATTGGAGATCGATGAGTGTTTACCGACCCCGTCGGTTTTACTCGTTTTATACTTAGGTTTTTTACCAACTATTGGTTTTAACCTTTAGTTTAAGCAATGGCTTTTTCTATAGACTTTAATCACAATAAAAGAACAATATTTGAAGAAATAAGCAAAAGCTTTTTATTATGATAAATTGTAACAAATGGTTAACTAGTAAAAACAAACAGAGATATTATGCAAGAACAAAATCAAAATTTTGAAAAAGATCATTGAGGCGCCACTCATCAACGTCCATAGTATCTTCTTAGGTTGACTACATTCCAAGTTCTTCGTAAAAGTGTACCATCCATGTGTGCAAACTTGTATGAACCTTTCTTTCCTACGCCAATGACGATATAAGGTCCGTCCCAATTTTGTTGTAATTTCCCCACATGTTTTGATACTTCTACCTTTTTTAAGACTAAAACTCCCTCCTTGAAGGATCGTATTCGTACCCTTTGATTGTAAGCTTTCTCCATGTTCGATTTGGTAACCTGCAAACGTACTGCAACTTTTTCTCTTAATGCCTCCGTCAGATCGATATCGTCTTTCCTTGTTGCTTCATTATTTTCTTTATCGAACAATTCGATCCTCGGGCTTGGAACTAATGCTTCGAATGGAATGACAGCTTCTGAACCATAAACCAAACTGAAGGGAGTTTCGCCAGTTGAGGCTTTAACAGTTGTTCGATTGGCACAAATTACTCCGGGGAGTTCATCCAACCATTTTCCTTTTGTGGCGTCCAGTCTTTTTTCCAAAAACTTAATAATTTCTCGGTTTGCCACTTCTGTCTGTCCATTAGCCCTTGGGTGCCCTATCGATGTAAAGTTTTGTTGAATGCCAAATTTCGAGCACCAATCCAATACTTGTTTTCCCGCAAATTGAGTTCCGTTATTTGAGATTAGAACTCGAGGTATTCCAAATCGACAAACTATAAATTTCCATAAGAAGTTAATAACTTGGAATTGTGTAATTCGTGTTAGAGCGACGCATTCAATCCGTTTGCTAAAATACACTACCGCGACCAAAATGTAGCTCTTCTTCGATCTTGCCACAGGGAATGGTCCAACTATGTCTATTCCCTACTGGTCGAATGGCCATCAAATAGGTATGGGGTGCATTTTTTCGGCGGGCTGATAGTTTATGTTTGCATGAATTTGACAGTAATGGCATCTCTTCACATATTCTATTGTGTCGTGGTTCAGGGTAGGCCAATAGTAGCCTGTTCGTAGACACTTTAATGCCAGCGCTCGAGCTCTGTTGTGGTTTCCTGCCTCTCCTTCATGAATCTCCTTGAGTACATCTGGGATCTGCTGTTCGGAGATGCATTTTAAAAGAACTCCTGAGACTGGTCTTTTGTAAAGTTTTCCGTCTAGGATCGTGTATCTGGGCGCTCGATATTTTACCCTTCGAGCTTCATTCTGATCGATTAGAAGGGTCCCATCTGAGAGATAATCCAATATTAGAGTCATCCAACTACCCTTTCCCAAATCGATTTCCATTACGTCATTAATAGGTAGGTTATCTATGTCTATTGCTAGGGTGCCAAGTGATTATTATTTATGTCCGTCCATCCCTTGATCCCGTAAATCGAGAAAGCTGGTCTGCCCATTTGTTCTCTGATCATTGGACGTTCTGTATTTCGAACTTGTCGAATTTTTCTGCAAGCTCTTTTACCTTAACCAGGTATTTCACCATGTTGTACTCCTTTACCTCATACAAACCCTCTATTTGACGTTGAACCAGCTCTGAGTCAGTTAGTACTTTTAGAGTTTTAATGCCTGCCTTAATGGCCATTTCCATTCCTGCAATCAAGGCTTCATACTCAGCCTCATTGTTAGTCACCATAAAATATAAAGTGATTGCGTAGTTTAAATCCTCATTTTCTGTACCACTGAAATTGATTCCGGCTCCGCCTCCTTCCCTATTTGAGGCCCCCTCAACATGCATTAACCAAGTGTGATTTTCAACAATCATTACATAATTATCACATGCTGTTGTTTCATTGAGAGTTTCGCTAGACGAGGTCGGAGTCTCCAAAAGAAAATCAGCGAGGACCTGAGCCTTGATAGCAATTCTTGGTCTATATTCAACCTAGAATTGACCTAGTTTGATAGCCCATTTAATCAATCTTCCCGAGGTTTCTGGTTTTGCTAGAACTTGCCTTAGCGGTTGATTAGTGAGTACAATGATTTTGTAAATTAAAAAGTATGGTCGAAGCTTTCGTGCTGCGACAACCAAGGCTAAAGCAATTTTTTTTATCTCCAAGTAATTCTTTTCCGCTCGTTGTAATAGTTTGCTTAAATAATATACTGGCTTATGTTCTGACCCCTCTATCTTTACCAAAACTGAACTTATTGCTACTTCCGAGATGGATATGTAAATAAATAAGGGTTGCCCTTCAGTTGGTTTTGCTAGTAAGGGTGGTGAAGTTAGATATTCTTTTAGCTGATTAAATGCTCGATCACAATCCTCGGTCCACATAAAGGTCTTTGCCTTTCGCAAGGTTTGAAAGAATGGTAGGCTCTTATCTGCTGACTTGGATATAAACCTATTTAACGCAACAATCTTTCCAACCAAACTCTGCACTTGAGAGATTGTTTTCGGTGGTTTCAGTTCTGTTATTGCTCGTATCTATTCTGGATTTGCCTATATTCCCCGTTGATGAACTAGGTAACCTAGGAATTTTTCGGACTTAACTCCGAAGGTATAGTTTGTCGGGTTTAACTTCATGCGGTATTTTCTTAGAATCTTGAAGCATCAGTCCAGATGTTTGATGTGGTCTTCCTCGTTCATGCTTTTAACTAGCATGTCATCCACATAGACCTCCATTATTTCTCCGATTAATTCTATGAACATTAAATTAACCAGTCTTTGGTACGTCGCCCCTGCATTTATTAATCCAAATGGCATTACTATGAAGCAGTACAGTCCCTGCTCAGTGACAAAGGCGATCTTTTCCTGATCGCGCTCGTCCATGTAGATTTGGTAAAAATCTTGGAAGGCATCCATCATGCTAAAACTTGCGAATCCTGCGATTGAGTCGACCATTAAATTAATTCTCGGGAGCGGGTTAGGGTCACGCGGACACAGCTTGTTGAGGTCGGTGAAGTCGTTACACATCCTCCATTTGTTGTCCTTTTTATCCCCTTTGGCTGCTAATACCACATTACATAACCTTTCCGAAAAATGTATCTCCCTAATTTGTTTAGCCATTAGCAATCTTTTGACCTCTGCTTTAATTATCTTATCTTTTGTAGGACCATGGTTTCGCTTCTTCTGTCTTGCTGGTTTCGCTTCTTCAGTCTTGCTGGTTTAGCCATCGGGTCGAATTTCAGTGAGTGTGTGATTATTCTCGGATCTACGCCCTCTATAACTTCCGCACTCCAAGCGAATACGTCAACATTCTTTCTGAGAATGTTCACGAGCATGAGTTCTTCTTCCGGGCTAAGTTCTGTCCCGATCTTGGTAGTTTTCTTGGGGTTGTTTTGTACCAGCATAATGTCCTTATGTTCTGGTGGCTTAAGGGTGAGACCGACCGGCTCTTTCCCTTTTCGATCTATTCTATTGGTACTCGGGATATCGATTTCTTTCGCTCTTTCGACAATATAGTCCTTCAGTCTTCTTTTTGTTGGAGCAACAAACTTAAACTTGTCGCCCAACGCTAGGGTGGTGTTATAACAATCCCAAGCCATGCAATGGTCATTGACTATTTCCTCTATCGTAGGAAATTTTATCTTCTGGTGGTAAGTCGAGATGACTGCTCGAAATAGGTTGAGTGCTGGTCGACCTAATATGGCATTATATGCAAAAGGCGTTTCTATGACTAGAAACTTGATCGTTTTTACAACCCGCTCAGGTCTTTTTCCTAACAAAACACTTAAATTGATGGTCCCGGATGGCACGATTTCTGATCCTCCAAATCCTACCAAGAGCGTTGCTACCCTCTGAAGCGTTATCTCGCCTAAGTTCATCTTTGTTAAGACTTCTTTTGAAATAATGTTAGCGGAACTTCCGTTATCGATCAGTATCCTTTTGACATTGTAGTTTGCTATCTCAAGCGATACTACCATAGGGAAGTCGAGGTTATCTTCCTTTGTATCCCATGTGATATTCCATGGTACTTCATCTTCATTAAAACTGATGGATTGCTCTTTTGGAATCTTATTCTTGAGTGTCCATACTTCCCTTGGAGTTTCCATCGATTGATCTCGTGGTTCGTCGGCGGGCGTTACAACTATCCCCTCCTGCTAGTCCTCCAGAAATTGTGATCGTTCCGTTCACCTGGTCGTTATCCATATCTTGAGGTGGACCGTTGTTCGGGGTTCTTCTTGGCGGGGTTCTTCTTCGATTAAGATTTTGAGGGCTTCTGGTTCTATTTCTTTTTATACTATTTCGTTCGACGTATTCATCCAATTTTTCTTCCTGAATTAGCCTCTCGATTTCCTGTTTTATATGGAAACAGTCTTCGGTACGATGGCCATTAGCGCGATGGTACTAGCAATACAAGTTGTAATTTCGGGCTCCTGGCTTAGCTTGTGTAATTCTTTTAGCCGGGGGAATCCAATTATTCCTTTCGAGCAACACTAATATTTCTTCCCTAGGAACATTTAGCTTAGTGTATTCCAAGTGATCGACTCGATTTCTCTGATGTTGTTCTGCTGATATGGGCCTTGCATAGACATTAGGTCTTTTATCCTGATCATTGCGGTTGTAATCCAATCTTTGAAACACATTTCCTTGTCCGAGGGATCGATCGTAATCTATTAGTTTTGGGATTAAAGGAGTTCATTTCTTCTTGAGTCATTTATTTTGAAGCTAAAGTCATAATCTCCGCGAACGTCCTTGGTTGTTTTCGACTCAGGGCATTACCGAATTGCATGTTCTTAGTAAGGTCGAACAATATGGAGATTATGTAATCGTTGTTTGGAGAATCGATCTTTAGTAGCTCCACATTGAATCTCCACAACCAGCTCCTCAAAGACTTCCCTTCTTGTTGATTGATGGTTACGAGGTAACTCATTAGGAGTTTCTGTCTCTTCTGACTAGCAAATTGTTGAGTGAGTTCGTTACATAATTCACGAAAATTGAAGTGGAATTGGTTGGTTGTTTTCCAAACCAATCTAACGTTAACCCCTCGAACGTTGTAACTATCAATTTAGCGGTGTATTCAGCTGAGTGCGCGTACAAATTCATTATATTCGTAAAGCTAAATATGTAATCATCTGGATCAGTTGTACCGTCGTAATGAGGTAGGCGTCCGGGCACCTGTCCGGATGATTGTGCTTCTTTGATCTCCCTACAAAAAGGGGAACATGCTGCTATGCTTTCTCGCACTTCTCTACTTCTTGCCCATGGTTGTTGAGTAGCTAGCAACCTATGTTCCACACATTCTTGAACCATCTTTTCTATGTCTCTTTCTGAAACCCGCACAATCTTTGGTTGATTAGGTACTGGATCGACAATATCATCGTCAATAGGGATAATAGTATTTTCTTTCGACTATTGATGTATGGGACGAGCAGTGGCTCTTGCCCGATTTGGTTTTCTTCGGATGTGGTTATCGATCGGTTTTTCGTTACTCCGGTGTGGGGTAGCCAAAGATTGCCGATCGGTCCCTGGGCTATCGGCCTGATCTGAGATGTGGTCGATCGGTCTTTGCGTTCTCCTAACAGGTTGTGTCGGAATTGTTCTCGGATTTCTAGGCTCTTGTTCGGGAATTGCCTGGAGCTCTAGATATAGAGAATTCATCGATTGCGCTAACTGTCTGAGCTTTTCATCCCTATCCGATAACGGAAGGGGGACCGTTCTGACTATAGGCTCAGCTGGAACTGGATTCACCGTCGGGTTCCGGGGCTCTGGTGGGATTTGCGCGTCGGAATCGGGGCGTTCCTCCTGACCCGAGGGATGGTCGGTTTCGCGTTGTTCGTGTTCGTCCATTGGGTCATTGATGCGTTCACCATAGGTATTCTCGTGCAGCCCATCCATTGGTGCGGGTAGGTGCGTAGTGTTACTTCTTCCGTCGTTGCGTGCGTTCTTCCTCGGACGAGCCATATGTCTATCGAATAATTAACTGAGCCCCACGGTGGGCGCCAATTGATTTTACCAAATTTCGTTAGGTTCAATAATATCAATAGTAATATGATCGAGGCTAAATTGAATATGATTAACGGGCAAGTTACTTTATTCTGGATGGATCAACTCAAAGATGAACAATACACAACGTTAGAAGTATCAGGACGTAATATGTATAGCAAGTGCTCTTTTATTAGATTGAATCAATCATTACAATGTATGTAGGTGTAAGTATGATATGCTGAATTGTGCCCTAATACAATACAAGTGAAGGGTTTATATAGGTCTTCTTCCGGATGACTTCTTCGTTGGCGAAACCAAGCGCTAGAACCTTTCTTTCACGAGTGAACTCGGCCAATGCCACACAGAACTTATCACAAGGAGGTCAAAAAAGGCTAGCTATACAAGGAAACATAACCATAATAGGACTCAGATTGATGTCCCTCTTGTATTCAGATTCACGAGCTTGGTCGTTGTGATGCTTCTTATTAGATCGAGATGACCCGCACTTATGGGTTGAGTATCTGGTCGGGCCGACCTTATTCTTCTTGAGTTCTTCGAGTATCCTTTGGGGTATAAATTAGCCCCAATCAAACTTATTACCACCTAAATATAACTCCACTTCGCCTATGGCCTCGACAGCAGCTCTAGCTCCATTGCCAAATCGCAGGATCCAATCCCCAGGCCTAAGTGGTTTTGTTGCTCCCATCAGCTGTAAATCATTACAAAGATGAGAACCACAAGCAGTTTCTAACACCCAAGATGCACAGTTAATTGATAAATTAACTTCAACAAGGGATATACCTTTCGAGTTCTCCAAGAACTCCTCCTTGATCCTCTTCCTTAACCTCGTGCAGTAAAGAGCTCTGGTTTCAATTTGCATTGGTTTTGATCGCCGCCCAGTTTTTTCGCCAACCCTTGTTTTCTTTCCAAAGGAAGCTTCATGTGTTCCTCGAGCATGTCTCGCAGGACGTGCACAGTGATCTCTCGCTTTGGGAGATTCTAGTCCGCGATGAAACTGTCATATGATCTAGGAAGAGATTGTAGGATTATATCCACATGAAAATCAATGTCCATCACGACACCCATATCATCGGGTTCAGACAGAAGTCGAATCATCTTGTGTACGTGGATTCCGCTAGGAGTTTCTCTTCTATTTCTTGCATGCAAGAGTTATCTCATTATCACGAATCTGCGACGACCATCTCTAATCCCGTAAAGGAATTTGAGATTCGAGAGAATCTCTTTTGCGGATACCATATGCTCATGTTGTAACCGCAGATCAAGTGACATATATTCCAACATGTAATCACGAGCTAAGCTATCATCCAATTTCCATTTGGTGATGCTTTTCCGAAGCTCATCGGGAACATCATGTGAAATATCGATGGGTGGAGGAACAAACAAAACATATGAAATGAAAGTCCATTCAAGTGGTGCGACCAGAAGTGCAGGTTTGGTCCAGTTAAAATATTATGTTCAAGTGATGAGATGGATAAATCTCTAAGTGCTCTAAGCTCTTTAGACATCATATCTATAAAAAGACGATAGAAGAAATAAATACGCGAAAGATTAATTTAAAATGCATGGGTTTTATTTGTAAATTATTCCCACTATTTTAATCAAAATCTTATGCCCCCAAATAAGTTTCGGGAATTTAAAATATCCTAGCGGGCTCAAGGCCCAAATGCAATCTCCTAGTACACACAACTCGTTGGCCATACTATTTGATCCACTTGGTGGTCGACATCGTCATCGGATAACCATCACAACTAACTATTGATTTCAATTAGCCTCGTTTTTTGTTATGGACCCATGACTCGTGAGACATCCATACTTACTAGCGTTAAATCATGTCCAATACTCGTGGAGAGAAATACTTCAATTTTAGATGCTCCACTACTCGTGAGGCAGTGCCTAGAACCTTGCTATCCCCTCCCTTGGCACTAAACTGTGCATCGAGGCAATAGACATATTATCTTCCTATAGCTCGACCAACGACTCGTGAGACATCGAGATATATTTGTACAATATGCCTAAGACCTAGTATTCATATGCGCCCGTAATTCGATTTAATATTATAATTGAGTTTTAAAGTTCAATTGGAGGTTTTATCAAATATTCATATGCGATGTTTCATCAGATTATGCTTTATCTTGTTTACGTTATCTATTCTAAGCATGCAAGATGTACATCAAAGAATAATAGTAAACATACATCACCTAGCAGGATATGATTGATCGATTGCCCATCCTATGATATCCATCATGAGCTTTGCGATGGATCAATTGGTCAGTCTAGGGTGGAAATTAAATGTCTAACTATTACAATTTTCAAAACCCATACATGCATGGGCCTTCTAGGAATATCCTCCTTGATCGGGCCTCCATGTCCTCCAAGATAATGGGCTCCATGTGGATCTCCAAGTCTTCAAGAGGTCTTCTCGGCTCCAAGCCTAAACTAAGTCAACTTCCAAAATGGCCCTATTCTATTACATTTAATTGCGCAAGCAAGGGGCACCAATCGGGCCCTTTTACTTACAACCCATAAAATAAATAAACCAAATACTACACAGGGCTTAGGGGCAAAATCGATCAATCCACATATTCACTCAAGAACATGCATAAATTCACATAAGGGCATAAATGTAAATTTATCGGCTCCTTTAATTTTAATTCACAAAAATTAACCAAGTTAATTAATTTTGATTTAACAATTAATCTCTAAGATTAATTAACTCTTACTCGAGTTCTAAGTAATCTACAAATCTTCCGAGATTCCTATCTTATCCAAAACTCTAAGTTTCCCAATTTTTCAAATCTCCAAGATTCTCAAGACAATCTTATTTTGATATGATTAGATAACTAAGGTTGTTCCCAAATCTTTCAAGATTCCTACCTTATCCAAAACTCCAAGTTTCCTAATCTCACAAATCTCCAAGATTTTCAAAACTTTCAAAATAGGCAAAATTATAGACCAACCAAAATTCAGTCACTACATGACCATTCGAGGACTGCCACATGGTCATCACACACACAATAGAAAGGGCCGCGCGTGGGCTGTTCGTGGCAGCCGCGGCTGCGCATAGCAGCACGGTAGCGCGCGGCAGATAGCCCATAGGCTGCTGCCGCGTGCTGCTTGCACGCTGCTGCAGACAGCCGCTCGCGGTGGCAGCGCACCGCCGCGTGCCACCGCGCTTGGTTCCAAATTCTTTTTTTCGATTAATATTTGATTTAATTAGAAATAGAACTAATTAATTAAATCCCAATTCAAAATAAAAATTAACGTGATAAATTTTGAATCAAAATTTTTCTTTAGCCTCCAAGTTAAACAGATCTACGTTCTAAAACATACACAGTTAAAGAACTAGCCACACATAAATCAATCATATGATTTAAAACACAGAATTTGCACATTCATGTATATACAAAGCCAGAGTTGGCTCTGATACCACTGTTGGGATTCGGTAAAATAAACAGCCCTACTGGCAGCGGAATTTAAAAATTTTTTAGGGCCTCTTACGGAATCTTGCCAGGATACTAAATTGGTTGCATATATATGAACGACTGGAATAATTCAGATCTAAATTATACCTATATCCTTGCAAATCCAAGCAGCTAGCAAAGTTGCATTTCTCCCTACAGATGGCTAGATCCCAAGCTCCTGGTAGCGCCCCACGTGTTGCGCCTCTATGTGTTGATACACCACAATATCTCGATAATTAATATATCCTAATCGGCTAGAACATAACATATATTAAGATCTAGGGTGTAATATCCCGTATTTTTAAAATAACGTAAAATGAATTCAAATTGATTTAATTTGATTAAGAAATAGAAGAAAAGATATTTATTATTGTAAGTGGTACTCAATTGAACATTAGAAATGAATTGAAGTGCTTAGTCATAGCATAGGACTACAATAAATGTTTTAATAAATGTAGAGGACTTTAAGGATCATGTTTAAAAGTTAAGAAAATCAACTAAATTCATTATGGACATAATAAATCACGTAATTGGAATAGTGGAGTTAATGTCAACCTATCGAGATGCCTAGGAGTAAGTGTTATGTTTTCATAGCTTGAGATATTTTATTGTTAAAGTTTAGAAAATATAGGAATCATATACAATATTATTAAAGTTCATGATTAGATATGAAATATGCTAAATTGGGTATTAAGTTATCTCCACACCATGACACATGCAACAATTCATTTTATCCAATTCCTATTTTTCACCCACGCAGCAACATAGATGACTAAGCATAGGTGATTGAGTTCCAGGTAAGCAAAGCTATTATATAGCCTTGAAACGTGTAAATCCCATGTTCAATTACTCACCTTAAGATCAGCTAATAATTAATTAGATACTCTTATCATGTCAACATGAAGTATTTATTATATAAACACTCTTAAGATATTCATACACAAAGGAAAAGAAAACGTGAAATAAATAATAAGATAGTGAGCATTAGGATGGGGCTTGCGGTTCTGGCAAAGCAACAATACCAATCAGGTAGGTTGAGGGACTAAGTATGATTATCTTTGATTAGTTAAATTATTTAATCTCTAAGGATGAATGGACATAGATGGATTTGTATGGTAAATTGTTTAGTGCGGTGAGTATATATGTTGACAGATTTAAGAAGGATAAACATTCAACTAATTATAAATTAGCAATATTGATCAGCATAAAATGGGTTTATTATTACTAAGAACTTAAATATATATGAAAATACATTACAGTACCAGCAAATTAGGAATTGTTTGATCATAGTCCAATTAACTTTACTAGCTTGACTATTTAAATATGGATTAGTAAGTTGGACCGCTATTAGCTAATTTAATTAAAACTACACTTAAAACATGATTAGGAATTATTTTAGTTTATCTACTAATTAAAATTACATGAATAATTCACCACTTGAATTAAATCTAATTTTGCATTGTTAAATTGTGGATGGTTAATTTTAATGTGTAATCACTTTATAAAGAATGGAACGGATGATGGTACCATTTCTATGGTCTGTTGTCTAGTTAAGTATAAAGAAATTAAACTAAGAATACTTATTTGGGTTATGATTAAAGACTTATTGAATTGAAATTTCATAATATTCATCATGGTCTATCAATAGTGGGAGTAAATTACATAACCTTTTAAATTTAGTTATTAAGTTGTTTAGCATAAATATTTAAGAGGTAAACAAAAGTTTATATGAGTGGTAACCTTCCATTGAACATTATATTAAACTAAGGAGTTAGTTAAAATAGTTTACTTGTTTCATGGTTTCAATTATTTGATAATAGGTTTGGGTTTTATCATCCTGGGCTAAATTAATTATTTGTGTTTGGAATTTGGCTACTCAATGCTATAATTGAAATTAAAGGTTCAACATAATTAATTGAACTCAGGTTGAGCTGGAGACATAAGAAGATGATTAGAATTAGATTAGGCTACGGTTACTTGAGTTAGCCGAGTTCAATTTATTTCAAAGAGATCTGACATTGAAAATTATAGATGATTCATTGGTTTAGACTTTTAATCATTAAACTAGATAGTAAAATATAAACATTAACTTTTCTAAATGTAATTAGTTTAATATGTATTTATATGTTTGTGTATATATGTTCGTTAGAGGACTACTTGATGAATTCAAAATCAAATTAAAGTTAATTACTTTAATTCTAGAACTGATTATAAAAGGTTGTTAATATATATTTAAGTAATTAATCAATGTCGTGATCGTCTTATTTAATCGAAGTTAATTAAATCCCTCTCAATAGACGTTTTATATAGAAGGCGAGACAATAAATAAGAATAGAGCAATGTATGGAGTTTGAAGAGTTACCGATCTCGGAATCGTTATTTATAGAATTTGGGACGTTGGTTGTAGGTAACTTGAGAATAGTCGGTATGACTATTCGACTATTGAACCAAGATGCAAAATCAATGGGATCGAGGTCTTTCTTCTACAATTCATGCTAAAAGGTTTTAATCGAATAGCGGGACTTGAGGCAACTATCTACTGTTGAGTCATCTTTAGCCTGAGAACGGTGAGCGCCTCAATAAAATGTTTTTAAACTGAAAGAGTTTCTAAAGAAAATCATATCATATATATGCATTTCTCAATTGAAATGACTATAGTTGTTATTTATCTATATTTGTAACTGTCTGAAATGCTCACATTACGTATTACATATTCATAATAGAACTGATAGCCCTATATCTGCATGCGGTACTTGCAACATGTACTACTTCATCATAGTAGAACTGATAACTATATACTTGTCTGCATTTCTCACAGTATATGATGATTGTTGAATAATGGGGTGTAGTACTTTATCTCACCTCATATTGATGAATGGTGCCAAGGTGTAGTACTTTATCTCACCTAAGTACCAATTGCTTGTACATGATTATTTGCGCGCACATCTGCTCTCGGTTGATGGTATTCTCTGGATAATTCTGGGTAGCTGGGGGCTACAGGACTACCAGAGCTCTGCCATTGACCGGACTCACAAAACCAGGGATTAGAGCCCCTTGGGAAGTGATTCAAATTATTCGGCAAGACATGTCTTGGCCACTTAAAGGGACGGGTAGCGCCTCAGCCCTTATCTAACCGGCGTGCTAACTATTGATTACATCCTGATCTTTCTGTATCCTTTTGAGGTGGAGGAGTTGTTTAGCCCGTTTGACGGGTAAATGAACGTGATTTCAATTATGCCATTATTACAACTGTTATACTATTGTGGATTGATTTTATAATTTAAATAGGCAGTTCATGGATTTCTAAATCATTTCTTGCATAAAATTCAATTGCACCCTAACACAAGCCTCACTAAGTTGTTTTTGCAACTTACGCATTCAAATTATTACTCTTTCAGAATCTCACCAAAAGCGGGACGGACCATATCAGATTAAGGGATTTCAACTGGGCGTCTACCATAGAGTTCCTAGAAAGTGTCTGGTGAAGGTTTGGTTTGTAATGAAGTATTTAAAGTAATAAGTTAGTTGGGAGAATCATTCTATTGTAATAGATAGTTAGAGCTCTGAACTGCAGTTATTGGAAATTTATTAAGATTATCGTATTAATATTTATTTCATAGCAGGCAGGTGCCGGTTTCGGGCCGTTACATAGGGTTAGAGAACGAGTTAGAAGCTAAAGTCGAAAAATGAAAACTCTTCCAAAGAAGAAGAGAGTTCGGCCGAATTGGGAGAGAGAGAGGGGGGTAGAGTTTTGCTTGACTTAGATTTTTGGCTCTTGAGTTATGTGTGTGAGATATGACATCAAGTCTCCTATTTATAGGTATCTCATTATCCTAATCCTCCTAGGATTAGGATTCTAAGTCTTCTAACTCTCCTACATGGGCGATGGCCCTTTTAATTGGAAGACTAAGTCTTCTAACTAATTCATGGCCCATACTTGATTTAATTTATTGGGTCTTTATTAAATTTCTCAATTAAATAGCCCAATTAATTTATTTCTCTCTCATTTACTTAAATTTGACTCTAAGTCTATTTAATTAAATATTTCCATAATTAATTAAATCCAATTTATTTAGTTAAATCACGAATAAAATTCCAATTTAATTTACAGTCTTGATCCAATTCCAATCGGATCACTTTCGCTCCATTTAGGTCGACCCATTCAACCCAATCGACCCAGTCGACCCAATCAACCAAGTCGATCCAACCGACCCAGTCGATCTAGCTGTTCTTAACTTCCTCGCTTTCGCTTCATGTGTATTGTGTATGCCCCCGTAGGTTCACCACATAATTGGCTGCGGGTTATAATTAAATATTTCGCTTCATGTGTATTGTGTACGCCCGTTTATTCATAGTACGTGAATTAAACAATGGCCAACTTCATCTCTCGCGAACTTATCTAAGCGATTGGATGAAACCCTGAGATCACTCATGACTAAGGGACTATTCACTTCAGTATTGGGTGCGATTAATCATGAAACAATCTCAAAAGGTCGTGATCTCAAAAATGTTCCAAGTCATAGATTCATATCGAGACGGGGTATCGAATGAATCGTCAAGACTTGTAGGATTATGCATGATTCACATGAAGTGAATTTGTTGTCGTTTCATGAACAAGGCATTGAATGCTAGTGCATATGACTATGTGGTTCGATAGGGGATCGAACGCATCGAACGACCCGAACAGAGAGACCCATCGTGGAAGTTCGTTAAGCATATCGGTAATGGGATGTCTCTCAAGACTTATAATAGTGTACGATTTATTCCTTTGACTTGAGGTACTAGGGCGAATTCGGTACACGGGAATACGTACTTTGATTTAGGAGCCGATCACATAGCTTGGTCATTGTGCGACTACTTTGGGTGCATATGAACGTGTGCGCGGATGGTTAGTACTAATATAGGATCTATCGACTCATTCTGATAAGATGAGAGAATTTCCTGTACATTCTTAGATAATGATATCCGAGGAACCTGCGGTCGCTGTCAGTGACGGATTTGGAAAGGGGTTTCCAAATTTAGCAGTCACACTGGAATTATTATCCTGAAATAGAAAGTACAGAATTGAGATAATTAGAGGTGCCGACCAATTCACACACCCTAGGTCTCAATCGGGAAATTAGTCGCTAGAAGGACCGTATGTACATGGCATTTATAAGAGTTGGAGGTTCACGAATATCAATTCACCTGAAGTTGGGCCTCATGGGCTTGTGGCTAGACATCGACCATGAGGTGTGGGTACTCCTGAATTAATAAGGAAATTAATTCTAGAGTGGTCAATTAAAGTGGTTAATTGATCGGAGCAATTAATTGCTCACTAATTAAATCACGAAAGTCGTGGGCCTGCTGCCAATTGATGGTGAACCTAGAGGGTCACACACAATACAGTTGGACAGTGACAGTCTGAAAGGAATTAATTGATTTGAGGAATTAAATCAATAAATGAATTAAAGTATTAATTCAAAGAAGAAGAATAATTAATTAGAAGTAACTAATTAATTAATCAAGAATTAAAGTATTAAATCGAAGTGGAGAATCATTAATTAGGAGTAACTAATTAATGAATCAATTGGAATTTCTGATTGATTAAATCCTTAATTGGAAAGGAATAATTGATTAATAGTGGATTAATTAGTTAAAGCATATGGGCCAATTATTGTTAAGATAAATTAATCTGGGATTGATTAATCTTACATGGGCCGATTTTGCTAAGGGTGACTTGATTAAATTGATTTAGGATTGATGAAGCATGTGGGCATGTGATGATGGGAATTTTGGATTCCATCTTCTACTGCCAATATATGGTCGAGGAACTGGAATGTCAACCTCGAAGATGTGAACTCAAGCTCGGGATAAAGTCTAGATAATCCGCCACATTTAGCCCATGATCAAATGTTACTGTTGGGCCGGCCCCAGGCCCGGGTGTATGGGCCGATCCTCATTTTTGGCTATAAATACCCCAAGCATTTATGACGACACACACGCTTTCCCAGGTGCACTCTACTCGAAGCTGCTGCTCGGATAGATTAATTCGAACACTATTTATATGTATTTCGCCCTCTAGCTTGTACGGCATCCTATAATGCTCGAATAGGACCCTCAATACTTGTAATTTGTATCCCAACGTTCGGAATATACATATACATCGATCATACTCTTATTTTATGGTGTTTATTTCATTAATTATCCTTATTTGATCAATCTACGAATTTGCGTAAGATCAATTGGCGCCCACCGTGGGGCCTTATTTGGGTGTTAGATCGAAAAATGCCTACTACGAGGAGAAATTCATATAACCTAGGAGAACCAACCCACGCTGCGGGGGTTCAGAATTCGGTTGACAATGAGTCTAATAATCTATCCAGAACGGCTCACGCAGCCCTCACCGATTTGAGGTCGAAATTAGAATCGTACGATGCTCCAACTAGATTACAACCGTATAACGGAGCTGCTGACGTCAGTAAAAATATCAACAGTATTTATCGTTATAATCTTTATTCGATCATTCTGAGGGATTCCTACTGTAAAATTATAAGCATTGCCGTCGGGAAGGTTGCTCTAGATAGATTGGAAAAACTGTTATCGAGTTCTATCTTATCTTCTCTTGAACTTAATTTAACAAGGAGCATGGTTCGGAAATGCATTATAATAAACAGACAAAGCTACTCACAGATCTCTAATTTATCCATTATCTCATCGTCTCGTCCTCTCCTCGCTTATCTTATTATGAGTGAAAGAATTATTTATCCTACGGAACTCTTATTCATGATCTGGAAGTGTGTTATAATGGACAATGAAGACTATACAGATTTCTAGAATATCCGTCATCTTGTTATCTCGCATCGTCTACGCTTGTCTACTATAGCAAAGGATTATCTATCCAGTGGAGGTCTTATTCTCCAAAAATATTATCGATTCGTTATATTCGAGAAATTATATTGGCCAATCTTTATGACTATTGATGAAAATGACTAAGGGTGAAAGTTGTTGCTATGCCCCTTAGATCGAAACAAATGAAAAGGTTGAAAGTTGTTGCTAAGACCCTCAGGTGAAAGTTGTTGCTATGACCGATAAAACGACTAAGGGTGAAAGTCGTTGCTATGCCCCTTAGATCGAAACAAATGAAAAGGGTGAAAGTTGTTGCTAAGACCCTCAGGTGAAAGCTGTTGCTATGACCGATAAAATGACTAAGGGTGAAAGCAGTTGCTATGCCCCTTAGATCGAAACAAATCAAAAGGGTGAAAGCTGTTGCTAAGACCCTCAGGTGAAAGCTGTTGCTATGACCGATAAAACGACTAAGGGTGAAAGCCGTTGCTATGCCCCTTAGATCGAAACAAGTGAAAAGGGTGAAAGCTGTTGCTAAGACCCTCAGGTGAAAGTTGTTGCTATGACCGATAAAACGATTAAGGGTGAAAGCCGTTGCTATGCCCCTTATATCAAAATAAATATAAAGGGTGAAAGCTGTTGCTAAGACCCATAGAGTGGATTTTCGATCTTCAAATTGTTGGTTTTATTCTACAGTTGTCCAATACCTTTATTCCATGGTTGGATTTATTTTCCAAGATTAATCAATTCTTTATCAAAGATGTAAATTATTTATGCATATGGGAAGTTTCAAGCAGTGGAACGATGATGCATAAGTGGACAAGAAGAAGCTTTACGGATATATTTCTCAACTAATCAACAAGGAATTAATCCGATCAACTTGATTATCAGTTAACAACTATGGATTATGAAAGCCTGGGGAGTTGCAGCCTATTAATGCTCGGAATTTATTTTTCCGATTATCAAATTTAGTAATCTCGGAATAATTACACGAATCAATCACGATTAGAATTTATTTTTTCGAGCGTCGGGTTCGACACCTTCGGAATAAATATGATCTCGGGTTCATTCTCAATCGATCACGTAATTTATTTAGATTATTTATCTAATTATCAGAATACTTTGATCGATCAGTTGGGACAAAATTGATCTCGTTTTCTTGGTTGATGGCTATTTCTAGTGGAAGGGATCCTACAATTAACAAAATATCAATAAAACTCTGTTGGTACAAAGGTAACAAATTATACGAATCTTCAAAGTTGCAACCTAATTTGCACTCAATTCGAACGCCATCCCATTCGTTAAATCCGCACCATTCAACACCCTTAGCGGACATTGTGGCAACAGGTCCCTTGTTACAAGAACCGTGCCGGTAAAATAATAGTTCGCTCTTCGAAGAGCCGATGGGGTTATTAGGGCCGTGGGTGGTCAGCAATGCAGCTTGTCCGCCTTCGAAGGCAAATGTTTCTTCGTCTACGGGTATCCTAATCGGTGATAACATACTCAGTGCTTTACATCTCGCAAAACATATCCTTGCTCGAATTTCCAAAGGTTGGGAAGAAAAGGGGTGTTCCTCGATTAACATGATCGAAGAAGAAAGTCTTTAGGATGGAAAAAGATATCGATTTAAGAAGAGGCCCATTTATAGAAGCAGTTTTATTGAGATCCGACGGATGAGATGTAAAAATTTATGCGGACAAGATTTGATAACCGTTCAACTTCCCGAGGAAATAAGTGATGTTTGACCTTTCACTATATATATATAAAAAAAGGGGGGGGGGGGAAGAGAGAGAGGAGTTTTAGTATGCAAACTGCTATGAAAGAAAATCGTCAAATCAGCTCGTTATACGATCGAGAATTCAGATGTAGCCTTAGTCGATAATGTGTTATTCAGAAATCATCGTCAAATCAGCTCGTTATACGATCGAGAATTCAGAAATCGCCTTAGTCGATAATGTGTTATTCAGAAATCATCTTAGTCGATTGTGTGTTCGAGCAAAAGAACACGTAACGTTTTGTCAGTAGGGATTTGATCAAATAACGAAAAACAACTTATTTATCAGAGTACAGCAAGGCCCAGAGCAGAAGAGTAAAAACACTTATGGTCAGGGCTACATTACAACGGAATAAGTCAGATGGCCCAGAACAGAAGTTTATGCTCGAAGAAAATCTTTCGAGCTCCCTATAGAAGAACGAGCAGATTGAGAAATTAACCTGAGCAAAAGATTTTGATCCCGACTGAAACAGATGCAAAGGACTTATTCCCTTTCAAGATACTTCGAGCGAATAAGTATTTCAGTAGGATCAAAGGATCTTTCTTTCGACCTGCAGATTGTTCTATTGGCTTATGGAAACTTGCGTCTACTGAAATAGCCTTGGTATGGATAGCAAAGAAAGCACTCAGTCAGTATTATAATAAACAATCATCGCCTAAAGAGAAGAATTTGGTATAAGGAAACAGAAGCTCTCAATTGAAATAACAACTCGATTTAAGAAGAGCAGGAAAAAAAATGTACATACGGTTAAAGATCAACAATATACAAATTAAGGGTTACAAAAGTCCTATTATATTCATCAATGATCAGACTTTTCGGAGCTAGAATCGCGACTCTCCTCCATTTTTTCGTCCTCTTCTTCGGAATCACTTCCCGAACTACTGTCAGAAGAACCACTCGAGCTATCATCCCCTTCGCTGCTGCTTTGATCCTCAGAACCGGAGTTATTCGTCCGTAGAGGATTGATATTTTGAACGGTCTGATCTTCGGTTTCACCCTCGATGTCCACATCCTCATCCTTTTCCCCCGAATTATCCGTTTCTAACATATCAGGATTGGGCATAGGAACACCAAATTCAGCAAGAAGCGGAGCAAACTCATGATCGTCTAGACCCTCAATTTTGGGAGGAAGAGAGGACGCTTTATAATCTTCCCGAAAATATTTTTATAGGGATCCATGTAGGGAAGATATTCATCGATAGTGCCTTGAACCCTTCTGGCCACAAGGAGTTGTTGAACTCCTTTGTAAAAGAAGGCCTGATTGACTTCGCCCGATCGGGACCGAACTAAGGCATCAAGAAAAGGCGACTTTAAAAACTCCCTTATAGTCGTTAGCTTGCCTTCGTCTCGACCTCGAGCGTATGCTTGATCGGACGATGCCTTAGCCTACTCGAGATCCGACTTTAATTTCGCGACCTCTTCCTCGAGGGCCCTCTTTGCTTCGAGCTCTTTCCTAGCATCCTCGAGCTCCTTCTCAACCTCCGAAAGCTTGGAAGATGTGTCTCTCAACTGATTGGCCTTGACAGCTTCTTCTTTCAAAATGTTGAGAAGAGCATTATGAGATTGTCGAGACTCCTCTTCCAAAATAGCTAGTCGATAAGATTGGTGGGTAAACAGATCTCCGACCTGCAAAGAAAATAGACTTCGGTAATAGAACGAGATTATAAAAAGAAGTTGATACAGTCGAAGGAAAGAAAGGTAGCCTTTGATGCGCATGAGCGAAATCGCCCAGGACTTGAAATCCATCCCTCTAGAAGAGCTCGGTATTGTCGTCCTTAAACCTTCCAGCCATCAGCATTCGGAAAGACTTGTCCAAAGTATGTTCACCATTAGGGCCAAGGTCGGACTCGATGGTTCCATCCTCTGGGAACCCTGCAGCCCTCGGACCACGAAAATGATCTTCTATAAAATCTACTAAATCTGGCTCGGTGCGGCCAGGACGGCATTGAATTGGGCCAGGATTCCGACCAAATGGCCTTACCCTTCTAGAGGACTCGGGTTCCCTGCTATTCCTTTTTCGGGCCATCCGAGCTTTAGCAATCTCTTGGGATTGGATCCCTCGAAGGGTATAGTAGCTACATCCTGCCACGTTCGGGTCAGACATGCTGGTTGGAAACACCGATCGTAAAGGTTCAGTAGCAGAGGCTTATGAAATCCCATTTGCAGCAACTCGAAGAGAACTTCCTGCCGCGTTCGGAACTGCAGAAACGCCAGTTCCAGCATTGGCTCCTTCAATCATCAAAGTAGCCCTCGACTTCATCTGTTTTTGAGGCAAGCCTAGAGACTCCACAGAAAATGAAGCAACAACTGAACCGGCTACGGAGGTTCGAAATTTCTCAACAATCTCAGCTGTAAAAATTGAACAATGGATTTAGTTTAGAGCCAAGAAGAACCGACTGAGTTATAGGAGAAGAAATAATATACCTAAAGTGGGAGGAACGATTGCAACAGGATCTTCCCCATCAGCCCGAGCAACTGGAGTAGCTGAATCAGCAGAGGGCGCGATCGAGGATTCTCCGAAATTAAGAGGAGGGGCAGGATAGGAACATTCGCTGAGCCCTGCCATCCTCAAGACCCTCTCTTGGGTCAGCAAAGCGGTTTGATAGAGGTCGAAACAAAGGGTCTGCAAAAATGCATCCGGAAGCTCATGATTCTTCCGACCCACAAGTTTTCGCCTACCATAAACCCATGACCTCTCCCCAGGCCATTCGTAAGGAGTCGGCTTGGGTGTCTCTGCAGAAGCTGGAGTCTCAGGGCCTCGAACGAAAAAGAACGCCTTCTTCCAACCTTTTAGGTTGCTCGAAACGTTGCCTGACAATATTGATCTGTTCGACCGCTGTGAAAAATATACATATCCAGCGTTCGAAGATGTCGAGGAGCTCACTTTGAAAACCCGCCAGAAGTTTTGGAAGGCGGCTTTCTTCCCTTTTGCCTTCATAAGAGCGCTGAAGGCAACAATATACCCAATAGAGTTCGGGAGAATTTGGGATGGCCAGAGGAGAAAGGCCTCTAGAACACTTCGAATCAAAGGAATGAAGGGGATTCATAGGCCGTAAAAGAATTGCCTTGTATAAAAAGCTTGACACCCCGAGGGCGGATCAGTAACTCGCTCTTCGAGAGACGGGACGACGATCGAGAATCCCTCACCCAAATACATACCAAAATTAGTCTCCAAGTATTTACGGTGTTCTTCCGTATAGCGGCTAACAGTTTGGTCGGCTCTTCTCTCGGTTTTGTTAAGACGAGCGCTGGTTGAGGGTTCCATCCATTCAAAAATAGTAACGACAACACTTTTACCTATTCTGAATTTGAATTGTTCGTTTTTCCAGAAGGGAAGATCATCATCCTCCGTGGCCTCTTCATCTATGGACTCGCTCGAAGAGTCACTTTCATCGCCCACAGAGCTAGGAGTTGACTCCTCTTCCTTATCAGAACCGGAATTAGGGCTCGGAATTCTCGTATTTTCCGCCTCTGAAGAACGGACAGCCACGATCTGCGTCTCGCCGATGCTACTCTCTTGCTCTTCTACTACCGTGGCCTTGCCCTTGGAATCTGCTGCACTATACATTGTGTATTTAGAACGATCGGACAAGCGTTGGGGTCTTCTAATCGATCTATTCGCTCAGATCTTGGGATATTTAAAAGTTTTGTGTGAATGAATCTCCGACGATCAACTATATATACAAGGCCAAGACATAAAATTGCAAACCGGCCCTCGAAAAGTCGCGATGATTGGACTACCCGCTGGGTATTTTCAAACTTGTTTTCCATTTAATTGCGCCTTGGACCCCTATAGTATATGGATTGTTGGGCCATAGCCCAACACTGAAGGAAGGGCAACGATAGATTTCAATGTTCGAATTACTGATATACGATCGAAGAACCTAAGTCGAAGAGAAATTAAGGCCATTTTTAACGAGTAATCGACCAAGGCATCACAAGTTATGAATAAGAATCATTGTGGTGTTATCATGATATACACTCTTTTTCCCTGATTCGGTTTTTATCCCAATGGGTTTTTCCGAATTAGGTTTTTAACGAGGTTTATCCGAAACATCACAGTAAGATTCGCCCATCAAGGCATATCGTATACTTCTTCAAGCTTAAGCTCCACTTTGCGCTCGAGAAGTGGGGGAGTATTGATGATGGGAATTTTGGATTCCATCTTCTACTGCCAATATATGGTCGAGGAACTGGAATGTCAACCTCGAAGATGTGAACTCAAGCTCGGGATAAAGTCTAGATAATCCGCCACATTTAGCCCATGATCAAATGTTACTGTTGGGCCGGCCCCAGGCCCGGGTGTATGGGCCGATCCTCATTTTCGGCTATAAATACCCCAAGCATTTATGACGACACACACGCTTTCCCAGGTGCACTCTACTCGAAGCTGCTGCTCGGATAGATTAATTTGAACACTATTTATATGTATTTCGCCATCTAGCTTGTACGGCATCCTATAATGCTCGAATAGGACCCTCAATACTTGAAATTTGTATTCCAACGTTCGGAATATACATATACATCGATCATACTCTTATTTTATGGTGTTTATTTCATTAATTATCCTTATTTGATCAATCTACGAATTTGCGTAAGATCAACATGGTTGAATTAATTAATTGATCTCTTGATCAATTAATTTAGTCATGGCCGAACCATGCTAAGAAAATTAAATTGATCTCATGATTAATTAGTCAAGGGGCCGATTTTTAATGGAAAAGGTTAGGAAAGATTTTCTTGTGAAGAGATATAGCATATCTTGTGAAGAGATATGGCATATCATGTTTCCTTAGGAAATAAGGAAAGATATGCAAAGAGATATATCTTATATCTGGAAGGACTCTTTTAAATATAAGAGATATATCATAATCTCTTTAAGTAAGCAAGAAAATCTCAACAAACTAACAACCCCATTAAATAGGGAGAAGAGGACGAAATTTTATGTGAACCCAATCAAGAAAGGAAAAATCGATTTCCCTCCCTGTTCAGTTTTCTCTGAAATCGCCCCACCCCTGTGTCGGATTTTTCTCCAAGTTTTTCTTCCCGGACATAAATCCAATTCCTGACGAGACAATTCCTTAATCCTAGTTCTGAGCCTGGGGTTTACGCGAAGTTACTCAAATCCAATTGGTGTGGACTTTCTCTAGAGGCACAACACTTGGGGTGCTCTAGTGAACAATGGAAGACCGGAGGAAAACCACCACCTTGCCTGTGGTGAGGTAAAATAGCTTTTACCTTCTTATTTATTTTTAGTATATGATTGCTGAAAATAAATTCAACCTTTATTCATATGTGCTAATAAGAAACCCTGGGATTTGGTGTATAAACAAAAATTTTAAATTCGGCACTGTTGTAGTTGACAATTATACCCATAAAAACCCAACAGTGGTATCAGAGCCAGGTTATTATGCACATATGAAAAAGGCTTGAACACTTCAAATTTTCGTGATTATGTCTATTTGTCGTGTTCTATGCATGGATCTTGCTGATTATGATTAATTATGTGTTCGGGTAAATAGCATAATTCTTATTTGGGCCAGATATGCAATTTACGAATTTTACAGGACTAAAAACTGCAATTTACGATTTTTATAAAATCTGGACAGAATCTAAAATTTAATTTTTCTGGAAATTTTGGGCTGAAACTGAAGATCTGTTTTTCTAAGCGATAGGGGTATGTTTGTAATTTCCGTAAGTTGTGGGGCTATTTTGCAATTTATGAAAACTTCAGGGGCTGTTTTGCGATTAATAAAAGTTTCTGGAAATAAAATAATAATTTTTGTTTTCTGGGCCAATTTGCACGTTCTGAAATTTTTGGGACTAATTTGTTATTTCCGCAAGTTTTGGGGTCAAAACGTAATTTTCGTAAATTGAGGGACCAAACTGTAATTTTCAAAATTTGAAATTTCCAGAACCTGAATTATGTTTAAAAGGTGTTTTATTATCCGAAGGATTAATTTTTCATAATTAGTAGTGGACTAAAGTAAGAACCATGAGATATTTTAAAATGAGGTTTTAAAATAGAAATTGTGATTTAATTTTAAAAGGGGTTTTAAAATAAAATCAAAGGGTCATTTTAAAAGGGCGTTTTAAAATGATAGTTAAGAGATTCTTTTAGAAAGGGGCTTTTAAAACTAGAATCTAAAGTTATTTTAAAAGGTAGTTTTAAAATAATATAAGAAATAAGAAAATTATAATTTTGTTTGTTTCTTGCTCAACGTGAAATTGTTTACGTGGTTTTCGATCGCGCCGAGCCTTGACCTTTAGGTTAGATGTGATTGGTTATTTTAAATCTTATTGGTTTTATTGGGCCTGCGAGCCTTAAGTTTTTGGGCCACTTTGAGCCATTGTAATAGATAGGGCTTTACTGTTTTATTAGTTTTGAATGGAGGCCCGTTATAAGCAAGGTGGGAGCCCAAGAAGACTAAAGGCCATGTATGCATGGTAAAATGTGTAATAGAGTAGGTCTCTGTGAAACCTAATAGATTGACAAATAGGACCATCGTCTTTGGCTCGATGGTGGTCCGCATAGGAGGCTCCCGATCGAAAACATACTGTGGTAGCATGCATGCTAGGTGTGAATGTTTTATTTATTTGTTGATTTTTTTTGGCTTGCGCGCTAGAATTTAGATCACTAAATAAATAATAAAGCATAATTAATACGGTGAGATCTCGAGGAGAGTTACCTCAAACTTCCTAAAACCGAAAATCCCCTCTCGAAATAAAATATTAAGTCATATTGGGTAAACTATAGAATGAAGTTTTATAGATCCAAGCCTTCCATCAATAGGGACTAGTGTATGTTGTCTACTTATCGATAGAGGTGATCCAGAGTCTGGCACCCGAGTCGAAGAAAGGGACAATACACGAAATTCCTTGATTCTTGTTTTTAACTAAACTCGACAAGGGTGGGGACTGGTCAGGACGTGAAAATCGACCGATAACCAGTTACGGGGATTTCATGATCGGGCCAGTTGCTCATCAAGATTGACTGGGTTAGACTTAAACGAGTAGTAACATTTATGATGTAGCAGTGCTAGATAAATGCGATAATCGAGGCAAAATAGCTTGAAGGTTGTGGAGTAACACAATTGGTAAAAAGTATACCTACCTAGGGAGTTAATTGTATGACCGCGAGTCGTGGGTGCAATTAATGTCTGCTGGGACGTCAAGACCTACTAGGAAATAGAATTTCCCGAACAATGAAAGGGGTTATTGTTTCCATAAAATAGTGGGAGAACTTCTTCGATAGAAAGACCAATCTTCGTTCATTATAAGTATTATCTTAAATCTGTCTGCTTATTGTTGTCTATTATTTATATTTAGCCATGCCAATATTCACTGTCAATTGCGAACAAACAATATTGCAAATCTGGGAATCATCACTCCACGAGAAAGGCATGACCGGGTTCAAAAATATTAGTGAATATTGTTTGTACCTGATCAAAAGACTAAATCGAATAAATGAGCTTGGAGCTAAATTGACTCTAGATGATAAAATGGAAATCATCACAAATGGCCTGCCTGAATCATTCTCTCATTTTATCGATCATTGTGAAGTTCCAAGTAAAGGAATTGAGACCAATGATTTGCATAAGTTGTTAGACAAATATGAGAAAGCCCTCAAAAGAGGACAAGGACTGATCGAAAGAAAGAATTGTCCCTTATGTAAGAAAGATGAGGAACTGAGGAACATGATTGATGAGGAATTCTGAAACATACTTGACCAAGGTATAACCTAAGTTATTTCCTTTTTTGATGTAAAACATCTTAAGATTTTCTTTTGATGTATAACATCTTAAAATTTTTGGTTTCTGTAAAAGTGTTTACAGAGGAAGACTGGAATGTGCTGCATGTAACCAAGTTCGGGTTTTAAACTGCACATGAGGGAAACAAACTTCAGGGAATGGGTCAAGGAGCATCTGGATTTTTTATTAGCATATGTTTTTCTTTAATTCTGGATTTAGGCATTAGTTAGAGTTTTGTCTATTTATTTCGAACTTTGTACGAAACTTCTTAGCTTTACCATTATGAATGGAGTTATTTTAATTAAAGCTTTTAATTCGTACATAATTGCTTTACCGTTGTAAATAAAGCAAAGAAATGAGCATTAATAAAACTTAATTATGCTAAATCAAGAAAAGAAAAACAAATTAGATAATTATCCACATTCGATCATAATTCCTGAAAGAGGGAATCGATGAATTGTTTTCAATCATGGCTCTTGAAAAATAGAAGATTGATGAATTCAACACATGCGAATCCTGTCTAAATAGGGAATTGATCGATTAAAGATATTTTGAAATACCAAGTGTTTAATGGATGAAAACCGTTAATACACATGTGGATCACTAAAGTATTAGTGCGAGTAATTAATTGCTTCACAAAGTATCCTAATAGCATTTAGGATATGAGTACTTTGGAATGTACAAATTTTTGGAAAGGTTGAAGGGTTCAAAGTGTTTCATAAAGGCACTAAGTAAAGTGCAAGTATGAAAATGTTGAAAGGATTCAAAGGAATTCCATACTCGAAGCAATTAAGGCATTAAAGTATGATCATTCGATGTAATCGAAGTGGTTAATACATGAGCCCTAAATTACTCAAATTATCTAAGTCGAGAATAGAATTCCTGAATAGCAAGTTAAAACCTAATAAAAGGAATCGAACTATGAAAGACTAGATTCATTCCTTAAATTAGTATTGCTAAAACTCCTCAAACAATTCTGGGGTTCAACCCCATGACTCTAGAAGGATACTTAGACTAGTAATCTTTTTAAGTCAATTCCTACGAAAAACCGTACTAACTCAAGTATGGTATATCATCCATGAATGATAAAATTGGATAGTGGATCCAATTGAGAAAATTTGTAGGGTATTCAACGAAATCCATTGGATACCTGTTCCATGATCCTATAGAACGATAGGAATCCGTTGCTAAGGATACCCAATTCTTAGAGGGTGGTTCCCTCGCTAATAGAAATGGGATTTTACCATGGAACTTGATGAATTCCTAGACTTGGACACATCCCTACAAATAGTGGGAGTATATTTTCAAACCTACTGAACCAAAATTTTGTACACCAAAATTTCGAAGATTCGATCGAATTCGAAAAGAACTAGTACATTCACGAATATGATCGATAGGATAGTGATCCAAGAACTTTCGAAATATCTATGTATAACATAGATTCGGGAACATAGCTTAAAACACTATGTAGTCTGAGTGGATTTTTTATAATCTATTTAGAAACGCTGAACCGTCGAAGCTTCGTATGACCACGAGGCATAACCATTGGATATAATTCCAAAGGTGAATCTATGATCCTAGACCAGTATCCCGAAGCTGGAACATGCAACTAGATGAGACAGACAAAGTAGTTGACTTTATCAAAATTGCATGTAAATCTCAATGTACAAAAGAATCAGTGGGAGTTTTTGCATTGTTCGTAATATAAACACTAAAGTTGACATAGATGTTGTAAGAGTGTTAAACGCAGACGAAAGCGTGTTCATTCATGCAATTCTTCATTAAAAGATTTAAGGGATACATCTCACGTATTGGCAGTACGTATCTATTGTGATTGATTAGAGAAGATGTTTGAAATCCCAAATCTTAGTACATGGACAAATCTGAATAAAATCAGTATGGTATGTCATAGAG
This sequence comes from Penstemon eatonii, assembly GCA_038501285.1. Lineage (NCBI taxonomy): Eukaryota > Viridiplantae > Streptophyta > Magnoliopsida > Lamiales > Plantaginaceae > Penstemon > Penstemon eatonii. The sequence goes on along the minus strand of CM076710.1, from coordinate 31,442,986 downwards.
AGGACAGTTTCCATAGAGATATAAAATCTCTCTCAAAGTCAATGAGCCCTAAATTTGATGAGTAAAGAGGATAATATCTCTATACACCTTCAAACTAAAAGGTGGCATAGTATATGCAACGTCATGTACAAGACCAGACTAAACAGAAGCTATGAATATCATAAAGCTATTGTTTGTCGAACACCAGTGAGAAGTACTGGATTACCGAAAAGAGCATTCCTTAAACAACTCTGGGAGTTCTGAGGATATATCGCTGGTCAACGGTATTAATGAAGAATTGGAACTCGAAGGATTTAGTGATTCGAGTTTCCCGTCTGAAGTGATTATAATATTCTGGTTTTATGAGGCAACGATGATTTGAAAGGAGTTCAAAAGGACAATCGATGCCGGGATAACCACTAAAACAGAATATTTCGCAGTATTGAATACAGCGAAGGAAAGTGTTTGGACGAAAACTTCTTCCAGTAAATTGGAAGTAGTACCTAGCATTTCGAAGCCTATAGTTATCTTCAATGATAACTTAACGCAATTGCTTTAGCAAAGGAAACAAGATCTCACCCATGATCTAAACACAAAAATACCATATGATCTGGAAAATCATAGGTAGAATAAGACGTGGGGGTAAACCACGTCAAGAGACAACACAGCAAATCTACTAATTAAGTCATAATCACAAAAGGGTTCGACGGACATCTTGAGAGAGATGGCCTTAGAAACGTATGTGGTTGGCTTTAGGGCAAGTGGGAGATTGATAGGATAGTGCCCAGCAAGCCAACACATATAAGCTTGTTAAGGAACTACCTTTAGAAGCAATCTTATGATTCATAAGATAATACGCCCGTTTATTCATAGTACGTGAATTAAATAATGGCCAACTTCATCTCTCGCGAACTTATCTAAGCGATTGGATGAAACCCTGAGATCACTCATGACTAAGGGACTATTCACTTCAGTATTGGGTGCGATTAATCATGAAACAGTCTCAAAGGTCGTGATCTCAAAAATGTTCCAAGTCATAGATTCATATCGAGACGGGGTATCGAATGAATCGTCAAAACTTGAAGGATTATGCATGATTCACATGAAGTGAATTTGTTGTCGTTTCATGAACAAGGCATTGAATGCTAGTGCATATGACTAGGTGGTTCGATAGGGGATCGAACGCATCGAACGACCCGAACAGAGAGACCCATCGTGGAAGTGCGTTAAGCATATCGGTAATGGGATGTCTCTCAAGACTTATAATAGTGTACGATTTAGTCCTTTGACTTGAGGTACTAGGGCGAATTCGGTACACGGGAATACGTACTTTGATTTAGGAGCCGATCACATAGCTTGGTCATTGTGCGACTACTTTGGGTGCATATGAACGTGTGCGCGGATGGTTAGTACTAATATAGGATCTATCGACTCATCCTGATAAGATGAGAGAATTTCATGTTCATTCTTAGATAATGATATCCGAGGAACCTGCGGCCGCAGTCAGTGACGGATTTGGGAAAGGGTTTCCAAATTTAGCAGTCACACTGGAATTACTATCCTGAAATAGAAAGTACAGAATTGAGATAATTAGAGGTGCCGACCAATTCACACACCCTAGGTCTCAATCGGGAAATTAGTCGATAGAATGACCGTATGTACATGGCATTTATAAGAGTTAGAGGTTCACGAATATCAATTCACCTGAAGTTGGGCCTCATGGGCTTGTGGCTAGACATCGACCATGAGGTGTGTGTACTTCTGAATTAATAAGGAAATTAATTCTGGAGTGGTCAATTAAAGTGGTTAATTGATCGGAGCAATTAATTATATATTAATTGCTCACTAATTAAATCACGAAAGTCGTGGGCCTGCTGCCAATTGATGGTGAACTTAGAGGGTCACACACAACACAGTTGGACAGTGACAGTCTGAAAGGAATTAATTGATTTGAGGAATAAAATCAATAAATGAATTAAAGTACTAATTCAAAGAAGAAGAATAATTAATTAAAAGTAACTAATTATTTAATCAAGAATTAAAGTATTAATTCGAAGTGGAGAATCATTAATTAGGAGTAACTAATTAATGAATCAATTGGAATTTCTGATTGATTAAATCCTCAATTAAAGTGTTAATTGGAAAGGAATAATTGATTAATAGTGGATTAATTAATTAAAGCATATGTGCCAATTATTGTTAAGATAAATTAATCTGGGATTGATTAATTTACATGGGCCGATTTTGCTAAGGGTGACTTGATTAAATTGATTTAGGATTGATGAAGCATGTGGGCCTGGTTGAATTAATTAATTGAACTCTTGATCAATTAATTTAGTCATGGTCGAACCATGCTAAGAAAATTAAATTGATCTTTTTATTAATTAGTCAAGGGGCCGATTTTTAATGGAAAAGGTTAGGAAAGATTTTCTTGTGAAGAGATATAGCATATCTTGTGAAGAGATATGGCATATCATGTTTCCTTAGGAAATAAGGAAAGATATGCAAAGAGATATATCTTATATCTAGAAGGACTCTTCTAAATATAAGAGATATATCATAATCTCTTTAAGTAAGCAAGAAAATCTCAACAAACTAACAACCCCATTAAATAGGGAGAAGAGGACGAAATCGCCCCACCCCTGTGTAGGATTCTTCTCCAAGTTTTTCTTCCCGGATCTAAATCCAATTCCTGACGAGACAATTCCTTAATCCTAGTTCTGAGCCTGGGGATTACGCGAAGTTACTCAAATCCAATTGGTGTGGAATTTCTCTAGAGGCACAACACTTGGGGTGCTCTAGTGAACTATTGAAGACCGGAGGAAAACCACCACCTTGCCTGTGGTGAGGTAAAATAGCTTTTACCTTCTTATTTATTTTTAGTATATGATTGCTGAAAATAAATTCAACCTTTATTCATATGTGCTAATAAGAAACCCTGGGATTTGGTGTATAAACAAAAATTTTAAATTCCGCATTGTTGTAGTTGACAATTATACCCATAAAAACCCAACAGTATTAAATACTCTTAATCAATCAAACACTCTGTCGACTGATCATTCCAAATTTAGCACCCCTGCCAATTTGGGAATTCTCCCACACTCCACGGTCGATGTCTGGCCACAAGCCCATGGAGCCCAATCACTGGTGAATTAATTCAGTGAACCTTTTCATCATTTACAATTTTCATATACGACATAATCTCTCCATAGATCGATCTCCCAGTCGAGACTTAAGGGCATGGACTTTTCATCGGTTCCCTTTTTCTTCGTTTTGACCTTATGCATTCTGATCTCAAAAAAATTCTCTTTGACTTAATCTTTGTGAGCTACTTTCATAAAGTCGTCAGATACCTTAGGCAAGGATTTTATCAGAATTAATTTCTCACAGAAATCCACGGGAGAAATTCCCAACCTATCTGATTTAACCGTTTTTCGTAGTGTTAGATTATATCAATGAGGTTATTTTCTGAGGTTAAATTACATATAGATTATAGGGCTTAGTTACTTTATTCCGGATGGATCAATCTCAAGAAAGAACAAAGTGTAAAGAACAATCAATAAACAAGATAATGAATATGAACAAGATAATGAATACGAATATAGTATAGCAAAAGCTTTTCTATTAATTATAATCTTAGATTGCTTTGTATGGGGGCGTGAGCTCTGAGTTCGTAGTTGTCTTAATACAATGTTTAGCTTGGTATTTATATGATATTAACCCTAGCTATTCAAGGAAACATAATCCCAATAGGACTAGGTATAGCAATCCTTATGGAACTTGGACTTCATTCTTAGTCGTCAGGGATTGATAGTTCAGATCGGACCGGGCAGCTCATCATCTAATTAGTCTTCTGATCGGTCCGTACGTATGTTGACTTGTCGCTCTGATTATTATAAGGGGTGTGAAATAGCCCCCATCAGTACTCCCCCACTTCTTCGAGCGTAAATGCAGTAGAAGCTCGTAGAAGTAGATGGTCGTTTACGACTGTCTTTTCTATGAATTGTGCCTCGTTAAAAACCTTACTTGGAAAAAACCCTGTGGGAAAAAATCCTAAGTAAGGAAAAGAGTGCAACACTTCATAGATAGTCGTTTTGTCGTTTCCGGACCGAACTGTTACTTTTCTCTCGAGGAGGCGTTCCGACTTTACTGTTTGGCGGGAATATGATTAGCCGCGAGAAGTTCGAAACGTCTTTTCATCCTCCTATATAAATAGGTGCTCGTTGTTTCAATCACTTTTTACTTTCTACTTCCCACACCTTTGCAGTAACTTTCTTACTCGATAATTTCTCCCCTATATTGTTTTTATCAATCAATATTTTCCGAAGATTCCCATCAAAATGGCTTCACTTTCGAAGACATCTTCTTCATCCACTATGGAAGGAGTTGCCCCTATTGTCGAGGAGGAGGCAATTCCCAGCCCTCCAATTGAACAGACTAGTGTATCTGAAATCATCATTCCTGATAAGGATACTTTCAAGGTGCAAATTATATCAGATTCCGAGGTCGCGGCCAGGGCCAAGAAAGGCAAGGGTACTGCTCCTTAAATATCTGAACCAATTGAGGATCTTGCTTGCGCGTATACTGATGAGACTTTCCACGAGGTCGTGGATAATTATGCGAAGTACTTTCCGGAAGGTTCTGAGATTATCCTTCCTTCCCCCTCCGATAGAGTTACTTCTCCTCCGGAAGGTTGTCGGGCTTTTTATATCGCCCATTTCAATTATGTTCAACGTCTTCCCTTATCTGCCTTATTCCTTGATATTCTGAAAATATTTAGTGTCTCTTTAACACAACTAGTCCCAAATTCCATGGCTTTTGTCGTGTGCTTTTCAATTCTGATGATAGCAAAAGGCTTTCAGCCTTCTCTCCGTAATTTTACACAGCTATTTCGTTGTAACATTTCTAGTTCCTCGAATCGCGGATACTTTTTTGCCAGTAAAAAATCTGGTCGCTCTATTTTTTATTCTCCAGTTTCCAGCAATCCTGCCTGGAAATCTCATTTTTTCTTTGTACGTCCCCCTTCTCATATTGTGTTAGCTGACGGTTCCTCCGAGCCATTCTCGTGGGACCATGGCTTCAAATGGATTTCTGGTGGTCGCTCAGTTACAGGCCATTTTATTCCTGACGACCCACAATTAGTTGGCAAAATCCTGGAGATACGTGCCGACAAGTACCAGAGCGCTCTTCTTATTGGTGAGGCTTTTCTCCGTAAAGCGGGTTTGAGTTCTCATACTTTTCCTATCACTTCCCCTTATCAATTGCTGGGTAAGCGTTTTATTTTAATGTCGCATTTACATGGTATTTTCTTTTATTAATTGGTCTAATTAGAATTCGTTTTCTTCAGTTTTTATGGTAGAAAATTCTCGGCACTCCTCAGAAGGAAAAATGGTTTTGTCAAAATCCACTAAATCGATAGAGAACCTTCCAATCGAGCAGAGAGAGTCCAAGAAGAGAAAGTTGGATTTGAGCCATGATTCAGAGGATTACAGAGAGGAATCTCCAGATTCATCTCAAGAAACTCCTCCAATTGCGTAGGCTCTAGTTTACCAAGGGACAGGACAAGGTTATCCTCCTTTCCAGCTTCGGACTTCCCTTGGCATTCGCGGATGTCGTAGTTGGTCAATGCCCCATCCTATTGATAATCCGGTTAAGAGAAGAAGACATTACTACGGTCGTTCAGGTGAGGATCTTTCTCTGCTTGGTGAAGAGCATCCGAAGCCCACTGTCGTTGAGATGATCGAAGATCATTTATAGGGGAAGAGAGCAGCTGGTTACTCGGAGAATGATTCTTTAATTCATGATGAGAATGAGAATGCCGTTGACAAGGCAACCCGTATTCTTCTTTCTGGTGTTTTTACTCGTGATGTCAATAAGCTGCTTCGGAAAGATCCTTTGGAGAAGTTACAAAAAGCTTCTCTTTAAGCCGAGAAGGTATTCGCTGTTAAATATGTTTCTTTATTGACTTTTCTAAGGGGCTTATAACTCATTGATTCGTCCTTTTTGTTCTTTAGACAAATATTTGCCTCATGTCGTATGCCTACGAGGCTGCTCTTTGGAGACAACAATGCGAATTTTTAGATGAGAAGAACATAGCATTGCTTCATAAGGCGAGTGGTTCGGAGGCCGGTCCTTCTACGTCCTCATTCCTTCCCTATCCAATTTCGGATTCTCAGGTTGCGGAGAAAGGTGACCAAGAAATCATAAACAAAGTTTTGGAGACTTCTCGTGCCCAAGGGCAGGTTGATCGTCTGGCTAAGGAGTTGGAGGATTATCAACTCCAAAGTACTACTCGAATCAGTGAGCTGGAATCTCAGGTCGCAGATCTCCAAGCCTCCTTGGAGGAGTATGATAAGGACCTTCTTCTTAGCGGTCTTACTGGTCGTTATGGTAGAAATCACGATGAGAGGGTGATCCGTGAGTTCCTTAGTTCCCCTGTTCATACTGCCTTGGTGAATCAGATGGTCGGTCCGCTCCTTGAGAGTACTTTCAAAAAGGCGATTCATCAGATGGTCGCGCTGGGATTGGTTGAAGATCACCGAAGGGAGTACTTCAAGGCGACGCATGTACGTTTGAATCATTATGGTGAGGAATACTCTTCTACTGATCTGTCGAGCGTCAACTATCAACATTTTCCATTGGCTCATCTTGTTGAAGAGTTTGGAAAGCCATTGCCGACTCCCCCTTCAGACATTAACCCGAAGATCGATAGTAATTTTGTTGATCAAGAGGACGAGGAGGAGAATCTAGAAGCAGCGAACGATGGAGCCGATGATGGAGAGGTCGCTGACAGTCAGGGAGTACCAGACGACGATCAGGTGGTGTCAAGGAGCGACCAACAAGCATGAGAAATAACTCTGACAATAATTATCATTACATGATCTGTAATATTACTTTTTTATCCCTTTGTAAATGAGACGATTTGTATTCTGACGGTATGTCTTTTCAGTTTCTTCATTGATAATAACTATTCAGACAAGTCATTAACTTCAACATAATCATTATGTTCATGTCGTTTCAAATTCTTGCGGCCGTTGATAGGTCAGTTTCTCTGTTTCGCGCCCGTTCTTGGGGTCTATCGCGTCTTTTCACTTAGTATAAATACATAGGGTAAAAAGTTTACTCGCTATTTACCGCTTTTACTCAATTCCGATAGAATATTCTCTCAAAGGAGGTCGATACGCTTTCTCGCTAGTTAAAATTGTTTTTTAATTTCCGAGGATGAGTAACCTTTTCGGTAATACTTCAAAGCGTTATTCGCGTGATATTAGTAGGAATCTGAGACCCAAAAGGTCCCGTACCGAGGGGCCTTCGGTAGATCCTCCTCGTTCCCAATCAATCAGAAGGTCCGGGACTCAGACCCCCGTTATTCCTTCCGAACCTCAGCCCGTGGTTAGTTCGATTTTTGCTCGGCAAGACTTCCCCGTTTCCAGTGAGGTCGAGAGGATGCCTTCCCCTGGTCGGGTGGCCTTCGGAGATGTGTCCAACGATGAGCCGTCTTTTAATATGTCCGTTTCTTCAGGTGTTCCTTCTTTCGAACATAGGTTTCACGAGCATGCTTTAGCTAGCTCAATTCCTACTTTTACCTCTATTGAGCCAGTTATTGGCGAAAGCCAAGGGAATGCTGCCGCGGGAGTAGATGGCGGTGGTGCCTTCTTGAACCCATCCTTGAAACAATCTGTTGGTCAGGATTTTTCTGACTTTTTATTTACTGACACCACTGTAATGACAACATCTTTTGAAGCTGGTGGTTCTTCTGGAGTTCTAGTCGGTCATCATTTCGGTCGAAGGATGGTGATTTCTTACTCGGGAAAGGAGACCTCTGTTAGCCCTAATGAGAGGGAATCCCCGCGTTTATTGGATGAGCATTGTATTTTAGAGCAAATTAAGGACTTAACTGAGTCCGAACTTCCCCGCCACGATAAGATTCCTTTAGACTCTGTCTTGCCTGGTTCTTGTGAGCCTGACCCTCTTTCCTGGGATTTGGGTCTCAATACCATTTTGCCAGGCGAGCTGAAGAAGCATGAGGGTTCTTCTTCCATTCATCTTGTTCAGTCCCTGTTTAAGCAATTTGAGCAGGTACTTCTTTTCTTCAACTTATTTTCATATTTGTTTATTTTTGTTATCTTGTCGCTTATAAATTCTTTCTTCTCAGGAGAAGTATTATGCCCTGCAACCAGGTGCCCAACATGACGAGTTGTGGCTCAGTAGGGACAACCTGAGGCTTCGGCTAGATGCGGAGACTTCAAAGGTTAAGGGGCAAGCTCTTCGTATTGAGCTTCTGAACGATGATCTCCAGAAGTTACGTGAAGAAAAGTTAGCTCTAGAGAAGGAGAGGGTTGACCTAGCTCGGTCGAACGCCAATTTAGAATAATCTCGTCATCGTGCTTTTGAAGAAGGTTATGATGCAGGTTATCAGAAGCGTCAAGAGGAGGTGAAAGAATTTCTTGATACAGCTACTCCTCGAAAGGGTGCTTCTTCGTGTCGTTCCGGTGATGGCAATCAACCTTGATGACCTGCTCCTTCTTTTTTTTTTATGACGGCCCTTGATGACCTGTATGTGGTTGTTTGGCTGAATATTTTGCTTTGTAAGAAAAAGAATCAATGACATTTTCGATTTCTGCTTAGTCAATTGCCTTAAATGATGTAGTATGTTAATGCGCTTAGATTTTATATCTTGCGCAATATTGCCGTTTTAATCAAATGCAAATTTCTTCAGTAAGTAGGAGATATAGACTTATCTGATATTTGACTTCGTGGGCGATCATGTAATCGTCTTCGTCAGAGGATTGTAAAGTACGTTTTATCATCCTTATCGACGATCGATTAGTGTTTGAAAAATATCTGTCATGAACTTCTATATAAGGGTGTTATTATCACCTCCCTTGAGCATTGCTGTTTCTTTAAAAGTTTAAGCACTTAGAAGGGATTTCGTTCTACCCATTCTCTCGAACTCCATGTTTCTGATGAAGCAACCAGTGTACCAATATGTTAATTCTTTGGTATGGGAGGAATAGGAAAATGTAGAATCATTAATTAGATCCAGTCTGTTTAGACCCCTTTAAGCAATTCTTTGGAATGTGAGGCAGTGACAATTCCTTATTTTCTAGCAAGGATGACTGTCTCTGTTATTATTCCGTCAGATTTCTTGGATTCCAAGGGGGAAAGCTGGATTTGACGTCGTCAAGCACGTTTTTGTCGTCAAAATGACCAACTATTTCGTCTTTCTGCTTACATATTCCGAATTCTTCGTAGAAATAATTATTTCTTTGATCTTACGTGGCTTCGTATGTTCGATCAAGGGTTGGATGTAAGACAATAATAATAATATTAAAAGTAAAGTAAAGACCAAATGTAATTGTATTCGAATTAATTGAGTACAAGTACAAATATTTAGGGTCCTACTCGGGCATTATTGGATGCCGTACAAGCTAGAGGGTGAAATACATATGATCCTAAGCTTATATTTCCAAGCGGTTCCGAACAGTAGCTTCGAGGAGGGAGCACCTGGAAAATCGTGTCTGGTGTCATAAATGCATGGGGTATTTATAGCCGAGCAAATGGGCTTGGGCCTACGTTCGGCCCAACAGTATTTATCACCGATCTCGGCTCTCGCACGAGCCATGGATACTTGATTAAGAGCTCAAGCACGGCATATTGCCCCTGGGTCGGGGAACTTGCGTCATCCGACTCGTATCGAACTCGGGAGGATTACAGGATCTAAACTACCCCTCATCAATACTCCCCCACTTCTCGAGCGTAGAGAGGAGCTTGCGCTCGAAGAAGTATAAGTTGTGTTGCCCTGTTGGCGCGAAATGAGTCGTTCGGAATATGTTTCGGATATGCCTCATTAAAAACCTAACCCGGAAAAACCCATTGGGATAAAAACCGAGCCAGGGAAAAAGAGTGCATATGTAAGATACGTCGTTCAGGTGTGCGGAGAGAATACTTTGACGTCCGTCGTTTGGGTAGAGCCTCCCGACTGGAATGCCCTTTGTTGTGAATTGTCATGAGATTTTCTTCGAATGCTTCCTTTATTTCCGAGCATAAGCCCAGAGGGCCAATAATATTTCCCGGGGGCGATTTCCGTGGTATATACCCCACAGCCTTGGGAAATGAAGGATTGAAAGTGCAATTTTCAGAGGAATAGCTTTGAGTTTTTACCCATGGTAAGTTCAACCGTCGCGGTTACTCGGGGACTTATTTGCAATTTTACCTTTTTAACCTCATATATATATGTTGACTCGTTGAAAATTTATTTACATATTATATTCTCTCTTGAGCTCGGAGTGTTTGAGTTCGGAATAATATTTGCTTATATATTTGTCTCTCAATCCATTATGTCGAGCTCTAGATGTGTTAAAGGCAAAAATAAGGTTGAAGAGAATCAAGAGTCCGATCCTTTGTTCAAGCTTGTAGACGACTTCGAAGATGGGGAATTTCATCAAGACGGCGAAGATGATGATCCGAGCGAGGATCTCGAAGAAAATGAGGTCGATAAACGCAGTATCGGCGAAGGTGCTTTTGTCAGGATCTTCAAACATACGCAAGCCTCGAAGGCCGCGATCTCGAATAAGTCCGAGCTTCCTGCTAGTGAAACTTCCTGTTGTTTTTCGAAAAAGGACCGTGCTTATCTCGAGGCGGAGTTTGGGAAATATCTTCCCAAAGGTTTTTCGATTGTCGTTCCTTCTTACACCGAACGTGCTACTGAGCCCCCAGCTGGCTGTCAAGCTTTCTACGAGGGTCAATTTTTCTGTGGCTTGCGAATCCCGTTCGTTCCTCTTATCCGAAATGTCCTGAATTTCTTTTCGCTCTCCCCTGCTCAGCTTCTCCCACACTCCATTGCATACATACTAGCGTTTTGCGCTCTTATGGAGGCAAAAGGAGAAGAAGATTCCTTTAGCAACTTTTCTTACAAAAATAACGGCCTTGATGAAACGGCCTTGATGAAACGGCCTTGATGAAACGGCCTTGATATTCCGAATGGACCTAGGCAAAGGTTCGAATATGGGTTTCGTGTCCATTCGTCCGCGGTCTAAACGGCCTTTTCTTACAAAAATAACAACGGAGAAGAGTATAGGTTGGAAAAGAAGATTCTTTTTCGTGAAGGGCCCTGACGTTCCTATCTCAGAGGGTAGTTCGAAAACAAGATCTTATCGATGGGATGGTGCAAATACTTGGACATACGGCTCTCGTAGAATTAAAGAAAAACTCAGCCATCGTCTCTCTGATGAACTCCTGGGGCAATGGCAGTCTAACCCTTACCAAACTAGATTCCTGATTCAAGAAGGCGTTTTGCGATTGGCTGGGTTGAGTCAGTGTAATTACCCAGCTCCGGCGATTAAATACCCCAGCCAGTCCTCCGAAGGACCCCTTCTGCTATCCGATATACAGCCAAATTCTAGTGGTCCGACCCTCGCTCCTCTTTCTTTGGGTATGCTTCTCATCTTCTGCTTGGTTTTATGCTTATCTAATAATTCTTGTTGTTTAAACTCGTCCCGACCCGTTTTATCCTTGTAGGTCGAGTTGTTGAAAGATTTCGAGTATTTGCTGCCGGCTCGGTTGAAAACAATCGATTTTATTTCGATCCGTTACCCTACGCCTCCGAAAGAAGCGGACACGAATAATTTGGCTGGGAGTCCGGTTGTCATACCGTGTTTGATTCCCGATTTGAGAGGGGTTGGTACCATGAGTTCATTGAATTCTGCTACAGCCGGACCTCTTCGAACCTTGTTTTCTCCCGACACTTCTACTCTTTCGTCTGTCGGCTATAGTCAACATTCCTGGAACCGGATTCAGGGTATTCAGGAGTACGAGAAGCTTCTTGGTCAGAAAAGGAATGCTGAACACGCTGGGCCTTCGAGGAGGGTAAAACCTTTTGGTGTGAATTCTGATCCAGTCCCTTGTCGAGAAGGTAGATCGGAGCCTGACGTGGCGGATTTTATGGATGAGCACCTTCGAAGTGGTAGGGCTGCTGGATACCCTGAAGATGGCACCATTATGACCGATCTAGATGTGAATGGGGAGAACGAATTTGACAAAGCCACTAGAATCTGTTGGAGCAGGAATCGCAGGACGCTCATGATGCATATGCGCAAATATTTTCTGACAACCAGGTTCTTCGATCTCAACTGGCAGAAACTCGGCGAGAATTATCCCAAGTAAAGAAAGAACTCAACGAGGCAACTATGAAGCGTCCCTCGTCCGTAGAGGAGGACTTGCTGGCATCTGTTAAAGAGAGAAGTGCCCTCGAGGAAGAGCTGAAGAAAATTAAAATAGAACTCGAGCTAGCGAAGCAGGATTCGGAGCGTGCATATGCTCAAGGCCGGGAAGAAGCCGAGATTCCGGCCATACGGGGATTCTTGGAATCCCCTGTCTTGGATCCTTTAATTCAAAGGAAAATGGGGGAAATCCTTCAGACTATCTTTTACAAAGGGGGTCAACAACTGATCGCGGCCAACAAAATTCCGGATGATATGGATGAATACATTAAGCACATGAACCCTTTCAAGAACGCTTCAGGGAAAGACTACAAAGCTTCCTCTCTACCCAAGATGGATACTAATTGGCAAGATCATCGTTTTGCCTCCTTAGTCGAGGAGTATGGTATTCCGATGCCTAACCCTGATGTGCTCGAGCGTTTAACCGACGATCCTCCTGTGTCGGAGGAAAAAGGCGAAGGTGTCAACGTAGGTGATGTATCGGATAAAGAAGACGATCGAACCCTTGACCAAACTGAGTAATTGCTCAGCTTCTAACAAGTATCGCCTGACTTTCTATCTAGCCAGTCATCGGAGCCAAATGTGCTGGAAAGGGCGATAGTTTTGTAGTTAGGAACTAATCGTATATACCCATGTAACCCATTTTTGTAAACGGATTTGTTTCTTTTTTTATTTGACTGCTGTAACTTGTAAATTCCAACCTTGCTAATATCCAGATACCATTTTAATATTCAAGGTTCGATAACTTTATGCTCGGATATTGCCCTTTCGATATGGGATTTCTCTTCAAAGGTTGCATCGATTCATTATCGTAATCACAGGGCGTAGTGTCTATAAATATTAAGGTTTCTTTTCATTATTCATACGACATCTTGCTTATAGAGATCGGAGCTCTTGCCATATTTCCTGTCTCCTTTGAATCCCTCCAAGAGTAAGAATCCGAATTATCGACCTCAAATTCGCTTATCATGGAAAATGTACTAGGGAAACCTATCAACCCCAAATTGCTATTCGGAGGCTCGAAGAATAAGAATCCAAGCAAAGAGCAGAAAATTGCCAAGGAAGCCAAAACCTCCAAATCTTCTTCTAAGGCCTCTGTGTCTTCCCCGAAAGCTGCTAAAGGGGAGGATAACAAGAAAGAGAAAAGTACTTCTTCGAAACAAAACAAGGGTAGTTCCAGCAAGGCCATTTTGGACGAGGGGCTCGAGGCTGCGCTCGGAGGCTCTTCCCCGAAAGTTGTCGATTCTTCGAACAAAAATCCCGTGAGAGAAAATCCTTCTGTTCCTTCTTCGAACAAAAGGCCTTATTCTGATGGGACCACTCCCATTGAGGCCTTGCAAAATCTTGCCATTGGTAGTAAATCGTCTCCCGATACTTCGACCGTTCCTACCGCAGGAGGTCTCAACAAGAAACTTAAGTTGGGAATAGGTGGGGAGGCTTCTGTTGATGATCCTTCCGAGCCCCTTGCTGACTCCATTCCTCCAAAGGTTACTTCTTCCGCGCCTGGAGAGTCGAAAGATGGGTCTGATCCGATGGATAGTCTGTTGCAGATTAATTTTACTTCTTCGGAGACTAATATGCCCAAAGAAAGAAACATATCCAAGGAGAGAAATGTAGAAGAGTTGTTCGAGTCTGGACAGCACTTTTTGTTTCAGGTATATCTCATTATTATTATATATATATATATATATATATATATATATATATATATATATATATATATATATATTTTTTTTTTACGAACAGTGTCTACTTCTTTGACAGGCCGGGCAGGATTTTATTGAGCTTAAAACTTTTGCTGAGCGGGAGATCAATCATCGAGCTGCTATTTCCCTCGAGCTGGAAGAGAAGAAAGCCGAGTTCGACCGCGTTTGTGCGGAGAAGCTTGCTCTAGAGAGGGAGAAGTCTGTTAAAGAGAGTGGAGAGGAGATCCATAAGCAACTGAATGAGGAGCTCGAAAAACTGAAGAGTCTTCACGAACAGGAGAGGCAAGAATTCACTCGACGAGAAAAAGAGGCTTATGACCGTGGATATGAAGCTGGACGTGAGGCTCGTAGCGCCGAGCTTCGTAAAATATTCTCCGATAATAAGCTTCTCTAAATGTTTTATTTATTCGGATCTATTGTATAATTATATCGCTTTATATCTTCGTGTGATCATGACAATTTCAGATATTTTATCTGGTTTGTAGTAATTTATTTGCTTCTCGGATTGCTCGTTCTTTTGTATTTCAATGTGTTCTTTTTTGTCCATGCTTTATTTGCTTTCTTCTTTCGGCCCCAAACTCGTGATTCTTGATCTGTAATCTTGGTACATTAATTTTGTTTAATTTTCAAAGTGTATCGCTCTTCTTTCCCGTTGAAATTTTCGGGAAGCGCAGTAGTCTTTCAATCTTGATCGTTCCCTTTGCTTTTTTTTTGGTAGCCATTGGATTTCGAAAGTAGTATCTATAAATGCGGCTCTTCGTTTTTCATTTCTTCATAAGATTTTTTAAGGATAAATTTCTTCGATCATGCTGAGTAAAAGATTTCGTTGCATGACTCAGCGTTTTGAAGTTCGAATCAGAACTTATTTCGCATACCATAGCCAAATCTACGTTTTGAACTCGACTAGGGTATCTGCAGGCGTTCAGTATTTCGACCTTGAAGATCGAGCAGCGTTATTGCTGACCATCCACGACCCCGATAGCTCCATCGATCTTCTATGTTCGGGGGGAAGATGTGAGGATATTCAGCAGTTTGTTCGGCTTTTCTGGAAGATGTGAGGAGGTGATGCTTCGAGGATCGAGCTCCACAAAAAGTATTCACATTACACCTAGGAAAAGATGCATCCCCCTCTTCCCTCTTAAAAACTATAGAAAGGATAGAACACTGCCGGTTTGATGGGCTGCTCTCTTTCGAGTAAGGACATTATCGCCAGCCGAAAATTTCATAGGATTACCTGCCATGAAGGTTTCCTTATGTTTAGATACATAGATTATTCTTTTGTCGATAATCTCAATATTGTATTGGTTTTAAGAGATTAGCTCGAGATGTAGCAGGAGTTGGTATCTCTGTAACTTGCAATATATCGAACTTTGGAAATAATAATAATATTCCTTGACCGAATCTTCTTTAGCCATTCTTATATATGTTTTAATAATGTATTCTACCAATCTCGGTTGACTTTTATACGAGTTGATAATGCTTTCTTGATTAGTTGAAATCCGAACTTCCTTTTCTCGTTTTAGTTTATGATCGGAATCAAGGTGACGAGTACTTTGAGCGCTCTTGACTTTGACCTTTCCTTTACTCATCTACGGTATTCCCGAATATTTTGGAAGCGTAACGGTCGGCGCATTTGCTGCTCATATCTTGGCCATTCAACTTTGGTTGGGAAAAGATCCCTAATTCGTCGGGAATCTGAGCAGTCAGGGCGCTTTTAATGTATGTATCGCCACCGTTTATCCAAGGGGATCTCCTCCGTTGAAATGGAAATCTTTCCCCTATAAATACCTCTGAGTCCACCTTCATATTTTTTACTTGTCCGTAAGTATTTTGTTCGATCATCATGATCGTATTTCTGCCTCCATCGACCATCTTTATGTTCCCTTGGTTCTCAGCCATAAAAATGTTCGAGATTCGGACTAGAACCCTCTTTTTTGACCTCTTCGCTGTCCAAAAACTGAGAATAATTTCGACTAGGGTATCGACAGACGAAAAAGATTGCGACTGGGGTACCGGCAGGCGACCAGCTCTCTCTGGTTCCAACCATTTGAGACGGGTTCGAAATCCTGTATCCTGTTAATCCAGCCGGTTGGATAGTGGGTCAACTGCTGGAGGAGTTTTCCTGCACTCGATCTCTACTTCTTCAAGATGTTTCTTGAAGAATGTTGCCTCCGAGAGTGCGTGGAATAATTTCTTTAGAGATTGCTTCCCTGTATCTCGATCCGGTCCAACGTCGGTCAACTGTTGAGGGAGCGATGGATGAAGGGTAGAAGTGTTATCCTAGCCCCGCCTTCCTCCTCTGATCATCATCAATAGTTTATAAACTGGGAGTGATAATGAAGCTCGAGGTGTACATTTTTGTAGACGGTTCTTGTAGTAGGATTTAATGTAAAATCTCATCTTCGCTCGATATTCTCCATTATTGTAATTATAAGTTCTCATGTAATTGTTTGAAAGATCATAAACAAAATATTTGCTTCCTTCGTCAATTCGATTTGTTAATTCGTAGGATTGCTTTATACACTGCTATCGAGCATCAAGCTCTTCTTTGCAAAAACATAAATAAGCGCTATTTTACAGCGACTGTGGTAGGTGTTTAAATAGTAAACGATAATTGACATCCTCCGATCATCGATACTTAGATAATTGGTAATAACAAAAGATAACTAATAATTGATGTTCTTCATCGATTTCATTTTCCGCTAGAGTAATTGAAGATTGATAATACTTGAATGATAATAGGCGGGTCAGCGGACCTTGATCGCTCTATTTCGAGACAGAAATATTATTGGAATTTTTCGGTGTAAACGATAACTCGCACTTAGGGTCTTAGCAATGGTTTTCACCCACTTGACAGTTCCGACCTAAGGGGCATAGCAGAGGCTTTCACCCTTGGTCGTTTTTAGAGCATTTTTAGCTCGAGGGTCCTAGCAGAGGCTTTCACCCATTAATAATTTCGATCTTAGGGGCATAGCAGAGGCTTTCACCCTTAGTCGTTTTAGAGCATTTTTAGCTCGAGGGTCCTAGCAGAGGCTTTCACCCATTAATAATTTCGATCTAAGGGGCATAGCAGAGGCTTTCACCCTTAGTCGTTTTAGAGCATTTTTAGCTCGAGGGTCCTAGCAGAGGCTTTCACCCATTAATAATTTCGATCTAAGGGGCATAGCAGAGGCTTTCACCCTTAGTCGTTTTAGAGCATTTTTAGCTCGAGGGTCCTAGCAGAGGCTTTCACCCATTAATAATTTCGATCTAAGGGGCATAGCAGAGGCTTTCACCCTTAGTCGTTTTAGAGCATTTTTAGCTCGAGGGTCCTAGCAGAGGCTTTCACCCATTAATAATTTCGATCTAAGGGGCATAGCAGAGGCTTTCACCCTTAGTCGTTTTAGAGCATTTTTAGCTCGAGGGTCCTAGCAGAGGCTTTCACCCATTAATAATGAACGTAAATAATTGAAACTGATATCAGATGAATACAGACCCCGAATACCAAAATAATAGCTGAGTAGAGATTGA
The DNA here is from genome assembly GCA_038501285.1 of Penstemon eatonii. Lineage (NCBI taxonomy): Eukaryota > Viridiplantae > Streptophyta > Magnoliopsida > Lamiales > Plantaginaceae > Penstemon > Penstemon eatonii. The sequence continues at coordinate 31,425,570 of CM076710.1, read as the reverse complement.
CCATACTAGCACCCGATGAGTAGGTGGGCATACTGAGGAAATGAATTTCCATTAAATATGATTTCGATCGAAATACTGCCAAGGAAATGATAGTCTTCCGCGGTTGAGATAATAGATGGAAAACAAGTAGATGGACGATAGATAACCAATAGGTCCAAGACTTAATAAATAATCCTTCCGTCTTAATAGGAAATGTTCCTCGCAAGGTTCTAACTCGTTCGAACTAAAGACCCCTTGCTATTTCGAATGTTTCCAAATCTTTAATAAATATTGATCTTTTCCAAACTGTCCCTCTTTTATCGGGAAACGCAACAGTTCTTAGATCTTGTCCCTTCATTATGCGAATTTTCTGCCGTTAGATTCCTTTTACTTTTCTCTATAAAAGGCTATCATTCCTTAGAAACCATTTCATTCATTGTGTTGGAATCTCATTCGTCCCATCATGGCAACTAGGATTATTATTTCAATAATTCGCTTATTCGAGGTCAGATTTCGAACGATTTTTAAGTGGAGGAATTTTCGAGCAGAAAGAACACTATTTCAACCTTCGCTTAGAGTATCGGCAGGCAAATATAATCTCCATCTGGAAGGCCAATAAGCCAGACCTATGGAGCTTGTAGGTTATGGCATAGGTCTTCGATTAGGGACCTATTGCCACAATGCATTTAGGAAGACGTACAGGGGTGGGAGTCCTAAATAATTCATTTACTTGATGAACCGGACGCTCGATCCTTCGTCTTCTGAAAACCGTAGATAAAGTTGAGAGCCAGCGGGTCCAAAGGAGATTCCATGGTCGGAACTAAATCATCCGGAGTAAACGATAGGAGAGAAGACCGAAAATCCTTTAGATTTGTAGAAAGTAATAGCGTTCTGATGTAATATGAAGGTTTTAGTGCTCGATATGTATTTCCCACCTTTTGTATTTTCCGAGATAAATGTGAATAGATTTCCTTTCTGTTTCGCTGATAGACATAAATTCTCATCTTCAATATCTCCATTTCGATCCTCTAATATCAATAAAGGAATAATCAGACAACAATTGCCCGAATAAGTAATAAACAAATATATTAGTGGCTCTAAAATCAATAAAGAACGTCCGGCAATTGAACTTTGGTAGTGTCGAATGGTCGCGCAACTTTGCAGGTCGATATTTCTGTTTGAATTGTCCGACTATGATTCTTTCGAGTCGAACTGCATTAGTTGATTGTAAAAATACCTAAACAGATTGAAGCTGAGCTTTTAATTACCACTTTCCACGATAAGGCCATCAATATGTCACACCGGTTTGATGTTTAGAATGTTATAACTTTTCCTACACGCCCACTTAAATCGTGTGTCCTTCTAACCAAACAGGACCTCATTTCTCGGGAAACGTAACGGTCAGTTTATTTATCGCCTATATCCCAATCGTCCGTGAACCATTATCTGGACCGTCGGTTCCCAAGCTTGGCTGCTATATATAGTTCCCCTTTAGTGATCCGATATTCTTCATTTTTACCATTACATTTTGTCCGACCAATATGGGTCGAATCCCACTTTCGATTCATTTAGCTTCCGAAATAATGGAATTTGAGATAAGAACCCGAACCTTATTTTCCGACCTCGGTCCTTTTGATGTAATCTTCGCTTAGAATATCGGCAGGCAAAAGGAATTGCGCTTAGAATACCGGCAGGCAACCTACCTTCCTAGATATACTATGTCTTGGGTAGGTTAACCCTCCGGTTTTCTGACGCAGTGCTCGATCGGGCAGCTGGCTTATCTGAGAGGATTTCTTTAAGTCTGAGGCATCAGCTTCCTCGAGGGCTTTCTTGAAGTATAGTTCCTTCGAGCTTGCTTGGGGTGCCTCTGCTGAGATAAACCTCTGCTGCGCCGGTTTGGATCGGTCGGTAGATAATGATTGATTTCGACAATCATTGTTTACCGACGAAGACCTAAGGTCGGTTTGAAGTCCTGAAGAGAAGTTCCGATCCGGCTTTCACTTAGTACGAAGACGGATGTGCGACACGTGGCGAGTGATTACCAAGAAGAATCACTGCTGAGTTCTGTATCTGGGGCGACCTTATGGGAGGAAGACCGAGCTTGGAACAAAAATGGAAATATTCATAGAACTTGTAATAGAGTAGGAGTGATTTCATTGTATTCCTCGAGCTCGAACTTTATTCGAAGCCGAGTTTGTAACTCTTTATCTTTATAATAAAACTCTACTTCTTACTCGAATCTCTTTGTTTTTTCTCCTTCATCTTCTATTTCTTCGTTCGAGTTTTGATATGACTTGTTGAGATGTTTACAATGCTTAAGAAAAACTATCCGCTTGTCGATAAATGATACTGAGTTGGATTAAATACGAATAAATTCTGAGTCTTGAATAAGCCGTAATATCGTAGACTTTATGATCCTTTGATATTTGATCGATGATCGAACTGATCGAATTAACGAGATCGATATCTATGAAACTAATCCACTTAAAAATAGAAAAAAGGACCCATCATGGAAAATAAATCCGATGCGGGAGTAAACGAGATGAACATGAGCACCATAGGATTCTGGTCTTTGAATCGTCTTAGAAATACCATGGCGAAGATGTCAAAGAGTCTCATACCATGGGTCGCCAGTTTATCGTTGATCAGATTATGTGATTTCTCCTCGTAGTAGGCATATTTCGATCTAATACTCGAGCAGTGCCCCTCGGTGGGCGCCAATTGATCTTACGTGGCTTCGTATGTTCGATCAAGGGTTGGATGTAAGACAATAATAATAATATTAAAAGTAAAGTAAAGACCAAATGTAATTGTATTCGAATTAATTGAGTACAAGTACAAATATTTAGGGTCCTACTCGGGCATTATTGGATGCCGTACAAGCTAGAGGGTGAAATACATATGATCCTAAGCTTATATTTCCAAGCGGTTCCGAACAGTAGCTTCGAGGAGGGAGCACCTGGAAAATCGTGTCTGGTGTCATAAATGCATGGGGTATTTATAGCCGAGCAAATGGGCTTGGGCCTACGTCCAGCCCAACAGTATTTATCACCGATCTCGGCTCTCGCACGAGCCATGGATACTTGATTAAGAGCTCAAGCTCGGCATATTGCCCCTGGGTCGGGGAACTTGCGTCATCCGACTCGTATCGAACTCGGGAGGATTACAGGATCTAAACTACCCCTTATCATTCTTATTCTAAATCTCCCTTTTCTAAGGCTTCTATTTGTCGATCGATCATTCTTCGTAAAGTGTCAATTTGTTTTAATGAATTATTTGGAACGTATAAGAATTTCTCACTCTGGTCGTTTTCGACCTTGATGCTTCATTCTCATCCAACAGATTTATCGACTATCCATGAGCCGTTCCAACTTACTCGCATTAAATTTTGGGAAGTCAAGAGTCGTATTCCCGTCCCTTGATCAGAATTCTATCCAACCGTAGGATTAACTTAAAGTTTTCCTATAAATAGGGGTTCAGATTCTTCCCATATCTATTCCAACCGTACGAAATGGAGATATCAGTTTCTTTGGGCTTCATTTTTTCCTGTGATCCAATAATTTTCAAAAAGTCTCATTATCGCGAACCAATATCATATACTAACTCAAACATCATTTGCCTTGTACTGACAGGTCCCATTGATGCCCTACCTAGTACTGACGGGTCCCATGTGACCTCTGCATTGGTCTTCAATGGTTTGGGGTCCATGGTTCTTTGTTTGCACATGGAGGGTTCATACTTACCAGGCACCCTTGTTCTTGGATGTTACTTCCGGAGTGATTGGCCGTCGGGATGTGCTGGTAAGTTTTCACTTTTGCGACAGTCCTCGAGAGATGCTGCTTTAGAGTAAAAATCAACCCTATAATACAAGCAATAGCTCATTTTGGGCGAGTGACCGTTGTCGGAAATTTGGCCGGTAATGGCCATTCCGACCTAAAGGAGAGTTGATCTTCAGAGCCTGATCATCGAACCAAAGAAGTCGACCATCCTGAGCAGCATACTTCTTAGGTGGTTGAACAGAGTCATCGAGGCACTAGGGAGGAGATTGATTTTTCCGTGGACATTGTCGTGAAGACCACCGATCTATAGAATAGGATATTTTCACTTAAATATTTGTGATGTTATGTAAACAGTAGAAACGTTCTTTGTACTCTTCGTTTGTCATTTAAGAGATGTACTTCGCACTCATATGAATAAAACCTTCAGAATTGTTATTTGTTGATTTCTCTCAATTTGTTCTTATTTATTCGTTGTTAAGGAGGTCGAGGAGCGATTGTCGAGTTGATCGGCTCTTACTTTAACTGTTAGAAGCTTAGATCTTTTTACTAATCTTTTGGCTTCAACGCTTTTGTTCGTCGTGACGGAGATCAAGGAGTGTGTATTGAGCGAATCAATTTTACTCAACTCTTTTAAAACTTAGGGTTTTTGCCAATTTTTTGGTTTTTAACCTTTTTAGTCATCATCGTTAAGGAGATCGAGGAGCGTTTATCGAGCGGATCGATTTATACTCAACTCGTTAGGACTTATGTTTTTTACCAATATTTTTGGTTTTAACCTTTTTAGTCGTCGTCGTTATGGAGATCGAGGAGCGTTTATCGAGCGGATCGATTTATACTCAACTCGTTAGGACTTAGGTTTTTTACCAACATTTTTGGTTTTAACCTTTTTAGTCGTCGTCGTTATGGAGATCGAGGAGCGTTTATCGAGCGGATCGATTTATACTCAACTCGTTAGGACTTAGGTTTTTTACCAACATTTTTGGTTTTAACCTTTTTAGTCATTATCGTTAAGGAGATCGAGGAGCGTTTGTCGAGCGGATCGATTTATACTCAACTCGTTAGGACTTAGGATTTTTACCAAGATTTTTGGTTTTAACCTTTTTAGTCGTCGTCGTTATTGAGATCGAGGAGCGTTTATCGAGCGGATCATTTATACTCAACTCGTTAGGACATAGGTTTTTTACCAACATTTTTGGTTTTAACCTTTTTAGTCGTCGTCGTTATGGAGATCGAGGAGCGTTTATCGAGCGGATCGATTTATACTCAACTCGTTAGGACTTAGGTTTTTTACCAACATTTTTGGTTTTAACTTTTTTAGTCATTATCGTTAAGGACATCGAGGAGTGTTTATCAAGCGGATCGATTTATACTCAACTCGTTAGGACTTAGGTTTTTTACCAATATTTTTGGTTTTAACCTTTTTAGTCGTCGTCGTTATGGAGATCGAGGAGCGTTTATCGAGCGGATCGATTTATACTCAACTCGTTAGGACTTAGGTTTTTTACCAACATTTTTTGTTTTAGCCTTTTTAGTCGTCGTCGTTATGGAGATCGAGGAGCGTTTATTGAGCAGATCGATTTATACTCAACTCGTTAGGACTTAGGTTTTTACCAACATTTTTGGTTTTAACCTTTTTAGTCATTATCGTTAAGGAGATCGAGGAGCGTTTATCGAGCAGATCGATTTATACTCAACTCGTTTTAGGTCATAGATCAACTTTTTGGATTCAACCATGTTGATCGTTGGAGACCGAGGAGCGTTAATCGAGCATATCGATTTATACTCTACTCGGTGAACATCTTTGGCGTTAGCTTATGTGAATCCTTGATTCAGTCATTAAATTCATAAATCATTGATAAAAATGTTGAGAATGAATCTCAGGCCAGGGCCTTTATTACAATGAATAATACGAAAAAGAAAATAAAACAAACAAAATTAAAAGAAATTTAACAAGAATGATTACTAGGATTCACTTTCCATAGTATTTTCTTAAGTTGACTGCATTCCATGTTCTTGGTAGGGGTGTACCGTTCAAGTGTGCAATTTTGTATGCGCCTTTCTTTCCTACGTTAATGACAATGTATGGTCCATCCCAATTCTGTTGTAATTTTCCTACATGCTTGGACACCTCTACTTTTTTCAGCACCAAGTTCCATTCTTTGAAGGTTCGTATGCGTACTTTTTTGTTGTAGGCCTTCTCCATGTTTGATTTAGTGATCTGCAGCCGTACAGCTGCTTTTTCTCTTAAGGCTTCCGTCAAATCGACATCATTTTCTCTTGCTTTTTCATTTTCCTGGTTATCATACTTCTCAATTCTTGGTGTTGGAATTAGTGTTTCGACTGGAATTACAGCCTCCGAGCCATATACTAGGCTAAATGGGGTCTCCCCAGTCGAAGCTCGGACAGTCGTCCGATTAGCCCAAAGTACTCCGGGGAGTTCGTCTAGCCATTTTCCTTTGGCTGCCCCTAATCTTTTCTCCAAAGATTTTATTATTTCACGGTTCGCTACTTCAGTTTGTCTGTTTGCTCTTGGATGCCTTACTGAAGTGAAGTTTTGTTGAATTCTAGCTTGGAGCACCATTCCATTACTTGTTTTCCCTCGAATTGGGTTCCATTATCAGAAATCAGGATTCTAGGGATACCGAATCGACATACTATGAACTTCCATAGGAAATTAATCACTTGGAATTGAGTTATTCGAGCAAGAGCAACGCATTCTATCCATTTACTGAAATATTCGACAGTGACAAGAACATATGCTTTCTTAGACCTGGCTACCGGGAAAGGTCCTACAATGTCCATTCCCCATTGATCAAACGGCCAGCAAACTGGTATCGGATGCATGTTCTCGGTTGGTTGATGACTTATATTTGCGTGAACTTGACAATGATGACATTTTTGCACATACTGCATGGCATCACTGTTTATGGTAGGCCAATAGTAACCTGTTCGGAGGCATTTTATGGCTAGGGCTCTTGCTCCACTATGATTTCCTGCTTCTCCTTCGTGTACTTCTCGAAGGACATCCTTGGTTTGTGACTCGGAGATACATTTTAGAAGAACTCCGGCTACAGATCTTCTGTAAAGTTTTCCTTCTATCATTGTGTATTTTGGAGCTCGACACTTTATCTTCCGAGCCTCGTTCTGATCAAGCGGTAAATTTCTGATCTTACGTGGTTTCGATAGTTCGATCAAGGGTGGGATGTAACTCGATGATAATAATATTAAAAGGAAAATAAAGACCAAATGTGATTGTATTCGAGTTAATTGAGTACAAGTACAAATATTTAGGGTCCTACTCGAGCATCATTGGATGCCGTACAAGCTAGAGGGCGAAATACAATAGATCTTAAGCCTATATTTCCAAGTGGTTCCGAGCAGTAGCTTCGAGGAGGGAGCACCTGGAAAATCGTGTCTGGTGTCATAAATGCATGGGTATTTATAGCCGAACAGATGGGCTTGGGCCTGCGCTCGGCCCAACAGTACCCCCCGATCTCAGTTCTCGGACAAGCCGTGGATAGTTGATCATGAGCTCGAGCTCGGCATTTTGCCCCTGGATTGGGGAACTGATGTCATCCGATCCGTATCGAACTTGAGAAGATCACGGGGTCTAAATTACCCCTCATCAATACTCCCCCACTTCTCGAGCGTAAAGAGGAGCTTGCGCTCGAAGAAGTTTAAGTTGCGTTGCCCGTTGGATCGAAATGAGTCGTTCGGAACGTGTTTCGGATATGCCTCATTAAAAACCTAACTTGGAAAAACCCATTGGGATAAAAACCGAGCCAGGGAAAAAGAGTGCATATATAAGAAACATCGTTTAGGAGTACGGAGAGAATACTTTGACGTCCGTCGTTTTGGTAGAACCTCCCAATTGGGATGCCCTTAACTGTGAATTGTCATGAGACTTTCTTCGAATGCTTCCTTTATTTCCGAGCATAAGTCTAGAGGGCCAATAATATTTCCCGGGGGCGACTTCCATGGTATATCCCACAGCCTTGGGAAACGAAGGACTGAAAGTGCAATTTTCAGAGAAATAGCTTTGAGTTTTTACCCATGGTAAGTTCAACCGTCGCGGTTACTCGGGGACCTGTTTGCAATTTACCTTTTTAACCCCATATATATATGTTGACTCGTTGAAAACTTATTTACATATTATATTCTCTCTTGAGCTCGAAGCGTTTGAGTTCGAAACAGCATCTGCTTTATATATATTTGTCTCTCAATTCATTATGTCAAGCTCTAGAAGCGCTAAGGGCAAGAATAAGGTCGAAGAGAATCAAGAGTCCGATCCTTTGTTTAAGCTTGTGGATGACTTCGAAGATGGGGAATTTCATCAAGATGGCGAAGACGATGACCCGAGCGAGGACCTCGAAGAAAATGAGGTTGATAAACGCAGTATCGGCGAAGGTGCTTTTGTCAGGATCTTCAAACATACGCAAGCCCCCAAAGCCGTGATTTCGAATAAGTCAGAGCTTCCTGCTAGTGAAACTTCTTGTTGTTTTTCGAAAAAGGACCGTGCTTATCTCGAGGCGGAGTTTGGGAAATATCTTCCCAAAGGTTTTTTGATTGTCGTTCCTGATAGGATAGTGCCCTGCAAGCCAGTTCAATTAGCTTGTAATAGATCTATCTTGTATATAACAATCTTTGATTTTATAATAATACGCATGTTTATTTATATATGTATAAGGATAAACAATGGCCAAACTTCATCTCTCGCGAATACATTTAAGCGATTGGTTGAAACCCTGAGATCACTCATGACTATGGGACTATACACTTCAGTACTGAGTGCACTTATCATGAAACAGTCTCAAAGGTCGTGATCTCGAAAATATTCCAAGTCATAGATTCATATCGAGACGGGGTATCGAGTGAATCGTCAAGACTTGTACGATTATGCATGATTCACACGGAGTGAATTTGTTGTAGTTTCATGAACAAGGCATTTGAGACCAGTGCATATGACTAGGTGATTCGATGGAGGATCGAATGCATCGAACGACCCGAACAGAGAAACCCATTGTGGAAGCGCATGACGCATATCGGTGATGGGATGTTTCTCAAAGGATTATAATAGTGTACGATTTAGTCCTATGACTTGAGGTGCTAGGGCGAATTCGGTGCATGAAAGTGCGTACTTAGATCTAGGTATAGGCCACTTAGCTTGGTCATAAAAATGCCTAGGTTGGGTGCGTATGGACATGTACGCGAGTGGTTAGTACCAAGATGGAATCTGTTGACTCATCGTAATGGATGAGAATATTTCCTATACGATTCTTAGATAATGTTTCCAATGAATCTACGGCCGTAGTCGGTGACGGATTGGAAAGGGGTTTCCAAATTAGGCAGTCACACTGGAACATTATCCTGAATTAGAAAGTATAGTTATCGAGACAAATTTAGAGGTGCCGATCAATTCACACACCCTAAGTCTTGATCGGGAAAGTGGTCGACAGAAGGACCGTATGTACATGGTAATTATATGAGGTGAGGTTCACTAAATATCAATTCACCTGATGTTGGGCTTCATGGGCTTGTGGCTAGACATCGACCATGAAGTGTGGGTACTCCTGAATTAGTAGAGGAATTGATTCTAGGAGTGGTCAATTAAAGGTAGTTTAATTGATCGGAGCAATTTATTGTTCATAAATTAAATCACAAGGTTTCGTGAGCCTGCTGCCAATTGATGGTGAACCCAAAGGGTCACACACAATACAATTGGACGGTGACTGTTCTGTAGGAATATAAAAGGAATTAATTGATTTAAAAGTAATTAAATCAATTAAGTGAATTAAAGTGTTAATTCAAGTGGGAGATAAATTAAATAATTGATTTAATTGATTTAAATGACAATTGATTAATTAAACTAAATATTAATTAAGTAATTAATTAATATGGGCTGGATATTTAATTAAGTAATTAATTAAATTAAGGTGGGCTTGCAAGAGATGGACTCCTAAGCCCATTAGGAATCTTGTAACCCTAGGTCTTGAGGAGTGCTTATAAATAGAGCTCTGACAGAACTCAGAGAACTAACACACCTAAGCAAAAACCCTAGTCTTCTCTTGCCCTAAGAAATCCGCCCACCCTGCGCCGCCCAAGCCCTAGCGCCGCCGCCGTGTGCTGCCGTAACACCGCCGCACCGCCGCCGTGAAAGCCCTAGCGCCGCCGCCGCATATCTTCTCCCTCATTTCTTTTGTGCAGAATTTTGATCTGTCAAATAGATCTGCACAATCCTTCATCAACAAACCTCTTAGATCTAGTTCTGAGCCTAAGACTAAGAGGTGTCATCATAATCCAGGTTGTGTGGACTTTTCTCTGGAGGTGAGACGCTTGGATCACTCCAGTGAACCAGAACCTTAATCAGAGTTCAGAATCAGAGTTGGAGGTTTCCACCACCTTGCCTGTGGTGAGGTAAAAATCGAAAACCCCCTTTGTTAGATTATTTCTGTGCTTTGTTTTGTGTCTTTCGTATATATAACTTGGAGATATTATTATGAGACCTGTGGGTGTGCCTTGAAAAATTTTAATTTCTGCACTTTGTTGTATTGACAATCGAGGCATATCCCAACAGTGGTATCAGAGCCAACTCCATGATTATTATACGAAAGGCTTGAACATAATATGTGTTTATATTATATGTTTAATTATGTATATTAAAACGCATGATAATTATGTTCTGTCGATTGATTCTTACTTGTTATGACTAGATCTACAATTGGGTAAAACTGTTTTTCAGATCTATAGCGTTTTCATAGTTTTTGAAAACTTCAGGACTTTTTGGGCAAAAATCGCAAATTAGGGTTTTAAAGGGCTAAAAATTCGAAATTTTAGAATCTGGAAATTTCAAAAATTCTGGACTGTTTTCGCAAACTGGTCGCACGCTTTTTGGGGTCATTTTGTAATTTCTGAAAGTTTAGGGACTGTTTTGCAATTATCGAAACTTCAAGGATCTATTTGGAAAAATCGAAAATTTTCAGAATTCAAAATTTATTTTCTGGAATGCTGGCCGAAACTGCTTTGGGTGTTTTTGTAACTTTTTAAAAGTTTTGGGGTCAAAGTGCAATTATCGAAAATTGAGGGGCCGAAAATGCAATTTTCAAAAGTTGAAAAACAGAATCTGATTTTCAGCAGGAAAATTTATTTTGTTTACCCGAAAGTTTATTTTGTCATAATTAGTAGTGACTAAAAGTAAGAATCAATGGAAGTTAGTTTTAAAAGGATGTTTTAAAATTAAAGAAAGGAGAAAGTAAAATGTTGTTTACATGTTTCTTGCTCTACGTGAACTGTTTACGTGATTTTCGATCGAGCCGAGCCTTGACCTTAGGGTAGATGTGATTGGTTTAATTTAATGTTTGGTTTTTTATTAGGGCCTGCGAGCCTTTTATGTTTTTGGGCCAACTTTGAGCCTTTGTAATAGAATAGGGCTTTAATGCTTTCCTAGTCTAGGATGGAGGCCCGTTACAAGCAAGATGGGAGCCCAAGGAGATATGAAGGCCATGTATGCATGGTGATTAATGTAATAGCATAGGCCTGTTTGAGAACCCTTTAGATTGACCAATAGGACCAACATCATGGCTCGATGATGGTCCACATAGGAGGCTCCCGATCGTAAACATATTGTGGTAGAATGCATGCTAGGCTTGTATGGTTTTTAATTTATTTGTCGATTTATATTTAGCTTGTATGTGATGCGCGCTAGAATCTAGATCGTAATAAAAGAATAAAGCATAACTTACACGGTGAGATCTCGAGGAGAGTTAGTATAACTTTCAAACCAGAAATACCCCTCTCGAAATAAAATATTAAGTCATATTGGGTAAACTATAAAATGAAGTTTTATAGATCCAAGCCTTCCATCAATAGGGACTAGTGTATGTTGTCTACTTATCGATAGAGGTGATCCAGAGTCTGGCACCCGAGTCGAAGAAAGGGACAATACACGAAATTCCTCGATTCTTGTTTTTAACTAAACAAGACAAGGGTGGGAACTTGTCGGGATGTGAAAATCGACCGATAACTAGTTACGGGGATTTCATGACCGGGCCTGTTGCTCATCAAGATTGACTGGGTCAGACTTAAACGAGGAGTAACATCTATGATGTAGCAGTGCTAGATAGGTGCGAAAATCGAGGCAAAATAGCTTGAAGGTTGTGGAGTAACACAATTGGTAAAAGTATACCTACCTGGAGAATTACTTGTATGGCCACGAGTCGTGGGTGCAATTAATTGCTGCTGGGACGTCAAGACCTGCTAGGAAATAGAATTTCCCGAGCAATCAAAGGGGTGATTGTTTCGACAAAATAGTGGGAGAACTTTTTCGAAACTAAGTCCAACTTCGATAATTATAAGTATTAGACATAAGATCAGTTAGCTTAATCTTGTCTTCTTTCCTATTGTAGATATTAATTACAATGTCTAAGAATCCATTATCTGTTATCCTAGACGCAAACAAATTGAATGGTTCAAACTTTGTCGACTGGCTGAGAAATCTGAGGATAGTCCTAGACTCCGAACGTCACAGTTATGTGCTCGACACACCCATGCCTGCTGCACCCGCAGCACGAGCTACTGAGGAACAACGAACCACCCATGCTAAAAGGGTTGATGATGATCTTCAGGTTCGTTGCCTCATGCTAGCTTCGATGTCAAACGAACTGCAGAAACAGCATGCTGCTATGCCGCTTGCTAGAGATATGCTTCTCCATCTCCAGCAGATGTTTGGGGAAAGGTCTCGCGCTGAAAGATTCGCGACCTCTAAAGAGTTGTTTAATCTCAAGATGGCTGAGGGAAGCAGTGTAAAAGATCACTGTCTGCGTTTCATCAACTTGGTTGAAAAACTGGGGCGATTGGACGTGGATTTGCACGCTGATCTTAGCACTGACCTCCTTCTCCATACGCTGCCCCGTTCATTTGACCAGTTCGTGTTGAACTTCAATATGGAGGATAGAAACCTCGCTCTTCACGAACTGACCAATTTATTGGTAACGGCAGAATCGACTCTCAAGAAAGAGAAACCTGTAATGATTGCACACCAATCGAAGGCTGCAAAGCCTAAGAAAGGTAAGAAAAAGAAGAAGGTATTTTCTTCAAAGGCAGTCACCAAGGTGGTCGAGAAAAAGCGCAAAAGCCCAGAAGACGAATGTTTCCACTGCAGGAAAGCAGGGCACTGGAAAAGGAACTGCCCAGACTACCTAAAGATGAAACTGGTAGCCAAAGGTATTTTTCTAGTTGAAGTTAATATTTCTATTAACTGTGCATCGTGGGTGTTAGACACCGCAGCAGGTTCTCATATCTGCAATGATTTGCAGGTGATGGGAGCAGTAAGAACCCTGAAGCCCGGGGATAGAATCCTGCGTTTTGGAAACGGAGCTAGGATCGCCGCCGAGGCTATAGGAGACGTGGAATTAGTCTTAGGGAATTTTACTTTAATTTTAAGGGATTGTCTGTACGTACCAAACATTATTAAAAACATCATTTCTATTCCTATGTTAGACATTGATGGTTTTAATTTTTCCATTCAAAATGGATCTTTTTGCATATTTAAAGGTGATTTAATGTATGCTCGTGGTACTTTGGTAGATGGTTTATATTCCCTAGAACCTATAAATTCCAACGTCATGCACATTCAATCTAGAAAAAGGAAATATGATAATCAAACTCCACAACTTTGGCACGCTAGACTTGGACATATTTCCAAGAGTAGGATTCAAAAGTTGGTTTCCTCTAAGACTCTTGAAATAAAGAACTTAGATGAACTCCCGACTTGCGAATCTTGTCTCAAAGGAAAGATGACCAAATCACCCTTCACCGGGAATCCCGAGCGAACCAAACAGACATTGGATCTTATCCATACTGACGTTTGTGGACCATTGAGTGTCAATGCGAGAGGTGGATTCTCTTACTTCGTAACATTCACCGACGATTTTAGTCGTTATGGATATGTGTATCTTATGACACACAAATCCGAAACCTTTGAGAAATTCAAAGAGTTTCGAATGGAAGTAGAGAACCAACTTGGACATAGTATTAAAGCACTTCGTTCTGATAGAGGTGGTGAGTATTTAAGCCAAGAATTCCTTGATTATCTAAAAGAGAATGGAATTCTCGCACAGCGAACTCCCCCTAGGACACCTCAACTCAATGGAGTGTCTGAGCGGAGGAACCGGACTTTGTTAGACATGGTTCGTTCCATGATGAGCTTTGCTGACCTTCCCTTTTCGTTTTGGGGCTTAGCCCTATTAACTGCTTCGAAGATACTAAACATAGTACCTTCAAAGTCAGTGCCAACAACGCCGCACCAAGTATGGTATGGTAAAGCACCCGTGTATTCGTTCTTACGAGTATGGGGATCTCCTGCGTATGTAAAGAACAAGAAGGGAGATAAGCTAGATAGTAGATCTAGTTTGTGCAAATTTGTGGGTTATCCAAAGGACTCTATTGGATACCTGTTCTTCGATCCTAAAGAACGTAATACGTTCGTATCTAGGAACGCCCACTTCTTGGAAGAGGATTTCCTCACCAACCGAAATGGGACAATCGTAGAACTTGATGAAGTCCAAGAATCGGACCCATCCCCACAAACAGTGGGAGCTGAACCAAAATTAACTGAACCTACTAGTACACCTATGCTTCGAAGGTCTAATCGAATTCGTAAGGAGCCAGAGCGATTTGGTCTCATTCACGAAAACGAGAAAGTTGATGCTGATCCAAGGACCTATCAAGAAGCGATGTCTGACATAGATTCGGGTGCGTGGCTCGAAGCCATGCAATCCGAAATTGATTCCATGCATTCCAACAAGGTTTGGACCTTGGTCGATCCACCTGAGGGAACTATCCCTGTAGGATGTAAATGGATCTTCAAGCGTAAGCTTGGAATGAATGGAGAGGTAATTACTCATAAAGCTCGCTTAGTGGCGAAAGGGTATTCTCAAAGGCCTGGTATAGACTATGAGGAAACCTTCTCTCCCGTGGCGATGTCAAAATCCATTCGGATATTACTTGCTATAGCCGCGTGGCATGACTACGAAATATGGCAAATGGACGTAAAGACCGCCTTTCTCAATGGAGACATTGATAAGGAGATCTTTATGCAACAACCTGAAGGTTTTGCGTCCAAAGGAAGTGAGCACAAACTGTGTAAGCTTCAAAGGTCAATCTATGGCCTCAAACAGGCGTCCCGAACCTGGAACATACGATTTGATGAGACAGTCAAAGCTTTTGGCTTTATCAAAAACGTATATGAACCTTGTGTGTACAAAAGGAATAGTGGGAGCTCAATACAATTCATTGTTTTGTACGTCGATGACATTTTGTTAATCGGAGACGATATCAAGATGTTAGCGCAGACTAAAGCGTGGTTATCCGCGCAGTTCTCTATGAAAGATATGGGAGACGCATCTTACGTATTGGGAATACGTATCTATAGGGATAGATCGAAGAAGATGATAGGACTCTCCCAATCTCAGTACATCAACACGATCTTGAAGAGATTTAGTATGGAAGAATCTAAGAAAGGATTTGTTCCAATGAGACATGGTATCTCTCTTTCTAAGTCTATGTGCCCTACAACCGACGAAGAAAAGACGAGAATGTCTATCATACCTTATGCCTCTGCTATAGGGAGTATAATGTATGCAATGTTGTGTACTCGACCAGACGTAGCACACGCTCTAAGTGTAACGAGCCGCTATCAGTCAAATCCAGGCGAGAAGCACTGGACTGCCGTAAAAGCAATCCTAAAGTACCTGCGAAGGACTAAGGATATGTTTTTGGTCTACGGTGGTAGTGGAGAACTGAAACTTGAAGGATTCACTGATTCGAGTTTCCAGTCTGACGTGGATGATTTCAAATCCAACTCTGGATACATATTCCGCCTCAATGGAGGAGCGGTCAGTTGGAAAAGCTGTAAACAGTCTACCACTGCCGACTCAACCACAGAAGCAGAATATATCGCAGCATCAGATGCAGCAAAAGAAAGTGTATGGATGAGAAACTTCGTCCAGGAATTGGATGTTGTTCCTAGCATTGCTGAACCTGTAGTCGTCTTTTGTGACAACAACGGGGCAATAGCTCAAGCAAAGGAGCCGAGATCACACCATCAATCCAAACACGTACTGAGGAAGTACCACGTGATCAGAGAGATCATTGGTAGAGGAGATATGCATATGGAGTATGTCAAATCAGAAGACAACATAGCTGACCCACTAACTAAGCCACTTTCGCAAAAGGTGTTCGAGGGACATCTAGATAAGATGGGTCTAAGAAACGTTTGTGAATGGCTTTAAGGCAAGTGGGAGATTGATAGGATAGTGCCCTGCAAGCCAGTTCAATTAGCTTGTAATAGATCTATCTTGTATATAACAATCTTTGATTTTATAATAATACGCATGTTTATTTATATATGTATAAGGATAAACAATGGCCAAAATTCATCTCTCGCGAATACATTTAAGCGATTGGTTGAAACCCTGAGATCACTCATGACTATGGGACTATACACTTCAGTACTGAGTGCACTTATCATGAAACAGTCTCAAAGGTCGTGATCTCGAAAATGTTCCAAGTCATAGATTCATATCGAGACGGGGTATCGAGTGAATCGTCAAGACTTGTACGATTATGCATGATTCACACGGAGTGAATTTGTTGTAGTTTCATGAACAAGGCATTTGAGACCAGTGCATATGACTAGGTGATTCGATGGAGGATCGAATGCATCGAACGACCCGAACAGAGAAACCCATTGTGGAAGCGCATGACGCATATCGGTGATGGGATGTTTCTCAAAGGATTATAATAGTGTACGATTTAGTCCTATGACTTGAGGTGCTAGGGCGAATTCGGTGCATGAAAGTGCGTACTTAGATCTAGGTATAGGCCACTTAGCTTGGTCATAAAAATGCCTAGGTTGGGTGCGTATGGACATGTACGCGAGTGGTTAGTACCAAGATGGAATCTGTTGACTCATCGTAATGGATGAGAATATTTCCTATACGATTCTTAGATAATGTTTCCAATGAATCTACGGCCGTAGTCGGTGACGGATTTGGAAAGGGGTTTCCAAATTAGGCAGTCACACTGGAACATTATCCTGAATTAGAAAGTATAGTTATCGAGAAAAATTTAGAGGTGCCGATCAATTCACACACCCTAAGTCTTGATCGGGAAATTGGTCGACAGAAGGACCGTATGTACATGGTAATTATATGAGGTGAGGTTCACTAAATATCAATTCACCTGATGTTGGGCTTCATGGGCTTGTGGCTAGACATCGACCATGAAGTGTGGGTACTCCTGAATTAGTAGAGGAATTGATTCTAGGAGTGGTCAATTAAAGGTAGTTTAATTGATCGGAGCAATTTATTGTTCATAAATTAAATCACAAGGTTTCGTGAGCCTGCTGCCAATTGACGGTGAACCCAAAGGGTCACACACAATACAATTGGACGGTGACTGTTCTGTAGGAATATAAAAGGAATTAATTGATTTAAAAGTAATTAAATCAATTAAGTGAATTAAAGTGTTAATTCAAGTGGGAGATAAATTAATTAATTGATTTAATTGATTTAAATGACAATTGATTAATTAAACTAAATATTAATTAAGTAATTAATTAATATGGGCTGGATATTTAATTAAGTAATTAATTAAATTAAGGTGGGCTTGCAAGAGATGGACTCCTAAGCCCATTAGGAATCTTGTAACCCTAGGTCTTGAGGAGTGCTTATAAATAGAGCTCTGACAGAACTCAGAGAACTAACACACCTAAGCAAAAACCCTAGTCTTCTCTTGACCTAAGAAATCCGCCCCACCCTGCGCCGCCCAAGCCCTAGCGCCGCCGCCGTGTGCTGCCGTAACACCGCCGCACCGCCGCCGTGAAAGCCCTAGCGCCACCGCCGCATATCTTCTCCCTCATTCCTTTTGTGCAGAATTTTGATCTGTCAAATAGATCTGCACAATCCTTCATCAACAAACCTCTTAGATCTAGTTCTGAGCCTAAGACTAAGAGGTGTCATCATAATCCAGTTGGTGTGGACTTTTCTCTGGAGGTGAGACGCTTGGATCACTCCAGTGAACCAGAACCTTAATCAGAGTTCAGAATCAGAGTTGGAGGTTTCCACCACCTTGCCTGTGGTGAGGTAAAAATCGAAAACCCCCTTTGTTAGATTATTTCTGTGCTTTGTTTTGTGTCTTTCGTATATATAACTTGGAGATATTATTATGAGACCTGTGGGTGTGCCTTGAAAAATTTTAATTTCCGCACTTTGTTGTATTGACAATCGAGGCATATCCCAACAGTTCCTTCTTACACCGAACGGGCTACTGAGCCCCCAGCCGGCTGTCAAGCCTTCTACGAGGGTCAATTTTCCTGTGGTTTGCGTATCCCGTTCGTTCCTCTTATCAGAAATGTTCTGAATTTCTTTTCGCTCTCCCCTGCTCAGCTTCTCCCACACTCCATCGCATATATACTAGCATTTTGCGCTCTTATGGAGGCAAAGGGGGAAGAAGCTTAGTAACTTTTGGCAGATTTTTCGAATGGACCCATGCAAGGGTTCGAACATGGGGTTCGTGTCCGTCCGCCCGCGGTCTAAACGGCCTTTTCTCACGAAAATAACAACGAAGAAGAGTGTAGGTTGGAAGAGAAGATTCTTTTTCGTGAAGGGCCCTGATGTTCCTATCTCAGAGGGTAGTTCGAAAACAAGACCTTATCGATGGGATGGCGCAAATACTTGGACATACGGTTATCGCAGAATTCAAGAAAAACTTAGCCATCGTCTTTCCGATGAACTTTTGGAGCAATTGCAGTCTAACCCTTACCAAACTAGATTCCTGGTCCAAGAAGGCGTTTTGCGATTGCTGGGTTGAGCCAATGTAGTTACCCAGCTTCGGCGATTAGATACCCCAGCCAGTCCTCCGAAGGATCCCTTCTGCAATCCGATATACAACCAACCTCTAGCGGTTCGACCCCCGCCCCTCTTTCTTTGGGTACGCTTCTCATCTTCTGCCTAGTTTTATGCTCATCTAATAATTCTTGTTGTTTAAACTCGTCCCGACCCGTTTTATCCTTGCAGGTCGAGTTGTTGAAAGATTTCGAGTATCCGTTGCCGGCTCGGTTGAAAGCAATCAATTTTATTTCGATCCGTTACCCTACGCCTCCGAAAGAAAAGCGGGCATGAATAATTTGGCTGGAAGTCCAGTTGTCATACCGTGTTTGATTCCCGATTTGAGAGGGGTTGGTACCATGAGTTCATTGAATTCTGCTACAGCCGGACCTCTTCGAACTTTGTTTTCTCCCGACACTTCTGCTCTTTCGTCTGTCGGCTATAGTCAACATTCTTGGAACCGGATTCAGGGTATTCAGGAGTACGAGAAGCTTCTTGGTCAGAAAAGGAATGCTGAACACGCCGGGCCTTCTAGTAGGGTAAAACCTTTTGGTGTGAATTCTGATCCAGTCCCTTGTCGAGAAGGTAGATCGGAGCCTGACGTGGCGGATTTTATGGATGAGCACCTTCGAAGTAGTAGGGCTGCTGGATACCCTGAAGATGGCACCGTTATGACCGATCTAGATGTGAATGGGGAGAACGAATTTGACAAAGCCACTAGGATCTTTATGGCTAGTCGGTTCAAGAGGGATATGCTGCTCCATTCTGTCAAAGGTGACTTCGAGGTTTTGAGCGACTTTTCTCGAACGTATCATGAGGTGAAAATCTATCTTTTATTTATTTATCTCCTTCTAAGGTCGCTTATCTTTACTGATATCCGAAAACGTATCTTAGGTCGGGGATTTATTCGCCCTCCAATCCTACCGTTTGGCGCTGTTGGAGCAGGAATCGCAGGATGCTCATGATGCATATGCGCAAATATTTTCTGACAACCAAGTTCTTCGATCTCAACTGGCAGAAACTCGTCGAGAACTATCCCAAGTAAAGAAGGAGCTCAACGAGGCAACTATGAAACGTCCCTCGTCTGTAGAGGAGGACTTGCTGGCCTCTGTTAAAGAGAGAAGTGCCCTCGAGGAAGAGCTAAAGAAGATAAAGGTTGAACTCGAGCTAGCGAAGCAAGATTCCGAGCGTGCATATGCCCAAGGCCGGGAAGAAGCCGAGATTCCTGCCATACGAGAATTCTTGGAATCCCCTGTCTTGGATCATTTAGTTCAAAGGAAAATGGGAGAAATTCTTCAGACGATCTTTTATAAAGGGGTTCAACAATTGGTCGCGGCCAAGAAAATTCCGGATGACATGGACGAGTACTTTAAGCACATGAACCCTTTCAAGAACGCTGAAGGGAAGGATTACAAAGCTTCCTCTCTACCCAAGATGGATACTAATTGGCAAGATCATCGCTTTGCCCCCTTGGTCGAGGAATATGGCGTTCCGATGCCTAACCCTGATGTGCTCGAACGTTTAACCGACGATCCTCCTGTGTCGGAGGAAAAAGGCGAAGATGTCAACGTAGGTGACGTATCGGATAAAGAAGACGATCGAACTCTTGACCGAATTGAGTAACTGCTCCACTTTTAACAAGTATCGCCTGACTTTCTATCAAGCCTGTCATCGGAGCCAAATTTGCTGGAAAGGGCGATAGTTTGTAGTTAGGAACTAATCGTATATACCCATGTAACCCATTTTTGTAAACGGATTTGTTTCTTTTTTGATTTGACTGCTGTAACTTGTAAATTCCAACCTCGCTAATATCCAGTTACCATTTTAATATTCCAGGTTCGATAATTTTTATGCTCGGATATTGCCCTTTCGATACGGGATTTCTCTTCAAAGGTTGCATCGATTCATTATCGTAATCATAGGGCGTAGTGTCTATAAATATTAGGGTTTCTTTTCATTATTCACACGACATCTTGCTTATAGAGATCGGAGCTCTTGCCATATTTCCTGTCTTCTTTGAATCCCTTCAAGAGTAAGAGTCCGAATTATCGACCTCAAATCCGCTTATCATGGAAAATGTACTAGGGAAACCTATCAACCCCAAATTGCTATTCGGAGGCTCGAAGACTAAGAATCCAAGCAAAGAGCAGAAAATTGCCAAGGAAGCCAAAACTTCCAAGTCTTCTTCTAAGGCCTCTGTGTCTTCCCCGAAAGCTGCTAAAGGGGAAGATAACAAGAAAGAGAAAAGTACTTCTTCGAAACAAAACAAGAGTAGTTCCAGCAAGGCCATTTTGGACGAGGAACTTGAGGCAGCGGTCGGAGGCTCTTCCCCGAAAGTTGTCGATTCTTCGAATAAAGATCCTGTGAGAGAAAATCCTTCTGTTCCTTCTTCAAACAAGAGGCCTTACTCTGATGGAGCCACTCCCATTGAGGCTTTGCAAAACCTTGCTATCGGTAGCAAATCATCCTCCGATGCTCCAACCGTTCCTCCCGAAGGAGGTCTCAGTAAAAAATTCAAATTAGGAATCGATGAGGGGGCTTCTGCTGAAGCTTTGAAAACTGATAATCCTCCCGAATCCCGGGTTGATCCCAATCATCCAAAAGTTACTTCTTCCGCGGCTGAAGAGTCGAAAGATGGGTCCGATCCCTTGGATAGTCTGTTGCAGGTTAACTTTACCTCTTCGGAGACTAACATGCCCAAAGGGAGAAACGCGTCTAAGGAGAGGAATATAGAGGAGCTGTTCGAGTCTGGACAGCATTTCCTGTTTCAGGTATGAGTATAACTTCCTCTCTTGCAGGCCGGGCAAGATTTTATTGAGCTCAAAACTTTTGCTGAGCGGGAGACCAATCATCGTGCTGCTATTTCCCTCGAACTGGAAGAGAAGAAAGCTGAATTCGACCGTGTCTCCGTGGAGAAGCTTGCTCTAGAGAGGGAGAAGTCTGTTAAAGAAAGTGGAGAGGAGATCCACAAGCAGCTGAATGAGGAGCTCGAAAAACTGAAGGGTCTTCACGAGCAGGAGAGGCAAGAATTCGCACGTCAAGAAAAGGAGGCTTTCGACCGTGGATATGAAGCTGGACGCGAGGCTCGAACTGCTGAGCTTCGGAAAATTTTATCCGATAATAAGCTTCTCTAAATGTTTTATTTGTTCGGATCTGCTGTATGACTATATATTTATTTTCTTTCGTGTGATCATGAACAATTTTAGACATTTTATCCCCTCTGGTTTGTAATAATTTATTTGCTTCTCGTATTGCTTGTTCTTTTGTACCTTGATGAGTTCTTTTCTATCTATGCTTTGTTTGCCTTCATCACTTGGCCTTGAGCTCGTGATTCTCGATTTGTAATCTTGGTATATTAATTTCGCTTAATTTTCAAGGAATATCATTCGTTCTTCCCGCTGAAATTCTCGGGAAACGCAGTAGTCCTTCAATCTTGATCGTTCGCTTTGCTTTGTTTGGTAGCCATTGGATTTCGAAAGTAGTATCTATAAATGCGGCTCTTCGTTTTATTTCTTCATGGGATTGTTATTTCGCGTGGTCACGGGGCAATAAGGATAGATTCCTTCGATCATGCTGAGTAAAAGATTCCGTTGTACGACTCAGCATTTTGAAATTCGAATTAGGACTTATTTCGCATACCGTAGCCAACTCTATGTTTCGAACTCGACTAGGGTATCTGCAGGCGTTCAGTATTTCGACCTTAAAGACCGATCAGCTTTATTGCTGACCATCCACGACCCTGATAGCTCCCTCGAGGATGTTCAGCAGTTTGTTCGGCTTTTCAGGAAGATGTGAGGAGGTGATGCTTCGAGTATCGAGCTCCGCAAAAAGTATTCTCATCACACCTAGAAAAAGATGCATCCGCCTCTTCTCTCTAAAAAAAACTATAGAAAGGATAAAATGCTGCTGGCTTGACGGGCTGTTCTCTTTCGAGTAAGGACATTATCGTCAGCCGAAAATTTCATAGGATTACCTACTCATGAAGGTCTCCTTATGTTTAGACACATAGGTTAATTCTTTGTCGATATCTCAATATTGTATTAGCTTTAGGAGATTAGTTCGGGATGTAACAGGAGTTGTTATCTTTGTAACTTGTAATATATCGAGCTTCGGAAATAACGATATTTCTTGACCGAATCTCTTTAGCCACTTTGGTATGTTTTAATAACGTATTCTGCCAATCCCGGTCGAATTTGAGCGAGTTGAAAATGCTTTCCTGATTAGTTGAAATCCGAACTTCCCTGTCTTGTTTTAATTGATGATCGGAATCAAAAATGACGAATACTTTGAATGTTCTCGACTTTGACTTTGTCTTTATTCGTTTATGGTTGTCCCTAATGTTTTGAGAGCGTAACGGTCGGCGCATTTACTGTTCATATCTTGGCCATCCAATTTTTGTTTGGAAAACGATTCCTAATTCGTTGGGAATCTGAGCGGTCAGGGCGCTTTTAATGTATGTATCGCCACCGTTTATTTAAGAAGATCTCCCCCGTTGAAATGGGATTTTTTAGCCTATAAATACCTCTGAGTTTATCTTCATATTTTTTTACTTTACCGTAAGTATTTTGTTCGATCGTCATGATCGTATCTCAGCCTCCATTGACCATCTTTATATTCCACTGGTTCTCAGCCATAAAAACGTTCGAGGTTCGAACTAGAACTCTCTTCATTGTCCGGAAACGAAGAATAACTTCGACTAGGGTATCGACAGGCGAAAAAGATGGCGACTGGGGTACCGGCAGGCGACCAGCTCTCTCTGATTCCAACCATTTGAGACTGGTTTGAAATCCTGTATCCTGTCAATCCACCCGGTCGGATAGTGGGTCAACTGCTGGAGGAGTTTTCCTGCACTCGATCTCCACTTCTTCAAGATATTTCTTGAAGAATGTTGCGTCCGAGATTGCGTAGAATAATTCCTTCTAGGGATTGCTTCCTGCTATTCCGACCTTGGTGTATATACGAACTAACCAGCAGGGGAGTGGTAGCAAGAATGCTGGAAAAATTGTTGCCGATCCAACTTCTGCGCTCTTAGATGAAGCGGTGTTGCAGATCCAAAAATCTCGAGCATAGAGCTTGTTATTAATAGAATAGTCCTGAATGTAATCTTTAAACTTTCAGTTTGAATTTTTCCATTGTATTTGAGAATTCTCTTGTCACTATTTGAAAATGTATAAATGAAAGATCAATTGCCTTTATCCTTCCTTATTTATTACCCTGCATATGTGTTCCTGTAAGTAACGATCGAAAACTAAAAATTGTCACTCCAAAGGTACTATAAATGAGTCGTATTCCTTATCGACTTAGATCAAGAAATAAGATGATAAGATATTAGCCTCTTGTTGATTTAAACATTGACTATAATCGTTGTTTGGTTGAACTCCGTCCTTTAATATTCAGATATAAATGATAACCAACGTTTTACGATGGTCTCGATAATAGATAGAGTAACCGGAGATTAATAATACTCGGATGATCTAAGGGGCATAGCAGAGGCTTTCACCCTTAGTCGTTTTCAGAGCATTTTTAGCTCGAGGGTCGTAGCAGAGGCTTTCACCCGTATGATAATTTCGATCTAAGGGGCATAGCAGAGGCTTTCACCCTTAGTCGTTTTTAGAGCATTTTTAGTTCCAGGGTCCTAGCAGAGGCTTTCACCCATATGATAATTTCGATCTAAGGGGCATAGCAGAGGCTTTCACCCTTAATCGTTTTTAGAGAATTTTTAGCTCCAGGGTCCTAGCAGAGGCTTTCACCCGTATGATAATTTCGATCTAAGGGGCATAGCAGAGGCTTTCACCCTTAGTCGTTTTTAGAGCATTTTTAGCTCCAGGGTCCTAGCAGAGGCTTTCACCCGTATGATAATTTCGATCTAATACTCGAATAGGGCCCCACGGTGGGCGCCAATTGATCTTACGTGGTTTCGTTAGTTCGATCAAGGGTGGGATGTAACTCGATGATAATAATATTAAAAGGAAAATAAAGACCAAATGTGATTGTATTCGAGTTAATTGAGTACAAGTACAAATATTTAGGGTCCTACTCGAGCATCATTGGATGCCGTACAAGCTAGAGGGCGAAATACAATAGATCTTAAGCCTATATTTCCAAGTGGTTCCGAGCAGTAGCTTCGAGGAGGGAGCACCTGGAAAATCGTGTCTGGTGTCATAAATGCATGGGTATTTATAGCCGAACAGATGGGCTTGGGCCTGCGCTCGGCCCAACAGTACCCCCCGATCTCAGTTCTCGGACAAGCCGTGGATAGTTGATCATGAGCTCGAGCTCGGCATTTTGCCCCTGGATTGGGGAACTGATGTCATCCGATCCGTATCGAACTTGAGAAGATCACGGGGTCTAAATTACCCCTCATCAATTTCCTTCTTGGAGATAGTCCACAATTGGAGTCATCCAGTTTCTTTCTGCTTCTTCGATTTCCATCATCTCAGCTACTGGTGTCTCATCGATGTCAATTGCTAGAGTATTGGAGATCAACCAGTTTATTACTCTTTCTGTTTTACCGTCATGAGATCCTGTGAATCTAGAAACCTTGGAAGGCGTCCATCATGCTAAAAATTGCGAATCCAGCAGTCGAGTCGACCAACAAGTCGATCATCGGGAGAGGGTATGGATCTCGTGGACATAGCTTATTAAGGTCGGTGAAGTCATTGCACATTCTCCATTTATTATCCTTTTTATCCCCTTTCGCCACTAATACAACATTACACAGCCATTCCGAGAAGTGTATTTCTCGAATTTGTTTAGCCTTGAGCAGCCTTTCTACTTCTGCCTTGATTATTTTGTCTTTTATCGGCTCGTGATTCCTCTTTTTTTGTCTTGCAGGTTACGCCATGGGATCGATTTTTAGCGAATGGGTGATTACTCTGGGATCAATCCCCTCAATGTCATTCGCACTCCAGGCGAAGATATCTACATTTTCTCTGAGGAAGTCTACTAGCATTATTTCCCCGTCTCTACTGAGTTCAGTTCCAATTCTGGTCGTTTTTGTGGGATCCCCATGTACTAGCATAACATCTTTGTGTTCCGGTAGTTTGATAGTTAAATCGACCGGTTCCTTTCTCTTTCAATCTATTGGGTCTGTACTGGGGATTTCAATCTCGACCTTATCAACATCGTCTTCGAGCTTTCTTTTTTAGCTGTGGTAAACGATTTGGAGCGGTTCCCAAGGGTTAAGGAGGTGTTGTAACAGTCCCAAGCCATACGATGATCGTTTACAATTTCTCCTATACCCGTGTCCGTCGAAAATTTTATCTTCTGATGGTAAGTTGATACAACAGCTCGGAATAGGTTAAGAGCTGGTCGTCCTAAGATCGCCTTGTAGGCAAAAGGAGTCTCTACGACCAAGAATTTTATCAGTTTCACCGTGCGCTGCGGTTTCTTTCCGAGTGAGACACTTAGACTTATTGTTCCACAAGGGACTATTTCTGAACCTCCAAATCCTACCAGAGGAGTGGCTACTTTTTGGAACGTTATTTCTCCCAAGTTCATCTGATTTAGAACTTCTTTGGATATGATATTTGCCGAGATCCCATTATCGATTAGGATTCTTTTAACATTGTAGTTTGCAATCTCAAGGGATACTACCATCGGGAAATCGGGGTTGTCCTCTTTCGCATCCCAAATGAAGTTTCTCGGTACCTCGCTCTCGTTAAAACTGATTGGTTGGTCCTTCGATGGTTTGCTCTCTAGTGTCCACACTTCTTTTGGGTACTTGAAATTTCCATGTATGGACCTGGCGGTCCTACGACGAGCGTTGCGGCTATCTCCGCCGGCCGGCCCTCATGAGATTGTATAAATGGTGCCGTTAACTTGATCATCGTTCAATTCCAGCGGCGGACCATTGTTAGGGGACCTTCTTCTCGAGGTTCCTCTTTGATTATTGTTCCGCGAACTCCGACTCCTGCCCCGCTTGCGACTGTCTCGTTCTAGATAGTCATCCAATTTCCTTGTTCGATCAACTTTTCGATTTCCCGTTTTAGGTGAAAACAATCCTCGGTGCGATGCCCATGTGCCCGGTGATATCTACAGTACAGATCGTAGTTTCGAGCACCCGACCTTGGTTGAGTGATTCTCTTTGCTGGGGGGATCCAATTGTTCCTCTCAACTATTACCGAGATTTCTTTGATAGGAACGGTCAGCCTAGGGTACTCCACTTGGTTTATTCGGTTCCTGTTTGCCGGTTCGGCCGATCTTGATCTCGGATAGATATTAGGTCTCCTATCTTGATCGTTTCGATTATACTCTAGTCGCTGAAAGACATCCCCCTTTCTGAAGGATCTATCATAATCCATGGGTTTCGGGGCGGGCATTCTATCTTGTCGTTTTTACCCGGAGGTAGGACCCTTATTTTTATTCTTATCTTTAAAGGAGTTCATCTCCTCTTGAGTCATGTATTTTGACGCCAAGGTCATAATATCCGCAAATGTTCTTGGTTGTTTTCTACTGAGGGCATTCCCGAACTGCCTGTTTTTTGTGAGGTCGAAAAGGATGGAGATTATGTAGTCGATATTTGGGGAATCGATTTTGAGCAATTCTACGTTAAATCTTGCCAACCAGTTTCGTAGGGATTCTCCCTCTTGCTGATGGATGGTTCCTAGATAGCTCATTGGCAGTTTCTGTCTCTTCTGGCTAGCGAACTGCTGAGTCAGCTTATTGCATAACTCCCGAAAGCTGAATATGGAATTAGTGGGTTGTTTGGCAAACCAATCTAAAGCCAGTCCTTCGAATGTGGTGACCATTAACTTTGCAGTGTATTCTGCTGAGTGAGCATATAAGTTCATTATGTTCGTGAAACTGAATATGTAATCATCTGGGTCGGTAGTTCCATCATATTTGGGTAGTCGTCCCGGGACTTGACCCGTCGATTGAGCTTCTTTTATCTCCCTGCAAAAGGGGGAGCATGCTGCTAGGCTCTCTTGGAGCTCCATGTTTCTGGCCCATGGATTTTGAATAGTTCGTAGACGTTGTTCCAGACGCTGCTGTACCATCTTCTCGATTTCTCTTTTCGAGAGGCACACAATTCTTAGTCGATTAGGAATTGCGTCGACTACGTCCTCTTCGATGGGTATTATGGTATTTTCCTTCGATCCTCGGCGGGTTGGAAGTGGCTTCGTCCGATCTGTTTTCCTTTGGATCCGCTCATCGGTTTGCTTTGTATTGCTCTTTTGCGGGCTGTGCATTGATCGTTGTTCGCTCATAGGGCTATCCGCTTGCTGTGAAAGTTGATCGACCTGCCTCGGAGTTCTTTGAGCAGGATTTTCCCTAGTAGTTCTAGGGTTTCTAAGAATTTGCTCGGGGACCAATAGTTCCCCCGGACATAGCGAATTAACCAACATAGCGATCTGTCGCAACTTCTCCTGTGTTTCTGGAAGAGGGACTGGGATTGGTGAAGCCACGTGAGCCTCCGGTATTTGGTTTGCGGCAGTCTCTTGTTGTCCTTGGGAGTTATGAGCATGGATCCTTTGATGCTCCTGTTGATTGAGTGGTTGGTCGCTACTTCTTTGATTATTCCCATCGTTGGTGGTTGGAACGTTATTATTTGTACCATCCTGTAAGTCATCGGACGTGATATGTGTGTGCGTCGCGTCACTTCTTGCCTCATTACGAGCGTTCTTCCTTGGGCGAGCCATATGTCAATCGAATAATTAACCTAGCCCCTCGGTGGGCGCCAACTGATTTAACCATTTGTCGTAGTGTTAGATTAAATCAATGAGGTTATTTTTTGAGGTTAAATTACATATAGATTATAGGGCTTAGTTACTTTATTCCGGATGGATCAATCTCAAGAAAGAACAAAGCGTAAAGAACAATCAATAAACAAGATAATGAATATGAACAAGATAATGAATATGAATATAGTATAGCAAAAGCTTTTCTATTAATTATAATCTCATATTGCTTTGTATGGGGGCGTGAGCTCTGAGTTCGTAGTTGTCTTAATACAATGTTTAGCTTGGTATTTATATGATATTAATCCTAGCTATTCAAGGAAACATAATCCCAATAGGACTAGGTATAGCAATCCTTATGGAACTTGGACTTCATTCTTAGTCGCCAGGGATTGATAATTCAGATCGGACCGGGTAGCTCATCATCTAATTAGTCTTCTGATCGGTCCGTACGTATGTTGACTTGTCGCTCTGATTATTATAAGGGGTGCGAAATAGCCCCCATCACTGTCAAGTCTGGTCAATGGATCATTTGTTGATGATATGAACCTGCATACGAGTCCCTCTATATCCAACGTGAATCCTCGGAGACTTTCTGGTAATCTCCAGTCCGTCGGAACTCACATCTAAGTATAGACATTCTCACACCAGATAAAACCTATCACCTCAAGTATTAGGGATCGTTCCTCGTATACTACTGTAAATTGGAATAACTTCAACCCCGATATGCAACTAGCGCTTCCATGGTGAGTTATTTCCTAATTGGGATATTCAGTGCACTTGCCATGCCAGCAAGTCACCCACTTATGTGTATCGACTATCCCAGTCACGCTCGTGGACCCCAGTATTCTCCAGTTCATCGGAGTATACACATTAGTGAGAGTCTAACTGAATCCAACGATGTTCTATCTCGATTGGATTCTACGACTTTTGAATATGTTCTAGATCACGGCCTTGAAGATCAGTCCACGGGTCGTCCCATAGCCCTGTGATCTAAGGACTTTTATCCTTATGCGTAGATAATTATTACATAAGATAAATTTGACCATATAATAAAGTGCATTTATTAATCTAAATTGAATAGTTCCTTCATTTATTACATTAAATGACAGCCATACAGTTGGCTTGCCGGACACTGTTTCTATCAGATGGGTTGTTTGTCTGAAGATTTCTTGGACTTAGAAAGGACTGTCTTACCAACCACAGAATAGCGACACCTCTCGACCATTGATGCTGCAAAGAAACGAAAAATGATTACAAAATAAGGCAATATAATGGGTGCCGAAGTTGACAATGCAAATTGATGAAGATATTCTACCTAAGGAACGATTGTTTGTTGTAATAAGGAACTCCATGAAACTTAACCCGACTTTTCGAAGAAATGCCTCTCCGACTAAATAAGTCGATTGATATTTTTTTGACCTCATCTCGACGATCATGCGGGAAGGAAAAGGAACATCTAAGACTAGGTCGCCAGTAACTTCTCGACCTCCATAAGTCCAGAAAAAATTATGATCCCATGTATGTTCAAATGGAACAGAGGTCCCATCCTCAAGCATGATGAGTAGGAGGGAACAATGAAATAGTTTGATTTCCAATCACTACTATTACTTGAGATAGCACTCTCCAAAATGGTGTGACCAGTATTTAGACTAAAGTAATAGTATCCTTTATTAGAAGAGGTCGAGATATTAAATCGAAAAAATTGGAGAAAATTACGAAGGGAGGGCTGAAGACACTTCGCAAACATAAGAACCGCAAAGGCTTCTAAAAAGGCTATGGTGTTAGGAACTAGCTGGGTCAGAGAAATGAAGAAAGTTTCGAGGATTTGAAGGAATATTGGACGTAACGGGTACCTAAGCCCATGTTCTAGGTGAGAAACATAGAAGGCATGACAGTTTTCTGGAGGAGAATTAACTCTCTCCTCAGGAGAAGGAAGAATTATCTGAAAACCCGAAGGAAAATATCGACCGTAGTCTCTTTGAAGGGCAGGCAGATCTTCGTCGTAATAGCAAGAGGAGAGAAATTCAATGGGAGCGAAAACTCGTGGTTGTGTATTTTTGGACTTCTCTGAAGCTTTGGTCGATGTTTCATCTTTCGACAATATCTTCTCCAGCAGAGTGTCCTTTTTAACCTCGGCACTGCTTCTAACTTCTTCAGATGGAACATCACCCACTATCTCCTCTTGGTCAGAATAAGCGTTCCCGGAACTCTCAATTAAAGTGGCCGAGACCAAGTCTTCCTTGTCCTTAAAAGGAGAATCGGGGTTTCTTGAAGATGATGCCATTTCTTTCACAGAGAAGAGAGTAGCTCGATGATATTTATGACTAGTAAGACTATCGACTCGATTATTACTGTTGAGATCTCTGGAATCAGATGGTAAAATATAAAAGTTGACCGTGTAAAATTTTTGAATTATATATATAGTATGGAAAAATACGCTTTTAGCCCCGGGCGACGTTTCATATTCCCGCCAAACTGATCTAAAGAAGGGGTCCCATCACATCAGAATTGGCTTCTTGGAGACGCGGCCGTATACAATTGGATTCATTAGATATGTACTATTTTCCTCCCTTGATTTTTATCCCGAAAAAGGGTTTTTCCGAACAAGGTTTTTAATGAGGTATAATTCATGAATCCTGGTCAAATAATTATCTTATCTCAATTACTTCTACGAGTTACAGCTACGATTACGCTCGAGAAGGGGGGGACTACTTATGGGGGCTATTTATGCGTTGTTATATATCTCTTTGAGAAGGTCCAGGTCATTCCGACCTCCTCAGCGGGCTAAGGTAGGTCGAAGAATATAGATCGACCAGACCCTCAATTCATATCTTATCGATCAAGCTGAAGAACCCGAATTCTTTTTGGGCCATGCACGTGTCCCAATATCTTATTTTTCAAGCTAAGTCTATCCGATAAAATTTTATTATCAGATAAAATTTATCATATACGATTTACGGGGGGCATTGTTTGTACCCAAAAAACCACCCTCGATTAATCGAGGAATGACGACTCGATGACAAGCCAAAAATAGCAATTGAACCGAACACAATCGCGACAAACAGATCGGATCAGATCGGATCCAGTCTGATCCGGGAAATCGAACCGACCGAAACAATAATTAGGCCACGAGCCCAATTTGAAACATGACCCACTTTTCGCACTTAATTAATTTTTGGGCCAAATATAAATTAATTAATTGATAAGTTAATTAATTTATGGGCCAAAGTTAATTAATTAATTGGGCCAAATCTAATTAATTGGCCCACTTTAGGAATAAAGCCATTTATTAATTAATTTGGTAAATCATAATTATCAAGCCAAATCAACATGGCCCGATCAACCTAGCCACCCGACCCAAGACCAACCATGGTCCGACCAGCCCAAGCCGACCACGGCCCAGTCACAAACGGCCAATCTTATTTTTATGGCCCAATGTGTGTTTAATTAATGGTGGAGATAATTAATTAAAGGGATAAAGATAAAGCCATATTAGTTGGTTTAAATAACAAATTCCTTAAATATCTCGTAGTTAGTTGTCATAAATTAAAATTCAAATTAAACACACGTTTCTTCTTCTCCAACCACCATTAACACTAAATTTCAGCAAAAAGAAGGAGAAAACCACCATTAAAGTAGTGGAGGTAGTGGAAGTAGTGGGAGAAAGTGGCCATCAAAGGAGCAGTTTTGTGGCCATCAGCTCATCGATCGGCAGCCTATAAATACACAACAGCCGCCATACGCGCAAAGGACACACACAAATCAATCAACAAAATACAGTCTACACTGATCGGCTCTATGCCTCACCGGAAGTCCAGCGCACCGCTGATTCTCTCGTCAGCAAACACCTGTTAATCCCTTGATATCAACCGTCCCTCCTCAGCCACCAGCGATTCTTGACCGCCTGAAGTCTTGCCGCCGCCGCCGAAAGTCAGCCGCCGCC
Organism: Penstemon eatonii; assembly: GCA_038501285.1. NCBI lineage: Eukaryota > Viridiplantae > Streptophyta > Magnoliopsida > Lamiales > Plantaginaceae > Penstemon > Penstemon eatonii. The sequence goes on along the minus strand of CM076710.1, from coordinate 31,393,301 downwards.
GCCGCTCAAAGTACGCCGCCGCCGCTGCTTCCGCCGTCAGAACGCTGTCTCGAGCGAAACCCCTTGATAGCGAGCAGATAACACGCTGTTTCTGTCAAGTTATCAGCCTGCCAACTCCTTGATATCAGTCTGTTGATCCTCAGCCACCTGCTATCCCTGACCGCCTGAAGGCCTGCCGCCACCGCCGCTCAAAGTAAGCCATCGTCGTCGCCGTCTTTCGCCGTCAACTGAAGCTGTCTCGAGCTAAACCACTCGATATCAACCAAGTAGCAAGCTGTTAACCGTCATGTAAGTGCCCACGTATTTATATGACAAACTCATCGAGTAGCCATCTGCTTGATGAGCTCGTCATCAAGTAGCCATCTGCTTGACGGCTATCGATTGAATAGCCATCTGCTCCGTCGATGCTCTTTTCAGTGGCCACCCGCTGATCAGGAGCCCGATTGGTGGTCATCCATCAAGGTTGGGCGAACCATTGACGGTGGTCTTCCATCGTCAATGTTACTTTCTGTCAACCAGCTGTACCATCATATATTATCAGCCCATCGGCGGGTTTACCTGCCGATCAAGGAGTCAATTTTCAGAACTTATTAGACTTATCAACTCGTTTGGCAGATCATGCCAAAATAGGAGACTTTATCGTTTTGCATATTTTTGTAATGTTTGTATATCGAGGAACCTACTGATTTTCTTTTATTGTTAATGGAAGTACTTTGGTTCGTATCTCTTAATTCATTTACTAAAGTATGCTTTACGTCAACGGATTTTCATTGATATGTCATTTTTGTCAAGTTTATGTCTTCTGTCAAGGTGAATGTTTAAACTGATTGATCGTCAAGTCATTTGCTGATTTACAAATTCGCTGATATGTTGAGCAGGCCATCGATTGGTCATGAATTTTTGGCATTTACGAGAGATTTTCATAAATTATTTAAGTCCTGCGGCCAGGCAGGCATAGAAAAGAAATAGGGGTAGTGTTTCCCTACTCAGTCACAATCGTTTAGAAGTCAGCCTTATCAGGACAACTTATTTCGATATCAATATGTCTTTATCAGGACACTTATATTGTTAATGTACTGATATCAACATGTCTATTTTGAAATCGTTATGTTTACACGCACAAACATTGGCACGCTCGCATTTATTTTACATCATATCGAGGCATTTTACATCGAGCTATTGGCTCGTCGAGGCATCTGCGGACAGGTTTACAACAAACAATGTTTTGGCACGCCTCGATGCCAAACATCCCTCGATGTCAGCTCCTCGATGCCAAGCACCCCTTGATGTCAGTTTTATCGCAAACAATATTTTGGCACTTCTTGATGCCAAGGGTTGCTCGATGTCGAGGTGCCCTCGCTGTCAAAATATTATGCAAACAATATTTTGGCACGCCCAGTGGGACTCGATGCCAAGCGCCTCGACATCAAGGCGTAACAAGGCCAAAATTAATGCAAACAATATTTTGGCACGCCTAGTGGGACTTGATGCCCAGTGGAACTCGATGCCAAGCGCCTCGACATAAGGCGTAACAGTGCCAAAATTAATGCAAACAATATTTTGGCACGCCCAGTGGGACTTGATGCCCAGTGGGACTCGATGCCAAGCGCCTCGACATCAAGGCGTAACAGGGCCAAAATTAATGCAAACAATATTTTGGCACGCCCGGTGGGACATGAAAATCTTTCTGTAAAAAACTCACCAGCCACACAATACCTTGGCTCGGCGAGACTTGAAAATTTTTCTATGAATTATTTGCCAAAAAACGATTATCAGCTAAGTAACATTTTGGCTAGCTGACACTTGATAATCTTTTTGCCAAACAGTCAATCGGTTGATACTAAGTGGTTATTTTTTTGTTGTCATCAGATGATACCACAGATACCAAGAAAGACTCGATCAACCTTGACGAGGACACGTTCTGACCTAACACATACTCTGGAAAATCTATCAACGGTTCCACTAACTATGGAAGGGACCGACAGAATCGAGGAACTGACTGCAGAGGTTCGCAACTTCACCAGGGACCTTGAGACCAAACAGGAAGAATGGTCTAACGTTGTCAGCAAGTTCGAAAACATGCTAGGCTCGGCCACTGCTGCTAGTCAGGCCAATACGGAAGCCAGCAACATTGTAAATAACTCCCTGATGCACTTGGAAGCAAAGATGACATCACTCGCAGAGAGCATCAATGCTCTCGCCAACGGCATACAAGCGCAGGCCTGGACTGGGCCGCAGAGGACTACCATCGACAAAGGCAAAGGCCCCGCAATCCAGACCGGGGAAAGTTCATCGAGGGATGAGATGCCTTACAAACAAGGCAATGGACAATCTAATGTCCCGGACAGGAGAGGAAGTACCTCCATAGCAAGGAACAACCGTCCAGACTCGGGGGGCAGGTCCGAAGAGGACAGATCAGAGGCCGTCGGATACGGCCCAGAAGGACATCAGGCCAATTCATTGGCCTATGACAGGACTATTCATCGAGCAGCAGAGGGTCCAAAAGACCTCTTGACGGTGAATCAAGCTGAGGAGATGTTTGTCAGGAGACAAGGAAACAGGGCATCGAGGTATAATAAGCCTCACCCCGAATACATCGATCAGGTGCCGTTTCAATTGAACTACAGGCCGCCGAACTTTACTTTGTTTTTGGGCAAAGGATCACAATCTGCCACAGAGCATCTGGCTCGATTCTCCTTAGAATGTGGCAATATGACTAACGAGTTAAAATTGAAATTGTTCCCCAACTCCCTGACAGGAATGGCGTTTCATTGGTACGCCAATTTGAAGCCTGGATCGGTCCCTGACTGGCCATCCATGGAGAAGGTTTTCGTAATGAACCATTATCAGGCCCCGCTTAAAGTATCTGTCATCGAGCTATCAAACATGAGACAGCTGACAGGACAGACTGTCGAGGAGTATATGAAGAAATTCATCAGGGCCAGATGGTTCTGCGCCATCCCGTTGTCGAAAAAGGAATGCATCAAGATTGCCATCCATGGCATGCATTTTGAATTACGAAAGATCATGATGGCGCAGTACCACGAAGACCTGTTCGAGTTGACCGATCATGCGGTCCGATATGAACGAGTGCTAAGAGATGAGAACAACCGACAACCCAGAGGAAATTATTATCAAGTGTGTATGTTTTATTCCAGCGAGGAACAGATTAATCAGGTCAGTCGATCGATTGAGCAGCAAGGTATCGAGATCAGATTGGCGGAAGTGGTCTGCCCCAAGAACACCATCTGTCCAGCCCTCGCCAAACCGAAAGAACCTCAGCCTACCATCAAGTGCCAAATAACTTGGTACGTCGAGATGCTGAGTACAAGACTGACCGGGAAAGACGCTACTCCTTTGATGTCTCAAAAACAGAGGCCATATTCGATCAGCTGTTGGTCGACAAGATCCTACGACTCAAAGGGGATCATGTGATTTCATTGTCGATGAAGATAGCAGGTAAAACATATTGTAAATATCATGATGTATGGACTCACTCAACAAACGAATGTCTAGTGTTCAGGTGGATGGTGCAGGATCACCTCGACAAGGGCATCTTGAGATTTGCCCCGGATTGGAAAATCACAAAGCCGATGACGGTTGACACCAATCCTTTCCAACAAAATGAGGTAGGAATAAATGTGATAATGGTCACGGATCCGTCAACTGGTGAGAAATTATACGTTGATGAAGAGCCAGATTACTCGCCGATAAGCAGGGAAATGGGTTTGTGTGCGAGATGCCAAACTGAGTTGGCAATAGTTCCGCTGTTCATCAACCCAGCAATATATGGCCCATACATGCCTTGGCTAAGTGCAATGCCGACAGGTTATCCATGTCAAATGATGCCGCAACCGCAGGCAACACCCCAAACGGCGCCGCCACCACAGGCGGTACCACCACCTCCACCTCGACCGATGGGACCATGTCTGGTTCCAGCTCCGATGGAATACACAGAATACGCAACATTAACGGCGGAACAACGTCGAGAACAGGGTAAGACCAGAATGCCTCGACGACATCAGAAAGGCACTAGCCGTAGTAGAAAAATCAGGGAGAGATCCCCTGATAAAACACCAACCAGGCAGGTCAGATCGACCGCCAGTCGCAGAGACAGGACGCATGGTCCGTCGTCGAAAACTACACCGCCAGGCTCATCAAGGCCGCGAACTGTTCATACTCCTACCGATACACAGGTGGATCGATGGGTTCCCATCAGGCACCCGAAGTTCCCTGGCGATCGAAGGGTCGATCAGATGACCCGAACACGGTATAGGCGTTACGCCAACGAAAAGAGTTAGAAATTGCTAAGGGAAAAGCCATGATGAAAGAATCAGCTAAGAAACCACCGTCAGGGGAACTAAAACTGAAACAGGGAACGAGTGAGGCCAAGGGCTCGATACAAGTGGACACCTCCAAATGGACCCCAAGGAAAGCTAAATTTGGCACTATCGATTTGGAAGAAGATGACTTATTGGCTGACGAGGAAGACGGAAACGATCTCAAGGCAAAACTTACCGAGATTTACGACAAAAGCAATAAGGAAAACGATGCCAAACCTGGTCAAGCTGTTGAGGCCAAATCTGGCCAGGAAATCGAGAAACAAGAGGTTGAAAAACAGACCATCGATGAAGTGAAAACAAAATCAGTGGAAGATGCTGCCACCAATCAGCCAACAAACGGCTCGACAGTGATGGAATGCAACACCGTCGATTCTGAACTTGTGGAATTCATCAACGAGGAACTGGAGTATTCCACTTATGGCTTTTGGGATGAGGGAATGCAAGTGGTAGAAATGGCAGAAGACTTAGAACTGCTATCGGTCGATGACGAGAAAGAAACTGATTGGGACAGGAAAGTCGAAAGTCTATTCCAGGAGCCACCATCCTTCATGGCCAGACACATCAGGCCATTATACATATCAGGGCACATCGACGGAAAACCTATCGACAGAATGCTGGTCGACAATGGGGCAGCCGTCAACGTAATGCCAGCGTCAACGATGTACAAGCTGGGTAAGGTCAGCGAGGACCTGATGGAGACGAAAGCGATTGTTAGTAACTTCACAGGGGGAAAGGCTGACACATTAGGAATCTTGCCAGTCGAGGTAAAGATTGGAAAGACCAGCCTAAAAATCGCTTTCTTCGTGGTAGATGCTGCCACATCATACAATGCCTTCCTGGGAAGGGACTGGATTCATTCAGCCCTATGTGTGTCGTCCTCCCTGCATCAGTGCTTATTAATTTGGGGAGATGCCCCTGAACCCGAGATCATAATGGCCGACAACAGGCCTTTCACTACAAAGATCAATGTCGTCGAGGTGGCATACTATCGAGACGATGTAGGACCTTACAGATTCATCGGACAGGATAAATACGGACGACCGAAAGAAGTCACTTCGAGCAAGAAGTTGACGCAACTTGAAATGGCTTGCTTAGCCAATGAATTAAGTCGGCCTTGCAACGTCAAGGAAGAAGGGCCACACGAACACCACCGTCAGTCCTGATGACGAGGGACCATCGGCCTATAAGGCCGACAGACTGGAAATCGACGAGATCATTGTTATCGGGCCAGAGCAACAAGCATGTGCCAGTTTGATTCGAATGTTTCGGGCCTACGTGGCCAAATGCTATACAGGCGATCTCATTTTCGAGGAGGAAATGCCACTATCGGTTGGCGATGAAATTCAGTTAAAGGAACTAGCAACGGCGCCAGCCAAGCTCGACGACATCAAGATCCAAGTACTGAACCCTGTTATCGAGATTGAGCTAGGCAGCGAAGATGATCACAGGCCAACTTACATCAGCGCATTGCTTGATGATGGCCAGAAGGATCGATTGATACAAGTGTGGACGAAATACAAGGACTGTTTCGCCTGGAATTACGACGAGATGCCAGGATTGAGCGGGGAATTGGTAGAACACCGTATTCCGATACTTGAAGGGTACTTGCCCCGGAAACAGCCCCTGAGAAGGATGTCCGTCGAGGTATGCAAACTAATCAGGGAAGAGATCGAGAAGTTGTTGAAGGCCAATTTCATCGAGGTGGCCCGATATTCGGAGTGGGTAGCGAACGTTGTACCCGTGATGAAGAAAAACAGGAAAATCAGGATATGTATCGATTTCAGGGACATGAATCTTGCATCTCCTAAAGACGAATATCCGATGCCAATGGCGGACATGTTAATCGATGCTGCCGTTGGAAATATGTTCCTGACAGCCGTCGACGGAAGTGCAGGTTATAATCAGATTTTTGTGGCTGTTGACGATGTACCAAAGCTGGATTTTCAATGTCCCGGCGGAATAGGCACTTTCCAATGGAAAGTGATGCCATTCGGACTCAAAAACGCCGGAGCCACTTATCAACGAGCCATGAACTGCATCTTCAGTGAGTACATCGATGACTTTGTTAAAATTTACATCGATGATATCATTATCAAATCGGCTAGTTACGATGAACATCTAACACATTTGGCGAAGTCATTTGCCAAAATGAGAAAACATAAATTAAAGCTTAATCCCTTGAATTGTGTTTTTGCAGTTGCGTCAGCCAATTTTCTTGGCTTCTTAATGCAACGCATGGGGATTGAGATTGACAAAAATAAGTCCAAAGCTATCCTGACAGCCAGACCTCCATCGAGGAAGAAGGAATTACAACAATTCCTTGGCAAGGTCAACTTTTTACGGAGGTTCATTGCCAACTTGGCTGGAAAAACGAAGGTCTTCTCGCCTTTGTTGAAACTGAAGGACGAAGAGGAATTTTGCTGGCAAACGGAGCATGAGCAGGCATTTCAGGAAATCAAGGATAAGCTGACAACGCCGCCTGTAATGATGCTTCCTGTCAAGGGGAAACCCTTGAAATTATATATATCTGCCACGGACACAAGACGACGAGGACGGATTTGAACGAGCAATCTATTACTTGAGCAGGCACTTGACAGAAACAGAGCAGAGGTACTCGCCGATAGAAAAGGTATGCCTTGCGTTGTATTTCTCTTGCAAAAAATTATGTCATTATATGTTGCCTGTGAAAGTGTTAGTTATTTCTAGTATTGATGTGATAAAGTATATGATAGCTAAGCCTGTGATGAGGGGACGGATCGGTCGATGGGCCATCCAGTTGATGGAATATCAGTTGCAATACGTACCGCAAAAAGCAGTCAAAGGCCAAGTATTGGCTGATTTTCTGGTTGACCATCCATGTATCGATATTGATCAAGCCGTTCTCAAAGAACTGGACTCGATGACAGCAGAGATCAAGCCATGGACATTGGCTTTCGATGGGTCTAGAACCGATAGACTATGCGGAGCAGGTATCGTTTTGATTTCTCCATCAAATGTAAAAACTAAGCTATCGATTCAATTTGACTTTGAATGTACTAATAATCAGGCCGAATACGAAGCCTTGATAATCAGACTAGAAATGCTCAGAGAGCTCGAGAGTAAGTCTGTCGTCATCGTCGGGGACTCGCAGTTGGTTATCAGGCATATACAATGTACTTATAAATGCCGAGACCCAACACTTGACAAATATTATTTAACTGCGATGCCTTTGTTGTCGGAATTTGTTGATGTTACATGTTATCATGTAACGAGAGGAAATAACAGCGAGGCCAACAGTTTGGCCCAATTGGCGACTGGTATAGATCTACCTGATGACGTCGAGGAATCTCATTACGTCATCAGGAGACAACACTGTCCATCATTTCTCTATCGAGACAACGTCCTGACTATTTTGAGTGTGTTTCAGGATCCTGATGACTGGAGAGAGCCGATCAGAAAATATCTGGCTGATCCGTCAGACAGAGCATCTCGACAGACGAGACTCAGGGCAGTCAATTATGTCTTCATGGGAGATCAGTTGTTCAGAAAAAGCCACGACGGCGTGCTCCTGTTATGCGTCGATCAACAGGAAGCCATGAGAATTATGATGGAAGCTCATTAAGAAATTTGTGGGGCCCATCAAAATGGCCACAAGTTAGCATGGCTGCTTCGCCGATATGGTTATTACTGGCCAAAAATGGTCGGAGATTGTGTACAGTTGGCAAAAGGTTGTGAGAAGTGCCAACGATTTGGGGTAATTCAGAGGATCCCCATCGAGGAGATGAATGTCATAATTAAGCCATGGCCTTTTAGATGTTGGGCCATCGATATCATCGGGCAAATTCATCCCTCGTCTTCCAAACATCATCGATACATTATTATGGCCACAGATTACTTTACTAAGTGGGTTGATGGAATAGTGCCCAGCAAGCCAATATTAATTAGCTTGTTGAAGTACTATTTTCTTATGGTTTATAATTAATACGTCGTTCATTCATAGTATGTGAAATTGAACAATGGCCAACTTCATCTCTCGCGAACTTATCTAAGCGATTGGATGAAATCCTAAGGTCACAATAGACTATGGGACGATTCACTTTAGTACTGAGTGCAATCATGAAACAGTCTCAAAGGTCGTGATCTTAAAACCGTTCCAAGTCATAGATTCCGAACGAGATGGGGTATCGTAGGAATCGCCAAGACTTGTACAAGTATGCATGATTCACATGGAGTGAATTTGTAGAGTTTCATGAGCAAGGAATTTGAGTCCAGTGCATATGAGTAGGTGGTTCAATGGAGGATTGAACGCATCGAACGACCCGAACAGAGAAACCCATTGTGGAAGCGCATGTCGCATATCGGTGATGGGATGTTTCTCAAGGTCTAATTTTTGAAGTTAAGTACAAAGTCTTCACCTCAGAAATTGACCTATTGATAATGTTTAAAGCAGGGTGATTTTTGTTATGATGTTTGGAGTTATTCCTGCACTTCCATAGGTTCCAAAGAACATAAATGGCCACCACAGACCTCAAATGTCCTGGACCACAAAAAGTAGAGGAATTAATCCAAACAGACAACAAAAACCTGGGGTTATCAGTCAAGACCTTCTTTACACCAAATAAATTAGAGAAAAACTCCCAGACTTGGGAGGCCACCGAACCATTGATAAAAACATGTTGAATACTCTCGTTGTCAAAGCAACATTGGCATTTTGACGCCAATTGAATCCCTCTGGACTGCATAACACTTTCCACAGGAATCCAATTGTTCAAAAGCCGCCAGATAAAAATAGAAACAGAAGGCATGACAAGAGAGTTCCACGCATGTTTCATCAACAAGTCTGCTGGCTTCTTAAGTCTGGTTAAATTCCAAGCACTTTTTATATTGAACAAACCATCAGAAGTGTGCTTCCAAGTAATCACATCCTGCTCACTCAAATCAATATGCAACAAGACAATATCACTCACAACATCAGCAGGCAGACAGGAAAGGAGAAGATCCACATTCCACTCATCATGCACAAAAAAATCACACACTCTAAGATTATCAACTGGGAGGTTAGGAATAGTCAGATATTTTAAAGGCTTGTCACCAATCCAATGATCATGCCAGAAAGATATATGTCCATTTTGTAACCCCCAAAAGACATTCTCAGAAAATAAGTGTCTAACTTTACACATACGCTTCCACACTTGAGATTTATATCTGGCATTCAAGGCAGTATAGAAGTGATGGGACTTTGTATATTTTTCGACCATGAATCTAGACCAAATCCCATCATTATCCCTAACCCTCCACCAAAGTTTATATGAAAATGCAGTAGCAACATCAGACAAACTCCTTACCCCTAGACCACCTTCCAAATAGGGAAAACAGATATTCTTCCAGGAAGACCAGTGTATCTTCTGACCACTGGTCTTACTCCAGAAGAATCTAGCAAAGAGTCTCTCAAGCTCATTAACCAACCTAGTAGAGGGGAGGGTGACCTGTAAAGTATAAGTGGGAATAGAAGTGAGCACACTCTTCAAAAGCACCAACTTACCACCAGGAGAAAGGGACTTAGTCTCCCAACCAGTCAGATGAGATCTAATCTTAGCCAATAAGGGGTCAAAAAAGGGCCATGTTTTTCTTCCCTTTAAACAAAGGGGCACCAAGGTACTCTAAAGGGAGACTATCCATAATAAAACCAGAAATGGTTTTAATATGGGCCCGGGCTCTCCTATGACACCCCTTCCCAACAATAATCTTACTCTTCTGCGGATTGACAGCCTGACCAGACACCCTAGAATAGTAATCCAGAAAGTTCATGATCTTCGTGATAGACTTATATGTGGATTTTGCAAAAATTATGCAATCGTCCGCATAAGCCAAGTGAGACACACAAAAACCCCCATTAGTGAAATACTGAATATCAGGATGGTCAAGGAACAACTTATTAAGACCCCGACTCAAAAACTCAGAAGCCAAAATGAACAAGGTGGGAGAAATGGGATCTCCCTGTCTAACCCCTCTCCTAGATCTAAAGAAGCCAGTAGGCTGACCATTAACAAGCACAGAGGAGTAAGTATGTTCAACAGTGCAACTAAGAAGGGCTATAAAATGATCAGAAAACCCAAACTTCCTAAGCACAGCAAACAAAAAAGGCCAATGGACTCTATCATATGCTTTAGCCATATCAAGTTTGATAATCATATTACCATTTTTAGCCCTAGGGTGATTAATCTCATGCACCAGTTCTTTTGCAAGCAAAATATTATCAGCAATAAGTCTATCCTGCATAAAACCAGATTGATTTTCAGAAATAAGCCTAGGCAACACACTCACAAGCCTATCATTTAAAATCTTTGTAAAAATCTTACATGAGACATTACAAAGACTAATAGGGCGAAACTGAGACCAGCTAACAGCATTTTGTACTTTCGGAATAAGCACAATTGTTGTAGCAGTGATGCTTTTGGGAAGAGAAGAGCCAGAGAAGAAGTCTACTACAGCATCAAGTAGGTCCTTCTTGACAATATCCCAACAGGTTTGATAAAAGTGAGAGCTGAAGCCATCAGGTCCAGCAGCACTCTCGGGAGCAATGCTGAAGACAGCAGCTTTCACTTCATCAAGGGAGGGGGTGGCAGTCAAAGCAACATTATCACATTGGTCAAGGACAGAAGGAATCAAATCAAGACTATCAACCACAAGATTAGGCTCAACAGTAGACAACACATTTTCAAAGTACTCAGCAGCTGAAGATCTAATCAGATTACAATCAGTGACCCAGTTCCCATTCCCATCCTTAATTCTATGGATAACAGATTGCCCTTTTTTTCTCTTAGCAAGATTATGAAAAAACTTGGTGTTTCTCTCACCCTCACCAGCCCATTTAATGTTGGCTTTTTGTCTCCAATACTCCTCCTCCATTTTCAAGGAAAGGGTATGTAAAGCATTTAGCCTATTTAACTCAATCAAATTTTCCTCACTGGGATCATCATCAAATCGTTCCTGAGCATTTTTGACAGCAGTGGTGGAACTATTGAGTCTCTCAAAAATGTTACCAAAAACAGATTTGTTCCACCACCTCAATCTTTGCTTCATCCTTTGTAACTTAACTTTCAAATTAAGTATACCAGAAAATTCAGTGTTAACATCCCAACAGTCCTTAACCACCTGCAAAAACCCAGAATGAAGGGCCCAGGCACTTAAGTATCTGAAAGGTGTAATCACCGGGATATGCTTATATTGAAAGTTAAGTAACATAGGGGAATGATCTGATTGCATCCTAGTGAGGAAATTAGCAACAATGGAATCAAACATCTCATGCAAAGCAGGATTGGCCAAACACCTATCTAACTTCTGCCAAACAAAATCCCTGTACCAAGTAAACTTGGATCCTATGGAATCTACATCAGACAAAGAGCAGTCAAGAAGACAATCAGTAAAATCCCCTATCGAACTAAGATGAGGTGCAGCCCCTCCCTTCTTCTCAGAAGGGTCTAAGATGATGTTAAAATCCCCAACAACAAGCCAAGGCTCAATAGTGAAATTCCTCCTAAGCCCATCCCACAAATCTCTCCTCTGACTTCTCTGATGCAATGCATACACACAAGTAAGGAAGACCACGTTAGGGAGTAGGGAAGAGGAAAAAGAAACATGCAAAAATTGGGGATGATCCTCAATAACAGAAACCATGTAACTACTATCAAAAAACACCCACACCTTATTATTAGAATTACTGACCACATGATCAAACTTGAAAATTTTCTTAAAATTCATGCTATCTAAAGAAACCATAGGCTCAATAACAACAAGAATCTTAATTTTATTAGCTTTTTTAATTTTCTTAACATTCAGCTGGGATTTAGGGTTCCCAATCCCACGCACATTCCAAACTAGAATCATTGAGAAACATGACCATCCTTCCTAGTTTCACCCTTCCTATCCTCTGACAACCTACTAGACCTCCTATTACCCATACCCTCCCCATCAGAACCATGCCTCTTAGGAAGCACAGCCTCAGGATCCACACCTAATTCCTTGAGGATTTTGGTCTTAAGGGTCTTAGACACATGAGGTCTAGACTCCGGAGACTTAGTAACAACAGAAGGTTCAGGAGCACCAGACGCAGGCAAGGCCAAAACAAGAGGAACAGACGAAGAAGGCACAACAGCATTATCATCAAATTGAGTGCCGGGACATTCAAAATCCCTAGAAAGTTTAACTTTGTTCTGCCTAAGAAGAGATAGGTGACCACTCAAACCCTTGGACTGACTCAGAATCGGGCTAGACAGAGGGGGACCCTCAACAAGAGCCTGATCACTGCTGTCAGAAGCAGTGACTCCCTCCTTAGGGCTAGTCTCCACCTGATCATCAACAGGAGAAGTGGCATCAACTAAATCAGAGGATTTGACATTATCACCATCCTCCTCTACCTCACTAGTACAGTCCACAACTGGACCTGTCTGAGTGGGGGGACAAGGATGGGAAATGTCAGAGGTAACAGGTGGCAGCGACTCAGAAATGTGCACAACACTAGGGGCTCTTCAAAGGGGATGACCTAGGAGGGACAGACTCCGGAACATGACGCTGACCACTTCTTTTTTTCTGTTTTTTCCTTTTCTTACTCTTCCTTTGAGTATGAAAATACTCATCTTGCAAACCATCAAGTTCAATGTCAGTGTTTGTAAAGTCAGAGGTTGCATAATCAGTATCAGCATAATCAGAGGAATGTTCAGATTCAACATGTTTTAATATTTCCTTTTTAATCAAACGCACATCAGACTCGTTCAAAGGCATTTTAATTTTGTGTAGATTATGATCAAACTCAGCACCACAATCATTACACTCAAAAGTAGTACCCTCGGGGATAGCTCTAACATCAAAATTTGGCCTAGTCACAATAAGGGTCTCACTAGAGTGAGAACCATGGGACCCACTAGAATGATAACCCTGAACACAAGTTTGACCCTCAGACTCAGTACCCGACACATCAACAAGTTTCTCACTAAATCTAACAGTCTTTACTTTCCTAGGCTTAGTCTGTCCAACTTCATTAGACTCATTGATAACAGGGGGGGCAACAACTTTTCTAGGAACGACATTTTCAGACTTAGAATCTTTGTCAGGCAACAAAGTTACATTAGGCACAGATTTGCTCACAGAGACATTCAGACAATCATTCACATAGGCAGTTCCAGGGGGGGCACCCCCCTGTAATCCTTCAGGCGCACAAAGTGGGGTGGCACTCCCCTTCCCATCATGCAAAACAGTTTGAGGGGTGGCACTCCCCTCTATGCCAGTTTTAGGAACATACCTTAGTTTTGATTGTTTTGATTTCTTTTTTCTCTTAACAACCTTCCACTGATCCTCTCCCTCTGTATCTGTGGCACTTTTGGTCTGCTTCTTACCTTTGTCTAAGCCTTTCTGAACAGATGAAGTCCTTGGTATAGCAGTTTTATCAGTGTCATTAGTAGTCGGGTTCTTTGCTTGAGTACCTCCATTGTTGGAGTCTCTCGGAGTAACAGAAGATCCAGGAACAGTAGCTGGTTGTTTGACCATTCTTTGAGCAGGTTGTAAGTTCTGACTCTCCACCCCAGCATTGCCTTTTGCTTTTGTTTGAGCACAGTTATTAGTCTGATGCCCAGTGACTTTGCAATTGGCACAGTAAAGAGGTCTATTTTCATAGGTGACCTCCTGATAAATGCAATTCCCGTCATCGTCCAACCCCAAAGCGATCTCGGTGACTGGGTCCTGTAGTAAATCGATCTCCACACAGACTCTAGCGCCATCAAAAAGATTAGTCTTGTTCTTTGTAGCTTCATCAGTCCGAAGTGGCTTCCCTACCCTTAAACAGATTTCATATAGCATCTCAGTATCATACATCGGCAGAGGAAGGCCTTTCAAAATAATCCAGCAAGGGACAATGGAAGATTCTTCTGAAGGCTTGTAGAAAAGAGACCACTTGAAAATTTTCATTGGACAGTTGTAAAACGACCAGTCTCCTTTAATCCACAGTCTCGTGTAGTCTTCCTCGAGAGAGCATAAAATGGAGAGATTCCTTCTGTCCAGCATATCAATCTTCCACTCTCCTTTCAGCCCAATGTTAGCGAACGCCTTCCTCAGAGCAAGATATCAAGGGACCCCATGGCTAAACCGTCCCACCAGTAAGAACTCATAAGGCTTCGTCACTCTTTCAATTTCCTCCTTGGTAAATTGAATGTAAGGCTTTCCTTTCAGCATGAGAAAAGGTTTTGGCGCAATTAGTCTCTCGGCCGCTGGCTTCTTAGCAATATCAATGAGAGACTTGTTCCGACTCCTAGGGTCTGAGTTCAGCACAAATCCAACTGAAGGAGGGGTGGACTTGTTCTCAGGCATACTAGGTTTGTTCCCCTTTAAGACATCCGAAAACGAAGGGGTAGTGGTCGGATTTTTGTCAACCCCACTACTTGAAGCTTCCATGGTAGCAAAGAACCTCCCTCCGGGAGCTCAACCTGAAAAGAAAAACCACCAAGAACAACGAAAAAAATGAAAAATAGGAGAAAACAGCAATAAACAGCAGCAGGATACCAAAAATACCCTCGGCCCGAATTTGATCTTCAAGGCCCAAAAGTGTTATTCGCGGCCCTAACTCCAAAATCAAAATTGATTAGGGGGAAATGAAATTCACACCTAGGTGAACAAAAGCCCTCAAAAAACTGCCAGAAATTCGAAGTAAAACCCCTTCAATTTGATCGGCTCGTACGTGTTCTTCAAGGCCCGAAAATGTTCTTCACGGCCCGAACTCGAAATCCAAAATTGAATGGGGGGAATTGAAATTCACACAATGCCGAGCAAAACCCCTCAACAAATTTCCAGAAATTCAGAGAAGAGACCCCTCAATTTTCGGTTTGAAATTCGCGCAAGAACCCTAATTTTCCAAATCACGATCGAAACTTGAATCCCGTAAATTAAACCAACAATTAGGAGTACCAGGTGCCCAGATGATGATTCACGAGGCTAATTTCACAAGATAACACCGATTTGGGTCGATTTGAGGAGGTTTAGAAAAGGGGATCGCGCCTCCTTAGAACCCTAGGCTGAAAATCGAAAATTAACCCCTAATCTCGCAATCAAACACCAAATTGATGAAGGGAAGTCGAAACCCAGAGTAAAACGAACAAGAATCCCACCCCAATCGATCTATAACACCACAAAATCAGGAAACCCGAAGCAAAACCCAAATCGCGAAAGGGGATCGCGACCGAAACTTCAAAATGGACCCATTTCTTCGTTACTGAATCAATCCCGAAACTGTTTCTAGGGGAGATGCGCCTGGATGAGACGAGTAAAACGCACCAAGAATTTCCAGATTCCGTAAAGGAATGACAGAGAAATCGCCGGAAAACCGAAAACCCTAGAAAATGGGGAAAGCTTCAAAATCGCACAAAACAGCGACGGAATCACGAAATTGCTCCGATGGAAATGTGCGCCTTGAAGAGACGAACAAAACCCACCAAATGATTTGTTAAACCGATCAGTATTGACGGAGAAATCGCCGGAAAACCGAAGAGTGTTGTGCGCGGTTTGGTACGATAAAAAGATACGCAGGAAACAGTTTGACGTCGGGGACATGGTCTGGAGGACTGTTTTGCCACTTCATCAGCGAGAAAAAAAGTATGGTAAATGGAGCGCGACGTGGCAAGGACCATATGAAATCTTCTCGATAACTCGAGGAGGGGGCTACATTTTGAAAAAGCCAGATGGGAATCTCTGTCGAGACCCCATCAATGGAAGATACTTGAAAAATTTCAGGCCCACCCATTGGGAATCGATGTGTCTAGAACATCAACGAGCTTTGGAGCTGGAAATCGAATGGCGTCAAGAGTACTTCAATGCGCCGATCCCTCTGTAAATATAAGTAGGATTTATTTTCAGTCTTGTTTTTATTTCCCTTTCCGTTTGCTTAGGCTAGGATTTTTAAATTAATGTTTAGTAGTTGCATTTACTTTTTATTTTACAAACCAAATACTACCATTTTAATTTAGTTATTGCTTTCCCGATTTTCAAATTTTTACATCAAGGCAATTCGTTTAAGTTTTTGAGCTGATCCGATTTGAGTCAAGTCTTGATTGACAATGAAGCTGCGTATCTTGCTTGCGAAAAATGGTTTGTCAAGGGATCAGATTAATGGTTAGGAGGTTAGGTACTTGGTTTATTTGGTTTTGATTTGAAGAGAATATAATATAAAGCCAGAAGAGAAGTCTACTGACGAAAAGGAAAATAGTCTATGGCTATCAAGCCATTAAATCGACAGAAAAAGGAAATAAATCTGTGGCCATCAGGCCATTACATAAATAAACCAGAAAATAAACTAAGTCCTTGGTACCAAAAATCCAAAGGCACATGCGCCAACATCGATGGCTCGCAGGCCAGAAAAACCAGTGGAGAAAGTCTCGAGCAAACCGTCCTAAGAACCCTTTGAGCGATGTCTCGATCTTGGTTTGATCGGCTGCAGCTGCCACTGCCTGCTCAATCACTCGATCCTCTGCAGTCTTTGCTTCGTGGATCAGTTCGTCGGTGTTGGACAGCTCATCCATGAATGAATCTGCTTCCGTCAAGGCATCTTTCATTTTTCCCGGAACCATGTCTAGGTCTTGCTGCAACTTAGCTATAGCCGCGACCAAATCAGCCTCTGAATCTTTGAGGTGTTTCAGTGAGTCGCTGAGGCTGGAGCCCCGGGCATACAGCTCATTGAATCGTGCAAGGAGTGCCTCGACAGGGGATGAGAATGAGTCTCTCGCTTTGATAGCGCGATCGTTGTCCTTAAATGCACTTCTCATGTGGCTGAACCGCTGTACGATGTCGGAATAGAAAGCTGCCTTGTCATCGGGGAGTTGGACAGAGGATAATCGACTCATCAAGTCGTCAAGCGAAGGTCCCATATTAATCATCAAGACCTCCAACGGTTGATTTTCGCAGTTGGACAGCAACTCTGTGAACTTGGCAATCTCATCAGGAGTGAAAGGGACATGTCTCGACGGTTCAGATACTGTCGAGGATCGAGAAGATGAACTCATTGATAAGGCCTGGGTATTAGCAAATCGAGCCAACGCTTGAGCAAGCCGTTGGGAGCTATCCATGACCTGGCTGGATGGAGGAGTCTGCAAGATCGAAATCGAAACGAGGCATAAAGTGAACAGGGAAAAATTAAAACGGCTAAGTTATGAAACTAACCTCTTGTAAAGGAGGAGATGCCGAGACGAGAGTCTCCTTGACGGGAGCAGCCTGACGAGCAAGAACCTCAGCCTATCGAGGGGCGGCGGCAATGTCTCCTGATGCCTCGTCGACAGTAGTGCCGACGAGAGGTTCCTAGATTTGTATCGGAGAAGGCTGACGAGGTGGAATATCCACCCGTTCGAACTGTTTCACATCGTCATCACTCTCTGTCGAGCTGTCAGCCATCGCCCGAACTTTCTTCTGGGGCGGAAGATCAACCTTGACGACTCGACGTTTACCCTTGGAGCTCACTTCCTGACAAAAAACGAGGCATCAATGTAAGTCCAAAAAGTATAATAAAGTAAACGAGCTAAGGACTACCTCCTCGTCGGAACTGCTCACGACAATGGCATTCGTGCCACCTCGTTGATGAAAAAGTCGACGAGAGCGTCGGATGCATACGACGGGAAGATCCGTTACCTTGTCGATAGAGGAGTGAGCCTCGGACTCTTGCAATTATTGAGAAGCTGCGGGTGATGGTCCTTTCGGACTAACTATCTGTAAGGGAATGGCAAACGGGATCACGGGCTCTTTGACAGCTTTCTTTTTATCAGCTTGAGGGGCCGACGACCTCTTTCCTGCAGAGAGACAAATACGTCAAGACATAATAATAATCAAGGAGGAAAAAAGGAAAAGCTACTTGGGTCGTCAAGGGCAATGGTACCCCCGTCCTTGTATTCACATAAAAGGTAAATCGTTGACATATCCCAGGAGTCATCAGCTCGATATCCCGTAAAAGTAACCTGGGAACTAACTCGATGACTACGAGATTGAGAACTAGTACTTGTGCTAGACCCGACGGGGGAAGCCACATATCCCGACGACTTAATAAAGTCAGGAAGTAAAGGAAGGGAAGGGCCAAATGGTTTGTAAAAAGTATGCCAAGGAGGAACCTCGTCGTGACCCCCTCGTTTTTTGGCTAACTTAGAATGTTCTAACACGGCCTTACCTATTCTAATATTCTTCAAGGACTCAAAATTAACGGCAGCGCGCTCATATACCCTATCCCTATTATCAGGGTCCCAAACCACATCGTAAAAGCGTTCAAAACGAGAAATGATGTAAAGGTTACCTTTCTTTGATGCCTTGACAGTGGCAGCAGCCGACTGTCCAAGGAAAGGGCCGTCGGTGGAAATAACCTCCGGATGGTTGGGGACTTGGAATTTGGCCACAGCCGCGTGAAAAGTGTCTCGACGAGTGAGTGCGATATAGCTGTTCCACCAATTGACGAACTCAGGAGAACCAACGGGGGTAGGGACGAAAGGACGAAACACAAAGGCATCACGTGCCGTGCGCCAACAGCGCCGCAACTCATCAAAACTGTCCATATCGGCCACCTCCATAAGTTTCTCGTTCCTCTCAGCCAAGGAAATGCCATATCGAGGGATCATTTGAACTAATCCAAATTGGCGAGCTACATAATGTGCAGGGTAGAAACGGGCTGAACACCTATAGGGTTTCCTCTTGGTCGGGTCCTTGGCTCCGGTCACTTTTAACCCCGACGGGATATCCCTCGACGTCAAAAAACTGGCCCATAGCCTTTGATAATCCCTAAACCTCTAAGCAGACATCGAGGGGTCGTAGGCTGATAACATCGACGGATAGAAAACCGAAAAGTGGGGTTCGGGCCCTTTTACACTGTTGTAAAACCTGCTGAAAAAGTAGTAAAAATTGCATGGTGGCATTTTCTGTCTAGCCACGAACGATGCATATATCTCATCACCAACAGGATTACCCTAAAAAACACGAAAGTCAGGAAAGTATGCAAGTAACCAAACTTGTAATAGCCAAATCTGCCCCTGTAAAAAACTACAAGACGATGCTAGGAACCCCTCGATACCAGTGCAAAAGGTAGAAAAAACAACACGCCCCAATGCCACTAGTTCACCTCCAGCAATAGATATAGCAATGGCATTATACTCCTTAGTCACAGATAAAGCGGAGTTGCAAAAATATACCTCGACAACCACAGGGTCAAGAAATGCACGTGTTCGGTGTGTGACACCTCGACAGCATCGGGGAGCCGCCACCCAAAGCCGAAGGAAAATGAAATGCATCGTCACTCGCGGACGGAAATGGATCCACATAGCGTCCCGTAGGGCCAAGGCCACTAATGGCCATGATGTCGAGAAGCGTAGGCGTCATCGGGCCATGGGCAAAGTGGAACGTATTATCCTCCTTACAGCAAAACTGGACCGCCGCCCTAATCAAAGGGAGATTGAGGGACATCCCCGTTTTACAAAATTGAATGGCGTCGTAGATACCACAGTCCCGCCAAATCGAGGCAAAAGTCCTCTCAACCCGAGCACACCAAACGAGCCATTCGGAATGTGTGAGAGAACCCGCCCATGGCCACCCACGGGTAGTAGACGAAAACTCTTTAATTCCCGTAGCAAAAGGGAGTGATTCCTTCGAACATATAATCGGGTGTTGATCCGGAGGAGGCAAATTGGCTATAGTGTGAAAAGGGCCGATTGTAGTCCCAAGAGGAGTATCTTGGAGAAATTGAGTGTCAATACGCACATCCTTTCGGGTAATCAGAGCACCGGCCATGATTTCTCTACGAAAATGGCTTGATTATGGCGGGTATGGAGTTTCTTGAAGCTTTGAAGCTTTTCGGCTATGGTGGATGTTTGGGGATGGGTTTTCGGTTTTAATGGGTTTTGGGGGTTTTAGCTTTGGTTTTTTGTTTCTCTGGGGAAGAGAGAAGCCGATTTCGTGAAAAGGAAGAAGAAATTCGGACTAGAAAGCTTGATTGGGAGATGAAGATTTTGGCTATGGAGTTTTTGGGAGCTCAAATCGGCCGAACAAGGTAGGGGGAGAGAGAGGAAGAAGGTGAAAAGGTAAAAAGTGATGTGGGGCCCAGGGAAGTGTAAGAGTTGTTTGTTGAAAAGAGAGAAAGTAGATTTTTGGGGGAGTGTGTATGGAATAGACTCCTAATTAAATTGGGGGCTAGAATAGATGGGCATTAATTTCAGATTATATCCGGGAAGTTGGGAGTAAGATAGGGAGTTGACATCTGGCATGGGAATTAACTGATCAAGAAATATCCTAAAGTCCCAAATATGCTGATATATTTTAATTGGCTAAAAATGGCCAATTTTAATATTAAAGCATACTTAAATTAAATGCCGATCGAGCAATAAAAAGGAGAAATTTTTCAAGCTAAGTCTATCCGATAAAATTTTATTATCAGATAAAATTTATCATATACGACTTACGGGGGGCATTGTTTGTACCCAAAAAATCACCCTCGATTAATCGAAGAATGACGACTCGATGACAAGCCAAAAATGGCAATTGAACCGAACCCAATCGCGACAAACGGATCGGATCAGATCGGATCCAGTCTGATCCGGAAAATCGAATCGACCGAAACAATAATTAGGCCACGAGCCCAATTTGAAACATGACCCACTTTTCGCACTTAATTAATTTTTGGGCCAAATATAAATTAATTAATTGATATGTTAATTAATTTATGGGCCAAAGTTAGTTAATTAAGCCAATTTATGGATAGATGCAAACGGGCCCAATCAATCCAATGATTAATTTTGGCTATTGTGGATTAATTAATTTAGTTAATTAATTAATTGGGCCAAATCTAATTAATTGGCCCACTTTAGGAATAAAGCCATTTATTAATTAATTGGGTAAATCATAATTATCAAGCCAAATCAACATGGCCCGATCAACCTAGCCACCCGACCTAAGACCAACCATGGTCCGACCAGCCCAAGCCGACCACGGCCCAGTCACAATCGGCCAATCTTATTTTTACGGCCCAATGTGTGTTTAATTAATGGTGGAGATAATTAATTAAAGGGATAAAGATAAAGCCATATTAGTTGGTTTAAATAACAAATTCCTTAAATATCTCTTAGTTAGTTATCATAAATTAAAATTCAAATTAAACACACGTTTCTTCTTCTCCAACCACCATTAACACTAATTTTCAGCAAAAAGAAGGAGAAAACCACCATCAAAGTAGTGGAGGTAGTGGAGAAATTCAAGGTAGTGTGTTGGTCCCAAGTGGTCAGAAGAGGTTTAGAGGGGGGGTGAATAAACCTCTTTAAAAAATTTCTTCAAATTTAACTTTAAAACTTTACTCTAACTGAACAGACTAAGCTGATCAGATTTGTTAGTTACAATTCTGTTCGCGAACAGATCTTTGAACACCTTTGTTGACCACTCGTCTGATTGTTACTTAGCTGATTTTGTTGAAATCAGTTTTAATACTTAGAGTACTTGCAGCGGATTTTCAAAGTGTTTTTCACAAGTAGTCT
The DNA here is from genome assembly GCA_038501285.1 of Penstemon eatonii. NCBI lineage: Eukaryota > Viridiplantae > Streptophyta > Magnoliopsida > Lamiales > Plantaginaceae > Penstemon > Penstemon eatonii. Next base: position 31,371,454 of record CM076710.1, on the reverse strand, counting down.
TAGCAGTATGAAAAATGTTTCCCCAGTTTTGTAAAACTTCTTTTTGAATCCTTTTTCAAACAGTTAACTTAATGTGTTTTATGCAACTGAAAATATGCAAGTAAAATGCAGATAAAAACACAAGCAATTTTTATAGTGGTTATATGGATTTGAATATCCTTTAGTCCACTCTTCCAAGTCACAAAGATTTTGGGTTATACTAAAAACACACAGTAGTCAGTATACTCTGCTTACGCCTTACAACGAATGAACAAGCCGTAAGTTCGCAGTAAGAAATCACAAAGAGATCCTACTTCTCTGAAGTAACATCACTCATTTAGACGGATATCTATGATGGAATAGTGCCCTGCAAGCCAATATATTTAGCTTGTATTGGAACTATCATTATCTTTCTTTAGTATAAACGAATTAATACGCACGTTTATTTATACGAGTATAAGGATAAACAATGGCCAACTTCATCTCTCGCGAATACATTTAAGCAATTGGTTGAAATCCTTAGATTACATTTGACTATGGGACGATTCACTTCAGTACTGAGTGCAATCATGAAACAGTCTCAAAGGTCGTAATCTTAAAACTGTTCCAAGTCGTAGATTCCAAAACGAGACAGGGTATCGTAGGAATCGCAAAGACTTGTACGAGTATGCATGATTCACATGGAGTGAATTTGTAGTGTTTCATGAGCAAGGAATTTGAGTCCAGTGCATATGAGTAGGTGGTTCAATGGAGGATTGAACGCATCGAACGACCCGAACAGAGAAACCCATTGTGGAAGCGCATGACGCATATCGGTGATGGGATGTTTCTCAAGGATTATAATAGTGTACGATTTAGTCCTTTGACTTGAGGTGCTAGGGCGAATTCGGTACATGAAAGTGCGTACTTAGATCTAGGTATAGGCCACTTAGCTTGGTCATAACATGCCTAGGTTGGGTGCGTGTAGACATGTACGCGAGTGGTTAGTACCGATATGGAATCTATTGACTCACTGTAATGGGTGAGAGAACTTCCTATACGATTCTTAGATAATATATCCAAGAAACCCGTGGCCACGGTCGGTGACGGATTTGGAAAGGGGTTTCCAAATTTAGGAGTCACACTGGAATATTATCCTGAATTAGAAAGTATAGTTATCGAGACAAATTTAGAGGTGCCGATCAATTCACACACCCTAAGTCTTGATCGGGAATATTAGTCGATAGAAGAACCGTATGTACATGGCAATTATATAAGACGAGGTTCACAAATATCAATTCACCTGAAGTTGGGCTTCATGGGCTTGTGGCTAGACATCGACCATGAAGTGTGGGTACTCCTGAATTAATAGAGGATTTAATTCTAGGAGTGGTCAATTAAAGGTTGTTTAATTGACCGGAGCAATTTATTGTTCATAAATTAAATCACGAAGGATTCGTGGGCCTGCTGCCAATTGATGGTGAACCCAGAGGGTCACACACAATACAATTGGACGGTGACTGTTATGGAAGGACATAAAAGGAATTAATTGATTTAAAGGTAATTAAATCAATTAAATGAATTAAAGGTATTTAATTCAAGTGGGAGATTAATTAATTGGCTGACTTAATTAATTAAATACTTAATTGAGTTGCTAATTAATTATGTAAAAGAAATAATGATTTATTAAAGGTTGGGCATTTAATTAAAGTAGTTAATTAAATGAAGGATTGCAAGACATGGGCTTTTATTAATTAAAGCCCATAAGGAGTCTTGCAAACCTAGGTCAAAAGGAGCTTATAAATAGAGCACAACTAGAGCTCAAATGTGCAACACCAAAAAAAGAAAAACCCTAGCTCCTTTTGCCCTAGTAGCCGCCGCCCCCTCTAGCTAGAAACCCTAGCCGCCGCCACCTGCTGCCGTGGGCTGCCTTGGTTTCGCCGCCGCCCTCTCCTTGTTCCGTTGTGTTAGATCTTGATCTGTCAAGAGATTCAACACAATCCTGCAATAACAAATCTCCTGAATCCAGTTCTGAGCCTAAGATCTTGAGGTGTTGCCAGAATCCAATTGGTGTGGACTATCTTTGGAGGTGAGACACTTGGATCACTCCTGTGAACCAGATCCAGATTCAGAATCGAAGTTGGAGGTTTCCACCACCTTGCCTGTGGTGAGGTATATCGCAAAAACCCCCTTGTATTATTCATTGTGTGTTTTTGTTTCATGCTTTTGTATACATAATATGGAGATTTCATTTATGGGACCATTGGATGACTCGAAAAATTTTAAATTCCGCACTTTGTTGTCTTGACAATCGAGCCATATCCCAACAGTGGTATCAGAGCCAACTCCATTATTATTATACAAAAGCCTGAACATAATTGTATTCACCGTATATGTTTAATTATATGTATGAGAACACGTGATAATTATGTTCTGTAAGTTGATTCTTGCTTGTTATGACTAGATCTATGATTGGGTAAAACTGCTTTTCAAGATCTGTGGCGTTTTTATAGTTTTTAGAAACTTCAGGACTTTTTGGGCAAAAATCACAAATTATGGTTTTTGGGGCTGAAAATTCGAAATTTTTGAAATCTGGAAATTTGAAAATTCTGGACTGTTCTTGCAATTCTGGTCGCACGGATTTTGGGGTCGTTTTGCAATTTCCGAAAACTTTGGGGCTGTTTTGCAATTACCGAAACTTGAGGGGTCAATTTGAAACTGCCCAGGGGTGCTTTTGTAACTTTTTTAAAAGTTTTGGGGTCAAAATGCAATTTTCGAACGTTGAGGGGTCAAAAATGAAATTTTCAAAAGTTGAAAAACAGAATCTGAAATTGAGCAGAAAATTAATTTTTTGTTTACCCGGATATTTATTTTGTCATAATTAGTAGTGACTAAAAAGCAAGAATCATAGAAAGTAAAAGATGTTTACATGTTTCTTGCTCTACGTGAACTGTTTACGTGGTTTTCGATCGAGACGAGCCTTGACCCTAGGGTAGATGTGATTGGTTTAATTTAATGTTTGATTTTTAATGGGCCTACGAGCCTTTTATATTTTTGGGCCACTTTGAGCCTTTGTAATAGAATAGGGCTTTACTGCTTTCCTAGTTTAGGATGAAGGCCCGTTTACAAGCAAGGTGGGAGCCCAAGAAGGTATGAAGGCCATGTATGCGTGGTACATTGTGTAATAGCATAGGGCTGTTTTGAGAACCCTTTAGATTGACCAATAGGGCCAACATCATTGGCTCGATGATGGCCTGCATAGGAGGCTCCCGATCGAAAACATATTGTGGTAGTATGCATGCTAGGCTTGTATGGCTTTTATTTATTTGTCGATTTATATTTAGCTTGTATGAGATGCGCGCTAGAATCTAGATCGTAGTAAAAGATAAAGCATAATTGAATCGGTGAGATCTCGTGGAGAGTTAGTATAACTTCCAAAACCAGAAACCACCTCTCGAATTAAATATTAAGTCATATTGGATTAAAATAAAATGAAGTATTTATATAAATCCAAGCCTTCCATCAATAGGGACTAGCGTATGTTGTCCACTTATCGATAGAGGTGATCCAGAGTCTGGCACCCGAGTCGAAGAAAGGGACAATACGCGAAATTCCTTGACTCTTGTTTTTAACTAAACACGACAAGGGTGAGGACTGGTCGGGATGTGAGGATCGACCGATAACTTGTTACGGAGAACTCACGACCGGGCCCGTTGCTCATCATGATTGATGGGTTAGACTTAACGATTAGTAACACTTATGATGTAGCAGTGCTAGATAAGTGCGAAAACCGAGGCAAAATAGCTTGAAGGTTGTGGAGTAACACAATTGGCAATAAGTATGCCTACCTGGGGAATTGGTTGTATGGCCACGAGTCGTGGGTGCAATTAATTGCCGCTGGGACGTCAAGACCTACTAGGAAATAGAATTTCCCGAACAATTGAAGGGGTAATTGTTTCGATAAAATAGTGGGAGAACTTCTACGATAGAAAGTCCAACCTTCGTAGATTATAAGTATTGTTTGTTAACTAGTCCACTTAATGATTGTCTTCTCTTTAGATACTGAGATATCTGTAATTATCCATTTTTAGTATTTATCCTCGACTAATAAAATAACTAGATCAAAATATCGACTAGGCAAGAAACTTGAGAATTGTCTTAAATTCCAAGAGTGGGAATGATGTTCTTAAATGACAAGCCTATGCCTTATGCGCTTACGAGATAAGTCAAAATAAAGGAAACGAGTCACCCGTAGAGTATGGGAATATTAATGATCGTTTCTCATATGAAGATGAATCTCAAAAGTGAAACGAATCACCTATGAAGTATGGGAATCTTAATGATCGTTTCCTCACATAAGCATCAATATTGAACGAGCTATGGAAGCAACATGAGGAGCATGTCTGAAGCTTCCACCTCAAAAGGCTTGTTTTGAGGACCAGCCTTCTGAAACAAACCTCCACTTCAAAAGACTTGTTTTGAGGAGTAGTTTTGAATCAATATGATTCGAGACTTCTAAGGAATTGTTTCAAAACTCGAGAATAAATGAAGGAACTAGTGTCAAAGATCACTGTCTTTGTTTTATCAATCTAGTTGAAAACTGGATCGATTAAACGTAAGCCTGCAAGTGATCTTAACATTAACTTCCTCCTAAATTCTCCTCCTGCTCATTCAAATGACTCTTGAAATACACTGATCTTATTTGATAAGTTGATCACATTTCATGAATCAACCAAAGAATTGGTTAAAGGCAAATAGGATAAACCTGTCATGATCGTTTACACTTCATGGACTGCAAAGTCATGGAAGAGTAAAATGAAGAGGAATTTATTCTCTTCTAATTCGACCATAAAGGTAGTCAAAAGAACGCAAGTAGCCTAAAAGTCAAATTATCCCACTGGATCTAAGAAAGGCACTAATGTGTTTATTTGATTAGATGATCTAATTAATTAAGCAACGTTTCAATTAAAGGGTTAATTGAAAGGGAAAGGAATCAATTAAAGAAGTTAATTGAAAGGAAGTAAATTAATTGAATTGAACCATTAACTCAATTTCATTGAATTAATGAGTGAAGTTCAAATTAATACAAAGATAATAATCCATAACTTTGGTACGCTAGACTTGGACATATCTCCGAGAGTAGGATTCAAAAGTTGGTTTCGCCTAAGCTTCTTGAATAATAGAACTTGGATGAACTTCCAACCTGCGAATCATGTCTCAAAGGAGATATGACCAGATCTCCCGTCACAGGGAATCCAGAGCGAACCAAATAAAATCTGGATTTAATCCATGAGTATGGACCACTAAAGGTTACTGTGAGAGGAGATTACTCATACTTCGTACTTTTTGCTAATGACCTTGGTCGTTAGTGAAAAATGAATCTAGTGAGATACAAATCCGAAAAACCTTTGAATATTTTCAAGGTATTTCAACACGAAGTAGAGAATCAGCAAAGACAAAGTATTACGACCATTCGATCTAGTTGAGATAGCAAATACTTGTCATCGATTTCTCAATTATCTTAATGAGAATGAGATTCTCATATAACAAACTCCTCTTAAGAAGCCTCAAATTATTGAAGTGTCTAAAGAGATGGAATCTAACATTGTTAGACATTGTTCGATCCATATTGAGTTATGTTAAGCTTCCTTATGCATTCTAGGGGTTAGTCCTCCTGACTGCATCGAAGATACTGAGCAAAGTACCTTCAAAGTTCGTGCCTGCAAAGCTTTACCAAGAAAGGTATGGCAAAATACCTTTATACTCTTATTTCTGAGTATAGAGATCTCCTGGCGATGGTAGAAACAAGAAAGGAGATAAATTGGCTAGTAGATCCAATTTGTATATAATTGTGGGGTATCCAACGAAATCCATTGGGTACCTGTTCCACGACAATGAGAAACAATCGTTTCTCTTAAATACCCGTTCCTCTGTTGATGAATCTCTCGTCAAAGGAAATGGAAACGTCATGGAACTTGATGAAGTCCAAGATTTGGACCCGTCCCCACAAACAGTGGGAGTTAATCCAGAATTTACTAAGCCTACTAGTACACCTACTCTTCGAAGGTCTGATCGAATTCGTAAGGAGCCAGAGCGATTTGGTTTCATTCACGAAAACGAGAATGTGGAAAGTTATCCAAAGACCTATCAATAAGCGATGTCAGACATAGAAATGGGTGTGTGGCTCGAAGCCATGCAAACCAAAATGGATCCCATCCATTCCACCAAGGTATAACCTTGACTGATCCACCCGAGGGATTTATCCCTGTAAGTTGGCTATAAGTTGTAAGTGGATCTTCAAACTTGGAATGAATGGAGAGGTGTTACCTCTAAGAATTGACTAGTGGTAAAAAGGCTATTCACAATGTTCTGTAACAGACTTTGATGAAACCTTTTCTCCATTAGCAATGTCTGAATCCATTTAGATTCACATTTGTTCTGATGAGATAGCCAAGACATTTGACTTCATCAAAACGAGTATGAACCATGAGTGTACAAAAGGATTAGTGGGAGCGCGATGAAGCTCATATTTTATATGTCGATAATGTTCTGGTCATCTGGATGATATCGGAATGTTAGCACAGACGAAAGCATGGTTGTCCATGCAATTCTCCATGAAAGATTTAGGAGAAGCATATTGCGTATTAGGATACGTATCTATAGAATAGATCCGAAAAAGATGCCGACACTCTCTAAATCTAAGTACATAGAATCAATACTGGAAATATTCAGTATGAAGAATCCAAGAAAGGATTTCTTCCAGTGAGACAATACATCCTTGTTCCGAAATCGATGTGCCCTACATCAAATGAGAATAAAGGAGAATGTCTCGAATACCTTATGTTTCAAACAAAAGGTTGCATGTGGCATGCTTTACTATGTACTAGACCAGACGTAAAACATGCTCAAGTGTCGCGAGCAGTTACTAGTCAAACTCCGGTGAAGAAGTACTGGACCACCATAAAAGATATCCTTAAGCTCTTGACAAAGACTAAGGATTTGTTCTTGGTCTATGGTGGTAGTGGAGAATTAAAATTCGAAGGATTCACTGATTCGAATTTTCAGTCTGATGTGGATGAATTAAATATATCCATTTTTGGATACATATCCTGCATCAATGGGGTGACGGTAAATTTGAAAGGGTTCCAAGCAAATCACCGTAACCATCTAAACCACTGAAGCAAGATATATTGCAGCATTAAATGTAGCATTAAATGCGGCTTGAGAAAATGTTTGGATATAAAACTTCATCCTATGGTCGGATGTAGTGCCTAGCATTGCGATACTCATAGTTATCTTCTATGATGACATTGGAGCTATTGCTAAAGCAAAGCATTCGAGATCTTACCAGAAATCTAAACACAATTGATAGAAAAGTACCATTTGATTAGAGAAATCATTGGTAGAGTTAACGCACATAATGGATTGCGTCGACTCAGAAGACAACTTAGCGGATCCACTAAAAAGAGGCCATATCATGAAATGAGTTCGAAGAACATCTTTAGAAAGATGGGTCCTAGAAACGTTTGTGATTGGCTTTAGGGCAAGTGGGAGATTGATGGAATAGTGCCCTGCAAGCCAATATATTTAGCTTGTATTGGAACTATCATTATCTTTCTTTAGTATAAACGAATTAATACGCACGTTTATTTATACGAGTATAAGGATAAACAATGGCCAACTTCATCTCTCGCGAATACATTTAAGCGATTGGTTGAAATCCTTAGATTACATTTGACTATGGGACGATTCACTTCAGTACTGAGTGCAATCATGAAACAGTCTCAAAGGTCGTAATCTTAAAACTGTTCCAAGTCATAGATTCCAAAATGAGACAGGGTATCGTAGGAATCGCAAAGACTTGTACGAGTATGCATGATTCACATGGAGTGAATTTGTAGTGTTTCATGAGCAAGGAATTTGAGTCCAGTGCATATGAGTAGGTGGTTCAATGGAGGATTGAACGCATCGAACGACCCGAACAGAGAAATCCATTGTGGAAGCGCATGACGCATATCGGTGATGGGATGTTTCTCAAGGATTATAATAGTGTACGATTTAGTCCTTTGACTTGAGGTGCTAGGGCGAATTCGGTACATGAAAGTGCGTACTTAGATCAAGGTATAGGCCACTTAGCTTGGTCATAACATGCCTAGGTTGGGTGCGTGTAGACATGTACGCGAGTGGTTAGTACCGATATGGAATCTATTGACTCACTGTAATGGGTGAGAGAATTTCCTATACGATTCTTAGATAATATATCCAAGAAACCCGTGGCCACGGTCGGTGACGGATTTGGAAAGGGGTTTCCAAATTTAGGAGTCACACTGGAATATTATCCTGAATTAGAAAGTATAGTTATCGAGACAAATTTAGAGGTGCCGATCAATTCACACACCCTAAGTCTTGATCGGGAATATTAGTCGATAGAAGGACCGTATGTACATGGCAATTATATAAGACGAGGTTCACAAATATCAATTCACCTGAAGTTGGGCTTCATGGGCTTGTGGCTAGACATCGACCATGAAGTGTGGGTACTCCTGAATTAATAGAGGATTTAATTCTAGGAGTGGTCAATTAAAGGTGGTTTAATTGACCGGAGCAATTTATTGTTCATAAATTAAATCACGAAGGATTCGTGGGCCTGCTGCCAATTGATGGTGAACCCAAAGGGTCACACACAATACAATTGGACGGTGACTGTTATGGACGGACATAAAAGGAATTAATTGATTTAAAGGTAATTAAATCAATTAAATGAATTAAAGGTATTTAATTCAAGTGGGAGATTAATTAATTGGCTGACTTAATTAATTAAATACTTAATTGAGTTGCTAATTAATTATGTAAAAGAAATAATGATTTATTAAAGGTTGGGCATTTAATTAAAGTAGTTAATTAAATGAAGGATTGCAAGACATGGGCTTTTATTAATTAAAGCCCATAAGGAGTCTTGCAAACCTAGGTCAAGAGGAGCTTATAAATAGAGCACAACTAGAGCTCAAATGTGCAACACCAAAAAAAGAAAAACCCTAGCTCCTTTTGCCCTAGTAGCCGCCCCCCTCTCTAGCTAGAAACCCTAGCTGCCGCCGCCACCTTGAGCCGCCGCCACCTGCTGCCGTGGGCTGCCTTGGTGCCGCCGCCGCCCTCTCCTTGTTCCGTTGTGTTAGATCTTGATCTGTCAAGAGATTCAACACAATCCTGCAATAACAAATCTCCTGAATCCAGTTCTGAGCCTAAGATCTTGAGGTGTTGCCAGAATCCAATTGGTGTGGACTATCTTTGGAGGTGAGACACTTGGATCACTCCTGTGAACCAGATCCAGATTCCGAATCGAAGTTGGAGGTTTCCACCACCTTGCCTGTGGTGAGGTATATCGCAAAAACCCCCTTGTATTATTCATTGTGTGTTTTTGTTTCATGCTTTTGTATACATAATATGGAGATTTCATTTATGGGACCATTGGATGACTCGAAAAATTTTAAATTCCGCACTTTGTTGTCTTGACAATCGAGCCATATCCCAACAATCTACTTCTCACAACACTCAATGTTTACAAATTCACTCAGAAGATGTATTTGGCTTGATTCTTCAACTCTGCTTTTGTCAACAAATGACTCAGCTGATGAGTGAGCTGTTCTTGGGACTTATGAATTTTGCTTCGAAAATTTCTCAGAGATTGTGTTGCTTGTTTCTTCTTCGTCTCTTTCAGCTATTTATACTTGAGGATTGAAAAATGTCCGTTGAAGAGAGACAAGATTCAAATTCCTCGAGTACTGGTCCTTAAAATCCGCGAACGGCTCTTTTGCAGTCTGTCCGTACTGTGAACAGTACTATCCTGCAGGCAGGATTAAATGCACCCAGCTGATGCGAAGCATTTCTTCAATCATTTGTCTTTAATAACCTTGTACTTCAGCATTTATTACTCCAAGGGGCATTTATTACCGTTGGGAACACTTTATGATCTTCTTCACTTGGCTGACGAAAGTGCAAGTCTGATGACAAACTCGGCTGATCTCAATCTTGAACAAATCTGATTTGAGTCGGCTGATCTTCATCAGTCAGATAACTTTTCTTCAGCAGATCAGAAGTCTTGGACCTTGAAACTTTGACTCTTCTGATGTCTTCTTTACCTAGTCAAAATTCCTTGATAAGTTTATCAGCTAAGTTACTCCATACTTAGCCAAATATGAAGTTTTGGAATGCATCAAAACCTCCCTTATCAAATTTCCTTTAGTGCCTTCATCTTCATCCTTATCCAACAATTTCCCCCTTTTTGATGATGACAAAACTTCAGCTAAGTACCTGTTGAATACCTAAACTAAAGAATGTAATCCTCAAAAATTTTCTGAGATAGAAAATAGTATGTTGGAATGAACTTGACTTTTTATTGATATGATAAGATTGTTACAAATATAAGTACAAGTTCTTCAGATGAGATGTCTGAAAGATAGATAAAAGTAAACTGATTACAAGATTTTTAAATTCTAACTATCAGCTTCTTCATCTGATCCTTCAAGCACTTCTTCATACTCATAAGAAGACTCATCGTCGTCTTCTTCTCCTTCTTCATCATCTTCATCATCCAGGTCCATGTTTGCTTTGGCAGCTTCCATTTTCTCTTTAAGTTTTTGTTCCTTCAAAGCTTCCATGGCCTTCCTGGCTGATTCTGTGTTCTTGTACTTGGTAGTTTCTTTTTCAGTCTTTTCTTCTTCTTCTACCTTTCCAAGTTTTTCAGTCTTGTCAGCAGTGTCTTCAGTCTCCTTGGTTTCATCAGTTGCAGCAGCATTTTCCTTAGCTGGTTCTTCCCTTTTATCTTCCCCCTTTTTGTCATCATCAAATTTGATGACATTAGAAGGTACAACAGAAGGGTTGAGAGCAACTGTTGGAATCTTCATTTCAGCACATAGAGCCTTCAGATTCTGATTGACAACATCATGACTCGCTGTAAGATGATGAATATCAGTGCTGATGATGTCAGTCTGATCATTGAAGTAGTCAATGTTAAGGTTTATAGTTGCAATTTTGATTTAACCGGATTTCGTTGGGTTAATTGTATCAGTGAATATTTGATATTGGGGAGTCTCAATATATGATTTTATAGGGCTCTGTTACTTTATTCAGGATGGATCGGTCCCTTGGAAGAACTATGCGAAGGAAACAATTAGCAATATAGACAATCAACACAAAAAAGACAGTATGAATATGGCGAATCAGTGATTCTTCTTGTATTATTTGGGATTATGCTGTTATGCAAGCATAAACTCCGTAAAATTGATTGTGTGTAATACAATGATTAACTAGGTATTTATATTATACTAAACCTAGCGTTACAAGGAAACATAATTCTAATGGGACTCGGCCCATTAGTCCTTCTTGAGTCCGGATTGTAGTCTGTTCGCCAAGGTGAGTCGTCTTAAACTGGGTCGATAGAAGATCCCGAACGAGCATATATGGTCGAACCGATCCGATATCTCTTAGTTGATCCGAATATTATAAGGGGTGCAAAATAGCCCCCATCAGTACTCCCTCACTTCTTCGAGCGTATATGTAGTAGAAGCTCGTAGAAGTAGAAGGTCAATTTTGACTGTGATTTCTATGAATTGTGCCTCGTTAAAAACCTTATTTAAGAAAAAACCCTGTGGGAAAAAATCTTAAATAAGGAAAAGAGTACTACGCCTCATAGATAGTCGTTCTCGTGTTCCAATTGTGAACCGCTACGTGTCCCTTTGGGGAGGCGTTTCACTTTTTCTTATTTGGCGGGAATGTGATAGGCCGTGAGGAGTTCAAAACGTCTTTTCCCTCTCAGTATAAATAGATGACCTTTGAGTTTCTCATTTTTCCTTTATACTTCCTTATAGCTTGTAGTCATTTTCTTGTTTAGTCGTTCATCATATAAAGCTTTCTTTTTATCGACCTATATCCTCCGATATTCAAAAATCATGGCCTCTTTAAGAAAATCTTCTTCCTCTTCTAGAGAAAATGTCGCTCCCACTAACGAGGAAGAATTGCATTCTAATCCTTCAAGCGAGCAAACTGGAGCTTTTGAATTTACGGTTCCTGTTGAGGATACCTTTAACGTACAAATTCTTTCCGATACAGATGTCGCTGCCCGAGCCAAAAAGGGCAAAGGTACTGCTCCTCAAATTTCTGAACCAATTGAGGATCTAGCTTGCGCTTATACGGCGGACACCTTTCCGGAGGTTGTGAATAACTATGCCAAATATTTTCCAGAGGGTTCTGAAATAATTCTCCCTTCTCCTTCTGATAGAGTTACATCTCCACAGGAAGGATGTCGAGCCTTTTACACGGCTCATTTCAATAGTGGCCTGCGTCTTCCGTTGTCTCCCCTTTTTCTTGAAATTTTAAAAGTATTTAGTGTGTCCTTGACACAATTAGTTCCAAATTATGTGGCCTTCGTGGTTTATTTTTCTGTCTTGATGATCGCGAAAGGGTTCAAGCCTTCTTTTCGCAATTTTACACAATTATTTCATTTCAATATTTCTAGTTCTTCAAATCGTGGATATTTCTTTGCTAGTCAGAGGCCCAGTCGTGCAATCTTTGATTCCCCAGTTTCTAGCAATCCTTCTTGGAAATCTCACTTCTTTTTTGTTCGTCCCCCACCTTGTATTCGTTCGGCGGATGGTTCGACCATGCCCTTCTCATGGGATCATGGTTCTAGTTGGGTTCCCGGAGGTCGCTTACCAACCGGCGAACTCATTCCAGATGACACTCAGTTTTTTGGTGAAATCCCCGTTATGCGTGCCAACAAGTATCAGAGTGCTCTTCTGATCGGGGAAACTTTCCTTCGTAAAGCGGGATTAAGCGCTCATAATTTTCCAATTAGTTCTTCATCTGAATCACTGGGTAAGCATTTTTATTACAGCTTAACGATGTGATGATATCTTTCTTACCAAGAATCTAATTTTCATCTTGTTTCTTCTTCAGCCCATATGGTGGAAAACTCCCGACATTCTTCGAAGGGAAAAATGGTGCTGTCCAAATCTTCCAAATCCATTGAGAACGTTCCAATCGAGCAGAGAGCGTCGCGGAAGAGGAAGCTGGAGTTGAGTTATGAGTCCGAGGAGAATGGAGAGGAATCTCCAGACTCTTCACGAGAGTCCCCTATTCGTCAGAGGACAGGATCCGGTTATCCCCCTCTTCAGCTCAGGACATCTTTGGGTATTCGTGGGTGTCGCAGCTGGTCGATGCCTCATCCTGCTACTAATCCAGTTAATAGAAAGAGGAGTTACTATGATCGTTCTGGTAACGATCTCTCTTTACTCGGAGACAATCATCCAAAATCTACTTTGGTTGAAATGATCGAGGATCATTTAGAGGGAAAGAGGGCCGCTGGTTACTCGGAGAAGGATTCGCTTGTTCATGATGATAGTGAGAACGCGGTCGATAAGGCAACCCGTGTTCTTTTGTCCGGCGTTTTTACTCGTGATCTGAATAAGCTTCTTCACAAGGATCCTCTGGAGAAATTTCAGCGAGCTTCTCTTTATGCTGAAAAGGTAACCTCCTTTTAAGTTTGCTTTATAGAATATTTTCCTTCACAGATCTTTTTAGCTTACTGACTTATCTTTTGTTTTATCTTTTTACTTTTTCAGACTAAGACTTGTTTAGCCTCATATGCCTATGAAACCGCTCTCTGGAAGCAACAGTGTGAGTTCCTGGAAGAGAAAAACAAAGCCTTACTTCATAAGTATTCTGGTTCAGAGGTGGGTCCATCAACGTCTGTTTTCGTTCCGGCCATAGAGACTAGGGCTACGGGGACTGAAGACCAAGAGATTGTGAACAGGATTCTAGAAGTTTCCCGTGCTCAAGAACAAGCTAATCAAATGGCCAAAAAGTTGGAGGAGCTCCAATTTCAAAGTGCTGCTCGGATTAGTGAGTTAGAATCTCAAGTATCGAGTCTTCAAGCTTCTTTAGCTGAGTACGAGGAGGATACTCCTCTTAGTGGACTCAGAGATCGATATGGCAAGAGTCGTGATGAAAGAGTGATTCGGGAATTCCTTAATTCTCCTGTTCATACGGCGTTGGTGCACCAAATGGTAGGCCCGCTTCTAGAAAATACTTTCAGGAAGTCGGTTCATCAGCTGGTTGCTTTTGAGATGATTGAGGACCGTCGAGAAGAATATTTTAAAAAGGCACATATTAGGTTAAACCGTTATGGCGAAGTATACTCTCCTTCCGAGCTTCCAGACGTCGAATATCAAAAATTTCCTTTGGCTCACCTTGTAAAAGAGTTCGGGAATCCATTGCCGATTCCTCCTTCTGATGTTAATGATGAGCTCGACGACAATTTTATCGACCGAGAGGAAGAGGAAGAGGTTCTTGATCCAGCCAAAGAAGGAGACGTCGTTAGCGAACAGGAGATTCCGAAGGACGATCAGACGGCATGATACGTTGATTCATAAAAATGTTTTTATAATTATCTATCATAGGACTATATGTAATTTTACACTTTTATCCCTTTGTAATAAACGTTTGGTATTCTGTCAGTCACGTCCTTTCGTGTTCTCTGTAATAATTCGGACAAGTCATTAACTCGGCCGTAATCATTATGCGTATGTCGTTTCAAATTCTAGTGGTTATTCCCAAGCAATCTCTGTATTTCGCGCCCTTTCTTTTGGTCTATCGCGTCTTTTCGTATAGTATAAATATAAAGGGTAAATACCTTGCTTGCTTTTTACCGCTATTCATTTTTGCTATAATCAGAATATTCTTTTGTCAGAAGGTCGATAAGCTTTCTCGATATCTAATTTATACTTTTCAACAATCCGACCATGAGTAATCTTTTCGGTAATACTTCGAAACGTCCTTCTCGCGAGGGCGCCAGGGATGGCAGACCGAAAAGGTCTCGAACAGAGGGGTCCTCGATGAATCCTCCTCGTTCATCTTCTATTTCTAGGTCGATGATCGACTCTCCTATCGTTTCTTCCACACCTTTTTCCGTAATTAGTTCGTCTTTTGTACAACCAAATTTTTCTTCTTCTACTGAAGTAGGGAGTAGGCCTTCCCCTGGTCGGGTGGCTTTTGGTGATTCATCCAACGTGGAGCAGACTTTTGATATGCCTGTTTCTTCATTTGGGCATATTTTTCAGGGAGGTGATTTTGTTAATTCCCTTCCTTTTTCTACTTCTACTGCCCCGCTCGTCAGCGAAAGCCAAGTTGGTGAGGGCTCTTTTGTCAATCCTTCCACAACACAATCTATTTTGCAGGATTGCCCTGATTATCTGTTTAGTGATACTACTGTGGTGACTACTTCTTTTGAATCTGGTGGACCTTCTGGAGGTCGGATCGGGTTGAGGTCTGGTCGTCGAACCACTATTTCTGCTTCGGGCAACGAGAGATCAGTTAGTCCCGACGAGAGGGGATCTCCTTGTCTATTAGATGATCGTTGTGTCCTTGAGCAGGTTAAGGATATTCTTTTGTCGGAGAATCCACGTTCCGACGGTGTCTCTTTGACTAGCGAACTTCCTGGCTCTGTTGAACCTGATGCTTTGTCCTGGGACTTAGGCATGAGCACTATTTTGCCTGGCGAGTTGAGGAAACTAGAGGGTACCCCCAATATTCGCCTTGTTCAATCTCTGGTGAAGATATGTGAGCAGGTAAACATACTCTGATTATTTTTCCTGCTTTTACCTTGAATGCCTTGTTGTGTGGCGGTTTTTCTTACTCTTTCTCCTTTTTAGGCCAAATATTTTGCACTCCAGCTGGGTGTGCAAAATGACGAACTGTGGACTAGTAAGGGTGCTCATCAAAGTCAGTTGGAGTCAGAGAAAGCTAAAGCCGCAGGGCTATCGTTGCAACTGCAGCTTGCCCAAGATGATCTCCAAAAATTAGAGGCTGACAAAGTTGTTCTTGAAAAAGAGAAAAGTGATTTAGTTCAGGCTGCTGTCTTGGCAGAGGAGTCTCGTCAGCGGGCCTATGAAGAAGGTTATGATGCAGGCTATCTCAAGCATCAGGAGGAGTTGATGGCGTTTGCTGGTAACTTGACTCCTCGTAAGACTGTTTCTGCTAGTCGGCCCATTGACGGCTCTTCGCAGTGATCTGTTCGACCTGGCAGGCCTTGGATTGTTTTTTTTTTTTTTTTTTTTTTTTTTTTAGTGCCCAACTCTTCTGTGTAGTTGCTTGGGCTGAATTTTTTGTATTGGGAGAATTATCTGCTCAAAACTATGAACATGCAGATCAATGCCTTGATCTATTTTAATCCGTAGATATATTTTGTTATGCATATTTTGCTATTATGCAGGAATACAACTTCTTTGAAGTAAGAAATATAGATTAGTATACTTATCTCATGTTGGTCTTCTGGGAGGACGTCTAGTCTTTGAAAATGTAGCTTTAGTCTTGCTTGAGCGATGTTTAAGTAACTTAATGTTACAACGTTTGGGATTGCAAATTAAAACCTTTAAAATGAAGTGTAAGAACGATGATCAATCGAGCCAGGTTCCTTATGGTCTCCCAGAAGTCGTGTTAATAGCGAAGCATCCATGTAGATATCAAATCGAATATTTTAAAGAAATTCTCAACTTTGTCGTCGCTGTTCGATCAGTCCATTACAAATTTGTCTTTTAGCTAAAGACATCTTATTTAAAGATGTTGTCTTTTTGTTGAGCTCTGCTCTCTTTATTTTCTGAAACTGCAAAGTTGCTCTAGATAAGCTCTCGAGATCCATGATTCTCTGTAGTGCTTGTGAGTTCCTTGTTTCTCAAATAAAGCAACCAGTGTATGAACATACCATTGGTTTGATATGGGAGGAATTGGAAAACGTAGAATTATTAGTCAGATCTATCTTTTTCAGACCCCCTTCAGCAATTCTTTGGAATATTAGGTAGTGACCATTTTGGAATCTTGAGTAATGACGGCTATTCTCCTGATTTCCATGTCAGAATTCTTGGATTCCAAATGGAGTTCTTGTATGGCTACCTTAGTAGTCCCCATATGATGTATGAGGCAGTGACGACCCTTGTATGGTGGAAGGTTTGGTCCTTTTATCTCCAGGCGAGCAAGTATCCTTTTCTTCAACGGTTTAAACTTGCATGCCTTTGTTGAGGATCTTTAAATTTTTCTGTCGAGCGACCATCATATTGATCGTGCAGACCTTTCTGGTCCGGAGCTCCTTTAAGCCTTCTTGGATTATTTTATTGATCGCTTCGATCTGCAGATTCTTTTGTTATCGACTGGTTGAGTTGATCAGATGGATGCCGTTCCAACTTTCTTGCATTTATTTCGGGGAGTCAAAGGGTCGCATTTTCGTCCCTTGATCAAATTCCTATCAACCGTAGGATCATTTTCACGAGCGCCTATAAATAAGTAGGCAGTTTCCTTATCTTCTATTCATAACAGATGGAGATCTCAGTTTCTTTAGATTTCATTTTGCCTTCTGATCCCATAATATTCAAAAAGTCACATTATCGCGATTTATATCACAATGGCTTGAATTTCACCTGCCTTGTACTGACGGGTCCCATGGAAGCCCTACCTTGTACTAACGGGTCCCATGAGGCCTCGAACATCGTATACACGGGTTTGAGGTCCGTGGTTTTTGTTTGCACATGGAAGGTTCGTATTTACCAGGCATCCGCGCTCTTGGATGTTACTTCCGGAGTGATAGACTACTGGGGTGTGCTGGTAAATATTGATATTTCACGACCGCTCCGAAGAGATGCTGCTCAAGAGTAAAATGTTTTACTTTTAAAGTAAAAGCAGTATCTTGTTGTGGGTGAATGAGTATTGCCGGTTATCTGGCTGGTAATGCTCATTTCGCCTGGAGGAACATTTGATCTTCAGAGCCTGGCCATCGAACTAAAGAAGTCGATCATCCTGAGCAGCATGCTTCTTAGGTGGTCGTTCATAATCGTCGAGGTACTAGGGAGGAGATTGATGTTTCCTGGACATTGTCGTGAAGATGGCCGATTAGTGTAGGATCGTTTTTATCTAATCCAATGTAATTGTATACGGACTTTGTAATCAAGCTTTTGTAACTCTTTTATACGCAAAAAGATGAATAAAAGTGTATTCCTTGTATTCTTCCTGTTGTTGTATTTTATTTGTGATTTGTCATCGAGGAGTGTTTATTGAGCGAATCAATGTTTACTTAACTCCTTTAGTTTAGACTTAGGTTTTCATACCAAAAGGTCTTTTAATCGTTGGAAAAATAACTGAGGAGTGTTTATTGAGCGAATCAATGTTTACTTAACTCCTTTATTTTAGACTTAGGTTTTTTAGTACCATAAGTCTTTTGATCGTTGTAGATTAATCGAGGAGTGTTTATTGAGCGGATCAATGTATACTCGACTCATTATAGTTTAGACTTAGGTTTTCATACCAAAAAGTCTTTAAATCGTTGTAAATAGATCGAGGAGTGTTTATTGAGCGGATCAATGTATACTCGACTCGCTATCATTTAGACTTAGGTTTTCGTACCAAAAGTCTTTTCGTCGTTAAAATTGATCGAGGAGTTTTTATTGAGCGGATCAATGTATACTCGACTCTTTATTATTTAGACTTAGGTTTTTGTACCAAAAAGTCTTTTCGTCGTTAAATTCGATCGAGGAGTTTTTATTGAGCGGATCAATGTATACTCGACTCGTTATGTTTAGACTTAGGTTTTCTTACCAAAAGTCTTTTGTCGTTAAGATTAATCGAGGAGTGTTTATTGAGCGGATCAATGTATACTCGACTTGTTTTGTTTAGACTTAGGTTTTCTTTACCGAAAGTCTTTTCGTCGTTGAATTTGATCGAGGAGTGTTTATTGAGCGGATCAATGTATACTCGACTCGTTATGATTTAGACTTAGGTTTTCTTACCAAAAGTCTTTTTGTCGTTGAATTTGATCGAGGAGTGTTTATTGAGCGGATCAATGTATACTCGACTCGTTATGATTTAGACTTAGGTTTTCTTACCAAAAGTCTTTTTGTCGTTGAATTTGATCGAGGAGTGTTTATTGAGCGGATCAATGTATACTCGACTCGTTATGATTTAGACTTAGGTTTTCTTACCAAAAGTCTTTTTTGTCATAGAAATATAATCGAGGAGTGTTTATTGAGCGGATCAATGTATACTCGACTCGTTTTGTCGGGACTTAGGTTTTTAATACCACAAGTCTGTTGATCGTTGAAAGATAATCAAGGAGTTTTTATTGAGCGGATCAATGTATACTCGACTCGTTTTATTTGAGACTTAGGTTTTCAATACCAGAAGTCTGTAGATCGTTGAAAGATAATCGAGGAGTTTTTATTGAGCGGATCAATGTATACTCGACTCGTTTTATTTGAGACTTAGGTTTTCAATACCAGAAGTCTGTAGATCGTTGAAAGATAATCGAGGAGTTTTTATTGAGCGGATCAATGTATACTCGACTCGTTTTATTTGAGACTTAGGTTTTCAATACCAGAAGTCTGTAGATCGTTGAAAGATAATCGAGGAGTTTTTATTGAGCGGATCAATGTATACTCGACTCGTTTTATTTGAGACTTAGTTTTTCGTACCAAAAGTCTTTTTCTCGTCGTAACTGGATCGAGGAGTGTTTATTGAGCGGATCAATGTATACTCGACTCGTTTGTATTCTGAATTTAATCAATACTTATCGTAGAATTGCAAGGAGTGTTTACCGAATCAAATCGATTTATACTCAATCTTTATTTAATTTTGCTAAAAATCTTTTTTGATAAACGAAGTGTAGGCTAAAGCCATTTATTACAAAGAATAAAACTTATTGAAATAAAACAAAGTAAAACAGCATGATCTATTAAAACTTATTTACCATAGTATTTTCTAAGGTTGACTGCATTCCAGGTTCTTGGTAAGGCTGTTCCATCCATGTGTGCAATTTTATATGAACCTTTCTTTCCAACACCAATGACGATGTAAGGTCCATCCCAATTTTGTTGTAACTTTCCCACATGCTTGGATACTTCTACCTTTTTCAAAACCAAATCCCCTTCTTTGAAGGTCCGAATGCGTACCTTTTGATTGTAAGCCTTTTCCATATTTGATTTAGTGGCTTGCAAACGTACGGCTGCTTTTTCTCTCAGTGCTTCGGTCAAATCAATATCATTTTCTCTCGTTTTTTCGTTTTCCTGGTCATTGTACATTTCAATCCTTGGCGTTGGGATTAATGTTTCAACAGGAATAACGGCTTCTGAGCCATATACTAAACTGAATGGTGTCTCCCCTATTGAAGTTCTGACCGTGGTTCGATTGGCCCAATGTACCCCTGGGAGTTCGTCGAGCCATTTTCCTTTGGCTGCTCCTAATCTTTTTTCCAAAGACTTTATTATTTCTCGATTTGCTACCTCGGTTTGTCCGTTCGCTCTAGGATGCCCGACCGAGGTAAAATTTTGCTGAATTCCTAAGTTCGAACACCATTCAATTACTTGTTTTCCCGCGAATTGGGTTCCATTGTCAGAAATCAAAATTCTCGGGATGCCAAATCGGCACACTATGAATTTCAAAAGAAAGTTAATCACTTGGAACTGAGTTATCCGGGCAAGGGCAATACATTCTATCCATTTGCTGAAGTATTCAACAGCGACCAGGACGTAAGCTTTCTTGGATCTGGCTGCTGGGAATGGTCCTACAATGTCCATGCCCCATTGGTCGAAAGGCCAACATATCGGTATTGGGTGCATGTTTTCAGCCGGTTGATGGCATATATTAGCGTGGACCTGACAATGATGACATTTTTGAACATATTGGATGGCATCGTTGTTGATGGTGGGCCAATAATAACCTGTTCGGAGGCATTTTAAAGCTAATGCCCTTGCTCCGCTGTGATTTCCTGCGTCTCCTTCATGTACCTCTCGAAGGATGTCGGCTGTTTGCGACTCGGAGATGCATTTTAAGAGGATTCCTGATACCGATCTTCGGTAAAGTTTTTCTTCTACCAATGTATATTTTGGAGCCCGATATTTTATTTTCCGAGCTTCATTTTGTTCAAGTGGTAGTTTTCCTTCTCGAAGATAGTCTATCATTGGAGTCATCCAATTTTCTTCAGCTTCTTCGATTTCCATTATTTCGACGGTCTGTGTCTCATCGATATCGATCGCTAGAGCGTTGAAAATTAACCAGTTAATCACCCTTTCGGTTTTTCCGTCATGGGATCCAGTGAACCTGGAAAGTTGATCAGCCCATTTATTTTCCGATCGAGGAATGTTCTGTATACTGAAACTTTCGAACTTTTCAGCCAACTCTTTAACTTTGGCGAGGTATTTTACCATGTTAAACTCCTTAGCCTCATATAGGCCTTCTATTTGTCTTTGTACCAACTCTGAATCGGTCAATACTTTGAGGTTTTTAATGTTGGCTTTTACTGCCATCTTCATCCCTGCGATCAGTGCTTCATATTCCGCTTCGTTGTTTGTTACAACGAAATCCAATGTTATCGCATAATTTATGTCCTCTTGATTTGGTCCGGTGAAGTTGATTCCGGCACCTCCTCCCTCTCGGCACGAAGCGCCGTCGACATGCATTAGCCAAGGCTGGCTTTCTATGATCAAAACATCGTCGTCAGGGCTATTTATTGGTTCGGTCACTTGTGTCGGAGTTTCTAGTAAGAAGTCAGCTAAAACTTGGGCTTTAATTGCAATTCTTGGTTTGTACTCGATTTCGAATTGACCAAGTTCGATCGCCCATTTGATCAGTCTTCCAGAGGCTTCCGGTTTTGCTAGGATTTGCCTCAATGGTTGGTTTGTCAAGACCACTATCTTGTATGTCAGAAAGTAAGGTAGGAGTTTTCGTGCTGCTACTACTAAGGCCAAAGCGAATTTTTCAATTTCCAAATAGTTCTTTTCGGCCCCTTGTAAAAGTTTGCTTAAGTAATAGATAGGCTTTTGTTCTAAACCTTCTATTTTGACCAAGACCGAGCTAACGGCCGCGTCGGAGATCGAGATGTAGATATATAATGGTTCTCCTTCTGTTGGTTTGGCCAACAACGGGGATGTCGTCAGATATTCTTTTAGCTGGTCGAAAGCTCGATCGCATTCTTCTGTCCAAACAAATTTTTTTGCCTTACGAAGGGTTTGGAAGAAAGGCAGACTTCTGTCAGCCGATTTGGATATGAATCTGTTCAATGCTACGATTTTCCCAACTAAGCTTTGTACTTGGGAGATGGTTTTTGGTGGTTTCATTTCAGTTATTGCTCGAATTTTTTCTGGGTTGGCCTCAATTCCTCGTTGATGTACCAAATAGCCCAAGAATTTTCCCGATTTAACACCGAAAGTGCACTTCGCGGGATTTAGCTTCATGCGGTATTTCCTCAATATTTGGAAGCATCGATCAAGATGCCTTATGTGATCGGCTTCGTTCATGCTTTTGACTAGCATGTCATCCACATAAACTTCCATTATTTCCCCGATTAATTCTTTAAACATTAGGTTTACTAACCTTTGGTATGTGGCCCCGGCGTTCCTTAATCCAAATGGCATAACTATGAAGCAATATACTCCTTGCTCGGTTATGAATGCGGTTTTCTCCTGATCTTGTTCATTCATGTATATTTGATAAAAACCTTGGAAAGCATCCATCATGCTGAAAATTGCAAAGCCGGCAGTTGAGTCGACTAACAAATCAATCCTTGGAAGCGGATACGGGTCTCGGGGGCACAATTTATTGAGGTCGGTAAAGTCATTGCACATCCTCCACTTGTTATCTTTCTTATCCCCTTTTGCTACCAGTACAACATTACATAACCATTCCGAGAAGTGTATTTCTCGAATTTGTTTAGCTTTGAGTAGTCTTTCTACTTCTTCTTTGATGATTTTATCTTTCACCGGCCCGTGATTTCTCTTCTTTTGTCTAGCTGGTTTAGCTAAAGGGTCGATTTTCAGCGAATGGTTGATTACTCGTGGGTCAATCCCTTCGATGTCATTCGCGCTCCAAGCGAAGATGTCTACATTATTTCGGAGGAAGTTGATCAACATTATTTCCCCTTCCTTGCTTAATTTTGTACCTATCCTTGTTGTTTTCGATGAGTCCCCCTGTACCAGAATGACGTCCTTATGTTCTGGTGGTTTTAAAGCTAAATCTAGCGGCTCCTTTCCCTTTCTATCTATTCGGTCAGTGTTAGGGATTTCAGCCTCGTCTCCACCAACAGCTTCTTCGAGCTTTCTTTTACTTGGGGTAATTGCTTTAGGAGGGTTTCTCAAAGTTAACGATGTGCTGTAGCAGTCCCATGCCATACAATGATCATTTACTATTTCCCCGATACCTGCGTCGGTGGGAAACTTTATCTTCTGATGATATGTCGAGACAACTGCTCGAAATAGGTTGAGGGCAGGTCGCCCTAGAATTGCTTTGTAGGCGAATGGAGTTTCTACTACTAAAAATTTTACTAGTGTTACTGTTCGATATGGTTTCTTTCCGAGTGAGACACTCAGAGTTATTGTTCCACTGGGAACAATTTCGGATCCTCCGAACCCCACTAATGGTGTGGCTACTTTTTGTAGTGTTAGTCGCCCCAAGTTCATCTGGGCTAAGACCTCTCTAGAAATGATATTGGCAGAGCTTCCGTTATCGATCAGTATTCTTTTGACCTTGTAGTTCGCTATTTCTAGTGACACTACCATCGAGAAATCGGGGTTATCTTCTTTTACGTCCCAAACAATGTTTTTGGGTACTTCTCCCTCGTTAAAACTAATCAGCTGATCGTTTGTCGATTTGTTTTCTAGAGTCCATACTTCTTTTGGGTATTTTAAGCTTCCAATTATGGATCTAGTGGTCCTTCGTCGGGCGTTACGACTATCTCCGCCTGCGGGTCCCCCGGAAATTGTGTGGATTGTACCATTGATCTGATCATTGTTCAATTCCTGTGTAGGACCATGTTCGGGTGTCTTTCGACGGGAACTCCTTCTTTGATTATGATTTCGAGGGCTTCGACTTCTTCCTCTTTTGCGGTTATCTCGCTCCAGATAGCCATCTAGTTTCCCTTGTTCGATTAGTTTTTCAATTTCTTTTTTAAGATGAAAACAATTTTCAGTTCGATGTCCATGTGCCCGATGGTACTTGCAGTATAATTCGTAGTTTCGTGATCCCGGTCTGGGCTGAGCGATTTTCCTCGGTTCAGGGATGCAATTATTTCTCTCTAGTACTTCCAATAATTCTTCTATTGGAACATTTAGCCTTGGGTGTTCTACTTGATTAACCCTTCCTCTGATCGCTAGTTCGGGGTTTCTCGGTCTCTGATAAAGATTAGGCTGTCTATCTTGGTCGGTTTTGTTGTAATCCAACCGCTGAAAAACGTTGCTTTTTCTAAAAGATCGCTCATACTCCATGGGTCTTTGGGCATGAATCCTATCTTGCCGTTTGGCCCCTGAGGTTGTGACTTTGTTCTTGTTTTTATCTTTGAAGGAATTCATCTCTTCTTGGGTCATGTATTTTGACGCCAAGCTCATGATGTCGGTAAATGTCCTTGGTTGCTTTCGACTGAGGGCATTTCCAAACTGCCTATTCTTCGTGAGGTCGAAGAGGATCGAGATTATGTAGTCAATATTGGGGGAATCGATTTTGAGTAATTCGACATTAAATCTTGCCAACCAGTTCCTTAAGGATTCACCTTCTTGTTGATATATGGTCCCTAAGTAGCTCATCGGCAATTTTTGTCTTTTTTGACTGGCGAATTGCTGCGTTAGTTTGTTGCATAATTCTCGAAAACTGAATATGGAGTTGGCTGGTTGTTTGGCGAACCAGTCCAAAGCTAATCCCTCTAGGGTAGTTACCATCAGCTTAGCGGTGAACTCCACCGAGTGAGAATATAAATTCATAATATTGGTGAAACTAAAGATATAGTCATCCGGATCGGTGGTTCCGTCGTATCTGGGTAGTCTACCCGGAACCTGTCCGGTCGACTGTGCTTCTTTTATTTCCCTGCAGAAGGGGGAGCATGCCGCTAGGCTTTCCTGAAGTTCTGTGCTTCGGGCCCACGGGTTTTGAACAGATCGTAGTCGTTGTTCGAGTCGTTCCTGAACCATCCTTTCGATTTCTCTTTCCGAGAATCGCTTTGTTCATGGTCGATCTGGAATCGCATCGTCTATGTCATCCTCGATAGGGATTATTGTACGTTCCTTCGACCCGCTGCGTCCCGGCTGTGGTTTTCTCTGTCCTGGATTCCTTCGGGGATGTTTATCAGAGGGTTTTGAATTTTCCTGCTGCGGACTGTTTAGCGAGTGCCACTCATTCGCCGGGCTGTCAGCTTGTTGAGAAGTTTGCTCGTTTTGCCTTGGCGCTTTTTTAGCAGGATTTGCCCTAGCAGTCCGATTATTTCTTGGAATTTGTTCAAGTACGAGTAATTCCTCTGGGGAGAGTGATTTAACGAGCATAGCAATCTGTCGCCACTTCTCCTGAACCTCTGTCAGGGGAACTGGGATCGTTGGAACCACGTGCTCTTCCGGTATTCCGCCAGTAGGGGTCCTTTGTGATTCCTCCTGATTCTGATGATGCTCATTCTGTGGCCGGTCATCGTTGGATACACGGGCGTTATTGCCGGTATTGCCTTGTAATTCCTCAGACGCGTCCTGTTGATTGGTCGTGTTACTTCTTGCTCCGTTTTGGGCGCTCTTCCTTGGGCGAGCCATATGTCGATCGAATAATTAACCTAGCCCCTCGGTGGGCGCCAACTGATTTAACCGGATTTCGTTGGGTTAATTGTATCAGTGAATATTTGATATTGGGGAGTCTCAATATATGATTTTATAGGGCTCTGTTTTTTAATTCAGGATGGATCGGTCCCTTGGAAGAACTATGCGAAGGAAACAATTAGCAATATAGACAATCAACACAAAAAAGACAGTATGAATATGGCGAATCAGTGATTCTTCTTGTATTATTTGGGATTATGCTGTTATTCAAGCATAAACTCCGTAAAATTGAATGTGTGTAATACAATGATTAACTAGGTATTTATATCATACTAAACCTAGCGTTACAAGGAAACATAATTCTAATGGGACTCGGCCCATTAGTCCTTCTTGAGTCCGGATTGTAGTTTGTTCGCCAAGGTGAGTCGTCTTAAACTGGGTCGATAGAAGATCCCGAACGAGCATATATGGTCGAACCGATCCGATATCTCTTAGTTGATCCGAATATTATAAGGGGTGCAAAATAGCCCCCATCAAATTTCATTTTGGACTTCCTGTGAGGCTTTGGATACTTCTTGCAACATCCCTAAGTTGATTTCCTTCTCTTCTTTACTGACTTGAATGAAGGTTGTAGTTAAGTCTGCTATTTTGTGCTCAGCTGTCTTTAATGCAGTATGAAGGTGATTCACATCACCCTTCACATCTTCAACATTCTTGTTCAAATCTCTTAAGCTGTGCACTAACTGCAAGGAATTGTCTTGAGGAATAGGAATACTGTCAATTTCTCTCTTGATGATCTCTCCTGTTGATCCTTGAACAGTTTCCAGCTGAAGTCTGTTTGACTCTTCCAATTCTGCCTTAAGTTCATTCTTCAGCTCCTCCTTGACCTTTATTAGCTGTTGATTATGCTTCTCTTCCAGTTCCTTCAGTGAATTTTCCATAAGCATCTGAAGTGCTTCCATCAGTGATGAATGTTGATCAGCTGATGAAGCAGAAGCAGCAGCATCAGCTTCCTTCTCATCAGTCGCCTGTTGAACAGGGACTTATTCCATATCCGTCATCTGATGATCTTCAGAAGTCTTAGCTTGCAACTCAATAGCTAAGGACTTATCAGCTTCTTTGTGTTCATTAGTGACATCATCATAAAACAGATTAGTGATGGTGCCATCATCATTGAAGCAGGTTGTCTGACGAATTTGCCTCACAATGATCCAAGGGTTGACAAATGCGTTGTTACCCTCTGGCACTTCACTAAAATCTTTCATTTCCTTGCCAAAAATTACATGTTGAATACTTGGCAGTTGAGGGAGTTCGCTTGAATGCCCTTGCTGATATCTGGACTTTTCTGCCCACTTATTCAGTGCAGTGATAACAGCAATCTTCACAGCCCTTTCTTCAACATTGTCAGTCTTCTTCCTTTTGTCAGGCAAGGTACTCTGTATCAGCTTGGCTTCCTCAAGGGCAAATTCCCTGGCATAGTGATGCATGGCATCCCTAACATAGTGAGGATCCAAGGCTTTTTGGATAGAATCTGTCTTTAGCCACTTTAGTACCCATTCCTCTTCAGCAGCTAAGTCCTTCAGATTCTGAAGTTCAATGATGGACCTGTTCAGCCTATTATCTCTCCATCTAATATATCTAGGCTTCTCTTGAGTGAACATGGTCTTCAGCATTAACTTCTGGTTGTAGTAGGCTAAGGATTTTTCAAACTTTTGGAAAAGCTCTTTGTTGTCATATATGATCTTGAAAGCTTTCTTAACTTCAAACTTTTCTTTTGGTCTTACTTCCCCAGCAGGCATTTTCACTTTTGGTTGGTTTTCTCCTCCTTTAGCCTCATTAATCTTGATGCCACCTTCATGGACAGGTCCATAGGCATCCACTTTGCTCATTTCCAGAACCATGGCCATTTCAGCATCCTTAGCAGCTTTCCTCTCTGCCTCAGACATTTTTCTTCTGGCCTCATCCTTTGCTTCTTAAGTTTTGCTCAGCTCAAGTGCCTTCTTCTCCTCAGCTTCATCTTGCTTCCTCTGTTCAGCTTCCTCCCTTGCTTTCTTGTCAGCCTTGGAAATTTTCTTTTTCCTCAGCACTATTTTCCTTTTGCCTTTATCAATTGGAGCAGGAGCTGGACCAGCAGATGATATGGGAGCAGCAGCTATAGGATGAATGATTTGGACATCTGGATCTTCTTGAGACTTTGAAGTCTCAACTGATTGAGTAACTAGACTTGGCTGTTGCTCATCAGCTTTGTCAGTTGCATCAGTCTTAACTGTTGCGATATTCTCGACTGTTGTAGCTGACTCAACAGTTTCAGCGGCCTTTTCAGCATTTTCTGGGCCTTCTCTAGCTACATTTTCTAAGTCCGTTGGTTTTTCTATGAAAGTTATCTGCTTTCTAGCAGTCTTCTTGGTTCTTCCTTCACGGTAAGTAGAAGTAGCTGTATCTCTCTGTTGGCTTCTTGTTCTTTGAGAGATACCTTCAGCAGGCCTCTCTGCTGATGGAGTTCTTGATGGTGATGCAGGGGATCCAGACCTTACATCAGCAGTTATATTTTCAATGATTTTAGTGGCTTCAGCAGCAGAAGTCACTTTCTCCATCTGCTTGGTTTCTTTCTTTTTAGGCTCATCAGCAGCCTTCCTCTTTTTAGTCTCAACAGCTAAGCTGGCTGTTTTGACTAACCTCCGTTGCCTTTTGGCAGGAACCTCCTTTGGTCCCTCATCATCAGCTTCCTCAGGCTCATCAGCCTTTCTCTTTTGAACTGGCAGATATTTGTTCATGGCTTTGGACTTGTGAATTTCCTTGCCATTCGTCATAGTGCATCCCAGATGGGATAACAGGTAGCTGAGAGTAATTCGGTGGTTGGAGTGAGGTTCTTTTCCTTTCTTTACCTCAAAGAATTCAGCAAAGATGTACCAGATAATCATGGACCAGTTGACTTCCAATCCATAATGTTGGTCCCAAGTGGTCAGAAGAGGTTTAGAGGGGGGGGTGAATAAACCTCTTTAAAATTTTCTTTCAAATTTAACTTTAAAACTTTACTCCAACTGAACAGTCTAAGCTGATCAGATTAGTAAGTGACAATTCTGTTCGCGAACAAATCTTTGAACAGTCTTGTTGACCACTCGTCTGATAGTTACTTAGCTGATTTTGCAGAAATCAGTTTTAATACTTAGAGTACTTGCAGCGGATTTTCAAAGTGTTTTTCACAAGTATTCTTAGCAGTTTGAAAAATGTTTCCCCAGTTTTATAAACTCCTTTTTGTTCTTTTTCAAACAGTTAACTTAATGTGTTTTTATGCAAACAGAAGATATGCAGTTTTGAAACAATGTAAAAACACAAGTAATTTTTATAGTGGTTATATGGATTTAAATATCCTTTAGTCCACTCTTCCAAGTCACTCAGATCTTGGGTTATACTATAATCACAAAGTTTACAGTATACTCTGCTTGCGTCGAACAACAAATGAAACGACCACAAGTTCGCAATAGGAGATCACACAGAAAACCTATCCTCTGAAGTTTGATCACTCACAAAGATGGATCACAACTCCGCACAACACTCTTGTTTACAAAATCACTCAGAAGATGTATTTTTCTTGATTCTTCAACTCTGCTTTCGTCAACAAATGACTCAGCTGATGAGTGAGCTGTTCTTGAGACTTAAAGAATTTTGCTTCGGAAATTTCTCTCAGAAAGTGTGTTGCTTGTTCCTTCTTCGTCTCTTGCAGCTATTTATACTTGAGGATTGAAAAATGTCCGTTGAAGAGAGACAGGATTCAAATTCCTCGAGTACTGGTCCTTAAAATCCGCGAACGGCTCTTTTGCAGTCTGTCCGTACTGTAAACAGTACTATTCTGCAGGCAGCATTAAATGCACTCGGCTGATGCGAAGCTTTTCTTCAATCATTTGTCTTAAATATCCTCGTACTTCAGCATTTATTACACCAAGGGGCATTTATTACCGTTGGGAACACTTCATGATCTTCTTCACTTGGCTGACGAAAGTATAAGTCTGATGACGAACTTGGCTGATCTCAAACTTGAACAAATCTGATTTGAGTCGGCTGATCTTCACTAGTCTGATAACTTCTCTTCAGCAGATCAGAAGTCTTGGACCTTGAAACTTTGACTCTTCTGATGTCTTCATTACTTAGTCAAAATTCTTTGATAAGCTTATCAGCTAAGTCACTCCATACTTAGCCAATTTTACGAAGTTTTGGAATGCATCAAAACCTCCCTTATCAAACTTTCTTCAGTGCCTTCATCTTCATCTTCATCCAACAATTTCCCCCTTTTTGATGATGACAAAACTTCAGCTTAGTACCTGTTGAATACCTAAACTAAAGATTGTAATCCTCAAAATTTTCTGAGATAGAAAAAGTTTATTGGATTGAACTTGAACATTTTATTGATATAGAAAGTGAATTACATGTACAAATTCATCAGATGAGATTTCTGAAAAAGTAAACTGATTACAATTGATTTTTCAATTTCTAACTATCAGCTTCTTCATCAGATTCGAGCACTTCTTCATATTCATATGATGATTCTTCATCATCATCTTCTTCATCAACTTCTTCTTCCAGGGTTGCTTTGGCAGCTTCCATCTTCTCTTTAAGTTCTTGTTCTTGAAGAGCTTTCAGAGCTTCCATAGCTTTTCTGGCAGAATCTGTATTTTTGTACTTGGTGTCTTCTTTTTCAATCTTATCTTCTTCTTCCACCTTTCCAAGTACTTCAGCCTTGTCAGTAGTGTCTTCAGTTTCCTTGGCTTTAATAGTTGCATCAGTTTCTTCCAAAGTTGTTTCTTCAGCAGCAGACTCCTTTGCTGGTTCATCAGTAATGGTCTCTTTAGCTGGTTCTTCAGCAGCAGGTTCCATAGCTGATTCTTCAGCAGCAAACTCCTTTGCTGGTTCTTCCCTTTTATCTTCCCCCTTTTTGTCATCATCAACTCTGATGACAGTAGAAGGTTCAACAGCAGGGTTGAGGGCAACTGTTGGAATCCTTACTTCAGCACATAAAGCTTTTAGATTCTGATTAACAACGTCATGACTAGCTGTCAGATGATGAAGGTCAGTGCTGATGACATCAGTCTTATCATTAAAGTAGTCAATGTTTAGGTTGATAGTTGCAATTTCATTTTGAACTTCCTGTGCAGCCTTTGCTACTTCTTGCAACATCCCCAGATTTATTTCCTTCTCTTCATGACTGACTTTAATGAAAGTTGCAGTTAAATCAGCAATCTTGTGCTCAGCTGATTTCAAGGCAGTGTGAAGATGATTTACATCACCCTTCACATCTTCAACGTTACGGTTCAGCTCTCTTAAGCTATTCACTAACTCTAGTGAATGATCTTGAGGAATAGGAATCTGATCAATAGCTAACTTGATAGAACTGCTGGTTAGAAGATGCGTTCTTTCCACTTGATGAGTGTGAGATTCAATCAATTCTGTCTTCATCTTCTGTAACTGCAGACTATTCCTCTCTTCCATATCTTTTATTTGATTTTCAATAAGTAACTGGAAGGCTTCCATCAGTGATGAGTGTTCATCACCTGATGAAGTAGAGGCATCAGCTTCTTCCTCTTTAGTCTCCTGATGAACAGGGACATCTTGCAAATCCGTCATCTGATGATCTTCAGAAGTCTTAGATGGCTCTTCAATAGCCAAAGGCTTGTCAGCAGACTTGTGCTTGTCAGCAGACTTGTGCTCATCAGTGACATCATCGTAGAACAGATTTGTAATGGTTCCATCATCATTAAAGCATGTAGTCTGTCTAATCTGTCTTACAATGATCCAAGGGTTGACAGGAGCATTGTTACCCTTAGGGACTTCATGGTACGGTTGTACTTCCTTGCCAAAAATGATTTGTTGAATACTTGGCAGCAGTGGCAAGTCACTTGAACATCCTTGCTGATACTTTGACTTTTTAACCCATCTCTTCAGAGCAGTCACAACAGCAAACTTAATTGCTCTCTCTTCAGCATCTTCAGATTTCTTTTTCTTTTCAGGCAAGGTGTTTTTAATCTTCTTGGCCTCCTCCAATGCAAAGCTTTTTGCATAGTTATGCATGACTTCTCTTACATAACTGGGATCAAGGGCCTTTTGGATGGAGTTTGTCTTCAGCCAAGTCAGAACCCAGTGTTCTTCATCAGCTAACTCCTTCATGTTTTGAAGTTCAGTTGTTGAGCTATTCAGCCTGATATCTCTCCACTTGATATATCTTGGTTTCTCCTGGGTGAACATAGTCCTCAACATAATCTTCTGATCATAGTATGCTAGAGACTTCTCAAACTTCTTGAAAAGCTCCTTATCAGCATATACTATCTCAAAAGCTTTCCTGACTTCAAACTTGTCTTTGGACTTGGTTTTGGGAGCAGGCAGTAGTATCTTCTTTTTGTCTTCTTCAGTCTGCCCTTCACCAATCTTGATGCCACCTCCATGGACAGGTCCATAGGCATCAACCTTGCTTTGTTCAATCACCATGGCCAATTCAGCATCTTCAGCAGCTTTTCTCTCTGCTGCAGACATTCTTCTTCTGGCCTCATCCTTTGCTTGTTGAGCTTTGCTCAATTCAAGAGCCTTCTTCTCTTCAAGCTCATCTTGCTTCCTCTGTTCAGCCTCCTCTCTTGCCTTCTTATCAGCTTTGGAGATTTTCTTTCTCCTTAGCACAATTTTTCTTTTGCCTTTATCAGCAGGGGCTGGTCCAGCAGATGATATAGGAGCAGCAGCAATGGGATGGATGATTTGAACATCTGGATCTTCTTGAGGTTGAGTAACCTCAGCTGTTGGTGCTTTCTGAGTAGTCTGTTGCTCATCAGCTTTGTCAACAGTGGAAGCTTCAGCAGCTTCAACTGGTCTTTCAGCAGACTCCGGACTTGATCTTACTAAGTCCACCAACTCAGTATCCTTCTCCAAAAATGTCATCTTCTTTCTAGCTGACCTCTTTGTCAGACCTTGAACAACTCTTGAAGTAGCAGTATCCTTCTGCTGACTTCTTGTTCTCTTAGAGACATTCTCAGCAGGCCTCTCTGCTGATGGAGTTCTTGATGGTGATGCAGGGGATCCAGTCCTTACATCAGCCATTATGTTCTCAACAATTTTAGTGGCTTCAGCAGAAGTCACTCTCTCCAACTGCTTTGTTTCTTTCTTCTTGGGCTCATCAGTAGCCCTCTTCCTTGTAGTCTCAACAGCCAGACTTGCTGTTTTGACTAACCTCTTTTGCCTCTTGGCAGGAACCTCCTTTGGTTCCTCAACTTCTTCTCCTTCAGGCTCATCAGCCTTCCTCTTCTGAACAGGTAGGTACTTGTTCATTGCTTTGGACTTGTGAATTTCTTTGCCATTTGACATGACACAGCCCATCTTTGATAAGAGGTAACTTAAAGTGATTCTGTGGTTGGTGTAAGGGCCTTTTCCCTTCTTCACTTCCAGAAAATCAGCAAGTATATACCAAATTATGATGGACCAGTTTACCTCTATTCCATAGTATACGGCAGCCATGATGCTGAAACGCTTCATTGTGACAGCATCTAGAGAAAAAGTACAATTTTCAATCAGCTTAGACACCATATCAGCCATCCGCTGATATTCATCCTTAAGCTGTTTCTTTCTGATGTTGCCAGACAACATCTCTCCTTCCTTGGCGCAGATCGCCCAAAACTGTTGGTGCTTCTCTTCAGTCAGCACGATAACTTCGTGTCTTCCAGACTTAGGCAAACCAAACTGTTCATGAAGAACTTGTGGAGTGATGACAACAGATTTGTCACCCACTTTTGCTTTGATTTCTAGTTTGTGATAGTCAGCCTTTGCCGTTGAGTAATACTCCATAACCTGGTCAGTCCAGATTATTCCCTCGTTGTACTCCATGAAATTTATCAACTGTGCCGATTTGAATTTCTCCAACAATTCTTTCATCAAACTTGTACCAGATTGATAATAGGCTTCATAGTCTAAGAACATACCTTCAGCAGCCATTTTAATCTGTTGAGAGTTAGTGAAAAGGAAAGGATTTTTGCAGAAAACTTGTTTAAAATTTTCTCACAAGTACTTTTGAAAGTTTTAGGGTTCGTAAAGAGCTACTCGACTGATCAGATGAGGATTTATAGAGTTGGGGTTTTTCGGTTTCCGTGATATCTGCCAACCGTTAGATCCGTTTTTCTGTCAGTGCTGATCGTGCGGCGTCAGTTACGACCTTTCGAATTCAAAAGATATTTTAATGAGGAGCGGGAAAATGTACCGCCCGACAGTTTACTTGTAAAGGCGTGTTTTGGATAAAACGTTTTTAAATAGTTCGCTTTTACTTAAGTAATCAGATGAGTATAAAAACACTTATCTGATGGACTATTGTCCTGATGACAATGCTGTTATCAGAGAATGCCAATAGCTGATAACCTTCCTCAGCTGTTTGTCAATCCAGCTAGATAAAATAACTTCAATCTTCGATAGTTGAGTCTTCTGATGAAAACATAACTTCAACTAACTGTCATTAACAAATTTCATCTTTAATTCAGAAGTACCGCTAGTCTTACACGTTCCCCCTGAGTTTAAGAATTCATAAGTTAACTAGTCTGTTGAAAGTTAATCCTTGAAGATAATGACGAATTACTAAGCTGTTGAACTTCAGTCTTCTGATGAGTTCCCCCTCAGCTTATGCTTCCAAATTAAGTAGTCCTAGCTCAGCTCTTAAGGTTGAAAACCTTACTTCACTTAAAGGTTTGGTGAAAATGTCAGCAATCTGATTATCAGTATGAACATACTCAATCATTACATTGCCTTTTTCAACATGATCTCTAATGAAATGATGCTTGATCTCAATATGCTTAGTCCTTGAATGACTTGTAGTGTTCTGAGTAAGAGAGATTGCACTTGTATTGTCACAGTAGATTGGAATTCCACTGATCTTGATATTGTAGTCTTCTAGTTGATGCTTCAACCAAAGTATCTGTGCACAACAAGCTCCAGCAGCTATATATTCAGCTTCAGCAGTAGATATAGAAACTGAGGTTTGCTTCTTACTCATCCATGAGATCAGACGACTGCCTAAGAACTGACAGGCACCTGTTGTGCTCTTTCTGTCAATCTTGCAGCCAGCAAGGTCTGAATCTGAATAACCAATGAGTTCAAATCCAGATTCTCTAGGATACCACAATCCCAATTCTTGAGTGCCTTTAACATACTTCAATATTCTCTTGGCAGCTAAGAGATGAGATTCTTTGGGGTTTGATTGAAATCTTGCACAGACTCCAACTGAGTACATTATGTCAGGTCTGCTTGCTGTTAGATACAACAATGAACCAATAATGCCTCTATATTTGGTTATGTCCACTGATTTGCCATCTTCATCTTTATCCAAACGAAGACTTGTAGACATAGGAATGGTAGCTGTTGAGCTAGTTTCCATACCAAATTTCTTAAACAGATCTCTTGTGTACTTTGCTTGGCTGATGAATATTCCATCAGGCAACTGTCTAACTTGCAATCCAAGAAAGTAATTAAGTTCACCCATCATGCTCATTTCAAACTTATTCTGCATCAGCTTGGAGAACTTATCACACATCTGTTGGTTAGTTGAACCAAAAATAATATCGTCCACATATATTTGCACAAGTAATATATGATTTTCCCATTCAATAGTGAACAAGGTTTTATCTACCTTACCTTTACGAAATCCTTTAATTAAAAGAAAATCAGATAGGGTATCATACCATGCTCTTGGAGCTTGTTTTAGTCCATAAAGGGCTTTCTTCAGACGATAAACTTTGTCCTCTTCTTGATAGACTTCAAATCCTGGAGGTTGTTCAACATATACTTCTTCTTGCAATTCTCCATTGAGAAAAGCAGACTTCACATCCATCTGATAGACAGTGAAGTTCTTGTAAGCAGCATAGGCAAGAAACAGTCTGATTGCTTCAAGTCTTGCTACTGGTGCAAAAGTTTCATCAAAGTCAATTCCTTCTTCTTGACAATAACCCTTGGCCACTAGTCTTGCTTTGTTTCTGGTGACAACACCATCTTCATTCATCTTATTTCTGAATACCCACTTAGTGCCAATTACTCTTTGATGACTTGGTCTAGGAACTAAGTACCAGACTTCATTCCTTTCAAATTGATTCAACTCTTCTTGCATAGCTTCTATCCAGAAGGAGTCATTTAGAGCTTCTTCAATTTGTTTAGGCTCTATTTGAGATAGAAATGTGACAAACATAGCATCTTGTGCAGCAGCTCTTCTTGTCTTCACTCTATCTAAAGGATCACCAATAACTAGTTCAGGTGGGTGATTCTTGAGCCATCTGAGATCAGGTTGCAAATCAGGATGTTGTCCTCTGTTATGATCTTGCAACACTACTGTTGGAGTTCCAGTAGTAGTCTGTTGAACACGTGTCGTCTGTTGAACAGTCTCTGGTCTGTCAGCTGTTAGCAACTCGTCTGTTAGACAATCAGCACTGTGATTATGAACAGCACTTGAATTTGCAGCTGAACTTAGATTAGGTAGTATGATGGGAACATATTCTTCATTTCTTCCAACGTCCAACTTCTGTAAATCAGCAGACAGATCTTGATTTACACTTTGATTCTTTTCAGAAGATTGACTTGGCTCATCAAATACTACATGGATAGATTCTTCTATTAGTAATGTTCTTTTGTTAAAAACTCTATAAGCCTTACTAACAGATGAGTATCCTACAAAGACAGCTTCATCAGCCTTTTCTGCAAATGCAGTAAGGTGATTTTTCCCATTATTCAATACAAAACATTTACAACCAAAAATCTTAAAGTAATGAATGTTTGGCTTTCTGTTGTTCCAAACTTCATATGGAGTCTTGTTCTGATTTTTGTTGATCATACATCTGTTCTGGGTAAAACATGCTGTATTTGTTGCTTCTGCCCAAAATCTTTGTGGCAGCTTAGCTTCAGCTATCATGGTTCTGACAGCTTCTTTCAGTGTTCTGTTTCTCCTTTCAGCAACACCATTCTGTTGAGGGGTTCTGGCAGCAGAATACTCATGATGTATTCCTTTGATATTACAATACTCTTCAACAGTAGAGTTTGTAAACTCTGTCCCTCTATCTGATCTGATCTTCAATATCTTGATACTCTTCTCATTCTGGATCAGTTCCATCAGATTTGTGAGATGTTCCTTGGTTTCACTTTTCTTCTTCATGAAAATCACCCAAGTATATCTTGAATAATCATCCACAACAGCTAGGCAGTATTTCTTTCCACCATTGCTGACTGGATCAATGGGTCCAAATAAGTCCATATGCAACAGCTCCAATATTCTTCCAGAAGATTGGTGCTTCTTTTCTTTGAATGATGACTTGATTTGTTTACCCTTCTGACAGGCGTCACAGAGCTTGTCTTTGCTCATGACTGCTTTTGGAATCCCTTCTACCAAGTCATTCTTGATTAATCTGTTTATGGTCTTGAAGTTTAAGTGATTCATCCTCTTGTGCCATAGCCAACTGACTTCACTTGGTGCAGATGCCACCAAACAAATACTTGAATTCTTGTCAGCAGAATTCCAGTCAACTATGTAGATATTTCCTTGTCGTCTTCCAGATAAAATTACCTTCTTTGTACCAATCTGTTCAACGTAACACTTATCTGTTGAGAAGATGACTGAATATCCCTTGTCACAAAATTGACTTATGCTCAGCAGATTATACTTTAGGCCTTTAACATAGGAGACGTCAGATATCTCTATGTTTCCCTTGATTAATCTTCCTTTAGCTTTAATCTTGCCTTCTTTGCTGTCTCCAAAAGTGACTTTTGGACCATCCACAGCAACTGCATCAGTCAACTCATGTATGTTTCCACACATGTGCCTTGAACATCCACTGTCCAAGTACCAAATCTTCTCTACTTTACTCCTACTCCTAATCCTAACCTACAAAACAAAAAATAAAATTGTTTTAGGTACCCTTATTGAGAGGGTCCTGAAGGATTAGTTCCACCCTTGACAACCCAAGATGTTGAAGTCTTAGGCTTCTTAGGTTTCTGAGTTTTAGGAGCATGAACAGTTTCATTTTTATCATAGTTATCAGATAAGTCATGTTGATGATCAGTATGATATGAATAATGTTCATAAGCAGGGTAAGGTGCATGATATGCAGGATATGCATGCATTGGATGAGCAGGGTAAGGTGCATAGTAACTAGGAAATTGAGGTGCATGATACATAGGATGATATGCAGCAGGTTGCACATAATATGACTCATTTCCATACCAAGCATTTTGATTTTTCTTATTCTTATGCTTCTTTGGTTTACTAGATGCTTGCTCATTTGATTTTGACTTAGTTTTACCAACAGATTGATTCAATTTAGCTTTATCAGCAGACTTCTTAGGACTCTGCTGTTTGGTCTTACTAGTCTGATTTCCTACACTAGGCTCTTTGCTCTTTTTAGCCTTAGGAGATTTCTTCTCCTTTACCACTTTCTCAGTTGAGGTAGGTCTAGAGGTTTGAACATACAGAATGACCTTACTATTGTCAGCTGATACAAATTTTTCAGTATGGTTCAACTCTAATTTTTCCTTTTCTAAAGGTGTCTCCTGTTTACTAGATGTATGCATGGATGCAACAGTAGACTTATCATGAGACTCAATGATTTTCTCAAGTTCCATGATTTTTCCTTTATAAACCTCACATTCAGCTTTCAGAGATTCATGCTCTTGCTCAAGCTGTTTATATTCAGCTGATTCTTTTGGCTTTTCAGCTAAAAGTTTCAGTGAACTATTTTGCTCTTTTAGCAAGTTCATCTCTTCCTTAAGCTTAACAAACTCTCCAGCAATAGTAGTATTATTCAACATCATTTGCTCTAGAGAATTAAACAGTTCATTTTCTTGAGGAGTTACCTCATCCTCAGAGTCATCAGATTCCTTTGCCATCAGGCACAGGAGAGCAGGTTTTTCTTCATCAGACGATTCTTCATCAGACGAGTCTGGGTCTGAATCAGATGAGTAGACAGCAGCTGGCTTTTCTGCTTCAGCCATCATTGCCTTGGCTCTCTGATGCTTTCTTTCTTTTCTCATTTTCTTCTCTTCCTCAGTGTACTTCTCTGCTTTTGGATATGGGCAGTCTCTTATGAAGTGTCCCAATTTCCTGCAGTTGTAACACATCAGTTTTGATTTATAATCTTCTTTATCCTGAGAAGAAAAATTAGGTTTAGAAGTAGAAGCAGCATGATTGTATTTGTTTTTCATCTTTCTCTTATAGAACTTCTTGAAGTTGTTCATCAATAATGCTACATCTCCAGCAGTGTACTCCTTTTTGTTGAGTAGAGTGGCTTCATCAGATGAGTCCACTTCTTTGCTTTTCTGTGCTGGTCTTCTGGTATTTTCAGCAGCAACAAGTGCAGCTGTGGGTCCTGAAGTTGAGGTTTCTTCAATTCCCATCCTTGGCAGTTTATACTCATAAGCCTTGA
Source organism: Penstemon eatonii (assembly GCA_038501285.1). Lineage (NCBI taxonomy): Eukaryota > Viridiplantae > Streptophyta > Magnoliopsida > Lamiales > Plantaginaceae > Penstemon > Penstemon eatonii. The sequence goes on along the minus strand of CM076710.1, from coordinate 31,332,492 downwards.
GTGCGGAGAACAGCTCTGTTAGAGAAATCTTGCCCAGATCTCTTGATTCTTCCATTGCTGTCACCTTCATGTTGAACTTGGGAGGTAGAGCCTTCAGTACTCTGACAGAAATCTCTTTGTCAGTGAAAGTCTTTCCCAGCTTCAAAACTTCATTCAGAGTTCTGGTGAATCTGATGTCCATCTGATCAATGGTTTCTCCAGACTTCATCTTGAAGTTGTCCAGCTTCTCCAAGGCAACACTGAGCTGATGCTCTTTAATAGCATCATTGCCTTCACTCATGTCACGAACCTTATCCCACATCTCCTTTGCAGTTTTGCAATGCTTGACTTTGTCAAACCGATCATTATCCAGGGCTTTGGTCATGATGAATCTTCCGACTTTGTCCAGGTTGAACAGCTTTATTTCTTCTGCTGTCATTTCTGTTAAGTCTTTTTCCACCACTATTTGAGCTTCATCTACGATGATGGTCTTGGTGAATTTGAATGGACCTTTAATGATACATGTATGCATGTTGTCATTATAGGCAGCAAGGAAAATCTCCATTCTGATTTTCCAGTCCTCAAAAGACATACCAGCAATGTGGGGAACATGGCTGATACAATCCATTTTTCAAAAAGTTTTTGTTTTTCAAAAAGATGCTCTTTTGAAAAGCTTTTGAAAACCTTTGAAAAACACTCGGATCAAGCTCGTTGATCAGGCAGCTGATTCTAATGAACCACCCGCTCTGATACCACTTGTTGGTCCCAAGTGGTCAGAAGAGGTTTAGAGGGGGGGGGTGAATAAACCTCTTTAAAATTTTCTTTCAAATTTAACTTTAAAACTTTACTCCAACTGAACAGTCTAAGCTGATCAGATTAGTAAGTGACAATTCTGTTCGCGAACAAATCTTTGAACAGTCTTGTTGACCACTCGTCTGATAGTTACTTAGCTGATTTTGCAGAAATCAGTTTTAATACTTAGAGTACTTGCAGCGGATTTTCAAAGTGTTTTTCACAAGTATTCTTAGCAGTTTGAAAAATGTTTCCCCAGTTTTATAAACTCCTTTTTGTTCTTTTTCAAACAGTTAACTTAATGTGTTTTTATGCAAACAGAAGATATGCAGTTTTGAAACAATGTAAAAACACAAGTAATTTTTATAGTGGTTATATGGATTTAAATATCCTTTAGTCCACTCTTCCAAGTCACTCAGATCTTGGGTTATACTATAATCACAAAGTTTACAGTATACTCTGCTTGCGTCGAACAACAAATGAAACGACCACAAGTTCGCAATAGGAGATCACACAGAAAACCTATCCTCTGAAGTTTGATCACTCACAAAGATGGATCACAACTCCGCACAACACTCTTGTTTACAAAATCACTCAGAAGATGTATTTTTCTTGATTCTTCAACTCTGCTTTCGTCAACAAATGACTCAGCTGATGAGTGAGCTGTTCTTGAGACTTAAAGAATTTTGCTTCGGAAATTTCTCTCAGAAAGTGTGTTGCTTGTTCCTTCTTCGTCTCTTGCAGCTATTTATACTTGAGGATTGAAAAATGTCCGTTGAAGAGAGACAGGATTCAAATTCCTCGAGTACTGGTCCTTAAAATCCGCGAACGGCTCTTTTGCAGTCTGTCCGTACTGTAAACAGTACTATTCTGCAGGCAGCATTAAATGCAGCATTAAATGCACTCGGCTGATGCGAAGCTTTTCTTCAATCATTTGTCTTAAATATCCTCGTACTTCAGCATTTATTACACCAAGGGGCATTTATTACCGTTGGGAACACTTCATGATCTTCTTCACTTGGCTGACGAAAGTATAAGTCTGATGACGAACTTGGCTGATCTCAAACTTGAACAAATCTGATTTGAGTCGGCTGATCTTCACTAGTCTGATAACTTCTCTTCAGCAGATCAGAAGTCTTGGACCTTGAAACTTTGACTCTTCTGATGTCTTCATTACTTAGTCAAAATTCTTTGATAAGCTTATCAGCTAAGTCACTCCATACTTAGCCAATTTTACGAAGTTTTGGAATGCATCAAAACCTCCCTTATCAAACTTTCTTCAGTGCCTTCATCTTCATCTTCATCCAACACATAATAAATAGCAGCCATAATGCTGTACCTCTTCATAGTAACAGCATCAAGGGAAAAGGTGCAGTTTTCCATCAGCTTTGACACCATATCAGCCATCCGCTGATACTCGTCCTTCAGCTGTCTCTTCCTGATATTCCCAGACAGTATCTCTCCTTCCTTGGCGCAGATCGCCCAAAACTCTTGGTGTTTTGCTTCAGTCATCACAGTGACATCATGACGTCCACTGTTACGAAGCCCAAACTGTTCGTGAAGAACGGTAGGAGTGATGACAACAGATTTGTCACCTACTGTAGCAGTAATCTCCAGCTTGTCGAAATCAACAGTCGCCGTCTTGTAGTATTCCATAACCTGGTCAGTCCAGATTATTCCTTCATTGTATTCCATGAAGTTCACCAAAGTTGCAGATTTGAACTTCTCCAGAAGTTCCTTCATCAGTTTTGTGCCAGATTGGTAATAGGAATCATACACAAGGTACATACCTTCAGCAGCCATTGCGGATCTGTAGAGATTAGAGAGAAAAACGAAGAGATTTTTGCAGGAAAATTGCTCAAATTTCTCACAAGTACTTTTGAAAATCTGGTGTGCGTAAAGAACTACACGACTGATCAGATTGGGATTTATAGAGTTGGGGTATGTCGGTTTTCGTGATATCCGCCAACCGTTAGATCCATTTTTCTGTCAGTGCTGATCGTGCGGCGTCAGTTACGACTTTTCAAATTCAAAAGATATTTAATGAGGAGCGGGAATATGTACCGCCCGTCAGTTACTTATAAAAGCGTATTTTTGAATAAAACGTTTTAAATAGTTCCACTTTTATTTCAGTAATCAGATGAGTAAAATAAATACTTATCTGATGGACTACTGTCCTGATGACATAGTTGTTATCAGAGAATGCCAATAGCTGATAACCTTCCTCAACTGTTTGTCAATCCAGCCAGATAATATAAATTTATTCTTTGATAGTTGAGTCTTCTGATGAAAACATAACTTCAACTAACTGACATTAACAAATTTCATCTTTAATTCAGAAGTACCGCTAGTCTTACACGTTCCCCCTGAGTTTAAGAATTCATAAGTTAACTAGTCTGTTGAGAGTTAATCCTTGAATAGAATAACGGATAACTAAGCTGTTGAACTTCAGTCTTCTGATAAGTTCCCCCTCAGCTTATGCATCCAAATTAAGTAATCCCAGTTCAGCTCTTAGAGTTGAAAACCTTACTTCACTTAAAGGTTTAGTGAAAATATCAGCAATCTGATTGTCAGTATGAACATACTCAAACACAACATTGCCTTTTTCCACATGATCTCTAATGAAGTGATGCTTGATCTCAATATGCTTAGTCCTTGAATGACTTGTAGTGTTCTGAGTAAGAGAGATTGCACTTGTATTGTCACAGTAGATTGGAATTCCACTGATTTTGATATTGTAGTCTTCTAGTTGATGCTCCAACCATAGTATCTGTGCACAGCAAGCTCCAGCAGCTATATATTCAGCTTCAGCAGTAGATATGGATACTGAAGTCTGTTTCTTACTCATCCATGAGATCAGACGACTACCTAAGAATTAACAGGCACCAATTGTGCTTTTTCTGTCAATCTTGCAGCCAGCAAGGTCTGAATCTGAATAACCAATAAGCTCAAATCCAGATTCTCTAGGATACCACAATCCCAATTCTTGAGTGCCTTTAACATATTTCAATATCCTCTTGGCAGCTAAGAGATGAGATTCCTTGGGATTTGATTGAAATCTTGCACAAACCCCTACTGAGTACATTATGTCAGGTCTGCTTGCTGTTAGATATAACAGTGACCCTATAATGCCTCTGTATTTGGTTATGTCTACTGATTTTCCATCTTCATCTTTATCCAAACGAAGACTTGTAGACATTGGAATATTAGCAGTAGAGCTAGTTTCCATACCAAACTTTTTAAACAGATCTCTTGTGTATTTAGCTTGATTTATAAAGATTCCATCAGGCAGCTGTTTAACTTGTAAACCAAGAAAATAATTAAGTTCTCCCATCATGCTCATTTCAAACTTATTCTGCATCAGCTTAGAGAACTTGTCACACATCTGTTGGTTAGTTGAACCAAAAATAATATCGTCTACATATATTTGCACAATCAATATATGATTTTCCCATTCAATAGTGAACAAGGTTTTATCTACCTTACCTTTATGAAATCCTTTAATCAAAAGAAAATCAGATAGGGTATCATACCATGCTCTTGGAGCCTGTTTCAGTCCATAGAGGGCTTTCTTCAGACGATATACCTTATCCTCTTCTTGATAAACTTCAAATCCTGGAGGTTGTTCAACATATACTTCTTCTTGCAGTTCTCCATTGAGAAAGGCAGACTTCACATCCATCTGATAGACAGTGAAGTTTTTGTAAGCAGCATAGGCTAGAAACAGTCTGATTGCTTCAAGTCTTGCTACTGGTGCAAAAGTTTCATCAAAGTCAATTCCTTCTTCTTGACAATATCCCTTGGCCACTAATCTTGCTTTGTTTCTGGTTACAGTACTATCTTCATTCATCTTATTTCTGAATACCCATTTAGTGCCAATGACTCTTTGATGACTTGTTCTAGGAACTAAGTACCAGACTTCATTCCTTTCAAATTGATTCAACTCTTCTTGCATAGGTTCTATCCAGAAGGAATCACTGAGAGCTTCTTCAATTTGCTTAGGCTCTATTTGAGATAGGAAAGTGACAAACATGGCATCTTGTGCAGCAGCCCTTCTTGTTTTCACTCTATCCAAAGGATCACCAATCACTAACTCAGGTGGGTGATTCTTGAGCCATCTGAGATCAGGTTGCAGGTCTGAATGTTTTCCTCTGTTATGATCTTGCAACACTACTGTTGGAGTTCCAGTAGTAGTCTGTTGAACATTTGTCGTCTGTTGAACAGTCTCTGGTCTATCAGCTGTTTGCAACTCGTCTGTTAGACAATCAGCACTGTGATTTTGAACAGCACTTGAGTTATCAGCTAGGTTGAGATCAGGTAGTATGATGGGAACATATTCTTCATTCCTTCCAATATTCATCTTCTGTAAATCGGTAGATAGATCTTGATTAACATTTTTATTCTTTTCAGAAGATTGACTTGGCTCATCAAATACTACAAGAATGGATTCTTCTACTAGTAATGTTCTTTTATTAAAAACTCTATAAGCCTTACTAACAGTAGAGTATCCTACAAAAACAGCTTCATCAGCCTTTTCTGCAAAAGCAGTAAGGTGATTTTTCCCATTATTCAATACAAAGCATTTACAACCAAAAATTTTAAAGTAATGAATGTTTGGTTTTCTGTTGTTCCAAACTTCATATGGAGTCTTGTTCTGATTTTTGTTGATCATGCATCTGTTTTGAGTAAAGCAGGCTGTATTTGTTGCTTCTGCCCAAAATCTTTGTGGCAGCTTAGCTTCAGCTATCATGGTTCTGACAGCTTCCTTTAGTGTTCTGTTTCTCCTTTCAGCAACACCATTCTGTTGAGGGGTTCTAGCAGCTGAATACTCATGGTGTATTCCTTTGATATTACAATACTCTTCAACAGTAGAGTTTGTAAACTCTGTTCCTCTATCTGATCTGATCTTCAATATCTTTATGCTTTTCTCATTCTGGATCAGCTCCATCAGATTTGTAAGATGTTCCTTGGTTTCACTTTTCTTTTTCATGAAAATCACCCAAGTATATCTTGAATAATCATCCACAACAGCTAGGCAGTATTTCTTTACACCATTGCTGACAAGATCAATGGGTCCAAATAAGTCCATATGTAGTAGCTCCAATATTCTTTCAGAAGATTGATGCTTTTTGCTTTTGAAAGATGACTTGATTTGTTTACCCTTCTGACATGCGTCACAGAGCTTATCTTTGCTCATGACTGTTTTTGGAATCCCTTCTACCAAATCATTCTTGATTAATCTGTTGATGGTCCTGAAGTTTAAGTGATTCATCCTTTTGTGCCACAGCCAACTAACTTCACTTGGTGTTGATGCCACCAAACAAACGTTTGAATTCTTTTCAGCAGAATTCCAGTCGACTATGTAGACATTTCCTTGTCTTCTTCCAGATAAAATTACCTTCTTTGTACCAATCTGTTCAACATAGCACTTATCTGTTGAGAAGATGACTGAATATCCTTTGTCACAAAATTGACTTATGCTCAGCAGGTTGTATTTTAGGCCTTTAACATATGAGACGTCAGCTATCTCGATGTTTCCTTTGATTATCCTTCCTTTAGCTACAATCTTGCCTCCTTTGCTGTCTCCAAATGTAACACTTGGACCATCCACAGCAACTGCATCAGCCAGCTCATGTATGCTTCCACACATGTGTCTTGAACATCCATTGTCCAAGTACCAAATCTTCTCTACTTTACTCCTACTCCTAATCCTAACCTACAAAACAAAAATAAAATTGTTTTAGGTACCCTTATTGAGAGGGTCCTGAAGGATTAGTTCCACCTTTGACAACCCAAGATGTTGATGTCTTAGGCTTCTTAGGCTTCTGAGATTTGACAGGAGCATGAACAGTTTTATTTTTATCATAATTATCAGATAAGTCATGTTGATGATCAGTATGATAAGAATAATGTTCATAAGCAGGGTAAGGTGCATGATAAGCAGGGTATGCATGCATTGGATGAGCAGGGTAAGGTGCATAGTAACCTGGAAATTGAGGTGCATGATACATAGGATGATATGCAGCAGGTTGCACATAATAAGACTCATTTCCATACCAAGTATTTCGATTTTTCTTATTTTTATGCTTCTTTGGTTTACTAGATGCTTGCTCATTTGATTTTGACTTAGTCTTACCACTAGTCTGGTTGACTTTAGCTTTATCAGCAGACTTCTTAGGACTCTGTTGTTTGGTCTTACTTCCTACACTAGGCTCTTTGCTCTTTTTAGCCTTAGGAGATTTCTTCTCCTTTTCCACTTTCTTAGGTGAAGCAGGTCTAACAGTTTGAACATACAATATGACCTTATTATTGTCAGCAGATATAAATTTCTCAGTATGATTCAATTCTTGCTTATCCTGTTCTAAAGGTATCTTTTGTTTACTAGATGTATGCGTGGATGCAACAGATGATTTCTCATGAGACTCAATAACTTTTTCAAGTTCCATGATTTTTCCTTTAAATACTTCACATTCAGCTTTCAGAGATTCATGTTCTTGCTCAAGCTGTTTATATTCAGCTGATTCCTTTGGCTTTTCAGCTAAAAGTTTCAGTGAACTGTTTTGCTCTTTTAGCAATATCATCTCTTCCTTAAGCTTTTTATATGCTTCAGCAATACCAGTATTGTTGAGCATCATTTGTTCAAATGAATTAAATAATTCATTGTCAAGAGGAGTTACCTCATCCTCAGAGTCATCAGATTCCTTTGCCATCAGGCACAGGAGAGCAGGGTTTCCTTCATCAGAAGATTCTTCATCAGATGTGTCTGAATCTGAATCAGATGAGTAGACAGCAGCCAGCTTTTCTGCTTCCGCTATCATAGCCTTGCCTTTCTGATGCTTTCTTTCTCTTCTCATTTTCTTCTCTTCTTCAGTGTACTTTTCTGCTTTTGGATATGGGCAGTCTTTGATGAAGTGTCCCAATTTCCTGCAGTTGTAACACATTAGTTTTGCTTTATAATCATCTTTATCTTGAGAAGAAAAGTTAGGTTTAGAAGTAGAAGCATTGTTATATTTGTTCTTCAATTTTCTCTTGTAGAACTTCTTGAAATTGTTTAACAGCAATGCAACGTCTCCAGCAGTGTACTCCTTTTTGTTGAGCAGTGTGGCTTCATCAGATGAGTCCACATCTTTACTTCTGTAGGCTGGCCTTCTTGGGTTTTCAGCAGCAACCAGTGCAGCTGTGGGACTTGAAGTTGAGGTTTCTTCAACACCCATCCTAGGCAGTTAATACTCATACGCCTTGAGTACTGAGAACAGCTCTGTAAGAGAAATCTTGCCCAGATCTCTTGATTCTTCCATGGTTGTCACCTTCATGTTGAACTTGGGAGGTAATGCCTTCAGAACTCTGACGGTTATCTCTTTGTCCGTGAAGGTTTTTCCAAGCTTCAGAACTTCATTCAGCGTCCTTGTAAACCTTGTATCCATCTGATCAATGGTTTCTGCAGACTTCATCTTGAAGTTGTCCAGCTTTTCTAGAGCAACACTTAGTTGATGCTCTTTTATGGCGTCGTTTCCTTCGCTCATATCTCTGACTTTATCCCACATCTCCTTTGCAGTTTTGCAATGTTTGACTTTGTCAAACCGATCATTGTCCAGGGCTTTAGTCATGATGAATCTTCCGACTTTGTCGAGATTGAACAGCTTTATTTCTTCCGCAGTCATCTCGTGTAAGTCTTTCTCCACAACCGTATCAACTTCATTGATTTTTATGGTCTTTGTGAATCTGAATGGACCTTTAATGATACATGTATACATGTTGTCATTGTAGGCTGCTAGAAAGATTTCCGTTCTAATCTTCCAGTCTTCAAAAGACATACCAGCAATGTGGGGAACATGGCTGATACAATCCATTTTTCAAAAAGTTTTGATTTTTCAAAAAGATGCTATTTTGATAAGTTTTGAAAACCTTTGGAAAACACTTGGATCAAGCTCGTTGATCAGGCAACTGATTCTAATGAACCACCTGCTCTGATACCACTTGTTGGTCCCAAGTGGTCAGAAGAGGTTTAGAGGGGAGGGGGGGTGAATAAACCTCTTTAAAAATTTTCTTCAAATTTAACTTTAAAACTTTACTCTAACTGAACAGACTAAGCTGATCAGATTTGTTAGTTACAATTCTGTTCGCGAACAGATCTTTGAACAGCTTTGTTGACCACTCGTCTGATTGTTACTTAGCTGATTTTGTTGAAATCAGTTTTAATACTTAGAGTACTTGCAGCGGATTTTCAAAGTGTTTTTCACAAGTAGTCTTAGCAGTTTGAAAAATGTTTCCCCGGTTTTGTAAAACTTCTTTTTGAATCCTTTTTCAAACAGTTAACTTAATGTGTTTTATGCAACTGAAAATATGCAAGTAAAATGCAGATAAAAACACAAGCAATTTTTATAGTGGTTATATGGATTTGAATATCCTTTAGTCCACTCTTCCAAGTCACAAAGATCTTGGGTTATACTAAAAACACACAGTAGTCAGTATACTCTGCTTACGCCTTACAACGAATGAACAGGCCGTAAGTTCGCAGTAAGAAATCACAAAGAGATCCTACTTCTCTGAAGTAATATCACTCACTTAGACGGATATCTACTTCTCACAACACTCAATGTTTACAAATTCACTCAGAAGATGTATTTGGCTTGATTCTTCAACTCTGCTTTTGTCAACAAATGACTCAGCTGATGAGTGAGCTGTTCTTGAGACTTAAGAATTTTGCTTCGAAAATTTCTCAGAGATTGTGTTGCTTGTTTCTTCTTCGTCTCTTTCAGCTATTTATACTTGAGGATTGAAAAATGTCCGTTGAAGAGAGACAAGATTCAAATTCCTAGAGTACTGGTCCTTAAAATCCGCGAACGGCTCTTTTGCAGTCTGTCCGTACTGTGAACAGTACTATCCTACAGGCAGCATTAAATGCACCCAGCTGATGCGAAGCATTTCTTCAATCATTTGTCTTTAATAACCTTGTACTTCAGCATTTATTACTCCAAGGGGCATTTATTACCGTTGGGAACACTTTATGATCTTCTTCACTTGGCTGACGAAAGTGCAAGTCTGATGACAAACTCGGCTGATCTCAATCTTGAACAAATCTAATTTGAGTCGGCTGATCTTCATCAGTCAGATAACTTTTCTTCAGCAGATCAGAAGTCTTGGACCTTGAAACTTTGACTCTTCTGATGTCTTCTTTACTTAGTCAAAATTCCTTGATAAGTTTATCAGCTAAGTTACTCCATACTTAGCCAAATATGAAGTTTTGGAATGCATCAAAACCTCCCTTATCAAATTTCCTTTAGTGCCTTCATCTTCATCCTTATCCAACATAGTGGAAGTAGTGGGAGAAAGTGGCCATCAAGGGAGCAGTTTTCTGGCCATCAGCTCATCGATCAGCAGCCTATAAATACACAACAACCGCCATACGCGCAAAGGACACACACAACTCAATCAACAAAATTCAGTCTACATTGATCGGCTCTACGCCTCACCGAAATTCCAGCGCACCGCTGCTTCTCTCGTCAGCAAACACCTGTTAATCCCTTGATATCAACCGTCCCTCCTCAGCCACCAGCGATTCTTGACCGCTTGAAGTCTTGCCGCTTCCGCCAAAAGTCAGCCGTCGCCGCTCCGCCGCCGCCGCTGCTTTCGTCGTCAGAACGCTGTCTCGAGCGAAACCCCTTGATAGCGAGCAGATAACACGCTGTTTCTGTCAAGTTATCAGCCTGCCAACTACTTGATATCAGTCTTTTGATCCTCAGCCACCAGCTATCCCTGGCCGCCTGAAGGCCTGCCGCCGCCGCCGCTCAAAGTAAGCCGCCGCCGCCGCCGTCTTCCGCCGTCAGCTGAAGCTGTCTCGAGCTAAACCACTCGATATCAACCAAGTAGCAAGCTGTTAACCGTCATGTAAGTGCCCACGTATTTATATGACAAACTCATCGAGTAGCCATCTGCTTGATGAGCTCGTCGTCAAGTAGCCATCTGCTTGACGGCTATCGATTGATTAGCCATCTGCTCCGTCGATGCCCTTTTCAGTGGCCACCCGCTGATCAGGAGCCCGACTGGTGGTCATCCATCAAGGTTGGGCAAACCATTGACGGTGGTCTTCCGTCGTCAATGTTACTTTCTGTCAACCAGCTGTACCATCATATATTATCAGCTCATCAGCGGGTTTACCTGCCGATCAAGGAGTCAATTTTCAGAACTTATTAGACTTATCAACTCGTTTGGCAGATCATGCCAAAACAGGAGACTTTATCATTTTGCATATTTTTGTAATGTTTGTATATCGGGGAACCTACTGGTTTTCTTTTATTGTTAATGGAAGTACTTTGGTTCGTATCTCTTGATTAATTTACTAAAGTATGCTTTACGTCAACGGATTTTTATTGATATGTCGTTTTTGTCAAGTTTATGTCTTCTGTCAAGGTGAATGTTTAAAATGATTCATCGTCAAGTCATTTGCTGATTAACAAATTCGCTGATATGTTGAGCAGACCATCGATTGGTTCATGAATTTTTGGCATTTAGGAGAGATTTTCATAAATTATTTAAGTCCTGCGGCCAGGCATGCATAGAAAAGAACTAGGGGTAGTGTTTGTCTACTCTGTCACAATCGTTTAGAAGTCAGCCTTATCAGGACAACTTATTTCGATATCAATGTCTTTATCAGGACACTTATATTGTTAATGTACTGATATCAACATGTCTATTTTGAAATCGTTATGTTTGCACGCACAAACATTGGCACGCCCGCATTTATTTTACATCATATCGAGGCATTTTACATCGAGCTATTGGCTCGTCGAGGCATCTGCTGACAGGTTTACAACAAACAATGTTTTGGCACGCCTCGATGCCAAACATCCCTCGATGTCAGCTCCTCGATGCCAAGCACCCCTTGATGTCAGTTTTATCGCAAACAATATTTTGGCACTTCTTGATGCCAAGGGTTGCTCGATGTCGAGGTGCCCTCGCTGTCAAAATTTTATGCAAATAACTATATAAACCAGTTCTTACATTGGAATAAGGGTTACTTTCTCAAGCAATACATACATTACGATTTCTCTACTTTGATGACAATATAGCTTTTGCTCTCAACTTCATCATCTTAAGAGATTATTGTCTTTACTATTGTTTTACGCTATTTCAACTTGGTGTTGTATCATCCTGAGTAAATTATCCAAGCCCTTAACCAGATCGACTAAATCGTGCTCTACATAGTTTTGACAGCATTATTGATATTACCTTACCACACCAAATTTAGCAATTGTACTTGAAAGGTGTAAACAAAAAGGTTTAGTCCTAAGTAGAAAGAAAGCACAAATAGCAAAACAAGAAATTGAATTTCTAGGAACAATAATAAAGTCAAATGGAGAAATTAAGTTACAAAAGCATGTTTTAGAGAAATTTCATCTATTCCCAAACAAAATTGAAGATAGAAAACAATTACAAATAGTACAAAAAAAAACAATTACAAAGGCTTCTTGGATGTTTTTTAAATATCCGAATTAGGATATTTAGAAGGGTGTGCTAAATTAAAGATAAAGTTGCAAGAAAAAATAAGTACCAAAAAATAATGGTTGTGGGATAACAAAGATAGTAAGATAGTTGAATGAATAAAACATATCTCGAAAAATTTACCAAAATTATATAATCCGACCTCTGACGATTATTTAGTTATCAAAACTGATGCATCTGATGAAGTATGGTCAGGATGTATGAAGTGTATACAAGGAAAAACACATAGTATGAAGAAAACGAAGGAACAGAAGTATGCAACTTAAACAATGAAATCAGCTCTATGAGCAGAAGTATACATGATATTGATAAATTATTCATAGAAAAATCAGCAAACAAAAGTTCCGAAATTTTGTGCAGTTATATATTCGAAAAGTTTTCCAAAACATAAAAAAGATATCCAATTCATGAAAAAGAAACATTAGCATGTCTAAGAACATTCAAGAAGTGGAGGATTGATCTGTTACCCAAGGAATTTGAGCTTAGAACAAATTTAACATATTTAACCGGATTTATTAGATACAAGATGCAGACCAACTATAACCAAGGACTGTTAATACGATGGCAACTTGAACTAAGCTGATTACCCAGCAAAAATAAAATACATAAAAAGTAGTAATAATGTTATTGCAGATACATTAACAAGAGAATTTGGATCAGGATAAAGCATCTAAAATATGGACGGGGCAATAGCAGTGCTAAAGAACCAGGCAAAAAGAGAAACATTGAAACAAAAATCCGTGAATTACAAGAGCCAGAATAAGCTATACAATCTTTGGACTCAAACGACAAATCATAAGAGTTTAATATGCTAAGCGTGGTGGACAAACAAAAAGACAAACAAAAAGCAAAAGTAGAAGTTCCAACGGATATTAAAATTCAGGAAACATCTTCGCCGTCACAAAAGAAGTATTAGGGCATCTCCAATGGTGAGGGGGAGGGGGAGGGGGAATGAGAGACAAAGGGCAAAAACTTGCCCTTCGGCCATCTTCAATGGTGATGGGGAGGGGGAGGGGGATTTTGAGGTTTTTCTAGAATTGTGGTCTTCAATGGTGGGGGGAAGTGGGGAGGGGGAGGAGAGTGGGAGTGGGAGTGGGAAAGAAAGGGCAAAAGCTTGCCCTTCCTTTGCCCCCCGTCTCACTTGCTATGCATTTTTTCTTTTTTTATTCATTGCCTTTTATTTTTATAAATTTTGTGTATGATTTAATAAATTTATATTTTAAATTAAATCTTTAAAGAAATTAGTTTTAATTGAATATTTTGAACAAAATGTACAAATTAATCGAAGTATAAATTATTTTATAATCAAATAAATGAAGTTTAATATGATTCAAACTCGAGTATAACTTGATATATATAAGTGATTGCGATTTATTTTATCATCATCATTATTATTATTATTATTATTATTTTATTGTTTTTACTATTATTATTATTACTATTATTATCATTATTATTATTATCATTATGTCATCTTCAATGGACAAGTTAAAGGAGCAATCTTTGATGAATGTCATAAAGCATTATTTTTACATTAATGACCACAAAGGAATTATTCACAAGGCGTACAAAACTATGGCAGAAGCAAAACTTGCAGTCGAAAAAAACAAAGCGATCTCAGAAGAAGAAGTTATAAAAGCTCCACCATTCAAATCAGCACTAGTCAAGCCAAAAGCAACAATGTCAGAGCAATCATCTTCTTCAATGAAGGTACTCAGTAAAATAACAAGGTTAACACAGGTACCTAAAAGACAAGAACGTGCTAAACTCAAACAATTAAATGAAGAAAACTTTCAAGAGCATTTAAAAATGCTATATAATTGGACAGACGAAATATGACAAAATTCTTTTACCCAATAGAAAAAAGAATAACAGGGCTTAAAAGAGTCATTATTAGTGGAGCAAGTCCACTAATAACGTATAAATTCTTTCAATATGGATTAATTGATTTAATATACATTGACGAAAGCAACACAATACTCCAAGATTCAGTCATGGAATTCAACAAACAGTGAAAAATTATTCACAAGCCGTACAAAACTATTTTGAAATTATTAGCTCTAAGTAGTCAATGGACGACACATTTAATACATAACTACATAGATTCCAAAATCAACCTCTCTCCCTCTTCTTTCATTAATACTAAAGATAAACTATAACCAAGAGGTGTAATACTTAAACATGAATAGTTGTTCGATACTGTCATAAGCATTTAAGGATTAACAAGAAGTATTTTTCTTCGAACATAAAAGTTTTTAGTTTACATTTCTATCAAAATCAAAAATACTATTTAAAAAAATGACAAAAAATACTAGAACATAATTTAAATGTCAAGTGTGTAGAAAACAATGAAATAAGAAAATGAAAAACGAAATGACACCACAATTGTGAGCGCAAGTATATTGCCCTATTAGACATATCATAAGGAGTTTAACTTTCAAAAATCCCTAGGCTTGAACCAAGAAGTTCCTATGGTCATTAAGTCAAGCCATGCAAAAAATAATCAACCCAATCTTATGAAACCAAATTCGAGAACTTATACAGAATTTATTAGAATTAATTTTGCAAGTAGAAGCAAGATTAAAAACTCCGAGAAGATTGACATAAACTTTGACACTAAAAAAGCACTTCAAAATCTGAAATGAAATTCAAATCCACCTGTGATATATGCATCTAAATTTAATTTCCTGAGTTCAGCACCGGAACAATTGGAAAAGACAACCAAAAGGATTATCGTTCGCTTAAATTTAACATACACATCACTACTACATAGTTGTTAACTTAAGGACTGCTGATCGATAGCTCGAGATGTTATGATATCAATGGATGCTAGCATTTCTAGTTCTTGTATAGCACTAAGTACTGCTGGACCTTCTTCCTTATTCATCAAAGATGGCTTTATTACACGCACTGCTTCCTGCATTCTTGATTGCAGATTTTCAAGTTTTCCTTTCAAATCAAGATACGCCACCAGGAGCTGCCTGTCTCCATTTGAAGAAGGCACGATCGCTTCTGATGATGCATTATTAATCTAACCACAAACATCCAAATGAAGTTATTATATGTAGTAGAATTGTTCGAAAACACGAGCAATAATACAATAAGAATCAATAAGGCAAAATTTTAAAAAAAGTCCTGTAACTTTGGAATTTTTCAATAATAGTCCTGTAATTATACTGAACACACATATAGTCCTTTTAACTTTCACTCAAGTTCAACTTTAGGCCTATGCATAACATATTTCGTCCCAACTTTCAATGAGTTTTAATTTTTGTCATACAGTTACAAACTTTTTCTCCGATAATAAGACTAAATTTGTAATTGTAGTTGTTATACATAGGACTGAAATTGAAATTTGGTCAAAATCAAAAGTAAATGTGTGTTTAGTATAGTTATTGGACTATTTTTGAAAGGATTCCAAAGTTACAGGACCATTTTTTAAATTTTTGCCGAGTCAATAAAGAAATAAATGATTTTGTACGTGGAAACATACAATATATTTAATTTCATACATGTATAATGATTTTTGTGATAATATACACTTTTTCAAATTGATAAACAAAACATATTGATAAATAGTTCCAAGTTCAAATTCTTGTGACTATATAATAAAGTAAACACAGACTCACATATTTTTATATGATTTTACTCTGTACATGAATGTATGATGGAGTTGCATGCCTATACATATAGACTCCAGTGTGTCTCTCTCTTGATGACACTTATTAAACAAAGTTACATCTTTTATTAAGACAACTCTTATTAAAGTTACATGCTCAAGACAAAGACGCTCTAGAAAGAAACCCAATGAACCAAATGGGTCAACACATCGAAGAAAACCCATTAACATACCAACTAGCAATGAGAAAATTAAAAGAGTGATGAGCAATTACTAAAAGTAACTTTAAAATCTCTTTTGCATCTTTCCCCAAGCATATGCAACAGTTTTACACGTGTAAGCAAAAGTTTTCACAACAGAAAACAGAAGCAGCTGAGATTATGCCTTAGTATGTTTTTCCATTGATTGATTAAAACCAAGAAGACATCCTACAAGCATGCACCAATAAAAAAGTTCTTAACATGCTTACAAATTTATGTTGCAGTCATTTCATTGTGTACTATCCATGGTCCTGTGCATACTATCTCGATACAGAGATAAAAAGAATTATATTTTGAAATAGAAGTGAGATCGATGTAAGAATTAGTGCAACAGTATTGGTGGTGGTCGCGATAACAACATCATATGATGATAATAACACTAGTATGATAATAGTAACGATGATGGTGGAGATAATAACACATTAACATTAAACCAATTATAATAAATCTTTCTTGCCACGTACGGTTCATGTTCGTCTGATTGTAAAAAGTAATTCTATCAACGTGATTAAAGGAATTTGATAAATACAAAGATATCATTAACATTACACTACATGATGATACACATCAATGTTATTTTGTATTAATGCAATGTGCAAAAGTTTTTACTCAACTGCTTAATCGCATTATTGTTGAAATGGCACGAAACATGATGGCTCGAAAAGGACTACCCAAAAGTTTTTGCGCAGAGGAATGCATCAGTCTCAGTTTAGTCAAAAGCACAAATAGCGCAATCCATGCGCTATATCCCTGGTGCATCACGTCTCTGCGCCCTGCGCAATCGCTATCCAATTAGCGTGCGCTATGTGGTGCTTTTGTGAAAAAGCACACTAGGTGAGGCGCTGCAAATAGTACGCTATTGTTTTCTGCCTTCAAAAGGCAGAAAATAAAAAACGTTTTAACCTAGTTTTTTATAACAAAATTCAAAAAAGTAAAAACAAAAAGCGGCATGTGATGATTATAATTCAGAATCTGGGGAGGAAAATAGCGATTGCTATAAATCTAAACTATCTAGTTCTAGTGAAGAATATAAAGATGGAGAGTCACGTGACGAGGAGCTTGATGATTGATGTTGTTTAGGCTTTAGAGTTTAGATATCATACTTTTGGGTTAACTAATTGTAATAAATTTCTAGTACTTTCAGTTTAATTTTGCTTGTTTTTCGGAGTTTTTACTATTTTTTTTTGGGTATTTAAGACTTGCTTTGGAATTAATGAACTAAGATGTGTTGGTTTTATTGTTTTTATATATCTTAGACTCTAGGTTTAAATTTATAATTATCATTCAGAATAAATATATAAAATGTGCTTCATTTTCAAAAAAACCAGCGCTATTGATGCAGGAGCAAAGATTATGTTTTGTCTAGGAGTTTTGGTTATTATTTGGCGTATTGAGTACTTTATTTTTACTTTATTTTGGCTGAGTCACCCTTACTTAAATTAAGGGCAATTTAGTCATTTTTGCTTATTAGGACTGTGCAGTATTTTTATTCTCATATAAATACTACTAGGGTTTATTTTAGTTAATTATTATTAGATTTATATCTTTCACAAACTTATTCTTGGGCACAAAACCCTAGAAATTTGAAGTTACGCGTTAGTTATCGATTCCGCTGTTTCTGATTTTGGTTTTCTGGCTGTTTCCTAAGTTTTCAGTTAGTTCCTACATCAAATTGGCACCAGAACAAGGTTTGATCCTTGGAACATGGTTGCTCGTGGTCGTGGTGGATGTGGAAATCGAGGGCAGCAAGCCCAAGCTGCAGATATGGCAGAGATGAGGCGTACAATTGAAGAATTGTCACAGGCAGTTCAAATTCTGCAGCAACGTGAACATTTGGCCGCTCGAACGGGATAACTATAGGGTCATCGTGAACCTTCAGACATACCGGAAGGTGGCTCTGAAGCAGTAGAAACTGATCATGAAGAAGAACTCAATCCCTTCTACACCCAAGCGCCTCTAGAAACAGCTAAACGTGGTGGTGGATTGAGGACAGATTAGTGAGGGCTCTTGATTTGAATGGAGAAGGTATTCGAATAAAAGTTGCTGATTTTTCCAGTAAATTACATGCAGAAGATTACCTAGATTGGGAGGCAAGTCTGGAAAATTATTTTGAATGGAAACCCATGCAAGAAGAAAGAAAAGTTTTGTTTGTGAAACTGAAGTTGAAAGGGGCTGCACTTCAATGGTGGAAGAGAGTTGAAGAACAACGCACTCGACAAGGTAAAACAAAAATTGCTACGTGGCAGCACATGAAGGCAAAGTTACGGAAACAATTTTTACCGGCAGATTATGCAATGGAATTATACGAAAATTATCATAATTTGAAGCAGGGGAGTATGTTGGTGGAAGAGTACACAGCTGAATTCAATAACCTCTCTGTACGTGTTGGTTTAGCAGAAACCAACGAGCAATTGACAGCCCGTTACCTTTCAGGGCTGAATCAGTCCATTAGGGATGAAATGGGAGTTGCTCGATTCTTCAACTTGGAAGATGCTCGACAATATGCCTTAATGGCAGAAAAGCGTGTTATACGTTATGGTGCAAGACAACCTATTGCAGGGCGCAGACCAGCAACTATCACGGGGGGTACTACGGTTAATCACGAAATTCGCAGTGAACCTGGTCATAAGACTTACCGCGGAACTACTTCAGCAAGCATAATTGGAGGAAGAAATGTTACTAATGCAAAAAATGAAAAGGGAAAGGAAACTATGCGACATGGGTCGCAAAATACTGCTGGTACAGGCTATACAAGATGGGATAACCGTGATCTAAAGCATGTTTCACTTGTGGGGAGATTGGACATAGGTCATACTTGTGTCCTCAGAGAAGGGTAAATTTAGTTGAATTTGAAAATGGGAAACCTGATTTTGGAGAACCTATATACGATGAATACAATCATGAGAAGCCAGAGAGTGTGGACATCCTACCTGTTCAAGGAGACTCGTTAGTGGTGGGCCATGTTATGACTACTCCTAGGGTAGAAGAAGAGGATTGGCGACGACACAACATATTTCGAACTCGTGTTCTTTGTGGGGGAAAGGTATGTGAAGTGATTTTAGATGGAGGTAGTAGTGAAAACCTTGTTTCCAAAGAAGCAATTGAAAAGTTGAAGTTGCCGACTGAAAAACACCCTAGTCCTTACAAGATTGCTTGGTTTCGAAAGGGAAACGAGGTACCGGTAACTTCTCGATGCCTTGTTAAATTCACTATGGGAAGTAATGTAGAGGATGAAGCGTTATGTGATGTAGTTCCCATGGATGCTTGTCACATTCTGTTGGGAAGGCCATGGTTGTATGATAAAGATATGGTTCATCATACAAAACCTAATACTTATACATTTTGGGGGTTTTTTGCACTTTGCACCCCCGAAACATGAGAAATAGGCACTTTGCACCTCCGAAACTTAGATTTATCACTTTGCATCCTCAAAATATGAAAAATGCAGCACTTTGCACCCTCTTTTTTTCCAAGCAAAATTCAAGGGCAAAATAGGTAATTCAATAATATTGGAACTTTGCACCCTCAAAACTTGAGAATTTCGCACTTTGTACCCAAAAATAAAATTAGCACTTAATACACTCTAATTAAGATCAAATCAGCAACTTCCACCCCCAGAATACAATAAATGGGCATTTTGCACACCCAAAACACAAAATTAACACTTAACACCCTCAAAACCCCTCTTTTTTTTCGTCAAAGTTGACTATCGGAGTG
This sequence comes from Penstemon eatonii, assembly GCA_038501285.1. Taxonomy (NCBI): domain Eukaryota; kingdom Viridiplantae; phylum Streptophyta; class Magnoliopsida; order Lamiales; family Plantaginaceae; genus Penstemon; species Penstemon eatonii. The sequence goes on along the minus strand of CM076710.1, from coordinate 31,312,623 downwards.
AAAAAAACTTAAGGCAAAATAGGTAATTCATTTTTTTCCTTAAATTTTGCAAAATACATTTATAAATGCTCGAATACTTATTTATCTCTCCATCTTTCAACAATATAACCATAAACAACTAAATAAATTACAAGTAAACTTCTGGAAGACCAATTATCTACTTTAAAATATCACAGACCCATAAATAATTACCTATTTTGCCTTAAAAAAAATTCACCTTAATGGTCAACTTTGCTGGAAAAAACATGAGGTTTGAGTTTTTTTTTTTTTTTTAATTTGAGGGTATTAAGTGTTAATTTTGTGTTTTGGGGTGCAAAGTGTCCATTTATTGTGTTTCGGGGGTGCAAGTTGTTGATTTGTTCTTAATTAGGGGGTGTTAAGTGCTAATTTTATTTTGGGGGTGCAAAGTGTCAAAGATTTACAATAGAATTACCTATTTTGCCCTTGAGTTTTTGCTTGAAAATAAAAGAGGGTGCAAAGTGCTGCATTTTTTATATTTCGAGGGTGCAAAGTGCTAAATCTAAGTTTTGGGGGTGCAATGTGCCTATTTCCAATATTTTGGGGTGCAAAGTGCAAAAACCCCACATTTTGGCCAGAACATAAAACTTTTACCTTACATCCCTTGAAAGAAGAAAGATCCAAAACATCGAAAAGCAGCGACAACATTATTTTGACAGGACAAAAGTTTGAGGAAGAAAGTAAAGAAGTCGGAGTTATTTATGTGCTAGTTGGAATTAGTAATTCGGATGAGGAGTCACTGAATTTCACTACTGAAATTCAGCAATTGCTGGAAGAATTTGACGATGTGGTTCCTAAAGAATTGCCGGAAGGCTTACCTCCTTCAAGAACCATACAACATGCTATTGACTTAGTGCCCGGAGCACCCTTACCAAATCTGCCAGCATATAGAATGCCTCCGACGCAGCGGGCTGAGGTTAAGAGACAAGTCGAAGACCTCATTACTAAAGGATTAGTTCAAGAAAGCAAAAGTCCATGTGTTGTACCTGCTTTACTGACACCGAAGAAGAATGGATCATGGCGGATGTGCGTGGATAGTCGTGCCATCAACAAAATCACAGTGAGTTACAGATTTCCAATTCCAAGATTGGACGACATGTTGGATATGTTGGTTGGTTCAAAGTATTTTTCCAAAATAGACTTGAGGAGTGGCTATCACCAAATCTAAATGCGAGAAGGAGATGAGTGGAAGACTGCTTTCAAGACACCTGATGGTTTATATGAATGGCTAGTGATGCCTTTTGGATTATCAAATACACCAAGCACATTTACGCATGTCATGACAGAGGTATTAAAACCATTCTTAGGTTCATTTGTTGTTGTGTAGTTCGATGATATTCTGATATATAGTCATTCGAAAGGAGAACTCTTAACACATTTGCGTAATGTTTTTGAGGTTCTGCAGAAAGAAAAATTGTATGCTAATCTCAAAAAGTGTTCATTTTTATCTAAAAGAGTAGTGTTCTTAGGCTTTATTGTATCAACTAATAGCCTAGAACCAGAACCCGATAAGATAAGAGCAATTCTTGAGTGGCCCAAACCTCAATCTATTGGAGATGTGCGTAGCTTCCATGGTCTGGCCTCATTTTATAGAAGATTTATTAGGAATCTCAGCTCAATCATGGAACCTATCACTGAATGCTTAAAGAGTAGTACATTTGTGTGGACTGGATCTGCTGAGAATGCTTTTCAAACGTTAAAATCTGCAATGACAAGTGCCCCAGTTCTTATACTACCAGATTTTAATAAGGTGTTCGTTGTGGAGTGTGATGCGTCACATGTTGGTATTGGCGCTGTTCTAACTCAAGAGAGCAGACCGGTAGCCTATTTTAGTGAGGAGATATCTGAAGCAAAACAAGGTACTCGACTTATGATCTAGACTTTTATGCTTTAGTTCGAGCTTTGAGACATTGGGAACATTATCTACTTTATCGTGAATTTGTGGTGTACTCTGATCATCAAGCTTTGAGGTACTTAAACTCACAAAAGAAGTTGAGTGACAGACATGTTCAATGGAGTTCGTACCTTCAAAAATCCACTTTCTCTCTAAAGCATAAATCTGGAAATCGAATGTTGTTGCAGACGCTTTGAGCGGGCAAGCTTGCTAACAAATATGAGGACTCAAGTAGTGGGATTTGAAGAGCTGAAGAATCAGTACCAAAATGACCAATATTTCAGCCGCATAATAGAAGGAATAAAAAACACAAGCAACTAGCAATATTCACCTTATAACCTACATGATGGGTATCTTTTTAAAGATCAGCAATTATGTATTCCGGAAGGGTCCTTACGTGAGCAAATCGTGTTGGAATTACATGGTGGAGGGCTTGGAGGTCATTTTGGCAGGGACAAAACTTAGGAAATGGTTGTGTCTCATTATTTTTGGCCTAAGATGTATCGGGATGTTGAGCGGGTAGTGAAAAGGTGTCGAGAATGTCAGTTGGGAAAAGGATACACTCAAAACACGGGACTTTACACCCGATTTCCAGAACCTGATGCACCTTGTATTCACATAAGCATGGACTTTGTGTTAGGGTTGCCACGCACAACTAGGGGGCATGATTCGGTGTTTGTTATTGTGGATAGGTTTTCACGGATGGTACAATTCATACCATGTTCAAAAACAGCAGATGCATCACAGGTAGCTCGTTTGTTCTTCAAGGAAGTAGTGCGTTTACATGGAGTTCCATCTATCGTTTCTGATAGAGATGTCAAGTTTATGGGACACTTTTGGAGGACTCTTTGGAGAAAGTTAGGCACAGAACTAAAATATTCCACCACGCCCGCAAACTGATGGGCAAACTGAAGTGGTAAATAGAAGTCTTGGAAATATGTTGCGTCGTTTAGTGGGGGATCATGTGAAGAACTGGGATGAGATATTGCCTCAAGTTGAATTTGCATATAACAATTCAGTGAACAGAAGTATAAGGAGAACTCCATTTGAAGTTGCTTATGGCTATAAACCACAACATGTATTAGACCTTGTTCCATTACCTCAAGAAGCTCGAATAAGTGCCGAGCGGGAAGCTTTCGTTGATCATACGAAGCAAATTTATGAAGAATTCCGTGCTGCAATTCGATCTAGCAACAAGGTTTATGCAGATTCAGCAAATCAACAAAGGAGTTTAATGAAGGAGATTTGGTGCTTGTTCATCTAAGGAAAGAGCGATTTCTTAAGGGCACTTACCATAAGCTAAAGGCGCGGAAATTTGGACCATGTAAAGTGTTGAAGAAGATTAGTTCTAATGCATATATTATTGATTTACCTGACAACTTACAAATCAGCCCCATTTTAAATGTTGCTGACTTATATGAGTACAATGAGTTTAAAGAAAAGGATGGAGGTCAAGAGTTCAACTTTGATCAATTGCCTAAGAAGCCAACAGAGGTTGTTGAAGATATTTTAGATGTCAAGGAAGTTAGCTCTAGAAGGGGAAATATGTATAGCAGATTTCTTGTGAAATGGTTGGGCAAACCAGCAACCGAGAGTACATGGATTTCAGAAGAGGAGTTGCAGCGAGTTGATCCAGAAGCTTACTCAGAATATATTCAAGCATTCTTGCCAGAGTAAGTTCTTTTCAACGTGGGGAGATTGATGCAGGAGCATAGATTATGTTTTGTCTAGGAGTTATGGTTATTATTTCTCGTACTGAGTACTTTATTTTGGTTGAGTCACCCTTACTTAAATTAAGGGCAGTTTAGTCATTTTTGCTTATTAGGGCTGCACAGTATTTTTATTCTCATATAAATACTGCTAGGGTTTATTTTTGGCTGGGTTAGTTAATTATTATTAGATTTATATATTTCACAAACATATTCTTGGGCACAAAACCCTAGAAATTTGAAGTTACACGTTACTTATCGATTCTACTGTTTCTGTTATTGGTTTTCTAGCTGTTTCCTAAGTTTTCAGCTAGTTCCTACATCAGCTATAGCCCAAGAAGCCTTTGTGCATCGTTGCGCTATACGCCTCTGACTACTTTGATCAGTCTATATTTAAATCATTCACCAACAAAGGCATAGCACATTCTCATATTCCTTCACAGTAGCGAGAAAAGTTTGAAGATAAAGGAGAAAAGCTTATCTTTGTTTGTTATATTTATGAATCCAAATATCTTTTACTAACCCCAATACAAATAAGCTCATTATATATTCAAATTTTATTTTTTATGAGAAGCAATCAGCGAATTGGTAAGATAATATAGAAAAAAGAATGTGAGTCTGCCTGCCTATTCCATCAATAAAGCAGAGAGATCAGACAATCTCAAGTTCGAGCTCCAGTTCAAGTCCAGGCTAAAGTTCTCCAAAACCACCTGAAGGTTTATGTCTAAAAGTCAAAATGTCCTGTTCGGAAGCTACGAAGTTTATGAAAATTAAGAAACATGCAACATGGCATTTAGCTTGTGAGCCAACAAATTCTGGAAAAGCTGCCAAAAAGCAGTACTGCAAAATGCAAAGGATGAAGAATTGCAAGTCTAAGACATGGGAACTCGCATAACCTGAAGAAAAAAGTGCAATTGGACTAAAGTAGATCTACAAGACAAAGTACAATAAAGATGGAATAATCCTATATTGGTGGTTTGAATTGTGTTTGAATTGTGAATTGAGAGGGGGTGTTAGAAAAATAAAGCATAATTCCTCAAACACCAGGAAATCATACTTGGATGACATATACTCCACGTAGACAACACGAATGAGCTTTAATATGCCTGGTCTACAATTTCATGCTAGCCAAACATTCATACAATCAACTATAATCTCTTTGCATGAAAGAATTAATCCTTACATGACTACCACAAAATCATCAAATGGGAGTTAAGTAGTTTGCCTGCATGCTTAGAATCAATGATTTGGCACTGAAATTGTTCTTTTAGGCTGTTTTTGAGTCCTATAATAGGCAATGTATTTCAACATACAATACATGATACAATAGAAGAGTGAACTCAGAACAACATGAGAGAAACAAAGAGAGAAACCCCGAGGAGAAGAAAAATCCGTCTCTCCTTATATCTAAAAGCTTCGACAAATTATTGTATCATCATTTTGTGTTAATGAAATATTGAGAAATGTGTCTTCCCAAAGTTTATTCCCTTAGACTCCTATATCCCATACACCTAACACCTTTTAGATGCCCTAATTACGGAAAATAAAGTCTCTCTTGGACTTCGCCTAATATTAAATGAAAACAAGTTACGCTTAATTAGTTTATAAATCCAATTTGATAATATTTTTAGCTTTATGTTTAGTTTTTCAATAAAAATTCAATGAGCATTTAAGCATAGAATTGTCCTGTGCTGTAATATCAAGAAGTTAAATTATCCATCTAATATTTCATTTTCTCAAATCTAATATCAAAATTGACCTATGCTGTAATGCAAGCAAGGAAATAACCTGATACCATATAAAAGATTTTGCAAATTCCTAATTACATTAGCTACTTCTCTTACATAAGTTAATACTCGAGAACTGGGTCAGATAACCTAAACTAACTTTGAATTTACGAACAAACTAATTTTGTACACGTGTTCAATCGAGATCTTTATACAATTATGTAATATTTAATTAGTTACTTTAAAAAATCACATGTAAATTCATTGTAACTTCTAACATATTTTAACCAGCCCTAGTAAAGAAAATATGATATTGTCTTTGGTAGATTAATCCATAATCAAACATATAATAACCTAATCTAGTCTGTTCATAATTTCTAAATTTGATTCTTATATAGTGTTAATAAACCATAACAATATCTCTCCTTGTCTAAGAGGACAAACAAAACGAAATTTAACATCTTTCAAATATCCTCTTTCAAAACAAAATTTCCGATTATAGATAAGTAGGTTTATCAGACAAATTAGAACCAACAAGTGCACAAATCAAATGCTTGATGAAAGGAAAAAACAGGGCTCGGAAATTCATCTTTCAAATATCAGTCTCATACCTTTTTAGGCCGGCCCAAACGCTTTCCAGAAATCTTCCTCGGCAAATTCGTTTGGCCACCACTTGATTTTGGAATCCTTCCTCTACGCTTCCCCGCTACTGGTGCCTCGGGTGCGTTCACATTAGTAAGCTTGGGTGGCCTGCCACGTGGCTTTCCAGGCCCCTTGACTTGGATAGGGGGCGGTGGTGCGGTACTCCGCCTGAGCCTCTCCCCCTTTCGCACAACAGCACCTTGACCTAGCCCTCGCTTTGGTGGACGCCCACGAGCTCTCGCAGGCGCACTATTAACTGGCCCGATAACAAATTTCTGCGGCGGAGCAACAGAATTGAAGTTTGTGGGGGGAAGAAAAACGGGTACGGGCTCTTGAACGGGCTCGGGTTTGTTCTTCGGAGGCCGACCACGCCGCTTCTTGGGATCAGAGGAAACGTTGTTTAGGTCCATTCATACAGTTTGGAAATGTCCGTCACAAAGATTATATAAAAGAGGAAAAGGAGAGAATGAATTTAGAGCGACGAGATTGAGAAATTGAAATGGGTTGGGAGAGAGGATTAGGATTGGATTGAGATGAAGAAGGTGCCAAATGCCAGTGTGGTTTTAGGAAAATTTTGTCTATGAGGAGGAATTTCGTGAAATTTAACAAATTGAAATTGTCAAAATGAACTTGTGCAATATACTCATATCAACCCCTATTTCTTTTATTTACAAAAGAAGTCCCTCTAGAATTGAAAAAGAAAAAACAAACCAATAGTTAGTTATTTAAATGGGTATGACCGAAGAAGTAGCCGATTTACAAAAACAATTAATAGAAATAACTGAAAAAATTATTGAATTAAAAGAACAACTAAGTATAATAAATAAAATATTAAAAAGGGAAGAAATTTACAATGTTTTTGACGAACTTTATAATGAATTCAAAGAAAAAAAAATATACCTAACGAAAAAATTAAAAATCTAGCTTACGAATTAGAAAAAATAAAAGAACAAAGTAAAAACTTAATTCTAATAAAAAAGCAAGAACAGATATTTAGTTTATTCAGAGAACTGCAACCACAAAAGAATTTAATAAAATAATAGAAGAACAAATAGAAGAAATTAGAAGAATGATAGATCAGTTAGAAATAGTACAAGATGAACAAAAAGAGGCTCAAACTGAGCTTGAAGAAAAAATAGAGAATGAAGAAGTAATCTTTGGATACGAATCACACGAGTCAATACCAGCATATATGGAAAAAGGTGATTATAGTGGAATTAAAGAAGAAGAAATGCCAGATATAAAACCTGAATTAAGAAAAAGAAAATTAAATGATACAAAATGGCATGAGTGGGAAGGAATACATTTTGAAAATAATACAGAAAATAATGGTTATTATAGAAATAGATATGGAAAATATAAAAAGGTACCAGATGAATATATACCACACTATCAAAAAGTAACACAAGGAGTGTTAGATATAAATTGCGCTAAAAGTATTGAATCTGTTGGATGAAGATGAAGATAGAGTGTACTGAAGTTAAAAGAGTTAAGGGAGATTTTGATGATTTTCAAAACACATCAAGATCAGCTAAGTATGGAAAACTTAGTTTAAAACCCTTAGAAGAATTTTGACCAAGTAAGAAGACAAATCAGAAGGGTCAAATCAATGGAAGTGTACGTCGATGATATGTTGGTCAAAAGCCTGGACGAAAACGATCACCTGGTACATATCAAGCAAGCGTTTGACATAATACGAAAATATGGAATGAAACTGAACCCGGCCAAATGCACTTTTGGCGTCCAATTGGTAAAATTCCTTGAATATCTCGTGAATGAGAGAGGAATCGAGGCCAATCCTGAGAAGATACAGGCCATTGTCGATCTCAGAGCTCCAAAAACTTGAACGAGGTACATAAGTTGGTCGGCAAGATAACAGCCCTCAGTCGATTCATATCGAGGTCGGCGGACAAAAGCTTACCTTTCTTCAAGGTAATGAAAAACGCAAAGAAGTTTGAATGGACGGCAGAATGTGATCAAGCTTTCGACCAGCACAAAGCTTACTTTGTATCACCGCCACTTTTGGCAAAACCTCGAGATGGCGAGACACCCTATCTCTATGTGGTTGTGTCCTCACAGGCAATCAACTCAGTATTGGTAAGAATGGAGACAAATGAGAACCATCCGATTTATTATGTCAGCAGGGTCTTGTAGGGCCCGGAGAAAAATTATTCGGAGATCGAGAAGTTCGCTCTGGCTATAATAACCACCGCTCGGAAACTTCGACTTTATTTTCAATCACATAAGGTAGCAGTTTTGACGAATCAACCATTGAGACAAACCCTCTCGAAACCCAATGCATCGGGAAAACTAGTCAAACGGACGATCGAATTGGGAGAATATGATATCGATTATATGCCAAGGACTTTGATCGAAGGACAAGTCCTAGCGGATTTCGTCCTTGAAAGCACAATGTCGGATGAAGAGAACAAAGAACTGTGGATGATGCACGTCGATGGATCATCCACATCGACTGGAGGAAGAGCTGGAATCTACTTCCGTGGTCCAAATGGAGAGGAGCTAGAATTTGTACTAAAATTGGACTTTCTAGTATCAAATAATGAGGCGGAGTACGAGGCCTTATTGGCCGGCCTGAAGATGGCTTTGGAAACAGGAATAAAAAACTTGATCGTGTACACCGATTCACAATTGGTCGAAAGACAATTCAAAGGTATGTTTGAAGCCAGATGTTGGTCCCAAGTGGTCAGAAGAGGTTTAGAGGGGGGGGTGAATAAACCTCTTTAAAAAATTTCTCTCAATTTTAACTTTAAAACTTTACTTTAATTGAACAGACTAAGCTGATCAGATTAGTAAGTTACAGTTCTGTTCGCGAACAAATCTTTGAACAGGTTTGTTGACCACTCGTCTGATAGTTACTTAGCTGATTTTATTAAAATCAGTCTTAATACTTAGAGTACTTGCAGCGGATTTTCAAAGTGTTTTTCACAAGTAATCTTAGCAGTTTGAAAAGTGTTTCCCCAGTTTTGTAAACTCCTTTTGAATCTTTTTCAAACAGTTAACTCAATGTGTTTTTATATGATCAGGAAATATGCAAGTTTAAAAGCTATGTAAAAACACAAGAAATTTTTATAGTGGTTATATGGATAAAAATCCTTTAGTCCACTCTTCCAGATCACTTAGATTATGGGTTATACTATAATCACACAGATTACAATATTTCTCCACTTATACCTAGACAACTAATGAAAAGGCTATAAGCTCGCAGTAGAAAATCACTAAGAATTCCTACTCTCTGAAGTTTGATCACTCACAAAGATGGATCACAACTCCGCACAACACTCTTGTTTACAAAATCACTCAGAAGATGTATTTTTCTTGATTCTTCAACTCTGCTTTCGTCAACTAATGACTCAGCTGATGAGTGAGCTGTTCTTGAGACTTAAAGAATTTTGCTTCAAAAATTTCTCAGAGATTGTGTGTTGCTTGTTTCTTCTTCGTCTCTTTCAGCTATTTATACTAGAGGATTGAAAAATGTCCGTTGAAGAGAGACAGGTTTCAAATTCCTCGAGTACTGGTCCTTAATTTCCGCAAACGGCTCTTTTGCAGTCTGACCGTACTGTGAACAGTACTATTCTGCAGGCAGCATTAAATGCAGCATTAAATGCACTCGGCTGATGCGAAGCAAATCTTCAATCATTTGTCTTTAATAACCTTGTACTTCAGCATTTATTACACCATGGGGCATTTATTACCGTTGGGAAGACTTTATGATCCTTTCCACTTGGCTGACGAAAACACAAGTCTGATGGTGAACTCGGCTGATCTCAAACTTGAACAAATCTGATTTGAGTCGGCTGATCTTCATCAGTCTGATAACTTTTCTTCAGCGGATCAGAAGTCTTGGACCTTGAAACTTTGACTCTTCTGATGTCTTCTTTACTTAGTCAAAATTTCTTCATAAAAGGGATCATCAGCTAAGTTACTCCATACTTAGCCAATCTTTGAAGTTTTGGAATGCATCAAAACCTCCCTTCTAAATTTGTCTTCAGTGCCTTCATCTTCATCCTTATCCAACACCAGAGAAGAATCCATGATCAAATACTTAAACCTCGTCAAAACTCAGTCCTCAAAATTCAGAAGCTTCCAACTAGAATACGTTAGACGAACGGAGAACACCAGGGCCGACGCCCTCTCTAAATTTGGAAATATGATCGAAGGTATCGTTACGAGGAAAATAACGTTGATGGTCTCTACTAAACCAGCTATCGATACCCAGATGGAATCCTTAAGTGTCGACGTGTGGAACCTCGAGAATGAGGACGTGAGTTGGAAAACCCCCCTGATAGATTATGTGACAAAGGGATATCTACCAATCGACAACAGTGAAGCAAGAAGGATAAAATACAGAGCGCCACACTATGCCATGATCGCGGGAGAATTGTATCGACGCTCCTTAACCGGAGTAATGCAGAAATGTATTACTAGTCCTCATACAGAATTAGTATTGAAAGAAGTACATGAAGGGTCGCGTGGAAATCAATCAGGGGGGGAGCGTTGGAAAATAGAGTATCTCGATTGGGATATTATTGGCCTACATTGGTGAAGGAGGCCATCCCTTATTCGAGGAGCTGCGCGAAGTGTCAATACCATGCCACGATGCCGCAGAAACCAGCTCAGAAAATGGAATCAATATCAATTGCATGGCCGTTCGATCAATAGGTAGTCGACTTAGTGGGACCCTTACCTAAAGCGAGAGGACAGAAGAGGTACCTATTAGTGGGAGTCGAATACTTCAGCAAGTGGATAGAAGTAGTTCCTCTGAAACAGATTACGCAAACTCAGATTATCAACTTCTATTGGTCGATAATTTGCCGATTCGGATTACCAAGAATCATCATATCGGATAATGGAGGACAGTTTGTGGGACAAAGGGTAACTGATTGGTGCGGGAAACATAAAATAACACAACGATTTATATATGTCGGATGTCCGCAAACGAATGGTCAAACAGAAGTAACCAACAGAGAGATTTTAAGACTTCTGAAGAAACGATTGTCGGAAGCAAGTGGAGCATGGCTAGACGAATTACCTTGGGTGATCTGGGCCAATAGAACGAAAGAAAAAACTGCGACAGGGGAAACCCCTTTTAGCTTGGTGTATGGTTCTGAGGCAGTGGCGCCGGCAGAACTTGAAGTACCCTCACCTAGGGTCGAGCTGTACAACGAAGATGACAATTTGGAAGCCAGGAAATTTGAGCTCGATCAAATGGAGGCAAGGAGGGAAAGAGCGTCGACTAGGATCCAGTCATACAAGACCACAATGGCAAAAGCGTACGGCAAGAATATACGCTTGAAGTCCTTCCAAGTTGGAAACTTAGTGCTCAAGCGAATCGACGTCTCAAAAGAAAAGGGAAAGCTCGATAGCAACTGGGAAGGGCCGTTTAAGGTGATAGAAGTCGGCAGAAAAGGAGCCTATCGGCTAGAAACGATGAGCGGGGAGCTTGTCAAATGAACGTGAAATGGAAGAAACCTCAGGAAATTCTATGCATAAAGCGCTATTAATAAGCTAACTCCAAGCACTCCTCGAAAGCCGCGGGCCTCGAGTCGACATCATAATGAAAGCTATTAATAAGCTAACTCCAAGCACTCCTCGAAAGCCGCGGGCATCGAGTCGACATCATAATGAAAGCTATTAATAAGCTAACTCCAAGCACTCCTCAAAAGCCGAGGGCATCAAGTCGAGATCGACATGAAAGCTATGAATAAGCTAATTACAAAAGTGTTTCTCGAAAAACCGCGGGCATCGAGTTGATACAAACGAAGAAAGTTAATAAGGTTGCTAAATAGAATAAATCCCTCGACATCCAAATAGACATCGGGATGAAATCAACAGTAAAATGGTTAAAACGCTAACTTCAAACATTCCTCGAGAGCCTCCTACCTCGAGAAGAAATTGACATAAATGCTATTAATAAGCTAACTACGAAAAGGAAGAACGACAATCGAAGCTATTACCAAGTCAATTTAAAATATTCTACGAATCTTCAAAATAATTTTAAGGTATGCAGTATCTAAGTATTTGGAGATCGAGCAACAAGTACAAAATTAAATTTGAAATCGAGAATATTATCAAAAAGAAGATTTTATTCATTTAGTCGATCACTGTACAAATACAAAGCTATTACAAATACTTCCTCGATCTATTACAAAGATTGAAGGAGCCTACATCTACGTCTTCACACCATCGTCTTCATTTCTGGATTTGGATCCCATCGAGACCCCGATTTCGGCCAGCTCAAGTCATACTGATGGACGAACTGATCTTCCTCGATACCTGAGCACGTCTTTCTAAATGCAGCGATCAGTAAGACAAAAAACTTGTCCGTAACTTTATCTCTCACTGATCGTTGCATTGAAGTACCCAACTCCCGAGTCCCGATGGAGTTAGCGAAGGACAGTAGATGTCGCTGTCAGCAACAGCCACGAGGAAACTCATCGACTATGTTGCCATAGCGGATGAGTCTCGCCGTTTATGTCGACCGATAGAAGAGGGAAAAATTGCAGATCAATGATCCACAATTTCAGCCTTTCACCATCTAGTCGACGACTATTGCTTCCACAACACCACCTACCCTCGCTCGCCGATGATTACTCGAGCTTTCGAGTGCAGGCATGAGGGGTTTCCATAGCCGTACACCGAGAGAATGAGCAATCATCGATACTGACCTCGTTGATCTTACCGATCCCACCCATTCGAACAATGAGGCCAACACTTAGGGGCCACCCCTTTACCGATACCACCCATTCCAAGTAATAATCAGATCGCCATTTCTCGATCAGGAGGTCGAGATCGATGAAGAAATGCGTAGAATACGAAAGCATTCCTTATTGATACATAGTATATTAAGAACCCGATAAGTGGATGTGTCGGAGGATATGTGTATGTTTCCATATTTGGAAAAAGGAAAAGTATGGATAAACATAATGGTCCCACCCACCTTTTTTATAGATCATCCTGCGATGATCCAACGGTTGGGAAGTAAAACGCTCAACGGTTAGGATCAAGAACACTAACCGGCGCCCGTTGCGTTCCCCGAGGAAGGCCACGTGGATTAAATCCAACCGTGAATACGAAACGTCATGATCTACGGCTGAGATCAGAGCATTCGAAGCTCCCCAATGCTCGACAAAACCTGGTCCATTAGCATACAAGTCGCCTTGAAAATCGACACGATAGGGCTACGGCTGAGAACAAGTCTCAAGTATTATCATACTCGCCTCGTGCGTCGACCTGATATAGTATTTCCTGTCGAAATAAGAAGACACTGCAATCTTTGTGCATGTCGACAATTTGATGTCGACGAATAGAAGACCCAAAAAGAATTAAACGACGAAAAGCGACATAGACACGATAAAAACCTTCCAATTTCTCTCATACCAAAAGAGTATCGACAACTAGAAATGACTGGCAAGTATGAAAAATGTATCATGATATAAAATATGTATAACAGGGAAATGCTTCACCCTTACTGAAAATGGTACCTAGTAAAGCGATATGCTAAGTACCTGTTAAATACCTAAGCTAAAGGTTGTAACCTTCAAAATTTTCTGAGATAGAAAATATATGTTGGAAACAGAACTTGAACTTTTTATTGATATTGAAAACGAATTACATGTACAAGTTCATCAGATGAGATTTCTGAAAAAGTAAACTGATTACAATTGATTTTATAATTCCTTGCTATCAGCTTCTTCATCAGATTCAAGCACTTCTTCATATTCATAAGATGATTCTTCATCATCTTCTTCATCATCAGCTTCTTCTTCCAAGGTTGCTTTGGCAGCTTCCATCTTTTCTTTGAGTTGCTGTTCTTGAAGAGCTTTCAAAGCTTCCATGGCCTTCCTAGCAGATTCTGTGTTTTTGTACTTGGTAGTTTCTTTTTCAATCCTTTCTTCTTCTTCTACCTTTCCAAACACTTCAGTCTTGTCAGCTGTGTCTTCAGTTTTCTTGGCTTCAGCAACATTTTCCTTAGGTGGTTTCTCCCTCTTATCTTCCCCCTTTTTGTCATCATCAGATTTGATGACATCAGACGGTGCAACAGCAGGGTTGAGAGCCACTGATGGAATCTTCATTTCAGCACATAAAGCCTTGAGATTCTGATTGACAACATCATGACTAGCTGTTAGATGATGAATATCAGTGCTGATGACGTCAGTTTTATCATTGAAGTAGTCAATGTTGAGGTTGATGGTTGCAATTTCACTTTGAACTTCCTGTGAAGCCTTTGCCACTTCTTGCAACATCCCCATATTGATTTCCTTCTCTTCTTGACTGACTTTAACGAAGGTTGCAGTCAGATCAGCAATCTTGTGCTCAGCTGTTTTTAAGGCAGTGTGAAGATGATTTACATCACCCTTCACATCTTCTACGTTCTGGTTCAGTTCTCTTAAGCTGTTCACTAACTGCAGTGAATGATCTTGAGGAATAGGAATGCTGTCAATTTCTCTCTTGATGATCTCTTCTGTTGATCCTTGAACAATTTCCAGCTGAAGTTTGTTGGTTTCTGCCAACTCTGCTTTAAGTTCAACCTTCAGCTCCTCCTTAACCTTCATTAGCTGTTGCTTGTGCTTATCTTCCAGTTCCTTTAGTTGATTTTCCATAAGCATCTATATTGCTTCCATCAGTGATGAATGTTGATCAGCTGATGAAGCAGAAGCATCAGCATCAGCTTCCTTTTCTTCAGTCGCCTGTTGAACAGGGACTTCCTCCATGTCTGTCATCTGATGGTCTTCAGAAGTCTTAGCTGGCAACTCAATAGCTAAGGACTTATCAGTTTCTTTGTTTTCATCAGTGACATCATCGTAAAATAAGTTGGTGATGGTGCCATCATCATTGAAGCAAGTTGTTTGTCTGATTTGCCTCACAATAATCCAAGGGTTAACAGGAGCATTGTTTCCCTTTGGCACTTCACTGAACTCTTTAACTTCCTTGCCGAAGATTATTTGCTGAATGCTTGGCAGTTGTGGCAAGTCACTTGAACATCCTTGCTGGTATTTTGACCTTTTTGCCCATCTCTTCAGGGAGGTCATAACAGCAAACTTAATTGCCCTTTCTTCAGCATCTTCAGATTTCTTCTTTTTATCAGGCAAGGTGCTTTTAATCTTCTTGGCCTCCTCCAATGCAAAGCCTTTTGCATAACTATGCATGACATCTCTTACATAGCTGGGATCAAGGGCCTTTTGAATAGAGTCTGTTTTCAGCCAATTTAGAACCCATTGTTCTTCATCAGCCAACTCCTTCATGCTTTGAAGTTCTGTGATTGACTTGTTCAGCCTGTTGTCCCTCCAACTGATATATCTTGGCTTTTCTTGGTTGAACAGAGTCCTTAACATAAGCTTTTGATCATAGTATGCTAAGGACTTTTCAAATTTCTTGAATAGCTCCTTATCAGCATAGACTATCTCAAAGGCTTTTCTGACTTCAAACTTGTCCTTTGACTTGACTTTGGGGGCAGGCAGTAATATCTTCTTTTTGTCTTCTTCATTCTTGCCTTCTCCAATCTTGATGCCACCTCCATGGACAGGTCCATAGGCATCAACTTTGCTCATCTCCAAAACCATTTCCAGTTCAGCATCCTCAGCAGCTTTCCTTTCTGCTTCAGACATGTGCCTTCTGGCTTCATCCTTTGCTTCTTGAGCTTTGCTTAGCTCAAGTGCCTTCTTTTCCTCCAACTCATCTTGTTTTCTCTGTTCAGCTTCTTCCCTTGCTTTCTTGTCAGCTTTGGAAACTTTCTTTTTCTTCAGCACTATCTTTCTTTTTCCTTTATCAAGAGGAGCAGGAGCTGGTCCAGCAGATGATATGGGAGCAGCAGCAATAGGATAGATGATTTGGACGTCTGGATCTTCTTGAGGTTGAGCAACCTCAGCTGTTGATGTGACTTGACTTGGCTGTTGCTCATCAGCTTTGTTAGTCACAACAGTCTCAATTGGTTCAGCAGGCCTTTCAGCAGCTTCAGGGCCTTCTCTAGCTACATTTTCCAACTCCGTTGGTTTTTCAATGAAGGTCATTTGCTTCCTTGCTGACTTTTTAGACAGACCTAGAATAGGTCTTGAGACAGCAGTATCCCTTAGTTGACTTCTTGTCCTGTAAGAGACATTTTCAGCAGGCCTCTCTGCTGATGGAGTTCTTGATGGTGATGCAGGGGATCCAGTCCTTACATCAGCAATTACATTCTCCATAATTTTTGTGGCTTCAGCAGCAGTCACTTTCTCCATTTTCTTTGAAGCTTTCTCTTTAGGCTTATCAGCAGCCTTCACCAGTTTCCTTTGTCTTTTGGCAGGAACCTCTTTTGAACAGGCATGTACTTGGACAATGCCTTGGATTTATGGATCTCTTTTCCATTCTTCATGTTACAACCCAGTTTTGACAGCAGATAACTGAGTGTGATTCTGTGGTTGGTGGAGGGGCCTTTTCCTTTCTTGTCATCAAGAAAATCAGCTAATATGTACCAGACTATGATTGACCAGTTGACCTCCAGTCCATAGTATATGGCAGCCATGATGCTGAACCTCTTCATGGTAACAACATCTAGTGAGAAGGTGCAGTTCTCAATCAGCTTAGACACCATATCAGCCATCCGCTGATATTCATCCTTCAGTTGCTTCTTCCTTATGTTTCCAGACATAACTTCTCCTTCCTTGGCGCAGATCGCCCAGAATTGTTGGTGCTTATCTTCCGTCAGTACAGTGACGTCATGTCGTCCACTGTTGGGAAGCCCAAACGTCTCGTGCAGAATAGCAGGAGTAATAGTGATAGATTTACCTCCCACTGTAGCCTTGATCTCTAGTGAGTTGTAGTCAGCTTTCGCAGTGTTGTAATACTCCATCACTTGGTCAGTCCAGATAATTCCTTCGTGGTATTCCATGAAGTTTACCAGCGAAGCAGCTTTGAACTTTTCGAGCAGTTCCTTCATCAGATCCGTACCGGATTGGTAGTAGGAATCATAAACGAGAAACATACCTTCAGCGGCCATTGTTAATCTGTTGAAGGTTAGGAAAACAAAGAGAGATATGCAGAGAATTGCAGATAAATTTTCTCACAAGTACTTTTGAATGCTTAGAGTGCGTAAAGAACGACTCGACTGATCAGATGGGGATTTATAGAGTTGGGGTATGTCGGTTTCCGTGATATCCGCCAACCGTTAGATCCGTTTTTCTGTCAGTGCTGATCGTGCGGCGTCAGTTACGACGTTTCAAATTCAAAAGATATTTAATGAGGAGCGGGAATTTATACCGCCCGACAGTTACTTATAAAAGCGTGTTTTGAATATACGTTTTTAAACAGTTCTGCTTTTATTTAAGTAATCAGATGAGTAACATAAATACTTATCTGATGGACTACTGTCCTGATGACATAGTTGTTATCAGAGAATGCCAATAGCTGATAACCTTCCTCAGCTGTTTGTCAATCCAGCTAGATAATATAACTTTAATCTTCGATAGTTGAGTCTTCTGAAGAACATGTAACTTTAACTAACTGTCATTAACAAATTTCATCTTTAATTCAGAAGTACCGCTAGTCTTACACGTTCCCCCTGAGTTTAAGAGTTCATAAGTTAACTAGTCTGTTGAAAGTTAATCCTTGAAGATACTGATAGATAACTAAGCTGTTGAACTCCAGTCTTCTGATGAGTTCCCCCTCAGCTTATGCATCTAAATTTAGTAGTCCTAACTCAGCTCTTAGAGTTGAGAACCTTACTTCACTTAAAGGTTTAGTGAAAATATCAGCAATCTGATTGTCTGTATGAACATACTCAATCATAACATTGCCTTTTTCCACATGATCTCTAATGAAGTGATGCTTGATCTCAATATGCTTAGTCCTTGAATGACTTGTAGTGTTTTGAGTAAGTGTGATAGCACTTGTATTGTCACAGTAGATTGGAATTCCACTGATCTTGATGTTGTAATCTTCTAGTTGATGCTTCAACCAAAGTATCTGTGCACAGCAAGCTCCAGCAGCTATATATTCAGCTTCAGCAGTAGATATAGAAACTGAGGTTTGCTTCTTACTCATCCATGAGATCAGACGATTACCTAAGAACTGACAGGCACTGGTTGTGCTCTTTCTGTCAATCTTGCAGCCAGCAAGGTCTGAATCTGAATAGCCAACTAGTTCAAATCCAGATTCTCTAGGATACCACAATCCCAATTCTTGAGTGCCTTTAACATATTTCAATATTCTTTTGGCAGCTAAGAGATGAGATTCTTTGGGGTTTGATTGGAATCTTGCACAGACTCCAACTGAGTACATTATATCAGATCTACTTGCTATTAGATACAACAATGAACCAATAATGCCTCTGTATTTGGTTATGTCCACTGATTTGCCATCTTCATCTTTATCCAAGCGAAGACTTGTAGACATAGGAATGGTAGCTGTTGAGCTAGTTTCCATACCAAACTTCTTAAACAGATCTCTTGTGTACTTTGCTTGGCTGATGAATATTCCATCAGGCAACTGTCTAACTTGCAATCCAAGAAAATAGTTAAGTTCACCCATCATGCTCATTTCAAACTTATTCTGCATCAGCTTGGAGAACTTATCACACATCTGTTGGTTAGTTGAACCAAAAATAATATCGTCCACATATATTTGCACAAGTAATATATGGTTTTCCCATTCAATTGTAAACAAGGTTTTATCTACCTTACCTTTACGAAATCCTTTAATCAAAAGAAAATCAGATAGGGTATCATACCATGCTCTTGGAGCCTGTTTCAGTCCATAGAGGGCTTTCTTCAGACGATTGATAACGTCGTGAAAACGTCATTATTACGTGTCTTCTTAAGTCGAAAACAACTTGCTTTGATTTGAGTTTTGCGTGCTTTTGTTTATTTTCGCGTTCTTTTGCGTTTTTGGTCCTTTGTTGGACTTTTGTGTGTTTTGGTTTTTGTTTGTGTGTTTTGATTTTGTTTTGTGTGTTTTGTAGGGAGATGTAGGAAAGAGCTTCAAAGGAATGAAAAACCGAAGTCAAAACATGGAAGAACGTAGATAGCTGCTCACTAGAACATGCATAAATATTTCATAGATGATCCAAATGAGCTGAATTTTGGATATTTTATAGATGAGTGAGTTAGCTACGCTACGGACTTTACGGATCCGCAATCGGAGTTCGGAATCAAGAGATATGCCGCTCGGAAGGAACTGTGCCAGAGCAGAAAACTTTCTGCCTATATTGCACCGCGGTGCAAGTAAGATACACCGCGGTGTATGCCTGCTGGTGCGAAATATCAGCTGACTCTCCGCGTTTTCAAGGGTATTTTCGGGTGTTCTCATAAAGGGGCTATTAGGGCAAGATAAAAGAACAACTTTGAGACTTATCCCTTATTCTTTCCCTCACTCTTGGCCGCCCTTTTTCCTCTCAAGTCTCCTCCAACTCTCTCTTTAATTTTTCTTGCTTTTCCTTGTAATTGAAGACTCCACCAAGGGGGTGAGTTAGTCACCACCCTTGGGGAGTTATTAGGTGGTGATTAAAGGGAGGAGAATTCATCTCTCGATTTCGTTTCGATTAGGTGATATCTTTCTATTTTCTAGTTGTCTATGATTAGGAGATTGATGTTGTTATTTTCTTTTTGGAACTATGATTGTGGATTTGAATTCTCCGGATTTATAAGTATTTATGTTATTGTTTGATTAAATGATGTCTTGATGATTAGTATGGTGCTTATTTGTGTTCGTTAATCCGATTCCGTGTTTATTGTTCGTCTTGTGGTTTGACAACCTTTGGAGATGAAAGTTATTGATTCTTGATTGCTATATTTAGTGATTTTGAGGATTTGATTATGAATTTGGATTGTGATTCGATTTTAGGATAGACATATACCTATGTCGTTTCATATTCGTTTAAGGTTTGAGTTTCAATGACATCGATTAGATTTTATTCCGTTTATACGTAAATTGGATTAGTTTAATTCGATAGGTTGGTATGCTATCAAAAGATACATATGAACGTCCTTGAATCCTTGAATAGCAAACACGAGCATAAGATATTAATTGTCGAGTCATTGTTATCGTTTGATTAGTTATGTGTGATGTTAGGTTATGTTTGATTTGTTGGGTTTATTGTTTTATCGCACTTTTGGCCATCTACCTTTAATTCAACCTAAAACGTTGAAGGTTAGGCGAGTGATGATTTGTGGATTTCAACCTAGGATAGGCTTATACCTAGTTTGGTCCGTGTTTGTATAATGGGTTCGTCCGTAAATGCATCAAATAACTTAGATTCTCTTTATTCGGGGATTCGGGTTAGTTTTAGGTCCCGGGTGACAACGGTACGCCTTAGAATCCTCTTTTGGGTTCGGACTTTCCTTAGAGCATCGATTGACAGCGATGTTCGTTATTGATCCGGAGATGGAGAGTTTGGGTAGATTGGTAGAGTTAAGTCAAACCGATAGGGAGACTTAACTAATTTGAACTCACAAACAACAACTAAATCTAGGATTGTTTGCGTAGCTAACCTAACAACCGCATAATTTATCTACTTTAACTAATCGCTTATGAATCCTCCTTACCGCATAATTAACTCCCCATTTACTTGCTTTCGTAGTTAGATTTACTTTATCGCTCGTAGTTAAATAAAATCACCCTTATCATATATTTGGGTTCGATAATATTGTATCAAGCATTCTTAGATAGAATAAGCCTTCGATTGATTCGTTTATTCCCACCTTTTACCCATTCGTTGGGATTCGATACTCGGTATGTACTTATCGTTTTATATTACTTGTAACGACCGTATACTTGCGTGTTTGCGTATTAGTATTTGGAACGCAACAAGTTTTTGGCGCCGTTGCCGGGGAATGTGGTAACGTGCGGAGTAAATGACGATATTGATGGCTAGTTTTGTGTTTGATAGCTTAATACTTCGTGCTAATTTTGATCTTTTTGTTTCTTTGCGAGGTTTGATCGGCCTATTGCGAAGAGCTTAAGGATTTTGATGGGCCTGTTTTGTGGAATCATGGACGGTGGAAGTAATTTTGGCGACGACCAAACCATCCCTCGTATCAAGTCAAGCTCGTGACTTAAAACAAGCATTCGTTCCCTTTTTCATCATCTTGTTTCTTTTTATTTCTTTTTGTTTTGTTTTGTTTTGTTTGTGTTGTGTTTGTTGTAGGTGATGATTATGCATGATAAAGAAGTAAGCATGATTGAGGATTCGAGACGGAAATTAACCACGGGATGCACGGACTCCATGATCGACAAAAGGGCATAACCTTTACATTTTTGCATTCCGTTTGGTTTATTTTGCGCTTACAATGCTATATCTATATGTCCGTACTTGATTGGTTTTGATTATCTATGCTTGCTTGAATTGGATAGAGTCGTGTTCGATCATTTACCTTGTCGATTTCTTTGTTTTGTTTGTTTTTCTTTTCTTTGTGTGCTTGCGTGGTTGTCGTGTCGACCTCCCTCCATTTTTCTCAATTCACACAATGGGGACATTGTGCGATTTAAGTTTGGGGGAGAGAGGTCGCAAGTACTTGCATACATGCTAGGTCGACCCGCCAAATTTTCTCAAATTCTTATTATTATTCGAGTATGCTTCTACAAAATTTGAGCACATTGGCTAAGGCTAGATTGTATTTGAGGTGGATAAAGAACTTTAGTGATAATAGGATCTAGGACTCCTCTTGCGTAACTTAGTTTCTCTCCAAACTTTAGTTTGAAAACTAAGTGTGAAAAGAGCAAAATGACTTAAGTTTGGGGGAGTGAACCCTTTTCAAGAATGAAAAACTTTTGAACACCTAGCTCTTAAAAGAAATGAGTAGAGAAGTTGCTAAAATGTATGCCCTTCTATGAGAGAAAAGAAAGGCTAAGCCTTCATTGATGAAATTCATGGATGATTTTTGTAATAACTCTATGTCATTATAATCGTGCAAGTCTTGTAGTGAAAAATTCAAATGTAATGCACAAAGGAAAGGAATGGTGCTAGTAGCCCACAAAGTCAAATGTTTAGAATCACAAGCAACCATCAATAGTGCTAGATTTGTATTGTAATATCATTGTAAAGCACAAAGTGCTATGTTATTATTGTAAATCAAAAGAAAAGCATTTATGTGAGAAAGAGCTAAGAACTAATATTGTCAACTAGTTCAAGAATAGGGACAATACTCTTAAATTACCTACAACTTAGTTTCATGATGTGATTGGAGCATAAGGTTTGAAACCTAAGGTTAGGAGATAGTCTAAGTTAACGTGAGGAGCCCATGCAAGTAGAACCGATGATTTTAATCTATTGGGGCGTATTCACCTAAAATAGAACCTAGCCAAAGTCATCACACACACACGTGGAGCTTGTTTAAAGAATAATTTGAAAGTGTTAAGCTTTGGCATTTTGATCTTAAGCATGCATGTTTAGTATTTGTTTTTGCTTTCTTTGCTCGAGGACGAGCAAGTGTTTAAGTTTGGGGGTGTGATAACGTCGTGAAAACGTCATTATTACGTGTCTTCTTAAGTCGAAAACAACTTGCTTTGATTTGAGTTTTGCGTGCTTTTGTTTATTTTCGCGTTCTTTTGCGTTTTTGGTCCTTTGTTGGACTTTTGTGTGTTTTGGTTGTTGTTTGTGTGTTTTGATTTTGTTTTGTGTGTTTTGTAGGGAGATGTAGGAAAGAGCTTCAAAGGAATGAAAAACCGAAGTCAAAACATGGAAGAACGTAGATAGCTGCTCACTAGAACATGCATAAATATTTCATAGATGATCCAAATGAGCTGAATTTTGGATATGTTATAGATGAGTGAGTTAGCTACGCTACGGACTTTACGGATCCGCAATCGGAATCAAGAGATATGCCGCTCGGAAGGAACTGTGCCAGAGCAGAAAACTTTCTGCCTATATTGCACCGCGGTGCAAGTAAGATACACCGCGGTGTATGCCTGCTGGTGCGAAATATCAGCTGACTCTCCGCGTTTTCAAGGGTATTTTCGGGTGTTCTCATAAAGGGGCTATTAGGGCAAGATAAAAGAACAACTTTGAGACTTATCCCTTATTCTTTCCCTCACTCTTGGCCGCCCTTTTTCCTCTCAAGTCTCCTCCAACTCTCTCTTTAATTTTTCTTGCTTTTCCTTGTAATTGAAGACTCCACCAAGGGGGTGAGTTAGTCACCACCCTTGGGGAGTGATTAGGTGGTGATTAAAGGGAGGAGAATTCGATTTCGTTTCGATTAGGTGATATCTTTCTATTTTCTAGTTGTCTATGATTAGGAGATTGATGTTGTTATTTTCTTTTTGGAACTATGATTGTGGATTTGAATTCTCCGGATTTATAAGTATTTATGTTATTGTTTGATTAAATGATGTCTTGATGATTAGTATGGTGCTTATTTGTGTTCGTTAATCCGATTCCGTGTTTATTGTTCGTCTTGTGGTTTGACAACCTTTGGAGATGAAAGTTATTGATTCTTGATTGCTATATTTAGTGATTTTGAGGATTTGATTATGAATTTGGATTGTGATTCGATTTTAGGATAGACATATACCTATGTCGTTTCATATTCGTTTAAGGTTTGAGTTTCAATGACATCGATTAGATTTTATTCCGTTTATACGTAAATTGGATTAGTTTAATTCGATAGGTTGGTATGCTATCAAAAGATACATATGAACGTCCTTGAATCCTTGAATAGCAAACACGAGCATAAGATATTAATTGTCGAGTCATTGTTATCGTTTGATTAGTTATGTGTGATGTTGGGTTATGTTTGATTTGTTGGGTTTATTGTTTTATCGCACTTTTGGCCATCTACCTTTAATGCAACCTAAAACGTTGAAGGTTAGGCGAGTGATGATTTGTGGATTTCAACCTAGGATAGGCTTATACCTAGTTTGGTCCGTGTTTGTATAATGGGTTCGTCCGTAAATGCATCAAATAACTTAGATTCTCTTTATTCGGGGATTCGGGTTAGTTTTAGGTCCCGGGTGACAACGGTACGCCTTAGAATCCTCTTTTGGGTTCGGACTTTCCTTAGAGCATCGATTGACAGCGATGTTCGTTATTGATCCGGAGATGGAGAGTTTGGGTAGATTGGTAGAGTTAAGTCAAACCGATAGGGAGACTTAACTAATTTGAACTCACAAACAACAACTAAATCTAGGATTGTTTGCGTAGCTAACCTAACAACCGCATAATTTATCTACTTTAACTAATCGCTTATAAATCCTCCTTACCGCATAATTAACTCCCCATTTACTTGCTTTCGTAGTTAGATTTACTTTATCGCTCGTAGTTAAATAAAATCACC
This sequence comes from Penstemon eatonii, assembly GCA_038501285.1. Taxonomy (NCBI): domain Eukaryota; kingdom Viridiplantae; phylum Streptophyta; class Magnoliopsida; order Lamiales; family Plantaginaceae; genus Penstemon; species Penstemon eatonii. The sequence continues at coordinate 31,288,373 of CM076710.1, read as the reverse complement.
CTTATCATATATTTGGGTTCGATAATATTGTATCAAGCATTCTTAGATAGAATAAGCCTTCGATTGATTCGTTTATTCCCACCTTTTACCCATTCGTTGGGATTCGATACTCGGTATGTACTTATCGTTTTATATTACTTGTAACGACCGTATACTTGCGTGTTTGCGTATTAGTATTTGGAACGCAACAACGATATACCTTGTCCTCTTCTAGATAGACTTCAAATCCAGGAGGTTGTTCAACATATACTTCCTCTTGCAATTCTCCATTGAGAAAAGCAGACTTCACATCCATCTGATAGACAGTGAAGTTCTTGTAAGCAGCATAGGCTAGAAACAGTCTGATTGCTTCAAGTCTTGCTACTGGTGCAAAAGTTTCATCAAAGTCAATTCCTTCTTCTTGACAATAACCCTTGGCCACTAATCTTGCTTTGTTTCTGGTAACAATACCATCTTCATTCATCTTATTTCTGAAAACCCATTTAGTGCCAATTACCCTTTGATGACTTGGTCTAGGAACTAAGTACCAGACTTCATTCCTTTCAAATTGATTCAACTCTTCTTGCATAGCTTCAATCCAGAAGGAATCACTGAGAGCTTCTTCAATTTGCTTAGGCTCTATTTGAGATAGAAATGTGACAAACACAGCATCTTGTGCAGCAGCTCTTCTTGTTTTCACTCTATCTAAAGGATCACCAATTACTAACTCAGGTGGGTGATTCTTGAGCCATCTGAGATCAGGTTGCAGATCAGGATGTTGTCCTCTGTCTTGATCTTGCAACACTACTGTTGGAGTTCCAGTAGTAGTCTGTTGAACATTTGCAGTCTGTTGAACAGTCTCTGGTCTGTCAGCTGTTTGCAACTCGTCTGTTAGACAATCATCACTGTGATTTTGAACAGCACTTGAGTTTGCAGCTGAACTTAGATTAGGTAGTATGATGGGAACATATTCTTCATTTCTTCCAACCTCTAACTTCTGTAAATCAGCAGACAGGTCTTGATTAACACTTTGATTCTTTTCAGAAGATTGACTTGACTCATCAAATACTACATGGATAGATTCTTCTATTAGTAATGTTCTTTTGTTAAAAACTCTGTAAGCTTTACTAACAGTAGAGTATCCTACAAAGACAGCTTCATCAGCCTTTTCTGCAAATGCAGTAAGGTGATTTTTCCCATTATTCAATACAAAACATTTACAACCAAAAATCTTAAAGTAATGAATGTTTGGTTTTCTGTTGTTCCAAACTTCATATGGAGTCTTGTTCTGATTTTTGTTGATCATACATCTGTTTTGGGTAAAGCATGCTGTGTTTGTTGCTTCTGCCCAAAATCTTTGTGGCAGTTTAGCTTCAGCTATCATGGTCCTGACGGCTTCTTTCAGTGTTCTGTTTCTCCTTTCAGCAACACCATTTTGTTGAGGGGTTCTTGCAGCTGAATACTCATGATGTATTCCTTTGATATTACAATACTCTTCAACAGTAGAGTTCGTAAACTCTGTCCCTCTATCTGATCTGATCTTCAATATTTTGATGCTCTTCTCATTCTGGATCAGTTCCATCAGATTTGTAAGATGTTCCTTGGTTTCACTTTTCTTTTTCATGAATATCACCCAAGTGTATCTTGAATAGTCATCCACAACAGCTAGGCAGTATTTCTTTCCACCATTGCTGACTGGATCAATGGGTCCAAATAAGTCCATATGTAGTAGCTCCAATATTCTTCCAGAAGATTGGTGCTTCTTTTCTTTGAATGATGACTTGATTTGTTTACCCTTCTGACATGCATCACAGAGCTTGTCTTTGCTCATGACTGCTTTTGGAATCCCTTCTACCAAATCATTCTTGATTAATCTGTTTATGGTCTTGAAGTTTAAATGATTCATTCTCTTGTGCCATAGCCAGCTGACTTCACTTGGTGCAGATGCCACCAAACAAACACTTGAATTCTTATCAATAGAATTCCAGTCAACTATGTAGATATTTCCCTGTCGTCTTCCAGATAAAATTACCTTCTTTGTACCAATCTGTTCAACATAGCACTTATCTGTTGAGAAGATGACTGAATATCCCTTGTCACAAAATTGACTTATGCTCAGCAGATTATATTTGAGGCCTTTAACATATGAGACGTCAGATATCTCTATGTTTCCCTTGATTAATCTTCCTTTAGCTTTAATCTTGCCTTCTTTGCTGTCTCCAAAAGTAACTTTTGGACCATCCACAGCAACTGCATCAGTCAACTCATGTATGTTTCCACACATGTGTCCTGAACATCCACTGTCCAAGTACCAAATCTTCTCTACTTTACTGCTACTCCTAATCCTAACCTACAAAACAAAAGTAAAATTGTTTTAGGTACCCTTATTGAGAGGGTCCTGAAGGATTAGTTCCACCTTTGACAACCCAAGATGTTGATGTCTTAGGCTTCTTAGGTTTCTGAGTTTTAGGAGCATGAACAGTTTCATTTTTATCATAATTATCAGATAAGTCATGTTGATGATCAGTATGATAAGAATAGTGTTCATAAGCAGGGTAAGGTGCATGATATGCATGCATTGGATGAGCAGGATAAGGTGCATAGTAACTAGGAAATTGAGGTGCATGATACATAGGATGATATGCAGCAGGTTGCACATAATATGACTCATTTCCATACCAAGCATTTTGATTTTTCTTGTTCTTATGCTTCTTTGGTTTACTAGATGCTTGCTCAACTGATTTTGACTTAGTTTTACCACTAGTCTGATTGACTTTAGCTTTATCAGCAGACTTCTTAGGACTCTGCTGTTTGGTCTTACTAGTCTGATTTCCTACACTAGGCTCTTTGCTCTTTTTAGCCTTAGGAGATTTCTTCTCCTTCACTACTTTCTCAGATGAGGTAGGTTTAGAAGTTTGAACATACAGAATGACCTTACTATTGTCAGCAGAAATAAATTTTTCAGTATGATTCAATTCTAGTTTATCCTTTTCTAAAGGTGTCTCCTGTTTACTAGATGTATGCATGGATGCAACAGTTGACTTATCATGAGACTCAATAATTTTCTCAAGTTCCATGATTTTTCCTTTATAGACCTCACATTCAGCTTTCAGAGATTCATGCTCTTGCTCAAGCTGTTTATATTCAGCTGATTCTTTTGGCTTTTCAGCTAGAAGTTTCAGTGAATTATTTTGCTCTTTTAGCAAGTTCATCTCTTCCTTAAGCTTAACAAATTCTCCAGCAATAGTAGTATTATTCAACATCATTTGCTCTAGAGAATTAAATAATTCATTTTCTTGAGGAGTTACCTCATCCTCTGAGTCATCAGATTCCTTTGCCATCAGGCACAGGAGAGCAGGTTTTTCTTCATCAGACGATTCTTCATCAGACGTGTCTGAATCTGAATCAGATGAGTAGACAGCAGCCAGCTTTTCTGCTTCAGCCATCATAGCCTTGCCTCTCTGATGCTTTCTTTCTTTTCTTATTCTCTTCTCCTCTTCAGTGTACTTTTCTGCTTTTGGATATGGGCAGTCTTTAATGAAGTGTCCCAATTTCCTGCAGTTGTAACACATTAGTTTGGCTTTATAATCATCTTTTTCTTGAGAAGAAAAGTTAGGTTTAGAAGTAGAAGCATTGTTGTATTTGTTCTTCATTTTTCTCTTGTAGAACTTCTTGAAATTGTTCATCAACAGTGCAACGTCTCCAGCAGTGTACTCCTTTTTATTGAGTAGAGTGGCTTCATCAGATGAGTCCACTTCTACATTTCTTTGGGCTGGTCTTCTTTGGTTTTCAGCAGCAACCAGTGCAGCTGTGGGTCCTGAAGTTGAGGTTTCTTCAATTCCCATCCTTGGCAGTTTATACTCATAAGCCTTGAGTACGGAGAACAGCTCTGTAAGAGAAATCTTGCCCAGATCTCTTGATTCTTCCATTGCTGTCACCTTCATGTTGAACTTGGAAGGTAGAGCCTTCAGTACTTTGACAGTGATTTCTTTGTCAGTGAAGGTCTTTCCCAGCTTCAAAACTTCATTCAGAGTTCTGGTGAATCTGGTATCCATCTGATCAATGGTTTCTCCAGACTTCATCTTGAAGTTATCCAGCTTTTCCAAAGCAACACTGAGCTGATGCTCCTTTATTGCATCATTGCCTTCGCTCATGTCTCTGACCTTGTCCCACATCTCCTTTGCAGTTTTGCAATGTTTGACCTTGTCAAACCGATCATTGTCCAGGGCTTTAGTCATGATGAATCTCCCAACTTTGTCTAGATTGTAAAGCTTTATTTCCTCTGGAGTCATCTCATGAAGGTCTTTTTCCACAACCGTATCTACTTCATTTATCTTGATGGTCTTTGTGAATCTGAATGGACCTTTAATGATACATGTGTACATGTTGTCATTGTAGGCTGCTAGAAAGATTTCCATTCTAATCTTCCAGTCCTCAAAGGACATACCAGCAATGTGGGGAACATGGCTGATACAATCCATTTTTCAAAAAGTTTTGATTTTTCAAAAAATGCTCTTTTGAAAAGTTTTGAAAACCTTTGAAAAACACTCGGATCAAGCTCGTTGATCAGGCAGCTGATTCTAATGAACCACCTGCTCTGATACCACTTGTTGGTCCCAAGTGGTCAGAAGAGGTTTAGAAGGGGGGGTGAATAAACCTCTTTAAAAATTTTCTCTCAATTTTAACTTTAAAACTTTACTTTAATTGAACAGACTAAGCTGATCAGATTAGTAAGTTACAGTTCTGTTCGCGAACAAATCTTTGAACAGGTTTGTTGACCACTCGTCTGATAGTTACTTAGCTGATTTTATTAAAATCAGTCTTAATACTTAGAGTACTTGCAGCGGATTTTCAAAGTGTTTTTCACAAGTAATCTTAGCAGTTTGAAAAGTGTTTTCCCAGTTTTGTAAACTCCTTTTGAATCTTTTTCAAACAGTTAACTCAATGTGTTTTTATATGATCAGGAAATATGCAAGTTTAAAAGCTATGTAAAAACACAAGAAATTTTTATAGTGGTTATATGGATAAAAATCCTTTAGTCCACTCTTCCAGATCACTTAGATTCTGGGTTATACTATAATCACACAGATTACAATATTTCTCCACTTATACCTAGACAACTAATGAAAAGGCTATAAGCTCGCAGTAGAAAATCACTAAGAATTCCTACTCTCTGAAGTTTGATCACTCACAAAGATGGATCACAACTCCGCACAACACTCTTGTTTACAAAATCACTCAGAAGATGTATTTTTCTTGATTCTTCAACTCTGCTTTCGTCAACTAATGACTCAGCTGATGAGTGAGCTGTTCTTGAGACTTAAAGAATTTTGCTTCGAAAATTTCTCAGAGATTGTGTGTTGCTTGTTTCTTCTTCGTCTCTTTCAGCTATTTATACTAGAGGATTGAAAAATGTCCGTTGAAGAGAGACAGGTTTCAAATTCCTCGAGTACTGGTCCTTAATTTCCGCGAACGGCTCTTTTGCAGTCTGACCGTACTGTGAACAGTACTATTCTGCAGGCAGCATTAAATGCACTCGGCTGATGCGAAGCAAATCTTCAATCATTTGTCTTTAATAACCTTGTACTTCAGCATTTATTACACCAAGGGGCATTTATTACCGTTGGGAAAACTTTATGATCCTTTCCACTTGGCTGACGAAAACACAAGTCTGATGGTGAACTCGGCTGATCTCAAACTTGAACAAATCTGATTTGAGTCGGCTGATCTTCATCAGTCTGATAACTTTTCTTCAGCGGATCAGAAGTCTTGGACCTTGAAACTATGACTCTTCTGATGTCTTCTTTACTTAGTCAAAATTTCTTCATAAAAGGGATCATCAGCTAAGTTACTCCATACTTAGCCAATCTTTGAAGTTTTGGAATGCATCAAAACCTCCCTTCTAAATTTGTCTTCAGTGCCTTCATCTTCATCCTTATCCAACACCAGAGAAGAATCCATGATCAAATACTTAAACCTCGTCAAAACTCAGTCCTCAAAATTCAGAAGCTTCCAACTAGAATACGTTAGACGAACGGAGAACACCAGGGCCGACGCCCTCTCTAAATTTGGAAATATGATCGAAGGTATCGTTACGAGGAAAATAACGTTGATGGTCTCTACTAAACCAGCTATCGATACCCAGATGGAATCCTTAAGTGTCGACGTGTGGAACCTCGAGAATGAGGACGTGAGTTGGAAAACCCCCCTGATAGATTATGTGACAAAGGGATATCTACCAATCGACAACAGTGAAGCAAGAAGGATAAAATACAGAGCGCCACACTATGCCATGATCGCGGGAGAATTGTATCGACGCTCCTTAACCGGAGTAATGCAGAAATGTATTACTAGTCCTCATACAGAATTAGTATTGAAAGAAGTACATGAAGGGTCGCGTGGAAATCAATCAGGGGGGAGCGTTGGCAAATAGAGTATCTCGATTGGGATATTATTGGCCTACATTGGTGAAGGAGGCCATCCCTTATTCGAGGAGCTGCGCGAAGTGTCAATACCATGCCACGATGCCGCAGAAACCAGCTCAGAAAATGGAATCAATATCAATTGCATGGCCGTTCGATCAATAGGTAGTCGACTTAGTGGGACCCTTACCTAAAGCGAGAGGACAGAAGAGGTACCTATTAGTGGGAGTCGAATACTTCAGCAAGTGGATAGAAGTAGTTCCTCTGAAACAGATTACGCAAACTCAGATTATCAACTTCTATTGGTCGATAATTTGCCGATTCGGATTACCAAGAATCATCATATCGGATAATGGAGGACAGTTTGTGGGACAAAGGGTAACTTATTGGTGCGGGAAACACAAAATAACACAACGATTTATATATGTCGGATGTCCGCAAACGAATGGTCAAACAGAAGTAACCAACAGAGAGATTTTAAGACTTCTGAAGAAACGATTGTCGGAAGCAAGTGGAGCATGGCTAGACGAATTACCTTGGGTGATCTGGGCCAATAGAACGAAAGAAAAAACTGCGACAGGGGAAACCCCTTTTAGCTTGGTGTATGGTTCTGAGGCAGTGGCGCCGGCAGAACTTGAAGTACCCTCACCTAGGGTCGAGCTGTACAACGAAGATGACAATTTGGAAGCCAGGAAATTTGAGCTCGATCAAATGGAGGCAAGGAGGGAAAGAGCGTCGACTAGGATCCAGTCATACAAGACCACAATGGCAAAAGCGTACGGCAAGAATATACGCTTGAAGTCCTTCCAAGTTGGAAACTTAGTGCTCAAGCGAATCGACGTCTCAAAAGAAAAGGGAAAGCTCGATAGCAACTGGGAAGGGCCGTTTAAGGTGATAGAAGTCGGCAGAAAAGGAGCCTATCGGCTAGAAACGATGAGCGGGGAGCTTGTCAAATGAACGTGAAATGGAAGAAACCTCAGGAAATTCTATGCATAAAGCGCTATTAATAAGCTAACTCCAAGCACTCCTCGAAAGCCGCGGGCATCGAGTCGACATCATAATGAAAGCTATTAATAAGCTAACTCCAAGCACTCCTCGAAAGCCGCGGGCATCGAGTCGACATCATAATGAAAGCTATTAATAAGCTAACTCCAAGCACTCCTCAAAAGCCGAGGGCATCAAGTCGAGATCGACATGAAAGCTATGAATAAGCTAATTACAAAAGTGTTTCTCGAAAAACCGCGGGCATCGAGTTGATACAAACGAAGAAAGTTAATAAGGTTGCTAAATAGAATAAATCCCTCGACATCCAAATAGACATCGGGATGAAATCAACAGTAAAATGGTTAAAACGCTAACTTCAAACATTCCTCGAGAGCTTCCGACCTCGAGAAGAAATTGACATAAATGCTATTAATAAGCTAACTACGAAAAGGAAGAACGACAATCGAAGCTATTACCAAGTCAATTTAAAATATTCTACGAATCTTCAAAATAATTTTAAGGTATGCAGTATCTAAGTATTTGGAGATCGAGCAACAAGTACAAAATTAAATTTGAAATCGAGAATATTATCAAAAAGAAGATTTTATTCATTTAGTCGATCACTGTACAAATACAAAGCTATTACAAATACTTCCTCGATCTATTACAAAGACTGAAGGAGCCTACATCTATGTCTTCACACCATCGTCTTCATTTCTGGATTTGGATCCCATCGAGACCCCGATTTCGGCCAGCTCAAGTCATACTGATGGACGAACTGATCTTCCTCGATACCTGAGCACGTCTTTCTAAATGCAGCGATCAGTAAGACAAAAAACTTGTCCGTAACTTTATCTCTCACTGATCGTTGCATTGAAGTACCCAACTCCCGAGTCCCGATGGAGTTAGCGAAGGACAGTAGATGTCGCTGTCAGCAACAGCCACGAGGAAACTCATCGACTATGTTGCCATAGCGGATGAGTCTCTCCGTTTATGTCGACCGATAGAAGAGGGAAAAATTGCAGATCAATGATCCACAATTTCAGCCTTTCACCATCTAGTCGACGACTATTGCTTCCACAACACCACCTACCCTCGCTCGACGATGATTACTCGAGCTTTCGAGTGCAGGCATGAGGGGTTTCCATAGCCGTACACCGAGAGAATGAGCAATCATCGATACTGACCTCGTTGATCTTACCGATCCCACCCATTCGAACAATGAGGCCAACACTTAGGGGCCACCCCTTTACCGATACCACCCATTCCAAGTAATAATCAGATCGCCATTTCTCGATCAGGAGGTCGAGATCGATGAAGAAATGCGTAGAATACGAAAGCATTCCTTATTGATACATAGTATATTAAGAACCCGATAAGTGGATGTGTCGGAGGATATGTGTATGTTTCCATATTTGGAAAAAGGAAAAGTATGGATAAACATAATGGTCCCACCCACCTTTTTTATAGATCATCCTGCGATGATCCAACGGTTGGGAAGTAAAACGCTCAACGGTTAGGATCAAGAACACTAACCGGCGCCCGTTGCGTTCCCCGAGGAAGGCCACGTGGATTAAATCCAACCGTGAATACGAAACATCATGATCTATGGCTGAGATCAGAGCATTCGAAGCTCCCCAATGCTCGACAAAACCTGGTCCATTGGCATACAAGTCGCCTTGAAAATCGACACGATAAGGCTACGGCCGAGAACAAGTCTCAAGTATTATCATACTCGCCTCGTGCGTCGACCTGATATAGTATTTCCTGTCGAAATAAGAAGACACTGCAATCTTTGTGCATGTCGACAATTTGATGTCGACGAATAGAAGACCCAAAAAGAATTAAACGACGAAAAGCGACATAGACACGATAAAAACCTTCCAATTTCTCTCATACCAAAAGAGTATCGACAACTAGAAATGACTGGCAAGTATGAAAAATGTATCATGATATAAAATATGTATAACAGGGAAATGCTTCACCCTTACTGAAATGGTACCTAGTAAAGCGATATATATAGAAGATCATAAATTTGATCCAACGGTCAATAATCGAAAATACCTCGAGATCAACAACATCTCAAAAAATTAAACTGACAAGTAGGACCACCCAAGCTTAGATAAACACGATTCAAGAGATCAAGAATGATAAGCAATTGTCGAATAAATAGTATAACAAACCAAGTCGAAGTAATATCAAACATGCCACTAGGGCATGACTCGACGACGCATCGTCGAGATTCAGAGTACGAAAAATTAACACATTCAAATTAATCTAATCACATAGAGCCAGGGCCGTAACGGGTCTCATAATCGAGCTTGTCCAGATGAGTCGACTCCTTCGAAGTCTCCGGGACATCCAAGTAAGCTTTCTCCTTGGCCTTCTCGGCTTGAACTCCGAGGAGAAAACCAAATTCATGCGCCTCGAGATCTTCCTTATCGCCCTCTGGAGCGGCGATCTCGACCTCTCTGCCATCCTCATCCAAGCTAGGATCCATCTTCTTCTCATCGAACTTCTCATTGAGAAAACCCCAAGCACGACATTGCTTCCACCCTCTGATGAACATTTGGATCAGATCATCACCGGACTGACGATCCACGAACTCTTGATATATGGTGCTGTTATAGAATTCAAGCACAACTTGTTTCCTCTCCTCGGCCGTCAGACTCCGATGATGATCCAAGACCTCCTGCTAAACTCTGGCGAAACCGTCGGCCTCTTTCTTCACCAACTTTTTCTCAAAGTCAATCTTAAACGTCGATATTTCGACCTCCAATTCGGCAACCCGAGCATCCTTTGTCAAAGCTTCTCTCTCGAGATTCTTGACCTTTTCCTCCAACGCGCATATTTGCTCCCTGGCCTCCTTGTCGAGACTTTTGAACCTATCGGCGCGTTTCCGAGCTGCATCTGCCCTACAGGCGTTGTGGAATATCAGCTGGTTGCTCTGCGAAGATACAATACTAAGTTACGAAATTATGAACTTGGTTAAAGAATCGACAAATAAAGATCTGTAATAGTAAGGCAATACCGCTAATTGTAGAGCCGCTTGTAGACGAAGGACGTCGGCAGTATCAAATTTCAGCAATGTCTGATGATCGACCATAGCCAGAGTTGAGCAGAATTTGTCCCAAACTTCAGGACTAACATCAGTGCTAAGAAAAGCAGGATTAATCATTGAACCTTGAGCGACCTAGTCGCCCATCCTTCTCTTCTGGTTCTCCACTATAGTCCCTATCGATTCCCGGGAAACGACAACACCTCCCGTCGACTGAGTGAGGCTAATATCGGACTTAGCCCTTTTTTGTGAAGGCATATCTTTTAATCCCTCCTCAGGAGGGGCAGGACGTTTACCCTTGTCCGAGGAACTTTGCTTCTCTAGATGGGGAGTAGACGGAGGAAGAATACTCGATTGAGCAAACGCCTTAGTCCTTGCCTCTTTTCCACACGTCGACGGAGAGGTTGAAGGAGCAGCAGCCAACTTTTGCTTGGCTTTCAATACGGATAAAGCCGCAGAACGAGTAGCCATAACAACGGATTTTGAGAAAATCAGAAATGTTAGTCGAAAGTTGAATAAAATAAAACAAAAAGAAATAACTATAACTACCTAATGAGAGGCTATTGATAGGTGGAGGTGTAATCGACATCCCCCCCAAACTTAGTACAGGTTCCCGCAAAAGTTGATTGATGTCATAGCTCGACTCCGATAACTGCGAAAGGAAATCGGGCGCCCAGGATGGTTCGGGGACATTCTTTAAAAGAATGCCACCCGACTTCCATTCCCGTTTGGTCCCCCAAACAAAATTCGTAGGAGCGCGGACAAAGACGAATCTATGTTTCCAACCTTTTCCATGAGAAGACTTAAGGTCACTTAAAAACCTAACATTAGGTCTTGACTTAACAAAGTAAAAACCCTCATTTGACTTGGGGGAAGGACCTACAGTAAAAAGAGCGCAGAAATTGGCCAAGGAAGCTTGCTGACCTAGCGCTTTCATGACTAAACAAAAACCAATGATATAACCCACATCATTCGGAACTAGTTGGGTTGGGCAAAGGCCAAGACCATTCACTATTTCGATAAACTCTTTAGCCAAGGGAAAACGAAGACCATTCTCGAAGGTGTCAATATGAAAGGTCCTACAACCCCTAGGTGGATTGTTCCTTCTTTGCTCGTGGGTAGGGTGAAGGACCGTCCATCCCTTAGGGAATTGAAACTTTTCCAAGATCGACTCAACAGACAATCGCAAACGACTCGCCGACATGGTGTTAAAATGCTCTATGGTTCGATAAAGTTCCGATGTCAAACTCGGCGGAATGACATCCTTAGGAACAGATTCGACAATGCCTAAGAGATGAGCAGAAAGAGGGCTGTGGATCGGCCCCTCGAAAGGCATGTTGAAATGTGACATTATAGATTCGGGCGACATACCCTCACCCTCGCCTACCGACTCATTACCTATCGACATGGAATGATTCGACATAAAAAGAACAGAAAAAGTACCTAAAATACGAACGACTGCGACTTAACCGACTGGGGAACTCAACCAACTGCAGCTCCGAGAACTTATCTCCGATATAAACGAAAATTTTGGAGAGATCATGAATAGTTGAGCAAGGAAAGCAACCCTATTTATAACCACAAACAGCCAAAAGGCGCACCCTTTCAAAAAGCTGTGAAAGAGACGTGGCGGTTAACAAAAAGTCCAAATAGGGATTTTAAGGCCCAATAAATCCCCTCGAGAGGTCCACCACCATTATTGCATAAATAAATAAGCGAAAACCAAATGACAATCTAAAGATACGAATGAAATAAAGGTCGAAATAATCACAAATTGTCGATTACCGAAGATAGATTGCTAAACAAACGTACAAATTGTCGATAATTACATCAAAAAAGTTCAAAACGAGTTCAACACAAGAGGCTGATATCGATACTATAATTATAGTTTGGTTAAATCCTAGAATTCACTTTTCCGGTATCAACTTCCCAAACTCATGAGAACGAGCGATGGCCTCCTCGAATTCTAGATCAGCAATGTTAACCTCGAGCTCGCACTTCTCATTCAGCTCCGGTCCGATGAGATCGTAGTTAAACTCTTCGTTATTCAAATATCCACGATGCATTAACTGGGAAACAGTCTTCTCGTGCATACGAATTAGCTCAGGACCCATCCTAGCATCACCGAGATAATTAAAGACTGGGGAATTGACAAACTCCCTCACTATCTCGAGCCTCTATTCGGCCGATACGATCCTGGCCTCCGGAGGATAGCCCCTTTTGAGAATGTTGTTTTCTCGCGTTACAAGACTTAGCTCTTGGGTCGCGTTCTCAACCTGTTGATCCCTTTCTTTGAGAGCTAGCTCATGCTCGGACTGCAGCTTAGCCAATTCTTCTTTGCAATTGTCGAGCTCCTTCAAAGCCATCTCGGCCTTATAATATCCGGCGAACATATACTGCATTGCCTATTCGACACAAAGCGCTCGATGTCAGTGTCAAGAACTGGACGACAAAAAAAATGTTTTAAAGGTCACTTACCCCGACCATCATTCGACCTCCATGATGAAGATTTTCTTGAATAGAATACTTGGACAAGTATTTCTGGTCTCGCGGATATATACTGTGCATGAACGATGCGAAAGCCCTATTCATCGACCCCCGATTCAGCACGCTGGTGTCATCACCTAAATTGGCCGGATGTGAGAGCTTAGAGTTGAGCCAGTCTGAAAGGTCCCAATTAAGATCGACATCTTCTTCCTTATACAGGGCACTCCTCACTTTTCCTTCCCTCAACGGACGCTCTGGGTTTTCGACGGGAGCGTCCTCGACGTCAACCTTGACCCTATGCCTTTTTCCTCGTCTTATTTTTTCTCGGCGAGCCTCGGGGCCCTGAGCAGTCGCTACCCTCTGAGATTCACCACTTTGTCGAACTCGGGCAGTCGTCAATTGACTCTGGCTTGACTGACCTAACTGACCACGTTTAAATTCTTTGGGGGGAGCCACGGCCCCAATTAGCACTTCATCTACAAACCAAAAGCAAAATAAGAAAACCGAGATGAAATACGACATACGACTACTATTTAAAAGTTGGTAAAATACCTAAACCCGGGTCAGTCGTCAATTGACTCTGGCTTGACTGACCTAACTGACCACGTTTAAATTCTTAGGGGGGAGCCACGGCCCCAATTAGCACTTCATCTACAAACCGAAAGCAAAATAAGAAAACCGAGATGAAATATGACATACGACTACTATTTAAAAGTTGGTAAAATACCTAAACCCGGGTCACCGGCTTTTCTCCTCGATTTAGACAAGAGACAGGCGCGAAGTCGAGGCTCTTCAATTAATTTGTTAACGTCAAAATTATTTAAAACCAAACCTTTGAGAAAATTTTCAGAAAAATCTGGTTTCGGTTGGTTACGGACATGGATGGGCTCGGTGCGCCAAGGAGCATGTATATTCAAAGTCATGTCGCTAGGAGGGGAAAGAAATACAAACCTCGATTTCTATCCTTTTCCATGAGAACTCCTAGCATTAGCGAGGAAACTTCGGTTCCCTTGAGATTTCACCTCATAAAAACTGGTACCTGATTTGGGAGACTCGCTCACTTTGAACAAATACCAAAAGTTCCCAAAAGACGCCTCCTGTCCGAGGGCTTTCATGACGATAATAAACGCGATAATCATCGCCATACCATTGGGCACGATTTGTGTTGGTCGAACACCCAGAGCATTTAAGATCTCCGCTAACTCCGGAGCTATTGGGACTCGAAACCCTAAATCCATCGATGCCTCATGAATAACTAAGCTACCAGCCGGAGGCTCATGCATTCGATCATCCTTTCCGGGAATCGTTACGCTCCATCCTGACGGTATCGAGAAGATAGATAACATAGCAACGGCCGATTTCTTATGACCACCGGCCTGAAACTCATAATAAGCTTCTTTTGTTTGATATTGTCGCGTATTTTCCTCGTCGCCTGACTCTTCCCTATCTCCCATATCGGCATCGACATTTTCGACCTGTTCATCAAACACCTCATCCATAAGGGCATCCACATACCCGTTATCTGGACTAGAGGGCGCTTCCGACATCTTTTGCTCTCGATCTTTTAGATAAATAACAAGTCGACTTATATACTAAAGATGAAATCGTGTGCGGTAAAAATGACCTATATATAGAGAAGATAAATACCGCTTCATACCTCTTCAGTAAATTACGAAACTAACCTTCCAATGGACACGACCTTTCACATTCCTCTCCAATTACGACGCGACGTTTCACCTCCTCGCCTGATCTTACGCTAATTCGTAGGGTGATATGAGGAAAAGATCAATAATATATATTCCGAATGTAGGTGTACAGATTACAAGTAATGAGGGTCCTATCTGAGCATTATAGGATGCCGTACAAGCTAGAGGATAGATACATATAAAACAACCTAAACTAACTTTCCAAGGTTAATCCGAGCAGGACCTTCGAGCTGGGAGCACCTGGGAAAACGTGGCTGGCATCATAAATGCTTGTGGTATTTATAGTTGAGGCGGTGAGCTAGCTGAACCATCCGCAGGGGTACATTTCTCGGCCCAAAGGCCTGAGCTTGAGGTCGGCCCAACAGTAACCTTCGACCTTGTGCTCTTTCTAATAGATCGGACTGGATAAACTGGGGCTTGGGCTCGATTCTATGTCTTCAAGGTCGGGATTCATGATCTTTGATCTTGCCTGATCTGTATTTCGATCTTGCCTGAGCTCCTAAATATAGATAATCCAAAGTACCCCTCATCAATACTCCCCCACTTCTCGAGCGCAAAGTGAAGCTGAAGCTCGAAGAAGTAAATGTTGCTTCGATCGGCGAGATGAACAAACCATTTATGATGTGTTTCAGATATGCCTCGTTAAAAACCTAATTCGGAAAAATCCATTGGGATAAAAACCGATTCAGGGAAAAATAGTGCATATCTTGGAAACAATACAATGATTCTGTTGTGATATAAGTTTTGATGTTAACAATCTTTGTCTGGATTTTGAGTTGATCCTGGTCAAAGTGTCTTTCTGTATTAGTTGTCGTAATGGATTCCTTATTAATACTCTCCCACTTCTCCAATCGTAGACTGAAGCAAAAGATCGGAGAAGTAAATAAATTGCGAGACCCAAGAGGCACGTCTTTTCCAGTGTCGGTCTATGGCCCATAATTTCCAGAGTATAGTGGCCTAAAATGCAATTATTGGGGAAGATAATTTTGAATTTACCCTGAGGGAGCTCAACCGTCGCGGTTATTCGGGGTCCGGTTTGCAATTTACCCTTTTAACCTTATATATAAGTTTACTTGTTGAAAATTCATTTACGAAGCAATTCTCCTTAAGATCGGAGCATAGAGATCGAACGAGCCGTCATTTTCACGTATTTGCTTTCGTTATAATGTCTAGTTCGAGAAACTTGAAGGGCAAAGGTAGAGTTGGAGAAGATCAAGAATCCGATCCTGACATGAGGCTTATTGATAATTTTAAGTTTTTCTCAAAGAAGAACCTAAGTTCTTCGAGGGTAAGATCCGACCCTGAATTTGAAGTAGGGGAATTTCATCCCGAGCATGAAGATGCTGATCAAGTTGAAGATCTTGAGGAGAATGTAGTTGAGAAACATAGCATTGGCGATAATGCCTTTGTCAGGATATATAAGTCTGAAGGACCTTCGAGTACGATTGGTCATCCTAAGGCCGAGCTTCGTGCTGATCAAATTTCCTGCGCTTTCGGTAAGGACGACCGCGCTTACTTGGATGAAGAGTTCGGGAAATTTCTCCCTTAGGGTTTTTCGATCGTCGTTCCTTCTTACCGTCAACGTGCGACTGATTCTCCAGCGGGATGTCAGGCATTTTACGAAAAGCAATTTTCTCATGGATTGCGCATTCCGTTCATTCCCCTGATCAGAAGTATTTTAACGTCTTTTCACTTTCCCCTGCTCAGATTCTTCCGAACTCGATTGCGTACATTGTAGCGTTTAGTGTTCTTATGGAAGCCAAAGGGGAAGAGGCTTCTTTTCGGAATTTTTGGCAAGTATTCCAGATGAGTATGTCTAAGGGTTCCAATGCTGGGTTTGTATATGTTTCACAAAGGTCGAATCGGCCAATCCATTCGAGTGTGGCTATGGATAAAACAAAAGGCTGGAAAAGAAGGTTCTTCTTCGTTAAAGGTCCCGACATTCCCGTCTCGGAGGGAAGTTAAAAAACTAGACCATACCGATGGGATGGCGTAGGGTCCTGGGTATATGGTCGTCGCAGAATTAAAGAGAAGATTAGCCATCATCTTTCCGATGAATTCTTGGAACAACTGCAATCCGATCCCTTTCAAACCATGCTCCTTGTCCAAGAAGGGTTTTGAGGATGGCGGGTCTAAGTAAATGCAAACATCCTGCTCCAACGATTGAATTTTCCCCTTCTTCGACGAATCAATCCCTTGTCGGATCTATTCGAACATTCGAAAATGCGTCGAAACCAGCCATTTTATCTCGTGTACCTCTCACTTTAAGTAAGCTACTAACCTTTCGTGTTTTCATGCGTGAATGATTGTATTTACTTGCTTAGCTTTCTAAGTACATTGTATTTTTCTCCAGATCAAACCGTTGAGAAGTTCCGACTGTCCACCGTTAGGTCGATCGTGATTACCACTTCCAGGAATGTCCAAAACCAATCCCAGAAGCAGAAGAAAAATAACCCAGAACAAGGAACGGAAGTAGGTAATTCGATTGTTAATCCGATCGATATGTCAACAATACTCCCACCTTTGAGGGGGGTTGGCGGTGCAAGTTCTTCGAATCCTGCTGTACCAGGCCCTCTTCGTAGCGTGTTCTCGATTGACACTTCTAACCCCTCGTCTGTTGGTTATAGTCAATACTCCTGGAATCGGATCCTGGGTATACAAGAACATGAGGAGCGTATGGCTCGGAAAAGGAATGCTGATCAAGCAGGGCCCTCGAGGAGGATAAAACCGTTCGACAGGAGTTCCAACTTGGTTTTATGTCGACCAAGCAGATCGGAACCGGACGTAGCAGATTTTATGGAGGAGCATTTTCGTGGGCCTAGGGCCGTCGGATATCCGGAAGAAGGAACCATTTTATCCGATCTCGAACCAAATGGTGAAAACGAGTTTGATAAATCTACAAGAATTTTTCTGGCCGGGCGATTCAAACGAGATCTGCTTCACCATACTGTTAAAAGTGACTTCGAAATCTTGAGTAACTTTTCCCGAACATACCAGGAGGTAATAATCGTTGAACCTAGAAGTTTCACCTCTCTTAATCCTTTTTTACAAAAAATCTACTGACAAAAACTTTTTCTTTCGTAGGCTGGGGATTATTTCGCACTTCAAACTTATCGTCTGTCATTGCTGGAACAAGAATCACAAGAGGCTCATGATGCGCTCGCACAGACTTTTGCCGAGAATAGAATGCTTCGAGCACAACTAGATGACGTTACAAGTAGACTAACAGACAGTCGTCGTGAACTGTCTAAAACCAAGGAGGAGTTAGAGAGTACCAAGAATAAAAAATATACCCCGTCTGCGGAGGCAGATTTGGTATCGATAGTTGAGGAGAAAAGTGCCCTCGAGGAGAAGCTTAAGAAAGTTAAGATCGAGCTCAAACAAGCCAAGCAAGACTCCGAGCGTGCGTATTCTCAGGGGCAGGAAGAGGCTATAGTTCTAGCCATACGAGAGTTTTTGAAGTCCCCCGTTCTCGATCCCTTAGTTCGAAAAAGGATAGGTGGGATTCTCCAAACGATCTTCTATAAAGGGGTTCAACAGCTAGTCGCGACCAAGAGAAGTTCGGACAAGATGGATGAATACCTCCGGTATATGGATCCCTACAAGAATGCTACAGGGAAGGATTACAAAGCTTCATCTTTGCCCCAGGAAACCAGGAGTTGGCAAGATCATCATTTTGCCCCCTTCGTTGAGGAATTTGGTGTTCCTATGCCGAATCCTGATGTGCTCGAGCTGTCCGGCAACAATTCCCAATCTGCCTCAGGGGAAGATGAGTATGTCGATATAGATGGCGAGTCAGATGAGCAAAACGATCAACTTGAAAATCGAGTAGAGCCCTTGGGTAGCGACGACGTAGATACTGGCGGCTCGGACAGTGGAACCGACAGCTCAGAAGGAAGCGATTCTGATAAAGAAGACGACGAAGAGAAAGATGGTGACAATCGCGCTTCTGAGTCCGGTAGTTAGAAATCCGAGCATTTTTAATAGCCATGTAATAGGAGTAGTGGTTATGTAATAGGATTTCTCTCAACGTTTTTTGTTTTTGTAATCTGAAATGTCCTTTTTAACTCGTGAATATTTACATATCCTGACTTTGCTCTTAGGGTTCGAAATCTTTATTCTTCATAGTCGAATTCTGTTGTTCCCCATTGAATTTCTTGAGAGTCGCAATGGTTCAATTATTGTAAAAGTAGGGTGCCGCCTCTATAAATACAAGGGCTGTTTCAAATCATTTCATTGCAATCCTTAAGCATTGAGATCGGAGCTCCGCGCTTAGCATATATTTTCGAACATTTAAATTTATTTCTCCTCTCATCATGGACCAAATATTGGGTAATCCCATCGACCCCAAGTTTTTATTGGGTGGCGCCAAGAGTAAAGGTCCGCCCAAAGATCAAAAATCGACTAAGGAGAAGAAACCCTCCAAGGCTTCTCCAAAACTTCCGCGTCTTCCACTAAAGCTTCCAAGGGAGGGGAGATTAAGAAAGAGAAGCAGACTTCAATAAAACATGCTAATGTTATATCTAGCAAATCAATTTTAGATGAGAATCTCGATGAGGAGCCTGAGGCCTCTCCATCGAAACCTCTTGATAATTACACTCGAGCGTTAGCTAGGCAGAAAGCCTCAATCCTTGCTTCGAATAAAAGGCCTTATTCTGATGGGATCACCCCGATCGAGAACTTGCAGAAGCTTGTCGCTGGGAATGAGTTGTTGACCAGTGATCTTGCAGCTGGTTCCACAATAGGAGGTTCGGACAAGAAACTTAAATTGACCGCTACTGGTGAAGGCTCCTTAGTTTCTGGAGCGTCTGCTGAGTCCTCGAAAGTCGAGAATCTTTCCGACCCTCGTCTTGCTATTGCCTCCCCAGTGATCTTTCCTTCCCCGCTTAGAGAGTTAAAAGATGAGTCCCATCTGAAAGGGGTACTCGAGAATCCCGTTAGGAGTCTTCTGCAGGCCGACATTTCTATTTCTGAGGCAGGCCTGTCCAAGGGAAAAAGCCCTTCGGAGTTGTTTCAGTCAGGATCGAATTCTCTCTTTCAGGTGGTTTTTTTTTTAACCCATCCATCCTTAAAGCAGGCTGGACAAGAATTCCTAGAGCTCAAAATGTTAGCTGAGCGGGAAGTGAACCGACATGCTGCTGTTGCCCTCGAACTGGAGAAGAAGAAAACCGAACTGGATCGTGTCCTCGAGGAGAAACTGGCCTTAGAGAAGGAGAAGGCCGCTAAGGACCAGGGGGAAGAAATCCACCAAAAGTTGAGCAAGGAGCTCGAAGTGCTCAAAGGACTTTATGAGCAGGAGAAGAAGGACTTCGAGCTTCGTGAGCAGAAGGCTTATGCTCGTGGGTATGATGACTGCAATGCTGAGCTTCGGAAGATTTTTTTCGAAAATAAACTTCTCTAGGTGTTTTAATTATTGGATCTGTTGTAATTTTAATTTTCTATTCCGTATCTGTGCTGTAACTCTGAATAATTTTAATTTATCTCGTATGTTTCTGATTCTGAATTTCGAATTGTGTATTAGGCCATGCGCCATTTTCCTAATTGATATGCCATTTTCCGATGATTATATCTTCTTTGATTTTGACAGCTGTTTTTCCAATATTCAACAACTTTTTGATTTTAACCCCTATTCCTCGGGAAGCAAAACGGTCGGCGCATTTACCGCTCGTATCGCGACCATTCATTCCAAGAAATCTGAACCGTTGATGTCTATTACCTCTCCTATAAATAGTTCCGAATAGTTCTCAAGTTCCCATTATATTTTACTTCTGTAAATATGTTGTTCGATCATTATGCTCGACTTTTTACCTTCTTTGATCAACATGACCAGTTCTTTATCCCCAATAATAATGTTCGAGATTCGAATTCGGACTCTCTTTTTTGATCCTTCCTTTGTTTCCAAAGAAAATTTTGCTTCGACTAGAATATCGACAGACGAATAGCATTGCGATTAGGATATCGACAGACGACCTGTTTTCTTGGATATCACGTATCCGAGACAGGTTCGGATTTCTGTATCCTATCGCTCCATCCAATCGGATAGTGGGTCAACTCTCGGATGAGTTCTCCCGATCTCGATCTCAACTTCTTCAAGATGTTTCTTGAAGAATGTTGCCTTCGATATTGCTTGGAGTAATTTCTTAGGGGTTGCTTCCCGCTGCTCTGACTTGGATAAATGTGCGAACTAATCAGCAGGGAAGTGGTAGCCAGAATGCTGGAAAAGGCACTATCAAGCTTCCGGGAGCTTACTTCTGTAATTCATATTTAGAGTAAGGAGTTGGCTTAACCGGGGGCACATCCGACCTTTGCATTCTTGGATGAAGGGAAGACGCGGAACTAGCTTTACTCAGCCCTGCTGATTGCCCGAAGATCCCTAGCATAGGACTTATCATTTGTAATAGGATAGCACTGAATGTAATTTTCCACTTTAGCTCGAATTTCCTTATTGTAATCGAGAAATCTCTTGTAATTGTTTGAAAAGCTTATGAATGAAGGACTTATCTTTATATTATTGTCCTTATATTTCTCTCTACTTTTCTTGTTCGTATATTTATGAAATCGATCTTTTGGTAGAATAATCGAACCCCAACTTTTGACAATTTGATAAACAAGTCATCCACTAATAATTGAACTTGTCTTGCTGCTTAATAAGAATAATCGATAATCGATATTACTTTGATATTTTTCGCATATTTCGATCATTGCAAAGTGCAAATTAATCATTGGCAAGATTGGAAATTTTTTGATCTAAGGGGCATAACAACGGCTTTCACCCTTAGTCGATCTTTTTATCATTTCGATCTAAGGGTCATAGCAACGACTTTCACCCTTAGTCGATTTCGAGGGTCTTAGAAACAACTTTCACCCATTTTTATTATTTCGATCTAAGGGACATAGCAACGGCTTTCACCCTTAGTCGATTTCGAGGGTCTTAGCAACAGCTTTCACCCGTTTTTTATTATTTCGATCTAAGGGGCATAGCAACGACTTTCACCCTTAGTCGATTTCGAGGGTCTTAGCAACAACTTTCACCCATTTTTATTATTTCGATCAAAGGGGCATAGCAACGACTTTCACCCTTAGTCGATTTCGAGGGTCTTAGCAACAACTTTCACCCATTTTTATTATTTCGATCTAAGGGGCATAGCAATGTCTTTCACCCTTAGTCGATTTCGAGGGTCGTCACCGATTTCGCTGATCTAAGGGGCATAGCAACAACTTTCACCCTTGGTCAATTTTTCTTCGAGGGTCTTAGCAACAACTTTCACCCTTGTTTGATATTTGATTGACATGTGTAGAGATTGTTCATAGCCCTATAATATTTTCTCGATCGCATAATGAATTGATAATATATCTGGCAAATAAGACTTTTTCATTGAATAGATAATCTTTGATAACACGAGATAAAAAAGAAACAGAACAGGATACCAAAATAGTAGATAAGCTAGAAATTGCAAAATAGTCTTTATTTTCCATAATATTTTCTCAAATTAATGGCGTTCCAAGCTCGAGGCAGGACTTCTCCATTCGGATAAGCAATCTTGTAAGAGCCTTTCTTCTCGACCTCGACAACTACGTAAGGTCCATCCCAATTAAGCTGAAGTTTGCCAACATGCTTCGAGACTTCTACCTTTTTGAGCACTAGATCTCCAACCTTAAAGGTTCGGATTTTAACTTTCTGATTATAGACCTTCTCCATGTTGGACTTTGTAGCTTGAATCTTCAATTTGGCACGATCCCTTCTGCAGTCGGCATGATCAACCTCCATTTCCCTCAATGATTTATTTTCTCTGGAATCATAAAATTCGACCCTGGGAGAAGCTATAAGAGTTTCAACGGGAATAACAGCTTCCGAACCGTAAACCAAGCTGAAAGGAGTTTCTCCCGTGGCAGCTTTCACAGTCTTCCTATTAGCTCGTAAAACTCCTGGGAGTTCATCGAGCCATTTGCCTTTTGCATCAGATAAGCGCTTTTCCAGAGATCGAACAATCTCTCTATTCACAACTTATGTTTGCCCATTAGCCTGCGGGTGCCCTACTGATGCAAAATTCTGCTGTATTCCGAATCTCTCACACCATTCCATAACTGTTTTGCCAGCGAACTGTGTTCCGTTGTCGGAGATCAAAACTCTAGGAATTCCGAACCTGCAGATAATATTCTTCCATAGGAAGTTTATAACTTGAAACTGAGTGATCTTAGTTAGAGCAACGCATTCGTCCCATTTACTAAAATATTCTACAGCGACCAACACATAGTTCTTTTTAGCCCTGGCAGTCGGGAACGGACCGACAATGTCAATGCCCCATTTGTCAAAAGGCCAACAGATCGGAATAGAGTGCATTTGTTCGGCCGGCTGATGGATCAAATTCGAATGAATTTGACAATGGTGACATTTCTTCACATAATCAACTGAGTCAGAAATAAGAGTGGGCCAATAATATCCCGCTTTCGAGCACTTTAGAGCTAATGCTCAAGCGCCACAGTGACTTCCTGCTTCACCCTCGTGAACCTCCTTCAGAATTATATTATACTGGTCTTCAAAAATACATTTCAATAAGACTCCAGAGGAAGATCGTTTATAGAGTTGATCATCGATTAAGGTAAATGACGGGGCTCGGTACTTGATCTTCGGGCTTCATTATTATTTTTGGGTAATTTCCCTTCCTTCAAATAACTGATGAAAGGATCGATCCATGAGATCTTTTGCTCATCGATTTCCATGATATCGACACAAGGAGTGACATCTAGATCGATGGCAGATGCGTTTGACAATAGCCACGTAGTTACCCTTTCATTATTTCCATCTGCGATACCTGTGAACTTTGATAGCAAATCTGCCCATAGATTTTCTTCTCTTGGAACAGAATTTCAAATTTTTCTAACTTTGAGATCAGATTCTTTGCTTTGTTCAAATATTTGATCATATTGAATTCTATGGCCTCATAAATGCCTTTTATCTGCCTATGAACAACTTCAGAATCAGTTAACACAGTAATTGACTTTACCTTTGCTTTCAAGGCCATTTCTAACCCCGCAATTAGAGCTTCGTATTCTGCTTCGTTGTTCGTAACAACAAAATCCAAGCTGATGGCGTAACTCAAATCTTCACCATTTGGTCCTAGAAATTGAATTCCTGCTCCGCCTCCTTCCTTAGTCGAAGAGCCGTCCACGTGCATTAGCCAAATTTGATCATCGACCTTCTTGACCACATTTACTTCAGAAGCTGTTTCGTTTTCTAAGCTCTTCAAACTAGTGGATTCAACTAGGAAGTCAGCTAACACCTGAGCTTTCACTGCAGTCTGGGGTAGGTATTCAATTTCGAACTGACCCAGTTTGACAGCCCATTTTATTAATCTGCCGGACGCTTCTGGCTTCGATAAGACCTGTCTCAAGGTTTGGTTGGTTAAAACAATAATCTTATAAGTTTGAAAATAGGGCCTCAATCTCCGAGCAGCCACTACTAAGGCGAGCGCGAACTTTTCGATCTCCATATAATTCTTTTTGGCACCCTGCAATAGTTTGCTCAAGTAGTAGACTGGTTTATGCTCAGACTTTTCTAATTTCACCAGTACCGAACTAATAGCCTCCTCCGAAACGGCTATGTAGAGGTATAAAGGTTCTCCATCGGAGGGCTTGGCCAACATCGGTGGCGAGGTTAAATATGTTTTCAGATCTTCAAAAGCCTTGTCGCATTCAGCGCTCCATTCGAAATCCTTTGACTTCCGCAACAATTTGAAGAACGGCAAGCTCTTATCAGCGGATCGAGAGATGAACCTGTTTAAGGAAATGATCTTCCCAATCAAACTCTGAACGTCTGAAAGTTTCCGTGGTGGTTGAAGATCGGTAATGGCTCTAATTTTTTCTGGGTTAGTTTCGATCCCTCGTTCATGGACGAGATAGCCGAGGAACTTTCTCGATCGTACACCAAAAGTGCATTTTGCTGGATTCAATTTCATTCCGTATTTTCTCAAAATTCTGAAGCATCTATCGAGATGCTTGATGTGGTCTTCCTCCGTCATACTCTTTACGAGCATGTCGTCCACATAAACCTCCATGATTTCTCATATCAATTCTTTAAACATCATATTGACTAATCTTTGATAAGTTGCACCTACATTTCTTAAACCAAACGGCATAACAATGAAACAGTAGACTCCTCGCTCGGTAACGAACGCAATTTAATCCTAATCCCTTTCGTTCATAAAAAATTGATAGAATCCCAGGAAAGCATCCATCATGCTAAAAAACACAAAACCCGCGGTGGAGTCTACCAGCATATCGATCCGCGGCAACGGGTAAGGGTCTCTTGGGCAAAGCTTGTTTAGGTCGATAAAATCATTACACATTCTCCATTTATTATCGATCTGATCTTACGAGTTTTCGTTTGTTCGATCCAGGTGGTATGAAGTATGTACGAATGCTTGTAAAATAGAAGAAAAAGATCAATAGTATTGTATTCGGGATGTTTGAGTACAAATTACAAGTATGTAGAGTCCTATCCGAGCATTATAGGATGCCGTACAAGCTAGAGGGTGAAATACATATAAAACAGCCTACGCTAATCTTCCTAAGTAGTTCCGAGCAGCAGCCTCGGAGGAAGAGCACCTAGGAAGTTGTGTCATCGTCATAAATGCTTGGGATATTTATAGCTGAGATGATGGGCTTTCTGACACACTTGCAGGAGTACTTTTCCGGCCCGCTGGCTTGGGCCTGGGCTCGGCCCAACAGTAACCTTCGACATCGGGTTCTCTTCGCTGGGTCAGAACAGATTATTATATGCCCCGGCTTGGTTTGATACTTCTGAGGATGAAACTTGTGTTGTTCGATCCACATCGGTCTTGCAAGAATAGCGGATCCAAAATACCCCTCATCAATACTCCCCCACTTCTCGAGCGTAAAGTGGAGCTTAAGCTCGAAGAAGTATAAGCTGTTTCGAACGCTGGGGTGAGATGAGCCATTTAAAATATGTTTCGAGTATGCCTCATTAAAAACCTAACTCGGAAAAACCCTTTGGGATAAAAACCGAGCTAGGGAAAAAGAGTGCATATATTAGAAACAATATAATGGCGTTGCCGTGATATTAACCTTGTCGTCCACTGTTTGCGTAGGATCTCTAGATCTGGATTTTCTTTACTATCAATTACCGTGATGCTCTAGCCAATTCCTTAGCAGTGCTCCCTTAATTTTTCGATCGTAACACAAAGGACCAATAGGACACCATAGGAACAATTCCCAAGAAACATATTCCAACTTTTGGAAAGTGAGGGATCAAAAATGCAATTCTCAGAAAAATAACTTTAAATTTTACCCAGTGGAAATTCAACCGTCGCGGTTATGCGGGGACCTGTTTGCAATTTTACCTTTTTAATCCCGTATATATATGTTGACTTGTTGAAAAATCACCCACAAATCATATACTTTCTTGAGTTCGGAGCTTCCGGGTCGAACGAGCAGCTGTTTTAGTATAATTGTTTCTCAGTCCATAATGTCTAGTTCCAGAAGTTTGAAGGGCAAGAATAAAGTTGGAGAGGACCAAGAGTCTGATCCTCTGTTAAATCTTATCGATGATTACGAGAGTGAAGAGTTTCATCCAGAAGACGAGGGTGCTGACCAGATCGAAGATCTTGAGGAAGACGTGGTCGAGAAGCTTAGTATTGGCGAGGGCGCCTTTGTCAGGATTTTTAGACATACATTTCCTTCTAACACAGCCACCTCAAACAGGTCAGAACTTCTTGCCAATCAAACTTCTTGTGGTTTTTACAAAAAGGATCGCGTTCGTCTTGAGGCGGAGTTCAAGAAATTTCTTCCTAATGGTTTTTCGATCGTCATCCCTTCTTACACCGAGCGTGCAACCGAGCCTCCAGCCGGGTGTCAAGCCTTCTATGAGAAGCAATTTTCTTACGGTTTGCGCATTCCGTTTATCCCTCTTATCCGAAGCATCTTGACTTTCTTTTCGTTTTTCGCCGCTCAGCTTCTCCCACATTCTGTCGCGTATATCGTAGCGTTCAGCGCTCTCATGGAAGCCAAAGGGGAAGAGGCCTCATTTAGTAATTTTTGGCAAATATTCCGAATGGACCTGTGTAAGGGTTCGAATGTCGGGTTCGTGTCCATCTGCCAGCGGTTGAAACGGCCTTTTCTCACGAACATAACAACGGAGAAGATTAAAGGATGGAAGAAGAGGTTCTTTTTCGTGAAAGGCCCTGATGTCCCCGTATCAGAAGGTAGCTCGAAGACCAGACCATATCGATGGGATGGCGCAAATTCTGGGTCATATGGTCGTCGCAGAATTAAGGAGAAGCTCAACCATTGTCTTTCCGACGAATTTCTTGAGCAGCTACGGTCCAACCCTTACCAAACCATGCTTCTGGTTCAAGAAGGTGTTTTGCGATTGGCTGGGTTGAGCAAATGTGACTCTCCTGCCCCGCTGATCGAATACTCTTATCCTTTACCCATTCGATCTTTCGACGGATCCCTTCAGCCGCTTGGTGACCTGCCTGCATCTGCTGCTTCGTCCCGCGCACCTCTTTCTTTAGGTATACCTTCAGTTTCTTCCTATCTCAATGTGTGATAGAATAACTCTTCTTGTTTAAATTCACATATACCATGTATTTCTTTTGCAGGTCGAACTGTTGAGAGGTTTCGGTTGTCCACTGCTGGATCAGTTGGAAATATGCCATCCCAGTTCGAGCAGTTACCATATACTTCGGAAAGAAGAGCGGATGCAAGTGATTTAGTCGGAGATTCAATTGATATACCAACTCTACTTCCTGATCTGAGAGGGGTTGGTACTATGAGTTCCTTGAATTCTGCCACTGCGGGTCCTCTCCGAAGTCTGTTCTCCCCTGATACTTCTACTCTTTCGTCCGTTGGTTACAGTCAATATTCCTGGAACCGAATTCTATGTGTGCAAGAGTATGAGAAGCTCCTTAGTCGAAAGAGGAATGCTGACCATCCGGGGCCCTCGAGGAGGGTAAAACCCTTTGGTGTGAGTTCTGATTCGGTTCCATGTCGAGAGGGTAGATCGGAGCCGGATGTGGCAGATTTCATGGACGAACACTTCCGCGGTAGCAGGGCTGCTGGATATCCCGAAGATGAGACTATTCAATCCGATCTGGGTCCAGATGGTGAGAATGAATTTGATAAAGCAACTAGAATTTACATGGCTGGTCGGTTTAAGCGGGATATGTAGCACCTGTAGTAGGATATGGGTAAATGTAAACCTTTTTCTTATTTGAGTTCGAACTTTATCCTTGTATTCGTAGAAAAAAATACTCGTAAATGTACTGAAGAATTTATGAATGAAAAATTTTCTTCTATATTGTAATTCGCAGCTTCTGTGAGATAATTTTGAGAATCATAATAGATTTTGAACTTTGATCTCTGCAATTTAAACCTTTCATGAGATATCTTCCATGAGTTAGATTCTTTTCCGGATTCTGGATCTGAATCTTTTAAGTTGTACGAACTAATCTTCCTTAGTCGAGTAAATAGTTGTGGAGAAAGAATATGATAGAACTTAGATCGATCTTGATTATATTTTTAGACTTAAGGGGCATAGCAACGGCTTTCACCCTTAGTCGTTTCAGAGCATTCTTAGCCCGAGGGTCGTAGCAACAACTTTCACCCGTTCAATAACTTCGATCTAAGGGGCGTAGCAACGACTTTCACCCTTAGTCGTTTCAGAGCATTTTTAGCCCGAGGGTCGTAGCAACAACTTTCACCCGTTCAATAATTTCGATCTAAGGGGCGTAGCAACGGCTTTCACCCTTAGTCGTTTTAGAGCATTTTTAGCCCGAGGGTCGTAGCAACAGCTTTCACCCGTTCAATAATTTCGATCTAAGGGGCGTAGCAACGGCTTTCACCCTTAGTCGTTTCAGAGCATTTTTAGCCCGAGGGTCGTAGCAACATCTTTCACCCGCTTAATAGTTTCGATCTAAGGGGCGTAGCAACGGCTTTCACCCTTAGTCGTTTCAGAGCATTTTTAGCCCGAGGGTCGTAGCAACAACTTTCACCCGTTTAATAGTTTCGATCTAAGGGGCGTAGCAACGGCTTTCACCCTTAGTCGTTTCAGAGCATTTTTAGCCCGAGGGTAGTAGCAACAGCTTTCACCCGTTTAATAGTTGATGGAGACAAATAGAGATTGATAATATATGAATAGATCGATAATATCATGAACAAGACAGGTAACTGAGAACTTTGGCCAGATAAACTTTCATCGATCAAAAAACTCTGTTCGAAATAAACTTTCAACGAAATAACAGTCTTCTTTAATTGTGAGAATAAATGAAACACAATGAGATAGCAAATAATAAATAATTCTATAACTCAATAAATAATCCTCTTGTCTTGACAACTTTCCGAACTCAGAGTAGGACCTTTCCTTCTAGATGAGCAATGCAGTGCGAATCTTCTTTTCCGATTTTAATGACCATGAATGATTCGCCCCGATTGGGCTGAAGTTTTCCATTATACTTTGACGCTTCCAATTTTTCTCTCACAAGACCCCTCATTTTCAATGTTCGAATTTGAAGGTTTTGATTATAAGCTCTTTTCTTGTTAGAACTTAAATCCTGAATTATCGTCTTTGCAGGATTGCTTCTTCCGTCTACATGATTGATTTCCTTTGTTGTTAATGCTTTGTTTCTCTTGGAATTGGCGGTCGATGTAAGCCTTCTTCTTTTTACTGGAAAAAGATCGGCGAGGTTGATGTCTTCTTTGCTAAAAGTCCCAGAGATCGGGGTAGAATGCTTGAGTTCAGCTGGTTGGTAGACTAAGTTCGGATCAATCCGATGAGGATGACCCCTCTCCAGATAATCATCCGAGTTAAAGAATAGAAGATTGATAATAGAATCACTCGATAATAAGAATGTAAATGTTCTCCTACTCTTCCCCTCTGCCTTCTTTGAGAACTTTAATAGTAAGCTGACTGATAGATTTTCTTCTTTCGGAACAAGCTGGATATAGAATTTTTCGAATCGCGAGGTCGAATTTTTTGCCATGTCCAGACAACTTGCTTCACTGAACCCACTGGTTTCGCCCACGGCTTTTACCTGTTTATGAATAAAGTCAGAATTTGTCAATATATAAACTGGCTTTACCTTTGCTTTTCCGACCATGCCTAGTCCTGTGAGCTGTGCTTCGAGCTCTGTTTCATTGCTTGAGATCACGAAGTGTGAAATGTTGATGCAACTTGAATCTTCATCCTTGGGTTCATGATTCTTAAGGGATTTTCCAGAAGTTAAAAGATGCTTCTGCAACTCTCTTCCTTTTTTGGTTGGAGAGTAATCCTCATGTTTCCACTTAGTCGGGATATTGCCTTCTTCAACCATGCTTACTTCATTAGTCGCCTCCTTTTCCCATCTTTCCAAGCTGTTTGAGGGTAGAGTAAGTGCATGCTGGTTGATTTCCGGAATATCTTTTGAGCCCCAGATCGAAATATTCGCGTTCTTCTGCAAGAATCCCAGGAGCATGGTTTCCCCCGTTTTCTTCAACCCTGTTGCGCCCTTGGTGAACTTATCAAGGGATCGAGAAAGCAGACTCACCTCCTTATCATCGGGTACTACCACGGTCGCATCAATGGTCCCTCCTTTCTTTTCTTGCAGTTTTACACCATTGGGAACCGGTGATTCGGTCCCTGGTTCCGACTCAATTACTTTCCTCTTCCCAAGTGCTTGGGTTCCATTTTCTTCTCTACGCTTAGAGACGAACTGTAACATTCCCAAGCCATATATTGGTCATTCCTCATTTCTCCTACCCCTCCCTCGGTCGGGAATTTTATCTTTTGATGGTATATAGCTACAACTGCCTTGAAGATATTTAGAGCTGGACTCCCTAATATGGCATTGTAAGCGAATGGAGTATCCACTACCAGAAATTTGATCATCCTTGTTACATTCTTTGGCTTGTTTCCTAGAGTCGTGCTCAAAAGAATGGTTTCAAGCGGAACGATCTCTGATCCCCCAAAACCGACCAAAGGAGTGGTTACTCGATCCAGATGCGGGTGACAAAGATTCATCCTTGTGAGAGCTTCCGATGAGATAACGTTTGCCGAGCTTCCATTATCGACTAACACTCTCTTGACCTCAAAATTAGCAATTTTCAATGTCAACACCATGGAAAAATCTGGATCGTCTTCATTTGTATCCCAATTAACATCCGAAGGTCGATCGGCCTCACTGAAACTTATGACTTGATTTTCCATGGAGGGAAACTCCAAAGATAGAATTTCCCTCTTTGCCGAGACCCCAGCCCTTATCGACCTTAACATTCTTTTTCTAGAATTTCTGCTATCTCCTCCTGCTGGTCCGCCAGCAATCATGTTTATCACTCCATTTGACCGCTCTTCCGTCTGATTTTGAACCTGCCTTTGTTGAGTACTAAATTTTCGCGGGCTTCTGGACCTATAACGATTGTTACAGTTGCCTCCTTTGACAAATTCTTTGAGTTTTCCTTGTGCAATTAGTTTTTCTATCTCGACTTTCAGTTGGTAACAGTTTTCGGTGCTGTGCCCCCGAGCCCGGTGGTATCGACAATACTGGTCATAACCCAACACACCTGGCCTAGCCTGAATGATCCTTTGAGCCTCGGGAATCAAATTTCCTTCTTCTAACACAGTTAACACTTCTTCCTTTGAACTGTTAAGTTCGGTAAACTGAATTTTTTCCGGTCTTGGAGGTCGAGCTTGCTCATAAGGAGGTCCATAGGAATTCGATCCTTGGAGTGGCATATGTGGCTTATAAGTGTTGATTCGTTGCCAAACAGACCCTTTGCTTGATCCTCCGTAATCACCAGGTTTTGGGATAGGAGCCCGATCTAGTTTCTTGCTGAGAGGAAGTTTCACAGTGTGCGAACTTTTTAACTTATTCATCTCTTCCTGAATCATGTATTTGTCTCCATTATTCGTTCGAAGGATTTCGGTTGTTTTCTGCATAAGGCGTTTCCGAACTGAGTGCTTCTTGTCAGCTCGAACTTTAGAGAAGACAAATATTCGATCTGCGGGGTATCAACTTTGAGAAGTTCGATACTGAACCTCGCTAACCATTGCCTCAATGTTTCTCCTTCCGACTGTTTTACGGTTCCCAAATGATTCGCCGGTAACCTCGGTTTCCTTTGACTAGCAAATTGGTGTTTTAGTTTGTCGCAAAATTCTTCAAAGGAAAATATGGAGTTAGGCGGCAACTTTCCGAACCAATCGAGGGCAATTCCCTCGAAGGTAGTAACCATGATCTTGCAACAAAAGTCCTCTGAATGTCCGTATAAGTTCATCACATTAATAAAGCTGTTGATGTGTTCCCCGGGGTCGGTAGTCCCGTTATACCGTGGTAGCCTGGTCGGTACCGTTTCTGCATTTCGAGCTTCGCGTATTTCTTGACAAAACGGCGAACAACGCATGATACTGTTCGAAACCTCCCTATCTCGTAGATTCTCTCTACTTAGAACGTTTCCCGCTCGCCTGGTAGCATGATTGTTGCGAGGAATCTCTACCCGCGTATCTTCCTTCTCAGACTTCTTAGCTACTCTCTCTTGCACTATCCTTTCCAGTTCGGATTCAGTAATTCTTTTGTAGGTCGATTTTTTTGCCTCTGACAGCACCATCAGGGTGGCTCTCCCCTACTACTGAATATTCCACATCATGTACTAATTTTGGCGGGATTTCTGATCGGGGGTTGATCTTCAATGGCACAGCTCGAGGAGGGTTTGTTGCTGGCGTGTGCGATATAGATCGTAGTACACTGTTCTCCTTCTGGATGTTCGAAGATGGTATTTCAGGTCTCCCGTGAACTGCTGGCTGATCTACAGGTGATTGATCAGCCCTTCCACCGTTCAGAAATTTCCTGCACATCGTGCCTATGATGGACCTTAGATCACCAATGGTCGTGTGAATCGGAACATTATCCTGTGGAACAACTGGTGGAATCTCTGGTTGTTGAGCCGCGCGTGACAGATTATCGGGCTCATTGTTGACCGAATTCTGTGCTCCCGCTGCATGGGAAGGTTCTCCTCTGATATACGTATTTCTCCTCGTAGTAGGCATATTTCGATCAAATACTCGAATAAGGCCCCACGGTGGGCGCTAATTGATCTAACGAGTTTTCGTTTGTTCGATCCAGGTGGTATGAAGTACGTACGAATGCTTGTAAAATAGAAGAAAAAGATCAATAGTATTGTATTCGGGATGTTTGAGTACAAATTACAAGTATGTAGAGTCCTATCCGAGCATTATAGGATGTCGTACAAGCTAGAGGGTGAAATACATATAAAACAGCCTACGCTAATCTTCCTAAGTAGTTCCGAGCAGCAGCCTCGGAGGAAGAGCACCTAGGAAGTTGTGTCATCGTCATAAATGCTTGGGGTATTTATAGCTGAGATGATGGGCTTTCTGACACACTTGCAGGAGTACTTTTCCGGCCCGCTGGCTTGGGCCTGGGCTCGGCCCAACAGTAACCTTCGACCTCGGGTTCTCTTCGCTGGGTCAGAACAGATTATTATATGCCCCGGCTCGGTTTGATACTTCTGAGGACGGAACTTGTGTTGTTCGATCCACATCGGTCTTGCAAGAATAGCGGATCCAAAATACCCCTCATCACGATCTTGTCACCTTTAGAGACCAAAACCACATTACATAACCATTCGGTAAATTTAATTTCTCTGATTTGACCGACAGCCAACAACCTATTGACCTCGGCATTGATGATTTTATCTTTCTCGCGCCCATGATTACGCTTCTTCTGCCTTACCGACTTGGCTTTCAGATCAATGTTTAAAGAGTAGGTTATCACACGTGGGTCGATCCCCACAATATCATCTGAACTCCAAGCGAAAACATCTACATTCTTCCGTAAAAAGTTGATGAGCATGGTTTCCATACCTTCACTTAACTCTGTTCCAATCCTGGTAAATTTCTCAGGGGATCCTGGAACCAGAATCACCTTCTTATGATCGGGCGCTTGCATGCTCTTGTCTACGTTATTTCCTTTCTTTTCAAATTTGAAATTGATCCGGATTCCAAATCAATCATTTTTGTTGGTCCCAAGTGGTCAGATGAGGTCTAGAGGGGGGGGGGGGATGAATAGACCTCTGAAAATTTTTGAACTTAAAAACTTTTCAGTCTTCTGTCAGCAGACTAAGCTGATGAAGAACAGTAAGCAGACTAGTCTGATCGTGAACAAATCTTGAACAGACGACTGACCACTCTTCTTACAATGACTTAGCTGTTTTTCAGCAAAACAGTTTTCCAAGAGTATACTTGCAGCGGATTGTTTGAAAGTGTTTTTCACAAGTAAACTAAGTTCTAAAAGATTTTATCCCCAGTTTTCAAACTCCTTATAAAATCTTTTGTTTGATTCAAAGTGTTTAAAATGCAAACTTTAAAATATGCAAGAAAACTTTAAATGCAAGATAACACAAAGAATTTTTATAGTGGTTATATGGATAAAAATCCTTTAGTCCACTCTTCCAGATCACACAGATTCTGGGTTGTACTATAATCACTTAGATTACAATATTTCTCCACTTACACCTAAACAACTAATGAAAAGGCTGTAAGCTCACAATAGGAGTTCACAAAGAAAACCTATCCTCTAAAGTAGAATCACTCACAAAGACGGATTCTAACTTCGCACAACACTCAGCTATTACAAAATCACTCAGACAATGTTTTTCTGTTTTCTTCAACTGGGTTTCTGTCAACAGATGACTTCCACCAGACGAGTGAGCTGTTCGAGCTTTTGAGACTTAGAGAAATTCTGCTTCCAAATTTCGATCTCTGATTGTTGTTGTGTGTTCTTGCTCGATTGAAATTCAGCTCTATTTATACATGGAGATGAAAATGTGACCGTTGAAGGCAAGTCACAAATCAAATCCATCCTTTAGCTCTTTTGAAACGGCTCTCTGCAGCAATCCGTACTGTGTACAGTACTTTTCTGTCCATCACATTAAATGCTGCATTAAATGCACTCTGCTGATACGAGGATATCTTCAATCATTTGCCATTACTACCCTTCTCTTTCAGCATTTATTACATCAGGTGCATTTATTACCGTTGAACTGATCTCATGATCTCTTCCACTCTGCTGATCGAAGCAACCCTTCTGATAGGTACTCTGCTGATCAAATACTGAACTAATCTGATTTGACTCGGCTGATGACCCACCCTTCTGTTTGCTGTTTCAGCAAGAGATCACTAGTCTTCTAGTCTTTGAACTCTTCTGATATCTTCTTGGCTTGTTCAAAGATCTTTCTAAGGGAACTAAGCTTTCCATACTTAGTTGATTATGATGTTTTGGAAATCATCAAAACCTTCCCTTAAACTTTGACTTCTTTCATCTTCATCTTCATCTTCATCCAACAATTTCCCCCTTTTTGATGATGACAAAACTTCAGCTAAGTACCTGTACCTAAACTAAAGTTTTGATCCTCAAAAATTTCTGAGATAGAAATAGTATGTTGGATTCAAACTTGCAATTTTATAAATGATTGAACTGATTACATATTACAAGTTTTGAAAGGTAAAAGATGCAAAGTACTTTAAAAGATTACAAGGATTTTAAGATAAAGACATCTAGTCTAAGCTAGTCTTCTCCCTTCTCCTCTTCTTCAGCTTCCTTGTTTTCTTTTTCAGATTCTTCATCAGATAACTTAGAAGTCTCAGCTTCCAAGTTTTCAACGAATCTTTTCTTCAACAGCTCTAGCTTCTTTTTCTTGACATCTGGATCAAGTTGTTCTTCAGCTGAAACTTTGGCAGCAGCTAGTTCCTTGTCAGACTTGGCTTTTGCTTCAGATTCTTCAAATTCAGCTTGCTCTTCTTCTTCTGTAATCTTCTCATCTGTTGGTTTGCTTGATTCTCCCATATTTCTTTCAGTCTCACCAGCAGATTCTTCCAACACTTCAGTTGCTTCAGCATCTTGATTTTCAGCTTCCACTACAAAAGAGGTTCCAACTCTTTGCTGTCCAAATACCCTTTCTTCCCCCTTTTTGTCATCATCAGCAGGGATAAGTGGATATTGTGGCACAACTGGTGTGATTAGAAGTGAATCACAGAGAAGCTTGATGTTCTCTTCCATAGCATTGATCTGAGCTTGTTGTTTAAGTTGATTGGCTTTGAATGCTCTCATTTCCTTGAGTAGATCTTCTCCTTGATCACCCAATTGGATTTGAGTTCCCAGAATCCAATTTGATGAAGCCTTGAAGTCTTTCATCATGTTTCCCATGACTTCATCTTCTGCTTGGAGGGCCAATTCAACAGTTTGCTCAATCTGTTTCCAACCTTCAGCAGTGCTCTGAGTCCGTCTTCTAAGTATATCCATATCTTGACAAATGGTTTTAACATTCTGAGCAGTGTCTTCTATCAGATCTGTTGGGACAGCAGCAGCTTTCTGATCTGGTTGTTTAACAGCAGCTAACACTTCTGCAGCTAATTCTCCCTTCATATCCTTCAAAGATTTGGTGATCATTTGTTGGATGGAGTCCAACAGATTTGTCTGAATATTTTGAGAAGTTGAAGGCATATCTGTTGTAGCAGCAGGTGTTTCTTTCATAAGTTGCTCAGATGGCTGAGTTTTTAATGCAAGAGATTTATCTGCTGATCTATCAGCATGGCTTGGAGTGCTTTCCTTCTCCTTAGCTTGATCATCTCCTTCAGCAGCAACTCCTTTGTCCTTAATCTGATCTGCTGGAATTTCTTCTTCTTTCTTTGAGTCATCAGCAGCATCAGACTTATCACCCTGTGTTTTGTTCTGATCAGATGGGTCTGATGTACCCTCTTTTTGCTCTGGTTGATCAGAAGACTTTGCTTTTTCCTTATCAGCAGGGGATACAATCTTCTTGACAGTCTCAACTGTCCTCATCAATCCTTCATTGTCCACAGCTGACCTGTTAGAAATCCAAGTAAAATTATCAAGAGGAATAAAAGTAGATGAAGGTTCCTCAAGCAGCTCCTCATAGGGTTTGATGTTTGGACCATAGACAATGTGTTTGATGTTTGGAAGTGGGACCAGTGAGCTTGGTTGTCCTCTTAACTTCCTTGACTTCTTTGCCCAAATCTCCATTGCTTGAGCAATAGCCAACTTGATAGATCATTCTTTGAGGTCTACTGAATCATCATAATCTTCAGCAATAGACTCAAAGATCTTCTTGGCCTCAGCTTTGACTACATGGCTTATTCTCATTCTTAGCCTGTCCAGAAAGAATTCTGAATCAAGTGCTTGAATGAGAGAACCTGTCTCAAGCCACTTCAATACCCATGCTTCTTCAGCAGCAAAGGCTTTCCATTTGGTCATTTCAGCTGGACTCTTTGTCAGTCTGAATTCCCTCCACCTGTTGTATCTGATCTTCTCATTATTGAACTGTGTCAGGCGGTTGACTCTTTCATTCTCAGCATCAAGCCTCTTTAGGAATTCTTCAAAGATAACAGGATCTTCCCTGACTATCTCCAAAGACAGTCTGATCTCTTCTCTCCTCTTTGGCTTTGTCTTAGGTGCAGGCATAGCTGGTATTGGTTTGTTTGGATCCCTTGGTGCACCAATAGCTATCCCACCAGTATGCTGATGTCCATGAGCATCCTTGGTGCTTGCTTCAATGGCAGCAGCCAACTCTGCTGCCTCAACAACATCTCTCTGCTCTTGAGTCATTTTGCTGGCTTCTTCCTCCAGCCTTTTTAGTTCCAGGCTCTTAAGCCTTTCTTCTTCTGCCTTTTCTGCAGCTAATCTTTGCTTTTCAGCAGCGTCTTGTCTTTTCTTTTCTGCAGCAGTCAAATAAGTAGCAATCTTGCCAGTCATTCTTCTCCTTGTTTCAGGACTCTCAATTGCTTGAAGAGGGATTGCAGCAACTGGAGTAGGATGCAACAAAGGTGCATCTCCTTCAAGTGTTGAACTAGTCTGCTGTACATTTTCAATTTCAGCAGATAGAGCAGCAGTTGAGTCTTCTGTAGACACTCCAACTTTGGAAACAACTTTATCAGCAGCAGCTTTTTCAGCAGGCTCTTGAATCTTTTCAACAGCAGCCTCAGTGGCAGGTTCTTCAATAGTCAATGGTCTTTCTGCTTCAGTTGTTGTTTCTCTAACAGTTGCAACAGGTTCTTCAGAGAAATTCACCTTTCTCTTGGCTTTTGACTTGGCAATCTTCTTGGCAGGGGGGTTTGCAACAGGAGGTCCCCTTGCCTCACTTCTTGTTCTCAATCTCTTCAACCTTTGAAGAGGAATTTCTTCTTCAGACTCTGTCTTTTCAGATGACGAGCCTGTCTTCATATTCTCAACTTCAGCAGTGAAGTCATCTATCACCTTCTCAGGGACTTCAACTTCAGGTTGTGCTGATCCAGCCACAACAGCAGACTGTGCTGTTGGCTCAGCAGATTGACTATTCTGACCCACCTTCTTGCTCTTCTTAGAAGGGGTCTTTTTGGATTTTGCAGCAGCTTTTCTCTTTGGGGCAGCCACTATCTGTCTCACTGGTTCATAGAGTTTGAACTCTTTGCTACCATGAGTTTGCTTTCCACCACCCATAGGGCATTGAAGTGAAGCAAACAGATTACTCAGTAAAATTGCATGAGAATGCCTTTTATCACTTAGCAGCTCATAAACGTGAGCAGCCCAATTAACCTTCAAGCCGTAATAAATACACACCATTGTGTAGTATCTTCTCCTAGGCAATCCATCCTAAGAACTTGTACTGCAATCCAGTACCTTGGCAATAATATCCGCAAACCTTTGGTACTCATCTTTCAGCTGAGTCTTCATCAAGGTTCCAGTCATCTCTTCTCCTTTCTTCGCACAAATAGCCCAGAATTCTTCCTTCTTTTCAGACCCTAGGTCTGTCACATCTCCTCCCTTATTTGTCAGTTTGTAAACTTCACTAAGAACAGCAGCAGATACAGCAATCTTCTTACCACCTATAACAGCAGTCATAACGGTTTTAGCATCATTGAACTCCCTGGTAGTGTAGAAGTGATACACATCTTCCAGGTAGACTCTATCCTCGTGAGCTTCCAAAACTGGAACCAACGACGCTTCCTTAATCTTTTCCATCAGTGAGCGCATCAAATCAGTACCCGAAAAATGGAATTTGCTGTAGTTAAGGTATCTTCCATCAATAATCTTGTCCATCTCTAAGATTAGTGAGTAGATTCTGCAAAAGAACAGTGAACTTTCGAAGCAAGGGTTTGAGAGTTAGAGAGTTTGTGAGTTTTTGTGTGCGTAAGACGACTATGCTGTCCAGATCGGATTTTATAGGTTTCCTTTTGGTTAGGTTTTCGTGATTTATCAGAACCGTTGATCTAATCTGACAGTTTTTTAATCGTGCGGATGAGAGTCGCGGATTTCAATTTTATTATTTTAACGTCAGATGGGCGGGAAACTCTATCGACACTAATCTGTTACTTATAAAAGCGTGTTTCTAAAAATACGATTTTGTAACCATGCTTATATAAGACATCAGATGAGTAGAGTTTGACTTATCTGACAGACGAGTGATCTGTTATCTGATATTACTAGAGAAAGCCAATAGCTAGTAATCTTCCTCTGCTGTTTGTCAATCCAGCAAGATAAAATAATCTTCAATCTTCAAGAATTAAGAACAGATCTTCTGATAGCATAACTTCAACTAACTGACATTAACAAATTTCATCTTTAGAACAGAAGTACCGCTAGTCTTACACGTTCCCCCTGTCTTTAAGAATTCATAAGTTAACTAGTCTGTTGAAAGTTAATCCTTGAATAAAATAACTGATGACTAAGCTGTTGAACTCCAGTCTTCTGATGAGTTCCCCCTCAGCTTATGCATCCAAATTAAGTAGTCCTAACTCAGCTCTTAGAGTTGAGAACCTTGCTTCACTTAACGGTTTAGTGAAAATATCAGCAATCTGATTGTCAGTATGAACATACTCAATCATAACATTGCCTTTTTCCACATGATCTCTAATGAAGTGATGCTTGATCTCAATATGTTTAGTCCTTGAATGACTTGTAGTGTTCTGAGTAAGTGAGATTGCACTTGTATTGTCACAGTAGATTGGAATTCCACTGATCTTGATGTTGTAGTCTTCTAGTTGATGTTTCAACCAAAGTATCTGTGCACAGCAAGCTCCATCAGCTATATATTCAGCTTCAGCAGTAGATATAGAAACTGAGGTTTGCTTCTTACTCATCCATGAGATCAGACGACTGCCCAAGAACTGACAGGCACCTGTTGTGCTCTTTCTGTCAATCTTGCAGTCAGCAAGGTCTGAATCTGAATATCCAACAAGTTCAAATCCAGATTCTCTAGGATACCACAATCCCAATTCTTGAGTGCCTTTAACATACTTCAATATCCTCTTGGCAGCTAAGAGATGAGATTCTTTGGGGTTTGATTGAAATCTTGCACAGACTCCAACTGAGTACATTATATCAGGTCTACTTGCTGTTAGATACAACAATGAACCAATAATGCCTCTATATTTGGTTATGTCCACTGATTTGCCATCTTCATCTTTATCCAAACGAAGACTTGTAGACATAGGAATGGTAGCTGTTGAGCTAGTTTCCATACCAAACTTCTTGAACAGATCTCTTGTGTATTTTGCTTGGCTGATGAATATCCCATCAGGCAACTGTCTAACTTGCAATCCAAGAAAATAGTTAAGTTCACCCATCATGCTCATTTCAAACTTATTCTGCATCAGCTTGGAGAACTTATCACACATCTGTTGGTTAGTTGAACCAAAAATAATATCGTCCACATATATTTGCACAAGTAATATATGATTTTCCCATTCAATTGTAAACAAGGTTTTATCTACCTTACCTTTATGAAATCCTTTAATCAAAAGAAAATCAGATAGGGTATCATACCATGCTCTTGGAGCCTGTTTCAGTCCATAGAGGGCTTTCTTCAGACGATATACCTTGTCCTCTTCTTGATAGACTTCAAATCCAGGAGGTTGTTCAACATACACTTCCTCTTGCAATTCTCCATTGAGAAAAGCAGACTTCACATCCATCTGATAGACAGTGAAGTTCTTGTAGGCAGCATAGGCTAGAAACAGTCTGATTGCTTCAAGTCTTGTACTGGTGCAAAAGTTTCATCAAAGTCAATTCCTTCTTCTTGACAATAACCCTTGGCCACTAATCTTGCTTTGTTTCTGGTAACAGTACCATCTTCATTCATTTTATTTCTGAAAACCCATTTAGTGCCAATGATTCTTTGATGACTTGGTCTAGGAACTAAGTACCAGACTTCATTCCTTTCAAATTGATTCAACTCTTCTTGCATGGCTTCAATCCAGAAGGAATCACTGAGAGCTTCTTCAATTTGCTTAGGCTCTATTTGAGATAGAAATGTGACAAACATAGCATCTTGTGCAGCAGCTCTTCTTGTTTTCACTCTATCTAAAGGATCACCAATTACTAATTCAGGAGGGTGATTCTTGAGCCATCTGAGATCAGGTTGCAGATCAGGATGTTGTCCTCTGTCTTGATCTTGCAACACTACTGTTGGAGTTCCAGTAGTAGTCTATTGAACATTTGCAGTCTGTTGAACAGTCTCTGGTCTGTCAGCTGTTAGTAACTCGTCTGTTAGACAATCAGCACTGTGATTTTGAACAGCACTTGAGTTTGCAGCTGAACTGAGATTAGGTAGTATGATGGGAACATATTCTTCATTTCTTCCAACATCTAACTTCTGTAAATCAGCAGACAGATCTTGATTAACACTTTGATTCTTTTCAGAAGA
This sequence comes from Penstemon eatonii, assembly GCA_038501285.1. Taxonomy (NCBI): domain Eukaryota; kingdom Viridiplantae; phylum Streptophyta; class Magnoliopsida; order Lamiales; family Plantaginaceae; genus Penstemon; species Penstemon eatonii. The sequence continues at coordinate 31,247,034 of CM076710.1, read as the reverse complement.
TTGACTTGGCTCATCAAATACTACATGGATAGATTCTTCTATTAGTAATGTTCTTTTGTTAAAAACTCTGTAAGCTTTACTAACAGTAGAGTATCCTACAAAGACAGCTTCATCAGCCTTTTCTGCAAATGCAGCAAGGTGATTTTTCCCATTATTCAATACAAAACATTTACAACCAAAAATCTTAAAGTAATGAATGTTTGGTTTTCTGTTGTTCCAAACTTCATATGGAGTCTTGTTCTGATTTTTGTTGATCATACATCTGTTTTGGGTAAAACATGCTGTGTTTGTTGCTTCTGCCCAAAATCTTTGTGGCAGTTTAGCTTCAGCTATCATGGTCCTGACAGCTTCTTTCAGTGTTCTGTTTCTCCTTTCAGCAACACCATTCTGTTGAGGGGTTCTTGCAGCTGAATACACATGATGTATTCCTTTGATGTTACAATACTCTTCAACAGTAGAGTTTGTACTTCAATATTTTGATACTCTTCTCATTCTGGATCAGTTCCATCAGATTGGTAAGATGTTCCTTGGTTTCACTTTTCTTTTTCATGAATATCACCCAAGTATATCTTGAATAGTCATCCACAACAGCTAGGCAGTATTTCTTTCCACCATTGCTGACTGGATCAATGGGTCCAAATAAGTCCATATGTAGTAGCTCCAATATTCTTCCAGAAGATTGGTGCTTCTTTTCTTTGAAAGATGACTTGATTTGTTTACCCTTCTGACATGCATCACAGAGCTTGTCTTTGCTCATGACTGCTTTTGGAATCCCTTCTACCAAATCATTCTTGATTAATCTGTTTATGGTCTTGAAGTTTAAATGATTCATTCTTTTGTGCCATAGCCAGCTAACTTCACTTGGTGCAGATGCCACCAAAAAAACACTTGAATTCTTATCAGCAGAATTCCAGTCGACTATGTAGATATTTCCTTGTCGTCTTCCAGATAAAATTACCTTCTTTGTACCAATCTGTTCAACATAACACTTATCTGTTGAGAAGATGACTGAATATCCCTTGTCACAAAATTGACTTATGCTCAACAGATTATATTTGAGGCCTTTAACATATGAGACGTCAGATATCTCTATGTTTCCTTTGATTAATCTTCCTTTAGCTTTAATCTTGCCTTCTTTGCTGTCTCCAAATGTAACACTTCGACCATCCACAACAACTGCATCAGTCAGCTCATGTATGTTTCCACACATGTGTCTTGAATATCCACTGTCCAAGTACCAAATCTTCTCTACTTTACTCCTACTCCTAATCCTAACCTACAAAACAAAAGTAAAATTGTTTTAGGTACCCTTATTGAGAGGGTCCTGAAGGATTAGTTCCACCTTTGACAACCCAAGATGTTGATGTCTTAGGCTTCTTAGGTTCCTGAGTTTTAGGAGCATGAACAGTTTCATTTTTATCATAATTATCAGATAAGTCATGTTGATGATCAGTATGATAAGAGTAATGTTCATAAGCAGGGTAAGGTGCATGATATGCAGGATATGCATGCATTGGATGAGCAGGATAGGGTGCATAGTAACTAGGAAACTGAGGTGCATGATACATAGGATGATATGCAGCAGGTTGCACATAATATGACTCATTTCCATACCAAGCATTTTGATTTTTCTTATTCTTATGCTTCTTTGGTTTACTAGGCGCTTGCTCAACTGATTTTGACTTAGTTTTACCACTAGTCTGATTGACTTTAGCTTTATCAGCAGACTTCTTAGGACTCTGCTGTTTGGTCTTACTAGTCTGATTTCCTACACTAGGCTCTTTGCTCTTTTTAGCCTTTGGAGATTTCTTCTCCTTTACCACTTTCTCAGTTGAGGTAGGTCTAGCAGTTTGAACATACAGAATGACCTTACTATGGTCAGCAGAAATGAATTTTTCAGTATGGTTCAACTCTAGTTTGTCCTTTTCTAAAGGTGTCTCCTGTTTACTAGATGTATGCATGGATGCAACAGTTGACTTATCATGAGACTCAATAATTTTCTCAAGTTCCATGATTTTTCCTTTATAGACCTCACATTCAGCTTTCAGAGATTCATGCTCTTGCTCAAGCTATTTATATTCAGCTGATTCTTTTGGCTTTTCAGCTAAAAGTTTCAGTGAACTGTTTTGCTCTTTTAGCAAGTTCATCTCTTCCTTAAGCTTAACAAATTCTCCAGCAATAGTAGTATTATTTAACATCATTTGCTCTAGAGAATTTGTTGGATAAGGATGAAGATGAAGGCACTAAAGGAAATTTGATAAGGGAGGTTTTGATGCATTCCAAAACTTCAAAGATTGGCTAAGTATGGAGTAACTTAGCTGATAAACTTATCAAGGAATTTTGACTAAGTAATGAAGACATCAGAAGAGTCAAAGTTTCAAGGTCCAAGACTTCTGATCTGCTGAAGTAAAGTTATCAGACTAGTGAAGATCAGCCGACTCAAATCAGATTTGTTCAAGTTTGAGATCAGCCGAGTTCACCATCAGACTTATACTTTCGTCAGCCAAGTGAAGAAGATCATGAAGTGTTCCCAACGGTAATAAATGCCCCTTGGTGTAATAAATGCTGAAGTACGAGGATATTTAAGACAAATGATTGAAGAAAAGCTTCGCATCAGCCGAGTGCATTTAATGCTGCATTTAATGCTGCCTGCAGAATAGTACTGTTTACAGTACGGACAGACTGCAAAAGAGCCGTTCGCGGATTTTAAGGACCAGTACTCGAGGAATTTGAATCCTGTCTCTCTTCAACGGACACTTTTCAATCCTCAAGTATAAATAGCTGAAAGAGACGAAGAAGAAAAAAAAAAACAACACACTTTCTGAGAGAAATTTCCGAAGCAGAATTCTTTAAGTCTCAAGAACAGCTCACTCATCAGCTGAGTCATTTGTTGACGAAAGCAGAGTTGAAGAATCAAGAAAAATACATCTTCTGAGTGATTTTGTAAACAAGAGTGTTGTGCGGAGTTGTGATCCATCTTTGTGAGTGATCAAACTTCAGAGAATAGGTTTTCTATGTGATTTCCTATTGCGAACTTGTGGTCGTTTCATTTGTTGTTCGACGCAAGCAGAGTATACTGTAAACTTTGTGATTATAGTATAACCCAAGATCTGTGTGACTTGGAAGAGTGGACTAAAGGATATTCAAATCCATATAACCACTATAAAAATTACTTGTGTTTTTACATTGCTTTTAAATCTGCATATTTTCTGTTTGCATAAAAACACATTAAGTTAACTGTTTGAAAAAGTATTAAAAAGGAGTTTATAAAACTGGGGAAACATTTTTCAAACTGCTAAGATTACTTGTGAAAAACACTTTGAAAATCCGCTGCAAGTACTCGAAGTATTAAAACTGATTTTAACAAAATCAGCTAAGTAACTATCAGACGAGTGGTCAACAGACCTGTTCAAAGATTTGTTCGCGAACAGAATTGTAACTTACTAATCTGATCAGCTTAGTCTGTTCAATTAAAGTAAAGTTTTAAAGTTAAAATTGAAAGAAAATTTTAAAGAGGTTTATTCACCCCCCCTCTAAACCTCTTCTGACCACTTGGGACCAACAAGTGGTATCAGAGCAGGTGGTTCATTAGAATCAGCTGCCTGATCAACGAGCTTGATCCAAGTGTTTTTCAAAGGTTTTCAAAACTTTTCAAAAGAGCATCTTTTTGAAAAATCAAAACTTTTTGAAAAATGGACTGTATCAGCCATGTTCCCCACATTGCTGGTATGTCGTTTGAGGATTGGAAAATCAGAATGGAGATTTTCCTTGCTGCTTATAATGATAACATGTACACATGTATCATTAAAGGTCCATTCAGATTCACAAAGACCATCAAAATAAATGAAGTTGATACGGTTGTGGAGAAAGACCTTCATGAGATGACTCCAGAGGAAATAAAGCTTTTCAATCTAGACAAAGTTGGGAGATTCATCATGACTAAAGCCCTGGATAATGATCGGTTTGACAAGGTCAAACATTGCAAAACTGCAAAGGAGATGTGGGACAAAGTCAGAGACATGAGCGAAGGCAATGATGCAATAAAGGAGCATCAGCTCAGTGTTGCCTTGGAGAAACTTGACAACTTCAAGATGAAGTCTGGAGAAACCATTGATCAGATGGATACCAGATTCACCAGAACTCTGAATGAAGTTTTAAAGTTGGGAAAGACTTTCACTGACAAAGAGATCTCTGTCAGAGTACTGAAGGCTCTACCTTCCAAGTTCAACATGAAAGTGACAGCTATGGAAGAATCAAGAGATCTGGGCAAGATTTCTCTTACAGAGCTGTTCTCCGTACTCAAGGCTTATGAGTATAAACTGCCTAGAATGGGAATTGAAGAAACCTCAACTTCAGGACCCACAGCTGCACTGGTTGCTGCTGAAAACCAAAGAAGACCAGCTCAAAGAAAGGCAGAAGTGGACTCATCTGATGAAGCCACTCTACTCAACAAAAAGGAGTACACTGCTGGAGATGTTGCACTGTTGATGAATAATTTCAAGAAGTTCTACAAAAGAAAAATGAAGAACAAATACAACAATGCTTCTACTTCTAAACCTAACTTTTCTTCTCAAGAAAAAGATGATTATAAAGCAAAACTAATGTGTTACAACTGCAGGAAATTGGGACACTTCATCAAAGACTGCCCATATCCAAAAGCAGAGAAGTACACTGAAGAGGAGAAGAAAATAAGAAAAGAAAGAAAGCATCAGAGAGGCAAGGCTATGATGGCTGAAGCAGAAAAGCTTGCTGCTGTCTACTCATCTGATTCAGATTCAGACACGTCTGATGAAGAATCGTCTGATGAAGAAAAACCTGCTCTCTTCTGCCTGATGGCAAAGGAATCTGATGACTCAGAGGATGAGGTAACTCCTCAAAATAATGAACTATTTAATTCTCTAGAGCAAATGATGTTGAATAATACTACTATTGCTGGAGAATTTGTTAAGCTTAAGGAAGAGATGATCCTGCTAAAAGAGCAAAATAATTCACTGAAACTTGTAGCTGAAAAGCCAAAAGAATCAGCTGAATATAAACAGCTTGAGCAAGAGCATGAATCTCTGAAAGCTGAATGTGAGGTTTATAAAGGAAAAATCATGGAACTTGAGAAAAAAACTGTTGCATTCATGCATACATCTAGTAAACAGGAGACACCTTTAGAAAAGGATAAACAAGAATTGAACCATACTAAAAAATTCATTTCTGCTGACAATAGTAAGGTCATTCTGTATGTTCAAACTTCTAAACCTACCTCAACTGAGAAAGTGGTAAAGGAGAAGAAATCTCCTAAGGCTAAAAAGAGCAAAGAGCCTAGTGTAGGAAATCAGACTAGTAAGACCAAACAGCAGAGTCCTAAGAAGTCTGCTGATAAAGCTAAATTGAATCAATCTGTTGGTAAAACTAAGTCGAAATCAAATGAGCAAGCATCTAGTAAGCCAAAGAAGCATAAAAACAAGAAAAATCAAAATGCTTGGTATGGAAATGAGTCATATTATGTGCAACCTGCTGCATATCATCCTATGTATCATGCACCTCAATTTCCTGGTTACTATGCACCTTACCCTGCTCACCCAATGCATGCATATCCTGCATATCATGCACCTTACCCTGCTTATGAACATTATTCACATCATACTGATCATCAACATGACTTATCTGATAACTATGATAAAAATGAAGCTGTTCATGCTCCTAAAACTCAGAAGCCTAAGAAGCCTAAGACTTCAACATCTTGGGTTGTCAAAGGTGGAACTAATCCTTCAGGACCCTCTCAATAAGGGTACCTAAAACAATTTTATTTTTGTTTTGTAGGTTAGGATTAGGAGTAGGAGTAAAGTAGAGAAGATTTGGTACTTGGACAGTGGATGTTCAAGGCACATGTGTGGAAACATACATGAGTTGACTGATGCAGTTGTTGTGGATGGCCCAAAAGTCACCTTTGGAGACAGCAAAGAAGGCAAGATTAAAGCTAAAGGAAGATTAATCAAGGGAAACATAGAGATATCTGACGTCTCATATGTTAAAGGCCTAAAGTATAATCTGCTGAGCATAAGTCAATTTTGTGACAAAGGATATTCAGTCATCTTCTCAACAGATAAGTGCTACGTTGAACAGATTGGTACAAAGAAGGTAATTTTATCTGGAAGAAGACAAGGAAATATCTACATAGTCGACTGAGATTCTGTTGACAAGAATTCAAGTGTTTGTTTGGTGGCATCTGCACCAAGTGAAGTGAGTTGGCTATGGCACAAGAGAATGAATCACTTAAACTTCAAGACCATAAACAGATTAATCAAGAATGATTTGGTAGAAGGGATTCCAAAAACAGTCATGAGCAAAGATAAGCTCTGTGACGCATGTCAGAAGGGTAAACAAATCAAGTCATCTTTCAAAAGCAAGAAGCATCAATCTTCTGAAAGAATTTTGGAGCTACTGCATATGGACTTATTTGGACCCATTGATCCAGTCAGCAATGGTGGAAAGAAATACTGCCTAGCTGTTGTGGATGATTATTCAAGATATACTTGGGTGATTTTCATGAAGAAGAAAAGTGAAACCAAGGAACATCTTACCAATCTGATGGAGCTGATCCAGAATGAGAAGAGCATCAAAATATTGAAGATCAGATCAGATAGAGGGACAGAGTTTACAAACTCTACTGTTGAAGAGTACTATAATATCAAAGGAATACATCATGAGTATTCAGCTGCTAGAACCCCTCAACAGAATGGTGTTGCTGAAAGGAGAAACAGGACACTAAAGGAAGCTGTCAGAACCATGATAGCTGAAGCTAAACTGCCTCAAAGATTTTGGGCAGAAGCAACAAATACAGCATGCTTTACCCAAAACAGATGTATGATCAACAAAAATCAGAACAAGACTCCATATGAAGTTTGGAACAATAGAAAACCAAACATTCATTACGTTAAGATTTTTGGTTGTAAATGTTTTGTATTGAATAATGGGAAAAATCACCTTACTGCATTTGCAGAAAAGGCTGATGAAGCTGTTTTTGTAGGATACTCTGCTGTTAGTAAGGCCTATAGAGTTTTCAATAAAAGAACATTACTAATAGAAGAATCTATCCATGTAGTATTTGATGAGCCAAGTCAATCTTCTGAAAAGAATCAAAGTGTTAATCAAGATCTGTCTACTGATTTACAGAAGCTAGACATTGGAAGAAATGAAGAATATGTTCCCATCATACTACCTAATCTAAGTTCAGCTGCTAACTCAAGTGCTGTTCAAAATCACAGTGCTGATTGTCTAACAGACGAGTTGCAAACAGCTGACAGACTAGAGACTGTTCAACAGACTACAAATGTTCAACAGACTACTACTGGAACTCCAACAGTAGTGTTGCAAGATCAAGACAGAGGACAACATCCTGATCTACAACCTGATCTCAGATGGCTCAAGAATCACCCACCTGAATTAGTAATTGGTGATCCACTAGATAGAGTGAAAACAAGAAGAGCTGTTGCACAAGATGCTATGTTTGTCACATTTCTATCTCAAATAGAGCCCAAGCAAATTGAAGAAGCTCTAAATGATTCCTTCTGGATAGAAGCTATGCAAGAAGAGTTGAATCAATTTGAAAGGAATGAAGTCTGGTACTTAGTTCCTAGACCAAGTCATCAAAGAGTAATTGGCACTAAGTGGGTATTCAGAAATAAGATGAATGAAGATGGTGTTGTCACCAGAAACAAAGCAAGACTAGTGGCCAAAGGGTATTGTCAAGAAGAAGGAATTGACTTTGATGAAACTTTTGCACCAGTAGCAAGACTTGAAGCAATCAGACTGTTTCTTGCCTATGCTGCTTATAAGAACTTCACTGTCTATCAGATGGATGTGAAGTCTGCCTTTCTCAATGGAGGATTGCAAGAAGAGGTATATGTTGAAAACCTCCTGGATTTGAAGTCTATCAAGAAGAGGACAAAGTATATCGTCTGAAGAAAGCCTTATATGGACTGAAACAGGCTCCAAGAGCATGGTATGATACCCTATCTGATTTTCTTTTAATTAAAGGATTTCGAAAAGGTAAGGTAGATAAAACCTTGTTCACAATTGAATGGGAAAATCATATATTACTTGTGCAAATATATGTGGACGATATTATTTTTGGTTCAACTAATCAACAGATGTGTGATAAGTTCTCCAAGCTGATGCAGAATAAGTTTGAAATGAGCATGATGGGTGAACTTAATTATTTTCTTGGATTGCAAGTTAGACAGTTGCCTGATGGAATATTTATCAGCCAAGCAAAATACACAAGAGATCTGTTCAAGAAATTTGGTATGGAAACTAGCTCTACTGCTACAATTCCTATGTCTACAAGTCTTCGTTTGGATAAAGATGAAGATGGCAAATCAGTGGACATAACCAAATATAGAGGCATTATTGGTTCATTGTTGTATCTAACAGCAAGCAGACCTGATATAATGTACTCAGTTGGAGTCTGTGCAAGATTTCAATCAAACCCCAAAGAATCTCATCTCTTAGCTGCCAAGAGGATATTGAAATACATTAAAGGCACTCAAGAATTGGGATTATGGTATCCTAGAGAATCTGGATTTGAACTTACTGGCTATTCAGATTCAGACCTTGCTGGCTGCAAGATTGACAGAAAGAGCACAACAGGTGCCTGTCAGTTCTTAGGTAGTCGTCTGATCTCATGGATGAGTAAGAAACAAACTTCAGTTTCTATATCTACTGCTGAAGCTGAATATATAGCTGCTGGAGCTTGCTGTGCACAAATACTTTGGTTGAAACATCAACTAGAAGACTACAACATCAAGATCAGTGGAATTCCAATCTACTGTGATAATACAAGTGCAATCTCTCTTACTCAGAACACTACAAGTCATTCAAGGACTAAGCATATTGAGATCAAGCATCACTTCATTAGAGATCATGTGGAAAAAGGCAATGTTATGATTGAGTATGTTCATACAGACAATCAGATTGCTGATATTTTCACTAAACCTTTAAGTGAAGTAAGGTTCTCAACTCTAAGAGCTGAGCTAGGACTACTTAATTTGGAAGCATAAGCTGAGGGGGAACTCATCAGAAGACTGGAGTTCAACAGCTTAGTTATTCGTTATTATCTTCAAGGATTAACTCTCAACAGACTAGTTAACTTATGAATTCTTAAACTCAGGGGGAACGTGTAAGACTAGCGGTACTTCTGAATTAAAGATGAAATTTGTTAATGACAGTTAATTGAAGTTATGTTTTCATCAGAAGACTCAACTATCGAAGATTAAAGTTATTTTATCTAGCTGGATTGACAAACAGCTGAGGAAGGTTATCAGCTATTGGCATTCTCTGATAACAACTATGTCATCAGGACAGCAGTCCATCAGATAAGTATTTATGTTACTCATCTGATTACTTTAATAAAAGCTGAACTATTCAAAACGTTTTATTCAAAATACGCTTTTATAAGTAACTGTTGGGCGGTACATATTCCCGCTCTTCATTAAATATCTTTTGAATTCGAAAAGTCGTAACTGACGCCGCACGATCAGCACTGACAGAAAAACGGATCTAACGGTTGGCGGATATCACGGAATTCAAGATACCCCAACTCTATAAATCCCCATCTGATCAGTCGAGTCGTTCTTTACGCACTCTAAGCATTCAAAAGTACTTTTGAGAAAAACATCTGCAATTCTCTGCAAATTTCTCTCTGTTTTCCTAACCTTCAACAGATTAACAATGGCCGCTGAAGGTATGTTTCTCGTCAATGATTCCTACTACCAATCCGGTACGGATCTGATGAAAGAACTGCTCAAAAAGTTCAAAGCTGCTTCGCTGGTAAACTTCATGGAATACCACGAAGGAATTATCTGGACTGACCAAGTGATGGAGTACTACAACACTGCGAAAGCTGACTATAACTCACTAGCAATTAAGGCTACTGTGGGAGACAAATCTATCACTATGACCCCAGCTGTTCTTCACGAGACGTTTGGGCTTCCTAACAGTGGACGACATGACGTCACTGTACTGACGGAGGACAAGCACCAACAGTTCTGGGCGATCTGCGCCAAAGAGGGAGAAACGTTGTCTGGAAACATAAGGAAGAGACAACTGAGAGATGAATATCAGCGGATGGCTGATATGGTAGCTAAGCTGATCGAGAACTGCACCTTCTCACTGGATGCTGTTACCATGAAAAGGTTCAGCATCATGGCTGCCATATACTATGGACTGGAGGTAAACTGGTCAATCATAGTCTGGTACATATTAGCTGACTTTCTTGATGATAAGAAAGGAAAAGGCCCCTCCACCAACCACAGAATCACACTCAGTTATATGTTGTCAAAACTGGGCTGTGAAACAAAGAATGGAAAAGAGATCCACAAATCCAAGGCATTGTCCAAGTACATGCCTGTTCAGAAAAGGAAGGCTGGTGAGCCTGAAGAAGCTGATGTTGAGGAACCAAAAGAGGTTCCTGCCAAGAGGCAGAGGAAACTGGTCAAAACTGCTGATTTAGCTGTTGAGACTAGAAAGAAGAAGGCTGCTGACAAGCCTAAGGAAAAGATTTCTAAGCAGATGGAGAAAGTGACTTCTGCTGCTGAAGCCACTAAAATTGTTGAAAACATAATTGCTAATGTAAGGACTGGATCCCCTGCATCACCATCAAGAACTCCATCAGCAGAGAGGCCTGCTGAAGGTATCTCTCAACGAACAAGAAGTCAACAGAGAGATACAGCTACAACCACTTACCGTGAAGGGAGAACCAAGAAGTCTACTAGAAAGCAGATGACTTTCATAGAAGAACCAACGGACTTGGAAAATGTAGCTAGGGAAGACCCTGAAGTTGCTGAGAGGCCTGCTGAAACAGTTGAGACTGTTGTGACTGACAAAGCTGATGAGCAACAGCCAAGTCAAGTCACTTAAACAGCTGAGGTTGCTCAACCTCAAAAAGATCCAGATGTCCAAACCATTTTTCCTATTGCTGCTGCTCCCATATCATCTGCTGGACCAGCCCCTGCTGATAAAGGCAAGAGAAAAATAGTGCTAAGGAAAAAGAAAATTTCCAAAGCTGACAAGAAAGCAAGGGAGGAGGCTGAACAAAGAAAACAGGATGAGTTGGAGGAGAAGAAAGCACTTGAGCTAAGCAAAGCTCAAGAAGCAAAGGATGAAGCCAGAAGACGCATGTCTGAAGCAGAGAGGAAAGCTGCTGAAGATGCTGAATTTGCAATGGTTTTGGAAATGAGCAAAGTTGATGCCTATGGACCTGTCCATGGAGGTGGCATCAAAATTGGAGAAGGCAAAGATGAAGAAGACAAGAAAAAGATATTACTGCCTGCCCCCAAAGTCAAGTCAAAGGACAAATTTGAAGTGAGAAAAGCCTTTGAAATAGTATATGCTGATAAGGAGCTTTTCAAGAAGTTTGAGAAGTCTCTAGCTTACTATGATCAGAAGCTTATGTTGAAGACTCTGTTCAACCAAGAGAAGCGAAGATATATCAGTTGGAGAGACAACAGGCTGAACAAGTCATTAACAGAACTTCAAAGCATGAAGGAGTTAGCTAATGAAGAACGATGGGTTCTGACTTGGCTGAAAACGAACTCCATCCAAAAGGCCCTTGATCCCAGCTATGTAAGAGACATCATGCATAGTTATGCAAAAGGTTTTGCATTGGAGGAGGCCAAGAAAATTCAAAACACCTTGTCTGATAAGAAGAAAAAGTCTGAAGATGCTGAAGAAAGAGCAATTAAGTTTGCTGTTATGATCGCCCTGAAGAGATGGGCTAAAAAGTCAAAGTATCAGCAAGGCTGTTCAAGTGATTTGCCACTGCTGCCTAGTATCCAGCAAATTATTTTTGGCAAGGAAGTACAACAGTACTATGAAGTCCCAAAGGGTAACAATGCTCCTGTTAACCCTTGGATTATTGTAAGGCAAATTAGACAGACAACTTGCTTCAATGATGACGGCACTGTAACAAATCTGTTCTACGATGATGTCACTGATGAACACAAAGAAGCTGATAAGTCCTTAGCTATTGAGCCACAAGCTAAGACTTCTGAAGATCATCAGATGACGGACATGGAAGAAGTCCCTGTTCAACAGGCGACTGAAGAGAAGGATGCTGATGCTTCCACTTCATCAGGTGATGAACACTCATTACTAATGGAAGCCTTCCAATTACTTATTGAAAATCAAATAAAAGAGATGGAAGAGAGGAACGGTCTGCAGTTACAGAAGATGAAGAAAGAATTGGTTGAATCAAACACTCAACAGATGGAAAGAATGCACCTTCTAACTGCCAGTACTATCAAATTGGCTATTGATAGTCTACCTATTCCTCAAGATCATTCCTTGCAGTTGGTACACAGCTTAAGAGAACTGAACCAGAACGTAGAAGATGTGAAGGGTGATGTCAACCACCTTCACACTGCATTAAAAACAGCTGAGCACAAAATTGCTGATCTGACTGCAACCTTCATGCAAGTCAGTAAGGAAGAGAAGGAAATCAATCTAGGGATGTTGCAAGAAGTGGCAAAGGCCTCACAGGAAGTTCAAAATGAAATTGCAACTATCAACCTTAACATTGACTACTTCAATGACAAGACTGACGTCATCAGCACTGATATTCATCATCTAACAGCTAGTCATGACGTTGTTAATCAGAATCTAAAGGCTTTATGTGCTGGAGTGAAGATTCCAACAGTTGCTCTCAACCCTGCTGTTGCACCTTCCAATGTCATCAGAGTTGATGATGACAAAAAGGGGGAAGATAAAAGGGAAGAACCAGCAAAGGAATCTGCTGCTGAAGAGTCAACTAAGGAGGAAACTGCTGCTGCAACAACTGAAGCCAAGGAAACTGAAGAAACAGCTGACAAGACTGAAGCTGAAGCTGACAAGATTGAACAGCTTGGAAAGGTAGAAGAAGAAGGAAAGATTGAAAAAGAAACTACCAAGTACAAGAATACTGAATCTGCCAGGAAGGCCATGGAAGCTTTGAAAGCTCTTCAAGAACAGCAACTCAAAGAAAAGATGGAAGCTGCCAAAGCAACCTTGGAAGAAGAAGCTGATGATGAAGAAGATGATGAAGAATCATCTTATGAGTATGAGGAAGTGCTTGAAGGATCAGATGAAGAAGCTGATAGTTAGAAATTGTAAAATCTTTGTAATCAGTTTACTTTTATCTATTCCTCAGAAATCTCATCTGATGAACTTGTACATGTAATGCTTTTTCAAAATCAATGAAAAGTCAAGTTCAATCCAATAAACTTTTTCTATCTCAGAAAATTTTGAGGATTACAATCTTTAGTTTAGGTATTCAACAGGTACTTAGCTGAAGTTTTGTCATCATCAAAAAGGGGGAAATTGTTGGATAAGGATGAAGATGAAGGCACTAAAGGAAATTTGATAAGGGAGGTTTTGATGCATTCCAAAACTTCAAAGATTGGCTAAGTATGGAGTAACTTAGCTGATAAACTTATCAAGGAATTTTGACTAAGTAATGAAGACATCAGAAGAGTCAAAGTTTCAAGGTCCAAGACTTCTGATCTGCTGAAGTAAAGTTATCAGACTAGTGAAGATCAGCCGACTCAAATCAGATTTGTTCAAGTTTGAGATCAGCCGAGTTCACCATCAGACTTATACTTTCGTCAGCCAAGTGAAGAAGATCATGAAGTGTTCCCAACGGTAATAAATGCCCCTTGGTGTAATAAATGCTGAAGTACGAGGATATTTAAGACAAATGATTGAAGAAAAGCTTCGCATCAGCCGAGTGCATTTAATGCTGCATTTAATGCTGCCTGCAGAATAGTACTGTTTACAGTACGGACAGACTGCAAAAGAGCCGTTCGCGGATTTTAAGGACCAGTACTCGAGGAATTTGAATTCTGTCTCTCTTCAACGGACACTTTTCAATCCTCAAGTATAAATAGCTGAAAGAGACGAAAAAAAAAAAAGAAAACAACACACTTTCTGAGAGAAATTTCCGAAGCAGAATTCTTTAAGTCTCAAGAACAGCTCACTCATCAGCTGAGTCATTTGTTGACGAAAGCAGAGTTGAAGAATCAAGAAAAATACATCTTCTGAGTGATTTTGTAAACAAGAGTGTTGTGCGGAGTTGTGATCCATCTTTGTGAGTGATCAAACTTCAGAGAATAGGTTTTCTGTGTGATTTCCTATTGCGAACTTGTGGTCGTTTCATTTGTTGTTCGACGCAAGCAGAGTATACTGTAAACTTTGTGATTATAGTATAACCCAAGATCTGTGTGACTTGGAAGAGTGGAATAAAGGATATTCAAATCCATATAACCACTATAAAAATTACTTGTGTTTTAACATTGCTTTTAAATCTGCATATTTTCTGTTTGCATAAAAACACATTAAGTTAACTGTTTTAAAAAGTATTAAAAAGGAGTTTATAAAACTGGGGAAACATTTTTCAAACTGCTAAGATTACTTGTGAAAAACACTTTGAAAATCCGCTGCAAGTACTCTAAGTATTAAAACTGATTTTAACAAAATCAGCTAAGTAACTATCAGACGAGTGGTCAACAGACCTGTTCAAAGATTTGTTCGCGAACAGAATTGTAACTTACTAATCTGATCAGCTTAGTCTGTTCAATTAAAGTAAAGTTTTAAAGTTAAAATTGAAAGAAAATTTTAAAGAGGTTTATTCACCCCCCCTCTAAACCTCTTCTGACCACTTGGGACCAACAAGTGGTATCAGAGCAGGTGGTTCATTAGAATCAGCTGCCTGATCAACGAGCTTGATCCAAGTGTTTTTCAAAGGTTTTCAAAACTTTTCAAAAGAGCATCTTTTTGAAAAATCAAAACTTTTTGAAAAATGGACTGTATCAGCCATGTTCCCCACATTGCTGGTATGTCGTTTGAGGATTGGAAAATCAGAATGGAGATTTTCCTTGCTGCTTATAATGATAACATGTACACATGTATCATTAAAGGTCCATTCAGATTCACAAAGACCATCAAAATAAATGAAGTTGATACGGTTGTGGAGAAAGACCTTCATGAGATGACTCCAGAGGAAATAAAGCTTTTCAATCTAGACAAAGTTGGGAGATTCATCATGACTAAAGCCCTGGATAATGATCGGTTTGACAAGGTCAAACATTGCAAAACTGCAAAGGAGATGTGGGACAAAGTCAGAGACATGAGCGAAGGCAATGATGCAATAAAGGAGCATCAACTCAGTGTTGCCTTGGAGAAACTTGACAACTTCAAGATGAAGTCTGGAGAAACCATTGATCAGATGGATACCAGATTCACCAGAACTCTGAATGAAGTTTTAAAGTTGGGAAAGACTTTCACTGACAAAGAGATCTCTGTCAGAGTACTGAAGGCTCTACCTTCCAAGTTCAACATGAAAGTGACAGCTATGGAAGAATCAAGAGATCTGGGCAAGATTTCTCTTACAGAGCTGTTCTCCGTACTCAAGGCTTATGAGTATAAACTGCCTAGAATGGGAATTGAAGAAACCTCAACTTCAGGACCCACAGCTGTGGGTCCTGAAGTTGAGGTTTCTTCAATTCCCATCCTAGGCAGTTTATACTCGAATGCCTTGAGTACAGAAAACAGCTCAGTAAGAGAGATTTTTCCCAAATCCCTTGATTCTTCCATTGCTGTCACTTTCATGTTGAACTTTGGGGGTAGAGCCTTTAGTACTCTGACAGTGATCTCTTTGTCAGTGAAGGTCTTTCCCAGCTTTAAAACTTCATTCAGAGTTCTGGTGAATCTGGTATCCATCTGATCAATGGTTTCTCCAGACTTCATCTTGAAGTTATCCAGCTTCTCCAAGGCAACAGTGAGCTGATGCTCCTTTATAGCATCATTGCCTTCGTTCATATCTCTGACTTTGTTCCACATCTCCTTTGCAGTTTTGCAATGCTTGACCTTGTCAAACCGATCATTATCCAGGGCTTTAGTCATGATGAATCTCCCAACTTTATCTAGATTGAAAAGCTTTATTTCTTCAGGAGTCATCTCATGAAGGTCTTTCTCCACAACCGTATCTACTTCATTTATTTTGATGGTCTTTGTGAATCTGAATGGACCTTTAATGATACATGTGTACATATTATCATTGTAGGCTGCTAGAAAGATTTCCATTCTAATCTTCCAGTCCTCAAAGGACATACCAGCAATGTGGGGAACATGGCTGATACAATCCATTTTTCAAAAAGTTTTGATTTTTCAAAAAGATGCTCTTTTGAAAAGTTTTGAAAACCTTTGAAAAACACTTGGATCAAGCTCGTTGATCAGGCAGCTGATTCTAATGAACCACCTGCTCTGATACCACTTGTTGGTCCCAAGTGGTCAGATGAGGTCTAGAGGGGGGGGGGGTGAATAGACCTCTGAAAATTTTTGAACTTAAAAACTTTTCAGTCTTCTGTCAGCAGACTAAACTGATGAAGAACAGTAAGCAGACTAGTCTGATCGTGAACAAATCTTGAACAGACGACTGACCACTCTTCTTACAATGACTTAGCTGTTTTTCAGCAAAACAGTTTTCCAAGAGTATACTTGCAGCGGATTGTTTGAAAGTGTTTTTCACAAGTAAACTAAGTTCTAAAAGATTTTATCCCCAGTTTTCAAACTCCTTATAAAATCTTTTGTTTGATTCAAAATGTTTAAAATGCAAACTTTAAAATATGCAAGAAAACTTTAAATGCAAGATAACACAAAGAATTTTTATAGTGGTTATATGGATAAAAATCCTTTAGTCCACTCTTCCAGATCACACAGATTCTGGGTTATACTATAATCACTTAGATTACAATATTTCTCCACTTACACCTAAACAACTAATGAAAAGGCTGTAAGCTCACAATAGGAGTTCACAAAGAAAACCTATCCTCTAAAGTAGAATCACTCACAAAGACGGATTCTAACTTCGCACAACACTCAGCTATTACAAAATCACTCAGATAATGTTTTTCTGTTTTCTTCAACTGGGTTTCTGTCAACAGATGACTTCCACCAGACGAGTGAGCTGTTCGAGCTTTTGAGACTTAGAGAAATTCTGCTTCAAAATTTCGATCTCTGATTGTTGTTGTGTGTTCTTGCTCGATTGAAATTCAGCTCTATTTATACATGGAGATGAAAATGTGACCGTTGAAGGCAAGTCACAAATCAAATCCATCCTTCAGCTCTTTTGAAACGGCTCTCTGCAGCAATCCGTACTGTGTACAGTACTTTTCTGTCCATCACATTAAATGCTGCATTAAATGCACTCCGCTGATCCGAGGATATCTTCAATCATTTGCCATTACTACCCTTCTCTTTCAGCATTTATTACATCAGGTGCATTTATTACCGTTGAACTGATCTCATGATCTCTTCCACTCTGCTGATCGAAGCAACCCTTCTGATAGGTACTCTGCTGATCAAATACTGAACTAATCTGATTTGACTCGGCTGATGACCCACCCTTCTGTTTGCTGTTTCAGCAAGAGATCACTAGTCTTCTAGTCTTTGAACTCTTCTGATATCTTCTTGGCTTGTTCAAAGATCTTTCTAAGGGAACTAAGCTTTCCATACTTAGTTGATTATGATGTTTTGGAAATCATCAAAACCTTCCCTTAAACTTTGACTTCTTTCATCTTCATCTTCATCTTCATCCAACAATTTTTCCTTTCGTTGGGATTTCAGGTTCAACTTTTTTCTTTATACTCAAAGACGAGTTATAACACTCCCAAGCCATGTATTGATCGTTTCGCATCTCCCCAACCCCTCCACCAGTTGGGAATTTTACCTTTTGATGATAGGTAGAAACAACTGCCTTGAAGGCATTCAAAGCCGGTCTTCCTAGTATGGCATTGTAAGCGAAAGGTGTTTCCACCACCAGAAATTTTACCGTTCTTGTCACACTCTTCGGCTTTTTTCCGAGAGTCGTGCTCAATAGAATGGTTCCTAGTGGAATAATCTTCGAATCCCCGAATCCGACCAGAGGAGTGGCTACTCGATCCAGATAAGGATGTTGAAGGTTCATTCGTGTAAGAGCTTCGGAGGAGATAATGTTCGCCAAATTTCTATTGTCAACCAAAACTCTTTTGACCTCATAATTAGCAATTTTCAGAGTTAGTACCATGGAAAAATCTGGATCATCTTCACTTACATCCCAAGTAACGTCTGAGGGTCAATCTGCATCGCTGAAGCTTATAACCTGGTTTTCAATGGATAGGAATTCCAAAGAGAATACTTCCTTTTTGGTCAAAACAGCTGTCTTTATCGACCTCATCGTCCTCTTTCTTGCATTTTTGTTGTCTCCTCCCTCCGGTCCACCGGCAATCATGCTTATTACTCCGTTCAATTGCTCGTCCGCCTGATTTCGAGCCTCCTTTTGTTGACTGATAAATTTTCGAGGACTCCTGGATCTATAGCGGTTGTTATAGTTACCTCTTTTAACAAACTCCTTAAATTTTCCTTGCACGATTAATTTTTCGATCTCAACCTTCAGTTGGTAACAATTTTCAGTGCTATGTCCCCGAGCTCTATGATATCGGCAATATTTGTCATAACCCATCGTTCCTGGTCTTGCCTGAGTAATTCTTTGAGCCTCGGGAATTAAACTACCTTCCTCTAATACAGTCAAAATTTCCTCCTTTGAGGTGTTCAACTCAGTAAAATGAATTTTTCCAGGTCGTGGGGGCTGATTTTGATCGAGAGACGGACCATAGGCATTAGTTCTTTGGGTCGGCACCTGCGATTTGTAGGTGTTGAGTCGTTGCCCTACTGATCCTCTATTCGATCTTCCATAATCGCCTGGTTTCGGAATAGGAGCTCGATTTTGCTTTTTATTGAGAGTGTTGTGCGCATTTTTTAGTTTATTCATCTCTTCCCGAATCAAATACTTCTCAGCAATTTCCAATATCCGCTCGAAAGACTTTGGTTGCTTTCTACATAACGCATTTCCGAACTGTGTGTTCCTCGTCAATTCGAACATTAAAGAAGACAAATACTCGATTTGTGGGGTATCGACGTTCAGAAGTTCGATACTGAATCTTGCCAGCCATTGCCTCAAAGTTTCTCCATCCAATTGCTTGACCGTTCCCAAATGATTCGCTGGCAACCTAGGTTTTCTCTGGCTTGCAAATTGGTGTTTCAACTTATCAAAAAACTCATCGAAAGAAAGTATAGAATTTGGTGACAGTTTTCCAAACCAATCAAGGGCAATCCCCTCGAAGGTGGTGACCATGATTTTGCAGCAGAAGTCCTTCGAATGTCCATATAAATTCATCACATTGATAAAACTATTGATATGTTCCCCGGGGTCGGTAGTCCCGTTATACCGTGGTAACCTTGTTGGTACCGTTTCTGTATTCCTAGCTTCACGTATTCCTCGGCAAAATGGCCAGCATCGCATGATACTATTTCCGATCTCCCTATCCCGGATAGTTTCTCTGTTTTGAATCATCTCAGTGCGCCTAGCGGCTGCAGTGGCGTGGCAAACTTCCATCACCGTGTCTTCCCCATCTAGTTTCTTGGCAACTCGTTCTTGCACCATTGTTTCCAGCTCGAATTCTGTAATTCTCTTGTAGGTCGGTTTCTTGCTTTTCACAATATCTATAGGTTGACTCTCCCCTACTACCGAATCCTCCAAATCATGTACCGTCTTCGGAGGAATTCCTGATCGAACGTTAGTCTTCGACGGGGCTGCTTGGGGAAGGTTTGGTGCCGGTGCATTCGATATGGATCGTGGTACGCTTTTCTCCTTCTGGACGTTCGAAAAAGGAAATTCTGGTCTCCCATGCACTGCTGGCTGATCTACGGGTGACTGGTCGGCCCTTCCACTATTCAGAAACTCCCTGCACATAGTGCCTATGATAGACCTCAGATCGGCGACAGTCGTGCGGATCAGAGCATCGTCCTGGGGAATGACTGGTGGAGCTTCTGGTTGTTGAGCCGCTCGAGATAGATTATCGTGCTCATTGTTAACTGAGTTCTGTGCTCCGGCTACATGGGAAGGCTCTCCTCCAATATATATATTTCTCCTCGTAGTAGGCATTTTTTGATCTAACACCCAAATAAGGCCCCACGGTGGGCGCCAATTGATCTTACGCTAATTCATAGGGTGATCAAGGTAGGAGAGTAAATAGCTAAAACACAATTATATGAGGAAAAGATTAATAATATATATTCCGAACGTAGGTGTACATATTACAATTAATGAGGGTCCTATCTGAGCATTATAGGATGCCGTACAAGCTAGAGGATAGATACATATAAAACAACCTAAACTAACTTTCCAAGGTTAATCCGAGCAAGAGCTTCGAGCTGGGAGCACCTGGGAAAGCGTGTCTGGCGTCATAAATGCTTGTGGTATTTATAGTTGAGGCGGTGAGCTAGCTGAACCATCCGCAGGGGTACATTTCTCGGCCAAAAGGCCTGGGCTTGAGGTCGGCCCAACAGTAACCTTCGACCTTGTGCTCTTTCTAATAGACCAGACTGGATAAATTGGGGCTTGGGCTCAATTCTATGTCTTCAAGGTCGGGATTCATGATCTTCGATCTTGCCTGAGCTCCTAAATATAGATAATCCAAAGTACCCCTCATCAGCCTATATAGGAGATTGCCGCCAAAACAAAATTTTCGAATTTACCGCGCATGTTTGTCTCGAATATGCTAAACCTTGTTTGGCAATACACAAAGCAGATCATAAACATTCAAACTTCCAGACTTTGACCTTCACCCGAACTCTAGAACTTGGGAGACTACCACTATACTATGTTCAAAAAATTCAAAACCAACAAAAAACATTAAAACTTCCAGACTTCGACCTTCACTCGAACTCTGGAACTTGAGAGACTACCACTATACTATGTTCAAAAAATTCAAAACCAACAAAAAACATTAAAACTTCCAGACTTCGACCTTCACTCGAACACTAGAACTTGGGGGACTCTTGATGTACCAAGTCTTCGTCGATCACAAATCCATGTCGACAATCGCTTACCGAGTCTTCGACGATGATCAATTACATATATCAAGTATTGAGATACGTCGATCTACTCGTATGAAGGCACCAATTTATCCCTTTATCGATGTTTCGTCTATCGACATGAACAATGTCGACATCTGCAATACCATTTACCCATAAGGGTCGAATCGAATAAAGAAGATCCGATCCTGACCTAAAATGTCCTATCACAACCCATTTGCTATAACCGGAAGGTCTTGTCAGGATTCGATCCATTGACTCGTGTGAAAAACTATATATAGCCCTCATTAATTACAGAAAAATGTATGCACTCTCTTACCCGAGTATTAACTACCCAGTTCATCCATATCGAACTCAACACTTACTTAAGCATCGGAGGGTTATCGCCGGGTAACCACCGGTATTAACCTAATGAGGTTGTCTTTGATTGCAGGTTACGATCCCCAAGAACAAATAGAAGAGAGGTTTGATAGATCTACCTATCTTCACATTGAAGAGATGTGTTAAACCCGACACCGCAACACTCGATTATTCTAAACACTATAATCCACCTAAAACACACTCATCAGTAATGCCAATAAAGGGGTCAACTATATATATTTTCGATCGTGATTACAATACAATTCGGGGTCCTACTCGAGCATTACTGGATGTCGTACAAGCTAGAGACTAATACATACAACGTGATCGAAATCTATGTTCCAATGATGCTTTGAGTCGTAGCTTCGAGCAAGGAGCACCTGGGGAATTGTGCGTTTCTTGGCGTCATAAATGCTTGTGGTATTTATAGTTGAGGCGGTGTGCTAGTTGAACCATCCGCAAGGGTGCATTTCTCGGCCCAAAGGCCTGGGCCTGGGATCGGCCCAACAGTGGAATCCGAGCATGAATCCTTTTGGCAATGATCGGACTAGGCTGTCTAGTATTGGAGATCGGTTGATACATCCTCGAGGTCGGATTCTTTGATTTCCGAACGTACAAGTCCTTCCTAAAATAGAATATCCAAAGTACCCCTCATCAGTACCGAAAATTGTTATCAATTGAAGGTGGAAATCGAAAAGTTGATTGTGCAAGGAAAACTCAGGGAGTTTGTCAAGAGAGGGAATTACGACAACCGGTATAGATCTAGGAGTCCATGAAAATTACTCACACAACAACGTGAAGCCCGAAATTAGGCTGATGAGCAAGTAAATGGCGTAATCAACATGAATGATGGTGGACCAGTGGGTGGAGATAGCAGAAATGCTAGGAAACAAACTATGAGGTCGATAAAATCAGTTGTCTAGACCAAGAGGGAGATTTTCTCATTGGAACCCCCTTCCATAGAAAATCAAGTTATAAGCTTCAGTGATTCAGATAGACCTGCAGATGTTACCTTGCATATGAATGATGATGATCCGGATTTTTCTATGGTCCTAACTCCAAAGATCGCGAATTATGAGGTAAAGAGAGTCTTAATTAATAACGGTAGCTCCGCAAATATCATCTCTTCCGAAGCTCTTGCTAGAATGAACCTCCAGCATCCACGTCTTGATAGGGTATCTACCCCACTGATTGGATTTGGTGGTTCTGAGATCGTTCCGCTCGGAACCCTTCTGTTAAGCACAACCTTAGGGAAGAAACCAAAGAGCATAGTAGTGGATACACCGTTCGCTTATAATGCCATATTGGGGAGACCTGCTTTAAACGCATTCAAGACTATTGTGTTGACTTACCATCAAAAAGTGAAGTTCCCAACCGCAGGTGGGGTTAGCGAAATGAGAAACGACCAATATATGGCATGGGAATGTTACAATTCGTCATTGGTTATCAAGCAGAAGGTTAGGCCCAAAATGCCTCTTAAAATCCATGTTTCTTTGCACTGATTGTGAGTTCCATGTTCCTCAAATAAAGCAACCACTATTTCCTTAAGGTGAATTCTTGGTATGAGAGGAATTGGAAATGTGTAAGTAATTAGTAAGATCTAACTGGTTCAGACCTCCTTATGCAATTCTCTGAAATATTAGGCAGTGGCGATTTTGTAGGCTGGAATATTGACGATCATTCCTCTAATTTTCGTGTCAGATTTCTTGGACTCCACTAGAGGTCTAATATAGTTAAGTAACAATCTGCCTTGTAATATATGAGGCAGTGACGACCTCGTATGCTGGAATATGAGATTTTACACCTCTAAACGAGCTAGTACTTGTCATATTGGTGCAAACTTATACGTTGGCGTCGAGGATCTCTTGTTCTTTATCAAGCGATTAGCATTTGTAAGTGTGCAAGCTCTTTTCAGTCTGGAGCTCTTTAGATCGTCCTTATTTTCGTGTTGATCGCTTTGATCTTGATTCTTCTTTACCATCGAATAGTCTTTCCGACTATAGAGGAGGCGTTCCAACTTACTCGCATTTAAAGGTGGAAGTCAAACGGTCGCGGTTCTTTTTCTCTTAGATCTTCATCTAACCGTAGGATTAATTGTATCTGTGCCTATAAATAGGTACGCAGTTTCCATATCTCACTCATAATTCCCCAAAAGGATGGAGATATCAGTTTCTTTGAGTTTCAATTTGCCCACTAATCCCATAATATTCAAAAAGTCACATTATCGTGATCCATCGTTCCAAGAAATCTTAGTCAGAATTTGCCTTGTACTGACAGATCCCATTTATGCCCTACCTTGTACTGACGGGTCCCATGTGGCCTCAGCCTTTGTTTTCACAGGTTTGAGGTCCGTGGCTTCTGTTTGCACATGGAGGGTTCATATTTGCCAAGCACCCCTGCTCTTCGATGTTACCTCTGGAGTGATAGACCGTCGGGGTGTGCTGGTAAATTTTCACTCTTGCGATGGTCCTCTCGAGATGCTGCTTTAGAGTAAAAGTCAACCCCATCATACAAGCAGTAGCTCGTTTTGGGCGAGTGACTGTTTGTCGGACCTCAGGCCGACAATGGTCATTTCGTCTGGAAGAACATTTGATCTTCAGAGCCTGGCCATCGAACTAAAGAAGTCGACCATCCCGAGCAGCATTCTTCTTAGGTGGTGAATCATAATCATCGAGGCACTAGGGAGGAGATTGATGTTTCCGTGGACATTGTCGTGAAGACCACTGATCTATAGAATAGGATTATTTTATCTAAACAGTTGTGATGATATGTAGATTGTATAAAGTTCTTTGTACTCTGATCAAAACTTCGTATGTAATTTGAGACCTGTTCTCAGAACTCAGATGAATAACACATCAATATTATTACTTTCATATTTCTTGTTGTTGATTTCTCTCAACCTGTTCTTATTTATCATCGATATCAAGGAGCGATTGTAGAGCCGATTGGCTTTTACTCAATCGTGAAAAACTTAGGTTTTTTTACCAAATCTTTCGGCTTGTAACCTATTTTTATCGTTGTTTATGGAGATCGAGGAGCGTTTATCGAGCGGATCGATTTATACTCAACTCGTTTTGAGACATAGGTTTTTTTACCAAAGTTTTTGGTTTTAACCTTTTTGTCGTCGTTTATGGAGGTCGAGGAGCGTTTATCGAGCAGATCAATTTATACTCAAACCGTTTTAAGACTTAGGTTTTTTACCAAAGTGTTTTGGTCTTAACCTTTTTGTCGTCGTTTATGGAGATCGAGGAGCGTTTATCGAGCGGATCGATTTATACTCAACTCGTTTTTAAGACTTAGGTTTTTTACCAAAATTTTTGGTTTTAAACTTTTTGTTGTCGAGGAGCGTTTATCGAGCGGATCGATTTATACTCAACTCGTTTTAGTCGTCGTTGTTATGGAGGTCGAGGAGTGTTTATTGAGCGAATCAATTTTACTCAACTCGTTTTCTAGTACTTAGGTTTTTTACCAAAGTTTTTCCGTCTTAACCTTTTTGTCGTCGTTTATGGAGATCGAGGAGCGTTTATCGAGTGGATCGATTTATACTCAACTCGTTTTAAGACTTAGGTTTTTTACCAAAGTTTTTGGTTTTAACCTTTTTGTTGTCGAGGAGCGTTTATCGAGCGGATCGATTTATATTCAACTCGTTTTAGTCGTCGTTGTTATGAGGTCGAGGAGTGTTTATTGAGCGAATCAATTTTACTCAACTCGTTTTTTAGTACTTAGGTTTTTTACCAAAATTTTTGGCTTTTAACCTTTCAGTCATTATCGTCTTGGAGATCGAGGAGCGTTTATCGAGCGGATCGATTTATACTCAACTCGTTATAGTCGTCGTTGTTATGGAGGTCGAGGAGTGTTTATTGAGCGAATCAATTTTACTCAATTCGATCAAGTCTTTGGCGCTAACTCATGTGAATCCTTGATTCGTAATTATTGATAAAAGTGTTGATAATGAATCTCAGGCCAAGGCCTTTACTAACATAATGTTAACATTTGGATCCAAAAACATATGATGTTACTGGTCAAAATAGGAAACATTAGAAGAAAAAAAACACAAAATTAATTAAAGAAATTAAAATCAGAAAAAATATTAAATGAAAAAATGAAAGTAAGGTAAGGTAATCAATGCTTGTGAAAGTGCTAGCACAAAAAGGAACAAAGAAGCAATTTTTTTCACCAAACCAAAATGCTAACACGAGTATAAACAAGAAAGAATAATTACTCCGTCTAATAAAGAATTCACATGTAATTTCAGAATTGCCACTTGATTTGATATTAGTGTTGCAAAAAAAAAACCATAAATACATCTTTAATAAGCTAGACAAATTGATAACAACTAAAGACATTAGAAAGAAATAAAAGAAGTGGAATAGATAATCTATCATAAATCAGTTGGCGCCACCGAGGGGCTCAGTTAATTATTCGATAGACACACGCGTCGTCGGATGGTTTGCAAGAAAATACAACAAATAATGAACGAGTCAGCAACGCGATCGACGAACAACAAGAAAACGACCATCCAACGGGTCAGGAAGAATGCCTTGACGCCAACATCCAACTCCCGCAGGGACAACAGAACCCTACTGCCGATCCAGTCTATGTGGACCTTATGGTCGGAACCATTCCCGTCCCGCTGTCGGAAAGGGAAGAAAAACTTAAACAGATAGCACTACTGGTGAATTCCCTGTATCCAGGGGTCCAAGCAATTCCCGAACAATAGCCCAAAAACCCGAGGACGGCCCAGGCGCAACCTGTCAAGAGAACTCAAAGGCAGGTTGACCACGTCTCAAAGCAGGCAGATAGTCCAGGGACTGACCAGCAATCTCTAGCTACACCACAAAGGAGTAACGGAAAACCAGTCGATAACCAGGTCCGAAGGAGAGGATCGGACAAAACCCCTGCCCATGTCATACATCAAGGGTCGAGAGAGAATACTATTATTCCTGTCGACAATGACATCATCAATCCGACCCCTAATCAACCGAAGACCGTGCGGGTCTCAGTAAGAGACATCGAAAATATGGTTTAAGAATGTGTGGAACAAAGATTACTAGCTGTTCAGCAACCATGGGCAAGGAGACAAGTCCAGGAAAGCATAGCTGCATGTTCCCCTTTCCCTAAGGAAATCAAGGAAGCGCAGTCGTTCGGACAAGTTCAGGGACGATTACCACGTTACGACGGTACGACTGACCCGGACGTTTACATATTCAGTTTTACGAACATAATGAATATGTATGCACACTCAGCTGAATACACCGCCATGTTAATGGTTACAACATTCGAAGGGTTGGCGTTAGATTGGTTTGGAAAACAACCAACCTATTCCATATTCAGTTTTCGTGAGCTATGCAACAAGCTGACTCAACAATTCGCCAGCCAGAAGAGACAGAAGCTCCCCATGAGTTATATGGGAACTATTAATCAGTAAAAAGGAGAATCCTTGAGAAGCTGATTGGCAAGATTCAATGTGGAATTGCTTAAGACCGATTCGCCAAATATCGACTACATAATCTCTATACTATTTGACCTCACCAAGAATAGGAATTTTGGGAATGCCCTAAGTCGAAAACAGACAAGGACATTCGCAGATATTATGACCTTAGCTTCAAAATATATGAATCAGGAAGAGATGAACTCCTTTAAAGACAAAAATAGGAGCAAGGCTTCAAGCTCTGGCCTAAAGCGACAGGATAAAACTCCCATTCCAAAGCTAACAGATTATGATCGATCCTATAGAAAAGGAAATGTTTTCCAAAGATTGGATTATAACCGCAACGATCGGGATAAAAGACCTAATGTCTATGCAAGACCCAGATCTGCTGAACTACCTCAAAGGAATCGAGTAGATCACGTGGAGTACACCAAATTGAATGTCCCTATGGAGGAGATCCTAGTACTACTCGAGAGAAACAATTGGATTCCCCCAGTGAAAAGAATTACACAGGCTAAGCCAGGAGCTCGAAATTACAATTTATATTGTCAGTACCATCGGGCTCATGGACATCACACTGAGGATTGTTTCCATTTGAAACAGGAAATCGAGAGGCTGATTGAAGAAGGAAAGTTGGACGAATACGTCGAATGAAATGGGAGAAAAAGAAATAGAACTAGGAGCCTCTGAAATCATAATTGAAGAAGAACCTCTCCAAGGAGAACCCCGAACAACGGTCCGCCTCAAGATATGAATAACGACCAGGTGAACGGAACAATATACACAATTTCCGATGGGCCAGCGGGGGGAGATAGTCGTAACGCCCGTCGAAGAACCACGAGATCAATAGAAGGAGGTTTTGGAATCCCAAGGGAGGTGTGGACTCTCGAGAGCAAAGTTCAAAAAGAACAGCCCATTAGTTTTAATGAAAACGAAGTGCCACGGAATATCACTTGGGATACGAAAGAAGATAATCCTGACTTCCCTATGGTGGTGTCGCTTCAAATAGCAAATTACAATGTGAAAAGAATATTAATTGATAATGGGAACTCTGTGAACATTATTTCAAGAGAAGTTCTAACACAGATGCATTTGGGCGAAATAACGCTACAGAAGGTAGCAACCCCATTAGTAGGATTCGGAGGATCCAAAATAGTCCCCTCTGGGACAGTCAACTCGAGTGTTTCATTGGGAAAAAGACCTGAACGAGTCGTAAAAATGATAAAATTTTTGGTCGTGGAATCGCCGTTTACATATAACGCAATACTAGGACGGCCGACACTCAACCTTTTTCGAGCAGTCGTGTCGACCTACCATCAGAAAATAAAGTTTCCTACGATCTCGGGCATCGGAGAAATAGTGAATGATCATTGCATGGCGTGGGATTGTTATAATACTTCCCTGGCGTTAGGAAACAGATCTAAGTCTTTTACCCCAGCAAAAAGAAAACTCGAGGATGACATCGAGAGAGATGAAATCGACATCCCGAGTACAGATAGGATAGGTAAAAAATGGAAAGAGACGGTCGATCTAACCATTAAGCCACCATAACACAAGGACATTATGCTAGTACAAGAAGACCCCTTGAAAACGACCAGGATAGGGACTGAACTCAGTCCGGAAGGAGATATAATGCTGGTAGAATTCCTCAGAAAAAATGTCGATGTATTCGCATGGAGTGCAGAAGATATAGAGGGCATAGACCCAAGCATTATTACTCATTCCCTGAAAATAGATCCAATGGCGAAACTAGCTAGGCAAAAGAAGCGGAAAACTGGAAGATTGATTAAATGGGCGATCGAGTTAGGACAACTCGAGATTGAGTATAGACCAATAACTGCAATAAAGGCTCACGAAACTACAGACGACGCTACAGCCGGTGATAATGACGTAATGATTGTCGAAAATCACACGTGGTTGATGCATGTCAACGGAGCCTCAAATAGGGAAGGAGGCGGAGCCGGGATCAATTTTACCGGAACAGAGAAGGAAGATTTGACCTACGCAATCACTTTGGATTTTATGGTAACTAACAATGAGGCCGAGTATGAAGCTTTGATTGCCGGAATGGAGATGGCTATTAAAGCAAACATCAGAAACCTGAAGGTATTAACCGACTCGGAATTGGTCCAATGACAGATAGAAGGTTTATATGAGGCCAAAGAATATAACATGGTGAAATACCTTGCTAAGGTAAAAGAACTCGCAGAAAGATTTGACAAGTTCGAAATACAGAACGTCCCACGTTCGGAAAACAAATGGGCGGACCAGCTTTCTCGATTCACAGGATCTAGAGATGGCCGAACAGAAAGGGTAATCACTTGGCTAATCTCAAACACCCCAGCAATTGATATTGATAACCTGCCCATTACCGAGGTGATGGAAATCGACGTACCAGAAGAAAATTGGATGACTCCAATAATGGAATATCTCTCGGGAGGAACCTTACCAGTAGATCAGAATGAAGCTCCGAAAGTAAAATACCGAGCACCTAGATATACGATCCTAGAAGGAAAGCTTTACAGGAGATTAGTCTCCGGAATCCTGCTAAAATGCATTTCCGGACTACAAGTCCCGAAGGTACTCCGAGAGATTCATGAAGGAGAAGCATGAATTCACAAGGGAGCCCGGGCATTGGCATTAAAATGTCTATGAACAGGATATTATTGGCCTAGCCTGAACCATGACGCTATCGACTATGTGAAGAAATACCATCACTGCCAGATTCATGCAAACATAAACCATCAACCAGCTGAGAAAATGAACCCCATACCTGTCTGCTGGCCTTTTGATCAATGGGGAATAGACATTGTGGGACCTTTCCCAGTGGCCAAATCAAAGAAAAGCTATGTTTTAGTCGCGGTGGAATATTTCAGCAAATGGATCGAATGCGTTACTCTGGCACAAATCACACAATTTCAAGTTATCAACTTCTTATGGAAATTTATAGTATGTCAATTCGGCATCCCTCGAGTTTTGATCTCAGATAATGGAACTCAGTTTGCGGGAAAACAAGTATTGGACTAGTGCTCAAAATTTTGGATTCAATAGAACTTAACTTCAGTAGGGCACCCAAGGGCAAACGGCCAAACAGAGGTAGCTAACCGTGAAATAATTAAGTCCCTGGAAAAAAGATTGGGGGCAGAAAAGGGAAAGTGGTTGGATGAACTTCTCGGAGTACTTTGGGCCACTCGAACAACTGTTAAAGCCTCGACCGGCGATACACCTTTCAGTTTGGTTTATGGTTCAGAGGCTGTTATCCCAGTCGAAGCTCTGGTCCCTAGCCCGAGGATTGAGATGTACGACAGCGAGGAGAATGAAGCAACTAGGAAAGACGACGTCGATCTAACTGAAGCATTAAGATAAAAAGCTGCAATACGCTTACAAATCACGAAATCCAACATGGAAAAAGCTTACAATCAAAGGGCACGAATACAATCCTTTAAGGAAGGAGACTTGGTACTGAAAAAGGTTGAGGTATCTAAACATGTGGGCAAATTGCAACAAAATTGGGATGGACCTTACATCATTGTTGGCCTAGGAAACAAGGGTTCATACAAAATCGCGCACATGGATGGAACACCCTTACCAAGAACTTGGTATGCTGTCAACCTAAGAAGATATTATGGATGTTGATAAAACAACTCCTAAGAGTTATTTTTCATATTTTTAGTTTTATCCTTGCGTAATAATTCTCTTTATTCCTATTAGTTAACTATTTGATACAGTCTACGATAATAAAAGCTTTTGCATAATTCTTCAAATTACCATTTCAATATTACGATTAAAGTTTTATAAATAAATATATATATAAAAAAAAAAAAGAAGAGCCATTTGCTTAACAAAAGGGTTTAAAACCAATAATTGTTAAAAAACCTAAGTATTGATTGAGTAAAACCGATTGGTTAAGTAAACACTCATCAATCTACGAAAAGAGTGCTACAAAAGGTTAAAATCAATAATTGGTAAAAAAACCTAAGTATTGATTGAGTAAAACCGGTTGGTTCGGTAAACACTCATCGATCTACGAAAAGAGTGCTACAAAAGGTTAAAACCAATAATTGGTAAAAACCTAAGTACAAATTGAGTAAAACTGATTGGGTCGGTAAACACTCATTGATCTCCAACTATCGAGCTACAAAAGGTTAAAACCAATAATTGGTAAAAAAACCTAAGTATTGATTGAGTAAAACCGATTGGTTCGGTAAACACTCATCGATCTACGAAAAGAGTGCTACAAAAGGTTAAAACCAATAATTGGTAAAAAACCTAAGTATTGATTGAGTAAAATCGATTGGTTCGGTAAACACTCATCGATCTACGAAAAGAGTGCTACAAAAGGTTAAGACCAATAATTGGTAAAAAACCTAAGTATTGATTGAGTAAAACCGGTTGGTTCAGTAAATACTCATCGATCTACGAAAAGAGTGCTACAAAAGGTTAAAACCAATAATTGGTAAAAAACCAAGGGTGCCAATCCTCAAGTCTCTGATCCGATCAAACAGCTTGTTTGCGCCTTTACTGAGGATCACCTCAGCGATCTGCGGGACAATTACAACAAGTTTTTCCCTGAAGGCTCCCATATTCTTCTTCCATCTCCCACAGATAGGGTTACTTCACCCCCGGAGGGTTGTCGTACCTTTTACACTGCCCATTTCAATTACGGCCTTAGAGTCCCCTTGTTTCCTCTGTTCCTGGAGATAGGGTTACTTCACCCCCGGAGGGTTGTCTCTTTTTCTGTTTTAATGATTGCCAAGGGTCTTCAGCCCTCCTTTCGCAACTTTTACCAATTATTTCGTTTTAATCTTTCAAGCTCTTCAAACCATGGCTACTTCTTTGCGAGCCAAAGATCTAGCCATTCTATTTTTGATTCACCTATTTCCAGTAATTATGACTTGAAACTTCATTTTTTCTTCGTTCGGCCTCTACCTCATAAGACTCTGGCTGATAGATCGAGAGTGCCTTTTACTTGGGATCATGACTCCAAATGGACCTTTAGTGGCCGCACCGTTGAAGGAAAAATGATCCCTGACGACCCATGCTTGTTGAATATGATAAAGGAGATGCGGTCGGATAAATACCAATGTGCTGTCCTTATAGGAGAGGCCTTTTGATCTTACGTGGTTTCGTTGGTTCGATCAAGGGTGTGGATGTATCACAATAATCACAAATAAAATAAAGTAAAGATCAAATGTAATTGTATTCGAATTAAATGAGTACAAGTACAAATATATCTAGGGTCCTATCCGAGCATTATAGGATGCCGTACAAGCTAGAGGGTGAAATACATATGTTCGATCTAGAGCTATAATCCCGAGCTGCTATGAACTGTAGCTTCGAGAAGAGAGCACCTGGGAAGTTGTGTCCAATATCATAAATGCGAAGGGTATTTATAGCTGAAATTGGGGTCCAGGTGGTCTACCCGCACACCTGCAATTCTCCGGCCCATAAGTTTGGATTGATGCTCGGCCCAATAGTAGCTTCTGGGCCGCCTTGCATGGATGATATGCGCCTTGGGTCGAACTCGATCTTCCGAAATAAGGGCTGCTCGATCTCCTGTTTTAGTAAATAAAAGCAGGGCCCGAGATTTCCCTCATCAATACTCCCCCACTTCTTCGAGCGTAAAGTGAAGCTTAAGCTCGGAGAAGTAATTTCAAAGGAGTAGGATGGATCTACCTCGGCTTATTATTTCGGGTATACCTCATTAAAAACCTGATTCGGAAAAACCCTTTTGGGACAAAAACCGGATCAGGGAAAAAGAGTGCATACCCAAGAAACCTTATAACAGCACTATCTTAACATCATCTCTGTTATTCGCGGTGTGGACTTTCAATTTAAGGAATTTGGGGAAAGTACAGGGGCTTCAAATGCAATTTCCGAAAATATGACTTCAAGTTTTTCTCAAGGGAGTTCAATCGCCGCGGTTACTCGGGGACCAATTTGCAATTTCCCATTTTGTCCTTGTATATATATAGTTATACGGAGGGTCGCTGTTCTTCACAGATTCTGAAGATAGGACTTTAAGTCGGAGCAGACAGTCGATAAGAGAGTTTAAAAGCCATTTTCGAGCAGTCTTCACATATTTGCTATGTCGAGTACGTCGGACTTGAAGGGGAAATCTCTTCTAGAAGAGAATGAGGTCGTTATCCAGGGAAGGGGAGAGACTGTAGAGACTCGATCTTCCGAGACAGAGAATCCGCAGAGCTCGAGTTCCACCTCGGATTCCAGTGGAGAGGAGGGGAAGTCGAATTCAGATACTGAAAATAGTGAGGATGAGGGCTCGGGCGAAGCCATGATTTCTGGAAGGGAAGACAGAGAGGATGGAGAGCTTCCTTTGGGTAACAATGAGCAGATGAAATATAGATTGAGCCGCAATGTGGTGATCACGATTTATGATTGGGAAGAACCCTCGACCAGCGCAGCACTAAACATGACTGAGGAGAGGGCAGACGAGATCGTCTGCTCCTACACGGACCTGACGCAGTTGCAAGAAGAATTTGGTCGGTATTTAGGCGCCGGTTTTTCGATAGTGCTTCCTTCTCCCGATCAACGAATTACCGACCCTCCTGCCGGTTGTCAAGCCTTTTATTCCAAACACTTCCACTATGGCTTACGCATCCCCTTTCCTCCTCTGCTAGAAAACCTCTTGGATGCTTTTAAGTTGGCTCCCTGCCAGATCTTGCCGAATTCGATCGGCCTAATTATAGCTTTTTGCGTGCTGATGAAAGCTAAGGGGAAAAAAGCAGCCTTCCAGAATTTTTGGCGGATATTCCAGCTGAGTGCTTCTACTTCTTCGAACGCAGGCTATGTATATTTTTCCCAGAGGCCTAAGATTTCAATATTATCTGCCAATGTTAGCAGCAATTTGAAAGGGTGGAAGCAAGAATTCTTCTTTGTCCGAGGACCGGAGTCTCCCCCTTCCGAAGATAATTCCGACCCTACACCCTTCGAATGGCCTGGAACAAAGGGGTGGATATACGGCAAACGCCGTCTCGTGGGGAATATGAAAAATGAAATAACAGATAAATTTCTGCAATCTCTTCGTGCTGACCCTCATCAGACTGCCCTGATGACTCAAGAAGCGGTCTTGCGAATGGCAGAACTCAGTAGCTGCACTTTCCCTGCTGACCCCATCGTATATGGGAAAGCTCAGATCGATCCTGCTAACCCCCCTTCCACGTTAGCTGATATGGTCGATAAATTCCGCACATCGATGGCTGGCCCTCATGTTGCTTCCTTTTCGAAGGGTAACACGGGTCGGCCTCGTCCTCAAACGTCAATAACCTCCCGAAAAGCGAAAAAATTTAAGGCCCAAGTTGGGACCATATCAAACTCAAATGCTTTAGTGATTGTTCCCCCGATCACCGAAGCAGGGACCTCTCGGTCTCGGGCCGAAGCAGAGGGGACCTCCGATTTTCAAGGTCCCGAAACTCTTCGATCTGTTTTTTCGAACGTTTCTTCCAACCCAAATGACGCGGGATATAGTAATTATACTCTTCTGGAGGATTGTGCCAGGCAGATTTTGCAGGCCAGGATGGCTCGCAAAAGGAGTAGTAACATTCCTGAGCCTTCTAGGAGAGTCAAGCCCTTCGGTCGGGGACCGAATCCTATACGTTGTCGGGCTGGTCACTCCGAGCCAGATTTGGCGGATTTCATCGAAGAACACCTGCAAGGACCTAGGGCGGCTGGATATCCGGACTGTGGGACCGTTGAATCTGACTTGGGCTCTGAGGGTGAGCATACGGTGGATAAGTCTCTCCGGATGTTTCTGGCTGGAAGATTCAAGGACGATACTATTCAATCTTTCGCTAAGAAGGATTTCGAGATACTAGGCGATTACGCTCATGCTCATCAGAAGGTACTGTCTTATCCTGAAAGTTTCTGGCTTTTCCTTATAATTTTTATCTCGTGTTCTTACATATCTTCTTTCTTGCAGGCCGGAGATTTGTTTATTCAAACTGCTCTCAGACAGGCCGTATTGAGCGAAGAGTCCCAAGCAGCTCAGAAAGCACTACACAAAGTCCTGGAGGATGAAGCTGCTAAGGCTAACCAACTTGAGGATGTCAAACTTAAATTGTCCGAGGTCGAGATGGAGCTTCAGAGAACTAAGGAGGAGTTGGAAACGAAGCGGGCCATAGAAGGCGAAGTAGAGAAACTCAAGCTCGAGCTCGAGCAAACAAAAGTGACTGTCGAACAGTCTTATGAACGGGGTCGAGTTGAAGCCCGGCTACCCGCCATAAGGGAATTCTTAGAGTCTCCGATCCTTGACGCTTTGGTTCGATCACGGTCGGGAGCGGTTAATCAAGCCTTCTACTTCAAAGGAGCTCAGCATCTTCTTACAGCCGCTAAGATTGAAGGAGTCCTTGATGACTTCATTCCTAAACTGAACCCTTACAAGAATATCTTCGGTGAAGATTATAAAGCGTCTTCCCTTCCTCCTAAGCTCGAGGAATTTACCACTCACGAGTTTGCTCCTCTACTTGAGGAATTCGGTGTCCCGATGCCAAATCCTGATGAGCTCGAAGCCCGATCCGATAGTGAAGATGTGGATATTGAAGGGGATTCCGGCGATCAGAGTGGTCGAGGCACTACTTCTTCTGGTTCGAGTAAACCCGCGTCTGACGCACAAAGTAATGATGGAGAAGGCAGCAGCTCAGATAAAGGTGATTCTGATGGTTCAGAAAGTGGTTCTAGCGAATCGAAGAAACGGGATGGATCAGACGATGGTTCGGGCGCGAAAGAGTCTAATCAGTAACAATTGCCATGTAATAGGATTGATCTGGTGCACCAATGTACTAGTTTATTTTTAATCTTTTTCTCTTGGCTATTTAGTAGATGCTTGTACATTGAATTTCTTTCTTTCATGCTATTTTATGTTATTGCTTGTTTGATCTTTCTGTTGAGTTTCATAACGTCAGCCTTGCGTACTTGGTTGCGTCATTCGATATTTCTTGGGAGCAGTGCTTTACCAATCATTGTAATTTGCATCGTCCCGTTTTTCTTATAAATAGCTAGGCCTCTTTATGTTGTCTTTGCACCGATATTGTTCACGGTGTTCGGAGCTTCTTTTAAAAAATTATCTCGGTCGCACCTTTACCCGAAAATCGAGAGATGAATAAAACTTCGAATGCTTTGGTGATTTCTTCCACGCCCTTCTCCAGGCCAGGTGTTAATAGAAGATTAGGGAAAAGAAAACGATCATCAATTTCATCCGTTGGTTCTGATTATGAACACTCCCATGTGGGGAATAAATATTCGACCGTTGCCCTTTCTTCGTGTTTGAAATCTAGGGGCTCCAATAAGAGAATAAAAAAGGTTTCTTTTGCAGAGAATGTAGTTGGGCCTGTCCCTTTTCGATCCGTTTCTTCGTTGGAAAGGGATGCAACTTCTTTTGACAAAATGTCGTGTGAGAAATCTGAGCTGACCCTTCTTCGAGCCGATGTTTCTACTATCGAGGCGAATTATTCGATTGGGGAATATTCCTCGTTCCTGTTTCATTCTGGGTTGGAGTCCCTTGCCCAAGTAACTCTTTCTCCCCTCTTTATTAGGACCGTCTAATTTCTTTACTTTTATTGTAATATATTCTCTTGTAAATTCAGGCAGGGAAGGTCTTTTCTAGGCTTTACGAGTTGGCCAAACATGAGATCGAACAACGGGCTTCTATCTCGCTGGAGTTGATCAAGAGAACGATTGAGCTGGAACGTGCTCTGGAAGCCAATAGATTTTTCAAGGAGAGATTGTCTCGGGATAAGTTAGGTTTGGAATTAAAGAGACTCAAAGATATCTACGATCATGAGAAGAAAAATTCTGAGCTTCGTGAGAAAGAGGCTTACACCCGAGGGTATTCCGACCGTAGTGCTGAAGTTCGAAAGATCCTTATCGAAAACAATTTTGTTCCGTACTAGTGTGGCTTTCCTTTGTATTTCCTTTATACTACCATCTTTGTTGTAACGATTTTTTTTTTTTTTTTTTTTTTTTTGTAGTATAATCCTTGTTGTAATGATAGTCGTTTTTAGAGCATTTTTAGCCCTTGGGTCATAGCAGAGGCTTTCACCCGTTCAATAATTTCGATCTAAGGGGCATAGCAGAGGCTTTCACCCTTAGTCGTTTTTAGAGCATTTTTAGCCCTTGGGTCATAGCAGAGGCTTTCACCCGTTCAATAATTTCGATCTAAGGGGCATAGCAGAGGCTTTCACCCTTAGTCGTTTTTAGAGCATTTTTAGCCCTTGGGTCATAGCAGAGGCTTTCACCCGTTCAATAATTTCGATCTAAGGGGCATAGCAGAGGCTTTCACCCTTAGTCGTTTTCAGAGCATTTTTAGCCCTTGGGTCATAGCAGAGGCTTTCACCCGTTCAATAATTTCGATCTAAGGGGCATAGCAGAGGCTTTCACCCTTAGTCGTTTTCAAAGCATTTTTAGCCCTTGGGTCATAGCAGAGGCTTTCACCCGTTCAATAATTTCGATCTAAGGGGCATAGCAGAGGCTTTCACCCTTAGTCGTTTTTAGAGCATTTTTAGCCCTTGGGTCATAGCAGAGGCTTTCACCCGTTCAATAATTGATAGAGAGAAATAGAGATTGATAATAATGAATATAGATTGAGAGTATCCTGAATATGCCGAATAAATGAGAATTTAGGCGAAATAAACTTTCATCGAATAAATACTTAGTCTGAATAAACTCAATTTAAATAAATCTTCATTGAACATATAATTCACTAACTCGTTAAGAGTGAAAGAAAATAGGACAAGATGACTAAAAAGTAGAAGCTTTCCGTGTAACTATTTTCCATAATATCTTCTTAAATTAACCGCGTTCCATGCTCGAGGTAGTATCTCTCCGTTGGGGTGAGCAATCTTGTAGGAACCTTTTCTTCCAACTTCCACGACCACATAGGGGCCCTCCCAATTGGGCTGTAGTTTTCCGACGTGCTTTGACACTTCCACTTTTTTGAGCACTAGATCCCCGATTTGGAAGGATCGAACCCTTACACTTCGATTATAAGCCTTTTCCATGTTGGCCTTGGCGGCTTGAATTCTCAACTTCGCGCGGTCCCTACGAGCATCCGCGTGATCAACTTCCACTTGTCTCAGCGACTGGTTTTCTTCGGGATCGTAAAGTTCGACTCTGGGAGAAGGTATAAGATTCTCAACTGGGATAACAGCCTCCGAGCCATAAACCAAGCTGAATGGAGTTTCTCCGGTTGATGCCTTGACTGTTGTTCTGTTGGCCCATATTACTCCTGGTAATTCATCCAGCCACTTTCCTTTTGCCTCCGATAAGCGCTTCTCCAGAGATCGAACGATTTCTCGGTTCACTACTTCCGTTTGTCCATTAGCCTGAGGGTGGCCAACAGACGTAAAGTTCTGTTGTATTCCGAACCTTTCACACCAATCTGTGACCCTTTTTCCTGCAAATTGCGTTCCGTTATCTGATATCAGAACCCTGGGAATTCCGAATCTGCAGACTATATTTTTCCATAGAAAATTAATAACTTGGAATTGGGTGATTTTTGTCAAGGCAATACATTCGACCCACTTGCTGAAATATTCAACCGCCACTAGTACATAATTTTTCCTGGCTCGCGCTGTTGGGAAAGGTCCCACAATATCGATGCCCCATTTGTCGAAGGGCCAACAAATAGGAATTGAATGCATGTGTTCAGCCGGTTGGTGTATCAAGTTCGAATGGATTTGACAGTGATGGCATTTTTTTACGTATTCGACTGAATCAGAGAAAAGTGTAGGCCAATAATATCCAGATCTTGAGCATTTTAGAGCTAAGGCTCGAGCGCCACAATGACTTCCTGCTTCCCCTTCATGAACTTCTCTTAATATGGTGTTGTAGTATGATTCGTGGATACATTTCAATAAAATTCCCGAAGAGGACCGTTTATAGAGTTGATTGTCCATCAAAGTAAACGATGGCGCTCTATATTTGATTCTCCGAGCTTCGTTTGCATCTTCGGGCAGCTTTCCGTCTTTAAGGTATGCGATAAGAGAGTCGCTCCATGACCTACTTGGCTCTTCTATTTCCATTACATCAACAGCAGGGGCTGCATCTAACTCGATGGCAGACATATTCGATAGCAGCCAAGTGATTGTTCTCTCAGTCTTTCCGTCGGCCAGTCCTGTAAATTTCGACAATATATCGGCCCAAAGATTCTCTTCTCTTGGTATCGGTTGAATGTCAAACTTATCGAACTCTGAGATTAATTTCTTCGCTTTGTTCAGATATTTAACCATGTTGAATTCTCGGGCCTCGTAAATGCCTTTCACCTGCCTGTGAACAAGTTCGGAATCTGTTAGTACGACAATTGATTTTACCTTTGCCTTAATGGCCATCTCTAATCCCGCTATCAATGCTTCATATTCGGCTTCATTGTTGGTGACGACAAAATCCAGAGTTATCGCATAGCTCAGGTCTTCAGCATTGGGCCCTTGGAAATGAATTCCAGCTCCACCTCCTTCTTTGGTCGAAGATCCATCGACATGCATCAACCAAACTTGATTGTTTGCTTCTTCCACCATACCTAATTCCGAGGTTGTTTCTTCTTTTCCGTTCGACATGTTGGTTGATTCAAGCACGAAATCGGCTAGCACTTGTGCCTTGACAGCGACTCTTGGTCGGTATTCAATTTCGAATTGGCTAAGCTCGACCGCCCACTTTATTAATCTACCAGAAGCTTCTGGTTTGGAGAGAACCTGCCTTAAAGGTTGGTTAGTTAAAACAATGATTTTATACGTTTGAAAATAGGGTCTTAATCTCCGAGCGGCCACAATTAAGGCTAGTGCAAATTTCTCAATCTCCATATAGTTCTTTTCGGCACCCTGCAACAATTTACTCAAATAGTAAACTGGCTTGTGCTCAGCCTTATCTAATTTGACCAGAACCGAGCTAATGGCCTCTTCTGACACAGCTATGTACAAATATAGGGGCTCTCCTTCGGATGGTTTTGCTAGCATGGGTGTTGAAGTCAAGTATGCTTTCAGTTCTTCGAACGCCTTATCGCATTCAGCGTTCCATTCGAAGTTCTTAGATTTACGCAATAATCTGAAGAAAGGTAAACTTTTGTCAGCGGACCTGGAGATGAATCTATTCAACGAGATGATTTTTCCGATCAGACTCTGAACGTCCGAGAGTTTTCTCGGTGGATGGAGATCAGTGATTGCTCGGATTTTCTCTGGATTGGCTTCGATCCCCCTCTCGTGAACTAAATAGCCAAGAAACTTTCCTGATCGCACCCCAAATGTGCACTTTGCCGGATTTAACTTCATTCCATATTTTCTCAAGATTTGAAAACACCTATCAAGATGGTTAATATGATCCTCTTCCGACATACTTTTTACAAGCATATCATCTACATATACTTCCATAATTTCTCCTATCAGTTCCTTGAACATCATATTGACCAGCCTCTGATATGTTGCACCGGCGTTCCTTAAACCGAAAGGCATAACGATGAAACAGTACACCCCTCGTTCGGTGATAAATGCCGTTTTATCCTGATCTCTTTCGTTCATGAAGATCTGATAAAATCCTTGAAATGCATCCATCATACTGAACAACACAAATCCTGCAGTGGAATCTACGAGCATGTCAATTCGAGGTAAGGGATAAGGGTCCCTTGGACACAATTTGTTTAAATCGGTGAAATCATTGCACATTCTCCATTTGTTTTCGACCTTTTCCCCCTTTGAGACTAAGACCACGTTACACAACCATTCCGTAAACTTTATCTCTTTGATTTGTCCTGCTGCTAATAATCTATCGACCTCTGCGTTAATTATCTTGTCTTTTTCTCGTCCGTGATTACGCTTCTTTTGCCTCACCGGTCTGGCCTTTGGGTCGATATTCAAGGAATGCGTTATTACACGTGGGTCGATTCCTACTATGTCGTCCGAACTCCATGCGAAGACATCCACATTTTTCTGCAAGAATCCGATGAGTTTCGCTTCCATATCATTACTTAGCTCCGTTCCTATTTTTGTGAATTTTTCTGGAGATCCAGGCACCAAATTCACCTTTTTGTGATCAGGTGCTTGCACACTCATGTCAATGATTCTTCCTTTCTTTCCATCTATCCTTTCACATTCAGGAATCGGAGCTCCGAAATTAGGGACTAATTCGTTTATCTTCCTTTTATTATTGAGCTCGGGCTCCACCTTCTCCTTGATACTCAAGGACGAACTATAACATTCCCAAGCCATATACTGGTCGTTCCTCATTTCTCCTACTCCTCCGTCAGTTGGGAACTTTATCTTTTGATGGTAAGTGGATACAATAGCCTTAAAAATATTCAGAGCTGGTCTTCCTAGGATGGCATTGTAAGCAAACGGCGTGTCCACCACTAGGAACTTGATCATTCTCGTGACATTCTTTGGTTTTGATCCTAGAGTGGTACTCAAAAGTATGGTTCCGAGCGGAATGATCTCCGATCCCCCGAAACCGACCAAAGGAGTGGTTACTTTATCCAAATGTGGATGACAAAGTTTCATTCTCGTAAGAGCTTCCGATGAAATTATGTTCGCCGAGCTCCCGTTGTCGACCAACACTCTTTTGACCTCGAAGTTCGCAATTCTTAGTGTTAATACCATGGAAAAATCCGGATCATCTTCATTAGTGTCCCAACTAACATCCGCGGGTCGATCCGCTTCGCTAAAGCTGATGACCTGATTCTCCATCGATGGGAAATCCAAAGATAGAATTTCTCTTTTTGAGGATACTCCTGCTCTGATTGACCTTAAAGTTCGTTTTCTGGCATTCTTAGTATCCCCACCTGCTGGGCCTCCTGCGATCATGTTGATTACACCGTTCGATTGTTCTTCTGTCTGACTTTCAATTTGTCTCTGCCGAGCGTTAAGTTTTCTCGGACTACGGGATCTGTAGCGATGGTTGTAGTTGCCATTCTTAACGAATTCTTTCAGTTTTCCCTGGTTGATTAACTTTTCGATCTCGACCTTTAACTGATAACAATTTTCCGTACTGTGACCTCTCGCTCGATGATACCGACAGTACTGATCATATCCAGGTGCGCCTGGCCTCGCCTGTGTGATCCTTTGGGCTTCCGGGATTAAATTTCCTTCTTCCAATACTGTCAACACTTCTTCTTTAGAACTGTTAAGTTCGGTAAACTGAATTTTACCCGGCCTTGGTGCTCGACTTTGATCATAAGGAAGTCCGTATGAATTCGGTCCTTGGGGTGGCATATGCGGTTTAAAAGTGTTGATTCGCTGCCAAACGGATCCTTTACTTGATCCCCCATAATCACCTGGTTTTGGGATCGGAGCACGATCTTGTTTTCTGTTGAGATGAGACTTATCTAGATGTGAACTTTTCAATTTGTTCATCTCTTCTTGTATCATATATTTTTCAGCGATTTCCATTATCCGTTCGAAGGATTTTGGTTGCTTTCTGCACAATGCATTCCCGAATTGGGTGCTTCTAGTCAGTTCGAACATCAACGATGACAGATATTCAATCTGCGGGGTGTCTACTTTCAAGAGCTCAATACTAAATCTTGCCAGCCATTGCCTCAACGTTTCTCCTTCCAATTGTTTCACAGTGCCCAGATGATTCGCTGGCAGTCTCGGCTTCCTTTGGCTAGCAAATTGGTGCTTAAGCTTATCGCAGAATTCTTCAAAAGAAAATATGGAGTTCGGGGGTAACTTTCCGAACCAATCGAGGGCGATCCCTTCGAAAGTGGTGACCATAATCTTGCAACAGAAATTGTCTGAGTGTCCGTATAGGTTCATAACATTAACAAAGCTGTTAATATGTTCGCCGGGGTTGGTAGTCCCGTTATACCGTGGGAGCCTGGTTGGCACCGTTTCATTGTTTCGAGCCTCGCGAATTTCTCGACAAAAGGGTGAACATCGCATGATGTTATTCGAGACCTCCCTCTCTCGCATGTTTCCTCTCTTCAGGGTATTTCCCGCCGGCGTGGTGGCTTGATTAGTGAAGGGAATCTCTATCATGGTATCCTGCTCTTCCAATTTTTTAGCCACCCTTTCCTGCACTATCATTTCCAGTTCAGATTCAGTGATCCTCTTATAAGGTGGTTTATTTCTTCTCGCAGCGCCGGCGGTATGACTTTCCCCCACAACTGAATCCTCTAGATCGTGCACTCGTACAGGTGGATTTTCGGATCGGGCATTGTTGTTCGAGGGCGCCATCCTATGTGGACGCGCTGAGGGGACTCGCGACATATCGTTTTCCTTTTGTAAGTTCGATGAAGGCATTTCGGGTCGTCCTTGAACCCCAGGTTGGTCAACAGGCGACTGATCTACTCTTCCGCTGTTCATGAATTCTCTGCACATGGTGCCTATTATAGACCTTAAATCACCGATGGTCGTATGTATTGGGATGTTATCTTGCGGAATTGCCGGCGGTGCCTCTGGTTGCTGTTGAGCGGCGCGCGATAGATTATCAGGTTCATTGTTAACAGAATTTTGTGCTCCTACTGGTTGGGAAGGCTCTCCTCTAACATACGTGTTTCTCCTCGTAGTAGGCATTTTTCGATCAAATACTCGAATAGGGCCCCTCGGTGGGCGCCAATTGATCTTACGTGGTTTCGTTGGTTCGATCAAGGGTGTGGATGTATCACAATAATCACAAATAAAATAAAGTAAAGATCAAATGTAATTGTATTCGAATTAAATGAGTACAAGTACAAATATATCTAGGGTCCTATCCGAGCATTATAGGATGCCGTACAAGCTAGAGGGTGAAATACATATGTTCGATCTAGAGCTATAATCCCGAGCTGCTATGAACTGTAGCTTCGAGAAGAGAG
Source organism: Penstemon eatonii (assembly GCA_038501285.1). NCBI lineage: Eukaryota > Viridiplantae > Streptophyta > Magnoliopsida > Lamiales > Plantaginaceae > Penstemon > Penstemon eatonii. The sequence goes on along the minus strand of CM076710.1, from coordinate 31,203,517 downwards.
CACCTGGGAAGTTGTGTCCAATATCATAAATGCGAAGGGTATTTATAGCTGAAATTGGGGTCCAGGTGGTCTACCCGCACACCTGCAATTCTCCGGCCCATAAGTTTGGATTGATGCTCGGCCCAATAGTAGCTTCTGGGCCGCCTTGCATGGATGATATGCGCCTTGGGTCGAACTCGATCTTCCGAAATAAGGGCTGCTCGATCTCCTGTTTTAGTAAATAAAAGCAGGGCCCGAGATTTCCCTCATCACCTTTCTTCGGAAAGCTGGCCTAAGTTCTCATAAATATTCTATTCCCATTCCTGCTCACTCACTTGGTAGGTCTTTTTCTTTTTTCCAATGTATTTTGATTACTCTTTTATTTATTATCATTCGTAAGCCTCTTTTTGTTTCTCTGTAGCTTCTATGGTTGAAAACTCCAGGCGTTCAAAGAAGGGAAAGATGGTTCTTTCCAAATCTATCAAAACGGCTGAGAACCAACCCATAGAGCAAAGATTTTCTCGAAAAATTAAATTAGACCAAGACCTTGATTCAGATGACAACGGAGAAGAGACCCCAAAAGTCTCTCAAGAGGTCCCTCATGGGCCTTCTTCTTCTCAGATTCTGGCTTCCTCATCCACCATCAGGACCGAAGCTGGATATCCTCCTCTTTTTCTTAGAACCTCCCTTGGTATTCGCGGCTGCCGGTCATGGTCGATGTCCAATTCTTTAGGCTCTGTGGCGAAGAGAAGAAAACAGGTTTATGATCGTTCAGGTCAAAACCTTACATTACTGGGTGAGCCAAACCCCAAAGCCACGCTGGTCAAGATGATAGAGGATCATCTCGTAGGAAAGAGAGCGGCAGGTTATTCTGATCGTGATTCGCTGGTTAATGATGAAAAGGAAAGTGCTACAGATAACACGAATTCTCATTTCTTCTGTCTTTACGAAAGACATGCAGAGGTTGTTAGAGAAGGATCCACTGGAAAAATTGGCCAAGGCTGCCCAATCTTATGTCAAGGTAAGATATGATTAATCATTTCTTCTAAATTTTCCTTCCCATCTTATTTGTCAAGGCTTTATCTAATTTACTGCTAATTTGAGCTTCCAAGCTGGTACTTGGATGGTGTCTTCCATGTATGAGTCGGCTCTACTAAGGCAGCAATGTCAATTTCTGGAAGAGAAGAACAAAGCTCTTCTACAGAGGGTGGCTGATTTAGAGCAAGGGTTGACTGGAGCTGAGCCTTCAACTTCTTCTACTCGACCGCCTAGAGTCGGTGGTGATTTGGATTTGGGGACAGATGACCCCCATATAATCAACGGTGTTTTCAATGCAACTCGTGTCTAGGAGCGAGCATATCAGTTGGCCAGGGACCTAGAAGATCAACAAGTCCAACATGCTACTCGTATTAGCGAGCTCGAGTCCCGGGTTACTCGTCTTCAAGCTTGTCTCGACGAGCAGGAAGAAGATGACAATCTCGATGGTCTGGTCGACCGTTCTGGCAAGAGCCCCAAGGAAAGAGTTATTCGAGAATTCCTAAGCTCTCCGGTCCGTACGGATCTGGTTTATCAAAAGGTGGGTCCACTCTTGGAGAGCACTTTCAAAACGACAGTTCACCAAATGGTGGCATTCAGCTTGATCGAGGACCGTAGAGAGAAGTATTTTAAGACCATCCATGTCAGCCTTGATCGGAATGGTCAGAAGTACTCTTCCGCTGATGTTCAGACAGTGGATTACGAGCATCTCCCTTTGGCACATCTGGTAAATGTTGGGATATGCCTCGATTGTCAATACAACAAAGTGCGGAAATTAAAATTTTTCAAGGCACACCCACAGGTCTCATAATAATATCTCCAAGTTATATATACGAAAGACACAAAACAAAGCACAGAAATAATCTAACAAAGGGGGTTTTCGATTTTTACCTCACCACAGGCAAGGTGGTGGAAACCTCCAACTCTGATTCTAAACCCTGATTAAGGTTCTGGTTCAGTGGAGTGATCCAAGCGTCTCACCTCCAGAGAAAAGTCCACACCAACTGGATTATGATGACACCTCTTAGTCTTAGGCTCAGAACTAGATCTAAGAGGTTTGTTGATGAAGGATTGTGCAGATCTATTTGACAGATCAAAATTCTGCACAAAAGGAATGAGGGAGAAGATATGCGGCGGCGGCGCTAGGGCTTTCACGGCGGCGGTGCGGCGGTGTTACGGCAGCACACGGCGGCGGCGCTAGGGCTTGGGCGGCGCAGGGTGGGGCGGATTTCTTAGGGCAAGAGAAGACTAGGGTTTTTGCTTAGGTGTTAGTTCTCTGAGTTCTGTCAGAGCTCTATTTATAAGCACTCCTCAAGACCTAGGGTTACAAGATTCCTAATGGGCTTAGGAGTCCATCTCTTGCAAGCCCACCTTAATTTAATTAATTACTTAATTAAATATCCAGCCCATATTAATTAATTACTTAATTAAATATCCAGCCCATATTAATTAATTACTTAATTAATATTTAGTTTAATTAATCAATTGTCATTTAAATCAATTAAATCAATTAATTAATTTATCTCCCACTTGAATTAACACTTTAATTCACTTAATTGATTTAATTACTTTTAAATCAATTAATTCCTTTTATATTCCTACAGAACAGTCACCGTCCAATTGTATTGTGTGTGACCCTCTGGGTTCACCATCAATTGGCAGCAGGCTCACGAAACCTCGTGATTTAATTTATGAACAATAAATTGCTCCGATCAATTAAACTACCTTTAATTGACCACTCCTAGAATCAATTCCTCTACTAATTCAGGAGTACCCACACTTCATGGTCGATGTCTAGCCACAAGCCCATGAAGCCCAACATCAGGTGAATTGATATTTAGTGAACCTCACCTCATATAATTACCATGTACATACGGTCCTTCTGTCGACCAATTTCCCGATCAAGACTTAGGGTGTGTGAATTGATCGGCACCTCTAAATTTGTCTCGATAACTATACTTTCTAATTCAGGATAATGTTCCAGTGTGACTGCCTAATTTGGAAACCCCTTTCCAAATCCGTCACCGACTACGGCCGTAGATTCATTGGAAACATTATCTAAGAATCGTATAGGAAATATTCTCATCCATTACGATGAGTCAACAGATTCCATCTTGGTACTAACCACTCGCGTACATGTCCATACGCACCCAACCTAGGCATTTTTATGACCAAGCTAAGTGGCCTATACCTAGATCTAAGTACGCACTTTCATGCACCGAATTCGCCCTAGCACCTCAAGTCATAGGACTAAATCGTACACTATTATAATCCTTTGAGAAACATCCCATCACCGATATGCGTCATGCGCTTCCACAATGGGATTCTCTGTTCGGGTCGTTCGATGCATTCGATCCTCCATCGAATCACCTAGTCATATGCACTGGTCTCAAATGCCTTGTTCATGAAACTACAACAAATTCACTCCGTGTGAATCATGCATAATCGTACAAGTCTTGACGATTCACTCGATACCCCGTCTCGATATGAATCTATGACTTGGAACATTTTCGAGATCACGACCTTTGAGACTGTTTCATGATAAGTGCACTCAGTACTGAAGTGTATAGTCCCATAGTCATGAGTGATCTCAGGGTTTCAACCAATCGCTTAAATGTATTCGCGAGAGATGAAGTTTGGCCATTGTTTATCCTTATACATATATAAATAAACATGCGTATTATTAGACCCATCAGGTTTGCAGGGCACTATCCTATCAATCTCCCACTTGCCCTAAAGCCATTCACAAACGTTTCTTAGACCCATCTTATCTAGATGTCCCTCGAACACCTTTTGCGAAAGTGGCTTAGTTAGTGGGTCAGCTATGTTGTCTTCTGATTTGACATACTCCATATGCATATCTCCTCTACCAATGATCTCTCTGATCACGTGGTACTTCCTCAGTACGTGTTTGGATTGATGGTGTGATCTCGGCTCCTTTGCTTGAGCTATTGCCCCGTTGTTGTCACAAAAGACGACTACAGGTTCAGCAATGCTAGGAACAACATCCAATTCCTGGACGAAGTTTCTCATCCATACACTTTCTTTTGCTGCATCTGATGCTGCGATATATTCTGCTTCTGTGGTTGAGTCGGCAGTGGTAGACTGTTTACAGCTTTTCCAACTGACCGCTCCTCCATTGAGGCGGAATATGTATCCAGAGTTGGATTTGAAATCATCCACGTCAGACTGGAAACTCGAATCAGTGAATCCTTCAAGTTTCAGTTCTCCACTACCACCGTAGACCAAAAACATATCCTTAGTCCTTCACAGGTACTTTAGGATTGCTTTTACGGCAGTCCAGTGCTTCTCGCCTGGATTTGACTGATAGCGGCTCGTTACACTTAGAGCGTGTGCTACGTCTGGTCGAGTACACAACATTGCATACATTATACTCCCTATAGCAGAGGCATAAGGTATGATAGACATTCTCGTCTTTTCTTCGTCGGTTGTAGGGCACATAGACTTAGAAAGAGAGATACCATGTCTCATTGGAACAAATCCTTTCTTAGATTCTTCCATACTAAATCTCTTCAAGATCGTGTTGATGTACTGAGATTGGGAGAGTCCTATCATCTTCTTCGATCTATCCCTATAGATACGTATTCCCAATACGTAAGATGCGTCTCCCATATCTTTCATAGAGAACTGCGCGGATAACCACGCTTTAGTCTGCGCTAACATCACTACAAGAATTATTGGCTTTAGCGACCAAATTCTTAGCTATGAAATCAAAATGGTCGCTGTACATGTTTCTTCTGCAACCAAAAACCAATTCGTTGTTAAAATCAAGTTTTGTCAATGCTTTTGCAGCCAATAAACAATTGGTTGCTGTCAATGGTAGCTGGAAATTTGATATGAAAATAGCAACCAACACTGATGTTTCTAGCAAGCAACGTTATGGTGGCAATACACAAAGATCTTCTGCAACCATTTTAGCAACAAAATGGTCGCTATGTTTATACTCATAGCAACAACTTTCGAACTGTTGCTAAAACTCTACTCACAGCAACAAAATTTGAGATGGTCACTCAAAAAATACTATAGCAACAAATTTTAACTAGTCGCTAAAAATAGAGTTACATTACAACATTTAAGGGTTTTCCCGGTACTTTATTCCCGGCGCTTTTGTATCTGTCGGGAACAAATTTGATACCCGGCGCTTTTTTTATTATTCCCGATGCTTTTTATGCACCGAGAATAGTTTTAATTTTCCAACGCAATTTCAATGGTTTGAAAGCGCCGGGTATAATTTGATGGTACCTGACGCATTTTAAGTTGTACCCTTAGAGAGTGCCTATTTTCAATCTTAATAATACGCTTTTACTTTCATTTTTTTTCTCTTTTATTCTACAGTTAAGCCATAAGCACTTTTTAAGGGTTTTAAAAAACCCTAACTTTTTTCCCAATTGCTCCCCGATTTTGAAAAATCTTCCGAGCTAATTGCTCCTGTCCGTAGAAGAAATCAAAGAGGGGAAGCAATCAACTCTCATTTCTTCATCTAATTCACAAATCAACTCTCGCTTCTTCATTACTTGAATCCTTAGAAGAAATCAAAGAGCGGTAACAATTTCCCCAAATTGCTCCCCGATGTTGAAAAATCTTCCGCGCTATTTGCTCCTGTCCGTAGAAGAAATCAATGAGGGGAAGCAATCAACTCTCATTTCTTCATCTAATTCACAAATCAACTCTCGCTTCTTCATTACTTGAATCTGTAGAAGAAATCAAAGAGCGGCCATCTCTTATTTTCCCCCAAACTCTTGAGAACCTCGCTTAAAGGTAATTAATTCTCTCATTTATGTATTTATTATTCATAATTTTATTTGGGGTTTTCATTTTACTTATCTTTTAGCAAGTTGATCTAAATAAATTTTTTGAATATTAGATAATTAAGTAGTAATCCGGCTTGCTATTGCTACTGCTTCGACTATAGGCAATTGGGGTAGTCGAGGCACCGAGGTAGATACAAGGGGAAGAAGGATTTGTGGATTGCATTTTGTATGCAAAAGAATTGGAGTGGCAGAAAACTTTGTTTAAATAGGATTTACTTTTAAGCTTCTATGTTGTGTCACAGGGCTAGTTTTGCAATTTTTCCGTGTTTTTATTCGAAGTCTGATATGAGGGGGTCAAGATTAGTATAAGTATATTAGTATTTATTTGGATTAAGATTTGAGGACTTAATAGTACGGATAAGAAAGGCAGAACTGACATTTAAATAGGATTTTTAGGCATGTAGATCAGAGTTGAGCTGATGAATCTAAACGGTACCATCATTTGTTTATCAGGAAAAAAGTGATCATATCATGTGCTTTAGCTATATAAATTTCTTAATATTTTCATAGAAATTAGCATTGCCATAATTGTTTTACTTTTAAGGCCCTATACACTTTGATCACACACTTATATAGATTTGCATTTTTGTCCAAATTTTCAAAAACATATTGCACTTTCCGTCCCATAAAATAGTTTCAGTTTCACACTTTTGAATAGTCTAAATTTTCAACTTTTTGTCACAAATTGGATGCAAAGAGGGCAGTTAGACCAAAACTATAGTTTGTATATCGTAGAACAAAAAGTGTTGAAAATTAGCAAGTTGGAGCGTTGAACAGTTGCTTACCATGAATCTGGCCATGTTGTTGCTGGCTGGTTTTTAGAACATGCTGAACCATTGCTTAAAGTGACAATTGTCCCTCGTGGTACGGCAACCCTTGGTTTTGCTCAATATGTTCCAAATGAAAATCTATTGATGACGAAAGAGCAACTTTTCGACATGACATGTATGACTCTTGGTGGCCGAGCAGCAGAGCAGGTAATTTTTTATTTTTTTTTAATTAAGAGAGGTAGCTGGGCTGATCGGTTGGGTATGAGCGGGTTAATATGGGTCTGGTATTTTGATATGTTTAACTACTGCCATATGCTTTGGCAATTATGATTGTGGAAGTGCTTCTATTAGTAATATAATTTGTTATGTCGATCTTGAGAGATGAGCAGAACAAGATATGTTTTCAAACTTGATTTTATTATTTTTATCCATCTTGAGATTGTTTTCAGTTTCATGCTGTTAAAATAATGAAACTTCTCTAATTGAGTTGAAAATGCGTCAAGCTCAAGTCCTTGCTATTTTCATATATAATTTGTTAAATTCTGGCATATTACGAAAGCTACTAAAACATAAATATTTCTCAAGATGAATTGTTATGTTACAAATCAAAGTTAAACAAGCTTTTTTGTTGAATTACAGATAATTTTCAGTAGCTCCAATTACACATATTTATTAAATTTTTAAAGTTTTGTAAGGTGTTCACTTATTCCAGAAGACTAATCTTAATTAAAACATTTGATTTTGTTGACTTTCTTTATGCTCTCCTTAGCCTCTTTTAGATATAATATGTCTGAGGACTTGGGAGAATTGTTCATTTAACTCATCTTGTCTCAGTTAAAAGATTTATTCCCTTAAACATGTGAGTTGACGTGTACATGTTATTTGTGAAAGATCATGTTTTTTTCTGCTAAAATATTACTCTATGAAGTAGCAGCTTTTCCAAGTTTTGTGTTGGGTGATGTGGATCTCCCTTTAAGTATTGTCCAGGTTGAAATCTCCATACATCTTTTATTGGTTTCCTTTTTCATTTTTATATAGATAAAGAGGAATTAAATTACCCTTGAATATTTCTCTATTTTGGATGGCAATACTTTGGACTCAAGGAGGATCAAGCTCCTCTTATTATTATACAGAGTATTGGAGGGCAAAAATATCTCAAAGCAATCGTAGAACCCTATCAGATTGCTCCACGGGTGAAAGAATACATGGTATATACGCACTCTTTCGCCTATTTGTAGTTGTGCGTTGTGATTGAAATACTCTTTTGAATTGGTGAAATTCATTCTTCAATTAAAGCTTCTCTAAGTATCAATTGAATCTTATTAGTATTGATTATATCTTATTTCAACTTTTCTTCCAAATGGTGCCAGGATGAGATAGTGAACCCATTAATAAGATCATAGCATGTTTCTCAAGGAATATGAACTCATAAATGTGGTTATCCATGACACTCTTCAAGACACTTTTTCAACTCTGGAAAGAATGGTTTGTATATTTATTATTTCTATTTCTTTGTGTCGGGGTCTTATTCACTTTTAGAGTTACTATTGGTCTAATTAAGTGCTGGCTCTATCTAGTTATGTTGTTTATGATGCAATGCAGTGCTTTCTTTTGTCATCTTGTTTATATATCTTTGTACAGATTTTTAGGAGATTGTGTAATATAAATCCTCCTTTCCATTTGCATCTTCTGCCACTAGAGAAAATAAAGATCCTCCCCTTATTTTAAAAAATAATAACAATATTCATGCATTAATTTACATTTTGGTTTATGTATATTGACTTACAGATTGACCTGTATCATTGACTCTAGTATACCCTTGGCAGGGATCTAGATCCACAGCTAGCAAAGTAAGAAGCGAAAAAAGAAAGAGGAATCCTTGGCGTTACCTCCACTGTATACCCACATATTGAGCAATGGAGTATGATATAAGCACCAATTCATGATTCATTAATAAATTATCAGGAGCACCATCGGCATAGCATGCTGCTACTCCAACGAAGGCCTAGGAGATTTGTTCCATTTAGGGAGGTCACATAGAAATCGTGCAGTGTAATTTTTTTCCATGATTAATATTAATAGTTAATTATAACTACTTAGCCACAACTATCTTGAGATTGAGAAACATCTTTTTTGATTCATCTATCATTAATGTATATTCTTTCTAATTTTTCATGATATTAATCGTAGTTGTTTCATTATTAGCAATGAGTAACTACATTTTATGGACACTAAACATTCATATCTTACAAACCAAAATCATAAGGCTGTTATGCAGAACGACATGGTTGTTAAAAGATCGTTCTTTAGCAACCAAATTATGTTGTTGTTATATGTCTAATTACAGCTACAAATACAATGCTATAGTGACCATGAAAGCTCAAATTACTAAGTATAAAATTGTTGCTAATATTCGCATTTTTAGGGACCATATTTTGGTTGGTCACTAAAGATAGATTGTGGTTGTTGTATGTATAGCAACAGCTACCAAGGGGATGCTATAGTGACCATGAAAGTTCACATTAGCAAGTAAAATTATTGTTGCTAATGGCGATATCAATAGAGACCGATAGTATTTGGTCTCTAAAACAAGCGTTTATAGCGGCCAAATTAGTAAGTCGTCGCTGCGGACTTGTAGTAGCCACTATAAGTGACCAACCATGTCGTGATCGCTGCAGCTTTTAGCAACCATTTTCTCTCTTTCAGCAACCACTAACCATTGTCGCTTAAACCAATTTTTCTTGTAGTGCATCTTGATATCGTCTCCGATTAACAAAATGTCATCGACGTACAAAACAATGAATTGTATTGAGCTCCCACTATTCCTTTTGTACACACAAGGTTCATATACGTTTTTGATAAAGCCAAAAGCTTTGACTGTCTCATCAAATCGTATGTTCCAGGTTCGGGACGCCTATTTGAGGCCATAGATTGACCTTTGAAGCTTACACAGTTTGTGCTCACTTCCTTTGGACGCAAAACCTTCAGGTTTTTGCATAAAGATCTCCTTATCAATGTCTCCATTGAGAAAGGCGGTCTTTACGTCCATTTGCCATATTTCGTAGTCATGCCACGCGGCTATAGCAAGTAATATCCGAATGGATTTTGACATCGCCACGGGAGAGAAGGTTTCCTCATAGTCTATACCAGGCCTTTGAGAATACCCTTTCGCCACTAAGCGAGCTTTATGAGTAATTACCTCTCCATTCATTCCAAGCTTACGCTTGAAGATCCATTTACATCCTACAGGGATAGTTCCCTCAGGTGGATCGACCAAGGTCCAAACCTTGTTGGAATGCATGGAATCCATTTCGGATTGCATGGCTTCGAGCCACGCACCCGAATCTATGTCAGACATCGCTTCTTGATAGGTCCTTGGATCAGCATCAACTTTCTCGTTTTCGTGAATGAGACCAAATCGCTCTGGCTCCTTACGAATTCGATTAGACCTTCGAAGCATAGGTGTACTAGTAGGTTCAGTTAATTCTGGTTCAGCTCCCACTGTTTGTGGGGATGGGTCCGATTCTTGGACTTCATCAAGTTCTACGATTGTCCCATTTCGGTTGGTGAGGAAATCCTCTTCCAAGAAGTGGGCGTTCCTAGATACGAACGTATTACGTTCTTTAGGATCGAAGAACAGGTATCCAATAGAGTCCTTTGGATAACCCACAAATTTGCACAAACTAGATCTACTATCTAGCTTATCTCCCTTCTTGTTCTTTACATACGCAGGAGATCCCCATACTCGTAAGAACGAATACACGGGTGCTTTACCATACCATACTTGGTGCGGCGTTGTTGGCACTGACTTTGAAGGTACTATGTTTAGTATCTTCGAAGCAGTTAATAGGGCTAAGCCCCAAAACGAAAAGGGAAGGTCAGCAAAGCTCATCATGGAACGAACCATGTCTAACAAAGTCCGGTTCCTCCGCTCAGACACTCCATTGAGTTGGGGTGTCCTAGGGGGAGTTCGCTGTGCGAGAATTCCATTCTCTTTTAGATAATCAAGGAATTCTTGGCTTAAATACTCACCACCTCTATCAGAACGAAGTGCTTTAATACTATGTCCAAGTTGGTTCTCTACTTCCATTCGAAACTCTTTGAATTTCTCAAAGGTTTCGGATTTGTGTGTCATAAGATACACATATCCATAACGACTAAAATCGTCGGTGAATGTTACGAAGTAAGAGAATCCACCTCTCGCATTGACACTCAATGGTCCACAAACGTCAGTATGGATAAGATCCAATGTCTGTTTGGTTCGCTCGGGATTCCCGGTGAAGGGTGATTTGGTCATCTTTCCTTTGAGACAAGATTCGCAAGTCGGGAGTTCATCTAAGTTCTTTATTTCAAGAGCCTTAGAGGAAACCAACTTTTGAATCCTACTCTTGGAAATATGTCCAAGTCTAGCGTGCCAAAGTTGTGGAGTTTGATTATCATATTTCCTTTTTCTAGATTGAATGTGCATGACGTTGGAATTTATAGGTTCTAGGGAATATAGACCATCTATCAAAGTACCACGAGCATACATTAAATCACCTTTAAATATGCAAAAAGATCCATTTTGAATGGAAAAATTAAAACCATCAATGTCTAACATAGGAATAGAAATGATGTTTTTAATAATGTTTGGTACCTACAGACAATCCCTTAAAATTAAAGTAAAATTCCCTAAGACTAATTCCACGTCTCCTATAGCCTCGGCGGCGATCCTAGCTCCGTTTCCAAAACGCAGGATTCTATCCCCGGGCTTCAGGGTTCTTACTGCTCCCATCACCTGCAAATCATTGCAGATATGAGAACCTGCTGCGGTGTCTAACACCCACGATGCACAGTTAATAGAAATATTAACTTCAACTAGAAAAATACCTTTGGCTACCAATTTCATCTTTAGGTAGTCTGGGCAGTTCCTTTTCCAGTGCCCTGCTTTCTTGCAGTGGAAACATTCGTCTTCTGGGCTTTTGCGCTTTTTCTCGACCACCTTGGTGACTGCCTTTGAAGAAAATACCTTCTTCTTTTTCTTACCTTTCTTAGGCTTTGCAGCCTTCGATTGGTGTGCAATCATTACAGGTTTCTCTTTCTTGAGAGTCGATTCTGCCGTTACCAATAAATTGGTCAGTTCGTGAAGAGCGAGGTTTCTATCCTCCATATTGAAGTTCAACACGAACTGGTCAAATGAACGGGGCAGCGTATGGAGAAGGAGGTCAGTGCTAAGATCAGCGTGCAAATCCACGTCCAATCGCCCCAGTTTTTCAACCAAGTTGATGAAACGCAGACAGTGATCTTTTACACTACTTCCCTCAGCCATCTTGAGATTAAACAACTCTTTAGAGGTCACGAATCTTTCAGCGCGAGACCTTTCCCCAAACATCTGCTGGAGATGGAGAAGCATATCTCTAGCAAGCGGCATAGCAGCATGCTGTTTCTGCAGTTCGTTTGACATCGAAGCTAGCATGAGGCAACGAACCTGAAGATCATCATCAACCCTTTTAGCATGTGTGGTTCGTTGTTCCTCAGTAGCTCGTGCTGCGGGTGCAGCAGGCATGGGTGTGTCGAGCACATAACTGCGACGTTCGGAGTCTAGGACTATCCTCAGATTTCTCAGCCAGTCGACAAAGTTTGAACCATTCAATTTGTTTGCGTCGAGGATAACAGATAATGGATTTTTAGACATTGTAATTAATATCTACAATAGGAAAGAAGACAACATTAAGCTAACTGATCTTATGTCTAATACTTATAATTATCGAAGTTGGACTTAGTTTCGAAAAAGTTCTCCCACTATTTTGTCGAAACAATCACCCCTTTGATTGCTCGGGAAATTCTATTTCCTAGTAGGTCTTGACGTCCCAGCAGCAATTAATTGCACCCACGACTCGTGGCCATACAAGTAATTCTCCAGGTAGGTATACTTTTACCAATTGTGTTACTCCACAACCTTCAAGCTATTTTGCCTCGATTTTCGCACCTATCTAGCACTGCTACATCATAGATGTTACTCCTCGTTTAAGTCTGACCCAGTCAATCTTGATGAGCAACAGGCCCGGTCATGAAATCCCCGTAACTAGTTATCGATCGATTTTCACATCCCGACAAGTTCCCACCCTTGTCTTGTTTAGTTAAAAACAAGAATCGAGGAATTTCGTGTATTGTCCCTTTCTTCGACTCGGGTGCCAGACTCTGGATCACCTCTATCGATAAGTAGACAACATACACTAGTCCCTATTGATGGAAGGCTTGGACCTATAAAACTTCATTTTATAGTTTACCCAATATGACTTAATATTTTATTTCGAGAGGGGTATTTCTGGTTTGAAAGTTATACTAACTCTCCTCGAGATCTCACCGTGTAAGTTATGCTTTATTCTTTTATTACGATCTAGATTCTAGCGCGCATCACATACAAGCTAAATATAAATCGACAAATAAATTAAAAAACCATACAAGCCTAGCATGCATTCTACCACAATATGTTTTCGATCGGGAGCCTCCTATGTGGACCATCATCGAGCCATGATGTTGGTCCTATTGGTCAATCTAAAGGGTTCTCAAACAGGCCTATGCTATTACATTAATCACCATGCATACATGGCCTTCATATCTCCTTGGGCTCCCATCTTGCTTGTAACGGGCCTCCATCCTAGACTAGGAAAGCATTAAAGCCCTATTCTATTACAAAGGCTCAAAGTTGGCCCAAAAACATAAAAGCCTCGCAGGCCCTAATAAAAACCAAACATTAAATTAAACCAATCACATCTACCCTAAGGTCAAGGCTCGGCTCGATCGAAAATCACGTAAACAGTTCACGTAGAGCAAGAAACATGTAAACAACATTTTACTTTCTCCTTTCTTTAATTTTAAAACATCCTTTTAAAACTAACTTCCATTGATTCTTACTTTTAGTCACTACTAATTATGACAAAATAAACTTTCGGGTAAACAAAATAAATTTTCCTGCTGAAAATCAGATTCTGTTTTTCAACTTTTGAAAATTGCATTTTCGGCCCCTCAATTTTCGAAAATTGCACTTTGACCCCAAAACTTTTAAAAAGTTACAAAAACACCCAAAGCAGTTTCGGCCAGCATTCCAGAAAATAAATTTTGAATTCTGAAAATTTTCGATTTTTCCAAACAGATCCTTGAAGTTTCGGTAATTGCAAAACAGTCCCTAAACTTTCGGAAATTACAAAATGACCCCAAAAAGCGTGCGACCAGTTTGCAAAAACAGTCCAGAATTTTTGAAATTTCCAGATTCTAAAATTTCGAATTTTTAGCCCTTTAAAACCCTAATTTGCGATTTTTGCCCAAAAAGTCCTGAAGTTTTCAAAAACTATGAAAACGCTATAGATCTGAAAAACAGTTTTACCCAATTGTAGATCTAGTCATAACAAGTAAGAATCAATCGACAGAACATAATTATCATGCGTTTTAATATACATAATTAAACATATAATATAAACACATATTATGTTCAAGCTTTTCGTATAATAATCATGGAGTTGGCTCTGATACCACTGTTGGGATATGCCTCGATTGTCAATACAACAAAGTGCGGAAATCAAAATTTTTCAAGGCACACCCACAGGTCTCATAATAATATCTCCAAGTTATATATACGAAAGACACAAAACAAAGCACAGAAATAATCTAACAAAGGGGGTTTTCGATTTTTACCTCACCACAGGCAAGGTGGTGGAAACCTCCAACTCTGATTCTGAACTCTGATTAAGGTTCTGGTTCACTGGAGTGATCCAAGCGTCTCACCTCCAGAGAAAAGTCCACACCAACTGGATTATGATGACACCTCTTAGTCTTAGGCTCAGAACTAGATCTAAGAGGTTTGTTGATGAAGGATTGTGCAGATCTATTTGACAGATCAAAATTCTGCACAAAAGGAATGAGGGAGAAGATATGCGGCGGCGGCGCTAGGGCTTTCACGGCGGCGGTGCGGCGGTGTTACGGCAGCACACGGCGGCGGCGCTAGGGCTTGGGCGGCGCAGGGTGGGGCGGATTTCTTAGGGCAAGAGAAGACTAGGGTTTTTGCTTAGGTGTTAGTTCTCTGAGTTCTGTCAGAGCTCTATTTATAAGCACTCCTCAAGACCTAGGGTTACAAGATTCCTAATGGGCTTAGGAGTCCATCTCTTGCAAGCCTACCTTAATTTAATTAATTACTTAATTAAATATCCAGCCCATATTAATTAATTACTTAATTAATATTTAGTTTAATTAATCAATTGTCATTTAAATCAATTAAATCAATTAATTAATTTATCTCCCACTTGAATTAACACTTTAATTCACTTAATTGATTTAATTACTTTTAAATCAATTAATTCCTTTTATATTCCTACAGAACAGTCACCGTCCAATTGTATTGTGTGTGACCCTCTGGGTTCACCATCAATTGGCAGCAGGCTCACGAAACCTCGTGATTTAATTTATGAACAATAAATTGCTCCGATCAATTAAACTACCTTTAATTGACCACTCCTAGAATCAATTCCTCTACTAATTCAGGAGTACCCACACTTCATGGTCGATGTCTAGCCACAAGCCCATGAAGCCCAACATCAGGTGAATTGATATTTAGTGAACCTCACCTCATATAATTACCATGTACATACGGTCCTTCTGTCGACCAATTTCCCGATCAAGACTTAGGGTGTGTGAATTGATCGGCACCTCTAAATTTGTCTCGATAACTATACTTTCTAATTCAGGATAATGTTCCAGTGTGACTGCCTAATTTGGAAACCCCTTTCCAAATCCGTCACCGACTACGGCCGTAGATTATCTAAGAATCGTATAGGAAATATTCTCATCCATTACGATGAGTCAACAGATTCCATCTTGGTACTAACCACTCGCGTACATGTCCATACGCACCCAACCTAGGCATTTTTATGACCAAGCTAAGTGGCCTATACCTAGATCTAAGTACGCACTTTCATGCACCGAATTCGCCCTAGCACCTCAAGTCATAGGACTAAATCGTACACTATTATAATCCTTTGAGAAACATCCCATCACCGATATGCGTCATGCGCTTCCACAATGGGTTTCTCTGTTCGGGTCGTTCGATGCATTCGATCCTCCATCGAATCACCTAGTCATATGCACTGGTCTCAAATGCCTTGTTCATGAAACTACAACAAATTCACTCCGTGTGAATCATGCATAATCGTACAAGTCTTGACGATTCACTCGATACCCCGTCTCGATATGAATCTATGACTTGGAACATTTTCGAGATCACGACCTTTGAGACTGTTTCATGATAAGTGCACTCAGTACTGAAGTGTATAGTCCCATAGTCATGAGTGATCTCAGGGTTTCAACCAATCGCTTAAATGTATTCGCGAGAGATGAAGTTTGGCCATTGTTTATCCTTATACATATATAAATAAACATGCGTATTATTATAAAATCAAAGATTGTTATATACAAGATAGATCTATTACAAGCTAATTGAACTGGCTTGCAGGGCACTATCCTATCAGTAAAGGAGCTTGGAGTTGCTTTGCCCGTGCCTTCTCCTGACGCTGAACCTCCGAGGGCCAATAGTTCGAGCGACCAGGAAGAGAAGGATGCTGACCCCGAACATGAAGGTAATGCCGACCAGGAGAGTCATGATGAAGCCTACCAGGAAATTCCAGAGGGCGCCGAGGAGGAGACTTAGGAAGATTAACCGTCACGATATAAATTTTATAATTTTACCATATTCTCCTTTATTTTTAAAACAATCTGTATTTGATCTTCATAATTTTATCTCACCATCTTTCGAAGTACTTAGACATAAGTCTTTTATACATTAAATTTATTTTATTTAATGTATTCAAAGAGCATAACTGCGTAGAGTTTAGAACAAATCATTTCGCGCTTTTTCCAGGGTCCGTCGTGTCTTTTCCTTTAGTATAAATACTGAGGTAAAAAGTTCTTCGCTATTTTACCGCGCGTCCCCACTTAGATAAAATATTCTCTCAAGTAGCTCGAGCGTCCTCCTCGATATTTCAAATATTTCTTACATTTCTCGAGAATGAGTTCCTTTTTTTCCAATACTTCCAGGCGCCCTTCGCGCGATCCCCTCAGGAATGCTAGATCTAAGAGGTCTCGAACAGAGGGACCTTCTTCTGATCCTTTAGAACCTCGAGCATCTGCCAGCTCGGGGCGCAGGTGTCTATTCTTACTCAGAGCGGAGTTGGTGATTCAACCATACACCCAATTTCTACCCAATCTGACATTCAATCAAACCCTTCTTCTACAACAGTCTTACATATAAGAGATTCTCCTGGGCGGGTAGCTTTTGGAGACATGTCCTCCAATGAACGAGATTCGGAGATAGTTATCCCAACCTCTGTCCCTTCTTCCGATCATGATCCTCAAGGTCATGTTCAAACTAATCCTACCGTTATTAATCCCATTGTTGACTTAGTCATTGGTCAAAGTCAAGCAGAGAGCATTGTTGGGCCAGTCAGCAATCGTCCATTTTTAAATCCGCCTTTGGATAGTTCCAGGGCGCAGCCTGTTACGCAGAGTTTCCCTGATTTCCTATTCACTGATACAACCGCGATGGTTTCTTCGGTTGAGTTTGGGACTTCTTCCCAAGGTCACATCGAGCAAGGGTCTGATCGGCAGGTTCATTTTTCTGCCTCGGGGAAGAAAGTTCTCTTGAGTCCTAATGCTAGAGATTCCCCACTCCAGCTTGATGATCGCTGTATCAAAGAGCAGGTTTATGATATCACGGGGTCTCAAACTCCTCGCCATGATAATGTCCCACTTGACTCCGTTCTGCCCGATCCTTGTGAGCCCGATGCATTTCCTAGAACCTTGGGCTTAGTACCATTCTGCCAGGGGAATTAAAGAGATACGAGGATGTTTCCAACATTCGCCTCGTTCAATCTCTTTTCAAACTTCTTGAGCAGGTACATTTTTGTTTATTTTCCTCAATTTTTCTTCATTGTTCGGGCTGCTTACTGATTACGCCTTTTATTCCTTCAGGGAAAGTATATTGCCTTGCAGTTAGGCGTTCAAAATGATGATACTTGGTTTAGCAGAGAGAACATGAGAAATCAGATGGAGCTCGAGGTGTGTAAAACCAAGAGACTCTCACTTCAGAATGAGCTTCTTACTGACAAAATCAATCAATTGCGTAAGGATAATCAAGCTCTTCGGAGGGAGAAAGATGACCTTGCTCAACTGAATGCAAATCTGGAAGGAGTAGTGGAGTCTCGGATTCAACGGGCGCGAGAGGAATCTCGTCGTGATGCCTTGGATGAAGCTTACGAGCAAGGTTATCAGAAGCGCCAAGAGAAGCTGATGACATTTTTGGGCACTCTCACTCAGAGGAAGACTTCTTCGACCAGGCCTTCCAGTTCTGACCAGCCGCAATAGTTTAGCTGGCTTTTTTTTTATGAGCAATATAAGTACAAGAAAGTTGTTTCCGTTGCTAGAAATATTCTTTCACAAATTTTGCATGAATGCTATCGTATGGTGTATATACTTTTGCTGACCTCTATCTTCGTCGAAATGTAGTTCGAATTACTTTTATGAGTAGACATTAGTCTTTCAGAATTTGAAGGGTAATCATTTAAGCCTTGAAGGGTAATCATTAGTCTTTCGCGAAACCCCAACTTATTTTATGAGTAGTGACCTGTGAATAATTAGAAGTTTATTTAAAAAACTCAGAACTTGATTATAGCTTGTATGATTATATTCCAAACATTCGCGACATGACTAATTTTCTTCGTATTAAGCCTTGCAAAGTTCTTTCCTTCATCGTTCAGCTTGCCTATATTATTCACAGGTCACTACTTCTTGAACAGAGTAGTCCTTGCGATGAACGAAAGGATTTTGCTGGTCTTGATGCGAATGATTAATTTAGTGTATATTCCATGTTGATTAACAGTTGTCGAAACAGGTATTATACCTTTGTCGACTAGACATAAATCTTTATATTAGGTCCTGCATAATTCTTTCCTTCATCGTAGAGCTGATCAATTTACTAAGGGGTCCATACTCTTTGATCCGAGTAGTTTTTACGACGAATGAAAGGATTTCGCTGGGCCTAATGTGGAATCTTTCGAGCAAGTAGGTCGTCTTATGAGTGAGCCATTTGACTATCTTTCATGGTCGGAATAGGTATGATACCTCTGTCGACTAGACATAAGTCTTTATTAGAATTCCAAAGGTCATTTCTAATAATGCCTCCTTGTTTCAATAAATACGACGTTTCTTCTTCTTTCTCTTAATATTAAAGTTTCCAGACTTATAAATGATAGGATAATGCCCAGCAAGCCAGTTCAGTTAGCTTGTAATAGGTCTATTCTGTATAAGACAATCTTTGATTTTATAATAATACGCACGTTTATTTATATGTGTATAAGGATAAACAATGGCCAACCTCATCTCTCGCGAATACATTAAGCGATTGATGAAATCCTTAGATTACATTTGACTATGGGACGATTCACTTCAGTACTGAGTGCAATCATGAAACAGTCTCTAAGGTCGTACTCTTAAAACACGTTCCAAGTCATAGATTCCAAAACGAGATGGGGTATCATAGGAATCGCCAAGACTTGTACGAGTATGCATGATTCACATGGAGTGAATTTGTAGCGTTTCATGAGCAAGGCATTTGAGGTCAGTGCATATTAGTAGGTGGTTCGATAGAGGATCAAACGCATCGAACGACTCGAACAGAGAAACCAATTGTGGAAGCGCATGATGCATATTGGTGATGGGATGTTTCTCAAGGCTTATAATAGTGTACGAATTCGGAAAGTACTTAGATCTAGGTATAGATCACTTAGCCTGATCATAACATGCCTAGGTTGAGTGCGTATAGTTATGTACGCGAGTGGTTAGTACCAATATGGAATCTACCGACTCATCGTAATAGATGAGAGAATTTCCTATACGATTCTTAGATAATATATCCGAGGAACCTACGGCCGTAGTCGATGACGGATTTGGAAAGGGGTTTCCAAATTTAGCAGTCACACTGGAATATTATCCTGAATTAGAAAGTATAGTTATCAAGACAAATTTAGAGGTGCCGATCAATTCACACACCCTAAGTCTTGATTGGGAAAATTAGTCGATAGAAGGACCGTATGTACATGGCAATTATATGAGGTGAGGTTCACAAATATCAATTCACATGAAGTTGGGCTTCATGGGCTTGTGGCTAGACATCGACCATGAAGTGTGGGTACTCCCGAGTTAATAGAGGAATTGATTTTAGGAGTGGTCAATTAAAGGTTGTTTAATTGACCGGAGCAATTTATTGTTCATAAATTAAATCACGAGGAATTCGTGGGCCTGCTGCCAATTGATGGTGAACCCAGAGGGTCACACACAATACAATTGAACGGTGACAGTTATAAAAGGGTATAAAAAGAATTAATTGATTTAAAGGTAATTAAATCAATTGAATGAATTAGAGTGTTAATTCAAGTGGGAGATTAATTAGTTAGTTGATTTAATTGATTAATATAATTAATTAAATTGATAATTAATTAATCAAAGGAAATATTAATTTATTAATTAATATGGACTGGGTTTTTAATTAAAGTTGTTAATTAAAAGATGGCTTGCAAGACATGGGCCTTTAATTAAAAGCCCATAAGAAGTCTTGCAAATCTAGGTCAAGAAGGAGGCTTATAAATAGAGTTCTACTTGAACTCAAAGGGGACATCACAAGAAGAACACCCTAGCACAGAAAACCCTAGCCTCCCTCTGCACCTAGCCGCACAACCCTCCCTGCGCCGTCACCTAGCTAGCCGCCGCCACCACCCTGGCTGTGAGCTTACTTGTGCCGCCGTAAGTTCCCCTCTTGTTCCTTGTGCTGGATCTTGCTCTGCCAAGTAGATCTGCACAGTCCTCAAGTAACAAACATCTTAGATCTAGTTCTTAGCCTAAGACTAGGAGGCGTTGCCATACTCCAATTTTTGTGGATTAATCTCTGGAGGCGAGACAATTGGATCACTCCTGTGTATCAGAATCAGAATCAAAGTTGGAGGTTACCACCACCTTGCCTGTGGTGAGGTTAAAATCTACCACCCCCTTTTTACATACTTTATATGTGCTTTGATTCATGCTTTTCGTATACATAATATGGAGATCTAATATGTGGGACCATGGGTGCTTCGAAAAATTTTAAAATTCCGCACTCTACGTTGTTCTGACAATCGAGGCAACCCAACAATAAATATGTGAGGGGGCTTCCCAAATTATCTCAGACGGATTCAAGTATGCTAACCTCAAATTTTACTCTTGCCCCTGAAGAATTAATTTATGAGGTCTTTTGTCGAACCAAATGGCATGTTAAATTTCGCAAGTCTCTTCTCCATTTTGGTTTGGGTGGAATTGGAAAAATGGAGGATCCATCTTTTTCCGAAGGATCCTTTATATTTAAACCAGTTTTAACGGAAATCTGGTCAATTCATTAAAAGGGTCAACACTTCCCTTCCTTTGTATTCCGTTCGATGATGGTGATTACGTTGTAAGGGATAGGTGTAGTGTTGGTAAAGTTTTATCCATCCGGCGTCCTTGCAAAACCCTTGTTGAATATGCGGGCCTCCCTTGTCGAGGATGTGTTACTAGGGGGTAGTGTCCTTTTCTCATCAAGGAGGATACTTCATCATCCAGGAGCCTATCTCGAGAAGTACATGCAAAAACTTGGAGATCAATCAACGTAGTCGATAGAATACTATTAGTCCTTTGTAATACTTGTAGACTCTAATGTAGTAGGAAAGTTTTCCCTATTTGTAATATTGTCGAATGTAACTACTAATCAATAAAATCATTTTGATCTTAATCTGTTGTGTCCATTTTGCACCAAATATTTATGAACTTTGCTTATCCGTAATGAATTTGACTTATTAATACTGTCAACCCTTATCTATTATCGAAATTCATATCCCATCATTTAACTCTCATTGAGATACGTAACTCGATCGTGTAGACGAGATACATAAGTTGATATATTTTAATCGAAAGCTGAATCTTGGTTATTTGCTTAAACAGCTCGTCGAGGTTCTTAGTCGAGATTTATTTATATCGTCCTTGTCGATACTCGAGCACCGAAGCTCGTAGACATGATTTTGTCTTTTCCAAAATTCTATATAAGGACCCTTATTTTTTCTTTCAGGCATTCTAAGTATGGAGTATATTCTTCTTATATAGTAATCCTTATTCTTTCCACAAGAAATGTACCCCTACACTGGCTGTCATAGTCCCCAAATTAAAAAACCATTTTATGTATCATGTCCTTACGTCAATTACTTGGTATGGGTAGAATTGGAAAATGTAGAACCATTCTTTAGATCCAGCATACCACGACCTCATTAAGCAGTTCTTTTGATATATGAGACAGTGACAGGTTCACCTGTTTGATTGAGAAAGAGTGTCGTTCCTCATACTCTGGCAGAATTCTTGGACCCCAAGAGGAAAACTGGATTCTATTTTATTGATTCAATATAGATTCTCAAAACGATCAACTATTTCGTAATTTTATCATTTTTTCCTTGTATCACACTGCAATAATAACGGATCTCATCATTTGAGTGGTATTGCTCTGTTCTTTAAACTGCTTTTTTTCATTTCCCGAAAGGTTTCTTTTCAATGTTACTTGGGTATAACCTTAGGCTAATAAAATATATTCGATCGACCAGTTTGTTTATCGAGAATCGATCTCGACATGTTAATCGTTCCGATCTCGTTTATCACCTGTTGCCGAGGGGTGTTATCGACCCCAACCGCTGCCGTTCCAACTTACTTGCAATAAACAGGGGAAGTTGGTAAATCAAGTTTTCCTCCGTTGATTTAAATATTTCCTATCCGTAGGATTAACTTCGTCATTCCTATAAAAGGCAACAACTCATTTACCATTTCTATCCACACCAAAAAGATGGGAAATTCAGTTTCCACTCATTTCATTTTGCCAAGTGATCCCATAATCTTTATAAAAGCACATTATCACGATCAGTCTTGTCACGCTTATTTGTTCCTCATCATGCCTAGTGCTGACGAGTCCCATTAACGCCCTACCTAGTACTGACGAGTCCCATGTGACCTCTGTCTTAGTCTTCAAAGGGTTGAGGTCCGTGGTATTTGATCAGCACATAGAGGGTTCAGATCTACCTAGCATCCTCATTCTTGGAGGTTACCTCCGGAGCGTCTCCTTGTCGGGGTGTGCTGGTAGATTTTCACTTTCACGATGGTTCGTGCGGGACCTTGCTTTGGACGAACAACTGCAACAAGCTGTCAAGCGGGGTCTCATTTCGATCGAATAACCTTTACAAGCTATCTGGCTTTTTAGAGGTTGTTTGATTGAAAAGGGAATAGATCTTCCGAGCCTGGCCATCGAACCAAAGAAGTCGACCATCCTGAGCAGCATGCTCTTAGGTGGTTGAAGAAGAATATCGAGGCACTAGGGAGGAGACTGGTGTTTCCGTGGACATTTTCGTGAAAACTCCCATCTATTGAATAGGTTTTTCATTTTTGTATTGTAACAACCTGTAAAGCGAGAGATGTATTTGTATACGATAAATCTAATAAAACTTTGATTTTCTTCATATCCTTTGTATATGCTTCTGTCTTGTTTTTAGCGAGTATCTTAATATTGTGATTTGACCGTCATATCAATCGAATGAGTGTTTACCGATCCAACCGGTTCTACTCGTTCTGTACTTTAGGTGTTTAACCAATTTTTTCTTGTTTTTAATCCTTTGGCTCGTAACTTTGAAGATCGTTAAGTGCTTACCGACCCAATCGGTTTTATTCAATTTATACTTAGGTTTTTTACCAATTATTGGTTTTAACCCTTTAGCTCGTAACTTTGGAGATCGTTGAGTGCTTACTAAACTAATCGGTTTTACTCAATTTATACTTAGGTTTTTTACCAATTATTGGTTTTAACCCTTTAGCTCGTAACTTTGGAGATCATTGAGTGCTTACCGAACCAATCGGTTTTACTCAATTCGTAGTTAGGTTTTTTTACCAATTATTGGTTTTAACCTTTTAGCTCGAAATTTGGAGATCGATGAGTGTTTACCGACCCCATCGGTTTTACTTAATTCGTACCTAGGTTTTTTACCAATTATCGGTTTTAACCTTTTAGCTCGTAATTTGGAGATCAATGAGTGTTTACCAATCCAATCGGTTTTACTCAACTCGTACTTAGGTTTTTTACCAATTATTGGTTTTAACCTTTTAGCTTGTAATTTGGAGATCGATGAGTGTTTACCGACCCAATCGGTTTTACTCAACTCGTACTTAGGTTTTTTTACTAATTATTGGTTTTAACCTTTTAGCTTGTAATTTGGAGATCGATGAGTGTTTACCGACCCAATCGGTTTTACTCAACTCGTACTTAGGTTTTTTTTACCAATTATTGGTTTTAACCCTCTCTCCTTTTTTTATTTATTCATAAAACTTAATTGTAATATTGAAAAGATATTTTGAAGAATTAAGCAAAAGCTTTTTATTATCGTAAACTGTATCAAATATTCAACTAATAGAAATAAATATAATTACTACATAGGAAAAAAGAAATTAAAATTATGAAAAATAATTTTTAGGGGCTATTTCATCGACGTCCATAGTATCTTCTCAGGTTGATAACATTCCAAGTTCTTGGTAAGGGTGTTCCATCCATGTGCGCTATTTTGTATGAACCCTTTTTTCCTACGCCAACAACGATGTAAGGTCCATCCCAATTATGTTGCAATTTTCCCACATGTTTAGACACCTCAACCTTTTTCAGTACCAAGTCCCCTTCCTTAAAGCATCGTTTTCGTACCCTTTGATTGTAAGCTTTTTCCATGTTGGATTTGGTAACTTGTAAGCATACTGTAGCTTTTTCTCTTAATGCTTCAGTTAGGTCGATGTCGTCCTTCCTAGTCGTTTCATTCTCCTCGCTATCGTAGATCTCAATCCTCGGGCTGGGGACTAGAGTTTCGACTGGGATAACAGCCTCTGAACCATAAACCAGGCTGAAAGGGGTCTCTCCGGTCGAGGCTTTAACAGTTGTTCGATTGGCCCAAAGTACTCCGAGAAGTTCATCCAACCATTTCCCTTTGCTGCCCCTTTTTTCCTGGGACTTAATTATTTCACGGTTAGCCACCTCTGTTTGGCCGTTTGCCCTTGGGTGCCCTACAAAGGTAAAGTTTTGTTGAACCTCAAATTTTGAGCACCAGTCCAATATTTTTTTCCCGCAAACTGAGTTCCATTATCGGAGATCAAGACTCTAGGGATGCCGAATCGACATACTATGAATATCCATAAGAAGTTGATAACTTGAAATTGTGTGATTCGCGCTAGAGCAACACATTCAATCCATTTGCTAAAGTATTCCACCGTGACTAAAACATAGCTTTTCTTTGATCTAGCCACTGGGAAAGTTCCCACAATGTCCATTCGCCATTGATCAAAAGGCCAGCAGACAGGTATGGGGTGCATTTTCTTAGCCGGTTGATGGTTTATATTTGCATGAATCTGGCAGTGATGGCATTTCTTCACATACTCGGTAGCGTCATGGTTCAGGCTAGGCCAATAATATCCTGTTCGTAGACATTTTAATGCCAATGCTCTGGCTCCACTGTGATTCCCTGCCTCTACTTCATGAATCTCTCGGAGTACCTTCGGGACTTGCAGTCCGAAAATGCATTTTAGCAAGATTCCGGAGACTGATCTCCTTCCATCTAGGATCGTGTATCTAGGTGCTCGGTATTTTACCTTTCGAGCTTCATTTTGGTCTATTGGTAAGGTTCCTTCCGAGAGATATTCCATTATTGGAGTCATCCAATTTTCTTCTGGTATGTCAACTTCCATCACCTCAGTAGTGGGCAGATTATCAATATCAATTGCTGGGGTGCTTGAGATTAGCCAAGTGATTACCTTTTTTGTTCAGCCATCTCTAGATCCTGTGAATCGAGAAGGCTAGTCTTCCCATTTGTTTTCCGAACGTGGGACGTTTTGTAATTCGAATTTTTCAAACTTTCCTGCGAGTTCTTTGGCCTCGTATAAACCTTCTATCTGTCGTTGGACCAATTCCGAGTCGGTTAATGCCTCAGGTTTCTTATGCATGCTTTAATAGCCATCTCCATTCTGCAATCAAAGCTTCATATTCGGCTTCATTGTTAGTTACCATAAAATCCAAAGTGATTGCGTAATTCAAATCTTCCTTTTCTGGTCCGATAAAATTGATCCCGGCTCCGCCTCCTTCCCTATTTGAGGCCCCGTCGACATGCATCAACCACGTGTGATTTTCGACAATCATTACATCATTATCTCTAGTTGTAGTGTCGTTCGTAGTTTCGTGTGAGGTCGGAGTTTCCAAGAGAAAATCGGCAAGTACCTGAGCCTTTATCACAGTTCTTGGTCTGTAATCGATCTCGAATTGTCCTAACTCAATCGCCCATTTAATCAATCTTCCTAAGGTTTTCGATTTTGCCAGAACTTGCCTTAGTGGTTGATTGGTTAGTACGATTATCTTATATGTCTAAAAATACGGTCGAAGCTTTCGCGCGGCGACCACCAAGGCCAAGGCAAGCTTTTCTATTTCTAAATAATTTTTCTCGGCTCCATGTAACAACTTGCTTAGGTAGTAAACATGCTTATGTTCTGAACCTTCTATCTTTACCAATACTGAACTTATCGCTACCTCCGAGATGGATATATAGATATATAGAGGTTGTCCTTCAGTTGGTTTAGCTAATAATGGTGAAGAAGTCAGATATTCTTTTAATTGGTTAAAAGCCTGATCACAATCCTCGGTCCATAAAAAGTTTTTCGCCTTTCGCAAGGTTTGGAAGAATGGCAAACTCCTATCTGCTGATTTGGATATGAACCTATTTAGTGCAACGATCTTCCCAACTAAACTCTGCACTTGGGAGATTGTTCTTGGTGGTTTCATTTCAGTTATGGCTCGAATCTTTTCCGGATTTGCCTCAATTCCCCGTTGATGAACCATGTAACCTAGGAATTTTCCTGATTTCACTCCAAAGGTACATTTTCAACCGTTACTATAGAGAACAGTTCAGAGCAAGAGTTTCAAGACGATTTACTTCACGACGGATAGTCATTTCAGAGTTTCCAAGATGTGCACTCTTTTTCCCTGATTCGGTTTTTATCCCAATGGGTTTTTTCGTGCTAGGTTTTTAACGAGGCATATCCGAAACACTAAGTAATGATTTATCCCAGTCATATGGTGACATTTACTTCTCCGAGCTTCAGCTTCACTTACGCTCGAGAAGTGGGGAGTATTAATGAGGGGTACTTTGGATATTCAGTTTAGGAATGCACTCCACGATCGGAAATAGCAATATCCGACCCCGAAGGCATTTATGACGCCAACAATCGCACAATTCCCCAGGTGCTCCCAGCTCAAACATAGTGCTCGAGGCATCCTCTAGATTGTATTTTCGATCATCTTGTATGTATTAGTCTCTAGCTTGTACGGCATCCAATAATGCCCAAGTAGGACCTCGAAATATATTGTAATTCACGTTCGGATATATACTTATTTGACCCCCCTCATTGGCATTTTAACACCTTCACCATCTTTATATTTCCTTATTGATCCCCCGACGAAACCACGTCAGATCAATCGTCCTTGTCGATATTCGAGCCCCAAAGGTCGTAGACATGATTTCGTCTTTTCCAAAATTCTATATAAGGACCCTCATTTCTTTCTTTAGACATTCTAAGTATGGAATACATTCTTCTGGTATAGTAATCCTTATTCTCTCCATAAGAAATGTACCTCTGCACTGGCTGTTATTTTTATAGTCCCCAAATTAAACAACCATTTCATGTACCATGTTCTTACGCCAATTACTTGGTATGGGTGGAATTGGAAAATGTAGAACCATTCTTTAGATCCAGCGTGCCATGACCTCCTTAAGCAGTTCTTGTGGAAGATTAGGCAGTGACAATTTCATCTGTCTGATTGAGAAAAACTGCTGCTCCTTATACTCTGGCAGATTTCTTGGACCCCAAGAGGAAAGCTGGATTCTATTTCATTCATTCAATATAGATTCTCAAAACGATCAACTATTTCGTAATTTCATCACTTTTTCCTGTAATGTGCCATAATAATAACAGATCTCGTAGTTTGAGTAGGATTATTCCGTTCTATAAGCTGTTTTTCTTTATTTCTCTAGGGGTTTCCTCTCAATCTGACTTGGATATCAATCAACCAATTTGATCATCGAAAATCGATTTTAACATGATTTAATCATTCCGATCTTGCTCGTTACTCGTTGTTGAGGGGTGTTATCGACCTCAACTGCTGCCGTTTCAACTTATTTGCAATAAATATGGGAAGTTGATAAGTCAAGTTTTCCTCCATTGATTTAATTACTTCCTATCCGTAGGATTAACTTCGTCATCCCTATAAAAAGGCAACAACTCATTTACCATTTCTACCCATACTGCAAAGATGGAAAATTCAGTTTCCTCTAAATTCAACTCCGATTCGTATTTTTCATAGAGAAATCTCTGATCAAAGATAGAACTACTACCAGAAATTCAATGCAAAATTTCAGCATTCAATGTTTATTCCTGAATAATCTCATTTTTCCAGGGGAATTCGAATCCCCGTTGCCTCCTTGAAAGAGAGATGTCCTAAACCACTAGACGATGGGGGCCAACTTATAAAACCGCCCTCATACTATATCATAGAATTTCTACTAGAATATTTAGAAAAAAAAGTATTTTGTCGAGTGACCCCATAAACTTTAGAAAAGCACATTACTACGATCAGTCAGTCTTGTCACGATTATATGTTCTTCATCATGAATAGTGCTGACGAGTTCCATCAACGCCCTACCTAGTACTGACGAGTCTCATGTGATCTCTGTCTTGGTCTTCAAAGGGTTGAGGTCCGTGGTATTTGATCCGCACATGGAGGGTTCAGATATACCTAGCATCCTCGTTCTTGGAGGTTACCTCCGGAGTGCTTCCTCGTCGGGGTGTGCTGGTAGATTTTCACTTTCACAATGATCCGTGCGGGACCTTAATTTGGACGAACAACTGCAACAAGCTGTTAAGCGGGGTCTCGTTTCGGTCGAATAACCGCTACAAGCTATCAGGCTTTTTAGAGGTTGTTTGATTGAGACGGGAATAGATCTTCTGAGCCTGGCCATCGATCCAAAGAAGTCGACCATCTTGAGTAGCATGCTTCTTAGGTGGTTGAAGAAGAATGTCGAGGTACTAGGGAGGAGATTGATGTTTTCGTGGACATTGTCGTGAAAACTTCCACCTATTAGATAGGTTTTTCCATTTCTTGTATTGTAAGAATCTGTAAAGCGAAAGATGTATTTGTTTATTTGTAAAGATAATTCTAATAAAACTTTGGTTTTCTTCATATCCTTTGCATATGATTCTGTTTCATTGCTTAGCGAGTAGCCTAGTATTGTGATTTGACCATTATATTAATCGATCTAGTCGAGGTCTATGAGTATTACCAACCTAATCGGTTTTACTTATTTTGTACTTAGGTTTTTTTACCAATTTTTCTGGTTTTAACCTTTTACTCGTAGATTGGAGATCGATGAGTGTTTATCGACCTAATCGGCTTTACTCAATTTGTACTTAGATTTTTTACCAATTGTTGGTTTTAACCTTTTGTAGTTTGATATTTGGAGATCAATGATTGTTTACCGACCCAATCAGTTTTACTCAATTGGTATTTAGGTTTTTTACCAATTATTGGTTTTAACCTTTTGTAGTTCGATATTTGGAGATCAATGAGTGTTTACCGACCCAATCGGTTTTACTCAATTTGTACTTAGGTTTTTTACCAATTAATCGTTTAAACCTTTTGTACTTCGATATTTTGAGATCGATGAGTGTTTACCTAGCAAATCGGTTTTACTCAATTTGTACTTAGGTTGTTTTACCAATTATTGGTTTTAACCTTTTATGTGTCATCGGACCAATTCCGACTCGGTTAATACCTTCAGGTTTCTGATGCTTGCTTTAATAGCCATCTCCATTCCGGCAATCAATGCTTCATACTCAGCCTCATTGTTAGTTACCATAAAATCCAAATTGATTGCGTAATTCAAATCTTCCTTCTCTGGTCCGGTGAAATTGATCTCGGCTCCGCCTCCTTCCCTATTTGAGGCCCCGTCGACATGCATCAACCACGTGTGATTTTCGACAATCATTACGTCATTATCACCGGCTGTAGCGTCGTCCGTAGTTTCGTGTGAGGTCGGAGTTTCCATGAGAAAATCGACGAGTACCTGAGCCTTTATTGTAGTTCTTGGTCTATACTCAATCTCGAATTGTCCTAACTCGATCGCCCATTTAATCAATCTTCCCGAGGTTTTCGGTTTTGCCAGAACTTGCCTTAGTGTTTGATTAGTGAGTACGATTATCTTATATGTCAAAAAATAAGGTCGAAGCTTTCGCACGGCGACCACCAAGGCCAATGCAAATTTTTCTATTTCTAAGTAATTTTTCTCGGCTCCTTGTAACAATTTGCTTAGATAGTAAACAGGCTTATGTTCTGAACCTTCTATTTTTACCAACATCGAACTTATTGCTACCTCCGAGATGTATATGTAGATGTATAAAAGTTGTCCTTCAATTGGTTTGGCTAATAATGGTGAAGAAGTTAGATATTCTTTCAATTGGTTAAATGCTTGATCACAATCCTCGGTCCATAAAAAGGTTTTCTCTTTCCGCAAGGTTTGAAAGAATGGTAAACTTCTGTCTGTTGACTTGGATATGAACCTGTTTAGTGCAACAATCTTTCCGACCAAACTCTGCACTTGGGAGATTGTTCTTGGGTGTTTCATTTCAGTTATGGCTCGAATCTTCTCCAGCCTCTATTCCCGTTGATGAACCATGTAACCTAGGAATTTTCAGGATTTGACTCCAAAAGTGCACTTTGCGGGGTTCAGCTTCATACGGTATTTTCTTAAAATCATGAAGCATCGGTCTAGATGTTTGACGTGGTCAGCCTTGTTCATGCTTTTTACCAACATGTCATCCACATAGACCTCCATTATTTCTCCTATTAATTTCCTAAACATTAGATAAACCAATCTTTGATATGTTGCCCCTGCATTTCTTAATCCAAAGGGCATTACTATAAAGCAGTATACTCCCTGCTCAGTGATGAAGGCGGTTTTTTCTTGATCACGCTCATTCATGTAGATTTGATAAAAACGCCTGCAGTTGAGTCGACCAGTAGGTCGATTCTTGGGAGCGGGTAAGGATCTCGTGGAGATAGTTTGTTGAGGTCGGTAAAATCGTTACACATCCTCCATTTATCGTCCTTTTTATCTCATTTTGCCACTAAGACCACATTACATAGCCATTCTGAAAAGTGTATCTCCCTAATTTGTTTGGCTTTTAGCAATCTTTCAACTTTTGCTTTGATTATTTTATCTTTCGTAGGGCCATGGCTCCGCTTCTTTTGCCTAGCTGGTTTCTCCATTGGATCTATTTTCAGGGAATGAGTAATAATTCTAGGGTCTATGCCCTTCTATATCTTCTGCACTCCATGGGAATACATCGACATTTTTTCTGAGGAATTCTACCAGCATTATTTCTCCTCCCGGACAGAGTTCAGTCCCTATCTTGGTCGTTTTCAAGGGGTCTCCTTGTACTAGCATAATGTCCTTGTGTTCTGGAGGCTTAATGGTTAAATAGACCGTCTCTTTCCCTTTCTTATCTATCCTATCCGTACTCGGGATGTCGATTTCAGCTCTCTCGATGTCATCCTCGAGTTTTCTTTTTGCTGGGGTAAAATACTTAGATCTGTTTCCTAACGCCAGGGAAGTATTATAACAATCCCAGGCCATGCAATGATCATTCACTATTTCTCCGATGCCCGAGATCTTAGGAAACTTTATTTTCTGATGGTAGGTCGACACGGCTGCTCGAAAAAGGTTGAGTGTCGGCCGTCCTAGTATTGCATTATATACAAACGGCATTTCCACGACCAAAAATTTTATCATTTTTAAGACTCGTTCAGGTCTTTTTCCCGTTGAAACACTCAAGTTGACTGTCCCAGAGGGACTATTTCGGATCCTCCGAATCCTACTAATGGGGTCGCTACCTTCTGAAGCGTTATTTCGCCCAAATTCATCTGTGTTAGAACTTCTCTTGAAATAATGTTAGCAGAGCTCCCATTATCAATATTTGCTATTTCAAGCGACACCACCATAGGGAAGTCAGGATTATCTTCTTTCGTATCCCAAGTGATATTCTATGGCACTTCGTTTTCATTAAAACTGATGGGCTATTCTTTTTTAACTTTGCTCTCGAGAGTCCACACCTCCCTTGGGATTCCAAAACCTCCTTCTATTGATCTCGTGGTTCTTCGGCGGGCGTTACGACTATCTCCCCCCACTGGCCCACCGGAAATCGTGTGTATTGTTCCGTTCACTTGGTCGTTATTCATATCTTGAGGCGGCCGTTGTTCGGGGTTCTCCTCGGAGGGGTTCTTCTTCGATTAGGATTTCGGGGGCTCCTAGTTCTATTTCTTTTCATCCCATTTCGTTCGATGTATTCGTCCAACTTTCCTTCTTCAATCAGCCTCTCGATTTCCTGTTTCAAATGGAAACAATCCTCAGTGTGATGTCCATGAGCCCGATGGTACTGACAATATAAATTGTAATTTCGAGCTCCTGGCTTAGCCTGTGTAATTCTTTTCGCTGGGGAATCCAATTGTTTCTCTCGAGTAGTACTAGGATCTCCTCCGTAGGGATCAATTTGGTGTACTCCACGTGATCTACTCGATTCCTTTGAGGTAGTTCAGCCGATCTGGGTCTTGCATAGACATTAGGTCTTTTATCCCGATCGTTGCGGTTATAATCCAATCTTTAGAAAACATTTCCGGTTCTAAAGGATCGATCATAATCTGTTATCTTTGGAATGGGAGTTTTATCCTGTCGCTTTAGGCCAGAGCTTGGAGCCTTGCTCCTATTTTTGTCTTTAAAGGAGTTCATCTCTTCTTGAGTCATATATTTTAAAGCTAAGGTTATAATATTTGCGAATGTCCTTGGCTGTTTTTGACTTAAGGCATTCCCAAATTGCCTATTCTTGGTGAGGTCAAATAGTATGGAGATTATGTAGTCGATATTTGGCGAATTGATCTTAAGAAATTCCATATTGAATCTTGCCATCCAGCTTCTCAAAGATTCTCCTTCTTGCTGATTAATAGTTCCCAGATAACTCATGGGGAGCTTCTGTCTCTTCTGGCTGGCGAATTGTTTAGTCAGCTTGTTGCATAGCTCACGAAAACTGAATATGGAATTGGTTGGTTGTTTTCCAAACCAATCTAACGCCAACCCTTCAAATGTTGTAACCATTAACTTGGTGGTGTATTCAGCTGAGTGTGCATACAGATTCATTATGTTCGTAAAACTGAATATGTAATCATCCGGGTCAGTCGTACCATCATAACATGGTAATTGCCACATAACTTGTCCGGACGACTACGCTTCCTTGATTTCCTTACAGAAAGGGGAACATGCAGCTATGCTTTCCTGGACTTGTCTACTCCTTGCCCATGGTTGTTGAACAACTAGTAATCTTTGTTCCACACGTTCTTGAACCATCTTTCAATTTCTCTTTCTGGGACCCGCACGATCTTCGGTTGATTAGGGGTCGTATCGATGATATCATCATCGACATGAATAATAGTATTCTCTCTCGACCCTTGATGTACGACATGGGCAGGGGGTTTTGTCCGATTCGCTCTCCTTCGGACCTGGTTATCGATTGGTTTTCCGTTGCTCCTTTGTAGGGTAGCTAGAGATTGCTGGTCAGTCCCTGGACTATCTGCCTGCTCTAAGACGTGGTCAACCTGCCTTTGAGTTCTCCTGATAGGTTGCGCCTGGGCTGTCCTCAAGTTTCTGGGCTCTTGTTCGAGAATTGCTTGGACCCCTGGATACAGGGAATTCACCAGTAGTGCTATCTGTTTAAGTTTTTCTTCCATTTCCGACAGCGGGACGGGAATGGTTCCAACCATAGGGTCCACAGGGACTGGATCGGCAGAAGTGTTCTTGTTGGGATTTCGTGGGTATAATTGTCAACTACAACGGTGCAGAATTTAAAATTTTATATCCACATCCTAGGGACCTTATTAGCACATGTGAATAAGGTTGAATTTATTTAAGCATACAAATACTAAAATAAATAAAGTGGTAAAATTGCAATTTTACCTCACCACAGGCAAGGTGGTGATAGGATAGTGCCCTGCAAGCCAAAAAAATAGCTTGTAATAGGAACATTATTTTATCTTGAAATAATCTTCGATTTATCAATTAATACGAATTGTTTATTTTATTGAGAATTCGTAATATAAACAAATGGCCATCTTCATCTTTCGCGAACACATTTAAGCGATTGGTTGAAACCCTGAGATCACTGATGACTACGGGACTATTCACTTCAGTATTGGGTGCGATTAATCATGAAACAGTCTCAAAGGTCGTGATCTTAAAAATGTTCCAAGTCATAGATTCATATCGAGACGGGGTATCGAATGAATCGTCAAGACTTGTACGATTATGCATGATTCACTTAAAGTGAATTTGTTGTTGTTTCATGAACAAGACATTATTAATGTCAGTGCATATGACTAGGTGGTTCGATAGGGGATCGGACGCATCGAACGACCCGAACAGAGAGACCCATTGTGGAAGTGCGTAAAAAACATATCGGTGATGGGATGTCTCTCAAGACTTATAACAGTGTACGATTTAGTCCTTAGACTTGAGATGCTAGGGCGAATTCGGTATACGGGTGTGCGTACTTTGATTTAGGAGTCAGGCACATAGCTTGTCCATTGTGCGCCTACGTTGGGTACGTATAGTCGTATGCACGGATGGTTAGCATCAATATAGGATCTACCGACTCATTGTAATGGATGAGGAAATTTCCTATACATTCTTCGATGATACATTCCGAGAAATCCATGGCCATAGTCAGTGACGGATTTGGAAAAGGGTTTCCAGATTTAGCAGTCACACTGGAAGTATTATCCTGAATTAGAAAGTACAGAATCGAGATGATTAGAGGTGCCGACCAATTCACACACCCTAGGTCTCGATCGGGAAATTAGTCGTTAGAAAGACCGTATGTACATGGTACTTATAAGAGGTTTAAGGTTCACTGAAGTCAATTCACCTGAAGTTGGGCTTCATGGGCTTGTGGCTAGACATCGACCATGGGGTGTGGGTACTCCTACTACCTAGCCGCCGCCGCCGTAGGTTGTAGATCGGTCGTGCACCTCCTCTCTCCTTCTTCCGATCTACATCTAGAGTTGGATTAAATCTGAACTACTTTTCTCCTAGTTATTAGCCTGAGGATTAAAGTGATTGCAGATCCAGCTGGTGTGGAATTTTATCTAGAGGCACAACACTTGGGGTGCTCTAGTGATCCGAAAAGAAGACCGGAGAAACCACCACCTTGCATGTGGTGAGGTAAAATTGCAATTTTACCACTTTATTTATTTTAGTATTTGTATGCTTAAATAAATTCAACCTTATTCACATGTGCTAATAAGATCCCTGGGATGTGGATATAAAAATTTTAAATTCCGCTCCGTTGTAGTTGACAATTATACCCACGAAATCCCAACAGTGGTATCAGAGCCAGGTTATTATGCACATATGAATAAGGCATTAACGCATCAAATTATGTGATTATATGTGATTGTTGTGTTCTGATATTTGATTCTTGCTTGTTATGATAAATTGAATGTTCGGATTTATGCACTTTTCAGTTTTTGGGCCTAAAATGTAATTTCCGAAAATTGGAGGGCTTATTTGCAAATTTCGATTTTTCATAAATCTGGACAGAAATTAAAATTTTGTTTTTCTGCAATTCTGGACCAAATTGTAAATTTTGGAAATTTTCAAAATCTGGACCATTTTGCAATTTACGAAAGGTTAGGGGTGTTTTTGCTATTTCTGTAAATTTAGGTTCTGTTTTGCAATAAACAAAAGTTTCTGGAAATTTTGTTAATTTTATGCTTTCTGGTCCAATTTGCATATTCTGGAAATTTTGGGGCTGATTTGTAATTTCCAAAAGTTGAGGGGTCAAAGTGTAATTTTTGAAAATTCAGGGGCCGAACTGCAATTTTTCAAACTTGAAAAACAGAAACTGTTTTGTGCACTAAAAGGGTTTAGTAAATCCGGAAAGTCAAGTTTATCATAATTAGTAGGGACTTAAAGTGAGAATCAAAGGGTCATTTTAAAGAGGTTTAAAATGATGTTAGAGATTGTTTTAGAAAGGGGTTTTAAAACTAGAATCTTAAGTTTTTAAAAAGGATGTTTTAAAATAGAATAAGAAATAAGAAAATTGGGTTTTGCTTGTTTCTTGTTCTACGTGAAATTGTTTACGTGGTTTTCGATCGCGCCGAGACTTGACCCTTAGGGTAGATGTGATTGGTTATTTTTCATCTTACTGGTTTTATTGGGCCTGCGAGCCTTAAATTTTGGGCCAATTTGAGCCATTGTAATAGATAGGGCTTTACTGTTTTATTAGTTTAGAATGGAGGCCCGTTACAAGCATGGTGGGAGCCCAAGAAGACTAAAGGCCATGTATGCATGGTAAAATGTGTAATAGAGTAAGTCTCTTTGAAACCTAATAGATTGACCAATTGGACCATCGTCTTTGGCTCGATGGTGGTCCGCATAGGAGGCTCCCGATCGAAAACATACTGTGGTAGCATGCATGCTAGGTGTGTATGTGTTTATTTACATATTTATATCTGAGCTTGTATGGTGAAGCGCGCTAGTTATATTTAGATCGTAAATAAAAGATAATGCATAACTGGAACGGTGAGATCTCGAGGAGAGTTACCTCAAACTCTTAAACCCGAAAAACCCCTCTTGAAAATAATATTAAGTCATATTGGGTACATTTAAAATGATGTTTTAAAGATCCAAGCCTTCCATCAATAGGGACTAGTGTAAGTTGTCTACTTATCGTTGAAGGTGATCCAGAGTCTGGCACCCTAGGCGAAGAAAGGGACAATACACGAAATTCCTTGATTCCTATTTTTAATTAAACTCGACAAGGGTGGGGACTGGTCGGGATGTGATTATCGACCGATAACCAGTTACGGGGACTTCACGACCGGGCCAGTTGCTCATCATGATTGATGGGTTAGACTTAACGATTAGTAACACTTATGATGTAGCAGTGCTAGATAAGTGCGAAGACCGAGGCAAAATAGCTTGAAGGTTGTGGAGGAACACAATTGGTAAAAGTATACCTACCTGGGGAGTTAATTGTATGGCCATGAGTCGTGGGTGCAATTAATGTTTGCTGGGACGTCAAGACCTACTAGGAGATTAGAATTCTCGAACAATTGAAGGGGTAATTGTTTCGAGAAAATAGTGGGAGAACTTTTTCGATAACAAGTCCAACATCGTTAATTATAAGTATTAATATAGATCAGTCAGCTAAACGTTATCATTTACTTTTGTAGATCAATTCTTCAAAAAGTCTAAGAATCCATTAGCTATCATCCTTGACACTAACAAACTGAACGGATCAAATTTTGTCGACTGGCTTAGAAATCTGAGGATAGTCCTCGACTCCGAGAAAATGAGTTACATTATCGATGCACCCATGCCTGGTGCCCTTCCGGAAGGGGTTTCAGAAGGGGAACGAGCTACCCATCAAAGGTGGGTCGATGATGATATTCAGGTTCGTTGCCTCATGCTGGCATCAATGACCAATGAGCTGCAAAAACAAGATGCAAGGATGTTGCATGCTGCTGACATAATTCTTCATCTCCGAGAGCTATTTGGAGAGAAGTCTAGGACCGAAAGGTTCAAGACTACAAAAGAATTATTCAATCTGAGAATGGCTGAGGGTTCAAGTGTGAAGGATCACTGTTTGCGCTTCATCAATCTGGTTGAAAAACTGGAGAACTTGGAGGTAGACCTGCACGCTGATCTCTCCACTGACCTGCTCCTCCATACTCTGCCGCGCTCATTTGATCAGTTCGTGATAAACTTCAATATGGAAGATAGAGAATGATGGTTTTTGTTTTTCCATTTCTAATGTAAAGTTTAGCATAATAAAAGGTGGTTTTACTTATGCTTGTGGTACTTTGATAGATGGTCTTTATTCCTTAGAGCCTGCCAACTCTAATGTCATGCACATTCAATCAAAGAAAAGAAAACAAGATGAAAATAATCCAGAACTTTGGCACGCTAGGCTTGGACATATTTCCAAGAGTAGAATTCAAAAGTTGGTCTCATCTAGGGCTCTTGAAATAAAGAACCTAGATGATCTCCCAACTTGCGAGTCCTGTCTTAAGGGAAAAATGACCAAGGCACCTTTTTCTGGGAAACCGGAGCGAACCAAACAAACCTTGGATTTAATCCATACTGATGTTTGTGGACCACTGAGTATCAGTGTGAGAGGAGGATTCTCATACTTCATAACCTTCACAGACGACTTCAGTCGTTATTGGTATGTATACCTGATGATGTATAAGTCCGAAGCTTTTGATAAATTCAAAGAGTTTCGAATGGAAGTTGAGAATCAACTTGGACATAGTATCAAGGCACTTCGGTCGGATCGAGGTGGTGAATACTTAAGTCAAGAATTCCTCGATTATCTTGTAGAGAATGGAATTCTCTCTCAGCGAACTCCTCCTAGAACACCGCAGTTGAATGGTGTGTCTGAGAGAGAAGGAACATAACTTTGTTAGACATGGTTCGTTCCATGATGAGTTTCGCTGACCTTCCTTTTTCATTTTGGGGCCAAGCCCTATTAACTGCTTCGAAGATACTTAACATTGTACCTTCAAAGTCGGTGCCGACGACGCCATACCAAGAATGGTTTGGTAAAGCACCCATATACTCATATTTACGAGTATGGGGATCTCCTGCCTATGTAAGAAACAAGAAAGGAGATAAACTAGATAGTAGATCTAGTTTGTGCAAATTTGTGGGGTATCCAAAGGAATCCATTGGATACTTGTTCTACGAACCTAAGGAACAAAAGATGTTTGTGTCCAGGAACGCCCACTTCTTGGAGGATGACTTCCTCACTAAAAGAAGCGGGATATCCGTAGAACTTGATGAAGTCCAGGAAATGGACCCATCCCCACAAACAGTGGGAGTTGATCCTGAACCCGTTGAACCATCTAGTACACCAGTACTTCGTAGGTCCGATCGAGTTCGTAAAGAGCCTGAAAGGTATGGCTTTATTCACGAAAACGACCAATTGGACACTGATCCAAGGACATACGAATAAGCTATGTCAGACATAGATTCGGATGCGTGGCAGGAAGCCATGCAATCCGAAATGGATTCCATGCATTCCAACAAAGTATGGACTTTGGTTGATCCACCTGAGGGAACCATCCCTGTAGGCTGCAAGTGGATCTTCAAGCGCAAGCTAGCAATGAATGGAGAGGTATTAACTCATAAGGCTCGCCTTGTGGCAAAAGGTTATTTTCAAAGGCCTGGAATAGACTATGAGAAAACCTTCTCGCCAGTAGAGATGTCCAAATCCATTCGGATACTATTAGCCATAGCCGCGTGGTATGACTACAAGATATGGCAAATGGATGTAAAGACCGCCTTTCTCAATGGCGACATTGATAAGGAAATTTATATGCAACAGCCAAAAGGCTTTACATCTAAAGGAAGTGAGAATAAGGTTTGCAAGGAAGTGGGAGATTGATAGGATCGATAGTGCCCTGCAAGCCAACAAAATAGCTTGTAATAGGAACATTATTTTATCTTGAAATAATCTTTGATTTATCAATTAATACGAACTGTTTATTTTATTGAGAATTCATAATATAAACAAATGGCCATCTTCATCTTTCGTGAACACATTTAAGCGATTGGTTGAAACTCTGAGATCACTCATGACTACGAGACTATTCACTTCAGTACTGGGTGCGATTAATCATGAAACAGTCTCAAAGGTCGTGATCTCAAAAATGTTCCAAGTCATATATTCATATCGAGATGGGGTATCGAATGAATCGTCAGGACTTGTACGATTATGCATGATTCACTTAAAGTGAATTTGTTGTTGTTTCATGAACAAGACATTGTTAATGTCAGTGCATATGACTAGGTGGTTCGATAGGGGATCGGACGCATCGAATGACCCGAACAGAGAGACCCATTGTGGAAGTGCGTAAAAAGCATATCGGTGATGGGATGTCTCTCAAGACTTATAACAGTGTACGATTTAGTCCTTAGACTTGAGATGCTAGGGCAAATTCGGTATACGGGTGTGCGTACTTTGATTTAGGAGCCGGGCACATAGCTTGTCCATTGTGCGCCTACGTTGGGTACGTAAAGTCCTATGCGCGGATGGTTAGCATCAATATAGGATCTACCGACTAATTGTAATGTATGAGGGAATTTCCTGTACATTCTTCGATGATACATTCCGAGAAATCCATGGCCATGGTCAGTGACGGATTTGGAAAAGGGTTTCCAGATTTAGCAGTCACACTGGAAGTATTATCCTGAATTAGAAAGCACGGAATCGAGATGATTAGAGGTGCCGACCAATTCACACACCCTAGGTCTCGATCGGGAAATTAGTCGTTAGAAGGACCGTATGTACATGGTACTTATAAGAGGTTTAAGGTTCACTGAAGTCAATTCACCTGAAGTTGGGCCTCATGGGCTTGTGGCTAGACATCGACCATGAGGTGTGGGTACTCCTAAATTGATGGTAGATTAATTCTGGAGTGGTCAATTGAAAGTAGTTTAATTGATCGGAGCGATTAATTAAATAATTAATTGCTCATTTATTAAATCACAGAAATGTGAGCCTGCGGCCAGTTGATGGTGAACCTAGAGGGTCACACACAAAAGCTGGAACTATGATAGTCAGTTGTAGAACGAAATGATTTAAAGGAGTTAAATCAAGGTAAGGAATTAAAGGGTTAATTCCTGGAGAGAGAGAATTGATTAGATTTTATCTAATTAAAGTAAATCTTTAATTAGATTTATTGGTTTATTTAATTAAAGTACTAATTAAATAAATGGGCCATTTAATTAAAGTGGATAATTAAATGACTTGGGCTATTTAATTAAAAGGACTAATTGAATAGAGGAATTGGGCCAAACTTATCTGATGGCCCATAAGCTAAGAGATAAGATTAGGGATAGGGTTTGAAGTCTACTATAAAAGGGAGTCTTGGAGACTTAAAACCCTAACCTAGCAAAAACATAAAACCCTAATCTACTCTCTCCTAGCCGCCGCCCCCTCTCCCAATTTGCCCTAGCCGCTGCCGCCGTGGTTGTAGATCGGTCGTGCACCTCCTCTCTCCTTCTTCCGATCTACATCTAGAGTTGGATTTTAATCTAACTCTTGAATCTGAACTACTTTTCTCCTAGTTCTTAGCCTGAGGATTAAAGTGATTGCAGATCCAGCTGGTGTGGACTTTTCTCTAGAGGCACAACACTTGGGGTGCTCTACGGATTTGCTATGCTAGGTACGACATCCAGCTCTTGGATGAAGTTTCTCATCCAAACACTTTCCTTTGCTGCATCTGATACGGCGATATATTCTGCTTCAGTGGTTGAGTCTGCAGTGGTCGACTGTTTGGAGCTCTTCCAACTCACCGTTGCGCCGTTGAGGCAAAATATATATCCAGAATTGGATTTAAAATCATCCACGTCAGACTGGAAACTCGAATCAATGAATCCTTCGAGTTTCAATTCTCCACTACCACCGTAGACCAAGAACATATCCTTAGTTCTTCTCAGGTACTTTAGGATAGCCTTTACGGCGGTCCAGTGTTCCTCCCCTGGATTTGACTGGTAGCGGCTCGTTACACTGAGAGCGTGAGCTACGTCAGGTCTAGTACATAACATTGCATACATTATGCTCCCAATGGCAGATGCATAAGGTATGAGAGACATTCTCTTTCTTTCTTCATCACTCGTAGGGCACATTGATTTGGAAAGATAGATTCCATGTCTCATTGGATGCAATCCTTTCTTGGATTCTTCCGTACTGAATCTCTTCAGTATAGTGTTAATGTACTGGGATTGGGAGAGACCTAACATCTTCTTCGATCTATCTCTATAGATACGTATGCCTAGTATGTAAGATGCGTCTCCCATATCCTTCATGGAGAATTGCATGGATAACCACGCTTTCGTCTGCGTCAACGTTCTGATATCGTCTCCGATCAACAAAATGTCATCGACATATAACACAATAAATTGTACCGAATTCCCATCGAATTTCTCGTACACACATGACTCATAAACGTTCTTGATGAAGCCATATCCCTTGACTGTCTCATCAAAACGTATGTTCTAGGTTCGGGACGCCTGTTTTAGGCCATATATTGATCTTTGAAGTTTGCAAACCTTATGCTCACTTCCTTTAGATGTAAAGCCTTTTGGTTGTTGCATATAAATTTCCTTATCAATGTCGCCATTGAGAAAGGCGGTCTTTACATACATTTGCCATATCTCGTAGTCATACCACGCGGCTATGGCTAATAGTATCCGAATGGATTTAGACATCGCTACTGGCGAGAATGTTTCCTCATAGTCTATTCCAGGCCTTTGAGAATAACCTTTTGCCACAAGGAGAGCCTTATGAGTTAATACCTCTCCATTCATTCCTAGCTTGCGCTTGAAGATCCACTTGCAGCCTACAGGGATGGTTCCCTCAGGTGGATCAACCAAAGTCCATACTTTGTTGGAATGCATGGAATCCATTTCGGATTGCATGGCTTCCTGCCACGCACCCGAATCTATGTCTGACATAGCTTCTTCGTATGTTCTTGGATCAGTGTCCAATTGATCGTTTTCGTGAATAAAGCCATACCTTTCAGGCTCTTTACGAACTCGATCGGACCTACGAAGTACTGGTGTACTAGATGGTTCAACGACTTCAGGATCAACTCCCACTGTTTGTGGGGATGGGTCCATTTCCTGGACTTCATCAAGTTCTACGGATATCCCGCTTCTTTTAGTGAGGAAGTCATCCTCCAAGAAGTGGGCGTTCCTGGACACAAACATCTTTTGTTCCTTAAGTTCGTAGATCCAATGGATTCCTTTGGATACCCCACAAATTTGCACAAACTAGATCTACTATCTAGTTTATCTCCTTTCTTGTTTCTTACACAGGCAGGAGATCCCCATACTCGTAAATATGAGTATATGGGTGCTTCACCAAACCATTCTTGGTATGGCGTCGTCGGCACCAACTTTGAAGGTACAATGTTAAGTATCTTCGAAGCAGTTAATAGGGCTTGGCCCCAAAATGAAAAAGGAAGGTCAGCGAAACTCATCATGGAACGAACCATGTCTAACAAAGTTCTGTTCCTTCTCTCAGAAACACCATTCAACTGCGGTGTTCTAGAAGGAGTTCGCTGAGAGAGAATTCCATTCTCTACAAGATAATCTAGGAATTCTTGACTTAAGTATTCACCACTTCGATCCGACCGAAGTGCCTTGATACTATGTCCAAGTTGATTCTCAACTTCCATTCGAAACTCTTTGAATTTATCAAAAGGTTCGGACTTATACTTCATCAGGTATACATACCCATAACGACTGAAGTCGTCTGTGAAGGTTATGAAGTATGAGAATCCTCCTCCCGCACTGATACTCAGTGGTCCACAAACATCAGTATGGATTAAATCCAAGGTTTGTTTGGTTAGCTCCGGTTTCCCAGAAAAAGGTGCCTTGGTCATTTTTCCCTTAAGACAGGACTCCCAAGTTGGGAGATCATCTAGGTTATTTATTTCAAGAGCCCTAGATGAGACCAACTTTTGAATTCTACTCTTGGAAATATGTCCAAGCCTAGCGTGCCAAAGTTGTGGATTATTTTCATCTTGTTTTCTTTTCTTTGAATGAAGGTGCATGACATTAGAGTTGGCAGGTTCTAAGGAATAAAGACCATCTATCAAAGTACCACAAACATAAGTAAAACCACCTTTTATTATGCTAAACTTTCCATTAGAAATGGAAAAACAAAAACCATCATTATCCAATAAAGGAATAGAAATAATGTTCTTGATAATCGTTGGTACGTACAAACAGTGTTTCAAAACCAAAGAAAAATTTCCTAGGACTAACTCTACGTCTCCTATGGCCTCTGCCGCAACCCTAGCTCCGTTTCCAAAGCGCAGGATTCTATCCCCAGGTTTAAGAGGCCTTACTGCTCCCATCACTTGCAAATCATTGCAGATATGAGAACCGGCTGCGGTGTCTAACACCCATGATGCACAGTTAATAGAAATATTAACTTCAATAAGGAAAATACCTTTGACCGCCTCTTTCAGGTAGTCTGGGCAGTTCCTTTTCCAGTGCCCTGCTTTCTTGCAGTGGAAACATTCATCTTCTGGGCTTTTTCTTTTCTTCTCGACAACCTTCTTGGTTGTTTTAGAAGAGATTACTTTCTTCTTCTTTTTCTTGCCCTTCTTAGGCTTTGTAGTCTTGGGTTGCTCAGTAATCATGACAGACTTCTCCCTTTTCAGGGTTGATTCTGCCGTGACCAATAAATTGGTCAGTTCGTGTAGAGCGAGTTCTCTATCTTCCATATTGAAGTTTATCACGAACTGATCAAATGAGCGGGGCAGTGTATGGCGGAGCAGGTCAGTGGAGAGATCAGCGTGCAGGTCTACCTCCAAGTTCTCCAGTTTTTTCAACCAGATTGATGAAGCGCAAACAGTGATCCTTCACACTTGAACCCTCATCCATTCTCAGATTGAATAATTCTTTTGTAGTCTTGAACCTTTCGGTCCTAGACTTCTCTCCAAATAGCTCTCGGAGATGAAGAATTATGTCAGCAGCATGCAACATCCTTGCATGTTGTTTTTGCAGCTCATTGGTCATTGATGCCAGCATGAGGCAACGAACCTGAATATCATCATCGACCCACCTTTGATGGGTAGCTCGTTCCTCTTCCGAAACCCCTTCCGGGAGTACACCAGGCATGGGTGCATCGAGAATGTAACT
This sequence comes from Penstemon eatonii, assembly GCA_038501285.1. Lineage (NCBI taxonomy): Eukaryota > Viridiplantae > Streptophyta > Magnoliopsida > Lamiales > Plantaginaceae > Penstemon > Penstemon eatonii. Next base: position 31,158,940 of record CM076710.1, on the reverse strand, counting down.
CCTTTTCTCGAAGTCGAGGACTATCCTCAGATTTCTAAGCCAGTCGACAAAATTTGATCCGTTCAGTTTGTTAGTGTCAAGGATGATAGCTAATGGATTCTTAGACATTTTTGCAGAATTGATCTACAAAAGTAAATGATAACGTTTAGCTGACTGATCATTATTAATACTTATAATTAACGATGTTGGACTTGTTATCGGAAAAGTTCTCCCACTATTTTCTCGAAACAATTACCCCTTCAATTGTTCGGGAAATCTAATCTCCTAGTAGGTCTTGATGTCCCAGCAGACATTAATTGCACACACGACTCGTGGCCATACAATTAACTCCCCAGGTAGGTATACTTTTACCAATTGTGTTCCTCCACAACCTTCAAGCTATTTTGCCTCGGTCTTCGCACTTATCTAGCACTGCTACATCATAATTGTTACTAATCGTTAAGTCTAACCCATCAATCATGATGAGCAACTGGGCCGGTCGTGAAGTCCCCGTAACTGGTTATCGGTCGATAATCACATCCCGACCAGTCCCCACCCTTGTCGAGTTTAATTAAAAACAAGAATCAAGGAATTTCGTGTATTGTCCCTTTCTTCGCCTAGGGTGCCAGACTCTGGATCACCTTCAACGATAAGTAGACAACTTACACTAGTCCCTATTGATGGAAGGCTTGGATCTTTAAAACATCATTTTAAATGTATCCAATATGACTTAATATTATTTTCAAGAGGGGTTTTTCGGGTTAAAGAGTTTGAGGTAACTCTCCTCGAGATCTCACCGTTCCAGTTATGCATTATCTTTTATTTACGATCTAAATATAACTAGCGCGCATCACCATACAAGCTCAGATATAAATACGTAAATAAACACATACACACCTAGCATGCATGCTACCACAATATGTTTTCTATCGGGAGCCTCCTATGCGGACCACCATCGAGCCAAAGACGATGGTCCTAATGGTCAATCTATTAGGTTTCAAAGAGACCTACTCTATTACACATTTTACCATGCATACATGGCCTTTAGTCTTATTGGGCTCCCACCTTGCTTGTAACGGGCCTCCATTCTAAACTAATAAAACAGTAAAGCCCTATCTATTACAATGGCTCAAAGTGGCCCAAAATTTAAGGCTCGCAGGCCCAATAAAACCAATAAGATGAAAAATAACCAATCACATCTACCCTAAGATGAAAAATAACCAATCACATCTACCCTAAGATGAAAAATAACCAATAAACAATTTCACGTAGAGCAAGAAACAAGCAAAACCCAATTTTCTTATTTCTTATTCTATTTTAAAACAGCCTTTTTTAAAAACTTAAGATTCTAGTTTTAAAACCCCTTTCTAAAACAATCTCTAACATCATTTTAAACCCCTTTAAAATGACCCTTTGATTCTCACTTTTAGTCCCAACTAATTATGATAAAATTGACTTTCCGGATTTACTAAACCCTTTTAGTGCACAAAACAGTTTCTGTTTTTCAAGTTTGAAAAATTGCAGTTCGGCCCCCTGAATTTTCAAAAATTACACTTTGACCCCTCAACTTTTGGAAATTAAAAATCAGCCCCAAAATTTCCAGAATATGCAAATTGGACCAGAAAGCAGAAAATTAACAAAATTTCCAGAAACTTTTGTTTATTGCAAAACAGACACTAAATTTACGGAAATAGTAAAAACACCCCTAACCTTTCGTAAATTGCAAAATGGTCCAGATTTTGAAATATTCCAGAATTTACAATTTGGTCCAGAATTGCAGAAAAACAAAATTTTAATTTCTGTCCAGATTTATGAAAAATCGAAATTTGCAATTTATTTTCAAAAATTACATTTTAGGCCCAAAAACCGAAAAGTGCATAAATCCGAACATTCAATTTATCATAACAAGCAAGAATCAAATATCAGAACACAACAATCGCATATAATCACATAATTTGATGCGTTCATGCCTTATTCATATGTGCATAATAAGTTAGGCTCTGATACCACTGTTGGGATTTCGTGGGTATAATTGTCAACTACAACGGTGCGGAATTTAAAATTTTATATCCACATCCCAGGGATCTTATTAGCACATGTGAATAAGGTTGAATTTATTTAAGCATACAAATACTAAAATAAATAAAGTGGTAAAATTGCAATTTTACCTCACCACAGGCAAGGTGGTGGTTTCTCCGGTCTTCTTTTCGGATCACTAGAGCACCCCAAGTGTTGTGCCTCTAGAGAAAAGTCCACACCAGATGGATCTGCAATCACTTTAATCCTCAGGCTAAGAACTAGGAGAAAAGTAGTTCAGATTCAAAAGTTGGATTAAAATCCAACTCTAGATGTAGATCGGAAGAAGGAGAGAGGAGGTGCACGACCGATCTACAACCTACGGCGGCGGCGGCTAGGTAGTAGGCGGCGGCTAGGGCAAATTGGGAGAGGGGGCGGCGGCTAGGAGAGAGTAGATTAGGGTTTTGTGTTTTTGCTAGGTTAGGGTTTTAAGTCTCCAAGACTCCCTTTTATAGTAGACTTCAAACCATATCCCTAATCTTATCTCTTAGCTTATGGGCCATCAGATAAGTTTGGCCCAATCCCTCTATTTAATTAGTCCTTTTAATTAAATAGCTCAAGTCATTTAATTATCCACTTTAATTAAATGGCCCATTTATTTAATTAGTACTTTAATTAAATAAACCAATAAATCTAATTGAAGATTTACTTTAATTAGATAAAATCTAATTAATTTTCTCTCTCCAGGAATTAACCCTTTAATCCCTTACCTTGATTTAACTCCTTTAAATCATTTTGTTCTACAACTGACTATCACAGTTCCAGCTTTTGTGTGTGACCCTCTAGGTTCACCATCAATTGGCCGCAGGCTCACATTTTTGTGATTTAATTAATGAGAAATTAATTATTTAATTAATTGCTCCGATCAATTAAACTACTTTCAATTGACCACTCCAGAATTAATCTACCATCAATTTAGGAGTACCCACACCCCATGGTCGATGTCTAGCCACAAGCCCATGAGGCCCAACTTCAGGTGAATTGACTTCAGTGAACCTTAAACCTCTTATAAGTACCATGTACATACGGTCCTTCTAACGACTAATTTCCCGATCGAGACCTAGGGTGTGTGAATTGGTCGGCACCTCTAATCATCTCGATTCTGTACTTTCTAATTCAGGATAATACTTCCAGTGTGACTGCTAAATCTGGAAACCCTTTTCCAAATCCGTCACTGACCATGGCCATGGATTTCTCAGAATGTATCATCGAAGAATGTACAGGAAATTCCCTCATTCATTACAATGAGTCGGTAGATCCTATATTGATGCTAACCATCCGCGCATACGACTATACGTACCCAACGTAGGCGCACAATGGACAAGCTATGTGCCCAGCTCCTAAATCAAATTACGCACACCCGTATACCGAATTCGCCCTAGCATCTCAAGTCTAAGGACTAAATCGTACACTGTTATAAGTCTTGAGAGACATCCCATCACCGATATGCTTTTTACGCACTTCCACAATGGGTCTCTCTGTTCGGGTCGTTCGATGCGTTCGATCCCCTATCGAACCACCTAGTCATATGCACTGACATTAACAATGTCTTGTTCATGAAACAACAACAAATTCACTTTAAATGAATCATGCATAATCGTACAAGTCTTGACGATTCATTCGATACCCCGTCTCGATATGAATCTATGACTTGGAACATTTTTCAGATCACGACCTTTGAGACTGTTTCATGATTAATCGCACCCAATACTGAAGTGAATATTCCCGTAGTCATGAGTGATCTCAGGGTTTCAACCAATCGCTTAAATGTGTTCGCGAAAGATGAAGATGGCCATTTGTTTATATTATGAATTCTCAATAAAATAAACAGTTCGTATTAATTGATAAATCAAAGATTATTTCAAGATAAAATAATGTTCCTATTACAAGCTATTTTGTTGGCTTGCAGGGCACTATCCTATCAGTTCTACTGTCCCTGCGGGAGTTGGATGTTGGCGTCAAGGCGTTCTTGGTGACCCGTTGGATGGTCGTTTTCTTGCTGTTCGTCGATTGTGTTGCTGACTCGTTCATTATTTTTTGTATTTTCTAGCAAACCATCCGACGGCGCGTGTGGTTGTGTTCTCAATGCCTACTACGAGGAGGAATACATATATTCGAGCAGAATTCAGTTAACAATGAGCCCGATAATCTATCCAGAACGGCTTAACAAACAGAAGTTCCACAGATCCTTCCCCAGGACATTGCTCCGACCCACACGGCCCTTGCCGATCTGAGGTCGAAAATGGCATCGTATGATGCTCCAGCTTATCATTATAATGAATTTATGTGATCATTCCAAGGGATTCCTACTGAAAAGTATGATCGCCGCAGAACTCTATTTTATCTTCTATAAGATTCAAATTAATAAGGAGCATGGTTTGGAAACGCATTATTATGGACAACCAAGATTATTCACCAATTTCTAGCTTATCTACTATCTTATTATCTCGTCCTGTCCTCGTTTATCTCATGTTGTAAAGGATTATCTATCTAATGAAAGTCTTATTCGCCAGAGATATTATCAATTCGTTGTATTCGAGAAGTTATTATGGCCAATCTTGAAGTCTATTAATCAAATATCGAACAAGGGTGAAAGCCGTGGCTATGCCCCTTAGATCGAAATAAATGAAATTGGTGAAAGTTGTTGCTAAGACCCTCAGGTGAAAGCTGTTGCAATGACCGATCAAAACGACTAAGGGTGAAAGCCGTTGCTATGCCCCTTAGATCGAAATAAATGAAAAGGGTGAAAGATGTTGCTAAGACCCTCAGGTGAAAGCTGTTTCTATGACCGATCAAAACGACTAAGGGTGAAAGTCGTTGCTATGCCCCTTAGATCGAAATAAATGAAAAGGGTGAAAGCTGTTGCTAAGACCCTCAGGTGAAAGTTGTTGCTCTGACTGATCAAAACGACTAAGGGTGAAAGCCGTTGCTATGCCCCTTAGATCGAAATAAATGAAAAGGGTGAAAGTTGTTACTAAGACCCTCAAGTGAAAGTTGTTGCTATGACCGATCAAAACGACTAAGGGTGAAAGCCGTTGCTATGCCTCTTAGATCGAAATAAATGAAAAGGGTGAAAGCTGTTGCTAAGACCCGTAGAGTAAACTTTCGAGAAGAGAATATCAGCAGTTGAATCGAAGGGTCTCAGAAAGATCATTCTTATATATCTTATCGATCGAAAAATTATTGGATTTATTTTCCAATTAGTTGACTTGTTATTCATCGAAGGTTCCCATTATTTATCTAATTGAGGCATTTCAAGCCGAGGAGCGATCAATATATAGTTATTGACATAAAAAGTTTCTCAGATATTTTTCTCGATCACCCGATACAGAGTTAATCCAATCAACCTAATCGATAGCTATTTCTAAAGGAAAATATTGGTCGATCTGTTGGAGTAATGACAATAGATTATGCAAATCTTTAAAGTTGCAGCCCATTCATGATCGGAATTTCTTCTTCCGAATATCAGGTTTAATAATTTCAGAATAATTGCACGAATCACTCACAATGGGAATTTATTTTTCCGAGGGTCGGGTTCGACAACTTCGAAATGGTTATATAAGTTATTTACAATCATCTCAGTTCATTTATGTTCGATCACATAGTTTATATACTATTCGACCAAGGAGAGCAAGAAAGCATTCAACAAAGTTCAAAAAAAAAAAAAGATACGCAGTAAAAGTAACAAGGAAACAAAGTTTTATTTCAATTATTCGAGCCTAATACAAATGAAGTCTCAAGTACAATAGTGAAATTCGAGCTCAAAGAGAATAGTATAATCGCTCCTACCCTACAACAAATCCTATGAACTAGACTAAGCATGCTCGATCCACAAGCGTTGGCTCCAGATGCAGAACTCAGCAAAGATTCTTCATGACGATCACTCGCCACGTGTCGCACATCTTCGAGCGTTCTGCAGATCGGGATAAAGCTGGGTCGGAGTCCACCTCCAGGGCGTTTAACCGATCTTAGATCTTCATCTGTAAATAATGATTGTTGTACACAATCATTATTCACACCCTGATCCGATCCAGAACAGCGGGATGTTACCCCGACGGAATTACTCCAAGCAATCTCGAAGGAACTATACTTCAAGAAAATCCTTGAAGAAGCCTATGCTCGAGATTTAAGGAACTCCTCCGAGGTTGACTAATAATGCCATGAAAATGTCGTTATTACCTATCTCTTTAAGCCCAAAACATCTTGTTTTGATTCGAGTTTTTGTGTGTCTTCTCGTGTTTTCGTTTCTTTTGTGCTTTTGGCCCATTTGTTCGGCTTTTGTTTGTTTTTATGTTTTTGTTCTCGCTTTGATCGTTTTCTCCGTGGTTTGTAGGTATTTACATCTTAGAGAGATTCGGAGTTGCGTATCAATGATGCGAGTCGCTTTACCCACCCCGCGAGTCAAGCTTGAGCTTCAAAGGAATTAGAACCCGGAGCAAATTGTACAAGAATGTAGATAGCTTCTCACTAGAACATGCATAAATATTTCATAGATGATCCAAATGAGCTGAATTTTTGATATGTCATAGATGAGTGAGTTAGATACACTACGGACTTTACGGATCCGGATTCGGAGTTCGGAATCAAAAGATATGCTGCTCGGAAGAAAGTGCGGCAGAGCAGAAAATCTGCAGGAAACATACTGCCTAAAGCTCGCGGCCGCGAGGTTGAACCTCGCGGCCGCGAGGAATTTGCAGAAAGTTTCTGCCCCAACCTCGCGGCCGCGAGCTTCCAGCTCACCGCAGCGAGGTGCCCACCGACTGCAGGCTCGCAGCCGCGAGCCCAGGTCTCGCGGCCGCGAGCCCAGGTCTCGCGGCCGCGAGACCTGCTCTGTTTTTCAGCGCATTTTGAAGGTGCTTTTTGTACATTGCCACATCTCCCCCACTTGTAATTTAAACCTTCCTTAGGGACTTTTTGGGCTTAGTTACTATAGTTTTTGGGGTAGCTTAGGCATACGTGGGATTGAGTTTTGCTAGGTTAAAGGGTAGAAAGGTGGAATTCATTCAACAACAATACACCATACTACACTTTACACTTTCATCTTGCCTCCTAAGAAGAAAAGCTTTGGTTGGCACTTGGGAATGAAGAACTCTCACTTGGACTCCCCATTGAAGATAAAAAGGCTTGAGGGAGAAGTTGTTGAAGACCTCAACCACTAAGCTTATTCTAACTCTTTCTTGCTTTGTTCATTTACACTTATAACTTTGTTTAATGTAATGAATATTGTGTTGATTAATATGAGTAGCTAATCTCCTTTATTCTATGTTTTTATTGATCCTATGTTTGGTTCTTGATTCTTGATTAAATGATGAGTTAATGATTGTTGCTATGCTTGTATACAAGTGTTTGTTAAACTAGTTTGAGCTTATGTCAACTTGTGGTTTGATCAACCATAGGATGAAATGGATTGATCTTTAATTGCTAGACATAGTTGATTAAAGATTAGATTATGAAACTAGGTTGTGAATTGATTTTAGGATAGAAATATACCTAGGTCATTTCATGTTCTTATAAGGTTTGAGAATTAAAGCATCACTTAGGCTTAATCCTTTTAGACATAAATTGGATTAGTCTACTTTGGTAGGTTCGTACGATATCGAAAGATACGTATGAATATTTTATGAAATCTTGAACAACAAACATAAGTGTGGTTGTCAATTGTTGAGTCGTTTATCTTGAATTGAACTAGGTGACGTAAAATCGTAGAAGCCTTTACATATATTAAGTCGAGTGTTAGTTTCCTTAATCATCTCATTTATTTGTAGTATCAAAACCACCACCACTTCACCATACTCAACTTACAAATCTAGGTCGAAGTAACAAGACGTTAGTTGGTAATTAATTGAACAATTCCTCGTGGGTTCGACACTCCTTATCACTTTATTACTTGTAACGACCGTATACTTGCGCGATTACGTACTCGTATTTGGAGCGTAACATTGACCCACTGCTCGATCGGAGGTAGCGCCAGAAGACCGGAATTCTAACCCGTCTCAGATGAATTGAATCCAAGAGAGTAGGTTGCCTGCCGGTATTCTAGGCGCAATTTCTTTTGTCTGTCGATATTCTAAGCGAAAGAGGCTGCACCAAAGGAATTAAGATCGAAAAACAGGGTCCTACTCCTAATTTCAAACTCTTTTATTTCATAAGGGTTACGGATCATTTTGCAAAAATTGAAAACTCGAGCTGTGAGGATCGGACGAGGCAGTAAGTGATGAGTGAAGAATGTGACGGAAAAAATCGGAACTATTTATAACAGCTAAGGGTTAGATCCAACGGTCCAGATAACAAATCACGGACGGTTATGATCTAAACAATAAATGTACTGACTGTTACATTTCCCGAGAAATAGGATCCTGTTTGGTTGGGAGGAGAAATAATCTTGTGGACACATAAAGGGTGGCTTGTCCAAAAGAATCGTTCAAGAAGTCCTTATCTGTTAACCAATTTAAAGAGCAACACCGAAATAAAAAATGATTGTCTACAAATCCGATCTTTCGCACATGCTATTCAAAATACAAAACCGGGTTGGAAAACTTAATGCTTTACTATGATCGAGAAGCCGCGTTCGAACACCAGGTTGTCAAAATTAAGGTCGGCCTATTCGGCACCAGTCCATCACTTACAGAGAGATGGACATTATAAATATTTCAAAGGTATATATTTGTTTGAAAACCGGTTATCGGAACAAAGTATCCGCCCTCGAATCGTCATATTCTATCCAGGATAAAAACCCGAATGGTTAATATAAGTATTATTATCGACGATATATCTTCGATAAGCTTCTCGAATTAAAGAATTCGGTCAAACTTCAGATATTTAGATTATGATGAGGATCGGTTAAAACCTCGTATTTAAAAAAATTCTCCAAAGGAAGATTATTTGATTACTTATTGGATTACTCGCTATTTTCCCACCCAAAAAGGGATGTTTGATGATTCTGAGTATCAATTTAAAGTATCCGAGTTCGATCTAGCTATCAAAGATAAGAGTACATCTGACTTTATAAAATTATTTTCAAGAAAGAGAGTATGTACAATGGTGATCCTATTACAAAGATCTGAAAATTCGAAAGAGCAAGAAGATTACATTTCATGTACGATACAAGCCAATATGTTACTTTCCGGTCCTTTTTCATTCTACAATCCAATGAAATTTTCAGTTTCATCTCCTATCAATCGACCGAGCTAATTCAACTCCGAGCATGGAATCTCCTTTGGACCTGCAGGCTTTTAACTTTATTTGCGGTCCTCCGAAGACGTAGGGGCGAACGCACAGTTTATCGTATAGCTTTATTTTCCGGCGCATCCCCCCAGTACGTCTTCCTAAATGCATTGTGGCAACAGGCCCCCGAGCGGAGACCCATGCCAAGGAAATGATGAAGCTACCGATCATCCTTGAAGAAGTTGATGCTCGTATTCCACCAGCACTGTTGCGGATCGAGCGGTCTTCCGGACCCCGGGGTAGTCAGTTGTAACAAAATACATTCCTTAATTGACTGACCCCGGGCGATGATCGGTAACTTACGGATTTTCTAGATTTGGCTTATTGGCCTTCCAGATGGAGAATATATTTTCCTGATGATATTCTAAGCGAGCTCAAAGCAGTTTTATTCCTCTTAAAGATTGTTCGAAGTCTGAACTCAAAAAGTCGAGTTAATTGAATAATGATCTTGATCATCATGATCGGACAAATAAAAGAGACGGTAGGATGAGAGAGATAGTCTCGAAGATATGACACCGTCTTTTATAGTAAGGGTTGAGATGGATCCGACGGCGAATAATTTGTTAGATGAACGGACAAGATTTAACAACCATTGGGATTCCCAATGAATAAGGAACTGTTTGGCTACGACAGGGAGTTCATTCAAACTTACCAACTTCCGGAACACATACGCAACCATTAAACAGAGAACATTAGATCAAACAAAGCAAGGATATCATGAAGTATTATTTACAGAAACTTCTGAATAAGTAAAATAATACAGAACTACTTATCGATCCTATTACAAGCCACAAGGAAAAAGTTTCGATCCTATTACAATCTACAAGAAGAAAACGTGGATCCTATTACAAACCAGGCGCAATCCATCTCAATTACATCTCGAGATTCCAGTAAAATATCCAGCTGGTCCTACCTCCCGGGCCAAGAGATCGAATAGGCTCTTCTTTAGGCTTGACTAGTGGGAGCTACTGGCCTATTTGATCGACAAGGGGGAAATTCGCGGTATAAGTCTAAATGAACGACAGTGCCCTTACTCAAGATATTTACAAGGATAGTGAATATTGGGTGTTGGTTGATAATAGGAAGGGAAAATTGAAGAGCTGATTCGATGCCTATGATCGAATAACTCAATTTGAACGCCACTCCATTCGTTAAGTCCGCATTCTTCCACACCCTTGATAGGCATTGTGGCAATAGGTCCCTCATTAGGAGAACCGTGCCAGAGGGATAATGACCTATCCCTTATCACCCTTGAAGACTTCTCGCTCGGACCCCTCCAACTTTTCGCAGGGCCGACGGGGTTATTAGGGCCGTGGATGGTCAGCAATGCACCGTGTTGGCCTTCAAGGGCGAAAATTTCTTCGTCTACAAATATCCTAATCGATGTTAAAATACTCAATACTTTATGTGTAACACCCCTAATAAAGCAATCAATTGAAGTGTTATTAATAAAGATTTATTATTAATTAGTCTATACAATTTTCATAAGTAAATAGGTGAAAACAAAGTTTCACCAAACAAGACTTAAGGTAAGAAAAATCTAGACAATAAAACTTTTACCCCAACCCCTTAACATTATTACAATAAAGCCATTCTTCCTTCCTATTTAAGATAAGTATAGAGTCATTAAACTGATCACACTTTCCTCCAAATGAACAAAGAAAACGTCCATAAGAGCTTAAGAACACTAGGAAGAAATAGAAGCAAGTCAAGGTAAGAATTCTTCTCCAAACTTATATACCTGAAGTTCTTCTCTTTAAATACCTAATATCTAATGAAAACTTTTGATTCCAGTTAATATTTGAATCAATTTAAAGTTGGAAAGAAGTAGGTTCAAGTCTTGTATCAATCCATCACTTACAAAGGAAGTTATCAAGGTAAACTTACAATCTACACAATTCTGCGCAGTGTTATTGTTTGGCCTATAAGTTGAGTTCGGTTTGGAATTTTTAGAATCTGTTTGTTGGGTTGGAAAGAAGACAAAATTTGGTGTGTTCAAGTAGTATTTTGGTCGGCCATGTCCGGTTCATATGCCGGTGGTGGCTCGATTTCAGAACAGCTGAAACAGGGGAGTTAAATTCACTAGGACTGTTTTGGGGTTTTAAGTGTTTATGTTTATTTTTGACTCATCTTATGACATAACTTTACTTTTCATAACCTTATAATATCTTCTGTTAATTTATGTCTTCTATAAAATGGCTAACCTTTGTATTTACCTTCTATTAACTAGTTGAAAAGAAAAATTGTTAATCAACCTATCATTGATTCCTTTTGAATTTCTGCTGGAAATTTTGACATTAATATACTATTGATTCTGGACATTTAAAATTATATCCTTCAATCTAATGAAACTATTTTGAGTTAGGAAACCATAGGATTTTGTTTCAGGTCATTCCATTACATATATAAAAAGTTATTCAAACAATAAGCTTGGCTGCCAACACAAAAATTAAAAGCCGACTAAATGAAATGGTTTGTTTGTTCATTTATTTACACTATCTGAAACTCCTAGGATTATAGTTTCATTATTCTTAGTTTACTTCAAGTTTAGTGATGATTATAATATACTACATATTTTAATAAGTGCTTACTTAAATTAGGTCGGGAGAATACGATCGAACCAAGTTAACAAGATAGAATTGAACTTCGGGTGAGGCTTCTCGTTCTTTCTTCAGCCCTCTTGGCACAACGCCCTGAGAACAAGAACAACTTTGATATTCTAAATTTCATATTATTCCAAAGCACAAACTCATTATATTATATATATGTTCTACTTTCTGACTTGATTAAGCCCGTTCTCGATATAACATGTTCTTGTTGATTCTGATTGTGCTTCACACCGATTTCGACATTTCAATGACATCCCTCAATTCTTTCATTCGATCTAGTAGGTAATATTATCCCGAGTTATGGATTATGTCTATCTTTTGTTATGTTACTATCACCCTTGGGGACGCCCTTGGGAAGTTGGGCCCTGGGACTAACAAAGTTGACGGCTGGACGACATCGGGTCGTCGGTTTATGATCTCTTTGATTAGTACCCCTCTGTGGTTTAGTTACGGGTAAGTGATCCGAACTGAACTGACATGCACCCGGGCATGTCCACTGTTTTTGTTTGGTGAGGTCGCTCCTCGTAGGGAGGTATAAGGTGGATAAGATTTGTACTTGATTATTTTTTTGTTTACCAAATAAGAACATGAAATTCTGAATTTCGTTCTCCTTACTTCTTGATCTTATAAATAATGCTTCATATACTCTCTAATTTTTCTATTCCTTTCTAGTTCACTATCCATATTCTTGTTAATACGTATATAACTTTGTTTTGGCATCACAATTTCTCACTAAGTCGAACAAGACTTACACCTCTTTCTATTGTTGTTCTTTTCTCAGATTGACTTTGGAAACTAAGAATCAAGATATGAAGAATGCGAGATAATTGTTGAGTTTCATAAGTCATATATGTAAACGCTTTATTATCATATGTTAGTTTTCAACATATTAAGTGCTAGGTTTGGATTCTCTTTTGGATTGTAATACGTAAAGTAGGAGAAAGTGACTAATATGCGTTACTTTAAATATGAGTCACTCTTTGTTTTGAAACTTTGTAAATATAGAACTTCCGCTGTATAGATTATAATTATAGTGCTTATCTTATAACATGGAATGTTCTGTTAGAATTGACACACGACCAATTCAATTAAATCGACATTTACAAGAGTTAAGTCAATTGAGTTAGTCGGGCGTCACAGAGTGGTATCAGAGCGATAAGCTATAAGTCAGGGATATGATTCTTGGAAAATAAGGTTTGTTAAACGTAGATATTAGATGCTGATTGATTATTTGGAATTTGACATTTATGTGTTAAACTTTACGTTTTCGAAAGTCAGTACCAAGTATATTCTTTATTATGACCTCATGTTGATTATATTCTGATATATTAAGGACTTGATTCCTATGACCACAGGATGGCTGATCGAAATTATAGTAATGGCTTACCTTTAACCAATGGACATTACGGACCACCACGTACTGTACATCTCCGTAGAAGTGCTCCTGTTCTGACTTTCACTCCCCAGGGTACCCAATTGATTGGGCATTACCCCGATCATGTTGTACGCAGCATGGAAAATGATAGAGATAGAGTAATGAACGAAAAGGAAGAAATTCTAGCTGCATATGTGAGACAAGGCTCCCAGTTAGTAGATTTACAAAACGAACGAACACTACTTCAAGACCAAGTACAAGCAATGCGAGAAAAACTTCTCGAATTTCAGCGTGAATTAATGGGAATTTCAGCAGCTTGGGAAGCCCAAACACATGCTCGCACTCAAGAAAGAAACCATACATTATTCGACCTTCAAAGGTACGTAGATACGATACTAGGAATTTTGCGCAACGAAGTGGAGCACACTATGTTTCTGGCCGAAGGATATGATAATTTGGGAAATCTGATTGAGTTACTGAGAAGAAGAAATTCCGACTATTATGACTTGATCGATACTGCTCGCCTTAGAGCTCAAACGATAACTTACGGAGCATTGTTTGGCCAAAATGATGAAGCAAGTTTTCCAAGGATACAAGTGGCAGCAGGAGAAGGACCTTCTACAAACACCCGTCAGCCAAATCCTACATTTGATCCATCAACGGAATATATACAGCAAGGTATTTTGCTTGGAGAAGGGGTTGAAGTAGGAGAAGTCGGACAAATTGTACCACCCGTGGCTAATTTTGAAAATGAGGAAGAACCAGAGGAAGATCCAGCCTGGATGTATGAACTAACTGATATAGATCAAGAAGAAGGGGTTGATTTGAGGAATGCAGAAGAAGGGGCTGATTTGAGGAATGCAGATGATGGGACGGTTAGTGGAGCGGAGATACCCGCACCACCACGTACCAACCCATGATCTTAACACGACTAGCTTGTCACTAGTTTTCCCTTTTAGTGACAAGTTAGAATTTTGTTTGTCTAGTATTATCTCTAGAACTAACTATAAGTTAGGAGATAATATTTAGACACTTGGCTAGTTATTGTAAAACCTTAATGATACTCTTTAGATATATACTAATATTAATATAACTATATAGGCTAGTACTCAAGTTAACTCTTTTTGTCTTAGTCTTGGAATCTAGTGTCCTTCGAGTTAACATTAGAATATATGACTTTTGCTATGTAGTCCATGTATGTAACTATGGTACAATATTTCATAGTGATGCATTTGCATAACCATTTTGTATTTCACTATGATGTAATAACATGACATAACCATTTTGTATTTTACTATGCTATAATATTATATGTGAAATCATATGTAACAATACAATTAAGACACTAACATATCTACATTTCTTAGAATGGCACGAACAAGGAATCAAACTACGCCCACCAGTCCACGAGCTACACCACCATTAAGTACTCAAGCAAACCCGACACCAACTCCAGGCAAAAATGATCCCAATCAAGGACAAAACTTTGCTAATATAGGACCTGCCATGGCACAACAACCTTTCCATAGAGATGGGGTACCAGACCTCACACAAATGTTTTCATTTATGCATCAATATATGCAATTTTGTCAACAACAAACACCTGCGAACGGCTCCACTAATGCATTAGTTCATCCGACTATGGATCAAACACTTGAAAGGTTTCTTCGTTTCCAACCCCCAAAATTCTTTGGAGAACCTAATGATCACAAGGCAGAATTATGGCTTTCCGAAATAGAGAATATTTTTAATGTACTAGATTACACCGATGCGCAGAAAATAAGTTTCGGCACATTTCGATTAGAGGATACAGCTAGACATTGGTGGAGAACGGTGGAACAACGATGGCAACATGATAATACCCTTCGTACTTGGGAGAATTTTGTAAGAGAGTTTAATTGTAAATATATTCCTCAAGTTGTGCAAACCCGTCGTGAAAGAGAATTCCTAGACTTAACCCAAGGTACAATGACCGTGTCTCAATATGAGGATCGATTTACTAAACTTATTAGGTATGCTCCACATTACCAAAATGACGAGGTCAGAAAGGTGAGGAAATTTATTGAAGGACTAAATTTGGAATTACGATGGGCAATAATTTCTACGGACACCACTAGTTATACCCATACAGTAGAAAAAGCATTGCAAGTAGAGTCGGAGATGAAAGAGTTAATGAAGGTTGAAGAACAACTCAAACGAAATCGTCCATCAAGCTCTAGATGGGATAATGTAGGAAAATTCAATCAAGGGAATAAAATTTCAAAGACAGTTCATGGGGATCTCAAGAAGAATAATAATACGAAGACAAGATCTGCTACTAACCAAATGAGATCGATAGTGAGAGGGCCATGTAACTTTTGTGGCCACCCAAGTCACAATGAGGAAGCTTGTTGGAAAAAGAGTGGACGATGTATCGCATGTGGTAGTGACCGACATCTTATCAAAGATTGCCCAAGGGCGAAGAATAGCGGCACAACACCCCAAGCGAAGCAAGGTGGACAATCAATCGGCCAAACTGGAAGACCTAAGGTCCCAGCTCGTGTTTACGCATTGGATGCCAATGAGGAAGTACCTGACCCAACGGCCATGGTGGAAGGTAAAATCCATATACTTGGCAAAATTGGTAAAGCTTTATATGATCCTGGAGCTACACATTCTTTTATTGCTACTTCTTTTTCAACCAACATGCCCTTGGAATTTGAAAGAATGTCTTACACTTTTGAAGTAAGTACACCTATGGGTATTAGTATGACTACGGATTTGGTTTGTAAAGCATGCCCAATTATGATAGACGGTATTAATTACCCGACTGACTTAATCCAACTAAACATCCAAGGATACGATGTCATCCTAGGGATGGATTGGTTGTACCAACATCAAGCCGAACTAAATTGTTATACCAAAGAGATAAAACTTAACAAGACTATACGAAGAGAACTCGAGGCTAGCCAGAAGAAACAACAACCAATACCAATCATCTCGGCAATTGAAGCAAGGAAAATACTGCAAAATGAAGGTTATGGATTCTTGGCTTATTTGATAAATAAGCCCAAAGACATAATCCAAATAGAGGAAGTCCCGGTAGTAAATGAGTTCGTAGAAGTATTTCCTGAGGAACTAATTAATTTACCTCCAGATCGTGAAATTGAATTTGTCATTGAAACCCTACCCGGGGTAGCACCCATCTCAAAAACTCCTTACCGTATGGCTCCTGCTGAGTTAAAAGAATTGAAAACTCAGTTACAAGATCTGATTGAACGAGGGTTCATTCGACCTAGTTCCTCCCCTTGGGGAGCACCAGTCTTGTTCGTTAAAAAGAAAGATGGATCTCTTCGATTGTGCATCGATTATCGAGGACTGAATAGTGTCACTATAAAGAATAAGTACCCTTTACCACATATCGATGAACTATTTGACCTATTACAAGGATCACATGTGTACTCAAAGTTGGATCTTAGACAAGGTTACTATCAATTGAAAATTCAAGAGAAAGATGTCCCAAAAACTGCTTTTAACTCAAGATATGGCCATTTTGAATTTCTGGTTATGCCATTTGGGTTAACAAATGCACCAGCGGCTTTTATGGATATGATGCACAGAATATTCAAACCTTTTCTAGACAACTTTGTTGTAATATTCATAGATGATATCTTGGTATTCTCGAAGACGAAGGAAGAGCATGCACAACATCTCAGAATAGTACTAAAGACTTTGAAAGAGAATAAACTTTACGCCAAATTTAGTAAATGTGAATTCTGGTTGGAACGAGTAACTTTCTTAGGACATGTGATATCCAATGCTGGTATTGAAGTTGATCCTTCCAAAGTAGAAGCAATTGTCAATTGGAAACAACCAACAAATGTTACTGAAGTACGTAGCTTTTTGGGTCTAGCTGGTTATTACCGCGAATTTGTCAAGGACTTCTCTAAAATTGCGGCACCATTAACACAATTAACCCAAAAGCAATGTAAGTTTATATGGAGCGATAAATGTGAATCAAGCTTTCAAGAGCTCAAGCGGAGATTGACAACCGCCCCCATACTAGCTTTACCCAAAGGTCCGTGTGGCTTTGTTATCTATACCGACGCATCAAAAGAAGGTTTTGGATGTGTACTGATGCAGAATGAGAGGGTGATTGCATATGCTTCAAGGAAACTAAAACTACATGAGCAAAATTACCCCACTCACGACCTAGAATTGGGAGCAATCGTGTTTGCTTTGGCAAAATGGAGACATTACCTGTACGGGACAACTTTTGTAGTATACACTGACCACAAAAGTTTGAAATACTTGTTCACTCAGAAAGAATTAAACATGAGGCAGCGCAGGTGGATGGAATTCCTTGAAGACTATGATTGTTCAATTTTATATCATCCTGGAAAGGCTAATGTAGTAGCCGATGCCTTAAGTCGAAAGGCAAAGATTCAAAATGTCAAAGGGAAAGAACAAACATATGTAAAAGCTATGATATGTATGCAAGCTTGTAGACGATTGAGCAATTTAGATATGCAACCCGAATGGTGCACTCAAATTCGAAAAGCTCAACACGAAGATGAAGATATTAGAAAACAAATGGAATTCGTGGAAAAGAAATTAGATTCAAAATTTGACATGGATCGATCAGGTATACTACGATTCCAAAATCGAGTTTGGGTTCCAAAAACTATGCGAAAAGAATTGATGGAAGAAGCGCATAGAACAAGGTACACAGTTCATCCTGGAGGTACTAAAATGTACAAGGACTTAAAGAAACAATTTTGGTGGAATGGAATGAAGCGTGACATTGCTGACTATGTAAAGAAATGCATGACTTGCCAATTGGTAAAAGTTGAACATCAACATCCTGCCGGAAAACTGCAACCACTACCGATACCTGACTGGAAATGGGATCAAATTACTATGGATTTCGTAACAGGTCTACCAATTGTAAGAAATGGATGCAACAGTATCTGGGTTATTGTGGATAGGCTTACTAAGTCGGCTCACTTTCTTCCTGTAAAGACAAACTACAATGTGGAAACATTGGCTGAATTATACAAGAAAGAGATCATTAGACTACATGGGTTACCATCTAGTATAATTTCAGACAGGGATCCTAAATTTACTTCGAGGCTATGGAAACAGTTACAGGAAAATCTTGGAACTAAGCTGAAATTCAGTACAGCCGCACATCCTGAAACAGATGGACAGTCAGAGCGAGTTATTGGCTTCTTAGAAGACATGTTGAGAGCATGCGTGTTGGACTTCAAAGGTAGTTGGGACCAGCATTTACCACTTATAGAATTTGCATACAATAATAGTTATCATGCTTCCATTCAAATGGCACCATACGAAGCTTTATATGGCAGAAAATGTCGCTCCCCACTCCATTGGGATTTGGACGAGTGGAGAACAACTTCAGACGGCTCACGTAGAGCGATAAGACCAGAGATTATTCAGGAAGCCATTGATAAGGTACAAATAATCAAACAAAGAATAAAAGCTGCACAAGACCGACAAAAAAGTTATGCCGATCGCCGTAGAAGGGATCTGGAATTTGATATAGGGGACAAAGTATTTCTTAAGGTATCACCAAGGAAGGGATTCAAAAGAATAGGGAAAGGTGGAAAGTTAAATCCACGTTATGTAGGACCTTTTAAAATCATTGAGCGAATAGGTAAATTGGCCTACAAATTAGATTTACCCCCAAATCTTACGGGAATTCATAACGTGTTCCACGTATCACAACTGAGAAAATACCAGCCAGACGAATCCCACATTTTAGAACCCGATTGTCTACAAATCGAAAGTGACCTATCTTACAAAGAAATACCAGTTCACATCCTTGATCAAAAGTTCCAGGAGCTTCGCAACCGCAAGATACCTTTGGTAAAAGTATTATGGAGAAATCAAAATGTAGAAGAAGCAACATGGGAACGAGAAGAAGAAATGAGGAAGCATCATCCCGAGCTCTTCACTTCAGGTTAGAATCTGGAGACCAGATTTCTTTAAGAGGGGGAGATTGTAACACCCCTAATAAAGCAATCAATTGAAGTGTTATTAATAAAGATTTATTATTAATTAGTCTATACAATTTTCATAAGTAAATAGGTGAAAACAAAGTTTCACCAAACAAGACTTAAGGTAAGAAAAATCTAGACAATAAAACTTTTACCCCAACCCCTTAACATTATTACAATAAAGCCATTCTTCCTTCCTATTTAAGATAAGTATAGAGTCATTAAACTGATCACACTTTCCTCCAAATGAACAAAGAAAACGTCCATAAGAGCTTAAGAACACTAGGAAGAAATAGAAGCAAGTCAAGGTAAGAATTCTTCTCCAAACTTATATACCTGAAGTTCTTCTCTTTAAATACCTAATATCTAATGAAAACTTTTGATTCCAGTTAATATTTGAATCAATTTAAAGTTGGAAAGAAGTAGGTTCAAGTCTTGTATCAATCCATCACTTACAAAGGAAGTTATCAAGGTAAACTTACAATCTACACAATTCTGCGCAGTGTTATTGTTTGGCCTATAAGTTGAGTTCGGTTTGGAATTTTTAGAATCTGTTTGTTGGGTTGGAAAGAAGACAAAATTTGGTGTGTTCAAGTAGTATTTTGGTCGGCCATGTCCGGTTCATATGCCGGTGGTGGCTCGATTTCAGAACAGCTGAAACAGGGGAGTTAAATTCACTAGGACTGTTTTGGGGTTTTAAGTGTTTATGTTTATTTTTGACTCATCTTATGACATAACTTTACTTTTCATAACCTTATAATATCTTCTGTTAATTTATGTCTTCTATAAAATGGCTAACCTTTGTATTTACCTTCTATTAACTAGTTGAAAAGAAAAATTGTTAATCAACCTATCATTGATTCCTTTTGAATTTCTGCTGGAAATTTTGACATTAATATACTATTGATTCTGGACATTTAAAATTATATCCTTCAATCTAATGAAACTATTTTGAGTTAGGAAACCATAGGATTTTGTTTCAGGTCATTCCATTACATATATAAAAAGTTATTCAAACAATAAGCTTGGCTGCCAACACAAAAATTAAAAGCCGACTAAATGAAATGGTTTGTTTGTTCATTTATTTACACTATCTGAAACTCCTAGGATTATAGTTTCATTATTCTTAGTTTACTTCAAGTTTAGTGATGATTATAATATACTACATATTTTAATAAGTGCTTACTTAAATTAGGTCGGGAGAATACGATCGAACCAAGTTAACAAGATAGAATTGAACTTCGGGTGAGGCTTCTCGTTCTTTCTTCAGCCCTCTTGGCACAACGCCCTGAGAACAAGAACAACTTTGATATTCTAAATTTCATATTATTCCAAAGCACAAACTCATTATATTATATATATGTTCTACTTTCTGACTTGATTAAGCCCGTTCTCGATATAACATGTTCTTGTTGATTCTGATTGTGCTTCACACCGATTTCGACATTTCAATGACATCCCTCAATTCTTTCATTCGATCTAGTAGGTAATATTATCCCGAGTTATGGATTATGTCTATCTTTTGTTATGTTACTATCACCCTTGGGGACGCCCTTGGGAAGTTGGGCCCTGGGACTAACAAAGTTGACGGCTGGACGACATCGGGTCGTCGGTTTATGATCTCTTTGATTAGTACCCCTCTGTGGTTTAGTTACGGGTAAGTGATCCGAACTGAACTGACATGCACCCGGGCATGTCCACTGTTTTTGTTTGGTGAGGTCGCTCCTCGTAGGGAGGTATAAGGTGGATAAGATTTGTACTTGATTATTTTTTTGTTTACCAAATAAGAACATGAAATTCTGAATTTCGTTCTCCTTACTTCTTGATCTTATAAATAATGCTTCATATACTCTCTAATTTTTCTATTCCTTTCTAGTTCACTATCCATATTCTTGTTAATACGTATATAACTTTGTTTTGGCATCACAATTTCTCACTAAGTCGAACAAGACTTACACCTCTTTCTATTGTTGTTCTTTTCTCAGATTGACTTTGGAAACTAAGAATCAAGAGATGAAGAATGCGAGATAATTGTTGAGTTTCATAAGTCATATATGTAAACGCTTTATTATCATATGTTAGTTTTCAACATATTAAGTGCTAGGTTTGGATTCTCTTTTGGATTGTAATACGTAAAGTAGGAGAAAGTGACTAATATGCGTTACTTTAAATATGAGTCACTCTTTGTTTTGAAACTTTGTAAATATAGAACTTCCGCTGTATAGATTATAATTATAGTGCTTATCTTATAACATGGAATGTTCTGTTAGAATTGACACACGACCAATTCAATTAAATCGACATTTACAAGAGTTAAGTCAATTGAGTTAGTCGGGCGTCACATTATGACTTGCGAAATACGTTCTAGCTCGAATCTTGAAGTATTGGGATGCAAAAGGGTATTCCTTGATCAACATCGTCGAAGAAAACTCTACTAAAAGGAGGAATATCCGTTTATGAAGATAGGAGAAGGCCCATTTATAGAAGCAGTTTAATGTGATCCGACGGAGGAGATGTAATGAATTATGCGGTCAGGATTTAATGACCGATCAGTTTCCCGAGTAATAAGGTAGTATTTGGTGAAAAAATCATGAAAACCACCATGAAGAAAAGGAAATTACTAAATCAGCCCCTTTATACGCTCGAAAATTCGGAAATCATTTCGATCAACAAAAGTATTCGAACATCAAAACACATAGCAATACCAATAGAGATTTGGTTGCATATTGAGAGCAACTTATTAATCAAGGTATATCGCAAGTCATAGGACAGAAAAGTAAAAACACTATCGGTCAGGATTACATTACAACAGTAAATCAAATTACACCTACAGAAGTTTATGCTCGGAGAAGATCTTCTGAAGCTCAATGCTACGATCATGATACCCACGAACGTAGGCTTTTTGCTCACGAAGCTTGGAATCCTTCCTTTCCCGTTCGTAAATACCCCTGAGTCCCTCTAGCTCTGAGATCTCCTCTCCTCGATTATGGGCAGCCTTATCTTTCTCCAGAACCAGCCTATCCTCAAGGGATCTATTGGCTTCAAGCCGACGACAAAGCTCGATCTTATTCTTTGCCAACTCGAGGAATATAGCAGCTTAGTGTTCGATCCCACGTTCTGCAAGCATCTTGTCCTGACTGGCATAAGATGTAACAAATTAAAAAAAAAAAAAAAAGATAGAGGAGGGAGAGAGAGAAAGAAAAGAAAGGTTTAAGAAAATAACCTGAGCAAGAAAATTCGACCCCGACTGAAACAGGTACAAAGGACTTTTCCTTTTCAATATGACAGTCTCAAAAATAGAGATACCAGCACACAGAAGATTCGGAGCAGGTTTCCCGATCTCAACAGAAAGGGCCTCAGATGAAGAGGCGGACGCTGGAGCAAAAGGTTTATTGACCTCAGATAGTTCTAGAATAGTCGAGAAAAGAAAGGTTTAAGAAAATAACCTGAGCAAGAAAATTCGACCCCGACTGAAACAGGTACAAAGGACTTTTCCTTTTCAATATGACAGTCTCAAAAATAGAGATACCAGCACGCAGAAGATTCGGAGCAGGTTTCCCGATCTCAACAGAAAGGGCCTCAAATGAAGAGGCGGAGGTTGGAGCAAAAGGTTTTTCGACCTCAGATAGTTCTCGAATAGTCGAGAAAAGAAAGGTTTAAGAAAATAACCTGAGCAAGAAAATTCGACCCCGACTGAAACAGGTACAAAGGACTTTTCCTTTTCAATATGACAGTCTCAAAAATAGAGATACCAGCACGCAGAAGATTCGGAGCAGGTTTCCCGATCTCAACAGAAAGGTCCTCAGATGAAGAGGCGGAGGTTGGAGCAAAAGGTTTTTCGACCTCAGATAGTTCTAGCGATATGAGAGATTCTTCACGCTTAACGATATCTTCACTTGAATAGGTCAATTTAGCCTTTTTGCTAGGACCCCAACCGAAAGAGTTCAACTTGCCAGAGGTAGCGGATTTAACCAGAGCTCGTTTTTCCGCCCATCTTGCCTTTTTCAAAGACTTGGAGTTTCTATTCCCTTTGTTCGTTTCTTGATCTTTTGCTCGAAGAATTATTTGTGGCACCATCTAATAGCAACATGGGGTCGAGGGGGTTACCCAAAATTTGATCCATAAAAAATTCAAAAGAAAAATTCAGAAGTTCGAATTTTATATAATTGAGGGAGCTCCGATCCCAGTATTCGTTAGTGTGATTAAATAAAGTAGGACGACCATAGTATTTATAGCAAAGAAGGCATCCTGTTAGCACAATAATAAAATGGTCGTCGCCCGCAGGAAAGATTCGATATAAGGTAATTTGATTTAAGGAATGCAAGGATAAAAATATACGTACAATTGAGAAAGCATGGATCTATAAACTACAAAATAAGAGTCAATAAAGTCCTATTACATAATATTCATCAGTGATCGGATTCTTCAGCACTAGAATTGCAACCCTCCTGCTTTTTCGCGCTCTTCCTCAGAATCACTATCCGAACTGTCATCAGCAGTGCTACTCGAGCTATCGTCCCCATCGCTGCTACTTTGATCATCAGAACTGGAGTTATTTATCCTAGGGGAATTGATGTTTTCTCCTTCTCGATCATCGGACTCACCTTCGATATCCACATCATCATCAGAACTCTCGGCTTCGAGCATATCAGGATTAGGCATAGGAACCCCAAATTTAGCAAGGAGTGGAGCATACTCATGACCTTCTAGACCCTCAATTTTGGGAGGAAGAGAGGAAGCCTTGTAATCTTCCCCAAGAATATTTTTGTAAGGGTCCATATAAGGAAGATATTCATCGAGTGCGCCTTGAACCCTTCCGGCCACGATGAGCTGCTGAACTCCTTTATAAGAGAAGGCTTGATTAATGGGGCCGGATCGCGACCGAACCAAAGCATCAAGAAAGGGGGACTCTAAAAATTCTCTTATAGCTGGAAGCTTGCCTTCTTCTCGACCTCGAGCATATGCCTGATCGGACGATGCCTTAGCCTGCTCAAGATCCGACTTTAATTTTGCTAGCTCTTCCTCGAGGGTCCTCTTTCCTTCGAGCTCTTTCCTATCCTCCACGAGCTCCTTATCGACCTCAGAAAGCTTGGCATTGGACTCTTTCAATTGTGATGGGGGCTATTTCGCACCCCTTATGATGTTCGGATCGACTAAAGGATATAAGATTGGTTCGACCAGACGAGTCAGTTCGGGATCATCTTATCGACCCAATAGAAAACGACTCTCCTCAACAAGCAAACTACAATCCGGACTCAAGAAGGACGATTGGGCCGAGTCCTATTAGGATTATGTTTCCTTGTAAAGCTAGGTTTAATGTGATATAAATACCTAGTTTATCATTGTATTACACACGAAAAACATACTCAGTTTATGCCTGCATAACAACGTAATCTAAGATTATTCAATAGAAAAGCTTTTGCTACACTATTATATTCATTGATTGTCTCGATTACTGGTTGTTCCATCTAATTGTTCTTCCTTGAGATTGATCCATCCTGAATAAAGTAACAGAGCCCTTTTATTCATATTGATTGGAGACCCCTAATCACACCTATTTACTGATTTAATCTTACCCTTCGAATTTCGGTTAAATCAGTTGGCGCCCACCGTGGGGCTCGAACCCACGACCACAAGGTTAATTATTCGATCGACATATGGCTCGCCCAAGGAAGAGCGCTCGTAATGGGGCAATAAGTAACGCAAGTAACCTTCATGATACATCTGAAAATCCACAGGGCAATACTGATAATAACGCCCTTGAGAACAACGACGATTTGCAAGAACCTCTTCAGCACCAGCAGGAACCCCAAGGGATTCCTACCGGTACAATACCAGAGGAACGAGTAGCTCCAGCGATCCCTGTTCCCCTCTCAGACGCTCAGGAGAAATTGCGACAGATTGCCACGCTCTTTAAATCGCTCAGCCCAGAGGAACTACTCGCACTCGAGCAGGTTCCTCGAAATCCTAGGGCTACTAGGGCAAATCCAATCCATAAGACGCCGAGGCAGAATGATCAAATCTCTCAACAAGCTGATAGCCCGATAAGCGAGCAACGCTCATTACGCAGTCCGCAAGGGGGGAACTCAAAACCCTCCGATAATAATCTCCGGAAAAAATGGGTCAAAGAAGACCGCAGCCGGGATGCAGCGGATCCAAGGAACATACGATAATCCCCATCGAGGATGACGAAGGCAATGCAATCCATGACCGACCACGAACTATGCGGTTCTCGGAAAAAGAATTTGAAAAGATGGTACAGGAACGACTGGAGCAACGCTTACGATTTGTTTAGAACCCGTGGGCTAGAACCACGGAACTCCAGGAGAGCTTAGCGGCCTGCTCTCCCTTCTGCAGAGAAATAAAAGAGGCACAGTCAACTGGACAAGTTCCGGGTAGACTACCCAGATACGACGGAACCACCGATCCAGATGACTATATCTTTAGCTTCACAAATATAATGAACCTATATGCTCACTCAGCGGAATTCACTGCTAAGTTAATGGTGACCACATTAGAAGGACTAGCTTTGGACTGGTTTGCCAAGCAACCAGCCAATTCCATATTTAGTTTTCGGGAATTATGCAACAAACTGACACAGCAGTTCGCCAGTCAAAAGAGACAAAAACTGCCCATGAGCTATTTAGGAACCATTTATCAACAAGAGGGCGAATCCCTAAGGAACTGGTTGGCGAGATTTAATGTCGAATTGCTCAAAATCGATTCCCCCAATATCGATTATATAATCTCCATTCTCTTCGACCTCACGAAGAATAGGCAGTTCGGAAACGCCCTCAGCCGGAAGCAACCAAGAACGTTCGCTGACATCATGAGCTTGGCATCTAAGTATATGACCCAGGAAGAAATGAATTCCTTTAAAGATAAGAACAAAAACAAAGCTACGGCCTCAGGCTCCAAACGGCAAGATAGGATTCCTGCGCAAAGATCCATAGACTATGAACGATCTTTTAGAAAAGGCAATGTCTTCCAGCGATTAGAATACAATAAAAACGACTAGGACAGATGACCTAATATCTATCAAAGACCTAGCACCATCGAGCGGGCAATCCAGAGCAGGGTCAATCAAGTAGAACACCCAAGGCTAACCGTTCCTATAGAAGAAATCTTGGCTGTACTAGAAAGGAATAATTGGATCCCAGAAGCAAAGAGAATTGCTCAGCCCAGACCAGGTGGACGAAACTATGATTTATACTGCAAATATCACTGGGCACACGGGCACCGCACTGAAGATTGTTTTCACCTTAAAAAGAGATTGAAAAGCTGATTGGACAAGGAAAACTAAATGACTATTTGGAGCGTGATAACCGCAAGCGAGGAAGAAGTAGGAGTCCTCGGTATAACAACCAAAGAAGAAATTCCCACAGAAGATCCCCTCATGATGGTCCCCCACAAGAATTAAATAATGACCAGATTAATGGTACCATCCACACGATCTCAGGGGGACCCGCAAGCAGAGACAGTCGTAATGCTCGTCGAAGAACTGCTAGATCCATAATCAGAAGCTTAAAGTACCCGAAAGAAGTGTGGACCCTAGAAAACAAATCAACGACCAACCAGCTAATTAGTTTCAACGAGGGTGAAGTACCCAAAAATCTTGTTTGGGACACTAAAGAGGATAGCCCCCATTTCCCGATGGTGGTATCGCTAGAAATAGCGAATTACAACGTCAAAAGAATCCTAATCGATAATGGAAGCTCAGCGAATATCATCTCTAAAGAGCTCCTAGCCCAGATGAACTTGGGACAAATAACATTCCAAAAAGTAGCCACGCCATTAGTAGGATTCGGGGGATCAGAGATTGTCCACAGTGGCACAATAACTTTAAGTGTTTCACTCGGGAAGAAGCTGTATCGAACGGTGAAGCTAGTAAAAATTTTAGTAGTAGAAACTCCCTTTGCCTACAATGCGATTCTGGGGCGACCAACACTCATCCTATTGCGAGCTATAGTTTCCACGTACCATCAGAAAATAAAATTCCCAACTGACGCAGGGATCGGAGAAATAGTGAACGATCATTGCATGGCATGGGACTGCTACAACACATCACTAACCTTGGGAAAACGCCCAAAATCGATTACCCCAAGCAAAAGAAAGCTTGAAGACGATGATGATAGAGTCGGAGTCGATATCCCTAACACCGACCGAATAGATAAGAAGGGAAAGGAACCAGTGGATTTAGCTTTAAAACCACCGGAACATAAAGATGTCCTACTGGTACAAGGGGACCCAACAAAAACAACAAGAATAGGAACCGAATTAAGCGAAGAAGTGGAAGTAATGTTGATCAACTTTCTCAGAAATAATGTAGACATCTTCGCCTGGAGCGCGAACGACATTGAAGGGATTGACCCCCGGGTAATCAGTCATTCGCTAAAAATCGACCCCTTGGCAAAACCTGCTAGACAAAAGAAGAGGAATCACGGGCCAATAAAGGATAAAATAATTAAGGCGAAAGTAGAAAGGCTACTTAAGGCAAAACAAATTCGAGAAATACACTTCTCGGAATGGCTATGTAATGTTGTGTTAGTAGCGAAAGGAGACAAAAATGATAACAAATGGAGAATGTGCAACGATTTCACCGACCTTAATAAATTATGCCCGCGCGATCCATATCCTCTGCCAAGGATCGACTTATTAGTCGATTTGACCGCTGGTTTTGCAATTTTCAGCACGATGGATGCTTTCCAATGTTTCTATCAAATATACATGGATGAGCGAGACCAAGAGAAAACCGCGTTCATAACCGAGCAGGGAGTGTATTGCTTTATAGTGATGCCATTTGGCTTGAGGAACGCCGGGGCCACTTACCAAAGGTTAGTTAACCTGATGTTTAAAGAATTAACTGGAGAAATAATGGAAGTATACGTCGACGATATGATGGTCAAAAGCATGAATGAAGCAGATCATGTGAAGCACCTCGACAGATGCTTCCAAATATTGAGAAAGTATCGAATGAAGCTAAACCCTGCATCAACGAGGAATTGAGGGCAACCCAGAAAAAATTCGAGCCATAACTGAAATGAAGCCTCCAAAAACGATCTCCCAAGTACAGAGCTTGGTAGGCAAAATCGTGGCATTAAACAGATTCATATCCAAATCGGCAGACAGAAGTTTGCCATTCTTCGAAAGCCTTCGAAAAGCAAAAAACTTTTCTTGGACCGAAGAATGCGACCAGGCCTTTGTTAAAAGAATACCTAACGACATCCCCGCTATTGGCCAAACCAACTGAAGGAGAACCATTATATTTATACATATCGATCTCCGAAGCGGCCGTTAGTTCGGTATTAGTTAAAGTGGACGGGTTAGTACATAAGCATGTTTATTACTTAAGTAAATTACTGCAAGGGGCCGAGAAAAACTACTTGGAGATAGAAAAATTCGCTTTGGCCTTAGTGGTGGCAGCAAGAAAACTACGACCTTATTTTCTAACCTATAAAATTGTGGTATCAACCAACCAACCATTAAGACAGGTCTTAGCAAAGCCAAAAGCCTCTGGAAGATTGATCAAATGGGCGATCGAACTTAGTCAGTTCGATATCGAGTATAAACCAAGAATTGCCATTAAAGCCCAAGTCTTAGCCGATTTTCTATTAGAAACCTCGAGCCAGGTAATTGAACATCCTGAATCAACCAGCCTTGCCCATGATATCTTGATCGTAGAAAATCAAATCTGGTTAATGCACGTCGATGTCGCTTCATGCAGAGAAGGAGGAGGTGATGGAATCAACTTTACCGGACCTAACGAGGAGGATATAAATTATGCGATAACATTGGACTTCGTCGTAACAAACAACGAAGCAGAATATGGAGCGCTGATCGCAGGAATGGAAATGGCGATTAAGGCCAAGATAAAAGACCTTAAGGTATTAACCGATTCGGAGTTGGTACAGAGACAGATAGAAGGTCTTTATGAGGCCAAGGAATTTAGTATGGTAAAATACCTTGCTAAAGTGAAAAAATTGGCTAAAAAATTCGAAAGTTTCGGTATACAGAACATTCCGCGCGAGGAAAATAAATGGGCCGATCAACTATCCAGGTTCACGGGTTCCCAGGACGGAAAAACCGAAAGGGTGATCCACTGGTTGATCTCTAATACACCGGCAATCGATATCGATGATACGCCGGTCGCTGAAATTATGGGAATAAAAGAAGCCGAAGCAAACTGGATGACTCCAATGATAGAGTATCTCCGAGAAGGAAAATTGCCACTCGACCAAAACGAAGCTCGGAAAGTGAAATATCGGGCTCCGAAGTATACATTAATAGAAGAAAAACTTTACCGAAGATCGGTATCGGGAATTCTTCTAAAATGCATCTCTGAATCTCAAACCAATGATATCCTCCGGGAGATACATGAAGGAGATGTAGGAAATCACAGCGGAGCGAGGGCCTTGGCTTTAAAATGCCTTCGAACAGGTTATTATTGGCCTACCATCAACAATGATGCCGTACAATATGTCAAAAAATGTCATCATTGCCAAATCCATGCTAATATATGTCATCAACCAGCAGAAAATATGCACCCAATACCAGTATGTTGGCCATTCGATCAATGGGGAATGGACATCATAGGACCTTTCCCAGCAGCTAGATCCAAGAAAGCATATGTTTTGGTCGCTGTTGAATACTTCAGCAAATGGATAGAATGCATCGCCCTTGCTTGAATAACCCAATTCCAAGTGATCAATTTCTTATGGAAATTCATAGTATGTGGATTCGGAATCCCAAGGATTCTAATCTCCGATAATGAAACCCAATTTGCGGGAAAGCAGGTCTTAGAATGGTGTGCAAAACTAGGAATTCAGCAAAATTTCACCTCGGTTGGGCATCCTAGAGCAATTGGACAAATTGAAGTTGCGAACCGAGAAATAATAAAATATCTGGAGAAAAGATTAGGGGCAGCCAAAGGAAAATGGCTAGATGAACTCCCAGGGGTAATATGGGCTAATCGAACCACGGTCAGAAGCTCAACCGGGGAGACCCCATTCAGTCTAGTGTATGGCTCGGAAGCTGTTATTCCGGTCGAAACGCTAATTCCAACCCCTAGAATTGAAATGTATAACGACCAGAAAATGAGAAAACAAGAGAAAATGATGTTGATTTATCGGAAGCTTTAAGAGAAAAAGCGGCTGTACATTTACAAGTTACTAAATCAAATATGGAAAGGGCCTACAATCAAAAAGTACGCATCCGAACCTTCAAAGAAGGAGACCTGGTCTTAAAAAAGGTAGAGGTATCCAAGCACGTGGGCAAGTTACAACAGAATTGGGATGGACCATACATTATCATCGCTGTAGGAAAGAAAGGTTCATACAAGATTGCACACTTGGACGGAACAGCCCTACCAAGAACCTGGAACGCAGACAACCTTAGAAAATACTATGGTAAATAAATCATAGTAAATTATGCGGCATTATTTTTGTCTAGTAAGTTTTGATTCTTTTGTAATAAAGGCCTTGGCCTACAGTTTGATTTATAAAGATTTTAGCAATTTTAAATATCAAATCAAAGATCGCCTAAGGAAAAATATCAAAACAAGTTGAGTATAAATCGACTGATTCGGTAAACGCTCCTCGAAATTCTACAATCATCTTGATTAAGATCCGATAAGTTGATCTAAAGATATGACGAGTCGAGTATAAATTGACCCGCTCAATAAACGCTCCTCGATCTAAAATACAACGAGTCGTGTATAAATTGATCCGCTCAATAAACGCCCCTCGATCTATTTTTAAAGACTTTTGGTAATAAAACCTAAGTCTAAACAAAAGGAGTTGAGTATAAATTGATCCGCTCAATAAACGCTCCTCGATCTACATTTAACGATTAAAAGGTTTTTGGTAATAAAACCTAAGTCTAAACAAAAAGATTTGAGTATAAATTGATCCGCTCAATAAACGCTACTCAATCTATTTTTAAAGACTTTTGGTAATAAAACCTAAGTCTAAACAAAAAGAGTTGAGTATAAATTGATCCGCTCAATAAACGCTCCTCGATCTATTTATAGCAATTAAAAAGACTTTTGGTAATAAAACCTAACTAAACAAAAAGAGTTGAGTATAAATTGATCCGCTCAATAAACGCTCCTCGATCTATTTTTAAAGACTTTTGGTAATAAAACCTAAGTCTAAACAAAACGAGTTGAGTATACATTGATCCGCTCAATAAACGCTCCTCGATCCATTTTTAAAACAATCAAAAAGACTTTTGGTAATAAAACCTAAGTCTAAACAAAAAGAGTTGAGTATAAATTGATCCGCTCAATAAGCGCTCCTAGATCTACATTTAACGATTAAAAGGTTTTTCGTAATAAAACCTAAGTCTAAACAAAAAGAGTTGAGTATAAATTGATTCGCTCAATAAACGCTCCTCGATCTACATTTAACGATTAAAAGGTTTTTGGTAATAAAACCTAAGTTTAAACAAAAAGAGTTGAGTATAAATTGATCCGCTCAATAAACGCTCCTCGATCTACATTTAACGATTAAAAGGTTTTTGGTAATAAAACCTAAGTCTAAACAAAAAGAGTTGAGTATAAATTGATCCACTCAATAAACGCTCCTCGATCTACATTTAACGATTGAAAGGTTTTTGGTAATAAAACCTAAGTCTAAACAAAAAGAGTTGAGTATAAATTGATCCGCTCATCAAACGCTCCTTGATCTACATTTAACGATTAAAAGGACTTTTGGTATGAAAACCTAATAAGTCTAAATGAAACGAGTTGAGTATATATTGATCGGCTCGATAATCGCTCCTCGATGATAATAATGAATAAAATTTAGACGAAATCAACAAACAAGAAGTACGCAAGGAATAATAATAAAGTTTTATTCATTTATGTTCAAGGGACGAGCAATAAAATACGTACAAAGAGCTCTGATCAGATTACAAAGATCTATATACGATCCACACATCGTTACAATTGTTTGGAAAAAATAATCCTATCCTATAACTCGGTGATCTTCACGACAATGTCCACGGAAACACCAATCTCCTCCCTAGTGCCTCGATGGTTGTAACTGACCACCTAAGAAGCATGCTGCTCAGGATGGTCGACTTCTTTGGTTCGATGGCCAGGCTCCGAAGATCAAATGTTCTTCCAGACGAAATGGGCATTACCAGCCAGATAACTGGCAATACTCATTCACCCACAACAGAGATACTGCTTTTACATTAAAGTTGATTTTTACTCTAGAGCAGCATCTCTTCGGGGCGGTCGTGAACATTAATGTTTACCAGCACACCCCGGTGGTCTATCAACCCGGAGGTAACATGCAAGAGCGGTGGTGCCTGGTAAATATGAACCCTCCATGTGCAAACAGGAAACCACGGACCTCAAAACCGTAAATATAAGGTTCAAGGCCTCATGGGACCCGTCAGTACGAGGTAGGGCTTCCATGGGACCCGTCAGTACGAGGCAGAAGAAATTTAAGTTATTATGATATAAATCACGATAATGAGACTTTTTGAAAATTATGGGATCAGAAGGCAAAGTAAAATTTAAGGAAACTGAGATCTCCATCCTTTTTGAGAATTACAAATGAAATATGCAAACCACCTCCCTATTTATAGGGATAGATCTGAAAGTGATCCTACGGCTGAATAGAGATTTAATCAAGGGACGGAAATGCGACCTTTTGACTTCCCATAATTAATGCGAGTAAGTTGGAACGGCACCTCTCTGCTCGACTCAACGAATGAATGATAAAAGAGAAAGAAGATCGAAGCGATTAATGCACAATAAATGCAGATCTAGAAGAGCTCCAAACAAGAAAAGTTTACACGCTCACATATGCTAATCGCTTGATAAAGAGCGAGAGATCCCCGACATTACACCAAGAACAAACGTTATATCACTCAGTTACTTAAACACTGATCGAGCAAGACTAAGCTACATTCTCAAAGACTGGATATTCTCCCAGAAGAGCAATATCAGATAAGTATGCTAATCTATGCTGATTAATTCAAGAAGTTATATTTATGCATAATAGCAAAATATGCATAACAAAATATATCTACGGATTGAAATACATGGATCTACCCGTAAAAGATCATAGCTTTAATTAAATCATTCTCCTCGTACAAAAACTTCAGCCCAAGCAACTACCAAAAAAAAAAAAAAAAAAAGAAAAAAAGAAAAAAAGAAGAAGAAACTTAAAATAACAGCCGGGTCGAACAGGTCACCGAGAAGGGTTGTTATCAACAGGCCGACTAGCAGAAACAGTCCTCCGAGGAGTCAAGTTACCTAAAAATGCCATTAACTCCTCTTGACGCTTTAGATAACCGGCATCGTAACCTTCTTCATAGGCCTGCCGTCGAGACTCCTCTGCTAGGGCAGCAGCCTAAACCAAATCACTTTTCTCCTTCTCCCAGACAGACTTCTATTCTTGCAATACTTTTAGGTCATCATTGGCAAGCTGCAGCTGGAGAGTCTGCCCTGTCGCCTTCGCCGTCTCCGACTCCAAACTACGTTGATAAGCTTCCTTACCGATCCACAGATCGTCATTTTGCACACCCAGCTGGAGTGCAAAATATTTGGCTTAGAAAAGAAAAGAATAAGGAAAACCCCTACACAACAAGACAGTCAAAATAAAAGCAGGAAAAACAATCAAAGGTGTGTCTACCTGCTCGCATAACTTCACCAGCGACTGAACAAGGCGAACATTGGAAGTACCCTCAAGCTTCCTCAACTCACCATGCAAAATAGTGCTCAGGCCTAGGTCCCAGGACAAAGCATCAGGCTCGACAGAGCCAGGCAGTTCACTAACAGAAAGAACACCGTCAGGGCGTGGAGTCGCCGACTGCATAATATCCTTAACCTTCTCAAGGATGCAACGATCATCTAACGAACGAGGGGATTCCCTCTCATTAGGACTAACCGAGGTCTCCTTACCCGAAGCAGAAATAACGGTCCGACGACCGGACCTTGACCCAATTCGACCTCCAGAAGGCCCGCCAGATTCGAAGGAAGTAGTAACAACAGTTGTATCTTTAAACAAGAAATCAGAAAAATCTTGGGAGACAGATTGTGTCATGGACGGGTCCAAAAAAGAATTTCCACCAACGGCCCCCGTGGCATCACCACTTTGGTGCCCACCGACAAGCTGGGCAGCAGAAATAGTGGAAGGAACGGAGTTATTAGGAACCCCTCCATGAAAACCGTGTTCAAAAGAAGAAACACCTGAAGAAACAGGTATATTAAAAGTCTGCTCCACGTTGGACATATCACCAAAAGCCACCCGATCAGGGGAAGGCCTACTTCCTACTTTACCAGAAGAAGAAAAGTTTGGTTGTACAAAAGATGAACTAACTATAGAAAAAGGTTCAGAAGGGATGACAGGAGTATCGATCGCCGACCTACTAACGGAGGACGAACGAGGAGGTTCCATCGAGGGCCCCTCTGTTCGAGACTTCTTCAGTCTGATATTTTTAGCGTTCTCACGGGAAGGACGCTTCGATGTGTTACCAAAAAGATTACTCATGATCGGAATTCAAAAAGTAAAATTAAAATATCGAGAAAGCTTATCGACCTGCTGAAGAAAGGTTATTCTGTTAAAGAAATGAGTAAAGCGGTAAATAGCGAGTCAAGTTTTTAACTTTTATATTTATACTCTACGAAAAGACGCGATAGACCCAAAGAAAGGGCGCGAAATACAGAAACTAGCCTTGGAATAAACACTAGAATTTGAAACAACATACGCATAATGATTACGGCAAAGTTAATGACTTGTCTGAATTATTACAGAGAACACGAAAGGACGTGACTGTCAGAATACAAAACATTTATCTTACAAAGGGATAAAAAAGTAATATTACAATTAGACTTACAGTAAACAGTTACTAAGGTTATTTCACAAGATCAATATATATCATACAACTTGGTCGCTATCCGAAATTTTCTGTTCGCTACCGACGTCTCCTTCTTCTGCTGCGTCAATATCTTCTTCTTCTTCCTCTGGCTCGATAAAATTGTTATCGACCTCGTCATTAATATCTGAAAGAGGAATCGGCAATGGTTTTCAAACTCTTTAACGAGATGAGGCAAAGGAAAATTTTGATAAACGACGTCCGAAAGCTTGGAAGGAGAATATACTTCGCCATAACGGTTCAGCCGAATGTGCGCCGCTTTAAAATATTCCTTTCGACGATCATCTATCATTTCAAAAGCGACCAACTGATGAATCGCTTTCTTGAACGTACTTTCTAAGAGCGGACCGACCATCTGATATACCAACGCTATATGAACAGGAGAGCTGAGGAATTCACGAATTACTTTTTCATCAGGATTCCGACCATAACGATCCCTGAGTCCGCTAAGGGGAATATCCCTCTCATACTCCTCTAAAGAAGCCTGAAGACTTGATACTTGAGATTCCAACTCGCTAATTCGAGCAATACTCTGAAGTTGGAACTCTTCTAACTTTTTAGCCAATTGATTGGCTTGTTCTTGAGCGCGGGAAGTCTCCAGAACCCTGTCTATAATCTCCTGGTCGTCAATCCCCGTACCCCGAGTCTCTACGACCGGAACGAAAGAAGTCATTGAGGGACCAACCTCCGAATCAGAAGACTTATGAAGTAAAGTTTTATATTTCTCATCCAGAAACTCACATTGTTGTTTCACAGGCATATGATGCCAAACAAGTCTTAGTCTGGAAAAAAAAAGGGGTAAAAAGAAATGAATTAGCAAACTAAAGTGATCCTCGACGAAAATTACCCTATAAACACACTTAAAAAGAGATCACCTTTTCAGCATAAAGAGAAGCTCGCTGAAATTTCTCCAAAGGATCCTTCCGAAGAAGCTTATTCATGTCACGAGTAAAAACGCCGGACAAAAGAACACGAGTGGCCTTATCCACTGCATTTTCGCTCTCATCGTGAACTAAAGAATCATTCTCAGGATAGCCAGCGGCTCTTTTTCCCTCTAAATGATCCTCGATCATTTCAACCAAAGTAGGTTTTGGATGATTATCGCCGAGTAAAGAAAGATCGTTACCAGAATGACCATAATAAGTCTTCTTTCTCTCCACCGGATTGTCATTGGGATGAGGCATCGACCAGCTGCGACATCCACGTATACCCAAAGATGTCCTAAGCTAAAGGGGAGGATAACCAGATCCTGTCCCCTGACGAATAGGGGATTCTTGAGAAGAATCTGGAGATTCCTCTCTATTCTCCTCAGAGTCATGACTCAAATTTTCTCTCTATGGTTTTGGTGGATTTAGACAACACCATTTTTCCCTTTGAAGAATGTCGGGAATTTTCTACCATATGAACTGAAGAAGAAACACGGACAAAGTCAGACCTTCTGCAGAAAAGGGATCATCACAACATTATGCTGAAATAAATGCTTACCAAGTGATTCAGATGACGAAGTGAATGGAAAAACATGAGCACTCAATCCCGCTTTGCGAAGAAAAACTTCTCCAATAAGAAGAGCACTCTGATATTTGTTGGCACGCATAGCCTGGATTTCACCGATAAACTGAGGATCGTCAGGAATAAGTTCACCGGTCGGCAGGCGACCTCCGTAAACCCATTTGGAATCATGATCCCACGAAAAGGGCGTAGTCAAGCCATCCGCCAAACGAAGATCAGATGGTGGACGAACAAAGAAAAAATGAGACTTCCAGGAAAGGTTGCTAGAAACTGGGGAGTCAAAGATTGCGCGACTAGGCTTCTGGCTAGCGAAGAAATATCCGCGATTGGAGGAACTAGAAATGTTAAAACAAAACAATTGTGTAAAATTACGAAAGGAAGGTTGGAATTCTTTCGCTATCATCAAAACAGAAAAACAGACCACGAAGGCCACAAAATTAGGGACTAATTGAGTCAAGGACACACTGGATATTTTTAAAATATCGAGAAAGAGGGCAGACAATGGAAGACGCAGACCGCTATTAAAATGGGCCGTGTAAAAGGCTCGACACCCCTCTGGCGGTGATGTAACCATATCAGAAGTAGAAGGGAGAACTATCTCGGAACCCTCCGGGAAATATTTGGCATAATTGTTCACAACCTCAGAGAAAGTATCCACAATGTAAGCACAAGCTAGATCCTCAATCGGTTCAGAAATTTGAGGAGTTGTGCCTTTGCCTTTCTTGGCTCGGGCAGCGACGTCCATATCAGAAAGAATTTGTACCTTAAAGGTATCCTCAGCAGGAACAATGAATTCTGAAACTCCAATTTGCTCGCTCGAAGGATTAGAATGTAACGCCTCCTCGGTAATGGGAGTGACATTCTCCCTAAAGGAAGAAGAAGATTTTCTTATAGAAGCCATTTTTTGGATCCTCGGAGGATATAAGTCGATAAAAGGAAAACTTTAAATGATGAACGACTGAGCAAGAAAATGACTGCGAAGTGAAAGGAAGTATAAAGTAAAAATGACAAACTTAATAGTCACCTATTTATAGGGAAAAGTGAAAAGACGTTTCGAACTCCTCACAACTAATAACGTTCCCGCCGAAACGGGAAAATATGAAGGGCCTCCCCGAAGGGACGCATAGCGGTTCATGATTGGGAAGTGAAAACGACTATCTATGATGCGTAGCACTCTTTTCCTTACTTAGGATTTTTTCCCACAGGGTTTTTTCTTAAGTAAGGTTTTTAACGAGGCACGACTCACAGAAAATAACAGTCGTAAGAAACCATCTACTTCTACGAGCTTTTACTACATATACGCTCGAAGAAGTGAGGGAGTACTGATGGGGGATATTTCACACCCCTTATGATGTTCGGATCGACTAAAGGATATAAGATTGGTTCGACCAGACGAGTCAGTTCGGGATCATCTTATCGACCCAGTAGAAAATGACTCTCCTCAACAAGCAGACTACAATCCGGACTCAAGAAAGACGATTGGGCCGAGTCCTATTATGATTATGTTTCCTTGTAAAGCTAGGTTTAATGTGATATAAATACCTAGTTTATCATTGTATTACACACGAAAAACATACTCAGTTTATGCCTGCATAACAACGTAATCTAAGATTATTCAATAGAAAAGCTTTTGCTACACTATTATATTCATTGATTGTCTCGATTACTGGTTGTTCCATCTAATTGTTCTTCCTTGAGATTGATCCATCCTGAATAAAGTAACAGAGCCCTTTTATTCATATTGATTGGAGACCCCTAATCACACCTATTTACTGATTTAATCTTACCCTTCGAATCTCGGTTAAATCAAATTGACCGGCCGTAACAGCTTCCTCTTTAAGAATGTTGTGGAGAGCATTATGAGTTTGTCGAGACTCTTCTTCTAAAACGGCAAGTCGATGAGATTGATGAGTAAATAAATCTCTAGCCTACAAAAGAACATCAGTAATAAGCGAAAACATGTACCCTCTGATGTGCGTAAGCGAAATCGCCCATGATCTGAAAACCGTCTTTCTGGAAAAGCTCGGTATTATCATCCTTAAACCTTCCGGCCATCAGAATTCGGAAGGACTTGTCCACTGTATGTTCACCATTAGGGCCAAGGTCGGAATCGATGGTCCCGTCCTCCGGAAACCCAGCGGCCCTTGGTCCGCGAAGGTGATCCTCTATAAAATCTACCAAATCCGGTTCCGAACGACCTGGTCGACATTGGATCAGGCCTGGACTCCGACCAAATGGCCTTACTCTTCTAGAGGGCTCGGGATCTTCGCTATTCATTTTCCAGGCCACTCGAGCTTCAATTATTTCTTGGGATTGGATCCCCTTTAACGTATTATAGCTATAGCCCGCCGCGGTCGAATCAGACGTATCAGTTGAGAATACAGATTGCAGTGGGCCAGAAGCTTGAGGTTGTGAAGTTCCTTCGGCAGCAATTTGAAGAAAACCTGTAGCTACGTTCGGAACTACAGAATTGTCAGTTCTGGCATTGGCTCCTCCGATCATCAAAGTAGCCCTTGATTTTTTCTGCTTGCGAGGCAGGCTTTGGGACTCTGTAGAAAATGAAGCAAAGACCGAACCGACTACAGAGGTTCGAAACTTCTCAACAATCTCAGCTGTAAAATCGAGAATGGATTTAATTTCGAGCCAAGAAAAATCAACTGAATTATAGGAAAAGAAATAGTATACCTAAGGTGGGAGGAGCAATTACAGCAGGGTCTTCCTCATCAGTCCGAGCAACTTTGTTAGCTGGATCGTCAGAAGGCGCGGTCGAAGATTCGCCAAAATTGATAGGAGGGGCAGGATAAGAACATTCATTGAGCCCTGCCATTCTCAAGACCCTCTCTTGGGTCAATAAAGCTGTTTGATAAAGATCAGGATGGAGGGTCTGCAAAAATGCATCCGGGAGCTCGTGATTCATCCGTCCTACGAGTTTCCGCCTACCATAAATCCAAGATCTCTTTCCAGGCCAGTCATAAGGGGTCGGTTCAGGAGTCTCTGCGGAAGG
Source organism: Penstemon eatonii (assembly GCA_038501285.1). Lineage (NCBI taxonomy): Eukaryota > Viridiplantae > Streptophyta > Magnoliopsida > Lamiales > Plantaginaceae > Penstemon > Penstemon eatonii. The sequence goes on along the minus strand of CM076710.1, from coordinate 31,119,274 downwards.
TGGAGTATCAGGGCCTCGGACTAAAAATAACTCCTTTTCCAACCTTTCAGGTTACTCGAGATATTGCTCGACAATATCGATCGATTTGACCTCTGCGAGAAATATACGTACCCAGCATTCGAAGATGTTGAGGAACTCACTTGGAAAACCCGCCAGAAGTTTTGGAAAGCTTCTTTCTTCCCTTTGGCCTTCATTAGCGCGCTGAAGGCGATGATATACCTGATCGAATTTGGAAGAATTTGGGATGGAGAGAGGTGAAAAACCTCTAAAACGCTACAAATTAAAGGAATAAAGGGGATGCGTAGGCCGCAAAAGAATTGCCTAGTATAAAAAGCTTGGCACCCCGTAGGAGGATCGGTGACACGCTCATCAGGAGTTGGAACGACGATCGAAAATCCGTCACCTAAGTACTTACCGAAATTGGTCTTCAAGTATTCTCGATGTTCTTCAGTATAACGGCAAACGGTTTGATCGGCCCTTTCCTCGGTTTTATTTAGCCGTACACTGGTTGAAGGTTCCGTCCACTCAAAAATCGTAACGACAACACTTCTACCTATTCTGTACTTGGCTTGCTCATTCTTTCCTAAGGGAAGGTCATCGTCCTCCGCGGCCTCTTCGTCGGTGGCCTCGCTCGAAGTATCACTTTCACTGCTCTCCGAACCCGAGTTTGACTCCTCTCCCATCTTGTTAGAACTAGAACTAGGGCTCGGGACCCTTGAAATCTCAGCTTCGGAAAATTGAGTATCCACAATCCGCATCTCATAGGAACCACCGTCTTGTTCTTCCACTACCTTGGTTCTGCCTTCGGGATCTGTTGAACTAGACATTATATGCTCAGGACGATCGGACAAGTATTAGGGTTTTCTAATTGATCTATACGCTCCGATCTTGGGTTCTTTGAGAGTCTTGTGCAAATGAATCTCCGACGATTAGCTTATATATACAAGGTCAAAACGGTAAATTGCAAACCGATCCTTGAATAGTCGCGATGATTGAACTCCCACAGGATATTTTCAAACCTACTTTCTCTTTAATTGCATGTTAGACCCCTATACTCTATGGATTTATGGGTAGCGGTCCAACACATGAAGAAAAACAACATTTAGGCTTCAGTGTTCGTGTACTACTATACGTTCGGAGAAGTTTGGTCGGAAAAATTGAGGCGGTTTTAACAAGGAGTCTATCACGGCGTCACGAATTATGTAGCGATGAGATGCTTTTAAAAGCTTAACAACCATTATCAACGAGAAATTTATATATCACAACAGTCATTATGGTGTTTCCATGATATACACTCTTTTTCCCTGGTTCGGTTTATCCCAATGGGTTTTTCCGAATTAGGTTTTTAACGAGGTTTATCCGAGACACCATAATTAAACTCGCTCACCCCAGCGTATCGTATACTTCTCCGAGCTTAAGCTCCACTTTGCGCCCGAGAAGTGGGGGAGTATTGATGATGGGTATTTTGGGAGTCCACCTCTGGGAACCCAAGTAAGGTCGAGTTTTGGCGATCTCCGACCATTTAGAAGCGATATCGAGCTCGGACCAGTGATGTTCCAATTGAACCTTTTATAAATGGCGATCTCCATACTATTTGACCTCACCAAAAATAGACAATTTGGGAATGCCCTAAGTCGACAACAATCGAGGACGTTCACAAATATTATGACCTTAGCCTCGAAATATATGACTCAAGAAGAGATGAACTCCTTTAAAGACAAAAATAGGAGCAAAGCTTCAAACTCTGGCCTAAAGCGACAGGATAAAGCTCCCATTTCAAAGCCAATAGATTATGATCGATCTTTTAGAAAAGGAAATGTTTTCAAGAGGTTGGATTATAATTGCAACGATCGGGATAGAAGAACTAATGTCTATGCAAGACCCATATCGGCTGAACTACCTCAAAGGAATCGAGTAGATCACGTGGAGTACACCAAATTGAATGTCCCTACGGAAGAGATCCTAGTGCTACTCGAGAGAAACAATTAGATTCCCCCAGCGAAAAGAATTACACAGGCTAAGCCAGGAGCTCGAAATTTCAACCTATATTGTCGGTACCATCGGGCTCATGGACATCGCACATAAATTGGGAGGCTGATTGAAGAAGGAAAGTTGGACGATTACGACGAACGAAATGGGAGGAAAAGAAATAGAACCAGGAGCACTCGAAACCATAATCGAAGAAGAATCCCGTCGAGGAGAACCCCTAACAATGGTCCGCCTCAAGATATGAATAATGACCAGGTGAACGGAACCATAAATACAATCTCCGATGGGCCAGCAGGGGGAGATAGTCGTAACGCCTGCCGAAGAACCACCAGATCGATAGAAGGAAGTTCTGGAATTCTGAGGGAGGTATGGACACTCGAAAGGAAATTAAAAAAAAATAGCCCATCAGTTTTAATGAGAGCGAGGTGCCACGGAACATCGTTTGGGATATGTCTGAAACCGGTTTGATTCCTCATTAATACTCCCACACTTCTTCGAGCGTAGGTGAAGCTAGGCTCGGAGAAGTAAGCTCAATCCGTCAATGAAAAGATGTGTCTTGTCAATCAGCCATGTAGTAGTCTAAATTCATAGAGTGTAGGGGCCGAAAGTGCAATTTCTCGAAAATCTTGTTTTGAAAATTACAGCTTGGGGAGCTCAACCGTCGCGGTTACTCGGGATCCGATTTGCAATTTTACTTTTTTAACCCCGTATATATATTCGTTGACCGTAGAAGATTCATTTACAAAAGATTCCCACATCCTTGATCGGAGCACTGTGTTCGAGGGTTGTAGAATAGTCCCGAAATTTGAACCATCACGAAATACAAATAACCTTCTATTTAAAGTATGTCTACTTCACGAGATCGAAAGGGAAAAGCTAAGGTTGGAGAAGGATCAGATAGTGATCCCTTCGCGCTCGTAGATCAATATAAGGCCTCCGAGAATGTGTTGGGATATAGCTCGATTTGTCAAACAACAAAGTGCGGAATTTAAAATTTTTCGAGGTATCCAATGGTCCCATAAAAGATGTCTCCATATTATGTATACAAAAACTTAAACAAAAACGCACACAATGAATTAACAAAGGGGGTTTTTGCGATATACCTCACCACAGGCAAGGTGGTGGAAACCTCCGGTCTTCGATTCTGATTCTGATCCGGTTCACAGGAGTGATCCAATTGTCTCACCTCCAGGGATAGTCCACACCAATTGGATTCTGGCAACACCTCAAGATCTTAGGCTCAGAACTCGATGCAGGAGATTTGTTATTGAAGGATTGTATGAGATCTCTTGACAAATCAAGATCTAATACAATGGAGGAGGAGATCTCGGCGGCGGCGGCACCAAGGAGCTCACGGCAGCACAGTGGCGGCGGCTAGTGGTGGCGGCGGCGGCTAGGGTTTGCTTGGAGAGGGGGCGGCGCTTTTAGGGCAGAGGGAGGCTAGGGTTTTTCTTTCTTAGGTGTTAGCTTTTAAGCTCATGTAGTTCCCCTTTTATAGACTCCTTCTGACCTAGGGTTTGCAAGACTCCTTATGGGCTTTAATTAATAGAAGCCCATGTCTTGCAATCCTCCATTTAATTAACTACTTTAATTAAATGCCCAGTCCAATTAAATCAATATTTCTTTTAATTAACTAGCAACTCAATTATTAATTAAGTTAGCCAATTAATTAATCTCCCACTTGAATTAAATACTTTTAATTCATTTAATTGATTTAATTACCTTTAAATCAATTAATTCCTTTCATGTCCTTTTATAACAGTCACCGTCCAATTGTATTGTGTGTGACCCTCTGGGTTCACCATCAACTGGCAGCAGGCCCACGAATCCCTCGTGATTTAATTTATGAACAATAAATTGTTCCGGTTAATTAAACAACCTTTAATTAACCACTCCTAGAATTAAATCCTCTATTAATTCAGGAGTACCCACACTTCATGGTCGATGTCTAGCCACAAGCCCATGAAGCCCAATTTCAGGTGAATTGATATTTGTGAACCTCGTCTCATATAATTACCATGTACATACGGTCCTTCTATCGACTAATATTCCCGATCAAGACTTAGGGTGTGTGAATTGATCGGCACCTCTAAATTTGTCTCTATAGCTATACTTTCTAATTCAGGATAATATACCTTTGTGACCTTCTAAATTTGGAAACCCCTTTCCAAATCCGTCACCGACTGCGGCCGCAGAATCCTTGGATATATTATCTAAGAATCGTATAGGAAATTCTCTCACCCATTACGGTGAGTCAATAGATTCCATATCGGTACTAACCACTCGCGCACATGTCCATACGCACCCAACCTAGGCATGTTATGACCAAGCTACGTGGCCTATACCTAGATCTAAGTACGCACTTTCATGCACCGAACTCGCCCTAGTACCTCAAGTCAAAGGACTAAATCGTACACTATTATATTCCTTGAGAAACATCCCATCACCGATATGCGTCATGCGCTTCCACAATGGGTTTCTCTGTTCGGGTCGTTCGATGCGTTCAATCCTCCATTGAACCACCTACTCGTATGCACTGGACTCAAATTCCTTGTTCATGAAACACTACAAATTCACTCCATGTGAATCATGCATACTTGTACAAGTCTTGGTGATTCCTACGATACCCTGTCTCGTTTGGGAATCTATGACTTGGAACAGATTTAAGATTACGACCTTTGAGACTGTTTCATGATTGCACTCAGTACTGAAGTGAATCGTCCCATAGTCAAATGTAATCTAAGGGTTTCAACCAATCGCTTAAATGTATTCGCGAAAGATGAAGTTGGCCATTGTTTATTCTTATACATATATAAATAAACATGCGTATTATTATAAAATCAAAGATCGTTTCATACAGGATAGATCTATTACAAGCTAACAGAACTGGCTTGCAGGGCACTATCCTATCAATCTCCCACTTGCCCTAAAGCCATTCACCTATGGTTCTAAGTCCCATCTTCTCTAGATGACTATCGAACGCCTTTTGTGAAAGTGGCTTAGTTAGTGGGTCAGCTACGTTGTCTTCCGATTTGACATACTCCATGTGCATGTCACCTCTACCCATGATCTCCCTGATCACGTGGTATTTCCTCTGTACGTGTTTGGATTGATGGTGTGATCTCGGCTCCTTCGCTTGAGCTATCGCCCCGTTGTTGTCACAGAAGACGACTACAGGTTCAGCAATGCTAGGAACAACATCCAGTTCTTGAATGAAGTTTTTTTTTTTTTTTTTTTTTTTTTTTTTTTTTTTTTTTTTTTATCCATACACTTTCTTTTGCTGCATCTGATGCTGCAATATATTCTGCTTCTGTGGTTGAGTCGGCAGTGGTAGACTGTTTACAGCTTTTCCAACTGACCGCTCCACCATTGATGCGGAATATGTATCCAGAGTTGGATTTGAAGTCATCCACATCAGACTGGAAACTTGCATCAGTGAATCCTTCAAGTTTCAGTTCTCCACTACCACCGTAGACCAAAAACATATCCTTAGTCCTTCGCAGGTACTTTAGGATTGCTTTTACGGCAGTCCAGTGCTCTTCGCCTGGATTTGACTGATAGCGGCTCGTTACACTTAGAGCATGTGCTATGTCTGGTCGAGTACACAACATCGCATACATTATGCTCCCTATAGCAGAGGCATAAGGTATGAGAGACATTCTCGTCTTTTCTTCGTCAGTTGTAGGGCACATAGACTTAGAAAGAGAGATACCATGTCTCATTGGAAGCAATCCTCTCTTGGATTCTTCCATCTTGAATCTTTTCAAGATTGTGTTAATGTACTGAGATTGGGAGAGTCCTATCATCTTCTTCGATCTATCCCTATAGATACGTATTCCCAATACGTAAGATGCGTCTCCCATATCTTTCACAGAGAACTGCGCGGATAACCACGCTTTAGTCTGCGCTAACATCTTGATATCGTCTCCGATTAGCAAAATGTCATCGACGTACAAAACAATGAATTGTATCGAACTCCCACTATTCTTCTTGTACACACAAGGTTCATATACATTTTTGATGAAGCCAAATGCCTTGACTGTCTCATCAAATCGTATGTTCCAGGTTCGGGATGCCTGTTTGAGGCCATATATTGACCTTTGAAGTTTACACAATTTGTGCTCACTCCCTTTGGACGCAAAACCTTCAGGTTGTTGCATAAAGATCTCCTTGTCAATGTCTCCATTGAGGAAGGCGGTCTTTACGTCCATTTGCCATATCTCATAGTCATGCCATGCGGCAATGGCAAGCAATATCCGAATGGATTTGGACATCGCTACGGGAGAGAAGGTTTCCTCATAGTCTATTCCAGGCCTTTGAGAATACCCCTTCGCCACTAAGCGTGCCTTGTGAGTTAAAACCTCTCCATTCATTCCAAGCTTACGCTTGAAGATCCATTTGCATCCTACAGGGATAGTTCCCTCAGGTGGATCGACCAAGGTCCAAACCTTGTTGGAATGCATGGAATCCATTTCGGATTGCATGGCTTCGAGCCACGCACCCGAGTCTATGTCTGACATCGCTTCTTGATAGGTCCTTGGATCATTATCACCTCTTTCGTTTTCGTGAATGAAACCAAATCGCTCTGGCTCCTTACGAATTCGATCAGACCTTCGAAGAGTAGGTGTACTAGTAGGTTCAGTAAATTCTGGTTCAGCTCCCACTGTTTGTGAGGATGGGTCCGATTCCTGGACTTCATCAAGTTCTACGATTGTCCCATTTCGGTTGGAGAGGAAATCCTCTTCCAAGAAGTGGGCGTTCCTAGATACGAACGTATTACGTTCTTTAGGATCGAAGAACAGGTATCCAATGGATTCCTTTGGATACCCCACAAATTTGCACAAACTAGATCTACTATCTAGCTTATCTCCCTTTTTGTTCTTTACATACGCAGGAGATCCCCATACTCGTAAGTACGAATACACGGGTGCCTTACCATACCATACTTGGTGCGGTGTTGTCGGCACTGACTTCGAAGGTACTATGTTTAGTATCTTCGATGCAGTTAATAGGGCCAAGCCCCAAAACGAAAAGGGAAGGTCAGCAAATCTCATCATGGAACGAACCATGTCTAACAAAGTTCGGTTCCTCCGCTCGGACACTCCATTGAGTTGGGGCGTCCTAGGGGGAGTTCGCTGGGCGAGAATTCCATTCTCTTTTAGATAATCAAGGAATTCTTGGCTTAAGTACTCTCCACCTCTATCAGAACGAAGTGCTTTAATACTATGTCCAAGTTGATTCTCAACTTCCATTCGAAACTCTTTGAATTTCTCAAAAGTTTCGGATTTGTGTTTCATGAGATACACATATCCATAACGACTAAAATCGTCGGTGAATGTTACGAAGTAAGAGAATCCTCCTCTCGCATTGACACTCAATGGTCCACAAACGTCAGTATGGATTAAATCCAATGTTTGCTTGGTTCGCTCGGGATTCCCTGTGAAGGGTGATTTGGTCATCTTTCCTTTGAGACAAGATTCGCAAGTTGGGAGTTCATCCAAGTTCTTTATTTCAAGAGCCTTAGAGGAAACCAACTTTTGAATCCTACTCTTGGAAATATGTCCAAGTCTAGCGTGCCAAAGTTGTGGAGTTTGATTATCATATTTTCTTTTTCTAGATTGAATGTGCATGACGTCGGATTTAACAGGTTCTAGGGAATGAAGACCGTCTATCAAAGTACCACAAGCATACATTAAACCACCTTTAAATATGCTAAAAACTCCATTTTCAATGGAAAAATTAAAACCATCAATGTCTAGCATTGGTATAGAAATGATGTTCTTAATTATCGTTGGTACGTACAGACAATCCCTTAAAACCAAAGTAAAATTTCCTAAAACCAATTCGACGTCCCCAATAGCCTCAGCGGCGATCCTAGCTCCGTTTCCAAAACGCAGGATTCTATCCCCGGGCTTCAGGTATCTTACTGCTCCCATCACCTGCAAATCATTGCAGATATGAGAACCTGCTGCGGTGTCTAACACCCACGATGCACAGTTAATAGAAATATTAACTTCAACCAAGAAAATACCTTTGGCTACCAATTTCATCTTTAGGTAGTCTGGGCAGTTCCTTTTCCAGTGCCCTGCTTTCTTGCAGTGGAAACATTCGTCTTCTGGGCTTTTGCGCTTCTTTTGAACCACCTTGGTGATTGCCTTCGAAGAAACACTTTTCTTCTTCTTCTTACCTCTCTTAGGCTTTGCAGCCTTCGATTGGTGTGCAATCATTACCGGCTTCTCTTTCTTGAGAGTCGATTCTGCCGTTACCAACAAATTGGTCAGTTCGTGAAGAGCGAGGGTTCTATCCTCCATGTTGAAGTTCAACACGAACTGGTCAAAAGAACGGGGCAGCGTATGGAGAAGGAGGTCAGTGCTAAGATCAGCGTGCAAGTCTACTTCCAATCGCCCTAGTTTTTCAACCAGGTTGATGAAACGCAGACAGTGATCCTTGACACTGCTTCCCTCAGCCATCTTGAGATGAAACAACTCCTTAGTGGTCGCGAACCTTTCGGTGCGAGACCTCTCTCCAAACATTTGCTGGAGGTGGAGAAGTATCTCTCTAGCAAGCGGCATGGCAGCATGCTGTTTCTGCAGTTCATTCGACATCGAGGCTAGCATGAGACATCGAACCTGAAGATCATCATCAACCCTTTTAGCATGGGCGGTTCGTTGTTCCTCACTAGCTCGTGCTGCGGGTGCAGCAGGCATGGGTGTGTCGAGCACATAGCTACGTCGCTCGGAGTCGAGGACGATTCTGAGATTTCTCAGCCAGTCAACAAAGTTTGAGCCATTCAATTTGTTTGCGTCGAGGATAACAGATAATGGATTCTTAGACATTGTACTTAATATCTACAAATGGAAAGAAGACAACATTTAGCTAACTGATCTTATGCCTAATACTTATAATTATCGAATTTGGACTTATTTTCGAAAAAGTTCTCCCACTATTTTATCGAAACAATCACCCCTTTGATTGCTCGGGAAATTTAATTCCTAGTAGGTCTTGACGTCCCAGCAGCAATTAATTGCACCCACGACTCGTGGCCATACAACCAATTCTCCAGGTAGGTATACATTTTACCAATTGTGTTACTCCACAACCTTCAAGCTTATTTTGCCTCGGCTTTCGCACTTATCTAGCACTGCTACATCATAAGTGTTACTAATCGTTAAGTCTAACCCATCAATCGTGATGAGCAACGGGCCCGATCGTGAGTTCTCCGTAACTAGTTATCGGTCGATCCTCACATCCCGACCAGTCCTCACCCTTGTCATGTTTAGTTAAAAACATGAGTCAAGGAATTTCACGTATTGTCCCTTTCTTCGACTCGGGTGCCAGACTCTGGATCACCTCTATCGATAAGTAGACAACATACGTTAGTCCCTATTGATGGAAGGCTTGGATTTATATAAATACTTCATTTTATTTTAATCCAATATGACTTAATATTTAATTCGAGAGGGGGTTTCTGGTTTTGAAAGTTATGCTAACTCTCCTCGAGATCTCACCGATTCAGTTATGCTTTATCTTTTATTACGATCTAGATTCTAGCGCGTAGCTAAATATAAATCGACAAATAAATAAAAGCCATACAAGCCTAGCATGCATACTACCACAATATGTTTTCGATCGGGAGCCTCCTATGTGGGCCATCATCGAGCCAATGATGTTGGCCCAATTGGTCAATCTAAAGGGTTCTCAAACAGGCCCTATGCTATTACACATTGTACCATGCATACATGGCCTTCTTATCTTCTTGGGCTCCCACCTTGCTTGTAAATGGGCCTCCATCCTAAACTAGGAAAGCAGTAAAGCCCTATTCTATTACAAAGGCTCAAAGTGGCCCAAAAACAATAATAGGCTCGCAGGCCCAATAAAAACCAAGCAATAAATTAAACCAATCACATCTACCCTAAGGTCAAGGCTCGTATCGATCGAAAACCACGTAAACAGTTCACGTAGAGCAAGAAACATGTAAACATCTTTTACTTTCTTCTATCTTAATTTTAAAACATCCTTTTAAAACAGACTTCCTATGATTCTTGCTTTTTAGTCACTACTAATTATGACAAAATAAATATCCGGGTAAACAAAAATTAATTTTCTGCTCAATTTCAGAATCTGTTTTTCAACTTTTGAAAATTGCATTTTCGGCCCCTCCACTTTCGAAAATTGCACTTTGACCCCAAAACTTTTAAAAAGTTACAAAAACACCCCTGGGCAGTTTCGGGCAGATTCCAGAAAATAAAATTTTGAATTTTGAAAATTTTCAATTTTTCAAATTGACCCCTCAAGTTTCGGTAATTGCAAAACAGCCCCTAAATTTTCAGAAATTGCAAAACGACCCCAAAAACCGTGCGACCAGAATTGCAAAAATAGTCCAGAATTTTCAGATTTTCAGATTTCAAAAATTTCGAATTTTCAGCCCTCAAAAACCCTGATTTGCGATTTCTACCCCAAAAGTCCTGAAGTTTTCAAAAACTATAAAAACGGCACAGATCTTGAAAAGCAGTTTTACCCATTGATAGATCTAGTCATAACAAGCAAGAATCAACTTACAGAACATAATTATCACGTGTTCTCATACATATAATTAAACATATACGGTGAACACAATTATGTTCAGGCTTTTGTATAATAATAATGGAGTTGGCTCTGATACCACTGTTGGGATATAGCTCGATTTGTCAAACAACAAAGTGCGGAATTTAAAATTTTTCGAGGTATCCAATGGTCCCATAAAAGATGTCTCCATATTATGTATACAAAAACTTAAACAAAAACGCACACAATGAATTAACAAAGGGGGTTTTTGCGATATACCTCACCACAGGCAAGGTGGTGGAAACCTCCGGTCTTCGATTCTGATTCTGATCCGGTTCACAGGAGTGATCCAATTGTCTCACCTCCAGGGATAGTCCACACCAATTGGATTCTGGCAACACCTCAAGATCTTAGGCTCAGAACTCGATGCAGGAGATTTGTTATTGAAGGATTGTATGAGATCTCTTGACAAATCAAGATCTAATACAATGGAGGAGGAGATCTCGGCGGCGGCGGCACCAAGGAGCTCACGACAGCACAGTGGCGGCGGCTAGTGGTGGCGGCGGCGGCTAGGGTTTGCTTGGAGAGGGGGCGGCGCTTTTAGGGCAGAGGGAGGCTAGGGTTTTTCTTTCTTAGGTGTTAGCTTTTAAGCTCATGTAGTTCCCCTTTTATAGACTCCTTCTGACCTAGGGTTTGCAAGACTCCTTATGGGCTTTGATTAATAGAAGCCCATGTCTTGCAATCCTCCATTTAATTAACTACTTTAATTAAATGCCCAGTCCAATTAAATCAATATTTCTTTTAATTAACTAGCAACTCAATTATTAATTAAGTTAGCCAATTAATTAATCTCCCACTTGAATTAAATACTTTTAATTCATTTAATTGATTTAATTACCTTTAAATCAATTAATTCCTTTCATGTCCTTTTATAACAGTCACCGTCCAATTGTATTGTGTGTGACCCTCTGGGTTCACCATCAACTGGCAGCAGGCCCACGAATCCCTCGTGATTTAATTTATGAACAATAAATTGTTCCGGTTAATTAAACAACCTTTAATTAACCACTCCTAGAATTAAATCCTCTATTAATTCAGGAGTACCCACACTTCATGGTCGATGTCTAGCCACAAGCCCATGAAGCCCAATTTCAGGTGAATTGATATTTGTGAACCTCGTCTCATATAATTGCCATGTACATACGGTCCTTCTATCGACTAATATTCCCGATCAAGACTTAGGGTGTGTGAATTGATCGGCACCTCTAAATTTGTCTCGATAGCTATACTTTCTAATTCAGGATAATATACCTTTGTGACCTTCTAAATTTGGAAACCCCTTTCCAAATCCGTCACCGACTGCGGCCGCAGAATCCTTGGATATATTATCTAAGAATCGTATAGGAAATTCTCTCACCCATTACGGTGAGTCAATAGATTCCATATCGGTACTAACCACTCGCGCACATGTCCATACGCACCCAACCTAGGCATGTTATGACCAAGCTACGTGGCCTATACCTAGATCTAAGTACGCACTTTCATGCACCGAATTCGCCCTAGTACCTCAAGTCAAAGGACTAAATCGTACACTATTATATTCCTTGAGAAACATCCCATCACCGATATGCGTCATGCGCTTCCACAATGGGTTTCTCTGTTCGGGTCGTTCGATGCGTTCAATCCTCCATTGAACCACCTACTCGTATGCACTGGACTCAAATTCCTTGTTCATGAAACACTACAAATTCACTCCATGTGAATCATGCATACTTGTACAAGTCTTGGTGATTCCTACGATACCCTGTCTCGTTTAGGAATCTATGACTTGGAACAGATTTAAGATTACGACCTTTGAGACTGTTTCATGATTGCACTCAGTACTGAAGTGAATCGTCCCATAGTCAAATGTAATCTAAGGGTTTCAACCAATCGCTTAAATGTATTCGCGAAAGATGAAGTTGGCCATTGTTTATTCTTATACATATATAAATAAACATGCGTATTATTATAAAATCAAAGATCGTTTCATACAGGATAGATCTATTACAAGCTAACAGAACTGGCTTGCAGGGCACTATCCTATCAGAATGAAATGGCCGAAAACTCTGGCGATGCATCGAACTCCGAGACAGAGGAGGGAGATGTTCGTCGGGGCTCGAGCGATGACGAAGCTGGCACAGGAGAGGAGATTTCCGAGGATGAAGCGATCGGGGGCGAACTCTCACCCCTTCGTGAGAACGAAGTTGCCAAATACCAGGTCGATGGTCAAGTGGTCGTCACCATTAAGATGTGGGTGGAACCCACGAGCAGTTCTAACCAACTTCGGACAAAGCATAGAGTCGATCAGACTTCTACCATTTATAACACCGCGGAGCGTAAGGCGGAGTTCGAGCTTGAGTTTGGAAAATACCTTCCTCAAGGTTTTACCATCGTTGTACCTACTTCCAAGCAACGTGTTACCAAACCTCCCAAGGGTTGCCAAGCTTTCTATAGCAGGCAATTTCTCTTTGGGTTGCGTATTCTTTTCATCCCATTGCTCAGGGATATTCTGTGAGTTTTATCACTTGCGCCTGCTTAAGTTCTTCCGAACTTAATTGCATACATCGTTGCATTCAGTGCTTTGATGCAAGCTAAGGGGAAGGAGGCGTCCTTCCAAAACTTCTGGCAGATTTTCCAGATGAGTCTTTCTACTTCTTCGAACGCTGGCTTTGTGTACTTTTCCCATAGTCGAAGAGATCAATTCTTTCGACCATGACTTCGAGCAATACCAAGGGATGGAAAAGGGTGTTCTTCTTTGTTCGGGGTCCCGACATTCCCGTTTCGGAATGTTCTTCCGAGCTGAAACCATACGAGTGGTAGGGGGAAAGGACTTGGACGTATGGCAAATAGTCCCTGAAAGGGAAACTCCCCCCTTGTTGTCTTCGAAATTTTTGAAAAGCCTTGTATCCGACCCGTATCAAACGATGTTACTGACGCAAGAGGCGGTCCTGCGGCTGGCCGGGCTCAGCAACTGTACTTATCCTGCTCCTGCCCTTACATATGGAAATACTCTTGAGGTCAAAAACCGTCCCGAAGGTCGCCAACCTGCCGAAACCGCTCCTGTGGAGGTCAAGCCATTGTTCCTGCCCTTCCGTTTGGTAACATTCTTAAGTATTTATATTGATCCTCAATTTTCTTTGTACTCTTTATATTATCCACATTTTACTTTGTCTGTGCAGCTGAGCTCGTTGAACAATTTCGAACATCTCTAGCGAGCTCTACTGTGGCGTCCTCTTCGAAAATGACCCAAGGCCAGCCACGAAAGCAGAAAAAATCAAAGGCTGGTAAAAAGGTTGGGATGGCCAATGTCAGCACTTCTACGGTGGTGGTTCCTACTTTGCCCCGAATAATCCCAGGGTCGACGTCAAAAGCTCGTCGTCGATGGAAAATATTGGTCGTTTGTGGAAAATATTTTCGATCAACACCGCCGACCCTAACGCAGTCGGATATAGCCATTACTCCTTTAAGCATATCCAATCCCAACAGTTGATCGAGGAGTGTATGGCTCAAAAGAGATATAGCGACGTTCCTGAGTCGTCGAGAAGAGTAAGGCCTTTTGGTCGAAATCCTGGCCCTGTTGAATGTCGACCTGGAAGGACTGAGCCGGATTTAGCGGATTATATTGAAGATCACCTTCGAGGTCCAAGGGCTGTCGAGTATCCCGAGGATGGGAGCATTCAATCAGATTTAGGCCCCGAAGGAAAACACTCGGTAGACAAATCGATCCGGATACTCATGTTTGGACGATTCAAAGATGATAACACTAAGTTGTTCTTCAAGGATGGTTTTCAAACCTTGGGAGATTTTGCTCGATCTTACCAAGAGGTACTAATTAGCTTCTTGCTTCATATTTTCCGATCTCAATATACGTAAAATCTTAATAAAGTAACTCTGTCATTTTGCAGGTTGGAGATGAATTTGTCCATCAATCTCACCGACTTGCCATATTAGAGGAAGAGTCCAACCAAGCTCACCGGGCTTTGAAGAGCATTCTGAGGGAAGACGCGGTAACGGCGACTCGATTGACTGAGGCCCTAACCAAGGTGTCTGAACTGGAATAAGAGCTTGCCACCACCGGAAAAGAGCTTGAAGATGCCAAGAGTGGAAAGTTCACCACGACGGTCGAAGAAGATCTTCTAGGGGCTGTCGGTGAGAAGAGTGCTCTCAACCTTGAGGTCAAGAACCTAAAAGCTGAGCTAGCGCATATGAAGGCAGATTCCGAGCGTTCTTACGCTCAAGGTCGTGATGAGGCCAAGCTTCCAGCTATAAAAGAGTTTTTAAAGTCTCCGTTCCTCGACGCTCTTGTTCGACAGCGATCAGGTCCGGTCAATCAATCCCTTTTCTACAAAAGTGTTCAGCTGTTGGTGTTAGCTGGGCCAATTCCGGGCTAACTTTCAGATTACATTCCTTTCATGGATCCTTGCAAAAACATCTTTGGTAAAGATTATAAGCCTTATTCTCTTCCGGCGGACCTTGGAGACTTACGAAATCATGAGTTTATTTCTCTTCTGGATGAGTTTGGAGTTCCTATGCCCAACCCGGACATGCTCGAAGCTTCTACTTTTGCGGAGTCGGAGAATGAGGCCGAAGTGGAAGAAGAGGTAGATATTGAGAATGATTCCGACGATCATGAAGAACATCCTTCCTCTCCTGCCAAAGTTGACGATAATGTTGGTGAAGATAGCAGCGAAGATAGTCATACCTCGAGCAGTGATGAAGATGACTCCGATGATAGTGACTCCGATAACGAGGATGAAGAAGAAGAAGAAGAAGAAGAAGTAGAATAACTCTTGAAATTTTCCTAAGTTTTTGTAATGGACTTATTTGAACATAACTTCCTTTTTCGTATTTATTTAGCAGTTTGATAATATTGTAAGTATCACATGGTTTTTCTGTTTATGATCGAAACTATTTATCGACGACTTCTTTGTATATGTGTGCTCAAATTTTCTCGGGAGTTGTAACTATTCAATTCCAAACAAAAAGACGTGTTACCCCTGCTATAAATATAAGGGCCATTTCAAACCATTCTTCAATCAAACTAATTCATAGCGATCGGAGCTCATAGTTTAGCCAACAAAATTCGAATCGAACTTATTCCTTAAATTTGAAGCCAGGGATAAAATACTAGGTTCTTCGATCGATCCTTTATTGCTCCTGGGCGGTGCCAAGAATAAGGGTCCCTCTAAGGACTCCAAATCGAACAAGGAGAAGAAAATTTCGAAGAGCTCTCCTAAATCCCCCAAAATTTCTAAAGGTAGAGACAACAAAAGGAAGAAGCATACCTCTTCTAAATCAAACAGAACTATTTCCAATAAGTTCATATCATCGAAGGAATAATCCGATCCTGAACCTGAAGGTTCTCCCGTCAAACCCTTGGACGGCTCCAAACGAGCTCAGATTAGACAGAAGGCATCTGTGTCTTCGAGCAAAAGACCTTTTCCTGAAGGGGTCACTCCAACTGAGACCCTTCAAAAACATGTGAATGAGAATAAACCGCTGAATACTGCTTCTGTGACCAATCCTGAAGGTGGAAGTCCGAGCAAAAAGGCCAAAATGAATGCTGTTAAGAAAGGTGCACCTGAGCCTAAAGCTCATTCGAGCCAAGGTGCGACAGAGTCCTCAGAGGTTGAAAACCGCTCCGATCATCCATCTTTCATCTCAGTTCCCAAGGACGCTTCTTTTGTTCTTGTAGGTCCTGTGGTCGAATCCCGTGCTGAGGGGGCGGTTGAAAATGTTGTCCCGAGCCTCCTGCAGGCTCAAATCTCAGTTTCCGATGAAGGCCCCTCTAGAGGGAAAAATCCTTTGCAACTGTTCCAGCTGGGGTCGAACTTCCTTGCCCAGGTTCGAAGAAAAATTGTTGCTATTTTTTGGTTTTCTTCCTTCCCCCCTTCTTTTTTACTTAATATATGTTAACAGTCTCCTCTGTTCGAATTTCTTGTTACCAGGCTGAGAAAGAGTTCCTCGAACTCAGACAGTTTGCCGAGCAAGAGGCCACACAATGGGCTGCCCTTATTTTGGAACAGGAGAAGAAGGAAGTCGAGCTAAAGGATGCGCTGGAGGCTGCTAAGGTGCTCGAGGAGAAAATAGTTGTTGAGAAAGAACAACCTGCCAAGGATAAGGATGAAGAAATCCATCAACAGCTGGGAAAAGAGCTCGAGGATCTTAAAAGTCTTTTCGAACAGGAGAGGAAGGACTCGGAGCGCCGCGAGAAGAAAGCTTATCAGCAAGGTTACAATGCTCGTGGCGAGGAAGTTCTGAAGATATTTTCCGATAATAAGCTTCTTTAGATTTATAGTTGTTTTCCCGGCCTGTTGTAATTTGACAAATAATTGAAGTGTTTGGTTTACCTGCCTGTAATATTTCTCGGATAATTTCCTTTATCGCTTTTTGTTGAACTTGAACTATGATCGGCCCTCGTGCCTTTTATTATATATCTTCTTTGTCGAAGATTAGGACATAGCTGTTTATCGAGCATGTTTCTTCAAAAATAGAAGTATCCAATTCCTCGACCGTAGGTAGTAATATTTGTGATATTTGAAAGTAACCTTCTTGAATGTATCGTATCCTATGTGGTATTGATCAGATTAAAACTTCTTCGATCATTAATTCTTGATCGATCAAAAGCTAAACCGTGAATTTCGAACTCGTGTAAGTTTTCAAAATAAGCAATTGCTCCACGAATGAAATGATAGTATAATTCCTTTTGCCAAACAAACCTTAATCATTGGGAAACGGAACAGTCGTTGAATCTCGTTCATCGATTTCACCGAATCACAACCGTTGGATCGAGTCCAATTGTTACTATAAAAGGGGTCTTCCCAACTCGTTCCTAAGTTTTTCTATTTTCCCAACTCGTTCATCATTTTTACTTCGACCATGACGATCGAAACCTTTCCCCTGTTGACCCAACTTTTCGAATTAAGACTTCGAACATTCTTCTATACAAATATGACCGATTTGAACTCGCTTAGAATATCGACAGACAAACGTATTCCCGATCTTGAAGGCCAATAAGCCAAATCAAGAAAATCGAGAAGCTACCGATCCTTGCCTGGGGTCGATCAGTCGAGGTCATTACCTTGGTATTGCTGACCACCCGGGATCCGGAGAACTGCCCGACCCCCAAAAGTTTGGTGGAGTACGAGCATCAAGTTCTTCAAGGATGGTTCGTAGCATTTGTCGTTCTTCTTGGCATGGGTCTCCGCTCGGGGGACCTATTGCCACAATGCATTTAGGAAGATGTGCTATGTGCGGCATCGGAGGACGAGGTCATCTAGAAAAGGATGCCTTAGATCGTCCATCTCCGGGAATTCGCAAATAAAGACAAAAGCCTGCGGGTCCAAAGGAGATTTAATGCTCAGGCATAGACTATCTCGATCGACTGACGGGAGAAGAATCCAAAAATTTCATAGGATTGTAGAATATAATAGGATCGAAACGTAGCTCTTGTAAATTTGTACTTTCTAAAGTCTTGAATCTTTGTAATAGGATTGAGATTGTAAACACTTTCTTGTTCGAAATAAAACTTATGAATTTTTTGCTTCTGGATTATGTTGGTCGATCAATAATAGTTGAATGAATTCTTAACTTGAATAATTCTATCGAACTTGCATAATTAATTGAATGATAGCACTTGGAATGATCTTCTGAGCCAGCAACCAAAATCTTTGAATGTGAATAATTAAACGATCATTAGCAATTAATCGATCATCAATGAAGGACTGAAGTCGAATGAACTTCCTAATCTGAGCATTGCCGATCGAACATAAATTGTTGACAATAATACTTGCACTAATTTCCTGAACTTGCATTATTTATCGAATATAAACGATTGAAGGATAGAAATTGAACGAAGACCTTAATACGGACATCAATTATTGAATCGAGAACAGATAATAACATTTGAACCATTTTTGATGCTTAGTACTTCAAAACTTTTCTTAGAAAGATTTGTCAAGACGTTGCAATGCAATGTACATTGTTGAAGTTATTCGATCGTAGTATCAAAACTTTCTCGGCGTTGAGTCATTTAACTCTCCTTCCTCCTTTTTTTTTATATATGTAAATTACACTAAGAGAAAAATCCGTTGTTGGATCGATCCATAATCCGATCCTTCTTTGGAAGTTCCGAGCGTGAGTTGAGAAGATTCTTCTTTTCCCAAGCAAATGGAATCCTATTTCTCGGGAAACGGAACAGTCGGCGCATTTATCGCCGATATCATAGTCGTTCACGATGTATCATCTGATCCGTCGATTTCATTTCCCTCATACTATAAATAGTTCCGAATTTTCTATCACATTTTTACTTTTACACAAATCCCTTGTATGAACATGTCCTCTCGAATTTCAACTATTTTGATTAACATGATCCATCTTGTTTCCCAAATAAAAGAGTTCGAAATTAGAACTCGCACCCTATTTTTTCGACCTTATTGCTCCCGACAACATTTCATTCGCTCAGAATATCGACAGACAAGAAACCTAGTTCTTAGAATACCGACATACAACATGCTTTCTTGGATATCACATATCTGAGACGGGTTAGAATTTCGGTCTTCTGGCGGTGCGTCCGGTCGGATTGTGGGTTGACTTCGGTGGAAGCCCTTTAAGTCTCGAACATCAGCTTCTTCAAGGTGTTTCTTGAAGAATGGTGGCTTCGAGATTGCGTGGAGTAATTCCGTTGGGGTCGCTTCCCGCAGTCCTGGATCGGATAAGGGTGTGAACAATGGTTGCTACAAAGATTGGGCATAGCAATCATTGTTCACAGATGAAGATCTTAGATCGGTTAAAAGTCCTGGAGATGGACTCCGATCCAGCTTCACTCTATTTCATGGTTCGATCGAGGGTGTGCGCCACGTGGCGAGTGATTGACATGAAAAACTTTAGTTTCGCGATATGTTCGACCTCTGTATGTACTTTTTCTTTTTAAACTCGAATTCCATCATTGTACTCGTGGAATCATTTGTAACTGTTCAGAAAATGAATGAAAAGTTGTTTCTTGCTTAATTCTTGTTGTATGTTCTTTGCCTTATTTGTTTGAATAATAATCACACCGACCTTCGAAAATAATCATCTGAACGAATAAATCGAACATAATTGAATGTAATTAACCTCGATAGTCAACTTGAATATTTGAATAGCTGTCGTTCGAGAATAAAGTTTAGAAGTGATCGGAGCATCATCTTCTTTGAAATATAATTTAACTTTGGAGCCTCGACAACCAATTAACATTGAATTGTATTGAATATTTGGTTTGTTAATAAGTCGATCGGCCAATGTTCCAACGATCATAGAATCGACTGAGAAGGGTTTGTATTGCCGAACACCGACGCCTTGTCATGTATTCGATATTACCTTACATCAGAGTATGGAGTTTAGCTTGATTGAAGACTAGTCCGAACCTTGCTTTCTTGAACGAAAAGTAGATGTCGAACTAGAATTTGTCAGCCTTGCCGGTCGCTCAGAGACCCTTAGTGTAGGCCTTATAATTTGTAATAGGTCGAATCTCGAGCTTGTAATTTCATATTCGTTCGAATTCCTCGATTGTAGTTGTTTGTAAAAGTTTATCAATAAAACTTTATTTAATTTTTTTCACGTCTTTACTTTACACCAACTGCTTTAGAGTTCAAATTACCCAATTGGACGAATATTTGAAATAGACCGAGGATGAATTAATCTCATAACATGATAACTGATCGACCAAGAATGATTAATCAAGTGTTATGCTGCCAATGGTTGATAAGATTGTAAAAGGAGACCAAAACATCACCATAACCGAGAAAAATTCTGATTTAATAATTGATGATCTGCTTGCGATTCCGATCTAAGGGCATAGCAACGACTTTCACCCTTAGTCGGTTTTCGACGGTCATAGCAACAGCTTTCACCTAAGGGCCATAGCAACAGCTTTCACCCCCGAAATTTTTATTTTTGATCTAAGGGGCATTGCAATGGCTTTCACCCTTAGTCAATTTTCGAAGGTCATAGCAACAGCCTTCACCTAAGGGCCATAGCAATAGCTTTCACCCCCGAAATTTTTATTTTTGATCTAAGGGGCATAGCAACGACTTTCACCCTTAGTCAATTTTCGACTGTCATAGCAACAACTTTCACCTAAGGGCCATAACAACAACTTTCACCCCCAAAATTTTTATTTTTGATCTAAGGGGCATAGCAAAGGCTTTCACCCTTAGTCAATTTTCGACGGTCATAGCAACAGCTTTCACCTAAGGGCCATAGCAACAGCTTTCACCCCCGAAATTTTTATTTTTGATCTAAGGGGCATAGCAACGGCTTTCAGCCTTAGTCAATTTTCGACGGTCATAGCAACATCTTCCACCTAAGGGCCACAGCAACAACTTTCACCCCCGAAATTTTTATTTTTGATCTATGGGGCATAGCAACGGCTTTCAACCTTAGTCAATTTTCGACGGTCATAGCAACAACTTTCACCTAAGGACCATAGCAACAACTTTCACCACCGAAATTTTTATTTTTGATCTAAGGGGCATAGCAAAGACATTCACCCTTAGTCAATTTTCGACGGTCATAGCAATAGCTTTCACCTAAAGGCCATAGCAACAACTTTCACCCCCGAAATTTTTATTTTTGATCTAAGGGGCATAGCAACGGCTTTCAACTTAGTCAATTTTCGACGGTCATAGCAACAGCTTTCACCTAAGGGCCATAGCAACAGCTTTCACCCCCGAAATTTTATTTTTGATATTAGGGGCACAGCAACGACTTTCACCCTTAGTCAAATTTCGACGGTCATAGCAACAATTTTCAGCCCCGAAATTTTTATTTTTGATCTAGGAGGCATATCAACGGCTTTCACCCATAGTCAATTTTCGATAAGAGGTCGAGTGCCGATCTTGAAGATAATAGATAATTCGTAGAGATGCACATAATAGAGGAGAAAATTAGAAAATATAAATATTTGATTTATCTCTTCAGTAGTAGGGGACATATTAGATCCGAATAAAGAACAATAAATGATAGATAATGCCGAAAAAAAAAACCCCAATACATAGTCTACACTTCCCGTAATACTTCCTAAGATTGACTGCATTCCATGTTCGGGGGATAACTTCTCCATTCGGATAAGAGATCTTATATGAGCCTTTCTTCCCAACCTCGACCACAACATAGGGGCCATCCCAATTGGGTTGCAATTTCCCCACGTGTTTCGAGATTTCTACTTTCTTTAGGACCAAGTCGCCGACCTTGAAGGTTCAGATTCTGACCTTCTGATTGTATGCCTTCTCCATATTGGATTTTGCAGCTTGAATTTTCAGCTTAGCCCGATCTCTCTTGTTATCTGCATGATCGATCTCCATTTCCCTCAAAGAATGATTGTTTTCTGGATCATAGAATTCGACTCTGGGAGATGGAATGAGAGTTTCCACGGGAATAACTGCTTCCAAGCCATAAACCAGACTAAAAGGAGTTTCTCGTGTAGCCGCTTTTACTGTAGTTCGATTAGCCCATACGACTCCTGGGAGCTCATCAAGCCACTTTCCCTTTACCTCGGCCAGTTTTTCCAAAGATCGGACAATTTCTCTGTTTACGACTTCAGTTTGTCCATTAGCTTGCGGGTGTCCTACGTATGTAAAATTTTGCTGTATCCCGAACTTCTCACACCATTCTAAGATTCTCTTTCCAGCAAACTGAGTCTATACTCTAGGAATTCCGAACCTGCAGATAATATTTTTCCAAAGAAAGTTTATGACTTTGAACTGAGTTATCTTGGTCAAGGCCACACATTCCACCCACTTGCTAAAATATTCAACGGCGACATGTACATAATTCTTTCTTGCTCTAGCGGTCGGAAAAGGACCGACAATATCAATACCCCATTTATCAAAAGGCCAGCAAATAGGAATAGAATGCATCTGCTCGAGGGGCTGATGGATCAAATTCGAATGAATCGGACAATAATGGCATTTCTTCACATAATCGACTGAGTTGGAAATAAGAGTGGGCCAATAACATCCTGCTCTTGAGCATTTAAGAGCCAACTCTCGCGCACCACAATGATTTCCAGCTTCCCCTTCATGGACTTCTTTCAAGATTATATCGAATTGATCCTCGGAAATACATTTCAGCAGAATCCCCGGGGAGGAGCTCTTATATAGTCTTCCTTCAACCAGGGCGAAGCATGGTGATTGGTATTTAACCCTGCGAGCCTCATTAGTGTCTTCGGGAAGTTTTCCATCTCGCAAGTATACTACGTGATGAGGGGTAATTTGGATCACCTATTCTTGCTAGTTCGATGTGGATCGAACTGCATAATTTTCCGTCTTCGGAAGTGCCGAACCAAACCAGGGTGCGGAGTGATCTTTTCCGAACCCAGAAAGAGAATTCGAGATCGAAAGTCACTTTTGGGCTGAGGCCAGGCCCAAGTCAGTGGGCCAGATAAGTACTCTTGCAGGTGTGTCAGAAAGCCCATTATTTCAGCTATAAATACCCCCAGCATTTATAATGGCGACACAACTTCCCAGGTGCTCTTCCTTCGAGACTGCTGCTCGGACATACTTGGGAATAAGAGGATAGGCTAGATTGTATGTGTTTCACCCTCTAGCTTGTACGGCATCCAGTAATGCTCGAATAGGACTCTTAATACTTGTAATTTGTACTCAGTCTTCTCGAATACAAATATTATTGATCTCATTCTTCTATTTGTAAACGTTTGCATGGCATTATATACCACCTAGATCTAACAAACGAAAACTCGTAAGATCAATTGGCGCCCACCGAGGGGCCTTATTCGAGTATTAGATCGAAATATGCCTACCACAAGGAGAAATACGTACGCCAGAGTAAATAAGAATAAAATCAGAATATCCTACCAGGATATCCTCCGACCAGCGAAGCATTCATCAATCAGAGATCGGAAGATAAGACCTATGGGTCAGCTTGACCATCAGTTAACGTCAAAAGGTTAAGAAAGTTTATGGGGTTACAACTTATTAAGGCTCGTAATTTATTTTTCCGATCTTCATATTTAGTGATCTCAGAATAAATTACGCGAATCAATTATTATTTATCGATTATCTGATGATTTTCTTGATCAGTTGGAATAGAAATAATTTCATTCTTTCGCTCGATGACAATTTCTATTGGATCCTGCAATTGAATATCAATAAATTTTCATACAACGGCAATAAGTCCCCGAGGTCGCAATCGAGGGTGGGCTATTGTTTGATCGCTAAAAGAAATTTTCGATCCCAAAAGGAAGGGATATATAACTTCACGATAACTATAAGTCCCATCGAGCCTTACTCAAATTCGATCAGAGAAGTAGAAAAGACAAAGGAATAATACAAGAAAATTTGAACAAGAGACAAAGCTTTATTACTGATATTCTTCAAACAAGTTACAAGCGGAGCCTCGGATATAGTATTAAAACTCGAGCTCAAGGAATACATCACAATAATCATTCCTACCCTACTACTAGTTCTACGAGTAATTCTACTCTGTTATATATTCGGTCATCGTTCCCTTTAGGTTGCTCCAGATGCAGAACTCAGCAGTGATTCTTCGTGGACATCACTAGCCACGTGTCGCACATCCGTCTTCATACGGGATAAAATCCGGATCGGAGCTTCCCTCCAGGTTTCCAAACCGATCTTAGGTCTTCGTCGGTAAACAATGATTGTTAAACTCAATCATTATCTACAGCTTGTTCCGAACCGGTGCAGCGAAGGTTTATCTCAACGGAGTCACCCCAAGCGAGCTCGAAGGAACTATACTTCAAGAAAGCCCTCGAGGAAGCTGGTGCTCCAGACTTAAAGAACTCCTCTGAGGTTAACCAGCTGCCCGATCAGATGCTACGCCAGAAAACCGGAGTTCTAGCCCGCCCCAGATAAGGTATATCTAGGAAAACAGGTTGCCTGTCGGTATTCTAAGCGCAATTTCTTTTGCCTGTCGATATTCTAAGCGAAAAAGGTTACACCAAAAGGACCAGGGTCGGAAAATAAGGTTCGAATTCTTATCTCAAATTCCTTTATTTTGGAAATAATACGAATCAAAGGCAAAACTCGATCCATGATGGTCTGACGAAACATAATGGCAAAAAACGAAGAATATCAGATAACCAAAGGCGAACTATTTATAGCAGCGAAGTTTTTGAACCAATGGCCCAGATAACAGATCGCGGACGACTACGATGTACGTAATAAATGAACTGACCGATACGTTTCCCGAGAAATAGGGTCCTGTTTGGATAGGAGAACGGACGAACTTTACTATTATCCTATCCGGAGGACAACATCGGGATCGTAAATACTTGTCTAAAATTCAACCCTTGTAATATTCGGAAACGTGTTCAAGAATATTCGAATTAATAAAGCTATGACCGGTCTACTCGAACAAAACTCTCGAGTTCAAGAATTTCGGAAATTCAGTATTACCAAAGATCAGCTGCAACGTGTTCCTTATTAATTTTAGGTCAACCAAAATATTTGTTTATTACTCATCCTAGAAAGTGTTGTTCAGTTAGTTCCTTATTAATTTTCGGTGTTCGAAATCAGATTGTTGAATATGAGAATTTATCTGATTATGCTTTACTTTATCAACAAGGAAAAGAAGAGTATTTTTAGGAATATTATTACAAAGATACAAGACTTCAAAGGAAACATATGGGAGATGCATTTAGAGCATGGCTCAAGCTAATATGTTACATAAGAACACCATTACTTTCTACAATCCTATGAAATTTTCGGTCTCCTCTCCTATCAATAATTCGGAGTAACTTAGCTCCGAGCATGGAATCTCCTTTGGACCCGCATGCTTTAAACTTTAATTACGATTTTCCAAAGACGAAGGGGCGAAAGCACTGTTTGTCGGGTAACTATATTCTTCGTTATCCTCTCCCCAATATGTCTTCCTAAATGCATTGTAGCAACATGACCCTAATCGAAGACCTGTGCGATAACTTGCGGACTCCATAAATCTGGCATATTGGCCTTCCAGATGGAAATTGTATTTGCCTATCGATATTCTAAGCGAGGTCGAAATAGTTTTTCTTCCGCTTGAAGAATGTTCAGCTCAAAGATTGTTCGAAGTCTGAGCTCAAATAGTTGAATTAATAGAATAATGATCTCGATCACCATGGTCGGACGAATAAAACGCCAGTACGATGAATGAAACAACTTCAAGGGCGTAACTACCTTTTATAGTGAAAATTGAAAAGAATCCAATGGCAGATAATTCGCAAAATGAATGGTTAAGATTTGTCGACCGTTGCAATTCCCGGCAAATGTGGAACCGTTTGGAAGAAACCAAACTTACCTAAATTTCGAACATATACATGATTAATCTCGCAAAGAATATTCTTATCAAGACGAAGGATTATTTATTGGATCCTGGATTTATATACTATTTGCTATCTCGCTATGTTTCGTCTATTCTCACGATTACAGAAGACTATTTTTCATCAAAGTTTATTTCGAACAAAGTTATCTATTCTGCGAAAGTTCGTTTCACCAACATTCCTATTTATTCGTCATATTCTGATATTCTTGATCTCTATTCGTCTATTCTTAAGTTCTATTTGTCTCCATCCACTATTAAAAAGGGTGAAAGTTGTTGCTACGACCCGTGAAGATCGACCAAGGGTGAAAGCCGTTGCTACGCCCCTTGGATCGAGAAATAAAAATGGGTGACGACCCACGGGCTAAAAATGCTCTGAAACGACTAAGGGTGAAAGTTGTTGCTATGCCCCTTAGATCGAAATTATCAAATGGGTGAAAGCCGTTGCTACGACCCTCGGGCTAAAAATGCTCTCAAACGACTAAGGGTGAAAGCCGTTGCTATACCCCTTAGATCGAAATTATCAAATGGGTGAAAGCCGTTGCTACGACCCCCGGGCTAAAAATGCTCTGAAACGACTAAGGGTGAAAGCCGTTGCTATGCCCCTTAGATCGAAATTATCAAATGGGTGAAAGCTGTTGCTACGACCCTCGGGCTAAAAATGCTCTGAAACGACTAAGGGTGAAAGCCGTTGCTATGCCCCTTAGATCGAAATTATCAAATGGGTGAAAGATGTTGCTGCGACCCTCGGGCTAAAAATGCTCTGAAACGACTAAGGGTGAAAGCCGTTGCTATGCCCCTTAAGTTAAAAGTATATTCAAGATCGATCTAAATTCTATCATATTATTTCTCCATGTCTACTTATTCTACTAGGGAAGATATTCCGTACAACTTAAATTTCGATAATACCCTGTCTCGAACTACAGCAATCGAGAGCTGCTAAGGGCACTGATTTTTATTCAAGTATTATTAATTTTTGATCACTCTATCAATAAATGAGATCGACGAAGAATGTCATTTATCGTTTATATCTGAATATTAAAGGTCGAAGTTCAATCAAACGACGATTATAGTCGATGTTCGATCATTAAGAGGCTAATATTTTATCATCTTATTACTATTCAAAGTCGATAAGGAATAACACTCGTCGTTCGTACTTTTGGGGCGATGAATTTAGTGCTCGGTTGCTATTTACAGAAACGAATATGCAGGTTAACAAATAAAGAATGACAAAAGGCAATTAGTATTTCATTCGTGATCTTTTAAACAGTTACAAGAGAATTCATGGTTACAATAAGGAAAGTCGAGCAAAGCTGGAAATTTACATTTTGTGTAATCTGTTTACAAATAATTAGATCTACACTAGAATGTTTTCGTAGTCGAAGGAGGAAAGCGGGGCTAGTACACTTCTACCCTTCATCCATCGCTTCCTCTATGATTGTTCCACACCGGATCGGGTCGAAAAGACAGGGAAGCAACTCCAGTTGGAATTATCCCTGCCGGATTCGAAAACAACACTCCTCAAGTCGCATCATGAAGAGGTTGAGATCGAGTGCAGAGAAACTCCTTCCACGAGTTGACCCACTATCCGACTGGGTGGAGCGACGGGATACAGGAATTCGAACCAGCCTCAAATGGATGGGATCAGAGAGAACTGGTCGCCTGCCGGTACCCCAGTCGCAATTCTTTTCGCCTGTCGATACCCTAGTCGAAATAACTCGCCATCGAAGGCAGCCAAAGTAATAAAGGAAGATGGTTCGAACCCGAACCTCAAACCGTTTTATCGGGGATAATAAACTAAACATGATGGTCAAAAGAAGTAATAATTCAATCATATAGTCGAACAAAACAATTACAAAAAGGTAAAAATATGAAGGTAACTACGGAAATATATATAGTGAAAGCAAAGGACGACCAACGGCTCAGATTTATTAGAACTAATGGCTGAGATGCAAGCAATAAATGCGCCGACCGTTTCGCTTCCCAAGAATTAAGGAACCGTTTGGGTAAGCGAAGAAAAAGTTAGATTTAATCGTGCTCGGAATCATTATAGTCTCGACTCCGGTAATCAAAAATAGCCACAGAAAAAATTCGGAATATAGCTTATAAAGAAAGCGTTATCAGTAACTCGCCTAAGAATGGCCGAGATCGATAAAATATTGGATTTAAGCAACTCAGAACGACCATAAAAATCAATCAAAAGACTATGATTTCCGAGTTCGATATATCAAGCGATTACAGATTACAAGAATATCATGTCCTATTACATATCAAGCCAGTCTCTTAATGCTAGTACATATTACAATCCTATAAACATCGACAAAAAACTAATCCCTATATCCGAACCAAAGAGGGATTTCATGGACCGGCAACCCTATGAAATTTTCGGCGGACGATAACGTCCTTACTCGAATATGAGGAGCCTGTCAAGCCAACAGGCTTTATATTTAATTATGATTCTTCAAAGGACCTCGATCCTCAAAGCACCACCCCCGACATCTTCGAGGAAGAGCCAAACAAACCACCAAACACCCTTGAAAAACTCGATGCCTAAACCTCTCGAAAACCGCGAAAGGCCGAGGGAGCTACTAGGGTCGTGGGTGGTCAGCAATAAGGCTTATTGGCCTCCAATGACGGGATAGCGTTCGCCTGCAGGTATCCTAGTCGAAGTAGTAGTGCTATGTTGGGTATAACTTGAATTTCAAAATGTTGGGACATGCGACAAGACCTTTTTATCAGCATGGTCGAAGGAATCTGCCCTCAAAAATTTTATAAGGATACAAAATGAAAGACCACATTTATAGGAGCAATTTTGAAGGATCCAACGGCTAGGAGAAAACAAAAGGAACGGTCAAGACCAAAAGACCGTTACAGTTTCCGAGAATTTGAGCGGGAAAAGAAAGTCATCTGATTTTGGAGATAAGCGAAATCATTATACCAAGGTCAAAGATCGGGGATCCCGTCGGTCGGGATCGCAAGTTCGAACGAAGAAAGCAGGCTAAGTACGAATGAAAAAAGAACACATTAGATTATGCAAGAGTAAATAGGCAGAACATGCAATTCAGGGATAAATAAATAATTACAAACCACAAATAATAAAATTGTCAAAAATTATGCGTCGTTACACAGAAAATGATCGGTATTGTCATACAGCAAGCATAAAAAAATTAAGACAATATCTAGAGGAGCTTGTTATCGGAGAAGATCTTCCGAAGCTCAGCATTACGAGCCTCATATCCACGTTCTTAAGCCTCCTTTTCGCGGCGCTCGAAATCTTGTTTCTCCTGCTCGTGAAGTCTTTTCAGTTTTTCGAGCTCCTCATTCAGTTTCTTGTGAATTTCTTCTCCCTGATCTTTAGCAACCTTCTCTTTCTCTAAAGCGAGTTTCTCCTCAAGGACACGGTCGAATTCTGTTTTCTTCTTCTCCAGCTCTAAGGAGATAGCAGCATGCCGATTTGTTTCCCGCTCGGCAAGCATTTTAAGTTCGAGAAAGTCCTGTCCGACCTGTTGAAGGTTCAGGTAAGTTTTAAAAAAAAAAAAAAGGAAAAAGGAGAGAGAAAGGAAGATATTGTAACACCTGAAACATAAAATGCGACCCAGATTGGTAAAATTCTTCGAGATTCCTCTCTTTGGACATCTCGGTCTCGGAAGAAGAAAGATGAAGCTGCAACGCTTGGTCTACAGGATCCCCGAGCGCAGATTTAGCAAGGGGCCCATCTTTTGACTCCCTAAGCGGGGAAAGAATAACCCTCGGAGGAGCGGAGTCAGCTCGGGGTTCAGAAAGGTTATCAGTTTTTGAGGACTCGACAGAGGCCTCTCCACCAGTTTTTGAGGACTCGGCAGATTCTATTTAAAATGAATAAATTTCGATCATAGAAGTACGAAAAGAAATCGAACTATGAATAATAGATAACACCCAAATGTTTGTGAAATGGGAAATTACAATAATGTGAACAAAATTGTGAAACAAGTCTGATTACAAAAACAAGTCACCTATATATATACATTGGTTTCCTAACTACAAGGCTATGATTCGCTCCTCCCAGCATGCTCGGACCTATTTTTCCGACTACCGTCACCTTTGCTGCTACTGTCTAATGGATCAGACTGCTATGAGGCTCGATCATCTTTCACATCCGAGCCATCCTCTATGTTTTGACCTTCATTCTCTCCTAAGCCAGATTGAGAATCGCTGTCGGCCTGCTCAAGCAAATCAGGATTGGGCATTGGAATGCCAAACTCCTCAACTAAGGGAGCAAAACGATGGTTTTGCCAGTTCACGGTCCCTCGGGGCAAGGATGAAGGCTTATAGTCTTTTCCTTCAGCATTTTTGAAGGGATTCATGTACAAAAGATACTCCTCCATTTTGTCTGGGATTCTATTGGCTGAAATCAATTGTTGAACCCCCTTATAATAGATAGTTTGAAGGATTCCGCCTATCCTTCTCCGAACTAAAGGATCGAGAACAGGGGAACTAAGAAATCTTCGTATGGCCGGGATTTCCGCCTCTTCTACCCCCTGAGAATATGCGCGAGCTGAGTCTTGCTTGGTTTGCTCAAGCTCGATTTTAATTCTCTTAAGATCATCTTCAAATGCGCTCTTTTCCGTAACTACTGATAACAATTCATCCTCCACAGAGGACGAATGTTTCTTATTTGTACTCTCCAGCTCTTTCTTCACTTCAGATAATTCTCGTTGACTCTTTGCCAGCTGAGATCGAAGGGTTTGATTATCAACGAAAATTTGTGCGTAGGCATCGTGAGCATCCTGCGAGTCCTGCTCTAGCAATGCTAAGCGATAAGTCTGAAGAGCGAACAAATCTCCGACCTACGGGAAAGTTTTGGTTATCAGTGGATGATTAGGGACTCCAAAGAAAAAATAAATAGCCAAAGGGTAAATTCTTACCTCATGATACGTCCGGGAGAAATCACTTAGAACCTCAAAACTACCTTTAACGGTTTGAAGTAGCATGTCCCGCTTAAACCGACTAGCCATATAAATTCTAGTGGCTTTGTCGAATTCATTCTCACCACCTGAATCCAGGTCGGTTTGAGTAGTCCCGTCCTCAGGGTATCCAGCAGCCCTGCTACCGCGAAAATGTTCGTCCATGAAATCCGCCACATCTGGCTCTGACCTACCCTCTCGGCATGGAACGAAGTTAGAACTCACACCAAAGGGCTTTACCCTCCTAGAGGGTCCCGGGTGCTCAGCATTCCTCTTTCAACTCAGGAGCTTCTCGTACTCCTGAACACCCAGAATTCGGTTCCAAGAATGTTGACTATAGCCAACGGACGAGAGAATTGAAGTATCGGGGGAAAACAATGTTCGGAGAGGTCCAGCAGTGGCAGAATTCAAGGAACTCATAGTACCAAGCCCCCTCAGATCGGGAAGTGTAAGTGGTATATCAACTGAATCTCCGCCTAAATTACTCGCATATGCCTTTCTTTCCGAAGTATGCGATGACGGCTCGAAGTAGAATGGCATATCTTCAACCGGGCTAGTGGTGGACAATCGAAACCTCTCAACAATTCGACCTAGAAAGGAAATACAAGACTTTGTTGAATTTAAGTAAAGAGTCAATCTGCCACGCATTGAGATAAGGAGAAGACTAAAAACATACTCAAAGAAGCAGGCGCACGGGACGAAGCGGCAGAGACGGACGGGTCATTATGCGGCTGACGGGATCCTTCGGAAGATCGAATGGGAAAGGAATATTCGATCATCGGGGTGGGATAGTCACATTTGCTCAACCCAGCCAGCAGCAATACACCTTCTTGAACTAGAATCATGGTTTGGTAAGGATGGGATCGTAACTGCTCGAGAAATTCATCGGAAAAACGGTGGTTGAGCTTCTCCTTAATCCTGCGAGGATCGTATGACCAAGAATTTACCCCATCCCATCGATATGGTCTGGTTTTCGAGCTGCCTTCTGATACGGGGACATCAGGGCCTTTCACGAAAAAGAACCTCATTTTCCAACCTTTATTCTTTTCCGTTGTTATGTTCGTAAGAAAAGGCTGTTTCGACCGCTTGCAGATAGATACAAACCCGACATTTGAGCCCTTACATAGGTCCATTCGAAATATTTGCCAAAATTTACTAAAAGAGGCCTCTTCCCCCTTGGCTTCCATCAGAGCGCTGAACGCTACGATATACGCGACCGAATGCGGGAGAAGCTGAGCGGGGGAAAGCGAAAAGAAAGTCAAAATGCTTCTAATAAGGGGGATAAATGGAATGCGCAAACCATAGGAAAATTGCTTCTCATAGAAAGCTTGACATCCAGCCGGGGGCTCAGTTGCGCGCTCGGCGTAAGAAGGAATGACGATCGAAAAACCTTTAGGAATAAATTTCCCGAACTCCGCCTCAAGACGAGCGTGATCCTTTTTGAAAAAACCACAGGAGTTTGATTGGCAGGAAGTTCCGACCTATTGGAGGTCGCAGGGTTAGAAGGTAGTTTATGTCTAAAAATCCTAACAAAGGCGCCCTCACCAATACTAAGAATTTCGACCACGTCTTCCTCAAGATCTTCGGTCTGTTCAGTATCCCCATCTTCTGGATGAAACTCTCCTTCCTCGTAATCATCGACAAGCTTTAACAGAGGATCGGACTCTTGGTTCTCCCCGACCTTGTTCTTGCCCCTCAAACTTCTGGAACTAGACATTATGAACTAAAAAACGATTATGCTTTTTCTACCTAAATGCTCCGAGCTCAAGAAAGTATGTGATGTGTGAGTAATTTTTCAACAAATCAACATATATATACGGGGTTAAAAAGGTAAATTGCAAACTGGTCCCCGAGTAACCGCGACGGTTGAACTTACACTGGGTAAAAGTTTAAAGTTATGTTTCTGAAAATTACATTCTTGATCCCTCACTTTCTGGAAATTGGGATATGTTCTTTGGAAATCATTCCTATGGTATTTCCGTTGATATTTTTTGTGTTGCGATATGAAAAGTAAGGAAGCATGCGCTAAGGAATTAAATGAAGCATCAGGGTAAGTGGCAGCGAGGGAAATTTCGATCTAGAGGTCCTACACAAACGATGGACGACAAGGTTAACGTCTCGGCACGCCATTATGTTGTTTCTAATATATATGCACTCTTTTTCCCTAGCCTGGTTTTTATCCCACAGGTGATCTTACGTGGTTTTGTATGAGTGATCGATGCGTGTAATAATTGAACAAGTACACAATAATGATATGAAAGATCAACAATATTGTATTCAAATGGCTCGATTACAATGCTATAAGAATACAAATGTATAGAGTCCTATCCGAACCCTATTGGATGCCGTACAAGCTAGAGGGCGAAATACGTATGATCCTATGCCTATATTCCCAAGCGGTTCCGAGCAGTAGCTTCGAGGAGGGAGCACCTGGGAAATCGTGTCTGGTGTCATAAATGCATGGGGTATTTATAGCTGAAATCGGGGTCTAGGTGATCTATCTGCAGACATGCAATTCTTCGGCCCATAAGTTTGGATCAGAGCTCGGCCCAACAGTAACTTTGGATCCAGGGCCGTCTGTACTTATGGTACTTGGGCATCGGGGTCGAACTTGATCTTCCGAGATAAGTACTGTTCGATCTCGCATGATTGTAAAGAAAAGCAGAGCCCAAAATATCCCTCATCAATACTCCCCCACTTCTCGAGCGTAAAGTGAAGCTTAAGCTCGAAGAAGTATACATAGCCCAGGACGATTAGGGGGACGAACCAATCTCGGCATAAGCTTCGGGTATGCCTCATTAAAAACCTGACTCGGAAAAACCCTTTTGGGAAAAAAAACGGGTCAGGGAAAAAGAGTGCATACTTAAGAAACCATGTAATGATGCCGTACCCGACATCGTCCTTGTCGTTCGTTGTTGGAATAGGAGTTTGTGACTTGGTTATTTCATCGCCATTCTATTTAATCTCCTTATCCCAAGGGCTGGTGTGAAAATACGGAAATAACATCTCTTCAATGCATCGCTCGTCATGTGGGTCTTCAATTTAGGAATTCTGGAAAGTATTGGGGCCGCAGGTGTAATTTTTTGAAAATATGATTATAAGTTTACCTTGAGGGAGTCCAACCGTCGCGGTTACTCGGGGACCGGTTTGCAATTTCCCATTTTGTCCCCGTATATATAGTTAGACGGAGGGTCGCTGTTCATCAAAGATTCTGAGGAAAAAACTTTAGATCGGAGCATACAGATCGATAAGTGAGTTCTAACAATATTTTTCGAGCAATCTTATCTACTCATTATGTCGAGTTCAGTAGATTCGAAAAGAGAAAGAAGTTGTAGAAGCTCGATCATCTGAGACCGAGAATCCGCAAAACTCGAGTTCCGCCTCCGATTCCAGCGGGGATGGGCGGGAATCGAATTCTGAAACGGAAGACAGCGAAGATGAAAATTCGGGCGAAGCGACAGTCTCTGATGTGGAAGACGTAGAGGATGGGGACCTTCCCTTGGGGAAAAACGAGCAAAAGAAATATAGATTGAACCGTAATGTTGTGGTCACGATCTTTGACTGGGAAGAGCCCTCGACCAGCGCAGGTCTAAACATGACGGAGGAGAGGGCAGATGAGATCGTCTGTTCCTATAAGGAAAAAGATTTGAACCAGTTGTAGGAAGAATTCAGCCAATATCTAGGCGCCGGTTTCTCGATTGTGCTTCCTACTTCTGATCAACGGGTTACCGACCCTCCCGCGGGTTGTCAAGCCTTCTATTCCAAACATTTCCATTATGGCCTACGCATCCCTTTCCCTCCTCTGATAGAAAGCATTCTGGAGGCTTTCGAGTTGACTCCTTGCCAGATTTTACCAAACTCAATCGGTCTAATTATAGCCTTTTGCGTGCTGATGAAAGCCAAAGGGAAAAAGGCGGTCTTTCAGAACTTTTGGCGGATATTCCAGATGAGTGCTTCCACGTCTTCGAACGCGGGTTATGTATATTTTTCTCAGAGACCAAAGATTTCGATCTTATCAGCCAACGTCAGCAGTAATTTGAAAGGATGGAAGCAAGAGTTCTTCTTTGTTCGAGGACCAGAGTCTCCGCCTTCTGAAGATAATCCCAAGCCTACTCCATTCAATTGGCCTGGAGCAAAGACATGGATATACGGTAAACGCCGTCTCGTGGGAAGTATGAAAAATGAGATAACAGATAAATTTCTGCAATCTCTTCATGCTGACCCTCATCAGACCGCGTTGATGACTCAGGAGGCGGTCTTGCGATTGGCCGAGCTCAGTAATTGCACTTTTCCTGCCGATCCGATCGAGTATGGGAAGGCTCGGATCGATCCCGCTAACCCCCCTTCAACGTTAGCTGATATTGTTGATAAATTCCGTACATCAGTAGCTGGTCAACATGTTGCTTCCTTTTCAAAGGGTAATAAAGGTCGGCCTCGTCCTCAAACATCAACAACTTCTCGGAAAGCGAAAAAGTCCAAGGCCCAGGTTGGGATCACGTCAACCTCAAATGCCTTAGTGATTATTCCCCCAATTACCGAAGTAGGAACCTCTCTCTCTCGGGTTGAGGCGGAGGGGACTCCTAATTTCCAAGCTTCCGGCGTCCTTCGGTCCGTTTTTCCAACTGGCACTTCTAACCCGAATGATGCGGGGTATAGTAACTACAATCTGATGGAGAATTGTGCCAGGAGATTTTGCAGGCCAGGATGGCTCGCAAAAGAAGTAGCGATGCCCCTGAGTCCTC
Organism: Penstemon eatonii; assembly: GCA_038501285.1. Lineage (NCBI taxonomy): Eukaryota > Viridiplantae > Streptophyta > Magnoliopsida > Lamiales > Plantaginaceae > Penstemon > Penstemon eatonii. Next base: position 31,083,696 of record CM076710.1, on the reverse strand, counting down.
CAGGAGAGTTAAACCTTTTGGTCGAGGACCGGATTCGATTCCTTGTCGGACTGGCCACTCCGAACCGGATCTGGCTGACTTCATTGAGGATCATCTGCAAGGGCCCAGGGCGCGGCTGGATACCCCGAGGGTGGGACAATTGAATCTGACTTAGGTCCCGAGGGCGAGCATACGGTGGATAAATCTCTTCGGATGTTCTTGGCCGGGAGGTTCAAGGATGATACTATCCAATCTTTTGCTAAGCAGGATTTTGAGATACTAGGCGATTACGCCCACGCTCACCAAAGGGTACTGTCTATTCTGAAAGTCTTGACATTTTTCTTATTGATCCTTGTCTTTATGTTTTATATCCGTTCCGTCACAGGCCGGTGACCTGTTTACCCAAAACGCTCTTCGTTTGGCCGTACTGAGCGAAGAATCTCAAGCAGCACAGAGAGCCCTGTGCAATGTTCTAAAAGACGAGGCTGCTAAGACCAGTCAGCTAGAAGAAACCAAATTTAGGTTGTCCGAGGTCGAGACAAAACTCGAGGAGACTAAGAAGGAGCTGGAGGCGACGAAAGCCTTGGAGGGGGAGGTGGATAAATTAAAGCTGGAGCTCGAGCAAGCCAGAGTGTTTGCCGAACAATCCTATGAGCGAGGCCAAGCTGAGGCCAGGCTTCCCGCCATAAGGGAGTTTTTAGGGTCGCCTTTTCTTGATGCCTTAATTCGCTTGCGGTCAGGTGAAATTAATCAAGCCTTCTATTATAAAGGAGCTCAGCATCTCCTTGCTGCTGCAAAGGTCGAAGGCGCCCTTGACGACTACCTTCCTTACATGGATCCTTATAAGAATATTTTTGGGAAAGATTATAAGGCTTCTTCCCTTCCTCCCAAGCTCGAGAACTTGACCGTTCATGAGTTCGCTCCTTTTCTTGAGGAATTTGGAGTACCGATGCCAAATCCTGATGCGCTCGAAGCCCAGTCTGAGGATGAAAATGTGGATATTGAAGGGGATTCCCGCGATCAGAGGGAACAAGGCACTCCTTCTTCTGGTTCGAGTAAATCTGCGGCTGATGTGCAAAGTAATGATGGAGAAGAGAGCAACTCGAGTGATGATTCTGACAGCTCGAAGAGCGATTCTAGTGAGAAGAAGGAACAAGAGCAATCGGACCACGGTTCTGGCGTGAAGGAATCCAGCCAGTAATGATTTCTGTGTAATTGGGCTTGACGAACTATTGTAATTGTAATTTCATTTTATAGACTCGTGCTTTTTCCTGTTTTACCATCTTGTTGAATTTTATAACGTCATTCTTGCATACTCAGTTGCGTCATCGAATCTTTCTTGGGAGTAGCGACTCATCAATTATTGCAATCCTCCTGATGTCGTGTCTCTTATAAATACCAAGGCCGTTTAACGTTGGTTTCACAATAACATTGCTCACAGTGGTCGGAGCTTTTAGAAAATTATTTCGGTTGAATCTTTACCTGGAAATCCAGAGATGAATAAAAATTCGAACGCTTTCGTGATTTCTTCCGCGCCTTTCTCCAAACCAAGTGACGGGATAAATATAAGGAAAAGAAGTCGAACACCAATCAAGTCCATTAGTTTCGATCAGCTAAACCCTTATGAAGGAAATAAATCTTCGACTATTGCCCTTTCTTCGTGCTTGAAATCCAGGGGCTCAAATAAGAAAATTAAAAAGGTTTCTTTTGCGGAGGATGTAATTGGACGCACTCGTTTCGAATCCGTACCTTCATTGGTCGGAGAATCTTTTGATTCGTTGTTTCCTTCTGATGTCTCTTCATTTAAGAGAAACATAGCTCCTTTTGATACAGTGTTACATGAGAAATCCGACCCGACTCTTCTTTGGGCCAATGTCTCTGTCTCCGAGGCGGTTCTCTCGACTGGAGAATATTCCTCGTTGCTGTTTCAGTCTGGATTGGAATCCCTTGCCCAGGTAATTCTTCCTAATCTCTTTACCATGATTTCCTAATTTCTTTATTTCCACCATGACATATCTTTTATAAGTTCAGGCTGGCAAAGATTTTTCTAGGCTTTATGCGTTGGCCAAACACGAGATCGAACAACGGGCTTCTATTTCGCTCGAGCTGATCAGGAAAAAGACTGAGCTGGAACGCGCACTGGAAACTAATAGATTTTTGAAGGAGAGATTGTCTCAGGATAAGTTAAGCTTGGAATTAGAGAGACTCAAAGATATCTCCGAATGTGAGAAAAGAAACTCCGAGCTTCGTGAGAGGGAAGCTTATATCCGCGGGTATGCTGATCGTAGTGCTGAAGTTCAAAGGTCCTTTTTGAAAAAAAATTCGTTCAGTAATACTGTGGTTTTCCTTTGTATCATGAGTTTGCTAAGTTTTTTCTTTGTTGTAACACCATACTCGTTGTAACGATATCTTTGTTGTAATGATAATATTGCTGGAATGTTGTTCTCTCTCTCTCCTTTTTTTTTTTTTTTTTTTTTTTTTTTTTTTGTTTTTATCGCCCCTCATTTCTCGGGGAGTGTAACGGTCAGAGCTTTTAACTCTCGTATCGTGGCCGTTCAGTCCAAGAGATCTACACCGTTGTTATGGAATTCGTTCCCCTATATATAGCTTCCTAAGTTACCTTCGTTTTTTACTCTTCTGTAAACGTTTCATTCGATCGATATGGTTGTGTTTTTACCTTTGTCGATCGGCTCCATGTTCCATTCAATGTCAGTAATTGAAGCGTTCGAGATTTTTATTCGAACCTTCTTTCCAAACTTTCTTGGAATTCCCATATGAAAATCTCTCGGCTAGGGTATCGACAGGCGAAAATAATTGCGACTAGGGTACCGGCAGGCGATCTTCCGTCTCTGATTCCAAGTCCTTGAGGTGGGCTCGACTTCCTGTACTCTGTCCTCCATTCAGTCGGGATAGTGGGTCTACTGTTGGAGGGGTTTTTCTACGCTCGGCCTCCATGTCTTCGAGGCGGCTTCTTGAAGGATGTGGTCTTCGAATTTACTAGAAGCGCCTCCAACTGGAGTTGCTTCCCTGTTTTTCGATTTGGTCCTTCATGGGCTTATTTGCAAGGAAGCATTGGATGAAGGGTAGAAGTGTACCAGCCTCACTTTCCTTCTTCGGGCATCCGTAGGAATAACCATTTGTAGTAGGGTTGAACTAGATGTAAAACATTCCGATTAGCTCAATTTCTTGAATGTAACCAAGAGCTCACATGTAATTTATCTGAAAATTTTCTTTTATATTGTTGTCGATCTTTGAATTTGTTCTCCGTAATTTGCAATATTCGCGAGATAGTTTTTGAGATTCATAATTAATTTGAAGTTCGATCTTTACAACTCTTGAATTTTTCGCGAGATATTTCTCATAGTTTAGGTCCTCTTCGGCACCATAGTCGTCGTGGAGAAATAATATAATAGAATTTAGATCGATCTTGAATATATATTCTTGACTTAAGGGGCAACATCTTTCATCTATTTGATAATTTCGATCTAAGGGGCATAGCAGAGGCTTTCACCCTTAGTCGTTTCAGAGCATTTTTAGCCCGAGGGTCGTAGCAGAGGCTTTCAGCCATTTGATAATTTCGATCTAAGGGGCATAGCAGAGGCTTTCACCCTTAGTCGTTTCAGAGCATTTTTAGCCCGAGGGTCGTAGCAGAGGCTTTCAGCCATTTGATAATTTCAATCTAAGGGGCATAGCAGAGGCTTTCACCCTTAGTCGTTTCAGAGCATTTTTAGCCCGAGGGTCGTAGCAGAGGCTTTCACCCATTTGATAATTTCGATCTAAGGGGCATAGCAGAGGCTTTCACCCTTAGTCGTTTCAGAGCATTTTTAGCCCGAGGGTCGTAGCAGAGGCTTTCACCCATTTGATAATTTTGATCTAAGGGGCATAGCAGAGGCTTTCACCCTTAGTCGTTTCAGAGCATTTTTAGCCCCAGGGTCCTAGCAGAGGCTTTCACCCGTTTGATAATTTCGATCTAAGGGGCATAGCAGAGGCTTTCACCCTTAGTCGTTTCAGAGCATTTTTACCCCGAGGGTCGTAGCAGAGGCTTTCACCCATTTGATAATTTCGATCTAAGGGGCATAGCAGAGGCTTTCACCCTTAGTCGTTTCAGAGCATTTTTAGCCTGAGGGTCGTAGCAGAGGCTTTCACCCATTTGATAATTTCGATCTAAGGGGCATAGCAGAGGCTTTCACCCTTAGTCGTTTTCAGAGCATTTTTAGCTCCAGGGTCCTAGCAGAGGCTTTCACCCGTTTGATAATTTCGATCTAAGGGGCATAGCAACGGCTTTCACCCTTAGTCGTTTTCAGAGCATTTTTAGCTCAAGGGTCGTCACCCATTTTTATTCTTTTCGATTCAAGGGGCATAGCAACGGCTTTCACCCTTGGTCGATTTTCGAGGGTCGTAGCAACAGCTTTCACCCGTTAATAGTTGATGGAGAAAAATAGAGATCGATAATAGATGAATATAGATCGAGAATATCCAGAATATGACGAATAAATAAGAATTTAGGCGAAATAAACTTTCATCGAATAAATACTCAGTCTGAATAAACATTCCTCGAATAACTCAATCGAAATAAATCTTCATTGAACACGTAATTTACTAAATCAGTAGAGACAAAGAAAATAGAACAAGATAACTAAAAAGTAGAAGCCTTGAATGTAACTATCTTCCATAATATCTTCTTAAATTAACCGCATTCCATGCTCGAGGTAGTATCTCTCCGTTAGGGTGAGCAATCTTGTAAGAACCTTTTCTTCCAACTTCCACGATCACAAAGGGGCCCTCCCAATTGGGTTGTAGTTTCCCGACGTGCTTTGATACTTCCACTTTTTTGAGCACCAAATCTCTCACCTTGAAAGATCGAATCCTCACATTTCGATTATAAGACTTTTCCATGCTGGCCTTGGTGGCTTGAATTTTCAATTTCGCGCGGTCCCTTCGACCATCCGCGTGATCAACTTCCATTTGCCTCAGAGATTGGTTTTCTTCAGGATCATAAAATTCGACCCTGGGAGAAGGTATAAGATTCTCTACTGGGATAACAGCCTCCGACCCATAAACCAAACTGAATGGAGTTTTTCCGGTTGCCGCTTTAACTGTTGTCCTATTGGCCCATAATACTCCTGGCAGTTCATCCAGCCATTTTCCCTTTGCCTCCGATAAGCGCTTCTCCAGAGATCGAACAATTTCCGATTTACTACTTCAGTTTGTCCATTAGCCTGAGGGTGGCCAACAGACGCGAAATTCTGTTGTATTCCGAACTTTTCACACCAATCCGTGATCCTTTTTCCTGCAAACTGTGTTCCGTTATCTGATATCAGAACCCTGGGGATTCCGAACCTGCAGACTATATTTTTCCATAAGAAATTGATAACTTGAAACTGGGTGATCTTGGTCAAGGCAACACATTCGACCCATTTGCTGAAATATTCCACCGCCACTAGTACATAATTTTTTCTGGCTCGTGCAGTTGGGAAAGGTCCAACAATATCAATGCCCCATTTGTCAAAGGGCCAACAAATAGGAATTGAATGCATATGCTCGGCCGGTTTGTGAATCAAGTTTGAATGAATTTGACAGTGATGGCATTTTTTCACATAATCGACAGAATCAGAAAAAAGAGTAGGCCAATAATATCCAGACCTCGAGCATTTAAGAGCTAATGCTCGAGCGCCACAATGATTTCCTGCTTCCCCTTCATGAACTTCTCTAAAGATGGCATTGTAGTATGATTCGTGGATACATTTCAATAGAATTCCCGAAGAGGACCGCTTATAGAGTTGATTGTCCATCAAAGTAAATGATGGCGTTCTATATTTGATTCTCCGAGCCTCATTTGCATTTTCCGGAAGTTTTCCATCCTTAAGATAGGCGATAAGAGGGTCGCTCCATGACTTGCTTGGCTCTTCAATTTCCATAACATCAATCGCAGGGGCTGCATCTAACTCGATGGCAGACATATTTGATAGCAGCCAAGTGATCGTCCTCTCAGTTTTTCCGTCGGCCAGTCCTGTGAACTTTGATAATATGTCTGCCCAGAGATTCTCCTCTCTTGGTATAGGTTGAATATCAAACTTATCGAACTCTGAGATTAACCTCTTCGTTTTGTTCAGATATTTAATCATGTTGAACTCTCTGGCTTCGTAAGTGCCTTTTACCTGCCTGTGAACAAGTTCTGAATCTGTTAGCACAACAATCGATTTTACCTTTGCCTTAATGGCCATCTCTAATCCAGCTATCAACGCTTCATATTCGGCCTCATTGTTGGTGACGACAAAATCCAAAGTTATCGCGTAACTCAGGTCTTCAGCATTGGGCCCTTGGAAGTGAATCCCAGCTCCACCTCCTTCTTTGGTCGAAGATCCATCCACATGCATCAGCCAGACTTGATTGTTTGCTTCTTCCACCATACCTAATTCCGAGGTCGTTCCTTCTTTCACGTTTGATATGTTGGTTGATTCGAGCACAAAGTCAGCTAGCACCTGTGCTTTCACGGCGACCCGTGGTTGGTATTCGATTTCGAACTGGCTGAGCTCGACCGCCCACTTTATTAACCTGCCCGAAGCTTCTGGCTTGGACATAACCTGTCTCAAAGGTTGATTAGTTAAAACAATGATCTTGTATGTTTGAAAATAGGGCAAGTGCGAATTTTTCAATCTCCATATAGTTCTTCTCAGCACCCTGCAACAATTTACTTAAATAGTAAACTGGTTTATGCTCAGCTTTATCGAGTTTGACCAGAACCGAGCTAATGGCTTCTTCTGACATAGCTATGTACAAATATAGGGGTTCCCCTTCAGATGGTTTTGCTAGCATTGGTGTTGAGGTCAAGTACGCTTTTAGTTCTTCGAAAGCCTTATCGCATTCATCATTCCACTCGAAGTTCTTAGATTTACGCAAGAGTTTGAAGAAAGGTAAGCTCTTGTCAGCAGATCTAGAGATAAATCTATTTAACGAAATAATTTTCCCGATCAAACTTTGAACGTCTGAGAGTTTCCTCGGTGGATGGAGATCAGTGATTGCTCGGATCTTTTCAGGGTTCGCTTCGATTCCCCTCTCATGAACTAAATACCCGAGGAACTTTCTCGATCGCACCCCAAATGTGCACTTTGCTGGATTTAACTTCATCCCATACTTCCTCAAAATTTGGAAACACCTATGAAGATGGTCAATATGATCCTCTTCGGATATGCTTTTTACGAGCATGTCATCTACATATACTTCCATGATTTCTCCTATCAACTCTTTGAACATCATGTTGACCAATCTTTGATATGTTGCGCCGGCGTTTCTTAAACCGAAGGGCATAACGATGAAGCAGTACACCCCTCGTTCGGTGATAAACGCCGTCTTGTCCTGATCTTTTTCATGCATGAAGATCTGATAAAATCCTTGAAAGGCATCCATCATGCTAAATAACACAAATCCCGCAGTGGAATCTATGAGCATGTCAATTCGAGGTAAGGGGTAAGGTTCCCTTGGACATAACTTGTTCAAGTCAGTAAAATCGTTACACATCCTCCATTTGTTCTCAACCTTTTCGCCCTTGGAGACTAGGACCGCATTGCATAGCCATTCCGTGAATTTTATCTCCTTGATTTGCCCTGCTGCTAGCAATCTATCGACCTCCGTGTTAATTATCTTGTCTTTTTCGCGACCGTGATTGCGCTTCTTCTGTCTCACTGGTCTGGCCTTTGGGTCAATATTTAAGGAATGCGTTATCACACACGGGTCGATTCCTACTATGTCGTCCGAACTCCAGGCGAAAACATCCACATTTTCCTGCAAGAATCCGATGAGCTTTGCTTCCATGCCATTACTCAGTTCCGTTCCTATTTTTGTGAATTTCTCTGGAGATCCAGGGACCAAATTCACCTTTTTGTGGTCAGGTGCTTGCACACTCATGTCAACGATTCTTCCTTTCTTTCCATCTAGTCTTTCATAATCGGGAATCGGAGTTCCGGAGTTAGAGACCAATTCATTTATCTTTCTTTTGCCAGGGAGCTCGGGCTCCACTTTCTCCTTCATAGTTAAGGACGAACTATAACATTCCCAAGCCATGTACTGGTCGTTCCTCATTTCTCCTACTCCTCCCTCGGTTGGGAACTCTATCTTTGGATGGTAGGTAGATACGACAGCCTTAAAAGTATTCAGAGCAGGTCTTCCCAAGATGGCATTGTAAGCAAACGGCGTGTCCACTACTAGGAACTTGATCATTCTCGTGACATTCTTTGGTTTGAGCCCTAGAGTGGTACTCAAGAGTATGGTCCCGAGCGGAATGATCTCCGATCCCCCGAAACCGACCAAAGGGGTGGTTACCTTATCCAAATGTGGATGACAGAGATTCATTCTTGTAAGAGCTTCCGACGAAATTATGTTTGCCGAGCTCCCATTATCGACCAGCACTCTTTTAACCTCGAAATTTGCAATTTTTAGTGTCAACACCATGGAAAAGTCTGGATCGTCTTCATTCGTATCCCAACTAACATCCGCGGGTCGATCTGCCTCGCTAAAGCTGATGACTTGGTTCTCCATCGATGGAAACTCCAAAGATAGAACTTCCTTTTTTGTGGATACTCCTGCCCTGATTGACCTCAAAGTCCTCTTTCTGGCATTTCTACTATCTCCACCCGCCGGTCCGCCAGCAATCATGTTTATCACACCGTTCGACTGTTCTTCTGCCTGACTTCGAATTTGCCTTTGCCAAGCGTTAAATTTTCTCGGACTACGGGATCTGTAACGATTGTTATAGTTGCCATTTTTAACAAATTCTTTAAATTTCCCTTGCGTGATTAATTTTTCTATCTCGACCTTCAATTGATATCAATTTTCCGTACTATGTCCTCGAGCTCGATGATATCGACAATATTGGTCGTATCCCGGTGCACCCGGCCTTGCCTGTGTGATCCTCTGGGCTTCCGGAATTAAATTCCCTTCTTCCAACACGGTCAACACTTCTTCTTTCGAACTGTTAAGCTCAGTAAATTGAATTTTACTTGGTCTCGGAGCTCGATTTCGACCATAAGGAGGTCCGTATGAGTTCGGACCTTGGGGCAGCATATGCGGCTTAAAAGTGTTGATTCGCTGCAAAACGGATCCTTTGTTCGATTCTCCATAATCACCAGGTTTTGGGATCGGAGCCCGATCTTGTTTCTTGTTGAGATGAGACTTATCTAGATGTGAACTCTTTAATTTGTTCATCTCTTCCTGTATCATATACTTTTCAGCAATTTCCATTATCCGTTCGAAGGATTTTGGTTGCTTTCTACATAATGCATTTCCAAACTGGGTGCTCCTAGTCAGCTCAAACATCAGGGAGGACAGATACTCGATATGTGGGGTATCCACCTTCAAGAGCTCGATACTAAACCTTGCTAGCCATTGCCTCAACGTCTCTCATTCCAATTGTTTCACAGTGCCCAGATGATTCGCTGGCAGTCTTGGCTTCCTTTGGCTAGCGAATTGATGTTTCAGCTTATCGCAAAATTCTTCAAAAGAAAATATGGAGTTCGGAGGTAATTTCCCGAACCAATCGAGAGCAATCCCTTCAAAAGTGGTGACCATAATCTTGCAACAGAAATTTTCCGAGTGTCCGTACAAGTTCATCACATTAACAAAGCTGTTAATGTGTTCTCCGGGGTCGGTAGTCCCGTTATACCGTGGGAGCCTGGTTGGCACCGTTTCTGTGTTTCGAGCTTCGCGTATCTCTCGACAAAAGGGTGAACAGCGCATGATATTATTCGAGACCTGCCTCTCTCGTAGGTTTTCTCTAATCAGAGCATTCCCCGCTTGCCTGGCAGCCTGATTAGTGAAGGGAATCTCTATCATAGTATCTTGCTCTTCCAATTTCTTAGCCACCCTTTCCTGTACTATTATCTCCAATTCTGATTCGGTAATTCTCTTGTAAGTTGGTTTGTTTCTTATCACAGCGCCGGCGGTATGACTTTCTCCCACAACAGAATCCTCCATATCGTGCACTCGTGCAGCTGGGTTTTCAGATCGGGCATTGACTTTCGAGGGTGCAACCCGACGTGGATGCGTCGATGGGGCATGCGACATATCGTTTTCCTTCTGTAAGTTCGATGAAGGTATCTCTGGGCTTCCCTGAACCCCTGGTTGGTCGACAGGTGATTGATCTGCCCTTCCGTTGTTCATGAATTCCCTGCACATTGTGCCTATTATAGATCTTAAATCACCAATGGTCGTGTGTATTGGAATGTTATCTTGCGGAATCGTCGGTGGCACCTCTGGTTGTTGTTGAGCGGCGCGCGATAGATTATCGGGTTCGTTGTTGACAGAATTTTGTGCTCCCACTGCATGGGAAGGCTCTCCTCTAATGTACGTATTTCTCCTCGTAGTAGGCATATTTTGATCTAAGACTCGAACAAGGCCCCTCGGTGGGCGCCAATTGATCTTACGTGGTTTTGTATGAGTGATCGATGCGTGTAATAATTGAACAAATACACAATAATGATATGAAAGATCAACAATATTGTATTCAAATGGCTCGATTACAATGCTATAAGAATACAAATGTATAGAGTCCTATCCGAGCCCTATTGGATGCCGTACAAGCTAGAGGGCGAAATACGTATGATCCTATGCCTATATTCCCAAGCAGTTCCGAGCAGTAGCTTCGAGGAGGGAGCACCTGGGAAATCGTGTCTGGTGTCATAAATGCATGGGGTATTTATAGCTGAAATCGGGGTCTAGGTGATCTATCTGCAGACATGCAATTCTTCGGCCCATAAGTTTGGATCAGAGCTCGGCCCAACAGTAACTTTGGATCCAGGGCCGTCTGTACTTATGGTACTTGGGCATCGGGGTCGAACTTGATCTTCCGAGATAAGTACTGTTCGATCTCGCATGATTGTAAAGAAAAGCAGAGCCGAAAATATCCCTCATCAACAGGGTTTTTCCGAGTTAGGTTTTTAATGAGGCATATACGAAACATATTTTGAATGGCTCATCTCACCCCAAGTTTAAAATAGCTTATACTTCCTCGAGCTTAAGCTTCACTTTATGCTCGAGAAGTGGGGGAGTATTGATGAGGGGTAATTTGGATCACCTATTCTTGCTAGTTCGATGTGGATCGAACTGCATAATTTTTCGTCTTCGGAAGTGCCGAACCAAATTAGGGTGCGGAGTGATCTTTTCCGAACCCAGAAAGAGAATCTGAGATCGAATGTCACTTTTGGGCTGAGGCTAGGCCCAAGTCAGTGGGCCAGATAAGTACTCTTGCAGGTGTGTCAGAAAGCCCATTATTTCAGCTATAAATACCCCCAGCATTTATAACGGCGACACAACTTCCCAGGTGCTCTTCCTTCGAGACTGCTGCTCGGACTTACTTGGGAATAAGAGGATAGGCTAGATTGTATGTGTTTCACCCTCTAGCTTGTACGGCATCCAGTAATGCTCGAATAGGACTCTTAATACTTGTAATTTGTACTCAATCTTCTCGAATACAAATATTATTGATCTCATTCTTCTATTTGTAAACGTTTGCATGGCATTATATACCACCCAGATCTAACAAACGAAAACTCGTAAGATCACTACGAAAGGATCAACCTAAGAGGGTTTCTTTTCATCGATTTCCATAATATCAACGTCCGGAGTGACGTCTAATTCAATAGCCGGTGTGTTCGAAAGTAGCCACGTAATAACCCTTTCTTTCTTTCCATCATGTGTTCCCGTGAATTTAGATAGTAAATCTGCCCATGAAGTTTCTTCTCTGGGAATTGGTTGAATTTCGAACTTCTCGAACTTGGAGATCAGAGTTTTCACCTTGTTAAGGTATTTTATCATGTTGAACTCCTTGGCTTCGTAAATGCCCTTGACCTGTCTATGCACGAGTTCGGAATCAGTAAGCACAGTATGTTGGGATGTACCTCGATTATCAGAACAACTAGAGTGCGGAATTTAAAATTTTCGAGGCACCCATCAGTCCCATAAATGTGTCTCCATAATTAGTTATACGAAAAGGTTGAAACAAACAACGAATAAAACATAAAGGGGGTGATATGCGATTTTACCTCACCACAGCTCGGTGGTGGTTACCTCCGGACTTCATGTTTGATTCACAAATGAGTGATCCAATTGTCTCACCTCCAAAGTTGATCCACACCAATTAGATCTTGAAGGTTATCAGCAAAGGAATCTGCAGATCTTGATCAGGACATAGATCTGGATCTGGGTTGGGAGAACAGATGGAAGAAGACAAAACCACAGGACTTGTGCGGCTAGATCTGCTTCGGCCAAAGCTGGATTCGGCCAGGTTGGGTTCGGCCAAAGTTGGTTCGGCCGAGTTTGGTTTTGGGCGAAACTATTGGGGCGGTTTTGGAGTTAATTGAACTTAGTGCACTTATCAGATTTCTTCTTTCTCTTTTGTGTTATGAAAAATTGTTTTCTTTCTTGATATTTCAAAAGCTTCATAAGTTAATTAAGAAGAGATGTGAAGAAGTATTTATAAGAGAAGAGTCCTTCACTTATGAGATATCTTCTTCCCATCTTTATCAAATCCTATTCCTTATCAACTTAGGAATATTAGATTTGATAAATCTCTTCTACCTTGTTTTGCAAGAAACAAAACTCTTCCACTTTAACTCATCAAAATCGCCCCCTATGCCCCAATTTCAAGATTATAAAAAATCGACCCATAAAATTATCCAATCCTAAAATTGGGTAATTATTTAATCCTCCAACTTTATTAATTAACCACTTTAATCATTTTCATAATTAATCCGATAATCCTTATTAATTAATTAGACATTAATCAATTAGATATCTAATTAATATTCTCCCACTTGAATTATTACTTTAATTCAATAACTTTGACTTAACAACTTTAAATCATTCATTTCCCTTTATGACTGTCACTGTCCAACTGTATTGTGTGTGACCCTCTGGGTTCACCATCAATTGGCAGCAGGCCCACGACTTTCGTGATTTAATTAACGAGCAATTAAATGCTCCGATCAATTAAACAACTTTTAATTGACCACTCCAGAATTAATTTCCTTATTAATTCAGGAGTACCCACACTTCATGGTTGATGTCTAGCCACAAGCCCATGAAGTCCAATTAAAGGTGAATTGATATTTGTGAACCTCACCTCTTATAAATGCCATGTACATACGGTCCTTCTAATTACTAATTTCTCGATCGAGACCTAGGGTGTGTGAATTGATCGGCACCTCTAATTATCTCGATTCTGTACTTTCTAATTCTGGATAGTAATTCTAGTGTGACTGCTAAATTTGGAAACCCCTTCTCAAATCCGTCACCGACCACGGCCGTGGGTTTCTCGGAACTATTATCCAAGAACGTACAGGAAATTCTCCCACCTTATCAGGATGAGTCGATAGATCCTTTCTTAGTACTAACCACTCGCGTACATAACTGTACGCACCCAACTTAGGCACTTTATGGTCAGGCTACGTAACCAGTACCTAAATCTAAGTACGAACACTCATGCACCGAGTTCGCCCTAAATCGTACACTATTATAAGCCTTGAGAAACATCCCATCACCGATGTGCGTCATGCGCTTCCACAATGGGTTTCTCTGTTCGGGTCGTTCGATGCCTTCGATCCTCTATCGAACTACCTACTTCTATGCAGTGGCCTCAAATGCCTTGCTCATGAAACGCTACAAATTCACTCTATGTGAATCATGCATATTTATACAAGTCGTTGCAATTCCTTCGATACCCTGTCTCGTTTGGAATCTATGACTTGGAACGGTTTTAAGATCACGACCTTAGAGACTGTTTCATGATTGCACTCAGTACTGAAGTGAATCGTCCCATAGTCTATTGTGACCTTAGGATTTCATCCAATCGCTTAGATAAGTTCACGAGAGATGAAGTTGGCCATTATTTAATTTACGTACTATAAATAAACGGGCGTATTAATTATAAACCATAAGAAAACAGTACTTTAACAAGCTAATTAATATTGGCTTGCTGGGCACTATCCTATCAATCTCCCACTTGCCCTAAAGCCAATCACAACGTTTCTAAGACCCATCTTATAAAGATGTCCCTCGAACCTTTTTGTGAAAGAACTTAATTAGTGGATCTGCTAAGTTGTCTTTGTTGAGATGACGTAATCCTTCTACGCGTCTCAACTACCTATGATTTGTTCAATCATATGGTATTGTGTTCAGATTATCGGTGAGATCTCGTTTCCCTTTCATTGAGCAAGTTCCTTATCTATATCGGTTAAGACTACGATAGGCTTTTGCCATGCTAGGTATTTCATCCGAAGTTTCTCATCTAAACACTTTCTTCTATTGCATCCCAATGCTGCGTTTATTCTGTTTGAGTTGGCAATGGTATACTATTGGAATTTCCTCCAATTTACCTCTGCTCCATTGAGACAGAATAAACCATCCACTTTAGACTTGAAATCTGGAATCACTAAATCCTTCGAATTTCAATTCTCCATTACTACCACAGACCAACAATATATCCTTTAATTATCTTCGAGGATTGCTTTTATGGTAGTCCAGTGTCCTTTACTGGTGTTCGACTAACAGTAGCTCGTGAAAGATCAGAGATTTTGATGAGTCAGGTGATAACGTCGTGAAAACGTCATTATTACGTGTCTTCTTAAGCCGAAAACAACTTGCTTTGATTTGAGTTTTGCGTGCTTTTGTTTATTTTCGCATTCTTTTGCGTTTTTGGTCCTTTGTTGGACATTTGTGTGTTTTGGTAGTTGTTTGTGTGTTTTGATGTTGTTTTGTGTGTTTTTGTAGGGAGATGTAAAAAGGGCTTCAAAGGAATGAAGAACCGAAGTCAAAAATATGGAAGAACGTAGATAGCTGCTCACTAGAACATGCATAAATATTTGATGGATGATCCAAATGATCTGAATTTTGGATATGTCTTAGATGAGTGAGTTAGCTACGCTACGGACTTTATGGATCCGCAATCAGAGTTCGGAGTCAAAAGATATGCTGCTCGGAAGAAAGTGCGGCGGAGCAGAAAATCTGCAGAGAGCTTACTGCCTGAGCTCGCGGCCGCGAGCTCAGGGCTCGCGGCCGCGAGGTCCTGCCTGCTGGTGCGAAATATCAGCTGAATCTCCGCGTTTTGAAGGGCATTTTCGGGTTTTCTCATGAGGGGCTATTAGGGCAAGATAAGAGAGCAACTTTGGGACTTTTTACACAATCTCTCTTCCAATCTTTCCCTCTACTCTTGGCCACCCTTTTTCCTCTCAAGCCTCCTCAATTCTCTCTTTAGTTTTTTCTTACTTTTTTCTTGTATTTGAAGACTCCACCAAGGGGGTGAGTTAGTCACCACCCTTGGGGAGTGATTAGGTGGTGATTAAAGGGAGGAGAATCCTTGTCTCGATTCCATTTCGATTAGGTGATTTCTTTCCATTTCTTAGTTATTTATGATTAGGAGATGAGTTTGTTATTTCCTTTTTGGATGAATGATTGTGTATTGGAATTCTCCGGATTTATATAAATTTATGTTATTGTTTGATTAATGATGTCTTGATGATTAGTATGGTGCTTATATGTGTTCGTTAATCCGATTCCGTGTTTATTGTTCGTCTTGTGGTTTGACAACCCTTTGAGATGAGTGTTATTGATTCTTGATTGCTAGATATAGTGATTTTGAGGATTTGATTATGAATTTGGATTGTGAATCGATTTTAGGATAGACATATACCTATGTCGTTTCATATTCGTTTAAGGTTTGAGTTTAAATGACATCGATTAGATTTTAGTCCATTTATACGTAAATTGGCTTAGTTTAATTTGATAGGTTGGTATGCTATCGAAAGATACATATGAATGTCATTGAATCCTTGAATAGCAAACACGAGCACAATATATTAATTGTCGAGTCATTGTTATCGTTTGATTAATTATGTTTGATGTTGGGTTATGTTTGATTTGTTGGGTTTATTGTTTTATCGCACTTTTGGCCATCTACCTTTAATGCAACCTAGACATAGGATGTAGAAAGTTAGGTGAGTGACGATTTGTAGATTTCAACTTAGGATAGACATATACCTAGTTTGGTCCGTGTTTGTATAATGGGTTCGTCCGTGAATGCATCAAATAATTTAGATTCTCTTTATTCGGGGATTTGGGTTAGTTTTAGGTCCCGGGTGACAACGGTAGGCCTTAGAATCCTCTTTTGGGTTCGGACTTCCCTTAGAGCATCGGTTGACAGCGATATTCGTTCTTGATCCGGAGATGGAGAGTTTGGGTAGATTGGTAGAGTTAAGTCAAACCGATAGGGAGACTTAACTAATTTGAACTCACAAACAACAACTAAATCTAGGATTGTTTGCATAGCTAACCTAACAACCGCATAATTTATTTGCTTTAACTAATCTCTTATAAATCCTCCTTACCACATAATTAACTCCCCATTTACTTGTTTTCATAGTTAGATTTACTTTACCGCTCGTATTTAAATAAAATCACCCTTATCATATATTTGGGTTTGATCTTTTTGTATCAAGCGTTCTCACATGAAATAGGCCGTCGATTGATTCGTTTATTCCCACCTTTTACTCATTCATTGGGATTCGATACTCGGTATGTACTTATCGTTTTATATTACTTGTAACGACCGTATACTTGCGTAGTTTGCGTATTAGTATTTGGAACGCAACAAGTTTTTGGCGCCGTTGCCGGGGAATGTGGTAACGTGTGGAGTAAATGACGATATTGATGGCTAGTTTTGTGTTTGATAGCTTGATACTTCGTGCTAATTTTGATCTTTTTGTTTCTTTGCGAGGTTTGATCGGCCTATTGCGAAGAGCTTAAGGATTTTGATGAGCCTGTTTTGTGGAATCATGGACGATGGGAGTAGTTTTGGTGACAATCAATTCATCCCTCGTATCAAGTCAAGCTCGTGACTTAAAACAAGCATTATTTTCCTTTTTCATCATCTTGTCTTGTTTTGTTTTGTTTTGTTTTTGTTTGTGTTGTGTTGTAGGTGATGATTGTGCATGATAAAGAAGTAATGGCAAGCATGATTGAGGATCCGAGGCGGAAGTTAACCACGGGATGCACGGACTCCATGATCGATAGAAGGGCGTAACCTTTACATTTTTTGCATTCCGTTTGGTTTATTTTGCGCTTACAATGCTACATCTATATGTCCGTACTTGATTGGTTTTAGATTATCTATGCTTGCTTGAATTGGATAGAGCCATGTTCGATCATTTACCTTGTTTATTTCTTTGTTTTGTTTGTTTTTCTTTTCTTTGTGTGCTTGCGTGGTTGTCGTGTCGACCTCCCTCCATTTTTCTCAATTCACACAATGGGGACATTGTGCGTTTTTAGTTTGGGGGAGAGAGGTCGCAAGTACTTGCATACATGCTTGGTCGACCCGCCAAATTTTTTCAAATTCTTATTATTATTTGAGTATGCTTCTACAAAATTTGAGCACATTGGCTAAGGCTAGATTGTATTTGAGGTGGATAAAGAACTTTAGTGATAATAGGATCTAGGACTCCTCTAGCGTAACTTAGTTTCTCTCCAATCTTCAGTTTGAAAACTAAGTGTGAAGAGAGCAAAATGACTTAAGTTTGGGGGAGTGAACCCTTTTCAAGAATGAAAAACCTTTGAACACCTAGCTCTTAAAAGAAACGAGTAGAGAAGTTGCTAAAATGTATGCACTTCTATGAGAGAAAAGAAAGGCTAAGCCTTCATTGATGAAATTCATGAATCATTTTTGTAATTACTCTATTTTCGTTGGAATGGTGCTAGTAGCCCAAAAAGTCGAATGTTTAGAAGCACGAACAACAATCATCATTAGTGCGAGTTTTGTATTGTAATATCATTGTAAAGCACAAAGTGCTATGTTATCATTGTAAATCAAAAGAAAAGCAAAGTATGGTGAGAAAAGAGCTAGGGACTGAAATTGCCAATTAGTTCAAGAATAGGGACAAAACTCTTAAATTACCTACAACTTAGTTTCATAATGTGATTGGAGCATGAGGTTTGAAACCTAAGGTTAGGAGATAGTCTAAGTTAACGTGAGGAGCCCATGCAAGTAGAACCGATGATTTTAATCTATTGGGGCGTATTCACCTAAAATAGAATCTAGCCGAAGCCATCACGCACACACGTGGAGCTTGTTTAAAGAATAATTTGAAAGTGTTAAGCTTTGGCATTTTGATCTTAAGCATGCATGTTTAGTATTTGTTTTTGCTTTCTTTGCTCGAGGACGAGCAAGTGTTTAAGTTTGGGGGTGTGATAACGTCGTGAAAACGTCATTATTACGTGTCTTCTTAAGCCGAAAACAACTTGCTTTGATTTGAGTTTTGCGTGCTTTTGTTTATTTTCGCATTCTTTTGCGTTTTTGGTCCTTTGTTGGACATTTGTGTGTTTTGGTAGTTGTTTGTGTGTTTTGATGTTGTTTTGTGTGTTTTTGTAGGGAGATGTAAAAAGGGCTTCAAAGGAATGAAGAACCGAAGTCAAAAATATGGAAGAACGTAGATAGCTGCTCACTAGAACATGCATAAATATTTGATGGATGATCCAAATGATCTGAATTTTGGATATGTCTTAGATGAGTGAGTTAGCTACGCTACGGACTTTACGGATCCGCAATCAGAGTTCGGAGTCAAAAGATATGCTGCTCGGAAGAAAGTGCGGCGGAGCAGAAAATCTGCAGAGAGCTTACTGCCTGAGCTCGCGGCCGCGAGCTCAGGGCTCGCGGCCGCGAGGTCCTGCCTGCTGGTGCGAAATATCAGCTGAATCTCCGCGTTTTGAAGGGCATTTTCGGGTTTTCTCATGAGGGGCTATTAGGGCAAGATAAGAGAGCAACTTTGGGACTTTTTACACAATCTCTCTTCCAATCTTTCCCTCTACTCTTGGCCACCCTTTTTCCTCTCAAGCCTCCTCAATTCTCTCTTTAGTTTTTTCTTACTTTTTTCTTGTATTTGAAGACTCCACCAAGGGGGTGAGTTAGTCACCACCCTTGGGGAGTGATTAGGTGGTGATTAAAGGGAGGAGAATCCTTGTCTCGATTCCATTTCGATTAGGTGATTTCTTTCCATTTCTTAGTTATTTATGATTAGGAGATGAGTTTGTTATTTCCTTTTTGGATGAATGATTGTGTATTGGAATTCTCCGGATTTATATAAATTTATGTTATTGTTTGATTAATGATGTCTTGATGATTAGTATGGTGCTTATATGTGTTCGTTAATCCGATTCCGTGTTTATTGTTCGTCTTGTGGTTTGACAACCCTTTGAGATGAGTGTTATTGATTCTTGATTGCTAGATATAGTGATTTTGAGGATTTGATTATGAATTTGGATTGTGAATCGATTTTAGGATAGACATATACCTATGTCGTTTCATATTCGTTTAAGGTTTGAGTTTAAATGACATCGATTAGATTTTAGTCCATTTATACGTAAATTGGCTTAGTTTAATTTGATAGGTTGGTATGCTATCGAAAGATACATATGAATGTCATTGAATCCTTGAATAGCAAACACGAGCACAATATATTAATTGTCGAGTCATTGTTATCGTTTGATTAATTATGTTTGATGTTGGGTTATGTTTGATTTGTTGGGTTTATTGTTTTATCGCACTTTTGGCCATCTACCTTTAATGCAACCTAGACATAGGATGTAGAAAGTTAGGTGAGTGACGATTTGTAGATTTCAACTTAGGATAGACATATACCTAGTTTGGTCCGTGTTTGTATAATGGGTTCGTCCGTGAATGCATCAAATAATTTAGATTCTCTTTATTCGGGGATTTGGGTTAGTTTTAGGTCCCGGGTGACAACGGTAGGCCTTAGAATCCTCTTTTGGGTTCGGACTTCCCTTAGAGCATCGGTTGACAGCGATATTCGTTCTTGATCCGGAGATGGAGAGTTTGGGTAGATTGGTAGAGTTAAGTCAAACCGATAGGGAGACTTAACTAATTTGAACTCACAAACAACAACTAAATCTAGGATTGTTTGCATAGCTAACCTAACAACCGCATAATTTATTTGCTTTAACTAATCTCTTATAAATCCTCCTTACCACATAATTAACTCCCCATTTACTTGTTTTCATAGTTAGATTTACTTTACCGCTCGTATTTAAATAAAATCACCCTTATCATATATTTGGGTTTGATCTTTTTGTATCAAGCGTTCTCACATGAAATAGGCCGTCGATTGATTCGTTTATTCCCACCTTTTACTCATTCATTGGGATTCGATACTCGGTATGTACTTATCGTTTTATATTACTTGTAACGACCGTATACTTGCGTAGTTTGCGTATTAGTATTTGGAACGCAACAAGTTTTTGGCGCCGTTGCCGGGGAATGTGGTAACGTGTGGAGTAAATGACGATATTGATGGCTAGTTTTGTGTTTGATAGCTTGATACTTCGTGCTAATTTTGATCTTTTTGTTTCTTTGCGAGGTTTGATCGGCCTATTGCGAAGAGCTTAAGGATTTTGATTAGCCTGTTTTGTGGAATCATGGACGATGGGAGTAGTTTTGGTGACAATCAATTCATCCCTCGTATCAAGTCAAGCTCGTGACTTAAAACAAGCATTATTTTCCTTTTTCATCATCTTGTCTTGTTTTGTTTTGTTTTGTTTTTGTTTGTGTTGTGTTGTAGGTGATGATTGTGCATGATAAAGAAGTAATGGCAAGCATGATTGAGGATCCGAGGCGGAAGTTAACCACGGGATGCACGGACTCCATGATCGATAGAAGGGCGTAACCTTTACATTTTTTGCATTCCGTTTGGTTTATTTTGCGCTTACAATGCTACATCTATATGTCCGTACTTGATTGGTTTTAGATTATCTATGCTTGCTTGAATTGGATAGAGCCATGTTCGATCATTTACCTTGTTTATTTCTTTGTTTTGTTTGTTTTTCTTTTCTTTGTGTGCTTGCGTGGTTGTCGTGTCGACCTCCCTCCATTTTTCTCAATTCACACAATGGGGACATTGTGCGTTTTTAGTTTGGGGGAGAGAGGTCGCAAGTACTTGCATACATGCTTGGTCGACCCGCCAAATTTTTTCAAATTCTTATTATTATTTGAGTATGCTTCTACAAAATTTGAGCACATTGGCTAAGGCTAGATTGTATTTGAGGTGGATAAAGAACTTTAGTGATAATAGGATCTAGGACTCCTCTAGCGTAACTTAGTTTCTCTCCAATCTTCAGTTTGAAAACTAAGTGTGAAGAGAGCAAAATGACTTAAGTTTGGGGGAGTGAACCCTTTTCAAGAATGAAAAACCTTTGAACACCTAGCTCTTAAAAGAAACGAGTAGAGAAGTTGCTAAAATGTATGCACTTCTATGAGAGAAAAGAAAGGCTAAGCCTTCATTGATGAAATTCATGAATCATTTTTGTAATTACTCTATTTTCGTTGGAATGGTGCTAGTAGCCCAAAAAGTCGAATGTTTAGAAGCACGAACAACAATCATCATTAGTGCGAGTTTTGTATTGTAATATCATTGTAAAGCACAAAGTGCTATGTTATCATTGTAAATCAAAAGAAAAGCAAAGTATGGTGAGAAAAGAGCTAGGGACTGAAATTGCCAATTAGTTCAAGAATAGGGACAAAACTCTTAAATTACCTACAACTTAGTTTCATAATGTGATTGGAGCATGAGGTTTGAAACCTAAGGTTAGGAGATAGTCTAAGTTAACGTGAGGAGCCCATGCAAGTAGAACCGATGATTTTAATCTATTGGGGCGTATTCACCTAAAATAGAATCTAGCCGAAGCCATCACGCACACACGTGGAGCTTGTTTAAAGAATAATTTGAAAGTGTTAAGCTTTGGCATTTTGATCTTAAGCATGCATGTTTAGTATTTGTTTTTGCTTTCTTTGCTCGAGGACGAGCAAGTGTTTAAGTTTGGGGGTGTGATAACGTCGTGAAAACGTCATTATTACGTGTCTTCTTAAGCCGAAAACAACTTGCTTTGATTTGAGTTTTGCGTGCTTTTGTTTATTTTCGCATTCTTTTGCGTTTTTGGTCCTTTGTTGGACATTTGTGTGTTTTGGTAGTTGTTTGTGTGTTTTGATGTTGTTTTGTGTGTTTTTGTAGGGAGATGTAAAAAGGGCTTCAAAGGAATGAAGAACCGAAGTCAAAAATATGGAAGAACGTAGATAGCTGCTCACTAGAACATGCATAAATATTTGATGGATGATCCAAATGATCTGAATTTTGGATATGTCTTAGATGAGTGAGTTAGCTACGCTACGGACTTTACGGATCCGCAATCAGAGTTCGGAGTCAAAAGATATGCTGCTCGGAAGAAAGTGCGGCGGAGCAGAAAATCTGCAGAGAGCTTACTGCCTGAGCTCGCGGCCGCGAGCTCAGGGCTCGCGGCCGCGAGGTCCTGCCTGCTGGTGCGAAATATCAGCTGAATCTCCGCGTTTTGAAGGGCATTTTCGGGTTTTCTCATGAGGGGCTATTAGGGCAAGATAAGAGAGCAACTTTGGGACTTTTTACACAATCTCTCTTCCAATCTTTCCCTCTACTCTTGGCCACCCTTTTTCCTCTCAAGCCTCCTCAATTCTCTCTTTAGTTTTTTCTTACTTTTTTCTTGTATTTGAAGACTCCACCAAGGGGGTGAGTTAGTCACCACCCTTGGGGAGTGATTAGGTGGTGATTAAAGGGAGGAGAATCCTTGTCTCGATTCCATTTCGATTAGGTGATTTCTTTCCATTTCTTAGTTATTTATGATTAGGAGATGAGTTTGTTATTTCCTTTTTGGATGAATGATTGTGTATTGGAATTCTCCGGATTTATATAAATTTATGTTATTGTTTGATTAATGATGTCTTGATGATTAGTATGGTGCTTATATGTGTTCGTTAATCCGATTCCGTGTTTATTGTTCGTCTTGTGGTTTGACAACCCTTTGAGATGAGTGTTATTGATTCTTGATTGCTAGATATAGTGATTTTGAGGATTTGATTATGAATTTGGATTGTGAATCGATTTTAGGATAGACATATACCTATGTCGTTTCATATTCGTTTAAGGTTTGAGTTTATGACATCGATTAGATTTTAGTCCATTTATACGTAAATTGGCTTAGTTTAATTTGATAGGTTGGTATGCTATCGAAAGATACATATGAATGTCATTGAATCCTTGAATAGCAAACACGAGCACAATATATTAATTGTCGAGTCATTGTTATCGTTTGATTAATTATGTTTGATGTTGGGTTATGTTTGATTTGTTGGGTTTATTGTTTTATCGCACTTTTGGCCATCTACCTTTAATGCAACCTAGACATAGGATGTAGAAAGTTAGGTGAGTGACGATTTGTAGATTTCAACTTAGGATAGACATATACCTAGTTTGGTCCGTGTTTGTATAATGGGTTCGTCCGTGAATGCATCAAATAACTTAGATTCTCTTTATTCGGGGATTTGGGTTAGTTTTAGGCCTCGGGTGACAACGGTAGGCCTTAGAATCCTCTTTTGGGTTCGGACTTCCCATAGAGCATCGGTTGACAGCGATGTTCGTTCTTGATCCGGAGATGGAGAGTTTGGGTAGATTGGTAGAGTTAAGTCAAACCGATAGGGAGACTTAACTAATTTGAACTCACAAACAACAACTAAATCTAGGATTGTTTGCATAGCTAACCTAACAACCGCATAATTTATTTGCTTTAACTAATCTCTTATAAATCCTCCTTACCACATAATTAACTCCCCATTTACTTGTTTTCATAGTTAGATTTACTTTACCGCTCGTATTTAAATAAAATCACCCTTATCATATATTTGGGTTTGATCTTTTTGTATCAAGCGTTCTCACATGAAATAGGCCGTCGATTGATTCGTTTATTCCCACCTTTTACTCATTCATTGGGATTCGATACTCGGTATGTACTTATCGTTTTATATTACTTGTAACGACCGTATACTTGCGTAGTTTGCGTATTAGTATTTGGAACGCAACATCAGGTCTTGTACAAGACTTTGCATGCTACATGCAATCCAAATGCCAAAGCATAAGGCTTCTTGAGACAGTTTCTTCTTTACTCATTTATATGTAGGGCTCATTGAATAAGTAAGAGAGGAATTGTGTCTCTTTGGAATTAACCCTTTCTTGGATTCTTCCATATTGTAGTTATTCAATATTTAGTCTATGTACTTGGATTCGGTGAATTGCAACATCTACTTCGCTCTATCTCTATAGATACGTATTGCCAGTACGTGAGATGTAATTCCCAAATATATATCATGGAGAATTGCGTGAAGAACACGCTTTCGTCTGCGCTTTGATATCCTAATATCGTACTTGATGTACAGAACATCGTCTTGTTACGTTTCGAACTCAACTACACTCCCACTGATCCTTTTGCACAATTGGAATCCATATGCCTTTTGACAAACTCAACATTCTTGATCAACTTTGCATGTTCCAAATTTGGGAAAACTTCATAGATTGACCTTTGGATTCGAATGGAGATCTTCTCATCAATTTTCAATTGTGAGAGGCAGGATTCATATCCAATAGTCATATTTTCGTAGTCAAAACCACCTTTCTATGGCTTGTGGTTTCGAAACGGATTTTGACGTTGCTAATGGGGAGAAGGTATTTTCATAGTCCTAAAAGGATTTTTGAATAATGACCTATCGCCATTGAACGAGTCAAATAAGTTAACAACTTTCCATTTCGAGTGTTATGGCTTCATGCCATATCCCTTAGTTTATGATTAACATAATTTCGTTGTAATCTCGGATTAATATCTAATTTCTCAATTTCGTAAAATGGAGTTTTGAGTTCCTTACGAATATGATTAGATTACTAAGTGTTTGTGCATGACTCAGTTCAGCAGGTTTCAGGGTTTTACTCCCACTGTTTGTGGGGATGGGTCCAATTCTTGAACTTCATCAAGTTCTATGACATTCCCTATTTCCTTTGACAAGAGTTTCGTCAACAGAGGAACAAGCTACTTACGAGAGACTTTCGTTTCTCGTTGTTGTAGAACAGGTATCCAATGGATTTCGTTGGATACCCCACAAATTTTATATGAATCGGATCTACCATCCAGTTTCTCATATAAGGATATTTTGCCATGTCATAAATGATACGGCGGTGTAAGGACTTACTTCGAAAGGTACTAGACCAAGTATCTTTGAAGAGTTAGGGGAGGCTATCCCCTAAAGTGAATAAAGGAAGTTTAGCCAAATCACAATCGTGAAAAGAACTAGGTTTTAAAAAAGTTTGATCCCTTCTTTGATTTGCTTCGTGAGAATTCTATTCTCGTCTTAGATAATCGAGGAATTAATTGCTTATGTTTCGGCAAGTTTGATTAGATCAAAATGCTTTTGACATAATGCACTTAGTTACTTCATTTCCAAAACTTCTATTGAATTACTTCAACAGTTTTAGAATTGTACTTCAACAGAGTACACATACACTTTGACGATTTAAAAATTGTACGTATATATGAAGTAACGTCCTTATGAACTAGTGCTTATAGTTCTCCACGTTTGTCCTTATGGATTAAATACATTTGGTTGGAATGTTCGGGATGCCTAGCATTCCTTTTTTCGGCTATTATTCCTTCAAGATTTGAAAGTTACGAGTTATCCAAGTTCAATATTTCAAGAGCAGTAGATGAAAACTTTTCCTTTCGAATCTCTACTTAGGAAAAATGTCCAAATTAAAATTTCAAGCGTGGACGATTATTTTGTTTGTTTTACGACTTTTCGATCATGTAGTTTTTGAAGTTTTGATTTGTTTATCATTGTTTTATTTCTATGCTTCAAAGCATCAATATTTGTACAAAGTTAAATAACTTTAAATAAATAGATTCCATTCTCAATGGTAAAGCAATAATGTTTTGAAAAAATTCGAAATAATACTCAAAGACAAACTAAAACTAAAAACTTATGCTAATATGAAAAACTAAGTAAAACTCCTTTTGCTAAAAAGTAATGTCTAGGTCCAGTTCTTCCTTGACCCAATCCCTTAATTCGATTTCCCTCATTTCTCTTTGCACTACTTGCATCTTCCTTTTAAGGAATTTCCTCCTTTTAGGTGGAGAGGGAATATCATCATCACCTGCAAACACTATTACAGACATGAAGGTTTATCAGATGTCTTACACCAAATGAATTAACAGGTGTATAACTTAAGTCATACCGTTGTTAAGTCTATCCAGGAATTTCTTTCCAGCAAGCTTCCTTAATTTCTTTTCGTACTTACACAGGGGGCAATTCCATTCATACAGCCCCCATCCTTGCAGATGGGCTTCCTCATATTTGTCTAACAACTCATGCAATTGTTTTGTTTTAATTCCATCAGGCGGTATATCACAATGTTGCATAAAATGAGTGAAGGTGTCAGACAAGCCATTAAGAGTTATTTCTATCTCATCTTCAAGAATCAATTGAGCTCCAAACTTTTTGATTCGTTTCATCATCTTGGTTAAGTAAGAACAATATTCCCTAACATTGTTATACTTAGCCATGCTTGTCTCATGAAGGTAATTGCACATAATATTCTCCAAAGTTGGTTCGGTTTTGAAACGCATGAAGACTCGTTTGAACGGGATTATGGATGGTGAATGGCTAACAATAAAACAGACAACAATAAGCAGACAGGTTTAGTATTAATACTTATAATTAACGAAATTAGGACTTTTTAATGAAAAAGTTCTCCCACTATTTTTATCGAAACAATAACCCTTCTAGTTTTGGAAAATTCTATTTCCTAGTAGGTCTTGACGTCCCAGCAGCCATTAATTGCACCCATGACTCGTGGCCATACAATTAATTCCCTAGGTAGGTATACATTTACCAGTTGTGTCACTCCACAACCTTCAAGCTATTTTGCCTCGTTTTTCGCACTGATCTAGCACTGCTACATCATAAATGTTACTACGCGTTAAGTCTAACCCATTAATCATGATGAGCAACGGGCCCGGTCATGAAATCCCCGTAACTGGTTATCGGTCGATTTTCACGTCCCGACCAGTCCCCACCCTTGTCAAGTTTTAAGAAAACAAGAATCAAGAAATTTCGTGCATTGTCCCTTTCTTCGACTCGGGTGCCAAACTCTGTATCACTTCTATCGATAAGTAAACAACATACACTAGTTCCTATTAATGGATGGCTTGGATTTATAAAACCTCATTTTATAGTTAACACAATATGACTTAATATTTATTCAAGAGGGGATTTTCGGTTTTGAATGTTTGAAGAAACTCTCCTCGAGATCTCACCGCTTTAATCATGCTTCATCTTTTATTTACGATCTAGATTCTAGCGCGCATACACACAAGCAATCACAAATCAACAAATAAATAAAAGCCATACAAGCCTAGCATGCATGCTACCACAATATGTTTTCGATCAGGAGCCTCCTATGCGGGCCATCATCGAGCCATGATGTTGGCCCCATTGGTCAATCTAAAGGGTTCTCAAAGGACCTAGCCTATTACATAAACAACCATGCATAGATGGCCTTCAATTCTTCTTGGGCTCCCACCTTCCTTGTAAACGGGCCTTCATCCTAGACTAGTAAAGCAGTAAAGCCTTATTCTATTACAAAGGCTCAAAGTGGCGCAAAAATAATAACAGGCTCGCAGGCCCAATAAAAACCATACATTAAATTAAATCAATCACATCTAACCTAAGGTCAAGGCTCAGCGCGATCGAAAACCACGTAAACAGTTCACGTAGAGCAAGAAACAAGCAAACAACTTTTACGTTTTTCTTTCTTAATTTTAAAACTACCTTCTAAAACTATGTTCTCATGATTCTTACCTTTTAGTCACTACTAATTATGACAAAATAAATTCTCGGGTAAACAAAACGAGTTTTCTGCCTAAAAACAGATTCTGATTTTTCAACTTTTGAAAATTGCAGTTCGGCCCCTATACTAACGAAAATTGCACTTTTAACCCCAAAGTTTTTGAAAAGTTACAAAAACACCCCAAAAACAGTTTCGGACAGAGGACCAGAAATAAAATTTTGAATCCAGAAAATTTTGAATTTTTCAAACAGACCCCTAAAGTTTCGGAATTTACAAAACAGTCCTTAAATTTTTGGAAATTTCAAAACAGCCCAAAATTGCGTGCGACCATAATTTCAAAAACAGTCCAGATTTTTCTAAAATTTCCAGAAATAGAAAATTAAATTTTCAGCCCTAATTTACATGATATGCGATTAATAGCATAAAAGAGTCCTGAATTTTCGAAAAGCTATAAATTTGACACAGATCTGAAAAAGCACTTTTACCCAATCATAGATCCAGCCATAACAAGTAAGAATCAATTTACAGAACACAATAATCACGCGTTTTCATACATATTATCAAACATATACGTAAACACATTATTATGTTCCAGCCTTTTCGCATAATAATTATGGAGTTGGCTCTGATACCACTGTTGGGATGTAACTCGATTGTCAGAACAACTAGAGTGCGGAATTTAAAATTTTTCGAGGCACCCATCAGTCCCATAAACCTGTCTCCATAATTAGTTATACGAAAAGTTTGAAACAAACAACGAATAAAACATAAAGGGGGTGATATGCGATTTTACCTCACCACAACTCGGTGGTGGTTACCTCCGGGCTTCATGTTTGATTCACAACTGAGTGATCTAATTGTCTCACCTCCAAAGTTGATCCACACCAACTGGATTGTAGGGACACCTCCAAGTCGCAGGCTACGAATTAGATCTTGAAGGTTATCAGCACAGGAATCTACAGATCTTGAACAGCATAGATCTGGATCTGGGTTGGGAGAACGGATGGAAGAAGACAAAACCACAGGACTTGTGCGGCTGGATCTGGTTCGGCCAAAGCTGGATTCGGCCAGGTTGGGTTCGGCCAAAGTCGGTTCGGCCGAGTTTGGTTTGGGGCGAAACTATTGGGGCGGTTATGGAGTTAATTGAACTTAGTGCACTTTTCAGATTTCTTCTTTCTCTTTTGTGTTATGAAAAATTGTTTTCTTTCTTGATTTTTCAAAAGCTTCATTAGTTAATTAAGAAGAGATGTGAAGAAGTATTTATAA
Organism: Penstemon eatonii; assembly: GCA_038501285.1. Classification (NCBI taxonomy): domain Eukaryota; kingdom Viridiplantae; phylum Streptophyta; class Magnoliopsida; order Lamiales; family Plantaginaceae; genus Penstemon; species Penstemon eatonii. The sequence continues at coordinate 31,054,708 of CM076710.1, read as the reverse complement.
GACAAGAGTCCTTCTCTTATGAGATATCTTCTTCCCATCTTTATCAAATCCTATTCCTTATCAACTTAGGAATATAGATTTGATAAATCTCTTCTACCTTGTTTTGGAAGAAACAAAACTCTTCCACATTAACTCATCAAAATCGCCCCCTATGCCCCAATTTCAAGATTATCAAAAATCGACCCATGTAATTATCCAATCCTAAAATTAGGTAATTATTTAAGCTTCCAACTTTATTAATTAACCACTTTAATCAATTTCATAATTAATTAGATAATCCTAATTAATTAATTAGACATTAATCAATTAGATATCTAATTAATATTCTCCCACTTGAATTATTACTTTAATTCAATAACTTTGATTTAACAACTTTAAATCATTCGTTTCCCTTTATGATTGTCATTGTCCAACTGTATTGTGTGTGACCTTCTGGGTTCACCATCAATTGACAGCAGGCCCACGACTTTCGGGATTTAATTCACGAGCAATTAAATGCTCCGATCAATTAAACAACTTTTAATAGACCACTCCATAATTAATTTTCTTATTAATTCAGGAGTACCCACACTTCATGGTCGATGTCTAGCCACAAGCCCATGAAGCCCAATTAAAGGTGAATTGATATTTGTGAACCTCACTTCTTATAAATGCCATGTACATACGGTCCTTCTAATGACTAATTTCCCGATCTAGACCTATGGTGTGTGAATTGATCGGCACCTCTAATTATCTCGATTCTGTACTTTCTAATCCTGGATAGTAATTCCAGTGTGACTGCTAAATTTGGAAACCCCTTCCCAAATCCGTCACCGACCACAGCCGGGTGTTTCTCGGAACTAATATCTAAGAACGTACAGGAAATTCTCCCACCTTATCAGGATGAGTCGATAGATCCTTTCTTATTACTAACCACTCGCGTACATAACTGTACGCACCCAACTTAGGCACTTTACGGCCAGGCTACGTGACCAGTACCTAAATCTAAGTACGCATACTTATGCACCGAGTTCGCCCTAGCACCTCAAGTCTAAGGACTAAATCGTACACTATTATAAGCCTTGAGAAACATCCCATCACCGATATGTGTCATGCGCTTCCTGAATGGGTTTCTCTGTTCGGGTCGTTCGATGCGTTCAATCCCTTATCGAACCACCTACTCATTTGCACTGGCCTCAAATGCCTTGCTCATGAAACGCTTCAAATTCACTCCATGTGAATCATGCATATTTGTACAAGTCTTTGCGATTCCTTCGATACCCTGTCGTATTCGGAATCTATGACTTGAAACGATTTTAAGATCACGACCTTAGAGACTGTTTCATGATTGCACTCAGTACTGAAGTGAATCGTCCCATAGTCTATTGTGACCTTAGGATTTCATCCAATCGCTTAGATAAGTTCGCGAGAGATGAAGTTGGCCATTGTTTAATTTACGTACTATAAATAAACGGCGCATTAATTATAAACCATAAGAAAATAGTACTTTAACAAGATAATTAATATTGGATTGTTGTGCACTATCCTATCACTGTAAGGAATTTTACCTTCGCTTTTAGAGCCATCTCCAAGCCTGCAATAAGGGTTTCATATTCTGCCTCGTTATTTGTGATGACGAAGTCCAAGGTGATTGCATAGCTCAAATCCTTTCCTGCATGTCCCTGGAGATGTATCCCTGCTCCTTCTCCTTCCTTGGTCGAAGAGCCATCTACGTTCATCAACCATACTGACTCCTTGATTTTCTTGATCGAATTCACTTCCGAAGACTCCAATTCCTCCGGAATCTTCGTACCTGAGGTCTCAAGGATGGAATCAGGTAATACCTGGGCTTTGATTGCAGTTCTTGGTCGATATTCGACTTCGAACTGGCCGAGCTCTACTGCCCACTTTATCAATCTTCCAGCAGCCTCTGGCTTTGACAAGACCTGCCTCAAAGGTTGATTAGTCAAAACAATGATCTTGTAAGTCTGGAAATAAGGTCTTAATCTTCGGGCAGTTACTACTAGAGCAAGTGCGAACTTCTCGATTTCCATGTAGTTCTTTTCAGCGCCCTGTAATAATTTGCTCAAGTAGTATCCAGGCTTGTGCTCGGATTTCTCTACCTTCACCAGAACTGAGCTAATTGCCTCCTCTGAAACCGCTATGTAGAGATACAAAGGTTCACCCTCGGTAGGCTTAGCCAGCATCGGTGGAGAAGTAAGATATGCCTTAAGATCCTCAAAAGCTTTATCACATTCAGTCATCCACTCAAAATCTTTAGATTTTTGGAGTAGTTTGAAGAAGGGCAAACTCTTGTCGGCTGACCGTGTAATGAACTTGTTCAATGAGATAATTTTTTCGACCAAACTCTGCACGTTCGACAGTCTCCTTGGTGGCTTCAGTTCTGTGATAGCCCGTATCTTTCCCGTGTTAGCCTCAATTCCGCGCTGGTGTACGAGATATCCCAAGAACTTTCCTGATCTGACCCCGAAGGTGCACTTCGCTGGGTTTAGCTTCATACCATATTTTCTCCAAATTGCAAAACAATGATCAAGGTGCTTGATGTGATCCTCTTCTGTCATGCTTTTTACGAGCATGTCGTCCACGTAAACTTCCATGATTTCACCGATCAAATCTTTGAACATCATATTGACCAGCCTTTGATAAGTTGCTCCAGCGTTCCTAAGTCCGAATGGCATGAAAATGAAGCAATATACCCCTCGCTCGGTAATGAAAGCAGTTTTGTCTTGGTCCTTCTCATTCATAAAGATTTGGTAGAAACCTTGAAAAGCATCCATCATACTGAAGAAAACGAAACCTGCCGTAGAATCAACCAACATGTCGATCCTTGGCAAAGGATAAGGGTCCCTCGGGCAAAACTTATTGAGGTCGGTGAAATCGTTGCACATTCTCCATTTGTTTTCGACCTTCTCTCCTTTGGAAACCAACACCACGTTACATAACCATTCAATAAATTTGATCTCTTTAATCTGACCAGCTGCCAACAATCTATCTACTTCCGCATTAATTATTTTATCCTTTTCTCGTCCATGATTCCTTTTCTTCTTCCTAACTGGTTTTGCCTTCAGATCTATGTTTAATGAATGAGTGACTACTCGGGGGTCGATCCCCACAATATCATCCGATCTCCCGGCGAAGACATCCACATTTCTCCATAGAAAATCGATGAGCATGGTTTCCATTCCCTCGCTGAACTCTGTTCCGATCCTGGTAATCTTTTCCGGTGATCCAGGGACCAAAACAACCTTCTTGTAATCGGGAGCTTGAATGCTCATGTCGACGATTCTGCCTTTCTTTCCTCGTATTTTATCACAATCAGGGATCGTAGGTCAGCAACCGATCCTGACTCCAAATCGTCCAGCTTTCTTTTGCTCGGAAACTCAGGCTCGATTTTTCTCTTTATCGATAGTGACGAATTATAGCATTCCCAGGCCATGTACTGGTCATTTCGCATTTCTCCGACCCCTCCATTTGTCGAAAATTTCACCTTTTGATGATACGTTGACACCACGGCTTTGAACGCGTTCAATGCCGGCCTTAACAGTATTTCGTTGTAAGCGAAGGGTGTTTCCACCAACAAAAAATTTACTATTTTGGTTACACTCCTTGGTTTCTTTCCGAGGGTGGTACTTAACAAAATGGTTCCCAACGGGACAATTTCCAAGCCACCGAATCCGACCAAAGGCGTGATCACTCGATCCAGACAAAGATGCTGGAGATTCATTCGAGAAAGGGCTTCCGAAGATATAATATTCGCGGAACTACCATTGTCGATCAAAACTCTTTTAACCTCGTAGTTAGCGATTTTCAAAGTTAGAACCATCGAAAAATCGGGATCGTCATCGTCCACATCCCAAGTAACATCCGTTGGTCGGTCTGCATCACTAAAGCTTATAACCTGATTCTCCATGGAAGGTGGTTCTAATGAGAACACCTCGTTTCTGGTCAATACGACCGATTTGATCGATCTCATGGTTCTTTTTATCGTATTTCTGCTATCTCCCCCTGCCGGTCCGCCTACAATCATGTTGATTATTCCATTTGGTTCCTCCGGCTGATTTCGAGCAGCATGTTGTTGAATAAGAAATTTTCGGGGGCTCCTAGACTTATAACGGTTGTTATAGTTTCCTCCTTTTACAAACTCTCTTAGTTTGCCTTGCACAATCAATTTTTCAATTTCGACCTTCAATTGGTAACAATTTTCCGTGTTGTGTCCCCGAGCTCTATGATATTGACAATATTTATCATAGTTCAAAGTTCCCTCTCTCGCTTGTGTAATCATATCTGCTTCAGGTATTAAATTCCTCTCCTCCACGACAGTGAGAATTCCTTCCTTTGAAGTATTTAGCTCAGTAAAGTTGATTTTTCCCGATCGAGGAATTGGATTAGGATCGGAGATCGGGACGTAGGCATTGGGACGGTTGTTCGACATCTGTGGCTTGTAGGTGTTGATTCTTTGCCAAACCGACCACCTGTTTGATCCTCCGTAATCCCCTGGTTTCGGCACAGGGGCTATGTCTTGTTTCTTTACGAGGGGAGGCCTCGGGTTTTGAGCGTTCTTTAGCTTGTTCATCTCTTCCTGTATCATGTATTTTTCTGCTATCTCCATGATCCTTTCAAAGGATTTCGGCTGCTTCCTACATAGGGTATTTCCGAATCGTGTATTCTTTGTTAATTCGAACATCAAGGAGGATAGGTATTCGATCCGTGGAGTATCGACCTTAAGAACTTCAATGCTGAAGCGCGCCAACCATTACCTCAATGATTGGCAGGCAACCTAGGTTTCCTCTGGCTTGCGAATTGGTGCTTGAGTTTGTCGCAAAACTCATCAAAAGAGAATATAGAGTTCGGTGGCAACTTTCCGAACCAATCAAGTGTGATTCCTTCAAAAGTCATGACCATGATTTTGCAGTAAAACTCTTCCGAATGCCATATAAATTCATCACATTAATGAAACTATTAATGTGTTCAGCGGGGTCGGTAGTACCGTTATACCGTGGTAATCTTGTGGGCACTGTCTCGGTATCTCTTGCCTCTCGAATTTCTTGACAGAAAGGAGAACATCTCATGACACTATTTCCGATCTCTCTATCCCTGATGTTTTCTCGAAATATTTCTCTATTTTTTATTAACTCGGTTCGCCTAACTGTCGTGCCTGCTTGGCGAGCCTCTTCAGTGAACTCCTCACGATTTAATTTATTTGCTACCCTCTCTTGAACTATCTTTTCTAGTTCGGCCTCGTTGATCTCTTATAGGTCGGTTTCTTTGCCTTCTCGATGCCCAAAGGTTGACTTTCCCCAACCACAGAATCCTCTACATCATGTACTGCTTTGGATGGTAATACTGACCGAATGTTTTATTTCGACAGAGCTGGTTGGACAGGGTTTGCCGTACGTCCTTTTGACATCGACCGAAGCACACATTTTTCCTTTTGAATATTCGAGGATGGAATTTTAGGTCTCCCATGCATTATGGGTTGATCCACCGGCGATTGATCAGCTCTTCCACTGTTCAAGAATTCCCTGCACATCGTTCCTATAATAGATCTCAGGTCGGCCACAGTTGTGCGGATATGAATATCCTCTTCTGGCACGATTGGCAGAGCTTCTTGTTGATGAGTCGCTCGAGAAAGATTATTAGGCTCATTGTTAACGGAGTTCTGTGCTCTAGCGGTGTGTGAAGGTTCTCCTCGCATGTATGTATTTCATCTCGTAGTAGGCATATTTCGATCTAATACCCAAATAAGGCCCCACGGTGGGCACCAATTGATCTGATGTGGTTTCGTCGGGGGATCAATAAGGAAATATGAAAATGGTGAAGGTGTTAAAATGCCAATGAGGGGGGGTCAAATAAGTATATTTCCGAACGTGAATTACAATATATTTCGTGGTCCTACTTGGGCATTATTGGATGCCGTACAAGCTAGAGACTAGTACATACAAGATGATCGAAAATACAATCTAGAGGATGCCTTGAGCACTATGTTCGAGCTGGGAGCACCTTGGGAATTGTGCGATTGTTGGCGTGATAAATGCTTGCGGTATTTATAGCAGTATCGGCGTGCCAGCTGAACCATCCGCAGAGGTGTATTTCTCGGCCCACAGGCCTGGGCCTGGGGTCGGCCCAACAGTAGAAATCGAGCATGAACCCCTTGGCCTGTGGTCGGAGCATGATGTACTGCGTTGGAGGTCGGCCGATAAGTCTTCGGGGTCGGATATTGCTATTTTCGATCGTGGAGTGGATTCCTAAACTGAATATCCAAAGTACCCCTCATCAACGATGGGGTTAATTCCCGACAAAGTTATGGTTCAAGTACCTCGACGAGCTATTTAAGCAAAAAATCAAAATTAAGTTTTCAATTGAAAAATATTGACTTACGTAGCTCGCCTACACGATGGACATAAAAATCAAGCTACGTTTCTCAATGGGAGTCAAAAGATTGGATATGAATTTCGATAACAGATAAGGATTGACAGTATCAGCATGAAATGTCGAATTCATTACAGATGAAAAAGTTCATATAAATTTGGTACGAAATGGACACAACAGATTAAAATCAAAATGATTTTATTAATAAGTAATTAAATTCAACAATATTACAAAATCAGGAAAACTTTCCTACTACATTCGAGTTACAAGTAGTACAGAGGACTAATGGTATTCTATCGACTACGTTGATGATAGAAATAGTGTCCTGCAAGCCAGCTGTATGGCTAGCATTAATTGTAATTAATGAGGAACTATTCAATTTAGATTAATAAATGCACTTTTATTAAATGGTCAACTTTATCTTATGTAATATTTGTCTACGCATAAGGATAGAAGTCCTTAGATCACAGGGCTATGGGACAACCCGTGGACTGATCTCTAAGGCCGTGATCTAGAATATATTCAAGAGTCGTAGAATCCAATCGAGATAGGACATCGTTGGATTCGGTTAGACTCTCACTATTGTGTATACTCCGATGAACTGGAGGACGCTGGGGTCCACGAGCGTGACTGGGATAGTCGATACACATAAGTGGGTGGGTTGCTGGGATGGCAAGCGCACTGAATACCCCAATTAGGAAATAACTCACCATGGAAGCGGTAGTCGCATATCGGGGTTGAAGTTATTCCAATTTACAATAGTATACGAGGAACGATCCCTAACAACTTGAGATGATAGGGTTTATCTGGTACGAGAACGTCTATACTTTGATATGAGTTCCGACTGACTGGGGATCACCAGAAAGTCTCTGTGGACTCATGTTGGGTATAGAGGAACTCGTATGCAGATTCATATCATCAACAAAGGATCCATTGACTCGACTTGATAGGTCGAGAAATTCTCCTATGGATTTCTGTGAGAAATTAATTCTGATGAAATCCTTGGCCAAGGTAACTGACGACTTTATGTAAGTAGCTCATAAAGAACAAGTCAGAAAGAATTTATTTCGAGATCAGAGAACATAAGGTCAAGACAAAAATAAGGGAATCCGATGAAAGACCATACCCTTAAGTCTCGACTGGGAGATTGATCGATGGAGAGATTGTGTCGTATATGGAAATTGTAAATGATAAAAGGTTCACTGAATTAATTCACCAGTGATTGGGCTCCATGGGCTTGTGACTGGACATCGACCGTGGAGTGTGGGAGAATTCCCAAATTAGCAGGGGTGCTAATTTTGGAATGATTGATCGACAGAGTGTTCGATTAATTTAGAGTATTAATTGCTCGAGTAATTAAATAATATTTAATTACAACCCGCGGCCAATTATGTGGTGAACCTACGGGGGCATACACAATACACATGAAGCGAAAGCGAGGAAACAAGAACGAACCAGTCGACTGGGTCGACTGGGTCAAAATCGACTGGGTCGATTAAATGGGTGGGTCGACTGGGTCGACCCATGTGGAACGAAATTGGATCCAATTGGAATTGGATCAAGATTATAAATTAAATTGGAATTTAATTTATGAGTAAATTAATTAATTAGGATTTAATTAATTAATGGAATAATTAATTAATTGGACTTGGAGTTTAATTAATTAATTGGGAGATGATTTAATTAATTGGGCTATTTAATTGGGAGATTAAATAAAGCCCTGAAAGATTAATTAAAGTGGGCCATGAATTAATTAGAAAACTTAGTCTTCTAATTAAATAGGGCCATGGCCCATGTAGGAGAGAGAAGACCTAGTCCTAATAGGACTAGAATAGAAAGAAAACTATAAATAGCTTTCTTCTAGTTAATTTTCACACAACTCCATAAGCAAAAATTGAGCAAAGCAAAAATCTCTCTCCCTCTCCCTACCTGGATCGGCCGAACCCTGCTTCCACTTTGGAAGAATTTTTTGTGTTCGATCTTTGTTCCAAAATCGTTCTTAAAGTCCTGAATTAATATAGCCTATGTTCTAGTCGATTAGGTTATATTATTTTCGTGATATTGTGGTGTATCAACTCGTAGAGGCGCAACACGTGGGGCGCTATACAAAAAGCTTGGATCGATTTTCTGTGAGAGAATTCAGAGTTCATCTAGCCAACTTGGATTTGCAAGGAGACAGGTATAAACGAGAAAACTTATACTGTCATTGATTTATATTCATATATATACAACTAGAGAATGTCCTGGCAAGATTCTTTAAGAGGCCCTAGAAATTTTTATATTCCGCTGTGCCTAGGGCTGTTTTTCTTACCGAATCCCAACAGTGGTATCAGAGCCAACTCTAGGCTTTGTATATATATGAATTTGCGAATTCTGTGTTTACTAAATCATATGTTTGATTTATGTGGCTAGTTCTATAACTTTGTATGTTTTAGGACTTTATAGTTAACTTAGAGTTAATGGGTAATTTTAGATTCGTAATTTTAGATTCGTAATTTTTATCATGTTATTTTAATTTTGGATTATGATTTAATTGGGACTGTTTTTTAATTAAATCAAAAGTAATCAAAACAAAAAAATTTTTTTTTTTTTTTGAAATTGGGTTCGACCGCGGTGGCACGCGGCGGTGCGCAGCAGTGCACCGCGGCTGGGCGGCCACCGCACGCTGCCGCACGCGGCAGCACGCACACAGCGCGCTGGCTGCGGGTGCCGCGCACGGCAGCTGCCTACGGGCAGTCTGCTGCGCGTTGGCTACGCGCAGCAGCACGCTGCTGCGTGCTGTCACGCGCAGCAGCAGCCGCTGCGTGCGGCTCACGCGCGGCCTCCGTGGCCGCATGTGTGCTGCCACGTGGCGGCACCCTGTTCGTCACTCCGTGGCTGAGTTTTGGTTGGATTCAATTTCTGCCTATTTTGGATGTCCTGAAAATCTTGGAGAATTTTAGAAGATTAGGAAACTTGGAGTTTTTGGATAAGGTAGTTATTCTGTTAGAATTAATCACTACCTTAATTAAACTAATCTAATCAAAATAGGATTATCTTGAGAATCTTGGAGATTTAGAAATATTGGGAAACTTAGAGTTTTGGATAAGGTAAGAATCTTAGAGATTTAGATTACCTTAATTAACCAATCTTAATCAAGATAGGATTTGTAGATTACTTGGAGCTCAAGTAAGAGCTAATTAATCTTAGAGGTTAATTATTAATTCAAAATTAATTAACTTGGATGAATTTTATGAATTAAAATTAAAGGAGCCGGTAAATTTACATTTTTGCCCTTATGTGAATTTATGCATGTTCTTGAGTGAATATGTGGATTGGTCGATTTTGCCCTTAAGCCCTGTGTAGTTTTGGTTTATTTATTTTATGGGTTGTAATTAAATGGGCCTGATTGGTGCCCTTGCTTGCGCAAACAAATGTAATAGAATAGGACCATTTAAATTATGTAAGCTAGGCTTAGATTAGGCTTGGAGCCGAGAAGACCCCATGAAGACTTGGAGATCCACATGGAGGCCCATTTACCTTGGAGGACATGGAGGCCCAATTCATTACATGGAGGCCCAATCAAGCTGGATATTACAAGAAGGCCCATGATGTATGGGTTTAAAAATTGTAATAGTTAGGACATTTAATTTTCACCCTAGACTGACCAATTGATTCATCACGTGGCTCGTGATGGATCGCATAGGATGGGCAATCGACCAATCATATCTTGCTAGGTGATGAATGTTTACTTTTTCGCAAATTATTCTTTGATGTATGAGATGCATGCTTAGGATAGAAAACGTAAACAAGATAAGCATAATCTGATGAGACCTCGCACATTTAGAAACCTCCAATTGAACTTAAAATTCAATTAGAATATTAAATCGAATAACGGGCGCATATGAATAGTGTCTATGGTCCGAGCCTATCCAATTACTAGGTCTTAGGCATATTGTACGAATATATCTCGATGTCTCACGAGTCGTGGGTCGAGCTATAGGAAGATAATATGTCTATTGCCTCGATGCACGAGTTTAGTGCCAAGGGAGGGGATAGCAAGGTTTTAGGCGCTGTCTCACGAGTCGTGGGGCGTCTAGGATTGAACTATTTCTCTTCACGAGTATTGGACATGATTTAACGCTAGTAAGTATGGATGTCTCACGAGTCGTGGGTCCATATCGAAAAACGAGGCTAAATGAACTTAAGGGTTAGCTGCGATGGTTAACCGTTGACATAGTCGACCACCAAGTGGATCAAATAGTATGGCCAACGAGTCGTGGGTACTAGGAGATTGCATTTGGGCCTTAAGCCCGCTAGGATATTTTAAATTCCCGAAACTTATGTGGGGGCATAAGATTTTGATTAAAATAGTGGGAGTAATTTGCAAATGAAATCCATGTTTGTGAATTGTGCATTTTAAATTAATCTATCGCGTATTTATTTCTTCTATCGTCATTTTATAGATATGATGTCAAAAGAGCTTAGAGCACTTAGAGATTTGTCCATCTCATCACTTGAACGTAATATTTTAACTGGACCCAACTTGCATTTCTGGACGCATCATTTGAATGGATTATTTGAAGCTGAAAACATATCTTATGTTTTGTCTGTGCCACCACCCATTACTATTTCACATGACGTTCCTGATGAGCTCCGTAAAAGCATCACCAAGTGGAAAATGGATGATGGCTTAGCTCGTGAATACATGTTGGAATATATGTCACTTGATCTGCGTTTGCAACATGAGCATATGGCATCCGCGAAAGAGGTTCTCTCGAATCTCAAATTCCTTTATGGGATTAGAGATGGTCGTCGCAGATTCGCGATCACGAGGGAACTCTTGCAAGCAAGAAAGAGAAGGGAAACTCCTGTCGGAATCCACGTACACAAGATGATTCGACTTCTATCTGAACTCGATGATATGGGTGTCGTGATGGACAATGATTTCCGAGTGGATATTATCCTACAATCTCTTCCTAGATCATATGACCGATTTATCGCGGACTTGAATCTCCAGAGGCGAGAGATCACTGTACATGTCCTGCGACAAATGCTCGAGGAACACGAGGCTTCTTTTGGAAAGAAAGCAAGGGTTGGCGAAAAGACTGGGCGGCGTTCAAAACCAAGACAAATGGAAACCAGAGCTCCTTACTGCACAAGGTCAAAGGAAAGGATTAAATTCGAACCTATGGAGAGTTCGAACAGGTATATTCCTTGTTAAAGTTAATTTTACAATTAACTGTGCATTTTTGGTGTTAGACACTGACTGGAGTTCTCATCCTTGTAGGTGATGGGAGCATTAAAGAAACTGGAGCCTGAGGATTGGATCCTTGAATAAGGCAATGGAGCTGGAGCTGCTACCAAGGCCATAGGCAAAAGTAGATTTAGGTGGTTTGATAAAGTCATTAGGAAACTTTCATTTATGTACCTAGTTATTAATGAAAAACTTTTTATTCATGTTATTGAATAATGTTGATTTTAATAAAAGCTCCTGTTTTTGTTTTTCATTTGGTACATTAAATTATTGACTTTACATTATGAAACCACCTAAGTTAGTCATGCACTTACAACAAAACAAAAGGAAACAAGATAATGAAATATCTGCCCAATTATGGCACGCTAGACTTGGACATATATCTAAGTCAAGGATTCAAAAGTTAGCATCATCTGGCGCGATTGAAATCAATCACATTGATGAAATGCCAACGTGTGAACCGCGTTAAAGGGTAAAATGGCTAAGTTGCCGTTTAAGGGAAACCCTGAGCGAGCCAAGCAAACATTGGACTTAATACATACTGACGTATGTGGACCACTAAGAAAAAGCGCCCGAGGTGGCTATGACTACTTCATCACTTTCACTGACGACTTTAGTCGTTATGGATATGTGTTCCTGTTGAAACACAAGTCTGAAGCCTTTGAGCGATTCAAAGAATTCAAGATGGAAGTAGAGAATCAACTTGGTCATACGATAAAGGCTCTTCGTTCTGACCGAGGTGGAGAATTTCTTAGTAACGAATTTCTGAATTATCTTGTAGAGCATGGAATACTATCGCAGTGGACTCCTCCTGCAACACCCCAGTTAAATGGAGTAGCAGAGAGAAGGAATCGAACATTGATGGACATGGTTCGATCCATGATGAGTGCCACTGACTTACCTCTTTCATTTTGGGGACATGCCCTCCTCACGGCAACGAAGATACTGAATATGGTACCTTCGAAATCCGTAGAAAAGACACCATACGAACTATGGTTTGGCAAGGCACCCTCATACGCATTCATGCGCATATGGGGATCTCCCGCTTACGTTAAAAAGCTAGTGGGAGATAAATTGGAAACTAAATCCACTTTGTGCAAATTCGTGGGGTATCCGGAAAACTCAATAGGATACGAGTTCTACGATCCTACAAGACAAACAACGTTTGTCTCGAGGAACGCTCACTTCTTGGAGAAGGATTTCTTGGTGGACAAGAAAGAAAATAACGTAGAACTAGATGAGGTCACTGAAGCTGAAAAGACCTTAGAGGTCGATCAAGCTGACCCGTCACCACAGGCAGTGGGAGAACAAGAGCATGAATGTGCACCAGAAAGTACACCGATACTTCGTAGGTCAGAAAGACAACGTAGAGAACCCGAGAGGTACTACGGTCTGCTGCATGAGACTGGACAGTCTCTAACCGACCCAAGGACTTACGAAGAGGCTATGCTAGACATAGACTCGGGAAAGTGGCGCGAAGCCATGGAATCCGAATTGGACTCCATGCACTCAAACAAGGTCTGGGCCTTGGTAGATCCACCAGTGGGAGTGGCTCCCGTGGGTTGCAAGTGGATCTATAAGCGAAAGCTTGGAGTGAACGGAGAGGTGATTACCTACAAGGCGCGACTAGTGGCAAAAGGATACACTCAAAGACCAGGTATCGACTTTGAGGAGACCTTCTCGCCAGTCGCAATGCCCAAATCCATTCGGATCTTGCTGGCCATAGCTGCGTGGTATAACTACGAGATATGGCAGATGGATGTAAAGACTGCCTTTCTCAATGGAGACATTGATAAGGAGATCTACATGGAGCAACCAAAAGGATATGCATCCAAAGGAGATGAACACAAGGTGTGCAAACTCCAGAGGTCCATTTATGGACTGAAGCAAGCTTCCCGAAGTTGGAACATTCGTTTTGATGAGACAATCCAAACTTTTGGATTCATCAAGAACATGTTCGAACCTTGCGTGTACAAGAAGATCAGTGGGAGTACAATTGAATTTTTGGTGCTTTACGTTGACGACATTCTTCTCATTGGAAACAATGTAAAAGCATTGTCTGAAACTAAAGCATGGTTGTCTACACAATTCTCAATGAAGGATATGGGAGAAGCATCCTTTGTACTAGGTGTAAAACCCCAAATTTCTTTCCTATAAATTTAATTTACTTGAAATTGATAATTTTAATTATGTGGATTTAATAATTGAAATTAAAATTTATATCTATGTTGTTAAAAGAAAATTCAACGAGTGAGCATATTTTTTTTTTAATTTGAAGTGATTTAAATTAATATTCACTTGAACTATTATTGTTGTGCAAAGTATGAATTATAAATACCCACTCATGTGTTATTTTGAGGATTTAAATACAAGAATAAAATAAAAGGGGGACTTCTTGAATTGTTCCAAGACTTTGAGAACTAAAATGTACTACCCATTTTTTTTTAGGGTGTTAAATGCAAAACACCCATTAAACATGAATTAAAACCAACCCATTTCCCTCATTCACTTCTTCTCCTACATTTACACACACAAAAAGGTATTTTCGCACACACAAAACCCCTTTCTTTAATTTGTTCATAACTTTCTCATTTCTTAACCAAATCGAGCGAATAAGTAGTCCAAATTCATCTACTCGACGAGAGCTTTCTATTGGTACCATTATTCGTCGGAAATTGTTGCCGGAAAAGTAACGACGGCGGTGGCAAGGGGCGGCTTCAAAGTGGGTTTCCTTGCATGTCCCTTTTCCGGTCATTTCTTCAACAATCGAGCTTCACCACGGTGTTCTAGGCTTAGAGGAGAGTGGAATGGTGGGTTCGGCTCATTTTCCGGTGTCGGTCAACGGCCGGTCAACGGTGGTCAACGGTGGTCAACGCCGGTCAACGGCGCCTGCTCCGGTCAGCGACTTCGTCTCGGAATGGGTATTCCATTTTCGGTCTTCATTTCTCGATTTGAGTTCGTTAGATAGTTCGTTGAGCCTAAATGTTATTGTGCATTATTGTGGTTAATTTTAGGCTTTAGAGTTTAATTTGAGTTCGTACTATGTTATGCATGTATCTCGATTAACTCGATTTTTGCTATAAGGATGGTGTAGTTTTGCTTGGTTTAAATAAATGTTTATTAGATATTTGGATCTTGATTTATTTTTGTAAGAAAGTTATTGTTCATAATTTTTGAAACTTTAGGGGGTAATTTTGAAAGATTTTAAAAGTTGAAGGTTTAGGGATGCAAAAATTTTGGGAGTATGATGGACTGAGAATCTCTATTTTTGTTCAATATTTGATATGAGTTTACTTAAAAATTATTTGTTTTAAAGTTGCTCCAAGTTTGTTTGCAAGAAGGGAGTTTTTGAAACTTTTGGGGTTAGTTTTGCAAATCTGAAAATAAAGGGTGAAATGCGCTGTTTTGTCGCTATTTTTGCATGGTTCTTTTATAAATTCTTGATTAATTGATTTGAAGTAGTGGTTTATTCATTTTAGTTTTAAGATTGAAAATTTATAAAAATTTTCGAAGAAACTTATAATTAAAGAACTTTTGTTCCTCATTGTTAGTTTGTGAAAAGTTATTAAAACTTGTGATTAATTCTGGTTTTATAGTGAATTTTTGCTTAAATATTTTTAAACGTTCTTGTGATATTGGGTCTTGAATTATTTTTGCAAGAAAATAATGTTTTAATGTTTTGGAAACTTTAGGGGTATACTTTGAATGTTTTCAAAAGAAAAGTGTGTTTAATTATTAGCTTGTTAAATATTTTGGATTTTCTCAAATCTTAAAGTTTGAAAAAAATGAATACACTTTCGAAAGTTTTAAGTTCTTGTCTAAGATTTTAATTTAGGATATCCTTGTGATAGGATTTTCTTTAATTATATTTAAGTAAGATTATAAGATAATTTATTAGTCGTATACGTATTTGCTCAGGTTTCGGATACACTACATAGTGGAATTTTGGTCGCCGTAATAAGCTCTTCAGGTGAGTGCTATGTGTTACTTGTGTGTAAGTCCGAATGTGCTAGTAGGTCGAGTCATAACTGTAACTTAGTTCCTAAACGAACAAGCATGTGATGTATGATAACATAAAGAACTCGGCTGCTAGGACAAGTTACACGTTGAATTATTGTTTATGTCTATGTGCTTATGAGTCATTGATATTGTATGTTGAACCGTTATTGAGTTGTTTACTGATTTCCTGTTACTGAACTGTTACTGTTACTGTTACTGTACTGTAATGTACTGTTTACTGTTACTGTGTGGGCCCCTATTTTGGTGTGCGGAATCGTGGTTAACCCGGAAGGTTGATAGGATAGTGCCCTGCAAGCCAGTTCTGTTTGCTTGTAATAGATCTATCCTGTATGAAACGATCTTTGATTTTATAATAATACGCATGTTTATTTATATATGTATAAGGATAAACAATGGCCAACTTCATCTTTCGCGAATACATTTAAGCGATTGGTTGAAACCCTTAGATTACATTTGACTATGGGACGATTCACTTCAGTACTGAGTGCAATCATGAAACAGTCTCAAAGGTCGTAATCTTAAAAGTGTTCCAAGTCATAGATTCCGAACGAGACGGGGTATCGTAGGAATCGCCAAGACTTGTACAAGTATGCATGATTCACATGGAGTGAATTTGTAGTGTTTCATGAGCAAGGAATTTGAGTCCAGTGCATACGAGTAGGTGGTTCAATGGAGGATTGAACGCATCGAACGACCCGAACAGAGAAACCCATTGTGGAAGCGCATGACGCGCATCGGTGATGGGATGTTTCTCAAAGGAATATAATAGTGTACGATTTAGTCCTTTGACTTGAGGTGCTAGGGCGAATTCGGTGCATGGAAGTGCGTACTTAGATCTAGGTATAGGCCACGTAGCTTGGTCATAACATGCCTAGGTTGGGTGCGTATGGACATGTACGCGAGTGGTTAGTACCGATATGGAATCTATTGACTCACTGTAATGAGTGAGAGAATTTCCTATACGATTCTTAGATAATATATCCAAGGAATCTGCGGCCGCAGTCGGTGACTAATTTGGAAAGGGATTTCCAAATTTAGAAAGGTCACAAAGGTATATTATCCTGAATTAGAAAGTATAGCTATCGAGACAAATTTAGAGGTGCCGATTAATTCACACACCCTAAGTCTTGATCGGGAATATTAGTCGATAGAAGGACCGTATGTACATGGTAATTATATGAGACGAGGTTCACAAATATCAATTCACCTGATATTGGGCTTCATGGGCTTGTGGCTAGACATCGACCATGAAGTGTGGGTACTCCTGAATTAATAAAGGATTTAATTCTAGGAGTGGTTAATTGAAGGTTGTTTAATTAACCGGAACAATTTATTGTTCATAAATTAAATCACGAAGGATTCGTGGGCCTGCTGCCAGTTGATGGTGAACCCAGAGGGTCACACACAATACAATTGGACGGTGACTGTTATAAAAGGAAATGAAAGGAACTAATTGATTTAAAGGTAATTAAATCAATTAAATGAATTAAGAGTATTTAATTCAAAGTGGGAGAATTAATTAATTGGCTGACTTAATTAATTAAATACTTAATTGAGTTGCTAATTAATTATGCGAAAAGAAATGTTGATTTAAATGGACTGGGCATTTAATTAAAGTAGTTTAATTAAATGAAGGATTGCAAGACATGGGCTTCTATTAATTAAAGCCCATAAGGAGTCTTGCAAACCCTAGGTCAGAAGGAGTCTATAAAAGGGGAACTACTTGAGCTAAAAAGCTAACACCCTAAGAGAAAAACCCTAGCCTCCCTCTGCCTAAAAGCGCCGCCCCCTCTCCAAGCTAGAAACCCTAGCTGCTAGCCGCCGCCGCCACCATAAGCCGCCGCCACTGTGTTGCCGTGAGCTCCCTGGTGCCGCCGCCGCCGTGATCTCCCCTTCCATTGTATTAGATCTTGATTTGTCAAGAGATCTCATACAATCCTTCAATAACAAATCTCCTGCATCGAGTTCTGAGCCTAAGATCTTGAGGTGTTGCCAGAATCCAATTGGTGTGGACTATCCCTGGAGGTGAGACACTTGGATCACTCCTGTGAACCGGATCAGAATCAGAATCGAAGACCGGAGGTTTCCACCACCTTGCCTGTGGTGAGGTATATCGCAAAAACCCCCTTTGTTAATTCATTGTGTGCGTTTTTGTTCTTGCTTTTGTATACATAATGTGGAGACATCTTTTATGGGACCATTGGATACCTCGAAAAATTTTAAATTCCGCACTTTGTTGTCTGACAAATCGAGCTATATCCCAACAGTGGTATCAGAGCCAACTCCATTATTATTATACAAAAGCCTGAACATAATTGTGTTCACCGTATATGTTTAATTATATGTATGAGAACACGTGATAATTATGTTCTGTAAGTTGATTCTTGCTTGTTATGACTAGATCTATCAATGGGTAAAACTGCTTTTCTAGATCTGTGCCGTTTTTATAGTTTTTGAAAACTTCAGGACTTTTGGGCTAGAAATCGCAAATCAGGGTTTTTGGGGGCTGAAAATTCGAAATTTTTGAAATCTGAAAATCTGAAAATTCTGGACTGTTTTTGCAATTCTGGTCGCACAGTTTTTGGGGTCGTTTTGCAATTTCTGAAAACTTAGGGGCTGTTTTGCAATTACCGAAACTTGAGGGGTCAATTTGAAAAATCGAAAATTTTCAAAAATTCAAAATTTTATTTTCTGGTCTGCTGCCCGAAACTGCCCAGGGGTGTTTTTGTAACTTTTTAAAAGTTTTGGGGTCAAAGTGCAATTTTCGAAAGTTGAGGGGCGAAAATGCAATTTTTCAAAAGTTGAAAAACAGATTCTGAAATTGAGCAGAAAATTAATTTTTTGTTTACCCGGATATTTATTTTGTCATAATTAGTAGTGACTAAAAAGCAAGAATCATAGGAATTAGTTTTAAAAGGATGTTTTAAAATTAAGATAGAAGAAAGTAAAAGATGTTTACATGTTTCTTGCTCTACGTGAACTGTTTACGTGGTTTTCGATCGAGACGAGCCTTGACCTTAGGGTAGATGTGATTGGTTTAATTTATTGCTTGGTTTTTATTGGGCCTGCGAGCCTATTATTGTTTTTGGGCCACTTTGAGCCTTTGTAATAGAATAGGGCTTTACTGCTTTCCTAGTTTAGGATGGAGGCCCATTTACAAGCAAGGTGGGAGCCCAAGAAGATAAGAAGGCCATGTATGCATGGTACAATGTGTAATAGCATAGGGCCTGTTTGAGAACCCTTTAGATTGACCAATTGGGCCAACATCATTGGCTCGATGATGGCCCACATAGGAGGCTCCCGATCGAAAACATATTGTGGTAGTATGCATGCTAGGCTTGTATGGCTTTTATTTATTTGTCGATTTATATTTGGCTACGCGCTAGAATCTAGATCGTAATAAAAGATAAAGCATAACTGAATCGGTGAGATCTCGAGGAGAGTTAGCATAACTTTCAAAACCAGAAACCCCCTCTCGAATTAAATATTAAGTCATATTGGATTAAAATAAAATGAAGTATTTATATAAATCCAAGCCTTCCATCAATAGGAACTAACGTATGTTGTCTACTTATCGATAGAGGTGATCCAGAGTCTGGCACCCGAGTCGAAGAAAGGGACAATACGTGAAATTCCTTGACTCCTGTTTTAACTAAACATGACAAGGGTGAGGACTGGTCGGGATGTGAGGATCGACCGATAACTAGTTACGGAGAACTCACGACCGGGCCCGTTGCTCATCACGATTGATGGGTTAGACTTAACGATTAGTAACACTTATGATGTAGCAGTGCTAGATAAGTGCGAAAGCCGAGGCAAAATAAGCTTGAAGGTTGTGGAGTAACACAATTGGTAAAATGTATACCTACCTGGAGAATTGGTTGTATGGCCACGAGTCGTGGGTGCAATTAATTGCTGCTGGGACGTCAAGACCTACTAGGAATTAGAATTCCCGAGCAATCAAAGGGGTGATTGTTTCGATAAAATAGTGGGAGAACTTTTTCGAAAATAAGTCCAAATTCGATAATTATAAGTATTAGGCATAAGATCAGTTAGCTTAATGTTGTCTTCTTTCCAATTGTAGATATTAAGTACAATGTCTAAGAATCCATTATCTGTTATCCTCGACGCAAACAAATTGAATGGCTCAAACTTTGTTGACTGGCTGAGAAATCTCAGAATCGTCCTCGACTCCGAGCGACGTAGCTATGTGCTCGATACACCCATGCCTGCTGCACCCGCAGCACGAGCTACTGAGGAACAACAAACCGCCCATGCTAAAAGGGTTGATGATGATCTTCAGGTTCGGTGTCTCATGCTAGCCTCGATGTCGAATGAACTGCAGAAACAGCATGCTGCTATGCCGCTTGCTAGAGAGATACTTCTCCACCTCCAGCAGATGTTTGGAGAGAGGTCTCGTACCGAAAGGTTCGCAACCACTAAGGAGTTGTTTTATCTCAAGATGGCTGAGGGAAGCAGTGTCAAGGATCACTGTCTACGCTTCATCAACCTTGTTGAAAAACTAGGGCGATTGGAAGTAGACTTGCACGCTGATCTTAGCACTGACCTCCTTCTCCATACGCTGCCCCGTTCTTTTGACCAGTTCGTGTTGAACTTCAACATGGAGGATAGAACCCTCGCTCTTCACGAACTGACCAATTTGTTGGTAACGGCAGAATCGACTCTCAAGAAAGAGAAGCCGGTAATGATTGCACACCAATCGAAGGCTGCAAAGCCCAAGAGAGGTAAGAAGAAGAAGAAGGTAGTTTCTTCGAAGGCAATCAAAAAGGTGGTTGAAAAGAAGCGCAAGAGCCCAGAAGACGAATGTTTCCACTGCAAGAAAGCAGGGCACTGGAAAAGGAACTGCCCAGACTACCTAAAGATGAAATTGGTAGCCAAAGGTATTTTCTTGGTTGAAGTTAATATTTCTATTAACTGTGCATCGTGGGTGTTAGACACCGCAGCAGGTTCTCATATCTGCAATGATTTGCAGGTGATGGGAGCAGTAAGATACCTGAAGCCCGGGGATAGAATCCTGCGTTTTGGAAACGGTGCTAGGATCGCCGCTGAGGCTATTGGGGACGTCGAATTGGTTTTAGGAAATTTTACTTTGGTTTTAAGGGATTGTCTGTACGTACCAACAATAATTAAGAACATCATTTCTATACCAATGCTAGACATTGATGGTTTTAATTTTTCCATTCAAAATGGATCTTTATGCATATTTAAAGGTGGTTTAATGTATGCTTGTGGTACTTTGATGGATGGTCTTTATTCCCTAGAACCTGTTAAATCCGACGTCATGCACATTCAATCTAGAAAAAGAAAATATGATAATCAAACTCCACAACTTTGGCACGCTAGACTTGGACATATTTCCAAGAGTAGGATCCAAAAGTTGGTTTCCTCTAAGGCTCTTGAAATAAAGAACTTGGATGAACTCCCAACTTGCGAATCTTGTCTCAAAGGAAAGATGACCAAATCACCCTTCACAGGGAATCCTAAGCGAACCAAACAAACATTGGATTTAATCCATACTGACGTTTGTGGACCATTGAGTGTCAATGCGAGAGGAGGATTCTCTTACTTCGTAACATTCACCGACGATTTTAGTCGTTATGGATATGTGTATCTCATAAAACACAAATCCGAAACTTTTGAGAAATTCAAAGAGTTTCGAATGGAAGTTGAGAATCAACTTGGACATAGTATTAAAGCACTTCGTTCTGATAGAGGTGGTGAGTACTTAAGCCAAGAATTCCTTGATTATCTAAAAGAGAATGGAATTCTCGCCCAGCGAACTCCCCCTAGGACGCCCCAACTCAATGGAGTGTCCGAGCGGAGGAACCGAACTTTGTTAGACATGGTTCGTTCCATGATGAGTTTTGCTGACCTTCCCTTTTCATTTTGGGGCTTGGCCCTATTAACTGCATCGAAGATACTGAACATAGTACCTTCGAAGTCAGTGCCAACAACACCGCACCAAGTATGGTATGGTAAGGCGCCCGTGTATTCGTATCTACGAGTATGGGGATCTCCTGCGTATGTAAAGAACAAGAAGGGAGATAAGCTAGATAGTAGATCTAGTTTGTGCAAATTTGTGGGGTATCCAAAGGAATCCATTGGATACCTGTTCTTCGATCCTAAAGAACGTAATACGTTCGTATCTAGGAACGCCCACTTCTTGGAAGAGGATTTCCTCTCCAACCGAAATGGGACAATCGTAGAACTTGATGAAGTCCAGGAATCGGACCCATCCTCACAAACAGTGGGAGCTGAACCAGAATTTACTGAACCTACTAGTACACCTACTCTTCGAAGGTCTGATCGAATTCGTAAGGAGCCAGAGCGATTTGGTTTCATTCACGAAAACGAAAGAGGCGATAATGATCCAAGGACCTATCAAGAAGCGATGTCAGACATAGACTCGGGTGCGTGGCTCGAAGCCATGCAATCCGAAATGGATTCCATGCATTCCAACAAGGTTTGGACCTTGGTTGATCCACCTGAGGGAACTATCCCTGTAGGATGCAAATGGATCTTCAAGCGTAAGCTTGGAATGAATGGAGAGGTTTTAACTCACAAGGCACGCTTAGTGGCGAAGGGGTATTCTCAAAGGCCTGGAATAGACTATGAGGAAACCTTCTCTCCCGTAGCGATGTCCAAATCCATTCGGATATTACTTGCCATTGCCGCATGGCATGATTATGAGATATGGCAAATGGACGTAAAGACCGCCTTCCTCAATGGAGACATTGACAAGGAGATCTTTATGCAACAACCTGAAGGTTTTGCGTCCAAAGGAAGTGAACACAAATTATGTAAACTTCAAAGGTCGATATATGGCCTCAAACAGGCATCCCGAACCTGGAACATACGATTTGATGAGACAGTCAAGGCATTTGGCTTCATCAAAAACGCATATGAACCTTGTGTGTACAAGAAGAATAGTGGGAGCACAGTACAATTCATTGTTTTGTACGTCGATGACATTTTGTTAATCGGAGACGATATCAAGATGTTAGCACAGACTAAAGCGTGGTTATCCGCGCAGTTCTCTATGAAAGATATGGGAGACGCATCTTACGTATTGGGAATCCGTATCTATAGGGATAGATCGAAGAAGATGATTGGACTCTCCCAATCTCAGTACATTAACACAATCTTGAAAAGATTCAAGATGGAAGAATCCAAGAGAGGATTGCTTCCAATGAGACATGGTATCTCTCTTTCTAAGTCTATGTGCCCTACAACTGACGAAGAAAAGACGAGAATGTCTCTCATACCTTATGCCTCTGCTATAGGGAGTATAATGTATGCGATGTTATGTACTCGACCAGACGTAGCACACGCTCTAAGTGTAACGAGCCGCTATCAGTCAAATCCAGGCGAAGAGTACTGGACTGCCGTAAAAGCAATCCTAAAGTACCTGCGAAGGACTAAGGATATGTTTTTGGTCTACGGTAGTAGTGGAGAACTGAAACTTGAAGGATTCACTGATGCAAGTTTCCAGTCTGATGTGGATGACTTCAAATCCAACTCTGGATACATATTCCGCATCAATGGTGGAGCAGTCAGTTGGAAGAGCTGTAAACAGTCTACCACTGCTGATTCAACCACAGAAGCAGAATATATCGCAGCATCAGATGCAGCAAAAGAAAGTGTATGGATGAAAAACTTCATCCAAGAATTGGATGTTGTTCCTAGCATTGCTGAACCTGTAGTCGTCTTCTGTGACAACAACGGGGCGATAGCTCAAGCGAAGGAGCCGAGATCACACCATCAATCCAAACACGTACAGAGGAAATACCACGTGATCAGGGAGATCATGGGTAGAGGTGACATGCACATGGAGTATGTCAAATCGGAAGACAACGTAGCTGACCCACTAACTAAGCCACTTTCACAAAAGGCGTTCGATAGTCATCTAGAAAAGATGGGACTTAGAACCGTAGGTGAATGGCTTTAGGGCAAGTGGGAGATTGATAGGATAGTGCCCTGCAAGCCAGTTCTGTTTGCTTGTAATAGATCTATCCTGTATGAAACGATCTTTGATTTTATAATAATACGCATGTTTATTTATATATGTATAAGGATAAACAATGGCCAACTTCATCTTTCGCGAATACATTTAAGCGATTGGTTGAAACCCTTAGATTACATTTGACTATGGGACGATTCACTTCAGTACTGAGTGCAATCATGAAACAGTCTCAAAGGTCGTAATCTTAAAAGTGTTCCAAGTCATAGATTCCGAACGAGACGGGGTATCGTAGGAATCGCCAAGACTTGTACAAGTATGCATGATTCACATGGAGTGAATTTGTAGTGTTTCATGAGCAAGGAATTTGAGTCCAGTGCATACGAGTAGGTGGTTCAATGGAGGATTGAACGCATCGAACGACCCGAACAGAGAAACCCATTGTGGAAGCGCATGACGCGCATCGGTGATGGGATGTTTCTCAAAGGAATATAATAGTGTACGATTTAGTCCTTTGACTTGAGGTGCTAGGGCGAATTCGGTGCATGGAAGTGCGTACTTAGATCTAGGTATAGGCCACGTAGCTTGGTCATAACATGCCTAGGTTGGGTGCGTATGGACATGTACGCGAGTGGTTAGTACCGATATGGAATCTATTGACTCACTGTAATGAGTGAGAGAATTTCCTATACGATTCTTAGATAATATATCCAAGGAATCTGCGGCCGCAGTCGGTGACTAATTTGGAAAGGGATTTCCAAATTTAGAAAGGTCACAAAGGTATATTATCCTGAATTAGAAAGTATAGCTATCGAGACAAATTTAGAGGTGCCGATTAATTCACACACCCTAAGTCTTGATCGGGAATATTAGTCGATAGAAGGACCGTATGTACATGGTAATTATATGAGACGAGGTTCACAAATATCAATTCACCTGATATTGGGCTTCATGGGCTTGTGGCTAGACATCGACCATGAAGTGTGGGTACTCCTGAATTAATAAAGGATTTAATTCTAGGAGTGGTTAATTGAAGGTTGTTTAATTAACCGGAACAATTTATTGTTCATAAATTAAATCACGAAGGATTCGTGGGCCTGCTGCCAGTTGATGGTGAACCCAGAGGGTCACACACAATACAATTGGACGGTGACTGTTATAAAAGGAAATGAAAGGAACTAATTGATTTAAAGGTAATTAAATCAATTAAATGAATTAAGAGTATTTAATTCAAAGTGGGAGAATTAATTAATTGGCTGACTTAATTAATTAAATACTTAATTGAGTTGCTAATTAATTATGCGAAAAGAAATGTTGATTTAAATGGACTGGGCATTTAATTAAAGTAGTTTAATTAAATGAAGGATTGCAAGACATGGGCTTCTATTAATTAAAGCCCATAAGGAGTCTTGCAAACCCTAGGTCAGAAGGAGTCTATAAAAGGGGAACTACTTGAGCTAAAAAGCTAACACCCTAAGAGAAAAACCCTAGCCTCCCTCTGCCTAAAAGCGCCGCCCCCTCTCCAAGCTAGAAACCCTAGCTGCTAGCCGCCGCCGCCACCATAAGCCGCCGCCACTGTGTTGCCGTGAGCTCCCTGGTGCCGCCGCCGCCGTGATCTCCCCTTCCATTGTATTAGATCTTGATTTGTCAAGAGATCTCATACAATCCTTCAATAACAAATCTCCTGCATCGAGTTCTGAGCCTAAGATCTTGAGGTGTTGCCAGAATCCAATTGGTGTGGACTATCCCTGGAGGTGAGACACTTGGATCACTCCTGTGAACCGGATCAGAATCAGAATCGAAGACCGGAGGTTTCCACCACCTTGCCTGTGGTGAGGTATATCGCAAAAACCCCCTTTGTTAATTCATTGTGTGCGTTTTTGTTCTTGCTTTTGTATACATAATGTGGAGACATCTTTTATGGGACCATTGGATACCTCGAAAAATTTTAAATTCCGCACTTTGTTGTCTGACAAATCGAGCTATATCCCAACAAAGGTAAGGGCCGGAGGGTTACCTCGATACACCGTAGACCCGCTTCACGAACCAAGTGTGGAGGTTACACTTGGGGAGTGAATGTCAAACTCCTGGCATTTGACGTCAATGCGTACTGTTATGTAAGGTCGCACCTTACTTGGAGTGTTCGGTGGTGGTTTTCCTGACTGTGGATTGGAGGGTAAGAGGAGGACGGCATCAACAAATGTTGATTACTTGTTTAACGTGCTTAAATTGTTATAGCATATGTTCATTACTGTACTGATGTATATGCTCATGTATATTATGTTGCATCCACGCACATGTGCACTATAGCCTCACTAAGTTGGACGATCAACTTATGCATTCCATGTTTCAATCTTTTCAGCTACAGGTGTTTGGGGTAAACGATAGTTCATGTTGCGGTTAGGTCATCCCGGTTGCGATCCCACCCTAGTTCCAGAGAGTGATTGAACTTTTGTTTAAATTCTTATTTGATTTTAAGATTTTCGTTTGAACTCATATTTTAAATCTCCTATAATGTCTAAGTTGATTTCTTTTTATCTTGCTAACTGTTTTGGTATTTTAGTTAATTTTGTAAAATGTGAATGTCTAGCGAAAATGATTTTAAATTTTATCAAATATTAATCTTAATCTTCTTGTATTCCTTTTGGGTCCCACAACTTGTTTCATCACGTCATGTCATCCGTTAAAATTGTTTTAATTACTTCCGCTTTAAACTTAGTAATCAAAATTGTTCTTATATCGTTTTAAACCGCTTCCGCTGAAAATCTTAAATTCTCGATTTTAATTTATCGTCCTTTTTAAAGGTTTCAATATTCTAACTCTTTTTCAAAATAATAATAACTTTTCGACCGTTATCCGACGGACCCGCGGAGTCGGGCCGTTACAGATGGTATCAGAGCTTCGGCTCATGTCCAGGATATGGTCCTCGGAATTAGTACTGTGGTGCTAGTAAGGTGGGACTTACCGGCAATACTTTAGGGTGTCTACCCACATTGAGTAGTTCACTTTTAAGACAAAACCGCAACCAAAACATAGGTATTGTGCATGGCCTCGGGGGAAGGGGATATGCTTGATTGTTAATGTGATTTCTTGATTTGTTATTTTATTGTTGGTGTACAGAATATACTTGACGTTACTTTGACTGAACTATTTGAATTATTGTCTGAATATTGAATTATTGTCTGAATATGATTGTATAAGTATGATCCATAATGTTTCATAATATACGCACATTGAGTTACTTGAATCAAGTAACTTTTCTCGAAGCGATGTTAAATGACTAATATAGCCATAAACCTTTTCGAAGTCCATCATCATGTGAGTTTACTTTATTCAAAACTCATATTGTTGACTTCAGACATTTCTTCTTCAAATTGATCTCTCACCTTTAGTAAGCTTGGACGAAAGTCTTAAGGTCAACTAAATTCGAATAACTCACTTTGTGGAATAAGGCTGCAATCAAATTTATACGCGTATGTTTGATCTCAATGGAGATTTAATTTCTTGGTATCGTTGTTTTGTTACCAAATGACTAGAATGACCTCAAATGTTTAACCCTCATTATCGTTTGACTACGATTAATTCGGAGAAGCTCTTTCTTTCTCTATTTAATTACTCTCGTATTTAGATCCTGGAATCAAGTTTCTTTTCTTGGGACACTTGTAAATTAACTAAATTAGTCATGAAGGCTCTTAAGATTCCTTTAATTGTGCTTAATTCATTCAAAACTCGTTCTCCTGATTTCAAACATCACTCTTTCTTAACAAGCCATCGAATCTGAATATATTTGGATTCTCCTTGAGATCCGTTCTTTGGTTTTCTCTCATTCCCGAATCCATCGTATTTTTTTGTTTTGTGTATGGATTATTCTTGATAGTATGAAATCGATACACGTTTCTTTGAATCTTGGTGATTTACTATAGATTTCATCCCTCACATACAATTCTTAAAAATCATAGTTCATTTGAACTTTCAGATCGGTTTACTCATTGTTATAATGACTTTATTTACTATTTTTATGTTCATGACTAACTATGATTCATCTCGCTAGTTCGTGCTCCATGAAAACTTTTTCTTAGTCATTGTTAGTTTGATTGATAATGACTATTTTGTACCTAGTACTTCAAGTGTGTCTCATTCTTCAAATATCCATCCTTCTACTTTCCCTCGATGTTGAAATATACTTTCATCTGAACCTACATTTGTGGGTTATTTGATCTAGATTACTTTGAATTGCCACTCTTGATTCTGGTATACTCTTTGTATGTTGACCAAAATATGTGACCCCTACTTGTTATATACGCGTCTTGATGATGTATTATATACGTTCTTGGAAAACGTAATTAATGGAGTGTGGCGACAACCAAATAATCTTTAACATCAAGACTTGCTATCGTGGATTCAGATAGAATGAAAGACAAGGGTCTAAAAAGAACAAAGGGTCTATCAAGATGATCGAAATTCCTCTCTCTATTGAATCTATCGACATGTTGAAATTTCGAGAAATGATATTTCCACAAAATTCAAGTGTATCGATGAACAAGTCAATTGAAGAAGCCTACTCATCCCATTGTTTTCCTGGAGAAATCGAGTGTAACAAATGTCATTGGTTGAAGAAAACGTTGCAACCATCTTCGCATCTAGTAAATCAGCTATCGACTAAGGAAATAAGCCGAAGATACCTTTTTTATTACACAAGAACTTCAAAGATCCGCAATCACTCAAAAGTGAATTAAATCCTAACTCTATAATCTTTCGATGACGTGAGCGAATTCGTCTCCTAACATCCCCTACTCAATTCTATCAGCAAATATCTCTAATTGAGCTCTAGAATTGTTCATTGTTTATTTTCCATATGCACTACTGATTTTTCCTTCGCTTCCATATGCGATAGTCAGTTTCTTTCTCTCAATTTTAATTCTGAATTGACCGAAACTTCTTTGATCCTTTCTTGAGCTTTATTCTTGAACTTGCTTACCTTGATCTCATATTTTTAAATATTGTTTCTCACAATATCTTAAATTTAACAGTTTCTTGACTGATTGTCAGTCTAATTAAAACCCCTCCCTTCATAGTTTTTTGACACTTTTAATTCAGCTTCTTGTTGTCCGATCGAAGCTTCCAATTTGATATTTGAGTTTTACATCTATTCGGAGTTTGTACTCCCTTTTTATTTCACGAGCTACTTCTTCATAGTGAATTTGTGAATCATACTGCTTACCTTAATCTGATTAAGTGGTTAGGAATATTTCATTATCTTTATTCCCTGAACCTAATTATTGAATTGTGAAAAGTTCAGAAAAAGTCTCTTCGATTCCATATTATTCCTGCTTGTTATTCTAGAAGAAATGTACAGTCAACTTCATACTTGTATCATGTTCTTTCTAAAGTTGTTTCATCCTATTTGTTATCATTAATCTTGAAATTGGGCATTTTCATTTTCCTTGCCTTGTCCTTGAACCTTATTCGCTTTGTCTCTAGTATGATCATTGCACTTATTGCTTCTTTAAATGAACCTTTGAATGATCCATTCTGTCTTAAAATGATCTTCAGATATTCAAAGACACTTTAACGTTCTGATTATTAATACCAAAACCTCTTTATTGATATATCTGATTCAACATTCTTGTTATCTCTATTGAGACTTCTGATGTGATAGTCTTATAACCCTTAACGATACTTGTTATTTGATTACATTGTTCAAATTGAGCTTTTTATTCGAATATCTATTATGATCATTACAACTCACATTTTTCAGTCATTTTCATAATCCTTGTTAAGATTCCTATTCGATTTTGCCTTATCGCATTCATTGAAAATACTTAATCGACCACTTTCTGGTTATATTATTTGGACATTCCTTGACTCGATCGACTTTTGAGGACCTCATTACTTTGTTCCAAAGTTATTTTTGTTGAGTCTGTAAACTCAATTGCTTCATTTTTATAGGGCAAAAATTTCTTATTCAACTGCCCTTTATGATCCTTATAGAAACTTATCGTTCCAATGTTGTGTGATACTTTATTGAACCTCTTTGCTAATATATGGTCATTCCTGAATCTTCTCTTTGATTTCATATTATCCATATTTGTTGATTTCATTGACCATGCAGCTCTTAGTTGCTTTATCAAAGCTTCAGATTTGATGTTAAATTTCATTCTCGTCCCTCACGAATCGTACCGCTTACATTGACCTAATTTAATAGCTACGGATAATCCTTGTTCCTATTCCTATGAATCTATTTATTGGACTATGATCGTTTCCGAGAAATCATCTATATCAACTATATGATTTCATATTGTTCATGTTGTTGAACCTAACTATGTGATCTTTGAAGTCTCTTGGAATGATCGAATTATCAAAGTTCCTTTTGAACTTCAGATTTTTATTTTGTCTATCCAGGACATGTTGTTCCCTTGTTTATCTTATGCATCCGTGTAAATCTCATGAATAAGGTCATTCGTTTTCAACTTTCTTTTGAACTACAGACTTTCGTCATGATCATTTGATATCCTTATTGACGTGTCACATTCGTTCTTTTTGTTACTCCGATCTCCTGACTTGATTATCATTGTTACTCTGTTTTGTTTGCAATCTTCATCGATCTTATTTTCGTTCCCGTTATTTAGTTTGACCTTATTATCTATATCAATTGACTCGATCATCTTTTACAATCTTTATCAAGGTACTTCATTAGACTGTCATTTCTGATTCCTGCTGAGAATATAAATTCAGACGTCTTCCATTATCTTTTGAGTTTCGTTAGCAAAAATCAAAATTTTTGTGTTATAACGTGAAAATTTTCCTTTTGGGAGAATCTAACTACGGCATGTGAGTTTGATTATTCGTCGAACTTTGATTTATCACGTAAAATTCCACGTATGAAGTTCCAGAAGGATTTTTCCTCATGCTCGCGACTACGTATCATCAGACTCCAAAAACACCTAAAGTTAGAGAAAATATTTGTTTTCATACTCGTCCAAATCAAGAAACCAGTGGACTCCATCGTTTAAAGCCTCACGGTGCTGTCAAAGTATACAAGAAAAGACTTGGAAAATACAAAAAGAGATACGACATCATCACTCGAACATCTCAAAACTCAAGTGCGAATTTGGGGACCAAATTCTTTTAAGGAGGGAAGATTGTAAAACCCCAAATTTCTTTCCTATAAATTTAATTTACTTGAAATTGATAATTTTAATTATGTGGATTTAATAATTGAAATTAAAATTTATATCTATGTTGTTAAAAGAAAATTCAACGAGTGAGCATATTTTTTTTTTAATTTGAAGTGATTTAAATTAATATTCACTTGAACTATTATTGTTGTGCAAAGTATGAATTATAAATACCCACTCATGTGTTATTTTGAGGATTTAAATACAAGAATAAAATAAAAGGGGGACTTCTTGAATTGTTCCAAGACTTTGAGAACTAAAATGTACTACCCATTTTTTTTTAGGGTGTTAAATGCAAAACACCCATTAAACATGAATTAAAACCAACCCATTTCCCTCATTCACTTCTTCTCCTACATTTACACACACAAAAAGGTATTTTCGCACACACAAAACCCCTTTCTTTAATTTGTTCATAACTTTCTCATTTCTTAACCAAATCGAGCGAATAAGTAGTCCAAATTCATCTACTCGACGAGAGCTTTCTATTGGTACCATTATTCGTCGGAAATTGTTGCCGGAAAAGTAACGACGGCGGTGGCAAGGGGCGGCTTCAAAGTGGGTTTCCTTGCATGTCCCTTTTCCGGTCATTTCTTCAACAATCGAGCTTCACCACGGTGTTCTAGGCTTAGAGGAGAGTGGAATGGTGGGTTCGGCTCATTTTCCGGTGTCGGTCAACGGCCGGTCAACGGTGGTCAACGGTGGTCAACGCCGGTCAACGGCGCCTGCTCCGGTCAGCGACTTCGTCTCGGAATGGGTATTCCATTTTCGGTCTTCATTTCTCGATTTGAGTTCGTTAGATAGTTCGTTGAGCCTAAATGTTATTGTGCATTATTGTGGTTAATTTTAGGCTTTAGAGTTTAATTTGAGTTCGTACTATGTTATGCATGTATCTCGATTAACTCGATTTTTGCTATAAGGATGGTGTAGTTTTGCTTGGTTTAAATAAATGTTTATCTGATATTTGGATCTTGATTTATTTTTGTAAGAAAGTTATTGTTCATAATTTTTGAAACTTTAGGGGGTAATTTTGAAAGATTTTAAAAGTTGAAGGTTTAGGGATGCAAAAATTTTGGGAGTATGATGGACTGAGAATCTCTATTTTTGTTCAATATTTGATATGAGTTTACTTAAAAATTATTTGTTTTAAAGTTGCTCCAAGTTTGTTTGCAAGAAGGGAGTTTTTGAAACTTTTGGGGTTAGTTTTGCAAATCTGAAAATAAAGGGTGAAATGCGCTGTTTTGTCGCTATTTTTGCATGGTTCTTTTATAAATTCTTGATTAATTGATTTGAAGTAGTGGTTTATTCATTTTAGTTTTAAGATTGAAAATTTATAAAAATTTTCGAAGAAACTTATAATTAAAGAACTTTTGTTCCTCATTGTTAGTTTGTGAAAAGTTATTAAAACTTGTGATTAATTCTGGTTTTATAGTGAATTTTTGCTTAAATATTTTTAAACGTTCTTGTGATATTGGGTCTTGAATTATTTTTGCAAGAAAATAATGTTTTAATGTTTTGGAAACTTTAGGGGTATACTTTGAATGTTTTCAAAAGAAAAGTGTGTTTAATTATTAGCTTGTTAAATATTTTGGATTTTCTCAAATCTTAAAGTTTGAAAAAAATGAATACACTTTCGAAAGTTTTAAGTTCTTGTCTAAGATTTTAATTTAGGATATCCTTGTGATAGGATTTTCTTTAATTATATTTAAGTAAGATTATAAGATAATTTATTAGTCGTATACGTATTTGCTCAGGTTTCGGATACACTACATAGTGGAATTTTGGTCGCCGTAATAAGCTCTTCAGGTGAGTGCTATGTGTTACTTGTGTGTAAGTCCGAATGTGCTAGTAGGTCGAGTCATAACTGTAACTTAGTTCCTAAACGAACAAGCATGTGATGTATGATAACATAAAGAACTCGGCTGCTAGGACAAGTTACACGTTGAATTATTGTTTATGTCTATGTGCTTATGAGTCATTGATATTGTATGTTGAACCGTTATTGAGTTGTTTACTGATTTCCTGTTACTGAACTGTTACTGTTACTGTTACTGTACTGTAATGTACTGTTTACTGTTACTGTGTGGGCCCCTATTTTGGTGTGCGGAATCGTGGTTAACCCGGAAGGTAAGGGCCGGAGGGTTACCTCGATACACCGTAGACCCGCTTCACGAACCAAGTGTGGAGGTTACACTTGGGGAGTGAATGTCAAACTCCTGGCATTTGACGTCAATGCGTACTGTTATGTAAGGTCGCACCTTACTTGGAGTGTTCGGTGGTGGTTTTCTTGACTGTGGATTGGAGGGTAAGAGGAGGACGGCATCAACAAATGTTGATTACTTGTTTAACGTGCTTAAATTGTTATAGCATATGTTCATTACTGTACTGATGTATATGCTCATGTATATTATGTTGCATCCACGCACATGTGCACTATAGCCTCACTAAGTTGGACGATCAACTTATGCATTCCATGTTTCAATCTTTTCAGCTACAGGTGTTTGGGGTAAACGATAGTTCATGTTGCGGTTAGGTCATCCCGGTTGCGATCCCACCCTAGTTCCAGAGAGTGATTGAACTTTTGTTTAAATTCTTATTTGATTTTAAGATTTTCGTTTGAACTCATATTTTAAATCTCCTATAATGTCTAAGTTGATTTCTTTTTATCTTGCTAACTGTTTTGGTATTTTAGTTAATTTTGTAAAATGTGAATGTCTAGCGAAAATGATTTTAAATTTTATCAAATATTAATCTTAATCTTCTTGTATTCCTTTTGGGTCCCACAACTTGTTTCATCACGTCATGTCATCCGTTAAAATTGTTTTAATTACTTCCGCTTTAAACTTAGTAATCAAAATTGTTCTTATATCGTTTTAAACCGCTTCCGCTGAAAATCTTTAATTCTCGATTTTAATTTATCGTCCTTTTTAAAGGTTTCAATATTCTAACTCTTTTTCAAAATAATAATAACTTTTCGACCGTTATCCGACGGACCCGCGGAGTCGGGCCGTTACACTAGGTATAAGGATCTACCGAGATAGATCAAAAGGACTGCTGGGCCTCTCCCAATCCCAGTACATAGACAAAATCTTGAAAAGATTTAGTATGGAAGAATCCAAGAGAGGATTGCTTCCAATGAGACATGGAATTGCACTCTCCAAGTCTATGGCCCCAAAGACGCCTGAAGAGAGAAGCAATATGTCTCGAGTACCATATGCATCCGCGATAGGAAGCATAATGTATGGTATGTTATGTACTAGACCAGACGTAGCGTACGCTTTAAGCGTTACAAGTCGCTACCAGTCTGATCCAGGTGAGCAGCACTGGATAGCCGTAAAGGCAATTCTGAAGTACCTGAGAAGGACTAAGGAATTGTTCTTGGTATACGGCGGAGGAGAATTGAAATTGGAAGGCTATACAGACTCGAGCTTCCAATGTGATGTAGACGACTTCAAGTCGACATCAGGATACGTTTTCTGCCTCAATGGTGGTGCGGTTAGCTGGAAGAGCTCCAAGCAGGAAACAACCGCGGATTCAACCACTGAAGCAGAATACATTGCCGCGAGTGACGCAGCAAAGGAAGGTGTTTGGATGAGGAACTTCATCCAGGAATTGGATGTGATACCTAGCATTGCTGAGCCCATTACTATCTTCTGCGATAATAATGGGGCAATAGCGCAAGCAAAGGAGCCGAGATCTCATCAGAAATCCAAGCACGTGCAAAGACGATACCATGTGATAAGAGATATCATTGGTAGAGGAGACATTAAGATGGAACGTGTCGACTCGGAAGATAATACGGCGGACCCGCTAACGAAGCCTCTGCCTCAAAAGGCATTTGAGAAACATCTGCATAAGATGGGACTCAAGAACATAAAAGACTGGCTTTAGGACAAGTGGGAGATTGATAGAAATAGTGTCCTGCAAGCCAGCTGTATGGCTAGCATTAATTGTAATTAATGAGGAACTATTCAATTTAGATTAATAAATGCACTTTTATTAAATGGTCAACTTTATCTTATGTAATATTTGTCTACGCATAAGGATAGAAGTCCTTAGATCACAGGGCTATGGGACAACCCGTGGACTGATCTCTAAGGCCGTGATCTAGAATATATTCAAGAGTCGTAGAATCCAATCGAGATAGGACATCGTTGGATTCGGTTAGACTCTCACTATTGTGTATACTCCGATGAACTGGAGGACGCTGGGGTCCACGAGCGTGACTGGGATAGTCGATACACATAAGTGGGTGGGTTGCTGGGATGGCAAGCGCACTGAATACCCCAATTAGGAAATAACTCACCATGGAAGCGGTAGTCGCATATCGGGGTTGAAGTTATTCCAATTTACAATAGTATACGAGGAACGATCCCTAACAACTTGAGATGATAGGGTTTATCTGGTACGAGAACGTCTATACTTTGATATGAGTTCCGACTGACTGGGGATCACCAGAAAGTCTCTGTGGACTCATGTTGGGTATAGAGGAACTCGTATGCAGATTCATATCATCAACAAAGGATCCATTGACTCGACTTGATAGGTCGAGAAATTCTCCTATGGATTTCTGTGAGAAATTAATTCTGATGAAATCCTTGGCCAAGGTAACTGACGACTTTATGTAAGTAGCTCATAAAGAACAAGTCAGAAAGAATTTATTTCGAGATCAGAGAACATAAGGTCAAGACAAAAATAAGGGAATCCGATGAAAGACCATACCCTTAAGTCTCGACTGGGAGATTGATCGATGGAGAGATTGTGTCGTATATGGAAATTGTAAATGATAAAAGGTTCACTGAATTAATTCACCAGTGATTGGGCTCCATGGGCTTGTGACTGGACATCGACCGTGGAGTGTGGGAGAATTCCCAAATTAGCAGGGGTGCTAATTTTGGAATGATTGATCGACAGAGTGTTCGATTAATTTAGAGTATTAATTGCTCGAGTAATTAAATAATATTTAATTACAACCCGCGGCCAATTATGTGGTGAACCTACGGGGGCATACACAATACACATGAAGCGAAAGCGAGGAAACAAGAACGAACCAGTCGACTGGGTCGACTGGGTCAAAATCGACTGGGTCGATTAAATGGGTGGGTCGACTGGGTCGACCCATGTGGAACGAAATTGGATCCAATTGGAATTGGATCAAGATTATAAATTAAATTGGAATTTAATTTATGAGTAAATTAATTAATTAGGATTTAATTAATTAATGGAATAATTAAATAATTGGACTTAGAGTTTAATTAATTAATTGGGAGATGATTTAATTAATTGGGCTATTTAATTGGGAGATTAAATAAAGCCCTGAAAGATTAATTAAAGTGGGCCATGAATTAATTAGAAAACTTAGTCTTCTAATTAAATAGGGCCATGGCCCATGTAGGAGAGAGAAGACCTAGTCCTAATAGGACTAGGATAGAAAGAAAACTATAAATAGCTTTCTTCTAGTTAATTTTCACACAACTCCATAAGCAAAAATTGAGCAAAGCAAAAATCTCTCTCCCTCTCCCTACCTGGATCGGCCGAACCCTGCTTCCACTTTGGAAGAATTTTTTGTGTTCGATCTTTGTTCCAAAATCGTTCTTAAAGTCCTGAATTAATATAGCCTATGTTCTAGTCGATTAGGTTATATTATTTTCGTGATATTGTGGTGTATCAACTCGTAGAGGCGCAACACGTGGGGCGCTATACAAAAAGCTTGGATCGATTTTCTGTGAGAGAATTCAGAGTTCATCTAGCCAACTTGGATTTGCAAGGAGACAGGTATAAACGAGAAAACTTATACTGTCATTGATTTATATTCATATATATACAACTAGAGAATGTCCTGGCAAGATTCTTTAAGAGGCCCTAGAAATTTTTATATTCCGCTGTGCCTAGGGCTGTTTTTCTTACCGAATCCCAACAGTTGATTGATCTCCGGGTTGTTGCATGTACTTCTCGAGATAGGCTCCTTGATGATGAAGTATCCTCCTTGATCAGAAAAGGACATTACCCCCTAGTAACACATCCTCGACAAGGGAAGCCTAAGACCGAGTTGGAATTGGGCGGTATAGAAGGTACGACAACCCTCCGGGGGAGAAATAACCCTATCCGCAGAGGATGGAAAAAGAATTTGAGAGCTTTCAGGAAAATATTTGCTGTAATTGTCCCGTAGATCGCTAAGATGATCCTCGTTGAAGGCGCAAACAAGATGTTCGACCGGATCGGTGACTTGAGGATTGGCACCCTTGGTTTTATTGGAGGCCTTAGCAGCTACCTCAACGTCGGTAAGGATGCCCACCTTAAAGGTATCCTTCTCCGGAACATTTATATCTGAAACCTCTGTTTGGTCGGGGGGAGGACTTTGAGAATCTTCTAGGTTGATGATGGGGTTTATGTCATCGGTGGTTGAGGAATTAGGATTTCTGGAACTGGAAGTCATTGTAAGGGGTTGTTCGAATATGTTGTCGAAAAATGTGATGCTTGAAAGAACTATCGACTTGAGAATTTATTGCTAAAAGACAGAAGGCCAAAAGTAAAAAGTAAGGGTGAAACCTGAAACTCGTATATATATATGAACTCGAAAAGACGCTTTAGTCCCTTCGCAACTAGTCACTTTCTCGCCATCGAATGAAGAAAGGTGACTCCTCAAATCGAAATGACACGCGACGCGGAAACGACAATGCGACTACTTATGAAACGAGGCACTCTTTTCCTTGTTTTGGATTTTTACCCATACGGTTTTTTCCAAATAAGGTTTTTAATGAGGCACGATTCATAAAACACCAGTCGAAAAGGTTGAATACTTCTACGAGCTTCGACTACTTCTCCGCTCGAAGAAGTGAGGGAGTACTGATGGGGGCTATTTTATATCCCATAAGATATTCGGAGAACTCAAGAATAACAGATCGGCCCGACCAAATACCGTGGTCGTAAGTACTGGTCTACCCGATCTAACATGATGCGTCCCAACGACCAAGCTAAAATCCGAGTACGAGAAGGACATCACTCTGAGTCCTAGTAGGATTATGTTTCCTTGTATAGCTAGGGATAAACACCTATAAATACAATTAACTTGTATTGTTTTAGGGCACAATTCTAACATTATACGCCTACATACTTTGTAATCTGAGATTATCAAATACAAGAGCTTTGGCTTCACTTATTCATCTTCACGATACAATCTTTTTATCCTACCTTCGTTACGTATTGTTCATCTTTGGGTTGATCCATCCGGAATAAAGTAACTATGCCCTTTAATCCAAATATAATCTAATCTCGTATAATTTGATGGGATAGTGCCCTGCAAGCCAATATATTTAGCTTGTATTGGAAATATCATTATCTTTCTTTAGTATAAATGACTTAATACGCTCGTTTATTTATAGTATGTAAATCAAACAATGGCCAACTTCATCTCTCGCGAATCACTTAAGCGATTGGATGAAATCCTTAGATCACAATAGACTATGGGACGATTCACTTCAGTACTGAGTGCAATCATGAAACAGTCTCTAAGGTCGTGATCTTAAAACCGTTCCAAGTCATAGATTCCGAACGAGACGGGGTATCGTTGGAATCGCAAAGACTTGTACGAATATGCATGATTCACATGGAGTGAATTTGTAGCGTTTCATGAGCAAGGCATTTGAGGCCAGTGCATATGAGTAGGTGGTTTGATAGAGGATCGAGCGCATCGAACGACCCTAACAGAGAAACCCATTGTGGAAGCGCATGACGCACATCGGCGATGGGATGTTTCTCAAGCTTATAACAGTGTACAATTTAGTCCTTAGACTTGAGGTGCTAGGGCGAATTCGGTGCATGGGCGTACGTACTTAGATTTAGGTGCCGGTCACGTAGCTTGATCATTGTGTGCCTAAGTTGGGTGCGTATAGCCATGTACGCGAATGGTTAGCATCAATATGGGATCTACCGACTCAACGTAGTGTGTTGAGAGAATTTCCTATACGTTCTTAGATAATAGATTTCGAGAAACCTGTGGCCACAGTTGGTGACGCATTTGGAAAGGGGTTTCCAAATTTGATAATCACACTGGAATCATTATCAGGAATTAGAAAGTATAGTTATCGAGATAATTAGAGGTGCCGATCAATTCACACACCCTAGGTCTCGATCGGGAAATTAGTCGTTTGAAGGACCGTATGTACATGGTACTTATAAGAGGTGAGGTTCACTGAGATCAATTCACCTGAAGTTGGGCCTCATGGGCTTGTGGCTAGACATCGACCATGAGGTGTGGGTACTCATTAATTAATAAGGAAATTAATTCTTGAGTGGTTAATTGAAGGGGTTCAATTAATCGGAGCAATTAATAAGCTCGCAAATTAAATCACGAAAGTCATGGGCCCGCGGCCAATTGATGGTGAACCTAGAGGGTCACACACAATACAATTGGACTGCAACACATCATATAAGGAATGTTTGATTTAAAGAATTAAATCAAAACTTAAGAATTAAAGTATTAATTCTTGAAGAAGGAAACTAATTAATTAAAGGGTTAATTAATAAGAGAGGAATTAATTTAATTGATTTAATCAATTAAATGGGCTGAATTAATTAAAGGGGTTTAATTAATTAAGGAATCCAATTAAGTGAAGAAATTACTTAATTAAAGATGTCCAAGTTTAATAGGAAACTAATTGAATTGTATAATTCTTGTTTACTAACCAAACTAAATTATCAAGGATTCTTTATATATGTTTATATATGATAAATGTTTATATATGATAAGGATTCTACATATATTAATATATATGATAAGTATCCTAAATATATAGTGACATATATATATGGAGTAGTAGACTCCATATAAAATACGTGGGTGGGTGAATATTAATTAATAGACTCCATATCATATACAAGCACTTGGATGATTATTAATTCAATACTCACTCAAAACCTAATGTATGCACAAGCCGCCGCCCACTTACTTCCTCTACTAAGATTTTTCGGCAGAACACTACTTTATCAAAGAGGGTGTTCATGCGAATTGTAATATTTTTCGGCCGAGCACTACTTTATCCAAAGGGTTCATGAAAATAGTTTTATCCTTCTTCCTTGCTTGATAACTTTTGTATTCCAGTTCTGAGCCTAAGGATCCAAGAGTGTTGCTTCAATCCAGTTGGTGTGGATACCGCTAGAGGCACGACGTTTGGAGTGCTTCTCTCGAACCAATTCATCAGATCTGAAAGAAGACCGGAGAAAAACCACCACCGTTCCTGTGGTGAGGTAAATTCGATAAACCCCCTATTGTTGGTTTATTTGCTGAAAATCCTTTTCGTATGACTAGATGAGTAAAGATCCTGATTGGGTTATTTAAAAATTTTAAAATTCCGCTGCTTTTGACGTCCTGACGTTACCAATAACCCAACAGTGGTATCAGAGCCTAACTCATTACTCTCATACGAAAAGGTCTGAATATAATTTGATTGCTTTATTTGTAGTGCATATTATATTCGTGTTACTGATTCTTACTTGTTATGGGTAGATCTGATTTTGGGTAAAATTGCATAAAAATATTTTGGGCCAATTTTGCATTTTACGGAAATTAGAGGGCTGTTTTTGCGATTAGCGATTTTTGGAAAACTGGACTGAAATTGATATTTTAAAAATCTGGACAGAAAGTAATTTTCTGGAAATTTTTCAATTTGGGGTTGTTTTGTAAAAACTGAAAGTTTTGGGGCTGTTTTTATAAATGCCGAAAACTGCAGGGACTGAATTGCAAATTCGAAATTTTTCTGGAAATAAAATTTTTATTTTCGGTCCTCTGCCCAATTTCAATTTGGGGTTAATTTGTAATTTCCAAAACTTCAGGGGTTAAATCACAATTTCCAAAAGTTGGAGGGCCGAATTGCAATTTTCAAAAGTTGTAAATTTTTTATTCTGTTTTTATGCATAAAATTATTTTGTTTATCCAAATATAGATTATCATAATTAGTAGACACTTAAGTAAGAATCTAGAAAAATATTTGAAAGGCGTTTAAAATAATTGAAGTAAGATAGGAAACTAGTAAATGTGTTTGCTTGTTTCTTTGCTCAACGTGAATTGTTTACGTGGTTTTCGATCGAGCCGAGCCTTGACCTTAGATGTGATTGGTTTATTTTGCTTGGGATTTTTGTTGGGCCTGCGAGCCTTTATTTGGGCCTTTTTGT
Organism: Penstemon eatonii; assembly: GCA_038501285.1. Classification (NCBI taxonomy): domain Eukaryota; kingdom Viridiplantae; phylum Streptophyta; class Magnoliopsida; order Lamiales; family Plantaginaceae; genus Penstemon; species Penstemon eatonii. The sequence goes on along the minus strand of CM076710.1, from coordinate 31,013,754 downwards.
GCCAATGTAATAGATTAGGGCTTTACATTAAATAGTTTAGGGTGGAGGCCCATTACATGCAACAAGGAAGCCCGGTGGTCAATGAAGGCCAAGTATGCTTGGTTATTTATGTAATAGCCTAGGCCCATTAAGAACCCATTAGATAGACCAATTGGGCCAACATTATTGGCTCAATGATGGCCCAAACATAGGTGGCTCCCGATCGAAAACATATTGTGTTAGAAATGCATGCTAGGTTTATTTATTTATGATTTATTTATTTATTGATTCTTTTATTTGGCTTGTATGGTATTACGCGCTAGAATATTAGATCGTAAATAAGATAATTCATAATCAAAGCGGTGAGATCTCGAGAGAGTTTGCCTTAAACTTTCAAATCAGTAAAACCCCTCTTGAATTAAATATTAAGTCATATTGGATTAAAATAAAATGAAGTATTTATATAAATCCAAGCCTTCCATCAATAGGGACTAGCGTATGTTGTCTACTTATCGATAGAGGTGATCCAGAGTCTGGCACCCGAGTCGAAGAAAGGGACAAAACGCGAAATTCCTTGACTCTTGTTTTTAACTAAACAAGACAAGGGTGAGGACTGGTCGGGATGTGAATATCAACCGATAACCAGTTACGGGGAGTTCACGACCGGGCCCGTTGCTCATCATGATTGGTGGGTTAGACTTAACGGTTAGTATCACTTATGATGTAGCAGTGCTAGATAAGCGCGAAAACCGAGGGAAAATAGCTTGAAGGTTGTGTAGTGACACTTTGGCAATAAGTATGCCTACCTGGGGAATTGATTGTATGGCCACGAGTCGTGGGTGCAATTAATGGCCGCTGGGACGTCAAGACCTACTAGGAAATAGAATTTCCCGAACAATTGAAGGGGTAATTGTTTCGATAAAATAGTGGGAGAACTTTTACGATAGAAAGTCCAACCTTCGTAGATTATAAGTATTATTCATTAACTAGTCCATTGATTGTTTGTCTTCTCTTTAAAATAGATACTGAGATATCTATGGTTATCCATTTTACAATTTATCCTCGACTAATAAAATAACTGGATCAAAATATCGACTAGGCAAGAAACTTGAGAATTGTCTTGAATTCCAAAAGTGGGAATGATGTTCTTAAACGACGAGCCTATGCCTTATGCACTTCTGAGATAAGTCAAAATAGGGAAACGAATCACCCGTAGAGTATGGGAATATTAATGATCGTTTCCTCATATAAGGATGAACCTCAAAAGTGAAACGAATCACCTATAGAGTATGGGAATCTTAATGATCATTTCCTCAAATAAGCGTCAAGATTGAACGAGCTATGGAAGCAACATGAGGAGCATGTCTGAAGCTTCTGAAACAAACCTCCACCTCAAAAGGCTTGTTTTGAGGAGAAGTGTTGAATCGATTTGATTCGAGACTTCTAAGGAATTGTTTCAAAACCTGAGAATAAATGAAGGAACTAGTGTCAAGGATCACTGTCTTTGTTTTATCAATCTAAGTTGAAAACTGGATCGATTGAACGTAGGCCTGCAAGTGATCTTAACATTAACTTCCTCCTAAATTCTCATCCCGCTCATTCAAATGACTCTTGAAATACATTGATCTCATTTGATAAGTTGATCACATTTCATGAATCAACCATAGTATTTGTTAGAGGCAAATAGGATAAACCTGTCATGATCGTTTACACTTCATGGACTGCAATGTCAAGGAAGAGTAAAATGAAGAAGAATTTATTCTCTTCTATATTCGACCATAAATATAGTCAAAAGAACGCAAGTAGCCTAAAAGTCGAATTATCCCACTGCATCTAAGAAAGGCATCGATGTGTTTAATTAATTAGATGATCTAATTAATTAAGCAACGTTTCAATTAAAGGGTAAATTGAAAAGGAAAATGAATCAATTAAAGAAGTTAATTGAAAGGAAGTAAATTAATTGAATTAAACCATTAACTCAATTTTATTGAATTAATGTGTGAAATTCAAATTAATACAAAGATAATAATCCATAACTTTGGCACGCTAGACTTGGGCACATCTCCAAGAGTAGGATTCAAAAGTTGGTTTCGCCTAAGCTTCTTGAAAAACAGAACTTAGATGAACTTCCAACCTGCGAATCATGTCTCAAAGGAGAGATGACCAGATCTCCCTTGACAGGGAATCCAGAGCGAACCAAACAAAATCTGTGATCTTACGTGGCTTCGTATGTTCGATCAAGGGTTGGATGTAAGACAATAATAATAATATTAAAAGTAAAGTAAAGACCAAATGTAATTGTATTCGAATTAATTGAGTACAAGTACAAATATTTAGGGTCCTACTCGTGCATTATTGGATGCCGTACAAGCTAGAGGGTGAAATACATATGATCCTAAGCTTATATTTCCAAGCGGTTCCTAACAGTAGCTTCGAGGAGGGAGCACCTGGAAAATCGTGTCTGGTGTCATAAATGCATGGGGTATTTATAGCCGAGCAAATGGGCTTGGGCCTACGTTCGGCCCAACAGTATTTATCACCGATCTCGGCTCTCGCACGAGCCATGGATACTTGATTAAGAGCTCAAGCTCGGCATATTGCCCCTGGGTCGGGGAACTTGCGTCATCCGACTCGTATCGAACTCGGGAGGATTACAGGATCTAAACTACCCCTCATCAATACTCCCCCACTTCTCGAGCGTAGAGAGGAGCTTGCGCTCGAAGAAGTATAAGTTGTGTTGCCCTGTTGGCGCGAAATGAGTCGTTCGGAATATGTTTCGGATATGCCTCATTAAAAACCTAACCCGGAAAAACCCATTGGGATAAAAACCGAGCCAGGGAAAAAGAGTGCATATGTAAGATACGTCGTTCAGGTGTGCGGAGAGAATACTTTGACGTCCGTCGTTTGGGTAGAACCTCCCGACTGGAATGCCCTTTGTTGTGAATTGTCATGAGATTTTCTTCGAATGCTTCCTTTATTTCCGAGCATAAGCCCAGAGGGCCAATAATATTTCCCGGGGGCGATTTCCGTGGTATATACCCCACAGCCTTGGGAAATGAAGGATTGAAAGTGCAATTTTCAGAGGAATAGCTTTGAGTTTTTACCCATGGTAAGTTCAACCGTCGCGGTTACTCGGGGACTTATTTGCAATTTTACCTTTTTAACCTCATATATATATATGTTCACTCGTTCAAAATTTATTTACATATTATATTCTCTCTTGAGCTCGGAGTGTTTGAGTTCGGAATAATATTTGCTTATATATTTGTCTCTCAATCCATTATGTCGAGCTCTAGAAGTGTTAAAGGCAAAAATAAGGTTGAAGAGAATCAAGAGTCCGATCCTTTGTTCAAGCTTGTAGACGACTTCGAAGATGGGGAATTTCATCAAGACGGCGAAGATGATGATCTGAGCGAGGATCTCGAAGAAAATGAGGTCGATAAACGCAGTATCGGCGAAGGTGCTTTTGTCAGGATCTTCAAACATACGCAAGCCTCGAAGGCCGCGATCTCGAATAAGTCCGAGCTTCCTGCTAGTGAAACTTCCTGTTGTTTTTCGAAAAAGGACCGTGCTTATCTCGAGGCGGAGTTTGGGAAATATCTTCCCAAAGGTTTTTCGATTGTCGTTCCTTCTTACACCGAACGTGCTACTGAGCCCCCAGCTGGCTGTCAAGCTTTCTACGAGGGTCAATTTTTCTGTGGCTTGCGAATCCCGTTCGTTCCTCTTATCCGAAATGTCCTGAATTTCTTTTCGCTCTCCCCTGCTCAGCTTCTCCCACACTCCATTGCATACATACTAGCGTTTTGCGCTCTTATGGAGGCAAAAGGAGAAGAAACTTCCTTTAGCAACTTTTGGCAGATATTCCGAATGGACCTAGGCAAAGGTTCGAATATGGGTTTCGTGTCCATTCGTCCGCGGTCTAAACGGCCTTTTCTTACAAAAATAACAACGGAGAAGAGTATAGGTTGGAAAAGAAGATTCTTTTTCGTGAAGGGCCCTGACGTTCCTATCTCAGAGGGTAGTTCGAAAACAAGATCTTATCGATGGGATGGTGCAAATACTTGGACATACGGCTCTCGTAGAATTAAAGAAAAACTCAGCCATCGTCTCTCTGATGAACTCCTGGGGCAATTGCAGTCTAACCCTTACCAAACTAGATTCCTAATTCAAGAAGGCGTTTTGCGATTGGCTGGGTTGAGTCAGTGTAATTACCCAGCTCCGGTGATTAAATACCCCAGCCAGTCCTCCGAAGGACCCCTTCTGCTATCCGATATACAGCCAAATTCTAGTGGTCCGACCCTCGCTCCTCTTTCTTTGGGTATGCTTCTCATCTTCTGCTTGGTTTTATGCTTATCTAATAATTCTTGTTGTTTAAACTCGTCCCGACCCGTTTTATCCTTGTAGGTCGAGTTGTTGAAAGATTTCGAGTATTTGCTGCCGGCTCGGTTGAAAACAATCGATTTTATTTCGATCCGTTACCCTACGCCTCCGAAAGAAAAGCGGACACGAATAATTTGGCTGGGAGTCCGGTTGTCATACCGTGTTTGATTCCCGATTTGAGAGGGGTTGGTACCATGAGTTCATTGAATTCTGCTACAGCCGGACCTCTTCGAACCTTGTTTTCTCCCGACACTTCTACTCTTTCGTCTGTCGGCTATAGTCAACATTCCTGGAACCGGATTTAGGGTATTCAGGAGTACGAGAAGCTTCTTGGTCAGAAAAGGAATGCTGAACACGCTGGGCCTTCGAGGAGGGTAAAACCTTTTGGTGTGAATTCTGATCCAGTCCCTTGTCGAGAAGGTAGATCGGAGCCTGACGTGGCGGATTTTATGGATGAGCACCTTCGAAGTGGTAGGGCTGCTGGATACCCTGAAGATGGCACCATTATGACCGATCTAGATGTGAATGGGGAGAACGAATTTGACAAAGCCACTAGAATCTTTATGGCTAGTCGGTTCAAGAGGGATATGCTGCTCCATTCTGTCAAAGGTGACTTCGAGGTTTTGAGAGATTTCTCTCGAATGTATCATGAGGTGAAAATCTGTCTTATATTTATTTATCCCCTTCTAAGGTCCCTTATCTTTGCTGATAAACGAAAACGTATCGTAGGTCGGGGATTTGTTCGCCCTCCAGTCCTATCGATTGGCGCTGTTGGAGCAGGAATCGCAGGACGCTCATGATGCATATGCGCAAATATTTTCTGACAACCAGGTTCTTCGATCTCAACTGGCAGAAACTCGGCGAGAATTATCCCAAGTAAAGAAAGAACTCAACGAGGCAACTATGAAGCGTCCCTTGTCCGTAGAGGAGGACTTGCTGGCATCTGTTAAAGAGAGAAGTGCCCTCGAGGAATGGCTGAAGAAAATTAAAATAGAACTCGAGCTAGCGAAGCAGGATTCGGAGCGTGCATATGCTCAAGGCCGGGAAGAAGCCGAGATTCCGGCCATACGGGGATTCTTGGAATCCCCTGTCTTGGATCCTTTAATTCAAAGGAAAATGGGGGAAATCCTTCAGACTATCTTTTACAAAGGGGTTCAACAACTGATCGCGGCCAACAAAATTCCGGATGATATGGATGAATACATTAAGCACATGAACCCTTTCAAGAACGCTTCAGGGAAAGACTACAAAGCTTTCTCTCTACCCAAGATGGATACTAATTGGCAAGATCATCGTTTTGCCTCCTTAGTCGAGGAGTATGGTATTCCGATGCCTAACCCTGATGTGCTCGAGCGTTTAACCGACGATCCTCCTGTGTCGGAGGAAAAAGGCGAAGGTGTCAACGTAGGTGATGTATCGGATAAAGAAGACGATCGAACCCTTGACCAAACTGAGTAATTGCTCAGCTTCTAACAAGTATCGCCTGACTTTCTATCTAGCCAGTCATCGGAGCCAAATGTGCTGGAAAGGGCGATAGTTTTGTAGTTAGGAACTAATCGTATATACCCATGTAACCCATTTTTGTAAACGGATTTGTTTCTTTTTTTATTTGACTGCTGTAACTTGTAAATTCCAACCTTGCTAATATCCAGATACCATTTTAATATTCAAGGTTCGATAACTTTATGCTCGGATATTGCCCTTTCGATATGGGATTTCTCTTCAAAGGTTGCATCGATTCATTATCGTAATCACAGGGCGTAGTGTCTATAAATATTAGGGATTCTTTTCATTATTCATACGACATCTTGCTTATAGAGATCGGAGCTCTTGCCATATTTCCTGTCTCCTTTGAATCCCTCCAAGAGTAAGAATCCGAATTATCGACCTCAAATTCGCTTATCATGGAAAATGTACTAGGGAAACCTATCAACCCCAAATTGCTATTCGGAGGCTCGAAGAATAAGAATCCAAGCAAAGAGCAGAAAATTGCCAAGGAAGCCAAAACCTCCAAATCTTCTTCTAAGGCCTCTGTGTCTTCCCCGAAAGCTGCTAAAGGGGAGGATAACAAGAAAGAGAAAAGTACTTCTTCGAAACAAAACAAGGGTAGTTCCAGCAAGGCCATTTTGGACGAGGGGCTCGAGGCTGCGCTCGGAGGCTCTTCCCCGAAAGTTGTCGATTCTTCGAACAAAAATCCCGTGAGAGAAAATCCTTCTGTTCCTTCTTCGAACAAAAGGCCTTATTCTGATGGGACCACTCCCATTGAGGCCTTGCAAAATCTTGCCATTGGTAGTAAATCGTCTCCCGATACTTCGACCGTTCCTACCGCAGGAGGTCTCAACAAGAAACTTAAGTTGGGAATAGGTGGGGAGGCTTCTGTTGATGATCCTTCCGAGCCCCTTGCTGACTCCATTCCTCCAAAGGTTACTTTTTCCGCGCCTGGAGAGTCGAAAGATGGGTCTGATCCGATGGATAGTCTGTTGCAGATTAATTTTACTTCTTCGGAGACTAATATGCCCAAAGAAAGAAACATATCCAAGGAGAGAAATGTAGAAGAGTTGTTCGAGTCTGGACAGCACTTTTTGTTTCAGGTATATCTCATTATTATTATTATTATTATTATTATTATTATTATTATATATATATATATATATATATATATTTTTTTTTTTTTTACGAACAGTGTCTACTTCTTTGACAGGCCGGGCAGGATTTTATTGAGCTTAAAACTTTTGCTGAGCAGGAGATCAATCATCGAGCTGCTATTTCCCTCGAGCTGGAAAGAAGAAAGCCGAGTTCGACCGCGTTTGTGCGGAGAAGCTTGCTCTAGAGAGGGAGAAGTCTGTTAAAGAGAGTGGAGAGGAGATCCATAAGCAACTGAATGAGGAGCTCGAAAAACTGAAGAGTCTTCACGAACAGGAGAGGCAAGAATTCACTCGACGAGAAAAAGAGGCTTATGACCGTGGATATGAAGCTGGACGTGAGGCTCGTAGCGCCGAGCTTCGTAAAATATTCTCCGATAATAAGCTTCTCTAAATGTTTTATTCATTCGGATCTATTGTATAATTATATCGCTTTTTACCTTCGTGTGATCATGACAATTTCAGATATTTTATCTGGTTTGTAGTAATTTATTTGCTTCTCGGATTGCTCGTTCTTTTATATTTCAATGTATTCTTTTTTGTCCATGCTTTATTTGCTTTCTTCTTTCGGCCCCAAACTCGTGATTCTTGATCTGTAATCTTGGTACATTAATTTTGTTTAATTTTCAAAGTGTATCGCTCTTCTTTCCCGCTGAAATTTTCGGGAAGCGCAGTAGTCTTTCAATCTTGATCGTTCCCTTTGCTTTTTTTTTTGGTAGCCATTGGATTTCGAAAGTAGTATCTATAAATGCGGCTCTTCGTTTTTCATTTCTTCATACGATTTTTTAAGGATAAATTTCTTCGATCATGCTGAGTAAAAGATTTCGTTGCATGACTCAGCGTTTTGAAGTTCGAATCAGAACTTATTTCGCATACCATAGCCAAATCTACGTTTTGAACTCGACTAGGGTATCTGCAGGCGTTCAGTATTTCGACCTTGAAGATCGAGCAGCGTTATTGCTGACCATCCACGACCCCGATAGCTCCATCGATCTTCTATGTTCGGGGGGAAGATGTGAGGATATTCAGCAGTTTGTTCGGCTTTTCTGGAAGATGTGAGGAGGTGATGCTTCGAGGATCGAGCTCCACAAAAAGTATTCACATTACACCTAGGAAAAGATGCATCCCCCTCTTCCCTCTTAAAAACTATAGAAAGGATAGAACACTGCCGGTTTGATGGGCTGCTCTCTTTCGAGTAAGGACATTATCGCCAGCCGAAAATTTCATAGGATTACCTGCCATGAAGGTTTTCTTATGTTTAGATACATAGATTATTATTTTGTCGATAATCTCAATATTGTATTGGTTTTAAGAGATTAGCTCGAGATGTAGCAGGAGTTGGTATCTCTGTAACTTGCAATATATCGAACTTTGGAAATAATAATAATATTCCTTGACCGAATCTTCTTTAGCCATTCTTATATATGTTTTAATAATGTATTCTACCAATCTCGGTTGACTTTTATACGAGTTGATAATGCTTTCTTGATTAGTTGAAATCCGAACTTCCCTTTCTTGTTTTAGTTTATGATCGGAATCAAGGTGACGAGTACTTTGAGCGCTCTTGACTTTGACCTTTCCTTTACTCATCTACGGTATTCCCGAATATTTTGGAAGCGTAACGGTCGGCGCATTTGCTGCTCATATCTTGGCCATTCAACTTTGGTTGGGAAAAGATCCCTAATTCGTCGGGAATCTGAGCAGTCAGGGCGCTTTTAATGTATGTATCGCCACCGTTTATCCAAGGGGATCTCCTCCGTTGAAATGGAAATCTTTCCCCTATAAATACCTCTGAGTCCACCTTCATATTTTTTACTTGTCCGTAAGTATTTTGTTCGATCATCATGATCGTATTTCTGCCTCCATCGACCATCTTTATGTTCCCTTGGTTCTCAGCCATAAAAATGTTCGAGATTCGGCCTAGAACACTCTTTTTTGACCTCTTCGCTGTCCAAAAACGGAGAATAATTTCGACTAGGGTATCGACAGGCGAAAAAGATTGCGACTGGGGTACCGGCAGGCGACCAGCTCTCTCTGGTTCCAACCATTTGAGACTGGTTCGAAATCCTGTATCCTGTTAATCCAGCCGGTCGGATAGTGGGTCAACTGCTGGAGGAGTTTTCCTGCACTCGATCTCTACTTCTTCAAGATGTTTCTTGAAGAATGTTGCCTCCGAGATTGCGTGGAATAATTTCTTTAGAGATTGCTTCCCTGTATCTCGATCCGGTCCAACGTCGGTCAACTGTTGAGGGAGTGATGGATGAAGGGTAGAAGTGTTATCCTAGCCCCGCCTTCCTCCTCTGATCATCATCAACAGTTTATAAACTGGGAGTGATAATGAAGCTCGAGGTGTACATTTTTGTAGACGGTTCTTGTAGTAGGCCAATTGATCTTACGTGGCTTCGTATGTTCGATCAAGGGTTGGATGTAAGACAATAATAATAATATTAAAAGTAAAGTAAAGACCAAATGTAATTGTATTCGAATTAATTGAGTACAAGTACAAATATTTAGGGTCCTACTCGGGCATTATTGGATGCCGTACAAGCTAGAGGGTGAAATACATATGATCCTAAGCTTATATTTCCAAGCGGTTCCGAACAGTAGCTTCGAGGAGGGAGCACCTGGAAAATCGTGTCTGGTGTCATAAATGCATGGGGTATTTATAGCCGAGCAAATAGGCTTGGGCCTACGTTCGGCCCAACAGTATTTATCACCGATCTCGGCTCTCGCACGAGCCATGGATACTTGATTAAGAGCTCAAACTCGGCATATTGCCCCTGGGTCGGGGAACTTGCATCATCCGACTCGTATCGAACTCGGGAGGATTACAGGATCTAAACTACCCCTCATCAATACTCCCCCACTTCTCGAGCGTAGAGAGGAGCTTGCGCTCGAAGAAGTATAAGTTGTGTTGCCCTGTTGGCGCGAAATGAGTCATTCGGAATATGTTTCGGATATGCCTCATTAAAAACCTAACCCGGAAAAACCCATTGGGATGAAAACCGAGCCAGGGAAAAAGAGTGCATATGTAAGATACGTCGTTCAGGTGTGCGGAGAGAATACTTTGACGTCCGTCGTTTGGGTAGAACCTCCCGACTGGAATGCCCTTTGTTGTGAATTGTCATGAGATTTTCTTCGAATGCTTCCTTTATTTCCGAGCATAAGCCCAGAGGGCCAATAATATTTCCCGGGGGCGATTTCCGTGGTATATACCCCACAGCCTTGGGAAATGAAGGATTGAAAGTGCAATTTTCAGAGGAATAGCTTTGAGTTTTTACCCATGGTAAGTTCAACCGTCGCGGTTACTCGGGGACTTATTTGCAATTTTACCTTTTTAACCTCATATATATATGTTGACTCGTTGAAAATTTATTTACATATTATATTCTCTCTTGAGCTCGGAGTGTTTGAGTTCGGAATAATATTTGCTTATATATTTGTATCTCAATCCATTATGTCGAGCTCTAGAAGTGTTAAAGGCAAAAATAAGGTTGAAGAGAATCAAGAGTCCGATCCTTTGTTCAAGCTTGTAGACGACTTCGAAGATGGGGAATTTCATCAAGACGGCGAAGATGATGATCCGAGCGAGGATCTCGAAGAAAATGAGGTCGATAAACGCAGTATCGGCGAAGGTGCTTTTGTCAGGATCTTCAAACATACGCAAGCCTCGAAGGCCGCGATCTCGAATAAGTCCGAGCTTCCTGCTAGTGAAACTTCCTGTTGTTTTTCGAAAAAGGACCGTGCTTATCTCGAGGCGGAGTTTGGGAAATATCTTCCCAAAGGTTTTTCGATTGTCGTTCCTTCTTACACCGAACGTGCTACTGAGCCCCCAGCTGGCTGTCAAGCTTTCTACGAGGGTCAATTTTTCTGTGGCTTGCGAATCCCGTTCGTTCCTCTTATCCGAAATGTCCTGAATTTCTTTTCGCTCTCCCCTGCTCAGCTTCTCCCACACTCCATTGCATACATACTAGCGTTTTGCGCTCTTATGGAGGCAAAAGGAGAAGAAGCTTCCTTTAGCAACTTTTGGCAGATATTCCGAATGGACCTAGGCAAAGGTTCGAATATGGGTTTCGTGTCCATTCGTCCGCGGTCTAAACGGCCTTTTCTTACAAAAATAACAACGGAGAAGAGTATAGGTTGGAAAAGAAGATTCTTTTTCGTGAAGGGCCCTGACGTTCCTATCTCAGAGGGTAGTTCGAAAACAAGATCTTATCGATGGGATGGTGCAAATACTTGGACATACGGCTCTCGTAGAATTAAAGAAAAACTCAGCCATCGTCTCTCTGATGAACTCCTGGGGCAATTGCAGTCTAACCCTTACCAAACTAGATTCCTGATTCAAGAAGGCGTTTTGCGATTGGCTGGGTTGAGTCAGTGTAATTACCCAGCTCCGGCGATTAAATACCCCAGCCAGTCCTCCGAAAGACCCCTTCTGCTATCCGATATACAGCCAAATTCTAGTGGTCCGACCCTCGCTCCTCTTTCTTTGGGTATGCTTCTCATCTTCTGCTTGGTTTTATGCTTATCTAATAATTCTTGTTGTTTAAACTCGTCCCGACCCGTTTTATCCTTGTAGGTCGAGTTGTTGAAAGATTTCGAGTATTTGCTGCCGGCTCGGTTGAAAACAATCGATTTTATTTCGATCCGTTACCCTATGCCTCCGAAAGAAAAGCGGACACGAATAATTTGGCTGGGAGTCCGGTTGTCATACCGTGTTTGATGTTTAGAATGTTATAACTTTTCCTACACGCCCACTTAAATCGTGTGTCCTTCTAACCAAACAGGACCTCATTTCTCGGGAAACGTAAGGGTCAGTTTATTTATCGCCTATATCCCAATCGTCCGTGAACCATTATCTGGACCGTCGGTTCCCAAGCTTGGCTGCTATATATAGTTCCCCTTTAGTGATCCGATATTCTTCATTTTTACCATTACATTTTGTCCGACCAATATGGGTCGAATCCCACTTTCGATTCATTTAGCTTCCGAAATAATGGAATTTGAGATAAGAACCCGAACCTTATTTTCCGACCTCGGTCCTTTTGATGTAATCTTCGCTTAGAATATCGGCAGGCAAAAGGAATTGCGCTTAGAATACCGGCAGGCAACCTACCTTCCTAGATATACTATGTCTTGGGTAGGTTAACCCTCCGGTTTTCTGACGCAGTGCTCGATCGGGCAGCTGGCTTATCTGAGAGGAGTTCTTTAAGTCTGAGGCATCAGCTTCCTCGAGGGCTTTCTTGAAGTATAGTTCCTTCGAGCTTGCTTGGGGTGCCTCTGCTGAGATAAACCTCTGCTGCGCCGGTTTGGATCGGTCGGTAGATAATGATTGATTTCGACAATCATTGTTTACCGACGAAGACCTAAGGTCGGTTTGAAGTCCTGAAGAGAAGTTCCGATCCGGCTTTCACTTAGTACGAAGACGGATGTGCGACACGTGGCGAGTGATTACCAAGAAGAATCACTGCTGAGTTCTGTATCTGGGGCGACCTTATGGGAGGAAGACCGAGCTTGGAACAAAAATGGAAATATTCATAGAACTTGTAATAGAGTAGGAGTGATTTCATTGTATTCCTCGAGCTCGAACTTTATTCGAAGCCGAGTTTGTAACTCTTTATCTTTATAATAAAACTCTACTTCTTACTCGAATCTCTTTATTTTTTCTCCTTCCTCTTCTATTTCTTCGTTCGAGTTTTGATATGACTTGTTGAGATGTTTACAATGCTTAAGAAAAACTATCCGCTTGTCGATAAATGATACTGAGTTGGATTAAATACGAATAAATTCTGAGTCTTGAATAAGCCGTAATATCGTAGACTTTATGATCCTTTGATATTTGATCGATGATCGAACTGATCGAATTAACGAGATCGATATCTATGAAACTAATCCACTTAAAAATAGAAAAAAGGACCCATCATGGAAAATAAATCCGATGCGGGAGTAAACGAGATGAACATGAGCACCATAGGATTCTGGTCTTTGAATCGTCTTAGAAATACCATGGCGAAGATGTCAAAGAGTCTCATACCATGGGTCGCCAGGTTATCGTTGATCGGATTATGTGATTTCTCCTCGTAGTAGGCATATTTCGATCTAATACTCGAGCAGTGCCCCTCGGTGGGCGCCAATTGATCTTACGTGGCTTCGTATGTTCGATCAAGGGTTGGATGTAAGACAATAATAATAATATTAAAAGTAAAGTAAAGACCAAATGTAATTGTATTCGAATTAATTGAGTACAAGTACAAATATTTAGGGTCCTACTCGGGCATTATTGGATGCCGTACAAGCTAGAGGGTGAAATACATATGATCCTAAGCTTATATTTCCAAGCGGTTCCGAACAGTAGCTTCGAGGAGGGAGCACCTGGAAAATCGTGTCTGGTGTCATAAATGCATGGGGTATTTATAGCCGAGCAAATGGGCTTGGGCCTACGTTCGGCCCAACAGTATTTATCACCGATCTCGGCTCTCGCACGAGCCATGGATACTTGATTAAGAGCTCAAGCTCGGCATATTGCCCCTGGGTCGGGGAACTTGCGTCATCCGACTCGTATCAAACTAGGGAGGATTACAGGATCTAAACTACCCCTCATCAATCTGGATTTAATCCATATGAATATGGACCTCTAAAAGTTAGTGTGAGAGAAGATTACTCATACTTTGTACCTTTTTGCTAATGGCTTTGGTCGTTAGTGAAAAATGTATCTAGTGAGATACAAATCCGAAAAACCTTTCAAGGTATTTCAATACGAAGTAGAGAATCAACAAAGACATAGTATTACGACCATTTGATCTAATCGAGATAGCAAATACTTGTCAAGGATTCCTCAATTATCTTAATGAGAATGTGGTTCTCATACAACAAACTCCTCCTAAGACGCCTCAACTTATTGGAGTGTCTAAAGAGATGGAATCTAACATTGTTAGACATTGTTCGCTCCCTATTGAGTTTTGTTAAGCTTCCTTATGCATTCTAGGGGTTGGTCCTCCTGACTGCATCGAAGATACTGAGCAAAGTACCTTCAAAGTTCGTGCCTACAGAGCTTTACCAAGAAAGGTATGGCAAAATACCTCTATGCTCTTACTTCTGAGTATGGAGATCTCCTACCGATGGTAGAAACAAGAAAGGAGATAAATTGGCTAGTAGATCCAATTTGTATATAATTGTGGGGTATCCAACGAAATCCATTGGATACCTGTTCCACGACAATGAGAAACAATCGTTTCTCCTAAATACCCGTTCCTCTGTTGATGAATTTCTCGTCAAAGGAAATGGAAATGTCGTGGAACTTGATGAAGTCCAAGATTTGGACCCATCCCCGCAAACAGTGGGAGTTAATCCAGAAACTACTGAACCATAAAGTACACCAATACTTCGTAGATCTGATCAAGTTCATGAAGAGCTTGAACGATATGGTTTCACCATATCCGAAGAAGCTACATTTGGATGTAGACGCACTTGCATGACTGGAATTCATGCAAACCGAAATGGATCCCATCCATTCCAACAAGGTATAACCTTGATTGATCCACCCGAGGGATTTATTCCTATAAGTTGGCTATAAGTTGTAAGTGGATCTTCAAACTTGGAATGAATGGAGAGGTGTTGCCTCTAAGAATCGTCTAGTGGTAAAAGGCTATTCACAATGTTCTGGAACAGACTTTGATGAAACCTTTTCTCCATTAGCAATGTCTGAATCCATTTAGATAGATTCATATTTGTTTCGATGAGACAGTCAAGACATTTGACTAAATCAAAATGAGTATGAACCTTGAGTGTACAAAAGGATTAGTGGGAGCGCGATGAAGCTCATATATTATGTCTCGATCATGTTCTGGTTATCTGGGACGATATCGGAATGTTTGCACAGACGAAAGTATGGTTGTCCGTGCAATTCTCCATGAATGATTTAGGAGAAGCATCTTGCGTATTGGGATACGTATCTATAGAAATAGATCGGAAAAGATGCTGACACTCTCTAAATCTAAGTACATAGAATAAATACTGGAAAAATTCAGTATGAAGAATCCAAGAAAGGATTGCTTCCAGTGAGACACTGTATCCCTTGTTCCAAAATCGATGTGCCCTACATCAAATGAGAACAAAGGAGAATGTCTCAAATACCTTATGTTTCAAACAAAAGGTTGCATGTGGCATGCTTTACTATGTACTAGACCAGACGTAGAACTTGCTCAAGTGTCACGAGCAGTTACTAGTCAAACTCTAGTGAAGAGTACTGGACCACCGTAAAAGATATCCTTGGGCTCTTGACAAAGACTAAGGATTTGTTCTTGGTCTACGATGGTAGTGGAGAATTAAAATTCGATGGATTTATTGATTCGAATTTTCAGTCTGATGTGGTTGAATTAAATATATCCATTTTTGGATACATATCCTGCCTCAATGGGGTAACGGTAAATTCGAAAGGGTTCCAAGCAAAACACCGTAACCATCTAAACCACTGAAGCAAGATATATTGCAGCATTAAATGTAGCATTAAATGCGGCTTAAGAAAGTGTTTGGATAAAAAACTTCATCCTATGGTTGGATGAAGTGCCTAGCATTGCGAGGCTCATGGTTATCTTCTATGATAACAATGGAGATATTGCTAAAGCAAAGCATGCGAGATCTCACCAGAAATCTAAACACAATTGAGAGAAAAGTACCATTTGATTACAGAAATCATTGGTAGAGTTGACACACATAATGGATCGCGTCAACTCAGAAGACAACTTAGCGGATCCACTAAAAGAGGCTATATCATGAAATGAGTTCGCAGAACATCTTTAAAAGAATGGGTCCTAGAAATGTTTGTGATTGGTTTCAGGGCAAGTGGGAGATTGATGGGATAGTGCCGTGCAAGCCAATATATTTAGCTTGTATTGGAAATATCATTATCTTTCTTTAGTATAAATGACTTAATACGCTCGTTTATTTATAGTATGTAAATCAAACAATGGCCAACTTCATCTCTCGCGAATCACTTAAGCGATTGGATGAAATCCTTAGATCACAATAGACTATGGGACGATTCACTTCAGTACTGAGTGCAATCATGAAACAGTCTCTAAGGTCGTGATCTTAAAACCGTTCCAAGTCATAGATTCCGAACGAGACGGGGTATCGTTGGAATCGCAAAGACTTGTACGAATATGCAGGATTCACATGGAGTGAATTTGTAGCGTTTCATGAGCAAGGCATTTGAGGCCAGTGCATATGAGTAGGTGGTTCGATAGAGGATCGAACTCATCGAACGACCCGAACAGATAAACCCATTGTGGAAGCGCATGACGCACATCGGCGATGGGATGCTTCTCAAGCTTATAACAGTGTACGATTTAGTCCTTAGACTTGAGGTGCTAGGGCGAATTCGGTGCATGGGCGTACGTACTTAGATTTAGGTGCCGGTCACGTAGCTTGATCATTGTGTGCCTAAGTTGGGTGCGTATAGCCGTGTACGCGAATGGTTAGCATCAATATGGGATCTACCGACTCAACGTAGTGTGTTGAGAGAATTTCCTATACGTTCTTAGATAATAGATTTCGAGAAACCTGTGGCCACAGTTGGTGACGCATTTGGAAAGGGGTTTCCAAATTTGGCAGTCACACTGGAATCATTATCAGGAATTAGAAAGTATAGTTATCGAGATAATTAGAGGTGCCGATCAATTCACACACCCTAGGTCTCGATCGGGAAATTAGTCGTTAGAAGGACCGTATGTACATGGTACTTATAAGAGGTGAGGTTCACTGAGATCAATTCACCTGAAGTTGGGCCTCATGGGCTTGTAGCTAGACATCGACCATGAGGTGTGGGTACTCATTAATTAATAAGGAAATTAATTCTTGAGTGGTTAATTGAAGGGGTTCAATTAATCGGAGCAATTAATAAGCTCGCAAATTAAATCACGAAAGTCGTGGGCCCGCGGCCAATTGATGGTGAACCTAGAGGGTCACACACAATACAATTGGACTGCAACACATCATAAAAGGAAAGTTTGATTTAAAGAATTAAATCAAAACTTAAGAATTAAAGTGTTAATTCTTGAAGAAGGAAACTAATTAATTAAAGTGTTAATTAATAAGAGAGGAATTAATTTAATTGATTTAATCAATTAAATGGGCTGAATTAATTAAAGGGGTTTAATTAATTAAGGAATCCAATTAAGTGAAGAAATTACTTAATTAAAGATGTCCAAGTTTAATAGGAAACTAATTGAATTGTATAATTCTTGTTTCCTAGCCAAACTAGATTATCAAGGATTCTTTATATATGTTTATATATGATAAATGTTTATATATGATAAGGATTCTACATATATTAATATATATGATAAGTATCCTAAATATATAGTGACATATATATATGGAGTAGTAGACTCCATATAAAATACAAAATACGTGGTTGGGTGAATATTAATTAATAGACTCCATATCATATACAAGCACTTGGATGATTATTAATTCAATACTCACTCAAAACCTAATGTATGCACAAGCCGCCGCCCACTTACTTCCTCTACTAAGATTTTTCGGCAGAACACTACTTTATCAAAGAGGGTGTTCATGCGAATTGTAATCTTTTTCGGCCGAGCACTACTTTATCCAAAGGGTTCATGAAAATAGTTTTATCCTTCTTCCTTGCTTGATAACTTTTGGATTCCAGTTCTGAGCCTAAGGATCCAAGAGTGTTGCTTCAATCCAGTTGGTGTGGATACCGCTAGAGGCACGACATTTGGAGTGCTTCTCTCGAACCAATTCATCAGATCTGAAAGAAGACCGGAGAAAAACCACCACCGTTCCTGTGGTGAGGTAAATTCGATAAACCCCCTATTGTTGGTTTATTTGCTGAAAATCCTTTTCGTATGACTAGATGAGTAAAGATCCTGATTGGGTTATTTAAAAATTTTAAAATTCCGCTGCTTTTGACGTCCTGACGTTACCAATAACCCAACATAATTATCATTGATTTAATTGAACCTCACGAAATTCGGTTAAATCAGAGTATAAACAAGAAAGAAGAATTACTCCGTCTAATAAAGAATTCACATCTAAAATTAGAATTGCCACTTGATTTGATATCAGTGTTGCAAAAAAGAAAAAAACCATAAATATATCTTTAATAAGCTAGACAAATTCATAACTAAAGACAATATAAATAAGTAAAAGAAGTGGAATAGATAATCTATCATATACCTTCATATCCGAAAGAGTGTTTATCTCTCTCTCATAGTTAGAAGGGAATGTTGATTTATCAATGGCTGCTTTATCAATTTTCACGATTTTGATTTGGGAAGAAACTGAACTTTTCGGGAAAAAAATTGAAATTACAACCCACCACAATGACCGCGCCGACGGCGCCAGTCCACATCCTTGACCGCGAACCAAATTGAATCCCGTAACTGCCGAAATCAAAGGCAACAGAAAAAAGAAAAATCAATGGAGGAGATATTATTTAAGGTTAGAAGGAAAAGAGAGAAGATAACTGAAAATTGATAGGATAGTGCTCATCAAGCCGATTCACTTTAGCTTGTAATAGGTCTATTCTGTAAAACAATCTTTGATTCTATAAATAATACGCACGTTTATTTATATCTGTATAGAATAAACAATGGCCAACTTCATCTCTCGCGAATACATTTAAGCGATTGGATGAAATCCTTAGATCACATTTGACTATGGGACGATTCACTTGGGTATTGACTGCAATCATGAAACAGTGTCTAAGGTCGTGATCTTAAAACACGTTCCAAGTCATAGATTCCGAAACGAGACAGGGTATCGTAGGAATCGTCAAGACTTGTACAAGTATTCATGATTCACATGGAGTGAATTTCTAGCGTTTCATGAGCAAGGCATTTGAGGCCAGTGCATATGAGTAGGTGGTTCGATAGAGGATCGAACGCATCGAACGAACCGAACAGAGAAACCCATTGTGGAAACGCATGACGCATATCAGTGATGGGACATTTCTCAAAACTTATAATAGTGTACGATTTAGTCCTTAGACTTGAGGTGCTAGGGCGAATTCGGTGCATGAGTGTGTGTACTTAGATTTAGGTATATATCACGTATCCTGATCATAACATGCCTAGGTTGGGTGTGTATTGCTTATATTTATGTACGCGAGTGGTTAGTATCAATATGGAATCTACCGACTCATCGTAATGGATGATGGAATTTCCTATACGATTCTTAGATAATATATCCGAGGAATCTGCGGTCGTAGTCTGTGACGGATTTGGAAAGGGGTTTCCAAATTTAGCAGTCACACTTGAATATTATCCCGAATTAGAAAGTATAGTTATCGAGACAATTTAGTGGTGCCGATCAATTCACACACCCTATGTCTTGATCGGAAATTAAGTCAATAGAAGGACCGTATGTACATGGCATTTATAAAAGGTGAGGTTCACAAATATCAATTCACCTGAAGTTGGGCTTCATTGGCTTGTGGCTAGACATCGACCATGAAACGTGGGTACTTCTGAGTTGATAAGGGAGATTGATTCTGGGAGTGGTCAATTAAAAGGGTTTAATTGATCAGAGCAATTAATTGTTCGTAAATTAAATCACGAGGAATTTGTGGGTCTGCTGCCAATTGATGGTGAACCTAGAAGGTCACACACAATACAGTTGGACAGTGACTTTTATAAAAGGAAGTAATTGATTTAAAGGTAATTAAATCAATAAATGAATGAAAGTGTTAATTCAAGTGGGTGACTAATTAATTAGTTTATCTAATTAATTAAAAAAATTAATTAAAGTGTTAATTTATTAATTGAGAGAGAGATATTAATTTATTAATATGCGCTAATTTAATTAAAGGGTTAATTAAATTAACATGCAGGAGTCTTGCAAGATTAGGGTTAAATGGGAGGCTTATAAATAGAGTTCAACTGGAACTCAAAGAACAACACAAGCATAAAACAACAAGACTTTACTCTTGCACTAAACCCTAGCCGCCCCAACCCTAGTCCGCCCCTTGTGCGCGGCCTCCGCCCTTAGCCGTGCGCAACCCTTGTGTGCCGCCCTCTCCATTGTTCTTCCGTTGCTGGATCTTGCTCTGCAAGTAGATCTAGCAATCCTTTTACTGACACCCTTCAAGATCCAGTTCGTAGCCTAAGACTTGGAGGTGTCACTACAATCCAATTGGTGTGGATCAACTCTGGAGGTGAGACAATTTGATCACTGTCTGTGAATCAGAAACAAAACCGTAGGTTGCGACCACCTTGCCTGTGGTGAGGTAAAAATCGCATACCCCCTCTTTTAGTTATGTTTTTATTGCTTGATTCAACATTTTCGCATACATAAGATGGATCTATGATTTACGGAGTTGATGGGTATCTCGGAAAATTTTTAATTTCCGCACTTTTGTTGATCTGTCAACCGAGATTATCCCAACAGTGGTATCAGAGCCAACAACATTTTTATTATGCGAAAATGCCTGAACATGAATAATTCTATGGAAACGTCTGATTTTTGTGTTCTGTGAATTGATTCTTACTTTTTATGACTAGATCTACGATTGGGTAAAATTGCTTTATTAGATCTGTGGCAAATTTATAGTTTTTGGAAACTTCAGGACTCTTTATGCAAAGAATCGAAAAACATGAAATTAGGGCTGGAAATTTTATTTTCTGTTTCTGAAATTTTTTGAAAAAACTGGATTGTTTTTGCAATTCTGGTCTGTTTGTATTTTTGGGTCGTTTTTGCAATTTCCAAAAGTTAAAGGACTGTTTTGTAATTTCTGAAAGTTCAGGGGTCTTATTGCAAAATCATAAATTTTCTGGATTCAAAATTTTATTTTCTGGTCCTCTGGCCTATTTGGTTCTGGGGGTGTTTTGTAACTTTTTCAAAACTTTGGGGTCAAAAGTGCAATATTCAAAAGTTGAGGGGCCGAACTATAATTTTCAAAAGTCGAAAATCAGAATCTGATTTCAAGCAGAAAATTTATTTTTGTTGATAGGATAGTGCCCAGCAAACCAATTCTTTTAGCTTGTAATAGGTGTATTATGTAAATAACAATCTTTGATTCTTTAATTAATACGCGCGTTTATTTATATCTGTATAGAATAAACAATGGCCAACTTCATCTCTCGCGAATACATTTAAGCGATTGGATGAAATCGTTAGATTACATTTGACTATGGGACGATTCACTTCGGTATTGAGTGCAATCATGAAACAGTCTCTAAGGTCGTAATCTTAAAATACGTTCCAAGTCATAGATTCCAAAACGAGACAGGGTATCGTAGGAATCGCCAAGACTTGTACAAGTATACATGATTCACATGGAGTTCATGAGCAAGGCATTTGAGGCCAGTGCATATGAGTAGGTGGTGCGATAGAGGATCGAACGCATTGAACGACCCGAACAGAGAAACACATTGTGGAAGCGCATGACGCATATCGTTGATGGGATGTTTCTCAAGACTTATAATAGTGTACGATTAAGTCCTTTGACTTGAGGTGCTAGGGAGAATTCGGTGCATGAGTGTGCGTACTTAGATCTAGGTATATATCACTTAGCTTGATCATAACATGCCTAGGTTGGGTGCGTATAGTTATGTACGCGGGTGGTTAGTACCAATATGGAATCTACCGACTCATCGTAATGGATGAGGGAATTTCCTATACGATTCTTAGATAATATATTCGAGGAATCTGCGACCGCAGTCGGTGACGGATTTGGAAAGGGGTTTCCAAATTTAGCAGTCACACTGGAATATTATCCCGAATTAGAAAGTATAGTTATCGAGACAAATTTAGAGGTGCCGATCAATTCACACACCCTAAGTCTTGATCGGGAAAATTAGTCGATAGAAGGACCTTATGTACATGTCATTTATAAGAGGTGAGGTTAACAAATATCAATTCACCTGAAGTTGGACTTCATGGGCTTGTGGCTAGACATCGACCATCAAGTGTAGGTACTCCTGAGTTAATAAGGGAGATTGATTCTAGGAGTGGTCAATTAAAGGTAGTTTAATTGATCGGAGCAATTTATTGTTCATAAATTAAATCACGAGGAATTCGTGGGCCTGCTGCCAATTGATGGTGAACCTAGAGGGTCACACACAATACAGTTGGACGGTGACAGTAATAAAAGGATATAAAAGGAAATAATTGATTTAAAGGTAATTAAATCAATTAATGAATTAAAGTATTATTTCACGTGGGAGACTAATTAAATAGTTGATCTAATTAATTAAATAATTAATTAAAGTGTTAATTAATTAATTAAAGAGAGATATTAATTTATTAATTAATATCGACTGGGTTTAATTAAACTAGTTAATTAAAGGAGGCTTGCAAGACATGAGCCTTTAATTAAAAGCCCATAAGAAGTCTTGCAAAGCTAGGTCTTGAAGGGGGCTTATAAATAGAGTTCAACATGAACTCAAAGAACAACACCCTGGCACAAAACCTTGGCCGCCCGCTTGACCTAGCCGCACCCCTTCCCTGCGCCGCAACTAGCTAGCCGTCGCCACCCTTGGCCGTGAGCTGGCCCTGTGCCGCCGCTGCTCCTCTCCTACTCACCTTGTGCTAGATCTTGCTATGCAAATTGATCTAGACAATCTTTTAATAACAAACCTTCTAGCTCCAGTTCATAGCCTAAAACTAGAAGGTGTTGCCATAATCCAACTGGTGTGGATCAAACTTTGGAGGTGAGACACTTGGATCACTACCTGTGAACCGAAAACTACATTGGAGGTGGCCACCACCTTGCCTGTGGTGAGGTAAAAATCGAAAACCCAATTTTAAAGTATTGTTTGTGTTTTTGATTCAACCTTTTCGTATACATAATATGGAGACAGAATTCTGGGACTGTGGGAGCCTTGAAATTTTTTAAAATTCCGCGCTCTTTGTTTGTTCTGACAATCGAGGCAACCCAATAGAAATAGTGGTATCAGAGCCAACTCCATAATTATTATGGGAAAAGGCCTGAACATAATGGTGTATTTACGTATATGTTTGATTATATATATGAAAACGCGTGATAATTGTGTTCTGTAAATTGATTCTTACTTGCTATGACTGGATCTATGATTGGGTAAAACTGCTTTTTAAGATCTATGGCGAATTCATAGTTTTTAAAAACTTCAGGACTCTTTTGTGCTAAAATCGAAAGTCATGATTTAAAAGGCTGGAAATTTCATTTTTCTGATTCTGGAATTTTTGATAAATCTGTACTGTTTTGCAAATCTGGTTGCACGCAATTTTAGGGTTGTTTTGCAATTTCCAAAAATTAAGGGGATGTTTTGTAATTACTGAAAGTTCAGGGGTCTGTTTGCAAAATAAAAAACTTTCAGGATTGAAAATTTTATTTTTCTGGTCTGCTGGCCGATTTGGTTTTGGGGGTGTTTTGTAACTTTTTCAAAACTTTGGGGTCAAAAGTGCAATTTTCGAAAGTTGAGGGGCCGAACTGCAATTTTCAAAAGTTGAAAAACACAATCTGTTTTTGAGAAGAAAATTTATTTTTGTTTACCCGAAAATTCATTTTGTCATAATTAGTAGTGACTAAAAGGTAAGAATCATAGGAAGTTAGTTTTAAAAGGTTGTTTTAAAATTAAGAAAGAAATACGTAAAAGTTGTTTGCATGTTTCTTTCTCTACGTGAACTGTTTACGTGGTTTTCGATCGTGCCGAACCTTGACCTTAGGTTAGATGTGATTGGTTTAATTTAATGTATGGTTTTTATTGGGCCTGCGAGCCTGTTATTATTTTTGGGCCACTTTGAGCCTTTGTAATAGAATAGGGTTTTACTGCTTTACTAGTTTAGGTTGAAGGCCTGTTGCAAGCAAGGTGGGAGCCTAAGAAGATATGAAGGCCATGTATGCATGGTAGTTTATGTAATAGAATAGGCCTGTTTGAGAACCCTTTATATTGACCAATTGGGCCAACATCATGGCTTGATGATGGCCCACATAGGAGGCTCCCGATCGAAAACATATTGTGGTAGTATGAAAGCTAGGCTTGTATGGCTTTTATTTATTTATCGATTTATGATTGCTTGTGTGTTGCGCGCTAGAATCTTGATCGTAAATAAAAGATAAAGCATAATTTACACGGTGAGATCTCGAGAAGAGTTAGTATAACTTTCAAACCCGAAATTCCCCTCTCGAATTTAATATTAAGTCCACTGGGTACATTTAAAATGAAGTTTTAAAGATCCAAGCCTTCCATCAATAGGAACTAGTGTATGTTGTCTACTTCTGGCACCCGAGTCAAAGAAAGGGACAATACGCGAAATTCCTTGACTCTTGTTTTTAACTAAACTCGACAAGGGTGATGACTGGTCGGGATGTGAAGATCGACCGATAACTAGTTACAGAGAATTCACGACCGGGCCCGTTTCTCATCATGATTCATGGGTTATACTTAACGATTAGTAACATTTATGATGTAGCAGTGCTAGATAAATGTGAAAACCGAGGCAAAATATCTTGAAGGTTGTGAAGTGCCTCAATTGGTAAAAGTATACCTACATGGAGAATTAATTGTATGGCCACGAGTCATGGGTGCAATTAATTGTTGCTGGGACGTCAAGACCTACTAGGATTTAGATTTCCCGAGCAATCAAAGGGGTGATTGTTTCGACAAAATAGTGGGAGAACTTTTTCGAAAACAAGTCCAAAATTCGTTAATTATAAGTATTAAGCATATATCAGTTAGCTAAATGTTGTCTTCTTTCCAATTGTAGATATTTAAGTACAATGTCTAAGAATCCATTATCTGTTATCCTCGACGCAAACAAACATAATGGCTCAAACTTTGTCGACTAGCTAAGAAATCTTAGAATTGTCCTCTACTCCGAGCGACGAAGCTATGTGCTCGACACACTTATTCCTGCTGCACCCGCAGCACGAGCTACTGAGGATCAACGAACCGCCCATGCTAAAAGGGTTGATGATGATCTTCAGGTTCGCTGCCTCATGCTAGCCTCGATGTCGAATGAATTGCAGAAACAGCATGCTGCAATGACGCTTGCTAGAGATATATTTCTCCACCTCCAGCAGATGTTTGGAGAGAGGTCTCGTACCGAAAGGTTCGCGGCCACTAAGGAGTTGTTTAATCTCAAGATGGCTGAGGGAAGCAGTGTCAAGGATCACTGTCTGCATTTTATCAACCTGGTTGAAAAACTGGGGTGATTGGACGTGAATTTCACGATGATCTTAGCACTGAACTCCTTCTCCATACGCTGCCTCGTTCCTTTGACCTGTTCGTGTTGAACTTCAACATGGAGGATAGAAACCTCGCTCTTCACGAACTTACCAATCTGTTGGTAACGGCAGAATCAACTCTCAAGAAAGAGAAACCCATGATGATTGCACACCAATCGAAGGCTGCAAAGCCCAAGAGAGGTAAGAAGAAGAAGAAGAAAGTGTTCTCTTCAAAAGCAGTCACCAAGGTGGTCGAAAAGAAGCGCAAAAGCCCAGAAGACGAATGCTTCCACTACAAGAAAGCAGGGCAGTGGAAAAGGAACTGCCCAGACTACCTGAAAATGAAACTGGTAGCCAAAGGTATTTTCTTGATTGAAGTTAATATTTCAATTAACTGTGACACCGCAACAAGTTCTCATATCTGCAATGATTTGCAAGTGATGGGAGCGGTAAGATACCTGAAGCCCGGGGATAGAATCCTGCGCTTTGGAAACGGAGCTAGGATCCCCGCTGAGGCTATAGGAGACGTAGAATTAGTTTTAGGGAATTTTACTTTGGTTTTAAGAGACTGTTTGTACGTACCAACAATTATTAAGAACATTATTTCTATTCCTATGTTGGATAATGATGGTTTTAATTTTTCCATTGCGAATGGATCTTTTTGCATAATTAAAGGTGGTTTAACTTATGCTCGTGGTACTTTGATGGATGGTCTATATTCCCTTGAATCAATAAATTCCAACGTCATGCACATTCAATCTAGAAAAAGAAAATATGATAATCAAACTCCACAACTTTGGCACGCTAGACTTGGACATATTTCCAAGAGTAGGATTCAAAAGCTGGTTTCATCTAAGGCTCTTGAAATACAGAACTTGGATGAACTCCCGACTTGCGAATCTTGTCTTAAAGGAAAGAGTACCAAATCACCCTTCACAGGGAATCCCGAGCGAACCTAACAAACACTGGATTTAATCCATACTGACATTTGTGGACCACTGAGTGTCAGTGCGAGAGGAGGATTCTCATACTTCGTAACATTCACTCATGATGTTGGATGAAGATGAAGATATAGTGCATAAGGAATAAAGAGGTTAAGGGAGGTTTTGATGATTTCCAAAACTCATCAAGATCAGCTAAGTACGAAAAACTTAGTTAAAATCCTTAGAAGAATTTTGACCAAGTGAGAAGACAAATCAGAAAGGTCAAATATTCAAGGTCCAAAAGACTACTGATCTGCTGAAGGAAAGAAATCAGACTGGTGAAGATTAGCCGACTCAAATCAGATTTGTTCAAGTTTGGGATAAGATCTGTGAGTATAAATAGCTGAAGAGACGAAGAGAAAAGTGATAACACAAGAACTGAGAGATTATCCGAAGCATAATATTTTCTAAGTCTCAAGAAGCTCAAGAACAGCTCACTCGCCTGCTGAAGTCATTTGTTGACAGAAGCTTGTTGAAGCAAAAACGAATACATTTTCTGTGTGAATCTGTGAAAAGAGAGTGTTGTGAGGAGTTCTTATCCGTCTTTGTGAGTGATAAGTCTTTGTAGAATAGGTCTTCTTTGTGATTTCCTATTGCGCACTTGTGGCCTTTTTCATTTGTTGATTGGCGCAAGCAGAGTATACTGTAAATTTAGTGATTATAGTATAACCCAAGATCTGTGTGACTTGGAGGAGTGGACTAAAGGATTTACATCCATATAACCACTATAAAAATCCCTGTGTTTTTACTTTGCATTTTTACTTGCATATATTCAGTTTGCATAAAAACACTTTGATAAAACTGTTTGAAAAGATTTTTAAGGAGTTTGATAAAAACTGGGGATAAAATCTTTCAACCTACCAAGCCTACTTGTGAAAAACACTTAAATATCCGCTGAAAGTATTCTGGTATTAAAACTGATTTTGTCTAAATCAGCTAAGTGATTATCAGATTAGTGGTCAACCAAGTTGTTCAAAGATTTGTTCGCGATCAGCTTTGTCAGCTTACTGTTCTATAACAGCTTAGTCTGCCAACAGTTAAGTAAAATTTTTAAAGTTAAAATTTGATAAAATTTCCAGAGGTCTATTCACCCCCTGATGAGGGGTATTTTGGATTCAGCCTTTCTCCAATCTAATGGGGTCGGAATTCATGGATCTCGATCTCAGAGGTATAAGTTCGACCCCAAGGCACAAAATCTCTTAGGCCAATCCTACAAAGGAAACTCAGGGTCCAAAATCACTGTTGGGCCGAGCTCAGGCCCAGGCCTGTGGGCCGAGAAATGCTCATCCGTGGACGGATCACCTAGTCCCTGTTCTCAGCTATAAATACCCCCAGCATTTATGACGACGACACAACTTCCCAAGTGCTCTTCCTTCGAGACTGCTGCTCGGACTCACTTGGGAATAATAGCATAGGCTAGATTGTATGTATTTCACCCTCTAGCTTGTACGGCATCCAGTAATGCTCGAATAGGACTCTTAATACTTGTAATTTGTACTCAGTCATCTCGAATACAAATATTATTGATCTCTCTCTTCTATTTATTAGCATTTGCACGGCATTACATACCACCAAGATCTAACAAACGAAAACGCGTAAGATCAATTGTCGCCCACCGAGGGGCTTTATTCGAGTATTAGATCGAAATATGCCTACTACGAGGAGAAATACGTATATCAGAGGAGAGCCTTCCCATGCAGTAGGAGCAAAGAATTCGGTCAACAATGAACCCGATAATCTGTCGCGCGCGGCTCAACAGCAAGAGATTCCACCAATTGTTCCGCAGGATAATGTTCCAATTCACACGACTGTTGGTGATCTAAGGTCCATCATAGGCACAATGTGCACGGAATTTCTGAACAGTGGAAGGGCCGATCAATCACCTGTAGATCAGCCAGCAGTTCACGGGAGACCGGAGATACCATCTTCGAACATCCAGAAGGAAAATAGTGTACTAAGATCTATATCGCACGCGCCAGCACTAAACCCTCCCCGAGCTGTACCATCGAAGATCAACGCTCGGTCAGAAATCCCGCCAAAATCCGTACATGATCTGGAAGATTCGGTAGTTGGGGAGAGCCACCCTTCTGGTGCTGTCAGAGGTAAAAAATCAACCTACAAAAGAATTACTGAATCCGAACTGGAAAGGATAGTGCAGGAGAGAGTAGCTAAGAAGTTGGAGGAGGAAGGTACGCTGATGGAGATTCCTCATACCAATCATGCTGCTAGGCGAACGGGAAACATTCCGAGTAGAGAAAATCTACGAGATAGGGAGGTTTCGAATAGTATCGTTCGTTGTTCGCCGTTTTGTCAAGAAATACGCGAAGCTCGAAATGTGGAAACAGTACCGACCAGGCTACCACGGTATAACGGGACTACCGACCCCGGGGAACACATCAACAGCTTTATTAACGTGATGAACTTATACGGACATTCAAAGGACTTTTGTTGCAAGTTCATGGTTACTACCTTCGAACGTATTGCCCTCGATTGGTTCGGAAAGTTGCCGCCTAACTCCATATTTTCTTTCGAGGAATTTTGCGACAAACTAAAACACCAATTTGCTAGTCAAAGGAAACCGAGGTTACCGGCAAATCATTTGGGAACCGTAAAACAATTGGAAGGAGAAACGTTGAGGCAATGGTTAGCGAGATTCAGTATCGAACTTCTCAAAGTTGATACCCCGCAGATCGAATATTTGTCTTCTCTAATGTTCGAACTGACGAGAAGCACTCAGTTCGGAAACGCCTTTATGCAGAAAACAACCGAAGTCCTTCGAACGAATAATGGAAATTGCCGAGAAATATATGATTCAGGAAGAGATGAATAAGTTAAAAAGTTCGCACACTGTGAACCTTCCTCTCAACAAGAAACAAGATCGGGCCCCCATCCCCAAACCTAATGACTACGGTGGATCGAACAAAGGGTCTGTTTGGCAAAGAATCAACACTTATAAGCCACATATGCCGCCCCAAGGATCGAATTCCTATGGACCTCATTATGAGCGAACTCGACCTCCAAGGCCGGAAAAATTCAGTTTACTGAACTTAACAGTTCAAAGGAAGAAGTTTTGACTGTGTTAGAAGAGGGAAACTTGATTCCCGAAGCTCAAAGGATCACTCAGGCTAGGCCAGGAGCACCAGGTTATGACCAGTACTGTCGATATCACCGAGCTCGGGGGCACAGCACCGAAAACTGTTACCAACTGAAAGTTGAGATAGAAAAGCTAATTGCACAAGGAAAATTAAAAGAATTTTTCAAAGGAGGCAACCATAACAATCGTTATAGGTCCAGAAGCCCGCGAAAGTTTAATACTCAGCAAAGGCAGGTTCGAAATCAAACGGAAGAACGGTCGAATGGAGTGATAAACATGATCGCTGGCGGACCAACAGGAGGAGATAGCAAAAATGCTAGAAAAAGAACGTTGAGGTCGATAAGGACTGGAGTCTCTGCAAAGAAGGAAATTCTATCCTTGGAGTTTCCCTCCATGGAAAATCTAGTTATAAGCTTCAGTGAGGCCGATCGACCTTCGGATGTTAATTGGGACACAAGTGAAGACGATCCAGATTTTTCCATGGTGTTGACATTGAAGATCGCTAATTTTGAGGTCAAGAGGGTGCTAGTCGATAATGGAAGCTCGGCAAACATTATCTCGTCGGAAGCTCTCACAAGGATGAATCTTTGTCACCCGCGTCTGGATAAAGTAACCACTCCTTTGGTCGGTTTTGGGGGATCGGAGATCGTTCCGCTTGGGACCATTCTCTTGATCACGACTCTAGGAAACAAACCAAAAAATGTAACGAGGATGATCAAATTCCTTGTAGTAGATACATCGTTCGCTTATAACGCCATATTAGGGAGACCAGCCCTAAATATCTTCAAGGCAGTTGTATCTACCTACCATCAAAAGATAAAATTCCCGACCGTGGGAGGAGTAGGAGAAATGAGGAACGACCAATACATGGCCTGGGAGTGTTATAACTCATCTTTAAGTATTAAAAAGAAAGTGGAGCCCGAGCTCCCGGTTAAGAGGAAAATAAGTGAATTAGAGTCTGGATTAAAAACACCAATTCCCGACTGCGAAAAATTTCAAGGAAAGAAAGGGAAAAATGTTGACATGAGCGTGCAAGCGCCCGACCACAAAAAAGTAACTTTAGTTCTAGGATCCCCTGAAAAATTCACTAAAATCGGAACGGAGTTAAGCGAGGGCATGGAAACCATGCTCATTGAATTTTTACAGAAAAATGTGGACGTTTTTGCCTGGAGTTCGGATGATATAGTGGGAATCGACCCACGAGTGATAACACATTCATTAAACATCGATCCAAAGGCCAAACCTGTAAGGAAAAAGAAGCGCAATCATGGCCGCGAAAAGGACAAGATAATCAATGCAGAGGTCGATAGATTATTAGAGGCGGGTCAGATCAGGGAAATTAAATTCACGGAGTGGTTGTGTAATGTGGTCCTAGTTTCTAAGGGCGAAAAGATTGAAAACAAATGGAGAATGTGTAATGACTTTACAGACCTAAACAAATTATGCCCGAGAGACCCTTATCCACTACCACGGATCGATGTGCTTGTAGATTCCACCGCAGGGTTTGTATTATTTAGTATGATGGATGCTTTCCAAGGATTTTATCAGATTTTCATGAACGAAAGAGACCAGGATAAAACAGCATTCATCACCGAGCGGGGAGTATACTGCTTCATAGTCATGCCTTTTGGCTTAAGGAATGCGGGCGCGACCTATCAGAGGTTAGTCAATATGATGTTCAAAGAATTGATAGGGGAAATCATGGAAGTTTATGTAGACGACATGCTCGTAAAGAGTATGACGGAGGAGGACCACATCAACCATCTTGATCGATGTTTTGGAATTTTAAGAAAATATGGAATGAAGTTGAATCCTGCCAAGTGCACCTTTGGTGTGCGATCGGGAAAGTTCCTCGGATATCTCGTCCACGAAAGAGGAATCGAGGCCAACCCCAAAAAAATTTGGGCGATTACCGATCTACAATCACCAAGAAAGCTCTCAGATGTCCAAAGCTTGATTGGGAAAATTATTTCATTGAATAGATTCATCTCACGATCTGCTGACAAGAGTTTACCATTTTTCAAACTTTTGCGTAAGTCTAAGAACTTTGAATGGAGTGCAGAATGTGACAAAGCCTTTGAAGAGCTGAAAGCATACATAACCTCACCACCAATGTTAGCCAAACCATCCGAGGGGGAACCGCTGTATTTATACATAGCCGTATCGGAAGAAGCCATTAGTTCGGTTTTGGTAAAGCTCGATAAATCTGAGCATAAACCAGTTTACTACTTGAGCAAGTTATTGCAAGGTGCTGAGAAAAATTACATGGAGATTGAAAAATTCGCGCTTGCCTTGGTAGTAGCTGCACGGAGGTTGAGGCCTTATTTTTAGACATACAAGATCATCGTTTTAACAAATCAACCACTGAGACAGGTCCTATCAAAACCAGAAGCGTCAGGAAGATTGATAAAGTGGGCGGTCGAGCTGGGTCAATTCGAGATTGAATATCAACCACGGGTCGCTATAAAGGCCCAGGTATTAGCTGACTTTGTAGTCGAGTCAACATGCCTCTCGAATGTGGAAGAAGGAGCAATCTCCGAGGTGAGTATGGTCGAAAAAAATGAAGATCAGGTCTGGCTGATGCACGTGGATGGCTTCTCGACTAGGGAAGGAGGTGGAGCAGGAATCCATTTTCAAGGACCCAATGATGAGGACTTGAGTTATGCTATCACTTTGGATTTCATCGTTACAAACAACGAAGCGGAATATGAAGCCTTGATCGCTGGATTAGAGATGGCCATTAAGGCAAAGGTAAAATCAATTGTTGTGTTAACAGATTCTGAGCTTGTTCATAGACAGGTAAAAGGCACTTACGAGGCCAGAGAGTTCAATATGATCAAATATCTGAACAAGACAAAGAAGTTGATCTCTGAATTCGACAAGTTCGATATTCAACCTATACCGAGAGAGGAAAATCTATGGGCAGATCTATTATCGAAGTTCACAGGACTGGCCGACAGAAAAAATGAAAGGATAATTACATGGCTACTATCGAATACGCCTGCTATGGAACTAGATGTGACTCCCTCAGTCGATATCATGGAGATCGATGAACCAAGGAACTCGTGGAGCGACCCTCTTATTGCCTATCTCAAAGAAGGAAAACTTCCGGAAAATTCTAACGAAGCTCGAAGGATCAAATACAGAGCGCCATCATTCACTCTAATTGATAATCAACTCTATAAGTGATCCTCTTCCGGAGTTTTATTAAAATGTATCCCCGAAGTTCACTACAATGCTATTTTAAGAGAAGTTCACGAGGGAGAAGCGGGAAATCATTGTGGTGCTCGGGCATTAGTTCTTAGATGCTCAAGGTCTGTATATTATTGGCCTACTCTACTCTCCGATTCTGTTGATTATGTGAAAAAATGCCACCATTGTCAAATTCATTCGAACTTGATCCATCAACCGGCTGAACATATGCACTCTATTCCTATTTGTTGGCCTTTTGATAAGTGGGGCATTGATATTGTTGGGCCGTTTCCGACAGTAAGAGCCCGGAAGAATTATGTATTAGTTGCAGTAGAATATTTCAGCAAATGGGTCGAATGTGTTGCTCTGACCAAGATCACTCAGTTCCAAGTTATTAATTTCTTATGGAAAAATATTATCTGCAGGTTCGGAATTCCTAGGATCTTAATATCTGATAACGGAACGCAGTTCGCCGGGAAAAGAATCACAGAATGGTGCAAAAAATTCGGAATACAGCAGAATTTCGCATCAGTTGGATATCCTCAAGCTAATGGACAAACCAAAGTCGTGAACAGAGAGATCGTTCGATCTCTGGAAAAACGTTTATCTGAGGCAAAAGGAAAATGG
This sequence comes from Penstemon eatonii, assembly GCA_038501285.1. NCBI lineage: Eukaryota > Viridiplantae > Streptophyta > Magnoliopsida > Lamiales > Plantaginaceae > Penstemon > Penstemon eatonii. The sequence continues at coordinate 30,980,682 of CM076710.1, read as the reverse complement.
CTCGACGAACTGCCAGGAGTTTTATGGGCCAATAGAACTATTGTTAAAGCTGCAACAGGAGAAACTCCATTCAGTCTGGTTTATGGGTCGGAGGCTGTTATTCAAGTAGAGAACCTCGTACCTTCTCCCAGGGTCGAATTTTATGATCCCGAGGAAAATCGATCTCTAAGGGAAGTGGAAGTTGATCACGCAGATGGTCGAAGGGACCGTGCAAAGTTGAGAATTCAATCTACCAAGTCTAGGATGGAAAAATCTTATAATCGAAACTTTCGAATCCGAACATTCAAAGTGGGAGATTTAGTGCTCAAGAAAGTGGAAGTGTCGAAGCATGTTGGAAAACTTCAACCTAATTGGGATGGCCCCTTTGTGATCATTGAGGTTCGAAAGAAAGGTTCCTACAAAATTGCTCATCCTAATGGAAAGGTCCTACCTCGAGCATGGAATGTTGTTAATTTGAGAAGATATTATGGAAGATGAAGATGGATAGTTAAATTCTAGGCTACTACTATTTAGTCATCTCGTTATGTTTCTTTGTTTCTCCTGATTAAGACAACTATGTGTTCAAATGAAAGTTTATTTCGACTGAGTTATTTATTCCATGAAAGTTCATTTCGCAGAAATTCCTATTTATTCGTCGTATCCTGATATTCTCGATCTATATTCATCTATTATCAATATCTATTTGTCTCCATCAACCATAAAATGGGTGAAAGCTGTTGCTACGACCCTCGAAAATCGACCAAGGGTGAAAGCCGTTGCTACGCCCCTTGGATTGAAATAAATGGGTGACGACCATCGGGCTAAAAATGCTCTGAAACGACTAAGGGTGAAAGTCGTTGCTACGCCCCTTAGATCGAAATTATTAAATGGGTGAAAGCTGTTGCTACGACCCTCGGGCTAAAAATGCTCTGAAACGACTAAGGGTGAAAGCCGTTGCTACGCCCCTTAGATCGAAATTATTAAATGGGTGAAAGCTGTTGCTACGACCCTCGGGCTAAAAATGCTCTGAAACGACTAAGGGTGAAAGCCGTTGCTACGCCCCTTAGATCGAAATTATTAAATGGGTGAAAGCTGTTGCTACGACCCTCGGGCTAAAAATGCTCTGAAACGACTAAGGGTGAAAGCCGTTGCTATGCCCCTTAGATCGAAATTATTAAATGGGTGAAAGCTGTTGCTACGACCCTCGGGCTAAAAATGCTCTGGAACGACTAAGGGTGAAAGCTGTTGCTATGCCCCGTAGATCGAAATTATCAAATGGGTGAAAGCTGTTGCTACGACCCTCGGGCTAAAAATGCTCTGAAACGACTAAGGGTGAAAGCCGTTTCTATACCCCTTAAGTCTAAAGTATAATCAAGATCGATCTAATTCTATTCTTTCTTCACAACTATCTATTCGGCTAAGGAAGATTATTCCGTCCAACTTTAAAAGACGCAAATCCGTGATATCTAAGCTATGGGAGATGTCTCATGAAAGGTTTAAGTTGCAAAGATCGAAATTCAAATCTATTATGGATTTCAAAATTATCTCACTGAAGTTGCAGATTATGTAGGTCGAAATTAAGATCGGTAACAATATGGAAGAAGATTTTTCATTCATAAACTTACATGAAATTTTTTTATTACAATAAAGAATTCGAGCTAATCTGAAAGTTTACATCTAGTACGATCCTATTACAAATGATTATTCCTATGGATGCTCAAAGAAGAAAAGTGAGGCTGGTACACTTCTACCCTTCATCCGATGCTTCCTTGCAAATTGGTCCACAAAGAACCAAGTCGAGAGACAGGGAAGCAACTCCAGTTGGAAGTACTCCTAGCAAATTCGATGACCACATCCTTCAAGAAGGCGCCTCGAAGACATGGAGATCGAGTGTAGGAAAACCCCTCCAGCCGTAGACCCACTATCCCAACTGGATAGATGACATAGTACAGGAAGTCGAGCCCGCCTCAAAGACTTGAAATCAGAGAGAGCAGGTCGCCTGCCGGTACCCTAGTTGTAATTCTTTTTGCCTGTCGATACCCTAGCCGAAAGATTTTCATATGGGAATTCCGAGGAAGTTGGAAAAGAAGATTCGAATAAAAATCTCGAACGCTTTAGTTACTGACATTGAATGGAACATGGAGTTGATCGACGAAAGTAAAAACACAACCATATTGATCGAATGAAACATTTACATACAAGTAAAATATGAAGGTAATTTCGGAGCTATATATAGGGGGAAGAATTCCGTATCAACGGTGTAGATCTCATGAACTGAATGGCCACGATACGAGCATTAAACGCTCTGACTGTTTCACTTCCCAAGAAATAAGGGATGGTTAAAAAAAAAAGAAAAAAAAAAGAAAAAGGGGAGGGGAGGAGAGAACTTCCTGAAAGACAGCATTTCGACAGAACTTCCTGAAAGACAACACTTGACAATATTACTACAACAAAGTTATGTTACAACAAAAGAAAATCCTAATACAACTAAACGAAATTATTCTCTGAAAGTATTATTCTCAGCATATTCGCGAATATAGGCTTCCCTCTCACGAAGCTCGAAGTTTCTCTTCTCACGTTCGTAGATATCTTTGAGTCCCCTTAATTCTGAGCTCACTTTCTCCTGAGATAATTTCTCCTTAAAGAATCTATTGGCTTCCAGCGCGCGATCCAGCTCAATCTTCTTCCTGGCTAGCTCAAGAGTAATAGTAGCCCGTTGCTCGATCTCACGCTTCGCCAGCGCATGGAGCTTAGAAAAGCATTCACCAGCCTGAAGGAAGACACATCAAGCTTAAAATAAGAAGATTATAGAGCCAGGATAAAGAGGTTAGCAAGGATTACCTGGGCAAGGAAATCCGACCCAGACTGAAACAAGAACGAAGGGTATTCTCCCTTTGATAAAATTGCCTCGGAAATAGAGATATTGGCTCGAAGAAGGCTCAGATCGAATTTCTCGTGCGTTACTTTGTCAAAATGAACTATACCTCTTTTAAGCGGGAAGACACCAGAAGGAAATGATAAAGGTTCTCCGACAGGCGAGGAACCGGACCGAACAGGAAAGGATGCGCGCGCAGAAACATCATCCCCAAAGGAAACCTTTTTAGTTTTCTTGTTTGAGCTCCTAGAAGACTCACCTCCCTCATGGAAGGTTTGTTCATCGGGATTAATGGACTTAGTTCGAGCTAGTCTTTTTCTCTTCATGATTTTGCCGACATCAGGCTTGGGAAATGGCACAGAAAGAATTAAGGGAATTTTCGGATTATTATTCTTCTCTTAAGTATTCGATAATTGTTCGAGATTAAAAAAAAAGAGGGATTCCTAGGTGATTGAAATAAGGGTCTGGAAGCTCGAACTTGGATGTATTTCCCGAAGCTCCGATCACCAGCTAGGGTGTTATTATAAAGCGGGGTAACATGGCCTTAGTATTTATAAGAAACGCGGAATCATTCAAACCGCAATAATCGATAAATCATCATTCCCAAGGAAAGATTCGATGATGCAACCAAGTATGCTAGGGTGACGTAATAAAATTCTACAAAATGATCGAGCCAACAACAAATTAAGAATGGCGCAATGGGAAAGATGTAAAATCAAGGAAAAGAAGGCAAATGATTATAAAAACAGATCTGCTATTACAAGGTTTCGCTAAGTAATCCCTACTACATGATGATTATTAATGACTAGATTCCCTCACACCGGAAGCATTATCCGATCTCTCTTTCTCATTCCCTTCAATAGAATCACCCTTCGAGCTATCGGAATCTCCGCTACTCGAGCTACTTCCTTCTTCATCATTACTTTGACCACCAGATGCAGATTTACCCGACTCGGAAGATGGAATGCCCTGTTCCCTACGGACGCTGGAATCACCTTCAATATCCACATCTTCATCGTCAGATTGTGCTTCGAGCGCATCAGGATTTGGCATCGGCACCCCAAATTCTTCAAGGAAGGGAAAAAACTCGTGGTTCTGGAGGTTCGGAATTTTCGGAGGAAGAGAAGAGGGCTTGTAATCATTTCCATGCACATTCTTATAGGGATTCATGAACTTAAAGTAATCCCCAAGAGCACCGTGAAGTTGCCCAGCCGAGATAAGATGTTGAACCCCTTTGTAATAGAATGATTGATTGATTTGCCCTGACCGTGATCGAACAAGAGCGTCAAGGAAGGGGGACTCCAAAAATTCTCTTATGGCGGGAAGTTTGGCCTCGGATCGACCCCGCTCATAAGATTGGTTGGCAAGTACTTTGGCTTGGTCGAGCTCCAATTTTAACCTCTCTACTTCACCCTCTAAGGCCCTCTTCTCGTCAAATTCCTTCTTAACCTCCTCGAGCTCTTTCTCGACCTCAGACAACTTAACCTTGGTGTCCTCTAACTGACCGGCCTTAGCAGCTTCTTCTCGCAGGATATCGCAAAGGGCTTTTTGCGCCGCTTGAGACTCCTCGTTTACTACGGCCAGTCGGAGAGCATGATGAGTGAATAAGTCCCCGGCCTACGAAAGAAACTATGTATTAATGGCAAAAGCAAAAACTTGTGAGGAAAGATTTATATACTCAAAATATCAAGTACCTTATGGTGAGCGTAGGCATAATCACCCGCGATCTCGAAGTCGTTCTTAAGAAATAGCTGGGTATTGTCATCCTTAAATCTCCCGGCCATCAATATTCGAAGAGACTTATCCACTGCATGCTCACCATCAGGGCCCACATCGAACTCGATAGTTCCACTTTCTGGAAATCCAGCAGCCCTTGGTCCTTGGAGGTGATCCTCTGTGAAATCCGCTAGATCTGGCTCGGAATGGCCAACCCGACATTGGATCGGACCCGATCCTCGACCAAAAGGTTTTACCCTCCTAGAGGACTCGGGAACATTGCAACTTCTTTTACGAGCCATTCTCGACTCCAGAATCTCCTGGGCTCGGGCCTCCATAAGGGTATAATAGCTATATCCCGCCTCGTTTGGATTAGAAGAGCCAGTTGGGAAAACAGACCGAAAAGAGCCGAAAGCTCAAAGGTTGGAAGTTCCCTCGATTTCAGTCTGAAGTCGAGAAGTTCCTTCACCCGCAGTTCGAGGAAAAGTTACCAAGGCATTCGAAGCCACAACGGCATCGACCTTCGGGAAACCTTCGATGTTTGGCGACGAGGTCGACCTTGGCTACCCTTCGAAAAGGAAGCAACGACCGGACCAGCTATCGACGTTCGGAATTTATCAACGATCCCAGCTGAGGAAGGAAAGGTAATTAGCTCTAATCATAAAAAATGTTAAATCAAGATAATTTGACGCACCTAATGTGGAGGGAGCGTTAGCAGGGTCGATTGAAACCTTTCCATATTCGATCTCAAGGGCAGGAAAAGAGCATGTGCTGAGCCCAGCCAATCGCAAAACCTCCTCCTGAGTCATCAAAGGAGTCTGGTAAGGATCGGTTTGAAGGGATCGCAGGAATTCATTCGTGATCTCATGGATCATATTTCCCCTAAGGCGTCGCTCCCATAGATCCATGATCTTGCCCCAGGCCATTTATGGGGAATCAGCTCGGGATTGTCCTCAGAAGGCGGAGAATCTGGTCCACGGACAAAAAAGAATTCCTGCTTCCAGCCTTTCAAATTGCTACTAACGTTGGTTGACAAGATCGACATCTTCGGCCTTTGAGAAAAGTATACATAACCAGTGTTCGAAGCCGTGGAAGGGCTCATTTGAAAAATCCGCCAGAAGTTTTGGAAGGCAGCCTTTTTCCCTTTGGCTTTCATCAACACGCAAAAGGCTATTATAAGTCCAATCGAAATCGGCAGGATTTGAGAGGGAGTCAGCTCAAAAGCCTCCAGATACTGCGTATCAAAGGAGGAAGAGGAATACGTAGGCCATAGTGAAAATGTTTAGTAAAAAAGGCTTGACATCCCTCAGGAGGGTCGGTAACCCGTTGTTCGGAGGTCGGAATAATAATCGAGTACCCGGTGCCGATATACTGACCAAACTCTGTCTCCAATTGCTCCCGATTTCCCTCAGTATAAGAACAGATGATTTCATCTGCCCTCTCCTCGGTCATGTTTAACCCCACACTGGTTGACGGTTCTACCCAGTTGAAAATCGTGACCACGACACTGCCGCCTATGCTATACTTCTTTTGCTCATTCTTCGGTTTCCTCGTTGGAGACTGTCGTCTCGCTCGAATTATCATCTCCACTGTCCTCTGATTCATTATCCGACCCTCCTCCCTCTTTGTTGAACTCGGAACTGGGGCTCGGATCTCCCATATTTTCCATTACGGTTGGTCGAACTTCCTCAGTTAGCATCTCCTCAGGATTTTTCTCTCGATTTTCCACCACTTGGGACTTACCTTTCGGATCTATGGACATATTGAATGTATGAAGAATAGTCGAAGAAATTACTAAAACTCACTTATCGATCTATTCGCTCCGATCTAGGGTTTCTTAGAATTTATGCAAGTCAGCGGCCTACGATCAAGGTATTTATACAGGGACAAAATGGGAAATTGCAAACCGGTCCCCGAGTAACCGCGACGGTTGGACTCCTCCAGGGTAAACTTAAAATTAAATTCCCGATAATTGCGTATATGACCCCTATACTTTCCGGAATCACGGACCGAAGACCAACATTTAGAAAAATGCTTTTATGGGGTATCATCCACGTTATCCAAAATCAACTAAAGCATCATGGTAAGCGACAGTAAAAGATCCTAATCTGGAAGTATAATACAAACCATCGACAATAAGGGTATTATTAAGACGACGCCATTATATGGTTTCTGAAATATGCACTCTTTTTCCCTAGCTCAGTTTTTATCCCAAAGGATTTTTCTGAGTTAGGTTTTTAATGAGGCATATCCGAAACTTATCCTGAAAATGACTCATCTTATCCAGCGTTCGAAAGAGCTTATACTTCTTCGAGCTTGTGCTCCACTTTACGCTCGAGAAGTGGGGGAGTATTGATGAGGGGTATTTTGGATTCAGCCTTTCTCCAATCTAGCGGGGTCGGAATTCATGGATCTCGATCTCAGATGCATAAGTTCGACCCCAAGGCACAAAATCTCTTAGGCCAATCCTACAAAGGAAACTCAGGGTCCAAAATCACTGTTGGGCCGAGCTCAGGCCCAGGCCTGTGGGCCGAGAAATGCTCATCCGTGGACGGATCACCTAGTCCCTGTTCTCAGATATAAATACCCCCAACATTTATGACGACGACACAACTTCCCAGGTGCTCTTCCTTCGAGACTGCTGCTCGGACTCACTTGGGAATAATAACATAGGCTAGATTGTATGTATTTCACCCTCTAGCTTGTACGGCATCCAGTAATGCTCGAGTAGGACTCTTAATACTTGTAATTTGTACTCAGTCATCTCGAATACAAATATTATTGATCTCTCTCTTCTATTTATTAGCATTTGCACGGCATTACATACCACCCAGATCTAACAAATGAAAACGCGTAAGATCACCCCCCCTCTAAACCTCATCTGACCACTTGGGACCAACAAGTGGTATCAGAGCGGGTGGTTCATTAGAATTAGTTGCCTGATCAACGAACTTGATCCTAGTGTTTTTCAAAGGTTTTCAAACTTTTTCAAAAGTGCATAATTTTTGAAAAATAAAACCTTTTTGAAAATGGATTGTATCAGCCATGTTCCCCACATTGCTGGTATAAGTTTTAAGGACTGGATAATCAGAATGGAGATCTTCTTAGCTGCCTATAATGACAACATGTACACATGTATCATCAAAGGTCCATTCAAATTCACCAAGACTATAAAGGTTGATGAAGTCGACACAGTGGTGGAAAAATATCTAAATGAGATGATAACTGAAGAAATCAAGCTGTTCAATCTGGACAAGGTTGGCCGTTTCATCATGACCAAGGCCCTGGACAATGATAGATTTGACAAAGTCAAGCATTGCAAGACTGCCAAAGAAATGTGGGATAAGGTTCGTGACATGAGCGAAGGAAATGACGCCATCAAAGAGCATCAGCTGAGTGTTGCTCTAGAAAAGCTGGCCAACTTCAAGATGAAGTCTGCGGAAACCATTAATCAGATGGATACAAGGTTTACAAGGACATTGAATGAAGTTCTAAAGCTTGGAAAAACCTTCACATACAAGGAGATAACCGTGAGGGTGCTGAAGTCTGTACCTTCAAAGTTCAACATGATGGTGGCAGCCATGGAAGAGTCAAGAGATTTGGGAAAAATCTCACTCACCGAGCTGTTCTTTGTACTCAAGGCGTATGCGTATAAACTGCCTAGAATGGGTGTTGAAGTAACCTCAACTTCAAGTCCCACAGCTGCCCTGGTTGCTGCTGAAAATCCAAGAAGACCAGCATACAAAAGCAAAGATGTGGACTCATCTGATGAAGCCACAATACTCAACAAAAAGGAATACACAGCTGGAGACGTTGCATTGCTGATGAATAACTTCAAGAAGTTCTATAAAAAAAAAATGAAGAACAAATATAACAATGCTTCTACTTCTAACCCTACTTCTTCTTCTCAAGATAAGGATTCATATAAATCCAAAATGATGTGTTAAATTGCAGGAAATTGGGACATTTCATCAGAGACTGCCCATATCCTAAAGCTTAGAAGTAAACTAAAAAGGAAAAGAGAATCAGAAAAGAAAGAAAACATCAGAAAGGCAAAGTGCTGTTAGCAGAAGCTGAAAAGTTGGCTGCTATTTACTCATCAGATTCAGATTCAGACACTTCTGATGAAGAGTCTTCTGAAGAAGAGAGTCCTGCTCTTATCTGCCTGATGGCCAAGGAATCTGATAACTCTGAGGATGATGAGGTAACTCCTCTTGACAATGAATTGTTTAATTCATTTGAACAAATGATGCTTAACAATACTGGTATTGCTGAAGTATTTAGTAAGCTTGAGGAAGAGATGATAATGCTAAAAGAGCAAAAATGTTCACTGAAACTTAAAGCTGAAAAGCCAAAAAAATCAGCTGAATATAAAATGCTTGAGCAAGAGAATGAATCTCTGAAAGCTGAATGTGAAGTACATAAGGGTAAAATCATGGAACTTGAAAATATAATTGAGTCTCATGAAATGTCATCTGTTGCATCCACTCTTATTTCTAGTAAACAGAAGACACCTTTAGAACATGATAAGTTAAAACAGAACCATACTGAAAAATTTGTATCAGCTGACAATAGTAAGGTCATTTTGTATGTTAAGACTACTAAATCTGCTTCACCTGAGGAAGTGTTAAAGGAGAAGAAAACTCCTAAGGCTAAAAACAGCAAAGAGCCTAGTGTAGGAAAACAGACTGGTAAGACTAGACAGCAGAGTCCTAAGAAAACAGCTGATAAGGTTAAACCCAATCAGACTAGTGGTAAAACTAAGTCGTCTGTTAATGAGCAAGCATCTAGTAAACCAAAGAAGCATAAGAACAAGAAAAATTAAAATGCTTGGTATGGAAATGAGTCATATTATGTGCAACCTGCTGCATATCCTCCTATATATCATGCACCAAAATTTCCAACTTACTATGCACCATATCCTACTCATCCAATGCATGCATATCCTGCTTATCATGCATCTTATTCTGCTTATGAACATTATCCTTATCATGTTGATTATCAACAACATAGCAAATCTGAAGAACATGATGAAGATAAAACTGTTCATGCTCCTGCCAAAATTCAGAAGCCTAAGAAACCTAAGACTTTAACATCTTGGGTTGTCAAAGGTGGAAGTAATCCTTCAGGACCCTCTCAATAAGGGTACCTAAAACAATTTTTATTTTGTTTTGTAGGTTAGGATTAGGAGTAGGAGTAAAGTAGAGAAAATCTGGTACTTGGATAGTGGTTGTTCAAGACACATGTGTGGAAACATACATGAGCTGACTGATGCTGTTGCTGTGGATGGTCCGAAAGTTACTTTTGGAGACCGCAAGGAAGACAAGATTGTAGCAGGTGAAAAGTAATCAAAGGCAACATTGAGATATCTGACGTCTCTTATGTTAAAGGCCTCAAATACAATTTGCTGAGCATAAGTCAATTTTGTGACAAAGGATATTCAGTCATCTTCTCAACAGATAAGTGCTACGTTGAACAGATTGGTACAAAAAAGGTAATTTTATCTAGAAGACGACAAGGATATGTCTACACAGTGGACTGGAATTCTGTTGACAAGAGTTCAAGTATTTGTTTGGTGGCATCTACACCAAGTGAAGTCAGTTGGCTGTGGCACAAAAGAATGAACCATGTGAATTTCAAGACCATGAACAAACATATCAAGAATGATTTTGTAGAAGGAATTCCAAAACAGTCATGAGCAAAGTGCGGAATTTAAAATTTTTCGAAGCACCCATGGCCCCATAGATTAGATCTCCATATTATGTATACGAAAGCATAGAACAAAAACACACAATGAATTTAACAAATGGGGTTTTTGCGATTTACCTCAGCACAGGCTAGGTGGTGGCAACCTTCAACTCTGATCTGGATTCTGGTTTACGGGAGTGATCCAAATGTCTCACCTCCAGAGATTAGTCCACACCAACTGGATTCTGGTAACACCTCCAAATCGTAGGCTCAGAACTGGATATAGGAGATTTGTTATTACAGGAATTTGCAGATCTACTTGACAGGGCAAGATCCAGCACAGTGGAACGAGGGAGAGGCGGCGGCGGCGCTAGGGCAGCTCACGACAGCAAGGTGGCGGCGGCACTAGCTTGGCGGCGCAGGGTTGGGGCGGCGCTAGGTGCAGAGAAAGAGGCTAGGGTTTTGTGCTAGGGTGTTAGCATTTTGAAATTTCATAGAACTCTATTTATAAGCCTCTATTTGACCTAGGTTTGCAAGACTCCTTATGGGCTTTTAATTAAAAAGGCCCATGTTTTGCAATCCTTCATTTAATTAACTACTTTAATTAAATGGCCAATTCAATTAATAAATAAATATTTCTTTTATGTATAATTAATTAGCAACTTAATTAAGTATTTAATTAATTAAGTCAACTAATTAATTAATCTCCCACTTGAATTAATACTTTAATTCATTTAATTGATTTAATTACCTTTAAATCAATTAATTCCTTTCATGTCCTTTTATAACAGTCACCGTCCAATTGTATTGTGTGTGACCCTCTGGGTTCACCATCAATTGACAGCAGGCCCACGAATTCCTCGTGATTTAATTTATGAACAATAAATTGCTCCGGTCAATTAAACAACCTTTAATTGACCACTCCTAGAATCAAATCCTCTATTAACTCAAGAGTACCCACACTTCATGGTCGATGTCTAGCCACAAGCCCATGAAGCCCAACTTCAGGTGAATTGATATTTGTGAACCTCGTCTCATATAATTGCCATGTACATACGGTCCTTCTATCGACTAATATTCCCGATCAAGACTTAGGGTGTGTGAATTAATCGGCACCTCTAAATTCATCTCAATAACTATACTTTCTAATTCAGGATAATATTACAGTGTGACTGCTAAATTTGGAAACCCCTTTCCAAATCCGTCACCGACTGCGGCCGCAGATTCCTTGGATATATATTATCTAAGAATCGTATAGGAAATTCTCTCATCCATTACGATGAGTCAATAGATTCCATATTGGTACTAACCACCCGCGTACATGTCTATACGCACCCAACCTAGGCATGTTATGATCAAGCTAAGTGATCTATACCTAGATCTAAGTACGCACTTTCATGTACCGAATTCGCCCTAGCACCTCAAGTCAAAGGACTAAATCGTACACTATAATAATCCTTGAGAAACATCCCATGACCGATATGCGTTATGCACTTCCAAAATGGGTTTCTCTGTTCGGGTCGTTCGATGCGTTCAATCCTCCATTGAACCACCTACTCAGATGCACTGGCCTCAAGTGTTGTGCTCATGAAACGCTACAAATTCACTCCATGTGAATCATGCATACTCGTACAAGTCTTGGCGATTCCTACAATACCCCGTCTCGTTCGGAATCTATGACTTGGAACAGTTTTAAGATTACGACCTTAGATATTGTTTCATGATTGCACTCAGTACTGAAGTGCATCGTCCCATAGTCTGATGTAATCTAAGGATTTCATCTAATCGCTTAAATGTATTCGCGAGAGATGAAGTTGGCCATTGTTTATCCTTATACATATATAAATAAACATGCGTATTATTATAAAATCAAAGATTGTCTAATACAGAATAGGCCTATTACAAGCTTATTGAACTGGCTTGCTGGGCACTATCCTATCAGAAAGAAGTACTGCCTAGCTGTTGTGGATGATTATTCAAGATACACTTGGGTGATTTTCATGAAAAAGAAAAGTGAAACCAAGGAGTATCTTACAAATCTGATGGAGCTGATCCAGAATGAAAAGAGTATGAAGATATTGAAGATCAGATCAGATAGAGGGACTGAATTTACAAACTCTAATGTTGACGAGTATTGTAATTCCAGAGGAATCTGCCATGAATACTCTGCTGCCAGAACCCCTCAACAGAATGGAGTTGCTGAAAGAAGAAACAAAACTCTAAAATAAGCTACCAGAACCTTGATAGCTGAAGCAAAGCTGCCTCAAATATTTTGGGCAGAAGCAACAAATACAACATGCTTTACCCAAAACAGATGCATGATCAACAAGCACCAAAACAAGACTCCATATGAAGTTTGGAACAACAGGAAGCCAAACATTCATTACTTTAGAATTTTTGGTTGTAAATGCTTTGTTTTAAATAATGGGAAAAATCACCTTACTGCTTTTGCAGAGAAGACTGATGAAGCAGTATTTGTAGGATATTCTACAGTCAGTAAAACTTAGAGAGTCTTTAACAAAAGAATTTTACTCGTAGAAGAATCCATTCATGTAGTATTTGATGCACAAAATCAATCTTGTGAAAAGAATCAAAACACTGATCAAAATCTGTCTACTGATTTTCAGAAATTGAGTGTCGAAAGAAATGAAGAGTATATACCCATCATACTACCCAATCTCAACTCAGCTGCTAACTCAAGTGCTGTTCAAAATCACACTGCTGATTGTCTAACAGAAGAGTTGCAAACAGCTGACGGACCAGAGACTGTTCAACAGACAACTGCTGTTCAACAGACTACTACTGGAACCCCAACAGTAGTGTTGCAAGATCAAAACAGAGGACAACATTCATATTTGCAACCTGATCTTAGATGGCTCAAGAATCACCCACCAGAACTGGTAGTTGGTGATCCTTTGGATAGAGTAAGGACAAGGAGAGCTGCTGCAAATGATGCCATGCTTGTCAGCTTCCTATCTCAAATAGAGCCTAAACAGATTGAAGAAGATCTTAGTGATTCAAATTGGATTGAAGCTATGCAAGAAGAGTTGAATCAATTTGAATGGAATGAAGTCTGGTACTTAGTTCCTAGACCAAGTCATCAAAGGGTAATTGGCACTAAATGGGTATTCAGGAATAAAATGAATGAAGATGGTATTGTCACCATAAATAAAGCAAGATTAGTGGCCAAGGGTTATTGCCAAGAAGAAGGTATTGACTTTGATGAAACTTTTGCACCAGTAGCAAGATTAGAGGCAATCAGATTATTTCTCGCCTATGCTGCTCATAAGAATTTCACAGTCTATCAAATGGATGTGAAATCAGCTTTTCTCAATGGAGAATTGCAAGAAGAAGTTTATGTTGAACAACCACCTGGATTTGAAGCATATAAAGAAGAAGACATGGTGTATCGTCTGAAGAAAGCCCTCTATGGACTGAAACAGGCTCCTAGAGCATGGTATGATACCCTATCTGATTTTCTTTTAATTAAAGGATTTCGTAAAGGTAAGGTATATAAGACCTTGTTTACTATTGAATGGGAAGACCATATATTGCTTGTGCAAATATATGTGGACGATATTATTTTTGGTTCAACAAATTAACAGATGTGTGATAAGTTCTCAAAGCTGATGCAAAACAAGTTCGAAATGAGCATGATGGGAGAACATAATTATTTTCTTGGTTTGCAAGTAAGACAGTTGTCTAATGGAATATTCATTAACCAAGCAAAATACAAAAAAGATCTGTTCAAGAAATTTGGTATGGAAACTAGCTCTACTGTTAGTGTTCCAATGTCTACTGGACTTCGTTTGGATAAAGATGAAGATGGAAAATCAGTGGATATAACCAAATACAGAGGTATTATTGGGTCACTGTTATGCTTAACAGCTAGCAGACCTGATATCATCTACTCTGTTGGGGTTTGTGCGAGATATCAATCAAATCCTAAAGAATCTCATCTCCTGGCTGCCAAAAGGATACTCAAATATCTTAAAGGCACTCAAGATTTGGGATTATGGTATCCTAGAGAATCTGGTTTTAAACTTATTGGTTATTCAGATTCTGACCTTGCTGGCTGCAAAATTGATAGGAAGAGTACAACAGGTGCCTGTCAATTTTTAGGTAGTTGCCTAATCTCATGGATGAGTAAGAAACAGACTTCAGTATCTATATCTACAGCTGAAGCTGAGTACATAGCTGCTGGAGCTTGCTGTGCACAAATATCATGGTTGAAGCATCAACTAGAAGATTACAACATTAAGATCAGTGGAATACCTATCTTCTGTGATAATACAAGTGCAATTTCTCTTACTCAGAACACTACAAGTCATTCATGGACTAAGCATATAGAGATCAAATATCACTTCATAAGAGATCATGTGGAAAAAGGGAATGTCATGATAGAACATGTTCATATTGAAAATCAGATCGCTGACATTTTCACGAAACCTCTGAGTGATGCAAGGTTTTCAACTTTAAGAGTTGAACTAGGTCTACTGAATTTAGATGCATAAGCTGAGGGGGAACTCAACAGAAGACTGGAGTTCATCAGCCTACTCATCTTATTATCTTCAAGGTTAGCTCTCAACAGACTAGTTAACTTATGGATTCTTAAAGTCAGGGGGAACGTGTAAGACTAGCAGTACTTCTGATTAAAAGATGAAGTTTGCTAATGAAAGTTAGTTGAAGTTATGTTTTCATCAGAAGATCTTAAATTTTGAAGATTGAAGATTAATTATCTAGCTGGATTGACAAACAGCCGCGGAAGATTACTAGTTATTGGCTTTCACTAGTAATAATCTGTCATCAGAACACTGGTCCCATTAGATAAGTATTTAAGTTTACTCATCTGATCTCTTACGTAAAAGCTCTGGTGTTTAAAAACGTTTTATCTAAAACACGCTTTTACAAGTAAACTGAGGCGGTTCATATTCCCGCCTGATATTTAATACTTTTTGAATTTTGAATCGCGTAACTGACGCCCCACGATCAGAACTGACACAAAACGTATCTAACTGTCAGAGTGTATCACGAAAACCGAAATACCCTAACATCTATAAAACTAGATCTGATCAGCTCAGTAACTCTTTACGCACCCAAAAATATTCTAACGCATTTGTGAGAAATTCTTGCTTTCAATTCCGCAAAATTCTCCTGTTTTCTCTAATCTTCTATAGAATCAATAATGACTCCTCAACAAGAAGCTAAAGCTGAGGGTATGTATCTTGTGTATGATACATATCATCATTCTGGCACTCCTGTGATGAAGGAAATTTTGGAAAAATTCAAGGCTACTACTCTTGTGAAATTCATGGAAGCCCATGAAGAAATGGTCTGGAAAGACCAAGTGATGGAATTCTACAAGGCCAAGTGATGAGGGGTAATTTAGATTCCGTAATCCTCTCGAACTCAATACGGAACGGACGACACCAGTTCCCCAGCCCTGGGGCAATATGCCAAGCTTGAGTTCATAATTAACTATCCATAGCTCGGGCGAGAGCCGAGATCGGGGAGTACTGTTGGGCCGAACGCAGGCCCAAGCCCATCTGTTCGGCTATAAATACCCCATGCATTTATGACACCAGACAGGATTTTCCAGGTGCTCCCTCCTCGAAGCTACTGCTCGGAACCACTTGGAAGTATAGGCTTAAGATCTATTGCATTTCACCCTCTAGCTTGTACGGCATCCAATAATGATCGAGTAGGACCCTAAATATTTGTACTTGTACTCAATTTACTCGAATACAATTACATTTGGTCTTTATTTTCCTTTTAACATTATTGTCATCGTGTTATATCCCACCCTTGATAGAACTAACGAAACCACGTAAGATCAATTGGCGCCCACCGTGGGGCCCTACTCGAGTATTAGATCGAAATATGCCTACTATGAGGAGAAATACGTGTGTCAGAGCGGAAGCCTCCTATGCAGCAGAAGCACATAATTCGATCAACGACAACCTAACGGCCCATAGTATGAGACCCATCAACTTCTTTGCCATGGTATTTCTAACGGCTCATGTTCATCTCGTTTACTCCCGAATCGGATTTATTTTCCATGATGGGTCCTTTTTCTATTTATAACTGGATTAGTCTTATGGTTATCGATCTCATTAATTCGATCAGTTTGATCATTGATCAAACGTCAAAGGATCATAAGAGTCTATGATATTACGACTCATTCAAGACCCAGAATTTATTTCTCCAATCTTCGTATTTATCGCAACTCAGTATCATTTATCGACAATCAGATAATTTTTCTTAAGCATTATAAACATCTCAAACAAGTCATATCAAAACTCGAACGAAGAAATAGAAGAGACGAAGGAGAGAAAACAAAGAGATTCGAGTAAGAAGTAGAGTTTTATTATAAAGATAAAGAGTTACAAACTCGGCTTTGAATAAGGTTCGAGCTCGAGGAATACAATGAAATCACCCCTACTGTAACAACCCAACTTCGTGTTAATCTAACCCTCACAATTTTGTAAACACTAAACTTAATATCTATAATCAAACTCAAAAAGTGATTAAGGCCTAACAACTAAAAATTTCATAAAATCGAGCCCAAAACATTTTCAATACTAATAATTTAACTTTAATTGACCCAAAACAATACATAACTACCAAATAGGCATATAGATAATTACATATACATACTTTCATGTCCACATATAAACCCGAAGTGTGCCATCTAGTCATCATGTCAACATCAAAATTAGATAGGTAGACGTATACATACACAACCAAATATAACATTACTTTGGCAAAAGTCACTACTACACATTCATATAAACTTATTTACACAAAAGCACATCAAAGCAATTCACTAGGAAATCTTCACTTGAGTTCGGTGCCTGAATCGCTGAAAAATGATAACAAAAGAAATATGTAAGTTGAAATATTCAACTTAGTGAGGCTGGTATATGTGTGTGCATAAACCCTGTTTCAATGTTAGGATATTTACTATATTACAACCTGCATAACCAATTCTTATTGAAATTTAAAACCACTCAATTTCACATTCGATCAATCAAATAAGAAATAAACTATCAAGACATAAAATAATTATTTTAAATAGGAGATTAGACTATAGGTAAATAAACACGCATTCAAGAAACAAGAAAACATTCAAATTATTCACTATAAGGGTATTTAATCCCATTTTATCACTAAGGGTAAGTGGCCAATCTTACCATCCCTCACGAAAATGCATTTCTGCCAATTTAGGTCACATAAACCAAAATATATGAGACCAAGGTAATGATCGATTCGGAATCAACCTGACAAGTCCCCACTTCTCCCAGATTTATCCGAACCTACCATTACCACTCACTATGAACAGGTACATATCCTGTCCCTACAATAAGCATTTAACAAGCAATACGATCCTTACATATTTCACATTACTATACTGTTGCCAACAGCAGAGATAGTTATTCTAGCAATTTTTGAAATATCACAGACACTCAATAAATATTAACTGCGAGCATCGCAGGCTTACTACTTCAACAATTCCATGCTATTATAATCAAAACACATAACAAATATTATCTACTCAATCATTAACCTGCATTTAAATAAATTGTAACATTCACATAACATAGATATGGTACAGCTCTCACCTTTGATATTACCCAAACCTTACTATTAATTAGACGTTGGTTCCCGGCTCGCTCCTGTACACCGAAAGCAACAAAATAGTAAGACATACACTTTGAAAAGTAAATAAAACCATTCTAAACCCATATAGAAAACTACCATAATTTTCCGTAATAATCATGATCTAATTTGAAAGACATATCACATTCTAATTCGATTCACTTGAGTTAATTTCAATTCCCTTGTCACTTCTATATGACTTTCAAGACCCATATTATAAATCTCTTCAACTTGGCAATTGTATATAAGAAAACTTGATTAGTTACAATTCAAACACTAATATCACTTAATTTTTATAAACTCTAAACTTCTACTAAAACATCTAAACCCAAGTCAAAGTTAAATTTAGCTAATTAGGGCTTCATATTCTACTTGATAGTAATATCAATCAATGACCAAATAGTCTTCAAGATGAAAAGAAAACAAAACCTATAAATCCTAAAATTGAAACCCAAATACTTGAATTGAAAGCCCTAGGTTCAAATTCATCAAATAATCAAAGAAATCTACATAACTATTCAAGAATCAAAATGAATAAAGTAATCGATTAAGGAAAACAAGTGTATTAACCTTAATCTTAAAATTACCCCACAAATTTTTCTTCTTTCTTTCCCCCTCTTGACCGTGCTCTCTCTTTTTCTCGTCCCTCTCTCCCTTTCTCTCTTTCCTTCTCTAGTTTTTTTTTTTTTTGATAAATTGAGAATAGGAAAAAAAATAAAGAACTAGGGAGGTCAATTCCCCAATTCACGAACAGGTGGAGAGTAATAAACTCTCCATCTGTTTTATTCACATTATTTTATATTATTTGGGTAAGAATTGCAAACTTGACCCCTATATTATTCAAAAGATATCAATTTGACATCAAACTTTAAAAATAAAAAATGAAGGTGCCCTTTATTCTCTTTTACTTCAATAATAGATATAATAAACCCCAATCAAGCAATTTTGAAATTAGCGACTCCAAGTAGTGTTATTACGAACTTCTGAATTTAAAATTTTCCGAGACCTTACATACTCCCACACTTAAAAGAATTTGGTCCCCAAATTCGTACCTGATGACTCGAATAACTCGGGATTATGCTTTCGCATTTCCTCCTCTAGTTCCCAAGTTGTTTCCTCTGTCTGTTGACTTTGCCATAAGACCTTTACGAGGGGAATCTTGCGGTTCCGCAACTCTTGAAACTTTCTATCTAGTATACGTACAGGTTTCTCCTCGTAGGTCAAATTCTTCTGTATTTGTAAAGGTTTATGATCAATCACATGCGAAGGATCTGGGTGGTATTTCTTTAGTAGAGAGACATGGAATACATTATGGATTTCACCCAAATTTGGTGGAAGGTCTAGTCTATATGCTACCGATCCAACTCGTTCTAAAATTTCAAAAGGCCCAACATATCTTGGGCTGAGTTTTCCGCCTTTGCCATGCTTGATGAGTCCCTTTTTTGGTGATACTTTCAAGAATACTCTATCACCCACTTCGAATTCTAACGGTTTCCTTCGTCTATCAGCATAACTTTTTTGTCTGTTCTGAGCAGCTATCATCCTTTTCTTGATTATTTGAACTGTTTCAATGGCCTCTTGAATTAGGTTAGGGGTTCTTTGACTTTGTTGCGATGTTGAGGAGGTCAATATTTTGTGCTCATCAAAATCCCAATTAATTGGAGACCTACACTTCCGTCCATACAATGCTTCGTATGGTGCCATCTGAATGGTAGACTGGAAGCTATTATTGTATGCAAATTCTACCAACGATAGATGTTTCTCCCATCCACCCTTGAAGTCGAGTACACAAGCACGGAGCATATCTTCCAAAATTTGTATCGTTCTTTCTGATTGTCCATCGGTTTGAGGATGTGCCGTAGTGCTGAATTGCAACTTAGTACCCAAAGCTTCCTGAATTTTTTTCCATAGTCTCGACATAAACCTTGGATCACGATCTGAAGTGATGCTTTTAGGTACTCCGTGTAATCTAATAATTTCATCCCTATATAATTCTGCAAGTCGATCCACGGTGTAGTTCACGTTGATGGGAATAAAATGAGCAACTTTAGTTAGTCGATCCACAATAACCCATATTGCATTGTGCTGATTTCTACTCTGTGGTAAACCTGTTACAAAATCCATAGTCACTGACTCCCACTTCCATTCAGGCACTGGTAAGGGTTGCAATAAACCGGAGGGGCGTTGATGTTCTGCTTTTACTTGTTGACAAACAAAACATTTTGCTATGAAATTAGCTACCTCTTTTTTCATGCCTTCCAACCAATAGTGTCGCTTCAAATCCTGATACATCTTATTTCCGCCGGGATGAATGCTATATCGCGAACGGTGGGCTTCTTCTAAAATTTTGTCTTTCAAACTACTATTCTTTGGCACCCATATTCTTCCTCTAAATCGCAATGCTCCAGTTGAATCTATACTAAAAGGTGACTCCACGTTTCCCTCAAGAGATTTCTTAACCTTCTGTATTTCTGCATCAGTTTGTTGAAGTTCGAGGATTTGTTGTAGGAGATTCGATTGTACCTGCAAACTCATGAAAAGAATCCCCATCTTAGCTTCTTCAGGATTCCAATAGGAAATCTTTTCAAGCATTTTCCATTCTTCATTCATCAAATATGATACAGTAACTTTTCTGCTTAAGGCGTCAGCTACGACATTTGCTTTCCCCGGGTGATACTGAATGGAACATTCGTAATCTTCTAAAAACTCTATCCATCTTCTTTGCCTCATGTTTAGGTCCTTCTGCGATAATAAGTACTTCAGGCTTTTGTGATCTGTGAAGATTACAAAAGATGCACCGTATAGGTAATGTCTCCACTTTCCCAAGGCAAAAACTATAGCTGCAAGCTCTAGGTCATGCACGGGGTAATTCTTTTCATACGGTTTTAACTTTCGAGAGGCATAAGCGATCACTTTACCGTTTTGCATCAAAACGCACCCCAATCCCTCCTTAGATGCATCGGTGTAAACCATAAAGTTCTCTGTTCCTTCAGGTAAAGCCAATACTGGAGCCGTAGTTAAGCGTCTTTTCAATTCCTTGAAACTTTCTCCACAATTATCATCCCATACGAATGGTATTTTCTTTTGGGTGAGTTTTGTCAAAGGCGCAGCTATTTTGGAAAAATCCTTAATGAATCTCCGGTAATAACCAGCTAGACCCAAGAAACTGCGAATCTCAGTTATTGTTTTGGGTCTTTTCCATTCTGTAACTGCTTCAACCTTAGATGGATCAACTGCTATGCCACCTCCCGATATAACATGACCCAAAAAGGCGACACGTTCTAACCAAAATTCACATTTACTAAATTTCGCATACAACTTATTCTCCCGTAGTACCCGTAACACCTCTCGTAGGTGTGTCTCATGTTCTTGCTTGGATTTGGAGTAGATCAAAATATCGTCGATGAAGATTACAACGAACTGGTCCAAGTATGGTCTGAAGATACGGTGCATTAGGTCCATGAATGCGGCCGGTGCATTGGTTAAGCCAAAGGGCATCACGACGAACTCAAAGTGCCCATACCTCGTATTGAGAGCTGTCTTTGGAATGTCCTCCTCCTTAATCTTCAACTGATAATAACCTTGCCTTAAATCAAGTTTTGAATAAACTTGCGATCCTTGAAGTTGATCAAACAACTCTTCTATGCGTGGTAACGGGTATTTATTCTTGATAGTAACATTATTCAACCCTCTATAGTCGATACACATACGTAATGTACCGTCCTTCTTCTTTACAAATAAAACAGGAGCTCCCCATGGTGAAGTACTTGGTCTAATAAAACCACGTTTCAACAAATCTTGAAGTTGTGCCTTTAATTCATTCAACTCGGTTGGAGCCATGCGATAGGGTGCTTTGGCTATTGGTGAAGCTCCTGGTAAGATTTTAATAGTAAATTCTACATCCCGATCAGGGGGTAAAGTTGTCAACTCTTCTGGGAACACGTCCACAAACTCATTTACTATAGGGACTTCTTTTAACTCTACTTTGTCTTTTGGCTTGTTGATCAGGTAAGCCAGAAATCCTTGTCCTCCCTTTCGTAAAGCTCGACGTGCTTGAACCGCGGAGATGATTGGAACCTTGTCAAACTTTCGATCTCCATATAAACATACCTCCGATTGTCCAGGAACTCGCAGTGTAACCGATTTTTTATGACAATCTAGATAAGCAAAATGTGTGGACAACCAATCCATCCCAAGGATTATATCAAAATCCCGTATGGGTAACACAATTAAATCAGCCGGAAAAGTTCCCTTGCCTACTCTAACCCCACAATTTTTGTACACCGTACCCGTTATAAATGAGGACCCCATAGGTGTGCTAACCTCTAAATCAAAAGGAAGTTTTTCAGCTTCCCACTTAAGATTTGCAGCAAAATGAGGGGATACAAAAGAATGAGATGCGCCAGAATCAAACAACACTTTAGCCAAACTTTTACCAACAAGAATTGTACCTTCCACGACATTAGTAGGATTCAATTTGGTCTCTTTATCTCCTTCCAAGGCGTAAGCACGCCCTGGGACCTTGGGTCTGGTTGTTGTAGATGGGTTATCGCGAGATTTATCATTTCTTGTCCAATTATTTACCCCAATCTGAGGACAATTCTTGATGAAATGTTTGTCACTACCACATTTTAGACATTTGCCCGCCTTTTTCCAACATCTATCCTCCGAATGCCCGGCATATCCGCAGTAGTTACACACCCGATCCTGGTACACCTTCACCCTTTCATTTGGTGCTGAAGGGTTTTTGAAGTTTGCTTGCTGGGGACGCATAAATTTTTGTACCTTTCCAGGGTTCCTTCCCGCCTGCCAGGATGAAGATGGGGGTCTACTTTTCTTTTCAATGGGTTGAACGGGACTTGCTTTGGTTGATGTATTCTCCACTCTAGTAGCTCTTTCCACTGCATCAGTATAAAATTCAATGTGATGTGATGACAAAGCCTCCTGAATTTCTTGTCGTAGACCTCTAATGAATTTTCGAGTACGCCTTTGTTCATCAATGAGCAAATGGGGAGCATACTTGATTAAACGGCTGAAACGAGCTTCATAAACAACCACTGAGGATGTGCCTTGGCGAAGTGCATTGAATTCTTCCTCTCTTTGTTCGCGTACCACAGTAGGTACA
Organism: Penstemon eatonii; assembly: GCA_038501285.1. NCBI lineage: Eukaryota > Viridiplantae > Streptophyta > Magnoliopsida > Lamiales > Plantaginaceae > Penstemon > Penstemon eatonii. The sequence continues at coordinate 30,957,640 of CM076710.1, read as the reverse complement.
TATTTATCACTGAATTCCTGTAAAAAGTTTACCCATGTTCTTGGTACATGGTTTTGCTCCCAACTGCGTTCTCTCGATTTCCACCATGCTCCTGCATCACTTTGAAACAGAAATGTAGCAAGCATTATTTTCATATCATCCGAGCATCCGAGAACTTTAAATATTTTCTCTATTGTCTCCATCCAATCCTCTGCCTTCTGATCATCCGGTTCACCATGAAATGTAGGAGGCTTGAATCGTAAAAATCTGTCTAGAGTCTGATCAAATACTGGTGAAGTCGGTGATGGAGGTACCGGAGGAGTCGGAGGAACTGGAGGTGGAACAGATTGACTCAAATTCTGAAAATTTCTATTAAATAGCTCTAATGCTCTGATGAGTTGGTCGGTTCTATCCAACACAGGAATTGATTCAGTAGAACGATTCATGGCCGAGTCCAAAGGCTCTTGACTATTCATGTTATTTTCTTCATTTGAATTTGGTATCCCTGCCATCTTTATCACACATACAAGAAGCAAGTAAAGATTTACTTCAACATAAATACACAAACCATTTTAAGAACACAATAAAGTATTAATGACATCTTATTAGTTCTTCACAAACCTTACAAAATATGTATAATACAGGTACTCTATCGAGTAATCTATGATAAACTACCAAGGATCCTATCCTGGCCTATGAGCAGATGCTCTGATACCATATGTAACAACCCAACTTCGTGTTAATCTAACCCTCACAATTTTGTAAACACTAAACTTAATATCTATAATCAAACTCAAAAAGTGATTAAGGCCTAACAACTAAAAATTTCATAAAATCGAGCCCAAAACATTTTCAATACTAATAATTTAACTTTAATTGACCCAAAACAATACATAACTACCAAATAGGCATATAGATAATTACATATACATACTTTCATGTCCACATATAAACCCGAAGTGTGCCATCTAGTCATCATGTCAACATCAAAATTAGATAGGTAGACGTATACATACACAACCAAATATAACATTACTTTGGCAAAAAGTCACTACTACACATTCATATAAACTTATTTACACAAAAGCACATCAAAGCAATTCACTAGGAAATCTTCACTTGAGTTCGGTGCCTGAATCGCTGAAAAATGATAACAAAAGAAATATGTAAGTTGAAATATTCAACTTAGTGAGGCTGGTATATGTGTGTGCATAAACCCTGTTTCAATGTTAGGATATTTACTATATTACAACCTGCATAACCAATTCTTATTGAAATTTAAAACCACTCAATTTCACATTCGATCAATCAAATAAGAAATAAACTATCAAGACATAAAATAATTATTTTAAATAGGAGATTAGACTATAGGTAAATAAACACGCATTCAAGAAACAAGAAAACATTCAAATTATTCACTATAAGGGTATTTAATCCCATTTTATCACTAAGGGTAAGTGGCCAATCTTACCATCCCTCACGAAAATGCATTTCTGCCAATTTAGGTCACATAAACCAAAATATATGAGACCAAGGTAATGATCGATTCGGAATCAACCTGACAAGTCCCCACTTCTCCCAGATTTATCCGAACCTACCATTACCACTCACTATGAACAGGTACATATCCTGTCCCTACAATAAGCATTTAACAAGCAATACGATCCTTACATATTTCACATTACTATACTGTTGCCAACAGCAGAGATAGTTATTCTAGCAATTTTTGAAATATCACAGACACTCAATAAATATTAACTGCGAGCATCGCAGGCTTACTACTTCAACAATTCCATGCTATTATAATCAAAACACATAACAAATATTATCTACTCAATCATTAACCTGCATTTAAATAAATTGTAACATTCACATAACATAGATATGGTACAACTCTCACCTTTGATATTACCCAAACCTTACTATTAATTAGACGTTGGTTCCCGGCTCGCTCCTGTACACCGAAAGCAACAAAATAGTAAGACATACACTTTGAAAAGTAAATAAAACCATTCTAAACCCATATAGAAAACTACCATAATTTTCCGTAATAATCATGATCTAATTTGAAAGACATATCACATTCTAATTCGATTCACTTGAGTTAATTTCAATTCCCTTGTCACTTCTATATGACTTTCAAGACCCATATTATAAATCTCTTCAACTTGGCAATTGTATATAAGAAACCTTGATTAGTTACAATTCAAACACTAATATCACTTAATTTTTATAAACTCTAAACTTCTACTAAAACATCTAAACCCAAGTCAAAGTTAAATTTAGCTAATTAGGGCTTCATATTCTACTTGATAGTAATATCTATCAATGACCAAATAGTCTTCAAGATGAAAAGAAAACAAAACCTATAAATCCTAAAATTGAAACCCAAATACTTGAATTGAAAGCCCTAGGTTCAAATTCATCAAATAATCAAAGAAATCTACATAACTATTCAAGAATCAAAATGAATAAAGTAATCGATTAAGGAAAACAAGTGTATTAACCTTAATCTTAAAATTACCCCACAAATTTTTCTTCTTTCTTTCCCCCTCTTGACCGTGCTCTCTCTTTTTCTCGTCCCTCTCTCCCTTTCTCTCTTTCCTTCTCTAGTTTTTTTTTTTTGATAAATTGAGAATAGGAAAAAAAATAAAGAACTAGGGAGGTCAATTCCCCAATTCACGAACAGGTGGAGAGTAATAAACTCTCCATCTGTTTTATTCACATTATTTTATATTATTTGGGTAAGAATTGCAAACTTGACCCCTATATTATTCAAAAGATATCAATTTGACATCAAACTTTAAAAATAAAAAATGAAGGTGCCCTTTATTCTCTTTTACTTCAATAATAGATATAATAAACCCCAATCAAGCAATTTTGAAATTAGCGACTCCAAGTAGTGTTATTACGAACTTCTGAATTTAAAATTTTCCGAGACCTTACACCTACTCTATAACAAGTTCTATGAATATTTCCATTTTTGCTCCAAGCTCGGTCTTCCTCCTATAAGGTCGCCCCAGATACAGAACTCAGCAGTGATTCTTCTTGGTAATCACTCGCCACGTGCCGTACATCCGTCTTCGTGCTAAGTGAAAGCCGGATCGGAGTTTCTCTTCGGGACTTCAAACCGACCTTAGGTCTTCGTCGGTAAACAATGATTCTCGAAATCAATCATTATCTACCGACCGATCCAAACCGGCGCAGCAGAGGTTTATCCCAGCAGAGGCACCCCAAGCAAGCTCGAAGGAACTATACTTCAAGAAAGCCCTCGAGGAAGCTGATGCCTCAGACTTAAAGAACTCCTCTCAGATAAGCCAGCTGCCCGATCGAGCACTGCGTCAGAAAACCGGAAGGTTAACCTACCAAAGACATGGTATATCTAGGAAGGTAGGTTGCCTGCCGGTATCCTAAGCGCAATTCCTTTTGCCTGACGATATCCTAAGCGAGGATTACATCAGAGGGACTGAGGTCGAAAAATATGGTTCGGGTTCTTATCTCGAATTCCATTATTTCGGATGCTAAAAAAGTCGAAGATGGAGTTCGACCCATATTGATCGGACAAAACATAATGATAGAAATGAAGAATATTAGATGACCAAAGGGGAACTATTTATAACAGCCTAAGTTGAGAACCGACGGTTCAGATTATGGTGCGCGGACGGTTGGGATATAGGCAATAAATGGACTGACGGTTGCATTTCCCGAGGAATAGGGCCTTGTTTGGTGACAAGGACACATGATTCGACAGGGCGTATAGGAGAATTATGATATTCTAAATACCAGACCGATATAGCATTATTGTTGAAAATTGATATTCTTAATTCAAGTTCAGTTTATTCAGATATTTTTTACAGTCAGATAACGCTGTTCGACCCGGAGGAATCATAATCGGACTGGTCAAACAGAATTATCGACCTGCAAAGTTATGCGACCATGCAACACTACAAAAATTCAACTGCAAGATTTTCCTTATTGATTTTAGGGCCACTAAAATATTTATTCAAGCAAATGGTGTCCGATTATTTCTTTATTGATATTAGAAGATCGAAATGGAGATATTGAAGATGAGAATTTATATCTATCAGCGAAACAGAAAAGAAGTCTATTCATGTTATCTCGGAAAATACAAAAGCTGGGAAATACATATCGAGCATAGCTCAAACGTTCATATTACATCAAAAACACTATTACTTTCTACAATCCTATGAAATTTTCGGTCTCTTCTCCTATCGTTTATTAGGGGTAACTTAGCTCCGACCATGGAATCTCCTTCGGACCCGCAGGCTCTTAACTTTATTTACGATTCTCCATAGATGAAGACTCGAGGGTGCGATTCATCGAGTAAATGAATTCTGCAGAACTCCCACCCCTGTACGTCTTCCTAAATGCATTGTGGCAATAGGTCCCTAATCGAAAACCTATGCCATAACCTACAAGCTCCATAGGTCTGGCTTATTGGCCTTCAAGATGGAGATTATATTTGCCTGCCGATACCCTAAGCGAAGGTTGAAATAGTATTCTCTCTGCTCGAATATTCCTCCACTTAAAAATCGTTCGAAATCTGACCTCGAATAAGCGAATTATTGAAATAATAATCTTAGTCGCCATGAGGGGACGGATGAGATGCCAACACAATGAATGAAATGGCTTCTAAGGAGTGACAACCTTTTATAGAAAAAAGTAAAAGGAATCTAACGGCAGAAATTTCGCGTAACGAAGGGACAAGATCTAAGAACTGTTGCGTTTCCCGATAAAAGAGGGACCGTTTGGAAAAGATCAATGCTTATTAAAGAATTGGAAACATTCGAAACAGCAAAGGGTATTAGTTCGAACGAGTTCGCGAGGAACATTTTCTATTAAGACGGAAGGATTATTCATTAAGTCTTGGACCTATTCGTTGTCTATCGTTCATCTACTTGTTTTCCATCTATTATCTCAACCGCGGGAGACTATCTTTTCCTTAGGAGTATTTCGATCGAAATCATGTTTAATGGAAATTCATTTCCTAAGTATGCCCACCTGCTCGTCGGGTGCTAGTAAGGTCAATTTCTACTTAGCTGTTATTCTGGTATTCGGGATCTGCATTCATCCAGTATCGGTTTCTATTACTTACATTCATTATAAAGGGTGAAAGCCTCTGCTAAGACCCTCGAGCTAAAAATGCTCTAAAAACGACTAAGGGTGAAAGCCTCTGCTATGCCCCTTAGATCGAAATTATCAAACGGGTGAAAGCCTCTGCTAAGACCCTCGAGCTAAAAATGCTCTGAAAACGACTAAGGGTGAAAGCCTCTGCTATGCCCCTTAGATCGAAATTATCAAAAGGGTGAAAGCCTCTGCTATGACCCAAGCGCTAAAAATGCTCTGAAAACGACTAAGGGTGAAAGCCTCTGCTATGCCCCTTAGATCGAAAAGGGAATGCTCTGAAAACGACTAAGGGTGAAAGCCTCTGCTATGCCCCTTAGATCGAAATTATCAAAAGGGTGAAAGCCTCTGCTATGACCCAAGGGCTAAAAATGCTCTGAAAATGACTAAGGGTGAAAGCCTCTGCTATGCCCCTTAGATCGAAATTATCAAAAGGGTGAAAGCCTCTGCTATGACCCAAGGGCTAAAAATGCTCTGAAAACGACTAAGGGTGAAAGCCTCTGCGATGCCCCTTAGATCGAAATTGTAAAAGGGTGAAAGCCTCTGCTATGACCCAAGGGCTAAAAATGCTCTGAAAACGACTAAGGGTGAAAGCCTCTGCTATGCCCCTTAGATCGAAATTGTTAAAGGGTGAAAGCCTCTGCTATGACCCAAGGGCAAAAATGCTCTGATACGACTAAGGGTGAAAGCCATTGTTACGCCCCTTAGATCGAAATTATTATCCTCGATCAACCTAAATCAACCAGCATTCTATTCTATCATCTCTCCGTAAATTATTCATTCGTCTAAGGCTAATAGCCATCATCTTGACGCTTAAATCAAAATTATTATTTAAGATCGATCAAGACCCTATTTCGATTATTACTTCACGAATATTTGTCCGGCTGGGGAATTTGGCCCCTCAGATTAAGACAGTTACTCAAAGGTCACTTTGGACTCTTATATTCGATCTCTTAATTATTATGTATTTGGCGGGGAAATAAAAACCCCATACAGGTTATACTCAAAATCGAGGAATGTCGGATGTCATCTATCATCTAAATATTTATCAAATATGGTAAAGAATAGCGCTTGATCATATTTTTAAGACAGAAGAATCAATGCTCGACGACGGTATACGAAAGCAATTCTACAGGACAATAAGGAGGGATGATAAAAGAAATAAATATCTTATTCATGACATTCCAAACAGTTACAAAAGAGTTCGAAATTACGATGATAAGTCAAGCAAAGACTTTACATTTAATGTAACCCTATTACAAATTAATCCTACACTAGATTCTCTCCGTGATCGAAAGAGTAAGACGGGGCTAGAACAACACTTCTACCCTTCATCCACCACTTCCTCAGTACTTGCTCCACACCGGTCCAGATCGAGAAATAGCGAAGCAACGCCTAGAAGAATTATTCCACGCAATCTCGAAAGCAACATTCTTCAAGGAATATCTTGAAGAAGTAGAGATCGAGTGCAGGAAAACTCCTCCAGCAGTCGACCCACTATCCGACTAGGTGGATTGACAGGATACAGAAGATCGAACATGCCTCAAAGACTCGGAGTCAAAGAAAGCTGGTCGCCTGCCGGTACCCCAGTCGCAATTACTTTCGCCTGCCGATACCCTAATCGAAATAGGTCGCCATCAAGAGATAGCAAAATTTATGAAGGAAGATAGTTCGAAGGAGAACCTCGAACAGTTCAGTAGGAGATAATAAACGAAACATTATGGCCAGAGAGAGTAAAATCTCAATCATAGAGCCGATCAGAAGTCTCGCTGAAACATTAAATTTAAAGGTAACAACGGAACTATATATAGTGGAAGAAAAAAGCAATCGACGACTCAGATTTGATGATACAAACGGCTGAGATATAAGCAATAAATGCGCCGACCGTTACGATTCCCGAAAATACAGAAACTATTTCGGGAAAAAAAAGTGAAGAAAATGTCAAAATTGTTCCACTCGAGTTCATTCCTATCCGAGTTCATCGTAGATTCAGCTCCAATCATCGGAGAAAAATAATAAAGAAATCTAAATACTTAATGTAGAGAAAGCTTTGTCAGTAATCGGCCTAAGGGTAAATAAAGCCGTCGTAAAGGTCGATAAAAAGTATTTTCCGAGCTTAATATATGAAGCAATTGCAAAATACAAAGACATCAACTCCTATTACATCTTCATAACTGGCCGATCCTATGAAATTTTCGGCGGACGATAATGTCCTTACTCGACCAGGAAACGCCTATCGAGCCAACGAATCTTCGACTACGGCCGTACTTCTTCAAAAAGGAGAAGGGCAATACATCTCTTTCCCGGGAGAAACATGAACATTTAATGAAGGACGTCAATCTCCGAGTCACTACCCGAAACATTTTCAAAAGAAAACCTAGCAAGTTACATCATACCCTCGAAAAACTTGACGCCAGAGCCTCCCCAAACCACAAAAAGGCCATGGGCCATTGGGGTCGTGGATGGTCAGCAATAACGCTGCTCGATCTTCAAGGACGAAATACTGAACGCCTGCAGATACCCTGGTCGGGTTCAAAACATAGTTTTACTTTAGAAATCCAATGGCTACCAAACAAAGCAAAACGAACGATCAAGATTGAAAGACTACTGCGTTTCCCGAGAATTCCAGCGGGAAGAAAGAATGATATTCCTTGAAAATTAAGCGAAATTAATATACCAAGATTACAGATCGAGAATCACGAGCTCAAGGCCAAGTGAAGAAGGCAAACAAAGCATAGATAGGAAAGAACTCATCAAGTTACAGAAGAACAAGCAATACAAGAAGCAAATAAATTATTACAAACCAGAGGGGATAAAATTGTTCACGATTACACGAAAGAGAATAAATATATAGTCATACAGCAGATCCGAATAAATAAAACATTTAGAGGAGCTTATTATCGGATAAAATTTTCCGAAGCTCAGCAGTACGAGCCTCGCGTCCAGCTTCATATCCACGGTCAAAAGCCTCCTTTTCTCGACGTGCGAATTCTTGCTTCTCCTGTTCGTACTCCTTTTCTCGACGCGTGAATTCCTGTCTCTCCTGCTCATGAAGACCCTTCAGTTTTTCGAGCTCCTCATTCAGCTGCTTGTGGATCTCCTCTCCACTCTCTTTTACAGATTTCTCCCTCTCTAGAGCAAGCTTCTCCGCGGAGACACGGTCGAATTCAGCTTTCTTCTTTTCCAGCTCGAGGGAAATAGCAGCACGATGATTGGTCTCCCGCTCAGCAAAAGTTTTGAGCTCAATAAAATCTTGCCCAGCCTGCCAGAAGTACACTCTGTTCATATAAAAAAAAAAAAAAAAAAAAAAAAAAAAAAAAAAAGGGGGGGGGGGGATAGTTATTATACTTGTACCTGAAACAGGAAATGCTGTCCAGACTCGAACAATTCCTCTATATTCCTCTCCTTAGACACATTTCTCCCTTTGGGCATGTTAGTCTCCGAAGAGGTAAAGTTAACCTGCAACAGACTATCCAAAGGATCGGACACATCTTTCGACTCTTCAGGCGCGGAAGAAGTAACTTTTGGATGATTGGGATCAACCCGGGATTCGGGAGGATTATCAGTTTTCAAAGCTTCAGCAGAAGCCCCCTCACCGATTCCTAATTTGAATTTTTTACTGAGACCTCCTTCGGGAGGAACGGTTGGAGCATCGGAGGATGATTTGCTACCGATAACAAGATTTTGTAAAGCCTCAATAGGAGTAATACCGTCGGAATAAGGCCTTTTGTTTGAAGAAGGAACAGAAGGATTTTCTCCCGCGGGATTTTTGTTCGAAGAGTCGACAACTTTCGGGGAAGAGCCTCCGAGCGCAGTCTCCAGCTCCTCGTCCAAAATGGCCTTGCTGGAACTACCCTTGTTTTGTTTCGTAGAAGTACTTTTCTCTTTCTTGTTATCTTCTCCCTTAGCAACTTTCGGGGAAGACACAGAGGCCTTAGAAGAAGACTTGGACGTTTTGGCTTCCTTGGCAATTTTCTGCTCTTTGCTTGGATTCTTAGTCTTCGAGCCTCCGAATAGCAATTTGGGGTTGATAGGTTTCCCTAGTACATTTTCCATGATAAGCGGACTTGAGGTCGATAATTCGGAACTTACTCTTGAAACGATTCAAAGAAGACAGGAAATTTGGCGAGAGCTCCGATCTCTATAAGTAAGACGTCGTGTGAATAATGAAAAGAAACCCTAATATTTATAGGCACTACACCCTATGATTACGATAAGGAATCGATGCAACCTTTGAAGAGAAATCCCGTATCGAAAGGATAGTATCCGAGCATAAAATTATCAAACCTGGAGTATTATAACGGTATCTGGATATTAGCGAGCTTGGAATTTACAAGTTACAGCAGTCGAATCAAAAGAGAAACAAATCCGTTTACAAAAATGGGTTACAAGGGTATATATGATTAGTTCCTAACTACAAAACTATCGCCCCTTCCAGCACATTTGCTTCCGATGATTGGCTAGATAGAAAGTTAGGCGACACATATTAGACATGGCGCGATTACTCATTCGGATCAAAAGTTCGATCATCTTCTTTATCCGATACATCGCCTATGTTGACATCTTCGCCTTTTTCCTCCGACACAGGAAGATCATCGGTTAAATGCTCGAGCACATCAGGGTTAGGCATCGGAATGCCATACTCCTCGACTAAGGGGGCAAAGCGGTGATCTTGCCAATTGGTATCTATCTTGGGTAGAGAGGAAGCTTTGTAATCCTTCCCTTCAGCGTTCTTGAAAGGGTTCATGTGCTTAAAGTACTCGTCCATATCATCCGGAATCTTCTTGGCCGCGATTAATTGTTGAACCCCTTTATAAAAGATCGTCTGGAGAATTTCTCCCATTTTCCTTTGAACTAAATGATCCAAGACAGGGGATTCCAAGAATTCTCGTATGGCAGGAATCTCGGCTTCTTCCCGACCTTGGGCATACGCACGCTCGGAATCTTGCTTCGCTAACTCGAGTTCAACCTTTATTTTCTTTAGCTCTTCCTCGAGGGCACTTCTCTCCTTAACGGATGCTAGAAAATCTTCTTCTACGGAGGAGGAGCTTTTTGTAGTCACTTCCTTAAGCTCCTTCTTTACTTGGGATAATTCTCGCTGAGTTTTGGCCAGTTGAGATCGAAGAACTTGGTTGTCAGAAAAAATCTGCGCATATGCATCATGAGCGTCCTGCGACTCCTGCTCCAACAGCGCCAAACGATAGGATTGGAGGGCGAACAAATCTCCGATCTACGAGACATTTCTCAGATAATCAGCAAAGTTTAGGGGCATAGAAGGAGACAAATTAAGAGAGATTTTCACCTCATGATACGTTCGCGAGAAATCGCTCAAAACCTCGAAATCTCCTTTGACAGAATGGAGTAGTATATCCCTCTTAAATCGACCAGCCATGAAGACTCTAGCAGCTTTGTCGAATTCGTTCTCCCCGTTCGCGTCCAAGTCGGTCATAATGGTGCCATCCTCGGGGTATCCTGCAGCTCGGCTACTTCGAAAATGCTCGTCCATAAAATCCGCCACATCTGGCTCCGATCTACCTTCTCGACAAGGGACTGAGTCAGATTTCACGCCAAAAGGTTTTACCCTCCTCGAGGGCCCTGGGTGTTCGGCATTCCTTTTCTGACCCAGAAACTTCTCGTACTCCTGAATACCCTGAATCCGGTTCCAGGAATGTCGACTGTATCCGACAGAAGAAAGAGCGGAAGTATCAGGGGAGAACAAGGTTCGAAGAGGTCCGGCCGAAGCAGAATTCAGTGAACTCATAGTACCAACCCCTCTCAATTCGGGAATCATGGACGGTATGACAATTGAACTTTCGCCTAAATTGTTCGTATCCGCTTTTCTTTCGGAGGCATAAGGCAACGGATCGAAATAAAATTGCTTATCTTCAACCGGGCCGGCAGCGAACATTCGAAATCTCTCAACAACTCGACCTGCACAGATGATACGGATTGGGCACGAGTCTAAACAAGAAGAATTGATCAATAAAACCTAGAAGCAAGCAGGAGATGAGAGGCATACCCAAAGAAAGAGGAACAGTGTTCGAAGCACTGGAAGTTGGCAGGACATCGGCTCGCATGAGGGGCCCTTCGGAGGACTGGCTAGGGTATATAATCGCCGGAGCTAGGTAATTACAGTGGCTCAACCCAGCCAATCGCAAAACGCCTTCTTGAATCAAGTATCTAGTTTGGTAAGGGTTAGACTGCAATCGCCCCAGGAGTTCATCAGAAAGAGGATGGCTAAGATTTTCTTTAATTCTGCGAGAACCGTATGTCCAAGTATTTGCGCCATCCCATCGATAAGGTCTTGTTTTCGAACTACCCTCTGAGATAGGAACGTCAGGGCCCTTCACGAAAAAGAATCTCCTCTTCCAACCTAAAGTCTTCTCTGTTGTTATTTTTGTAAGAAAAGGCCGTTTAGACCGCGGACGGACGGACACAAAGCCCATGTTCGAACCCTTGCAGGGATCCATTCGGAATATCTGCCAAAAGTTGCTAAAGGAAGCTTCTTCTCCTTTTGCCTCCATAAGAGTGCAAAACGCTAGTATATATGCAACGGAGTGCGGGAGAAGCTGAGCCGGGGAAAGTGAAAAGAAATTCAGGACATTTCTGATAAGAGGAACGAACGGGATACGCAAGCCACAGAAAAATTGTCCCTCGTAAAAGGCTTGACATCCAGCGGGGGGCTCAGTAGCACGTTCGGTGTAAGAAGGAACGACAATCGAAAAACCTTTGGGAAGAAATTTCCCAAAATCCGCCTCGAGGTGAGCGCGATCCTTTTTCGAAAAACAACAGGAAGTTTCACTAGCGGGAATCTCTGACTTACCCGAGATTACGGCTTTTGGGGCTTGCGTATGTTTAAAGATCCTGACAAAAGCACCTTCGCCGATACTACGTTTGTCGACCTCATTCTCTTCAAGATCCTCGCTCGGATCGTCGTCTTCGCCGTCTTGATGAAATTCCCCATCTTCGAAGTCATCTACAAGCTTAAACAAGGGATCGGACTCTTGATTATCTTCAACCCTATTTTTGCCTTTAACGCTTCTAGAGCTCGACATAATGGATTGAGAGACAGATATATAAGCAGATATTATTTCGAACTAAAACACTTCGAGCTAAAGAGAGAATATAGTATGTAAATAAATTTTCAACGAGTCAACATATATATATGAGGATAAAAAGGTAAATTGCAAACAAGTCCCCGAGTAACCGCGACGGTTGAACTTACCATGGGTAAAAACTCAAAGCCATTTCCATGAAAATTGCACTTCCAGTCCTTCGTTTTCCCAAGGCTGTGGAGTATATACCATAAAGGTCGCCCCCGGGAAATATTATTGGCCCTCTATACTTATGCTCGGAAATGAAGGAAACATCCGAAGAAAATCTCATGACAATTCACAACAAAGGCTATCCCAATTGGAGAGTTTCTACCAAAACGACGGACGTCAAAGTATTCTCTCCACACACGTAAACGATGTTTTTTATATGCACTCTTTTTCCCTAGCTCGATTTTTGTCCCAATGGGTTTTTCCGAGTTAGGTTTTTAACGAGGCATATCCGAAACATGTCTCGAACGGCATGATCCGCATCAACGGGCAACGCAACTCATACTTCTTCGAGCGCAAGCTCCTCTCTACGCTCGAGAAGTGGGGGAGTATTGATGAGGGGTAATTTAGATTCCGTAATCCTCTCGAACTCAATACGGAACGGACGACACCAGTTCCCCAGCCCTGGGGCAATATGCCAAGCTTGAGTTCATAATTAACTATCCATAGCTCGGGCGAGAGCCGAGATCGGGGAGTACTGTTGGGCCGAACGCAGGCCCAAGCCCATCTGTTCGGCTATAAATACCCCATGCATTTATGACACCAGACAGGATTTTCCAGGTGCTCCCTCCTCGAAGCTACTGCTCGGAACCACTTGGAAGTATAGGCTTAAGATCTACTGCATTTCACCCTCTAGCTTGTACGGCATCCAATAATGCTCGAGTAGGACCCCAAATATTTGTACTTGTACTCAATTTACTCGAATACAATTACATTTGGTCTTTATTTTCCTTTTAACATTATTGTCATCGTGTTATATCCCACCCTTGATAGAACTAACGAAACCACGTAAGATCACTAAGGATGCTATTAACTTTGAAAAATTGGAGATCAAAGCCACTGTCGGAGGACAAGAAGTAGTCATCACTCATGATCTGTTGCACGAGAAGTTTGGGCTTTCTAATCAAGGAAGGTCTTACGTTACTTCAATTGCTGAAGACAAGATTCAGGAGTTCTGGGCAATATGTGCCAAGGAAGAGGAGATTATGTCTGTTAATCTGAAGAAGAGACAACTGAAGGATGAATATCAGCGGATGGATGATATGGTGTCCAAATTGATAGAGAACTGCACTTTCTCTTTGGACAGTGTCACTATGAAGAGATACTGTATAATGATGGTTGTTCACTATGGCTATGAAGTGAACTGGTCAGTTGTGATTTGGTACATTCTGGCTAACTTCCACCAGAAGAAGCAAACCAATCATAGGATAACTTTAAGTTACATGTTCTACAATATGGGTTGTGGAATGACTGGAGGGAAAGAAATCCACAACGCCAAGGCCATGGCTACCTATCAGACTGTCAAGGCCGTAACCAAGAAGAGAAAGAATGAGGATGAACAAGAAGAGGCTGAGGAATCTAAGGAAAAAGTTCCTGCCAAGAAACAGAAGAAGTCTGCTCGAACTGAGAAGCCTGTTGTTCAAGCAAAGACTGAAAATAAAAAGCAAGCTGATGAGCCAAAGGAGTTGGCTCCCAGTAAAAAGAAGAAGGCATCTTCAAACAGCCGAGCCAGATGTTGAAGTCGGAGCAAATGAGCCTACTGAAAAGAGTGTTGCTGAGATCATAAATCAGACAACCCATGAGATAGAAAATATGTCTCCTGCCTCACCTTCCAGAACAATATCTGCTGAACGTCCTGGTGAAAATGTTGCTCACATGACAAGAAGTCAATTAAGGGACACAGGAGCTTCTCAACCTGTTCCAGAAGGAATGATAAGGAGAACAATTAGGAAAATGATGACCTTTATTGAATCTCCTACTGAACTGTCTGACTTAGTCAGAGGAAGTCCTCCATCAGCAGAGAGGCCTGCTGGAGCTAAAGAAGAGTCTGCTGCCAAGGAGCCAATTACTGATCAAGCTGCTCAATGGACTACTTCTCTTGCGCCAACAGCTGAGGTAGCTCAACCTCAAGATGATCCTGAAGTGCAGATCATCGAACATGTTGTAGTTGTACCACTTGCATCTGCTGCTCATGAACCTGCTACTACTAAGGAAGCACAGACAACTGACAAGAAGAAAGGAAAAAGAAAGATTGTTATTAGAATAAAGAAAGTGTCTGCTGCTGATAAGAAAAAGAGAGGAGAAGCAGAGAAAAGGAAAAGAGACGATCAGGAAGAGCAAAGAGTCATTGAACTTAGCAAAATCGAGGCTGAAATGACAGAGCAAAGAAGAAAAATATATGAGGTTGAATGCAAAGCTGCTGAAGATGCAGAAGTAGCACTTCTGCTTGAGCTCAGCAAGAAAGACGCACATGGCCGAAACATAGCTGGTGGCATTAGGATTGGAGAATCAATGAATGCCAAGAAGAAAATGCCTGCTAGCGAGATACCTGAGAAGAAAAGGTTTGAAGTTAGAAAAGCTTTTAAGATTGTTAATACTGACCCTGCTGTTTTCAACAGATTTGAAGCTGCCCTGGCTTATATTGATAAAAAGCTGCAGCGTAAAACATTGTTCACCCAAGAAATGGAAAGATACATCAGATGGAGAGACTTTAGGATGAACAAGTCTGTTGAAGAAGTCCAGAGCTGGAAAGAGTTTGCTGATGAGGAGAAGTGGGTCCTCAGCTGGTTGCAATCTACTTCAATAACCAGAGCACTGGATGCTGATTATGTCAGAGATGTGATGCACAAATATGCACAAGAATATGCTATTGCAGAGGTCAAGACCATCTCTGATGCATTGCCAGCCAAGAGAAGAAAGCAAGATGATCCCATCATACGGGCTGTGCAAATAGCTGTTCATACTGCCTTGGAGAAATGGGATGAAAGATCAAGATATGAACAAGGATCTCCAAGTGATCTGCCAAGTCTACCAAGTGTACAGCAGATCACATTTGGCAAAGAAATGAAAAATTATCAAAAGTTTCATAAAGTGAAGACAACTGCTGCAAATCGTCTGCCTGTTATAAGGAAAATCCGCCAGACTACTGTTTTCACTGATGATGGCACAATTGTTAACAAGATCTTTGAAGATGTCACAGAACAGACTGCTGCTGCAAAAGAGCCCTTAGCCATTGAGTGGAATGCTAAGGAAAAGATTGAAGAACAAGCTGTTCTGAAAGATACTCTTGTCCAACAAGAAAAAGATCAAACTGCGTCAACCTCTGTTCCAACAGCTGATATGCACTCATCACTGATGGAATCCTTCCAGCTAATGCTTGAAAATTCACTAAAGGAAATGGAAGAGAGGAACATGATGCTGATGAAGCAAATGCATGAAGAAAATGCAAGAATGGTTAAGGATGTCATTGACAACTTCCCATTGCCTCAAGACAATTCACTTATGCTGACCAACATCATTCTGGACATGAACATAAGTATTGAAGATGTCAAAGCTGATGTTGGTCATCTTCATGTTGTTTTCAAGAGAAGTGAAGATACGATTGCTCATCTGACTAACACATTCATCCAAGTTAGTAATGAAGAGACCGCAAAGAATCTGTTGCTTATTGCAGAAGTTCAAACTGCTGCAAACAAAGTCCATGAAGAAATCTCTACTTTATAACTTAATGTTGATTGCGTTAATGATCAGTCTGGAACTATCACATCTACTCTGAATCATCTCAACACAAGACAAGAAGTAATGGATCAGAACATCAGGAACTTATGTGCTGCTGTCCAAATCCAAGCTGTTGAACTCAACCCTGCTGATGATGACAAAAAGGGGGAAGAGAAAAGGGAAGAGCCAACTGCTCCAAGCACTCAAGAAGACTCTGTTGCTGCTCAAGATAAACCAAAAGAGCCAGAGGAACAAGTACTTGAAGAAAAAACTGAAGGAGATGGAGAAGCTGATAACAAGGAAACTGATGAACAAGCTGCTGAAGAAGAACCTGAAGGACCAGTCAAGTCTGATAAAGAATTAGCTGCAGAAAAGGACACTCCTGAAGAGCAACTGGATCCATTCACCAAGAACGTCTGAAGAGAAGAATTGATGAAGTAGAAAAGAAACTAGAACGTGAAGAAGAAATAAAGGAAAACATGGAAGCTGCTCAGCAAAATCTTCTAACTGATGACGTAAATGATGAAGATGAAGATGATGATGAATCAGAATATGAGTATGAGGAAGTTGAAGAAGAAGAAAGTGAAGAAGCTGATGATTAGTATAGACTATCTTATCATTGTATCAGTTTACTTTATTTTCATCAGTTATCTCATCAGATGAAAAACTTGTAACTTGTAATTTTTTCAAATCATATATAAAAGTTCAAGTTTTTACTCCAACATACATTTCTATCTCAGAAATTTTGAGGACTAAAACTTTAGTATAGGTAACAGGTACTTAGCTGAAGTTTTGTCATCATCAAAAAGGGGGAAATTGTTGGATGAAGATGAAGATAGAGTGCATGAGAAATAAAGAAGTTAAGGGAGGTTTTGATGATTTTCAAAACTCATCAAGATCAGCTAAGTACGAAAAACTTAGTTAAAACCCTTAGAAGAATTTTGACCAAGTGAGAAGACAAATCACAAGGGTCAAATATTCAAGGTCCAGAAGACTACTGATCTGCTGAAGAAAATAAATCAGACTGGTGAAGATCAGCCGACTCAAATGATATTTGTTAAAGTTTGGGATCAGATCTGCTCATCATCAGACTTGTGTTCTCATCAGCCAAGTGAAAGGATCAGAAAGTCTGCCCAACGGTAATAAATGCACTTGGGGTAATAAATGCTGAAGACTGAGGGTATTAATGGCAAAAAATTGATGAAATACCTCGTATCAGCTTGGTGCATTAAATGCTGCCTGACAGAAAGTACAGTCTGCAGTACTGTCACTGTGTAGAGAACCGTTCGCGGAAATTAAGGACCAGAAACCATGAAATTTGAATTGTGTCTCTCTTCAACAGACACTTTTTAATCTGTGAGTATAAATAGCTGAAGAGACGAAGAGAAAAGTGAGAACACAACAACTGAGAGATTATCCGAAGCATAATATTTTCTAAGTCTCAAGAAGCTCAAGAACAGCTCACTCGCCTGCTGAAGTTATTTGTTGACAGAAGCTTGTTGAAGCAAAAACGAATACATTTTCTGTGTGAATCTGTGAAAAGAGAGTGTTGTGAGGAGTTCTTATCCGTCATTGTGAGTGATAAGTCTCTGTAGAATAGGTCTTCTTTGTGATTTCCTATTGCGCACTTGTGGCCTTTTTCATTTGTTGATTGGCGCAAGCAGAGTATACTGTAAACTTAGTGATTATAGTATAACCCAAGATCTGTGTGACTTGGAAGAGTGGACTAAAGGATTTACATCCATATAACCACTATAAAAATCCCTGTGTTTTTACTTTCCATTTTTACTTGCATATATTCAGATTGCATAAAAACACTTCGATGAAACTGTTTGAAAATATTTTTAATGAGTTTGATAAAAATTGGGGATAAAATCTTTCAATCTACCAAGCTTACTTGTGAAAAACACTTAAAAAATCCGTTGCAAGTATTCTGGTATTAAAACTTGTTGGTCCCAAGTGGTCAGATGAAGTCTAGAGGGGGGGGGGGTGTGAATAGACCTCTGAAAATTTTTAGACTTAAAAACTTTTCAATCGTCTGTCAGCAGACTAAGCTTACGAAGAACAGTAAGCTGACTATGCTGATCGTGAACAAATCTTGAACAGCAGAGTGACCACTCTTCTTATAGTAACTTAGCTGATTTCAGCAAAATCAGTTTTATCAAGAGTATACTTGCAGCGGATGTTTGAAAGTGTTTTTCACAAGTAGACTAAGTCTTCAAAACATTTTATTCCCAGTTTTAAACTCCTTTAAAATCTTTAATCAAAACTTTCAAAGTGTTAAGTTATGCAACTTTAAAATATGCAAGAAAACTTAAATGCAAAGATAACACAAAGAATTTTTATAGTGGTTATATGGATAAAAATCCTTTAGTCCACTCTTCCAGATCACTTAGATTCTGAGTTATACTATAAACACTAAGTTTACAATATTTCTCCACTTACACCTAAACAACAAATGAAAAGGCTGTAAGCTCACAATAGGAAATCACTCAGAAAACCTATCCTCTGAAGTTAGATCACTCACAAAGATGGATCTAAACTTCGCACAACACTCTGTTTTACAAATTCACTCAGAATATGTGTTTAGCTTTGTTCTTCAACTCTGCTTCACGTCAAGAAATGACTAAGCTTATAAGTGAGCTGTTCTTGAGACTTAAGAGATTTTGCTTCGGAAATTTTCTCAAAGATTGTGTTGTTGTTCTCTCTTCGTCTCTTTCAGCTATTTATACTTGAGGTTTGAAAAATGTCCGTTGAAGAGAGACAAGATTCAAATTCCTCGAGTTCTGGTCCTTAATTTCCGCGAACGGCTCTCTGCAGTTGTCCGTACTGTTAACAGTATTTTTCTGCAGGCAGCATTAAATGCACCCAGCTGATACGAATCATTTCTTCAATCATTTGTCTTTAATAACCTTGTACTTCAGCATTTATTACTTCCAGGGGCATTTATTACCGTTGGGGAGACTTTATGATCCTTTTCACTTGGTTGTCGAAAGTGCAAGTCTGATGGTGAACTAAGCTGATCCCAAACTTGAACAAATCTGATTTGAGTCGGCTGATCATCATCAGTCTGATATCTTTCCTTCAGCAGATCAAAAGTCTTGGACCTTGAAACTTTGACTCTTCTTATGTCTTCTTTTCTTTAGTCAAAATTCCTTCAAAGGGACATCAGCTAAGTTAATCAATACTTCGCCGATTTTGAAGTTTTGGAATGCATCAAAACCTCCCTTATCTAATTGTCTTAAGTGCCTTCATCTTCATCATTATCCAATAATTTCCCCCTTTTTGATGATGACAAAACTTCAGCTAAGTACCTGTTAATACCTATACTAAAAAATGTAATCCTCAAAATTTTCTGAGATAGAAAAGATATGTTGGGGTAAACTTGACTTTTTATTGATAGTGAAATTATTACAAGTGCAAGTTTATCAGATGAGATGTCTGAAGAATAGATAAAGTACACTGATTACAAGGATATTTATATTTTCTAACTATCAGCTCCTTCATCAGATCCTTCTAACACTTCCTCATATTCATAAGAATACTCTTCATCATCTTCTTCTTCTTCTTCATCTTCATCAGCTTCTTCATCCAGGAGTATGTTTGCTTTGGCAGCGTCCATCTTTTCTTTAAGTTGCTGCTCCTTCAGTAGCTCCATTGCCTTCCTGGCTGATTCAGTGTTCTTGTACTTGATAGGTTCTTCTTCAGGCTTCTCTTTTTCTTCTACCTTTCCAAGTTCTTCAGCAGTCTAATCAGTAGTTTCTTCAAGCTTCTTAACTTCAGCAGCAGCATCAATTCCCTTAGTTGATTCTTCCCTTCTATCTTCCCTCTTTTTGTCATCATCAGACTTGGTGATAACATTAGGTTTAGCAGTTGGGTTGAGTGCAACAGTAGGAATCTTCATTGCAGCACACAAAGCTTTCAGATTTTGATTTACTACGTCATGACTTGCTGTTAAATGATGAAGAATGGTACTGATGTTGTTAGTTTGATCATTGAAGCAGTCAATATTGAGTTGCATTGTTGAAAGCTCTCCATGAATAACATCTCCAGCTTTGTGAAGTTCCTGCAATAACCCAACATTTATAGACGCCTCTTCTTCATTGATCTTGATGAAGTTAGCAGTTAGATCAGCTATTTTGTGCTCAGCTCTTTGTAGATGATTTACATCAGCCTTCACATCTTCAACGTTTCTGTTCATTTCAGTAAGACTTTGCACTAACTGCTTGGAATTATCTTGAGGCATAGGGAAACTATCAATTTCAGTCTTGATGATTTTTGCAGTTGATTGATGCATAGTTTCCAGCTGAAGTCTGTTGGATTCTACCAACTCTGCTTTCAGTTCTTCCTTCAGCTCCTCTTTCATCTTTGTCATCTGCTGACTATGCTTCTCCTCCAGTTCCTTCACAGAATTTTTCATCAGCATCTGGAAGGCTTCCATCAGGGATGAGTGCTGATCACCTGATGAAGCAGAAGTAGTAGCTTCCTTTTCTTCAGTCTCCTGGTGGACAGGGACATCTTTCATTTCAGTCTCCTGATTTGCTTCAGTCGCCTTAGCATTCCACTCAAGTGCTAAGGGTTCAACAGCTTTCTTATGCTCATCAGTGACGTCTTCATAAACTAGGTTTGTGATAGTGCCATCCTCATTGAATGATGTTGTTTGACGAATCTGTCGCACAATTATCCAAGGATTCACAAAGGCATTGTTACCCTTGGGCACTTCACAGTAATCCTTCACTTCGTTGCCAATAATAATTTGCTGAATGCTTGGCAGCTGAGGCATTTCACTTGAACATCCCTGCTGATATCTTGAGCTTTCTGCCCATCTCTTCAAGGCGGTCATAACAACTATGTTGATTGCCCGTTCTTCAGCATTGTTAGACTTTCTTCTCTTGGTTGGCAAAGAGTTGTTTATGATTTTGACTTCCTCTAGGGCAAACTCCCTTGCATAGAGATGCATAATATCTCTGACATGGTGAGGATCCAAAGCTTTTTGAATAGAGTATGTCCTTAACCTATTCAGAACCAATTGTTCTTCATCAGCTAACTCCTTCAGACTTGAAGTTCTGCTATAGATCTGTTTATCCTGTTATCTCTCCATCTAATGTATCTTGGCTTCTCAAGAGTGAACAGAGTCTTCAGCATAAGCTTTTGGTCATAATATGCCAAGGACTTCTCAAATCTCTTGAAGAGCTCTTTATCAGCATAGACAATTTCAAAGGCTCTTCTCACTTCATATTTACCCTTTGGCTTGACCTCTGCAGCAGGCATTTTAGGCTTCTTTTTAGCTTCTTCATTGATCTTAATGCCTTCACCAAGAACAGGTCCATGAGCATCAGTCTTGCTGAGCTCAATGACCATTGCCAGTTCTGCATCTTCAGCAGCTTTTCTTTCTGCCTCAGTCATTTTTCTTCTGGCCTCATCCTTTGCTTCCTGAACTTTGCTCAGTTCCAGAGCCTTTTTCTCCTCCATCTCATCTAGCTTTCTTTGTTCAGCTTCTTCCCTTTTCCTCTTATCAGCTTTGGAAACCTTCTTTCTCTTTCCTTTATCAGCTGGGGCAGGGGCTTGACCAGCAGACGAGATAGGTGCAGCAGCAATGGGATGAATGATCAAAACATCTGGATCATCCTGAGGTTTTGCCTCCTCAACTGTTGGAGTAGCTTGATCAGGCTGTTGCACATCCATCTTTTCAGCAACAGGAGCCTCATCAGCTCCAACTGGTCTTTCAGCAGATTTGGGGCTCTATCTTACTAAGTTCTCCACTTCAGTAGGCTCTTCAACGAAGGACATCTGTTTTCTTGCTGTCTTCTTTGTTCTCCCTTGAACAATTCTTGAAGCAGCAGTGTCCTTTTCCAGACTACTTGTCCTGTAAGAGACATTCTCAGCAGGCATTTCAGCAGAAGGAGTCCTAGAAGGTGATGCAGGAGACATTTCCCTTACATCAGCAGTGGTCTGACTTATGATTTGATCAACAGCAACGTCAGCCACAGTCTTCACCTTTTTAGGAACTTTCTCCTTTGGTTTATCAGCAACCTTCTTCTTCTGTGTCTCAACATCTAAGTCAACTGTTTTGACCAATCTCCTTGGCCTCTTGGCAAGAACCTCATTTGGTTCCTCGTCTTCATCCTCTTCAGGCTCATCAGCCTTTCTCTTCAGAACAGGCAAGTACTTGGACATTGCCTTGGATTTATGGATCTCCTTACCATTGAGCATAGCACAACCCAGTTTGAACAGCAGATAACTGAGCGTGATTCTGTGGTTGGTCTGAGGAGTTTTTCTTTTCTTTGCTTCATGAAAACCAGCCAAAATATACCAAACTATTACGGACCAGTTGACTTCTAATCCATAGTATATAGCATCCATGATGCTGAATCTTTTCATGGTAACAGCATCCAGAGAGAAGGTGCATTTTTCGATCAGCTCCGAGACCATATCAGCCATCCGCTGATATTCGTCCTTTAATTGTTTCTCCTTAATGTTGCCAGACATCATTTCCCCTTCTTTGGCGCAGATCGCCCAGAACTGTTGATGCTTATCTTCTGTCAGCACAGTGACGTCATGTCGTCCTTTGTTTGAAAGCCCAAATTGTTCATGAAGAACAGCAGGAGCGATGACAATGGATTTTTCACCAACTGTAGCTTTGATTTCCAGAGAGTTGTAATCAACAGTTGCGGTCTTGTAGTACTCTAGAACCTGGTCAGTCCAGATTACACCTTCATTGTACTCTATGAAGTTTACCAGCGAGACCGTCTTGAACTTCTCCAGCAGTTCTTTCATCAGATCGGTACCGGACTGATAATAGAAGTCGTAGACTAAGTGCATACCTTCAGCAGCCATTGAATTCTGTAGGAAGTAAAAAGAAACAAGAAGGATTTTGCAAAAGGTTGCAAGTAATTTCTCACAAGTGCTCTTTGAAAGATTAGGGTGCGTAAAGAACTACACGGCTGATCAGATTGGGATTTATAGAGTTAGGGTATTTCGGTTTCCGTGATACCAGCTAGCCGTTAGATCCGTTTTCTTGTCAGTGCTGATCGTGCGGCGTCAGTTACGACCTTTCAAATTCAAATTGCATTAAATGAGGAGCGGGAATATGTACCGCTCTTTTATCACTTGTAAAAGCGTGTTTTTAGATAAAACGATTTAAATAGTTCAGCTTTTACACAAGCTATCAGATGAGTAAAATAAATACTTATCTGATGGACTACTGTCTTGATGACAATGTTGTTATTAGTGAAAGCCAATAGCTGATAACCTTCCTCGGCTGTTTGTCAATCCAGCTTGATAAATTAATCTTCAATCTTCAAAACTTTTAATCTTCTTTTGAAAACATAACTTCAACTAACTATCATCAACAAATTTCATTTTTTAATCAGAAGTACCGCTAGTCTTACACGTTCCCCCTGACTTTAAGAATTCATAAGTTAACTAGTCTGTTGATAGTTAATTCTTGAAGATGAATAGGATGAGTAAGCTGTTAAACTTCAGTCTTCTGTTGAGTTCCCCCACAGCTTATGCATCCAATTTTAATAAACCCAGTTAAGCTCTTAGAGTTGAAAACCTTGTCTCACTTAGAGGCTTTGTGAAGATGTCAGCAATCTGATTTTCAGTAAACACATATTCTATCATGACATTTCCTTTCTCCACATGATCTCTAATAAAATGATGCTTGATCTCAATATGCATAGTCCTTGAATGACTTGTAGTATTCTGAGTAAGGCTGATTGCACTTGTATTGTCACAGTAGATTGGAATTCCACTGATCTTGATATTGTAGTCTTCTAGTTGATGCTTCAACCAAAGTATCTGTGCACAGAAAGCTCCAGCAGCTATATACTCAGCTTCAGCAGTAGATATGGATACTGAAGTTTGTTTCTTACTCATCCATGAGATCAGACGACTGCCCAAAAATTGACAGACACCTGTTGTGCTCTTTCTATCAATTTTGCAGCCAGCAAGGTCTGAATCTGAATATCCAATAAGCTCAAATCCAGATTCTCTAGGATACCACAATCCCAATTCTTGAGTGCCCTTAATATATTTCAATATTATCTTGGCAGCTAAGAGATGAGATTCCTTAGGATTTGATTGAAATCTCGCACAAACCCCAACTGAGTACATGATATCAGGTCTGCTGGCTATTAGATACAACAGTGACCCAATAATGCCTCTGTACTTGGTTATGTCCACCGATTTGCCATCTTCATTTTTATCCAAACGAAGACTAGTAGACATTGAACAGTAGCAGTAGAGCTAGTTTCCATGCCAAATTTCTTGAACAGATATCTTGTGTATTTTGCTTGGTTGATGAATATTCCATCAGGCAACTGTCTAACTTGCAAACCAAGAAAATAATTGAGTTCACCCATCATGCTCATTTCAAACTTGTTCTGCATGAGCTTGGAGAACTTGTCACACATTTGTTGGTTAGTTGAACCAAAAATAATATCGTCTACATATATTTACAAAATTAATATATGATTCTCCCATTCAATTGTGAACAAGATCTTGTCTACCTTACCTTTATGAAATCCTTTAATTAAAAGAAAATCAGATAGGGTATCATACCATGCTCTTGGAGCCTGTTTCAGTCCATAGAGAGCTTTCTTTAGACGATACACCTTGTCTTCTTGTTGATAAGCTTCAAATCCAGGTGGTTGTTCAACATACACTTCTTCTTGCAATTCTCCATTGAGAAATGCTGACTTCACATCCATCTGATAGACAGTGAAGTTCTTGTAAGCAGCATAGGCAAGAAACAGTCTGATTGCTTCAAGTCTTGCTACTGGTTCAAATGTTTCATCAAAGTCAATTCCTTCTTCTTGACAATAACCCTTGGCCACTAATCTTGCTTTATTTCTGGTGACAGCACCATCTTCATTCATTTTATTTCTGAAAACCCATTTAGTGCCAATTACTCTTTGATAACTTGGTCTTGGAACTAAGTACCATACTTCATTCCTTTCAAATTGATTCAACTCTTCTTGCATAGCTTCAATCCAGAAGGAATCAGTAAGAGCTTCTTCAATTTGTTTAGGCTCTATTTGAGATAGAAAACTAGCAAACATAGCATCTTGTGCAGCAGCTCTTCTTGTTTTCACTATGTCCAAAGGATCACCAATCACTAACTCTGCTGGGTGATTCCTGAGCCATCTAAGATCAGGTTGCAGGTCTGGATGTTGTCCTCTGTTTTAATCTTGCAACACTACTGTTGGAGTTCCAGTAGTAGTCTGTTGAACAGTTCTTGTCTATTGAACAGTCTCTGGTCTGTCAGATGTTTGCAACTCGTCTGTTAGACAATCAGCACTGTGATTTTGAACACCACTTGAGTTAGCAGCTGAATTGAGATTAGGTAGTATGATGGGAACATATTCTTCTACTTTCCAACATCCAACTTCTGTAAATCAGTAGACAGATCTTGATTAGTGTTTTGATTCTTTTCAAAAGATTGACTTGGCTCATGAAATACTACATGAATGGATTCTTCTATTAGCAATGTTCTTTTGTTAAAAACTCTATAAGCCTTACTAACAGTAGAGTATCCTACAAAAACAGCTTCATCAGCTTTCTCTGCAAATGCAGTAAGGTGATTTTTCCCATCATTTAACACAAAGCATTTACAACCAAAATTTTTAAAGTAATGAATGTTTGGTTTCCTGTTGTTCCAAACTTCATAAGGAGTCTTGTTCTGATTTTTGTTGATCATGCATCTGTTCTGGGTAAAGCAGGCTGTATTTGTTGCTTCTGCCCAAAATCTTTGTGGCAGCTTAGCTTCAGCTATCATAGTTCTGACAGCTTCCTTTAGTGTTCTGTTTCTCCTTTCAGCAACACCATTCTGTTGAGGGGTTCTAGCAGCTGAATACTCATGATGTATTCCTTTGATATTACAATACTCTTCAACAGTAGAGTTTGTGAACTCTGTCCCTCTATATGATCTGATCTTCAATATTTTTATGCTTTTCTCATTCTGGTTCAGTTCCATCAGATTAGTAAGATGTTCCTTGGTTTCACTTTTCTTTTTCATGAATATCACCCAAGTATATCTTGAATAATCATCCACAACAGCTAGGCAGTATTTCTTTCCACCATTTCTGACTGGATCTATGGGTCTAAATAAGTCCATGTGTAGCAGCTCCAAGATTCTTTCAGAAGATTGGTGCTTCTTGCTTTTGAACGATGACTTGATTTGTTTCCCTTTCTGACAGGCGTCACAGAGCTTATCTTTGCTCATGACTGTTTTTGGAATCCCTTCTTCCAGATCATTCTTTATCAATATGTTTATGGTCTTGAAGTTTAAATGATTCATCCTTTTGTGCCACAGCCAACTGACTTCACTTGGTGTTGATGCCACCAAACAAATACTTGAATTCTTGTCAGCAGAATTCCAGTCGACTATGTAGACATTTCCTTGTCGTCTTCCAGATAAAATTACCTTATTTGTACCAATCTGTTCAACATAGCACTTATCTGTTGAGAAGATGACTGAATATCCTTTGTCACAAAATTGACTTATGCTCAGCATGTTGTACTTTAGGCCTTTAACATATGAGACGTCAGATATCTCTATGTTTCCTTTGATTAATCTTCCTTTAGCTACAATCTTGCCTTCTTTGCTGTCTCCAAAAGTAACCTTTGGACCATCCACAGCAACAGCATCAGTCAGCTCATGTATGCTTCCACACATGTGCCTTGAACAACCACTGTCCAAGTACCAAATCTTCTCTACTTTACTCCTACTCCTAATCCTAACCTACAAAACAAAAATAAAATTGTTTTAGGTACCCTTATTTAGAGGGTCCTGAAGGATTAGTTCCACCTTAGGCTTCTGAGTTTTGACAGGAGCATGAACAGTTTCATCTTTATCATAATTAGCAGATAAGTCATGTTGATGATCAGTATGATAAGAATAATGTTCATAAGCAGGGTAAGGTGCATGATAAGCAGGGTATGCATGCATTGGATGAGCAGGATATGGTGCATAGTAAGTTGGAAATTGAGGTGCATGATACATAGGAGGATATACAACAGGTTGCACATAATAAGACTCATTTCCATACCAAGCATTTTGATTTTTCTTATTCTTATGCTTCTTTGGTTTACTAGAGGCTTGCTCATTAACAGACGACTTAGTTTTACCACTAGTCTGATTCAATTTAGTTTTATCAGCAGACTTCTTAGGACTCTGCTGTTTGGTCTTACTAGTCTGTTTACCTACACTAGGCTCTTTGCTCTTTTAAGGCTTAGGAGTTTTTGTCTCCTTTAACACTTTCTCAGGTGAAGCAGGTTTAGTAGTTTGAACATACAGAATGACCTTACTATTTTTAGTATGATTCAATTCTAACTTATCCTGTTCTAAAGGTATCTTCTGTTTACTAGACATGTGAGTGGATGCAACAGATGATTTTTCATGAGACTCAATAACTTTTTCAAGTTCCATGATTTTTCTTTTATAAACTTCACATTCAGCTTTCAGAGATTCATGTTCTTGCTCAAGCTTTTTATATTCATCTGATTCTCTTGGCTTTTCAGCTGTGAGTTTCAGTGAACTATTTTGCTCTTTTAGCAATATTATCTCTTCCTTAAGCTTTTTATATGCTTCAGCAATACCAGTATTGTTAAGCATCATTTGTTCAAATGAATTAAACAATTCATTATCAAGAGGAGTTACCTCATCCTCAGAGTCATCAGATTCCTTGGCCATCATGCAGAGGAGAGCAGGTTTCACTTCATTAGAAGACTCTTCGTCTGAAGTGTCTGAGTCTGAATCAGATGAGTAGACAGCAGTCAGCTTTTCTGCTTCAGCCATCATTGCCTTGCCTTTCTGATGCTTTCTTTCTTTTCCGATTCTCTTCTCTTCTTCAGTGTATTTTTCTGCTTTTGGATATGGACAATCTTTGATGAAGTGTCCCAATTTCCTGCAGTTATAACACATTAGTTTGGCTTTATAATCATCCACTTCTTTGCTTTTCTGTGCTGGTCTTCTGGGATTTTCAGCAGCAACTAAGGCAGCTGTGGGTCATGAAGTTGAGGTTTCTTCAATTCCCATTCTTGGCAGTTTATACTCATACGCCTTGAGTACTGAGAACAGCTCTGTAAGAGAGATTTTTCCCAAATCTCTTGATTCTTCCATCGCTTTCAACTTCATGTTGAATTTTGGAGGTAAAGCCTTCAGCACTCTGATGGTTATCTCCTTATCCGTGAAGGTTTTTCCAAGCTTTAAAACTTCATTTAATGTTCTGGTGAACCTAGTATCCATCTGATCAATGGTCTCTCCAGACTTCATTTTGAAGTTATCCAGCTTTTCCAGAGCAACACTCAGCTGATGCTCTTTAATGGCGTCGTTTCCTTCGCTCATGTCTCTGACCTTATCCCACATCTCCTTTGCAGTTTTGCAATGTTTGACTTTATCAAACCGATCATTATCCAGGGCTTTAGTCATGATAAATCTTCGGACTTTGTCAAGATTGAACAGCTTTATTTCTTCGACTGTCATCTCATGCAAGTCTTTCTCCACCACGGTATCAACTTCATTGATCTTTATCGTCTTGGTGAATCTGAATGGACCTTTTATGATACATGTGTACATGTTATCATTATAAGCATCTAGAAAAATCTCCATCCTGATTTTCCAGTCTTCGAAAGACATACCAGCAATGTGGGGAACATGGCTGATACAATCCATTTTTCAAAAAGATGCTCTTTTGAAAAGTTTCGAAAACCTTTGAAAAACACTTGGATCAAGCTCGTTGATCAGGCAGCTGATTCTAATGAACAACCTGGCTCTGATACCATTTGTTGGTCCCAAGTGGTCAGATGAGTTCTAGAGGGGGGGGTGAATAGACCTCTGAAAATTTTTAGACTTAAAAACTTTTCAATCGTCTGTCACCAGACTAAGCTTACGAAGAACAATAAGCAAACTATGCTGATCGTGAACAAATCTTGAACAGCAGAGTGACCACTCTTCTTATAGTAACTTAACTGATTTCAGCAAAATCAGTTTTATCAGGAGTGTACTTGCAGCGGATGTTTGAAAGTGTTTTTCACAAGTAGACTAAGTCTTTAAAAGATTTTATTCCCAGTTTTAAACACCTTTAAAATCTTTAATCAAAACTTTGAAAGTGTTACGTTATGCAACTTTAAAATATGCAAGAAAACGTAAATGCAGAGATAACACAAAGAATTTTTATAGTGGTTATTGTTGGGTTATTGGTTACGTCAGGACGTCAAAAGCAGCGGAATTTAAAATTTTTAAAATAACCCAATCAAGATCTTTACTCATCTAGTCATACGAAAAGGATTTTCACATAAAACCAAAACCAATAATAGGGGGTTTTAGAATTTACCTCACCACAGGCAAGGTGGTGGTTTTTCCTCCGATCTTCTATCAGA
Organism: Penstemon eatonii; assembly: GCA_038501285.1. Taxonomy (NCBI): domain Eukaryota; kingdom Viridiplantae; phylum Streptophyta; class Magnoliopsida; order Lamiales; family Plantaginaceae; genus Penstemon; species Penstemon eatonii. The sequence continues at coordinate 30,928,310 of CM076710.1, read as the reverse complement.
TCTGATGAATCTGGTTCGTGAGAAGCACCCCATATGTTGTGCCTCTAGCGGTATCCACACCAACTGGATTGAAGCAACTCTCTTGGATCCTTAGGCTCAGAACTTGAATCCAAAAGTTATCAAGCAAGGAAGAAGGAGAAAAACAATTTTTCATGAACCCTGTGCAATTACACAGGGTTCGGCCGATCCTAGTTTGTGTAAAATGGGGGCGGCCTGTTTTGATCTTAGAGAGGAGGAAGTATATGTTTTGGGGTTATATTATTAAAATAATCATCCCTATACTTGTATATCATATATCTTATATGTGGGCGGCGGCTTGTGATTAGGGTAGGAGTATAATTTTATAATCATCCCATTCCTTCATCACTTTGGAGTCTACTACTCCACTTATATATATATATATGTAAGCGGCGGCTAACATATATATTTAGGGTTAGGGTTTTAGGTCTCCTACTCCTTATTTGTAGATTAGGAGTCTTGACCTAATGTGATCCAGTCCAACTAGGAAACTTAAAGCCCATTTACTTATGGCCTTTATTTGTCTCCTAATGGACTTAGATCCCTTTTAATTAATTAAACCCATTTAATTAATTCAGCCCATTTAATTAATTAATATAATTAATTAATTAAATTAATTCCACTCTAGTCAATTAACACTTTAATTAGTTTCCTTCTTCAAGAATTAACACTTTAATTCTTAAGTTTTGATTTAACCCTTTAAATCAAACTTTCCTTATATGATTTGTTGCAGTCCAATTGTATTGTGTGTGACCCTCTAGGTTCACCATCAATTGGCCGTGGGCCCATGACTTTCGTGATTTAATTTGCGAGCTTATTAAATGCTCCGATTAATTGAACCCCTTCAATTAACCACTCAATAATTAATGAGTACCCACACCTCATGGTCGATGTCTAGCCACAAGCCCATGAGACCCAACTTCAGGTGAATTGATCTCAGTGAACCTCACCTCTTATAAGTACCATGTACATACGGTCCTTCTATCGACTAATTTCCCGATTAAGACTTAGGGTGTGTGAATTGATCGGCACCTCTAAATTATCTCGATAACTATACTTTCTAATTCCGGATAATGATTCCATTGTGACTGCCAAATTTGTAAACCCCTTTCCAAATGCGTCACCAACTGTGGCCACAGGTTTCTCGGAATCTATTATCTAAGAACGTATAGGAAATTCTCTCAACACACTACGTTGAGTCGGTAGATCCCATATTGATGCTAACCATTCGCGTACATGGCTATACGCACCCAACTTAGGCACACAATGGTCAAGCTAAGTGACCGGCACCTAAATCTAAGTACGTACGCCCATGCACCGAATTCGCCCTAGCACCTCAAGTCTAAGGACTAAATCGTACACTGTTATAAGCTTGAGAAACATCCCATCGCCGATGTGCGTCATGCGCTTCAACAATGGGTTTCTCTGTTCGGGTCGTTCGATGCGTTCGATCCTCTATCGAACCACCTACTCATATGCACTGGCCTCAAATGCCTTGCTCATGAAACGCTACAAATTCACTCCATGTGAATCATGCATATTCGTACAAGTCTTTGCGATTCCTACGATACCCCGTCTCGTTCGGAATCTATGACTTGGAACGGTTTTAAGATCACGACCTTAGAGACTGTTTCATGATTGCACTCAGTACTGAAGTGAATCGTCCCATATTCTATTGTGATCTAAGGATTTCATCCAATCGCTTAAGTGATTCGCGAGAGATGAAATTGGCCATTGTTTGATTTACATACTATAAATAAACAGGCGTATTAAGTCATTTATACTAAAGAAAGATAATGATAGTTCCAATACAAGCTAAATATATTGGCTTGCAGGGCACTATCCCATCAGTTATATGGATAAAAATCCTTTAGTCCACTCTTCCAGATCACTTAGATTTTGGGTTATACGATAAACACTAAGTTTACAATATTTCTCCACTTACACCTAAACAACAAATGAAAAGGTTGTAAGCTCACAATAGGAAATCACTCAGAAAACCTATCCTCTGAAGTTAGATCACTCACAAAGACGGATCTAAACTTAGCACAACACTCTGTTTTACAAATTCACTTAGAAGATGTGTTTAGCTTTGTTCTTCAACTCTGCTTTTCGGCAACAAATGACTAAGCTGATAAGTGAGCTGTTCTTGAGACTTAAGAGATTTTGCTTCGGAAATTTTCTCAGAGATTGTGTTGTTGTTCTCTCTTCATCTCTTTCAGCTATTTATACTTGAGGTTTGAAAAATGTCCGTTGCAGAGAGACAAGATTCAAATTCCTCGAGTTCTGGTCCTTAATTTCCACGAACGGCTCTCTGCAGCTGTCCGTACTATTAATAGTACTTTTCTGCAGGCAGCATTAAATGCACCCAGCTGATACGAAGTATTTCTTCAATCATTTGTCTTTAATAACCTTGTACTTCAGCATTTATTACTTCCAGGGGCATTTATTACCGTTGGGGAGACTTTATGATCCTTTCCACTTGGCTGTCGAAAGTGCAAGTCGGATGGTGAACTAAGCTGATCCCAAACTTGAACAAATCTGATTTCAGTCGGCTGATCTTCATCAGTCTGATATCTTTCCTTCAGCAGATCAAAAGTCTTGGACCTTGAAACTTTGACTCTTCTGATGTCTTATTTTTTTTAGTCAAAATTCCTTCAAAGGGACATCAGCTAAGTTAATCAATACTTAGCCGATTTTGAAGTTTTGGAATGCATCAAAACCTCCCTTATCAAATTGTCTTAAGTGCCTTCATCTTCATCCTTATCCAACAAAACTGATTTTGACTAAATCAACTAAGTGATTATCAGATTAGTGGTCAACCAAGCTGTTCAAAGATTTGTTCGCAATCAGCTTTGTCAGCTTATTGTTCTATAACAGCTTAGTCTGCCAACAGTTAAGTAAAAGTTTTAAAGTTAAAATTTGATAAAATTTTCATAGGTCTATTCACCCCCTACCTCCCCCCCCCCCCCCGTAGACCTCAGCTGACCCCTTGGGACCAACAGATGATTTTAGTCGTTATGGATATGTGTATCTTATCATGAACACAAATCCGAAACTTTTGAGAAATTCAAAGAGTTTCGAATTGAAGTAGAGAACCAACATGGGCATAGTATTAAAGTACCTCGATCTGACAGAGGTGGTGAGTACTTAAGCCAAGAATTCCTCAATTATCTGAAAGGGAATGGAATTCTCGCGCAGCGAACTCCCCCTATGACGCCCTAACTCAATGGAGTGTCTGAAAGGAGGAACCGGACTTTGTTAGACATGGTTCGTTCCATGATGAGCTTTGCTAACTTTCCCTTTTCGTTTTGGGGCTTAGCCCTATTAACTGCCTCGAAGATACTAAACATAGTACCTTCGAAGTCAGTGCTAACAACGCCGCACCAAGTATGGTATGGTAAAGCACCCGTGTATTCGTACTTACGAGTATGGGGATCTCCTGCATATGTAAAGAACAAGAAGGGAGATAAGCTAGATAGTAGATCTAGTTTGTGAAAATTTGTTGGGTATCCAAAGGAATCCATTGGATACATGTTCTTCGATCCTAAAGAACGTAACACGTTCGTATCTAGGAACGCCCACTTCGTGGAAGAGGATTTCCTCACCAGCAGAAATGGGACAATCGTAGAACTTGATGAAGTCCAAGAATCAGACCCATCCCCACAAACAGTGGGAGCTGAACCTGAAATCACTGAACCTACTAGTACACCTACTGATCTTAAGCGTTTTCGTTGGTTCGATCAAGGTGGTATGCAATGCGATACGAATGGTAATAAGTAGAAGGAAAAGATCAATAGTTCTATATTCAGAATTATCGAGTACAGATTACAAGTATTTAGAGTCCTATTCGAGCATTACTGGATGCCGTACAAGCTAGAGGGCGAAATACATACGAGCTAGCTTATGCTATTATTCCCAAGTTAGTCCGAGCAGCAGTCTCGGAGGAAGAGCACCTGGGAAGTTGTGTCGTCATCATAAATGCTTGGGGTATTTATAGCTGAGATAATGGGCTTTCTGACACACTTGCAAGAGTACCTTCCTGGGCTGTTAGCTTGGGCCTGGGCTCAGCCCAACAGTAATCTTCGACCTCGGACTTTCTTTATCGGCTCGGAACAGTTCACTACATATCCCGGTTCGATTCGGTACTTCTGGGGACGAAAACTGGTGTTGTTCGATCCACATCGAGCTGGCTAGGATAGAGGATCCAAATTACCCCTCATCAATACTCCCCCACTTCTCGAGCGTAAAGAGGAGCTTGCGCTCGAAGAAATACAAGTTATATTGCCCGCTGGTATGAGATGTGCCGTTCGGAACATGTTTCAGATATGCCTCGTTAAAAACCTAACTCGAAAAAACCCATTGGGATAAAAACCGAGCTAGGGAAAAAGAGTGCATATATAAGAAACAATATATCGACGTATCGAGGTGATAACTTTGTCGTCCTTTGTTTGCGTAGGACCTCTAAACTTGTATGTTCCTTGTTATAAATTACCGCGATGCTTCCTCCAGTTCCTTAGCGAACGCTTCCTTTACTTTCCGACCATGAACCTAAAGGGTCAATGGGCTACCCCAGGGACAATTTCCAAGGAACATATCCCACAATTTGGAAATTGAAGGATCAAGAATGCAATTCTCAGAAAGATAACTTTAAACTTTTACCCAGAGTAAGTTCAACCGTCGCGGTTACTCGGGGACCTGTTTGCAATTTTACCTTTTTAACCCCGTATATATATGTTGACTCGTTGAAAAATTACTTTCGTATCACATTCTTTCTTGAGCTCGGAGCACTTGAGTCGAAAAAGGGTACTTGTTTTAATATATTCATTTCCCAGTCCATGATGTCAAGTTCTAGAAGCGCAAGGGGCAAGAATAAGGTCGGAGAAAACCCAGAGCCCGATCCTTTGTTAAAGCTTGTCGACGATTACGAGGATGGAGAATTTCGTCAAGAAGACGAGGATGTTGACCCGATCGAGGATCTTGAGGAAAATGTTGTCGAGAAACATAGCATCGGCGAAGGTGCCTTCGTCAGGATCTTTAAACATACGCATCCTTCTGATGCCGCCGCCTCGAACAGGTTAGAACTTCCCGCCAATCAAACTTCCTGTTATTTTTCAAAGAAGGATCGTGTTTATCTCGAGGCGGAGTATGGGAAATTTTTTCCCAAGGGGTTTTCGATCGTTATTCCCTCTTACACCGAACGTGCTACCGAGCCTTCGGCCGGCTGTCAAGCCTTCTACGAGAATCAATTTTCTTGGGGTTTGCGTATCCCGTTCATTCCCCTTATCAGAAACATCTTGACTTTCTTTTCGCTTTCCCCTACTCAGCTTCTCCCGCATTCTGTTGCGTATATTGTAGAGTTCAGTGCTCTTATGGAGGCCAAGGGGGGAGAGGCCTCTTTTAGTAACTTTTGACAAATATTCCGAATGGATTTGTGCAAAGGTTCGAATATGGGGTTTGTGTCCATCCGCCAGCGGTCGAAGCGGCCTTTTCTTACGAATATAACAACGAAAAAGAGTAAAGGTTGGAAAAGGAGATTTTTTTTTGTGAAGGGCCCTGATGTTCCTATATCAGAAGGTAGCTCGAAAACGAGACCATATCGCTGGGATGGTGTTAACTCTTGGTCATATGGTTCTCGCAGGATTAAAGAGAAACTCAACCACCGCCTTTCCGACGAATTTCTCGAGCAGTTGCGGTCCAACCCTTACCAAACCGAGCTCCTTATTCATGAGGGTGTTTTGCGATTGGCTAGGTTGAGCCACTGTGATTATCCTGCCCCATCGATCAAATATTCTTATCCTGTATCCAATCAATCCTTTGAAGGATCCCTTCCTCAGTTCGGTAACTCGCCAGCTTCTGCTGCTCCGCCTCTCGCCCCTCTATCTTTGGGTATGTTTTTAGCTTGTTCTTATCTTAAGGCGTGATAGATCACTAATTTAAACTCATGCACACCATGTACATCCGTTGCAGGTCGAATTGTTGAGAAGTTCCGACTGTCTGCTGTCGGCTTGGTTGAAGATAAGCCATTTTATTTTGACCCGTTACCACATACTTCCGAAAGGAGAGCGGATACAAATAATTTAGGTGGAGAATCCGTTGATATACCACTTTCAGTTCCTGATCTGAGAGGGCTTGGTACTATGAGTTCCTTGAATTCTGTCACTGCTGGACCTTTTCGAACTTTGTTTTCACCCGATACTTCTATTCTTTCGACCGTTGGCTATAGTCAACACTCTTGGAACCGTATTTTGGGCGTTCAGGAGTACGAGAAGCTCCTGAGCCGAAAAAGAAACGCTGACCACCCGGGACCCTCTAGAAGGGTAAAGCTTTTCGGCGTGAGTTCTAACTCGGTTCTATGTCGAGAGGGTAGGTCGGAGCCAGATGTGGCAGATTTTATGGACGCACATTTTTGCGATAGCAGGGCTGCAGGATACCCTGAGGACGGGACTGTTCAATCCGATCTGGATTCAGGTGGTGAGAATGAATTCGACAAGGCCACTAGAATTTATATGGCTAGTCGGTTTAAGCGGGATATGCTGCTTCAAACCGTCAAAGGTAATTTTGAGGTTCTGAGTGATTTCTCCCGAACGTATCATGAGGTAAGAATTTATCTTTTGACTTATCTTTTCTTTCCTAAGAGTCTTTAATATCTACTGATACCCGTAATTATCTCGTAGGTCGGGGATTTGTTCGCTCTTCAAACTTATCGTTTAGCATTACTAGAGCAGAAATCGCAGGATGCTCACGATGCATATGCACAAATTTTCGCTGATAATCAAGCCCTTCGCTCTCAACTGGCAGAGAGTCAACGAGAGTTATCTCAAGTAAAGAAAGAGCTCGAAAAAGCAAGTACGAAACATTCCTCATATGTGGAAGAGGATTTGTTATCATCCGTTAAAAAGAAGAGTGCCCTCGAGGAAGAGCTCAATAAAATAAGAATCGAACTTGAACAAGCGAAGCAAGACTCCGAGCGAGCATATTCCCAAGGCCGGGAAGAGGCTGAGATCCCAGCCATACGAGAGTTTTTGAAGTCCCCTGTCTTAGATCCCTTAGTCCAAATGAGAATGGGAGGAATTCATCAAACGATCTTCTATAAAGGGGTTCAACAACTAGTTTCGGCCCAGAAGATTCCAGATAACATGGACGAATACTTTCGATATATGAACCCTTTTAAGAATGCTGAAGGGAAGGATTACAAAGCTTCCTCTTTACCCAAGTCAAATATGAACTGGCGAGATCATCGCTTCGCCCCCTTAGTTGAGGAGTTTGGCATTCCGATGCCTAACCCTGATTTGCTCGAGTGCTCCGACGATGATCATCCTTCTGCCTCCGGGGAAAAGAACGAAGATGTCAACATAGATGATGGATCGGATAAGGAAGATGATCGACCCTTTGATCAGACTCATCCACTAGGCAATGGCCGCGAAGATGGCATCGGTATGAATGCTGGGTTCGAGCATGCCGGAGGGGGCGATTCATAGTCTTACAGTTAGGAGTCAAATATATGTATCCATGTAACCCATTTTTGTAAACGGATTTGTTTTCTCTTTGAATTGATTCGTGTAACATGTAAATTCCAATCTTACAAATGTTTAGACATCATTTGCTTTTCAAGGTTCGATATCTTTTTGCACTTTATGCTCGAACTTTATTCATTCCAAATGGAATCTTTCTTAAAGGTTGCGTCGATCCATTATTGTAATCATAGGTCGTAGTGTCTATAAATATGAGGATCTCTTCACATTATTCACACGACACCTTTGCTTATAGAGATCGGAGCTCTCCCTATATTTTCTGCATTCTTCAAATTTCTCGACTCACTCCCCATTTACTATGGAAAATATATTGGGCAAGGCTATCGACCCCAAACTGCTATTGGGTGGTTTGAAGAATAAAAACTCGTCCAAAGAGCAAAAACCTGCCAAGGAGGCCAAACCCTCCAAATCCTCTTCTAAAACTTCTGTGTCTTCCCCAAAAGCTCCTAAATGAGGGGAAATTAAGAAAGAGAAAAGCGCTTCATCAAAGCAAACTAAGGGCAGTTCCACCAAGTCCGTTTTGGATGAAGAGCTTGAGGCTGCGCTCGGGGGTTCTTCCCCGAAAGTTGTTGATTCTTCGAGTGAAGAACCGTCTGGGCAGAAAATTCCCGTTCCCTCTTCGAACAAAAGGCCTTATCCTGACGGGGTCACACCCATCGAAGCTTTGCAGAATCTTGCCATTGGTAACAGGCCATCGTCTGATGATTCTTCGGCTGTCCCCCCCCACAGGGGGTTTGAGCAAAAAACCTAAGTTGGATATTGGTGGAGAAAACTCTGCTGACTCCTTAAGAACTGATACCATTCCCGAACCCCTAGTTAACTTCGTTCCTTCGATGGTTACTCCTTCCCCGCCTAAAGAATCGAAAGACGGGTCCATTTCTAAAATTGCTTTCGGGAATCCTGTGAATAGCCCTTTGCGTCTTGACTTTACTACTTCGGAGACCGACATGTCCAAGGAGAGAAATTTAGAAGAGTTGTTCCAATCTGGGTCGTACTTTCTGTTTCAGGTGTTAATCTCTCTCTCTTTTTTTTTTTAATTTTTTTAGATACTTATGCGAACCTTTAACAGGCCGGACAAGATTTTCTCGAACTTAAAACTCTTGCTGAGCGAGAAACAAATCGGCATGCTGCTACCTCCCTAGAGCTGGAGAAGAAGAAAACAGAATTCGACCGTGTTCTTGAGGAGAAGCTTGCTTTAGAGAAAGAGAAAGTTGCTAAAGATCAGGGAGAAGAAATTCACAAAAAACTGAACGAGGAGATCGAGAAGCTCAAAAGTCTTCATGAGCAAGAGAAGAAAGAATTCGAGTGCCGTGAAAAGGAGGCTTACGACCGCGGATATGAGGCTCGTAATGCTGAGCTTCGGAAGATTTTTTCCGACAATAAGCTTCTCTAGATGTTGTCTTTCTTTTCCCAAGATTTGCCATTTGTCTGTATTGTTTCATTTCCATGTAATTATGAATAATTTCTGACATTTCCATTTTCTATGGTTTGTAACAACTTATTTATTTCTCGGATTTGCCTGGTCTTGTATAATTTGATGTGTTCTCTTTCATTCGTATTTTAGACTGCCTTTTTCGTTTCGGATTTGAGGTCTGACCGTCGTGGCTCCTGATTTCCGACCTTGGTATAATAACTTCGCTTATCAGATAACCCTCTTTTCCCGCTCAAATTCTTGGGAAGTGCAACAGTTTTCTGATCTTGATCGTTCCTTTCGTTTTCTGCTTACCGTTGGATTTTTGAAGGTTATACCTATAAATGGGGTCTTTCGTTTTGTATCCTTATAAGATTTCTTGAAAGCAGATTCCTTCGAACATGCTGGTTAAAAGATCTTGTTGCATGGCTCAACATTTTGAATTTCGAGTTAGGACCTACTTTGCAGATTGTAGGCTGATCAGTACTTTACTTCGACTAGGATACCTGCAGGCGAACGCTATCCCGACCTTGGAGGCCAAATAGCCTCATTGCTGACCATCCACGACCCCAGTAGCTCCCTCGACCTTCTATGGCTGAGGAGAGACTTAAGCATCAAGTTTTGCGAGGGTGTTCGGCGGTTTGCTTGGTTCTTCTGGAAGATGTGACGAGGTGATGCTTCGAGGTTCGAGGTCCTCGAAAAGTATCACACTACACCTAGAAAAAGAGGCATTATCCTCCCCTTCTTCGAAGAATCATAAACAAAGGATAGAGCCTGTTAGCCTGACGGGCTCCTCATATTCGAGTAAGGACATTATCGTCCGCCAAAAATTTCAAAGGATTGAGTGGCCACGAAGTCCCTCTCTCGTTCGGATATAGGGATTAGTCTTTGTGAGAGTTTGTTGGATTTGTAAAGTGTACTAGCATCGAGAGATTAGCTTGATAGATAATAGGGGTTGATATCTTTGTATCTTGTAATTCCTCAAAATATCGAACTCGGAAATGATAATCTCTCAATTAATTCTTACAATCGTTCTAACCTGCTTAAATGAAACCCTTTACCAATCTTGGTCAATCTTAGACAAGTTGACAATGCTTCCTTGATTAGTTACAGTCCGAATTTCTCTTCATGACTCTTTTTTGACGACCGGAATTGAGGCTATGAGTAATTCGAGCACTTATTGAATTTGACTATTTCTTCATTTATCCACATGGTTTCCGAATTTCCGGGGAGCGTAACGGTTGGCGTATTTATTGCTCGTATCTTAGGCATTAGTTTCGGTCGGTTTTGGTGATTGAGTTTTTACCGTTACGTCCCATCTTCCTTAATCAAAACAGTCCCTGACTTATCGGGAATTGAAGCGGTCAGAGCGTTTAATGCATGTATCTCAATCGTTCATTTCAAGAGATCTACACCGTTGATACGGAATTCCTCCCTCTATATATAGCTCTGAATTTACCTTCATATTTTTACTTGTCCGTAAACGTTTCATTCGATCGACATGGTTGTGTTTTTACCCCCATCGATCGACTCCTCGTTTCACTCAATATCGGCGATTAAAACGTTCGAGATTCGAACTCGGACTTTCTTTCTCGATTTCTCCGGTGTCACTATATGGAAACAATTTCGACTAGGGTATCGACAGGCGAAAGTAATTGCGACAAGGGTACCGGCAGGCGACCAGCTCTCTCTGATTCCAACCACTTGAGACTGATTCGCACTCCTGTATCCTGTCGCTCCACCCGGTCGGATAGTGGGTCAACTGCTGGAGGAGTTTTCCTGCACTCGATCTCTACTTCTTCAAGATGTTTCTTGAAGAATGTTGCCTTCGAGATTGCGTGGAATAATTTCTCTAGGGATTACTTTCTGTCGCTTCGACCTGGGTGAATATACAAACTAACCAGCAGGGGAGCGGTAGCAAGAATGCAGGAAAAAGTGCTCCCGATCCATCCGCTGCGTTCTTAGGTGAAGGGTAGATGCAGAACTGACTTTATTCAGCCCCGTTGATCGAACGAAGATCTCGAGCGTAGAACTCATCATAAATAGGATAGTACTGAATGAAACCTTTAAATTTTGGCTCAATTTTCCCCATTGTAATCGAGAATTCTCTTGTAACTATTTGATAACGTATAAATGAAATATTAATTACCTCTTGTCATTTTTTACTTCTTACCCTGCATATTCGTTTCTGTGAATAGCAACCAAGCACCAAATCCATCGCCTCAAGGGTACGAAAAATGAGTGTCATTCCTCATCGACTTTGAATAGTAGATAAGATGATAAAATATTAGCCTCTTAAGGATTGAACATCGAATATAATCGTCGTTTGATTGAACTTCGACCTTTATATTCAGATATAAACGATGATTGACGTTCTATGCCGATCTCCGAGTAATCAAAAATTAATAATACTCGGATAATAATTGGCGATCTAAGCGGATCCCGATTGCTGTAATTCGAAATAGGATATATATATCGGAATTTTGTGCAATCGATAATTTGCACTTAGGGTCGTAGTAACTGCTTTCACCCATTTAATGATTTTGATCTAAGGGGCATAGCAACGGCTTTCACCCTTAGTCGTTTCAGAGCATTTTTAGCCCGAGGGTCGTAGAAACGGCTTTCACCCATTTGATAATTTCGATCTAAGGGGCATAGCAACGGCTTTCACCCTTAGTCGTTTCAGAGCATTTTTAGCCCGAGGGTCGTAGAAACGGCTTTCACCCATTTGATAATTTCGATCTAAGGGGCATAGCAACGGCTTTCACCCTTAGTCGTTTCAGAGCATTTTTAGCCCGAGGGTCGTAGCAACGGCTTTCACCCATTTCATAATTTTGATCTAAGGGGCATAGCAACGGCTTTCACCCTTAGTCGTTTCAGAGCATTTTTAGCCCGAGGGTCGTAGCAACGGCTTTCACCCATTTGATAATTTCGATCTAAGGGGCATAGCAACGGCTTTCACCCTTAGTCGTTTAAGAGCATTTTTAGCCCGAGGGTCGTAGCAACGGCTTTCACCCATTTGATAATTTCGATCTAAGGGGCATAGCAATGGCTTTCACCCTTAGTCGTTTCAGAGCATTTTTAGCCCGAGGGTCGTAGCAACGGCTTTCACCCATTTGATAATTTCGATCTAAGGGGCATAGCAACGGCTTTCACCCTTAGTCGTTTCAGAGCATTTTTAGCCCGAGGGTCGTCACCCATTTTAAATTTTTCGATCCAAGGGGCATAGCAATGGCTTTCACCCTTGGTCGATATTCAAGGGTTCTTCTGAAATTGAGAGGATAAATCAAACTTATCGAAATAGCAAATAGTAAATACCCTTTAACTTAAATAATAAACCCTTTGTCTTGATAAGAATATTCCCTGCGAGGTTCTTACTTTGCTCGATCTAATGTCCTTTGTTCTTTGTTGTTGTATATGTCTCCCATTTTTAGTAAGTTTGATTTCTTCCAAACGGTTCCATATTTGCCGGGAATTGCAACGGTTGGCAAATCTTAAACGTTTGTTCTGCGGATTGTCTGCCGTTGGATTCTTTTCAATCTTCACTATAAAGGCAGTCGTACCTTTGAAACTGTCTCACTCGTTGCACTGGCATTTTATTTGTCCGATCATGGTGATCAAGTTCATTATTCCATTAATTCAACTATTTGAGCTCAGTCTTCAAATAATCTTTATGCAGAATAATTTTCGAGCAGAAGAAAAAACTACCGCGACCTCGCTTAGAATATCGACAGGCAAATATAATTTTTATCTGGAAGGCCAATAAGCCAGATTCATGGAGTCCGCAGGTTATCGCACATGTTTTCGACTAGGGACCTGTTGCTACAATGCATTTAGGAAGACGTATTAGGGAGAGACTGACGAAGAAAATAGTTATTCGACAAACCGTGCGCTCAACCCTTCGTCTTCGGAGAATCGTACATAAAGTCAACAGCCTGCGGGTCCAAAGGAGATTCCATGCTCGGAACTAAGTTATTCCGAATAAGCAATAGGAGAAGAGACCAAAAATTTCATAGGATTGTAGAAAGTAATAGTGTTCTTATGTAATATATAGGCTTGAGCTATGCTCGATATGTATTTCCCACATCTTGTATTTTCCGAGATAATATAGATACATTTCCTATTCGTTTTGTTGATAAAATAAAACATATTTAGATAAATTCTCATCTTCAATAACCCAACTTCGATCCTCTAATATTAATAAAGGAATAACCAAGCACCATTTGCTTGAGTGAGTAATAAATAAATATTTTGGTAGACCTAAAATTAATAAGAAACATGTTGTAACTGATCTTCGGTAGTGCCTAATTTCCACCGTCGTCGAACTTTTTAGCTCAAGAGTTTTTGTTCGAATAGACCGATCGTGGTTTTCTTAGTTCGAACGACGTTAGTTGTCTTGTGAAAATAACAGTTTCTTATTTAGAATATCGCGTGCATACGAATTGAATTTTAGCCGAGTATTCACAATCCCGGTGCTGTCCTTCGAATAAGGAAATAAGCAAGAATTTAATCAAACGAATCTTTCGTACGACCCTTCTGTACGCACCGTTAGATTGTCCGTTCTTTTAACCAAACAGGACCCTATTTCTTGGGAAACGTAATGGTCAGTTCATTTATTATGCACATTCTGACCGTCCGTGATCTACTATCTGGGCCATTGGTTCAAAAATTCCGCTGCTATAAATAGTTCCCCTTTGGTTATCTGATATTCTTCGTTTTTGCCATTATGTTTCATTCGACCCCCATGGATCGAATTTTGCCTTTGATTCGTATTATTTCCGAAATAAAGGAATTTGAGATAAGAATTCGAACCTTATTTTCCGACCCTGGTCCTTTTCGTATAATCTTTTTCGCTTAGAATATCGACAGGCAAAAGAAATTGCGCCTAGAATACCGGCAGACAACCTGCTCTCTTAGATATATCTTCTTTGGGGCAGGTTGGACTTCCGATCTTCTAGCGTAGCATCTGATCGGGCAGCTGGTTAACCTCAGAGGAGTTCTTTAAGTCTGGAGCACCAGCTTCCTCGAGGACTTTCTTGAAGTATAGTTCCTTCGAGCTTGCTTGGGGTAACTCCGCTGAGATGACTCTCCGCTGCACCGGGTCGGATTAGGCTGTAGATAATGATTGAGTTTAACAATCATTGTTTACCGACGAAGACCTATGATCGGTTTGGAAACCAGGAGGGGATCTCCGATCCGGCTTTTATCCCGTATGAAGATGGATGTGCGACACGTGGCTAGTGATTGCCATGAAGAGTCTCTGCTGAGTTCTGCATTTGGAGCGATCTTAGGTAATGAAGACCGAGCTTGTAACCAAGTAGAATTACCCGTAGAATTTGTAATAGGGTAGGAGTGATTGCCCCGTATTCCTTGAGTTCGAACTTTTATTCGAAGCTACGCTTGTAACTTTTGTTCTAAGAATATAATAAAGCTTTATTTCTTGTTCGAATTTCCTTGTTTTATTCCTTTTTCTTTTCTATTTCTCCAACCGAGTTTTAGTGAGGCTCGTTGGGACTTGTATTTATCGTGAAGTTATATCTTCCTTTTGGGATCGAAAAGTTCTTTTGGCGATCCAACAATAGCCCAACTTCGACTTCGAAAACTTGTTGCCGTTATACGGACATTTTTTGATACTTAATAGCAGGATCCAATAGAAGTTGTCATCGAGCAAAAGAATAAAATTACTTATATTCCAACCGCTCAGGAAAATTATCAGATAATCGATAAATAATATTTGACTCGCGTAATTTATTCTGAGATCACTAAATATGAAGATCGGAAAAATAAATTCCGATCCTTTATAAGTCGTAACTCCATAGACTTTTATGATCTTTTGATGTTGACCGATGATCAAGCTGATCGGACTGATTTTGCCCTAGCTAGTTGAGAATGACATCTGTGAAATTAATTCATTTATAAACAGAAAACTGACCATTTGTGGAAAATAAATCCGACGTAGGAGTAAATGAGATGACTAATTGCATAATAGGATTATCAATTCGAAGGTCGGAAAATTATCCCCTAGGGCTTATCTTTGACCTTTAATCGACGAACGCTTCACTGGTCGGAGGATCGTCTTAGAAAATGGCGAAATCTTTGGTTAATGAGTCTCACACCACAGATTGTCAGGCTCATTGTTGATCGGATTCCGTGCTCCTGCTGCATGGGAAGGTTCTCCTCTGATATACGTATTTCTCCTCGTAGTAGGCATATTTCGATCTAACACTCGAATAAGGCCCCACGGTGGGTGCCAATTGATCTTACGCGTTTTTGTTGGTTCGATCAAGGTGGTATGCAATGCGATACGAATGGTAATAAGTAGAAGGAAAAGATCAATTGTTCTATATTCAAAATTATCGAGTACATATTACAATTATTAAGAGTCCTATTTGAGCATTACTGGATGCCGTACAAGCTAGAGGGCGAAATACATACGAGCTAGCTTATGCTATTATTCCCAAGTTAGTCCGAGCAGCAGTCTCGGAGGAAGAGCACCTGGGAAGTTGTGTCGTCGTCATAAATGCTTGGGGTATTTATAGCTGAGATAATGGGCTTTCTGACACACTTGCAAGAGTACCTTCCTGGGCTGTTAGCTTGGGCCTGGGCTCAGCCCAACAGTAATCTTCGACCTCGGACTTTCTTTATCGACTCGAAACAGTTCACTACATATCCCGGTTCGATTCGGTACTTCTGGGGACGGAAACTGGTGTTGTTCGATCCACATCGAGCTGGCAAGGATAGAGGATCCAAATTACCCCTCATCACCTACTCTTCGAAGGTCCGATCGAATTCATAAGGAGCAAGAGCGATTTAGTTTCATTCACGAAAATGAGAAACTGGAAAGTGATCCAAGGACCTATGAAGAAGCGATGTTAGACATAGACTAGGGTGTGTGGCTCGAAGCCATGCAATCAGAAATGGATTACATGCATTCCAACATGGTTTGGAACTTGGTTGATCCACCTGAGGGAACTATCCCTGTAGGATGCAAATGGATCTTCAAGCGTAAGCTTGCAATGAATGGAGAGGTATTAACTCATAAAGCTCTCTTAGTGGCGAAAGGGTATTCTCAAAGGCCTGGAATAGACTATGAGGAAACCTTCTCTCCCGTAGAGATGTCGAAATCCATTCGGATACTGCTTAGTGGCGAAAGGGTATTCTCAAAGGCATGACTACGAAATATGGTAAATGGACGTAAATATCGTCTTTCTCAATGGAGACATTGACAAGGAGATCTTTATGTAAAAACCTTAAGGGTTTGCGTCCAAAGGAAGTGAGCACAAACTGTGTAAACTTCAAAGGTCAACTTATGGCCTCAAACAGACGTCCCGAACCTGGAACATACGATTTGATGAGACAGTCAAAGCTTTTGGCTTTATCAAAAACGTATATGAACCTTGTGTGTACAATAAGAATAGTGGGAGTTCGGTACAATTCATATTTTTATACGTCGATGACATTTCGGAGACGATATCAATATGTTAGCGCAGACTAAAGTGTGGTTATCCGTGCAGTTCTCCATGAAAGATATGGGAGACGCATCTTACGTATTGGGAATACGTATCTATAGGGATAGATCGAAGAAGATGATTGATTTAACCATTTTTCGTTGGGTAAGATTAAATCAATAATATGTAATTAGGAGGTCAGGTTTAGTACGAATTATAGGGCTCGAAAGAACAAAAGGTAAACGAGGCAATCAATGAGTTAATCAGTAAATAGTATAGCAAAAGCTTTTCTATTCAATGTGTTACCTATCGTGTGTAATACAACGTTTTAACTAGGTATTTATATGATATTAACCCTAGCTTTACAGGGAAACATAGTCCTAATTGGACTCGTCATAATAGTCCCTCTCAAGTCAGGATTGTAGTCTGGTCGCCGAGTAGAATCGTCTCTGATCGTGTCGATGGATGATCCCGGATGAGCTTGTATGGTTGAACCGATCTGATATCCCTAAGTCGATCCGAGCATTATAAGGGGTGCGAAATAGCCCCCATCAGTACTCCCTCACTTCTTCGAGCGTATATGTAGTAGAAGCTCGTAGAAGTAGACGGTGGATTACGACTGCATGTTCTATGAAATGTGCCTCGTTAAAAACCTTCCTTAGGAAAAAAAACCCTGTGGGAAAAAATCCTAAGCAAGGAAAAGAGTGCTACACTTCATAAATAGTCGTTTTGTCGTTCCAATCGTGATCTATCACGTGTCTCTTTGAAAAAAACGTTTCAACTTTTTCTGCCGTTTGGCGGGAATGTGATCGGCCATAAGAGTTTCGAAACGTCTTTTAATCATTCTTTATAAATAGGTGATTGTTGTTTCATTCATCTTTTACTTTCTACTTCCCATATACTGCAATCATTTTCTTATTCGCTCATTTCTTTTTCTAATTTGCTCTTATCGACTCGTATTCTTCGAAGATCCTAAAAATGGCTTCCATCTCAAGAAAATCTTCTTCGTTAATCAAAGAAAGAGTTACTCCTAATGTCGAGGAGGAGGTTCCCCTGAGCTCTCCGACATAACAGAGAGGAGCGTCTGAATTCACTGTCCCTGACGAGGATAATTTTAGTGTGCAAATTATATCTGATACGGATGTTGCCACCAGGGCCAAGAAGGGTAAAGGTATGGTTCCTCAAATTTTTGAACCAGTTGAGGACCTCGCTTGCGCTTATACCGAGGAAACTTTCCACGAGGTCGTGGATAACTACGCGAAATATTTTCCGGAAGGTTCTAAGATTATTCTCCCTTCTCCTTCGGACAGGGTTACTTCTCCGCTGGAGGGTTGTCGAGCCTTCTATACCGTTCATTTCAATTATGGCTTACGTCTTCCTTTGTCTGTTCTATTTCTTGACATTTTGAAAATATTCAGCGTATATTTGACGCAATTGGTTCCAAATATTCAGCGTATATTTGACTCTTGTATAGTAGACAATTCATATTCTGACAGTTACGTCTTTTTGGCTTCTCTGTAATAATTTAGACAAGTTATTAACTTTGCCGTAGTCATTATGCTTATGTCTTTTCAAATTCTTGCGGCTGTTCAGAGGCTAGTCTCTTTGATTCGCGCCCATTCTTTAGGTCTCTCGCGTTTTTTCGTATAGTATAAATACAAGCGGTGAAAATTTTACTCGCTATTTACCGCTTTTACTCAACTTCAATAGAATACTCTCTTGCTAGGAGGTCGATAAGCTTTCTCGATAACCAAAGTTTCTTTTTTATTTCCGAACATGAGTAATCTTTTTCGTAATACTTCGAAGCGTCCCTCCCTCGAAAATAGTAGAAGTGCTAGACCTAAAAGGTCTCGTACAGAGGGGCCTTCGATAGATCCACCTCGTTCAACATTAACTAGAAGATCGGAGATCGAGACTCCCGTTATCCCTTCTGAAGCTTTTCCTGTAATTAGTTCAAGTATTATTCAGCAAAATTTCCCCACTTCTGGTGAGGTAGAAAGGAGGCCTTCCCCCGGTCGGGTGGCCTTCGGCGATTTGTCCTTCGTGGAGCAAACTTTTAACGTACCCGTTTCTACAGGTGTTACCTCTTTTGAACATGGTTTAAAAGATCATGTTCATGATAACTCCGTTCCATCCTCTATTTCTACTGCCCCAGTTGTTAGCAGAAGCCAAGTGAGCGTCGCTGCGGAGGCAATTAGTGGGGGTGCCCTTTTGAATCTATTTCCCAAGATTTTCCTGAGTTTTTGTTTAATGATACTACTGTGGTGTCTACCTCTTTCGAAGCCGGCGGGCCTTCTGGAGGTCGGGCAGGCTCTAGGTCCGGTCGGTGGACCGTTATCTCTGCTTCGGGCAAGGAGACTTCGGTGAGTCCAAACGAGAGGGATATAATGTACTTGGTTACTCCTCGGCCTGATCGTGTTCCTCTCAATAGTGAACTGCCCGGCTCTGTTGAGCCTGATGCTTTATCCTGGAATTTGGGCTTAAGCACAATTTTGCCCGGCGAGGTTAGGAAGCACGAAGGTATTCCCAATGTTCGCCTCGTTCAGTCGCTGGTTAAGTTATGCGAGCAGGTAATCATATTTATGACTATTTTTCTTTGCTTTGTCTGGATTGCCTTGTTATTTATGAGCTTTTTTCTCTTTTCAGGCCAAGTATTTTGCGCTCCAGCTGGGTGTGCAAAATGATGATCTGTGGATTGGTAGGGATGCCCAACAACGTCGCTTAGATTCGGAGATGGCGAAGGTCGCGGGGCAGACCCTGCATGATTTAACCGAGATTCGAAGGGTAGGATTTAATCAGTAAATAGGTGTGATTAGGGGTCTCCAATCAATATGAATAAAAGGGCTCTGTTACTTTATTCAGGATGGATCAATCTCAAGGAAGAACAATTAAATGGAACAACCAGTAATGGAGACAATCAATGAATATAATAGTGTAGCAAAAGCTTTTCTATTGAATAATCTTAGATTATGTTGTTATGCAGGTATAAACTGAGTATGTTTTTCTTGCGTAATACAATGATTAACTAGGTATTTATATCACATTAAACCTAGCTTTACAAGGAAACATAATCCTAATAGGACTCGGCCCAATCGTCCTTCTTGAGTCCGGATTGTAGTCTGCTTGTTGAGGAGAGTCGTTTTCTACTGGGTCGATAAGATGATCCCGAACTGACTCGTCTGGTCGAACCGATCTTATATTCCTTAGTCGATCTGAACATTATAAGGGGTGCGAAATAGCCCCCATCACTGCAGTTGCAGCTTGCCAATGATGATCTTCAGAAATCGCAAGAGGAGAAGTCTGTCCTTGAAAAGTAAAAAAGTGACTTGGTTCAGGCTCTCGCTCTTGTTGAGGAGTCTCGACGGCAGGCCTATGAACAAGGTTATGATGCCGGTTATCAAAAGCGTCAGGAGGAATTGATGGCGTTTGTAGGTAATGCGACTCCTCGGAGGGTTGCTTCTGCTAGTCGGCCCGGCGATGGCAGCCTATCTCAGTGACCTTTTCTGATTTAGCTGTTTATTTCTCTGTCTCTTTTTTTTTTTTTTGCGGGCCATAACCTTTGTGCGGTTGTTTAGGCTGAATTTTTGTATGGGAAATATGAATTAAAGACAATGATGATCTTTTACGACCAGATTCATGCCTTGGTCAATTTTAATCAGTAGACATATTTTGTTATGCACATCTTATTGCTATGAATAAGTACAACTTCTCTAAATAAGCAGGAGAGTTTAGTTTTACTTATCTGATATTGATCTTCTGGGAGATTATCCTTTGTTCGAAAAAGTAGCTCGGTCTGGCTCGATCAGTCTTAAGTAACTGAATGACATAATGTTTGTTCTGCAAATCAAACTTTTTTAATCAAGTATAAGAATGATGATTGACCAAGTATGGTCCCTTAGGCTTGTTCCGAAGTCACTTTGGACATTGAAATGTGGACTGTAGGCCATCCACGTAAATAATTGATTGCACAATTGTGAAGGAATGCTTAGCGTTCTTGTCGATGATCGATCAATTCCTTGAAAATTTGTCCTTTTGTCGTGGATATCTTATTTAAGGATGCTGTCATTTCTTCTGTTGAGCTCTGCTTTTCTTATCATAGGTCTAAGTTCGCGGAAAAGATATCGTTCTAGGCATCTTCTTAAAATCCATGTTTCTCTGTACTGATTGTGAGTTCCATGTTCCTCAAATAAAGCAACCAATGTATCAATATATCAATTCTTTGATATGGGAGGAATTGGAAAATGTAGAATTATTACTTAGATCTAGCTTATTTAGACCTCCTTTAGCAATTCTTTGAAATGTTAGGCGGTGACTTTTTTATAGTCTGGAATAATGACGACCATTCTCCTGATTTTCATGTCAGATTTCTTGGATTCCAGTAGAGGTCTAAATATGGTTAGTTAATAGTTTTTCCATGTGATATATGAGGCAGTTACGACCTCGTAGGCCAGAGTATGAGATCTTTATTCCTCTAATTGTGCTAGTACTTTGTTGCAATGTCGAGGATCTCTCGCCCTTTACCACGCGACTAACATATGTGAGTGTGCCAGCTTTTCTAGTCTGGAGCTCTTATAGATCCGCTTTTATTTTTGCATTGATCGCTTCGATCTGGATTATCTTTTTCTAATCGAATAGGCAATTTGACCATAGAGGAGCCGTTCCAACTTATTCGCATTGATTACGGACAGTCAAAAGGTCGCGCTTTCGTCCCTTGATCAGACCTCTATTCAACAGTAGGATCACTTGCATCTGTGCCTATAAATAAGTAGGCAGTTTCCATACTTTATTTATAACTTCTCAGAAAAGATGGAGATCTCAGTTTCCTTGAATTTCATTTTGCCCTCTGATCCCATAATATTCAAAAAGTCACATTATCGTGAATCATATTATCATAATGATTTAAATTTCATCTGCCTTGTACTGACAGGTCCCATGGCAGCCCTACCTTGTACTGACGGGTCCCATGAGGCCTCTACCCTTGTCTTCACCGGTTTGAGGTCCGTGGTTTCTGTTTGCACATGGAGGGTTCATATTTACCAGGCACCGCCGCTTTTGGATGTTACCTCGAGATTGATAGACCACTGGGGTGTGCTGGTAAATTTTTTCTTCTGCGACGGTCCTGAAGAGATGCTGCTTTAGAGTATAATTCAACCCCATCATACCAGCAGTATCTCCTTCTGGGCGAGTGGCTGTTACCGGGCATCTGGCTGGTAATGGTCATTTCGTCTGGAAGAACATTTGATCTTCTGATCCGGACCATCGAACCAAATAAGTCGACCATCCTGAGCAGCATGCTTCTTAGGTGGTTAATTCCGATCGTCGAGGTACCAGGGGGAGATTGATGTTTTCGTGGACATTGTCGTGAAGACCGCAGATCTATAGAATAGGATTATTTTTTTCTAAACAGTTGTGATGATATGTAGATCGTACAAAGTTCTTTGTATTCTTCGTATGTAACTTGAGATCTGTTCTCAGAACTTCAGATGAATAATACTTTTAATGTTATTATTCTCATATATCTTGTTGTTGATTTCTCTCTAACTGTAACTTACTTTTATCGTTATTGTATAGATCGAGGAGCGTTTATTGAGCGGATCAATTTCTACTCAACTCTTTATAAGACTTAGGTTTTCATGCCAAAATCTTTTCGATCGTTAGATATGATATCGAGGAGCGCTTATTGAGCGGATCAATTTATACTCAACTCTTTTTAATACCTAGGTTTTATATCAAAAACCTTTTTTATCGGTCGAGGAGTGCTTATTGAGCGAATCAATTTTACTCAACTCGTTTTTAAGACTTAGGTATTTTTCCCAAATCTTTTGATATGGATCGAGGAGCGTTTATTGAGCGGGTCAATTTATGCTCGACTCGTTTCTAAGACTTAGGTATTTTTCCCAAATCTTATTGATCGATAGATATAGATCGATGAGCGTTTATTGAGCGGGTCAATTTATACTCGACTCGTTTTTAGACTTAGGTATTTTTTTCCAAATCTTTTTGATCGTTAGATATAGATCGAGGAGCTTTTATTGAGTGGATCAATTTATACTCGACTCGTTTTTAAGACTTAGGTTTTTTTCCCAAATCTTTTTGATCGTTATATATAGATCGAGGAGCGTTTATTGAGCGGATCAATTTATACTCGACTCGTTTTAAGACTTAGGTATTTTTCCCAAATCTTTTTGATCGTTAGATATAGATCGAGGAGCGTTTATTGAGCTGATCAATTTATACTCGACTCGTTTTAAGACTTAGGTATTTTTCCCAAATCTTTTTGATCGTTCGATATAGATCGAGGAGCGTTTATTGAGCAGATCAATTTATACTCGACTCGTTTTAAGACTTAGGTATTTTTCCCATATCTTTTTTATCGTTAGATATAGATCGAGGAGCGTTTATTGAGCGGATGAATTTATACTCGACTCGTTTTAAGACTTAGGTATTTTTTCCAAAATCTTTCTGATCGTTAGATATAGATCGAGGAGCGTTTATTGAGCGGATCAATTTATACTCGACTCGTTTTAAGACTTAGGTATTTTTCCCAAATCTTTCTGATCGTTAGATATAGATCGAGGAGCGTTTATTGAGCGGATCAATTTATACTCGACTCGTTTTAAGACTTAGGTATTTTTCCCAAATCTTTTTGATCGTTAGATATAGATCGAGGAGCGTTTATTGAGTGGATCAATTTATACTCGACTCGTTTTAAGACTTAGGTATTTTTCCCAAATCTTTTTGATCGTTAGATATAGATCGAGAAGCGTTTATTGAGCGGATCAATTTATACTCGACTCGTTATACTTCATGATCAACTTATTGGATCAAACCAAGTTGATTGTAGAAATCCGAGGAGCGTTTATCGAATCGATCGATTTATACTCAACTCGTTTTTATGCTTCAACTTTTTACTCAAGAGAACTTTTGGTTTTGGTATTCGAAATTGCAAAAAATCTTTTAAAAACGAATTTCAGGCCAAGGCCTTTTTTACAACGAATAATAAAAATAAAAAGAGAAATAAAATGGACTAAATCAAAAAGAAATAAACCAGCATAATCCATTATGATTTATCTTCCATAGTATTTTCTGAGGTTGACTGCATTCCATGTTCTTGGTAGGGGGGTTCCATCCAATTGTGCAATCTTGTACGAACCTTTCTTTCCTACATTGATGACAACGTATGGTCCGTCCCAATTCTGTTGTAGTTTTTCCACGTGCTTGGATACCTCTACCTTTTTTAAGACCAAGTCTCCTTCTTTGAAGGTTCATATGAGTACTTTTTGATTGTAGGCTTTCTCCATGTTTGATTTAGCGACTTGCAATCGTACAGCCGCTTTTTCTCTTAAGGCTTCTGTTAAATCGATATCACTTTCTCTTGCCTTTTCATTTTCCTGGTCGTGAAACATTTCAATTCTTGGTGTCGGAATTAGTGTTTCGACTGGAATAACAGCTTCCGAGCCATATACTAGACTGAATGGGGTCTCCCCGGTTGAAGTTCTGACCGTAGTTCGATTAGCCCAAAGTACTCCAGGGAGTTCATCTGGCCATCTTCCTTTGGCTGCCCCTAATCTTTTCTCCAAGGATTTTATTATTTCTCGGTTTGCTACTTCAGTTTGTCCATTCGCTCTTGGATGCCCAACTGAAGTGAAATTTTGCTTAATTCCTATCCTTGCACACCATTCCATTACCTGTTTTCCCGCAAATTGGGTTCCGTTATCAGAGATCAGAGTTCTTGGGATGCCAAATCGACATACTATGAACTTCCATAAGAAATTGATCACTTGGAATTGAGTTATTCGAGCAAGGGCGATGCATTCTATCCATTTGCTGAAGTATTCGACAGCGACTAGAACATATGCTTTCTTGGATCTAGCTACTGGGAAAGGTCCCACGATGTCCATTCCCCATTGATCGAACGGCCGACATACTGGTATTGGGTGCATGTTTTCGGCTGGTTGATGACTTATATTAGCATGGACTTGGCAATGGTGACATTTTTGGACATATTGGACGGCATCATTGTTGATGGTAGGCCAATAATAACCTGTTCGAAGGCATTTTAAAGCTAAGGCCCTTGCTCCGCTGTGATTCCCTGCATCTCCTTCATGTACCTCCCGGAGGATATCGTTGGTTTGAGATTCGGAGATGCATTTTAGAAGAATTCCCGATACTGATCTTCGGTAAAGTTTTTCTTCTATCAATATATATCTTGGAGCCCGATATTTTAATTTCCGAGCTTCGTTTTGGTCTAGGGGCAATTTTCCTTCTCGAAGATAGTCTATCATCGGAGTCGTCCAGTTTTCTTTAGCTTCTTCGATTTCCATCATATCGGCGACCGGTGTCTCATCGACATCGATTGCCGGCGCATTGGAAATTAACCAGTTGATCACCCTTTCAGTTTTTCCGTCGTGAAATCCTGTGAATCTAGACAGTTGATCGGCCCATTTATTTTCCGACCGTGGAATTTTCTGTATTCCAAAACTTTTGAATTTTTCAGCCAATTGTTTCACTTTGGCGAGGTATTTGACCATATTAAATTCTTTTGCCTCATACAGACCTTCTATCTGTCTCTGTATTAACTCTGAATCGGTTAATACCTTAAGGCTTCTTATGTTGGCCTTGATTGCCATTTCCATTCCTGCGATCAGTGCTTCATATTCTGCTTCGTTGTTTGTTACAACGAAGTCCAACGTTATCGCATAATTTATATCCTCCTTATTTGGTTCGGTGAAGTTGATTCCTGCACCTCCTCCCTCTCGGCATGAAGCACCATCAACGTGCATCAACCAGGTTTGATTTTCTATGATCAAGATATCGTTGTTATAACTAGTTGATTCGGTTCGTTCGGTTGCCTGGGTTGGAGATTCTAATAGGAAATCGGCTAAGACTTGGGCTTTTATCGCAATTCTTGGTTTGTACTCGATTTCGAACTGACCGAGTTCGATCGCCCATTTGATCAATCTTCCAGAGGCTTCTGGCTTCGCTAGGACTTGTCTCAGTGGTTGGTTCGTTAAGACCACAATTTTGTAAGTTAGAAAATAAGGTCGGAGTTTTCGTGCTGCTACCACTAAGGCCAAGGCGAATTTTTCTATTTCCAAGTAGTTCTTCTCGGCCCCTTGTAGTAACTTGCTTAAGTAATAAACAGGCTTATGTTCTAAACCTTCCACTTTAACCAAAACTGAACTAATGGCCACGTCGGAGATTGATATGTAGACGTATAATGGTTCCCCTTCTGTTGGTTTGGCCAATAATGGGGATGTCGTCAGATATTCCTTTAACTGGTCGAAGGCCCGGTCGCATTCTTCGTTCCAAACAAGGTTATTTGCTTTTCGAAGAGTTTGGAAGAAAGGTAAACTTCTGTCAGCCGACTTGGATATGAATATATTCAACGCTACGATCTTTCCTACCAAGCTCTGTACTTGGGAGATCGTTTTGGGAGGCTTCATTTCGGTTATTGCTCGAATTTTTTTTGGATTGGCCTCAATTCCTCGTTGATGTACCAAATATCCCGAAAATTTTCCCGACTTAACACCGAAAGTGCATTTTGCAGGATTTAGCTTCATTCGGTACTTTCTCAGTATTTGGAAGCATCGATCGAGATGCCTTACATGATCAGCTTCATTCATACTTTTGACCAGCATATCGTCTACGTAGACTTCCATTATTTCTCCGATCAATTCTTTGAACATCAGGTTTACTAACATTTGGTAAGTGGCCCCCGCGTTCCTTAGGCCAAATGGCATAACTATGAAGCAGTATACTCCCTGCTCGGTTATGAAGGCAGTTTTCTCTTGGTCTCATTCATCCATGTATATTTGATAAAAACCTTGGAAGGCGTCCATCATGCTAAAAATTGCGAAACCAGCGGTTGAGTCGACTAATAAGTCGATCCTTGGGAGGGGATATGGATCGCGCGGACATAACTTATTAAGGTCGGTGAAGTCATTGCACGTTCTCCACTGGTTATCCTTTTTATCCCCTTTTGCTACTAGCACAACATTGCATAGCCATTCCGAGAAGTGTATTTCTCGAATTTGTTTGGCCTTAACTAGCCTTTCTATTTCTGCCTTAATTATTTTATCCTTTATTGGCCCATGATTCCTCTTCTTTTGTCTAGCTGGTTTTGCCATGGGGTTGATCTTTAGCGAGTGACTGATTATTCGAGGGTCGATCCCTTTGATGTCATTTGCGCTCCAGGCGAAGATATCTATGTTTACTCTGAGAAAGTTGATCAACATCACTTCCCTTTCCTGGCTCAGTTCGGTCCCTATTCTGGTTGTTTTTGTTGGGTCCCCTTGTACCAGTAGGACATCTTTATGTTCCGGTGGTTTCAAGGCCAAATCTATCGGTTCCTTTCCTCTTTTATTTATTCGATCGGTGCTTGGGATTTCCACTTCGATTCTGTGAACGTCGTCTTCCAGTTTCCTTTTGCTTGGGGTAATCGGTTTAGAGCGGTTCCCCAAAGTTAAGGAGGTGTTGTAGCAGTCCCATGCCATGCAATGATCGTTCACTATTTCTCCGATTCCCATGTCAATTGGAACTTTTATCTTCTGATGGTAGGTTGAAACAACAGCTCGGAATAAGTTGAGGGCGGGTCGCCCTAGGATTGCATTGTAGGAAAAGGGAGTTTCTACTACTAAGAATTTGACTAGCTTCACCGTCCGACGCAGTTTCTTTTCGAGCGAGACGCTTAAAGTTATTGTGCCACAGGAGACAATTTCGGAACCTCCAAATCCTACTAAAGGTGTAGCTACCTTTTGGAATGTTATTTGTCCCAAGTTCATCTGGGCTAGGACCTCTTTAGAAATGATGTTCGCTGAGCTTCCATTGTCAATCAGGATTCTTTTGACGTTGTAGTTCGCTATTTCTAGCGATACCACCATTGGAAAGCGGGGGTTGTCCTCCTTTACGTCCCAAACAAGGTTCTTCGGTACTTCGCGCTCGTTGAAACTGATCAGTTGGTTGTTTGTTGGTTTACTTTCTAGAGTCCATACTTCTTTCGGGTATTTTAAGCTTCTGATTATGGATCTGGCGGTCCTGCGACGAGCATTACGACTTTACGGGTCCTCCTGAGATTGTATGGATGGTTCCATTAATCTGATCATTGTTCAACTCCTGCGGGGGACCATCATTAGGGGACCTTCTACGGGAATCCCTTTTTTGGTTATTGTTCCGAGGACTCCTACTTCTTCCTCTCTTGCGGTTATTCCGCTCTAAATAGTCATCTAATTTTCCTTGTTCAATTAGTTTTTCAGTTTCTCTTTTAAGGTGAAAACAATTTTCAGTGCGATGCCCATGTGCTCGGTGATACTTGCAGTATAATTCATAGTTTCGTGCTCCTGGTCTGGGTTGAGCGATTCTCTTGGCTTCCGGGATCCAATTATTCCTTTCTACTACTCCCAAGATTTCTTCTATTGGAACAGTCAGCCTTGGGTGTTCTACTTGGTTAATTCTGCTCCTGATCGCCGGCTCGACCGATCTAGGTCTTTGATAGACATTAGGTCGTCTGTCTTGATTGTTTTGATTGTATTCCAATCGCTGGAAGACATTGCCTTTTCCAAAAGATCGTTCATAATCCATGGATTTCTGGACAGGAATTCTTTCTTGCCGCTTGGAGCCTGAAGCAGGAGCTTTATTCTTGTTCTTATCTTTAATTTAGCTGTGAATTCTGCCGAATGAGCATATTAGTTCATTATGTTCGTGAAGCTAAATATATAGTCATCTGGATCAGTAGTTCCATCATATCTGGGTAGTCACCCAAGAACTTGTCCCGATGACTGTGCTTCTTTGATTTCTTTACATAAGGGAGAGCACGCCGCTAGGCTCTCCTGAAGTTCCGTGGTTCTGGCCCATGGGTTTTGAACGGTTCGTAAACGTTGCTCAAGTCGTTCCTGTACCATCTTTTCTATTTCTCTTTTCGAGAATCGCATAGTCCGTGGTTGATTGTGGATCGCGTCGCCTACTTCATCCTCGATGGGGATTATGGTATGTTCTTTGGACCCGGTGCGTCTTGGTTACGGTCTCCTTCGATCAGCTTTTCTTCGGACGTTCTCATCGGAGGGTTTTGAAATTCCCTTTTGCGGACTATGCAGCGATCATTGTTCGCTTGCGGGGCTGTCAGCTTGTTGAGAGATTTGATCGACCTGTCTCGGCATCCTTTGAATGGGATTTGCCCTAGTAGTTCTAGTGTTTCGAGGAAACTGCTCGGGTATGAGTAATTCCTCTGGGCAGAGTGATTTAAAGAGCATAGCAATCTGTCGTAGCTTCTCCTGAGTGTCTGACAAGGGAACTGGGATTGCTGGAGCTGCATATTCTTCTGGTATCGCACCAGCAGGGATTCCTTGTGGTTCCTCTTGATTCTGAAGATGTTCGTTCTCTTGCTGATTGTCGTTGGTTATTGGGGCGTTATTATCAGTATTGCCCTGTGGACCCTCAGATATGTTATTCGGGTTGGTCGTGTTACTTCTTGCTCCATTACGAGCGCTCTTCCTTGGGCGAGCCATATGTCGATTGAATAATTAACCTAGCCCCACGGTGGGCGCCAATTGATTTAACTATTTTTCGTTGGGTAAGATTAAATCAATAATATGTAATTAGGAGGTCAGGTTTAGTACGAATTATAGGGCTCTGTTACTTTATTCTGGATGGATCAATCTCAAGGAAGAACAATTATGTCAAAGAACAAAAGGTAAACGAGACAATCAATGAGTTAATCAGTAAATAGTATAGCAAAAGCTTTTCTATTCAATGTGTTATTAGATTGACAAAGTATGTAGGCGTAAGCTCCTATCGTGTGTAATACAACGTTTTAACTAGGTATTTATATGATATTAACCCTAGCTTTACAGGGAAACATAGTCCTAATTGGACTCGTCATAACAGTCCCTCTCAAGTCAGGATTGTAGTCTGGTCACCGAGTAGAATCGTCTCTGATCGGGTCGATGGATGATCCCGGATGAGCTTGTATGGTCGAACCGATCTGATATCCCTAAGTCGATCCGAGCATTATTAGGGGTGCGAAATAGCCCCCATCAATGATAGGTCTCTCCCAATCTCAGTACATCAACACAATTTTGAAGAGATTCAAAATGGAATAATCCAAGAGAGGATTGCTTCCAATGAGACATGGCATCTCTCTTTCTAAGTCAATGTGCCCTACAACCGATGAAGAAAAGACGAGAATGTCTCTCATACCTTATGCCTCTGCTATAGGGAGCATAATGTATGCAATGTTGTGTACTCGACCAGACATAGCACACGCTTTAAATGTGACGAGCCGCTATCAGTCAAATCCATGCGAAGAGCACTGGACCGCCGTAAAAGCAATCCTAAAGTACCTGCGAAGGACTAAGGATATGTTTTTGGTCTACGGTGGTAGTGGAGAACTGAAACTTCAACGATTCACTGATTCGAGTTTCGAGTCTGACGTGGATGACTACAAATCCAACTCTGGATACATATTCCGCCTCAATGGTGCAGCGGTCAGTTGGAAAAGCTGTAAACAATCTACCACTGTCGACTCAACCACAGAAGCAGAATATATCAGATGCAGCAAAGGAAAGTTTATGGATGAAAAACTTCATCCAAGAACTGGATGTAGTTCCTAGCATTGTGGAACCTGTAGTCGTCTTCTGTGACAACAACGAGGCGATAGCTCATGTGAAGGAGCCGAGATCACACCATCAATCGAAGCACGTACTGAGGAAATACCACGTGATCAGAGAGATCATTGGTAGAGGAGACATTCATATGG
This sequence comes from Penstemon eatonii, assembly GCA_038501285.1. NCBI lineage: Eukaryota > Viridiplantae > Streptophyta > Magnoliopsida > Lamiales > Plantaginaceae > Penstemon > Penstemon eatonii. Next base: position 30,898,145 of record CM076710.1, on the reverse strand, counting down.
AACGTGTCAACTCAGAAGACAACATAGCTGACCCACAAACTAAGCCACTCTCACAGAAGGCATTCGAGGGACATCTAGATAAGATGGGTCTTAGAAACATCTGTGAATGGCTTTAGGGCAAGTCGGAGATTGATAGGATAGTGCCCATCAAGCCAGTTCTTTTAGCTTGTAATAGGTCTATTCTGTAAACAACAATCTTTGATTCTATAATTAATACGCGCGTTTATTTATATCTGTATAGAATAAACAATGGCCAACTTCATCTCTCGCGAATACATTTAAGCGATTGGATGAAATCCTTAGATTACATTTGACTATGGGACGATTCACTTCGGTATTGAGTGCAATCATGAAACATTCTCTAAGGTTGTAATCTTAAAATACGTTCCAAGTCATAGATTCCAAAATGAGATAGGGTATCGTAGGAATCGCCAAGACTTGTACAAGTATGCATGATTCACATGGAGTGAATTTGTAGCGTTTCATGAGCAAGGCAATTGAGGCCAGTGCATATGAGCAGGTGGTTCAACAGAGGATCGAACGCATCGAACGACCCGAACAGAGAAACTAATTGTGGAAGCGCATGACGCATATCGGTGATGGGATGTTTCTCAAGACCTATAATAGTGTACAATTTAGTCCTTTGACTTGAGGTGTTAGGGCGAATTCGGTGCATGAGTGTGCGTACTTAGATCTAGGTATAGATCACATAGCTTGATCATAACATGCCTAGGTTGAGTGCGTATAGTTATGTACGCGGGTGGTTAGTACCAATATGGAATCTACCGACTCATCGTAATGGATAAGGGAATTTCCTATATGATTCTTAGATAATATATCCGAGGAATCTGTGGCCGCAGTCGGTGACGAATTTGGAAAGGGGTTTCCAAATTTAACAGTCACACTGGAATATTATCCCGAAGTAGAAAGTATAGTTATCGAGACAAATTTAGAGGTGCCGATCAATTCACACACCCTAAGTATTGATCGGGAAAATTAGTCTGTAGAAGGACCGTATGTACATGGCATTTATAAGAGGTGAGGTTCACAAATATCAATTCACCTGAAGTTGGGCTTCAAGGGCTTATGGCTAGACATCGACCATGAAGTGTGGGTACTCCTGAGTTAATAAGGGAGATTGATTCTAGGAGTGGTCAATTAAAGGTAGTTTAATTGATCGGAGCAATTTATTTGTTCATAAATTAAATCACGAGGAATTCGTGGGCCTGCTGCCTGTTGATGGTGAACATAGAGGGTCACACACAATACAGTTGGACGGTGACAGTTATAAAAGGATATAAAAGAAAATAATTGATTTAAAGGTAATTAAATCAGTTAATGAATCAAATATTAATTCAAGTGGGAGACTAATTAAATAGTTGATCTAATTAATTAAAGAGAGATATTAATTTATTAATTAATATGGACTGGGTTTAATTAAAGTAGTTAATTAAAAGAGGCTTGCAAGATATGGGCCTTTAATTAAATGCCCATAAGAAGTATTGCAAAGCTAGGTCTTGAAGGGGGCTTATAAATAGAGTTCAACATGAACTCATAGAACAACACCCTGGCACAAAACCCTGGCCGCCCCCTTGACCTAGCCGCACCCCTTCCCTGCGCCGCCACTAGCTAGCCACCGCCACCCTTGGCCTTGCCGCCGCTGCTCCTCTCCTACTCACCTTGTGCTAGATCTTGCTCTGCAAGTTGATCTAGACAACCTTTTAATAACAAACCTTCTAGATCCAGTTCGTAGCCTAAGACTAGAAGGTGTTGCCATAATCCAACTGGTGTGGATCAAACTCTGGAGGTGAGACACTTGGATCACTACCCGTGAATCGAAAACTACATTGGGGGTTGCCACCACTTTGCATGTTGTGAGGTAATAATCGAAAACCTGATTTTAAAGTAATGTTTGTGTTTTTGATTCAACCTTTTCGTATACATAATATGGAGACAGAATTATGGGGTTGTGGGAGCCTTGAAAAATTTTAAAATTCCGCACTATTTGTTGTTCTGACAATCGAGGCAGCCCAACATTTGTTTACCCGAAAATTGATTTTGTCATAATTAGTAGTGACTAAAAGGTAAGAATCATAGGAAGATAATTTTAAAAGGATGTTTTAAGATTAAAAAAGAAATACGTAAAAGATGTTTGCATGTTTCTTGCTCTACGTGAACTGTTTACGTGGTTTTCGATCGTGTCGAGCCTTGACCTTAGGTTAGATGTGATTGGTTTAATTTAATGTATGGTTTTTATTGGGCCTGCGAGCCTATTGTATTTTTGGCCCACTTTGAACCTTTGTAACAGAATGGGGCTTTATTACTTTACTGGTTTAGGTTGAAAGCCCGTTGCAAGCAAGGAGGGAGCCCAAGAAGATATGAAGGCCATGTATGCATGGTAGTTTATGTAATAGTATAGGCCTGTTTGTGAACCCTTTAGATTGACCAATTGGGCCAATATCATGGCTCGATGATGGCCCACATAGGAGGCTCCTGATCGAAAACATATTGTGGTAGTATGCATGCTAGGCTTGTAAATAAAAGATAAATCATAATTTACACGGTGAGATCTCGAGGAGAATTAATATAACTTTCAAAATCGAAATTCCCCTCTTGAATTTAATAGTAAGTCATATTGGTTACATTTAAAACAAAGTTTTAAAGATCCAAGCCTTCCATCAAAACAAGGGTGATCCAGAGTCTGGCACCCGAGTCAAAGAAAGGGACAATACACGAAATTCCTTGACTCCTGTTTTTAACTAAACTCGACAAGGGTGAGGACTGGTCGGGATGTGAATATCGACCGATAACTAGTTACGGAGAATTCACGACCGGGTCCGTTGCTCATCATGATTGATGGGTTATACTTAACGATTATTAGCACTTATGATGTAGCAGTGCTAGATAAGTGTGAAAAACGAGGCAAAATAGCTTGAAGGTTGTGTAATGACACAATTGGTAAAAGTATACCTACATGGAGAATTAATTGTATGGCCACGAGTCGTGGGTGCAATTAATGGCTGCTGGGACGTCAGGACCCACTAGGAGATTAGATTTCCCGAGCAATCAAAGGGGTGATTGTTTCGACAAAATAGTGGGAGAACTTTTTTGAAAACAAGACCAAAATTCGTTACTTATAAGTATTGAGCATAGATCAGTTAGCTAAATGTTGTCTTCTTTCCATTTGTAGATATTTAAGTACAATGTCTAAGAATCCATTATCTGTCATCCTCGACGCCAATAAACTCAATGGCTCAAACTTTGTCGACTGGCTATGAAATCTTAGAATAGTCCTCGACTCCGAGCGACGAAGCTATGTGCTCAACACACCTATGCCTGTAGAACCCGCAGGACGAGCTACTGAGGAACAACGAACCGCCCATGCCAAAAGGGTTGATGATCTTCAGGTTCGCTACCTCATGCTAGCCTCGATGTCGAATGAACTGCAGAAACAACATGCTGCAATACCGCTTGCTAGATATATACTTCTCCACCTCCAACAGATGTTTGGAGAAAGGTCTTGTACCGAAAGGTTCGCGGCCACTAAGGAGTTGTTTAATCTCAAGATGGTTAAGGGAAGCAGTGTCAAGGATCACTGTCTGCATTTTATCAACCTGGTTGAAAAACTGGGGCGATTGGACGTGGAATTACACGCTGATCTTAACACTGACCTCCTTCTCCATATGATGTCTCGTTCGTTTGACCAGTTCGTGTTGAACTTCAACACGGAGGATAGAAACCTCGCCCTTCACGAACTGACCAACCTATTGGTCACGGCAGAATCAACTCTCAAGAAAGAGAAACTCGTGATGATTGCACACCAATCGAAGGCTGCAAAGCCCAAGAGAGGTAAGAAGAAGAAGAAAGTGTTTCTTCCAAAGCAGTCACCAAGGTGGTCGAAAAGAAGCCCAAAAGACCAGACGATGAATGCTTCCACTGCAAGAAAGCAGGGCACTGGAAAAGGAACTGCCCAGACTACCTGAAACTGGTAGCCAAAGGTATTTTCTTGGTTGAAGTTAATATTTCTATTAACTGTGCATCGTGGGTGTTAGACACCGCAGAAGGTTCTCATATCTGCAATGATTTGCAGGTGATGGGAGCAGTAAGAAACCTGAAGCCCATGGATAGAATCCTGCGTTTTGGTAACGGAGGAAGAATTGCTGTTGAGGCTATAGGAGACGTGGAATTAGTTTTAGGAAATTTTACTTTGATTTTAAGAGACTGTTTGTACGTACCAACCATAATTAAGAACATTATTTCTATTCCTTTATTAGACAATGATGGTTTTAATTTTTCCATTGATAATGGATCTTTATGCATAATTAAAGGTGGTTTAACTTATGCTCGTGGTACTTTGATGGATGGTCTATATTCCCTTGAACCTATAAATTCCAACGTCATGCACATTCAATCTAGAAAAAGAAAATATGATAATCACACTCCACAAATTTGGCACTCTAGACATGGACATATTTCCAAGAGTAGGATTCAAAAGTTGGTTTCCTCTAAGGCTCTTGAAATACAAAACTTAGATGAACTCCCGACTTGCGAATCTTGTCTCAAAGGAAAGTTGACCAAATCACCCTTCACAGGGATTCCCGAGCGAACCAAACAGACATTGAATTTAATCCATACTGACGTTTGTGGACCGCTGAGTGTCAGTGCAAGAGGAGGATTCCCGTACTTCGTAACATTCACTGACGACTTTAGTCGTTATGGATATGTGTATCTTATGAAACACATATCCGAAACTTTTCAGAAAGTCAAGGAGTTTCGAATGGAAGTAGAGAACCAACTTCGGAGATTGATAGGATTGTGCTTAGCAAGACGATTCACTTTAGCTTGTAATAGGTCTATTCTGTAAAACAATTTTTGATTCTATAAATAATACGCACGTTTATTTATATCAGTATAGAATATGGCCAACTTGATCTCTCGCGAATACATTTAAGCGATTGGATGAAATCCTTAGATCACATTTTACTGCGGGACGATTCACTTTGGTATTGAGTGCAATCATGAAACAGTCTCTAAGGTCGTGATCTTAAAACACGTTCCAAGTCATGGATTCCAAAACGAGATAGGCTATCGTAGGAATTGTCAAGACTTGTACAAGTATGCATGATTCACATGGAGTGAATATGTAGCGTTTCATGAGCAAGGCATTTGAGGCCAGTGCATATGAGTAGGTGGTTCGATAGAGGATCGAACACATCGAACGAACCGAACAGAGAAACCCATTGTGGAAGCGCATGACGCATATCGGTGATGGGACGTTTCACAAGACTTATAATAGTGTACGATTTAGTCCTTAGACTTTAGGTGCTAGTGCGAATTCGGTGCATGAGTGTGCGTACTTAGATCTAGGTATAGATCACGTAGCCTGATCATAACATGCCTAGGTTGGGTGCGTATAGTTATGTGCGCGATGGTTAGTACCAATATGAAATTTACCGACTCATCGTAATGGATGAGGAAATTTCCTATACGATTCTTAGATAATATATCTGAGGAATCTGCGGCCGCAGTCTGTGACGGATTTGGAAAGGGGTTTACAAATTTAGCAGTCACACTGGAATATTATCCCGAATTAGAAAGTATAGTTATGGAGACAATTTAGAGGTGCCTATCAATTCACACACCCTATGTCTTGATCGGGAAATTAAGTCGATAGAAGGACCGTATGTACATGGAATTTATAAGAGGTGAGGTTCACAAATATCAATTCACCTGAAGTTGGGCTCATGGGCTTGTGGCTAGACATTGACCATGAAGTGTGGGTACTCCTGAGTTGATAAGGGAGATTGATTCTAGGAGTGGTCAATTAAAAGAGTTTAATTGATCGGAGCAATTAATTGCTCGTAAATTAAATCACGAGGAATTCGTGGGCCTGTTGCCAATTGATGGTGAACCTAGAGGGTCACACACAATACAGTTGAACAGTGCCAGTTATAAAAGGAAGAAATTGATTTAAAGGTAATTAAATCAATAAATGAATTAAAGTGTTAATTCAAGTGGGAGACTAATTAATTAGTTTATCTAATTAATTAAATTGTTAATTAATTAATTAAGAGAGACATATTAATTTGTTAATATGGGCTAATTTAATAAAAGGGTTAATTAAATTAACATGCAAGACACGGGCCTTTAATTAAAAGCCCTGAAGGAGTTTTGCAAGATTAGGGTTAAATGGGAGGCTTATAAATAGAGTTCAACTGGAACTCAAAGAACAACACATGCATAAAACAATAAGACTTTACTCTTGCACTAAACCCTAGCCTCCCCAACCCTAGTCCGCCCCTTGTGCGCCGCCGCCACCAGTGAGCCGCAGCCCTTAGCCGTGCGCCACCCTTGTGTGCCGCCCTCTCCCTTGTTCTTCCATTGCTAGATCTTGCTCTGCAAGTAGGTCCAGCAATCCTTTTACTGATAGCCTTCAAGATCCAGTTCGTAGCCTAAGACTTGGAGGTGTCACTACAATTCAACTGGTGTTGATCAACTCTATGGGTGAGACAATTGGATCACTGTCTGTGAATCAGAAACAAAACCGGAGGTTGCCACCACCTTGCCTGTGGTGAGGTAAAAATAGCATACCCCCTCTTTTAGTTATGTTTTTGTTGCTTTATTCAACCTTTTCGCATACATAAGATGGATCTATGATTTATGGGGTTGATGTGTATCTCGTAAAAATTTTAATTTCTGCACTTTTGTTGATCTGTCAACCGAGACTATCCCAACAAAAAGTCTTGTGTTGGGAAGAGTGCAGAGATAAGAAGCTTATTAGAGAAGCTTGAGTTTCCCGTTTTCATTTGTTTGTAGAGGATGTCGATTATTGTTACGCTCCAAATACGAGTGCGTAAACACGCAAGTATACGGTCGCTTTCAAGTAATAAAGTGGTAAAGGGTGTCGAACCCACGAGGAATCTAACGAATAATTATCAAGATATATTCTAATATCTTACGCGAACTTATGTGATTAAAAGTAGTAAGTTTGTAGTTTGTTTGAACACATAAAAGTCGAGTTAAATAAAGACACAATACTTTGATTCGAATAGATAAAGGTTCCTAGATTTCCAAGTCACTAAGAGTGATCCAATCTCGAATGATTCACAAGTTGACGACTATACTTATGTTTGTTGTTCAAGATTTCATAATTTATTCATACGTATCTTCCGATATCGTACGAACCTACCAAAGTAAACTAATCCAATTTATGTCTAAAAGGATTAAGCTTAAATGATGCTTTAGTTCCCAAACCTTAATAACATGAAATGACCTAGGTATATTCCTATCCTAAAATCAAATCACAACCTAGTTTTATAATCTAATCTTTAATCAACCATGTCTAGCATTTAAAGATCAATCCATTTCATCCTATGGTTGGCCTAACCACAAGTTGACAAAGGCTCAAACTAGATTAACAAACACTTGTAAGCATAGCAACAATCATAAACTCATCATTCAATCATAGATCCATCAAAGCTTCATGAAAACCTAGGAGTTAAATGCTTAGCTACTCATATTTATCAACAACATATTCATTACATTCAATGAAATCATAAGTACAAGATAAAGATAAAGGTTAGAGATAAGCATATGTAATGGAAGTCGCTACAACTCTTCTCTCAAGCTTCTTTAGTCTTCCAACCAAAGCTCCAAGCAAGAACTCTTCTTCTTTTCAATGGAGGCAAGAGATATTTTCTTTTCTTCAAGAGTGTAAGTAAGTTGCAAGAGTTGTGAATGACTTCCAACTTCTACCCTTATAACCTAGCAAGCTATCACCCACTCATGCCTAAATTACCCCAAAAATTATAGTAACAAAGGCCAAAAGGTCCTTAAAGGAGGTTGTATTTACAAGTGGGATAAGGGCTATATACAAAAAGGCCCTCAAAAAACGCTGAAAAACAGAGCAGACCTCGCCGCGGTGAGGTCCCACCTCGCCACGGCGAGGTTTATACCGTAGGCAATACATGCCTTTCCTTCCACCAGCTCGCCGCGGCGAGCCTCCACCTCGCCGCGGCGAGGTTTATGCCGTAGGAAACTGGTTTTTTCTGCCACAAGCTCGCCGCGGCGAGCCTGCACCTCACTGCGGCGAGGTAAGGTATGCCCATCTACTTGATTTCTTTGACTTTTAATTTCGTTATGTCCTTCCCGCGGTCGATAGCGACTTGCAATTCACGCAACAAATGTTCCGGAAGTGCTTCAATGCTCCAAATCCTGCAAATCACCGACAAACTAAGTAAAAACACGAACAAAACACAAAAAATGAACAAAGGCCTAACAAAAGGGCCTAGAGCACAAAAGACGCGACAAACAAGCAAAGACACACGAAAACTCGGATCAAAACAAGATGTTTTAGGCTTAAAGAGATAGGTAATAACGACGTTTTCATGGCGTTATCAACACCCCCAAGCTTAAACGCTTGCTCGTCCTCGAGCAAAGAAAACAAAACAAGAACAAAACAAGCATGCTTGAGATCAAATCATCAAAGCTTAACACTTTCGAATTATTCTCAAAACAAGCTCCACGTGTGTGTGTGATGGCTTTTGGCTAGATTCTATCTTAGGTGAATAATTCCCGATAGGTCAAAATTATCGGTTCTATTTGCATGGGCTTCTAATGTTTAACAAAGAATCCCTCCTAGCCGTAGATTGCACACTTAACGTTCAAATCACTTCACGACACTAAGTTATAGGCAATTTAAGAGTGTTGTCCCTTTTCTTGAATTAATTGACGATTTTAGCTCCTAACTCTTTTCTCACCATTCTTTGCTTTTCTTTTGATTTACAATAATAACATAGCACATTGTGCTTTACAAGAATATTGCGATACGATTTTTGCACTAATGGCGAACTTTATGCAATTTTGCTTTTGTGGGCTACTAGCTCCACTCTTTTTCTTCTATTACAACTTTTGCACTAAAACAATGAAATAGAGTAATTACCAAAAAAGATCAATGAAAACTAACAATTGAAGGCTTAGCCTTTCTTTTCTCTCTTAGAAGTGCGTACATTTTAGCAACTTCTCTACTCATTTCTTTTAATAGTTAGGTGTTTAAAAGTCTTTCATTCTCGAAAAGGGTTTACTCCCCCAAACTTAGACCATTTATGCTCTTTATACATTCAATTTCCAAGCTAAAGATTGGAGCGATTTTAAGTTAAGCAAAAGGAGTCCTAGATCCTATTATCGCTAAAGTTCGTTATCCACTTTAAACATAATCATAGCCATTGCCAATGTGTCTTAAACTTTGTAGAGCATGTTCAAATAATAATAAGAATTTGAAAAATTTTGGCGGGTCGACCTAGCATGCAATAAATGACCTTACTCCCCCAAACTTAAAATGCACAATGTCCCCATTGTGTGAATTGAGAGTGACGGAATAAGGTACGACACGACAAAACACAAGCAAAACAAACCAAAACAAAACGAAACAAAACGAAACGAAACGAAACGATAAACGAGCGAGCACGGCTCTAAATAAGTTCAACAAGCACAAATTGTAAGTTCAAACAAGTAAACAAGCTAATGTCTCAAAAGATCGACGTAGAAAAAACAGTACATGACGAAAAATTGGTTAAAACATTGTAAGATCAATAGAAACCGATGGGACTACGTAAATTTAAAACCAACGTCCCTTTTTGTATGCATCCCGTGGTTGCTCTTGTCTTCAACGGTTTCGCGCATTGAGGGCACGCTCTTCTGCATCATCAAAATGTAGCTCGTCTCCTTGATCCATCGGAGGCTGTGGAGGCAAATTGATACGCTCAGGAAAAGTAGTCTGGGGAAGGGCATTATACCGGTCATCTCCGAGCAATGTACGGAACACAGCATCATCCCTATCTTTCATAGCATAAACATACCGAGCCAGCTGGTCTTGCCTATCAATCATGGCATCTTGCTTGTTACTCATGGCTTGTACAAGATGAATCAATCTGCCAATATCATCTCTGGTACCTATTTGCGCCTGACTGCTTGGCTGCTCATCAACCTGTGCCTCTTCCTGTCCATCCCTACCCTCTTGATCCGGTTGATCCTCTGGTTCTGCCTGATCCTCTGGTTCTGCTTGACTGTACGAGTAAGTTTTATTGTTGTAAGCACTCGTATAGTCCAACTGCAAGGTCCTGCAGATAGCTAATGTGTTGATCGGGGTAGGCAACTTAATGACCTCACCAACTTCTTCAAAGTCAACCACTGCATCTCTACATAATCCGTCTATGAGGTGTGGAAACATAAAACTCCTGCTGTTATAATTCTTCCTCGATATGGTTTCCTCGAGCACCTCATGTATTACACGACCTACATTGAGGGAACGCCCCCGGGTGAGTGAATAGAGTAAAGGGATGCGATCCTCACCGTAGCTTGTGTTAAACGTGGCAGGACGGAAGTGAGAAAGCAAGACTAATGTCCAAGCTTTCGCTTCCGGAGGTAACCGGTTGCGTGCCACCTTCGGTATATCACGAACTACTGTGCCTGGCAGAGTAATGAACTCTTTCATTTGATCCAAAGTATACCACCGCTTATCTTCAACATGCTCATCCCTTTGGTTAGCCGGCCATTCGGTCCTGTAGTAGGCGTTGATAGTGTCCGGATCGAACATGACCTCCGTACCCCTCACATATTTGATACTGTTTTCTCTAGTCCAACTGGCATTTGCGTAGAATTCTCTAATAATATCGCCGTCAAAGGTATCCCGAGATGGTCGTTTCAGGAATTTTGTCCAACCCCTTGCTTCAATTTGATCCTGTAAATACGGAAAAGCCTCATTTTCGTAGTCGACAAACCTTTCCTTAACAAACGACCAACTTATGGCTTTCTTATAAGCATCCCAGGCTAATTTATCACCGAACTTGTAGGTGTCGTATTCTGCCTCTACCACCTTTTTCTTTCCCTTCGGCTCCCTCTTCCTTTTCGGAGGTTCACTTGAACTTGCGCCTTTTGATTTTCTCGTCATTATGATTAAAAACGTTCTTCCCTTTTTTTATCAAAGTGCACCAATTTCCCCAAACTTCAAGTTGTAACCACCCAATATCAATGAATCAATACTCCGACAACACCAAAATCAAGAACTAGCAAAATGAGCAAGAACTTCTCACACACATTTTATCGAACACCTAGGGTGCACTTCCCATTCTACCAAATCTCCAAAATATTTTCAATAACTTCCACCCAAAATTTTCAATACCAACAATATCAACACCAATTACACCATATCAATACAACAAAATCAAAAGAAAAGCTTAGCCACACATACCTTGTTGAATTTTCGAATTCTTTTGGTTGATTTTCGGATTTGGTGTAATGTGGAGATTTGGGGGAGATTTGATTGAATGAAAGAAGAGAGGGATTTGTGTGAGGGTGTTTGAGTGAGGTTTATAGAGAGTTTGTGAGATGATTCTTGATAGAAGAGTGAGTGAGTGAGCGGGAGGGAGTTTTGAGTGATGTTTGAGAATGAAAGTGAGTGAGGGCATGGTCGCGGTTTTGTGGGTGTTTAAATAAAAAAAAATTTCAGGGCACGACTCGCCGCGGCGAGGTTTGTGCCTTAAGTTTCTACCAATACCTCGCCGCGGCGAGGTTTGTGCCGTAGCTTACGGCCTCAGCCTCGCGGCGGCGAGGTTATTTCCCCTCCTTTTTTTCTTTTTATTCGAACTACTCACCTTATGACGTTCGCGACCCATAGTTCGTTCGCTTGACCTCGCTCGATTTGTGCTTGTCGATCTTCTATCTTTCACCCGTGCTCGTTTACCTACAACACAAAACGCAAAACGAAAACAAAAACGAACAACAAAAACACAAAAACACAAAACGCAAAACACAAAACGCAAAACAATAAAGCAATGTTGGGATATTCTTACTAGGGCTCGATTGTCAATACAACAAAGTGCGGAATTTTTGTTGGATGAAGATGAAGATGAAGGCACTAAAGAAAGTTTGATAAGGGAGGTTTTGATGCATTCCAAAACTTCATAAATTGGCTAAGTATGGAGTAACTTAGCTGATAAACTTATCAAGGAATTTTGACTAAGTAATGAAGACATCAGAAGAGTCAAAGTTTCAAGGTCCAAGACTTCTGATCTGCTGAAGTAAAGTTATCAGACTAGCGAAGATCAGCCGACTCAAATCAGATTTGTTCAAGTTTGAGATCAGCCGAGTTCGCCATCAGACTTATACTTTCGTCAGCCAAGTGAAGAAGATCATGAAGTGTTCCCAACGGTAATAAATGCCCCTTGGTGTAATAAATGCTGAAGTACGAGGATATTTAAGACAAATGATTGAAGAAAAGCTTCGCATCAGCCGAGTGCATTTAATGCTGCATTTAATGCTGCCTGCAGAATAGTACTGTTTACAGTACGGACAGACTGCAAAAGAGCCGTTCGCGGATTTTAAGGACCAGTACTCGAGGAATTTGAATCCTGTCTCTCTTCAACGGACACTTTTCAATCCTCAAGTATAAATAGCTGAAAGAGACGAAGAAGAAGGAAGCAACACACTTTCTGAGAGAAATTTCCGAAGCAAAATTCTTTAAGTCTCAAGAACAGCTCACTCATCAGCTGAGTCATTTGTTGACGAAAGCAGAGTTGAAGAATCAAGAAAAATACATCTTCTGAGTGATTTTGTAAACAAGAGTGTTGTGCGAAGTTGTGATCCATCTTTGTGAGTGATCAAACTTCAGAGGATAGGTTTTCTGTGTGATTTCCTATTGCGAACTTGTGGTCGTTTCATTTGTTGTTCGACGCAAGCAGAGTATACTGTAAACTTTGTGATTATAGTATAACCCAAGATCTGAGTGACTTGGAAGAGTGGACTAAAGGATATTTAAATCCATATAACCACTATAAAAATTGATTGTGTTTTTACATTGCTTTTAAACTTGCATATTTTCTGTTTGCATAAAAACACGTTAAGTTAACTGTTTGAAAAGAAGTTAAAAGGAGTTTATAAAACTGGGGAAACATTTTTCAAACTGCTAAGATTACTTGTGAAAAACACTTTGAAAATCCGCTGCAAGTACTCTAAGTATTAAAACTGATTTCTGCAAAATCAGCTAAGTAACTATCAGACGAGTGGTCAACAAGACTGTTCAAAGATTTGTTCGCGAACAGAATTGTAACTTACTAATCTGATCAGCTTAGTCTGTTCAGTAAGAGTAAAGTTTTAAAGTTAAATTTGAAGAAAATTTTTAAAGAGGTTTATTCACCCCCCCCCTCTAAACCTCTTCTGACCACTTGGGACCAACAAGTGGTATCAGAGCGGGTGGTTCATTAGAATCAACTGCCTGATCAACGAGCTTGATCCGAGTGTTTTTCAAAGGTTTTCAAAACTTTTCAAAAGAGCATCTTTTTGAAAAATAAAAACTTTTTGAAAAATGGATTGTATCAGCCATGTTCCCCACATTGCTGGTATGTCCTTTGAGGACTGGAAAATCAGAATGGAGATTTTCCTTGCTGCCTATAATGACAACATGCACACATGCATCATTAAAGGTCCATTCAGATTCACAAAGACCATAAAGATAAATGAAGTAGATACGGTTGTGGAGAAAGACCTTCATGAGATGACTCCAGAAGAGATAAAGCTTTACAATCTTGATAAAGTTGGGAGATTCATCATGACCAAAGCCCTGGATAATGATCGGTTTGACAAGGTCAAACATTGCAAAACTGCAAAGGAGATGTGGGATAAGGTCAGAGACATGAGTGAAGGAAATGATGCTATTAAAGAGCATCAGCTCAGTGTTGCATTGGAAAAGCTGGACAACTTCAAGATGAAGTCTGGAGAAACCATTGATCAGATGGATACCAGATTCACCAGAACTCTGAATGAAGTTTTGAAGCTGGGAAAGACTTTCACTGACAAAGAAATCACTGTCAAAGTACTGAAGGCTCTACCTTCCAAGTTCAACATGAAGGTGACAGCAATGGAAGAATCAAGAGATCTGGGCAAGATTTCTCTAACAGAGCTGTTCTCCGTACTCAAGGCGTATGAGTATAAACTGCCAAGGATGGGAATTGAAGAAACCTCAACTTCAGGACCCACAGCTGCACTTGTTGCTGCTGAAAACACCAGAAGACCAGCACAGAAAAGCAAAGAAGTGGACTCATCTGATGAAGCCACTCTACTCAACAAAAAGGAGTACACTGCTGGAGATGTAGCATTATTGATGAACAACTTCAAGAAGTTCTATAAGAGAAAGATGAAAAACAAATACAATCATGCTGCTTCTACTTCTAAACCTAACTTTTCTTCTCAAGATAAAGAGGATTATAAATCAAAACTGATGTGTTACAACTGCAGGAAATTGGGACACTTCATAAGAGACTGCCCATATCCAAAAGCAGAGAAGTACACTGAGGAAGAGAAGAAAATGAGAAAAGAAAGAAAGCATCAGAGAGGCAAGGCAATGATGGCTGAAGCAGAAAAGCCAGCTGCTGTCTACTCATCTGATTCAGACTCAGACTCGTCTGATGAAGAATCGTCTGATGAAGAAAAACCTGCTCTCCTGTGCCTGATGGCAAAGGAATCTGATGACTCTGAGGATGAGGTAACTCCTCAAGAAAATGAACTGTTTAATTCTCTAGAGCAAATGATGTTGAATAATACTACTATTGCTGGAGAGTTTGTTAAGCTTAAGGAAGAGATGAACTTGCTAAAAGAGCAAAATAGTTCACTGAAACTTTTAGCTGAAAAGCCAAAAGAATCAGCTGAATATAAACAGCTTGAGCAAGAGCATGAATCTCTGAAAGCTGAATGTGAGGTCTATAAAGGAAGAATCATGGAACTTGAGAAAATCATCGAGTCTCATGATAAGTCAACTGTTGCATCCATGCATACACCTAAGAAACAGGAGACACCTTTAGAAAAGGATAAACTAGAGTTGAACCATACTGAAAAATTCATATCAGCTGACAATAGTAAGGTCATTCTGTATGTTCAAACTTCTAAACCTACCTCATCTGAGAAAGTGGTAAAGGAGAAGAAATCTCCTAAGGCTAAAAAGAGCAAAGAGCCTAGTGTAGGAAATCAGACCAGTAAGACCAAACAGCAGAGTCCTAAGAAGTCTGCTGATAAAGCTAAAGTCAATCAGACTAGTGGTAAAACTAAGTCAAAGTCAAATGAGCAAGTATCTAGTAAACCAAAGAAGCATAAGAACAAGAAAAATCAAAATGCTTGGTATGGAAATGAGTCATATTATGTGCAACCTGCTGCATATCATCCTATGTATCATGCACCTCAATTTCCTAGTTACTATGCACCTTACCCTGCTCATCCAATGCATGCATATCCTGCATATCATGCACCTTACCCTGCTTATGAACATTATTCATATCATACTGATCATCAACATGACTTATCTGATAACTATGATAAAAATGAAACTATTCATGCTCCTAAAACTCAGAAACCTAAGAAGCCTAAGACTTCAACATCTTGGGTTGTCAAAGGTGGAACTAATCCTTCAGGACCCTCTCAATAAGGGTACCTAAAACAATTTTATTTTTGTTTTGTAGGTTAGGATTAGGAGTAGGAGTAAAGTAGAGAAGATTTGGTACTTGGACAGTGGATGTTCAAGGCACATGTGTGGAAACATACATGAGTTGACTGATGCAGTTGCTGTGGATGGTCCAAAAGTCACTTTTGGAGACAGCAAAGTGATAGGATAGTGCCCTGCAAGCCAGTTCTGTTTGCTTGTAATAGATCTATCCTGTATGAAACGATCTTTGATTTTATAATAATACGCATGTTTATTTATATATGTATAAGGATAAACAATGGCCAACTTCATCTTTCGCGAATACATTTAAGCGATTGGTTGAAACCCTTAGATTACATTTGACTATGGGACGATTCACTTCAGTACTGAGTGCAATCATGAAACAGTCTCAAAGGTCGTAATCTTAAAAGTGTTCCAAGTCATAGATTCCGAACGAGACGGGGTATCGTAGGAATCGCCAAGACTTGTACAAGTATGCATGATTCACATGGAGTGAATTTGTAGTGTTTCATGAGCAAGGAATTTGAGTCCAGTGCATACGAGTAGGTGGTTCAATGGAGGATTGAACGCATCGAACGACCCGAACAGAGAAACCCATTGTGGAAGCGCATGACGCACATCGGTGATGGGATGTTTCTCAAAGGAATATAATAGTGTACGATTTAGTCCTTTGACTTGAGGTGCTAGGGCGAATTCGGTGCATGGAAGTGCGTACTTAGATCTAGGTATAGGCCACGTAGCTTGGTCATAACATGCCTAGGTTGGGTGCGTATGGACATGTACGCGAGTGGTTAGTACCGATATGGAATCTATTGACTCACTGTAATGAGTGAGAGAATTTCCTATACGATTCTTAGATAATATATCCAAGGAATCTGCGGCCGCAGTCGGTGACTAATTTGGAAAGGGATTTCCAAATTTAGAAAGGTCACAAAGGTATATTATCCTGAATTAGAAAGTATAGCTATCGAGACAAATTTAGAGGTGCCGATTAATTCACACACCCTAAGTCTTGATCGGGAATATTAGTCGATAGAAGGACCGTATGTAC
The DNA here is from genome assembly GCA_038501285.1 of Penstemon eatonii. NCBI lineage: Eukaryota > Viridiplantae > Streptophyta > Magnoliopsida > Lamiales > Plantaginaceae > Penstemon > Penstemon eatonii. The sequence continues at coordinate 30,881,607 of CM076710.1, read as the reverse complement.
ATGGTAATTATATGAGACGAGGTTCACAAATATCAATTCACCTGATATTGGGCTTCATGGGCTTGTGGCTAGACATCGACCATGAAGTGTGGGTACTCCTGAATTAATAAAGGATTTAATTCTAGGAGTGGTTAATTAAAGGTTGTTTAATTAACCGGAACAATTTATTGTTCATAAATTAAATCACGAAGGATTCGTGGGCCTGCTGCCAGTTGATGGTGAACCCAGAGGGTCACACACAATACAATTGGACGGTGACTGTTATAAAAGGAAATGAAAGGAACTAATTGATTTAAAGGTAATTAAATCAATTAAATGAATTAAGAGTATTTAATTCAAGTGGGAGAATTAATTAATTGGCTGACTTAATTAATTAAATACTTAATTGAGTTGCTAATTAATTATGCGAAAAGAAATGTTGATTTAAATGGACTGGGCATTTAATTAAAGTAGTTTAATTAAATGAAGGATTGCAAGACATGGGCTTCTATTAATTAAAGCCCATAAGGAGTCTTGCAAACCCTAGGTCAGAAGGAGTCTATAAAAGGGGAACTACTTGAGCTAAAAAGCTAACACCCTAAGAGAAAAACCTAGCCTCCTTCTCTGCAAAAGCGCCGCCCCCTTGTCCTGCAAACCCTAGCCGCCGCCGCCACTAGTAGCCGCCGCCACTGAGCTGCCGTGAGCTTCCTGGTGCCGCCGCCGCCGAGATCTCCTCCTCCATTGTATTAGATCTTGATTTGTCAAGAGATCTCATACAATCCTTTAATAACAAATCTCCTGCATCGAGTTCTGAGCCTAAGATCTTGAGGTGTTGCCAGAATCCAATTGGTGTGGACTATCCCTGGAGGTGAGACACTTGGATCACTCCTGTGAACCGGATCAGAATCAGAATCGAAGACCGGAGGTTTCCACCACCTTGCCTGTGGTGAGGTATATCGCAAAAACCCCCTTTGTTAATCATTGTGTGCGTTTTTGTTCTTGCTTTTGTATACATAATGTGGAGACATCTTTTATGGGACCATTGGATACCTCGAAAAATTTTAAATTCCGCACTTTGTTGTCTGACAAATCGAGCTATATCCCAACAGTGGTATCAGAGCCAACTCCATTATTATTATACAAAAGCCTGAACATAATTGTGTTCACCGTATATGTTTAATTATATGTATGAGAACACGTGATAATTATGTTCTGTAAGTTGATTCTTGCTTGTTATGACTAGATCTATCAATGGGTAAAACTGCTTTTCTAGATCTGTGCCGTTTTTATAGTTTTTTGAAAACTTCAGGACTTTTGAGGTAGAAATCGCAAATCAGGGTTTTTGAGGGCTGAAAATTCGAAATTTTTGAAATCTGAAAATCTGAAAATTCTGGACTGTTTTTGCAATTCTGGTCGCACAGTTTTTGGGGTCGTTTTGCAATTTCTGAAAACTTAGGGGCTGTTTTGCAATTACCGAAACTTGAGGGGTCAATTTGAAAAATCGAAAATTTTCAAAATTCAAAATTTTATTTTCTGGAATCTGCCCGAAACTGCCCAGGGGTGTTTTTGTAACTTTTTAAAAGTTTTGGGGTCAAAGTGCAATTTTCGAAAGTTGAGGGGCGAAAATGCAATTTTTCAAAAGTTGAAAAACAGATTCTGAAATTGAGCAGAAAATTAATTTTTTGTTTACCCGGATATTTATTTTGTCATAATTAGTAGTGACTAAAAAGCAAGTATCATAGGAAGTTAGTTTTAAAAGGATGTTTTAAAATTAAGTTAGAAGAAAGTAAAGGATGTTTACATGTTTCTTGCTCTACGTGAACTGTTTACGTGGGTTTTCGATCGAGACGAGCCTTGACCTTAGGGTAGATGTGATTGGTTTAATTTATTGCTTGGTTTTTATTGGGCCTGCGAGCCTATTATTTTTTTTTTTTTGGGCCACTTTGAGCCTTTGTAATAGATTAGGGCTTTACTGCTTTCCTAGTTTAGGATGGAGGCCCATTTACAAGCAAGGTGGGAGCCCAAGAAGATAAGAAGGCCATGTATGCATGGTACAATGTGTAATAGCATAGGGCCTGTTTGAGAACCCTTTAGATTGACCAATTGGGCCAACATCAATTGGCTCGATGATGGCCCACATAGGAGGCTCCCGATCGAAAACATATTGTGGTAGTATGCATGCTAGGCTTGTATGGCTTTTATTTATTTGTCGATTTATATTTGGCTACGCGCTAGAATCTAGATCGTAATAAAAGATAAAGCATAACTGAATCGGTGAGATCTCGAGGAGAGTTAGCATAACTTTCAAAACCAGAAACCCCCTCTCGAATTAAATATTAAGTCATATTGGATTAAAATAAAATGAAGTATTTATATAAATCCAAGCCTTCCATCAATAGGAACTAACGTATGTTGTCTACTTATCGATAGAGGTGATCCAGAGTCTGGCACCCGAGTCGAAGAAAGGGACAATACGTGAAATTCCTTGACTCCTGTTTTAACTAAACATGACAAGGGTGAGGACTGGTCGGGATGTGAGGATCGACCGATAACTAGTTACGGAGAACTCACGACCGGGCCCGTTGCTCATCACGATTGATGGGTTAGACTTAACGATTAGTAACACTTATGATGTAGCAGTGCTAGATAAGTGCGAAAGCCGAGGCAAAATAAGCTTGAAGGTTGTGGAGTAACACAATTGGTAAAATGTATACCTACCTGGAGAATTGGTTGTATGGCCACGAGTCGTGGGTGCAATTAATTGCTGCTGGGACGTCAAGACCTACTAGGAATTAGAATTCCCGAGCAATCAAAGGGGTGATTGTTTCGATAAAATAGTGGGAGAACTTTTTCGAAAATAAGTCCAAATTCGATAATTATAAGTATTAGGCATAAGATCAGTTAGCTTAATGTTGTCTTCTTTCCAATTGTAGATATTAAGTACAATGTCTAAGAATCCATTATCTGTTATCCTCGACGCAAACAAATTGAATGGCTCAAACTTTGTTGACTGGCTGAGAAATCTCAGAATCGTCCTCGACTCCGAGCGACGTAGCTATGTGCTCGATACACCCATGCCTGCTGCACCCGCAGCACGAGCTACTGAGGAACAACGAACCGCCCATGCTAAAAGGGTTGATGATGATCTTCAGGTTCGATGTCTCATGCTAGCCTCGATGTCGAATGAACTGCAGAAACAGCATGCTGCTATGCCGCTTGCTAGAGAGATACTTCTCCACCTCCAGCAGATGTTTGGAGAGAGGTCTCGTACCGAAAGGTTCGCGACCACTAAGGAGTTGTTTTATCTCAAGATGGCTGAGGGAAGCAGTGTCAAGGATCACTGTCTGCGTTTCATCAACCTGGTTGAAAAACTAGGGCGATTGGAAGTAGACTTGCACGCTGATCTTAGCACTGACCTCCTTCTCCATTCGCTGCCCCGTTCTTTTGACCAGTTCGTGTTGAACTTCAACATGGAGGATAGAACCCTCGCTCTTCATGAACTGACCAATTTGTTGGTAACGGCAGAATCGACTCTCAAGAAAGAGAAGCCGGTAATGATTGCACACCAATCGAAGGCTGCAAAGCCTAAGAGAGGTAAGAAGAAGAAGAAAAGTATTTCTTCGAAGGCAATCACAAAGGTGGTTGAAAAGAAGCGCAAAAGCCCAGAAGACGAATGTTTCCACTGCAAGAAAGCAGGGCACTGGAAAAGGAACTGCCCAGACTACCTAAAGATGAAATTGGTAGCCAAAGGTATTTTCTTGGTTGAAGTTAATATTTCTATTAACTGTGCATCGTGGGTGTTAGACACCGCAGCAGGTTCTCATATCTGCAATGATTTGCAGGTGATGGGAGCAGTAAGATACCTGAAGCCCGGGGATAGAATCCTGCGTTTTGGAAACGGTGCTAGGATCGCCGCTGAGGCTATTGGGGACGTCGAATTGGTTTTAGGAAATTTTACTTTGGTTTTAAGGGATTGTCTGTACGTACCAACAATAATTAAGAACATCATTTCTATACCAATGCTAGACATTGATGGTTTTAATTTTTCCATTCAAAATGGATCTTTATGCATATTTAAAGGTGGTTTAATGTATGCTTGTGGTACTTTGATGGATGGTCTTTATTCCCTAGAACCTGTTAAATCCGACGTCATGCACATTCAATCTAGAAAAAGAAAATATGATAATCAAACTCCACAACTTTGGCACGCTAGACTTGGACATATTTCCAAGAGTAGGATCCAAAAGTTGGTTTCCTCTAAGGCTCTTGAAATAAAGAACTTGGATGAACTCCCAACTTGCGAATCTTGTCTCAAAGGAAAGATGACCAAATCACCCTTCACAGGGAATCCTGAGCGAACCAAACAAACATTGGATTTAATCCATACTGACGTTTGTGGACCATTGAGTGTCAATGCGAGAGGAGGATTCTCTTACTTCGTAACATTCACCGACGATTTTAGTCGTTATGGATATGTGTATCTCATGAAACACAAATCCGAAACTTTTGAGAAATTCAAAGAGTTTCGAATGGAAGTTGAGAATCAACTTGGACATAGTATTAAAGCACTTCGGTCTGATAGAGGTGGTGAGTACTTAAGCCAAGAATTCCTTGATTATCTAAAAGAGAATGGAATTCTCGCCCAGCGAACTCCCCCTAGGACGCCCCAACTCAATGGAGTGTCCGAGCGGAGGAACCGAACTTTGTTAGACATGGTTCGTTCCATGATGAGTTTTGCTGACCTTCCCTTTTCATTTTGGGGCTTGGCCCTATTAACTGCATCGAAGATACTGAACATAGTACCTTCGAAGTCAGTGCCAACAACACCGCACCAAGTATGGTATGGTAAGGCACCCGTGTATTCGTATTTACGAGTATGGGGATCTCCTGCGTATGTAAAGAACAAGAAGGGAGATAAGCTAGATAGTAGATCTAGTTTGTGCAAATTTGTGGGGTATCCAAAGGAATCCATTGGATACCTGTTCTTCGATCCTAAAGAACGTAATACGTTCGTATCTAGGAACGCCCACTTCTTGGAAGAGGATTTCCTCTCCAACCGAAATGGGACAATCGTAGAACTTGATGAAGTCCAGGAATCGGACCCATCCTCACAAACAGTGGGAGCTGAACCAGAATTTACTGAACCTACTAGTACACCTACTCTTCGAAGGTCTGATCGAATTCGTAAGGAGCCAGAGCGATTTGGTTTCATTCACGAAAACGAAAGAGGCGATAATGATCCAAGGACCTATCAAGAAGCGATGTCAGACATAGACTCGGGTGCGTGGCTCGAAGCCATGCAATCCGAAATGGATTCCATGCATTCCAACAAGGTTTGGACCTTGGTTGATCCACCTGAGGGAACTATCCCTGTAGGATGCAAATGGATCTTCAAGCGTAAGCTTGGAATGAATGGAGAGGTTTTAACTCACAAGGCACGCTTAGTGGCGAAGGGGTATTCTCAAAGGCCTGGAATAGACTATGAGGAAACCTTCTCTCCCGTAGCGATGTCCAAATCCATTCGGATATTGCTTGCCATTGCCGCATGGCATGACTATGAGATATGGCAAATGGACGTAAAGACCGCCTTCCTCAATGGAGACATTGACAAGGAGATCTTTATGCAACAACCTGAAGGTTTTGCGTCCAAAGGGAGTGAGCACAAATTGTGTAAACTTCAAAGGTCAATATATGGCCTCAAACAGGCATCCCGAACCTGGAACATACGATTTGATGAGACAGTCAAGGCATTTGGCTTCATCAAAAATGTATATGAACCTTGTGTGTACAAGAAGAATAGTGGGAGTTCGATACAATTCATTGTTTTGTACGTCGATGACATTTTGCTAATCGGAGACGATATCAAGATGTTAGCACAGACTAAAGCGTGGTTATCCGCGCAGTTCTCTATGAAAGATATGGGAGACGCATCTTACGTATTGGGAATACGTATCTATAGGGATAGATCGAAGAAGATGATAGGACTCTCCCAATCTCAGTACATTAACACAATCTTGAAAAGATTCAAGATGGAAGAATCCAAGAGAGGATTGCTTCCAATGAGACATGGTATCTCTCTTTCTAAGTCTATGTGCCCTACAACTGACGAAGAAAAGACGAGAATGTCTCTCATACCTTATGCCTCTGCTATAGGGAGTATAATGTATGCGATGTTATGTACTCGACCAGACGTAGCACACGCTCTAAGTGTAACGAGCCGCTATCAGTCAAATCCAGGCGAAGAGCACTGGACTGCCGTAAAAGCAATCCTAAAGTACCTGCGAAGGACTAAGGATATGTTTTTGGTCTACGGTGGTAGTGGAGAACTGAAACTTGAAGGATTCACTGATGCAAGTTTCCAGTCTGATGTGGATGACTTCAAATCCAACTCTGGATACATATTCCGCATCAATGGTGGAGCAGTCAGTTGGAAGAGCTGTAAACAGTCTACCACTGCTGATTCAACCACAGAAGCAGAATATATCGCAGCATCAGATGCAGCAAAAGAAAGTGTATGGATGAAAAACTTCATCCAAGAATTGGATGTTGTTCCTAGCATTGCTGAACCTATAGTCGTCTTCTGTGACAACAACGGGGCGATAGCTCAAGCGAAGGAGCCGAGATCACACCATCAATCCAAACACGTACAGAGGAAATACCACGTGATCAGGGAGATCATGGGTAGAGGTGACATGCACATGGAGTATGTCAAATCGGAAGACAACGTAGCTGACCCACTAACTAAGCCACTTTCACAAAAGGCGTTCGATAGTCATCTAGAAAAGATGGGACTTAGAACCGTAGGTGAATGGCTTTAGGGCAAGTGGGAGATTGATAGGATAGTGCCCTGCAAGCCAGTTCTGTTTGCTTGTAATAGATCTATCCTGTATGAAACGATCTTTGATTTTATAATAATACGCATGTTTATTTATATATGTATAAGGATAAACAATGGCCAACTTCATCTTTCGCGAATACATTTAAGCGATTGGTTGAAACCCTTAGATTACATTTGACTATGGGACGATTCACTTCAGTACTGAGTGCAATCATGAAACAGTCTCAAAGGTCGTAATCTTAAAAGTGTTCCAAGTCATAGATTCCGAACGAGACGGGGTATCGTAGGAATCGCCAAGACTTGTACAAGTATGCATGATTCACATGGAGTGAATTTGTAGTGTTTCATGAGCAAGGAATTTGAGTCCAGTGCATACGAGTAGGTGGTTCAATGGAGGATTGAACGCATCGAACGACCCGAACAGAGAAACCCATTGTGGAAGCGCATGACGCACATCGGTGATGGGATGTTTCTCAAAGGAATATAATAGTGTACGATTTAGTCCTTTGACTTGAGGTGCTAGGGCGAATTCGGTGCATGGAAGTGCGTACTTAGATCTAGGTATAGGCCACGTAGCTTGGTCATAACATGCCTAGGTTGGGTGCGTATGGACATGTACGCGAGTGGTTAGTACCGATATGGAATCTATTGACTCACTGTAATGAGTGAGAGAATTTCCTATACGATTCTTAGATAATATATCCAAGGAATCTGCGGCCGCAGTCGGTGACTAATTTGGAAAGGGATTTCCAAATTTAGAAAGGTCACAAAGGTATATTATCCTGAATTAGAAAGTATAGCTATCGAGACAAATTTAGAGGTGCCGATTAATTCACACACCCTAAGTCTTGATCGGGAATATTAGTCGATAGAAGGACCGTATGTACATGGTAATTATATGAGACGAGGTTCACAAATATCAATTCACCTGATATTGGGCTTCATGGGCTTGTGGCTAGACATCGACCATGAAGTGTGGGTACTCCTGAATTAATAAAGGATTTAATTCTAGGAGTGGTTAATTAAAGGTTGTTTAATTAACCGGAACAATTTATTGTTCATAAATTAAATCACGAAGGATTCGTGGGCCTGCTGCCAGTTGATGGTGAACCCAGAGGGTCACACACAATACAATTGGACGGTGACTGTTATAAAAGGAAATGAAAGGAACTAATTGATTTAAAGGTAATTAAATCAATTAAATGAATTAAGAGTATTTAATTCAAGTGGGAGAATTAATTAATTGGCTGACTTAATTAATTAAATACTTAATTGAGTTGCTAATTAATTATGCGAAAAGAAATGTTGATTTAAATGGACTGGGCATTTAATTAAAGTAGTTTAATTAAATGAAGGATTGCAAGACATGGGCTTCTATTAATTAAAGCCCATAAGGAGTCTTGCAAACCCTAGGTCAGAAGGAGTCTATAAAAGGGGAACTACTTGAGCTAAAAAGCTAACACCCTAAGAGAAAAACCTAGCCTCCTTCTCTGCAAAAGCGCCGCCCCCTTGTCCTGCAAACCCTAGCCGCCGCCGCCACTAGTAGCCGCCGCCACTGAGCTGCCGTGAGCTTCCTGGTGCCGCCGCCGCCGAGATCTCCTCCTCCATTGTATTAGATCTTGATTTGTCAAGAGATCTCATACAATCCTTTAATAACAAATCTCCTGCATCGAGTTCTGAGCCTAAGATCTTGAGGTGTTGCCAGAATCCAATTGGTGTGGACTATCCCTGGAGGTGAGACACTTGGATCACTCCTGTGAACCGGATCAGAATCAGAATCGAAGACCGGAGGTTTCCACCACCTTGCCTGTGGTGAGGTATATCGCAAAAACCCCCTTTGTTAATCATTGTGTGCGTTTTTGTTCTTGCTTTTGTATACATAATGTGGAGACATCTTTTATGGGACCATTGGATACCTCGAAAAATTTTAAATTCCGCACTTTGTTGTCTGACAAATCGAGCTATATCCCAACACAAAGAAGGCAAGATTAAAGCTAAAGGAAGATTAATCAAGGGAAACATAGAGATATCTGACGTCTCCTATGTTAAAGGCCTAAAATATAATCTGCTGAGCATAAGTCAATTTTGTGACAAGGGATATTCAGTCATCTTCTCAACAGATAAGTGCTACGTTGAACAAATTGGTACAAAGAAGGTAATTTTAACTGGAAGACGACAAGGAAATATCTACATAGTCGACTGGAATTCTGTTGACAAGAATTCAAGTGTTTGTTTGGTGGCATCTACACCAAGTGAAGTCAGTTGGCTATGGCACAAGAGAATGAATCATTTAAACTTCAAGACCATAAACAGATTAATCAAGAATGATTTGGTAGAAGGGATTCCAAAAGCAGTCATGAGCAAAGACAAGCTCTGTGATGCATGTCAGAAGGGTAAACAAATCAAGTCATCTTTTAAAGAAAAGAAGCACCAATCTTCTGGAAGAATATTGGAGCTGTTGCATATGGACTTATTTGGACCCATTGATCCAGTCAGCAATGGTGGAAAGAAATACTGCCTAGCTGTTGTGGATGATTATTCAAGATATACTTGGGTGATTTTCATGAAAAAGAAAAGTGAAACCAAGGAACATCTTACCAATCTGATGGAACTGATCCAGAATGAAAAGAGTATCAAAATATTGAAGATCAGATCAGATAGAGGGACAGAGTTTACAAACTCTACTGTTGAAGAGTATTGTAACATGAAGGGAATACATCATGAGTATTCTGCTGCAAGAACCCCTCAACAGAATGGTGTTGCTGAAAGGAGAAACAGAACACTAAAAGAAGCTGTCAGAACAATGATAGCTGAAGCTAAGCTGCCACAAAGATTTTGGGCAGAAGCAACAAATACAGCATGCTTTACCCAAAACAGATGTATGATCAACAAAAATCAGAACAAGACTCCATATGAAGTTTGGAACAACAGAAAACCAAACATTCATTACTTTAAGATTTTTGGTTGTAAATGTTTTGTATTGAATAATGGGAAAAATCACCTTGCTGCATTTGCAGAAAAGGCTGATGAAGCTGTTTTTGTAGGATACTCATCTGTTAGTAAGGCTTATAGAGTTTTTAACAAAAGAACATTACTAATAGAAGAATCTATCCATGTAGTATTTGATGAGCCAAGTCAATCTTCTGAAAAGAATCAAAGTGTAAATCAAGATCTGTCTGCTGATTTACAGAAGTTAGACGTTGGAAGAAATGAAGAATATGTTCCCATCATACTACCTAATTTAAGCTCAGCTGCTAACTCAAGTGCTGTTCATAATCACAGTGCTGATTGTCTAACAGACGAGTTGCAAACAGCTGACAGACCAGAGACTGTTCAACAGACGGCAAATATTCAACAGACTACTACTGGAACTCCAACAGTAGTGTTGCAAGATCACAACAGAGGACAACATCCTGATTTGCAACCTGATCTCAGATGGCTCAAGAATCACCCTCCTGAATTAGTTATTGGTGATCCTTTAGATAGAGTGAAAACAAGAAGAGCTGCTGCACAAGATGCCATGTTTGTCACATTTCTATCTCAAATAGAGCCTAAACAAATTGAAGAAGCTCTAAATGACTCCTTCTGGATAGAAGCTATGCAAGAAGAGTTGAATCAATTTGAAAGGAATGAAGTCTGGTACTTAGTTCCTAGACCAAGTCATCAAAGAGTAATTGGCACTAAGTGGGTATTCAGAAATAAGATGAATGAAGATGGTGTTGTCACCAGAAACAAAGCAAGACTAGTGGCCAAGGGTTATTGTCAAGAAGAAGGAATTGACTTTGATGAAACTTTTGCACCAGTAGCAAGACTTGAAGCAATCAGACTGTTTCTTGCCTATGCTGCTCACAAGAACTTCACTGTCTATCAGATGGATGTGAAGTCTGCTTTTCTCAATGGAGAATTGCAAGAAGAAGTATATGTTGAACAACCTCCTGGATTTGAAGTCTATCAAGAAGAGGACAAAGTATATCGTCTGAAGAAAGCCCTTTATGGACTGAAACAGGCTCCAAGAGCATGGTATGATACCCTATCTGATTTTCTTTTAATTAAAGGATTTCGAAAAGGTAAGGTAGATAAAACCTTGTTCACAATTGAGTGGGAAAATCATATATTACTTGTGCAAATATATGTGGACGATATTATTTTTGGTTCAACTAACCAACAGATGTGTGATAAGTTCTCCAAGTTGATGCAGAATAAGTTTGAAATGAGCATGATGGGTGAACTTAACTATTTTCTTGGATTGCAAGTTAGACAGTTGCCTGATGGGATATTCATCAGCCAAGCAAAATATACAAGAGATCTGTTCAAGAAATTTGGTATGGAAACTAGCTCAACAGCTACCATTCCTATGTCTACAAGTCTTCGTTTGGATAAAGATGAAGATGGCAAATCAGTGGACATAACCAAATATAGAGGCATTATTGGTTCATTGTTGTATCTAACAGCAAGCAGACCTGACATAATGTACTCAGTTGGAGTCTGTGCAAGATTCCAATCAAACCCCAAAGAATCTCATCTCTTAGCTGCCAAGAGGATATTGAAATATGTTAAAGGCACTCAAGAATTGGGATTGTGGTATCCTAGAGAATCTGGATTTGAACTAGTTGGCTATTCAGATTCAGACCTTGCTGGCTGCAAGATTGACAGGAAAAGCACAACAGGTGCATGTCAGTTCTTAGGCAGTCGTCTGATCTCATGGATGAGTAAGAAGCAAACCTCAGTCTCTATATCTACTGCCGAAGTTGAATATATAGCTGCTGGAGCTTGCTGTGCACAGATACTTTGGTTGAAACATCAACTAGAAGACTACAACATCAAGATCAGTGGAATTCCAATCTACTGTGACAATACAAGTGCAATTTCACTTACTCAGAACACTACAAGTCATTCAAGGACCAAGCATATTGAGATCAAGCATCATTTCATTAGAGATCATGTGGAAAAAGGCAATGTAATGATTGAGTATGTTCATACTGATAATCAGATTGCTGATATCTTCACTAAACCTCTAAGTGAAGTAAGGTTTTCTACTCTAAGAGCTGAGCTAGGACTACTTAATTTGGAAGCATAAGCTGAGGGGGAACTCATCAGAAAACTGGAGTTCAACAGCTTAGTAATTCGTTATTATCTTCAAGGATTAACTCTCAACAGACTAGTTAACTTATGAATTCTTAAACTCAGGGGGAACGTGTAAGACTAGCGGTACTTCTGAACTAAAGATGAAATTTGTTAATGACAGTTAGTTGAAGTTATGTTTTCATCAGAAGACTCAACTATCGAAGATTGAAGTTATTTTATCTAGCTGGATTGACAAACAGCTGAGGAAGGTTATCAGCTATTGGCATTCTCTGATAACAGCATTGTCATCAGGACAGTAGTCCATCAGATAAGTGTTTATTATACTCATCTGATTACTTAAATAAAAGCGAACTATTTAAAAACGTTTTATTCAAAACACGCTTTTACAAGTAAACTGTCGGGCGGTACATATTCCCGCTCCTCATTAAAATATCTTTTGAATTTGAAAGGTCGTAACTGACGCCGCACGATCAGCACTGACAGAAAAACGGATCTAACGGTTGGCGGATATCACGTAAACCGAAAAACCCCAACTCTATAAATCCTCATCTGATCAGTCGAGTAGCTCTTTACGAACCCTAAACTTTCAAAAGTACTTGTGAGAAATTTCTGCAAATTCTCTGCATACTTTCCTTTGTTTTTCTAACCTTCAACAGATCTACAATGGCCGCTGAAGGTATGTTTCTCGTCTATGATTCTTACTACCAATCTGGTACGAATCTGATGAAAGAACTGCTCGAAAAGTTCAAAGCTGCTTCGCTGGTAAACTTCATGGAATACCACGAAGGAATTATCTGGACTGACCAAGTGATGGAGTACTACAACTCTGCGAAAGCTGACTACAACAAACTGGAGATTAAGGCTTCAGTGGGAGGCAAATCTATCACTATCACTCCTGCTGTTCTTCACGAGACGTTTGGGCTTCCTAACAGAGGACGACATGACGTCACTGTGCTGACAGAGGACAAACATCAACAGTTCTGGGCGATCTGCGCCAAAGAGGGAGAAACGTTATCTGGAAATATTAGGAAGAAGCAACTGAAGGATGAATATCAGCGGATGGCTGATATGGTGTGCAAGCTGATTGAGAACTGCACATTCTCACTAGATGCTGTTACCATGAAGAGGTTCAGCATCATGGCTGCCATATACTATGGAATGGATATCAACTGGTCCATCATAGTTTGGTACATATTAGCTGACTTTCTTGATGATAAGAAAGGAAAAGGCCCCACTACCAACCACAGGATCACTCTCAGTTATCTACTGTCAAAACTGGGCTGTGATATGAAGAATGGAAAGGAGATTCACAAATCTAAGGCATTGTCCAAGTACATGCCTGTTCAAAAGAGGAAGGCTGGTGAGCCTGAGAAAGCTGATATTGAGGAACCAAAGGAGGTTCCTGCCAAAAGGCAAAAGAGGTTAGTCAAAACAGCAAGTTTGGCTGCTGAGACTAAAAGGAAGAGGGCTGCTGATGAGCCCAAGAAGAAAGAATCTAAGCAGATGGAGAGAGTGACTTCTGCTGAAGCCACTAAGATTGTTGAAAACATAATTGCTGATGTAAGGACTGGATCCCCTGCATCACCATCAAGAACTCCATCAGCAGAGAGGCCTGCTGAGGGTATTTCTCAAAGGACAAGAAGTCAACAGAGAGATACTGTTACCTCTACTTACCGTGAAGGGAGGACCAAGAAGTCTGCCAGAAAGCAGATGACATTTATTGAAAAACCTACTGATCTGGAAAATGTAGCAAGGGAAGACCCTGAAGCTACTCAAAGGCCTGCTGAAAAAGTTGAAACTGTTGTGATTGACAAAGCTGATGAGCAACAGCCAAGTCAAGTCACATCAACAGCTGAGGTTGCTCAACCTCAAGAAGATCCAGATGTCCAAATCGTCTATCCTATTGCTGCTGCTCCCATATCATCTGCTGGACCAGCCCCTGCTGATAAAGGCAAAAGAAAAATAGTGCTAAGGAGAAAGAAAGTCTCCAAAGCTGATAAGAAAGCAAGGGAAGAAGCTGAACAGAGGAAGCAGGATGAGCTTGAAGAGAAGAAGGCACTTGAGCTAAGCAAAGCTCAAGAAGCAAAGGATGAAGCCAGAAGACGCATGTCTGCAGCAGAAAGAAAAGCTGCTGAGGATGCTGAAATGGCTGCGGTGATTGAATTGAGTAAAGTTGATGCCTATGGACCTGTCCATGGAGGTGGCATCAAGATTGGAGAAGGCAAGAATGATGAAGAAGACAAGAAGAAGATATTACTGCCTGCCCCCAAACTCAAGTCAAAGGACAAGTTTGAAGTCAGAAAAGCTTTTGAGATAGTCTATGCTGATAAGGAGCTTTTCAAGAAGTTTGAGAAGTCTCTAGCATACTATGATCAGAAGTTGATGTTGAGAACTCTGTTCACCCAGGAGAAACCAAGATATATCAAGTGGAGGGATAACAGGCTGAACAGCTCAATAACTGAACTTCAAAGCATGAAGGAGTTAGCTGATGAAGAACAATGGGTTCTAAGTTGGCTGAAGACAAACTCCGTTCAAAAGGCTCTTGATCCCAGCTATGTGAGAGATGTCATGCATAGCTATGCAAAAGGCTTTGCACTGGAGGAAGCCAAGAAAATCAAGAGCACCTTGCCTGATAAAAAGAAGAAATCTGAAGATGCTGAAGAAAGGGCAATCAAGTTTGCTGTTATGACTTCCCTGAAGAGATGGGCTAAAAAGTCAAAGTATCAGCAAGCCTGTTCAAGTGATATGCCACTGCTGCCAAGTATTCAACAAATCATTTTTGGCAAGGAAGTACAACAGTACTATGAAGTCCCTAAGGGTAACAATGCTCCTATTAACCCTTGGATTATTGTAAGACAGATTAGACAGACAACATGCTTTAATGATGATGGAACCATTACTAATCTGTTCTACGATGATGTCACTGATGAACCCAAAGAAGCTGATAAGTCCTTAGCTGTTAGGACTTCTGAAGACCATCAGATGACGGATATGCAAGATGTCCCTGTTCAACAGGCGACTGAAGAGAAAGAAGCTGATGCTTCTACTTCATCAGGGGATGAACACTCATCACTGATGGAAGCCTTCCAATTACTTATTGAAAATCAAATTAAAGAGATGGAAGAGAGGAATAGTCTGCAGTTACAGAAGATGAAGACAGAATTGATTGAATCACACACTCATCAAGTGGAAAGAACGCACCTTCTAACTAGCAGCTCTATCAAGTTAGCTATTGATCAGCTACCTGTTCCTCAAGATCATTCATTGCAGTTGATTCACAGCTTAAGAGAACTGAACCAGAACGTAGAAGATGTGAAGGGTGATGTAAATCATCTTCACACTGCTTTAAAATCAGCTGAGCACAAGATTGCTGACTTAACTGCAACCTTCATAAAAGTCAGTGAGGAAGAGAAGGAAATCAATCTGGGGATGTTGCAAGAAGTAGTAAAGGCTGCACAGAAAATTCAGGATGAAATTGCAACTATCAACCTCAACATTGACTACTTCAATGACAAGACTGACGTCATCAGCACTGATATTCATCATCTCACAGCAAGTCATGATGTGGTTAATCAGAATCTGAAGGCTTTATGTGCTGAAGTGAAGATTCCAACAGTTGCCCTCAACCCTGCTGTTGAACCTGCTACTGTCATCAGAGCTGATGATGACAAAAAGGGGGAAGATAAAAGGGAAGAACCAGCTAAAGAAACTGCTGCTGAAGAATCAGCTATGGAATCTGCTGCTAAAGAACCAGCTAAAGAGACCATTACTGAAGAACCAGCAAAGGAGTTTGCTGCTGAAGAACCAACTAAGGAAGAAACTACTGATGCAACTATTAAAGCTAAGGAAACTGAAGAAACAGCTGACAAGGCTGATAATCTTGGAAAGGTAGAAGAATCAGAAACGATTGAAAAAGAAGATACCAAGTACAAGAATACAGAATCTGCAAGGAAGGCTATGGAAGCTTTGAAAGCTCTTCAAGAACAAGAACTTAAAGAGAAGATGGATGCTGCCAAAGCAACCTTGGAAGAAGAAGCTGATGAAGAAGAAGATGATGAAGAATCATCTTATGAATACGAAGAAGTGCTTGAATCTGATGAAGAAGCTGACAGTTAGGAATTGCAAAATCCATTGTAATCAGTTTACTTTTTCAGAAATCTCATCTGATGAACTTGTACATGTAACTCATTTTCAATATTAATGAAAAGTCAAGTTCAATCCAATAAATTTTTTCTATCTCAGAAAATTTTGAGGATTTCAATCTTTAGTTTAGGTATTCAACAGGTACTAAGCTGAAGTTTTGTCATCATCAAAAAGGGGGAAATTGTTGGATGAAGATGAAGATGAAGGCACTAAAGAAAGTTTGATAAGGGAGGTTTTGATGCATTCCAAAACTTCATAAATTGGCTAAGTATGGAGTAACTTAGCTGATAAACTTATCAAGGAATTTTGACTAAGTAATGAAGACATCAGAAGAGTCAAAGTTTCAAGGTCCAAGACTTCTGATCTGCTGAAGTAAAGTTATCAGACTAGCGAAGATCAGCCGACTCAAATCAGATTTGTTCAAGTTTGAGATCAGCCGAGTTCGCCATCAGACTTATACTTTCGTCAGCCAAGTGAAGAAGATCATGAAGTGTTCCCAACGGTAATAAATGCCCCTTGGTGTAATAAATGCTGAAGTACGAGGATATTTAAGACAAATGATTGAAGAAAAGCTTCGCATCAGCCGAGTGCATTTAATGCTGCCTGCAGAATAGTACTGTTTACAGTACGGACAGACTGCAAAAGAGCCGTTCGCGGATTTTAAGGACCAGTACTCGAGGAATTTGAATCCTGTCTCTCTTCAACGGACACTTTTCAATCCTCAAGTATAAATAGCTGAAAGAGACGAAGAAGAAGGAAGCAACACACTTTCTGAGAGAAATTTCCGAAGCAAAATTCTTTAAGTCTCAAGAACAGCTCACTCATCAGCTGAGTCATTTGTTGACGAAAGCAGAGTTGAAGAATCAAGAAAAATACATCTTCTGAGTGATTTTGTAAACAAGAGTGTTGTGCGAAGTTGTGATCCATCTTTGTGAGTGATCAAACTTCAGAGGATAGGTTTTCTGTGTGATTTCCTATTGCGAACTTGTGGTCGTTTCATTTGTTGTTCGACGCAAGCAGAGTATACTGTAAACTTTGTGATTATAGTATAACCCAAGATCTGAGTGACTTGGAAGAGTGGACTAAAGGATATTTAAATCCATATAACCACTATAAAAATTGATTGTGTTTTTACATTGCTTTTAAACTTGCATATTTTCTGTTTGCATAAAAACACGTTAAGTTAACTGTTTGAAAAGAAGTTAAAAGGAGTTTATAAAACTGGGGAAACATTTTTCAAACTGCTAAGATTACTTGTGAAAAACACTTTGAAAATCCGCTGCAAGTACTCTGAGTATTAAAACTGATTTCTGCAAAATCAGCTAAGTAACTATCAGACGAGTGGTCAACAAGACTGTTCAAAGATTTGTTCGCGAACAGAATTGTAACTTACTAATCTGATCAGCTTAGTCTGTTCAGTAAGAGTAAAGTTTTAAAGTTAAATTTGAAGAAAATTTTTAAAGAGGTTTATTCACCCCCCCCCCCTCTAAACCTCTTCTGACCACTTGGGACCAACAATTTTAAAATTTTTCGAGTTCCTAAAAGTCCCATGAATACTTTCTCCATAGTTATTATACGAATAAGGGTGAATCAAACATTAATAGAACACGAGGGGGGTTAATCACAAATTACCTGACACCAATGGGATGGTCGCGTCCTCCAAGTGTTTGGTTCGATCCACAGTTTGAGTGATCCATATGTCTCACCTCCAAAGCTAGTCCACACCAATCGGATTGTAGTGACGCCTACAAGTCTTAGGCTACGAACTGGATCTCGCAGGTTTGTCAGCAAAAGAACGGGAGATGCTAATGGAAGAATCGACTCACAGTGCTTATGTGATCGAGCAGGGTTCGGCCAGGGTCAGATCTGGTCGGGTTTGGGTTCGGCCAAGACTAATTTGGGCGACTAGGGTTTTGGGGCGAAAAACTATAGGGGGCGATTTGTATTTCTTGAAAAATGATCTCACTCGATTTTTCTCTCTTAATTTTCAGCAAAACCTTTTTCTCTCAAAAGCTTTTTAGGGTTTTTAAAACTTGTGCAAAAACTTATTAATGAAGAGAAGAGAAGGAGTATTTATAGGAGAAGAGTCCTTCTCTAAAAAGATATCTCCTTCCCTTGTTTATCAAATTTTCATTCCTTATCAACTTAGGAATGTGAGATTTGATAAATCTCTTCAAACTTGTTTTCCAAGAAACAAAACTCCTTTTCCTTTTAATCACAAAAATCGCCCCTACCCCTTAATTAAAGATAATTCCAATATCAACCCATAATTATCCAATACTCAAATTGGTTAATTATTTATTCTTCCAATTAATTAACTACTTTAATTAATTCCATAATTAATCAGATAACTCTAATTAATTAATTAAACATTAATCAATTAGTCATCTAATTAATAATCTCCAATTGAATTAATACCATAATTCAATTACCTTGATTTAACAACTTTAACTCACTCTCTTTCCTTTAGACAGTCACCGTCCAATTGTATTGTGTGTGACCCTCTGGGTTCACCATCAACTGGCAGCAGGCCCACGACTTTCGTGATTTAATTAACGAGCAATTAAATGCTCCGATCAATTAAACTACTTTTAATTGACCACTCGTAGAATTAAATCCTCTATTAATTCAGGAGTACCTACACTTCATGGTCGATGTCTAGCCACAAGCCCATGAAGCCCAATCAAAGGTGAATTGATTTATTGTGAACCTCACCTCTTATAATTGCCATGTACATACGGTCCTTCTACGACAGATTTCCCGATCGAGACCTAGGGTGTGTGAATTGATCGGCACCTCTAATTATCTCGATTCTGTACTTTCTAATTCTGGATAATAATTCCGGTGTGACTGCTTAATTTGGAAACCCCCTTCCAAATTTGTCACCAACCATGGCCATGGGTTTCTAGGAACATATTATCGAAGAACGTACAGGAAATGCTCTCATCTTATCAGGATGAGGCGTTAGATCCTCTCTTAGTACTAACCACTCGCGTACACTTTTGTACGCACCCAACTTAGGCACTTTGTGGCCAGGCTACGTGACCAGTACCTAAATCTAAGTACGCACATCCATGTACCGAATTCGCCCTAGTACCTCAAGTCTAAGGACTAAATCGTACACTATTATAAGCCTTGAGAAACATCCCATCACCGATATGCGTCATGCGCTTCCACAATGGGTTTCTCTGTTCGGGTCGTTCGATGCATTCAATCCTCCATTGAACCACCTACTCATATGCACTGAACTCAAATTCCTTGCTCATGAAACTCTACAAATTCACTCCATGTGAATCATGCATATTTGTACAAGTCTTTGCGATTCCTACGATACCCCGTCTCGTTTGGAATCTATGACTTGGAACGGTTTTAAGATCACGACTTTTGAGACTGTTTCATGATTGCACTCAGTACTGAAGTGAATCGTCCCATAGTCTATTGTGACCTTAGGGTTTCATCCAATCGCTTAGATAGGTTCGCGAGAGATGAAGTTGGCCATTGTTCAGTTTCACATACTATGAATGAACGGGCGTATTAATTATAAACCATAAGAAAATAGTACTTCAACAAGCTAATTAATATTGGCTTGCTGGGCACTACTCTATCAATCTCCCACTTGCCATAAAGCCAATCACAACATTTCTAAGACCCATCTATACCCAGATGTCCCTCGAACCATTTGTGAGAGAGCTTAATTAGTGGATCTGCTATGTTTGTCCTTGTTGAGATGAAGTAATACTTCTACTTGTCTCAACTACCTTTGACTCGTTCAATCATACGGTATTGTGTTCAGATTATAGGTGAGATCTCGATTTACTTTCATTGAGCAATTGCCTCATCTAAATCGGCTAAGATTATGATAGGTTTATGTCATGCTAGGTATTTCATCCAGTCGTTGGATGAAAGTTTCTCATCTAAACACCTTCTTTTGTGCAGCATCATAATGGTGCCCTTTATTCTTGTTTGAATCGGCAATGGTATATTATTGGAATTTCTTCCAATTTACCTTGCTTTATCGAGACAGAATAAATAATCCACTTCAGACTGGAAATCTCAAATTTTCAAAAAAATCCTTTGAGTTTCAATTCTCCATTACTACCATAGACCAGCGTTGCATCCTTTAATTATCTTCGAGGATTTGCTTTTATGGTAGACCAGTGTCCTTTACTGGCGTTTGACTATCATTAGCTTGTTAAGAGCATTTTGACGGGTCAGGTCTAGTACAAGACTTTGCATGCTACATGCAATCCAAATGCCAAGCATAAGGCTTCTTGAGACAGTTACTTCTTCACTCATTAATTTAGGGCTCATTAAATAAGTGAGAGAGATTTTGTCTCTTTTGGAAACAATCCTTTCTTGGACTCCTCCATATTGAATCTAATCAATATAGTCTTTGTACTTTGATTTGGTAAATCTCTACATCTTCTTCCTTCTATCTACCATAGATACGTATTGCCAGTACGTGAGATGTAATTCCAAATCTTATCATGGAGAATTGCGTGAAGAACACGCTTTCGTCTGTGCTTTTCTGATATTCTTATATCTTTGCTTGATGTACCGTTCATCATCTTGTTGCGCTTCGAACTCAACTACACTCCCACTGATTCTTTTGCACAATTGGAATCCATATGCCTTTTGACAAATTCAACATTCTTGATCAACCATCAAGTTGCATGTTCCAAATTTGGGAAAAAATTATAGATTGACCTTTGGATTAGAATAGAGATCTTCTCATCAATTTTCAGTTGTGAGATGCAGGATTCATATCCAATAGTCATGTCTTCGGTAGTCAAAACCACCTTTCTATGACTAATAGTTTCGAAATGAATTTTGACGTAGTTAATGGTCATAAGGTATTTTCATCAATCCTAAAAAGACTTTTGAATAATGACCTATTGCTATTAAGTGAGTCAAAGTTTTTCAACTTCGAATCTTATGGCTATGTGCCATATCCCTCAGATCATGTTTAACATAATCTCTTTGTAATCTTGGATTAGAATCCAATTTCTCAATTTCGTAAAATGGAATTTTGAGTTCCTTACGAATTTGATCAGATCACGATTTCTTTGTGCATGGATTGATTCAGCAGTTTTTCAGCGTTTACTCCCACTGTTCATGGGGACGGGTCCAATCCTTGGACTTCATAAAGTTCTACGACATTTCTTATTTCCTTTGACAAGGTCTTGTCAACAGAGGAACAAGCTATTCACGAGATACTTTTCGTTTCTCGTTGTCGTGGAACAGGTATCCAATTGATTTTGTTGAATACCCCATAAACTTTATATGAACTAGATCTACCATCTAAGTTCTCATATAAGGGTGTTCTGCTATGTCTCAAGAGACATGGCGATGTAAGGACTTACTTCGAAATATACTGTACCAAGTATCTTTGAAGAGTCAAGGGAAGGTATCCCCTAATTTGAATAAAGGAAACTAAGCAAGATCAGAGTCGTGAATCGAACGAAGTTTGATTCCTTCTTTGATTTGCTTCATGAGAATTCTATTCTCGTCTTAGATAATCGAGGTGTTAAGTTGCTTATGTTTCAGCAGGTTTGATTAAATCAAATTGCTTTCGACATAATGCATCTAGTTACTTCATTTCCAAAACGTCTATTGAATTACTTCAATAGTTTCAGAATTGTACTTCAACCAAGTACACATATACTTTAACGATTGAAATCGCAAGTATATGTGAAGTAGCATTCCTTTGAACTAGTGCTTTTAGTTCATGTCGATTGAAATGTTTTGGAATGCCTTAGCAATCTTTCATTTCGGTTATCATTCCTTCAAGATTTGAAAGTTCCGTATTTACCCATGTTCATTATCTCAGGAACAGTAAATAAAACTTTCCTTTCGAATCTCTCTCTAGGAAGGATGTCTAAAATGGACATTTCAAGCGTAAACGATTATCTCGTTTGTTTTGCTTGTTTTCGATTTAGTACATAGTTTTCAAAGTTTTGATTTGTTTATCATTGTTTTATTTCTATGCTCCAATGCATCAACATTTGTACAAAGTCAAATCGCTTTAATTAAATGAATTCCATTCTCAATGGTAAAGCAATAAAGTCTCGTACAAAAATGTGAAATAATACTCAAAGTAAACTAAAACTTGAAACTCATGCTAATACGAAAAATTAAGAAAAACTTCTTTTTGCTAAAAAGGAATGTCTAGGTACAATTCTTCCTTGACCCAGTCCCGAAATTCGAATTTCCTCATCTCGCTCTGCACTACTTGCATCTCCCTTTCAAGGAATTTCCTCCTTTTAGGTTGAGAGGGAAGACTATCATCGCCTGCAAACGCTTTTACAGAAATGAAAGTATTAATCAGATGTCTTACATCAAAAAGATTCAACAAGTGTATAACTTAAAAAGTCATACCGTAGTCAAGTCTTTCCAGGAAATCCTTTTCAACAAGCTTCCTTATTTTCTCTTCGTACTTACACAGAGGGCAATTCCATTCATACAGACCAAAACCACGTCGATGAGCCTCGTCATATTTGTCTAACAACTCATGCAATTGCTTTGTTTGTATTCCATCAGGCGGAATAATGCAGTGTTGCATAAAATGAGTGAAGGACTCAGATAATCCTTGAAGGGTTATCGTTATCTCATCTTCAAGAGTCAATTGGGCTCCAAACCCTTTGACCAGTTCGAATGTCTTGCTTAAGTAAGAACAATATTCCCTAACATTGTCAAACTTAGCCATGTCGGTTTCGTAGAGGAAATTGCACATCAACTTTTTCAAAGTTGGTTCGGTTCTTAAACGCATCAAGGATCGGATAGTGGATGGTAAATGGCTAACATTTAAAAACAGACAACTATAAGCAGACATGTTTAATATTAATACTTATAATTAACGAAATTTGGACTTTTTATCGAAAAAGTTCTCCCACTATTTTATCGAAACAGTAACCCCTTCTAGTTTCGGGAAAAGTCTATTTCCTAGTAGGTCTTGACGTCCCAGCAGCAATTAGTTGCACCCACGACTCGTGGCCATACAATTAATTCCCTAGGTAGGTATACATATTACCAATTGTGTCTACTACACAACCTTCAAGTTATTTTGCCTCGTTTTTCGCATTTATCTAGCACTGCTACATCATAAATGTTACTACGCGTTAAGTCTAACCCATTAATCATGATAAGCAACGAGCCCGGTCATGAATTCTCCGTAACTAGTTATCGGTCGATTTTCACGTCCCGACCAGTCCCTACCCTTGTCAAGTTTTAAGAAAACTAGAATCAAGTAATTTCGTGCATTGCCCCTTTCTTCGACTCGGGTGCCAGACTCTGGATCACCTCTATCGATAAGTAAACAACATACACTAGTCCCTATTAATGGAAGGCTTGGATTTTATAAAACCTCATTTTATATTTAACCCAATATGACTTAATATTTATTCGAGAGGGGAATTTTCGGTTTTGAAAGTTTGAATAAACTCTCCTCGAGATCTCACCGCTTCAATTATGCTTTATCTTTTATTTCCGATCTAGATTCTAGCGCGCAAACACACAAGCAATCATAAATCGACTAATAAATAAAAGCCATACAAGCCTAGCATGCATATTACCACAATATGTTTTCGATCGGGAGCCTCCTATGCGGGCCATCATCGAGCCAATGATGTTTGGCCCAATTGGTCAATCTAAAGTGTTCGTAAATGGGCCTATGCTATTACACAATGTACCATGCATACATGGCCTTCAATTCTTTTTGGGCTCCCACCTTGCTTGTAAATGGGCCTCCATCCTAAACTAGGAAAGCAGTAAAGCCCTATTCTATTACAAAGGCTCAAAGTGGCCCAAAAATAATAACAGGCTCGCAGGCCCAATAAAAACCATGCATTAAATTAAACCAATCACATCTAACCTAAGGGCAAGGCTCGTCATGATCGAAAACCACGTAAACAGTTCACGTAGAGCAAATAAACATGTAAACAACATTTACTTTCTTCTATCTTAATTTTAAAACACCTTTTAAAACTATCTTCCTATGATTCTTGCTTTTTAGTCACTACTAATTATGACAAAATAAATTCTCGGATAAACAAAACAACTTTTCTGCCTTAATTTCAGATTCTGTTTTTTCAACTTTTGAAAATTGCAGTTCGGCCCCTACACTTTCGTAAATTGCACTTTTGACCCCAAAACTTTTGAAAAGTTACAAATACCCCCAAAACAGTTTTCGGACAGAATGAGCAGAAAATTAAAATTTTGAAATCCAGAAAATTTTCGAATTTGCAAACAGACCTCTGAAGTTTCGAAAATTACAAAACAGTCCTCGAATTTTCGAAAATTGCAAAATGGTCCAAAATTGCGTGCGATCATATTTTCAGAAATAGCCCAGATTTTTCAAAAATTTCCAGAAATGGAAAATTCAATTTTCAGCCCTAATTTTCATGTTTTGCGATTTTTGCATAAAAGCCCTGATTTTTCGAAAAACTATAAATTCGCCACATATCCAAAAAAGCAGTTTTACCCAATCATAGATCCAGTCATAACAAGCAAGAATCAATCACTAGAACATAATTAACATGCGTTCTCATACATACAATCAAGCATATACAGTGAAAACACATTATGTTCAGGCCTTTTCGTATAAAAACGTATGGAGTTGGCTCTGATACCACTGTTGGGATATTCTTACTAGGGCTCGATTGTCAATACAACAGAGTGCGGAATTTTAAAATTTTTTCGAGTTCCTAAAAGTCCCATGAATACTTTCTCCATAGTTATTATACGAATAAGGGTGAATCAAACATTAATAGAACACGAGGGGGGTTAATCGCAAATTACCTGACACCAATGGGATGGTCGTGTCCTCCAAGTGTTTGGTTCGATCCACAGTTTGAGTGATCCATATGTCTCACCTCCAAAGCTAGTCCACACCAATCGGATTGTAGTGACGCCTACAAGTCTTAGGCTACGAACTGGATCTCGCAGGTTTGTCAGCAAAAGAACGGGAGATGCTAATGGAAGAATCGACTCACAGTGCTTATGTGATCGAGCAGGGTTCGGCCAGGGTCAGATCTGGTCGGGTTTGGGTTCGGCCAAGACTAATTTGGGCGACTAGGGTTTTGGGGCGAAAAACTATAGGGGCGATTTGTATTTCTTGAAAAATGATCTCACTCGATTTTTCTCTCTTAATGTTCAGCAAAACCTTTTTCTCTCAAAAGCTTTTTAGGGTTTTTAAAACTTGTGCAAAAACTTATTAATGAAGAGAAGAGAAGGAGTATTTATAGGAGAAGAGTCCTTCTCTAAAAAGATATCTCCTTCCCTTGTTTATCAAATCTTCATTCCTTATCAACTTAGGAATGTGAGATTTGATAAATCTCTTCAAACTTGTTTTCCAAGAAACAAAACTCCTTTTCCTTTTAATCACAAAAATCGCCCCTACCCCTTTATTAAAGATAATTCCAAAATCAACCCATAATTATCCAATACTCAAATTGGTTAATTATTTATTTTTCCAATTAATTAACTACTTTAATTAATTCCACAATTAATCAGATAACTCTAATTAATTAATTAAACATTAATCAATTAGTCATCTAATTAATAATCTCCAATTGGATTAATACCATAATTCAATTACCTTGATTTAACAACTTTAAATCACTCTCTTTCCTTTAGACAGTCACTGTCCAATTGTATTGTGTGTGACCCTCTGGGTTCACCATCAACTGGCAGCAGGCCCACGACTTTCGTGATTTAATTAACGAGCAATTAAATGCTCCGATCAATTAAAATACTTTTAATTGACCACTCCTAGAATTAAATCCTCTATTAATTCAGGAGTACCTACACTTCATGGTCGATGTCTAGCCACAAGCCCATGAAGCCCAATCAAAGGTGAATTGATTTATTGTGAACCTCACCTCTTATAATTGCCATGTACATACGGTCCTTCTACGACAGATTTCCCGATCGAGACCTAGGGGGGGGAATTGATCGGCACCTCTAATTATCTCTATTCTGTACTTTCTAATTCTGGATAATAATTCCGGTGTGACTGCTTAATTTGGAAACCCCCTTCCAAATTTGTCACCAACCATGGCCATGGGTTTCTAGGAACATATTATCGAAGAACGTACAAGAAATGCTCTCATCTTATCAGGATGAGGCGTTAGATCCTCTCTTAGTACTAACCACTCGCGTACACTTTTGTACGCGCCCAACTTAGGCACTTTGTGGCCAGGCTACGTGACCAGTACCTAAATCTAAGTACGCACATCCATGTACAGAATTCGCCCTAGTACCTCAAGTCTAAGGACTAAATCGTACACTATTATAAGCCTTGAGAAACATCCCATCACCGATATGCGTTATGCGCTTCCACAATGGGTTTCTCTGTTCGGGTCGTTCGATGCATTCAATCCTCCATTGAACCACCTACTCATATGCACTGGACTCAAATTCCTTGCTCATGAAACTCTACAAATTCACTCCATGTGAATCATGCATATTTGTACAAGTCTTTGCGATTCCTACGATACCCCGTCTCGTTTGGAATCAATGACTTGGAACGGTTTTAAGATCACGACCTTTGAGACTGTTTCATGATTGCACTCAGTACTGAAGTGAATCGTCCCATAGTCTATTGTGACCTTAGGGTTTCATCCAATCGCTTAGATAGGTTCGCGAGAGATGAAGTTGGCCATTGTTCAGTTTCACATACTTTGAATGAACGGGCGTATTAATTATAAACCATAAGAAAATAGTACTTCAACAAGCTAATTAATATTGGCTTGCTGGGCACTACTCTATCAAGGCTCGGGTTGCCTCCCGAGAAGCGCTTGTTTATAGTCATGAGGTTGACTTCGATACGGTATGAAATCTTCACGATAGGACCACGGAGGTCCTATTCCTTTCAAATTCTCCGCCCCAATAGTGTTTGAGGTGCTGGCCATTCACCTTGAATTTATTTCCGGTTGAGGGATCGGAAATCTCCACGGCTCCATAAGGGAATGCTTCAACAACTTGAAACGGTCCCGACCAACGCGACTTTAGTTTTCCGGGAAATAATCGAAGCCTTGAGTTGAAAAGTAGCACTTGTTGCCCCGGTTCGAACTTCCTTTCCAATATACGTCGATCATGCCATTTTTTCATCCTTTCCTTATAGAGCTTGGCATTCTCATAAGCTTCCAACTGAAATTCGTCTAGCTCATTCAATTGAAACAACCGCTTCTCTCCGGCTAAATTTGCATCCATATTTAGCTTCTTGACGGCCCAATAAGCCTTGTGCTCTAATTCTAACGGTAGATGGCAAGATTTTCCGAACACAAGCTTATAGGGAGACATCCCAATTGGCGTATTGTACGCGGTACGATAAGCCCATAGAGCATCATCAAGTCTCAGCGACCAGTTTTTTGTGTTAGGAGCTACCGTCTTTTCCAAGATACTTTTTATTTCACGGTTGGATATCTCGGCTTGCCCATTGGCCTGCGGGTGATACGCAG
Organism: Penstemon eatonii; assembly: GCA_038501285.1. Classification (NCBI taxonomy): domain Eukaryota; kingdom Viridiplantae; phylum Streptophyta; class Magnoliopsida; order Lamiales; family Plantaginaceae; genus Penstemon; species Penstemon eatonii. The sequence continues at coordinate 30,854,103 of CM076710.1, read as the reverse complement.
TCGTTACCTTGTGCTTCACTCCATATTTCGCCAAAAGAGCATCAAGCCAACGGTTACAAAAGTGAGAACCACCGTCACTTACCACCGCTTATCTTCAACATGCTCATCCCTTTGGTTAGCCGGCCATTCGGTCCTGTAGTAGGCGTTGATAGTGTCCGGATCGAACATGACCTCCGTACCCCTCACATATTTGATACTGTTTTCTCTAGTCCAACTGGCATTTGCGTAGAATTCTCTAATAATATCGCCGTCAAAGGTATCCCGAGATGGTCGTTTCAGGAATTTTGTCCAACCCCTTGCTTCAATTTGATCCTGTAAATACGGAAAAGCCTCATTTTCGTAGTCGACAAACCTTTCCTTAACAAACGACCAACTTATGGCTTTCTTATAAGCATCCCAGGCTAATTTATCACCGAACTTGTAGGTGTCGTATTCTGCCTCTACCACCTTTTTCTTTCCCTTCGGCTCCCTCTTCCTTTTCGGAGGTTCACTTGAACTTGCGCCTTTTGATTTTCTCGTCATTATGATTAAAAACGTTCTTCCCTTTTTTTATCAAAGTGCACCAATTTCCCCAAACTTCAAGTTGTAACCACCCAATATCAATGAATCAATACTCCGACAACACCAAAATCAAGAACTAGCAAAATGAGCAAGAACTTCTCACACACATTTTATCGAACACCTAGGGTGCACTTCCCATTCTACCAAATCTCCAAAATATTTTCAATAACTTCCACCCAAAATTTTCAATACCAACAATATCAACACCAATTACACCATATCAATACAACAAAATCAAAAGAAAAGCTTAGCCACACATACCTTGTTGAATTTTCGAATTCTTTTGGTTGATTTTCGGATTTGGTGTAATGTGGAGATTTGGGGGAGATTTGATTGAATGAAAGAAGAGAGGGATTTGTGTGAGGGTGTTTGAGTGAGGTTTATTGAGAGTTTGTGAGATGATTCTTGATAGAAGAGTGAGTGAGTGAGCGGGAGGGAGTTTTGAGTGATGTTTGAGAATGAAAGTGAGTGAGGGCATGGTCGCGGTTTTGTGGGTGTTTAAATAAAAAAAAAATTCAGGGCACGACTCGCCGCGGCGAGGTTTGTGCCTTAAGTTTCTACCAATACCTCGCCGCGGCGAGGTTTGTGCCGTAGCTTACGGCCTCAGCCTCGCGGCGGCGAGGTTATTTCCCCTCCTTTTTTTCTTTTTATTCGAACTACTCACCTTATGACGTTCGCGACCCATAGTTCGTTCGCTTGACCTCGCTCGATTTGTGCTTGTCGATCTTCTATCTTTCACCCGTGCTCGTTTACCTACAACACAAAACGCAAAACGAAAACAAAAACGAACAACAAAAACACAAAAACACAAAACGCAAAACACAAAACGCAAAACAATAAAGCAATGTTGGGATATTCTTACTAGGGCTCGATTGTCAATACAACAAAGTGCGGAATTTTAAAATTTTTCGAGTTCCTAAAAGTCCCATGAATACTTTCTCCATAGTTATTATACGAATAAGGGTGAATCAAACATTAATAGAACACGAGGGGGGTTAATCACAAATTACCTGACACCAATGGGATGGTCGCGTCCTCCAAGTGTTTGGTTCGATCCACAGTTTGAGTGATCCATATGTCTCACCTCCAAAGCTAGTCCACACCAATCGGATTGTAGTGACGCCTACAAGTCTTAGGCTACGAACTGGATCTCGCAGGTTTGTCAGCAAAAGAACGGGAGATGCTAATGGAAGAATCGACTCACAGTGCTTATGTGATCGAGCAGGGTTCGGCCAGGGTCAGATCTGGTCGGGTTTGGGTTCGGCCAAGACTAATTTGGGCGACTAGGGTTTTGGGGCGAAAAACTATAGGGGGCGATTTGTATTTCTTGAAAAATGATCTCACTCGATTTTTCTCTCTTAATTTTCAGCAAAACCTTTTTCTCTCAAAAGCTTTTTAGGGTTTTTAAAACTTGTGCAAAAACTTATTAATGAAGAGAAGAGAAGGAGTATTTATAGGAGAAGAGTCCTTCTCTAAAAAGATATCTCCTTCCCTTGTTTATCAAATTTTCATTCCTTATCAACTTAGGAATGTGAGATTTGATAAATCTCTTCAAACTTGTTTTCCAAGAAACAAAACTCCTTTTCCTTTTAATCACAAAAATCGCCCCTACCCCTTAATTAAAGATAATTCCAAAATCAACCCATAATTATCCAATACTCAAATTGGTTAATTATTTATTCTTCCAATTAATTAACTACTTTAATTAATTCCATAATTAATCAGATAACTCTAATTAATTAATTAAACATTAATCAATTAGTCATCTAATTAATAATCTCCAATTGAATTAATACCATAATTCAATTACCTTGATTTAACAACTTTAAATCACTCTCTTTCCTTTAGACAGTCACCGTCCAATTGTATTGTGTGTGACCCTCTGGGTTCACCATCAACTGGCAGCAGGCCCACGACTTTCGTGATTTAATTAACGAGCAATTAAATGCTCCGATCAATTAAACTACTTTTAATTGACCACTCGTAGAATTAAATCCTCTATTAATTCAGGAGTACCTACACTTCATGGTCGATGTCTAGCCACAAGCCCATGAAGCCCAATCAAAGGTGAATTGATTTATTGTGAACCTCACCTCTTATAATTGCCATGTACATACGGTCCTTCTACGACAGATTTCCCGATCGAGACCTAGGGTGTGTGAATTGATCGGCACCTCTAATTATCTCGATTCTGTACTTTCTAATTCTGGATAATAATTCCGGTGTGACTGCTTAATTTGGAAACCCCCTTCCAAATTTGTCACCAACCATGGCCATGGGTTTCTAGGAACATATTATCGAAGAACGTACAGGAAATGCTCTCATCTTATCAGGATGAGGCGTTAGATCCTCTCTTAGTACTAACCACTCGCGTACACTTTTGTACGCACCCAACTTAGGCACTTTGTGGCCAGGCTACGTGACCAGTACCTAAATCTAAGTACGCACATCCATGTACCGAATTCGCCCTAGTACCTCAAGTCTAAGGACTAAATCGTACACTATTATAAGCCTTGAGAAACATCCCATCACCGATATGCGTCATGCGCTTCCACAATGGGTTTCTCTGTTCGGGTCGTTCGATGCATTCAATCCTCCATTGAACCACCTACTCATATGCACTGAACTCAAATTCCTTGCTCATGAAACTCTACAAATTCACTCCATGTGAATCATGCATATTTGTACAAGTCTTTGCGATTCCTACGATACCCCGTCTCGTTTGGAATCTATGACTTGGAACGGTTTTAAGATCACGACTTTTGAGACTGTTTCATGATTGCACTCAGTACTGAAGTGAATCGTCCCATAGTCTATTGTGACCTTAGGGTTTCATCCAATCGCTTAGATAGGTTCGCGAGAGATGAAGTTGGCCATTGTTCAGTTTCACATACTATGAATGAACGGGCGTATTAATTATAAACCATAAGAAAATAGTACTTCAACAAACTAATTAATATTGGCTTGCTGGGCACTACTCTATCAATCTCCCACTTGCCATAAAGCCAATCACAACATTTCTAAGACCCATCTATACCCAGATGTCCCTCGAACCATTTGTGAGAGAGCTTAATTAGTGGATCTGCTATGTTTGTCCTTGTTGAGATGAAGTAATACTTCTACTTGTCTCAACTACCTTTGACTCGTTCAATCATACGGTATTGTGTTCAGATTATAGGTGAGATCTCGATTTACTTTCATTGAGCAATTGCCTCATCTAAATCGGCTAAGATTATGATAGGTTTATGTCATGCTAGGTATTTCATCCAGTCGTTGGATGAAAGTTTCTCATCTAAACACCTTCTTTTGTGCAGCATCATAATGGTGCCCTTTATTCTTGTTTGAATCGGCAATGGTATATTATTGGAATTTCTTCCAATTTACCTTGCTTTATCGAGACAGAATAAATAATCCACTTCAGACTGGAAATCTCAAATTTTCAAAAAAATCCTTTGAGTTTCAATTCTCCATTACTACCATAGACCAGCGTTGCATCCTTTAATTATCTTCGAGGATTTGCTTTTATGGTAGACCAGTGTCCTTTACTGGCGTTTGACTATCATTAGCTTGTTAAGAGCATTTTGACGGGTCAGGTCTAGTACAAGACTTTGCATTCTACATGCAATCCAAATGCCAAGCATAAGGCTTCTTGAGACAGTTACTTCTTCACTCATTAATTTAGGGCTCATTAAATAAGTGAGAGAGACTTTGTCTCTTTTGGAAACAATCCTTTCTTGGACTCCTCCATATTGAATCTAATCAATATAGTCTTTGTACTTTGATTTGGTAAATCTCTACATCTTCTTCCTTCTATCTACCATAGATACGTATTGCCAGTACGTGAGATGTAATTCCAAATCTTATCATGGAGAATTGCGTGAAGAACACGCTTTCGTCTGTGCTTTTCTGATATTCTTATATCTTTGCTTGATGTACCGTTCATCATCTTGTTGCGCTTCGAACTCAACTACACTCCCACTGATTCTTTTGCACAATTGGAATCCATATGCCTTTTGACAAATTCAACATTCTTGATCAACCATCAAGTTGCATGTTCCAAATTTGGGAAAAAATTATAGATTGACCTTTGGATTAGAATAGAGATCTTCTCATCAATTTTCAGTTGTGAGATGCAGGATTCATATCCAATAGTCATGTCTTCGGTAGTCAAAACCACCTTTCTATGACTAATAGTTTCGAAATGAATTTTGACGTAGTTAATGGTCATAAGGTATTTTCATCAATCCTAAAAAGACTTTTGAATAATGACCTATTGCTATTAAGTGAGTCAAAGTTTTTCAACTTCGAATCTTATGGCTATGTGCCATATCCCTCAGATCATGTTTAACATAATCTCTTTGTAATCTTGGATTAGAATCCAATTTCTCAATTTCGTAAAATGGAATTTTGAGTTCCTTACGAATTTGATCAGATCACGATTTCTTTGTGCATGGATTGATTCAGCAGTTTTTCAGCGTTTACTCCCACTGTTCATGGGGACGGGTCCAATCCTTGGACTTCATAAAGTTCTACGACATTTCTTATTTCCTTTGACAAGGTCTTGTCAACAGAGGAACAAGCTATTCACGAGATACTTTTCGTTTCTCGTTGTCGTGGAACAGGTATCCAATTGATTTTGTTGAATACCCCATAAACTTTATATGAACTAGATCTACCATCTAAGTTCTCATATAAGGGTGTTCTGCTATGTCTCAAGAGACATGGCGATGTAAGGACTTACTTCGAAATATACTGTACCAAGTATCTTTGAAGAGTCAAGGGAAGGTATCCCCTAATTTGAATAAAGGAAACTAAGCAAGATCAGAGTCGTGAATCGAACGAAGTTTGATTCCTTCTTTGATTTGCTTCATGAGAATTCTATTCTCGTCTTAGATAATCGAGGTGTTAAGTTGCTTATGTTTCAGCAGGTTTGATTAAATCAAATTGCTTTCGACATAATGCATCTAGTTACTTCATTTCCAAAACGTCTATTGAATTACTTCAATAGTTTCAGAATTGTACTTCAACCAAGTACACATATACTTTAACGATTGAAATCGCAAGTATATGTGAAGTAGCATTCCTTTGAACTAGTGCTTTTAGTTCATGTCGATTGAAATGTTTTGGAATGCCTTAGCAATCTTTCATTTCGGTTATCATTCCTTCAAGATTTGAAAGTTCCGTATTTACCCATGTTCATTATCTCAGGAACAGTAAATAAAACTTTCCTTTCGAATCTCTCTCTAGGAAGGATGTCTAAAATGGACATTTCAAGCGTAAACGATTATCTCGTTTGTTTTGCTTGTTTTCGATTTAGTACATAGTTTTCAAAGTTTTGATTTGTTTATCATTGTTTTATTTCTATGCTCCAATGCATCAACATTTGTACAAAGTCAAATCGCTCTAATTAAATGAATTCCATTCTCAATGGTAAAGCAATAAAGTCTCGTACAAAAATGTGAAATAATACTCAAAGTAAACTAAAACTTGAAACTCATGCTAATACGAAAAATTAAGAAAAACTTCTTTTTGCTAAAAAGGAATGTCTAGGTACAATTCTTCCTTGACCCAGTCCCGGAATTCGAATTTCCTCATCTCGCTCTGCACTACTTGCATCTCCCTTTCAAGGAATTTCCTCCTTTTAGGTTGAGAGGGAAGACTATCATCGCCTGCAAACGCTTTTACAGAAATGAAAGTATTAATCAGATGTCTTACATCAAAAAGATTCAACAAGTGTATAACTTAAAAAGTCATACCGTAGTCAAGTCTTTCCAGGAAATCCTTTTCAACAAGCTTCCTTATTTTCTCTTCGTACTTACACAGAGGGCAATTCCATTCATACAGACCAAAACCACGTCGATGAGCCTCGTCATATTTGTCTAACAACTCATGCAATTGCTTTGTTTGTATTCCATCAGGCGGAATAATGCAGTGTTGCATAAAATGAGTGAAGGACTCAGATAATCCTTGAAGGGTTATCGTTATCTCATCTTCAAGAGTCAATTGGGCTCCAAACCCTTTGACCAGTTCGAATGTCTTGCTTAAGTAAGAACAATATTCCCTAACATTGTCAAACTTAGCCATGTCGGTTTCGTAGAGGAAATTGCACATCAACTTTTTCAAAGTTGGTTCGGTTCTTAAACGCATCAAGGATCGGATAGTGGATGGTAAATGGCTAACATTTAAAAACAGACAACTATAAGCAGACATGTTTAATATTAATACTTATAATTAACGAAATTTGGACTTTTTATCGAAAAAGTTCTCCCACTATTTTATCGAAACAGTAACCCCTTCTAGTTTCGGGAAAAGTCTATTTCCTAGTAGGTCTTGACGTCCCAGCAGCAATTAGTTGCACCCACGACTCGTGGCCATACAATTAATTCCCTAGGTAGGTATACATATTACCAATTGTGTCTACTACACAACCTTCAAGTTATTTTGCCTCGTTTTTCGCATTTATCTAGCACTGCTACATCATAAATGTTACTACGCGATAAGTCTAACCCATTAATCATGATAAGCAACGAGCCCGGTCATGAATTCTCCGTAACTAGTTATCGGTCGATTTTCACGTCCCGACCAGTCCCTACCCTTGTCAAGTTTTAAGAAAACTAGAATCAAGTAATTTCGTGCATTGCCCCTTTCTTCGACTCGGGTGCCAGACTCTGGATCACCTCTATCGATAAGTAAACAACATACACTAGTCCCTATTAATGGAAGGCTTGGATTTTATAAAACCTCATTTTATATTTAACCCAATATGACTTAATATTTATTCGAGAGGGGAATTTTCGGTTTTGAAAGTTTGAATAAACTCTCCTCGAGATCTCACCGCTTCAATTATGCTTTATCTTTTATTTCCGATCTAGATTCTAGCGCGCAAACACACAAGCAATCATAAATCGACTAATAAATAAAAGCCATACAAGCCTAGCATGCATATTACCACAATATGTTTTCGATCGGGAGCCTCCTATGCGGGCCATCATCGAGCCAATGATGTTTGGCCCAATTGGTCAATCTAAAGTGTTCGTAAATGGGCCTATGCTATTACACAATGTACCATGCATACATGGCCTTCAATTCTTTTTGGGCTCCCACCTTGCTTGTAAATGGGCCTCCATCCTAAACTAGGAAAGCAGTAAAGCCCTATTCTATTACAAAGGCTCAAAGTGGCCCAAAAATAATAACAGGCTCGCAGGCCCAATAAAAACCATGCATTAAATTAAACCAATCACATCTAACCTAAGGGCAAGGCTCGTCATGATCGAAAACCACGTAAACAGTTCACGTAGAGCAAATAAACATGTAAACAACATTTACTTTCTTCTATCTTAATTTTAAAACACCTTTTAAAACTATCTTCCTATGATTCTTGCTTTTTAGTCACTACTAATTATGACAAAATAAATTCTCGGATAAACAAAACAACTTTTCTGCCTTAATTTCAGATTCTGTTTTTTCAACTTTTGAAAATTGCAGTTCGGCCCCTACACTTTCGTAAATTGCACTTTTGACCCCAAAACTTTTGAAAAGTTACAAATACCCCCAAAACAGTTTTCGGACAGAATGAGCAGAAAATTAAAATTTTGAAATCCAGAAAATTTTCGAATTTGCAAACAGACCTCTGAAGTTTCGAAAATTACAAAACAGTCCTCGAATTTTCGAAAATTGCAAAATGGTCCAAAATTGCGTGCGATCATATTTTCAGAAATAGCCCAGATTTTTCAAAAATTTCCAGAAATGGAAAATTCAATTTTCAGCCCTAATTTTCATGTTTTGCGATTTTTGCATAAAAGCCCTGATTTTTCGAAAAACTATAAATTCGCCACAGATCCAAAAAAGCAGTTTTACCCAATCATAGATCCAGTCATAACAAGCAAGAATCAATCACTAGAACATAATTAACATGCGTTCTCATACATACAATCAAGCATATACAGTGAAAACACATTATGTTCAGGCCTTTTCGTATAAAAACGTATGGAGTTGGCTCTGATACCACTGTTGGGATATTCTTACTAGGGCTCGATTGTCAATACAACAGAGTGCGGAATTTTAAAATTTTTTCGAGTTCCTAAAAGTCCCATGAATACTTTATCCATAGTTATTATACGAATAAGGGTGAATCAAACATTAATAGAACACGAGGGGGGTTAATCGCAAATTACCTGACACCAATGGGATGGTCGTGTCCTCCAAGTGTTTGGTTCGATCCACAGTTTGAGTGATCCATATGTCTCACCTCCAAAGCTAGTCCACACCAATCGGATTGTAGTGACGCCTACAAGTCTTAGGCTACGAACTGGATCTCGCAGGTTTGTCAGCAAAAGAACGGGAGATGCTAATGGAAGAATCGACTCACAGTGCTTATGTGATCGAGCAGGGTTCGGCCAGGGTCAGATCTGGTCGGGTTTGGGTTCGGCCAAGACTAATTTGGGCGACTAGGGTTTTGGGGCGAAAAACTATAGGGGGCGATTTGTATTTCTTGAAAAATGATCTCACTCGATTTTTCTCTCTTAATGTTCAGCAAAACCTTTTTCTCTCAAAAGCTTTTTAGGGTTTTTAAAACTTGTGCAAAAACTTATTAATGAAGAGAAGAGAAGGAGTATTTATAGGAGAAGAGTCCTTCTCTAAAAAGATATCTCCTTCCCTTGTTTATCAAATCTTCATTCCTTATCAACTTAGGAATGTGAGATTTGATAAATCTCTTCAAACTTGTTTTCCAAGAAACAAAACTCCTTTTCCTTTTAATCACAAAAATCGCCCCTACCCCTTTATTAAAGATAATTCCAAAATCAACCCATAATTATCCAATACTCAAATTGGTTAATTATTTATTTTTCCAATTAATTAACTACTTTAATTAATTCCACAATTAATCAGATAACTCTAATTAATTAATTAAACATTAATCAATTAGTCATCTAATTAATAATCTCCAATTGGATTAATACCATAATTCAATTACCTTGATTTAACAACTTTAAATCACTCTCTTTCCTTTAGACAGTCACTGTCCAATTGTATTGTGTGTGACCCTCTGGGTTCACCATCAACTGGCAGCAGGCCCACGACTTTCGTGATTTAATTAACGAGCAATTAAATGCTCCGATCAATTAAAATACTTTTAATTGACCACTCCTAGAATTAAATCCTCTATTAATTCAGGAGTACCTACACTTCATGGTCGATGTCTAGCCACAAGCCCATGAAGCCCAATCAAAGGTGAATTGATTTATTGTGAACCTCACCTCTTATAATTGCCATGTACATACGGTCCTTCTACGACAGATTTCCCGATCGAGACCTAGGGTGTGTGAATTGATCGGCACCTCTAATTATCTCTATTCTGTACTTTCTAATTCTGGATAATAATTCCGGTGTGACTGCTTAATTTGGAAACCCCCTTCCAAATTTGTCACCAACCATGGCCATGGGTTTCTAGGAACATATTATCGAAGAACGTACAAGAAATGCTCTCATCTTATCAGGATGAGGCGTTAGATCCTCTCTTAGTACTAACCACTCGCGTACACTTTTGTACGCGCCCAACTTAGGCACTTTGTGGCCAGGCTACGTGACCAGTACCTAAATCTAAGTACTCACATCCATGTACAGAATTCGCCCTAGTACCTCAAGTCTAAGGACTAAATCGTACACTATTATAAGCCTTGAGAAACATCCCATCACCGATATGCGTCATGCGCTTCCACAATGGGTTTCTCTGTTCGGGTCGTTCGATGCATTCAATCCTCCATTGAACCACCTACTCATATGCACTGGACTCAAATTCCTTGTTCATGAAACTCTACAAATTCACTCCATGTGAATCATGCATATTTGTACAAGTCTTTGCGATTCCTACGATACCCCGTCTCGTTTGGAATCAATGACTTGGAACGGTTTTAAGATCACGACCTTTGAGACTGTTTCATGATTGCACTCAGTACTGAAGTGAATCGTCCCATAGTCTATTGTGACCTTAGGGTTTCATCCAATCGCTTAGATAGGTTCGCGAGAGATGAAGTTGGCCATTGTTCAGTTTCACATACTTTGAATGAACGGGCGTATTAATTATAAACCATAAGAAAATAGTACTTCAACAAGCTAATTAATATTGGCTTGTTGGGCACTACTCTATCAAGGCTCGGGTTGCCTCCCGAGAAGCGCTTGTTTATAGTCATGAGGTTGACTTGGATACGGTATGAAATCTTCACGATAGGACCACGGAGGTCCTATTCCTTTCAAATTCTCCGCCCTAATAGTGTTTGAGGTGCTGGCCATTCACCTTGAATTTATTTCCGGTTGAGGGATCGGAAATCTCCACGGCTCCATAAGGGAATGCTTCAACAACTTGAAACGGTCCCGACCAACGCGACTTTAGTTTTCCGGGAAATAATCGAAGCCTTGAGTTGAAAAGTAGCACTTGTTGCCCCGGTTCGAACTTCCTTTCCAATATACGTCGATCATGCCATTTTTTCATCCTTTCCTTATAGAGCTTGGCATTCTCATAAGCTTCCAACTGAAATTCGTCTAGCTCATTCAATTGAAACAACCGCTTCTCTCCGGCTAAATTTGCATCCATATTTAGCTTCTTGACGGCCCAATAAGCCTTGTGCTCTAATTCTAACGGTAGATGGCAAGATTTTCCGAACACAAGCTTATAGGGAGACATCCCAATTGGCGTATTGTACGCGGTACGATAAGCCCATAGAGCATCATCAAGTCTCAGCGACCAGTTTTTTGTGTTAGGAGCTACCGTCTTTTCCAAGATACTTTTTATTTCACGGTTGGATATCTCGGCTTGCCCATTGGCCTGCGGGTGATACGCAGTCGTTACCTTGTGCTTCACTCCATATTTCGCCAAAAGAGCATCAAGCCAACGGTTACAAAAGTGAGAACCACCGTCACTTATCATTGCTCTTGACGTGCCAAAGCGACTGAATATATTCTTCTTTATGAAGCTCATGACTGCTTTTGAATTATCCTTGGGAAACGCACTTGCCTCGACCCACTTGGAAACATAATCAATGGCCACCAAAATATATTGATTCCCTTTTGAAGGTACAAAAGGTCCCATGAAGTCAATTCCCCATACATCAAACAACTCCACTTCAAGAATGGTCGTTAGTGGCGTCTCATTTCTTTGGGAAATGTTTCCTACCCTTTGGCACCAATCACATTGGGACACAAACATGTGCGCATCTTTGAATAAGGTAGGCCAATAGAATCCCGATTGTCACACCGTTGCAGCCGTACGATCTCCTTTGAAATGTCCTCCATAAGGTGCGGCATGACAATCCTTTAGAATTGCGTGTGTTCCTCCTCGGGAATGCATCTCCTAATGACCCTGTCTGCACAAATCTTGAAAAGAAATGCCTCATCCCATACAAGACTCTTTACATAATGTAAAAACCTTTTCTTTTGTTGATAAGTAAAGTCAGGAGGTAGTAAGCCACATACCAGATAATTAACATAGTCGGCGTACCATGGGGTTGGAGATAGTGCGAGGGCAAAGAGTTGTTCATCCGGAAAGACTTCATTGATGAGTTCGGGATCTTCCTCAGCTTTTGCGTTCTCGAGCCTTGATAAGTGGTCGGCAACTTGATTTTCGGACCCTTTCCTATCTTTGATCACCAAATCAAATTCTTGAAGCAATAGGATCCAACGGATTAGTTGGGGTTTTGCATCTTTCTTCACCATCAAGTATCTAATGGCCGAATGATCCGTCTAGACTACCACCTTAGTACCAACCAAATAAGCTCGGAATTTATCAAAGGCAAACACCACCGCTAAAAGCTCCTTTTCCGTAACTGTGTAGTTCAGTTGGGCGTCGTTCAATGTCTTGCTAGCATAATATATGGAATGGAAAATCCTGTTTTGCCTTTGTCCCAGAAAAGCCCCAACCGCTATATCACTCGCATCGCACATTACTTCGAAAGGTATACTCCAGTCCGGTGCCACAACAATCGGTGCCGAGATTAGCATTTGCTTCAAAGTTATGAAGGCTTGCAAGCATTCATCCGTGAAGACAAAGGGAACGTCTTTCTCCAATAAATTGCACAAAGGTTTGGAAATTTGTGAGAAGTCTTTGATAAACCTTCTATAAAAGCCCGCGTGCCCAAGAATACTGCGAATTCCCTTCACGGATATAGGTGGAGGGAGCTTCTCTATTGCTTCATTTTTTGCTCTATCCACCTCGATACCCTTGCTCGAGATCTTGTGACCCAAGACGATGCCTTCTTTTACCATAAAATGGCACTTCTCCCAATTCAATACCAAGTTCGTTTCTTCGCACCTTTGAAGCACTTTGCTTAGATTACCCAAGCATTCATCAAATGAATCCCCAAAGATAGAAAAGTCATCCATGAAGACTTCTACGAACTTCTCGATCATATCGGTGAAGATAGCCATCATACACCTTTGAAAAGTAGCGGGAGCATTACATAAGCCAAAAGGCATTCTTCTAAAAGCAAACGTACCATGCGGACATGTGAAAGTTGTTTTCTCTTGATCCGCAGGGGCGATGAAGATTTGATTGAAAACCGAATATCCATCCAAAAAGCAATAGAAAGCTCTTCCCGCTAGTCTATCCAACATTTGATCAATGAAAGGCAACGGAAAATGATCTTTCTTCGTATTTTGGTTCAATTTTCGGTAGTCCATGCACACTCTCCACCCGGTGACCGTTCTTGAAGGAATTAACTCATTCTTTTCATTGGTTATCACCGTCATTCCACTTTTCTTTGGAAGACATTGAACCGGACTCACCCATTTGCTATCGGAAATAGCAAAAACGATTCCGGAATCCAACCACTTGATTATTTCCTTTTTGACCACCTCTTTCATAATTGGATTCAATCTTCTTTGGTGCTCAACGGACTCCTTGAAATTGTCCTCCAAGTTGATCTTATGCATACAAAAGGTGGGACTAATCCCTTTGATGTCGGCAATAGTCCACCCGATGGCTTTCTTATGACACTTGAGAACTCTCAACAACTTCCCCCTTTGAGTATCCGTCAAGTCGGCCGCAATAATAACCGGCAAAGTAGAAGAATGTCCCAAATAAGCATAGTTCAAATGAGATGGGAGTGGTTTCAACTCCAAGATTGGAGGCTCCTCATTAGAAGATTTCAATGGCTTGGGGTTTGACAACGGCAAGTCAAGAGATTCAAATCTTTTTCTATAGTTCTCCCCAACCGAATTTGATCTTACGTGTTTTCGTGTGTTCGATCAAGGATGGATTGCAATGCGATATTAATGATAATAAATAGAAAGAAAAGATCAATAGTATTTGTATTCGAGATAACTGAGTACGAATTACAAGTATTAAGGGTCCTATTCGAGCATTACTGGATGCCGTACAAGCTAGGGGGGGGAAATACATATAAGTTAGCCTATACTAATATTCCCAAGTAGTCCGAGCAGCAGTCTCGGAGGAAGAGCACCTGGGAAGTTGTGTCGTCGTCGTAAATGCTGGGGGTATTTATAACTGTGATATTGGGCTTTCTGACATGTTTGTAAGAGTACTTTCCTGGCCTGCTGGCTTGGGCATGGGCTCGGCCCAACAATAGTCTTCGACCCCAGATTCTCTTTATTGGCTCGGGAAAGATCATTACATACCCCGGCTTGATCTGCGATGCCAGGGACGGAAACTTGTGCTGTTCGACCCGCATCGAGCTAGTAAAATAGGTGATCTAAATTACCCCTCATCAATACTCCCCCACTTCTCGAGCGTAAAGTGGAGCTTGCGCTCGAAGAAGTTTAAGCTATGTTGAATGCTGGGGTGAGATGAGCCGTTCAGAATATGTTTCAAGTATGCCTCATTAAAAACCTAACTCGGAAAAACCCATCAGGATAAAAACCGAGCTAGGGAAAAAGAGTGCATATTTGAGAAACAATATATTGGCTTGTCGAGATGATAACCCTGTCTTCCATTATTTGCGTTGGACCTCTAAATCGGAATATTCTTGATTATAAGTTACCGCGATGCTTCATTCAATTCCACAGCGAACGCTTTCTAAACTTTTCCGATCGCAATCATAAAGGATCGATGGAATACCACGGGGACAATTTCCAAGGAACATATTCCCCAATTTGTAAAGTGAAGGATCAAGAATGCAATTCTTTGAAGGATAACTTTAAATTTTTACCCAGAGTAAGTTCAACCGTCGCGGTTACTCGGGGACCTGTTTGCAATTTTACCTTTTTAACCCCGTATATATATGTTGACTCGTTGAAAAATTACTTACATATCACATTCTCTCTTGATCTCGGAGCATTTGAGTTCGAAACAGCACTTGCTTTAGTATACTCGTTTCTCAATCCATAATGTCGAGTTCTAGAAGTGCAAGGGGCAAGAATAAGGTCGGAGAAAACCCAGAGCCCGATCCTTTGTTAAAGCTTGTCGATGATTACGAGGATGGATAATTTCGTCAAGAAGACGAGGATGCTTACCCGATCGAGGATCTTGAGGAAAATGTGGTCGAGAAACATAGCATCGGCGAAGGTGCCTTCGTCAGGATTTTTAAACATACGCATCCTTCTGACGCCGCCGCCTCGAACAGGCTAGAACTTCCCGCCAATCAAACTTCCTGTTATTTTTCAAAGAAGGATCGAGTTTATCTCGAGGCGGAGTTTGGGAAATTTCTTCCCAAGGGGTTTTCGATCGTTATTCCCTCTAACACCGAACGTGCTACCGAGCTTCCGGCCGGCTGTCAAGCCTTCTACGAGAATCAATATTCTTGGGGTTTGCGTATCCCGTTCATTCCCCTTATCAGAAACATCTTGACTTTCTTTTCGCTTTCCCCTGCTCAGCTTCTCCCGCATTCTGTTGCGTATATTGTAGCGTTCAGTGCTCTTATGGAGGCCAAGGGGGGAGAGGCCTCTTTTAGTAACTTTTGGCAAATATTCCGAATGGATTTGTGCAAAGGTTCGAATGTGGGGTTTGTGTCCATCCGCCAGCGGTCAAAGCGGCCTTTTCTTACGAATATAACAACGGAAAAGAGTAAAGGTTGGAAAAGGAGATTCTTTTTTGTGAAGGGCCCTGATGTTCCTATATCAGAAGGTAGCTCGAAAACGAGACCATATCGGTGGGATGGTGTTAACTCTTGGTCATATGGTTCTCGCAGGATTAAAGAGAAACTCAACAACCGCCTTTCCGACGAATTTCTCGAGCAGTTGCGGTCCAACCCTTACCAAACCGAGCTCCTTATTCAGGAGGGTGTTTTGCGGTTGGCTAGGTTGAGCCACTGTGATTATCCTGCCCCATCGATCAAATATTCTTATCCTGTATCCGATCAATCCTTCGAAGGATCCCCTCCTCAGTTCGGTAACTCGCCAGCTTCTGCTGCTCCGCCTCTCGCCCCTCTATCTTTGGGTATGTTTTTAGCTTGTTCTTATCTTAAGGCGTGATAGATCACTAATTTAAACTCATGCACACCTTGTACTTCCGTTGCAGGTCGAATTGTTGAGAAGTTCCGACTGTCTGCTGCTGGCTTGGTTGAAGATAAGCCATTTTATTTCGACCCGTTACCACATACTTCCGAAAGGAGAGCGGATACAAATAATTTAGGTGGAGAATCCGTTGATATACCATTTTCAGTTCCTGATCTGAGAGGGCTTGGTACTATGAGTTCCTTGAATTCTGCCACTGCTGGACCTCTCCGAACTTTGTTTTCACCCGATACTTCTATTCTTTCGACCGTTGGCTATAGTCAACACTCTTGGAACCGTATTTTGGGCGTTCAGGAGTACGAGAAGCTCCTGAGCCGAAAAAGAAACGCTGACCACCCGTGACCCTCTAGAAGGGTAAAGCCTTTCAGCGTGAGTTCTAACTCGGTTCCATGTCGAGAGGGTAGGTCGGAGCCAGATGTGGCAGATTTTATGGATGCACATTTTTGCGGTAGCAGGGCAGCAGGATACCCTGAGGACGGGACTATTCAATCCGATCTGGATTCAGGTGGTGAGAATGAATTCGACAAGGCCACTAGAATTTACATGGCTAGTCGGTTTAAGCGGGATATGCTGCTTCAAACCGTCAAAGGTAATTTTGAGGTTCTGAGTGATTTCTCCCGAACGTATCATGATGTAAGAATTTATCTTTTGACTTATCTTTTCTTTCCTTAGAGTCTTTAATATCTACTGATACCCGTAATTATCTCGTAGGTCGGGGATTTGTTCGCTCTTCAAACCTATCGTTTAGCATTACTAGAGCAGGAATCGCATGATGCTCACGATGCATATGCACAAATTTTCGCTGATAATCAAGCCCTTCGCTCTCAACTGGCAGAGAGTCAACGAGAGTTATCTCAAGTAAAGAAAAAGCTCGAGAAAGCAAGTACGAAACATTCCTCATCTGTGGAAGAGGATTTGTTGTCATCCGTTAAAGAGAAGAGTGCCCTCGAGGAAGAGCTCAATAAAATAAGAATCGAACTTGAACAAGCGAAGCAAGACTCCGAGCGAGCATATTCCCAAGGCCGGGAAGAGGCTGAGATCCCAGCCATACGAGGGTTTTTGAAGTCCCCTGTCTTAGATCCCTTAGTCCAAAGGAGAATGGGAGGAATTCTTCAAAGGATCTTCTATAAAGGGGTTCAACAACTAGTTTCGGCCCAGAAGATTCCAGATAACATGGAAGAATACTTTCGTTATATGAACCCTTTGAAGAATGCTGAAGGGAAGGACTACAAAGCTTCCTCTTTACCCAAGTCAAATATGAACTGGCGGGATCATCGCTTTGCCCCCTTAGTTGAGGAGTTTGGCATTCCGATGCCTAACCCTGATTTGCTCGAGCGCTCCGACGATGATCATCCTTCTGCCTCCAGGGAAAAGAACGAAGATGTCAACATAGATGATGGATCGGATAAGGAAAATGATCGACCCTTTGATCAGACTGATCCACTAGGCAACGGCCGCGAAGATGGCATCGGTATGAATGCTGGGTTCGAGCATGCCGGAGGGGGCGATTCATAGTCTTACAGTTAGGAGTCAAATATATGTATCCATGTAACCCATTTTTGTAAACGGATTTGTTTTCTCTTTGAATTGATTCGTGTAACTTGTAAATTCCAATCTTACAAATGTTTAGACATTATTTGCTTTTCAAGGTTCGATATCTTTTTGCACTTTATGCTCGAACTTTATTCATTCCAAATGGAATCTTTCTTAAAGGTTGCGTCGATCCATTATTGTAATCATAGGGCGTAGTGTCTATAAATATGAGGATCTCTTCACATTATTCACACGACACCTTTGCTTATAGAGATCGGAGCTCTCCCTATATTTTCTGCATTCTTCAAATTTCTCGACTCACTCCCCATTCACTATGGAAAATATATTGGGCAAGGCTATCGACCCCAAACAGCTATTGGGTGGTTTGAAGAATAAAAACTCGTCCAAAGAGCAAAAACCTGCCAAGGAGGCCAAACCCTCCAAATCCTCTTCTAAAACTTCTGTGTCTTCCCCAAAAGCTCCTAAAGGAGGGGAAATTAATAAAGAGAAAAGCGCTTCATCAAAGCAAACTAAGGGCAGTTCCACCAAGTCCGTTTTGGATTAAGAGCTTGAGGCTGCGCTCGGGGGTTCTTCCCCGAAAGTTGTTGATTCTTCGAGTGAAGAACCATCTGGGCAGAAAATTCTCATTCCCTCTTCGAACAAAAGGCCTTATCCTGACGGGGTCACACCCATCGTGATCTTAAGGATTTTCGTTGGAGATCAAAATAATTTAAGTTGAGCATGCAAGATATGCTATGATATGAGATTGAAGATCAATAAAGTGTATTTTGAATATGAGTGTACATATTACAAGTAATGAGGGTCCTATTTGAGCATTATAGGATGCCGTATGAGCTAGAGGCTAAGTACATACAAACTAAGGTGATTTAATCTAGGCCAAGAGAAAGTCCGAGCAGGAGGCTTCGATTAAGGAGCAGCCCCCCCAAAAATCTCCTTTGTGTCATAAATGCTTGGGGTATTTATAGCTGAGGATGGGGATTGGCCCATGGGCTTGGGCCTGAGGTTGGCCCAATGATAGATTCGACCATGAGCCCCTCTGCTGGCGATCGGACTGAGCTAATTGGAGTTCAAAGCTTCGGGGTTGGAAATATGCACCCAGGGTCGAAATTAGGCCTTCAAGGTCGAACTCAGGGCCTCCAATGAGCTCAAGGTTGAAATTTGGGTTCTTTGATCCAGCATGAGCTCCCAAAATAAAGATTCCAAAGTACCCCTCATCAATACTCCCCCACTTCTTTGAGCGTAAAGTGAAGTTGAAGCTCGGAGAAGTAGAAAATCCTTGAGGATCGCTTTTTTAGTGTTTCGGATATGCCTCGTTAAAAACCTAGCTCGGAAAAACCCAGTGGGATAAAAACCGAACCAGGGAAAAAGAGTGCATATCTTAGAAACTCCAAAATGTTTTAGGGATCGAAGTTATGCATTCGGGGTCGGATTTTCTAGTGTTTGATCACACATGATTTCAATTAGCATAAGGTCAAAATTTAGGACCTTCAATCAGCATAAGGTCGAAATTTAGGTCTTCAAAGAGCATAAGGTCGAAATTTAGGACCTTCAAAGAGCATAAGGTCGAAATTTAGGTCTTCAAAGAGCATAAGGTCGAAATTTAGGTCTTCAAAGAGCATAAGGTCGAAATTTGGGGATCATAGAACTTGATCCTGAAAATAATAAATTCAACTTTGGAGATCATAGAATTTGATCCTTGGAGATCACAAAATTCGACTTTGGGGATCATAGAACTTGATCCTGGAAATAATAAATTCAACTTTGGAGATCATAGAATTTGATCGTGGAATATGATCGTAGAATTTCATCTTCAAGGGTCTTAGCAACAGCTTTCACCCATAATAGATTTGATCTAAGGGGCATTCGGGGTCGGATTTTCTAGTGTTTGATCACACATGATTTCAATTAGCATAAGGTCAAAATTTAGGACCTTCAATCAGCATAAGGTCGAAATTTAGGTCTTCAAAGAGCATAAGGTCGAAATTTAGGTCCTCAAAGAGCATAAGGTCGAAATTTAGGTCCTTCAAAGAGCATAAGGTCGAAATTTAGGACCTTCAAAGAGCATAAGGTCGAAATTTAGGTCTTCAAAGAGCATAAGGTCGAAATTTAGGTCTTCAAAGAGCATAAGGTCGAAATTTAGGACCTTCAAAGAGCATAAGGTCGAAATTTAGGTCTTCAAAGAGCATAAGGTCGAAATTTGGGGATCATAGAACTTGATCCTGAAAATAATAAATTCAACTTTGGAGATCATAGAATTTGATCCTTGGAGATCACAAAATTCGACTTTGGGGATCATAGAACTTGATCCTGGAAATAATAAATTCAACTTTGGAGATCATAGAATTTGATCGTGGAATATGATCGTAGAATTTCATCTTTAAGGGTCTTAGCAACAGCTTTCACCCATAATAGATTTGATCTAAGGGGCATTCGGGGTCGGATTTTCTAGTGTTTGATCACACATGATTTCAATTAGCATAAGGTCAAAATTTAGGACCTTCAATCAGCATAAGGTCGAAATTTAGGTCTTCAAAGAGCATAAGGTCGAAATTTAGGTCCTCAAAGAGCATAAGGTCGAAATTTAGGTCCTTCAAAGAGCATAAGGTCGAAATTTAGGACCTTCAAAGAGCATAAGGTCGAAATTTAGGTCTTCAAAGAGCATAAGGTCGAAATTTAGGTCTTCAAAGAGCATAAGGTCGAAATTTGGGGATCATAGAACTTGATCCTGAAAATAATAAATTCAACTTTGGAGATCATAGAATTTGATCCTTGGAGATCACAAAATTCGACTTTGGGGATCATAGAACTTGATCCTGAAAATAATAAATTCAACTTTGGAGATCATAGAATTTGATCGTGGAATATGATCGTAGAATTTCATCTTCAAGGGTCTTAGCAACAGCTTTCACCCATAATAGATTTGATCTAAGGGGCATAGCAACGGCTTTCACTCGTTTAATAATTTTGATCTAAGGGGCATAGCAGAGGCTTTCACCCTTAGTCATTTTCAGAGCATTTTTAGCTCGAGGGTCATAGCAGAGGCTTTCACCCTTTGATAATTTCGATCTAAGGGGCATAGCAGAGGCTTTCACCCTTAGTCGTTTTCAAAGCATTTTTAGCCCGAGGGTCATAGCAGAGGCTTTCACCCTTTGATAATTTCGATCTAAGGGGCATAGCAGAGGCTTTCACCCTTAGTCGTTTTCAAAGCATTTTTAGCCCGAGGGTCATAGCAGAGGCTTTCACCCTTTGATAATTTCGATCTAAGGGGCATAGCAGAGGCTTTCACCCTTAGTCGTTTTCAGAGCATTTTTAGCCCGAGGGTCATAGCAGAGGCTTTCACCCTTTGATAATTTCGATCTAAGGGGCATAGCAGAGGCTTTCACCCTTAGTCGTTTTCAGAGCATTTTTAGCCCGAGGGTCATAGCAGAGGCTTTCACCCTTTGATAATTTCGATCTAAGGGGCATAGCAGAGGCTTTCACCCTTAGTCGTTTTCAGAGCATTTTTAGCCCGAGGGTCATAGCAGAGGCTTTCACCCTTTGATAATTTCGATCTAAGGGGCATAGCAGAGGCTTTCACCCTTAGTCGTTTTCAGAGCATTTTTAGCCCGAGGGTCATAGCAGAGGCTTTCACCCTTTGATAATTTCGATCTAAGGGGCATAGCAGAGGCTTTCACCCCTAGTCGTTTTCAGAGCATTTTTAGCCCGAGGGTCGTCACCCATTTTATACTTTTCGATCCAAGGGGCATAGCAACGGCTTTCCCCCTTTTTGAATAATAGATTAGAGGTCAATCGTGATTCGATGATACTTGCAAGAGCATGCAATAGAAATAATAAGATCTCTGGAGATCATAGATTGAAGATAATAAAATTTTGATCCTGAAGATCGAAGATAATAAAATTCGAAGATCATAGAATTCGACCATGGAGACCATAAATTCGACCAAGAGAGTATAAAACTCAACCAAGAGAGTATAAAACTCAACCATGAGATCATAAATTCGACCATGAGATCATAAAACCCGAATCTGGAAACTTGACCTTGGAGATCTGAGAGTTTGATCTTGTAGATCATAAAATTCGACCATGAGAGCATGAAATTCGACCATGAGAGCATAAATTCGACCAAGAGAGTATAAAACTCAACCAAGAGAGTATAAAACTCAACCATGAGATCATAAATTCGACCATGAGATCATAAAACCCGATTCTGGAAACTTGACCTTGGAGATCTGAGAGTTTGATCTTGGAGGTCTAACAATTCGAGCTGGAGAATATGACCCTGGTCTAAAAATTCGACCATGGATGCTTGATAACTTGACTTTGGTCTAAAAATTCGACCATGGAGATATGAGAATTCCCTTGATCGTACGTGAACTGCCTCGTGGTAGGCATATTTCGATCTAACACCCAAATAAGGCCCCACGGTGGGCGCCAATTGATCTTACGGATTTTCGTTGGAGATCAAAATAATTTAAGTTGAGCATGCAAGATATGCTATGATATGAGATTGAAGATCAATAAAGTGTATTTTGAATATGAGTGTACATATTACAAGTAATGAGGGTCCTATTTGAGCATTATAGGATGCCGTACGAGCTAGAGGCTAAGTACATACAAACTAAGGTGATTTAATCTAGGCCAAGAGAAAGTCCGAGCAGGAGGCTTCGATCAAGGAGCAGCCCCCCCAAAAATCTCCTTTGTGTCATAAATGCTTGGGGTATTTATAGCTGAGGATGGGGATTGGCCCATGGGCTTGGGCCTGAGGTTGGCCCAATGATAGATTCGACCATGAGCCCCTCTGCTGGCGATCGGACTGAGCTAATTGGAGTTCAAAGCTTCGGGGTTGGAAATATGCACCCAGGGTCGAAATTAGGCCTTCAAGGTCGAACTCAGGGCCTCCAATGAGCTCAAGGTTGAAATTTGGGTTCTTTGATCCAGCATGAGCTCCCAAAATAAAGATTCCAAAGTACCCCTCATCACATCGAGGCTTTGCAGAAGCTTGCCATTGGTAACAGGCCATTGTCTGATGATTCTTCGGCTGTCCCCCCCACAGGGGGTTTGAGCAAAAAACCTAAGTTGGATATTGGTGGAGAAAACTCTGCTGACTCCTTAAGAACTGATACCATTCCCGAACCCCGAGTTAACTTCGTTCCTCAGATGGTTACTCCTTCCCCGCCTAAAGAATCGAAAGACGGGTCCATTTCTAAAATTGCTTTCGGAATCCTGTGAATAGCCCTTTGCGTCTTGACTTTACTACTTCGGAGACCGACATGTCCAAGGAGAGAAATTTAGAAGAGTTTTTCCAATCTGGGTCGCACTTTCTGTTTCAGGTGTTAATCTCTCTCTCTCTCTCTTTTTTTTTTTTTTTTTTTTTTTGTTTTAGATACTTATGCGAACCTTTAACAGGCCGGACAAGATTTTCTCGAACTTAAAAATCTACCTCCCTAGAGCTGGAGAAGAAGAAAACAGAATTCGACCGTGTCCTTGAGGAGAAGCTTGCTTTAGAGAAAGAGAAAGTTGCTAAAGATCAGGGAGAAGAAATTCACAAAAAACTGAACGAGGAGATCGAGAAGCTCAAAATTCTTCATGAGCAAGAGAAGAAAGAATTCGAGCGCCGTGAAAAGGAGGCTTACGACCGCGGATATGAGGCTCGTAATGCTGAGCTTCGGAAGATTTTTCTGATAATAAGCTTCTCTAGATGTTGTCTTTCTTTTCCCCAGATTTGCTGTTTGGCTGTATTGTTTCATTTCCATGTAATTATGAATAATTTCTGATATTTCCATTTTCTATGGTTTGTAACAACTTATTTATTTCTCGGATTTGCCTGGTCTTGTATAATTTGATGTGTTCTCTTTCATTCGTATTTTAGACTGCCTTTTCCGTTTCGGATTTGAGGTCCGACCGTCGTGGCTCCTGATTTCCGACCTTTGTATAATAAGTTCTCTTATCAGACAACCCTATTTTCCCGCTCAAATTCTTGGGAAGTGCAACAATTTTTTGATCTTGATCGTTCCTTTCGTTTTCTGCTTACCGTTGGATTTTTGAAGGTTATACCTATAAATGGGGTCTTTCATCTTGTATCCTTATAAAATTATTTGAAGGCAGAATCCTTCGATCATGCTATTTAAAAGATCTTGTTGCATGGCCCAACATTTTGATTTTCGAGTTAGGACCTACTTTGCAGATTGTAGGCTGATCAGTACTTCTACTTCGACTAGGATACCTGCAGGCGAACGCTATTTCGACCTTGAAGGCCGAATAGCCTTATTGCTGACCATCCACGACCCCAGTAGCTCCCTCGACCTTCTATGGCTGAGGAGAGACTTAAGCATCAAGTTTTTTGCGAGGGTGTTCGACGGTTTGCTTGGTTCTTCTGGAAGATGTGAGGAGGTGATGCTTCGAGGATCGAGGTCCTCAAAAAGTATTCACATTACACCTAGAAAAAGAGGTATTATCCTCCCTCCTTCGAAAAATCATAAACAAAGGATAAAGCATGTTAGCTTGACGGGCTCCTCATATTCGAGTAAGGACATCATCATCCGCCGAAAATTTCATAGGATTGAGTGGCCATGAAGCCCCTTTCTCATTCGGATGTAGAGATTAGTCTTTGTGTATGTTTGTAGGATTTGTAAAGTGTACTAGCATCGAGAGATTAGCTCGATAAATAATAGGAGTTGATATCTTTGTAACTTGTAATTCCTCAATATATCGAACTCGGAAATAATAATCTCTTGATTAATCTTTTACAATCGTTCTAACCTGCTTAAATAGTGCACCTTACCAATCTCGGTCGATCTTAGACGAGTTGATAATGCTTTCTTGATTAGTTAAAGTCCGAATTTCTGTTTGTGACTCTCTTTGACGACCAGAATCGAGGCTACAAGTACTTCGAGCGCTATTGAATTTGACTCTTTCTTCATTTATCCACATGGTTCCCGAATTTTCGAGAAGCGTAACGGTCGGCGCATTTATTGCTCGTATCTTAGACATTAGTTTCGTTCGGCTTTGGTGATTGAGTTTTTACTGTTACGTCCCATCTTCTTTAACCAAAATAGTCCCTGATTTATCGGGAATTGGAGCGGTCAGAGCGTTTAATGCATGTATCGCAACCGTTCAATTCAAGAGATCTATGCCGTTGATACGGAATTCTTCCCCCTATATATAGCTCTGAATTTACCTTCATATTTTTACTTGTCTGTAAACGTTTCGTTCGATCGACATGGTTGTGTTTTTACCCCCATCGATCAATTCCATGTTTTACTCAATATCGGCGATTAAAACGTTCGAGATTCGAACTCGGACTTTCTTTCCCGATTTCTCTGGCGTCCCTGTATGGAAACAATTTCGACTAGGGTATCGACAGGCGAAAGTAATAGCGACTGGGGTACCGACAGGCGACCAGCTCTCTCTGATTCCAACCACTTGAGACTGGTTCGAACTCCTGTATCCTGTCGCTCCACTCGGTCGGGTAGTAGGTCAACTGCTGGAGGAGTTTTTGCACTCAATCTCCACTTCTTCAAGATGTTTCTTGAAGAATGTTGTCGTCGAGATTGCGTGGAATAATTTCTCTAGGGATTGCTTCCTGCCGCTTCGACCTGGGTGAATATACAAACTAACCAGCAGGGGAGTGGTAGCAAGAATGCTGGAAAAATTGCTGCCGATCCAACCCCTGCGCTCTTAGGTGAAGGGTAAGTGCAGAACCGACTTTATTCAGCCCCGCTGATCGAACGAAGGTCCTTAGCGTAGAGCTCGTCGTTAGTAGGATAGTACTGAATGTAACCTTTAAATTTTAGCTCGATTTTCCCTATTGTAATCGAGAATTCCTTTGTAACTATTTGAAAACGTATAAATGAAATATTAATTGCCTTTTGTTATTCTTTATTTGTTAACCTGCATATTCGTTTCTGTAAATAGCAACCGAGCACTAAGTTCATCGCCCCACAGGTAAGAAAAATGAGTGTCATTCCTCATCGACTTTGAATAGTAAATAAGATGATAAAATATTAGCCTCTTAAAGATTGATCACTGACTATAATCGTCGTTTGATTGAACTTCGACCTTTAATATTCAGATATAAACGATAATTGACGTTCTATGCCGATCTCATTCGTTGATAGAGTAATCGAAAATTAATAATACTTGGATAATAATAGGCGGTCTTAGCAGATCTCGATCACTTTAGTCCAAAATAGCACTTAGGGTCTTAGCAACAGCTTTCACCCATTCGATAATTTTGATCTAAGGGGCGTAGCAACGGCTTTCACCCTTAGTCGTTTCAGAGCATTTTTAGCCCGAGGGTCTTAGCAACAGCTTTCACCCGTTCAATAATTTCAATCTAAGGGGCATAGCAACGGCTTTCACCCTTAGTCGTTTCAGAGCATTTTTAGCCCGAGGGTCGTAGCAACGGCTTTCACCCATTTGATAATTACGATCTAAGGGGCATAGCAACGGCTTTCACCCTTCGTCGTTTCAGAGCGTTTTTAGCCCGAGGGTCCTAGCAACGGCTTTCACCCATTTGATAATTTTGATCTAAGGGGCATAGCAACGGCTTTCACCCTTAGTCGTTTCAGAGCATTTTTAGCCCGAGGGTCCTAGCAACGACTTTCACCCATTTGATAATTTCGATCTAAGGGGCATAGCAACGGCTTTCACCCTTAGTCGTTTCAGAGCATTTTTAGCCCGAGGGTCCTAGCAACGGCTTTCACCCATTTGATAATTTCGATCTAAGGGGCATAGCAACGGCTTTCACCCTTAGTCGTTTCAGAGCATTTTTAGCCCAAGGGTCGTCACCCATTTTAATTTTTTCGATCCAAGGGGCATAGCAACGGCTTTCTCCCTTAGTCGATCTTCGAGGGTCGTAGCAACAGCTTTCACCCTTTATAATAGTAGATGGAGACAAGTAGAGATAGAACAATAGATGAACAAAGATCGATAATATCGGAATATGACGAGTAAATGTGAATATTGGCGAAACGAATTTCCACTGAATATATAACTCTGATCGAAATAAACTTTCATGAAATGATAGTCTTCTGTAATCATGAGAAAAGAGGAATCATATCGAAATAGCCAATAGTAAATAACCTTAGAACTTTAAATAATCCTTTTGTCTTAGTAAGAATATTTCTCTTGCGGTTCCTTATTGTTGTAAATTTGATCTCCTCCAACCAGTTCCTCTTTTATCGGGAATTGCAACGGTCGACTAATCTTATCCGTTCACTTTGCGATTTATCTGCCATTGGATTCTCTTTGATTTTCGGCTATAAAAAGCTGGCATACTTTTTGAAAATATCTAATTCGTTGTACTGACCTTTCATTCGTCCGATCATGGTGATCAAGTTCATCATTCCATTAACCCAACTATTCGAACTCAGTCTTCGAACAATTTTTGAGCAGATCAATCTTCGAGCAGAGGAAATAATATCCCG
Source organism: Penstemon eatonii (assembly GCA_038501285.1). NCBI lineage: Eukaryota > Viridiplantae > Streptophyta > Magnoliopsida > Lamiales > Plantaginaceae > Penstemon > Penstemon eatonii. Next base: position 30,827,098 of record CM076710.1, on the reverse strand, counting down.
ATCTCGCTTAGAATATCGACAGGCAAATATAATTTCCATCTTGAAGGCCAATATGCCAGGTTCATGGAGTCCGCAGGTTATCGCACGGGTCTTCGATTAGGGACCTGTTGCTACAATGCATTTAGGAATGCATATTGGGGAAGAGAACGACGAGGACCATAGTTACCCACCAAATCGTGCGTCCAACCCTTCGCCTTTGGAGAATCGCAAATAAAGTTAAAAACCTGCGGGTCCAAAGGAGATTCCATGCTTGGAGCTAAGTTACCCCGAATAAATGATAGGGGAGGAGATCGAAAATTTCATAGGATTGTAGAAAGCAATGGTTCCTTTGTAATATATTAGCTTGAGCTATGCTCGAAATGTATCTCCCATATCTTGTATTTTCCGAGATAATATAAATATATTTTCTCTTCGCCTTGTCGATAAATTAGAACATAATTAAATAAATTCTCACTTTCAATAACCTGACTTTGATCCTCTAATATTAATAAAGGAATAACCGAACACCAATTGCTTGAGTGAACAATAAATAAATATTTTGGTATACGTAAAATTAATAAGAAATATGTTGTAATTGATCCTTGGTAGTGCCGAATTTCCACAGTCGTCGAACTTTTCAGATCGAGAGTTTTGTTCGAACAGACCGATTATGGCCTTTTCAATTCGAACAGCGATAGTTGACGATTTCGTATTTAGAAGGTCGCGCGCACAAGAGTTGAATTTCAGATAGGTATTCATAATCCCGGCGTTGTCCTTCGAATAAGGTAATAAGTGAGAATTTACTTAAACAAATCCTTCGTACAATTCTTCTGTACGCCCCGTTAAATCGTGCGTTCTCTTAACCAAACAGGACCCTATTTCTCGGGAAACGTAACGGTCAATTCATTTATTACTTACATCCTAACCGTCCGTGATCTGTTATCTGGACCATTGGTTCAGAAACTTCGCTGCTATAAATAGTTCCCCTTTGGTTATTTGATATTCTTCATTTTTGCCATTATGCTTTGTCCGACCATCATGGTTCGAATTTTGCCTTTGATTCGTATTATTTCCCAGATAAAAGAATTTGAGATAAGAATTCGAACCTTATTTTCCGAACCTGGTCCTCTCGGTGTAACCTTTTTCGCTTAGAATATCGACAGGCAAAAGAAATCGCGCCTAGAATACCTGCAGGCAACCTGCTTTCTGAGATATACCTTATTTGAGGTGGGTTAGAATTCCGGTTTTCTGGCGTAGTGTCTGATCGGGCAGCTGGTTAATCTCAGAGGAGTTCTTTAAATCTGGAGCATCAGCTTCCTCGAGGGCTTTCTTGAAGTATAGTTCCTTCGAGCTTGCTTGGAATGACTCCACTGGGATAAACCTCCGCTGCGCCGGATCGGATTAAGCTGTAGATAATGATTGAATCTAACAATCATTGTTTACCGACGAAGACCCTAGATCGGTTCAAAAACCCTTGAGAGGAGTTCCGATCCGACTTTTATCCCGTATGAAGACGGATGTGCGACACGTGGCGAGTGATGGCCACGAAGGATCACTGCTGAGTTCTGCATCTGGAGCGATCTAAGGGGAATGATGACCGATCGAATATATAACAGGGTAGAATTACTTGTAGAATTTGTAGTAGGGTAGGAGCGATTGTAATGTATCTCTTGAGCTCGAGTTTTAATATTACCCAAGGCTTCTCTTGTAACTTGATTGATGAATATCAGATAATAAAACTTTCTTTTCTAGTCGAATTTCATTATTTTATCCTTTTATGTCTCTTCAATTTTTTCGATCGAATATGTGCAAGACTCGTTGGAACTTGTAGTTATCGTGAAATTATCTATCCCTTCCCTTCGGGATCATAAATCTCTATTTAGCGATCGAGCGATAGTCCACCCTCGGTTGTGACTTTGAGGATTTATATAACTTGTTGTCGTCGTTCTGACGGACGTTTACTAATATCCCTCTGCGAGATCCACTTAGAAAACTTTCATCGAGCAAAGGAAACTAAACAAATCTATCTCCACTGATCGAGACTAGCATCAGATAATCGATGAATACGGATTATGCAACTAACTGAGAAATAATTGATTCATATAACATATTCTAAAATTACTAAATATGATGGTCGGAAAAATAAATTCCAAGCATCAATAAGTTGTAATTCCATAGATTCTCATAACCTTTTGTCGTTAACTGATGATCAAGCTGATTGTATTAAGTTTAGAACGATATCTTTGAAATTTCTTATTTAGTTATGAATAGAGAATTGATCATTTGTGTAAAATAAATCGGAAGAAGGAAATAATGAACTAAATTATCGCAGAATAGAATCACCAATCTAAAGGTCGAAAATTCACCACATTTTATCTTCGACCTTAAGTTGACAAACGCCTCGCTGGTCAGAAAACATCCTGGAAAATAGATTCCTGAGTTACTGATTAATGACTCGCACGCGACAGATTGTCGGGTTCATTGTTGACTGAATTTTGCGCTCCCACTGCATGGGAAGGTTCTCATCTGATATATGTATTTCTCCTCGTAGTAGGCATATTTCGATCTTACGTGTTTTCGTGTGTTCGATCAAGGATGGATTGCAATGCGATATTAATGATAATAAATAGAAAGAAAAGATCAATAGTATTTGTATTCGAGATAACTGAGTACGAATTACAAGTATTAAGGATCCTATTCGAGCATTACTGGATGCCGTACAGACTAGAGGGTGAAATACATATAAGTTAGCCTATACTAATATTCCCAAGTAGTCCGAGCAGCAGTCTCGGAGGAAGAGCACCTGGGAAGTTGTGTCGTCGTCATAAATGTTGGGGGTATTTATAACTGTGATATTGGGCTTTCTGACAAGTTTGTAAGAATACTTTCCTGGCCTGCTGGCTTGGGCCTGGGCTCGGCCCAACAATAGTCTTCGACCCCAGATTCTCTTTATTGGCTCGGGAAAGATCATTACATACCCCGGCTTGATCTGCGATGCCAGGGACGGAAACTTGTGCTGTTCGACCCGCATCGAGCTAGTAAAATAGGTGATCTAAATTACCCCTCATCAGAATTAGCTTCCAATTGTGAGATTACTTGAGCCATTTCCTCAATTTCTTCATCAAGTTTATTCAAGATAGCTCCCTCAATTAGATTTTCGTAGTGATTCTCCTCGAATGTATTAGCTACCAATGAATCAATCTTACAAACGGAAGAACATTCTTCCTCGTCGTCCGGGTATCTCATAGCATTAAAGACATCGAATTTCACTTCTTCATCATGTACTCTCATGGTAAGTTCACCTTTTTGGACATCAATCAAAGCTCTACCAGTAGCGAGGAATGGTCTACCAAGTATGATAGGTACATTGACATCCGCCTCATAATCGAGAACAATAAAATCGACGGGGAAAATGAATTTATCAACTCATACCAAGACATCGTCGATTTTTCCTTCCGGATAAGTGATGGAACGGTCTGCAAGTTGCAAAGAAACCGTAGTAGGCCGTGCTTCTCCGATTCCAAGCTTTTGAAAGATAGATTTAGGCATAAGATTGATGCTAGCTCCCAAATCACAAAGAGCTCTTCCAAAATATTTATCACCAATAGTACACGGGATAGTGAAACTCCCCGGATCCTTGAGCTTTGGAGGTAATTTATTTTGTAAAATAGCACTACATTCCTCGGTTAGTGCAACCGTTTCAAATTCCCCCAATCTTCTTTTCTTTGATAGCACGTCTTTCATAAACTTGACATACTTAGGCATTTGCTCGAATGCTTCCACTAGAGGGATGTTTATATGCAATTGCTTCAAGATATTTAAGAATTTTTCAAATTTCTTTTCATCCTTTTTCTTTTGGAATCTTTGAGGGAACGGAGGAGTTGGTTTATTTGCCGGAATTGGTGTCGAAATGATTGGTTCTTTAGGTACCACCTTTTCCGACTCCACTTCTTCAATCAAATACTCTTTACTTCCGCTTTGAGTCTCCTCGGCTTATATTGGATTTTCATTAGGCATAGCCGGACCTTCATACCTCTTTCCATTCCTCAAAGAAATAGCTTTGCAATGTTCATTCGAGCTTTGATTAGGTGACTCGGTTATACTTGGCAAAGCACCTTGAGGTCTCACACTTAAGGCTTGTGAGACTTGCCCCATTTGAGTTTGAAGATTTCTCAAAGCTACCGAATGTTCTTGTTGATTCCTTGAGAAATCTTGTTGATTTTTGAAGACATCTTGCAACTTAGAGTCATTGGTTACCATATATTTGGTGGTATGTTTCATGAAATCACCAAATGCATCTTCCGACGAAGGCTTCGACTCTACGGGTTGCTTTTGTCGATCTTGAAATCCGGGGGGGGGCGGAGGATTGATGACCTCCTTGATATGGTGGTTGTTGGGCATTGTTGGGATTGCTCCAAGAGAAATTTGGATGCTTTTGCCAATGAGGAACATAGTTTTTGTTTTGATAGGGGGCATGTCCTTGATTGTTTCGATAATTGTTCCCAAGGTAATTCACCGCCTCGGGATTTCCGGGACACATATCATAAGTGTGAGCTCCCCCACACGACACACAACTAGGTGGCATGGATTGTACTTGTTGTACTACTTCCGGCTTTTGACCAAGCTTGTCCACTTTGTTGCTCAAGATCGCCATTTGGGCACTTAATGCCGTGATTGCATCCAATTCGAGTCTTCCGGGAATAGATTTAGCGGAAGTTCCTCTCTCGAACGTCCATGAATGATTGTTATAAGCCATAGTGTCAAGAATTACCCACGATTCATCGTAGGACTTGGAAAGCATAGCACCACCCTCAGTGGCATCAACGAGAGCTCGAGTAGGTCCGTGCAAACCATTGTAAAACGTTTGCATTAGAATATACTCGGCTATGCCATGGTGTTGACACTTCTTTAACAACTCCTTGAATCTCTCCCAAGCTTCATACAAAGACTCTTGATTTAATTGCCGAAATCCAAGAATATCGTTCCTCAATTTGGTAGTCTTCGGGGGAGGGAAAAACTTTCTCAAGAACTTCCCCGTTAGATCTTCCCACGAAGTAATAGATTGGGATTGTAGAAAATCCAACCAATCTTTTGCGAGGTCTCTCAACGAGTATGGAAATAGCATCAACCTCAACGCATCTTTCGTTACACCCGCTATGATGAATGAATCACTAATCATCATAAACTTCTTCAAGTGAGCGTGAGGATCTTCGCTAGAATGACCTCCAAATTGACCCGCGGCATTTAGCATGTTGAACATAACCGGCTTAAGCTCAAAGTTAGGTGCCGTAATTGTAGGTCATACAATGCAAGAACCGAGCTCATCCAACTTAGGTGTACCATACTCATTAATAGGCCGATTCCTATTATTTGGTTCTTCGGGAGCAACTTGTATAGGATTAACCATAGCCGAATTAACTCCTTGATCGTCCATGGGTAGAGATTTACCCTTCTTTTTCCTTGCTTTTCTTCGCTTTGGAAAAGTCCTCTCAATCTCCGGATCAACAAGAGCTAAGGGTGATGACGAAGCTCTTGGCATACACTAAGAGAAAGGTACCTATGAATACAAAGATCACAAGGTAAATAATAAATTCAAGCTAAGATACACAAGAATATAAATTGGCAATAATCGTTACTACTCCCGGGCAACGGCGCCAAAAACTTGTTACGCTCCAAATACGAGTGCGTAAACACGCAAGTATACGGTCGCTTTCAAGTAATAAAGTGATAAAGGGTGTCGAACCCACGAGGAATCTAACGAATAATTATCAAGATCTATTCTAATATCTTACGCGAACTTATGTGATTAAAAGTAGTAAGTTTGTAGTTTGTTTGAACACATAAAAGGCGAGTTAAATAAAGACACAATACTTTGATTCGAATAGATAAAGGTTCCTAGATTTCCAGGTCACTAAGAGTGATCCAATCTCGAATGATTCACAAGTTGACGACTATACTTATGTTTGTTGTTCAAGATTTCATAATTTATTCATACGTATCTTCCGATATCGTACGAACCTACCAAAGTAAACTAATCCAATTTATGTCTAAAAGGATTAAGCTTAAATGATGCTTTAGTTCCCAAACCTTAATAGAACATGAAATGACCTAGGTATATTCCTATCCTAAAATCAAATCACAACATAGTTTTATAATCTAATCTTTAATCAACCATGTCTAGCATTTAAAGATCAATCCATTTCATCCTATGGTTGGCTTAACCACAAGTTGACAAAGGCTCAAACTAGATTAACAAACACTTGTAAGCATAGCAACAATCATAAACTCATCATTCAATCATAGATCCATCAAAGCTTCATGAAAACCTAGGAGTTAAATGAAATCATAAGTACAAGATAAAGATAAAGGTTAGAGATAAGCTTATGTAATGGAAGCCGCTACAACTCTTCTCTCAAGCTTCTTTAGTCTTCCAACCAAAGCTCCAAGCAAGAACTCTTCTTCTTTTCAATGGAGGCAAGAGATATTTTCTTTTCTTCAAGAGTGTAAGTAAGTTGCAAGAGTTGTGAATGACTTCCAACTTCTACCCTTATAACCTAGCAAACTATCACCCACTCATGCCTAAATTACCCCAAAAATTATAGTAACAAAGGCCAAAAGGTCCCTAAAGGAGGTTGTATTTACAAGTGGGAGAAGGGCTATATACAAAAAGGCCCTCAAAAAACGCTGAAAAACAGAGCTCACCGCGGCGAGGTTTATGCCGTAGGCAACTTGTTTTTTCTGCCACCAGCTCGCCGCGGCGAGGTAAGGTATGCCCATCTACTTGATTTCTTTGACTTTTAATTTCGTTAGGTCCTTCCCGCGGTCGATAGCGACTTGCAATTCACGCAAGATATGTTCCGGAAGTGCTTCAATGCGCCAAATCCTGCAAATCACCTACAAACTAAGTAAAAACACGAACAAAACACGAAAAACGAACAAAGGCCTAACAAAAGGGCCTAGAGCACAAAAGACGCGACAAACAAGCAAAGACACACGAAAACTCGGATCAAAACAAGATGTTTTAGGCTTAAAGAGATAGGTAATAACGACGTTTTCACGGTGTTATCAATTATCACGATGCAAAAAGAAAATAAAAAGTCACATGGGTCGCACATATTATAAACTGGCCTTTAATAGAAGAATTATATTAAAATCCAAAAAAATAGAAAAAGAGCAATTTTTGGAAAAAAGAAAGAAACGACGCCATTTAATGATTAAATGTGCAAAAACAAAAATTAAAAGGAAAATGGTGGGCACTGTTCACTATATATGATATGTAATTTTTATCTACACACAATGATATATAATAAATATAGTTTAGAATGTAATGTGATGAAATAGAGTCATGAAATCGGTTATAATATTTGTAAAAGAATGAAATAGAGCTCAGGATATACATACTCTTGTAAAATTTGGTTCAGCTAAAATAATATATTAAAAATTAAAAATTAGAAAAACAAATTCACGATTGAACCTTTTAATAAACTGAAAATCTGTTATTTACATAAACATAATAAATTGAAAATCATTTCAAACATATCCCAAAACGATTTAAAATATATAATGAGCAAATACGAAAGTACGATCTAAAGTATGTCTCAATAAAAATATCCAATCCATACTGTCTCGTGCAAATACCAAATAATTATCTAAAGTCAGAATGTATTATGTATTTACTAGGTTGGTAAGATTTAAAAAACGAAAGAATATTAGCTTTAAGTAAAAGAATACTTTAAATTGTGTCAATTTTGTCAAAAACAACGAAAGTGCGGAATTTAAAAAAAAATTCAAGATACCCATCAATCCCACGATATGTCCATCTTATATATGCGAAAAGGTTGAATCAAGCAACAAATATAAATAAAAATAGGTGATTTGCAGTTTTACCCACCACATGCATGGTGGTGGTAACCTCCAGCTTTGTTCTTGATCCACAAGAAGTGATCCAATTGTTTCACCTCCAGAGAATATCCACACCAGCTGGATTGTAGTAACACCTTCAAGTCACATGCTACGAACTAGATCTTGAGGTTATCAATGGAGGAAAAAGCAGATCTAGATCTGGATATGGAAGACAAGAGAGAGAGGGGGGGGGGCACACATAAGGGGCGGCTAGGGATTATAGTCTAGGACAGACTCAAAGACAACACAAGAAGAAAAACTCTTACACTTTGCTAACCCTAGACGCCCCCTTGTGTGTGCCGCCACCTCTCTCTCTCTCTTGTCTTCCATATCCAAATCTAGATCTGCTTCTTCCTCCATTGACAACCTTCAAGATCTAGTTCGTAGCCTGTGACTTGAAGGTGTTACTACAATACAGCTGGTTGTTGGGAATTTTCTGGTAAAGGGCTCGATTGTCAATACAACAAAGTGCGGAATTTAAAATTTTTTGAGGTCCCTATAAGTCCCATAAATCTTTCTCCACAGTTAATTATACGAAAAACTTGAATCAAATATAAACATAGGGGATTTTTGCGATCATACCTCACCACAGCTTGGTGGTGGTTACCTCCAGGCGTTTCGTTTGATCCATAATATGAGTGATCCATGCCTCTCACCTCCAAAGTTGATCCACACCAATTGGATTGTAGTGACACCTCCAAGTCTTAGGTTACGAACTGGATCTTGAAGATTTGTCAGCAAAGGACTGTAGATCTGGATCTGGATTGGAAGATCTCGAGGAAGAAGACTAATCACAGGGCTTATGTGATTAGACCAGATTCGGCCAAGTTAGGATAGACCAGCTTGGGTTCGATCAACCTTAAATTGGGCGACTAGGGTTTAGGGTTGAAAGTTACGGGGCAATTTTGTAAATAAAATTTCTTGTGCGAAAATCAGATTTTTCTACTTGCAAAAATCGGCTATTCTCTTTTCTTTTTGGGTTTTCAAAAGTTGATCATTAGTTAGTTATGAATGGAGAGAAGAGAAGAAGTATTTATAAGAGAAGAGTCCTTCTCTTAGAAGATATCTTCTTCCCTTATCTATCAAATCTTTTATTCCTTATCAACTTAGGAATGCAAGATTTGATAGATCTCTGCTCTCCAAGACTAAAACTCTTTTTCCTTGTCTTACAAAAAATCGCCCCCTATCCCCTTTTTCTAGATAATTACAAATCAACCCATATAATCATCCAATCCTAAAATTGGTTAATTACATAATCTTCCAATTTCATTAATTAACTACTTTAATTAATTTTATAATTAATCAGATAACTCTAATTAATTAATTGAACATTAATCAATTAGATATCTAATTAATATTCTCCCATTGAATTAATGCCTTAATTCAATTACTTTGATTTAACAACTTTAAATCATACATTTCCTTTCGACAGTCACCGTCCAGTTGTATTGTGTGTGACCCTCTGGGTTCACCATCAACTGGCAGCAAGCCCACGACTTTCGTGATTTAATTAACGAGCAATTAATGCTCCGATCAATTAAACAACTTTTAATTGACCACTCCATAATTAATTTCCTTTTTAATTAAGGAGTACCCACACTTCATGATCGATGTCTAGCCACAAGCTCATGAAGCCCAATCAAAGGTGAATTGATAATTGTGAACCTCACCTCTTATAATTGCCATGTACATACGGTCCTTCCACGACTGATTTCCCGATCGAGACCTAGGGTGTGTGAATTGATCGGCACCTCTAATTATCTCGATTCTGTACTTTCTAATTCTGGATAATAATTCCGGTGTGACTGCTAAATTTGGAAACCCCTTTCCAAATTCGTCACCAACCATGGCCATGGATTTCTAGGAACATATTATCGAACAACGTACAGGAAATACTCCCACCTTATCAGGATAAGTCGATAGATCCTTTCTTTGTACTAACCATTCGCGTACAGTTGTGTACGCACCCAAGTTAGGCACTTTGCGGCCAGGCTACGTGACCAGTACCTAAATCTAAGTACGCACACTCGTGCACCGAATTCTCCCTAGCACCTCAAGTCCAAGGACTAAATCGTACACTATTATAAGCCTTGAGAAACATCCCATCACCGATATGCGTCATGCGCTTCCACAATGGGTTTCTCTGTTCGGGTCGTTCGATGCGTTCAATCCTCCATTGAACCACCTACTCATATGCACTGGCCTCAAATGCCTTGCTCATGAAACGCTACAAATTCACTCCATGTGAATCATGCATACTTGTACAAGTCTTGGCGATTCCTACGATACCCCGTCTCGTTCGGAATCTATGACTTGGAACGGTTTTAAGATCACGACCTTTGAGATTGTTTCATGATTGCACTTAGTACTGAAGTGAATCGTCCCATAGTCTATTGTGACCTTAGGATTTCATCCAATCGCTTAGATAAGTTCGCGAGAGATGAAGTTGGCCATTGTTCAATTTCACGTACTATGAATGAACGGGCATATTAATTATAAACCATAAGAAAATCGTACTTCAACAAGCTAATTAATATTGGCTTGCTGGGCACTATCCTATCAGTCTCCCACTTGCCCTAAAGCCAATCACAACATTTCTAAGACGCATCTATACCAAGATGTCCCTCGAACCCATTTGTGAAAGAGCTTAATTAGTGGATCTGCTAAATTGTCTTTGTTGGGATAACGTAGTACTTATACGTGTCTCAACTACCTTATGACTTGTTCAATCACATTGTATTGTGTTCAGAGTATCGGCGAGATCTCGTCTCCCTTTCATTGAGCAATTGCCTTATCTAAATCGGTTAAGATTAAGATAGGCTTTTTGCCATGCTAGGTAATTCATCCAATCATTGGATGAATGTTTCTCATCTAAACACTTTCTCATGTGCAACATCACAATGGTGCGTATATTCTGTTTGAGTTGGCAATGGTATACTTATTGGAATTTCATCCAATTTTTACCTTTGCTCCATCGAGACAGAATGAATCATCCACTTCAGACTAGAAATCTCGAATCATTAAATCCTTCGAGTTTTAAATTCTCCACTACTACCACAGACCAGCATTATATCATTTAATTATCTTCGAGGATTGCTTTTATGGTAGTCCAGTGTCCTTTACTGGTATTCGACTATCAGTAGCTCGTGAAAGGTCAGAGCTTTTGATGAGTCAGGTCTTGTACAAGACTTTGCATGCTACATGCAATCCTAATGTCAAAGCATAGGGTTTCTTGAGACAGTTACTTCTTTACTCATTTATATGTAGGGCTCATTAAATAAGTAAGAGAAATCTTGTCTCTTTGGAACCAATCATTTCTTGGATTCTTCCATATTGAATTTAATCAATAATTAGTCTATGTACATAGATTCGGTGAATTGTAACAGCTACTTCGCTTTTATCTCTATAAATACGTATTGCCAGTACGTGAGATGTAATTCCCAAATCTTTTCATGGAAAATTACGTGAAGAACACGCTTTCGTCTGTGCTTCTCTGATATTCTTATATCGTACTTGATGTGTATAACATCATCTTGTTGTGTTACGAACTCAACTACACTCCCACTGATCCTTTTGCACAATTGGAATCCATATGCCTTTTGACAACTTCCACATTCTTGATTTACTTATCAAGTTGCATGTTCCAAGTTCGGGAAAAAGTCATAGATTGACCTTTGGATTTGAATAGAGATCTTCTCATCAATTTTCAATTGTGAGATGCAGGATTCATATCCAATAGTCATTCTTTGGTAGTCAAAACCACCTTTCTTTGGCTAATAGTTTCAAAATGGATTTTGACGTTGCAAACGGAGAAGGTATTTTCATTGGTCCCAAAAGGACTTTTGAAGAATGACCTATCGCCATTAAGCGAGTCAAACTTTCCACTTTGAATCTTATGGCTTGATGCCATATCCCTTAGTCCTTTTGTAATCTTGGATTAAAATCCAATTTCTCAATATCGTAAAATGGAATTTTGAGTTCCTTGCGAATTTGATTAGATTACTAATTATTTGTGCATGGATCGGTTCGGCAGGTTTCAGGGTTTACTCCCACTGTTCATGGGGATAGGTCCAATTTTTGGACTTCATCAAGTTCTATGACATTCCTTATTTCCTTTGACAAGAATTTCGTCAACAGAGGAACAAGCTTCTTACGAGATACTTTCGTTTCTCGTTGTCGCAGAACAGGTATCCAGTGAATTTCGTTGGATACCCCACAAACATTATATGAATTAGATCTACCATCTAATTTCTCATATAAGGGTATTTTGCTATGTCTTAGATGACATGGCGGTGTAAGAACTCACTTCGAAAAAGTACTAGACCAAGTAATTTTTGAAGAGTCAGGAGAGGCTATCCCCTAATGTGAATAAAGGAATATAGCAAGATCACAGTCGTGAATCGAACCATGTTTTATCAACAAAGTTTGATTCCTTCTTTGATTTGCTTCGTGAGAATTCTATTCTCCCTTTTAGATAATCGAGGATTTAGTTGCTTATGTTTCAGCAAGTTTGATTAGATCAAAATGCTTTTGACATAATGCACTTAGTTACTTCATTTCTAAAACGTCTATTGAATTACTTCAATAGTTTCAGAATTGTACTTCAACAAAGTACACATACACTTTAACGATTGAAATCGTAAGTATATATGAAGTAGCATCCCTTTGAACTAGTTCTTTTAGTTCTTATTGATTGAAATGTTTGGAATGCCTTAGCGATTCTTTTATTTCGGTTATTATTCCTTCAGGATTTGAAAGTTCTGAATTTATCCAAGTTCTTTATTTCAAGAGCAGTAGACAAAAACTTTCCTTTCGAATCTTTAGGAAGAATGTCCAAAATAAACATTTCTAGTGCGGACGATTATCTTGTTCGTTTTACGATTTTCGATTCAGCAGGCAGTTTTTGAAGTTTTGATTCGTTTATCATTGTTTTATTTCTATGTATCAAAACATCAATATTTGTACAAAGTTAAATCGCTCTAATTAAATAGATTCCATTCTCAATTGTAAAGCAATAATGTCTTGTACAAAATTTGAAATAATACTCAAAATAAACTAAAACTAAAAACTCATGCTAATACGAAAAACTAAGTAAAACTTCTTCTAAAAAGGAATGTGTAGGTTCAGTTCTTCCTTGACCCAATCCCTGAATTCGTTTTCCCTCAACTTTCTCTGCACTGCTTGCATCTTCCTTTAAAGGAATTTCCTCCTTGTAGTTGGAGAGGGAATAGTCTCATCTACTGTAAACTCTTTTACAGAAATGAAAGTTTTTATCAAATGTCTTACATCAAAAAGAATTAACAAGTGTATAACTTAAAGTCATACCGTAGTTAAGTCTATCCAGGAATTCCTTTTCAGTAAGCTTCCTTATTTTCTTTTCGTGCTTACACAGAGGGCAATTTGCTTCATATAGTCTAAGTCCTTGCAGATGAGCTCCTTCATATTTGTCTAACAACTCATGCAATTGTTTTGTTTCAATTCCATCAGGCGGAATATAGCAATGTTGCATGAAATGAGTGAAGGTGTCAGATAGACCATGTGTGGTAATCTCTATCTCATCTTCGAGAATCAGTTAGGCTCCAAACCCTTTGATTCGTTTCAACATCTTGGTTAAGTAACAACAATATTCCCTAACATTGTTAAACTCAGCCATGGTTGTTTCGTGAAGGTAATTGCACATCATACTTCCCAAAGTTGATTCGTTTCTAACACGCACTAAGTATTGTTTGGATGGTGAATGGCTAACAATAAAATAGACAACTATAAGCAGACAGGTTTAATACTAATACTTATAATTAACGAAATTTGGACTTTTTATCGAAAAAATTCTCCCACTATTTTATCGAAACAATAACCCCTTCTAGTTTCGGAAAAATCTACTTCCTAGTAGGTCTTGACGTCCCAGCAGCAATTAGTTGCACCCACGACTCGTGGCCATACAATTAATTCCCTAGGTAGGTATACATTTTACCAATTGTGTCTACTACACAACCTTCAAGCTATTTTGCATCGTTTTTCGCATTTATCTAGCACTGCTACATCATAAATGTTACTACGCGTTAAGTCTAACCCATTAATCATGATAAGCAACGGGCCCGGACATGAATTCTCCGTAACTAGTTATCGGTCGATCTTCACGTCCCGACCAGTCCCTACCCTTGTCGAGTTTTAGAAAAACTAGAATCAATGAATTTCGTGTATTGCCCCTTTCTTCGACTCGGGTGCCAGACTCTGGATCACCTCTATCGATAAGTAGACAACATACACTAGTCCCTATTAATGGAAGGCTTGGATTTATAAAACCTCATTTTTTATTTAACCCAATATGACTTAATATTTATTCGAGAGGGGAATTTTCGGTTTTGAAAGTTTAAGGAAACTCTCCTCGAGATCTCACCGCATCAATTATGCTTTATCTTTTATTTACGATCTAGATTCTAGCGCGCAAACACACAAGCAATCATAAATCGACTAATAAATAAAAGCCATACAAGCCTAGCATGCATACTACCACAATATGTTTTCGATCGGGAGCCTCCTATGCAGGCCATCATCGAGCCAATGATGTTGGCCCAATTGGTCAATCTAAAGGGTTCTCAAAGGACCTATGCTATTACACAATGTACCATGCATACATGGCCTTCAATTCTTCTTGGGCTCCCACCTTGCTTGTAAACGGGCCTCCATCCTAGACTAGGAAAGCAGTAAAGCCCTATTCTATTACAAAGGCTCAAAGTGGCCCAAAAATAATAATAGGCTCGCAGGCCCAATAAAAACCATGCATTAAATTAAACCAATCACATCTAACCTAAGGTCAAGGCTCGGCGCGATCGAAAACCACGTAAACAGTTCACGTAGAGCAAGAAACATGCAAACAACTTTTACGTATTTCTTTCTTAATTTTTAAACTACCTTTTAAAACTAACATCCTATGATTCTTGCTTTTTAGTCACTACTAATTATGAGAAATAAATTCTCGGGAAAGTAAAACAAGTTTTCTGCCTTAAATAGAGATTCTGATTGTTCAACTTTTTGAAAATTGCAGTTCGGCCCCTATACTTTCGGAAATTGAACTTTTGACCCCAAAACTTTTGAAAAGTTACAAATTACCCCCAAAACAGTTTTCGGACGAAGGACCAGAAAATAAAATTTTAAAATCCAGAAAATTTTCGAAATGCAAACTGACCCCTGAACTTTCAGAAATTACAAAACAGTCCTTAAATTTTTGGAAATTGCAAAACGGCCCAAAAACCCGTGCGATTAAATTTTCAGAAACAGTCCAGATTCTACAAAAATTTCCAGAAATAGAAAATTAATTTTCAGCCCTTAATTTTGAGATTTGCGATTTTTGCACCAAGAGTCTTGATTTTTCGAAAAACTATAAATTCGCCACAGATCTTAAAAGGCAATTTTACCCAATCATAGATCCAGTCATAACAAGCAAGAATCAATCAACAGAACATAATTATCATGCTTTCTCATACATACAATCAAGCATATACAGTGAAAACACATTACGTTCAGGCCTTTTCGTATAAAAACGTATGGAGTTGGCTCTGATACCACTGTTGGGATTTTTCTGGTAAGGGGCTCGATTGTCAATACAACAAAGTGCGGAATTTAAAATTTTTCGAGGTCCCTATAAGTCCCATAAATCTTTCTCCACAGTTAATTATACGAAAAGCTTGAATCAAACATAAACATAGGGGGTTTTTGCGATCATACCTCACCACAGCTTGGTGGTGGTTACCTCCAGGCGTTTCGTTCGATCCACAATACGAGTGATCCATGCGTCTCACCTCCAAAGTTGATCCACACCAATTGGATTGTAGTGACACCTCCAAGTCTTAGGCTACGAACTGGATCTTGAAGATTTGTCAGCAAAGGACTGTAGATCTGGATCTGGATTGGAAGATCTCGAGGAAGAAAACTAATCACATGGCTTATGTGATTAGACCAGATTAGGCCAAGTTAGGATCGACCAGCTTGGGTTCGATCAACCTCAAATTGGGCGACTAGGGTTTAGGGTTGAAAGTTACGGGGCGATTTTGTAAATAAAATTTCTTGTGCGAAAATCAGATTTTTCTACTTGCAAAAATCGGCTACTCTCTTTTCTTTTTGGGTTTTCAAAAGTTGATCATTAGTTAGTTATGAATGAAGAGAAGAGAAGAAGTATTTATAAGAGAAGAGTCCTTCTCTTAGAAGATATCTTCTTCCCTTATCTATCAAATCTTTTATTCCTTATAAACTTAGGAATGCAAGATTTGATAGATCTCTTCTTGCTTGCTCTCCAAGACTAAAACACTTTTTCCTTGTCTTACAAAAAATCGCCCCCTAACCCCTATTTCTAGATAATTACAAATCAACCCATATAATCATCCAATCCTAAAATTGGTTAATTACATATTCTTCCAATTTCATTAATTAACTACTTTAATTAATTTTATAATTAATCAGATAACTCTAATTAATTAATTGAACATTAATCAATTAGATATCTAATTAATATTCTCCCATTGAATTAATGCCTTAATTCAATTACTTTGATTTAACAACTTTAAATCATACATTTCCTTTTCGACAGTCACTGTCCAATTGTATTGTATGTGACCCTCTGGGTTCACCATCAACTGGAAGCAGGCCTACGACTTTCGTGATTTAATTAACGAGCAATTAATGCTCCGATCAATTAAACAACTTTTAATTGACCACTCCAGAATTAATTTCCTTATTAATTCAGGAGTACCCACACTTCATGATCGATGTCTAGCCACAAGCTCGTGAAGCCCAATCAAAGGTGAATTGATAATTGTGAACCTCACCTCTTATAATTGCCATGTACATACGGTCCTTCCACGACTGATTTCCCGATCGAGACCTAGGGTGTGTGAATTGATCTGCACCTCTAATTATCTCGATCCTGTTTCTAATTCTGGTGTGACTGCTAAATTTGGAAATCCCTTTCCAAATTCGTCACCAACCATGGCCATGGATTTCTAGGAACATATTATCGAAGAACGTACAGGAAATACTCCCACCTTATCAGGATGAGTCGATAGATCCTTTCTTAGTACTAACCATTCGCGTACAGTTGTGTACGCACCCAACTTAGGCACTTTGCGGCCAGGCTACGTGACCAGTACCTAAATCTAAGTACGCACACTTGTGCAACGAATTCGCCCTAGCACCTCAAGTCCAAGGACTAAATCGTACACTATTATAAGCCTTGAGAAACATCCCATCACCGATATGCTTCATGCGCTTCCATAATGGGTTTCTCTGTTCGGGTCGTTCGATGCGTTCAATCCTCCATTGAACCACCTACTCATATGGACTGGCCTCAAATGCCTTCCTCATGAAACGCTACAAGTTCACTCCATGTGAATCATGCATACTTGTACAAGTCTTGGCGATTCCTACGATACCCCGTCTCGTTCGGAATCTATGACTTGGAACGGTTTTAAGATCACGACCTTTGAGACTGTTTCATGAATGCACTCAGTACTGAAGTGAATCGTCCCATAGTCTATTGTGACCTTAGGATTTCATCCAATCGCTTAGATAAATTCGCCAGAGATGAAGTTGGCCATTGTTCAATTTCACGTACTATGAATGAACGGGCATATTAATTATAAACCATAAGAAAATAGTACTTCAACAAGCTAATTAATATTGGCCTGTTGGGCACTATCCTATCACTGGTGTGGATATGCTCTGGATGTGTGAAAATTGGATCACTGGTTGTCGATCAAGAACAAAGCAGGAGGTTACCACCACCTTGCCTGTGGTGAGGTAAAATCGCAGATCACCCCTCTTTATTTATGTTTGTTGCTTGATTTAACCTTTTCGCATATATAAGATGGATATCATATATTGGGACTGATGGGTATCTCGAAATTTTTTTTAAATTCCGCACTTTCGTTATTTTGACAACCGAGATATCCTAAGAAAAACCCCAGTCGCCAGAAGGATTTATTAAAAATTACCAAAAGCAAAAAAAAATGTAGAAGAAATCACCACCACAGACGATGGTTACCTCACTGCATCTGCTTTCACGCGACACCCCCACGGCGACAACCCTAGTTCTGTAATTCTTTCAGGTAGTCTCTCTACTATTCTACTTTCTTTAGTCATATCTCTCTGATCTACACCTTTAAGACACACCTCAAGTGTGTTCTTTGGCAGAAGGAAAAACTCAGTCAGGTCAAAAGGTAAAACAAACAGGTAAACAAGTATAAGCAAAACCCTATCAAAATTAGAAAATTAACCAATGAAGTAGTAACATATTAAAAGTGAAAAATAGTAATAAACCATCTGACTAAATTTGAAGATATAAAAAGGGAAATAAAGGTAATCTGGGAAATAAGCATCACCTTGGTATCTTGTGGAGAATACGACTACTGTGAACCTTATTCCGAAATTAAAAACACTCACAAAAGTTAATAATTGGAATAACCACCAACAGGAACCCTGCAATATCAAAGAAACAACAAAAAAGTGAAGACTAGATGGTGCGAGAACCAAAAAGGTATATTCAAATGTTAGTGATACATAATAATGCAATGAATAACAATAGATGAAATAGCATAATTATTCCATCATTTCCCAAGCAATCAAGACACAAGCTAAGCTTTCAAGAAAGATATTAATAAAAAAAAAAAGTGGAAATGACATTACTACATACCTTTACAGTCTTGTCAGAAGGGACTATCAATTTGTTTTTCCAAAACAACATCTTCTATGCTCAGTCTCAACAAGTTCTAATTTCCAGAAGCATAAACTAAAATATTGTGTCTTAGCTATACCAGAATAGCAATAAAACTAAGAAATAACATGGAGAAACTTCAACACACATCATTTCAAATTTATAAGTGAATGTTAAACAGTGATTCAAACGTTTTTATAGGCCTAAGAATAGGTGCATCTTCATATACACCCTTGCGAATTATCTGCAGAAACATCCCAAAAATAAAAAAAATAAAAAAACCTTCACCAAATTTAGAGTTAACAACATAAAAATAATAAACTAACATAATGTTTACATTTGGATCCAAAAACATATGATATTACTGGTCAAAATAGGAAACATTAGAAGAAAAAACAAACACAAAATTAATTAAAGAAATTAAAATCAGAAAAAATATTAAATGAAAAAGGGAAAGCAAAGGTAAAGTAATCAGTGCTTGTGAAAGTGCCAGCACAAAAAGGAACAAAGAAGCAATTTTTTTCACCAAACCAAAATGGTAACACGAGTATAAACAAGAAAGAAGAATTACACCGTCTGATAAAGAATTCACATGTAATATTAGAATTGCCACTTGATTTGATATCAGGGTTGCAAAATAAAAAACCATAAACACATCTTTGATAAGCTAGACAAATTGATAACAACTAAAGACAATATAAAGAGATAAAGAAGTGGAATAAATAATCTATCATATACCTTCATATTCGGAAGAGTGTTTATCTCTCTCTCATAGTTAGAAGGGAAAGTTGATAGCCACTTTTTTCCCACTAGATTGAATGGCTGCTTTATCAATTTTCACTATTTTGATTTGGGAAGAAACTGAACTTTTTGGAAAAAAAATTGAACTAACAACCCACCACCACAACTGCGTCGAGGCCGCCAGTCCACCTCCTTCACCGGTAACCAAATTGAATCCCGTAGCTGTCGAAATCAAATGCAACAGAAAAATGAAAAATCGATAGAGGAGATATTATTTAATGGTTAGAAGGAAAAGAGAGAAAATAAGTGAAAAGTCTTGTGTTGGGAAGAGTGCAGAGATAAAAAGCTTATTAGAGAAGCTTGAGTTTCCTGTTTTCACTTGTTTGGAGTAGATGTCGATTATCACTATGCAAAAAGAAAATAAAAAGTCACATGGGTCCCATATATTACAAACTGACCATAAATAGAAGAATTATATTAAAAGCCAAAAAAAATAGAAGAAGAGCAATTTTTTGAAAAAACGGAGAAACGACGCCATTTAATGATTAAATGTGCAAGAAAAAATTAAAAGGAAAATTGTGGGCACTTTTCACTATATATGATATGTAATTTTATATAAACACAATGATATATAATTAGTAGACTTTAGAATGTAATGTAATGAAATAAAGTCAAGAAATCAGTTATAATATCTGTAAAAGAATGAAATAGAGCTAAGGATATACATATACTTGTAAAATTTACTTCGGCTAAAATAATATATTAAAAA
The DNA here is from genome assembly GCA_038501285.1 of Penstemon eatonii. Taxonomy (NCBI): domain Eukaryota; kingdom Viridiplantae; phylum Streptophyta; class Magnoliopsida; order Lamiales; family Plantaginaceae; genus Penstemon; species Penstemon eatonii. Next base: position 30,807,002 of record CM076710.1, on the reverse strand, counting down.
TTAAAAATTAGAAAAAAAAATTCACGATTTAATCTTTTAATAAACTGAAAATCTGTTATTTACATAAACATAATAAATTGAAAATCATTTCAAACATATCCAAATACGAATAAAAAATATATAAAGAGAAAATACGAAAATACAATCTAAAGTATGTCTCAATAAAAATATCCATTCCATACTATCTCGAGCAAATATAAAATAATTATCTAAAGTCTTGATGTATTATGTATTTACTAGGGTGGTAAGATTTAAGAAAAGAAATAATATTAGTTTTAAGTAAAAGAATACTTTAAATGGTGCCAATTTTGTAAAAAACAACGAAGGTGCAGAATTTAAAAACAATTTCAAGATACCCATCAGTCCCACGATATGATATCCATCTTATATATGCGAAAAGGTTGAATCAAGCAACAAACATAAATAAGGAGAGAGAAAGAGAGAGGGTATGGCACACACAAGGGGGCGGCTAGGGATTAACAAAGTGTAAGAGTTTTTCTTCTTGTGTTATAGTCTAGTAGAGACTCAAAGACAACACAAGAAGAAAAACTCTTACACTTTGCTAACACTAGCCGCCTCCTTAGACCTAGTCGCCCCCTTGTTTGTTCCGCCCTGTCTCTCTCTCTCTTGTCTTCCATATCCAGATCTAGATCTGCTTCTTCCTCAATTGACAACCTTCAAGATCTAGTTTGTAGCCTGCGACTTGAATCTATTAATACAATCCAGCTGGTGTGGATACGTTCCGGAGGTGCGATTATTGGATCACTGGTTGTGGATCAAGAGCATAACAGGAGGTTACCACCACCTTCCCATTGGTGAGGTAAAATCCTGTTGGGATTTTATGGGTATAATTGTCAACTACAACAGTGCGGAATGTTGGATAAGGATGAAGATGAAGGCACTAAAAGAAATTTGATAAGGGAGGTTTTGATGCATTCCAAAACTTCATATTTGGCTAAGTATGGAGTAACTTAGCCGATAAACTTATCAAGGAATTTTGATTAAGTAAAGAAGACATCAGAAGAGTCAAAGTTTCAAGGTCCAAGACTTCTGATCTGCTGAAGAAAAGTTATCAGACTGATGAAGATCAGCCAACTCAAATCAGATTTGTTCAAGATTGAGATCAGCCGAGTTTGTCATCAGACTTGCACTTTCGTCAGCCAAGTGAACAAGATCATAAAGTATTCCCAACGGTAATAAATGCCCCTTGGAGTAATAAATGCTGAAGTACGAGGTTATTAAAGATAAATGATTGAAGATTTGCTTCGCATCAGATGGGTGCATTTAATGCTGCCTGCAGAATAGTACTGTTCACAGTACGGACAGACTGCAAAAGAGCCGTTCGCGGATTTTAAGGACCAGTACTCGAGGAATTTGAATCTTGCCTTTCTTCAACGGACATTTTTTTAATCCTCAAGTATAAATAGCTGAAAGAGACGAAGAAGAAAAAAACAACACAATCTCTGAGAAATTTTCAAAGCAAAATTCTTAAGTCTCAAGAACAGCTCACTCATCAGCTGAGTCATTTATTGACAAAAGCGGAGTTGAAGAATCAAGCCAAATACATCTTCTGAGTGAATTTGTAAACATTGAGTGTTGTGAGAAGTAGATATCCGTCTAAGTGAGTGATATTACTTCAGAGAAGTAGGATTTCTTTGTGATTTCTTACTGCGAACTTACGGCCTGTTCATTTGTTGTAAGGCGTAAGCAGAGTATACTGATTACTGTGTGTTTTTAGTATAACCCAAGATCTTTGTGACTTGGAAGAGTGGACTAAAGGATATTCAAATCCATATAACCACTATAAAAATTTCTTGTGTTTTTATCTGCATTTTACTTGCATATTTTCAGTTGCATATAACACATTAAGTTAACTGTTTGAAAAAGGATTCAAAAAGAAGTTTTACAAAACTGGGGAAACATTTTTCAAACTGCTAAGACTACTTGTGAAAAACACTTTGAAAATCCGCTGCAAGTACTCTAAGTATTAAAACTGATTTCAACAAAATCAGCTAAGTAACAATCAAACGAGTGGTCAACAAAGCTGTTCAAAGATCTGTTCGCGAACAGAATTGTAACTAAAAAATCTGCATTTTACTTGTGAAAAACACTTTGAAAATCCGCTGCAAGTACTCTAAGTATTAAAACTGATTTCAACAAAATCAGCTAAGTAACAATCAAACGAGTGGTCAACAAAGCTGTTCAAAGATCTGTTCGCGAACAGAATTGTAACTAAAAAATCTGATCAGCTTAGTCTGTTCAGTTAGAGTAAAGTTTTAAAGTTAAATTTGAAGAAATTTTTTAAAGAGGTTTATTCACCCCCCCCCCCTCTAAACCTCTTCTGACCACTTGGGACCAACAAGTGGTATCAGAGCAGGTGGTTCATTAGAATCAGCTGTCTGATCAACGAGCTTGATCCGAGTGTTTTTCAAAGGTTTTCAAAACTTTTCAAAAGAGCATCTTTTTGAAAAATTAAAACTTTTTGAAAAATGGACTGTATCAGCCATGTTCCCCATATTGCTGGTATGTCTTTTGAAGACTGGAAGATTAGAATGGAAATCTTTCTAGCAGCCTACAATGACAACATGTACACATGTATCATTAAAGGTCCATTCAGATTCACAAGGACCATAAAAATCAATGAAGTTGATACGGTTGTGGAGAAAGACTTACACGAGATGACTGCGGAAGAAATAAAGCTGTTCAATATTGACAAAGTCGGAAGATTCATCATGACTAAAGCCCTGGACAATGATCGGTTTGACAAAGTCAAACATTGCAAAACTGCAAAGGAGATGTGGGATAAAGTCAGAGATATGAGCGAAGGAAACGATGCCATAAAAGAGCATCAGCTGAGTGTTGCTCTAGAAAAGCTGGACAACTTCAAGATGAAGTCTGCAGAAACCATTGATCAGATGGATACAAGGTTTACAAGGACGCTGAATGAATTTCTGAAGCATGGAAAAACCTTCACGGACAAAAAGATAACCGTCAGAGTTCTGAAGGCATTACCTCCCAAGTTCAACATGAAGGTGACAGCTATGGAAGAATCAAGAGATCTGGGCAAGATTTCTCTTACAGAGCTGTTCTCAGTACTCAAGGAGTATGAGTATAAACTGCCTAGGATGGGTGTTGAAGAAACCTCAACTTCAAGTCCCACAGCTGCACTGGTTGCTGCTGAAAACCCAAGAAGACCAACCTACAGAAGTAAAGATGTGGACTCATCTGATGAAGCCACACTGCTCAACAAAAAGGAGTACACTGCTGGAGACGTTGCATTGCTGATAAACAATTTCAAGAAGTTCTACAAGAGAAAATTGAAGAACAAATATAACAATGCTTCTACTTCTAAACCTAACTTTTCTTCTCAAGATAAAGATGATTATAAAGCAAAACTAATGTGTTACAACTGCAGGAAATTGGGACACTTCATCAAAGACTGCCCATATCCAAAAGCAGAAAAGTACACTGAAGAAGAGAAGAAAATGAGAAGAGAAAGAAAGCATCAGAAAGGTAAGGTTATGATAGCGGAAGCAAAAAAGCTGGCTGCTGTCTACTCATCTGATTCAGATTCAGACACATCTGATGAAGAATCTTCTGATGAAGGAAACCCTGCTCTCCTGTGCCTGATGGCAAAGGAATCTGATGACTCTGAGGATGAGGTAACTCCTCTTGACAATGAATTGTTTAATTCATTTGAACAAATGATGCTCAACAATACTGGCATTGCTGAAGCATATAAAAAGCTTAAGGAAGAGATGATATTGCTAAAAGAGCAAAACAGTTCACTGAAACTTTTAGCTGAAAAGCCAAAGGAATCAGCTGAATATAAACAGCTTGAGCAAGAACATGAATCTCTGAAAGCTGAATGTGAAGTATTCAAAGGAAAAATCATGGAACTTGAAAAAGTTATTGAGTCTCATGAGAAATCATCTGTTGCATCCACGCATACATCTAGTAAACAGAAGATACCTATAGAACAGGACAAGCAAGAATTGAATCATACTGAGAAATTTATATATGCTGACAATAATAAGGTCATATTATATGTTCAAACTGCTAGACCTGCTTCACCTAAGAAAGTGGTAAAGGAGAAGAAATCTCCTACGGCTAAAAAGAGCAAAGAGCCTAGTGTAGGAAATCAGACTAGTAAGACCAAACAGCAGAGTCCTAAGAAGTCTGCTGATAAAGCTAAAGTCAACCAGACTAGTGGTAAGACTAAGTCAAAATCAAATGAGCAAGCATCTAGTAAACCAAAGAAGCATAAAAATAAGAAAAATCAAAATGCTTGGTATGGAAATGAGTCTTATTATCCTATGTATCATGCACCTCAATTTCCAGGTTACTATGCACCTTACCCTGCTCATCCAATGCATGCATACCCTGCTTGTCATGCATCTTACCCTGCTTATGAACATTACTCTTATCATACTGATCATCAACATGACTTATCTAATAATTATGATAAAAATAAAACTATTCATGCTCCTGTCACATCTCAGAAGCCTAAGAAGCCTAAGACATCAACATCTTGGGTTGTCAAAGGTGGAACTAATCCTTCAGGACCCTCTCAATAAGGGTACCTAAAACAATTTTCTTTTGTTTTGTAGGTTAGGATTAGGAGTAGGAGTAAAGTAGAGAAGATTTGGTACTTGGACAGTGGATGTTCAAGGCACATGTGTGGAAGCATACATGAGCTGACTGATGCAGTTGCTGTGGATGGTCTAAGTGTTACATTTGGAGATAGCAAAGAAGGCAAGATTGTAGCTAAAGGAAGGATAATCAAAGGGAACATTGAGATAGCTGACGTCTCCTATGTTAAAGGCCTGAAGTACAACCTGCTAAGCATAAGTCAATTTTGTGACAAAGGATATTCAGTCATCTTCTCAACAGATAAGTGCTATGTTGAACAGATTGGTACAAAGAAGGTAATTTTATCTGGAAGAAGACAAGGAAATATCTACATAGTCGACTAGAATTCTACTGACAAGAATTCAAACATTTGTTTGGTGGCATCAACACCAAGTGAAGTTAGTTGGCTGTGGCACAAAAGGATGAATCATTTAAACTTCAAGACCATCAACAGATTAATCAAGAATGATTTGGTAGAAGGGATTCCAAAAACAGTCATGAGCAAAGATAAGCTATGCGACGCATGTCAGAAGGGTAAACAAATCAAGTCATCTTTCAAAAGCAAAACGCATCAATCTTCTGAAAGAATATTGGAGCTACTACATATGGACTTATTTGGACCCATTGATCCTGTCAGCAATGGTGGAAAGAAATACTGCCTAGCTGTTGTGGATGATTATTCAAGATATACTTGGGTGATTTTCATGAAAAAAAAAAGTGAAACCAAGGAACATCTTACAAATCTGATGGAGCTGATCCAGAATGAGAAAAGCATAAAGATATTGAAGATCAGATCAGATAGAGGGACAGAGTTTACAAACTCTACTGTTGAAGAGTATTGTAATATCAAAGGAATACACCATGAGTATTCAGCTGCTAGAACCCCTCAACAGAATGGTGTTGCTGAAAGGAGAAACAGAACACTAAAGGAAGCTGTCATAACCATGATAGCTGAAGCTAAACTGCCACATAGATTTTGGGCAGAAGCAACAAATACAGCCTGCTTTACTCAAAACAGATGCATGATCAACAAAAATCAGAACAAGACTCCATATGAAGTTTGGAACAACAGAAAACCAAACATTCATTACTTTAAAATTTTTAGTTGTAAATGCTTTGTATTGAATAATGGGAAAAATCACCTTACTGCTTTTGCAGAAAAGGCTGATGAAGCTGTTTTTGTAGGATATTCTACTGTTAGTAAGGCTTATAGAGTTTTTAATAAAAGAACATTACTAGTAGAAGAATCCATTCATGTAGTATTTGATGAGTCAAGTCAATCTTCTGAAAAGAATAAAAAAGTTAATCAAGATCTATCTACCGATTTACAGAAGATGAATATTGGAAGGAATGAAGAATATGTTCCCATCATACTACCTGATCTCAACCCAGCTGATAACTCAAGTGCTGTTCAAAATCACAGTGCTGATTGTCTAACAGACGAGTTGCAAACAGCTGACAGACCAGAGACTGTTCAACAGACAAGTGAAGTCCAACAGACTACTACTGGAACTCCAACAGTAGTGTTGCAAGATCATAACAGAGGACAACATTCAGACCTGCAACCTGATCTCAGATGGCTCAAGAGTCACCCACCTGAGTTAGTGATTGGTGATCCTTTGGATAGAGTGAAAACAAGAAGGGCTGCTGCACAAGATGCCATGTTTGTCACTTTCCTATCTCAAATAGAGCCTAAGCAAATTGAAGAAGCTCTCAGTGATTCCTTCTGGATAGAAGCTATGCAAGAAGAGTTGAATCAATTTGAACGGAATGAAGGCTGGTACTTAGTTCCTAGACCAAGTCATCAAAGAGTCATTGGCACTAAATGGGTATTCAGAAATAAGATGAACGAAGATGGTACTGTAACCAGAAACAAAGCAAGATTAGTGGCCAAGGGATATTGTCAAGAAGAAGGAATTGACTTTGATGAAACCGTTGCACCAGTAGCAAGACTTGAAGCAATCAGACTGTTTCTAGCCTATGTTGCTTACAAAAACTTCACTGTCTATCAGATGGATGTGAAGTCTGCCTTTCTCAATGGAGAATTGCAAGAACAAGTTTATGTTGAACAACCTCCAGGATTTGAAGTTTATCAAGAAGAGGATAAGGTATATCGTCTAAAGAAAGCCCTCTATGGACTGAAACAGGCTCCAAGAGCATGGTATGATACCCTATCTGATTTTCTTTTGATTAAAGGATTTCATAAAGGTAAGGTAGATAAAACCTTGTTCACTATTGAATGGGAAAATCATATATTGATTGTGCAAATATATGTAGACGATATTATTTTTGGTTCAACTAACCAACAGATGTGTGACAAGTTCTCTAAGCTGATGCAGAATAAGTTTGAAATGAGCATGATGGGAGAACTTAATTATTTTCTTGGTTTACAAGTTAAACAGCTGCCTGATGGAATCTTTATAAATCAAGCTAAATACACAAGAGATCTGTTTAAAAAGTTTGGTATGGAAACTAGCTCTACTGCTAACATTCAAATGTCTACAAGTCTTCGTTTGGATAAAGATGAAGATGGCAAATCAGTAGACATAACCAAATACAGAGGCATTATAGGGTCATTGTTATATCTAACAGCAAGCAAACCTAACATAATGTACTCAGTAGGGGTTTGTGCAAGATTTCAATCAAATCCCAAGGAATCTCATCTCTTAGCTGCCAAGAGGATATTGAAATATGTTAAAGGCACTCAAGAATTGGGATTGTGGTATCCTAGAGAATCTGGATTTGAGCTCATTGGTGATTCAGACCTTGCTGGCTGCAAGATTGACAGAAAAAGCACAACTGGTGCCTGTCAGTTCTTAGGTAGTCGTCTGATCTCATGGATGAGTAAGAAACAGACTTCAGTATCCATATCTACTGCTGAAGCTGAATATATAGCTGCTGGAGCTTGCTGTGCACATATACTATGGTTGAAGCCTCAACTAGAAGACTACAATATCAAAATCAGTGGAATTCCAATCTACTGTGACAATACAAGTGCAATCTCTCTTACTCAGAACACTACAAGTCATTCAAGGACTAAGCATATTGAGATCAAGCATCACTTCATTAGAGATCATGTGGAAAAAGGCAATGTTGTGATTGAGTATGTTCATACTGACAATCAGATTGCTGATATTTTCACTAAACCTTTAAGTGAAGTAAGGTTTTCAACTCTAAGAGCTGAACTGGGATTACTTAATTTGGATGCATAAGCTGAGGGGGAACTTATCAGAAGACTAAGTTCAACAGCTTAGTTATCCGTTATTCTATTGAAGGATTAACTCTCAACAGACTAGTTAACTTATGAATTCTTAAACTCAGGGGGAACGTGTAAGACTAGCGGTACTTCTGAATTAAAGATGAAATTTGTTAATGTCAATTAGTTGAAGTTATGTTTTCATCAGAAGACTCAACTATCAAAGAATAAAGTTATATTATCTGGCTGGATTGACAAACAGCTGAGGAAGGTTATCAGCTATTGGCATTCTCTGATAACAACTATGTCATCAGGACAGTAGTCCATCAGATAAGTATTTATTTTACTCATCTGATTACTAAAATAAAAGCGGAACTATTTAAAACGTTTTATTCAAAAATACGCTTTTATAAGTAACTGACGGGCGGTACATATTCCCGCTCCTCATTAAATATCGTTTAAATTTGAAAAGTCGTAACTGACGCCGCACGATCAGCACTGACAGAAAAACGGATCTAACGGTTGGCGGATATCACGGAAACCGACATACCCCAACTCTATAAATCCCAATCTGATCAGTCGTGTAGTTCTTTACGCACACCAAATTTTCAAAAGTACTTGTGAGAAATTTGAGCAATTTTCCTGCAAAAATCTCTTCGTTTTTCTCTCTAATCTCTACAGATCTGCAATGGCTGCTGAAGGTATGTACCTTGTGTATGATTCCTACTACCAATCTGGCACAAAACTGATGAAGGAACTTCTAGAGAAGTTCAAATCTGCAACTTTGGTGAACTTCATGGAATACAATGAAGGAATAATCTGGACTGACCAGGTTATGGAATACTACAAGACGGCGACTGTTGATTTCGACAAGCTGGAGATTACTGCTACAGTAGGTGACAAATCTGTTGTCATCACTCCTACCGTTCTTCACGAATAGTTTGGGCTTCGTAACAGTGGACGTCATGATGTCACTGTGATGACTGAAGCAAAACACCAAGAGTTTTGGGCGATCTGCGCCAAGGAAGGAGATATATTGTCTGGGAATATCAGGAAGAGACAGCTGAAGGACGAGTATCAGCGGATGGCTGATATGGTGTCAAAGCTGATGGAAAACTGCACCTTTTCCCTTGATGTTGTTACTATGAAGAGGTACAGCATTATGGCTGCTATTTATTATGGATTGGAAGTCAACTGGTCCATGATCATCTGGTACATCTTTGCTGAATTCTTTGAGGTAAAGAAAGGAAAAGAACCTCACTCCAACCACCGAATTACTCTCAGCTACCTGTTATCCCATCTGGGATGCACTATGACGAATGGCAAGGAAATTCACAAGTCCAAAGCCATGAACAAATATCTGCCAGTTCAAAAGAGAAAGGCTGATGAGCCTGAGGAAGCTGATGATGAGGGACCAAAGGAGGTTCCTGCTAAAAGGCAACGGAGGTTAGTCAAAACAGCCAGCTTAACTGTTGAGACTAAAAAGAGGAAGGCTGCTGATGAGCCTAAAAAGAAAGAAACCAAGCAGATGGAGAAAGTGACTTCTGCTGCTGAAGCCACTAAAATTATTGAAAATATAACTGCTGATGTAAGGACTGGATCCCCTGCATCACCATCAAGAACTCCATCAGCAGAGAGGCCTGCTGAAGGTATCTCTCAAAGAACAAGAAGCCAACAGAGAGATACAGCTACTTCTACTTACCGTGAAGGTAGAACCAAGAAGACTGCTAGAAAGCAGATGACTTTCATAGAAGAACCAACGGACTTAGAAAATGTAGCTAGAGAAGGCCCAGAAAATGCTGAAAAGGCCGCTGAAACTTTTGAGCCTGCTAAAACAGTTAAGACTGATGCAACTGACAAAGCTGATGAGCAACAGCCAAGTCAAGTTACTCAATCAGTTGAGACTTCAAAGTCTCAAGAAGATCCAGATGTCCAAATCATTTATCCTATAGCTGCTGCTCCCATATCATCTGCTGGTCCAGCTCCTGCTCCAATTGATAAAGGCAAAAGGAAAATAGTGCTGAGGAAAAAGAAAATTTCCAAGGCTGTCAAGAAAGCAAGGGAGGAAGCTGAACAGAGGAAACAAGATGAAGCTGAGGAGAAGAAGGCACTTGAGCTGAGCAAAGCTCAAGAAACAAAGGATGAGGCCAGAAGGAAAATGTCTGAGGCAGAAAGGAAAGCTGCTGAGGATGCTGAAATGGCCATGGTTCTGGAAATGAGCAAAGTTGATGCCTATGGACCAGTCCATGGAGGTGGCATCAAGATTAATGAGGCTAAAGGAGGAGAAAACCAACCAAAAGTGAAAATGCCTGCTGGGGAAGTAAGACCAAAAGAAAAGTTTGAAGTTAAGAAAGCTTTCAAGATCATATATGACAACAAAGAGCTTTTCCAAAAGATTGAAAAATCCTTAGCCTACTACAACCATAAGTTAATGCTGAAGACCATGTTCACTCAAGAGAAGCCTAGATATATCAGATGGAGAGATAATAGGCTGAACAGGTCCATCATTGAACTTCAGAATCTGAAGGACTTAGCTGCTGAAGAGGAATGGGTACTAAAGTGGCTAAAGACATGATGGGGGCTATTTCGCACCCTACATACTGATCAGATCGAACAAAGATTATAAGATCGATTCGACCAATTATAAAGGATCGGGATCTTCTTACAGACCCTGCCAAATGCCGCTCGCTCCGAGTAAAGATTATACTCCGGACCTAAGAAGGATAGTTGGGCCGAGTCCAAGCAGGACTATGATTCCTTGTAATACTAGGTTTAGCGTAATATATATACCTAGTTATTCATTGTATGAGACAACTACGAATTCTCTTAATTCTGAGATTACACAAGAATACATTAATAGAACTCAATAATATCCATTATTATTGCAGAATTCTACATTCATATTGGAGTATTATTAATTTTGTTAATGGTTTTACTTCTTGCCTTTGATTATTGCTTTTCTTTGTAAACGATCCATCCAGAATAAAGTAACAGAGCCCAATATACTGAATAATTCAATATCCAAACCCCCGATATCACAAATTCACTGATATTAAATTAACCTGACGAAAAACGGTTAAATCAGTTGGCGCCCACCGAGGGGCTAGGTTAATTATTCGATCGACATATGGCTCGCCCAAGGAAAAGCGCCCGTGTCGGAGCAAGAAGTAACACAACCACCGGTCATGACACATCTGAAGATCCACAGGAGAACGACAATAATAACGTTCCCAACACCGACGAGAATTTGCAGAATACCCATCCCCGACATCAGGAACCCCTAGAAGGTCCTCCCGGTACGATACAGGAAGAGCCGGAAGTCCCCGAGATCCCCGTTCCTCTCCCGGGTGCTCAGGAGAAATTACGACAAATAGCGATGCTCGTTAAATCGCTCTCCCCGGAAGAATTACTTGTGCTTGATCAAATTCCGCGAAACCCTAGGGCTGCCAGGACAATTCCTGCTCGGAGAACGCCCGGACAAAACGATCAAGTATCTCAACAAGCTGATAGCCCACCAAGCGAGCACCGCTCACTACACAGTCCACAACAGGACAATTCAAAACCCTCCGACAATAATCCTCGAAGAAAACCAGGTCACAGAAAAACCCAGGCGAAGCGCAGTGGATCCAGGGAACGTACAATTATCCCTATTGATGATGACATAGATGATACAATCCCTGATCGACCACGAACGGCTCGACTGACGGAAAGAGAAATTGAAAGGATGGTGCAGGACCGACTCGAACAACGCTTACGATCTATTCAAAATCCGTGGGCCCGAACCATGGAACTCCAGGAAAGCCTTGCGGCCTGTTCTCCCTTCTGCAGGGAAATAAAAGAGGCACAATCGATCGGACAAGTCCCGGGTAGACTACCTCGCTATGATGGAACCACTGACCCGGATGATTATATTTTTAGCTTTACGAATATAATGAATTTATATGCCCACTCTGCCGAATTCACTGCCAAATTAATGGTAACTACATTCGAAGGACTCGCATTGGACTGGTTCGCGAAACAACCTGCCAACTCCATATTCAGCTTTAGGGAACTCTGTAACAAATTGACGCAGCAGTTTGCCAGTCAGAAGAGACAAAAACTTCCGATGAGCTACCTTGGAACTATATATCAACAAGAAGGAGAATCCCTAAGGAATTGGTTGGCCAGATTCAACGTAGAATTACTTAAAATCGATTCCCCAAATATCGATTACATAATATCTATCCTCTTCGATCTCACTAAAAACAGGCAGTTCTGAAATGCCCTCAGTCGAAAACAACCAAGAACGTTCGCCGACATCATGAGCCTGGCGTCTAAGTATATGACCCAAGAAGAGATGAATTCCTTTAAGGATAAGAACAAAAACAAAGTCGCGGCTACAGGGTCTAAGCGGCATGACAAGATTCCCGCCCAAAGATCCTTGGATTACGAGCGATCTTCCAGGAGAGGTAACGTTTTCCAGCGACTGGAATACAGCAGAGCCGACCAAGAAAGGCAACCTAATTTCTACCAAAGACCAAGAAACCCTGAACAACCAATCAGAAGCAGAGTGAATCAAGTAGAACACCCAAGATTAAATGCTCCAATGGAAGAAATCTTGGAAGTTCTAGAAAGGAATAATTGGATTCCCGAGGCGAGGAAAATCGCTCAGCCCAGACCAGGGTCTAGAAACTATGATCAATACTGTAAGTACCATAGGGCACATGGGCATCGAACGGAAAATTGTTTTCACCTTAAGAGAGAAGTTGAAAAACTGATCGAGCAAGGAAAACTAGACGAATACATAGAACGAGATAATCGCAAAAGGGAAAGAAGCAGAAGCCCCCGGAACGGAACTCAAAGGAGAAGTTCTCATCGAAGATCACCTGAACGTCGGCCTACTCAGGAATTGAATCACGACCAGGTCAATGGGACTATCCACACTATATCCGGGGGGCCTGCGGGTGGAGATAGTCGTAATGCTAGACGAAGAACGACCAGATCCATAATTGCAAATTCTAAATATCCAAAAGAAATATGGACATTAGAAAACAGGCCAACAAATCACCGGCCGATCAGCTTTAACGAAGGTGAAGTACCTAAAAACATCACTTGGGATACAAAAGAGGATAACCCAGATTTCCCTATGGTAGTGTCGCTAGAAATAGCAAATTATAATGTGAGAAGAATCCTAATCGATAATGGAAGCTCAGCAAACATCATCTCCAGAGAGGTCTTAGCACAAATGAACCTCGGGCAAATAAACCTACAAAGGGTAGCAACGCCGTTAGTAGGCTTTGGAGGCTCCGAGATCATCCCCAGCGGAACGATATCTTTAAGTGTATCGCTCGGAAAGAAACCACTTCGGACCGTGAAGTTGGTAAAATTCCTAGTGGTAGATACACCCTTCGCTTATAACGCTATATTAGGGCGACCAGCCCTTAACCTTTTTCGAGCTGTAGTCTCTACCTATCATCAGAAAATAAAATTTCCAACCGACAGCGGCATTGGAGAAATAACGAACGACCACTGTATGGCATGGGACTGCTACAGCACATCATTAACGTTGAAAGAACACCCCAAGTCAATTACTCCGAGCAAGAGAAAGATCGTAGACGATCTCACTAGAAATGAGGTCGAAATTCCTATTACTGATCGATTAGATAAAAAGGGGAAAGAACCACTAGACTTATCCTTGCAACCCCCAGAACATAAAGATATAATTCTGGTAGAAGGCGACTCGTCCAAAAAGACAAGATTTGGTACAGAATTGAGCAAAGAAGGAGAAGTAATGTTAATCGAATTTCTAAGAAATAACGTGGACGTCTTCGCCTGGAGTGCAAATGACATCGAAGGGATCGATCCTCGGGTAATCAAGCATACCCTAAAAATTGACCCTTCAGCGAAACCCGCCAGACAGAAGAAAAGAAATCATGGACCAGTAAAAGATAAAATTATCAAAGCCGAGGTTGAAAGACTGCTGGAAGCAAAACAAATCCGAGAAATACATTTCTCGGAATGGCTATGTAATGTTGTACTAGTAGCAAAAGGGGATAAAAAGGACAACAAATGGAGGATGTGTAATGATTTCACCGACCTTAACAAGTTATGTCCACGCGACCCTTACCCCCTCCCAAGAATTGATTTATTGGTCGACTCGACCGCTGGCTTCGCGCTGTTCAGCATGATGGACGCCTTCCAAGGTTTTTACCAAATATACATGGACGAGCGGGATCAAGAGAAGACCGCATTCATAACCGAACAGGGAGTATACTGCTTTATAGTAATGCCGTTCGGATTAAGGAACGCCGGGGCTACATACCAAAGATTGGTAAACCTAATGTTCAGGGAGTTAATCGGAGAAATAATGGAGGTCTATGTAGACGACATGTTAGTAAAAAGTATGAATGAAGCGGATCACGTAAGACATCTAGATCGATGTTTCCGAATCCTAAGAAAATACCGTATGAAGTTGAACCCTGCAAAATGCACCTTCGGTGTTAAGTCAGGAAAATTTTTGGGATATTTGGTACACCAGCGAGGAATAGAAGCCAACCCAGAAAAAATTCGAGCCATAACTGAAATGAAACCTCCCAAGACCATCTCTCAAGTGCAAAGCTTGGTTGGGAAGATCGTAGCATTGAATAGATTCATATCTAAATCTGCGGACAGAAGCTTGCCCTTTTTCCAAACGCTTCGAAAAGCGAAAAACTTCGTTTGGACCGAAGAATGTGAACGAGCCTTCGAACAACTCAAAGAATATTTGACATCCCCTCCGATGTTGGCCAAACCAACAGAAGGGGAACCATTGTACATATACATCTCCATCTCCGATACGGCCATTAGCTCAGTACTAATTAAGATAGAGGGTTCAGAGCATAAGCCTGTCTATTATCTCAGCAAGTTATTACAAGGGGCGGAGAAGAATTACTTGGAAATAGAAAAATTCACGCTGGCCTTAGTAGTGGCTGCTCGAAAACTCCGACCCTACTTCTTAACCTACAAAATCATCGTTTTGACGAACCAACCGCTAAGGCAGATCCTAGCAAAACCAGAAGCCTCCGGAAGACTAATCAAATGGGCCATCGAACTCAGCCAATTCGATATCGACTACAAACCAAGGGTCGCCATCAAGGCCCAAGTATTGGCTGATTTTTTATTGGAAACACCAACACAATCATCAAACACCCTCCATGAGGATATATTGATCATAGAAGATCAAACCTGGTTAATGCATGTAGATGGTGCTTCAAGCCGGGAAGGAGGAGGCGCCGGAATCAACTTCACCGGACCTAATAAAGAAGATTTGAATTATGCTATTACATTGGACTTTGTCATAACAAATAACGAAGCAGAGTATGAGGCGTTAATCGCAGGAATGGAAATGGCAATCAAAGCCAACATAAAGAGGCTAAAAGTATTAACCGACTCAGAGTTAGTACAAAGGCAAATAGAAGGCTTATACGAGGCTAAGGAATTCAACATGATCAAATACCTCGCCAAAGTAAAAGCACTGGCCGATAAGTTTGAAGATTTCGACATACAAAACATTCCACGTTCGGAAAATAAATGGGCCGATCAACTATCTAAGTTTACAGGATCCCAAGACGGAAAGACCGAACGAGTGATCAACTGGCTGATCTCTTCTACACCGGCTGTCGACATCGATGAGACACCGATAGTCGATATAATGGAAATCGAAGAAGTCGAAGATAATTGGATGACACCAATGATAGACTATCTTCGTGAAGGAAAACTAACATCTGATCAGAATGAAGCTCGGAAAATAAAATATCGAGCCCCAAAATATACACTCGTAGAAGGAAAACTCTACCGAAGGTCAGTATCAGGAATTCTCCTGAGATGCGTCTCTGAATCCCAAACCGCTGAAATACTGCGAGAAATACATGAAGGAGACGCGGGAAATCACAGCGGATCGAGGGCATTGGCTTTAAAATGCCTCAGAACAGGTTACTATTGGCCTACTGTCAATAAGGACGCCGCAAATTACGTCCGAGAATGTCATCATTGCCAAGTACATGCCAACGTATGTCATCAACCAGCAGAAAATATGCACCCGATTCCAATTTGTTGGCCTTTCGATCAATGGGGAATGGACATCGTGGGGCCTTTCCCAGCGGCCAGATCAAAGAAAGCTTACGTCCTGGTCGCTGTAGAGTATTTCAGCAAATGGATAGAGTGCATCGCCTTAGCGCGAATAACTCAATTCCAAGTGATCAACTTCCTTTGGAAGTTCATAGTCTGTCGATTTGGCATCCCTAGGATCCTAATTTCCGATAATGGAACCCAATTCGCTGGAAAACAAGTGATAGAATGGTGTTCGAAACTGGGAATTCAACAAAATTTCACTTCAGTCGGGCATCCAAGAGCGAACGGACAAACCGAAGTAGCAAACCGAGAGATAATAAAATCTTTGGAAAAAAGATTAGGATCAGCCAAAGGAAAATGGCTCGATGAACTACCAGGTGTATTGTGGGCTAATCGAACCACGGTAAGAAACTCAACTGGGGAAACCCCATTCAGCTTGGTATATGGGTCGGAAGCTGTTATTCCTGTGGAAACTTTAATTCCAACGCCAAGAATAGAGATGTTTGATGAACAAGAAAATGAAAAGGCAAGAGAAAATGACGTCGATCTAACAGAAGCCTTAAGGGATAAAGCTGCCGTACGCCTACAAGCCACTAAGGCAAATATGGAGAAAGCATACAATCAAAAAGTACGCGTCCGAACCTTCAAAGAAGGAGACTTGGTTTTGAAAAAGGTAGAAGTATCCAAGCATGTGGGAAAGTTACAACAAAATTGGGATGGACCTTACATCGTCATTGGCGTAGGAAAGAAAGGTTCATACAAAATTGCACACATGGATGGGACAGCCTTACCAAGAACCTGGAACGCAGTCAACCTTAGGAAATACTATGGTAAATAAATTTTAGCAGATTATACTGCATTGTTTTATTTTACTTTACTTTATCAAGTTTTAATCCTTGTAACAAAGGCCTTAGCCTAGAGTTCAATTAGTAAAAATTTTAGCATTTTCTATACATCGATTATTTCGATTAACGCTCTGTGGAATTACACTAGCATATTGATAAATATCAGAACGAAGCGAGTCGAGTATACATTGATCCGCTCAATAAACACTCCTCGATTTATGTCAACGGCAAAAAGGACTTTTTGGTGACAAACCTAAGTCTAAATTATAATGAGTCGAGTATACATTGATCCGCTCAATAAACACTCCTCATTCCGACCACAAAAACAAAACGAGTCGAGTAAACATTGATCCGCTCAATAAAAACTCCTCGATCGAGCACAACAAACATAAAGACTTATTGGTGCGAAAAACCTAAGTCTAAACAAAACGAGTTGAGTAAACATCGATCCGCTCGATAAAAACTCCTCGATATATCTACAATGATTGAAAGACTTCAGGTACTAAAAACCTAAGTCTAAACAAAACGAGTTGAGTAAACATCGATCCGCTCGATAAAAACTCCTCGATATATATTCAACGATCAAAAAGACTTTCAGGTACTAAAAACCTAAGTCTAAACAAAACGAGTTGAGTAAACATCGATCCGCTCGATAAAAACTCCTCGATATATCTACAATGATTGAAAGACTTCAGGTACTAAAAACCTAAGTCTAAACAAAACGAGTTGAGTAAACATCGATCCGCTCGATAAAAACTCCTCGATATATCTACAATGATTGAAAGACTTCAGGTACTAAAAACCTAAGTCTAAACAAAACGAGTTGAGTAAACATCGATCCGCTCGATAAAAACTCCTCGATATATATTCAACGATCAAAAAGACTTTCAGGTACTAAAAACCTAAGTCTAAACAAAACGAGTTGAGTAAACATCGATCCGCTCGATAAAAACTCCTCGATATATCTACAATGATTGAAAGACTTCAGGTACTAAAAACCTAAGTCTAAACAAAACGAATTGAGTAAACATCGATCCGCTCGATAAAAACTCCTCAACATATATATTCAACGATCAAAAAGACTTTTGGTATTAAAAACCTAAGTCTAAATAAAACGAGTAGAGTAAACATCGATCCGCTCGATATACACTCCTCGAACTATTTACAACGAGAAAAAGACTTTTTGGTATTAAAACCTAAGTCTAGATAAAACGAGTTGAGTAAACATCGATCCGCTCAATAAAAACTCCTCGATATGTTTTCAATGATTAAAAGACTTTTGGGTTAAAAACCTAAGTATAATTACAAACGAGTCGAGTATACATTGATCCGCTCAATAAAAACTCCTCGATCTACTCCTAACGATCTAAAAAAGATCCGCTGATACTCCTAAAGTTTTGAAAGATAAATCAAGTATGAATTCATCTGCTCGGAAATTACTCCTCGTAAATAAAATTATCAAACGACAAAGAAGATGCAAGAAATAAAATAATATTTTATTCATCAAATCAATTACATACAAATATCCTACGTTACAAAAATCTGCTTGCTACCTAAAGATCGTTACAATGATCTAGTTAAATTGATCCTATGGGATCGACTATCTTCACGACAATGTCCACGGAAACACCAATCTCCTCCCTAGTACCTCATCGATCATAATAAACCACCTAAGAAGCATGCTGCTCAGGATGGTCGACTTCTTTGGTTCGATGGCCAGGCTCTGAAGATCAAATGTTGTTCCAGATGAAATGAACACTACCAGCCAGATAAGCTAGCAATGCTCACTCACCCAGAAGAAGATACTGCTTTTACTTTATCTATAAAACATTTTACTCTCGAGCAGCATCTCTTCAGGACCGTCGTGAAACGGTAAGTTTACCAGCCACCCCGATGGTCTATCAATCCGGAGGTAACATCGAAGAGCGGAGGCGGCTGGCAAGTATGAACCCCCCATGTGCAGACGGAAACCACGGACCTCTAAGGTGATGAAGACTAAAGCAGAGATCTCATGGGATCCGTCGATACAAGGAAGGGCTGACATGGGACCCGTCAATACAAGACTGGGGACAATTCCTTTACTGCGAACGAACAAATCACGATAATGTGACTTCTTGAACATTATGGGGTCCGAAGGCAAAATGAAATCTAAGGAAACAGAGATCTTCATTGTTATGAATGGAAAATAAGGAAACTACCTACTTATTTATAGGCGCCCGTGAGAATGATCCTACGGATAATAGGAGTTTAATCAAGGGACGAAAACGCGACCTTTTGACTTCCCGAATTAAATGCAAGTAAGTTGGAACGGCGCCCGTCTGATCGACTCAACTGATCGATGACAAACAAATCTACAGATCGAAGCGATCAACAAAATAATCCAAGAAAACTTAAAGAAGTTCAAAGACCAAAACGATCTGCACGATCATATATGAGGGTCGCCTAATAGAAAATATTAAGAACTCCTCAACGAAGGCATGCAAAGTTGAATCGTTGAAAGAGGATAATTGCTTAAAAACGACCAGAGCCTCCACCATACGGGGGTCGTAACTGCCTCATACATCATTGGGGGACTACTAAGTTGGCCATACAAGAATTCCATTTAGAATCCAAGAAATCTGACATCGAAATCAGGAGAATAGCTCTCCCTATTCGAAACTATAAGGCCGTCACTGCCTAATTTTCCAAAGAATTGCTGAAGGAGGTCTGAACGGGTCAGATCTGGCCAGGACTGTTACATTTTCCAATTCCTCCCATATCAAGAAGTATGATATACTGGCTAGAGAAAAGTATAATTGAAAAGCTAATGATGGAAGACATGGATAGGTGAAAAGCACCTAAAGGAAAATTTCCCTTTGAGGAAAAGAAAAACTGAAATTCAACAGGAGGAACAATAACCTCCTTATATAAGATATATGTCATATAAGGACAAATTTATAAGGCATGAATCGAGCATCGACCAGACAGCTAAGGGTTTACACAACGACGATCGGCTGGATTGATCAACATAGATTAAATATGCGAAGCAAATATTATACCGTTCAGTTATCTTACAAGCGACCAAAGCAAGATCAAGCTTACTTTCTCCGTACTTAAATCTCTCCGCAGAAATAAAATTCAGATAAGTAAACTAATCTTTGTCAATTACTACATGATGGTATATTTGTGCGTAACAATAACATATATGAACAAGATATATCATTAGAATCAAGGCAAGAATCTGCCTACAGAAGAGATCATAATTTCCAATCTAATCTCCCAATACAAAAACCTCTGCCCGGAGAACTACACAAAAGCTGGGCATCATCATAAAAAAAAAAAAAAAAAAAAAAAAAAAAAAAAAGAGACAGTCCAAGGTCTGCCAGATTGAATAAAGATCATTGAGAAGAATCGCCAGAGGGGCGACCAGCAGAAACAGGCCTCCGAGGAGTTAGGTTACCAGCAAACGCCATCAACTCCTCCTGACGCTTAAGATAACCGGCATCATAACCATCATCATATGCCTGTTGACGAGATCCCTCTGCCGACGCGGCAGCCTGAACTAGGTCGCCTTTCTCTTTCTCAAGGACAACTTGGTCAGCCTCTAAATTTTGGAGATCATCTTTAGCAAGTTGCAGCTGCAGCTCCAAACCCCTGGTTTTAGCTTTCTCTGACTCCAACTGACCTTGAAGAGCTCTCCGACTATTCCACAGTTCATCATTTTGCACACCCAGCTGGAGTGCAAAATACTTGCCCTAAAAACAGAAAGAGTAAGAAAAACCGCCGTACAACAAAGAATTCAAAACAAAGAACAGGAAAAATGTTCGAAATATGTTTACCTGTTCACATATCTTCACCAGAGATTGAACAAGGCGAACATTGGAAGTACCTTCGAGCTTCCTCAATTCGCCGGGCAAAATAGTACTCATGCCTAAGTCCCAAGACAAAGCATCAGGTTCAACAGAACCAGGCAGTTCGCTTGTCAAAGGGACACCGTCGGAACGTGGAGTCTCCGACAAAAGAATGTCATTAACCTGCATAAGCACACAGCGATCATCTAACGGACGAGGGGAGTCCCTCTCGTCGGGACTAACAGAGGTCTCTTTCCCGGAAGCAGATATAACGGTCCGACGACCAGACCTCGACCCAGATCGACCCCCAGAAGGTCCCCCAGACTCAAAAGAAGCAGTCGTTACAGTGGTATCATGAAACAGATATTCAGGACCATATTGCGAAATAGACTGCGTTATGGAAGGATTGACAGAAAAACCATCACCGACTTGCCCTTCACTAACTAGCAGGGCAGTAGAAGTAGAAAAAGGAAGGGAACTAACAAAATCCCCTCCATGAGATCCATACTCGTAAGAAGAAAAACCTGAAGAAACAGGTATGTCGTAAACCTGTTCCATGTTGGATGGATCTCCGAAAGCTAATCGACCTGGGGAAGACCTATTACCTCCCGCGGGGGTAGAAGAAAAGTTTGGTTGGAGGAGCGACGAACTAACTTCTGATAAAGGTTGGAACGTGGTAATAGGAGTATCGATCATCGAACTACTAACTGAGGACGAACGAGGAGGCTCCATCGAAGGCCCTTCTCTTCGAAATTTCTTCGATCTATTATCCCTAGCGCCCTCAGGAGAAGGTCGCTTCGAAGTATTACCGAAAAGGTTACTCATGATCGGATTACGGAAAAATATAAATTAATATCGAGGAAGTTTATCGACTAGCTCAAGAAAGAGTATTATGTTAAGAGAGGAGTATAGCAGTAAAAAAGACAAGTCAAATTTTACCTCTCGTATTTATACTACACGAAAAGACGCGACTGACCCGAAGAAAGGGCGCGAAACAGGAAAACTGACCTTGGAGCAAACGCTAGAATTTGAAAAGACACACACATAATGATTACGGCAAATTAAATGACTTGTCTGAATCATTACAGCGAATGTGAAAGAACACGACTGTCAGAATAAGAAACGTTTAGTGTACAAAGTAGGGAAAGCTAAGCTACAATTAAACCTACAAGCGGATAATTACAAAGATTATTTCAGAAATAAATCACTATTTCAAGAAGCCTGGTCGCTTTCCGGAATCTTCTGCTCACTATTGACGACCTCAGTCATGCCTATATCATCTTCTTCTTCCTCTTCGTCTACTGGATCGATGAAAGTATTATCGAGCTCATCGTTGACATCAGAAGGAGGAATCGGCAATGGATTTCCAAATTCCTCGACAAGATTAGCCAGAGGAAAACCTTGATATTCGACATCTGGAACCTCGGAAGAAGAATAAAGCTCGCCATAACGGTTCAACCGGATATGAGCTGCCTTAAAATACTCCTTCCGACGATCATCGATCATCTCCAAAGCGACCAGTTGATGAATCGATTTTTTAAAAGTATTCTCAAGAAGAGGGCCGACCATCCGGTACACCAACGCCGTATGAACAGGAGAGTTGAGGAATTCACGAACAACTTGTTCGTCAGATTTCCTAACATATCGATCTCTTTGCCTAAGTGGGACATCATTTTCATACTCCTCTAAAGAAGCTTCAAGGCGTGATACTTGAGATTCAAGCTCACTAATGCGAGTCGTGCTTTTTAACTGCAATTCTTCTAATTTTCTAGCCATTTGATTGGCTTGTTCTTGAACACGAGAAACCTCTATCACCCTATCTATCATTTCTTGATCTTCGGTCCCGGCAGCACGAGTCTCTACGACAGGAACAGAGGAAGATGTCGAGGGACCAACTTCTGAACCGGAAGATTTGTGAAGTAAAGCTTTATACTTCTCTTCAAGGAAATCGCACTGTTGTTTCCAGAGAGAATTTTCATAGGCGTACGATGTCAGACAGGTGTTAACCTGAAATAACGAAGGGGTCAGAAAGAAACGAATTAGCGAATTAAGAAAATCCTAAAAGATCACTTCATCAGAATAATAGAAAGAAAAAGATCTCACCTTTTCAGCGTAAAGAGAAGCTCGCTGGAATTTCTCCAAAGGATCCTTATGAAGAAGCTTATTAAGATCGCGAGTAAGAACGCCAGACAAAAGAATACGGGTCGCCTTATCGACCGCATTCTCGTTATTATCATGAATAAGAGAATCCTTCTCGGAATAACCAGCGGCCCTCCTTCCCTCTAAATGATCCTCGATCATTTCGACCAGAGTAGGATTTGGATGTTTATCCCCGAGTAAAGAAAGGTCGTCACCAGAACGTCCATAGTAGCTCCTCTTCCTGTTAGCTGGATTATTAGATGGATGAGGCATTGACCAGCTGCGACATCCTCGAATACCCAAAGAGGTTCTAAGATGAAGCGGAGGGTAACCGGGTCCCATGCCCTGACGAATAGGGGACTCACGTGAAGAATCCGGAGATTCCTCTCTATTCTCCTCGGATTCGTGACCCAAGTCCAATTTCCTTTTTCGAGACGCCCTCTGCTCGATAGGATTATTCTCCACTGACTTGGAAGATTTCGACAGCACCATTTTTCCCTTCGAAGAATGTCGGGAGTTTTCTACCATATGAGCTGAAAAAGAAACAAAATAAAGTTAATTTCTCCATATAAAAAGTATAGTGACAATACTAAAGATCAAATAAAATGCTAACCTAGAGGTTCAGATGATGAACTGATGGGAAAATTATGGACACTTAACCCCGCCTTACGAAGAAAAGATTCCCCAATCAGAAGAGCGCTTTGATATTTGTTTCTACGCATCTCGGGAATCTCAGTGATAAACTGTACATCGTCAGGAACAAGTTCACCAGTCGATGAGCGACCTCCAGGAATCCAACTGGAACCATGATCCCACGAGAAAGGCGTGGTCGAACCATCCGCCAAACGGAGATTAGACGGAGGACGAACAAAGAAGAAATGAGATTTCCATGAGGGATTACTAGAAACCGGAGCATCAAAGATTGCTCGGCTAGGCCGCTGACTAGCGAAGAAATATCCACGGTTTGAAGAACTAGAAATATTAAAACGAAAAAGTTGCGTAAAGTTACGGAAAGAAGGTTTAAATCCCTTTGCAATCATCAGAACGGAAAAACAAACCACGAAAGCAACATAATTTGGAACCAGTTGTGTCAAGCACACGCTGAAAGTTTTTAGAACTTCCAGAAAAAGGGGAGACAAAGGAAGACGCAGTCCGCTATTAAAGTGAGCCGTATAAAAGGCTCGACATCCCTCCGGTGGAGAAGTGACCCTATCAGTAGGGGAAGGAAGAATTATTTCAGAACCTTCCGGAAAATATTTGGTATAGTTATTCACGACTTCAGGGAATGTTTCCTCTGTATATGCGCAAGCTACATCCTCAATTGGTTCAGAAATCTGAGGAACAGTACCTTTGCCCTTTTTGGCTCGGGCAGCTACATCCGCATCGGAAAGGATTCGTACCTTGTAAGTATCTTCTACAGGGATAACAAGGTCAGATACCGTAGTTTGTTCACCCAGAGGATTAGAATGTAACTCCTCCTCGTTATCAGGGGCGATGATCTCTCTAGGAGAAGAAGAAGATCTTCTTACGGAAGCCATCTATATTCTAGTTCTCGGAAGAAGAAGGTCGATGAAAGGAAAATTTTATACGACGAACGACCAAACTAGAAAATGACTGCGATCTAAATGCAAATATAAAAGAGAAATGGCAAACTCGAAAGTCACCTATTTATAAGGAAATGAGAAAAGACGTTTCGAACTCATCGCAGCTACTCAAATTCCCGCCAAAAACGGAAGGATACAAAAAGCCTCCTGAATAGACGCGTGGCGATCCATAATTAGACAGAAGAAACGACTATCTATGATACGTAGCACTCTTTTCCTTACTTAAGATTTTTTCCCACTGGGTTTTTTCTTAAGTAAGGTTTTTAACGAGGCTCCGTTCATAGAAAAGAAACAGTCGACCAGATTTATCTACTTCTACGAGCTCCTATTATCTATACGCTCGAAGAAGTGAGGGAGTACTGATGGGGGCTATTTCGCACCCTACATACTGATCAGATCGAACAAAGATTATAAGATCGATTCGACCAATTATAAAGGATCGGGATCTTCTTACAGACCCTGCCAAATGCCGCTCGCTCCGAGTAAAGATTATACTCCGGACCCAAGAAGGATAGTTGGGCCGAGTCCAAGCAGGACTATGATTCCTTGTAATACTAGGTTTAGCGTAATATATATACCTAGTTATTCATTGTATGAGACAACTACGAATTCTCTTAATTCTGAGATTACACAAGAATACATTAATAGAACTCAATAATATCCATTATTATTGCAGAATTCTACATTCATATTGGAGTATT
The DNA here is from genome assembly GCA_038501285.1 of Penstemon eatonii. Classification (NCBI taxonomy): domain Eukaryota; kingdom Viridiplantae; phylum Streptophyta; class Magnoliopsida; order Lamiales; family Plantaginaceae; genus Penstemon; species Penstemon eatonii. Next base: position 30,781,967 of record CM076710.1, on the reverse strand, counting down.
CTTAATTTTGTTAATGGTTTTACTTCTTGCCTTTGATTATTGCTTTTCTTTGTAAACGATCCATCCAGAATAAAGTAACAGAGCCCAATATACTGAATAATTCAATATCCAAACCCCCGATATCACAAATTCACTGATATTAAATTAACCTGATGAAAAACGGTTAAATCAAGACAGATTCTATCCAAAAAGCCTTGGATCCTCACTATGTTAGGGATGCCATGCATCACTATGCCAGGGAATTTGCCCTTGAGGAAGCCAAGCTGATACAGAGTACCTTGCCTGACAAGAGGAAGAAGACTGACAATGTTGAAGAAAGGGCTGTGAAGATTGCTGTTATCACTGCACTGAATAAGTGGGCAGAAAAGTCCAGATATCAGCAAGGGCATTCAAGCGAACTTCCTCAACTGCCAAGTATTCAACATGTAATTTTTGGCAAGGAGATGAAAGATTTTAGTGAAGTGCCAGAGGGTAACAACGCATTTGTCAACCCTTGGATCATTGTGAGGCAAATTCGTCAGACAACCTGCTTCAATGATGATGGCACCATCACTAATCTGTTTTATGATGATGTCACTGATGAACACAAAGAAGCTGATAAGTCCTTAGCTATTGAGTTGCAAGCTAAGACTTCTGAAGATCATCAGATGACGGATATGGAAGAAGTCCCTGTTCAACAGGCGACTGATGAGAAGGAAGCTGATGCTGCTGCTTCTGCTTCATCAGCTGATCAACATTCATCACTGATGGAAGCACTCCAGATGCTTATGGAAAATTCACTAAAGGAACTGGAAGAGAAGCATAATCAACAGCTAATGAAGGTCAAGGAGGAGCTGAAGAGTGAACTTAAGGCAGAATTGGAAGAGTCAAACAGACTTCAGCTGGAAACTGTTCAAGGATCAACAGCAGAGATCATCAAGAGAGAAATTGACAGTATTTCTTTTCCTCAAGACAATTCCTTGCAGTTAGTGCACAGCTTAAGAGATTTGAACAAGAATGCTGAAGATGTGAAGGGTGATGTGAAGGGTGATGTGAATCACCTTCATACTGCATTAAAGACAGCTGAGCACAAAATAGCAGACTTAACTGCAACCTTCATTCAAGTCAGCAAAGAAGAGAAGGAAATCAACTTAGGGATGTTGCAAGAAGTATCCAAAGCCTCACAGGAAGTCCAAAATGAAATTGCAACTATAAACCTTAACATTGACTACTTCAATGATCAGACTGACATCATCAGCACTGATATTCATCATCTTACAGCGAGTCATGATGTTGTCAATCAGAATCTGAAGGCTCTATGTGCTGAAATGAAGATTCCAACAGTTGCTCTCAACCCTGCTGTTGTACCTTCTAATGTCATCAAATTTGCTGTTGTACCTTCTAATGTCTCAACCCTGCAACTGATGAAGCCAAGGAGACTGAAGACACTGCTGACAATACTGAAAAACTTGGAAAGGTAGAAGAAGAAGAAAAGACTGAAAAAGAAACTACCAAGTACAAGAACACAGAATCAGCAAGGAAGGCCATGGAAGCTTTGAGGGAACAAAAACTTAAAGAGAAAATGGAAGCCGCCAAAGCAAACATGGATCTGGATGATGAAGATGATGAAGAAGGAGAAGAAGACGACGATGAGTCTTCTTATGAGTATGAAGAAGTGCTTGAAGGATCAAATGAAGAAGCTGATAGTTAGAATTTAAAAATCTTGTAATCAGTTTACTTTTATCTATCTTTCAGACATCTCATCTGAAGAACTTGTACTTATATTTGTAACAATCTTATCATATCAATAAAAGTCAAGTTCATTCCAATATACTATTTTCTATCTCAGAAATTTTTTGAGGATTACATTCTTTAGTTTAGGTATTCAACAGGTACTTAGCTGAAGTTTTGTCATCATCAAAAAGGGGGAAATTGTTGGATAAGGATGAAGATGAAGGCACTAAAAGAAAATTGATAAGGGAGTTTTTGATGCATTCCAAAACTTCATATTTGGCTAAGTATGGAGTAACTTAGCTGATAAACTTATCAAGGAATTTTGACTAAGTAAAGAAGACATCAGAAGAGTCAAAGTTTCAAGGTCCAAGACTTCTGATCTGCTGAAGAAAAGTTATCAGACTGATGAAGATCAGCCGACTCAAATCAGATTTGTTCAAGATTGAGATCAGCCGAGTTTGTCATCAGACTTGCACTTTCGTTAGCCAAGTGAAGAAGATCATAAAGTATTCCCAACGGTAATAAATGCCCCTTCGAGTAATAAATGCTGAAGTACAAGGTTATTAAAGACAAATGATTGAAGATTTGCTTCGCATCAGCTGGGTGCATTTAATGCTGCCTGCAGAATAGTACTGTTCACAGTACGGACAGACTGCAAAAGAGCCGTTCGCGGATTTTAAGGACCAGTACTCGAGGAATTTGAATCTTGTCTTTCTTCAACGGACATTTTTTTAATCCTCAAGTATAAATAGCTTAAAGAGACGAAGAAGAAAAAAACAACACAATCTCTGAGAAATTTTCGAAGCAAAATTCTTAAGTCTCAAGAACAGCTCACTCATCAGCTGAGTCATTTGTTGACAAAAGCAGAGTTGAAGAATCAAGCCAAATACATCTTCTGAGTGAATTTGTAAACATTGAGTGTTGTGAGAAGTAGATATCCGTCTAAGTGAGTGATATTACTTCAGAGAAGTAGGATTTCTTTGTGATTTCTTACTGCGAACTTACGGCCTGTTCATTTGTTGTAAGGCGTAAGCAGAGTATACTGATTACTATGTGTTTTTAGTATAACCCAAGATCTTTGTGACTTGGAATAGTGGACTAAAGGATATTCAAATCCATATAACCACTATAAAAATTTCTTGTGTTTTTATCTGCATTTTACTTGCATATTTTCAGTTGCATAAAACACATTAAGTTAACTGTTTGAAAAAGGATTCAAAAAGAAGTTTTACAAAACTGGGGAAACATTTTTCAAACTGCTAAGACTACTTGTGAAAAACACTTTGAAAATCCGCTGCAAGTACTCTAAGTATTAAAACTGATTTCAACAAAATTAGCTAAGTAACAATCAAACGAGTGGTCAACAAAGCTGTTCAAAGATCTGTTCGCGAACAGAATTGTAACTAACAAATCTGATCAGCTTAGTCTGTTCAGTTAGAGTAAAGTTTTAAAGTTAAATTTGAAGAAAATTTTTAAAGAGGTTTATTCACCCCCCCTCTAAACCTCTGGTTTTAATGTTAACATTTGGATCCAAAAAACTATGATATTACTGGTCAAAATAGGAAACATTAGAAGAAAAAACAAACACAAAATTAATTAAAGAAATTAAAATCAGAAAAAATATTAAATGAAAAAGGGAAAGCAAAGGTAAAGTAATCAGTGCTTGTGAAAGTGCCAGCACAAAAAGGAACAAAGAAGCAATTTTTTTCACCAAACCAAAATGGTAACACGAGTATAAACAAGAAAGAAGAATTACACCGTCTGATAAAGAATTCACATGTAATATTAGAATTGCCACTTGATTTGATATCATGGTTGCAAAATAAAAAACCATAAATACATCTTTAATAAGCTAGACAAATTGATAACAACTAAAGACAATAGAAAGAGATAAAGAAGAGGAATAAATAATCTATCATATACCTTCATATTCGGAAGAGTGTTTATCTCTCTCTCATAGTTAGAAGGGAAAGTTGATAGCCACTTTTCTCCCACTAGATTGAATGGCTGCTTTATCAATTTTCACTATTTTGATTTGGGAAGAAACTGAACTTTTTGGAAAAAAAAATTGAACTAACAACCCACCACCACAACTGCGTCGAGGCCGCCAGTCCACCTCCTTCACCGGTAACCAAATTGAATCCCGTAGCTGTCGAAATCAAATGCAACAGAAAAATGAAAAATCGATAGAGCAGATATTATATAATGGTTAGAAGGAAAAGAGAGAAAATAAGTGAAAAGTCTTGTGTTGGGAAGAGTGCAGAGATAAAAAGCTTATTAGAGAAGCTTGAGTTTCCTGTTTTCACTTGTTTGGAGTAGATGTCGATTATCACTATGCAAAAAGAAAATAAAAAGTCACATGGGTCCCATATATTACAAACTGACCATAAATAGAAGAATTATATTAAAAGGCAAAAAAAAGTAGAAGAAGAGCAATTTTTTGAAAAAACGGAGAAACGACGCCATTTAATGATTAAATGTGCAAGAAAAAAAATTAAAAGGAAAATTGTGGGCACTTTTCACTATATATGATATGTAATTTTATCTAAACACAATGATATATAATTAATAGACTTTAGAATGTAATGTAATGAAATAAAGTCAAGAAATCAGTTATAATATTTGTAAAAGAATGAAATAGAGCTAAGGATATACATATACTTGTAAAATTTACTTCGGCTAAAATAATATATTAAAAATTAAAAATTAGAAAAAAAAATTCACGATTTAATCTTTTAATAAACTGAAAATCTGTTATTTACATAAACATAATAAATTGAAAATCATTTCAAACATATCCAAATACGAATAAAAAATATATAAAGAGAAAATACGAAAATACAATCTAAAGTATGTCTCAATAAAAATATCCAATCCATACTATCTCGAGCAAATATAAAATAATTATCTAAAGTCTTGATGTATTATGTATTTACTAGGGTGGTAAGATTTAAGAAAAGAAATAATATTAGTTTTAAGTAAAAGAATACTTTAAATGGTGCCAATTTTGTAAAAAACAACGAAGGTGCAGAATTTAAAAACAATTTCAAGATACCCATCAGTCCCACGATATGATATCCATCTTATATATGCGAAAAGGTTGAATCAAGCAACAAACATAAATAAGGATAGAGAAAGAGAGAGGGTACGACACACACAAGGGGGCGGCTAGGGATTAACAAAGTGTAAGAGTTTTTCTTCTTGTGTTATAGTCTAGTAGAGACTCAAAGACAACACAAGAAGAAAAACTCTTACACTTTGCTAACACCTTAGACCTAGTCGCCCCCTTGTTTGTTCCGCCCTCTCTCTCTCTCTTGTCTTCCATATCCAGATCTAGATCTGCTTCTTCCTCCATTGACAACCTTCAAGATCTAGTTTGTAGCCTGCGACTTGAATGTATTAATACAATCCAGCTGGTGTGGATACGTTCCGGAGGTGCGATTATTGGATCACTGGTTGTGGATCAAGAACATAATAGGAGGTTACCACCACCTTCCCATTGGTGAGGTAAAATCCTGTTGGGATTTTATGGGTATAATTGTCAACTACAACAGTGCGGAATTTAAAATTTTTTGTTTATACACCAAAACCCAGGGTTTCTTATTAGCACATATGAATAAAGGTTGAATTTATTTCAGCAAGCATATACTAAAATAAATAATTGGTAAAAGCGATTTTACCTCATCACAGGCAAGGTGGTGGTTTTTCTCCGGTCTTCAGTTGTTCACTAGAGCACCCCAAGTGTTTTGCCTCTAGAGAAAGTCCACACCAGATGGATTTGAGTGACTTCGTGAAATCCCCAGGCTCAGAACTAGGATTAAGGAATTGTCTCGTCAGGAATTGGATTCAGATCCAGAGAAGAAAAAGTTGGAGAAAATTTTCACAGGCTGGGGCGATTTCAGAGAGGTCCGAACTGGGAGAGAAATCGGTTTTTCTTTTCAATTAGTTGGCTGAAAATTTTCAGCCTCTTCTCCCTATTTAATGGGGTTGTGAGTTTGTTGAGATTTTCTTGCTATCTTGAAGAGATTATGATATATCTCTTATATTTAGAAGAGTCCTTCTTGATATAAGACATATCTCTTTGCATATCTTTCGTTATCTCCTAAGGAAACAAGATATGATATATCTCTTCACAAGATATGCCATATCTCTTCACAAGAAAAATCTTTCCTAACTAACCTCATTAAAATCGGCCATGATTGTTTTCAATATTAGATTAATGAATTTCCTTTAGCATGTAGTGACCATGTTAAATAAGATTAAATAACCATCGGCCCATATGCGATCATTAATCCAAAATTAATTCAATCAATATTCTCTTTCAATTGTGTGTAATCGGCCATGAATAGGAAACCAATCCTTATCATAATTTGGCCCCATGTAGTTCAATTAATTAATCAACCATTAATTAACTTCCCTTCATCACAATTTTCGGCCCATGTACTTAATTAATTAATCCACTATTAATTAATTAATCTTTTCAATTAACACTTTAATTGAGGGTTTAATCAATCAGAAATTCCAATTGATTCATTAATTAGTTACTCCTAATTAATGATTCTCCATTTTGAATTAACACTTTAATTCTTGATTAATTAATTAGTTACTTCTAATTAATTATTCTTCTTCTTGAATTAATACTTTAATTCATTTATTGATTTAATTTCTTAAATCAATTGTTTCCTTTCACACTGTCACTGTCCAACTGTATTGTGTGTGACCCTCTAGGTTCACCATCAATTAGCAGCAGGCCCACGACTTTCGTGATTTAATTAGTGAGCAATTAATTGCTCCGATCAATTAACCACTTTAATTGACCACTCCAGAATTAATTTCCTTGTTAATTCAGGAGTACCCATACCTCATGGTCGATGTCTAGCCACAAGCCCATGAGGCCCAACTTCAGGTGAATTGATTTTCGTGAACCTCCAACTCTTATAAATGCCATGTACATACGGTCCTTCTAGCGACTAATTTCCCGATTAAGACCTAGGGTGTGTGAATTGGTCGGCACCTCTAATTATCTCAATTTTGTACTTTCTAATTCAGGATAATAATTCCAGTGTGACTGCTAAATTTGGAAACCCCTTTCCAAATCCGTCACTGACTGCGGCCGCAGGTTCCTCGGATATCATTATCTAAGAACGTAAAGGAAATTCTCTCATCTTATCAGGATGAGTCGATAGATCCTATATTAGTACTAACCATCCGCGCACACGTTCATACGCACCCAATGTAGTCGCACAATGACCAAGCTATGTGATCGGCTCCTAAATCAAAGTACGTATTCCCGTGTACCGAATTCGCCCTAGTACCTCAAGTCAAAGGACTAAATCGTACACTATTATAAGTCTTGAGAGACATCCCATTACCGATATGCTTAACGCACTTCCACGATGGGTCTCTCTGTTCGGGTCGTTCGATCCCCTATTGAACCACCTAGTCATATGCACTAGCATTCAATGCCTTGTTCATGAAACGACAACAAATTCACTCCATGTGAATCATCCATAATCCTACAAGTCTTAACGATTCATTCGATACCCCGTCTCGATATGAATCTACGACTTAGAACATTTTTTTTGAGATCACGACCTTTGAGACTGTTTCATGATTAATCGCACCCAATACTGAAGTGAATAATCCCGTAGTCATGAGTGATCTCAATGTTTCATCGAATTGCTTAGATACGTTCGCGAGAGATGAAGTTGGCCATTGTTTAATTCACGTACTATGAATAAACGGGCGTATTATCTTATGAATCATAAGATTGCTTCTAAAGGTAGTTCCCTTACAAGCTTATATTTGTTGGCTTGCTGGGCACTATCCTATCAATCTCCCACTTGCCCTAAAGCCAACCACATACACTTCTAAGGCCCATATCTTCAAAGATGTCCGTCGAACCCTTTTGTGATTATGACTTAATTAGTGGATCTGCTATGTTTTCTCTTGACGTGGTTTACCCCTACGTCTTATTCTACCTATGATTCTCCAGATCATATGGTATACTTGTGTTTAGATCATGGGTGAGATCTCGATTCCTTTGCTAAAGCAATTGCCCTAAGTTATCATAGAAGATAACTATAGGCTTCGCAATGCTAGGTACTTCTTCCAATTTATTGGAAGAAGTTTTCGTCCAAACACTTTCCTTCGCTGTATTCAATACTGCGAAATATTCTGTTTTATGGTTACCCGGCATCGATTGCTCTTTTGAACCCCTTTCAAATCATCGTTGCCCCATAAAACCAGAATATTATATTCACATCAGACGGGAAACTCGAATCACTAAATCCTTTGAGATCCAGTTCTTCATTATTACCGTTGACCAGCAATATATCCTCAGAACTCCCAGAGTTGTTTAAGGAATGCTTATTTTCGGTAATCCAGTACTCCTTACTGGTGTTCGACTAATAGCCGCTTATGATATTCATAGCATGTGTTTAGTCTGGTCTTGTACATGACATTGCATATACTATGCCACCTTTTAGTTTGAAGGTGTATAGAGATATTATCCTCTTTACTCATCAAATGTAGGGCTCGTTGACTTTGAGAGAGATTTTATATCTCCATGGAAACTGTCCTCTCTATGACTTTCCATACTGATTTTATTCAGTTTTTGTCCATGTACTAAGATTTGGGATTTCAAACATCTTCTCTAATCTATCACAATAGATACGTACTGCCAATACATGAGATGTATCCCATAAATCTTTTAATGAAGACTTGCATGAATGAACATGCTTTCGTCTGCGCTTAACACTCTTACATCAGCTATGTCAACTTTAGTGTTTATTATACGAACAATGCAAAAACTCCCACTAATTCTTTTGTACATTGAGATTTACATGCAATTTTGATAAAATCAACTACTTTGATTGTCTCATCTAGTTGCATGTTCCAGCTTCGGGATACTGTTTTAGAATCATAGATTCACCTTTGGAATTTACATCCAATGGTTATGCCTCGTGTTCATACGAAGCTTCTACGGTTCAGTGTTTCTAAATGGATTATTGGATATCCACTCAGACCACACGGCATTTTAAGCTATGTGCCCAAATCTATGTTACACAGATATTTCGAAAGTTCTGGGATCACTATCCAATCGATCATATTCGTGAACGGACTAGTTCTTTTCGAATTCGATCGAATCTTCGAAATTTTGTTGTACAAAATTTTGGTTCAGTAGGTTTGAAAATATACTCCCACTATTTGTAGGGATGTGTCCAAGTCTAGGACTTCATCAAGTTCCATGGTTAAATCCCATTTCTATTTGCGAGGGTACCACCCTCTAAGAATTGGGTATCCTTTAGCAACGGACTCCTTTCGTTCTTTAGGATCATGGAACAGGTATCCAATGGATTTCGTTGGATACCCTACAAATTTTCTCAATTGGATCCACTATCCAATTTTATCATTCATGGATGATATACCATACTTGAGTACGGTATTTCGTAGGAATTGACTTAAAAAGGTTACAAGTCTAAGAATCCTTCTAGAGTCATGGGGTTGAACCCCATAATTGTTTGAGGAGTTATAGCAATGCTAATTTAAGGATTGAATCTAGTCTTTCATAGTTCGATTCCTTTTATTAGGTTTTAACTTGCTATTCAAGAATTCTATTCTCGATTTAGATAATTTGAGTAATTTAGGGCTCATGTATTAACCACTTCGATTACATCGAATGATCATACTTTAATGCCTTAATTGCTTTGATTTTGGAATTCCTTTGAATCCTTTCAACATTTTCATACTTGCACTTTACTTAGTGCCTTTATGAAACACTTTGAACCCTTCAACCATTCCAAAAACTTGTACCTTCCAAAGTACTCGTATCCTAAATGCTATCAGGATACTTTATGAAGCAATTAATTACTCGCACTAATGCTTTAGTGATCCACATGTGTATTAATGGTTTTTCATCCATTAAACACTTGGTATTTCTACATACCTGGTTAATCGATTATATTTCCTCTTCAGACAGGACTCGCATGTTTTGAATTCATCAATATTCTATTTTTCAAGAGCCATGATTGAAAACACTTCATTGATTCCTTCTTTTATGATTTATGATCGAATGTGGATAATTATCTAATTTGTTTTTCTTTTCTTGATTTAGTATACTTAAGTTTTATCAATGCTCATTTCTTTGCTTTATTTACAACGGTAAAGCAATTATGTACGAATTAAAAGCTTTAATTAAAATAACTCCATTCATAATGGTAAAGCTAAGAAGTTTCGTACAAAGTTCGAAATAAATAGACAAAACTCTAACTAATGCCTAAATCCAAAATTTAAAGAAAAACATATGCTAATAAGAAAAATCCAGATGCTCCTTGACCCATTCCCTGAAGTATGTTTCCCTCATGTGCAGTCGAAACTCGAACTTGGTTACATGCAGCACGTTCCAGTCATCCTCTGTAAACACTTTTACAGAAACCAGAAATTAGATGTTTTGCATCAAAAGAAAACCTTAAGATGTTTTTCATCAAAAGGAAATAACTTAGGTTATACCTTGGTCAAGTATGTTTCGGAATTCCTCATCAATCATGTTCCTGAGTTCCTCATCTTTCTTACATAAGGGACAATTCTTTCCTTCGACCAGTCCTTGTCCTCTTTCGAGGGTTTTCTCATATTTGTCTAACAACTTATGCAAATCATTGGTCTCAATTCCTTTACTTGGAACTTCACAATGATCGATAAAATGAGAGAATGATTCAGGCAGGCCATTTGTGATGATTACCATCTTATCATCTAGAGTCAATTTAGCTCCAAGCTCATTGATTCGATTTAGCCTCTTGATCAGGTAAGTGCAATATTTACTAATATTTTTTAACCCAGTCATGCCTTTCTCGTGGAGTGATGAAATCCAGATTTGCAATATTGTTTGTTCGCAATTGACAGTGAATATTGGCATGGTTAAATATAAATAATAGACAACAATAAGCAGACAGATTTACGATAATACTTATAATTAACGAAGATTGGTCTTTCTATCGAAAAAGTTCTCCCACTATTTTATCGAAACAATAACCCCTTGCATTGTTCGGGAAATTCTATTTCCTAGTAGGTCTTGTCGTCCCGGCAGACATTAATTGCACCCACGACTCGCGGCCATACAATTAACTCCCTAGGTAGGTATACTTTTTACTAATTGTGTTACTCCACAACCTTCAAGCTATTTTGCCTCGATTTTTGCATTTATCTAGCACTGCTACATCATAAATGTTACTACTCGTTTAAGTCTAACCCAGTCAATCTTGATGAGCAACTGGCCCGGTCATGAAATCCCCGTAACTGGTTATCGGTCGATTTTCACATCCCGACCAGTCCCCACCTTTGTCGAGTTTAGTTAAAAACAAGAATCAAGGAATTTCGTGTATTGTCCCTTTCTTCGACTCGGGTGCCAGACTCTGGATCATCTCTATCGATAAGTAGACAACATACACTAGTCCCTATTGATGGAAGGCTTGGATCTATAAAACTTCATTCTATAGTTTACCCAATATGACTTAATATTTTAATTCGAGAGGGGATTTTCGGTTTTAGGAAGTTTGAGGTAACTCTCCTCGATATCTCACCGTATTAATTATGCTTTATTTATTTAGTGATCTAAATTCTAGCGCGCAAGCCTAAAATAAATCAACAAATAAAATAAAACATTCACACCTAGCATGCATGCTACCACAGTATGTTTTCGATCGGGAGCCTCCTATGCGGACCACCATCGAGCCAAAGACGATGGTCCTATTGGTCAATCTATTAGGTTTCACAGAGACCTACTCTATTACACATTTTACCATGCATACATGGCCTTTAGTCTTCTTGGGCTCCCACCTTGCTTGTAACGGGCCTCCATCCTAAACTAATAAAACAGTAAAGCCCTATCTATTACAATGGCTCAAAGTGACCCAAAACTTAAGGCTCGCAGGCCCAATAAAACCAAAAAGATTTAGAATAACCAATCACATCTAACCTAAAGGTCAAGGCTCGACGCGATCGAAAACCACGTAAACAGTTTCACGTTGAGCAAGAAACAAGCAAAATTATATTTTTCTTATTTCCTTTATTATTTTCAAACTACCTTTTAAAATAACTTTAGATTCTAGTTTTAAAAAACCCCTTTCCAAAACAATCTCTTAACTATCATTTAAAAACCCCCTTTTAAATGACCCTTTGATTTTATTTTAAAACCCCTTTTAAAATTAAATCACAATTTCTATTTTAAAACTTCCTTTTAAAATATCTCATGGTTCTTACTTTAGTCCACTACTAATTATGAAAAATTAATCCTTCGGATAATAAAACACCTTTTAAGCATAAATCAAGTTCTGGAAATTTCAAATTTTGAAAATTACAGTTTGGTTCCTCAATTTTCGAAAATTACGTTTTGACCCCAAAACTTTCGGAATTAACATATCAGCCCCAAGAATTCCAGAACTTGCAAATTGGCCCAGAAAACAGAAATTATTATTTTATTTCCAGAAACTTTTGTTAATCGCAAAACTGCACCTGAAGTTTTCGTAAATTGCAAAATATCCCCACAACTTACGAAAATTGCAAAACAGACCCCTATCGCTTAGAAAAACAGGTTTTCAATTTCAGCCCAAAATTTCCAGAAAAATAAAATTTTAGATTCTGTCCAGATTTTCTAAAAATCGTAAATTGCAGTTTTAGTCCTGTAAAATTCGTAAATTGCAGATCTGACCAAAATAAGAATTATGCTATTTACCCGAACACATAATTAATCATAATCAGCAAGATCCATGCATAGAACACGACAAATAAACATATTCACGAAAATTTGAAGTGTTCAAGCCCTTTTCATATGTGCATAATAAGTTAGGCTCTGATACCACTGTTGGGATTTTATGGGTATAATTGTCAACTACAACAGTGCGGAATTTAAAATTTTTTGTTTATACACCAAAAACCAGGGTTTCTTATTAGCACATATGAATAAAGGTTGAATTTATTTCAGCAAGCATATACTAAAATAAATAATTGGTAAAAGCTATTTTACCTCACCACAGGCAAGGTGGTGGTTTTTCTCCGGTCTTCAGTTGTTCACTAGAGCACCCCAAGTGTTGTGCCTCTAGAGAAAGTCCACACCAGATGGATTTGAGTGACTTCGCGAAATCCCCAGGCTCAAAACTAGGATTAAGGAATTGTCTCGTCATGAATTGGATTCAGATCCAGAGAAGAAAAAGTTGGAGAAAATTTTCACAGGCTGGGGCGATTTCAGAGAGGTCCGAACTGGGAGAGAAATCGGTTTTTCTTTTCAATTAGTTGGCTGAAAATTTTCAGCCTCTTCTCCCTATTTAATGGGGTTGTGAGTTTGTTGAGATTTTCTTGCTATCTTGAAGAGATTATGATATATCTCTTATATTTAGAAGAGTCCTTCTAGATATAAGATATATCTCTTTGCATATCTTTCCTTATCTCCTAAGGTAACAAGATATGATATATCTCTTCACAAGATATGCCATATCTCTTCACAAGAAAAATCTTTCCTAACTAACCTCATTAAAATCGGCCATGATTGTTTTCAATATTAGATTAATGAATTTCCTTTAGCATGTAGTGACCATGTTAAATAAGATTAAATAACCATCGGCCCATATGCTATCATTAATCCAAAATTAATTCAATCAATATTCTCTTGCAATTGTGTGTAATCGGCCATGAATAGGAAACCAATCCTTATCATAATTTGGCCCCATGTAGTTCAATTAATTAATCAACTATTAATTAACTTCCATTCATCACAATTTTCGGCCCATGTACTTAATTAATTAATCCACTATTAATTAATTAATCTTTTCAATTAACACTTTAATTGAGGGTTTAATCAATCAGAAATTCCAATTGATTCATTAATTAGTTACTCCTAATTAATGATTCTCCATTTTGAATTAACACTTTAATTCTTGATTAATTAATTAGTTACTTGTAATTAATTATTCTTCTTCTTGAATTAATACTTTAATTCATTTATTGATTTAATTTATTAAATCAATTGTTTCCTTTCAGACTGTCACTGTCCAACTGTATTGTGTGTGACCATCTAGGTTCACCATCAATTGGCAGCAGGCCCACGACTTTCGTGATTTAATTAGTGAGCAATTAATTGCTCCGATCAATTAACCACTTTAATTGACCACTCCAGAATTAATTTCCTTGTTAATTCAGGAGTACCCATACCTCATGGTCGATGTCAAGCCACAAGCCCATGAGGCCCAACTTCAGGTGAATTGATTTTCGTGAACCTCCAACTCTTATAAATGCCATGTACATACGGTCCTTCTAGCGACTAATTTCCCGATTGAGACCTAGGGTGTATGAATTGGTCGGCACCTCTAATTATCACAATTCTGTACTTTCTAATTCAGGATAATAATTCCAGTGTGACTGCTAAATTTGGAAACCCCTTTCCAAATCTGTCACTGACTGCGGCCGCAGGTTCCTCGGATATCATTATCTAAGAACATACAGGAAATTCTCTCATCTTATCAGGATGAGTCGATAGATCCTATATTAGTACTAACCATCCGCGCACACGTTCATACGCACCCAAAGTAGTCGCACAATGACCAAGCTATGTGATCAGCTCCTAAATCAAAGTACGTATTCCCGTGTACCGAATTCGCCCTAGTACCTCAAGTCAAAGGACTAAATCGTACACTATTATAAGTCTTGAGAGACATCCCATTACCGATATGCTTAACGCACTTCCACGATGGGTCTCTCTGTTCTGATGGGGGCTATTTCTCACCCCTTATAATATTCGGATCGACTAAGAGATATCGGATCGGTTCGACCGTATAAGCTCGTTCGGGATCTTCTATCGACCCAGTTAAAGACGACTCACCTTGGCGAACAGACTACAATCCGGACTCAAGAAGGACTAATGGGCCGAGTCCTATTAGAATTATGTTTCCTTGTAACACTAGGTTTAGTATGATAGAAATACCTAGTTAATCATTGTATTACACACATTCAATTTTACGGAGTTTATGCTTATATAACAGCATAATCCCAAATAATACAAGAAGAATCACTGATTCGCCATATTTATACTGTCTTTTTCGTGTTGATTGTCTATGTTGCTAATCGTTTCCTTCGCATAGTTCTTCCAAGGGACCGATCCATCCTGAATAAAGTAACAGAGCCCTATAATATCATATATTGAGACTCCCAAATATCAAATATTCACTGATACAATTAACCCAACGAAATTCGGTTAAATCAGTTGGCGCCCACCGAGGGGCTAGGTTAATTATTCGATCGACATATGGCTCGCCCAAGGAAGAGCGCTCGTAACGGAGCAAGAAGTAACACGACCAATCAACAGGATGCGTCTGAAGAATTACAAGCCAATACCGGCAATAACGCCCGTGTATCCAACGACGACCGGCCACTGAATGAGCATCATCAGAATCAGGAGGAACCACAAAGGACCCCTACTGGCGGAATACCAGAAGAACACGTGACTCCAATGATCCCAGTTCCCCTGACCGAGGTTCAGTGAAGTGGCGACAGATTGCTATGCTCGTTAAATCACTCTCCCCAGAGGAATTACTCGTACTTGAACAAATTCCTAGAAATAATAGGACTGCCAGGGCAAATCCTGCTCAAAGAGCGCCAAGGCAAAACGAGCAAACTTCTCAACAAGCTGACAGCCCGGCGAATGAGCGGCACTCGCTAAATAGTCCGCGGCACGAAAATTCAAAACCCTCTGATAAACATCCCCGAAGGAATTCAGGACTGAGAAAACCACAGCCGATACGCAGCGGGTCGAAAGAACGTACGATAATCCCTATCGAGGATGACATAGACGATGCGATTCCAGATCGACCACGAACAAAGCGATTCTCGGAAAGAGAAATCGAAAGGATGGTTCAGGAACGACTCGAACAACGACTACGATCCGTTCAAAACCCGTGGGCCCGAACCACAGAACTTCAGGAAAGCCTAGCGGCATGCTCCCCTTTATGCAGGGAAATAAAAGAAGCACAGTCGACCGGACAGGTTCCGGGTAGACTACCCAGATACGATGGAACCACCGATCCAGATGACTATATCTTTAGTTTCACTAATATTATGAATTTGTATTCTCACTCGGCGGAGTTCACCGCTAAGCTGATGGTAACAACCCTAGAGGGATTAGCTTTGGACTGGTTCGCCAAACAACCAGCCAACTCCATATTTAGTTTTCGAGAATTATGCAACAAACTAACGCAGCAATTCGCCAGTCAAAAAAGACAAAAATTGCCGATGAGCTATTTAGGGACCATATATCAACAAGAAGGTGAATCCTTAAGGAACTGGTTGGCAAGATTTAATGTCGAATTACTCAATATCGATTCCCCCAATATTGATTACATAATCTCGATCCTCTTCGACCTCACGAAGAATAGGCAGTTCGGAAATGCCCTCAGTCGAAAGCAACCAAGAACATTTGCCGACATCATGAGCTTGGCATCAAAATATATGACCCAAGAAGAGATGAATTCCTTCAAAGATAAAAACAAAAACAAAGTCACAACCTCAGGGGCCAAACGACAAGATAGGATTCCTGCCCAAAGACCCATGGAGTATGAACGATCTTTTAGAAAAAGAAACGTTTTTCAGCGGTTAGAATACAATAAAACCGACCAAGATAGACAGCCTAATCTCTATCAAAGACCGAGAAACCCCGAACTAGCGATCAGAGGAAGGGTTAATCAAGTAGAACACCCAAGGCTAAATGTTCCAATAGAAGAATTATTGGAAGTATTAGAAAGAAATAATTGGATCCCTGAACCGAGGAAAATCGCTCAGCCCAGACCGGGATCACGAAACTACGAATTATACTGCAAGTACCATCGGGCACATGGACACCGAACTGAAAATTGTTTTCATCTTAAAAAAGAAATTGAAAAACTAATCGAACAAGGGAAACTAGATGACTATCTAGAGCGAGATAACCGCAAGAGGGGAAGAAGTCGAAGCCCTCGGAATCATAATCAAAGAAGGAGTTCCCGTCGAAAAACACCCGAACACGGTCCTACACAGGAGTTGAACCGTGATTAGATCAATGGTACAATCCATACAATTTCCGAGGGACCCGCAGGCGGAGATAGTCGTAACGCCCGAGAAGGACCACTAGATCCATAATTGGAAGCTTAAAATACCCAAAAGAAGTATGGACTCTAGAAAACAAATCGACAAATGATCAGCTGATCAGCTTTAACGAGGAAGAAGTACCCAAAAACATTGTTTGGGACGCAAAAGAAGATAACCCCGATTTCCCGATGGTGGTGTCACTAGAAATAGCGAACTACAATGTCAAAAGAATCCTGATCGATAACGGAAGCTCTGCCAATATCATTTCTAGAGAGGTCTTAGCCCAGATGAACTTGGGGCGACTAACACTACAAAAAGTAGCAACACCGTTGGTGGGGTTCGGAGGATCCGAAATTGTTCCCAGTGGAACAATAGCTTTGAGTGTCTCACTCGAAAAGAAACCATATCGAACAGTAAAACTAGTAAAATTTTTAGTAGTAGAAACTCCATTCGCCTACAACGCAATTCTAGGGCGACCTGCCCTCAACCTATTTCGAGCGGTTGTCTCGACATATCATCAGAAGATAAAGTTTCCCACCGACGCAGGTATAGGAGAAATAGTAAATGATCATTGTATGACATGGGACTGCTACATCACATCGTTAACTTTGAGAAACTCTCCTAAAGCAATTACCCCAAGCAAAAGAAAGCTCGAAGAAGCTGTTGGTGGAGACGAGGCTGAAATCCCTAACACTGACCGAATAGATAGAAAGGGAAAGGAGCCGCTAGATTTAGCTTTAAAACCACCAGAACATAAGGACGTCATTCTGGTACGGGGGGACTCATCGAAAACAACGAGGATAGGTACAGAAGTAAGCAAAGAAGGGGAAGTAATGTTGATCGACTTCCTCCGAAATAATGTGGACATCTTCGCTTGGAGCGCGAATGACATCGAAGGGATTGACCCACGAGTAATCAACCATTCGTTGAAAATCGACCCTTTGGCTAAACCAGCTAGACAAAAGAAGAGAAATCACGGGCCGGTGAAAGATAAAATCATCAAAGCAGAAGTAGAAAGACTACTCAAAGCAAAAAAATTCGAGAAATACACTTCTTGGAATGGTTATGTAATGTTGTCCTAGTGGCAAAAGGGGATAAGAAAGATAACAAGTGGAGAATGTGCAATGACTTTACCGACCTCAATAAATTGTGCCCCCGAGACCCGTATCCGCTTCCAAGGATCGATTTGTTAGTCGACTCAACAGCCGGCTTTGCAATTTTCAGCATGATGGATGTTTTCCAAGGTTTTTATCAAATATACATGAATGAACAAGATCAGGAGAAAACTGCATTCATAACCGAGCAAGGAGTATATTGCTTCATAGTTATGCCATTTGGATTAAGGAATGCCGGGGCCACATTCCAAAGGTTAGTAAACCTAATGTTTAAAGAATTAATTGGAGAAATAATGGAAGTTTACGTGGATGACATGCTAGTGAAAAGCATGAACGAAGCCGATCACATAAGGCATCTTGATCGATGCTTCCAAATATTGAGGAAATACCGCATGAAGCTAAATCCCGCAAAGTGCACTTTCGGTGTTAAATCGGGAACATTCTTGGGCTATTTGGTACATCAACGAGGAATTGAGGCCAACCCAGAGAAAATTCGAGCAATAACTGAAATGAAACCACCAAAAACCATCTCCCAAGTACAAAGCTTAGTTGGGAAAATCGTAGCATTGAACAGATTCATATCCAAATCGGCTGACAGAAGTCTGCCTTTCTTCCAAACCCTTCGTAAGGCAAAAAATTTTGTTTGGACAGAAGAATGCGATCGAGCTTTCGACCAGCTAAAAGAATATCTGACGACTTCCCCGTTGTTGGCCAAACCAACAGAAGGAGAACCATTATATATCTACATCTCGATCTCCGACGCGGCCGTTAGCTCAGTCTTGGTCAAAATAGAAGGTTTAGAACAAAAGCCTATCTATTATTTAAGCAAACTTTTACAAGGGGCTGAAAAGAACTATTTGGAAATTGAAAAATTCGCTTTGGCCTTAGTAGTAGCAGCACGAAAACTCCGACCTTACTTTCTGACATACAAGATAGTGGTCTTGACAAACCAACCATTGAGGCAAATCCTAGCAAAACCGGAAGCTTCTGGAAGACTGATCAAATGGGCGATCGAACTTGGTCAATTCGAAATCGAGTACAAACCAAGAATTGCAATTAAAGCCCAAGTATTAGCCGACTTCTTACTAGAAACTCCAACACAAGTGACCGAACCAACCCTTGGCGACGATGTTTTAATCATAGAAAGCCAGCCTTGGCTAATGCATGTCGACGGCGCTTCGTGCCGAGAGGGAGGAGGTGCCGGGATCAACTTCACCGGACCAAATCAAGAGGACATAAATTATGCGATAACATTGGATTTCGTTGTAACAAACAACGAAGCGGAATATGAAGCACTGATCGCAGGGATGAAGATGGCAGTAAAAGCCAACATTAAAAACCTCAAAGTATTAACCGATTCAGAGTTGGTACAAAGACAAATAGAAGGCCTATATGAGGCTAAGGAGTTTAACATGGTAAAATACCTCGCTAAAGTTAAAGGGTTGGCTGAAAAGTTCGAAAGTTTCAGTATACAGAACATTCCCCGATCGGAAAATAAATGGGCTGATCAACTTTCCAGGTTCACTGGATCCCATGACGGAAAAACTGAAAGGGTGATTAACTAGTTAATCTTCAACACTCCAGCGATCGATATCGATGAGACACAGACCGTCGAAATAATGGAAATCGAAGAAGCTGAAGAAAATTGGATGACTCCGATGATAGACTATCTTCGAGAAGGGAAACTACCACTCGAACAAAATGAAGCTCGGAAAATAAAATATCGGGCTCCAAAATATACATTGGTAGAAGGAAAACTTTACCGAAGATCGGTATCAGGAATCCTCTTAAAATGCATCTCCGAGTCGCAAACCGCCGACATCCTTCGAGAGGTACATGAAGGAGATGCAGGAAATCACAGCGGAGCAAGGGCATTAGCTTTAAAATGCCTCCGAACAGGTTATTACTGGCCCACCATCAACAACGATGCCATCCAATATGTCCAAAAATGTCATCATTGTCAGGTCCATGCTAATATATGCCATCAACCGGCTGAAAACATGCACCCAATACTGATATGTTGGCCTTTCGACCAATGGGGCATGGACATTGTAGGACCATTCCCAGCAGCCAGATCCAAGAAAGCTTACGTCCTGGTTGCTGTGGAATACTTCAGCAAATGGATAGAATGTATTGCCCTTGCCCGGATAACTCAGTTCCAAGTGATTAACTTTCTTTGGAAATTCATAGTGTGTCGACTTGGCATCCCTAGAATTTTGATTTCTGACAATGGAACCCAATTCGCGGGAAAACAAGTAATTGAATGGTGTTCGAACTTAGGAATTCAGCAAAATTTTACCTCGGTCGGGCATCCTAGAGCGAACGGACAGACCGAGGTAGCGAATCGAGAAATAATAAAGTCTTTGGAAAAAAGATTAGGAGCAGCCAAAGGAAAATGGCTCGACGAACTCCCAGGAGTACTTTGGGCCAATCGAACCACGGTCAGAACTTTAACAGGGGAGACACCATTCAGTTTAGTATATGGCTCATAGACTGTTATTCCTGTTGAAACGTTAATCCCAACACCAAGGATTGAAATGTACAACGACCAGGAAAATGAAAAAATGAGAGAAAATGATATTGATTTGACCGAAGCTCTGAGAGAAAAAGCAGACCTACGTTTACAAGCCACTAAATCAAATATGGAAAAAGCTTACAATCAAAAGGTACGCATTCGGACCTTCAAAGAAGGGGATTTGGTTTTGAAAAAGGTAGAAGTATCCAAGCATGTGGGAAAGTTACAACAAAAGTGGGATGGACCTTACATCGTCATTAGTGTGGGAAAGAAAGGTTCATACAAAATTGCACACATGGACGGAACAGCCTTACCAAGAACCCGGAATGCAGTCAACCTTAGGAAATACTATGGTTAATAAGTTTTAATAGATCACACTGTTTTACTTTGTTTTTGTAATAAATGGCTTAGGCCTACAATTCGATTATCGAAAAGATTTTTTAGCAATGATCGATTGATTCGGTAAACACTCCTTGCGATTCCACGATAAGTGTTGGTTAAATTCAGAATACAAACGAGTCGAGTATACATTGATCCGCTCAATAAAAACTCCTCGATTATCTTTCAACGATCAACAGACTTTTGGTATTGAAAACCTAAGTCTCAAATAAAACGAGTCGAGTATACATTGATCCGCTCAATAAAAACTCCTCGATTATCTTTCAACGATCAACAGACTTTTGGTATTGAAAACCTAAGTCTCAAATAAAACGAGTCGAGTATACATTGATCCGCTCAATAAAAACTCCTCGATTATCTTTCAACGATCAACAGACTTCTGGTATTAAAAACCTAAGTCCCAATAAAACGAGTCGAGTATACATTGATCCGCTCAATAAACACTCCTCGATTATATTTCTACGAGAAAAAGACTTTTGGTAAGAAAACCTAAGTCTAAACAAAACGAGTCGAGTATACATTGATCCGCTCAATAAACACTCCTCGATCAAATTTAACGACGAAAAGACTTTTGGTAAGAAAACCTAAGTCTAAACAAAACAAGTCGAGCATACATTGATCCGCTCAATAAACACTCCTCGATTTAATTTAACGACAAAAGACTTTTGGTAAGAAAACCCAAGTCTAAATAATAACGAGTCGAGTATACATTGATCCGCTCAATAAACACTCCTCGATCAAATTTAACGACGAAAAGACTTTTGGTAAGAAAACCTAAGTCTAAACAAATCGAGTCGAGTATACATTGATCCGCTCAATAAACACTCCTCGATCAAATTTAACGACGAAAAGACTTTTGATAAGAAAACCTAAGTCTAAACAAAACGAGTCGAGTATACATTGATCCGCTCAATAAACACTCCTCGATTTAATTTAACGACAAAAGACTTTTGGTAAGAAAACCCAAGTCTAAATAATAACGAGTCGAGTATACATTGATCCGCTCAATAAACACTCCTCGATCAAATTTAACGACGAAAAGACTTTTGGTAAGAAAACTTAAGTCTAAACAAAACGAGTCGAGTATACATTGATCCGCTCAATATACACTCCTCGATTATATTTCTATGACAAAAAGACTTTTGGTAAGAAAACCTAAGTCTAAATCATAACGAGTCGAGTATACATTGATCCGCTCAATAAACACTCCTCGATCAAATAAATTTAACGACGAAAAGACTTTTGGTAAGAAAACCTAAGTCTAAACAAAACGAGTCGAGTATACATTGATCCTCTCAATAAACACTCCTCGATTAAACGACAAAAGACTTTTGGTAAGAAAACCTAAGTCTAAATCATAACGAGTCGAGTATACATTGATCCGCTGAATAAACACTCCTCGATCTATTTACAACGATCAAAAGACTTCTGGTACTAAAAACCGAAGTCTAAACAAAACAAGTCGAGTATACATTGATCCGCTCAATAAACACTCCTCGATCTATTTTCGACGATTAAAGGACTTATGGTACTAAAAACCTAAGTCTAAAATAAAGGAGTTAAGTATACATTGATCCGCTCAATAAACACTCCTCGATTGTTTTGATTAAAGGACTTCTGGTACTAAAAACCTAAGTCTAAACTAAAGGGGTTAAGTAAACATTGATCACTCAATAAACACTCCTCAATGACAATCGCAAATAAGATTTAATATAACAGCAGGAAGAACGCAAGGAATAAAAATAAAGTTTTATTCATCTTTTTACATGTCAAAGAGTTACAGATACTGGATTACAAAATCTATATACTATTACATTGGTTTAGACAAAACGATCCTACACTAATCGGCCATCTTCACGACAATGTCCACGGAAACATCAATCTCCTCCCTAGTACCTCGACGATTATGAACGACCACCTAAGAAGCATGCTGCTCAGGATGGTCGACTTCTTTGGTTCGATGGCCAGGCTCTGAAGATCAAATGTTCCTCCAGGCGAAATGAGCATTACCAGCCAGATAACCGGCAATACTCATTCACCCACAATAAGATACTGCTTTTACTTTAAAAGTAAAACATTTTACTCTTGAGCAGCATCTCTTCGGAGCGGTCGTGAAATATTAATATTTACCAGCACACCCCAGTAGTCTATCACTCCGGAAGTAACATCCAAAACACGGCGGTGCCTGGTAAATACGAACCCTCCATGTGCAAACAGAAACCACGGACCTCAAACCCGTGTATACGAAGTTCGAGGCCTCATGGGACCCGTTAGTACAAGGTAGGGCTTCCATGGGACCCGTCAGTACAAGGCAAGTGAAATTCAAGCCATTGTGATATAAATCGCGATAATGTGACTTTTTGAAAATTATGGGATCTGAAGACAAGATGAAATCTAAAGAAACTGAGATCTCCATCTTTTATGAATAAAAGATAAGGAAACTGCCTACTTATTTATAGGCGCTCGTGAAAATGATCCTACGGCTGATAGGAATTTGATCAAGGGACGAAAATGCGACCCTTTGACTCCCCGAAATAAATGCAAGTAAGTTGGAACGGCACCCGTCTGATCAACTCAACTAGTCAATAACAAAGAAATTTGCAGATCGAAGCGATCAACAAAATAATCCAAGAAGGCTTAAAGAAGCTCAGGACCAGAAAGGTCTGCACGATCACATATGATAGTCGCTCGATAGAAATAACATCCTCAACGAAGGCATGCAAGTTTAAACCGTTGAAGAAAGGATACTTGCTCGCCTGGAGATAAAAAGACCAAACCTTCCACCATACAAGGGTCGTCACTGCCTCATACATCATATGGGGACTACTAAGTTAGCCATACAAGAACTCCATTTGGAATCCAAGAAATCTGACATGGAAATCAGGCTAATAATTCTACGTTTTCAAAGATTCCAAAGAATTGCTGAAGGGGGTCTGAAAAAGATAGATCTGGCTAATAATTCTACGTTTTCCAATTCCTCCCATATCAAAACCAATGGTATATTGATACACTGATTGCTTTATTTGAGAAACAAGGAACTCACAAGCACTACAGAGAAACATGGATCTTGAGAGCTTATCTAGAGCAATTTTGCAGTTT
The DNA here is from genome assembly GCA_038501285.1 of Penstemon eatonii. Classification (NCBI taxonomy): domain Eukaryota; kingdom Viridiplantae; phylum Streptophyta; class Magnoliopsida; order Lamiales; family Plantaginaceae; genus Penstemon; species Penstemon eatonii. Next base: position 30,758,021 of record CM076710.1, on the reverse strand, counting down.
CAGAAAAAAGAAGAGCAGAGCTCAACAAAAAGACAACATCTTTAAATAAGATGTCTTTAGCTAAAAGACAAATTTGTAAAGGACTGATCGAACAGCGACGACAAATTGAGAATTTCTTTAAAATATTCGATTAGATATCTACATGGAGGCTTCACTATTAAACACGACTTCTGGAAAACCATAAGGAACCTTGCTCGATTGATCATCTTTCTTATACTTCATTTTAAAGGATTTAATTTGCAATCCCAAACGTTGTAACATTCAGTTACTTAAACATCGTTCAAGCAAGACTAAAGCTACTTTTTCAAAGACTAGACGTCCTCCCGGAAGACCAACATGAGATAAGTATACTAATCTATATTTCCTACTTCAAAGAAGTTGTATTCGTGCATAATAGCAAAATATGCATAACAAAATATATCTACAGATTAAAATAGATCAAGGCATTGATCTGCATATTCATAGTTTCGAGCAAATCATTCTCCCAATACAAAAAATTCAGCCCAAGCAACTACACAGAAAAGTTGGGCACTAAAAAAAAAAAAAAAAAAAAAATTAAAGAAACAGTCCAAGGCCTGCCAGGTCGAACAGATCACTACGAAGAGCCGTCAATGGGCCGACTAGCAGAAACAGTCTTCCGAGGAGTCAAGTTACCAGCAAGCGCCATCAACTCCTCCTGACGCTTGAGATAGCCTGCGTCATAACCTTCTTCATAGGCCTGCCAACGAGACTCCTCCGCCATGACAGCGGCCTGAACTAAATCATTTTTCTCTTTTTCAAGAACAACTTTGTCAGCCTCTAATTTTTGGAGATCATCTTGGGCAAGCTGCGGTTGCAACGACAGCCCTGCGGCTTTAGCTTTCTCTGACTCCAACTGACTTTGATGAGCACCCTTATTATTCCACAGTTCGTCATTTTGCACACCCAGCTGGAGTGCAAAATATTTGGCCTAGAAAGGAGAAAGAGTAAGAAAAACCGCCACACAACAAGGCATTCAAGGTAAAAGCAGGAAAAATAATCAAAATATGTTTACCTGCTCACATATCTTCACCAGAGATTGAACAAGGCGAATATTGGGGGTACCCTCTAGTTTCCTCAACTCGCCAGGCAAAATAGTGCTCATGCCTAAGTCCCAGGACAAAGCATCAGGTTCAACAGAACCAGGAAGTTCGCTAGTCAAAGAGACACCGTCGGAACGTGGATTCTCCGACAAAAGAATATCCTTAACCTGCTCAAGGACACAACGATCATCTAAGAGACAAGGAGATTCCCTCTCGTCGGGACTAACTGATCTCTCCTTGCCCGAAGCAGAAATAGTGGTTCGACGACCAGACCTCGACCCGATCCGACCTCCAGAAGGTCCACCAGATTCGAAAGAAGTAGTCACCACAGTAGTATCACTAAACAGATAGTCAGGACAATCCTGCAAAATAGATTGCGTTGCGGAAAGATTGACAAAAGAGCCCTCACCAACTGGGCCTTCGCTGACGAGCGGGCCAGTAGAAGTACAAAAAGGAAGGGAATTAACAAAATCACCTCCCTGAAAAACATGCTCAAAGGAAGAAACAGGCATATCAAAAGTCTGCTCCACGTTGGATGAATCACCAAAAGCCACCCGACCAGGGGAAGGCCTACTCCCTACTTCGGTAGAAGAAGAAAAATTTGGTTGTACAAGAGACGAACTAACTACAGAGAAAGATGTGGAAGGAATGATAGGAGGGTCGATCATCGACCTAGTAATAGAAGATGAACGAGGAGGATTCATCGAGGACCCCTCTGTTCGAGACCTTTTTGGTCTGGCATCCCTAGCGCCCTCGCGAAAAGGTCACTTCGAAGTATTACCGAAAAGATTACTCATGGTCGGATTGTTGAAAATTATAAATTAAATATCGAGAAAGCTTATCGACCTTCTGATGAATTCTGATTGTAGCAAAAAGAATAGCGGTAAAAAGCAAGTAAAGTATTTACCCTTTGTATTTATACTCTACGAAAAGATGCGATAGACCAAAAGAAAGGGCGCGAAATACAGAGATTGCTTGGGAATAATCACTAGAATTTGAAACGATATACGCATAATGATTACGGCCTAGTTAATGACTTGTCTGAATTATTACAGAGAACACGAAAGGACGTGACTGACAGAATACCAAACGTTTATTTTAAGGGATAAAAGTGTAAATTTACACATAGTCCTATGATAGATAATTACAAAAACATTTTTTGGATCAACGTATCATGCCGTCTGATCGTCCTTCGGAACCTCCTGTTCGCTAACGACGTTTCCCTCTTTGGTTGGATCAACAACCTCTTCCTCTTCCTCTCGGTCGATAAAATTGTCGTCGAGCTCATCATTAACATCAGAAGGAGGAATCGGCAATGGATTTCCGAACTCTTTCACAAGGTGGGCCAAAGGAAATTTTTGATATTCGACGTCTGGGAGCTCGGAAGGAGAGTACACTTTGCCATAACGGTTTAACCTAATATGTGCCTTTTTAAAATATTCTTCTCGACGGTCCTCAATCATCTCAAAAGCAACCAACTGATGAACCGACTTCCTGAAAGTATTTTCTAGAAGCGGACCTACCATTTGGTGCACCAACGCCGTATGAACGGGAGAATTAAGGAATTCCCGAATCACTCTTTCATCACGACTCTTGCCATAGCGATCCCTGAGTCCACTAAGAGGAGTATCCTACTCGTACTCAGCTAAAGAAGCTTGAAGACTCGATACTTGAGATTCTAAATCACTAATCCGAGCAGCACTCCGAAATTGGAACTCCTCTAACTTTTTGGCCATTTGATTAGCTTGTTCTTGAACACGGGAAACCTCTAGAATCCTGTTTACAATCTCTTGGTCTTCAGTCCCCGTAGGCCTAGTCTCTATGGCCGGAACGGAAACAGACGTTGATGGACCCACCTCTGAACCAGAATACTTATGAAGCAAGGCTTTGTTTTTCTTTTCCAGGAACTCACACTGTTGCTTCCAGAGAGCGGTTTCATAGGCATATGAGGCTAAACAAGTCTTAGTCTGAAAAAGTAAAAAGATAAAACAAAAGATAAGTCAGTAAGCTAAAAAGATCTGTGAAGGAAAATATTCTATAAAGCAAACTTAAAAGGAGGTTACCTTTTCAGCATAAAGAGAAGCTCGCTGAAATTTCTCCAGAGGATCCTTGTGAAGAAGCTTATTCAGATCACGAGTAAAAACGCCGGACAAAAGAACACGGGTTGCCTTATCGACCGCGTTCTCACTATCATCATGAACAAGTGAATCCTTCTCCGAGTAACCAGCGGCCCTCTTTCCCTCTAAATGATCCTCGATCATTTCAACCAAAGTAGGTTTTGGATGATTATCTCCGAGTAAAGAAAGATCGTTACCAGAACGATCATAGTAGCTCATCTTTCTATCGACTGGATTAGTAGTAGGATGAGGCATCGACCAGCTGCGACACCCACGAATACCCAAAGATGTTCTAAGCTGAAGAGGGGGGTAACCAGATCCTGTCCCCTGACGAATAGGGGACTCTCGTGAAGAGTCTGGAGATTCCTCTCCATTCTCCTCGGACTCATAACTCAACTCCAGCTTCCTCTTCCGTGACGCTCTCTGCTCGATAGGAACGTTCTCAATGGATTTGGAAGATTTGGACAGCACCATTTTTCCCTTCGAAGAATGTCGGGAGTTTTCCACCATATGGGCTGAAGAAGAAACAAGATGAAAATTAGATTCTTGGTAAAAAAGATATCATCACATCGTTAAGCTGTAATAAAAATGCTTACCCAGTGATTCAGATTAAGAACTAATTGGAAAATTATGAGCGCTTAATCCCACTTTACGAAGGAAAGTTTCCCCGATCAGAAGAGCACTCTGATACTTGTTGGCACGCATAACGGGGATTTCACCAATAAACTGAGCATCATCTGGAATGAGTTCACCGGTCGGTAAGCGACCTCCGGGAACCCAACTAGAACCATAATCCCATGAGAAGGGCATGGTCGAACCATCCGCCGAACGAATACAAGATGGAGGACGAACAAAAAAGAAGTGAGATTTCCAAGAAGGATTGCTAGAAACTGGGGAATCAAAGATTGCACGACTAGGCCTCTGACTAGCAAAGAAATATCCACGATTTGAAGAACTAGAAATACTGAAACGAAATAATTGTGTAAAATTGCGAAATGAAGGTTTGAACCCTTTCGCGATCATCAAGACAGAAAAACAAACCACGAAGGCCACAGAATTTGGAACTAATTGTGTTAAGGACACACTAAATACTTTTAAAATTTCAAGAAAAAGGGGAGACAAAGGAAGACGCATGCCACTATTAAAATGGGCTGTGTAAAAGGCTCGACATCCTTCCGGTGGAGATGTAACTCTATCAGAAGGAGAAGGGAGAATTATTTCAGAAACCTCCGGGAAATATTTGGCATAATTATTCACAACCTCCGGAAAAGTGTCCACCGAATAAGCACAAGCTAGATCCTCAATTGGTTCAGAAATTTGAGGAGCAGTACCTTTGCCCTTTTTGGCTCGGGCAGCGACATCTTTATCAGAAAGAATTTGTACGTTAAAGGTATCCTCGACAGGAACCGTAAATTCAAAAGCTCCAGTTTGCACGCTTGAAGGATTAGAATGCAATTCTTCCTCGTTAGTAGGAGCCACATTTTCTCTAGAAGAGGAAGAAGATTTTCTTAAAGAGGCCATGATTTTTGAATCCCGGAGGATATAGGTCGATAAAAAGAAAGGCTTTATATAATGAACGACTAAACAAGAAAATGACTACAAGCTATAAGGAAGTATAAAGGAAAAATGAGAAACTCAAAGGTCATCTATTTATACTGAGAGAGAAAAGACGTTTTGAACTCCTCACGGCCTATCACATTCCCGCCAAATAAGAAAAAGTGGAACGCCTCCCCAAAGGGACACGTAGCGGTTCACAATTGGAACACAAGAACGACTATCTATGAGGCGTAGCACTCTTTTCCTTATTTAAGATTTTTTCCCACAGGGTTTTTTCTTAAATAAGGTTTTTAACGAGTCACAATTCATAGAAATCACAGTCGAAATTGACCTTCTACTTCTACGAGCTTCTACTACATATACGCTCGAAGAAGTGAGGGAGTACTGATGGGGGCTATTTCGCACCCCTTATAATATTCGGATCGACTAAGAGATATCGGATCGGTTCGACCATATAAGCTCGTTCGGGATCTTCTATCGACCCAGTTAAAGACGACTCACCTTGGCGAACAGACTACAATCCGGACTCAAGAAGGACTAATGGGCCGAGTCCTATTAGAATTATGTTTCCTTGTAACACTAGGTTTAGTATGTTATAAATACCTAGTTAATCATTGTATTACACACATTCAATTTTACGGAGTTTATGCTTACATAACAGCATAATCCCAAATAATACAAGAAGAATCACTGATTCGCCATATTTATACTGTCTTTTTTCGTGTTGATTGTCTATGTTGCTAATCGTTTCCTTCGCATAGTTCTTCCAAGGGACCGATCCATCCTGAATAAAGTAACAGAGCCCTATAATATCATATATTGAGACTCCCAAATATCAAATATTCACTGATACAATTAACCCAACGAAATTCGGTTAAATCATGTTCGGGTCGTTCGATGCGTTCGATCCCCTATCGAACCACCTAGTCATATGCACTAGCATTCAATGCCTTGTTCATGAAACGACAACAAATTCACTCCATGTGAATCATGCATAATCCTACAAGTCTTAACGATTCATTCGATACCCCGTCTCGATAGGAATCTACGACTTGGAACATTTTTTTTGAGATCACGACCTTTGAGATTGTTTCATGATTAATCGCACCCAATACTTAAGTGAATAATCCCGTAGTCATGAGTGATCTTAGGGTTTCATCCAATCGCTTAGATACGTTCGCGAGAGATGAAGTTGGCCATTGTTTAATTCACGTACTATGAATAAACGGGCGTATTATCTTATGAATCATAAATTGCTTCTAAAGGTAGTTCCCTTACAAGCTTATATTTGTTGGCTTGCTGGGCACTATCCTATCAAATCCCAGATCACCCCTCCTTATTTTCGTTTGTTGCTTGATTCAACCTTTTCGCATATATAAGATGGATATCATATCGTGGGACTGATGGGTATCTCAGAAAAAATTTTAAATTTCGCACTTTCGTTATTTTGACAACAAAGATATCCCAACATAAACCCCAGTCGCCAGAAGGAAAATAACTGGTAAGGCCAAATTAACTAATTACCACAACAAGATCGGAGAAGAAATTGAGCAAAGAAAAAGGAATAAAACTAACCTAAAGAAGGTTCTTGAAGCCATTAAAGCAGAAGCTCAAGCTAAACAAATGACTAAGGATGAATTGGCTGCTAAGGAAGAAGCAGACTTAGCACAAGCACTTGAAGGGAGCAAGAAAGATGCTCATGGCTCCAGAAGTAATGGTGGTATAGTTATTGATGGATCAATGGAAGCAAATTTTGTTCTACCTCGACCTAAACTTATCAAAAAGAAGAAATTGGATGTCAAAAGGGCACTGGAGGACCCTGCTGTTTTTTCTAGGATTGAAGCTGAGTTAGAGAAGTACAACAAGCTGCTACAAGCGAAAACTACCTTTCTAGAAGAAATGATCAAATACAATCGCTGAAGGGAATATGGGCCGATGAAATCAGTAGCAGAAATGCAAGCTTGGAAGGAGTTTGCTGATGAAGGGAAGTGGGTTCTTAATTAGCTGGAAACGAATTCAATCAGACAAGCACTGGACTCTGATTTCTTCTATGATCGAGTACATGAGTATGTGAAGCTCATTGTACAAGAATGCATGGCTCTAAAAAAACCGACCTTGTATGTTAAGGTCTGGGTTATCTGTAACCAAATTGCTAAAGTTTGATTGAGCAGCATATGTTCTGTCAATGAGGTTGATATATCCCAGGAAAAAGGTATCCATCACTTTTTCTTTGAACAAGGAAATTGAGTATATCTACACCATCTGATATAGCTTTTCCATATGCCTTGTCTGTACAACCAGGATAGTCGCCACTTGCTACATCAGATGACATAACCAAAATATTTGTTGAATTGATGAATTAAATCAAAAATAAAAAAATAAAAATAATAATCTAAATCCAACCGGAATCAATAATTTTGATCTAGGAAGAATTTATTAAAAAATACCAAAAGCAAAAAATTGTAGAAGAAATCACCACCATAGACGATGGTTACCTCACTGCATCTGCTTTCACGCGACACCACCACGGCGACAACCCTAGTTCTGTAATTCTCTCGGTAGTCTCTCTCCTATTCTACTCTCTTTAGCCATATCTCTCTGATCCACACCTCTAAGACACCTCAAGTGTGTTTCTTTGGCACAAGGAAAAACTCAGTCAGGTCAAAAGGTAAAACAAACAGGTAAACAAGTATAAGCAAAACCATATCGGAATTAGTAAATTAACCAATGAAGTAGTAACATATTAAAAGTGAAAAATAGTAATAAGCCATCTGACTAAATTAAAAGATAAAAAAGGGAAATTAATGTAATCTGGGAAATAAGCATCACCTTGGTATCTTGTGGAAAATACGACTACATTGAACCTTATTCCGAAATTAAAAACACTCACAAAAGTTAATAATAGGAATAACCACCAACAGGAACCCTGCAATATCAAAGAAACAACTAAAAAGTGAAGACTAAATGGTGCGAGAACCAAAAAGGTATATTCAAATGTTAGTGTTACATAGTAATGCAATGAATAACAATAGATAAAATAGCATAATTATTTTGAATTTTCCCAAGCAAGCAAGACCCAAGCTAAGCTTTCAAGAAAGATATTAATAAAAAAAAAAAGTGGAAATGACATTACTACATACCTGTACAGTCTTGTCTGAAGGGACTATCAATTTGTTTTTCCAGAACAACATCTTCTATGCTCAGTCTCAACACATTCCAATTTCCAGAAGATTAAACTTAAATATTGTGTCTTAGCTATACCAGAATAGCAATAAAACTAAGAAATAACATGGAGAAACTTCAGCACACGTCATTTCAAATTTATAAGTCAATGTTAAACAGTGATTCAAACCATTTTATAGGCCTAAGAATAGGTGCATATTCATATACACCCTTGCGAATTATCTGCAGAAACATCCCAAAAAAAAAAAGACCATCACCAAATTTAGAGTTAACAACGGAAAAGTAATAAACTAACATAATGTTAACATCTGGATCCAAAAACATATGATGTTACTGGTCAAAATAGAAAACATTAGAAGAAAAAAAACACAAAATTAATTAAAGAAATTAAAATTAGAAAAAATATTAAATGAAAAAGAGAAAGTAAGGTAAGGTAATCAATGCTTGTGAAAGTGCCAGCACAAAAAGGAACAAGTAAGCAATTCTTTTCACCAAACCAAAATGCTAACACAAGTATAAACAGGAAAGAAGAATTACTCCGTCTAATAAAGAATTAGAATTGCGACTTGATTTGATATCAGTGTTGCAAAAAAAAACCATAAATACATCTTTAATAAGCTAGACAAATAGATAACAAGTAAAGACAATAGAAAGAGACAAAAGAAGTGGAATAGATATTCTATCATATACCTTCATATCTGGAAGAGTGTTTATCTCTCTCTCATAGTTAGAAGGAAAAGTTCGTAACCACTTTTCTCCCACTAGACTGAATGGTTGCTTTATCAATTTTCACGATTTTGATTCTGGAAGAAAGTAAACTTTTCGGAAAAGATATTGAACTTACAACCCACCACCACAACCGCGCCAACGCCGCCAGTCCACCTCCTTCACCGGGAACCAAATTGAATCCCGTAGTTGCCGAAATCAAAGGCAATAGAAAAATGAAAAATCAATGGAGGAGATATTATTTATGGTTAGAAGGAAAAGAGAGAAGATAACTGAAAAGTCTTGTGTTGGGAAGAGTGCAGAGATAAGAAGCTTATTAGAGAAGCTTGAGTTTCCCTTTTTCATTTGTTTGTAGAGGATATCGATTATCACGATGCAAAAAGAAAAGAAAAAGTCACATGGGTCCCACATATTAGAAGCTGACCATAAATAGAAGAATTATATTAAAAGCCAAAAAAAACAGAAGAAGAGCAATTTTTGGAAAAAAGAAAGAAACGACGCCATTTAATGATTAAATGTGCAAAAAAAAAATTAAAAGGAAAATGTTGGGCACTGTCACTATATATGATATGTAATTTTATCTACACACAATGATATATAATTAATAGAGTTTAGAATGTAATGTAATGAAATAAAGTCAAGAAATCAGTTATAATATTTGTAAAAGAATGAAATAGAGCTAAGAATGAAATAGAGCTAAGGATATACATATACTTGTAAAATAGAGCTAACTAAAAATCTGTTATTTACATGAACATAATAAATTGAATATAATTTCAAACATATCCAAATACGATTTAAAAATATATAATGAGCAAATACGAAAATACAATCTAAAGTATGTCTCAATAAAAATATCAAATCCATACTATCTCGAGCAAATACCAAATAACTATCTAATTTCAGAATGTATTATGTATTTACTAGGGTGGTAAGATTTAAGAAAAGAAAGAATATTAGTTTTAAGTAAAAGAATACTTTAAATGGTGTCGATTTTGTCAAAAACAACGAAAGTGCGGAATTTAAAAAAAAATTCAAGATACCCATCAGTCCCACGATATGATATCCATCTTATATATGCGAAAAGCTTGAATCAAGCAACAAACATAAACAAAGAGAGGGGATCTGCGATTTTACCTCACCATATGCAAGGTGGTGGTAACCTCCAGCTTTGTTCTTGATCCACAAGCAGTTTTATTATTGTCTCACCTCCCGAGCATATCCACACCAGCTTGATTATAGTAACTCCTTCAAGTCGCAGGCTACGAACTAGATCGATGGTCTTCGTAGATTCGCGATCACGAGGGAACTCTTGCAAGCAAGAAAGAGAATGGTAACTCCTGTTGGAATCCACGTACACAAGAGGATTCGACTTCTGACTGAACACGGTCATATGGGTGTCGTGATGGACAATGATTTTCGTGTGGATATTATCCTACAATCTTTTTCTAGATCATATGACAGATTTCTCATGGACTTGAATCTCCAGAGGCGAGATATCACTGTGCACGTCCTGCGACAAATGCTCGAGGAACATGAGGCTTCTTTTGGAAATAAAGCGAGAGTTGGCGCAAAGACTGGGCTGCGTTCAAAGTCAAGATAAATGGAAACCGGAGCTCCTTACTGCACAAGTCAAGGGAGAGGATCAAGTTCGAACCCTTGGAGAGTTCGATAGGTATATTCCTTGTTGAAGTTAATTTGTCAATTAAGTGCGCATCTTGGGTGTTAGACACTGCTTGTGGTTCTTATCTTTGTTATGATTTACAGGTGATGGGAGCAACAAGCCACTTAGGTCAGGGGATTGGATCTTGAGATTTGGCAATGGAGCTAGAGCTACAACTGAGGCCATAGGCGAAGTGGAGTTAGATTTAGGTGGTAATAAATTAGTCCTTAGGAACGTTCTTTATGTACCTGGTTTGGTGAAAAACATCATTTCTATTTTTGTTTTGGATAATGAAGGTTTTAATTTTTCTATTAATAAAGGTTTCCTCTCGTTATTATGAAAGGATAGTGCCCTGCAAGCCAAAAGATTTTAGCTTGTATAAGGACTATCATGTGATAAGCTTTCTCTAGTATAAATGAATTAATACGATCATTTCTTTATAGTATGTAAATCAAACAATGGCCAACTTCATCTCTTGTGAATCACTTAAGCGATTGGATGAAATCCTTAGATCACATTCGATTATGGGACGATACACTTCAGTACTGAGTGCAATCATGAAACAGTTTCTAAGGTCGTGATCTTAAAACTGTTCCAAGTCCTAGATTCCCATCGAGACGGGGTATCGAGGGAATCGCTATGACTTGTACGATTATGCATGATTCACAAGGAGTGAATTTGTAGAGTTTCATGAACAAGGCATTTGATGCCAGTGCATATGACTAGGTGGTTCGATAAGGGATCGAATGCATCGAACGACCCGAACAGAGAGACCCATCGTGGGTACGTATGATCGTGTACGCGAATGGTTAGCACTAATATGGGATCTACCGACTCAACGATGTGTTGAGAGAATTTCATATACGTTCTTAGATAATAAATTCCGAGAAACCCGTGGCCACGGTCGGTGACGGATTTGGAAAGGGGTTTCCAAATTTAGCAGTTACACTGGAATTATTATCCTGAATTATAAAGTATAGTTATCGAGATAATTAGAGGTGCCGATCAATTCACACACCCTAGGTCTCGATCGGGAAAATAGTCGATAGAGGGACCGTATGTACATGGCACTTATAAGAGGTGAGGTTCACTGAGATCAATTCACCTGAAGTTGGGCCTCATGGGCTTGTGGCTAGACATCGACCATGAGGTGTGGGTACTCATGAATTAATTGTAAGATTAATTCTTGAGTGGTTAATTGAAGGGGTTCAATTAATCGGAGCAATTAATAAGCTCACAAATTAAATCACGAAAGTCGTGGGCCCACGGCCAATTGATGGTGAACCTAGAGGGTCACACACAATACAATTAGACTGCGACAAATCATATAAGGAATGTTTGATTTAATGTGTTAAATCGAAACTGAAGAATTAAAGAGTTAATTCTAGAAGAAGAAAATCAAATGTTAACTAAAGAGTTAATTAAAGAGAGAGGGAATTAATTGGATTAATTTAATTAAAGGAGTTAATTAAATTAATGAAATACATGGGCCAATTTAATTAATGGTCCATACTAAGTCTTGCACTAAAAGGGCCTTTTAAGGTGGCTATAAAAAGGGGTTACTTCATTCAATTGGTGTGGATACCGCTAGAGGCACAACACTCGGGGTGCTTCTCACGAACCAAATCCATCAGATCTGAAAGAAGACCGGAGGAAAAACCACCACCTTGCATGTGGTGAGGTAAATTTCAATTTACCACCTTTAATTTTGTTATTTATTGCAAAATTATATTCAATATTCATATGTGCTAGTAAATAAATCCTAGGGTTTTGGGTGTATGAAATTTTATTAAAATTCCGCACCGTTGTATTGACAATCAATTTTCGTAAATCCCAACAGTGGTATCAGAGCCAAATTTACTCTGCTCATATGAATAGGCCTGAACACTTCAAAATATATGGATTTATATGTTTGTTGTGTTCCAAGTTTTCATTCTTGCTTGTTATGATGAATAATGTGTTCGGGTATATGCACTTTTCAATTTTGGGCCAAAACTGCAATTTCCAAAAATTTGAGGGCTTATATGCAAATTGCTCTGGACATAAAGTTAAATTTGGTTTTTCTGCAATTCTGGACCAAATTGTAATTTCTGGAAATTTTCAAAAATCTGGACTGTTTTGCAATTTACGAAAGGTTAGGGGCTGTTTTTGCAATTACTGTAAAATCTGGGGTCTGTTTTGCATTAAGCGAAAGTTTCTGGAAGTTTCATTTATTTTCTGCTTTCTGGTCTGATTTGCATGTTCTGGAAATTTTGGGGCTGATTTCTAATTTCCAAAAGTTGAGTGGTCAAAATGTAATTTTTGAAAATTCAGGGGCCGAACTGCAATTTTTCAAAGTTGAAAAACAGAAACTATTTTGTGCATTAAAAGGGTTTAGTATATCCGGAAAGTTAATTTTATCATAATTTGTAGGGACTAAAGTGAGAATCAAATGGGTTGTTTTAAAAGGGGTTTTAAAATAATGTTTGTAGATTGTTTTAAAAGTGGTTTTAAAACTAGAATCTTAAGATATTTTAAAAGGAGTTTTAAAATAAGATAAGAAATAAGAAAATGAGTTTTGCTTGTTTCTTGCTCTACATGAACTGTTTACGTGGTTTTCGATCGCGCCGAGCCTTGACCCTAGAGTAGATGTATTGGTTAATTTTAATTTTGTTTGTTTTATTGGGCCTTTGAGCCTTAAGTTTTTGGGCAACTTTGAGCCTTTATAATAGATAGGGCATTACTGTTTTAAATAGTTTAGGATGGAGGCCCGTTACAAGTAAGGTGGGAGCCCAAGAAGAATGAAGGCCATATATGCATGGTTATTTTTGTAATAGCCTAGGTTTCCTTTAGAACCAAATAGAATAACCAATTGGGCCAACATTTTTGGCTCGATGATGGCCCGCATAGAAGGCTCCCGATCGAAAACATATTGTGGTAGCATGCATGCTAGGTGTGTATTTTTTATTTACTGATTTATCTTTTAGCATGTATGGTGATGCGCGCTAGTTATTTAGATCGTAAATAAAAGGTAAAACATAATTGGAACGGTGAGATCTCGAGGAGAGTTACCTCAAACTCTTAAACCCGAAAAGTATTTATAAGTATTTAAGAGTTTGAGGTAACTCTCCTCGAGATCTCACCGTTCCAATTATGTTTTACCTTTTATTTACGATCTAAATAACTAGCGCGCATCACCATACATGCTAAAAGATAAATCAGTAAATAAAAAATACACACCTAGCATGCATGCTACCACTATATGTTTTCGATCGAGAGCCTTCTATGCGGGCCATCATCGAGCCTTCGTAGATTATAAATATTTTCCATTAACTAGTCCTCTAGATTTGTGTCTTCTCTTTAGATTAGATATTGTGATATCTACATGAATTATCTATTATTTACTATATATCCTCGAATTATAAAATATCTGGATTAAAATATCGATTGGCTTAAAAACCTGAGGATTGTCCTCAATTCCGAAAGTCGGGATCGTGTTCTTAATAATCAACCTATGCCTGATGCATTTTGAGATGAGTCTCAAAAGAGGAACGAGTCACCTATAGAGTATGGGAATCTCAATGATCGTTGCCTCATATAAGCATCAAGATTGAACGAGCTAAAGAAGCGACATAGGAATATGTCTGAAGCTTTGTAAACAAACCTCCACCTCAAAAGGCTTGTTTTGAGGAGTAGTTTCGAATCGTCTGATTTGAGATTTCTAAGGTATTGTTTAAAACCTCGAGAATAAGTGAAGGAATTAATGTCAAGGATCACTGTCCTTGTTTTATCAATCTGGTTGAAAAACTAGACCGGTTAAATGTAGGCCTGCACGTGATCTTAACATTGACTTCCTCAAAAATTCTTCTCCCCGCTAATTCAAACTATTCGTGCAAAATTCTGAACTTATTTAATAAGTTGATCAGGCTTCTCGAAATAACCAAAGTATTGGTAAAAGGCAAATAGGAACCTTTTAAAATGTATACCTGTCATGATTGCTTACACTTCAAGGACTACAAAGTCAAAGAAGAGTAAAAGGAAGAAGAAAGTGTTCTCTTCCAAAGCAAACATAAAGGTAGTGGATAGAACGCAAGTAGCCTAAAAATTGAATTATCCCACTACAACAAATAAAGGCACTAACAAGTTTAATTGATTATAAATCATAAAAAATTAAACAAAGTTTCAATTAAAGAGTTAATTGAGAGCAACGTTTCAATTAAAGAGTTAATTGAGAGCAACATTTCAATTAAAGAGTTAATTAAAAAAGGGAAATGAATCAATTAAAGAGTTAATTGAAAGTAACGTTTCAATTAAAGAGTTAATTGAATGGAAATTGATTGAATTAATGTGTTAAGTTCAATCAATACCAAGATAATGATCCACACTCATATGGCACACAAGTTTAGGTCACGTTTTCATAGTAAGGAATCAAAATTCTGTGTCATCGATGCTTCTTGAAATATAGGGCTTAGATGAACTATCAACTTGCGAATCCTGTATGAAGGAAAAAGGTAACAAAGTTACCGTTTGCTGGGCATCCGGTGCGTACCAAACCAACTTTGGATTGGATCCAAACGAATGAATGTGGACCACTAAAGTGTTAGTGAGAGAGGAGATTACTCATACCTCGTGACTGTTACTGATGACTTTGGTCATTAGTGATATGTATATCTTATGATGTACAAATTCGAAACTCTGGAAAAATTCAAAGAATATCGAAACGAAGTAGAGAATCAAACAAGGCTTAGTATTAAGGCCAGAGATGGCAAATACTTAAGCTAGAAGTTCCTCAGTTATCTTACTGAGAAAGGTATTCTCGTACAACGAACTCCTTCTAAGACGCCTTAACCTATTGGAGGGTCTGAAAGAAGAGAATCGAACCTTGTTGGACATGGTTCGATCCGTGATGAGTTTCGTTCAACATCCTTATGCAACATCCTTATGCATACTAAGGATTGACCTTAATGATTGCATCGAAGATACTGAAAAAAGTAACTTCAAAGTTCATGCCTGCAAAACCCTACCAAAAATGGTGTGGTAAAACACCTCTATTCTCTTCTATTGAGTATGGGGATCTCCTGCCTATATTGGGAACATGAAAGGAGATAAATTAGATGGTAGATCCAGTTTGTACAAAATTGTGGGGTATCCAAAGAAATTCATTTGGATGCCTGTTCTACATTCCTAAAGAACAAAGGGTGTTTGTTTCAAGGAATATCCATTTCTTAGAGGATGGCTTCCACATGAATAAAAGGTTGAAAAAATGTTTTACATTGTTTATATGTTAGATCTACAAGGTCGGCGAAGATTTGAGGACTAATCTATTTTAAGAGGGGGGAGAATGATTTGACCATGAAGAACACAAAAATAGATTCGGAAGAATTAATCGAAGACAAGTTGATGGATCAAGAAGGATTACTTGCTCATCAAGATTGAAGAAGATCTAGTCCAATAATTACTTGTCATGTGGGAGTTTTTAAAGTTATGTTTAATTTCGAATTTATTTACCTTTTTTATAGGACTTAGTTTATTCTTTACTAGGATTTAGTTTCCTATTGATATTAGGTTAGTTTACTATTTCAGAGTTTCCTAGTTCTTTTCAAGATGTAATCTTGTCCTATTTAAAGGACTTTTTTCATTAATGAATTCGATATTTAATCTTCAATTAATTTGTGTTGAGTATTCTCCACCTTCTTTGAAGAATTCTTCTCCATGAACTTATCAAAGATCAGTAAAATCTTTGTGGCGTTCAATGACTTATCAAACGATTCATCCACCATCGTTTGTGGCGCCCTCACGAACTTATCAAGCATTCTTGTGGCGTTCCGACTTGTCAAACGATTCAGTCAACATCGTTTGTGGCGTCCTCATTAAATTATCAAGAAGACTTGTGGCGTTCATCCATCGACTTATCAAGCGATTTATCCATCATCGTCTGTGGCGACTTCAATAAATCCACCTAAACCTGATTTAGAACGATCCTAGGAGTCCTAATAATTCGGGTCTCGTTATTCATGGCGAGGTTGGTATCATTTGGTATCAGAGCTTTGTTCTAGTCTCAGGTTTGTCTATCCTTTATTTTCTTGTCAAAAAAAAATTTCAAAAAAATGTTGAAAAGAAAAAGTGAGAGAAAAAAAAGTTCAAAAAAACAATGTTTTACATTGTTTATATGTTAGATCTACAAGGTCGGCGAAGATTTGAGGACAAATCTACTTTAAGAGGGTGAGAATGATATGATCATGAAGAGCACAAAAATTGATTCGGAAGAATTAATTGAAGACAAGTTGATGGATCAACAAGGATTACTTGCTCATCAAGATTGAAGAAGATCTAGTCCAATAATTACTTGTCATGTGGGAGATTTTAAAGTTATGTTTAATTTCGAATTTACTTACCTTTTTTATAGGACTTAGTTTATTCTTTACTAGGATTTAGTTTCCTTTTGATATTAGGTTAGTTTACTATTTCAGAGTTTCCTAGTTCTTTTCAAGATGTAATCTTGTCCTATTTCAAGAACTTTTTTCATTAATGAATTCGATATTTAATCTTCAATTAATTTGTGTTGAGTATTCTCCACCTTCTTTGAAGAATTCTTCTCCATGAACTTATCAAAGATCAGTAAAATCTTTGTGGCGTTCAATGACTTATCAAACGATTCATCCACCATCGTTTGTGGCGCCCTCACGAACTTATAAAGAATTCTTGTGGCGTTCTGACTTATCAAACGATTCAGTCAACATCGTTTGTGGCGTCCTAATTAAATTATAAAGAAGACTTGTGGCGTTCATCCGTCGACTTATCAAGCGATTTATCCATCATCGTCTGTGGCGACTTCAATAAATCCACCTAAACCTGATTCAGAACGATCCTAGGAGTCCTAATAATTCGGGTCTCGTTATTCATGGCGAGGTTGGTATCATTTGGTATCAGAGCTTTGTTCTAGTCTCAGGTTTGTCTATCCTTTATTTTCTTGTCAAAAAAAAAGTTCAAAAAATGTTGAAAACAAAAATTGAGAGAAAAAAAAAAGTTCAAAAAAACAATGGTTTACATTGTTTATAAGTTAGATCTACAAGGTCGGCGAAGATTTCAGGACAAATCTACTTTAAGTGGGTGAGAATGATATGACCATGAAGAGCACAAAAATTGATTCGGAAGAATTAATTGAAGACAAGTTGATGGATCAACAAGGATTACTTGCTCATCAAGATTGAAGAAGATCTAGTCCAATAATTACTTGTCATGTGGGAGATTTTAAAGTTATGTTTAATTTCGAATTTATTTACCTTTTTTATAGGACTTAGTTTATTCTTTAGTAGGATTTAGTTTCCTTTTGATATTAGGTTAGTTTACTATTTTAGAGTTTCCTAGTTCTTTTCAAGATGTAATCTTGTCCTATTTAAAGGACCTTTTTCATTAATGAATTCAAGATTTAATCTTCAATTAATTTGTGTTGAGTATTCTCCACCTTCTTTGAAGAATAGAAGAATTCTTCTTCATGAAGTTATCAATGATCAGTAAAATCTTTGTGGCAGTTAATGACTTATCAAACTATTCATCCACCATCGTTTGTGGCGCCCTCACGAACTTATCAAGCATTCTTGTGGCGTTCCGACTTATCAAACGATTCAGTCAACATCGTTTGTGGCGTCCTCATTAACTTATCAAGAAGACTAATGGCGTTCATCCATCGACTTATCAAGCGATTTATCCATCATCATATGTGGCGTCTTCAATAAATCCATCTAAACCTGATTGTAGAACGATCCTAGGAGTCCTAATAATTCGGGTCTCGTTATTCATGGCGACGTTGGTATCATTTGGTATCAGAGCTTTGTTGTAGTCTCAGGTTTGTCTATCCTTTATTTTCTTCTAAAAAAAAAAAAGTTCAAAAAATGTTGAAAAGAAAAATCGAAAAAAAAATTGAGACAAAAAAAAAAGGTTGAAAAAAAAATGAGAGAAAAAAAAAGTTAAGAAAAAAATAAAAAAAAAAATGTTTTACATTGTTTATATGTTAGATCTACAAGGTCGGCGAAGATTTAAGGAAAAATCTATTTTAAGAGGGGGAGAATGATATGACCATGAAGAGCACAAAAATAGATTCGGAAGGATTAATTGAAGACAAGTTGATGGATCAAGAAAGATTACATGCTCATCAAGATTAAAGAAGATCTAGTCCAATAATTACTTGCCATGTGGGAGTTTTTAAAGTTATGTTTAATTTCGAATTTATTTACCTTTTTTATAGGACTTATTTTATTCTTTACTAGGATTTAGTTTCCTATTGATATTAGGTTAGTTTACTATTTTGGAGTTTCCTAGTTCTTTTCAAGATGTAATCTTGTCCTATTTAAAAGACCTTTTTCATTAATGAATTCAAAATTTAGTCTTCAATTAATTTGTGTTGAGTATTCTCCACCTTCTTTGAAGAATTCTTCTTCATGAACTTATTAAAGATCAGTAAAATCTTTGTGGCGTTCAATGACTTATCAAACGATTCATCCACCATCGTTTGTGGCGCCCTCACGAACTTATCAAGCATTCTTGTGGCGTTCCGACTTATCAAACGATTCAGTCAACATAGTTTGTGGCATCCTCATGAACTTATCAAGAAGACTTGTGGCATTCATCCATCGACTTATAAAGCGATTTATCAATCATCGTTTGTGGCGTCTTCAATACATCCACCTGAACCTGATTGTAGAACGATCCTAGGAGTCCTAATAATTCGGGTCTCGTTATTCATGGCGAGGTTGGTATCATTTGGTATCAGAGGTTTGTTCTAGTCTCAGGTTTGTCTATTCTTTATTTTCTTGTCAAAATAAATGTTCAAAAAATGTTGAAAAGAAAAATTGCGAGAAAAAAAAAAGGTTGAAAAAAAATGAGAGAAAAAAAAAAGTTAAAAAAAATGTTTTACATTGTTTATATGTTATATCTACAAGGTCGGCGAAGATTTCAGGACAAATCTATTTTAAGAGTGTGAGAATGATATGACCATGAAGAGCACAAAAATTGATTCGGAAGAATTAATTGAAGACAAGTTGATGGATCAAGAAGGATTACTTGCTCATCAAGATTGAAGAAGATCTAGTCCAATAATTACTTGTCATGTGGGAGTTTTTAAAGTTATGTTTAATTTCGAATTTATTTACCTTTTTTATAGGACTTAGTTTATTCTTTACTAGGATTTAGTTTCCTTTTGATATTATGTTAGTTTACTATTTTAGAGTTTCCTAGTTCTTTTCAAGATGTAATCTTGTCCTATTTAAAAGACCTTTTTCATTAATGAATTCAAGATTTAGTCTTCAATTAATTTGTGTTGAGTATTCTCCAACTTCTTTGAAGAATTCTTCTTCATGAACTTATCAAAGATCAGTAAAATCTTTATGGCGTTCAATGACTTATCAAACGATTCATCCGCTATCGTTTATGGCGTCCTCACGAACTTATCAAGCATTCTTGTGGCGTTCCGACTTATCAAGCGATTCAGTCAACATAGTTTGTGGCATCCTCATGAACTTATCAAGAAGACTTGTGGAATTCATCCATCGACTTATCAAGCGATTTATCAATCATCGTTTGTGGCGTCTTCAATACATCCACCTGAACCTGATTGTAGAACGATCCTAGGAATCCTAGTAATTCGGGTCTCGTTATTCATGGCGAGGTTGATATCATTTGGTATCAATGCTTTGTTCTTGTCTCAAGTTTGTCTATCCTTTATTTTCTTGTCAAAAAAAAAGTTCAAAAAATGTTGAAAAGAGAATCATGTTAGATTTCGGTACTACCTTAGTTAACTAATCTAATCAAAATAGGATTATCTTGAGAATCATGGAGATTTGGAATATTGGGAAACTTAGAGTTTTGGATAAGATAGAAATCTTGGATGATTTGGAACTTTCTTAATTAACCAACTTAATCAAGATAAGAATTATAGATTACGTAGAACTCAAGTAAGAGTTAATTAATCTTAGAGTTTAATTGTTAATTCAAAATTAATTAACTTTGTGAATTAAAATTAAAGGAGCCGTTAAATTTACATTTATGCCCTTCTGTGAATTTATTCATG
This sequence comes from Penstemon eatonii, assembly GCA_038501285.1. NCBI lineage: Eukaryota > Viridiplantae > Streptophyta > Magnoliopsida > Lamiales > Plantaginaceae > Penstemon > Penstemon eatonii. The sequence continues at coordinate 30,737,669 of CM076710.1, read as the reverse complement.
TTCTTGATTGAATATGTGGATTGGTCGATTTTGCCCCTAAGCCCTGTGTAGTTTTTGGTTTATTTTATTTTTATGGCTTGTAATTAAATGGGCCTGATTGGTGCCCCTTGCTTGCGCAATTAAATGTAATAGAATAGGGACTTAGTTTAGGCTTGGAGCCGAGAAGACCTCATGAAGACATGGAGATCCACATGGAGGCCCATAACCTTGGAGGACATGGAGGCCCAATTCATTACATTGAGGCCCAATCAAGAAGAATATTACAAGAAGGCCCATGCATGTATGGGTTAGAAAATTGTAATAGTTAGGACATTCAATTTCCACCCTAGACTGACCAATTGATCCATCGCATGGCTCGTGATGGATTGCTTAGGATGGGCAATCGATCAATCATATCCTGCTAGGTAATGTTTGTTTACTTATATTCTTTGATGTATGTCTTGCATGCTTAGAATAGATCATGTAAACAAGACAAAGCATAATCAGATGAGACCTCGCACAAGAATACTTAAAACTTCCAATTAAACTTTAAAATTCAGTTATAATATTAAATTGAATAACGGGAGCATAATAATAGTGTCTATGGTCCGAGCCTACCCAATTACTAGGTCTTAGGCATATTGTACGAATATATCTCGATGTCTCATGAGACATGGGTCGAGCTATAGGAAGATGATATGTCTATTGCCTCGATGCACAGTTTAGTGCCAAGGGAGGGGATAGCAAGGTTCTAGGCGATGTCTCACGAGTCGTGGGGCGTCTAAAATTGAACTATTTCTCTCCACGAGTATTGGACATGATTTAACGCTAGCAAGTATGGATGTCTCACGAGTCATGGGTCCAAATCGAAAAACGAGGCTAAATGAACTCAAGGTTAGCTGCGATGGTTAACCGACGACGTAGTGGACCACCAAGTGAATCGACTAGTATGGCCAACGAGTCGTGGGTACTAGGAGATTGCATTTGGGCCTTGAGCCCGCTAGGATATTTTAAATTCCCGAAACTTATGTGGGGGCATAAGATTTTGATTAAAATAGTGGGAGTAATTTACAAATAAAACCCATGTTTGTAAATTGTGCATTTAATTAATCTTTCGCGTATTTATTTCTTCTATTGTCTTTTTATAGATATGATGTCAAAAGAGCTTAGAGCACTTAGAGATTTGTCCATCTCTTCACTTGAACGGAACATTTTAACTGGACCAAACTTGCATTTCTGGACACACCATTTAAATGGACTCTTTGAAGCTGAAAACATCTCATATGTTTTGTCAGTACCTCCACCCATTGTTGTTTCACATGAGGTTTTCGATGAGCTTCGGAAAAGCATCACCAAACGGAAATTGGATGATGACTTAGCTCGTGATTACATGTTGGAATATATGTCACTTGATCTGCGGTTACAACATGAGCATATGGTATCCGCAAAAGAGATTCTCTCGAATCTCAAATTCCTTTATGGGATTAGAGATGGTCGTCGTAAATTCGCGATCACGAGGGAACTCTTGCAAGCAAGAAAGAGAATGGAAACTCCTGTCGGAATCCACGTACACAAGATGGTTCGACTTCTGACTGAACTCGATGATATGGGTGTCATGATGGACAATGATTTCCGTGTGGGTATTATCCTAGAATCTCTTTCTAGATCATATGACAGATTTCTCATGAACTTGAATCTCCAGAGGCGAGATATCACTGTGCACGTCCTGCGACATATGCTCTAGAAACATGAGGTTTCTTTTGGAAGAAAGCGAGAGTTGGCACAAAGACTGGGCTGGGGTTCAAAGTCAAGGCAAATGGAAACCAGAGCTCCTTACTGCACAAGGTCAAGGGAGAGGATCAAGTTCGAACCCTTGGAGAGTTCGACAGGTATACTCCTTGTTGAAGTTAATTTGTCAATTAATTGTGCATCTTGGGTTTTAGACACTGCTTGTGGTTCTCATCTTTGTTATGATTTACAGGTGATGGGAGCAACAAGGCCACTTAGGCCAGGGGATTGAATTTTGAGATTTGGCAATGAAGCTAGAGCTGCAGCCGAGGCCATAGGCGAAGTGGAGTTAGATTTAGGAGGTAATAAATTAGTCCTTAGGAACGTTCTTTATGTACCTGGTTTCGTGAAAAACATTATTTCTATTTTTGTTTTGGATAATGAAGGTTTTAATTTTTCTATTAGTAAAGGTTCCCTTTCGTTATTCTGAAAGGATAGTGCCCTGCAAGCCAACAGATTTTAGCTTGTATAGGGACTATCATGTGATAAGCTTTCTCTAGTATAAATGAATTAATACGATCATTTCTTTATAGTATGTGAATCAAACAATGGCCAACTTCATCTCTCGTGAATCACTTAAGCGATTAGATGAAATCCTTAGATCACATTCGATTATGGGACGATTCACTTCAGTACTGAGTGCAATCATGAAACAGTCTCTAAGGTCGTGATCTTAAAACTGTTCCAAGTCATAGATTCCCACTGAGACGGGTTATCGAGGGAATCCCTAAGACTTGTACGATTATGCATGATTCACAAGGAGTGAATTTGTAGAGTTTCATGAACAAGGCATTTGATGCCAGTGCATCTGACTAGGTGGTTCGATAGGGGATCGAATGCATCGAACGACCCGAACAGAGAGACCCATCGTGGAAGTGTATTAATCATATCGGTAATGGGATGTCTCTCAAGACTTATAAAAGGGTACGATTTAGTCCTTTGACTTGAGGTGCTAGAGCAAATTCGGTGCACGAGAGTACATACTTTGATTTAGGAGCCGATCACTTAGCTTGATCATTGCGCGACTACTTTGGGTACGTATGTGTACGCGATTGGTTAGCACTAATATGGGATCTACCGATTCAACGATGCGTTGAGAGAATTTCCTATACGTTCTTAGATAATAAACTCCTAGAAACCCGTGGTTAGGGGTGCACATGGTACGGTTCTGCGGTATTTTTTACAAAATTTGTACCGTACCAATTAGTGCGATTTTTAAAAACTCAAAACCAAACTAGAGTTTTATGAACCATACCAACAAACTCGGTTTTGTGCGGTTTTTTCGTGCAATTTTTCTTATATAATTGATTACATAGGTGACAATTATATAAAAATTAATAATATAATATCTTACAAACTATTTTTTTCCATTAAATAAAGCATCGGAAAAGAAAATATTTACAAATTTGACGCTATAGTTCGACCTAATTGAATAAAATTAATTGGTTAATTATTTGATCATTGTTTTTATTATGTGAAGAAACTTACTATTTGGTATTTGTTGCCTAGAATTTTTGCATTTTAATTTTTCAACATATAACAAGTTTAATTTGTGCTAAATTAGAGCATATCTTTTTTTAATTGAATACTAGCAATGTAGTAATTATAAACTATGATGGACTATAATATAAATTATAAATAATATAGTATTCAATAATATTTGAATTATAAATTTAAAAATATGAATTTATAAAATTTACTTGTAAATATAAAAAAATGAATCATTAATTCATATTTCTTTTCAATTTCGGTACGGTACGGTTTTTTACGGTATGAGAAGTCTAAAACCAAAACCATACAAAAATACTCGGTACGGTTTTCATCCATACCAAGACCTTCGATTTTGAGAAAAAAATCCTAACATTCGGTACGGTTCGGTACGGGACGGGACGGGACGGGACGGTTTAAAAAACCATGTGCACCCCAACCCGTGGCCACGGTCGATGACGGATTTGGAAAGGGGTTTCCAAATTTAGCAGTTATACTTGAATTATTATCCTGAATTATAAAGTATAGCTATCGAGATAATTAGAGGTGCCGATCAATTCACACACCCTAGGTCTCGATCGGGAAAATAGTCGATAGAGGGACCGTATGTACATGACACTTATAAGACGTGAGGTTCACTGAGATTAATTCACCTGAAGTTGGGCCTCATGGGCTTGTGGCTAGACATCGACCATGAGGTGTGGGTACTCATGAATTAATTGTAAGATTAATTCTTGAGTGGTTAATTGAAGGGGTTCAATTAATCGGAGCAATTAATAAGCTCGCAAATTAAATCACGAAAATAGTGGGCCACGACCAATTGATGGTGAACCTAGAGGGTCACACACAATACAATTAGACTGCAACAAATCATATAAGGAAAGTTTCATTTAATGTGTTAAATCAAAACTGAAGAATTAAATAGTTAATTCTTGAAGAAGAAAATCAAATGTTAATTAAAGAGTTAATTAAAGAGAGAGAGAGAATTAATTGGATTAATTGGATTAATTTAATTAAAGGAGTTAATTAAATTAATGCATGACATGGGCCAATTTTATTAATGGCTCATACTAAGTCTTGCACTAAAAGGGCCTTTTAAGGTGGCTATAAAAAGGGTTTAAGTTGAAGCTAAAACCCTAAGTGCAAAAACACAAACCCTAGCCCCCTCCCTCTTGGAAAAAGTGCCGCCCCCTCTTGGAGAAGAGGAGCAGCCGCCGCCCTTCTCCCATGGAGGAGAGGCCGCCCCCTCTCTTCCTCCGAATCTAGATCTGGTTTTCTTCGTTCTTCCATGTTTGATTACCCTTGAATCCTAGTTTTGAGCCTGTTGATTCAAAGGGGTTGCTTCATTCAATTGGTGTGGATACCGCTAGAGACACAACACTTGTGGTGCTTCTCACGAACCAAATCCATCAGATCTGAAAGAAGACTGGAGGAAAAACCACCACCTTGCCTGTGTTGAGGTAAATTTCAATTTACCACCTTTAATTTTGTTATTTATTGCAAAATTATATTCAATATTCATATGTGCTAGTAAATAAATCCTAGGGTTTTGGGTGTATGAAATTTTTTTAAAATTCCGCACCGTTGTTTTGACAATCAATTTTCGTAAATCCCAACAGTGGTATCAGAGCCAAATTTACTTTGCTCATATGAATAGGCCTGAACACTTTAAAATATATGGATTTATATGTTTGTTGTGTTCTAAGTTTTGATTCTTGCTTGTTATGATGAATTATGTGTTCGGGTTTATGCACTTTTCAGTTTTGGGCCCAAAAATGCAATTTTCAAAAATCAGGGCTTATGTGCAAATTGCTCTGGACATAAAGTTAAATTTTGTTTTTCTGCAATTCTGGACCAAATTGTAATTTCTGGAATTTTTCAAAAATTTGGATTGTTTTGCAATTTACGAAAGATTAGGGGCTGTTTTTGCAATTACTGTAAAATCTGGGGTTTGTTTTGCATTAAGCGAAAGTTTCTGGAAATTTCATTTATTTTCTTCTTTCTGGTCTGATTTGCATGTTCTGGAAATTTTGGGGCTGATTTGTAATTTCCAAAAGTTGAGTGGTCAAAATGTAATTTTTGAAAATTCAGGGGCCGAACTGCACTTTTTCAAAGTTGAAAAACGGAAACTATCCAAAATGTTAATTTTATCATAATTTGTAGGGACTAAAGTGAGAATCAAAGGGGTTGTTTTAAAAGGGGTTTTAAACTAATGTTTGTAGATTGTTTTAAAAGGGGTTTTAAAACTAGAATTTTAAGATATTTTAAAATGAGTTCTAAAATAAGATAAGAAATAAGAAAATGAGTTTTGCTTGTTTCTTGCTCTACGTGAACTGTTTACGTGGTTTTCGATCGCGCCGAGCCTTGACCCTAGGGTAGATGTGATTGGTTAATTTTAATTTTGTTGGTTTTATTGGGCATGTGAGCCTTAAGTTTTTTGGCAACTTTGAGCCTTTATAATAGATAGGGCTTTACTGTTTTAAATAGTTTAGGATGGAGGCCCGTTACAAGCAAGGTGCGAGCCCAAGAAGAATGAAGGCCATGTATGCATGGTTATTTTTTTAATAGCCTAGGTTTCCTTTAGAACCCAAATAGAATAATTGGGCCAACATCTTTGGCTCGATGATGACCCGCATAGGAGGCAACCGATCGAAAACATATTGTGGTAGCATGCATGCTAGGTGTGTATTTTTTATTTACTGATTTATCTTTTAGCATGTATGGTGATGCGCGCTAGTAATTTAGATCGTAAATAAAAGGTAAAGCATAACTGGAACGGTGAGATCTCGAGGAGAGTTACCTCAAACTCTTAAACCCGAAAACCCCCTCTTAAAAATAATATTAAGTCATATTGGATTAAAAATAAAATGAAGTATTTATATAAATCCAAGCCTTCCATCAATAGGAACTAGCGTGAGTTGTCCACTTATCGATTAAGGTGATCCAGAGTCTGGCACCCGAGTCGATGAAAGAGACAATACGCGAAATTCCTTGATTCTCGTTTTAATTAAACTTGACAAGGGTGGGGACTGGTCGGGACATGAACATCGACCATAACCAAGTTACGGGGATTTCATGACCGGGCCCCTTGCTCATCAAGATTGATGGGTTAGACTTAACAAGTAGTACCACTCATGATGTAGCTGTGCTAGATGAGTGCAAAAATCGAGGCAAAATAGCTTGAAGGTTGTGTAGTGACACAATTGGCAATAAGTATGCCTACCTGGGGAATTGGTTGTATGGCCACGAGTCGTGGGTGCAATTAATGGCCGCTGGGACGTCATGACCTACTAGGAAACAAAATTTTCCGAACAATTGAAGGGGTAATTATTTCGATAAAATAGTGGGAGAACTTTTACGATAGAAAGTCCAACCTTCGTAGATTATAAGTATTTTCCATTAACTAGTCCTCTAGATTTGTGTCTTCTCTTTAGATTAGATATTGTGATATCTACATGAATTATTCATTATTTACTATTTATCCTCGACTTATAAAATATCTGGATTAAAATATCGATTGGCTTAAAAACCCGAGGATTGTCCTCAATTCCGAAAGTCGGAATCGTGTTCTTAATAATCAACCTATGCCTGATGCATTTTGAGATGAGTCTCAAAAGTGGAACGAGTCACCTATAGAGTATGGGAATCTCAATGATCGTTGCCTCATATAAGCATCAAGATTGAACGAGCTAAAGAAGCGACATAGGAATATGTCTGAAGCTTTTTAAACAAACCTCCACCTCAAAAGGCTTGTTTTGAGGAGTAGTTTTGAATCGTCTGATTCGAGATTTCTAAGGTATTGTTTAAAACCTCGAGAATAAATGAAGGAATTAATGTCAAGGATCAATGTCCTTGTTTTATCAATCTGGTTGAAAAACTAGATCGGTTAAATGTAGGCCTGCACGTGATCAGGCTTCTCGAAACTAAATCTGGTTGAAAAATTCTTCTCCCCGCTCATTCAAACTATTCGTGAAAAATTCTGAACTTATTTAATAAGTTGATCAGGCTTCTCGAAATAACCAAAGTATTGGTAAAAGGCAAATAGGAACCTTTTAAAAGGTATATTTGTCATGATTGCTTACACTTCAAGGACTACAAAGTCAAAGAAGAGTAAAAGGAAGAAGAAAGTGTTCTCTTCCAAAGCAAACATAAAGGTAGTGGATAGAACGCGAGTAGCCTAAAAATCGAATTATCCCACTACAACTAATAAAGACACTAACAAGTTTAATTGATTAGAAATCCTAAAAAATTAAACAAAGTTTCAATTAAAGAGTTAATTGAGAGCAACGTTTCAATTAAAATGTTAATTAAAAAAGGGAAATAAATCAATTAAAGAGTTAATTGAATGTAACGTTTCAATTAAAGAGTTAATTGAATGGAAATTGATTGAATTAATGTGTTAAATTCAATCAATACCAAGATAATGATCTACACTCATATAGCACGCATGTTTAGGTCACGTTTCCATATGAAGGAATCAAAATTATGTGTCATCGATGCTTCTTGAAATACAGGGCTTAGATAAAATATCAACTTGTGAATCCTGTATGAAGGAAAAAGGTGACAAAGTTACCGTTTGCTGGGCATCCGGTGCGTACCAAACCAACTTTGGATTGGATCCAAACGAATGAATGTGGATCACTAAAGTGTTAGTGAGAGAGGAGATTACTCATACCACATGAGTGTTACTGATGACTTTGGCCATTAGTGATATGTATATCTTATGATGTACAAATTCGAAACTCTGGAAAAATTCAAAGAATATCAAAACGAAGTAGAGAATCAAACAAGGCTTAGTATTAAGGCCATGGATGGCAAATACTTAAGCTAGAAGTTCCTCAATTATCTTACTGAGAAAGATATTCTCGTACAACGAACTCCTTCTAAGACGCCTTAACCTATTTGAGGGTCTGAAAGAAGAGAATAGAACCTTGTTGGACATGGTTCGATCCGTGATAAGTTTCGTTCAACATCCTTATGCAACATCCTTATGCATACTAAGGATTGACCATAATGATTGCATCGAAGATACTGAACAAAGTAACTTCAAAATTGTTGCCTGCAAAACCCTACCAAGAATGGTGTGGTAAAACACCTCAATTCTCTTCTATTGAGTATGGGGATCTCCTACCTATATTGGGAACATGAAAGGAGATAAATTGGATGGTAGATACAGTTTGTACAAAATTGTGGGGTATCCAAAGAAATCCGTTTGGATGCCTGTTCTACATTCCTAAAGAACAAAGGGTGTTTGTTTCAAGGAATATCCATTTCTTAGAGGATGGCTTCCTCATGAATAAAAATGATATCCTAGTAGAATATGATGAGCCCCAAGAAATGGAACTCATCCCCACAAACAGTGGGAGTTAATCCATAAACTGCTGAACCATCAAGTACACCAGTACTTTGTAGATTTGATCAAGTTCGTGAGGAACATGATAGGATATGGTTAGACCATATACGAAGAATCTACATTGGATGTAGACGCTCATGTATCCAAGAGGCCGTACAATTGTAAATTGATTCCATCCATTCCAACAAGGTATGGACCTTGGTCGATCCACCCAAGGGAAGTATCCCTGCAGAAAGCAAATGGATCTTCAAGCGTAAGCTAGAAATGAATGAAGAGGTATTAACCTATAAGGCTGGCCTAATGGAAAAAAGGTTATTCTCAAAGGCCTGGAATGGACTTTGATGAAATCTTTTCTCAAGTAGCAATGTCTGAATCCATTCGGACTCACATTCATTTTGATGAAGACAATCAAGGCGTTTGACTTTATGGAAAACAAATGTGAACCTTGAGTGTACAAGAAGTTTAGTGGGATCTCTTTGGGATGATATTGGAATGTTAGCCGATATGACCATGAAGAGCACAAAAATGGATTCGGAAGAATTAGTTGAAGACAAGTTGATGGATCAAGAAGGATTACTTGCACATCAAAATTGAAGAAGATCTAGTCCAATAATTACTTGTCATGTGGGAGTTTTTAATTTAGTTATGTTTAATTTCGAATTTATTTACCTTTTTTATAGGACTTAGTTTATTCTTTACTAGGATTTAGTTTCCTTTTGATATTAGGTTAGTTTACTATTTTAGAATTTCCTTGTTCTTTTCAAGATGTATTCTTGTCCTATTTAAAGGACCTTTTTCATTAATGAATTAAAGATTTAGTCTTCAATTAATTTGTGTTGAGTATTCTCTACCTTCTTTGAAGAATTCTTCATCATGAACATATCAAAGATCAGTAAAATCTTTGTGGCGTTCAATGACTTATCAAACGATTCATCCACCATCGTTTGTGGCGTCCTCACGAACTTATCAAGCATTCTTGTGCCGTTCCGACTTATCAAACGATTCAGTCAACATCGTTTGGGGCGTCCTCATTAACTTATCAAGAAGACTTGTGGCGTTCATCCATCGACTTATCAAGCGATTTATCCATCATCGTTTGTGGCGCCTTCAATAAATCCACCTAAACCTGATTGTAGAACGATCCTAGGAGTCCTAATAATTCGGGTCTCGTTATTCATGGCGAGGTTGGTATCATTTGGTATCAGAGCTTTGTTCTAGTCTCAGGTTTGTCTATCCTTTATTTTCTTGTCAAAAAAAAGTTCAAAAAATGTTGAAAAAAAAAATTTAGAGGAAAAAAAAGGTTGAAAAAAAATGAGAGAAAAAAAAAAGTTCAAAAAAAAAATCAAAAAAAAAATGTTTTACATTGTTTATATGTTAGATCTACAAGGTCGGCGAAGATTTGAGGACAAATCTATTTTTAGAGGGTGAGAATGATATGACCATGAAGAGCACAAAAATTTATACGGAAGAATTAGTTGAAGACAAGTTGATGGATCAAGAAGGATTACTTGCTCATCAAGATTGAAGAAGATCTAGTCCAATAATTACTTGTCATGTGGGAGTTTTTAAAGTTATGTTTAATTTCGAATTTATTTACCTTTTTTATAGGACTTAGTTTATTCTTTACTAGGATTTAGTTTCCTTTTGATATTAGGTTAGTTTACTATTTTAGAGTTTCCTAGTTCTTTTCAAGATGTAATCTTGTCCTATTTAAAGGACCTTTTTCATTAACGAATTCAAGATTTAGTTTTCAATTAATTTGTGTTGAGTATTATCCACCTTCTTTGAAGAATTCTTTTTCATGAACTTATCAAAGATCAGTAAAATCTTTCTGGCGTTCAATGACTTGTCAAACGATTCATCCACCATCGTTTGTGGCGTCCTCGTGAACTTATCAAGCATTCTTGTGGCGTTCCGACCTATCAAACGATTCAGTCAACATCGTTTGTGGCGTCCTCATGAACTTATCAAGAAGACTTCTGGCGTTCATCCATCGACTTATCAAGCGATTTATCCATCATCGTTTGTGGCGTCTTCAATAAATACACCTAAACCTGATTGTAGAAAGATCCTAGGAGTCCTAATAATTCAGGTCTCGTTATTCATGGCGAGGTTTGTATCATTTGGTATCAGAGCTTTGTTCTAGTCTCGGGATTGTCTATCCCTTATTTTCTTGTCAAAAAAAAATGTTCAAAATATGTTGAAAAGAAAAATCGAAAAAAAAAATTGAGAGAAAAAAAAAGGTTGAAAAAATAATGAGATAAAAAAAAGTTAAAAAAAATTAAAAAAAAAATATTTTACATTGTTTATATGTTAGATCTACAATGTCGGCGAAGATTTGAGGACAAATCTATTTTAAGAGGGGGAGAATGATATGGCCATGAAGAGCACAAAAATAGATTCGGAATAATTAATCGAAGACAAGTTGATGGATCAAGAAGGATTACTTGCTCATGAAGATTGAAGAAGATCTATTCCAATAATTACTTGTCATGTTGGAGTTTTTAAAGTTATGTTTAATTTCGAATTTATTTATCTTTTTTATAGGACTTAGTTTATTCTTTACTAGGATTTGGTTTCCTTTTGATATTAGGTTAGTTTACTATTTTAGAGTTTCCTAGTTCTTTTCAAGATGTAATCTTGTCCTATTTAAAGTACCTTTTTCCTTAATGAATTCAAGATTTAGTTTTAAATTAATTTGTGTTGAGTATTCTCCACCTTCTTTGAAGAATTGTTCTTCATGAACTTATTAAAGATCAGTAAAATCTTTCTGGCGTTCAATGACTTGTCAAACGATTCATCCACCATCGTTTGTGGCGTCCTCACGAACATATCAAGCATTCTTGTGGCGTTCCGACCTATCAAACGATTCAGTCAACATCGTTTGTGGCGTCCTCATTATCTTATCAAGAAGACTTATGGCGTTCATCCATCGACTTATCAAGCGATTTATCCATCATCGTTTGTTGTGTCTTCAATAAATACACCTAAACCTGATTGTAGAACGATCCTAGGAGTCCTAAAAATTTGGGTCTCGTTATTCATGGCGAGGTTGGTATCATTTGGTATCAGAGCTTTGTTCTAGTCTCAGGATTGTCTATCCCTTATCTTCTTGTAAAAAAAATGTTCAAAATATGTTGAAAAGAAAAATCGAAAAAAAAAAATTGAGGAAAAAAAGAAGGTTGAAAAAATAATGAGAGAAAAAAAAAAGTTAAAATAAAATTAAAAAAAAAATATTTTACATTGTTTATATGTTAGATCCACAAGGTCGGGGAAGATTTGAGGACAAATCTATTTTAAGAGGGGGAGAATGATATGACCATGAAGAGCACAAAAAAAGATTCGGAAGAATTAATCGAAGACAAGTTGATGGATCAAGAAGGATTACTTGCTCATCAAGATTGAAGAAGATCTAGTCCAATAATTACTTGTCATGTGGGAATTTTTAAAGTTATGTTTAATTTCGAATTTATTTACCTTTTTTATAGGACTTAGTTTATTCTTTACTAGGATTTAGTTTCCTTTTGATATTAGGTTAGTTTACTATTTTAGAGTTTCCTAGTTCTTTTCAAGATGTAATCTTGTCCTATTTAAAGGACCTTTTTCATTAATGAATTCAAGATTTAGTTTTCAATTAATTTGTGTTGAGTATTCTCCACCTTCTTTGAAGAATTCTTCTTCATGAACTTATCAATGATCGGTAAAATCTTTGTGGAGTTCAATGACTTATCAAACGATTCATCCACCATCGTATGTAGCGTCCTCACGAACTTATCAAGCATTCTTGCGGCGTTCCGACTTATCAAACGATTAAGTTAACATCGTTTGTGGCGTCCTCATGAACTTATCAAGAATACTTGTGGCGTTCATCCATCTACTTATCAAGCGATTTATCCATCATCGTTTGTGGCGTCTTCAATAAATACACCTAAACCTGATTGTAGAACGATCCTAGGAGTCCTAATAATTCGGGTCTCGTTATTCATGGCGAGGTTCGTATCATTTGGTATCAGAGCTTTATTCTAGTCTCTGGATTGTCTATCCTTTATTTTCTTGTCAAAAAAAAAAAGTTCAAAAAATGTTGAAAAGAAAAATTGATAAAAAAATTGAGAGAAAAAAAAGGTTGAAAAAAAAATGAGAGAAAAAAAAATTAAAAAAAAAATGTTTTATATTGTTTATATGTTTGATCTACAAGGTCGGCGTAGATTTGAGGACAAATCTATTTTGAGAGGGGGAGAATGATATGACCATGAAGAGCACAAAAATAGATTCGGAAGAATTTATCGAAGACAAGTTGATGGATCAAGAAGGATTACTTGCTCATCAAGATTGAATAAGATCTATTCCAATAATTACTTGTCATGTGGGAGTTTTTAAAGTTATGTTTAATTTCGAATTTAATTACCTTTTTTATAAGACTTAGTTTATTCTTTACTAGGATTTAGTTTCCTTTTGATATTAGGTTAGTTTACTATTTTAGAGTTTCCTAGTTCTTTTCAAGATGTAATCTTGTCCTATTTAAAGGACATTTTTCATTAATGAATTCAAGATTTAGTTTTCAATTAATTTGTGTTGAGTATTCTCCACCTTCTTTGAAGAATTCTTCTTCATGAACTTATCAATGATCGGTAAAATCTTTGTGGAGTTCAATGACTTATCAAACGATTCATCCACCATCGTATGTAGCGTCCTCACGAACTTATCAAGCATTCTTGCGGCGTTCCGACTTATCAAACGATTAAGTTAACATCGTTTGTGGCGTCCTCATGAACTTATCAAGAAGACTTGTGGCGTTCATCCATCTACTTATCAAGCGATTTATCCATCATCGTTTGTGGCGTCTTCAATAAATACACCTAAACCTGATTGTAGAATGATCCTAGGAGTCCTAATAATTCGGGTCTCGTTATTCATGGCGAGGTTCGTATCATTTGGTATCAGAGCTTTGTTCTAGTCTCAGGATTGTCTATCCTTTATTTTCTTGTCAAAAAAAAAAGTTCAAAAAATGTTGAAAAGAAAAATTGATAAAAAAATTGAGAGAAAAAAAAGGTTGAAAAAAAAATGAGAGAAAAAAAAAAGTAAAAAAAAAATTAAAAAAAAATGTTTTATATAGTTTATATGTTTGATCTACAAGGTCGGCGTAGATTTGAGGACAAATCTATTTTGAGAGGGGGAGAATGATATGACCATGAAGAGCACAAAAATAGATTCGGAAGAATTAATCGAAGACAAGTTGATGGATCAAGAAGGATTACTTGCTCATCAAGATTGAATAAGATCTATTCCAATAATTACTTGTCATGTGGGAGTTTATAAAGTTATGTTTAATTTCGAATTTATTTACCTTTTTTATAAGACCTAGTTTATTCTTTACTAGGATTTCGTTTCCTTTTGATATTAGGTTAGTTTACTATTTTAGAGTTTCCTAGTCTTTTCAAGATGTAATCTTTTCCTATTTAAAGGACCTTTTTCATTAATGAATTCAAGATTTAGATTTCAATTAATTTGTGTTGAGTATTCTCCACCTTCTTTGAAGAATTCTTCTTCATGAACTTATCAAAGATCAGTAAAATCTTTGTGGCGTTCAATGACTTATCAAATGATTCATCCATCATCGTATGTAGCGTCCTCACGAACTTATCAAGAATTCTTGTGGCGTTCCGACTTATCAAACGAATCAGTCAACATCGTTTGTGGCGTCCTCATGAACTTATCAAGAATACTTGTGGTGTTCATCCATCGACTTATCAAGCGATTTATCCATCATCGTTTGTGGCGTCTTCAATAAATACACCTAAACCTGATTGTAGAACAATCCTAGGAGTCCTAATAATTCGGGTCTCATTATTCATGGCGAGGTTGGTATCATTTGGTATCAGAGCTTTGTTCTAGTCTCAGGATTGTCTATCCTTTATTTTCTAGTAAAAAAAAAAAGTTCAAAAAATGTTGAAAAGAAAAATTGAAAAAAAAATTGAGAGAAAAAAAAAGGTTGAAAAAAAAATGAGAGAAAAAAAAAAGTTAAAAAAAATCAAAAAAAAAATGTTTTACATTGTTTATATGTTTGATCTACAAGGTCGGCATAGATTTGAGGACAAATCTATTTTAAGAGGGCAAGAATGATATGACCATGAAGAGCACAAAAATAGATTCGGAAGAATTAATCGAAGACAAGTTGATGGATCAAGAAGGATTACTTGCTCATCAAGATTGAAGAAGATCTAGTCCAATAATTACTTGTGATGTGGGAGTTTATAAAGTTATGTTTAATTTCGAATTTATTTACTTTTTTTATAAGACTTAGTTTATTCTTTACTAGGATTTAGTTTCCTTTTGATATTAGGTTAGTTTACTATTTTAGAGTTTCCTAGTTCTTTTCAAGATGTAATCTTGTCCCATTTAAAGTACCTTTTTCATTAATGAATTCAAGATTTAGTTTTCAATTAATTTGTGTTGAGTATTCTCCACCTTCTTTGAAGAATTCTTCTTCATGAACTTATCAAAGATCAGTAAAATCTTTGTGGCGTTCAATGACTTATCAAACGATTCATCCACCATCGTATGTAGCGTCCTCACGAACTTATCAAGAATTCTTGTGTTCCGACTTATCAAACGATTCAGTCAACAGCGTTTGTGGCGTCCTCATGAACTTATCAAGAAGACTTGTGGCGTTCATCCATCGACTTATCATGCGATTTATCCATCATCGTTTGTGGCGTCTTCAATAAATACACCTAAACCTGATTGTAGAACGATCCTAGGAGTCCTAATAATTCGGGTCTCGTTATTCATGGCGAGGTTGGTATCAGAGCTTTGTTCTAGTCTCAGGATTGTGTATCCTTTATTTTCTTGTCAAAAAAAAAAAGTTCAAAAAATGTTGAAAAGAAAAATTGAAAAAAAAATTGAGAGAAAAAAAAATGTTGAAAAAAAAATGAGAGAAAAAAAAGTTAAAAAAAAATAAAAAAAAATGTTTTACATTGTTTATATGTTTGATCTACAAGGTCGGCGTAGATTTGAGGACAAATCTATTTTAAGAGGGGAAGAATGATATGACCATGAAGAGCACAAAAATAGATTCGGAAGAATTAATCGAAGACAAGTTGATGGATCAAGAAGGATTACTTGCTCATCGAGATTGAAGAAGATCTAGTCTAATAATTACTTGTGATGTGGGAGTTTATAAAGTTATGTTTAATTTCGAATTTATTTACCTTTTTTATAAGACTTAGTTTTTTCTTTACTAGGATTTAGTTTCCTTTGATATTAGGTTAGTTTACTATTTTAGAGTTTCCTAGTTCTTTTCAAGATGTAATCTTGTCCTATTTAAAGGACCTTCTTCATTAATGAATTCAAGATTTAGTTTTCAATTAATTTGAGTAGAGAATTCTCCACCTTCTTTGAAGAATTGTTCTTCATGAACTTATCAAAGATCAGTAAAATCTTTCTGGCGTTCAATGACTTGTCAAACGATTCATCCACCATCGTTTGTGGTGTCCTCACGAACATATCAAGCATTCTTGTGGCGTTCCGACTTATCAAACGATTCAGTCAACATCGTTTGTGGCGTTCATCCATCGACTTATCAAGCGATTTATCCATCATCGTTTGTGGCGTCTTCAATAAAGACACCTAAACCTGATTGTAGAACGATCCTAGGAGTCATAATAATTCGGGTCTCGTTATTCATGGCGAGGTTGGTATCAGAGCTTTGTTCTAGTCTCAGTATTGTGTATCCTTTATTTTCTTGTCAAAAAAAAAAAGTTCAAAAAATGTTGAAAAGAAAAATTGAAAAAAAAATTGAGAGAAAAAAAAAGGTTGAAAAAAAAATGAGAGAAAAAAAAAAGTTAAAAAAAAAATAAAAAAAAATGTTTTACATTGTTTATATGTTTCATCTACAAGGTCGGCGTAGATTTGAGGACAAATCTATTTTAAGAGGGGGTGAATGATATGACCAAGAAAGCACAAAAATAGATTCGGAAGAATTAATCGAAGCCAAGTTGATGGATCAAGAAGGATTACTTGCTCATCAAGATTGAAGAAGATCTAGTCCAATAATTACTTGTGATGTGGGAGTTTATAAAGTTATGTTTAATTTCGAATTTATTTACCTTTTTTATAAGACTTAGTTTATTCTTTACTAGGATTTAGTTTCCTTTTGAAATTAGGTTAGATTACTATTTTAGAGTTTCCTAGTTCTTTTCAAGATGTAATCTTGTCCCATTTAAAGGACCTTTTTCATTAATGAATTCAAGATTTAGTTTTCATTTAATTTGTGTTGAGTATTCTCCACCTTCTTTGAAGAATTCTTCTTCATGAACTTATCAAAGATCAGTAAAATTTTTGTGGCGTTCAATGACTTATCAAACGATTCATTCACCATCGTATGTAGCGTCCTCACGAACTTATCAAGAATTATTGTGTTCCGACTTATCAAACGATTCAGTCAACATCGTTTGTGGCGTCCTCATGAACTTATCAATAAGACTTGTGGCATTCATCCATCGACTTATCAAGCGATTTATCCATCATCGTTTGTGGCGTCTTCAATAAATACACCTAAACCTGATTGTAGAACGATCCTAGGAGTCATAATAATTCGGGTCTCGTTATTCATGACGAGGTTGGTATCATTTGGTATCAGAGCTTTGTTCTAGTCTCAGGATTGTCTATCCTTTATTTTCTTGTCAAAAAAAATAGTTCAAAAAATGTTGAAATGAAAAATTGAAAAAAAAATTGAGAGAAAAAAAAAGGTTGAAAAGAAAATGAGAGAAATAAAAAAAGTTGAAAAAAATCAAAAAAAAATGTTTTACATTGTTTATATGTTTGATCTACAAGGTCGGCGTAGATTTGAGGACAAATCTATTTTAAGAGGGGGAGAATGATATGACAAAGAAGAGCACAAAAATAGATTCGGAAGAATTAATCGAAGACAAGTTGATGGATCAAGAAGGATTACTTGCTCATCAAGATTGAAGAAGATCTAGTCCAATAATTACTTGTGATGTGGAAGTTTATAAAGTTATGTTTAATTTCGAATTTATTTACCTTTTTTATAAGACTTAGTTTATTCTTTACTAGGATTTAGTTTCCTTTTGATATTTGGTTAGTTTACTATTTTAGAGTTTCCTAGTTCTTTTCAAGATGTAATCTTTTCCTATTTAAAGGACCTTTTTCATTAATGAATTCAAGATTTAGATTTCAATTAATTTGTGTTGAGTATTCTCCACCTTCTTTGAAGACTTGTTCTTCATGAACTTATCAAAGATCAGTAAAATCTTTGTGGCGTTCAATGACTTATCAAACGATTCATCCATCATCGTATGTTGCGTCCTCACGAACTTATCAAGAATTCTTGTGGCGTTCCGACCTATCAAACGATTCAATCAACATCGTTTGTGGCGTCCTCATTATCTTATCAAGAAGACTTATGGCGTTCATCCATCGACTTATCAAGCGATTTATCCATCATCGTTTGTGGCGTCTTCAATAAATACACCTAAACCTGATTGTAGAACGATCCTAGGAGTCCTAATAATTCAGGTCTCGTTATTCATGGCGAGGTTGGTATCATTTGGTATCAGAGCTTTGTTCTAGTCTCAGGATTGTCTATCCCTTATTTTCTTGAAAAAAAAATGTTCAAAATATGTTGAAAAGAAAAATCAAAAAAAAAAATTGAGGAAAAAAAAAGGTTGCAAAAATAATGAGAGAAAAAAAAAAAGTTAAAAAAATTAAAAAAAAAAATATTTTACATTGTTTATATGTTAGATCTACAAGGTCGGCGAAGATTTGAGGACAAATCTATTTTAAGAGGGGGAGAATGATATGACCATGAAGAGCACAAAAATAGTTTCGGAAGAATTAATCGAAGACAAGTTGATGGATCAAGAAGGATTACTTGCTCATCAAGATTGAAGAAGATATAGTCCAATAATTACTTGTCATGTGGGAGTTTTTAAAGTTATGTTTAATTTCGAATTTATTTACCTTTTTTATTCTTTACTAGGATTTAGTTTCCTTTTGATATTAGGTTAGTTTACTATTTTAGAGTTTCCTAGTTCTTTTCAGGATGTAATCTTGTCCTATTTAAAGGACCTTTTTCATTAATGAATTCAAGATTTAGTTTTCAATTAATTTGTGTTGAGTATTCTCCACCTTCTTTGAAGAATTCTTCTTCATGAACTTATCAAAGATCGGTAAAATCTTTGTGGAGTTCAATGACTTATCAAACGATTCATCCACCATCGTATGTAGCGGCCTCACGAACTTATTAAGCATTCTTGCGGCGTTCCGACTTATCAAACGATTCAGTCAACATCGTTTGTGGCGTCCTCATGAACTTATCAAGAAGACTTGTGGCGTTCATCCATCGATTTATCAAGCGATTTATCCATCATCGTTTGTGGCGTCTTCAATAAATACACCTAAACCTGATTGTAGAACGATCCTAGGAATCCTAATAATTCGGGTCTCGTTATTCATGGCGAGGTTGGTATCATTTGGTATCAGAGCTTTGTTCTAGTCTCAGGTTTGTGTATCCTTTATTTTCTTGTCAAAAAAAAAAGTTCAAAAAATGTTGAAAAGAAAAATTGAGAGAAAAAAAAAGGTTGAAAAAAACTTGAGAGAAAAAAAAAAGTTAAAAAAAAATATTTTACATTGTTTATATGTTTGATCTACAAGGTCGGCGTAGATTTGAGGACAAATCTATTTTAAGAGGGGGAGAATGATATGACCAAGAAAGCACAAAAATAGATTCGGAAGAATTAATCGAAGCCAAGTTGATGGATCAAGAAGGATTACTTGCTTATCAAGATTGAAGAAGATCTAGTCCAATAATTACTTGTGATGTGGGAGTTTATAAAGTTATGTTTAATTTCGAATTTATTTACATTTTTTATAAGGCTTAGTTTATTCTTTACTAGGATTTAGTTTCCTTTTGATATTAGGTTAGTTTACTATTTTAGAGTTTCCTAGTTCTTTTCAAGATGTAATCTTGTCCCATTTAAAGGACCTTTTTCATTAATGAATTCAAGATTTAGTTTTCAATTAATTTGTGTTGAGTATTCTCCACCTTCTTTGAAGAATTCTTCTTCATGAACTTATCAAAGATCAGTAAAATCTTTGTGGCGTTCAATGACTTATCAAACGATTCATCCACCATCGTATGTAGCGTCCTCACGAACTTATCAAGAATTCTTGTGTTCCGACTTATCAAACGATTCAGTCAACATCGTTTGTGGCGTCCTCATGAACTTATCAAGAAGACATGTGGCGTTCATCCATCGACTTATCAAGTGATTTATCCATCATCGTTTGTGGCGTCTTCAATAAATACACCTAAACCTGATTGTAGAACGATCCTAGGAGTCCTAATAATTCGGGTCTCGTTATTCATGGCAAGGTTGGTATCATTTGGTATCAGAGCTTTGTTCTAGTCTCAGGATTGTCTATCCTTTATTTTCTTGTCAAAAAAAAAGTTCAAAAAATGTTGAAAAGAAAAATTAAAAAAAAAATTGAGAGAAAAAAAAAAGGTTGAAAAAAAATGAGAGAAAAAAAAAAGTTAAAAAAAAATCAAAAAAAAATGTTTTACATTGTTTATATGTTTGATCTACAAGGTCGGCGTAGATTTGAGGACAAATCTATTTTAAGAGGGGGAGAATGATATGACCAAGAAGAGCACAAAAATAGATTTGGAAGAATTAATCGAAGACAAGTTGATGGATCAAGAAGGATTACTTGCTCATCAAGATTGAAGAAGATCTAGTCCAATAATTACTTGTGATGTGGGAGTTTATAAAGTTATGTTTAATTTCGAATTTATTTACCTTTTTTATAAGACTTAGTTTATTCTTTACTAGGATTTAGTTTCCTTTTGATATTAGGTTAGTTTACTATTTTAGAGTTTCCTAATTCTTTTCAAGATGTAATCTTGTCCCATTTAATGGACCTTTTTCATTAATGAATTCAAGATTTAGTTTTCAATTAATTTGTGTTGAGTATTCTCCACCTTCTTTGAAGAATTCTTCTTCATGAACTTATCAAAGATCAGTAAAATCTTTGTGGCGTTCAATGACTTATCAAACGATTCATCCACCATCGTATGTAGCGTCCTCACGAACTTATCAAGAATTCTTGTGTTCCGACTTATCAAACGATTCAGTCAACATCGTTTGTGGCGTCCTCATGAACATATCAAGAAGACTTGTGGCGTTCATCCATCGACTTATCAAGCGATTTATCCATCATCGTTTGTGGCGTCTTCAATAAATACACCTAAACCTCATTGTAGAACGATCCTAGGAGTCCTAATAATTCGGGTCTCGTTATTCATAGCGAGGTTGGTATCATTTGGTATCAGAGCTTTGTTCTAGTCTCAGGATTGTCTATCCTTTATTTTCTTGTCAAAAAAAAAGTTCAAAAAATGTTGAAAAGAAAAATTGAAAAAAAATTGAGAGAAAAAAAAAGGTTGAAAAAAAATGAGAGGAAAAAAAAAGTTAAAAAAAAAATAAAAAAAAAATGTTTTACATTGTTTATATGTTTGATCTACAAGGTCGGCGTAGATTTGAGGACAAATCTATTTTAAGAGGGGGAGAATGATATGACCAAGAAGAGCACAAAAATAGATTCGGAAGAATTAATCGAAGACAAGTTGATGGATCAAGAAGGATTACTTGCTCATCAAGGTTGAAGAAGATCTAGTCCAATAATAACTTGTGATGTGGGAGTTTATAAAGTTATGTTTTATTTCGAATTTATTTACCTTTTTTATAAGACTTAGTTTATTCTTTACTAGGATTTAGTTTCCTTTTGATATTAGGTTAGTTTACTATTTTAGAGTTTCCTAGTTCTTTTCAAGATGTAATCTTGTCCCATTTAAAGGACCTTTTTCATTAATGAATTCAAGATTTAGTTTTCAATTAATTTGTGTTGAGTATTCTCCACCTTCTTTGAAGAATTCTTCTTCATGAACTTATCAAAGATCAGTAAAATCTTTTTGGCGTTCAATGACTTATCAAACGATTCATCCACCATCGTATGTAGCGTCCTCACGAACATATCAAGTATTCTTGTGGCGTTCCGACTTATCAAACGATTCAGTCAACATCGTTTGTGGCGTCCTCATGAACTTATCAAGAAGACTTGTGGCGTTCATCCATCGACTTATCAAGCGATTTATCCATCATCGTTTGTGGCGTCTTCAGTAAATACACCTAAACCTGATTGTAGAACGATCCTAGGAGTCCTAATAATTCGGGTCTCGTTATTCATGGCGAGGTTGGTATCAGAGCTTTGTTCTAGTCTCAGGATTGTGTATCCTTTATTTTCTTGTCAAAAAAAAAAGTTCCAAAAATGTTGAAAAGAAAAATTGAAAAAAAAATTGAGAGAAAAAAAAAAGGTTGAAAAAAAAATGAGAGAAAAAAAAAGTTAAAAAAAAATAAAAAAAAAATGTTTTACATTGTTTATATGTTTGATCTACAAGGTCGGCGTAGATTTGAGGACAAATCTATTTTAAGAGGGGGAGAATGATATGACCAAGAAAGCACAAAAATAGATTCGGAAGAATTAATCGAAGCCAAGTTGATGGATCAAGAAGGATTACTTGCTCATCAAGATTGAAGAAGATTTAGTCCAATAATTACTTGTGATGTGGGAGTTTATAGAGTTATGTTTAATTTCGAATTTATTTACCTTTTTTATAAGACATAGTTTATTCTTTACTAGGATTTAGTTTCCTTTTGATATTAGGTTAGTTTACTATTTTAGAGTTTCCTAGTTCTTTTCAAGATGTAATCTTCTCCCATTTAAAGGACATTTTTCATTAATGAATTCAAGATTTAGTTTTCAATTAATTTGTGTTGAGTATTCTCCACCTTCTTTGAAGAATTCTTCTTCATGAACTTATCAAAGATCAGTAAAATCTTTTTGGCGTTCAATGACTTATCAAACGATTCATCCACCATCGTATGTAGCGTCCTCACGAACTTATCAAGTATTCTTGTGGCGTTCCGACTTATCAAACGATTCAGTCAACATCGTTTGTGGCGTCCTCATGAACTTATCAAGAAGACTTGTGGCGTTCATCCATCGACTTATCAAGCGATTTATCCAACATCGTTTGTGGCGTCTTCAGTAAATACACCTAAACCTGATTGTAGAACGATCCTAGGAGTCCTAATAATTCGGGTCTCGTTATTCATGGCGAGGTTGGTATCAGAGCTTTGTTCTAGTCTCAGGATTGTGTATCCTTTATTTTCTTGTCAAAAAAAAAAGTTCAAAAAATGTTGAAAAGAAAAATTGAAAAAAAAATTGAGAGAAAAAAAAAAGGTTGAAAAAAAAAATGAGAGAAAAAAAAAAGTTAAAAAAAATTTAAAAAAAAATGTTTTACATTGTTTATATGTTTGATCTACAAGGTCGGCGTAGATTTGAGGACAAATCTATTTTAAGAGGGGGAGAATGATATGACCAAGAAAGAACAAAAATAGATTCGGAAGAATTAATCGAAGCCAAGTTGATGGATCAAGAAGGATTACTTGCTCATCAAGATTGAAGAAGATTTAGTCCAATAATTACTTGTGATGTGGGAGTTTATAGAGTTATGTTTAATTTCGAATTTATTTACCTTTTTTATAAGACATAGTT
Source organism: Penstemon eatonii (assembly GCA_038501285.1). Classification (NCBI taxonomy): domain Eukaryota; kingdom Viridiplantae; phylum Streptophyta; class Magnoliopsida; order Lamiales; family Plantaginaceae; genus Penstemon; species Penstemon eatonii. Next base: position 30,714,427 of record CM076710.1, on the reverse strand, counting down.
TATTCTTTACTAGGATTTAGTTTCCTTTTGATATTAGGTTAGTTTACTATTTTAGAGTTTCCTAGTTCTTTTCAAGATGTAATCTTGTCCTATTTAAAGGACATTTTTCATTAATGAATTCAAGATTTAGTTTTCAATTAATTTGTGTTGAGTATTCTCCACCTTCTTTGAAGAATTCTTCTTCATGAACTTATCAAAGATCAGTAAAATCTTTTTGGCGTTCAATGACTTATCAAACGATTCATCCACCATCGTATGTAGCGTCCTCACGAACTTATCAAGTATTCTTGTGGCGTTCCGACTTATCAAACGATTCAGTCAACATCGTTTGTGGCGTCCTCATGAACTTATCAAGAAGACTTGTGGCGTTCATCCATCGACTTATCAAGCGATTTATCCAACATCGTTTGTGGCGTCTTCAGTAAATACACCTAAACCTGATTGTAGAACGATCCTAGGAGTCCTAATAATTCGGGTCTCGTTATTCATGGCGAGGTTGGTATCAGAGCTTTGTTCTAGTCTCAGGATTGTGTATCCTTTATTTTCTTGTCAAAAAAAAAAGTTCAAAAAATGTTGAAAAGAAAAATTGAAAAAAAAATTGAGAGAAAAAAAAAAGGTTGAAAAAAAAAATGAGAGAAAAAAAAAAGTTAAAAAAAAATAAAAAAAAAATGTTTTACATTGTTTATATGTTTGATCTACAAGGTCGGCGTAGATTTGAGGACAAATCTATTTTAAGAGGGGGAGAATGATATGACCAAGAAAGCACAAAAATAGATTCGGAAGAATTAATCGAAGCCAAGTTGATGGATCAAGAAGGATTACTTGCTCATCAAGATTGAAGAAGATTTAGTCCAATAATTACTTGTGATGTGGGAGTTTATAGAGTTATGTTTAATTTCGAATTTATTTACCTTTTTTATAAGACATAGTTTATTCTTTACTATGATTTAGTTTCCTTTTGATATTAGGTTAGTTTACTATTTTAGAGTTTCCTAGTTCTTTTCAAGATGTAATCTTGTCCTATTTAAAGGACATTTTTCATTAATGAATTCAAGATTTAGTTTTCAATTAATTTGTGTTGAGTATTCTCCACCTTCTTTGAAGAATTCTTCTTCATGAACTTATCAAAGATAAGTAAAATCTTTTTGGCGTTCAATGACATGTCAAACGATTCATCCACCATCGTTTGTGGCGTCCTCACGAACATATCAAGCATTCTTGTGGCGTTCCGACCTATCAAATGATTCAGTCATCATCGTTTGTGGCGTCCTCATTATCTTATCAAGAAGACTTATGGCGTTCATCCATCGACTTATCAAGCGATTTATCCATCTTCGTTTGTGGCGTCTTCAATAAATACACCTAAACCTGATTGTATAACGATCCTAGGAGTCCTAATAATTCGGGTCTCGTTATTCATGGCGAGGTTGGTATCATTTGATATCAGAGCTTTGTTCTAGTCTCAGGATTGTCTATCCTTTATTTTCTTGTCAAAAAGAAAATGTTCAAAATATGTTGAAATGAATAATCGAAATAAAAATTGAGAGAGAAAAAAAAGGTTGAAAAAATAATGAGAGAAAAAAAAGTTAAAAAAAAAATAAAAAAAAAAATTTTACATTGTTTATATGTTAGATCTACAAGGTCGGCGAAGATTTGAGGATAAATCTATTTTAAGAGGGGGAGAATGATATGACCATGAAGAGCACAAAAATAGATTCGGAAGAATTAATCGAAGACAAGTTGATGGATCAAGAAGGATTACTTGTTCATCAAGATTGAAGAAGATCTAGTCCAATAATTAATTGTCATGTGGGAGTTTTTAAAGTTATGTTTAATTTCGAATTTATTTACCTTTTATATAGGACTTAGTTTATTCTTTACTAGGATTTAGTTTCCTTTTGATATTAGGTTAGTTTACTATTTTAGAATTTCCTAGTTATTTTCAAGATGTAATCTTGTCCTATTTAAAGGACCTTTTTCATTAATGAATTCAAGATTTAGTTTCCAATTAATTTGTGTTGAGTATTCTCCGCCTTCTTTGAAGAATTCTTCTTCATGAACTTATCAAAGATCAGTAAAATCTTTATGGCGTTCAATGACTTGTCAAACTATTCATCCACCATCGTTTGTGGTGTCCTCACGAACTTATCAAGCATTCTTGTGGCGTTCTGACTTATCAAACGATTCAGTCAACATCGTTTGTAGCGTCCTCATGAACTTATCAAGAAGACTTTTGGCGTTCATCCATCGTCTTTTCAAGCGATTTATCCATCATCGTTTGTGGCGTCTTCAATAAATCCACCTAAACCTGATTGTAGAACGATCCTAGGAGTCCTAATAATTCGGGTCTCGTTATTCATGGCGAGGTTGGTATCAGAGCATTGTTCTAGTCTCAGGATTGTGTATCCTTTATTTCTTGTCAAAAAAAAAATGTTCAAAAAATGTTGAAAAGAAAAATTGAGAGAAAAAAAAAGGTTGAAAAAAAAATGAGAGAAAAAAAAAGTTAAAAAAAAAAATGTTTTACATTGTTTATATGTTTTATCTACAAGGTCGGCGTAGATTTGAGGACAAATCTATTTTAAGAGGGGGAGAATGATATGACCAAGAAAGCACAAAAATAGATTCGGAAGAATTAATCTAAGCCAAGTTGATGGATCAAGAAGGATTACTTGCTCATCAAGATTGAAGAAGATCTAGTCCAATAATTACTTGTGATGTGGGAGTTTATAGAGTTATGTTTAATTTCGAATTTATTTACCTTTTTTATAAGACATAGTTTATTCGTTACTAGGATTTAGTTTCCTTTTGATATTAGGTTAGTTTACTATTTTAGAGTTTCCTAGTTCTTTTCAAGATGTAATCTTGTCCTATTTAAAGGACATTTTTCATTAATGAATTCAAGATTTAGTTTTCAATTAATTTGTGTTGAGTATTCTCCACCTTCTTTGAAGAATTCTTCTTCATGAACTTATCAAAGATCAGTAAAATCTTTCTGGCGTTCAATGACATGTCAAACGTTTCATCCACCATCGTTTGTGTCGTCCTCACGAACATATCAAGCATTCTTGTGGCGTTCCGACCTATCAAATGATTCAGTCATCATTGTTTGAGGCGTCCTCATTATCTTATCAACAAGACTTATGGCGTTCGTCCATCGACTTATCAAGCGATTTATCCATCTTCGTTTGTGGCGTCTTCAATAAATACACCTAAATCTGATTGTAGAACGATCCTAGGAGTCCTAATAATTCGGGTCTCGTTATTCATGGCGAGGTTGGTATCATTTGATATCAGAGCTTTGTTCTAGTCTCAGGATTGTCTATCCTTTATTTTCTTGTCAAAAAAAAATGTTCAAAATATGTTGAAATGAATAATCGAAAAAAAAATTGAGAAAAAAAAAGGTTGAAAAAATAATGAGAGAAAAAAAAGTTAAAAAAAAATAAAAAAAAATATTTTACATTGTTTATATGTTAGATCTACAAGGTCGGCGAAGATTTGTGGATAAATCTATTTTAAGTGGGGGAGAATGATATGACCATGAAGAGCACAAAAATAGATTCGGAAGAATTAATCGAAGACAAGTTGATGGATCGAGAAGGATTACTTTCTCATCAAGATTGAAGAAGATCTAGTCCAATAATTAATTGTCATGTGGGAGTTTTTAAAGTTATGTTTAATTTCGAATTTATTTACCTTTTATATAGGACTTAGTTTATTCTTTACTAGGATTTAGTTTCCTTTTGATATTAGGTTAGTTTACTATTTTAGAATTTCCTAGTTCTTTTCAAGATGTAATCTTGTCTTATTTAAAGGACCTTTTTCATTAATGAATTCAAGATTTAGTTTTCAATTAATTTGTGTTGAGTATTCTCCGCCTTCTTTGAAGAATTCTTCTTCATGAACTTATCAAAGATCAGTAAAATCTTTATGGCGTTCAATGACTTGTCAAACTATTCATCCACCATCGTTTGTGGTGTCCTCACGAACTTATCAAACATTCTTGTGGCGTTCTGACTTATCAAACGATTCACTCAACATCGTTTGTGGCGTCCTCATGAACTTATCAAGAAGACTTGTGGCGTTCATCCATCGTCTTTTCAAGCGATTTATCCATCATCGTTTGTGGCGTCTTCAATAAATCCACCTAAACCTGATTGTAGAACGATCCTAGGAGTCCTAATAATTCGGGTCTCGTTATTCCTGGCGAGGTTGGTATCAGAGCTTTGTTCTAGTCTCAGGATTGTGTATCCTTTATTTTCTTGTCAAAAAAAAAAAGTTCAAAAAATGTTGAAAAGAAAAATTGAGAGAAAAAAAAAAAGATTGAAAAAAAATGAGAGAAAAAAAAAATTTAAAAAAAAAATAAAAAAAAATGTTTTACATTGTTTATATGTTTGATCTACAAGGTCGGCGTAGATTTGAGGACAAATCTATTTTAAGAGGGGGAGAATGATATGACCAAGAAAGCACAAAAATAGATTCAGAAGAATTAATCTAAGCCATGTTGATGGATCAAGAAGGATTACTTGCTCATCAAGATTGAAGAAGATCTAGTCCAATAATTACTTGTGATGTGGGAGTTTATAGAGTTATGTTTAATTTCGAATTTATTTACCTTTTTTATAAGACATAGTTTATTCTTTACTAGGATTTAGTTTCCTTTTGATATTAGGTTAGTTTACTATTTTAGAGTTTCCTAGTTCTTTTCAAGATGTAATCTTGTCCTATTTAAAGGACATTTTTCATTAATGAATTCAAGATTTAGTTTTCAATTAATTTGTGTTGAGTATTCTCCACCTTCTTTGAAGAATTCTTCTTCATGAACTTATCAAAGATCAGTAAAATCTTTCTGGCGTTCAATGACATGTCAAACGATTCATCCACCATCGTTTGTGGCGTCCTCACGAACATATAAGGCATTCTTGTGGCGTTCCGACCTATCAAATGATTCAGTCATCATTGTTTGAGGCGTCCTCATTATCTTATCAAGAAGACTTATGGCGTTCGTCCATCGACTTATCAAGCGATTTATCCATCTTCGTTTGTGGCGTCTTCAATAAATACACCTAAACCTGATTGTAGAACGATCCTAGGAGTCCTAATAATTCGGGTCTCGTTATTCATGGCGAGGTTGGTATCATTTGATATCAGAGCTTTGTTCTAGTCTCAGGATTGTCTATCCTTTATTTTATTGTCAAAAAAAAAATGTTCAAAATATGTTGAAATGAATAATCGAAATAAAAATTGAGAGAGAAAAAAAAGGTTGAAAAAATAATGAGAGAAAAAAAAGTTAAAAAAAAATAAAAAAAAATATTTTACATTGTTTATATGTTAGATCTACAAGGTCGGCGAAGATTTGAGGATAAATCTATTTTAAGAGGGGGAGAATGATATGACCATGAAGAGCACAAAAATAGATTCGGAAGAATTAATCGAAGACAAGTTGATGGATCGAGAAGGATTACTTGCTCATCAAGATTGAAGAAGATCTAGTCCAATAATTAATTATCATGTGGGAGTTTTTAAAGTTATGTTTAATTTCGAATTTATTTACCTTTTATATAGGACTTAGTTTATTCTTTACTAGGATTTAGTTTCCTTTTGATATTAGGTTAGTTTACTATTTTAGAATTTCCTAGTTCTTTTCAAGATGTAATCTTGTCCTATTTAAAGGACCTTTTTCATTAATGAATTCAAGATTTAGTTTTCAATTAATTTGTGTTGAGTATTCTCCGCCTTCTTTGAAGAATTCTTCTTCATGAACTTATCAAAGATCAGTAAAATCTTTATGGCGTTCAATGACTTGTCAAACTATTCATCCACCATCGTTTGTGGTGTCCTCACGAACTTATCAAGCATTCTTGTGGCGTTCTGACTTATCAAACGATTCAGTCAACATCGTTTGTGGTGTTCTCATGAACTTATCAAGAAGACTTGTGGCGTTCATCCATCGTCTTTTCAAGCGATTTATCCATCATCGTTTGTGGCGTCTTCAATAAATCCACCTAAACCTGATTGTAGAACGATCCTAGGAGTCCTAATAATTCGGGTCTCGTTATTCATGGCGAGGTTGTTATCAGAGCTTTGTTCTAGTCTCAGGATTGTGTATCCTTTATTTTCTTGTCAAAAAAAAAAAGTTCAAAAAATGTTGAAAAGAAAAATTGAAAAAAAAATTGAGAGAAAAAAAAAAGATTGAAAAAAAAATGAGAGAAAAAAAAAAGTTAAAAAAAAAATAAAAAAAAATGTTTTACATTGTTTATATGTTTGATCTACAACGTCGGCGTAGATTGAGGACAAATCTATTTTAAGAGGGGGAGAATGATATGACCAAGAAAGCACAAAAATAGATTCGGAAGAATTAATCTAAGCCATGTTGATGGATCAAGAAGGATTACTTGCTCATCAAGATTGAAGAAGATCTAGTCCAATAATTACTTGTGATGTGGGAGTTTATAGAGTTATGTTTAATTTCGAATTTATTTACCTTTTTTATAAGACATAGTTTATTCTTTACTAGGATTTAGTTTCCTTTTGATATTAGGTTAGTTTACTATTTTAGAGTTTCCTAGTTCTTTTCAAGATGTAATCTTGTCCTATTTAAAGGAAATTTTTCATTAATGAATTCAAGATTTAGTTTTCAATTAATTTGTGTTGAGTATTCTCCACCTTCTTTGAAGAATTCTTCTTCATGAACTTATCAAAGATCAGTAAAATCTTTCTGGCGTTCAATGACATGTCAAACGATTCATCCACCATCGTTTGTGGCGTCCTCACGAACATATCAAGCATTCTTGTGGCGTTCCGACCTATCAAATGATTCAGTCATCATTGTTTGAGGCGTCCTCATTATCTTATCAAGAAGACTTATGGCGTTCGTCCATCGACTTATCAAGCGATTTATCCATCTTCGTTTGTGGCGTCTTCAATAAATACACCTAAACCTGATTGTAGAACGATCCTAGGAGTCCTAATAATTCGGGTCTCGTTATTCATGGCGAGGTTGGTATCATTTGATATTAGAGCTTTGTTCTAGTCTCAGGATTGTCTATCCTTTATTTTCTTGTCAAAAAAAAATGTTCAAAATATGTTGAAATGAATAATCGAAATAAAAATTGAGAGAGAAAAAAAAGGTTGAAAAAATAATGAGAGAAAAAAAAGTTAAAAAAAAATAAAAAAAAATATTTTACATTGTTTATATGTTAGATCTACAAGGTCGGCGAAGATTTGAGGATAAATCTATTTTAAGAGGGGGAGAATGATATGACCATGAAGAGCACAAAAATAGATTCGGAAGAATTAATCGAAGACAAGTTGATGGATCGAGAAGGATTACTTGCTCATCAAGATTGAAGAAGATCTAGTCCAATAATTAATTGTCATGTGGGAGTTTTTAAAGTTATGTTTAATTTCGAATTTATTTACCTTTTATATAGGACTTAGTTTATTCTTTACTAGGATTTAGTTTCCTTTTGATATTAGGTTAGTTTACTATTTTAGAATTTCCTAGTTCTTTTCAAGATGTAATCTTGTCCTATTTAAAGGACCTTTTTCATTAATGAATTAAAGATTTAGTTTTCAATTTATTTGTGTTGAGTATTCTCCGCCTTCTTTGAAGAATTCTTCTTCATGAACTTATCAAAGATCAGTAAAATCTTTATGGCGTTCAATGACTTGTCAAACTATTCATCCACCATCGTTTGTGGTGTCCTCACGAACTTATCAAGCATTCTTGTGGCGTTCTGACTTATCAAACGATTCAGTCAACATCGTTTGTGGCGTCCTCATGAACTTATCAAGAAGACTTGTGGCGTTCATCCATCGTCTTTTCAAGCGATTTATCCATCATCGTTTGTGGCGTCTTCAATAAATCCACCTAAACTTGATTGTAGAACGATCCTAGGAGTCCTATAATTCGGGTCTTGTTATTCATGGCGAGGTTGGTATCAGAGCTTTGTTCTAGTCTCAGGATTGTGTATCCTTTATTTTCTTGTCAAAAAAAAAAAAAAGGTCAAAAAATGTTGAAAAGAAAAATTGAAAAAAAAATTGAGAGAAAAAAAAAAGATTGAAAAAAAAATGAGAGAAAAAAAAAAGTTAAAAAAAAATAAAAAAAATGTTTTACATTGTTTATATGTTTGATCTACAAGGTCGGCGTAGATTTGAGGACAAATCTATTTTAAGAGGGGGAGAATGATATGACCAAGAAAGCACAAAAATAGATTCGGAAGAATTAATCTAAGCCATGTTGATGGATCAAGAAGGATTACTTGCTCATCAAGATTGAAGAAGATCTAGTCCAATAATTAATTGTGATGTGGGAGTTTATAGAGTTATGTTTAATTTCGAATTTATTTACCTTTTTTATAAGACATAGTTTATTCTTTACTAGGATTTAGTTTCCTTTTGATATTAGGTTAGTTTACTATTTTAGAGTTTCCTAGTTCTTTTCAAGATGTAATCTTGTCCTATTTAAAGGACATTTTTCATTAATGAATTCAAGATTTAGTTTTCAATTAATTTGTGTTGAGTATTCTCCACCTTCTTTGAAGAATTCTTCTTCATGAACTTATCAAAGATCAGTAAAATCTTTCTGGCGTTCAATGACATGTCAAACGATTCATCCACCATCGTTTGTGGCGTCCTCATGAACATATCAAGCATTCTTGTGGCGTTCCGACCTATCAAATGATTCAGTCATCATTGTTTGAGGCGTCCTCATTATCTTATCAAGAAGACTTATGGCGTTCGTCCATCGACTTATCAAGCGATTTATCCATCTTCGTTTGTGGCGTCTTCAATAAATACACCTAAACCTGATTGTAGAACGATCCTAGGAGTCCTAATAATTCGGGTCTCGTTATTCATGGCGAGGTTGGTATCATTTGATATTACAGCTTTGTTCTAGTCTCAGGATTGTCTATCCTTTATTTTCTTGTCAAAAAAAAAATGTTCAAAATATGTTGAAATGAATAATCGAAATAAAAATTGAGAGAGAAAAAAAAGGTTGAAAAAATAATGAGAGAAAAAAAAGTTAAAAAAAAATAAAAAAAAATATTTTACATTGTTTATATGTTAGATCTACAAGGTCGGCGAAGATTTGAGGATAAATCTATTTTAAGAGGGGGAGAATGATATGACCATGAAGAGCACAAAAATAGATTCGGAAGAATTAATCGAAGACAAGTTGATGGATCGAGAAGGATTACTTGCTCATCAAGATTGAAGAAGATCTAGTCCAATAATTAATTGTCATGTGGGAGTTTTTAAAGTTATGTTTAATTTCGAATTTATTTACCTTTTATATAGGACTTAGTTTATTCTTTACTAGGATTTAGTTTCCTTTTGATATTAGGTTAGTTTACTATTTTAGAATTTCCTAGTTCTTTTCAAGATGTAATCTTGTCCTATTTAAAGGACCTTTTTCATTAATGAATTCAAGATTTAGTTTTCAATTAATTTGTGTTGAGTATTCTCCGCCTTCTTTGAAGAATTCTTCTTCATGAACTTATCAAAGATCAGTAAAATCTTTATGGCGTTCAATGACTTGTCAAACTATTCATCCACCATCGTTTGTGGTGTCCTCACGAACTTATCAAGCATTCTTGTGGCGTTCTGACTTATCAAACGATTCAGTCAACATCGTTTGTGGCGTCCTCATGAACTTATCAAGAAGACTTGTGGCGTTCATCCATCGTCTTTTCAAGCGATTTATCCATCATCGTTTGTGGCGTCTTCAATAAATCCACCTAAACCTGATTGTAGAACGATCCTAGGAGTCCTATAATTCGGGTCTCGTTATTCATGGCGAGGTTGGTATCAGAGCTTTGTTCTAGTCTCAGGATTGTGTATCCTTTATTTTCTTGTCAAAAAAAAAAAGTTCAAAAAATGTTGAAAAGAAAAATTGAAAAAAAAATTGAGAGAAAAAAAAAAGATTGAAAAAAAAATGAGAGAAAAAAAAAAGTTAAAAAAAAATAAAAAAAAATGTTTTACATTGTTTATATGTTTGATCTACAAGGTCGGCGTAGATTTGAGGACAAATCTATTTTAAGAGGGGGAGAATGATATGAGCAAGAAAGCACAAAAATAGATTCGGAAGAATTAATCTAAGCCATGTTGATGAATCAAGAAGGATTACTTGCTCATCAAGATTGAAGAAGATCTAGTCCAATAATTAATTGTGATGTGGGAGTTTATAGAGTTATGTTTAATTTAGAATTTATTTACCTTTTTTATAAGACATAGTTTATTCTTTACTAGGATTTAGTTTCCTTTTGATATTAGGTTAGTTTACTATTTTAGAGTTTCCTAGTTCTTTTCAAGATGTAATCTTGTCCTATTTAAAGGACATTTTTCATTAATGAATTCAAGATTTAGTTTTCAATTAATTTGTGTTGAGTATTCTCCACCTTCTTTGAAGAATTCTTCTTCATGAACTTATCAAAGATCAGTAAAATCTTTCTGGCGTTCAATGACATGTCAAACGATACATCCACCATCGTTTGTGGCGTCCTCACGAACATATCAAGCATTCTTGTGGCGTTCCGACCTATCAAATGATTCAGTCATCATTGTTTGTGGCGTCCTCATTATCTTATCAAGAAGACTTATGGCGTTAATCCATCGACTTATCAAGCGATTTATCCATCTTCGTTTGTGGCGTCTTCAATAAATACACCTAAACCTGATTGTAGAACGATCCTAGGAGTCCTAATAATTCGGGTCTCGTTATTCATGGCGAGGTTGGTATCATTTGATATCAGAGCTTTGTTCTAGTCTCAGGATTGTCTATCCTTTATTTTCTTGTCAAAAAAAATGTTCAAAATATGTTGAAATGAATAATCGAAAAAAATTTAAAGAAAAAAAAGGTTGAAAAAATAATGAGAGAAAAAAAAGTTAAAAAAAAATAAAAAAAAATGTTTTACATTGTTTATATGTTAGATCTACAAGGTCGGCGAAGATTTGAGGACAAATCTATTTGAAAAGGGGGAGAATGATATGACCATGAAGAGCACAAAAATAGATTCGGAAGAATTAATCGAAGACAAGTTGATGGATCAAGAAGGATTACTTGCTCATCAAGATTGAAGAAGATCTAGTCCAATAATTAATTGTCATGTGGGAGTTTTTAAAGTTATGTTTAATTTCGAATAAATTTACCTTTTATATAGGACTTAGTTTATTCTTTACTAGGATTTAGTTTCCTTTTGATATTAGGTTAGTTTACTATTTTAGAATTTCCTAGTTCTTTTCAAGATGTAATCTTATCCTATTTAAAGGACCTTTCTCAGTAATGAATTCAAGATTTAGTTTTCAATTAATTTGTGTTGAATATTCTCCACCTTCTTTGAAGAATTCTTCTTCATGAACTTATCAAAGATCAGTAAAATCTTTCTGGCTTTCAATAACTTATCAAGCATTCTTGTGGCGTTCTGACTTATCAAACAATTCAGTCAACATCGTTTGTGGCATCCTCATGAACTTATCAAGAAGACTTGTGGTGTTCATCCATCGACTTATCAAGCGATTTATCCATCATCGTTTGTGGCGTCTTCAATAAATCCACCTAAACCTGATTGCAGAACAATCCTAGGAGTCCTAATAATTCGGGTCTCGTTATCGCGAGGTTGGTATCATTTGGTATCAGAGCTTTGTTCTAGTCTCTGGTTTGTCTATCCTTTATTTTCTTGTAAAAAAAAAGTTCAAAAAATGTTGAAAAGAAAAACCGAAAAAAAAATTGAGAGAAAAAAAAAGGTTTAAAAAAAATGAGAGAAAAAAAAAAGTTAAAAAAAAAATAAAAAAAAATGTTTTACATTGTTTATATGTTAGATCTACAAGGTCGGCGAAGATTTGAGGACAAATCTATTTGAAGAGGGGGAGAATGATATGACCATGAAGAGCACAAAAATAGATTCGGAAGAATTAATCGAAGACAAGTTGATGGATCAAGAAGGATTACTTGCTCATCAAGATTGAAGAAGATCTAGTCCAATAATTAATTGTCATGTGGGAGTTTTTAAAGTTATGTTTAATTTCGAATAAATTTACCTTTTATATAGGACTTAGTTTATTCTTTACTAGGATTTAGTTTCCTTTTGATATTAGGTTAGTTTACTATTTTAGAATTTCCTAGTTCTTTTCAAGATGTAATCTTGTCCTATTTAAAGGACCTTTTTCATTAATGAATTCAAGATTTAGTTTTCAATTAATTTGTGTTGAGTATTCTCCGCCTTCTTTGAAGAATTCTTCTTCATGAACTTATCAAAGATCAGTAAAATCTTTATGGCGTTCAATGACTTGTCAAACTATTCATCCACCATCATTTGTGGTGTCCTCACGAACTTATCAAGCATTATTGTGGCGTTCTGACTTATCAAACGATTCAGTCAACATCGTTTGTGGCGTCCTCATGAACATATCAAGAAGACTTGTGGCGTTCATCCATCGACTTATCAAGCGATTTATCCATCATCGTTTGTGGCGTCTTCAATAAATCCACCTAAACCTGATTGCAGAACGATCCTAGGAGTCCTAATAATTCGGGTCTCGTTATTCATGGCGAGGTTGGAATCATTTGGTATCAGAGCTTTGTTCTAGTTCCAGGTTTGTCTATCCTTTATTTTCTTGTAAAAAAAAGTTCAAAAAATGTTGAAAAGAAAAATCGAAAAAAAAATTGAGAGAAAAAAAAAAGGTTGAAAAAAAAAAATGAAAGAAAAAAAAAGTGAAAAACAAAATAAAAAAAATGTTTTACATTGTTTATATCTTAGATCTACAAGGTCGGCCAAGATTTGAGGACAAATATATTTTAAGAGGGGGAGAATGATATGACCATGAAGAGCACAAAAATAGATTCGGAAGAATTAATTGAAGACAAGTTGATGGATCAAGAAGGATTACTTGCTCATCAAGATTGAAGAATATCTAGTCCAATAATTACTTGTCATATGGGAGTTTTCAAAGTTATGTTTAATTTCGAATTTATTTACCTTTTTTATAGGACTTAGTTTATTCTTCACAAGGATTTAGTTTCCTTTTGATATTAGGTTAGTTTACTATTTTAGAGTTTCCTAGTTCTTTTCAAGATGTAATGTTGTTCTATTTAATGGACCTTTTTCATTAATGAATTCAAGATTTAGTCTTCAATTAATTTGTGTTGAGTATTCTCCACCTTCTTTGAAGAATTCTTCTTCCTGAACTTATCAAAGATCAGTAAAATCTTTGTGGCGTTCAATGACTTATCAAACAATTCGTCCACCATCGTTTGTGATGTCCTCACAAACTTATCAAGCATTCTTGTGTTGTTCCGACTTATCAAACGATTCAGTCAACATCGTTTGTGGCGTCCTCATGAACTTATCAAGAAGACTTGTGGCGTTCATCCATCGACTTTTCAAGCGATATATCCATCATCGTTTGTGGCGTCTTCAATAAATCCACCTAAACCTGATTGTAGAACGATCCTAGGAGTCCTAATAATTCGGGTCTCGTTATTCATGGCGAGGTTGGTATCATTTGGTATCAGAGCTTTGTTCTAGTCCCAGGTTTGTCTATCCTTTATTTTCTTGTAAAAAAAAAAGTTCAAAAATTGTTGAAAAGATAAATCGAAAAAAAAAATTTAGAGAAAAAAAAAGGTTGAAAAAAAAAATGAGAGAAAAAAAAAGTTAAAAAAAAAAATTGTTTTACATTGTTTATATCTTAGATCTACAAGGTCGGCAAAGATTTGAGGACAAATATATTTTAAGAGGGGGAGAATGATATGACCATGAAGAGCACAAAAATAGATTCGGAAGAATTAATTGTAGAAAAGTTGATGGATCAAGAATGATTACTTGCTCATCAAGATTGAAGAAGATCTAGTCCAATAATTACTTGTCTTATGGGAGTTTTTAAAGTTATGTTTAATTTCGAATTTATTAACCCTTTTTATATGACTTAGTTTATTCTTTACTAGGATTTAGAGTCCTTTTGATATTAGGTTAGTTTACTATTTTAAAGTTTCCTAGTTCTTTTCAAGATGAAATCTTGTCCTATTTAAAGGCCCTTTTTCATTAATGAATTCAAGATTTAGTCTTCAATTAATTTGTGTTGAGTATTCTCCACCTTCTTTGAAGAATTCTTCTTCATGAACTTATCAAAGATCAGTAAAATCTTTGTGGCGTTCAATGACTTATCAAACAATTCATCCACCATCGTTTGTGACGTCCTCACGAACTTATCAAGCATTCTTGTGGTGTTCCGACTTATCAAACGATTCAGTCAACATCGTTTGTTGCGTCCTTATGAACTTATCAATAAGACTTGTGGCGTTCATCCATCGAGTTACCAAGCGATTTATCCATCATCGTTTGTGGCGTCTTCAATAATTCCACCTAAACCTGATTGTAGAACAATCCTAGGAGTCCTAATAATTCGGGTCTCGTTATTCATGGCGAGGTTGGTATCATTTGGTATCAGAGCTTTGTTCTAGTCCCAGGTTTGTCTATCCTTTATTTTCTTGTAAAAAAAATGTTTAAAAAATGTTGAAAAGAAAAATCGAAAAAAAAAATTGAGAAAAAAGAAAGGTTGAGAAAAAAATGAGAGAAAAAAAAAGTTAAAAACAAAATAAAAAAAAAATGTTTTACATTGTTTATATCTTAGATCTACAATGTCGACCAAGATTTGAGGACAAATATATTTTAAGAGGGGGAGAATGATATGACCATGAAGAGCACAAAAATAGATTCGAAAGAATTAATTGAAGACAAGTTGATGGATCAAGAAGGATTACTTGCTCATCAAGATTGAAGAAGATCTAGTCCAATAATTACTTGTCATATGGGAGTTTTTAAGGTTATGTTTAATTTCGAATTTATTTACCTTTTTTATAGGACTTAGTTTATTCTTTATTAGGATTTAGTTTCCTTTTGATATTAGGTTAGTTTACTATTTTAGAGTTTCCTAGTTCTTTTCAAGATGTAATCTTGTCCTATTTAAAGGACCTTTTTCATTAATGAATTCAAGATTTGTTCTTCAATTAATTTGTGTTGAGTATTCTCCTCCTTCTTTGAAGAATTCTTCTTCATGAACTTATCAAAGATCAGTAAGATCTTTGTGGCGTTCAATGACTTATCAAACAATTCATCCACCATCGTTTGTGACGTCCTCACGAACTTATCAAGCATTCTTGTGGTGTTCCGACTTATCAAACGATTCAGTCAACATCGTTTGTGGCGTCCTCATGAACTTATCAAGAAGACTTGTGGCGTTCATCCATCGACTTATCAAGCGATTTATCCATCATCGTTTGTGGCGTCTTCAATAAATCCACCTAAACCTGATTGTAGAACGATCCTTGGAGTCCTAATAATTCGGGTCTCGTTATTCATGGAGAGGTTGGTATCATTTGGTATCAAAGCTTTGTTCTAGTCCCAGGTTTTTCTATCCTTTATTTTCTTGCAAAAAAAAAAAAGTTCAAAAATGTTGAAAAGAAAAATCGAAAAAAAAAATTGTGAGAAAAAAAAAAGGTTGAAAAAAAAATGAGAGAAAAAAAAAGTTAAAAAAAATCAAAAAAAATGTTTTACATTGTTTATATCTTAGATCTACAAGGTCGCCAAAGATTTGAGGACAAATATATTTTAAGAGGGGGAGAATGATATGACCATGAAGAGCACAGAAATAGATTCGGAAGAATTAATTGAAGACAAGTTGATGGATAAAGAAGGATTACTTGCTCATCAAGATTGAAGAAGATCTAGTCCAATAATTATTTGTCATATGGGAGTTTTTAAAGTTATATTTAATTTCGAATTTGTTTACCTTTTTTATAGGACTTAGTTTATTCTTTACTAGGTGATAAGAATACAAAGTGTCAAGTTTTTATGCATTATTATTTGCTATTTAATATTTATTTGACACCAAACCACACTCATTATTCTTATATTTTTATCTAGGATACAATTGGAGGCATTAAGTGCAAAAGAAGTTAAGTAGACAATTTCTGGACAGTTTTGACACTACTTCGTATTAAGGGCGTAAAATCCTCATACGAAATCCAAATGAGATGATTCAAGATGCTTTAGATCGGCAAGAGGAACGTCTACAACTTTCATCTTTGGGGATTTTCAAGATTCTGAAGGGATCCTAGACGAAATCGGACTTAAAGTCGCTATACCTGTTTTATGGAAAGTTTCCTAAATATCTAGTCTAATATATTGACTTGATATTGGGGCAATCTTTGATGGACGATTTTGGAAGGATTAAATCAGCATTCTCCTATTTACATTAAGATAATATCCTATTTTTTATATTATTCTTATAATATAAAGATTGGATATCAATTTTAGAGGATTCTTTTAGGGTTGTGTTGGCTTCTTTTATAAATAGGACTTTAGAAGACCACCTAGTTAATTCTTTCCTCCCACATATACCTAGAGTTATTAATGGCCTTACGTGGCTAAATCTTTGTTATTGGTCGAAGAAAACTGAAGCTTCGGAAACAAGAAAACTGTGAGATCTAATTAGTTTTATTATACGATTTATGTTTTGAATATCGATTGCTCTTCTGTTATAATTAATATGGTTGTTTTGTTTAATTGCTAGGAGGCCTACTAGTATATTATTCTTTTCAATCTACTGCTTGATTAGATATCAAATCCGTAATTGTTTGATCTATCTAATTTTGTGAAGCATCTAAGATTCAATAATTTGCTGCGTCAGAAATTGTTAATCTTAAGAAGATAAATCGACTAAATTAAATCCAACCGCTTGTGTTTGAATTGTTTAGTTTCATTGATCTCTCTAATTCTTAAAGCATCTGCTATATTAAACCTTTAGTGCTTATCTTGGGTTATTTAGTAGTTAGGATTAATTGGATATCTTCTTCTGATTAATTAAAACTAAGGAGAGATAGGGGATTAGTTTTCACGGTGAATATTCAAAGTGTGAATTGTTATATATATTTGCATCGATGATCAGTTATATGATTCCGACAGTGGATGTTGACTTGGACCAATATTTGTTACTTTGATTAAATTTAATTTTCATCACTTCTTAATTATTGAATTCCATCACACTTAAACCCCCATTTGTTTTAATCCATTTAGCATAAAATTAGACTAGATATTCTCTGTGGGATCGACCCTTACTCGCCCTACTACATTATTAGGAGTATAGGTTTTATTTTTGGTTGCGTACGACAGCACACCAAATTTTGGCGCCGCTGCCGGGGAATTTTCTAGTTGATTTTTTGCTTTTTGTGATCCTTATTTATTTATTTTTATGTTGGCAACTCGATCTTCTAATCAAAGTGAATTGCAGTACGATCCAGAAATTGAGAAAACTTTGCGCAGGTTAAAGAAGAAACTTAGAGAAGACACAGAAGAAATCAATCCAACTTCTGATTGGTCTATAAGCAATTCTGATTCTGAAGAGAAAGAAATCATGGCTGGAAATCAAACTTTGAAAGAGCTTGCTGCCCCTGATTTGAATCAACACCCTCTATGCATTACTTTTCCTACTTTAGATGCTGCTACTACCTTTGAACTAAAATCAGGACTAATACATCTTTTACCAACTTTCCATGGTTTTGCAGGGGAAGATCCTCACAAGCATCTAAAGGAACTACATGTGGTATGCACGAGTATGAAACCTGTGGGGGTGACTGAAGAGCAAATAAAATTAAGAGCCTTTCCATTTTCTTTGAAAGATTCGGCTAAGGATTGGTTGTATTATCTACCCTCTGGGACCATTACTACATGGAACGAGATGAAAAGGATGTTCCTAGAGAAATATTTCCCAGCTTCAAGAGCAGCAAACATTCGAAAGGAAATTTGTGGTGTAAGGCAGCACAATGGAGAATCCCTTTACGAATATTGGGAACGATTTAAGAAATTATGTGCAAGCTGCCCCCATCATCAAATTACTGAGCAATTACTTATCCAGTATTTTTATGAGGGTCTTCTACACACCGATAGAAACATGATTGATGCCGCTAGTGGAGGAGCTTTAGTGGATAAAACTCCGGAGGCTGCTAAGAACTTAATTGCAAATATGGCAGCAAATTCCCAACAATTTGGCACTAGGCTTGACGTTCTACCAAAGAATGTTAATGAGGTAAACGTTTCTTCCCTTGAACAACAAATTGCTAGTTTAACTTCTCTTGTTCGTCAAATGGCTGTAGGTAATGTGCAAACAACAAAATCTTGTGGGATTTGTTCGGTAGTAGGGCATCCAACTGATTTGTGCCCAACTCTTCAAGAGGAATCCGTTGAGCAAGTGAATGCTACGGGTGATTTTCATGGACAGCCACAAAGGAAGTATGATCCCTACTCAAACACGTACAATCCGGGATGGAGGGACCACCCCAACCTTAGCTATGGGAACCCTCAAATGAATCAGCCCGCAAGTCAAAACCGTCAAAATTACCAACAATATAAGCAGCCATACCCTCATAGACCACAACCGATCCAACCTTCTAATTCTGGTATGTCGTTAGAAGATATTGTTAAGTCTCTTGCAACTAATACTTTGCAATTTCAACAGGAGACCAAACAATTTCAACAAGAAACGAGGACCACTATTCAGAACTTGGATAATCAAATGGGTCAAATGGCAACCGCAATTAGTCGGCTAGAGGCTCAAAGTTCGGGGAAATTACCGTCTCAAACGATAGTAAATCCAAGAGAAAATGCAAGTGCTATAGTTTTGAGAAGCGGAAAAGAGGTTGAAATTCCAACTGAGGCAGTTCATGCACCGTCAAAACAAGAAAAGGAGAAAGAAACTATAATGGAGAAAGGCATTCGTAAGGACGAGGACATACCTAACCGTAAGTTTTTGCCTTTTTCCGATTATAAACCAATACCCCCTTTTCCTCAAGCATTAGCAGAATCCAGGAAAGATGAACAAAATAAAGATTTGTATGAGACTTTCCGTAGATGCGAGGTAAATATTCCACTTTTAGATGCTATTAAACAAGTACCTCGTTATGCTAAATTTCTAAAAGAACTGTGCACACTCAAACGAAAACAAAAACTTAAGGGAAGTGAAAAGGTGAGAGTAGGAGAGAATGTTTCTGCAATTATTCAAAGAAAAATACCTACTAAATGTAAAGATCCAGGCATGTTTACTATCCCTTGTAAGATAGGTAACACTAGATTTGAAAAGGCCATGTTAGATTTAGGAGCATCGATCAATGTCATGCCATATTCTGTGTATGCTTCTCTAAAAATTGGACCTTTAAACAAAACTGGTGTTGTGATTCAATTGGCTGATAGATCTAATGCATATCCTAAGGGAATAGTTGAGGATATTCTTGTGCAAGTTAATGATTTGGTTTTTCCTGCTGACTTTTATGTACTTGATATGGAGAATGGTGATCAAGCTACACCTATTTTGTTGGGGAGACCATTTTTAAAGACATCCAAGACAAAAATAGATGTTCATAGTGGCACACTAACTATGGAGTTTGATGGCGAAATTGTTAAATTTAATATTTATGATGCCATGAAATATCCTAGTGATGATAATTCTGTTTTTTCTATTGATGTCATTGATTCTTTAGCACAGGAAATTTTTGAACTTGATGGAGAAGATAAATTGGAAGTTGCTATTGGTAAGCATATTGAGAAAGAAAATGAGGAGTTAGCCTTGAACATTGATTTACAGGAAACTGTCGCAGCGTTGAATGAATTTCCAAAGTTAAAACAAACAGGTAACATTTCTTATATTACGCTACCAGTTTCTAACGAGAAACCTTTGCCTTCTATTTTACAGGCCCCTATTCCAGATTTGAAGCCCCTTCCTAATCATCTCAAGTACATGTTCCTTGGAGATGGAAATACACTGCCTGTGATCATCTCTAGCAAACTTAGTGTACTACAAGAAGAAAAGCTCGTGAAAGTACTTAAGGAGTATAAAGAAGCCATTGGTTGGACCATTGCGGATATCAAAGGAATTAGTCCGTCTACGTGCATGCATCGAATTTTGCTTGAAGAGGGAGCAAAACCATCTCGACAAGCGCAAAGGAGATTGAACCCACCTATGATGGATGTAGTTAAGAAGGAGATCCTCAAACTCCTTGAAGTTGGGATGATTTTTCCTATTTCAGATAGTAATTGGGTTAGCCCGGTTCAAGTGGTTCCTAAAAAGACCGGAATAACTGTCATAAAAAATCAGAATGATGAGTTGATTCCCACCCGAGTTCAGAATGGGTGGCGGGTTTGTATAGATTATAGAAAATTAAATAGTGTAACCCGCAAAGATCACTTTCCTTTACCTTTTATTGATCAAATGCTTGAGAGATTAGCTGGTCATGCTTTTTATTGTTTTCTTGATGGTTTTTCAGGTTATTTTCAGATTGCAATCGCCCCAGAGGATCAAGAAAAAACGACTTTCACATGCCCTTTCGGTACTTTTGCTTATCGACGCATGCCCTTTGGCCTTTGCAATGCCCCTGCGACTTTTCAAAGGTGTATGGTTAGCATATTTTCAGATTATATTGAACACATCATAGAGGTCTTTATGGACGATTTCACCGTTCATGGAGATTCCTTTGATAATTGTTTGCATAACCTTGCACTTGTTCTTAAAAGATGCATAGATACTAACCTTGTTTTAAATTATGAAAAATGTCACTTTATGGTTGAACAAGGAATAGTTTTAGGCCATGTTGTTTCACCTAAGGGAATAGAGGTAGATAAAGCTAAAATTGATATTATTCAATCTTTACCTTACCCTACTTGTGTGCGGGAAGTTCGTTCTTTTCTTGGACATGCAGGTTTTTACCGAAGATTTATCGAAGGCTTCTCCAAAATAGCAGTACCCCTATGCAAGTTGTTACAAAAGGATGTGTCGTTTGAGTTTAATGAAGCATGTAGAAAAGCGTTTGATAAGCTGAAGGAGTTGCTAACTTCTGCACCAATCATCCAGCCCCCTGACTGGAATATTCCTTTTGAAATAATGTGTGATGCAAGTGACTATGCAATCGGTGCTGTTTTGGGTCAAAGAGTTGGAAAATCATCTCATGCCATTTATTACGCTTCACGGACTTTGGATGATGCCCAAAGAAACTATTCGACTACTGAAAAAGAACTTTTAGCTATTGTTTTTGCTTTAGAAAAGTTTCGATCTTATTTGCTTGGTACTAAAGTTATTGTTTACTCTGATCATGCAGCCATTCGATATTTGATGACCAAGAAAGAGGCGAAACCAAGGTTAATAAGATGGATACTTCTCTTAAGTGAATTCGATTTGGAGATAAAGGACAAAAAAGGGATAGAAAATCAAGTGGCTGATCATTTGAGTCGCTTAGTTCGTATGGAGGATGAACTTCCTCTACACGAGACCTTCCCCGACGAGCAACTACTTTCCGCGAGTGTGACATTACCTTGGTATGCAAATATTGTGAATTTTTTGGCTACTAATATGTTACCTCCTGGTTTATCTAAGGCTCAAAAAGATAAGATGAAAAGTGACGCAAAGTATTATGTATGGGATGACCCGTACTTATGGAAGCATTGTGGTGATCAAATAATAAGAAGGTGTGTCTCTGATAATGATATTATTTATGTTCTCACCTTTTGTCATTCTTATGCTTGTGGAGGTCACTTTGGAGCAAAAAGAACAGCAAGAAAGGTACTAGAATGTGGTTTTTATTGGCCATCTTTATTTCGGGACTCATATTTATTTTGTAAATCATGCGAGCATTGTCAAAAAATGGGTAATATTTCCCAGAAGAATGAGATGCCACAAACTTCTATACTATTTTGTGAAATTTTTGATGTTTGGGGCATCGACTTCATGGGACCCTTTCCTGTATCTTTCGGCTATGTTTACATATTACTTGCTGTTGACTATGTCTCGAAATGGGTGGAAGCTAAATCCACTAGGACTAATGATTCTAAAGTTGTTACAGATTTTATCAAGTCTAACATATTCTCCAGGTTTGGAATCCCAAAAGCTATAATAAGTGATCGAGGCACTCACTTTTGCAACCGTACTATGGAGACTTTGCTTAGAAAGTACCACGTGACACACAAGGTTTCTACTGCATATCACCCACAAACTAATGGACAAGCAGAAGTATCAAACCGAGAGATCAAGTCAATCCTTGAAAAGACTGTCAGTCCAAATAGGAAAGATTGGAGTTTGCGCTTGGATGATGCCTTGTGGGCATATCGAACTGCATATAAGACGCCCATTGGTATGTCACCTTATCGATTGGTGTTTGGGAAGCCATGTCACCTTCCAGTTGAGTTAGAGCATAAGGCATATTGGGCTATAAAGAGTTTCAACATGAAGATGGATGAAAGTGGAGAACATAGGAAGTTGCAACTACAAGAGTTAGAGGAAATTCGCAATGATGCATATGAGAATGCTAGGATTTACAAAGAAAGGACGAAGGCTTTTCATGACAAGATGATTAGTAGGAAGGAGTTCAAAGTTGGTCAAAAAGTCCTTCTGTACCATTCTCGACTTCGTTTGTTTCCAGGTAAGTTACGTTCTCGTTGGATTGGACCCTTTGTTGTTACTAATGTTTTTCCTCATGGTGCAGTTGAAATTCAAAGTATGGAGACCTCCAAAATATTCAAGGTGAATGGCCATAGACTAAAAACCTTCTATGAAGGTTTTCAAGTAAACAATGTGGCTACATTGGACGTTGAGGATCCAATTTATTCTGACTAGAAGCATTGGGTCGAGCCAACGACTGTAAACATAGGCGCTGCTTGGGAGGCAACCCAAGGGGAGTACATCTTTCTTATTCTTATTTATTTATTTATTTGGTTTGGTTTGGTAGTTTTTTGGTACATTGGGGACAATGTCAACATCAAGTGTGGGGGGGAGAAGTTTTAGTTTTGTCATGAGCAAAAGTTCGATTGAACTTGCCTTAAAGTCATAACATGATTGAATAAGTAATCTTACAACATAAAATTGATTAGTTTTGATATTTTCTTCGAGAACGATAGTAACTAAGTTTTGTAGACAAAAAGCCGGTGAGGTTTTGAGCTTTTAGATCGACACATCAATATCGATCTCATTTTTTTTCATGAGAGATATTCTTCCATGGTCTTGTTTCTCTAGAACTTGCATTGATTCTATTTGAGGCCATATTGACTCATGCATACGTGAATATGATTAAGGCAAATTTTTTTTTGTGAGCCACTTAAGCCAAATAGCCTACCTTGAATTAATTTTTCCCTCGTTCAGCCCCTTCTGAGCCTTTCTTTAGCCTTTTCTTGTTTTTTCTAACCCACATTATAAACTTTAAGCCGAAAAAAAAAAAATGACATCTTTACCCAAGTCTTAGAGCTAGTGGAGCATCATTCATCACTATAATTGGGTGCCTGAAATAAGTGTGGGGGTTAATGAAGTTGTAGTATGTCAGTGTTTTGAAAAAAAAAAAAAGAAAAAAAAGAAAAAAAAAAAAAGAAAAAAAAAGAAAAAAAAAAAAAAAAGAGAGAGAAAATTGATTGAAGGGAGTTTATAATGTTTCATATGATTTAAAAGCATGGTCTTCTCTCAGTGCAAGGATTTTATGTGGTTAGTACTTTAGAGCCAAAACAAACAAATATGATAAATAGAGTGTTTGGTTATATTGAGATTAAACCGATTACTTGCTCCACTAGTTTCAATGACTTTTAAGCTCAGTTCCAAATGTTCATTCCTTGTCCCTAAGCCCCGTTACAACCCCTAAAAGTCCTTATGATTCTTGTTATGCATGTGGTCTCAATGGAGGAGAATGAGAAGATATGCAAGCTTATGGTAGATCATTTCCATAGGAATGAATTTGAGCGAAACACATACCCTTCAAACACATGAGAGTTGAGTGTACATTCCTGTAAGGGTCTACATATTTAGTCTACTGTATTCTCAAATGAAAATACTTGCTATTTAATTGTAAGTTGTTTAAGAATGTTGTTCATGATGTGTTATGATTTTGGAAAAGTTTGGTTGTTCTTTGTTAATGGCATTACAACCTTGATGTTCTTTTTTTTTGAGGAAGTGAATTTGAATTTTGCCCGAGGACGAGCAAAGAACAAGTGTGGGGGAATTTGATAAGAATACAAAGTGTCAAGTTTTTATGCATTATTATTTGCTATTTAATATTTATTTGACACCAAACCACACTCATTATTCTTATATTTTTATCTAGGATACAATTGGAGGCATTAAGTGCAAAAGAAGTTAAGTAGACAATTTCTGGACAGTTTTGACACTACTTCGTATTAAGGGCGTAAAATCCTCATACGAAATCCAAATGAGATGATTCAAGATGCTTTAGATCGGCAAGAGGAACGTCTACAACTTTCATCTTTGGGGATTTTCAAGATTCTGAAGGGATCCTAGACGAAATCGGACTTAAAGTCGCTATACCTGTTTTATGGAAAGTTTCCTAAATATCTAGTCTAATATATTGACTTGATATTGGGGCAATCTTTGATGGACGATTTTGGAAGGATTAAATCAGCATTCTCCTATTTACATTAAGATAATATCCTATTTTTTATATTATTCTTATAATATAAAGATTGGATATCAATTTTAGAGGATTCTTTTAGGGTTGTGTTGGCTTCTTTTATAAATAGGACTTTAGAAGACCACCTAGTTAATTCTTTCCTCCCACATATACCTAGAGTTATTAATGGCCTTACGTGGCTAAATCTTTGTTATTGGTCGAAGAAAACTGAAGCTTCGGAAACAAGAAAACTGTGAGATCTAATTAGTTTTATTATACGATTTATGTTTTGAATATCGATTGCTCTTCTGTTATAATTAATATGGTTGTTTTGTTTAATTGCTAGGAGGCCTACTAGTATATTATTCTTTTCAATCTACTGCTTGATTAGATATCAAATCCGTAATTGTTTGATCTATCTAATTTTGTGAAGCATCTAAGATTCAATAATTTGCTGCGTCAGAAATTGTTAATCTTAAGAAGATAAATCGACTAAATTAAATCCAACCGCTTGTGTTTGAATTGTTTAGTTTCATTGATCTCTCTAATTCTTAAAGCATCTGCTATATTAAACCTTTAGTGCTTATCTTGGGTTATTTAGTAGTTAGGATTAATTGGATATCTTCTTCTGATTAATTAAAACTAAGGAGAGATAGGGGATTAGTTTTCACGGTGAATATTCAAAGTGTGAATTGTTATATATATTTGCATCGATGATCAGTTATATGATTCCGACAGTGGATGTTGACTTGGACCAATATTTGTTACTTTGATTAAATTTAATTTTCATCACTTCTTAATTATTGAATTCCATCACACTTAAACCCCCATTTGTTTTAATCCATTTAGCATAAAATTAGACTAGATATTCTCTGTGGGATCGACCCTTACTCGCCCTACTACATTATTAGGAGTATAGGTTTTATTTTTGGTTGCGTACGACAGCACACCACTAGGATTTAGTTTCCTTTTGATATTAGGTTAGTTTACTATTTTAGAGTTTCCTAGATCTTTTCAAGATGTAATCTTGTCCTTTTTAAAGGCCCTTTTTCATTAATGAATTCGAGATTTAGTATTCAATTAATTTGTGTTGAGTATTCTCCTACTTCTTTGAAGAATTCTTCTTCATTAACTTATTAAAGATCAGTAAAATCTTTGTGGCGTTCAATGACTTATCAAACAATTCATCCACCATCGTTTGTGACGTCCTCACGAACTTATCAAGCATTCTTGTGGTGTTTCGACTTATCAAACGATTCAGTCAACATCGTTTGTTGCGTCCTCATGAACTTATCAATAAGACTTGTGGCGTTCATCCATCGACTTACCAAGCGATTTATCCATCATCGTTTGTGGCGTCTTCAATAATTCCACCTAAACCTGATTGTAGAACAATCCTAGGAGTCCTAATAATTCGGGTCTCGTTATTCATGGCGAGGTTGGTATCATTTGGTATCAGAGCTTTGTTCTAGTCCCAGGTTTGTCTATCCTTTATTTTCTTGTAAAAAAAAAAGTTCAAAAATTGTTGAAAAGATAAATCGAAAAAAAAAATTTAGAGAAAAAAAAAGGTTGAAAAAAAAAATGAGAGAAAAAAAAAGTTAAAAAAAAAAAATTGTTTTACATTGTTTATATCTTAGATCTACAAGGTCGGCAAAGATTTGAGGACAAATATATTTTAAGAGCGGGAGAATGATATGACCATGAAGAGCACAAAAATAGATTCGGAAGAATTAATTGTAGAAAAGTTTATGGATCAAGAATGATTACTTGCTCATCAAGATTGAAGAAGATCTAGTCCAATAATTACTTGTCTTATGGGAGTTTTTAAAGTTATGTTTAATTTCGAATTTATTAACCCTTTTTATATGACTTAGTTTATTCTTTACTAGGATTTAGTTTCCTTTTGATATTAGGTTAGTTTACTATTTTAAAGTTTCCTAGTTCTTTTCAAGATGAAATTATGTCCTATTTAAAGGCCCTTTTTCATTAATGAATTCAAGATTTAGTCTTCAATTAATTTGTGTTGAGTATTCTCCACCTTCTTTGAAGAATTCTTCTTCATGAACTTATCAAAGATCAGTAAAATCTTTGTGGCGTTCAATGACTTATCAAACAATTCATCCACCAACGTTTGTGACGTCCTCACGAACTTATCAAGCATTCTTGTGGTGTTCCGACTTATCAAATGATTCAGTCAACAACGTTTGTGGCGTCCTCATGAATTTATCAATAAGACTTGTGGCGTTCATCCATCGACTTATCAAGCGATTTATCCATCATCGTTTGTGGCGTCTTCAATAAATCCACCTAAACCTGATTGTAGAACGATCCTAGGAGTCCTAATAATTCGGGTCTCGTTATTCATGGCGAGGTTGGAATCATTTGGTATCAGAGCTTTGTTCTAGTCCCAGGTTCGTCTATCCTTTATTTTCTTGTAAAAGAAAAGTTCAAAAAATGTTGAAAAGAAAAATCCAAAAACAATTGAGAGAAAAAAAAAAGGTTGAAAAAAAATGAGAGAAAAAAAAAAGTTAAAAAAAAATAAAAAAAAAATGTTTTACATTGTTTATATCTTAGATCTACAAGGTCGGCAAAGATTTGAGGACAAATATATTTTAAGAGGGGGAGAATGATATGACCATGAAGATCACAAAAATAGATTCGGAAGAATTAATTGAAGACAAGTTGATGGATCAAGAAGGATTACTTGCTCATCAAGATTGTAGAAGATCTAGTACAATAATTACTTGTCATACGGGAGTTTTTAAAGTTATGTTTAATTTCGAATTTATTTACCTTTTTTATAGGACTTAGTTTATTCTTTACTAGGATTTAGTTTCCTTTTGATATTAGGTTAGTTTACTATTTTAGAGTTTCCTAGTTCTTTTCAAGATGTAATCTTGTCCTATTTAAAGGCCCTTTTTCATTAATGAATTCGAGATTTAGTATTCAATTAATTTGTGTTGAGTATTCTCCTCCTTCTTTGAAGAATTCTTCTTCATTAACTTATCAAAGATCAGTAAAATCTTTGTGGCGTTCAATGACTTATCAAACAATTCATCGACCATCGTTTGTGACGTCCTCACGAACTTATCAAGCATTCTTGTGGTGTTCCGACTTATCAAACGATTCAGTCAACATCGTTTGTTGCGTCCTCATGAACTTATCAATAAGACTTGTGGCGTTCATCCATCGAGTTACCAAGCGATTTATCCATCATCGTTTGTGGCGTCTTCAATAATTCCACCTAAACCTGATTGTAGAACAATCCTAGGAGTCCTAATAATTCGGGTCTCGTTATTCATGGCGAGGTTGGTATCATTTGGTATCAGAGCTTTGTTCTAGTCCCAGGTTTGTCTATCCTTTATTTTCTTGTAAAAAAAAAGTTTAAAAAATGTTGAAAAGAAAAATCGAAAAAAAAATTGAGAAAAAAGAAAGGTTGAAAAAAAAAATGAGAGAAAAAAAAAGTTAAAAACAAAATAAAAAAAATGTTTTACATTGTTTATATCTTAGATCTACAAGGTCGACCAAGATTTGAGGACAAATATATTTTAAGAGGGGGAGAATGATATGACCATGAAGAGCACAAAAATAGATTCGAAAGAATTAATTGAAGACAAGTTGATGGATCAAGAAGGATTACTTGCTCATCAAGATTGAAGAAGATCTAGTCCAATAATTACTTGTCATATGGGAGTTTTTAAGGTTATGTTTAATTTCGAATTTATTTACCTTTTTTATAGGACTTAGTTTATTCTTTATTAGGATTTAGTTTCCTTTTGATATTAGGTTAGTTTACTATTTTAGAGTTTCCTAGTTCTTTTCAAGATGTAATCTTGTCCTATTTAAAGGACCTTTTTCATTAATGAATTCAAGATTTGTTCTTCAATTAATTTGTGTTGAGTATTCTCCTCCTTCTTTGACGAATTCTTCTTCATGAACTTATCAAAGATCAGTAAGATCTTTGTGGCGTTCAATGACTTATCAAACAATTCATCCACCATCGTTTGTGACGTCCTCACGAACTTATCAAGCATTCTTGTGGTGTTCCGACTTATCAAACGATTCAGTCAACATCGTTTGTGGCGTCCTCATGAACTTATCAAGAAGACTTGTGGCGTTCATCCATCGACTTATCAAGCGATTTATCCATCATCGTTTGTGGCGTCTTCAATAAATCCACCTAAACCTGATTGTAGAACGATCCTTGGAGTCCTAATAATTCGGGTCTCGTTATTCATGGAGATGTTGGTATCATTTGGTATCAAAGCTTTGTTCTAGTCCCAGGTTTTTCTATCCTTTATTTTCTTGCAAAAAAAAAAAGTTCAAAAATGTTGAAAAGAAAAATCGAAAAAAAAAATTGAGAGAAAAAAAAAATGAGAGAAAAAAAAGTTAAAAAAAATCAAAAAAAATGTTTTACATTGTTTATATCTTAGATCTACAAGGTCGCCAAAGATTTGAGGACAAATATATTTTAAGATGGGGAGAATGATATGACCATGAAGAGCACAGAAATAGATTCGGAAGAATTAATTGAAGACAAGTTGATGGATAAAGAAGGATTACTTGCTCATCAAGATTGAAGAAGATCTAGTCCAATAATTATTTGTCATATGGGAGTTTTTAAAGTTATATTTAATTTCGAATTTATTTACCTTTTTTATAGGACTTAGTTTATTCTTTACTAGGATTTAGTTGCCTTTTGATATTAGGTTAGTTTACTATTTTAGAGTTTCCTAGATCTTTTCAAGATGTAATCTTGTCCTTTTTAAAGGCCCTTTTTCATTAATGAATTCGAGATTTAGTATTCAATTAATTTGTGTTGAGTATTCTCCTCCTTCTTTGAAGAATTCTTCTTCATTAACTTATTAAAGATCAGTAAAATCTTTGTGGCGTTCAATGACTTATCAAACAATTCATCCACCATCGTTTGTGACGTCCTCACGAACTTATCAAGCATTCTTGTGGTGTTCCGACTTATCAAACGATTCAGTCAACATCGTTTGTTGCGTCCTCATGAACTTATCAATAAGACTTGTGGCGTTCATCCATCGACTTACCAAGCGATTTATCCATCATCGTTTGTGGCGTCTTCAATAATTCCACCTAAACCTGATTGTAGAACAATCCTAGGAGTCCTAATAATTCGGGTCTCGTTATTCATGGCGAGGTTGGTATCATATGGTATCAGAGCTTTGTTCTAGTCCCAGGTTTGTCTATCCTTTATTTTCTTGTAAAAAAAAAGTTTAAAAAATGTTGAAAAGAAAAATCGAAAAAAAAATTGAGAAAAAAGAAAGGTTGAAAAAAAAAATGAGAGAAAAAAAAAAGTTAAAAACAAAATAAAAAAAAATGTTTTACATTGTTTATATCTTAGATCTACAAGGTCGACCAAGATTTGAGGACAAATATATTTTAAGAGGGGGAGAATGATATGACCATGAAGAGCACAAAAATAGATTCGAAAGAATTTATTGAAGACAAGTTGATGGATCAAGAAGGATTACTTGCTCATCAAGATTGAAGAAGATCTAGTCCAATAATTACTTGTCATATGGGAGTTTTTAAAGTTATGTTTAATTTCGAATTTATTTACCATTTTTATAGGACTTAGTTTATTCTTTATTAGGATTTAGTTTCCTTTTGATATTAGGTTAGTTTACTATTTTAGAGTTTCCTAGTTCTTTTCAAGATGTAATCTTGTCCTATTTAAAGGACCTTTTTCATTAATGAATTCAAGATTTATTCTTCAATTAATTTGTGTTGAGTATTCTCCACCTTCTTTGAAGAATTCTTCTTCATGAACTTATCAAAGATCAGTAAGATCTTTGTGGCGTTCAATGACTTATCAAACAATTCATCCACCATCGTTTGTGACGTCCTCACGAACTTATCAAGCATTCTTGTGGTGTTCCGACTTATCAAACGATTCAGTCAACATCGTTTGTGGCGTCCTCATGAACTTATCAAGAAGACTCGTGGCGTTCATCCATCGACTTATCAAGCGATTTATCCATCATCGTTTGTGGCGTCTTCAATAAATCCACCTAAACCTGATTGTAGAACGATCCTTGGAGTCCTAATAATTCGGGTCTCGTTATTCATGGCGAGGTTGGTATCATTTGGTAACAAAGCTTTGTTCTAGTCCCAGGTTTTTCTATCCTTTATTTTCTTGCAAAAAAAAAAAAAGTTCAAAAATGTTGAAAAGAAAAATCAAAAAAAAAAATTGAGAGAAAAAAAAGGTTGAAAAAAAAAATGAGAGAAAAAAAAAAGTTAAAAAAAATAAAAAAAAATGTTTTACATTGTTTATATCTTAGATCTACAAGGTCGCCAAAGATTTGAGGACAAATATATTTTAAGAGGGGGAGAATGATATGACCATGAAGAGCACAAAAATAGATTCGGAAGAATTAATTGAAGACAAGTTGATGGATTACTTGCTCATCAAGATTGAAGAAGATCTAGTCCAATAATTATTTGTCATATGGGAGTTTTTAAAGTTATGTTTAATTTCGAATTTATTTACCTTTTTTATAGGACTTAGTAGTTTCCTTTTGATATTAGGTTAGTTTACTATTTCAGAGTTTCCTAGTTCTTTTCAAGATGTAATCTTGTCCTATTTAAATGACCTTTTTCACTTATGAATTCTAGATTTAGTCTTCAATTAATTTGTGTTGAGTATTCTCCTCCTTCTTTGAAGAATTCTTGTTCATGAACTTATCAAATATCAGTAAAATCTTTGTGGCGTTCAATGACTTATCAAACAATTCATCCACCATCGTTTGTGACGTCCTCACGAACTTATCAAGCATTCTTGTGGTGTTCCGACTTATCAAACGATTCAGTCAACATCGTTTGTGGCGTCCTCATGAACTTATCAAGAAGACTTGTGACGTTCATCCATCGACTTATCAAGCGATGTATCCATCATCGTTTGTGGCGTCTTCAATAAATCCACCTAAACCTGATTGTAGAACGATCCTAGGGGTCCTAATAATTCGGGTCTCGTTATTCATGGCGAGGTTGGTATCATTTGGTATCAGAGCTTTGTTCTAGTCCCAGGTTTGTCTATACTTTATTTTCTTGTCAAAAAAAAAAGTTCAAAAAAATGTTGAAAAGAAAAATCCAAAAAAAAAATTGAGAGAAAAAAAAGGGTGAAAAAAAAATGAGAGAAAAAAAGTTAAAAAAAAATGTTTTACATTGTTTATATCTTAGATCTACAAGGTCGGCAATGATTTGTGGACAAATATATTTTAAGAGGGGGAAAATGATATGACCATGAAGAGCACAAAAATAGATTCGGAAGAATTAATTGATGACAAGTTGATGGATCAAGAAGGATTACTTGCTCATCAAGATTGAAGAAGATCTAGTCAATTGATTACTTGTCATATGGGAGTTTTTAAAGTTATGTTTAATTTCGATTTTATTTACCTCTTTTATAGGACTTAGTTTATTCTTTACTAGGATTTAGTTTCCTTTTGATATTAGGTTAGTTTACTATTTTAGAGTTTCCTAGTTCTTTTCAAGATGTAATCTTGTCCTATTTAAAGGGCCTTTTTCATTAATGAATTCAAGATTTAGTCTTCAATTAATTTGTGTTGAGTATTCTCCTCCTTCTTTGAAGAATTCTTCTTCATGAACTTATCAAAGATCAGTAAAATCTTTGTGGCGTTCAATGACTTATCAAACAATTTATCCACCATCGTTTGTGACGTCCTCACGAATTTATCAAGCATTCTTGTGGTGTTTCAACTTATAAAACGATTCAGTCAACATCGTTTGTGGCGTCCTCATGAACTTATCAAGAAGACTTGTGGCGTTCATCCATCGACTTATCAAGCGATTTATCCATCATCGTTTGTGGAGTTTTCAATAAATCCACCTAAACCTGATTGTAGAACGATCCTAGGAGTCCTAATAATTCGGGTCTCGTTATTCATGGCGAGGTTTGTATCATTTGGTATCAGAGTTTTGTTCTAGTCCCAGATTTGTCTATCCTTTATTTTCTTGTAAAAAAAAGTTCAAAAAATTTTGAAAAGAAAAATCGAAAAAAAAATTGAGAGAAAAAAAAAGGTTGAAAAAAAAAATGAGAGAAAAAAAAAAGTTAAAAAAAATCAAAAAAAAATGTTTTACATTGTTTATATCTTAGATCTACAAGGTCGGCGTAGATTTGAGGACAAATCTATTTTAAGAGGGGGAGAATGATATGACCAAGAAGAGCACAAAAATGGATTCGGAAGAATTAATCGAAGACAAGTTGATGGATCAAGAAGGATTACTTGCTCATCAAGATTGAAGAAGATCTAGTCCAATAATTACTTGTGATGTGGGAGTTTATAAAGTTATGTTTAATTTCGAATTTATTTATCTTTTTTATAGGACTTAGTAGTTTCCTTTTGATATTAGGTTAGTTTACTATTTAAGAGTTTCCTAGTTCTTTTCAAGATGTAATCTTGTCCTATTTAAAGGACCTTTTTCACTTATGAATTCTAGATTTAGTCTTCAATTAATTTGTGTGGAGTATTCTCCTCCTTCTTTGAAGAATTCTTCTTCATGAACTTATCAAAGATCAGTAAAATCTTTGTGGCGTTCAATGACTTATCAAACAATTCATCCACGATCGTTTGTGACGTCCTCACGAACTTATCAAGCATTCTTGTGGTGTTCCGACTTATAAAACGATTCAGTCAACATCGTTTGTGGCGTCCTCATGAACTTATCAAGAAGACTTGTGGCGTTCATCCAACGACTTATCAAGCGATTTATCCATCATCGTTTGTGGCGTCTTCAATAAATCCACCTAAACCTGATTGTAGAACGATCCTAGGAGTCCTAATAATTTGGGACTCGTTATTCATGGCGAGGTTGGTATCATTTGGTATCAGAGCATTGTTCTAGTCCCAGGTTTGTCTATCCTTTATTTTCTTGTCAAAAAAAAAAAGTTCAAAAAATGTTGAAAAGAAAAATCCAAAAAAAAATTGAGAGAAAAAAAATGGTGAAAAAAAAATGAGAGAAAAAAAAAGTTAAAAAAAAATGTTTTACATTGTTTATATCTTAGATCTACAAGGTCGGCAAAGAGTTGAGGACAAATATATTTTAAGAGGGGGAAAATGATATGACCATGAAGAGCACAAAAATAGATTCGGAAGAATTAATTGAAGACAAGTTGATGGATCAAGAAGGATTACTTGCTCATCAAGATTGAAGAAGATCTAGTCAATTGATTACTTGTCATATGGGAGTTTTTAAAGTTATGTTTAATTTCGAATTTATTTACCTCTTTTATAGGACTTAGTTTATTCTTTACTAGGATTTAGTTTCCTTCTGATATTAGGTTAGTTTACTATTTTAGAGTTTCCTAGTTCTTTTCAAGATGTAATCTTGTCCTATTTAAAGGACCTTTTTCTTTAATGAATTCAAGATTTAGTCTTCAATTAATTTGTGTTGAGTATTCTCCTCCTTCTTTGAAGAATTCTTCTTCATGACCTTATCAAAGATCAATAAAATCTTTGTGGCGTTCAATGACTTATCAAACAATTCATCCACCATCGTTTGTGACGTCCTCACGAACTTATCAAGCATTCTTGTGGTGTTTCAACTTATAAAACGATTCAGTCAACATCGTTTGTGGCGTCCTCATGAACTTATCAAGAAGACTTGTGGCGTTCATCCATCGACTTATCAAGCGATTTATCCATCATCGTTTGTGGAGTTTTCAATAAATCCACCTAAACCTGATTGTAGAACGATCCTAGGAGTCCTAATAATTCGGGTCTCGTTATTCATGGCGAGGTTGGTATCATTTGGTGTCAGAGTTTTGTTCTAGTCCCAGATTTGTCTATCCTTTATTTTCTTGTAAAAAAAAAGTTCAAAAAATGTTGAAAAGAAAAATCAAAAAAAAAATTGAGAGAAAAAAAAAAGGTTGAAAAAAAAATGAGAGAAAAAAAAAGTTAAAAAAAATCAAAAAAAAATGTTTTACATTGTTTATATCTTAGATCTACAAGGTCGGCGTAGATTTGAGGACAAATCTGTTTTAAGAGGGGGAGAATGATATGACCAAGAAGAGCACAAAAATAGATTCGGAAGAATTAATCGAAGACAAGTTGATGGATCAAGAAGGATTACTTGCTCATCAAGATTGAAGAAGATCTAGTCCAATAATTACTTGTGATGTGGGAGTTTATAAAGGTATGTTTAATTTTGAATTTATTTACCTTTTTTATAAGACTTAGTTTATTGTTTACTAGGATTTAGTTTCCTTTTGATATTAGGTTAGTTTACTATTTTAGAGTTTCCTAGTTCTTTTCAAGATGTAATCTTGTCCTATTTAATGGACCTTTTTCATTAATGAATTCAAGATTTAGTCTTCAATTAATTTGTGTTGAGTAAGAATCCAAGAGAGGATTGCTTCCAAAGAGACATAGAATTTCACTCTCTAAGTCTATGGCCCCAAAGACGCATGAGGAGAGAAGTAATATGTCTAATGTACCATATGACTCCGCTATAGGAAGCATAATGTATGGCATGTCATGTACTAGACCAGACGTGGCGTACGCATTAAGCGTTACAAGTCGCTATCAGTCTGATCCAGGTGTGCAGCACTAGATAGCCGTAAATGCAATTCTAAAGTATATGAGAAGGACTAAGGAATTGTTCTTGGTATACGGTGGAGGAGAATTGAAATTGGAAGGCTTTACAGATTCGAGCTTCCAATGTGATGTAGACGACTTGAAGTCAACATCTGGATACGTGTTCTGCCTCAATGGTGGTGCGGTAAGCTGGAAGAGCTCCAAGCAAGACACTACCGCAGATTCAACTACCGAAGCAGAATACATTGCCGCGTGTGAAGCTGCAAGGGAAGGTGTTTGGATGAAAAAATTCATCCAGGAATTGGATGTGATACCTAGCATTGTTGAGCCCATTACTATCTTCTGCGATAATAATGGGGCAATAGCGCAAAAAAAGGAGCCGAGATCTCATCAGAAATCCAAGCATGTACAGAGACGATACCATTTGATAAGAGATATCATTGGTAGAGGACACATTAAGATGGAACGCGTTGACTCAGAAGATAATACCGCGGACCAGCTAACGAAGCCACTGCCTCAAAAGGCATTCGAGAAACATCTGCTAAAGATGGGACTCCAGAACATAAAAGGTTGGCTTTAGGATAAGTGGGAGATTGATAGAAATAGTGTCCGGCAAGCCAACTGTATGGCTGGAATTTAATGTAATAAATGAAGGAACTATTCAATTTCGATTAATAAATGCACTTTATTATATGGTCAACTTTATCTTATGTTATAATTATCTACGCATAAGGATAGAAGTCCTTAGATCACAGGGCTATGGGACAACCCGTGGACTGATCTCCAAGGCTGTGATCTAGAACATATTCAAGAGTCGTAGAATCCAATCGAGATAGGACATCGTTGGATTCGGTTAGACTCTCACTATTGTGTATACTCCGATGAACTGGAGAATGCTGGGGTCCACGAGCGTGACTGGGATAGTCGATACACATAAGTGAGTGACTTGCTGGGATGACAAGTACACTGAATACCCCAATTAGGAAATAACTCACCATGGAAGCGGTAGTCGCATATCGGGGTTGAAGTTATTCCAATTTACGATAGTGTACGAGGAACGATCCCTAAGTACTTGAGGTTATATGATTTATCTGGTACGAGAACGTCTATACTTAGATGTGAGTCCCGACCGACTGGAGATTACCAGAAAGTGTCTGTGGACTCATCTTGGGTATAGAGGGACTCGTATGCAGGTTCATATCATCAACAAAGGTTCCATTGACCCGACTTGATAGGTTGGGAATTTCTCCAATGGATTTCTGTGAAAAATTAATTCTGGTAGGCCAAGGTATCTGACGACTTTATGGAAGTAGCTCATAAAGATAAAGTCAAAGAGAATTATTTCGAGACCAGAATGCATAAGGTCAAGACAAAAGAAAAGAGAACCGATGAAAAGTCCATACCCTTAAGTCTCGACTGGGAGATTGATCGATGGAGGATTATGTCGTATATGGAAATCGTAAATGATTAAAAGGTTCACTGAATTAATTCACCAGTGATTGGGCTCCATGGGCTTGTGGCCATACATCGACCGTGGAATGTGAGAGAATTCATAAATTGACAGGGGTGCTAATTTTGGAATGATCGGTCGACAGAGTGTTAAACTGATTTAGAGTATTTAATGCTCGAATAATTAATAAAAAAAAGCTAAGAATTAGTGATACATAATAATGCAATGAATAACAATAGATGAAATAGCATAATTATTTCATCATTTCCCAAGCAAGCAAGACACAAGCTAAGCTTTCAAGAAAGATATTAATAAAATAAAAAAGTGGAAATGACATAAATACATACCTATACTGTCTTGTCTGAAGGGACTATCAATTTGTTTTTCCAGAACAACAACTTCTATGCTCAGTCTCAACACGTTCCAATTTCCAGAAGCTTAAACTAAAATATTGTGTCTTACCTATACCAGAATAGAAATAAAACTAAGAAATAACTTGGAGAAACTTCAACACATGTTATTTCAAATTTATAAGTCAGGGTTAAACAGGGATTCAAACCTTTTTATAGGCCTAAGAATAGGTGCATATTCATATACACGCTTGCGAATTATCTACAGAAACATCCCAAAAAAAAACAAAAAAAAAAAAGAACCTTCACCAAATTTAGAGTTAACAACGGAAAAGTAACAAACTAACGTAATGTTAACATTTGGATCCAAAAACATATGAAGTTACTGTTCAAAATAGGAAACATTAGAAGAAAAAAAACACAAAATTAATTAAACAAATTAAAAACAAAAAAAATATTAAATGAAAAAGGGAAAGTAAGTGTTGGATAAGGATGAAGATGAAGGCACTAAAGAAAGTTTGATAAGGGAGGTTTTGATGCATTCCAAAACTTCATAAATTGGCTAAGTATGGAGTAACTTAGCTGATAAACTTATCAAGGAATTTTGACTAAGTAATGAAGACATCAGAAGAGTCAAAGTTTCAAGGTCCAAGACTTCTGATCTACCGAAGTAAAGTTATCAGACTAGTGAAGTTCAGCCGACTCAAATCAGATTTGTTCAAGTTTGAGATCAGCCGAGTTCACCATCAGACTTGTACTTTCGTCAGCCAAGTGAAGAAGATCATGAAGTGTTCCCAACGGTAATAAATGCCCCTTGGTGTAATAAATGCTGAAGTACGAGGATATTTAAGACAAATGATTGAAGAAAAGCTTCGCATCAGCCGAGTGCATTTAATGCTGCCTGCAGAAAGTACTGTTCGTAGTACGGACAGACTGCAAAAGAGC
The DNA here is from genome assembly GCA_038501285.1 of Penstemon eatonii. Lineage (NCBI taxonomy): Eukaryota > Viridiplantae > Streptophyta > Magnoliopsida > Lamiales > Plantaginaceae > Penstemon > Penstemon eatonii. The sequence continues at coordinate 30,676,675 of CM076710.1, read as the reverse complement.
CGTTCGCGGATTTTAAGGACCAGTACTCGAGGAATTTGAAACCTGTCTTCCTTCAACGGACATTTTTCTATCCTCAAGTATAAATAGCTGAAAGAGACGAAGAAGAAACAAGCAACACACTTTCTGAGAGAAATTTCCGAAGCAAAATTCTTTAAGTCTCAAGAACAGCTCACTCATCAGCAGAGTCATTTGTTGACGAAAGCAGAGTTGAAGAATCAGGAAAAATACATCTTCTGAGTGATTTTGTAAACAAGAGTGTTGTGCGGAGTTGTGATCCATCTTAGTGAGTGATCAAACTTCAGAGAATAGGTCTTCTGTGTGATTTCCTATTGCGAACTTGTGGTCGTTTCATTTGTTGTTCGACGCAAGCAGAGTATACTGTAAACTTTGTAATTAGAGTATAACCCAAGATCTGTGTGACTTGGAAGAGTGGACTAAAGGATATTCAAATCCATATAACCACTATAAAAATTACTTGTGTTTTTACATTGTTTTCAAATCTGCATATCTTCTGTTTGCATAAAAACACATTAAGTTAACTGTTTGAAAAAGAGTTAAAAAGGAGTTTATAAAACTGGGGAAGCATTTTTCAAACTGCTAAGATTACTTGTGAAAAACACTTTGAAAATCCGCTGCAAGTACTCTAAGTATTAAAACTGATTTTAACAAAATCAGCTAAGTAACTATCAGACGAGTGGTCAACAGACCTGTTCAAAGATTTGTTCGCGAACAGAATTGTAACTTACTAATCTGATCAGCTTAGACTGTTCAATTAAAGTAAAGTTTTAAAGTTAAAATTAGAAGAAATTTTTTAAAGAGGTTTATTCACCCCCCCCCTCTAAACCTCTTCTGACCACTTGGGACCAACAAGTGGTATCAGAGCGGGTGGTTCATTAGAATCAGCTGCCTGATCAACGAGCTTGATCCAAGTGTTTTTCAAAGGTTTTCAAAACTTTTCAAAAGAGCATCTTTTTGAAAAATCAAAACTTTTTGAAAAATGGATTGTATCAGCCATGTTCCCCACATTGCTGGTATGTCTTTTGAAGACTGGAAGATTAGAATGGAAATCTTTCTAGCAGCCTACAATGACAACATGTACACATGTATCATTAAAGGTCCATTCAGATTCACAAAGACCATAAAAATCAATGAAGTAGATACGGTTGTGGAGAAAGACCTTCACGAGATGACTCCAGAGGAAATCAAGCTTTACAATCTAGATAAAGTTGGGAGATTCATCATGACTAAAGCCCTGAATAATGATCGGTTTGACAAGGTCAAACATTGCAAAACTGCAAAGGAGATGTGGGACAAAGTCAGAGATATGAGCGAAGGCAATGATGCTATTAAAGAGCATCAGCTCAGTGTTGCCTTGGAGAAGCTGGACAACTTCAAGATGAAGTCTGGAGAAACCATTGATCAGATGGACACCAGATTCACCAGAACTCTGAATGAAGTTTTGAAGCTGGGAAAGACTTTCACTTGCAAAGAGATCACCGTCAGAGTACTGAAGGCTCTACCTTCCAAGTTCAACATGAAGGTGACAGCAATGGAAGAATCAAGAGATCTGGGCAAGATTTCTCTTAAAGAGCTGTTCTCCGTACTCAAGGCTTATGAGTATAAACTGCCAAGAATGGGAATTGAAGAAACCTCAACTTCAGGACCCACAGCTGCACTGGTTGCTGCTGAAAACCAAAGAAGACCAGCTCAAAGAAATGCTGAAGTGGACTCATCTGATGAAGCCACTCTACTCAACAAGAAGGAGTACACTGCTGGAGATGTTGCACTGTTGATAAACAATTTTAAGAAGTTCTACAAAAGAAAAATGAAGAACAAATACAACAATGCTTCTTCTTCTAAACCTAACTTTTCTTCTCAAGATAAAGATGATTATAAATCAAAACTAATGTGTTACAACTGCAGGAAATTGGGACACTTCATCAAAGACTGCCCATATCCAAAAGCAGAAAAGTACACTGAGGAGGAGAAGAAAGTAAGAAAAGAAAGAAAGCATCAGAGAGGAAAAGCAATGATGGCTGAAGCAGAAAAGCTGACCGCTGTCTACTCATCTGATTCAGATTCAGACACGTCTGATGAAGAATCGTCTGATGAAGAAAAACCTGCTCTCCTGTGCCTGATGGCAAAGGACTCTGATGACTCTGAGGATGAGGTAACTCCTCAAGAAAATGAATTGTTTAATTCTCTGGAGCAAATGATGTTGAATAATACTACTATTGCTGGAGAATTTGTTAAGCTTAAGGAAGAGATGAACTTGCTAAAAGAGCAAAATAATTCACTGAAACTTCTACCTGAAAAGCCAAAAGAATCAGCTAAATATAAACAGCTTGAGCAAGAGCATAAATCTCTGAAAGCTGAATGTGAGGTCTATAAAGGAAAAATCATGGAACTTGAGAAAATCATTGAGTCTCATGATAAGTCTACTGCTGCATCCATGCATACATCTAGTAAACAGGAGACACCTTTAGAAAAGGATAAATTAGAATTGAATCATACTGAAAAATTCATATCAGCTGACAATAGTAAGGTCATTCTGTATGTTCAAACTTCTAAACCTACCTCATCTGAGAAAGTGGTAAAGGAGAAGAAATCTCCTAAGGCTAAAAAGAGCAAAGAGCCTAGTGTAGGAAATCAGACTAGTAAGACCAAACAGCAGAGCCCTAAGAAGTCTGCTGATAAAGCTAAAGTCAATCAGACTAGTGGTAAAACTAAGTCAAAATCAAATGAGCAAGCATCTAGTAAACCAAAGAAGCATAAAAACAAGAAAAATCAAAATGCTTGGTATGGAAATGAGTCATATTATGTGCAACCTGCTGCATATCATCCTATGTATCATGCACCTCAATTTCCTAGTTACTATGCACCTTACCCTGCTCATCCATTGCATGCATACCCTGCTTATCATGCACCTTACCCTGCTTATGAACATTATTCATATCATACTGATCATCAACATGACTTATCCGATAACTATGATAAAAATGAAACTGTTCATGCTCCTAAAACTCAGAAGCCTAAGAAGCCTAAGACTTCAACATCTTGGGTTGTCAAAGGTGGAACTAATCCTTCAGGACCCTCTCAATAAGGGTACCTAAAACAATTTTACTTTTGTTTTGTAGGTTAGGATTAGGAGTAGGAGTAAAGTAGAGAAGATTTGGTACTTGGACAGTGGATGTTCAAGGCACATGTGTGGAAACATACATGAGTTGACTGATGCAGTTGCTGTGGATGGTCCAAAAGTCACTTTTGGAGACAGCAAAGAAGGCAAGATTAAAGCTAAAGGAAGATTAATCAAGGGAAACATAGAGATATCTGACGTCTCCTATGTTAAAGGCCTAAAATATAATATGCTGAGCATAAGTCAATTTTGTGACAAAGGATATTCAGTCATCTTCTCAACAGATAAGTGCTATGTTGAACAGATTGGTACAAAGAAGGTTATTTTATCTGGAAGACGACAAGGAAATATCTACATAGTTGACTGGAATTCTGCTGACAAGAATTCAAGTATTTGTTTGGTGGCATCTGCACCAAGTGAAGTCAGTTGGCTATGGCACAAGAGAATGAATCATTTAAACTTCAAGACCATAAACAGATTAATCAAGAATGATTTGGTAGAAGGGATTCCAAAAGCAGTCATGAGCAAAGACAAGCTCTGTGACGCATGTCAGAAGGGTAAACAAATCAAGTCATCCTTCAAAGAAAAGAAGCACCAATCTTCTGGAAGAATATTGGAGCTGTTGCATATGGACTTATTTGGACCCATTGATCCAGTCAGCAATGGTGGAAAGAAATACTGCCTAGCTGTTGTGGATGATTATTCAAGATATACTTGGGTGATTTTCATGATGAAGAAAAGTGAAACCAAGGAACATCTTACAAATCTGATGGAACTGATCCAGAATGAAAAGAGCATTAAAATTTTGAAGATCAGATCAGATAGAGGGACAGAGTTTACAAACTCTACTGTTGAAGAGTATTGTAATATCAAAGGAATACATCATGAGTATTCTGCTGCAAGAACCCCTCAACAAAATGGTGTTGCTGAAAGGAGAAACAGAACACTAAAAGAAGCTGTCAGAACCATGATAGCTGAAGCTAAGCTGCCACAAAGATTTTGGGCAGAAGCAACAAATACAGCATGCTTTACCCAAAACAGATGCATGATCAACAAAAATCAGAACAAGACTCCATATGAAGTTTGGAACAACAGAAAACCAAACATTCATTACTTTAAGATTTTTGGTTGTAAATGTTTTGTATTGAATAATGGGAAAAATCACCTTACTGCATTTGCAGAAAAGGCTGATGAAGCTGTCTTTGTAGGATACTCATCTGTTAGTAAAGCTTACAGAGTCTTTAACAAAAGAACATTACTAATAGAAGAATCTATCCACGTAGTATTTGATGAGCCAAGTCAATCTTCTGAAAAGAATCAAAGTATTAACCAAGATCTGTCTACTGATTTACAGAAGTTAGACATTGGAAGAAATGAAGAATATGTTCCCATCATACTACCTAATCTAAGTTCAGCTGCTAACTCAAGTGCTGTTCAAAATCACAGTGCTGATTGTCTAACAGACGAGTTGCAAACAGCTGACAGATCAGAGACTGTTCAACAGACTACAAACGTTCAACAGACTACTACTGGAACTCCAACAGTAGTGTTGCAAGATCAAGACAGAGGACAACATCCTGATTTGCAACCTGATCTCAGATGGCTCAAGAATCACCCTCCTGAATTAGTCATTGGTGATCCTTTAGATAGAGTGAAAACAAGAAGAGCTGCTGCACAAGATGCCATGTTCGTCACATTTCTATCTCAAACAGAGCCTAAAAAAATTGAAGAAGCTCTCAATGATTCCTTCTGGATAGAAGCTATGCAAGAAGAGTTGAATCAATTTGAAAGGAATGAAGTCTGGTACTTAGTTCCTAGACCAAGTCATCAAAGGGTAATTGGCACTAAGTGGGTATTCAGAAATAAGATGAATGAAGATGGTGTTGTCACCAGAAACAAAGCAAGACTAGTGGCCAAAGGTTATTGTCAAGAAGAAGGAATTGACTTTGATGAAACTTTTGCACCAGTAGCAAGACTTGAAGCAATCAGACTGTTTCTAGCCTATGCTGCTTACAAGAACTTCACTGTCTATCAGATGGATGTGAAGTCTGCTTTTCTCAATGGAGAATTGCAAGAAGAAGTGTATGTTGAACAACCTCCAGGATTTGAAGTTTATCAAGAAGAGGACAAAGTATATCGTCTGAAGAAAGCCCTCTATGGACTAAAACAAGCTCCAAGAGCATGGTATGATACCCTATCTGATTTTCTTTTAATTAAAGGATTTCGAAAAGGTAAGGTAGATAAAACCTTGTTCACAATTGAATGGGAAAATCATATATTACTTGTGCAAATATATGTGGACGATATTATTTTTGGTTCAACTAACCAACAGATGTGTGATAAGTTCTCCAAGCTGATGCAGAATAAGTTTGAAATGAGCATGATGGGTGAACTTAATTACTTTCTTGGATTGCAAGTTAGACAGTTGCCTGATGGAATATTCATCAGCCAAGCAAAATACACAAGAGATCTGTTCAAGAAATTTGGTATGGAAACTAGCTCAACAGCTACCATTCCTATGTCTACAAATCTTCATTTGGATAAAGATGAAGATGGCAAATCAGTGGACATAACCAAATACAGAGGCATTATAGGTTCATTGTTGTATCTAACAGCAAGCAGACCTGACATAATGTACTCAGTTGGAGTCTATGCAAGATTTCAATCAAACCCCAAAGAATCTCATCTCTTAGCTGCCAAGAGGATATTGAAGTATGTTAAAGGCACTCAAGAATTGGGATTATGGTATCCTAGAGAATCTGGATTTGAACTTGTTGGCTATTCAGATTCAGATCTTGCTGGCTGCAAGATTGACAGAAAGAGCACAACAGGTGCCTGTCAGTTCTTAGGCAGTCGTCTGATCTCATGGATGAGTAAGAAGCAAACCTCAGTCTCTATATCTACTGCTGAAGCTGAATATATAGCTGCTGGAGCTTGCTGTGCACAGATACTTTGGTTGAAACATCAACTAGAAGACTACAACATCAAGATCAGTGGAATACCAATCTACTGTGACAATACAAGTGCAATCTCACTTACTCAGAACACTACAAGTCATTCAAGAACTAAGCATATTGAGATCAAACATCATTTCATTAGAGATCATGTGGAAAAAGGCAATGTTTTGATTGAGTATGTTCATACTGATAATCAGATTGCTGATATCTTCACCAAACCTCTAAGTGAAGCAAGGTTCTCAACTCTAAGAGCTGAGTTAGGATTACTTAATTTGGAAGCATAAGCTGAGGGGGAACTCATCAGAAGACTGGAGTTCAACAGCTTAGTTATCTATTATTATCTTCAAGGTTTAACTCTCAACAGACTAGTTAACTTATGAATTCTTAAACTCAGGGGGAACGTGTAAGACTAGCGGTACTTCTGAATTAAAGATGAAATTTGTTAATGACAGTTAGTTGAAGTTATGTTTTCATCAGAAGACTCAACTATCGAAGATTAAAGTTATTTTATCTAGCTGGATTGACAAACAGCTGAGGAAGGTTATCAGCTATTAGCATTCTCTGATAACAGCATTGTCATCAGGACAGTGGTCCATCAGATAAGTATTTATGTTACTCATCTGATTACTTTAAATAAAAGCGGAACTAGTTAAAACGTATATTCAAAACACGCTTTTATAAGTAACTGTTGGGCGGTACATATTCCCGCTCTTCATTAAATATCTTTTGAATTCGAAAAGTCGTAACTGACGCCGCACGATCAGCACTGACAGAAAAACGGATCTAACGGTTGGCGGATATCATGGAATTCAAGATACCCCAACTCTATAAATCCCCATCTGATCAGTCGAGTCGTTCTTTACGCACTCTAAGCATTCAAAAGTACTTGTGAGAAATTTATCTGCAATTCTCTGCATACTTCTCTTTGTTTTTCTAACCTTCAACAGATCAACAATGGCCGCTGAAGGTATGTTTCTCGTCTATGATTCCTACTACCAATCCGGTACGGATCTGATGAAAGAACTGCTCGAAAAGTTCAAAGCTGCTTCGCTGGTAAACTTCATGGAATACCACGAAGGAATTATCTGGACTGACCAAGTGATGGAGTACTACAACACTGCGAAAGCTGACTATAACTCACTAGCGATTAAGGCTACTGTGGGAGGCAAATCTATCACTATCACTCCTGCTGTTCTTCACGAGACGTTTGGGCTTCCTAACAGTGGACGACATGACGTCACTGTGCTGACAGAGGACAAACACCAACAGTTCTGGGCGATCTGCGCCAAAGAGGGAGAAACGTTGTCTGGAAATATAAGGAAGAAGCAACTGAAGGATGAATATCAGCGGATGGCTGATATGGTGTCCAAGCTGATTGAGAACTGCACATTCTCACTGGATGCTGTTACCATGAAGAGGTTCAGCATCATGGCTGCCATATACTATGGACTGGAGATCAACTGGTCAATCATAGTCTGGTACATATTAGCTGACTTTCTTGATGATAAGAAAGGAAAAGGCCCCACCACCAACCACAGAATCACTCTCAGCTATCTACTGTCAAAGCTGGGTTGTGATATGAAAAATGGAAAAGAGATCCATAAATCTAAGGCAGTATCAAAGTACTTGCCTGTTCAAAAGAGAAAGGCTGGTGAGCCTGAGGAAGCTGATGTTGAGGAACCAAAGGAGGTTCCTGCCAAAAGGCAGAGAAAACTGGTCAAGACTGCTGACTTAGCTACTGAGACCAAAAAGAAGAAGGCTGCTGACAAGCCTAAGGAAAAGATTCCTAAGCAGATGGAGAAAGTGACTTCTGCTGCTGAAGCCACTAAGATTGTGGAAAACATAATTGCTGATGTACGGACTGGATCCCCTGCATCACCATCAAGAACTCCATCAGCAGAGAGGCCTGCTGAAGGTATCTCTAAACGAACAAGAAGTCAACAGAGAGATACTGCTACAACCATTTACCGTGAAGGGAGAACCAAGAAATCTGCCAGAAAACAGATGACATTTATAGAAGAACCAACGGACTTGGAGAATGTAGCTAGGGAAGACCCTGAAGCTGCTGAAAGGCCTGCTGAAACAATTAAAACTGTTGAGACTGACAAAGCTGATGAGCAACAGCCAAGTCAAGTCACTTCAACAGCTGAGGTTGCTCAACCTCAAGAAGATCCAGACGTCCAAATCATCTATCCTATTGCTGCTGCTCCCATATCATCTGCTGGACCAGCCCCTGCTGATAAAGGCAAGAGAAAAATAGTGCTAAGGAAAAAGAAAGTTTCCAAAGCTGACAAGAAGGCAAGGGAGGAGGCTGAACAAAGAAAACAGGATGAATTGGAGGAGAAGAAAGCACTTGAGCTAAGCAAAGCTCAAGAAGCAAAGGATGAAGCCAGAAGACGCATGTCTGAAGCAGAGAGGAAAGCTGCTGAGGATGCTGAAATGGCTGTGGTATTGGAATTGAGTAAAGTTGATGCCTATGGACCTGTCCATGGAGGTGGCATCAAAATTGGAGAAGGCAAGAATGAAGAGGACAAAAAGAAGATATTGCTGCCTGCCCCCAAACTCAAATCAAAAGATAAGTTTGAAGTCAGAAAAGCTTTTGAAATAGTATATGCTGATAAGGAGCTTTTCAAGAAGTTTGAGAAGTCTCTAGCTTACTATGATCAGAAGCTTATGTTGAAGACTCTGTTCAACCAAGAGAAGCCAAGATATATCAGTTGGAGAGACAACAGGCTGAACAAGTCAATGGCAGAACTTCAAAGTATGAAGGAGTTAGCTGATGAAGAACAATGGGTTCTAACTTGGCTGAAAACAAACTCCATCCAAAAGGCCCTTGATCCCAGCTATGTAAGAGATGTCATGCATAGTTATGCAAAAGGCTTTGCATTGGAGGAGGCCAAGAAAATCAAAAGCACCTTGCCTGACAAGAAAAAGAAGTCTGAAGATGCTGAAGAAAGAGCAATTAAGTTTGCTGTTATGACTGCTCTGAAGAGATGGGCTAAAAAGTCAAAATATCAGCAAGGATGTTCAAGCGACTTGCCACTGCTGCCAAGTATTCAACAAATTATTTTTGGCAAGGAAGTACAACCGTACTATGAAGTCCCTAAGGGAAACAATGCTCCTGTTAACCCTTGGATTATTGTTAGGCAGATTAGACAGACAACATGCTTCAATGATGATGGAACCATTACTAATCTGTTCTACGATGATGTCACTGATGAGCACAAATCTGCTGATAAGTCCTTAGCTATTGAGCTACCAGCTAAGACTTCTGAAGACCATCAGATGATAGACTTGGAGGAAGTCCCTGTTCAACAGGCGACTGAGGAAAAGGAAGCTGATGCTGATGCTTCTACTTCATCAGCTGATCAACACTCATCACTGATGGAAGCAATCCAGATGCTGATGGAAAACCAACTTAAGGACCAGGAAGACAAGCACAAGCAACAGCTATTGAAGGTTAAGGAGGAGCTGAAAGCAGAGTTGGCAGAATCCAACAGACTTCAGCTGGAAACTGTTCAAGGATCAACAGAAGAAATCATCAAGAAGGAGATCAACAGTATTCCAATTCCTCAAGATCATTCATTGCAGTTAGTGCACAGTTTGAGAGAGCTGAACCAGAACGTAGAAGATGTGAAGGGTGATGTCAACCACCTTCACACTGCATTAAAAACAGCTGAGCACAAGATTGCTGATCTGACTGCAACCTTCATTAAAGTCAGTCATGAAGAGAAGGAAATCAATCTGGGGATGTTGCAAGAAGTGGCAAAGGCTTCACAGGAAGTTCAAAGTGAAATTGCAACTATCAACCTCAACATTGACTACTTCAATGATAAGACTGATGTCATCAGCACTGATATTCATCATCTAATAGCTAGTCATGACGTTGTTAATCAGAACCTAAAGGCTTTGTGTGCTGGAGTGAAGATTCCAACAGTTGCTCTCAACCCTGCTGTTGAACCTTCTGCTGTCATCAGAGTTGATGATGACAAAAAGGGGGAAGATAAAAGGGAAGAACCAGCTAAGGAGTTTGCTGTTGAAGAACCGGCAAAGGAATCCGCTGCTGAAGAACCAACTAAGGAAGAAACTGCTGCTGCAACTGAAGCCAAGGAAACTGAAGAAACAGCTGACAAGACTGAAAAGCTTGGAACGGTAGAAGAAGAAGAAAAGACTGAAAAAGAAGATACCAAGTACAAGAATACAGAATCTGCCAGGAAGGCCATGGAAGCTTTGAAAGCTCTTCAAGAACAAGAACTTAAGGAAAAGATGGAAGCTGCCAAAGCAATCTTGGAAGAAGAAGCTGATGATGAAGAAGATGATGAAGAATCATCCTATGAATATGAAGAAGTGCTGGAAGGATCAGATGAAGAAGCTGATAGTTAGAAATTGAAAAATCCTTGTAATCAGTTTACTTTATCTATTTCTTCAGAAATCTCATCTGATGAACTTGTACTATGTAACTCTTTCTCAATATTAATGAAAAGTCAAGTTCAATCCAATAAACTTTTTCTATCTCAGAAAATTTTGAGGATTTCATTCTTTAGTTTAGGTATTCAACAGGTACTAAGCTGAAGTTTTGTCATCATCAAAAAGGGGGAAATTGTTGGATAAGGATGAAGATGAAGGCACTAAAGAAAGTTTGATAAGGGAGGTTTTGATGCATTCCAAAACTTCATAAATTGGCTAAGTATGGAGTAACTTAGCTGATAAACTTATCAAGGAATTTTGACTAAGTAATGAAGACATCAGAAGAGTCAAAGTTTCAAGGTCCAAGACTTCTGATCTGCCGAAGTAAAGTTATCAGACTAGTGAAGTTCAGCCGACTCAAATCAGATTTGTTCAAGTTTGAGATCAGCCGAGTTCACCATCAGACTTGTACTTTCGTCAGCCAAGTGAAGAAGATCATGAAGTGTTCCCAACGGTAATAAATGCCCCTTGGTGTAATAAATGCTGAAGTACGAGGATATTTAAGACAAATGATTGAAGAAAAGCTTCGCATCAGCCGAGTGCATTTAATGCTGCATTTAATGCTGCATGCCGAAAGTACTGTTCATAGTACGGACAGACTGCAAAAGAGCCGTTCGCGGATTTTAAGGACCAGTACTCGAGGAATTTGAAACCTGTCTTCCTTCAACGGACATTTTTCTATCCTCAAGTATAAATAACTGAAAGAGACGAAGAAGAAACAAGCAACACACTTTCTGAGAGAAATTTCCGAAGCAAAATTCTTTAAGTCTCAAGAACAGCTCACTCATCAGCTGAGTCATTTGTTGACGAAAGCAGAGTTGAAGAATCAGGAAAAATACATCTTCTGAGTGATTTTGTAAACAAGAGTGTTGTGCGGAGTTGTGATCCATCTTAGTGAGTGATCAAACTTCAGAGAATAGGTCTTCTGTGTGATTTCCTATTGCGAACTTGTGGTCGTTTCATTTGTTGTTCGACGCAAGCAGAGTATACTGTAAACTTTGTGATTATAGTATAACCCAAGATCTGTGTGACTTGGAAGAGTGGACTAAAGGATATTGATGTACCAAGTCTTCGTCATTATAAACACTCATCGATCAGTCGATTAATATCGAGGACCTTCCCCTCGATATCACATCGTTTATTATCAAATAAGCATGACGTCGGCATCGACATCGATCTTTCTATTTTTTCGACACGGTGGCAGACATCCTCTTATGTGTGATCCATTTCTAATTGGATCGAATCTATTGCTAAGGATCCATATTCGAACCATATGTCCAATCGTGATTCGACCCGATGACCCATTTAGAACACTATAAATACCCCTCATAAATACGATTAAAGGTACGCACTTCTAAGCATTAAATACGCTCCGATATCCCAACTCATCTCGAAACTTACTTAAGCATCGGAGGGTTATCGCCGGGTAACCACCGGCATTAACCTGACGTAGTTGTCTTTGTTTTCAGGTTAGGATCCCCTATACAAATCGAGGACTAGCATAGCTGACCTGCTGATCCTCATATTGGCGAGTCGCATTCGATCGGGAATAACCACCTTAACGAAAGTACACTCATCAATTGGCGCCGTCTGTGGGAACCATAACTTTGAGAACGTGAACAAATGACTACAAGATCGAGAACAGTCCTGGCACGAGAAAAAGAGGGAAATCGCGATCAAAACGGAGAGGGTCAGGGGGATAATTTATTAATTCGTGATCCTGATCCTGCACCTTATGTCGAGGCCGGAGCTTCAAGACCACCAGCTTCTCCGGTAATGCAACTTACGAGAGACGACCTAAAAGCCATTCTCGATGAAGCCAAGAAGGAGTGGCTCGCAGAGATTAAAGAAACCGCCCTTCAAACTCGACGACCCCCACATGCTGCCGCTTTTGGTGCACGAGCAGGATTCGAGGCAAACGAAGCGATAAGTCGAGCCGATCAACATCAAGACAGACATGGCATAGAAGAAGACTTACAGGAGCAATCAGTCAGAGAGGTCAACAAATTGGCCTCTGAAGTAAGGTCGCTGCACCAAAAATTGGATAAACAAGAAAAGAAGAATGAACCTCCAGTATCTAACTCTCGATTAAGGAAATCACCATTTTGTGATGAAATATTCTTTGAAAGGTTGCCTCTCGACAAGAGATTGCCCACTCAGTTACCCCGTTACTTCGGAACGGAGGATCCCGATGAACACCTAGCCTCATTTAATCTCCAAATTCAACTTCACGGCATTTCCGATAATGTAGCAGCAAAAGCATTTTCTACCACGCTGGCCGGGATGGCTCAATCCTGGTTCGGAAGATTGGAGGAAAAATCTATCTTCGACTATGATCAACTTTGTGACAAGTTTATGAGTCAGTTTGGTAGTAAGAGAGCTGTCAGACCTCCTGCAAACCATTTATACTCAATCATACATAACCCGGGGGAGACTTTTAGAAATTTCATGGGAAGGTTTAACAATGAGCTCCTCAAGGTTGAAATGCCAAGAGTGGATTTTCTAATTACTGTTCTTTTCCAAAGCACTTTAAATCGAGGATTCGCCAGTGCGATAGTAAGAGAAAATCCCGCTACATATGAAAAATTGATGGAAATGGCGAATCAATACATGAACGAAGAAGAAATGAATAAATTGAGAGGAACCTTCTTTTGGTTGACAAAGCCGGAAGAGGGACAATCGTCGGGCATACCTGATAAACCTATCGAGGGGCCGCAACTCAATCGGTCTTATGAAGGTAGAAACAGGAAAGTATATAGAGAAGAGAGAAATCACAATCCAGGAAGACAAGGGTTAGGGAGGTCGAATAAAGAATACTACGACAATTACACTCCCCTCAAAAAACCGAGATCCGAAATCCTATTCGCGATCCAGGACCACAACTTGCTGAGAAAACCGGCTCCAATTAAGGACTACCCGGCTTCAAGAAAGTATTGCCGATTTCATCGACAGAGAGGACACGATACTGATGACTGCTATCAACTTAGAGACGAGATAGAAAGATTGATAGCAGAAGGACACCTCACTGGGTATGTGAAGACGTCCAAAAAGGAGCAACCTAGGGATCGACAGAAAGACAATCGATCACGATCGAGATCCCCCGCCAGAATAGAGCAACGCTCGAAGGATAGAAGAAGACCAGCCGAGAAGAGCACAACCCGGAACGATAGTTAATATGATCTCTGGAGGCCCGGCGGGAGGAGACAGTAAAAATTCGAGAAGGGTAGTGTCTGGGGAAATGTCGATGACATGCTAGTCAAAAGCCTAAGCGAGAAAGATCATCTGGAACACATTAAAGAGGCTTTCGACATAATGAGGAAGTATGGAATGAAGCTCAACCCAGCCAAATGTACTTTCGGAGTTAGATCGGGAAAATTCCTTGGGTACTTGGTAAACGAGAGAGGTATTGAAGCAAATCCTGAAAAGATACAAGCAGTCATCGATTTGAAAGCTCCTCGAAACTTAAACGAAGTACAGGAAATGTCGATGACATGCTAGTCAAAAGCCTAAGCGAGAAAGATCATCTGGAACACATTAAAGAGGCTTTCGACATAATGAGAAAGTATGGAATGAAGCTCAACCCAGCCAAATGTACTTTCGGAGTTAGATCGGGAAAATTCCTTGGGTACTTGGTAAACGAGAGAGGTATTGAAGCAAATCCTGAAAAGATACAAGCAGTCATCGATTTGAAAGCTCCTCGAAACTTAAACGAAGTACAAAAGCTTGTTGGAAAAATCACAGCCCTCAATCGATTCATATCTCGTTCGGCAGATAAGAGCCTCCCTTTTTTCAAAGTAATGAGGAATGCAAAGAAGTTCGAGTGGTCGGAAGAATGCGACCAGGCATTCGAAGAACTCAAATCCTATCTTATGTCACCTCCCCTTTTGGCCAAACCAAAAGATAATGAAGATCTATACCTCTATATTGCAGTTTCCGAACAAGCAATTAGCTCAGCTCTCGTCAGAATGGAAGCAAAAGAAAACAACCCGATTTATTATGTAAGTCGTGTCTTGCAAGGCCCCGAAAGGAACTACTCCGAGATCGAAAAGTTTGCTCTCTCTATTGTAACTACTGCGCGGAAATTGAGACCGTATTTCCAGTCGCACAAAGTTATCGTCCTGACCAACCAACCACTAAGGCAGACACTTTCAAAGCCTAACGCGTCGGGAAGGCTAATCAAGTGGGCGGTCGAGCTAGGAGAGTATGACATCGATTACTTGCCTAGGACATCAGTCAAAGGGCAGATTTTAGCTGATTTCGTACTAGAAAGCACTGTAACGGTAGAAGAAAAAGAGGAGCAATGGATGCTGCATGTCGATGGATCCTCTACGTCGACAGGGGGAGGCGCGGGAATTTACTTTCAAGGCCCAAACGGGGAAGAACTTGAATTTGCTTTGAAATTAGACTTCCTAGTATCCAATAACGAAGCAGAATATGAGGCCCTGCTGGCAGGATTGAAAATGGCAGTGGAAACAGGAATAAAAAACTTAATTGCTTACACCGACTCACAGCTCGTGGAAAAGCAATTTAAGGGTCTCTTCGAAACCAAAGAAGATTCAATGATTAGATATTTAGCCTTGGTCAACGATCAAGTATCACGACTCAGTACATTCCAACTCGAATATATAAGAAGAACAGAGAATACGAGGGCCGACGCTCTCTCTAAGTTCGGGAATCTAATAGAAGGAATCAAAACTCGGAAAGTGACACTGTTGATTTCGGAGAAACCTGCCATCGATATCCAAAGGAGTGCCTCTGGTGTGGACGTACTCAATCTCGATGACAACCGCGGTAGTTGGAAAACCCCGATACTTGATTACCTAGTGAACGGAACCCTCCCATCAAACAACACAGAAGCGAGAAGACTCAAATATAGGGCACCTCGCTATGCAGTCATTGGAAGCGAATTATATCGACGATCTGTCACTGGAGTATTGCACAAATGCGTAGATTCTTCTCAGATCGACCTAATACTAAAGGAAGTCCATGAAGGATCTTGTGGAAGCCATTCTGGAGGCAGAGCACTAGCAGTTCGAATATCACGTCTGGGGTACTATTGGCCTTCCTTGGTCAAAGATGCCAACGATTATGCTAAAAAGTGTGCCAAGTGCCAATACCACGCCACCATGCCGAATCAACCAGCGCAAAAGATGGAATCAATATCGATTGCTTGGCCTTTTGATCAATGGGGTGTGGACTTGGTTGGACCGCTACCAATGGCACGAGGTCAGAAGCGTTACTTACTTGTAGGAGTGGAATATTTCAGTAAATGGGTAGAAGTGGTACCACTGAAGCAAATCTCTCAGACCCAAATAATCAACTTCTACTGGTCGATCGTCTGTAGGTTTGGCATACCTAGAGTTATCATCTCCGATAATGGACCTCAATTGGTGGGGAAAAGAGTGGTGGATTGGTGTTCGAAACACAAAATCGATCTGCGTTTTACGTCAGTAGGTTGCCCGCAAACAAATGGACAAACTGAAGTTACGAATCGAGAGATCGTAAAGCTCTTGAAGAAGAGGTTATCGGAAGCTGGAGGTGCTTGGATCGATGAATTACCGTGGGTCGTTTGGGCCAATAGAACGAAGGAAAGAGCTGCAACTGGGGAAACTCCGTTTGGTCTCGTGTATGGCTCTGAGGCAGTCGCTCCTGCTGAACTGGAAGTCACGTCGCCAAGAACTGGACTGTACAATGAATCGGATAATACGGACAAACGGAATTTCGAACTCGATCAGCTGGAAGCAAAACGAGAAAGGGCCTCCACCCGTATTCAAGCGTATAAAACTACCATGGCAAAAGCTTACGATAAAAATGTAAGGTTAAAATCTTTTCAGGTAGGAGACCTCATCCTAAAACGAGTAGACGTATCCAAGCAAAAAGGTAAGCTTGATTGCAATTGGGAAGGGCCATTCAAGATAATCGAAGCTGGTAGAAAAGGCGCATATCGATTAATCACAATGGGAGGAGAATCCGTGAAAAGAACTTGGAACGGGAGAAACCTCAGAAAATTCTACGCCTAAGAAATTTTCTTTAGTTTGTCTATATTTCCAACTGTTCTTGTAATTTCTTTCTTTAATTTTGAACCTAATGAAAAGCTCTTTTGTTACTTTCTAAGACTAACGTATAGATTGATAGCCGTTGAGGCATCGAGAGGAAATCTCCAAATCTACGAACGTACCTCGATAGCCGTTGAGGCATCGAGAGGAAATCTCCGAATCTACAAACGTACCTCGATAGCCGTTGAGGCATCGAGAGGAAATCTCCAAATCTACAAACGTACCTCGATAGCCGTTGAGGCATCGAGAGGAAATCTCCAAATCTACAAACGTACCTCGATAGCCGTTGAGGCATCGAGAGGAAATCTCCAAATCTACAAACGTACCTCGATAGCCGTTGAGGCATCGAGAGGAAATCTCCAAATATACAAACGTACCTCGATAGCCGTTGAGGCATCGAGAGGAAATCTCCAAATCTACAAACGTACCTCGATAGCCGTTGAGGCATCGAGAGGAAATCTCCAAATCTACAGACGTACCTCGATAGCCGTTGAGGCATCGAGAGGAAATCTCCAAATCTACAAACGTACCTCGATAGCCGTTGAGGCATCGAGAGGAAATCTCCAAATCTACAGACGTACCTCGATAGCCGTTGAGGCATCGAGAGGAAATCTCCAAATCGTCGAAATCTCCATGTCTTTAACACTGCCGAATGTAATCGAAATTGTTAAAGCAAAGCAATGAATGGGCTAAGTATAAACATATCTCGATGGTGGTAAAGGCATCAATCAAAAGTCAAAATCGACAAAGACACTTGGAGATAAATAGCGGAGATCAATGATTACAATAAACATATCTCGATGATAGTAAAGGCATCAATCAAAAGTCAAAATCGACAAAGATACTTGGAAACGAATCATTAGGATCGTTACATTGAATGAGCTAAATATGGAAAGCATCTCGATCACAATAAATATATCGATTGTATAAACGAAGTCGACAACATAGAGACATATCTCGATTGTGATGAAGGTTTAAGTTTAACACACGAAATCGACAAGTACATTCAGATATAAAAATTCTGCTTATGAATAGAAGTAACAACTCGGAATATTGAATGAGATATTGAATGATTATTTTATTCATAATATCGACTTAGAATACAAATGTACAAATGAAATCTATAATACAGCTATCGAAATCTAATACAGGCTATTACATTGGAAAAAATCGACTAAGTTGAGGAAACCCCGAGTATTCCTACAAATTCGACAACCGAGGACTACTGAGGATGACCGACTTCGGATTAGCTATAGGCTTAAATATGGAGGTTTTCCGCCTATAGCTTTTCCTCTCATTGATCGAAGCCTTGAGGGGACGATTCACCCTCGGCGTCAGCGAAGGACAGGAGGATCTTTTTAATTGCAGCATGCTTACTCGAGAGACACACCATCTCAGTCAATAAGTTGACCATTGGTGATGGATCTCTCTGCTTCGACCAAGTGACAGAAGAGGAAAAAGTCGCTTAATATTTTTTGCGCTTTAAGTCCTCCACCATCTGATCGGCTGCCATACATTCTTCCTCACCCCTGTCCTCCTAGTAAGAGGAGGCACCTCGAAATCACCAAGGACCCGACATATGTTGCAAAGTGCCGAGCCAATGAGGATTCCGAGATGACTCCGGGCGGACCTCGTCGTCGTTACCGATGCCACCCATTCGAACAACGAGGCCTACCCATTGAAGTACACCTTTTACCGATACCACCCAATCGAAACGAATATCACATTCATTGTTTTGGTCTGGAGGTCGAGTAGGATGAAAAGTCCCAAAGAGGGAAAAGGGACCCATCGATAACCTGGTATCAAAAAACGGATTACCGAGGAGCTTTTTTCTCGGATGCTTCTTTAAAAGGGACATGTTGGTTTGATTTTTGGTGTGGAGAAAGATGGGAAACCCTCAACATATTTATAGGGTAGGCCCATCCAATCCAACGGCCCTGAATTATCAGATTCTACGGTCAAGATGTAGTGCATTTAAGTAGCCGACTGTTACGCTACCCGAGGTAACTGACGCGGACCATATCCAACGGTCAAAGGAAAATCACATTCAACGGCTGAGATTGTTCCCATTTAATGCGCTGACCGTTTCAACTACCTTAAAGTTTTAATGCTCCGACTAGTAATTATGACGTTACCCTGAGCCCTCGAACGTATCGATCTATCAGATTACCAAAAGATGATCCCCTCGAGTTAGATGGAGGTTTGATCAACTTACTCCGACTAGGCGATAAGATAAGAAACAACCTCACACACACGTCATATTTTATCATTTGCGAGCTAAGTGAAGATAAATGGATTGTACGCGATTGATAAAGCAAAAAAGGAAATATTCGTCAAATACAACATATAAACAACAAAACACGCCGCCCACACGAGACTCGATAACCAACAAATCGAGCTTTAGAGGAAATAAAAGTTTTTTCTCTTTTCAAACTCAAGGCCAAAACAAATGCCGTCAACAATCATTATGGGTCTCGAAATTGAGACGATCGATATGATCGGAAGAGGTCGTCGTCTGGGGGACTTCACCTCCCTGATCAGCACCCTCAGCTCTCAGCTTGGCCGCTTGCAGCTCAAGTAAGAATCCAAATTCATGATCTTCTGGTGCACTCTTGGAATTGTCCTCCATCAAGAAACCCAAATCCAGCGGAACACCGTTTTCGTCCGAAGTAGCGCTAAGCTGAGTCTCGTCAAAACGATCGTTCAGAAAGCCAAGCGCCCTGCACTGCTTCCAGCCCTTCTCAAAGACCTTCGTCAAATCGACTCCCGATTGACGTTCGACAAGTTCCTCGTAAACGATGCTGTTGAAAAATTCAGTAACGATAGCCTTCCTCTCGGCAGCAGTCGCTTCACTACGACTCCTCAACTCTTCTTGTCGACCCAACTCGAAGCTGTTGGCGGACTCTTCCTTCAGCTTCATGACAAACTCTTGATCTTTTTGCTCGAGTTGTGCCTCCAGCTCGGCAATACGACTATCTTTAGTCGTCACCTCTTTCTCCAGAGCGGCTACCTTTTCTTCGACCTCCTTCTTCTTCTCCTCAAGATGACCAACCTTTTTCTTCAAATGAGAGCTGGAACTTTTACTCTTCTCATAACGTTTCCTCAGGCTATCACGACGAGCGGCCGAGGAATAGATGGTTTGGCCTAACTGCAAAATCAAAATTTTATAAGTCATTTTGTAAAATAAAGACATATAGGACTCGAACTTATGTATCGAAAGAAGGATACCGATAGAAGGAGGGACGCCTGTAAGCGTAGAATATCCCCGTCATCCTTCTTCAACAGCGTAGCATGATCCTCGAAAGACACTGTCGACAAAAATTTCGCCCACGCCTGGGGGGTGATGGAAGAATCCAAGATCGCTGGGTTCATCATCGGGAAACCAGCCGTCCTCGATCCGAACTCTCTTTGGTGATCCTCGAGAATTGATTCGAGATTGCCTTCGGCAGCAGCTGGAATCTCACTGCTTGTAGGCGTAGGTGCATCATCCAGCTTAGACTTCTTTGAAGTAGGAATTTCTGTCTGATCGACTTCAGCAGAAACTGGCCGTTTTCCCTTATTACTACCTCCTTCTTCCTCTGCTCGATGAATTGTTTGCAGAGGAACAGTGCTCGAATGGCCAAGAGGTTTTGAGGTCTTGTCGGTTGCGGCAGTCGGGGAAGGAGGCACAGGTGGCTTCACGATATTCTGAGATTTCCATATGGATCTCAGAGCTCGATTAGCCATAGGGACGACGCTGTTTTCTGCACAGACAGATATATTAAACGAATACATCAATAAAATATTTAAAGAAATGAAAAGAACAATTCAAGCTACCTAAGGTAGGACAATCGACGGGTAAGGGAGCCATCGACATTCCTCCTAGACTCAATATAGGCTCCCGCAGAAGCGCGTTGGTGTCATATGTCGATTCTGACAATTGAGAGAGAAAGTCGGGCCCCCAGGACGGTTCGGGAATATTCTTCAACAGAATACCACCCGACCTCCATTCACGCGTCGTCCTCCATACGTAGTTCTCGGGACCATGAACAAAGATAAACCTATTCTTCCAACCTTTTCCGTACGACGATTTTAAATCACTAAGAAACCTAACTTTGGGTTTCGACCGAACGAAGTAAAAACCTTCGTTGGACTGAGGAGAAGGGCGAACATCAAAAAGACCACAAAAATTGGCAAAAGATGCAGGTTGACCGACTGCTTTCATAACTATACAAAACACAACAATATATCCTATAGCATTAGGGACCAATTGAGTAGGACATAACCCCAGACTATTTACTATATCGATGAATTCATTAGCTAAAGGAAAACGAAGACCGTTCTCCAAACTATCGATGTGAAAAGCCCTATAACCACTCGGAGGCTCGTTCATTCTCTCATCCGAAGACGGCATTCTAATACCCCAACCCGAAGGAAATTGATATTTCGACACCAACGTCTGGTCCGACATGCGTATACGACATGCCGATATTGCACTAAATAATTCCTTAGTTCGATGTCGTTCTGACTTAGACCTCGAAGGAATCATAACTTCCTCCTTCGAACGCCTAACAAAGCCTATCGACGCGCCTTCCCCTTCCCCGACGGATTCGTTTCCTAGAGACTTAGACCCACCGGACATAATTAAGAAAAGAGTTAGAAATACCTAAAAGGGAAGGAGTGCACCGACAAAAGATGACTGGCAGTTGCTGATCGACAGAGCTCCGACGATTACCCTCCCAATATGTTTGTAATAAGTATGAACAGTTACGCCCTTAACGCCCTATATATAGACGAAAATCCCAAAGAGCGCGCCCAATGACGAAATATTTTGAACAGACATGGCGGTTCAAATAAAAAATGGACCGATTCACCTGTTTCGGCCCAATAACATTCCTTTCGAAGTAAGAAAGTTGGCCCAAATATTAGCCCATTTACAATACTCAAGCTCGATGTTTCAGTTCAACGACGATCGGGAACAAGTGAATAGAAGAATATATACTGATCGATCAACAAAAATACATTGCCGGTTCATCAATACATTACATTTAGATTACTCTTAATATAAACTTATCCCTACAAAAATCCTACCTATCTACAACTAATCTGATGAAATCAAACATCCGAACTCGTGTGCTCGAGCAGCTTCGACTTCTTCATCTATACCGATCAGCACAGGAGGTTGACATTCCTCGTCGAGCCCCGCACCTATCAAAGAAGGATCAAAGTCTGCCGTAAGGAAACCTCTATGCTGACATTGTTTGATAGTCTTCTCATGCATCTCGACCAGAGCGTTTCCCATTCTAGCGTCGGCGAGGTGTCCATACACAGGAGACGCAAGAAACTCCTTCACAATAGCCAAACGCTGGCTTGGAGAAACAATCCTAGTTTCTGGGGGATACCCATCTCGAACACGTTCAAGTTCTCGAGTGGCGATACTGAGCTGCTTAACTGCCTCCTCGAGTTGCTGCTCTCGTTCTTTTATCGCGACTTCATGATCAGCTTTAAGCTTCTCCACTTCTTGTTGCGCGAGATCAGCCTGGAGATACCCTTGAAATAGATATTGTATTACCTAAAAAAAAAAAAAAAAAAAAAAAAGTTATTGATCCATTATCAGACATAAAAAGGGTGATGTCGAGAAATGAAACTTACAGCAGATATTGCTCGCCCTGAGGTATGAAGGTTCTTCTGCAGAGACTTCCTCGATAACCACCTCTGGTCGCGACTGAAGATGCTGTGCATAAAACTTTTGAAGCCGGCATCCTTAGAACCCCGTTGAAGAACCGAATCACTGGGGCCCAAACCGGCGGGATACTGACGTTCAGAGTTCACCCATTGTGAAATCGACCAACTAAGATCGAACTCATCATCATCTGAACTCTTGTCGCTATCATCCACTATCGGAACGAGGGGATCATCTTTTGTCTTTATCTCTGTTTCATCTTCCACTCGTGCCCTTTTCCCTCGCTTAATTTCGACACGTCGAGCTTCATGATCGCCGACGCTCTTAGCTAGTCTCTCTGAACTGGATCCAGCCATGGCGCTAAAACCATGTGGCCATTTGCGTCGATTCTCGGCGTCTAAAGTTTCCCTCTTCTTCCCTTTGGGCACAAGTACGGCTCTCCTGAGAAGATCCTCTAGAGCAGGATCATCACCCCTCCTCTTCGATGAGGACAACCCACATGAACGCAGATGCGACTCTTGAGTAAGAACTTTCACATTAAGGCAATACTTACGCAAATTTTCCAAAAATTGAGGCGACAGGGTAGGTGGTGGAGGTCTCTGTACATCGATAGGGCCCTTACGCCAAGACGATGTGATATTCAGTTTTTGCCCCTTTGGAGGTCTAAGAAACACAAAACGAGATTTCCATCCCTTCCCATGAGAACTCTTGGCATTGGTGAGAAAACTATTTCTATTCCCCCTCGACCTAACCTGATAGAAACCCTCACCTGACTTCGGCGACTCCTTCACCGTGAATAAACACCAAAAGTTTCCGAACGAGGGCTCTTGCCTAAAAGCTTTCATGACGACGATAAATCCCAGAATCATCGACATGCCATTCGGAACGATCTGGGCAGGCACGACACCCAATTGATTGAGAATCGACGCTAGTTCCGTAGCGATAGGTACTCGAAATCCGCACTCCATCGACGCCTCATGAATGGCTATGGTATTCTTCGGGGGGTCATGCATCCGTTGCATTTTATTCGGCGTCGATACCACCCAACCCTCCCCAATCGAAAACGATGATAGCCAGTCCGACAACGGCCTTCTATAGTCCCCGGTTTGAATTTCATGGTATACCGGCCTCTTTTCCTCTTCCTCTTCGTCATCATCATCAGCCTGCCCACCACTTCCCGATATACCACCCTCGTGAACTTCTGGTCGATTTGCTTCCTCACCAAAAACATCCCTGACCACATCCTCCACATGGACACTCTCTGGAGTTGATGCTTCGCTGCTCGACATTTTCTGAGTATCTTGGAACTAAAATCGATGAAGATCTCCTTTATTCGCGTACAAAGCTCCGACGTCACAAATGTAATTTTTTACCGTAGTGTAAAAGAACAGGAGAAGCGACAAACCTTTATATAGGCGCAAAGAACTACCGTTTCAGCGAATTTGCACAATCCCCCCCTGAAAAGACGCGACGCTTAATCTTCTACCCCTAAAATTCAAATTACCCGCCGGATTAAACCCTAAATCTGCGAAGGCGCGAAAATGGCAACGCTATGGCGGGAAATTCTGCTCCGATACTTTAAGTCCCAGACTTCGATTTGCAGTCGAACTCTCGAACTTGGGGGACTCCCCCCCCATACTAGCAGAATTTAAAAATTCAAACAAACACTAATTCAAATTTCCAGAGTTCAACTTACGCTCAAACTCTAGAACTTGGGGGACTCTTGATGTACCAAGTCTTCGTCATTATAAACACTCATCGATCAGTCGATTAATATCGAGGACCTTCCCCTCGATATCACATCGTTTATTATCAAATAAGCATGACGTCGGCATCGACATCGATCTTTCTATTTTTTCGACACGGTGGCCGACATCCTCTTATGTGTGATCCATTTCTAATTGGATCGAATCTATTGCTAAGGATCCATATTCGAACCATATGTCCAATCGTGATTCGACCCGATGACCCATTTAGAACACTATAAATACCCCTCATAAATACGATTAAAGGTACGCACTTCTAAGCATTAAATACGCTCCGATATCCCAACTCATCTCGAAACTTACTTAAGCATCGGAGGGTTATCGCCGGGTAACCACCGGCATTAACCTGACGTAGTTGTCTTTGTTTTCAGGTTAGGATCCCCTATACAAATCGAGGACTAGCATAGCTGACCTGCTGATCCTCATATTGGCGAGTCGCATTCGATCGGGAATAACCACCTTAACGAAAGTACACTCATCAGATATTCAAATCCATATAACCACTATAAAAATTACTTGTGTTTTTACATTGTTTTCAAATCTGCATATCTTCTGTTTGCATAAAAACACATTAAGTTAACTGTTTGAAAAAGAGTTAAAAAGGAGTTTATAAAACTGGGGAAGCATTTTTCAAACTGCTAAGATTACTTGTGAAAAACACTTTGAAAATCCGCTGAAAGTACTCTAAGTATTAAAACTGATTTTAACAAAATCAGCTAAGTAACTATCAGACGAGTGGTCAACAGACCTGTTCAAAGATTTGTTCGCGAACAGAATTGTAACTTACTAATCTGATCAGCTTAGACTGTTCAATTAAAGTAAAGTTTTAAAGTTAAAATTAGAAGAAAATTTTTAAAGAGGTTTATTCACCCCCCCCCCTCTAAACCTCTTCTGACCACTTGGGACCAACAGTAAGGTAAGGTAATCAATGCTTGTGAAACTTCCAGCACAAAAAGGAGAAAAGAAGCAATTTTTTTCCCCAAACCAAAATGCTAACAAAAGTATAAGCAAGAAAGAAGAATTACTCCGTCAAATAAAGAATTCACATGTAATATTAGAATTGCCACTTGATTTGATATTAGTGATGCCAAAAAAACCATAAATACATCTTTAATAATCTAGACAAATCGATAACAACTAAAGACAATAGAAAGAGATAAAATAAGTGGAATAGATAATCTATCATACACCTTCATATCCGGAAGAATGTTTATCTCTCTCATAGTTAGAAGGGAAAGTTGGTAACCGCTTTTCTCCCACTAGACTGAATGGTTGCTTTATCAATTTTCACGATTTTGATTTGGGAAGAAACTGAACTTTTCGGAAAAAAAATTGAACATACAACCCACCGCCACAACCGCTCCGAGGCCGCCAGTCCGCCTCCATCACCGGGAACCAAATTGAATCCCGTAGCTGCCAAAATCAAAGGCAACAGAAAAATGAAAAATCAATGGAGGAGATATTATTTATGGTTAGAAGGAAAAGAGAGAAGATAACTGAAAAGTCTTGTGTTGGGAAGAGTGCAGAGATAAGAAGCTTATTAGAGAAGCTTGAGTTTCCCGTTTTCATTTGTTTGTAGAGGATGTCGATTATCACGATGCAAAAAGAAAATAAAAAGTCACATAGGTCCCACGTATTACAAACTGACCATAAATAGAAGAATTATATTATTAAAAGCCAAAAAAAATAGAAGAAAAGCAATTTTTGGAAAAAAGAAAGAAACGACGCCATGATATATAGTTAATAGAATTTAGAATGAAATGTAATGAAATAAAGTCAAGAAATCAGTTATAATATTTGTAAAAGAATGAAATAGAGCTAAGGATATACATATACTTGTAAAATTTGGTTCGGCTAAAATAATATATTAAAAATTAATAATTAGAAAAAAAATTCACGATTGAATCTTTTAATAAACTGAAAATATGTTATTTCCTAAACATAATAAATTGAAAACATTTCAAACATATCCAAATACAATTTAAAAATATATAATGAGCAAATACGAAATTACAATCTAATGTATGTCTCAATAAAAATATCCAATCCATACTATCTCGAGCAAATACCAAATAATTATCTAAAGTCATAATGTATTATGTATTTACTAGGGTGGTAAGATTTAAAAAATAATAATATTAGTTTGAAGTAAAAGAATACTTTAAATGGTGTCAATTTTGTCAAAAAAAACGAAAGTGCGGAATTTAAAAAAAAATTTCAAGATACCCATCAGTCCCACGATATGATATTAATCTTATATATGCAAAAAGGTTGAATCAAGCAACAAACATAAATAAACATAGGTGATCTGCGATTTTACCTCACCAAAGGCAAGGTGGTGGTAATCTCCAGCTTTGTTCTTGATCCACAAGCAGTGATCCAACTGTCTCACCTCCAGAGCATATCCACACTAGCTGGATTGTAGTAAAACCTTCAAGTCGCAAGCTACGAACTAGATCTTGAAGGTTGTCAATGGAGGAAGAAGCAGATCTTGATCTGGATATGGAAGACAAGAGAGAAAGAGAGAGAGGTGGCACACACAAGGGGGCGGCTAGGGATTAGCAAAGTGTATGAGTTTTTCTTGTTATAATCTAGGAATGACTTAAAGACAACACAAGAAGAAAAACTCATACACTTTTTGCTAATCCCTAGCCGCCCCCTTAGCTCTAGTCGCTCCCCTTGTGTGTGCCGTCCCCTCTCTCTCTCTCTCTCTTGTCTTCCATATCCAGATCTAGATCTGCTTCTTCCTCCATTGACAACCTTCAAGATCTAGTTTGTAACCAGCGACTTGAATGTGTTACTACAATCCAGCTGTTGTGTATACGCTCTGGAGGTGAGACAAATGGATCACTGGTTGTGGATCAAGAACAAAGTAGGAGGTTTCCACCACCCTGCCTTTTGTGAGGTAAAATCGCATATCACCCCTCTTTATTTATGTTTGTTGCTTGATTCAACCTTTTCGCATATATAAGATGGATATCATATATTGGGACTGATGGGTATCACAAAAAATTTTTAAATTCCGCAATTTCGTTGTTTAGACAACCGAGATATCCCAACAGAAACCCCAGTCGCCAGAAGGAAGAGAACTGGTAAGGCCAAAGTAACTAATTACAACTACAAGATCGGAGAAGAAACTGAGCAAAGAAAAAGGGATTAAACTATGCTAAAGAAGGTTCTTGAAGACATTAAAGCTGAAGCTCAAGCTAAACAAATGACGCAGGATGAATTGGCTGCTAAAGAAGAAGCAGACTTACCACAAGCACTTTAAGCGAACAAGAAAGATGCACATGGCAGCAGGAGTAATGGTGGTATAGTTATTGGTGGATCAATGGAAGCAAATTTTGTTCTACCTCGACCTCAACCTATCAAAAAGAAGAAATTGGATGTCAAAAGGGCACTGGGGATTGTGAAAAATGACCCTGCTGTTTTTTCTAGGATTGAAACTGAGTTAGAGAAGTACAACAAGCTGCTACAAGCGAAAACTACCTTTCAAGTAGAAAGATCAGATACAATCGCTGAAGGGAGTATGGGCCGATGAAATCAAAAGCAGAAATCCAAGCTTGGAAGGAGTTTGCTGATGAAGGGAAGTGGGTTCTTAATTGGCTGGAAACGAATTCAATCAGACAAGCACTGGACTCTAATTTCTTCTATGATCGAGTACATGAGTATGTGAAGCTCATTGTACAACAAGAATCCATGGCTCTAAAAAATTCCACCCTGTATGTTAAGGTGTGGGTTATCTGTAACCAGATTGCTAAAGTTTGATTGAGCAGCATATGTTCTATTAATGAGGTTGATAGATCCCAAGCAAAAAGGTATCCATCACTTGTTCTTTGAACAAGGCAATTGAGTATATCTACACCATCTTATATAGCTTTTCCATATGCCTTGTCAGTACAACCAGGATAGTCGCCACTTGCTACTTCAGATGACATAACCAAAATATTTGCTGAATTGAAGAATTAAATCTAAATAAAAATATAAAAATAATAATCTAAATCCAATCGGAATCAATAATTAGAAGAAATACCAAAAGCAAAAAAATGTAGAAGAAATCACCACCACAGACGATGGTTACCTCACTGCATCTGCTTTCACGCGACATCACCACGGCGACAACCCTAGTTCTGTAATCCTCTCGGGTAGTCTTTCTCCTATTCTACTATCTTAAGCCATATCTCTCTGATCCACACCTCTAAGACACACCTCAAGTCTATTTCTTTGGCGCAAGGAAAAACTCAGTCATGTCAAATGGCAAAACAAACAGGTAAACAAGTGTAAAGAAAACCCTATCAAAATTAGTAAATAAACCAATGAAGTGGTAACATATTAAAATTGAAAAATAGTAATAAGCCATATGACTAAATTAGAAGATATAAAAAGGGAAATAAAGGTAATCTGGGAAATAAGCATCACCTTGGTATCTTGTGGAGAATACGACTACTGTGAACCTTATTCCAAAATTAAAAACACTCACAAAAGTTAATAAAAGGAATAACCACCAACAGGAACCCTGCAGTATCAAAGAAACAAGACAAAAGTGAAGACTAAATGGTGCGAGAACCAAAAAGGTATATTCAAATGTTAGTGATACAAAAAAATGTAATGAATAACAATAGATGAAATAGCATAGTTATTTCATCATTTCCCAGCAAGCAAGACATAAGCTAAGCTTTCAAGAAAGATATTAATTAAAAAAAAAATGTGGAAATGACATAACAACATACCTATACAGTCTTGTCTGAAGGGACTATCAATTTGTTTTTCCAGAACAACATCTTCTATGCTCAGTCTCAACACATTCCAATTTCCAGAAGCTTAAACTAAAATATTGTGTCTTAGCTATACCAGAATAGCAATAAAACTAAGAAACAACATGGAGAAACTTCAACACACGTCAGATGTTGATCTTGATATGCAAGACAAGAGAGAGAGAGAGAGGGGGCGGCACACACAGGGGGGCGGCTAGGGATTAGCAAAGTTTAAGAGTTTTTCTTGTGTTATAGTCTAGGAAAGACTCAAAGACAACACAAGAAGAAAAACTCTTACACTTTGCTAACCCTAGCCGCCCCCTTAGCCCTAGTCGCTCCCCTTGTGTGTGCCGTCCCCTCTCTCTCTCTTGTCTTCCATATCCATATCTAGATCTGCTTCTTTCTCCATTGACGACCTTCAAGATCTAGTTTGTAACCTGCGACTTGAATGTGTTATTACAATCCAGCTGGTATGTATACGCTCTGGAGGTGAGACAATTGGATCACTGCTTGTGGATCAAGAACAAAGCAGGAGGTTACCACCACCTTGCCTTTGGTGAGGTAAAATCGCAGATCACCCCTCTTTATTTATGTTTGTTGCTTGATTCAACCTTTTCGCATATATAAGATGAATATCATATCGTGGGACTGATGGGTATCTCGGAAATTTTTTAAATTCCGCCTTTTCTTTGTTTTGACAACCGAGATATTCCAACAGGAACCCCAATCGCCAGAAGGAAAAGAACTGGTAGTGCCAAAGTAACTAATTACCAGAACAAGATCGGAGAAGAAACTGACCAAAGAAAAAGGGATGAAACTAAGCTATAGAAGGTTCTTGAAGCCATTAAAGCTGAACCTCAAGCTAAACAAACGACTGAGGACGAATTGGCTGCTATGGTAGAAGCAGACTTAGCATAAACACTTGAAGCGAGCAAGAAAGATGCTCATGGCCCCAAATGTAATGGTGGTATAGTTATTGGTGGATCAATGGAAACAAATTTTGTTCTACCTAGACCTCAACCTATCAAAAAGAAGAAATTGGAAGTCAAAAGGGCACAGGAGATTGTGAAGAATGAACTTGCTGTTTTTTCTTGGATTGAAGCTAAGTTAGAGAAGTACAACAAGCTGCTACAAGCTAAAACTACCTTTCTAGTAGAAAAGATCAGATACAATCGCTGAAGGGAGTATGGGCCGATGAAATCAAAAGCAGAAATCCAAGCTTGGAAGGAGTTTGTTGATGAAGGGAAGTGGGTTCTTAATTGGCTGGAAACGAATTCAATCAGACAAGCACTGGACTCGGATTTCTTCTATGATCGAGTACATGAGTACGTGAAGCTCATTGTACAACAAGAATCCATGGCTCTAAAAAAAACCAGGATATGTTCTATCAATGAGGTTGATAGATCCCAGGCAAAAAGGTATCCATCACTTGTTCTTTGATTGAGCAGCATATGTTCTATCAACGAGGTTGATAGATCCCAGGCAAAAAGGTATCCATCACTTGTTATTTGAACAAGGCAATTGTGTATATCTACACCATCTTATATAGCTTTTCCATATGCCTTGTCAGTACAACCAGGATAGTCGCCACTTGCTACTTCAGATGACATAACCAAAATATTTGCTGAATTGAAGAATTAAATCTAAATAAAAATATAAAAATAATAATCTAAATCCAATCGGAATCAATAATTAGAAGAAATACCAAAAGCAAAAAAATGTAGAAGAAATCACCACCACAGACGATGGTTACCTCACTGCATCTGCTTTCACGCGACATCACCACGGCGACAACCCTAGTTCTGTAATCCTCTCGGGTAGTCTTTCTCCTATTCTACTATCTTAAGCCATATCTCTCTGATCCACACCTCTAAGACACACCTCAAGTCTATTTCTTTGGCGCAAGGAAAAACTCAGTCAGGTCAAATGGCAAAACAAACAGGTAAACAAGTATAAAGAAAACCCTATCAAAATTAGTAAATAAACCAATGAATTGGTAACATATTAAAATTGAAAAATAGTAATAAGCCATATGACTAAATTAGAAGATATAAAAAGGGAAATAAAGGTAATCTGGGAAATAAGCATCACCTTGGTATCTTGTGGAGAATACGACTACTGTGAACCTTATTCCGAAATTAAAAACACTCACAAAAGTTAATAATATGAATAACCACCAACAGGAACCCTGCAATATCAAAGAAACAAGACAAAAGTGAAGACTAAATGGCGCGAGAACCAAAAAGGTATATTCAAATGTTAGTGATACAAAAAAATGTAATGAATAACAATAGATAAAATAGCATAGTTATTTCATCATTTCCCAAGCAAGCAAGACACAAGCTAAGCTTTCAAGAAAGATATTAATTAAAAAAAAAAAAAGTGGAAATGACATAACAACATACCTATACAGTCTTGTCTGAAGGGACTATCAATTTGTTTTTCCAGAACAACATCTTCTATGCTCAGTCTCAACACGTTCCAATTTCCAGAAGCTTAAACTAAAATATTGTGTCTTAGCTATACCAGAATAGCAATAAAACTAAGAAACAACATGGAGAAACTTCAACACACGTCATTTCAAATTTATAAGTCAAGGTCAAACAAGGATTCAAACCTTTTTTATAGGCCTAAGAATAGGTACATCTTCATATACACACTTGCGAATTATCCGCAGAAACATCCCAAAAATAAAAATAAAACCTTCACTAAATTTAGAGTTAACAACGGAAAACTAATAAACTAACATAATGTTATCATTTGGATCCAAAAACATATGAAGTTACGGGTCAAAATAGGAAACATTAGAAGAAGAAAAAACAAAATTAATTAAACAAATTAAAATCAGAAAAAAATATTAAATGAAAAAGGGAAAGTAAGGTAAGGTAATCAATGCTTGTGAAAGTGCCATCACAAAAAGGAACAAAGAAGCAATTTTTTTCACCAAACCAAAATGCTAACACGAGTATAAACAATAAAGAAGAATTACTCCATCTAATAAAGAATTCACATGTAATATTAGAATTGCCACTTGATTTGATATCAGTGCTGCCAAAAAAACCATAAATACATCTTTAATAAGCTAGACAAATCGATAACAACTAAAGACAATAGAAAGAGATAAAAGAAGGGAATGTTGGTAACCGCTTTTATCCCACTAGATTGAATAGCTGCTTTATCAATTTTCACGATTTTGATTTGGGAAGAAACTTAACTTTTCGGAAAAAAAAATTGAACTTACAACCCACCACCACAACCGTGCCGACGCCGCCAGTCCACCTCCTTCACCGGAAACCAAATTGAATCCCATAGCTGCCGAAATCAAAGGCAACAGAAGAATGAAAAATTAATGGAGGAGATATTATTTAAGGTTAGAAGGAAAAGAGAGAAGATAACTGAAAAGTCTTGTGTTGGGAAGTGTGCAGAGATAAGAAGCTTATTAGAGAAGCTTGAGTTTCCCGTTTTCATTTGTTTGTAGAGGATGTCGATTATCACGATGCAAAAAGAAAATTAAAAGTCACATAGGTCCCACGTATTACAAACTGACCATAAATAGAAGAATTATATTATTAAAAGCCAAAAAAAATAGAAGAAGAGTAATTTTTGGAAAAAAGAAAGAACGATGCCATTTAATGATTAAATGTGCAAAAAAAAAAATTAAATGAATATGGTAGGCACTGTTCACTATATATAATATGTAATTTTATCTACACACAATGATATATAAATAATAGAGTTTAGAATTTAATGTACTGAAATAAAGTCAAGAAATCAGTTATAATATTTGTAAAAGAATGAAATAGAGCTAAGGATATTCATATACTTGTAAAATTTAGTTCGGCTAAAATAACATATTAAAAATTAAAAATTAGAAAAAAAAATTCACGATTGAATCTTTTGATAAACTGAAAATAGGTTATTTACATAAACATAATAAATTGAAATCATTTCAAACATATCCAAATACGATTTAAAAATATATAATAAGCAAATACGAAAATACAATCTAAAGTATGTCTCAATAAAAATATCCAATCCTTACTATCTAGAGCAAATACCAAATTATTATCTAAAGTCATAATGTATTATGTATTTACTAGGGTGGTAAGATTTAAAAAAAGAAAGAATATTAGCTTTAAGTAAAGAATAATTTAAATGGTGTCAATTTTGTCAAAAACAATGAAAGTGCGGAATTTAAAAAAAATTCAAGATACCCATCAGTCCCACGATATGATATCCATCTTATATATGCAAAAAGGTTGAATCATGCAACAAACATAAATAAAGAGAGGTGATCTGCGATTTTACCTCACCATAGGCAAGGTGGTGGTAACATCCAGCTTTGTTCTTGATCCACAAGCAGTGATCCAATTGTCTCACCTCCAGAGCATATCCAAACCAGCTGGATTGTAGTATTACCTTCAAGTCGTAGGCTACGAACTATATCGAATGTTCTTTATGGAGCAGATGTTGATCTAGATATGGAAGACAAGAGAGAGAGAGAGAGAGGGGGGGGGGGGGGGCGGCACACACAGGGGGGCGGCTAGGGATTAGCAAAGTTTAAGAGTTTTTCTTGTGTTATAGTCTAGGAAAGACTCAAAGACAACACAAGAAGAAAAACTCTTACACTTTGCTAACCCTAGCCGCCCCCTTAGCCCTAGTCGCTCCCCTTGTGTGTGCCGTCCCCTCTCTCTCTCTTGTCTTCCATATCCATATCTAGATCTGCTTCTTTCTCCATTGACGACCTTCAAGATCTAGTTTGTAACCTGCGACTTGAATGTGTTACTACAATCCAGCTGGTATGTATACGCTCTGGAGGTGAGACAATTGGATCACTGCTTGTGGATCAAGAACAAAGCAGGAGGTTACCACCACCTTGCCTTTGGTGAGGTAAAATCGCAGATCACCCCTCTTTATTTATGTTTGTTTCTTGATTCAACCTTTTCGCATATATAAGATGAATATCATATCGTGGGACTGATGGGTATCTCGGAAATTTTTTAAATTCCGCCTTTTCTTTGTTTTGACAACCGAGATATTCCAACAGGAACCCCAATCGCCAGAAGGAAAAGAACTGGTAGTGCCATAGTAACTAATTACCAGAACAAGATCGGAGAAGAAACTGAGCAAAGAAAAAGGGATGAAACTAAGCTATAGAAGGTTCTTGAAGCCATTAAAGCTGAACCTCAAGCTAAACAAACGACTATGGACGAATTGGCTGCTATGGTAGGAGAAGACTTAGCACAAACACTTGAAGCGAGCAAGAAAGATGCTCATGGCCTCAAAAGTAATGGTGGTATAGTTATTGGTGGATCAATGGAAACAAATTTTGTTTTACCTAGACCTCAACCTATCAAAAAGAAGAAATATGAAGTCAAAAGGGCACAGGAGATTGTGAAGAATGAACTTGCTGTTTTTTCTTGGATTGAAGCTAAGTTAGAGAAGTACAACAAGCTGCTACAAGCTAAAACTACCTTTCTAGTAGAAAAGATCAGATACAATCGCTGAAGGGAGTATGGGCCGATGAAATCAAAAGCAGAAATCCAAGCTTGGAAGGAGTTTGCTGATGAAGGGAAGTGGGTTCTTAATTGGCTGGAAACGAATTCAATCAGACAAGCACTGGACTCTGATTTCTTTTATGATCGAGTACATGAGTATGTGAAGCTCATTGTACAATAGGAATCCACGGCTCTAAAAAAAACCACCCCGTATGTTAAGGTGTTTGTTATCTGTAACCAGATTGCTAAAGTTTGATTGAGCAGCATATGTTCTATCAATGAGGTTGATAGATCCCAGGTAAAAAGGTATCCATCACTTGTTCTTCGAACAAGGCAATTGTGTATATATACACCATCTTATATAGCTTTTCCATATGCCTTGTCAGTTCAACCAGGATAGTCGCCAATTGGTACTTCAGATGACATAACCAAAATATTTGCTGAATTGAAGAATTAAATCAAAATAATAAAATAAAAATAATAATCTAAATCCAATCTGAATCAATAATTTTGATCTGGGAAGAATTTATTATAAAATACCAAAAGCAAAAAATTGAAGAAATCACCACCACAGACGATGGTTACCTCACTGCATCTGCTTTCACGCGACACTACCACGACGACAACCATGGTTCTGTAATTCTCTCAGGTAGTCTCTCGCCTATTCTACTCTCTCTAGCCATATCTCTCTGACCCACACCTCTAAGACACACCTCAAGTGTGTTTCTTTGGCACAAGGAAAAACTCAGTTAGGTCAAAAGGTAAAACAAACAGGTAAACAATTATAAGCAAAACACTGTCAAAATTAGTAAATTAATGTTGGTTCCTAGTGGTCAGTTGAGGTCTAGAGGGGGGGTGAATAGACCTCTGAAAATTTTAGATTTTAAAACTTTTCAAGTAGTCTGTCAGCAGACTAAGCTGATCGAGAATTGTAAGCAGACTAGGCTGATCGCGCACAAAGCTTGAACAACATAGTTGACCACTCTTCTGATGATAACATAGCTGATTACAGCAAAATAAAATTTTCAATCAGAATACTTGCAGCGGATATAAAACAGTGTTTTTCACAAGTAGTCTTAGAAAGAATTTTATCCCCAGTTTTCGCAAACTCCTTTGAAAAATCTTTCTTTCAGTTTTCTAAGTGTTCTGATGCAATTTAAAAGTATGCAAGAAAACAATGCAACTTAAAAACACAAAGAATTTTAATAGTGGTTATATGGATAAAAATCCTTTAGTCCACTCTTCCAAGTCACTTAAATCTTGGGTTATACTATAAATGCACAGTTTACAATATACTCTACTTACGCTCTACAACAAATGATGAGCCGTAAGTTCACAATAGGAAATCACAAAGAAACTTCTATCCTCTGAAGCTAGATTACTCACTTAGATGGACCTACGCTTCTCACAACACTCATATTACAGATTCACTCAGAAAAGATTTATCTTTTTACTTCAACTCTCTTCTATCAACAAATGACTTCAGCAGACGAGTTAGCTGATCTTGAGCTTTTGAGACTTAGAAAAATTTTGCTTCGCGTATGAAATCTCAGATTGTTGTGTTATCTCTAATTCTTGAATCCAGCTCTATTTATACTTGTTTTTGAAATCTATCAGTTGAATATAGGACATATTTCAACTCTGGAAGTACTGGTCCCCATTTTTGTGATAGGATAGTGCCCTGCAAGCCAGTTCAATTAGCTTGTAATAGATCTATCTTGTATATAACAATCTTTGATTTTATAATAATACGCATGTTTATTTATATATGTATAAGGATAAACAATGGCCAAACTTCATCTCTCGCGAATACATTTAAGCGATTGGTTGAAACCCTGAGATCACTCATGACTATGGGACTATACACTTCAGTAATGAGTGCACTTATCATGAAACAGTCTCAAAGGTCGTGATCTCGAAAATGTTCCAAGTCATAGATTCATATTGAGACGGGGTATCGAGTGAATCGTCAAGACTTGTACGATTATGCATGATTCACACGGAGTGAATTTGTTGTAGTTTCATGAACAAGGCATTTGAGACCAGTGCATATGACTAGGTGATTCGATGGAGGATCGAATGCATCGAACGACCCGAACAGAGAAACCCATTGTGGAAGCGCATGACGCATATCGGTGATGGGATGTTTCTCAAAGGATTATAATAGTGTACGATTTAGTCCTATGACTTGAGGTGCTAGGGCGAATTCGGTGCATGAAAGTGCGTACTTAGATCTAGGTATAGGCCACTTAGCTTGGTCATAAAAATGCCTAGGTTGGGTGCGTATGGACATGTACGCGAGTGGTTAGTACCAAGATGGAATCTGTTGACTCATCGTAATGGATGAGAATATTTCCTATACGATTCTTAGATAATGTTTCCAATGAATCTACGGCCGTAGTCGGTGACGGATTTGGAAAGGGGTTTCCAAATTAGGCAGTCACACTGGAACATTATCCTGAATTAGAAAGTATAGTTATCGAGACAAATTTAGAGGTGCCGATTAATTCACACACCCTAAGTCTTGATCGGGAAATTGGTCGACAGAAGGACCGTATGTACATGGTAATTATATGAGGTGAGGTTCACTAAATATCAACTCACCTGATGTTGGGCTTCATGGGCTTGTGGCTAGACATCGACCATGAAGTGTGGGTACTCCTGAATTAGTAGAGGAATTGATTCTAGGAGTGGTCAATTAAAGGTAGTTTAATTGATCGGAGCAATTTATTGTTCATAAATTAAATCACGAGGTTTCGTGAGCCTGCTGCCAATTGATGGTGAACCCAGAGGGTCACACACAATACAATTGGACGGTGACTGTTCTGTAGGAATATAAAAGGAATTAATTGATTTAAAAGTAATTAAATCAATTAAGTGAATTAAAGTGTTAATTCAAGTGGGAGATAAATTAATTAATTGATTTAATTGATTTAAATGACAATTGATTAATTAAACTAAATATTAATTAAGTAATTAATTAATATGGGCTGGATATTTAATTAAGTAATCAATTAAATTAAGGTGGGCTTGCAAGAGATGGACTCCTAAGCCCATTAGGAATCTTGTAACCCTAGGTCTTGAGGAGTGCTTATAAATAGAGCTCTGACAGAACTCAGAGAACTAAAACACCTAAGCAAAAACCCTAGTCTTCTCTTGCCCTAAGAAATCCGCCCCACCCTGCGCCGCCCAAGCCCTAGCGCCGCCGCCGTGTGCTGCCGTAACACCGCCGCACCGCCGCCGTGAAAGCCCTAGCGCCGCCGCCGCATATCTTCTCCCTCATTCCTTTTGTGCAGAATTTTGATCTGTCAAATAGATCTGCACAATCCTTCATCAACAAACCTCTTAGATCTAGTTCTGAGCCTAAGACTAAGAGGTGTCATCATAATCCAGTTGGTGTGGACTTTTCTCTGGAGGTGAGACGCTTGGATCACTCCAGTGAACCAGAACCTTAATCAGAGTTCAGAATCAGAGTTGGAGGTTTCCACCACCTTGCCTGTGGTGAGGTAAAAATCGAAAACCCCCTTTGTTAGATTATTTCTGTGCTTTGTTTTGTGTCTTTCGTATATATAACTTGGAGATATTATTATGAGACCTGTGGGTGTGCCTTGAAAAATTTTAATTTCCGCACTTTGTTGTATTGACAATCGAGGCATATCCCAACAGTGGTATCAGAGCCAACTCCATGATTATTATACGAAAGGCTTGAACATAATATGTGTTTATATTATATGTTTAATTATGTATATTAAAACGCATGATAATTATGTTCTGTCGATTGATTCTTACTTGTTATGACTAGATCTACAATTGGGTAAAACTGTTTTTCAGATCTATAGCGTTTTCATAGTTTTTGAAAACTTCAGGACTTTTTGGGCAAAAATCGCAAATTAGGGTTTTAAAGGGCTAAAAATTCGAAATTT
This sequence comes from Penstemon eatonii, assembly GCA_038501285.1. NCBI lineage: Eukaryota > Viridiplantae > Streptophyta > Magnoliopsida > Lamiales > Plantaginaceae > Penstemon > Penstemon eatonii. The sequence continues at coordinate 30,638,456 of CM076710.1, read as the reverse complement.
TAGAATCTGGAAATTTCAAAAATTCTGGACTGTTTTCGCAAACTGGTCGCACGCTTTTTGGGGTCATTTTGTAATTTCCGAAAGTTTAGGGACTGTTTTGCAAATACCGAAACTTCAAGGATCTATTTGGAAAAATCGAAAATTTTCAGAATTCAAAATTTCTTTTCTGGAATGCTGGCCGAAACTGCTTTGGGTGTTTTTGTAACCTTTTAAAAGTTTTGGGGTCAAAGTGCAATTTTTGAAAATTGAGGGGCCGAAAATGCAATTTTCAAAAGTTGAAAAACAGAATCTGATTTTCAGCAGGAAAATTTATTTTGTTTACCCGAAAGTTTATTTTGTCATAATTAGTAGTGACTAAAAGTAAGAATCAATGGAAGTTAGTTTTAAAAGGATGTTTTAAAATTAAAGAAAGGAGAAAGTAAAATGTTGTTTACATGTTTCTTGCTCTACGTGAACTGTTTACGTGATTTTCGATCGAGCCGAGCCTTGACCTTAGGGTAGATGTGATTGGTTTAATTTAATGTTTGGTTTTTTATTAGGGCCTGCGAGCCTTTTATGTTTTTGGGCCAACTTTGAGCCTTTGTAATAGAATATGGCTTTAATGCTTTCCTAGTCTAGGATGGAGGCCCGTTATAAGCAAGATGGGAGCCCAAGGAGATATGAAGGCCATGTATGCATGGTGATTAATGTAATAGCATAGGCCTGTTTGAGAACCCTTTAGATTGACCAATAGGACCAACATCATGGCTCGATGATGGTCCACATAGGAGGCTCCCGATCGAAAACATATTGTGGTAGAATGCATGCTAGGCTTGTATGGTTTTTAATTTATTTGTCGATTTATATTTAGCCTGTATGTGATGCGCGCTAGAATCTAGATCGTAATAAAAGAATAAAGCATAACTTACACGGTGAGATCTCGAGGAGAGTTAGTATAACTTTCAAACCAGAAATACCCCTCTCGAAATAAAATATTAAGTCATATTGGGTAAACTATAAAATGAAGTTTTATAGATCCAAGCCTTCCATCAATAGGGACTAGTGTATGTTGTCTACTTATCGATAGAGGTGATCCAGAGTCTGGCACCCGAGTCGAAGAAAGGGACAATACACGAAATTCCTCGATTCTTGTTTTTAACAAGACAAGGGTGGGAACTTGTCGGGATGTGAAAATCGACCGATAACTAGTTACGGGGATTTCATGACCGGGCCTGTTGCTCATCAAGATTGACTGGGTCAGACTTAAACGAGGAGTAACATCTATGATGTAGCAGTGCTAGATAGGTGCAAAAATCGAGGCAAAATAGCTTGAAGGTTGTGGAGTAACACAATTGGTAAAAGTATACCTACCTGGAGAATTACTTGTATGGCCACGAGTCGTGGGTGCAATTAATTGCTGCTGGGACGTCAAGACCTACTAGGAAATAGAATTTCCCGAGCAATCAAAGGGGTGATTGTTTCGACAAAATAGTGGGAGAACTTTTTCGAAACTAAGTCCAACTTCGATAATTATAAGTATTAGACATAAGATCAGTTAGCTTAATGTTGTCTTCTTTCCTATTGTAGATATTAATTACAATGTCTAAGAATCCATTATCTGTTATCCTCGACGCAAACAAATTGAATGGTTCAAACTTTGTCGACTGGCTGAGAAATCTGAGGATAGTCCTAGACTCCGAACGTCACAGTTATGTGCTCGACACACCCATGCCTGCTGCACCCGCAGCACGAGCTACTGAGGAACAACGAACCACCCATGCTAAAAGGGTTGATGATGATCTTCAGGTTCGTTGCCTCATGCTAGCTTCGATGTCAAACGAACTGCAGAAACAGCATGCTGCTATGCCGCTTGCTAGAGATATGCTTCTCCATCTCCAGCAGATGTTTGGGGAAAGGTCTCGCGCTGAAAGATTCGCGACCTCTAAAGAGTTGTTTAATCTCAAGATGGCTGAGGGAAGCAGTGTAAAAGATCACTGTCTGCGTTTCATCAACTTGGTTGAAAAACTGGGGCGATTGGACGTGGATTTGCACGCTGATCTTAGCACTGACCTCCTTCTCCATACGCTGCCCCGTTCATTTGACCAGTTCGTGTTGAACTTCAATATGGAGGATAGAAACCTCGCTCTTCACGAACTGACCAATTTATTGGTAACGGCAGAATCGACTCTCAAGAAAGAGAAACCTGTAATGATTGCACACCAATCGAAGGCTGCAAAGCCTAAGAAAGGTAAGAAAAAGAAGAAGGTATTTTCTTCAAAGGCAGTCACCAAGGTGGTCGAGAAAAAGCGCAAAAGCCCAGAAGACGAATGTTTCCACTGCAAGAAAGCAGGGCACTGGAAAAGGAACTGCCCAGACTACCTAAAGATGAAATTGGTAGCCAAAGGTATTTTTCTAGTTGAAGTTAATATTTCTATTAACTGTGCATCGTGGGTGTTAGACACCGCAGCAGGTTCTCATATCTGCAATGATTTGCAGGTGATGGGAGCAGTAAGAACCCTGAAGCCCGGGGATAGAATTGTTGGGATATAGCTCGATTTGTCAAACAACAAAGTGCGGAATTTAAAATTTTTCGAGGTATCCAATGGTCCCATAAAAGATGTCTCCATATTATGTATACAAAAACTTAAACAAAAACGCACACAATGAATTAACAAAGGGGGTTTTTGCGATATACCTCACCACAGGCAAGGTGGTGGAAACCTCCGGTCTTCGATTCTGATTCTGATCCGGTTCACAGGAGTGATCCAATTGTCTCACCTCCAGGGATAGTCCACACCAATTGGATTCTGGCAACACCTCAAGATCTTAGGCTCAGAACTCGATGCAGGAGATTTGTTATTGAAGGATTGTATGAGATCTCTTGACAAATCAAGATCTAATACAATGGAGGAGGAGATCTCGGCGGCGGCGGCACCAAGGAGCTCACGGCAGCACAGTGGCGGCGGCTAGTGGTGGCGGCGGCGGCTAGGGTTTGCTTGGAGAGGGGGCGGCGCTTTTAGGGCAGAGGGAGGCTAGGGTTTTTCTTTCTTAGGTGTTAGCTTTTAAGCTCATGTAGTTCCCCTTTTATAGACTCCTTCTGACCTAGGGTTTGCAAGACTCCTTATGGGCTTTAATTAATAGAAGCCCATGTCTTGCAATCCTCCATTTAATTAACTACTTTAATTAAATGCCCAGTCCAATTAAATCAATATTTCTTTTAATTAACTAGCAACTCAATTATTAATTAAGTTAGCCAATTAATTAATCTCCCACTTGAATTAAATACTTTTAATTCATTTAATTGATTTAATTACCTTTAAATCAATTAATTCCTTTCATGTCCTTTTATAACAGTCACCGTCCAATTGTATTGTGTGTGACCCTCTGGGTTCACCATCAACTGGCAGCAGGCCCACGAATCCCTCGTGATTTAATTTATGAACAATAAATTGTTCCGGTTAATTAAACAACCTTTAATTAACCACTCCTAGAATTAAATCCTCTATTAATTCAGGAGTACCCACACTTCATGGTCGATGTCTAGCCACAAGCCCATGAAGCCCAATTTCAGGTGAATTGATATTTGTGAACCTCGTCTCATATAATTGCCATGTACATACGGTCCTTCTATCGACTAATATTCCCGATCAAGACTTAGGGTGTGTGAATTGATCGGCACCTCTAAATTTGTCTCGATAGCTATACTTTCTAATTCAGGATAATATACCTTTGTGACCTTCTAAATTTGGAAACCCCTTTCCAAATCCGTCACCGACTGCGGCCGCAGAATCCTTGGATAAATTATCTAAGAATCGTATAGGAAATTCTCTCACCCATTACGGTGAGTCAATAGATTCCATATCGGTACTAACCACTCGCGCACATGTCCATACGCACCCAACCTAGGCATGTTATGACCAAGCTACGTGGCCTATACCTAGATCTAAGTACGCACTTTCATGCACCGAATTCGCCCTAGTACCTCAAGTCAAAGGACTAAATCGTACACTATTATATTCCTTGAGAAACATCCCATCACCGATATGCGTCATGCGCTTCCACAATGGGTTTCTCTGTTCGGGTCGTTCGATGCGTTCAATCCTCCATTGAACCACCTACTCGTATGCACTGGACTCAAATTCCTTGTTCATGAAACACTACAAATTCACTCCATGTGAATCATGCATACTTGTACAAGTCTTGGTGATTCCTACGATACCCTGTCTCGTTTAGGAATCTATGACTTGGAACAGATTTAAGATTACGACCTTTGAGACTGTTTCATGATTGCACTCAGTACTGAAGTGAATCGTCCCATAGTCAAATGTAATCTAAGGGTTTCAACCAATCGCTTAAATGTATTCGCGAAAGATGAAGTTGGCCATTGTTTATTCTTATACATATATAAATAAACATGCGTATTATTATAAAATCAAAGATCGTTTCATACAGGATAGATCTATTACAAGCTAACAGAACTGGCTTGCAGGGCACTATCCTATCAATCTCCCACTTGCCCTAAAGCCATTCACCTATGGTTCTAAGTCCCATCTTCTCTAGATGACTATCGAACGCCTTTTGTGAAAGTGGCTTAGTTAGTGGGTCAGCTACGTTGTCTTCCGATTTGACATACTCCATGTGCATGTCACCTCTACCCATGATCTCCCTGATCACGTGGTATTTCCTCTGTACGTGTTTGGATTGATGGTGTGATCTCGGCTCCTTCGCTTGAGCTATCGCCCCGTTGTTGTCACAGAAGACGACTACAGGTTCAGCAATGCTAGGAACAACATCCAGTTCTTGAATGAAGTTTTTCATCCATACACTTTCTTTTGCTGCATCTGATGCTGCAATATATTCTGCTTCTGTGGTTGAGTCGGCAGTGGTAGACTGTTTACAGCTTTTCCAACTGACCGCTCCACCATTGATGCGGAATATGTATCCAGAGTTGGATTTGAAGTCATCCACATCAGACTGGAAACTTGCATCAGTGAATCCTTCAAGTTTCAGTTCTCCACTACCACCGTAGACCAAAAACATATCCTTAGTCCTTCGCAGGTACTTTAGGATTGCTTTTACGGCAGTCCAGTGCTCTTCGCCTGGATTTGACTGATAGCGGCTCGTTACACTTAGAGCATGTGCTATGTCTGGTCGAGTACACAACATCGCATACATTATGCTCCCTATAGCAGAGGCATAAGGTATGAGAGACATTCTCGTCTTTTCTTCGTCAGTTGTAGGGCACATAGACTTAGAAAGAGAGATACCATGTCTCATTGGAAGCAATCCTCTCTTGGATTCTTCCATCTTGAATCTTTTCAAGATTGTGTTAATGTACTGAGATTGGGAGAGTCCTATCATCTTCTTCGATCTATCCCTATAGATACGTATTCCCAATACGTAAGATGCGTCTCCCATATCTTTCATAGAGAACTGCGCGGATAACCACGCTTTAGTCTGCGCTAACATCTTGATATCGTCTCCGATTAGCAAAATGTCATCGACGTACAAAACAATGAATTGTATCGAACTCCCACTATTCTTCTTGTACACACAAGGTTCATATACATTTTTGATGAAGCCAAATGCCTTGACTGTCTCATCAAATCGTATGTTCCAGGTTCGGGATGCCTGTTTGAGGCCATATATTGACCTTTGAAGTTTACACAATTTGTGCTCACTCCCTTTGGACGCAAAACCTTCAGGTTGTTGCATAAAGATCTCCTTGTCAATGTCTCCATTGAGGAAGGCGGTCTTTACGTCCATTTGCCATATCTCATAGTCATGCCATGCGGCAATGGCAAGCAATATCCGAATGGATTTGGACATCGCTACGGGAGAGAAGGTTTCCTCATAGTCTATTCCAGGCCTTTGAGAATACCCCTTCGCCACTAAGCGTGCCTTGTGAGTTAAAACCTCTCCATTCATTCCAAGCTTACGCTTGAAGATCCATTTGCATCCTACAGGGATAGTTCCCTCAGGTGGATCGACCAAGGTCCAAACCTTGTTGGAATGCATGGAATCCATTTCGGATTGCATGGCTTCGAGCCACGCACCCGAGTCTATGTCTGACATCGCTTCTTGATAGGTCCTTGGATCATTATCACCTCTTTCGTTTTCGTGAATGAAACCAAATCGCTCTGGCTCCTTACGAATTCGATCAGACCTTCGAAGAGTAGGTGTACTAGTAGGTTCAGTAAATTCTGGTTCAGCTCCCACTGTTTGTGAGGATGGGTCCGATTCCTGGACTTCATCAAGTTCTACGATTGTCCCATTTCGGTTGGAGAGGAAATCCTCTTCCAAGAAGTGGGCGTTCCTAGATACGAACGTATTACGTTCTTTAGGATCGAAGAACAGGTATCCAATGGATTCCTTTGGATACCCCACAAATTTGCACAAACTAGATCTACTATCTAGCTTATCTCCCCTTTTGTTCTTTACATACGCAGGAGATCCCCATACTCGTAAGTACGAATACACGGGTTCCTTACCATACCATACTTGGTGCGGCGTTGTTGGCACTGACTTCGAAGGTACTATGTTTAATATCTTCGATGCAGTTAATAGGGCCAAGCCCCAAAACGAAAAGGGAAGGTCAGCAAAGCTCATCATGGAACGAACCATGTCTAACAAAGTTCGGTTCCTCCGCTCGGACACTCCATTGAGTTGGGGCGTCCTAGGGGGAGTTCGCTGGGCGAGAATTCCATTCTCTTTTAGATAATCAAGGAATTCTTGGCTTAAGTACTCTCCACCTCTATCAGAACGAAGTGCTTTAATACTATGTCCAAGTTGATTCTCAACTTCCATTCGAAACTCTTTGAATTTCTCAAAAGTTTCGGATTTGTGTTTCATGAGATACACATATCCATAACGACTAAAATCGTCGGTGAATGTTACGAAGTAAGAGAATCCTCCTCTCGCATTGACACTCAATGGTCCACAAACGTCAGTATGGATTAAATCCAATGTTTGCTTGGTTCGCTCGGGATTCCCTGTGAAGGGTGATTTGGTCATCTTTCCTTTGAGACAAGATTCGCAAGTTGGGAGTTCATCCAAGTTCTTTATTTCAAGAGCCTTAGAGGAAACCAACTTTTGAATCCTACTCTTGGAAATATGTCCAAGTCTAGCGTGCCAAAGTTGTGGAGTTTGATTATCATATTTTCTTTTTCTAGATTGAATGTGCATGACGTCGGATTTAACAGGTTCTAGGGAATAAAGACCGTCTATCAAAGTACCACAAGCATACATTAAACCACCTTTAAATATGCTAAAAACTCCATTTTCAATGGAAAAATTAAAACCATCAATGTCTAGCATTGGTATAGAAATGATGTTCTTAATTATCGTTGGTACGTACAGACAATCCCTTAAAACCAAAGTAAAATTTCCTAAAACCAATTCGACGTCCCCAATAGCCTCAGCGGCGATCCTAGCTCCGTTTCCAAAACGCAGGATTCTATCCCCGGGCTTCAGGTATCTTACTGCTCCCATCACCTGCAAATTATTGCAGATATGAGAACCTGCTGCGGTGTCTAACACCCACGATGCACAGTTAATAGAAATATTAACTTCAACCAAGAAAATACCTTTGGCTACCAATTTCATCTTTAGGTAGTCTGGGCAGTTCCTTTTCCAGTGCCCTGCTTTCTTGCAGTGGAAACATTCGTCTTCTGGGCTTTTGCGCTTCTTTTGAACCACCTTGGTGATTGCCTTCGAAGAAACACTTTTCTTCTTCTTCTTACCTCTCTTAGGCTTTGCAGCCTTCGATTGGTGTGCAATCATTACCGGCTTCTCTTTCTTGAGAGTCGATTCTGCCGTTACCAACAAATTGGTCAGTTCGTGAAGAGCGAGGGTTCTATCCTCCATGTTGAAGTTCAACACGAACTGGTCAAAAGAACGGGGCAGCGTATGGAGAAGGAGGTCAGTGCTAAGATCAGCGTGCAAGTCTACTTCCAATCGCCCTAGTTTTTCAACCAGGTTGATGAAACGCAGACAGTGATCCTTGACACTGCTTCCCTCAGCCATCTTGAGATGAAACAACTCCTTAGTGGTCGCGAACCTTTCGGTGCGAGACCTCTCTCCAAACATTTGCTGGAGGTGGAGAAGTATCTCTCTAGCAAGCGGCATGGCAGCATGCTGTTTCTGCAGTTCATTCGACATCGAGGCTAGCATGAGACATCGAACCTGAAGATCATCATCAACCCTTTTAGCATGGGCGGTTCGTTGTTCCTCACTAGCTCGTGCTGCGGGTGCAGCAGGCATGGGTGTGTCGAGCACATAGCTACGTCGCTCGGAGTCGAGGACGATTCTGAGATTTCTCAGCCAGTCAACAAAGTTTGAGCCATTCAATTTGTTTGCGTCGAGGATAACAGATAATGGATTCTTAGACATTGTACTTAATATCTACAAATGGAAAGAAGACAACATTTAGCTAACTGATCTTATGCCTAATACTTATAATTATCGAATTTGGACTTATTTTCGAAAAAGTTCTCCCACTATTTTATCGAAACAATCACCCCTTTGATTGCTCGGGAAATTTAATTCCTAGTAGGTCTTGACGTCCCAGCAGCAATTAATTGCACCCACGACTCGTGGCCATACAACCAATTCTCCAGGTAGGTATACATTTTACCAATTGTGTTACTCCACAACCTTCAAGCTTATTTTGCCTCGGCTTTCGCACTTATCTAGCACTGCTACATCATAAGTGTTACTAATCGTTAAGTCTAACCCATCAATCGTGATGAGCAACGGGCCCGATCGTGAGTTCTCCATAACTAGTTATCGGTCGATCCTCACATCCCGACCAGTCCTCACCCTTGTCATGTTTAGTTAAAAACATGAGTCAAGGAATTTCACGTATTGTCCCTTTCTTCGACTCGGGTGCCAGACTCTGGATCACCTCTATCGATAAGTAGACAACATACGTTAGTCCCTATTGATGGAAGGCTTGGATTTATATAAATACTTCATTTTATTTTAATCCAATATGACTTAATATTTAATTCGAGAGGGGGTTTCTGGTTTTGAAAGTTATGCTAACTCTCCTCGAGATCTCACCGATTCAGTTATGCTTTATCTTTTATTACGATCTAGATTCTAGCGCGTAGCTAAATATAAATCGACAAATAAATAAAAGCCATACAAGCCTAGCATGCATACTACCACAATATGTTTTCGATCGGGAGCCTCCTATGTGGGCCATCATCGAGCCAATGATGTTGGCCCAATTGGTCAATCTAAAGGGTTCTCAAACAGGCCCTATGCTATTACACATTGTACCATGCATACATGGCCTTCTTATCTTCTTGGGCTCCCACCTTGCTTGTAAATGGGCCTCCATCCTAAACTAGGAAAGCAGTAAAGCCCTATTCTATTACAAAGGCTCAAAGTGGCCCAAAAACAATAATAGGCTCGCAGGCCCAATAAAAACCAAGCAATAAATTAAACCAATCACATCTACCCTAAGGTCAAGGCTCGTATCGATCGAAAACCACGTAAACAGTTCACGTAGAGCAAGAAACATGTAAACATCTTTTACTTTCTTCTATCTTAATTTTAAAACATCCTTTTAAAACAGACTTCCTATGATTCTTGCTTTTTAGTCACTACTAATTATGACAAAATAAATATCCGGGTAAACAAAAATTAATTTTCTGCTCAATTTCAGAATCTGTTTTTCAACTTTTGAAAATTGCATTTTCGGCCCCTCAACTTTCGAAAATTGCACTTTGACCCCAAAACTTTTAAAAAGTTACAAAAACACCCCTGGGCAGTTTCGGGCAGATTCCAGAAAATAAAATTTTGAATTTTGAAAATTTTCAATTTTTCAAATTGACCCCTCAAGTTTCGGTAATTGCAAAACAGCCCCTAAGTTTTCAGAAATTGCAAAACGACCCCAAAAACCGTGCGACCAGAATTGCAAAAATAGTCCAGAATTTTCAGATTTCAAAAATTTCGAATTTTCAGCCCTCAAAAAACCCTGATTTGCGATTTCTACCCCAAAAGTCCTGAAGTTTTTCAAAAACTATAAAAACGGCACAGATCTTGAAAAGCAGTTTTACCCATTGATAGATCTAGTCATAACAAGCAAGAATCAACTTACAGAACATAATTATCACGTGTTCTCATACATATAATTAAACATATACGGTGAACACAATTATGTTCAGGCTTTTGTATAATAATAATGGAGTTGGCTCTGATACCACTGTTGGGATATAGCTCGATTTGTCAAACAACAAAGTGCGGAATTTAAAATTTTTCGAGGTATCCAATGGTCCCATAAAAGATGTCTCCATATTATGTATACAAAAACTTAAACAAAAACGCACACAATGAATTAACAAAGGGGGTTTTTGCGATATACCTCACCACAGGCAAGGTGGTGGAAACCTCCGGTCTTCGATTCTGATTCTGATCCGGTTCACAGGAGTGATCCAATTGTCTCACCTCCAGGGATAGTCCACACCAATTAGATTCTGGCAACACCTCAAGATCTTAGGCTCAGAACTCGATGCAGGAGATTTGTTATTGAAGGATTGTATGAGATCTCTTGACAAATCAAGATCTAATACAATGGAGGAGGAGATCTCGGCGGCGGCGGCACCAAGGAGCTCACGGCAGCACAGTGGCGGCGGCTAGTGGTGGCGGCGGCGGCTAGGGTTTGCTTGGAGAGGGGGCGGCGCTTTTAGGGCAGAGGGAGGCTAGGGTTTTTCTTTCTTAGGTGTTAGCTTTTAAGCTCATGTAGTTCCCCTTTTATAGACTCCTTCTGACCTAGGGTTTGCAAGACTCCTTATGGGCTTTAATTAATAGAAGCCCATGTCTTGCAATCCTCCATTTAATTAACTACTTTAATTAAATGCCCAGTCCAATTAAATCAATATTTCTTTTAATTAACTAGCAACTCAATTATTAATTAAGTTAGCCAATTAATTAATCTCCCACTTGAATTAAATACTTTTAATTCATTTAATTGATTTAATTACCTTTAAATCAATTAATTCCTTTCATGTCCTTTTATAACAGTCACCGTCCAATTGTATTGTGTGTGACCCTCTGGGTTCACCATCAACTGGCAGCAGGCCCACGAATCCCTCGTGATTTAATTTATGAACAATAAATTGTTCCGGTTAATTAAACAACCTTTAATTAACCACTCCTAGAATTAAATCCTCTATTAATTCAGGAGTACCCACACTTCATGGTCGATGTCTAGCCACAAGCCCATGAAGCCCAATTTCAGGTGAATTGATATTTGTGAACCTCGTCTCATATAATTGCCATGTACATACGGTCCTTCTATCGACTAATATTCCCGATCAAGACTTAGGGTGTGTGAATTGATCGGCACCTCTAAATTTGTCTCGATAGCTATACTTTCTAATTCAGGATAATATACCTTTGTGACCTTCTAAATTTGGAAACCCCTTTCCAAATCCGTCACCGACTGCGGCCGCAGAATCCTTGGATATATTATCTAAGAATCGTATAGGAAATTCTCTCACCCATTACGGTGAGTCAATAGATTCCATATCGGTACTAACCACTCGCGCACATGTCCATACGCACCCAACCTAGGCATGTTATGACCAAGCTACGTGGCCTATACCTAGATCTAAGTACGCACTTTCATGCACCGAATTCGCCCTAGTACCTCAAGTCAAAGGACTAAATCGTACACTATTATATTCCTTGAGAAACATCCCATCACCGATATGCGTCATGCGCTTCCACAATGGGTTTCTCTGTTCGGGTCGTTCGATGCGTTCAATCCTCCATTGAACCACCTACTCGTATGCACTGGACTCAAATTCCTTGTTCATGAAACACTACAAATTCACTCCATGTGAACCATGCATACTTGTACAAGTCTTGGTGATTCCTACGATACCCTGTCTCGTTTAGGAATCTATGACTTGGAACAGATTTAAGATTACGACCTTTGAGACTGTTTCATGATTGCACTCAGTACTGAAGTGAATCGTCCCATAGTCAAATGTAATCTAAGGGTTTCAACCAATCGCTTAAATGTATTCGCGAAAGATGAAGTTGGCCATTGTTTATTCTTATACATATATAAATAAACATGCGTATTATTATAAAATCAAAGATCGTTTCATACAGGATAGATCTATTACAAGCTAACAGAACTGGCTTGCAGGGCACTATCCTATCAAGAATCCTGCGTTTTGGAAACGGAGCTAGGATCGCCGCCGAGGCTATAGGAGACGTGGAATTAGTCTTAGGGAATTTTACTTTAATTTTAAGGGATTGTCTGTACGTACCAAACATTATTAAAAACATCATTTCTATTCCTATGTTAGACATTGATGGTTTTAATTTTTCCATTCAAAATGGATCTTTTTGCATATTTAAAGGTGATTTAATGTATGCTCGTGGTACTTTGATAGATGGTCTATATTCCCTAGAACCTATAAATTCCAACGTCATGCACATTCAATCTAGAAAAAGGAAATATGATAATCAAACTCCACAACTTTGGCACGCTAGACTTGGACATATTTCCAAGAGTAGGATTCAAAAGTTGGTTTCCTCTAAGGCTCTTGAAATAAAGAACTTAGATGAACTCCCGACTTGCGAATCTTGTCTCAAAGGAAAGATGACCAAATCACCCTTCACCGGGAATCCCGAGCGAACCAAACAGACATTGGATCTTATCCATACTGACGTTTGTGGACCATTGAGTGTCAATGCGAGAGGTGGATTCTCTTACTTCGTAACATTCACCGACGATTTTAGTCGTTATGGATATGTGTATCTTATGACACACAAATCCGAAACCTTTGAGAAATTCAAAGAGTTTCGAATGGAAGTAGAGAACCAACTTGGACATAGTATTAAAGCACTTCGTTCTGATAGAGGTGGTGAGTATTTAAGCCAAGAATTCCTTGATTATCTAAAAGAGAATGGAATTCTCGCACAGCGAACTCCCCCTAGGACACCTCAACTAAATGGAGTGTCTGAGCGGAGGAACCGGACTTTGTTAGACATGGTTCGTTCCATGATGAGCTTTGCTGACCTTCCCTTTTCGTTTTGGGGCTTAGCCCTATTAACTGCTTCGAAGATACTAAACATAGTACCTTCAAAGTCAGTGCCAACAACGCCGCACCAAGTATGGTATGGTAAAGCACCCGTGTATTCGTTCTTACGAGTATGGGGATCTCCTGCGTATGTAAAGAACAAGAAGGGAGATAAGCTAGATAGTAGATCTAGTTTGTGCAAATTTGTGGGTTATCCAAAGGACTCTATTGGATACCTGTTCTTCGATCCTAAAGAACGTAATACGTTCGTATCTAGGAACACCCACTTCTTGGAAGAGGATTTCCTCACCAACCGAAATGGGACAATCGTAGAACTTGATGAAGTCCAAGAATCGGACCCATCCCCACAAACAATGGGAGCTGAACCAGAATTAACTGAACCTACTAGTACACCTATGCTTCGAAGGTCTAATCGAATTCGTAAGGAGCCAGAGCGATTTGGTCTCATTCACGAAAACGAGAAAGTTGATGCTGATCCAAGGACCTATCAAGAAGCGATGTCTGACATAGATTCGGGTGCGTGGCTCGAAGCCATGCAATCCGAAATGGATTCCATGCATTCCAACAAGGTTTGGACCTTGGTCGATCCACCTGAGGGAACTATCCCTGTAGGATGTAAATGGATCTTCAAGCGTAAGCTTGGAATGAATGGAGAGGTAATTACTCATAAAGCTCGCTTAGTGGCGAAAGGGTATTCTCAAAGGCCTGGTATAGACTATGAGGAAACCTTCTCTCCCGTGGCGATGTCAAAATCCATTCGGATATTACTTGCTATAGCCGCGTGGCATGACTACGAAATATGGCAAATGGACGTAAAGACCGCCTTTCTCAATGGAGACATTGATAAGGAGATCTTTATGCAACAACCTGAAGGTTTTGCGTCCAAAGGAAGTGAGCACAAACTGTGTAAGCTTCAAAGGTCAATCTATGGCCTCAAACAGGCGTCCCGAACCTGGAACATACGATTTGATGAGACAGTCAAAGCTTTTGGCTTTATCAAAAACGTATATGAACCTTGTGTGTACAAAAGGAATAGTGGGAGCTCAATACAATTCATTGTTTTGTACGTCGATGACATTTTGTTAATCGGAGACGATATCAAGATGTTAGCGCAGACTAAAGCGTGGTTATCCGCGCAGTTCTCTATGAAAGATATGGGAGACGCATCTTACGTATTGGGAATACGTATCTATAGGGATAGATCGAAGAAGATGATAGGACTCTCCCAATCTCAGTACATCAACACGATCTTGAAGAGATTTAGTATGGAAGAATCTAAGAAAGGATTTGTTCCAATGAGACATGGTATCTCTCTTTCTAAGTCTATGTGCCCTACAACCGATGAAGAAAAGACGAGAATGTCTATCATACCTTATGCCTCTGCTATAGGGAGTATAATGTATGCAATGTTGTGTACTCGACCAGACGTAGCACACGCTCTAAGTGTAACGAGCCGCTATCAGTCAAATCCAGGCGAGAAGCACTGGACTGCCGTAAAAGCAATCCTAAAGTACCTGCGAAGGACTAAGGATATGTTTTTGGTCTACGGTGGTAGTGGAGAACTGAAACTTGAAGGATTCACTGATTCGAGTTTCCAGTCTGACGTGGATGATTTCAAATCCAACTCTGGATACATATTCCGCCTCAATGGAGGAGCGGTCAGTTGGAAAAGCTGTAAACAGTCTACCACTACCGACTCAACCACAGAAGCAGAATATATCGCAGCATCAAATGCAGCAAAAGAAAGTGTATGGATGAGAAACTTCGTCCAGGAATTGGATGTTGTTCCTAGCATTGCTGAACCTGTAGTCGTCTTTTGTGACAACAACGGGGCAATAGCTCAAGCAAAGGAGCCGAGATCACACCATCAATCCAAACACGTACTGAGGAAGTACCACGTGATCAAAGAGATCATTGGTAGTGGAGATATGCATATGGAGTATGTCAAATCAGAAGACAACATAGCTGACCCACTAACTAAGCCACTTTCGCAAAAGGTGTTCGAGGGACATCTAGATAAGATGGGTCTAAGAAACGTTTGTGAATGGCTTTAGGGCAAGTGGGAGATTGATAGGATAGTGCCCTGCAAGCCAGTTCAATTAGCTTGTAATAGATCTATCTTGTATATAACAATCTTTGATTTTATAATAATACGCATGTTTATTTATATATGTATAAGGATAAACAATGGCCAAACTTCATCTCTCGCGAATACATTTAAGCGATTGGTTGAAACCCTGAGATCACTCATGACTATGGGACTATACACTTCAGTACTGAGTGCACTTATCATGAAACAGTCTCAAAGGTCGTGATCTCGAAAATGTTCCAAGTCATAGATTCATATCGAGACGGGGTATCGAGTGAATCGTCAAGACTTGTACGATTATGCATGATTCACACGGAGTGAATTTGTTGTAGTTTCATGAACAAGGCATTTGAGACCAGTGCATATGACTAGGTGATTCGATGGAGGATCGAATGCATCGAACGACCCGAACAGAGAAACCCATTGTGGAAGCGCATGACGCATATCGGTGATGGGATGTTTCTCAAAGGATTATAATAGTGTACGATTTAGTCCTATGACTTGAGGTGCTAGGGCGAATTCGGTGCATGAAAGTGCGTACTTAGATCTAGGTATAGGCCACTTAGCTTGGTCATAGGTTGGGTGCGTATGGACATGTACGCGAGTGGTTAGTACCAAGATGGAATCTGTTGACTCATCGTAATGGATGAGAATATTTCCTATACGATTCTTAGATAATGTTTCCAATGAATCTACGGCCGTAGTCGGTGACGGATTTGGAAAGGGGTTTCCAAATTAGGCAGTCACACTGGAACATTATCCTGAATTAGAAAGTATAGTTATCGAGACAAATTTAGAGGTGCCGATCAATTCACACACCCTAAGTCTTGATCGGGAAATTGGTCGACAGAAGGACCGTATGTACATGGTAATTATATGAGGTGAGGTTCACTAAATATCAATTCACCTGATGTTGGGCTTCATGGGCTTGTGGCTAGACATCGACCATGAAGTGTGGGTACTCCTGAATTAGTAGAGGAATTGATTCTAGGAGTGGTCAATTAAAGGTAGTTTAATTGATAGGAGCAATTTATTGTTCATAAATTAAATCAAGAGGTTTCGTGAGCCTGCTGCCAATTGATGGTGAACCCAGAGGGTCACACACAATACAATTGGACGGTGACTGTTCTGTAGGAATATAAAAGGAATTAATTGATTTAAAAGTAATTAAATCAATTAAGTGAATTCAAGTGGGAGATAAATTAATTAATTGATTTAATTGATTTAAATGACAATTGATTAATTAAACTAAATATTAATTAAGTAATTAATTAATATGGGCTGGATATTTAATTAAGTAATTAATTAAATTAAGGTGGGCTTGCAAGAGATGGACTCCTAAGCCCATTAGGAATCTTGTAACCCTAGGTCTTGAGGAGTGCTTATAAATAGAGCTCTGACAGAACTCAGAGAACTAAAACACCTAAGCAAAAACCCTAGTCTTCTCTTGCCCTAAGAAATCCGCCCCACCCTGCGCCGCCCAAGCCCTAGCGCCGCCGCCGTGTGCTGCCGTAACACCGCCGCACCGCCGCCGTGAAAGCCCTAGCGCCGCCGCCGCATATCTTCTCCCTCATTCCTTTTGTGCAGAATTTTGATCTGTCAAATAGATCTGCACAATCCTTCATCAACAAACCTCTTAGATCTAGTTCTGAGCCTAAGACTAAGAGGTGTCATCATAATCCAGTTGGTGTGGACTTTTCTCTGGAGGTGAGACGCTTGGATCACTCCAGTGAACCAGAACCTTAATCAGAGTTCAGAATCAGAGTTGGAGGTTTCCACCACCTTGCCTGTGGTGAGGTAAAAATCGAAAACCCCCTTTGTTAGATTATTTCTGTGCTTTGTTTTGTGTCTTTCGTATATATAACTTGGAGATATTATTATGAGACCTGTGGGTGTGCCTTGAAAAATTTTAATTTCCGCACTTTGTTGTATTGACAATCGAGGCATATCCCAACATTTTGTGGAACGGCTCTCAGCAACTGTTGCATTGTACAGTCTGCTGTACTTTTCTGCCAGTCGCATTAAATGCACCCTGCTGATCCGAGAATGTCTTCAATCATTTGCCATTAATACCCTTCTCTTGCAGCATTTATTACTCCAAGTGCATTTATTACCATTGGGCAGACTTCTTGATCCCTTACACTCTACTGATCGAAGTAACCATTCTGATAGATACTCTGGTGATCAAACTTGAAGTAATCTGATTTGAGTCAGCTGATAAACTACCCTTCTGATTACGAATTCAGCATAAGATCAATAGTCTTCTGGACCCTGAAATCTTGAGCCTTCAGATAGTACTTTTATTTGGTCAAAATTCCTCTTAGGGATCTAAGCATTCCTTACTTAGCTATTTTTGACGTTTTGAAAATCATTAAAACCTCCCTCAAATCTTTGCACTCTATCTTCATCTTCATCCAACAATTAAACAATGAAGTAGTAACATATTAAAAAGTGAAAAATAGTAATAAGCCATCTGACTAAATTAGAAGATATAAAAAGGAAAATAAAGGTAATCTGGGAAATAAGCATCACCTTGGTATCTTGTGGAGAATACGACTAATGTGAACCTTATTCTGAAATTAAAAACACTCACAAAAGTTAATAATAGGAATAACCACAAACAGGAACCCTGCAATATCAAAGAAACAACACAAAAGTGAAGACTAAATGGTGCGAGAGCCAAAAAGGTATATTCAAATGTTAGTGATTCATAATAATACAATGAATAACAATAGATGAAATAGCATAATTATTTCATCATTTCCCAAGCAAGCAAGACACAAGCTAAGCTTTCAAGAAAGATATTAATAAAAAAAAAAGTGGAAATGACATAACAACATACCTATACAGTCTTGTCAGAAGGGACTATCAATTTGTTTTTCCAGAACAACATCTTCTATGCTTAGTCTCAACACGTTCCAATTTCCAGAAGTTCAAACTAAAATATTGTGTTATAGATATACCAGAATAGCAATAAAACTAAGAAATAACATGGAGAAACTTCAACACACGTCATTTCAAATTTATAAGTCAAGGTTAAATAGGGATTCAAACCTTTTTATAGGCCTAAGAATAGTTGCATCTTCATATACACCCTTGCGAATTATCTGCAGAAACATCCCACCCAATAAAAAAAAAAAAAAGACACCTTCACCAAATTTAGAGTTAACAACGGAAAAGTAATAAACTAACATAATGTTAACATTTGGATCCAAAACATATGAAGTTACTGGCCAAAATAGGAAACATTAGAAGAAAAAAAACACAAAATTAATTAAAGAAATCAAAATCAGAAAAAAATATTAAATGAAAAGGGAAAGTAAGGTAAGGTAATCAATTCTTGTGATTGTGCCAGCTACAAAAGGAACAAAGAAGCAATTTTTTTTCACCAAACCAAAATGCTAACACGATTATAAAAAAGAAAGAAGAATTACTCCATCTAATAAAGAATTCACATGTAATATTAGAATTGCCACTTGATTTGATATCAGTGTTGCCTTTGATATAAGTGTTGCCAAAAAAACCTTAAATATATCTTTAATAAGCTTGATTAATCGACAACAACTAAAGACAATAGAAAGAGATAAAAGAAGTGGAATAGATAATCTATCATACACCTTCATATCCGGAAGAGTGTTTATCTCTCTCATAGTTAGAAGGGAAAGTTGGTAACCGCTTTTCTCCCACTAGACTGAATGGCTGCTTTATCTATTTTCACGATTTTGATTTAGGAAGAAACAGAACTTTTTGGAAAAAAAATTTAACTTACAACCCCAACACCACAACCGCGCCGACGCCGCCATTCCACCTCCTTCACCAGGAACCAAATTGAATCCCGTAGCTGCTGAAATCAAAGGCAACAAAAAAATGAAAAATCAATGGAGGAGATATTATTTAAGGTTAGAAGGAAAAGAGAGAAGATAACTGAAAAGTCTTGTGTTGGGAAGAGTGCAGAGATAAGAAGCTCATTGGAGAAGCCTGAGTTTCCCTTTTTCATTTGTTTGTAGAGGATGTCGATTATCACGGTGCAAAAAGAAAATAAAAAGTCTGTTGGTCCCAGGTGGTCAGATGAGGTCTAGAGGGGGGGGGGGGGGAGGAGGGTGAATAGACCTCTGAAAATTTTAAGACTTAAAAACTTTTCAGTCTTCTGTTAGCAGACTAAGCTTATGAAGAACAGTAAGCCGACTATGCTGATCGTGAACAAATCTTGAACATCAGAGTGACCACTCTTCTTATAGTAACTTAGCTGATTTCAGCAAAATCAGTTTTATCAAGAGTATACTTGCAGCGGATGTTTGAAAGTGTTTTTCACAAGTAGACTAAGTCCTTCAAAAAGATTTTATCCCCAGTTTTAAAAACTCCTTTAAAATCTTTTATTAATTCAAAGTGTAAACTTATGCAATTTTGAAATATGCAAGAAAACTTAAATGCAAGAATAACACAAAGAATTTTTATAGTGGTCATATGGATAAAAATTCTTTAGTCCACTCTTCCATATCACTTAGATTCTGGGTTATACTATAAACACAAAGTTTACAATATTTCTCCACTTACACCTAGACAACAAATGAAAAGGCTATAAGCTCGCAATAGGAAATCACTCAGAAAACCTATCCTCTGAAGTTAAATCACTCACAAAGATGGATTTAAACTTCGCACAACACTCAGCTAATACAATTTCACTCAGAATGTATTTTCTATTTTCTTCAACTGGGTTTCTGTCAACAGATGACTTCCACCAGACGAGTGAGCTGTTCGAGCTTCTTGAGACTTAGAGAAATTTCTGCTTCGGAATCAAAATCTCAGAATGTTGTTGGGTTCATTGCTCTTTGAAATCAGCTCTATTTATACTTGAATTTGAAAATATGACCGTTGAAGGAAGTCACAAATCAAATCCATAGCCTTAGCCCAAATTCAGAACGGCTTCCTGCTACAGTACCTTTTCTGCTGTACTTTCCTGTAGCTGCATTAAATGCACCATGCTGATCCGAGAATATTCTTCAATCATTTGTCATTACTACCCTTCTCTTGCAGCATTTATTACACCAAGTGCATTTATTACCGTTGAACTTGTCTCATGATTTCTTCTACTCTGTTGATCGAAGCAACCCTGCTGATAGATACTCTGCTGATCAAACTCCGAACTAATCTGATTTGAGTCAGCTAATGGTCTACCCTTCTGATTGCTATTTCAGCATGAGATCAATAGTCTTCTGGGCTTTGAATTTTGAACCCTTCTGATGTCTTCTTTACTTGTTCAAAATTCTTCTAAGGGACCTAAGCTTTCCATACTTAGCTGATTTTGACGTTTTGGAAATCATCAAAACCTTCCCTTATCTTCTTATCTTCTTTGCACTTCATCTTCATCTTTATCCAACAATTTTCCCCTTTTTGATGATGACAAAACTTCAGCTAAGTACCTGTACCTAAACTAAAGTTTTGATCCTAAAAAATTTCTGAGATAGAAATAGTTTATTGGATTCAAACTTGAACTTTTATAGATTTTGAAAAGATTACATATTACAAGTTCAATCAGATGAGATGTGCAAGAAAAAAAATTACAAGGATTTAGACATAAGTGATCTAGACTAGACTAGTCTTATGTCTTGTCTTCTTCTTTCTTGTCTTCTCCTTCCTTGTTTTCTTCTTCTTCTTCAGCAGGTTTGGAAGATTCAGCTTCCAATTCCTCAAAGAACTTTTGTTTTAACAGCTCCAACTTCTTCTTCTTGACATCAGGATTGAGCTGTTCTTCAGCTGAGTCCTTAGCAGCAGCTATCTCTTTATCAGACTTAGCTTTTGCTCCAGCTGCAGTTTTATCAGCTTCATCTTCTTCTTTTGTATCAATCTGATCTACTGGTCTGCTATTTCCTTCATTATCTTCATCAGCATTCTCATCTTCAGCAGCAGATTCCTCCAGTACTTCAGTATCTTCAAACTCAGCAGTCTTTTCAAGGAATTTGTCATCTTGTTTATCTTCTTCTTCACCAAGTATCCTATCTTCCCCATTTTTGTCATCATCAGCAGGGTTGATTGGATATTGTGGCAAGACTGGTGTGATTTGAAGTGAATCACAGAGAAGCTTGATGTTTTCTTCCATAGCATCAAGTTGAGCTTGCTGTCTTAGTTGATTGGCCTCAAAAGCTTCCATTCTGTTAAGGACAACTTCTCCTTGGTCACCTAGTTGAATCTGAGTTGCCAGCAACAAATCAGCAGATGCCTTGAAGTCCTTCATCATATTTTCCAAGGTTTCATTTTCAGCTTGGATAGCCATTTCAACTGTCTCTGTAATCTGTCTCCAACCAGCAGCTGTGCTCTGAGTTCTTGCTCTAATCACATCCATACCTTGTCTGATAGCTTCCACATTCTGAGTAGTGTCTTCTATCAACGAAGTAGGAACAGCACCAGCTTTTTGAGTTGGTTGACTTAAGGCAGTCAACAGATTAGCAGTTATCTTCTCTTCTAATCCCTTCATTGAACTTGAAATTATCTGTTGAATTGAGTCCAACAGAGATGGCTGCAAAAAATTAGAAGTAGAAGTAACATTAGTTGGAATAGGAGGTAAGGCAAGAGTTTCTGTTTCTGCTATCTGATCTGCTGAACCAGGAGTAATCTCCTTCTCTTTGGTCTCATCAGCTTGACTAAGAGTGCTTTCCTTCTCCTTAGTCTGATCATTTGTTTCAGAGATATCTTCCTTTTCCTTAATCTGGTCAGCTGGATTTGGAGTGCTTTCCTTCTCCTTATCATCTGGCTCAGAGGTTTCCTCCTTTTCTTTGTTCTGATCAACAAGATCAGAAGTGCCTTCCTTTTCTGGTTCAGATGTACCCTCTTTTTTCTTTCTTTTGATCAGCATCATCAGAAGTCCCATCCTTTTCTTTGGCAGAATCAGAAGCATCTTCTTTCTCTTTATCTTTATCAGCAGGAGGTGCTTGGATCTTCTTAACATTGATAATAGTGCGCCTTGTGCCAGCTTCATCCAAAGCAGTCCTGTGAGTGATCCATGTTAAATCATCAATTGGAACAAAATGGGAGATTGGATCCTCAGGTAACTCTTCATATAGCTTAATATTAGAGCCATAGACAATCTGCTTCAGACTTGGAAGGGGAATCATGGAGCTTGGTTGTCCTCTCATCTTCCTAGTCTTCTTGGCCCATGTTTCCATTGTCTGGGAAACTGCCAACTTTATTGAACGTTCCTTGAGATCTTCATCTTCAGCATACTCCTCAGGAACAGACTCATAAAGCTTCTTTACTTCAGCTTTGACAACATGACTGATCCTCAGTCTTAGTTTGTCCAGGAAAAATTCTGAGTCCAAAGCTTGAGTTAGTGAACCTGTCTCAAGCCCCTTTAGCACCCAGGCTTCTTCATCAGCGAAGGCTTTCCAGCTTGCAATTTGATCCTTGCTCTTTGTCAGACGATAATCCCTCCATCTGTTGTATCCAATCTTTTCTTTATTGAACATCGTCAGACGAGTGATCTTTTCATTCTCAGCATCCAACCTTGCAATAACCTCTTCAAAAGCAGCAGGGTCATCTCTGACAATCTCCAGTGCCAATTTTACCTCTGCTTTTCTTTTAGGTTGTATTGCTGGAGTAGGCATGACTGGTTTAGGCTTGGTGGGATCTCTCTGTTCACCAATTACAATGCCACCAGTATGCTTTGGACCATGAGAGTCCTTAGTACTTGCTTCAATAGCAGCAGCCAATTCAGCAGCTTCAACAGCATCTCTTTGTTCTCGAGTCATTTTACTGGCTTCTTCTTCCAGTCTCTTGAGCTCAAGGGCCTTTTGGCGATCTTCTTCTGCCTTTTCATCAGCTTTCCTTTGTCTCTCTGCCTCATCTAATTTCTTCTTTTCAGCAGCAGTGATGTAAGGAATTGTAATCTTTCCAGTCCTTAGCTTCTTAGCTTCAGGACTTTCCACAGTTTGGATTGGAGTAGCAACAGGAGGAGTAGGGTGCAGAAGAAGTACATCTCCTTCACATGTTGTGCCAGTCTGCTGCTCTTCTTTATCCTCAGCAGATACTCCAACAGCAGGTTCTCCAGCAGACTCAACAGCAGTTTCATTAGAGGGCTCTTCAATGATGATTGGTCTTTCTGCTGATGCTGGTGTCTCCCTCGCTGTTTCAGTGGATTCTTCAGAGAATGTGACTTTTCTCTTTGCCTTTGACTTGGAAATTTTTCTTGAAGGTTTAGCTTGAGGAGGTCCTTTTGCAGAGCTCCTTGTCCTCATTCTCTTTGTAGTTTTAGGAACAGTTTCATCAGATTCTGTTCTTTCTGGAGATGATCCAGTCTCCATCTTCTCAATTTCTTTAGTGAAGTCGTCAATCACTTTGTCAGGAATGACAACCTCAGGATGAGCTGATCCAGCTTCAACATTCGAGCTTACTGTTTGATCAGCAGACCTACTGGTCTGACCAGCCTTCTTGCTCTTTTTGGCAGGAGCCTTAGTAGCCTTAGCAGGAGCCTTTCTCTTAGAAGTGCCCACACTTCTAACTGGCTCATATAGCTTGAATTCCTTGCCACCATGAATTGTCTTTCCACTTCCCAAAGGACATCCCAGGCTTAAAAACAAATGACTGAGCAGAATAACATACTAGACCTTCTTATCACATAGTAGATCAAATACATGAGCAGCCCAGTTGATTTTCAACCCATAGTATATGCAAATCATAGTGTAATATCTCCTTCTGGGTAGACCACCCAAAGAGCTAGTACTGCAATCCAGTACTTTAGCAATTATGTCAGCGAACCTCTGATACTCATCTTTCAATTGAGTCTTCATCAGAGTTCCTGTCATCTCTTCTCCCTCCTTAGCACAAATCAACCAGAATTCCTCCTCTTTTTCAGACCCTAGGTCTGTCACATCTCCTCCTTCATTTGTTAGCCCATAAACTTCACTCAAAACAGCAGCCGAAATGCAAATCTTCTTCCCTTCAACAGTGGCAGTCATAGTAGTCCTTTCAGTGTTGAACTTCCTGGTTCTGTAGAAGTCATCAAATCTTCAAGATACACACGCTCCTCATGAGCTTCCAGAATGGGTACAAGAGATGCTTCCTTGATTTTCGTCATGATTTCCCTCATCAGATCAGTACCAGATAAGAAGAATTTGTCGTAGCTTAGATATCTTCCTTCAATGACATCCATTTTTTTGTGATTAAGTGATGTAGTTCTGTAAAAGATTGAGAGCTAAAAACAGAGAGCTTAGAGAGAGAATTTTGGGATTTTTGTGTGCGTAAGACGACTGATCTGTTCAGATCGGATTTTATACGTTTCCTTCTGTTTTGGTTATCGTGATTAATCTGAATCGTAAGATTGATCTGACAGTTTTAAATCGTGCGGGTGAGAATTGCGGATTTCAAATTTATTATTTTAATGTCAGACAGGCGGGAAACTCAATCGGCACTAATCTGTTACTTATAAAAGCGTGTTTCTAAAGATACGATTTATAACCATGCTTATATAATGTATCAGATGAGCAGAGTTTAACTTATCTGGCAGACGAGTGATCTGTTATCTGTTATTACTAGAGAAAGCCAATAGCTAGTAATCTTCCTCTGCTGTTTGTCAATCCAGCAAGATAATTTGATCTTCAATCTTCATGAATTAAGAACATATCTTCTGATAACATAACTTCAACTAACTGTCATCAACAAATTTCATCTTTTAATCAGAAGTTCTGCTAGTCTTACACATTCCCCCTGACTTTAAGAATTCATAAGTTAACTAGTCTGTTGAGAGTTAATCCTTGAATATAATAACGGATGACTGTGCTAATGAACTTCAGTCTTCTGATAAGTTCCCCCTCAGCTTATGCATCCAAATTTAGTAGTCCTAGCTCAGCTCTTAGAGTTGAAAACCTTACTTCACTTAAAGGTTTAGTGAAAATATCAGCAAACTGATTGTCATTATGAACATATTCAATCATTACATTGCCTTTTTCCACATGATCTCTAATGAAGTGATGCTTGATCTCAATATGTTTAGTCCTTGAATGACTTGTAGTATTCTGAGTAAGAGAGATTGCACTTGTATTGTCACAGTAGATTGGAATTCCACTGATTTTGATATTGTAGTCTTCTAGTTAATGCTTCAACCATAGTATCTGTGCACAGCAAGCTCCAGCAGCTATATACTCAGCTTCAGCAGTAGATATGGATACTGAAGTCTGTTTCTTACTCATCCATGAGATCAGACGACTACCTAAGAATTGACAAGCACCTGTTGTGCTCTTCCTATCAATTTTGCAGCCAGCAAGGTCTGAATCTGAATATCCAATAAGCTCAAATCCCGATTCTCTAGGATACCACAATCCCAATTCTTGAGTGCCCTTAATATATTTCAGTATTCTCTTGGCAGCTAAGAGATGAGATTCCTTGGGATTTGATTGAAATCTTGCACAAACCCCAACAGAGTACATGATATCAGGTCTGCTAGCTGTTAAGTATAACAGTGACCCAATAATGCCTCTGTATTTGGTTATATCCACTGATTTGCCATCTTCATCTTTATCCAAATGAAGACTAGTAGACATTGGAACAGTAGCAGTAGAGCTAGTTTCCATACCAAATTTCTTAAACAGATCTCTTGTGTATTTTGCTTGGTTGATGAATATTCCATCAGGCAACTGTCTAACTTGCAAACCAAGAAAATAATTGAGTTCACCCATCATGCTCATTTCAAACTTATTCTGCATCAGCCTGGAGAACTTGTCACACATCTGTTGGTTAGTTGAACCAAAAATAATATCGTCTACATATATTTGCACAATTAATATATGATTTTCCCATTCAATTGTGAACAAGGTCTTGTCTACCTTACCTTTATGAAATCCTTTAATTAAATGAAAATCAGATAGGGTATCATACCATGCTCTTGGAGCCTGTTTCAGTCCATAGAGGGCTTTCTTTAGACGATACACCTTGTCTTCTTGTTGATAAGCTTCAAATTCAGGCGGTTGTTTAACATACACTTCTTCTTGCAATTCTCCATTGAGAAAAGCTGACTTCACATCCATCTGATAGACAGTGAAGTTCTTGTAAGCAACATAGGCAAGAAACAGTCTGATTGCTTCAAGTCTTGCTACTGGTTCAAATGTTTCATCAAAGTCAATTCCTTCTTCTTGGCAATAACCCTTGGCCAGTAATCTTGCTTTATTTCTGGTAACAATACCATCCTCATTCATCTTATTTCTGAAAACCCATTTAGTACCAATTACTCTTTGATGACTTGGTCTTGGAACTAAGTACCATACTTCGTTCCTTTCAAATTGATTTAACTCTTCTTGCATAGCTTCAATCCAGAAGGAATCACTGAGAGCTTCTTCAATTTGTTTAGGCTCTATTTGAGATAGAAAACTAGCAAACATAGCATCTTGTGCAGCAGTTCTTCTTGTTTTCACTCTATCCAGGGGATCACCAATCACTAACTCTGGTGGGTGATTCCTGAGCCATCTAAGATCAGGTTGCAGGTCTGGATGTTGTCCTCTGTTTTGATCTTGCAACACTACTGTTGGAGTTCCAGTAGTAGTCTGTTGAACAGTTCTTGTCTGTTGAACAGTCTCTGGTCTGTCAGCTGTTTGAAACTCGTCTGTTAGACAATCAGCACTGTGATTTTGAATAGCACTTGAGTTAGCAGCTGAATTGAGATTAGGTAGTATGATGGGAACATATTCTTCATTCTTTCCAACATCCAACTTCTGTAAATCAGTAGACAGATCTTGATTATCATTTTGATTCTTTTCAGAAGATTGACTTGGCTCATCAAATACTACATGAATAGATTCTTCTATTAGCAATGTTCTTTTGTTAAAAACTCTATAAGCTTTACTAACAGTAGAGTATCCTACAAAAACAACTTCATCAGCCTTCTCTGCAAATGCAGTAAGGTGATTTTACCCATTATTTAACACAAAGCATTTGCAACCAAAAATTTTAAAATAATGAATGTTTGGTTTCCTCTTGTTCCAAACTTCATATGGAGCTTGTTCTGATTTTTGTTGATCATGCATCTGTTCTGGGTAAAGCAGGCTGTATTTGTGGCTTCTGCCCAAAATCTTTGTGGCAGCTTAGCTTCAGCTATCATGGTCCTGACAGCTTCTTTCAGTGTTCTGTTTCTCCTTTCAGCAACACCATTTTGTTGAGGGGTTCTAGCAGCTGAATACTCATGATGTATTCCTTTGATATTACAATACTCTTCAACAGTAGAGTTTGTGAACTTTGTCCCTCTATCTGATCTGATCTTCAATATTTTTGTGCTTTTCTCATTCTGGATCAGTTCCATCAGATTTGTAAGATGTTCCTTGATTTCACTTTTCTTCTTCATGAATATCACCCAAGTATATCTTGAATAGTCATCCACAACAGCTAG
Source organism: Penstemon eatonii (assembly GCA_038501285.1). Classification (NCBI taxonomy): domain Eukaryota; kingdom Viridiplantae; phylum Streptophyta; class Magnoliopsida; order Lamiales; family Plantaginaceae; genus Penstemon; species Penstemon eatonii. The sequence goes on along the minus strand of CM076710.1, from coordinate 30,610,957 downwards.
GCAATATTTCTTTCCACCATTGCTGACTGGATCAATGGGTCCAAATAAGTCCATGTGTAGCAGCTCCAAGATTCTTTCAGAAGATTGGTGCTTCTTGCTTTTGAATGATGACTTGATTTGTTTCCCTTTCTGACATTCGTCACAGAGCTTGTCTTTGCTCATGACTGTTTTTGGAATCCCTTCTACTAGATCATTCTTTATCAATCTGTTGATGGTCTTGAAGTTTAAATGATTCATCCTTTTGTGTCACAGCCAACTGACTTCACTTGGTGTTGATGCCACCAAACAAACACTTGAATTCTTGTCAGCAGAATTCCAGTCGACTATGTAGACATTCCCTTGTCGTCTTCCAGATAAAATTACCTTCTTTGTACCAATCTGTTCAACATAGCACTTATCTGTTGAGAAGATGACTGAATATCCTTTGTCACAAAATTGACTTATGCTTAGCAGGTTGTACTTTAGGCCTTTAACATATGAGACGTCAGATATCTCTATGTTTCCTTTGATTAATCTTTCTTTAGCTACAATCTTGCCTTCTTTGATGTCTCCAAAAGTAACCTTTGGACCATCCACAGCAACAACATCAGTCAGCTCATGTATGCTTCCACACATGTGCCTTGAACAACCACTGTCCAAGTACCAAATATTCTCTACTTTACTCCTACTCCTAATCCTAACCTACAAAACAAAAGTAAAATTGTTTTAGGTACCCTTACTGAGAGGGTTCTGAAGGATTAGTTTCACCTTTGACAACCCAAGATGTTGATGTCTTAGGCATCTTAGGCTTCTGAGTTTTGACAGGAGCATGAACAGTTTCATCTTTATCATAATTAGCAGATAAGTCATGTTGATGATCAGTATGATAAGAATAATGTTCATAAGCAGGGTAAGGTGCATGATAAGCAGGATCTGCATGCATTGGATGAGCAGGGTAAGGTGCATAGTAAGTTGGAAATTGAGGTGCATGATACATAAGAGGATATGCAGCAGGTTGCACATAGTATGACTCATTTCCATACCAAGCATTTTGATTTTTCTTGTTCTTATGCTTCTTTGATTTACTAGATGCTTGCTCAGATGACTTAGTTTTACCACTAGTCTGATTCAATTTAGCTTTATCAGCAGACTTCTTAGGACTCTGCTGTTTGGTCTTACTAGTCTGTTTACCTACACTAGGCTCTTTGCTCTTTTTAGCCTTAGGAGTTTTTGTCTTCCTTAACAATTTCTCAGGTGAAGCAGGTTCAGTAGTTTGAACATACAGAATGACCTTACTATAGCAGATATAAATTTTTCAGTATGATTCAATTCTAACTTATCCTGTTCTAAAGGTATCTTCTGTTTACTAGATATATGAGTGGATGCAACAGATGATTTGTCATGAGACTCAATAACTTTTTCAAGTCCCATGATTTTACCCTTATAAACTTCACATTCAGCTTTCAGAGATTCATGTTCTTGCTCAAGCTGTTTATATTCAGCTGATTCTCTTGGCTTTTCAACTGTGAGTTTCAGTGAACTATTTTGCTCTTTTAGCAATATCATCTCTTCCTTAAGCTTTTTATATGCTTCAGCAATAGTAGTATTGTTAAGCATCATTTGTTCAAATGAATTAAATAATTCATTATCAAGAGGAGTTACCTCATTCTAAGAGTCATCAGATTCCTTGGCCATCAGGCAGAGGAGAGCAGGTTTCTCTTCATCAGAAGACTCTTCGTCTGAAGTGTCTGAGTCTGAATCAGATGAGTAGACAACAGTCAGCTTTTCTGCTTCAGCCATCATTGCCTTGCCTCTCTGATGCTTTCTTTCTTTTCTGATTCTCTTCTCTTCTTCTGTGCATTTTTCTGCTTTTGGATATGGACAGTCTTTGATGGAAGTGTCCCAATTTCCTGCAGTTATAACACATTAGTTTGGCTTTATAATCATCCTTATCTTGAGAAGAAAAGTTAGGTTTAGAAGTAGAAGCATTGTTGTATTTGTTCTTCATTTTTCTTTTGTAGAACTTCTTGAAATTGTTTATCAGCAATGCTACATCTCCAGCTGTGTACTCCTTTTTGTTGAGTAATGTGGCTTCATCAGATGAGTCCACTTCTTTGCTTTTCTGTGATGGTCTTCTGGGATTTTCAGCAGCAACTAAGGCAGTTGTGGGTCCTGAAGTTGAGGTTTCTTCAATTCCCATTCTTGGCAGTTTATACTCATATGCCTTGAGTACTGAGAACAGTTCTGTAAGAGAGATATTTCCCAAATCTCTTGATTCTTCCATTGCTGTCACCTTCATGTTGAATTTCGGAGGTAAAGCCTTCAGCACTCTGATGGTTATCTCCTTATCCGTGAAGGTTTTTCCAAGCTTTAAAACTTCATTTAATGTTCTGGTGAACCTAGTATCCATCTGATCAGTGGTCTCTCCCGATTTCATTTTGAAGTTATCCAGCTTTTCCAGAGCAACACTCAGCTGATGCTCTTTAATGGCGTCGTTTCCTTCGCTCATATCTCTGACTTTATCCCACATCTCCTTTGCAGTTTTGCAATGTTTGACTTTATCAAACAGATCATTATCCAGGGCTTTAGTCATGATGAATCTTCCGACTTTATCCAGATTAAATAGCTTTATTTCTTCTGGAGTCATCTCATGAAGATCTTTCTCCACCACGGTATCAACTTCATTTATCTTTATCGTCTTGGTGAATCTGAATGTGATCTTACGCGTTTTCGTGTGTTTGATCCAGTTGGTATGTTTTGTGGTACAAATGCTAGTAAATAGGAGAAAATGATCAATAGTATTTGTATTCGAGATGACTGAGTACAAATTACAAGTATTAAGAGTCCTATTCGAGCATTATTGGATGCCGTACAAGCTAGAGGGTGAAATACATACAAGCTAGCCTATCCTCTTATTCCCAAGTAAGTCCGAGCAGCAGTCTCGAAGGAAGAGCACCTGGGAAGTTGTGTCGTCATCAAAAATGTTGGGGGGTATTTATAGCTGAGAACAGGGACTAGGTGATCCATCCGCGAACGTGCATTTCTCGGCCCACAGGCCTGGGCCTGAGCTCGGTCCAACAGTGATTTTGGACCCTGAGCTTCCTTGGTAGCATTAGCCTAAGAGATTTTGTGCCTTGGGGTCGAACTTACGCCTCTGAGATCGAGATTCATGGATTCCGACCCCGCTAGATTGGAGAAAGGCTGAATCCAAAATACCCCTCATCAATACTCCCCCACTTCTCGAGCGTAAAGTGGAGCTTAAGCTCGAAGAAGTATAAGCTTTTTCGAACGCTGGATAAGATGAGTCATTTTCCGGATAAGTTTCGGATATGCCTCATTCTAACTCGGAAAAACCCTTTGGGATAAAAACCGAGCTAGGGAAAAAGAGTGCATATTTCAGAAACCATACATTGGCGTCGTATTAATAATACCCTTATTATCGAAGGTTTGTATAATACTTCCAGATTAGGATCTTTACTTTAGCTTACTATGATGCTTTAGATGATTTTGGATAATGTGGATGATACCCCATAAAAGCATTTTTATAAATATTGGTCTTCGGTCCGTGATTCCGGAAAGTGTAGGGGTCATATACGCAATTTATCGGGAATTTAATTTTAAGTTTACTCTGGAGGAGTCCAATCGTCGCGGTTACTCGGGGACCGGTTTGCAATTTCCCATTTTGTCCTTGTATAAATACCTTGATCGTAGGCCGCTGACTTGCATAAATTCTAAGAAACCCTAGATCGGAGCGAATAGATCGATAAGTGAGTTTTAGTAATTTCTTCGACTATTCTTCATACATTCAATATGTCCATAGATCCGAAAGGTAAGTCCCAAGTGGTGAAAAATCGAGAGAAAAATCCTGAGGAGATGCTAACTGAGGAAGTTCGACCTACCGTAACGGAAAATATGGGAGATCCGAGCCCCAGTTCCGAGTTCAACAAAGAGGGAGGAGGGTCGGATAGTGAATCAGAGGACAGTGGAGACGATAATTCGAGCGAGACGACAGTCTCCCACGAGGAAACCGAAGAGGATGACGATCTTCCTCTGGGGAAGAATGAGCAAAAGAAGTATAGCATAGGCGGCAGTGTCGTGGTCACAATTTTCAACTGGGTAGAACCGTCAACCAGTGTAAGGTTAAACATGACCGAGGAGAGGGCCGATGAAATCGTCTGTTCTTATACTGAGGAAAATCGGGAGCAATTGGAGACAGAGTTTGGTCAGTATATCGGCACCGGGTACTCGATTATCATTCCGACCTCCGATCAACGGGTTATCGACCCTCCTGAGGGATGTCAAGCCTTTTATACTAAACATTTTCACTATGGCCTACGTATTCCTCTTCCTCTTTTGATACGCAGTATTTTGGAGGCTTTTGAGCTGACTCCCTCTCAAATCCTGCCGAATTCGATCGGACTTATAATAGCTTTTTGCGTGTTGATGAAAGCCAAAAGGAAAAAGGCTGCCTTCCAAAACTTCTGGCGGATCTTTCAAATGAGCTCTTCCACGGCTTCGAACGCTGGTTATGTATACTTTTCTCAAAGGCCGAAAATGTCGATCTTATCAACCAACGTCAGTAGCAATTTGAAAGGCTGGAAGCAGGAATTCTTTTTTGTCCGTGGACCAGATTCTCCGCCTTCTGAGGACAATCCCGAGCTGACTCCCCATAAATGGTCTGGGGCAAGATCATGGATCTATGGGAAGCGACGCCTTAGGGGAAATATGATCCATGAGATCACGGATGAATTCCTGCGATCCCTTCAAATCGATCCTTACCAGACTCCTTTGATGACTCAGGAGGCGGTTTTGCGATTGGCAGGGCTCAGCACATGCTCTTTTCCTGCCCCTGAGATCGAATATGGAAAGGTTTCAATTGACCCTGCTAACGCTCCCTCCACATTAGGTGCGTCAAATTATCTTGACTTAACCTTTTTTATGATTAGACCTAATTACCTTCCCTTCCACAGCTGGGATCGTTGATAAATTCCGAACGTCGATAGCTGGTCCGGTCGTTGCTTCCTTTTCGAAGGGTAGCCAAGGTCGACCTCGTCGCCAAACCTCGAAGGTTTCCCGGAGGGTGACAAAAACTACTCCAGAGGTCGATGCCATTGTGGCTTCGAATGCCTTGGTAACTTTTCCTCGAACTGCGGGTGAAGGAACTTCTCGACCTCCGACTGAAATCGAGGAAACTTCCAACATTCGAGCTTTCGGCTTTTTTCGGTCTGTTTTCCAACTGGCTCTTCTAATCCAAACGAGGCGGGATATAGCTATTATACCCTTATGGAGGCCCGTGCCCAGGAGATTCTGGAGTCAAGAATGGCTCGCAAAAGAAGTTGCAATGTTCCCGAGTCCTCTAGGAGGGTAAAACCTTTTGGTCGAGGACCTGGTCCGATCCAATATGGGGCTGGCCATTCCGAGCCAGATCTAGCGGATTTCATAGAGGATCACCTCCAAGGACCAAGGGCTGCTGGATTTCCAGAAAGTGGAACTATCGAGTCCGATGTGGGCCCTGATGGTGAGCATGCAGTGGATAAGTCTCTTCGAATATTGATGGCCGGGAGATTTAAGGATGACAATACCCAGTTATTTCTTAAGAACGACTTCGAGATCGCGGGTGATTATGCCTACGCTCACCAGAAGGTACTTGATTTTTTGAGTATATAAATCTTTCCTCACAAGTTTTTGCTTTTGCCATTAATATATAGTTTTTTTCGTAGGCCGGGGACTTATTCACTCATTATGCTCTCCGACTGGCCGTAGTAAACGAGGAGTCTCAAGCGGCGCAAAAAGCCCTTTGCGACATCCTGCGAGAAGAAGCTGCTAAGGCCGGTCAGTTAGAGGATACCAAGGTTAGGTTGTCTGAGGTCGAGAAAGAGCTCGAGGAGGTTAAGAAGGAACTTGACGAGAAGAGGGCCTTAGAGGGTGAAGTAGAGAAGTTAAAATTGGAGCTCGACCAAGTCAAAGTACTTGCCGACCAATCTTATGAGCGGGGTCGATCCGAGGCCAAACTTCCCGCCATAAGAGAATTTCTGGAGTCCCCGTTCCTTGACGCTCTTGTTCGATCACGCTCAGGACAACTCAATCAATCCTTCTATTACAAAGGAGTTCAACATCTTATCTCGGCATGGCAACTTCACGGTGCTCTTGGGGATTACTTTAAGTTCATGAATCCCTATAAGAATGTGCATGGAAATGATTACAAGCCCTCTTCTCTTCCTCCAAAAATTCCGAACCTCCAGAACGACGAGTTTTTTCCCTTCCTTGAAGAATTTGGGGTGCCGATGCCAAATCCTGATGCGTTCGAAGCACAATCTGATGATGAAGATGTGGATATTGAAGGTGATTTCAGCATCCGTAGGGAGCAGGGCACTCCATCTTCCGAGTCCGGTAAATCTGCATCTGGTGGTCAAAGTAATGATGAAGAAGGAAGTAGCTCGAGTAGCGGCGATTCCGATAGCTCGGAGGGTGATTCTGGTGAAGGGAATGAGAAAGAGAGATCGGATAACGGTTCCGGTGTGAGGGAATCTAGTCATTAATAACCATCATGTAGTAGGGATTACATAGTGAAACCTTGTAATATCAGATTTGTTTTTTATAATCATTTGCCTTCTTTTCCTTGATTTTACATGTTTTCCATTGCGCCATTATTAATTTGCTGTTAGCTCGATCATTTTGTAGAATTTAATTACGTCACCCTAGCATACTTGGTTGCGTCATCGAATCTTTCCTTGGGAATGATGATTTATCGATTATTGCGGTTTGAATGATTCCGCGTTTCTTATAAATACTAAGGCCATGTTACCCCGCTTTATAATAACACCCTAGCTGGTGATCGGAGCTTCGGGAAATACATCCAAGTTCGAGCTTCCAGACCCTTATTTCATTCACCTAGGAATCCCTCTTTTTTTAATCTCGAACCATTATCGAATATTTAAGAGATGGATAATAATCCGAAAATTCCCTTAATTCTTTCTGTGCCATTTCCCAAGCATGATGTCGGCAAAATCATGAAAAGAAAAAGACTAGCTCCAACTAAGTCCATTAATCCTGATGAAGAAACCTTCCATGGGGGAGGTGAGTCTTCTAGTCTTACCCCTTCCTCCTGTCTAAAAACTAGGAGCTCAAACAAGAAAACTAAAAAGGTTTCCTTTGGGGATGATGTTTCTGCGCGCGCATCCTTTCCTGTTCTGTCCGATTCCTCGCCTGCCGGAGAACCTTTATCATTTCCTTCTGGTGTCTTCCCGCATAAAAGAGGTACAGTTCATTTTGACAAAGTAACGCACGAGAAATTCGATCTGAGCCTACTTCGAGCCAATATCTCTATTTCCGAGGCGATTTTATCAAAGGGAGAATACTCTTCATTTTTGTTTCAGTCTGTGTCGGATTTCCTTGCCCAGGTAATCCTTGCTAATCTCTTTATCCTGGCTCTATAATCTTCTTATTTTAGGCTTGACTTGTCTTCCTTCAGGCTGGTGAATGCTTTTCTAAGCTCCATGCGTTGGCGAAACGTGAGATCGAGCAACGGGCTACTATTACTCTTGAGCTAGCCAGGAAGAAGATTGAGCTAGATCGCGCGCTGGAAGCCAATAGATTCTTTAAGGAGAAATTATCTCAGGAGAAAGTGAGCTCAGAATTAAGGGCCATCAAAGATATCTACGAACGTGAGAAAAGAAACTTCGAGCTTCGTGAGAAGGAAGCCTATATTCGCGGATATGCTGACCGCAGCGCTGAAGTTCGAAAAATACTTTCCGAGAATAATTTCGTTTAGTTGTATTAGGATTTTCTTTTGTTGTAACATAACCTTGTTGTAATAATATTTTTAAGTGTTGTCTTTCAGGAAGTTCTGTCTCCTCTTCTCTTTTTTTTTTTTTTTAACCGTCCCTTATTTCATGGGAAGTGAAACAGTCAGAGCGTTTAATGCTCGTATCGTGGCCGTTCAGTTCAAGAGATCTACACCGTTGATACGGAATTCTTCCCCCTATATATAGCTCCGAAATTACCTTCATATTTTTACTTGTCTGTAAATGTTTCATTCGATCAATATGGTTGTGTTTTTACTTTTGTCGATCAACTCCATGTTCCATTTAATGTCAGTAATTAAAGCGTTCGAGATTTTTATTCGAACCTTCTTTTCCAACTTCCTCGGAATTCCCATATGAAAATCTTTCGGCTAGGGTATCGACAGGCGAAAAGAATTGCGACTAGGGTACCGGCAGGCGACCTGCTCTCTCTGATTCCAAATCTCTGAGGGGGGCTCGACTTTCTGTACTCTGTCCTCTATCCAGTCGGGATAGTGGGTCTACTGCTGGAGGGGTTTTTCTACAGTCGATCTCCATGTCTTCGAGGCGGCTTCTTGAAGGATGTGGTCTTCGAATTTGCTAGGAGTACTTCCAACTGGAGTTGCTTCCCTGTCTCTCGACTTGGTCCTTTATAGACCAATTTGCAAGGAAGCATCGGAGGAAGGGTAGAAGTGTACCAGCCTCACTTTTCTTCTTTGAGCATCCATAGGAATAATCATTTGTAATAGGATCGTACTTAGATGTAAATTTTCAGATTATCTCGATTTCTTTATTGTAATCAAAAAATTTCATGTAAGTTTATGAATGAAAAAATCTTCTTCCATATTGTTTTCGATCTTAATTTCGATCTCCATAATTTGCAACTTCTGTGAGATAATTTTGAAATCCATAATAGATTCGAATTTCGAACTTTTGCAATTAAAACCTTCCATGAGACACCTCCCATAGCTTAGATATTACGGATTTGCGTCTTTTAACATTGGACGAAATAATCTTCTTTAGCCGAATAGATAGTTGTGAAGAAAGAATAGAATTAGGTCGATCTGGATTATACTTTAGACTTAAGGGGCATAGTAATGCCTTTCACCCTTAGTCGTCTTCGGGGGTCGTAGCAATAGCTTTCACCCATTCAATAATTTCGATCTAAGGGGCATAGCAACGGCTTTCACCCTTAGTCGTTTCAGAGCATTTTTAGCCCGAGGGTCGTAGCAACAACTTTCACCCATTCAGTAATTTCGATCTAAGGGGCATAGCAACGGCTTTCACCCTTAGTCGTTTCAGAGCATTTTTAGCCCGAGGGTCGTAGCAACAGCTTTCACCCATTTAATAATTTCGATCAAAGGGGCATAGCAACGACTTTCACCCTTAGTCATTTCAGAACATTTTTAGCCCGAGGGTCGTAGCAACGGCTTTCACCCATTCAATAATTTCGATCTAAGGGGCATAGCAACGGCTTTCACCCTTAGTGGTTTAGAGCATTTTTAGCCCGACGGTCGTAGCAACAGCTTTCACCCATTTAATAATTTCGATCTAAGGGGCATAGCAACGGCTTTCACCCTTAGTCATTTCAGAGCATTTTTAGCCCGAGGGTCGTAGCAACGGCTTTCACCCATTCAATAATTTCGATCTAAGGGGCATAGCAACGGCTTTCACCCTTAGTCGTTTCAGAGCATTTTTAGCCCGAGGGTCGTAGCAACGGCTTTCACCCATTCAACAATTTCGATCTAAGGGGCATAGCAACGGCTTTCACCCTTAGTCGTTTCAGAGCATTTTTAGCCCGAGGGTCGTAGCAACAACTTTCACCCATTTAATAGTTGATAGAGATTGACAATAGATGAATAGAGATTGAGAATATCAGAATATGACGAATAACTAAGAATTTCTGCGAAATGAACTTTCATTGAATAACTCAGTCGAAATAAACTTTCATTGAACACATAGCATTCTTAATCACGAGAAACAAAGAAACAGAACAAGATGACTAAATAGTAGAAGCCTAGAATTTAACTATCCATCTTCATCTTGCATAGTACCTTCTCAAATTAACAGCATTCCATGCTCGAGGTAAGATCTCTCCATTAGGATGAGCAATTTTGTAGGAACCTTTATTTCCAACCTCAACGATCACAAAGGGGCCATCCCAATTAGGTTGCAGTTTTCCAACGTGCTTCGACACTTCCACTTTCTTGAGCACCAAATCTCCCACTTTGAATGTTCGGATTCGAACGTTTCGATTATAAGATCTTTCCATGCTAGACTTGGTAGATTGAATTTTCAACCTTGCCCGGTCCCTTCGACCATCAGCGTGATCAACTTCCACTTCCCTTAAAGATTGATTTTCCTCTGGATTATAAAATTCGACCCTGGGAGAAGGTACGAGGTTCTCGACTGGAATAACAGCCTCCGACCCATAAACCAGACTGAATGGAGTTTCTCCTGTTGCAGCTTTAACAGTAGTTCTATTGGCCCATAAAACTCCTGGCAGTTCGTCGAGCCATTTTCCTTTCGCCTCAGATAGACGTTTTTCCAGGGATCGAACGATCTCTCTGTTCACGACTTCAGTTTGTCCATTAGCTTGAGGATGCCCGACTGATGCGAAATTCTGCTGTATTTCGAACTTTTCGCACCATTCTGTGATTCTTTTTCCGGCGAACTGCGTTCCGTTATCAGATATTAAGATCCTAGGAATCCCAAACCTGCAGACAATATTTTTCCATAAGAAATTAATAACTTGGAACTGAGTGATCTTTGTCAGAGCAACACATTCAACCCATTTGCTGAAATATTCCACTGCAACCAATACATAATTTTTTCGAGCTCTTGCTGTTGGAAAAGGCCCAACAATATCAATGCCCAATTTATCAAAAGGCCAACATATCGGAATAGAGTGCATATGTTCAGCCGGTTGATGGATTAAATTCGAATGAATCTGACAATGGTGGCATTTCTTCACATAATCAACAGAATCAGAGAAAAGAGTAGGCCAATAATACCCTGACCTCGAACATTTAAGAGCTAATGCCCGAGCACCACAATGACTTCCTGCCTCTCCCTCATGTACTTCCTTTAAAATAGCATTATAGTGCACTTCGGAGATACATTTTAATAAAATTCCAGAAGAGGATCTTTTATAGAGTTGATTATCAACTAGAGTGAATGATGGCGCTCGGTATTTGATCCTTCGAGCTTCATTTGAGTTTTCTGGAAGCTTTCCTTCTTTGAGATAGGCAGTAAGAGGGTCGATCCAAGAGATCCTTGGCTCATCTATTTCCATGACGTCGATCGAGGGAGTTACATCCAGTTCGATAGCAGACGTATTCGATAATAGCCACGTAATTATCCTTTCATTCCTCCCATCGGCAAGTCCTGTGAATTTTGACAATAGGTCTGCCCATAGATTTTCCTCCCTTGGTATAGGTTGAATATCGAACTTGTCGAATTCAGGGATCAACTTTTTTGTCTTGTTCAAATATTTGATCATATTGAACTCCCTGGCCTCGTAAGTACCTTTCACCTGTCTATGAACGAGTTCAGAATCTGTTAGCACAACAATTGATTTTACCTTTGCTTTTATGGACATTTCTAATCCAGCGATCAGGGCTTCATATTCTGCTTCGTTGTTTGTGACGACGAAGTCCAAAGTGATAGCATAACTCAAGTCTTCACCATTGGGTCCTTGAAAATGGATTCCTGCTCCACCTCCTTCCCTAGTCAAGGAACCATCCACGTGCATCAGCCAGACCTGATCTTTGGTTTTTTCGACCATACTCACCTCGGAGACTGCTCCTTCTTCCACATTCGATAGGCCTGTTAACTCGACTACGAAGTCAGCTAATACCTGGGCCTTTATAGCGACCCGAGGTTGATATTCAATCTCGAATTGACCCAGCTCGACTGCCCACTTTATCAATCTGCCTGACGCCTCTGGCTTTGATAGGACCTGTCTCATCGGCTGATTCGTTAAAACAATGATCTTGTATGTCTGAAAATAAAGCCTCAACCTTCGTGCAGCTACCACCAAGGCAAGCGTGAATTTTTCAATCTCCATGTAATTTTTCTCAGCACCCTGCAATAACTTGCTCAAATAGTACACTGGTTTATGATCAGACTTATCGAGTTTTACCAAAACCGAGCTTATAGCCTCTTCCGACACAGCTATGTATAAGTACAGAGGTTCTCCATCGGATGGCTTGGCTAACATCGGTGGAGAGGTTAAGTACGCTTTCAGGTCTTCGAAAGCTTTATCACATTCTGCATTCCACTCAAAATTCTTAGACTTGCACAATAGTTTGAAGAATGGTAAACTCTGTCAGCAGATCGTGAGATAAATCTATTCAACGAAATAATCTTCCCAATCAGGCTTTGGACATCTGAGAGCTTTCTCGGTGGTTGTAGATCGGTAATTGCTCGAATTTTTTCAGGGTTGGCTTCGATTCCTCTTTCGTGGACGAGATATCCGAGGAACTTTCCCGATCGCACGCCGAAGGTGCACTTGGCAGGATTCAACTTCATTCCATACTTCCTTAAAATTCCAAAACATCTATCAAGATGGTTGATGTGGTCCTCCTCCGTCATACTCTTTACGAGCATGTCGTCTACATAAACTTCCATGATTTCCCCTATCAATTCTTTGAACATCATATTGACTAACCTCTGATAGGTAGCGCTCGCATTCCTTAAGCCAAAAGGCATGAAAATGAAGCGGTATACTCCCCGCTCGGTGATGAATGCTGTTTTATCCTGGTCTCTTTCGTTCATGAAAATCTGATAAAATCCTTGGAAAGCATCCATCATACTATATAACACAAACCCTGCGGTGGAGTCTACAAGCATATCGATCCGCGGTAATGGATAAGGGTCTCTTGGGCATAATTTGTTTAGGTCTGTAAAGTCATTACACATTCTCCATTTGTTTTCAATCTTTTCGCCCTTAGAAACTAGGACCACATTGCACAACCACTCCGTGAATTTAATTTCCCTGATCTGACCTGCCGCTAATAACCTATCGACCTCTGCATTGATTATCTTGTCCTTTCCGCGGCCATGATTGCGCTTCTTTTACCTTACAGGTTTGGCCTTTGGATCGATGTTTAATGAATGTGTTATCACTCGTGGGTCGATTCCCACTATATCATCCGAACTCCAGGCAAAAACGTCCACATTTTTCTGTAAAAATTCAACGAGCATGGTTTCCATGCCCTCACTTAACTCCGTTCCGATTTTAGTGAATTTTTCAGGGGATCCTGGAACTAAAGTTATTTTTTTGTGGTCGGGCGCTTGCACGCTCATGTCAACATTTTTCCCTTTCCTTCCTTGTAATTTCTCGCAATCGGGAATTGGTGATTTCAATTCAAACTCCAATTCACTCATTTTTCTTTTAACCGGGAGCTCGGGCTCCACTTTCTTTTTAATACTCAAAGATGAGTTATAACATTCCCAAGCCATGTATTGATCGTTCCTCCTTTCTCATACCCCTGCCACGGTTGGGAATTTTATCTTTTGATGGTAGGTAGATACAACTGCCTTGAAGATATTTAGGGCAGGTCTCCCTAATATGGCGTTGTAAGCGAACGATGTGTCTACTACCAGGAATTTGATCATCCTTGTTACGTTTTTTGGTTTGCTTCCTAGAGTCGTGCTCAAGAGAATGGTCCCGAGCGGAACGATCTCCGATCCCCCAAAACCGACCAAAGAAGTGGTTACTCGATCCAGACGCGGGTGACAAAGATTCATCCTCGTGAGAGCTTCCGACGAGATAATGTTTGCCGAACTTAGTTTATCGACTAGCACCCTCTTGACCTCAAAATTAGCGATTCTCAATGTCAATACCATGGAAAAATCCGGATCGTCTTCGCTTGTGTCCCAATTAACATCCGAAGGTCGATCGGCCTCACTTAAACTTATAACTTGATTTTCCATGGAGGGAAACTCCAAGGATAGAATTTTCCTCTTTGCGGAGACTCCAGCCTTTATCGACCTCATCGTTCTTTTTCTAGCATTTCTGCTATCTCCTCCTGCTGGTCCGCCAGCAATCATGTTTATCATTCCATTCGACCGTTCTTCCGTTTGATTTCGAGCCTGCCTTTGCTGAGTATTAAACTTTCGCGGGCTTCTTGACCTATAACGATTGTTATGGTTGCCTCCTTTGACAAATTCTTTAACTTTCCTTGTGCAATTAGCTTTTCTATCTCAACTTTCAATTGGTAACAATTTTCGGTGCTGTGCCCCCGAGCCCGGTGATATCGACAGTACTGGTCATAACCTGGTGCACCTGGCCTAGCCTGTGTGATCCTTTGAGCCTCGGGAATCAAGTTTCCTTCTTCTAACACAGTTAACACCTCCTCCTTTGAACTGTTAAGTTCTGTAAACTGAATTTTTCCCGGTCTTGGAGGTCGAGTTCGTTCATAATGAGGTCCATAGGAATTCGATCCTTGGGGTGGCATATGTGGCTTATAAGTGTTGATTCTTTGCCAGATAGATCCTTTGTTCGACCCTCCGTAATCGCCAGGTTTCGGGATGGGTGCCCGATCTTGTTTCCTGTTGAGAGGAAGGTTCACAGTGTGCGAACTTTTTAACTTATTCATCTCTTCCTGAATCATGTATTTCTCGGCAATTTCCATTATTCGTTCGAAGGATTTTGGTTGTTTTCTGCATAAGGCGTTTCCGAACTGAGTGCTCTTCGTAAGTTCGAACATTAGAGATGATAAATATTCGATCTGCGGGGTATCAACTTTGAGGAGTTCGATACTGAATCTCGCTAACCATTGCCTCAACGTTTCTCCTTCCAACTGTTTTACGGTCCCCAAATGATTCGCCGGTAACCTCGGTTTCCTTTGACTAGCAAATTGGTGTTTTAGTTTGTCGCAAAATTCCTCGAAGGAAAATATGGAGTTGGGCGGTAACTTTCCGAAATAATCGAGGGCAATACCTTCGAAGGTAGTAACCATGATCTTGCAACAAAAGTCGTCTGAATGTCCATATAAGTTCATCACGTTAATAAAGCTGTTGATGTGTTCCCCGGGGTCGGTAGTCCCGTTATACCGTGGTAGCCTGGTCGGTACCGATTCCACATTTTGAGCTTCGCGTATTTCTTGACAAAATGGCGAACAACGCATGATACTGTTCGAAACCTCCCTGTCTCGTGGATTTTCTCTACTCGGAATGTTTCCCGCTCGCCTGGCAGCATGATTGGTATGAGGAATTTCTATCATCGTACCTTCCTCTTCCAACTTCTTAGCTACTCTCTCCTGCACTATCCTTTCCAGTTCGGATTCAGTAATTCTTTTGTAGGTCGATTTTTGGCCTCTGACAGCACCAGAAGGGTGGCTCTCCCCAACTACTGAATCTTCCACATCATGTACTGATTTTGGTGGGATTTCTGCCCGAGCATTGATTTTTGATGGTACGGCTCGAGGGGGGTTTGATGCTGGCGCATGTGATATAGATCGTAGTACACTATTCTCCTTTTGGATGTTCGAAGATGGTATCTCCGATCTCCCGTGAACTGCTGGCTGATCTACAGGTGATTGATCAGCCCTTCCGCTGTTCAGAAATTCCCTGCACATCGTGCCTATAATGGACCTTAGATCACCCACGGTCGTGTGAATTGGAACATTATCCTGCGGAACAATTGGTGGAATCTCTTGTTGTTGAGCCGCGCGCGACAGGTTATCGGGCTCATTGTTGACCGAATTCTGTGCTCCTGCTGCTTGGGAAGGCTCTCCTCTGATATACGTATTTCTCCTCGGTGGGCGCCAATTGATCTTACGCGTTTTCGTGTGTTTGATCCAGTTGGTATGTTTAGTAAATAGGAGAAAATGATCAATAGTATTTGTATTCGAGATGACTGAGTACAAATTACAAGTATTAAGAGTCCTATTCGAGCATTATTGGATGTCGTACAAGCTAGAGGGTGAAATACATACAAGCTAGCCTATCCTCTTATTCCCAAGTAAGTCCGAGCAGCAGTCTCGAAGGAAGAGCACCTGGGAAGTTGTGTCTTCGTCATAAATGCTGGGGGTATTTATAGCTGAGAACAGGGACTAGGTGATCCATCCGCGGACGTGCATTTCTCGGCCCACAGGACTGGGCCTGAGCTCGGCCCAACAGTGATTTTGGACCCTGAGCTTCCTTGGTAGCATTAGCCTAAGAGATTTTGTGCCTTGGGGTCGAACTTACGCCTCTGAGATCGAGATTCATGGATTCCGACCCCGCTAGATTGGAGAAAGGCTGAATCCAAAATACCCCTCATCAGAATGGACCTTTTATGATACATGTGTACATGTTATCATTATAAGCAGCCAGGAAAATCTCCATTCTGATTTTCCAGTCTTCAAAAGACATACCAGCAATGTGGGGAACATGGCTGATACAATCCATTTTTCAAAAAGTTTTTATTTTTCAAAAAGATGCGCTTTTGAAAAGTTTTGAAAACCTTTGAAAAACAATTGGATCAAGCTCGTTGATCAGGTAGCTGATTCTAATTAACCACCTGCTCTGATACCACTTGTTGGTCCCAAGTGGTCAGATGAGGTCTAGAGTGGGGGGTGAATAGACCTCTGAAAATTTTTAGACTTAAAAACTTTTCAGTCTTCTGTCAGCAGACTAAGCTTATGAAGAACAGTAAGCTGACTATGCTGATCGTGAACAAATCTTGAACAGCAGAGTGACCACTCTTCTCATAGTAACTTAGCTGATTTCAGCAAAATCAGTTTTATCAAGAGTATACTTGCAGAGGATGTTTGAAAGTGTTTTTCACAAGTAGACTAAGTCCTTCAAAAAGATTTTATCCCCAGTTTTAAAAACTCCTTTAAAATCTTTTATTAATTCAAAGTGTAAACTTATGCAATTTTGAAATATGCAAGAAAACTTAAATGCAAGAATAACACAAAGAATTTTTATATTGGTTATATGGATAAAAATCCTTTAGTCCACTCTTCCAGATCACTTAGATTCTGGGTTATACTATAAACACAAAGTTTACAATATTTCTCCACTTACACCTAGACAACAAATGAAAAGGCTATAAGCTTGCAATAGGAAATCACTCAGAAAACCTATCCTCTGAAGTTAAATCACTCACAAAGACGGATTTAAACTTCGCACAACACTCAACTAATACAATTTCACTCAGAATGCATTTTCTATTTTCTTCAACTGGGATTCTGTCAAGAGATGTCTTCCACCAGACGAGTGAGCTATTCGAGCTTCTTGAGACTTAGTGAAATTTCTGCTTCGGAATCAAAATCTCAGAATGTTGTTGTGTTCATTGCTCTTTGAAATCAGCTCTATTTATACTTGGATTTGAAAATATGACCGTTGAAGGAAGTCACAAATCAAATCCATAGCCTTAGCCCAAATTCAGAACGACTTCCTGCTACAGTACCTTTTCTACTGTACTTTCCTGTAGCTGCATTAAATGCACCATGCTGATCCGAGAATATTCTTTAATCATTTGTCATTACTACCCTTCTCTTGAAGCATTTATTACACCAAGTGTATTTATTACCGTTGAACTTGCCTCATGATCTCTTCTACTCTGCTGATCGAAGCAACCCTGCTGATAGATACTCTGCTGATCAAACCCCGAACTAATTTGATTTGAGTCAGCTGATGGTCTACCCTTCTGATTGCTGTTTCAGCATGAGATCAGTAGTCTTCTGGGCTTTGAATTTTGAACCCTTCTGATGTCTTATTTACTTGTTCAAAATTCTTCTAAGGGACCTAAGCTTTCCATTCTTAGCTGATTTTTACGTTTTGGAAATCATCAAAACCTTCCCTTATCTTCTTATCTTCTTTGCACTTCATCTTCATCTTTATCCAAACCGACGCCTTACAAACTGACCATAAATAGAAGAATTATATTAAAAGACAAAAAAAATAGACGAAGAGCAATTTTTGGTAAAAAGAAAGAAACGACACCATTTAATGATTAAATGTGCACAAAACATAAGGAAAATGCTGGGCATTGTTCACTACATATGATATGTAATTTTATGGCAAAAATTCATTTTTCATACTATAGAACAGGGCCAAGTCCGTTTTTCATACCAAAAATTCAAAAAACCTACCAAACCACACTTCCGTCAATTTCTTTAACAGAAGTGCCAACGTGTCCGTTAAGACCCACGTGCGGGGCACATATGGTTGACCCTGCCCGTTCGAACAAAAGTGGGCAGCTGAAAATGGGAAATTCATTTCAAAAAATCAAAATTAGAAAAAGCCCTAGATATTGAATCCCCTTTTGAGATTGGTTTTATTTCGGCTCACATTCAACACCGTAGATGCCTCGTCGTCGTCCATTGGGTGGTGAAACCCCCGTATATAGTGTACTGTGAAGTGACAATTTATTTCAAATTTCTGCCTATTTATTCGATTCCTTAGAATAAAAAATGAGTTTCTTTGAAGTCTAGTTCATTGTTTATTCTTTATATTGCTATACTTTAGTTCATTCTTCAATAGCATTTCGGCAGTGGGGGTGGTGGTTCAGTACGCCTCCTGTAGCTTGAGGTTGAAGAAGATGACATTTTTCTTGAAGAATTGAGAAATGCCCTAATTTTTGCCTAATTTGCTCTAATGTCGCGGAAAAGAAGAAGAAGAAAGGGAGGGTATGATAAATTGGAGGGAAATGGCTGCCCTGGGAGGTTTATATGGGCAGAAGTCAACATCACGTGCTAGGCACGTGAGTTTTTCTCCAGTTCAATGCGAGTTAACAGTTCACGTGTCATTTCCGTTAAGAAACTTGACGGAAGTAGGTAAATTGTAACGTCCGTCTATTCTACAGTGCAATTTTTGAATTTTTGGTATGAAAAACGGACTTGACCCTATTCTATGGTATGAAAAATGAATTTTTGCCGTAATTTTATCTACACACAGTGATATATAATTAATAGAGTTTAGAATGTGATGTAATGAAATAAACTCACGAAATCAGTTATAATATTTGTAAAAGACTGAAATAGAGCTAAGGATATACATATACTTGTAAAATTTGGTTTGGCTAAAATAATATACTAAAAATTAAAAATTAGAAAAAAAAATTCACGTTTCAATCTTTTAATAAACTTAAAATCTGTTATTTACATAAACATAATAAATTGAAAATCATTTCAAACATATCAAAATACGATTTAAAAATATATTGTTGGATGAAGATGAAGATGAAGTGCAAAGAAGATAAGAAGTTAAGGGAAGGTTTTGATGATTTCCAAAACGTCAAAATCAGCTAAGTATGGAAATCTTAGTTCCCTTAGAAGAATTTTGAACAAGTAAAGAAGACATCAGAAGAGTTCAAAGTTCAAAGTCCAGAAGACTACTGATCTCGTGCTGAAACAGCGAACAGAAGGGTAGGTCATCAGCTGACTCAGATCAGATTAGTTCAGTATTTGATCAGCAGAGTATCTATCAGTAGAGTTGCTTCGATCAGCAGAGTAGAAGAGATCATGAGAGAAGTCCAACGGTAATAAATGCACCTGGTGTAATAAATGCTGCAAGAGAAGGGTAGTAATGACAAATGATTGAAGAATATTCTCATATCAGCAAAGTGCATTTAATGCATCTACAGGAAAGTACAGCAGAAACAGTACTGTAGTAGGGAGCCGTTCTGAAATTGGGCTAAGGCTATGGATTTGAAGTGTGATTTGCTTCAACGGTCATATTTTCAAATCCACGTATAAATAGAGCTAAGTTCGAAGAGAGACACACACAACAACATTCTGAGATTTCGTTTTGAAGCAGAAAATTTGTCTTAAGTCTCAAGAAGCTCGAACAGTTCACTCGTCTGGTGGAAGTCATCTGTTGACAGAAACCTAGTTGAAGAAAATAGAAAAATACAATCTGAGTGAATTTGTATTAGCTGAGTGTTGTGCGAAGTTTAAATCCATCTTTGTGAGTGATTTAACTTCAGAGGATAGGATTTCTGAGTGATTTCCTGTTGTGAGCTTATAGCCTTTTCATTTGTTGTTTAGGTATAAGTGGAGAAATATTGTAAACTGTGTGTTTATAGTATAACCCAGAATCTAAGTGATCTGGAAGAGTGGATTAAAGGATTTAAATCCATATAACCACTATAAAAATTCTTTGTGTCAATTTGCATTTAAGTTTTCTTGCATATTTTGAAATTGCATAATTTTAAACTTTGAATTATAAAAAGATTTTAAAGGAGTTTTAAAACTGGGGATAAAATCTTTTAAGGACTTAGTCTACTTGTGAAAAACACTTTCAAACATCCGCTGCAAGTATACTCTTGATAAAACTGTGATGCTGAAAAACAGCTAAGTAATTGTAAGAAGAGTGGTCACTCTGCTGTTGAAGATTTGTTCACGACCAGCATAGTCATCTTACTGTTCTTCATCAGCTTAGTCTGCTGACATAAGACTGAAAAAGTTTTTAAGTCTAAAAATTTTCAGAGGTCTATTCACCCCCCCCTCTAGACCTCATCTGACCACTTGGGACCAACAAGTGGTATCAGAGCAGGTGGTTCATTAGAGTCAGCTGCCTGATCAACGATCTTGATCCAAGTGTTTTTCAAAGGTTTTCAAAATTTTTCAAAAGAGCATTTTTTGAAAAATTAAAACTTTTTGAAAAATGGACTGCATCAGCCATGTTCCCCACATTGATGGTATGTCGTTTGAAGTCTGGAAAATAAGAATGGAGATTTTCCTAGCTGCTTATAATGATAACATGTACACATGTATCATTAAAGGTCCATTCAGATTCACCAAGACGATAAAAATAAATGAAGTTGATACCGTGGTGGAGAAAGATCTTCATGAGATGACTCCAGAAGAAATAAAGTTTTTCAATCTGGATAAGTTCGGAATATTCATCAAGACTAAATCCCTGGATAATGATCGGTTTGACAAAGTCAAACATTGCAAAACTGCAAAGGAGATGTGGGATAAAGTCAGAGACATGAGCGAAGGAAACGACACCATTAAAGAGCATCAGCTGAGTGTTGCTCTAGAAAAGCTGGACAATTTCAAGATGAAATCTGGAGAGACCATTGATCAGATGGATACCAGGTTCACCAGAACATTAAATGAAGTCTTAAAGCTTGGAAAAACCTTCACGGACAAGGAGATAACCATCAGAGTGCTGAAGGCTTTACCTCCAAAATTCAACATGAAGGTGACAGCAATGGAAGAATCAAGAGATTTGGGAAAAATCTCTCTTACAGAGCTGTTCTCAGTACTCAAGGCGTATGAGTATAAACTGCCTAGAATGGGAATTGAAGAAACCTCAACTTCAGGACCCACAACTGCCTTGTTTGCTGCTGAAAATCCAAGATGACCAGCACAAAAAAGTAAAGAAGTGGACTTATCTGATGAAGCCACATTACTCAACAAAAAGGAGTACACAGCTGGAGATGTAGCATTGCTGATGAACAATTTCAAGAAGTTCTACAAGAGAAAGATGAAGAACAAATACAACAATGCTTCTACTTCTAAACCTAACTTTTCTTCTCAAGATAATGATGATTATAAAGCCAAACTAATGTGTTATAACTGCAGGAAATTGGGATACTTCATCAAAGATTGTCCATATCCAAAAGCAGAAAAATACACTGAAGAAGAGAAGAAAATCAGAAAAGAAAGAAAGCATCAGAGAGGCAAGGCAATGATGGCTGAAGCAGAAAAGCTGGCTGCTGTCTACTCATCTGATTCAGATTCATGCACGTCCGATGAAGAATCTTCTGATGAAGAAAAACCTGCTCTCCTCTACCTGATGGCAAAGGAATCTGATGACTCCGAGGATGAGGTAACTCCTCTTGACAATGAATTATTTAATTCATTTGAACAAATGATGCTTAACAATACTACTATTGCTGAAGCATATAAAAATCTTAAGGAATAGATGATATTGCTGAAAGAGCAAAATAGTTCACTGAAACTCACAGCTAAAAAGCCAAGAGAATCAGCTGAATATAAACAGCTTGAGCATGAACATGAATCTCTGAAAGCTGAATGTGAAGTTTATAAGGGTAAGATCATGGAACTTGAAATAGTTATTGAGTCTCATGAGAAATCATCTGTTGCATCCACTCATACGTCTAGTAAACAGAAGATGCCTTTAGAACAGGATAAGCAAGAATTGAATCATACTGAGAAATTTATATCTGCTGACAATAGTAAGGTCATTCTGTATGTTCAAACCGCTAGACCTGCTTCACCTGAGAAAGTGGCAAAGGAGAAGAAATCTCCTAAGGCTAAAAATTGCAAAGAGCCTAGTGTAGGAAAACAGACTAGTAAGCCCAAACAGCAGAGTCCTAAGAAGTCTGCTGATAAAGCTAAACTGAATCAGACTAGTGGAAAAACTAAGTCGTCTGTTAATGAGCAAGCAACAAGTAAACCAAAGAAGCATAAGAATAAGAAAAATCAAAATGCTTGGTATGGAAATGAGTCTTATTATGTGCAACCTTCTGCATATTATCCTATGTATCATGCACCTCAATTTCCAAGTTACTATGCACCATATCCTGCTCATCCAATGCATGCATACCCTGCTTATCATGCACCTTACCCTGCTTATGAACATTATTTTTATCATACTGATCATCAACATGACTTATCTGCTAAATATGATAAAAGTGAAACTGTTCATGCTCCTGTCAAAACTCAGAAGCCTAAAAAGTCTAAGACATCAACATCTTGGGTTGTCAAAGGGGGAACTAATCCTTCAGGACCCTCTCAATAAGGGTACCTAAAACAATTTTATTTTTGTTTTGTAGGTTAGGATTAGGAGTAGGAGAAAAGTAGAGAAGATTTGGTACTTGGACAGTGGTTGTTCAAGGCACATGTGTGGAAGCATACATGAGCTGACTGATGTTGTTGCTGTGGATGGTCCAAAGGTTACTTTTGGAGACAGCAAAGAAGGCGAGATTGTAGCTAAGGGAAGAATTATCAAAGGAAACATAGAGATATTTGACGTCTCATATGTTAAAGGCCTAAAGTACAACCTGCTAAGCATAAGTCAATTTTGTGACAAAGAATATTCAGTCATCTTCTCAACAGATAAGTGCTATGTTGAACAAATTGGTACAAAGAAGGTAATTTTATCTGGAAGAAGACAAGGGAATGTCTACATAGTCGACTGGATTTCTGCTGATAAGAATTCAAGTGTTTGTTTAGTGGCATCAACACCAAGTGAAGTTCGTTGACTGTGGCACAAAAGAATGAATCATTTAAACTTCAAGACCATAAACAGATTGATAAAGAATGATCTGGTAGAAGGGATTCCTAAAACAGTCATGAGCAAAGATAAGCTCTGTGACGCATGTCAGAAAGGGAAACAAATCAAGTCATCATTCAAAAGCAACAAGTACCAATCTTCTGAAAGAATCTTGGAGATGCTACATATGGACTTATTTGGACCCATTGATCCTGTCAGCAATGGTGGAAAGAAATACTGCCTAGCTGTTGTGGATGACTATTCAAGATATACTTGGGTGATATTCATGAAAAAGAAAAGTGAAACCAAGGAACATCTTACTAATATGATGGAACTGATCCAGAATGAGAAGAGTATAAAAATATTTAAGATCAGATCAGATAGAGGGACCGAGTTTACAAACTCTACTGTTGAAGAGTATTGCAATATCAAAGGAATACATCATGAGTATTCAGCTGCTAGAACCCCTCAATAGAATGCTGTTGCTGAAAGGAGAAACAGAACACTTAAAGAAGCTGTCAGAACCATGATAGCTGAAGCTAAGCTGCCACAAAGATTTTGGGCAGAAGCAACAAATACAGCCTGCTTTACCCAGAACATATGCATGATCAACAAAAATCAGAACAAGACTCCATATGAAGTTTGGAACAACAGAAAACCAAACATTCATTACTTTAAGATTTTTGGTTGTAAATGTTTTGTACTGAATAATGGGAAAAATAACCTTACTGCATTTGCAGAGAAGGCTGATGAAGCTGTTTTTGTAGGATACTCTATTGTTAGTAAGGCTTATAGAGTTTTCAACAAAAGAACATTGCTAATAGAAGAATCTATCCATGTAGTATTTGATGAGCCAAGTCAATCTTCTGAAAAGAATCAAAACACTAATCAAGATCTGTCTACTGATTTACAGAAGTTGGATATTGGAAAGAATGAAGAATATGTTCCCATCATACTACCTAATCTTAATTCAGCTGCTAACTCAAGTGTTGTTCAAAATCACAGTGCTGATTGTCTAACAGACGAGTTGCAAACAGCTGACAGACCAGAGACTGTTCAACAGACTACTACTGGAACTCCAACAGTAGTGTTGCAAGATCAAAACAGTGGACAACATCAAGATTTGCAACCTGATCTCAGATGGCTCAGGAATCACCCACCAGAGTTAGTAATTGGTGATCCCATGGATAGAGTGAAAACAAGAAGAGCTACTGCACAAGATGCTATGTTTGTCACTTTTCTATCTCAAATAGAGCCTAAACAAATTGAAGAAGCTCTTAGTGATTCCTTATGGATTGAAGCTATGCAAGAAGAGTTGAATCAATTTGAAAGGAATGAAGTCTGGTACTTAGTTCGAAGACCAAGTCATCAAAGGGTAATTGGCACTAAATGGGTTTTCAGAAATAAGATGAATGAAGATGGTGTTGTCACCAGAAATAAAGCAAGATTAGTGGCCAAGGGTTGTTGTCAATAAGAAGGAATTGACTTCAATGAAACTATTGCACCAGTATCAAGACTTGAAGCAATCAGACTGTTTCTAGCCTATGCTGCTTATAAGAACATCACTGTCTATCAGATGGATGTGAAGTCAGCATTTCTCAATGGAGAATTGCAAGAATAAGTGTATGTTGAGCAACCACCTGGATTTGAAGCTTATCAACAGGAAGACAAGGTGTATCTTCTAAAGAAAGCCCTCTATGGACTGAAACAGGCTCCAAGAGCATGGTATGATACCCTATCTGATTTTCTTTAAATTAAAGGATTTCGTAAAGGTAAGGTAGATATAACCTTGTTCACAATTTAATGGGAAAATCAAATATTAATTGTGCAAATATATGTAGATGATATTATTTTTGGTTCAACTAACCAACAGATGTGTGACAAGTTCTCCAAGCTCATGCAGAATAAGTTTGAAATGAGCATGATGGGTGAACTAAATTATTTTCTTGGTTTGCAAGTTAGACAGTTGCCTGATGGAATATTCATCAACCAAGCAAAATACACAAGAGATCTGTTTAAGAAATTTGGTATGGAAACTAGCTCTACTGCTACTATTCCTAGGTCTACTAGTCTTCGTTTGGATAAAGATGAAGATGGCAAATCAGTGGACATAACCAAATACAAAGGCATCATTGGGTCACTATTATATCTAACAGCAAGCAGACCCGATATCATGTACTCTGTTGGGGTTTGTGCAAGATTTCAATCAAATCCCAAGGAATCTCATCTCTTAGCTGCCAAGAGAATACTGAAATATATAAAGGGCACTCAAGAATTGGGATTGTGGTACCCTAGAGAATCTGGATTTGAGCTTATTGGATATTCAGATTCAGACCTTGCTGGCTGCAAAATTGATAGGAAAAGCACAATAGGTGCTTGTCAATTTTTGGGCAGTCGTCTGATCTCATGGATGAGTAAGAAACAGACCTCAGTCTCTATATCTACTGCTGAAGCTGAATATATAGCTGCTGGAGCTTGCTGTGCACAGATACTTTGGTTGAAACATCAACTAGAAGACTACAATATCAAGATCAGTGGAATTCCAATCTACTATGACATACAAGTGCAATCTCACTTACTCAGAACACTACAAGTCATTTAAGGACTAAACATATTGAGATCAAGCATCACTTCATTAGAGATCATGTGGAAAAAGGGAATGTAATGATTGAGTATGTTCATACTGACAATCAGATTGCTGATATTTTCACTAAACCTTTAAGTGAAGTAAGGTTTTCAACTCTAAGAGCTGAGCTAGGACTACTTAATTTGGATGCATAAGCTGAGGGGGAACTTATCAGAAGACTGAAGTTCATCAGCACAGTCATCCATTATCATATTCAAGGATTAACTCTCAACAGACTAGTTAACTTATGAATTCTTAAAGTCAGGGGGAACGTGTAAGACTAGCGGTACTTCTGATTAAAAGATGAAATTTGTTAATGACAGTTAGTTGAAGGTATGTTATCAGAAGATCTGTTCTTAATTCTTGAAGATCGAAGATTAAATTATCTTGCTGGAATGACAAACAGCAAAGGAAGATTACTAGCTATTGGCTCTCTCTAGTAATAACAGATAACAGATCACTCGTCTGTCAGATAAGTTAAACTCTACTCATCTGATATCTTATATAAGCATGGTTATAAATCGTATCTTTAGAAACACGCTTTTATAAGTAACAGATAGGTGTCGATAGAGTTTCCCGCCCGTCTGACAATAAAATAATAAAATTGAAATCCGCAATTCTCACCCGCACGATTTAAAACTGTCAGATCAATCTTACTGTTTATATTTATCACGATAATCAACACCAAAAGAAACCTATAAAATCCGATCTGAACAGACTAGTCGTCTTATGCACACAAAAAATTCCTAAATTCCTAAATTCTCTTACTCTCTAATCTCTCTGTTCTATAGCTCTATGTTTTGTACAGTTTTTCATCACTTAATCTCAAAATGGATGTCATTGAAGGAAGATATCTAAGCTACGACAAATTCTTCAAAACTGGTACTGATTTGATGAGGGAAATCATGACAAAGATCAAGGAAGCATCTCTCATACCTATTCTGGAAGCTCATGAGGAGCGTGTATACCTTAAAGATGTAAATGATTTCTACACAACCAGAAAGATCAATAACGAAAAGACTATTATGACTGCCACAGTTGGGGGCAAAAAGATTTGTATTTCGGCTGCAGTATTAAGTGAAGTGTACAAGCTGACGAAAGAAGGAGGAGACGTGACAGACCTTGGGTCTGAAAAAGAAGAGGAATTTTGGGGAATTTGTGCTAAGGAAGGGGAGGAGATGACAGGAACTCTGATGAAGACTCAGTTGAAAGATGAGTATCAAAGGTTCGCTGACATCATTGCTAAGGTACTGGATTGAAGTACTAGTTCATTGGATGGTTTGCCTAGAAGGAGATACTATACCATGATCTGCATATATTATGGTTTGAAAATCAACTAGGCTGCTCATGTATTTGATCTTCTATGTGATAAGAAGGTCAAGTATGGTATTCTGTTAAGTCATCTGTTCATGAGCCTATGATGCCCTATGGGAAGTGGAAAGACTATCCATGGTGGCAAAGAGTTCAAGTTATATGAGCCTGTTAAGAGTGTGGGCACCTCTAAAAGAAAGGCCTCTACTAAGGCTGCCAAAGTCCCTGCAAAGAAGGGAAAGAAGACTGGTCAGACCAGTAAGTCTGCTGATCAAACAGTAACCACTACTGTTGAAGCTGGATCAGCACAGCCTGAAGTTGTCATTCCTGAAAAGGTAATTGATGACTTCACTAAAGAAATCGAGCAAATGGAGACTGGATCATCTCCAGAGAGAACAGAATCTGAGGAAGCTGTTCCTGTTCAAACCAAAAAGAGAATGAGGACAAGGAGTGCTGCTAAAGGACCTCCTAAACCTGAACCTTCAAGGAAAATTGCCAAGTCTAAGGCAAAAAGAAAAGTTACATTCTCTGAAGAACCAACTGAAACAGTGAGGGAGACATCAGCATCAGCAGAGAGACCTGCTATTATTGAAGAACCTGCTGCTAAACATGCTGAAGACTTATCTGTTGCACTATCTGCTAAAGTTAGAGAAGAACAACACACTAGTACAACAAATGAAAGGGATGCACTCCTTCTGCACCCTACTCCTGTTGCTGCCACTCCACTTCAAGCAGTGGAAAGTCCTGAAGCGAGAAGAGAAGGACTGGTAAAATTACAATTCCTTATGTCACTGCTACTGAAAAGAAGAAGTTAGATGAGGCAGAAAGGAAAAGAAAGGCAGAAGAAAAGGCTGAAGAAGATCGCCTTGAGGCCCTGGAACTCAAGAGATTGGCAGAAGAGGCCAGTAAATTGACTCAAGAGCAAAGGGATGCTGTTGAGGCAGCAGAGTTGGCTACTGCCATTGAAGCAGCAGAGTTGGCTGCTGCCATTGAAGCAAGTACTAAGGACTCACAAGGTCCAAGGCACACTGGTGGCATTGGGATTGGTGAACAGAGAGATCCCACCAAGCCTATACCAGCCATGCCTGCTCCAGCAATAAAACCTAAAAGAAGAGAAGAGGTCAAACTGGCACTGGAGATTGTCAGAGATGGCCCTGATGCTTTTGAAGAATTTATTAAAAGGTTGGATGCTGAGAATGCAAAGATCACTCATCTGACGATGTTCAATAAAGAAAAGATCAGATATAACAGATGGAGAGACTATCGTCTGACAAAGAGCAAAGATCAAATTGCAAGCTGGAAAGCCTTTGCTGATGAAGAAGCCTGGGTGCTAAAGTGGCTTGAGACAGGTTCTCTTACTCAAGCATTAGACTCAGAGTTCTTTTTGGACAAGTTAAGACTGAGGATCAGTCAAGTTGTCAAAGCTGAAGCAAAGAAGCTTTATGAGTCTGTTCCTGAGTAGTACGCTGAAGATGAAAATCTCAAGGAACGCTCAATAAAGTTGGCAGTTTCCCAGACAATGGAAACATGGGCCAAGAAGACTAGGAAGATGAGGGGACAAACAAGCTCCATGATTCCCCTTCCCAGTCTGAAGCAGATTGTCTATGGCCCTAATATCAAGCCATATGAAGACCTTCCTGAGGATCCAGTATCCACGTTTATTCCACTTGCTGATTTAACTTGGATAACTCACAGGTCTATTGTGGATAATGCAAGTTTAATACGGACAGTTGCTACTGTTAAGAAAGTTAAAGAACACCCTGCTGATAAAGATAAAAAGAAAGAAGATGCTTCTGATTCTACCAAAGAAAAAGAAGGAACTTCTAATGATGCTGATCAAAAGAAAGAAAATGAGGGTGCATCTGACCCCACTGATCAGATCAAAGAACAAGAAAAAGATGGTATTTCTGATCCTGTTGATCAGAACAAAGAAAAGGAGGAAACATCTGAGCCAGCTAATAAGGAAAAGGAAAGCTCTCCAAATCCAGCTGACCAGATTAAGGAAAAGGAAGTTATCTATGATCAGACTAAGGAGAAGGAAAGCTGATGAGACCAAGAAATAAGACCCTGCTTCTGGTCCAGCAGATCAAATAACTGAAGAATCAACCCCTGCAGCAGATCAAATTGCTGAAGAGGCCATTCTTGCCTTACCCCCAATTCCATCTGAAGTTGCTTCTACTTCTCAGAACTTACAGCAAACATCTCTGTTGGATTCAATTCAGCAGATGATTTCAAAATCAATGAAGTAAATGGAAGAGAAGTTAACTGCAAATCTGTTGACTGCTGTAAGTCAACCAACTCAGAAAGCTGATGCTGTTCCAACCTATCTGATAGAAGACACTGCTCAGAATGTTAAATCTATCTGTCAAGATATGGATATAATCAGGAGAAGAACTCATAGTACAACTGCTGGTTGGAGAGATATCACAGAAACAGTTGAAGTGGCCATTCAAGCTAAGGATGAGACATTAGAAAATATGATGAGAGACTTCAAGGCATCTGCTGATTTGCTGCTAGCAACTCAAATTCAGTTAGGTGACCAAGGTGAAGATGTTCTCAACAGAATGGATGCTTTTGAGGCCAATCAACTAAGACAACAAGCTCAACTGGATGTTATAGAAGAGAACATCAAGCTTCTCTGTGATTCACTTCAGATCACACCAGTCTTGCCAAAATATCCAATCAACCCTGCTGATGATGACAAAAAGGGGGAAGATAGGGTACTTAGGGAAGATAAGGTACTTTGTGATGAAGAAGAAAATGCTGAAGTAGAAGGAACTGAAGTGTTGGAGGAATCTGCTGCTGAAGATGAGAATGCTGATGAAGATAATGAAGGCACAAGCAGACCAACAGAAGATAAGATCACAGAAGAAGAAGGTGAAGCTGATAAAACTGAAGCTGAAGCAAAAGCTAAGTCTGACAAAGAGATAGCTGCTGCTAAGGACTCAGCTGAAGAACAGCTTGATCCTGATGTTAAGAAGAAAAAGTTGGAGCTGTTAAAACAAAAATTCTTTGAGGAATTGGAAGCTGAGACTTCCAAACCTGCTGAAGAAGAAGAAGAAGACAAGGAAGCAGAAGACAAGACAATAGACTAGTTTAGTCTAGGTTACTTATGTTGAAATCCTTGTAATCTTTTATTTTTCTTGCACATCTTATCTGATTAAACTTGTAACATGTAATCTTTTCAAAATCTATAAAAGTTCAAGTTTGAAATCCAATAGACTATTTCTATCTCAGAAATTTTTGAGGATCAAAACTTTAGTTTAGGTACAGGTACTTAGCTGAAGTTTTGTCATCATCAAAAAGGGGGAAATTGTTGGATGAAGATGAAGATGAAGTGCAAAGAAGATAAGAAGTTAAGGGAAGGTTTTGATGATTTCCAAAACGTCAAAACCAGCTAAGTATGGAAAGCTTAGTTCCCTTAGAATAATTTTGAACAAGTAAAGAAGACATCAGAAGAGTTCAAAGTTCAAAGCCCAGAAGACTACTGATCTCATGCTGAAACAGCGAACAGAAGGGTAGGTCATCAGCTGACTCAAATCAGATTAGTTCAGTATTTGATCAGCAGAGTATCTATCAGTAGAGTTGCTTCGATCAGCAGAGTAGAAAAGATCATGAGAGAAGTCCAACGGTAATAAATGCACCTGGTGTAATAAATGCTGCAAGAGAAGGGTAGTAATGACAAATGATTGAAGAATATTCTCAGATCAGCAGAGTGCATTTAATGCAGCTAGAAGAAAGTACAGCAAAAACAGTACTGTAGCAGGGAGCCGTTCTGAAATTGGGCTAAGGCTATGGATTTGAAGTGTGATTTGCTTCAACGGTCATATTTTCAAATCCAAGTATAAATAGAGCTAAGTTCGAAGAGAGACACACACAACAACATTCTGAGATTTTGTTTTGAAGCAGAAAATTTGTCTAAGTCTCAAGAAGCTCGAACAGCTCACTCGTCTGGTGGAAGTCATCTGTTGACAGAAACCCAGTTGAAGAAAATAGAAAAATACAATCTGAGTGAATTTGTATTAGCTGAGTGTTCTACGAAGTTTAAATCCATCTTTGTGAGTGATTTAACTTCAGAGGATAGGATTTCTGAGTGATTTCCTGTTGTGAGCTTATAGCCTTTTCATTTGTTGTTTAGGTATAAGTGGAGAAATATTGTAAACTGTGTGTTTATAGTATAACCCAGAATCTAAGTGATCTGGAAGAGTGGACTAAAGGATTTAAATCTGATGAGGGGAAAATTGGATCCAAACATTGCTGCGGCCTCGTGAGGTCGAAACTCATCATCCTCGATCTCGTGAGCATAAATTCGAGCCCAACGCACAGGATTTCTACGCTGATTTTACTATGGGAATTCAGGATCCAAGAGTTACTGTTGGGCCGACCTCAGGCCTAGGCCTGTGGGCTTAGTAAAGCACGCCTGTGGGTGGTTCACCTGGTCCCAGATCTCAACTATAAATACCCCAAGCATTTATGACGAAGACACAACTTCCCAGGTGCTGTTCCTTCGAGATTGCTGCTCGGACTCACTTGGGAATAATAGCATAGGCTAGATTATATGTATTTCGCCCTCTAGCTTGTACGGCATCCAGTAATGCTCGAGTAGGACCCTAAATACTTGTAGTTCGTACTCAGTTAATTCGAATACAATTACTATTGATCTTTACTTTCCATTTAATATTGTTAATATCGCATTGCAATCCATCCTTGATCGAACACACGAAAACGCGTAAGATCAATCGGCGCCCACCGTGGGGCACTTATTCGAGTATTAGATCGAAATATGCCTACTACGAGGAGAAATACATATATCAGAGGAGAACCTTCCCATGCAGTGGGAGCGCAAAATTCAGTTAACAACGAGCCACATAACCTATCGCGCGCAGCTCAACAACCAGAGATTCCACCAGCGGTTCCTCAGGATAATGTTCCAATCCACACAACTGTTGGTGATCTGAGATCCATCATAGGCACAATGTGCAGGGAATTCCTGAACAGCGGAAGGGCCGATCAATCACCCGCAGATCAACCAGGAATTCACGGCAGACCTGAAATACCATCTTCGAACATCCAGAAGGAAAACAGTATACTGCGATCTATATCGCATGCCCCAGCAACAAACCCTCCGCGAGCTATGCCTTCGAAAATCAACGCCCGATCGGAAATCCCACCAAGATCGATACATAATTTGGAGGATTCAGTGGTAGGAGAGAGCCACACTGCTGGCGCTGTTGGAGGCAGAAAACCGACCTACAAAAGAATTACTGAATCGGAGTTTGAAAAGATAGTACGGGAGAGAGTAGCTAAGGAATTGGAAAAGGAAGATACGATGATAGAGATACCCCGTAACAATCAGGCCACCAGGCGAGGGAAAAACACTTTAACTAGAGGTAACCTACGAGATAGGGAGGTTTCGAACAGTATCATGCGCTGCTCGCCATTTTGTCGAGAGATACGAGAAGCTCGAAACTCGGAAATGGTGCCAACAAGGCTACCACGGTATAACGGGACTACCGACCCCGGGGAACACATCAACAGCTTTGTTAATGTGATGAACTTATACGGACATTCAGAGGATTTCTGTTGCAAGATCATGGTTACCACTTTTGAAGGAATTGCCCTCGATTGGTTCGAAAAATTGCCGCCCAACTCCATATTTTCCTTCGAAGAATTCTGCGATAAACTAAAACATCAATTCGCTAGCCAGAGGAAGCCAAGGTTACCGACAAATCACCTTGGAACTGTAAAACAATTGGAAGGAGAGACGTTGAGGCAGTGGCTAGCAAGGTTTAGTATTGAACTCTTGAAAGTTGATACCCCGCAGATCGAATATTTGTCCTCCCTAATGTTCGAACTGACTAGGAGCACCCAGTTCGGAAACGCTTTATGCAGGAAACAACCAAAGTCTTTCGAACGAATAATGGAGATTGCTGAAAAGTATATGATTCAGGAAGAGATGAACAAATTGAAAAATTCGCATGCTATCAAATCTCCCCTCAATAAGAAACAAGATCGGGCTCCTATCCCGAAACCTGGTGATTATGGGGGATCAAACAAAGGATCTGTTTGGCAACGAATTAATACTTATAAGCCGCATGTGCCGCCCCAAGGTCCAAATTCATATGGACCTCCTTACGATCGGACTCGAACTCCGAGACCGGGTAAAATCTAGTTTACTGAACTTAACACCTCAAAGGAAGAAGTGCTAACCATGTTGGAAGAAGGGAATTTGATCCCTGAAGCTCAAAGGATCACCCAGGCTAGAGCAGGCGCACCTGGTTATGAACAATACTGTCGATATCACCGAGCTCGGGGACATAGTACTGAAAACTGTTACCAATTGAAGGTCGAGATAGAAAAATTGATTGCCTAAGGGAAATTAAAAGAATTTGTCAAAAGTGGCAACTATAACAGTCGTTATAGGTCCCGAAGTCCGCGGAAATTTAACAATCAGCAAAGGCAAATTCGAAGCCAAGCGGAAGAGCGGTCGAATGGAGTGATAAACATGATTGCAGGCGGACCAGCGGGAGGTGATAGCAGAAATGCTACAAAGAGAACTATGAGGTCGATAAAAGCGGGAGTCTCTGCTAAGAAGGAGATTCTGTCCTTAGAATCTCCCTCCATGGAAAATCAAGTTATAAGCTTTAATGAGGCCGATCGACCCTCGGATGTTAGTTGGGACACAAGTGAGGACGATCCAGATTTTTCCATGGTGTTGACATTGAGAATTGCTAATTTCGAGGTCAAGAGGGTGCTAGTCGATAATGGAAGCTCGGCAAACATTATTTCGTCGGAAGCTCTCACAAGGATGAATCTTTTTCACCCACGACTAGATAAAGTAACCACTCCTTTGGTCGGATTTGGTGGATCAGAGATCGTTCCGCTTGGAACCATTCTTTTAAGCACGACTCTAGGAACCAAACCAAGAAATGTAACAAGGATGATCAAATTCCTGGTAGTAGATACATCGTTCGCTTATAACGCCATATTAGGGAGACCAGCCCTAAATATCTTCAAGGCAGTCGTATCTACCTATCATCAAAAGATAAAGTTCCCGACCGTGGGAGGAGTGGGAGAAATGAGGAACGACCAATACATGGCATGGGAATGTTATAACTCATCTTTAAGTATCAAAAAGAAAGTGGAGCTCGAGCTCCCGGTTAAGAGGAAAATAAGTGATTTAGGGTCTGAATTAAAAACACCAATTCCCGACTGCGAAAAATTTCAAGGAAAGAAAGGGAAAAACGTTGATATGAGCGTGCAAGCGCCCGACCACAAAAAAGTAACTTTAGTTCCAGGATCCCCTAAAAAGTTCACTAAAATTGGAACAGAGTTAAGCGAGGGCATGGAAACCATGCTCATTGAATTTTTACAGAAAAATGTGGACGTTTTTGCCTGGAGTTCGGATGACATCGTGGGAATCGACCCACGAGTGATAACACATTCATTAAATATCGATCCGAAAGCCAAGCCTGTAAGGCAGAAGAAGCGCAATCATGGTCGCAAAAAGGACAAGATAATCAATGCAGAGGTCGATAGATTATTAGCAGCAGGACAGATCAGGGAAATCAAGTTCACGGAATGGCTATGTAATGTGTTCCTGGTCTCTAAAGGCGAAAAGGTCGAAAACAAATGGAGGATGTGTAATGACTTTACCGACCTAAACAAATTATGCCCGAGAGACCCTTATCCATTACCTCGGATCGATATGCTAGTAGATTTCACTGCAGGATTTGTGTTGTTTAGTATGATGGATGCTTTCCAAGGGTTCTATCAGATTTTCATGAATGAAAGGGATCAGGATAAAACAGCATTCATCACCGAGCGGGGAGTGTACTGCTTCATTGTTATGCCTTTTGGCTTGAGGAATGCAGGTGCAACCTATCAGAGGCTAGTTAACATGATGTTCAAAGAACTGATAGGCGAAATAATGGAAGTCTATGTAGACGACATGCTCGTAAAGAGTATGACGGAGGAGGATCACATTGACCATCTGGACAGATGTTTCGAAATCTTGAGAAAATATGGGATGAAGCTTAACCCAGCCAAGTGTACTTTTGGTGTGCGATCGGGAAAATTCCTCGGATATCTAGTCCACGAAAGAGGAATCGAAGCAAACTCGGAAAAAATTCGAGCAATCACCGATCTCCAGCCACCACGAAAGCTCTCAGACGTCCAAAGTTTGATTGGAAAAATTATTTCATTGAATAGATTCATCTCTCGATCTGCCGACAAAAGTTTACCATTCTTCAAACTTCTGCGAAAATCTAAGAACTTTGAATGGAGTGCAGAATGTGATAAGGCCTTCGAAGAACTGAAAGCGTACTTAACCTCACCACCCATGCTAGCCAAACCATCTGAAGGAGAACCTCTATATTTATACATAGCTGTATCGGAAGAGGCCATTAGTTCGGTTTTGGTGAAAATTGACAAAACTGAGCATAAACCAGTTTACTATTTAAGTAAGTTATTGCAAGGTGCTGAGAAAAACTACATGGAGATCGAAAAATTCGCACTGGCCTTGGAGGTAGTTGCCCGAAGGCTAAGGCCTTACTTTCAAACATACAAGATCATTGTTTTAACAAATCAACCTTTGAGAGAGGTCCTATCAAAACCAGAAGCATCAGGCAGGTTGATCAAATGGGCGGTCGAGCTTGGTCAGTTCGAAATCGAGTATCAACCACAGTCGCCATAAAAGCCCAGGTATTAGCTGACTTCGTGCTCGAGTCAACAGGCTTGTCGAACATGGAAGAAGGAGCAAAATCCGAGCTAAGTATGGTAGAAGAAGCAAAAAGTCAAATATGGCTGATGCATGTGGACGGATCTTCAACCAAGGATGGAGGTGGAGCAGGAATTCATTTCCAAGGGCCCAATGGTGAAGACTTGAGTTACGCTATAACTTTAGATTTCGTCGTGACCAACAACGAGGCCGAGTATGAAGCATTGATCGCAGGGTTAGAGATGGCTCTTAAAGCAAAGGTAAAATCAATTGTTGTATTAACCGATTCAGAACTTGTTCATAGACAGGTGAAAGGCACGTACGAGGCCAGGGAGTTCAATATGATCAAATACTTGAGCAGAACGAAGAAGTTGATCTCTGAATTCGACAAGTTCGATATTCAACCTGTGCCGAGAGAGGAAAATTTATGGGCAGATATATTATCGAAATTCACAGGTTTTGCTGACGGGAAGAATGAGAGGATAATCACGTGGCTGCTATCGAATACATCTGCTATCGAACTGGATGCGGCCCCTGCAATTGATGTCATGGAAATTGATGAACAGAGCAACTCATGGAGCAACCCTCTTATTGCCTATCTCAAGGAAGGAAAACTTCCAGAAAATCCAAACGAAGCTCGAAGGATCAAATACAGAGCGCCATCATTTACTTTGATCGGTAATCAACTCTATAAGCGATCCTCCTCGGGAATTTTATTAAAATGTATCCCTGAAGTTCACTACAATGCTATTTTGAAAGAAGTTCACGAAGGGGAAGCGGGAAATCATTGTGGTGCTCGGGCCTTAGCCCTTAAATGCTCGAGGTCCGGATATTATTGGCCTACTCTTTTCTCTGATTCTGTTGATTATGTGAAAAAATGCCATCATTGTCAAATTCGTTCGAACTTGATTCATCAACCGGCTGAGCATATGCATTCTATTCCTATTTGTTGGCCTTTTGATAAATGGGGCATTGATATCGTCGGGCCTTTTCCAACAGCAAGAGCTCGAAAAAATTATGTACTGGTTGCGGTTGAATATTTCAGCAAATGGGTGGAGTTGCTCTGACAAGAATCACTCAATTCCATGTTATTAATTTCTTATGGAAAAATATTATCTGCAGATTTGGAATTCCTAGGATCTTAATATCAAACAACGGAACGCAGTTCGCCGGAAAAAGAATCACTGAATGGTGTGAAAAGTTCGGAATACAACAGAATTTCGCATCTGTAGGGCATCCCCAAGCTAATGGGCAAACGGAAGTCGTGAACAGGGAGATCGTTCGATCCTTGGAAAAACGCCTATCTGAGGCAAAAGGAAAATGGCTCGATGAACTTCCAGGGGTTTTATGGGCCAATAGAACTACTGTTAAAGCTGCAACGGGAGAAACTCCATTTAGTCTGGTTTATGGGTCAGAGGCCGTTATCCCAGTAGAGAACCTCGTACCTTCCCCCAGGGTCGAATTTTACGATCCCGAGGAAAACCAATCTCTAAGGGAAGTGGAAGTTGATCACGCGGATAGTCGGAGGGACCGTGCAAAGTTGAAAATTCAATCCACAAAGTCTAGCATGGAAAAATCTTATAATCGAAACGTTCGAATTCGAACGTTCAAAGTGGGGGACTTGGTGCTCAAGAAAGTGGAAGTGTCGAAGCACGTGGGAAAACTCCAACCTAATTGGGAGGGCCCCTTTGTGATCGTGGAGGTTGGAAGAAAAGGTTCTTACAAGATTGCTCACCCTAACGGGGAGGTACTACCTCGTGCATGGAATGCGGTTAATTTAAGAAAATATTATGGAAGATAGTTACATTCAAGGCTTCTACTATTTAGTCATCTTGTTCTGTTTTCTTTGTTTCTAGTGATTTAGTAAGTTACGTGTTCAATGAAGGTTTATTTCGACTGAGTTGTTCGAGGAATGTTTATTCCGACTGAGTATTTATTCAATGAAAGTTTATTTCGCCTAAATTCTTATTTATTCATCATATTCTGGATATTCTCGATCTATATTCATCTATTATCGATCTCTATTTTTCTCCATAAACTATTAACGGGTGAAAGCTGTTGCTATGACCCTCGAAAATCGACCAAGGGTGAAAGCCGTTGCTACGCCCCTTGGATCGGAATAAATGGGTGACGACCCTCGGGCTAAAAATGCTCTGAAACGACTAAGGGTGAAAGCCGTTGCTATGCCCCTTAGATCGAAATTATCAAATGGGTGAAAGCCGTTGCTACGACCCTCGGGCTAAAAATGCTCTGAAACGACTAAGGGTGAAAGCCGTTGCTATGCCCCTTAGATCGAAATTATCAAATGGGTGAAAGCCGTTGCTACGACCCTCAGGCTAAAAATGCTCTGAAACGATTAAGGGTGGAAGCCGTTGCTATGCCCCTTAGATCGATTTTATCAAATGGGTGAAAGCCGTTGCTACGACCCTCGGGCTAAAAATGCTCTGAAACGACTAAGGGTGAAAGTCGTTGCTATGCCCCTTAGATCGAAATTATTAAATGGGTGAAAGCCGTTGCTACGACCCTCGGGCTAAAAATGCTCTGAAATGACTAAGGGTGAAAGCCGTTGCTATGCCCCTTAAGTCGAGGGTATATTCAAGATCGATCTAAATTCTATCATATTATTTCTCCACGACGACTATTGTTCCGAGAAGAACCTAAACTATGACAGATATATCACAGAAGATTCAAAAGTCGCAAAGATCGAACTTCAAATCTATTATGAATCTCAAAGGTTATCTCGCGAGGATTGCAAATTACGAAGAACAAAATCAAAGATCGACAACAATATAAAAGAAAATTTTCATTCATAAACTTTCAGATAAATTACATGTGAACTCTTGGTTACATTCAAGAAGTTAAGCTAATCGGAAAATGTTACATCTAGATCGACCCTATTACAAATGGTTATTCCTATGGATGACCAAAGAAGGGAAGTAAGGCTAGTACACTTCTACCCTTCATCCGATGCTTCCTTGCAAATTGGTCCTTGAAGGACCAAGTCGAGAAACAGGGAAGCAACTCCAGTTGGAGGCACTTCTAGCGAATTCGAAGACCGCATCCTTCAAAAAGCCACCGCGAAGATGTGGAGATCGAATGTAGAGAAACCCCTCCAGAAGATGTGGATAGAGGACAAAGTACAGGAAGTCGAGCCCGCCTCAAAGACTTGCGATCAGAGAGAGCAGGTCGCCTGCCGGTACCCTAGTCGCAATTCTTTTCGCCTGTCGATACCCTAGCCGAGAGATTTTCATATGGGAATTCCAAAAAAGTTGGGAAAAAAGGTTCGAATAAAAATCTCGAACGCTTCAATTACTGACATTGAATGGAACATGGAGCTGATCGACGAAAGTAAAAACACAACCATGTTGATCGAATGAAACCTTTACAGAAAAGTAAAAAATGAAGGTAATTTAGGAAGCTATATATAGGGGGAAGAATTCCGTAATAACGGTGTTGATCTCTTGGACTGAACGGCCACGATATGAGCATTAAAAGCTCTGACCGTTACACTTCCCGAGAAATGAGGGACGATTAAAAAAAAAAAAAGAGAGAGAGAGAGAACAACATTTCGGCAATATTATCGTTACAACAAGGATTGTGTTACAATAAGAAAGGAAAATCGTTACAACAA
Organism: Penstemon eatonii; assembly: GCA_038501285.1. Lineage (NCBI taxonomy): Eukaryota > Viridiplantae > Streptophyta > Magnoliopsida > Lamiales > Plantaginaceae > Penstemon > Penstemon eatonii. The sequence goes on along the minus strand of CM076710.1, from coordinate 30,571,721 downwards.
GCATGGTGTTACAACAAAGAAAAATCTTAGCAAGCTCATGTTACAAAGGAGAATCTCAATATTACTAAACGAAGTTATTCTCGAAAAGGATCTTTCGGACCTCAGCACTACGATCAGCGTACCCGCGAAAATAAGCTTCCCTCTCACGAAGCTCGGAGTTTCTATTCTCACGTTCGTAGATATCTTTGAGTCTCTCTAATTCCGAACTTAACTTATCCTGAGACAATCTCTCCTTAAAAAATCTATTAGCTTCCAGTGCGCGTTCCAGCTCAATCTTTTTCCTGATCAGCTCGAGTGAAATAGAAGCCCGTTGTTCGATCTCATGCTTGGTCAACGCATAAAGCCTAGAAAAGTCTTTGCCAGCCTGAACTTATAAAAGATTTGTCATGGCAAAAATAAAGAAATTAGAGAATCATGTTAAAGAGGTTAGAAAGAATTACCTGGGCGAGGGATTCCAACCCAGACTGAAACAGGAACGAGGAATATTCTCCAGTCGAAAGAGCCGCCTCGGAGATAGAGACATTGGCCCGAAGAAGGGTCAGGTCGGATTTCTCACGAGACACTTTATCGAAAGGAACTATGTCTCTCTTAAATGGAAAGACACCGGTACGAAACAACAAATCAAAAGATTCTCCGACCAACGAAGGCACGGATTGGAAAGGAGTGCGCCCAGATACATCCTCCACAAAAGAAACCTTTTTAATTCTTTTGTTTGAGCCCCTGGGTTTCAAGCATGAAGAAAGGGCCTCAGTCGAAGATTTATTTCCTTCATGGAAGGTTAGCTTATCAGAAGTAATGGATTTAATTGATGCTTGGCTCCTTTTCCTTATATTTCTACCGTCACTTGGTTTGGGGAAAGGCGCGGAAGAAATCACGAAAGCGTTCGAATTTTTATTCATCTCTTGATTTCCGGATAAAGATTCGACCTAGATAGTTTTCTAAAGCTCCGATCACTGTGAGCAATGTTATTGTGAAAGCAACGTAGAATGGCCTTGGTATTTATAAGAGACACGACATCATGCGAATTACAATAATTGGTAAGTCTCTAGTCCCAAGAAAGATTCGATGACGTAACTGAGTATGCAAGAATGACGTTATAAAATTCAACAAGATGGTCAAACAGGAAAAAGGTTAAGCATGGCATTAAGGAAAAATTAAATTCGAGCATCCGCTAAATAGGAAAAAGCAGGAGACTATGAAACAAATTTACAATTACAATGGTTCCCTAAGTCCTATTATATAGTAATCATTACTGGTCGGATTCCTTCACGCCGGAACCATTATCCGACTTCTCTTTCTCATTCCCTGTCCCGGAATCGCTATCCGAACTCTCAGGATCGCCACTGCTCGAACTACTTCCTTCTTCATTATTATCACTTTGGCAACTGGATGCCGATTCCTCTGACTCAGAAGAAGCAGTGCCTTGTTCTCTACGAGTGCTGGAGTCACCTTCGATGTCCACGTCTTCATCATCGGATTGTGCCTCGAGGATATCAGGATTGGACATTGGCACTCCGAATTCTTCAAGGAAGGGAAAAAGCTCATGGTTTTGGAGTTCCGAAATTTTCGGAGGAAGAGAGGAGGGCTTATAATCTTTCCCATAAACATTTTTGTAGGGATTCATAAACTTGGAATAGTCCCCGAGGGCACCTTCAAGTTGTCCGGCTAAAATAAGGTGTTGAACACCTTTATAGTAGAAAGATTGGTTAATTTGCCCAGACCTCGATCGAACAAGAGCGTCAAGGATCGGAGACTCCAAGAACTCCCTTATGGCGGGAAGCCTGCCTTCAGCTCGACCTCGCTCATAAGATTGCTCGGCGGACGCTTTAGCTTTCTCGAGCTCCAGCTTTAACTTCTCCACTTCACCCTCCAAAGCTTTCTTTGCGTTCAGCTCCTCCTTAACTTCCCCAAGCTCTTTCTCGACCTCAGATAACCTAGTCTTGGCATTTTCTAATTGACCGGTCTTTGCAGCTTCCTCTCTCAAGACATCGCAAAGGGCCTTCTGCGCTGCTTGGGACTCGTCGTTTAGTATGGCCAATCGAAGAGCGTTTTGAGTAAACAAATCTCCGGCCTGCGAAAGGAACGGTATATTAAAGGCAAAGCAAGAATCATGAGAAAAAATATTAAGAGATTCAGAGTATCAAGTACCCTTTGATGAGCATAGGCATAGTCGCCTGCGATCTCGAAATCGTTCTTAACAAATGATTGGGTAGTATCGTCTTTGAATCTCCCGGCCAGGAATATCCGAAAAGACTTATCCACCGTGTGTTCACCATCGGAGCCCAAATCAGATTCGATAGTCCCATTCTCTGGGAATCCAGCGGCCCTTGGTCCATGGAGATGGTCCTCTATGAAGTCTGCAAGGTCCAGCTCGGAATGGCCAGCCCGACACTGAATAGGATCCGAACCTCGACTAAAGGGTTTACCTCTCCTGGAGGACTCAGGGATATTGCTACCTCTTTTACGAGCCATCCTGGCCTGCAAAATCTCTCTTGCCCGTTCCTCCATGAGAGTATAATAACTATACCCCACTTCATTGGGATTGGAAGAGCCAGGTGGGAAAACAGATTGAAGGCGAGATGTCCCAACTTCGGCAGTTTGAGGAATAGTTACCAAGGCATTCGAAGCTGCAATGGCACCGACGCCAGCGTTAATCTCGATCGCCTTTCGGGAGACCTTCGACATTTGGGGACGAGGCCGACCTTGGTTACCCTTCGAAAAGGAAGCAACGTTCCGACCAGCTACTGATGTTCGGAACTTGTCAACAATCCCAGCTGTAAAATGAAGGGAGTTAGCCATGGTCACGAAAAGTTACATCAAAATAATTCAACGCACCTAACGTAGAAGGAGCATTAGCAGGATCAATCCGAGCTTTTCCGTAATCAATTGGGGGGGCAGGAAAGGAGCACCTACTAAGCCCAGCCAATCGCAAAACTGCCTCCTGAGTCATCAAAGCTGTCTGATGAGGGTCGGCTCGAAGAGATTGTAGGAATTCATCCGAGATTTCACTATTCATTTTTCCTTTAAGGCGGCGTTTACCATAGATCCATGATCTTGCCCCAGGCCACACATACGGAGTGGGCTCGGGATTATCTTCGGAGGATGGAGAATCTGGTCCACGGACAAAAAAGAATTCATGTTTCCAGCCTTTCAGGTTGCTGCTAACATTAGCTGATAAGATCGAGATTTTCGGTCTCTGAGAAAAATAAACATAACCAGCGTTCGAAGATATGGAAGCACTCATTTGAAATATTCGCCAGTCATGTTCAGTCCTGCGCTGGTCGATGGCTCCTCCCAGTTGAAGATTGTAACCACGACATTGCCGCCCAATCTATACTTTTTTCTGTTCATTTTTCCCTAGGAGAAGGTCGCCGTCCTCTGCGACTCCCTCTTCGGATACCGTGTCTTCGCTCGAAGTGTCTTCACCATTATTTTCCGATCCGGAACGCGATTCTCTCTCTTCCCCATTAGATTCGGAAGTGGGACTCGAATCTCTCGGGTTCTCCACCACGGATGGTCGAACACCTACGACCTACCTCCCCTCCTGATCATTTTCTCGATTTTCCACTACAGGGGATTTTCCCTTCAAATCTACTAAATTGGACATAGTGAATATACGAAAAGTACTCGAAAAAGATTATAAGAACTCACTTATCGATCTAGTCGCTCCGATCTAGGTTATTTCTCCTCAAGATCTTTGATGAACAACGACCCTCCATCGAGGTATATATACAGGGACAAAATGGGAAATTGCAAACCGGTCCCCGAGTAACCGCGACGGTTAAACTCCACAAGGGTGAACTTGAAGTGATATATCCGATAATTGCATTTATGACCCCAATATTTTCTAAAATCACAAAATTGAAGACCAACACGGCGAAAAAAGTATTTATGGGGACGTCGATTTTGCATTCTGCCACCAGTCTACCCTATAAAAATCAAAGGAATATAGAGATATTGTTAAAGATCGACTATAGCGACGCAATGGGTAAAAGTGAGCAGATCCTAACCCGAGAATCCTATACCAACACTAGACAACAAGGGTAATATCATGATGACGCCGTTTACATAGTTTCCAAGATATGCACTCTTTTTCCCTAGCTCGGTTTTTATCCCAAAGGGTTTTTCCGAGTTAGGTTTTTAATGAGGCATATCCGAAACTTGTCCAAAAAAGGCTCATTCACCCGGCATCCGATTTATACTTCTTCGAGCTTAAGCTTCTCTTTACGCTCGAGAAGTGGGGGAGTATTGATGAGGGGAAAATTGGATCCAAACATTGCTGCGGCCTCGTGAGGTCGAAACTCATCATCCTCGATCTCGTGAGCATAAATTCGAGCCCAACGCACAGGAATTCTACGCTGATTTTACTATGGGAATTCAGGATCCAAGAGTTACTGTTGGGCCGACCTCAGGCTCAGGCCTGTGGGCTTAGTAAAGCACGCCTGTGGGTGGTTCACCTGGTCCCAGATCTCAACTATAAATACCCCAAGCATTTATGACGAAGACACAACTTCCCAGGTGCTGTTCCTTCGAGATTGCTGCTCGGACTCACTTGGGAATAATAGCATAGGCTAGATTATATGTATTTCGCCATCTAGCTTGTACGGCATCCAGTAATGCTCGAGTAGGACCCTAAATACTTGTAGTTCGTACTCAGTTAATTCGAATACAATTACTATTGATCTTTACTTTCCATTTAATATTGTTAATATCGCATTGCAATCCATCCTTGATCGAACACACGAAAACGCGTAAGATCAAAATCCATATAACCACTATAAAAATTCTTTTTGTCAATTTGATTTAATTTTTCTTGCATATTTTGAAATTGCATAATTTTACACTTTGAATTATAAAAAGATTTTAAAGGAGTTTTAAAACTGGGGTTAAATTTTTAAGGACTTAGTCTACTTGTGAAAAACACTTTCAAACATCCGCTGCAAGTATACTCTTGATAAAACTATGTTGCTGAAAAACAGCTAAGTAATTGTAAGAAGAGTGGTCACTCTGCTGTTCAAGATTTGTTCACGACCAGCATAGTCATCTTACTGTTCTTCATCAGCTTAGTCTGCTGACAGAAGACTGAAAAAGTTTTTAAGTCTAAAAATTTTCAGAGGTCTATTCACCCCCCCCCCCCCTCTAGACCTCATCTGACCACTTGGGACCAACATATATAATGAGCAAATACGATATTACAATCTAAAGTATGTCTCAATAAAAATATCCAATCCATACTATCTCGAACAAATACCAAATAATTATCTAAAGTTATAATGAATTATGTATTTACTAGGGTGGTAAGATTTAAAAAAAGAAAGAATATTAGTTTTAAGTAAAAGAATTCTTTAAATGGTGTCAATTTTGTCAAAAACAATGCAAGTGCGGAACATAAAAAAAAAATTCAAGATACCCATCAGTCCCACGATATGATATCCATCTTATATATGCGAAAAGGTTGAATCAAGCAACAAACATAAATAAAGAGAGGTGATCTCCGATTTTACCTCACCACAGGCAAGGTGGTGGTAACCTCTAGCTTTGTTCTTGATCCACAAGTAGTGATCCAATTGTATCACCTCCAGAGCATATCCACACCAGCTGGATTGTAGTAACACCATCAAGTCGCAGGCTACGAACTAGATCTTGAAGGTTGTCAATGGAGGAAGAAGCAGATCTAGATCTGGATATGGAAGACAAGAAAGAGATAGAGGGGGTGGCTAGGGCTAACGGGACGTCTAGGGATTAGCAAAGTGTAAGTGTTTTTCTTCTGGTGTTATAGTCTAGGAGAGACTCAAAAGACAACACAAGAAGAAAAACTCTTACACTTTGCTAACTAATTTTACCGAATTTCGTAAGGTTCAGTAATATCAATAATAATATAATTGAGGCTAAATTGAGTATAATTTACGGGCTTAGTTATTTTACTCAGGATAGATCAACTCAAAGATGAACAATATGCAACGTAAAAACAGAAGTAAAAGTATATAATATGTGTAGCAAAGGCTCTCTTATTAAATTAATCAAGTATTACAAAGTATGTAGGCGTAAGTATGATATTCTGTGTCGTACCCTAATACAATGTAAGTGGTGGCTTTATATAGATCTCCGTCCTAGCTATACAAGAAAACATAACCATAATTGGACTCAGACTAATGTCCATACGAACTTCGGACTCTGGATCTAGATCACTGAGATGCTCATATTAGGTCGAGACAATCTCCATAGTCGATCCGCATTTAGGCTGAGTATCTAGTCGGGTCGACCGTATTCTACTCGAGTTCCCGACTATCCTTTAGGTTGTAAAATAGCCCCCATCAGTACTCCCTCACTTCTTTGAGTGAAGATGTAGTCGTAGCTCGTAGAAATAGTTGATTTCACTGAATTGATTTATGAATTCTGCCTTATTAAAAAACTTACTCAGAAAAAAACCCTATGGGAAAAAATCCAAAATAAGGAAAAAGTGCACCGTTTCATACACAATCATATCTTCGCCCCTAGTGACAGGCATCATTTAGGTTAGAGGAGCCGATTCACTCCTATCGATGGCGGGAAAAAGAATCGTCGCGAAGTGGCTAAAGTGTCCTTTCAACTTTGTATATATATAACAGTCTTATTTATCACAGTAACTTTTTACTATCTGCCTTCCAATTCTCTGCAGTAAAATTTTAACTCGATAAGCTCCGTAACTGATATATTTATCGATTATTATTCAAACAATCCTTGAAACGGCCTCCACTTCTAGAGATCCAAACTCATCAACCCTAGAGGACGTGATCCCCACTGATGTCCTGGAGGGTTCTCAGAGCCCCCTCCTGACCAGGCTGAGATCGTGGACATAAGTCCTCCTGAAAAAGATACCCTGCTGGTAGAAATCCTTAGCGATCAGGAGGTAGCCGCCAAAGCCGCAACTAAAACAAAAGTTGCCAACCCCCAAATCTCCGATCCAATTGAGCTCCTCGCTTGTATTCATGAGGAAAAATATATGATCGACCTGCGGAAGAATTATGGCCGGTTCTTTTCCAAAGGCTCTGAAATTTTTCTTTCGTCTCCAGAGGATAGGGTCAATTCCCCCCTTGAGGGTTGTCGTGCCTTCTATACATCCCATTTTCAGCATGGTCTAAGACTTCCACTTTCTCCTCTTCCCCTTGAGATTCTCACTACTTTCACTGTTTCTTTGACTCAATTGGTTCCTAATTTTGTTTCTTTTGTAGTTTCCTTTGCCTTTTTAATGGTTGCTAAAGGTTTACAACCAACCTTTTGCAACTTTTTCCAACTGTTTCGTTTTAGCATTTCCACTTCTTCAAACCACGGTTATTTCTTTGAGAGTCAAAGATCTGGCTGTGCTATCTTTGATACTCCCATCTCAAGTAATTCTGACTGGAAATCCAGCTACTTCTTCGTACGACCTCTAACCCATCAAATGTTGCAGATGGATCGACTATTCCTTCCGAGTTTACCTGGGACCACGGCTCTACTTGGACTTTTGGTGGTCGGAAAATTACAGGCAAGCTGATTCCTGACAACCCTTGTTTACTGAACATGATAAAGGAGATGAGGTTGGACAAATATCAGTGGGTTGTTCTCGTGGGAGAGGCTTTTCTTCGGAAGGCCATGCTAAGTTCCCTGAACTATCATACCACAATTCCTACTCGATCTCTTGGTAAATTTCCTCATTTGCTTTTTTAAATACTCTAATTATTCCCGTACTTGGGATTCTCTGTAACTTTACCTTGTATTTTGGCAGCATATATGGTCGAATGTTCCAGACATTCAAAAACTGGAAAAATGGTTCTATCCAAGTCTACCAAGACTACTGATAACCAGCCCATAGAACAAAGACATTCCCGCGAGAGAAGAAGAGATCCAGACCGAGACTTCGAGGACAATAGGGAAGGAACTCCAGAGGTTTCTGAGAACTTCCCTCCTGAGCCTTCCTCTTCCCAGGCTCAAGCGTCGTTTCTACTACCAGAACGGGCGAGGGATATCCTCCATTATCACTTAGAACTTGGTATGGTATCCTTGGTTGCAAATCATGGCCTGAGCGTAATTATATTGGTTCTAAAATGAAAGGAGAATGCAAGTTTATGATCACACTGGTCAAAATATTTCTTTGGATGGTGAGGCAAACCAAAAGCTACCGTGGAGATGGTGGAAATTCATCTCATAGGGAGAAGGGCGGCAGGATCTTCTGAACGTGACGCGCTGGTATCAGATGATAAGGAGAATGCTGCTGACAAAGCTACTCGAATAGAAGAAATTGGAAGTCAAAAGGGCACTGGAGGACCTTGCTGTTTTTTCTAGGATTGAAGCTGAGTTAGAGAAGTACAACAAGCTTCTACAAGCCAAAACTACATTTCTAGTAGAAATGATCTGATAAAATCGCTGAAGGGAGTATGGGCCGATGAAATCAGAAGCAGAAATCCAAGCTTGGAAGGAGTTTACTGATGAAGGGAAGTGGGTTCTTAATTGGCTGGAAACGAATTCAACCTGACAAGCACTGGACTCTGATTTCTTCTATGATCGAGTACATGAGTATGTGAAGCTTATTGTACAACAAGAATCCATGGCTCTAAAATAAAACCACCCTGTATGTTAAGGTGTGTGTTATCTGTAACCAGATTGTTAAAGTTGGATTGAGCAACATATGTTCTATCAATGAGGTTGATAGATCCCAGGCAAAAAGGGTATCCATCACTTGTTCTTTGAACAAGGCAATTAAGTATATCTACACCATCTGATATAGCTTTTCCATTTTCCTTGTCAGTACAACCAGGATAGTCGTCACTTGCTACATCATATGACATAACCAAAATATTTGCTGAATTGAAGAATTAAATCAAAATAAAAAAAAATAAAAAAAATCCAATCGGAATCAATAATTAGATCTACGAAGAATTTCTTAAAATATACTAAAAGCAAAAAAACGTAGAATAAATCACCACCACAGACGATGGTTACCTCATTGCATCTGCTTTCACGCAACACCACCACGGCGACGACCCTAGTTCTGTAATTCTCTCAGGTAGTCTCTCTCCTATTCTACTCTCTCTAGCCATATCTCTCTAATCCACACCTCTAAGACACAACTCAAGTGTGTTTCTTTGGCACAAGGAAAAACTCAGTCAGGTCAAAAGGTAAAACAAACAGGTAAACAAGTATAAGCAAAACCCTTTCAAAATTAGTAAATTAACCAATGAAGTAGTAAGATATTAAAAGTGAAAAAAAGTAATAAGCCATCTGACTAAATTAGAAGATATAAAAAGGGATATAAATGTAATCTGGGAAATAAGATCACCTTGGTATCTTGTGGAGAATACGACTACTGTGAACCTTATTCCAAAATTAAGAACACTCACAAAAGTTAATGAACCCTGCGATATCAAAGAGACAACAAAAAAGTGAAGACTAAATGGTACGAGAACCAAAAAGGTATATTCAAATGTTAGTGATACATAATAATGCAATATATAACAATAGATGAAATAGCATAATTATTTCATCATTTCCCAAGCAAGGAAGACACAAGCTAAGCTTTCAAGAAAGATATTAATAAAAAAAAGTGGAAATGACATAACTATATAACTATACAATCTTGTCTGAAGGGACTATCAACTTGTTTTTCAAGAACAACATCTTCTATGCTCAGTCTCAACACGTTCCAATTTCCAGAAGCTTAAACTAAAATATTGTGTCTTAGCTATACCAGAATAGCAATAAAACTAAGAAATAACATGGAGAAACTTTAACACACGTCATTTCAAATTTATAAGTCAAGGTTAAATAGGTACTCAAACCTTTTTATAGGCCTAGGAATAGGTGCATCTTCATATACACCCTTGCAAATTATCTGCAGAAACATCCCAAATATAAAAAATAAAAAAACTTCACCAAATTTAGAGTTAACAACGGAAAAGTAATAAACTAACATAATGTTAACATTTGGATCCAAAAACATATGAAGTTACTGGTCAAAATAGGAAACATTAGAAGAAAAAAACTCAAATTAATTAAAGAAATTAAAATCAGGAATATTTAAATGTAAAAGGGGAAGTAAGGTAAGGTAATCAATGCTTGTAAATGTGCCAGCACAAAATGGAACAAAGAAGCAATTTTTTTCACCAAACCAAAATGCTAACATGAGAATAAACGAGAAAGAAGAATTGCCACTTGATTTGATATCAGTGTTGCCGAAAAAACCATAAATACATCTTTAATAAGCTAGACAAATTGATAACAACTAAAGAAAATAGAAGGAGATAAAAGAAGTGGAATAGATAATCTATCATATACCTTCATATCTGGAAGAGTGTTTATCTCTCTCTCATAGTTAGAAGGGAAAGTTGGTAACCGCTTTTATCCCACTAGACTGAATAGCTGCTTTATCAATTTTAACGATTTTGATTTGGGAAGAAACTGAACTTTTCGGGAAAAAAAATTGAAATTACAATCCACAACCACAACCGCACCGACGCCGCCAGTCCACCTCCTTCACCGGGAACCAAATTGAATCCCGTATCTGCCGAAATCAAGGCAACAGAAAAATGAAAAATCAATGGAGGAGATATTATTTAAGGTTAGAAGGAAAAGATAGAAGATAACTGAAAAGTCTTGTGTTGGGAAGAGTGCAGAGATAAGAAGCTTATTAGAGAAGCTTGAGTTTCCCTTTTTCATTTGTTTGTAGAGGATGTCGATTATCACGAAGCAAAAATAAAATAAAAAGTCACATGGGTCCCACATATTACAAACTGACCATAAATAGAAGAATTATATTAAAAGCCAAAAAAAATAGAAGAAGTGCAATTTTTGGAAAAAAAAAAAGAAACGACGCCATTTAATGATTAAATGTGCAAAAAAAAAAAAATTAAAAGGACAATGGTGGGCACTGTTCACTATATATGATATGTAATTTTATCTACACACAATGATTTATAATTAATAGAGTATAGAATGTAATGTAATGAAATAAAGTTAAGAAATCAGTTATAATTTTTGTAATAGAATGAAATAGAGCTAAGGATATATATATATACATACATATATATATATACATACATATATATATATATACATATATATATATATACTTGTAATATAATAATATATTAAAAATTAGAAAAAAAATTCACGATTGAATCTTTTAATAAATTGAAAATCTGTTATTTACATAAACATAATAAATTGGAAATCATTTCAAACATATCCAAATACAATTTAAAAATATATAATGAGCAAATACGAAAATACAATTTAAAGTATGTCTCAATAAAAATATCCAATCGATACTATCTCGAGCAAATACCAAATAATTATCTAAAGTCATAATGTATTATGTATTTACTAGGGTGGTAAGAATTATAAAAAGAAAGAATATTAGTTTTAAGTAAAAGAATTCTTTAAATGGTGTCAATTTTGTCAAAAACAACGAAAGTGCGGAATTTAAAAAAAATTTCAAGATACCCCATCAGTCCCACGATATGATATCCATCTTAGATATGCGAAAAGGTTGAATCAAGCAACAAACATAAATATAGAGAGGTGATCTGCAATTTCATCTCACCACAGGCAAGGTGGTGGTAACCTCCTGCTTTGTTCTTGATCCACAACCAGTGATCCAATTGTCTCACCTCCAGAGCATATCCACACCAGCTGGATTGTAGTAACACCTTCATGTCGTAGGCTACGAACAAGATCTTGAAGGTTGTCAATGGAGGAAGAAACAGGTCTAGATCTGGATATGGAAGACAAGAGAGATAGAAAGGGTGCGGCGGGTAGGGATTAGCAAAGTGTAAGAGTTTTTCTTTTTGTATTATAGTCTAGGAAGAAGAAGCAAATCTAGATCTGGATATGGAAGACAAGATAGAGAGAGGGGGGAGGCACACATAAGGGGGTGGCTAGGGCCAAGGCGACGACTAGGGATTAGCAAAGTGTAGAAGTTTTTCTTCTTGTGTTATAGTCTAGGAGAGACTCAAAGACAACACAAGAAGAAAAAATCTTACACTTTGGTAACCCTAGCCGTCCCCTTAGCCCAAATCGCCCCCTTGTGTGTCCCGCTCCTCTCTCTCTCTCTCTCTCTCTCTCGTCTTCCATATCAAGATCTAGATCTGCTTCTTCCTCTATTGACAATCTTCAAGATCTAGTTCGTAGCCTGCAACATGAAGGTGTTACTACAATCCAGCTGGTGTGGATATGCTTTGGAGGTGAGACAACTGGATCACTACTTGTGGATCAAGAACGAAGCTGGAGGTTACCACTACCTTGCCTGTGATGAGGTAAAATCGCATATCACCTCTCTTTATTTATGTTTGTTGCTTGATTCAACCTTTTCGCATATATAAGATGGATATCAAATAATGGGACTGATGGGTATCTCGGAAATTTTTTTAAATTCTCCATTTTCATTGTTTTTACAACCGAGATATCCCAACAGAAACCCCAGTCGCCAGAAGGAAAAGAACTGGTAAGGCCAAAGTAACTAATTACCACAACAAGATCGGAGAAGAAACTGAGCAAAGAAAAAGGGATGAAACTAAGCTAAAGAAGCTTCTTGAAGCCAGTAAAGCTGAAGCTCAAGCTAAACAAACGACTGAGGATGAATTGGCTGCTAAGGAAGAAGCAGACTTTGGACAAGCACTTGAAGCGAGCAAGAAAGATGATCATGGCCCCAGAAGTAATGGTGGTATATTTATTGGTGAATCAGTGGAAGCAAATTTTGTTCTACCTCGACCTCAACCTATCAAAAAGAAGAAATTGGAAGTCAGATAGGCACTTGAGGACACTGCTATTTTTTCTAGGATTTAAGCTGAGTTAGAGAAGTACAACAAGCTGCTACAAGCCAAAACTACCTTTCTAGTAGAAAAGATCAGATACAATCGCTGAAAGGAGTATGGGCCGATGAAATCAGAAGCAGAAATCCAAGCTTAGAAGGAGTTTACTGATGAAGTGAATTGTGTTCTTAATTGGCTGGAAACGAATTCAATCAGACAAGCATTGGGCACTGATTTATTCTATGATCGAGTGCATGAGTATGTGAAGCTTATTGTACAACAAGAATCCATGGCTCTAAAATAAAACCACCCTGTATGTTAAGGTGTGGGTTATCTGTAACTAGATTGCTAAAGTTTGATTGAGCAGCATATGTTCTATCAATGAGGTTGATAGATCCCAGGTATAGGGCTTAGTTATCTATAGATATAGGGCTTAGTTACTTTATTCCTGATGGATCAATCTCAAAGATAAACAAAACGTAACGAGATTAGAGTATCAAGAAATAATGAATATGTATAGCAAAATCTCTTGTATTATATTAATCTCAGATTACAAGTATGTAGGCGTATTATGATACTATTGTGTTTGTGCCCTAATACAATATCTGATCAAGGTATTTATATGTGATAATCTCTAGCTGTACAAGGAAACATAATCCAACTAGGACTCGGGGTATTGTCCTTCTCGGATTAGGAGATTAGCTTGGTCGCTGATCATCGCCAGGTGAGATCGGATTGACCGGTATCGATGATCGAGCTGCTAGATCGGCCCGACCCATATTCTCTGATCGTTCCAAGTATTATAAGGGGTATAAAATAGCCCCCATCAGTACTCCCTCACTTCTTCGAGTGGAGAGGCAATCGAAGCTCGTAGAAGTATTAAGCTTTATTCAACCGATGCTTTATGAATTGTGCCTCATTAAAAACCTTACATGGAAAAAGCCCCGTGGGAAAAAATCTAGAATAAGGAAAAGAGTGCAACGTTCCATAAGTAGTTGTCTAGTCGTCTCCGAGACGTGTATTATTCTGACTCGAGGAGTCACCTTTCTTCATTTGGTGGCGGGAAAGTGAACAGTCGCGAAGGGACCAAAACGACATTTGGACTTCATATATATATATATATATATATATATATATATATATATATATATATATATATATATATATATATATATACTTTTCTAGTTTCACCCTTACTTTTTACTTTTCGCCCTTTGTCTTTTAGCAGTAAATTCCCAAGTCGATAATTTTCTTAAACATCATATTTTTCGACCAATAAATCCTTCAATCCCTTATTATGGCTTCTAATTCCAGAAATCCCTCCTCCTCATCTCTAGAGGATGTAATTCCAATTATCGATGTGGAGGCTTCCCGAAGTCCTCCTCCAGAACAAACGGAGGCTTCAGAGGTATCCATTCCTGAGAAGGATACGTTCAAGGTGGGTATCCTTTCCGATGCGGAGGTGGCCGCTAAAGCTAAAAAGGTCAAGGGTGCCAACCCTCAGGTTTCTGAACCGGTCGAAAGTCTCGTTTGCGTCTTTACCGAAGATAACTTTGGCAAGGTGCAGGAGAACTAGAGCAAGTACTTTCCTGAAGGCTCTGAGATTTTCCTTCCGTCTCCTTCGGACAGGGTTACCACACCCCCAGAAGGTTGTCGCGCCTTCTATACTGCCCATTTCAATCATGGCCTTAGACTTCCGTTGTCTCCCTTGTTCTTGGAGATATTAAAATCTTCTCCGTTTCTTTAACCAAGTTGGTCCCTAACTTTGTAGCGTTTGTTGTCTCTTTTTCTGTGCTGATTATCGCGAAAGGTCTTCATGTTGGGTTATTGGTAACGTCAGGACGTGAAAAGCAGCGGAATTTTAAAATTTTTTAATAGCCCAATCACAATCTTTACTCATCTAGTCATATCAAAAGAATTTTCACGCAAAAACAAAACCAATCATTGGTGGTTTTAGAATTTACCTCACCACAGCAACGGTGGTGGTTTTTCTCCGGTCTTCTTTCAGATCTGATGGATTCGGTTCGAGAGAAGCACTCCAAGCGTTGTGCCTCTAGCGGTATCCACACCAACTGGATTGAAGCAACTCTTTTGGATCCTTAGGCTCAGAACTTGGATCCAAAAGTTATCAAGCAAGAAAGAAGGAAGAAAACAATTTACATGAACCCTGTAGAAATCTACATGGTTCGGCCGATCCCTAATGTCTAAGGGAGGGGCGGCTATTTTCAGATTTTGGAGAGGAAGTGGGCGGCTCCTCCTTGCTTGGAGAAGGGAGCGTCTACTTGGTGTATCGGGGTTAGGGTTTTGGTTTCCTACTCCTTATTTATAGATAAGGAGTTTGGACCTAATGTGATCTAGTCCAACTAGGAAACTAAAAGCCCATTTACTTATGGTCTTTATTTGTTTCCTATTGGACTTAGATCCCCTTTTAATTAATTAAACTCATTTAATTAATTCAGACCATTTAATTAATTAATATAATTAATCAATTAAATTAATTCCTCTCTTATTAATACTTTTGTTTTAATTTAACACTTTAAATCAAACTTTCCTTATATGATTTGTTGCAGTCCAATTGTATTGTGTGTGACCCTCTAGGTTCACCATCAATTGGCCGCGGGCGTACGACTTTCGTGATTTAATTTGCGAGCTTATTAATTGCTCTGATTAATTGAACCCCTTCAACTAACCACTCAAGAATTAATTTCCTTATTAATTCATGAGTACCCACACCTCATGGTCGATGTCTAGCCACAAGCCCATGAGGCCCAACTTCAGGTTAATTGATCTCAGTGAACCTCACCTCTTATAAGTACCATGTATGTACGGTCCTTCTGTCGACTAATTTACCGATCGAGACCTAGGGTGTGTGAATTGATCGGCACCTCTAATTATCTCGATAACTACACTTTCTAATTCCTCACAATAATTCCAGTGTGACTACCAAATTTGGAAACCCCTTTCCAAATGCGTCACCAACTATGGCCATAGGTTTCTCGGAATCTATTATCTAAGAACGTATAGGAAATTCCCTCAACACACTACGTTGAGTCGGTAGATCCCATATTGATGCTACCCATTTGCGTGCGGGTCTATACGCACCCAACTTAGGCACACAATGATCAATCTACGTGACCGGCACCTAAATCTAAGTACGCATGCAAATGCACCGAATTCGCCCTAGCACCTCAAGTTTAAGGACTAAATCATACACTATTATAAGCTTGAGAAACATCCCATCGCCGATGTGTGTCATGCGCTTCCACAATGGGTTTCTCTGTTCGGGTCGTTCGATGCGTTCGATCCCCTATCGAACCACCTACTCATATGCACCCTCAAATCTCTTGCTCATGAAACGCTACAAATTCAGTCCATGTGAATCATGCATATTTGTATAAGTCTTTGCGATTCCTTTGATACCCTGTCTCGTTCGGAATCTATGACTTGGAACAGTTTTAAGATCATGACCTTAGAGACTGTTTCATGATTGCACTCATACTGAAGTGAATCGTCCCATAGTGTATTGTGATCTAAGGATTTTATCCAATCGCATAAGTGATTCACGAGAGATGAAGTTGGCCATTGTTTGATTTACATACTATAAATAAACAGGCATATTAAGTCATTTATACTAAAGAAAGATAAAGATAGTTCCAATACAAGCTAAATATATTGGCTTGCAGGGCACTATCCCATCAATCTCCCACTTGCCCTAAAGCCAATCACAAACGTTTCTAGGACCCATCTTTTTAAAGATGTTCTTCAAACTCTTTTCGTGATATAGCCTCTTTTAGTGGATCCGCTAAGTTGTCTTCTGAGTCGACACGATCCATTATGTGCGTCAATTCTACCAATGATTTCTCTAATCAAATGGTACTTTTCTCTCAATTGTGTTTAGATTTCTGGTGAGATCTCGAATGCTTTGCTTTAGCAATAGCTCCATTGTTATCATAGAAGATAACTATGAGCTTCGCAATGCTAGGCACTACATCCAACCATAGGATGAAGTTTTATATCCAAACACTTTCTTAAGCCGCATTTAATGCTACATTTAATGCTGCAATATTTCTTGCTTCAGTGGTTTAGATGGTTACGGTGTTTTGCTTGGAACCCTTTCCAATTTATCGCTACCCCATTGAAGCAAAATATATATCCAAAATGCACATATAAATTCATCCACATCAGACTGAAAATTCGAATCAGTAAATCCTTCCAATTTTAATTCTCCACTACGATCGTAGACCAAGAACAAATCCTTAATCTTTATCAAGAGCTTAAGGATATCTTTTACGGTGGTCCAGTACTCTTCACTGGAGTTTGACTAGTAATTGCTCGTGACACTTAAGCAAGTTCTACGTCTGGTCCTGTACATAGTAAAGCATGCCACATGCAACCTTTTGTTTGAAACATAAGGTATTTGAGACATTCTGCTTTTACCCTCATTCGATGTAGGGCACATCGATTTGGAACAAGGGATACAATGTCTCATTGGAAGCAATCCTTTCTTGGATTCTTCGTACTGGATATTTCCAATATTGATTCTATGTACTTAGATTTAGAGAGTGTCAACATCTTCTCCGGTCTATCTCTATAGATACGTATCCCAATACGCAAGATGTTTCTCCTAAATCTTTCATGCAGAATTGCATGGATAACCACGCTTTCGTTGTGCTAACATTCCGATATCATCCCAGATAACCAGAACATTATCGACATATAAAATATGAGCTTCATCGTGCTCCCACTAATCCTTTTGTACACCCAAGGTTCATACTCGTTTTGATGAAGTCAAATGTCTTGACTGTCTCATCAAAAAAATGTGAATCTGAATGGATTCAGACATTGCTACTAGAGAAAAGATTTCATCAAAGTCTGTTCCAGAACTTTGTGAATGTCTTTTTTACCACTAGTCGATTCTTAGAGGCAACACCTCTCCATTCATTACAAGTTTGAATATCCACTCACAACTTATAGGCAACTTATAGGGATAAATCCCTCGGGTGGATCAACCAAGGTTATACCTTGTTGGAATGGATGGGATCCATTCTGGTTTGCATGAACTCCAGTCATGCATGCGCATCTACATTGAATGTAGTTTCTTCATATATGGTGAAACCATATCTTTCAAGCTCTTTATGAACTTGATCAGATCTACGAAGTTTTGGTGTACTTGATGATTCAGTAGTTACTGGATTAACTCCCACTGTTTGCGGGGATGGGTCCAAATCATGGACTTCATCGAGTTCCATGACATTCCCTATTTCCTTTAACGAGGAATTTCATCAACTGGGGAACGGGTACATAGGAGAAACGATTTTTTCTCATTGTCGTGGAACAAGTATCCAATGGATTTCGTTGGATACCACACAATTTTATACAAATTGGATCTACTAGCCAATTTATCTCCTTTCTCGTTTCTACCATCAGCAAGAGATCTCCATACTCAGAAGTAAGAGCATAGAGGTATTTTGCTATACCTTTTGATGAGGGGTACTTTGGAATCTTTATTCTTGGAGCTCATGATGGATCAAAGAGCCTAAATTTCGACCCTGAGCTCATGAAAGACCCTAAAAACCGACCCTGAGCTCACTGAAGGCTTAATTTCAACCTAAATCACATTGAGGACCCTGGAGTTCGACCTAAATCACATTGAGGACCCTGGAGTTCGACCTAAATCACATTGAGGACCCTGGAGTTCGACCTAAATCACATTGAGGACCCTGGAGTTCGACCTCAAGCTCCTTGAATACCCTCAGTTCGACCTCAAGCTCCTTGAATACCCTCAGTTCGACCTCAAGCTCCTTGAATACCCTCAGTTCGACCTCAAGCTCCTTGAAGACCCAGAGTTCAACCTTGAAGGCCTAATTTCGACCCTAGGTGCATATTTCCAACCCCGAAGCTTTGAACTCCAATTAGCTCAGTCCGATCGCCAGCAGAGGGGCTTATGGTCGAATCTATCATTGGGCCAACCTCAGGCCCAAGCCCATGGGCCAATCCCCATCCTCAGCTATAAATACCCCAAGCATTTATGACACAGGAGAGGGATTTTGGGGCTGCTCCTTGATCGAAGCCTCCTGCTCGGATTTTCTCTTGGGCTAGATTAAATCACCTTAGTTTGTATGTACTTAGCCTCTAGCTTGTACGGCATCCTATAATGCTCAAATAGGACCCTCATTACTTGTAATATGTACACTCATATTCAAAATATACTTTATTGATCTTCAATCTCATATCATAGCATATCTTGCATGCTCAACTTAAATTATTTTGATCTCCAACGAAACCACGTAAGATCAATTGGCGCCCACCGTGGGGCCTTATTTGGGTGTTAGATCGAAATATGCCTACTACGAGGCAATTCACGTACGATCAAGGGGGAATCTTCTTATGCAGGAGGAGCTCGAATTTTTAGATCTCTGTGATCAATTTATTAGGTATCTAAGGTCGAATTTTTAGACCTCCAAGGTCGAATTTTTGGATCTCCATGGTTAAATTATCAGATCTCCAAGACCTTAGATCTCCAGCTCGAATTTTTAGACCTCCAAGGTCGAATTTTTAGATCTCCAAGCTCAAAATCTCTGGATCAAATTATTAGATCTCTGTGATCAAATTATCAAGCATCCATGGTCGAATTTTTAGACCAAGATCAAGTTATCAAGCATTCAGGATCAAAATTTATTATCTCCAGGATCGAATTCTCAGACCTCCAAGATCAAATTCTTGGATCTACAAAATCAAATTCTAAAATCACCGGGATTGAATTATTAGGTCTCTCTGATCGAATTCTTCTGATCGAATTTTATGATCCTCTGGTCGAATTCTTATGTCTCCAAGGCTGAAAGCCTTTGCTATGATCTTCTGATCGAATTTTATGGTCGGAATTTTTATGTCTCCAAGGCTGAAAGCCTTTGCTATGGTCTTCTGATCGAATTTTATGTTCCTCTGGTCGAAATTTTTATGTCTCCAAGGCTGAAAGCCTTTGCTATGATCTTCTGATCGAATTTTATGTTCCTCTGGTCGAAATTTTTATGTCTCCAAGGCTGAAAGCCTTTGCTATGATCTTCTGATCGAATTTTATGTTCCTCTGGTCGGAATTCTTATGTCTCCAAGGCTGAAAGCCTTTGCTATGATCTTCTGATCGAATTTTATGTTCCTCTGGTCGGAATTCTTATGTCTCCAAGGCTGAAAGCCTTTGCTATGATCTCATGGTCGAATTTCATGCTCTCATGG
The DNA here is from genome assembly GCA_038501285.1 of Penstemon eatonii. Taxonomy (NCBI): domain Eukaryota; kingdom Viridiplantae; phylum Streptophyta; class Magnoliopsida; order Lamiales; family Plantaginaceae; genus Penstemon; species Penstemon eatonii. The sequence goes on along the minus strand of CM076710.1, from coordinate 30,551,727 downwards.
TCGAATTTTATGATCTACAAGATCAAACTCTCAGATCTCCAAGGTCAAGTTTCCAGGATCGGGTTTTATGATCTCATGGTCGAATTTATGATCTCATGGTTGAGTTTTATACTCTCATGGTTGAGTTTTATACTCTCTTGGTCGAATTTATGCTCTCATGGTCGAATTTCATGCCCTCATGGTCGAATTTTATGATCTACAAGATCAAACTCTCAGATCTCCAAGGTCAAGTTTCCAAGATCGGGTTTTATGATCTCATGGTCGAATTTATGATCTCATGGTTGAGTTTTATACTCTCTTGGTCGAATTTATGATCTCATGGTTGAGTTTTATACTCTCTTGGTCGAATTTATGCTCTCATGGTCGAATTTCATGCCCTCATGGTCGAATTTTATGATCTACAAGATCAAACTCTCAGATCTCCAAGGTCAAGTTTCCAAGATCGGGTTTTATGATCTCATGGTCGAATTTATGATCTCATGGTTGAGTTTTATACTCTCTTGGTCGAATTTATGATCTCATGGTTGAGTTTTATACTCTCTTGGTCGAATTTATGGTCTCCATGGTCGAATTCTACGATCTTCAGGATCAAAATTTTATTATCTTCAATCTACGATCTTCAGGATCAAAATTTTATTATCTTCGATCTATGACCTCCAGAGATCTTATTATTTCTATTGCATGCTCTTGCAAGTATCATCGAATCACGATTGACCTCTAATCTATTATTCAAATAGGGTGAAAGCTGTTGCTAAGACCCTCGAAAATCGACCAAGGGGGAAAGCCGTTGCTATGCCCCTTGGATCGAAAAGTATAAAATGGGTGACGACCCTCGGGCTAAAAATGCTCTGAAAATGACTAAGGGTGAAAGCCTCTGCTATGCCCCTTAGATCAAAATTATCAAAAGGGTGAAAGCCTCTGCTATGCCCCTTAGATCAAAATTATCAAAAGGGTGAAAGCCTCTGCTATGACCCTCGAGCTAAAAATGCTCTGAAAATGACTAAGGGTGAAAGCCTCTGCTATGCCCCTTAGATCAAAATTATCAAAAGGGTGAAAGCCTCTGCTATGACCCTCGGGCTAAAAATGCTCTGAAAATGACTAAGGGTGAAAGCCTCTGCTATGCCCCTTAGATCAAAATTATCAAAAGGGTGAAAGCCTCTGCTATGACCCTCGGGCTAAAAATGCTCTGAAAATGACTAAGGGTGAAAGCCTCTGCTATGCCCCTTAGATCAAAATTATCAAAAGGGTGAAAGCCTCTGCTATGACCCTCGAGCTAAAAATGCTCTGAAAATGACTAAGGGTGAAAGCCTCTGCTATGCCCCTTAGATCAAAATTATCAAAAGGGTGAAAGCCTCTGCTATGACCCTCGAGCTAAAAATGCTCTGAAAATGACTAAGGGTGAAAGCCTCTGCTATGCCCCTTAGATCAAAATTATCAAAAGGGTGAAAGCCTCTGCTATGACCCTCGGGCTAAAAATGCTCTGAAAATGACTAAGGGTGAAAGCCTCTGCTATGCCCCTTAGATCAAAATTATCAAAAGGGTGAAAGCCTCTGCTATGACCCTCGGGCTAAAAATGCTCTGAAAATGACTAAGGGTGAAAGCCTCTGCTATGCCCCTTAGATCAAAATTATCAAAAGGGTGAAAGCCTCTGCTATGACCCTCGGGCTAAAAATGCTCTGAAAATGACTAAGGGTGAAAGCCTCTGCTATGCCCCTTAGATCAAAATTATCAAAAGGGTGAAAGCCTCTGCTATGACCCTCGAGCTAAAAATGCTCTGAAAATGACTAAGGGTGAAAGCCTCTGCTATGCCCCTTAGATCAAAATTATCAAAAGGGTGAAAGCCTCTGCTATGACCCTCGAGCTAAAAATGCTCTGAAAATGACTAAGGGTGAAAGCCTCTGCTATGCCCCTTAGATCAAAATTATCAAAAGGGTGAAAGCCTCTGCTATGACCCTCGGGCTAAAAATGCTCTGAAAATGACTAAGGGTGAAAGCCTCTGCTATGCCCCTTAGATCAAAATTATCAAAAGGGTGAAAGCCTCTGCTATGACCCTCGAGCTAAAAATGCTCTGAAAATGACTAAGGGTGAAAGCCTCTGCTATGCCACTTAGGTCAAATCTATTATGGGTGAAAGCTGTTGCTAAGACCCTTGAAGATAAAATTCTACGATCATATTCCACGATCAAATTCTATGATCTCCAAAGTTGAATTTATTATTTTCAGGATCAAGTTCTATGATCCCCAAAGTCGAATTTTGCGATCTCCAAGGATCAAATTCTACGTTCTCCAAGCTCGAATTCTACTACCTTGGCTTTGTCTTTGAAATCTTTCGAACCGGACGTTATGGATTTGTATGCTGTTGGTTATTAGCTTTCAGGGTTTTGATAAATTCGACCATTAATCCCCGATTTAGGGTTTCGATTCTTTATTTCGGAAACTCATGCTAAATTAAAGATTCTGGACTCTAAATTTTGACCCTGAGCTCCCTGAAGGCACAAATTTCGACCTTAGCTCATGGAAGACTCTAATTTTCGACCCTGAGCTCCCTGGGAGGCATGATTTCAACCTTGATCTCACTGAAGACCCTAAGTTTCGACTTTATGCTCATTGAAATCATGTGTGCTAAAACACTGGAAAATTCGACCCCAAATGCTGAATTCCGATCCCTAATACATTCTGGAGTTTCTAAGATATGCACTCTTTTTCCCTGGTTCGGTTTTTATCCCACTGGGTTTTTCCGAACTAGGTTTTTAACGAGGCATATCCAAAACGCAAAATAGCGATCCTCGAGCATTTTCTACTTCTCCGAGATTCAGCATCACTCTACGCTCGAGAAGTGGGGGAGTATTGATGAGGGGTACTTTGGAATCTTTATTCTTGGAGCTCATGATGGATCAAAGAGCCTAAATTTCGACCCTGAGCTCATGAAAGACCCTAAAAACCGACCCTGAGCTCACTGAAGGCTTAATTTCGACCTAAATCACATTGAGGACCCTGGAGTTCGACCTAAATCACATTGAGGACCCTGGAGTTCGACCTAAATCACATTGAGGACCCTGGAGTTCGACCTCAAGCTCCTTGAATACCCTCAGTTCGACCTCAAGCTCCTTGAATACCCTCAGTTCGACCTCAAGCTCCTTGAATACCCTCAGTTCGACCTCAAGCTCCTTGAAGACCCAGAGTTCAACCTTGAAGGCCTAATTTCGACCCTAGGTGCATATTTCCAACCCCGAAGCTTTGAACTCCAATTAGCTCAGTCCGATCGCCAGCAGAGGGGCTCATGGTCGAATCTATCATTGGGCCAACCTCAGGCCCAAGCCCATGGGCCAATCCCCATCCTCAGCTATAAATACCCCAAGCATTTATGACACAGGAGAGGGATTTTGGGGCTGCTCCTTGATCGAAGCCTCCTGCTCGGATTTTCTCTTGGGCTAGATTAAATCACCTTAGTTTGTATGTACTTAGCCTCTAGCTTGTACGGCATCCTATAATGCTCAAATAGGACCCTCATTACTTGTAATATGTACACTCATATTCAAAATATACTTTATTGATCTTCAATCTCATATCATAGCATATCTTGCATGCTCAACTTAAATTATTTTGATCTCCAACGAAACCACGTAAGATCACCTTTCATGGTAAAGCTTTGTAGGCATGGATTTCGATGGTACTTTGCTCAGTATCTTCGATGCAGTCAGGAGGACCAACCCCTAGAATGCATGAGGAAGCTTAACAAAACTCAATGTGGATCGAACAATGTCTACCAATGTTAGATTCCATCTCTTAGACACTCCAATAAGTTGAGGCGTCTTAGGAGGAGTTTGTTGTATGAGAACCTCATTCTCAGCAAGATAATTGAGGAATCTTTGACTTAAGTATTTGCCATCTCGATTAGATCGAATGGTCGTAATACTATGTCCTTGTTGATTCTCTACTTCGTTTTGAAAATCCTTGAGCTCTTCAAAGGTTTTTCGGATTTGTATCTTACTTGATACAAATATCACTAATGACCAAGGTCATTAGCAAAAAGGGTACGAGGTATGAGTAATCTCCTCTCACACTAACGTTTTGTGGTCCACATTCATTCGTATGGATCTAATCCAAATTTTGTTTGGTTCGCTCTGGATTCCCTGTGAAGGCAGATCTGGTCATCTCTCTTTTGAGACAGGATTCGCAGGTTCGAAGTTCATTTAAGTCCTATTTTTCAAGAAGCTTAGAAGAAACCAACTTTTGAATCCTACTCTCGGAGATATGTCCAAGTCTAGCGTGCCAAAGTTGTGGATTATTATCTTTGTATTAATTTGAACTTAACACATTAATTCAGTAAAATTGAGTTAATGGTTTAATTCAATTAATTTACTTCCTTTCAATTAACTCTTTAATTGATTCCTTTTCTTTTTCAATTAACCCTTTAATTGAAATGTTGCTTAATTAATTATATCAATTAAACTTATCAGTGCCTTTGTTAGACGGAGTGGGATAATTCGAATTTAAGGCTACTTGCGTTCTTTCGACTACCTTTTTGTTCGAATTTAGAAGAGAATAAATTCTTCTTCATTTTACTCTTCTTTGACTTTGCAGGCCATGAAGTGTAAACGATCATGACAGGTTTATCCTATTTTCCTTTTACCAATATTTTGGTTGATTCATGAAATGTGATCAACTTATCAAATAAGATCAGTGTATTTCACGAATCATTTGAATGAGCGGGAGGAGTTTAATGTTAAGATCACTTGTACGCCTACGTTTAATCGATCCAGTTTTGAACCAGATTGATAAAACAAGGACAGTGATCCTTGACACTAGTTCCTTCGTTTATTCTCGAGTTTTGAAACAACTCATTAGAAGTCTCGAATCAAACAATTCAAAACTGCTCCTCAGAACAAGCCTTTTGAGGTGGAGGTTTGTTTCAGAAGACTGGTCCTCAAAACAGGCCTTTTGAGGTGGATGTTTGTTTCAGAAGCTTCAGACATGCTCCTCATGTCGCTGCTATAGCTCGTTCAATCTTGATGCTTATTTGAGGAAACGATCATTAAGATTCCCATACTTTATAGGTGATTCGTTTCACTTTTGAGATTCATCTTTATTTGAGGAAATGATTATTAATATTCCCATACTCTACGGGTGATTCGTTTCCCTATTTTCACTTAACTCGAAAGCGCATAAAGCATAGGCTCGTCGTTTAAGAACATCATTCCAACTTTCGGAATTTAAGACAATTCTCAAGTTTTTAAGCAAGTCGATATTTTGATTCAGTTATTTTATTGGTCGAGGATAAATAGTAAAATGGATAACTACAGATATCTCAGTATCTATTTTAAAGAGAAGACAAACATTCAGTGGACTAGTTAATTGATTTAACCGAATTTCGTAGGGTTAATTATATCAGTAAAATTGTGATGTTGGGGATTCTCAATTTATTTGAATTAAAGGGCTCTGTTACTTTATTCTGGATGGATCAATCTCAAGGAAGAACAAATTCAGAGGAACAATTAGTAATCTAGGCAATCTCAACCATGAAGACAGTGCGAATATGATGAATAAGTTATTCTTATTGAATAATCTGGGATTATGCAGTTAAGTAAGCATAAACTCCGTAAAAATTGAATTCACTAATACAATGATTAACTAGGTATTTATATCACCATTGACCTAGTGTTACAAGGAAACCTAGTTCTAATGGGATTCGGCCCATTGGTCCTTCTTGAGTCCGGATTCTATTCAGGTCGTTGAGTTGCACATCCTGCTTGGGTCGATAGAAGCTCCCGAATGGGCTTATCTGGTCGAAATGATTCCATAACCATAAATCGATCCGCATATTATAAGAGGTGCGAAATAGCCCCCATCAGTACTCCCTCACTTCTTCGAGAGTATATGTAGTAGAAGCTCGTAGAAGTAGAAGGTCAATATCGACTGTAATTTCTATGAATTGTGCCTCGTTAAAAACCTTAATTAAGAAAAATCCCTGTGGGAAAAAATCTTAAGTAAGGAAAAGAGTACTACGCCTCATAGATAGTCGTTCTCTTGTTCCAATTGTGAACCGCTACGTGTCTCTTTGGGAAGCGTTTCACTCTTTTCCATTTGGAGGGAATGTGATCAGTCGTGAGAAGTTCGAAACGTCTTTTCACTTTTTCCTATAAATAAGTGACTGTTATATCAGTCATTCTTTTACTTCATGCTTCCTTTGATCTTGCAGTAATTTTCTTGACAGGTCGTATATCTTTCCGTAATTCATTCTATCGATTCCTATCTTCCGAGAACCCCATAAATGGCTTCTATAAGAAAATCTTCTTCGTCTTTAAGCGAGGGAATCGCTCCTATTATCGAGGAAGTTCTTCGTTCCCGCGAGCAGGTCGGGGTTTCTGAGTTCGTTGTACCTACTGAGGATACTTTTCAGGTGCAGATTTTATCTGACTCCGTCGTTGCTACTAGAGCTAAGAAAGGCAAAGCTACAGCTCCTCAAATTTCTGAACCGATTGAGGATCTTGCCTGCGCTTATACCGTGGATAATTTCTCTGAGGTCGTGAGCAATTATACCAAATATTTTCCCGTCGGTTCTGAGATTATTCTCCCTTCTCCCACCGACGGGGTTACATCTCCGCCGGAGGGATGTCGAGCCTTTTACACAGCCAATTTTAATAGTGGTCTACGTCTTCCGTTATCTGCCCTTTTTCTTGATATCTTGAAAATATTCAGTGTCTCCCTGACTCAATTAGTCCCAAATTCCGTGGCATTTGTAGTATGATTTTCTGTTTTGACGATAGCGAAAGGATTCCAACCTTCCTTTCGTAATTTCACGCAATTGTTTCATTTTAATATTCTAGTTCTTCGAATCGTGGATATTTCTTTGCTAGTCAGAAACCTAGTCGCGCAATCTTCGATTCTCCGGTTTCTAGCAACCCTTCCTGGAAATCACATTTTTTCTTCGTTCGTCCACCATCTGATCTTCACTTGGAAGATGGTTCGACTATTCCCTTTTCATGGGATCATGACTCCAAATGGGTTTACGGAGGTCGCCATCCGACTGGTGAACTTATTCCCGACGATCCTCAATTTATCGGAGAAATCCAGGCTATTCGTGCCGACAAATATCAAAGTGCTCTTCTTATAGGAGAAGCTTTTCTTCGCAAAGCGGGATTAAGTGCTCATGTTTTTCCAATTCCTTCGTCATCTGATTCCAACTTTGTGCATGCTTCTTTTTCAGTTCATATGGTAGAAAATTCCCGACATTCTTCAATAGGAAAAATGGTTTTGTCCAAATCTAGCAAGTAAATAGAGAACGTTCCAATCGAGCAGAGAGCATCCCGAAAGAAAAAATTGGAGTTGAGTCATGAGTCTGAGGAGAATAGAGAGGAATCTCCAGATTCTTCTCAAGATTCCCCAGTTCGTTCGGGAACTGGATCTGGTTATCCCCCTCTCCAGCTTAGGACTTCTTTGGGTATACGGGGATGTCGTAGCTGGTCGATGCCTCATCCTAGTGACAACCCGATGGATAGGAAAAGGTGTTACTATGGTCGTTCTGGTAACGATCTTTCTTTACTTGGCGATAATCATCCGAAACCTACTTTGGTTGAAATGATAGAGGATCATTTAGAGGGAAAAAGAGCTGCTGGCTATCCCGAGAATGATTCTTTGGTTCACGATGAGAGTGAAAACGCAGTGGATAAGGCCACTCGCGTTCTTTTGTCCGGCATTTTTACTCGTGACATGAATAAGCTTCTTCGGAAAGACCCTTTAGAGAAATTTCAGCGAGCTTCTCTTTATGCTGAAAAGGTGATATCTTTTTGATGGCGCTAATAACATAACTTTCTTTAAGGATTATTTTAATTTGCTAATCCATTTTCTTTCTACTCCCTTTGTTCTTTCAGACTAAGACTTGTTTGGCATCATATGCTTTTGAAAATGCACATTGGAAACAACAGTGTGAATTTCTGGAAGAGAAGTATAAAGTTTTACTTGGCAGAACTTCTGGTTCAGAGGCCGGTCCCTCAACGACTCCTTCTGTTCCGGTCGTAGAGACTCGGGCCACGGGGACAGATGATCAGCAGATTATCGACAGAGTTCTGGAGACTTCTCGTGCTCAAGAACAAGCCGATCAATTGGCTAGAAAATTAGAAGAGCTCCAAGTTCAGAGTACTGCTCGGATTAGTGAGTTAGAATCTCAAGTATCAAGTCTCCAAGCTTCATTAGAGGAGTATGAGAAAGACATTCCTCTTAGCGGACTCAGGGATCGTTATGGTCGTAATTCCGATGAAAAAGTGATTCGTGAATTCCTCAGTTCTCCTGTTCATACGGCGCTGGTAAATCAAATGGTCGGTCCGCTTTTAGAAAATACTTTCAAGAAGGCAGTTCATCAGTTGGTCGCTTTAGGAATGATAGATGATCGTCGAAAGGAATATTTTAAGGCGGCACATATCCGGCTAAATCGTTATGGCGAAGTTTATTCTCCTGCCGATCTTCCGGATGTCGTTTATCAAAATCTTCCTTTGGCTCACCTTGTTAAAGAGTTCGGAAAACCGTTGCCAATTCCTCTTTCAGATATCAATGATGAGCTCGATAACACCTTCATCGATCCAGATGATGAAGAAGAAGAAGAAGATATTGGCATAGCAGAGGATAAGGACGTCAGTAGCGAACGGAAAATTCCGGATAGCGACCAAGCTTTATGATATATCGCTCTCTTGAAATAATCTTTGTAATTTTTACTCGTAGGTTTAATTGTAATATTACTTTTTTCGCCCCTTTGAAATAAACGTTTCGTATATTGACAGTCACGTCCTTTCGTGTTCTCTGTAATAATTCAGACAAGCTATTAACTTCGCCATAATCATTATGAGTATGTCGTTTCAAATTCTATTGTTTATTCCAAGGCTATTTTTTTGTATTTCGCGCCCTTTCTTTGGGACCGTCGACGTCTTCTCGTATAGTATAAATATAAAAGGTAAAAACTTGACTTGATTTTTACCGCTATATTCCTCTCTTCTAATAGAATACTCTTTTCTTAGCTAGTCGTAAGCTTTCTCGATATTTAATTTGTAGCTTTCAGCAATCCGATCATGAGTAATCTTTTTGGCAATTCTTCGAAGCGACCTTCCCGTGAGGGCGCTAGGGATACTAGATCAAAAAAGTCTCGAACAGAGGGGTCCTCGATTGAACCTCCTCGTTCGTCTTCTATCACCAGGTCGATTATCGACCCTCCTGTCATTCCTTCTGCACCTTTCTCTGTAACTAGTTCATCTTTTGTGGAACCAAATTTTTCTTCTTCTACTGAAGTAGGAAGTAGGCCTTCCCCTGGTCGGATGGCTTTTGGTGATTCGTCCAATGTGGAGCAGACTTTTGACATTCCTGTTTCTTCAGGCGTTTCTTTCTTTGAGCATGCTTTTCATGGAGGGGATTTTGCTAATTCCCTTCCTTTTTCTACCTCTACTGTCCCGATTGTCAGCGGAGGCCGAGTTGATGAGGGCTCCTTTGTTAATCCCTCCACAACACAATCTGTTTTCCAAGATTGTCCTGATTATCTGTTTAATGATACTACCGTTATGACTACTTCTTTCGAATCTGGTGGGCCTTCTGGAGGTCGGATTGGGTCGAGGTCTGGTCGTCGAACCATTATTTCTGCTTCGGGCAAGGAGACCTCAATCAGTCCCGACGAGAGGGAATCCCCTCGTCCATTAGATGATCGTTGTGTCCTTGAGCAGGTTAAGGATATTCTGTTGTCAGAGAATCCACGTTCCGACGGTGTCCCTTCTACTAGCGAACTGCCTGGCTCTGTTGAACCTGACGCTTTGTCCTGGGACTTAGGCATGAGCACTATTTTGCCTGGCGAGTTGAGGAAACTCGAGGGTACCCCCAATATTCACCTCGTTCAATCGCTGGTGAAGATATGTGAGCAGGTAAACATACTTTGATTATTTTTCCCGCTTTTATCTTGAATGCCTTGTTGTGTGGCAGTTTTTCTTACTCTTTCTCCTTTCTAGGCCAAATATTTTGCACTCCAGCTGGGTGTGCAAAATGACGAACTGTGGAACGGTAAGGATGCTCATCAACGTCGCTTGGAGTCGGAGAAAGCTAAGGCCACAGGGCTGACGCTGCAACTGCAGCTTGCCAAAGATGATCTTCATAAATTAGAGGCCGATAAAGTCGTCCTTGAGAAGGAGAAAATGATTTGGTTCAGGCTACTGCCTTGGCGGAGGAGTCTCGTCGGCAGGCCTATGAAGAAGGTTATAATGCCGGTTATCTGAAGCGTCAGGAGGAGTTGATGGCGTTTGCAGGAAACTTAACTCCTCTGAAGAGTGCATCTGCTAGGCGTCTTGGTGATAGCAATCCTCCTCGCTGATCCGATTCCGACTTAGCTGTTTCCTTGAGTTGCTTCTCCTTTTTTTTTTATGTGTGTCCCAACCTTCGTGTATGTGCTTGGGCTGCAGCTTTTGTATGGGTGGATGTATTTGACACTATGATCTTTTACAGGCAAATCCATGCCTTGGTGAATTTCACTCCATAGATATGTTTTGTTCATATTTTGCTGTCATGCATAAATATAACTTTTTTGAAATAATCAGTATAGGTTAGTATACTTATCTTATGTTGATCTTCTCGGAGGACGTTTAGTCTCTGATAATGTAGCTTCAGTCTTGCCTGATCAAAGTTTAAGTAACTAAATGATACAACATTTGTTTCTGCAAATCAAATTCTTTAAAATGAAGTGTAAGAATAATGATCAACCAAGCATGATCCCTTATGGTCTTCTAGAAACCGTTTTAGACGTAAAAATATGAATAGCAAGCCTTCCATGTATATAGTTGATTGAATATTTTAAAGAAATTCTCAACCTTGTCGTCGCTGTTCGACCAATCCTTTTGTCTTTTAGTTAAAGATATTCTATTTACGGACGTTGTTATTTCTACTGTTGAGCTCTGCTCTTCTTTTTTCTGAAACTACAAAATCGTGGAGAGATAAGCTCTTAAGATTCATGCTTCTCTGTAGAGCTTGTGAGTTCCTTGTTTCTCGAATGAAGCAACCAGTGTATGAATATATCATCTCTTTGATATGGGAGGAATTGGAAAACGTATGATTATTGGCCAGATCTGGCTTGTTCAGACCCCCTTCAGCAATTCTTTGGAATTTTAGGCAGTGACTTTTTTGAAATCTTAAGTTATGACGGCTATTCTCCTGATTTCTCTGTCAGGTTTCTTGGATTCCAAATGAGGTCCGAACATGATTAGCTAATAATTATCCTCTGTGATATATGAGGCAGTTACGACCTTGTAGGTCCGAACACCATATGAGCAAATAGCATATGTGAGTGTGTAAATTTCCTTAGTCTGAAGCTCTTTTAGATCTGCTCTCTACTGCATTGATCGAAGCGATCTACTTTCGATTTTATCTCTAGTTCGATGAGTCGATCAGTGAGGCGCCGTTCCAACTTACATGCATTAATTACGGGTAGTCAAAAGGTCGCATTTCCGTCCCTTGATTAAATTTCTATCCAGCCTTAGGATCTTTTTGCACGAGTGCCTATAAATAATTAGGTAGTTTCCATATCTTTATTTTTCTCTCAGAAAAGATGGAGATCTCAGTTTCCTTAGATTTCATTTTGCCTTCTGATCCCGTAATATTCAAAAAGTCACATTATCGTGATTTATATCACAATGGCTTAAATTTCACTTGCCTTGTACTGACGGGTCCCGTGGGAGCCCTACCTTGTACTAACGGGTCCCATGAGGCCTCGAACTTTGTATACACGGGTTTGAGGTCCGTGGTTTCTGTTTGCACATGGAGGGTTCATACTTACCAGGCACCGCCGTGTTTTGGATGTTACCTCCGGATTGATAGACCATCAGGGTGTGCTGGTAAATTTTTATGCATCGAATGTCCTAAATAGATGCTGCTTCAGAGTAAAATGTTTTAATTTTAAAGTAGAAGCAGTATCTTGTTGTGGGTGAATGAGTATTGCCGGTTATCTGGCTGGTAATGCTCATTTCGCCTGGAGGAACATTTGATCTTCAGAGCCTGGTCATCGAACCAAAGAAGTCGACCATCCTGAGAAGTATGCTTCTTAGGTGGTCGGTTATTGCTAACGAGGCACTAGGGAGGAGATTGATGTTTCCGTGGACATTGTCGTGAAGATTGCCGATCTATAGTGTAGGATTGTTTCGTCTAAATCAATGTAATAGTATATAGATTTTGTAATCCAGTATCTGTAACTCTTTGACATATAAAAAGATGAATAAAACTTTATTTTTATTCCTTGCATTCTCCCTGTAATTGTGTTCGGTTTTAATCTTATTTGTGATTGTCATCGAGGAGTGTTTATTGAGCGGATCAATTTATACTCAACTCGTTTTGTTTAGACATAGGTTTTTAATACCAGAGGTCTTTTGATCGTCGAGGATTAATTGAGGAGTGTTTATTGAGCGAATCAATGTATACTCAACTCGTTTTGTTTGGACTTAGGTTTTTAGTACCAGAAGTCTTTCGATCGTTGAGGATTAATTGAGGAGTGTTTATTGAACGGATCAATGTATACTCAACTCGTTTTGTTTAGACTTAGGTTTTTATACCAGAGGTCTTTTGATCGTTGAGAATTAATCGAGGAGTGTTTATTGAGCGGATCAATGTATACTCAACTCGTTTTGTTTAGACTTAGGTTTTTAGTACCAGAAGTCTTTTAATCGTTGAAAAATAATCGAGGAGTGTTTATTGAGCGGATCAATGTATACTCAACTCGATTTGTTTAGACTTAGGTTTTTAAACCAGAAGTCTTTTGATCGTTGAGAATTAATCGAGGAGTGTTTATTGAGCGGATCAATGTATACTCAACTCATTTTGTTTAGACTTAGGTTTTTATACCAGAGGTCTTTTGATCGTTGAGAATTAATCGAGGAGTGTTTATTGAGCGGATCAATGTATACTCAACTCGTTTTGTTTAGACTTAGGTTTTTAGTACCAGAAGTCTTTTAATCGTTGAAAAATAATCGAGGAGTGTTTATTGAGCGGATCAATGTATACTCAACTCGATTTGTTTAGACTTAGGTTTTTATACCAGAAGTCTTTTGATCGTTGAGAATTAATCGAGGAGTGTTTATTGAGCGGATCAATGTATACTCAACTCATTTTGTAGACTTAGGTTTTTATACCAGAAGTCTTTTGATCGTTGAGAATTAATCGAGGAGTGTTTATTGAGCGGATCAATGTATACTCAACTCGTTTTGTTTAGACTTAGGTTTTTAGTACCAGAAGTCTTTTAATCGTTGAAAAATAATCGAGGAGTGTTTATTGAGCGGATCAAAGTATACCCAACTCGTTTTGTTTAGACTTAGGTTTTTATACCAGAAGTCTTTTGATCGTTGAGAATTAATCGAGGAGTGTTTATTGAGCGGATCAATGTATACTCGACTCGTTCGTTTTCATATCGAGGAGTGTTTATTGAGCGGATCAATGTATACTCGACTCGTTCGTTGTCATATCGAGGAGTGTTTATTGAGCGGATCAATGTATACTCGACTCGTTCGTATTTTTAATTTTGACCAATACTCATCATGGTATCGTAAGGAGTTTTTACCGAATCAATCGGTTTTTACTCAATTTTGATTAAAAACTGCTAAAAAATCTTTTAATAATCAAACTGTAGGCTAAGGCCTTTTATTACAAAGAATTAAACTTACTAAAATAAAACGACGTAAAGCAGCACGATCTATTAAAATTTATTTACCATAGTATTTTCTAAGGTTGACAGCATTCCATGTTCTTGGTAAGGCTGTTCCGTCCAAGTGTGCGATTTTGTATGAACCTTTCTTTCCTACACCAATGACTATGTAAGGTCCATTCCAATTTTGTTGTAACTTTCCTACATGCTTGGATACTTCTACATTTTTCAAGACCAGATCTCCTTCTTTGAAGGTTCGGATACGTACTTTTTTATTGTAAGCCTTTTCCATATTCGATTTAGTGCCTTGCAATCGTACAGCCGCTTTTTCTCTTAGAGCTTCGGCCAAATCAATATCATTTTCTCTTATCTTTCCATTTTCCTGGTCGTCGTACATTTCAATCCTTGGTGTTGGAATTAATGTTTCGACGGGAATAACAGCTTTCGAGTCATATACTAGACTGAATGGGGTCTCCCCTGTTGAAGTTCTGACCGTGGTTCGATTGGCCCAAAGCACTCCTGGGAGTTCATCAAGCCATTTTCCTTTGGCTGCTCCTAATCTTTTTTCCAAAGATTTTATTATTTCTCGGTTTGCTACCTCAATTTGTCCGTTTGCTCTAGGATGTCCTACCGAAGTGAAATTTTGCTGAATTCCTAGATTTGAACACCATTCAATTACCTGTTTTCCCGCGAATTGGGTCCCATTGTCGGAAATCAAAATTCTCGGGATGCCGAATCGACATACTATGAATTTCCAAAGAAAGTTAATCACTTGGAACTGAGTTATCCGGGCAAGGGCAATGCATTCTATCCATTTGCTGAAGTATTCTACAGCGACCAGGACATAAGCTTTCTTGGATCTGGCTGCTGGGAACGGTCCTACAATGTCCATTCCCCATTGATCGAACGGCCAACATATCGGTATTGGGTGCATGTTTTCTGCCGGTTGATGAGATATATTAGCATGGACTTGGCAATGATGACATTTTTGGACATATTGGATGGCATCGTTGTTGATGGTAGGCCAATAATAACCAGTTCGGAGGCATTTTAAAGCTAATGCCCTTGCTCCGCTGTGATTTCCTGCATCTCCTTCATGTACCTCTCGTAGGATGTCGGTGGTTTGCGACTCGGAGATGCATTTTAGAAGGATTCCTGATATCGATCTTCGGTAAAGTTTTCCCTCTACCAATGTATATTTTTGAGCCCGATACTTTATTTTTCGAGCTTCATTTTGTTCGAGCGGCAATTTTCCTTCTCGAAGATAATCTATCATTGGGGTCATCCAATTGTCTTCAGCTTCTTCGATTTCCATTATTTCGACGACTGGTGTCTCATCGATATCGATTGCTGGTGCGTTGGAGATTAACTAGTTGATCACCCTTTCGGTTTTTCCATCATGGGATCCAGTGAACCTGGAAAGTTGATCAGCCCATTTATTTTCCGATGGCGGGATGTTCTGTATACTAAAACTCTCGAATTTCTCAGCCAACTCTTTCACTTTGGCGAGGTATTTTACCATATTAAACTCCTTAGCCTCATATAGGCCTTCTATTTGTCTTTGTATTAACTCTGAATCGGTTAATACTTTAAGGTTTTTAATGTCGGCTTTTATTGCCATCTGTATCCCTGCGATCAGCGCTTCATATTCCGCTTCATTGTTTGTTACAACGAAGTCCAATGTTATCGCATAATTTATATCCTCTTTATTTGGTCCGGTGAAGTTGATTCCGGCACCTCCTCCCTCTCGGCACGAAGCACCGTCAACATGCATTAACCAGGACTGGTTTTCTATGATCAATACATCGTCGTCAAGGCTTTTTATTGGTTCGGTTGCTTGTGTCGGAGTTTCCAGTAGGAAGTCAGCTAATACTTGGGCTTTAATTGCGATTCTTGGTTTGTACTCGATCTCGAATTGACCGAGTTCGATCGCCCATTTGATCAGTCTTCCAGAGGCTTCTGGTTTTGCTAAGACCTGCCTTAGCGGTTGGTTTGTTAAAACCACTATCTTGTATGTCAAAAAGTAAGGTTGGAGTTTTCGTGCTGCCACTACTAAGGCCAAAGAGAATTTTTCAATCTCCAAGTAGTTCCTTTCTGCCCCTTGTAATAATTTGCTTAAGTAGTAGATTGGCTTGTCTTCCAAACCTTCTATTTTGACCAAGACTGAGCTAACGGCCGCGTCGGAGATCGAGATATAGATATATAACGGTTCCCCTTCCGTTGGTTTAGCCAACAACGGGGATGTCGTCAGATATTCTTTTAGCTGGTCGAAAGCACGATCGCAATCTTCTGTCCAAACAAAGTTTCGCCTTACGAAGGGTTTGGAAGAAAGGCAAACTTCTGTCAGCCGATTTGGATATGAATCTGTTCAATGCTACGATCTTCCCTACTAAGTTTTGTACTTGGGAGATGGTTTTGGGCGGCTTCATTTCAGTTATTGCTCGAATTTTTTCTAGGTTGGCCTCGATTCCTAGTTGATGTACCAAATAGCCCAAGAATTTTCCCGATTTAACACCGAAGGTGCACTTCGCGGGATTTAGCTTCATGCGGTATTTCCTCAATATTTGGATCCGCTTCATGCGGGATTTAGCTTCATGCGGTATGTCTTATGTGATCCGCTTCATTCATACTTTTGACTAGCATGTCATCCACGTAAACTTCCATTATTTCTCCAATTAATTCTTTAAACATTAGGTTTACTAACCTTTGGTAAGTGGCCCCGGCGTTCCTTAACCCAAACGCCATAACTATAAAGCAATATATTCCTTGCTCGGTTATGAATGCAGTTTTCTCCTGGTCTTGCTCATTCATGTATATTTGATAAAAACCTTGGAAAGCATCCATCATGCTGAAGATTGCAAAGCCAGCAGTTGAGTCGACTAATAGGTCGATCCTTGGGAGTGGATACGGGTCTCGGGGACACAATTTATTGAGGTCGGTAAAATCGTTGCACATCCTCCACTTGTTGTTTTTCTTATCCCCTTTTGCTACTAGAACGACATTACATAACCATTCCGAGAAATGTATTTCTTGAATTTGTTTTGCTTTGAGTAGTCTTTCTACTTCTGCTTTGATGATTTTATCTTTCACTGGTCCGTGATTTCTCTTCTTTTGTCTAGCTGGTTTAGCTAAAGGGTCGATTTTTAGCGAATGGTTGATTACTCGAGGATCAATCCCTTCGATGTCATTTGCACTCCAAGCGAAGACATCCATATTATTCTTGAGGAAGTCGATCAATATTACTTCCCCTTCCTTGCTCAATTCTGTACCTATTCTTGTTGTTTTCAATGAGTCCCCCTGTACCATAATGACGTCCTTATGTTCTGGTGGTTTTAAGGTTAAATCCAGCGGCTCCTTTCCCTTTTTATCTATTCGGTCAGTGCTAGGGATTTCAATCTCGTTTCTACCAACAGCTTCTTCGAGCTTTCTTTTGCTCGGGGTAATTGCTTCAGGGGGTTTTCTCAAAGTTAACGATGTGCTGTAGCAGTCCCATGCCATATAATGGTCATTTACTATTTCCCCGATACCTGTGTCAATCGGAAATTTTATCTTCTGATGATAAGTTGAGACAACAGCTCGAAATAGGTTGAGGGCAGGTCGGCCTAAAATTGCGTTGTAGGCGAATGGAGTTTCTACCACTAAAAATTTTACCAGTTTTACTGTTCGATATGGTTTCTTTCCAAGTGATACACTCGGAGTTATTGTTCCACTGGGAACGATTTCGGATCCTCCAAACCCCACCAACGGCGTAGCTACTTTTTGTAATGTTATTTGCCCCAAGTTCATCTGGTCTAGGGCCTCTCTAGAAATGATATTGGCCGAGCTTCCGTTATCGATCAGGATTCTTTTGACATTGTAGTTCGTGATTTCTAGTGACACCACCATCGGGAAATCGGGGCTATCTTCTTTAGTGTCCCAAACTAGATTTTTGGGTACTTCGCCTTCGTTAAAACTGATTAGCTGGTTGTTTGACGACTTATTTTCTAGAGTCCATACTTCTTTCGGGTATTTCGAGCTTCCGATTATGGACCTAGCAGTCATTCGTCGAGCATTAGGACTATCTCTGCCGGCGGGTCCTCCGGAAATTGTATGGATGGTACCATTGACCTGGTCATGGTTTAATTCCTGTGCAGGGCCATCCTCGGGTGACTTTCGGCGGGAATTCCTCCTTTGATCATTATTCCGAGGGCTCCTACTTCTTCCTCTTTTGTGGTTATCCCGTTCTAAATAGTCGTCTAATTTTCCTTGTTCGATTAATTTTTCTATTTCCCTCCTAAGGTAAAAACAATCTTCGGTGCGGTGCCCACGCGCCCTGTGATATTTGCAGTACCACTCGAAGTTTCGGGCGTCAGGTCTAGGTTGAGTGATTTTCTTTGCTTTCGGGATCCAATTGTTCCTCTCCAGGACGGGCAGGATTTCTTCTATCGGAATATTTAATCTTGAGTGTTCTACTTGATTAATCCTGCTCCTAGTTGCCGGTTCCGCGGTTCTAGGCCTTTGATAGATGTTCGGTCGTCTATCTTGATCGCTTTTATTGTATTCCAATCGCTGAAAAACGTTGCCTTTTCTAAATGTCCCTTCGTAGTCTATGGGTCGCTGGGTAGGGATTCTATCTTGCCGTTTGAGGCCTGAGCCTGAAACTTTATTCTTGTTCTTATCTTTAAAAGAATTCATCTCTTCCTGGGTCATATACTTAGATGCCAGGCTCATGATATCTGCGAATGTTCTTGGTTGTTTTCGGCTGAGGGCGTTTCCGAACTGTCTATTCTTTGTGAGATCGAAGAGGATCGAGATTATGTAATCAATATTGGGGGAATCGATTTTGAGTAATTCGACATTAAATCTTGCCAACCAGTTCCTTAAGGATTCACCTTCTTGTTGATAAATGGTTCCTAAATAGCTCATCGACAATTTTTGTCTTTTTTGACTGGCGAATTGCTGCGTTAGTTTGTTGCATAATTCTCAAAAACTGAATATGGAGTTGGCTGGTTGTTTGGCGAACCAGTCCAAAGCTAATCCTTCTAGCGTGGTCACCATCAGCTTAGCGGTGAACTCCGCCGAGTGAGAATACAAGTTCATTATGTTGGTGAAACTAAAGATATAGTCATATGGGTCAGTAGTCCCGTCATATCTGGGTAGTCTACCCGGAACCTGTCCAATCAACTGCGCCTCTTTTATCTCTCTGCAGAAGGGGGAGCATGCCGCTAGGCTTTCCTGAAGTTCTGTGGTTCTGGTCCACGGGTTTTGAACGGATCGTAAGCGTTGCTCGAGTCGTTCTTGTACCATTTTTTCGATTTCTGTTTTCGAGAATCGCATTGTTCTTGGTCGATTCGGGATCGCCTCGTCAGCGTCTTCCTCTATAGGGATTATGGTGTGTTCCTTTGATTCGTTGCGTTGTGGTCTCCTTCAATCCGCTTTTCTTCGGATGTTGTTATTAGAGGGTTTTGAATTCCCCTGCTGCGGGTTGTGTAGCGAGCGTCGCTCGCTCGCCGGGCTGTCAGCTTGTTGAGAGATTTGATCATTCTGCCTCGGCGTTCTTTTAGTGGGATTCACCCTAGTAGTTCTAACGTTTCGAGGAGCTTGTTCGAGTACGAGTAATTCCTCTGGGGAGAGTGATTTAAGGAGCATAGCGATCTGTCGAAATTTCTCCTGAGCATCTGACAGGGGAACTGGGATTGTCGGAGCCACATGTTCTTCCAGTATTGCGCCAGTAGGGATCCCTCGTGGTTCCTCCTGATTCTGATGATGCTCATTCTGTTGCTGGTTGTCATTGGATACCCGGGCATTATTATCGGTATTGCCTGGTAGATCCTCAGATGCGTCACGTTGGTTGGTCGTGTTACTTCTTGCTCCGTTACGAGCGCTCTTCCTTGGGCGAGCCATATGTCGATCGAATAATTAACCTAGCCCCACGGTGGGCGCCAACTAATTTAACCGAATTTCGTAGGGTTAATTATATCAGTAAAATTGTGATGTTGGGGATTCTCAATTTATTTGAATTAAAGGGCTCTGTTACTTTATTCTGGATGGATCAATCTCAAGGAAGAACAAATTCAGAGGAACAATTAGTAATCTAGGCAATCTCAACCATGAAGACAGTGCGAATATGATGAATAAGTAATTTTTATTGAATAATCTGGGATTATGCAGTTAAGTAAGCATAAACTCCGTAAAAATTGAATTCCCTAATACAATGATTAACTATGTATTTATATCACCATTGACCTAGTGTTACAAGGAAACCTAGTTCTAATGGGATTCGGCCCATTGGTCCTTCTTGAGTCCGGATTCTATTTAGGTCGTTGAGGTGCACATCCTGCTTGGGTCGATAGAAGCTCCCGAATGGGCTTATCTGGTCGAAATGATTCCATAACCATAAATCGATCCGCATATTATAAGAGGTGCGAAATAGCCCCCATCATTAATGAATAATACATATAATCTACGAAGGTTGGACTTTCTATCGTAAAAGTTCTCCCACTATTTTATCGAAACAATTACCCCTTCAATTGTTCGGGAAATTCTATTTCCTAGTAGGTCTTGACTGATGGAATACTGACCTGCAAGCCAATATTTTTAGCTTGTACGGGAACTATCATTATCTTTCTTTAGTATAAATGACTTAATACGCGTGTTTATTTATATGTGTATAAGGATAAACAATGGCCAACTTCATCTCTCGCGAATATATTTAAGCGATTGGATGAAATCCTTAGATTACATTTGACTATGGGACGTTTCACTTCAGTACTGTGTGCAATCATGAAACAGTCTCTAAGGTCGTAATCTTAAAACACGTTCCAAGTCATAGATTCCAAAACGAGACGGGGTATCATAGGAATCGCCAAGACTTGTACAAGTATGCATGATTCACATGGAGTGAATTTGTAGCGTTTCATGAGCAAGGCATTTGAGGCCAGTGCATATGAGTAGGTGGTTCGATAGAGGATCGAACGCATCGAACGACCCGAACAGAGAAACCCATTGTGGAAGTGCATGTCGCATATCGGTGATGGGATGTTTCTCAAGGATTATAATAGTGTATGATTTAGTCCTTTGACTTGAGGTGCTAGGGCGAATTCGGTGCATGAAGTGCGTACTTAGATCTAGGTATAGGTCAATTAGCTTGATCATAACATGCCTAGGTTGGGTGCGTATGGACATGTACGCGAGTTGTTAGTACCAATATGGAATCTATTGACTTATCGTAATGGATGAGAGAATTTCCTATACGATTCTTAGATAATATAACTGAGGAATCCATGGCCGTGGTCGGTGACGGATTTGGGAAGGGGTTTCCAAATTTAGCAGTCACACTGAAATATTATCCTGAATTAGAAAATATAGTCATCGAGACAAATTTAGAGGTGCCGATCAATTCACACACCCTAAGTCTTGATCGGGAATATTAGTCGATAGAAGGACCGTATGTACATGGTAATTATATAAGACGAGGTTCACAAGTATCAATTCACCTGAAGTTGGGCTTCATGGGCTTGTGGCTAGACATCGACCATGAAGTGTGGGTACTCCTGAGTTAATAGAGGATTTGATTCTAGGAGTGGTCAATTAAAGGTTGTTTAATTGACCGGAACAATTTATTGTTCATAAATTAAATCACGAGGAATTCGTGGGCCTGCTGCCAATTGATGGTAAACCCAGAGGGTCACACACAATACAATTGGACGGTGACTGTTATGGAAGGACATAAAAGGAATTAATTGATTTAAAGGTAATTAAATCAATTAAATGAATTAAAGTATTAATTCAAATGGGAGATTAATTAATTAGTTGATTTAATTAATTAAATACTTAATTAAATTGCTAATTAATTATCTAAAGAAATATTAATTTATTAACTATCTAAAGAAATATTAATTTATTAATTAATATGGAGTGGGCATTTAATTAAAGTAGTTAATTAAAAGAAGACTTGCAAGACATGGGCCTTTAATTAAAGGCCCATAAGAAGTCTTGCAAACCTAGGTCAAGTAAGAGGCTCATAAATAGAGTTCTACCAGAGCTCATAAAGCTAACACCCTAGCAAAAACCCTAGCCTCTTTCTTGCTCTTAACGCCGCCGCCCCAACCCTGCGCCGCCACAAATAGCCGCCGCCCCTTGCTGGCCTTGAGCTGCTATAGTGCCGCCGCACATCCTCCCTTGTTCCTTCGTGCTGAATCTTGCTCTGTTAAGTAGATCTGCACAGTCCTCCATTAACAAATCTCTTAGATCCAGTTATGAGCCTAAGACTAAGAGGTGTTGCCAGAATCCAGTTGGTGTGGACTATCTTTGGAGGTGAGACATTTGGATCACTCCCGTGAACCAGATCCAGATTGAGAATCAGAGTTGAAGGTTGCCACCATCTTGCCTGTGGTGAGGTAAAAATCGAAACCCCCTTGTTTTAATACATTACGTGTTTTGTTTCATGCTTTCGTATACATAATATGGAGATCTAATATATGGGACCTTGGGTGCTTCAAAAAATTTTAAAATCGCACTGTAAGTTGATCTGACAATCGAGGCAACCCTAAACATACCCAACAGTGGTATCAGAGCCAACTCCATCATTATTATACGAAAAGCCTGAACATAATGTGTGTTCACCGTATATGTTTAATTATATGTATGAGAACATGTGATAATTATGTTCTGTAAATTTTTTCTTGCTTGTTATGACTGGATCTATGATTGGGTAAAACTGCTTTTTCAGATCTGTGCCGATTTTATAGTTTTTGAAAACTTCAGGACTTTTTGTGCAAAAATCGCATACAGGGTTTTTAGAGGGCTGAAAATTCAAAATATTTTGGATCTGGAAATTTTAAAATTTCTGGACTACTTTGCAAATCTGATCGCACGGTTTTTGGGGTCATTTTGTAATTTCCAAAAGTTTGGGGACTGTTTTGCAATTACCGAAACTTCAAGGGTCTATTTGAAAAATAAAAAAATTTCAGAATTCAAAAATTTATTTTCTGGTCTGCTGCCCGAATCTGCTTAGGGGTGTTTTTGTAACTTTTTAAAAGTTTTGGGGTCAAAGTGCAATTTTCGAAAGTTAAGTGGCCGAAAATGCAATTTTCAAAAGTTGAAAAACAGAATCTGAATTTGAGCAGAAAATTTGTTTTTGTTTACCCGAATATTCATTTTGTCATAATTAGTAGTGACTAAAAAGTAAGAATCATAGGAAGTTAGTTTTAAAAGGATGTTTTAAAATTAAGAAAGAAATAGGTAAAAGTTGTTTGCATGTTTCTTGCTCTACGTGAACTGTTTACGTGGTTTTCGATCGAGCTGAGCCTTGACCTTATGTTAGATGTGATTGGTTTAATTTATTGTTTGGTTTTGAATGGGCCTGCGAGCCTATTATATTTTTGGGCTACTTTGAGCCTTTGTAATAGAATAGGGCTTTACTTCTTTCCTAGTCTAGGATGAAGGCCCGTTAACAACCAAGGTTGGAGCCCAAGAAGATATGAAGGCCATGTATGCGTGGTACATTGTGTAATAGCATAGGCCTATTTGCAAACACTTTAGATTGACCAATATGGCCAACATCATTGGCTCGATGATGGCCTGCATAGGAGGCTCCCGATCGAAAACATATTGTGGTAGTATGCATGCTAGGCTTGTATGGCTTTTATTTATTTGTCGATTTATATTTAGCTTGTATGAGATGCGCGCTAGAAACTAGATCGTAATAAAAGATAAAGCATAATTAAAGCGGTGAGATCTCGAGAGAGTTTGCCTTAAACTTTCAAACCAGTAAATCCCTTCTTGAATTAAATATTAAGTCATATTGGATTAAAATAAAATGAAGTATTTATATAAATCCAAGCATTCCATCAATAGGAACTAGGGTATGTTGTCTACTTATCGATAGAGGTGATCCAGAGTCTGGCACCCGAGTCGAAGAAAGGGACAATACGCGAAATTCCTTGACTCCTGTTTTTAACTAAACACGACAAGGGTGAGGACTGATCAGGATGTGAAGATCAACCGATAACTAGTTACGGAGAATTCGCGACAGGGCCCGTTGTTCATCATCATTGATGGGTTAGACTTAACGATTAGTAACACTTATGATGTAGCAGTGCTAGATAAGTGCGAAAACCGAGGCAAAATAGCTTGAAGGTTGTGGAGTGACACAATTGGCAATAAGTATGCCTACCTGGGGAATTGGTTGTATGGCCACGAGTCGTGGGTGCAATTAATTGCCGCTGGGACGTCAAGACCTACTAGGAAATAGAATTTCCCGAACAATTGAAGGGGTAATTGTTTCGATAAAATAGTGGGAGAACTTTTACGATAGAAAGTCCAACCTTCGTAGATTATAAGTATTATTCATTAACTAGTCCACTGAATGTTTGTCTTCTCTTTAGGATACTGAGATATCTGTAATTATCCATTTTACTATTTATCCTCGACTAATAAAATGATTGGATCAAAATATCGACTAGGCAAGAAACTTGAGAATTGTCTTAAATTCCAAAAAGGGGAATGATGTTCTTAAACGACGAGCCTATGCCTTATGCGCTTCCGAGATAAGTCAAAATATAAGAAACGAATCACCCGTAGAGTACGGGAATAGTAATGATCGTTCCTTCATATAAAGATGAATCTCAAAAGTGAAACGAATCACCTATAGAATATAGGAATCTTAATGATCGTTTCCTCAAATAAGCATCAATATTGAACGAGCCATGGAAGCAACATGAGTAGCATGTCTGAAGCTTCTGAAACAAACCTCAAAAGGCCTATTTTGAGGACCAGTCTTCTGAAACAAACCTCCACTCCACCTCAAAAGGCTTGTTTTGAGGAGTACTTTTGAATCGATTTGATTCGAGACTTCTAAGGAATTGTTTCAAAACTCGAGAATAAATGAAGGAACTAGTGTCAAAGATCATTGTCTTTGTTTTATCAATCTAGTTGAAAACTGGATCAAGTAAACGTAGGCCTGCAAGTGATCTTAACATTAACTTCCTCCTAAATTCTCCTCCCGCTCATTCAAATGACTCTTGAAATACACTGATCTTATTTGATAAGTTGATCACATTTCATGAATCAACCAAAGTACTAGTTAAAGGCAAATAGGATAAACCTGTAAACCTGTTATGATCGTTTACACTTCATGGACTGCAAAGTCATGGAAGAGTAAAGTGAAGAGGAATTTATTCTCTTCTAATTCGACCATAAAGGTAGTCAAAAGAACGCAAGTAGCCTAAAAGTCGAATTATCCCACTGCATCTAAGAAAGGCACTATATGTTTAATTGATTAGATGATCTAATTAATTAAGCAAACGTTTCAATTAAAGGGTTAATTGAAAGGGAAAAAAGAATCAACTAAGGAAGTTAATTGGAAGGAAGTGAATTAATTGAATTAAACCACTAACTCAATTTTATTGAATTAATGTGTGAAGTTCAAATTAATACAAAGATAATAATCCATAACTTTGGTACGCTAGACTTGGACACATCTCCAAGAGTAGGATTCAAAAGTTGGTTTCGCCTAAGCTTCTTGAAAAATAGAACTTAAATGAACTTCCCACCTGCGAATTATGTCTCAAAGGAGAGATGACCAGATCTCCCGTCACAGGGAATCTAGAGCGAACCAAAAAAAATCTGGAATTAATCCATGAGTATGGATCACTAAAGGTTACTGTGAGAGGAGATTACTCATACTTCGTACCTTTTTGCTAAAGACCCTGGTCGTTAGTGAGAAATGTATCTCGTGAGATACAAATCCGAAAAACCTTTGAATGTTTTCATGGTATTTCGATACGAAGTAGAGAATCAACAAAGACAAAGTATTTGATAGAATAGTGCCCAGCAAGCCAGTTCAATTAGCTTGTAATAGGTCTATTCTGTAAGAAACAATCTTTCGATTTTATAATAATACGCGTGTTTATTTATATGAGTATAAGGATAAACAATGGCCAACTTCATCTCTCGCAAATACATTTGAGCGATTGGTTGAAACCCTTAGATTACATTTGACTATGGGACGATTCACTTCAGTACTGAGTGCAATCATGAAACAGTCTCAAAGGTCGTAATATTAAAACTGTTCCAAGTCATAGATTCCGAAAGAGACGGGGTATCGTAGGAATCGCCAAGACTTGTACAAGTATGCATGATTCACATGGAGTGAATTTGTAGCGTTTCATGAGCAAGGCATTTGAGGCCAGTGCATATGAGTAGGTGGTTCAATGGAGGATTGAATGCATCGAACGACCCGAACAGAGAAACCCATTGTGGAAGCGCATGTCGCACATCGGTGATGGGACGTTTCTCAAGGATTATAATAGTGTACGATTTAGTCCTTTGACTTGAGGTGCTAGGGCGAATTCGGTGCATGGAAGTGCGTACTTAGATCTAGGTATAGGCCACGTAGCTTGGTCATAACATGCCTAGGTTGGGTGCGTATGGACATGTACGCGAATGGTTAGTACCAATATGGAATCTATTGACTCACTGTAATGGGTGAGAGAATTTCCTATACGATTCTTAGATAATATATCCAAGGAACCTACGGCCGTAGTCGGTGACGGATTTGGAAAGGGGTTTCCAAATTTAGGAGTCACACTGGAATATTATCCTGAATTAGAATGTATAGTTATCGAGACAAATTTAGAGGTGCCAATCAATTCACACACCCTAAGTCTTGATCGGGAATATTAGTCGATAGAAGGACCGTATGTACATGGTAATTATATGAGACGAGGTTCACAAGTATCAATTCACCTGAAGTTGGGCTTCATGGGCTTGTGGCTAGACATCGACCATGAAGTGTAGGTACTCCTGAGTTAATAGAGGAATTGATTCTAGGAGTGGTCAATTAAAGGTTGTTTAATTGACCGGAGCAATTTATTGTTCATAAATTAAATCACGAGGAATTCGTGGGCCTGCTGCCAATTGATGGTGAACCCAGAGGGTCACACACAATACAATTGGACGGTGACTGTTGAAAAGGTATACAAAAGGAATTAATTGATTTAAAGGTAATTAAATCAATTAAATGAATTAAAGTTATTTAATTCAAGTGGGAGATTAATTAATTGGCTGACTTAATTAATTAAATACTTAATTGAGTTGCTAATTAATTATACATGAAAGAGAAATATTGATTTAAATGGACTGGGCATTTAATTAAGTAATTAATTAAATGAAAAGGCTTGCAAGACATGGGCCTTTAATTAAAAGCCCATAAGAAGTCTTGGAAAACCTAGGTCAAGAGGGAGTCTATAAAAGGGGTTCTACTTGAGCTCAAAAAGCTAACACCCTAGAGAAAAACCCTAGCCTCTCTAAGACCTAGTAGCCGCCGCCCCTCTCCCTTTATTCCTGTGTGTTAGATCTTGACCTGTCAAGAGAATCTACACAACCCTGCAATAACAATCCTCCTGAATCCAGTTCTGAGCCTAAGATCTTGAGGTGTTGCCAGAACCCAATTGGTGTGGACTAACTTTGGAGGTGAGACGTTTGGATCACTCCTGTGAACTAGATCCGAGTTCAGAATCAGAGTTGGAGTTTTCCACCACCTTGCCTGTGGTGAGGTAAATCGCAAAAACCCCCTTGTTTAATTACTATGTGTGTTTTTGTTTCTTGCTTACGTATAATTAATATGGAGAATTAATATGGGACCTTGGGTGCTTCGAAAAATTTTAAATTCCGCACTGTCGTTGTTTTGACAATCGAGGCATCCCAACCACTATCCCAACAGTGGTATCAGGGCCAACTCCATCATTATTATACGAAAAGCCTGAACATAATGTGTTTTCATCATGTATGTTTAATTATGTATATGTAAACACGTGATAATTATGTTCTGTAAGTTGATTATTACTTGTTATGACTGGATCTATGATTGGGTAAAACTGCTTTTTTAGATCTGTGCCGTTTTTATAGTTTTTGAAAACTTCAGGACTTTTATGCTAAAAATCGAGATTAGGGTTTTTGTGGGCTAAAAAATTCGAATTTTTGAAATCTGGAAATTTCAAAATCATGGACTGTTTTTGCAAATCTGGTCGCACGACTTTTGGGGTCAATTTGTAATTTCCGAAAACTTTGGGGCTGTTTTGCAATTACCGAAACTTGAGGGGTCAATTTGAAAAATCAAAAATTTTCAGAATTCAAAATATTATTTTCTGGTATCTGCCCAAATCTGCCCAGGGGTGTTTTTGTAACTTTTTAAAAGTTTTGGGGTCAAAGTGCAATTTTCGAAAGTTGAGGGGCGAAAATGCAATTTTCAAAAGTTGAAAAACAGAATCTGAATTTGAGCAGAAAATTTATTTTTGTTTACCCGAATATTCATTTTGTCATAATTAGTAGTGACTAAAAGGTAAGAATCATAGAAGTTAGTTTTAAAAGGTAGTTTTAAAATTAAGAAAGAAATAGGTAAAGGATGTTTGCTTGTTTCTTGCTCTATGTGAATTGTTTACGTGGTTTTCGATCGAGCCGAGCCTTGACCTTAGGTTAGATGTGAATTGTTTAATTTATTGTTGTTTTTTATTGGGCCTGCGAGCCTATTATGTTTTTGGGCCATTTTGAGCCATTTGTAATAGAATAGGGCTTTACTGCTTTCCTAGTTTAGGATGGAGGCCCGTTTACAAACAAGGTGGGAACCCAA
Source organism: Penstemon eatonii (assembly GCA_038501285.1). NCBI lineage: Eukaryota > Viridiplantae > Streptophyta > Magnoliopsida > Lamiales > Plantaginaceae > Penstemon > Penstemon eatonii. The sequence goes on along the minus strand of CM076710.1, from coordinate 30,523,469 downwards.
TAAGATATGAAGGCCATGTATGCGTGGTACATTTTGTAATAGCATAGGCTAATTTAAAAATCCTTTAGATTGACCAATAGGGCCAACATCATTGGCTCGATGATGGCCTGCATAGGAGGCTCCCGATCGAAAACATATTGTGGTAGCATGCATGCTAGGCTTGTATGGCTTTTATTTATTTTGTCGATTTATATTTAGCTTGTATGAGATGCGCGCTAGAATCTAGATCGTAATAAAAGATAAAGCATAAATGAATCGGTGAGATCTCGAGTAGAGTTAGTATAACTTTCAAACCAGAAATTCCCCTCTCGAATTAAATATTAAGTCATATTGGATTAAAATAAAATGAAGTATTTATATAAATCCAAGCCTTCCATCAATAGGGACTAGCGTATGTTGTCTACTTATCGATAGAGGTGATCCAGAGTCTGGCACCCGAGTCGAAGAAAGGGACAATACGTGAAATTCCTTAACTCCTGTTTTTAACTAAACACGACAAGGGTGAGGACTGGTCGGGATGTGAGGATCGACCGATAACTAGTTACGGAGAACTCACGACCGGGCCCGTTGCTCATCAAGATTGATGGGTTAGACTTAACGATTAGTAACACTTATGATGTAGCAGTGCTAGATAAGTGCGAAAACCGAGGCAAAATAACTTGAAGGTTGTGGAGTAACACAATTGGTAAAAAGTATACCTACCTGGAGAATTAGTTGTATGGCCACGAGTCGTGGGTGCAATTAATTGCTGCTGGGACGTCAAGACCTACTAGGAATTAAAATTCCCGAGCAATCGAAGGGGTGATTGTTTCGATAAAATAGTGGGAGAACTTTTTCGAAAACAAGTCCAAAATTCGTTAATTATAAGTATTAGACATAAGATCAGTTAGCTAAACGTTGTCTTCTTTCCATTTGTAGATATTAAGTACAATGTCTAAGAATCCATTATCTGTTATCCTCGACGCAAACAAATTGAATGGCTCAAACTTCGTTGACTGGCTGAGAAATCTCAGAATTGTCCTCGATTCCGAGCGATGAAGCTATGTGCTCGACACACCCATGCCTGCTGCACCCGCAGCACGAGCTACTGAGGAACAACGAACCGCCCATGCTAAAAGGGTTGATGATGATCTTCAGGTTCGATGTCTCATGCTAGCTTCGATGTCGAATGAACTGCAGAAACAGCATGCTGCTATGCCGCTTGCTAGAGAGATACTTCTCCATCTCCAGCAGATGTTTGGAGAGAGGTCTCGTACCGAAAGGTTCGCGACCACTAAAGAGTTGTTTTATCTCAAGATGGCTGAGGGAAGCAGTGTCAAGGATCACTGTCTGCGTTTCATCAACCTGGTTGAAAAACTGGGACGATTGGACGTGGATTTGCACGCTGATCTTAGCACTGACCTTCTTCTCCATACGCTGCCTCGTTCTTTTGACCAGTTCGTGTTGAACTTCAACATGGAGGATAGAACCCTCGCTCTTCACGAACTGACCAATTTGTTGGTAACGGCAGAATCGACTCTCAAGAAAGAGAAGCCGGTAATGATTGCACACCAATCGAAGGCTGCAAAGCCCAGGAGAGGTAAGAAGAAGAAGAAGAAGGTATTTTCTTCGAAGGCAGTCACAAAGGTGGTTGAAAAGAAGCGCAAGAGCCCAGAAGACGAATGTTTCCACTGCAAGAAAGCAGGGCACTGGAAAAGGAATTGCCCAGACTACCTAAAGATGAAATTGGTAGCCAAAGGTATTTTCTTGGTTGAAGTTAATATTTCTATTAACTGTGCATCGTGGGTGTTAGACACCGCAGCAGGTTCTCATATCTGCAACGATTTGCAGGTGATGGGAGCAGTAAGATACCTGAAGCCCGGGGATAGAATCCTGCGTTTTGGAAACGGAGCTAGGATCGCCGCTGAGGCTATTGGGGACGTCGAATTGGTTTTAGGAAATTTTACTTTAATTTTAAGGGATTGTCTGTACGTACCAACTATTATTAAGAACATCATTTCTATACCTATGTTGGATATTGATGGTTTTAATTTTGCCATTGAAAATGGAGCTTTTTGCATATTTAAAGGTAGTTTAATGTATGCTCGTGGTACTTTGATAGATGGTCTTTATTCCCTAGAACCCACAAATTCCGACGTCATGCACATTCAATCTAGAAAAAGAAAATATGATAATCAAACTCCACAACTTTGGCACGCTAGACTTGGACATATTTCCAAGAGTAGGATTCAAAAGCTGGTTTCATCTAAAGCTCTTGAAATAAGGAACTTAGATGAATTCCCAACTTGCGAGTCTTGTCTCAAAGGAAAGATGACCAAATCACCCTTCATCGGGAATCCCGAGCGAACCAAGCAAACATTGGATTTAATCCATACTGACGTTTGTGGACCATTGAGTGTCAATGCGAGAGGAGGATTCTCTTACTTCGTAACATTCACCGACGATTTTAGTCGTTATTGATATGTGTATCTTATGAAACACAAATCCGAAACTTTTGAGAAATTCAAAGAGTTTCGAATGGAAGTTGAGAATCAACTTGGACATAGTATTAAAACACTTCGTTCTGATAGAGGTGGAGAGTACTTAAGCCAAGAATTCCTTGATTATCTAAAAGAGAATGGAATTCTCGCCCAGCGAACTCCCCCTAGGACGCCCCAACTCAATGGAGTGTCCGAGCGGAGGAACCGAACGTTGTTAGACATGGTTCGTTCCATGATGAGCTTCGCTGATCTTCCCTTTTCGTTTTGGGGCCTAGCCCTATTAACTGCCTCGAATATACTAAACATAGTACCTTCGAAGTCAGTGCCAACAACACCGCACCAAGTATGGTATGGTAAAGCACCCGTGTATTCGTATTTACGAGTATGGGGATCTCCAGCGTATGTAAAGAACAAAAAGGGAGATAAGCTAGAGAGTAGATCTAGTTTGTGCAAATTTGTGGGGTATCCAAAGGAATCCATTGGATACCTGTTCTTCGATCCTAAAGAACGTAATACGTTCGTATCTAGGAACGCCCACTTCTTGGAAGAGAATTTCCTCACCAACCGAAATGGGACAATCGTAGAACTTGATGAAGTCCAGGAATCGGACCCATCCCCACAAACAGTGGGAACTGAACCAGAATTTATTGAACCTACTAGTACACCTACTCTTCGAAGGTCTGATCGAATTCGAAAGGAGCCAGAGCGATTTGGTTTCATTCACGAAAATGAAAAAGGTGATAATGATCCAAGGACCTATCAAGAAGCGATGTTAGACATAGACTCGGGTGCGTGGCTCGAAGCCATGCAATCCGAAATGGATTCCATGCATTCCAACAAGGTTTGGACCTTGGTCGATCCACCTGAGGGAACTATCCCTGTAGGATGCAAATTGATCTTCAAGCGCAAGCTTGGAATGAATGGAGAGGTATTAACTCATAAAGCTCGCTTAGTGGCGAAAGTGTTGGGATATGCCTCGATTGTCAATACAACAAAGTGCGGAAATTAAAATTTTTCAAGGCACACCCACAGGTCTCATAATAATATCTCCAAGTTATATATACGAAAGACACAAAACAAAGCACAGAAATAATCTAACAAAGGGGGTTTTCGATTTTTACCTCACCACAGGCAAGGTGGTGGAAACCTCCAACTCTGATTCTGAACTCTGATTAAGGTTCTGGTTCACTGGAGTGATCCAAGCGTCTCACCTCCAGAGAAAAGTCCACACCAACTGGATTATGATGACACCTCTTAGTCTTAGGCTCAGAACTAGATCTAAGAGGTTTGTTGATGAAGGATTGTGCAGATCTATTTGACAGATCAAAATTCTGCACAAAAGGAATGAGTGAGAAGATATGCGGCGGCGGCGCTAGGGCTTTCACGGCGGCGGTGCGGCGGTGTTACGGCAGCACACGGCGGCGGCGCTAGGGCTTGGGCGGCGCAGGGTGGGGCGGATTTCTTAGGGCAAGAGAAGACTAGGGTTTTTGCTTAGGTGTTACGTCTCTGAGTTCTGTCAGAGCTCTATTTATAAGCACTCCTCAAGACCTAGGGTTACAAGATTCCTAATGGGCTTAGGAGTCCATCTCTTGCAAGCCCACCTTAATTTAATTAATTACTTAATTAAATATCCAGCCCATATTAATTAATTACTTAATTAATATTTAGTTTAATTAATCAATTGTCATTTAAATCAATTAAATCAATTAATTAATTTATCTCCCATTTGAATTAACACTTTAATTCACTTAATTGATTTAATTACTTTTAAATCAATTAATTCCTTTTATATTCCTACAGAACAGTCACCGTCCAATTGTATTGTGCGTGACCCTCTGGGTTCACCATCAATTGGCAGCAGGCTCACGAAACCTCGTGATTTAATTTATGAACAATAAATTGCTCCGATCAATTAAACTACCTTTAATTGACCACTCCTAGAATCAATTCCTCTACTAATTCAGGAGTACCCATACTTCATGGTCGATGTCTAGCCACAAGCCCATGAAGCCCAACATCAGGTGAATTGATATTTAGTGAACCTCACCTCATATAATTACCATGTACATACGGTCCTTCTGTCGACCAATTTCCCGATCAAGACTTAGGGTGTGTGAATTGATCGGCACCTCTAAATTTGTCTCGATAACTATACTTTCTAATTCAGGATAATGTTCCAGTGTGACTGCCTAATTTGGAAACCCCTTTCCAAATCCGTCACCGACTACGGCCGTAGATTCATTGGAAACATTATCTAAGAATCGTATAGGAAATATTCTCATCCATTACGATGAGTCAACAGATTCCATCTTGGTACTAACCACTCGCGTACATGTCCATACGCACCCAACCTAGGCATTTTTATGACCAAGCTAAGTGGCCTATACCTAGATCTAAGTACGCACTTTCATGCACCGAATTCGCCCTAGCACCTCAAGTCATAGGACTAAATCGTACACTATTATAATCCTTTGAGAAACATCCCATCACCGATATGCGTCATGCGCTTCCACAATGGGTTTCTCTGTTCGGGTCGTTCGATGCATTCGATCCTCCATCGAATCACCTAGTCATATGCACTGGTCTCAAATGCCTTGTTCATGAAACCACAACAAATTCACTCCGTGTGAATCATGCATAATCGTACAAGTCTTGACGATTCACTCGATACCCCGTCTCGATATGAATCTATGACTTGGAACATTTTCGAGATCACGACCTTTGAGACTGTTTCATGATAAGTGCACTCAGTACTGAAGTGTATAGTCCCATAGTCATGAGTGATCTCAGGGTTTCAACCAATCGCTTAAATGTATTCGCGAGAGATGAAGTTTGGCCATTGTTTATCCTTATACATATATAAATAAACATGCGTATTATTATAAAATCAAAGATTGTTATATACAAGATAGATCTATTACAAGCTAATTGAACTGGCTTGCAGGGCACTATCCTATCAGAAAGGGTATTCTCAAAGGCCTGGAATAGACTATGAGGAAACCTTCTCTCCCGTGGCGATGTCGAAATCCATTCGGATACTACTTGCCATAGCCGCGTGGCATGACTACGAAATATGGCAAATGGACGTAAAGACCGCCTTTCTCAATGGAGACATTGATAAGGAGATCTTCATGCAACAACCTGAAGGTTTGGCATCCAAAGGAAGTGAGCACAAATTGTGTAAACTTCAAAGGTCAATCTATGGCCTCAAACAGGCATCCCGAACCTGGAACATACGATTTGATGAGACAGTCAAAGCATTTGGCTTCATAAAAAACGTATATGAACCTTGTGTGTACAAAAAGAATAGTGGGAGCTCGATACAATTCATTGTTTTGTACGTCGATGACATTTTGTTAATCGGAGACGATATGAAGATGTTAGCGCAGACTAAAGCGTGGTTATCCGTGCAGTTTTCCATGAAAGATATGGGAGATGCATCTTACGTATTGGGAATACGTATCTATAGGGATAGATCGAAGAACATGATAGGTCTCTCCCAATCTCAGTACATCAACACAATTTTGAAGAGATTCAAAATGGAAGAATCCAAGAGAGGATTGCTTCCAATGAGACATGGCATCTCTCTTTCTAAGTCTATGTGCCCTACAACTGACGAAGAAATGATGAGAATGTCTCTCATACCTTATGCCTCTGCTATAGGGAGTATAATGTATGCGATGTTGTGTACTCGACCAGACATAGCACACGCTCTAAGTGTAACGAGCCGCTATCAGTCAAATCCAGGCGAAGAGCACTGGACTGCCGTAAAAGCAATCCTAAAGTACCTGCGAAGGACTAAGGATATGTTTTTGGTCTACGGTGGTAGTGGAGAACTGAAACTTGAAGGATTCACTGATCGAGTTTCCAGTCTGACGTGGATGACTTCAAATCCAACTCTGGATACATATTCCGCATCAATGGAGGAGCGGTCAGTTGGAAAAGCTGTAAACAGTCTACCACTGCCGACTCAACCACAGAAGCAGAATATATCGCAGCATCAGATGCGGCAAAAGAAAGTGTATGGATGAAAAACTTCATCCAAGAATTGGATGTTGTTCCTAGCATTGCTGAACCCGTAGTCGTCTTCTGTGACAACAACGGGGCGATAGCTCAAGCAAAGGAGCCGAGATCACACCATCAATCCAAACACGTACAGAGGAAATACCACGTGATCAGGGAGTATGTCAAATCGGAAGACAACGTAGCTGACCCACTAACTAAGCCACTTTCACAAAAGGCGTTCGATAGTCATCTAGAGAAGATGTGTCTTAGAACCATAGGTGAATGGCTTTAGGGCAAGTGGGAGATTGATAGAATAGTGCCCAACAAGCCAGTTCAATTAGCTTGTAATAGGTCTATTCTGTAAGAAACAATCTTTTGATTTTATAATAATACGCGTGTTTATTTATATGAGTATAAGGATAAACAATGGCCAACTTCATCTCTCGCAAATACATTTGAGCGATTGGTTGAAACCCTTAGATTACATTTGACTATGGGACGATTCACTTCAGTACTGAGTGCAATCATGAAACAGTCTCAAAGGTCGTAATCTTAAAACTGTTCCAAGTCATAGATTCCGAACGAGACGGGGTATCGTAGGAATCGCCAAGACTTGTACAAGTATGCATGATTCACATGGAGTGAATTTGTAGCGTTTCATGAGCAAGGCATTTGAGGCCAGTGCATATGAGTAGGTGGTTCAATGGAGGATTGAATGCATCGAACGACCCGAACAGAGAAACCCATTGTGGAAGCGCATGTCGCACATCGGTGATGGGACGTTTCTCAAGGATTATAATAGTGTACGATTTAGTCCTTTGACTTGAGGTGCTAGGGCGAATTCGGTGCATGGAAGTGCGTACTTAGATCTAGGTATAGGTCACGTAGCTTGGTCATAACATGCCTAGGTTGGGTGCGTATGGACATGTACGCGAATGGTTAGTACCAATATGGAATCTATTGACTCACTGTAATGGGTGAGAGAATTTCCTATACGATTCTTAGATAATATATCCAAGGAACCTACGGCCGTAGTCGGTGACGGATTTGGAAAGGGGTTTCCAAATTTAGGAGTCACACTGAAATATTATCCTGAATTAGAAAGTATAGTTATCGAGACAAATTTAGAGGTGCCAATCAATTCACACACCCTAAGTCTTGATCGGGAATATTAGTCGATAGAAGGACCGTATGTACATGGTAATTATATGAGACGAGGTTCACAAGTATCAATTCACCTGAAGTTGGGCTTCATGGGCTTGTGGCTAGACATCGACCATGAAGTGTAGGTACTCCTGAGTTAATAGAGGAATTGATTCTAGGAGTGGTCAATTAAAGGTTGTTTAATTGACCGGAGCAATTTATTGTTCATAAATTAAATCACGAGGAATTCGTGGGCCTGCTGCCAATTGATGGTGAACCCAGAGGGTCACACACAATACAATTGGACGGTGACTGTTGAAAAGGTATACAAAAGGAATTAATTGATTTAAAGGTAATTAAATCAATTAAATGAATTAAAGTTATTTAATTCAAGTGGGAGATTAATTAATTGGCTGACTTAATTAATTAAATACTTAATTGAGTTGCTAATTAATTATACATAAAAGAGAAATATTGATTTAAATGGACTGGGCATTTAATTAAGTAATTAATTAAATGAAAAGGTTTGCAAGACATGGGCCTTTAATTAAAAGCCCATAAGAAGTCTTGCAAAACCTAGGTCAAGAGGGAGTCTATAAAAGGGGTTCTACTTGAGCTCAAAAAGCTAACACCCTAGAGAAAAACCCTAGCTTCTCTAAGACCTAGTAGCCGCCACCCCCTTGTGCTAGAAACCCTAGCCGCCGCCACCTACTGCCGTGGGCTGCCCTAGTGCCGCCGCCCCTCTCCCTTTATTCCTGTGTGTTAGATCTTGACCTGTCAAGAGAATCTACACAACCCTGCAATAACAATCCTCCTGAATCCAGTTCTGAGCCTAAGATCTTGAGGTGTTGCCAGAACCCAATTGGTGTGGACTAACTTTGGAGGTGAGACGTTTGGATCACTCCTGTGAACTAGATCCGAGTTCAGAATCAGAGTTGGAGTTTTCCACCACCTTGCCTGTGGTGAGGTAAATCGCAAAAACCCCCTTGTTTAATTACTATGTGTGTTTTTTTTTCTTGCTTACGTATAATTAATATGGAGAATTAATATGGAGAATTAATATGGGACGTTGGGTGCTTCGAAAAATTTTAAATTCCGCATTGTCGTTGTTTTGACAATCGAGGCATCCCAACCACTATCCCAACAGTGGTATCAGAGCCAACTCCATCATTATTATACGAAAAGCCTGAACATAATGTGTTTTCATCATGTATGTTTAATTATGTATATGTAAACACGTGATAATTATGTTCTGTAAGTTGATTCTTACTTGTTATGACTGGATCTATGATTGGGTAAAACTACTTTTTTAGATCTGTGCCGTTTTTATAGTTTTTGAAAACTTCAGGACTTTTATGCTAAAAATCGAGATTAGGGTTTTTGTGGGCTAAAAAATTCGAATTTTTGAAATCTGGAAATTTCAAAATCATGGACTGTTTTTGCAAATCTGGTCGCACGACTTTTGGGGTCAATTTGTCAAGGATTCCTCAATTACCTAAATGAGAATGAGATTCTCATACAACAAACTCGTCCTAAGACGCCTCAACTTATTGAAGTGTCTAAAGAGATGGAATCTAACATTGTTAGACATTGTTCGATCCGTATTGAGTTTTGTTAAGCTTCCTTATGCATTCTAGAGATTGGTCCTCCTGACTGCATCGAAGATACTGAGCAAAGTACCTTCAAAGTTCGTGCCTGCAAAGCTTTACCAAGAAAGGTATGGCAAAATACCTTTATACTCTTACCACTGAGTATGGAGATCTCCTGCCGATGGTAGAAACGAGAAAGGAGATAAATTGGCTAGTAGATCCAATTTGTATATAATTGTGGGGTATCCAACGAAATCCATTGGATACCTGTTCCACGACAATGAGAAACAATCGTTTCTCCTAGATACCCATTCCTCTGTTGATGAAGTTCTCGTCAATGGAAATGGAAACGTCATGGAACTTGATGAAGTCCAAGGTTTGGACTCGTCCCCACAAACAGTGGGAGTTAATCCAGAAACTACTGAACCATCAAGTACACCAATGCTTCGTAGATCTGATCAAGTTCATACAGAGCTTGAAAGATATGGTTTCACCATATACGAAGAAGATACATTTGGATGTAGACGCACTTGTATGACTGGAATTCATGCAAACCGAAATGGATCCCATCCATTCCAATAAGGTATAACCTTGATTGATCCACCCGAGGGATTTATCCCTATAAGTTGGCTATAAATTGTAAGTGGATCTTCAAACTTGGAATGAATGGAGAGGTGTTGCCTCTAAGAATCGACTAGTGGTAAAAGGGCTGTTCACAATGTTCTGGAACAGACTTTGATGAAACCTTTTCTCAATTAGCAATGTCTGAATCCATTTAGATTCACATTTGTTCTGATGAGATAGTCAAGACATTTGACTTCATCAAAACGAGTATGAATCATGAGTGTACAGAAGGATTAGTGGGAGCGCGATGAAGCTCATATTTTATATGTCGATATTGTTCTGGTTAGCTGGGATGATATCGGAATGTTCACACAGACGATAGCATGGTTGTCCATGCAATTCTCCATGAAAGATTTAGGAGAAGCATCTTCCGTATGGGGATACGTGTCTATAGAAATAGATCAGAAAAGATGCTGACACTCTCTAAATCTAAGTACATAGAATCAATATTGGAAATATTCAGTATGAAGAATCCAAGAAAGGATTGCTTCGAGCGAGACACTGTATCCCTTGTTCCAAAATCGACGTGCCCTACATCAAATGAGAATAAAGGAGAATGTCTCAAATACCTTATGATTCAAACAAAAGGTTGCATGTGGCATGCTTTACTATGTACTAGACCAGACGTACAACATGCTCAAGTGTCGCGAGCAGTTGCTAGTCAAACTCCAGTGAAGAAGTACTGGACCACCGTAAAATATATCCTTAAGCTCTTGACAAAGACTAAAGGATTTGTTCTTGGTCTACGGTGATAGTGGAGAATTAAAATTCGAAGGATTCACTGATTCGAATTTTCAGTCTGATGTGGATAAATTAAATATATCCATTTTTGGATACATATCCTGCCTCAATGGGGTAACGGTAAATTTGAAAGGGTTCCAAGCAAATCACCGTAACCATCTAAACCACTGAAGCAAGAAATATTGCAGCATTAAATGTAGCATTAAATGCGGCTTAAGGAAGTGTTTGGATATAAAACTTCATCCAATGATTGGATGTAGTGCCTAGCATTGCGAAGCTCATGGTTATCTTCTATGATAACATTGGAGCTATTGCTAAAGCAAAGCATTCGAGATCTTACCAGAAATCTAAACACAATTGAAAGAAAAGTACCATTTGATTAGAGAAATAACTGGTAGAGTTAACGCACATAATGGATCGCATCGACTCAGAAGACAACTTAGCGGATCCACTAAAGGAGGCTATATCATGAAATGAGTTCGAAGAGCATCTTTAAAAAGATGGGTCCTACAAGCATTTGTGATTGGCTTTAGGGCAAGTGGGAGATTGATGGAATAGTGCCCTGCAAGCCAATATTTTTTAACTTGTACTGGAACTATCATTATCTTTCTTTAGTATAAATGACTTAATACGCGTGTTTATTTATATGTGTATAAGGATAAACAATGGCCAACTTCATCTCTCGCGAATACATTTAAGCGATTGGATGAAATCCTTAGATTACATTTGACTATGGGACGATTCACTTCAGTACTGAGTGCAATCATGAAACAATCTCTAAGGTCGTAATCTTAAAACACGTTCCAAGTCATAGATTCCGAAACGAGACGGGGTATCGTAGGAATCGCCAAGACTTGTACAAGTATGCATGATTCACATGGAGTGAATTTGTAGCGTTTCATGAGCAAGGCACTTGAGGCCAGTGCATATGAGTAGATGGTTCGATAGAGGATCGAACGCATCGAACGACCCGAACAGAGAAACCCATTGTGGAAGCGCATGTCGCATATCGGTAATTGGATGTTTCTTAAGGATTATAATAGTGTACGATTTAGTCCTTTGACTTGAGGTGCTAGGGAGAATTCGGTGCATGAAAGTGCGTACTTAGATCTAGGTATAGGTCATATAGCTTGATCATAACTTGCCTAGGTTGGGTGCGTATGGACATGTACGCGGGTGGTTAGTACCAATATGGAATCTATTGACTAATCGTAATGGATGAGAGAATTTCCTATACGATTGTTAGATAATATATCCGAGAAATCCACGGTTGTGGTCGGTGACGGATTTGCGAAAGGGTTTCCAAATTTAGCAGTCACACTGGAATATTATCCTGAATTAGAAAATATAGTTATCGAGACAAATTTAGAGGTGCCGATCAATTCACACACCCTAAGTCTTGATCGGGAATATTAGTCGATAGAAGGACCGTATGTACATGGTAATTATATAAGACAAGGTTCACAAGTATCAATTCACCTGAAGTTGGGCATAATGGGCTTGTGGCTAGACATCGACCATGAAGTGTGGGTACTCCTGAGTTAATAGAGGATTTGATTCTAGGAGTGGTCAATTAAAGGTTGTTTAATTTACCGGAACAATTTATTGTTCATAAATTAAATCACGAGGAATTCGTGGGCCTGCTGCCATTTGATGGTGAACCCAGAGGGTCACACACAATACAATTGGACGGTGACTGTTATGGAAGAACATAAAAGGAATTAATTGATTTAAAAGTAATTAAATCAATTAAATGAATTAAAGTATTAATTCAAATGGGATATTAATTAATTAGTTGATTTAATTAATTAAATACGTAATTAAATTGCTAATTAATTATCTAAAGAAATATTAATTTATTAATTAATATGGAGTGGGCATTTAATTAAAATAGTTAATTAAAAAAAGGCTTGCAAGACATGGGCCTTTAATTAAAAGCCCATAAGAAGTCTTGCAAACCTAGGTCAAGTAAGTAGCTCATAAATAGAGTTCTACCAGAGCTCAGAAGCTAACACCCTAGCAAAAACCCTAGCCTCTCTCTTGCCCTTAGCGCCGCCGCCCCAACCCTGCGCCGCCACAAATAGCCGCTGCCCCTTGCTGGCCTTGAGCTGCTATAGTGCCGCCGCACATCCTCCCTTGTTCCTTCGTGCTGGATCTTGCTCTGCTAAGTAGATCTGCACAGTCCTCCATTGACAAATCTCTTAGATCCAGTTCTGAGCCTAAGACTAAGAGGTGTTGCCAGAATCCAGTTGGTGTGGACTATCTTTGGAGGTGAGACATTTGGATCACTCCCGTGAACCAGATCCAGATTGAGAATCAGAGTTGAAGATTGCCACCATCTTGCCTGTGGTGAGGTAAAAATCGAAACTCCCTTGTTTTAATACATTGTGTGTTTTTTTTCATGCTTTCGTATACATAATATGGAGATCTAATATATGGGACCTTGGGTGCTTCGAAAAATTTTAAAATTCCGCACTGTAAGTTGATCTGACAATCGAGGCAACCCTAAACATACCCAACATTTACGTCCCAGTGGCCATTAATTGCACCCACGACTCGTGGCCATACAACCAATTCCCCAGGTAGGCATACTTATTGCCAATTGTGTCACTACACAACCTTCAAGCTATTTTACCTCGGTTTTTCGCACTTATCTAGCACTGCTACATCATAAGTGTTACTAATCATTAAGTCTAACCCATCAATCATGATGAGCAACGGGCCCGGTCGTGAACTCCCCGTAACTGGTTATCGGTCGATATTCACATCCCGACCAGTCCTCACCCTTGTCGAGTTTAGTTAAAAACAGGATTCAAGGAATTTTGCGTATTGTTCCTTTCTTCGACTCGGGTGCCAGACTCTGGATCACCTCTATCGATAAGTAGACAACATACGCTAGTCCCTATTGATGGAAGGCTTGGATTTATATAAATACTTCATTTTATTTTAACCCAATATGACTTAATATTTAATTCAAGAGGGGATTTACTGGTTTGAAAGTTTAAGGCAAACTCTCTCGAGATCTCACCGCTTTGATTATGAATTATCTTATTTACGATATAATAATCTAGCGCGTAATACCATACAAGCCAAATAAAAGAAGGAATAAATAAATAAAACATAAATAAATAAACCTAGCATGCATTTCTAACACAATATGTTTTCGATCGGAGCCACCTACGCTTGGGCCATCATTGAGCCAATAATGTTGGTCCAATTGGTCTATCTAATGTGTTCTTAATGGGCCTAGGATATTACATAAATAACCAAGCATACTTGGCCTTCATTGACACCGGGCTTCCTCGTTGCATGTAATGGGCCTCCATCCTAAACTATTTAATGTAAAGCCCTAATCTATTACATTGGCACAAAAAGGCCCAGATAAAGGCTCTCAGGCCCAACAAAAATCCAAAGCAAAATAAACCAATCACATCTAAGGTCAAGCCTCGGCTCGATCGAAAACCACGTAAACAATTCACGTTGAGCAAAGAAACAAGCAAACACTTTTACTAGTTTCCTATCTTACTTTAAGAGAGAATTGCATTTGTGGTACCAAACTATATAGCGATTCCAACTTGTGGTACCATAGAAAATGAGGTTGATCAATTTGGTACCGCAATTTAAGAAATTGAATCACATTTGATACTTCCGTTAAAATTGGCCGTTAACTGCTGACGAGGCAGCTAAGTTTAATTGCAGAATTGACACCATTACTTATATTGACTAACAATTATACCCCTAACTTTTCAAGTTGTCAAAATAACCCCATATCTTCAAATTTACTGATAATTTTAGTCCACATTGTTGCCCAATTTCAAAATTGGCTCGAATAAAATACTTGAGGACCAATTTAGAGATTTAACTTAATATATTTACATATGTATTTAACTAATTTAATTTATAGATAATATTAACAAACCAAATAATACATGAACACAAATTTGATAAAATATTAATTAAATCTAAAAATTTTATAATGATATGAATATATATAATATTTATTAAAAAATAAATTATATATTATTAATAAAATAATTATAAATTTTTATATATAAAAAAAAACCTTCTTCCCCAACCAACCCCCCCCCCCCAAAAAAAAGATTGTCCTGATTATCTGTTTAATGATACTACCGTTATGACTACTTCTTTCGAATCTGGTGGGCCTTCTGGAGGTCGGATTGGGTCGAGGTCTGGTCGTCGAACCATTATTTCTGCTTCGGGCAAGGAGACCTCAGTCAGTCCCGACGAGAGGGAATCCCCTCGTCCATTAGATGATCGTTGTGTCCTTGAGCAGGTTAAGGATATTCTGTTGTCAGAGAATCCACGTTCCGACGGTGTCCCTTCTACTAGCGAACTGCCTGGCTCTGTTGAACCTGACGCTTTGTCCTGGGACTTAGGCATGAGCACTATTTTGCCTGGCGAGTTGAGGAAACTCGAGGGTACCCCCAATATTCACCTCGTTCAATCGCTGGTGAAGATATGTGAGCAGGTAAACATACTTTGATTATTTTTCCCGCTTTTATCTTGAATGCCTTGTTGTGTGGCAGTTTTTCTTACTCTTTCTCCTTTCTAGGCCAAATATTTTGCACTCCAGCTGGGTGTGCAAAATGACGAACTGTGGAACGGTAAGGATGCTCATCAACGTCGCTTGGAGTCGGAGAAAGCTAAGGCCACAGGGCTGACGCTGCAACTGCAGCTTGCCAAAGATGATCTTCATAAATTAGAGGCCGATAAAGTCGTCCTTGAGAAGGAGAAAATGATTTGGTTCAGGCTGCTGCCTTGGCGGAGGAGTCTCGTCGGCAGGCCTATGAAGAAGGTTATAATGCCGGTTATCTGAAGCGTCAGGAGGAGTTGATGGCGTTTGCAGGAAACTTAACTCCTCTGAAGAGTGCATCTGCTAGGCGTCTTGGTGATAACAATCCTCCTCGCTGATCCGATTCCGACTTAGCTGTTTCCTTGAGTTGCTTCTCCTTTTTTTTTTTTTTTTTTATGTGTGTCCCAACCTTCGTGTATGTGCTTGGGCTGCAGCTTTTGTATGGGTGGATGTAATTGACACTATGATCTTTTACAGGCAAATCCATGCCTTGGTGAGTTTCACTCCATAGATATGTTTTGTTCATATATTGCTGTCATGCATAAATATAACTTTTTTGAAATAATCAGTATAGGTTAGTATACTTATCTTATGTTGATCTTCTCGGAGGACGTTTAGTCTCTGATAATGTAGCTTCAGTCTTGCTTGATCAAAGTTTAAGTAACTAAATGATACAACATTTGTTTCTGCAAATCAAATTCTTTAAAATGAAGTGTAAGAATAATGATCAACCAAGCATGATCCCTTATGGTCTTCTAGAAACCATTTTAGACGTAAAAATATGAATAGCAAGCCTTCCATGTATATAGTTGATTGAATATTTTAAAGAAATTCTCAACCTTGTCGTCGCTGTTCGACCAGTCCTTTTGTCTTTTAGTTAAAGATATTTTATTTAAGGACGTTGTTATTTCTACTGTTGAGCTCTGCTCTTCTTTTTTCTGAAACTACAAAATCGTGGAGAGATATGCTCTTAAGATTCATGCTTCTCTGTAGAGCTTGTGAGTTCCTTGTTTCTCGAATGAAGCAACCAGTGTATGAATATATCATCTCTTTGATATGGGAGGAATTGGAAAACGTAGGATTATTGGCCAGATCTGGCTTGTTCAGACACCCTTCAGCAATTCTTTGGAATTTTAGGCAGTGACTTTTTTGAAATCTTAAGTTATGACGGCTATTCTCCTGATTTCTCTGTCAGGTTTCTTGGATTCCAAATGAGGTCCGAACATGATTAGCTAATAATTATCCTCTGTGATATATGAGGCAGTTACGACCTTGTAGGTCCGAACACCATATGAGCAAATAGCATATGTGAGTGTGTAAATTTCCTTAGTCTGAAGCTCTTTTAGATCTGCTCTCTACTGCATTGATTGAAGCGATCTACTTTCGATTTTATCTCTGGTTCGATGAGTCGATCAGTGAGGCGCCGTTCCAACTTACATGCATTAATTACGGGTAGTCAAAAGGTCGCATTTCCGTCCCTTGATTAAATTTCTATCCAGCCGTAGGATCTTTTTGCACGAGTGCCTATAAATAAGTAGGTAGTTTCCATATCTTTATTTTTCTCTCAGAAAAGATGGAGATCTCAGTTTCCTTAGATTTCATTTTGCCTTCTGATCCCATAATATTCAAAAAGTCACATTATCGTGATTTATATCACAATGGCTTAAATTTCACTTGCCTTGTACTGACGGGTCCCATGGGAGCCCTACCTTGTACTAACGGGTCCCATGAGGCCTCGAACTTTGTATACACGGGTTTGAGGTCCGTGGTTTCTGTTTGCACATGGAGGGTTCATACTTACTAGGCACCGCCGTGTTTTGGATGTTACCTCCTGATTGATAGACCATCAGGGTGTGCTGGTAAATTTTTCTGCATCGACTGTCCTAAAGAGATGCTGCTTCAGAGTAAAATGTTTTAATTTTAAAGTAGAAGCAGTATCTTGTTGTGGGTGAATGATGTTACCTCCGGTCTTCGATTCTGATTCTGATCCGGTTCACAGGAGTGATCCAATTGTCTCACCTCCAGGGATAGTCCACACCAATTGGATTCTGGCAACACCTCAAGATCTTAGGCTCAGAACTCGATGCAGGAGATTTGTTATTGAAGGATTGTATGAGATCTCTTGACAAATCAAGATCTAATACAATGGAGGAGGAGATCTCGGCGGCGGCGGCACCAAGGAGCTCACGGCAGCACAGTGGCGGCGGCTAGTGGTGGCGGCGGCGGCTAGGGTTTGCTTGGAGAGGGGGCGGCGCTTTTAGGGCAGAGGGAGGCTAGGGTTTTTCTTTCTTAGGTGTTGGCTTTTAAGCTCATGTAGTTCCCCTTTTATAGACTCCTTCTGACCTAGGGTTTGCAAGACTCCTTATGGGCTTTAATTAATAGAAGCCCATGTCTTGCAATCCTCCATTTAATTAACTACTTTAATTAAATGCCCAGTCCAATTAAATCAATATTTCTTTTAATTAACTAGCAACTCAATTATTAATTAAGTTAGCCAATTAATTAATCTCCCACTTGAATTAAATACTTTTAATTCATTTAATTGATTTAATTACCTTTAAATCAATTAATTCCTTTCATGTCCTTTTATAACAGTCACCGTCCAATTGTATTGTGTGTGACCCTCTGGGTTCACCATCAACTGGCAGCAGGCCCACGAATCCCTCCTGATTTAATTTATGAACAATAAATTGTTCCGGTTAATTAAACAACCTTTAATTAACCACTCCTAGAATTAAATCCTCTATTAATTCAGGAGTACCCACACTTCATGGTCGATGTCTAGCCACAAGCCCATGAAGCCCAATTTCAGGTGAATTGATATTTGTGAACCTCGTCTCATATAATTGCCATGTACATACGGTCCTTCTATCGACTAATATTCCCGATCAAGACTTAGGGTGTGTGAATTGATCGGCACCTCTAAATTTGTCTCGATAGCTATACTTTCTAATTCAGGATAATATACCTTTGTGACCTTCTAAATTTGGAAACCCCTTTCCAAATCCGTCACCGACTGCGGCCGCAGAATCCTTGGATATATTATCTAAGAATCGTATAGGAAATTCTCTCACCCATTACGGTGAGTCAATAGATTCCATATCGGTACTAACCACTCGCGCACATGTCCATACGCACCCAACCTAGGCATGTTATGACCAAGCTACGTGGCCTATACCTAGATCTAAGTACGCACTTTCATGCACCGAATTCGCCCTAGTACCTCAAGTCAAAGGACTAAATCGTACACTATTATATTCCTTGAGAAACATCCCATCACCGATATGCGTCATGCGCTTCCACAATGGGTTTCTCTGTTCGGGTCGTTCGATGCGTTCAATCCTCCATTGAACCACCTACTCGTATGCACTGGACTCAAATTCCTTGTTCATGAAACACTACAAATTCACTCCATGTGAATCATGCATACTTGTACAAGTCTTGGTGATTCCTACGATACCCTGTCTCGTTTAGGAATCTATGACTTGGAACAGATTTAAGATTACGACCTTTGAGACTGTTTCATGATTGCACTCAGTACTGAAGTGAATCGTCCCATAGTCAAATGTAATCTAAGGGTTTCAACCAATCGCTTAAATGTATTCGCGAAAGATGAAGTTGGCCATTGTTTATTCTTATACATATATAAATAAACATGCGTATTATTATAAAATCAAAGATCGTTTCATACAGGATAGATCTATTACAAGCTAACAGAACTGGCTTGCAGGGCACTATCCTATCAATCTCCCACTTGCCCTAAAGCCATTCACCTATGGTTCTAAGTCCCATCTTCTCTAGATGACTATCGAACGCCTTTTGTGAAAGTGGCTTAGTTAGTGGGTCTGTTGGGATATAGCTCGATTTGTCAGACAACAAAGTGCGGAATTTAAAATTTTTCGAGGTATCCAATGGTCCCATAAAAGATGTCTCCACATTATGTATACAAAAGCAAGAACAAAAACGCACACAATGAATTAACAAAGGGGGTTTTTGCGATATACCTCACCACAGGCAAGGTGGTGGAAACCTCCGGTCTTCGATTCTGATTCTGATCCGGTTCACAGGAGTGATCCAAGTGTCTCACCTCCAGGGATAGTCCACACCAATTGGATTCTGGCAACACCTCAAGATCTTAGGCTCAGAACTCGATGCAGGAGATTTGTTATTGAAGGATTGTATGAGATCTCTTGACAAATCAAGATCTAATACAATGGAAGGGGAGATCACGGCGGCGGCGGCACCAGGGAGCTCACGGCAGCACAGTGGCGGCGGCTTATGGTGGCGGCGGCGGCTAGCAGCTAGGGTTTCTAGCTTGGAGAGGGGGCGGCGCTTTTAGGCAGAGGGAGGCTAGGGTTTTTCTCTTAGGGTGTTAGCTTTTCAGCTCAAGTAGTTCCCCTTTTATAGACTCCTTCTGACCTAGGGTTTGCAAGACTCCTTATGGGCTTTAATTAATAGAAGCCCATGTCTTGCAATCCTTCATTTAATTAAACTACTTTAATTAAATGCCCAGTCCATTTAAATCAATATTTCTTTTTGCATAATTAATTAGCAACTCAATTAAGTATTTAATTAATTAAGTCAGCCAATTAATTAATTCTCCCACTTGAATTAAATACTCTTAATTCATTTAATTGATTTAATTACCTTTAAATCAATTAGTTCCTTTCATTTCCTTTTATAACAGTCACCGTCCAATTGTATTGTGTGTGACCCTCTGGGTTCACCATCAACTGGCAGCAGGCCCACGAATCCTTCGTGATTTAATTTATGAACAATAAATTGTTCCGGTTAATTAAACAACCTTTAATTAACCACTCCTAGAATTAAATCCTTTATTAATTCAGGAGTACCCACACTTCATGGTCGATGTCTAGCCACAAGCCCATGAAGCCCAATATCAGGTGAATTGATATTTGTGAACCTCGTCTCATATAATTACCATGTACATACGGTCCTTCTATCGACTAATATTCCCGATCAAGACTTAGGGTGTGTGAATTAATCGGCACCTCTAAATTTGTCTCGATAGCTATACTTTCTAATTCAGGATAATATACCTTTGTGACCTTTCTAAATTTGGAAATCCCTTTCCAAATTAGTCACCGACTGCGGCCGCAGATTCCTTGGATATATTATCTAAGAATCGTATAGGAAATTCTCTCACTCATTACAGTGAGTCAATAGATTCCATATCGGTACTAACCATTCGCGTACATGTCCATACGCACCCAACCTAGGCATGTTATGACCAAGCTACGTGGCCTATACCTAGATCTAAGTACGCACTTCCATGCACCGAATTCGCCCTAGCACCTCAAGTCAAAGGACTAAATCGTACACTATTATATTCCTTTGAGAAACATCCCATCACCGATGTGCGTCATGCGCTTCCACAATGGGTTTCTCTGTTCGGGTCGTTCGATGCGTTCAATCCTCCATTGAACCACCTACTCGTATGCACTGGACTCAAATTCCTTGCTCATGAAACACTACAAATTCACTCCATGTGAATCATGCATACTTGTACAAGTCTTGGCGATTCCTACGATACCCCGTCTCGTTCGGAATCTATGACTCGGAACACTTTTAAGATTACGACCTTTGAGACTGTTTCATGATTGCACTCAATACTGAAGTGAATCGTCCCATAGTCAAATGTAATCTAAGGGTTTCAACCAATCGCTTAAATGTATTCGCGAAAGATGAAGTTGGCCATTGTTTATCCTTATACATATATAAATAAACATGCGTATTATTATAAAATCAAAGATCGTTTCATACAGGATAGATCTATTACAAGCAAACAGAACTGGCTTGCAGGGCACTATCCTATCAATCTCCCACTTGCCCTAAAGCCATTCACCTACGGTTCTAAGTCCCATCTTTTCTAGATGACTATCGAACGCCTTTTGTGAAAGTGGCTTAGTTAGTGGGTCAGCTACGTTGTCTTCCGATTTGACATACTCCATGTGCATGTCACCTCTACCCATGATCTCCCTGATCACGTGGTATTTCCTCTGTACGTGTTTGGATTGATGGTGTGATCTCGGCTCCTTCGCTTGAGCTATCGCCCCGTTGTTGTCACAGAAGACGACTACAGGTTCAGCAATGCTAGGAACAACATCCAATTCTTGGATGAAGTTTTTCATCCATACACTTTCTTTTGCTGCATCTGATGCTGCGATATATTCTGCTTCTGTGGTTGAATCAGCAGTGGTAGACTGTTTACAGCTCTTCCAACTGACTGCTCCACCATTGATGCGGAATATGTATCCAGAGTTGGATTTGAAGTCATCCACGTCAGACTGGAAACTTGCATCAGTGAATCCTTCAAGTTTCAGTTCTCCACTACCACCGTAGACCAAAAACATATCCTTAGTCCTTCGCAGGTACTTTAGGATTGCTTTTACGGCAGTCCAGTGCTCTTCGCCTGGATTTGACTGATAGCGGCTCGTTACACTTAGAGCGTGTGCTACGTCTGGTCGAGTACATAACATCGCATACATTATACTCCCTATAGCAGAGGCATAAGGTATGAGAGACATTCTCGTCTTTTCTTCGTCAGTTGTAGGGCACATAGACTTAGAAAGAGAGATACCATGTCTCATTGGAAGCAATCCTCTCTTGGATTCTTCCATCTTGAATCTTTTCAAGATTGTGTTAATGTACTGAGATTGGGAGAGTCCAATCATCTTCTTCGATCTATCCCTATAGATACGGATTCCCAATTCGTAAGATGCGTCTCCCATATCTTTCATAGAGAACTGCGCGGATAACCACGCTTTAGTCTGTGCTAACATCTTGATATCGTCTCCGATTAACAAAATGTCATCGACGTACAAAACAATGAATTGTATCGAACTCCCACTATTCTTCTTGTACACACAAGGTTCATATACGTTTTTGATGAAGCCAAATGCCTTGACTGTCTCATCAAATCGTATGTTCCAGGTTCGGGATGCCTGTTTGAGGCCATATATCGACCTTTGAAGTTTACACAATTTGTGCTCACTTCCTTTGGACGCAAAACCTTCAGGTTGTTGCATAAAGATCTCCTTGTCAATGTCTCCATTGAGGAAGGCGGTCTTTACGTCCATTTGCCATATCTCATAGTCATGCCATGCGGCAATGGCAAGCAATATCCGAATGGATTTGGACATCGCTACGGGAGAGAAGGTTTCCTCATAGTCTATTCCAGGCCTTTGAGAATACCCCTTCGCCACTAAGCGTGCCTTGTGAGTTAAAACCTCTCCATTCATTCCAAGCTTACGCTTGAAGATCCATTTGCATCCTACAGGGATAGTTCCCTCAGGTGGATCGACCAAGGTCCAAACCTTGTTGGAATGCATGGAATCCATTTCGGATTGCATGGCTTCGAGCCACGCACCCGAGTCTATGTCTGACATCGCTTCTTGATAGGTCCTTGGATCATTATCACCTCTTTCGTTTTCGTGAATGAAACCAAATCGCTCTGGCTCCTTACGAATTCGATCAGACCTTCGAAGAGTAGGTGTACTAGTAGGTTCAGTAAATTCTGGTTCAGCTCCCACTGTTTGTGAGGATGGGTCCGATTCCTGGACTTCATCAAGTTCTACGATTGTCCCATTTCGGTTGGAGAGGAAATCCTCTTCCAGGAAGTGGGCGTTCCTAGATACGAACGTATTACGTTCTTTAGGATCGAAGAACAGGTATCCAATGGATTCCTTTGGATACCCCACAAATTTGCACAAACTAGATCTACTATCTAGCTTATCTCCCTTCTTGTTCTTTACATACGCAGGAGATCCCCATACTCGTAGATACGAATACACGGGCGCCTTACCATACCATACTTGGTGCGGTGTTGTCGGCACTGACTTCGAAGGTACTATGTTCAGTATCTTCGATGCAGTTAATAGGGCCAAGCCCCAAAATGAAAAGGGAAGGTCAGCAAAGCTCATCATGGAACGAACCATGTCTAACAAAGTTCGGTTCCTCCGCTCGGACACTCCATTGAGTTGGGGCGTCCTAGGGGGAGTTCGCTGGGCGAGAATTCCATTCTCTTTTAGATAATCAAGGAATTCTTGGCTTAAGTACTCTCCACCTCTATCAGAACGAAGTGCTTTAATACTATGTCCAAGTTGATTCTCAACTTCCATTCGAAACTCTTTGAATTTCTCAAAAGTTTCGGATTTGTGTTTCATGAGATACACATATCCATAACGACTAAAATCGTCGGTGAATGTTACGAAGTAAGAGAATCCTCCTCTCGCATTGACACTCAATGGTCCACAAACGTCAGTATGGATTAAATCCAATGTTTGCTTGGTTCGCTCGGGATTCCCTGTGAAGGGTGATTTGGTCATCTTTCCTTTGAGACAAGATTCGCAAGTTGGGAGTTCATCCAAGTTCTTTATTTCAAGAGCCTTAGAGGAAACCAACTTTTGGATCCTACTCTTGGAAATATGTCCAAGTCTAGCGTGCCAAAGTTGTGGAGTTTGATTATCATATTTTCTTTTTCTAGATTGAATGTGCATAACGTCGGATTTAACAGGTTCTAGGGAATAAAGACCATCCATCAAAGTACCACAAGCATACATTAAACCACCTTTAAATATGCATAAAGATCCATTTTGAATGGAAAAATTAAAACCATCAATGTCTAGCATTGGTATAGAAATGATGTTCTTAATTATTGTTGGTACGTACAGACAATCCCTTAAAACCAAAGTAAAATTTCCTAAAACCAATTCGACGTCCCCAATAGCCTCAGCGGCGATCCTAGCACCGTTTCCAAAACGCAGGATTCTATCCCCGGGCTTCAGGTATCTTACTGCTCCCATCAAC
The DNA here is from genome assembly GCA_038501285.1 of Penstemon eatonii. Taxonomy (NCBI): domain Eukaryota; kingdom Viridiplantae; phylum Streptophyta; class Magnoliopsida; order Lamiales; family Plantaginaceae; genus Penstemon; species Penstemon eatonii. Next base: position 30,499,464 of record CM076710.1, on the reverse strand, counting down.
TGCAAATCATTGCAGATATGAGAACCTGCTGCGGTGTCTAACACCCACGATGCACAGTTAATAGAAATATTAACTTCAACCAAGAAAATACCTTTGGCTACCAATTTCATCTTTAGGTAGTCTGGGCAGTTCCTTTTCCAGTGCCCTGCTTTCTTGCAGTGGAAACATTCGTCTTCTGGGCTCTTGCGCTTCTTTTCAACCACCTTTTTGATTGCCTTCGAAGAAACTACCTTCTTCTTCTTCTTACCTCTCTTGGGCTTTGCAGCCTTCGATTGGTGTGCAATCATTACCGGCTTCTCTTTCTTGAGAGTCGATTCCGCCGTTACCAACAAATTGGTCAGTTCGTGAAGGGCAAGGGTTCTGTCCTCCATGTTGAAGTTCAACACGAACTGGTCAAAAGAACGGGGCAGCGAATGGAGAAGGAGGTCAGTGCTAAGATCAGCGTGCAAGTCTACTTCCAATCGCCCTAGTTTTTCAACCAGGTTGATGAAGCGTAGACAGTGATCCTTGACACTGCTTCCCTCAGCCATCTTGAGATAAAACAACTCCTTAGTGGTTGCGAACCTTTCGGTACGAGACCTCTCTCCAAACATCTGCTGGAGGTGGAGAAGTATCTCTCTAGCAAGCGGCATAGCAGCATGCTGTTTCTGCAGTTCATTCGACATCGAGGCTAGCATGAGACATCGAACCTGAAGATCATCATCAACCCTTTTGGCATGGGCGGTTCGTTGTTCCTCAGTAGCTCGTGCTGCGGGTGCAGCAGGCATGGGTGTATCGAGCACATAGCTACGTCGCTCGGAGTCGAGGACGATTCTGAGATTTCTCAGCCAGTCAACAAAGTTTGAGCCATTCAATTTGTTTGCGTCGAGGATAACAGATAATGGATTCTTAGACATTGTACTTAATATCTACAATTGGAAAGAAGACAACATTTAGCTAACTGATCTTATGCCTAATACTTATAATTATCGAATTTGGACTTGTTTTCGAAAAAGTTCTCCCACTATTTTATCGAAACAATCACCCCTTTGATTGCTCGGGAAATTTAATTCCTAGTAGGTCTTGACGTCCCAGCAGCAATTAATTGCACCCACGACTCGTGGCCATACAACCAATTCTCCAGGTAGGTATACATTTTACCAATTGTGTTACTCCACAACCTTCAAGCTTATTTTGCCTCGGCTTTCGCACTTATCTAGCACTGCTACATCATAAGTGTTACTAATCGTTAAGTCTAACCCATCAATCGTGATGAGCAACGGGCCCGGTCGTGAGTTCTCCGTAACTAGTTATCGGTCGATCCTCACATCCCGACCAGTCCTCACCCTTGTCATGTTTAGTTAAAACAGGAGTCAAGGAATTTCACGTATTGTCCCTTTCTTCGACTCGGGTGCCAGACTCTGGATCACCTCTATCGATAAGTAGACAACATACGTTAGTTCCTATTGATGGAAGGCTTGGATTTATATAAATACTTCATTTTATTTTAATCCAATATGACTTAATATTTAATTCGAGAGGGGGTTTCTGGCTTTGAAAGTTATGCTAACTCTCCTCGAGATCTCACCGATTCAGTTATGCTTTATCTTTTATTACGATCTAGATTCTAGCGCGTAGCCAAATATAAATCGACAAATAAATAAAAGCCATACAAGCCTAGCATGCATACTACCACAATATGTTTTCGATCGGGAGCCTCCTATGTGGGCCATCATCGAGCCAATGATGTTGGCCCAATTGGTCAATCTAAAGGGTTCTCAAACAGGCCCTATGCTATTACACATTGTACCATGCATACATGGCCTTCTTATCTTCTTGGGCTCCCACCTTGCTTGTAAATGGGCCTCCATCCTAAACTAGGAAAGCAGTAAAGCCCTATTCTATTACAAAGGCTCAAAGTGGCCCAAAAACAATAATAGGCTCGCAGGCCCAATAAAAACCAAGCAATAAATTAAACCAATCACATCTACCCTAAGGTCAAGGCTCGTCTCGATCGAAAACCACGTAAACAGTTCACGTAGAGCAAGAAACATGTAAACATCTTTTACTTTCTTCTATCTTAATTTTAAAACATCCTTTTAAAACTAATTCCTATGATTCTTGCTTTTTAGTCACTACTAATTATGACAAAATAAATATCCGGGTAAACAAAAAATTAATTTTCTGCTCAATTTCAGAATCTGTTTTTCAACTTTTGAAAAATTGCATTTTCGCCCCTCAACTTTCGAAAATTGCACTTTGACCCCAAAACTTTTAAAAAGTTACAAAAACACCCCTGGGCAGTTTCGGGCAGCAGACCAGAAAATAAAATTTTGAATTTTTGAAAATTTTCGATTTTTCAAATTGACCCCTCAAGTTTCGGTAATTGCAAAACAGCCCCTAAGTTTTCAGAAATTGCAAAACGACCCCAAAAACTGTGCGACCAGAATTGCAAAAATAGTCCAGAATTTTCAGATTTTCAGATTTCAAAAATTTCGAATTTTCAGCCCCCAAAAACCCTGATTTGCGATTTCTGCCTCAAAAGTCCTGAAGTTTTCAAAAACTATAAAAACGGCACAGATCTAGAAAAGCAGTTTTACCCATTGATAGATCTAGTCATAACAAGCAAGAATCAACTTACAGAACATAATTATCACGTGTTCTCATACATATAATTAAACATATACGGTGAACACAATTATGTTCAGGCTTTTGTATAATAATAATGGAGTTGGCTCTGATACCACTGTTGGGATATAGCTCGATTTGTCAGACAACAAAGTGCGGAATTTAAAATTTTTCGAGGTATCCAATGGTCCCATAAAAGATGTCTCCACATTATGTATACAAAAGCAAGAACAAAAACGCACACAATGAATTAACAAAGGGGGTTTTTGCGATATACCTCACCACAGGCAAGGTGGTGGAAACCTCCGGTCTTCGATTCTGATTCTGATCCGGTTCACAGGAGTGATCCAAGTGTCTCACCTCCAGGGATAGTCCACACCAATTGGATTCTGGCAACACCTCAAGATCTTAGGCTCAGAACTCGATGCAGGAGATTTGTTATTGAAGGATTGTATGAGATCTCTTGACAAATCAAGATCTAATACAATGGAAGGGGAGATCACGGCGGCGGCGGCACCAGGGAGCTCACGGCAGCACAGTGGCGGCGGCTTATGGTGGCGGCGGCGGCTAGCAGCTAGGGTTTCTAGCTTGGAGAGGGGGCGGCGCTTTTAGGCAGAGGGAGGCTAGGGTTTTTCTCTTAGGGTGTTAGCTTTTCAGCTCAAGTAGTTCCCCTTTTATAGACTCCTTCTGACCTAGGGTTTGCAAGACTCCTTATGGGCTTTAATTAATAGAAGCCCATGTCTTGCAATCCTTCATTTAATTAAACTACTTTAATTAAATGCCCAGTCCATTTAAATCAATATTTCTTTTTGCATAATTAATTAGCAACTCAATTAAGTATTTAATTAATTAAGTCAGCCAATTAATTAATTCTCCCACTTGAATTAAATACTCTTAATTCATTTAATTGATTTAATTACCTTTAAATCAATTAGTTCCTTTCATTTCCTTTTATAACAGTCACCGTCCAATTGTATTGTGTGTGACCCTCTGGGTTCACCATCAACTGGCAGCAGGCCCACGAATCCTTCGTGATTTAATTTATGAACAATAAATTGTTCCGGTTAATTAAACAACCTTTAATTAACCACTCCTAGAATTAAATCCTTTATTAATTCAGGAGTACCCACACTTCATGGTCGATGTCTAGCCACAAGCCCATGAAGCCCAATATCAGGTGAATTGATATTTGTGAACCTCGTCTCATATAATTACCATGTACATACGGTCCTTCTATCGACTAATATTCCCGATCAAGACTTAGGGTGTGTGAATTAATCGGCACCTCTAAATTTGTCTCGATAGCTATACTTTCTAATTCAGGATAATATACCTTTGTGACCTTTCTAAATTTGGAAATCCCTTTCCAAATTAGTCACCGACTGCGGCCGCAGATTCCTTGGATATATTATCTAAGAATCGTATAGGAAATTCTCTCACTCATTACAGTGAGTCAATAGATTCCATATCGGTACTAACCATTCGCGTACATGTCCATACGCACCCAACCTAGGCATGTTATGACCAAGCTACGTGGCCTATACCTAGATCTAAGTACGCACTTCCATGCACCGAATTCGCCCTAGCACCTCAAGTCAAAGGACTAAATCGTACACTATTATATTCCTTTGAGAAACATCCCATCACCGATGTGCGTCATGCGCTTCCACAATGGGTTTCTCTGTTCGGGTCGTTCGATGCGTTCAATCCTCCATTGAACCACCTACTCGTATGCACTGGACTCAAATTCCTTGCTCATGAAACACTACAAATTCACTCCATGTGAATCATGCATACTTGTACAAGTCTTGGCGATTCCTACGATACCCCGTCTCGTTCGGAATCTATGACTTGGAACACTTTTAAGATTACGACCTTTGAGACTGTTTCATGATTGCACTCAATACTGAAGTGAATCGTCCCATAGTCAAATGTAATCTAAGGGTTTCAACCAATCGCTTAAATGTATTCGCGAAAGATGAAGTTGGCCATTGTTTATCCTTATACATATATAAATAAACATGCGTATTATTATAAAATCAAAGATCGTTTCATACAGGATAGATCTATTACAAGCAAACAGAACTGGCTTGCAGGGCACTATCCTATCAGGGTCAGCTACGTTGTCTTCCGATTTGACATACTCCATGTGCATGTCACCTCTACCCATGATCTCCCTGATCACGTGGTATTTCCTCTGTACGTGTTTGGATTGATGGTGTGATCTCGGCTCCTTCGCTTGAGCTATCGCCCCGTTGTTGTCACAGAAGACGACTACAGGTTCAGCAATGCTAGGAACAACATCCAGTTCTTGAATGAAGTTTTTCATCCATACACTTTCTTTTGCTGCATCTGATGCTGCAATATATTCTGCTTCTGTGGTTGAGTCGGCAGTGGTAGACTGTTTACAGCTTTTCCAACTGACCGCTCCACCATTGATGCGGAATATGTATCCAGAGTTGGATTTGAAGTCATCCACATCAGACTGGAAACTTGCATCAGTGAATCCTTCAAGTTTCAGTTCTCCACTACCACCGTAGACCAAAAACATATCCTTAGTCCTTCGCAGGTACTTTAGGATTGCTTTTACGGCAGTCCAGTGCTCTTCGCCTGGATTTGACTGATAGCGGCTCGTTACACTTAGAGCGTGTGCTATGTCTGGTCGAGTACACAACATCGCATACATTATGCTCCCTATAGCAGAGGCATAAGGTATGAGAGACATTCTCGTCTTTTCTTCGTCAGTTGTAGGGCACATAGACTTAGAAAGAGAGATACCATGTCTCATTGGAAGCAATCCTCTCTTGAATTCTTCCATCTTGAATCTTTTCAAGATTGTGTTAATGTACTGAGATTGGGAGAGTCCTATCATCTTCTTCGATCTATCCTTATAGATACGTATTCCCAATACGTAAGATGCGTCTCCCATATCTTTCATAGAGAACTGCGCGGATAACCACGCTTTAGTCTGCGCTAACATCTTGATATCGTCTCCGATTAGCAAAATGTCATCGACGTACAAAACAATGAATTGTATCGAACTCCCACTATTCTTCTTGTACACACAAGGTTCATATACATTTTTGATGAAGCCAAATGCCTTGACTGTCTCATCAAATCGTATGTTCCAGGTTCGGGATGCCTGTTTGAGGCCATATATTGACCTTTGAAGTTTACACAATTTGTGCTCACTCCCTTTGGACGCAAAACCTTCAGGTTGTTGCATAAAGATCTCCTTGTCAATGTCTCCATTGAGGAAGGCGGTCTTTACGTCCATTTGCCATATCTCATAGTCATGCCATGCGGCAATGGCAAGCAATATCTGAATGGATTTGGACATCGCTACGGGAGAGAAGGTTTCCTCATAGTCTATTCCAGGCCTTTGAGAATACCCCTTCGCCACTAAGCGTGCCTTGTGAGTTAAAACCTCTCCATTCATTCCAAGCTTACGCTTGAAGATCCATTTGCATCCTACAGGGATAGTTCCCTCAGGTGGATCGACCAAGGTCCAAACCTTGTTGGAATGCATGGAATCCATTTCGGATTGCATGGCTTCGAGCCACGCACCCGAGTCTATGTCTGACATCGCTTCTTGATAGGTCCTTGGATCATTATCACCTCTTTCGTTTTCGTGAATGAAACCAAATCGCTCTGGCTCCTTACGAATTCGATCAGACCTTCGAAGAGTAGGTGTACTAGTAGGTTCAGTAAATTCTGGTTCAGCTCCCACTGTTTGTGAGGATGGGTCCGATTCCTGGACTTCATCAAGTTCTACGATTGTCCCATTTCGGTTGGAGAGGAAATCCTCTTCCAAGAAGTGGGCGTTCCTAGATACGAACGTATTACGTTCTTTAGGATCGAAGAACAGGTATCCAATGGATTCCTTTGGATACCCCACAAATTTGCACAAACTAGATCTACTATCTAGCTTATCTCCCTTTTTGTTCTTTACATACGCAGGAGATCCCCATACTCGTAAGTACGAATACACGGGTGCCTTACCATACCATACTTGGTGCGGCGTTGTTGGCACTGACTTCGAAGGTACTATGTTTAATATCTTCGATGCAGTTAATAGGGCCAAGCCCCAAAACGAAAAGGGAAGGTCAGCAAAGCTCATCATGGAACGAACCATGTCTAACAAAGTTCGGTTCCTCCGCTCGGACACTCCATTGAGTTGGGGCGTCCTAGGGGGAGTTCGCTGGGCGAGAATTCCATTCTCTTTTAGATAATCAAGGAATTCTTGGCTTAAGTACTCTCCACCTCTATCAGAACGAAGTGCTTTAATACTATGTCCAAGTTGATTCTCAACTTCCATTCGAAACTCTTTGAATTTCTCAAAAGTTTCGGATTTGTGTTTCATGAGATACACATATCCATAACGACTAAAATCGTCGGTGAATGTTACGAAGTAAGAGAATCCTCCTCTCGCATTGACACTCAATGGTCCACAAACGTCAGTATGGATTAAATCCAATGTTTGCTTGGTTCGCTCGGGATTCCCTGTGAAGGGTGATTTGGTCATCTTTCCTTTGAGACAAGATTCGCAAGTTGGGAGTTCATCCAAGTTCTTTATTTCAAGAGCCTTAGAGGAAACCAACTTTTGAATCCTACTCTTGGAAATATGTCCAAGTCTAGCGTGCCAAAGTTGTGGAGTTTGATTATCATATTTTCTTTTTCTAGATTGAATGTGCATGACGTCGGATTTAACAGGTTCTAGGGAATAAAGACCGTCTATCAAAGTACCACAAGCATACATTAAACCACCTTTAAATATGCTAAAAACTCCATTTTCAATGGAAAAATTAAAACCATCAATGTCTAGCATTGGTTTAGAAATGATGTTCTTAATTATCGTTGGTACGTACAGACAATCCCTTAAAACCAAAGTAAAATTTCCTAAAACCAATTCGACGTCCCCAATAGCCTCAGCGGCGATCCTAGCTCCGTTTCCAAAACGCAGGATTCTATCCCCGGGCTTCAGGTATCTTACTGCTCCCATCACCTGCAAATCATTGCAGATATGAGAACCTGCTGCGGTGTCTAACACCCACGATGCACAGTTAATAGAAATATTAACTTCAACCAAGAAAATACCTTTGGCTACCAATTTCATCTTTAGGTAGTCTGGGCAGTTCCTTTTCCAGTGCCCTGCTTTCTTGCAGTGGAAACATTCGTCTTCTGGGCTTTTGCGCTTCTTTTGAACCACCTTGGTGATTGCCTTCGAAGAAACACTTTTCTTCTTCTTCTTACCTCTCTTAGGCTTTGCAGCCTTCGATTGGTGTGCAATCATTACCGGCTTCTCTTTCTTGAGAGTCGATTCTGCCGTTACCAACAAATTGGTCAGTTCGTGAAGAACGAGGGTTCTATCCTCCATGTTGAAGTTCAACACGAACTGGTCAAAAGAACGGGGCAGCGTATGGAGAAGGAGGTCAGTGCTAAGATCAGCGTGCAAGTCTACTTCCAATCGCCCTAGTTTTTCAACCAGGTTGATGAAACGCAGACAGTGATCCTTGACACTGCTTCCCTCAGCCATCTTGAGATGAAACAACTCCTTAGTGGTCGCGAACCTTTCGGTGCGAGACCTCTCTCCAAACATTTGCTGGAGGTGGAGAAGTATCTCTCTAGCAAGCGGCATGGCAGCATGCTGTTTCTGCAGTTCATTCGACATCGAGGCTAGCATGAGACATCGAACCTGAAGATCATCATCAACCCTTTTAGCATGGGCGGTTCGTTGTTCCTCACTAGCTCGTGCTGCGGGTGCAGCAGGCATGGGTGTGTCGAGCACATAGCTACGTCGCTCGGAGTCGAGGACGATTCTGAGATTTCTCAGCCAGTCAACAAAGTTTGAGCCATTCAATTTGTTTGCGTCGAGGATAACAGATAATGGATTCTTAGACATTGTACTTAATATCTACAAATGGAAAGAAGACAACATTTAGCTAACTGATCTTATGCCTAATACTTATAATTATCGAATTTGGACTTATTTTCGAAAAAGTTCTCCCACTATTTTATCGAAACAATCACCCCTTTGATTGCTCGGGAAATTTAATTCCTAGTAGGTCTTGACGTCCCAGCAGCAATTAATTGCACCCACGACTCGTGGCCATACAACCAATTCTCCAGGTAGGTATACATTTTACCAATTGTGTTACTCCACAACCTTCAAGCTTATTTTGCCTCGGCTTTCGCACTTATCTAGCACTGCTACATCATAAGTGTTACTAATCGTTAAGTCTAACCCATCAATCGTGATGAGCAACGGGCCCGGTCGTGAGTTCTCCGTAACTAGTTATCGGTCGATCCTCACATCCCGACCAGTCCTCACCCTTGTCATGTTTAGTTAAAAACATGAGTCAAGGAATTTCACGTATTGTCCCTTTCTTCGACTCGGGTGCCAGACTCTGGATCACCTCTATCGATAAGTAGACAACATACGTTAGTCCCTATTGATGGAAGGCTTGGATTTATATAAATACTTCATTTTATTTTAATCCAATATGACTTAATATTTAATTCGAGAGGGGGTTTTCTGGTTTTGAAAGTTATGCTAACTCTCCTCGAGATCTCACCGATTCAGTTATGCTTTATCTTTTATTACGATCTAGATTCTAGCGCGTAGCTAAATATAAATCGACAAATAAATAAAAGCCATACAAGCCTAGCATGCATACTACCACAATATGTTTTCGATCGGGAGCCTCCTATGTGGGCCATCATCGAGCCAATGATGTTGGCCCAATTGGTCAATCTAAAGGGTTCTCAAACAGGCCCTATGCTATTACACATTGTACCATGCATACATGGCCTTCTTATCTTCTTGGGCTCCCACCTTGCTTGTAAATGGGCCTCCATCCTAAACTAGGAAAGCAGTAAAGCCCTATTCTATTACAAAGGCTCAAAGTGGCCCAAAAACAATAATAGGCTCGCAGGCCCAATAAAAACCAAGCAATAAATTAAACCAATCACATCTACCCTAAGGTCAAGGCTCGTATCGATCGAAAACCACGTAAACAGTTCACGTAGAGCAAGAAACATGTAAACATCTTTTACTTTCTTCTATCTTAATTTTAAAACATCCTTTTAAAACAGACTTCCTATGATTCTTGCTTTTTAGTCACTACTAATTATGACAAAATAAATATCCGGGTAAACAAAAATTAATTTTCTGCTCAATTTCAGAATCTGTTTTTCAACTTTTGAAAATTGCATTTTCGGCCCCTCAACTTTCGAAAATTGCACTTTGACCCCAAAACTTTTAAAAAGTTACAAAAACACCCCTGGGCAGTTTCGGGCAGATTCCAGAAAATAAAATTTTGAATTTTGAAAATTTTCAATTTTTCAAATTGACCCCTCAAGTTTCGGTAATTGCAAAACAGCCCCTAAGTTTTCAGAAATTGCAAAACGACCCCAAAAACCGTGCGACCAGAATTGCAAAAATAGTCCAGAATTTTCAGATTTTCAGATTTCAAAAATTTCGAATTTTCAGCCCTCAAAAACCCTGATTTGCGATTTCTACCCCAAAAGTCCTGAAGTTTTCAAAAACTATAAAAACGGCACAGATCTTGAAAAGCAGTTTTACCCATTGATAGATCTAGTCATAACAAGCAAGAATCAACTTACAGAACATAATTATCACGTGTTCTCATACATATAATTAAACATATACGGTGAACACAATTATGTTCAGGCTTTTGTATAATAATAATGGAGTTGGCTCTGATACCACTGTTGGGATATAGCTCGATTTGTCAAACAACAAAGTGCGGAATTTAAAATTTTTCGAGGTATCCAATGGTCCCATAAAAGATGTCTCCATATTATGTATACAAAAACTTAAACAAAAACGCACACAATGAATTAACAAAGGGGGTTTTTGCGATATACCTCACCACAGGCAAGGTGGTGGAAACCTCCGGTCTTCGATTCTGATTCTGATCCGGTTCACAGGAGTGATCCAATTGTCTCACCTCCAGGGATAGTCCACACCAATTGGATTCTGGCAACACCTCAAGATCTTAGGCTCAGAACTCGATGCAGGAGATTTGTTATTGAAGGATTGTATGAGATCTCTTGACAAATCAAGATCTAATACAATGGAGGAGGAGATCTCGGCGGCGGCGGCACCAAGGAGCTCACGGCAGCACAGTGGCGGCGGCTAGTGGTGGCGGCGGCGGCTAGGGTTTGCTTGGAGAGGGGGCGGCGCTTTTAGGGCAGAGGGAGGCTAGGGTTTTTCTTTCTTAGGTGTTGGCTTTTAAGCTCATGTAGTTCCCCTTTTATAGACTCCTTCTGACCTAGGGTTTGCAAGACTCCTTATGGGCTTTAATTAATAGAAGCCCATGTCTTGCAATCCTCCATTTAATTAACTACTTTAATTAAATGCCCAGTCCAATTAAATCAATATTTCTTTTAATTAACTAGCAACTCAATTATTAATTAAGTTAGCCAATTAATTAATCTCCCACTTGAATTAAATACTTTTAATTCATTTAATTGATTTAATTACCTTTAAATCAATTAATTCCTTTCATGTCCTTTTATAACAGTCACCGTCCAATTGTATTGTGTGTGACCCTCTGGGTTCACCATCAACTGGCAGCAGGCCCACGAATCCCTCGTGATTTAATTTATGAACAATAAATTGTTCCGGTTAATTAAACAACCTTTAATTAACCACTCCTAGAATTAAATCCTCTATTAATTCAGGAGTACCCACACTTCATGGTCGATGTCTAGCCACAAGCCCATGAAGCCCAATTTCAGGTGAATTGATATTTGTGAACCTCGTCTCATATAATTGCCATGTACATACGGTCCTTCTATCGACTAATATTCCCGATCAAGACTTAGGGTGTGTGAATTGATCGGCACCTCTAAATTTGTCTCGATAGCTATACTTTCTAATTCAGGATAATATACCTTTGTGACCTTCTAAATTTGGAAACCCCTTTCCAAATCCGTCACCGACTGCGGCCGCAGAATCCTTGGATATATTATCTAAGAATCGTATAGGAAATTCTCTCACCCATTACGGTGAGTCAATAGATTCCATATCGGTACTAACCACTCGCGCACATGTCCATACGCACCCAACCTAGGCATGTTATGACCAAGCTACGTGGCCTATACCTAGATCTAAGTACGCACTTTCATGCACCGAATTCGCCCTAGTACCTCAAGTCAAAGGACTAAATCGTACACTATTATATTCCTTGAGAAACATCCCATCACCGATATGCGTCATGCGCTTCCACAATGGGTTTCTCTGTTCGGGTCGTTCGATGCGTTCAATCCTCCATTGAACCACCTACTCGTATGCACTGGACTCAAATTCCTTGTTCATGAAACACTACAAATTCACTCCATGTGAATCATGCATACTTGTACAAGTCTTGGTGATTCCTACGATACCCTGTCTCGTTTAGGAATCTATGACTTGGAACAGATTTAAGATTACGACCTTTGAGACTGTTTCATGATTGCACTCAGTACTGAAGTGAATCGTCCCATAGTCAAATGTAATCTAAGGGTTTCAACCAATCGCTTAAATGTATTCGCGAAAGATGAAGTTGGCCATTGTTTATTCTTATACATATATAAATAAACATGCGTATTATTATAAAATCAAAGATCGTTTCATACAGGATAGATCTATTACAAGCTAACAGAACTGGCTTGCAGGGCACTATCCTATCAAATGAGTATTGCCGGTTATCTGGCTGGTAATGCTCATTTCGCCTGGAGGAACATTTGATCTTCAGAGCCTGGTCATCGAACCAAAGAAGTCGACCATCCTGAGCAGTATGCTTCTTAGGTGGTCGGTTATTGCTAACGAGGCACTAGGGAGGAGATTGATGTTTTCGTGGACATTGTCGTGAAGATTGCCGATCTATAGTGTAGGATTGTTTCGTCTAAATCAATGTAATAGTATATAGATTTTGTAATCCAGTATCTGTAACTCTTTGACATATAAAAAGACGAATAAAACTTTATTTTTATTCCTTGCATTCTCCCTGTTATTATGTTCGGTTTTAATCTTATTTGTGATTGTCATCGAGGAGTGTTTATTGAGCGGATCAATTTATACTCAACTCGTTTTGTTTAGACATAGGTTTCTAATAACAGAGGTCTTTTGATCGTTGAGGATTAATTGAGGAGTGTTTATTGAGCGAATCAATGTATACTCAACTCGTTTTGTTTGGACTTAGGTTTTTAGTACCATAAGTCTTTTGATCGTTGAGGATTAATTGAGGAGTGTTTATTGAACGGATTAATGTATACTAAACTCGTTTTGTTTAGACTTAGGTTTTTATACCAGAGGTCTTTTGATCGTTGAGAATTAATCGAGGAGTGTTTATTGAGCGGATCAATGTATACTCAACTCGTTTTGTTTGGACTTAGGTTTTTAGTACCATGATCTTACGTGTTTTCGTGTGTTCGATCAAGGATGGATTGCAGTGCGATATCAACAATATTAAACGGAAAGTAAAGATCAATAGTAATTGTATTCGAATTAACTGAGTACGAATTACAAGTATTTAGGGTCCTACTCGAGCATTATTGGATGCTGTACAAACTAGAGGGCGAAATACATATAGTCTAGCCTATGCTATTAATCCCAAGCGAGTCCGAGCAGCAGTCTCGAAGGAACAGCACCTGGGAAGTTGTTTCGTCGTCATAAATGCATGGGGTATTTATAGCTGAGATCAGGGACCAGATGAACCACCCATAGGTACGTATTACTCAGCCCATAGGCCTGGGCCGGAGGTCGGCCCAATAGTAACTTTGGACTCAGAACTTCCATAGTGTAGTCAACATAGCATTCCCATACCTTGGGCTCGAATTTACGCTCATGAGATCGAGGGTGATGATGTTCGACCTCCTTAGGCCGTAGTAATGTCTGAATCCATTTTACCCCTCATCAATACTCCCCCACTTCTCGAGCGTAAAGAGAAGCTTAAGCTCGAAGAAGTATAAACCGGACGCTGGGTGAACGAGCCATTTTTGGATAAGTTTCAGATATGCCTCATTAAAAACCTAACTCGGAAAAACCCTATGGGATAAAAACCGAGCTAGGGAAAAAGAGTGCATAACTTGAAAACTATGTAATGGTGCCATGTTGGTCCTCAATTTTATGATTTTTAGAAAATATCGGGGTCATAAGTGCAATTATCGGAAATATGACTTCAAGTTCGACTTTGAGGAGTTCAACCGTCGCGGTTACTCGGGGACCTGTTTGCAATTTCCCATTTTGTCCCTGTATATATACCTTGATGGAGGGTCGCTGTTCATTAAAGATTCTGAGGAGAAAAACCCTAGATCGGAGCGAATAGATCGATAAGTGAGTTCTAACAATCTTTCTCGAGTACTCAATATATATTCATCATGTCCAATCAAGTAGATTTGAAGGGAAAATCCCCTGTAGTGGAAAATCGAGAAAATGATCAAGAGGGGAGGCAGGTTGTAAATGTTCGACTATCCGTGGGGGAGAATCCGAAAGATTCGAGTCCCACTTCCGAATCTAACGGGGAGGAGAGAGAATCGTGTTCCGGGTCGAAAGATAATGGTGAAGGCGATTCGAGCGAAGCCACGGTCTCCGAGGAGGAAGTTGCAGAGGATGGTGACCTTCCCTTAGGGAAAAATGAACAGAAAAAGTATAGACTGGGCGGCAATGTCGTGGTTACGATCTTCAACTGGGAGGAGCCGTCGACCAGCGCAGGACTGAACATGACCGAGGATAGAGCGGACGAGATCGTTTGTTCCTATGTGGATCCTTGATGACTACCTTCCTTTCATGGATCCTTATAAGAATATTTTCGGGAAAGATTATAAGGCTTCTTCCCTTCCTCCCAAGCTCGAGGACTTGGCCGCCCACGAGTTCACTCCTTTTCTTGAGGAGTTTGGAGTGCCGATGCCAAATCCTGACGTGCTCGAAGCTCAATCTGAGGATGAAGATGTGGATATTGAAGGGGATTCCCGCGATCAGGGGGAGCAAGGCACTCCTTCTTCCGTTTCGAGTAAATCTGCAGCTGATGTGCAAAGTAATGATGGAGAAGAGAGCAGCTCGAATAATGATTATTCTGATAGCTCGGAAAGCGGTTCTAGCGAGAAGAAGGAGCAAGAGCGATCGGACCATGGTTTCGGCGTGAAGGAATCCAACCAGTAATGATTATGTAATAGGATTTAGCGAACCATTGTAAGTATAAATTTGTTTTATAATCTTCTGCTTTTCTCTATTTTGTGGATGCTCTAATTTAATTTTTCCTTAAAGCCATGCTTAACCCATTGCCTGTTTGACCATCTTGTTGAATTTTGTAACGTCATTCTTGCATACTTAGTTGCGTCATCGAATCTTTCTTGGGAGTGGTGACTTACCAATTATTATAATTCGCATGATGTCGCTTCTCTTATAAATATCAAGGCCATTTTACGTTGCTTTCACAATAACGTTGCTCACGGTGATCGGAGCTTTTTGAAAATTATTTCGGTCGAATCCTTATCCGGACACCAAGAGATGAATGAAAATTCGAACGCTTTTGTGATTTCTTCCGCGCCTCTTTCCAAACCAAATGATGGTAGAAATATAATGAAAAGGAGCCAAACTCCTGATGAGCTATCCTTTCATGAAGGAAATGAACCTTCGACTGTTGCCCGTTCATGCTTGAAATCCAGGGGCTCAAACAAGAGAATTAAAAAGGTTTCTTTTGTGGAAGATGTATCTGGGCGCACTCCTTTTCAATCCGTGCCTTCGTTGGTCGGAGAATCTTTTGACTTGTTGCTTCCTTCTAGTGTCTTTCCATTTAAGAGAGACATAATTCCTTTTGACCAAGTGTCACATGAAAAATCCGATCTGACCCTTCTTCGGGCCAATGTTTCTATCTCCGAGGCGGTTCTTTCGACCGGAGAGTATTCCTCATTCCTGTTTCAGTCTGGGTTGGAATCCCTCGCTCAGGTAATTCTTACTAATCTCTTTAACATGATTCTCTAATTTCTTTATTTCTGCCATGACATATATTTTTATAAGTTCAGGCTGGCAAAGATTTTTCTAGGCTTTATGCATTGGCCAAGCATGAGATCGAACAACGGGCTTCTATTACACTCGAGCTAATCAGGAAAAGGATTGAGCTGGAACGCGCACTTGAAGCTAATAGATTTTTTAAGGAGAGATTGTCTCAGGATAAGTTAAGTTCGGAATTAGAGAGACTCAATGACATCTACGAACGTGAGAAGAGAAACTCCGAGCTTCGTGAGAGGGAAGCTTATATTCGCGGGTATGCTGATCGTAGTGCTGAAGTCCGAAAGATCCTCTTCGAGAATAACTTCGTTTAGTAATATTGAGATTCTCCTTTGTAATATGAGCTTGCTAAGATTTTTCCTTTGTAACACCATACTTGTTGTAACGATTTTTCTTTCTTGTTGTAACATAATCCTTGTTGTAACGATAATATTGCCGAAATGTTGTTCTCTCTCACTCTCTTTTCTCTCTTTTTTTTTTTTTTGTCGTCTCTCATTTCTCGGGAAGTGTAACGGTCAGAGCTTTTAATGCTCGTATCGTGGCCGTTCAGTTCCAGAGATCTACACCGTTATTACGGAATTCTCCCCCCTATATATAGCTTCCTAAAATTACCTTCATTTTTTACTTTTTTGTAATCGTTTCATTCGATCAACATGGTTGTGTTTTTACCTTCGTCGATCGGCTCCGTGTTCTTTTCAATTTCAGTAATTGAAGTGTTCGAGATTTTTATTCGAACCTTCTTTCCCAACTTCTATGGAAATCCCATATGAAAATCTTTCGACTAGGGTATCGACAGGCGAAAATAATTGCGACTAGGGTACCGGCAGGTGACTTGCTCTCTTTGATTCCAAGTCCTTGAGGCGGGCTCGACTTCCTGTACTCTGTCCTCCATCCAATCGGGATAGTGGGTCTACTGCTGGAGAGGTTTTCCTATGCTCGATCTCCACGTCTTCGAGGCGGCTTCTTGAAGGATGTGGTCTTCGAACTTGCTATGAGTACCTCCAACTGGAGTTGCTTCCCTGTTTCTCGACTTGGTCCTTCATCGACCTATTTGCAAAGAAGCGTTGGATGAAGGGTAGAAGTGTACTAGCCTTACTTCCCTTTTTTGGGCATCCATTGGGATAACTATTTGTAATAGGGTTGATCTAGATGTACATTTCCGATTAGCTTAACTTCTTGAATGTAACCAAGAGTTCACATGTAATTTATCTGAAAGTTTATGAATGAAAATTTTCTTTTATATTGTTGTCGATCTTTGATTTTGTTCTTCGTAAATTGCAATCCTTGCGAGTCAACCTTTAAGATTCATAATAGATTTGAAGTTCGATCTTTGCGACTTTTGAATCTTCTGTGATATATGTCATAGTGTAGGTTCCTCTCGGAACAATAGTGGTCGTGGAGAAATATATGATAGGATTTAGATCGATCTTGAATATACCCTTGACTTAAGGGGCATAGCAACGACTTTCACTCTTAGTCATTTTAGAGCATTTTTAGCCCGAGGGTCGTAGCAACAGCTTTCACCCACTTGATAATTTCGATCTAAGTGGCATAGCAGAGGCTTTCACCCTTAGTCGTTTCAGAGCATTTTTAGCCCGAGGGTCGTAGCAACAGCTTTCACCCATTTGATAATTTCGATCTAAGGGGCATAGCAGAGGCTTTCACCCTTAGTCATTTCAGAGCATTTTTAGCCCGAGGGTCGTAGCAACAGCTTTCACCCATTTGATAATTTCGATCTAAGGGGCATAGCAGAGGCTTTCACCCTTAGTCGTTTCAGAGCATTTTTAGCCCGAGGGTCGTAGCAACAGCTTTCACCCATTTGATAATTTCGATCTAAGGGGCATAGCAGAGGCTTTCACCCTTAGTCATTTTAGAGCATTTTTAGCCCGCGGGTCGTCACCCATTTATTCCGATCCAAGGGGCGTAGCAACGGCTTTCACCCTTGGTCGATTTTCGAGGGTCATAGCAACAACTTTCACCCGTTAATAGTTGATGGAGAAAAATAGAGATCGATAATAGATCGAGAATATCCAGAATATGACGAACAAATAAGAATTTAGACGAAATAAACTTTCATTGAATAAATACTCAGTTGGAATAAACATTCCTCGAACAACTCAGTCGAAATAAATCTTCATTGAACACGTAATTTACTAAATCACTAGAAACAAAGAAAACAGAACAAGATGATTAAATAGTAGATGCCTTGAATGTAACTATCTTCCATAATATCTCCTTAGGTTAACCGCATTCCATGCTCGAGGTAGTACCTCTCCGTTAGGGTAAGCGATCTTGTAAGAACCTTTTCTTCCAACCTCCACGATCACAAAGGGGCCCTCCCAATTAGGTTGGAGTTTTCCCACGTGCTTTGATACTTCCACTTTCTTGAGCACCAGATCCCCCACTTTGAATGTCCGGATTCGAACATTTCGATTATAAGATTTTTCCATGCTTGACTTTGTGGATTGGATTTTCAATTTTGCACGGTCCCTTCGACTATCCGCGTGATCAACTTCCACTTCCCTCAGAGATTGGTTTTCCTCGGGATCGTAGAATTCGACCCTAGGGGAAGGTACGAGGTTCTCTACTGGGATAACGGCCTCTGACCCATAAACCAGACTAAACGGAGTTTCTCCTGTTGCAGCTTTAACAGTGGTTCTATTAGCCCATAAAACCCCTGGAAGTTCATCGAGCCATCTCCCTTTTGCCTCAGATAGGCGTTTCTCCAAGGATCGAATGATTTCCCTGTTCACGACTTCCGTTTGCCCATTAGCTTGGGGATGCCCTACAGATGCGAAATTCTGTTGTATTCCGAACTTTTCGCACCACTCCGTGATTCTTTTTCCGGCAAACTGCGTTCCGTTATCTGATATTAAGATCCTAGGAATCCCAAATCTGCAGATAATATTTTTCCATAAGAAATTAATAACTTGGAACTGAGTGATCTTTGTCAGAGCAACACATTCCACCCATTTGCTGAAATATTCGACTGCGACCAGTGCATAATTTTTTCGGGCTCTTGCTGTTGGAAAAGGCCCGACAATATCAATGCCCCATTTATCAAAAGGCCAACAAATAGGAATAGAATGCATATGCTCAGCCGGTTGATGAATCAAGTTCGAATGAATTTGACAATGGTGGCATTTTTTCACATAATCAACAGAATCAGAGAAAAGAGTAGGCCAATAATATCCAGACCTCGAGCATTTAAGCGCTAAGGCCCGAGCACCACAATGGTTTCTAGCTTCCCCCTCATGAACCTCTTTTAAAATAGCATTGTAGTGAATTTCAGGGATACATTTTAACAGAATTCCTGAGGAGGATCGTTTATAGCACTACAACAAAATTGACATGTTGTGACGCTGAAAACCGTCTCAATATTGATCAATTGTGACGCTTAAGCTATTGTGACGCTATTTAGTAGTGCCACATATAAGTGGGTGACAATAGATTCTATGACACTATAAAGCGTCACAAAATTAGAGTTATTAAGGCGCTATCTTAAGCCATTACACTCAGCTAACAACACACTTAAAAGCGCCTCAATAGGTTGTACGATTTAAAAAAAATTAATAATTTAAATTTTTTTTTATCACCATTTAAACCAAAAGGAAATAAAATAATCAAGAAAATTTCATTACAATAAAAGATAATACAAACAATACAACCATCAACTAAACTTCCATATTAAATCAAATAAATCAAATGAAAATCATTCAATGTTTGCTAACATATTTTTTAAGTTTCTTCTAACACAATCTAAGAACAAAAAAAAAGGGAGTATAACCAATCTAACATACGTAAATAAAGTTCTTTGCTTGCACATAATACAATCATCAGTCTTCTTTCTCTTCAATGATCAGATCTAACAGAAAAAATCATTTTCAAGCACAAACCTCTTGGTATAACCAACCTGCCCAAAAAAAGAACTAATAAATTACAAAATCAAATTTATTTGGTAACATTGAAATGAATTTCATGAAAAACTTAATAATGTGCAAAATCAGAAGCAGATAGGAAAGTCGTTCATTGGATAATCAATATAGATGCAGCAATTCAACAACAAATCTAATATTTCAAACAGAATGGTGAATCAAATATCACTTTATAATGCAAAATTAATACAATTAGAATCTAAAAATTGGTTAAGACTTTTCTCAATTACCTCATTCGTAGGCAAATAGTGCGAACAAGTATTGTTAAGTCATCAAACTCTGTATACACAAAAGAAGTCGCAAAACTCCAAAGAATCAGTGAACTAAAATAAGATTATACTGAGTAACTTATCATGTATCTGCATCTTACCATTGAAAGTCCTAAACAACCAACCGAATCAGCCATTCTCTTGTAGTTACAATCAGGAGAATTCGAGTGGTGCTTATATGAAGGTATGGTATGCATCCTTTGCAAAATGCTCTGGATATCTATCAAACAAAACGATGCAACTTTAGCATAAAAAAAGTTTGAATTGTCATTGCAACTCAAATTCTAAATAGACTTGAGAGGCAACAACAACTAATGAGAAGAAGCTTCTACCACTGTCTCTGAAACAGATCCCATCTCAAAATTATTTGCGGACTTTGAGCTGCAGAACCTGATCAATTTGGGGTGTTTGTCACAAAGTATTGATTTCTAGCAGACACGCGAAAGCCTGGAAACTGAAAGAATCAAACACAAAGTTTTCAACCATACACATAAACTTATTATATGAAGTATTCACCAGATAGGGCAAAAAGCTAGCCCAAATACTCAAAAGAAACCCTGCAGGCAACCCCAACAAGAACATACATCCCAGATTTATTAACACGTATGAATTGAAAGGGCATTTTAAATAACAAGTTCTAAACATAACGTCAATAGTGAATTACAAAAATGCACCAAGAAATCACCACATTTAGGCAGCCCATTCCTTATTACAAACAGAGCAAAATCAAATTGGGACCATGAAGGGTCTAGTGATATACTGAAATTGTTTCAGCCTCATAGGAATATCCGTAGCACTAAAATTGACTTAAAAGGAGAATACCTTATGGTCTTTTCAAACTTTGTGGCAAAGATGGCCTCCCAAATCTAAACTCTTGAATTTTATTTTTACTAGACTCAGCTTCAACCTCTGAAATCAAATACTAACTTGGTTGATTTAGTACCAATCTTTGCTCAAAAGGATGAAAATATATCTAACAACGGTGGTATAATCTAGAATGCTCAATACATCAATTAATTGTATGCATATAGAAAATGAAAGAGTAATATGACCTCATCTTTGAGCATATGAACGATTGTTGTTTCTGACATTATTAATCCCTAAAACCACAACTCAAATTAACAAAAAGTTGGATTAAAGTGAACCTTAGAACAAAAAGAAAAGGAATTGACCAAGATTCCATAAGAGCGAGTGAATTGCTTATAAAGTGCTTTAACACAAATCAAAAGGAATAAATAAGTACACAATAGAGAAGCAGGGGAAACAAGGAAAATAATAAAGCAGAAAAATGAACTAAATAGAGGAAAATATTATCAAATTCACTCCATGACCCAATTTAATCTCACTTCTTTTTCTTCTATTTCAGTTTATAACCAAAAAAATTAACGAATACTAACCTCCGACAAGTTCAATCCCGTATGCAAATCAAAATCTGGTAAAAATGCAAAACAAGCCATTATGTTAAAACATTCAGATTTATGGAAAATAAAGGAAAATAAAAAAAAATGACAATATAAGAAACAAAAATTAAGTCGCATAATAAAATTGAGAAATATGGAAGAGATTAAAAAAAATCATCTCACCTTACAAAGAATTGAAGCGTGAGTATGAAAATGGTAAGGGTTTAATTGTTGAAGTGAAATTGGAGAGATTTCTCTATCTTACTTTTACTTTCTCTCTCTAACTTATGCTTTTAAGGGCCTTTTTCCCAATGTAAAAACATGAAAAATGGGGTTGAATTTAGGCAGTAGCGCCAAATGTTCCCACCATTTTCTTTATTTCATTTTCAGACTGTTTCACCAAAGTTTGCTACCCTTTATTTATTTATTTTTTAATGGAAAAGTGAGTGAATAGTACTAGTGCCTCAATTGCTTTGTGATGACACCCTTCTTTAAAAGGGTCACTAATTTTGGGTGGTAATAGGTGATATTTGTTGTAGTGTAGAGTTGATTATCGATTAGAGTAAACGATGGCGCTCTATATTTGATCCTCCGAGCCTCATTTGGATTTTTCGGAAGTTTTCCTTCCTTGAGATATGCAATAAAAGGGTTGCTCCATGAGTTGCTCGGTTCTTCGATCTCCATGATATCGATTGCAGGGGCCGCATCTAGTTCGATAGCAGATGTATTCGATAACAGCCACGTGATTATCCTCTCATTCTTTCCGTCGGCCAAACCTGAGAATTTTGACAATATATCTGCCCATAAATTTTCCTCTTTCGGCACAGGTTGAATATCGAACTTGTCAAATTGAGAGATCAATTTCTTCGTTCTGCTCAAGTATTTGATCATATTGAACTCCCTGGCCTCGTACGTGCCTTTTACCTGTGTATGAACAAGCTCTGAATCTGTTAATACAACAATTGATTTTACCTTTGCTTTAAGAGCTATCTCCAGTCCTGCGATCAATGCTTCATACTCGGCCTCGTTGTTGGTCACGACGAAATCCAAAGTTATAGCATAACTCAAGTCCTCACCGTTGGGTCCCTGGAAATGAATTCCTGCCCCACCTCCATCCTTGGTTGAAGATCCATCCACATGCATCAGCCAGACTTGATTTTTGGCTTCTTCAACCATACTCAGCTCGGAAAATGCTCCTTCTTTCATGTTCGATAAACCCGTTGATTCGAGTATGAAGTCAGCTAATACCTGGGCCTTTATGGCGACCCGTGGTTGATACTCGATTTCGAACTGACCAAGCTCGACCGCCCATTTGATCAACCTGCCTGATGCTTCTGGTTTTGATAAGACCTGTCTCAAAGGTTGATTTGTTAGAACAATGATCTTGTATGTTTGAAAGTAAGGCCTTAACCTTCGGGCAGCTACCACTAAAGCCAGTGCGAATTTTTCGATCTCCATGTAGTTTTTCTCAGCACCTTGCAATAACTTACTTAAATAATAAACTGGTTTATGCTCAGTTTTATCAAGTTTCACCAAAACCGAACTAATGGCCTCTTCCGATACTGCTATGTATAAATACAGAGGTTCTCCTTCAGATGGTTTGGCCAGCATGGGTGGTGAGGTCAGGTACGCTTTCAATTCTTCGAAGGCCTTATCACATTCTGTACTCCATTCAAAGTTCTTAGATTTTCGCAGAAGCTGGAAGAACGGTAAACTTTTGTCGGCAGATCGGGAGATGAATCTATTCAATGAAATAATTTTTCCAATCAAACTTTGGATGTCCGAGAGTTTTCGTGGTGGCTGGAGATCGGTGATTGCTCGAATTTTTTTCGGGTTTGCTTCGATTCCTCTTTCGTGGACTAGATACCCGAGGAACTTTCCCGATCGCACACCAAAAGTACACTTGGCTGGGTTCAGCTTCATCCCATATTTTCTCAAGATTTTGAAACATATGTCCAGATGGTCAATGTGATCCTCCTCCGTCATACTCTTTACGAGCATGTCGTCTACATAGACTTCCATTATTTCGCCTATCAGTTCTTTGAACATCATGTTAACTAGTCTCTGATAGGTTGCACCTGCATTCCTTAATCCAAAAGGCATAACAATGAAGCAGCACACTCCTCGCTCAGTGATGAATGCTGTTTTATCCTGGTCTCTTTCATTCATAAAAATCTTATAAAACCCCTGGAAAGCGTCCATCATACTAAATAACACGAATCCTGCGGTGGAATCTACTAGCATATCGATCCGAGGCAGTGGATAAGGGTCTCTTGGGCATAATTTGTTTAGGTCGGTAAAGTCATTACACATCCTCCATTTGTTTTCGACCTTTTCGCCTTTAGAGACCAGGACCACATTACAAAGCCATTCTGTGAACTTGATTTCCCTTATCTGACCTGCTGCTAATAATATATCGACCTCCGCGTTGATTATCTTGTCCTTTTCGCGACCATGATTGCGCTTCTTCTGCCTTACAGGTTTTGCTTTCGGATCGATGTTTAATGAATGTGTTATCACTCGTGGGTCGATTCCCACAATATCATCCGAACTCAAAGCAAAAACGTCCACATTTTTATGTAAAAATTCTATGAGCATGGTTTCCATGCCCTCGCTTAATTCCGTTCCGATTTTAGTGAACTTTTCAGGGGATCCTGGAACTAAAGTCACTTTTTTGTGGTCGGGCGCTTGTACGCTCATGTCAACGTTTTTTCCTTTCATTCCTTGAAATTTTTCGCAGTCGGGAATTGGTGTTTTCAACTCAGACGCTAAATCACTTATCTTCCTCTTGATCGGGAGCTCGGGCTCCACTTTTTTTTTAATACTTAAAGACGAGTTATAACACTCCCATGCCATGTATTGATCGTTCCTTATCTCTCCCACTCCTCCTACGGTCGGAAACTTTATCTTTTGATGGTAGGTAGACACGACTGCCTTGAAGATATTTAGGGCTGGTCTCCCTAATATGGCATTATAAGCGAATGGTGTATCTACTACCAGAAATTTGATCATCCTTGTTACATTTCTTGGTTTGCTTCCTAGAGTCGTGCTTAAAAGAATGGTTCCAAGCGGAACGATCTCGGACCCACCAAATCCGACCAAAGGAGTGGTTACTTTATCTAGACGTGGGTGACAAAGATTCATCCTTGTGAGAGCTTCTGACGAAATAATGTTTGCCGAGCTTCCATTATCGACTAGCACCCTCTTGACCTCGAAATTAGCAATTCTCAGTGTCAACACCATGGAAAAATCTGGATCGTCCTCACTTGTGTCCCAACTAACATCCGAGGGTCGATCGGCCTCACTGAAGCTTATAACTTGATTTTCCATGGAGGGAGATTCTAAGGACAGAATCTCCTTTTTAGCAGAGACTCCCGCTTTTATCGATCTCATAGTTCTCTTTCTAGCATTTCTGCTATCACCTCCCGCTGGTCCGCCCACGATCATATTTATCACTCCATTCGACCGCTCTTCCGCTTGGCTTCGAATTTGCCTTTGCTGATTGTTAAATTTCCGCTGACTTCGGGATCTATAACGACTGTTATAGTTGCCACCTTTGACAAATTCTTTTAATTTTCCTTGGGCGATCAATTTTTCTATCTCTACCTTCAATTGGTAACAGTTTTCAGTGCTATGTCCCCGAGCTCGATGATATCGACAGTATTGTTCATAACCAGGTGCGCCAGCTCTAGCCTGGGTGATCCTTTGAGCTTCAGGGATCAAATTTCCTTCTTCCAACACGGTTAGCACTTCTTCCTTCGAGGTGTTCAACTCAGTAAATTGGACTTTACCCGGTCTCGGGGCTCAAGTCCGATCGTAAGGAGGTCCATATGAATTTGGACCTTGGGGCGGCACATGCGGCTTATAAGTATTAATTCGTTGCCAAACAGATCCTTTGTTCGATCCCCCATAATCACCAGGTTTCGGGATAGGAGCCCGATCTTGTTTCTTGTTGAGGGGAGATTTGATAGCATGCGAGTTTTTCAATTTGTTCATCTCTTCCTGAATCATATACTTTTCAGCGATCTCCATTATTCGTTCGAAAGACTTTGGTTGTTTCCTGCACAATGCGTTTCCGAACTGGGTGCTCCTAGTCAGTTCGAACATTAGGGAGGACAAATATTCGATCTGCGGGGTATCAACTTTCAAAAGTTCAATACTAAATCTTGCTAGCCACTGCCTCAATGTCTCTCCTTCCAATTGTTTTACAGTTCCAAGATGATTTGCCGGTAACCTTGGCTTCCTCTGGCTAGCGAATTGATGTTTTAGTTTATCGCAGAATTCTTCGAACGAAAATATGGAGTTGGGCGGTAATTTTCCGAACCAATCGAGAGCAATTCCTTCAAAAGTGGTAACCATGATTTTGCAACAGAAGTCCTCTGAATGTCCGTATAAGTTCATCACATTAACGAAGCTGTTGATATGTTCCCCGGGGTCGGTAGTCCCGTTATACCGTGGTAGCCTGGTCGGCACCGTTTCCGAGTTCCGAGCTTCTCGTATCTCTCGATAAAATGGCGAGCAACGCATGATACTGTTCGAAACTTCCCTATCTCGTAGGTTCCCTCTAGTTAGAGTATTTTACCCTCGCCTGGCGGCCTGATTGTTATGGGGTATCTCTATCATCGTATCTTCCTTTTCCAATTCCTTAGCTACTCTCTCCCGTACTATCTTTTCCAACTCTGATTCAGTAATTCTTTTGTAGGTTGGTTTTCTGCCTCCAACAGCGCCAGCAGTGTGGCTCTCTCCTACCACTGAATCCTCCAAATTATGTATCGATCTTGGTGGGATTTCCGATCGAGCGTTGATTTTCGAAGGTATAGCTAGCGGAGGGTTTGTTGCTGGGGCATGCGATATAGACCGCAGTACACTGTTTTCCTTCTGGATGTTCGAAGATGGTATTTCAGGTCTGCCGTGAATTCCTGGTTGGTCTACGGGAGATTGATCTGCCCTTCCGCTGTTCAGGAATTCTCTGCACATTGTGCCTATGATGGATCTCAGATCACCAACGGTTGTGTGGATTGGAACATTGTCTTGAGGAACCGCTGGTGGAATCTCTGGTTGTTGAGCTGCGCGTGATAGATTATCGGGCTCATTATTGACTGAATTTTGCGCTCCCACTGCATGGGAAGGCTCTCCTCTGATATAGGTATTTCTCCTCGTAGTAGGCATATTTCGATCTAATACTCGAATAAGGCCCCACGGTGGGCGCCAATTGATCTTACGTGTTTTCGTGTGTTCGATCAAGGATGGATTGCAGTGCGCTATCAACAATATTAAACGGAAAGTAAAGATCAATAGTAATTGTATTCGAATTAACTGAGTATGAATTACAAGTATTTAGGGTCCTAGTCGAGCATTATTGGATGCCGTACAAACTAGAGGGCGAAATACATATAGTCTAGCCTATGCTATTAATCCCAAGCGAGTCCGAGCAGCAGTCTCGAAGGAACAGCACCTGGGAAGTTGTGTCGTCGTCATAAATGCATGGAGTATTTATAGCTGAGATCAGGGACCAGATGAACCACCCATAGGTACGTATTACTCAGCCCATAGGCCTGGGCCGGAGGTCGGCCCAATAGTAACTTTGGACTCAGAACTTCCATAGTGTAGTCAACATAGCATTCCCTTACCTTGGGCTCGAATTTACGCTTATGAGATCGAGAGTGATGATGTTCGACCTCCTTAGGCCGTAGTAATGTCTGAATCCATTTTACCCCTCATCATACCAGAAGTCTTTTGATCGTTGAGAATTAATCGAGGAGTGTTTATTGAGCGGATCAATGTATACTCAACTCGTTTTGTTTAGACTTAGGTTTTTATACCAGAAGTCTTTTGATCGTTGAGAATTAATCGAGGAGTGTTTATTGAGCGGATCAATGTATACTCAACTCGTTTTGTTTAGACTTAGGTTTTTAGTACCAGAAGTCTTTTAATCGTTGAAAAATAATCGAGGAGTGTTTATTGAGCGGATCAATGTATACTCAACTCGTTTTGTTTAGACTTAGGTTTTTATACCAAAAGTCTTTTGATCGTTGAGAATTAATCGAGGAGTGTTTATTGAGCGGATCAATGTATACTCAACTCGTTTTGTTTAGACTTAGGTTTTTATACTAGAAGTCTTTTGATCGTTGAGAATTAATCGAGGAGTGTTTATTGAGCGGATCAATGTATACTCAACTCGTTTTGTTTAGACTTAGGTTTTTAGTACCAGAAGTCTTTTAATCGTTGAAAAATAATCGAGGAGTGTTTATTGAGCGGATCAAAGTATACTAAACTCGTTTTGTTTAGACTCAGGTTTTTATACCAGAAGTCTTTTGATCGTTAAGAATTAATCGAGGAGTGTTTATTGAGCGGATCAATGTATACTCGACTCGTTCGTTGTCATATCGAGGAGTGTTTATTGAGCGGATCAATATATACTCGACTCGTTCGTTGTCATATCGAGGAGTGTTTATTGAGCGGATCAATGTATACTCGACTCGTTCGTATTTTTAATTTTGACCAATACTCATCATGGTATCGTAAGGAGTTTTTACCGAATCAATCGATTTATACTCAATTTTGATTAAAAACTGCTAAAAAATCTTTTTAATAATCAAACTGTAGGCTAAGGCCTTTTATTACAAAGAATAAAACTTACTAAAATAAAACGACGTAAAGCAGCACGATCTATTAAAATTTATTTACCATAGTATTTTCTAAGGTTGACAGCATTCCATGTTCTTGGTATGGCTGTTCCGTCCAAGTGTGCGATTTTGTATGAACCTTTCTTTCCTACACCAATGACTATGTAAGGTCCATCCCCATTTTGTTGTAACTTTCCTACATGCTTGGATACTTCTACATTTTTCAAGACCAGATCTCCTTCTTTGAAGGTTTGGATACGTACTTTTGATTGTAAGCCTTTTCCATATTCGATTTAGTGGCTTGCAATCGTACGGCCGCTTTTTCTCTTAGAGCTTCGGCCAAATCAATATCATTTTCTCTTATCTTTCCATTTTCCTGGTCGTCGTACATTTCAATCCTTGGTGTTGGAATTAATGTTTCGACAGGAATAACAGCTTCCGAGCCATATACTAGACTGAATGGGGTCTCCCCTGTTGAAGTTCTGACCGTGGTTCGATTGGCCCAAAGCACTCCTGGGAGTTCATCAAGCCATTTTCCTTTGGCTGCTCCTAATCTTTTTTTCAAAGATTTTTTTATTTCTAGGTTTGCTACCTCACTTTGTCCGTTCGCTCTAGGATGTCCTACCGAAGTGAAATTTTGCTGAATTCCTAGATTTGAACACCATTCAATTACCTGCTTTCCCGCGAATTGGGTCCAATTGTCGGAAATCAAAATTCTCGGGATGCCGAATCGACATACTATGAATTTCCAAAGAAAGTTAATCACTTGGAACTTAGTTATCCGGGCAAGGGCAATGCATTCTATCCATTTGCTGAAGTATTCTACAGCGACCAGGACATAAGCTTTCTTGGATCTGGCTGCTGGGAACGGTCCTACAATGTCCATTCCCTATTGATCGAACGGCCAACATATCGGTATTGGGTGCATGTTTTCTGCCGGTTGATGAGATATATTAGCATGGACTTGGCAATGATGACATTTTTGGACATATTGGATGGCATCGTTGTTGATGGTAGGCCAATAATAACCAGTTCGGTGGCATTTTAAAGCTAATGCCCTTGCTCCGCTGTGATTTTCTGCATCTCCTTCATGTACCTCTCGTAGGATGTCGGTGGTTTGCGACTCGAAGATGCATTTTAGAAGGATTCCTGATATCGATCTTCGGTAAAGTTTTCCCTCTACCTATGTATATTTTGGAGCCCGATACTTTATTTTCCGAGCTTCATTTTGTTCGAGCGGCAATTTTCCTTCTCGAAGATAATCTATCATTGGGGTCATCCAATTGTCTTCAGCTTCTTCGATTTCCATTATTTCGACGATTGGTGTCTCATCGATATCGATTGCTGGTGCATTGGAGATTAACCAGTTGATCACCCTTTCGGTTTTTCCATCATGGGATCCAGTGAACCTGGAAAGTTGATTAGCCCATTTATTTTCCGATGGCGGGATGTTCTGTATACTAAAACTCTCGAATTTCTCAGCCAACTCTTTCACTTTGGCGAGGTATTTTACCATATTAAACTCCTTAGCCTCATATAGGCCTTCTATTTGTCTTTGTATTAACTCTGAATCGGTTAATACTTTAAGGTTTTTAATGTCGGCTTTTATTGCCATCTGCATCCCTGCGATCAGCGCTTCATATTCCGCTTCATTGTTTGTTACAACGAAGTCCAATGTTATCGCATAATTTATATCCTCTTTATTTGGTCCGGTGAAGTTGATTCCGGCACCTCCTCCCTCTCAGCACGAAGCACCGTCAACATGCATTAACCAGGTGATCTTACGTGGTTTCGTTAGTTCGATCAAGGGTGGGATGTAACTCGATGATAATAATATTAAAAGGAAAATAAAGACCAAATGTGATTGTATTCGAGTTAATTGAGTACAAGTACAAATATTTAGGGTCCTACTCGAGCATCATTGGATGCCGTACAAGCTAGAGGGCGAAATACAATAGATCTTAAGCCTATATTTCCAAGTGGTTCCGAGCAGTAGCTTCGAGGAGGGAGCACCTGGAAAATCGTGTCTGGTGTCATAAATGCATGGGTATTTATAGCCGAACAGATGGGCTTGGGCCTGCGCTCGGCCCAACAGTACCCCCCGATCTCAGTTCTCGGACAAGCCGTGGATAGTTGATCATGAGCTCGAGCTCGGCATTTTGCCCCTGGATTGGGGAACTGATGTCATCCGATCCGTATCGAACTTGAGAAGATCACGGGGTCTAAATTACCCCTCATCAATACTCCCCCACTTCTCGAGCGTAAAGAGGAGCTTGCGCTCGAAGAAGTTTAAGTTGCGTTGCCCGTTGGATCGAAATGAGTCGTTCGGAACGTGTTTCGGATATGCCTCATTAAAAACCTAACTTGGAAAAACCCATTGGGATAAAAACCGAGCCAGGGAAAAAGAGTGCATATATAAGAAACATCGTTTAGGAGTGCGGAGAGAATACTTTGACGTCCGTCGTTTTGGTAGAACCTCCCAATTGGGATGCCCTTAACTGTGAATTGTCATGAGACTTTCTTCGAATGCTTCCTTTATTTCCGACCATAAGTCTAGAGGGCCAATAATATTTCCCGGGGGCGACTTCCATGGTATATCCCACAGCCTTGGGAAACGAAGGACTGAAAGTGCAATTTTCAGAGAAATAGCTTTGAGTTTTTACCCATGGTAAGTTCAACCGTCGCGGTTACTCGGGGACCTGTTTGCAATTTACCTTTTTAACCCCATATATATATGTTGACTCATTGAAAACTTATTTACATATTATATTCTCTCTTGAGCTCGAAGCGTTTGAGTTCGAAACAGCATCTGCTTTATATATATTTGTCTCTCAATTCATTATGTCAAGCTCTAGAAGCGCTAAGGGCAAGAATAAGGTCGAAGAGAATCAAGAGTCCGATCCTTTGTTTAAGCTTGTGGATGACTTCGAAGATGGGGAATTTCATCAAGATGGCGAAGACGATGACCCGAGCGAGGACCTCGAAGAAAATGAGGTTGATAAACGCAGTATCGGCGAAGGTGCTTTTGTCAGGATCTTCAAACATACGCAAGCCCCCAAAGCCGTGATTTCGAATAAGTCAGAGCTTCCTGCTAGTGAAACTTCTTGTTGTTTTTCGAAAAAGGACCGTGCTTATCTCGAGGCGGAGTTTGGGAAATATCTTCCCAAAGGTTTTTTGATTGTCGTTCCTTCTTACACCGAACGCGCTACTGAGCCCCCAGCCGGCTGTCAAGCCTTCTACGAGGGTCAATTTTCCTGTGGTTTGCGTATCCCGTTCGTTCCTCTTATTAGAAATGTTCTGAATTTCTTTTCGCTCTCCCCTGCTCAGCTTCTCCCACACTCCATCGCATATATACTAGCATTTTGCGCTCTTATGGAGGCAAAGGGGGAAGAAGCTTCCTTCAGTAACTTTTGGCAGATTTTTCGAATGGACCCATGCAAGGGTTCGAACATGGGGTTCGTGTCCGTCCGCCCGCGGTCTAAACGGCCTTTTCTCACGAAAATAACAACGAAGAAGAGTGTAGGTTGGAAGAGAAGATTCTTTTTCGTGAAGGGCCCTGATGTTCCTATCTCAGAGGGTAGTTCGAAAACAAGACCTTATCGATGGGATGGCGCAAATACTTGGACATACGGTTCTCGTAGAATTCAAGAAAAACTTAGCCATCGTCTTTCCGATGAACTTTTGGAGCAATTGCAGTCTAACCCTTACCAAACTAGATTCCTGGTCCAAGAAGGCGTTTTGCGATTGGCTGGGTTGAGCCAATGTAGTTACCCAGCTTCGGCGATTAGATACCCCAGCCAGTCCTCCGAAGGATCCCTTCTGCAATCCGATATACAACCAACCTCTAGCGGTTCGACCCCCGCCCCTCTTTCTTTGGGTACGCTTCTCATCTTCTGCCTAGTTTTATGCTCATCTAATAATTCTTGTTGTTTAAACTCGTCCCGACCCGTTTTATCCTTGCAGGTCGAGTTGTTGAAAGATTTCGAGTATCCGTTGCCGGCTCGGTTGAAAGCAATCGATTTTATTTCGATCCGTTACCCTACGCCTCCGAAAGAAAAGCGGGCATGAATAATTTGGCTGGAAGTCCAGTTGTCATACCGTGTTTGATTCCCGATTTGAGAGGGGTTGGTACCATGAGTTCATTGAATTCTGCTACAGCCGGACCTCTTCGAACTTTGTTTTCTCCCGACACTTCTGCTCTTTCGTCTGTCGGCTATAGTCAACATTCCTGGAACCGGATTCAGGGTATTCAGGAGTACGAGAAGCTTCTTGGTCAGAAAAGGAATGCTGAACACGCCGGGCCTTCTAGTAGGGTAAAACCTTTTGGTGTGAATTCTGATCCAGTCCCTTGTCGAGAAGGTAGATCGGAGCCTGACGTGGCGGATTTTATGGATGAGCACCTTCGAAGTAGTAGGGCTGCTGGATACCCTGAAGATGGCACCGTTATGACCGATCTAGATGTGAATGGGGAGAACGAATTTGACAAAGCCACTAGGATCTTTATTGCTAGTCGGTTCAAGAGGGATATGCTGCTCCATTCTGTCAAAGGTGACTTCGAGGTTTTGAGCGACTTTTCTCGAACGTATCATGAGGTGAAAATCTATCTTTTATTTATTTATCTCCTTCTAAGGTCGCTTATCTTTACTGATATCCGAAAACGTATCTTAGGTCGGGGATTTATTCGCTCTCCAATCCTACCGTTTGGCGCTGTTGGAGCAGGAATCGCAGGATGCTCATGATGCATATGCGCAAATATTTTCTGACAACCAAGTTCTTCGATCTCAGCTGGCAGAAACTCGTCGAGAACTATCCCAAGTAAAGAAGGAGCTCAACGAGGCAACTATGAAACGTCCCTCGTCTGTAGAGGAGGACTTGCTGGCCTCTGTTAAAGAGAGAAGTGCCCTCGAGGAAGAGCTAAAGAAGATAAAGGTTGAACTCGAGCTAGCGAAGCAAGATTCCGAGCGTGCATATGCCCAAGGCCGGGAAGAAGCCGAGATTCCTGCCATACGAGAATTCTTGGAATCCCCTGTCTTGGATCATTTAGATCAAAGGAAAATGGGAGAAATTCTTCAGACGATCTTTTATAAAGGGGTTCAACAATTGGTCGCGGCCAAGAAAATTCCGGATGACATGGACGAGTACTTTAAGCACATGAACCCTTTCAAGAACGCTGAAGGGAAGGATTACAAAGCTTCCTCTCTACCCAAGATGGATACTAATTGGCAAGATCATCGCTTTGCCCCCTTGGTCGAGGAATATGGCGTTCCGATGCCTAACCCTGATGTGCTCGAACGTTTAACCGACGATCCTCCTGTGTCGGAGGAAAAAGGCGAAGATGTCAACGTAGGTGACGTATCGGATAAAGAAGACGATCGAACTCTTGACCGAATTGAGTAACTGCTCCACTTTTAACAAATATCGCCTGACTTTCTATCAAGCCTGTCATCGTAGCCAAATTTGCTGGAAAGGGCGATAGTTTGTAGTTAGGAACTAATCGTATATACCCATGTAACCCATTTTTGTAAACGGATTTGTTTCTTTTTTGATTTGACTGCTGTAACTTGTAAATTCCAACCTCGCTAATATCCAGTTACCATTTTAATATTCCAGGTTCGATAATTTTTATGCTCGGATATTGCCCTTTCGATACGGGATTTCTCTTCAAAGGTTGCATCGATTCATTATCGTAATCATAGGGCGTAGTGTCTATAAATATTAGGGTTTCTTTTCATTATTCACATGACATCTTGCTTATAGAGATCGGAGCTCTTGCCATATTTCCTGTCTTCTTTGAATCCCTTCAAGAGTAAGAGTCCGAATTATCGACCTCAAATCCGCTTATCATGGAAAATGTACTAGGGAAACCTATCAACCCCAAATTGCTATTCGGAGGCTCGAAGACTAAGAATC
Organism: Penstemon eatonii; assembly: GCA_038501285.1. Classification (NCBI taxonomy): domain Eukaryota; kingdom Viridiplantae; phylum Streptophyta; class Magnoliopsida; order Lamiales; family Plantaginaceae; genus Penstemon; species Penstemon eatonii. Next base: position 30,465,699 of record CM076710.1, on the reverse strand, counting down.
CAAGCAAAGAGCAGAAAATTGCCAAGGAAGCCAAAACTTCCAAGTCTTCTTCTAAGGCCTCTGTGTCTTCCCTGAAAGCTGCTAAAGGGGAAGATAACAAGAGAGAGAAAAGTACTTCTTCGAAACAAAACAAGAGTAGTTCCAGCAAGGCCATTCTGGACGAGGAACTTGAGGCAGCGGTCGGAGGCTCTTCCCCGAAAGTTGTCGATTCTTCGAATAAAGATCCTGTGAGAGAAAATCCTTCTGTTCCTTCTTCAAACAAGAGGCCTTACTCTGATGGAGCCACTCCCATTGAGGCTTTGCAAAACCTTGCTATCGGTAGCAAATCATCCTCCGATGGTCCAACCGTTCCTCCCGAAGGAGGTCTCAGTAAAATATTCAAATTAGGAATCGATGAGGGGGCTTCTGCTGAAGCTTTGAAAACTGATAATCCTCCCGAATCCCGAGTTGATCCCAATCATCCAAAAGTTACTTCTTCCGCGGCTGAAGAGTCGAAAGATGGGTCCGATCCCTTGGATAGTCTGTTGCAGGTTAACTTTACCTCTTCGGAGACTAACATGCCCATAGGGAGAAACGCGTCTAAGGAGAGGAATATAGAGGAGCTGTTCGAGTCTGGACAGCATTTCCTGTTTCAGGTATGAGTATAACTTCCTCTCTCTTTTTTTGTTTTTTTTTTTTTTTTTTTTTTTTTAATGAACATAGTGTACTTCTGGCAGGCCGGGCAAGATTTTATTGAGCTCAAAACTTTTGCTGAGCGGGAGACCAATCATCGTGCTGCTATTTCCCTCGAACTGGAAGAGAAGAAAGCTGAATTCGACCGTGTCTCCGCGGAGAAGCTTGCTCTAGAGAGGGAGAAGTCTGTTAAAGAAAGTGGAGAGGAGATCCACAAGCAGCTGAATGAGGAGCTCGAAAAACTGAAGGGTCTTCACGAGCAGGAGAGGCAAGAATTCGCACGTCGAGAAAAGGAGGCTTTCGACCGTGGATATGAAGCTGGACGCGAGGCTCGTACTGCTGAGCTTCGGAAAATTTTATCCGATAATAAGCTTCTCTAAATGTTTTATTTGTTCGGATCTGCTGTATGACTATATATTTATTTTCTTTCGTGTGATCATGAACAATTTTAGACATTTTATCCCCTCTGGTTTGTAATAATTTATTTGCTTCTCGTATTGCTTGTTCTTCTGTACCTTGATGAGTTCTTTTCTATCTATGCTTTGTTTGCCTTCATCACTTGGCCTTGAGCTCGTGATTCTCGATTTGTAATCTTGGTATATTAATTTCGCTTAATTTTCAAGGAATATCATTCGTTCTTCCCGCTGAAATTCTCGGGAAACGCAGTAGTCCTTCAATCTTGATCGTTCGCTTTGCTTTGTTTGGTAGCCATTGGATTTCGAAAGTAGTATCTATAAATGCGGCTCTTCGTTTTATTTCTTCATGGGATTGTTATTTCGCGTGGTCACCGGGCAATAAGGATAGTTCCTTCGATCATGCTGAGTAAAAGATTCCGTTGTATGACTCAGCGTTTTGAAATTCGAATTAGGACTTATTTCGCATACCGTAGCCAACTCTATGTTTCGAACTCGACTAGGGTATCTGCAGGCGTTCAGTATTTCGACCTTAAAGACCGATCAGCTTTATTGCTGACCATCCACGACCCTGATAGCTCCCTCGAGGATGTTCAGCAGTTTGTTCGGCTTTTCAGGAAGATGTGAGGAGGTGATGCTTCGAGTATCGAGCTCCGCAAAAAGTATTCTCATCACACCTAGAAAAAGATGCATCCGCCTCTTCTCTCTAAAAAAAACTATAGAAAGGATAAAATGCTGCTGGCTTGACGGGCTGTTCTCTTTCGAGTAAGGACATTATCGTCAGCCGAAAATTTCATAGGATTACCTACTCATGAAGGTCTCCTTATGTTTAGACACATAGGTTAATTCTTTGTCGATATCTCAATATTGTATTAGCTTTAGGAGATTAGTTCGGGATGTAACAGGAGTTGTTATCTTTGTAACTTGTAATATATCGAGCTTCGGAAATAACGATATTTCTTGACCGAATCTCTTTAGCCACTTTGGTATGTTTTAATAACGTATTCTGCCAATCCCGGTCGAATTTGAGCGAGTTGAAAATGCTTTCCTGATTAGTTGAAATCCGAACTTCCCTGTCTTGTTTTAATTGATGATCGGAATAAAAAATGACGAATACTTTGAATGTTCTCGACTTTGACTTTGTCTTTATTCGTTTATGGTTGTCCCTAATGTTTTGAGAGCGTAACGGTCGGCGCATTTACTGTTCATATCTTGGCCATCCAATTTTTGTTTGGAAAACGATTCCTAATTCGTTGGGAATCTGAGCGGTCAGGGCGCTTTTAATGTATGTATCGCCACCGTTTATTTAAGAAGATCTCCCCCGTTGAAATGGGATTTTTTAGCCTATAAATACCTCTGAGTTTATCTTCATATTTTTTTACTTTACCGTAAGTATTTTGTTCGATCGTCATGATCGTATCTCAGCCTCCATTGACCATCTTTATGTTCCACTGGTTCTAAGCCATAAAAACGTTCGAGGTTCGAACTAGAACTCTCTTCATTGTCCGGAAACGAAGAATAACTTCGACTAGGGTATCGACAGGCGAAAAAGATGGCGACTGGGGTACCGGCAGGCGACCAGCTCTCTCTGATTCCAACCATTTGAGACTGGTTTGAAATCCTGTATCCTGTCAATCCACCCGGTCGGATAGTGGGTCAACTGCTGGAGGAGTTTTCCTGCACTCGATCTCCACTTCTTCAAGATATTTCTTGAAGAATGTTGCGTCCGAGATTACGTAGAATAATTCCTTCTAGGGATTGCTTCCTGCTATTCCGACCTTGGTGTATATACGAACTAACCAGCAGGGGAGTGGTAGCAAGAATGCTGGAAAAATTGTTGCCGATCCAACTTCTGCGCTCTTAGATGAAGCGGTGTTGCAGATCCAAAAATCTCGAGCATAGAGCTCGTTATTAATAGAATAGTCCTGAATGTAATCTTTAAACTTTCAGTTTGAATTTTTCCATTGTATTTGAGAATTCTCTTGTCACTATTTGAAAATGTATAAATGAAAGATCAATTGCCTTTATCCTTCCTTATTTATTACCCTGCATATGTGTTCCTGTAAGTAACGATCGAAAACTAAAAACTGTCACTCCAAAGGTACTATAAATGAGTCGTATTCCTTATCGACTTAGATCAAGAAATAAGATGATAAGATATTAGCCTCTTGTTGATTTAAACATTGACTATAATCGTTGTTTGGTTGAACTCCGTCCTTTAATATTCAGATATAAATGATAACCAACGTTTTACGATGGTCTCGATAATAGATAGAGTAACCGGAGATTAATAATACTCGGATGATCTAAGGGGCATAGCAGAGGCTTTCACCCTTAGTCGTTTTCAGAGCATTTTTAGCTCGAGGGTCGTAGCAGAGGCTTTCACCCGTATGATAATTTCGATCTAAGGGGCATAGCAGAGGCTTTCACCCTTAGTCGTTTTTAGAGCATTTTTAGCTCCAGGGTCCTAGCAGAGGCTTTCACCCGTATGATAATTTCGATCTAAGGGGCATAGCAGAGGCTTTCACCCTTAATCGTTTTTAGAGAATTTTTAGCTCCAGGGTCCTAGCAGAGGCTTTCACCCATATGATAATTTCGATCTAAGGGGCATAGCAGAGGCTTTCACCCTTAATCGTTTTTAGAGAATTTTTAGCTCCAGGGTCCTAGCAGAGGCTTTCACCCGTATGATAATTTCGATCTAAGGGGCATAGCAGAGGCTTTCACCCTTAATCGTTTTTAGAGAATTTTTAGCTCCAGGGTCCTAGCAGAGGCTTTCACCCGTATGATAATTTCGATCTAAGGGGCATAGCAGAGGCTTTCACCCTTAGTCGTTTTTAGAGCATTTTTAGCTCCAGGGTCCTAGCAGAGGCTTTCACCCGTATGATAATTTCGATCTTAGGGGCATAGCAGAGGCTTTCACCCTTAGTCGTTTTTAGAGCATTTTTAGCTCCAGGGTCCTAGCAGAGGCTTTCACCCGTATGATAATTTCGATCTAAGGGGCATAGCAGAGGCTTTCACCCTTAGTCGTTTTTAGAGCATTTTTAGCTCCAGGGTCCTAGCAGAGGCTTTCACCCGTATGATAATTTCGATCTAAGGGGCATAGCAGAGGCTTTCACCCTTGGTCGTATTTAGAGCATTTTTAGCCCTAGGGTCGTAGCAGAGGCTTTCACCCATTAATAATTTCGAAAATAATAGAGATCGATATTAGATGAATGCTGATCTCGAATACCAGAATAATAGCTGAGTAGAGATTGACCATACTAGCACCCGACGAGCAGGTGTGCATAATGAGGAAATGAATTTCCATTAAACCTGGTTTCGATCGAAATACTCCTAAGGAAATGATAGTTTTCCGCAGTTGAGATAATAGATGGAAAACAAGTAGTTGTACGATAGATAACGAATAAGTCCAAGATTTAATAAATAATCTTTCCGTCTTAATAGAAAATGTTCCTTGTGAGGTTCTAACTATTCGAACTAATACTCCTTCGCTGTTTCGAAAGTTTCCAACTCTTTAATAAGTATTGATATTTTCCAAACGGTCCCTCTTTTATTGGGAAACGCAACAGTTCTTAGATCTTGTCCCTTCGTTATGTGAATTTTCTGCCGTTAGATTCCTTTTTACTTTTCTCTATAAAAGGCTATCATTCTTTAGAAACCAATTCACTCATTGTGTCGGCGTCTCATTCGTCCCCTCATGGCGACCAAGATTATAATTTCAATAATTTGCTTATTCGAGATCAGATTTCGAACGATTTTTAAGTGGGGGAATTTTCGAGCAGAAATAACACTATTTCAACCTTCGCTTAGGGTATCGGCAGGCAAATATAATCTCCATCTGGAAGGCCAATAAGTCAGACCTATGGAGCTTGTAGGTTATGGCATAGGTCTTCGATTAGGGACCTATTGCCACAATGCATTTAGGAAGACGTACAGGGGCGGGAGTCCTAAATAATTTATTTACTTGATGAACCGGACGCTCGATCCTTCGTCTTCGGAGAACCGTAGATAAAGTTGAGAGCCTGCGGGTCCAAAGGAGATTCCATGGTCGGAACTAAATCATCCCGAATAAATGATAGGAGAGAAGACCGAAAATTCTTTAGATTTGTAGAAAGTAATAGCGTTCTGATGTAATATGAAGGTTTGAGCTATGCTCGATATGTATTTCCCTCCTTTTGTATTTTTCGAGATAATATGAATAGATTTCTTTTCTGTTTCGCTGATAAATTCTTATCTTCAATATCTCCATTTCGATCCTCTAATACAATAAAGAAATAATCAAACTCCAATTGCTTGAATAAATATTTTAGTGGCCCTAGAATCAATAAAGAGAATCTGGCAATTGAACTTTGGTAGTGTCGAATGGTCGCATAATTTTGCAGGTCGATATTCCTGTTCGGATCGTCCGATTACGACTCTTGCGAGTCGAACAGCGTTACTGGATTGTAAAAATACCTAAATAGATAGAACTTGAGCTTTTAATTACCATCTTTTCACAGTAAAGCCATCAATATGTCATACCGGTTTGATGTTTAGAATGTCATAACTTTTCCTACACGCCCCTTTAAACCGTGTGTCCTTCTAACCAAACAGGACCTCATTTCTCGGGAAACGTAACGGTCGCTTTATCGTCTATATCCCAACCGTCCGTGAACCATTATCTGGATCGTCGGTTCCCAAGCTTGGTTGCTATATATAGTTCCCCTTTAGTGATCTGATATTCTTCATTTTTACCTTTACATTTTGTCCGACCAATATGGGTCGAACTCAACTTTCGATTCATTTAGCTTCCGAAATAATGGAATTCGAGATAAGAACCCGAACCTTATTTTCAGACCTCAGTCCTTTTGATGTAATCTTCGCTTAGGATATCGACAGGCAAAAGGAATTGCGCTTAGGATACCGGCAGGCAACCTACCTTCCTAGATATACCATGTCTTAGGTAGGTTAGCCTTCCGGTTTTCTGACGCAGTGCTCGATCGGGCAGCCGGCTTATCTGAGAGGAGTTCTTTAAATCTGAGGCATCAGCTTCCTCGAGGGCTTTCTTGAAGTATAGTTCCTTCAAGCTTGCTTGGGGTGCCTCTGCTGAGATAAACCTCTGCTGCGCCGGTTTGGATCGGTCGGTAGATAATGATTGATTTCGACAATCATTGTTTACCGACGAAGACCTAAGGTCGGTTTGAAGTCCCAAAGAGAAGCTCCGATCCGGCTTTCACTCAGTACGAAGATGGATGTGCGACACGCGGCGAGTGATTACCAAGAAGAATCACTGCTGAGTTCTGTATCTGGGGCGACCTTATGGGAGGAGGACCGAGCTTGGAGCAAAAATGGAAATATCCATAGAACTTGTAACAGAACTTGTAATAGAGTAGGGGTGCTTTCATTGTATTCATCGGGCTCGAACCTTATTCGAAGCCGAGTTTGTAACTCTTTATCTTTATAATAAAACTCTACTTCTTACTCGAATCTCTTTGTTTTCTCTCATTCCTCTTCTATTTCTTCGTTCGAGTCTTGATATGACTTGTTGAGATACTCACAATGCTTAAGAAAAATTATCCGATTGTCGATAAATGATACTGAGTTGCGTTAAATACGAAGATCGGAGAAATAAACTCTGAGTCTGGAATAAGTCGTAATACCGTAGACTCTTATGATCCTTTAATATTTGATCGATGATCAAACTGATCGAATTAATGTGATCGATAACTATGAAACTAATCCAGTTATAAATAGAAATAGGACCCATCATGGAAAATAAATCCGATGCGGAAGTAAATGAGATGGACATGAACACCATAGGACTCTGGTCGTGGAGTCATCTTAGAAATATCATGGCAGAGATGTTAATGAGTCTCATACAATGGATCATCAGGTTATCGTTGATCGAGTTATGTGCTCCTGCTGCACGGGAGGCTTTTGCTCTGATGTATGTATCTCTCCTCGTAGTAGGCATATTTCGATCTAATACTCGAATAGGGCCCCTCGGTGGGCGCCAATTGATCTTACGTGGTTTCGTTAGTTCGATCAAGGGTGGGATGTAACTCGATGATAATAATATTAAAAGGAAAATAAAGACCAAATGTGATTGTATTCGAGTTAATTGAGTACAAGTACAAATATTTAGGGTCCTACTCGAGCATCATTGGATGCCGTACAAGCTAGAGGGCGAAATACAATAGATCGTAAGCCTATATTTCCATGTGGTTCCGAGCAGTAGCTTCGAGGAGGGAGCACCTGGAAAATCGTGTCTGGTGTCATAAATGCATGGGTATTTATAGCCGAACATATGGGCTTGGGCCTGCGCTCGGCCCAACAGTACCCCCAGATCTCAGTTCTCGGACAAGCCGTGGATAGTTGATCATGAGCTCGAGCTCGGCATTTTGCCCCTGGATTGGGGAACTGATGTCATCCGATCCGTATCGAACTTGAGAAGATCACGGGGTCTAAATTACCCCTCATCACCAGGACTGGTTTTCTATGATCAATACATCGTCGTCAAGGCTTTTTATTGGTTCGGTTGCTTGTGTCGGAGTTTCCAGTAGGAAGTCGGCTAATACTTGGGCTTTAATTGCGATTCTTGGTTTGTACTCGATCTCGAATTGACTGAGTTCGATCGCCCATTTGATCAGTCTTCCAGAGGCTTCTGGTTTTGCTAAGACCTGCCTTAGCGGTTGCTTTGTTAAAACAACTATCTTGTATGTCAAAAAGTAAGGTCGGAGTTTTCGTGCTGCCACTACTAAGGCCAAAGCGAATTTTTCAATCTCCAAGTAGTTCCTTTCTGCCCCTTGTAATAACTAGCTTAAGTAATAGATTGGCTTGTCTTCCAAACCTTCTATTTTGACCAAGACTGAGCTAACGGCCGCGTCGGAGATCGAGATATAGATATATAACGGTTCCCCTTCCGTTGGTTTAGCCAACAATGGGGATGTCGTCAGATATTCTTTTAGCTGGTCGAAAGCACGATCGCAATCTTCTGTCCAAACAAAGTTTTTCGCCTTACGAAGGGTTTGGAAGAAAGGCAAACTTCTGTCAGCCGATTTGGATATGAATCTGTTCAATGCTACGATCTTCCCTACTAAGCTTTGTACTTGGGAGATGGTTTTGGGCGGCTTCATTTCAGTTATTGCTCGAATTTTTTCTGGGTTGGCCTCGATTCCTCGTTGATGTACCAAATAGCCCAAGAATTTTCCCGATTTAACACCGAAGGTGCACTTCGCGGGATTTAGCTTCATGCGGTATTTCCTCAATATTTGGAAGCACCGATCAAGATGTCTTATGTGATCCGCTTCATTCATACTTTTGACTAGCATGTCATCCACGTAAACTTCCATTATTTCTCCAATTAATTCTTTAAACATTAGGTTTACTAACCTTTGGTAAGTGGACCCGGCGTTCCTTAACCCAAACGGCATAACTATAAAGTAATATACTCCTTGCTCGGTTATGAATGCAGTTTTCTCCTGGTCTTGCTCATTCATGTATATTTGATAAAAACCTTGGAAAGCATCCATCATGCTAAAGATTGCAAAGCCAGCAGTTGAGTCGACTAATAGGTCGATCCTTGGGAGTGGATACGGGTCTCGGGGACACAATTTATTGAGGTCGGTAAAATCGTTGCACATCCTCCACTTGTTGTTTTTCTTATCCCCTTTTGCTACTAGAACGACATTACATAACCATTCCGAGAAATGTATTTCTCGAATTTGTTTTGCTTTGAGTAGTCTTTCTACTTCTGCTTTGATGATTTTATCTTTCACTGGTCCGTGATTTCTCTTCTTTTGTCTAGCTGGTTTAGCTAAAGGGTCGATTTTTAGCGAATGGTTGATTACTCGAGGATCAATCCCTTCGATGTCATTTGCACTCCAAGCGAAGACATCCATATTATTCCTGAGGAAGTCGATCAATATTACTTCCCCTTCCTTGCTCAATTATGTACCTATTCTTGTTGTTTTCAATGAGTCCCCCTGTACCAGAATGACGTCCTTATGTTCTGGTGGTTTTAAGGTTAAATCCAGCGGCTCCTTTCCCTTTTTATCTATTCGGTCAGTGCTAGGGATTTCAATCTCGTTTCTACCAACAGCTTCTTCGAGCTTTCTTTTGCTCGGGGTAATTGCTTCAGGGGGTTTTCTCAAAGTTAACGATGTGCTGTAGCAGTCCCATGCCATATAATGGTAATTTACTATTTCCCCGATACCTGTGTCGATCGGAAATTTTATCTTCTGATGATAAGTTGAGACAACAGCTCGAAATAGGTTGAGGGCAGGTCGGCCTAAAATTGCGTTGTAGGCGAATGGAGTTTCTACCACTAAAAATTTTACCAGTTTTACTGTTCGATATGGTTTCTTTCCAAGTGATACACTCAGAGTTATTGTTCCACTGGGAACGATTTCGGATCCTCCAAACCCCACCAACGGCGTAGCTACTTTTTGTAATGTTATTTGCCCCAAGTTCATCTGGGCTAGGGCCTCTCTAGAAATGATATTGGCCGAGCTTCCGTTATCGATCAGGATTCTTTTGACATTGTAGTTCGTGATTTCTAGTGACACCACCATCGGGAAATCGGGGCTATCTTCTTTAGTGTCCCAAACTAGATTTTTGGGTACTTCGCCCTCGTTATAACTGATTAGCTGGTTGTTTGATGACTTATTTTCTAGAGTCCATACTTCTTTCGGGTATTTCGAGCTTCCGATTATGGACCTAGCAGTCATTCGTCGAGCATTACGACTATCTCTGCCGGCGGGTCCTCCGGAAATTGTATGGATGGTACCATTTACCTGGTCATGGTTTAATTCCTGTGCAGGGCCATCCTCGGGTGACTTTCGACGGGAATTCCTCCTTTGATCATTATTCCGAGGGCTCCTACTTCTTCCTCTTTTGCGGTTATCCCGTTCTAAATAGTCGTCTAATTTTCCTTGTTCGATTAATTTTTCTATTTCCCTCCTAAGGTAAAAACAATCTTCGGTGCGGTGCCCACGCGCCCTGTGATATTTGCAGTACCACTCGAAGTTTCGGGCGCCAGGTCTAGGTTGAGTGATTTTCTTTGCTTCCGGGATCCAATTGTTCCTCTCCATGACGGGCAGGATTTCTTCTATCGGAATATTTAATCTTGAGTGTTCTACTTGATTAATCCTGCTCCTAGTTGCCGGTTCCGCTGTTCTAGGCCTTTGATAGACGTTCGGTCGTCTATCTTGATCGCTTTTATTGTATTCCAATCGCTGAAAAACGTTTCCTTTTCAAAATGTCCCTTCGTAGTCTATGGGTCGCTGGGTACGGATTCTATCTTGCCGTTTGAGGCCTGAGCCTGAAACTTTATTCTTGTTCTTATCTTTAAAAGAATTCATCTCTTCCTGGGTCATATACTTAGATGCCAGGCTCATGATATCTGCGAACGTTCTTGGTTGTTTTCGGCTGAGGGCGTTTCCGAACTGTCTATTCTTTGTGATATCGAAGAGGATCGAGATTATGTAATCAATATTGGGGGAATCGATTTTGAGTAATTCAACATTAAATCTTGCCAACCTGTTCCTTAAGGATTCACCTTCTTGTTGATAAATGGTTCCTAAATAGCTCATCGGCAATTTTTATCTTTTTTGACTGGTGAATTGTTGCGTTAGTTTGTTGCATAATTCTCGAAAACTGAATATGGAGTTGGCTGGTTGTTTGGCGAACCAGTCCAAAGCTAATCCTTCTAGCGTGGTCACCATCAGCTTAGCGGTGAACTCCGCCGAGTGAGAATACAAGTTCATTATGTTGGTGAAACTAAAGATATAGTCATCTGGGTAGTCTACCCGGAACCTGTCCAATCGACTGCGCCTCTTTTATCTCTCTGCAGAAGGGGGAGCATGCCGCTAGGCTTTCCTGAAGTTCTGTGGTTCTGGTCCACGGGTTTTGAACGGATCGTAAGCGCTGCTCGAGTCGTTCTTGTACCATTTTTTCGATTTCTATTTCCGAGAATCGCATTGTTCTTGGTCGATTCGGGATCGCTGTTGGGATTTTGGGTATAATTTGTCAACTACAACAGTGCGGAATTTAAAATTTTTATCATACACCAAATCCCAGGGTTTCTTATTAGCACATATGAATAAAGGTTGAATTTAATTAAAGCATGCATATACTAAAATTAAATAGGTGGTAAAAGCCATTTTACCTCACCACAGGCAAGGTGGTGGTTTCCTCCGGTCTTCGGTTATTCACTAGAGCACCCCAAGTGTTGTGCCTCTAGAGATAGTCCACACCAGTTGGATTTGAGTGACTTCGCGAAATCCCCAGGCTCAGAACTAGGATTAAGGAATCGCCTCGTCAGGAATTGGATGCGGATCCGGGAAGAAGCTTGGAGAAAAATCCTTCACAGGGGTGGGGCGATTTTTGGAGAAAACTAAACAGGGAGAGAAATCGATTTTTCCTTCTCAATTAGTTGGCTGAAAATTTCGATTGGGTCTCTATAAATTTTCGATCTCTCTCTCCCTATTTAATGGGGTTGTTAGTTTGTTGAGATTTTCTTGCTATCTTTAAGAGATTATGATATATCTCTTATATTTAGAAGAATCTAGATATAAAATATATCTCTTTTTCCTTATCTCCTAAGGAAACAAGATATGCCATATCTCTTCACAAGATATGCTATATCTCTTCACAAGAAAATCTTCCCTAACCTTTTTCCATCAAAATCGCCCCTTGACTAATTAATCATAAGATCAATTGATTTCTCTTAGCATGGTTCGGCCATGACTAAATTAATTGATCAAGAGATCAATTAATTAATTTAACCATGCCCACATGCTTCATCAATCTTAAATTAATTCAATCAAGTCACCCTTAGCTAAATCGGCCCATGTAAGAATAATCAGTCCTAGATTAATTTATCTTAACAATAATTGGCCCATATGCTTTAATTAATTAATCCACTATTAATTAATTAATCATTTCCAATTAACACTTTAATTGAGGATTTAATCAATTAGAAATTTCCAATTGATTCATTAATTAGTTACTTCTAATTAATGATTCTCCATTTCGAATTAACACTTTAATTCTCGATTAATTAATTAGTTACTTCTAATTAATTATTCTTCTTCATGAATTAATACTTCAATTCATTTATTGATTTAATTCCTTAAATCAATTGATTCCTTCCAGACTGTCACTGTCCAACTGTATTGTGTGTGACCCTCTAGGTTCACCATCAATTGGCAGCAGGCCCACGACTTTCGTGATTTAATTAGTGAGCAATTAATATGTAATTAATTGCTCCGATCAATTAACCACTTTAATTGACCACTCCAGAATTAATTTCCTTATTAATTCAGGAGTACCCACACCTCATGGTCGATGTCTAGCCACAAGCCCATGAGGCCCAACTTCAGGTGAATTGATATTCGTGAACCTCCAACTCTTATAAATGCCATGTACATACGGTCCTTCTAGCGACTAATTTCCGATTGAGACCTAGGGTGTGTGAATTGGTCGGCACCTCTAATTATCTCAATTCTGTACTTTCTAATTCAGGATAATAATTCCAGTGTGACTGCTAAATTTGGAAACCCCTTTCCAAATCCGTCACCGACTACGGCCGTAGATTCCTCGGATTTATTATCTAAGAACGTACAGGAAATTCTCTCATCTTATCACGATGAGTCGATAGATCCTTTATTAGTACTAACTATCCGCGCACATGTTCATACGTACCCAAAGTAGTCGCACAATGACCAAGCTATGTGATCGGCTCCTAAATCAAAGTACGTATTCCCGTGTACCGAATCCGCCCTAGTACCTCAAGTCAGAGGACTAAATCGTACACTATTATAAGCCTTGAGAGACATCCCATTACCGATATGCTTAACGCACTTCCACGATGGGTCTCTCCGTTCGGGTCGTTCGATGCGTTCGATCCCCTATCGAACCACCTAGTCATATGCACTAGCATTCAATGCCTTGTTCATGAAACGACAACAAATTCACTCCATGTGAATCATGCATAATCCTACAAGTCTTGACGATTCATTCGATACCCCGTCTCGATATGAATCTATGACTTGGAATGTTTTTGAGATCACGACCTTTGAGACTGTTTCATGATTAATCGCACCCAATACTGAAGTGAATAATCCCGTAGTCATGAGTGATCTCAGGGTTTCATCCAATCGCTTAGATACGTTCGCGAGAGATGAAGTTGGCCATTGTTTAATTCACGTACTATGAATAAACGGGCGTATTATCTTATGAATCATAAGATTGCTTCTAAAGGAAGTTCTTTAACAAGCTTATATTTGTTGGCTTGATGGGCACTATCCTATTAATCTCCCACTTGCCCTAAAGCCAACCACATACGTTTCTAAGGTCCATCTCACTCCAGATGTCCGTCGAACCCTTTTGTGATTATGACTTAATTAGTGGATCCGCTATGTTGTCTCTTGACGTGGTTTACCCCACGTCTCGTTCCACCTATGATTTGCCAGATCATATGGTATACTTGTGTTTAGATTATGGGTGAGATCTCGATTCCTTTGCTAAAGCAATTGCCCTAAGTTAAAAGATAACTATAGGCTTCGCAATGCTAGGTACTACTTCCAATTTATTGGAAGAAGTTTTCGTCCAAACACTTTGCTTCGCTGTATTCAATACTGCGAAATATTCTGTTTTATGGTTACCTGGCATCGATTGCCCTTTTGAACCCCTTTCAAATCATCGTTGCCCCATTAAACCAGAATATTTAATTCACTTCAGACGGGAAACTCGAATCACTAAATCCTTCGAGTTCCAATTCTTCATTATTACCGTTGACCAGCAATATGTCCTTAGAACTCCTAGAGTTCTCTATGGAATGCTTCCTTTCGGTATACCAGTACTCCTTACTGGTGTTCGACCAACATCAGCTTATGATACTCATAGCAAATGTTTAGTCTGGTCTTGTACATGACGTTGCATATACTATGCCACCTTTTATATGGAAGGTGTTCAGAGATATTATCCTCTTTACTCATCAAACGTAGGGCTCATTGACTTTGAGAGAGATTTTATATCTCTATGGAAACTGTCCTCTCTATGACTTTCCATACTGATTTTATTCAGTTTTTGTCCATGTACTAAGATTTGGAATTCAAACATCTTCTCTAATCTATCACAATAGATACGTACTGCCAATACGTGAGATGTATCCCTTAAATCTTTTAATGAAGAATTGCATGAATGAACACGCTTTCGTCTGCGTTTAACACTCTTACATCCTCTATGTCAACTTTAGTGTTTATTTTACGAACAATGCAAAAACTCCCACTGATTCTTTTGTACATTGAGATTTACATGCAATTTTGATAAAGCCAACCACCTTGACTGTCTCATCTAGTTGCATGTTCCAGTTTTGGGATACTGGTCCAGAATCATAGATTCACCTTTGGAATTACATCCAATGTTTTTGCCTCGTGGTCATACGAAGCTTCTACGGTTCAGCGTTTCTAAATGGATTATTAGAAATCCACTCAGATCACATGGCGTTTCAAGCTATGTGCCCAAATCTATGTTATACATAGATATTTCGAAAGTTCTTGGATCACCATCCATTCGATCATTTTCGTGAACGTACTAGTTCCTTTCGAATGCGATCGATTCTTCGAAATTTGGTGTACAAAATTTTTGGTTCAGTAGGTTTGAAAACATACTCCCACTATTTGTAGGGATGTGTCCAAGTCTAGGACTTCATCAAGTTCCATGATAAAATCCCATTTCTTTTAGCGAGGGAACCACCCTCCAAGAATTGGGTATCCTTAGCAACGGACTCCTTTCGTTCTTAGGATCATGGAACAGGTATCCAATGGATTTTGTTGAATACCCTACAAATTTTCTCAATTGAATCCACTATCCAATTTCATCATTCATGGATGATATACCATACTAAGTTAGTACGGTTTTTCGAAGGAATTGACTTAAGAAAGTACTTGTTTAAGTATCCTTCTAGAGTCATAGGGTTGAACCCCAGAATTGATTGAGGAGTTTTTAGCAATACTAATTTAAGGAATGAATCTAGTCTTTCATAGTTCGATTCCTTTTATTAGGTTTTAACTTGCTATTCAAGAATTCTATTCTTGACTTAGATAATTTGAGTTATTTAGGACTTATGTATTAATCACTTCGATTACATCGAATGATCATACTTTAATGCCCTTAATTGCTTCGGTTTTGGAATCCATTGAATCCTTTCAACATTTCCATACTTGCACTTTACCTAGTGCCTTTATGAAACACTTTGAACCCTTCAACCTTTCCAAAAACATGTACATTCCAGAGTACTCGTATCCTAAATGCTATCAGGATACTTTATGAAGCAATTAATTACTCTCACTAATGCTTTAGTGATCCACATGTGTATTAACGGTTTTCTTCCATTAAACACTTGTTATTTTAAAATACCATTGATCGATCGATTTCCTATTCAGACAGGATTCGCATGTTTTGAATTCATCAATCTTCTATTTTTCAAGAGTCATGATTGAAAACAATTCATCGATTCCTTCTTTTAGGAATTATGATCGAATGTGGATAATTATCTAATTTGTTTTTCTTTTCTTGATTCAGCATAATTGTTTAAGTTTTATCAATGCTTATTTCTTTGCTTTATTTACATCCGTAAAGCAGTTATGTACGAATTTAAAAGCTTTAATTAAAATAACTCCATTCATAATGGTAAAGCTAAGAAGTTTCGTACAATGTTCGAAATAATAGACAAAACTCTAACTAATGCCTAAATCCAGAATTTAAAGAAAAACATATGCTAATAAGAAAAATCCAGATGCTCCTTGACCCATTCCTTGAAGTATGTTTCCCTCATGTGCAATTGAAACCCAGACTTGGTCACTTGCAGCACGTTCCAGTCATCCTATGTAAACACTTTTACAGAAACCAGAAATGTTAGATGATTTACATCAAAAGAAAATCTTAAGATGTTTTTCATCAAAAAGGAAGTAACCTAGGTTATACCTTGGTCAAGTATGTTTAGGAATTCCTCATCAGTCATGTTTTCCAGTTCCTCATTTTTCTTACATAAGGGACAATTCTTTCCTTCGATCAATCCTTGTCCTCTTTCGAGGGCTTTCTCATATTTGTCTAACAACTTATGCAAATCATCGGTCTTAATTCCTTTGTGTGGAACTTCACAATGATCGATAAAATGAGAGAATGATTCAGGCAGGCCATTTGTGATGATTACCATCTTATCATCTAGAGTCAATAAAGCGCTAAGCTCATCGATTCGATTTAGCTTCTTGATCAGGTAAGTGCAATATTTATTAATATTTTTGAACCCAGTCATGCCTTTATCGTGGAGTGATGATATCCAGATTTGCAATAATGTTTGTTCGCAATCGACAGTGAATTTTGGCATGGCTAAATATAAATAAAAGACAACAATAAGCAGACAGATTTAAGATAATACTTATAATTAACGAAGATTGGTCTTTCTATCGAAAAAGTTCTCCCACTATTTTATCGAAACAATAACCCCTTGCATTGTTCGGGAAATTCTATTTCCTAGTAGGTCTTGACGTCCCAGCAGACATTAATTGCACCCACGACTCGCGGTCATACAATTAACTCCCTAGGTAGGTATACTTTTACCAATTGTGTTACTCCACAACCTTCAAGCTATTTTGCCTCGATTTTCGCATTTATCTAGCACTGCTACATCATAAATGTTACTACTCGTTTAAGTCTAACCCAGTCAATCTTGATGAGCAACTGGCCCGGTCATGAAATCCCCGTAACTGGTTATCGGTCGATTTTCACATCCCGACCAGTCCCCACCCTTGTCGAGTTTAGTTAAAAACAAGAATCAAGGAATTTCGTGTATTGTCCCTTTCTTCGACTCGGGTGCCAGACTCTGGATCACCTCTATCGATAAGTAGACAACATACACTAGTCCCTATTGATGGAAGGCTTGGATCTATAAAACATCATTTTATAGTTTACCCAATATGACTTAATATTTTAATTCGAGAGGGGATTTTCGGTTTTAGGAAGTTTGAGGTAACTCTCCTCGAGATCTCACCGCTTTAATTATGCTTTATTATTTATTTAGTGATCTAGATTCTAGCGCGCAAGCCAAAACAAATCAACAAATAAAATAAAACATTCACACCTAGCATGCATGCTACCACAGTATGTTTTCGATCGGGAGCCTCCTATGCGGACCACCATCGAGCCAAAGACGATGGTCCTATTGGTCAATCTATTGGGTTTCAATGAGACCTACTCTATTACACATTTTACCATGCATACATGGCCTTTAGTCTTCTTGGGCTCCCACCTTGCTTGTAACGGGCCTCCATCCTAAACTAATAAAACAGTAAAGCCCTATCTATTACAATGGCTCAAAGTGGCCCAAAAACTTAAGGCTCGCAGGCCCAATAAAACCAATTAGATTATAATTAACCAATCACATCTAACCTAAGGGTCAAGGCTCGGCGCGATCGAAAACCACGTAAACAATTTCACGTTGAGCAAGAAACAAGCAAAATTATAATTTTCTTATTTCTTATATTATTTTAAAACTACCTTTTAAAATAACTTTAGATTCTAGTTTTAAAAACCCCTTTCTAAAACAATCTCTTACTTATCATTTTAAAACCCCTTTTAAAATGACACTTTTGATTTTATTTTAAAACCCCCTTTTAAAATTAAATCACAATTTCTATTTTAAAACCCCTTTTAAAATATCTCATGGTTCTTACTTTAGTCCACTACTAATTATGAAAAATTAATCCTTCGGATAATAAAACACCTTTTAAACATAATTCAGGTTCTGGAAATTTCAAATTTTGAAAATTACAGTTTGGTCCTTCAATTTTCAAAAATTACGTTTTGACCCCAAAACTTTCGGAATTGATAAATCAGCCCCAAAAATTCCAGAACTTGCAAATTGGCCCAGAAAACAGAAATTAATATTTTTCTTTCCAGAAACTTTTATTAATCGCAAAACAGCCCCTGTAGTTTTTGTAAATCGCAAAACAGCCCCTCAACTTACAGAAATTGCAAAATAGCCCCTATCGCTTAGAAAAAACAGAATTTCAATTTCAGCCCAAAATTTCCAGAAAAGTAAATTTCAGATTCTGTCCAGATTTTATAAAAAATCGTAAATTGCAGTTTTAGTCCTGTAAAATTCGTAAATTGCAGATCTGGCCCAAATAAGAATTATGCTATTTACCCGAACACATAATTAATCATAATCAGCAAGATCCATGCATAGAACACGACAAATAAACATATTCACGAAAATTTGAAGTGTGCAGGCCTTTTTCATATGTGCATAATAAGTTAGGCTCTGATACCACTGTTGGGATTTTGGGTATAATTTGTCAACTACAACAGTGCGGAATTTAAAATTTTTATCATACACCAAATCCCAGGGTTTCTTATTAGCACATATGAATAAAGGTTGAATTTAATTAAAGCATGCATATACTAAAATTAAATAGGTGGTAAAAGCCATTTTACCTCACCACAGGCAAGGTGGTGGTTTCCTCCGGTCTTCGGTTATTCACTAGAGCACCCCAAGTGTTGTGCCTCTAGAGATAGTCCACACCAGTTGGATTTGAGTGACTTCGCGAAATCCCCAGGCTCAGAACTAGGATTAAGGAATCGTCTCGTCAGGAATTGGATGCGGATCCGGGAAGAAGCTTGGAGAAAAATCCTTCACAGGGGTGGGGCGATTTTTGGAGAAAACTAAACAGGGAGAGAAATCGATTTTTCCTTCTCAATTAGTTGGCTGAAAATTTCGATTGGGTCTCTATAAATTTTCGATCTCTCTCTCCCTATTTAATGGGGTTGTTAGTTTGTTGAGATTTTCTTGCTATCTTTAAGAGATTATGATATATCTCTTATATTTAGAAGAATCCTTCTAGATATAAAATATATCTCTTTTTCCTTATCTCCTAAGGAAACAAGATATGCCATATCTCTTCACAAGAAAATCTTCCCTAACCTTTTTCCATCAAAATCGCCCCTTGACTAATTAATCATAAGATCAATTGATTTCTCTTAGCATGGTTCGGCCATGACTAAATTAATTGATCAAGAGATCAATTAATTAATTTAACCATGCCCACATGCTTCATCAATCTTAAATTAATTCAATCAAGTCACCCTTAGCTAAATCGGCCCATGTAAGAATAATCAATCCTAGATTAATTTATCTTAACAATAATTGGCCCATATGCTTTAATTAATTAATCCACTATTAATTAATTAATCATTTCCAATTAACACTTTAATTGAGGATTTAATCAATTAGAAATTTCCAATTGATTCATTAATTAGTTACTTCTAATTAATGATTCTCCATTTCGAATTAACACTTTAATTCTCGATTAATTAATTAGTTACTTCTAATTAATTATTCTTCTTCATGAATTAATACTTCAATTCATTTATTGATTTAATTCCTTAAATCAATTGATTCCTTCCAGACTGTCACTGTCCAACTGTATTGTGTGTGACCCTCTAGGTTCACCATCAATTGGCAGCAGGCCCACGACTTTCGTGATTTAATTAGTGAGCAATTAATATGTAATTAATTGCTCCGATCAATTAACCACTTTAATTGACCACTCCAGAATTAATTTCCTTATTAATTCAGGAGTACCCACACCTCATGGTCGATGTCTAGCCACAAGCCCATGAGGCCCAACTTCAGGTGAATTGATATTCGTGAACCTCCAACTCTTATAAATGCCATGTACATACGGTCCTTCTAGCGACTAATTTCCCGATTGAGACCTAGGGTGTGTGAATTGGTCGGCACCTCTAATTATCTCAATTCTGTACTTTCTAATTCAGGATAATAATTCCAGTGTGACTGCTAAATTTGGAAACCCCTTTCCAAATCCGTCACCGACTACGGCCGTAGATTCCTCGGATTTATTATCTAAGAACGTACAGGAAATTCTCTCATCTTATCAGGATGAGTCGATAGATCCTTTATTAGTACTAACTATCCGCGCACATGTTCATACGTACCCAAAGTAGTCGCACAATGACCAAGCTATGTGATCGGCTCCTAAATCAAAGTACGTATTCCCGTGTACCGAATTCGCCCTAGTACCTCAAGTCAGAGGACTAAATCGTACACTATTATAAGCCTTGAGAGACATCCCATTACCGATATGCTTAACGCACTTCCACGATGGGTCTCTCCGTTCGGGTCGTTCGATGCGTTCGATCCCCTATCGAACCACCTAGTCATATGCACTAGCATTCAATGCCTTGTTCATGAAACGACAACAAATTCACTCCATGTGAACCATGCATAATCCTACAAGTCTTGACGATTCATTCGATACCCCGTCTCGATATGAATCTATGACTTGGAACGTTTTTGAGATCACGACCTTTGAGACTGTTTCATGATTAATCGCACCCAATACTGAAGTGAATAATCCCGTAGTCATGAGTGATCTCAGGGTTTCATCCAATCGCTTAGATACGTTCGCGAGAGATGAAGTTGGCCATTGTTTAATTCACGTACTATGAATAAACGGGCGTATTATCTTATGAATCATAAGATTGCTTCTAAAGGAAGTTCCTTAACAAGCTTATATTTGTTGGCTTGATGGGCACTATCCTATCAATCGCCTCGTCAGCGTCTTCCTCTATAGGGATTATGGTGTGTTCCTTTGATTCGTTGCGTTGTGGTCTCCTTCGATCCGCTTTTCTTCGGATGTTGTTATCGGAGGGTTTTGAATTCCCCTGCTGCGGGCTGTGTAGCGAGCGTCGCTCGCTCGCCGGGCTGTCAGCTTGTTGAGAGATTTGATCATTCTTCCTCGGCGTTCTTTGAGTGGGATTCACCCTAGTTGTTCTAACGTTTCGAGGAGCTTGTTCGAGTACGAGTAATTCCTCTGGGGAGAGTGATTTAAGGAGCATAGCGATCTGTCGAAATTTCTCCTGAGCATCTGACAGGGGAACTTGGATTGTCGGAGCCACATGTTCTTCCGGTATTGCGCCAGTAGGGATCCCTCGTGGTTCCTCCTGATTCTGATGATGCTCATTATGTTGCTGGTTGTCATTGGATACCCGAGCGTTATTATCGGTATTGCCTGGTAGATCCTCAGATGCGTCCCGTTGGTTGGTCGTGTTACTTCTTGCTCCGTTACGAGCGCTCTTCCTTGGGCGAGCCATATGTCGATCGAATAATTAACCTAGCCCCACGGTGGGCGCCAACTGATTTAACCGAATTTCGTAGGGTTAATTATATCAGTAAAATTGTGATGTTGGGGATTCTCAATTTATTTGAATTAAAGGGCTCTGTTACTTTATTCTGGATGGATCAATCTCAAGGAAGAACAAATTCAGAGGAACAATTAGTAATCTAGGCAATCTCAACCATGAAGACAGTGCGAATATGATGAATAAGTTATTCTTATTGAATAATCTGGGATTATGCAGTTAAGTATGCATAAACTCCGTGAAAATTGAATTCCCTAATACAATGATTAACTAGGTATTTATATCACCATTGACCTAGTGTTACAAGGAAACCTAGTTCTAATGGGATTCGGCCCATTGGTCCTTCTTGAGTTCGGATTCTATTCAGGTCGTTGAGGTGCACATCCTGCTTGGGTCGATAGAAGCTCCCGAATGGGCTTATCTGGTCGAAATGATTCCATAACCATAAATCGATCCGCATATTATAAGAGGTGCGAAATAGCCCCCATCATTAATGAATAATACTTATAATCTACGAAGGTTGGACTTTCTATCGTAAAAGTTCTCCCACTATTTTATCGAAACAATTACCCCTTCAATTGTTCGGGAAATTCTATTTCCTAGTAGGTCTTGACTGATGGAATAGTGACCTGCAAGCTAATATTTTTAGCTTGTACTGGAACTATCATTATCTTTCTTTAGTATAAATGACTTAATACGCGTGTTTATTTATATGTGTATAAGGATAAACAATGGCCAACTTCATCTCTCGCGAATACATTTAAGCGATTGGATGAAATCCTTAGATTACATTTGACTATGGGACGTTTCACTTCAGTACTGTGTGCAATCATGAAACAGTCTCTAAGGTCGTAATCTTAAAACACGTTCCAAGTCATAGATTCCAAAACGAGACGGGGTATCGCAGGAATCGCCAAGACTTGTACAAGTATGCATGATTCACATGGAGTGAATTTGGAGCGTTTCATGAGCAAGGCATTTGAGGCCAGTGCATATGAGTAGGTGGTTCGATAGAGGATCGAACGCATCGAACGACCCGAACAGAGAAACCCATTGTGGAAGTGCATGTCGCATATCGGTGATGGGATGATTCTCAAGGATTATAATAGTGTACGATTTAGTCCTTTGACTTGAGGTGCTAGGGCTAATTCGGTGCATGAAAGTGCGTACTTAGATCTAGGTATAGGTCACTTAGCTTGATCATAACATGCCTAGGTTGGGTGCGTATGGACATGTACGCGAGTGGTTAGTACCAAAATGGAATCTATTGACTTATCATAATGGATGAGAGAATTTCCTATACGATTCTTAGATAATATATCTGAGGAATCCATGGCCGTGGTCGGTGACGGATTTGGGAAGGGGTTTCCAAATTTAGCAGTCACACTGGAATATTATCCTGAATTAGAAAATATAGTCATCGAGACAAATTTAGAGGTGCCGATCAATTCACACGCCCTACGTCTTGATCGGGAATATTAGTCGATAGAAGGACCGTATGTACATGGTAATTATATAAGACGAGGTTCACAAGTATCAATTCACCTGAAGTTGGCATTCATGGGCTTGTGGCTAGACATCGACCATGAAGTGTGGGTACTCCTGAGTTAATAGAGGATTTGATTCTAGGAGTGGTCAATTAAAGGTTGTTAAATTGATCGGAACAATTTATTGTTCATAAATTAAATCACGAGGAATTCGTGGGCCTGCTGCCAATTGGACAATACACAATACAATTGGACGGTGACTGTTATGGAAGGACATAAAAGGAATTAATTGATTTAAAGGTAATTAAATCAATTAAATGAATTAAAGTATTAATTCAAATGGGAGATTAATTAATTAGTTGATTTAATTAATTAAATACTTATTAAATTGCTAATTAATTATCTAAAGAAATATTAATTTATTAATTAATATGGAGTGGGCATTTAATTAAAGTAGTTAATTAAAAGAAGACTTGCAAGACATGGGCCTTTAATTAAAAGCCCATAAGAAGTCTTGCAAACCTAGGTCAAGTAAGAGGCTCATAAATAGAGTTCTACCAGATCTCATAAAGCTAACACCCTAGCAAAAACCCTAGCCTCTTTCTTGCTCTTAACGCCGCCGCCACAAATAGTGATCTTACGGATTTTCGTTGGAGATCAAAATAATTTAAGTTGAGCATGCAAGATATGCTATGATATGAGATTGAAGATCAATAAAGTGTATTTTGAATATGAGTGTACATATTACAAGTAATGAGGGTCCTATTTGAGCATTATAGGATGCCGTACGAGCTAGAGGCTAAGTACATACAAACTAAGGTGATTTAATCTAGGCCAAGAGAAAGTCCGAGCAGGAGGCTTCGATCAAGGAGCAGCCCCCCCCCAAATCTCTCCTTTGTGTCATAAATGCTTGGGGTATTTATAGCTGAGGATGGGGATTGGCCCATGGGCTTGGGCCTGAGGTTGGCCCAATGATAGATTCGACCATGAACCCCTCTGCTGGCGATCGGACTGAGCTAATTGGAGTTCAAAGCTTCGGGGTTGGAAATATGCACCCAGGGTCGAAATTAGGCCTTCAAGGTCGAACTCAGGGCCTCCAATGAGCTCAAGGTTGAAATTTGGGTTCTTTGATCCAGCATGAGCTCCCAAAATAAAGATTCCAAAGTACCCCTCATCAATACTCCCCCACTTCTTTGAGCGTAAAGTGAAGTTGAAGCTCGGAGAAGTAGAAAATCCTTGAGGATCGCTTTTTTAGTGTTTCGGATATGCCTCGTTAAAAACCTAGCTCGGAAAAACCCAGTGGGATAAAAACCGAACCAGGGAAAAAGAGTGCATATCTTAGAAACTCCAAAATGTTTTAGGGATCGAAGTTATGCATTCGGGGTCGGATTTTCTAGTGTTTGATCACACATGATTTCAATTAGCATAAGGTCAAAATTTAGGACCTTCAATCAGCATAAGGTCGAAATTTAGGTCTTCAAAGAGCATAAGGTCGAAATTTAGGTCCTTCAAAGAGCATAAGGTCGAAATTTAGGACCTTCAAAGAGCATAAGGTCGAAATTTAGGTCTTCAAAGAGCATAAGGTCGAAATTTAGGTCTTCAAAGAGCATAAGGTCGAAATTTGGGGATCATAGAACTTGATCCTGAAAATAATAAATTCAACTTTGGAGATCATAGAATTTGATCCTTGGAGATCACAAAATTCGACTTTGGGGATCATAGAACTTGATCCTGGAAATAATAAATTCAACTTTGGAGATCATAGAATTTGATCGTGGAATATGATCGTAGAATTTCATCTTCAAGGGTCTTAGCAACAGCTTTCACCCATAATAGATTTGATCTAAGGGGCATAGCAACGGCTTTCACTCGTTTAATAATTTTGATCTAAGGGGCATAGCAGAGGCTTTCACCCTTAGTCATTTTCAGAGCATTTTTAGCTCGAGGGTCATAGCAGAGGCTTTCACCCTTTGATAATTTCGATCTAAGGGGCATAGCAGAGGCTTTCACCCTTAGTCGTTTTCAAAGCATTTTTAGCCCGAGGGTCATAGCAGAGGCTTTCACCCTTTGATAATTTCGATCTAAGGGGCATAGCAGAGGCTTTCACCCTTAGTCGTTTTCAGAGCATTTTTAGCCCGAGGGTCATAGCAGAGGCTTTCACCCTTTGATAATTTCGATCTAAGGGGCATAGCAGAGGCTTTCACCCTTAGTCGTTTTCAGAGCATTTTTAGCCCGAGGGTCATAGCAGAGGCTTTCACCCTTTGATAATTTCGATCTAAGGGGCATAGCAGAGGCTTTCACCCTTAGTCGTTTTCAGAGCATTTTTAGCCCGAGGGTCATAGCAGAGGCTTTCACCCTTTGATAATTTCGATCTAAGGGGCATAGCAGAGGCTTTCACCCTTAGTCGTTTTCAGAGCATTTTTAGCCCGAGGGTCATAGCAGAGGCTTTCACCCTTTGATAATTTCGATCTAAGGGGCATAGCAGAGGCTTTCACCCTTAGTCGTTTTCAGAGCATTTTTAGCCCGAGGGTCGTCACCCATTTTATACTTTTCGATCCAAGGGGCATAGCAACGGCTTTCCCCCTTTTTGAATAATAGATTAGAGGTCAATCGTGATTCGATGATACTTGCAAGAGCATGCAATAGAAATAATAAGATCTCTGGAGATCATAGATTGAAGATAATAAAATTTTGATCCTGAAGATCGTAGATTGAAGATAATAAAATTCGAAGATCATAGAATTCGACCATGGAGACCATAAATTCGACCAAGAGAGTATAAAACTCAACCAAGAGAGTATAAAACTCAACCATGAGATCATAAATTCGACCATGAGATCATAAAACCCGAATCTGGAAACTTGACCTTGGAGATCTGAGAGTTTGATCTTGTAGATCATAAAATTCGACCATGAGAGCATGAAATTCGACCATGAGAGCATAAATTCGACCAAGAGAGTATAAAACTCAACCAAGAGAGTATAAAACTCAACCATGAGATCATAAATTCGACCATGAGATCATAAAACCCGATTCTGGAAACTTGACCTTGGAGATCTGAGAGTTTGATCTTGGAGGTCTAACAATTCGAGCTGGAGAATATGACCCTGGTCTAAAAATTCGACCATGGATGCTTGATAACTTGACTTTGGTCTAAAAATTCGACCATGGAGATATGAGAATTCCCTTGATCGTACGTGAACTGCCTCGTGGTAGGCATATTTCGATCTAACACCCAAATAAGGCCCCACGGTGGGCGCCAATTGATCTTACGTGATTTCGTTAGTTCGATCAAGGGTAGGATATATGACAATAATAACAATAAATAAAGTAAAAGTAAAGATCAAATGTAATTGTATTCGAATTAATTGAGTACAAGTACAAGTATTTAGAGTCCTACTCGAGCATTACTGGATGCCGTACAAGCTAGAGGGCGAAATAATAGTAGATCTAGAGCCTATACTTCCTATTGTTTCCGAGCAGTAGCTTCGAGGAGAGAGCACCTGGAAAATCGTGTCCAATATCATAAATGCACGGGGTATTTATAGCTGAAATTGGGGTTCAGGTGATCCACCCACAGACATGTAATTCTTCGGCCCACAAGTTTGGTTCAGAGCTCGGCCCAACAGTAACTTTGGATCCTGGGCTGGCTTGGATTTATGGTATTCGGACATTGGGGTCGAACTAAATTCTTCGAGGTAAGTATCGCTCGATCTCGTGTAACTGTAAAGAAAAGTAGGATCCGAGATACCCCTCATCAAATAGCCGCCGCCCCTTGCTGGCCTTGAGCTGCTATAGTGCCGCCGCACATCCTCCCTTGTTCCTTCGTGCTGGATCTTGCTCTGCTAAGTAGATCTGCACATCCAGATTGAGAATCAGAGTTGAAGGTTGCCACCATCTTGCCTGTGGTGAGGTAAAAATCGAAACCCCCTTGTTTTAATACATTATGTGTTTTGTTTCATGCTTTCGTATACATAATATGGAGATCTAATATATGGGACCTTGGGTGCTTCGAAAATTTTTGAAATCGCACTGTAAGTTGATCTGACAATCGAGGCAACCCTAAACATACCCAACAGTGGTATCAGAGCCAACTCCATCATTATTATACGAAAAGCCTGAACATAATGTGTGTTCACCGTATATGTTTAATTATATGTATGAGAACACGTGATAATTATGTTCTGTAAATTTTTTCTTGCTTGTTATGACTGGATCTATGATTGGGTAAAACTGCTTTTTCAGATCTGTGCCGATTTTATAGTTTTTGAAAACTTCAGGACTTTTTGTGCAAAAATCGCATACAGGGTTTTTAGAGGGCTGAAAATTCAAAATTTTTTGGATCTGGAAATTTCAAAATTTCTGGACTACTTTGCAAATCTGATTGCACGGTTTTTGGGGTCATTTTGTAATTTCCAAAAGTTTGGGGACTGTTTTGCAATTACCGAAACTTCAAGGGTCTATTTGAAAAATCAAAAAATTTCAGAATTCAAAATTTTATTTTCTGGTCTGCTGCCCGAATCTGCTTAGGGGTGTTTTTGTAACTTTTTAAAAGTTTTGGGGTCAAAGTGAAATTTTTGAAAGTTAAGTGGCCGAAAATGCAATTTTCAAAAGTTGAAAAACATAATCTGAATTTGAGCAGAAAATTTGTTTTTGTTTACCCGAATATTCATTTTGTCATAATTAGTAGTGACTAAAAAGTAAGAATCATAGAAGTTAGTTTTAAAAGGATGTTTTAAAATTAAGAAAGAAATAGGTAAAAGTTGTTTGCATGTTTCTTGCTCTACGTGAACTGTTTACGTGGTTTTCGATCGAGCTGGGCCTTGACCTTAGGTTAGATGTGATTGGTTTAATTTATTGTTTGGTTTTTAATGGGCCTGCGAGCCTATTATATTTTTGGGCTACTTTGAGCCTTTTGTAATAGAATAGGGCTTTACTTCTTTCCTAGTCTAGGATGAAGGCCCGTTAACAACCAAGGTTGGAGCCCAAGAAGATATGAAGGCCATGTATGCGTGGTACATTGTGTAATAGCATAGGCCTATTTGCAAACATTTTAGATTGACCAATAGGGCCAACATCATTGGCTCGATGATGGCCTGCCTAGGAGGCTCCCGATCGAAAACATATTGTGGTAGTATGCATGCTAGGCTTGTATGGCTTTTATTTATTTGTCGATTTATATTTAGCTTGTATGAGATGCGTGCTAGAATCTAGATCGTAATAAAAGATAAAGCATAATTAAAGCGGTGAGATCTCGAGAGAGTTTGCCTTAAACTTTCAAACCAGTAAATCCCTTCTTGAATTAAATATTAAGTCATATTGGATTAAAATAAAATGAAGTATTTATATAAATCCAAGCATTCCATCAATAGGGCCTAGGGTATGTTGTCTACTTATCGATAGAGGTGATCCAGAGTCTGGCACCCGAGTCGAAGAAAGGGACAATACGCGAAATTCCTTGACTCCTGTTTTTAACTAAACACGACAAGGGTGAGGACTGGTCGGGATATGAAGATCAACCGATAACTAGTTACGGAGAATTCACGACCGGGCCCGTTGCTCATCATGATTGATGGGTTAGACTTAACGATTAGTAACACTTATGATGTAGTAGTGCTAGATAAGTGCGAAAACCGAGGCAAAATAGCTTGAAGGTTGTGGAGTGACACAATTGGCAATAAGTATGCCTACCCGGGGAATTGGTTGTATGGCCACGAGTCGTGGGTGCAATTAATTGCCGCTGGGACGTCAAGACCTACTAGGAAATAGAATTTCCCGAACAATTGAAGGGGTAATTATTTCGATAAAATAGTGGGAGAACTTTTACGATAGAAAGTCCAACCTTCGTAGATTATAAGTATTATTCATTAACTAGTCCACTGAATGTTTGTCTTCTCTTTAGGATACTGAGATATCTGTAATTATCCATTTTACTATTTATCCTCGACTAATAAAATGATTGGATCAAAATATCGACTAGGCAAGAAACTTGAGAATTGTCTTAAATTCCAAAAAGGGGAATGATGTTCTTAAACGACGAGCCTATGCCTTATGCGCTTCCGAGATAAGTCAAAATATAAGAAATGAATCACCCGTAGAGTACGGGAATAGTAATGATCGTTCCTTCATATAAAGATGAATCTCAAAAGTGAAACGAATCACCTATAGAATATAGGAATCTTAATGATTGTTTCCTCAAATAAGCATCAATATTGAACGAGCCATGGAAGCAACATGAGTAGCATGTCTGAAGCTTCTGAAACAAACCTCCACCTCAAAAGGCTTGTTTTGAGGAGTAGTTTTGAATCGATTTGATTCGAGACTTCTAAGGAATTGTTTCAAAACTCGAGAATAAATGAAGGAACTAGTGTCAAAGATCACTGTCTTTGTTTTATCAATCTAGTTGAAAACTGGATCAATTAAACGTAGGCCTGCAAGTGATCTTAACATTAACTTCCTCCTAAATTCTCCTCCCGCTCATTCAAATGACTCTTGAAATACACTGATCTTATTTGATAAGTTGATCACATTTCATGAATCAACCAAAGTACTGGTTAAAGGCAAATAGGATAAACCTGTAAACCTGTTATGATCGTTTACACTTCATGGACTGCAAAGTCATGGAAGAGTAAAGTGAAGAGGAATTTATTCTCTTCTAATTTGACCATAAAGGTAGTCAAAAGAACGCAAGTAGCCTAAAAGTCGAATTATCCCACTGCATCTAAGAAAGACACTATATGTTTAATTGATTAGATGATCTAATTAATTAAGCAAACGTTTCAATTAAAGGGTTAATTGAAAGGGAAAAAAGAATCAACTAAGGAAGTTAATTGGAAGGAAGTGAATTAATTGAATTAAACCATTAACTCAATTTTATTGAATTAATGTGTGAAGTTCAAATTAATACAAAGATAATAATCCATAACTTTGGTACGCTAGACTTGGACACATCTCCAAGAGTAGGATTCAAAAGTTGGTTTCGCCTAAGCTTCTTGAAAAATAGAACTTGGATGAACTTCCAACCTGCGAATTATGTCTCGAAGGAGAGATGACCAGATCTCCCGTCATAGGGAATCCAGAGCGAACCAAACAAAATCTGGATTTAATCCATGAGTATGGATCACTAAAGGTTACTGTGAGAGGAGATTACTCATACTTCGTACCTTTTTGCTAAAGACCCTGGTCGTTAGTGAGAAATGTATCTAGTGAGATACAAATCCGAAAAACCTTTGAATGTTTTCATGGTATTTCGATACGAAGTAGAGAATCAACAAAGACAAAGTATTATGACCATTCAATCTAGTTGAGATGGCAAATACTTGTCAAGGATTCCTCAATTACCTTAATGAGAATGAGATTCTCATACAACAAACTCGTCCTAAGACGCCTCAACTTATTGAAGTGTCTAAAGAGATGGAATCTAACATTGTTAGACATTGTTCGATCTGTATTGAGTTTTGTTAAGCTTCCTTATGCATTCTAGAGATTGGTCCTCCTGACTGCATCGAAGATACTGAGCAAAGTACCTTCAAAGTTCGTGCCTGCAAAGCTTTACCAAGAAAGGTATGGCAAAATACCTTTATACTCTTACCACTGAGTATGGAGATCTCCTGCCGATGGTAGAAACGAGAAAGGAGATAAATTGGCTAGTAGATCCATTTTGTATATAATTGTGGGGTATCCAACGAAATCCATTGGATACCTGTTCCACGACAATGAGAAACAATCGTTTCTCCTAGATACCCGTTCCTCTGTTGATGAAGTTCTCGTCGATGGAAATGGAAACGTCATGGAACTTGATGAAGTCCAAGTTTGACTCGTCCCCACAAACAGTGGGAGTTAATCCAGAAACTACTAAACCATCAAGTACACCAATGCTTCGTAGATCTGATCAAGTTCATACAGAGCTTGAAAGATATGGTTTCACCATATACGAAGAAGATACATTTGGATGTAGACGCACTTGTATGACTGGAATTCATGCAAACCGAGATGGATCCCATCCATTCCAATAAGGTATAACCTTGATTTATCCACCCGAGGGATTTATCCCTATAAGTTGGCTATAAATTGTGAGTGGATCTTCAAACTTGGAATGAATGGAGAGGTGTTGCCTCTAAGAATCGACTAGTGGTAAAAGGGCTGTTCACAATTGATCTTACGTGTTTTCGTATGAGTGATCGATGCGTGTAATAATTGAACAAGTACACAATAATGATGTGAAAGATCAACAATATTGTATTCAAATGGTTCGATTACAATGCTATAAGAATACAAATGTATAGAGTCCTATCCGAGCCCTATTGGATGCCGTACAAGCTAGAGGCCGAAATACATATGATCCTATGCCTATATTCCCAAGCGGTTCCGAGCAGTAGCTTCGAGGAGGGAGCACCTGGGAAGTTGTGTCGTCGTCATAAATGCGTGGGGTATTTATAGCTGAAATCGGGGTTTAGGTGATCCATCCGCAGACATGCAATTCTCGGCCCATGAGTTAGGATCAGGGCTCGGCCCAACAGTAACTTTGGATCCAAGGCCAACTGTACTTATGATACTTAGGCGTTGGGGTCGAACTCGATCATCTGAGGTCGAGATAAACATTTCTCGATCTTGCATGATGGTGGGAAGAGAAGAGCAGAGCCCAAAATATCCCTCATCAATACTCCCCCACTTCTCGAGCGTAAAGTGGAGCTTAAGCTCGAAGAAGTATATATAGCCAAGGACGATGAGGTAGGATGAATCGATCTCGGCATAAAGTTTCGGGTATGCCTCATTAAAAACCTGACTTGGAAAAACCCTTCTGGGATAAAAACCGGGTCAGGGAAAAAGAGTGCATACCTAAGAAACCACGTAATGGTGCCGCCTGGAATTATCCTTGTCATTCTCTACTGGAATGGGGGTTCGTGACTTGGGTATTTTATTGCCATTTTATTGAGGAGTTCTATTTGAATTGGCGATGTCTCATTATCCCTTTGGCTAGTGTGAATACGGAGCTAACATTTCTTTCGATGCGTTGCTTGTTCCACGGGTCTTTAACTTCGGAATTCTGGGAAGTATTGGGGCCGTAAGTGTAATTTATGGGGATACGATTATTAGTTTATCTTGAGGGAGTCCAATCGTCGCGGTTATTCGGGGACCGATTTGCAATTTCCCATTTTGTCCCTGTATATATACTTTGACGGGGGGTCATTATTTATCACAGATTCTGAGGAGAAAACTCTAGATCGGAGCAAACAGATCGATAAGCAAGTTTTAGCAATCTTTTTCGAGCAACCTCCATATATTTACTATGTCGAATCCAGCAGATTTGAGGGGAAAATCTCCCTTACAGAAAAATGAGGCTGATGATCGAGAGGAGAGGAACACCGTACAAGCTCGATCATCTGAGATCGAGAATACACAAGACTCGAGTTCGACCTCTGAGTCCAGCGGGGAGGAGCGTGAATCGAACTCTGACTCTGAAGATAGTGAAGACGGAAATTCGAGCGGGGCGACGGTTTCTGACGAGGAAGTTGCAGAGGATGAGGATCTTCCTTTGGGGAAAAATGAGCAGAAGAAATATAGATTGAACGGTAACACTGTGGTCACGATCTTCGACTGGGAAGAGCCCTCGACCAGCGCAGGTCTAAACATGACAGAGGAGAGGGCTGACGAGATCGCTTGCTCCTATAAGGAAAAAGATCTGGACAAGTTGCATGAGGAGTTTGGCCCATATTTAGGCGCCGATTTCTCGATTGTCCTTCCTTCTCCTGATCAACGGGTTACTAACCCTCCCTCGGGCTGTCAAGCCTTCTACTCCAAACATTTCCATTATGGCCTACGCATCCCCTTCCCTCCTTTGATAGAACAGATTTTGGAGGCGTTTGAGTTGACTCCTTGCCAAATTTTACCAAACTCGATCGATCTTATCATAGCCTTCTGCGTGCTGATGAAGGCCAAGGGGAAAAAGGCGGTCTTTCAGAATTTATGGCGGATATTTCAGATGAGTGCTTTGACGTCTTCGAACGCGGGATATGTATATTTCTCCCAGAGACCAAAGATTTCGATTTTATCGGCCAACGTTAGCAGCAATTTGAAAAGGTGGAAGCATGAGTTCTTCTTTGTTCGAGGACCAGAGTCTCCGCCTTCTGAAGATAATCCCGAGCCTACTCCATTCAATTGGCCTGGAGCAGAGACATGGATATACGGTAAACGCCGCCTCGTGGGAAGTATGA
The DNA here is from genome assembly GCA_038501285.1 of Penstemon eatonii. Classification (NCBI taxonomy): domain Eukaryota; kingdom Viridiplantae; phylum Streptophyta; class Magnoliopsida; order Lamiales; family Plantaginaceae; genus Penstemon; species Penstemon eatonii. The sequence continues at coordinate 30,432,705 of CM076710.1, read as the reverse complement.
AAAATGAGATAACAGATAAATTTCTGCAATCTCTTCGTGCTGACCCTCATCAGACCGCGTTGATGACTCAGGAGGCGGTCTTGCGATTGGCCGAGCTCAGTAATTGCACTTTTCCTGCCGATCCGATCGAGTATGGGAAGGCTCGGATCGATCCCGCTAACCCCCCTTCCACGTTAGCTGAGATTGTTGATAAATTCCGCACATCAGTAGCTGGTCAACATGTTGCTTCCTTTTCAAAGGGTAATAAAGGTCGGCCTCGTCCTCAAACATCAACAACTTCTCGGAAAGCGAAAAAGTCCAAGGCCCAGGTTGGGACCACGTCAACTTCAAATGCCTTAGTGATTATTCCCCCGATTGCCGAAGTAGGAACCTCTCGCTCTCGGGTTGAGGCGGAGGGGACTCCTAATTTCCAAGCTTCCGGCGTCCTTCGGTCCGTTTTTCCAACTGGCACTTCTAACCCGAATGATGCGGGGTATAGTAACTACACTCTGATGGAGAATCGTGCCAGGGAGATTTTGCAGGCCAGGACGGCTCGCAAAAGAAGTAGCGATGCCCCTGAGTCCTCCAGGAGAGTTAAACCTTTTGGTCGAGGACCGAATTTGATTCCTTGTCGGACTGGCCATTCCGAACCGGATCTGGCTGACTTCATTGAGGATCATCTGCAAGGACCCAGGGCAGCTGGATGCCCCGAGGGTGGGACAATTGAATCTGACTTAGGCCCCGAGGGCGAGCATACGGTGGATAAATCTCTTCGGATGTTCTTGGCCGGGAGGTTCAAGGATGATACTATCCAATCTTTTGTTAAGCAGGATTTTGAGATAGTAGGCGATTACGCCCACGCTCACCAAAGGGTACTGTCTATTCTGAAAGTCTTGACATTTTTCTTATTGATCCTTGTCATTATGTTTTATATCCTTTCCTTCACAGGCCGGTGACCTGTTTACTCAAAACGCTCTTCGTTTGGCCATACTAAGCGAAGAATCCCAAGCAGCACAGAGAGCCCTGTGCAATGTTCTAAAAGACGAGGCTGCTAAGACCAGTCAGCTAGAAGAAACCAAAGTTAGGTTGTCTGAGGTCGAGACAAAATTCGAGGAGACTAAGAAGTAGCTGGAGGCGACGAAAGCCTTAAAGTGGGAGGTGGATAAATTAAAGCTGGAGCTCGAGCAAGCCAGAGTGTTTGCCGAACAATCCTATGAGCGAGGCCGAAACGAAGCCAGATTTCCTGCCATAAGGGAATTTTTGGAGTCCCCAATTCTGGATGCCCTTGTTCGGTTGAGGTCTGGGCAAATAAATCAATCTTTTTATTACAAGGGGGTTCAACAGCTTATTTCGGCCGGACAACTTGATGGTTCCATTGAAGATTACTACAAGTTTTTGAATCCCTTTAAAAACATTTATGGGAACGATTATAGGCCCTCCTCTCTTCCTCCCAAGATTTCGGACTTCCAACAACATGAGTTCTTTCCCTTCCTTGAAGAGTTCGGAGTGCCCATGTCCAATCCCGATGCTCTCGAAGCGCAATCCGATGACCAAGAAGTGGATATCGAAGGTGATTCCAGCACTCGTGGAGAACGAGGTAATATCTCTGCTAGATTGGAGGAATCGGCATCCGGTGGCCAGAGTAGTAACGGTGAAGAGGAAACTAGCTCTCGTAGCTGTGATTCTGAGAGTTCGGAGAGCGGTCCGGGGAGCGAGAACGAGAAAGAAAGATCGGATGATGGTTCCGACACGGGGGATTCTAGCCATTGAGCATTAGCAATGTAATAGACATCTTTTATGTCGACCTTGTAATAGCGATTTTATCTTAATTTGTACTTCTTTCCTTGCGCCATTCTTAATACAATGCTGATGCGATTTTTCTATAAAATGTATTTAACGTCATCATTACGTTCTTGGTTGCGTCAACGAATCTTTCCTTGGGAATGGTGATCTGCCACTTATCCAATGTTTGAGTAATTTGCGTCCCTTATAAATACCTAGGCTATGATAGCCTGTTTCAATAACAATTTCCCTTCCGTTGATCGAAGCTTAGGGGAATACACCCGAGTTCGGGTTTTCCGAGCTTATTAATTAAGAACCTTTTTCTTGTTTTTCGTTGAATGTTCACAATCCATTGTTGTCGGTAATACATTAATCATCTGAGAAATGAACCGGGATCCGAAAACTCCCTTATTTCTTTCTATACCGTTTGCAAAACACGATAGAGGTAACATCCCGAAGAGAAAAAGGCATGTTTCTGCTAGGTCTAGATTTTCCTTTGATCAGACCTTCCATGGGGCAGGTGACTCTTCTTGTTTCGTCCCTTCCTCTTGTCTAAAGAGTAGGAGCGCCTTTAAGAAAGCTAAAAAGGTCTCCTTTGCGGATGAAGTTTCTGCGCGTGCATCCTTCGTTTCTCAGTCCGAATCCTCATTGGCCACAAGATTCTCTGCCGACGTCATCCCATTTAAACGAAGCGTTGCTCGTCCTGGGAAGGTAACGCATGGAAAATCCGATCTAAGTCTAGTTCGAGCTGATATCTCCCTTTCTGAAGCAATTTTATCGAAGGGAGAATATTCCTCGTTCCTATTTCAATCCGGATCTGACTTTCTTGCCCAGGTAATTCTTACTAACCACTGTGTCCTGCCTTGGTAGATTTTCCGCTCTTTGGCTTGACGTGCTCTCTTGCAGGTTGGCGAATGATTTTCTGTACTTTACTCATTGGCGAAGCGTGAAGTCGAGCAACGGGCTGTTATTGCCCTTGAGTTGGCCAGGAAGAAGACTGAGCTAGATCGGGCTCTGGAAGCCAATAAGTTTTTCAAGGAGAAACTGTCTTATGAGAAAGGGGAATAGGCCCGAGTTCGCGGTGAAGGTCTTTCGGACAAGCTGAGTTCGGAAATAAAGAGGCTTAAAAATATCTTCGAATTTGAGAAGAAGGTCTTCGAGCTTCGCGAGAGAGAGGCTTACGCTCGCGGATACGCTGATCGCAGTGCTGAAGTTCGAAAATTTCTTTCCGAGAATATCTAGTTGTATTAGGATTCTCGTCCGTTGTAATATGACCTTGTTGTAACAATATTGATGAACCGTTGTATTTCAAGAAGTTGTATCTCAAGAAGCTTTCATCATTCTCCTTCTTCTCTTATTATTATTATTATTATTTTTTTTGTATATTCAAAACGTTCCCTGTTTTTCGGGAAGTGGGACGGTTAGAGCGTTTACTGCTCATGTCGTAGCCGTTCCCTTCAAAAGATCTACACCGTTGATGAGAAATTCTTCTCCCTATATATAGTTTCGAAATTACCTTCATAATCTTACCTCTCTGTTAAATCTTTTTACTCGGTCAGTATGGTTATATTTTCACTCTTACCAAGCATTTCCGAGCTTCATTTGATGTCGAAGATTAAAGCGTTCGAGATACGCACTCGGACTTTGTTTTTTACGTCATCCTTTGCAAGAAAGTCTTTCGACTAGGGTATCGACAGGCGAGAAGAATAGCGACTAGGGTACCGGCAGGCGACCTGGTTCTTTGGAGCCATCTCATCTGTGATGGGTTTGAATTCCGGGTCTTAGTCGCTTCGTTTGGTCAGTTAGAGGATTGATTTATGGGGGTATACCGTAGATCCTCGAGCGTCAACTTCTTCGACATATGTCTTGGGGAGTGACGTCTTCAAGATCGATCTTAGGTATTGCTCCTTGATATGCTTCCTCTGTTCCTTGGCCGGACAATATTCCTAGAAAACCAGTGGGGTTTTGGTAGCAAGAATGCTGGAAAATGGCCTTCTTGCCGCTGGCTTTCCTTTTCGAGAACGTGGTCTTCATTGTTTACCGACGAAGACCTTGTAGCTGCTCAGGGTGTTAGGAACATCCTTTGACCAGCCTTAATTTCTTCTGCAGGATTTGTGTAATTCCTTTTTGAATTGTATTTCGATCTTGTATTTTCATGATTTGTCTGTGATCATTCGAATGTAACATGTATATTCTTCTTAATAAGAAATGTTTTTGTTTTCGCACCATTTCCATCTCCGCTCGATATTTATCTTGATAAGAAATTAATTCGAAGATGAATTTTACTTCCGCTGCATAATGATACCTTCAACATTAACTATCATATAAATCGTGGGAATTCTTCGTGTTTTAAAGGATAAACAATATTCTTGACTTGTAACTCCCCGTTGCTTGATAAGTGTACGGTAGAGTTTCGATAAGTTTCAATTTTGAGTCTTGTTTAGTAAATTCGACTTTAGGGGCATAGCGACGATTTTCACCCTTGGTCGTTTCAGAGCATTTTTAGCCCGAGGGTCATAGCAGAGGCTTTCACCCATTTAATAATTTCGATCTAAGGGGCATAGCAACGGCTTTCACCCTTAGTCGTTTCAGAGCATTTTTAGCTCGAGGGTCATAGTAGAGGCTTTCACCCATTTAATAATTTCGATCTAAGGAGCATAGCAACGACTTTCACCCTTAGTCGTTTCAGAGCATTTTTAGCCCGAGGGTCATAGCAGAGGCTTTCACCCATTTAATAATTTCGATCTAAGGGGCATAGCAACGGCTTTCACCCTTAGTCGTTTCAGAGCATTTTTAGCCCGAGGGTCATAGCAGAGGCTTTCACCTATTTAATAATTTCGATCTAAGGGGCATAGCAACGGCTTTCACCCTTAGTCGTTTCAGAGCATTTTTAGCCCGAGGGTCATAGCAGAGGCTTTCACCCATTTAATAATTTCGATCTAAGGGGCATAGCAACGGCTTTCACCCTTAGTCGTTTCAGAGCTTTTTTAGCCCGGGGGTCATAGCAGAGGCTTTCACCCATTTGATAATTTCGATCTAAGAGGCATAGCAACGGCTTTCACCCTTAGTCGTTTCAGAGAGAAGGTAGGTCGAAGAGATCGATAACATCAAAATATGTAGAACAAATAAGAGATCTGAGAAAACAGATATTCATTAAAGAAGTAATTCAGTCGAAACAAGCTTTCATCATAGATACATCCTTCTTAACCGAGAGAAAAAAAAATAGAGGAAACTGAATTAAGTGATCGATTGATAATAGCTTTTATCTCGAATAATTTCTTCATCTTCCATAGTATCTTCTCAAGTTAACGGCATTCCATGCTCTGGGTAGGACCTCTCCATTGGGATGAGCAATTTTGTAAGATCCCTTCTTTCCTACCTCAACGATTATGAAAGGGCCATCCCAATTGGGCTGTAGCTTCCCGACGTGCTTTGATACTTCCGCTTTTTTGAGCACCAGATCTCCTACCTTGAAAGATCGAACCCTCACATTTCGATTATAAGACTTTTCCATGTTGGCCTTGGTGGCTTGAATTTTCAATTTCGCGCGGTCCCTTTGACCGTCTGCGTGATCAACTTCCATTTGCCTCAGGGATTGGTTTTCTTCAGGATCATAAAATTCGACCCTGGGAGAAGGTATAAGATTATCTACTGGGATAACAGCCTCCGACCCATAAACCAAACTGAATGGAGTTTCTCCGGTTGCCGCTTTAACTGTTGTCCTATTGGCCCATAATACTCCTGGCAGTTCATCCAGCCATTTTCCCTTTGCCTCCGATAAGCGTTTCTCCCGAGATCGAACAATTTCCCGATTTACTACTTCAGTTTGTCCATTAGCCTGAGGGTGCCCAACAGACGCGAAATTCTGTTGTATTCCGAACTTCTCACACCAATCCGTGATCCTTTTTCCTGCAAACTGTGTTCCGTTATCTGATATCAAAACCCTGGGGATTCCGAACCTGCAGACTATATTTTTCCATAGGAAATTGATAACTTGAAACTGGGTGATCTTGGTCAAGGCAACACATTCGATCCACTTGCTGAAATATTCCACCGCCACTAATACATAATTTTTTCTGGCTCGTGCCGTTGGGAAAGGTCCAACAATATCAATGCCCCATTTGTCAAAGGGCCAACAAATAGGAATTGAATGCATATGCTCGGCCGGTTGGTGAATCAAGTTCGAATGAATTTGACAGTGATGGCATTTTTTCACATAATCGACAGAATCAGAAAAAAGAGTAGGCCAATAATATCCAGACCTTGAGCATTTAAGAGCTAATGCTCGAGCGCCACAATGATTTCCCGCTTCCCCCTCATGAACTTCTCTTAAGATGGCATTGTAGTGAGATTCGTGGATACATTTCAATAGAATTCCCGAAGAGGACCTCTTATAGAGTTGATTGTCCATCAAAGTAAATGATGGCGCTCTATATTTGATCCTCCGAGCCTCATTTGCATTTTCCGGAAGTTTTCCTTCCTTAAGATAAGCGATGAGAGGGTCGCTCCACGACTTGCTTGTCTCTTCAATTTCCATAACATCGATCGCAGGGGCTGCATCTAACTCGATGGCGGACATATTTGATAGCAGCCATGTGATCGTCCTCTCAGTTTTTCCGTCGGCCAGTCCTGTGAACTTTGATAATATGTCTGCCCAGAGATTCTCCTCTCTTGGTATAGGTTGAATGTCAAACTTATCGAACTCAGAGATTAACCTCTTCGTTTTGTTCAGATATTTAATCATGTTGAATTCTCTGGCTTCGTAAGTGCCTTTCACCTGCCTGTGAACAAGTTCTGAATCTGTTAGCACAACAATTGATTTTACCTTTGCCTTAATGGCCATCTCTAATCCAGCTATCAACGCTTCATATTCGGCCTCATTGTTGGTGACGACAAAATCCAAAGTTATCGCATAACTCAGGTCTTCAGCATTGGGCCCTTGGAAGTGAATCCCAGCGCCACCTCCTTCTTTGGTCGAAGATCCATCCACATGCATCAGCCAGACTTGATCGTTTGCTTCTTCCACCATACCTAATTCCGAGGTCGTTCCTTCTTTCACATTTGATATGTTGGTTGATTCGAGCAAAAAGTCAGCTAGCACTTGTGCTTTCACGGGGACCCGTGGTTGGTATTCGATTTCGAACTGGCTGAGCTCGACCGCCCACTTTATTAACCTGCCCGAAGCTTCTGGCTTGGACAGAACCTGTCTCAAAGGTTGATTAGTTAAAACAATGATCTTGTATGTTTGAAAATAGGGCCTTAACCTCCGGGCAGCCACAATTAGGGCAAGTGCGAATTTTTCAATCTCCATATAGTTCCTCTCAGCACCCTGCAACAATTTACTTAAATAGTAAACTGGTTTATGCTCAGCTTTATCGAGTTTGACCAGAACCGAACTAATGGCTTCTTCTGACATAACTATGTACAAATATAGGGGTTCCCCTTCAGATGGTTTTGCTAGCATTGGTGTTGAGGTCAAGTACGCTTTCAGTTCTTCGAAAGCCTTATCGCATTCAGCATTCCACTCGAAGTTCTTAGATTTACGCAAGAGTTTGAAGAAAGGTAAGCTCTTGTCAGCAGATCTAGAGATAAATCTATTTAACGAAATAATTTTCCCGATCAAACTTTGAACGTCCGAGAGTTTCCTCGGTGGATGGAGATCAGTGATTGCTCGGATTTTTTCAGGGTTCGCTTCGATTCCCCTCTCATGGACTAAATACCCGAGGAATTTTCCTGATCGCACCCCAAATGTGCACTTTGCTGGATTTAACTTCATCCCATACTTCCTCAAAATTTGGAAACACCTATCAAGATGGTCAATATGATCATCTTCGGACATGCTTTTTACGAGCATGTCATCTACATATACTTCCATGATTTCTCCTATCATCTCTTTGAACATCATGTTGACCAATCTCTGATATGTTGCGCCGGCGTTCCTTAAACCGAAGGGCATAACGATGAAGCAGTACACCCCTCGCTCGGTGACAAACGCCATTTTGTCCTGATCTCTTTCATTCATGAAGATCTGATAAAATCCTTGAAAGGCATCCATCATGCTAAATAACACAAATCCCGCAGTGGAATCTACGAGCATGTCAATTCGAGGTAAAGGGTAAGGGTCCCTTGGACATAACTTGTTCAAGTCGGTAAAATCGTTACACATCCTCCATTTGTTCTCAACCTTTTCGCCCTTGGAGACTAGGACCACATTACATAGCCATTCCGTGAATTTTATCTCCTTGATTTGCCCTGCTGCTAGCAATCTATCGACCTCCGCGTTAATTATCTTGTCTTTTTCGCGACCGTGATTGCGCTTCTTCTGTCTCACCGGTCTGGCCTTTGGGTCAATATTTAAGGAATGCGTTATCACACGCGGGTCGATTCCTACTATGTCGTCCGAACTCCAGGCGAAAACATCCACATTTTCCTGCAAGAATCCAATGAGTTTTGCTTCCATGCCATTACTCAGTTCCGTTCCTATTTTTGTGAATTTCTCTGGAGATCCAGGGACCAAATTCACCTTTTTGTGGTCAGGTGCTTGCACACTCATGTCAACGATTCTTCCTTTCTTTCCTTCTAGTCTCTCATAATCGGGAATCGGAGTTCCGGAGTTAGAAACCAATTCATTTATCTTCCTTTTTCCAGGGAGCTCGGGCTCCACTTTTTCCTTGATAGTTAAAGACGAACTATAACATTCCCAAGCCATATACTGGTCGTTCCTCATTTCTCCTACTCCTCCCTCGATTGGGAACTTTATCTTTTGATGGTAGGTAGATACGACAGCCTTAAAAGTATTCAGAGCGGGTCTTCCCAAGATGGCATTGTAAGCAAACGGCGTGTCCACCACTAGGAACTTGATCATTCTCGTGACATTCTTTGGTTTGAGCCCCAGAGTGGTACTCAAGAGTATGGTCCCGAGCGGAATGATCTCCGATCCCCCGAAACCGACCAAAGGGGTGGTTACCTTATCCAAATGTGGATGACAGAGATTCATTCTTGTAAGAGCTTCCGATGATATTATGTTTGCCGAGCTCCCATTATCAACCAGCACTCTTTTGACCTCGAAATTTGCAATTTTTAATGTCAACACCATGGAAAAGTCTGGATCATCTTCATTCGTATCCCAACTAACATCCGCGGGTCGATCTGCCTCGCTAAAGCTGATGACTTGGTTCTCCATCGACGGAAACTCCAAGGATAGAATTTCCTTTTTCGTGGATACTCCTGCCCTGATTGACCTCAAAGTCCTCTTTCTGGCATTTCTACTATCTCCACCCGCCGGTCCGCCAGCAATCATGTTTATCACACCGTTCGACTGTTCTTCTGCCTGACTTCGAATTTGCCTTTGCCGAGCGTTAAATTTTCTCGGACTACGGGATTTGTAACGATTGTTATAGTTGCCATTTTTAACAAATTCTTTGAGTTTCCCTTGGGTGATTAATTTTTCTATCTCGACCTTCAATTGATAACAATTTTCCGTACTATGTCCTCGAGCTCGATGATATCGACAGTATTGGTCGTATCCCGGTGCACCCGTCCTTGCCTGTGTGATCCTCTGGGCTTCCGGAATTAAATTCCCTTCTTCCAACACGGTCAACACTTCTTCTTTCGAACTGTTAAGCTCAGTAAATTGAATTTTACCTGGTCTCGGAGCTCGATTTCGATCATAAGGAGGTCCGTATGAGTTCGGACCTTGGGGCAGCATATGCGGCTTAAAAGTGTTGATTCGCTGCCAAACGGATCCTTTGTTCGATCCTCCATAATCACCAGGTTTTGGGATCGGAGCCCGGTCTTGTTTCTTGTTGAGATGAGACTTATCTATATGTGAGCTCTTTAATTTGTTCATCTCTTCCTGTATCATATACTTTTCAGCAATTTCCGTTATCCGTTCGAAGGACTTTTGTTGCTTTCTACATAATGCATTTCCAAACTAGGTGCTCCTAGTCAGCTCAAACATCAGGGAGGACAGATACTCGATCTGCGGGGTATCCACCTTCAAGAGCTCGATACTAAATCTTGCCAGCCATTGCCTCAACGTCTCTCCTTCCAACTGTTTCACAGTGCCCAGGTGATTCGCTGGCAGTCTTGGCTTCCTTTGGCTAGCGAATTGATGTTTCAGCTTATCGCAGAATTCTTCAAAAGAAAATATGGAGTTCGGAGGTAATTTCCCGAACCAATCGAGAGCAATCCCTTCAAAAGTGGTGACCATAATCTTGCAACAGAAATCTTCCGAGTGTCCGTACAAGTTCATCACATTAACAAAGCTGTTAATGTGTTCTCCGGGGTCGGTAGTCCCGTTATACCGTGGGAGCCTGGTTGGCACCGTTTCTGTGTTTCGAGCTTCGCGTATCTCTCGACAAAAGGGTGAGCAGCGCATGATATTATTCGAGACCTCCCTCTCTCGTATGTTTTCTCTAGTCATAGCATTCCCCGCTTGCCTGGCAGCCTGATTAGTGAAGGGAATCTCTATCATAGTATCTTGCTCTTCCAATTTTTTAGTCACCCTTTCCTGTACTATTTTCTCCAATTCTGATTCGGTAATTCTCTTGTATGTTGGTTTGTTTCTTATCACAGCGCCGGCGGTGTGACTTTCTCCCACAACAGAATCCTCCACATCGTGCACTCGTGCAGGTGGGTTTTCAGATCGGGCATTGACTTTCGAGGGTGCAGCCCGACGTGGATGCGTCGACGGGGCATGCGACATATCGTTTTCCTTCTGTAAGTTCGATGAAGGTATCTCTGGTCTTCCCTGAACCCCTGGTTGGTCGACAGGTGATTGATCTGCCCTTCCGCTGTTCATGAATTCCCTGCACATTGTGCCTATTATAGATCTTAAATCACCAATGGTCGTGTGTATTGGAATGTTATCTTGCGGAACCGCCGGTGGCGCCTCTGGTTGTTGTTGAGCGGCGCGCGATAGATTATCGGGTTCATTGTTGACAGAATTTTGTGCTCCCACTGCTTGGGAAGGCTCTCCTCTAACGTAGGTATTTCTCCTCGTAGTAGGCATATTTCGATCTAAGACTCGAATAAGGCCCCTCGGTGGGCGCCAATTGATCTTACGTGTTTTCGTATGAGTGATCGATGCGTGTAATAATTGAACAAGTACACAATAATGATGTGAAAGATCAACAATATTGTATTCAAATGGTTCGATTACAATGCTATAAGAATACAAATGTATAGAGTCCTATCCGAGCCCTATTGGATGCCGTACAAGCTAGAGGGAGAAATACATATGATCCTATGCCTATATTCCTAAGCGGTTCCGAGCAGTAGCTTCGAGGAGAGAGCACCTGGGAAGTTGTGTCGTCGTCATAAATGCGTGGGGTATTTATAGCTGAAATCGGGGTTTAGGTGATCCATCCGCAGACATGCAATTCTCGGCCCATGAGTTAGGATAAGGGCTCGGCCCAACAGTAACTTTGGATCCAAGGCCAACTGTACTTATGATACTTAGGCGTTGGGGTCGAACTCGATCCTTTGAGGTCGAGATAAATATTTCTCGATCTTGCATGATGGTGGGAAGAGAAGAGCAGAGCCCAAAATATCCCTCATCAACAATGTTCTGGAACAGACTTTGATGAAACATTTTCTCCATTAGCAATGTCTGAATCCATTTAGATTCACATTTGTTCTGATGAGATAGTCAAGACATTTGACTTCATCAAAACGAGTATGAATCATGAGTGTACAAAAGGATAAGTGGGAGCGCGATGAAGCTCATATTTTATATGTCGATATTGTTCTTGTTAGCTGGGATGATATCGGAATGTTAGCACAGACGAAAGCATGGTTGTCCATGCAATTCTCCATGAAAGATTTAGGAGAAGCATCTTGCGTATTGGGATACGTGTCTATAGAAATAGATCAGAAAAGATGCTGACACTCTCTAAATCTAAGTACATAGAATCAATATTGGAAATATTCAGTATGAAGAATCCAAGAAAGGATTGCTTCGAGCGAGACACTGTATCCCTTGTTCCAAAATCGACGTGCCCTACATCAAATGAGAATAAAGGAGAATGTCTCAAATACCTTATGATTCAAACAAAAGGTTGCATGTGGCATGCTTTACTATGTACTAGACCAGACGTACAACATGCTCAAGTGTCGCGAGCCGTTGCTAGTCAAACTCCAGTGAAGAAGTACTGGACCACCGTAAAAGATATCCTTAAGCTCTTGACAAAGACTAAAGGATTTGTTCTTGGTCTACGGTGGTAGTGGAGAATTAAAATTCGAAGGATTCACTGATTCGAATTTTCAGTCTGATGTGGATAAATTAAATATATCCATTTTTGGATACATATCCTGCCTCAATGGGGTAACGGTAAATTTGAAAGGGTTCCAAGCAAATCACCGTAACCATCTAAACCACAGAAGCAAGAAATATTGCAGCATTAAATGCGGCTTAAGGAAGTGTTTGGATATAAAACTTCATCCAATGATTGTATGTAGTGCCTAGCATTGCGAAGCTCATGGTTATATTCTATGATAACATTGGAGCTATTGCTAAAGCAAAGCATTCGAGATCTTACCAGAAATCTAAACACAATTGAAAGAAAAGTACCATTTGATTAGAGAAATAACTGGTAGAGTTAACGCACATAATGGATCGCGTCGACTCAGAAGACAACTTAGCGGATCCACTAAAGAGTTTGAAGAGCATCTTTAAAAAGATGGGTCCTAGAAGCGTTTGTGATTGGCTTTAGGGCAAGTGGGAGATTGATGGAATAGTGCCCTGCAAGCCAATATTTTTAACTTGTACTGGAACTATCATTATCTTTCTTTAGTATAAATGACTTAATACGCGTGTTTATTTATCTGTATATAAGGATAAACATTGGCCAACTTCATCTCTCGCGAATACATTTAAGCGATTGGATGAAATCCTTAGATTACATTTGACTATGGGACGATTCACTTCAGTACTGAGTGCAATCATGAAACAATCTCTAAGGTCGTAATCTTAAAACACGTTCCAAGTCATAGATTCCGAAACGAGACGGGGTATCGTAGGAATCGCCAAGACTTGTACAAGTATGCATGATTCACATGGAGTGAATTTGTAGCGTTTCATGAGCAAGGCATTTGAGGCCAGTGCATATGAGTAGGTGGTTTGATAGAGGATCGAACGCATCGAACGACCCGAACAGAGAAACCCATTGTGGAAGCGCATGTCGCATATCGGTAATTGGATGTTTCTTAAGGATTTTAATAGTGTACGATTTAGTCCTTTGACTTGAGGTGCTAGGGAGAATTCGGTGCATGAAAGTGCGTACTTAGATCTAGGTATAGGTCATATAGCTTGATCATAACTTGCCTAGGTTGGGTGCGTATGGACATGTACGCGAGTGGTTAGTACCAATATGGAATCTATTGACTCATCGTAATGGATGAGAGAATTTCCTATACGATTGTTAGATAATATATCCGAGAAATCCACGGCCGTGGTCGATGACGGATTTGCGAAAGGGTTTCCAAATTTAGCAGTCACACTGGAATATTATCCAGAATTAGAAAATATAGTTATCGAGACAAATTTAGAGGTGCCGATCAATTCACACACCCTAAGTCTTGATCGGGAATATTAGTCGATAGAAGGACCGTATGTACATGGTAATTATATAAGACGAGGTTCACAAGTATCAATTCACCTGAAGTTGGGCTTCATGGGCTTGTGGCTAGACATCGACCATGAAGTGTGGGTACTCCTGAGTTAATAGAGGATTTGATTCTAGGAGTGGTCAATTAAAGGTTGTTTAATTTACCGGAACAATTTATTGTTCATAAATTAAATCACGAGGAATTCGTGGGCCTGCTGCCATTTGATGGTTAACCCAGAAGGTCACACACAATACAATTGGACGGTGACTGTTATGGAAGGACATAAAAGGAATTAATTGATTTAAAATTAATTAAATCAATTAAATGAATTAAAGTATTAATTCAAATGGGATATTAATTAATTAGTTGATTTAATTAATTAAATACGTAATTAAATTGATAATTAATTATCTAAAGAAATATTAATTTATTAATTAATATGGAGTGGGCATTTAATTAAAATAGTTAATTAAAAAAAAGGCTTGCAAGACATGGGCCTTTAATTAAAAGCCCATAAGAAGTCTTGCAAACCTAGGTCAAGTAAGTAGCTTATAAATAGAGTTCTACCAGAGCTCAGAAGCTAACACCCTAGCAAAAACCCTAGCCTCTCTCTTGCTCTTAGCGCCGCCGCCCCAACCCTGCGCCGCCACAAATAGCAGCCGCCCCTTGCTGGCCTTGAGCTGCTATAGTGCCGCCGCACATCCTCCCTTGTTCCTTCGTGCTGGATCTTGCTCTGCTAAGTAGATCTGCACAGTCCTCCATTGACAAATCTCTTAGATCCAGTTCTGAGCCTAAGACTAAGAGGTGTTGCCAGAATCCAGTTGGTGTGGACTATCTTTGGAGGTGAGACATTTGGATCACACCCGTGAACCAGATCCAGATTGAGAATCAGAGTTGAAGATTGCCACCATCTTGCCTGTGGTGAGGTAAAAATCGAAACCCCCTTGTTTTAATACATTGTGTGTTTTTTTTCATGCTTTCGTATACATAATATGGAGATCTAATATATGGGACCTTGGGTGCTTCGAAAATTTTTAAAATTCCGCACTGTAAGTTGATCTGACAATCGAGGCAACCCTAAACATACCCAACATTGACGTCCCAGTGGCCATTAATTGCACCCACGACTCGTGGCCTTACAACCAATTCCCCAGGTAGGCATACTTATTGCCAATTGTGTCACTACACAACCTTCAAGCTATTTTACCTCGGTTTTCGCACTTATCTAGCACTGCTACATCATAAGTGTTACTAATCATTAAGTCTAACCCATCAATCATGATGAGCAACGGGCCCGGTCGTGAACTACCCGTAACTGGTTATCGGTCGATATTCACATCCCGACCAGTCCTCACCCTTGTCGAGTTTCGTTAAAAACAGGATTCAAGGAATTTCGCGTATTGTCCCTTTCTTCGACTCGGGTGCCAGACTCTGGATCACCTCTATCGATAAGTAGACAACATACGCTAGTCCCTATTGATGGAAGGCTTGGATTTATATAAATACTTCATTTTATTTTAACCCAATATGATTTAATATTTAATTCAAGAGGGAATTTACTGGTTTGAAAGTTTAAGGCAAACTCTCTCGAGATCTCACCGCTTCGATTATGAATTATCTTATTTACGATATAATAATCTAGCGCGTAATACCATACAAGCCAAATAAAAGAAGGAATAAATAAATAAAACATAAATAAATAAACCTAGCATGCATTTCTAACACAATATGTTTTCGATCGGAGCCACCTACGCTTGGGCCATCATTGAGCCAATAATGTTGGTCCAATTGGTCTATCTAATGTGTTCTTAATGGGCCTAGGTTATTACATAAATAACCAAGCATACTTGGCCTTCATTGACACCGGGCTTCCTCGTTGCATGTAATGAGCCTCCATCCTAAACTATTTAATGTAAAGCCCTAATATATTACATTGGCACAAAAAGGCCCAGATAAAGGCTCCCAGGCCCAACAAAAATCCAAAGCAAAATAAACCAATCACATCTAAGGTCAAGCCTCGGCTCGATCGAAAACCACGTAAACAATTCACGTTGAGCAAAGAAACAAGCAAACACATTTACTAGTTCCTATCTTACTTGAAGAGAGAATTGTATTTGTGGTACCAAACTATATAGCGATTCCAACTTGTGGTACCATAGAAAATGAGGTTGATCAATTTGGTACCGCAATTTAAGAAATTGAATCACATTTGATACTTTCGTTAAAATTGGCCGTTAACTGCTGACGAGGCAGCTAAGTTTAATTGCAGAATTGACACCATTACTTATATTGACTGACAATTATACCCCTAACTTTTCAAGTTGTCAAAATAACCCCATATCTTCAAATTTACTGATAATTTTAGTCCACATTGTTGCCCAATTTCAAAATTGGCTCGAATAAAATACTTGCGGACCAATTTAGAGATTTAACTTAATATATTTACATATGTATTTAACTAATTTAATTTATAAATAATATTAACAAACCAAATAATACATGAACACAAATTCGATAAAATATTAATTAAATCTAAAATATTTTTAATGATATGAATATATATAATATTTATTAAAAAATAAATTATATATTATTAATAAAATAATTATAAATTTTTATATATAAAAAAAACCTTCTTCCCCAACCAACCCCCCCCCAAACCCAAATCCCAGGCCGCCGCCGGCTTGGGTTCGTCCGGCCCAGGCCGCCGTCGGCCTGGGATTTGGGTTGGGGAGGGGGGGGTTGGTTGGGGAAGAAGGGTTTTTTTTTATATAAAAATTTATAATTATTTTATTAATAATATATAATTTATTTTTTAATAAATATTATGTATATTCATATCATTATAAAAATTTTAGATTTAATTAATATTTTATCAAATTTGTGTTCATGTATTATTTGGTTTTATAATATTATTTATAAATTAAATTAGTTAAATACATATGTAAGTATATTAAGTTAAATCTCTAAATTGGTCCGCAAGTGTTTTATTCGAGCCAATTTTGAAATTGGGCAACAATGTGGACTAAAATTATCAATAAATTTGAAGATATGGGGTTATTTTGACAACTGAAAATTTAGGGGTATAATTGTCAGTCAATATATGTAATGATGTCAATTCTGCAATTAAACTTAACTGCCACGTCAGCAGTTAACGGTCAATTTTAACGGAAGAACCAAATGTGATTCAATTTCTTAAATTGCGGTACCAAATTGATCAACCTCATTTTCTATGGTACCATAAGATGGAATCGATATATTGTTTGGTACCACAATTGCAATTCTCTCCTTACTTTAATTATTTTAAACGCCTTTAAACTATTTCTCTAGATTCTTACTTAAGTCTCTACTAATTATGGTAATCTATATTCGGATAAACAAAATAATTTTATGCATAAAAACAGAAGTTTTGGAAATTGCAATTCGGCCCTCCAACTTTTGGAAATTGTGATTTGACCCCTGAAGTTTTGGAAATTACAAATTAACCCCAAATTTGAAATTGGGCAGAGGACCGAAAATAAATTTTTATTTCCAATAACAATTTTGAATTTGCAATTCAGTCCCTGCAATTTTCGGTATTTACAAAATAGCCCCAAAACTTTCGATTTTTACAAAATAGTTCCAAGAAAATACTTTCTGTCCAGAAAACACATAGTTCAAAAAATATCAATTTCAGTCCAGTTTTCCAAAAATCACTAATCGCAAAACAGCCTTTTATTTTTCGTAAAATACAAAATTGGCCCAAAACGTTTTTATGCAACTTTACCCAAAATCAGATCTAACCATAACAAGTAAGAATCAATAACACGAATATAATATGCAATACAAATAAAGCAATCAAATTATATTCAGACCTTTTCGTATGAGAGTAATGAGTTAGGCTCTAATACCAATGTTGGGTTATTGGTAACGTCAAGACATCAAAAGCAGCGGAATTTTAAATTTTTAAAATAACCCAATCAGGATCTTTACTCATCTAGTCATACGAAAAGGATTTTCACGCAAAAAAAAAAAAAACCCAACCATAGGGGGTTTTGGAATTTACCTCACCACAGCAACGGTGGTGGTTTTTCTCCGGTCTTCTTTCAGATCTGACGGATTCGGTTCGAGAGAAGCACTCCAAGCGTTGTGCCTCTAGGGGTATCCACACCAACTGGATTGAAGCAACTCTTTTGGATCCTTAGGCTCAGACTTGGATCCAAAAGTTATCAAGCCAAAAAGAAGGTAGACAACAATTTACATGAACCCTGCAGAAATCTACAGGGTTCGGCCGATCCCTAATGTCTAAGGGAGGGGCGGCTATTTTCAGATTTTGGAGAGGAAGTGGGCGGCTCCTCCTTGCTTGGAGAAGGGGGCGGCTACTTGGTGTATCAGGGTTAGGGGTTTGGTCTCCTACTCCTTATTTATAGATAAAGAGTCTTGACCTAATGTGATCTAGTCCAACTAGGAAACTTAAAGCCCATTTACTTATGATCTTTATTTGTTTCCTAATGGACTTAGATCCCCTTTTAATTAATTCAGCCCATTTAATTAATAAATATAATTAATCAATTAAATTAATTCCTCTCTTATTAATTAACACTTTAATTCATTAGTTTTCTTCTTCATGAATTAACACTTTAATTCTTAAGTTTTGATTTAACACTTTAAATCAAACTTTCCTTATATGATTTGTTGCAGTCCAATTGCATTGTGTGTGACCCTCTAGGTTCACCATCTATTGGCCGAGGGCCTACGACTTTCGTGATTTAATTTGCGAGCTTATTAATTGCTCCGAATAATTTAACCCCATCAACTAACCACTGAAGAATTAATTTCCTTATTAATTCATGAGTACCCACACCTCATGGTCGATTAAGCCTATGAGGCCCAACTTCAGGTGAATTGATCTCAGTGAACCTCACCTCTTATAAGTACCATGTACATACGGTCCTTCTATCGACTAATTTCCCGATCGAGACCTAGGGTGTGTGAATTGATCGGCACCTCTAATTATCTCGATAACTATACTTTCTAATTCCTGACAATAATTCCAGTGTGACTGCCAAATTTGGAAACCCCTTTCCAAATGCGTCACCAACTATGGCCATAGGTTTCTCAAAATCTATTATCTAAGAACGTATAGGAAATTCCCTCAACACACTACGTTGAGTCGATAGATCCCATAATGATGCTAACCATTCGCGTGCACGGCTATACGCACCCAACTTAGGCACACAATGGTCAAGCTACGTGACCGGCACCAAAATCTAAGTACGCACGCCCATGCACCGAATTCGCCCTAGCACCACAAGTCTAAGGACTAAATCGTACACTATTATAAGCTTAAGAAACATCACATCGCCGATGTCCGTCATGTGCTTCCACAATGGGTTTCTCTGTTCGGGTTATTCGATGCGTTTGATCCCCTATCGAACCACCTACTCATATGCGCTGGCCTCAAATTCCTTGCTCATGAAACGCTACAAATTCACTCCATGTGAATCATGCATATTTGTACAAGTCTTTGTGATTCCTTCGATACCCCGTCTCGTTCGGAATCTATAACTTGGAACAGTTTTAAGATCACGACCTTAGAGACTATTTCATGATTGCACTCATACTGAAGTGAATCGTCCCATAGTCTATTGTGATCTAAGGATTTCATCCAATCGATTAAGTGATTCGCGAGAGATGAAGTTGGCCATTGTTTGGTTTCATACTATAAATAAACAGGCGTATTAAGTCATTTATACTAAAAAAAGATAAAGATAGTTCCAATACAAGCTAAATATATTGGCTTGCAGGGCACTATCCCATCACTTCAACCTTCCTTAAGGAATTTTTATCAATTATTTCGTTTTAATATTTCCAGTTCCTCAAATCATGGCTTCTTTTTTACAAGCCAGAGATCTGGTCTTTCTATTTTCGACTCCCCTGTTTCCAGTAATTCCGACTGGAAATTCCACCTTTTCTTTGTTCGTCCTCCGACTCATAGGATTTTAGTTGATGGGTCGAGAGAGCCTTTCACTTGGGACCATGATTCCAAATGGACTTTCGGTGGTCGCTCCGTTGAAGGCCAACTGATTCCCGATGACCCCAACTTGCTAACCATGATAAAGGAGATGCGTTTGGATAAATATCAATGCGCTGTCCTTATTGGGGAGGCCTTTTTCAGCAAAGCCGGCCTAAGTTCTCATACATTCCCCACTTCCACTTCTTCTCAAACACTTGGTAAGTTTCTTTATTATTTGTCGTCTATTTTTTCTACCTTCAATTAATCATTATCTGTATCTAACTTTTGTTTCTCTTGTAGCTTCTATGGTCGAAAATTCCAGACGTTCCAAGAAGGGTAAGATGGTTCTGTCCAAATCTACCAAAACGGCAGAGAATCATCCCATGGAGCAACGGGTTTCTCGAAAGAGAAAATTAGATCAAGATCTTGATTCTGACGATAACAGAGAAGAAATCCCGGAACTTTCCCAGGAAGTCCCTAACGAACCCTCTTCTTCTCGAATTCCGGTGTCTACCTCCACTACTAGGATCGGTCAGGGATACCCTCCCCTGCAACTCAGATCTTCTCTTGGAATTCGGGGCTACCGATCATGGTCGTTACCTAATTCTTCTGGCCCAATGGCGAAGAGAAGGAAACATGTTTATAACCATTCAGGCGAGGAGCTCAGCTTGTTGGGTGAGTCGCATCCTAAAGCTACGTTGGTCGAAATGATTGAGGATCATCTTGTAGGGAAGAGAGCAGCAGGTTACTCTGACCGTGATTCTCTGGTCAATGACGATAAGGAGAATGCTACAGATAAAGCTACAAGAATTCTCCTCTCTTCTGTTTTTACGCGTGATATCCAAAGGCTGCTTGGGAAGGATCCGTTGGAGAAGTTGGAAAAAACTTCACTTTCTTATGTCAGAGTAAGAATAGACAAATCATTCTTTCAGCGTTCTTCTTTTCCTCATTTATTTGAAAAAGTTTAATTTAATGTTCTGGTAATTTGCATTTTAAATTCGTCCCACACTTTGCTTTTAAATTCGTCCCACGCTTTAATTTTTCCATTGTACGGTCTTTTGGGACGGATTTGAACCTCATATCAAATCGAAAACTTTTATCTCCCGGTTCAAATCTCTTGTAATCTTTACCCATAATTATCCATGTTGCTTTGCTTGGGTGGATCCACTTGTCTTCTTTGGGAATAATCAAGTCCACATAAGAATATTTGATGACCTTTTGATCAAACCCTTCATCCATGATGAATTTATCTTCTTTTGCAAGCTCTTTCGATCCACCTTGTTCATCATCTCTAGTGGGAAGCTCATTTGTTTCTAACATTTCACTCGGTTCATTAAAACTTTCATTAGGAGCAACTGATTCAATTGTACTCGGCAAAGTTCCAGGGGGTTGTATGAATAAAGCTTGTGAGATTTGCTCCATTTGTGTTTGGATATTCCTTAATGCCTCCGAGTCTTCTTGCAACTGTTTGGAATCCTCTTCCAATAGTTTGGAAACCTCTTCCAATTTAGAATCATTGTTAACCATGTATTTGGTGGTGTGCTCCATGAACTTAGTGAATGCTTCTTCTAAAAATGATTGTGCTTCTACCGGAGGTTGAGAATATTCATGATAGTTCGGTTGGATGAATGGGGTAGTCATCATCATATCCGGGTGTGGTCCAACTCTCCACTCATTGTTCCTTGGATAATACGGGTTATTTTCCCATCCGATATTGTAGCCATTGTAAGTGGGACTCGGTTCATAATGATTACCCATGTATGAATTCTCATATTGAAAATGAGTTGGACTCATTGGGCAACCGGCGATTGTGCTCTCCCCCATGCAATGCATACAATAACAAAGTGATCGTCCCTCGGTTGACCTTGGATAGCAATCATTGTAGGCCATCGTACCTAGGAAGACAAAGATCACAACGTAAATAGCAAATCCAAGTTAAGATATACAAGAATATATATTGGCAAACAATCGTTACAACTCCCCGGCAACGGCGCCAAAAACATGTTACGCTCCAAACACGAGTACGTAATCGCGCAAGTATACGGTCGTCTACAAGTAATAAAGTGATAAAGAGTGTCGAACCCACGAGGAATTGTTCAATTAATTACCAACTAACATCTTGTTACTTTGACTTAGATTTGTAAGTTGAGTATGGTAAAGTGGTGATGGTTTTGGTATTAAAACTAAATGAGGTGATTAAGAAACTAACACTTGACTTAACAATATGTAAAGGCTTCTAGGCTTTTACATCACCTAATTCAATTCAAGACAAACGACTCAACAATTGACAACTACACTCATGTTTGTTGTTCAAGATTTCGTAAGTTATTCATACGTATCCTCCGATAGCGTACGAACCTACCAAAGTAGACCAATCCAATTTATGTCTAAAAGGATTAAGCCTAAGTGATGCATTAATTCCCAAACCTTATTAGAACATGAAATGACATAGGTATATTTCTATCCTAAAATCAAATCACAACCTAGTTTTACAATCTAATCTTTAATCCACTATACCTAGCAATTAAAGATCAATTCATTTCATCCTATGGTTGGCCTAACCACAAGTTGACAAAAGTTCAAACTAGTTTAATAAACACTTGTAAGCATAGCAACAAACATTAACTCATCATTTAATCAAGAATCAAGAACCAAACATAGAATCAATAAAACCCAAGAAAAGAGGAATTAGCTACTCATAACATTAAATAAATCATCCAATACATTAATGAAAACCATATATGTAAAGGAACAAAGTAATAAGTGTTAGAGTAAGCTTAGTGGTTGAGATCTTCAACAACTTCTCCCTCAAGCCTTCTTGTCTTCAATGGGGAGTCCAAGTGAGAGTTCTTCCCCAAAGTGGCGGCTAGATGTGAAAAATGAGATATCCAAGTTGAGATATAAAAGTTGTGTAATGATTTCCCACCACTTAAGCCTTTAACCTAGTGAACTATAAGTCCTAATGCCTAAGTTACCCTCCAAACAATGGTAACAAAGACCAAAAAGTCCCCAAAGGTGGTTTTAATTACAAGGGAAAACAAGGGGAATTGTCCAAAAACACCCCAGCTTCCCGCAGAAAAACATCAGCTAAGAGCAGGGGTTAGAACAGGTGTACACCGCGGTGTATATTTCATACACCGCGGTGTAAGGTTCACACACCGCGGTGTAAGGCTGGCAGTAAGTTTCCAGATCTACCGCACTTCCTTCCGAGCAGCATATCTTTTGATTCCAAACTCCGAATGCAGATCCGTAAAGTCAGTAGCGTAGCTAACTCACTCATCTATGACATATCCAAAATTCAGCTCATTTGGATCATCCTTGATAAAGTTGTGCATGCTTTAGTGAACAGCTATCTACAATCTTGTACAATTTGCTTCGGGTTCTATTTTCTTTGAAGCTAAAGCTTGACTCGTGAGGTGGGTAGAGCGACTCGCATTAATGATACGCAACTCCGAATCACTCAAAGATGTTAATACCTACAAACCATGGAGAAAGCGATCAAAACGAGAAAAAAAGCACGAAAAACAAACAAAGGCCAAACGAAGGGGCCAAAGAAGGAAAAGCCACGCAAACACACAAAAGCAACCAAAACTCGGATTAAAACAAGACGTTTTGGGCTTAAGAAGGCACGTGATAACGACGTTTTCATGGATTTATCAGCTGGTACTTGTATGTTGTCTTCTATCTAAGAATCTGCACTTCTAAGGCAGCAATGTGACTTCTTAGAAGAGAAAAATAATGTTCTTCTTCAGAATGTGGCTGATTTAGAACAAAGTTCAACTAGTGCTGATCCTTCTGCTTCCGCTTCTCGACCTTCTCAGGTTGGTGGAGATCAGGATTTGGGGACGGACAACCCTCACATAATAAGTAGTGTCTTCGAGGTAACCCGTGCTCAAGAGCGAGCTGAACGATTAGCCAAGGATCAAGAGGATCATCAAGTTCAAAACGCTACTCGTATCAGCGACCTAGAGTCTCAAGTTAATCGTCGTGAAGCTTCTTTAGAAGAGCACACGGAAGACCTCGACCTTGATGGTTTGGTCGATCATTCCGACAGGAGCCCCAGAGAGAAGGTTATTCGGGAATTCCTCAGTTCTCCGGTCCATACTGCTTTAGTTTATCAAAAGGTGGTCCTGTCTTGGAGAGTACCTTCAAGAAAGCAGTTCATCAGACGGTTGCCTTGTGTTTGATTGAGGATCGTAGGAGGGAGTATTTCAGGGCCATTCATGTTAGTCTTGATAGTAATGGTCAGAATTATTCTTCTGATGATGTCCCGACGGTGAATTTTGATCATCTTCTTTTGGCGCATCTGGTAAAGGAGTTCGGAGTTGCTTTGCCCACACCTCTTGCTCACATTGATCCTGCGCAGGATAATAATTTGAACGACCAGGAGGAAAAGGAAGATGATTCTGAGCCAGTAGATAATGAGGAGCAGAATCAAGGCGGAGGCGACCAGCAAATCCGAGGTGGAGACGACCAGTAGTTCTAGGAAGATTAACCGTCAACCTATGACTTGTAATTTTACAATTTTATCCTTTGTACTTGAGACGATTCACATTCTGTTCTTACGGTTTTACTTTATCTTTTTACTTGACATGTTTAGACATAAGTCTTTATTTTGTCAGTTTTATTTTGTTATATATATTCAAATTATGCGCAACTGTTTAGTACTTAAGACTATTTATTTCGCGCTTCTTCCAGGGTGCACTATGTCTTTTGCTTTAGTATAAATACTTGAGGTAAAAAGTTCTTCGCTATTTACTGTGCGTCCCCACTTTAGATAAAATACTTTCCCCAGTAGTTCGATTACTCTCCTCATATTTCAATCAATTCCTCATAGTTCGACCATCAGAGGAATATTAGATCCAAAAGGTCCCGTACTGAGGGCCTTCCACTGACCCCTTAGAACCCCGAGCATCAGTCAGCTCGGGGGCACAAGTGTCTAGTGTTATTCTGAGTGGGTTGAGCGGCACAGGCGATGCAACCGTTCACTCAAATCTTTCACAACAAAACCCCTATTTTTCTACAGATCTTCCGAGAAGACCTTCTCCAGCTCGGGTTGCATTTGGGGATATGTCTCTTGATGAACAAGGCGGAGAGATTCACGTTTCGCCTTCAGTATATGATCTTCAAAGTCATGCTAATATAGACACAAGTCATATTAACCCTACTGCTGATTCAATCAATGTTCAGAGTCAGATAGATTACGCTGCTGGGCCAGTCAGCAGTGGCTTGTTCTTAGATCATCCTATGGATAGTTCCAAAACGGAGCCTGTTACCCAAAGTTTTTCAGATTTTCTATTTTCCGATACTACTATAATGACTACTTCGGTTGAGGCCGGTGCTTCTTCCAGGGGTCGGACCGAGCACATGTCAGGTCGAGCAACTAGAATTTCTGCCTCGGGGAAAGAATTTTCTGTGAGTCCCAACGCGATGGAGTCCCCATGCCAGTTGGATGATCATTGTATTAAGGAGCAAATTAGTGACATAATGGAGTCTGAATCTCCTCATCATAACAAAATCCCACTCGATTCTGTTCTGCCTAGTTTATGTGAGCCTGATGCTTTGTCTTGGGATCTTAGGCTTAGTACCATTCTACCCGGCGAGCTGAAGAAATATGAGGGTATTTCCAGCCTTCGCCTCGTTCAGTCCCTTTTCAAGCTTTTCGAGCAGGTAGTTATTTATAGCCATTGTTCTTTTATTGCTTAAATTGCTTATTGATTACACTTTCTATTCTTCCAGGGGAAGTACTTTGCCTTGCAGTTAGGTGCCCAGAATGATGAGATGTGGTTTAGCAAAGAGAGCATGAGGCATCGACTGGATGTGGAGGTGGCTAAGATCGACAGACTCACTCTTCAAAAGAAACTCCTTAATGAGGATATCCAAAAGTTACGTGATGAAAAGTTGGTCCTTCAAAAGGAGAGGGATGACCTTTCTCAGTTGAATGCCAATCTGGAGGAGTCTCGTCGAGGAGCTTTTGAAGAAGGCTATGATCAAGGTTATCAGAAGCGCTAGGAAGAGCTGGGGGCGTTTTTGGACACGTCGACTCCAAGAAAAAGTGCTACCTCGACCAGACCTTTGATAGGATAGTGCCCTGCAAGCCAGTTTAATTAGCTTGTAATAGATCTATCTTGTATATAACAATCTTTGATTTTATAATAATACGCATGTTTATTTATATATGTATAAGGATAAACAATGGCCAAACTTCATCTCTCGCGAATACATTTAAGCGATTGGTTGAAACCCTGAGATCACTCATGACTATGGGACTATACACTTCAGTACTGAGTGCACTTATCATGAAACAGTCTCAAAGGTCGTGATCTCGAAAATGTTCCAAGTCATAGATTCATATCGAGACGGGGTATCGAGTGAATCGTCAAGACTTGTACGATTATGCATGATTCACGCGGAGTGAATTTGTTGTAGTTTCATGAACAAGGCATTTGAGACCAGTGCATATGACTAGGTGATTCGATGGAGGATCGAATGCATCGAACGACCCGAACAGAGAAACCCATTGTGGAAGCGCATGACGCATATCGGTGATGGGATGTTTCTCAAAGGATTATAATAGTGTACGATTTAGTCCTATGACTTGAGGTGCTAGGGCGAATTCGGTGCATGAAAGTGCGTACTTAGATCTAGGTATAGGCCACTTAGCTTGGTCATAAAAATGCCTAGGTCGGGTGCGTATGGACATGTACGCGAGTGGTTAGTACCAAGATGGAATCTGTTGACTCATCGTAATGGATGAGAATATTTCCTATACGATTCTTAGATAATGTTTCCAATGAATCTACGGCCGTAGTCGGTGACGGATTTGGAAAGGGGTTTCCAAATTAGGCAGTCACACTGGAACATTATCCTGAATTAGAAAGTATAGTTATCGAGACAAATTTAGAGGTGCCGATCAATTCACACACCCTAAGTCTTGATCGGGAAATTGGTCGACAGAAGGACCGTATGTACATGGTAATTATATGAGGTGAGGTTCACTAAATATCAATTCACCTGATGTTGGGCTTCATGGGCTTGTGGCTAGACATCGACCATGAAGTGTGGGTACTCCTGAATTAGTAGAGGAATTGATTCTAGGAGTGGTCAATTAAAGGTAGTTTAATTGATCGGAGCAATTTATTGTTCATAAATTAAATCACGAAGTTTCGTGAGCCTGCTGCCAATTGATGGTGAACCCAGAGGGTCACACACAATACAATTGGACGGTGACTGTTCTGTAGGAATATAAAAGGAATTAATTGATTTAAAAGTAATTAAATCAATTAAGTGAATTAAAGTGTTAATTCAAGTGGGAGATAAATTAATTAATTGATTTAATTGATTTAAATGACAATTGATTAATTAAACTAAATATTAATTAAGTAATTAATTAATATGGGCTGGATATTTAATTAAGTAATTAATTAAATTAAGGTGGGCTTGCAAGAGATGGACTCCTAAGCCCATTAGGAATCTTGTAACCCTAGGTCTTGAGGAGTGCTTATAAATAGAGCTCTGACAGAACTCAGAGAACTAACACCTAAGCAAAAACCCTAGTCTTCTCTTGCCCTAAGAAATCCGCCCCACCCTGCGCCGCCCAAGCCCTAGCGCCGCCGCCGTGTGCTGCCGTAACACCGCCGCACCGCCGCCGTGAAAGCCCTAGCGCCGCCGCCGCATATCTTCTCCCTTATTCCTTTTGTGCAGAATTTTGATCTGTCAAATAGATCTGCACAATCCTTCATCAACAAACCTCTTAGATCTAGTTCTGAGCCTAAGACTAAGAGGTGTCATCATAATCCAGTTGGTGTGGACTTTTCTCTGGAGGTGAGACGCTTGGATCACTCCAGTGAACCAGAACCTTAATCAGAGTTCAGAATCAGAGTTGGAGGTTTCCACCACCTTGCCTGTGGTGAGGTAAAAATCGAAAACCCCCTTTGTTAGATTATTTCTGTGCTTTGTTTTGTGTCTTTCGTATATATAACTTGGAGATATTATTATGTGACGCTTGGATCACTCCATGATTATTATACGAAAGGCTAGAACATAATATGTGTTTATATTATATGTTTAATTATGTATATTAAAACGCATGATAATTATGTTCTGTCGATTGATTCTTACTTGTTATGACTAGATCTACAATTGGGTAAAACTGTTTTTCAGATCTATAGCGTTTTCATAGTTTTTAAAAACTTCAGGACTTTTTGGGCAAAAATCGCAAATTAGGGTTTTAAAGGGCTAAAAATTCGAAATTTTAGAATCTGGAAATTTCAAAAATTCTGGACTGTTTTTGCAAACTGGTCGCACGCTTTTTGGGGTCATTTTGTAATTTCCGAAAGTTTAGGGACTGTTTTGCAATTACCGAAACTTCAAGGATCTGTTTGGAAAAATCGAAAATTTTCAGAATTCAAAATTTATTTTCTGGAATGCTGGCCGAAACTGCTTTGGGTGTTTTTGTAACTTTTTAAAAGTTTTGGGGTCAAAGTGCAATTTTCGAAAATTGAGGGGCCGAAAATGCAATTTTCAAAAGTTCAAAAACAGAATCTGATTTTCAGCAGGAAAATTTATTTTGTTTACCTGAAAGTTTATTTTGTCATAATTAGTAGTGACTAAAAGTAAGAATCAATGGAAGTTAGTTTTAAAAGGATGTTTTAAAATTAAAGAAAGGAGAAAGTAAAATGTTGTTTACATGTTTCTCGCTCTACGTGAACTGTTTACGTGATTTTCGATCGAGCCGAGCCTTGACCTTAGGGTAGATGTGATTGGTTTAATTTAATGTTTGGTTTTTATTAGGGCCTGCGAGCCTTTTATGTTTTTGGGCCAACTTTGAGCCTTTGTAATAGAATAGGGCTTTAATGCTTTCCTAGTCTAGGATGGAGGCCCGTTACAAGCAAGATGGGAGCCCAAGGAGATATGAAGGCCATGTATGCATGGTGATTAATGTAATAGCATAGGCCTGTTTGAGAACCCTTTAGATTGACCAATAGGACCAACATCATGGCTCGATGATGGTCCACATAGGAGGCTCCCGATCGAAAACATATTGTGGTAGAATGCATGCTAGGCTTGTATGGTTTTTAATTTATTTGTCGATTTATATTTAGCTTGTATGTGATGCGCGCTAGAATCTAGATCGTAATAAAAGAATAAAGCATAACTTACACGGTGAGATCTCGAGGAGAGTTAGTATAACTTTCAAACCAGAAATACCCCTCTCGAAATAAAATATTAAGTCATATTGGGTAAACTATAAAATGAAGTTTTATAGATCCAAGCCTTCCATCAATAGGGACTAGTGTATGTTGTCTACTTATCGATAGAGGTGATCCAGAGTCTGGCACCCGAGTCGAAGAAAGGGACAATACACGAAATTCCTCGATTCTTGTTTTTAACTAAACAAGACAAGGGTGGGAACTTGTCGGGATGTGAAAATCGACCGATAACTAGTTACGGGGATTTCATGACCGGGCCTGTTGCTCATCAAGATTGACTGGGTCAGACTTAAACGAGGAGTAACATCTATGATGTAGCAGTGCTAGATAGGTGCGAAAATCGAGGCAAAATAACTTGAAGGTTGTGGAGTAACACAATTGGTAAAAGTATACCTACCTGGAGAATTACTTGTATGGCCACGAGTCGTGGGTGCAATTAATTGCTGCTGGGACGTCAAGACCTACTAGGAAATAGAATTTCCCGAGCAATCAAAGGGGTGATTGTTTCGACAAAAATAGTGGGAGAACTTTTTCGAAACTAAGTCCAACTTCGATAATTATAAGTATTAGACATAAGATCAGTTAGCTTAATGTTGTCTTCTTTCCTATTGTAGATATTAATTACAATGTCTAAGAATCCATTATCTGTTATCCTCGACGCAAACAAATTGAATGGTTCAAACTTTGTCGACTGGCTGAGAAATCTGAGGATAGTCCTAGACTCCGAACGTCACAGTTATGTGCTCGACACACCCATGCCTGCTGCACCCGCATCACGAGCTACTGAGGAACAACGAACCACCCATGCTAAAAGGGTTGATGATGATCTTCAGGTTCGTTGCCTCATGCTAGCTTCGATGTCAAACGAACTGCAGAAACAGCATGCTCCTATGCCGCTTGCTAGAGATATGCTTCTCCATCTCCAGCAGATGTTTGGGGAAAGGTCTCGCGCTGAAAGATTCGCGACCTCTAAAGAGTTGTTTAATCTCAAGATGGCTGAGGGAAGCAGTGTAAAAGATCACTGTCTGCGTTTCATCAACTTGGTTGAAAAACTGGGGCGATTGGACGTGGATTTGCACGCTGATCTTAGCACTGACCTCCTTCTCCATACGCTGCCCCGTTCATTTGACCAGTTCGTGTTGAACTTCAATATGGAGGATAGAAACCTCGCTCTTCACGAACTGACCAATTTATTGGTAACGGCAGAATCGACTCTCAAGAAAGAGAAACCTGTAATGATTGCACACCAATCGAAGGCTGCAAAGCCTAAGAAAGGTAAGAAAAAGAAGAAGGTATTTTCTTCAAAAGCAGTCACCAAGGTGGTCGAGAAAAAGCGCAAAAGCCCAGAAGACGAATGTTTCCACTGCAAGAAAGCAGGGCACTGGAAAAGGAACTGCCCAGACTACCTAAAGATGAAATTGGTAGCCAAAGGTATTTTTCTAGTTGAAGTTAATATTTCTATTAACTGTGCATCGTGGGTGTTAGACACCGCAGCAGGTTCTCATATCTGCAATGATTTGCAGGTGATGGGAGCAGTAAGAACCCTGAAGCCCGGGGATAGAATCCTGCGTTTTGGAAACGGAGCTAGGATCGCCGCCGAGGCTATAGGAGACGTGGAATTAGTCTTAGGGAATTTTACTTTAATTTTAAGGGATTGTCTGTACGTACCAAACATTATTAAAAACATCATTTCTATTCCTATGTTAGACATTGATGGTTTTAATTTTTCCATTCAAAATGGATCTTTTTGCATGTTTAAAGGTGATTTAATGTATGCTCGTGGTACTTTGATAGATGGTCTATATTCCCTAGAACCTATAAATTCCAACGTCATGCACATTCAATCTAGAAAAAGGAAATATGATAATCAAACTCCACAACTTTGGCACGCTAGACTTGGACATATTTCCAAGAGTAGGATTCAAAAGTTGGTTTCCTCTAAGGCTCTTGAAATAAAGAACTTAGATGAACTCCCGACTTGCGAATCTTGTCTCAAAGGAAAGATGACCAAATCACCCTTCACCGGGAATCCCGAGCGAACCAAACAAACATTGGATCTTATCCATACTGACGTTTGTGGACCATTGAGTGTCAATGCGAGAGGTGGATTCTCTTACTTCGTAACATTCACCGACGATTTTAGTCGTTATGGATATGTGTATCTTATGACACACAAATCCGAAACCTTTGAGAAATTCAAAGAGTTTCGAATGGAAGTAGAGAACCAACTTGGACATAGTATTAAAGCACTTCGTTCTGATAGAGGTGGTGAGTATTTAAGCCAAGAATTCCTTGATTATCTAAAAGAGAATGGAATTCTCGCACAGCGAACTCCCCCTAGGACACCTCAACTCAATGGAGTGTCTGAGCGGAGGAACCGGACTTTGTTAGACATGGTTCGTTCCATGATGAGCTTTGCTGACCTTCCCTTTTCGTTTTGGGGCTTAGCCCTATTAACTGCTTCGAAGATACTAAACATAGTACCTTCAAAGTCAGTGCCAACAACGCCGCACCAAGTATGGTATGGTAAAGCACCCGTGTATTCGTTCTTACGAGTATGGGGATCTCCTGCGTATGTAAAGAACAGGAAGGGAGATAAGCTAGATAGTAGATCTAGTTTGTGCAAATTTGTGGGTTATCCAAAGGACTCTATTGGATACCTGTTCTTCGATCCTAAATAACGTAATACGTTCGTATCTAGGAACGCCCACTTCTTGGAAGAGGATTTCCTCACCAACCGAAATGGGACAATCGTAGAACTTGATGAAGTCCAAGAATCGGACCCATCCCCACAAACAGTGGGAGCTGAACCAGAATTAACTGAACCTACTAGTACACCTATGCTTCGAAGGTCTAATCGAATTCGTAAGGAGCCAGAGCGATTTGGTCTCATTCACGAAAACGAGAAAGTTGATGCTGATCCAAGGACCTATCAAGAAGCGATGTCTGACATAGATTCGGGTGCGTGGTTCGAAGCCATGCAATCCGAAATGGATTCCATGCATT
Source organism: Penstemon eatonii (assembly GCA_038501285.1). Lineage (NCBI taxonomy): Eukaryota > Viridiplantae > Streptophyta > Magnoliopsida > Lamiales > Plantaginaceae > Penstemon > Penstemon eatonii. The sequence continues at coordinate 30,401,121 of CM076710.1, read as the reverse complement.
CCAACAAGGTTTGGACCTTGGTCGATCCACCTGAGGGAACTATCCCTGTAGGATGTAAATGGATCTTCAAGCGTAAGCTTGGAATGAATGGAGAGGTAATTAATCATAAAGCTCGCTTAGTGGCGAAAGGGTATTCTCAAAGGCCTGGTATAGACTATGAGGAAACCTTCTCTCCCGTGGTGATGTCAAAATCCATTCGGATATTACTTGCTATAGCCGCGTGGCATGACTACGAAATATGGCAAATGGACGTAAAGACCGCCTTTCTCAATGGAGACATTGATAAGGAGATCTTTATGCAACAACCTGAAGGTTTTGCGTCCAAAGGAAGTGAGCACAAACTGTGTAAGCTTCAAAGGTCAATCTATGGCCTCAAACAGGCGTCCCGAACCTGGAACATACGATTTGATGAGACAGTCAAAGCTTTTGGCTTTATCAAAAACGTATATGAACCTTGTGTGTACAAAAGGAATAGTGGGAGCTCAATACAATTCATTGTTTTGTACGTCGATGACATTTTGTTAATCGGAGACGATATCAAGATGTTAGCGCAGACTAAAGCGTGGTTATCCGCGCAGTTCTCTATGAAAGATATGGGAGACGCATCTTACGTATTGGGAATACGTATCTATAGGGATAGATCGAAGAAGATGATAGGACTCTCCCAATCTCAGTACATCAACACGATCTTGAAGAGATTTAGTATGGAAGAATCTAAGAAAGGATTTGTTCCAATGAGACATGGTATCTCTCTTTCTAAGTCTATTTGCCCTACAACCGACGAAGAAAAGACGAGAATGTCTATCATACCTTATGCCTCTGCTATAGGGAGTATAATGTATGCAATGTTGTGTACTCGACCAGACGTAGCACACGCTCTAAGTGTAACGAGCCGCTATCAGTCAAATCCAGGCGAGAAGCACTGGACTGCCGTAAAAGCAATCCTAAAGTACCTGCGAAGGACTAAGGATATGTTTTTGGTCTACGGTGGTAGTGGAGAACTGAAACTTGAAGGATTCACTGATTCGAGTTTCCAGTCTGACGTGGATGATTTCAAATCCAACTCTGGATACATATTCCGCCTCAATGGAGGAGCGGTCAGTTGGAAAAGCTGTAAACAGTCTACCACTGCCGACTCAACCACAGAAGCAGAATATATCGCAGCATCAGATGCAGCAAAAGAAAGTGTATGGATGAGAAACTTCGTCCAGGAATTGGATGTTGTTCCTAGCATTGCTTAACCTGTAGTCGTCTTTTGTGACAACAACGGGGCAATAGCTCAAGCAAAGGAGCCGAGATCACACCATCAATCCAAACACGTACTGAGGAAGTACCACGTGATCAGAGAGATCATTGGTAGAGGAGATATGCATATGGAGTATGTCAAATCAGAAGACAACATAGCTGACCCACTAACTAAGCCACTTTCGCAAAAGGTGTTCGAGGGACATCTAGATAAGATGGGTCTAAGAAACGTTTGTGAATGGCTTTAGGGCAAGTGGGAGATTGATAGGATAGTGCCCTGCAAGCCAGTTCAATTAGCTTGTAATAGATCTATCTTGTATATAACAATCTTTGATTTTATAATAATACGCATGTTTATTTATATATGTATAAGGATAAACAATGGCCAAACTTCATCTCTCGCGAATACATTTAAGCGATTGGTTGAAACCCTGAGATCACTCATGACTATGGGACTATACACTTCAGTACTGAGTGCACTTATCATGAAACAGTCTCAAAGGTCGTGATCTCGAAAATGTTCCAAGTCATAGATTCATATCGAGACGGGGTATCGAGTGAATCGTCAAGACTTGTACGATTATGCATGATTCACACGGAGTGAATTTGTTGTAGTTTCATGAACAAGGCATTTGAGACCAGTGCATATGACTAGGTGATTCGATGGAGGATCGAATGCATCGAACGACCCGAACAGAGAAACCCATTGTGGAAGCGCATGACGCATATCGGTGATGGGATGTTTCTCAAAGGATTATAATAGTGTACGATTTAGTCCTATGACTTGAGGTGCTAGGGCGAATTCGGTGCATGAAAGTGCGTACTTAGATCTAGGTATAGGCCACTTAGCTTGGTCATAAAAATGCCCAGGTTGGGTGCGTATGGACATGTACGCGAGTGGTTAGTACCAAGATGGAATCTGTTGACTCATCGTAATGGATGAGAATATTTCCTATACGATTCTTAGATAATGTTTCCAATGAATCTACGGCCGTAGTCGGTGACGGATTTGGAAAGGGGTTTCCAAATTAGGCAGTCACACTGGAACATTATCCTGAATTAGAAAGTATAGTTATCGAGACAAATTTAGAGGTGCCGATCAATTCACACACCCTAAGTCTTGATCGGGAAATTGGTCGACAGAAGGACCGTATGTACATGGTAATTATATGAGGTGAGGTTCACTAAATATCAATTCACCTGATGTTGGGCTTCATGGGCTTGTGGCTAGACATCGACCATGAAGTGTGGGTACTCCTGAATTAGTAGAGGAATTGATTCTAGGAGTGGTCAATTAAAGGTAGTTTAATTGATCGGAGCAATTTATTGTTCATAAATTAAATCACGAGGTTTCGTGAGCCTGCTGCCAATTGATGGTGAACCCAGAGGGTCACACACAATACAATTGGACGGTGACTGTTCTGTAGGAATATAAAAGAATTAATTGATTTAAAAGTAATTAAATCAATTAAGTGAATTAAAGTGTTAATTCAAGTGGGAGATAAATTAATTAATTGATTTAATTGATTTAAATGACAATTGATTAATTAAACTAAATATTAATTAAGTAATTAATTAATATGGGCTGGATATTTAATTAAGTAATTAATTAAATTAAGGTGGGCTTGCAAGAGATGGACTCCTAAGCCCATTAGGAATCTTGTAACCCTAGGTCTTGAGGAGTGCTTATAAATAGAGCTCTGACAGAATTCAGAGAACTAACACCTAAGCAAAAACCCTAGTCTTCTCTTGCCCTAAGAAATCCGCCCCACCCTGCGCCGCCCAAGCCCTAGCGCCGCCGCCGTGTGCTGCCGTAACACCGCCGCACCGCCGCCGTGAAAGCCCCAGCGCCGCCGCCGTCGCATATCTTCTCCCTCATTCCTTTTGTGCAGAATTTTGATCTGTCAAATAGATCTGCACAATCCTTCATCAACAAACCTCTTAGATCTAGTTCTGAGCCTAAGACTAAGAGGTGTCATCATAATCCAGTTGGTGTGGACTTTTCTCTGGAGGTGAGACGCTTGGATCACTCCAGTGAACCAGAACCTTAATCAGAGTTCAGAATCAGAGTTGGAGGTTTCCACCACCTTGCCTGTGGTGAGGTAAAAATCGAAAACCCCCTTTGTTAGATTATTTCTGTGCTTTGTTTTGTGTCTTTCGTATATATAACTTGGAGATATTATTATGGGACCTGTGGGTGTGCCTTGAAAAATTTTAATTTCCGCACTTTGTTGTATTGACAATCGAGGCATATCCCAACAACCTTCTGGTTCTAATCTGACTTAAACTTTTTTAGCTAGCCTTTTGTTGGGATTTTATGGGTATAATTGTCAACTACAACAGTGCGGAATTTAAAATTTTTATTTATACACCAAATCCCAGGGAACACTTATTAGCACATATGAATAAGGTTGAATTTAATTTCAGCAAACAAGTACTAAACTAAATTCAAGATGGTAAAAGTTATTTTACCTCACCACAGGCAAGGTGGTGGTTTTCCTCCGGTCTTCAATTGTTCACTAGAGCACCCCAAGTGTTGTGCCTCTAGAGAAAGTCCACACCAATTGGATTTGAGCAACTTCGCGTAATCCCCAGGCTCAGAACTAGGATTAAGGAATTGTCTCGTCAGGAATTGGATTCAGATCCAGGAAGAAAACTTGGAGAAAAATCCTACCCAAGGGTGGGGCGATTTCAGAGAAAACTGAACAGGGAGAGAAATCGATTTTTCTTTTTTCTCAATTAGTTGGCTGAAAATTTTCAATAGATCACCTCAAATTTTCGATCTCCTCTCCCCTATTTAATGGGGTTGTTAGTTTGTTGAGATTTTCTTGCTCACTTAAAGAGATTACAATATATCTCTTATATTTAGAAGAGTCCTTCTAGATATAAAACATATCTCTTTGCATATCTTTCCGTATGTCGTAAGGAAACAAGATATGCCATATCTCTTCACCAGATATGCTATATCTCTTCACAAGAAAATCTTTCCTAACCTTTCCCAATTAAAATCGGCCCTTGACTAATTAATTATAAGATTAATTAGTTTCCTAGCATGGTGCGGCCATGCTTGATTAATTGATCATGAGATCAATTAATTTACTCAACCATGCCCACATGCTTCATTAATCTTTAAATCAATTCAATCAAGTCACCCTTAGCAAAAATCGGCCCATGTAAGATTTATCAATCCTAGATTAATTTATCTTAACAATAATTGGCCCATATGCTTTAATTAATTAATCCACTATTAATCAATTAATCCCTTTTCAATTAACACTTTAATTGAGGATTTAATCAATCAGAAATTCCAATTGATTCATTAATTAGTTACTCCTAATTAATGATTCTCCATTTTGAATTAACACTTTAATTCTTGATTAATTAATTAGTTACTTCTAATTAATTATTCTTCTTCATGAATTAATACTTTAATTCATATATTGATTTAATTCCTTAAATCAATTGATTCCTTCCAGACTGTCACTGTCCAACTGTATTGTGTGTGACCCTCTAGGTTCACCATCAATTGGCAGCAGGCCCACGACTTTCGTGATTTAATTAGTGAGCAATTAATTGCTCCGATCAATTAACCACTTTAATTGACCACTCCAGAATTAATTTCCTTATTAATTCAGGAGTACCCACACCTCATGGTCGATGTCTAGCCACAAGCCCATGAGGCCCAACTTCAGGTGAATTGATATTCGTGAACCTTCACCTCTTATAAATGCCATGTACATACGGTCCTTCTAGCGACTAATTTCCCGATTGAGACCTAGGGTGTGTGAATTGGTCGGCACCTCTAATTATCTCAATTCTGTACTTTCTAATTCAGGATAATAATTCCAGTGTGACTACTAAATTTGGAAACCCCTTTCCAAATCCGTCACCGACTACGGCCGTAGATTCCTCGGATTTATTATCTAAGAACGTACAGGAAATTCTCTCATCTTATCAGGATGAGTCGATAGATCCTTTATTAGTACTAACTATCCGCGCACACGTTCATACGTACCCAAAGTAGTCGCACAATGACCAAGCTATGTGATCGGCTCCTAAATCAAAGTACGTATTCCCGTGTACCGAATCCGCCCTAGTACCTCAAGTCAGAGGACTAAATCGTACACTATTATAAGCCTTGACAGACATCCCATTACCGATATGCTTAACGCACTTCCACGATGGGTCTCTCTGTTCGGGTCGTTCGATGCATTCGATCCCCTATCGAACCACCTAGTCATATGCACTAGCATTCAATGCATTGTTCATGAAACGACAACAAATTCACTTCATGTGAATCATGCATAATCCTACAAGTCTTGACGATTCATTCGATACCCCGTCTCGATATGAATCTATGACTTGGAACGTTTTTGAGATCACGACCTTTGAGACTGTTTCATGATTAATCGCACCCAATACTGAAGTGAATAATCCCGTAGTCATGAGTGATCTCCGGGTTTCATCCAATCGCTTAGATACGTTCGCGAGAGATGAAGTTGGCCATTGTTTAATTCACGTACTATGAATAAACGGGCGTATTATCTTATGAATCATAAGATTGCTTCTAAAGGAAGTTTCCTTACAAGCTTATATTTGTTGGCTTGCTGGGCACTATTCTATCACCTTTCATCCCTTTTTTTCTAGTAGGAGAATGTTTGTTTAAGTAATATAATTTTACTAGCATTTTTGTATAAACTCCTTGTTTTGGTGTACATATATATTCGTTAACTTCAATCTTTATCGAAAAGTAGTTTGAATTACTGAATCGAGTAGACATAAGTTGTTAAGAAACTAAAAGGATACTGACCAATTCACTGCTTAACAAGGTTTTATCTCCTTGCCATTAAGTTCTCCAAGCATAGAGCTTTATGAAAGATTATCTACATGTCTTAAAGCTTTAGTAGTCCTCTAGGATCGTCTTCCAGATTTTCTCGAAACTGTCAATAAAAGGACATTATGAATGTTTATGCTCTCAATTGAGTGATTGTTGTTGGGCTAGGTATTAAATCTTTGTCGGCCAGACATAAATCTTTATACTAGGTAGAGCAAACCTCTTTCCTTCGCAGTTGAATTGACTATGCTTTGATTAATGTGTCACTACTCTTCATTCCGAGTTATATCAGTGATGTGCGAAAAGGTTTTGCTGGACTTCGTGTAAATTACTTACATCTCTTTTCGGAACTGTTTTCTAAGTGCTTGAACTGTGTCGATCAACATTATTGGTCGAAAACAAGTTTGATATCGTTGTCAATTAGACATGAGTCTTTCTTGGGATTTGAAAATTTGCTTGTAATGTGTTCTTGTTTCAATAAACACGACGTTTCATCTTTCCTCTATTATAACTTTTTTGCACTTACAAATACGCGGAGGGGCATCACAAGGTACTTCAGATGGATTCTAACATGTTGATCCCCGTTCTTAATTCTAAAGAAATAGCTCATGAGATCTTTTGTCGAACCAAATGGCGCGTTAGGTTTCTGAGATGCCTTTTCTACTTAGGTTTGGGTGGAATTGGAAAAGTGGAGGATTCATCCTTCTTCGGGGAATCCATTGAATCTAAACCAATTTTAACGGAAAGCTGGTCAATTCATCAAAAGGGCCAACACAACTCTTCCTCGGTATCCCGTTCGATTATGGCGGTTACCGTATGTGAGAGGGGTGAAGTTTTGTTATTATTTTCTTCATCTGGCGACCTTGTAAAAGCCCTTGTTGAAAATGTATGCCACTTTGATCGAGGGTGCATTACTAGGGGGTAGTGTCCTTTTCTGATCAAGGGAGCTACTTCATTTTTAAGGCTCCGATCTCCAGAGGTGTGGCAGCAAGTCGAATATTAGTCAATGGTAGTTGTAGGATAATACTAGTCCTTTGTACTAGGTGTAAAATCTGATGTAGTAGGAAAGTTTGTCCTGTAACATTGGCGAATGTAATTTCATAATAAAATTGTTCCTGATCTCGATATACCGTTGTTGGTCCCAAGTGGTCAGAAGAGGTTTAGAGGGGGGGGGGTGAATAAACCTCTTTAAAAAATTTCTTCAAATTTAACTTTAAAACTTTACTCTAACTGAACAGACTAAGCTGATCAGATTAGTTAGTTACAATTCTGTTCGCGAACAAATCTTTGAACAGCTTTGTTGACCACTCGTCTGATTATTACTTAGCTGATTTTGTTGAAATCAGTTTTAATACTTAGAGTACTTGCAGCGGATGTTCAAAGTGTTTTATAGTCTTAGTGGTTTGAAAAATGTTTCCCCAGTTTTGTAAAACTCCCTTTTTGAATCCTTTTTCAAACAGTTAAATTAATGTGTTTTATGCAACTGAAAATATGCAAGTAAAATGCAGATAAAAACACAAGCAATTTTTATAGTGGTTATATGGATTTGAATATCCTTTAGTCCACTCTTCCAAGTCACAAAGATTTGGGTTATACCAAAAACACACAGTAGTTAGTATACTCTGCTTACGCCTTACAACAAATGAACAGGCCGTAAGTTCGCACTAAGAAATCACAAAGAAATCCTACTTCTCTGAAGTAATATCACTCACTTAGACGGATATCTACTTCTCACAACACTCAATGTTTACAAATTCACTCAGAAGATGTATTTGACTTGATTCTTCAACTCTGCTTTTGTCAACAAATGACTCAGCTGATGAGTGAGCTGTTCTTGAGACTTAAGAATTTTGCTTCGAAAATTTCTCAGAGATTGTGTTGCTTGTATTCTCTTCGTCTCTTTCAGCTATTTATACTTGAGGATTGAAAAGTGTCTGTTGAAGAGAGACAAGATTCAAATTCCTCGAGCACTGGTCCTTAAAATCCGCGAACGGCTCTTTTGCAGTCTGTCCGTACCGTGAACTACTCTGCAGGCAGCATTAAAATCACCCAGCTGATGCGAAGCAAATCTTCAATCATTTGTCTTTAATAACCTTGTACTTCAGCATTTATTACTCCAAGGGGCATTTATTACCGTTGGGAATACTTTATGATCTTCTTCACTTGGCTGATAAAAGTACGCATCTGATGGCGAACAAAGCTGATCTCAAACTTGAACAAATCTGATTTGAGTCGGCTGATCTTCATCAGTCTGATAACTTTTCTTCAGCAGATCAGAAGTCTTGGACCTTGAAACTTTGACTCTTCTGATGTCTTCTTTACTTAGTCAAAATTCCTTCCAAAGGGATCATCAGCTAAGTTACTTCCATACTTAGCCAATCTTGAAGTTTGGGAATGCATCAAAACCTCCCTTATCAAATTTCCTTTAGTGCCTTCATCTTCATCCTTATCCAACAACCGTATTCATTTCTCATTGACGATTTATGAACTCTTGTTTAATCTATAATTGAAACTTCACCTCAATACTGACAGTTGTTGTAAGTTAATCTAATCGTCGCTAACTTATATGAAAATATGTAGTCCGCATTTCATGTCTAATGTACAACCGAGTCCTGTAAGTCGTTAGAACTTGATCGAAAATTTGTCCTTGATATTTTATCCGAACAGTTCATCCATGTGTCCAAATTTTGACTTTATCGGGGATTTAGACCTATCATCCATGTCGATAATTGATCGCCTGGCGTTTCTAGACATTATTTTGCCTTTTACGAAGATCTATATAAAGACGCGTCCTAGGGATTTTATTCTTCTAATTATATAGGAACCCTTGTTTTTCTCGTAATCAATGTACCTGTGTACAGATTGTGAATTTCATATTCCCCAAATAAAGCAACCATTGTACGTATCATGCCATCATGCCGAATATTTGGTGTGGGAGGAATTGGAAAATGTAGAACCGTTACTTAGATCCAGTCGGTCAAGACCTCCTTAAGCAATTCTTTGGAATATGAGGCAGTGACGAGATCATTAATCTTAGTAAGAAAGACTGCTACTCTTAATACTTTGTTAGATTTCTCGGGCTCTAGTAGGAGAGCTGGATTCTTTGTTATTAGGTTCACATAAGTTTTCAAAACGATCTACTGTTTTGTATTCTCAGCATTTTTTGCTATGTACGAAATCGTAATAACAACGGATCTGGTAGTTTGAGTAGTGATGCCTTCTTCTTTTCCGTTTTAGTCGACCTATCGAAAGGTCGCTGATTGATCTTGACATGTTAATCATTTCGATTCCGGTCGTTCATTTTCATCGAATAGTTTTATCGACTAACCTTCCTGTCGTTCCAACTTACTCGCATTAAATGCGGGGAGTTAAGAAGTCCATTTCTCGCCCGTTGATTTAATTAGTCCCCATCCGTAGGATCAACTTAGATATTCTATAAATAGGTAACAACTCATTTACTATTTCTATCTGTACAGCATGGAGAGTTCCGTTTCTTCTGATTTTATTTTGCCAAGTGATCCCATAATCTTCAAAAAATCACATTATCATGATCATTCTTGTCACGATTACTCAATCTTCATCATGCCTAGTGCTGACAAGTCCCATTAATGCCCTACCAAGTACTGACAAGCCCCATGTCCGTGGTATTTGATCAACACATGGAGGGTTCAGATCTACCGGGCATCCTCGTTCTTGGATGTTACCTCCGAAGTGATTCCTCGTCGGGGTGTGCTGGTAGATTTTCACTTTCATGATGGTCCGTGTGGGGCCTCGCTTCGGATGAACAAGTGCAACAAGCTGTCAAGCGAGGTCACGTTTCGGTCGAATAACCGCTACAAGCTATCTGGATTTTTAGAGGTTGTCTGATCGATAGGGGCATAGATCTTCCAAGCCTGGCCATAGAACCAAAGAAGTCGACCATCCTGAGCAGCATGCGTCTTAGGTGGTTGAAGAAGAATGTCGAGGTACTAGGAAGGAGATTTGTATTTCCGTGGACATTGTCGTGAAAGGTTCCAACCTATTGAATAGGGTTTTCTAATTTTGTATAGTAACAACCTATAAAGCGAAAGATGTACTTCTATACAATGAATCCAATAAATTTTTATATTCTTCATATTCGTCGCATATGATTATATTTACTTGGATCGAGTACTATTATAATTTTGATCATCGTATCAACCATTCCATTTGAGTGTTTTTCCCGACCTGACCGGTGAACTCAATTTGGATTTAGGTTGTATACCAATAGTTGGTTTTAACCTTTTTAACTTGTAATTTGTGTTGGGATATGCCTCGATTGTCAATACAACAAAGTGCGGAAATTAAAATTTTTCAAGGCACACCCACAGGTCTCATAATAATATCTCCAAGTTATATATACGAAAGACACAAAACAAAGCACAGAAATAATCTAACAAAGGGGGTTTTCGATTTTTACCTCACCACAGGCAAGGTGGTGGAAACCTCCAACTCTGATTCTGAACTCTGATTAAGGTTCTGGTTCACTGGAGTGATCCAAGCGTCTCACCTCCAGAGAAAAGTCCACACCAACTGGATTATGATGACACCTCTTAGTCTTAGGCTCAGAACTAGATCTAAGAGGTTTGTTGATGAAGGATTTTGCAGATCTATTTGACAGATCAAAATTCTGCACAAAAGGAATGAGGGAGAAGATATGCGGCGGCGGCGCTAGGGCTTTCACGGCGGCGATGCGGTGGTGTTACGGCAGCACACGGCGGCGGCGCTAGGGCTTGGGCGGCGCAGGGTGGGGCGGATTTCTTAGGGCAAGAGAAGACTAGGGTTTTTGCTTAGGTGTTAGTTCTCTGAGTTCTGTCAGAGCTCTATTTATAAGCACTCCTCAAGACCTAGGGTTACAAGATTCCTAATGGGCTTAGGAGTCCATCTCTTGCAAGCCCACCTTAATTTAATTAATTACTTAATTAAATATCCAGCCCATATTAATTAATTACTTAATTAATATTTAGTTTAATTAATCAATTGTCATTTAAATCAATTAAATCAATTAATTAATTTATCTCCCACTTGAATTAACACTTTAATTCACTTAATTGATTTAATTACTTTTAAATCAATTAATTCCTTTTATATTCCTACAGAACAGTCACCGTCCAATTGTATTGTGTGTGACCCTCTGGGTTCACCATCAATTGGCAGCAGGCTCACGAAACCTCGTGATTTAATTTATGAACAATAAATTGCTCCGATCAATTAAACTACCTTTAATTGACCACTCCTAGAATCAATTCCTCTACTAATTCAGGAGTACCCACACTTCATGGTCGATGTCTAGCCACAAGCCCATGAAGCCCAACATCAGGTGAATTGATATTTAGTGAACCTCACCTCATATAATTACCATGTACATACGGTCCTTCTGTCGACCATGTCTCATTGAATTGATATTTAGTGAACCTCACCTCATATAATTGACATTCTCGTCTTTTCTTCGTCGGTTGTAGGGCAAATAGACTTAGAAAGAGAGATACCATGTCTCATTGGAACAAATCCTTTCTTAGATTCTTCCATACTAAATCTCTTCAAGATCGTGTTGATGTACTGAGATTGGGAGAGTCCTATCATCTTCTTCGATCTATCCCTATAGATACGTATTCCCAATACGTAAGATGCGTCTCCCATATCTTTCATAGAGAACTGCGCGGATAACCACGCTTTAGTCTGCGCTAACATCTTGATATCGTCTCCGATTAACAAAATGTCATCGACGTACAAAACAATGAATTGTATTGAGCTCCCACTATTCCTTTTGTACACACAAGGTTCATATACGTTTTTGATAAAGCCAAAAGCTTTGACTGTCTCATCAAATCGTATGTTCCAGGTTCGGGACGCCTGTTTGAGGCCATAGATTGACCTTTGAAGCTTACACAGTTTGTGCTCACTTCCTTTGGACGCAAAACCTTCAGGTTGTTGCATAAAGATCTCCTTATCAATGTCTCCATTGAGAAAGGCGGTCTTTACGTCCATTTGCCATATTTCGTAGTCATGCCACGCGGCTATAGCAAGTAATATCCGAATGGATTTTGACATCGCCACGGGAGAGAAGGTTTCCTCATAGTCTATACCAGGCCTTTGAGAATACCCTTTCGCCACTAAGCGAGCTTTATGAGTAATTACCTCTCCATTCATTCCAAGCTTACGCTTGAAGATCCATTTACATCCTACAGGGATAGTTCCCTCAGGTGGATCGACCAAGGTCCAAACCTTGTTGGAATGCATGGAATCCATTTCGGATTGCATGGCTTCGAGCCACGCACCCGAATCTATGTCAGACATCGCTTCTTGATAGGTCCTTGGATCAGCATCAACTTTCTCGTTTTCGTGAATGAGACCAAATCGCTCTGGCTCCTTACGAATTCGATTAGACCTTCGAAGCATAGGTGTACTAGTAGGTTCAGTTAATTCTGGTTCAGCTCCCACTGTTTGTGGGGATGGGTCCGATTCTTGGACTTCATCAAGTTCTACGATTGTCCCATTTCGGTTGGTGAGGAAATCCTCTTCCAAGAAGTGGGCGTTCCTAGATACGAACGTATTACGTTCTTTAGGATCGAAGAACAGGTATCCAATAGAGTCTTTTGGATAACCCACAAATTTGCACAAACTAGATCTACTATCTAGCTTATCTCCCTTCTTGTTCTTTACATACGCAGGAGATCCCCATACTCGTAAGAACGAATACACGGGTGCTTTACCATACCATACTTGGTGCGGCGTTGTTGGCACTGACTTTGAAGGTACTATGTTTAGTATCTTCGAAGCAGTTAATAGGGCTAAGCCCCAAAACGAAAAGGGAAGGTCAGCAAAGCTCATCATGGAACGAACCATGTCTAACAAAGTCCGGTTCCTCCGCTCAGACACTCCATTGAGTTGAGGTGTCCTGGGGGGAGTTCGCTGTGTGAGAATTCCATTCTCTTTTAGATAATCAAGGAATTCTTGCCTTAAATACTCACCACCTCTATCAGAACGAAGTGCTTTAATACTATGTCCAAGTTGGTTCTCTACTTCCATTCGAAACTCTTTGAATTTCTCAAAGGTTTCGGATTTGTGTGTCATAAGATACACATATCCATAACGACTAAAATCGTCGGTGAATGTTACGAAGTAAGAGAATCCTCCTCTCGCATTGACACTCAATGGTCCACAAACGTCAGTATGGATAAGATCCAATGTCTGTTTGGTTCGCTCGGGATTCCCGGTGAAGGGTGATTTGGTCATCTTTCCTTTGAGACAAGATTCGCAAGTCGGGAGTTCATCTAAGTTCTTTATTTCAAGAGCCTTAGAGGAAACCAACTTTTGAATCCTACTCTTGGAAATATGTCCAAGTCTAGCGTGCCAAAGTTGTGGAGTTTGATTATCATATTTCCTTTTTCTAGATTGAATGTGCATGGCGTTGGAATTTATAGGTTCTAGGGAATATAGGCCATCTATCAAAGTACCACGAGCATATATTAAATCACCTTTAAATATGCAAAAAGATCCATTTTGAATGGAAAAATTAAAACCATCAATATCTAACATAGGAATAGAAATGATGTTTTTAATAATGTTTGGTACGTACAGACAATCCCTTAAAATTAAAGTAAAATTCCCTAAGACTAATTCCATGTCTCCTATAGCCTCGGCGGCGATCCTAGCTCCGTTTCCAAAACGCAGGATTCTATCCCCGGGCTTCAGGGTTCTTACTGCTCCCATCACCTGCAAATCATTGCAGATATGAGAACCTGCTGCGGTGTCTAAGACCCACGATGCACAGTTAATAGAAATATTAACTTCAACTAGAAAAATACCTTTGGCTACCAATTTCATCTTTAGGTAGTCTGGGCAGTTCCTTTTCCAGTGCCCTGCTTTCTTGCAGTGGAAACATTCGTCTTCTGGGCTTTTGCGCTTTTTCTCGACCACCTTGGTGACTGCCTTTGAAGAAAATACCTTCTTCTTTTTCTTACCTTTCTTAGGCTTTGCAGCCTTCGATTGGTGTGCAATCATTACAGGTTTCTCTTTCTTGAGAGTCGATTCTGCCGTTACCAATAAATTGGTCAGTTCGTGAAGAGCGAGGTTTCTATCCTCCATAATGAAGTTCAACACGAACTGGTCAAATGAACGGGGCAGCGTATGGAGAAGGAGGTCAGTGCTAAGATCAGCGTGCAAATCCACGTCCAATCGCCCCAGTTTTTCAACCAAGTTGATGAAACGCAGACAGTGATCTTTTACACTGCTTCCCTCAGCCATCTTGAGATTAAACAACTCTTTAGAGGTCGCGAATCTTTCAGCGCGAGACCTTTCCCCAAACATCTGCTGGAGATGGAGAAGCATATCTCTAGCAAGCGGCATAGCAGCATGCTGTTTCTGCAGCTCGTTTGACATCGAAGCTAGCATGAGGCAACGAACCTGAAGATCATCATCAACCCTTTTAGCATGGGTGGTTCGTTGTTCCTCAGTAGCTCGTGCTGCGGGTGCAGCAGGCATGGGTGTGTCGAGCACATAACTGTGACGTTCGGAGTCTAGGACTATCCTCAGATTTCTCAGCCAGTCGACAAAGTTTGAACCATTCAATTTGTTTGCGTCGAGGATAACAGATAATGGATTCTTAGACATTGTAATTAATATCTACAATAGGAAAGAAGACAACATTAAGCTAACTGATCTTATGTCTAATACTTATAATTATCGAAGTTGGACTTAGTTTCGAAAAAGTTCTCCTACTATTTTGTCGAAACAATCACCCCTTTGATTGCTCGGGAAATTCTATTTCCTAGTAGGTCTTGACGTCCCAGCAGCAATTAATTGCACCCACGACTCGTGGCCATACAAGTAATTCTCCAGGTAGGTATACTTTTACCAATTGTGTTACTCCACAACCTTCAAGCTATTTTGCCTCGATTTTCGCACCTATCTAGCACTGCTACATCATAGATGTTACTCCTCGTTTAAGTCTGACCCAGTCAATCTTGATGAGCAACAGGCCCGGTCATGAAATCCCCGTAACTAGTTATCGGTCGATTTTCACATCCCGACAAGTTCCCACCCTTGTCTTGTTTAGTTAAAAACAAGAATCGAGGAATTTCGTGTATTGTCCCTTTCTTCGACTCGGGTGCCAGACTCTGGATCACCTCTATCGATAAGTAGACAACATACACTAGTCCCTATTGATGGAAGGCTTGGATCTATAAAACTTCATTTTATAGTTTACCCAATATGACTTAATATTTTATTTCGAGAGGGGTATTTCTGGTTTGAAAGTTATACTAACTCTCCTCGAGATCTCACCGTGTAAGTTA
This sequence comes from Penstemon eatonii, assembly GCA_038501285.1. NCBI lineage: Eukaryota > Viridiplantae > Streptophyta > Magnoliopsida > Lamiales > Plantaginaceae > Penstemon > Penstemon eatonii. The sequence goes on along the minus strand of CM076710.1, from coordinate 30,385,728 downwards.
TGCTTTATTCTTTTATTACGATCTAGATTCTAGCGCGCATCACATACAAGCTAAATATAAATCGACAAATAAATTAAAAACCATACAAGCCTAGCATGCATTCTACCACAATATGGTTTCGATCGGGAGCCTCCTATGTGGACCATCATCGAGCCATGATGTTGGTCTTATTGGTCAATCTAAAGGGTTCTCAAACAGGCCTATGCTATTACATTAATCACCATGCATACATGGCCTTCATATCTCCTTGGGCTCCCATCTTGCTTGTAACGGGCCTCCATCCTAGACTAGGAAAGCATTAAAGCCCTATTCTATTACAAAGGCTCAAAGTTGGCCCAAAAACATAAAAGGCTCGCAGGCCCTAATAAAAAAAAAACAAACATTAAATTAAACCAATCACATCTACCCTAAGGTCAAGGCTCGGCTCGATCGAAAATCACGTAAACAGTTCACGTAGAGCAAGAAACATGTAAACAACATTTTACTTTCTCCTTTCTTTAATTTTAAAACATCCTTTTAAAACTAACTTCCATTGATTCTTACTTTTAGTCACTACTAATTATGACAAAATAAACTTTCGGGTAAACAAAATAAATTTTCCTGCTGAAAATCAGATTCTGTTTTTCAACTTTTGAAAATTGCATTTTCGGGCCTTCAATTTTCGAAAATTGCACTTTGACCCCAAAACTTTTAAAAAGTTACAAAAACACCCAAAGCAGTTTCGGCCAGCATTCCAGAAAATAAATTTTGAATTCTGAAAATTTTCAATTTTTCCAAACAGATCCTTGAAGTTTCGGTAATTGCAAAACAGTCCCTAAACTTTCGGAAATTACAAAATGACCCCAAAAAGCGTGCGACCAGTTTGCGAAAACAGTCCAGAATTTTTGAAATTTCCAGATTCTAAAATTTCGAATTTTTAGCCCTTTAAAACCCTAATTTGCGATTTTTGCCCAAAAAGTCCTGAAGTTTTCAAAAACTATGAAAACGCTATAGATCTGAAAAACAGTTTTACCCAATTGTAGATCTAGTCATAACAAGTAAGAATCAATCGACAGAACATAATTATCATGCGTTTTAATATACATAATTAAACATATAATATAAACACATATTATGTTCAAGCCTTTCTTATAATAATCATGGAGTTGGCTCTGATACCACTGTTGGGATATGCCTCGATTGTCAATACAACAAAGTGCGGAAATTAAAATTTTTCAAGGCACACCCACAGGTCTCATAATAATATCTCCAAGTTATATATACGAAAGACACAAAACAAAGCACAGAAATAATCTAACAAAGGGGGTTTTCGATTTTTACCTCACCACAGGCAAGGTGGTGGAAACCTCCAACTCTGATTCTGAAATCTGATTAAGGTTCTGGTTCACTGGAGTGATCCAAGCGTCTCACCTCCAGAGAAAAGTCCACACCAACTGGATTATGATGACACCTCTTAGTCTTAGGCTCAGAACTAGATCTAAGAGGTTTGTTGATGAAGGATTTTGCAGATCTATTTGACAGATCAAAATTATGCACAAAAGGAATGAGGGAGAAGATATGCGGCGGCGGCGCTAGGGCTTTCACGGCGGCGGTGCGGCGGTGTTACGGCAGCACACGGCGGCGGCGCTAGGGCTTGGGCGGCGCAGGGTGGGGCGGATTTCTTAGGGCAAGAGAAGACTAGGGTTTTTGCTTAGGTGTTAGTTCTCTGAGTTCTGTCAGAGCTCTATTTATAAGCACTCCTCAAGACCTAGGGTTACAAGATTCCTAATGGGCTTAGGAGTCCATCTCTTGCAAGCCCACCTTAATTTAATTAATTACTTAATTAAATATCCAGCCCATATTAATTAATTACTTAATTAATATTTAGTTTAATTAATCAATTGTCATTTAAATCAATTAAATCAATTAATTAATTTATCTCCCACTTGAATTAACACTTTAATTCACTTAATTGATTTAATTACTTTTAAATCAATTAATTCCTTTTATATTCCTACAGAACAGTCACCGTCCAATTGTATTGTGTGTGACCCTCTGGGTTCACCATCAATTGGCAGCAGGCTCACGAAACCTCGTGATTTAATTTATGAACAATAAATTGCTCCGATCAATTAAACTACCTTTAATTGACCACTCCTAGAATCAATTCCTCTACTAATTCAGGAGTACCCACACTTCATGGTCGATGTCTAGCCACAAGCCCATGAAGCCCAACATCAGGTGAATTGATATTTAGTGAACCTCACCTCATATAATTACCATGTACATACGGTCCTTCTGTCGACCAATTTCCCGATCAAGACTTAGGGTGTGTGAATTGATCGGCACCTCTAAATTTGTCTCGATAACTATACTTTCTAATTCAGGATAATGTTCCAGTGTGACTGCCTAATTTGGAAACCCCTTTCCAAATCCGTCACCGACTACGGCCGTAGATTCATTGGAAACATTATCTAAGAATCGTATAGGAAATATTCTCATCCATTACGATGAGTCAACAGATTCCATCTTGGTACTAACCACTCGCGTACATGTCCATACGCACCCAACCTAGGCATTTTTATGACCAAGCTAAGTGGCCTATACCTAGATCTAAGTACGCACTTTCATGCACCGAATTCGCCCTAGCACCTCAAGTCATAGGACTAAATCGTACACTATTATAATCCTTTGAGAAACATCCCATCACCGATATGCGTCATGCGCTTCCACAATGGGTTTCTCTGTTCGGGTCGTTCGATGCATTCGATCCTCCATCGAATCACCTAGTCATATGCACTGGTCTCAAATGCCTTGTTCATGAAACTACAACAAATTCACTCCGTGTGAATCATGCATAATCGTACAAGTCTTGACGATTCACTCGATACCCCGTCTCGATATGAATCTATGACTTGGAACATTTTCGAGATCACGACCTTTGAGACTGTTTCATGATAAGTGCACTCAGTACTGAAGTGTATAGTCCCATAGTCATGAGTGATCTCAGGGTTTCAACCAATCGCTTAAATGTATTCGCGAGAGATGAAGTTTGGCCATTGTTTATCCTTATACATATATAAATAAACATGCGTATTATTATAAAATCAAAGATTGTTATATACAAGATAGATCTATTACAAGCTAATTGAACTGGCTTGCAGGGCACTATCCTATCAATTTGGAGATCGATGAGTGTTTACCGACGATTTTACTCAATTTAGACTTAGATTTTTTACCAATAGTTGGTTTTAACCTGTTTAACTTGTAATTGGAGATTGATGAGTGTTTACCGACCCAATCGATTTTACTCAATTTAGACTTAGCTTTTTTACCAATAGTTGGTTTTAACCCGTTTAACTTGTAATTGGAGATCGATGAGTGTTTACCGACCTAATCGGTTTTACTCAATTTAGACATAGGTTTTTTACCAATAGTTGGTTTTAACCTGTTTAACTTGTAATTGGAGATCGATGATTGTTTACCGACCCAATCGGTTTTACTCAATTTAGACTTAGGTTTTTTTACCAATAGTTGGTTTTAACCTGTTTAACTTGTAATTGGAGATCGATGAGTGTTTACCGACCCAATCGGTTTTACTCAATTTCGACTTAGGTTTTTTACCAATAGTTGGTTTAATCTGTTTAACTTGTAATTGGAGATCGATGAGTGTTTACCGACCCAATCGGTTTTACTCAATTTAGACTTAGGTTTTTTACCAATAGTTGGTTTTAACCTATTTAACTTGTAATTGGAGATCGATCAGTGTTTACCAACCCAATCGGGTTTACTCAATTTAGACTTAGGTTTTTTACCAATAGTTGGTTTTAACCTGTTTAACTTGTAATTTGAGATCGATGAGTGTTTACTGACCCAATTGGTTTTACTTAATTTAGACTTAGGTTTTTTTACCAATGGTTGGTTTTAACCTGTTTAACTTGTAATTGGAGATCGATGAGTGTTTACCAACCCAATCGGGTTTACTCAATTTAGACTTAGGTTTTTTACCAATAGTTGGTTTTAACCTGTTTAACTTGTAATTTGAGATCGATGAGTGTTTACTGACCCAATTGGTTTTACTTAATTTAGACTTAGGTTTTTTTACCAATGGTTGGTTTTAACCTGTTTAACTTGTAATTGGAGATCGATGAGTGTTTACCGACCCAATCGGTTTTACTCAATTTAGGCTTAGGTTATTTACCAATAATTGGTTTTTAACCTCTTCTTGGTGTTCGACTTTTGTTGATCGACGAGTGTCCGTACTGTGAACTACTCTGCAGGCAGCATTAAATGCACCCAGCTGATGCGAAGCAAATCTTCAATCATTTATCTTTAATAACCTTGTACTTCAGCATTTATTACTCCAAGGGGCATTTATTACCGTTGGGAATACTTTATGATCTTCTTCACTTGGCTGATAAAAGTACGCATCTGATGGCGAACAAAGTTGATCTCAAACTTGAACAAATCTGATTTGAGTCGGCTGATCTTTATCAGTCTGATAACTTTTCTTCAGCAGATCAGAAGTCTTGGACCTTGAAACTTTGACTCTTCTGATGTCTTCTTTACTTAGTCAAAATTCCTTCCAAAGGGATCATCAGCTAAGTTACTTCCATACTTAGCCAATCTTGAAGTTTTGGAATGCATCAAAACCTCCCTTATCAAATTTCCTTTAGTGCCTTCATCTTCATCCTTATCCAACAATTTCCCCCTTTTTGATGATGACAAAACTTCAGTTAAGTACCTGTTGAATACCTAAACTAAAGAATGTAATCCTCAAAATTTTCTGAGATAGAAAAAGTATATTGGATTGAACTTGACTTTTTATTAATATTGAAAAAGAATTACAAGGTACAAGTTCATCAGATGAGATTTCTGAGGAATAGATAGAAGTAAACTGATTACAAAGATTTTACAATTTCTAACTATCAGCTTCTTCATCTGATCCTTCAAGCACTTCTTCATATTCATAAGATGACTCTTCGTCATTTTCTTCATCATCAGCTTCCTCTTCCAAGATTACTTTGGCAGCTTCCATCTTTTCTTTGAGTTGTTGTTCTTTAATTAGCTCCATTGCTTTCCTGGCAGATTCAGTGTTCTTGTACTTGGTAGTTTCTTTTTCAGTCTTTTCTTCTTCTTCTACCTTTCCAAGCTTTTCAGTCTTGTCAGCTGTGTCTTCAGTTTCCTTGGCTTCAGCGGCATTTTCCTTAGCTGGTTCTTCCCTTTTATCTTCCCCCTTTTTGTCATCATCAGATTTGATGACATTAGAAGGTGCAACAGCGGGGTTGAGAGCAACTGTTGGAATCTTCACTTCAGCACGTAGAGCTTTCAGATTCTGATTGACAACATCATGACTTGCTGTAAGATGATGAATATCAGTGCTGATGACGTCAGTCTTATCATTGAAGTAGTCAATGTTAAGGTTGATAGTTGCAATTTCATTCTGAACTTCCTGTGAAGCCTTTGCCACTTCTTGCAACATCCCTAGATTGATTTCCTTCTCTTCTTTACTGATTTGAATGAAGGTTGCAGTTAGATCAGCAATCTTGTGCTCAGCTGTTTTTAATGCAGTATGAAGGTGATTCACATCACCCTTCACATCTTCAACATTCTTGTTCAAATCTCTTAAGCTGTGCACTAACTGCAAGGAATTATCTTGAGGGATTGGAATACTGTCAATTTCTTTCTTGACGATCTCTGCTGTTGATCCTTGAACAGTTTCCAGCTGAAGTCTGTTTGAATCTTCCAATTTTGCCTTAAGTTCATTCTTCAGCTCCTCCTTGACCTTCATCAGCTGCTTACTTTGCTTCTCTTCCAATTCCTTCATAGAATTTTCCATCAATATCTGGAAGGCTTCCATCAGTGATGAGTGTTCATCACTTGATGAAGCAGAAGCAGCAGCATCAACTTCCTTCTCATCAGTCGCCTGTTGGACAGGGACTTCTTCCATATCCGTCATCTGATGGTCTTCAGAAGTCTAGCTTGCAACTCAATAGCTAAGGACTTATCAGCTTCTTTGTGTTCATCAGTGACATCATCATAAAACAGATTAGTGATGGTGCCATCATCATTGAAGCAGGTTGTCTGACGAATTTGCCTCACAATGATCCAAGGGTTGACAAATGCGTTGTTACCCTCTGGCACTTCACTAAAATCTTTCATTTCCTTGCCAAAAATTACATGTTGAATACTTGGCAGTTGAGGGAGTTCGCTTGAATGCCCTTGCTGATATCTGGACTTTTCTGCCCACTTATTCAGTGCAGTGATAACAGCAATCTTCACAGCCCTTTCTTCAACATTGTCAGTCTTCTTCCTCTTGTCAGGCAAGGTGCTCTGTATCAGCTTGGCTTCCTCTAGGGCAAATTCCCTGGCATAGTGATGCATGGCATCCCTAACATAGTGAGGATCCAAGGCTTTTTGGATAGAATCTGTCTTTAGCCACTTTAATACCCATTGCTCTTCAGCAGCTAAGTCCTTCAGATTCTGAAGTTCAATGATGGACCTGTTCAGCCTATTATCTCTCCATCTGATATATCTAGGCTTCTCTTGAGTGAACATGGTCTTCAGCATTAACTTCTGATTGTAGTAGGCTAAGGATTTTTCAAACTTTTGGAAAAGCTCTTTGTTGTCATATATGATCTTGAAAGCTTTCTTGACTTCAAACTTTTCTTTTGGTTTTACTTCTCCAGCAGGCATCTTCACTTTTGGTTGTTTTTCTCCTCCTTTAGCCTCATTAATCTTGATGCCACCTCCATGGACAGGTCCATAGGCATCAACTTTACTCATTTCCAAAACCATGGCCATTTCAGCATCCTCAGCAGCTTTCCTCTCTGCCTCAGACATTTTCCTTCTGGCCTCATCCTTAGCTTCTTGAGCTTTGCTCAGCTCAAGTGTCTTCTTCTCCTCAGCTTCATCTTGCTTCCTCTGTTCAGCTTCCTCCCTTGCTTTCTTGTCAGCCTTGGAAATTTTCTTTTTCCTCAGCACTATTTTCCTTTTGCCTTTATCAATTGGAGCAGGAGCAGGACCAGCAGATGATATGGGAGCAGCAGCTATAGGATAAATGATTTGGACATCTGGATCATCCTGAGATTGAGCAACCTCAACTGTTGGTGTGACTTGACTTGGCTGTTGCTCATCAGCTTTGTCAGTCGCAACAGTCTCAACTGTTGTAGTAGGCTCAACAGGTTTAGCAGTCTTTTCAGCATTTTCAGGGTCTTCCCTGGCTACATTTTCTAAGTCCGTTGGTTCTTCTATGAAAGACATCTGCTTTCTAGCAGTCTTCTTGGTTCTTCCTTCACGGTAAGTAGAAGTAGCTGTATCTCTCTGTTGGCTTCTTGTTCTTTGAGAGATACCTTCAGCAGGCCTCTCTGCTGATGGAGTTCTTGATGGTGATGCAGGGGATCCAGTCCTTACATCAGCAATTACATTTTCTACGATTTTAGTGGCTTCAACAGCAGAAGTCACTTTCTCCATCTGCTTGGTTTCTTTCTTCATAGGCTCATCAGCAGCCTTCCTCTTTTTAGTCTCAACAGCTAAGCTGGCTGTTTTGACTAATCTCCGTTGCCTTTTGGCAGGAACCTCCTTTGGTCCCTCTACATCAGCTTCCTCAGGCTCATCAGCCTTTCTCTTTTGAACAGGCAGGTATTTGTTCATGGCTTTGGACTTGTGAATTTCCTTGCCATTCGTCATAGTGCATCCCAGATGGGACAATAGGTAGCTGAGAGTAATTTTGTGGTTGGAGTGAGGTTCTTTTCCTTTCTTCACCTCAAAGAATTCAGCAAAGATGTACCAGATGATCATGGACCAGTTGACTTCCAATCCATAATAAATGGCAGCCATAATGCTGTACCTCTTCATAGTAACAGCATCAAGGGAAAAGGTGCAGTTTTCCATCAGTTTTGACACCATATCAGCCATCCGCTGATACTCGTCCTTCAGCTGTCTCTTCCTGATATTCCCAGACAGTATTTCTCCTTCCTTGGCGCAGATCGCCCAAAACTCTTGGTGATTTGCTTCAGTCATCACAGTGACATCATGACGTCCACTGTTACGAAGCCCAAACTGTTCATGAAGAACGGTAGGAGTTATGACAACAGATTTGTCACCTACTTTAGCAGTAATCTCCAGCTTGTCGAAATCAACAGTCGCCGTCTTGTAGTATTCCATAACCTGGTCAGTCCAAATTATTCCTTCATTGTATTCCATGAAGTTCACCAAAGTTGCAGATTTGAACTTCTCCAGAAGTTCCTTCATCAGTTTTGTGCCAGATTAGTAGTAGGAATCATACACAAGGTACATACCTTCAGCAGCCATTGCAGATCTATAGAGATTAGAGAGAAAAACGAAGAGATTTTTGCAGGAAAATTGCTCAAATTTCTCACGAGTACTTTTGAAAATCTGGTGTGCGTAAAGAACTAAACGACTGATCAGATTGGGATTTATAGAGTTGGGGTATGTCGGTTTCTGTGATATCCGCCAACCGTTAGATCCATTTTTCTGTCAGTGCTGATCGTGCAGCGTCAGTTACGACCTTTCAAATTCAAAAGATATTTAATGAGGAGCGGGAAAATGTACCGCTCGACAGTTACTTATAAAAGCGTGTTTTGAATAAACGTTTTTAAACAGTTCTGCTTTTATTTAAGTAATCAGATGAGTATAATAAACACTTATCTGATGGACTACTGTCCTGATGACATAGTTGTTATCAGAGAATGCCAATAGCTGATAACCTTCCTCAGCTGTTTGTCAATCCAGCCAGATAATATAACTTTATTCTTCGATAGTTGAGTCTTCTGATGAAAACATAACTTCAACTAACTGTCATTAACAAATTTCATCTTTAATTCAGAAGTACCGCTAGTCTTACACGTTCCCCCTGAGTTTAAGAATTCATAAGTTAACTAGTCTGTTGAGAGTTAATCCTTGAAGATAATAGTGATGAGTAAGCTGTTGAACTCTAGTCTTCTGATGAGTTCCCCCTCAGCTTATGCATCCAAATTTAGCAGTCCTAGCTCAGCTCTTAGAGTTGAGAACCTTACTTCACTTAAAGGTTTAGTGAAAATATCAGCAATCTGATTGTCAGTATGAACATACTCTATCATAACATTGCCTTTTTCCACATGATCTCTAATGAAGTGATGCTTGATCTCAATGTGCTTAGTCCTTGAATGACTTGTAGTGTTCTGAGTAAGAGAGATTGCACTTGTATTGTCGCAGTAGATTGGTATTCCACTGATTTTGATATTGTAATCTTCCAGTTGATGCTTTAACCATAAGATTTGTGCACAGCAAGCTCCAGCAGCTATATATTCAGCTTCAGCAGTAGATATGGATACTGAAGTCTATTTCTTACTCATCCATGAGATCAGACGACTACCTAAGAACTGACAGGCACCTGTTGTGCTCTTTCGGTCAATCTTGCAGCCAGCAAGGTCTGAATCTGAATAACCAATAAGCTCAAATCCAGATTCTCTAGGATACCACAATCCCAATTCTTGAGTGCCTTTAACATATTTCAGTATTCTCTTGGCAGCTAAGAGATGAGATTCCTTGGGGTTTGATTGAAATCTTGCATAGACTCCAACTGAGTACATTATATCATGTCTGCTTGCTGTTAGGTACAACAATGAACCAATAATGCCTCTATATTTGGTTATGTCCACTGATTTGCCATCTTCATCTTTATCCAAACGAAGACTTGTGGACATGGGAATGGTAGCAGTTGAGCTAGTTTCCATACCAAACTTCTTGAACAGATCTCTTGTGTATTTTGCTTGGCTGATGAATATTCCATCAGGCAACTGTCTAACTTGCAAACCAAGAAAATAATTAAGTTCTCCCATCATGCTCATTTCAAACTTATTCTGCATCAGCTTAGAGAACTTGTCACACATCTGTTGGTTAGTTGAACCAAAAATAATATCGTCCACATATATTTGCACAAGTAATATATGATTTTCCCATTCAATTGTAAATAAGGTTTTACCTACCTTACCTTTACGAAATCCTTTAATTAAAAGAAAATCATATAAGGTATCATACCATGCTCTTGGAGCCTGTTTCAGTCCATAGAGGGCTTTCTTCAGACGATATACCTTGTCCTCTTCTTGATAGACCTCAAATCCAGGAGGTTGTTCAACATATACCTCTTCTTGCAATTCTCCATTGAGAAAAGCAGACTTCACATCCATCTGATAGACAGTGAAGTTCTTGTAAGCAGCATAGGCAAGAAACAGTCTGATTGCTTCAAGTCTTGCTACTGGTGCAAATGTCTCATCAAAGTCAATTCCTTCTTCTTGACAATAACCCTTGGCCACTAATCTTGCTTTGTTTCTGGTAACAATACCATCTTCATTCATCTTATTTCTGAACTCCCACTTAGTGCCAATTACTCTTTGATGACTTGGTCTAGGAACTAAGTACCAGACTTTATTCCTTTCAAATTGATTCAACTCTTCTTGCATAGCTTCAATCCAGAAGGAATCATTAAGAGCTTCTTCAATTTGCTTAGGCTCTATTTGAGATAGAAATGTGACAAACATAGCATCTTGTGCAGCAGCTCTTCTTGTTTTCACTCTATCTAAAGGATCACCAATTACTAACTCAGGTGGGTGATTCTTGAGCCATCTGAGATCAGGTTGCAGGTCAGGATGTTGTCCTCTGTCTTGATCTTGCAACACTACTGTTGGAGTTCCAGTAGTAGTCTGTTGAACATTAGTTGTCTGTTGAACAGTCTCTGGTCAGTCAGCTGTTTGCAACTCGTCTGTTAGACAATCAGCACTGTGATTTTGAACAGCACTTGAGTTAGCAGCTGAACTAAGATTAGGTAGTATGATGGGAAAATATTCTTCATTTCTTCCAATGTCTAACTTCTGTAAATCAGTAGACAGATCTTGGTTAACACTTTGATTCTTTTCAGAAGATTGACTTGGCTCATCAAATACTACAAGGATAGATTCTTCTATTAGTAATGTTCTTTTGTTAAAAACTCTGTAAGCCTTACTAACAGTAGAGTATCCTACAAAAACAGCTTCATCAGCCTTTTCTGCAAAAGCAGTAAGGTGATTTTTCCCATTATTCAATACAAAGCATTTACAACCAAAAATTTTAAAGTAATGAATGTTTGGTTTTCTGTTGTTCCAAACTTCATATGGAGTCTTGTTCTAATTTTTGTTGATCATGCATCTGTTTTGAGTAAAGCAGGCTGTATTTGTTGCTTCTGCCCAAAATCTTTGTGGCAGTTTAGCTTCTGCTATCATGGTTCTGACAGCTTCCTTTAGTGTTCTGTTTCTCCTTTCAGCAACACCATTTTGTTGAGGGGTTCTAGCAGCTGAATACTCATGGTGTATTCCTTTGATATTGCAATACTCTTCAACAGTAGAGTTTGTAAACTCTGTCCCTCTATCTGATCTGATCTTCAATATTTTTATGCTTTTCTCATTCTGGATCAGCTCCATCAGATTGGTAAGATGTTCCTTGGTTTCACTTTTCTTCTTCATGAAAATCACCTAGGTATATCTTGAATAGTCATCCACAACAGCTAGAAAGTATTTCTTTCCACCATTGCTGACTGGATCAATGGGTCCAAATAAGTCCATATGTAGTAGCTCCAATATTCTTCCTGAAGATTGGTGCTTCTTGCCTTTGAATGATGACTTGATTTGTTTACCCTTCTGACATGCGTCACAGAGCTTGTCTTTGCTCATGACTGCCTTTGGAATCCCTTCTACCAGATCATTCTTGATTAATCTGTTTATGGTCTTGAAGTTTAGATGATTCATTCTCTTGTGCCATAGCCAACTGACTTCACTTGGTGCAGATGCCACCAAACAAACACTTGAATTCTTGTCAGCAGAATTCCAGTCGACTATGTAGATATTTCCTTGTCGTCTTCCAGATAAAATTACTTTCTTTGTACCAATCTGTTTAACGTAGCACTTATCTGTTGAGAAGATGACTGAATATCCTTTGTCACAAAATTGACTTATGCTCAGCAGGTTGTACTTTAGGCCTTTAACATATGAGACGTCAGCTATCTCAATGTTTCCTTTGATTATCCTTCCTTTAGCTACAATCTTGCCTTCTTTGCTGTCTCCAAATGTAACACTTGGACCATCCACAGCAACTGCATCAGTCAGCTCATGTATGTTTCCACACATGTGTCTTGAACATCCACTGTCCAAGTACCAAATCTTCTCTACTTTACTCCTACTCCTAATCCTAACCTACAAAACAAAAATAAAATTGTTTTAGGTACCCTTATTGAGAGGGTCCTGAAGGATTAGTTTCACCTTTGACAACCCAAGATGTTGATGTCTTAGGCTTCTTAGGCTTCTGAGATTTGATAGGAGCATGAACATTTTTATTTTTATCATAATTATCAGATAAGTCATGTTGATGATCAGTATGATAAGAGTAATGTTCATAAGCAGGGTAAGGTGCATGATAAGCAGGGTATGCATGCATTGGATGAGCAGGGTAAGGTGCATAGTAACCTTGAAATTGAGGTGCATGATACATAGGATGATATGCAGTAGGTTGCACATAATATGACTCATTTCCATACCAAGCATTTTGATTTTTCTTATTCTTATGCTTCTTTGGTTTACTAGATGCTTGCTCATTTGATTTTGACTTAGTTTTACCAACAGTCTGATTCAGTTTAGCTTTATCAGCAGACTTCTTAGGACTCTGCTGTTTGGTCTTACTAGTCTGATTTCCTACACTAGGCTCTTTGCTCTATTTAGCCTTAGGAGATTTCTTCTCCTTTATCACTTTCTTAGGTGAAGCAGGTCTAGCAGTTTGAACATACAATATGACCTTATTATTGTCAGCAAATATAAATTTCTCAGTATGATTCAATTCTTGCTTATCCTGTTCTAAAGGTATCTTCTGTTTACTAGATGTATGCGTGGATGCAACAGATGATTTCTCATGAGACTCTATAACTTTTTCAAGTTCCATGATTTTTCCTTTAAATACTTCACATTCAGCTTTCAGAGATTCATGTTCTTGCTCAAGCTGTTTATATTCAGCTGATTCCTTTGGCTTTCCAGTTAAAAGTTTCAGTGAACTGTTTTGCTCTTTTAGCAATATCATCTCTTCCTTAAGCTTTTTATATGCTTCAGCAATACCAGTATTGTTGAGCATCATTTGTTCAAATGAATTAAACAATTCATTGTCAAGAGGAGTTACCTCATCCTCAGAGTCGTCAGATTCCTTTGCCATCAGGCACAGGAGAGCATGGTTTCCTTCATCAGAAGATTCTTCATCAGATGTGTCTGAATCTGAATCAGATGAGTAGACAGCAGCCAGCTTTTCTGCTTCCGCTATCATAGCCTTGCCTTTCTGATGGGGGCTATTTCGCACCCTACATACTGATCAGATCGAACAAAGATTATAAGATCGATTCGACCAATTATAAAGGATCGGGATCTTCTTACAGACCCTGCCAAATGCCGCTCGCTCCGAGTAAAGATTATACTCCGGACCCAAGAAGGATAGTTGGGCCGAGTCCAAGCAGGACTATGATTCCTTGTAATACTAGGTTTAGCGTAATATATATACCTAGTTATTCATTGTATGAGACAACTACGAATTCTCTTAATTCTGAGATTACACAAGAATACATTAATAGAACTCAATAATATCCATTATTATTGCAGAATTCTACATTCATATTGGAGTACTCTTAATTTTGTTAATGTTTTTGCTTCTTGCCTTTGATTATTGCTTTTCTTTGTAAACGATCCATCCAGAATAAAGTAACAGAGCCCAATATACTGAATAATTCAATATCCAAACCCCCGATATCACAAATTCACTGATATTAAATTAACCTGACGAAAAACGGTTAAATCAGTTGGCGCCCACCGAGGGGCTAGGTTAATTATTCGATCGACATATGGCTCGCCCAAGGAAAAGCGCCCGTGTCGGAGCAAGAAGTAACACAACCACCGGTCATAACACATCTGAAGATCCACAGGAGAACGACAATAATAACGTTCCCAACACCGACGAGAATTTGCAGAATACCCATCCCCGACATCAGGAATCCCTAGGAGGTCCTCCCGGTACGATACAGGAAGAGCCGGAAGTCCCCGAGATCCCCGTTCCTCTCCCGGGTGCTCAGGAGAAATTACGACAAATAGCGATGCTCGTTAAATCGCTCTCCCCAGAAGAATTACTTGTGCTTGATCAAATTCCGCGAAACCCTAGGGCTGCCAGGACAATTCCTGCTCGGAGAACGCCCGGACAAAACGATCAAGTATCTCAACAAGCTGATAGCCCACCAAGCGAGCACCGCTCACTACACAGTCCACAACAGGACAATTCAAAACCCTCCGACAATAATCCTCGAAGAAAACCAGGTCACAGAAAAACCCAGGCGAAGCGCAGTGGATCCAGGGAACGTACAATTATCCCTATTGATGATGACATAGATGATACAATCCCTGATCGACCACGAACGGCTCGACTGACGGAAAGAGAAATTGAAAGAATGGTGCAGGACCGACTCGAACAACGCTTACGATCTATTCAAAATCCGTGGGCCCGAACCACGGAACTCCAGGAGAGCCTTGCGGCCTGTTCTCCCTTCTGCAGGGAAATAAAAGAGGCACAATCGATTGGACAAGTCCCGGGTAGACTACCTCGCTATGATGGAACCACTGACCCGGATGATTATATTTTTAGCTTTACGAATATAATGAATTTATATGCCCACTCTGCCGAATTCACTGCCAAATTAATGGTAACTACATTCGAAGGACTCGCATTGGACTGGTTCGCGAAACAACCTGCCAACTCCATATTCAGCTTTAGGGAACTCTGTAACAAATTGACGCAGCAGTTTGCCAGTCAGAAGAGACAAAAACTTCCGATGAGCTACCTTGGAACTATATATCAACAAGAAGGAGAATCCCTAAGGAATTGGTTGGCCAGATTCAACGTAGAATTACTTAAAATCGATTCCCCAAATATCGATTACATAATATCTATCCTCTTCGATCTCACTAAAAACAGGCAGTTCGGAAATGCCCTCAGTCGAAAACAACCAAGAACGTTCGCCGACATCATGAGCCTGGCGTCTAAGTATATGACCCAAGAAGAGATGAATTCCTTTAAGGATAAGAACAAAAACAAAGTCGCGGCTACAGGGTCTAAGCGGCATGACAAGATTCCCGCCCAAAGATCCTTGGATTACGAGCGATCTTCCAGGAGAGGTAACGTTTTCCAGCGACTGGAATACAGCAGAGCCGACCAAGAAAGGCAACCTTATTTCTACCAAAGACCAAGAAACCCTGAACAACCAATCAGAAGCAGAGTGAATCAAGTAGAACACCCAAGATTAAATGCTCCAATGGAAGAAATCTTGGAAGTTCTAGAAAGGAATAATTGGATTCCCGAGGCGAGGAAAATCGCTCAGCCCAGACCAGGGTCTAGAAACTATGATCAATACTGTAAGTACCATAGGGCACATGGGCATCGAACGGAAAATTGTTTTCACCTTAAGAGAGAAGTTGAAAAACTGATCGAGCAAGGAAAACTAGACGAATACATAGAACGAGATAATCGCAAAAGGGAAAGAAGCAGAAGCCCCCGGAACGGAACTCAAAGGAGAAGTTCTCATCGAAGATCACCTGAACGTCGGCCTACTCCGGAATTGAATCACGACCAGGTCAATGGGACTATCCACACTATATCCGGGGGGCCTGCGGGTGGAGATACTCGTAATGCTAGACGAAGAACGACCAGATCCATAATTGCAAATTCTAAATATCCAAAAGAAATATGGACATTAGAAAACAGGCCAACAAATCACCAGCCGATCAGCTTTAACGAAGGTGAAGTACCTAAAAACATCACTTGGGATACAAAAGAGGATAACCCAGATTTCCCTATGGTAGTGTCGTTAGAAATAGCAAATTATAATGTGAGAAGAATCCCAATCGATAATGGAAGCTCAGCAAACATCATCTCCAGAGAGGTCTTAGCACAAATGAACCTCGGGCAAATAAACCTACAAAGGGTAGCAACGCCGTTAGTAGGCTTTGGAGGCTCCGAGATCATCCCCAGCGGAACGATATCTTTAAGTGTATCGCTCGGAAAGAAACCACTTCGGACCGTGAAGTTGGTAAAATTCCTAGTGGTAGATACACCCTTCGCTTATAACGCTATATTAGGGCGACCAGCCCTTAACCTTTTTCGAGCTGTAGTCTCTACCTATCATCAGAAAATAAAATTTCCAACCGACAGCGGCATTGGAGAAATAACGAACGACCACTGTATGGCATGGGACTGCTATAGCACATCATTAACGTTGAAAGAACACCCCAAGTCAATTACTCCGAGCAAGAGAAAGATCGTAGACGATCTCAGTAGAAACGAGGTCGAAATTCCTATTACTGATCGATTAGATAAAAAGGGGAAAGAACCACTAGACTTATCCTTGCAACCCCCAGAACATAAAGATATAATTCTGGTAGAAGGCGACTCGTCCAAAAAGACAAAAATTGGTACAGAATTGAGCAAAGAAGGAGAAGTAATGTTAATCGAATTTCTAAGAAATAACGTGGACGTCTTCGCCTGGAGTGCAAATGACATCGAAGGGATCGATCCTCGGGTAATCAAGCATACCCTAAAAATTGACCCTTCAGCGAAACCCGCCAGACAGAAGAAAAGAAATCATGGACCAGTAAAAGATAAAATTATCAAAGCCGAGGTTGAAAGACTGCTGGAAGCAAAACAAATCCGAGAAATACATTTCTCGGAATGGCTATGTAATGTTGTACTAGTAGCAAAAGGGGATAAAAAGGACAACAAATGGAGGATGTGTAATGATTTCACCGACCTTAACAAGTTATGTCCACGCGACCCTTACCCCCTCCCAAGAATTGATTTATTGGTCGACTCGACCGCTGGCTTCGCGCTGTTCAGCATGATGGACACCTTCCAGGGTTTTTACCAAATATACATGGACGAGCGGGATCAAGAGAAGACCGCATTCATAACCGAACAGGGAGTATACTGCTTTATAGTAATGCCGTTCGAATTAAGGAACGCCGGGGCTACATACCAAAGATTGGTAAACCTAATGTTCAGAGAGTTAATCGGAGAAATAATGGAGGTCTATGTAGACGACATGTTAGTAAAAAGTATGAATGAAGCGGATCACGTAAGACATCTAGATCGATGTTTCCGAATCCTAAGAAAATACCGTATGAAGTTGAACCCTGCAAAATGCACCTTCGGTGTTAAGTCAGGAAAATTTTTGGGATATTTGGTACACCAGCGAGGAATAGAAGCCAACCCAGAAAAAATTCGAGCCATAACTGAAATGAAACCTCCCAAGACCATCTCTCAAGTGCAAAGCTTGGTTGGGAAGATCGTAGCATTGAATAGATTCATATCTAAATCTGCGGACAGAAGCTTGCCCTTTTTCCAAACGCTTCGAAAAGCGAAAAACTTCGTTTGGACCGAAGAATGTGAACGAGCCTTCGAACAACTCAAAGAATATTTGACATCCCCTCCGATGTTGGCCAAACCAACAGAAGGGGAACCATTGTACATATACATCTCCATCTCCGATACGGCCATTAGCTCAGTACTAATTAAGATAGAGGGTTCAGAGCATAAGCCTGTCTATTATCTCAGCAAGTTATTACAAGGGGCGGAGAAGAATTACTTGGAAATAGAAAAATTCACGCTGGCCTTAGTAGTGGCTGCTCGAAAACTCCGACCCTACTTCTTAACCTACAAAATCATCGTTTTAACGAACCAACCGCTAAGGCAGATCCTAGCAAAACCAGAAGCCTCCGGAAGACTAATCAAATGGGCCATCGAACTCAGCCAATTCGATATCGACTACAAACCAAGGGTCGCCATCAAGGCCCAAGTATTGGCTGATTTTTTATTGGAAACACCAACACAATCATCAAACACCCTCCATGAGGATATATTGATCATAGAAGATCAAACCTGGTTAATGCATGTAGATGGTGCTTCAAGCCGGGAAGGAGGAGGCGCCGGAATCAACTTCACCGGACCTAATAAAGAAGATTTGAATTATGCTATTACATTGGACTTTGTCGTAACAAATAACGAAGCAGAGTATGAGGCGTTAATCGCAGGAATGGAAATGGCAATCAAAGCCAACATAAAGAGGCTAAAAGTATTAACCGACTCAGAGTTAGTACAAAGGCAAATAGAAGGCTTATACGAGGCTAAGGAATTCAACATGATCAAATACCTCGCCAAAGTAAAAGCACTGGCCGAGAAGTTTGAAGATTTCGACATACAAAACATTCCACGTTCGGAAAATAAATGGGCCGATCAACTATCTAAGTTTACAGGATCCCAAGACGGAAAGACCGAACGAGTGATCAACTGGCTGATCTCTTCTACACCGGCTGTCGACATCGATGATACACCGATAGTCGATATAATGGGAATCGAAGAAGTCGAAGATAATTGGATGACACCAATGATAGACTATCTTCGTGAAGGAAAACTACCATCTGATCAGAATGAAGCTCGGAAAGTAAAATATCGAGCCCCAAAATATACACTCGTAGAAGGAAAACTCTACCGAAGGTCAGTATCAGGAATTCTCCTGAGATGCGTCTCTGAATCCCAAACCGCTGAAATACTGCGAGAAATACATGAAGGAGACGCGGGAAATCACAGCGGATCGAGGGCATTGGCTTTAAAATGCCTCAGAACAAGTTACTATTGGCCTACTGTCAATAAGGACGCCGCAAATTACGTCCGAGAATGTCATCATTGCCAAGTACATGCCAACGTATGTCATCAACCAGCAGAAAATATGCACCCGATTCCAATTTGTTGGCCTTTCGATCAATGGGGAATGGACATCGTGGGGCCTTTCCCAGCGGCCAGATCAAAGAAAGCTTACGTCCTGGTCGCTGTAGAGTATTTCAGCAAATGGATAGAGTGCATCGCCTTAGCGCGAATAACTCAATTCCAAGTGATCAACTTCCTTTGGAAGTTCATAGTCTGTCGATTTGGCATCCCTAGGATCCTAATTTCCGATAATAGAACCCAATTCGCTGGAAAACAAGTGATAGAATGGTGTTCGAAACTGGGAATTCAACAAAATTTCACTTCAGTCGGGCATCCAAGAGCGAACGGACAAACCGAAGTAGCAAACCGAGAGATAATAAAATCTTTGGAAAAAAGATTAGGATCAGCCAAAGGAAAATGGCTCGATGAACTACCAGGAGTATTGTGGGCTAATCGAACCACGGTAAGAAACTCAACTGGGGAAACCCCATTCAGCTTGGTATATGGGTCGGAAGCTGTTATTCCTGTGGAAACTTTAATTCCAACGCCAAGAATAGAGATGTTTGATGAACAAGAAAATGAAAAGGCAAGAGAAAATGACGTCGATCTAACAGAAGCCTTAAGGGATAAAGCTGCCGTACGCCTACAAGCCACTAAGGCAAATATGGAGAAAGCATACAATCAAAAAGTACGCGTCCGAACCTTCAAAGAAGGAGACTTGGTTTTAAAAAAGGTAGAAGTATCCAAGCATGTGGGAAAGTTACAACAAAATTGGGATGGACCTTACATCGTCATTGGCGTAGGAAAGAAAGGTTCATACAAAATTGCACACATGGATGGGACAGCCTTACCAAGAACCTGGAACGCAGTCAACCTTAGGAAATACTATGGTAAATAAATTTTAGCAGATTATACTGCATTATTTTATTTTACTTTACTTTATCAAGTTTTAATCCTTGTAACAAAGGCCTCAGCCTAGAGTTCAATTAGTAAAAATTTTAGCATTTTCTATACATCGATTATTTCGATTAACGCTCTGTGGAATTACACTAGCATATTGATAAATATCAGAACGAAGCGAGTCGAGTATACATTGATCCGCTCAATAAACACTCCTCGATTTATGTCAACGGCAAAAAGGACTTTTTGGTGACAAACCTAAGTCTAAATTATAATGAGTCGAGTATACATTGATCCGCTCAATAAACACTCCTCATTCCGACCACAAAAACAAAACGAGTCGAGTAAACATTGATCCGCTCAATAAAAACTCCTCGATCGAACACAACAAACATAAAGACTTATTGGTGCGAAAAACCTAAGTCCAAACAAAACGAGTTGAGTAAACATCGATCCGCTCGATAAAAACTCCTCGATATATATTCAACGATCAAAAAGACTTTCAGGTACTAAAAACCTAAGTCTAAACAAAACGAGTTGAGTAAACATCGATCCGCTCGATAAAAACTCCTCGATATATCTACAATGATTGAAAGACTTCAGGTACTAAAAACCTAAGTCTAAACAAAACGAGTTGAGTAAACATCGATCCGCTCGATAAAAACTCCTCGATATATATTCAACGATCAAAAAGACTTTCAGGTACTAAAAACCTAAGTCTAAACAAAACGAGTTGAGTAAACATCGATCCGCTCGATTAAAACTCCTCGATATATCTACAATGATTGAAAGACTTCGGGTACTAAAAACCTAAGTCTAAACAAAACGAGTTGAGTAAACATCGACCCGCTCGATAAAAACTCCTCAACATATATATTCAACGATCAAAAAGACTTTTGGTATTAAAAACCTAAGTCTAAATAAAACGAGTAGAGTAAACATCGATCCGCTCGATATACACTCCTCGAACTATTTACAACGAGAAAAAGACTTTTTGGTATTAAAAACCTAAGTCTAAATAAAACGAGTAGAGTAAACATGGATCCGCTCGATATATACTCCTCGAACTATTTACAACGAGAAAAAGACTTTTTGGTATTAAAACCTAAGTCTAGATAAAACGAGTTGAGTAAACATCGATCCGCTCGATAAAAACTCCTCGATATGTTTTCAATGATTAAAAGACTTTTGGGTTAAAAACCTAAGTATAATTACAAACGAGTCGAGTATACATTGATCCGCTCAATAAAAACTCCTCGATCTACTCCTAACGATCTAAAAAAGATCCGCTGATACTCCTAAAGTTTTGAAAGATAAATCAAGTATGAATTCATCTGCTCGGAAATCACTCCTCGTAAATAAAATTATCAAACGACAAAGAAGATGCAAGAAATAAAATAATATTTTATTCATCAAATCAATTACATACAAATATCCTACGTTACAAAAATCTGCTTGCTACCTAAAGATCATTACAATGATCTAGTTAAATTGATCCTATGGGATCGACTATCTTCACGACAATGTCCACGGAAACACCAATCTCCTCCCTAGTACCTCATCGATCATAATAAACCACCTAAGAAGCATGCTGCTCAGGATGGTCGACTTCTTTGGTTCGATGGCCAGGCTCTGAAGATCAAATGTTGTTCCAGATGAAATGAACACTACCAGCCAGATAAGCTAGCAATGCTCACTCACCCAGAAGAAGATACTGCTTTTACTTTATCTATAAAACATTTTACTCTCGAGCAGCATCTCTTCAGGACCGTCGTGAAACGGTAAGTTTACCAGCCACCCCGATGGTCTATCACTCCGGAGGTAACATCGAAGAGCGGAGGCGGCTGGCAAGTATGAACCCCCCATGTGCAGACGGAAACCACGGACCTCTAAGGTGATGAAGACTAAAGCAGAGATCTCATGGGATCCGTCGATACAAGGAAGGTCTGACATGGGACCCGTCAATACAAGACTGGGGACAATTCCTTTACTGCGAACGAACAAATCACGATAATGTGACTTCTTGAACATTATGGGGTCCGAAGGCAAAATGAAATCTAAGGAAACAGAGATCTTCATTGTTATGAATGGAAAATAAGGAAACTACCTACTTATTTATAGGCGCCCGTGAGAATGATCCTACGGATAATAGGAGTTTAATCAAGGGACGAAAACGCGACCCTTTGACTTCCCGAATTAAATGCAAGTAAGTTGGAA
Organism: Penstemon eatonii; assembly: GCA_038501285.1. NCBI lineage: Eukaryota > Viridiplantae > Streptophyta > Magnoliopsida > Lamiales > Plantaginaceae > Penstemon > Penstemon eatonii. The sequence goes on along the minus strand of CM076710.1, from coordinate 30,363,828 downwards.
CGGCGCCCGTCTGATCGACTCAACTGATCGATGACAAACAAATCTACAGATCGAAGCGATCAACAAAATAATCCAAGAAAACTTAAAGAAGTTCAAAGACCAAAACGATCTGCACGATCATATATGAGGGTCGCCTAATAGAAAATATTAAGAACTCCTCAACGAAGGCATGCAAAGTTGAACCGTTGAAAGAGGATAATTGCTTAAAAACGACCAGAGCCTCCACCATACGGGGGTCGTAACTGCCTCATACATCATTGGGGGACTACTAAGTTGGCCATACAAGAATTCCATTTAGAATCCAAGAAATCTGACATCGAAATCAGGAGAATAGCCCTCCCTATTCGAAACTATAAGGCCGTCACTGCCTAATTTTCCAAAGAATTGCTGAAGGAGGTCTGAACGGGTCAGATCTGGCCAGGACTGTTACATTTTCCAATTCCTCCCATATCAAGAGTATGATATACTGGCTAGAGAAATGTATAATTGAAAAGCTAATGATGGAAGACATGGATTGGTGAAAAGCACCTAAAGGAAAATTTCCCTTTGAGGAAAAGAAAAACTGAAATTCAACAGGAGGAACAATAATCTCCTTATATAAGATATATGTCATATAAGGACAAATTTATAAGGCATGAATCGAGCATCGACCAGACAGCTAAGGGTTTACACAACGACGATCGGCTGGATTGATCAACAAAGATTAAATATGCGAAGCAAATATTATACCGTTCAGTTATCTTACAAGCGACCAAAGCAAGATCAAGCTTACTTTCTCCGTACTTAAATCTCTCCGCAGAAATAAAATTCAGATAAGTAAACTAATCTTTGTCAATTACTACATGATGGTATATTTGTGCGTAGCAATAACATATATGAACAAGATATATCATTAGAATCAAGGCAATAATCTGCCTACAGAAGAGATCATAATTTCCAATCTAATCTCCCAATACAAAAACCTCTGCCCGGACAACTACACAAAAGCTGGGCATCATCATAAAAAAAAAAAAAAAAAAAAAAAAAAAAAAAAAAAAAAGACAGTCCAAGGTCTGCCAGATTGAATAAAGATCATTGAGAAGAATCGCCAGAGGGGCGACCAGCAGAAACAGGCCTCCGAGAAGTTAGGTTACCAGCAAACGCCATCAACTCCTCCTGACGCTTAAGATAACCGGCATCATAACCATCATCATATGCCTGTTGACGAGATCCCTCTGCCGACGCGGCAGCCTGAATTAGGTCGCCTTTCTCTTTCTCAAGAATAACTTGGTCAGCCTCTAACTTTTGGAGATCATCTTTAGCAAGTTGCAGCTGCAGCTCCAAACCCCTGGTTTTAGCTTTCTCCGACTCCAGCTGACCTTGAAGAGCTCTCCGACTATTCCACAGTTCATCATTTTGCACACCCAGCTGGAGTGCAAAATACTTGCCCTAATGATGGGGGCTATTTCGCACCCTACATACTGATCAGATCGAACAGAGATTATAAGACCGGTTCGACCAATTACAAAGGATCGGGATCTTCTTACTGACCCAGCCTGATGCCGCTCGCTCCGAGTAAAGATTACACTCCGGACCCAGGAAGGATAGGTTGGGCCGAGTCCAACTAGGACTATGATTCCTTGTAATACTAGGTTTAGCATAATATAAATACCTAGTTATTCGTTGTATAAGACAACTACGAATTCTCTTAATTCTGAGATTACACAAGAATACATTGATAACAATAGAACTCAATAATATCCATTATTGTTGCAGAACTTTACCTCCATATCATTGCGTTCTTAATTTCGTTAATGGTTTTACTTCTTGCCTTTGATTATTGCTTTTCTTTGTAAACGATCCATCCAGAATAAAGTAACAGAACCCAATATACTGAATAATTCAATATCCAAACCCCCGATATCACAAATTCACTGATATTAAATTAACCCGACGAAAAACGGTTAAATCAGTTGGCGCCCACCGAGGGGCTAGGTTAATTATTCGATCGACATATGGCTCGCCCAAGGAAAAGCGCTCGTATCGGAGCAAGAAGTAACACAACCACCGGTCATGACACATCTGAAGATCCACAGGAGAACGACAATAATAACGTTCCCAACACCGACGAGAATTTACAGAATACCCATCCCCGAGATCATGAACCCCTAGGAGGTCCTCCCGGCACGATACAGGAAGAGCCGGAAGTCCCCGAGATCCCTGCTCCTCTCCCGGGTGCTCAGGAGAAATTACGACAAATAGCGATGCTCTTTAAATCACTCTCCCCGGAAGAATTACTTGTGCTTGATCAAATTCCGCAAAACCCTAGGGCTGCCAGGACAATTCCTGCTCGGAGAACGCCCGGACAAAACGATCATGTATCTCAACAAGCTGATAGCCCACCAAGCGAGCACCGCTCGCTACACAGTCCACAACAGGACAATTCGAAACCCTCCGACAACAATCCTCGAAGGAAACGAGGTCACAGAAAAACCCCGGCGAGGCGTAGTAGATCCAGGGAACGAACAATTATCCCCATTGAGGATGATATAGATGATACAATCCCTGATCGACCACGAACGGCTCGACTGACGGAAAGAGAAATTGAAAGGATGGTGCAGGACCGACTTGAACAACGCTTACGGACTATTCAAAATCCGTGGGCCCGAACCACGGAACTCCAGGAAAGCCTTGCGGCCTGTTCTCCCTTCTGCAGGGAAATAAAAGAGGCACAATCGATCGGACAAGTCCCGGGCAGACTACCTCGCTACGATGGAACCACTGACCCGGATGATTATATTTTTAGCTTTACGAACATTATGAATCTATATGCCCACTCCGCCGAATACACTGCCAAGCTAATGGTGACAACATTCGAAGGACTCGCGTTGGATTGGTTTGCCAAACAGCCGGCCAATTCCATATTCAGTTTCCGAGAATTATGCAATAAACTAACACAGCAATTTGCCAGTCTGAAGAGACAAAAACTGCCGATGAGTTACCTAGGAACAATATACCAACAAGAGGGGGAATCCCTAAGAAATTGGTTGGCAAGATTCAACGTAGAGTTACTCAAAATCGACTCTCCGAATATCGATTACATAATTTCTATCCTCTTCGACCTCACTAAAAACAGGCAGTTTGGAAACGCCCTCAGCCGAAAACAACCAAGAACGTTCGCCGACATCATGAGCCTAGCATCTAAGTATATGACTCAAGAAGAGATGAATTCCTTTAAGGATAAAAACAAAAACAAAGTTACGGCTACAGGGTCTAAGCGGCATGATAGGATTCCCGCCCAAAGATCCTTGGATTACGAGCGATCTTCCAAGAGAGGTAACGTTTTCCAGCGACTGGAATACAGCGGAGCCGACCGAGAAAGGCAACCTAATTTCTACCAAAGACCAAGAAACCCTGAACCACCAATCAGAAGCAGAGTGAATCAAGTAGAACACCCAAGATTAAATGCTCCAATCGAAGAAATCTTGGAAGTTCTAGAAAGGAATAATTGGATTCCTGAGGCGAGGAAAATCGCTCAGCCCAGACCAGGGTCTAGAAACTATGATCAATACTGTAAGTACCATAGGGCACATGGGCATCGAACGGAAAATTGTTTTCACCTTAAGAGAGAAGTTGAAAAACTGATCGAGCAAGGAAAACTAGACGAATACATAGAACGAGATAATCGCAAAAGGGAAAGAAGCAGAAGCCCCCGGAACGGAACTCAAAGGAGAAGTTCTCATCGAAGGTCACCAGAACATCGACCTACTCAGGAGTTGAATCACGACCAGATCAATGGAACTATCCACACTATATCCGGGGGGCCTGCGGGTGGAGATAGTCGCAATGCTCGACGAAGAATGGCCAGATCCTTAATTGCAAGTTCTAAATATCCAAATGAAATATGGACGTTAGAAAATAGGCCAACAAATCACGAGCCGATTAGCTTTAACGAAGGCGAAGTACCTAAAAACATTACTTGGGATACGAAAGAAGATAACCCAGATTTCCCTATGGTAGTGTCGTTAGAAATAGCGAATTACAATGTGAAAAGAATCCTAATCGATAATGGAAGCTCAGCAAATATCATCTCCAGGGAGGTTTTAGCACAAATGAACCTCGGACAAATAAACCTACAAAAGGTAGCCACACCGTTAGTAGGCTTTGGAGGGTCCGAGATCATCCCCAGCGGAACAATATCTTTGAGTGTATCGCTCGGAAAGAAGCCACTTCGAACAGTGAAGCTGGTAAAATTCCTAGTGGTAGAAACACCCTTCGCTTATAACGCTATATTAGGGCGACCAGCCCTTAACCTTTTTCGAGCTGTGGTCTCTACCTATCACCAGAAAATAAAATTTCCGACCGATAGCGGCATTGGAGAAATAACGAATGACCACTGTATGGCGTGGGATTGCTACAGCACGTCGCTGACCTTGAGAGAACATCCTAACCCTATTACTCCGAGCAAGAGAAAGATCGAAGACGATCCAATTAGAAATGAGGACGAAATTCCTATTACTGATCGATTAGATAAAAAGGGGAAAGAACCACTAGATTTATCCTTGCAACCCCCAGAACATAAAGATATAATTCTAGTAGAAGGCGACTCGTCCAAAAGGACAAGAATTGGTACAGAATTGAGCAAAGAAGGAGAAGTAATGTTAATCGAATTTCTAAGAAATAACGTGGACGTTTTCGCTTGGAGTGCAAATGACATCGAAGGGATCGATCCTCGAGTAATCAAGCATACCCTAAAAATTGACCCTTCGGCGAAACCCGCCAGACAGAAGAAAAGAAATCATGGACCAGTGAAAGATAAAATCATTAAAGCCGAAGTTGAAAGACTGATGGAAGCAAAACAAATCCGAGAAATACATTTCTCGGAGTGGCTATGTAATGTTGTACTAGTAGCAAAGGGGGATAAAAAGGACAACAAATGGAGGATGTGTAATGATTTCACCGACCTTAACAAGTTATGTCCACGCGACCCTTACCCCCTCCCAAGAATCGACTTATTGGTCGACTCGACTGCTGGCTTTGCGCTGTTCAGCATGATGGACGCCTTCCAAGGCTTTTACCAAATATACATGGACGAGCGCGACCAAGAGAAGACCGCATTCATAACCGAACAGGGAGTATACTGCTTTATAGTAATGCCGTTCGGATTAAGGAACGCTGGGGCTACATACCAAAGATTGGTAAACCTAATGTTCAGGGAGTTAATCGGAGAAATAATGGAGGTCTATGTAGACGACATGTTAGTTAAAAGTATGAATGAAGCAGATCACGTAAAACATCTAGATCGATGTTTCCAAATCTTAAGAAAATATCGTATGAAGTTGAACCCCGCAAAATGCACCTTCGGTGTTAAGTCAGGAAAATTTTTGGGATATTTGGTACACCAGCGAGGAATAGAAGCCAACCCAGAAAAAATTCGAGCCATAACTGAAATGAAACCTCCCAAGACCATCTCTCAAGTGCAAAGCTTGGTTGGGAAAATCGTAGCGTTGAATAGATTTATATCTAAATCGGCGGATAGAAGCTTGCCCTTTTTCCAAACACTTCGAAAAGCGAAAAACTTCGTTTGGACCGAAGAATGTGAACGAGCTTTCGAACAACTCAAAGAATATTTAACATCCCCTCCGATGTTGGCCAAACCGACAGAAGGGGAACCATTGTACTTATACATCTCCATCTCCGATACGGCCGTTAGCTCAGTCCTAATTAAGATAGAGGGTTCAGAGCATAAGCCTGTCTATTATCTCAGCAAGTTATTACAAGGGGCGGAGAAGAATTACTTGGAAATAGAAAAATTCACGCTGGCCTTAGTAGTGGCTGCACGAAAACTCCGACCCTACTTCTTAACCTACAAAATCATCGTTTTGACGAATCAACCGTTAAGACAAATCCTAGCAAAACCAGAAGCCTCCGGACGACTAATCAAATGGGCCATCGAACTCAGCCAGTTCGAGGTAGACTACAAACCGAGGATTGCCATCAAGGCCCAGGTGTTGGCCGATTTTATACTAGAAACACCGACGCAGGCCACTGAATCGTCGAGATGCCACAACAACGATGTTTTGATGATCGAGGATCAAACTTGGTTAATGCATGTCGACGGTGCTTCATACCGAGAAGGGGGAGGCGCCGGAATTAACTTCACTGGACCAAATAAGGAAGATTTGAATTACGCGATAACATTGGACTTCGTCGTAACAAACAATGAAGCCGAATATGAAGCGTTAATCGCAGGAATGGAGATGGCGATAAAAGCCAACATAAAGAGTCTTAAGGTACTAACTGATTCGGAATTAGTACAAAGACAAATAGAAGGCCTATACGAGGCTAAAGAGTTCAATATGATCAAATACCTCGCCAAAGTGAAATCTCTAGCTGGGAAATTTGAAAGCTTCAGTATCCAGAACATCCCACGTTCGGAAAATAAATGGGCCGATCAGCTATCAAAATTCACAGGATCCCATGACGGAAAGACCGAACGGGTGATTAACTGGTTGATATCTAATACACCAGCAATCGATATCGATGAAATACCGATAATCGATATAATGGAAATCGAAGAAGCCGAAGAAAACTGGATGAACCCAATGAAAGACTATCTTCAAGATGGAAAACTACCATCTGATCAGAATGAAGCTCGGAAAATAAAATATCGAGCCCCAAAGTATACACTTATAGAAGGAAAACTCTACAGACGATCAGTATCGGGAATTCTCCTGAGATGCATCCCTGAATCACAAACCATGGATATACTGCGAGAAATATATGAAGGAGACGCAGGAAATCACAGTGGATCGAGGGCATTGGCCTTAAAATGTCTCAGAACAGGTTACTATTGGCCAACCATCAATAAAGATGCCGCTCAATATGTCCAAGAATGTCATCACTGCCAGATTCATGCTAACATATGCCATCGACCAGCAGAAAATATGCACCCTATCCCGATTTGTTGGCCATTCGATCAATGGGGAATGGACATCGTGGGACCTTTCCCAACAGCTAGATCAAAGAAATCCTATGTCCTGGTCGCTGTAGAATACTTTAGCAAATGGATAGAATGCGTCGCCCTCGCACGAATAACCCAATTCCAAGTTATTAACTTCCTCTGGAAATTCATAGTATGTCGATTCGGCATCCCAAGGGTCCTTATCTCCGATAATGGAACTCAATTCGCGGGAAAACAGATAATAGAATGGTGTACAAGACTCGGAATTCAACAAAATTTTACCTCGGTAGGACATCCTCGAGCAAATGGACAAACTGAAGTAGCAAACCGAGAGATAATAAAATCTTTGGAAAAAAGGTTAGGAGCCGCCAAAGGAAAATGGCTCGATGAGCTACCAGGAGTTTTGTGGGCTAATCGAACTACGGTAAGAAATTCAACTGGGGAAACCCCATTCAGCTTGATGTATGGGTCGGAAGCTGTTATCCCTGTGGAAACTTTAATTCCAACTCCAAGAATAGAGATGTTCAATAAAGAAGAAAATGAAAAGGCGAGGGAAAATGACGTTGATTTAACAGAAGCCTTAAGAGATAAAGCTGCTGTACGCCTACAAACCACTAAGGCAAATATGGAGAAAGCATACAATCAAAAAGTACGCGTCCGAACCTTCAAAGAAGGAGACTTGGTTTTGAAAAAGGTAGAAGTATCCAAGCATGTGGGAAAGTTACAACAAAATTGGGATGGACCTTACATCGTCATTGGCGTAGGAAAGAAAGGTTCATACAAATTGCACACATGGATGGGACAGCCTTACCAAGAACCTGGAACGCAGTCAACCTTAGGAAATACTATGGTAAATAAATTTTAGCAGATTATACTGCATTGTTTTATTTTTACTTTATCAAGTTTTAATCCTTGTAACGAAGGCCCTAGCCTAGAGTTCAAATAGTAAAAATTTTAGCATTTTCTATACATCGATTATTTCGATTAACGCTCTGTGGAATTACACTAGCATATTGATAAATATTAGAACGAAACGAGTCGAGTATACATTGATCCGCTCAATAAACACTCCTCGATCTATATCAACAGCAACAAAGACTTTTTGGTGATAAACCTAAGTCTGAATTATAAATGAGTCGAGTATACATTGATCCGCTCAATAAACACTCCTCATCCCGACGACAAAAACGAGTTGAGTAAACATCGATCCGCTCGATAAAAACTCCTCGACAAATATATTCAACGATCAAAAAGACTTTTGGTACGAAAAACCTAAGTCTAAATTAAAACGAGTCGAGTATACATTGATCCGCTCAATAAAAACTCCTCGTTCAATTTTATTAACGAAAAAGACTTTTGGTACGAAAAACCTAAGTCTAAAACAAAACGAGTTGAGTAAACATCGATCCGCTCGATAAAAACTCCTCGACGTATATATTTAATGATCAAAAAGACTTTTGGTACGAAAAACCTAAGTCTAAAACAAAACGAGTTGAGTAAACATCGATCCGCTCGACAAAAACTCCTCGACAAATATATTCAACGATCAAAAAGACTTTTGGTACGAAAAACCTAAGTCTAAATTAAAACGAGTCGAAGTATACATTGATCCGCTCAATAAAAACTCCTCGTTCAATTTTATTAACGAAAAAACTTCAGGTACTAAAAACCTAAGTCTGAACAAAACGAGTTGAGTAAACATCGATCCGCTCGATAAAAACTCCTCGATATATCTATAATGATTAAAAGACTTCAGGTGCGAAAAACCTAAGTCTAAACAAAATGAGTTGAGTAAACATCGATCCGCTCGATAAAAACTCCTCGATATATCTATAATGATTAAAAGACTTCAGGTATTAAAAACCTAAGTCTGAACAAAACGAGTTGAGTAAACATCGATCCGCTCGATAAAAACTCCTCGATATATCTATAATGATTAAAAGACTTCAGGTATTAAAAACCTAAGTCTGAACAAAACGAGTTGAGTAAACATCGATCCGCTCGATAAAAACTCCTCGATATATCTATGATGATTAAAAGACTTCAGGTATTAAAACCTAAGTCCAAACAAAACGAGTTGAGTAAACATCGATCCGCTCGATAAAAACTCCTCGATATATCTATAATGATTAAAAGACTTCAGGTACTAAAAACCTAAGTCTAAACAAAACGAGTTGAGTAAACATCGATCCGCTCGATAAAAACTCCTCGATATATGTTCAACGATCAAAGAGATTTTTGGGTTAAAAACCTAAGTCTAAACAAAACGAGTTGAGTAAATATTGATCCGCTCAATAAAAACTCCTCGATTAATTACAACGACAAAGAAGGATTTTGTTATGAAATCCTAAGTCTAAATTATAGCAAGATTGAGTACACATTGATACGCTCAATAAAAACTCCTCGATCTACTCCTAACGATCTAAATAAGATCCGCTGATACTCCTAAAGTTTTGAAAGGTAAATCAAGTATGAATTCATCTGCTCGGAAATTACTCCTCGTAAATAAAATTATCAAACGACAAAGAAAATGCAAGAAATAAATAATATTTTATTCATCAAATCAATTACATACAAATATTCTACGTTACAAAAATCTGCTTGCTATCTAAAGATCGTTACAATGATCTAGTTAAATTGATCCTACGGGATCGACTATCTTCACGACAATGTCCACGGAAACACCAATCTCCTCCCTAGTACCTCATCGATCATAATAAACCACCTAAGAAGCATGCTGCTCAGGATGGTCGACTTCTTTGGTTCGATGGCAGGCTCTGAAGATCGGTATGTTCCTCCAGGTGAAATGAGCATTACCAACCAGATAACCAGCAGTACTCAATTCACCCACAAAAGATACTGCTTTTACATTATCTATAAAACATTTTACTCTGAAGCAGCATCTCTTCAGGACCGCCGTGAAACGGTAACTTTACCGGCCACCCCGGTGGTCTATCAATCCGGAAGTAACCTCCAAGGACGAGGATGGCCGGCAAGGTACGAACCCTCCATGTGCAGACGGAAACCACGGACCTCTAATGTGATGAAGACTAAGGCAGAGATCTCATGGGATCCGTCGATACAAGGAAGGGCTGACATGGGACCCGTCAATACAAGACTGGGGACAATTTCTTTACTGCGAACGAACAAATCACGATAATGTGACTTCTTGAACATTATGGGATCTGAAGGCAAAATGAAATCTAAGGAAACCGAGATACCCATTGTTATGAATGGAAAATAAGGAAACTGCCTACTTATTTATAGGCGCCCGTGAGAATGATCCTACGGACGATAGGAGTTTAATCAAGGGATGAGAACGCGACCCTTTGACTTCCCGAATTAAATGCAAGTAAGTTGGAACGGCGCCCGTCTGATCGACTCAACTGATCGACGACAAACAAATCTACAGATCGAAGCGATCAACAAAATAATCCAAGAAAACTTAAAGAAGTTCAAAGACCAAAACGATCTGCACGATCATATATGAGGGTCGCCTAATAGAAAATATTAAGAACTCCTCAACGAAGGCATGCAAAGTTGGACCGTTGAAAGAGGATAATTGCTTAAAAACGACCAGAGCCTCCACCATATGGGGGTCGTAACTGCCTCATACATCATAGGGGGACTACTAAGTTGGCTATACAAGAATTCCATTTAGAATCCAAGAAATCTGACATCGAAATCAGGAGAATAGCCCTCCCTATTCGAAACTATAAGGCCGTCACTGCCTAATTTTCCAAAGAATTGCTGAAGGAGGTCTGAACGGGTCAGATCTGGCCAGGACTGTTACATTTTCCAATTCCTCCCATATCAAGAGTATGATATACTGGCTAGGGATATGTATAGTTGAAAAGCTAATAATGGAAGACATGGATAGGTGAAAAGCACCTAAAGGAAAATTTTTCTCTGAGGAAAAGAAGAACTGAAATTCAACGGGAGGAACAATAACCTCCTTATATAAGATATATGTCATATAAGGACAAATTTATAAGGCATGAATCGAGCATCGACCAGACAGCTAAGGGTTTACACAACGACGATCGGCTGGATCGATCAACAAAGATTAAATATGCGAAGCAAATATTATACCGTTCAGTTATCTTACAAGCGACCAAAGCAAGATCAAGCTTACTTTCTCCATACTCAAATCTCTCCGCAGAAATAAAAATTCAGATAAGTAAAACTAATCTTTGTCAATTACTACATGATGGTATATTTGTGCGTAGCAATTACATATATGAAAAAGATATATCATTAGAATCAAGGCAAGAATCTGCCTACAGAAGAGATCATAATATTTCCATTTTAGTACTTCTCCCATTACAAAATTTCAGCCCAAACGAATGCGCAAATGTTGGGCGACAAAAAAAAAAAAAAAAAAAAAAAAAAAAAAGAGACAGTCCAAGGTCTGCCAGATCGAATAAAGATCATTGAGAAGAATCGCCAGAGGGGCGACCAGCAGAAACAGGCCTCCGAGGAGTTAGGTTACCAGCAAACGCCATCAACTCCTCCTGGCGCTTAAGATAACCGGCATCATAACCATCATCATATGCCTGTTGACGAGATCCCTCTGCCGACGCGGCAGCCTGAACTAGGTCGCCTTTCTCTTTCTCAAGAATAACTTTGTCAGCCTCTAACTTTTGGAGATCATCTTTAGCAAGTTGCAGCTGCAGCTCCAAACCCCTGGTTTTAGCTTTCTCCGACTCCAGCTGACCTTGAAGAGCTCTCCGACTATTCCACAGTTCATCATTTTGCACACCCAGCTGGAGTGCAAAATACTTGCCCTAAAAACAGAAAGAGTAAGAAAAACCACTGTACAACAAAGAATTCAAAACAAAGAACAAAAATGTCTACCTGCTCACATATCTTCACCAAAGATTGAACAAGGCGAACATTGGAAGTACCTTCGAGCTTCCTCAATTCGCCGGGCAAAATAGTACTCATACCTAAGTCCCAAGACAAAGCATCAGGTTCAACAGAACCAGGCAGCTCGCTTGTCAAAGGGACACCGTCGGAACGTGGAGTCTCCGACAAAAGAATGTCATTAACCTGCATAAGCACACAGCGATCATCTAACGGACGAGGGGAATCCCGCTCGTTGGGACTAACAGAGGTCTCTTTGCCGGAAGCAGATATAACGGTCCGACGACCTGACCTCGACCCAGATCGACCCCCAGAAGGTCCCCCAGACTCAAAAGAAGCAGTCGTTACAGTGGTATCATGAAATAGATATTCAGGACCATATTGCGAAATAGACTGCGTTATGGAAGGATTGACAGAAAAACCATCACCGACTTGCCCTTCACTAACTAGCAGGGCAGTAGAAGTAGAAAAAGGAAGGGAACTAACAAAATCCCCTCCATGAGATCCATACTCGTAAGAAGAAAAACCTGAAGAAACAGGTATGTCGTAAACCGGTTCCATGTTGGATGGATCTCCGAAAGCTAATCGACCTGGGGAAGACCTATTACCTCCCGCGGGGGTAGAAGAAAAGTTTGGTTGGAGGAGCGACGAACTAACTTCTGATAAAGGTTGGGACGTGGTAATAGGAGTATCGATCATCGAGCTACTAACTGAGGACGAACGAGGAGGCTCCATCGAAGGCCCTTCTCTTCGAAATTTCTTCGATCTATTATCCCTAGCGCCCTCACGAGAAGGTCGCTTCGAAGTATTACCGAAAAGGTTACTCATGATCGGATTACGGAAAAATATAAATTAATATCGAGGAAGTTTATCGACTAGCTCAAGAAAGAGTATTATGTTAAGAGAGGAGTATAGCAGTAAAAAAGACAAGTCAAATTTTACCTCTCGTATTTATACTGCACGAAAAGACGCGACTAACCCGAAGAAAGGGCGCGAAACAGGAAAACTGACCTTGGAGCAAACGCTAGAATTTGAAAAGACACATACATAATGATTACGGCAAATTAAATGACTTGTCTGAATCATTACAGCAAATGTGAAAGGACACGACTGTCTGAATAAGAAACGTTTAGTGTACAAAGTAGGGAAAGCTAAGCTACAATTTAACCTACAAGCGGATAATTACAAAGATTATTTCAAAAATAAATCACTACTTTAAGAAGCCTGGTCGCTATCCGAAATCTTCTGCTCACTATTGACGACCTCAGTCATGCCTATATCGTCTTCGTCTTCTTCTTCATCTACTGGATCGATGAAAGTATTATCGAGCTCATCGTTAACATCAGAAGGAGGAATCGGCAATGGATTTCCAAATTCCTCGACAAGATGAGCCAGAGGAAAACCTTGATATTCGACATCTGGAACCTCAGAAGAAGAATAAAGCTCGCCATAACGGTTCAACCGGATATGAGCTGCCTTAAAATACTCCTTCCGACGATCCTCGATCATCTCCAAAGCGACCAGTTGATGAATCGATTTTTTAAAGGTATTCTCAAGAAGAGGACCGACCATCCGGTACACCAACGCCATATGAACAGGAGAGTTGAGGAATTCTCGAACTACTTGTTCGTCGGATTTCCTAACATATCGATCTCTTTGCCTAAGTGGGACGTCGTTTTCATAGTCCTCTAAAGAAGCTTCAAGGCTTGACACTTGAGATTCAAGCTCACTAATCCGAGTCGTGCTCTGCAACTGCAATTCTTCTAATTTTCTTGCCATTTGATTGGTTTGTTCCTGAGCGCGAGAAACCTCTATCGCTCTATCTAGCATTTCTTGGTCTTCGGTCCCGGCAGCACGAGTCTCTACGACAGGAATAGAGGAAGATGTTGAGGGACCAACTTCTGAACCAGAAGACTTGTGAAGTAAAGCTTTATACTTCTCTTCAAGGAAATCGCACTGTTGTTTCCAAAGAGAATTTTCATAGGCGTATGATGTCAGACAGGTGTTGACCTGAAATAACGAAAGGGTCAGAAAGAAACAAGTTAGCAAATTGAGAAAATCTTAAAAGATCACTTCATCAAAATAATAGAAAGAAAAAGGATCTCACCTTTTCAGCATAGAGAGAAGCTCGCTGGAATTTCTCCAAAGGATCCTTATGAAGAAGCTTATTAAGATCGCGAGTATGAACGCCAGATAAAAGAATACGGGTCGCCTTATCGACCGCATTCTCGTTATTATCATGAATAAGAGAATCCTTCTCGGAATAACCAGCGGCCCTCCTTCCCTCTAAATGATCCTCGATCATTTCGACCAGAGTAGGATTTGGATGTTTATCCCCGAGTAAAGAAAGGTCGTCACCAGAACGTCCATAGTAACTCCTCTTTCTATCAACTGGATTATTAGTGGGATGAGGCATCGACCAGCTACGACATCCTCGAATACCCAAAGATGTTCTAAGATGAAGCGGAGGATAACCGGATCCCATGCCCTGACGAATAGGGGACTCGCGTGGAGAATCCGGAGATTCCTCTCTATTCTCCTCGGATTCGTGACCCAATTCCAATTTCCTCTTTCGAGACGCCCTCTGCTCGATAGGATTATTCTCCACTGACTTGGAAGATTTCGACAGCACCATTTTTCCCTTCGAAGAGTGTCGGGAGCTTTCTACCATATGAGCTGAGAAAGAAACAAAATAAAGTTAGTTTCTCCATATAAAAAGTATAGTGACAATACTAAAGATCAAATAAAATGCTAACCTAGAGGCTCAGATGATGAACTGATGGGAAAATTATGGACGCTTAACCCCGCTTTACGAAGAAAAGATTCCCCAATCAGAAGAGCGCTTTGATATTTGTTTGTACGCATCTCGGGAATCTCAGTGATAAACTGTACATCGTCAGGAACAAGTTCACCAGTCGGTGAGCGACCTCCGGGAATCCACCTGGAACCATGATCCCACGAGAAAGGCGTGATCGAACCATCCGCCAAACGGAGATTAGGCGGAGGACGAACAAAGAAGAAATGAGATTTCCAAGAAGGATTACTAGAAACCGGAGCATCAAAGATTGCTCGGCTGGGCCGCTGACTAGCGAAGAAGTATCCACGGTTTGAAGAACTAGAAATATTAAAACGAAAAAGTTGCGTAAAATTACGGAAAGAAGGTTTAAATCCCTTTGCAATCATCAGAACGGAAAAACAAACCACAAAAGCAACAGAATTTGGAACCAGTTGTGTCAAGCACACGCTGAAAGTTTTTAGAACTTCCAGAAAAAGGGGAGATAAAGGAAGACGCAGTCCGCTATTAAAGTGAGCCGTGTAAAAGGCTCGACATCCCTCCGGTGGAGAAGTGACCCTATCAGTAGGGGATGGAAGAATCATTTCAGAACCTTCCGGAAAATATTTGGTATAGTTATTCACGACTTCAGGGAACGTTTCCTCTGTATATGCGCAAGCTACATCCTCAATTGGTTCAGAAATCTGAGGAACAGTACCTTTGCCCTTTTTGGCTCGGGCGGCTACATCCGCATCGGAAAGGATTCGTACCTTGTAAGTATCTTCTACAGGGATAACAAGGTCAGATACCGTAGTCTGTTCACCCAGAGGATTAGAATGTAACTCCTCCTCGTTATCGGGGGCAATGATCTCTCTAGGAGAAGAAGAAGATCTTCTAACGGAAGCCATCTATATTCTAGTTCTCGGAAGAAGAAGGTCGATGAAAGGAAAATTTTATACGACGAACGACCAAACTAGAAAATGACTGCGATCTAAAAGCAAATATAAAAGAGAAATGGCAAACTCGAAAGTCACCTATTTATAAGGAAATGAGAAAAGACGTTTCGAACTTATCACAGCTACTCAAATTCCCGCCAAAAACGGAAGGATACAAAAAGCCTCCTGAATAGACGCGTGGCGATCCACGATTAGACAGAAGAAACGACTATCTATGATACGTAGCACTCTTTTCCTTACTTAAGATTTTTTCCCACTGGGTTTTTTCTTAAGTAAGGTTTTTAACGAGGCTCCGTTCATAGAAAAGAAACAGTCGATCAGATTTATCTACTTCTACGAGCTCCTATTATCTATACGCTCGAAGAAGTGAGGGAGTACTGATGGGGGCTATTTCGCACCCTACATACTGATCAGATCGAACAGAGATTATAAGACCGGTTCGACCAATTACAAAGGATCGGGATCTTCTTACTAACCCAGCCTGATGCCGCTCGCTCCGAGTAAAGATTACACTCCGGACCCAGGAAGGATAGGTTGGGCCGAGTCCAACTAGGACTATGATTCCTTGTAATACTAGGTTTAGCATAATATAAATACCTAGTTATTCGTTGTATAAGACAACTACGAATTCTCTTAATTCTGAGATTACACAAGAATACATTGATAACAATAGAACTCAATAATATCCATTATTGTTGCAGAACTTTACCTCCATATCATTGCGTTCTTAATTTCGTTAATGGTTTTACTTCTTGCCTTTGATTATTGCTTTTCTTTGTAAACGATCCATCCAGAATAAAGTAACAGAACCCAATATACTGAATAATTCAATATCCAAACCCCCGATATCACAAATTCACTGATATTAAATTAACCCGACGAAAAACGGTTAAATCACCTAAAAACAGAAAGAGTAAGAAAAACCGCCGTACAACAAAGAATTCAAAACAAAGAACAGGAAAAATGTTCGAAATATGTTTACCTGTTCACATATCTTCACCAGAGATTGAACAAGGCGAACATTGGAAGTACCTTCAAGCTTCCTCAATTCGCCGGGCAAAATAGTACTCATGCCTAAGTCCCAAGACAAAGCATCAGGTTCAACAGAACCAGGCAGTTCGCTTGTCAAAGGGACACCGTCGGAACGTGGAGTCTCCGACAAAAGAATGTCATTAACCTGCATAAGCACACAGCGATCATCTAACGGACGAGGGGAGTCCCTCTCGTCGGGACTAACAGAGGTCTCTTTGCCGGAAGCAGATATAACGGTCCGACGACCAGACCTCGACCCAGATCGACCCCCAGAAGGTCCCCCAGACTCAAAAGAAGCAGTCGTTACAGTGGTATCATGAAACAGATATTCAGGACCATATTGCGAAATAGACTGCGTTATGGAAGGATTGACAGAAAAACCATCACCGACTTGCCCTTCACTAACTAGCAGGGCAGTAGAAGTAGAAAAAGGAAGGGAACTAACAAAATCCCCTCCATGAGATCCATACTCGTAAGAAGAAAAACCTGAAGAAACAGGTATGTCGTAAACCTGTTCCATGTTGGATGGATCTCCGAAAGCTAATCGACCTGAGGAAGACCTATTACCTCCCGCGGGGGTAGAAGAAAAGTTTGGTTGGAGGAGCGACGAACTAACTTCTGATAAAGGTTGGAACGTGGTAATAAGAGTATCGATCATCGAACTACTAACTGAGGACGAACGAGGAGGCTCCATCGAAGGCCCTTCTCTTCGAAATTTCTTCGATCTATTTTCCCTAGCGCCCTCACGAGAAGGTCGCTTCGAAGTATTACCGAAAAGGTTACTCATGATCGGATTACGGAAAAATATAAATTAATATCGAGGAAGTTTATCGACTAGCTCAAGAAAGAGTATTATGTTAAGAGAGGAGTATAGCAGTAAAAAAGACAAGTCAAATTTTACCTCTCGTATTTATACTACACGAAAAGACGCGACTGACCCGAAGAAAGGGCGCGAAACAGGAAAACTGACCTTGGAGCAAACGCTAGAATTTGAAAAGACACATACATAATGATTACGGAAAATTAAATGACTTGTCTGAATCATTACAGCGAATGTGAAAGGACACGACTGTCAGAATAAGAAACGTTTAGTGTACAAAGTAGGGAAAGCTAAGCTACAATTAAACCTACAAGCGGATAATTACAAAGATTATTTCAAAAATAAATCACTATTTCAAGAAGCCTGGTCGCTTTCCGGAATCTTCTGCTCACTATTGACGACTTCAGTCATGCCTATATCGTCTTCTTCTTCCTCTTCGTCTACTGGATCGATGAAAGTATTATCGAGCTCATCGTTAACATCAGAAGGAGGAATCGGCAATGGATTTCCAAATTCCTCGACAAGATTAGCCAGAGGAAAACCTTGATATTCGACATCTGGAACCTCGGAAGAAGAATAAAGCTCGCCATAACGGTTCAACCGGATATGAGCTGCCTTAAAATACTCCTTCCGACGATCGTCGATCATCTCCAAAGCGACCAGTTGATGAATCGATTTTTTAAAAGTATTCTCAAGAAGAGGGCCGACCATCCGGTACACCAACGCCGTATGAACAGGAGAGTTGAGGAATTCACGAACAACTTGTTCGTCAGATTTCCTAACATATCGATCTCTTTGCCTAAGTGGGACATCATTTTCATACTCCTCTAAAGAAGCTTCAAGGCGTGATACTTGAGATTCAAGCTCACTAATGCGAGTCGTGCTTTTTAACTGCAATTCTTCTAATTTTCTAGCCATTTGATTGGCTTGTTCTTGAACACGAGAAACCTCTATCACCCTATCTATCATTTCTTGATCTTCGGTCCCGGCAGCACGAGTCTCTACGACAGGAACAGAGGAAGATGTCGAGGGACCAACTTCTGAACCGGAAGATTTGTGAAGTAAAGCTTTATACTTCTCTTCAAGGAAATCGCACTGTTGTTTCCAGAGAGAATTTTCATAGGCGTACGATGTCAGACAGGTGTTAACCTGAAATAACGAAGGGGTCAGAAAGAAACGAATTAGCGAATTAAGAAAATCCTAAAAGATCACTTCATCAGAATAATAGAAAGAAAAAGATCTCACCTTTTCAGCGTAAAGAGAAGCTCGCTGGAATTTCTCCAAAGGATCCTTATGAAGAAGCTTATTAAGATCGCGAGTAAGAACGCCAGACAAAAGAATACGGGTCGCCTTATCGACCGCATTCTCGTTATTATCATGAATAAGAGAATCCTTCTCGGAATAACCAGCGGCCCTCCTTCCCTCTAAATGATCCTCGATCATTTCGACCAGAGTAGGATTTGGATGTTTATCCCCGAGTAAAGAAAGGTCGTCACCAGAACGTCCATAGTAGCTCCTCTTCCTGTTAGCTGGATTATTAGATGGATGAGGCATTGACCAGCTGCGACATCCTCGAATACCCAAAGAGGTTCTAAGATGAAGCGGAGGGTAACCGGGTCCCATGCCCTGACGAATAGGGGACTCACGTGAAGAATCCGGAGATTCCTCTCTATTCTCCTCGGATTCGTGACCCAACTCCAATTTCCTTTTTCGAGACGCCCTCTGCTCGATAGGATTATTCTCCACTGACTTGGAAGATTTCGACAGCACCATTTTTCCCTTCGAAGAATGTCGGGAGTTTTCTACCATATGAGCTGAAAAAGAAACAAAATAAAGTTAATTTCTCCATATAAAAAGTATAGTGACAATACTAAAGATCAAATAAAATGCTAACCTAGAGGTTCAGATGATGAACTGATGGGAAAATTATGGACACTTAACCCCGCCTTACGAAGAAAAGATTCCCCAATCAGAAGAGCGCTTTGATATTTGTTTGTACGCATCTCGGGAATCTCAGTGATAAACTGTACATCGTCAGGAACAAGTTCACCAGTCGATGAGCGACCTCCAGGAATCCAACTGGAACCATGATCCCACGAGAAAGGCGTGGTCGAACCATCCGCCAAACGGAGATTAGACGGAGGACGAACAAAGAAGAAATGAGATTTCCATGAGGGATTACTAGAAACCGGAGCATCAAAGATTGCTCGGCTAGGCCGCTGACTAGCGAAGAAATATCCACGGTTTGAAGAACTAGAAATATTAAAACGAAATAGTTGCGTAAAGTTACGGAAAGAAGGTTTAAATCCCTTTGCGATCATCAGAACGGAAAAACAAACCACGAAAGCAACAGAATTTGGAACCAGTTGTGTCAAGCACACGCTGAAAGTTTTTAGAACTTCCAGAAAAAGGGGAGACAAAGGAAGACGCAGTCCGCTATTAAAGTGAGCCGTATAAAAAGCTCGACATCCCTCCGGTGGAGAAGTGACCCTATCAGTAGGGGAAGGAAGAATTATTTCAGAACCTTCCGGAAAATATTTGGTATAGTTATTCACGACTTCAGGGAATGTTTCCTCTGTATATGCGCAAGCTACATCCTCAATTGGTTCAGAAATCTGAGGAACAGTACCTTTGCCCTTTTTGGCTCGGGCAGCTACATCCGCATCGGAAAGGATTCGTACCTTGTAAGTATCTTCAACAGGGATAACAAGGTCAGATACCGTAGTTTGTTCACCTAGAGGATTAGAATGTAACTCCTCCTCGTTATCAGGGGCGATGATCTCTCTAGGAGAAGAAGAAGATCTTCTTACGGAAGCCATCTATATTCTAGTTCTCGGAAGAAGAAGGTCGATGAAAGGAAAATTTTATACGACGAACGACCAAACTAGAAAATGACTGCGATCTAAAAGCAAATATAAAAGAGAAATGGCAAACTCGAAAGTCACCTATTTATAAGGAAATGAGAAAAGACGTTTCGAACTCATCGCAGCTACTCAAATTCCCGCCAAAAACGGAAGGATACAAAAAGCCTCCTGAATAGACGCGTGGCGATCCATAATTAGACAGAAGAAACGACTATCTATGATACGTAGCACTCTTTTCCTTACTTAAGATTTTTTCCCACTGGGTTTTTTCTTAAGTAAGGTTTTTAACGAGGCTCCGTTCATAGAAAAGAAACAGTCGACCAGATTTATCTACTTCTACGAGCTCCTATTATCTATACGCTCGAAGAAGTGAGGGAGTACTGATGGGGGCTATTTCGCACCCTACATACTGATCAGATCGAACAAAGATTATAAGATCGATTCGACCAATTATAAAGGATCGGGATCTTCTTACAAACCCTGCCAAATGCCGCTCGCTCCGAGTAAAGATTATACTCCGGACCCAAGAAGGATAGTTGGGCCGAGTCCAAGCAGGACTATGATTCCTTGTAATACTAGGTTTAGCGTAATATATATACCTAGTTATTCATTGTATGAGACAACTACGAATTCTCTTAATTCTGAGATTACACAAGAATACATTAATAGAACTCAATAATATCCATTATTATTGCAGAATTCTACATTCATATTGGAGTACTCTTAATTTTGTTAATGTTTTTGCTTCTTGCCTTTGATTATTGCTTTTCTTTGTAAACGATCCATCCAGAATAAAGTAACAGAGCACAATATACTGAATAATTCAATATCCAAACCCCCGATATCACAAATTCACTGATATTAAATTAACCTGACGAAAAACGGTTAAATCACTTTCTGATGTTTTCTTTCTCTTCTCATTTTCTTCTCTTCTTCAGTGTACTTTTCTGCTTTTGGATATGGGCAGTCTTTGATGAAGTGTCCCAATTTCCTGCAGTTCTAACACATTAGTTTTGCTTTATAGTCATCTTTATCTTGTGAAGAAAAGTTAGGTTTAGAAGTAGAAGCATTGTTATATTTGTTCTTCAATTTTCTCTTGTAGAACTTCTTGAAATTGTTTATCAGCAATGCAACGTCTCCAGCAGTGTACTCCTTTTTGTTGAGCAGTGTGGCTTCATCAGATGAGTCCACATCTTTACTTCTGTAGGCTGGTCTTCTTGGGTTTTCAGCAGCAACCAGTGCAGCTGTGGGACTTGAAGTTGAGGTTTCTTCAACACCCATCCTAGGCAGTTTATACTCATACGCCTTGAGTACTGAGAACAGCTCTGTAAGAGAAATCTTGCCCAGATCTCTTGATTCTTCCATAACTGTCACCTTCATGTTGAACTTGGGAGGTAATGCCTTCAGAACTCTGATGGTTATCTCTTTGTCCGTGAAGGTTTTTCCAAGCTTCAGAACTTCATTCAGCGTCCTTGTAAACCTTGTATCCATCTGATCAATGGTTTCTGCAGACTTCATCTTGAAGTTGTCCAGCTTTTCTAGAGCAACACTCAGCTGATGCTCTTTTATAGCGTCGTTTCCTTCGCTCATATCTCTGACTTTATCCCACATCTCCTTTGCAGTTTTGCAATGTTTGACCTTGTCAAACCGATCATTGTCCAGGGCTTTAGTCATGATGAATCTTCGGACTTTATCCAGATTAAATAACTTGATTTCCTCTGGTGTCATCTCATGAAGGTCTTTTTCCACAACCGTATCTACTTCATTAATCTTTATGGTCTTTGTGAATCTGAATGGACCTTTAAT
This sequence comes from Penstemon eatonii, assembly GCA_038501285.1. Lineage (NCBI taxonomy): Eukaryota > Viridiplantae > Streptophyta > Magnoliopsida > Lamiales > Plantaginaceae > Penstemon > Penstemon eatonii. The sequence goes on along the minus strand of CM076710.1, from coordinate 30,341,768 downwards.
GATACATGTGTACATGTTGTCATTGTAGGCTGCTAGAAAGATTTCCATTCTAATCTTCCAGTCTTCAAAAGACATACCAGCAATGTGGGGAACATGGCTGATACAATCCATTTTTCAAAAAGTTTTGATTTTTCAAAAAGATGCTCTTTTGAAAAGTTTTGAAAACCTTTGAAAAACACTTGGATCAAGCTTGTTGATCAGGCAGCTGATTCTAGTGAACCACCTGCTCTGATACCACTTGTTGGTCCCAAGTGGTCAGAAGAGGTTTAGAGGGGGGGGGGGGGTGAATAAACCTCTTTAAAAAATTTCTTCAAATTTAACTTTAAAACTTTACTCTAAATGAACAGACTAAGCTGATCAGATTAGTTAGTTACAATTCTGTTCGCGAACAAATCTTTGAACAACTTTATTGACCACTCGTCTGATTATTACTTAGCTGATTTTGTTGAAATCAGTTTTAATACTTAGAGTACTTGCAGCGGATGTTCAAAGTGTTTTTCACAAGTAGTCTTAGTGGTTTGAAAAATGTTTCCCCAGTTTTGTAAAACTCCCTTTTTGAATCCTTTTTCAAACAGTTAAATTAATGTGTTTTATGCAACTGAAAATATGCAAGTAAAATGCAGATAAAAACACAAGCAATTTTTATAGTGGTTATATGGATTTGAATATCCTTTAGTCCACTCTTCCAAGTCACAAAGATCTTGGGTTGTACCAAAAACACACAGTAGTTAGTATACTCTGCTTACGCCTTACAACAAATGAACAGGCCGTAAGTTCGCAGTAAGAAATCACAAAGAAATCCTACTTCTCTGAAGTAATATCACTCACTTAGACGGATATCTACTTCTCACAACACTCAATGTTTACAAATTCACTCAGAAGATGTATTTGGCTTGATTCTTCAACTCTGCTTTTGTCAACAAATGACTCAGCTGATGAGTGAGCTGTTCTTGAGACTTAAGAATTTTGCTTCGAAAATTTCTCAGAGATTGTGTTGCTTGTATTCTCTTCGTCTCTTTCAGCTATTTATACTTGAGGATTGAAAAGTGTCCGTTGAAGAGAGACAAGATTCAAATTCCTCGAGCACTGGTCCTTAAAATCCGCGAACGGCTCTTTTGCAGTCTGTCCGTACTTTGAACTACTCTGCAGGCAGCATGAAAATCACCCAGCTGGTGCGAAGCAAATCTTCAATCATTTGTCTTTAATAACCTTGTACTTCAGCATTTATTACTCCAAGGGGCATTTATTACCGTTGGGAATACTTTATGATCTTCTTCACTTGGCTGATAAAAGTACGCATCTGATGGCGAACAAAGCTGATCTCAAACTTGAACAAATCTGATTTGAGTCGGCTGATCTTCATCAGTCTGATAACTTTTCTTCAGCAGATCAGAAGTCTTGGACCTTGAAACTTTGACTCTTCTGATGTCTTCTTTACTTAGTCAAAATTCCTTCCAAAGGGATCATCAGCTAAGTTACTTCCATACTTAGCCAATCTTGAAGTTTTGGAATGCATCAAAACCTCCCTTATCAAATTTCCTTTAGTGCCTTCCTCTTCATCCTTATCCAACAACCGTATTCATTTCTCATTGACGATTTATGAACTCTTGTTTAATCTATAATTGAAACTTCACCTCAATACTGACAGTTGTTGTAAGTTAATCTAATTGTCGCTAACTTATATGAAAATATGTAGTCCGCATTTCATGTCTAATGTACAACCGAGTCATGTAAGTCGTTAGAACTTGATCGAAAATTTGTCCTTGATATTTTATCCGAACAGTTCATCCATGTGTCCAAATTTTGACTTTATCGGGGATTTAGACCTATCATCCATGTCGATAATTGATCGCCTGGCGTTTCTAGACATTATTTTGTCTTTTACGAAGATCTATATAAAGACGCGTCCTAGGGATTTTATTCTTCTAATTATATAGGAACCCTTGTTTTCTTCGTAATCAATGTACCTGTGTACAGATTGTGAATTTCATATTCCCCAAATAAAGCAACCATTGTACGTATCATGCCATCATGCCGAATATTTGGTGTGGGAGGAATTGGAAAATGTAGAACCGTTACTTAGATCTAGTTGGTCAAGATCTCCTTAAGCAATTCTTTGGAATATGAGGCAGTGACGAGATCATTAATCTTAGTAAGAAAGACTGCTACTCTTAATACTTTGTTAGATTTCTCGGGCTCTAGTAGGAGAGCTGGATTCTTTCTTATTAGGTTCACATAAGTTTTCAAAACGATCTACTGTTTTGTATTCTCAGCATTTTTTGCTATGTACGAAATCGTAATAACAACGGATCTGGTAGTTTGAGTAGTGATGCCTTCTTCTTTTCCGTTTTAGTCGACCTATCGAAAGGTCGCTGATTGATCTTGACATGTTAATCATTTCGATTCCGGTCGTTCATTTTCATCGAATAGTTTTATCGACTAACCTTCCTGTCGTTCCAACTTACTCGCATTAAATGCGGGGAGTTAAGAAGTCCATTTCTCGCCCGTTGATTTAATTAGTCCCCATCCGTAGGATCAACTTAGATATTCTATAAATAGGTAACAACTCATTTACTATTTCTATCTGTACAGCATGGAGAGTTCCGTTTCTTCTGATTTTATTTTGCCAAGTGATCCCATAATCTTCAAAAAAGCACATTATCATGATCATTCTTGTCACGATTACTCAATCTTCATCATGCCTAGTGCTGACAAGTCCCATTAATGCCCTACCAAGTACTGACAAGCCCCATGTCCGTGGTATTTGATCAACACATGGAGGGTTCAGATCTACCGGGCATCCTCGTTCTTGGATGTTACCTCCGGAGTGATTCCTCGTCGGGTTGTGCTGGTAGATTTTCACTTTCATGATGGTCCGTGCGCGGCCTCGCTTCGGATGAACAAGTGCAACAAGCTGTCAAGCGAGGTCACGTTTTGGTCGAATAACCGCTACAAGCTATCAGGATTTTTAGAGGTTGTCTGATCGATAGGGGCATAGATCTTCCAAGCCTGGCCATAGAACCAAAGAAGTCGACCATCCTGAGCAGCATGCGTCTTAGGTGGTTGAAGAAGAATGTCGAGGCACTAGGAAGGAGATTTGTATTTCCGTGGACATTGTCGTGTAAGGTTCCAACCTATTGAATAGGGTTTTCTAATTTTGTATAGTAACAACCTATAAAGCGAAAGATGTACTTCTATACAATTAATCCAATAAATTTTTATATTCTTCATATTCGTCGCATATGATTATATTTACTTGGATCGAGTACTATTATAATTTTGATCATCGTATCAACCATTCCATTTGAGTGTTTTTCCCGACCTGACCGGTGAACTCAATTTGGATTTAGGTTGTATACCAATAGTTGGTTTTAACCTTTTTAACTTGTAATTTCGAGATCGATGAGTGTTTACCGACGATTTTACTCAATTTAGACTTAGATTTTTTACCAATAGTTGGTTTTAACCTGTTTAACTTGTAATTGGAGATTGTTGAGTGTTTACCGACCCAATCGATTTTACTCAATTTAGACTTAGCTTTTTTACCAATAGTTGGTTTTAACCCGTTTAACTTGTAATTGGAGATCGATGAGTGTTTACCGACCTAATCGGTTTTACTCAATTTAGACATAGGTTTTTTACCAATAGTTGGTTTTAACCTGTTTAACTTGTAATTGGAGATCGATGATTGTTTACCGACCCAATCGGTTCTACTCAATTTAGACTTAGGTTTTTTTACCAATAGTTGGTTTTAACCTGTTTAACTTGTAATTGGAGATCGATGAGTGTCTCAATTTCGACTTAGGTTTTTTACCAATAGTTGGTTTAACCTGTTTAACTTGTAATTGGAGATCGATGAGTGTTTACCGACCCAATCGGTTTTACTCAATTTAGACTTAGGTTTTTTACCAATAGTTGGTTTTAACCTATTTAACTTGTAATTGGAGATCGATCAGTGTTTACCAACCCAATCGGGTTTACTCAATTTAGACTTAGGTTTTTTACCAATAGTTGGTTTTAACCTGTTTAACTTGTAATTTGAGATCGATGAGTGTTTACTGACCCAATTGGTTTTACTTAATTTAGACTTAGGTTTTTTTACCAATGGTTGGTTTTAACCTGTTTAACTTGTAATTGGAGATCGATGAGTGTTTACCAACCCAATCGGGTTTACTCAATTTAGACTTAGGTTTTTTACCAATAGTTGGTTTTAACCTGTTTAACTTGTAATTTGAGATCGATGAGTGTTTACTGACCCAATTGGTTTTACTTAATTTAGACTTAGGTTTTTTTACCAATGGTTGGTTTTAACCTGTTTAACTTGTAATTGGAGATCGATGAGTGTTTACCGACCCAATCGGTTTTACTCAATTTAGGCTTAGGTTATTTACCAATAATTGGTTTTTAACCTCTTCTTGGTGTTCGACTTTTGTTGATCGACAAGTGTCTACCGATATAATCGGTTTTACTCAGTCAATACTTAGGTTTTATACCAATAATTAGTTTTTAACCTCTTCTTGGTGTTCGACTTTTGTTGATCGACGAGTGTTTACCAATCTAATCGGTTTTACTCAGTCAATACTTAGGTTTTATACCAATAATTGGTTTTTAACCTCTTCATGGTGTTCGAACTTTGTTGATCGACGAGTGTTTACCGATCTAATCGGTTTTACTCAGTCAATACTTAGGTTTTATACCAATAATTGGTTTTTAACCTTTTCTTGGTGTTCGACTTTTGTTGATCATCGAGTGTCTACCGATCTAATCGGTTTTACTCAGTCAATACTTAGGTTTTTTACCAATAATAGGTTTTTAACCTCTTTTAGCGCAAATGGCTATCTCCATAGAATCAATCACAATTTTGAAAAAAATACTTTGAAAAATCAAGCAAAAGCTTTTATTGTATTAAACTATTTTGAATAGTTAACAAAATGAAATAAAATATAATTACTATGTAATGATAAATTAAAAATAGAAAAATAACTCTCAGGAGTATTTTGTTAACGTCCATAGTATCTTCTTAGGTTGACAGCATTCCAAGTTCTAGGCAAGGGTGTTCCATCCATGTACGCGATTTTGTATGAACCCTTTTTTCCTACATCAATGACGATGTAAGGTGCGTCCCACTTTTGTTGCAATTTTCCCACATGTTTGGAGACCTCCACCTTTTTCAGTACTAAGTCCCCTTCCTTAAAGGATCGTATACGTACCCTTTGATTGTAGGCTTTTTCCATATTGGACTTGGTGACTTGTAAGCGTACTGCAGCTTTTTCTCTTAATGACTCAGTTAGATCGATATCGTTCTTTCTAGTCATTTCATTCTCTTCGCTTTCATACATCTCAATCCTCAGGCTTGGGATCAAAGCTTCGACTGGAATAACAGCTTCTGAACCGTAAACTAAACTGAAAGGGGTCTCGCCGGTGGAGGCTTTTACAGTTGTTCGATTTGCCCAAATTACTCCCGGAAGTTCATCCAACCATTTTCCCTTTGCTGCCCCCAGTCTTTTTTCTAGGGATTTAATTATCTCACGGCTAGCCACCTCAGTTTGACCATTCGCTCTTGGGTGTCTTACCGAGGTAAAGTTCTGTTGAATTCCAAATTTCGAGCACCAGTCCAGTACTTGTTTCCCCGCGAATTGGGCTCCATTATCGGAGATTAAGACTCGAGGAATGCCGAATCTACATACTATAAATTTCCACAAGAAATTAATAACTTGAAATTGTGTGATTCGTGGCAGAGCTATACATTATATCCATTTGTTGAAATATTCCACCGCTACTAAAACATAGCTTTTCTTTTACCTGGCAACTGGGAAAGGCCCCATGATGTTGATTCCCCAATCATCAAAAGGCCAGCATACAGGTATGGGTGCATCTTTTTAGCCGGTTGGTGAGTTATTTTTGCATGAATCTGGTAGTGGTGGCATTTCTTCACATAGTCGATAGCATCATTGTTCAGGTTTGGCCAATAGTATCCTGTTCGTAGACATTTTAAGGCCAACGCTCTGGCCCCACTATGATTTCCTACTTTCCCTTCATGAATCTCTCGAGTATCTCCTGGACTTGGGGTTCGGAAATGCATTTTAGTAAAATTCCCGAGACCGACCTCCTGTAAAGCTTTCCTTCTATGATCGTGTACCTAGGTGCTCGGTACTTTATTTTCTGAGTTGTATTCTGATCTGTGGGCAAGGTTCTTTCCAAAAGATATTTCATCATGGGAATCATCCAACTTTCTTCTGCAACATCAATTTCCATCACCTCGGTGATGGATGTGTTGTCGATATCAATCGCTGGGGTGTTCGAGATCAGCCAAGTGATTACACTTTCTGTTCGACCATCTCTAGACCCCGTGAATCGTGAGATCTGGTCCGCCCACTTGTTTTCCGAGCGTGGCACGTTCTGTATTTCAAACTTGTTGAATTTCTCCGCCAGTTCTTTTACCCTAGCGAGGTACTTTACCATGTTGTACTCCTTTGCCTCGTAAAGTCCTTCTATTTGTCTTTGGACCAATTCCGCGTCAGTTAACACTTTCAGGCTTCTGATGTTTGCTTTATTGCCATCTCCATTCCTGCAATCAACGCCTCGTACTCTGCCTCATTATTGGTCACCATGAAGTCTAAAGTTATTGCATAGTTCAAATCTTCCTTCTCTGGTTCGATAAAGTTGAACCCTGCTCCGCCTCCTTTCCTATGTGAGGCACCGTCGACATGCATTAACCAAGTATGATTTTTGACAATTATAATATATTTATCACAACTGGTCGTATCGTTGGTAGTTGGTGTTGAGGTCGGAGCTTCCATGAGGAAGTCAGCAAGTACTTGTGCCTTAATTGCAGTTCTTGGTCTATACTCGATTTCAAATTTTCCTACTTCGATTGCCCATTTGATTAATCTCCCAGAGATCTCTGGTTTTGCCAGAACCTGCCTCAGTGGTTGATTCGTGAGTACGACTATCTTATATGTTAGAAAATATGGTCGAAGCTTCCTAGCAACGACCACCAAAGCTAAAGCAAACTTTTCTATCTCTAAGTAATTCTTTTCAGCACATTGTAACAATTTACTTAGGTAATAAACATGCTTATGTTCTGACCCCTCTATCTTTACCAACACCGAGCTTATTGCTACCTCGGAGATGGATATGTATACGTATAATGGTTGTCCTTCAGTCGGTTTGGCTAATAACGGCGAGGAAGTCAGATATTCCTTTAATTGGTTAAAGGCTTGATCACACTCTTCAGTCCACAGAATGTTCTTTGCTTTTCTTAATGTTTGAAAGAACGGCAAACTTCTGTTTGCTAACTTGGATATGAACCTGTTCAGTGCCACAATCTTTCTGACTAAGCTCTGTACTTGAGAGATAGTTCTAGGCGGTTTCATTGCAGTTATGGCCATGATCTTTCCGGGGTTTGCTTCGATTCCCCGTTGATGAACCATATATTTCAGGAATTTTCCCGACTTGACTCCGAAAGTGCATTTAGCGGGGTGCAGTTTCATACAGTATTTTCTCAAAATCCTGAAGCATCGGTCCAGGTGTTTGACGTGATCAGGTTCGTTCATGCTTTTTACCAGCATGTCGTCTACGTAAACTTCCATTATTTCTCCAATTAACTCCTTAAACATTAAGTTAACTAGTCTTTGGTAAGTCGCCCCTGCGTTTCTCAATCCGAATGGCATTACAATGAAGCAATACACCCTTTGCTCTGTGATAAAGGCGGTGTTTTCCTGGTCTTGTTCATTCATATAGATTTGGTAAAATCCTTGGAAGGCATCCATCATGCTAAAAATAGCGAATCCGCTGTTGAGTCGACCAATAGGTCGATTCTTGGGAGTGGGTAAGGATCCCGTGGACATAACTTGTTGAGGTCGGTAAAATCGCTGTACATTCTCCATTTATTATCCTTTTTATCCCCCTTTGCTACTAAGACTACGCTGCACAACCATTTTGAAAAATGTATTTCTCGAATTTGTTTTGCCTTCAGCAATCTCTCAACCTCGGCTTTGATTATTTTATCTTTTGTAGGCCCATGGTTTCGCTTCTTTTGTCTTGTCGGTTTTGCCATTGGATCTATATTTAAGGAGTGAGTAATGATTCTTGGGTCAAAACCCTCTATGTCATCAGCAGTCCATGCAAAGACATCAGCATTATCTCTGAGGAAATTTACTAGCATAATTTCTCTTTCCGGACTGAGTTCAGTCCCTATCCTGGTCATTTTCAACGGGTCACCTTGCACAAGCATGATTTCCTTGTGTTCAGGTGGCTTAATGGTTAAATCGACCGTCTCTTTCCCCTTCAGATCTATTATGTCCGTACTGAGGATCTCGATTTTAGTCCTCATGACGTCATCCTCAAGTTTCCTTTTAGCTGGAGTAAAAGACTTCGACCTATTTCCCATTGCCAGGGAGGTGTTGTAGCAATCCCATGCCATGCAATGATCGTTCACACTTTCACCTATGCCGGAAACGGTTGGAAATTTTATCTTCTGATGGTATGTAGATACTACGGCTCGAAAGAGATTGAGCACCGGTCGTCCTAGTATTGCGTTTTAAGCAAACGGCGTTTCTACAACCAGGAATTTTATCATCTTTACTGATCGCTCTGGTCGTTTTCCTAAAGAAATGCTCAAATTTACTGTCCCCGAAGGGACTATTTCTAATCCTCCAAATCCTATTAACGGAGTTGCTACTTTTTGTAGCGTTATTACTCCCAAATTCATCTGCGTTAGAACCTCCCTAGAAATAATGTTCACCGAGCTGCCATTATCGATTAATATTCTTTTCACATTGTAGTTTGCTATTTCAAGCGATACCACCATTGGGAAGTCGGGATTGTCTTCTTTTGTATCCCAAATGATGTTACGTGGCACCTCACTTTCATTAAAACTAATGGGCTGTTCCTTCGAAGCTTTGCTTTCAACAGTCTCTCCCTCGGGATTCCAAAGCTTCCTTCTATCGACCTGGCCGTTCTTCGGCGGGCATTACGACTATCTCCCCTTGCTGGCCCCTCAGAGATAGTATCTATGGTCCCGTTGACTTGGTCATTATTCATATCTTGAGGTGGACCGTTATTAGGGGTTCTCCTCGGTGAGATTCTTCTTTGATTAGGAGTTCGAGGGCTCCGGGTTCTATTTCTTTTTCTTCCATTTCGTTCAACGTAATTGTCCAATTTTCCTTCTTCGATCACTCTTTCGATTTCCTGCTTCAGATGAAAATAGTCCTCGATTCAATGTCCATGAGCCCGATGATATTGACAATATAAGTTATAATTCCGAGCTCCTGGCTTGGCTTGTGTAATTCTTTTTGCTGGTGGAATCCAATTGTTTCTTTCGAGTACCACTAAGATTTCTTCTACAGGGACAGTCAGTTTGGGGTATTCCACATGGTCCACCCGATTTCTTTGAGGCAGTTCAGCCGATCTTTGTCTGGCATAGACATTAGGTCTTTTGTCCCAATCGTTTCGATTATAATTCAATCTTTGGAAAACGTTCCCTTTCCTAAAGGACCGATCATAATCTATTGGTCTCGATATAGGAGCCTTATCTTGTCACCTTAGGCCGGAGGTCGAACCCTTGCTTCTGTTTTTATCTTTAAACGAGTTCATCTCCTCTTGGGTCATATACTTCGATGCTGAGGTCATTATATCAGCGAATGTCCTCGGTTGTTTTCGACTAAAGGCATTCCCAAATTGCCATTTTTTTGTGAGATCGAATAGAATGGAGATTATGTAATCGATATTTGGCGAATCGATCTTAAGTAGCTCCACATTGAATCTAGCCAACCAGCTTCTCAAGGACTCCCCCTCTTGCTGATTGATGGTTCCCAGGTAACTCGTAGGGAGCTTTTCTCTCTTCTGGCTAGCAAATTGTTGAGTGAGTTTGTTGCATAGCTCACGAAAAACTGAATATGGAGTTGGTAGGTTGTTTTCCAAACCAATCCAATGCCAATCCTTCGAACGTCGTGACCATCAACTTGGCGGTATATTCGGCAGAATGTGCGTATAGATTCATTATGTTCGTAAAGCTGAATATGTAGTCATCTGGGTCAGTCGTTCCGTCATAGCGAGGTAATCGTCCCGGAACTTGTCCTGATGACTGCGCTTCCTTGATTTCCTTGCAGAAAGGGGAACATGCAGCTAGGCTTTCCTGGACTTCCGTACTTCTTGCCCATGGATGCTGGACAGTCATTAATCGTTGTTCTAGACATTCTTGTACCATCCTTTCAATGTCTCCTTCTGAGATACGAACGGTCTTTGGTTGATTGGGGGTCGGATCAATGAGGTCGTCGTCGATAGGTATTATAGTATTTTCTTTCGACCCCTGATGCACAGGATGGGCAGGGAGTTTTGTCCGGTTAGTTCTCCTTCGGACTTGGTTGTCAATAGTTTTTGCATTGTTCCATTGTGGAGTAGCTAGAGATTGCTGGTCGGTCCCAGGACGGTCGGCCTGTTCCGCTACATGGTCGACCTGCTTTTGAGCTCTCCTGCCTTGTTGCGCCTGAGTTTCCCTTAAATCTCTGGGCTCCTGTTCAGGAATTTTCTGGCCCCCTGGACATAGGGAGTTAACCAATAGCGCGATATGTCTTAGTTTTTCTTTCCTTTCTGACAACGGGATGGGAATCGTGGTAACCCTAGGAACCGAGGTGCAAGATCAACTGCAACATCCTGCTGTCCCGGTGGGAGTTGGTCGCTAGCCTGCTGGCGTTCGTGATGATCCGATGTATGACTGTCTTCTTGCTGATTCTCGACCTCGTTGCCGATCGGTTCATTTTTTGTCATATTGTTTGGCAAACCGTCCGATGGCACTTGCTGGTGTGTTGTGTTACTCCTAGTCTCGTTGTGTGCGTTTGATGAGGGGTACTTTGGAATCTTTATTCTTGGAGCACATTACTGGATCAAAGACCCTAAAATCCGACCCCGAGCTCACTAAAGGCATAATTTCGACCGTGAGCTCATTGAAGGCCCTGAATCCGACCTTGAGGGCATAATTTCGACCCTGAGCTCATGGAAGACCCTGAATCCGACCTTGAAGGCATAATTTCGACCTTGAGCTCATTAAAGACTCTAAATTTCGACCTTGAGCTCATTGAAGGCCTTGAATCCGACCTTGAGGGCATAATTCTGATCCCGAAGCTTTGAACTCCAGTTAGCTCAGTCCGATCGCCAGCAGAGGGGCTCATGGTCGAATTTACCATTGGGCCAACCCCAGGCCCTGGCCCTTGGGCCAAGAAATATACCCCTGTGGATGGTTCACCTAGCACACCGCGTCAACTATAAATACCACTCGCATTTATGAAGGAGAGCGAGATTTTTTGGGGGGTTGCTTCATGATCGGAGCCTCCTGCTCGAATTCCCACATGAGTTAGATCAGATCACCTTAGTTGTATGTATTTAGCCTCTAGCTTGTACGGCATCCTATAATGCTCAAATAGGACCCTCATCACTTGTAATCGGTACACCCCATAATCAAAATATACTTTATTGATCTTCTATCTCATATCATTGTGTATCTTGCATGCTCTATTTTATTAATTTGATCTCCAACGAAAAAGCGTAAGATCAATAGGCGCCCACCGTGGGGCCTTATTTGGGTGTTAGATCGAAATATGCCTACTAGGAAGCAATTTACGTACAACCAAGTGAAGTTCTCATGCAGGAGCTCAAATTATCAGATCTCCAAGGTCATATTATCAAGATCGAATTTTCAGATCTCCAGGATCGAATTCTTATGTCTACATGGTCGAATTATCATGTCTCCGGGATCAAATTCTTGGATCTCCAAGATCAAATTCTCATATCTCCAAGATCGAATTTTCAGATCTCCAGGATCGAATTCTTATGTCTACAGGGTCGAATTATCATGTCTCCAGGATCAAATTCTTGGATCTCCAAGATAAAATTCTCATATCTCCAAGATTGAATTTTCAGATCTCCAGGATCGAATTCTTATGTCTACAGGGTCGAATTATCATGTCTCCAGGATCAAATTATTGGATCTCCAAGATTAAATTCTCATATCTCCAAGATCGAATTTTCAGATCTCCAGGATCGAATTCTTATGTCTACAGGGTCGAATTATCATGTCTCCAGGATCAAATTCCTAGATCTCCAAGATCAAATTCTCACATCTCCAAGATCGAATTTTCAGATCTCCAGGATCGAATTCTTATGTCTACAGGGTCGAATTATCATTTCTCCAGGATCAAATTATTGGATCTCCAAGATCAAATTCTCATATCTCCAAGATCGAATTTTCAGATCTCCAGGATCGAATTCTTATGTCTACAGGGTCGAATTATCATGTCTCCAGGATCAAATTCTTGGATCTCCAAGATCAAATTCTCATATCTCCAAGATCGAATTTTCAGATCTCCAGGATCCAATTCTTATGTCTACAGGGTCGAATTATCATGTCTCTAGGATCAAATTCTTGGATCTCCAAGATCAAATTCTCAATCTCCAAGATCGAGTTTTTAGATCTCCAGGATCGAATTCTTATGTCTACACGAATTATCATGTCTCCAGGATCAAATTCTTGGATCTCCAAGATCAAATTCTCATATCTCCAAGATCGAATTTTCAGATCTCCAGGTTCGAATTCTTATGTCTACAGGGTCGAATTATCATGTCTCCAGGATCAAAATCTTGGATCTCCAAGATCAAATTCTCATATCTCCAAGATCGAATTTTCAGATCTCCAGGATCGAATTCTTATGTCTACAGGGTTGAATTATCATGTCTCCAGGATCAAATTCTTGGATCTCCAAGATCAAATTCTCATATCTCCAAGATCGAATTTTCAGATCTCCAGGATCGAATTCTTATGTCTACAGGGTCAAATTATCATGTCTCCAGGATCAAATTACTGGATCTCCAAGATCAAATTCTCATATCTCCAAGATCGAATTTTTAGATCTCCAGGATCGAATTCTTATGTCTACAGGGTCGAATTATCATGTCTCCAGGATCAAATTCTTGGATCTCCAAGATCAAATTCTCATATTGATTTAACCGAATTTCGTCGGGTAAAATTATATCAGTAAATAGGTGATATTTAGGGATTCACAATCAATATGATTTAAAGGGCTCTGTTACTTTATTCCGGATGGATCAATCTCAAGGAAGAACAAATAGATGGAACAATCAGTAAATTAAATACAATCAAATGAATATGATAATGTAGCAAAAGCTTTTCTATTGAATAATCTTAGATTACGCTGTTATACAGGCGTAAGTTGAGTATGTCAAAAAGTGTTTAATACAATGATTAACTAGGTATTTATATCACATTAAACCTAGTTTTACAAGGAAACATAATCCTAATAGGACTCGGCCCAATTGTCCTTCTCGAGTCCGGATTGTAGTCTGCTTGTTGAGGAGAGTCGTATTCTACCGGGTCGATAAGATGATCCCGAACTGACTCGTCTGGTCGAACCGATCTTTTATCCCTTAGTCGATCCGAACATTTAAAGTGGTGCGAAATAGCCCCCATCAGTACTCCCTCACTTCTTCGAGCGTATATGTAGTAGAAGCTCGTAGAAGTAGATGGTTTCTTACGACTGTTATTTTCTATGAGTCGTGCCTCGTTAAAAACCTTACTTATGAAAAAACCCTGTGGGAAAAAATCCTAAGTAAGGAAAAGAGTGCTACGCATCACAGATAGTCGTTTTCTCTTTCCAATTATGAACCGCTATGCGTCCCTTTGGGGAGGCTCTTTATCTTTTTCCGTTTTCGGCGGGAATATGATTAGTTGTGAGGAGTTCGAAACGTCTTTTCACTTCTCCGTATAAATAGGTGACTATTGAGTTTGTCATTTTTACTTTATACTTCCTTTCACTTTTCAGTCATTTTCTTGCATAGTCATTCATCATTTAGAGTTTTCCTTTTATCGACTTATATCCTCCGAGGATCCAAAAAAAATGGCTTCTATAAGAAAAACTTATTCCTCATTTAGGGAGAATGTCACTCCCATTATCGAGGAAGGGTTGCATTCTAATCCTTCGAGCGAGCAAATGGGAGTTTCGGAATTCATTGTTCCTGCTGAGGATACCTTTAAGGTACAAATTCTTTCTGATATGGACGTCGCTGCCCGAACCAAGAAAGGCAAAGGCACTGCTCCTCAAATTTCTGAACCGATTGAGGATCTAGCTTGTGCTTACACTGTGGATACTTTCTCTGAGGTTGTGAACAATTATGCCAAATATTTCCCGGAGGGTTCCGAGATAGTTCTCCCTTCTCCTTCTGATAGGGTTACATCGCCGCCGGAAGGATGTCGAGGCTTTTACACGGCCCACTTTAATAGTGGTATGCGTCTTCCATTGTCTGCCCTCTTTCTTGATATTTTAAAAATATTCAGTGTGTCCTTGACTCAATTAGTCCCTAATTCCGTGGCCTTCGTGGTTTGTTTTTCTGTTTTGATGATAGCGAAAGGATTCCAACCCTCCTTTCGTAATTTTACGCAATTGTTTCGCTTTAACATTTCTAGTTCCTCCAATCGCGGATATTTCTTCGCTAGCCAGAAGCCTAGTCGCGCCATCTTTGACTCCTCAGTTTCTTGCAACCCTTCTTGGAAATCCCATTTTTTCTTTGTTCGTCCACCATCTGATCTTCATTTGGCGGATGGCTCGACTACGCCCTTTTTGTGGGATCATGACTCCAAGTGGGTTTATGCAGGTCGTCTGCCGACCGGTGAACTTATTCCTGACGATCCTCAGTTTATTGGTGAAATCCAGGCTATGCGTGCCAACAAATATCAGAGTGCTCTTCTTATTGGAGAAGTTTTCCTTCGCCAAGCGGGATTGAGTACTCACGTTTTTCCAATTACTTCGTCATCTGAATCACTCGGTAAGCATTTATTTCAGCATAACGTTGTGATGATCTCTTTTCTGCAGAGGGTCTGACTTTGACCGTGTTTCTTTTTCAGCTCATATGGTAGAAAATTCTCGACATTCTTCGAAGGGAAAAATGGTGTTGTCTAAATCCACCAAAACCATAGAGAATGTTCCTATCGAGCAGAGAGCGTCTCGGAAGAGAAAATTGGAGTTGAGTCATGACTCTGAGGTGAATAGAGAAGAATCTCCAGATTCTTCTCAAGAATCTCCTATTCGTCAGGGGACGGGATCCGGTTATCCCCCTCTCCAGCTTAGGACATATTTGGGTATACGAGGATGATGCCTTATCCTAATGACAATCCGTTGGGGAGAAAGAAAAGTTATTATGGTCGTTCTGGTATCGACTTGTCTCTAGTCGGCGAGAATCATCCGAAACCTACTTTGGTCGAGATGATCGAGGATCATTTAGAGGGAAAAAGAGACGCTGGCTATCTTGAGAATGATTCTTTAGTTCACGATGAGAGCGAAAATGCAGTAGATAAGGCCACTCGTGTTCTTTTGTCCGGCGTTTTTACTCGTGACATGAATAAGCTTCTTCGGAAGGATCCTTTGGAGAAATTTCAGCGTGCTTCTCTTTATGCCGAAAAGGTGATTTGTGCTTATAGGGTAATTTTCTTCGTGGATTCCTTTAGTTTGTTAATTCATTTCTTTTTATTCCTTTTCTTTTTCTCAGACTAAGACTTGTTTAGCATCATATGCCTACGAAACTGCTCTCTGGAGACAACATTGTGAGTTTCTAGAGGAGAAATATAAAACTTTACTTCATAAGTCTTCGGATTCAGAGGTTGGTCCCTCAACAACTTCTTCCGTTCCGGTCGTAGAGACTCGTGCTACGGGGACTGATGACCAGGAGATTGTAGACAGGGTTCTGGAGACTTCCCGTGCTCAAGAACAAGCCAATCAATTGGCTAAAAAGTTAGAGGAGTTCCAATTTCAGAGTACTGCTCGAATTAGTGAGTTGGAATCTCAAGTATCAAGTCTTCAAGCTTCTCTAGAGGAGTATGAGAGGGACATTCCTCTTAGTGGACTCAGGGATCGTTATGGTCGGAATCCTGATGAGAAAGTAATTCGTGAATTCCTCAACTCTCCTGTTCATACAACATTGGTATATCAGATGGTCGGTCCGCTCTTAGAAAGTACGTTCAAGAAGGCGATTCATCAGTTGGTCGCTTTTGAAGTGATAGATGATCGTCGAAAATAATATTTTAAAGCGGCGCACATTCGGTTGAACCGTTATGGCGAAGTATATTCTCCTTCCAAAATTTTCCTTTGGCTCATCTCGTTACAGGGTTTGGAAAATCAGTGCCGATTCCTCCTTCGGATATTAACGACGAGGTCGATAACAATTTTATCGATCCAGAGGAAGAAGAAGAAGATATTGACACAGCAGAAGGAGGAGACGTCGGTAGCGAGCAGAAAATTCCGGATAGCGACCAAGCTGCATGATATATTTTGATCTTGTGAAATAACTTTTGTAACTGCTTACTATAAGTCTAACTGTAATATTACTTTTTTATCCCTTTGTAAGATAAACGTTTTGTATTCTGACAGTCACGTCCTTTCGTGTTCTCTGTAATAATTCAGGCAAGTCATTAACTTTGCCGTAACCATTATGCATACGTCGTTTCAAATTCTAGTGTTTATTCCAAGGCTGGTTTCTGTATTTCGCGCCCTTTTCTTTGGGTCTATCACGTCTTTTCGTATAGTATAAATATAAAAGGTAAAAACTCGACTCGCTATTTACCGCTTTACTTATTTCTCTAGTAGAATACTCTTTCTTCAGCAGGTCGATAAGCTTTCTCGATATTTTAATTTTATATTTTGAATTCCGATCATGAGTAATCATTTTGGTAACACATCGAAGCGTCCTTCTCGCGAGAGCGCTAGGAATACTAGACCGAAAAAGTTTCGAACAGAGGGGCCCTCGATAGAACCTCCTCGTTCATATTCCATTACTAGGTCGGTGATCGATACTCTTGTTGTTCCTTCTGAACCTTTTTCCGTAGTAAGTTCGTCTTTCACACAACCAAACTTTTCCTCATCCGGTGAGGCAGAAAGGAGGCCTTCCCCTGGTCGGGTGGCCTTTGGCGATTCATCATTCATGGAGCAAGCTTTCGACGTACTGTTTTCTTCAGGCACTTCTGATTTTGAACATGGCACATACGAACATGTTTCTGTTAATTCCCTTCCTTTTTCTACTTCTGCTGCCCCGGTTGTCAGCGGAGGCCAATTTGGTGTTGTCTCGGAGGTGATTAATGAGGGTTCCTTCGTAAATCCCTCCACAACACAATCTATTTCTCAAGATTTCCCTGATTACTTGTTTAACGATACTACTGTGATGACTACTTCTTTTGAATCTGGCGGGCCGTCCGGAGGTCGGACTGCATTCTCCACGTCCTGATGGTGTTCCTTCTGGTAGTGAACTGCCTGGCTCTGTTGAGCCCGATGTTTTGTCCTGGGACCTGGGTATGAGCACTATTTTGCCTGGCGAGTTGAGGAAACTCGAGGGTACCCCCAATATTCGCCTTGTTCAGTCGCTACTGAAGCTATGTGAGCAGGTAAACATATTTTTGATTATTTTTCCCGCTTTTATTTTGATTGCCTTGTTATGTAAGGGCTTTCTTTGTCTTTTCTTCTCCAGGCCAAATATTTTGCACTCCAGCTGGGCGTGCAAAATGATGATCTGTGGATCGGTAAGAATACCTATCAACGTCGTCTGGAGTCTGAGACGGCGAAGGTCGCAGGGCAGACTCTCCAACTGCAACTTGCTAATGATGATCTCAAAAAATTACAAGAAGATAAATCTGTCTTGGAGAGGGAGAAGAGTGATTTGGTTCAGGCTGCTACTTTTGCAGAGGAGTCTCGACGGCAGGCCTATGAAGAAGGTTATGAAGCCGGTTATCTAAAGCGTCAGGAGGAATTGATGGCGTTTGCAGGTAACTTGACTCCTCTGAGGAGTGCTTCTGCTAGGCGGCCTGGTGATAGCAATCCTTCTCAATGATCTGTTTTCGACCTGGTTGTTATCTGGAATTTCCCTTTTTTTTTTTTTTGTAGTGCCCAACCTTCTGTGTGGCTTTTGGGCTGAATTTTTGTATGGGGAGAATGAATTTATGAAAATGATAATCTTTTATGACTAGATCCATATCTTGATCAATTCTTAGCCAGCAGATATCTTTTGTTATTCACATTTTGCTGTTATTCATGAAAATAACTTCTTGAAATACTCAGCATAGATTAGCATATTTGTCTGATATTGATCTTCTGGGAGAATATCCAGTCTTCTGATATTCATAAAAAGGTAGCTTAGTCTTGCTCGATCAGCTTTTTTTAAGTAACTGAATGATATAGCGTTTGTTCTGCAAATCAAACTTTTAAAATCAAGTATAAGAATGATGATCAACCAAGCATGATCCCTTATGGATGTCCAGAAGTCGTGTTTAGACATAAAAATGTGGACAGCAGGCCATCCATGTAGATAGTTGATTGAACATTTGTTAAGGAATGCTCAGCGTTGTCATCGCTGTTCGACCAGTCCCTTGTAAATTTGTCCTTTTGCCAAAGATATCTTATGTAAGGACGCTGTCATTTCTACTGTTGAGCTTTTGCCTTTATCATAAGTTTAAGCTCGCTGGACCTTGTGAAAAGATATCGTTCTAGGTATCTTCTTTGAAATCCATGTATTTCTGTTATGGTTGTGAGTTCCAGGTTCTTCAAATAAAGCAACCCGAGATATCCTTAGTATATCAATTCTTTGATATGGGAGGAATTGGAAATTTTAGAATTATTAGCCAGATCTAGGTTGTTCAGACCTCCTTCAGCAATTCTTTGGAATGTTAGGCAGTGATTTTTTTGTAGTTCTGAATAATGACGACTATTCTCCTGATTTCCATGTCAGATTTCTTGGATTCCAATAGAAGTCTAAACATGGATGAGTAATAATTATTACTTGTGATATATGAGGCAGTTACGGCTTCATAGGTCGGAGTAAGAAATCTTTGTTCCTCTAGTGGAGCTAATACTTTGAAGCAACGTCGGGGATCTCTCGCTCTTTATCAAGCGATTAGCATATGTGAGCGTGCAGACTTTTCTGTTCTGGAGCTCTTTCTAGATCTGCTTTTATTGTGCATTGATCGCTTCGATCTTGATTTTCTTTTGTTATTGATTCGTTGAGTCGATTAGAGAGGTGCCGTTCCAACTTACTTGCATTAATTTCCGTCCCTTGATCAAATTTCTATCCAGCCGTAGGATCATTTGCACAAGTGCCTATAAATAAGTAGGCAGTTTCTATATTTTTTATGTCTTCTCAGAAAAGATGGAGATCTCAGTTTCCTTAAATTTCATTTTGCCTTCTGATCCCATAATATTCAAAAAGTCACATTATCGCGATTCATATCACAATAACTTAAATTTCATCTGCCTTGTACTGAGGGTCCCATGGAAGCCCTACCTCGTACTGACGGGTCCCATGAGGCCTTGAACCTTATATTTACGGGTTTGAGGTCCGTGGTTTCTTGTTTGCACATGGAGGGTTCATATTTACCAGGCTCCACCGCTCTTGGATGTTACCTCCGGGTTGATAGACCACCAGGGTGTGCTGGTAAACATTAATGTTCACGACCGCCCCGAAGAGATGCTGCTATAGAGTAAAAATAAATTTTAATGTAAAAGCAGTATCTCTGTTGTGGGTGAATGAGTATTGCCGGTTATCTGGCTGGTAATGCTCATTTCGTCTGGAAGAACATTTGATCTTCAGAGCCTGGCCATCGAACTAAAGAAGTCGATCATCCTGAGCAGCATGCTTCTTAGGTGATCGATCAAAATCGTCGAGGTATTAGGGAGGAGATTGATGTTTCCGTGGACATTGTCGTGAAGATTCCTGATCTATAGAATAGGATCATTTTATCTAAACAATTGTAACGGCGCATAAATCGTATATAGACCTTTGTAATATGATCAAAGCTTTTGTATGTAATTTATTACATGTTCACAGATGAATAAAACATTATTTTTATTCCTTGTGTTCTTCTTGTTGTTGATTTTGTCTTAATCTTATCTGTGAGGAGCGTTTATCGAGTAGATCAATTTATACCCAACTTATTTCTAATATTTAGGTCTATTTACCAAATCTTTTCCATTTAGACTTAGGTTTTAATTACCAAACCTTTTTGATCGGTATAAATTGATCGAGGAGTGTTTATTGAACGGATCAATGTATACTCGACTCTTTTTCATTTAGACTTAGGTTTTAGTACCAAAAGCCTTTTAATCGGTATAAATAGATCGAGGAGTGTTTATTGAGCGGATCAATGTATACTCAACTCTTTTTTTTTTATTTAGACTTAGGTTTTAATACCAAAAGCCTTTTAATTGGTATAAATAGACCGAGGAGTGTTTATTGAGCGGATCAATGTATACTCATCTCTTTTTTATTTAGACTTTGGTTTTAATACCAAAAGCCTTTTAATCGGTATAAATAGATCGAGAAGTGTTTATTGAGCGGATCAATGTATACTCAACTCTTTTTTTCATTTAGACTTAGGTTTAAATACCAAAAGCCTTTTAATCGGTATAAATAGATTTAGGAGTGTTTATTGAGCGGATCAATGTATACTCGACTCGTTTTCATTTAGACTTAGGTTTTAACACCAAAAGCCTTTTAATCGTTATGAATAGATCGAGGAGTGTTTATTGAGCGGATCAATGTATACTCGACTCGTTTTCATTTTGACTTAGGTTTTAACACCAAAAGCCTTTTAATCGTTATGAATAGATCGAGGAGTGTTTATTGAGCGGATCAATGTATACTCGACTCGTTTTCATTTAGACTTAGGTTTTAACACCAAAAGCCTTTTAATCGTTATGAATAGATCGAGGAGTGTTTATTGAGCGGATCAATGTATACTCGACTCGTTTTCATTTAGACTTAGGTTTTAACACCAAAAGCCTTTTAATCGTTATGAATAGATCGAGGAGTGTTTATTAAACGGATCAATGTATACTCGACTCTTTGTATCTAGATCTCAACCAATACGATTGTAGAATTCCGAGGAGTGTTTCACCGAATCAATCGATTTATACTCTATCTTGATTTAATATTTAAAATTGCTAACAGGTATATTAAAAATCGAATCGTAGGCTAAGGCCTTTATTACAATGAATAAAGCTTAAAAAAATAATAAAACAGCATGATCTACTATAATTTATTTACCATAGTATTTTCTAAGGTTGACTGCATTCCAGGTCCTTGGTAAGGCTGTTCCGTCCAATTGTGCAATTTTGTATGAGCCTTTCTTTCCTACACCAATGACAACGTATGGTCCATCCCAATTTTGTTGTAACTTTCCCACATGTTTGGATACTTCTACCTTTTTCAAGACCAGGTCCCCTTCTTTGAAGGTTCGGATGCGTACCTTTTGATTATACGCCCTTTCCATATTTGCTTTTGTGACTTGCAAACGTACAGCCGCTTTTTCTCTTAAAGCTTCTGTTAAATCAATATCATTTTCTCTTGTTTTCTCATTTTCCTGGTCGTTATACATTTCAATTCTAGGGGTCGTAATTAGCGTTTCGACTGGAATAACAGCTTTCGATCCATAGACTAAACTGAATGGGGTCTCCCCGGTTGAGCTTCTGACCGTTGTTCGATTAGCCCATATTACCCCTGGGAGTTCATCTAGCCATTTTCCTTTGGCTGCCCCTAATCTTTTCTCCAGAGATTTTATTATTTCGCGGTTAGCTACCTCAGTCTGTCCATTCGCTCTAGGATGCCCAACTGAAGTGAAATTGTGCTGAATTCCTAGCTTTGCACACCATTCCATTACCTGTTTTCCCGCAAATTGGGTTCCGTTGTCTGAGATCAGAATCCTTGGGATGCCAAATCGACATACTATAAATTTCCATAAGAAATTGATCACTTGGAATTGAGTTATTCGGGCAAGGGCGATGCATTCTATCCATTTGCTGAAGTATTCAACAGCGACCAAAACATATGCTTTCTTGGATCTAGCTGCCGGGAAAGGTCCCACGATGTCCATTCCCCATTGATCGAACGGCCAACATACTGGTATTGGGTGTATGTTTTCGGCTGGTTGATGACATATATTAGCATGGACTTGGAAATGATGACACTTTTGGACATATTGTATGGCATCATTGTTGAGGGTAGGCCAATAATAACCTGTTCGAAGGCATTTTAAAGCCAAGGCCCTCGCTCTGCTGTGATTCCCTGCATCTCCCTCGTGTACCTCCCGGAGGATATCGTTGGATTGAGATTCGGAGATGCATCTTAGAAGGATTCCCGATATTGATCTTCGGTAAAGTTTTCCTTCTATTAATGTATACTTCGGAGCTCGGTATTTTATTTTTCGGGCTTCGTTTTGGTCCAGTGGCATTTTTCCTTCTCGGAGATACTCTATCATTGGGGTCATCCAGTTTGCTTTGGTTTCTTCAATTTCCATAATTTCTGCGACCGGTGTCTCATCGATGTTGATTGCCGGCATATTTGAGATTAGCCAATGGATCACCCTTTCGGTTTTTCCGTCCTGGGAACCTGTGAACCTAGATAGCTGATCGGCCCATTTATTTTCCTCGCGCGGAATGTTCTGTATACCAAAACTTTCGAAATTTTCAGCCAATTTTTTTACTTTGGCAAGGTATTTTATCATATTAAATTCCTTAGCCTCGTAAAGACCTTCTATCTATCTCTGTACTAACTCTGAATCGGTTAATACTTTAAGGTTTTGTATCTTGGCCTTAATAGCCATTTCCATTCCTGCGATCAGTGCTTCATATTCCGCTTCATTGTTAGTCACGACGAAGTCTAGTGTTATTGCGTAATTGATATCCTCCTTGTTTTGCCCGGTAAAATTGATTCCGGCACCTCCTCCCTCTCGACATGAAGCGCCATCGACGTGCATTAACCAGGTTTGATTTTCTACGATCAGGATGTCATTGGCATGGCTGGTTGATTCAGGATGTTCAACTGCCTGACTCGGGGTTTCTAATAGAAAATCGTCTAAGACTTGGGCTTTAATTGCAATTCTAGGTTTGTACTCGATATCGAACTGACCGAGTTCGATCGCCCATTTGATCAGTCTTCCAGAGGCTTCTGGTTTTGCTAAGACCTATCTTAATGGCTGGTTGGTCAATACCACAACTTTATAGGTTATAAAGTAGGGTCGCAGTTTTCTTGCTGCCACTACCAAGGCCAAGGCGAATTTCTCTATTTCCAAGTAGTTTTTCTCGGCCCCCTGCAGTAGTTTGCTTAAGTAATAAACAGGCTTGTGTTCCAGGCCATCCACTTTAACTAATACCGAACTGATGGCCACTTCGGAGATCGATATGTATAAATATAATGGTTCTCCTTCGGTTGGTTTGGCCAATAGCGGGGATGTCGTTAGGTATTCTTTTAATCGATCAAAGGCCTGGTCACAATCTTCGGTCCAAGCAAAGTTTTTCGCTTTTCGAAGGGTTTGGAAAAACGGCAAACTTTTGTCAGTCGATTTGGATATGAATCTGTTTAATGCCACGATTTTACCTACCAAGCTCTGTACTTGGGAGATCGTCTTTGGAGGCTTCATTTCAGTTATGGCTCGAATTTTTTCTGGGTATGCCTCGATTCCCCGTTGATGTACCAGATATCCCAAAATTTTTTCGGATTTAACCCCGAAAGTGCATTTTGCAGGGTTTAGTTTCATTCGATATTTTCTCAATATTTGGAAGCATCGATCGAGGTGCTTCCCATGATCGACTTTGTTCATGCTTTTGACCAGCATATCGTCTACGTATACTTCCATTATTTCTCCAGTTAGTTCTTTAAACATCAGATTGACTAACCTTTGATAAGTGGCCCCGGCTTTCTTCAAGCCAAACAGCATCACTATAAAGCAATATACTCCCTGCTCGGTTATGAACGCAGTTTTCTCTTGGTCCCGTTCATCCATGTATATTTGATAGAAACCATGGAAAGCATCCATCATACTGAAAATTGCAAAACCAGCGGTTGAGTCGACTAATAAGTCGATCCTTGGGAGAGGATATTGGTCACGCGGGCATAATTTATTAAGGTCGGTGAAATCGTTGCACATTCTCCATTTATTATCCTTTTTGTCTCCGTTTGCTACTAGCACAACGTTACATAGCCATTCTGAGAAGTGTATTTCCCGAATTTGTTTTGCCTTGAGTAGCCTTTCTACTTCTGCCTTAATTATTTTATCTTTTATTGGCCCATGATTCCTCTTCTTTTGTCTAGCAGGTTTCGCCAAGGGGTCGATTTTTAGTGAATGAATAATTACTCGGGGGTCAATCCCTTCAATGTCGTTCGCGCTCCAGGCGAAGATGTCTATATTATTTCTGAGAAAGTCGATCAAAATTACTTCCCCTTCTTTGCTTAACTCGGTTCCTATTCTGGTTGTTTTTGTTGGATCCCCTTGTACCAATAGGATATCTTTATGTTCTGGTGGTTTTAAAGTTAAATCCAGTGATTCCTTTCCCTTCTTATCTATTCGTTCGGTGATGGGGATTTCATCTCCAATTCCATCATCGTTGTCTTCAAGTTTTCTTTTGCTTGGGGTAATCGATCTTGGACGATTTTGATAGGATAGTGCCCTGCAAGCCAGTTCAATTAGCTTGTAATAGATCTATCTTGTATATAACAATCTTTGATTTTATAATAATACGCATGTTTATTTATATATGTATAAGGATAAACAATGGCCAAACTTCATCTCTCGCGAATACATTTAAGCGATTGGTTGAAACCCTGAGATCACTCATGACTATGGGACTATACACTTCAGTACTGAGTGCACTTATCATGAAACAGTCTCAAAGGTCGTGATCTCGAAAATGTTCCAAGTCATAGATTCATATCGAGACGGGGTATCGAGTGAATCGTCAAGACTTGTACGATTATGCATGATTCACACGGAGTGAATTTGTTGTAGTTTCATGAACAAGGCATTTGAGACCAGTGCATATGACTAGGTGATTCGATGGAGGATCGAATGCATCGAACGACCCGAACAGAGAAACCCATTGTGGAAGCGCATGACGCATATCGGTGATGGGATGTTTCTCAAAGGATTATAATAGTGTACGATTTAGTCCTATGACTTGAGGTGCTAGGGTGAATTCGGTGCATGAAAGTGCGTACTTAGATCTAGGTATAGGCCACTTAGCTTGGTCATAAAAATGCCTAGGTTGGGTGCGTATGGACATGTACGCGAGTGGTTAGTACCAAGATGGAATCTGTTGACTCATCGTAATGGATGAGAATATTTCCTATACGATTCTTAGATAATGTTTCCAATGAATCTACGGCCGTAGTCGGTGACGGATTTGGAAAGGGGTTTCCAAATTAGGCAGTCACACTGGAACATTATCCTGAATTAGAAAGTATAGTTATCGAGACAAATTTAGAGGTGCCGATCAATTCACACACCCTAAGTCTTGATCGGGAAATTGGTCGACAGAAGGACCGTATGTACATGGTAATTATATGAGGTGAGGTTCACTAAATATCAATTCACCTGATGTTGGGCTTCATGGGCTTGTGGCTAGACATCGACCATGAAGTGTGGGTACTCCTGAATTAGTAGAGGAATTGATTCTAGGAGTGGTCAATTAAAGGTAGTTTAATTGATCGGAGCAATTTATTGTTCATAAATTAAATCACGAGGTTTCGTGAGCCTGCTGCCAATTGATGGTGAACCCAGAGGGTCACACACAATACAATTGGACGGTGACTGTTCTGTAGGAATATAAAAGGAATTAATTGATTTAAAAGTAATTAAATCAATTAAGTGAATTAAAGTGTTAATTCAAGTGGGTGATAAATTAATTAATTGATTTAATTGATTTAAATGACAATTGATTAATTAAACTAAATATTAATTAAGTAATTAATTAATATGGGCTGGATATTTAATTAAGTAATTAATTAAATTAAGGTGGGCTTGCAAAAGATGGACTCCTAAGCCCATTAGGAATCTTGTAACCCTAGGTCTTGAGGAGTGCTTATAAATAGAGCTCTGACAGAACTCAGAGAACTAACACCTAAGCAAAAACCCTAGTCTTCTCTTGCCCTAAGAAATCCGCCCCACCCTGCGCCGCCCAAGCCCTAGCGCCGCCGCCGTGTGCTGCCGTAACACCGCTGCACCGCCGCCGTGAAAGCCCTAGCGCCGCCGCCGCATATCTTCTCCCTCATTCCTTTTGTGCAGAATTTTGATCTGTCAAATAGATCTGCACAATCCTTCATCAACAAACCTCTTAGATCTAGTTCTGAGCCTAAGACTAAGAGGTGTCATCATAATCCAGTTGGTGTGGACTTTTCTCTGGAGGTGAGACGCTTGGATCACTCCAGTGAACCAGAACCTTAATCAGAGTTCAGAATCAGAGTTGGAGGTTTCCACCACCTTACCTGTGGTGAGGTAAAAATCGAAAACCCCCTTTGTTAGATTATTTCTGTGCTTTGTTTTGTGTCTTTCGTATATATAACTTGGAGATATATTTATGGGACCTGTGGGTGTGCCTTGAAAAATTTTAATTTCCGCACTTTGTTGTATTGACAATCGAGGCATATCCCAACAGTGGTATCAGAGCCAACTCCATGATTATTATACGAAAGGCTTGAACATAATATGTGTTTATATTATATGTTTAATTATGTATATTAAAACGCATGATAATTATGTTCTGTCGATTGATTCTTACTTGTTATGACTAGATCTACAATTGGGTAAAACTGTTTTTCAGATCTATGGCGTTTTCATAGTTTTTGAAAACTTCAGGACTTTTTGGGCAAAAATCGCAAATTAGGGTTTTAAAGGGCTAAAAATTCGAAATTTTAGAATCTGGAAATTTCAAAAATTCTGGACTGTTTTCGCAAACTGGTCGCACGCTTTTTGGGGTCATTTTGTAATTTCCGAAAGTTTAGGGACTGTTTTGCAATTACCGAAACTTCAAGGATCTGTTTGGAAAAATTGAAAATTTTCAGAATTCAAAATTTATTTTCTGGAATGCTGGCCGAAACTGCTTTGGGTGTTTTTGTAACTTTTTAAAAGTTTTGGGGTCAAAGTGCAATTTTCGAAAATTGAGGGGCCGAAAATGCAATTTTCAAAAGTTCAAAAACAGAATCTGATTTTCAGCAGGAAAATTTATTTTGTTTACCCGAAAGTTTATTTTGTCATAATTAGTAGTGACTAAAAGTAAGAATCAATGGAAGTTAGTTTTAAAAGGATGTTTTAAAATTAAAGAAAGGAGAAAGTAAAATGTTGTTTACATGTTTCTTGCTCTACGTGAACTGTTTACGTGATTTTCGATCGAGCCGAGCCTTGACCTTAGGGTAGATGTGATTGGTTTAATTTAATGTTTGGTTTTTATTAGGGCCTGCGAGCCTTTTATGTTTTTGGGCCAACTTTGAGCCTTTGTAAGGGTTTCAACCAATCGCTCAAATGTATTTGCGAGAGATGAAATTGGCCATTGTTTATCCTTATACTCATATAAATAAACACGCATATTATTATAAAATCAAAAGATTGTTTCTTACAGAATAGACCTATTACAAGCTAATTGAACTGGCTTGCTGGGCACTATTCTATCAATTCGGCGAGAACTCGCGGGATTCTTCCGGCCATGATGAGTTGCTGAACTCCTTTATAAAAGAAAGCTTGATTGATGGGGCCCGAACGTACCCGAACCAAGGCATCAAGAAAGGGGGACTCTAAAAACTCCCTTATAGCTGGAAGCTTGCCTTCTTCTCGACCTCGAGTATATGCTTGGTCGGATGATGCCTTAGCCTGCTCAAGATCCGACTTTAACTTTGCTACCTCTTCCTCGAGGGCCCTCTTTTCTTCGAGCTCTTTCCTAACCTCCCCGAGCTCCTTCTCAACCTCAGAAAGCTTGGCTTTAGTCTCTCTCAACTGACCGGCCGTAACAGCTTCCTCTTTCAGAATGCCATGGAGAGCAGTATGAGTTTGTCGAGACTCCTCTTCTAAAATGGCTAATCGATGAGATTGATGAGTAAATAAATCTCCAGCCTGCAAAAGGACATCAGTAATAAGGCGAGATTTCGAAAAAAAGTTAATACATTCGAAGAAAACATGTACCCTCTGATGTGCATAAGCATAATCGCCCATGATCTGAAAACCATTTTTCTAGAAAAGCTCGGTATTGTCATCCTTAAACCTTCCGGCCATCAGAATTTGGAAGGACTTGTCCACTGTATGTTCACCGTTGGGGCCATAGTCAGACTCGATGGTCCCGTCCTCTGGAAACCCAGCAGCCCTCAGTCCGCGAAAATGATCTTCTATAAAATCTACCAAATCTGGTTATGTACGACCTGGTCGATATTGAATCGGGCCTGGACTCCGACCAAATGGCCTTACTCTTCTTGAGGACTCGGGATCCTCGCTATTCCTTTTCCGGGCCATTCGAGCTTCAATTATCTCTTGGAATTGGACCCCCTTTAACGTATAATAGCTATACCCCGCCGCGTTCGGATCAGACGCACCAATCGAGAATACCGATTGCAGAGGGCCAGGAGCTCGAGATTGTGAAGTTCCCTCGGCAGCAATTTGAGGAAAACCTGTAGCTATATTCGGAACTGCAGAAGTGTCAGTTCCGGGAATGGTTCCTCTAATCATCAAAGTAGCCCTTGATTTCTTCTGCTTGCGAGGTTGGCCTTGGGACCCTGTAGAAAATGAAGCAACGTTCGAACCGGCTACGGAGGTTCGAAACTTCTCAACAATCTCAGATGTAAATCGAGAATGGGTTTAATTTCGAGCCAAGGAAAATCAATTGAATTATCGGAAAAGAAATAGTATACCTAAGGAGGGAGGAGCAATTACAACGGCATCCTCCTCATCAGTTCTAGCAACTTGGTTAGTTGGGTTGTCCGAAGGCGCGGTCGAAGATTCACCAAAATTGATAGCAGGGTCAAGATAAGAACGTCCGCTGAGCCCTGCCATTCTCAAGACCCTCTCTTGGGTCAATAAAGCGGTTTGATAAAGATCAGGATGGAGGGTCTGCAAAAATTCATCCGGGAGCTCGTGATTCATTCGTCCTATGAGTTTCCGCCTACCGAAAATCCAAGACCTCTCTCCGGGCCATTCATAAGGGGTCGGTTCTGGAGTCTCTGCAGAAGGTGGAGTATCAGGGCCTCGGACAAAAAAAAACTCTTTTTTCCAACCCTTTAGGTTGCTCGAGACATTGCTTGACAGTATTGATCGATTCGACCTTTGCGAGAAATATACATACCCAGCATTCGAAGATGTTGACGAACTCACTTGGAAAACCCGCCAGAAGTTTTGAAAGGCTGCTTTCTTCCCTTTGGCCTTCATCAGCGCGCTGAAGGCGACGATATACCCAATCGAATTCGGAAGAATTTGGGATGGAGCGAGACGAAAAGCCTCTAAAATGCTACAAATTAAAAGAATAAAGGGGATGTGTAGACCGTAAAAGAATTGCCTAGTGTAAAAAGCTTGGCACCCCATAGGAGGATCGGTGACACGCTGCTCAGGAGTCGGAACGATGATCGAAAATCCGTCGCCTAAGTACTTACCAAATTTGGTTTCCAAGTATTCTCGATGCTTTTCAGTATAACGGTAAACGATTTGATCGGCCTTCTCCTCGGTTTTATTAAGCCGTACACTGGTTGAAGGTTCCGTCCACTAACAAATTGTAACGACAACACTTTTACCTATTCTGTACTTGGCTTGCTCATTCTTCCCTAAGGGAAGATCATAGTCCTCCGCAGCCTCTTCGTCGGGGCCTCGCTCGAGGTATCACTTTCACCGCTCTCAGAACCCGAGTTTGACTCCTCTCCCACCTCATCAGAACCAAAATTAGGGCTCGGGACCCTTGAAATCTCAGCTCCAGAGGATCGAGTATCCACGACCCGCATCTCATCGGGACCACTATCTTGTTCTTCCACTACCTTGGTCTGGCCTTTGGGATCACTTGAACTAGACATTATATGCTCAGGACGATCGGACAGGTATTAGGGTTTTCTTATCGATCTATACGCTCCGATCATGGGTTCTTTGAGAGTCTTGTAAAAATGGACCTCCAACGATAAGCTTATATATATAAGGTCAAAATGGTAAATTGCAAACCGATCCCCGAGTAGTCGCAACGATTGAACTCCCTCCGGGTAATTTCAAGTCTACTTTCCCTTTAATTGCGCGTTAGACCCCTATACTCTATGGATTTATGGGCCGCAGTCCAACACATGAAGGGAAACAACGTTTGGACATCAGTATTCGTTTACTACTATACGATCGGAGAAGCTTGATCGGAAAAAACAAGGCAGTATTAACAAGGAGTCGATCACGGCATCACGAATTATGAAGCGATGAGATGCTTTTGAAAAGCCCGACAATCATTATCGACGAGAAAATTTATATATCACAACAGTCATTATGGTGTTTCGATGATATGCACTCTTTTTCCCTGGTTCGGTTTTTATCCCAATGGGTTTTTCCGAATTAGGTTTTTAACGAGGTTTATCCGAGACATCATAACAGGACTCGCCCATCCCGACGTAACACATACTTCTCCAAGCTAAAGCTTCACCTTGCGCTCGAGAAGTGGGGGAGTATTGATGAAGGGTATTTTGGGAGTCTATCTTTATGAGCCCAAGTGAGGTCGAGCGTCATCGATCCCCGACCATTCAGAAGTAAAATCAAGCTCGGGTCACAGATATTTCGATCCAACCTTTCGTAGAAAAAGTTTATGATATATGATTACTGTTGGGCCGACCGCAGGCCTGGGCCTATGAGCCGTGTAATATATGCGTACGGACGGTCCAGGAAGCTCATCTCCTCAGCTATAAATACTGCAAGCATTAATGATGAAAGACGGTTTTTTCCCAGGTGCACTCCATTCGAAGCCGCTGCTCGGAAAGATAGTTTAGGCCACATTATATGTATTTCACACTCTAGCTTGTACGGCATCCTATAATGCTCGAATAGGACCCCCTAATACTTGTAATCTATACACCTACGATCGCAACATACGTTATTGATCTATTCTCCATTTAGTTCTATTTGTGTTTACATCGTTTATATTTTAATCTCGATCATACCACGAATCCGTGTTAGATCATTACTTCTAATTAATTATTCTTCTTCTTGAATTAAAACTTTAATTCATTTATTGATTTAATTCCTTAAATCATATGTTTCCTTTAAGACTGTCACTGTCCAACTGTATTGTGTGTGACCCTCTAGGTTTACCATCAATTGGCAGTAGACCCACGACTCTCGTTATTTCATTAGTGAGCAATTAATATGTAATTAATTGCTCCGATCAATTAAACACTTTAATTGACCACTCTAGAATTAATTTCCTTATTAATTCATGAGTACCCACACCTCATGGTCGATGTCTAGCCACAAGCCCATGAGGCCCAACTTCAGGTGAATTGATATTCGTGAACCTTCACCTCTTATAAATGCCATGTACATACGGTCCTTCTAATGACTAATTTCCCGATTGAGACTTAGGGTGTGTGAATTGGTCGGCACCTCTAATTATCTTAATTCTTTACTTTCTAATTCAGGATAATAATTCCAGTGTGACTGCTAAATTTGGAAACACCTTTCCAAATCCGTCACTGACCACGGCCGTGGGTTTCACTGAATTTACTATCTAAAAACGTACTGGAAATTCCCTCATCTTATCAGGATGAGTCGATAGATCCTATATTAGTACTAACCATTCGCGTACACGTTCATACGTACCCAAAGTAGTCGCACAATGACCAGGCTATGTGATCGGCTCCTAAATCAAAGTACGTATTCCCGTGTACCCAATTCGCCCTAGTACCTCAAGTCCGAGGACTAAATCGTACACTATTATAAGTCTTGAGAGACTTCCCATTACCGATATGCTTAATGCACTTCCACGATGGGTCTCTCTGTTCGGGTCGTTCGATGCGTTCGATCCCCTATCGAACCACCTAGTCATATGCACTGACATCAAAATGTCTTGTTCATGAAACTCTACAAATTCACTTCATGTGAATCATGCATAATCCTACAAGTCTTAGCGATTCCCTCGATACCCCATCTCGATAGGAATCCATGACTTGGAACAGCTTTAAGATCACGACCTTAGTGAATGTTTCATGATTGCACTCAGTACTGAAGTGAATTGTCCCATAGTCGAATGTGATCTTAGGATTTCATCCAATCGCTTAGATAAGTTCGCGAGAGATGAAGATGGCCATTGTTTAATTCACGTACTATGAATAAACGGGCATATTATCTTATGAATCATAAGATTGTTTTCTAAGGTAGTCCCTCTACAAGCTCGTATTTGTTGGCTTGTTGGGCATTATCCTATCAGATAGTCGCCACTTGCTACTTCATATGACATAACCAAAATATTTTCTGAAATGAAGAATTAAATCAAAATAAAAAAATAAAAATAATAATCTAAATCCAATCGGAATAAATAATTAGATCTACAAAGAATTTATTAAAAAATACCAAAAGCAAAACAAACGTAGAATAAATCACCACCACGGACGATGGTTACCTCACTGCATCTGCTTTACGCTACACCACCACGGCGACAACCCTAGTTCTGTATTTCTCTCAGGTAGTCTCTCTCCTATTCTACTCTCTTGTGGAGAATACGACTACTGTAAACCTTATTCCGAAATTAAAAACACTCACAGAAGTTCATAATAGGAATAACCACCAACATGAACCCTTCAATATCAAAGAGACAACAAAAAAGTGAAGACTAACTGGTGCGAGAACCAAAAAGGTATATTCAAATGTTAGTGATACATAATAATGCAATAAATAACAATAGATGAAATAGCATAATTATTTCATCATTTCCCAAGCAAGTAAGACATAAGCTAATCTTTCAAGAAAGATATTAATAAAAAAAGGAAAATTTACATAGACACCCCCTGGCTATTACCCTAATTACAGGATATACCCAATATGTGATATCCATCAGTCCCACGATATGATATCCATCTTAGATATGCGAAAAGGTTGAATCAAGCAACAAACATGAATAAAGAGAGGTGATCTGCGATTTTACCTCACCACAGGCAAGGTGGTGGTAACCTCCTGCTATGTTCTTGATCCACAACCAGTGATCCAATTGTCTCACCGCCACAGCATATCCACACCAGCTGGATTGTAGTAACACCTTCATGTCGCTAGCTACGAACTAGATCTTGAAGGTTGTCAATGGAGGAAGAAGCAAATCTAGATCTGGATATGGAAGACAAGAGAGAGAGAGGGGGCAGCTAGGGCTAAGGCGGCGGCTAGGGATTAGCAAAGTGTAAGAGTTTTTCTCTTTTTATTATAGTCTAGGAGGAAGAGGCAGATCTAGATCTGGATATGGAAGACAAGAGAGAGAGAGCGGGGCGGCACACACAAGGGGGCGGCTAGGGCTAAGGCGGCGACTAGGGATTAGCAAAGTGTAAGAGTTTTTCTTCTTGTGTTATAGTCTAGGAGAGACTCAAGGACAACACAAGAAAAAAAACTCTTACACTTTACTAACCCTAGCCGCCCCCTTAGCCCTAGTTGCCCCCTTGTGTGTGCCGCTCCCCTCTCTCTCTCTCTTGTCTTCCATATCCAGATCTAGATCTGCTTCTTTCTCCATTGACAACCTTCAAGATCTAGTTTGTAGCCTGCAACATGAAGGTGCTACTACAATCCAGCTGGTGTGGATATGCTCTGGAGGTGAGACAATTGGATCACTACTTGTGGATCAAGAACAAAGCTGGAGGTTACCACCACCTTGCATGTGGTGAGGTAAAATCGCAGATCACCTCTCTTTATTTATGTTTGTTGCTTGATTCAACATTTTCGCATATATAGGATGTATATCATATCATGGGACTGATGGGTATCTCGGATAAAATTTTAAATTCTGCACTTGAGCATTTTAGGGCTAATGCTCGAGCTCCACCATGATTTCCTGCTTCTCCCTCGTGAACCTCTTTTAGAATCATACTATATTGATTTTCAGAAATACACTTTAATAGGATTCCAGAGGAGGATCGTTTGTAGAGCTTATCATCAATCAGGGTAAATGATGGGGATCGATACTTAATCTTTCTGGCTTCATTAGCATCTTCTGGCAGCTTTCCTTTCTTCAGATAATCGATGATGGGGTCGATCCAAGAGATCTTTTGCTTGTCAATTTCCATGACGTCAATGCCAGGGGTGACATCCAGATCGATAGCGGATGTGTTCGATAACAGCCATGTAATAATCCTTTCCTTCTTACCATCCGCTATACCGGTGAATTTTGACAGCAAGTCAGCCCATAAATTTTTTTCTCTAGGAACAGGCGGAATATCGAACTTTTCAAATTGCGATATCAGACTTTTTGCCTTATTTAAATATTTTATCATATTGAACTCCTTTACTTCGTAAATGCCCTTCACTTGCCTGTGAACAAGTTCAGAATCTGTCAGCACAGTAACTGATCTTACCTTTGCCTTTAAGGCCATCTCTAATCCTGCAATCAAGGCTTCGTATTCCGCTTCGTTGTTTGTAACTACAAAATCCAAAGTGATGGCATAACTCAGATCTTCGCCATTGGGTCCTTGAAAATGAATTCCTGCTCCGCCTCCTTCTCTGGTCGAAGAGCCATCCACGTGCATCAACCATGTTGAGCTCTCAACCTCTGTTAGCATGTTTATTTCAGAACTTTCTTCATTCTCTGAGCTTTTCAAACTAGTGGATTCCACCAGGAAGTCAGCTAGCACTAGAGCCTTTACTGCTGTACGCGGCAGGTATTCAATTTCGAATTGCCCCAATTCGATTGCCCATTTAATTAGTCTACCAGATGCTTCTGGCTTAGATAAGACTTGTCTCAAGGGTTGGTTAGTTAAGACAATAATCTTATAAGTTTGAAAATAGGGTCTCAGTCTTCGCGAAGCCACTACCAAAGCAAGTGCGAATTTTTCGATCTCCATATAATTCTTCTCGGCACCTTGCAATAATTTGCTCAAGTAATAGACTGGTTTTTGCACGGATTCTTCTAACTTCACCAGTACTGAACTAACAGGCTCCTCCGAAACGGCTATGTAGAGGTGCAAAGGGTCTCCATCCGTAGGCTTGGCCAGCATAGGAGGTGAAGTTAAGTATGTTTTTAGATCTTCGAAAGCCTTGTCACATTCAGCATTCCACTTGAAGTCCTTCGACTTGCGCAATAGCATGAAAAATGGAAAACTCTTGTCGGCGGACCGAGAGATAAATCTATTGAATGAAATGATTTTTCCGATCAAGCTCTGAACGTCCGAAAGTTTTCTTGGTGGTTGAAGATTGGTAACTGCTCGGATCTTCTCTGGGTTAGCTTCGATCCCTCTCTCGTGGACAAGATATCCAAGAAACTTTCCCGATCGTACCCCGAAAGTGCATTTTGCTGGGTTCAATTTCATTCCATATTTTCTCAATATTTCGAAGCATCTGCCGAGATGCTTAATGTGGTCTTCTTCTATCATGCTCTTTACAAGCATATCGTCCACATAAACTTCCATGATCTCTCCTATCAAATCTTTGAACATCATATTGACCAGCCTTTGATAGGTTGCTCCCGCGTTTCTCAGACCGAACGGCATAACTATGAAGCAATACACTCCTTGCTCGATAATGAATGCGGTTTTGTTCTGATCCTTATCGTTCATGAAAATTTGGTAAAAACCCTGGAAAGCATCCATCATGCTAAAAAACACAAAACCTGCAGTGGAATCTACCAACATATCAATCCTGGGTAGCGGGTAAGGATCCCTTGGGCATAACTTGTTTAAGTCAGTAAAATCATTACACATCCTCCACTTATTCTCGGCTTTGTCACCCTTGGAGACCAGAACCACATTACATAGCCACTCGGTGAACTTAATTTCTTTGATTTGACCATGGCAGCCAGTAACCTATCGACTTCCGCCTTAATTATTTTATCCTTTTCGCGTCCGTGGTTACGCTTCTTCTGTCTCACTGGCTTAGCCTTAGGATCGATGTTTAAAGAGTGGGTTTTTACACGCCGATTAATTCCCACAATGTCATCCAAGCTCCAAGCAAATACATCTACATTCTCTTGCAAGAATTCCAGGAGCATGGACTCCATTCCTTCACTTAGTTCTGTTCCGATTCTGGTAACTTTCTCCGGGGATCCTGGAACCAATACCACCTTCTTATGATCAGGTGCTTGTATGCTCATGTCTACATTCTTTCCTTTCTTTCCCAGCAATTTTTCAGTTTCGGGAATTGGTAAATTCAAGGTCGGGCCTGATTCCAAATCAACCAACTTTCTTTTTGCTGGGACTTCGGGCTCCACTTTCTTTTTTATGCTTAAAGATGAGTTATAACATTCCCAAGCCATGTATTGATCGTTTCGCACCTCCCCTACTCCACCGTCCGTTGGGAATTTTACCTTTTGATGGTAAGTAGAAACTACTGCCTTGAAGGTATTTAGAGCAGGTCTTCCCAGTATAGCGTTGTAGGCAAAAGGTGTTTCGACCACCAGAAATTTTATCATCCTTGTTACGCTTTTGGATTTTTTTTCGAGAGTTGTACTTAATAGAATGGTTCCTAATGGAACAATCTGTGAGCCTCCGAACCCGACTAAAGGAGTGGTTACTCGATCGAGATGTGGATGCTGAAGATTCATTCGAGCGAGGCTTCTGAAGAGATAATGTTTGCCGAATTTCCATTGTCGACCAAAATTCTTTTGACTTCGTAATTAGCGATTTTTAGCGTCAATACCATGGAAAAATCCGAATCATCTTCATTTGTGTCCCAGGTAACATCGGAAGGTCGGTCAGCATCGCTAAAACTTATGACTTGATTTTCCATGGATGGGAATTCCAAAGAAAATATTTCCCTTTTGGTCGAAACGGATGATTTTATTGACCTCATCGTCCTTTTTCTAGCGTTTTTGCTATCTCCTCATGCTGGTCCGCCTGCGATCACGTTTATTACTCCGTTCAACTGCTCATCTCCCTGATTCCGAACCTCCTTTCGCTGATTACTAAATCTTCGTGGACTCCTGGTCTATATCGGCCTTTGTAGTTATTCCCTTTGACAAACTCCTTAAGTTTTCCTTGCACAATTAACTTTTCGATCTCAACTTTCAGTTGATAACAATTCTCAGTACTGTGCCCCCGAGCTCTATGGTATCTGCAGTATTGGTCATATCCCTTGCCTCTGGTCTTGCCTGGGTAATCCTCTGGGCTTCGGGAATGAAATTTCCTTCTTCCAATACAGTCAAAATTTCTTCTTTTGGGATATTCAACTCGGTGAACTGAATTTTTTCAGGTCGGGGGGGAGGGGGGGCTGGTTTTGATCATAAGGTAGACCGTAGGCATTCGGCCTTTGCACTGGTACCTGCGGCTTATATGTGTTGAGTCGCTGCCATACCGATCCTCTATTCGACCCTCC
This sequence comes from Penstemon eatonii, assembly GCA_038501285.1. Taxonomy (NCBI): domain Eukaryota; kingdom Viridiplantae; phylum Streptophyta; class Magnoliopsida; order Lamiales; family Plantaginaceae; genus Penstemon; species Penstemon eatonii. The sequence continues at coordinate 30,304,465 of CM076710.1, read as the reverse complement.
ATAATCACTTGGTTTTGGTATGGGGGCTCGATCTTGCTTTTTGTTAAGAGGGAGCTTTGGGCTATGTGCATTTTTTAATCTATTCATCTCCTCTTGAATCATATACTTCTCAGCAATCTCCATTATTCGTTCAAAAGACTTCGGTTGCTTCCTACATAATGCGTTTCCGAATTGGATGCTTCTAGTTAATTCAAACATCAGAGAAGATAAGTATTCGATTTGAGGGGTATCGACTTTCAATAGCTCGATACTAAATCTCGATAACCATTGCCTCAAGGTCTCTCCTTCCCGTTGCTTGACCGTTCCCAAGTGATTTGCCGGAAACTTAGGTTTTCTCTGGCTCGTAAATTGATGCTTAAACTTATCACAAAATTCATTGAAAGAGAATATAAAATTCGGCGGTAATTTTCCGAACCAATCAAGGACAATTCCTTCAAAGATCGTGACCATAATTTTGCAGCTGAAATCTTCCGAATGTCCATATAAATTCATCACATTAACAAAACTGTTGACATGTTCCCCGGGGTCGGTAGTCCCGTTATACCGTGGTAACCTTGTTGGTACTGTCTCTGTATTCCTGGCTTCACGTATCTCTTGGCAGAATGGCGAGCATCGCATGATGCTATTTTCGATCTCTCTATCTCTGATATTTCCCTGGATGATTTCTCTATTTTGGTTCATTTCAGTGCCCCTAACAGCTGTGGCGGCACGGCGGACCTCTATCACTGCTTCTTCCCTATCCAACTTCTTTGCAACCCGCTCCTGCCATATCCTTTCAAGCTCGGACTCTGTAATTCTTTTGTAGGTCGATTTTTTATTTCTTGCCATATCTATAGGGTGACTTTCTCCTACTACTAGTCCTCCACGTCATGTACTGATCGCACCAGGTTTTCCGAGCGGACATTTGTTTTCGCGGGAGCAGCTCGAGGCAAGTTTGGTGCGGGTGCATTCGATGTGGCTCGTAACACACTATTTTCCTTCTGGATGTTCGAAGAAGGGATCTCTGGTCTCCCATAGACAGGTGGCTGGTCTACGGGAGATTGGTCAGCCCTTCCACTATTCAGAAATTCGCTGCACATAGTGCCTATGATGGATCTCAGATCAGCAACAGTAGTGTGGATCGGAGCATTGTCCTGGGGAAGGATAGGCGGAACTTCTGGTTGTTGAGCCGCTCTGGATAGATTATCGGGCTCATTGTTGACTGAATTCTGAACCCCCGGAGCATGGGAAGGTTCTCCTCGGTTATATGTATTCCTCCTCATAGTAGGCATTTTTCGATCTAACACCCAAATAAGGCCCCACGGTGGGCGCCAATTGATCTTGCACAGATTCGTGGTATGATCGATATTAATAATATAAATAATGTAAACGCTATAAAATAAGAGAAAGATCAATGTATATGTATATTCCGAACGTTGAGGTATAGATTACAAGTATTGAGGATCCTATTTGAGCATTATAGGATGCCGTACAAGCTAGAGGGTGAATTACATATAAAATGGCCTAATCTATCCGAGCAGCAGCTTCGAGCGGAGTGCACCTGGGAAAGCGTGTCTGGCGTCATAAATGCAGGTGGTATTTATAGCGAAAGATGGTGAGCTAGCTACTCCATCCGCAGGGATACATTTCTTTGGCCCAAGGGCTTGGGCCTGTGAGCGGCCCAACAGTAAACTCCGACCACGAGCATTCCCTCGTGATCGGATTGTAAAGGCCGCGATTTGGGATCGGTTTTACATTCGTGAGGTCGGATTCTACACTCTTCGATCTCGCCCGGGCTTCCCAATGTAGAGTCCAAAATACCCCTCATCATGGCTGACCACATCAAGAAAAGACAGACTCGTCACAGGATATTTCTCAGTCACCTATTTTCAAGCCTTGGCTGTTCTATGACCAATGGGAAGGTCATACATTCTGCCAAAGAAATGAACATCAATAAAAAGGTCAGAGAGCAATCTAAAAGAGAAGATGCTGCGGAGCCAAAACAGACAACTGCGAGAATGAAGAGGAGTAAAGTGACTGCTCCTAAGGCTCCAACTCCAACAGCACAACCTGCTGTTCAAGCTGGAACAGAAAAGTCTGCTGACCAGGACACTGCTAATGCTATCATAGATCAGACAGTTAGAGAAATTGAAGAAATGGCTGTTGATTCTCCATCAAGGACAGACTTTGACAATCAAACTTTGGAAACTATTGCTACAAGAACCATGAATGCAAAGAAAGATACAAAGACTCCCAAAGGCAAACACACCAAAGCCACCATCAGAAAACAGATGACACCTATTCAGTCACCTACTAGGTTGTAAGATCTTGTTAAAGACGATCTTCAAGAACCGAAAAAAATCTGCTGGAACTGAAAAAGAGTCTACTGTCACAGAGTCAGCTGCTGAACAAACTACTTAACTCCAACAGTTGAGGCTTCACAACCTCAACAGGATGCTGACATACAGATCCTCAAACCAATGAATGTTACACCATTGCATCTGCCATCCCAGAACCTACTGCTGCTACCCAAGTTCAGACAACTACAAGCAAGAAAATAAAGAGAACTGGGAAAGGAAAGAAGAAGGTATCTGCTGCTGAAAAGAAAAGAATAGAAGAAGAGGAGCAAAAGAAAAGGGATGAAGAAGAATTTCAGAAGGTCATTAAGCTGAGTAAGGCTGAAGCTCAGAAGAAATTAATGATCGAAGCTGAATTAAAAGCCAAAGAGGATGAAGAATTGGCTAAAGCATTGGAGCTAAGCAAGACTGATGCTCACGGTCCTAGAAGGGCTGGAGGTATCAAGATTGGCGAAACAATGAATGCAAGACAAATTCTGCCTCCTGCACTTAGACAAGAAAAGCCAAAATCTGAGGTAAAGAAAGCACTTGACATTGTATGAAATAACTTGAATGTCTTTGCCAGATTTGAGGCTGAGCTGGAGAGAATTGATAAAATTCTGCAAATAAGAGCTGCATTCCTCCCAGAAAATATAAGGTATAACAGATGGAGAGAATACAGACTGAACAAGTCTGCTGATGAAATCAAGGCGTGGAAGGAGTTTTCCAGTGAATAAAAATGGGTTCTGAATTGGCTCCACACTTTGTCCATAGTCAAAGTCTTGGACACAAACCACGTTCATGATGTTTTCCACGGCTATGCAAAAGCCATAGTGGAAAAAGAAGCCAAAACTATCAAGGATAACGTGCCAGAACGGAGAAGAAGAAATGATAATCGAATTGATAGGGTTGTGAAGATAGCTATCTTTACAACCTTGGAAAAGTGGGTAGAAAGATCCAGATATGGTCAAGGAACTTCTAGTGACCTGCCCAGCTTACCAAGCTTGCAACAGATAGCATTTGGTTCTGAAGTAGGTCAGTTCCAGGAGCCACCTAAAGTGAAGAAACCTGCTAAGGAATGGTTTCCTGCGCTCCTAATCAATCAGACGACTATTATGTCTCAGGATGGAACTGCTGAAATAGTCCAAACAACAATCAGAGAAGAACATGCTGCTGCACAAAATCTTTTAGCCATTGGATGGAAGGCTGATGATGATACTGCTCTTCATGATGCACCTGTTCAACAGGATGAAGCTGCTGCATCTACTTTTGTCCCTACTGCTGATATTCATTCATCAAACATGGATTCAATGCAGATGCTGATTGAAGACTCTTTCAAGGGAATGGAAGATAGAAATAAACTACTGATGAAGCAGTTGGAAGAGGCAAATGCAAAGAATTCAAAGCTATGACTGGCGCAACTCACTCAAAAGGAGATATCAACACTTCATCTGAATGTTGATTATATTAATGACCAGGCTGGTGAAATCAAGTCAACTCTGAATCATCAGGACATTCATCTGAAAACTATGGATCTAAACATTAAAAACTTGTGTGTTGCTGTCAACATTCAACCTGCTGATCTCAACCCTGCTGATGATGACAAAAAGGGGGAAGAGAAAAGAGAAGAGGAACCTGCTGATAATGTTGCTGCTACACCAGCTCAAGGAACAAATGAAACTACTGCCACTACTGAGAAGACAATTGAAGAGGAAAGTAGGCAAGTTCTAGGAAAGGAAGTTACTGATGAAGAAGCTGTTGGAGAAGAATCTGAGAATGTAGCCAAATCTGACAAAGAGATAGCTGCATCCAAAGATTCTGCTGAAGAACAGCTTGATCAATTTAGGAAAACCAGCAGAATGTAAGAGCTCAAAGCAAAGGTTGAAGCTGCTCAAAGAAATTTAGCTCCTGCTGATGTCTTTCCTAGTGAAGATGATGAAGATAGTGAAGATGATGAAGACGATGAAGAAGAAGAAGAAGAAGAAGAAGGAAGTGAAGAAACTGATGACTAGTCTAAAGACTCTAAACTAGTTTACTTTTTGAAAATTTTGTATCAGTTTACTTCTCCGCATCTCATCTACTTGAACTTGTAACTGTAATCAAATTCCTATTTATGAAAGTTCAAGTTACTTCCAACACATTATTTCTATCTCAGAAATTTTTTAGGACTTAACTTTAGTTTAGGTACTTAGCTGCAGTTTTGTCATCATCAAAAAGGGGGAAATTGTTGGATGAAAATGAAGATGAAGACTAATATTGAAGGGAGGTTTTGATAATTTCCAAAACATCAAGATCAGCTAATTAATGGAAGCATAGCAAATCCCTTTTAAAGAATTTTGACCAAGCAAAGAAGATAAATCAGAAGGGTCAAAATTTATGGTCGAGGAGACTACTGATCTGTTCCTGAACGAAGAAAATCAGATTGGTGAAATTCAGCCGACTCAACAGATTTGTTCAGTTTGGGATCAGCCGAGTGTTCATCAGACGAGAGACTTTGGACAGCTGAGTGGATGTGATCAGACAAGTCACCTCAACGGTAATAAATGCACTTGAAGAAGTAAATGCTGAAGAGGAAGGGTATTTATGACAAATGATTAAAGAAGAACCTCGTATTAGCTGGGTGCATTTAATGCGAATAACAAAGAAGTATAGCAGAATGCACAGTGTACGGTCGCAGGTAGCCGTTCCTGAGAAACAAGGACCAATGCTCGAGAAAATTACTTCTATTTTCTTCAATGGACAGATTTCAAGTCTCAAGTATAAAAGGAAGCTTGTTCGAAAAATTCAAGAGAGAGACACAACACACATTGAGAGCATTCGAAGTAAATTCTCTGTTTATCTCAAAAGAACTCAAGAACAACCCACTCATCAGTTTAGTCATTTGTTGACAAAAGCCGACGTTGAAGATAGAAGAAAATCATAAGAAATCTGAGTGATTCTTGTTAGAGAAGTGTTGTAAGGAGTAGATATCCATCTTAGTGAGCGATATTACTTCGGGGAATAGGTATTCTTTGTGATCTCCTATTGTGAACTTACGGCCAGTTCATTTATTGTTTGGCGTAAGCAGAGTATATTGTAATCTTTGTGATTATAGTATAACCCAAGATCTAAGTGACTTGGAATAGTGGACTAAAGGATTTCAATCAATATAACCACTATAAAAATATCGGTGTTTTACATTCTACATTCTTTTATTGCATATTGTAAAAGAGCATGCAATTGTTAAAACTGTTTTGAAAAGAAGATTGTAAAACTGGGGATAAAACTTTGAAACTAAGTTTGATTGCTTGTGAAAAACACTTTAGAAATTCGCTGAAAGTAACTTATCTTGGAACTCTGATTTTACTAAAATCAGCTAAGTTAATCAACAAAAGTGGTCAAATCTGCTGCTCAAAGTTGTGTGCGCGAACAACTCAGTTGTTGGGATTTTTCTGGTAAGGGGCTCGATTGTCAATACAACAAAGTGCGGAATTTAAAATTTTTCGGGGTCCCTATAAGTCCCATAAATCTTTCTCCACAGTTAATTATACGAAAAGCTTGAATCAAACATAAACATAGGGGGTTTTTGCGATCATACCTCACCATAGCTTCGTGGTGGTTACCTCCAGGCGTTTCGTTCGATCCACAATACGAGTGATACATGCGTCTCACCTCCAAAGTTGATCCACACCAATTGGATTGTAGTGACACCTCCAAGTCTTAGGCTACGAACTGGATCTTGAAGATTTGTCAGCAAAGGACTGTAGATCTGGATCTGGATTGGAAGATCTCGAGAAAGAAGACTAATCACAGGGCTTATGTGATTAGACCAGATTCGGCCAAGTTAGGATCGACCAGCTTGGGTTCGATCAACCTCAAATTGGGCGACTAGGGTTTAGGGTTGAAAGTTACGGGGCGATTTTGTAAATAAAATTTCTTGTGCGAAAATCAGATTTTTCTACTTGCAAAAATCGGCTACTCTCTTTTCTTTTTGGGTTTTCAAAAGTTGATCATTAGTTAGTTATGAATGAAGAGAAGAGAAGAAGTATTTATAAGAGAAGAGTCCTTCTCTTAGAAGATATCTTCTTCCCTTATCTATCAAATCTTTTATTCCTTATCAACTTAGGAATGCAAGATTTGATAGATCTCTTCTTGCTTGCTCTCCAAGACTAAAACTCTTTTTCCTTGTCTTACAAAAAATCGCCCCTATCCCCTATTTCTAGATAATTACAAATCAACCCATATAATCATCTAATCCTAAAATTGGTTAATTACATAATCTTCCAATTTCATTAATTAACTACTTTAATTAATTTTATAATTAATCAGATAACTCTAATTAATTAATTGAACATTAATCAATTAGATATCTAATTAATATTCTCCCATTGAATTAATGCCTTAATTCAATTACTTTCATTTAACAACTTTAAATCATACATTTCCTTTTCGACAGTCACCGTCCAATTGTATTGTGTGTGACCCTCTGGGTTCACCATCAACTGGCAGCAGGCCCACGACTTTCGTGATTTAATTAACGAGCAATTAATGCTCCAATCAATTAAATAACTTTTAATTGACCACTCCAGAATTAATTTCCTTATTAATTCAGGAGTACCCACACTTCATGGTCGATGTCTAGCCACAAGCCCATAAAGCCCAATTAAAGGTGAATTGATAATTGTGAACCTCACCTCTTATAATTGCCATGTACATACGGTCCTTCCACAACTGATTTCCCGATCGAGACCTAGGGTGTGTGAATTGATCGACACCTCTAATTATCTCGATTATGTACTTTCTAATTCTGGATAATAATTCCAGTATGACTGCTAAATTTGGAAACCCCTTTCCAAATTCGTCACCAACCATGGCCATGGATTTCTAGGAACATATTATCGAAGAACGTACAGAAAATACTCCCACCTTATCAGGATGAGTCGATGGATCCTTTCTTAGTACTAACCACTCGCGTGCAGTTGTGTACGCCCCCAACTTAGGCACTTTGCGGCCAGGCTACGTGACTAGTACCTAAATCTAAGTACGCACACTCGTGCACCGAATTCGCCCTAGCACCTCAAGTCCAAGGACTAAATCGTACACTATTATAAGCCTTGAGAAACATCCCATCACCGATATGCGTCATGCGCTTCCACAATGGGTTTCTCTGTTCGGGGTTTTCGATGCGTTCAATCCTCCATTGAACCACCCACTCATATGCACTGGCCTCAAATGCCTTGCTCATGAAACGCTACAAATTCACTCCATGTGAATCATGCATACTTGTACAAGTCTTGGCGATTCCTACGATACCCCGTCTCGTTCGGAATCTATGACTTGGAACGGTTTTAAGATCACGACCTTTGAGACTGTTTCATGATTGCACTCAGTACTGAAGTGAATCGTCCCATAGTCTATTGTGACCTTAGGATTTCATCCAATCGCTTAGATAAGTTCGCGAGAGATGAAGTTGGCCATTGTTCAATTTCACGTACTATGAATGAACGGGCGTATTAATTATAAACCATAAGAAAATAGTACTTCAACAAGCATATTAATATTGGCTTGCTGGGCACTATCCTATCATCAGTAACTTCACCTGACTTGATCAGCCTTGTCTGCTCATCTGAAAAGTTGGAGTTAAATTTTAAAGTACTAAAATTTTTAGAGGTCTATTCACCCCCTTCTACATCTGACCACTTGGGACCAACAACTCTTTCCTGGGGATCTGACTGGGCTGGTAGTAGATCATGATGTGGAGGTCAGAATTATGTCTTCGAGGTCGGAATCCCAGGTCTTCGACCAGAGATGATTCCGAAAAATAGAAGATCCAAAGTACCCCTCATCATAACAAAATTTATTGTCCGAGTAAACCTAGGGAGAATTGACTGGTGGCACTCCAACTGTAGATCGATAAACGCTCCTCTCCCTATGACTGTTCGACGAAGGTTCATCATGTCTGGTGTGAGCAGCAGGTTCGTCGGCAGGCGGTTGCTGACCTGGCTCGATTCACGATCCGCTCTTTCCGTGTTCAAGAACTCCCTGCACACGATGCCAATGATAGATCGTAAGTCAGCAACTGTAGTATGGATAGGATGGTCATCAGGTAGATTAACTGGCGGAACTTCTGGCGGATGGCTCGCACAAGATTGATTACTGCATTTGAGCTGGATTGAAAGTTGCGCCCTTGCTAGATTAGAGGATTGTCCTTCCGCACGATTGTAGGTATATTGCCTCGTGGTAGACATTTTCCGATATAACACTTAAATAAGCCCCATGGTGGGTGCCAAATGATTTGCCAGATTTTCGTGTACGAGTAATTTAGGAAATTAAGGCAAATGCAATAATATGAGATGGGGGTAACTCCGATGTGTATATAAATTTCGATCAGAAAGTACAAATTGCGAAGGTCTATTTAAGTGTTACAAGATGCCACACAACAATGAAGCTAAGTAAAATGATCTATTCTCACAACCAAGAGGGCCGAGCTGAGAGTCCGAGCTAATGCGTGTTGAATGAGTTGTGGGTTCGCGCTAGAGTGTCTTGATAAGCGTGCCTGATGTCATAAATATACTAGGTACTTATGGTGTACTGGTGTGCCACATAGACCCTCCACATGAGAACATGTCTCGGCCAAAAGGCCAGGCCTTGAGGCAGGCCCAATAATGAACTCGAGAGAAGTCCTGTTCGGATACGAGCCTTCGAGTTGTTGAGCTTTCCTGATCGGGAAACTCGGTCTTGCAGATCGAAATTTACTAAAATCAAGCAAGGTATTTTCTAGAATAAAACATGCGAAATATCCTCATCAGAGGATTCTCTAGAATAAAACATCAAGAAAATCATTTGAAAGAGTCCAATGATCGCTGCTTCATTGATATCCTGGTTTTTTAGCACTAAAATAATCTGCAAGTTGTCACTTTCAAATATAATGTTTTCCTACTTGGTTCATTAGTTTGGTGGCTTCAAAAACGGCAAGAGCTTCCGATGTTTCAGCGTCAATGTTCGTTTCTAGGTGATTGATTCTTTTGAATTCCCGATGATGATTGCACCAAAAACAAAGTCATCTTCATAGCCTCATAGGTGAATTCGTAAATATAAATTAAGGGGATAAATTGTGCAATTTGTAGATATAATAGATAATAACTTTATATGTGGAAACAATCAAACTGAACTTTTCTAGTATTTATTGTCCGTAAAAGTAGTAAATTTAAATATTTTGGCATTTATATTATGCTATACTTAATATATGTACATTTTTTCTTGAAATAATCAAAAACAAAACAATTTTATTTATTTTTAGGGTGAAATACAGTTTCCCCCCTTAAATTATGGGGGTGTTATCAGTTACCCCATAAAGTATCAATTGTAACACTTACCCCCATCTGTTATAGTTTTTAGTTTTTATTTCAAAAATACCCCGCCCCTTTCATAAATAAAAATATTTTTATTAATTTATAAAAGTAAAATTATCTCTTTATTAATTATGAATCCATTCATCCACCAAACAACATTATGTTTTAATTTCTTCATTTTTTTACCATACTTTTTTCGATCTCAAATTTCTTCTTCATTTTCATCTCATTTTTTTTATAACCAAAAGAAGCAAAATAAATGAAGAAATTGAAGTTTAATATAGTTTGGTAAATGGGTATATTCATGATTAATAAAAAAAATTGATGAAGAAATGAGAAATTAAAACATAATATTGCTTAGTGTCAACCGTGAATTTTGCGAAAAGAATTCGAAGGAGAATTACTCAATATTTTTATTTTAATAATAATTCATACCGAAAATAAATGAGATAATTTTCACCAAATAAAAACATAGAAAAATATAAAGAAAAAAATTGAAATAGAAATATAAAAAATTGAAACATGAAATAAAGAAAACAAATTGAAATATAAAATCAAGAAAAAAATGAGACGAAAATAAAGAAAAAATTTGAGACCATAAAACCGAAGGAAATCGAAGAAATGAAGAAAAATTAAAATATAATAATATTTGGTGGATCGATGAATTCATAATTAACGTAAATATTTTTTGATAAATTAATAAAGAAATAATGTATTTGTTTCAAAAGGGACGGTGTATTTTTGAAATAAAATATTTAATACTATAACACAGGGGAGTAAGCGTTATAATTGATACTTTAGGGGGTAACTAATGTCACCCTCATACTTTAAGAGGGGAAAGTGCATTTCATCCTTATTTTTACTGAGATGTCATCTTCTTGAAGATCATTTCATGATTTTTTAGTAAAAACATTAATGTTAGCAGAATATTCGATCAGTTTTAAAAAATCTCGTTAGAAGTTAAATATTTAAATGAGAATAACTTTGAGCCAATTTTGAAAGATGAACGATTAAAATGATGTCTTGGAAAAATGAGAGACTAAAATGAAAAAAAAAAATGTATTAATTAAGGAATAAAAAGATATTCGACCTTTTTTTTAAAATTACATAAACACGAGTGTTATATCCACTTGAAGTGGGTTTTATTTCTTCTAGAGAAAGAAAGAAGGTTGAATTTGTAGTACTAGTTTTTAAAGAAGAAATGGGACCTCAAAAATTGGCCCTTAATACCTCAAGTGGGTCATCTCCCACTCCCACTTGCTGTTCTTTGCTGTCTCTGCACCTGCTTTTGCTCTTTTTTCCAAAATTCACCAATTACAAGCTTTTCTCCTACTTATATTTTATTTCTTAATTCCTACTATTCTCCACGCTTTACACCCACCTAGTTTCTCTAGCTTCACACTATTTAATATAGACACTACATAGTACTTTCTCTCTCCCTCTCTCTCTCAATTGACTCTCGACATTAGCAAAGAGTAATCTTTTTGCATTTATGTATTCCAATTCCAATTCCTAATTAGCTTATTTGACGATTCTTTGTTTAATCTTTTAGGCTAAAGGAGCCATGAATCTTCTTGTATTTTATTGATAATTCGTTTTTTTTGCTACCATGTGAAAAGGGTGGGTCTGAAACGTGTTTGAACTTCTGGGTTTCTTGGTATGAAGGGCTTCAATTAGAACTGAAGGGTTTTTTTGGAGGGAGAATAATTATCCATTTCTAGTTGTCATTTAGTGATTGGGAATCAAAGGATTCATGTTTGAAGTGAGAAAATGGACATTTATCTGGCCAAGCCTTTTCTTCTTTAGCATTGTCAACCATAGGTTATAGGAATAAGAATGAGAAATTTTCTGAAGAAACTTCATAGAGGATCCAACCAATCAGAAGATTCAGAAGGTTCAACTTCATCATCAAAGGGTAATAGGTTAACTGATGAAAGGCTTTCACAGTCTTCCAAATCTGAGCAAAAACCCTTTTCAACTATTTCTGGTTGGTTAAATTCTGTTACAAATAGGAATAGTCCTAGTCCACCATCTTCTTCAAATGTAAATAGAGTTGAGAGAATGGAAGCTAGTGATTTTGTGGGTAATAATAGTAGCTTGGATGCTGCTCTAGAAGCAGTGAGGCGAGATTCCGAGTCTAGCAATGTAGAGGAGGAGTATCAAATTCAGTTGGCTTTAGAGTTGAGCGCAAGGGAGGATCCCGAGGCAGTTCAAATTGAAGCTGTAAAGCAAATCAGTTTAGGCTCTTGTCCTCCTGAAAATACCCCTGCTGAAGTTGTTGCATATCGATATTGGGTAAGGGTTATAAAAATCTTGAATTGTTGTTTCATTATCTTGCTTTACTGGGATTGTGCTATGTTAAAGTCATATCAGATTATTTGTTTGAATGTTTAGTTAAATTAGAGTTATCTGTAGTTCCGTTTTTTAGTTATCCTTTTATGATTACATTTTTGATTGTCGATCATCTTAGTGATGGTAGCTGTGAGGTTTTCAAAAGATGAAACTGATGGATAAAAGAATATGGGTGATTTACGACCGGATCCCCCAAGGATTAGTCGTCTTACAAGGAACCCCCGACGTTTTAGAAATTACCTGGAAACCCCTTACAACTTCTGAAAATGTTCACAAAAAAAAACCCCATGTAAGGGTGTCCCTGTAATGTTTGGAACCACAGGGGGTTTTCTTTAATTACGGTAAACTAAGGATAGAATGTGATATACTGTGAAATATGAAGAGAGAAGGATGATAATGTTCTCTGCTGTCTAATACAAAACCGCAACTTTAGAACAGGATAAATAGTGCATGCTTGAGATGTATGGTAGCTTATGAAATTGGTTTGCAAATTTGAGGTGGTGGAAAATCCCCATTGAGATGGAAACTTTAGGAATGGGTTTGAAAAACCAACTATGTTATTAATGGAGAATGAATTACTGAAATTATTATATTTGGTTCAGCTTAAAATTCCTAACGGTCTCTTGTGAGATTGGTCTCGTTCTTTCAAGAGACACATATCTCTGGTTGTCTAAGGTAATGAATAACAACAATACGTAGGTTAAGATAAAGCTAGAGAACTCGAAGTAAATAATGAAAAATATCTGGAGAGAAGTAAAGTAAGTAGTATTGATGTTTTGAATAAATTCCTTGACAAGGCAAAAAATCTTTATCATTTCTATAGGCTAAAAAACCCAAATTCGTTTAGTGTCTTGGCTTATCCATTTATAGTTGGATGATTAATAAGATAACCTCATCCTCAAACTCAAGAAAAGGTCTTAGGGGAATTTGGAATTACAACTATTACATGAATCAAAGATGTCTTTTGTTCTTTCATGCCACTATTCTGGAGATATCCTCATAACATGCTGATAGCTAATTATATTAGATAAATAGGTTAATTTCAGATATATTCAATCGAATCATCTGCATAATATTAAACAAAAAGCCAGAATGTAAGAAAGCAACAAATCTCTGAAATGGCGAAGTTCAGGTCTTGAAGTTGGCTTTGGCGGGGACAGACCCCATTTTCCCTGCTTTACAGCTAAAAAGACCTTCCATCGATTTTCTGTAGGCTACATAAAACTTGATTTGAAATTTAAGCCCATCTAACATTCTCTCTTGCAATTTGTCTGCTTGTACACTAATTTTAAATCTGCTGTCTTGTTATTAGTAGCACTTAAAGAAAATAAATATACATGATAGCTCCTTGTATAATTAGCTTTCAAGTTTCTCCTTCTTTCTGTTCTACAACTGACTATAACATTAATAAAGTTCTAAATTTGGGGATGTTGGAAGAGGCCACTTATACAGACATTTGAATTGAGAAGTTTTGATTATGAAATCACTATAATACTAGAATGTCGATCTGCATCCCTCTTAATGAGTAAAAATTCTGTTTGCTTTTATTAGCCTTCACAGAAAGTAAAAGCTATTTGATTTTGAGTTGTTCATTGTTTCCAGTCCTTCACCTTCTTCAATCATATAATGAATTTTAAGCAAACCACCCTTGTCATTTTACTTGCATGATTTTGAAAAAATATCTATTTAACATAAATGTACTGCTCTAATTCACCACCCAAGAAGTTGTTTTTCCATATGTGTAATTGAATAACCCTGTGTAGTGGATAGAGTGTGCTAACTGACTAATGGACTGATTTAATTGAACTATCATACTTGAGCAATTTATCTTTTAATTTTAAATGTTTGTATATCCACTAGAAATCTGTGTTGATCAACAAAAGTAGTGTATAAGGCTACTTGAATTGAGTAGAGCATAGGTTCAATAACCGGGCTGGAAAAAGAAAATAATAATTGCTCAATGTCTGTATCATGGAGATCCTAGGAGTGAGTGGTATCTAAATGGATGTATGGTTTGCCAACAAAACATTATTGACATGAAATCAACTGTATCAAAGTCTTTTGTCTTGTGCCATTTTTACTTTTTAAAAAATCCTTTTGCAGTGAAGAATTATTGTACCCCTGTTCTCACTTCTCATTATAGGTATTATCTCAATCTCATGTTTCAATGTACTCACAGTAATTTAAGGTCTAGTTACTAAATCAAGCTTGCTTTTAGTTTTCTTACAAAAAGACCCCACAAAGAATCAACAAGTTCAATGAAGAATAGGAAACTAGATTAATTACAGTTGTGGTCTTGCTCATGAAAGGATGAACTTACTAGAATTAAGGTCTTATAAAATTGTTCAGAAGTTGTTACACATGTTGACTCCCTTCCTAATTTAAATAGCTTTCACATAATAAAACCCTGGCTATATATAGATGTTAAATTTTGTTTTGCTTCTGGGCTTCACCAACAAAAGACCAGCTCTTTTTTCCAATTCCAAAACCACAGGTAACATAGATTGGACTGCATGATTATTTGGCAACATATTGGGAATTTATATCTTGATTTCTGCAACAAGAGCATTGTCTTATACACGTTAGAAATATAAAGATTCTTGCAAAGATTTGCTTTGTTCCTCTTTTTCTTTGTCCACTGCCTTCTAGGTAGTTCACTGTATAGTGAGAATACGGCCATTACAAGATGTTTTCATAAAAATCTTTGTGTATTATGATCGAGATGTTTTCTAACTTATCTCATATTCTAGATTTATCCATGCTTCACAGAATTACAATGCTCTTAGCTATGATGACAAGATTCTGGATGGTTTTTACGATCTATATGGCATCTTGCTTGAGTCCACTTCATCAAGAATGCCTTCCCTTGTCGATTTGCAAGGAACACCAGTGTCCGATAATATCAGTTGGGAAGCAATTCTTGTCAATAGAGCATCTGACGCCAAGTTGTTAAACCTCGAGCAGAAAGCCTCAGAGATGGCTATCAAAGTACGATCCCTTAATGCAAATTCTGTTACCCACGTTATGGTGCAGAAGCTTGCTTCTTTAGTTTCAGAACACATGGGAGGGCCAGTTGGTGATCCAGAAAATATGTTGATAGCATGGAGAAATCTGAGTCATAGTTTGAAGTCAAAGCACGGGAGCATGGTTCTGCCTCTTGGTTCTTTGAGTTTTGGACTGGCTCGTCATCGAGCGTTGCTGTTCAAGGTATTAAATGCTTCTTGGTGTTAAGAATTTTGTTCACTACACCAGTCTTATTTACTTCCATGGAAATTACTAGTGGTTTATTGGGTTTTAATAGCATGCTAAGTCTGATAATCCTCCAAAGTGGCGTGAAATGATATTTTTTTCTCATAAATCTGGATTTGTTTATTGGACATGCGAAACTATGACGAGCTTGTGTGTGTGTATTTTTTCTATGGAGTATTGCTAATTTTTTTTGGTGTAGTTACTAACTAATGCTTCGTCATCTAACCTCCTATCTTATTTGTATGGTTGTTTAGGTTTTGGCTGATAGTTTGGGCATCCCTTGCCGCTTGTTGAAAGGAGAACAATTTACTGGTTCTGATGACGTAGCAATGAACTTTGTGAAGATTGATGATGGAAGGTAACAGTTATTTAATTGCTTTACCCTTTATGCTACCTCTTGAGTCAAATATTTTGTTGACAAAATTCATAATTTTTGCTCTGATTAACAATCACTAGATTTATAGTTGCAATGTTTTGAAGATTATCATTAGTTTCTATCTTTTGCTGCTCAATCAAGAATAATTTTAAACAACTTGGAGCACATGAAATATTGTATGGTGATAAATGATTACTTAGGGAAAATACATTACTTTTCCTGCAATTTTTTTTTTATTTTTTATTTCTTGCTTTTCCTGCAATTCTTTTTATGAAAAAATGGATTATGTGGTTCAGGGAGTACATTGTTGATTTGATGTCAGACCCTGGCACACTCATTCCATCTGATGCAGCTGGGGCTCAAACTCAAATAGATTGTGGAGACTCCTTGATTTCCAAAAGTCACTTGCCAAAAGATGTTGAAGACTCTTCTCATGTGGCTTCATCCAGCGGTGTGATAACAACAACTACTTCATTTAAAGACTCATCAGAGTTTGGAACATTGGTAAAATCATCCAAAATTAAAGAGACTGATAATAGTGGAAAGGAATCTTTGCAGATGAAAGCCCAGGGTGTGAAGGAGACATCGCGATCTAATCATCCTTATTCACATGCAAGATCTCCTTCCTGGACAGAAGGTGTTAGCTCTCCAGCTGTTAGAAGGATGAAAGTGAAGGATGTTTCACAGTATATGATTGATGCTGCCAAAGAAA
Source organism: Penstemon eatonii (assembly GCA_038501285.1). NCBI lineage: Eukaryota > Viridiplantae > Streptophyta > Magnoliopsida > Lamiales > Plantaginaceae > Penstemon > Penstemon eatonii. The sequence continues at coordinate 30,288,130 of CM076710.1, read as the reverse complement.
ATCCTCAATTAGCGCAAAAGCTTCATGATGTTCTACTGGAAAGTGGTGTGGTTGCACCTCCAAACTTGTTCACCGAAATGTATCCAGAGCAGTTAGATATCAAGCCCCCAACTCAAGAAAAGGAAAAGAAGGAGGGGAACCTTGATCGAGCTTTTCTCCCTCCACTGCCTCCTCATGGTTTTCATTCTACGGACAAGTCTGAAAAACATTCTTCAGTGGTTTCTTCAAAAGATGTTCCCGTGGCTGCTGCTGCTGCTGCTGCTGCAGCTGTTGTTGCTTCATCAATGGTAGTTGCTGCTGCAGGAAAGGCAAGTAGTGATGCTAAAAGTCAACTTCCTGTGGCAGCTGCAGCTACTGCCACTGCTGCAGCTGTGTTAGCAACAACTGCAGCTGTTAATAAGCAGCATGAAAATTTACCACATAGTCCTGCTTCCATTTTTACACAATCAGATTCTGTTAGAAGTGATGGAGAAGCTGATGGAGAAGCTAATTTGGAGGGTGAACGAATATCAGATAGGTCAACAGGGAATGAGAGTTCGAAATCTGATGTGGCACTTGATGATGTGGCAGATTGTGAAATTCCTTTGGAGGATATCACATTGGGTGAGCGTATCGGGCTTGGTATTAATCCTGATGAATCATATTCCAACCATTTATACCATTTATTTTTACAAATAGTTTATTTTAATATTTGAATATTGGCTTTATTGTAGGTTCTTATGGTGAGGTTTATCGTGGAGACTGGCATGGAACTGTGAGTTTTCAAGCCTTTATGGTTACTAGAGTTTTATATACTCCCTATGTACCTAAATTTTTACTCTTATTTTCTTTTTTGGAATGTCCCAAAATAAGACTCTATTTCTATATATGGAATTATTTTCATCTAAAATACCCTCTCACATAAAGTAATGATTTGACATCATTAACTCTCTCAATCACTACTTTTAAGGACATAAATGTAAAAATACTTAAAAGTTTCACTTTTTCAACTCTTACCTAAACCTCCGTGCAAAAAGTGAAAGGATAAAGAAGGGGGACAGGGGGAGTATTTTTCTAATGTGCAGAAGTTCAAATCGCAAATAAGTTATGGGACCCACAGATAAAAGTAAAATTATTTTACTTACCTTAAGTTGACCGCTGGATACATTATGATAGAGTATCTCTTGGTAACTTTCATGTTTTCACAATATTAAATTTTTGGGAGAAATCTCTCATTCATTTTCATTCTTCCTAATATAATACCTGTTATAACTATGTCAGGTTAACGAAATAAGTTTGATTCAAAAGTCAAATTTTTTGTTTTCTTATTTCTTGTCAGAAAAAATTTGTTTTTGTTAAATTATTTTGGTTTCAGTATACAATAGGCCATCTGGTTTGGATTCTTAAGACTTGGTTTTACATAACCCCTAAGACTTTAATGTTAATATTTTCCCATGTTAAGTTGCTCATCTTTGCTAAACTGTCTTGCGGATTTTCTTTCCATATTCTGAATCAATGGGGAAAATAATCTGTCAGAAACATAATTTGCGTATTTTGGATAACATGCATAGGCTTTGTAGACCATAAATAAATTTTATTACATGTGAATGTAGGAATGAATATCAAATATTTATCTGAAAAAAAGTAAACGAAGATAAATAGCATTGTTGTGGTGAGGTGCGTTTGTGTGTGTTAGTTGGGGGAGGGGGAAGTGTTGCACAATCATTCAATGAATACCTAAACCATGATTTTTCCTTTTAGTATACTTCCAGCCTTCTATCTTGTTAAGGTTCTCAGGAGGGTTACACAGATCATTCTCCCGAGAATTGTTAATATATTCTAAGTTTCAGTGTTCTGATATTTAAGATATGGATCCGTTTGTGTTAGGATATTTTGGTCATGAACTATAAATACCTTACTAGGCTAATGATATTACCCAACAATACCACTTATTCCCGGAAAATATGTTTATTAACTTGGTACCACAGTATCAAGTTAAGATCTATGATCATTGATGCGTCTATCTCATGGTATAAATACCCTACTAGAGCTATGATATTGAATACAATGATAGCACTTGTCACACTACAGTTTCAATCTCAACGAGACCTAAACTCATCTAATACATTAACAATTTATTTTATCATGGTTGTTCAGGTCTTCAGTACATTGTTGGCATGTTTTACATCTTTAAGTGTTATTTGGTACTTTATAAATCTGTTCTTTTCTCAGCTTCTGACTCTTGGATGAAGAATAATTAAACCTTGATTCAACTTTTAGGAAGTTGCTGTGAAGAAGTTCCTTGACCAGGATTTAACTGGTGAATCTCTTGAAGAATTCAGAAGTGAGGTATCAGTCAGTTTCATGGCATCAATTCACTCTTTTAGCTTTTGGACCTCTGATCTTGCATATAACCTATAGTGGACATTAAAATGGTTTTCTTAATGTTATTGCATTTGCATGTAAAAAGTGGTCATAAATATTTTAAAGGCAACCAATGTTTTTTAACATTTATAAGTCATTCTGATTCTTGAATGATTTTAGAAAATTAACTGCCCTGTGTTTATGTTTTGTGGTTGACCTATAAAATTCCGTTGCACATTCTCAATTTTTCTCATTCCAGCACTTATCCATCATCTCATTTATACTATATTTTATAGTATATGTTAGCAATTGTTTTGGCATCTTATTCATGATATAACGAGCATTACTTGTACTTCTATGATTTTGGCTAGGTCCGGATAATGAAAAGAGTCAGACATCCAAATGTAGTTCTCTTCATGGGAGCTGTTACTCGTCCTCCAAATCTTTCAATTGTTACTGAATTTCTTCCAAGGTATGCTAAAATCCTTCCAGTTTCCAGACTATGGAGATCTATGCTTTTCGTAATTGAGGAATCTTTTCTTAGACAAATTCCTGTTTGAAATGCTTGATGGTTTTCAGCATATATTTGTTGCTTAAGAAGCATTGAGAAGTGCCTGGCGACATTACTATACTTTGGCCTAATAAATTTGCTAAAATTTAACCATGATAATTCTTGAATCTAAATTGACTGAGGGTCAAATGATGCGATTGAAAAAAATGGAATTTGTGACTAATCTGTTTTTAGGATATATGTACGTCATTTTAGGTAAGTTATGTTTAGGAATATGTTTGAAACAATTAGTTAAAGAGATTGTGAATTATTTATTATTAATTACTGCTTGCTTCTGCAGATAAGATGATTTTCATGGATACCTCATTTTAGGATATCTAAGTTTGAGTGAATTGCACTTTTGGTCCCTCTTATGGTCTGACTTTATCACTTTCATCCCTTTTAAATTTTTCGTAGCAGATGCATCTCTCTTATCAATATAGTGTATCACATTAGTCCCTCTTATCAATGTAGTGTAGCACATTGGTCCTCTTAAATCTAAAATATATCCTAAAATAGAAGCAAAATTTCATTTTTGACCATATAAAGTTGCTGCTTTTCAAAATTGGCCCTTTATTGGGTACCTCGACAATATATGTCATTTATTGTGTCGTCGTTATCAACTTCAGTCCTTATCATCAAATTTTTTTAATTATCGCCGAAATCATCAATTTATGTCCAATCTGACTGAAAATTTTAATTTAGCCAAAAATTATCATTCGTCGAGTGACACTTAAAGATTGAAATTTCATGTTATGACTCCAAAATTTCAAATCTAAATCACGTGATAGGTCTATAACTTTAATTTTTATTTCAGATTAGAATTGTACAATGAAATTTGTATAAATTTGAGGCAAATGTGATGTGAATTTGACTTATTTATTTGTTTATAAATAAAAATATGTATCTTCTATTTATGGGGGAAACGAACGTTAACCCTTTTTCATTAAAAATTGAAGCTATAGACCTACCACATGAATTGGACTTGCAAATTTTGGAATAAGAATATGAAATTCCATTTTAATTGGCACTCCAAAATTAAATTGTTAGGTCAGATTGAACATAAATTGGTGATTTTCAGCAAACAATTTAATTTTTCGGTCAAACAATACATAAATTGATAATTTTCGGCGTTAATTAAAAAAATTCGGTGATAAGGACTGAAATTAAAGATGATGACACAATAAATGACGTATTTTGTGAGGTAACAAAATAAAAGGGCCAAATTTGAAATGCTACCACTTTAGTGGTCCAAAAATAAAATTTTGCCTCCTAAAATGGATATATTTTGGATTTAAGAGGGACCAATGTGTTACACTACAGTGATAAGAAGGACGAATCTGCTACGAAAAAGTTAAGAGGGACGAATGTGTTACATTACAATGATAAGAGGGACTAATGTGATACACTATATTGATAAGAGGGACACATCTGCTACGAAAAATTTTAAAAGGGACGAAAGTGATAAAGTCAAGTCATAAGAGGGACCAAAAGTGCGATTCACTCTCAAAGTTTTACATTTTTAATATGCAGGATAGATTTTCTATATATTTACTTCAATGTTTTGATTAAATGATGCCATAAAATTTTACCATTGGCTGCAAATTGAAGATACATTGTTTTGTTTCCAGAGGTAGTTTGTACAGATTAATTCATCGGCCAAATAACCAGCTAGACGAGCGCAGGCGGTTGAGAATGGCTCTTGATGCAGTATGCTTCTTATCTTTAATATCTCAAATATTTGTCAACTTCTAGTTTAAGAGTGAATTTTCTTGGTTAATGTAAGTATATTAATATTACAGGCTAGAGGAATGAATTATTTGCATAATTGCACTCCGATGATAGTCCATCGAGATTTGAAGTCACCAAACCTTCTCGTTGATAAGAACTGGGTTGTCAAGGTAACAGTCTTATGACTGAGAAGTCATGTTATATAATTCTTTCCAATAATAATATGTATTATTTCTGCATCAGGTGTGCGATTTTGGATTATCAAGAATGAAGAACAGCACGTTTCTTTCTTCAAGATCTACTGCTGGGACGGTAAGCTGGTTTTTACCTTTTTTTTCTTAAGTCAACACTATTTATCCCATGTAACAATATGACAAATAATGAAAGAATTAATAATATGATACAACATACTCATTTAATTCCCACCAAATTCCATTAATAGGTAAATCTGGAGTCATCAAAGTAGAGATCGAATAAATTGAGGATAATTATGTTGCCCATATTTGACAATTGATTTGGATGGTCACTAATGTTCTTAATACTCAACCAGCTAATATTTGCTGCCTAATAATCAGCCATTTTGTAGAAGATAGCTCAATTGTTGTTGATCCTATTACTCAGGCTATCGAAGATGTTTGATTGCGAAGTTTCGCCTTCTAAAAAGGTTGTTTGCTGTGATCTGTAGTTCAAGAATATACTCAAATTTACTATGCATGTATCTTGTTGTAGGAAAGGTCTGATTGTGCATCAGAGTCGTCTTCTCTTCTTGCATCTTACCTCTAGCGTATAACAAGTTTTGCTCTTTTGGTCCCATAGTATTTTAGTCTTTGTTTGCACTTTCGGTCCCGAAAAGTGGAGATGAAAGAAGTTTCCGAAAAACATTAGATTTGGGCCCAAAAGTGCTATTTTTGCAAGTGCTGGACTAAAATTTGTCGAGTGCTCATTTTGCCCTTTCATTACATTCTTATGCTCTACTCAATCAACCAAGCCTCGTATTCTTTTTTCCGTACAGGCAGAATGGATGGCACCAGAAGTTCTAAGAAATGAACCATCTAACGAGAAGTATGTTGCCACTTATTATTAGGTCACTCATGTGAAGGAAGTCATAAAATGATAACATTATAATATAATTTGGTTGTGATAAAAAAAAATGCAGATGTGATGTTTTTAGTTTTGGTGTCGTATTATGGGAGCTTTGTACATTGCAACAACCTTGGGGAGGAATGAACCCAATGCAAGTTGTTGGTGCTGTTGGTTTTCAGCATCGTCGTCTTGACATACCAGATAACATGGATCCAATTGTCGCAGATATAATCAAGAAATGCTGGCAAACGTAAAAGTTTTATACGTACAAAAATATTTGTGAAAACCGTAAAAACATTTTCTAGTTATATATTAACAAACTCTCTTTGAATGTTTTCTATTGTAGAGATCCAAAGTTGAGGCCATCATTTGCTGAAATCATGGCTGCCTTGAAGCCACTTCAAAAAACTATTGCGAGTTCACAAATTCCGAGACCAGTTAGCAGCAACAGGGGACTCGTAAATTTAGAAGATCAAGGTGGTGCTCGTAAGAGCTAGTGTTAAGGACCATTTCCAACTCACTCTTTACCTTGTGCAGCCATTCATTTGGACCATTGTCAGTCATAAAAATAGCTCAAAAAGGATCTCGATCGACAAATATATACACAATTAACGCATTTGAGTCAATCAAATCAATTGTTGTTTTCTTTTCTTCTTCTCTGCTCTTTCATTTTCTTGGCTTCATCTTCCCACAAAATTGTGCACTTTGTAAATACATGTGAATTTGTTGTAATCTAAGTTTGCTCTCTTTTGTTTTAAATGGTTTCTTAATTAAGTCCATTTTGCTTCAACGTTTCTGAGCGAGAAGGCATACATTGTAATATCATTGAACTAACTTATTCAATCTCTTTGAAAAAAATGGTACTTATTTATGTTGGTTTGGAGTTCTATTTTTTGTTTTGATCTCTAAATTTCGTACATTCTTTGAGGGAAATGCTCATCACATGTAAAGATATGGTAAGGCCATGAACCAATCATATAGATATAGTAGATGATGCTATTAATATTTATTTTCGATCCATCTCATTATCCCAAACATTATAATCCAAGATTTTGTATGTGAAAGTGCTAGAGACTAGAAAGAAGTTTTATGCGCTTAAATTTTACTTTAAGATTATGAAGATATCCTTCTTACATGTATGTAAAAGATTTATATTCTTGTTGGATTCATATAATAATAAAATTCCATTAGTTTTCTTTATGATTCTCTATCTTATTTTTTAATTTTATCCTTGGGAATTTAAATATGAAAAGTGATGTCATGATTGTGCTTTTGGGATATGAAATTATAGGATTTGGCACTTTGCATCATGACTTAAAAATTTTGGCACTTTGTACCCTAGTATGTGTTTTGATGAAAAAATTCATTTATAGAAGGGTATAATAGTTATTTTCGAATATTTTTGGCACTTTGCACTCTGAAAATATAGATTATGACACTTTACACCTTGAAAATATAGAATATTGGCATTTTACACCCTAAAATATATTTTTATGACATTAACCTCGACTTAATATTTTTGGCACATTTTTATTTTAACCAAATTACTATTTATTATGATTATATATGAACTACTTTTTTTTTTGTTTTTGTAATTTAATAAATTTAACATTCTAATATTTAATCATTTTAGATTTGTAGAGTATGTCGTATGAAAAATTTAGGATTGATTGCATGTGAGTCTTATAGAAACAATATCATGCAATATAATAACATGTTAAATTTATAAGGGTTAATTACAAGGATCTCCCCTGTGGTTTGGTGCATTTCGCGTCCAATCCCCTCGGAGAATCATAATTACAAGGACCTCCCTAACGTTTGCAAAACCTTACATCCGTTGGTCCATCGTTAGTTTTTGCTGACATCATCACTAGAATATTATTGAAAATCTCATTTTACCCTTAAGCATAATGTAGCTATTTTCGTGGACAAGTATACCCTTGTTGTGTTTGTTGCATGTCAAGGGTTTCAATAAAATGATGTGGTTTGTTTTGGATGTAAATGTTATAAATGTTAGTGAAAATGTAAAACTTAAAATTATTAATGTGTATATAGTAATTTCAATTTTTTTCATAATGTTTTTAAAATTGAAATGCAAAGAAAAGTGAATAAATGATTGGTAATCATAAGAAAAATTAAAGATAAATAAAAAATATCATTATGAAAATGCAAATATATTAAGACTTATCCATATCCAAACCGTAATATCAATAATTTCAATTTGTTTTCATAATTCTAAAAAAATATAACTACAAGGATAATAAATAAAAAATTATGATTAATAAGGAAAAATTTGGACAGAAAAAGCATTATAAAAATGCTAAAATATTAATAAGTAAGAAAATCAATTATTTTGTAACAAAATTAAATAATACACATTCAAATACACGTTTAATAATTATTAATTTATTTATTTATTACTTAAACCCAATACTATTAAATAATATTTACTATAATTTATTCCTTATATAGTATTGAAATATGGATTTTATAAAAATTTAACAGAATAATCAATAAATATTTTTTTCACAAAATTGAAAGATACTCATTCAAATACCCTTTTATAAAATAATTATCTATGAGATATTTATAAATAATTAAATTTATGGGTTATTTCATTTTTAAACTTAAATATTTATAAGTGTTTAATCAACAATAAAATCATAAATTTATATCTTACTTAAATAAAATACAATTAAATAATATTTTATTATAAAATACAAAAAGAAAATCTTATTTAAATATTTATTAAATTATTTTTACTTTTAATAAATTATATTAAAATGATATATAACACTATAAAATTTGTTCTTATTTTGAATAATTAATAAACTATTTTTTTCTTTTTTATGTGATATAAATCGGGGTGGGGTTAGTTTTTCTTTTCTCTTTTATGGGTAAATTTAATTTTATTAAAGTTTGGGGACTAATCGGTAAATATAAATTTTTGTAAGGTTTTGTAAATCTCAGGGGAGGTCGAGGTAATTAAAATTAATGAGGACAAGAAGATAATTTCACGCATTTCATCCACCTCCGTTAGTCTCTGTTAGAGTTTTGTAAGGTTTTACAAACCTCGGAGGAGGTCTCTGTAATTATGATTCTCCGAGGGGATTAGATGCGAAATAAACCAAACCTCAGTGGAAGTCCATATAATTAACCCTTGATATTATCATGTGGGGTTGATTGAGAGATTTATACTTCATTTGGAGATTATTGTTGTGTGGTTTAAATTTTCCCTTGTTGAATCTTTAACTGGACCCACATAAGAAAATAATAATGTGTCCGAAACTAGAACAAGGTGGTTAACTTGCATCTTTCCATTATTTCATTCTTGATTGATTGTAACTAGTTGATATTCAACCAGTGATTGGTCCAGTGAAAGGGACTAGTCACTACAAAGTAGCGGACTCAGGTTCGAATTCCTGTTGAGAAAGGTTCTCACTTTATATGCACGACGCACCTCAAAAGGGATTGAACCCTTGAAAAAAAAAAAAAAAAAAAAAAAAAACTAGCTGATATTCATCCTACACACATGCATGATGACTTTCCAGTTGACTGACTTAGCTTTGCAAAGTCCACCAAGTACTCTATTTCTGTTCTGTTCTGTTGATAAGCACCCAGAATTATACAGACAGAAATCCACCACCATCTTCTTTCCAGAAATTAATCATGCTTCTTGTGTGGTTTTTTGGCTTAATCATCATCCAATCCTGTTTCCTTGGGACATCCTATGCAAATGATAAACAAAATTGCGTCCCTTCTTCCAGAGGCAATCTTCAAAATATTAGCTATCCTTTCAGATTGAGAGATGACCCAAAACACTGCGGTGATTCTAGCTATGAACTAACATGTGAAAACAATGCTACGACCTCGATATATCTAAATTCCCACAAGTATCATGTAAAAGCAATCAATTACAACTACACTCTTCGTCTTGTTGATGTTGACATAAAAAATAATGACATTTGCTCTTTTCCTCGATTTTCTCTGTATGGAATCAACTTCATTTATAATCGTCCTTACAGCATCTATAGCTACCAGAGTACTAGAACTTCATATGGCTTATACTTATATCTTGAAATAACTAGGCCTATTACTTTTATGAGCTGCCCATATCAGTTGAACCACTCTTCTTCCGGCCTCTTCACAGAAACTAGTGGTCATTGTTTTAACTCCAACAAGAAAAACAACACATATGTAACAGTTGGGCACTTGAATGCATCAAATGTTGGGGATAATTGTAGTATAGACCTTATAGTGATGACATCATGGCCATTCAATATCAAGGATTACAACACTTCTATATCTCTTTCCGAAATCCACGCATCTCTGCAATATGGATTTGAACTTTCATGGTTCGGTATTGAGTGTTTTTATAATTGTGAGTGGACAAGTATTAGCCTATCTTAGCTTCCCTGAAATTAAATATATCCTGAATATTTTCCCGTTTTCTTTAGTATCTGAAGCTAAAATATGTAGTAGTATATGTTCAGTCCTGATGCTTTTGTTATCCGGAGAATGCAGGCAGGCAACATCAAACAGGACCATTAATTAATCCTCTTTATTACGCAAATCCCTTTTTCCTGCTTTGCTTACCATGTATAATATGCAGGTGGTGTATTTGCAGGTGGTAGTACTACTGCCAAGTGGATCACTGAAATTTCTGCAATATATATCTTCAGTGAGCTCTTAATTTAAGCTGCACTTTATCCCAATATTTCATATTATCAATCTGCTTATAAGAAATATTTCATATTAGTTTAAAATCAATATATCATGTGAATTATCCACTAAATTCGACAAATATTAAAACAGTAAAAATCTATACATATGAATACTTAGATTTCAATTTTCCTTTATTGAAATGTGTTGGGAGAAGCACATTTATAAGCATACTAGAAGTTGGTTTAAACCATGCTAATTGTTTTATGTTTTGAAGTGGCCATTATTGCAGCAAAGATCTTCATTGGGATTCCTTTCTTATTCTGGATTCTTATCTACAAATCTCGGAGAAGGCATACGTCAATGTTTGATGTGATAGAAAGCTTCTTGAGAAGTCAAAACAACCTCACTCCAATCAGGTACTCCTACTCAGACATCAAGAAAATAACAAAAGGTTTTCAAGAAAAACTCGGCCAAGGTGGTTATGGTTCCGTTTACAAAGGAAAGCTTCGGAGTGGCAATCATGTAGCAGCGAAATTACTAACAAAGCCTAAAGAAAACGGACAAGACTTCATCAATGAAGTTTCAACCATAGGAATGATTCATCATGTAAACGTGGTTAGGCTCGTTGGGTACTGTGCAGAAAGATCCAAACGCGCCCTTGTATATGAGTTCATGCCTAATGGTTCACTTGAGAAATATATTTTCAACAAAGGAAGTCCTAATTCTTTAAACTGGGAAAAGAAGTATGAGATTGCAGTTGGAGTGGCTCGTGGGATCGAGTATTTGCATCGAGGCTGTGATATTCAGATCCTCCATTTTGACATAAAGCCTCATAATATACTTCTTGATGATAAATTCACCCCAAAAGTCTCCGACTTTGGTCTTGCAAAATTTTACTCAACCAATAAAGATCACGTAACTCTCACTGCTGCTCAGGGTACAATAGGTTATGTTGCTCCGGAGCTGATCAACCGAAGCATCGGTGATGTATCTTATAAAGCTGATGTCTACAGTTTGGGAATGCTTCTGATGGAAATGATTGGCCTAAAGAGAGACATTGTGGAAAATTCCCGACAATTCTAGCCAATATTTTCCACAATGGATTTATCGTCACTTGGCCAAAGGAAAGGACATTGAACTTCGAAATATCGATGATGATGATGCAAGGAAAATCAAGAGGAAGATGACGATAGTGGCATTATATATGGTGCATACGGATGAGTCCCTGTGATCATCCCCCGATGAATAAAGTGGTGGAGATGCTTGAAGGTGAAGTCGAAAATATCCAAATCCCTCCAGAGCCTTCTCAGTCTGTACCGGTTGCACAATATGAGGATCAAAGTTGGGGAACATATTCATCTGATTCCATCTCCTTGCTGCTCAATCAGTAAATCCGAAGACCATTTGATAATGTTGGAGTTATTTTCTTAATAATTACCAAATAACTACCATTATTAAAATTTCAAATTTGAATTTAAATTGGAAAGTTGTGACTATTAAAATTATGAATGTTAATTTTAAAAGTTGTGTCCAAATTCAAATAAGTGTGTATATCCGGAATAGACACAAATATGTCAATAAAAGACAAGTACAATTATAAAAGTGATAAAACTTTTCTCCTCTTCTCCAAATAACTTATACTATATTATACTGCAGAAAAATATTCTATAAGTTAGATAATTTTGTCTAATCAGTGTGTGTCATGTGGTTTATTCTGTGAGTACAAAACATAATTAAATATTAGGTTTCATTGTATCCTAAAGGCTAATCGTAAATCCTTATTGTATATCGTGTGGTGGGGGCGAAATAAGCCTTAAAAAGTGACATTGCAACACGCCTTGATTCCATAACTGCATTCCGTTGTTAATTTTCTACCAAATTTTCTAACAGATAATTATGTTTGAGATTTAGATAGAGATTCAGGAAGTTGTAATGAAAATATTATGATACATGCTCTTGGTCATAGTATCAGCCAAATGTAACTGGTTGCCATATCTTAAATTTCAATTAGAATAACATTTTCCCCCTATTTATGTTAAAAACTGATTAATCATATAGCATTGGATGCAAAGTTGAACCAAAATATTCAATGTACATGTAAGTAGTTTTAGTTTTGAATCAGATTTACAATTCTTGCATAACTTAAATTGCTTATGGCCCATTTGGATGGATGGATTTGAAATGAATGGATTTAAAATTCCAATGATTTGAAATTCATTCATTTGCAATCTCTTGTTTGGATAAATTTTTTTTACAAAAGATTTCAAATCCATGTATTTGAAATCCATTGTTTGGTATATATTATATGTGTTATTTGAAATTCCCAATCATGCCTTATAATTTGCTCTATGAGTTAATTCTTGTTGTTGATATCAGGATAAGATCGCATAAATCGATTTGGGGAAAAATTATAATTTTTGAAAATTAAGGACCAAAAGTGCAAATTTGGATTTCAGAAAATCTGGGCACCGAATTGAAAATCTTAATTTTCTGAAAATTCTGGACAAAATTGCAATTCTACGTTTTTTAAAAATCTGGAATCAAATTGCAATTTTTGAAAATATATAATGTGGACCTTTTTTTTAACTGGATTTCAAAGGACTAGTTTTAGGAGGAATTTCAAATCCACTTAAAACTGGGCTGAAATTCATTGGACTAAAATCCAGAATTTCAAATAAATGAATTTAATTTTGTATCCAAATGAGATGATGGATTTGACAAATGATTTCAAATCCATCCAATCCAAATCCTTTCATTCAAAAGTATTTCATTGTGGACAAGATTCTTCATCTGTAAGTGCATTTGATAGTACATAATATACTGGGGTTAAATGCATATCACACCCTTTTGTTGGATTCTAATTAACAAATATTTGGTCTCTAGATTAAAAATATTCAATTATCCATCTATTTGTGTTAAATATATTATTTATTTCAATATTTCATATAACCGCATTGGGAGAAAAAAGTTAATTAAAATTATGACTCTATTCTTAATGAAAAACAAATGTTAATATATTTTTTAATGTTGAAATAAAGATCACCAAACCAATTATTTCCTATTTCTTTAATAAAAAGGAAAATAAAACATAGTAGATGATACAAGGACTTGATTTTTTTTTAGGAAAACCAACCAAATGACATAAATCAAACCAATTCCGAGTTTACAATATCCGAGACAGAAATAGGAAGAGAAGAACATGAAAAGAAAACCTGAGAAGCTAATTTAGCAAGTAAATGGGCAGCGCTATTACATTCTCGAAAAGCATGATTAATCCGAAAACTGTTGAAGCCTTTGCTTATAAGCTTGATTTCTTCAAATATTGGACCTAAGGCCCCCATTGAAGGTTCTTTGCTACTAATACCCTCAACAACCGAAATGCAGTCATTTTCAATTATAATGTTAGTCCATTCTGCCTCAACACCAAACACAACCGCATGTAGTGCCGCTGTTGCTTCTGCTGCTTCCGGACTAAGAGGTAGGCAGATCAATTTAGTCCCCCAGTTGACGCAAACACAGTTCGGGTCTCTAGCTAGGTAACCCAATCCCACTCCAGCTTCGTACTTCAAGATAGCATCATCGAAATTAATCTTTACATAACCTTGGGGCGGAGGACACCATCTTGTCACTGTCCGAGCTGGGGAAGGAATGCTATCACGACTTCTGGAGATCGAAAATCTTTGGAAGAAGCTATGTATTGATTGCATCAAGAAAAATGGTTCCAAATCCAGAGCTTCCCAAAAAAACTTGTTACGGCTAAACCATAGCCACCAACAAATAATAGAAATAGGCAAAATTCCTTCGAGTCTAGTTTGCTGCGTACCTGAGAGAACCAATTTTCAGCCCCCTCGAAAGTGGGATTATAGGAAGCATATGGGATATCCGAAAGGGCCCATACTTGGCGAGCATAAGGGCACGCAAACAAACAGTGTAGCAGCGTTTCGGATCCATCCGAGCAGCGAGGACAGATGGGATCACTAATGCACTTTCTATGACGAAGTGCATAACGAAAAGGAACAGCATTAGAACAACAACTCCAAATGAAATGGCGTACCTTTGGCGGAGCAAATATTTTCAAGATCCAGTCCCAGTTTCGGGAATGAGTACCACTCGTACCTCCAATCCTTGTTTCGACTTCAGCCGATTTGATAGAGCGACATAACCGGTATGCAGATTTGACGGAAAAACGACCCGAGCGCTCAAAGTGCCACATCAAGCAATCTGTGTACCTCAAGTTTCCCAGGGGGATAGAAAGGATAATCTTAGCTTCATTCTCCCAAAAAATTCCTTTAATCAATTCTATATTCCACGAGCCAGTAGTTGTGTCAATTAAGGAGGAAACTTTGGAATCTCTAGTAATAAGCTTTGTGGGGGAGGACACCAAAAAATTATTCGGGCAAGGCAGCCATTTGTCGCCCCATATATTGATAGAATTGCCATCTCCATCTCTCCAACGGAGTCCCAAACGCAAAATATGTAAGGAGCCCCATATACTCCTCCATGTAGTAGATGGTCGAGAACCCACATTCTCTTCAAGAAGATCACACGTGGGGAAATAACGTGTTTTAAATACTTTACCGAGAAGAGTATCAGGATTAAGTAAAAGTCTCCAAGCTGTATTAAACGAGTCAAGGTCTCTAAAGCCCATTCCCCCATCTCTTTTACTATCACACAAAGTATCCCACTTTACCCAATGAATTTTGGAGGAGTCTTTCTCGTTCCACCAAAAATTCGAAACCATAGCTTCAAGTTCGTGAATTAAGTACCTTGGGAGTTTGAAGCAACTCATTAGATAGGACGGAATAGCTTGCAATACTGATTTGATCATCACTTGTTGGTCCCAAGTGGTCAGATGAGGTCTGGAGGGGGGGGTGAATAGACCTCTGAAAATTTTTAGACTTTAAAACTTTTTACTCTTCTGTCAGCAGACTAAGCTGATGAAGAACAGTAAGATGACTTCGCTGATCAAGAACAAGTCTAGAACAGCAGAGTGACCACTTTTCTTACAGTGACTTACCTGATTTCAGTAAAATCAGTTTTATCTAGAGTATACTTGCAGCGGATGTTTGAAAGTGTTTTTCACAAGTAGACTAAGTCCTTAAAAAGATTTTATCCCCAGTTTTAAAACTCCTTATAAAATCTTTTGATAATTCAAAGTGTAAGAATTATGCAGTTTGAAATATGCAAGAAAAACTTAAGTGCAAATCAACACAAAGAATTTTTATAGTGGTTATATGGATAAAAATCCTTTAGTCCACTCTTCCAGATCACTTAGATTCTGGGTTATACTATAAACACACAATTTACAATATATCTCCACTTATACCTAGACAACAAATGAAAAGGCTATAAGCTCACAATAGGAAATCACAAAGACGACCTATCCTCCGAAGTTAAATCACTCACAAAGACGGATTTAAACTTCTCACAACACTTAGCTAATACAAAATCACTCAGTTTGTATTTTTCTGTTTTCTTCAACTAGGTTTCTGTCAACAGATGACTTCCACCAGATGAGTGAGCTGTTTGAGCTTCTTGAGACTTAGATGATTTCTGCTTCAAAATATATTCTCAGATTTTTGTTGTGTGTCTCGCTCATTGAAATCAGCTCCTTTTATACTTGAATTTGAAAATGAGACCGTTGAAGGAAATCAAATCTTCAAATCCATAGCCTTAGCCCGAAATCAGAACGGCTACCTGCTACAGTCCTTTCTCTGCTGTACTTTCCTGTAGCTGCATTAAATGCACTCTGCTGATACGAGGTTTTCTTCAATTATTTGCCATTACTAACCTTCTCTTACAGCATTTATTACTCCAAGTGCATTTATTACCGTTGGACTAATCTCTTGATCTCTTATAATTTGCTGATCGAAGCAACCCATCTGATAGGCACTCTGCTGATCAAACTTTGAACTAATCTGATTTGAGTCAGCTGATGGTCTACCCTTCTGTTTGCTGTTTCAGCGTGAGATCACTAGTCTTTTGGGCTTTGAACTTTGAACTCTTCTGATGTCTTCTTTACTTGTTCAAAATTCTTCTAAGGGAACTAAGCTTTCCATACTTAGCTGATTATGATGTTTTGGAAATCATCAAAACCTTCCCTTAATTACTTGTCTTCCTTGCACTTTAATCTTCATCTTCATCCAACAATTTCCCCCTTTTTGATGATGACAAAACTTCAGCTAAGTACCTGTACCTAAACTAAAGTTTTTATCCTCAAAAATTTCTGAGTTAGAAATGATTTGTTGGATTCAAAACTTGCAATTTTATAGATATATGAAAGGATTACAGATTACAAGTCTTATCAGATGAGATGTGCAAAATGAAAGAAAATTACAAGGAAAGTTATAAGTAAAATTAGATAACATTAGTCTTCTTTTGTTTCCTTGTTTTCTTCTTCTTTTTCTTCAGCTGGCTCAGATGTCTCAGCTGTTGATTCATTGAACCTTTTTCTCAGAAGCTCCAAGTTTTTGTATTTGACATCAGGGTCAAGTTGTTCTTCAGCTGAATCCTTAGCAGCAGCTATCTCTTTGTCAGATTTGGCCTTTGCTTCAGTTTCAGTTTCTTCAGCTTCACTCTCTTCTTCTGTGTCTGATTGATTTGCTGGTCTGCTGGTTTCTTCATTTTCATTCTCACTTGCAGACTCTTCCAGCATTTCAGTCTCCACCAGTTCAGCAGTCTTCTCTTCTTCTACCTTATCTTCCCCCTTTTTGTCATCATCAGCAGGGTTGACTTGGTATTTTGGAGAGAGTGGTGTGATCTGGAGAGAATCACAGAGAAGTCTGATGTTCTCATTCATGGCATCCATTTGAGCTCCTTGCCTTAGCTGATTAGCTTGAATGACATCAACTTGAGCAGCATGAGTTATCTGGTTTGCTTCCATAGCATGCTTTCTGTTGAGAACTGCTTCACCTTGATCACCCAGCTGAAACTGGGTTGCAAGTACCAAATCAGCAGTAGATTTGAAAGATCTGCCCATATTAATCAAGGTTTCATCTTCTGCCTTGATAGCCATCTCAACAGTTTCAGTAATCTCCCTCCAACCAGCAGCTGTGTTCTTGGTTCTAGCTTGGATAACATCCATATCCTGTCTCACATTGTGAGCAGTATCTTCAATGGCATCAGCGGGGATAGAAGCAGCTTTCTGGATTGATGGTTTCAATGCAGCCAAAATGTTTGCAGTTATTCTTTCTTCCATTTCCTTCAGGGATTTGGCAATCATCTGTTGGAATATGTCAGATAGGGAGTCCTGCAAAACTTTAGAAGTAGAAGCAACATTAGTAGGAATAGGAGGTAAGGCAAGAACTTCATTTTATGTGGTCTGATCAGCTGAACCAGAGGCAATCTCCTGCACTTTGGCTTCATCAGCATGACTGGGAGTGCTTTCCTTCTCCTCAGTTTGATCAGCAGTCTCTTCTTCCTTTTTCTCCTCTAAGTCCTTACTTTGATCAGCAGGGTCAGATGAGTCTTCTGTTTCTTTGTCTTTCTTTTCTTGCTCAGTAGACTTATCTTGCTCTTTCCCTTGATCAGCAGCAGGGGCTTTGATCTTCTTCACCTCTGTGATGGTGTGGACTTTACCAGCCTCATCTAAGGCAGTCCTGTGAGTGATCCATGTCAGGTCATCAATGGCAATAAATGGTGACACTGGATTCTCAGGAAGATCTTCATATGGTCTGATTGCTGGACCATATACTATCTGCTTTAGACTAGGGAGGGGAATTAGTGAGCTTGGTTGTCCCTCCATCTTTCTAGTCTTCTTTGCCCATGTTTTCATAGTTTGAGAGATGGCCAATCTTATGGACCTTTCCTTCAAATCTTCATCTTCAGCATAGTCCTCTGGCACAGAGTTGTAGATCTTTTTGGCTTCAGCTTTGGCAACCTTGCTGATCAGCAGCCTTAGCTTATCCAAGAAGAACTCTGAATCAAGTGCTTGTGTGATTGATCATGTTTCAAGCCACTTGAGAACCCGGGCCTCTTCATCATTGAAGGCTCTCCAACTATTAATCTGCTCCTTGCTCTTGGTCAAACGATATTCTCTCCATCTGTTGTAGCGAACCTTTTCTTTATTGAACATCGTCAGACGAGTCAGCTTGGCATTCTCAGTGTCCAACCTTTGAATAAATTCATCAAATGTTTCTGGATTATCTCTCACAATCTCTAGAGCCAATTTCACCTCAGATCTTTTCTTAGATTTGACCTTTGGAGCAGGCATCATCTGTTTGGGCTTGTTGGTGTCTCTTGGTTCCCCAATTTTGATTCCTCCAGCCTGCCTTGGACCATGGGCGTCCTTGGTGCTGGCCTCTATTGCAGCAGCTAACTCAGCTGCTTCAATAGCATCCCTTTATGCTTGAGTTAGTTTGCTAGCTTCTTCTTCCAGCCTCTTAAGCTCAAGGCTTTTCAACCTATCTTCCTCTGCCTTTTCTGCAGCTTTTCTCTGCTTTTCAGCATCATCAATCTTCTTTTGCTCAGCAGCAGAAATGTAAGGAAGCACAATCTTTCCAGTCCTTAGCTTCCTAGCTTCAGGACTTTCAATCACTTGAATAGGAGTGGCAGCAACAGGAGTGGGGTGTATAAGAGGTACAGTCCCTTCACTTGCTGTGCCAGTCTGCTGTTCAACTACTTCCACAGCAGACTCTCTATTCTTTTCAGCAGCAGCCTCTTCAGCAGACTCTTGAACTTGTTCAACAGCAGCCTCAACTACAGGCTCTTCAATAACAATTGGCCTTTCTGCTGTTGGTGATTCTCTGATTGTGATGGTTTGTTCTTCAGAGAAAGTGACCTTTCTCTTTACTTTTGACTTAGGAATTCTTCCAGTAGGCTTCTTAGCTTGGGGAGGTCCCCTTGCTGCACTCCTGGTCCTCAATCTTTTCAGTCTTTGAAGTGGGATTTCTTCATCAGACTCTGTCCTTTCAGGTGAGGAACCTGTATCCATCTTCTCAACTTCAGCAGTGAAGTCATCTATTACCTTCTCAGGGACTTCAATCTCAGCTTCTGTTGATCCAGCTTCAACAGTAGAGCTTGTTGCTTGATCAGCAGACTTGCTTGTCTGACCCTCCTTCTTGCTCTTCTTAGAAGGGGTCTTTTTAGACTTAGTAGGAGCCTTTCTTTTGGGAGCAGCCACACTCCTGACTGGCTCATATAACTTAAACTCTTTACTGGCATGGGTAGCCTTCCCTCCTGCCATAGGACATCTTAGTGACATGAACAGATGACTAAGCAAAATGGCGTGCGAAGTTGATCTTACGTGGTTTCGTTAGTTCGATCAAGGGTGGGATATAACACGATGACAATGATGTTAAAAGGAAAATAAAGACCAAATGTAATTGTATTCGAGTAAATTGAGTACAAGTACAAATATTTAGGGTCCTACTCGAGCATTATTGGATGCCGTACAAGCTAGAGGGTGAAATGCAATAGATCTTAAGCCTATACTTCCAAGTGGTTCCGAGCAGTAGCTTCGAGGAGGGAGCACCTGGAAAATCGTGTCCAGTATCATAAATGCATGGGGTATTTATAGCTGAAAATGGGGTTCAGGTGGTCTACCCGCAGATGTGCAATTCTTCGGTCCATAAGTTTGGGTCAGAGCTTGGCCCAACAGTAATTTTGGATCCAGGGTAGCCTTATACTTACGGTATTCCGACATCGGGGTCGAACTGGATCTTTCGAGATAAATAACGCTCGATCTCGTGTAGCTGTAAAGAAAAAGCAGAAACCCGAAATATCCCTCATCAATACTCCCCCACTTCTCGAGCGTAAAGTGGAACTTAAGCTCGAAGAAGTATATATAACAGTAGGATAAATCGATCTCGGCTTATCGTTTCGGGTATGCCTCATTAAAAACCTGGCTCGGAAAAACCCTTCTGGGATAAAAACCGGGTCAGGGAAAAAGAGTGCATACTTAAACAATTTCTTGATAGCGCAGTCTTAACATCGTCCTTGTTGTTCGTGATGTGGATCTTTAATTCAGGAATTCTGGAAAGTATAGGGGCTGTAGGTGCAATTTCTGAGAATATGACTTCAAATTTACCTCAAGAGAGTCTAATCGTCGCGGTTACTCGAGGACTGATTTGCAATTTCCCATTTTGTCCCTATATATATAGTTATACGGAGGGTCGCTGTTCCTCACAAATTCTGAGGAGAGAACTTTAGATCGGAGCAGACAGGTCGATAAGTGAGTTTTATTAGCCATTTTTGAACAGTCATCTTATATTCATTATGTCGAGTTCAGTAGTCTTGAAGGGGAAATCTCCCTTAGAGGAGAATGAGGTCGATAACCGCAAGGGGAAAAAAGCTGTAGAGAGTCGATCATCTGAAAACGAGAATCCGCAAAGCTCGGGTTCCGCCTCGGATTCCAGCGGAGAGGAGCGGGAGTCGAATTCTGACACTGGAAATAGCGAAGATGAGAATTCCGGCGAGGCAACAGTTTCTGAAAGGGAAGATATAGAAGATGGGGAGCTTCCTTTGGGTAACAATGAGCAGCAGAAATATAGACTGAACCGTAATGTGGTGATTACGATCTATGATTGGGAAGAGCCCTCGACTAGCGCAGCTCTAAACATGACTGAGGAGAGGGCAGATGAGATCGTCTGTTCCTATAAAGAGACAGACCTGACGCAGTTGCAAGAAGAATTCGGTCGGTATCTAGGCGCCGGTTTTTCGATAGTGCTTCCCTCTCCCGATCAACGAGTTACCGACCCTCCTGCCGGTTGTCAAGCCTTTTATTCCAAACACTTCCACTACGGCTTACGCATTCCCTTCCCTCCTCTGCTAGAAAACCTTCTGGATGCTTTTAAGTTGGCTCCCTGCCAGATCTTACTGAATTCGATCAGCCTAATTATAGCTTTTTGCGTGTTGATGAAAGCTAAGGGGAAAAAGGCAGCCTTTCAGAATTTTTGGCGGATATTCCAGATGAGTGCTTCCACCTCTTCAAACGCAGGTTACGTATACTTTTCTCAGAGGCCGAAAATTTCGATCTTATCGACCAACGTGAGTAGCAATCTGAAGGGATGGAAGCATGAGTTCTTCTTTGTCCGAGGGCCAGAGTCTCCGCCTTCTGAAGAGAATCCCGAGCCTACTCCCTTCGATTGGCCTGGAGCAAAGGAGTGGATATACGGAAAACGCCGTCTCGTGGGGAGTATGAAAAATGAGATAACAGATAAATTTCTGCAATCTCTTCGTGCTGATCCTCATCAGACCGCTCTAATGACTCAAGAAGCAGTCTTGCGATTGGCCGAGCTCAGTAGTTGCACTTTTCCTGCCGATCCGATCGACTTCGGGAAAGCTCAGATCGATCCCGCTAACCCCCCTTCCACGTTAGCTGATATCGTTGACAAATTCCGTACATCGGTATCTGGCCCGCACGTTGCTTCCTTTTCGAAGGGTAATAAGGGTCGGCCTCGTCCTCAAACATCAACGAATCTTCGGAAAACGAAGAAGTCTAAAGCCCTAGTTGGGATCGCGTCGACCTCAAATGCTTTAGTGATTGTTCCCCCGATTACCCAAGCAGGAACCTCTCGGTCTAGGGCCGAGGCGGAGGGGGCCTCCGATTTCCAGGGTCCTGGAATCCTTCGATCTGTTTTTTCGAACATCTCTTCCAACCCGAACGACGAGGGGTTCCGTAACTATACTCTCCTGGAGGATCGTGCCAGAGAGATTTTGCAGGCCAGGATGAATCGCAAAAGAAGTAGCAATGTTCCTGAGTCCTCTAGGAGAGTCAAGCCTTTTGCTCGAGGGCCGAACCCTATACCATGTCGGGCTGGTCATTCCGAGCCAGATTTGGCAGATTTCATCGAGGATCATCTGCAAGGACCGAGGGCGGCCAGATATCCGGACTGTGGGACCATCGAATCTGATTTGGGTTCCGAGGGTGAGCATGCGGTGGATAAGTCTCTCCGGATGTTCTTGGCCGGGAGATTCAGGGATGATACTATCCAATCTTTTGTTAAGAAAGATTTTGAGATATTTGGCGATTATGCCCACGCTCAGCAGATGGTACTGTCTAATTCCGAAAGTTTCTAGCTTTTTCCCTATAATCCTCATCTCATGCTTTTACGTATCTTTTCCTTCACAGGCCGGAGACCTATTTACTCAAATTGCTCTTCGACTGTCCGTATTGAGCGAAGAGTCTCAGGCGGTACAGAAAGCCTTATGCGATGTTCTGAAGGATGAAGCTGCGAAGGCCAGTCAGCTAGAGGATGCCAAGATTAAGTTATCTGAGGTCGAAATTGAACTCGAGAGAACTAGGAAAGAGTTGGAAACAAAGAGGGCCTTAGAGGATGAAGTGGGGAAATTAAAGCAGGAGCTTGAGCAAACCAAAGTGTCTGCCGAACAATCTTATGAACGGGGTCGAGTCGAAGCCAGGCTTCCCGCCATAAGGGAGTTCCTAGAGTCTCCGATCCTCGATGCCATGGTTCGATTACGGTCGGGTGAAATTAATCAAGCCTTCTACTTTAAAGGAGCTCAGCATCTCCTTACAGCTGCTAAGATCGAAGGCGCCCTTGATGACTTCCTTCCTAAGATGAATCCTTACAAGAATATCTTCGGTAAAGACTATAAAGCGTCTTCCCTTCCTCCTAAGCTCAAGGAATTTGCCACTCACGAGTTTGCTCCTTTTCTTGAGGAATTTGGTGCACCGATGCCAAATCCTGATGAGCTCGAAGCCCAATCCGAAAGCGAAGATGTGGATATTGAAGGGGATTCCCGCGGTCAGAGTGTACAAGGCACCCCTTCTTTTGGTTCGAGTAAATCTGCGTCTGATGCGCAAAGTCACGATGGAGAAGGCAGCAGCTCGAATAAAGGTGATTCCGATGGCTCGGAAAGCAGTTCTAGCGAATCAGAGGAGCTAGATAGATTGGACCATGGTTCAGGCGTGAAAGAGTCTTAATAACGATCGCTATGTAATTTGACTGACTTAGCGAACCAATGTACTTATCTTATAATCTTTTGCTCTTGCATATTTAGTGGGTGCTTGAATTTGAATCTCTTTTCCTTTATGCTATTTTAGGCTATTGCCTGTTTGAACTTTCTGCTCAATTTTATAACGTCAGTCTTGCGTACTCAGCTGCGTCATTGAATCTTTCTTGGGAGTAGTGATTTACCAATCATTGCGATTTCGCATGATGTCGTTTTTCTTATAAGTAGCGAGGGCACTTTTAATTGTTTTCGCATTGGCATTGCTCACAGTGTTCGGAGCTTCCTTTAAAAAATTGTTTTGGTTGGATCTTTACCCGAAAATTGAAGGATGAATAAAAATTCGAACGCTCTTGTGATTTCTTCCACGCCTTTTCCCAGGCCAAGTGTTAGTAGAAAATTAAGGAAAAGAAATCGATCATCAATTACATCCACTAGTTCTGATCAGCAAAATTTCCATGAGGGGAATAAACACTCGACCGTTGCCCTTTCTTCGTGTTCGAAAACTAGGGGCTCCAACAAGAGAATAAAAAAGGTTTCTTTTGCGGAGGATGTCACTGGGCACGTCCCTTCTCAATCCGTATCTTCGTTGGTCAGCGGATCTTTGTTTAAAAGGGACATAGCTCCTTTTGACAAAGTGTCACACGAGAAAACCGACCTGACCCTTCTTTGGTCCAATGTTTCTATCTCCGAGGGTGACTTTTCGACTGGAGAATATTCCTCGTTCCTGTTTTATTCTGGGTTGGAATCTCTTGCCCAAGTAATTCATTCTCACCTCTTTGTCGTGACTGTTTAATCTCTTTATTTCTGTTATAACATATTTTCTTATAAGTTCAGGCTAGGGTGGTCTTCTCTAAGCTTTATGCATTGGCCAAACATGAGTTCGAACAGCGGACCTCTATTTCGCTCGAGCTTATCGGGAAGAAGATCGAGCTGGAACGTGCATTGGAAGCTAATAGATTTTTCAAGGAGAGAATATCTCAGGACAAGTTAAGTTCAGAATTAGAGAAACTCAGAGGTATTTACGAACGTGAGAAGAGACACTCTGAGCTTCGTGAGAAAGAAGCTTACATTCGCGGGTATACTGATCGTAGTGCTGAAGTTCGAAAGATCCTTTCCGAAAATAATTTCGTTTAGTAATACTGTGGTTTTCCTTTGTATAATGAGTTAAGACTTCTCTTTGTAACACCATCCTTGTTGTAACGGTTTTCCTTTCTTGTTGTAGTATAACCCTTGTTGTAATGATATAATATTTGCTCGGAATGATATTCTCCGTCTCTCTTCTCTCTTCTTTCTTTCTTTTTTTTTTTTTTTTGGTTCCTCATTTCTCGGGAAGTGAAACGGTCAGAGCTTTTAATGCTCGTGTCGTGGCCATTCAACCTGAGAGATCTATACCGTTGATGCCGAATTCTTTCCCCTATATATAGTTCTAAATTTATTCTCACTTTTATTTGTCTGTAAACGTCTCGTTCGACCGATATGGTTGTGTTTTTGCTTTCGTCGAATAATTCCATACTCCATTCAATGTCAGTGATTATATCATTCGAGATTTTTATTCGAACACTCTTTTCTGAACTCTTCGGAGTACCCCTATGATAAATTTTTGGCTAGGGTATCGTCAGGCGAAAAGAACTACGACTAGGGTACCGGCAGGCGACCTGCTTTCTCTGATTCCAAATCTTGAGTCGGTCTCGACCTCCTGTACCCTGTCCTCTATCCAGTTGGGATAGTGGGTCCACTGCTGGAGGGGTTTTCCTGCTCTCGAACTCCAGGTCTTGGAGGCGTCTTCTTGAAAGGTGTGGCCTTCGAGTTTACTAGGAGCGCCTCTAACTGGAGTTGCTTCCCTGTTTTTCGACTTGGTCCTTCATGGGCTTGTTTGTAAGGAAGCGGCGGATGAAGGGTAGAAGTGTACCAGCCTCTCATTCCTCCTTTGGGTATCCATAGGGAATAACCATTTGTAATAGGGTTGAATTCGGATGTAAAATATTCCGATTAGCTCAATTTCTTGAATGTAAACAAGAGTTCACATGTAATTCATCTGAAAATTAAAGAATGAATATCTTCTTTTATATTTGTTGTTGTTGTTAATCTTTGAATTCATAATTCGCAATTTTCACGAGACAGTCATTGAAATTCATAATTAATTTGAAGTTCGATCTTTCAACTCTTGGATCTCTTCGCTAGATATTTCTCATAATTTTGGTCCTTTTTTCGGCGCCATAGTCGTCGTGGAGAAATTTATAATAGAATTTAGATCAATCTTTAATAGAATGTTTATTTCGATCTAACTTCCATAGAATGTTTCAATTTTTCAATAGAATGTTTGTTTCGATCTAAGGGGCATAGCAGAGGCTTTCACCCTTTTTTTGATAATTTCGATCTAAGGGGCATAGCAGAGGCTTTCACCCTTAGTCGTTTTTAGAGCGTTTTTAGCTCGAGGGTCATTGCAGAGGCTTTCACCCATTCAATAATTTCGATCTAAGGGGCATAGCAGAGGCTTTCACCCTTAGTCGTTTTTAGAGCGTTTTTAGCTCGAGGGTCATAGCAGAGGCTTTCACCCGTTCAATAATTTCGATCTAAGGGGCATAGCAGAGGCTTTCACCCTTAGTCGTTTTTAGAGCGTTTTTAGCTCGAGGGTCATAGCAGAGGCTTTCACCCATTCAATAATTTCGATCTAAGGGGCATAGCAGAGGCTTTCACCCTTAGTCGTTTTTAGAGCATTTTTAGCTCGAGGGTCATAGCAGAGGCTTTCACCCGTTCAATAATTTCGATCTAAGGGGCATAGGAGAGGCTTTCACCCTTAGTCGTTTTTAGAGCGTTTTTAGCTCGAGGGTCATAGCAGAGGCTTTCACCCGTTCAATAATTTCGATCTAAGGGGCATAGCAGAGGCTTTCACCCTTAGTCATTTTTAGAGCGTTTTTAGCTCGAGGGTCATAGCAGAGGCTTTCACCCGTTCAATAATTTCGATCTAAGGGGCATAGCAGAGGCTTTCACCCTTAGTCGTTTTTAGAGCGTTTTTAGCTCGAGGGTCATAGCAGAGGCTTTCACCCATTCAATAGTTGATAGAGAAAGATAGAGATCGATAATAATGAATATAGATCGAGAATATCGGGAATATGACGAATAAGTAAGAATGTAGGCGAAATAAACTTTCATTGAATAAATAGTCCGAATAAACATTCTTCAAATAACCCAATTCTTCGTTAAACACATATAGTTTGCCAAATAGTTATAGTCAAAGAAAACAGAACAAGATAACTAAAAAGTAGAAGCCTCGATTGTAACTATCTTCCATAATATCTTCTTAAATTGATCGCATTCCAAGCACGAGGCAGTATCTCTCCGTTAGGGTGTGCAATTTTATAAGAACCTTTTCTTCCAACCTCTACGATCACGAATGGGCCCTCCCAATTGGGCTGTAGTTTTCCTATGTGCTTTGATACTTCCACTTTTTTGAGCACCAGATCTCCCACTTTGAAGGATCGAATCCTCACATTTCGATTATAGGACTTTTCCATGTTGGCCTTGGCGGCTTGAATTTTCAACTTTGCGCGGTCCCTTCGAGCATCCGCGTGATCAACTTCCATCTGCCTCAGCGATTGGTTTTCTTCGGGATCATAAAATTCGACCCTGGGTGAAGGTATAAGATTCTCTACTGGGATAACAGCCTCCGACCCATAAACCAAACTGAATGGAGTTTCTCCGGTTGCCGCTTTGACTGTTGTCCTGTTGGCCCATAATACTCCCGGTAGTTCATCCAGCCATTTTCCCTTCGCTTCCGATAAGCGCTTCTCCAGAGATCGAACAATTTCCCGATTTACTACTTCAGTTTGTCCATTAGCCTGAGGGTGGCCAACAGACGCAAAGTTCTGTTGTATTCCAAATCTTTCACACCAATCCGTGACCCTTTTTCCTGCAAACTGCGTTCCGTTATCTGATATCAGAACCCTGGGGATTCCGAACCTGCAGACTATATTTTTCCATAAAAAATTAATAACTTGAAATTGGGTGATTTTGGTCAAGGCAACACATTCGACCCACTTGCTGAAATATTCCACCGCTACTAGTACATAATTTTTTCTGGCTCGCGCTGTTGGGAAAGGTCCCACAATATCGAAGCCCCATTTTTCCCATTATTCAAAACAAAACATTTACAACCAAAAATTTTAAAGTAATGAATGTTTGGTTTTCTGTTGTTCCAAACTTCATATGAAGTCTTGTTCTGATTTTTGTTGATCATGCATCTGTTTTGAGTAAAGCAAGCTGTATTTGTTGCTTCTGCCCAAAATCTTTGTGGCAGCTTAGCTTCAGCTATCATGGTTCTGACAGCTTCCTTTAGTGTTCTGTTTCTCCTTTCAGCAACACCATTCTGTTGAGGGGTTCTAGCAGCTGAATACTCATGATGTATTCCTTTCAGGTTACAATACTCTTCAACAGTAGAGTTTGTAAACTCTGTCCCTCTATCTGATCCGATCTTCAATATCTTTATGATTTTCTCATTCTGGATCAGTTCCATCAGATTAGTAAGATGTTCCTTGGTTTCACTTTCCTTTTTCATGAAAATCACCTAAGTATATCTTGAATAATCATCCACAACAGCTAGGCAGTATTTCTTTCCACCATTGCTGACTGGATCAATGGGTCCAAATAAGTCCATATGTAGCAGCTCCAATATTCTTTCAGAAGATTGATGCTTCTTGCTTTTGAAGGATGACTTAATTTGTTTACCCTTATGACATGCGTCACATAGCTTGTCTTTGCTCATGACTGTTTTTGGAATCCCTTCTACCAAATCATTCTTGATTAATCTGTTGATGGTCTTGAAGTTTAAATGATTCATTCTTTTGTGCCATAGCCAACTAACTTCACTTGGTGTAGAAGCCACCAAACACACATTTGAATTCTTGTCAGCAGAATTCCAGTCGACTATGTAGACATTCCCTTGTCTCCTTCCAGATAAGAATAACTTCTTTGTACCAATCTGTTCAACATAGCACATATCTGTTGAGAAGATGACTGAATATCCTTTGTCACAAAATTGACTTAAGCTCAGCAGATTATATTTGAGGCCTTTAACATATGAGACGTCAGATATCTCTATGTTTCCTCTGATTATCCTTCCTTTAGCTTTAATCTTGCCTTCTTTGCTGTCCCCAAAAGTGACTTTTGGACCATCCACAGCAACTGCATCAGTCAGCTCATGTATGTTTCCACACATGTGCCTTGAACATCCACTGTCCAAGTACCAAATCTTCTCTACTTTACTCCTACTCCTAATCCTATCCTACAAAACAAAAGTAAAATTGTTTTAGGTACCCTTATTGAGAGGGTCCTGAAGGATTAGTTCCACCTTTGACAACCCAAGATGTTGATGTCTTAGGCTTCTTAGGCTTCTGAGTTTTAACAGGAGCATGAACAGTTTCATTTTTATCATAATTATCAGATAAGTCATGTTGATGATCAGTATGATAAGAGTAATGTTCATAAGCAGGGTAAGGTGCATGATAAGCAGGGTATGCATGCATTGGATGAGCAGGGTAAGGTGTATAGTAAGTTGGAAACTGAGGTGCATGATACATAGGAGGATATGCAGCAGGTTGCACATAATAAGACTCATTTCCATACTAAGCATTTTGATTTTTCTTATTCTTATGCTTCTTTGGTTTACTAGATGCTTGCTCAGATGACTTAGTTTTACCACTAGTCTGATTCAGTTTAGCTTTATCAGCAGACTTTTTAGGACTCTGCTGTTTGGTCTTACTAGTCTGTTTACCTATACTAGGCTCTTTGCTCTTTTTAGCCTTAGGAGATTTCTTCTCCTTTACCACTTTCTCAGGTGAAGCAGGTCTAGCAGTTTGAACATACAAAATGACCTTACTATTGTCAGCAGATATAAATTTCTCAGTATGATTCAATTATTGCTTATCCTGTTCTAAAGGTATCTTCTGTTTACTAGATGTATGCATGGATGCAACAGATGATTTCTCATGAGACTTAATAACATTTTCAAGTTCCATGAATTTTCCTTTATAAACCTCACATTCAGCTTTCAGAGATTCATGTTCTTGCTCAAGCTGTTTATATTCGGCTGATTCTCTTGGCTTTTCAGCTGTGAGTTTCAATGAACTATTTTGCTCTTTTAGCAATATCATCTCTTCCTTAAGCTTTTTATATGCTTCAGCAATACCAGTATTGTTATGCATCATTTGTTCAAATGAATTAAATAATTCATTGTCAAGAGGAGTTACCTCATCCTCAGAGTCATCAGATTCCTTTGCCATCAGGCAGATAAGAGCAGGGTTCTCTTCATCAGAAGTGTCTGAATCTGAATCAGATGAGTAGACAGCAGTCAGCTTCTCTGCTTCAGCCATCATTGCCTTGCTTCTCTGATGTTTCCTTTCTTTTCTGATTCTCTTCTCTTCTTCAGTGTACTTTTCTGCTTTTGGATATGGGCAGTCTCTAATGAAGTGTCCCAATTTCCTGCAGTTATAACACATTAGTTTTGCTTTATAATTATCTTTTTCTTGAGAAGAAGAGTTAGGTTTAGAAGTAGAAGCATTGTTGTATTTGTTCTTCATTTTTCTCTTGTAGAACTTCTTGAAATTGTTCATCAGCAATGCAACATTTCCAGCAGTGTACTCCTCTTTGTTGAGCAGTGTGGCTTCATCAGATGAATCCACTTCTTTACTTTTCTGAGCTGGTCTTCTTTGATTTTCAGCAGCAACCAGGGCAACTGTGGGTCCTGAAGTTGAGGTTTCTTCAATTCCCATTCTAGGCAGTTTATACTCGAATGCCTTGAGTACGGAAAACAGTTCTGTAAGTGAGATCTTTCCAAAATCTCTTGATTCTTCCATTGCTGTCACCTTCATGTTGAACTTGGGAGGTAAGGCCTTTAGTACTCTGACGGTGATTTCCTTGTCACTAAAGGTTTTTCCCAACTTTAGAACTTCATTCAGTGTTCTGGTGAATCTGGTATCCATCTGATCAATGGTTTCTCCAGACTTCATCTTGAAGTTGTCAAGTTTCTCCAAAGCAACAGTTAGCTGATGCTCTTTTATGGCATCATTTCCTTCACTCATATCTCTGACTTTGTCCCACATCTCCTTTGCAGTCTTGCAATGTTTGACTTTGTCAAACCGATCATTATCCAGGGCTTTAGTCATGATGAATCTTCCGACTTTATCCAGATTAAATAGCTTGATTTCCTCTGGTGTCATCTCATGAAGGTCTTTTTCCACAACCGTATCAACTTCATTAATCTTTATGGTCTTTGTGAATCTGAATGGACCTTTAATGATACATGTGTACATGTTGTCATTATAAGCAGCCAAGAAAATCTCCATTCTGATTTTCCAGTCCTCAAAGGACATACCAGCAATGTGGGGAACATGACTGATACAATCCATTTTCAAAAAGTTTTAATTTTTCAAAAAGATGCTCTTTTGAAAAGTTTTGAAAACCTTTGAAAAACACTCGGATCAAGCTCGTTGATCAGGCAGCTGATTCTAATGAACCACCTGCTCTGATACCACTTGTTGGTCCCAAGTGGTCAGATGAGGTCTAGAGGGGGGGGGGGGTGAATAGACCTCTGAAAATTTTTAGACTTTAAAACTTTTTACTCTTCTGTCAGCAGACCTTTAGATCTACCGATAAGTAAAGGAAGCCCCAAATAAAGATTATGCTTCTGTTCCAAACGAACCGACAAAACATCCATAATGTCAGAAATTATCTCCCTTTGCGTATTCCGAGTGAAAACGACACTTGACTTCTCAAAATTGATCCTTTGGCCTGAAGCTAAGCCAAATATATAAAGTAAGTGCCTTATAGAAACTGTTGCCTCAATAGTAGCCTTGCAGAAAATCATAGTGTCGTCCGCAAATAATAAATGGGAGACGCGCGGAGCTCCTTGGCAGATAGCTATACCACACATGTTGCCCCTGTCCTCCTCTAAAGTAATCAAGGCGCTAAGTGATTCTGCACAAAAGAGGAATAAATATGGGGAGAGGGGGTCACCTTGTCGGATACCCCTTTCCGGCTTAACAATGATAGGATAGTGCCCTGCAAGCCAGTTCTGTTAGCTTGTAATAGATCTATCCTGTATGAAACGATCTTTGATTTTATAATAATACGCATGTTTATTTATATATGTATAAGAATAAACAATGGCCAACTTCATCTTTCGCGAATACATTTAAGCGATTGGTTGAAACCCTTAGATTACATTTGACTATGGGACGATTCACTTCAGTACTGAGTGCAATCATGAAACAGTCTCAAAGGTCGTAATCTTAAATCTGTTCCAAGTCATAGATTCCTAAACGAGACAGGGTATCGTAGGAATCACCAAGACTTGTACAAGTATGCATGATTCACATGGAGTGAATTTGTAGTGTTTCATGAACAAGGAATTTGAGTCCAGTGCATACGAGTAGGTGGTTCAATGGAGGATTGAACGCATCGAACGACCCGAACAGAGAAACCCATTGTGGAAGCGCATGACGCATATCGGTGATGGGATGTTTCTCAAGGAATATAATAGTGTACGATTTAGTCCTTTGACTTGAGGTACTAGGGCGAATTCGGTGCATGAAAGTGCGTACTTAGATCTAGGTATAGGCCACGTAGCTTGGTCATAACATGCCTAGGTTGGGTGCGTATGGACATGTGCGCGAGTGGTTAGTACCGATATGGAATCTATTGACTCACCGTAATGGGTGAGAGAATTTCCTATACGATTCTTAGATAATATATCCAAGGATTCTGCGGCCGCAGTCGGTGACGGATTTGGAAAGGGGTTTCCAAATTTAGAAGGTCACAAAGGTATATTATCCTGAATTAGAAAGTATAGCTATCGAGACAAATTTAGAGGTGCCGATCAATTCACACACCCTAAGTCTTGATCGGGAATATTAGTCGATAGAAGGACCGTATGTACATGGCAATTATATGAGACGAGGTTCACAAATATCAATTCACCTGAAATTGGGCTTCATGGGCTTGTGGCTAGACATCGACCATGAAGTGTGGGTACTCCTGAATTAATAGAGGATTTAATTCTAGGAGTGGTTAATTAAAGGTTGTTTAATTAACCGGAACAATTTATTGTTCATAAATTAAATCACGAGGGATTCGTGGGCCTGCTGCCAGTTGATGGTGAACCCAGAGGGTCACACACAATACAATTGGACGGTGACTGTTATAAAAGGACATGAAAGGAATTAATTGATTTAAAGGTAATTAAATCAATTAAATGAATTAAAAGTATTTAATTCAAGTGGGAGATTAATTAATTGGCTAACTTAATTAATAATTGAGTTGCTAGTTAATTAAAAGAAATATTGATTTAATTGGACTGGGCATTTAATTAAAGTAGTTAATTAAATGGAGGATTGCAAGACATGGGCTTCTATTAATTAAAGCCCATAAGGAGTCTTGCAAACCCTAGGTCAGAAGGAGTCTATAAAAGGGGAACTACATGAGCTTAAAAGCTAACACCTAAGAAAGAAAAACCCTAGCCTCCCTCTGCCCTAAAAGCGCCGCCCCCTCTCCAAGCAAACCCTAGCCGCCGCCGCCACCACTAGCCGCCGCCACTGTGCTGCCGTGAGCTCCTTGGTGCCGCCGCCGCCGAGATCTCCTCCTCCATTGTATTAGATCTTGATTTGTCAAGAGATCTCATACAATCCTTCAATAACAAATCTCCTGCATCGAGTTCTGAGCCTAAGATCTTGAGGTGTTGCCAGAATCCAATTGGTGTGGACTATCCCTGGAGGTGAGACAATTGGATCACTCCTGTGAACCGGATCAGAATCAGAATCGAAGACCGGAGGTTTCCACCACCTTGCCTGTGGTGAGGTATATCGCAAAAACCCCCTTTGTTAATTCATTGTGTGCGTTTTTGTTTAAGTTTTTGTATACATAATATGGAGACTTCTTATATGGGACCATTGGATACCTCGAAAAATTTTAAATTCCGCACTTTGTTGTTTGACAAATCGAGCTATATCCCAACAGTGGTATCAGAGCCAGGTTCATTATTATTATACAAAAGCCTGAACATAATTGTGTTCACCGTATATGTTTAATTATATGTATGAGAACACGTGATAATTATGTTCTGTAAGTTGATTCTTGCTTGTTATGACTAGATCTATCAATGGGTAAAACTGCTTTTCAAGATCTGTGCCGTTTTTATAGTTTTTGAAAACTTCAGGACTTTTGGGGTAGAAATCGCAAATCAGGGTTTTTGAGGGCTGAAAATTCGAAATTTTTGAAATCTGAAAATCTGAAAATTCTGGACTATTTTTGCAATTCTGGTCGCACGGTTTTTGGGGTCGTTTTGCAATTTCTGAAAACTTAGGGGCTGTTTTGCAATTACCGAAACTTGAGGGGTCAATTTGAAAAATTGAAAATTTTCAAAATTCAAAATTTTATTTTCTGGAATCTGCCCGAAACTGCCCAGGGGTGTTTTTGTAACTTTTTAAAAGTTTTGGGGTCAAAGTGCAATTTTCGAAAGTTGAGGGGCCGAAAATGCAATTTTCAAAAGTTGAAAAACAGATTCTGAAATTGAGCAGAAAATTAATTTTTGTTTACCCGGATATTTATTTTGTCATAATTAGTAGTGACTAAAAAGCAAGAATCATAGGAAGTCTGTTTTAAAAGGATGTTTTAAAATTAAGATAGAAGAAAGTAAAAGATGTTTACATGTTTCTTGCTCTACGTGAACTGTTTACGTGGTTTTCGATCGAGACGAGCCTTGACCTTAGGGTAGATGTGATTGGTTTAATTTATTGCTTGGTTTTTATTGGGCCTGCGAGCCTATTATTGTTTTTGGGCCACTTTGAGCCTTTGTAATAGAATAGGGCTTTACTGCTTTCCAAGTTTAGGATGGAGGCCCATTTACAAGCAAGGTGGGAGCCCAAGAAGATAAGAAGGCCATGTATGCATGGTACAATGTGTAACAGCATAGGGCCTGTTTGAGAACCCTTTAGATTGACCAATTGGGCCAACATCATTGGCTCGATGATGGCCCACATAGGAGGCTCCCGATCGAAAACATATTGTGGTAGTATGCATGCTAGGCTTGTATGGCTTTTATTTATTTGTCGATTTATATTTAGCTACGCGCTAGAATCTAGATCGTAATAAAAGATAAAGCATAACTGAATCGGTGAGATCTCGAGGAGAGTTAGCATAACTTTCAAAACCAGAAACCCCCTCTCGAATTAAATATTAAGTCATATTGGATTAAAATAAAATGAAGTATTTATATAAATCCAAGCCTTCCATCAATAGGGACTAACGTATGTTGTCTACTTATCGATAGAGGTGATCCAGAGTCTGGCACCCGAGTCGAAGAAAGGGACAATACGTGAAATTCCTTGACTCATGTTTTTAACTAAACATGACAAGGGTGAGGACTGGTCGGGATGTGAGGATCGACCGATAACTAGTTACGGAGAACTCACGACCGGGCCCGTTGCTCATCACGATTGATGGGTTAGACTTAACGATTAGTAACACTTATGATGTAGCAGTGCTAGATAAGTGCGAAAGCCGAGGCAAAATAAGCTTGAAGGTTGTGGAGTAACACAATTGGTAAAATGTATACCTACCTGGAGAATTGGTTGTATGGCCACGAGTCGTGGGTGCAATTAATTGCTGCTGGGACGTCAAGACCTACTAGGAATTAAATTTCCCGAGCAATCAAAGGGGTGATTGTTTCGATAAAATAGTGGGAGAACTTTTTCGAAAATAAGTCCAAATTCGATAATTATAAGTATTAGGCATAAGATCAGTTAGCTAAATGTTGTCTTCTTTCCATTTGTAGATATTAAGTACAATGTCTAAGAATCCATTATCTGTTATCCTCGACGCAAACAAATTGAATGGCTCAAACTTTGTTGACTGGCTGAGAAATCTCAGAATCGTCCTCGACTCCGAGCGACGTAGCTATGTGCTCGACACACCCATGCCTGCTGCACCCGCAGCACGAGCTAGTGAGGAACAACGAACCGCCCATGCTAAAAGGGTTGATGATGATCTTCAGGTTCGATGTCTCATGCTAGCCTCGATGTCGAATGAACTGCAGAAACAGCATGCTGCCATGCCGCTTGCTAGAGAGATACTTCTCCACCTCCAGCAAATGTTTGGAGAGAGGTCTCGCACCGAAAGGTTCGTGACCACTAAGGAGTTGTTTCATCTCAAGATGGCTGAGGGAAGCAGTGTCAAGGATCACTGTCTGCGTTTCATCAACCTGGTTGAAAAACTAGGGCGATTGGAAGTAGACTTGCACGCTGATCTTAGCACTGACCTCCTTCTCCATACGCTGCCCCGTTCTTTTGACCAGTTCGTGTTGAACTTCAACATGGAGGATAGAACCCTCGCTCTTCACGAACTGACCAATTTGTTGGTAACGGCAGAATCGACTCTCAAGAAAGAGAAGCCGGTAATGATTGCACACCAATCGAAGGCTGCAAAGCCTAAGAGAGGTAAGAAGAAGAAGAAAAGTGTTTCTTCGAAGGCAATCACCAAGGTGGTTCAAAAGAAGCGCAAAAGCCCAGAAGACGAATGTTTCCACTGCAAGAAAGCAGGGCACTGGAAAAGGAACTGCCCAGACTACCTAAAGATGAAATTGGTAGCCAAAGGTATTTTCTTGGTTGAAGTTAATATTTCTATTAACTGTGCATCGTGGGTGTTAGACACCGCAGCAGGTTCTCATATCTGCAATGATTTGCAGGTGATGGGAGCAGTAAGATACCTGAAGCCCGGGGATAGAATCCTGCGTTTTGGAAACGGAGCTAGGATCGCCGCTGAGGCTATTGGGGACGTCGAATTGGTTTTAGGAAATTTTACTTTGGTTTTAAGGGATTGTCTGTACGTACCAACGATAATTAAGAACATCATTTCTATACCTATGCTAGACATTGATGGTTTTAATTTTTCCATTGAAAATGGAGTTTTTAGCATATTTAAAGGTGGTTTAATGTATGCTTGTGGTACTTTGATAGACGGTCTTTATTCCCTAGAACCTGTTAAATCCGACGTCATGCACATTCAATCTAGAAAAAGAAAATATGATAATCAAACTCCACAACTTTGGCACGCTAGACTTGGACATATTTCCAAAGAGTAGGATTCAAAAGTTGGTTTCCTCTAAGGCTCTTGAAATAAAGAACTTGGATGAACTCCCAACTTGCGAATCTTGTCTCAAAGGAAAGATGACCAAATCACCCTTCACAGGGAATCCCGAGCGAACCAAGCAAACATTGGATTTAATCCATACTGACGTTTGTGGACCATTGAGTGTCAATGCGAGAGGAGGATTCTCTTACTTCGTAACATTCACCGACGATTTTAGTCGTTATGGATATGTGTATCTCATGAAACACAAATCCGAAACTTTTGAGAAATTCAAAGAGTTTCGAATGGAAGTTGAGAATCAACTTGGACATAGTATTAAAGCACTTCGTTCTGATAGAGGTGGAGAGTACTTAAGCCAAGAATTCCTTGATTATCTAAAAGAGAATGGAATTCTCGCCCAGCGAACTCCCCCTAGGACGCCCCAACTCAATGGAGTGTCCGAGCGGAGGAACCGAACTTTGTTAGACATGGTTCGTTCCATGATGAGCTTTGCTGACCTTCCCTTTTCGTTTTGGGGCTTGGCCCTATTAACTGCATCGAAGATATTAAACATAGTACCTTCGAAGTCAGTGCCAACAACGCCGCACCAAGTATGGTATGGTAAGGCACCCGTGTATTCGTACTTACGAGTATGGGGATCTCCTGCGTATGTAAAGAACAAAAAGGGAGATAAGCTAGATAGTAGATCTAGTTTGTGCAAATTTGTGGGGTATCCAAAGGAATCCATTGGATACCTGTTCTTCGATCCTAAAGAACGTAATACGTTCGTATCTAGGAACGCCCACTTCTTGGAAGAGGATTTCCTCTCCAACCGAAATGGGACAATCGTAGAACTTGATGAAGTCCAGGAATCGGACCCATCCTCACAAACAGTGGGAGCTGAACCAGAATTTACTGAACCTACTAGTACACCTACTCTTCGAAGGTCTGATCGAATTCGTAAGGAGCCAGAGCGATTTGGTTTCATTCACGAAAACGAAAGAGGTGATAATGATCCAAGGACCTATCAAGAAGCGATGTCAGACATAGACTCGGGTGCGTGGCTCGAAGCCATGCAATCCGAAATGGATTCCATGCATTCCAACAAGGTTTGGACCTTGGTCGATCCACCTGAGGGAACTATCCCTGTAGGATGCAAATGGATCTTCAAGCGTAAGCTTGGAATGAATGGAGAGGTTTTAACTCACAAGGCACGCTTAGTGGCGAAGGGGTATTCTCAAAGGCCTGGAATAGACTATGAGGAAACCTTCTCTCCCGTAGCGATGTCCAAATCCATTCGGATATTGCTTGCCATTGCCGCATGGCATGACTATGAGATATGGCAAATGGACGTAAAGACCGCCTTCCTCAATGGAGACATTGACAAGGAGATCTTTATGCAACAACCTGAAGGTTTTGCTCCCAAAGGGAGTGAGCACAAATTGTGTAAACTTCAAAGGTCAATATATGGCCTCAAACAGGCATCCCGAACCTGGAACATACGATTTGATGAGACAGTCAAGGCATTTGGCTTCATCAAAAATGTATATGAACCTTGTGTGTACAAGAAGAATAGTGGGAGTTCGATACAATTCATTGTTTTGTACGTCGATGACATTTTGCTAATCGGAGACGATATCAAGATGTTAGCGCAGACTAAAGCGTGGTTATCCGCGCAGTTCTCTATGAAAGATATGGGAGACGCATCTTACGTATTGGGAATACGTATCTATAGGGATAGATCGAAGAAGATGATAGGACTCTCCCAATCTCAGTACATTAACACAATCTTGAAAAGATTCAAGATGGAAGAATCCAAGAGAGGATTGCTTCCAATGAGACATGGTATCTCTCTTTCTAAGTCTATGTGCCCTACAACTGACGAAGAAAAGACGAGAATGTCTCTCATACCTTATGCCTCTGCTATAGGGAGCATAATGTATGCGATGTTGTGTACTCGACCAGACATAGCACACGCTCTAAGTGTAACGAGCCGCTATCAGTCAAATCCAGGCGAAGAGCACTGGACTGCCGTAAAAGCAATCCTAAAGTACCTGCGAAGGACTAAGGATATGTTTTTGGTCTACGGTGGTAGTGGAGAACTGAAACTTGAAGGATTCACTGATGCAAGTTTCCAGTCTGATGTGGATGACTTCAAATCCAACTCTGGATACATATTCCGCATCAATGGTGGAGCGGTCAGTTGGAAAAGCTGTAAACAGTCTACCACTGCCGACTCAACCACAGAAGCAGAATATATTGCAGCATCAGATGCAGCAAAAGAAAGTGTATGGATGAAAAACTTCATTCAAGAACTGGATGTTGTTCCTAGCATTGCTGAACCTGTAGTCGTCTTCTGTGACAACAACGGGGCGATAGCTCAAGCGAAGGAGCCGAGATCACACCATCAATCCAAACACGTACAGAGGAAATACCACGTGATCAGGGAGATCATGGGTAGAGGTGACATGCACATGGAGTATGTCAAATCGGAAGACAACGTAGCTGACCCACTAACTAAGCCACTTTCACAAAAGGCGTTCGATAGTCATCTAGAGAAGATGGGACTTAGAACCATAGGTGAATGGCTTTAGGGCAAGTGGGAGATTGATAGGATAGTGCCCTGCAAGCCAGTTCTGTTAGCTTGTAATAGATCTATCCTGTATGAAACGATCTTTGATTTTATAATAATACGCATGTTTATTTATATATGTATAAGAATAAACAATGGCCAACTTCATCTTTCGCGAATACATTTAAGCGATTGGTTGAAACCCTTAGATTACATTTGACTATGGGACGATTCACTTCAGTACTGAGTGCAATCATGAAACAGTCTCAAAGGTCGTAATCTTAAATCTGTTCCAAGTCATAGATTCCTAAACGAGACAGGGTATCGTAGGAATCACCAAGACTTGTACAAGTATGCATGATTCACATGGAGTGAATTTGTAGTGTTTCATGAACAAGGAATTTGAGTCCAGTGCATACGAGTAGGTGGTTCAATGGAGGATTGAACGCATCGAACGACCCGAACAGAGAAACCCATTGTGGAAGCGCATGACGCATATCGGTGATGGGATGTTTCTCAAGGAATATAATAGTGTACGATTTAGTCCTTTGACTTGAGGTACTAGGGCGAATTCGGTGCATGAAAGTGCGTACTTAGATCTAGGTATAGGCCACGTAGCTTGGTCATAACATGCCTAGGTTGGGTGCGTATGGACATGTGCGCGAGTGGTTAGTACCGATATGGAATCTATTGACTCACCGTAATGGGTGAGAGAATTTCCTATACGATTCTTAGATAATATATCCAAGGATTCTGCGGCCGCAGTCGGTGACGGATTTGGAAAGGGGTTTCCAAATTTAGAAGGTCACAAAGGTATATTATCCTGAATTAGAAAGTATAGCTATCGAGACAAATTTAGAGGTGCCGATCAATTCACACACCCTAAGTCTTGATCGGGAATATTAGTCGATAGAAGGACCGTATGTACATGGCAATTATATGAGACGAGGTTCACAAATATCAATTCACCTGAAATTGGGCTTCATGGGCTTGTGGCTAGACATCGACCATGAAGTGTGGGTACTCCTGAATTAATAGAGGATTTAATTCTAGGAGTGGTTAATTAAAGGTTGTTTAATCAACCGGAACAATTTATTGTTCATAAATTAAATCACGAGGGATTCGTGGGCCTGCTGCCAGTTGATGGTGAACCCAGAGGGTCACACACAATACAATTGGACGGTGACTGTTATAAAAGGACATGAAAGGAATTAATTGATTTAAAGGTAATTAAATCAATTAAATGAATTAAAAGTATTTAATTCAAGTGGGAGATTAATTAATTGGCTAACTTAATTAATAATTGAGTTGCTAGTTAATTAAAAGAAATATTGATTTAATTGGACTGGGCATTTAATTAAAGTAGTTAATTAAATGGAGGATTGCAAGACATGGGCTTCTATTAATTAAAGCCCATAAGGAGTCTTGCAAACCCTAGGTCAGAAGGAGTCTATAAAAGGGGAACTACATGAGCTTAAAAGCTAACACCTAAGAAAGAAAAACCCTAGCCTCCCTCTGCCCTAAAAGCGCCGCCCCCTCTCCAAGCAAACCCTAGCCGCCGCCGCCACCACTAGCCGCCGCCACTGTGCTGCCGTGAGCTCCTTGGTGCCGCCGCCGCCGAGATCTCCTCCTCCATTGTATTAGATCTTGATTTGTCAAGAGATCTCATACAATCCTTCAATAACAAATCTCCTGCATCGAGTTCTGAGCCTAAGATCTTGAGGTGTTGCCAGAATCCAATTGGTGTGGACTATCCCTGGAGGTGAGACAATTGGATCACTCCTGTGAACCGGATCAGAATCAGAATCGAAGACCGGAGGTTTCCACCACCTTGCCTGTGGTGAGGTATATCGCAAAAACCCCCTTTGTTAATTCATTGTGTGCGTTTTTGTTTAAGTTTTTGTATACATAATATGGAGACTTCTTATATGGGACCATTGGATACCTCGAAAAATTTTAAATTCCGCACTTTGTTGTTTGACAAATCGAGCTATATCCCAACAAACAAAACCAGACTCAGAACCATTTAAGAGAAAAGAATAAGTAACAGAAGTAACACACATCATCACAAGATTAACAAAACGCACATCAAATCCTAACTTGATAATCACTGCCCCTTAGGAAATCCCATTCTACTCTATCATAGGCTTTGCTCATATCCAACTTTATGGCCATATCGCCTACGCCACCTCTAGATTTATTTTTCATGTAATGTGTCGTTTCGAAGGCTACTAGGACATTATCGGTGATTTGTCTACCAGGAATAAAGGCTGATTAGGTATCAGAGATAACCGCATTCATAATAGGCTTGATACGATTTGCTATGGCTTTAGATGCTATCTTATAAATGACGTTATAAAGGCTAATAGGTTGGAACTGGGTCATGAATTCAGGTTTATCGCATTTTGGAATAAGAGCGACGTTAGTGAAATTACAATTTTCATCAAACTTGCCCCTATTAAGAAAATCCAGCACCCAACAAGTGACATCTTTACCAATAATGTTCCAATATTTATGGAAAAAAAATAGGGGGAAAGCCATCTGGGCCAG
This sequence comes from Penstemon eatonii, assembly GCA_038501285.1. Classification (NCBI taxonomy): domain Eukaryota; kingdom Viridiplantae; phylum Streptophyta; class Magnoliopsida; order Lamiales; family Plantaginaceae; genus Penstemon; species Penstemon eatonii. The sequence goes on along the minus strand of CM076710.1, from coordinate 30,246,608 downwards.
GGGATTTTAAGGGATACATAGAAAAAAGAGCACGACATGCCTCTTCGGCAGAGTAAGGTTCAAGGAGATGCTGATTATCCTCAGAACTCACTTTCGTTCTCAAGGCACTTACCACCTAGTTTAAATCGTCAATCGATGGATGAGATGAAGTGAAGATATTTTGGAAATAATTTACCACCTCCCGTTCGATTTCCAGGTCAGAATTACACCAAAGACCGTCCTCTCTTCTTATTCCCGAAATTTCATTCTTTTTCCATACGCCCCGATGCTTTGCTATGGAAAAACTAAGTGTTTCTATCCCCCTCTTTCATCCAATGTGCCTTGGCCCTTTGCTGCCACATTTTTTCCTCTCTATCTAAAAGTTCCTCAAGCTCAACGGAAAAAATACTCTCTTTAGCTTTGGATGTTGAAGTGATTGTCCCCATACGCAAAGAGTGGGTTTCCTCCCGTAGATAATTAATTCGTTTAAGAACATTCCCAAACGACGAATTACTCCAAGTCTCAAGTTCTTTTTGGCAGAATCTAAACCTGTCAATAAAATTACCCCCCGTTTGTGTTACAGTAACAGATTAATTCCAAGCATTATTAACCACTTTCGAACAATCATTAGAATTAAACCACATAGATTCGAACAAAAATCTCTGCTTTTTCTTACGCTATTTCGGAATTTCTTTATCGAGTACTCTGATTAAAATAGGGCAATTATCAGAGCCCCCGAACTTGAGATGTTCAACTAAACTGTACGGAAATTTAGTAACCCAAGAATCACTAGCACAAGCTCTATCTAATCTTTCACTAATCGTATCCGGAAACTCCCACCCATTAGACCTAGTAAACGACGAGCCCGAGAACCCTAAATCTAGAAGACCAGCATCATGAAGAGCCTCTCTAAATTCCCTCAATTGGTAATTAGGAATGTGGTTGCCACCCTTTTTTTCCGACTGACTCAATAAAGCGTTATAATCTCCTGCACATAACCACGGTTTGTTGCTCGAGGCCGAGAGACGGCGAATAAGATTCCACGAATTGTGTCTCCGAGAGCTATCTGGTTCGCCATAAAACCCCGTAAAACGCCAACCTACTGGATCATTCTCAACATAAACGAAGGCATCAATATGATTTACAGAAAATTTTTGCAAGTCCGCCTGAATATCTTTTCTCCACAACAAAGCAAGACCACCCGATTTACCTCTAGCATCAACACCAAAACCATTAAGATTAAACTTTTGTTTCAAGAACTTGATTTTCCTCCTTTTTGCTTTCGTTTCAGAGAGGAAAATAATTCGAGGGTTAAAGTCCCGGATATGAAAACCGAGATTACGAACTGTCAGGGAACCCCTGAGACCCTGTCAGTTCCAAGCTAGGCAATTCATAATGGCAGGCGGGGCTGCTCGGCAGCCTCCGCCTCTAGAGTAACAAGCTGAATTCTCTTCGAAAGTCTCTCAAGAACAACTGAAGTAGCATCACCCTGTTTAATCTGAGTAAGCAAATCATGATGGCCAGAATTTTTATCCGGTTCAGTCTCTCGCTTTCTTTTTTCAGGAAGGTTGGTACTTGGATTTGGGGGGGATTTTGAGCTATTAGAAGGTTTAAGGATAGATTTTAGTTTTGATTGAGGTGGGGGCACGTTTTCCTTGTCTTTGGATCTTTTGCGTTTTAGAGCTAAAGTCTGAGAAGGGGGATGAGTTATGCTAGTGTTCACCCCAATGGGTATGTTGATAATCGGATTTGGTAGGTTCGGGTAATAGTTGGAGGCAGGTTGAGGAGTGGTGATTTTGGTGAGCAAATGGGGAAGAACAACATCCGATAAGGTGTTAATTTCAGTTTTAATGTTGCTTTTACTAATCAGGTGGGTCCTAGAATTAAGATCCGGGGCAGAATGGTTACTTGGTTCAGTCAAGTGTACTTGGTGAGTGGGTGTGTTAGTGTGACTGGATATTTTGGGGGTATGTTGTTTAGTCAAAGAAGGTTGTGTTTCATGGGCCAGAGAGGAAAGGGCTTCGGGTATGGAGGAAAGATTATTGTTTGATTTTAGAGCTTGGGAAAGTAAATGGGTAGGGATTACTGGGCTGAGATGAGAGGAATTATGAGAGGTCTGGCCAAGGTTAGAAGATTCATTTGGATCAGGGAGTGTTAAATCAATCAGTGTAGAGTTTGGGCCTTTATTTTTTAGAGGAAAGGGTACATTAATCCTATTGGGTTGAGGACTAGGTGAGAGATTTATTAAGGGTGATTTGTTAGGAAAAGAAGGAAAAGTCAAATTAGGCTCCAGAATAGTCTTACCTTTATTAGCATCCTTGATGGGAGGAATATACGGAGAGTGAGATAATTTCTCCACCTTTCTTGGATTAGTTATGTTATCCGTATCCACCAAATCCGATTTTCCTTTTACCTCTCGGCCAATCAAATCTTTTCCTAAGCTGGTCCCAATCGGATCAGATCCGATTTCAGTACCCGGATTCAAGTTTTTCGACACCTGGGGGTCTGGCGATGTAGCTTTAGGGAGAGTTTGAGTAGGTGAAAAAATGGCAGCTCCCGTTATTTTAGTTTCATCAGAACGGGGATTAGTACCTGAGACTCTGTTTCCAAACTTATATTGATACACGTAAACATCCGAAGCTTCCTGCCATCCTCCTGATTGAGTTCTACCGGAATTAGGTGCTCCAAGCCACGACCCATACGGAAGTTCTTCGACTTTCTGTTCCTCCTCGAAGAGATACCGGTTATCACAGAGAGCTGAAGTGTGATAAAAAAGACCGCAGTGGTAACAAAAATTCGGAAGCCTTTCATATCTGAACGAAACAACAATAGTATCACCATTGTCATTAGAAATTTTCATAACCCTTGGAAAAGGTTTGGTGATATTCAGGCCCACTCTAGCAGGAATAACACTTCCGAGAATTGAATCCGAGCTTTCTGATTGAATTCCTTTGAAGATTCCTAGCCTACGACAGATTTTCTCCCCCATAACCCGATTCGATTTTGCTAACGAAGTCCCGAAATCAGCACATAAAAGTCGGTCCATTTAAGTTCCACTATAAACGGGTCATCATCCGATTTTACGGTATTAAGAACAATCAATCTTTTCTCATATGACCAAGGACCATTCTCTAAAGCTCTCTTCAAGTCAAGTTTATGTTTGAACGAGAAGATAAATCGGCTATCACCAATCTGTTTCACATCAATACCCTTACCCGGACTCCATGCTTTCGAGAGAATAGTTCTAATCGACTCAAGATTTGCACTTTTCAGGCCTAGTATTCTACCCACCAAAATAAGATCAGTAGACGAATTGATCTGATCCCAGTCATCTCCCGCGAGGCAGAAACCCTCCTCAACATCTATCAAGTTAATCTTCTTCCCAAAATCGATATTAGATATATCCATGGTGACAGGTGCCAAGAACGTGAACAAGGTCTTCGGATAATCAGGAACCCTACGAACCAAACCCTACAAAAGAAGACAAAAAAAAACAGTAAAAGAATTAGGGAACAGGAGAGAAAGGGAAGGAGGGGAAACTAAACCGAAAACAATCAAATAAATCTAAAAGAGGACGTATGGGCATGAGGAAAATCAAGATATTTCCAATGGAATAGCCAGGGACGAGGATGATCCACTCTAAACACACACGAAAAAACTGAACTCTCCACTAGAGAGAAAAGAGAGACTCCCCACTAGAGAGAGAAAAAAAAAATTTGATTCAGAAAACTTGTTATTTTTGTTGCTGGAGAAGGATTTAGATTCCAGGTATGCTGATATTTAGTATTTACCAGTAAAAATTGTGATAAAATCATGGGAACAAATTTAGTATTATTACCATTACCTAATACTGAAGCAATGCCAACGATTTTAGGACCCGTTTGTTTACACGGGAATGGCATATTAATAGGCATTGGAATCAGATAATATTATTTGGGCAATTTTTTTGAAATCTGGGAAAGGAAATATATTCTTCCTAATCAGGAATCTTGCCATGAAAATATGGGAATGTGAAACCCGATTTTTTTATGGTATTATGATTCATTTCCTGAGGGATTTGATACTAAAAATAAAAAATACATTATTACCTATATATTCTTTCTTAATTTTCTTAATTATGATAGTTTTATTCTTCTCCCTACGTAATATTTTCTTTCTCATAGCTCTTTTTTTTTTTCTTGAGTTATTTTCCTTCTTCAACTGCTTAAATCACATATTAAATTATCATGTTTATTTACCTACTAGTTGAATCTATTGAAATAATATAAAATATTGTTTAAATGTGAAGGACGCAGGGTAGAAGACATCCGTACATCTGCGTTGTCTGATGATGCGCATGCAGTCAAATCCAAAGAAAAAGAACTAATCAAGATACGAACCTCGTACCCGATAACGATGCAAGAAAAGAATACGAGCAGCAGAATTTCTATAATTATAACAACGAACTAAATACAATGCAAATAATTCGCACCTTCAGCAGGAGAGGAAGCGCATTCCGCGGGATGCAAATTTACGGAGAACTTATCAGGAGGACCAACCAAACGAAGAGTAGGGGTACACAAGTCCAAGGAATTAGACTCAGACGATACCCGAGAAGATTGGGAAGTATTCACAGAATCTAAAGAAGGATAATCTACTACGTTAGATAGAAACTCTGCAGGAGACGCAGACGACGATGAAGCACGAGTAGACACTCTACGAAGATATGCAACACGCTGCCGTGCAGAAGCTACATTTTTTTGTTCGGTTGATCGAGACGAGTATCGTAGACGTCTTTGTTCTCTACGACGCTCACCCTTTCTCTCATCACTACCCATCTAGCAAACCAAATGATACTAAACCAAAAAGTTGCAGAACAAACAAACATAGAAAACACACAAATAACAATGCAAGTTCACGGTACAATACAACACATGCTCAAAGTATCGTGAAAGATAAAATCGAGGAACGTAAACTTGGAAAACCAAATGAGAGTACCATAATAAAACAGCAAAAGCACAAACCAATCATGAAACACAAAAAATAATAAGCAAGAAACAATAAGTTAACTCAGCAAACAAAGTTGGTCCAAAAAAATGTACCAGGAAGGTAAGGAAGAAATAAACAATGATAACGTCAAAAATGAAGACCAGCTGATCAACAATACCTTATGTATGATTGTACGGAATAAGCACCAGTTTTAGAAAACCTATCAAGCAAAACACACAAAACAAAAGGAACTTTATGTTAAAAAGTTATATATATCTCAAATTAGCATTAAAAGTTGGTTAATATATCAAATATCATGTTTTGATAAGATTTTAATTCCATAACTCAATACGGAGACCGTATAAAATACAAGTAATTATGTAAGTCAACAAGGCACCAACCTCAAACAACCGAATGAAGCAAATAGTTACCAAAGTGAATATAAAGTTAAACAGACAAAAACAAGTAGTAATCTATACTAAAATGATAGTATATAACACATGCAAAAAAAGGACGACAAAAAACACCCCCAACAACTTAAAAAAGAAATAGATAACACAAACACAATCAGAAGTTTCCAAGTGGTAGCATTATAAGAATGTACACAATACTTTCGTTAACTCCCATTCTTTATTATATATATCTCAAATTAGCATTAAAAGTTGGTTAATATCTCAAATATCATGTTTTGATAAGATTTTAATTCCATAACTCAATACGGAGACCGTATAAAATACAAGTAATTATGTAAGTCAACAAGGCACCAACCTCAAACAACCGAATGAAGCAAATAGTTACCAAAGTGAATATATTTGAATAAGTGAAGTGAAGAAGGACAAAAAATAAGACAACACACAAATACATCCATGAAAAGCAGTATAATTAAACATGTAGAATAAAAGAAATCAAGTACCAATATTGAACACAGAAAATGAGTAACTCACAATGATACAGCAAGGAAAAAATACGAGCTTATTGTAAGTAGGGAGAGAAAAATATGAAGAAGACAAAAGGCAGATGAAAATTGTAAGAGCCCAAAGTAGATATAAAAGAAAAGAAACAGGATCAAGTACCAAAGAAGAGACGGCCATGCTTCTTGAGAAGATCATCTAACTGAGTTAGGCGGTTACAGTAAAACGGTAAGCAACAGTACACAATCACCGTCATGTAGCCCTTAAAAAAGAGCGTTAATTGAACAAATTCATCAACTTCAAAACCACTGTTAAACTAACTCCGTGAGGCATCGATTCCTGAGGATGAACAGCGCGCCCACTTCCAATTGATTCTATTAAAATAGTAAAAAAGCCCAGATCATTTCAGAAGTAAATTTCTTTTTTTTTCTTTTCTTTCTGAAATCAAGTGAGGAGGATGGCGGCATGTAGAGTTAGGGACGACGTCGTTTCGAGGATCAACGGCTGAATAAATTAAAAAAACGAGGGAAAGAGCTGAGTCATAGTCTGCCCTTTTCCCACGACGACGTCTGGCACTTTTAAAATGACGTCGTTTTGGGGTTTTTTTTTTTAAAAAAAAAGACTGAGACACCGTGGCATTTAGGGGCAAAAAGGGAAGGGAGTGGCAAATTTCATCAACCAGGCACTTTACTGTTCATTGGGAGCTTACGCTCTTATATAGCTTTAATATATGTTGGATATGAATATATGAAAGGGAAATTTTTTGTACGAGTTGACTTTGAATATATATTGCTCGGATGATTAAGCTTATTGCGTGTGACAACAGCCTACTTCTCCTCTCTGCTAAGTTTGTTGAAATATTAAAGGGTAATTAATACTATTTTAATAATTATTAAGGACTTTGACTGGAAGGTTTTAGAAATCAAATATTCAAAGGGTATTAACCTGACTGCATATTATTTGCTCTGTTTGTGTATGAGGGGGGTTCCTTGTAACTGGTAAGGGATATGTCAGTGGATTTGGTGTTTTTTCGAGTTCTTGACAAGGTATATGTTGTAGTAATGTAGTTAATCAGTATTATATTGTATCATTTTATTGCTTTAATTTGAATTTAGACTGTTAAATGAAAAAAAATCGTAGGGTCATGAATAATAGATATTATCACAAGTAAAGAAAGAAAGAAAGAAATTTTCACAGAATTGTTAATAAAGAGAAGTGTTGGATAAAGATGAAGATCAGAGTGCAAGGAAGATAAGTAATTAAGGGAAGGTTTTGATGATTTCCAAAACATTATAATCAGCTAAGTATGGAAAGCTTAGTTCCCTTAGAAGAATTTTGAACAAGTAAAGAAGACATCAGAAGAGTTCAAAGTTCAAAGCCCAGAAGACTAGTGATCTCACGCTGAAACAGCAAACAGAAGAGTAGACCATCAGCTGACTCAAATCAGATTAGTTCAGAGTTTGATCAGCAGAGTATCTATCAGATGGGTTGCTTCGATCAACAGAGTAGAAGAGATCAAGAGATTAGTCCAACGGTAATAAATGCACTTGGAGTAATAAATGCTGTAAGAGAAGGGTAGTAATGGCAAATGATTGAAGAAAACCTCGTATCAGCAGAGTGCATTTAATGCAGCTACAGGAAAGTACAGCAGAAAAGGTACTGTAGCAGGTAGCCGTTCTGATTTCGGGCTAAGGATATGGATTTGAATATTTGATTTCCTTCAACGGTCTTATTTTCAAATTCAAGTATAAAAGGAGCTGATTTCAACGAGCGAGACACACAACAACAATCTGAGATTATACTTTGAAGCAGAAATCATCTAAGTCTCAAGAAGCTCGAACAGCTCACTCATCTGGTGGAAGTCATCTGTTGACAGAAACCAAGTTGAAGCTCAAATTGAAAATACATTCTGAGTGATTTGTATTAGCTGAGTGTTGTGCGAAGTTAGAATCCATCTTTGTGAGTGATTCTACTTTAGAGGATAGGCTTTCTTTGTGAATTCCTATTGTGAGCTTATAGCCTTTTCATTCGTTGTCTAGGTATAAGTGGAGACATATTGTAATCTGTGTGATTATAGTATAACCCAGAATCTAAGTGATCTGGAAGAGTGGACTAAAGGATTTTTATCCATATAACCACTATAAAAATTCTTTGTGTTGATTTGCATTTAAGTTTTTCCTTGCAAATTTTAAACTGCATAAACACTTTGAATTAATTGAAAGGTTTTAAAGGAGTTTTTGAAACTGGGGATAAAATCTTTTAAAAGAACTTAAGTTACTTGTGAAAAACACTTTAAACATCCGCTGCAAGTTAACTCTTAAGAAAACAACTCTGTTGAAAAACAGCTAAGTACTTATAAGAAGAGTGGTCACTCTGCTGTTCTAGACTTGTTCTTGATCAGCGAAGTTATCTCACTGTTCTTCATCAGCTTAGTCTGCTGACAGAAGAGTGAAAAGTTTTAAGTTAAAATTTTTCAGAGGTCTATTCACCCCCCCTCTAGACCTCATCTGACCACTTGGGACCAACAAGTGGTATCAGAGCAGGTGGTTCATTAGAATCAGCTGCCTGATCAACGAGCTTTATCCGATTGTTTTTCAAAGGTTTTCAAAACTTTTCAAAAGAGCATCTTTTTGAAAAATTAAAACTTTTTGAAAAATGGACTGTATCAGCCATGTTTCCCACATTGCTGGTATGTCATTTGAGAATTGGAAAATCAGAATGGAGATTTTCCTTGCTGCTTATAATGATAACATGTACACATGTATCATTAAAGGTCCATTCAGATTCACAATGACCATAAAGATTAATGAAGTAGATACGTTTGTGGAAAAAGACCTTCATGAGATGACACCAGAGGAAATCAAGTTATTTAATCTGGATAAAGTCGGAAGATTCATCATGACTAAAACCCTGGACAATGATCGGTTTGACAAAGTCAAACATTGCAAGACTGCAAAGGAGATGTGGGACAAAGTCAGAGACATGAGTGAAGGAAATGATGCCATAAAGGAGCATCAGCTAACTGTTGCTTTGGAGAAACTTGACAACTTCAAGATGAAGTCTGGAGAAACCATTGATCAGATGGATACCAGATTCACCAGAACACTGAATGAAGTTCTAAAGTTGGGAAAAACCTTTACTGACAAGGAAATCACCGTCAGAGTACTAAAGGCCTCACCTCCCAAGTTCAACATGAAGGTGACATCAATGGAAGAATCAAGAGATTTGGGAAAGATCTTTCTTACAGAACTGTTTTCCGTACTCAAGGCATTCGAGTATAAACTGCCTAGAATGGGAATTGAAGAAACCTCAACTTCAGGACCCACAGCTGTCCTGGTTGCTGCTGAAAATCAAAGAAGACCAGCTCAGAGAAGTAAAGAAGTGGACTCATCTGATGAAGCCACAATACTCAACAAAAAGGAGTACACTGCTGGAGATGTTGCATTGCTGATGAATAATTTCAAGAAGTTCTACAAGAGAAAAATGAAGAACAAATACAACAATGCTTCTACTTCTAAACCTAACTCTTCTTCTCAAGAAAAAGATGATTATAAAGCAAAATTAATGTGTTATAACTGCAGGAAATTGGGACACTTCATTAGGGACTGCCCATATCCAAAAGCAGAAAAGTACACTGAGGAAGAGAAGAGAATCAGAAAAGAAAGGAAACATCAGAAAGGCAAGGCAATGATGGCTGAAGCAAAGAAGCTAACTGCTGTCTACTCATCTGATTCAGACTCAAACACTTCTGATGAAGAGTCTTCTGATGAAGAGAACCCTGCTCTTATCTGCCTGATGGCAAAGGAATCTGATGACTCTGAGGATGAGGTAACTCCTCTTGACAATGAATTATTTAATTCATTTGAACAAATGATGCTTAACAATACTGGTATTGCTGAAGCATATAAAAAGCTTAAGGAAGAGATGATATTGCTAAAAGAGCAAAATAGTTCACTGAAACTTTTAGCTGAAAAGCCAAAAGAATCAGCTGAATATAAACAGCTTGAGCAAGAACATGAATCTCTGAAAGCTGAATGTGGGGTTTATAAAGGAAAAATCATGGAACTTGAAGAAGTTATTAAGTCTCATGAGAAATCATCTGTTGCATCAAGTCATATGTCTAGTAAACAGAAGATACCTTTAGAAAATGATAAATTAGAATTGAACCATACTGAAAAGTTCGTTTCTGCTGACAACAGTAAGGTCATCTTGTATGTTAAAACTTCTAAACCTACCTCAACTGAGAAAGAATTAAAGGAAAAGAAATCTCCTAAGGCTAAAAAGAGCAAAGAGCCTAGTGTAGGAAATCAGACTAGTAAGACCAAAAAGCAGAGTCCTAAGAAGTCTGCTGATAAAGCTAAACTGAATCAAACTGTTGGTAAAACTAAGTCAAAATCAAATGAGCAAGCATCTAGTAAACCAAGGAAGCATAAGAATAAGAAAAATCAAAATGCTTGGTATGGAAATGAGTCATATTATGTGCAACCTGCGGCATATCCTCCTATGTATCATGCACCTCAATTTCCTGGTTACTATGCACCTTACCCTGCTCATCCAATGCATGCATACCCTGCTTATCATGCACCTTACCCTGCTTATGAACATTACTCTTATCATACTAATCATCAACATGACTTATCTGATAATTATGATAAAAATGAAACTGTTCATGCTCCTGTTAAAACTCAGAAGCCTAAGAAGCCTAAGACATCAACATCTTGGGTTGTCAAAGGTGGAACTAATCCTTCAGGACCCTCTCAATAAGGGTACCTAAAACAATTTTACCTTTGTTTTGTAGGTTAGGATTAGGAGTAGGAGTAAAGTAGAGAAGATTTTGTACTTGGACAGTGGATGTTCAAGACACATGTGTGGAAGCATACATGAGCTGACTGATGCAGTTGCTGTGGATGGTCCAAGTGTTACATTTGGAGACATCAAAGAAGGCAAGATTGTAGCTAAAGGAAGAATAATCTAAGGAAACATTGAGATAGCTGACGTCTCATATGTTAAGGGCATAAAGTACAACCTGCTGAGCATAAGTCAATTTTGTGACAAAGGATATTCGGTCATCTTCTCAACAGATAAGTGCTATGTTGAACAGATTGGTACAAAGAAGGTAATTTTATCTGGAAGGAGACAAGGGAATGTCTACATAGTCGACTGGAATTCTGCTGATAAGAATTCAAATGTTTGTTTGGTGGCTTCTACACCAAGTGAAGTTAGTTGGCTATGGCACAAAAGAATGAATCATTTAAACTTCAAGACCATCAACAGATTAATCAAGAATGATTTGGTAGAAGGGATTCCAAAAACAGTCATGAGCAAAGACAAGCTATGTGACGCATGTCAGAAGGGTAAACAAATCAAGTCATCTTTCAAAAGCAAGAAGCATCAATCTTCTGAAAGAATATTGGAGCTGCTACATATGGACTTATTTGGACCCATTGATCCAGTCAGCAATGGTGGAAAGAAATACTGCCTAGCTGTTGTGGATGATTATTCAAGATATACTTGGGTAATTTTCATGAAGAAGAAAAGTGAAACCAAGGAACATCTTACTAATCTGATGGAACTGATTCAGAATGAGAAAAGTATAAAGATATTGAAGATCAGATCAGATAGATGGACAGAGTTCACAAACTCTACTGTTGAAGAGTATTGTAACATGAAAGGAATACATCATGAGTATTCAGCTGCTAGAACCCCTCAACAAAATGGTGTTGCTGAAAGGAGAAACAGAACACTAAAGGAAGCTGTCAAAACCATGATAGCTGAAGCTAAGCTGCCACAAAGATTTTGGGCAGAAGCAACAAATACAGCATGCTTTACTCAAAACAGATGCATGATCAACAAAAATCAGAACAAGACTCTATATGAAGTTTGGAACAACAGAAAACCAAACATTCATTACTTTAAAATTTTTGGTTGTAAATGTTTTGTTCTAAATAATGGGAAAAATCACCTAACTGCTTTTGCAGAAAAGGCTGATGAAGCTGTTTTTGTAGGATACTCTACTGTTAGTAAGGCTTATAGAGTTTCTAACAAAAGAACATTACTAGTAGAAGAATCCATTCATGTAGTATTTGATGAACCAAATCAATCTTCTGAAAAGAATCAAAGCACTAATCAAGATCTATCTACTGATTTACAGAAGTTAAATGTTGGAAGGAATGAAGAATATGTTCCCATCATACTACCTGATCTTAACCCAGCTGTCAACTCAAGTGCTGTTCAAAATCAGATCACTGATTGTCTAACAGACGAGTTACAACCAGCTGACAGACCAGAGACTGTTCAACAGACTGCAAATGTTCAACAGACTGCTACTGCAACTCCAACAGTAGTGTTGCAAGATCACAACAGAGGACAACATCCAGACCTGCAACCTGATCTAAGATGGCTCAGAAATAACCCACCTGAGTTAGTGATTGGTGATCCTTTAGATAGAGTGAAAACAAGAAGAGCTGCTGCACAAGATGCCATGTTTGTCACTTTTATCTCAAATAGAGCCTAAGCAAATTGAAGAAGCTCTCAGTGATTCCTTCTGGATAGAAGCTATGCAAGAAGAGTTGAATCAATTTGAAAGGAATGAAGTCTGGTACTTAGTTCCTAGACCAAGTCATCAAAGAGTCATTGGCACTAAATGGGTATTCAGAAATAAGATGAATGAAGATGGTATTGTAACCAGAAACAAAGCAAGATTAGTGGCCAAGGGATATTGTCAAGAAGAAGGAATTGACTTTGATGAAACCTTTGCACCAGTAGCAAGACTTTAAGCAATCAGACTGTTTCTAGCCTATGCTGCTTACAAGAACTTCACTGTCTATCAGATGGATGTGAAGTCTGCTTTTCTCAATGGAGAACTGCAAGAAGAAGTATATGTTGAACAACCTCCAGGATTTGAAGCCTATCAAGAAGAGGATAAGGTATATCGTCTAAAGAAAGCCCTCTATGGACTGAAACAGGCTCCAAGAGCATGGTATGATACCCTATCTGATTTTCTTTTGATTAAAGGATTTCATAAAGGTAAGGTAGATAAAACCTTGTTCACTATTGAATGGGAGAGTCATATATTGATTGTACAAATATATATAGACGATATTATTTTTGGTTCAACAAATCAACAGATGTGTGACAAGTTCTCTAAGCTGATGCAGAATAAGTTTGAAATGAGCATGATGGGAGAACTTAATTATTTTCTTGGTTTACAAGTTAAACAGCTACCTGATGGAATCTTTATAAATCAAGCTAAATACACAAGAGATCTGTTTAAAAAGTTTGGTATGGAAACTAGCTCTACTGCTAATATTCCAATGTCTACAAGTCTTCGCTTGGATAAAGATGAAGATGGCAAATCAGTAGACATAACCAAATACAGAGGCATTATAGGGTCACTGTTATATCTAACAGCAAGCAGACCTGACATAATGTACTCAGTAGGGGTTTGTGCAAGATTTCAATAAAATCCCAAGGAATCTCATCACTTAGCTGCCAAGAGGATATTGAAATATGTTAAAGGCACTCAAGAATTGGGATTGTGGTATCCTAGAGAATCTGGATTTGAGCTTATTGGTTATTCAGATTTAGACCTTGCTGGCTGCAAGATTGACAGAAAAAGTACAACTGGTGCCTGTCAGTTCTTAGGTAGTCGTCTGATCTCATGGATGAGTAAGAAACAGACTTCAGTATCCATATCTACTGCTGAAGCTGAATATATAGCTGCTGGAGCTTGCTGTGCACAGATACTACGGTTGAAGCATCAACTAGAAGACTACAATATCAAAATCAGTGGAATTCCAATCTACTGTGACAATACAAGTGCAATCTCTCTTACTCAGAATACTACAAGTCATTCAAGGACTAAACATATTGAGATCAAGCATCACTTCATTAGAGATCATGTGGAAAAAGGCAATGTTATGATAGAGTATGTTCATACTGACATTTAGATTGCTGATATTTTCACTAAACCTTTAAGTGAAGTAAGGTTCTCAACTCTAAGAGCTGAGCTAGGACTACTTAATTTGGATGCATAAGCTGAGGGGGAACTTATCAGAAGACTGAAGTTCAACAGCTTAGTTATCCGTTACTCTATTCAAGGATTAACTTTCAACAGACTAGTTAACTTATGAATTCTTAAAGACAGGGGGAACGTGTAAGACTAGCGGTACTTCTGCTCTAAAGATGAAATTTGTTAATGTCAGTTAGTTGAAGTTATGCTATCAGAAGATCTGTTCTTAATTCTTGAAGACTGAAGATTATTATATCTTGCTGGATTGACAAACCGCAGAGGAAGATTACTAGCTATTGGCTTTCTCTAGTAATATCAGATAACAGATCACTCGTCTGTCAGATAAGTTAAACTCTACTCATCTGATATCTTATATAAGCATGGTTATAAATCGTATCTTTAGAAACGCGCTTTTATAAGTAACAGATTAGTGTCGATAGAGTTTCCCGCCCATCTGACATTAAAATAATAAAATTGAAATCCGCAGCTCCCATCCACACGATTAGTAAACTGTCAGATTGATCCAACGTATCAGATTAATCACGATAACCTAAACTGCAGGAAACGTATAAAATCCGATCTGAACTGATCAGTTGTCTTACGCACTCATAAACTCTCAAATTCTCTAACTCTCAAACTCTTTTGCTTTCAATAGTTTACTGCTTTCACAGATTTTCACTTAGTAATCTCAGAAATGGAGAAGATTATCGATGGAAGATACTTGAACTACAACAAATTTCACTTCTCTGGTACTGATCTGATGCGCTCACTCATGGAGAAAATCAAAGAGGCATCTTTAGTTCAAGTTCTTGAAGCACATGAAGACAAGGTCTACTTAGAAGACGTAGATCACTTCTACAAGACCAGGAAATTCAACGATGATGAAACTGTTATGTCTGCTGTTATTGGGGGTAAGAAAATTGCTGTTTCTACTGCTGTTTTAAGTGAAATTTACAAATTGAAAAATAAAGGAGGAGATGTGGCAGACCTAGGGTCTGAGAAAGAGGAAGAATTTTGGAGAATTTGTGCGAAAGAAGGAAAAGAGATGACTGAGACTCTGATGAAGACTCAGTTAAAGGATGAGTATCAGAGGTTCACAGACATCATTGCGAAGGTGCTGGATTGCAGCACAAGCTCTTTAGATTGGTTACCTAGGAGGAGATACTACACCATGATATGCATTTACTATGGACTGAAGGTGAACTGGGCAGTTCATGTCTATGATCTGCTGAGTGACAAGAGGACTTCGCACGCCATTTTTCTTAGTCACTTGTTCATGGCACTAGGTTGTCCTATGGGTGGTGGAAAGGCTACTCACAGTAGTAAAGAGTTCAAGTTATATGAACCAGTAAGGAAAGTAGTAGCTGCACCTAAAAGAAAAGCTCCTACTAAGTCTAAGAAGACCCCTTCTAAGAAGAGCAAGAAGGAAGGTCAAACAAGCAAGTCTGCTGATCAAGCAGCAAGCTCTGCTGTTGTAGCTGGATCAACAGAAGGTGAGAGTGAAGTTCCTGAGAAAGTGATAGATGATTTCACTGCTGAGCTTGAAAAGATGGATACAGGTTCCTCACCTGAAAGAACAGAGTCTGATGAAGGGATTCCACTTCAAAGACTAAAAAGACTAAGGACCAGAAGTGATGCAAGGGGACCTCCCCAAGCTAAAAAGCCCACTGGAGGAATTCCTAAGTCAAAAGCCAAGAGAAAGGTCACTTTCTCTGAAGACCAAACCTTCACAGTCAGAGAATCACCATCAGCAGAAAGGCCACTTGTTACTGAAGAGCCTATAGTTGAAGCTGCTGTTAAACAAGTTCAAGAGCCTGCTGAAGAGGCTACTGCTAAAAAGAATGGAGAGTCTGCTGAGGAAGCTGTTGAACAGCAGACTGGCACTGCAAGTGAAGGAACTGTACCTCTTATACATCCTACTCCTGTTGCTGCCACTCCCATTCAAGTGATTGAGAGTCCTGAAGCTAGGAAGCTAAGGACTGGAAAGATTGTGCTTCCTTACATTTCTGCTGCTGAGCAAAAGAAGAAAGATGATGCTGAGAAGCAGAGAAAAGCTGCAGAAAAGGCAGAGGAAGACAGGTTGAAAAATCTTGAGCTCAAAAGGCTGGAAGAAGAAGCCAGCAAGATGACTCAGGAAGAAAGAGATGCTATTGAAGCAGCTGAGTTAGCTGCTGCAATAGAGGCCAGCACCAAGGACGCTCATGGTCCCAGGCAAGCTGGAGGAATAAGTATTGGGGAACCAAGAGACCCCAACAAACCCAAACCAACAATGCCTGCTCCAAAAGTCAAATCTAAGAAAAGATCAGAGGTGAAATTGGCTCTGGAGATTGTGAGAGACAATCCAGAAGCCTTTGATGAGTTCATAGAAAGATTGGATACTGAAAATGACAATATCACTCGTCTGACGATGTTTAACAAGGAAAAAGTCCGCTACAACAGATGGAGGGACTATCGTCTGACAAAGAGCAAGGCACAGATAAATAGCTGGAAAGCCTTCAATGATGAAGAGGCCTGGGTCCTTAAGTGGCTTGAAACAGGATCAATAACACAAGCACATGACTCAGAATTCTTCTTAGACAAACTTAGACTGATGATCAGCAAAGTTGTCAAGGCTGAAGCCAAAAAGATCTATGACTCAGTTCCAGAAGATTATGCAGAAAATGAAGACTTGAAGGAACGATCTATCAGATTGGCTGTCTCCCAGAAGATGGAGGGTCAACCAAGCTCACTAATTCCCCTCCCTAGTCTAAAGCAGATAGTATATGGTCCAGCTATCAGACCATATGAAGATCTTCCTGAGAATCCAGTGTCACCATTTATTGCCATTGATGATCTGACATGGATTACTCATAGGACTGCCTTAGATGAGGCTGGTAAAGTCCACACCATCACTGAGGTGAAGAAGATCAAGGCCCCTGCTGCTGATCAAGGGAAGGAGCAGATAAGTCTGCTGAGCAAGACAAGACAAACAAAGAAACAGAAAACTTATCTGACCCTGCTGATCAGAGTAAGGACTTAGAAGAGAAAAAGGAGGAGAAGACAGCTGATCAAACTGAGGAGAAGGAACGCACTCCCAGTCTTGCTGATGAAGCCAAAATGCAGGAGATTGCATCTGGTTCAGCTGATCAGACCACAGAAGCTGAAATTCTTGCTTTACCTCCTATTCCTACTGATGTTGCTTCTACTATTAAAGTTTTGCAGGACTCCCTATCTGACATTTTCCAACAGATGATTGCCAAATCCCTGAAGGAAATTGAAGAAAAGATAACTGCAAACATTTTGGATGCATTAAAACCATCAATTTAGAAAGCTGCTTCTATACCTGCTGATGAAATTAAAGATACTGCGCAAAATGTGAAGGCTATCAGACAGGACATGGATGTTATCCAAACCAGAACCAAGAGCACTGCTGCTGGTTGGAGAGACATAACAGAAACTGTTGAGATGGCAATGCAAGCTGAAGATGAAGCCTTAATGAACATGGGCAGATCTTTCAAATCTACTGCTGATATGGTACTTGCAACCCAATTTCAACTGGGTGATCAAGGTGAAGCAGTTCTCAACAGAATGCATGCTATGGAAGCAAACCAGATAACTCATGCTGCTCAAGTTGATGTCATTCAAGCTAATCAGCTAAGGCAAGGAGCTCAAATGGATGCCATGAATGAGAACATCAGACTTCTCTGTGATTCTCTCCAGATCACACCACTCTCTCCAAAATACCAAGTCAACCCTGCTGATGATGACAAAAAGGGGGAAAATAAGGTAGAAGAAGAGAAGACTGCTGAACTGACAGAGACTGAGATGCTGGAAGAGTCTGCAAGTGAAAATGAGAATGAAGGAACCAGCAGACCAGCAAATCAATCAGACACAAAAGAAGACAGTGAAGCTGATGAAACTGAAGTTGAAGCAAAGGCCAAATCTGACAAAGAGATAGCTGCTGCTAAGGATTCAGCTGAAGAACAGCTTGACCCTGATGTCAAAAACAAGAACATGGAGCTTCTAAGAAAAAGGCTAAATGAATCAATAGCTGAGACATCTGAGCCGGCTGAAGAAAAAGGAGAAGAAGACAAGGAAAAAGAAGAAGACAAATGATAGTTGAATTTACTTGTAATTTTCCTTGTAATTTTCTTTCATTCTGAACATCTCATCAGAGAAGACTTGTAATTTGTAATCTTTTCATATATCTATAAAATTGCAAGTTTTGAATCCAACAGATCATTTCTGTTGAGATGTGAGATTTTTCCTAAAATTCTAGAAAATTCTAGGTTCATCATGAGATATCATGAAGTTGAATAAATTGATAGAAGAATCTAGATAAATCTCATGTAATCCTAGGAAATTCAAGATAGTAGAGAATAATCTAGAATTAGTGAATATCCTAGATATTCTAGAAAATTCCATAGGCAAGTATAAATAGAAGTGTGCTACTCAAATGTGATGTAAGAAAAAGAGGAAGCAAATTGAATGAAAAAAAGAATTCTCTCCAAAAATTATCCTCCTCCAACTAACTACAAATAATTAACAAACAAAACATCAAGTTGATATCAATTTTACAATTGATTCAACCCTCACAAACCCAACAAGTGGTATCAAGAGCTCATTGATCTTACGGGATTGAGTTCAAAAAATGGGTTCATCAAATATAGCGCTTCCTACACCACCGATTTTCAACGGTGAAGACTACGACTATTGGGCGGTAAGAATGAAGGCTTTTCTCGTAGCAAATGAGTTATGGGAAACTATTGAAAACGGTTATGAAAAACCGGATGATGAAGGTACTCTTACCGCACCTCAACAAAAGAAAAATAAAGATGAGTATACAAAGAACATGAAGGCTCTTGCATTCCTACATGCCACTGTAACTCAAGATATCTTCATTAGCATAGTCGCTGCAACTACCGCTAAAGAAGCATGGGAAATCCTCAGAGAAGAATATCAAGGTACGGAGAGAATCAAAGGAATCAAGTTATTAACCTTGCGAATGGAGTTCGAAAATCTTCGAATGAAGGAAGGTGAGTCCATCAAAGACTACTCCTCTAGAGTTAAAGAAATAGTTAGCAAAATAAAATTACAAGGAGAAAAAATGGAAGAAAAGAGGGTAGTAGAGAAAATACTTATAACCCTTCCTGAAAAATTTGAATCAGTTGTTGCTGCCATTCAAGAGTCTAAGGACCTCACTAAACTCTCTGTTAATGAGCTAGTGGGTTCTCTTCAAGCACACGAACAAAGAATTAACAAGAAGATGGAAAACTCAACCGAAGAGGCCTTTCAATCATGGCACATAAACAAATCATCCGCTACGAAAGAAGAAAATAATTTTGTCAACAAAAGGCCTATCAACGGTCAAGGAGGAGACAAAATAAACAATTTTCCATCATGTGGTGTGTGCAAGAAGACAAATCATCTTACAAAGGATTGTTGGAAGAAGAAGACATGTGAGTTTTGTGGTAAGTTTGGGCATATTGCAAAAATATGTAGGCTCAAACAAGAATATGAAAACAAAAAAATGCACAAACATCAAGCTAATTTTAGCGAGGACAAGGACGAGTCAGAAGGAGAACACCTTTTCATGGCTTGTCAACCTTCATCAAACGACAAGCACGTTTGGTACATTGACAGCGGTTGTACGAGTCATATGGCCAAACATGTGGAGATGTTTCAAGAGTTGGACACTGCGGTTAAAGTTCCAATAAAAATGGGAAATGGAGTTGTCCTCGAGTCCGAAGGTAAAGGAACCGTTGCCATCCAAACAAAATCAGGTACTAAACTTATCCAAAATGTTCTTTTAGTACCTAAACTTGATCAAAATCTATTAACTGTGGCACAAATGATGAAAAATGGGTATTCTATAACTTTTAAAAATGATTCATGCTTTATAATTGACAAAAACGGAAGAGAAATTGCTAAAATAGTTATGAAGAACAATAGCTTCCCATTAAGAATGCATGAATCACCATTAAAAGCACTAAGAGCTAAAGTAGATGACACACGTTTACTTGAAAAACAAATGGATGATGCTAATGGTTGCACCTTTAAAATTGCAACTGAGAATTTGGCCAAAAATGTTGATACAAGTAAACTAGAAGCACCAATAACGCCTGAACAAAAGACAAAGAAGGGCCAGAAAAAATCCATCAATAAAGGAAAAGAAATGTTGGAAGACTCTTTTGGGAGCAAATCTCCAAAAAAATTCAGATCCATTACGGATATTAATGAAAGTTGTCAAATGGCATTTACGGAGCCAAGCAAATGCGATGAAACTTCTCAATACGAGAAACAGAGAGCTGCAATGAAGGAGGAGATAAAAACAACATGTACAAGGCAATCATGGAAGCTGATGAAAAATCCTATAGACAAAAAGGTGATTGGTGCAAAGTGGATTCATAATAAGGTAAATCGAAATGACACAATCAACAAACATAAGACCAAGCTGATTGCAAAAAGACATGCACAAGAAGCGAGAGTTGTCTACAAAAAGTCATTTGCACCTATGACACATTATAGTACAATCAGCCTCTTCCAAAATCCAAATTTGAGATACATTGATAGATGCTTGGAGTATCAGGCAAAAATCTCAAGGAGGAGTGTTGAGATGTGAGATTTTTCCTAAAGATTCTAGAAAATTCTAGGTCCATCATGAGATATCATGAAGTTGAATAAATTGATAGAAGAATCTAGATAAATCTCATGTAATCCTAGGAAATTCAAGATAGTAGAGAATAATCTAGAATTAGTGAATATCCTAGATATTCTAGAAAATTCCATAGGCAAGTATAAATAGAAGTGTGCTACTCAAATGTGATGTAAGAAAAAGAGGAAGCAAATTGAATGAAAAAAAGAATTCTCTCTAAAAATTATCCTCCTCCAACTAACTACAAATAATTAACAAACAAAACATCAAGTTGATATCAATTTTACAATTGATTCAACCTCAAAAATCCAACAATTTCTAACTCAGAAATTTTTTAGGATAAAAACTTTAGTTTAGGTACAGGTACTTAGCTGAAGTTTTGTCATCATCAAAAAGGGGGAAATTGTTGGATAAAGATGAAGATCAGAGTGCAAGGAAGACAAGTAATTAAGGGAAGGTTTTGATGATTTCCAAAACATCATAATCAGCTAAGTATGGAAAGCTTAGTTCCCTTAGAAGAATTTTGAACAAGTAAAGAAGACATCAGAAGAGTTCAAAGTTCAAAGCCCAGAAGACTAGTGATCTCACGCTGAAACAGCAAACAGAAGAGTAGACCATCAGCTGACTCAAATCAGATTAGTTCAGAGTTTGATCAGCAGAGTATCTATCAGATGGGTTGCTTCGATCAGCAGAATAGAAGAGATCAAGAGATTAGTCCAACGTTAATAAATGCACTTGGAGTAATAAATGTTGTAAGAGAAGGGTAGTAATGGCAAATGATTGAAGAAAACCTCGTATCAGCAGAGTGCATTTAATGCAGCTACAGGAAAGTACAGCAGAAAAGGTACTGTAGCAGGTAGCCGTTCTGATTTCGGGCTAAGGCTATGGATTTGAAGATTTGATTTCCTCCAACGGTCTTATTTTCAAATTCAAGTATAAAAGGAGCTAATTTCAACGAGGGAGACATACAACAACAATCTGAGATTATACTTTGAAGCAGAAATCATCTAAGTCTCAAGAAGCTCGAACAACTCACTCATCTGGTGGAAGTCATCTGTTGACAGAAACCAAGTTGAAGCTCAAATTGAAAATACATTCTGAGTGATTTGTATTAGCTGAGTGTTGTGCGAAGTTAGAATCCATCTTTGTGAGTGATTCTACTTTAGAGGATAGGATTTCTTTGTGAATTCCTATTGTGAGCTTATAGCCTTTTCATTCGTTGTCTAGGTATAAGTGGAGACATATTGTAATCTGTGTGATTATAGTATAACCCAGAATCTAAGTGATCTGGAAGAGTGAACTAAAGGATTTTTATCAATATAACCACTATAAAAATTCTTTGTGTTGATTTGCATTTAAGTTTTTCCTTGCATATTTTAAACTGCATAAACACTTTGAATTAATTGAAAGGTTTTAAAGGAGTTTTTGAAACTGGGGATAAAATCTTTTAAAAGAACTTAAGTTACTTGTGAAAAACACTTTAAACATCCGCTGCAAGTTAACTCTTAAGAAAACAACTCTGTTGAAAAACAGCTAAGTACTTATAAGAAGAGTGGTCACTCTGCTGTTCCAGACTTGTTCTTGATCAGCGAAGTTATCTCACTGTTCTTCATCAGCTTAGTCTGCTGACAGAAGAGTGAAAAGTTTTAAGTTAAAATTTTTCAGAGGTCTATTCACCCCCCCCCCTCTAGACCTCATCTGACCACTTGGGACCAACAAGAAGCTCAATTAATATTCGTCACTTAAACTCGTAAAGTATGTTTTACTTATTTGTAAACTAAATTTGAGCTTGGTAATACTGGAGTTTAAATAAACTTGGTCATTTGAGGTAAAGAAAAACTGGGCGGGCCGGGTCGGATTTTGGGTCGGGTCTTGGTCGGATCTTGTTCAGGTGCGGGTCGGGTCTTGTTTTGGTTCGAGTTGGGTCCAGGTCCAACTTTATATTTATGAATGGGTCTACAGTAGGTCTGGGTCCAGATCCAAATCTAGATCTAAAAATTTGAAGTAAAGGAGGTCTTCAATGGGTTTGGGTAGGGTCTGGAGGTCCAGACCCTACCTTTGACAGGCCTTGACCCGGGGAAGAATGTCCCATCCGGCTCTGCCCATGTTACTTTTCTTAATTGATATTACCTTTTTATGAACTACTTTCTGGACTCCTTTTTAGATTTATCCGTCATGTCAAGAACTTGAAAGTTCTATAATCAAATATTGCATGCTAGGCCCGAATACTTGTTATTACTCAAACATGATTAGTCTTTGAAAATACATTTGTTTTTTTTTTTAGAATTGTTTCTGGCCCATAAGTAGGGTTATAATCGAGCCGATTAGTATCGATCGATACACTGTTAAAGCTTGGTTTGATTTTCAATCGAGTCGAGCTCAAACGAGCTTTTATCGAACGAGATCGAGCCGAGTATCGAGTAGCTTGATATTTTACATGTAATTTTTTAATATTTAGCTTATCGAGCTCGTTTGATTAGTATGACGAACCGAGCTCAAACGAGCTCGAGTCGAGTATCGAATAACTTAGTTTGATTTTCAGTCCTACCCATAGGCATATACTGAGTATAAGAAAATAAACTTCTAAATCTTTGAATTAAATAAGTGATTGAATTATGTAAAATAATAATACTAATTTCTAAAGAAAAAAAAAGTATAACTATTTTTTTTCTTCTTCTAAATTTCTAAAGTTCTTGCCCCCCCCCCCCTCCCAAAACATGTTTGCATCCATCCTTAGCTGTCAATAGGCGGATTTCAATCCGGATTCGATCCGAATTCAGTCTGATTTATTAGGATAATTGTCTAGTTATTCGATGGACCTGATCCGATTAAGAAGATCCTTAATTCTAATTATATGGAGCGAATATGGATCTAGGATGATATGATCTGTTATAAATCTGTATCCGAAACATATTACTATATATATATATTTAAACCAAAATAAAAATAAAATTATATATGTTCCAAAAAAATCTTTTACTATATTAAAAATAATCTTAAAAAGTAATGCATGAGAGATGTAGTTGGACTGACCTGATAACTAATTGAGCTTACAACATATTAATTTACCGTATTTAATAAGAAAAATCAAAACACCAACCATTCATCCTTCAATTTTTGTCTTCTTTTCCATTTCACAAAATTGGGCTTCCTTCTTCTTTGTCCCTGTTTATATCTTTTTTATTTATATTTTTATTAATATTCCTTTGTGTAAATTTTTTCGTTTATATTTGCCCATCATATTTTATTTTTCACAATTTTCAGGCAATAGTTTCGATAAAATAAGTAAAATGTTACATTTTTAATTCATAATGGTGAAAAACAGGAAAAAGATATTTATTTGATGGGGGCTATTTCGCACCACTTATAATAATCGGAATGACTAGTCCTTATACACTCGGACCGACCAGGAGTCTAATTCATTAAAGAGCTGGTAGGTCCGATCTACATTATCATTCCTTGGCGACCAAGAGCAATGTCCGAGTTCCATAAGGATTGCTATGCCTAGTCCTATTAGGATTATGTTTCCTTGTAAAGCTAGGGTTAATGTCATATAAATACCTAGTTAAACATTGTATTACAAACAACATACATTCAGAGCTTACGCCTACCTACTTTGGCAATCTAATAACATAATTAATAGAAAAGCTTTTGCTATACTATTTACATATTCATTGTCTTGCTTACTTATTGTTCTTTACGTAATTGCTTCCTTGAGATTGATCCATCCGGAATAAAGTAACAAAGCCCTATAATCTACACTTAATTTGACCACTAAAGCATATCTTTATTGATTTAATCTAACCCGACGAAAAACGGTTAAATCAGTTGGCGCCCACCGTGGGGCTAGGTTAATTATTCGATCGACATATGGCTCGCCCAAGGAAGAGCGCCCGTAACGGAGCAAGGAGTAACACGACGAACCCTCGTAACACATCTGAGGATCAACCGGAAGATACTAACAATAACGTCCCTATAATAAATGACAATCAGCAAGAGAACGAGCAGCTGCCGAATCAAGAGGAACCACTAGGGATAAACATCCAAAACCCCCATGGACAACAAGGGATCCCCGCCAATGCGGTACCAGAAGACCATGTGGCTCTAGCGATCCTGGTTCCACTGTCAGACACTCGGGAGAAGCTACGACAAATCGCTATGCTCTTTAATTCACTCTGCCCAGGAGAATTACTAGTACCCGAGCAAGTTCCTAGAAACCTTAGAGCGACTAGGGCAAATCCTATTCAAAGGACACCGAGACAAGTCGATCAGATCTCGCAACAAGCGGACAGCCCTGCAAGCGAGCAACGATCACTGCACAGTCCGCAAAAGAGCAATTCGAAACCTTCCGATGAACATGTCCGAAGAAAAATGGGTCGGACGAGGCCGCAACCCATCGGCCCCGGGTCAAAGGAACATACCATAATTCCCATCGAAGATGATATAGTCGACACAATTCCTAATCGACCACGAACCATGCAATTCTCGGAAAGAGAAATTGAAAAAATGGTACAAGAACGTCTGGAACAACGCCTACGAACTGTTCAAAATCCATGGGCCAGAAGTACGGAGATCCAAGAGAGCCTAGCTGCATGCTCCCCCTTCTGCAAGGAAATAAAAGAAGCACAATCCTCGGGACAGGTTCCGGGACGAATACCCAGATATGACGGAACCACCGACCCAGATGATTATATATTCAGCTTTACTAACATAATAAACTTATATGCTCACTCGGCTGAATTCACTGCAAAACTGATGGTCACCACATTCGAGGGGCTAGCTTTGGACTAGTTTGCAAAACAACCCACCAATTCCATATTCAGCTTCAGGGAATTATGCAATAAGCTTACTCAGCAGTTCGCTAGCCAGAAGAGACAGAAATTGCCAATGAGCTACCTAGGGACCATCCATCAACAAGACGGAGAAACCCTCCTTTCCTGGTTGGCAAGATTTAACGTAGAATTGCTTAAAATCGATTCCCCAAATATCGATTACATAATCTCCATTCTCTTCGATCTCACCAAAAATAGGCAATTCGGGAATGCCCTCAGTAGAAAGCAACCAAGAACGTTTGCTGATATTATGACCTTGACATCAAAGTACATGACCCAAGAGGAGATGAACTCTTTTAAAGACAAGAATAAATATAAAGCTCCCGCCTCCGGTTCCAAGCTGCAAGATAGAATTCCTGATAAAAAATCCATGAATTATGATCGATCCGTTAGAAGAGGCAATGTCTTCCAGCGATTAGAATATAATCGAAACGATCAAGACAGACGACCTAATGTCTATCAAAGACCTAGATCGGTTGAGCCAGCGAACAGGAGCAGAATCAACCAAGTAGAATACCCCAGGCTGACCGTTCCAATAGAAGAAATCTTGGTAGTACTTGAGAGGAACAATTGGATCCCGGCAGCGAAGAGAATCGCTCAGCCAAGGCCAGGGGCACGAAACTATGATTTATACTGTAGATATTACCGCGCGCATGGGCATCACACCGAAGATTGTTTTAATCTTAAAAAATAAATTGAAAAACTGATCGAGCAAGGAAAATTAGATGACTATTTAGAACGGAACAACCGCAAGAGGGGTAGAAGTCGGAGCCCTCGGAATAATAACCAAAGAGGAAGCTCCTGAAGAAGGTCCCCTAACGATGGCCCCCCACAAGATTTGAACGATGAAAACATACTGGGAAGCGTCAGGTACCCAAAAGAAGTATGGACGCTAGAAAACAAATCACCTAAGCACCATCTGATCAGTTTCGATGAGAGCGAAATACCAAAGAACTTTGTTTGGGATGCAAAAGAGGACAACCCTGATTTCCCGATGGTGGTATCACTGGAAATAGCGAACTATAACGTCAAAAGAATCCTGATCGTCAATAGAAGCTCAGCCAACATCATCTCTAAATAGGTTCTAGCTCAGATGAACTTGGGACAAATAACATTCCAAAAGGTAGCTACGCCTTTAGTAGGGTTTGGAGGTTCCGAAATTGTCCCCTGTGGCACAATAGCTTTAAGTGTATCACTCGGAAGGAAACCACGTCGTACGGTGAAGCTAATCAAATTCTTGGTAGTAATAAACCCCCTTTGCCTACAACGCGATCCTAGGGCGACCCGCCCTCAACCTATTCCGAGCGGTTGTTTCAACTTACCATCAGAAAATAAAATTTCCAACTGACGTGGGAATCGGAGAAATAGTAAATGATCATTGTATGGAATGGGACTGCTACAACACCTCCTTAACCTTGGGGAACCGCTCCAGAACGTTTACCCCAGCTAAAAGAAAAACTCGAAGAAGATGTTGACAGAGTCGAGATTGAAATCCCCAGCACAGATCGAGTAGATAAAAAGGGAAAGGAACAGGTTGATTTGACTTTAAAACCACCGGAACACAAAGATGTCCTGCTGGTACAAGGGGATCCCACAAAGACAACTAGAATTGGAACCGAACTCAGTAAGGAAGGGGAAGTAATGCTGGTAAATTTCCTCAGAGAAAGCATAGATATCTTCGCTTGGAGTGCGAATGACATTGAAGGGATTGATCCCAGAGTAATCAGTCACTCGCTAAAAATCGACCCCATGGCAAAACCTGCTAGACAAAAGAAGAGGAATCATGGGCCGATAAAGGATATGATAATCAAGGCAGAAGTAGAAAGGCTACTCAAGGCAAAACAAATTCGAGAAATACACTTCTCGGAATGGCTATGTAATGTCGTATTAGTAGCAAAAGGGGATAAAAAGGATAATAAGTGGAGAATGTGCAATGATTTCACCGACCTGAACAAGCTATGTCCGCGCGATCCATATCTCCTCCCGAGGATCGACTTATTAGTCGACTCAACCGCTGGTTTTGCAATTTTCAGCATGATGGACGCCTTCCAAAATTTTTATCAAATATACATGGATGAGCGAGACCAAGAGAAAACTGCCTTCATAACCGAGCAGGGTGTTTACTGCTTCATAGTCATGCCTTTTGGCCTGAGGAACGCCGGGGCCACTTACCAGAGGTTAGTAAACCTAATGTTCAAGGACTTGATTGGAGAAATAATGGAAGTCTATGTAGACGACATGCTGGTCAAAAGCATGAATGAACCTGACCATATAAAACACCTCGATCGATGCTTCCGAATATTAAGAAAATACCGAATGAAGCTGAATCCTGCAAAATGCACCTTCGGAGTTAAATCGGGAAAATTTTTAGGTTATTTGTTACATCAACGAGGAATTGAGGCCAATCCAGAAAAAATTCGAGCTATAACCGAAATGAAACCTCCCAAAACGATCTCCCAAGTACAAAGCTTGGTAGGAAAGATCGTAGACTTAAACAGATTCATCTCCAAGTCGGCCGACAGAAGTTTGCCTTTCTTTCAAACTCTACGAAAAGCAAAAAACTTTGTTTGGACCGAGGAATGCAACCAGGCCTTCGATCGGCTAAAGGAATATCTGACGACCTCCCCACTATTGGCCAAACCAACCGAGGGAGAACCATTATACATTTACATATCAATCTTCGATGTGGCCACTAGTTCGGTTCTAGTAAAAATAGAAGGCGTGGAACATAAGCCTGTTTATTACTTAAGTGAGTTACTACAAGGGGCGGAGAAGAACTACTTGGAAATAGAAAAATTCGCTTTGGCCTTAGTAGTGGCGGCACGCAAACTCCGACCTTACTTTTTGACCTAAAAAATTGTGGTGTTAACCAACCAACCGCTAAGACAGGTCTTAGCGAAGCCGGAAGCCTCTGGAAGATTGATCAAGTGGGCAATCGAGCTCGATCAGTTCGAAATCGAATACAGACCAACAATTGCAATTAAGGCCCAAGTCCTAGCAGATTTCCTCTTAGAAACTCCGACCCAGACAACCGAACATACTGAATCAACCAGCCATGACAATGATATCTTGATCGTAGAAAATCAGACCTGGTTAATGCATGTCGACGGTGCTTCATGCAGAGAAGGAGGAGGTGCCGGAATTAACTTTAACGGACCAAATAAGGAGGATATAAACTATACTATTACATTGGACGTCGTAGTGACAAACAACGAAGCAGAATATGAACCGCTAATCGCAGGAATGGAAATGGCGGTTAAAGCTAACATAAAGAGTCTTAAAGTATTAACCGATTCTGAGTTAATACAAAGAAAGATAGAATGACAGATAGAAGGTCTATACGAGGCAAAGGAATTTAACATGGTCAAATACCTCGCCAAAGTAAAGGAATTGGCTGAGAAATTCAAAAATTTTGGGATACAGAACATCCCACGATCAGAAAATAAATGGGCCGATCAACTGTCTAAATTTACAGGGTCTCATGACGGTAAAACAGAAAGAATAATCAATTGGTTAATTTCCAAAACACCGGCAATAGATATCGACGATGCACCGATCGCTGAGATGATGGAAATCGAAGAAGCTGAAAGAAACTGGATGACTCCGATGATAAACTATCTTCGAGAAGGAAAATTACCGCTTGATCCAAATGAAGCTCAGAAACTAAAATATCGAGCTCCAAAATACACATTATTAGAAGAAAAACTTTACGGAAGATCGGTATCGGGAATTCTTCTAAAATGCATCTCCGAATCTCAAACCAACGATGTCCTTCGAGAAGTACATGAAGGAGAAGCAGGAAATCACAGTGGAGCAAGGGCCTTAGCTTTAAAATGCCTTAGAACGGGCTATTATTGGCCTACCATTAACAATGATGCCATGCAATATGTTCAAAAATGTCATCATTGCCAAGTTAATGCTAATATAAGTCATCAACCAGCCGAAAACATGCACTCAATACCAGTATGCTGGCCATTCTATCAATGGGGAATGGACATCGTGGGACCTTTCCCAGTAACCAGGTCTAAGAAAGCATATATTTTAGTCGCTGTCGAGTATTTCAGTAAATGGATAGAATGCGTCGCCCTTGCTCGAATAACTCAATTCCAAGTGATCAACTTTCTATGGAAATTCATAGTATGTAGATTTGGCATCCCGAGAATCCTGATCTCTGATAACGGAACGCAATTCGCAGGTAAACAAGTAATGGAATGGTGTACCAAGATGGAAATTCGGCAAAACTTCACTTCAGTTGGACATCCAAGAGCGAATGGACAAACTGAAGTAGCGAACCGAGAAATAATAAAGCCTTGGGAGAAAAGACTAGGTGCAGCCAAAGGAAGATGGCTAGATGAACTCCCCGGAGTACTTTGGGCTAATCAAACGACAGTCAGATCTTCAACCGGGGAGACCCCATTCAGTCTAGTATATGGCTCGGAAGCAGTAATTCCGGTCGAAACACTAATTCCGACAACAAAAATTGAAATGTATGATGACAAGGAAAATGAAAAAGCAAAAGATAATGATGTCGACATGGCAGAAGCCCTAAGAGAAAAAGCAGCTGTACGACTGTAGGTCACTAAATCAAACATGGAGAAGGCCTACAATCAAAAGGTATGCATACGAACCTTCAAAGAGGGGGACTTGGTGCTGAAAAAAGTAGAGGTGTCCAAGCATGTAGGAAAATTACAACAGAATTGGGATGGACCATACGTTGTCATTGATGTAGGAAAGAAAGGTGCATACAAAATCGCACACTTGGACGGAACCCCCCTACCTCGAACCTGGAATGCAGTCAACCTAAGGAGATTGATGAGGGGTACTTTGGAATCTTTATTCTTGGAGCTCATGATGGATCAAAGAGCCTAAATTTCGACCCTGAGCTCATGAAAGACCCTAAAAACCGACCCTGAGCTCACTGAAGGCTTAATTTCGACCTAAATCACATTGAGGACCCTGGAGTTCGACCTAAATCACATTGAGGACCCTGGAGTTCGACCTAAATCACATTGAGGACCCTGGAGTTCGACCTCAAGCTCCTTGAATACCCTCAGTTCGACCTCAAGCTCCTTGAATACCCTCAGTTCGACCTCAAGCTCCTTGAATACCCTCAGTTCGACCTCAAGCTCCTTGAAGACCCAGAGTTCAACCTTGAAGGCCTAATTTCGACCCTGGGTGCATATTTCCAACCCCGAAGCTTTGAACTCCAATTAGCTCAGTCCGATCGCCAGCAGAGGGGCTCATGGTCGAATCTATCATTGGGCCAACCTCAGGCCCAAGCCCATGGGCCAATCCCCATCCTCAGCTATAAATACCCCAAGCATTTATGACACAGGAGGGAGATTTTGGGGCTGCTCCTTGATCGAAGCCTCCTGCTCGGATTTTCTCTTGGGCTAGATTAAATCACCTTAGTTTGTATGTACTTAGCCTCTAGCTTGTACGGCATCCTATAATGCTCAAATAGGACCCTCATTACTTGTAATATGTACACTCATATTCAAAATATACTTTATTGATCTTCAATCTCATATCATAGCATATCTTGCATGCTCAACTTAAATTATTTTGATCTCCAACGAAACCACGTAAGATCAATTGGCGCCCACCGTGGGGCCTTATTTGGGTGTTAGATCGAAATATGCCTACTACGAGGCAATTCACGTACGATCAAGGGGGAATCTTCTTATGCAGGAGGAGCTCGAATTTTTAGATCTCTGTGATCAATTTATTAGGTATCTAAGGTCGAATTTTTAGACCTCCAAGGTCGAATTTTTGGATCTCCATGGTTAAATTATCAGATCTCCAAGACCTTAGATCTCCAGCTCGAATTTTTAGACCTCCAAGGTCGAATTTTTAGATCTCCAAGCTCAAAATCTCTGGATCAAATTATTAGATCTCTGTGATCAAATTATCAAGCATCCATGGTCGAATTTTTAGACCAAGATCAAGTTATCAAGCATTCAGGATCAAAATTTATTATCTCCAGGATCGAATTCTCAGACCTCCAAGATCAAATTCTTGGATCTACAAAATCAAATTCTAAAATCACCGGGATTGAATTATTAGGTCTCTCTGATCGAATTCTTCTGATCGAATTTTATGATCCTCTGGTCGAATTCTTATGTCTCCAAGGCTGAAAGCCTTTGCTATGATCTTCTGATCGAATTTTATGGTCGAAATTTTTATGTCTCCAAGGCTGAAAGCCTTTGCTATGGTCTTCTGATCGAATTTTATGTTCCTCTGGTCGAAATTTTTATGTCTCCAAGGCTGAAAGCCTTTGCTATGATCTTCTGATCGAATTTTATGTTCCTCTGGTCGAAATTTTTATGTCTCCAAGGCTGAAAGCCTTTGCTATGATCTTCTGATCGAATTTTATGTTCCTCTGGTCGGAATTCTTATGTCTCCAAGGCTGAAAGCCTTTTCTATGATCTTCTGATCGAATTTTATGTTCCTCTGGTCGGAATTCTTATGTCTCCAAGGCTGAAAGCCTTTGCTATGATCTCATGGTCGAATTTCATGCTCTCATGGTCGAATTTTATGATCTACAAGATCAAACTCTCAGATCTCCAAGGTCAAGTTTCCAGGATCGGGTTTTATGATCTCATGGTCGAATTTATGATCTCATGGTTGAGTTTTATACTCTCATGGTTGAGTTTTATACTCTCTTGGTCGAATTTATGCTCTCATGGTCGAATTTCATGCCCTCATGGTCGAATTTTATGATCTACAAGATCAAACTCTCAGATCTCCAAGGTCAAGTTTCCAAGATCGGGTTTTATGATCTCATGGTCGAATTTATGATCTCATGGTTGAGTTTTATACTCTCTTGGTCGAATTTATGATCTCATGGTTGAGTTTTATACTCTCTTGGTCGAATTTATGCTCTCATGGTCGAATTTCATGCCCTCATGGTCGAATTTTATGATCTACAAGATCAAACTCTCAGATCTCCAAGGTCAAGTTTCCAAGATCGGGTTTTATGATCTCATGGTCGAATTTATGATCTCATGGTTGAGTTTTATACTCTCTTGGTCGAATTTATGATCTCATGGTTGAGTTTTATACTCTCTTGGTCGAATTTATGGTCTCCATGGTCGAATTCTACGATCTTCAGGATCAAAATTTTATTATCTTCAATCTACGATCTTCAGGATCAAAATTTTATTATCTTCGATCTATGACCTCCAGAGATCTTATTATTTCTATTGCATGCTCTTGCAAGTATCATCGAATCACGATTGACCTCTAATCTATTATTCAAATAGGGTGAAAGCTGTTGCTAAGACCCTCGAAAATCGACCAAGGGGGAAAGCCGTTGCTATGCCCCTTGGATCGAAAAGTATAAAATGGGTGACGACCCTCGGGCTAAAAATGCTCTGAAAATGACTAAGGGTGAAAGCCTCTGCTATGCCCCTTAGATCAAAATTATCAAAAGGGTGAAAGCCTCTGCTATGCCCCTTAGATCAAAATTATCAAAAGGGTGAAAGCCTCTGCTATGACCCTCGAGCTAAAAATGCTCTGAAAATGACTAAGGGTGAAAGCCTCTGCTATGCCCCTTAGATCAAAATTATCAAAAGGGTGAAAGCCTCTGCTATGACCCTCGGGCTAAAAATGCTCCGAAAATGACTAAGGGTGAAAGCCTCTGCTATGCCCCTTAGATCAAAATTATCAAAAGGGTGAAAGCCTCTGCTATGACCCTCGAGCTAAAAATGCTCTGAAAATGACTAAGGGTGAAAGCCTCTGCTATGCCCCTTAGATCAAAATTATCAAAAGGGTGAAAGCCTCTGCTATGACCCTCGGGCTAAAAATGCTCTGAAAATGACTAAGGGTGAAAGCCTCTGCTATGCCCCTTAGATCAAAATTATCAAAAGGGTGAAAGCCTCTGCTATGACCCTCGAGCTAAAAATGCTCTGAAAATGACTAAGGGTGAAAGCCTCTGCTATGCCCCTTAGGTCAAATCTATTATGGGTGAAAGCTGTTGCTAAGACCCTTGAAGATAAAATTCTACGATCATATTCCACGATCAAATTCTATGATCTCCAAAGTTGAATTTATTATTTTCAGGATCAAGTTCTATGATCCCCAAAGTCGAATTTTGCGATCTCCAAGGATCAAATTCTATGTTCTCCAAGCTCGAATTCTACTACCTTGGCTTTGTCTTTGAAATCTTTCGAACCGGACGTTATGGATTTGTATGCTGTTGGTTATTAGCTTTCAGGGTTTTGATAAATTCGACCATTAATCCCCGATTTAGGGTTTCGATTCTTTATTTCGGAAACTCATGCTAAATTAAAGATTCTGGACTCTAAATTTTGACCCTGAGCTCCCTGAAGGCACAAATTTCGACCTTAGCTCATGGAAGACTCTAATTTTCGACCCTGAGCTCCCTGGGAGGCATGATTTCAACCTTGATCTCACTGAAGACCCTAAGTTTCGACTTTATGCTCATTGAAATCATGTGTGCTAAAACACTGGAAAATTCGACCCCAAATGCTGAATTCCGATCCCTAATACATTCTGGAGTTTCTAAGATATGCACTCTTTTTCCCTGGTTCGGTTTTTATCCCACTGGGTTTTTCCGAACTAGGTTTTTAACGAGGCATATCCAAAACGCAAAATAGCGATCCTCGAGCATTTTCTACTTCTCCGAGCTTCAGCATCACTCTACGCTCGAGAAGTGGGGGAGTATTGATGAGGGGTACTTTGGAATCTTTATTCTTGGAGCTCATGATGGATCAAAGAGCCTAAATTTCGACCCTGAGCTCATGAAAGACCCTAAAAACCGACCCTGAGCTCACTGAAGGCTTAATTTCGACCTAAATCACATTGAGGACCCTGGAGTTCGACCTAAATCACATTGAGGACCCTGGAGTTCGACCTAAATCACATTGAGGACCCTGGAGTTCGACCTAAATCACATTGAGGACCCTGGAGTTCGACCTCAAGCTCCTTGAATACCCTCAGTTCGACCTCAAGCTCCTTGAATACCCTCAGTTCGACCTCAAGCTCCTTGAATACCCTCAGTTCGACCTCAAGCTCCTTGAAGACCCAGAGTTCAACCTTGAAGGCCTAATTTCGACCCTGGGTGCATATTTCCAACCCCGAAGCTTTGAACTCCAATTAGCTCAGTCCGATCGCCAGCAGAGGGGCTCATGGTCGAATCTATCATTGGGCCAACCTCAGGCCCAAGCCCATGGGCCAATCCCCATCCTCAGCTATAAATACCCCAAGCATTTATGACACAGGAGGGAGATTTTGGGGCTGCTCCTTGATCGAAGCCTCCTGCTCGGATTTTCTCTTGGGCTAGATTAAATCACCTTAGTTTGTATGTACTTAGCCTCTAGCTTGTACGGCATCCTATAATGCTCAAATAGGACCCTCATTACTTGTAATATGTACACTCATATTCAAAATATACTTTATTGATCTTCAATCTCATATCATAGCATATCTTGCATGCTCAACTTAAATTATTTTGATCTCCAACGAAACCACGTAAGATCAGAGATACTATGGAAAATAAATCCAAGAAATCATCCTTGTTAGTTTCTTTTAAATTTTGTTTGTTTTGTTTTCTTTCTCGTATTATCCATTGTAATAAAGGCCTTGGCATGAGATTCATTCTCAACACTTTTATCAATAATTACGAATCAAGGATTCACATGAGTTAGCGCCAAAGACTTAATCGAGTTGAGTAAGATTGATTCGCTAAATAAACACTCCTGGACCTACATAACAACGACGACTAAACGAGTTGAGTATAAATCGATCCGCTCGATAAACGCTCCTCGATCACCATAAACAACGATAAAAAGGTTAGAGCCAAAAAACGTTGGTAAAAAACCTAAGTTTTAAAACGAGTTGAGTAAAATTGATTCGCTCAATAAACACTCCTCGACCTCCATAAAAAGGTTAATAAACCTAAGTCTTAAAACGAGTTGAGTATAAATCGATCCGCTCGATAAACGCTCCTCGATCTCCATAATAACGATAAAAATAGGTTACAAGCCGAAAGATTTGGTAAAAAAACCTTAGTTTTTCACGGATTAGTAAAAGCCAATTAGGTCTACAATCGCTCCTTGATATTGATGATAAATAAGAACAGATCGAGAGAAATCAACTACTAGAAATATGAAAGTAATAATATTAAACTGTTATTCATCTGAGTTCTGAGAACAGGTCTCAAGTTACATACGAAGTTTTGATCAGAATACAAAGAACTTTATACAATCTACATATCATCGCAACTGTTTAGATAAAATAAACCTATTCTATAGATCAGCGGTCTTCACGACAATGTCCACGGAAACATCAATCTCCTCCCTAGTACCTCGATGATTGGAATTGACCACCTAAGAAGCGTGCTACTCAGGATGGTCGACTTCTTTGGTTCGATGTTCAGGCTCTGAAGATCAAATGTTCTTCCAGACGAAATGACCATTTTCGGCCAGATGCCCGATAACGGCCACTCGCCCAGAACGAGATACTGCTTGTATAATGGGGTTGATTTTTACTCTAAAGCAGCATCTCTTCAGGACCATCGCAAAAGTAAAAATTTACCAGCACACCCCGGCGGTCTATCAATCCGGAGGTAACATTAAAAAGCGGCGGTGCCTGGTAAATATGAACCCTCCATGTGCAAACAGAAACCACGGACCTCAAACCTGTGAAGACAAAGGTTGAGGCCACATGGGACCCGTCAGTACTAGGTAGGGCATCAATGGGATCTGTCAGTACAAGGCAAATGATATTTGAGTTATTATATGATATCGATTCATGATAATGAGACTTTTTGAAGGATATGGGATCACTGGGCAGAATGAAGCCCAAAGAATATGATATCTTCATTTCGTACGATATGAATAGATATTGAAAGAAACTGAATCTCTATTTATAGGGAAAGCGTTAAGTTAATCCTACGGTTGGAAAGAGCTCTGATCAAGGGATGAAGATGCGACCTTTTGATTGCCCGTAATTAATGCGAGTAAGTTGGAACGGCTCCTCTATGGTCGAAAAGACTATTCGATTGTAAAAAAGAGTCAAGATCGAAGCGATCAACAAAAAAAAAAAAGCGGAACTAAAGAGCTCCAGACTGAAAAAGCTTGCACACTTACAAATGCCAGTCACTTGATAAAGAGCAAGAGATCCTCGACACAGACATATAAGTATACACCATTAGGACAAGTACTAGTTCGTTTAGAGGTATAAGATCTCATACTCAGGCATACAAGGTCGTCACTGCCTCATATATTACATGAAAGACTATTAATTAACTATATTAGACCTCCACTGGAGTCCAAGAAATCTGACACGAAAATTAGAGGAATGATCGTCATCATTCCAGCCTACAAAATCGCCACTGCCTAACATTCCACAGAATTGCTAAAGGAGGTCTGAACAAGCTAGATCTAACTAATAATCTACATTTTCCAATTCCTCCCATATCAAAGAATTGACATGTTGATACACCGGTTGCTTTATTTGAGGAACATGGAACTCACAATCAGTGCAAAGAAACATGGATTTTCAGAAGATGAATAAAACGATATTCTTTCTAAGAGCTTAGACTTTAAAAAGTCAAGAGATGCTCAACAAAGGAAATGACAACGTCCTTATATAAGAAGTCCATGGCAAATGGACAATTTTACAAAGGCATTGATCGATTATCGACAAGAACGCTAAACGTCCTTCACAATTCTGCAATAAATTGCTTACATGGACGACCTACAGTAAATACTCTAATATCCAAAGTGACTGCATCAATAGCCTAAGTGACTAGGCTTGATCGATCATCATACTATACTCGATTAAAAGTTCGATTTGCTAAGGAAACACTGCATTGTTCAGCTATCCAAGACTGATTAGACAAGAACGAGCTATTTTCAAACAAAAGATGATCTCCCAGGAAATTAATGTCAGATAAGTCTGCTAAAATTTCCTGCTTATTTAGAATATTTATACTTAATTATGACGATAAAATTGTGCATGACATAATTTATCAAATATATCTACTGACTGAACTCAATGAAGGCATTAAACTGACCAAAACAGGTCAACATTGTCGTTGAATTATACGTACAAAAAAGATAGTCAGCCTTGATGACCACATGAAGATTGTGGCCTACATCGTCTTCAAAAATAAAAAAAATAAAAAAAGGGAGAAACATTCCACTACAGCAGCTTGATCAGAACATGTCACTGAGGCGGGTTGCCATCACTGGGCCGACTAGCAGAAGCACTCCTCCGAGGAGTCGCATTACCCACAAACGCCATTAACTCCTCCTGACGTTTCAAATAATCGGCTTCATAACCTTGTTCATATGCTCGCTGACGAGACTCCTCTGCAAGGGCGTTAGCCTGGACCAAGTCACTTTTCTCCTTCTCAAGAACAGACTTCTCTTCCCGCAATTTCTCAAGATCATCATTGAGAAGTCTAAGTTGGAAGGACTGTCCTTCGACCTTCGCGGTCTCCGAGTCCAAGCATTGCTTATGGCTCTCCTTGCTGAACCACAGATTGTCATTTTGCACACCCAGCTGCAGCGCGAAATACTTGGCCTGAAAAGAAAAAAGGTTATATGTAACAAAGCAATCAAAATAACAGCAAGAAATACAGTCAGAAATATAATTACCTGCTCGCACATCTTGACGAGCGATTGAACAAGGCGAACATTGAAAGTTCCTTCATGCTTCCTCAATTCACCAGGCAAGATAGTGCTCAAACCCAAATCCCAGGACAAAGCGTCGGGCTCGAAAGAGCTGGGCAGCTCATTATCAAGGGGAATGCGATCAGGTCGAGGAATCACAGACTCCGTTATATCCCTAACCTGCTCAAGAATACAACGGTCATCTAACATTCGAGGGGATTCCCTCCCGCTAGGACTCACCAAGATCTCTTTGCCCGAAGCAGAGATAACGGTCTGCCGACCGGACCTAGAGCCTGTCCGACCTCCAGAAGGCCCGCCAGTTTCAAAGGAGGTGGTCACAACAGTGGTATCATTAAGTAAGAAGTCAGAAAAATTCTGAGGAACAGACTGCCTCATGGATGGATCCAAAAAGGAATCTCCGCTAACTGCCCCTGTGGCAGCATTCCCTTGGCTTTCGCCAACAACTAGGTCAGTAGAAGCAGTGGAAGGAACGAAGTTATCTGGAACATGCTCATGTAGGCCATGCTCGAAAGAAGAAACACCTGAAGAAACAGGTATAGTAAAGGTCTTTTCCATATTTGACATATCTCCGAAGGCCACCCGACCAGGGGAAGGCCTCCTTTCGACCTAACCGGAAATGGGGAAATCCTGTTGAGTAAAGGTCGAACTAACGATAGGCAAAGGTTCAGAAGGGATAACGTGAGTTTGAGTCTCCGACCTAGTGGTTGACTGGGAACGAGGAGGATCTATCGAAGGTCCCTCAGTACGGGACTTTTTCGGTCTCGGGTTTCGACTATCCTCACGGGAAGAACGCTTCGAAATGTTGCCAAAAAGATTGCTCATGTTCGGAAATTAAAAAAGAATTTTAAACTATCGAGAAAGCTTATCGACCTCCTTTTAGAGAATATTCTATCGGAAGTATGTAAAAGCGGTAAATATCGAGTAATCTTTTTACCCTATGTATTTATACTAGGTGAAAAGATGCGACAGACCCCAAGAACGGGCGCGAAACACAGAAACTGACCTATCAACGGCCGCAGGAATTCGA
This sequence comes from Penstemon eatonii, assembly GCA_038501285.1. Classification (NCBI taxonomy): domain Eukaryota; kingdom Viridiplantae; phylum Streptophyta; class Magnoliopsida; order Lamiales; family Plantaginaceae; genus Penstemon; species Penstemon eatonii. The sequence goes on along the minus strand of CM076710.1, from coordinate 30,207,581 downwards.
AAAGACATAAGCATAATGATTACAACGAAGTTAATGACTTGTCTAGGTTATTATCAATAGAGAAGCCGAAAAGACATAACTGTCAGAATACGAATCATCTTACTTACAAGAGGATAAAAAAGTAAAATTACAAATCAAGTTATGTTGGTTATTATCAAAGTTATTTCTTAAGGCCAAATTGGTTGTTCCCCACTTCACACAACCTGGTCGCCATCTGGAATTCCCTGATCGCCAGCGGCCACTCCTTCGTTCGCTCCCTCGTTAGCTGCCTCCAAATTCTCCTCCTCTTCCTCTTGATCGATATATTTATTATCGACCTCCGGGTTAATGTCTGAAGGAGGAATCGACAACGGCTTCCCGAACTCTTCGACAAGGTGAGCCAATGGAAGTTGTTGATAGATAACATCTGACAGCTCGGAAGGAGAGTATTCATCACCATAACAATTCAGACGTACATGCGTCGCCTTGAAGTACTCTTCTCGGCGATCTTCGATCAATCCCAGCACGACCATCTGATGAATCGCCTTTTTGAAAGTACTCTCAAGAAGCGGACCGACCATCTGATTCACCAAGGCAGTATGAGCAGAGGAACCAAGGAACGCACGAATCACTCTCTCATCGTGATTTCTACCGTATCGATCTGTAAGACCGCTAAGAGGAAGGTCCTTATCATACTCCTCCAAGGAGGCTTGAAGGTCGGCGACCTGAGATTCCAGCTCACTGATCCGAGTAGTACTTCGAAGTTGATAATCTTCCAACTCCTTAGACAGTCGATCAACCTGCTCTTGGGTACGAGAAGTCTCCAAAACTTTGTTTATAATTTCCTGATCGCCGGCTCCCACTACTTGAGAGTCTGTAATTGGGAGAAGGGAAGAAGACGCAGAAGGACCGGCCTCTGATCCACTCGCCTTATGAAGCAATGCCCTGTTCTTCTCATCTAAAAACTTGCATTGTTGTCTCCAAAGAGCGGCTTCATAGGCATACGACATCAGACAAGTCTTGGTCTAAAAAATAAATGAAACGAAGTTGTGAGTTAAGGAATTCATTAGGAAAGTCGATAAAGAAACGTATTTAACAGCGAATACCTTCTCGGCATAAAGAGAAGCTTTTTGTAACTTCTCCAAAGGATCTTTCCGAAGCAGCTTATTAACATCACGAGCAAAAACACCGGAAAGAAGAATACGGGTTGCCTTGTCAACGACATTCTCATTCTCGTCATGAAATAAAGAATCATTCTCCGGGTAACCAGCTGCTCTCTTCCCCTGTAAATGATCTTCGATCATCTCGACGACAGTGGGCTTCGGATGCTCTTCACCAACCAGAGAAAGATCCTCACCTGAACGACCGTAGTAATGCCTTTTTCTCTTAACCGGATTATCAATAGGATGGGGCATTGACCAACTATGGCATCCACGTATGCCAAGGGAAGTTCGAAGCTGGAAAGGAGGATAACCCTGTCCTGTCCCATGATAAACTGGAGCCTGCGCAATCGGAGGAGTTTCTTGAGATGAATCTGGAGATTCCTCTCTGTAATCCTCTGAATTATGGCCCAAATCCAACTTTCTCTTCTTGGACGCTCTCTGTTCGATTGGAAGGTTCTCTACCGTCTTGGTAGATTTGGACAGAACCATTTTCCCTTTTGAGGAGTGCCGTGAATTTTCTACCATAAAAACTGAAAATAAACGAATTCTAAATTAGACGTGTTAGTAAAAGAGGATATAATGTTACACTAAAGTAAAACGCTTACCCAGCGATTGAGAACGAGAAGTGATAGGAAAAGTATGAGGACTCAAATCCGCTTTACGGAGAAAGGCCTCACCAATAAGAAGAGCGCTCTGGTACTTGTCGGCAAGCATCTCCATGATCTCGCCAACTAATTTTGGATCGTCAGGAATAAAATGACCAGTAATTGAGCGACCACCAGATATCCATTCGAAGCCATGGTCCCACGAGAATGGCTCGGAGGAACCATCAGATAACACAATATGAGAAGGGGGACGAACAAAGAAAAAATGAGATTTCCAGGCAGGATTGTTGGAAACTGGAGAATCGAAAATAGAGCGACCAGACTTTTGACTGGCGAAAAAGTATCCGCGGTTCGAGGAACTAGAGACGTTAAAACAAAACAATTATGTAAAGTTACGAAGTGAGGGCTGAAAGCCTTTTGCTATCATCAGAACGGAAAAGCACACAACAAAAGCCACGGAATTTGGGACGAGTTGTGTGAAAGAGACACTAAATATTTTCAGAATATCAAGGAATAAGGCAGATAAGGGAAGACGTAGACCATAATTGAAATGGGCGGTATAAAAAGCCCGACAACCTCCAGTGGAGAAGTAACTCTGTCGGAAGGAGAAGGGAGGATAATTTCAGAACCGTCTGGGAAGTACTTCGCATAATTATCCACAACCTCATGGAAAGTCTCATCGGTATACGCGCAAGCAAGATCCTCGATCGGTTCAGATATTGAGGAGCAGTACCCTTGCTTTTCTTGGCCCTGACAGCGACGTCAGTATCGGATATAATTTGCACTTTGAAAGTGTCCTTATCCAGAATAGTAGTTTCAGATATTCCGGTCTGTTCAATTGAAAGGCTCGGAGGTATCCCCTCCTCGATGATGGGAGTAACTCTTTCCCTTGAAGACGAAGAAGGTTTCTTTAAAATTGAAGCCATTTTTGGGATCCTCAAAAACTATTGATCGATAAAAATAAAGTAGGGGAGAAATTATCAGCAAGAAAGTTACTGCAAGAGTAAGGGAAGTAGAAAGTAAAAAGTGATTGAAACAACGATCACCTATTTATATAGGAGGATGAAAAGACGTTTCGAACTTCTCGCGGCTGATCACATTCCCGCCAAACGGTGAAAGTCGAATCATTTCCTCAAAAGACACGTCACGGTTCAAGATCGGAACGACGAAATGACTATCTATGAGGCGTACCACTCTTTTCCTTACTTAGGATTTTTTCCCACAGGGTTTTTACCAAGTAAGGTTTTTAACGAGGCACAATTCATAGAAAATACAGTCGTAATCGACCATCTACTTCTACGAGCTTCTATTACATATGCGCTCGAAGAAGTGAGGGAGTACTGATGGGGGATATTTCGCACCACTTATAATAATTGGAATGACTAGTCCTTATACACTCGGACCGACCAGGAGTCTAATTTATTAAAGAGCTGCTAGGTCCGATCTGCATTATCATTCCTTGGCGACCAAGAGCAATGTCCGAGTTCCATAAGGATTGCTATGCCTAGTCCTATTAGGATTATGTTTCCTTGTAAAGCTAGGGTTAATGTCATATAAATACCTAGTTAAACATTGTATTACAAACAACATACATTCAGAGCTTACGCCTACCTACTTTGGCAATCTGATAACATAATTAATAGAAAAAATTTTGCTATACTATTTACATATTCATCGTCTTGCTTACTTATTGTTCTTTACGTAATTGCTTCCTTGAGATTGATCCATCCGGAATAAAGTAACAAATCCCTATAATCTACACTTAATTTGATCACTAAAGCATATCTTTATTGATTTAATCTAACCCGACGAAAAACGGTTAAATCATTATTGCTAAATATGCTAAACGAATTTATCCAAATCCAAAATATCCACCGAATTCGGATCCGTTTGTAAAATTCAAGATCCGAGCATATCTGAATTTGGATCTGAATAGAAGGAATGAAATCAAAGTTGAATCCGAATCGATCATAATCCGGTCCAAGTTCAACCCATTAACAACCCTATTATGTATGAAGCCAATGTGATAAACTCAGACCCTACAGATATGAGTACATTTTAGCATTCTAAAGTTCTATATATGTCTTTCGAAATATTTTGACTTTTGACATAATAAGTATGAAGCTAATGAAAATAACACAATTTTTTTTACCAATTAAACGTAACATAAGAGAAACTTTTGCATTTCACTCTAATATAATATCTATCGAGTAGTAAATGAACAACCAACAACCTAAATACGATATTAATTAATTTAGAACATTAAATTAAATACGATATTAATTAATTTAGTACATTAAATTAAATACGATATTAATTAATTTAGAACATTAAATTAAAAAAAAAAAGAAAAAAAGTATTCACACTTCAATAGAGTTTGAACTCAATGACCAGTTATCTTTCTTGTTTTTGGTGTAAGATAAACATTAAACTCTTCAATAATTCCATCTCATGCCCCCAGGGCATATCTCCAACTGGTCGACCAATAATTCATAAGGCTTGCTCCAGCGGCAAGGGTGGGGGTTCGAATCCCATTTGGAACTTGGATGGAAGCATTTCTATGAGTCTATCTAAGTGTCATTTGTGGTGAAGACCCCTTTGTGCGCAGAGTGTACAGAAGTATGGTCGGAACCCGGGGCTTGGTGGAGGCACATCCTGCGATTTACATCCTTCAGGATTCTAGGGCAAGGATTCTGAGGGTCCAGGATTAGTCTAGTGTAAGCTTGTACACCTGGGTTATCAAAAAAAAAAAAATTCCATCTCATGAAATAAAAAGTAACGACTACTAATATATTTTTTTTATATAATCAAGGTGTACAAGCTAACACTAGACTAATCCTGGATCCTCAGAATCTTTGTCTTAGAACCTGAAAGATGTGCCTCCACCAAGCCTCGGAATCCCACTATGTTGCTGTACACTCTGCGCACAAAGGGATCTTGACCACAAATGTCATTTAGACAGACTTATGAAAATGCTTTCATTCATGTTTCAAATAAGATTCGAACCCCCACCCTTCTCACTGGAACAAGCCTTATGATTGTTGGTCAGCCACTTGAAGAAATACCCCGGGAGCACTACAAATGTATTTTGTTTCCAGGTGAAATGTGAGATACTGAAGCAAATGAGAGGCTTATGAGGAATAGGGAATATAATTAAGCCCCTCCCCTATGTTTTCTGTTCCCGCAGTCCATTGATTGAAAAAACATGAATGTGCTTCCTAGAAGCTGATACACTGGTGCATTTTGCACCATGGTCAATATATTTATTTCAATACATTTGACATGTACAAAATATGGTCGTACAAATTTAATTCAATATAACTTTTATGTTTACATTTACATTTCGTATTAATACATAATTTTTAATTAATTAATAATTCCAGCTAACCATGTCTTTATTAATTATCCAATTTCGTTATGTTTTTATTTTTTTTTCAAAGTTTAGTTAAAATATGTTTATTTGTCAAAAAAAACAATTTTAGTTATTGCACTAAGCCCCATAAATGACACTTCTACCCTTTGAAGTTGGCTGAAAATGTAAGGCAACAAAGTGCACTCATTTATCAACTTTGATGAGGGCCATTTCGGATCTCCTACTACTCAATAACTCATTACTGATCGAACAAAGTCAAGTCCTATCCTCGAGGAGCACCGACTTAATAACTCAGCATGTATTATCTCTTCCCGACCCCTGCAGGTCGATTTCTACTATTGGGCCGGCCCCAAGTCCAATCCGGCGGGCCTTGGAGGGACTCACTACCGGAAGCCCATCTCCACCGCTATAAATACCCTACGCATTTATGACGACGACACGACTTCCCAGGTGCTCCCTCCTCGAAGCTACTGCTCGGAACCACTTGGGAATATAGGCATAGGATCATATGTATTTCGCCCTCTAGCTTGTACGGCATCCAATAGGGCTCGGATAGGACTCTACACATTTGTATTCTTATAGCATTGTAATCGAACCATTTGAATACAATATTGTTGATCTTTCATATCATTATTGTGTACTTGTTCAATTATTACACGCATCGATCACTCATACGAAAACCCGTAAGATCAATTGGCGCCCACCGTGGGGCCTTATTCGAGTCTTAGATCGAAATATGCCTACTACGAGGAGAGATACGTATATTAGCGGGAAGCCTTACTAACCAGAAACTCCGCCATTGATCATCCAGGGTGATCTTCCGACCAGCGGAGCTCTCGTCAATTTAAGGTCGAAGATAAGACCTAAGTAACGAGTTTTTCGACCTTAAGATTGATGGGTTCTATTCTATGATTGCCCAGCTTGTTTATTCCTTCGACGAATTTATTTTTCGCAAATAATTCTTTTTCTAATACATAAGCAAATAAGAAGTTTCGCAGATGTCGTGCGCAGGGAACTAACACAGAATTAATCCCATCGATACGATCATCGGTCAACAACAAAAGGCTTAGAAAATCTATGGAATTACAGTTTATTATCTATGGTCGGAATTTATTTTTCCGATCATCATCATACTTATTAATTTGAGGAGCAAAACTTCACGAATCTATTATTCGAAGAAGTCAGTTGCATGATCTGTATACATTACTTATCGTTTATATGATGTTCTTCTCGAAACAATTATAATAAATTGAGTATTTGAGCAACGACAATGGGCAATATCCTCGGAATTGCAACAGGGTTTAGACGGTCATCTGGTCGCTGAAATAAATTGAACAATGAAATCCGATCGGGGATCAAGCTTTAACATTTATGTTCTTCAAATAAGTTACAAAATGAAGCCTCGAATACAAAATCAGAATTCGAGCTTAAGAAATAAAAGTACGACCATTCCTACCCTATTACAAATTCTACGAGTAATTCTACGCTATTACAACTTGGTCTTCATTCCCTAAGATCGCCCCAGATGCAGAACTCAGCAGCGATTCTTCTTGGCAATCACTAGCCACGTGTCGCACATCCGTCTTCATACGGGATAAAAGCCGGATCGGAGCTCCTCTCCAGGACTTCAAACCGATCTTAGGTCTTCGTCGGTAAATAATGATTGTCGAAATCATCCATTATCTACCGATCGATCCGAACCGGTACAGCAAAGGGTTATCTCAGCAGAGGCACCCCAGGAAGACTCGAAGGAACTATACTTCAAGAAAGCCCTCGAGGAAGCTGATGCTCCAGACCTAAAGAACTCCTCTGAGATGAACCAGCCGCCCGATCGGACACTACGCCAGAAGACCGGAGTTCTAACCTGCCCCAGACGAAGTATATCTAGGAAGATAGGTTGCCTGCCGGTATTCTAGGCGCAAGTGCTTTTGCCTGTCGATATTCTAAGCGAAGAAAGTTACACCAAAGAGACCGGAGTCGGAAAATAAGGTTCGAATTCTTATCTCGAATTCCTTTATTTTGGAAATAATACTAATCGAAGGCAGTATTCGACCCATATTGGTCGGACCAAGCATAATGGCAAGAAATGAAGAATATAGGATAACCGAGGGGGAACTATTTATAGCAGCAAAGTTTTTGAACCGACGGTCCAGATAACGGATAACGGACGGTTGGGATGTAAGTGATAAATGAACTGACCGTTGCATTTCCCGAGAAATAGGGTCCTGTTTGGTTAAGAGGACACGCGATTCAACGGGGCGTATAGGAAAATTATGACATTCTAAATACCAAACTTGTATGACGTATTAATGGCATTATTATTGAAGAGTGGTAATTAAAACTCAAGTTCAGTCTGTTCAGATACTCTTACAAGTCAAGTAACGCTGTTCGAACTCGAAAGAACCATATTCTGTCTATTCGAACAGAAATATCGACCTGAAAAGTTATGCGATTATGGAAATTCGGCACTACCAAAGTTCAATTGCAACATATTCCTTGTTAATTTTATGTCCACTAAAATATTTGTCTATTACTCAATCAAGCAAGTGGTATTTGATTACTTCTTTATTGATATTAAGGGATCGAAATGGAGGTATTGAAGATGAGAAATTATCTAATTATGTCTATCAACAAAACGAAGAGGGAATCTATTCATATTATGTCATCTCGGAAAATACAAGATGTGGGAAATACATATCGAGCATAGCTTAAGCCTTCATATTACATCAGAACGCTATTACTTTCTACAATCCTATGAAATTTTCGGACTCTTCTCCAATTGCTTATTCGGGATGATTTAGCTCCGACCATGGAATCTCCTTTGGACCCGCAGGCTCTTAACTTTATTTACGATTCTCCGAAGACGAAGGATTGAGCGTACGGTTCATCAAGTAAATGAATTCTTCAGAACTCCCGCCCCTGTACGTCTTCCTAAATGCATTGTGGCAATAGGTCTCTAGTCAAAGACCCGCACAATGGCCTGCGAACTCCATAGGTTCGACTTATTGGCCTTCCAGATGGAGATTATATTTGCCTGTCGATATTCTAAGCGAAATCGGAGTAATTTTTCTTCTGTTCAAAGAATTTATTATACTCAAAGAATATTCGTAGTCTGAGCTCGAATAGTTGGACTAAAAGAATAGTGATCCCGATCACCATGATCGAAGAAACGAGACGCCAGTACTGCCAATAAAACCATTTCAATGGAGTGACTGTCTTTATACTAGAAATGGAAGAGAATTCAACGGCAGATAATTCGCAAGACGTATGGTTAAGATCTGCCGACTGTTGCAATTCCCGATAATAAGGAACCGTTTGGAAAAGACGAAACTTATCAAAAAAAAAATAAAAAATCGGAAACATGTGCAAAGGGCGTTAGGTCGAACAAAACAAGAACCTCACAAGGAATATCCTTGTCAAGACAAAGATTATAGGGTTACTTGCTATTTTCTATTTCGATATGTCTCGCCTATTCTAACGATTCTAACGATTTCAGAAGACTATTATTTCGTAAAAGGTTATTTCAATCTAAGTGGTATATTCAGTAAAAATCATTTCGCCAACGATCATATTTACTCTTCATTTCGCCAATTTCAATCTCTATTCAGCTATTATTCTGATATTCTTGATCTGTATTCATCTATTATCGATCTCCATCTATCTCCGTCTATTATTAAAGGGTGAAAGCTGTTGCTAAGACCCTGGAAGATCGACCAAGGGTGAAAGCCGTTGCTATGCCCCTTGGATCGAAAATATTAAAATGGGTGACGATCCTTGAGCTAAAATTGCTCTGAAACGACTAAGGGTGAAAGCCTCTGCTATGCCCCTTAGATCGAAATTATTAAATGGGTGAAAGCCTCTGCTATGACCCTCGGGCTAAAATTGCTCTGAAACGACTAAGGGTGAAATCCTCTGCTATGCCCCTTAGATCGAAATTATTAAATGGGTGAAAGCCTCTGCTATGACCCTCGGGCTAAAATTGCTCTGAAACGACTAAGGGTGAAAGCCTCTGCTATGCCCCTTAGATCGAAATTATTAAATGGGTGAAAGCCTCTGCTATGACCCTCGGGCTAAAATTGCTCTGAAAAGACTAAGGGTGAAAGCCTCTGCTATGCCCCTTAGATCGAAATTATTAAATGGGTGAAAGCCTCTGCTATGACCATCGGGCTAAAATTGCTCTGAAACGACTAAGGGTGAAAGCCTCTGCTATGCCCCTTAGATCGAAATTATTTAATGGGTGAAAGCCTCTGCTATGACCCGCGGGCTAAAATTGCTCTGAAACGACTAAGGGTGAAAGCTGTTGCTATGCCCCTTAGATCAAAATCCTCTCCAAAGGCCCGAAGTCGAGCAGAGTTATTAATTATCGCAGTATCTTGGAATCTGCAGTATAATCAATTTCGATGAAAGTTCTATTATACAATCAAAGCTCGATCTATATTATTTCTCTATAAATTCTCTGATCGACTGAGGAAGACAATGATTAAGAATTCGCTATTATTATCCTGAAAAGAACCAAGTACAATTGATCGAAGTTTCGAATAGCAAAGGTCAAGATACAAATCTAAAGTGGTCATCCGAAATTAACTCACTAGAGTTATGAATCACGAAGATAGAAATCAAAAACGACAGTATCATGGGAAAGTATTTCATTCACTGACTTTCAAATGAGTTACATGAGAATCATTACAACAAGAATCGAGCTATTATGAAAATTTTACATAATACAAAAAGCTATTCCTATGGATACTCGTGCAGGGAAGACAAGGGTGTAACGATTCTACTCTTCATCCAGTGCTTCCTTGAAAAATAGTTGCCATACCACCAAGTGGAGAGACAGGGAAGCAACTCCAGTTGGAGGTAGTAATTTTGAAAACAGCCTCGAAGATGCGAAGATCGAGTGCAGGAAAATTCCTCCAGCAGTTGACTCACTATCCCGACTGAGTGGAGAACAGGATATAGGAAGTCGAGCCCGCCTCAAAGATTTGTAATCAGCGAGAGCAGGTCGCCTGCCGGTACCCTAGTCGCAGTTCTTTTCGCCTGTCGATACCCTAATAGAAAATTTTTCACGAATAACGTGGGAGTCAGAGAAGAAGCTTCGAATGAGTATCTCGAATGCTTTAATCTTCGACATCGAAGGGGGCTCGATGGCGATCAATAAAAACAAGACTACAACCACAACAATGGAACGAAAATTAACAGAGAAGTGAAAATATGAGAGTAACTCTGAAGCTATATATAGTAAAATCTTAAAAGGCAACCACAACAATGGAACGAAAATTAACAAGACTACAACCACAACAATGGAACAAAAATTAACAGAGAAGTGAAAATATGAGAGTAACTCTGAAGCTATATATAGTAAAATCTTAAACTTATCGAAGGCTCAGATTCATCAGAATTAACGGTCGAGATATGAGCAATAAATATGCTGACTAATCCGATTCCCGAGGATTAGGAACCGTTCGGAAGAATGAAGAAAGCGTCAACAAATCAATCGTGCAACACATGTTATAATTCTTACTTCAATAGCTTGTGGAAGAATACGACCGACGAAAAAGTTGGAGTATTGATTTACAAAAATAAGAAAGCAATTCTTGCTTAAATAAAGTTAGCATCAACCGCCGCGGTGATAGTCGATTTAAAGATCGAACGATTATTCGAACAGCAAAAACAATCGTATAGACGAAGAATATTTATGGATCTCGTTTAAAATAAAGATCTAATATTGCTTTCGATTTTATCTTAAAGGTTACGAAACTCCGACAAAAAGAAAACTCTAATCTTATTACATGCTTCAAGGGAAAAGCGCAATTCTACTATGAGTTGGGATTACAAAAATCCGATCCAGTTACAAGATACAAAAAGAGAAGTGGGACCCTATTACAGGCTAAGCTCGATCAAATAGTTGCTTCTTTAGGCTTGACAAATGGGAGTAAGCTCGGATCGACGGATGGACGGTAATGTCCTTACTCAAATAAGAGGCGCCTGACAAACCCACAGGCTTTGACCATTAGTTACGAGTATTCAAAGGGGGGGAAGGATAAGGCATCTTTTTCTAGGTGTAATGTGAATACTTTGTTCGATGCCTCTACCCTCGATGCCCCACCCATGAAATACTTTAAGCTTTTGCGACTCCCGGACCTGTAAAGGTCAGGAAAATAATCTGGGCCGTAGGTGGTCAGCAATAAGGCTCGGTGGCCTACAAGGATAGAACGAGTCTTCGCCTGCAGATAACCTAGTCGAAGTAAAAATACGAATCAACATGCAACCTTCAAAGTAAGTCCTAACTCGAATTCCAAGATAATGGGCTATACAGCAGGATTTTTTAGTCGGCATGATCGAAGAAATCTACATTCTACATGCTTATATGGTTAAAGAGTAAAGTAGCATATTTATAGGAAATATTCTAATCAATCCGACGGTTAACAAGGTAAGGGGAAGGAACGATCACGATTAAAAGACTATTGCGCTTCCCGAAAAAACCAAGCGGAAAACGAAAAAGATCACATTACGGAACATGCAAAGTCTTATTACTAAGATCGAAGAATTTGGCCTTAATTACTCGGAATCAAGTCTTCGAACAACAAGTTCGCATTACATTGAGCAGAAAATAGAAAATTATACAATCTTCAAAGAAATAGAGATCGTTACAAACAACGCCAAGAAATTATTCAGGAGTACGTAAAATACCACAGCAGAAAGAATAAATCAACAGTCAGAGAAGTTTGTTATCGAAAAAAATCTTTCGAAGCTCAGCACTACGAGCTGCATAACCACGTTCGTAAGCCTCCTTCTCACGGAGCACGGATTCCTTCTTCTCCTGCTCATACAGATTCTTGAGTTTCTCGAGCTCCTCGGTCAATTTTTTGGGAATTTCTTCTCCCTGGTCCATGGCAACCTTAGCTTCCTCCAAGGCAAGTTTTTCCTTTAGGACACAGTCAAATTCAGCCTTTTTTCTCTCCAGCTCGAGGGTAACAGCAGCATTGCGGTTTGACTCCCGCTCGGCGAATGCTTTCAGCTCGGTGAGATCCTGTCCGGCCTGCCAAATATCCATGACTTACATAAAATCCTCAAGCTGAAATTACGGGTTCTTTAAGCTCGCAAAAAAAAAAAAAAAAAAAAAGAGAGAAGAAAGAAGAGAAGAAGAAAATCACCTGAAAAAGAAAATGCGACCCTGATTGATACACTTCTTCGAGACTCCTCTCTGTGGACGTCTCAGTTACAGCAGAAGCAAGTTTGATCTGTAGTAATTTACCCTCTGGGTCCTCGAGTGCAGCCGCAGAGGGAGATTCATCTTTTAAATCCCCAGAAGGGGAGAAACTAGTCCTCTGAACAGCGGACTCAGTACGGGGCTCGGAAACAATGAGCTCAATGGGAATTTCCGAAAGATTGTCAGTTTTCAAAGGTTCAGCAGAAATATCGGCCTTTGGAGAAGCAGTCCCTCCCCCAACCTCCATTTTGAGTTTTTTGTTAGAACCCCCTCCAGGGGGAACGATCGAAGGATCACCAGAAGAGGGCTGATTCCCGATAGCAAGATTCTTCAAGGCTTCGAGGGGAGTGATCCCATCAGAGTGAGCTCTTTTGTTCGAAGAGACGGCGGGAATTTTCTGATTGGCAGGCTCTCCACTCACATGATAAAGCTGGGTCTCAAGCTCCTCGTCCAAAATAGACTTACTGCTACCGCCCTTAGCCTGTTTTGAAGAAGCCTTTTTCTCCTTTTTCTCTCTCTTAGTCTCCCCTCCTTTGGGAACCTCCGGAGAAGATGCAGTGGTTTTGGAGGAAGATTTGGAGGTTTTTGCCTCTTTTGACGGTTTTGATTCCTTAGACGAAGCTTTCGATTTCGAGCCACCAAACAGCATTATGGGATCGATGGCCTTACCGTATATATCCTCCATATCGCTCGATAAAATAAATAGACAAAGTTTGAAAATTGAAAAATACAGATAGAGGGCTCCGATCCTGGCAAGTGAGTTTGTTGCGTAAATAACCTAAGGGGATTCTCATATTTATAGGCGCCATGTCTGACGGCAACTGTAATAGAACCGACGCGATTCTCAAAAGATACTTTTAGAATCAAATAAATCCCGACCGCGGGAGTACGAAAGGACTTCGAGTTGGGAATATTATATATCGATCGTGTATGGTGTTAACATGTTCGATTACAAGACGAACTTGACCGCCAAAAAGACAAATCCGATTACAAAAAATATCACCTATGTACATGCAAAAAATTCCAACTACAAGGTTACAATTTGTCATCTATAATGTGCTAGGATTCTGACCACCGTCGCCTTCCCCGTGATTGTTTGATGAAACAGCGGGGTCGAGAGATCCATCGCTTCTACTGGTCGATTTATCTTCATTCTCTCCTAGACTAAAAGCAGGATCACCAGAGGACTGTTCGAGAAGATCAGGATTAGGCATCGGGACACCGAACTCTGCGACCAAGGGTGCAGAACGGTGACTTTGCCAATCGACTTTTGCGGGCAGTGACGAAGTCCTGTAATCCTTCCCTTCAGCATTCTTGAGAGGATTCATGTACAAGACATATTCCTCCATTTTGTCAGGAATCCTCTTGGCGGAAATCAATTGTTGAACCCCCTTGTAAAAATTAGTTTGCAGAAACTCTCCTATCCTCATCCGAACTAACGGGTCGAAAACCGGAGATTTAAGGATGTTGGGATTTTATGGGTATGATTGTCAACTACAACGGTGCGGAATTTAAAATTTTTCATACACCAATTCCCAAGATTTACTTATTAGCACATACGAAAAGGTTGAATACAATTTAGCAAATAAACTACTAAATTATAAGATGGTAAATAGCAATTTACCTCACCACAGGCAAGGTGGTGGTTTTTCCTCCGGTCTTCATTCAGATCTGATGGATCTGGTTCGTGAGAAGCACCCCATGTGTTGTGCCTCTAGAGAATAGTCCACACCAACTAGATCTGTGACTGCTTCGATCCTCAGGCTCAGAACTAGGATGGAAACATGTCAAAATCAAGAGTAGGATCAAAATCCAACTCTAGATGTACATGAAGAAGGAAGAGAGAAGGGTGGCACGGCCAATCCACTAGCACACATCGGCGGCGGCGGCGGCTAGGGTTAGGCGGCGCACAACTAGGGCTAGGGTTGAGGGGGCGGCGGTTTTAGGAGTTGGTTAGGGTTTGAGTGTTTCTTGCTATTTGGATTCTCTCTCTTGAGTTCCATTAGGTTTAAGTCTCTAAGACTCCCTATTTATAGAGAACACCAAAAACCTAACTCCTTGTGCAAGACTTTAGTTAATGGGCCACTAATTAAACTGGCCCATGTCTTGCATCTATTTAATTAATACTTTAATTAAATAGCCCACTCATTTAATTAACACTTTAATTAAATGGCCCATTCATTTAATTAATACTTTAATTAAATAGCCCATTAAATCTAATTAAAGATTTAATACTTTAATTAACCCTTTAATTAACAATTTAATTAATTAGAATAATCTAGTTAATTTTCTCTCTCTTAGAATTAACCCTTTAATTCTATTGATTTAATTCTTTAAATCAATTCTTTCTTCAGTTGACTGTCACAGTTCTAACTGTATTGTGTGTGACCCTCTAGGTTCACCATCAATTGGCCGCAGGCTCACAATTACGTGATTTAATTAGTGAGCAATTAATATTTCATTAATTGCTCCGATCAATAAACTTCCTTTATGGACCACTCCAGAATTAATCTCCCTATTAATTCAGGAGTACCCACACCTCATGGTCGATGTCTAGCCACAAGCCCATGAGGCCCAACTTCAGGTGAATTGATCTCAGTGAACCTCACCTCTTATAAGTGCCATGTACATACGGTCCCTCTATCGACTAATTTCCCGATCGAGACCTAGGGTGTGTGAATTGATCGGCACCTCTAATTATCTCGATAACTATACTTTCTAATTCAGGATAATAATTCCAGTGTGACTGCT
Organism: Penstemon eatonii; assembly: GCA_038501285.1. Taxonomy (NCBI): domain Eukaryota; kingdom Viridiplantae; phylum Streptophyta; class Magnoliopsida; order Lamiales; family Plantaginaceae; genus Penstemon; species Penstemon eatonii. Next base: position 30,192,500 of record CM076710.1, on the reverse strand, counting down.
AAATTTGGAAACCCCTTTCCAAATCCGTCACCGACCGTGGCCACGGGTTTCTCGGAACATATTATCTAAGAATGTATAGGAAATTCTCTCAACGAACTACGTTGAGTCGGTAGATCCCATTTTGATGCTAACCATCCGCGCATACGACTATACATACCCAACGTAGGCGCACAATGGACAAGCTATGTGCCCGGCTCCTAAATCAAAGTATGCACACCCGTATACCGAATTCGCCCTAGCATCTCAAGTCTAAGGACTAAATCGTACACTGTTATAAGTCTTGAGAGACATCCCATCACCGATATGCTTTTACGCACTTCCACAATGGGTCTCTCTGTTCGGGTCGTTCGATGCGTTCGATCCCCTATCGAACCACCTAGTCATATGCACTGACATCAAAATGTCTTGTTCATGAAACGACAACAAATTCACTTCATGTGAATCATGCATAATCCTACAAGTCTTTGCGATTCCCTCGATACCCCGTCTCGATAGGAATCTATGACTTGGAACATTTTCGAGATCACGACCTTTGAGACTGTTTCATGATTAATCGCACCCAATACTGAAGTGAATAATCCCTTAGTCATAAGTGATCTCAGGGTTTCATCCAATCGCTTAAGTTATTCGCGAGAGATGAAGTTGGCCATTGTTTGATTTACATAGCATAAACAAACGATCATATTAATTCATTTATACTAGAGAAAGCTTTTCACATGATAGTCCTTATACAAGCTAAAATCTATTGGCTTGCAGGGCACTATCCCATCAATCTCCCACTTGCCCTAAAGCCAATCACAAACGCTTCTAAGACCCATCTTTCATAGATGTTCTTCGAACTCATTTTGTGAAAAAGCTCTGTTTAGTGGATCTACTAGATTTGTCTTCCGAATCGACGCGATCCATCACATGCGTCAACTCTACCAATGACTTCTCTAATCAAATGGTACTTTTATCTCGTGTTTAGATTTCTGGTGAGATCTACCTTTGCTTTAGCAATAGCTTGATTTGTTATCTTAGAAGATAACCACGAGCTTCGCAATGCTAGGCACCTCATCCAAAAGTTGGATGAAGTTTTCCATCCAAACACTTTTCTCACGCTGCACTCCTTGCTGCGAGATATCTTGCTTCAGTGGTTAAGATGGTAACGGTGCTTCCGTTGGAACCCTTTCCAACTTACCGCTACCCCACTAAGGCAAAATTTGTATCCAAAACTGGATACATATATTTATCCACATCAGACCAGAAATTCGAAATTGTCAATCCATCGAATTTCAATTCTCCATTATCACCGCAGACCAAGATCAAATCCTTAGTCCTTTTCAAGAGCTCAAGGATATCTTTTACGGCGATCCAGTACTCTTCACTGGAGTTTGACTAGTAACTGCTCGTGGCGCTTTGAGCAGCTTCTACGTCTGGTCTAGTACATAGTATAGCATGCCACATGCTGCCCTTTTGTTTGAAACATAAGGTATTTGAGACATTCTCTCTTTCCACATTCGATGTAGGGCACATCGATTTGGGAGGAGAGATACAGTGTCTCAATGGAAGCAATCATTTCTTGGATTCTTCCATACTGAATACTTTCAGTATTTGTTTCTATGTACTTAGTTTGAGAGAGTCCCAACATCTTTCCTGATGTCTCTCTCAAATCTTTCATGGAGAATTGCATGGACAATCATGCTTCCGTCTGTGTTAACATTCCAGTATTATCCCAGATAATAAATATGTTATCGACATGTAAAATTAATGAACTCCAAAGAGCTCCCACTAATCCTTTGTACACTCCAGTTTCACATTTGTTTTTCGATGAAGTCGAATGCCTTGACTTTCTCATGAAAATGAATGTGAGACCAAATGGATTCGGACATTGCCAAATGGAGAAAAGATTTCATCAAAGTCCGTTCCAGGCCTTTATGAATAACCTTTGTCTTTAGGCAAGCCTTATAGGTTAACACCTTATTCATTCATTCCTAGCTTGCGCTTGAAGATCCATTTGCTTTCCATGGGGTACATCCCTTGGATGGATCGACCAAGGTTAATACCTCGTTGGAATGGATGTAATCCATTTAGGATTGTATGACCTCTTGCATACATGAGCGTCTACATCTAATGTAGGTTCTTCGTATATGGTTTAACCATATCTATCAAGCTCCTTATGAACTCGATCAGATCTACGAAGTACTGGTGTACTTGATGGTTCAGCAGTTTCTAGATTAACTCCCACTGTTTGTAGGGATGAGTTCCACTTCTTGGATCTCATCATGTTCTACTAGGGTACCGTTTCTATATACGAGGAAGCCATCCTCTAAGAAACGGATATTGAAACAAACATCATTTGTTCTTGTAGAACAGGCATCCAAATGGATTTCTTTGGATACCCCACAAATTTGTACAAACTGGATCCACTATCCAATTTATCTCCGTTCTAGTTCCCAATATAGACAGGAGATCCCCATACTCAAAAGAGTATAGAGGTATTTTACCACACCATTCTTGGTAGGGTTGTACAGGCACGAACTTTGAAGTTACTTTGTTCAGTATCTTCAATGCAATCATTAGGGTCAATCCTTAGTATGCATAAGGATGTTGAACGAAACTCATGACGGATCGAACTATGTTTAACAAGGTTCGATTCTTTCAGACCCTCCAATACCTTGAGGTGTCTTAGAAGGAGTTCGTTGTATGAGAACATCTTTCTCAGTAAGATAATTGAGGAACTTTTAGCTTAAGTATTTGCCATCTCGATTAGATCGAATGACTTTAATACTATGCCTAGTTTGATTCTCTACTTCGTTTCGAAATTCTATGAATACTTTCAAGATTTTCGAATTGTACATCATAAGATATACTTATCACTAGTGACCAAAGTCATCAGTAACAGTTACGAGGTATGAGTAATCTCCTCTTTCACTAACACTTTAGTGGTCCACATTCATTGGTATGGATTCAATCCAAAGTTGGTTTGGTACGCACCGGATGCCTAGCAAACGGTAACTTTGTCATCTTTTCCTTTCAGACAGGATTCGCAAGCTGATAGTTCATCTAAGCCCTGTATTTCAAGAAGCATTGACGACACCAACTTTTGATTCATTCCTATGGAAACGCGACATAATCTTGCGTGCCATATGAGTGCGGATTATTATCTTGGTATTGATTGAATTTAATATATTAATTCAATCAATTTCCTTTCTGTTGGATGAAGATGAAGATGAAAGAAGTCAGAATTTAAGGGAAGGTTTTGATGATTCCAAAACATCATAATCAGCTAAGTATGGAAAGCTTAGTTCCCTTGGTAGAATTTTGAACAAGTAAAAGAAGACATCAGAAGAGTTCAAAGTTCAAAGCTCAGAAGACTAGTGATCTCTTGCTGAAACAGCGAACAGAAGGGTAGGTCATCAGCCGAGTCAAATCAGATTAGTTCAGTATTTGATCAGCAGAGTACCTATCAGCAGAGTCGTTTTGATCAGCAGAGTGGAAGAGATCAAGAGATTAGTCCAACGGTAATAAATGCACTTGGTGTAATAAATGCTGGAAGAGAAGGGTAGTAATGGCAAATGATTGAAGATATCCTCGGATCAGCAGAGTGCATTAAATGCAATGGACAGAAAAGTACTGTACACTGTACGGTTTGCTGCAGAGAGCCGTTTCAAAAGAGCTGAAGAATGGATTTGATTTGTGACTTGCCTTCAACGGTCATATTTTCATCTCCAAGTATAAATAGAGCTGAATTTCAATCGAGCAAGACACACAACAACAATCAGAGATCGAAATTTTGAAGCAGAATTTCTCTAAGTCTCAAAAGCTCGAACAGCTCACTCGTCTGGTGGAAGTCATCTGTTGACAGAAACCCAGTTGAAGAAATCAGAAAAACATTATCTGAGTGATTTTGTAATAGCTGAGTGTTGTGCGAAGTGAGAATCCATCTTTGTGAGTGATTCTACTTTAGAGGATAGGTTTTCTTTGTGATTTCCTATTGTGAGCTTACAGCCATTTCATTTGTTGTCTTGGTGTAAGTGGAGAAATATTGTAATCTAAGTGATTATAGTATAACCCAGAATCTGTGTGATCTGGAAGAGTGGACTAAAGGATTTTTATCCATATAACCACTATAAAAATTCTTTGTGTTATCTTGCATTTAAAGTTTTCTTGCATATTTTAAAGTTTGCATTTTAAACACTTTGAATCAATCAAAAGATTTTATAAGGAGTTTTAAACTGGGGATAAAATCTTTCTAGAACTTAGTCTACTTGTGAAAAACACTTTCAAACAATCCGCTGCAAGTATACTCTTGGAAAACTGTTTTGCTGAAAAACAGCTAAGTTACTGTAAGAAGAGTGGTCAGTCGTCTGTTCAAGATTTGTTCACGATCAGACTAGTCTGCTTACTGTTCTTCATCAGCTTAGTCTGCTGACAGAAGACTGAAAAGTTTTTAAGTTCAAAAATTTTCAGAGGTCTATTCACCCCCCCCCCCTCTAGACCTCATCTGACCACTTGGGACCAACAAGTGGTATCAGAGCAGGTGGTTCATTAGAATCAGCTGCCTGATCAACGAGCTTGATCCAAGTGTTTTTCAAAGGTTTTCAAAACTTTTCAAAAGAGCATCTTTTTGAAAAATCAAAACTTTTTGAAAAATGGATTGTATCAGCCATGTTCCCCACATTGCTGGTATGTCTTTTGAAGACTGGAAGATTAGAATGGAAATCTTTCTAGCAGCCTACAATGACAACATGTACACATGTATCATTAAAGGTCCATTCAGATTCACAAAGACCATCAAAATAAATGAAGTAGATACGGTTGTGGAAAAAGACCTTCATGAGATGACTCCAGAGGAAATCAAGCTTTACAATCTAGATAAAGTTGGGAGATTCATCATGACTAAAGCCCTGGATAATGATCGGTTTGACAAGGTCAAACATTGCAAAACTGCAAAGGAAATGTGGGACAAAGTCAGAGACATGAGTGAAGGCAATGATGCTATTAAAGAGCATCAGCTCACTGTTGCATTGGAGAAACTTGACAACTTCAAGATGAAGTCTGGAGAAACCATTGATCAGATGGATACCAGATTCACCAGGACTCTGAATGAAGTTTTAAAGTTGGGAAAGACCTTCACTGACAAAGAGATCACTGTCAGAGTACTAAAGGCTCTACCTTCCAAGTTCAACATGAAGGTGACAGCAATGGAAGAATCAAGAGATCTGGGCAAGATTTCTCTTACAGAGCTGTTCTCCGTACTCAAGGCTTATGAGTATAAACTGCCAAGAATTGGAATTGAAGAAACCTCAACTTCAGGACCCACAGCTGCACTGGTTGCTGCTGAAAACACCAGAAGACCAGCCCAAAGAAACGCTGAAGTGGACTCATCTGATGAAGCCACTCTACTCAACAAGAAGGAGTACACTGCTGGAGATGTTGCACTGTTGATGAATAATTTCAAGAAGTTCTACAAAAGAAAAATGAAGAACAAATACAACAATGCTTCTTCTTCTAAACCTAACTTTACTTCTCAAGATAAAGATGATTATAAATCAAAACTAATGTGTTACAACTGCAGGAAACTGGGACACTTCATCAAAGACTGCCCATATCCAAAAGCAGAAAAGTACACTGAGGAGGAGAAGAAAGTGAGAAAAGAAAGAAAGCATCAGAGAGGAAAAGCAATGATGGCTGAAGCAGAAAAGCTGACTGCTGTCTACTCATCTGACTCAGATTCAGACTCGTCTGATGAAGAATCTTCTGATGAAGAAAAACCTGCTCTCCTGTGCCTGATGGCAAAGGACTCTGATGACTCTGAGGATGAGGTAACTCCTCTTAATGATGAATTATTTAATTCATTTGAACAAATGATGCTTAACAATACTGGTATTGCTGAAGCATATAAAAAGCTTAAGGAAGAGATGATCCTGCTAAAAGAGCAAAATAGTTCACTGAAACTCTTAGCTGAAAAGCCAAGGGAATCAGCTGAATATAAACAGCTTGAGCAAGAGCATGAATCTCTGAAAGCTGAGTGTGAGGTCTATAAAGGAAAAATCATGGAACTTGAGAAAATTATTGAGTCTCATGACAAGTCTACTGTTGCATCCATGCATACATCTAGTAAACAGAAGACACATTTAGAAAAGGAAAAATTAGAATTGAATCATACTGAAAAATTCATATCAGCTGACAATAGTAAGGTCATTCTGTATGTTCAAACTTCTAAACCTGCCTCATCTGAGAAAGTGGTAAAGGAGAAGAAATCTCCTAAGGCTAAAAAGAGCAAAGAGCCTAGTGTAGGAAATCAGACTAGTAAGACCAAACAGCAGAGTCCTAAGAAGTCTGCTGATAATGCTAAAGTCAATCAATCTGTTGGTAAAACTAAGTCGAAATCAAATGAGCAAGCATCTAGTAAACCAAAGAAGCATAAAAACAAGAAAAATCAAAATGCTTGGTATGGAAATGAGTCATATTATGTGCAACATGCTGCATATCATCCTATGTATCATGCACCTCAATTTCCTAGTTACTATGCACCCTATCCTGCTCATCCAATGCATGCATATCCTGCATATCATGCACCTTACCCTGCTTATGAACATTATTCATATCATACTGATCATCAACATGACTTATCTGATAACTATGATAAAAATGAAACTGTTCATGCTCCTAAAACTCAGAAGCCTAAGAAGCCTAAGACTTCAACATCTTGGGTTGTCAAAGGTGGAACTAATCCTTCAGGACCCTCTCAATAAGGGTACCTAAAACAATTTTATTTTTGTTTTGTAGGTTAGGATTAGGAGTAGGAGTAAAGTAGAGAAGATTTGGTACTTGGACAGTGGATGTTCAAGGCACATGTGTGGAAACATACATGAGTTGACTGATGCAGTTGTTGTGGATGGTCCAAAAGTCACTTTTGGAGACAGCAAAGAAGGCAAGATTAAAGCTAAAGGAAGATTGATTAAGGGAAACATAGAGATATCTGACGTCTCCTATGTTAAAGGCCTAAAGTATAATCTGCTGAGCATAAGTCAATTTTGTGACAAGGGATATTCAGTCATCTTCTCAACAGATAAGTGCTATGTTGAACAGATTGGTACAAAGAAGGTTATTTTATCTGGAAGAAGACAGGGAAATATCTACATAGTTGACTGGAATTCTGTTGACAAGAATTCAAGTGTTTGTTTGGTGGCATCTGCACCAAGTGAAGTCAGTTGGCTATGGCACAAGAGGATGAATCATTTAAACTTCAAGACCATAAACAGATTAATCAAGAATGATTTGGTAGAAGGGATTCCAAAAGCAGTCATGAGCAAAGACAAGCTCTGTGATGCATGTCAGAAGGGTAAACAAATCAAGTCATCATTCAAAGAAAAGAAGCACCAATCTTCTGGAAGAATATTGGAGCTGTTGCATATGGACTTATTTGGACCCATTGATCCAGTCAGCAATGGTGGAAAGAAATACTGCCTAGCTGTTGTGGATGACTATTCAAGATATACTTGGGTGATTTTCATGAAGAAGAAAAGTGAAACCAAGGAACATCTTACCAATCTGATGGAACTGATCCAGAATGAAAAGAGCATTAAAATATTAAAGATCAGATCAGATAGAGGGACAGAGTTTACAAACTCTACTGTTGAAGAGTATTGTAACATCAAAGGAATACATCATGAGTATTCTGCTGCTAGGACCCCTCAACAGAATGGTGTTGCTGAAAGGAGAAACAGAACACTGAAAGAAGTTGTCAGAACCATGATAGCTGAAGCTAAGCTGCCTCAAAGATTTTGGGCAGAAGCAACAAACACAGCATGCTTTACCCAAAACAGATGTATGATCAACAAAAATCAGAACAAGACTCCATATGAAGTTTGGAACAACAGAAAACCAAACATTCATTACTTTAAGATTTTTGGTTGTAAATGTTTTGTATTGAATAATGGGAAAAATCACCTTACTGCATTTGCAGAAAAGGCTGATGAAGCTGTCTTTGTAGGATACTCATCTGTTAGTAAGGCTTATAGAGTTTTCAATAAAAGAACATTACTAATAGAAGAATCTATCCATGTAGTATTTGATGAGCCAAGTCAATCTTCTAATCAAAGTATTAATCAAGATCTGTCTGCTGATTTACAGAAGTTAGACATTGGAAGAAATGAAGAATATGTTCCCAACATACTACCTAATATAAGTTCAGCTGCTAACTCAAGTGCTGTTCAAAATCACAGTGCTGATTGTCTAACAGACGAGTTGCAAACAGCTGACAGACCAGAGACTGTTCAACAGACTGCAAATGTTCAACAGACTACTACTGGAACTCCAACAGTAGTGTTGCAAGATCAAGACAGAGGACAACATCCTGATCTACAACCTGATCTCAGATGGCTCAAGAATCACCCTCCTGAACTAGTTATTGGTGATCCTTTAGATAGAGTGAAAACAAGAAGAGCTGCTGCACAGGATGCCATGTTTGTCACATTTCTATCTCAAATAGAGCCTAAACAAATTGAAGAAGCTCTCAATGATTCCTTCTGGATAGAAGCTATGCAAGAAGAGTTGAATCAATTTGAAAGGAATAAAGTCTGGTACTTAGTTCCTAGACCAAGTTATCAAAGAGTAATTGGCACTAAGTGGGTTTTCAGAAATAAAATGAATGAAGATGGTGTTGTCACCAGAAACAAAGCAAGACTAGTGGCCAAAGGATATTGTCAAGAAGAAGGAATTGACTTTGATGAAACTTTTGCACCAGTAGCAAGACTTGAAGCAATCAGACTGTTTCTAGCCTATGCTGCTTACAAGAACTTCACTGTCTATCAGATGGATGTGAAGTCTGCTTTTCTCAATGGAGAATTGCAAGAAGAAGTGTATGTTGAACAACCTCCTGGATTTGAAGTCTATCAAGAAGAGGACAAAGTATATCGTCTGAAGAAAGCCCTCTATGGACTGAAACAGGCTCCAAGAGCATGGTATGATACCCTATCTGATTTTCTTTTAATTAAAGGATTTCGAAAAGGTAAGGTAGATAAAACCTTGTTTACAATTGAATGGGAAAATCATATATTACTTGTGCAAATATATGTGGACGATATTATTTTTGGTTCAACTAACCAACAGATGTGTGATAAGTTCTCCAAGCTGATGCAGAATAAGTTTGAAATGAGCATGATGGGTGAACTTAATTACTTTCTTGGATTGCAAGTTAGACAGTTGCCTGATGGGATATTCATCAGCCAAGCAAAGTACACAAGAGATCTGTTCAAGAAATTTGGTATGGAAACTAGCTCAACAGCTACCATTCCTATGTCTACAAGTCTTCGTTTGGATAAAGATGAAGATGGCAAATCAGTGGACATAACCAAATATAGAGGCACTATTGGATCATTGTTGTATCTAACAGCAAGCAGACCTGATATAATGTACTCAGTTGGAGTCTGTGCAAGATTTCAATCAAACCCCAAAGAATCTCATCTCTTAGCTGCCAAGAGGATATTGAAGTATGTTAAAGGCACTCAAGAATTGGGATTGTGGTATCCTAGAGAATCTGGATTTGAACTTATTGGTTATTCAGATTCAGACCTTGCTGGCTGCAAGATTGACAGAAAGAGCACAATAGGTGCCTGTCAGTTCTTAGGTAGTCGTCTGATCTCATGGATGAGTAAGAAGCAAACCTCAGTTTCTATATCTACTGCTGAAGCTGAATATATAGCTGCTGGAGCTTGCTGTGCACAGATACTTTGGTTGAAGCATCAACTAGAAGACTACAACATCAAGATCAGTGGAATTCCAATCTACTGTGACAATACAAGTGCAATCTCACTTACTCAGAATACTACAAGTCATTCAAGGACTAAGCACATTGAGATCAAACATCATTTCATTAGAGATCATGTGGAAAAAGGCAATGTTTTGATTGAGTATGTTCATACTGATAATCAGATTGCTGATATCTTAACCAAACCTCTAAGTGAAGCAAGGTTCTCAACTCTAAGAGCTGAGTTAGAACTACTTAATTTGGATGCATAAGCTGAGGGGGAACTCATCAGAAGACTGGAGTTCAACAGCTTAGTCATCAGTTATTTTATTCAAGGATTAACCTTCAACAGACTAGTTAACTCATGAATTCTTAAAGACAGGGGGAACGTGTAAGACTAGCGGTACTTCTGCTCTAAAAGATGAAATCTGTTAATGTCAGTTAGTTGAAGTTAAGATTATCAAGAAGATCTGTTCTTAATGCTTGAAGATTGAAGATTATTTTGTCTTGCTGGATTGACAAACAGCAGAGGAAGATTACTAGCTATTGGCTTTCTCTAGTAATATCAGATAACAGATCACTCGTCTGTCAGATAAGTTAAACTCTACTCATCTGATATCTTATATAAGCATGGTCATAAAACGTATCTTTAGAAACGCGCTTTTATAAGTAACAGATTAGTGTCGATAGAGTTTCCCGCCCATCTGACATTAAAATAATAAAATTGAAATCCGCTTCTCCTGTCCACACGATTAAAAACTGTCAGATTAGATCAACGGTTCTGATAAATCACGGAAACCTAATCAAAAGGAAACCTATAAAATCCGATCTAAACAGTACAGTCGTCTTACGCACCCAAATACTCTCAAAACTCTCTAACTCTCAAACCCTTCTGTTGCGAAAAAGTTAACTGCATCTTTGTAGATTTCTACTCTCAAAATTTCAGAAATGGAGAAGATTATTGAAGGAAGGTACTTCAACTACAGCAAATTCCATTTCTCGGGCACTGATCTGATGCGCTCGTTACTGGAAAAGATTGAAGAAGCTTCGTTAGTTCCTGTTTTAGAGGCTCACGAAGAAAGGGTCTACTTAGAAGATGTTGAGCACTTCTATATAACCAGGAAATTCTCTAAGAATGACACGATCATGTCTGCTGAAATAGGTGGAAAGAAGATTGCGATCTCGGCTGCTGTTCTCAGTGAGATCTATAAACTAACAGACAAGGGAGGAGATGTGACCTCGTTAGGGTCAGAAAAGGAAGAGGAGTTCTGGGTAATTTGTGCTAAGAAAGGAGAGAAGATGACTGGGACTTTGATGAAGACCCAGCTGAAGGATGAATACCAGAGATTTGCTGATATCATAGCAAAGGTTCTGGATTGTGCTACAGGTTCTTTGGATGGGTTGCCAAGGAAAAGATACTACACAATGGTGTGTATCTATTATGGGTTGAAGGTTAACTGGGCTGCTCACGTGTATGAGCTGCTGAGTGACAAAAGGCCTTCACATGCTATTTTATTGAGCAATCTGTTTGCATCCCTACAATGCCCTATGGGAGGTGGAAAGCAAACCCATGGTAGCAAAGAGTTCAAACTCTATGAACCAGTGAGACAGTTAGTGGCTGCTCCAAAAAGGAAGGCTGCTGCAAAATCTAAAAAGACCCCTTCTAAGAAGAGCAAGAAGGAAGGTCAGACTAGTCAATCTGCTGAGCCAACAGCACAGTCTGCTGATGAGACTGTTTCAGCACTTCCTGAGGATGAAGTTCCTGAAAACATAATTGAAGATTTCACCAAGGAGATTGAGCAGATGAAGACTGACTCCTCTCCTGAAAGGACAGAATCTGAGGAAGAAATTCCTCTTCAAAGGTTGAAGAGGATGAGAACAAAGAGTGAGGCAAGGGGACCTCCTACTGCCAACCCTATTGTCAAAAAGATTGCAAAGTCAAAGGTTAAGAGAAAGGTCACTTTCTCTGAAGAATCTGTTGCAACTGTTAGAGAAACAACATCAGAAGCAGAAAGACCATTGACAATTAAAGAGCCTGCTGTTGAAGCTGCTAAAGTTGCTGCTGCTGAAGCTAAAGTTGTTTCTGAAATTGGAGGGTCAACAGAAGACTCATCTGCTGTACCATCTGCTGAAGTTGAAGGAGCACAGCAGATTAGTACAACACTTGAAGGAGATGCACCTTTGTTGCATCCTTCTCCAGTTGTTGCAATCCCTCTTCAAGCAATTGAGAGTCCTGAAACAAGGAGAAGAAGGACTGGCAAAATTGCTACTTATCTGACTGCTGCAGAAAAGAAAAGACAAGATGATGCTGAAAAGCTAAGGAAGGCTGCAGAGAAAGCAGAAGAGGATAGGCTGAAAAGCCTAGAATTAAAAAGGCTGGAAGATGAAGCCAGCAAGATGACTCAGGAGCAGAGGGATGCTCTTGAGGCAGCAGAGTTGAATGCTGCTATTGAAGCAAGCACCAAGGATGCTTATGGACATCAGCATACTGGTGGGATAGCTATTGGTGAACCAAGGGATCCAAACAAACCAATACCAGCTATGCCTGCACCTAAGACAAAGCCAAAGAGGAGAGAAGAAATTAGATTGTCTTTGGAGATTGTCAGGGAAGATCCTGCTATCTTTGAAGAATTCCTAAAAAGGCTTGATGCTGAGAATGAAAGGGTCAACCGCCTGACACAGTTCACAAATGAGAAGATCAGATACAACAGGTGGAGGGAATTCAGACTGACAAAGAGTCCAGCTGAAATGACCAAATGGAAAGCCTTTGCTGTTGAAGAAGCATGGGTACTTAAGTGGCTTGAGACGGGTTCTCTCATTCAAGCACTTGATTCAGAATTCTTTCTGGACAGGTTGAGAATGAGGATAAGTCACTTAGTTAAAGCTGAAGCCAAGAAGATTTTTGAGTCTATTGCTGAGGACTATGATGATTCAGTAGACCTCAAAGAAAGATCTATCAAACTGGCTATTGCTCAAGCAATGGAGCTTTGGGCAAAGAAATCAAGGAAGTTAAGGGGACAACCAAGCTCATTGGTCCCTCTTCCTAACATCAAACATATTGTCTACGGGCCAAATATCAAACCTTATGAAGAGCTGCCTGAGGAACCCACATCCACTTTTATTCCACTTGATAATTTTACTTGGATTTCCAACAGGTCAGCAGTGGACAATGAAGGATTGATGAAGACAGTTGAAACTGTCAAGAAGATTATATCACCTGCTGATAAAGGAAGAGCAAAGTCCTCTGATCAACCAAAGCAAAGAGAGGGTACTTCAGACCCATCTGATCAGAACACTGCACAGGGTGATAAGTTTGATGCTGCTGATGACTCAAAGAAAGAAGTAGAAATTCCAGCAGATCAGACCAAGGACAAAGAAGTTGCTGCTAAAGGAGATGATCAAGCTAAGGAGAAGGAAAGCACTCCAAGCCATGCTGATGGATCAGCAGATCAATCTCTTACATTGACAACTCAATCATCAGAGCAACTTATGAAAGATACACCTGCTGCTACTTCAGATATGCCTTCAACCTCTCATGGTGTTCAGACAAATCTGTTGGACTCCATCCAACAAATGATCACCAATTCTCTGAAGGATATGAAGAAAGAATTAGCTGCAGAAGTGATAGCTGCTGTTAAACAACCAGATCAGAAAGCTGCTGCTGTCCCAACAGATCTGATAGAAGACACTGCTCAGAATGTTAAATCCATCTGTCAGGATATGGATATTCTTAGAAGACGGACTCAGAGCACTACTGAAGGTTGGAAGCAGATTGAACAAACAGTTGAATTGGCTCTCCAAGCAGAAGATGAAGTCATGGGAAACATGATGAAAGACTTCACTGCTTCATCAAATTGGATTTTGGGAACTCAAATTCAATTGGGTGATCAAGGAGAAGACTTGCTCAAGGAAGTCAAAACTGTTAAGGCCAATCAACTTAAACAACAAGCTCAGATTAATGCTATGGAAGAGAACATCAAGCTTCTCTGTGATTCACTTCTAATCACACCAGTTGTGCCACAATATCCACTTATCCCTGCTGATGATGACAAAAAGGGGGAAGAAAGGGTATTTGGACAGCAAAGGGTTGATTTCCAAAGGGAAGAAGGAAATCAAGATGCTGAAGAAACTGAAGTGTTAGAAGAATCTGCTGGTGAGACTGAAAGAGACATGGGAGAATCAAGCAGACCAACAGATGAGAAAATTACAGAAGAAGAACAAGCTGAACTTGAAGAATCTGAAGCAAAAGCCAAATCTGACAAGGAAATAGCTGCTGCCAAAGATTCAGCTGAAGAACAGCTTGATCCAGATGTCAAGAAAAAGAAGCTAGAGCTGTTGAAGAAAAGATTCTTTGAAAATTTGGAAGCTGAGGTTTCCAAGTCATCTGATGAAGAGTCTGAAAAAGAAGACAAGGAAGCAGAAAACGAGAAGAAGGAAGAAGACTAGTCTAGGCTAGATTTCCTTTTATGTTAAAAATCCTTGTAACCTTTTTTAAAGTATTTTGTACTTTTCATCTTTCAAAAACTTGTAAAATGTAATCAATTCAATATCTATAAAATTGCAAGTTTGACTCCAACATATTATTTCTATCTCAGAAATTTTTGAGGATCAAAACTTTAGTTTAGGTACAGGTACTTAGCTGGAGTTTTGTCATCATCAAAAAGGGGGAAATTGTTGGATGAAGATGAAGATGAAAGAAGTCAGAATTTAAGGGAAGGTTTTGATGATTCCAAAACATCATAATCAGCTAAGTATGGAAAGCTTAGTTCCCTTGGTAGAATTTTGAACAAGTAAAAGAAGACATCAGAAGAGTTCAAAGTTCAAAGCTCAGAAGACTAGTGATCTCTTGCTGAAACAGCGAACAGAAGGGTAGGTCATCAGCCGAGTCAAATCAGATTAGTTCAGTATTTGATCAGCAGAGTACCTATCAGCAGAGTCGTTTTGATCAGCAGAGTGGAAGAGATCAAGAGATTAGTCCAACGGTAATAAATGCACTTGGTGTAATAAATGCTGGAAGAGAAGGGTAGTAATGGCAAATGATTGAAGATATCCTCGGATCAGCAGAGTGCATTAAATGCAGCATTAAATGCAATGGACAGAAAAGTACTGTACACTGTACGGTTTGCTGCAGAGAGCCGTTTCAAAAGAGCTGAAGAATGGATTTGATTTGTGACTTGCCTTCAACGGTCATATTTTCATCTCCAAGTATAAATAGAGCTGAATTTCAATCGAGCAAGACACACAACAACAATCAGAGATCGAAATTTTGAAGCAGAATTTCTCTAAGTCTCAAAAGCTCGAACAGCTCACTCGTCTGGTGGAAGTCATCTGTTGACAGAAACCCAGTTGAAGAAATCAGAAAAACAATATCTGAGTGATTTTGTAATAGCTGAGTGTTGTGCGAAGTGAGAATCCATCTTTGTGAGTGATTCTACTTTAGAGGATAGGTTTTCTTTGTGATTTCCTATTGTGAGCTTACAGCCATTTCATTTGTTGTCTTGGTGTAAGTGGAGAAATATTGTAATCTAAGTGATTATAGTATAACCCAGAATCTGTGTGATCTGGAAGAGTGGACTAAAGGATTTTTATCCATATAACCACTATAAAAATTCTTTGTGTTATCTTGCATTTAAAGTTTTCTTGCATATTTTAAAGTTTGCATTTTAAACACTTTGAATCAATCAAAAGATTTTATAAGGAGTTTTAAACTGGGGATAAAATCTTTTTAGAACTTAGTCTACTTGTGAAAAACACTTTCAAACAATCCGCTGCAAGTATACTCTTGGAAAACTGTTTTGCTGAAAAACAGCTAACTTACTGTAAGAAGAGTGGTCAGTCGTCTGTTCAAGATTTGTTCACGATCAGACTAGTCTGCTTACTGTTCTTCATCAGCTTAGTCTGCTGACAGAAGACTGAAAAGTTTTTAAGTTCAAAAATTTTCAGAGGTCTATTCACCCCCCCCCCCCTCTAGACCTCATCTGACCACTTGGGACCAACACTTTCAATTAACTCTTTAATTGAAACGTTGCCTTCAATTAACACTTTAATTGATCCATTTCCCCTTTTCAATTAATTCTTTAATTGAATCGTTGCTGCTCAATTAATTCTTTAATTGAGACTTTTCTTTTCAATTAACTCTTTAATTGAGACGTTGTTTAATTAATTAGAATTTCTAATCAATAAAACATGGCAGTGCCTTTATTAGGTGCAGCGGGATAATTTCGATTTTAGGCTACTTGCGTTGTATCCATTACCTTTATGTTCGCTTTGGAAGAGAACCCTTTCTTCTTCCTTTTACTCTTCTTTGACTTTGCAGTCCTTGAAGTGTAAGCAATCATGACAGGTATACCTCTTTAAAAGGTTCCTATTTGCCTTTCACCAGTACTTTGGTTATTTCGAGAAACTTGATCAACTTATCAAAGGAGTTCAGAGTTGTTCTCGAATAGTTTGAATGAGCGGGGAGGAGAATTTAGGAGGAAGTCAACGTTAAGATCACTTGCAAGCCTATGTTTAAAAGATCTAGTTTTCCAACCAGACTGATAAAACAATGACAGTGATCCTTGACATTGGTTCCCTTATTTATTCTCGAGTTTCAAACAATACCTTATAAATCTCGAATCAGACGATTCGAAAACTACTCCTCAAAACAAGCCTTTTGAGGTGAAGGTATGTTTTAGAAGCTTCAGACATTTTCTTATGTCGCTTCTTTAGCTCGTTCAATCTTGATGCTTGTATGAGGTAACGATCATTAAGATTCCTATATTCAATAGGTGATTCGTTCCTCCTTTTTGAGACTCAACTCAAAATGCATCAGGCATAGGTTGATTTTTAAGAACACGATTCCGGCTTTCGGAATTGAGGATAATCCTCAGGTTTATAAGCCAATCGATATTTTAATCCAGATATTTTATAAGTCGAGGATAAATAGTAAATAATGGATAATTCATGTAGATATCACGATATCTAATTTAAAGAGAAGACATAAAATCTAGAAGACTAGTTAATGAAAATACTTATAATCTACGATGGTTGGACTTTCTATCGTAAAAGTTCTCCCACTATTTTATCGAAACAATTACCCCTTCAATTGTTCGGGAAATTCTATTTCCTAGTAGGTCTTGACGTCCCAGCAGCCATTAATTGCACCCACGACTCGTGGCCATACAACTAATTCCCCAGGTAGGCATACTTATTGCCAATTGTGTCACTACACAACCTTCAAGCTATTTTGCCTCGGTCTTCGCACTTATCTAGCACTGCTACATCATAAGTGTTACTAATCGTTAAGTCTAACCCATCAATCATGATGAGCAACTGGCCCGGTCGTGAAGTCCCCGTAACTAGTTATCGGTCGATAATCAAATCCCGACCAGTCCTCACCCTTGTCATGTTTAGTTAAAAACAAGAATCAAGGAATTTCGCGTATTGTCCCTTTCTTCGACTCGAGTGCCAGACTCTGGATCACCTCTATCGATAAGTAGACAACATACGCTAGTCCCTATTAATGGAAGGCTTGGATTTATATAAATACTTCATTTTATTTTAATCCAATATGACTTAATATTATTTTCAAGAGGGGTTTTTCCGGGTTTAAGAGTTTGAGGTAACTCTCCACGAGATCTCACCGTTCCAATTATGCATTATCTTTATTTACGATCTAAATTACTAGCGCGCATCACCATACATGCTAAAATATAAATCGATAAATAAATTAAAAACATACAGGCCTAGCATGCATACTACCACAATATGTTTTCGATCGGGAGCCTCCTATGCGGACCACCATCGAGCCAACGACGATGGTCCTATTGGTCAATCTAATTGGGTTTCAAAGAGACCTAGTCTATTACACATACTACCATGCATACATGGCCTTTAGTCTTCTTGGGCTCCCACCTTGCTTGTAACGGGCCTCCATCCTAAACTAATAAGACAGTAAAGCCCTATCTATTACAAAGGCTCAAAGTGGCCCAAAAACTTAAGGCTCGCAGGCCCAATAAAACCAGCAAAATTAAATAAACCAATCACATCTACCCTAAGGGTCAAGGCTCGGCGCGATCGAAAACCACGTAAACAGTTCACGTAGAGCAAGAAACAAGCAAAAGTTATTTTCTTATTTCTTATCTCTTATCATATTTTAAAACCACCTTTTAAAATACCTATAGATTCTAGTTTTAAAAACCCCTTTCTAAAACAATCTCTTAACCATCATTTTAAACCCCTTTTAAAATGACCCTTTGATTCTCACTTTTAGTCCCTACTAATTATGATAAAATTAACTTTCCGGATCCACTAAACCCTTTTAGTGCACAAAACAGTTTCTGTTTTTCGACTTTGAAAAATTGCAGTTCGGCCCCTGAATTTTCGAAAATTACATTTTGACCCCTCAACTTTTGGAAATTATAAATTAGCCCCAAAATTTCCAGAACATGCAAATTGGACCAGAAAGCAGAAAATTAACAAAATTTCCAGAAACTTTTGTTTATTGCAAAACAGACCCCAAATTTACGCAAATAGCCAAAACAGCCCCTAACCTTTCGTAAATTGCAAAACAGTCCAGATTTTAAAAATTCCAGAAATTACAATTTTGGTCCAGAATTGCAGAAAATGAAAAATTTACTTTCTGTCCAGATTTTGAAAAAATCACAATTTGCAAATAAGCCCTCCAATTTTCGGAAATTACATTTTTGGCCCAAAAACCGAAAAGTGCATAGATCCGAACTTTCAATTTATCATAACAAGCAAGAATCAAAGATCGGAACACAACAATCACATTAAACATATAATTTGATGTGTTCAGGCCTTTTTCATATGTGCATAATAAGTTAGGCTCTGATACCACTGTTGGGATTTTATGGGTATGATTGTCAACTACAACGGTGCGGAATTTAAAATTTTTTATACACCAATTCCCAAGATTTACTTATTAGCACATACGAAAAGGTTGAATACAATTTAGCAAATAAACTACTAAATTATAAGATGGTAAATAGCAATTTACCTCACCACAGGCAAGGTGGTGGTTTTTCCTCCGGTCTTCATTCAGATCTGATGGATCTGGTTCGTGAGAAGCACCCCATGTGTTGTGCCTCTAGAGAATAGTCCACACCAGCTAGATCTGTGACTGCTTCGATCCTCAGGCTCAGAACTAGGATGGAAACATGTCAAAATCAAGAGTAGGATCAAAATCCAACTCTAGATGTACATGAAGAAGGAAGAGAGAAGGGTGGCACGGCCAATCCACTAGCACACATCGGCGGCGGCGGCGGCTAGGGTTAGGCGGCGCACAACTAGGGCTAGGGTTGAGGGGGCGGCGGTTTTAGGAGTTGGTTAGGGTTTGAGTGTTTCTTGCTATTTGGATTCTCTCTCTTGAGTTCCATTAGGTTTGAGTCTCTAAGACTCCCTATTTATAGAGAACACCAAAAACCTAACTCCTTGTGCAAGACTTTAGTTAATGGGCCACTAATTAAACTGGCCCATGTCTTGCATCTATTTAATTAATACTTTAATTAAATAGCCCACTCATTTAATTAACACTTTAATTAAATGGCCCATTCATTTAATTAATACTTTAATTAAATAGCCCATTAAATCTAATTAAAGATTTAATACTTTAATTAACCCTTTAATTAACAATTTAATTAATTAGAATAATCTAATTAATTTTCTCTCTCTTAGAATTAACCCTTTAATTCTATTGATTTAATTCTTTAAATCAATTCTTTCTTCAGTTGACTGTCACAGTTCTAACTGTATTGTGTGTGACCCTCTAGGTTCACCATCAATTGGCCACAGGCTCACAATTACGTGATTTAATTAGTGAGCAATTAATATTTCATTAATTGCTCCGATCAATAAACTTCCTTTATTGACCACTCCAGAATTAATCTCCCTATTAATTCAGGAGTACCCACACCTCATGGTCGATGTCTAGCCACAAGCCCATGAGGCCCAACTTCAGGTGAATTGATCTCAGTGAACCTCACCTCTTATAAGTGCCATGTACATACGGTCCCTCTATCGACTAATTTCCCGATCGAGACCTAGGGTGTGTGAATTGATCGGCACCTCTAATTATCTCGATAACTATACTTTCTAATTCAGGATAATAATTCCAGTGTGACTGCTAAATTTGGAAACCCCTTTCCAAATCCGTCACCGACCGTGGCCACGGGTTTCTCGGAACATATTACCTAAGAATGTATAGGAAATTCTCTCAACGAACTACGTTGAGTCGGTAGATCCCATTTTGATGCTAACCATCCGCGCATACGACTATACATACCCAACGTAGGCGCACAATGGACAAGCTATGTGCCCGGCTCCTAAATCAAAGTATGCACACCCGTATACCGAATTCGCCCTAGCATCTCAAGTCTAAGGACTAAATCGTACACTGTTATAAGTCTTGAGAGACATCCCATCACCGATATGCTTTTACGCACTTCCACAATGGGTCTCTCTGTTCGGGTCGTTCGATGCGTTCGATCCCCTATCGAACCACCTAGTCATATGCACTGACATCAAAATGTCTTGTTCATGAAACGACAACAAATTCACTTCATGTGAATCATGCATAATCCTACAAGTCTTTGCGATTCCCTCGATACCCCGTCTCGATAGGAATCTATGACTTGGAACATTTTCGAGATCACGACCTTTGAGACTGTTTCATGATTAATCGCACCCAATACTGAAGTGAATAATCCCTTAGTCATAAGTGATCTCAGGGTTTCATCCAACCGCTTAAGTTATTCGCGAGAGATGAAGTTGGCCATTGTTTGATTTACATAGCATAAACAAACGATCGTATTAATTCATTTATACTAGAGAAAGCTTTTCACATGATAGTCCTTATACAAGCTAAAATCTATTGGCTTGCAGGGCACTATCCCATCAATCTCCCACTTGCCCTAAAGCCAATCACAAACGCTTCTAAGACCCATCTTTCATAGATGTTCTTCGAACTCATTTTGTGAAAAAGCTCTGTTTAGTGGATCTACTAGATTTGTCTTCCGAATCGACGCGATCCATCACATGCGTCAACTCTACCAATGACTTCTCTAATCAAATGGTACTTTTATCTCGTGTTTAGATTTCTGGTGAGATCTACCTTTGCTTTAGCAATAGCTTGATTTGTTATCTTAGAAGATAACCACGAGCTTCGCAATGCTAGGCACCTCATCCAAAAGTTGGATGAAGTTTTCCATCCAAACACTTTTCTCACGCTGCACTCCTTGCTGCGAGATATCTTGCTTCAGTGGTTAAGATGGTAACGGTGCTTCCCTAGGAACCCTTTCCAACTTACCGCTACCCCACTAAGGCAAAATTTGTATCCAAAACTGGATACATATATTTATCCACATCAGACCAGAAATTCGAAATTGTAAATCCTTCGAATTTCAATTCTCCATTATCACCGCAGACCAAGATCAAATCCTTAGTCCTTTTCAAGAGCTCAAGGATATCTTTTACGGCGATCCAGTACTCTTCACTGGAGTTTGACTAGTAACTGCTCGTGGCGCTTTGAGCAGCTTCTACGTCTGGTCTAGTACATAGTATAGCATGCCACATGCTGCCCTTTTGTTTGAAACATAAGGTATTTGAGACATTCTCTCTTTCCACATTCGATATAGGGCACATCGATTTGGGAGGAGAGATACAGTGTCTCAATGGAAGCAATCATTTCTTGGATTCTTCCATACTGAATACTTTCAGTATTTGTTTCTATGTACTTAGTTTGAGAGAGTCCCAAAATCTTTCCTGATGTCTCTCTCAAATCTTTCATGGAGAATTGCATGGACAATCATGCTTCCGTCTGTGTTAACATTCCAGTATTATCCCAGATAATAAATATGTTATCGACATGTAAAATTAATGAACTCCAAAGAGCTCCCACTAATCCTTTGTACACTCCAGTTTCACATTTGTTTTTCGATGAAGTCGAATGCCTTGACTTTCTCATGAAAATGAATGTGAGACCAAATGGATTCGGACATTGCCAAATGGAGAAAGGATTTCATCAAAGTCCGTTCCAGGCCTTTATGAATAACCTTTGTCTTTAGGCAAGCCTTATAGGTTAACACCTTATTCATTTATTCCTAGCTTGCGCTTGAAGATCCATTTGCTTTCCATGGGGTACATCCCTTGGATGGATCGACCAAGGTTAATACCTCGTTGGAATGGATGTAATCCATTTAGGATTGTATGACCTCTTGCATACATGAGCGTCTACATCTAATGTAGGTTCTTCGTATATGGTTTAACCATATCTATCAAGCTCCTTATGAACTCGATCAGATCTACGAAGTACTGGTGTACTTGATGGTTCAGCAGTTTCTAGATTAACTCCCACTGTTTGTAGGGATGAGTTCCACTTCTTGGATCTCATCATGTTCTACTAGGGTACCGTTTCTATATACGAGGAAGCCATCCTCTAAGAAACAGATATTGAAACAAACATCATTTGTTCTTGTAGAACAGGCATCCAAATGGATTTCTTTGGATACCCCACAAATTTGTACAAACTGGATCCACTATCCAATTTATCTCCTTTCTAGTTCCCAATATAGACAGGAGATCCCCATACTCAAAAGAGTATAGAGGTATTTTACCACACCATTCTTGGTAGGGTTGTACATGCACGAACTTTGAAGTTACTTTGTTCAGTATCTTCAATGCAATCATTAGGGTCAATCCTTAGTATGCATAAGGATGTTGAACGAAACTCATGACGGATCGAACTATGTTTAACAAGGTTCGATTCTTTCAGACCCTCCAATACCTTGAGGTGTCTTAGAAGGAGTTCGTTGTATGAGAACATCTTTCTCAGTAAGATAATTGAGGAACTTTTAGCTTAAGTATTTGCCATCTCGATTAGATCGAATGACTTTAATACTATGCCTAGTTTGATTCTCTACTTCGTTTCGAAATTCTATGAATACTTTCAAGATTTTCGAATTGTACATCATAAGATATACTTATCACTAGTGACCAAAGTCATCAGTAACAGTTACGAGGTATGAGTAATCTCCTCTTTCACTAACACTTTAGTGGTCCACATTCATTGGTATGGATTCAATCCAAAGTTGGTTTGGTACGCACCGGATGCCTAGCAAACGGTAACTTTGTCATCTTTTCCTTTCAGACAGGATTCGCAAGCTGATAGTTCATCTAAGCCCTGTATTTCAAGAAGCATTGACGACACCAACTTTTGATTCATTCCTATGGAAACGCGACATAATCTTGCGTGCCATATGAGTGCGGATTATTATCTTGGTATTGATTGAATTTAATATATTAATTCAATCAATTTCCTTTCAATTAACTCTTTAATTGAAACGTTGCCTTCAATTAACACTTTAATTGATCCATTTCCCCTTTTCAATTAATTCTTTAATTGAATCGTTGCTGCTCAATTAATTCTTTAATTGAGACTTTTCTTTTCAATTAACTCTTTAATTGAGACGTTGTTTAATTAATTAGAATTTCTAATCAATAAAACATGGCAGTGCCTTTATTAGGTGCAGCGGGATAATTTCGATTTTAGGCTACTTGCGTTCTATCCATTACCTTTATGTTCGCTTTGGAAGAGAACCCTTTCTTCTTCCTTTTACTCTTCTTTGACTTTGCAGTCCTTGAAGTGTAAGCAATCATGACAGGTATACCTCTTTAAAAGGTTCCTATTTGCCTTTCACCAGTACTTTGGTTATTTCGAGAAACTTGATCAACTTATCAAAGGAGTTCAGAGTTGTTCTCGAATAGTTTGAATGAGCGGGGAGGAGAATTTAGGAGGAAGTCAACGTTAAGATCACTTGCAAGCCTATGTTTAAAAGATCTAGTTTTCCAACCAGACTGATAAAACAATGACAGTGATCCTTGACATTGGTTCCCTCATTTATTCTCGAGTTTCAAACAATACCTTATAAATCTCGAATCAGACGATTCGAAAACTACTCCTCAAAACAAGCCTTTTGAGGTGAAGGTATGTTTTAGAAGCTTCAGACATTTTCTTATGTCGCTTCTTTAGCTCGTTCAATCTTGATGCTTGTATGAGGTAACGATCATTAAGATTCCTATATTCAATAGGTGATTCGTTCCTCCTTTTTGAGACTCAACTCAAAATGCATCAGGCATAGGTTGATTTTTAAGAACACGATTCCGGCTTTCGGAATTGAGGATAATCCTCAGGTTTATAAGCCAATCGATATTTTAATCCAGATATTTTATAAGTCGAGGATAAATAGTAAATAATGGATAATTCATGTAAATATCACGATATCTAATTTAAAGAGAAGACATAAAATCTAGAAGACTAGTTAATGAAAATACTTATAATCTACGATGGTTGGACTTTCTATCGTAAAAGTTCTCCCACTATTTTATCGAAACAATTACCCCTTCAATTGTTCGGGAAATTCTATTTCCTAGTAGGTCTTGACGTCCCAGCAGCCATTAATTGCACCCACGACTCGTGGCCATACAACTAATTCCCCAGGTAGGCATACTTATTGCCAATTGTGTCACTACACAACCTTCAAGCTATTTTGCCTCGGTCTTCGCACTTATCTAGCACTGCTACATCATAAGTGTTACTAATCGTTAAGTCTAACCCATCAATCATGATGAGCAACTGGCCCGGTCGTGAAGTCCCCGTAACTAGTTATCGGTCGATAATCACATCCCGACCAGTCCTCACCCTTGTCATGTTTAGTTAAAAACAAGAATCAAGGAATTTCGCGTATTGTCCCTTTCTTCGACTCGAGTGCCAGACTCTGGATCACCTCTATCGATAAGTAGACAACATACGCTAGTCCCTATTAATGGAAGGCTTGGATTTATATAAATACTTCATTTTATTTTAATCCAATATGACTTAATATTATTTTCAAGAGGGGTTTTTCCGGGTTTAAGAGTTTGAGGTAACTCTCCACGAGATCTCACCGTTCCAATTATGCATTATATTTATTTACGATCTAAATTACTAGCGCGCATCACCATACATGCTAAAATATAAATCGATAAATAAATTAAAAACATACAGGCCTAGCATGCATACTACCACAATATGTTTTCGATCGGGAGCCTCCTATGCGGACCACCATCGAGCCAATGACGATGGTCCTATTGGTCAATCTAATTGGGTTTCAAAGAGACCTAGTCTATTACACATACTACCATGCATACATGGCCTTTAGTCTTCTTGGGCTCCCACCTTGCTTGTAACGGGCCTCCATCCTAAACTAATAAGACCGTAAAGCCCTATCTATTACAAAGGCTCAAAGTGGCCCAAAAACTTAAGGCTCGCAGGCCCAATAAAACCAGCAAAATTAAATAAACCAATCACATCTACCCTAAGGGTCAAGGCTCGGCGCGATCGAAAACCACGTAAACAGTTCACGTAGAGCAAGAAACAAGCAAAAGTTATTTTCTTATTTCTTATCTCTTATCATATTTTAAAACCACCTTTTAAAATACCTATAGATTCTAGTTTTAAAAACCCCTTTCTAAAACAATCTCTTAACCATCATTTTAAACCCCTTTTAAAATGACCCTTTGATTCTCACTTTTAGTCCCTACTAATTATGATAAAATTAACTTTCCGGATCCACTAAACCCTTTTAGTGCACAAAACTGTTTCTGTTTTTCGACTTTGAAAAATTGCAGTTCGGCCCCTGAATTTTCGAAAATTACATTTTGACCCCTCAACTTTTGGAAATTATAAATTACCCCCAAAATTTCCAGAACATGCAAATTGGACCAGAAAGCAGAAAATTAACAAAATTTCCAGAAACTTTCATTTATTGCAAAACAGACCCCAAATTTACGCAAATAGCCAAAATAGCCCCTAACCTTTCGTAAATTGCAAAACAGTCCAGATTTTAAAAATTCCAGAAATTACAATTTTGGTCCAGAATTGCAGAAAATGAAAAATTTACTTTCTGTCCAGATTTTGAAAAAATCACAATTTGCAAATAAGCCCTCCAATTTTCGGAAATTACATTTTTGGCCCAAAAACCAAAAAGTGCATAGATCCGAACTTTCAATTTATCATAACAAGCAAGAATCAAAGATCGGAACACAACAATCACATTAAACATATAATTTGATGTGTTCAGGCCTTTTTCATATGTGCATAATAAGTTAGGCTCTGATACCACTGTTGGGATTTTATGGGTATGATTGTCAACTACAACGGTGCGGAATTTAAAATTTTTCATACACCAATTCCCAAGATTTACTTATTAGCACATACGAAAAGGTTGAATACAATTTAGCAAATAAACTACTAAATTATAAGATGGTAAATAGCAATTTACCTCACCACAGGCAAGGTGGTGGTTTTTCCTCCGGTCTTCATTCAGATCTGATGGATCTGGTTCGTGAGAAGCACCCCATGTGTTGTGCCTCTAGAGAATAGTCCACACCAGCTAGATCTGTGACTGCTTCGATCCTCAGGCTCAGAACTAGGATGGAAACATGTCAAAATCAAGAGTAGGATCAAAATCCAACTCTAGATGTACATGAAGAAGGAAGAGAGAAGGGTGGCACGGCCAATCCACTAGCACCACATCGGCGGCGGCGGCGGCTAGGGTTAGGCGGCGCACAACTAGGGCTAGGGTTGAGGGGGCGGCGGTTTTAGGAGTTGGTTAGGGTTTGAGTGTTTCTTGCTATTTGGATTCTCTCTCTTGAGTTCCATTAGGTTTGAGTCTCTAAGACTCCCTATTTATAGAGAACACCAAAAACCTAACTCCTTGTGCAAGACTTTAGTTAATGGGCCACTAATTAAACTGGCCCATGTCTTGCATCTATTTAATTAATACTTTAATTAAATAGCCTACTCATTTAATTAACACTTTAAAAAATTGGCCCATTCATTTAATTAATACTTTAATTAAATAGCCCATTAAATCTAATTAAAGATTTAATACTTTAATTAACCCTTTAATTAACAATTTAATTAATTAGAATAATCTAATTAATTTTCTCTCTCTTAGAATTAACCCTTTAATTCTATTGATTTAATTCTTTAAATCAATTCTTTCTTCAGTTGACTGTCACAGTTCTAACTGTATTGTGTGTGACCCTCTAGGTTCACCATCAATTGGCCGCAGGCTCACAATTACGTGATTTAATTAGTGAGCAATTAATATTTCATTAATTGCTCCGATCAATAAACTTCCTTTATTGACCACTCCAGAATTAATCTCCCTATTAATTCAGGAGTACCCACACCTCATGGTCGATGTCTAGCCACAAGCCCATGAGGCCCAACTTCAGGTGAATTGATCTCAGTGAACCTCACCTCTTATAAGTGCCATGTACATACGGTCCCTGTATCGACTAATTTCCCGATCGAGACCTAGGGTGTGTGAATTGATCGGCACCTCTAATTATCTCGATAACTATACTTTCTAATTCAGGATAATAATTCCAGTGTGACTGCTAAATTTGGAAACCCCTTTCCAAATCCGTCACCGACCGTGGCCACGGGTTTCTCGGAACATATTATCTAAGAATGTATAGGAAATTCTCTCAACGAACTACGTTGAGTCGGTAGATCCCATTTTGATGCTAACCATCCGCGCATACGACTATACATACCCAACGTAGGCGCACAATGGACAAGCTATGTGCCCGGCTCCTAAATCAAAGTATGCACACCCGTATACCGAATTCGCCCTAGCATCTCAAGTCTAAGGACTAAATCGTACACTGTTATAAGTCTTGAGAGACATCCCATCACCGATATGCTTTTACGCACTTCCACAATGGGTCTCTCTGTTCGGGTCGTTCGATGCGTTCGATCCCCTATCGAACCACCTAGTCATATGCACTGACATCAAAATGTCTTGTTCATGAAACGACAAGAAATTCACTTCATGTGAATCATGCATAATCCTACAAGTCTTTGCGATTCCCTCGATACCCCGTCTCGATAGGAATCTATGACTTGGAACATTTTCGAGATCACGACCTTTGAGACTGTTTCATGATTAATCGCACCCAATACTGAAGTGAATAATCCCTTAGTCATAAGTG
Source organism: Penstemon eatonii (assembly GCA_038501285.1). Taxonomy (NCBI): domain Eukaryota; kingdom Viridiplantae; phylum Streptophyta; class Magnoliopsida; order Lamiales; family Plantaginaceae; genus Penstemon; species Penstemon eatonii. The sequence goes on along the minus strand of CM076710.1, from coordinate 30,164,722 downwards.
ATCTCAGGGTTTCATCCAATCGCTTAAGTTATTCGCGAGAGATGAAGTTGGCCATTGTTTGATTTACATAGCATAAACAAACGATCGTATTAATTCATTTATACTAGAGAAAGCTTTTCACATGATAGTCCTAATACAAGCTAAAATCTATTGGCTTGCAGGGCACTATCCCATCAATCTCCCACTTGCCCTAAAGCCAATCACAAACGCTTCTAAGACCCATCTTTCATAGATGTTCTTCGAACTCATTTTGTGAAAAAGCTCTGTTTAGTGGATCTACTAGATTTGTCTTCCGAATCGACGCGATCCATCACATGCGTCAACTCTACCAATGACTTCTCTAATCAAATGGTACTTTTATCTCGTGTTTAGATTTCTGGTGAGATCTACCTTTGCTTTAGCAATAGCTTGATTTGTTATCTTAGAAGATAACCACGAGCTTCGCAATGCTAGGCACCTCATCCAAAAGTTGGATGAAGTTTTCCATCCAAACACTTTTCTCACGCTGCACTCCTTGCTGCGAGATATCTTGCTTCAGTGGTTAAGATGGTAACGGTGCTTCCCTAGGAACCCTTTCCAACTTACCGCTACCCCACTAAGGCAAAATTTGTATCCAAAACTGGATACATATATTTATCCACATCAGACCAGAAATTCGAAATTGTAAATCCTTCGAATTTCAATTCTCCATTATCACCGCAGACCAAGATCAAATCCTTAGTCCTTTTCAAGAGCTCAAGGATATCTTTTACGGCGATCCAGTACTCTTCACTGGAGTTTGACTAGTAACTGCTCGTGGCGCTTTGAGCAGCTTCTACGTCTGGTCTAGTACATAGTATAGCATGCCACATGCTGCCCTTTTGTTTGAAACATAAGGTATTTGAGACATTCTCTCTTTCCACATTCGATATAGGGCACATCGATTTGGGAGGAGAGATACAGTGTCTCAATGGAAGCAATCATTTCTTGGATTCTTCCATACTGAATACTTTCAGTATTTGTTTCTATGTACTTAGTTTGAGAGAGTCCCAAAATCTTTCCTGATGTCTCTCTCAAATCTTTCATGGAGAATTGCATGGACAATCATGCTTCCGTCTGTGTTAACATTCCAGTATTATCCCAGATAATAAATATGTTATCGACATGTAAAATTAATGAACTCCAAAGAGCCCCCACTAATCCTTTGTACACTCCAGTTTCACATTTGTTTTTCGATGAAGTCGAATGCCTTGACTTTCTCATGAAAATGAATGTGAGACCAAATGGATTCGGACATTGCCAAATGGAGAAAGGATTTCATCAAAGTCCGTTCCAGGCCTTTATGAATAACCTTTGTCTTTAGGCAAGCCTTATAGGTTAACACCTTATTCATTTATTCCTAGCTTGCGCTTGAAGATCCATTTGCTTTCCATGGGGTACATCCCTTGGATGGATCGACCAAGGTTAATACCTCGTTGGAATGGATGTAATCCATTTAGGATTGTATGACCTCTTGCATACATGAGCGTCTACATCTAATGTAGGTTCTTCGTATATGGTTTAACCATATCTATCAAGCTCCTTATGAACTCGATCAGATCTACGAAGTACTGGTGTACTTGATGGTTCAGCAGTTTCTAGATTAACTCCCACTGTTTGTAGGGATGAGTTCCACTTCTTGGATCTCATCATGTTCTACTAGGGTACCGTTTCTATATACGAGGAAGCCATCCTCTAAGAAACAGATATTGAAACAAACATCATTTGTTCTTGTAGAACAGGCATCCAAATGGATTTCTTTGGATACCCCACAAATTTGTACAAACTGGATCCACTATCCAATTTATCTCCTTTCTAGTTCCCAATATAGACAGGAGATCCCCATACTCAAAAGAGTATAGAGGTATTTTACCACACCATTCTTGGTAGGGTTGTACATGCACGAACTTTGAAGTTACTTTGTTCAGTATCTTCAATGCAATCATTAGGGTCAATCCTTAGTATGCATAAGGATGTTGAACGAAACTCATGACGGATCGAACTATGTTTAACAAGGTTCGATTCTTTCAGACCCTCCAATACCTTGAGGTGTCTTAGAAGGAGTTCGTTGTATGAGAACATCTTTCTCAGTAAGATAATTGAGGAACTTTTAGCTTAAGTATTTGCCATCTCGATTAGATCGAATGACTTTAATACTATGCCTAGTTTGATTCTCTACTTCGTTTCGAAATTCTATGAATACTTTCAAGATTTTCGAATTGTACATCATAAGATATACTTATCACTAGTGACCAAAGTCATCAGTAACAGTTACGAGGTATGAGTAATCTCCTCTTTCACTAACACTTTAGTGGTCCACATTCATTGGTATGGATTCAATCCAAAGTTGGTTTGGTACGCACCGGATGCCTAGCAAACGGTAACTTTGTCATCTTTTCCTTTCAGACAGGATTCGCAAGCTGATAGTTCATCTAAGCCCTGTATTTCAAGAAGCATTGACGACACCAACTTTTGATTCATTCCTATGGAAACGCGACATAATCTTGCGTGCCATATGAGTGCGGATTATTATCTTGGTATTGATTGAATTTAATATATTAATTCAATCAATTTCCTTTCAATTAACTCTTTAATTGAAACGTTGCCTTCAATTAACACTTTAATTGATCCATTTCCCCTTTTCAATTAATTCTTTAATTGAATCGTTGCTGCTCAATTAATTCTTTAATTGAGACTTTTCTTTTCAATTAACTCTTTAATTGAGACGTTGTTTAATTAATTAGAATTTCTAATCAATAAAACATGGCAGTGCCTTTATTAGGTGCAGCGGGATAATTTCGATTTTAGGCTACTTGCGTTCTATCCATTACCTTTATGTTCGCTTTGGAAGAGAACCCTTTCTTCTTCCTTTTACTCTTCTTTGACTTTGCAGTCCTTGAAGTGTAAGCAATCATGACAGGTATACCTCTTTAAAAGGTTCCTATTTGCCTTTCACCAGTACTTTGGTTATTTCGAGAAACTTGATCAACTTATCAAAGGAGTTCAGAGTTGTTCTCGAATAGTTTGAATGAGCGGGGAGGAGAATTTAGGAGGAAGTCAACGTTAAGATCACTTGCAAGCCTATGTTTAAAAGATCTAGTTTTCCAACCAGACTGATAAAACAATGACAGTGATCCTTGACATTGGTTCCCTCATTTATTCTCGAGTTTCAAACAATACCTTATAAATCTCGAATCAGACGATTCGAAAACTACTCCTCAAAACAAGCCTTTTGAGGTGAAGGTATGTTTTAGAAGCTTCAGACATTTTCTTATGTCGCTTCTTTAGCTCGTTCAATCTTGATGCTTGTATGAGGTAACGATCATTAAGATTCCTATATTCAATAGGTGATTCGTTCCTCCTTTTTGAGACTCAACTCAAAATGCATCAGGCATAGGTTGATTTTTAAGAACACGATTCCGGCTTTCGGAATTGAGGATAATCCTCAGGTTTATAAGCCAATCGATATTTTAATCCAGATATTTTATAAGTCGAGGATAAATAGTAAATAATGGATAATTCATGTAGATATCACGATATCTAATTTAAAGAGAAGACATAAAATCTAGAAGACTAGTTAATGAAAATACTTATAATCTACGATGGTTGGACTTTCTATCGTAAAAGTTCTCCCACTATTTTATCGAAACAATTACCCCTTCAATTGTTCGGGAAATTCTATTTCCTAGTAGGTCTTGACGTCCCAGCAGCCATTAATTGCACCCACGACTCGTGGCCATACAACTAATTCCCCAGGTAGGCATACTTATTGCCAATTGTGTCACTACACAACCATCAAGCTATTTTGCCTCGGTCTTCGCACTTATCTAGCACTGCTACATCATAAGTGTTACTAATCGTTAAGTCTAACCCATCAATCATGATGAGCAACTGGCCCGGTCGTGAAGTCCCCGTAACTAGTTATCGGTCGATAATCACATCCCGACCAGTCCTCACCCTTGTCATGTTTAGTTAAAAACAAGAATCAAGGAATTTCGCGTATTGTCCCTTTCTTCGACTCGAGTGCCATACTCTGGATCACCTCTATCGATAAGTAGACAACATACGCTAGTCCCTATTAATGGAAGGCTTGGATTTATATAAATACTTCATTTTATTTTAATCCAATATGACTTAATATTATTTTCAAGAGGGGTTTTTCCGGGTTTAAGAGTTTGAGGTAACTCTCCACGAGATCTCACCGTTCCAATTATGCATTATATTTATTTACGATCTAAATTACTAGCGCGCATCACCATACATGCTAAAATATAAATCGATAAATAAATTAAAAACATACAGGCCTAGCATGCATACTACCACAATATGTTTTCGATCGGGAGCCTCCTATGCGGACCACCATCGAGCCAATGACGATGGTCCTATTGGTCAATCTAATTGGGTTTCAAAGAGACCTAGTCTATTACACATACTACCATGCATACATGGCCTTTAGTCTTCTTGGGCTCCCACCTTGCTTGTAACGGGCCTCCATCCTAAACTAATAAGACAGTAAAGCCCTATCTATTACAAAGGCTCAAAGTGGCCCAAAAACTTAAGGCTCGCAGGCCCAATAAAACCAGCAAAATTAAATAAACCAATCACATCTACCCTAAGGGTCAAGGCTCGGCGCGATCGAAAACCACGTAAACAGTTCACGTAGAGCAAGAAACAAGCAAAAGTTATTTTCTTATTTCTTATCTCTTATCATATTTTAAAACCACCTTTTAAAATACCTATAGATTCTAGTTTTAAAAACCCCTTTCTAAAACAATCTCTTAACCATCATTTTAAACCCCTTTTAAAATGACCCTTTGATTCTCACTTTTAGTCCCTACTAATTATGATAAAATTAACTTTCCGGATCCACTAAACCCTTTTAGTGCACAAAACAGTTTCTGTTTTTCGACTTTGAAAAATTGCAGTTCGGCCCCTGAATTTTCGAAAATTACATTTTGACCCCTCAACTTTTGGAAATTATAAATTAGCCCCAAAATTTCCAGAACATGGAAATTGGACCAGAAAGCAGAAAATTAACAAAATTTCCAGAAACTTTCATTTATTGCAAAACAGACCCCAAATTTACGCAAATAGCCAAAATAGCCCCTAACCTTTCGTAAATTGCAAAACAGTCCAGATTTTAAAAATTCCAGAAATTACAATTTTGGTCCAGAATTGCAGAAAATGAAAAATTTACTTTCTGTCCAGATTTTGAAAAAATCACAATTTGCAAATAAGCCCTCCAATTTTTGGAAATTACATTTTTGGCCCAAAAACCGAAAAGTGCATAGATCCGAACTTTCAATTTATCATAACAAGCAAGAATCAAAGATCGGAACACAACAATCACATTAAACATATAATTTGATGTGTTCAGGCCTTTTTCATATGTGCATAATAAGTTAGGCTCTGATACCACTGTTGGGATTTTATGGGTATGATTGTCAACTACAACGGTGCGGAATTTAAAATTTTTCATACACCAATTCCCAAGATTTACTTATTAGCACATACGAAAAGGTTGAATACAATTTAGCAAATAAACTACTAAATTATAAGATGGTAAATAGCAATTTACCTCACCACAGGCAAGGTGGTGGTTTTTCCTCCGGTCTTCATTCAGATCTGATGGATCTGGTTCGTGAGAAGCACCCCATGTGTTGTGCCTCTAGAGAATAGTCCACACCAGCTAGATCTGTGACTGCTTCGATCCTCAGGCTCAGAACTAGGATGGAAACATGTCAAAATCAAGAGTAGGATCAAAATCCAACTCTAGATGTACATGAAGAAGGAAGAGAGAAGGGTGGCACGGCCAATCCACTAGCACCACATCGGCGGCGGCGGCGGCTAGGGTTAGGCGGCGCACAACTAGGGCTAGGGTTGAGGGGGCGGCGGTTTAAGGAGTTGGTTAGGGTTTGAGTGTTTCTTGCTATTTGGATTCTCTCTCTTGAGTTCCATTAGGTTTGAGTCTCTAAGACTCCCTATTTATAGAGAACACCAAAAACCTAACTCCTTGTGCAAGACTTTAGTTAATGGGCCACTAATTAAACTGGCCCATGTCTTGCATCTATTTAATTAATACTTTAATTAAATAGCCCACTCATTTAATTAACACTTTAATTAAATGGCTCATTCATTTAATTAATACTTTAATTAAATAGCCCATTAAATCTAATTAAAGATTTAATACTTTAATTAACCCTTTAATTAACAATTTAATTAATTAGAATAATCTAATTAATTTTCTCTCTCTTAGAATTAACCCTTTAATTCTATTGATTTAATTCTTTAAATCAATTCTTTCTTCAGTTGACTGTCACAGTTCTAACTGTATTGTGTGTGACCCTCTAGGTTCACCATCAATTGGCCGCAGGCTCACAATTACGTGATTTAATTAGTGAGCAATTAATATTTCATTAATTGCTCCGATCAATAAACTTCCTTTATTGACCACTCCAGAATTAATCTCCCTATTAATTCAGGAGTACCCACACCTCATGGTCGATGTCTAGCCACAAGCCCATGAGGCCCAACTTCAGGTGAATTGATCTCAGTGAACCTCACCTCTTATAAGTGCCATGTACATACGGTCCCTGTATCGACTAATTTCCCGATCGAGACCTAGGGTGTGTGAATTGATCGGCACCTCTAATTATCTCGATAACTATACTTTCTAATTCAGGATAATAATTCCAGTGTGACTGCTAAATTTGGAAACCCCTTTCCAAATCCGTCACCGACCGTGGCCACGGGTTTCTCGGAACATATTATCTAAGAATGTATAGGAAATTCTCTCAACGAACTACGTTGAGTCGGTAGATCCCATTTTGATGCTAACCATCCGCGCATACGACTATACATACCCAACGTAGGCGCACAATGGACAAGCTATGTGCCCGGCTCCTAAATCAAAGTATGCACACCCGTATACCGAATTCGCCCTAGCATCTCAAGTCTAAGGACTAAATCGTACACTGTTATAAGTCTTGAGAGACATCCCATCACCGATATGCTTTTACGCACTTCCACAATGGGTCTCTCTGTTCGGGTCGTTCGATGCGTTCGATCCCCTATCGAACCACCTAGTCATATGCACTGACATCAAAATGTCTTGTTCATGAAACGACAAGAAATTCACTTCATGTGAATCATGCATAATCCTACAAGTCTTTGCGATTCCCTCGATACCCCGTCTCGATAGGAATCTATGACTTGGAACATTTTCGAGATCACGACCTTTGAGACTGTTTCATGATTAATCGCACCCAATACTGAAGTGAATAATCCCTTAGTCATAAGTGATCTCAGGGTTTCATCCAATCGCTTAAGTTATTCGCGAGAGATGAAGTTGGTCATTGTTTGATTTACATAGCATAAACAAACGATCGTATTAATTCATTTATACTAGAGAAAGCTTTTCACATGATAGTCCTTATACAAGCTAAAATCTATTGGCTTGCAGGGCACTATCCCATCAAAGGAATCCCCGTATGGCTGGAATCTTGGCCTCCTCTGCTCCCTGGGAGTATGCGCGTGCAGAATCTTGCCTAGTTTGCTCAAGCTCGATTTTGGTTTTCTTAAGCTCTTCCTCGAGTGTACTCTTGCTTGCGACCACTGATAACAGCTCGTCCTCAATAGAAGGGGAATGTTTCTTGCTTATCTCCAGTTCCTTCTTTACCTTCGACAATTCTTGCTGACTAGCTTCCAATTGAGCTCGAAGGATTTTATTATCAGTAAAAATCTGCGCATATGCATCATGAGCATCCTGAGACTCTTGCTCTAGCAGCGCCAAACGATAAATCATAACAGCACACAAATCTCCGGTCTACGGAAAATTTTCAAGTTATCAATAAACGACTAAGGATAATTGAAAGAAAGCGAAACTATTGGAAAGAAGAATTCCTACCTCATGATATGTCCGAGAAAAATCACTCAGAAGCTCAAAATTGCCTTTTACGATTTGGAGCAACATGTCGCGTTTGAATCGACTAGCCATAAAAATTCTGGTGGCCTTATCAAATTCATTTTCTCCACTTGAGGGCGGATCTGATTGGATGGTTCCATCTTCGGGGTATCCGGCGGCCCTACTGTCACAGAAATGTTCATTCATAAAATCCGCCACGTCCGGCTCAGACTGGCCCTCACGGCAAGGGACGGAGTCGGAATTTACACCGAAGGGTTTTACTCTTCTGGAAGGTCCAGAATCATCCGCATTCCTTTTTTGACCTAGGAGTTTCTCGAACTCTTGCACGCCTAAAATGCGATTCCATGAATGCTGACTATAGCCAACGGAGGAGAGAGTGGAAAGATTAGGGGAGAACAAGCTTCGAAGAGGACCCGCTGTGGCTAGATTTAAAGAGCCCGTATTACCGACGCCTCTTAGATCCGGGAGAATGGTCCGTATGTCGACTAGCCCCTCGCCCAAACTTACGTCCATTCTCTCTTCCGAACCAAATGATGGATGTTCGGGATGAGATAAAGAGGTCCCGACTCTTCCAACGTTGGACGTCCGAAATTTATCTACGACCCGTCCTGACAAATTAACAAAAGCATTTACTTGAAGAAAAACGAAGAAAAACAAACTGATAAACAAGAAGGGGGCGGAGTTATGGAACGTACCTAAGGAAACAGGCGCACGGGACGAAGTTACGGTCGCAGGCTGGCCGCCTAGTATGGAAGTTGATCCACCAAAAGGATTAGTGGATGGAGGATTGATGTGTTCGATCGGCGGAATGGAATAATCGCACGAACTCAGCCCAGCCAGCCGAAGAACACCTTTCTGCACTAAAGACATAGTTCGGTAAGGATCGGACCGGAGTTGCTCTAGGAGTTCATCAGAAAGACGATAATTAAGTCTTTCCTTAATCCTCCGTCGACCATATACCCAAGAGCTTACGCCATCCCAGCGATAGGGTCTGGTCTTCGAGCTACCCTCAGATACGGGAACATCGGGTCCTTTTACGAAAAAGAACCTCCTTTTCCATCCTTTAGCTTTCTCCGACGATACGGTAGTAAGAAAGAATCGTTTCGACCGCGGGGTGACGGACACAAACCCAGCGTTCGAACCTCTGCACCAATCCAGCTTGAATAATTGCCAAAAATTGCTAAAGGAAGCTTCTTCATTTCTAGCCTCCATTAAAACACTAAACGCAACGATATACGCGAGAGAATGTGGAAGAAGTTGGGACGCGGAGAGCGAAAAAGAGGTCAGAATACTCCGAACTAAAGGAATGAAAGGAATGCGCAAACCGTAAGAAAATTGTTCCTCGTAAAAGGCTTGACATCCAGGAGGGGGTTCGGTTGCGCGATCAGAGTATGAGGGTATAACAATAGAAAAACCTCTTGGAAGGAATTTTCCGAACTCAACTTCGAGATAAGCCTGATCCTTTTTGAAGAAACCACAGGAGGTCTCTCGAGCGGGGAGTTCTGTTCTATTGGAGGTATTGCTGGTAGAACGAGGAGTAGGCTTGAAAATCCTGACAAAAGCGCCCTCTCCCAGACTGTGTTTCTCCACCACATTCTCCTCGAGATCTCCGGATATATTAACATCTTCGTCCTCCGGATGAAATTCTCCATCTTCATAATTGTCAACTAGTTTAAGAAGAGGATCGGACTCTTGGCTATCCTCGACCTTGTTTTTGCCTTTCGAGCTACGAGAGCTAGACATTATGAACTAAAGAACTATTGTGGAAATAGCTTTTTACTCGACTCAAATGCTTCGAACTCGAGAAGATACGTAATTTGTGAGTGATTTCTTCAACGAACCAGTATATAAATACGGGGTCAAAAACGTAAAATTGCAAAATGGTCCGCGAATAACCGAATCGGTTGAGCTTCCTTAGGGTAAAAAACTCTGAGTTACCTTCCTAAAAATTGCATTTACACTCCCTCAGTCTTCATGAATTAAAGTATGAGGCCCGCATTGGGAAAGAATCATTTATTGAGAGTGTGTTCTAATACAATCTATGTTGGGATATGCCTCGATTGTCAATACAACAAAGTGCGGAAATTAAAATTTTTCAAGGCACACCCACAGGTCCCATAATAATATCTCCAAGTTATATATACGAAAGACACAAAACAAAGCACAGAAATAATCTAACAAAGGGGGTTTTCGATTTTTACCTCACCACAGGCAAGGTGGTGGAAACCTCCAACTCTGATTCTGAACTCTGATTAAGGTTCTGGTTCACTGGAGTGATCCAAGCGTCTCACCTCCAGAGAAAAGTCCACACCAACTGGATTATGATGACACCTCTTAGTCTTAGGCTCAGAACTAGATCTAAGAGGTTTGTTGATGAAGGATTGTGCAGATCTATTTGACAGATCAAAATTCTGCACAAAAGGAATGAGGGAGAAGATATGCGGCGGCGGCGCTAGGGCTTTCACGGCGGCGGTGCGGCGGTGTTACGGCAGCACACGGCGGCGGCGCTAGGGCTTGGGCGGCGCAGGGTGGGGCGGATTTCTTAGGGCAAGAGAAGACTAGGGTTTTTGCTTAGGTGTTAGTTCTCTGAGTTCTGTCAGAGCTCTATTTATAAGCACTCCTCAAGACCTAGGGTTACAAGATTCCTAATGGTCTTAGGAGTCCATCTCTTGCAAGCCCACCTTAATTTAATTAATTACTTAATTAAATATCCAGCCCATATTAATTAATTACTTAATTAATATTTAGTTTAATTAATCAATTGTCATTTAAATCAATTAATTAATTTATCTCCCACTTGAATTAACACTTTAATTCACTTAATTGATTTAATTACTTTTAAATCAATTAATTCCTTTTATATTCCTACAGAACAGTCACCGTCCAATTGTATTGTGTGTGACCCTCTGGGTTCACCATCAATTGGCAGCAGGCTCACGAAACCTCGTGATTTAATTTATGAACAATAAATTGCTCCGATCAATTAAACTACCTTTAATTGACCACTCCTAGAATCAATTCCTCTACTAATTCAGGAGTACCCACACTTCATGGTCGATGTCTAGCCACAAGCCCATGAAGCCCAACATCAGGTGAATTGATATTTAGTGAACCTCACCTCATATAATTACCATGTACATACGGTCCTTCTGTCGACCAATTTCCCGATCAAGACTTAGGGTGTGTGAATTGATCGGCACCTCTAAATTTGTCTCGATAACTATACTTTCTAATTCAGGATAATGTTCCAGTGTGACTGCCTAAATTGGAAACCCCTTTCCAAATCCGTCACCGACTACGGCCGTATTTTCATTGGAAACATTATCTAAGAATCGTATAGGAAATATTCTCATCCATTACGATGAGTCAACAGATTCCATCTTGGTACTAACCACTCGCGTACATGTCCATACGCACCCAACATAGGCATTTTTATGACCAAGCTAAGTGGCCTATACCTAGATCTAAGTACGCACTTTCATGCACCGAATTCGCCCTAGCACCTCAAGTCATAGGACTAAATCGTACACTATTATAATCCTTTGAGAAACATCCCATCACCGATATGCGTCATGCGCTTCCACAATGGGTTTCTCTGTTCGGGTCGTTCGATGCATTCGATCCTCCATCGAATCACCTAGTCATATGCACTGGTCTCAAATGCCTTGTTCATGAAACTACAACAAATTCACTCCGTGTGAATCATGCATAATCGTACAAGTCTTGACGATTCACTCGATACCCCGTCTCGATATGAATCTATGACTTGGAACATTTTCGAGATCACGACCTTTGAGACTGTTTCATGATAAGTGCACTCAGTACTGAAGTGTATAGTCCCATAGTCATGAGTGATCTCAGGGTTTCAACCAATCGCTTAAATGTATTCGTGAGAGATGAAGTTTGGCCATTGTTTATCCTTATACATATATAAATAAACATGCGTATTATTATAAAATCAAAGATTGTTATATACAAGATAGATCTATTACAAGCTAATTGAACTGGCTTGCAGGGCACTATCCTATCAATCTACACAGGTGGCTGACGACGAATTCAACATCATAGTAACATCGTGGTACAGGTTTTAAGTGTATGCACTCTTTTTCCCTAGCTCAGTTTTTATCCCGAATGGGTTTTTCCGAGTTAGGTTTTTAAAGAGGCATACCAGAAATCTGTACCGAGAATAGCTCCTCTCGGCAGACGTTCGAATTTGCTTATACTTCTTCGAGCTTAAGCTCCACTTACGCTCAAGAAGTGGGGGAGTATTGATGAGGGCCATTTCGGATCTCCTGCTACTCAATAACTCATTACTGATCGAACAAAGTCAAGTCCTATCCTCGAGGAGCACCGACTTAATGAACTCAGCATGCATTATCTCTTCCCGACCCCTGCAGGTCGATTTCTACTATTGGGCCGGCCCCAAGTCCAATCCGGCGGGCCTAGGAGGGACTCACTACCGGAAGCCCATCTCCACCGCTATAAATACCCTACGCATTTATGACGACGACACGACTTCCCAGGTGCTCCCTCCTCGAAGCTACTGCTCGGAACCACTTGGGAATATAGGCATAGGATCATATGTATTTCGCCCTCTAGCTTGTACGGCATCCAATAGGGCTCGGATAGGACTCTACACATTTGTATTCTTATAGCATTGTAATCGAACCATTTGAATACAATATTGTTGATCTTTCATATCATTATTGTGTACTTGTTCAATTATTACACGCATCAATCACTCATACGAAAACCCGTAAGATCAAACTTTAAGGAGCACATGCATATTTTTTTTTCTATTACAAGGTGGAAAAGTGCGAAAATGGAAACTTCCGGGGGGTAATGTGCAAAAAGTCCCTATAATTGAAAATGATAATTTGCTACTGTCCTTAATTTGTCTTTAACCGCGGATCAAACTCTACTTTCTTCTTTCATAAACTCCAAACTTTATACTTAGTTCTACTTTGCTAACCATGTCCCTTGTATAAATAACAAAGCTACACCCAGATCTCATTTAGTAGAAATAGAATTCACCACTTCGACTGGACTTGAGTTGGTCCTAACTCAGGTTACTTAGATACTACACTAGTGGATTTAATACATGGGGGTTGGATGAATGACACATAGGCATAAAATGACAAAATATTGTCCTTCTATGCTTATGTGTCATTCATCCAACACCCGGGTGGATTAAATCCACCGATGTAGGTACTAATTTTCCCCTAACTCAACCTCAAAAGTTAGCTTGTAAGGTGAGGATTGTTCAAGGTCTTATAAGGTGAATTTAACTATTGTTTTCAACCAATGTGGGATATTTAGTCTCAATACTAATTGAAAAATATAAAGAAGAAAAAAAAATAATTACTAGATAGGTAGAAAAGTTCATTCTATATATATATATATATATATATATATATATATATATATATATATATATATATATATATTTTGGTTACAGAAAGATTAAAATGTTTTGAAGGCTGAGTATTTGATGATGGATCTTCAAGACGGATATAATCATACATAACTCCTTTCCAAGGACTCGAGCCTCTCGATTGCGTTTAAAAAGATTGTATTGCTTCCTTCGACAAACAAAGAACCCGGTACGTTCACAATGTATAACCAATACAATCCATGTATTCCATGCCTAGCAATTGCATTGTTCTTTCCTATCAAACCTGTCGTAAAATGGAATTTTTCCATTGTTTCGCCATTTATCCGAACCTAAACACGAAACATATATCATGCTTAATAATATAAATTTATTCTAAGATTACAAGATTATTGCATTTGAAGGGATCATGTATATAATTAAATATACCTGTAATTCAGCATCAGTCGCTGATGTAAGTGCTATTTCTTTTTTTTTTTTTTTGAACTAGAGTGTAATTTCCGGAATCATCAACATTTGAGAGGTCAAACGAAATTTTCCAGGTTATTGGTATGTATGGGCAAAAATTCAATTTTGGTACCATAGAATAGGGCAATTTTCAATTTTCATACCATAAGTCCAGAAATAACACCAATTCCTACTCAGCCGTTTCAAATAAGGCACTTCCGTTAATTTTCTTAACGTTTCTGCCACATGTCCGTTAAGTCTTCGTGGGCTGGCTGAGCATGTGGGTCGGATTCTGCCCGTTGGAACATAAAATTCAATTTTGGTACCATAGAACTGGGCAAATTTCATTTTTCATACCAAATTCCGTTATGTTTTTCTTTTTTTGAAATGGTTGTGGTGATATGTTTGAATTGGTTTGTTCTACAGTAGACTAGTAGTCATGTTACTTTTTTTTTCATTTCATTTTAACAACAAGCTAAAAAAAAAGTTTAATTTGCACAATTTAAATTTGCAACTTAGATTAATCCCGAAATTAAATCGGGTACCAGAAACTCACGGGACATTGGTTGATCTACCGGATTTCGGGACTTAAATTTGAAATGCCGAAACTCAAAATCCCGTCCCGAAATACCCGAATTCTCGAAAACCAGTCCCGGTCCCACCCCTACGACCGCCGGCTCTGGTGGCTTTTGGTCGGAATTGGTTGAGGGTTTATGTTCCCCTTGTCGTGGAGAACTCGTATGTGACGGCCCGGCTCCGCGGGTCCGTCGGATAACGGTCGAAAAATTATTGTTATTTTGAAAAAGCGTTAAAAATATCGAAGTTTTTTTTTTCTTTTAAAACTTAAACGATAAATTAAAAGTTTAAAAGCGAAAGCGGTTTAAAACGAAATAAGAACAATTTAACTAAGTTTTTTTTTTTTTGGACGAACAAATAAAATCAATTTTCATAGTAGAGTTTTTAAGCGGAAGCACTTTATCAAAACATATCAAAATACTTGAACAAAATCTACCGAGAGAGATAATTAAGTAATTTATGAAAATCTTGAATCTTTGACAAAAATATAAATCGACTTTAACGAATCAAACATTCTAAGCAATGTTTTAAACAAAATCGAGAAAGAACCTAAATCAACTACAAAATATAATTACTTTCCGGAATACTAGGATGGGACCGCAACCGTGATGATCTAACCGAAACCCGACTATAAATTTTCAGAGCACCTGAAACTGAAAAGAGTGAAACATAGAATGCATAAGTTGATCGTCCAACTTAGTGAGGCTATGTGCGAATTTGCATGGTGATGTGTGAATGCAATATATTATATAACATAAGCATGTTATCAAGCAAATAAACATATATTCAATACGGAAGAAACACGGAATTCACATAACCAAGAATTTGTTGATGCCGTCCTCCACTTACCCTCCATCCTCAGTCGGATCAATGTCCATCCAAACTCACCAAGTAAGGAGCGACCTTACTATCTGAAATGCATCGACATGTCTTTGCCGGAGTTCGTCCTTACTCCCCAAGTGTTCCTCCCCACTTGGGTTGTAAGGCCAGGCCTACGGGTAACCGTGACAATCCTGCCAGCCCTTGCCGGCCAGGTTGGCATCGGGTCCATATACCAATCAAAAGAGGGCCCACACAAAATCGAAAACAAACGGAAACATATAGTCGGAAACAAACGGAACATAACATATCAAACATATTAACATAATATCAACATTTAATAACTTATCAAATGAAATCTTGGGTATCATGATAATTTCGAAAAATATATTCGCAACTATTAGATTCGAATGTACCATGTATTTGGATAATCATGTTGAAATGCTAAGTGACCTAATAAGTAAACCTATTCGTGACGACATGCAAGAAAAGTTTGAATAAAATTCATGCTTTGGTTATTAAGAGTCTAAGTGCATGTTTGGACTCGATCTACTAGCACATCGGACCGACATACAAATTAAACACACAGCGCTCACCTTTGTCGCTTAGTATAGCGACTAATACTCCACAAATCAAGCGTATCCGAAACCTGAGCAAGTACGTATACGACTTAGAAAAATAACTAATGAAAATCCTACACAAGGATTTCCTACTAATACATCGCACAAAATTGCTTAGAACTTTCGACATCAACTCCACTTAAAAGTAATTATTTTCAAAACTCAAAATACTAATTTCATAAAACAGTGCCAAACAACAAAATTTTCCTTTTATTTTCCAGATTTACAAAACAACCCCTAAACTTTTATAAACATTCATTTTTCCGAAAAATTTGCAACAAACGTTAAATCAAAGATTTTTAACTAAACCCATATCGAAAATCAAATAAAAGTATTAAGTATCTTTTTACTTAAAAAATCAAAGCTTTAAAAACCCCAAAAGTTTAAAACTTTTCAAAAACACCCTCATAGTTTTGAAAACTTAATCAAACCAATTTCCTTGAAAAATAATTTAAGATCAACGCATTTAAGAAATATTTAAAAATAATCAAGCATAATTTTCACTATAAAATTGGGATTAAAAATAAGTTTTAATTATTTTTCACAAACTAACAATGAGAAACAAAAAGTTCTTTAATTATAAACTTTCTTCGAAATTTTACAAATTTTCAATTCTTAAAACTTAAATGAATAAACCACTAATTCAAATAAATCAAGATTTTATAAAATAACCATGTAAAAACAGCGACAAAACAGCGCATTTGACCCCTTATTTTCAGATTTACAAAAATAACCCCAAAAGTTTCAAAAACTCCCTTTTTGCAAAAATCTCAAAGCAAACTTTAAAACAAATGCTTTTCGAGCAAATTAATACCAAATATCAAACAAAAATTATATTTTCAGTCCCTTTTTACTCCCAACAAAAATCGCAACCCTCAACCCTTCAACTTTTAAAATCTTTCAAAAATATCCCCCAAAGTTTCGAAAATTATGAACAATAACCTTTTTAGAAAAATAAATCAAGATCCAAACATATAAGCAATATTTAAACAAAACCAAAGCAAGTCACATTATATATTACATATGAACTCAACAACTTATCACAAGGACAAACTAAACTTCTTCAACATATATTTTAAAGAGAAGAAATTAAGTAATATCACAAAGACTAAATAACACATGCATGGATGTCTTTTTACCCAAAACAACGAAGGGGGTGAAACTCTCTTCATCTCCAGAACTCCGAAGGTGGTGGTGGCAGCTCCGGTGGCAGTGGTGGCGGCTCCGGTGGTGGTTCATTAAAAGGCCCTCAAATCCTTACTTTTCACCATTTCCTAACGGCTGTCGATTCACTTCGGGAGTTCCAAACGACGATCCGAACGGTCAATATGTAGATCTATATGTGTAGGACCTTTACGCAAAATTTGGGCATAATCCAACGGTGGACGAAGGCGGAATGATCAAAAATCCGAGGCTGGGTTGAGTATACCCGAAAATTCTCTTTCTAAATGTGTTGTCTCATTTCTCTCTCTCTCTCTTATTCTTTATAAATTATAATGTGTATGTAAATGAAGTTATAAGAGGATAAAAATCTGATCTTAAGTGTATATGACAAGTATATACACATGGGAAAGAGAGTGAGACATAAAGCTTAATTATTATTTTTATCCACCAATGCATGTAAACCTTGGTAGTGGAGTTTACTCTACCCAAGGGCATGCCTTAGCAGCCCTTGGAGTGTGCATGGAGAGAAAATGATTACTCTCCTACAAAAATCTCCCCCCCCCCCCCCCCCGAAATTTTGAAAACTTACATTTTTGTCCCCAAAAATAAAATTTTGTGATCCAAGCTCGAAAATTTTCAAGAAGGTCTTGATCTTATATTACAGTAAATTTTATATTTTTAATTATTTCAAAGTTCAAAAGATCACAAGATTTAATTAATTTGTATATTTAAGTTCAAATTAATGCTTAACTTTGATAATAAAAGTAGCACATAAATTTGGACTAAAAATCCAATCAAATGGGTTCGAGATTTTGGGGGCGTTACATCGTACATATAAAGATCTTTTCAATCCTTTGAGTAATCTATTCGAAATTTGAGTTCTAATTTCGAATTGTAGTCAAAATTTTCGAAATTTCAAATCGTGATTTCTTCTTCGATTCTTAACCAAACTTCGTAATTCTTGTTGCATTAGTTTCCCATGACCGTGGGCATCATTTTCCATAGGTTTATTGTAGCTGCCATAGACGGTTGAGCTCCGCCCAAGTGGCTGCCATAGACAGTTGAGCTCCGCCCATAACAAGAGGAACAAAAATCTTCAACCAATTTCGACAAACGGCCACCGGAAGCCGGCGATCGTCCATAGGAGGAAGAAGGCAATAATTGCAAAAACAACCTGCTCAATTTTAGACAATTGCATTTTCCCCCTATTTTGAAACGGCTGAGTGAGAATTGGTATGATTTTTGGACTTTTGGTATGAAAATTGAAAATTCCCCAATTCTACGGTAACAAAATTGAACGGGCAGATTAGTACCAAAGTTGAACTGGCAGATTAGTGCCCCACGTGCCCCTCACATGCACTTAACGGAGGAGACTAAACGGTCGTGGCAAAACTTAACGGCTGTATGATTTTTGGACTTTTGGTATGAAAATTGAAAATTGCCGTATTCTATGGTACCAAAATTGAATTTTAGCCGTATGTATGTCTTTATTACCTGCATTTCTACATTTCCAGTTTATAACAATGTGGTATCAGTATTTTATTGTTCGATAAGTTAATAAAAATACATATCAAATTATTCGATCTTTTTTCTTCATTGTATCATAATTTCACAACTCAGTCTAAATTTAAAATTAATTAAAAGAGCTAAATACAATTAAAAAAGGCAAATTAGCCAAAACACCCCATGTTCTTTTTTAATTAGCAAAAAGACCTCATTTGAAATTCCGTCATAAGTCAGTAAAGAGGTTATTGTAATTTTCGATCTTAACTGGAGGAATATTGGTAAATTTTTAGATTAAGAAGGGTGTTTTCTCATTTTTGAGGGTTTATACGTACTTGCCGTTCTTTTCTGCAAAAATATTCCGTCATGAGAGGGGATTTTTGCCAATAAAAAAAATAACATATGGGGGTTTTTGCTAAAAAATAACATACAAAAGTTTTTGCTGATTAGGCAAAGCATAGGAGGTGTTTTTCCATTTCATTCTAATTTAAAAGTACCTGTCGACATGAGCAAAGTACCAATCTGTTTGATAGATGCTTGTTTCAACTGTGTAAACTAAATCTTCATTTGGGTATAAGTCTGTGTACCGATCCCATAAACCATATTGCCTATACATGTTACGATCGAAAGAAAGATGAAAACACGTTCCTCGTAAGTAGAAGTGTAATAGTAATCAAATAGATTAAAGGTAGTTGTAGCTACTTTTCTCCTTCGTTGGCATATAATTGGTTCATAAGAGTCGGGTTTGGATCAGGAACGAAGAACTCAGCAGCAGTTGGATCAGTGATTCCAATTTCCCAATGAGTAGGGCCGTTTCTTGGAGGATCATATATATATGAGATTTCCCAACCTAGTTCTGCTTCCTTTGAATCATACAAACACAAAATAAACCATTTATTACCTGATCTGATATTTTAACATATATAAGATTGTAAAAAATTGATTATATTCCACTCTGACTAGATCCTCAACACTTTAGGTCTCAATTTTTTAAAAGTTTTGCACCATTAGTTCCAATTTGAGACTAGAAGTGAAATACTGAGACAATCCTGTGGAAAAAAAGTAAAATCAAGACTATTCTATGGGACCAAAATTGCAAAACTTGGGTGGAAAGGGGGCGATAAGACCAAACTGGAAAACCATTCTAAAAAATTTTGACACCAAAAGAGTAATTTTATAAAGCGCGGGACCTGAACTGCTAATGGTACAATCAGGATGACTAATTAAAATAAAATTTACGACCGTGTAAGATTAAACAATCTCAAACCTGGTAGGCCTAAAAGAGCAATTTTGTAAAGCACAGGACCTAAACTGCTAAAGGTGGATTGTGGGACTAATTAAAACTATCTCAAACCTGGGAGGATAGTGATAGGATTATCACATTTGTAGTCACCAATGAATCCTGGAACCTATGCACAGACACTGTAATTTCCGGCGCCAACACCCTTAATTACGAAATAGCCCCTAGCATCAGCTTGAGTCCAGAATTGATAACCCTGTGAAGAAAAATAAAACAAATAACTTCATGGTATTTGGACAACTTCATGAACTTTGTTTAATAAAAAAAAAAAAAAATTAACATACTAACCTTGTTTTCTGTTTGCCATCCGTTTCTCCCGGCAATGCCAAACCGACATAAGCAGCGTTTGCAGTTATAAGCCTTTCATTTATGTAACTAGAACAAAGTACATAAGATTTCGAATGAACTCATATGCTTCATGTCATGAAATATTCATCGTAGGTTATGCGAAAAGAAATAACGGGTCACGGACAAGTAATCGCCCACTCACAGTACCACGTTGAGGTGCGTACGCAAATTCATCCGAGACTGGAAAATCGGCAAGGGAAGGGTTTTTTTGCCCATAAAACAATAACACGGGGTTTTTTTTGCTAACGATATATTGCATTTCACTCTTAGATGTACAAGTAGGCTATTAAAATTGAAGCTAGCTAATCACCTGTTCTTTGGCATCAGCCCACAATGTAAGTGGATCTTCATCTGAAATTGAATTCCACTAAGAAAACAGCAAAAGTTCGACGGATTTTTCATAAATTCTGTCGAAATTTACCGAAATTTCGACCGAAATGGGTTGTCGAAAAAAGTGTAGTCGAAATCAAGATTTTCGACGGAATGTAGATTCGACAGAAATTTCAACGGAAAGTATTTTCCGTCGCATTCATAAATTTCGACGGAAAAAAATTCCGTCGAAATTTATGAAATTTCTATAGAATTTATTTCCGTCGAAATATATGAAATTCCGACGGAATTTTGTTTCCATCAAAATCTTCAAATTATTTTTTCCCCGATTAATTATACCTAAATTATACCTTCGACAAACAATAATATAACATTAAAAAACATTTTAATAAACATAATTTAATATTCAAAACATACATTAATTAATGATCAAACATCTAACTATGTACAAAATCCAAATACAATCACTAATTAAAGTAAATAACTCCAATTACTACAAATCCAAGTTTTTACATAATAATCACAAACAAAAAACTAATTATCTAGTGTTTCGGGAACACAAGTGTCATTTCCATGACCTTGTTGAGCCGGGGGTTGAGACTGAGACTGAGACTGCGACGGGGTTTGAGATGGTTGTGGATCAGCTGCAGGGGGTATATTGAAGAACATTGGGAAAGTATTTGGTACCAAAATTCCCGGAAAATGTGAATATACCATACCTGACTGAAATGTGCTCGCCCGATGCTGGGAAACTATCGGTTGTGAACTTTGAGATGTTCCCCCTTGACTTTGAAGTATTGCTGCTAAGAAGTTGGCGAACATCATTTTTGCATTTCCATCTCTTTTTCGTAATTTTCCCTTTGCATTTCAAGCTCGGCTTTATGGCTTTCCTTAAGCGTCTCCACTGAATTCAAGATAGAAGCCAATTGAGTTTCTATCTCTGAAAGTCGCCCAGAATCAGCCACAGGAGTATTCGAAGTACGTGCAGAACGTGTGAGGCGTACTTGGGAAGCTCGGCGTGAAAGTCCGTGAACAGTTCCCTTCTTAGACACACCTTGTGTCTCCGCCCATATCTGAATTAAAAACAATATTATTCAAAGTATTAACAAACATATAATATAAAAAGACTAGTTAAATTGGAGATGAATTATTTAATTATACCTTCTATTGATCTTCAAGTGGCACGAAAGATGGTTCATTTTCTTCTTCTGAATTCGATGCTTGACTACTTATACTCCCCATATATCCAGTCTACAATAATTAAAGAAGTTTGTTTAAAAATAACTCAAAGTATGTAGGTGAAATAAAAATTATTTAAATTATGTAACTTACGTAAGCAGTCTCGGCCTTTCGATTCGCCCATTCTTGTACTTCCCCATCTGCATTCGTTTTTGCATATTGAGCGAAAAAAATTTCGTCTTGTCGAGGGTCACGACGTAATTTTTTCGGCTGAAAAGTCAAAATAGGATTAGATGCAACTCTTCGATGCTGGGCAAATGCTCAACTCTACAAAACTCCTCATGACCATCCAATTTAGTAGGAACACTAGACGTTTCCTTTCTTCCAGAAGTGAACTTGTCACGAGAATTCCTAAATGGGTGATTTTGAGGTAAAAATTGGCGATGACAATCAAACCATGAAATTTTTCTGCCTTTTTAAGATAAAAGGCTTTAGAGTGCTCCATACAAATGGGACATGCCAAACGCCCACATGTCATCCATCCGGATAACATGCTATAAGCAGGAAAACCATTGACAGTTCACATGAGCGTGGCTCTCAATTGGAAGTTATTCTTCGAAGAGATATCCCATGTTTCCAAGCCGTGTTCCCATAAAAGTTTCAATTCATCAATTAGCGGCCTCAAATAAACATTTATCCTATCTTTTGGATTTTTTGGTCCAGGAATTATGCAGGTTAAGAACATGTACGGTGTTGTCATACACATCTCTGGTGGGAGATTATAAGGAGTCACGATAACTGGCCAACAATAATATGGCTCATTAGCATTAAATGGGTTAAATCCATCCATACACAACCCAAGTCTCACATTTCTCGGATCTGCCGCGAAATCTGGATGAGCTTCATCAAAATTCTTCCATGCTTTTCCATCGGATGGGTGACACATAACCCCTTCCTCCCTTTTATTCTCAAAGTGCCACCGCATGTGAGGTGCCGACTGATGGATGCATACAATCGTTTTAGTCGAGGAATCAACGACAAGTAATGCATTCTTTTTCTTGGAATTTGTTTATTCCTTTTACCGCTCTTAAATCGACTTTCATTACAAAACTTACACGTTTGCAGATGCGCATCTTCTTTGTAATACAACATGCACCCGTTTATGCAACAATCAATTTTTACTGAAGTTAGTCCAAGCTTCGAGATCAACTTCTTAGCTTCGTAAAAACTCTCAGGAACGCAATTCTCTTCAGGATTTGAATTTTTGAATAGGTTTGATACCCGATCATAGCATGCTTGTGACATGTTACATTCGGCTTTTATAGTCATCATCTTAAGGGAAAAAGACAAGCCCGTTTCAGTGTTACACCAATCCCACAAAGTTGTTTGAGCAGCCGTTAACAGTTCGTGGAAACGTTGATTCTGCGATGGGAATATCTGAACCTTCAGTGTTTTCAAAGAAGTGCACGTCATCCCTCATAGCATCATGTACAAGGTCTTCGTCTCGGTTGTTACCCTCAGTATGAAAAAAATGACCACTACTAGAAGCTTAGACATTGTTATTATTTCAAGCTGGGTCAACCTCACCGTGTGAAGTCCAGTACCAATAGTCGTCCTTGAATCCCCATTTACACAAATGTACTACCACATCACACTTAATGTATTTTTTTTATTTCCACATTTCCGACAAGGACACCTAATTTCATTAGCTGATGATCCAAGTCCAGGTACCGACATAGCATGGTCGATGAACCCATATACCCCACTCTCGAATTCCTCCTTAAGAGTTATGTTGGCGCGATTAACTCTATCGTACATCCATCCACGTAGTAAACGTATATCCATATTCTATGTATAAAAAATTTACATTCATTATCATGAGTTAGTCAATTCTCTAAGGTGTTTTAAGGTCTTTAAGGATCTCAACTTTATCATTAAGCTTTGTGATATACTTGTGTTAAAATAATAATTAAAGAGAACATAAAATAATTGGCCGAAACTTAAAACATGTTATGAAAAACTATATATGAGTAAAAACAATTCAATAAATCTATTCATTATATCAAAGACTAACTAATTTATCAAAACAATTAAAATCTATGAAAGACTAACTACCCTATCTATGAAAATGGAAACACTTTGGCAAAAATTACCAAAGAAATAACTCACTTAAAGAAAGGTACAACAACAAGAATGTAAAGTTTAGTTTTTCGGTATCTATTTTCGTCAAGATTAGTAAAGCAGTAGTATTAATTACCACACAATCCCTTTTTCATAGTAAGTAATAGGGGTTACT
The DNA here is from genome assembly GCA_038501285.1 of Penstemon eatonii. NCBI lineage: Eukaryota > Viridiplantae > Streptophyta > Magnoliopsida > Lamiales > Plantaginaceae > Penstemon > Penstemon eatonii. Next base: position 30,140,806 of record CM076710.1, on the reverse strand, counting down.
TAACTTATACTATCAAAAATAAATTTCCCCATAAATCCAACTTCCAGTAACAGACATTACTTGAATGTGAGTGACATTGACATACACTACACACTGTCAAATGGTAAAATAAAAATAAAAAAATAAGCACATTTATGAACTTGTCTTTCACATGAGCATTTCATCAAACACATTACTAGTGGAAGAGTTACACTAAGGATGCAACGATGCGATTGTCCTTGGATTGAGGTTATTCTTATGAATCATGTTCCTGAAGTCAAAAGTGTCATGCGAGAATTGACACCAAAAATGAAATTTGCAAACATGATGGATTTATTTTCATTTAGAGAGCCATTGATCTTGGATTTAGACTCTGCAGCTTCGATGGACACAGTGATCAAAGAAGATGGTTCAGAAACTGTTGGTTAAATCAAATCACTTTTAGAGTTTGGTGTCCGTCCAGCAGCCCAAAGTGATGGTGGAGACATTGAATGTGTTGGATTCGTTCCAGAAACGGGAATAGCTAGGCTAAGGATGCACGGAGATAGCAATTGGCGTTGGATTGATAATCTGTGTGGATATGGGCTTAATAAGTATCTCATTCAACGTGTTCCTGGAGTCAAAAGTATCCAACAAGAATTTGACCCTGGTCAAGAGGAAGAAGATGTGGTACTAAGTGGCGCACCGCATGAGTAATTAAGTCGTGGTGGAAATATTGCTCGGTTATAAATAAAATTTGGAGACTTAATGTATCTTCAAGGTTAACAATCGATCCTTTATTATTATTCTATAATTTTAATTTTCTTTTATTGGCTTACACTAGTTGTGTTTAATGTTTTTGTAGTAGTGTTGTAGCTTTTGTTCAAGGGTGATAATAATTGACATGAAGTACATAATTGGGGGTTGATATATATGGATATGTGGAAGCACAATTTTGCAAAGAAATAGCCCACTTGTTTATTGAGAAGAGATGAGAAACATGCTCAATATCATTTGATTGAATAGTTGACCTAGTCCTTTGTTGTTTGAAGAAACCCTTCACTTCAATTGATATTTTTTCACGAAAAGTAGACATTAGATAAAAAATCCAGTGTTTCACTAAGATTTCGAATAGAGGTCCCGAATTCAAGTTGATTATATTTCGCCACTTCCTCGGGGAAAGACGATGAAACAATTTCCAATCATGGTCCTTACAGATCGGATCATCCATATAATATACAAAAAGTAACTGTAGATATTTGATATCTTTCTCTTTTAATAAGATCTCAATTCCGGCGTCGACGGTTTCATTAGATATCTTACAACTAGAGTACCTCTTTTTTTGGATCAGTTCTTTCATAATTTTGCTCTAATTTATTTATTTATTTTATACCAATAACTATGGTACCGTCTCTTATTTGTCTTCTTCTTTTTGTTTTCTTTTCTATAAACAAATATATAGTGGAGATCCTTAATGATCATTTAATTGTTGTTAGTCTATAATGAGTTTATAGGTAGGTTGAAGTTGTAGCTTGTCTTTTGGTAAGACTAGTAACCAGGTTAAAAGGGGGGAGCGTAAACTATCATTCAACCAGAAGTAGTAATGGAGTGAGTCTACCCGTTTACTTAAGTTACCATTCTTATATCTTTACGGGTAGTCTATTATGACTCACAGGTCATACGTGAGTCATAATAAGAAACGATTGGCAGTCGTTGATAAAAGAATCGGATTAATCTTGACCATTAATACATGTACAGGTGTATGAGGCCAACAAATCGGGTATGACACCAGTAAGCTGGGCTGTACACATTGAATTTACTTTATTACCCAGAGGAAATTATCCATTCCCTTTGTACCCCTCCCATTTCTTTCTTGCTGAGATTTGCAGATCGAATACTCATTATGAAATTCCTTTATCAAAATTCAAAATGGTATGAAAACCGCAAAACATCCACAAAGACAGTGAAATTATCCATTCCCTTTGTACCCCTCCCAATTTCTTTCTTGCTATGATTTGCAAATGAATTCCTTTATCAAATTCCTTCATCAAATTCTTATGAAAACCGCAAAACATCCATAAAGACAATGCAATTATCCATTCCCCCAATTTCTTTCTTGCTGAGAATCGTCGATTTGACACACCCCTCCATTAATTCAGATTCTATGAAGAAATTAAAAGTAAAAGTATATTTCTGAAATTTGGGGTTTTCACATTATTCATGTTTGTTCGAATTGTTATGCTCTTTTATGATATTTCTTCTTAGTTCATGTTCCAATTTTATCTAATAATTATGATTTCCCCTTCTCACAGGTAAAATTATGAAACTTGGTTTGAATCTGCCTTAGGGAATTTACTAAGAAGATACCATCTTCATGAAAAAAACTAATAATTGAAAGGTAAATTTGCAATGTTAGCATTCTGCTTTACTGTTTTTGTTACAAATTTCAGACACTAATTATGATTGTCGTTTCTTCGCAGGTAAAAATTGAGGTTTTGGTGCTTACTATGGTACTATGAAGATAAAATCATCCGAAGTGTAGTAAATTAGCTAATCTAGTTGACAAGTTAGCTGATTTGATAGGAATTTAGCTGATTTGTTCCACTTTGAATATCTTTGTGATTTTGAACTGTTTATACATGAAGCTCTCTTATGATTTCTTGTTAAACAGTTTTATGGATTAGCATGTATATCTTTGTGATTTTGAACTGTTTATACATGAAGCTCTGTTATGATTTCCTGTTAAACATTTGTATGGATTAGCATGTATATCTTTGTGATTTTGAACTGTTTAAACATGAAGCTCTCTTATGATTTCTTGTTAAACAGTTGTATAGATTAGCATGTATTAGACTAGTTAATCTAGTTGACAAGTGAGGTGACTTGCTATGAATTTAGTTGATTGGTTCTACTATGAAGTTAATCTAAGTGTGTTGATTTTGTATGAATTTAGTTGATTAGTTCCAGTTTGAATAGCTTTGGTATCTTTATTTTGTGGAGAAAAAAATGTTGTTTGCAGCAGCCATTTTGCATTAATTGTATTTATTGATTTCAATAATTTCTTTGTTGGAAATTTTTAATCAGTTTTCATTCTTGTATTTGTTTGTTTGAATAAGTTTGTCATCCTCCTTGTTTATGAGATGATTTTGAGATAAAATATTTATTGTTTCATATAATACACTTCAGCTGAAATAACTTTAGAAGTTGAATTTTTTGTATATGTCATCATAAATTTGGCCTTTATGATGAACTAGAGATTTAGGAGGTCATCTTTAAGAGTGAGTGACAAGATAAATTATGCACAATTTGGCATCTATATTTGTACAGTCCATAGTTGAAATGTCTAGTCTATTGGTTGAATTATTGAGAAGATAAATTTAGAAGTTGATTTGTTTGTCTCTTTAATTGGTTGAACTACTTAATTGTGTATAAATGTCTTCAAACAGGTTTCCATAAATTTATGATCCTTATATCTAGTATATTTAATGCATTGATCTTAAAATCGTTTTTGCTGAATTGGAGGTCATGTATGAGGGTGGATGACATTGTACCAACATGAATGTGGATCTGCTCTTCCTGGCAAATGATGTTTTTGTTTTTTTTTTGGAATGACATATAACATATATCAGGGCTTTTTTTTTTATTTGTTGAATTGAGCTTGGTCAAGTTTTTTATGACTAATGTTATATGTGGACCTTTTTTGTAAAAAAAAAGTAGTTGTGAACAAACTCCTGACTACATGGTTTGAATGCAGAATAATGGATGAGCACATCTTGTATTTTGATGGTAATGTCAATAATTTTCCGTGCACTCCATTTTTTAGATACATGGTGTGAAGAAGAAAGCATTGCACATGTACACAAAAATTTAGAAGTAGGTGAAAGAAAATAGCAATCTCCTGTTATCTTGACCTTGACAAAAAACCAATAAAGCAACAAGAATGCTAGAAACAAGTAGAAAACCTACTTAATTGATACCTATTAAACAAGTAATAGAAACCCATTGGAATTTAGTTATAAAGCAGCACACATTAAAACAAAAGGCCTAATCCCACAAGGACAATAAACATTATTGCTCCTTCAAAAGAAGTAGATAATTATGGAACCAAATATATGCCATCATTGTAGATTACTTCTAAGTGAACCTGCAAATCCCATCTAAGCAAAATGCCTAATCCCACAAGGACAATAAACATTATTGTTCCTTCAAAAGAAGTAGATAATTATGGAACCAAATATATGCAGTCATTGTAGATTACTTCTAAGTGAACAGACAGCTGCAAATCCCATCTAATCATTTCATGCAAATTCATTAAACTTGGCTTTGTAAAGCGTAACAGCCATAGTTGTAGAGCAATTATGGACTCTGCCTGTCATATTATAATACATGGATTTATTAAACAACTAGTATTAACATAAACCAAGTACTAAGTTGTGAATTGTTTATTAAGTTACCTCGCTTAACTGCTTTTCCATGCTGGAACTAAACATCATCATTAGGCAAACATACAAGCCGCAATCATAACTGTTTTAACATTTAAAATGTTAGATAAAAAAGCTCTACAATAAGTAATTGAGACATTAATGAGCATTACCCATTAGATTGTATTGGTACCCAGTCTAGTTTGAACCATAGCCAACCATTAGCAATATTCTGATTCTTATACCGGTCAGGGGCCCATTGTTACAACAAATACTCGAAACGATAAACCTGTTTTGTTTGAAAATATGTTGTTAAAGTAGCATAATGATAACTATTTTTCATTAATATACTACTAGTTTTGAATGTTTACCACTTTCATTGCAATTTATTTCCTGAATGACTTCATGGCAGCCGAGGGCTTGGTGTCACAAATGCTTACATCATAAGTGGTGTAGTGCGATTCAAGATTGACAAAGAAGACGTAAAAACCTAATTTAAGAGTTTATTAGGTCTTTTATAAGTTTTGATATTTTAGGACCTTTTAGTAATTTTAGTTTATTCCTGCTTTTAGGTTTTTATTGAAGCATTGTAAACTTTGAGGAGTTTCTCAGTTTTTGAAGTTTATGCAAGTTTTGAATTTTCTCAATTCTCTTAATCTCACGGTATTCTTGTTCAAGAATCAACGGGTTATTGATTATATTCATCTTTCTCACTACGTACGCTGCATCAGAGTGGTATCAAGAATCAGTAAGATCCTGTTATCATGCCGCCAAGAAAACGCGCAGATGCAATTCGTAGGGACGAAATTGTTTTGTTACGTCAACAGGTAGACCAATTGGTACAACGATTGGCTGCCCTTTATCAACCACAACCACAATACGATTCGGATTATGAATCAGAAGATGACCCCTCTTTTGACGAAGAAATTTATGAAAGATCCCCTATATATGATGAGTCCGACGAAGAAATTTATGAAGGATCCCCTATATATGATGAGTCTGACGAAGATGATGATGGGTTTCATTTTGACGATAGCAATCCAAAAAAAGCCCTCAACAAGAGAAGAGAGTGATTTATTTTCAAAGTATGCCTTTCTTCCTATAGTTGAAAATACTCATGAGACATAATGCCGATGGTGTTCGAGGTGGTTGAGGACAATTGTCAAAGTCTCCTTGAACTTGAAGATTCTTTGGATAAAGAAACTCTTGTTGACATCTCTTTAATGGGATATCAACACGACATCGATTTTGTCATTGGTACATTTAATTTTGATGAAACTCAATTTAATTCAGGATATTATCATGCTACTTTGGTGGAGTACGTCAAGTCTTCAACATTAATGTCGTGCACAAGTCTTGATTCTCTTATTAATTTAGTGAAGTATTATTTTTCATCAATGAAGAAGCTAATCAAGATTCGAGGGAGGGTTTACTCCTACCAAGATTCGAGGAAGAATCTTTTCCATCCTGAGGAGAATGGTGTAGTGCGATTCGAGATTGACAAAGAAGCCGTAAAAAGCCTAAATTAAGAGTTTATTAGGTATTTTATAAGTTTTGATATTTTAGGACCTTTTAGTAATTTTAGTTTATTCCTGATTTTAGGTTTTTATTTAAGCATTGTAAACTTGGAGGAGTTTCTCAGTTTTTGAAGTTTATTCAAGTTTTGAGTTTTCTCAATTCTCTCAATCTCACGGTATTCTTGTTCAAGAATCAACGGATTATTGATTAATATTCATCTTTCTCACTACGTACGCTGCATCAATAAGTATACATGTCAATTATGACCAAAAACCAATGTTGATCGCAATCATTGATAGGTATGTATACATATTCCAAAAATGTCATATCTTTTCACACAAAATTCTGGTTTGAACTAAAAAAATGTTTGAGAATTCTTTCATCTGACATTGTTGGTATCAAGCACATTTGCTGCAATACAAATAGCATTCCAATATCTTTAAATTTTTTTGTAAAATTAATCATCAAATAATCTAAATATCATAAATTAGATGGTAAAGAACAAACACTAAAGATTGGTGGAAAGTACCAACAAGTTTGCTTTACATTCTCCTCCCTATTCTGCATCATGCAAAAATGGGCTACGCAGTCCATGACCTATAACAACATAAATTATTTTGAAATTGTGACATGGTACAATGTGAAATTGATGTTTGTATTTTAAATCTTACGTTCCCATTGATGAGTTTTTCAGGTTTTAAGCATAATATTTTCTCCCTGTTGGAATGCCACACTCCATAGTCGATCACCAACTGACTGTTAAGGCATAAAGGTTAGTCTTATATTTATTTGTAAAGCTGATATTAAATTATAACTAGGATAATTTCAAATATGTTAATATACCTTAAGCTCAGACCCTCATCAACAAATATCATCGTCCCATGACTCTGGATTTATTGGATGATTTGAAAATATCAATTTTGCACCCTGGGTAATATCACTTGGTGATAGATCATTTGTCTTCTCATTTGAACTACAACATTTTGAATCCGGTGTTTCAAAATTTGAGCTTGTACTTGGCACCCCACCTTGTTGGATGTACTTATGAAGGGCTTCTTTTATTGATGCATGTAAGTTGTTGTTTATATTGTAAGCAATCTCTTGAAGTTGTCATACATATTTGGAATCAAGCTTCCAATTTCCGGGTCACATGAACCAAAAAGACTTTTTTAATTAGAAGACATGTATCCAATAAAAATTTCTTTGATTGCACGCTTTAATTCTCTGACTTCTTCCCAAGTTCGTCCATCCTCTTTGACATTAAATTGAATTGTTCATAGATGTAGTGACTGACATAAGGTGATGACTGGATTTTTGGGACACCACTATGACAATGAGGAGTCATCACTGAAACATCATCAATCATCTCTTGTCCATAATTAGATGTTGTGATGAATTCTTGCTCCCTCTCCTTAGTTGTGACATGATTTCCATCATTTCTATTATGTTCTTCCTCAACACAAGGATCTCCAATTGTATCACCACTTTCACTATCATTGATCTTATCCCTATTTTCTGTTTGAACTTGGAATAGTTTTGGGCTAGACAAAGGTGTATAACCATTATTTATTTGACATCCATGTTAGAATTACAATACACTAAATTAATACATGACATATTTGTCTTGATCAGCATTTTATAATGTATCTACAAAATGATAATAGGTATCTTTGCACACCACAGCCTCCCAACCTTTGCATATCCATTGTTAGTAGATTGATACTTTGTCTTGTTAGGTAATTCATATAAGGACATTCTGTGTGAAGCCTTATATAATAAGGAGTTCCAATTGGCATCACAGTAGCTAGGAATATGACCTGTTTATTGAAAAAAAATTATACAAACATTTAAAAAAAAATTGATTTCTCTAACAAATTGTATTGTATAATAAATTTGTAACTTTGATTAAGTACCTGCAAGGCCAACAAACAACCACCAACATATGTCTGTGTATGCCTTCCATTTTGTAATCCCATTTTCAAGTTTTTCTAGGACTAAACCTGCCCAGTTATAATGTTGAATATTTTTCGAATCCAAAAGTAGATTTAAATAATATATAGGCATATTTTGTTGACAGCTAGGGAACAACACTGTCCCCAAAAGCAATGCCGTGTACATAACCTTGAATTCTTTCCCTAAATCAGTGCCCTTTTTAAGCCTTACTACCAATGCTGAAATGTCAATCCTCCCTTAAAAGTGACAAAATATTCCCAAAAAGCATGAAGCCTTTAGAAGAATCCATATCCAATGTAAAACTTAAATCTGAAATGGGGATACCAATGGCATATTTTATAGCTACGTCGTTGATTGATACATAAGCCTGGTGAACATGAATTCTATGTGTTTCACAATCATAATGGTCAATTATCCATTTGACCATTACCTTATCAATGGAATCCATTTGAACCTTGCAAAGTGATCCAAACCCCATATCCCGAATCGACTTTATTTGTGATGCATTTAGTTGACTGTTAATGTCAATAAGCTTACGGAGTGAGGTTCGATGTTCAAATTTTAGTCCCTGTAAAAATGCATTGTTATATTTTGGGAACCTATATAAATTTCAATATAATTTTTTCAACAGATGAAATACGCAATTTTTACCACATTTGGCTCCAAAAACGCTGAGAACTTCTTCCTAAGTCGAGTCTCATTCGTGGTTATCTCCTTGTTTAGTTGTCGTGTATGTGGACCTTCTTTAATCTGTTATAAATATTAGTTAGTTTGGTCCTCTCGTTCATAGTATTGAGTATGAAATAAATTAACTTGCATAAGTGATCTATATAATATTTACTAACCTTTATATCCTACAACGAATACTGTGATTTGCTGGGGGCAGTTCCCTTTGAATCTATCATAGAGTCCAAATCTGATAAGTTCGAATCCTTTATTGGTTGGACTATTGTAGGTATACTTGTCCTTCCCTTTTTCAAACATGATTTGACTAGGTTCCTTTAGAATTAGTCACAACAGTTTTTGTCTTACACTCACCCGTGTCAACGTAGATCAATTTTCTTTTCAGATCCTAGGATTTTGGCGGATCACCCCTAAGTCATAGAAAAAAAATACTTATTAGAAAATATATTTAAGTTGTTTTGTCCAAATGAAATATAAAATTGTATTGGATGAAGAAATATAGTAGCAACATGAATTATAAATATTTAGCAGCAAGCAAAAATATATACATACACACCAAGAAACACAATCCAGAGACACACATCGACTAATTCAGCGAAAAAATAAATTATCCTACGTAGTACATTGGAAAAACTGTCTTAATATGTTAGTTTATAAAATAATTTTAATTTTTTGACAAGATGATTTAGGTTAATAAAATACATCGAAATATTAGAGTAGTTCAAATATTATCACTCAAACACACAAATCAGATATTAAAATATGCTACAAAATGTACTTAAACCATGTACTGATATTTTGCATATATATAGGACTACTAGCATTAAATACTCTAATGGAACTTGAGATAGAGTTTATGTAAACTTACATATTTGCTTGCATTCACTATGGAGTAGTTGAGGGTGTTTAATGGTTTGAGAGTTTACAAGTGAGGTTCCGCATTTATGATTTCAAATGTTGAGCATTATAAAATGTGTTGAACAAAATTGAATGAGAGAGTAAATTAAATGGTTGCTAGATACATGACAAATATCAGTCCATATCTGAAATGATTTTCTTGTCACTTCACAATAAATCCATTTATCCAGTTTAGGAAGTTCGGAGCAAACAATAGGGGTGATAGTTGCCGAATAGTACATAATAAATAAAAAAAATACTAAAAGTGCCATCATGCAGCTACAGTAGGTGGAGGCGGTTCAAATATTTATTTGATATTGTAGTAGGTAGGGGAATAGTACAGTTGGCGGGACAAATTGGGAAATTTCATAATGGAGGAACATTTGTTGAAGATGAATTATATTTCTCTATTCTATTAAGTAACCCAATTTCATATTATTTACAACTCTGTTTTTTAATTCTAATATTATATGTACTCTTAAATAAACTTGTAAAGGTCATAGCAACTTTTAATGATAACACTAAGGGATTGGAATCACGATTTGAAATGCAATTATAGGAGAATTAATTTTACTAAAATTAATTTTGGTAATAATTGATTATGATAAAAATTAATTATAGAATAATTGCTTTTGTATAATAGCTTTTGTAAAAGTAACATTTTAGTTGCTTCTAAAATAAGTTGATTTTTTGCTTCTCGAGATCCCAAAAGTGATTATGATCTTGGGGGCCAAACACCATGAAAATTACGATGGAACAGAAGTAATTTTTATAATCGGGGCCAAACACTTCAAAAATCACAATAGAGATGTAAAAGTAATTTTAAGAGCTCCAATCGTTGGGCCAAACTCACCCTAATTCATGTAATGCAAAATTGATATAGCACTATATGAAAGAGATGTAAAAGTAATTTTAAGAAAATCGATAATCGGTCATTCCTAGGATCAAATTGTCTTCTAGGTGGTTATGTAACACTAAGTCCTCCGTAGGTTCAAAATATAGAAATAATTTTAGGAAAATCGATAATCGGTCATTCCTTGGATCAAATTGTCTTCTTGTTGGTTATGTAACACTAAGTCCTCTATATGTTTAAAATATAGAAATAATTTTAATAAATCGATAATCGGTCATTCCTTGGATCAAATTGTCTTCTAGGTGGTTATGTAAAACTAAGTCCTCCGTAGGTTCAAAATATAGATATAATTTTAAGAAAATCGATAATCAGTCATTCCTTGGATCAAATTGTCTTCTAGGTGGTTATGTAATACTAAGTACTCTGTAGGTTCATAATATAGAAATAATTTTAAGAAAATCGATATCGGTCATTCCTTGGATCAAATTATCTTTTAGGTGGTTGTGTAACACTAAGTCCTCCATAGGTTCAAAATATAGAAATAATTTAATAAAATCGATAATCGGTCATTCCTTGGATCAAATTGTCTTCTAGGTGGTTATGTAACACTAAGTCCTCCGTAGGTTCAAAATATAGAAATAATTTTAAGAAAATCGATATCGGTCATTCCTTGGATCAAATTGTCATAATTTTAATAAAATCGATAATCGGTCATTCCTTGGATCAAATTGTCTTCTAGGTGGTTATGTAACACTAAGTCCTCAGTAGGTTCAAAATATAGAAATAATTTTAATAAAATCGATAATCGGTCATTTCCGTGGATCAAATTCTCTTCTAGGTGGTTATGTAACACTAAGTCCTCCGTAGGTTCAAAATATAGAAATAATTTTAAGAAAATCGATAATCGGTCATTCCTTGGATCAAATTGTCTTCTAGGTGGTTATGTAACACTAAGTCCTCTATAGGTTCAAAATAAATATAGAAATAATTTTAAAAAAATCGATAATCGGTCATTCCTTGGATCAAATTGTCTTTTAGGTGGTTATGTAACACTAAGTCCTCCGTAGGTTCAAAATATAGAAATAATTTTAAGAAAATCGATAATCGATCACTCCTTGGATTAAATTGTCTTGTAGTTGGTTATGTCACACTAAGTCTTCCGTAGATTCAAAATAGAGAAATAATTTTCCTTGGATCAAATTGTCACCAATATGATGTTTAGCAGCTAGACTTCTTTCATTGAGGGGGCAAAAATTTTTAGAGCATTGCATTAAATAAACAAATTATCGCCTTTTCTTTACAATTAGTAAGGATTTTTTTTAGGAATGATTAATTAAATAAAGAAAATAATAAGAACAATAATATACCATATTCCTTACATAATCAATAAGAAAGAAAGAAATTAAAAGAAGGCATAATTGAGATTAATAGAGAAAGAAAAATTGAAGAAAAGTGTTCCAAGTGAAGTTCAAACACTGATCTTGCAACTAACATAGCAACAACTTATCCAGCCAGCAAAAAATCTAAGCATGATATAATTTGAGTACTACTAATATTTGATGGATCACATAGCTCCGCCACTGCCTATATGCATGCAATACAGAACAACCTTTCCTATCCCACAAAACAGCCTTCCTATCCGACATTGAAAAAACATAATACTATAACACATCTTATATACGGAAATACAATTGTAATTATTTGAAGTATGTGTGTTTAATGTAATATATTATTGCAATATATTATATTGTTACACTATATTACGTTAAACACGTAGGCGTCACCTTTTGCGAATAGATTTAATTTTTTTTCTATACTAACCAATAAAAATTTAGTGTGAATTTTTTTTTTAATTAGGAAGTTTTTGATTCCACTATTACCAGTACTATTCCAGTTCGATAATCGGTCATTCCTTAAATCAAATTGTCTTCTAGATGCATGCAATACCAAAATCAACAAATTTCTTATTTCCCATATGGAACATCACGTGAACATACGGACAATTGGCATGCTCACTTTTATATAATTTTTTTGCAGCCTCTTATATATTTGGCTTTTTTATTTGAGGTTATTTGCTCTTACACCCCGTAAACTATCAAAATTCGATAGTAATTCCCAAATTTTTTTTTGCAATCACAAATTATATGTTAATAAATCATGGAGGCCTATAATTATTACATGTTCATTTTCTGGTAATTCAGATTATTTATAATTTGAAATTCAATAAAACCATGACATAAAAAAAGAGACATAGTCATGGAAAATTCTTGTAAAAGGCCTAATAGTGCAATAAAACCATGTTCCTAATTCTCCAATTATTCTTTTCTTAAAAGGCAAGTGTCCAAGAAAATAGATTCAGTCCCTCTATATATACGTACCACAATTGCATGCTTACTTCATACATTATTCAAAATTGGCAGTTCGAATAAAATAAAAGATTGTGAAATATATGCTTGCTGTGCAAATGCTCACGTACAAATATACGAGGCTAATCGAACTCTCCCTTGCGAACGTTGTCAATATCTTACAAGCATTGAGAATCAATTCCACTTTTTGCTTCAATCCTTGGTTTCTAGGTATTCCAATGGTGAATTTTTTATGTTTTTCAACTAACTTAACGTTTGCTTGTACGAAAAGTACGAAATTGCTATGCAATATTTTCGAGTTGTAAGGAAAATATTAAACCAAGTAAACCGTAAGTTTTACTAAATTTAACTCAGTCATTCATTTGAGAGTATAATACATCTTAAATAATTTATTACAAAGTTTTGTTACTAATTTTTTTAAACATATGAACTTAGTGTGGTGTATAAACTAAGACCATATGTTTCGAGTCCGGTGAAACCGACGTAAATACCTATTGCAATTATATATTGACAATTGCTTGAATGTTTATAAACATAATTAATTTGTTGATTATGAAGGTTATCTGCATATGTGAAGTACTTGGAGCTAAATGGAGAAAAGTGTCCGATTTTCCATTTTAGAGCCGAGATCAAAAGCAAATTAGTTGATTTAATTATGGAAGGGCCGGGCCAAGCCGAGTATATGATCGTTGAAATTTGTGAAGAGAACAAAAATATGTATTGGTTGGATGAAATAAAAGAAGAAATTCTCGTAATTAAGGATACATTTGATTGACAAATTATAATGGGCAAAAATTCAATTTTGGTACCATAGAATAGGGCAATTTTCAATTTTCATACCAAGAGTCCAGAAACCATACTGCCTTTAGTTTTCAGCGGCCGTTTAACATTCTCCGTTAAGTGCACGTGAGGGGCATGTGTGTGAGTCAATCTGCCCGTATAAACAACTCAGGGCAGCCAATTTACCTCCAGAAAAATCATTCTCTCTTTCACTCTCCATTTTGCCGCGAAATATAAGCAAATTAGGGCAAAAAAATTGGTCTTTTCTTCCCTAACAAAATTAAGCTCAATTCTCAACTATTAATGGCTTCTTCTTCAAGCTCAAGCTACAGGAGACGTACTCCGTCACCTCTGTTGCCGACTTGCTACTGTCACGAAACGGCCTCACTGAAGACGTGTTGGAATGGTGATAATGCGGGTAGGAGGTTTCGTTCTTGTGATAATTACAAAGTGGGTAATAGTTGTGGTTTTTTTGTATGGGAAGATCCTCCCATGTGTGAAAGGTCGATGTCTATAATCCCGGGATTGTTACGCCGGTTGGACAAAATTAAGGCCGAAAAGGAAGCCTTACATGAAAAAAGAGAGGCAATGGAGCAAAAAAAGGAAGAGGCCAAAAAAAGATGGTTCGAATTTTGGGAGCATGCTTGGGTTTGAGCTGGATGTTTTTCATTTGGGTGTGGATTTTGAAAGTTTGAAGGCTTAGATAAAATGTCCAGAATTTAGGCTTGTTTGAGGTTGTGTTTAGTGTTTTAAGTCTCTAGATTATGCTCTTTTAGCTTTTTTAGTGTAATTTTCTTAGTGTATGCTTTGTCTATGTTGTCCAAGTGTTTAGTGCATAAATGATGTTTTTTTAAGTGGATGTTGATGCATTTACTTCCTCTGTTTTCTGAATTTTAACATTTTTGTAGTGTAATATAAGTGTAACAAAAAATGGTAAATGTATTAAATAACAAATGGCATGTATTTATTCAACAAACACACTAACACTATAATGAAAATGTGCACACAAAATATACTTCAAAAATAACTTAAATACATAAGATATCTTCATAATACCAATATCACCATATCACAATTCAATATCCCATCATCCAAATTCACAAAATATACAATTCAATATCACCCTAAGCCACAGTGCCTATAAGGCAGTGAGCAAAAATTTACCAAAATATACCACATCACATCAAAACAAAATATGGGACAAATATTTGACTTAAGCCACATTATATACCAAAATAATCACATCCCATCAAAATAAAAAATCAACTAGTATTTGACTTAAGCCACATTTTACTCGAAATATACCAAATATACCAAAATGTTCATATCCCATCAAAACAAACATTCACTTCAGATTCTTGGCACTCTTCAATGTTTTGCATGCAGCAGGTAGGTTAGCCAGAGTGACATATTTCTTCCCATCAATAACAGTTACTGGAAATGGAAGAGGTGCACCAGGATTTAGTTGGAAACTAGTTGGAGCATGACCTCTAATATTAAGTGTTGGAGTGGATTGCAAGAGGGTGGCAAAGGAAAACTAGGAGTTATGAAATCAGGTTGAGACTGAACCTGTGCAAATCAAGGATAAATAAGTTCAATATTGTACTGTGCTTTCCTTTTGCAAAAAAAAAAAAAATAGGTAACAATTCAAGTTTAAAATCTTACTTGAGAAGGCAGTGGGGCATCATCATCTATATTCATTTATGTAGGTGCACTTGAGGGATCATTGACACCATTTGATTTTGCCCTCTTATTTACCTATGACAATAATATTAGCAACATTATATAAGCAAAAAATCTTAAACAATGACATACAGAAGCAAATAACTAACCTTTCCTGATCCACTGGGTTCACAAGAATTTTTTCTCTTATTTACCTATGCAATATTATAAGTTAGCAATTTATCAAAATAAAAATTAAATGGTGTTGAAAATCAGTATGTATAATACCTTTGGAGGCACAGCTGCAGTAGGTATATTAGGTGCATCATTGCTACTTGCATTTGTTTTCACCCCCCTCTTTACCTATGACAAGTATTAGATAATTACATAATTTTTCATCAAACATAGCAAAATTCACAAAATAAAGTACAATACCTTCAGCTTTTGTGCTGGAAGATTAAT
The DNA here is from genome assembly GCA_038501285.1 of Penstemon eatonii. Lineage (NCBI taxonomy): Eukaryota > Viridiplantae > Streptophyta > Magnoliopsida > Lamiales > Plantaginaceae > Penstemon > Penstemon eatonii. The sequence continues at coordinate 30,125,252 of CM076710.1, read as the reverse complement.
TGGTGCTTCAGTTTGAGGTTCCTCACTTTGAGGAGATTCTTGTGCTCCTTCATTTTCTTCAGCCTTCCTTCTTGGGAATCCCATTCTGTTATGACCACGTACTCCACAGTATTGACATGTCATTTTATAACTTTGCTTCTTCATTTTATGCACCCCCGTGCTTCTCTTTTGTTTCCCTTTCTTATGTTCATCACCACTCCTTCTTGCTTTGGTTGGCCTGCCTTTTTTTCTTCCAAAACTTGTTGGTAAAGGGGGTATTCTGCCTGTTTTTGTCCACATTTGTGGCCCATTCAAGGGCATAATATGTGGTGCATATGCCCTGTTAAATGCTTCAACTGTATAACAAGGGTTGACATAGTCCTCGGGTTATGCACCATGTAATTAATGGCACTCATTGCATGAGTGCATGGAATTCCAGAAAGATCCCAGGCCCTACATGAGCAACTATGTTTCTCCAAGTCAACAGTGTATTGCTCCCCTTCAGAACAATGTATCTCAAAATGGATGTCATTTGACTTTAATGGAATGTAGTTTGCTGAAGTTTGCATCATTTTCTCAAGAATTTTCCTAATTCTTGGGCAATTTTTTTGGCCACCCCACTTCTTCTTTGCTTTGTCTCTGAGCTGTTGAAACCTAACCATTATATGTTGCCTGATCCACTCTAAGCAAGTAAGAATTGGCCTTTCTCTGGCCTCCATTAGATTACCATTAAATGTTTCACAGATGTTGTTCAAGATTGCATCACACTTTGGATATGTGCTCATGTGTGATCTGCTCCACAGGCAAGGAGGCTTGTCTTTCATCCAGTCAGTCAAACCAGGGTCTAATTCTAAAAACTTCTTATACTTCTTTTGAAATTGTGGAATATTTGTTGCTCTGGCTGCACCCCACAATGCTTGCTCAATTGGCAAGTCTTTAAATCCTCCAGACTTTTGCATATTGTCAATCAAATGCTTGACACATAACCTATTTTCTGCACCTGGAAATACAGCCTTAAATGCAGGTACAAGCCCCTTTTGTTTATCAGAAATGAAAGTATAAACATCAGGCCTCTCAATATTCAGATCCTCCCTTAACAGCTCTAATAACCATATCCATTCAACCTTAGACTCAGTGCATATGCTATAGGATACAAACTATTGTTTGGATCAACTCCAACAGCAGTTAGCAGAATTCCTGTGTGTGGCCCCTTCAACCAAGTCCCATCAACTCCTATGAATGGTATATAGGCAGCCAAGAACCCATCCCTCAGAGGTTTCAATCCTACATAGAATCTTTTAAATTTCTTTCTACCATTGCTATCAGATTCTTCAGACTGGGTAAGTATGATAGTAGATCCTGGATTCTGTCTTCTCAACTCAGTTGCATAGTCCCACAATTTGTTATATTGTTCATCATAATCTCTTTCTATTTGTGTGATAGCCTGTCTCTTTGCTCTGTAAGCTTGCTGTTTTGAAATATGACATTTAATGTCTCTAATACAATCCAGCCTGAATCCTTTAACACTCCTATTTGGATCACTTCTAAAAGCATCCTCATAATTCTTGGCTAGCCAGCTTGATTTGACATTCTTTCAGTGGGCATTTGATCCACAACTAAGATTAGGGTCATACTCCCTAATTTGATTTGTATCATCATCCTTTATTTTCAATGCATGCAAATGCCATTGACAGCCTTCTGCAACACATCTTGCATAAATTCTCCTAACTTCATTAGTTGTGATCTTTATGTTCCTCATGGTATTCACTGCATGTGACTGCACCGCTTGTCTAAACTCTTTCCTTGAGCTAAAAATCTGCTCCAATTGAAACCTAGGGTTCAAAATAGTATCAGGATAAAAAACAAGACACGTCTCTTCACCGTCTGGCTCCCATTTTAACTCTTCATCATAATCTAACCCCCCCCATCACTAAATGATTCATCACCACTATTATGATTCTCCTCAATATCTGGATCTACATTACCCTCAAACAACTCATCACCACTATTATGATTCTCCTCAATATCTGGATCTACATTACCCTCAAACAACTCATCATCATCAGTTGGATCAGATTCCACAACATAGTCAGAGTCAGCATCCTCAACATAATTAGCTACAATAGGTGGACTAGGTTGACTATGAGGACTAGGAACTACATCAGGTGGACTTTGTGGACTAGGAAATACAAGAGTTGGACTAGGTGGACTTACTTGTGTAATGTTTTCTACCAACTGATCAACCTGTTCCCAGAATGCACTGTTCTCCACTAGTTCATCTTCTTGGTTCCTGTTGATGTTTGTGTCCTTAGCCTTGCTGATTTTTTTGTCCTTAGCCTTAGCAGCCATGCTGATTCTTTTGTCCTTAGCCTTAGCCTTGGTGATTTGTTTGGCTTTGCTATCAACCTTATCACCAGTTTGCATCCCATTATCATCAGCTTCCCCATAATCCTCAAGTACCTTTTGGGTATTTCCCTCTTCATATCTACTACTAACTAACCTCTCCATGGACTCATGGTTTAGGTAAACTGAGAACTCTACAATGTCAATGCTAACAAAACCATGCCCCAAGCAATAGAAATACATCAATTTCACTTCTCATCAATCTGAACTTTTTTAATTCATCAATCCTGTAGAAAAGAGTTATCCCATGCAATCCACACTCCTGGACCATTTTATCCATTAATGGTAATGATAAAGTCTTCTGCTCTACATAGTCAATGAAAATGACACCCCCCTTCATATGACGCAGGAAGGTGTACAAACTTCCCACCATAATGTATCTTCAGTGTGCAAAATCTTTTATCAACTGTATTTAGGAAAAAACAATGATAAGCAACAAATAAATACACAAAAAAAAAAAGAGGAAAGCTTATAGGGAATAATAAACAAGAATAAACAAAAAAAGTTTGCCCCATAAAACAAGGGACAAGAACAAACACACAAACACATCAAGATTGCAAATTTTTTTTAATACACATAAAACAGGGGACAAATGGGATTGCAAAAGAATAATAAACAACACATACAAACATTGTGTCCCTTAAACCGTAACATCAAGATTAAACAAATACAAACATTGTAAACAATGAACATAAGCAAATACACCCAATATTTTAATCTTAACATTCCATTTGGGACAAGAAAAGTCATATTTTTTAATGGTAAATAACAATAGAACAGTAGAATGTTTAAATAAACAAACACCCAACACTTACCATATATGAGAGCTTCGCGATTTGCTGGACGACGACGAGGACCCATTGTATTTTCCACTTTCGCGTCAACTCGTAACCAATCTCAAAAGGGCATAATCAATTTCAAAAGGGAAGAAGAGATTTGGCAGTGGAGATAGGGTTCCAACGGGAAGAAAAAAACGACCTAGGGCTTTTTTTTAATTGGAGATATAACACTGCCCAATTTCGTTTCTTACGGGCAGATCAGCTCTCACGTGCCCAGCACGGTGTTTTTTTTTCGCGCCCATTAAGAATAAACGGACACGTGGCACTTCCGTTAATTAAACTAAAGGAAGTGCCTATTCCAAAACGGAACTGTGAGAATTGAGGTGAATTCTGGACTTTTGGTATGAAAATTGAAAATTGAAAATTGCCCTATTCTATTACCAAAATTGAATTTTTGCCGATTATAATGTTTTATATTAAGGAGTGTTTTTAATTCCACTTTAGTAAGGCTATATCATTAATCAGTGTGTTTTAATATTTTAATAAATATATCGTGAAATTTGATATTGTGTTACAAAATGAGAATATGCCTAATGCATAAAACTGCAAAATAACACCACCTCCAAGTTCACACCTCTATTTCAACTGTACACCGCATCTACGAAGTCTTCATCCTCAACTGCAAGCTGAATAAAGGTTAGTAAATTATTCATTTGTATGCCATTGAAGAAGAAATTGACCATATCATAGTCCACGTGATTAAGGAAACAATAATAAATGAGTAATTTTTTAATTGGCTTGTTACTATTCACCAGAAAATACATTTCGTTTCCAATCTACATTGGTATAAAGAAAGAAAAGTTATCAGGAAAATATAATATACATAATTTGTAAAAAATGAAGAAAAAAATAGTTAACAACTTAAACCTCACCTTTAACAGCAATGTTAGTCCTTGCATTGGATGATGCTGGAGCAAGAGCGAAGATTCTCTTATTCCTCATTTCAAATAATCTTAATGATAAAATGCACGAATGTGATTGGTAAGTGGAATGAGGAACTTAAAAATTTCACCGATCATTGTATATTTAAAGGATGTAAATGCAATTAATTAATAATATTTTGACTCCAACTCGTAAAGAATGTAAAAAATAATGTAAAGATAATAAATGCAATTAATTAATAATATTTTGACTCTAACTTGATCTAATTTATTAATGAACCGAGACCAAACGAGCTTTTATCGAATAACTTGGTTTGATGTTCAGTCCTATCCAGTAGCACACCTCAATTTACTGGTTTCACCCCAAATTTTCACCAATTTTGCCAATGTTCACCAATTTCACCCGAATTTTCATCGATTTCACATGTTTTCAATGATTTCATAGATATTTTTTTCATCGATTTCACAATTTTTCACCAATTATACCTGTTTTTCACGAGAAGAATTCTATGAAATTCGATGTTATGCATGTCTTGATATTATTAAAAATTCATTATGTTTCTCTATTCTAGCCAAAGTAAAATTCGTTTTTTGTAATTTATTTGTAAACAAAATTAGTTAAGATAAATTCAATACAATTTCAGTTTATAATTGTATATATATAATAGTAAGAGTTTAATGCTGTGATTTATTTCACCTATGTGTTTAATGTATATAATGCAAAAAATTTAAATAAGAAAACCCGCTAAGCATTAAATGTATAGTACAAGCATTAATTGCCGGATGTTTATGTAGAAGAACAAAATTCACTATTCAAACCTGCTAAGAAAAAGAAAAATAAACCTACTCACATCAAATCTTTGATCAGACATGGATTTACGAGATATGTAGCTATTGCCTACATGGTAACAACCTTAATGCCCTTCTAGGCGTGGACTGGCTTTTACCACCACCCCCAATTGTTTTGTATAGCCTTAATTCTCACATCACATCACTATTTATCTACATACTCACATGTAAAGAATAACAACTCGTAATTTGTTTACACAACTGGTTTTAACTAGGGGTGCACATGGTTTTTGAAATCGTATTGGACCATCTCGTATCTTACTGAAGGTCTTGGTATGCCTTTTGTTTTAGACTTCTCATACCATTAAAAACTGTACCATACCGAAATTGAAAAGAAATATGAACTAAATATGCAAAAATTCTAAGTAAAAACATATACCAAATATCCGGGGTGGTTCACATAATAAAAACAACGATGAAATAATTAACCAAATAAATTTACTCAGTTAGGTCGATTTATTCCTTTAAATTAGCGATTATTCAAATTCAAATATTAATAAAATATAGAGTTAATAAGGTCGTAGCACGTTGGTAAGGTACTACGGTTGACCCCAGGATTAAGAGTTACAGAGGTTAATTCTTACTAATGTGGATTTTTGTTGTAGTTTTAATACTAGTTGTATGGTAGTTTTTTTTTCTTTGTATTAGTATTTAAAAAAATTATAATTATTTATTTGATGATATTAATGAGTTAAGTATCATCTATATGAAACTATTTTTATGGTTAAACATTATTCAACATATATTGTTAAATATGGACCATTTATATAATTTTAATGGTTAAATATGCATGTTGCTAGCCGGACATTATTCAATGAGCTATATATATCTATGGTATATTATGTATGCCTGACTTGTCACATCACGACAAAAAGTAGCACAATCCCAATATATATATATATATATATATATATATATATATATATATATATATATATATATATATATATATATATATATATATATATATATATTAGCTGCCTGACTGTGTTCATCTTCTCTCTCTTAATTATATTAGCTGCCACATTTTCGCAGACATTGCGTTAAGAAAATAAAGCAGGCAAGCAACATGGTGCTATTTTCAACATCTCAATTGTGAGGGTCATCATTTCCCCTTCTTCTCATTTTGTCGTATATGATAATTTTTTTTAAATAAAACGACTAATGAAAATGTCTATTATAAGATTATTGAAAACAACTATTACATAAATAAAACACGAAGGATAACTAACAAAGGCAACTAATTATTTCAAAGACAACTAATTATTTCACTATACGTTCAATTTGTTATCACAAAGGATAATCACAAATCAAACTATTCAATATTTGATTCGAACTCCTACGAGAAAGTTCGATTGGTTATACAAATCAAAAAATATCTCGCATTATTTTTTGGTTTGCTAGTTAACGTTTGAAGTTAAAATCAAGCTTCAACAGTGTGTCGTTCGACATTGCTCGACTCGTTTACACCCTTGTGGCCCTATCCATAAGTTCGGTAATACGATTAAAGTAGTTTACTCAATTAATGAAAATGTGTATAACATGCATTGTAATGTATTTAACACAAAAGATGGTGCAAAGTATTGAAAGTCCTTGCATTTCGAAGGTGTAAAGTGATGAAGTTATGTTTTGAGGGTGCGAAGTGTCTACTTCCTATATTTTGGGGGTGCAAAAAAGCTTTCTTTATATTTGATTTGGGATTAAATTTTACTTCATCTAACTTTATTTGTATACACATCACATCTTTGTACCTTAATGTGACAAAAATACGAGAATGCCAATTATACGCATAATTCACAATACATTTTTTTTCTAGCTTATATATGTAGCCATCTTATAAAAGATCATTCTATCATCTCAAACTTCATCTAATTTTAATCATAGTGGAAATTAGCAAGAAAAAAACACCAAAAAATATATTTCGGTTTCTTTGCATTGCAGATAATTGGCTTCACCAAGATATCAATCTTCTAAGTTAATGTAATCCAAATATTCACTCAGTAAACCAAACTAACAAATCAGTGCATGATTACTGACTAAATTTTACTAACCCCAAATATTCATGTAGATTAATAGTAATAAGTTTCAAGTTACTAAGGTTGCTATGTGAAGACACACCATGGTAACATCTCAATAATAATATTTTGAAGTAAATAAATTTATAATTAAATTTTCCCATGAGTTTTAATTTTTTTTAAACAAGGTAAACACTACTATGTCGTATTTAAAGGCAGAGAAAGTAGGCGTATATGAAAATTGGCACGATGCTCATAAACAAGTTACAAGTGTATGAATATAGTAACGCATGTCACCAATCTTTCAGTACTCTAAAGGATGCAGAGAAAGCATACACTTCATCTTTAGAGGCATCTTCTTCTCAAAACACTTCCAACATCTCAAACTCGAGTCGATGCAAGAACAAAGAATTTGAAGAAATATAACGCGAACTATTGGTAACACGTCTATAACGGGATAGAGCATAATTAGAGCGAGATGTAGCCCTAAATGTTACCCAAAATATTATTGCGATGATCAAGAACTTGGAAAAGTTAGACCTGGACAACAAAGAGAAGAAAAATTAACTAATTATAAATATTATGTAATTGATCTCTACTTTGTAATGTTCAATTAAATAATTTCGAAGATTTTAAGTATTCAACTAAAATTATCGCAATATTACATGTGATGTCAAGTGATCGGAATAATCAATCTTTGATAAGTTGTTAATTGTGTCATGACATGAATTAATTTGTTACACTAACCTTTTTTGTGATTATAACTGCCAATATGTTTACGAAATGCAATATAGAATCGAATGAAATAAATTTTTTAATTACGACTAAGAAAGTAACATTAATGGATCATTTTACAGTTATACTATTAATTATACATAAATATCACATTATTATATTTTGAATGGAATATATGTCAATAATACCCATGCTTTTTGGCTTTAAATTCGTCCAGGGTGCATCTAATACAATATATATTTCGAGGGGTGAAAATAGTCAAATTGACACATTTCTAGGGTGCAATTGAAATAACCTCAGTTTCCTTACATATCCAATCCAGGGACCAGGGTACTCTTACATTTTCCTTACTATTAACCGCTGTTTCATTTCCCTTTCCTTGGCAGGTTGCCATTTACAAACCATATAAATCCAACCAAAATCTTCAATCGTTCAGTAGTATTGCGTGCATTATACTTAGCAATATACTTAGCAAAATCTTCAAAATCTTCAATCGTTCCCTTTCCTTCAATTTTAATTTTCTCTTAGATCTCATCGTGCATTATACTGAGCAATATTTTCCTAAAACAAAAAATCACATGTTTCCCCAAATTCGTGACTGGCACATCATAACATGGGTTACGAAATTAGATTCTTCATTGCGATTGCAGCTACATTCAATGGCATGTTTTTAGGTATAATTGTTTTGCAAAGTTAATTAATTTGTTGATTCATACAGCAATTGGGGGGTGTTTAATATGCTAGTTTTGTGTATTGGTGGTTTGAATGTCGTTTATTAAGATTGAATTCGATGCTAAAATAGTATATATTTCACCAGATACCGTATTGTGTCAATGATTTTTAATTTCATATTTGACCTAATTAGCTGAGCTTATTTACTATTTCATTTAATATAAGGAATGTATTTTTATTAGCACAAGTAAATTGTGATTACATGTTACTTCTATTCTGAATTTTTTGCACCATTTTCAATAGTCATACTTTTATTCTGAATTAGTTGTTCCTATGCTTTTCACATTCATATCCCCTTGTCCGTGAACAGTTGAACAAGCGATTAGGATTATATACATATATGTGATAAGAGTCATTTATAGTATTGAATGAGTTTGATACATCAATGGGGTGTTTAACATGCTAGTTTTATGTATTTATAGATTGAATGTTGTGGTTCATGCTAAAATTGTCTTTAATTACTAGATGTTGTATTGTGTAAATGAAAGCAACTTGGTCTTTGCCCTAATTTGAAATTGTTTTTGCTGTAGAAATTCCGTTCTCATTTTTTGGGTCTGCATCAACTGAATTACGTGACAAAAAGAGAGCTTCATCAAACATAAATGGGAGGATATATGAATGTACTATTAGGCAGTGGGGGGATTTTTACCTATGTGGAGACAACCTCAATAAATTTGCAACTGATTACAATTTGGGAGAAGGAGATGTATTTTTTCATTACTTGGGAAATTCATACTTTAAATGTTGTGTTTTTTGTGGAAAAACATATGTTGATAATTTTTTTGCACGCAATCAAAGGTTTATATTGAAGTACTATGCGGAGGCTGGATTAAGTTACAAACGCACTTTGGTAAAAATTCTCATAGATTGTTGATTAGATAGACCCTTTGAATAATTGACAACTACCAAAGTCTTCTACATACTTAATGCTACTGTCTTTTCTATGAATGTAGATATTGCCTGATATTTTCTCCGAATATCCCATTAGAAAAGGTAGACCTTTCGTGACAATTTATACCCGTCTTGGAGTTTGGAAGATAAAGATAGTACCTTTAAAAGTAATCTTTTAAGGTTGGATGAAACATGTTGGGAGTCTTTCTCGGTTGCACGCAAACTGGATGATAAATGCCTAATCATGTTCGAGTATTTGGAAGGTCTGAAGTTTCCAGCAACTATTTATCAGCGAGGTGGTTGTGAGCCATCATTCATGCTCACAGGGAATTCAATGGTTCAATGTGTTGTTTCACAATTTAATTTACTACATTACAAATTATATGTGTCAATATCGTATAAGTTTATATTTCTAACATTTCGGTGTATTCGGTTCCACATAGTTTATGATGAAGTGGAAGCATACAATTGCGAATGCCGTCATTTGAGGCCTGCTCCTTCGTCAAACTTAGAACCTGAAGAACCTGAAATTGTTTATATACATGATGACGATGAAAATAATGAGATCAGTGTTTCCACGTATAGCGCAACCGAAAACAGCTACCACATTATTCAAGATGACAATAGTGGATCAGTTGAATTAACATTTCTTACTTCATGGAAGCAAATCCTTACCAAACATAACATCCCTAAGTATTCAACTAGTGCCCCTACAAGATTGGTATTTCTACTAATATACTGGCATTTACCTTGAATTAACATTTAATTCACTGACTAACTTACTTATTGGTTTTCTTGTTTGCAGTACTTTCCAGCAACAAAACAAGGCTCTATAACCTACATGAGAAGAAAATGGCAAGATTGAAACTTCCACAATATAGTCAACAAATTTGCGATGTCCAATGCATAAATACAATGATACAGGAAGAAAAACTGCTCGTATTGCATTGGTTGAAGGGTGGAAAGAATTTGCCATTGATAACAATTTAAGAGTAGGTGATAATGTAGAATTCCAAATACTCAAGCCGAATGACCAACTCAATGAGCCTAATGAAGTAATTCAAATTCACATGTTGTACAACTAGATGTTAACAAGGATTATGTTGGTGTTATTTTGCCTTAAAAATTTTGTGATTAGTTTTCGAATTAAGACTACAAATATGTTCCAATAGTTAAACTATGTGTTGTTAATGATCATGTTGGTGGTATGTTGCCGGATAATTTTGTGATTAATATTTTGTTATGTCGTGTTTTAAAAGGACATGTGACTAGATTATATTTGATAACTTATTCAGGCCTATAATTTGAAAAATATTGTATTTTTTATGAGTATGAGACAAACAACCTAAAAAAAACACGGAATCAATCTTACATATATACAGAAAACTGGATAAAGTGCCGTCTCTACAAAATAACAGGGAGGTGGTGTGAAAATTTTACAAAATTTGCATTTTTTTATCCAATAGTACCAAAAAAATAAAAATATTTCCCAAACTAATTTACTCAACCAATAAATATACTATGGTGCATCATATTAAATTAATTTTAATTTTAATTGTATAAATTATGTTAAATTACAATTTAATTAAAGCATACTCAAAAGTAAAGAAACTTAAATTAAAATTAATTAAATTATAAAATGTTAAATATCTGTATCTTGAGTTAGACTATCTAAATAAGATTTCTAAGAATAAAATATAAAATGATGACTAATATAGTCATGACAACTCATAAAATTTATTCTAAAATAAGATCATAAGAAAATTATTTAGTTCATTCCAAGTTTATCCGTTATTCTCCGATTACACATGTTTCATCTGTTTTGTCACAAAATCAACTAAACTTTAATTGTGTGACAACATAAATGCCAATTTTACTGGTTTCACCAGTTTTTTCACTGAAGTTTCATCGATTCATATATTTTCACTTTTTACTTCTATTCACTCAATAATTTTTTTTTATCTGATTTCACTCGTTTTTACCATTTTTACCTATTAAATATATTTTTCCACAACATGTTATTCACCCGATTTTTTCATAGATTAGATATGTTTTTACCGACTTTATCATTTTTCACCATATCTACCCGTTTTTATTGGATTTCACTGGTTTCATTATTTTTCTTAAAAATTCCACTTGAATTCATTTAAATCGAATTCTTTAACCGATTTGACAAGTTTTCATCAATTTTTCACAATTTTCACCCAATTTTTTTTAATCAATTTCAAATGTATACATGAACTTTTTTTTAACCGATTTCACATGTTTATTAAACACCTTGACCAGTGTTCACCAATTCACCCGGGCATACATCGATTTCACATGTTTTTATTTTTTTATTCCAACAAATTTTTTCATTGAAAGTATAAGGTTATGCATGTCTTGATATTCTTAATAGAGAAAATTCATGCAAATTACAGAAAAATTATAGGAAAATTACAAGATAATCAATATTGTTCTAACATGAATAGAAAAGGAAAATCAATATTGTTCTAGCATACAGAGAAGTTCAAACAAATTACAATATAAAGATCTTGAATATAAGTCATCAATTGTCCAACAATTATTATTACCAAACATAAACCATTAAACATTGTCAATGAAAAATAGGAGTCTGCTCATTTTGCGAAGTTTGGAACGGGTAGTGAATTCTTCCTGGTGGTGCACCCTATACAAAGAAAATTATACTTTGATAAATTATTTAAAAAACGCACATATTAAGATCATACTTAAAAAGATTTACGATTTGTTGTTGCCATAACAATGTTGTGTCTGGTCCCATCATATTTTGAACTCCCAAACTTCCAATCACACCTGCTCTAGGTACAATGAAAATGGCAGCAAATCGCTATTTGGTTGCATATTCAAAACTATTGGACTGTTTTGTTGCATATTAAAGATTACTGGAAACTGTGGTAATGGACCATATGAACCCAAATGATGGGTATTGTTGATATGGCTATCAAGATGGGTGCTTTCTAGGGATGGGATTTCTGGATCTTCAGTTGAATTATCCACACGAGTGCTCTTCTCTTCCACGCTAGGTGTTGCATTTGTCTTCTTTTTCTTTTCTCCATCATCAATGGAAGGATTCTTTAACTCACTTGTGGTTGATTTGTGGCCAAGGACACTTCAAAGATGTGAAATAATCAATAAATAGACGTGAAAAAATATAATAAAATATATTCCTAACAACATATATAGGGAAATATACCCACACATGCCACACTTTTGTTTCTTCCCTCCGGTTGCTCCTCTACTTTTCTTACGACAAGGATCACGAAAGGTAGTAATCTTCTCAATTACGGGATCTTGTAGGCCTTCATTAGACGAATCAATCTCAACCTTAACATTATTTTCAAAAGGACCACTACCACATTGAGATTGCTTCATTATTTCATCGTTTGCCATTTCAGCTACCTCCTGTGCCCCCTTGATAGAATTGGAATATCTCTTCTCAGATTGGGATGATACAAAAGACAAATTGAGGCATTATTTATTCAATTCACCAAATTTTTGGTTCTTGACTATCGGCAACATGGCAAGGATTAATTGTTTTCATGGTAAAGTCCCTACCTCCTTTGACCATCTACGTTTTATCATGTACTCAGGGAACTTCTTTATAGCATAGTACTTCAAAGTTTATATGATGTGTCGGAACGGGATGCCCTCTGATTCTAGTTTAAAGCAATCACATTGGAACTTTGAAAGACTCTAATCAACTATCACTATGTGAATTGAAACCTCAGTCTCTTTGTTCTCACGATATACGAATATCTCATTTCCACCCCTGTCTTTGCTTCTACTTTCTTCCACAAAACCTTATTCGTTTTGTATCTCCTTGTGAATCAGAAAATAGATCTTCAACGTGTATATGCTGAGAGCTTGCTCCTCTAACCTCTTCAATGGACTTTCTCTAACTTCACATTCATCTTGCTCAGACAACTTTTGCATCTCTATAAAATCACTTCTAAGTCTTTGTAGTGTGCGAAAGTAGTGGTCAAGAAAATCAGTTATGATCATATTGTGGTTGAAGCTCAACTTAATTAAAGCATTTACAGACTCAGCTCTCTGCGTAGTTGTCATCATACTCATAAACTGTTCACAAAAGTAAGCTTCTGCCCACCTTTCTCTAATTTCATAGGTGTCAACTACCCATTTGCTATTGGATAAATTGTGCTTCTCCACCATATTGGACCAGGTCAACTCAAACTCTTCAACCGAGCAATTCAAATCCACGAAAGAATGAAAATCATTGCAAAAAGCAGAGTTTTTAATATTTTTTCGAACATTGCGACATAAATGCCAATTACATATCCTGTGTCGTGTACCAACAAATTAAAAAATGATAGCTGAATGCATAGCTGCATCTTGATCTGTTAGAACAGCTTCAAGAATTTTGCCTCCCATTCCCTCTAAATAAGCTTGCAAAACCCATTGATAACTTTCAATCGTTTCATTTTGTAGAAAACATGCACCAAATATGCAAGTGGAACCGTGGTTATTAACCCCAGAAAATATGAAAGAAGATACAGATACTTATTCGTCTTGTAAGTGCTATAAAATACCAAAACATCACCAAAAGCCTCGTACTCTGCCCTGGAGCAACCATCACACCAAAAAAGTCTAGTAAGGATGCCATCTTCAACCGAGCTGTACTTATAAAAAAATCTAGCATCCTTCAGCTTCAATTCTTCTAGATCATTAATCACGGTGTTCATATCCCCTTCTTGTATCCTTTCTGCTCGTAGCTTATTCAGCTAATTATATCCAGTCTTCCTTCTAAACGAGAGCTTTCCAGCACCTCCAGCTAACTGCTTCAAGTAAGGCATCACCTGGGATGGCTTAAATCCAATCTTAGTCATCAATGCAAGCATAGTCTTGTCCGACTGAGACATTGTGCTACATTATAAAAAAATAAAAATCAATTAATAAAACTCACAACAAAATAACGTACATCAAGTGATTGAGGATTAATAATGTACCTCTTCATACATCCGTGTAACTCATGATTGTGTTTGTTCAAAAATCTTGAAATAATATATTTTACAGAATTCAAGTCTCGTATCACTCGGAGACTAGCTTTGCAGCCACACCTAGTCAATGGTTTAGCTTCTCGAATCATATTTTTCCCTTCTTCTTTTTTTCCTCGGAACCCTTCTCGGGTACAAACCCATACCCTATTTTTAACTACTTCACCCGTCTTTTGAATACTTCGTCTCCTAACATCAAAACCTTGGGCTTTGGCATAAGTAACATAAAAATTTTCTGCCTCATCAATACTATCGAAAATCAGTTGCCCAATCAACTCCTCTTTTATACAAGGATTAACAAATTCTCCTAATTCGTCTTCATATTGCTCATTTACTTCATTCCCATGTCTTCAACAACCTTCATCGTCAACTTTGCTCTCATTTCCACAATCATAATCTAAATTAAGATAAATAAAACAACCAACTTAATCAACCCAAAATTCACTTTTTTGCAAATACTCTTCACACATATAAATAAGAACATACATATGAATCAACCCAAAATTCACTTTTTTGCAAATACTCATTGTTCTGCTTTCGGAGACATGCATCATTGTAATTTAGTTTTACTAAATAAAACATAAATGTGATACTATGACTTCAAAAAATTATGGTAATTAACTAGACTTAAGACTAAAATTTTCTTGACTTAAAATGTTGTATAACTGACCGAGATTAAGAACAGAGGATAAACTAATTCATAAAAATAGAGTGTAATACATGTAGCCATTGTTATTGATCTGTTGGAGCAAATGAAATTTATTTAACAATGGACAATAATGGTGAAATGAATGACGCGGAACACAAGAGGGTTTCTCTGAAAATTTCAATTTCGAGTTCCTTCCAAGTTAAACATAATTTCAATTTCGAGCTCCTTCTCTAATTTTCGCACAAGAGGGTTTCTCTGAAATAAGGAAAAGGAAATGGAGATGGTGATAAAGGGCATTTTAGTATTTACAAGTTTTAAGTTGGGTTTGTACCAGGCGTTGTACCTCGCCACGCGGCAGGATATTGCGCGCCCGTAAATGCCTCTTCTAGGGGGTGAGTAATGCTAGACGATCCCATATCTTTATTTATGAATTGAAGTTCGAAATTGAGAAGAAGAAAAGTAGGTAAGAATTAGGCAAAACTGCAGAAAACATCACAAACTAATTAATGATTTTGGGTTTTCGTCTCGAACTATATCACCTCACCGAATTTCGTCCGTGATTTAATACTTTTTTGGAATATTGTTCCAAACTTAATACTAATTTTGGTTTTTCGTTCCAAACTATATCAACTCGTTGAATTCTGTCCCAGAATTTACAATTTTGCATAAATTAAGTCCCAATATTAATATTTTAATTTAATGAAAATGACGGTTCAATATTGTGATGAATTCGGCAATATTGTGAAATTGTCTATGCTAAAATTTGTCATGTCATGACAAGTAAGTAGCCATGTGGCAATTTAACTGGCACATGCGCAATTTTCGTCTCATAATTAACGGTGTGACGATTTTTCAAAAAAATATTAAATTATAAGACGAAATTTAATGAGGTGATATAGTTTGGGATGAAAATCCAAAATCATTGATTAGTTTAGGATGTTTTCTGCAATTTTGCCTAAGAATTATACAAATTCTTTAGATTGATTGGCATGGGGTTATATAAAAAAGAAAACCCATGGAAAGGATACAGATAAAACAGTTTACAATTTCATACAGTCACTCAGAAATGATCAATTAAATTCCATTTCTTCAAGTACTTAATTGTTTAGTGATATATATTAAATGATTCCTCTCTCTAATCTAACCTTATATGAGTTGGTCATTCAATATGGTATCAGAACTCAGGCCCAAAGAGGTCTTGTATTCGAATCCCTCCGCCACCCATTTCTAAATTTCACGTGTTAGGCTTGTGTAAATAAATACCACCTACACGTGAAGGGGCGTGTTAAGTGATATATATTAAATGATTCGTCTCTCTAACAACTTAAGTTTTTAGATGAGTTGGTCATTCAGTATTAATTATATCATCATCAAAACTGAATCATCTTTCGCTTCGCCACATGTGGTTTGCTGCTCGAACCAGTATTTCCCAAGGTACTGAAAAAATAGCTTTTTCTTTGGAGAGAATTTTACTTTTGATACCACAATTATACCTACTTTAGGGATTTGATACCACAATTATTTATGTCGACACATTTGATATCATAACTCAAATCAACTTTTCACATTTAATACTTCGGTCAAATTAATGACGGAATTGTCGACGTGGCCGTTAAATCTGAATTTGGGGGGAGACTCAATCCAGGTGGCATCATTTTTGGAGGAGAAAATAGCAATTTTGGTACAGAGGTTTATGTGTCCAACACATATGGTACAAAGCTTTAACAAATTGTGATACATTTGGTACAACCGTTAAAAATTGCCGTTGCAGTTAAGGCTAACTGAAAGTTGATGCCATTACTTATGTTGACTGATAATTTTATCCCATAACATTTTAGGTTACCAAAAAAGCCCCACATCTCCGAATTTAGTGACGATTTTCGTCCACATTGTTGCCAAATTCCAAATTGACTCGAATAAGACCACGTGCTAACCAATTTAGAAAATTTTACTTATTTTTTAAATAAGTAATTTAATTTATAAACAATATTAATAAACTAAATAATACATTAACATGAATATCACCAAAATTAAGAAAACATATTCTTTTTAAATATAAAATTTATATAATAGAATTAATCTATTTAATATTTATTAAAATAATAAATTATATAATTAAAAACTATTTAATATTTATTAAAATATTAAATAATAAATAATTATAATTTTAAAAAAATCCCCACCCCACCCACCCAACCCAACCTCCCCCCTACCCCCCGGCGACCAGAGTATAATAAAGCGAATTGGGAGTTAGAGAAAAATATACGTCAGAGTTTTGAAAACGCCTAACGTACGAGAGAACTTTTTCGCACACTCGTTTTAATCAAGAAGGCTGCAGATTCTACATGAAAATGTTTTATGACGCACACAGAGTAAGGAAGAAAAGTTTCGGGAGGAAGAAGAGAAGATATGTCGGCGTTAACCGTACCATGCGAATCTCAAGAGAGAATTTGGGGACCAAATTCTTTTAAGGGGGGAGGATTGTAACGCCCCAAAATTTCGAACCCTTTTGCTTGGATTTTTAATCCAAATTTAAGTGCTACATTTTATTTTCAAAGTTAAGCATTAATTTGAACAAATTAATTGAACATTGTGATCTTTTGAACTTGAAATAATTAAAATATAAAAGTTACTTTAAAATTAGATTAAGACCTTTTTGAAAGATTTTTGGGCTTGGATGCACAAAATTTTTATTTTTGGGGACAAAAATGTAAGTTTTCAAAACTTCGGGGGGCATAGTGCAAATTTGCCCCAAGTTCCAGATTTTTGTAGGAGAGTAATCATTTTCTCTCCTTGCACACTCCTAGGGCTGTCAAGCATGCCCTTGGGTAGATAAACTCATCCACCTAAGTTGACATGCATTGGTGGAAAATGTGGAGTAATAATACTCCTTCATTATCATATTGTATGTATATGTGTATATACATTAAAAATCTGATTTCATAACCTAATAAATATCCTCCTCAAACTCACATTATCTTCTTTACAACTTAAAAATACTTAGATCAAGAAAACAAGAGAGAGAGAGAGAAGAGCCAACACAAGAGAATTTTCGAATTTTCACTACACAGCCTCGGTTTTCCGATCATTCCTCCTTCGTCCACCGTTGGATCATGCCCAAATTTTGCGTCAAGGTTCTACATACATGGGGCTACATATTGACCGTTCGGATCATCGATTGGATCTCCGGGAGTGAACCATAAGTCATTAGAAGTTGGGGAAAAGTAAGGATTTGAGGGCCTTTTTATGAACCACCACCGGAGCCACCACCAATGCCACCGGAGCTGCCACCACCACCTTCGGAGATCTGGAAATGAAGAGAGTTTCACCCCCTTCATTGCTTTGGGTAAAAAATACATCTATGCATGTGTTCTTTAGTCCTTGTGATATTACTTTCTTTTCTTCAAAGTATATGTTGAAGAAGTTTAGTTGTCCTTGTGATAAATTGTTGAGTTCATATTTAATATTCAATGTGACTTGCTTAGATTTTGTTTAAATATTGCTTATATGTTTGGATCTTGATTTATTTTTCTAAAAAGATTATTGTTCATAATTTTTGAAACTTTGGGGGTACTTTTGAAAGATTTTAAAAGTTCAAGGGTTAGGGATGCAAAAATTTGAGAGTATAATGGACTGGAAATATCTATTTTTTTTATATTTGGTTAGGTTTACTTGAAAAGCAATTGTGTTGAAGTTTGTTTCGATATTTTGCAAAAAGGGAGTTTTTGAAACTTTTGGGGTTATTTTCGTAAATCTAAAAATAAGGGGGTAAAGGTGCTGTTTTGTTGCTGTTTCTACATGGTTACTTTTACAAATTTTTTATTAGTTAAATTGATGTAGTGCTTTGTTCACTATTGTTATAAGATTGAAATTTGTAAATTTTACCGATGAAAATTTATGATCAAAGAAATTTTGTTTCTCATTGTTAGTTGGTGAAAAGTTATTAAAAATTATTTTTAATCTTAGTTTTATAGTGAAAAATATGCTTGATTATTTTTAAATATTGCTTAGATGCTTGGATCTTCAATTATTTTTCAAGAAAGTTGATTTTATTATGTTTTTGAAAACTATGAGGGTGTTTTTGAAAAGTTTTAAACTTTTGGATTTTAAAAGTTCGATTGTTGGAGTAAGAAGATACTTAATAATCTGTTTTTACTTGATTCTCGTATTCTCTATATGGTTTTAGTTAAAAATTATTTGATTTAAAGTTTGTTCCAAATTTTCGAAAAAATGGATATTTTTAAAAGTTTAGGGGTTTGTTTTGTAAATCTGGAAAATGATGTTTTGGAGCTGTTTATTTAACTAGTATTTGAGTTTTGAAAATAGTTACTTTTAAGTGGAGTTGCTGTCGAAAGTTTTAAGCAATTTTGTGCGATGTGTTAGTAGGAAATCCTTGTGTAGGATTTTCATTAGTTATGTTTCTAAGTCGTATACGTACTTGCTCAGGTTTCGGATACGCTTCATTTGTGGAGTTTTAGTCGCTATACTAAGCGACAAAGGTGAGCGCTGTGTGTTTAATTTGTATGTCGGTCCGATGTGCTAGTAGATCGAGTCCAAACATGCACTTGGGCTCTTAATAATCAAAGCATGAATTTTATTCTAACTTTTCTTGCATGTCGTCACGAATAGGTTGACTTATTAGGTCAACATTACTCGCATGAAATCACTTAGCATTTCAACATGATTATCCAAATACATGCTACATCCGAATCTACTAGTTGCGAATATATTTTTCGAAATTATCATGATACCCAAAATTTCATTTGATAAGTTATTAAATGTTGATAATATGTTAATATGTTTGATATGTTATGTTCCGTTTGTTTCCGACTATATGTTTCCGTTTGTTTCCTATTTTGTGTTTGCCCCCTTTTGATTGGTATATGGACCCGATGCCAACCTGGCCGGCAAGGGCCGGCAGGATTGTCACGGTTACCCGTAGGCCTGGCCTTACAACCCAAGTGGGGAGGAACACTTGGGGAGTAAGGACGAACTCCGGCAAAGACATGTCGATGCATTTCAGATAGTAAGGTCGCTCCTTACTTGGTGAGTTTGGATGGACATCAGACTGAGGATGGAGGGTAAGTGGAGGACGGCATCAGCAAATTCTTGATTATGTGAATTCCGTGTTTCTTCCGTCTTGAATATATGTTTATTTGCTTGATGACATGCTTATGTTATATAATATGTTGCATTCACACATCACCATGCAAATTCGTACATAGCCTCACTAAGTTGGACGATCAACTTATGCGTTCTATGTTTCACTCTTCTCAGTTTCAGGTGTTCTGGAAATAATAGTCGAGTTGCGGTCCCACTCTAGTATTCGGGAGAGTAGTAATATTTTGTGGCCGATTTATGCTCTTTTTCGATTTTGTTTAAAACCTTGCTTAGACTATTTGATTCGTTAAAGATGATTTATATTTTCGCAAAAGAGACAAGATTTTCATAAATTACTTAGTTATCTCTCTCGGTTGACTTTGTTCAAATCTTTTGATATGTTGTGTTAAAATGCTTCCGCTTTAGACCTCTACTATGGAAATTGATTTTATTTGTTCGTCAAAAAAAAAAAAGACTTACTAATTTAAATTGTTCTTATTTCGTTTTAAATCGCTTCCGCTTTTAAACCTTTAATTCATCGTTCCAATTAAAAAAAAAAAGTTTCGATATTTTAACGTTTTTCAAAATAATAATAATTTGTCGACCGTTATCCGACGGACCCGCGGAGCCGGGCCGTCACACCACCTGGATTGAGTTTCCCCCCAAATTCAGATTTAATGGCCACGTCGACAATTCCGTCATTAATTTGACGGAAGTATTAAATGTGAAAAGTTGATTTGAGTTATGGTATCAAATGTGTCGACATAAATAGTTGTGGTATCAAATCCCTAAAGTAGGTATAATTGTGGTATCAAAAGTGAAATTCTCTCTTTTTCTTTGTCAAAATGATAGTATTTTTTCTATAATTAAGCTTAAATTTATAATTATTAATTTTATTAAAATCCTCTTAATATTGCTGATTGTGAATATATATATTCTGACTTACCTTTATTATGCAGCAGCAATTTACACTAAAATTTATTCTACACGTGCATGTACATAATTCCTGAATATATATCCTGTTGTTTTAATTTGTATGATTATGGGCAAAAATTGTAATGCGGAAGCGCTGTGACATTGAGTTTGGTTGTGATGTGAAGGGTTCTTTTCTTCTTCTTCTTTTTTTTTTTTTTTATATTCTTTTGCTTTATTTTTTTAAATATTTTTTTTATTTGAACTAAAATAATACTCTTGCTAATTTAAATCGTGTCTGTGTTGCAATTCTTAATTGAAAAAGCATATACAGTAATCAATTTTTTATATATATATATTTGTTGGAAAATTCCAATGGTTATGTGAGCCTAATATGTTAATTTAGTGTGTATTGCTATTATAAAGTAAAGTCCATAATTATGTGGTCTAATTATGTTATCTTTTGAACTATGGGTATTAAGTTTATCATGGAATAAAAGTTTAGATACCAGTTTGTGATTTTCAATTTGATGAAGGGCCGAATTGAAAATAATGGAACATATACTAACTCTAGTAGGTTATTATATATAAGGGGTTATGATCCCCACTTGTACACAACACAACAACATAATATGGATTTACATAACTCATATTCTCTGCAATCCCTTTATGCATGAATATTAAGGTTCTAAGGTGTGTATCAAGTGGAAGATCATAAAACCATCATCACTAAATCATCAATAACATCAAGATTGTTGGCATGAATCAAGGTAAGTTTCCGCTGCATTAAAGTTTCAGATATACATTTAATCTCTTGTTTTCGGTTCTAAATTGAATTAGATCTTATGATCATCATGTTTATGTATTCGATTTAGATCCAACAAGTGGTATCAAAGCCACCCATGTTTGATTACTTGAGATTTTCTAAAAACTTATGTTTATGATATATGAAAATCTGAATTTGGTTCTTAATTTTAAAAGATCTAAATTATGCATATTAGGATTTTTTTTGCTATCTTGATCTTGTTTATAAGAAATTCCAAAATTTCATGCTTTGTAGATCTTGATTATGCAAATTAGGGTTTATTGCTTTCTTGATCTTGTTTTATAAAGATTCAGTTTCATGCTTTATGTTTATGCAATTAAAGTTGTTTTATGGATTTATTGATTTTTTGCTTGATATCTTAAGTTAGGCCTAATAAAAATACGTTTTATTTCCTAGATTATCGTACTTTCAGTTTAAATCTCTCCATATGGATTGAGAAATTACGGCATAATTGATTTTCTGTAAATTATAATTATAAATATAATAATTAAGAAAGTAAAAGGATTTGATAATCTACGCAATGAATATTGGGAAATACAAGAATCTGCTTGTTGACTCAACCTTGAGATGCTATGGTTGATATTTTGTTTAAGCAAATTTCCGTGTAGTAAAGTATAGCACTTGAACACAACCAATCACGATGATATTTTATGTTCAAGATTAAGATTGGGTTCCTTCCTTGACCGAAATTACTACTTTTTCCGGCGATTTCTTCTTGTTGGGCGAAGAAAACGAAATCGTACCAGAATTAGGGGATGTTTGGCTCCTGCAAATCCGAAATTAATGTTCCTAAGGGCATGTTTGGCTTACAGTAAATTCATAATTTACTATTCTTGAGAGCCTGTTTGGCTGAAATATTTTTAAGGAAATTGTCTTATTTGGCAATTACATTCGAATAATTTTGATACATAACAGTGACTTTATCGGTCAGTCTGACATTCAATATAACCAATTGAAGCAACATGTCGCCAAAGTGACCTCTCTTATGTAGATTGACTTATTGAGAATGTTAAGATAAATTTGTGTATGCAAATTCATGCGAATATTAAAGCGGCCCAAAGGAAGGATAATGTTTGGCCGAATTGCATATACACATGTGGTGATGAATGTGTGATTATTATTAGGTGTCCATGTGGGTAATTAGTCGATCCAAAGATAGACTCTTTATTTGACAGGATTTATTTTCAACGGCAAAAATTCAATTTTGGTACCATAGAACTGGGTAAATTTCATTTTTCATACCAAAAGTCCAAAAATAACACCAGTTCCTACTTAGCCGTTTCAAAAAAGGCACTTCCGTTAATTTTCTTAACGTTTCTGCCACGTGTCCGTTAAGTCTTCGTGGGCGGGCTGGGCACGTGGGTAGGATTCTGCCCGTTGGAACATAAAATTCAATTTTGGTACCATAGAACTGGGCAAATTTCATTTTTCATACCAAATTCCGTTATGTTTTTTTTTTTAAATGGTTGTGGTGATATGTTTGAATTGGTTTGTTCTACAGTAGATTAGTAGTCATGTTACTTTTTTTTTCATTTCATTTTAGCAATAAGCTAAAAAAAAAAAAAGTTTAATTTGCACAATTTAAATTTGCAACTTAGATTCCCGGGACTCCCGAACCAGTTCCGAAATCCCGAAATTAAATCGGGTACCCGAAACCCACGGGACCTTGGTTGATCTACCGGGTTTCGGGACTTAAATTTGAAATCTCGAAACCCAAAATCCCATCCCGAAATACCCGAATTCCCGAAAACCAGTCCCGATCCCACCCCTACGACCGCCGGATCCGGTGGCTTTTTGTCGGAATTGGTTGAGGGTTTATGTTCCCCTTGTCGTGGAGAACTCGTACATATAAAGATCTTTTCAATTCTTTGAGTAATCTATTCGAATGTTCTAATTTTCGAATTGTAGGTCAAAATTTTTGAAATTTCAAATCGTGATTTCTTTTTCGATTCTTAACCAAACTTCGTAATTCTTGTTGCATTAGTTTCCCCTGACCGTGGGCATCATTTTTCATAGGTTTATTGTAGCTGCCATAGATGGTTGAGCTCCGCCCATGACAAGGGGAACAAAAATATTCAATCAATTTCGACAAACGGCCACCGGAAGCCAGCGATTGTCCATAGGAGGAAGAAGGCAATAATTGCAAAAAAAACCTGCTCAATTTTAGACAATTGCATTTCCCCCCTATTTTGAAACGGCTGAGTGAGAATTGGTATGATTTTTGGACTTTTGGTATGAAAATTGAAAATTCCCCAATTCTACGGTACCAAAATTGAACGGGCAGATTAGTACCGAAATTGAACGGGCAGATTAGTGCCCCACGTGCCCCTCACATGCACTTAACGGAGGAGACTAAACGGCCGTGGCAAAACTTAACGGCTGTATGATTTTTGGACTTTTGGTATGAAAAATGAAATTTGCCCAGTTCTATGGTACCAAAATTGAATTTTAGCCTATTTTCAACATTCGATCACTACAACAAGAGTACCACTTACAATTAATATTACTGTCCAAAGACTTGATACTAATGTTGTGCTAGGTATCTTGCTATGTATTTAATAATTATTTGAATTAATGTCTTTCATAAAGTAAATAATAATTATATAATTATTCAATATGTGAACATGTGCCTAACTTAAAATTCGTTCTTTGTAACAGCTATAATGTCTGATATTACTGTATCTACCAATTCACTATTTGAGAATAATGATTGCATTTCCATGCTCAATGGGAATAACTTGGGCAATAAAATCAGAAAATAATGCTGCTAAAGGTTCTTTCTTTAATTTTGTCTGTTCTGAAGTTAATTTAGCTTCAGTGCTAATAAACACTTGGTGGTTAGATTCTGGTGCTACTATCCACATAAGTGTTTCTATGCACGGTTGCCTAAGCTACCGAAAGCCAAATGATGTTGAAAGACACATATTTGTGGGCGATGGAAAATCGGTGGAAGTTGAAGCAATAGGTCATTTTAGGTTATTGTTAGGAACTGATCATTATTTGAATTTGAAAAACACTTTTGTCGTACCGTCTTTTAGATGAAACTTAGTTTTCTGTTTCTTTATTGGACAAATTTGGTTATCATTGTTCTTTTGGAAACAGTAAGTTCAGTCTTTCTTTAAATTCCAATATTATTGGAACTGGTTCATTAAGCATGTATGATAACCTATACTTACTTGATACTCTTACTTCTTATAATGAAATCCGGCATGTGGAATCACGTGGTACTAAACGAAAATTAAATAAAGATAATTCCTCAAAATTATGGCACAAGCGTTTAGGTCACATCTCAAAGTCTAGAATTGAGAGACTTGTGTCAGAAAACATTCTAGATTCACTCGATTTTTCGGACTTCGATATTTGCGTCGAGTGTATTAAAGGAAAACAAACCAAACAAATAATATTAGGTGCCTATAGATCTTCAGACGTCTTAGAGTTGATTCATACAGATATGTGTGGACCATTCCCTTCGGCTTCTTTGAATGGCCAACGATATTTCATATCATTCATAGACGATTACTCACATTTTGGGTACCTGTATCTCATTCATGAAAAATCAGAGTGTCTGGACATGTTCAAAGCATTTAAAGCTGAGGTTGAGAACCAACTCAACAAAAGAATTAAGTCCGTCAAGTCTGATCGTGGTGGTGAGTACTACGGCAGATACGATGGTTCAGGTGAACAACGTCTAGGACCATTTGCTAGATTTCTAGAGGAATGTGGAATCGTCCCACAGTACACCATGCCGGGGTCACCTAGCATGAATGGTGTAGCTGAAAGACGAAACAGAACACTTAAGGATATGGTAAGGAGTATGATCAGTCATTCTACCTTGCCAGAATCACTCTGGGGAGAAGCACTAAAGACAGCAGCTTACATTCTGAATAGAGTACCAACTAAAGCAGCCGCCAAAACACCTTATGAGTTTTGGACATGCCACAAACCTAGTCTAAAGCATTTTCACATCTGGGGATGTCCTGCTGAAGCTAGGCCTTATAGGCCTAAAGAAGGAAAATTGGACTCCAAAACAGTGAGCAGCTACTTTATTGGATACTCTGAACGATCTAGGGGCTTTAAGTTTTACAATCCCACACTAAGGTCAATTTTTTGAAACGGGAAACGCAATATTTTTTGAGGATGTTAAGTTTGGGGGGAGAAATAAGGTTAGAGACATTGTCTTTGAAGAAGAATCAATTACGGAGGAGGAATCACTACTACTGCTTCTGATACTGTTCAGATTTTCATTCCTGCATTTAATCGAGAAGAAGATTTGGATCCTCAACAAGACAATGTTAATCGAACCCCAACTGAAGTTGAGATAATTGATCCTGAAGTTCAACCTCAACAACCTCAAGAAGAACCACCCTTAAGGAGATCCACGAGAGAGAGGAGAAATCCTATACCAGATGATTATATAGTGTTTCTTCAAGAAAATGAGGAACATAATGGATCGACGGAAAATGATCCAATCAAATTCCGTCAAGCCATGCAAGATATTAATTCTATCAAATGGATTGAAGCCATGAACGAGGAGCACAAGTCTATGCAAGAAAATCAAGTTTGGGATCTTGTCCCATTACCTGAAGGAAAGAAACCAATTGGTTGCAAATGGATATTTAAAACCAAGAAGAATTCACAAGATAATGTGGAAAGATATAAAGCTCGTCTTGTAGCTAAAGGCTTTACTCAAAAGGAAGGCATCGACTATAAAAAAACTTTCTCTCCGGTATCTTCGAAAGACTCTTTTAGGACGATTATGGCTCTTGTTGCGCATTTGAATCTTGAGTTACATCAGATGGATATTAAGACAGCGTTTTTAAATGGTGACATTGATGAAACGATCTATATGGTGCAACCGGAAAACTTTGTGTCTGGAGACCCAAAGAAAATGGTTTACAAATTAAGAAAATCCATCTATGGACTTAAGCAGGCTTCCCGTCAATGGTATTGCAAATTTCATCAAGTAATTGTCTCATTTGGTTTCAAGACAAACACTGTTGAAGATTGTGTTTACCAAGAGTTCAGTGGGAGTAAATTTGTATTTTTGGTTTTATATGTTGATGACTTACTACTTGCCACTAATGATATAAATATGTTGCACGAAACCAAGAAATTTGAGATGAAAGATCTTGGGAAAAACTTCTTTTGTATTAGGGATTCAGATACATCGAGATCGCACTCGAGGTATCCGTGGATTATCACAAAAGAACTATATAGAAAAAGTGCATGGCATGCATGTAAACCAGAAGATACCCCTATCGCTAAAAGAGACAAATTTAGTCTCGATCAGTGCCCTAAAAATAACCTTGAAATCAAAGAAATGCATATGGTTCCCTCATATATATCATTTATTGTTGGGATGCTTAGCAGATACTTAGAAATCTTAAGATGGATCATTCGAAAGTAGCCAATAGAATTTTAAAGTATTTACAAAGAACTAAAGACTACATGTTCACATACCGGAAATCAGACCAGTTAGAGATCATAAGATATTCTCATTTCTGATTTTTAGTGGATGCCAAACCATTAAGAGATCCACATAATGCTATTACTGTTTGTTAGCTGGAAAGCTATCTAGTTAAAGAGTATAGAACAAACACTCGTAGCTTCTGATGGAATAGTGCCCTGCAAGCCAATATATTTAGCTTGTAGTGAAACTATCATTATCTTTCTTTGGTATAAATGATTTAATACGCACGTTTATTTATAGAGTATAAGGATAAACAATGGCCAACTTCATCTCTCGCGAATACATTTAAGCGATTGGATGAAATCCTTAGATTACATTTGACTATGGGACGATTCACTTCAGTACTGAGTGCAATCATGAAACAGTCTCAAAGGTCGTAATCTTAAAACTGTTCCAAGTCATAGATTCCGAAACGAGACGGGGTATCGTAGGAATCGCAAAGACTTGTACGAGTATGAATGATTCACATGGAGTGAATTTGTAGTGTTTCATGAGCAAGGAATTTGAGTCCAGTGCATACGAGTAGGTGGTTCAATGGAAGATTGAACGCATCGAACGACCCGAACAGAGAAACCCATTGTGGAAGCGCATGACGCATATCGGTGATGGGATACTTCTCAAGGAATATAATAGTGTACGATTTAGTCCTTTGACTTGAGGTACTAGGGCGAATTCGGTGCATGAAAGTGCGTACTTAGATCTAGGTATAGGCCACGTAGCTTGGTCATAACATGCCTAGGTTGGGTGCGTATGGACATGTACGCGGGTGGTTAGTACCAATATGGAATCTATTGACTCACTGTAATGGGTGAGAGAATTTCCTATACGATTCTTAGATAATATATCCAAGGAATCCACGGCCGTGGTCGGTGACGGATTTGGGAAGGTGTTTCCAAATTTAGAAGGTCACAAAGGTATATTATCCTGAATTAGAAAGTATAGTTATCGAGACAAATTTAGAGGTGCCGATCAATTCACACACCCTAAGTCTTGATCGGGAATATTAGTCGATAGAAGGACCGTATGTACATGGCAATTATATGAGACGAGGTTCACAAATATCAATTCACCTGAAGTTGGGCTTCATGGGCTTGTGGCTAGACATCGACCATGAAGTGTGGGTACTCCTGAATTAATAGAGGATTTAATTCTAGGAGTGGTCAATTAAAGGTTGTTTAATTGACCGGAGCAATTTATTGTTCATAAATTAAATCACGAAGGATTCGTGGGCCTGCTGCCAATTGATGGTGAACCCAGAGGGTCACACACAATACAATTGGACGGTGACTGTTATAAAAGGACATGAAAGGAATTAATTGATTTAAAGGTAATTAAATCAATTAAATGAATTAAAAGTATTTAATTCAAGTGGGAGATTAATTAATTAGTTGACTTAATTAATTAAATAATTAATTAGGTTACTAATTAATTATGTAAAAGAAATAATGATTTATTAAAGGTTGGGCATTTAATTAAGTAGTTAATTAAATGAAGGATTGCAAGACATGGGCCTTTATTAATTAAAGCCCATAAGGAGTCTTGCAAACCTAGGTCAGAAGGAGCTTATAAATAGAGCACAACTAGAGCTCAAATGTAAAACACCAAAAAGAAAAACCCTAGCTCCTTTTGCCCTAGCCGCCGCCGCCGCCGCCTGCTGCCGTGGGCTGCCTTGGTGCCGCCGCCGCCCTCTCCTTGTTCCGTTGTGTTAGATCTTGATCTGTCAAGAGATTCAACACAATCCTGCAATAACAAATCTCCTGAATCCAGTTCTGAGCCTAAGATCTTGAGGTGTTGCCAGAATCCAATTGGTGTGGACTATCCCTGGAGGTGAGACATTTGGATCACTCCCGTGAACCAGATCCAGATCCAGAATCAGAATTGAAGGTTACCACCACCTAGCCTGTGGTGAGGTATATCGCAAAAACCCCCTTGTATTATTCATTGTGTGTTTTTGTTTCATGCTTTTGTATACATAATATGGAGATTTCATTTATGGGACCATTGGATGACTCGAAAAATTTTAAATTCCGCACTTTGTTGTCTTGACAATCGAGCCATATCCCAACAGTGGTATCAGAGCCAACTCCATTATTATTATACAAAAGCTTGAACATAATTGTGTTCACCGTATATGTTTAATTATATGTATGAGAACGCGTGATAATTATGTTCTGTAAGTTGATTCTTGTTTGTTATGACTAGATCTATCATTGGGTAAAACTGCTTTTCAAGATCTGTGGCGTTTTTATAGTTTTTGAAAACTTCAGGACTTTTGAGGCAAAAATCGCATATTAGGGTTTTTGGGGCTGAAAATTCGAAATTTTTGAAATCTGGAAATTTGAAAATTCTGGACTGTTCTTGCAATTCTGGTCGCATGGTTTTTGGGGTCGTTTTGAAATTTCTGAAAACTTTGGGGCTGTTTTGCAATTACCGAAACTTGAAGGGTCAATTTGAAAAATCGAAAATTTTCAAAAATTCAAAATTTTATTTTCTGGTCTGCTGCCCGAAACTGCCAAGGGGTGGTTTTGTAACTTTTTAAAAGTTTTGGGGTCAAAGTGCAATTTTCGAAAGTTGAGGGGCGAAAATGCAATTTTCAAAAGTTGAAAAACAGAATCTGAAATTGAGCAGAAAATTAATTTTTGTTTACCCGGATATTTATTATGTCATAATTAGTAGTGACTAAAAAACAAGAATCATAGGAAGTTAGTTTTAAAAGGATGTTTTAAAATTAAGATAGAAGAAAGTAAAAGATGTTTACATGTTTCTTGCTCTACGTGAACTGTTTACGTGGTTTTCGATCGAGACGAGCCTTGACCTTAGGGTAGATGTGATTGGTTTAATTTATTGTTTGGTTTTTAATGGGCCTGCGAGCCTTTTATTTTTTTGGGCCACTTTGAGCCTTTGTAATAGAATAGGGTTTTACTGCTTTCCTAGTTTAGGTTGGAGGCCCGTTAACAAGCAAGGTGGGAGCCCAAGAAGATATGAAGGCCATGTATGCGTGGTACACTGTGTAATAGCATAGGCCTGTTTGAGAACCTTTTAGATTGACCAATAGGGCCAACATCATTGGCTCGATGATGGCCTGCATAGGAGGCTCCCGATCGAAAACATATTGTGGTGGTATGCATGCTAGGCTTGTATGTCTTTTATTTATTAGTCGATTTATGATTACTTGTGTGTATGCGCGCTAGAATCTAGATCGTAATAAAAGATAAAGCATAATTGAAGCGGTGAGATCTCGAGGAGAGTTAGTATAACTTTCAAACCAGTAAACCCCCTCTCGAATTAAATATTAAGTCATATTGGATTAAAATAAAATGAAGTATTTATATAAATCCAAGCCTTCCATCAATAGGGACTAGCGTATGTTGTCCACTTATCGATAGAGGTGATCCAGAGTCTGGCACCCGAGTCGAAGAAAGGGACAATACGCGAAATTTCTTGACTCATGTTTTTAACTAAACACGACAAGGGTGAGGACTGGTCGGGATGTGAGGATCGACCGATAACTAGTTACGGAGAACTCACGACCGGGCCCGTTGCTCATCATGATTGATGGGTTAGACTTAACGATTAGTAACACTTATGATGTAGCAGTGCTAGATAAGTGCGAAGACCGAGGCAAAATAGCTTGAAGGTTGTGGAGTAACACAATTGGCAATAAGTATGCCTACCTGGGGAATTGGTTGTATGGCCACGAGTCGTGGGTGCAATTAATTGCCGCTGGGACGTCAAGACCTACTAGGAAATAGAATTTCCCGAACAATTGAAGGGGTAATTGTTTCGATAAAATAGTGGGAGAACTTCTACGATAGAAAGTCCAACCTTCGTAGATTATAAGTATTATTCATTAACTAGTCCACTGAATGTTTGTCTTCTCTTTAAATTAGATACTGAGATATCAGTAATTATCCATTTTACTATTTATCCTCAACTTATAAAATAGCTGGATTAAAATATCGACTAGGCAAGAAACTTGAGAATTGTCTTGAATTCCAAGAGTGGATGATGTTCTTAAAAGACAATCCTATGCCTTATGCGCTTATGAGATAAGTCAAAATATAAGAAACGAATCACCTGTAGAATATGGGAATATTAATGATCGTTTCTCATATATAGATGAATCTCAAAAGTGAAACGAATCACCTATAGAGTATGGGAATCTTAAATGATCGTTTCCTCAAATAAGCATCAAGATTGAACGAGCTATGGAAGCAACATGAGGAGCATGTTTGAAGCTTCCACCTCAAAAGGCCCGTTTTGAGGACCAATCTTCTGAAACAAACCTCCACCTCAAAAGGCTTGTTTTGAGGAGTAGTCTTGAATCAATATGATTCGAGACTTCTAAAGGAATTGTTTCAAAACTCGAGAATGAATGAAAGAACTAGTGTCAAAGATCACTGTCTTTGTTTTATCAATCTAGTTGAAAACTGGATCGATTAAACGTAAGCCTGCAAGTGATCTTAACATTAACTTCCTCCTAAATTCTCCTCCCGCTCATTCAAATGACTCTTGAAATAAACTGATCTTATTTGATAAGTTGATCACATTTCATGAATCAACCAAAGAATTGGTTAAAGGCAAATAGGATAAACCTATCATGATCGTTTACACTTCGTGGACTGCAAAGTCATAGAAGAGTAAAATGAAGAAGAATTTATTCTCTTCTAATTCGACCATAAAGGTAGTCAAAAGAACGCAAGTAGCCTATAAGTCGAATTATCCCACTGCATCTAAGAAAGGCACTGATGTGTTTAATTGATTAGATGATC
Organism: Penstemon eatonii; assembly: GCA_038501285.1. Classification (NCBI taxonomy): domain Eukaryota; kingdom Viridiplantae; phylum Streptophyta; class Magnoliopsida; order Lamiales; family Plantaginaceae; genus Penstemon; species Penstemon eatonii. The sequence continues at coordinate 30,093,166 of CM076710.1, read as the reverse complement.
TAATTAATTAAGCAACGTTTCAATTAAAGGGTTAATTGAAAAGGAAAAGGATTCAATTAAAGAAGTTAATTGAAAGGAAGTAAATTAATTGAATTAAACCATTAGCTCAATTTTATTTGAATTAATGTGTGAAAATTCAATTAATACAAAGATAATAATCCATAACTTTGGTACGCTAGACTTGGACACATCTCCAAGAGTAGGATTCAAAAGTTGGTTTCGCCTAAGCTTCTTGAAAAATAGAACTTGGATGAACTTCCAACCTGCGAATCATGTCTCAAAGGAGAGATGACCAGATCTCCCGTCACAAGGAATCCAGAGTGAACCAAATAAAATCTGGATTTAATCCATGAGTATGGATCACTAAAGGTTACTGTGAGAGGAGATTACTCATACTTCGTACTTTTTGCTAATGACCTTGGTCGTTAGTGGAAAATGAATCTAGTGAGATGCAAATCTGAAAAAACCAAGAAAGGTATTTCAATGCGAAGTAGAGAATCAACAAAGACAAAGTATTACGACCATTCGATCTAATCGAGACAGCAAATACTTGTCAAGGATTCCTCAATTATCTTGATGAGAATGAGATTCTCATACAACAAACTCCTCCTAAGACGCCTCAACTTATTGAAGTGTCTAAAGAGATGGAATCTAACATTGTTAGGCATTGTTCGATCCATATTGAGTTTTGTAAAAGCTTCCTTATGCATTCTAGGGGTTAGTGCTCCTGACTGCATCGAAGATACTAAGCAAAAGTACCTTCAAAGTTCGTGCCTACAAAGCTTTACCAAGAAAGGTATAGCAAAATACCTCTGTGCTCTTCTTCTGAGCATGGAGATCTCCTGCCGATGGTTGAAACGAGAAAGGAGATAAATTGGCTAGTAGATCCAATTTGTATGTAATTGTGGGGTATCCAACGAAATCCATTGGATACCAGTTCCACGACAATGAGAAACAATTGTTTCTTCTAGATACCCGTTCCTCTGTTGATGAATTTTTCGTCAAAGGAAATGGAAACGTCATGGAACTTGATGAAGTCCAAGATTTGGGCCCGTCCCCGCAAACAGTGGGAGTTAATCCAGAATTTACTAAATCTACTTGTACACCTACTCTTCGAAGGTCTGATCGAATTCGTAAGGAGCCAGAGCGATTTGGTTTCATTCACAAATACGAGAATGTGGAAAGTGATCCAAAGACCTATCAAGAAGCGATGTCAAACATAGACTTGGGTACATGACTCGAAGCCATGTAAACCAAAATGGATGGAGAGGTGTTGTCTCTAAGAATTGACTAGTGGTAAAAAGGCTATTCACAATGTTCTGGAACAGACTTTGATGAAACCTTTTCTCCATTAGCAATGTCTGAATCCATTTAGATTCACATTTGTTCTGATGAGATAGTCAAGACATTTGACTTCATCAAAACGAGTATGAAACATGAGTGTACAAAAGGATTAGTGGGAGCGCGATGAAGCTCATATTTTATATGTCGATAATGTTCTGATTATCTGGGATGATATCGGAATGTTAGCACAGACGAAAGCATGATTGTCCATGCAATTCTCCATGAAAGATTTAGGAGAAGCATCTTGCGTATTGGGATACGTATCTATAGAATAGATCAGAAAAAGATGCTGACACTCTCTAAATCTAAGTACATAGAATCAATACTGGAAATATTCAGTATGAAGAATCCAATAAATGATTGCTTCCAGTGAGACCCGTATCCCTTGTTCCAAAATCGATGTACCCTACATCAAATGAGAACAAAGGAGGATGTCTCAAATACCTTATGTTTTAAACAAAAGGTTGCATGTGGCATGCTTTACTATGTACTAGACCAGACGTAGAACATGCTCAAGTGTCGCGAGCAGTTGCTAGTCAAACTCCAGTAAAGAAGTACTGGACCACCGTAAAAGATATCCTTAAGCTCTTGACAAAGACTAAGGATTTGTTCTTGGTCTACGGTGGTAGTGGAGAATTAAAATTTGAAGGATTCACTGATTCGAATTTTCAGTCTGATGTGGATGAATTAAGAATATCCATTTTTGGATACATATCCTGCCTCAATGGGGTAACGGTGAATTTGAAAGGGTTCCAAGCAAATCACCGTAACCATTCAAACCACTGAAGCAAGATATATTGCAGCATTAAATGTAGCATTAAATGCGGCTTAAGAAAGTGTTTAGATATAAAACTTCATCCTATGGTTGGATGTAGTGCCTAGCATTGCGAAGCTCATGGTTATCTTCTATGATAACATTAGAGCTATTGTCAAAGCAAAGCATTCGAGATCTTACCAGAAATCTAAACATAATTGAAAGAAAAGTACCATTTGATTAGAGGAATCATTGGTAGAGTTAACGCGCGTAATGGATCGCGTCTACTCAGAAGACAACTTAGCGGATCCACTAAAAGAGGCTATATCATGAAATGAGTTCGAAGAACATCTTTAGAAAGATGGGTCCTAGAAACGTTTGTGATTGGCTTTAGGGCAAGTGGGAGATTGATGGAATAGTGCCCTGCAAGCCAATATATTTAGCTTGTAGTGAAACTATCATTATCTTTCTTTGGTATAAATGATTTAATACGCACGTTTATTTATAGAGTATAAGGATAAACAATGGCCAACTTCATCTCTCGCGAATACATTTAAGCGATTGGATGAAATCCTTAGATTACATTTGACTATGGGACGATTCACTTCAGTACTGAGTGCAATCATGAAACAGTCTCAAAGGTCGTAATCTTAAAACTGTTCCAAGTCATAGATTCCGAAACGAGACGGGGTATCGTAGGAATCGCAAAGACTTGTACGAGTATGAATGATTCACATGGAGTGAATTTGTAGTGTTTCATGAGCAAGGAATTTGAGTCCAGTGCATACGAGTAGGTGGTTCAATGGAAGATTGAATGCATCGAACGACCCGAACAGAGAAACCCATTGTGGAAGCGCATGACGCATATCGGTGATGGGATACTTCTCAAGGAATATAATAGTGTACGATTTAGTCCTTTGACTTGAGGTACTAGGGCGAATTCGGTGCATGAAAGTGCGTACTTAGATCTAGGTATAGGCCACGTAGCTTGGTCATAACATGCCTAGGTTGGGTGCGTATGGACATGTACGCGGGTGGTTAGTACCAATATGGAATCTATTGACTCACTGTAATGGGTGAGAGAATTTCCTATACGATTCTTAGATAATATATCCAAGGAATCCACGGCCGTGGTCGGTGACGGATTTGGGAAGGTGTTTCCAAATTTAGAAGGTCACAAAGGTATATTATCCTGAATTAGAAAGTATAGTTATCGAGACAAATTTAGAGGTGCCGATCAATTCACACACCCTAAGTCTTGATCGGGAATATTAGTCGATAGAAGGACCGTATGTACATGGCAATTATATGAGACGAGGTTCACAAATATCAATTCACCTGAAGTTGGGCTTCATGGGCTTGTGGCTAGACATCGACCATGAAGTGTGGGTACTCCTGAATTAATAGAGGATTTAATTCTAGGAGTGGTCAATTAAAGGTTGTTTAATTGACCGGAGCAATTTATTGTTCATAAATTAAATCACGAAGGATTCGTGGGCCTGCTGCCAATTGATGGTGAACCCAGAGGGTCACACACAATACAATTGGACGGTGACTGTTATAAAAGGACATGAAAGGAATTAATTGATTTAAAGGTAATTAAATCAATTAAATGAATTAAAAGTATTTAATTCAAGTGGGAGATTAATTAATTAGTTGACTTAATTAATTAAATAATTAATTAGGTTACTAATTAATTATGTAAAAGAAATAATGATTTATTAAAGGTTGGGCATTTAATTAAGTAGTTAATTAAATGAAGGATTGCAAGACATGGGCCTTTATTAATTAAAGCCCATAAGGAGTCTTGCAAACCTAGGTCAGAAGGAGCTTATAAATAGAGCACAACTAGAGCTCAAATGTAAAACACCAAAAAGAAAAACCCTAGCTCCTTTTGCCCTAGCCGCCGCCGCCGCCGCCTGCTGCCGTGGGCTGCCTTGGTGCCGCCGCCGCCCTCTCCTTGTTCCGTTGTGTTAGATCTTGATCTGTCAAGAGATTCAACACAATCCTGCAATAACAAATCTCCTGAATCCAGTTCTGAGCCTAAGATCTTGAGGTGTTGCCAGAATCCAATTGGTGTGGACTATCCCTGGAGGTGAGACATTTGGATCACTCCCGTGAACCAGATCCAGATCCAGAATCAGAATTGAAGGTTACCACCACCTAGCCTGTGGTGAGGTATATCGCAAAAACCCCCTTGTATTATTCATTGTGTGTTTTTGTTTCATGCTTTTGTATACATAATATGGAGATTTCATTTATGGGACCATTGGATGACTCGAAAAATTTTAAATTCCGCACTTTGTTGTCTTGACAATCGAGCCATATCCCAACAGCTTCCTCCATCTTGGCATAATAAATTATAGCTTGTTATGAGGCATCCAATCAAGTTGTGTGATTGAAGAGTTTTGTCACTAGGTTGCATAATATGATTCGGTTAAAAAGACCACTAAAGATATGTTTTGACAATAACTTAATAATCTTATATTCTGACAACAATAGGAGCTCATCAAAGTCAATGCATACAGACACAAAGTTCCTAGTTGTAAACTAAAGAGTACATAGTTGACAGATTTTCATAGAGCATATTGGGACAAGCTCCATGATTACGATTCCGCTAATTAAAGTATTACAACCTGAAGGTATTCCTGAGCATACTGCTCTTATGGGTGTAATATTAAATGAGGATATCGGGTTTTAGTGGGAGTTTGTGATTTAACTGCTCTATATGTCGTTAATTCTGGATCCATTTATATATTTCGATATTTCTGCAGAAATAAGGTTTTCAGTTTTTTGCACTATGTACAATTATGTTAAAGTTGATCTCAATAAAGATTATGGAGGATCAGTTGAAAATAGGCATGTTTAAGATCACATTACATGTAATTTTCATGCTACGCTCCATGATAGATCTATGTCATTTGGTTTTGTTGGTGTATGTGATTACTGATGGGTTTAGTTACGCTATTTGTGACGAAAGCTCCTTTAGTCCTTTGCCGACTAAATCAATGGACGAGATTGTTTGGAATACCTAAGGAAATAATAGCAAATTTTGAGCTCATAAGGATATACACATTTATATGATAACATATGTGGCCCAAGTGGGAGATTGTTGGAAAATTTCAATGGTTATGTTGGTTTAATATGTTAATTTAGTGTGTATTGCTATTATAAAGTAAAGTCCATAATTATGTGGTCTAATTATGTTATCTTTTGAACTATTGGTATTAAGTTTATCATGGAATAAAAGTGTAGATACCAGTTTGTGATTTTCAATTTGATGAAGGGCCAAATTGAAAATAATCGAGCATGTACGTACTAACCCTAGTAGGTTATTATATATAAGGGGTTATGATCCTCATTTGTACACAACACAACAACATAATATGGAGTTACATAACTCATATTCTCTGCAATCCCTTTATGCATGGGTATTAAGGTTCTAAGGTGTGTATCAAGTGGAAGATCATAAAACCCATCATCACTAAATCATCAATAACATCAAGATTGTTGGCATGAATCAAGGTAAGTTTCCGCTGCATTAAAGTTTCAGATCTACTTTTAATCTCTTGATAATCTATATGGTTAGACAATAAGATTTTCGGTATTAAATTGAATTAGATCTTATGATCATCATGTTTATGTATTCGATTTAGATCCAACAATATTTTCTTTCTATTTTTTTGATAGGTGAAAAAGGTAAGTAGAAACACAAAAAAAAATAAGAAGTTTACTTTAAAATCTTTTTATAATTCTTTTATAGTTTTTTTTTTCAGAGCCATATTAATAATTTTTTTTAATATAAATAAGTTTATCCTGATATACGTTATATATAATTAATTTTCATTATTTTAGAAAAATTTGGGTTTGTTGCTAGACCAAATAATATGGCGAAATGAATTATCCAGTCAAATGAGCTAGGTTGAATACTTGTTAACTAATCTAACGGCTAGTAAAACTAACTAATATTTAAAAATAAAATAAAAAAGAAATTATACTTTAATACAAGTATAGACGAACTTCTCATAAGTGTAGATAAACAACTTAAGAAGCATTCAACCTCTTTTAGTGGTATTGATTTGGTATTTGACCTATCACAATTCCGGCATATACCGAGGAAAGGAAGAAAAGAACCATTTCGACTTTTGGTACAAAGTCTCTTGTACATGAAAAAATATTATGGGTACACGATGAGTAAATAGCAAATTAACTCCCTATGTTATTTTAAATAGACAATTTAATTAACTCCCTATAATAAATAAAAGGGCTAAATACCTCTATGTGATATATTAAATAGGCAATTTAATTCCCTGTGATAATAAAAATGGCAAAGTACTTCCATGTGTTTTTATGAATGAAGCACATTGTCTCCCTATAAATTGCTTATCAATTCATATCACAGGGAGTTAAATTGCTCATTATTTCATTTCACAGGGAGGTAAATTGCCTATTTTTATAAAACAAAGAGGTAAATTGCTCATTATTTCATTTCACAGGGAGTTAAATTGCTTATTTTTATTTCATAGGCAGGTAAATTGCCCATTAGAAATATCACAGGAGAGTTAACTTGAAAAAAATCCACATGATGACAGTTATTACACGGATGACGCATGTACATCATATCACTTCCAAAGCTTGAATGCACTATTTTTTTTTTTTTGTTTTTGTCTTTAAATAGTTTAATCTCTTTCAAGGAGTGTCAGATATATAATATGTGAACCTTTCTCAACAAGAATTCAAACTTGAATCCGCACTTGAAGAAAATTTGGTAATAACAACATCTTATTTTCATCATATATTTGAAAGAGAAATAATTCGCTCCATGAAACAATCTATCATTTTGATTTAGACATATATACGATACCTATTTTTGTTCTTCTTCTTCTTCTTTTTCTATGAGTATAGGTTTACAATTTACGTATTTTATGATGGTTCCTAAATGACATTGTGATTTGGGTTTTATTTGAATTTTGATCGACATTGAAATTTTATTTGATTGTTAAGCAAATTGAGCTAGAACAAACATTTATTAGTTGAGTCAAATATCAAGTAGTTTGATTTTTACATACTTTCATATATATCTTTTTTCAATTTTTAGTTTGTCTTTTCAAGCTCAATTTAAACTTCGAAAGTAATCAAATCAAAAAAAATTGTACAAAATTATTTGATATAATTGACGAACCGACTTGAAAAGTGATTTCGTCAACGTAACTCAAATTTAATGTTCAATAAATCGTTCCATTGGTGTTGATTGAATACATGTTTTCATTGTCATAAGATTTGAGGAGAGAATTTCACTTTTGATACCACAATTATACATACTCTAAGGATTTGATACCACAACTATTTATGTCGACATATTTGATACCATAACTCAAATTAACTTTTCACATGTAATACTTTCGTCAAATTAATGATGGAATTGTCGACGTGGCCGTTAAATCTGAATTTGGGGGGAGACTCAATTCAGGTGGCCTCGTTTTTTGAGGAGAAAATTGCAATTTTGGTACAGAGGTTTATGTGTCCAACACATATGGTACAAAGCTTTAACAAATTGTGACACATTTGGTACAACAGTTAAAAATTGCCGTTGTAGTTAATTCTAATTAGAAGTTGATGTCATTACTTATGTTGACTGATAATTTTACCATATAACATTTCAGGTTGGTTGAAGAGAATTTATAACGAAACTGTTCTCATTATGCTAGTTTTATTTCTAATTCATCTTCTAAACTTTCAGTATACTATATACTTGATTTAGTATGATAGGAAGAAAAGAATTAATACAACAAAAAAGATTTCATGAAATTATTATATATGTATATGTATATATTTTTTTTCAACTCAGAGCGAGAGAGGAAAAAGGAGAAAGAAAGATGATTGAGGAAAGAGAAAATATGTTTCTGTTATCAATGAGGGGCATATTTGTCTTAAATTATTAGTTGCTCTGTCAATGTCATTAGCAATAGTAATTGGTTTTGTGGAAGAGGTTAGTTGCTACAAAGCAGCGAACTCAGGTTCGAATCTCTGTTGGTAGAGATACTCACTTAATGTGTCCAATCCGTCCCGAGAGAAAATAAACCCGTGTGAAAACCCCAACAAAGAATATCACTACCCATATATTATACCCCTCTTCACTTACCACACACTGCAGTTTATGAGAAAACAAAGATTAGACCTTTATTAAATACAAAATCTTCATTCACCACCATTGATGAACAACACTACCATTCTTCCTAAGCTCAGAAAACAGCTGATAGCACTGCTCATAAGAATAATTAAACCTGTTAATCCTCTCCCCTTCACAGCACTTGACATACCTATCAAAATGACACTCCATAAACAGCTCATCAATCAAACAAATCGCCCCTCTCTCCACCAATTCCTTAATCAAAGTTATCTCAGTCCCTTCAACGTCCATTTTCACCACCACAAAATCGTTAATCGTAACCATTCGTTTCAACCAATCCACGAAATCGAACGCCTGTACTTTACTCACCGCGGATAGCTTGTTCTCTTCTTCCTTTTCCCCCTCGATCCTTCCAAACGGCCGCATTCTCCACACTTTATCCTTAACAACAATCGGTTTGCTCCCGAACACAACAGTTTCGTTCTTAATCCACGCCGCGTAGGGTATTAGGGTAACTCCTCGTCTCGATTTGTACTGATTGTGGAAATTCTTATCGGCTTCGACTGCGTAGATCTCGAATTCTTTATTTTGTTTGGGGTATTTTTTCTGGAACCAGGAACCGATGCTGGAGTCGTATTCGCGAGCGCCGAGATCGACGTAGATGAGCCTGTTTTTGGTGCTCAGATCTGTGACTGATGAGAGGTATTTGATGTTTTTCTCTTCATTGCCTAGTCCTTCCCATGTGTTTAATGGCTCTTTGGATATTAATGGTTCGAGATTGTGAATGAAATTGTTGTAGTTTTTGTTGATGCATTCGGAATGTGTATTGAAATTATATGTTTGGACGTTTGGATTGTGGGTTTTGTTTTTGATTATGGTGAAACAAGTGAAGAATATGAAGATGAGTAATGTGGTGAGTGTAATGAGTTTGAGGGAAGGGACATTTTTGTGGAAGTTTGGTTTTCTAGGGTTCATGCCAAAAATAAAAATGGGATGTTTAGTTTGAGATTTTGGGTAAACAATGCCTTTCCTTTTATACTCCTATATATAATAAAAATAATATGATAATGAAAAGAATATTCAAAGTCTTTTTGTAGGGATTGGTCATCTTGACTTGGTTGTGGATCCGCCTCCGGATATAGTATAAAAAATGAATGGATCTATTTAATTTTTATCAATTTTGTGAGTTGTTTGGTTTTTGTATCATATCTATAGCAAGAATCAAAATTTTGTTCTGAGTGTATGTTTGATCAGTTAAATATTGAAATTTTTTTGAGACTTTTCGAAAATATTTCGGAAACATTAAAGAAAAATTGTAAAAAAAGTTACTAAATTTAGAAAAATAACAGAGTTTACAGGCAAATAAATAGTTTCGGAATTACATCTTATTTTCGTTTCGCTTAATTCAAAAATGAAGTTTTTTCACTGTTTTCGATAGAAAAGATGGAAATTTTGATATATGATCCATAGATGTATTTTTTTCATCATACATATACACATGTTGATGTTGCTCAGGAACATGTGGAAACGTTTACCGTGATAAATAGGTTGGTGGAATTGAATAATTGATTCAATTAATATTTTTTAAAGTGCAGTGGGTATCAATTTATCTGTCGATATCAATTTATTTGTCTTGTCTCTTCTCTATTTAAATATGTAGCCGACCAAGTAATATAATAAAAATTAATAAGTATATTAATGGAAGTATCAAGTTTGCTTGCGATTAAGACTGGCATACCATTATTTTGAAAGGGGATCCTAGTTTGTTTATAGTATAGCTATTAATGAAGACACGGGTGGTCGGATGGGACTATGAAAATTTCATTTCAGATAAAAATATTATATCGTAAAACTCGACCGGTTTTTGATGGCGATCATTATAATTTTCAATAACCAAACTCCAATGGACGCGTGGTCAACTTGAACAGGCTGAAATATCTATATAAGAGGTGCACGGTTTTTACTGGTTTTAATTGTCAACTAAACTTTTGGATTTGGATTTGAATTTGGATTTTTCACTGGATTGGTATCCACGTGGAAGGAGTAATTGGCAATCTTTTTTGTCAGGGTTGCGGAATTATAGATGACTACTCAAACTCTATCTATTGCGCCATTTAGATCATTTGAGTTCGCTAAGTTTTAAGGCCCTGTTTAGATCGATTTTGGCTCTGTTTCGTCCTATTTCGATATTTTAAAATTATTTGGGCAATTTTGATGAAACAATTTAAACATGATTTGATTTGATTTGATTTTGATTGGAATATTAAAATAATAAAATAGTAGTAAAATAATAGATAGTGAATTTTTTAAAGTTGAGGTATAATTTGAAGTGATTTTGGATGTTGGTGTTTGCGGTGACAAGATAATGACACATAATTTTATATAGTTTAATAATTAAGATTAATTTTTTAATAATATTACACTATCTTATAAAGGATTTAATTTTAAAGTTAAAGGACCTATTTTGAAATTTTAGCAAAGAAAAATCTAACATAGTACAAATTATTAAGAATGTCAAAATAAAAGTCAGGAGAAAAACAACCTTATTCATACTTTTAATAGTAAAGATAACAATTTCAAAAATATTTATTTCCTTAAAAAAAATTAATCATTTATATTGTTCGATGTTTGGATCATGGATCAAAATTTCATTCGTTTTCGTCGAAAATATCGAAATAAATATTTGTATCTGAAACAATAAAAAGGAAAGTAATGTGTATTTTACTTATAATTTTTCTTCATATTTTCGAAAAATTATAAAAAAAATTAATATTTACCTGACCGAAACATACCTAAGAAACGAAATTTAATCCATGGTTTGGATTATTAATACAAGAAAAATATGCTGCCTAGTATATATATATATATATATATAGATATATATATATATATGTTGACTTTAGATACATATAATACAAGTATAACTCAATGTAATTGGTTTAATAATATAGTGATAAGATACGTTTTCTCTACATGATAACAGTATATAGTCCATATTATACTACACAATTTATCAAAGAAAAAAAAAATATATTATATTATACTACAATTATACTCCTATATTAGTACTATATAGAATTAGTCAAAATTGAAAAGGTGGGAAAGTGTGCAAAAACATAAATGGACATAAGTCTGCAGACCACTCAACTAGGGCATGCTGCATGTGTTTTGAAATAAGGATGTTTGGGCCTTCAACGAAACACTTGTTTCGCTGACATTCTGGGCCAAAAGCGATTGGATTGCTATTTGGCCAGTTTCGCGGACGAAAACTTTTGGCGAAATTCGACCCAAACAGGCGTTGAAGGTTTCGCTAATTTAGACCAATATCAATTCAAGTAATATTTGGGGCTTTTGGTATTTTGCACCCTAATTTAAAGGTTTTGGCAATTTGCACCCTGTAAATACAATGTATTTAACACTTTGCATTCTAGTGTGTGTTTCGATAAAAAATTTATTTATAAAAGGGTATAATAGGTATTTTGAAAATTTTTGGCACTTTGCACCTTGAAAATATGGATTTTGACACTTTCAACCCTGAAAATATAGAATGTTGACATTTTACACCCCCAAAATATAATTTTTGGCATTTTCAACCTCGACTTAATATTTTTGGCACATTTTTATTTTAACCAAATTACTATTTATCAGTGATAATATAAGAACTATTTTTTTTTTTTTTTTTTTTTGTAAATTAATAAATTTAACATTCTAGAACTAAATTTAGGAAATTTAACATTCTAATATTAAATAATTTTTTAGATTTGTAGAGTATATCGTGTAGAAAAATTTAGGATTGATTACATGTGAGTCTTATAGAAACAATATCATGCAATATAAACATGATGTTTAGATATAATGTAAATAATCTAGAGGATACTTGAAAACGAAATGAAGACTATCTTTTTATTTTTATATTTTTAATCTAAATTTACTGAGAGAAAATGTTAAAAAATGTTATTAAAAATCATTAAGAATAACATGTTTATGATTATTGTGCATAGAAATGACCATTTTATCTCTCTATTAATGACATTCATGAGCTTTTTTTCAAAGAAAAATACATTAGGGTGCAAAAATGTCATACAGATTAAATTTATAGAATGCAGAGTGCCAAAAAATTTAAACCAGAATGAAAATTGCCAATATTTTATATTTTCAGGGTGCAACAAAACAAATATTCAAAAATGACTATTTTACCCTTCTACCAATAAATTTTCTCACCAAAACACACATTATATCGTAAAGTGCCAAATAAATTATATTTTCATGGTGCAAAGTGCCAAAATATTTAAGTCAGAATGTAAAGTACCAAAACCCTATAAATTCAGGGTGCAAAATACCAAAAATCCTGTCTTAATTAGATAATATACTTTAGATTTCTGGCTTATTAATTATTTGAAGTGGTTTTCTTTTCTCAAAGAAACTATTCATACAATATATTGAGCACATTAGTCAACAAAATGAATATTATTGGAGAAACTATTAAGAGGAGACAATGGTATATTTGTAAATAGGTTTTCTGCTCACCAAGAGTAATGTGTAGTTTCCAACAATGTTTTAACAACTGGACCGGACATCGAACCGGTAGCCTTACTGGTTAGATCGATTTAATCATATTAACCACTGGTCCAATTGGTGTGACGTCATTACAATATAAAATTTTAATTTTAATTTTAATATATGTAATCAAATATTTAAAAAAATATATTAATCATTTTTTAAAGTTTATTTTCATAAACTAAATGTTTATCTCATAATCAATTATTTTTCCTACAAAATTTGAGTTAAGAATGAATGATAGCAACAAAATTACAAGTATGATAACATGATATCAACGCAATAATTCAAATTATAATAAACACCATATCAAAAACAATAATTTTATTACTAATCACCTATGGAAAAGAGAAATTTTTGATGAATTTTGTCATTGAATTATATTAAAAAAATAAAAATACTTGAAGTTTGTGAAAAAAATTACTTTTCTAATGAATTTGATACTCAAATATATTTATATAACTTATTATATATAAGATTTTTTTGTTTCTTGTTGATTTTGTTTAATTCAAAGTGAAAAATAGAAGAAGAGATGTGAGAGTATTGTTGAAGTTTAAAGCTCGCGGAAGAGAAATAAAAATTCGTAGCGTAAACTTTTTATTTTCATAAGTGAATCAGTGGTTCAATCGGTTCACTGGTTCATTGATTTTATCGGTTTTTTTCGGTTCAAACTGGTCAGGAACAAAGCTGGTTTTGAAGGATTTACCGGACCGAATTGACAACTGATTACTGATAGAAATAGTGTCCGACAAGCCAACTGTATGTCTGTCATTTAATGTAATAAATGAAGGAACTATTTAATTTAGATTAATAAATGCACATTAATATATGGTCAACTTTATCTTATGTAATAATTATATACGCATAAGGATAGAAGTCCTTAGATCACAGGGCTATGGGACAACCCGTGTACTGATCTCCAAGGCCGTGATCTAGAACATATTCAAGAGTCATAGAATCCAATCGAGATAGGACATCGTTGGATTCGGTTAGACTTGCACTATTGTGTATACTCCGATGAACATGAGAACGCTGGAGTCCACGAGCGTGACTAGGATAGTCGATACACAAAAGTGGGTGACTTGCTGGGATGGCAAGTGCAATGAATACCGCAATTAGGAAATAACTCACCATGGAAGCGGTAGTCGCATATCGGGGTTGAAGTTATTCCAATTTACGATAGTATACGAGGAACGATCCCTAAATACTTGAGGTGATAGGGTTTATCTGGTACAAGAACGTCTATACTTAGATGTGAGTTCTGACCGACTGGAGATACCAGAAAGTCTCTGTGGACTCACGTTGGGTACAGAGGAACTCGTATGCAGGTTCATATCATCAACAAAGGATCCATTGACCCGACTTGATAGGTTGAGAATTTCTCCTACGAATTTCTGTGAGAAATTAATTCTGGTAAATCCTTGGCCAAGGTATCTAACGACTTTATGAAAGTAGCTCATAAAGATTAAGTCAAAGAGAATTATTTCGAGACCAGAATGCATAAGTTCAAGACGAAATAAAAGGAAACCGATGAAAAGTCCATACCCTTAAGTCTCGACTGGGAGATTGATTAATGGAGAGATTATGTCGTATATGGTAATTGTAAATGATTAAACGGTTCACTGAATTAATTCACCAGTGGTTGGGCTCCATGGGCTTGTGGCCAGACATCGACCGTGGAGTGTGGGAGAATTCCCAAATTGGCAGGGGTGCTAATTTTGGAATGAGCAGTCGACAGAGTGTTCGACTGATTTAGAGTATTTAATACTTGAGTAATTAAATAAATATTTAATTATAACCCACGACCAATTATGTGGTGAACCTACGGGGGCATACACAATACACATGAAGCGAAAGCGAGGAAAAGAAGAATAACTGGGTCAACCGAATCGACTGGGTCGTTTGGGTCGACTGGGTCGATTTAGTTGACTGGGTCGACTGGGTCAACTTGGCGACCCAAATGGAGCGAAAGTGATCCGATTGGAATTGGATCAAGATTATAAATTAAATTGGAATTTAATTTGTATGTTAATTAATTTAAGGAATATTTAATTAAATAGACTTATAGTCTAATTTAATTGATTGGAAGAGTAATTAATTAATTGGGTCATTTAATTGAGAAATTAAATAAAGCCTAATTAAATTAACTAAGGAATGGACCATAAATTAATTGGAAGACTTAGTCTTCTAATTAAAGGGCCATGGCCCATGTAGGAGACTTGGAGTCCTAATCCTAGAAGGATTAGGTTAACGAGATACCTATAAATAGGAGACTTGTTGTCATATCTCATACACACATAATTCAAGAGCCAAAATCTAAGTTAAGAAAATTCTCTCTCCCTCTCTCCCTAGTGTGATCGGCCGAACCCTTCTTCCTTTTGGAAGAATTTTTCATTTTCGAGTTTAGCTCCTAAGTCGTTCTCTAACCCTAGATCTTAATATAACCTATGTTCTAGCCGATTAGGATATATTAATTTTCGTGATATTTTGGTGTATCAACTCGTAGAGGTGCAACACTACGAGTTGATACACGTGGGGCGCTACAACAGGGTTTAGGATCGACCCAACTGAAGGGAGAAAGACGACTTTTTCGCTGACAGCAGGATTTGCAAGGAGACAGGTATAACTTAGATCTAGTTATTTATGTAGTTTTATTTATTCATATATATACAACCAGTTTGGTATCCTGGCAAGATTCCGTAAGGGGCCCTAAAATTTTTAAATTCCGCTGTCTGTAGTGCTGATTATCTTACCGAATCTCAACAATTACCGATTAAACTGGTCAACCTACCGATCCGATCCGATTTTTAAAACACTGGTTTCCAAAAAAGAAAAGCAAAAGAAAAAGTGAGTGAAGAGGACGTGTTTGTCAAAATTTCAAAGGTTTGAGATTTATTGCCAAAAGACCAAAGTCTAGGAGAAGTCAATACAAATTACCCAAATAAAATACATGTACCACGGAGGGGTGTTCGCATTGCGGGTTACTACGATTTTAAACTCGCCCGAATTCAATCCAATAATTGCCATTTTTAATACTATTGCCCAAACACAATCCAATAAGTTTTGAAATTGCACTTTGAGGTCCATTCGAGTTGGAGTGATTTTGCATTCTCAACTTTTCCGACTTTAATTTTTGTTTGATATTTGATTAATTAAATGCACATATTAATTATCATTGTGATTAGTATGAGTTTGACATAGCGAGTGGGGACATAACTCTTTTATATCTCTATCTTGTTCGAGTGTTTAATAGGGGTGTACGTGGTGCGATCTAGTGTGGTTTTACATTAGACCAAACTCAAATTAATATTTGCGGTCTTTTAATACTCTTGTCCAAATCAAACCTAACAAGTATTGAGATTGCACTTTGTGGTCCATTTGAATAGGGGCGATTTGGGGCGGGTTTCGCGATCTTAACTTATCAACTTAAATGTATTCTTGTTATTTGAAAAATTAAATTGACAAATTAATTTGCACCATGAATTTCGCTGCTATACTTTCATATATGAATATATTTCATAAATTTATATTAAAACTAAGATAACCAATTAGTAACTAACAAAATATAATGAAGATAATCTATAAATAAATTTACTCACATAAATATATAATGAAGATAATCAAAATATCTACTAGGTAAATAATTATTTTTGGTTTTATTGTATCGTTTTTTTGCATAATTTTATTTTCAATCTTTATTTTCCTAATTGTTTGGTAGGTAAAATTGTGTGTTTGTCCCTCTAAATGGCTGCATTTTAGAATTGACTATTTATTGTGGTATCTTGACGATGTACGTCATTTATTGTGTCACTGTCAACAATTTCAGTCTTTATCGCCGGAAATCATCAATTTATGTCTTATTTGATCGGAAAATTATTTTTTATCGAGAATCATCTATTTATGTACTATTTGACCGAAAAATTTAATTTTTGCCTGACACTTAAAAATTAGAAATTTTAGATTCTGACTCCAAAATTTGCAAAGTTCAAGTAGTGTTGGATGAAGATGAAGATGAAGATGAAGTGCAAAGAAGATAAGAAGATAAGGGAAGGTTTTGATGATTTCCAAAACGTCAAAATCAGCTGAGTATGGAAAAGCTTAGGTCCCTTAGAAGAATTTTGAACAAGTAAAGAAGATATCAGAAGGGTTCAAAATTCATTGCCCAGAAAACTACTGATCTCATGCTGAAACAACAATCAGAAGGGTAGGTCATCAGCTGACTTAAATCAGATTAGTTCAGAGTTTGATCAGCAGAGTATCTATCAGCAGGGTTGCTTCGATCAGCAGAGTGGAAGAGATCAAGAAGCAAGTCCAACGGTAATAAATGCACTTGGTGTAATAAATGCTGCAAGAGAAGGGTAGTAATGACAAATGATTGAAGAATATTCTCGGATCAGCATGGTGCATTTAATGCAGCTACAGGAAAGTACAACAGAAAAGGTACTCTAGCAGGGAGCCGTTCTGGATTTTGGCTAAAGGCTTCTAGTAACAATAGGTGCGCCTTCAGTTGAGGAGAGCTGCCACTATGTAAATATAGAGATGGTTTTAAAATGAATATTTTATCGATAGAGAACACTCATTTCGATTTGTGACTTCCTTCAACGGTCATATTTTCAAATCCAAGTATAAATAGAGCTGATTTCAACGAGCGAGACACACAACAACATTCTGAGATTTTGTTTTCAAAGCAGAAATTTCTCTAAGTCTCAAGAAGCTCGAACAGCTCACTCGTTTGGTGGAAGTCATCTGTTGACAGAAACCTAGTTGAAGCAAAATAGAAAATACTTTCTGAGTGAAATTGTATTAGCTGAATGTTGTGCGGAATTTAGATCCATCTTTGTGAGTGATCTAACTTCAGAGGATAGGTTTTCTGAGTGATTTCCTATTGTGAGCTTACAGCCTTCTCATTTGTTGCTTAGGTGTAAGTGGAGAAATATTGTAAACTTAGTGTTTATAGTATAACCCAGAATCTAAGTGATCTGGAAGAGTGGACTAAAGGATTTTAACCATATAACCACTATAAAAATTCTTTGTGTTATCTTTGCATTTAAGTTTTCTTGCATATTTTAAACTTGCATAACTTAACACTTTGAAGGTTTTGATAAAAGATTTTAAAGGAGTTTAAAACTGGGGATAAGATCTTTTAAAGACTTAGTCTACTTGTGAAAAACACTTTCAAACATCCGCTGCAAGTATACTCTTGATAAAACTGATTTTGCTGAAATCAGCTAAGTTACTATAAGAATAGTGATCACTCTGATGTTCAAGATTTGTTCACGATCAGCATAGTCAGCTTACTGTTCTTCATAAGCTTAGTTTGCTGACAGACGATTGAAAAGTTTTTAAGTCTAAAAATTTTCAGAGGTCTATTCACCCCCCCTCTAGACCTCATCTGACCACTTGGGACCAACAAGTGGTATCAGAGCAGGTGGTTCATTAGAATCAGCTGCCTGATCAACGAGCTTGATCCAAGTGTTTTTCAAAGGTTTTCGAAACTTTTCAAAAGAGCATCTTTTTGAAAAATATAAACTTTTTGAAAAATGGATTGTATCAGCCATGTTCCCCACATTGCTGGCATGTCTTTTGAAGACTGGAAAATAAGGATGGAGATTTTCCTAGCTACTTATAATGATAACATGTACACATGTATCATAAAAGGTCCATTCAGATTCACCAAGACGATAAAGATAAATGAAGTTGATACCGTGGTGGAGAAAGACTTGCATGAGATGACAGCCGAAGAAATAAAGCTGTTCAACCTTGACAAAGTCGGATGATTTATCATGACTAAAGCCCTGGATAATGATCGGTTTGACAAAGTTAAACATTGCAAAACTGCAAAGGAAATGTGGGATAAATTAGAGACATGAGCGAAGGAAACGACGCCATTAAAGAGCATCAGCTGAGTGTTGCTCTGGAAAAGCTGGATAACTTCAAAATGAAGTCTGGAGAGACCATTGATCAGATGGATACTAGGTTCACCAGAACACTAAATGAAGTTTTAAAGCTTGGAAAGACCTTCACGGATAAGGAGATAACCATCAGAGTGCTGAAGGCTTTACCTGCAAAATTCAACATGAAGGTGACAATGATGGAAGAATCAAGAGATTTGAGAAAAATTTCTCTTACAGAGCTGTTCTCAGTACTCAAGGCGTATGAGTATAAACTGCCAAGAATGGGAATTGAAGAAACCTCAACTTCAGGACCCACAGCTGCCTTAGTTGCTGCTGAAAATCCCAGAAGACCAGCACATAAAAGCAAAGAAATGGACTCATCTGATGAAGCCACATTACTCAACAAAAAGAAGTACACAGCTGGAGATGTAGCATTGCTGATAAACAATTTCAAGAAGTTCTACAAAAGAAAAATGAAGAACAAATACAACAATGCTTCTACTTCTAAACCTAACTTTTCTTCTCAAGATAAGGATGATTATAAAGCCAAACTAATGTGTTATAACTGCAGGAAATTGGGACACTTCATCAAAGACTGTCCATATCCAAAAGCAGAGAAATACACTGAAGAAGAAAAGAAAATCAGAAAAGAAAGAAAGCATCAGAGAGGCAAGGCAATGATGGCTGAAGCAGAAAAGCTGACTGCTATCTACTCATCTGATTCAGACTCAGACACGTCTGATGAAGAGAAACCTGCCCTCCTTTGCCTGATGGCCAAGGAATCTGATGGCTCTGAGGATGAGGTAACTCCTCTTGATAATGAATTATTTAATTCATTTGAACAAATGATGCTTAACAATACTGGTATTGCTGAAGCATATAAAAAGCTTAAGGAAGAGATGATATTGCTAAAAGAGCAAAACAGTTCACTGAAACTCACAGCTGAAAAGCCAAGAGAATCAGATGAATATAAAAAGCTTGAGCAAGAACATGAATCTCTGAAAGCTGAATTTGAAGTTTATAAGGGTAAAATCATGGAATTTGAAAAAGTTATTGAGTCTCATGACAAATCATCTGTTGCATCCACTCATATATCTAGTAAACAGAAGATGCCTTTAGAACATGATAAGTTAGAATTGAATCATACTGAAAAATTTATATCTACTAACATTAGTAAGGTCATTCTGTATGTTCAAACTACTAAGCCTGCTTCACCTGAGAAAGTGTTAAAGGAGACAAAAACTCCTAAGGCTAAAAAGAGCAAAGAGCCTAGTGTAGGTAAACAGACTAGTAAGACCAAACAGCAGAGTCCTAAGAAGTCTGCTGATAAAGCTAAATTGAATCAGACTAGTGGTAAAACTAAGTCGTCCGTTAATGAGCAAGCATCTAGTAAACCAAAGAAGCATAAAAACAAGAAAAATCAAAATGCTTGGTATGGAAATGAGTCTTATTATGTGCAACCTGCTGCATATCTTCCTATGTATCATGCACCTCAATTTCCAAGTTACTATGCACCATATCCTGCTCATCCAATGCATGCATATCCTGCTTATCATGCACCTTACCCTGCTTATGAACATTATTCTTATCATACTGATCATCAACATGACTTATCTGCTAATTATGATAATGATAAAACTGTTCATGCTCCTGTCAAAACTCAGAAGCCTAAGAAGCCTAAGACATCAACATATTGGGTTGTCAAAGGTGGAACTAATCCTTCAGGACCCTCTCAATAAGGGTACCTAAAACAATTTTATTTTTGTTTTGTAGTTAGGATTAGGAGTAGGAGTAAAGTAGAGAAGATTTGGTACTTGGACAGTGGTTGTTCAAGGCACATGTGTGGAAGCATACATGAGCTGATTGATGCTGTTGCTGTGGATGGTCCAAAGGTTACTTTTGGAGACAGCAAATAAGGCAAGATTGTAGCTAAATGAAGATTAATCAAAGGAAACAAAGAGATATCTGACGTCTCATATGTTAAAGGCCTAAAGTACAACCTGCTGAGCATAAGTCAATTTTGTGACAAAGGATATTTAGTCATCTTCTCAACAGATAAATGCTATGTTGAACAGATTAGTACAAAGAAGGTAATTTTATCTGGAAGACGACAAGGAAATGTCTACATAGTCGACTGGAATTCTGCTGACAAGAATTCAAGTATTTGTTTGGTGGCATCAATACCAAGTGAAGTCAGTTGGCTGTGGCACAAAAGGATGAATAATTTAAACTTCAAGACCATAAACAGATTGATAAAGAATGATCTGGTAGAAGGGATTCCAAAAACAATCATGAGCAAAGATAAGCTCTGTGACGCATGTCAGAAAGGGAAACAAATCAAGTCATCGTTCAAAAGCAAGAAGCACCAATCTTCTGAAAGAATCTTGGAGCTGCTACACATGGACTTATTTGGACCCATTGATCCAGTCAACAATGGTGGAAAGAAATACTGCCTAGCTGTTGTGGATGATTATTCAAGATATACTTGGGTGATATTCATGAAGAAGAAAAGTGAAACCAAGGAAAATCTTACTAATCTGATGGAACTGATCCAAAATGAGAAAAGCATAAAAATATTGAAGATCAGATCAGATAGAGGGACAGAGTTCACAAACTCTACTGTTGAAGAGTATTGTAACATCAAAGGAATACATCATGAGTATTCAGCTGCCAGAACCCCTCAACAGAATGGTGTTGCTGAAAGGAGAAACAGAACACTAAAGGAAGCTGTCAGAACTATGATAGCTGAAGCTAAGCTGCCACAAAGATTTTGGGCAGAAGTAACAAATACAGCCTGCTTTACCCAGAACAGATGCATGATCAACAAAAATCAGAACAAGACTCCATATGAAGTTTGGAACAACAGGAAACCAAACATTCATTACTTTAAAATTTTTGGTTGTAAATGCTTTGTGTTAAATAATGGGAAAAATTACCTTACTGCATTTGCAGAGAAGGCTGATGAAGCTGTTTTTGTAGGATACTCTACTGTTAGTAAGGCTTATAGGGTTTTTAACAAAAGAACATTGCTAATAGAAGAATCCATTCATGTAGTATTTGATGAGCCAAGTCAATCTTCTGAAAAATATACTAATCAAGATCTGTCTACTGATTTACAGAAGTTGGATGTTGGAAAGAATGAAAAATATGTTCCCATCATACTACCTAATCTCAATTCAGCTGCTAACTCAAGTGCTGTTCAAAATCACAGTGCTGATTGTCTAACAGACGAGTCGCAAATAGCTGATAGACCAGAGACTGTTCAACAGACAACAAATGTTCAACATACTACTACTGAATCTCCAACAGTAGTGTTGCAATATCAAAACAGAGGACAACATCCAGACCTGCAACCTGATCTCAGATGGCTAAGGAATCACCCACCAGAGTTAGTGATTGGTGATCCTTTGATAGAGTGAAGACAAGAAGAGCTACTGCACAAGATGCTATGTTTGTCACTTTTCTATCTCAAATAGAGCCTAAACAAATTGTTAGAAGCTCTTAGTGATTCCTTCTGGATTGAAGCTATGCAAGAAGAGTTGAATCAATTTGAAAGGAACGAAGTATGATACTTAGTTCCAAGACCAAGTCATCAAAGAGTAATTGGCACTAAATCGGTTTTCAGAAATAAAATGAATGAAGATGGTGTTGTCACCATAAATAAAGCAAGATTAGTGGCCAAGGGTTATTGTCAAGAAGAAGGAATTGACTTTGATGAAACATTTGCACCAGTAGCAAGACTTGAAGCAATCAGATTGTTTCTTGCCTGCTGCCTACAAGAACTTCACTGTCTATCAGATGGATGTGAAGTCAGCATTTCTCAATGGAGAATTGCAAGAAGAAGTGTATGTTGAACAACCACCTGGATTTGAAGCTTATCAACAAGAAGACAAAGTGTATCGTCTGAAGAAAGCCCTCTTTGGACTGAAACAAGCTCCAAGAGCATGGTATGATACCCTATCTGATTTTCTTTTAATTAAAGGATTTCGCAAAGGTAAGGTAGATAAGACCTTGTTCACAATTGAATGGGAGAATCATATATTAATTGTGCAAATATATGTAGACGATATTATTTTTGGTTCAACTAACCAACAGATTTGTGACAAGTTCTCCAAGCTCATGTAGAACAAGTTTGAAATGAGCATGATGGGTGAACTCAATTATTTTCTTGGTTTGCAAGTTAGACAGTTGTCTGATGGAATATTCATCAACCAAGCAAAATACACAAGAGATCTGTTCAAGAAATTTGGTATGGAAACAAGCTCCACTGCTACTGTTCCAATGTCAACTAGTCTTCGTTTGGATAAAGATGAAGATGGCAAATCAGTGGACATAACCAAATACAGAGGCATTATTGGGTCATTGTTGTATCTAACAGCTAGCAGACCTGATATCATATACTTAGTTGGGGTTTGTGCGAGATTTCAATCAAATCCTAAAGAATCTCATCTCTTAGCTGCCAAGAGAATACTGAAATATATTAAGGGCACTCAAGAATTGGGATTGTGGTATCCTAGAGAATCTAGATTTGAGCTTATTAGATATTCAGATTCAGACCTTGCTGGCTGCAAAATTGATAGGAAGAGCACAACAGGTGCCTGTCAATTCCTAGGTAGTCGTCTGATCTCATGGATGAGTAAGAAACAAACTTCAGTATCCATATCTACTGCTGAAGCTGAGTACATAGCTGCTGGAGCTTGCTATGCACATATTTTATGGTTGAAGCATCAACTAGAAGATTACAATATCAAGATCAGTGGAATTCCAATCTACTGTGACAATACAAGTGCAATATCTCTTACTCAGAATACTACAAGTCATTCAAGGACTAAACATATTGAGATCAAGCATCATTTCATTAGAGATCATGTTGAAAAAAGAAATGTTATGATTGAGTATGTTCATACAGACAATCAGATAGCTGACATTTTCACTAAACCTTTAAGTGAAGTAAGGTTTTCAACTCTAAGAGCTGAACTAGGACTACTAAATTTGGATGCATAAGCTGAGGGGGAACTTATCAGAAGACTAAAGTTTATCAGCACAGTCATTCATTACCATTTTCAAGGATTAACTCTTAACAGACTAGTTAACTTATGAATTCTTAAAGTCAGGGGGAACGTGTAAGATCAGCGGTACTTCTGATTAAAAGATGAAATTTGTTGATGACAGTTAGTTGAAGTTATGTTGTCAGAAGATATGTTCTTAATTCTTGAGGATTGAAGATCAAATTATCTTGCTGGATTGACAAACATCAGAGGAAGATTACTAGCTATTGGCTTTCTCTAGTAATATCAGATAACAGATCACTCGTCTGTCAGATAAGTAAACTCTACTCATCTGATACATTATATAAGCATGGTCATAAATCGCATCTTTTGAAACACGCTTTTATAAGTAACAGATAAGTGCCGATAGAGTTTCCCACCCATCTGATATTAATATAATATATTTGAAGTCCGCAACTCTCACCCGCACGATTTAAAAACTGTCAGATCAATCTTACGGTTCTCATTTATCACGACAACGAAAAACAAAAGAAACGTATAAAATCCGATCTGAACAGATTAGTCGACTTACGCACACAAAATTCCAAAATTCTCTAACTGTCTAAACTCTCGGTTCTCTAGCTTTCAGTTATCTACAAATTTACATCACTTAACCTCAAAATGGCCATTGCTGAAGGAAGATTCCTAAGCTACGACAAGTTCTACTCATCTGGTACTGATTTGATGAGGGAATTAATGGAGAATATTAAGGAATCATCACTGGTACCTATCTTAGAAGCTCATGAGGAACGAGTATATCTGGACGATGTTGAACATTTCTACAAGACCAGGAAATTCAACACTGAAAGGACTACTATGACTGCAACTATTGGGGGTAAGAAGATTTGTATATCTGCTGCTGTATTGAGTGAAATTTATGGGCTGAAGAATGAAGGAGGAGATGTGACAGACCTAGGGTCTGAGAAAGAGGAAGAATTCTGGCGGATCTGTGCAAGGAAGGGGAGGAGATGACAGGAACTCTGATGAAGACTCAGCTGAAGGATGAGTATCAGAGGTTCGCTGACATAATTGCGAAGGTGCTGGACTGCAGCACAAGTTCTTTGGATTGATAACCCAGGAGAAGGTATTATACAATGATTTGTATTTACTGTGGTTTGAAAGTTAACTGGGCTGCTCATGTATTTGATCTGCTAAGTGATAAGAAGGTCAAATATGCCATTCTGCTCAGTCATCTGTTCATGAGTTTGAGATGCCAAATGGGAAGTGGAAAGACTACCCATCCTGCCAAAGAATCTAAGTTATATGAGCCTGTTAGAAGTGAAGGTCCTTCCAAGAGAAAGGCTCCTGCCAAGGCTGCTAAGGCCCTGCTAAGAAGAGCAAGAAGACTGGTCAGACCAGTGGGTCTGCTGATCAAACAATGAGCACCACTGTTGAAGCTGGATCAGCTCAGCCTGAAATCACCATTCCTGACAAAGTAATTGATGATTTTACTGAGGAACTTGAGAAGATGGAGACTGGATCATCTTCTGAAAGGACAGAATCTGAAGAATCTGTTCTTGTTCAACCTCCAAAGAGAATGAGGACAAGGAGCTCTGCTAAAGGACCTCTTCAATCTAAACCTTCAAGAAAAATTGCCAATTCAAAGGCAAAGAAAAAAGTCACATTCTCTGAAGAATCAACTGAAACAGTGAGGGAGATACCAGCAACAGCAGAGAGACCGATTATCATTGAAGAACCTGCTGCTGAGTCTGCTGGAGACTCATCTGTTGCACTGTCTGCTGATGTTAGAGAAGAACAACAGACTGGCACAACAAATGACTCCTTCTGCACCCTACTCCTGTTGCTTCCACTCCACTTCAAACTGTGGAAAGTCCTGAAGCTAAGAAGCTAAGGACTGGTAAAACTGTGATTCCTTATCTCACTGCTACTGAAAAGAAGAAACTAGATGAAGCAGAGAGACAGAGGAAGGCCACTGAAAGAGCTGAAGAAGAGCGCTTGAAGGCCCTTGAGCTCAAAAGACTGGAGGAAGAGGCCAGTAAAATGACTCAAGCACAAAGAGATGCTGTTGAAGCAGCTGAGTTGGCTGCTGCTATTGAAGCAAGTACTAAGGACTCTCATGGTCCAAAGCATACTGGTGGCATTATAATTGGTGAACAGAGAGATCTCACCAAGCCCAAGCCAGTTATGCCTACTCCAGCAATACAACCTAAGAGAAAAGCAGAGGTGAAACTGGCATTGGAGATTGTCAGAGATGATCTTGCTGTCTTTGATGAGTTTATCGCAAGGTTGGATGTTGAAAATGAAAAGATTACTCGTCTGACGATGTTCAATAAAGAAAAGATTAGATGTAACAGATGGAGGGACTATCGTCTGACCAAGAGTAAAGATCAAATTGCAAGCTGGAAAGCCTTTGCTGATGAAGAAGCCCGGGTGTTGAAGTGGCTTGAGACAGGTTCTCTGACTCAAGCTTTGGACTCAGAATTTTTCTTGGATAAATTAAGACTGAGGATCAGTCATGTTGTAAAGGCTGAAGCAAAGAAAATACATGAATCTGTTCCTGAGGAGTATGCTGAAGATCTTAAGGAACGATCAATCAAGCTGCCAGTTTCCCAAACAATGGAAACTTGGGCCAAAAAGACTAGGAAGATGAAGGGACAACCAAGCTCCATGATTCCACTTCCAAGTCTAAAGCAAATTGTGAATGGACCTACTATTAGGCCATATGAAGAACTACCTGAGGATTTTATCTCTCCGTTTGTTCCAATAGATGATTTGACATGGATCACTCATAGGACTGCCTTGGATGAAGCTGGAAAAAGGCGCACTATTGTTAATATTAAAAAGATCCAAGCTCCACATGCTGATCAGAAAAAGGAAAAGGAAGGTACTTCTAATTCTGCTAAGGAAAAAGAAGGCACTTCTGACCCTGCTGATCAAACCAAGGAAAAAGTAGATGACTCTGAACCAGCTGATCAGACAAAGGAGAAGGAAAGCACTCCAAGTCCAGCTGATCAGATCAAAGAAACAGAAGGTACTTCTGGTCCTACTGATCAGAATAAGGAAAAAGAGGAGAACAAGGAAAAGGAGGATCAAACTAAGGAGAAGGAAAGCACTCCTAGTCAGGCTGAAGAGACCAATGAAAAAGAGCCAACTCATGGTTCAGCAGATCAGATAACAGAAACAGAAACTCTTGCCTTACCTCCTATTCCCACTGATGTTACTTCTACTTCTAATTGTTTGCAGCCATCTCTGTTGGACTCAATTCAACAGATGATTTCAAAGTCAATGAAGGATTTAGAAGAGAAGTTAACTGCTAATCTGTTGACTGCTCTAAGTCAACCAACCCAGAAAGCTGCTGCTGTTCCAACCTCTCTGATAGAAGACACTGCTCAAAATGTGAAATCTATCTGTCAAGATATGGATGTCATCAGGGCAAGGACTTAAAGTACAGCTGCTGGTTGGAGACAGGTTACAGAGACAGTTGAAATGGCCATTCAAGCTGAAGATGAAGCATTGGCAAATATGATGAAGGACTTCAAGGCATCTGCTGGTCTGTTACTTGCAACTCAGATTCGGCTAGGTCACCAAGGAGAAGTTGTTCTTAACAGAATGGAAGCTTTTGAGGCCAATCAACTAAGACAACAAGCTCAACTTGATGCTATGGAAGAAAACATCAAACTTCTCTGTGATTCACTTCAGATCACACCAATCTTGCCACAATATCCAATCAACCCTGCTGATGATGACAAAAAGGGGGAAGATAGGGTACTTGGTGAAAAAGAAGATGATGAAAAGGAAGATAGACCTGAATGCACATCTCTTGAAAAGACTGCTGAATTTGAAGACACTGAAGTACTGGAGGAATCTGCTGAAGATGAAAAAACTGATGAAGATAATGAAGGCACTAGCAGACCAGTAGATCAGCCAATTGCAGAAGAAGAAGAGGAAGCTGCTGAAACTGAAGCTGAAGAAAAGTCTAAGGGAACAGCAAAGACTGACAAAGAAATTGCTGCTGCTAAGGACTCAGCTGAAGAACAACTTAATCCTGATGTTAAGCAAAAGAAGTTGGAGCTGTTAAAACAAAAATTCTTCAAGGAAATGGAAGCTGAAACTTCCAAAGAAGATGAAGAGGACAAGCAAGAAGACAAGACAGAAGACTAGATTAGTCTAGGTTACTTATGCTTGAAAATCCTCGCAATTTTTTTTTTGCATTCTCATCTGATTGAACTTGTAATATGTAACCTTTTTCAAAATCTATAAAAAGTTCAAGTTTGAATCCAATAAACTATTTCTATCTTAGAAATTTTTGAGGATCAAAACTTTAGTTTAGGTACAGGTACTTAGCTGAAGTTTTGTCATCATCAAAAAGGGGGAAATTGTTGGATGAAGATGAAGATGAAGTGCAAAGAAGATAAGAAGATAAGGGAAGGTTTTGATGATTTCCAAAACATCAAAATCAGCTAAGTATGGAAAAGCTTAGGTCCCTTAGAAGAATTTTGAACAAGTAAAGAAGATATCAGAAGGGTTCAAAATTCATTGCCCAGAAGACTACTGATCTCATGCTGAAACAGCAATCAGAAGGGTAGGTCATCAGCTGACTCAAATCAGATTAGTTCAGAGTTTGATCAGCAGAGTATCTATCAGCAGGGTTGCTTCGATCAGCAGAGTAGAAGAGATCAAGAAGCAAGTCCAACGGTAATAAATGCACTTGGTGTAATAAATGCTGCAAGAGAAGGGTAGTAATGACAAATGATTGAAGAATATTCTCGGATCAGCATGGTGCATTTAATGCAGCTACAGGAAAGTACAACAGAAAAGGTACTCTAGCAGGGAGCCGTTCTGGATTTGGGCTAAAGGCTATGGATTTGATTTGTGACTTCCTTCAACGGTCATATTTTCAAATC
Organism: Penstemon eatonii; assembly: GCA_038501285.1. NCBI lineage: Eukaryota > Viridiplantae > Streptophyta > Magnoliopsida > Lamiales > Plantaginaceae > Penstemon > Penstemon eatonii. The sequence continues at coordinate 30,064,574 of CM076710.1, read as the reverse complement.
CAAGTATAAATAGAGCTGATTTCAACGAGCGTGACACACAACAACATTCTGAGATTTTATTTTCAAAGCAGAAATTTCTCTATGTCTCAAGAAGCTCGAACAACTCACTCGTCTGGTGGAAGTCATATGTTGACAAAAACCTAGTTGAAGCAAAATAGAAAATACTTTCTGAGTGAAATTGTATTAGCTGAGTGTTGTGCGGAGTTTAGATCCATCTTTGTGAGTGATCTAACTTCAGAGGATAGGTTTTCTGAGTGATTTCCTATTGTGAGCTTACAACCATCTCATTTGTTGCTTAGGTGTAAGTGGAGAAATATTGTAAACTTAGTGTTTATAGTATAACCCAGAATCTAAGTGATCTGGAAGAGTGGACTAAAGGATTTTTATCCATATAACCACTATAAAAATTCTTTGTGTTATCTTTGCATTTAAGTTTTCTTGCATATTTTAAACTTGCATAACTTAACACTTTGAAGGTTTTGATAAAAGATTTTAAAGGAGTTTAAAACTGGGGATAAAATCTTTTAAAGACTTAGTCTACTTGTGAAAAACACTTTCAAACATCCGCTGCATGTATACTCTTGATAAAACTGATTTTGCTGAAATCAACTAAGTTACTATAAGAAGAGTGGTCACTCTGCTGTTCAAGATTTGTTCACGATCAGCATAGTCAGCTTACTGTTCTTCATAAGCTTAGTCTGCTGACAGACGATTGAAAAGTTTTTAAGTCTAAAAATTTTCAGAGGTCTATTCACCCCCCCTCTAGACCTCATCTGACCACTTGGGACCAACAAGTAGCGTGAAGGGTCTATAACTTCGATTTTTAATAAAAAAGTTAAGAATGTTGAGATTCGGTAAGATAAACAGCCCTACAGGCAGCGGAATTTTATAATTTTAGGGCCCCTTACGGCATCTTGTCAGGATAATAAACTGGTTGTATATACGTGAATATAAAATGACATAAATAACTAGGATCTAAGTTAAACCTGTTGATGAGTGTGTTTTCGGTAGGTTGTCAGTTCTCACTCAGTATTCAATATTTTAAGTCGAACACAACTCTTCAATGTGAGGAGTAGCAGGTCAATCAAGCTTCTCCTCGATTTGTAATGTGGATCCTAACCTGTAATAAAAGGTAACTACGTTAGGTTAATGCCGGTGGTGACCCGGCGATAACCCTCCGATGCTTAAGTCAGTATCGAGATAGAAAGAAGGGGATTGGTCCGTAATTAATGCTTAGAGAGTGCGTACCTTTTTCTCTTATTTATGAGGGCTATTTATAGTTTTATTATTGGATCACCGGGTTGAATCGTGATTGGACGTTTATTTTCAGATATGGATCCTTAAAAGTGGTTTGATTTGACCGTAAGCGGTTTAAGATTAACAAACGGGTATCGACAACCATGTCGATCCCCATGATGAGTTCGACATGGCGTCTAAGCGTGTTTCGAGATGGAGAGTCGAGACACTCCAAGTGAGCTCGAGCACCGATGGTTTTATTTGATTTTATTTTATGGTCGATGGTCAAAGGTGACGTGTCGTATGACGAAAACTTGGTACATCAAGAGTCCCCCAAGTTCTAGAGTTCAACTGTAAGTCGAAATCTGGAAATTTTAATGTGTGCATCGATGGTTTTATTTTTAATTTTGTGCTGTATCAGTGGTGGTCCCCCAAGTTCTAGAGTTCTAGTGTAAGTCGAAATCTGGAAGTTATAGTTTCTAAATCAATATTTCGCGCCTTGACCACCTTGGTTTTTGCGCCTTCGTCCCTTAAGCTGTGGCGGGTCAGTTTTGAAATCCAAGAGGTGGAAGGGGAAGCGTCGCGTATTTTCTGGTGGGTATTTACGTAATTTCATGAAGCGGTAGTTTGTTCTCCTATATATAGGTCATTTTACCGGCCATTTTCACGCTACTGTAAATTTATCTGACGTCGGAGATGATTGATAGTGAGTATATAGTGTTGTGGATTTCATTGTTCATATACTTTGAGATGTCGGATATCGTTTTTTCTAGTCCGGAAAATATCCATGTCGAGGAGGTTGTGCAAGAAATATTCGAGGGAAGAGATGGAGCACATCAGGAGGTAGTGGGGGCGACGCCCAACAAGATAGGGCCGAGGGAAGCGGAGACGATGAAGATACCATGAATTACCAGACTGAGATGTCCTATGATGAGTTCCAGGCAGGAAATTATAAGAGAGCTTTGAGTTTTTGGCTTTCAACCTTTTCGATTCCTGGTGGTTGGACTTTAATGTCTCCTGGCGAAAACAATCGAATGCATCAACCTCCTGCTAGGTCTCTGGCGATCCACTAGGCCTCAATGGAATGCGGGTTTCAAGTACCTATTGCTCCCAAGTTGGCTGCTATTTTAAACCACCTGGGGGTTCGACCAACCCAAATAGTTCCGAACGGCATGTCGATGATCCTCGCATTTATAGTCGTGATGAAGGCTTTTGGAAAACCCACAACATTTGGAAATTTTTTGTGTCTATTTAAGGTGAGTGAGTCACCGAAATCAGGCGTGGGCTTCTACCAAGTTAAGTCCCGAGGAAATAAAAATAGCTTTTTAACCAATATGAAGAGTTCCCATGGTAAGGGATGGAAATCTCGATTTGCATTCGTTCTTCCGCCGAAGGGGCAGTCACTGAACGTCACATCTCCGTGGCGTACCGGACCGATTGACGTGAGAAATCCTCCAAAGCCATGTCTCTCGAGTGAATTTATCGAGAATTTGTGCAAGTATTGTCTCGACGTTAAGAAACTGATCGAAGAGCCGTGCCTTCGAGTTTGCGGGCTATCGCAATCGAAGAAGAGATCAGACGATCCTAGTTTAGAAGAAATACTCAAAGGTGCTTTGGTTCCGCCCGAAGGAAGTAAAAGAATAGCTTTGGGGCAAGAGCATGTGCACAGGTGGGCTCAGATCTCGAGCTCGAGGGGTTGGCAAACCGGTGAAGGACGAACGAGGCGTGTCGAAGGTCCTGATTCTCGTCGAGATGAAATTCGTCTCGGAAAGAGACCTCCAATTGAAGAAGAGTCGGTGAAAGGAAATGGGATTGCGCCTGTCGATTCAGTTATTGATGACAGTGATGATAGCTCCGATGTTGAAGAGTTGGATCTTGATTGGTCGTTATCTGAGTGGCTGGAGTCTCAGCTTAATCATGCCGGAGAGTTGGGTTCAGGGGACTCCGTTTTGCAAAGAGGTTCGAAAGAAACCGGATTCACTGCTTCTATTCATTGCGTCTTTAAGCGAGATCAGATGTGGCTTTCGAGAAAATCCCTGGAGAAGAACGTGCACAGCGGAGGTCGAATGATCATGGGGGTAAGAACTAGTCCTCGATTTTATTATCTTCGTTTTTGTTTCGATAAATATAAATGTATGATTGTTATGTCGTGCATGCAGACGCTGCAATATATGTTCCAGGGTTATTACGCAGCTGAATGTGCCCAGAAAGCATTGGCGAGATGCAAGGCGGAAAACGAGGCCACTATAAAGGCTAGAGATCAACAACTCGCCGATGCTATGAGGGAATTGAGTCTTGCGACTGGAGAACTTGATCGAGTTCGTGCTGGTTATCCGCCAGAGGCTAGGGTGGTTTCTTCTGCACAACGTTTAACGATAGTGAAAGAGTTTCTCGAGTCCCCCGTTTATGAGTATCTTGCCGATGCTAGAATGGGGAATGAGTTGATGGAGATGCACAATAAGGCTATTAAGCAGTCCCAATTCAAGGGCTTCTTGACTGCAGATTTCGACCCGTCTGTCATTGGTGCGGCTCTCGACGAGCAGTGTCGACTTGCCGAAGATGCCTATACTGGGGAAGAAGAAGAGGAAACTGTTCGAGCACATGAGTTCGGAAGTTTAATTCCCCCTAGAGAAGAAGTCTAGATATAAGTAGAAGTATAGTTTTTTAGATTTTGTGTAGAAGCGATATATGTTGTGCTTATATAACCATTTGTATATCGATAGCCAACTCTGGTAATATTGAATCTCGACATCTTTATTCGGTGTTTATATCGCATCTTCATATTTGGGCTAAAATTTGGGCCAACGTACTTCTTTCTAAAAGAGTTATTGGGCCGAAAATGTAACCTTATAACTTTTGAAATTTAACCGCCACGTCTGTTCAATTTTTTTTTTTGCCAATGGGCGCGCTCTTGAGGTTTACCGCTTATAAATAAAGCGCTTCCTCTGTCACTATTCACATTTACAAAAAATGTCTAAGCGGAGCCCTGTCGTCAGAGTCGTGATCGAGCAATCTTACAGTTGGTCTCGTAGTCAGAGTCTTTCGTTCCTAGTAGGTATTTCTCAACTTGTCCTTTTTATCTATGTCGGTCAACACAAAGTCGATTGGGAATAAGTCTGTCGGGGAAAAGGAGGGTATGTCAGTGGACTCTATAATGTCTCATTTTGATAATCCCTTTGAAGGGCCACTTCGTAGCCCCTTGTCGGCTCAATTGTTAAGTATTGTCGGTCCTAAGAAAGAAACTGTTGTTCCGATGAAGTTGACGTCGGATCATCATCGAACTAAGGAACTTTTTAGCGATATATCAGCATGTCGTTTACGTTTGTCATGTGAGTCATTACTATCTAAATACCAGTTCCCTCAGGGGTGGTCTATACTTATGCCATCTCTGGATCAAAGAATGAATGATCCTCCTGGTGGGTACAGGACCTTTCATATCGACAGTTTGGAAAATTGCCTTCGTTTTCCTTTAGCGAGGGAGTTCGTCAATATAGCGAATGGTCTTGGCCTGTGCCCAACCCAATTGGTCCCTAATGCCATAGGGTATATCATAACCTGTTGTCTAGTTATGAATTCGATAGGTCAACCTGCGTCCTATGCTAACTTCTGTGGTCTTTTCGATGTTCGTCCTTCTCCTCAATCGAATGAGGGTTTTTATTTTGTACGATCCAAACCCAATGTTAGGTTCTTTAGTGACCTGAAGTCGTCACATGGGAAGGGTTGGAAAAATAGGTTTATTTTTATTCATGCTCCTGAGAACTACGTATGGAGGACGACACGTGAGTGGAGGTCGGGTGCCATTCTCTTGGAGAATGTACCTGAACCTTCATGGGGGCCCGACTTTCCATCGCAATTGTCGGAATCAAAATACGACACAAATTTACTATTGCGGGAGCCGGTCTTGAGTCTGGGAGGGATGTCGATGGCCCCTTTACCTATCGATTGTCCTCCATTAGGTACTTTATCGTGCTACTTGTTTTCCCTCTGATTATCGATGTTCCTGGTTTAATGTTGTTCAATTTATGCAGAATCAATCGTGGTACCAATGACGAATCGAGCTTTGAGAGCAATTAGGGATGGGATCGGGATGGGTTTTCGGGAATTCGGGTATTTCGGGACGGGATATCGGATTTTGGGTTCCCAAATTCAAATCTCGAAACCCGGTAGATCAACCAAGGTCCCGAGAGTTTCGGGTACCCGATTTAATTTTGGGATTTCGGGACAGGACCGGGTGTCCCGATAAACAATTTTTTTTTAGTTTATTGCAACTTTAAACCGACTCGGATCTTCTGTGATAATATTGGTGTGCCATTTCACCATTTTGCGCTACGTGCCACTTGGAGTTATGCACCACATGTAGACTTAGAAGGATCTCAATACTTCTAGATTTGATTCGAAAATTATCGAAGAAACTTGAAAATTGAGATCCTCTACGATGATATATGTTGAACAACCCGGACGTTGGCGAGTAACGGATCAGAGGCGGACGACGGGAGTTGAGTTGTGGTGGAGTTAATATTGAATTTTATAAAAACAAGAATACATAGAGGGAGATGTGAATGGTTGAATTTTGATTTAAATTTGGTATATATATATATATATATATATATATATATATATATATATATATATATATATATATATGTATGTAAATATATTATTCTAATGAAACTATGTAATCGGGATCGAATTTCCCGATTGGGTGGGGATCAATACCCGAAACCCGTCCCATTTTTTCTTGACCAGGTTTTGTCCCGTCCCAAATGGAAAAATACCCGTTTTGTCCCGTCCCATATGGGAAAAACCCGATTGGGACGGGACGGGTACCCGAAACCCGATCCCATTTACCCAACCCTAAGAACAATAATGAAGGCTCGCTCAATCGGCAAGCAGCCTACTTCTTCTTCGGCTACTCGGGCGCATTCTACCGGATCAAAACCGTTAGCCCAGTCGAGTACTGCGCCTCCTCCTGGGTCCAGTCCCCAAGTCATGAAGACCATAAGTTTCGACAAAGGAAAGAGGCCGCTTTCGACAGAAGTCGAGCAGAGGGAAGTGCCCTCCTCGTAGAGGACCAAATAGAACGTTGAGCTGACTCCGTCGAGTGGGGATATCTCAGCCCCGGCCAAGGGGAATCTCGAATCCATCGTCGAGAGTCATAAGAAAAAGCAGGGGAATAGGGTGGCCGGGACATCCATGATGAATCATGTGTATCTGGATTCGTCAATTAGTCCCGAGGCATGGGAAAAGTTTCTGTCGACCGTCTCGTATGAAGATCATGAGGCGTTGCTGAAGAAAGATACGGCTGACGTGTTGCGGTTGCAGGCCTCTGATGGGGGCTATTTCGCACCCTACATACTACTCGGATCGAACGAGGAATATAAGATTGATTCGACCAATTCAAATAGATCGGGATCATCTTACAGACCCGGCCAAGTGCAGCTCGCTTCGATAGAAGATTATACTCCGGACTCAAGAAGGATATTTGGGCCGAGTTCTATTAGGACTATGTTTCCTTGTAACGCTAGGTCTAACGTTATATAAATACCTAGTAAATCATTGTATTGGACAACGACGAAATCCCTAAATTCTAAGAATACATGATAAAACACTACTTACAACAGCACAACTCAATAATATCCAATATTATTACAGAGCTTTTTACCTTCAAATCGGTGTGTTCTTAGCTTTGCCTTGTGGTTTCTACTTCTTGTTCTTAAGTATTGCTTTTCTTTGTAATCGATCCATCCGGAATAAAGTAACAGAGCCCTATAAAATATATATAAATATCGAAAACCCCCCGATATCACTAATTCACTGATATCCAATTAACCCGACGAAAACAGGTTAAATCAGTTGGCGCCCACCGTGGGGCTAGGTTAATTATTCGATCGACATATGGCTCGCCCAAGGAAAAGCGCCCGTGTCGGAGCAAGAAGTAACACAACCACGGGTCATAACACATCTGAAGATCTACAGGAGAACAACAATAATAACGTTCCTGACACCGACGAAAATTTGCGGGATAACCATCCCCGTCAGCAGGAACCGCTAGGGGGTCCTCCCGGTACGATACAGGAAGAACCGGAGGTTCCCGAGATCCCCGTTCCTCTCCCAGGTGCTCAGGAGAAACTACGACAAATAGCGATGCTCGTTAAATCACTCTCCCCAGAAGAATTACTTGTACTTGATCAAATTCCGCGAAACCCTAGGGCCGCCAGGACAATTCCTGTTCAAAGAACGCCCGGTCAAAACGATCAAGTCTCTCAACAAGCTGACAGCCCACCAAGCGAGCATCGCTCACTACACAGTCCACAACGGGACAATTCAAAACCCTCCGACAACCATCCCCGAAGAAAACCAGGTCACAGAAAAACCCAGGCGAAGCGCAGTGGCTCCAGGGAACGCACAATTATTCCTATTGGGGACGACATAGATGATACAATCCCAGATCGACCACGAACGACTCGACTGACGGAAAGAGAAATTGAAAGGATGGTGCAGGAGCGACTCGAACAACGCCTACGATCTATTCAAAATCCGTGGGCCCGAACCACGGAACTCCAGGAGAGCCTTGCGGCCTGTTCTCCCTTCTGCAGGGAAATAAAAGAGGCACAGTCGATTGGACAAGTCCCGAGTAGACTACCTCGCTATGATGGAACCACTGACCCGGATGATTATATTTTTAGCTTTACGAACATAATGAATTTATATGCCCACTCCGCCGAATTCACCGCCAAATTAATGGTAACCACATTCGAAGGACTCGCATTGGACTGGTTCGCGAAACAACCTGCCAACTCCATATTTAGCTTTAGGGAACTTTGTAACAAATTGACGCAGCAGTTTGCCAGTCAGAAAAGACAAAAACTCCCAATGAGCTACCTAGGAACCATACATCAACAAGAAGGAGAATCCCTAAGGAACTGGTTGGCCAGATTCAACGTAGAACTACTCAAAATCGATTCTCCAAATATCGATTACATAATTTCTATCCTCTTCGATCTCACTAAAAACAGGCAGTTCAGAAATGCCCTCAGTCGAAAACAACCAAGAACGTTCGCCGACATCATGAGCTTGGCGTCTAAGTATATGACCCAAGAAGAGATGAATTCCTTCAAGGATAAAAACAAAAACAAATTCACAGCTTCAGGCTCCAAGCGGCATGACAGGATTCCTGCCCAAAGATCCCTAGATTATGAGCGATCTTCCAGGAGAGGTAACGTTTTCCAGCGACTGGAATACAGCAAAGCCGACCAAGAAAGGCAACCTAATTTCTACCAAAGACCAAGAAACCCTGAACAACCAATCAGAAGCAGGGTGAATCAAGTAGAACACCCAAGGTTAAATGCTCCAATGGAAGAAATATTGGAAGTTCTAGAAAGAAATAACTGGATTCCCGAGGCGAGGAAAATCGCTCAGCCCAGACCAGGGTCTAGAAACTATGATCAATACTGTAAGTACCATAGGGCACATGGGCATCGAACGGAAAATTGTTTTCACCTTAAGAGAGAAGTCGAAAAACTGATCGAGCAAGGAAAACTAGACGAATACATAGAGCGAGATAATCGTAAAAGGGAAAGAAGTAGAAGCCCTCGGAACGGTAATCAAAGGAGAAGTTCTCATCGAAGGTCACCTGAACGACGACCTACTCAGGAGTTGAATCACGACCAGATCAATGGGACTATCCATACGATATCCGGGGGGCCTGCGGGTGGAGATAGTCGTAATGCTCGACGAAGAACGGCCAGATCCATAATTGGAAATTCTAAATATCCAAAAGAAATATGGACTCTGGAAAACAGGCCGACAAATCACCAGCCGATCAGCTTTAACGAAGGCGAAGTACCTAAAAACATCATTTGGGATACAAAAGAGGATAACCCAGATTTCCCTATGGTAGCGTCGTTAGAGATAGCGAATTACAATGTAAGAAGAATCCTAATCGATAATGGAAGCTCAGCAAATATCATCTCCAGGGAGGTTTTAGCACAAATGAACCTCGGACAAATAAACCTACAAAAAGTAGCTACGCCATTAGTAGGCTTTGGAGGGTCCGAAATCATCCCCAGCGGAACGATATCTTTAAGTGTGTCGCTCGGAAAGAAGCCACTTCGGTCAGTGAAGTTGGTAAAATTCCTAGTGGTAGAAACACCCTTCGCTTATAACGCTATATTAGGGCGACCAGCCCTTAACCTTTTCCGAGCTGTAGTCTCTACTTATCATCAGAAGATAAAGTTTCCGACCGATACGGGCATCGAAGAAATAACGAACGACCACTGTATGGCGTGGGATTGCTACAACACATCGTTAACTTTGAAAGAACACCCAAAGTCTATTACTCCGAGCAAGAGAAAGATCGAAGATGATCTCATTAGAAATGAGGTTGAAATTCCTATTACTGATCGATTAGATAAAAAGGGAAAAGAACCACTAGATTTATCCTTGAAACCCCCAGAACATAAAGATATAATTCTGGTAGAAGGCGACTCGTCCAAAAAGACAAGAATAGGTACATAATTGAGCAAAGAAGGAGAAATAATGTTAATCGAATTCCTAAGAAATAATGTGGACGTCTTCGCCTGGAGCGCAAATGACATTGAAGGAATCGATCCTCGGGTAATCAAGCATACCCTAAAAATTGACCCCTCAGCAAAACCCGCCAGACAGAAGAAAAGAAATCATGGACCAGTAAAAGATAAAATTATCAAAGCCGAGGTAGAAAGACTGCTTGAAGCAAAACAAATCCGAGAAATACATTTCTCGGAATGGCTATGTAATGTTGTACTAGTAGCAAAAGGGGATAAAAAAGACAACAAATGGAGGATGTGTAATGATTTCACCGACCTTAACAAGTTATGTCCACGCGACCCATACCCCCTCCCAAGGATTGACTTATTGGTCGACTCGACCGCTGGCTTCGCATTATTCAGCATGATGGACGCCTTCCAAGGGTTTTACCAAATATACATGGACGAGCGGGATCAAGAGAAGACCGCATTCATAACCGAGCAGGGAGTATACTGCTTCATAGTAATGCCATTCGGATTGAGGAATGCCGGGGCTACTTACCAAAGGTTAGTAAACCTAATGTTCAGAGAATTAATCGGAGAAATAATGGAAGTCTATGTAGACGACATGTTAGTCAAAAGTATGAATGAAGCGGATCACGTAAAACATCTAGATCGATGTTTCCAAATCTTAAGAAAATACCGTATGAAGTTGAACCCTGCGAAATGCACCTTCGGTGTTAAGTCAGGAAAATTTTTGGGATACTTGGTACACCAGCGAGGAATAGAAGCCAACCCAGAGAAAATTCGAGCCATAACTGAAATGAAACCTCCCAAGACCATATCTCAAGTACAAAGTTTGGTTGGGAAAATCGTAGCATTGAATAGATTCATATCAAAATCTACGGACAGAAGCTTGCCCTTCTTCCAAACGCTTCGAAAAGCGAAAAACTTCGCTTGGACCGAAGAATGTGAACGAGCTTTCGAACAACTCAAAGAATATTTGACAACACCTCCGATGTTAGCCAAACCAACGGAAGGGGAACCGTTGTACATCTACATCTCCATCTCCGATACGACCATTAGTTCAATATTAATTAAGATAGAGGGCTCAGAGCATAAGCCTGTCTATTATCTCAGTAAGTTATTGCAAGGGGCGGAGAAGAATTACTTGGAAATAGAAAAATTCACGCTGGCCTTAGTAGTGGCTGCACGAAAACTCCGACCCTACTTTTTAACCTACAAAATCATCATTTTGACGAATCAACCGCTAAGGCAAGTCCTAGCAAAACCAGAAGCCTCCGGAAGACTAATCAAATGGGCCATCGAACTCAGCCAATTCGAAGTCGACTACAAACCAAGGATCGCCATCAAGGCCCAAGTATTGGCTGATTTTCTATTGGAAACACCAACACAGACTGCTGAATCATCAAACACCCTCCATGACGATGTATTGATCGTAGAAGATCAAACTTGGTTAATGCATATAGATGGTGCTTCATGCCGGGAAGGAGGAGGCGCCGGAATCAACTTCACCGGACCTAATAAAGAAGATTTGAATTATGCTATTACATTGAACTTTGTCGTAAGAAATAATGAAGCAGAGTATGAAGCGTTAATCGCAGGAATGGAAATGGCGATCAAAGCCAACATAAAGAGGCTTAAAGTATTAACCCACTCAGAGTTAGTACAAAGACAAATAGAAGGCCTATACGAGGCTAAGGAATTCAATATGGTCAAATACCTCGCCAAAGTAAAAGCACTAGCTGAGAAGTTTGAAAATTTCGACATACAGAACATTCCACGTTCGGAAAACAAATGGGCCGATCAACTATCTAAGTTTACAGGATCCCACGACGGAAAGACCGAACGAGTGATCAACTGGTTGATCTCTTCTACACCGGCAGTCGATATCGATGAGACACCGGTAGTCGATATAATGGAAATCGAAGAGGTCGAAGATAATTGGATGACCCCAATGATAGACTATCTTCGAGAAGGAAAACTACCATCTGATCAGAATGAAGCTCGGAAAATAAAATATCGAGCCCCAAAATATACGCTTGTAGAAGGAAAACTATACCGAAGGTCAGTATCAGGGATTCTCCTGAAATGCATCCCTGAATCACAAACCGCTGATATACTGCGAGAAATACATGAAGGAGACGCAGGAAATCACAGCGGATCAAGGGCATTGGCCTTGAAGTGTCTCAGAACAGGATACTATTGGCCTACCATCAATAAGGACGCCACTCAGTACGTCCGAGAATGTCATCATTGCCAAGTACATGCCAATGTATTTCATCAACCAGCAGAACACATGCACCCAATTCCGATTTGTTGGCCTTTCGATCAATGGGGAATGGACATCATGGGGCCGTTCCCAGCGGCCAGATCCAAGAAAGCTTACGTCCTGGTTGCTGTAGAATATTTTAGCAAATGGGTAGAATGCATCGCCCTAGCACGAATAACTCAGTTCCAAGTAATCAACTTCCTCTGGAAGTTCATAGTTTGTCGATTTGGCATCCCGAGGATCCTAATTTCCGATAATGGAACCCAATTCGCGGGAAAACAAGTAATAGAATGGTGTTCAAAACTAGGAATTCAACAAAATTTCACTTCGGTCGGGCATCCAAGAGCGAACGGACAAACCGAAGTAGCAAACCGAGAAATAATAAAATCTTTGGAAAAAAGATTAGGATCGGCCAAAGGAAAATGGCTCGATGAACTCCCAGGAGTACTATGGGCTAATCGAACCACGGTCAGGAGCTCAACCGGGGAAACCCCATTTAGCTTGGTATATGGGTCGGAGGCTGTTATTCCTGTTGAAACCTTAATCCCAACGCCAAGAATAGAGATGTTCGATGATCAAGAAAATGAAAAGGCGAGAGAAAATGACGTTGATTTAACAGAAGCTTTAAGAGATAAAGCTGCCGTACGGCTACAAGCCACTAAAGCAAATATGGAGAAAGCATACAATCAAAAAGTACGCATCCGAACCTTCAAAGAAGGAGACTTGGTTTTGAAAAAGGTAGAAGTATCCAAGCATGTGGGAAAGTTACAACAAAATTGGGCTGGACCTTACATCGTCATTGGCGTAGGAAAGAAAGGTTCATACAAAATTGCACACCTGGATGGAACAGCCTTACCAAGAACCTGGAATGCGGTCAACCTTAGGAAATACTATGGTAAATAAATTTTAGCAGATTATACTGCATTGTTTTATTTTACTTTATCAAGTTTTAATCCTTGTAACAAAGGCCTGAACCTAGAGTTCAATTAGTAAAGATTTTTAGCATTTTCTATACATCGATTATTTCGGTTAACGCTCCTTGGGATTACACTATCATATTGATGAAAATTAGAACGAAACGAGTCGAGTATACATTGATCCGCTCAATAAACACTCCTCGATTTATATCAACTGCAAAAAGGACTTTTTGGTGATAAACCTAAGTCTAAATTATAATGAGTCGAGTATACATTGATCCGCTCAATAAACAATCCTCATTCCGACCACAAAAACGAGTCGAGTAAACATTGATCCGCTCAATAAAAACTCCTCGATCAAACCTGACGATTGAAAGACTTTTGGTATTAAAAACCTAAGTCTAAATAAGACGAGTCGAGTAAACATCGATCCGCTCGATAAAAACTCCTCGATATATATTCAACAATCACAAAGACTTTTTGGTATTAAAAACCTAAGTCTAAATAAGACGAGTCGAGTAAACATCGATCCGCTCGATAAAAACTCCTCGATATATATTCAACAATCACAAAGACTTTTTGATATTAAAAACCTAAGTCTAAATAAGACGAGTCGAGTAAACGTCGATCCGCTCGATAAAAACTCCTCGATATACACTCAGCAATCACAAAGACTTTTTGGTATTAAAAACCTAAGTCTAAATAAGACGAGTCGAGTAAACATCGATCCGCTCGATAAAAACTCCTCGATATATACTCAACAATCATAAAACAATCACAAAGACTTTTTGGTATTAAAAACCTAAGTCTAAGCAAAACGAGTCGAGTATACATTGATCCGCTCAATAAACACTCCTCAATATATTTTTAACGATCTAAAGATCCGCTGATACTCCTAAAGTTTTGAAGATGAATCAAGTATGAATTCATCTGCTCGGAAATTGCTCCTTGTAAATAAAATTAAGACAGAATCAACGACAAAGAAGATGCAAGAGATCAAAGTAATATTTTATTCATCAAATCAGTTACATTCAAATATCCTACGTTACAAAGATCTACTTGATACCTAACGATCGTTACAATGATTTAGTTAAATTGATCCTATAGGATCGACTATCTTCACGACAATGTCCACGGAAACACCAATCTCCTCCCTAGTACCTCGTCGATTATAATAAACCACCTAAGAAGCATGCTGCTCAGGATGGTCGATTTCTTTAGTTCGATAGCTAGGCTCTGAAGATCAAATGTTCTTCCAGACGAAATGAACATTACCAGCCAGATAACTAGCAATGCTCACTCACCCGCAAGAAGATACTGCTTTTACATTATCTATAAAACATTTTACTCTAGAGCAGCATCTCTTCGGGACCGTCGTGAAACGGTAAGTTTACCAGCCACCCCGGTGGTCTATCACTCCGGAGGTAACATCCAAGAGCGAGGGTGACTGGCAAGTATGAACCCTCCATGTGCAAACGGAAACCACGGACCTCTAATTGATGAAGACAAAAGCTGAGGCCTCATGGGACCCGTTAGTACAAGGAAGGGCTGACATGGGACCCGTCAGTACAAGGTAGATGAACATCAAGTTATTACAAAATGAATCACGATAATGTGACTTTTTAAATATTATTGGATCTGAAAGCATAATGAAATCCAAAGAAGTTGAGATCTCCATTCTCTTTGGGAAATTATAAAGGAAGAATGCAAACCACCACCTTATTTATAGGGATAGACTCAAACAATCCAACGGCTGAAAAAGCATTTGATCAACGGACACAGATGCGACCCCTTGACTCCCCGCAATAAATGCAAGTAAGTTGGAACGGCACTAACTAATCGCCTCAACTAGTCGATAACAAAAGAGGTCGTAGATCGAAACGATAAAACCTGAAAGCTTTGGATCGGATAAACCGGCACAATCATACACGATGGTCGATTGATTACGAAGTTTAAGATCATCGTAAAAAGATTATTTGCTCGATAAAAATAAAACCCTCCACCATACGGGGGTCGTCACTGCCTCATACATCATAAGGGGACTACTAAGTTAGCCATACAAGAACTCCATTTAGAATATAAGAAATCTGACATCGAAATCAGGAGAATAGCCCTCCTTATTCGAACCTATAAGGCCATCACTACCTAATTTTCCAAAGAATTGCTGAAGGAGGTCTGAACGGGTCAGATCTGGCCAGGACTGTTACATTTTCCAATTCCTCCCATATCAAGGATATGATATACTGGCTAAAGAAACGTATAGTTAAAAGCTAATGATGGAAGACATGGATTTGTGAAAGGCACTGAAAGGGAAATTTCCCGAAGATGAAAAGAAAAAGCGAAGTTCAACAGGAGGGACAATAACCTCCTTATATAAGATATATGTCATAAAAGGACAAATTTACAAGGCATGGATCGAGCATCGACCAGAATGCTAAGAGTTTCCATAACAATTATTATCGATACGACCGATCTAATTGTTTACATCTTGACGAAAAACATGTTGGTAGACATCCTCCAAGGAATCACACTAGGTTGATCAACAAAAATTCGATTTGCAGAGCAAATATTATACCATTCAGTTACTTAAATAGTGATCAAGCAAGATCAAGCTACATTTCTCTATACTCAATTCTCCCCGCAGAAATAAAATTCAGATAAGTAAGCTAATCTTTGTTGATTACTACACGATGGTATATTTGTGCATAACAATAACGTATATAAACAAGATATATCTTTAGATTGTAATTAATCAAGGCAAGAATCTGCCTACAAGAGATCATTGTTCTCCCAGTACAAAAGTTCAGCCCAAAACAAAAAGTTTGGGCACCAAAAAAAAAAAAGAAAAAAAAAGAAAAAAAAAAGACAGTCCAAGGCCTGACAGATCGAATAAAATCACTGAGAAGTATCTCCAGCAGGGCGACTAGCAGAAACAGCCCTCCGAGGAGTCAAATTTCCGGCAAACACCATCAACTCTTCTTGACGCTTTAGATAACTAGCGTCATATCCCTCTTCATAGGCCTGCCGACGAGACTCTTCCGCCAGAACAGCTGCCTGAGCTAAATTATTTCTCTCCTTTTCAAGAACAACTTTATCAGCCTCCAATTTTTGGAGATCATCTTTGGCAAGTTGCAGCTGCAACTCCAACCCCGCGGCTTTAGCTTTTTCTGATTCCGTTGATGAATACGCTTACTTTTCCACAGTTCGTCATTTTGCACACCCAGCTGGAGTGCAAAATACTTGCCCTAAAAAGCAGAAGTAAGAAAAACCGCCACACAACAAGGCATTCAAAACAAAAAATAGGAAAAATATTCAGAATATGTTTACCTGCTCACATATCTTAACCAGAGATTGAACAAGGCGAACGTTGGAGGTACCTTCGAGCTTCCTCAACTCGCCGGGCAAAATAGTACTCATGCCTAAGTCCCACGACAAAGCATCAGGTTCAACAGAACCAGTCAGTTCGCTAGTCAAAGGGACACCGTCGGAACGTGGATGCTCCGACAAAAGAATGTCATTAACCTGCTCAAGCACACAGCGATCATCTAATGGACGAGGAGATTCCCTCTCGTTGGGACTAACTGAACTTTCCTTGCCCGAAGCAGAAATAATGGTTCGACGACCAGACCTCGAGCCTATCCGACCTTCAGAAGGTCCTCCAGATTCAAAAGAAGTAGTCATCACAGTGGTGTCATGAAACAAATAATCAGGACAATCCTGCACAATAGATTGTGTCGTGGAAGGATTGACAAAAAAGCCATCACCAGCTTGTCCTCCGCTGGCGCTTGGGGCAGTAGAAACAGATAAAGGAAGGGAAACAGCAAAGTCCTCTCCATGAAAAACATGCTCAAAGGAAGAGGCATTTGAACTAACAGCTATATTATAAGTCGGTTCCTCGTTGGACATATCGCCAAAAGCTACTCGACCAGGGGAAGACATGCCTCCTTCTTGAGTGGAAGCAGAAAAAATTGGTTCTGAAAACGACGAGTTTACCAAGGAAAGAGGTTCAGAAGCAATAATACGAGTATCGATCTCCGACCTAATCGTTTGGGACGAACGAGGAGGCTCCATCGACGGTCCATCTCTTCGAGATTTTTTAGATCTATTATCTCTAGCGCCCTCACTAGAAGGTCGCTTCGAAGTATTACCAAATAGGTTACTCATGATCGGATTATGGAAAAATACAAATTAATATCGAGAAAATTTATCGACTAGCTAAAGAAAGAGTATTCTGCTGAGAGAGGAGTATAGCAGTAAAAAAACAAGTCAAGTTTTTACCTTTCGTATTTATACTACACGAAAGGACGCGACATACCAAAAGAAAGGGCGCGAAACAGGAAAACTGACCTTGGAGCAAACGCTAGAATTTGAAAAGACACATACATAATGATTACGGCAAATTAAATGACTTGTCTGAATTATTACGGCGAATGTGAAAAGACACGACTGTCAGAATGCGAAACGTTTAGCGTACAAAGTAAGAAAAGCTAAAGTTACAATTAAACCTGCGAGTGAATAATTACAAAGATTATTTCAGAAATAAATCACTATTTTAAGAAGCATGGTCGCTATCCGGAATCTTCTGTTCACCACCGACGTCCTCAGTCATGCCTATATCATCTTCTTCTTCTTCGTCTTCTGGATCGATAAAGGTATTATCGAGCTCTTCGTTGACATCAGAAGGAGGAATCGGCAATGGATTTCCAAATTCTCCGACAAGGTGAGCTAGAGGAAAACCTTGATATACGACATCTGGAACCTCGGAAGAAGAATAAAGTTCGCCATAATGGTTCAACCGAATATGTGCCGCCTTAAAATACTCCTTTCGACGATCGTCGATCATCTCCAAAGCGACCAGGAACAAGTTCACCAGTCGGGAAGCGACCTCCAGTGATAAACTGTGCATCGTCAGGAACAAGTTCACCAGTCGGTAAGCGACCTCCAGGAATCCAACTGGAACCATGATCCCATGAAAAAGGCGTGCACGAACCATCCGCCAAACAAAGATTAGATGGAGGACGAACGAAGAAGAAATGAGATTTCCATGAAGGATTACTAGAAACAGGGGCATCAAAGATTGCTCGGCTAGGCCGCTGACTAGCGAAGAAATATCCACGATTTGAAGAACTAGAGATATTAAAACTGAAAAGTTGCGTAAAATTACGAAAAGAAGGTTTAAACCCCTTCGCGATCATCAAAACGGAAAAGCAAACCACAAAAGCAACAGAATTTGGAACCAGCTGTGTCAAGCACACACTGAAAGTTTTCAAAACTTCGAGAAAGAGGGGAGACAAAGGAAGACGCAGTCCGCTATTGAAGTGAGCCGTATAAAAGGCTCGACATCCCTCCGGTGGAGATGTGACCCTATCAGTAGGGGAAGGAAGAATTATCTCAGAACCTTCCGGAAAATATTTGGTATAGTTATTCACAACCTCCGGGAATGTTTCCACCGTATATGCACAAGCTACGTCCTCAATTGGCTCAGAAATCTGAGGAACAGTACCTTTGCCCTTTTTGGCTCGGGCAGCTACATCCGCATCGGAAAGGATTCGTACCTTGTAAGTATCTTCTACAGGGACGACGAGGTCAGATACCGTAGTTTGTTCACCCAAAGGATTAGAATGCAACTCCTCCTCGTTATCAGGGGCGACGATCTCTCTAGAAGAAGAAGAAGATCTTCTTACCGAAGCCATATATTCTAGTTCTCGGAATAAGAAGGTCGATAAAAGGAAAAATTCTATGTGATGAACGACTAATCAGGAAAATGATTACGAATTATAAGGAAGTATAAAAGAGAAATGGCGAACTCAAAAGTCGCCTATTTATAACAAGATGAGAAAAGACGTTTCGAACTCATCGCAGCTACTCATATTCCCGCCAAAAACGGAAGGATACGAAAAGCCTCCTGAATAGACGCGTGGCGATCCGTAATCGGACAGAGAAAACGACTATCTATGATATGTAGCACTCTTTTCCTTACTTAAGATTTTTTCCCACAGGGTTTTTTCTTAAGTAAGGTTTTTAACGAGTCTCCATTCATAGAAAAGAAACAGTCGTAAAAATTTATCTACTTCTGCGAGCTTCTATTATCTATACGCTCGAAGAAGTGAGGGAGTACTGATGGGGGCTATTTCGCACCCTACATACTACTCGGATCGAACGAGGAATATAAGATCGATTCGACCAATTCAAATAGATCGGGATCATCTTACAGACCCGGCCAAGTGCAGCTCGCTTCGATAGAAGATTATACTCCGGACTCAAGAAGGATATTTGGGCCGAGTTCTATTAGGACTATGTTTCCTTGTAACGCTAGGTCTAACGTTATATAAATACCTAGTAAATCATTGTATTGGACAACGACGAAATCCCTAAATTCTAAGAATACATGATAAAACACTACTTACAACAGCACAACTCAATAATATCCAATATTATTACAGAGCTTTTTACCTTCAAATCGGTGTGTTCTTAGCTTTGCCTTGTGGTTTCTACTTCTTGTTCTTAAGTATTGCTTTTCTTTGTAATCGATCCATCCGGAATAAAGTAACAGAGCCCTATAAAATATATATAAATATCGAAAACCCCCCGATATCACTAATTAACTGATATCCAATTAACCCGACGAAAACAAGTTAAATCAGCCTCCCTTCAGCTTGCGGTACTTTTTGAGCAATACTCCTTATGATCATTTATTCGATCTTTAATTAATTCTCATTTAACATTGTTCTCGCAGATGAATCAAACTATCTATTCCACTGCTGCTCGGATGGATAGTCTTCGAAAGAGGTTCGAGAAATACCATGGTGCTTATTCTGCTGCCAAGAAGAAAGTCTCTCAAGTTGAAGGGAGGGTGACGGAACTTGAAGGGAAGACGTCGGCGTTGGAAGGCGAGCTGGCGACCAAGGATTCCCGAATCTTAGAGTTAGAGGCGGAACTCGCTGATTTGAAAATGGACTTTCAAGACAATTGGAGGAGAAGGTTGTCGAAAGTTTTAAGAAGGGTCAGGCAGAAATTATCGAGCGTCACCGCGAGTCCCTTGCCGAGGAGAGAAAAGCCATCGTTCTCGAGTTTTTCAACAGCATTTTTTATGAGGAGCTGGTCGAACGTCAGTCAGGAACTGATTTGTCGAAGATGTTTGAAAAGGGGTGGAAGCAGTGTCGGGCTTTTGGCTTCCTGAATGACCAATTCGATGAAGGGAAACTTGATCCTGCACTTGACGAGAACGGCGTTCGAATGGACTTGGGATCCTTTGCCGAAGAAGATTCCAGGGAGCTCCCCGAAAAACATGAGTTGGCTTTCTCCTTGAGCTGCAGGCTTCCAGGCTCACGGCCGAGATCATTGGTGAGGGAGGAGAAATCCCTAAGGGTCCTGAGACGTCGAGGACGTCCTCCCACATCGACCTGCTAGATTATCAAACTCATAATGATTGTTGACGGCATTTATTTTGGCCAGGATTTTGAAAAACTATTTAATTTGTCTTTGTAAATCTCGATTTGTTTGTATCGAGTCACGCGTCGATGGCGTGTTATTTATTTTTATCGATCAGTGAATGATGTTTGTGCTTTCATCCTTAAATTTCCCTATCGTTGCTGACTTATTTTTGATATGCTTGATTACTATTCTATATCGATCGCTGCTTGGTCCTACTTGTCAGTTTTGTCTGTTATGCAGGTTCCAATCCCTAGGGCTGAGTTTCATTTTGAACCCTTGGATGGGAGATTCTTGTCTATAAATACTTGCTTCATTTGAGATAGAAATTCATAGAAAAGAACTATCGCAAAGCATAAACCTTCAAAAGTGACTATCACTAAAATTCCTCGATCCCACAAGTTTTTGGTATGGGAGTAATTGGAAAGTGTAGTCGATCCGACGTCTTCAGTGGTTGTGAGAAATCATTCTTTGCGCCGATTGATAAACATCTAATGAGCGAGATGCACAAACCTAGCCTTATTGTTTCGATTCTGACGAGAAGTGCAATTTCATGACGACGCCTAAGAAGACTACTCTGAGGTAATAGGTCTATAGGTCGATCTATCGACCTATTGTCGATCAATCTTATCAGTGAAAAAAGTTGGGGCAGTTGGCCTATTTATTAGGGTTAATGTTAGCCGTTGATCGTGATGCCTTCTGGAGTCATTGGATGCGATCCACGCAGGCTACCTCGGTAAGCGCAAGAGTCGGCCTCATTTGATGCATAATATCTGGGCCGTTGATCGTGATAAATCTGAGCCGTCAGATCGTATGGTCCCGGCCTATAAATAGGTGGGGGGTACCCACCATTATTCATACCAAAAATAGCCAAATATGTTTTCCTTAATACGTCATCCGACAAAAATTATCCTAAATAACCCTTCCAATATTAAGCTATCGAGGCGTGCATTCTCTATTTTCGCACCACCTCATTCCACTCGACCTCCTGATCGAGGAAGGGATTAAATTATTTTCGATTGGGTGGTATCGGTAAAGGGGTTTCCCCAATGGGTCGGCCTCGTCGTTCGAATGGGTGGGATTGGTAAGAACGACGAGGTCGGTATCGTCGATACCTTGGTATATCGATGCTTGGATACTCTTCGTCTTGTATCTGAGTAGCGGTGTCTCGAGATATCGACATATCCGAAGAGCCAGGGGTGAGGTAGAAGGTAGAGCCGCCAATTAGATGGTGGAGGACTTAAAGCGCAAAAATATTAATAAGCGCTTCTTTCCTCTCCTGTCTCTCGGTCAATGTAGAGAGACCCATCACCCATGGTCATTACATTGACTGAGATGGTGTGTCTTTCGAGCTGGCTGCTACATTAAGAGGAAAGAGATTCCCCTGGCCTTCACTAACACCACCGAGGGTCTCAGGAGCCATCTCCTCGGTGCGACGGTTAGTGAGAGATAAAGCTGATTATAGCTTTATCTCTCACTGATCGGTGCATTGAGGAAGACGTGCTCTGGTGTCACTCGGGGTCTTCATCGAGCAGATGTCGGAGGTGCTCAGTTGCCGAATTAGTAGGAATCCACCCGAGAGCTCGTCCGTGGTCCGATAATCGAGGAAGGAAGTTGTTTTAGTTTGCAAATGTAATATGTTGTAGTAGGTTTTTGAGTTTTTCTTTTGTAATTACCTTGATTGTAATATATTCGACTTTTGTAACTGTATCTATTACTGAGATGGAATAAAAATTATTTTCTTCTTTATTTCCCTTTGCTTCAATTCCTTCTGTCGAGTTTTATCGATATTATTGTAACTGTCGACTACTTTGAGTGTTTACTTAATTTAAAGTTTATGTAACAACTTTTATTCGTCGAATGTTGATTTCATCTCGATGCTTCTGCACCTGTCGAGGAATTTGGGAGTTAGTTTATTTATAGCCTCATTTTGTTGAATGTCGATTTCGTCTTGATGCCCCTGAGGCTATCGAGGAGCATGGAGAGCTTATTAATAGCTTTTCTTTTCTCGATTGGCGATTTCATCTCGATGCCTCTGCGACTGTTGAGGAATGTGGAGAGTTAGCTTATTAATAGCTTTCTTTTCTCGATTAGTGATTTCATCTCGGTGCCTCTGCGGCTGTCGAGGAACGTGGAGAGTTAGCTTATTAATAGCTTTTCTTTTCTTGATTGGCGATTTCATCTCGATGCCTCTGCGGCTGTCGAGGAACGTGGAGAGTTAGCTTATTAATAGCTTTTCTTTTCTTGATTGGCGATTTCATCTCGATGCCTCTGCGGCTGTCGATCTATAAAATTAAACAGAAGTTTTGACAAGCAGTTTGGCGACATTAGATTCTTAATACTTGGAATTACTGACAAACAAACGAAAATATCTAAGCATAGAATTTTCTAAGGTTTCTCCCATTCCATGTTCTCTTGACTGGTTTTCCATCCATCTCTGCTAGTCGATATGCTCCTTTCTGTCCTACCTCGATCACTGTGAATGGTCCTTCCCAATTACATTCGAGCTTACCTTTTTCCTTGGAGACGTCGACTCGCTTTAGTACTAAGTCCCCAACCTGAAAGAATTTCAACCTTACGTTTTTATCATATGCCTTTGCCATGGTGGTCTTGTAGGCTTGTATTCTTGCGGAGGCCCTTTCTCTTTTAGATTCCAATTGATCGAGCTCAAAATTCCCCTTATCGGTATTATCTGACTCGTCGTATAGATCGATTCTTGGGGATCGTACTTCCAATTCAGCGGGAGCGACTGCTTCGGAGCCATAGACTAGACTGAAAGGAGTTTCTCCTATTGCCGTCTTTTCTTTTGTTCGATTAGCCCAGACAACCCAGGGTAATTTGTCTAGCCAGGCACCTCCAGCGTCCGACAATCTTTTCTTCAAAAGCCCTAAAATTTCCCTGTTTGTCACTTGAGTTTGTCCGTTAGTTTGCGGACAACCCACTGAGGTGAAGCGTAGGGTGTTTTCGTGCTTAGTGCACCAATCTGCCACTCTTTTTCCGACGAATTGGGGCCCATTATCCGAGATGATTATTCTTGGGAGACCGAATCTGCAGATTATCGACCAATAGAAGTTGATATGGGTCTGAGAAATTTGTTTAAGCGGTACCACCTCAATCCACTTGCTGAAGTATTCCACTCCCACTAGTAGAAATCGCTTCTGCATCCTCGCCATTGGTAACGGTCCAACCAAGTCGACACCCCATTGATCGAATGTCCATGCGATTGAAATCGACTCCATCCTTTGGGCTGGTTGATGCGGCATAGTCTCATGATATTGGCATTTGGCGCATCTTTTGGCATAGTTGTTGGCATCCTTTACTAATGAGGGCCAATAATATCCTAGGCGAGATACCCTAACTGCCAGCGCTCTACCTCCAGAATGGCTCCCACAAGAACTTTCATGAACTTCTTTTAGTATTACGTCGGTTTGGGAAGAAGCTATGCATTTTTTGAGCACTCCTGTGACGGAACGTCGATACAGCTCATCGTTGATAACAGCGTAATGGGGGGCTCTGTATTTGAGTCTTCGAGCTTCAGTGCTGTCGGTAGGAGGGATTCCCTTGATCAAATAATCCAATAACGTTGTTTTCCAACTTGGTTGCTGACTTTCGAGATTCAGGACGTCGATGCTCAAAATATCTTTCCCTGTGTCGATGGCGGGTTTCTCTGATATCATTAAGGTTATTTTTCTAGTAGTGATGCCCTCTATCAAATTTCCAAATTTCGAGAGGGCATCCGCCCTTGTATTTTCGGTCCTTCTTTTATATTCAAGCTGAAAAGTCTTGAACTTCGACACTTGGGTTTTAATCAGAGTTAGGTATTTTATCATCGAGTCTTCTTTGGCCTCAAATTACCCTTTGAATTGCTTTTCGACCAGCTGCGAATCGGTGTAGGCAATCAGATTCTGAATTCCAGTGTCGGCTGCCATTCTTAGACCGGCCAGCAAGGCTTCATATTCTGCTTCATTGTTCGATACCAAGAAATCCAATTTCAGGGCGAACTCAAGTTCTTCCTCATTTGGTCCTTGGAAGTAGATTCCCGCGCCCCCTCCTGTCGATATCGATGAGCCATCGACATGGAGCATCCATAGCTCTTGCTTCTCCTCAATTATTTCTGTGCTTTCAAGCACAAAGTCAGCTAATATTTGTCCTTTGACAGATGTTCTAGGCAAGTAGTCGACATCGTACTCCCCTAACTCAACTGCCCACTTGATCAATCTTCCCAATGCGTTGGGCTTCGAAAGCGTCTGCCTCAATGGTTGGTTATTTAGGACAGTAATTTTATGGGATTGGAATTAGGGTCTCAATTTTCGCGCTGTGGTTACGATGGCTAAAGCAAACTTCTCGATCTTCGAGTAATTCCTTTCTGGCCCCTGCAGAACCCTACTTACATAGTAGATGGGGTGGTTGTCCTTCGCTTCCAACCTCACCAAAACTGAAGTAATCGCTTGCTCTGAGACTGCAATATATAGGTAAAGGTTCTCGTTGTCACAATTATTTCTGTGCTTTCGAGCACAAAGTCAGCTAATATTTGTCCTTTGATAGATGTTCTAGGTAAGTATTCGACATCGTACTCCCCTAACTCAACAGCCCACTTGATCAATCTTCCCGATGCGTTGGGCTTCGAAAGCGTCTGCCTCAATGGTTGGTTAGTTAGGACAGTAATTTTGTGGGATTGGAAGTAGGGTCTCAATTTTCTCGCCGTGGTTACGATGGCTAAAGCGAACTTATCGATCTCCGAGTAATTCTATTCTGGCCCCTGCAGAACCCTACTTACATAGTAGATAGGGTGGTTGTCCTTTCGCTTCCAACCTCACCAAAACTGAACTAATCGCTTGCTCTGAGACTGCAATATATAGGTAAAGGTTCTCGTTGTCTCGTGGTTTAGCCAGGAGAGGGGGTGAAACGAGGTAGGCCTTCAGCTGCTCGAAGGCTTGATCACATTCTTCAGACCACTCAAATTTCTTTGCATTCCTCATGATTTTGAAGAAAGGAAGGCTTTTATCAGTCGACCGAGATATGAATCGATTAAGCGCAGTGATCTTTCCAACCAGCTTCTGCACTTCATTCAGGCTTCGGGGAGCTCTGAGATCTATTATTGATTGGATTTTTTCCGGGATAGCTTCGATGCCCCTCTCATTTACTAGATAGCCGAGGAATTTCCCCGATCTGACTCTATACATGCATTTGGTGGGGTTCAGTTTCATTCCGTATTTCCTCATTATATCAAACGCTTGTTTGATATGAACCAGATGATCTTTTTCGTTGAGGCTTTGGACTAGCATATCATCTACGTAAACCTCCATTGACCTTCCGAGCAACGTCTCAAACATTTTGTTTACCAACCGTTGATATGTTGCCTCGGCATTTCGCAGTTCGAATGGCATTACTTTGAAGAAATACACACCCATTTCCGTGATGAATGCCGTCTTCTCCTGATCTTCTAGGGGCATGAAGATTTGGTAAAAACCTTGGAAAGCGTCCATCATACTTAAAATCGCACAGCCCGCTGTAGAATCGACGAGAGAGTCGATCCTCGGGAGCGGGTAAGGGTCTCTTGGACACAGCTTATTGAGATCCGTGAAGTCGTTGCACATTCTCCATTTTCCACCCCTTTGGATACAAGAACAACATTGCAAAGCCACTCCGTGTACTGTATTTCGGCGATGTAGTCTGCGTCTAAGAGCTTCTTAACTTCTTCCTTTATAATTATGTTTCTCTTCGGGCCAAAGTTTCTTTTCTTTTGTCTTGTCGGGCGCGACGAAGGATCGTTATTGAGTCTATGGACTATGATCTTTGGGTCTATTCCCTGCAGGTCGGTGGTAGACCATGCAAAGACATCCACATTTTCCCTCAAGAATTCGATTAGTTGAGTCTCCAGCCCTTTGGAGAGTTGCGTTCCTATTCTCGTCGTTTTCGATGATTCTTCGGGCACAAATTCGATCGATTTGTGCCCTTCAGAAGGCTCAGTTCTTTTGAATTTTCTCTTCTTGGAATTCACTTCTTCTTGTTTTTCATTCTTGTCAGTTGAGTCCAGATTGTCCATTTTATCGACATCGATGGGTACTAATGGATTGGTTTGTTCATCCATTTTTGGCTTTTGGTTTTTGATGTGGAACTCCTCTTTCTTGGTTTGCTTATCAAGGGAAACCGTATAGCAATCCCAACCTTCCCGTAGATTTCCCAGAACTTCACCTACTCCACTGGTCGTTGGAAACTTCATTTTTTGATGATAAGTGGAGATGACGGCTTGAAAGTTGTTCAGAGCAGGTCTTCCTAATATGACATTGTAGGCACACGGCGCGTCGACAACCAAGAATTTGACCATCCTGATTTTCGAGTTCCCGACATCTCCCAGGGAGAGGCATAGCGTGAGCGTACCCTTAGGAGTAACATGAGCCCCTCCGAAACCGACGAGTGGTGTAGCCACAATTTCCAAAGGAGTTGGACCGAGGTCCATCCGTTCTAACGCATCTAGGAAAAGGATATTCGCCGAGCTCCCTGAATCGATTAGGATTCTTTTGACGGTAGCTCCGGCGATTTGCGCCGTAATCACCATTGGACAGTCAGGAACATCCTTGTTATTGAACAACACAAAATCAGGTTGGAGATCAGATTCATCGAATCCTACCATCTTATTTTGCCTGGTTGGTCGTATCGAGATCATATTTCCCTTCGGTCATTTTAATTTCTGTCCCGGAGAATCTGAGATACCATCCTCCTTGAATTTTTACTATCTCCCCCTGCGGGTCCTCCTGAGATCATATTGACAATCGTTCCCGGCTAGACTCTCCTCGGCTGCTCTTCTCTGTTATCCAGGTTTTGATCTCTTCTCGGGGGAGATCTCGACCGTGAGCGATTATTGTTTTGTTCTTGCCTGTACATTTCTCGGTATTTTCACATACCCTGTTAAGTAACCCTCTGCTATTAATCTTTCGATTTCATCTCTAAGTTGATAGCAGTTGTCGGTATCGTGTCCTCTTTGCCGATGAAATCGATAATCTTTTTTCGAAGCTGGGTTTTCCTTTATAGAGACCGGTTTCCTTAGAAGGTCCTGGTCTTGTATGGCGAACAGGATCTCGGACCTGAGTTTCTTGAGAGGAGTGTAATTATCATAGTACTCTTTATTCGACCTCCCCACTCCTTGTCTTCCAGCATTATAAGTTATTTCCTCTCTATACCCTTTCTTATTTCTGCCCTTTCTCTAGGTCGATCTGTGATGATGATCGGTTGTTTGTCCTCAGGTTTTGCCAAACCAAAGAAGGTTCCTCTTAACTTTGTCATTTCTTCCTCATTCATGTATTGATTGGCCATTTCCATTAGCTTCTCGTACGTCGAGGGGTTTTCTCTGACTATGGCACTAGCAAAACCTCTGTTCAAGGTGCTTTGAAACAAAACGGTAATTAGGAAGTACACCCTTGACATCTCGACCTTTAGGAGCTCATTATTAAATCTACCCATAAAACTTCTAAAAGTTTCATCTGGTTTATGAATGATCGAGTATAGATGATTTCCCGGGGGTCTGACGGCTCTCTTGCTACCAAACTGACTCATGAATTTGTCACAAAGTTGGTCGTAATCAAAGATAGACTTTTCCTCCAATCTTCCAAACCAGGATTGAGCCATTCCGGCCAGTGTGGTCGAGAAGGCCTTTGTAGCCACGTTATCCGAGATGCCGTGAAGCTGCATCTGAAGATTAAACGAGGCTAGGTGCTCATCCGGGTCTTCTGTTCAGAAATAGCGCGACAACTGGGTTGGTAGCCTTTTATCGAGAGGTAATCTTTCGAAGAAGATTTCGTCACAAAACGGCGATTTTCTTAATCGAGAGTTCGATACTGGGAGCTCGTTCCTTTTTTCTTGTCGATCTAACTTTTGATGGAGAGACCTTACTTCAGAGGCCAACTTGTCGACCTCTCTAACAGATTGCTCCTCCAACTCTTCTCTCGCGGCGTGCCTACCCTGGTGTTGGTCTGCCCGACTATTTGCTTCGCTTATTTCGATTCCTACCCCAGCCTCAAATGCGACAGTGAGCAGGAGCCTTCGAGGAGGATTCACATTTTCTTTAACGATCTCCGCGAGCCATTCTTTCTTGGCTTCATCCAGGATGGCCTTCAGATCATCTCTCGTGAGTTGCATGACTGGTGGGGCCTGGGGCCTCGATGGCCCTCCTTCACCGTGGTCTGCTGGATTAGGGTTTCGGGGGATTAAATTGTCCCCTTGACCCTCTCCATTTTGACCGTGAATTCCCTCTTTCTCTCGTGCTAGAGCTGCTTTAGATCTAGTAGTCATCATTTTTTCAATATAAGGTTAATGTTTCCCACAGACGGCGCCAATTGATGAGTGTATTTTCGGTAGGTTGTCAGTTCTCGCTCGGTATTCAATATTTTAAGTCAAATGTGAGGAGTAGCAGGCCAATCAAGCTTCTCCCCGATTTATAATGTGGGTCCTAACCTGTAATCAAAGGTAACTACGTTAGGTTAATGCCGGTGGTGACCCGACGATAACCCTCCGATGCTTAAGTCAGTATCGAGATAGAAAGAATGAGATTGGTCCGTAATTAATGCTTAGAGAGTGCGTACCTTTCTCTCTTATTTATGAGGGCTATTTATAGTTTTATTATTGGATCACTGGGCCGAATCGTGATTGGACGTTTATTTTGGGATATGGATCCTTAAAAGTGGTTTGATTTGTCCGTAAGCGGTTTAATATTAACAAATGGGTATCGACAACCATGTTGATCCCAATGATGAGTTCGACATGGCGTCTAAGCATGTTTCGAGATGGAGAGTCGAGACACTCCAAGTGAGCTCGAGGACCTATGGTTTTATTTGATTTTATTTTATGGTCGATGGTCAAAGGTGACGTGTCGTATGACGAAGACTTGGTACATCACCTGTCTCCTTACAAATCCCGGCAGCTAGCAAAGTCGTCGCATTTCTCCCTCGGTTGAATCGATCCTAAGCCTGTTGGAGCGCCCCATGTGTTGCGCCTCTACGGGTTGATACACCACAATATCACGAAAAATAATATATCCTAATCGGCTAGAACATAGGATATATTAAGATCTAGGGTTAAAGAACGACTTAGGAGCAAAATCGAAAACGAAAAATTCTTCCAAAAGGAAGTACGTGTGAGGGAGAGAGAGTATTTTTTTTGACTTAGGCTTTTTGGCTCTTGAGTTGTGTGTGTGAGATATGACATCAAGTCTCCTATTTATAGGTATCTCATTATCCAAATCCTCCTATGATTAGAACTCTAAATCTTCTAACTCTCCTACATAGGCCATGACCCTTTTAATTGGAAGACCAAGTCTTCTAATTAATTCATGGCCCATACATGATTTAATTAATTGGGTCTCTGTAACGCCCCCAAAATTTTGAACCCTTTTGATTGGATTTTTAATCCAAATTTAAGTGCTACATTTTATTATCAAAGTTAACCATTAATTTGAACAAATTATTTAAATATTGTGATCATTTGAACTTGAAATAATTAAAATATAAAAGTTACTTTAAAATTAGATTAAGACCTTTTTGAAAGATTTTTGGGCTTGGATGCACAAAAATTTCTTTTTTTGGGGGCAAAAATGTAAGTTTTCCAAAACTTCAAGGGGCAAAGTGTAAATTTGCCCCAAGTCGAAGATTCTCTGCAGGAGTAATAATTTTTCCTCCTAGCACACTCCAAGAGCTGCAAAAGCCATGCCCTTGGGTGGAGGAACTCCTCTACCCAAGAAAATACATGCATTGGTGGGTTTAAAGAAGACAATTATGTCTTCCCACTTTTCTAAGTAAAAGTTGTATGTATACATGTATGTATACATTTTCAATTCTGATTTCATTATCTATCTAAACACTCCATCTCAATCTTTAATTCTTTTCACATTATTACTCTTCACTTAGTGAAAACTTGAGTTTTAAAGAGAGAGAAAAAGAGATAACACATTTAGAAAGAAAATTTTAGGATATACAAAGCCAAGCCTCGGTTTTTTGCACATTCCGTCTTCGTCCACCGTTGAATCATGCCTAAATTTTGCGTGAAGGTCCTACACACATGGGGCTACATATTGACCGTTTGGAAAAGTCGATTGGATCTTCGAGAGTGAATCGTAAGTCATTAGAAGTTGGGGAAAAGTAAGGATTTGAGAGCCTTTTTATGAACCACCACCAGAGCCGCCACCACTGCCACCGGAGCTGCCACCACCACCTTCGGAGTTCTGGAAATGAAGAGAGTTTCACCCCCTTCGTTGCTTTGGGTAAAAAGACATCTATGTATGTGTTCTTTAGTCTTTGTGATATTACTTTCTTCTCTTTAAAGTATATAATGAAGATGTTTAGTTTATCCTTGTAGCTTTTGTGATAAGTTGTTGAGTTCATATTTAATATTATATATTTAATGTGGCTTGCTTAGATTTTGTTTAAATATTGCTTATATGTTTGGATCTTGATTTATTTTTGTAAGAAAGTTATTGTTTCTAATTTTCGAAACTTTAGGGGGTATTTTTGATAGATTTTAAAAGTTGAAGGGTTAGGGATGCTAAAATTTTGGGAGTATAATGGACTGAGAATCTCTATTTTTGTTTGATATTTGATATGAGTTTACTTAAAAATTAGTTGTTTTAAAGTTGCTCCAAGTTTGTTTGCAAAAAGGGAGTTTCCAAAACTTTTGGGTTAGTTTTGCAATTCTAAAAATAAGGGGGTAAATGTGCTGTTTAGTTGCTGTTTTTACATGATTACTTTTATTTGATTTTCGATATGAGTTTAGCTAAAAATCTTTTGATTTAAAGTTTGTTGCAATTTTTTGCAAAAATGGATATTTTTAAAAGTTTAGGGGGCTGTTTTGAAAATCTGGAAAAAAATTTGCTGTTTTGGAGATGTGTTATTTGATTAGTATTTTGAGTTTTGAAAATAATATCTCTTAATTGAAGTTGATGTCATAAGTCTAAGCACTTTTGTGTGATGTGTTAGTTTAGGAAATCCTTGTGTAGTATTTTCATTAGTTACGCTTTAGTAAGGTTGTTAGATACATTCTTAGTCGTATACGTATTTGCTCAGGTTTCGGATACGCTTCATTTGTGGAGTTTTAGTCGCTACACTAAGCGACAAAGGTGAGCGTTGTGTGTTGAATTTGTATGTCGGTCCGATGTGCTAGTAGATCGAGTCAAACATTTGCTAATGCTTTTAATAATTAAAGCATGTTCTATAGTATAATTTCTCTTGCATGTTGTCACAAATATATTGGACTTGTTATGTCGACATTACTCGCACGAAATCACTTAGCATTTCAACATGATTATCCAAATACATGCTACATCTAATTCTACTAGTTGCGAATATATTTTTGAAAATTATCATGATACCCAAAATTTCATTTGATAAGTTGTTAAATGTTGATAATATGCTTGATACTTTATGTTTCCGATTTTGTGTTTCTGTTTATTTCCAATTTTGTGTGGGCCCTATTTGTTTGGTATATGGCAACCTGGGCGGCAAGGGCCGGCAGGATTGTCACGGTTACCCGTAGGCCTGGCCTTACAATCCAAGTGGGGAGGAACACTTGGGGAGTAAAGACGAACTCCGGCAAAGACATGTCGATGCATTTCAGATAGTAAGGTCGCTCCTTACTTGGTGAGTTTGGATGGATATCAGACTGAGGATGGAGGGTAAGTGGAGGACGACATCAACAATTTTTGGTTATGTGAATTCCGTGTTTCTTCCGTCTTGAATATATGTTTATTTGCTTGATAACATGATTATGTTATATAATATATTGCATTCACACATCACCATGCAAATTCGCACATAGCCTCACTAAGTTGGACGATCAACTTATGCGTTTTTTGTTTCACTCTTTTTAGTTTCAGGCGTTCTGGAAATAGTAGTCTGGTTGCGGTTAGGTCATCACAGTTGCGGTCCGACCCTAGTATTCGGGAGAGTAGTAATATTTTGTGGTCGATTTATGCTCTTTTTCGATTTTGTTTAAAATCTTACTTAGAATGTTTGAATCGTTAAAGATGATTTATATTTTCGCAAAAGATCTAAAATTTTCATAAATTACTTATTTATCTCTCTCGGTTGAGTTTGTTCGAATATTTTGATATGTTGTGATTAAATATTTTCACTTTAAAACTCAACTATGAAGATTGATTTTATTTGTTTGTCAAAAAAACTTAGTAATTTAAATTGTTCTTATTTCGTTTTAAATAGCTTCCGCTTTAAAACCTTTTAATTCATCGTTCCAATAAAAAAAAGTTTCGATAATTTGAACACTTTTCTAAAATAATAATATTTTTTCGACCGTTATCCGACGGACCCGCGGAGCCGGGCAGTCACAGTCTTTATTTAATTTCCTAATTAAATAGCCCAAGTAATTTATTTCTCTCTCATTTAATTAAATTAGACTCTAAGTCTATTTAATTAAATATTCCCATAATTAATTAAATCAAATTTAATTAATTAACTCACAAATTAAATTCCAATTTAATTTACAGTCTTGATCCAATTCCAATCGGATCACTTTCGCTCCAATTGGGTCGACCCAGTTGACCCAATCGATCCAGTCGATTCGGTCGACCCAGTTGCTCTTCCTTTCTTCGCTGTCGCTTCATGTGTATTGTGTATGCCCCCGTAGGTTCACAACATAATTGGTCGTGGGTTATAATTAAATATTTATTTAATTACTCGAGTATGAAATATTCTAAATCAACTGAATACTCTGTCGACTGATCATTCCAAAGTTAGCACCCCTGCCAATTTGAGAATTCTGCCACACTCCACGGTCGATGTCTGGCCACAAGCCCATGGAGCACAATCACTGGTGAATTAATTCACTGAACCTTTTATCATTTACAATTACAATATACGACATAATCTCTCCATCGATCAATCTCCCAGTCGAGACTTAAGGGTATGGACTTTTCATCGGTTCCCCTTTTACTTTTGTCTTGACCTTATGTATTCTGGTCTCGAAATAATTCTCTTGGACTTAATCTTTATAAGCTACTTACATAAAGTCGTCAGATACCTTGGCCAAGGATTTTTACCATAATTAATTTCTAACAAAAATCCATAGGAGAAATTCCCAACCTATGAAGTCGGGTCAATGGATCCCTTTTTTATGATATGAACCTGCATACGAGTCCCTCTATACCCAACGTGATGATAGAAATAATGTCCGGCAAGCCAACTGTATGGCTAGCATTTATTCTAATAAATAAAGGAACTATTCAATTTTGATTAATAAATGCACTTTATTATATGGTCAACTTTATCTTATATAATAATTATCTACGCATAAGAATAGAAGTCCTTAGATCACAAGGCTATGGGACAACCCGTGGACTGATCTCCAAGGCCGTGATCTAGAACATATTCAAGAGACGTAAAATCCAATCGAGATAGGACATCGTGGGATTCGGTTAGACTCTCACTATTGGGTGTACTTCGATGAACTGGAGAACGCTGGGGTCCACGAGCGTGACTGGGACAGTCGATACACATAAGTGGGTGACTTGCTGGGATGGCAAGTGCACTGAATACCTCAATTAGGAAAAGCTATTAGTTAAAGCAGATAAATCATGCGGTTGTTAGGTTAGCTATGCAAACAATCCTAGATTTAGTTATTGTTTGTGAGTTCAAATTAGTTAAGTCTCCCTGTCGGTTTCACTTAACTCTACCAATCTACCCAAACTCTCCATCTTCGGATCAATAACGAACGTCGCTATCAACCGATACTCTAAGGAAAGTCCGAACCCAAAAGAGGATTCTAAGGCGTACCGTTGTCACCCGGGACCTAAAACTAACTCGAATCCCCGAATAAAGAGAATCTATGTTATTTGATGCATTCACGAACGAACCCATAATACAAACACAGACCAAACTAGGTATATGCCTATCCTAGGTTGAAATCCACAAATCGTCACTCACCTAACTTTCAACATCCTATGTCTAGGTTGCATTAAAGGTAGATGGCCAAAAGTGAGATAAAACAATAAACCCAACAAATCAAACATAACCCAACATCAATCATAACTAATCAAACGATAACAATGACTCGACAATTAATATATTATGCTCGTGTTTGCTATTCAAGGATTCAATGACGTTCATATGTATCTTCCGATAGCATACCAACCTATCGAATTAAACTAATCCAATTTATGCCTAAAGGGACTAAAATCTAATCGATGGTATTAAACTCAAACCTTAAAAGAATATGAAACGACATAGGTATATGTCTATCCTAAAATCGAATCACAATCCAAATTCATAATCAAATCCTCAAAATCACTATGTCTAGCAATCAAGAATCAATAACTCTCATCTCAAAGACTGTCAAACCTTTAGACGAACAATAAACACGGAATCGGATTAACGAACACATATAAGCACCATACTAATCATAAGACATCATTTAATCAACAATAACATAAATATATATAAATCCGGAGAATTCAAATCCTCAATCATTCATCCAAAAAGAAAATAACAATATTCATCTCCTAATCATAAACAACTAGGAAATGAAAAGATATCACCTAATCGAAATAGAATCGAGACAAGGATTCTCCTCCCTTTGATCACCACATAATCACTCCCCAAGGGTGGTGATTAACTCACCCCCTTGGTGGAGCCTTCAAATACAAGAAAAAGGAAGAAAAAGTAAAGAGAGAAAAGTTTTGGGAGGCTAGGGATGAAAAGTGAGATGTGTGTGTGATATAATTTCACTCCCTCAAGCCTTTAACCTAGCAAAGCAACAAGCTTCTCATGCCTAAGTTACCCTCAAAACTATCACAACCAAGACCAAAAAGTCCCCCAACAAGTTAAAATTACATTTGGGATCAAAGGGGGAAGTATACAAAAACACCCCTGCTTCCCGCAGACAAATATTTGATGGTAGCAGGGGTACACCGCGGTGTGTGTTTCACACACCGCGGTGTGACAAGACGTACACCGCGGTGCGACACAGACAGTAAGTTTTCTGCTCTGCCACACTTCCATCCGAGAAGCATATCTTTTGATTCCGAACTCCGATTGCTGATCCGTAA
Source organism: Penstemon eatonii (assembly GCA_038501285.1). Lineage (NCBI taxonomy): Eukaryota > Viridiplantae > Streptophyta > Magnoliopsida > Lamiales > Plantaginaceae > Penstemon > Penstemon eatonii. The sequence continues at coordinate 30,029,147 of CM076710.1, read as the reverse complement.
AGTTCGTAGCGTAGCTAACTCACTCATCTATGACATATATATGCACGTTTTAGTGAGAAGCTGTCTACATTCTTCTACTATTTGCTTCGGGTTCTCTTTTCTTTGAAGCTCAAGTTTGACTCGTGGGGTGGGTAGAACCACTTGCATTCATTGATACGAAACTCCGAATCACTCTAAGATGTTGCTTCCTACAAGTCACGGAGAAAACGATCAAAACACGAACAAAAAACTCAAAAACTGAACAAAGGCCAAACGAAGTGGCCAAAAGCACAAAAGACACGAAAACAAGCAAAGACAAACAGAAACTCGGATAAAAACAAGATATTTTGGGCTTAAAGAGATAGGTAATAACGACGTTATCACGGCGTTATCAGCTGCTTGCTGAAATTGTTTATCAAATTCTACAATAGCAGCTTCGAATATTTGAAAGGCAATTGGGTGTGCTCTGATCACATTCCAAGCCCACTGACATTAAACTCACACTTTTCAACTCGTAAACCCGGTGGTAAGACTTGTCTTGCCTTTAAGGATTCCCCAATCCTTATGCCACCAGCACGTTGAGTTCCGTGAGCATCCTTCTTGCTCAACTCCAATATCATAGCAAGTTTAGCATCTTCGGCAGCCTGACGTTCAGCAGGGGTCATTTTCCTTCTCCTTTCTTCTTTTTCTGCTTCAATCTTGCAAGCCTGATAGCTTCAACAAGTTCCTCCTTGGCCTTTTTCTCTTCAAGGGCATCCTCCCTTCTTTTCTTTTCAGCTGCAGATATCTTTCTCTTCACAATCTTTTTCTTCCTAAGTTTATCAGCAGCAGCAGCAGGTTCAGGAACAACAGATGAGATAGGAATAGCTGCTTTTGGTTCAATGATCCTTACTTCTGGATCATTTTGAGGTTCAGAAACCTCAGCTGTTGAAGCTTGCTGTTGGGCAGCTGTTGCATCAGCATCAGAAGTCATCTTAGCAGCAGCAGCATCAGCAGTTTATCAGCTTCAACTAGCCTCTCAGCTGATTGAGGGCCTTCTCTGACTAAGTTCTCAAATTTAGCAGGAGATGATTCAAAAACCACCATCCTCTTAGCAGAATTTTTAGGTGCAACTTTCTCCTTTTCTTGCCTTGAAGTTGCAGTGTCTTTAATTTGACTCCTAGTCCTCTTAGCAACATTCTCAGCAGGTTGCTCCTCTGATATAGTTCTGGAGGGTGAATCAGCTGATATCTCCAGAATTTCATCAGTAGTCTTTTTAATGATTTCATCGGCAGTAGCCTTCTTTTCAGCTTCTGTTCTAGCTTTAACAGCTGGTTTGACTGTTTGAACATATTGCTTTCTTTTCTTGGTAGGGGCCTTTTCCTTGGGCTCATCAGCCTCTTCTTCATCTATTTTCCTCTTCGAACATCCTTTAACAGCTTGATAATGGCCCATTGCCTTGGCATTGTGAATGACTTTCCCATTAGTCATACCACAACCCAATGTCCAGAATAAATGACTCAGTGTAATCCTGTGATTAGTCTGTTTCTTCTTATGGAAATTTTCCAAAATATACCATACAATTTCAGCCCAATTTACCTCAAAGCCATAGTGAACAGCTATCATCATGGCATATCTTTTCATTGTGACACTATCTAAAGAAAAAGTGCAGTTTTCTATCACCTTTGCTACCATATCAGCCATACTTTGATATTCATCCCTCAACTGCCTGTTCTTTATGTTAACTGATAATATATCCCCTTCGTGAGCACAAATGTTCCAAAACTCCTGCTCCTTCTCCTCAGCCATGGTTATCAGGTCTGTTCTTCCTTGGTTGGACAGTCCATACTTCTCATGGAGTAGGGCAGGGGTAATAACGATGTCTTTTCCTCCGAAGGTGATGGGGGCTATTTCGCACCCCTTATAATATTCAGATCGACTGAGAGATATCAGGTCGGTTGGACCATACGAGCTCGTTCGGGATTTTCTTTCGACCCGGCTGAAGACGACTCCTCTCGGCGAGCAGACTACAATCCGGACTCAAGAAGGACGATTGGGCCGAGTCCTATTAGAATTATGTTTCCTTGTAAAGCTAGGGTTAATGTCATATAAATGCCTAGTTAAACATTAGATTAGGGACGGATACACAACTTACGCCTGTATACTTGGGCAATCTGAGATCATATTGAATAGAAAAGCTTTTGCTATACTATTTACTCATTGACTATCTTGATTACTGATTGTTCTTTTACATAATTGTTCTTCCTTGAGATTGATCCATCCAGAATAAAGTAACAGAGCCCTATAATTTGTACTGAATTTGACCTCCATATTACAACTTTATTGATTCAATCGTACTCGACGAAAACGGTTTAATCAGTTGGCGCCCACCGAGGGGGCTAGGTTAATTATTCAATCGACATATGGCTCGCCCAAGGAAGAGCGCTCGTAACGGAGCAAGAAGTAACACAACCAACCAGCATAACACGTCTGAGGATCCGCAGGGCAATACCGATAATAACGCCCCTATAACCAACGACAATCAGCAACAGAACGAGCATCATCAGAATCAGGAGAAACCACAAGGGATCCCTACTGGTGCGGTACCGGAAGAACGTGCAGCTCCAGCAATCCCGGTTCCCCTGTCAGACGCTCAGGAGAAGTTACGACAGATTGCTATGCTCCTTAAATCACTCTGCCCAGAGGAATTACTCGTACTCGAGCAGGTTCCTCGAAACCCTAGAACTACTAGGGCAAATCCCACTCAAAGGACACCGAGGCAGAACGATCAAATCTCTCAACAAGCTGACAGCCCGGCAAGCGAGCAGCGCTCGCTACACCGTCCGCAGAAGGGCAATTCAAAACCCTTCGTTGAGAACGTCCGAAGAAAAGCAGATCGAAGGAGACCGCAACCAGGACACAGCGGATCCAAGGACCATACCATAATCCCCATCGAGGATAACGTAGGTGACGCAATCCCAAATCGACCACGAACTATGCAATTCTCGGAAAGAGAAATCGAAAAGATGGTACAGGAACGACTTGAGCAACACCTACGATCCGTTCAAAACCCATGGGCCAGAACCACAAAACTCCAGGAGAACCTAGCAGCATGTTCTCCCTTCTGCAGAGAAATAAAAGAAGCTCAGTCAACCGGACAGGTTCCAAGTCGACTACCCAGATATGACGGAACTACTGATCCAGATGACTATATTTTTAGCTTTACGAACATAATGAACTTATATGCTCACTCGGCGGAATTCACCGCTAAGTTAATGGTGACCACGTTAGAAGGACTCGCTTTGGATTGGTTCACCAAGCAACCCGCTAACTCCATATTCAATTTCCGGGAATTATGCAACAAACTGACACAACAGTTCGCCAGCCAGAAGAGACAAAAACTTCCAATGAGCTATTTAGGAACTATTTATCAACAAGAGGGCGAATCCCTAAGGAACTGGCTGGCAATGTTTAATGTGGAATTGCTCAAGATCGATTCCCCAAATATCGATTACATAATCTCCATTCTCTTCGACCTCACCAAGAATAGGCAGTTTGGAAATGCCCTCAGCCGAAAGCAACCAAGAACGTTCGCTGAGATCATGAGCATGGCATCGAAATATATGACCCAAGAAGAGATGAACTCTTTTAAAGATAAGAACAAAATTAAAGCTACGGCCTCAGGCTCCAAACGGCAAGATAGAATTCCTGTTCAAAGATCCATGGACTATGAACGATCTTTTGGAAAAGGCAACGTCTTCCAGCGATTAGAATACAATCGAAACGACCAGGACAGACGACCTAATACCTATCAAAGACCTAGAACCGCCGAGCCGGCAATCCAGAGCAGGGTTAATCAAATAGAACACCCAAAGCTGACTGCTCCAATAGAAGAAATCTTGGCTGTACTAGAAAGGAACAATTGGATCCCGGAGGCAAAGAGAATCGCTCAACCCAGGCCAGGTGCACGAAACTATGAATTCTACTGCAAATATCACCGGGCACATGGGCATCGCACCAAATATTGTTTTCACCTTAAAAGAGAAATTGAAAAACTAATCGAACAAGGAAAACTAGATGACTATTTAGAGCGGAATAACCGCAAGAGATGAAGAAGTAGGAGTCCTCGGATAATAATCAAAGAAGGAATTCCCGTAGAAGGTCTCCTGATGATGGTCCCCCACAAGAGTTGAACAATGACCAGATTAATGGTACCATCCATACAATCTCAGGAGGACCCGCCGGCGGGGACATTCGTAAAGCTCGACGAAGGACCGCCAGATCCATAATCGGAAGCTTAAAATACTCGAAAGAAGTATGGACTCAAAGCAAATCAACAAACAACCAGCTGATCAGTTTCAACGAGGGCGAGGTACCCAAAAACCTTATTTGGGACACAAAAGAGGATAGCCCCGACTTCCCAATGGTGGTATCGCTAGAAATAGCGAATTACAACGTCAAAAGGATCCTGATCGATAATGGAAGCTCAGCAAATATCATCTCTAAAGAGGTCTTAGCCCAGATGAACTTAGGACAAATAACATTCCAAAGGGTAGCTACGCCTTTCGTAGGATTTGGAGGATCCGAGATTTGTCTCCAGTGGCATAATAACTTTAAGTGTCTCACTCGGGAGAAAACCACGTCGGACGGTGAAGCTAGTCAAATTTTAGTAGTAGAAACTCCCTTTGCCTACAATGCGATCTTAGGGCGACATGTCCTCAATCTGTTCCTAGCTGTGGTTTCAACTTACCATCAGAAGATAAAATTTCCAACTGACACAGGAATCAGAGAAATTGTTAATGATCATTGTATGGCATGGGATTGCTACAACACATCATTAACTTTGAGAAACCGCCCTGAATCAATTACCCCAAGCAAAAGAAAGCTCGAAGTCGACGTTGACAGAATCGAAGTTGAAATCCCTAGCACCGACCGAATAGATAAGAAGGGAAAGTAACCGGTAGATCTAGCTTTGAAACCACCGGAACACAAAGATGTCCTACTAGTGCAGGGGGACCCAACTAAAACAACAAGAATTGGAACCGAATTGAGCGAAGAGGGGGAAGTAATGTTGATCAACTTTCTCAGAAATAATGCAGATATCTTCGCCTGGAGCGCGAACGACATTGAAGGGATCGACCCCCGAATAATCAGTCATTCGTTAAAATTCGACCCCATGGCAAAACCTGCTAGACAAGAGAAGAGGAATCATGGGCCAATAAAGGATAAAATAATCAAGGCATAAGTAGAAAGGCTACTCAAAGCAAAATAAATTCGAGAAATACACTTCTCGGAATGGCTATGTAATGTTGTGCTAGTAGCAAAAGGGGATAAAAAGGATAACAAGTGGAGAATGTGCAATGATTTCACCGACCTTAATAAATTATGTCCGCGCGATCCGTATCTCCTCCCAAGGATCGACTTATTAGTCGACTCAACCGCTGGCTTTGCGATTTTCAGCATGATGGATGCTTTTCAAGGTATTTATCAGATATACATGGATGAGCGAGACCAAGAGAAAACTGCTTTCGTAACCGAGCAGGGAGTGTATTGCTTCATAGTTATGCCATTTGGATTGACGAACGCCGGGGCCACTTACCAAAGGTTAGTAAACCTGATGTTCAAAGAATTAATTGGAGAAATAATGGAAGTTTACGTAGACGATATGATGGTCAAACGCGTGAATGAAGCTGATCACGTAAGACATCTCGATCGATGCTTCCGAATATTGAGAAAGTACCGAATGAAGCTAAATCCTGCAAAATGCACTTTCGGTGTTAAGTCGGGAAATTTTTTTGGATATTTGGTACATCATCGAGGAATCGAGGCCAATCCAGAAAATATTCGAGCCATAACCGAAATGAAACCTCCCAAAACGATCTCTCAAGTGCAGAGCTTGGTAGGAAAGATCGTGGCGCTAAATAGATTCATATCCAAATCGGCTGACAGAAGTTTGCCTTTCTTCCAAACTCCTCGAAAAGCAAAAAACTTTGTTTGGACCAAAGAATGCGACCAGGCATTCGATCAGCTAAAGGAATATCTAACGACATCCCCGCTATTGGCCAAATCAACCGAGGGAGAACCATTATACGTCTACATATCAATCTCCGACGTGGCCATTAGTTTGGTTTTGGTTAAAGTGGAAGGCTTAGAACATAAGCCTGTTTATTACTTAAGCAAATTACCACAAGGGGCCGAAAAGAACTATTTGGAAATAGAGAAATTCGCTTTGGCCTTAGTAGTGGCAGCACGCAAACTCCGACCTTATTTTCTAACCTACAAAATTGTGGTGTTAACCAACCAACCATTGAGACAGGTCTTAGCAAAGCCAGAAGCTTCTGGAAGATTAATCAAATGGGCAATCGAACTCGGTCAGTTCAAAATCGAGTACAAACTAAGAATTGCGATTAAAGCCCAAGTCTTAGCCGATTTCCTATTAGAAACTCCGACCGTGGCAACCGAGCATACTGAATCGACCAGCCTAGCCAATGATATCTTGATCGTAGAAAATCAAACTTGGTTGATGCATGTCGACAGTGCTTCAAGTCAAGAAGGAGGAGGTGCCGGAATCAACTTTACCGGACCAAATAAGGAGGATATAAATTATGCAATAACACTGGACTTCGTCGTAACAAACAACGAAGTAGAATATGAATCATTGATCGCTGGAATGGAAATGGCAATCAAGGCCGACATAAAAAGTCTTAAAGTATTAACCGATTCAGAGTTAGTACAAAGGCAAATAGAAGGCCTCGATGAGGCAAAATAATTTAATATGGTCAAATACCTTACCAAAGTGAAACAATTGGCTGAAAATTTTGAAAATTTTGGGATATAGAACATTCCACGGTCGGAAAATAAATGGGCCGCTCAATTGTCTAGATTTACAGGATCTAACGATGGAAAAACCGAGAGGGTAATCAACTGGTTAATTTCCAATACGCCGACAATCGATATCGGTGAGACACCGGTCGCTCAAATGATGGAAATCGAAGAAGCCGAAGGAAACTGGATGACTCCAATGATAGAATATCTTCAAGAAGGAAAATTGCCGCATGACCAAAACGAAGCGCGGAAAATAAAATATCGGTCTCCAAGATATACATTAATAGAAGAAAAACTTTACCGAAGATCAGTGTCGGGAATTCTTCTAAGATGCATCTCCGAATCTCAAACCAATAATATACTCCGAGAAGTACATGAAGGAGAAGCAGGAAATCACAGCTGAGCAAGGGCCTTGGCTTTAAAATGCATCAGAACTGGATATTATTGGCCTACCATCAACAATGATGCAATCCAATATATCCAAAAATGTCATCATTGCCAAGTCCATGCTAATATAAGTCATCAACCAGCCGAAAACATGCACCCCATACCGGTATGTTGGCCGTTTGACCAATGGGGAATGGACATCGTGGGACCTTTCCCAGCTGCTAGATCCAAAAAAGCATATGTTCTGGTCGCCGTAGAATACTTCAACAAATGGATAGAATGCATTGCCCTTGCTCGAATAACTCAATTCCAAGTGATCAATTTCCTATGGAAGTTCATAGTATGTCGATTTGGCATTCCAAGAATTCTAATCTCAGATAACGGAACCCAATTTGCGGGAAAACAGGTAATGGAATGGTGTACAAAGCTAGGAATTCAGCAAAATTTCACTTCAGTTGGGCATCGTAGAGCGAATGGACAAACTGAGGTAGCGAACCGAGAAATAATAAAATCTTTGGAGAAAAGATTAGGGGCAGCCAAAGGAAAATGGCTAGATGAACTCCCAGGAGTACTTTGGGCTAATCGAACTACAGTCAGAACCTCAACCGGGGAAACCCCATTCAGCCTGGTATATGGATCCGAAGCTGTTATTCCGATCGAAACACTAGTTCCAACATCGAGAATTGAAATGTATGACGACCAGGAAAACAAAAAGGCAAGAGAAAGTGATATCGATCTAACAGAAGCCTTACGAGAAAAAGCAGCGGTACGATTACAGGTCACTAAAACGAATATGGAGAAAGCCTACAATCAAAAAGTACGCATACGAACTTTCAAGGAAGGAGACTTGGTGTTAAAAAAGGTAGAGGTATCCAAGCACGTGGGAAAATTACAACAGAATTGGGATGGACCATACATTGTCATCAATGTAGGAAAGAAAGGTTCATACAAGATTGCACACTTGGACGGAACACCCCTACCAAGGACTTGGAATGCAGTCAACCTCCGAAAATACTATGGAAGATGAATCCTAGTAAATTATCCTCCTTTATTTCCTTTGTTTTATTTTCATTTTAAATTCGCTGTAATAAAGGCTTTGGCCTGAAATTTATTATCAAAGAATTATAATACCAAATCATTTTGAGTAAAAGGCGAAGCATTAACAAGAGTTGAGTACGAATCGATCAATTCGATAAACGCTCCACAAATTTCTGTAATCAACTTGGTTTAATCCGAAAGGATGATCTAATGGGTAACGAGTCGAGTAAAATTGATTCGCTCAATAAACGCTCCTCGATCTAAAAGTATAACGAGTCGAGTAAAATTGATTCGCTCAATAAATGCTCCTCGATCCGAAGGTCTTAAAACGAGTCGAGTATAAATTGATCCGCTCAATAAACGCTCCTCGACCTATATTTAACAATCAAACATATTTTAGGTATAAACCTAAGTCTTAAAACGAGTTGAGTACAAATTGATCCGCTCAATAAACGCTCCTCGTCCATTTCTAACGATTAAAAGACTTTGATATAAAAAACTAAGCCTAAATAAAACGAGTTGAGTATAAATTGATCCGCTCAATAAACGCTCCTCGTCCATTTCTAACGATTAAAAGACTTTGGTATAAAAACCTAAGCCTAAATAAAACGAGTTGAGTATAAATTGACCCGCTCAATAAACGCTCCTCGTCCATTTCTAACGATTAAAAGATTTTAGGTATGAAAAACCTAAGTCTTAAAACGAGTTGAGTACAAATTGATCCGCTCAATAAACGCTCCTCGTCCATTTCTAACGATTAAAAGATTTTAGGTATGAAAAACCTAAGTCTTAAAACGAGTTGAGTACAAATTGATCCGCTCAATAAACGCTCCTCGTCCATTTCTAACGATTAAAAGACTTTAGTATAAAAACCTAAGCCTAAATAAAACGAGTTGAGTATAAATTGATCCGCTCAATAAACGCTCCTCGTCCATTTCTAACGATTAAAAGACTTTGGTATAAAAACCTAAGCCTAAATAAAACGAGTTGAGTATAAATTGACCCGCTCAATAAACGCTCCTCGTCCATTTCTAACGATTAAAAGATTTTAGGTATGAAAAACCTAAGTCTTAAAACGAGTTGAGTACAAATTGATCCGCTCAATAAACGCTCCTCGTCCATTTCTAACGATTAAAAGATTTTAGGTATGAAAAACCTAAGTCTTAAAACGAGTTGAGTACAAATTGATCCGCTCAATAAACGCTCCTCGTCCATTTCTAACGATTAAAAGACTTTAGTATAAAAACCTAAGCCTAAATAAAACGAGTTGAGTATAAATTGATCCGCTCAATAAACGCTCCTCGTCCATTTCTAACGATTAAAAAAACATTGATATAAAAACCTAAGCCTAAATAAAACGAGTTGAGTACAAATTGATCCGCTCAATAAACGCTCCTCGTCCATTTCTAACGATTAAAACACTTTGGTATAAAAACCTAAGCCTAAATAAAACGAGTTGAGTATAAATTGATCTGCTCAATAAACGCTCCTCGTCCATTTTTAACGATTAAAAGACTTCGGTATAAAAACCTAAGCCTAAATAAAACAAGTTGAGTACAAATTGATCCGCTCAATAAACGCTCCTCGTCCATTTCTAACGATTAAAAGATTTTAGGTATGAAAAACCTAAGTCTTAAAATGAGTTGAGTACAAATTGATCCGCTCAATAAACGCTCCTCGTCCATTTCTAACGATTAAAAGACTTCGGTATAAAAACCTAAGTCCAAATAGAAAGAGTTGAGTATAAGTTGATCCGCTCAATAAACGCTCCTCGATCAATTTCTAAAGATTAAAGGACTTTTGTGTAAGAACCTAAGTCTAAACAAAAGAATTGAGTATAAGTTGATCCTCTCAATAAACACTCCTCGATCTCATATCTGACGACCAAAGTTGAGAGACAGTAATCGCTCCTAAATATCAATAATAAATAAAGAACATGTTGAGAAGAAATCAACAGAAAAAAATATAGCAAGGTAATAATACAAAAAATTTATTTATCTAAGCTCGGAGAACAAATTACATACAAAGTCTCGATCAGAATACAAAGGATTTTCTGCACATGGCTACAACTAAAATAATCCTATCCGATGGATCGGAGATCTTCACGACAATGTCCACGGAAACACCAATCCCCTTCCTATTACCTCGACGATCGGAATTAACCACCTAAGAAGCATGCTGCTCAGGATGGTCGACTTCTTTGGTTCGATGGTCAGGATTAGAAGATCAAATGTTCTTCCAGACGAAATGACCATTACCAGTCAGATGCCCGATAACAGCCACTCGCCCAGAAGGAGATACCGCTGGTATGATGGGGTTGAAATTTACTCTAGAGCAGCATCTCTTCAGGACCGTCGCAGAAGAAAAAATTTACCAGCACACCCCGGTGGTCTATCAATCCGGAGGTAACATCCAAAAGCGGCGGTGCCTGGTAAATATGAACCCTCCATGTGCAAACAGGAAACCACGGACCTCAAACCCGTGAATACAAGGTTCGAGGCCTCATGGGACCCGTCAGTACAAGGTAGGGCTTCCATGGGACCTGTCAGTACAAGGCAGTTGAAATTCAAGTTATTATGATAATATGAATCACGATAATGTGACTTTTTGAATATTATGGGATCAGAGGGCAAAATGAAATTCAAGGAAACTGAGATCTCCATCTTTTCTGAGAAGTTATAAACAAAATATGGAAACTGCCTACTTATTTATAGGCAGAGATGCAACTGATCCTACGGTTGAATAAAGGTCTGATCAAGGGACGAAAGCGCGACCTTTTGACTGCCCGTAATCAATGCGAATAAATTGGAACGGCTCCTCTATGGTCAAATTGCCTATTCGATTCGAAGAAGAGAATCCAGATCGAAGCGATCAATGAAAAATAAAAGCAGATCTAAAAGAACTCCAGACCTGATAAGCTTGCACACTCACATATGCTAGTCACTTAGTAAAGAGCGAGAGATCCTCGACATTGCAACAAAGTACTAGCTCGATTAGAGGAATAAAGATCTCATACTCTGGCCTACGAGGTCGTAACTACCTCATATGTCACATGGAAAAACTATTAACTAACCATATTTAGACCTCCATTGGAATTCAAGAAATCTGACAAGAAATTAGGAGAGTAGTCGTCATTATTCCAGACTACAAAAAGGTCACCGCCTAACATTCCAAAGAATTGCTAAAGGAGGTCTAAATAAGCTAGATCTAAGTAATAATTCTACATTTTTCAATTCCTCCCATATCAAAGAATTGATATATTGATACGTCGGTTGCTTTATTTGAGGAACATGGAACTCACAATCAGTACAGGGAAACATGGATTCCAAGAAGATACCTAGAACGATATCTTCTCTGCAAACTTAGACCTATGACAAGAAAAGCAGAGCTCAACAGAAGGAATGACAGCCTCCATATATAAGATGTACATCACAAAAGGACAAACTTACAAGGCATTGGTCGAACATCGACAAGAACGCTGAGCGTTCCTTAACAATTATTCAATAGGTTATATGCATGGATGGCCTAATGTCCACATTCTAATGTCTAGCGTAACTTTGGAACAAGCCTAAGGGACCATACTTGGTCGATCATCATTCTTATACTTGATTTGAAAAGTGTGTTTGTAGAACAAACGTTATGACATTCAGTTAATTAAAAACTGACCGAGCCAGACTAAGCCACTTTTTTTTTATTCTCCCAGAAGATCAATATCAGATAAGTAAGCTAATCTCTCCTGATTATTTCGAGAAGTTATACTTATTCATAACAGCAAAATGTGCATGACAAAGGATATCTACTGAGTAAAATTGATCAAGGCATGGATCTGATCATAAAAGATTATCCTTTTCATTAGTTCATTCTCCCCATACAAAAATTCAGCCCAAACAACCGTACAAAAGGTTAGGGCACTACCACAAAAAAAAAAAAGGGGGAGAAAATAAGAAACTCAAGATAACTGCCGGGTCGAACAGGTCACTAAGAAGGGTTGTTATCAACAGGCCAACTAGCAGAAGCACTCCTCCGAGGAGTCAAGTTACCTGCAAACGCCATCAATTCCTCCTGACGCTTTAGATAACCGGCATCATAACCTTCCTCATAGGCCTGCCGTCGAGACTCTTCTGCAAGGGCAGCAGCCTGAACCAAATCACTTTTCTCCTTCTCAAGGGTAGATTTCTCTTCTTCTAATTTTTGAAGGTCATCTTTGGCAAGCTGCAACTGGAGGGTCTGCCCTGCGGCCTTCGCCGTCTCCGAGTCCAAACGACGTTGATAGGCATCCTTACCGATCCACGGATCATCATTTTGCACACCCAGCTGGAGCGCAAAATACTTGGCCTGGGAAAGAAAAAAGCCCTTACATAACAAGGCAATCAAAATAAAAGCAGGAAGAATAATAAAAAATATACTTACCTGCTCGCATATCTTCACCAGCGACTGAACGAGGCGAACATTGGAGGTACCCTCGAGCTTCCTCAACTCGCCAGGCAAAATAGTGCTTAGGCCCAAGTCCCAGGACAAAGCATCAGGCTCAATAGAACCAGTCAGTTCACTACCAAAAGGAACACCATCAGGCCGTGGCGTCACCGACTGCATAATATCCTTAACTTGCTCGAGAATGCAACGGTCATCTAACATACGAGGGGATTGCCTCTCGTTAGGACTCACCAAGGTCTCCTTGCCCTAAGCAGAGATAACGGTCCGCCGACCAGACCTTGACTCGGTTCGACCTCCAGAAGGCCCGCCGGATTCAAAAGAAGTAGTCATCACAGTGGTATCATGAAATAAGTAATCAGGAAAATCTTGAGAAATAGATTGTGTTATGGAGGGATTCAAAAAGGAACCTTCACTAATCTCCCCCGAGGCAACGCCCACTTGGCTTCCGCTGACGATCGGGGCAATAGAAGTAGAAAAAGGAAGGGAATTATCAGGAACATTCTCATATGTGCCATGTTCGAAAGAAGAAGTGCCTGAAGAAAAGGGTACGTTAAAAGCCTGCTCCATAAATGACGAATCGCCAAAGGCCACCCGTCCAGGGGATGGCCTCCTTCCTACCTCACCGAAGGAGGAAAAGTTTTGTTGTGTAAAAGATGAACTAACTACGGAAAAAGATTCAGAAGGAATCACGAGAGTATCGATCGCTGACCTTCTAATTGAGGACGAGCGAGGAGGTTCTATCGAGGACCCCTCTGTGCGAGACCTTTTAGGTCTAGTATTTCTAACACTCTCGCGCAATGGACGTTTTGAAGTATTACAAAAAAGATTACTCATGTTCGGAATCCAAAAAAGAAAACTAAATTATCGAGAAAGCTTATCGACCTGCTAACGAAAGAGTATTCTATTGAGAAATGAGTAAACGCAGTAAGTAGCGAGTGAAGCTTTACCTTTTGTATTTATACTATACGAAAAGACGCAAGAGATCCAAAGAAAGGGCGCGAAACACAGAAACTAGCCTAGGAATAGATGCAAGAATTCGAAAAGACATACGCATAATGATTACGGCAAAGTTAATAGCTAGTCTAAATTATTGTCAACAAAGGAGACGAAAAGACGTAACTATCAGAATATGAATTGTCTATTGTACAAAGGGATAAAAAGGTAATATTACAAATCAACATATGATGATTGTTACAAAGGATATTTCCCAGATCAATGTATCACTCCTCGCTTCATACCACCTGGTCGCCATTCGGAATTCCCTCATCACCAGCGACATCTCCTTCATTCGCTGCCTCCATATTCTCCTCCTCTTCTTCTAGATCGATAAAATTATTATCAACCTCGTCATTGATATCTGAAGGAGGAATCGGCAATGGCCTACCAAACTCTTTGACAAGGTGAGCCAAAGGAAATTTTTGATAAATGACATCCGGCAGCTCGGAAGGATAATATTCTTCGCCATAGCGGTTCAGCCGAATGTGCGCTGCTTTAAAATATTCCCTTCGACGATCCTCTATCAGTTCCAGAGCGACCAACTGATGAATCGCCTTCTTAAAGGTACTTGTTGGGATATGGCTCGATTTGTCATACAACAAAGTGCGGAATTTTAAAATTTTCGAGTCATCCAATGGTCCCATAAAAGAAGTCTCCATATTATGTATACAAAAACTTAAACAAAAACGCACACAATGAATTAACAAAGGGGGTTTTTGCGATATACCTCACCACAGGCAAGGTGGTGGAAACCTCCGGCTTCGTTTCTGAATCTGATCTGGTTCACAGGAGTGATCCAAGTGTCTCACCTCCAGGGATAGTCCACACCAATTGGATTCTGGCAACACCTCAAGATCTTAGGCTCAGAACTCGATTAAGGAGATTTGTTATTGCAGGATTGTGTTGAATCTCTTGACAGATCAAGATCTAACACAACGGAACAAGGAGATGGCGGCGGCGGCACCAAGGAGCCCACGGCAGCAGGTGGCGGCGGCTTAAGGTGGCGGCGGCGGTAGCTAGGGTTTCTAGCTAGGAGGGGGCGGCTACTTAGGGCAAAAGGAGGCTAGGGTTTTCTTTTCAAGGTGTTAGCTTTTGAGCTCAAGTTGATCCCCTTTTATAGACTCCTTCTGACCTAGGTTTGCAAGACTCCTTATGGGCTTTAATTAATAGAAGCCCATGTCTTGCAATCCTTTATTTAATTAACTACTTTAATTAAATGCCCAGTCCAATTAAATCATTATTTCTTTTGCATAATTAATTAGCAACTCAATTATTAATTAAGTTAGCCAATTAATTAATCTCCCACTTGAATTAAATACTTTTAATTCATTTAATTGATTTAATTACCTTTAAATCAATTAATTCCTTTCATGTCCTTTTATAACAGTCACCGTCCAATTGTATTGTGTGTGACCCTCTGGGTTCACCATCAATTGGCAGCAGGCCCACGAATCCTTCGTGATTTAATTTATGAACAATAAATTGTTCCGGTCAATTAAACAACCTTTAATTGACCACTCCTAGAATTAAATCCTCTATTAATTCAGGAGTACCCACACTTCATGGTCGATGTCTAGCCACAAGCCCATGAAGCCCAACTTCAGGTGAATTGATATTTGTGAACCTCGTCTCATATAATTGCCATGTACATACGGTCCTTCTATCGACTAATATTCCCGATCAAGACTTAGGGTGTGTGAATTGATCGGCACCTCTAAATTTGTCTCGATAGCTATACTTTCTAATTCAGGATAATATACCTTTGTGACCTTCTAAATTTGGAAACCCCTTTCCAAATCCGTCACCGACTGCGGCCGCAGAATCCTTGGATATATTATCTAAGAATCGTATAGGAAATTCTCTCACCCATTACAGTGAGTCAATAGACTCCATATCGGTACTAACCACTCGCGTACATGTCCACACGCACCCAACCTAGGCATGTTATGACCAAGCTACGTGGCCTATACCTAGATCTAAGTACGCACTTTCATGCACAGAATTCGCCCTAGTACCTCAAGTCAAAGGACTAAATCGTACACTATTATATTCCTTGAGAAACATCCCATCACCGATATGCGACATGCGCTTCCACAATGGGTTTCTCTGTTCGGGTCGTTCGATGCGTTCAATCCTCCATTGAACCACCTACTCGTATGCACTGGACTCAAATTCCTTGCTCATGAAACACTACAAATTCACTCCATGTGAATCATGCATACTCGTACAAGTCTTTGCGATTCCTACGATACCCCGTCTCGTTTCGGAATCTATGACTTGGAACACTTTTAAGATTACGACCTTTGAGACTGTTTCATGATTGCACTCAGTACTGAAGTGAATCGTCCCATAGTCAAATGTAATCTAAGGGTTTCAACCAATCGCTTAAATGTATTCGCGAAAGATGAAGTTGGCCATTGTTTATCCTTATACATATATAAATAAACATGCGTATTATTATAAAATCAAAGATCGTTTCATACAGGATAGATCTATTACAAGCTAACAGAACTGGCTTGCAGGGCACTATCCTATCAATCTCCCACTTGCCCTAAAGCCATTCACCTATGGTTCTAAGACCCATCTTCTCTAGATGACTATCGAACGCCTTTTGTGAAAGTGGCTTAGTTAATGGGTCAGCTACGTTGTCTTCCGATTTGACATACTCCATGTGCATGTCTCCTCTACCAATGATCTCCCTGATCACATGGTATTTCCTCTGTACGTGTTTGGATTGATGGTGTGATCTCGGCTCCTTCACTTGAGCTATCGCCCCGTTGTTGTCACGGAAGACGACTACAGGTTCAGCAATGCTAGGAACAACATCCAGTTCTTGGATGAAGTTTTTCATCCATACACTTTCTTTTGCTGCATCTGATGCTGCAATATATTCTGCTTCTGTGGTTGAATCAGCAGTGGTAGACTGTTTACAGCTCTTCCAACTAACTGCTCCACCATTGATGCGGAATATGTATCCAGAGTTGGATTTGAAGTCATCCACGTCAGACTGGAAACTCGAATCAGTGAATCCTTCAAGTTTCAGTTCTCCACTACCACCGTAGACCAAAAACATATCCTTAGTCCTTCGCAGGTACTTTAGGATTGCTTTTACGGCAGTCCAGTGCTCTTCGCCTGGATTTGACTGATAGCGGCTCGTTACACTTAGAGCGTGTGCTATGTCTGGTCTACTACACAACATCGCATACATTATGCTCCCTATAGCAGAGGCATAAGGTATGAGAGACATTCTCGTCTTTTCTTCGTCGGTTGTAGGGCACATAGACTTAGAAAGAGAGATACCATGTCTCATTGGAAGCAATCCTCTCTTGGATTCTTCCATCTTGAATCTTTTCAAGATTGTGTTGATGTACTGAGATTGGGAGAGTCCTATCATCTTCTTCGATCTATCCCTATAGATACGTATTCCCAATACGTAAGATGCGTCTCCCATATCTTTCATGGAGAACTGCGCGGATAACCACGCTTTAGTCTGCGCTAACATTTTGACATCGTCTCCGATCAGTAGAATGTCATCGACGTACAAAATAATGAATTGTACTGTGCTCCCACTATTCTTCTTGTACACACAAGGTTCATATACATTTTTGATGAAGCCAAATGCCTTGACTGTCTCATCAAATCGTATGTTCCAGGTTCGGGATGTAACGGCCCGACTACGCGGGTCCGTCGGATAACGGTCGAAAAGTTATTATTATTTTGAAAAAGAGTTAGAATATCGAAACCTTTAAAAAGGACGATAAATTAAAATCGAGAATTAAAGATTTTCAGCGGAAGCGGTTTAAAACGATATAAGAACAATTTTGATTACTAAGTTTAAAGCGGAAGTAATTAAAACAAATTTTAACGGATGACATGACGTGATGAAACAACTTGTGGGACCCAAAAGGAATACAAGAAGATTAAGATTAATATTTGATAAAATTTAAAATCATTTTCGCTAGACATTCACATTTTACAAAATTAACTAAAATACCAAAACATTTAGCAAGATATAAAAAAAATCAACTTAGACATTATAGGAGATTTAAAATATGAGTTCAAACGAAAATCTTAAAATCAAATAAGAATTTAAACAAAAGTTCAATCACTCTCTGGAACTAGGGTGGGATCGCAACCGGGATGACCTAACCGCAACATGAACTATCGTTTACCCCAAACACCTGTAGCTGAAAAGATTGAAACATGGAATGCATAAGTTGATCGTCCAACTTAGTGAGGCTATAGTGCACATGTGCGTGGATTCAACATAATATACATGAGCATATACAGCAGTACAGTAATGAACATATGCTATAACAATTTAAGCACGTTAAACAAGTAACCAACATTTGTTGATGCCGTCCTCCTCTTACCCTCCAATCCACAGTCAGGAAAACCACCACCGAACACTCCAGTAAGGTGCGACCTTACATTTCAGTTCGCATTGACGTCAAATGCCAGGAGTTTGACATTCACTCCCCAAGTGTAACCTCCACACTTGGTTCGTGAAGCGGGTCTACGGTGGATCGAGGTAACCCTCCGGCCCTTACCTTCCGGGTTAACCACGATTCCGCACACCAAAATAAGGGCCCACACAGTAACAGTAAACAGTACAGTACAGTAACAGTAACAGTAACAGTTCAGTAGCAGGAAATCGGTAAACAACTCAATAACGATCCAACATACAATATCAATGACTCATAAGCACATAAACATAAACAATAGTTCAACGTGTAACTTGTCCTAGCAGCTGAGTTCGTTATGTTATCATACATCACATGCTTGTTTGTTTAGTAACTAAGTTACAGTTATGACTCGACCTACTAGCACATTTAGACTTACACACAAGTAACACATAGCACTCACCTGTGTAGCTTACGCTTCTCGAGAAATTGCGGAAAAGTAGCGTCTTCGGCTCCTGTACACGTTTATGTAACGATCTTAGAATCTAATCACACCACAAGGATTCTAGAGTGACTAAAGCAATGTTTTAGTCGAGCAAACAATTGAATCGTGGTTGTTCAATATCGAAGCCACGATCAAAACTTGGACATTTACGTCCGATCTAAAGGTTCTATGGTTCGTTCATGAACCGAGGTAAACATAGCCACGAAAGAGATTAACTAGAACAAAACCGTTCTAATTGAGCTTTAAAAATAAGGTTTAATAACTTTTTACAAACTAACAATGAGAAAAAAAGTTCTTTAATTATAAGTTTCTTCGAAAATTTTTACAAATTTTCAATCTTAAAACTAAAATGAATAAACCACTACTTCAAATCAATTAATCAAGAATTTATAAAAGAACCATGCAAAAACAGCGACAAAACAGCGCATTTCACCCCTTATTTTCAGATTTGCAAAACTAACCCCAAAAGTTTCAAAAACTCCCTTTTTGCAAACAAACTTGGAGCAACTTTAAAACAAATAATGTTTAAGTAAACTCATATCAAATATTGAACAAAAATAGAGATTCTCAGTCCATTATACTCCCAAAATTTTTGCATCCCTAAACCTTCAACTTTTAAAATCTTTCAAAATTACCCCCTAAAGTTTCAAAAATTATGAACAATAACTTTCTTACAAAAATAAATCAAGATCCAAATATCTAATAAACATTTATTTAAACCAAGCAAAACTACACCATCCTTATAGCAAAAATCGAGTTAATCGATATACATGCAATCATAGTATGAACTCAAATTCATGCTCAAATTAAATTTTAAAGTAAAAATTAACCAAATAAACACACAATAACATTTAAGCTCAAAGAACTACCTAACGAACTTAAATCGAGAAATGAAGACCGAAAATGGAATACCCATTCCGAGACGAAGTCGCTGACTGGAGCAGGCGCCGTTGACCGCCGTTGACCGCCGTTGACCGGCGATTGACCGACGCCGGAAAATGAGACGAACCCACCATTCCACTCTCCTCTAAGCCTAGAACACCGTGGTGAAGCTCGATTGTTGAAGAAATGACCGGAAAAGAGACATGCAAGAAAACCCACTTAAAACCGCACCTTCAACCTCGAATTTCCGTTGTAAAACAGCTTCTATTCCTTCAATTACCACCACCATTGTGTTCCTCTCGTCGAGTAGATGAATTTGGACTACTTATTCGCTCGATTTGGTTAAGAAATGAGAAAGTTATGAACAAAATAAGAAATTGAATTCTTGTGTGTGCGAAAACACACTTTAGTGTGTGTGTTTGGTAGGGAAGATGAAGAATGAGAGAGTGGGGTTGAATTTTCAAGTCTTTAATGTGTGTTTTGCAATTCACACTCTCAAATTTCGAATTTTTCCTTTTTAGTCCACAAAGTCTTGGGACAATCAAGAAGTCCCCCTTTTTATTTTTTCTTTTTGCATTTAAATCCTCAAAATTACACAAGAGTGAGTATTTATAATTCATAATTTGCACAACAATAATAGTTCAAGTGAATATTAATTTAAATCACTTCAAATTAAAAAAAAATGTTCACTCGTTGAATTTTTAACAACATAGATATGAATTTTAATTTTTATTATTAAATTCACACAATTAAAAATTATCAAATTTCAAGTAAATAAAATTTATAGGAAAGAAAATTCATAAATGAATTTTCGGGGTTTTACATTCTTCCCTCCTTAAAAGAATTTGGTCCCCAAATTCGCACTTGAGTTTTGAGAAGTTCGAGTAATGATGTCGTATCTCTTATTGTATTTCTCGAGTAGTTTATTGTATACTTTGACCACATCGTGATGCTTTTAACGGTGGAGTTCACTGGTTTCTTGATTTAGACGAGTATGCGAACAAATCTTTTTTTCTAACTCTAGATGATTCTGGAGCCTGATGATATGTATTCGCGAGCATGAGGAAAAATTCTTCTGGAACTTCATACGTGGAATTGTACGCGATAAATCAACGTTCGACGAATAATCAAACCCACATGTCGTAGTTAGATTCTCCCAAAAAGGAAAACTTTCACGTTATAACACAAAAATTCGATTTTTGCCAATGAAATTCAAAAGATAGCGGAAGACATCTGAATTGATATTCTCAGCAGGAATCAGAAATGACAGTCCAATGAAGTGCCTTGATAAAGATTGTAAAAGATGACCGAGTCAATTTATGTAGATAATAAGGTCAAACTGAATAACGGTAACGAAAAGAAGATTGATGAAGAACAAAACAGAATAACGGTAACAATGATAATCAAGTCAAGAGATCAGAGTAGCAAGAAGAAGGTTAAACCAAGTGTGCCAATAAGGATAAAGGAAATTAATTCAAGAGTTCTGTCAATGGATATCAAAGTTTTGAAATGTCTTTGATTATTTAAAAATTGAACTAAGATAAAATTCGCTACTCAAAGATTCATTTTAAGTAGCAACGAATGTAACAAAGTACAACGTAGAAAGCGTATAGAGTTAAAGAACGAGATCCAAGAAAAATGAGAACACCATATACGAGAAATTAACCACGATGAAAGGACATGTTTAGAAAGAACAAGATAACAGTGTGGAGTTCAAAAGAAAGTCGATGACTGAGTGAAAATGTTGCATGGTCAATGAAGTTAACAAGTATGAATGATATGGAATCAAAGAGACGATTCAGAAATGACCATAAAGTATCAAGCAACACCGAAACGATAAATTTCTATAAGGATCATAAAGGACAGTTGAACCAAAATTTTTGCCCATGAAAAATGAAGCAATTGAGTTTATAGACTGAACAAAAATAACTTTGGAATAAAGTAATGAGGACCTGAAAGATCGATCGAGTCAAGGATTGTTCAAATAATATAACCAGGAAGTGGTCGATTAAGGATTTTCAATGAATGTGACAGGACACAGCCGAATAGAAGTCTTAAAAAGGATGATGAAAATGAATGGGAAACATAAGTTATGACATTCGAAAAAAAACTCAATTTAAACAAATGTAATCAAATAACAAGTATCACTAGGGGTATTATAAGACTATCACATCAGAAGTCTTAAACAAAAAGGTTGAATCGGGGATGTCCAAATCGAATCAAAAGTTTTGGTATTAACAACCAGAGCGCTAAAGTGTCTTTGGACGTCTAAATATCAAGCGAGAAGAAAACGAATCATTCAAAGGTTCATTTAAAGAAGCAGTGAGTGTAGTGATGATACTAGAGACAAAGCGAATAAGGTTCAAGAACAAGGCAAGGAAAATGAAAATGTTCAGTTTCAAGATTAATGATAACAAATAGGGTGAAACAACTTTAGAAAGAACATGATACAAGTATGAAGTTGACCGTACACTCCTTCTAGAATAACAAGCATGAATAATATGAAATCGAAGAGACTTTTTCTGAACCTTTCGCAATTCAATAATTAGGTTCAGGGAATAAAGATAATGAAATATTCCTAACCACTTAATCAGATTTAGGTAAGCAGTATGATTCACGAATTCACTATGAAGAAGTAGCTCGTGAAATAAAAAGGGAGTACAAACTCCGAACAAATGTAAAACTCAAATATCAAATTGGAAGCTTCGATCGGACAACAAGAAGCTGAATTAAAAGTGTCAATAAACTATGAAGGGAGGGGTTTTAATTAGAATGACAATCAGTTCAAGAAGAAACTGTCAAATTCAAGAAATTGTGAGAAACAATATTTAAAAGTATCAGATCAAGGTAAGCAAGTTCAAGAATAAAGCTCAAGAAAGGATCAAAGAAATTTTGGTCAATTCAGAAGTAAAATTGCGAGAAAGAAACTGAGTATCGCACAGGGAAGCGAAGGAAATAGCATTAGCGCATATGGAAAATAAACAATGAACAATTCTAGAGCTCAATTAGAGATATTCGTCTGATAGAAATGAGTAGGAGATGTTAGGAGACGAATTCGGTCACGTCATCGAAAGATTATAGAGTTAGGATTAATTCACTTTTGAGTGATTGCGGATCTTTGAAGTTCTTGTGTAATAAAGAAGGTATCTTCGGCTTATTTCCTTAGTCGATAGCTGATTTACTAGATGCGAAGATGGTTGCAACGTTTTCTTCAACCAATGACATTTGTTACACTCGATTTCTCCAGGGAAACAATGGGATGAGTAGGCTTCTTCAATTGACTTGTTCATCGATACACTTAACTTTTGTGGAAACATCATTTCTCGAAATTTCAACATGCCGATAGATTCAATAGAGAGAGGAATTTCGATCATCTTGATAGACCCCTTTGTTTCTTTTAGACCCTTGTCTTTCATTCTGTCTTAATCCTCGATAGCAAATCTTGATGTTAAAGACTATTTGGTTGTCGCCACACTCCATTAATTACCTTTCCCAAGAACTTATATAAAACATCGTCTAAATAGGGGTCACATATTTTGATCAACATACAAAGAGTATGCCAGAATCAAGAGTGACAGTTCATAGTAATCGAGATCAAATAATTAATACTTCGTATTTAGGAAGTATCTACAAATGTAAGTTCAGATGAGAGTATATTTCAACCTCGAGGAAAAGTAGAACCATGGGTAATTGAAGAATGAGACACACCTGAAGTACTAGGTACAAAGTAGTCATTATCAATCAAACTAACAATGACTAAGAAAGAGTTTCCATTGAGCACGGACTAGCGAGATGAATCATAGTTAGTCATGAACATAAATTAGTAAATAAAGTCATTAACAATGACTAAATCGATCTGAAGGTTCAAATGAACTATGATTTTTAAGAATTGTATGTGAGGGATGAAATTTATGGTAAATCACCAAGATTCAAAGAAACGTGTATCGATTTCATACTATCAAGAGTAACCCATACACAAAACTCAAGAACATGATGGGTTCTGGAATGAGTTAAAACCAAGGAACGGAGCCCAATGAGAATCCAAAATATTCTGATTCGATGGCTCATTACGAAAGAGTAATGTTTGAAATCACGAGAACGAGATTTGAATGAATTAAAGCACAATTAAAGGAATCTTAAAAGCACCAATGACTACTTTAGTTAACTTACAAGTGTCCCAAGAAAGACACTTGATTCCAGGATCTAAATACGAGAGTAATATAGAGAAAGAAAGAGCTTTCTCCGAATTAATCGTAGTCAAACGATAATGAGGGTTAAATATTTGAGGTCATTCTAGTCATTTGGTAACGAAACAGTGACACCAAGAAATCAAACCTCCATTGAGATCAAACATACGCATATAATTTGATTGCAGCCTTATTCCACAAAGTGAGTTATTCCAATTGAGTTGACCTTAAGACTTTCGCGCAAGCTTACTAAAGGTGAGAGATCAATTTAAGGAGGAAATATCTGAAGTCATCAACATGAATTCTGATTAAGGAAAACTCATGCGATGATGGAATTCGAAAAGATTTAGGGATATATTAGTCATTTTATATGTACTTCAACTAAGGTCACTTGATTTAAGTAATTCACTGAACACGAAATCAATGGGGATATTCATCTACAATCATCATCAGACAATAATTCAAACAGTTCAGTCAAAGTAACGTGAAGTTGTTATGGATACCAAAATTAAAACAACAAATCAAGTAATCACATTAACAATCAAACTTATCCCCTTCCCCCGAGGCCACGCACAATACCTATGTCTTTGTTGCGGTTTTGTCCTAAAAGTGAACTACCCAATGTGGGTAGACACCTTGAAATCTTGCCGGTTAGTCCCACCTTACTAGAACCACAGTACGAATTCCGAGGACCATATCCTGGCCATGAGCCGAAGCTCTGATACCATCTGTAACGGCCCGACTACGCGGGTCCGTCGGATAACGGTCGAAAAGTTATTATTATTTTGAAAAAGAGTTAGAATATCGAAACCTTTAAAAAGGACGATAAATTAAAATCGAGAATTAAAGATTTTCAGCGGAAGCGGTTTAAAACGATATAAGAACAATTTTGATTACTAAGTTTAAAGCGGAAGTAATTAAAACAAATTTTAACGGATAACATGACGTGATGAAACAACTTGTGGGACCCAAAGGAATACAAGAAGATTAAGATTAATATTTGATAAAATTTAAAATCATTTTCGCTAGACATTCACATTTTACAAAATTAACTAAAATACCAAAACATTTAGCAAGATATAAAAAAAATCAACTTAGACATTATAGGAGATTTAAAATATGAGTTCAAACGAAAATCTTAAAATCAAATAAGAATTTAAACAAAAGTTCAATCACTCTCTGGAACTAGGGTGGGATCGCAACCGGGATGACCTAACCGCAACATGAACTATCGTTTACCCCAAACACCTGTAGCTGAAAAGATTGAAACATGGAATGCATAAGTTGATCGTCCAACTTAGTGAGGCTATAGTGCACATGTGCGTGGATGCAACATAATATACATGAGCATATACAGCAGTACAGTAATGAACATATGCTATAACAATTTAAGCACGTTAAACAAGTAACCAACATTTGTTGATGCCGTCCTCCTCTTACCCTCCAATCCACAGTCAGGAAAACCACCACCGAACACTCCAGTAAGGTGCGACCTTACATTTCAGTGCGCATTGACGTCAAATGCCAGGAGTTTGACATTCACTCCCCAAGTGTAACCTCCACACTTGGTTCGTGAAGCAGGTCTACGGTGGATCGAGGTAACCCTCCGGCCCTTACCTTCCGGGTTAACCACGATTCCGCACACCAAAATAAGGGCCCACACAGTAACAGTAAACAGTACAGTACAGTAACAGTAACAGTAACAGTTCAGTAGCAGGAAATCGGTAAACAACTCAATAACGATCCAACATACAATATCAATGACTCATAAGCACATAGACATAAACAATAGTTCAACGTGTAACTTGTCCTAGCAGCTGAGTTCGTTATGTTATCATACATCACATGCTTGTTTGTTTAGTAACTAAGTTACAGTTATGACTCGACCTACTAGCACATTTAGACTTACACACAAGTAACACATAGCACTCACCTGTGTAGCTTACGCTTCTAGAGAAATTGCGGAAAAGTAGCGTCTTCGGCTCCTGTACACGTTTATGTAACGATCTTAGAATCTAATCACACCACAAGGATTCTAGAGTGACTAAAGCAATGTTTTAGTCGAGCAAACAATTGAATCGTGGTTGTTCAATATCGAAGCCACGATCAAAACTTGGACATTTACGTCTGATCTAAAGGTTCTATGGTTCGTTCATGAACCGAGGTAAACATAGCCACGAAAGAGATTAACTAGAACAAAACCGTTCTAATTGAGCTTTAAAAATAAGGTTTAATAACTTTTTACAAACTAACAATGAGAAAAAAAGTTCTTTAATTATAAGTTTCTTCGAAAATTTTTACAAATTTTCAATCTTAAAACTAAAATGAATAAACCACTACTTCAAATCAATTAATCAAGAATTTATAAAAGAACCATGCAAAAACAGCGACAAAACAGCGCATTTCACCCCTTATTTTCAGATTTGCAAAACTAACCCCAAAAGTTTCAAAAACTCCCTTTTTGCAAACAAACTTGGAGCAACTTTAAAACAAATAATTTTTAAGTAAACTCATATCAAATATTGAACAAAAATAGAGATTCTCAGTCCATTATACTCCCAAAATTTTTGCATCCCTAAACCTTCAACTTTTAAAATCTTTCAAAATTACCCCCTAAAGTTTCAAAAATTATGAACAATAACTTTCTTACAAAAATAAATCAAGATCCAAATATCTAATAAACATTTATTTAAACCAAGCAAAACTACACCATCCTTATAGCAAAAATCGAGTTAATCGATATACATGCAATCATAGTATGAACTCAAATTCATGCTCAAATTAAATTTTAAAGTAAAAATTAACCAAATAAACACACAATAACATTTAAGCTCAAAGAACTACCTAACGAACTTAAATCGAGAAATGAAGACCGAAAATGGAATACCCATTCCGAGACGAAGTCGCTGACTGGAGCAGGCGCCGTTGACCGCCGTTGACCGCCGTTGACCGGCGATTGACCGACGCCGGAAAATGAGACGAACCCACCATTCCACTCTCCTCTAAGCCTAGAACACCGTGGTGAAGCTCGATTGTTGAAGAAATGACCGGAAAAGAGACATGCAAGAAAACCCACTTAAAACCGCACCTTCAACCTCGAATTTCCGCTGTAAAACAGCTTCTATTCCTTCAATTACCACCACCATTGTGTTCCTCTCGTCGAGTAGATGAATTTGGACTA
Source organism: Penstemon eatonii (assembly GCA_038501285.1). Classification (NCBI taxonomy): domain Eukaryota; kingdom Viridiplantae; phylum Streptophyta; class Magnoliopsida; order Lamiales; family Plantaginaceae; genus Penstemon; species Penstemon eatonii. The sequence goes on along the minus strand of CM076710.1, from coordinate 30,002,351 downwards.
CTTATTCGCTCGATTTGGTTAAGAAATGAGAAAGTTATGAACAAAATAAGAAATTGAATTCTTGTGTGTGCGAAAACACACTTTAGTGTGTGTGTTTGGTAGGGAAGATGAAGAATGAGAGAGTGGGGTTGAATTTTCAAGTCTTTAATGTGTGTTTTGCAATTCACACTCTCAAATTTCGAATTTTTCCTTTTTAGTCCACAAAGTCTTGGGACAATCAAGAAGTCCCCCTTTTTATTTTTTCTTTTTGCATTTAAATCCTCAAAATTACACAAGAGTGAGTATTTATAATTCATAATTTGCACAACAATAATAGTTCAAGTGAATATTAATTTAAATCACTTCAAATTAAAAAAAAATGTTCACTCGTTGAATTTTTAACAACATAGATATGAATTTTAATTTTTATTATTAAATTCACACAATTAAAAATTATCAAATTTCAAGTAAATAAAATTTATAGGAAAGAAAATTCATAAATGAATTTTCGGGGTTTTACACGGGATGCCTGTTTAAGGCCATAGATCGACCTTTGAAGTTTACACAATTTGTGTTCACTTCCTTTGGACGCAAAACCTTCAGGTTGTTGCATAAAGATCTCCTTGTCAATGTCTCCATTGAGGAAGGCGGTCTTTACGTCCATTTGCCATATCTCATAATCATGCCATGCGGCAATGGCAAGCAATATCCGAATGGATTTGGACATCGCTACGGGAGAGAAGGTTTCCTCATAGTCTATTCCAGGCCTTTGAGAATACCCCTTCGCCACTAAGCGTGCCTTGTGAGTTAAAACCTCTCCATTCATTCCAAGCTTACGCTTGAAGATCCATTTGCATCCTACAGGGATAGTTCCCTCAGGTGGATCGACCAAGGTCCAAACCTTGTTGGAATGCATGGAATCCATTTCGGATTGCATGGCTTCGAGCCACGCACCCGAGTCTATGTCTGACATCGCTTCTTGATAGGTCTTTGGATCACTATCAACTCTCTCGTTTTCGTGAATGAAACCAAATCGCTCTGGCTCCTTACGAATTCGATCAGACCTTCGAAGAGTTGGTGTACTAGTAGGTTCAGTTAATTCTGGTTCAGCTCCCACTGTTTGTGGGGATGGGTCCGATTCCTGGACTTCATCAAGTTCTACGATTGTCCCATTTCGGTTGGAGAGGAAATCCTCTTCCAAGAAGTGGGCGTTCCTAGATACGAACGTATTACGTTCTTTAGGATCGAAGAACAGGTATCCAATGGATTTCTTTGGATACCCCACAAATTTACACAAACTAGATCTACTATCTAGCTTATCTCCCTTTTTGTTCTTTACATACGCAGGAGATCCCCATACTCGTAAGTACGAATACACGGGTGCCTTACCATACCATACTTGGTGCGGTGTTGTTGGCACTGACTTCGAAGGTACTATGTTTAGTATCTTCGATGCAGTTAATAGGGCCAAGCCCCAAAACGAAAATGGAAGTTCAGCGAAGCTCATCATGGAACGAACCATGTCTAACAAAGTTCGGTTCCTCCGCTCGGACACTCCATTGAGTTGGGGCGTCCTAGGGGGAGTTCGCTGGGCGAGAATTCCATTCTCATTTAGATAATCAAGGAATTCTTGGCTTAAGTACTCTCCACCTCTATCAGAACGAAGTGCTTTAATACTATGTCCAAGTTGATTCTCAACTTCCATTCGAAACTCTTTGAATTTTTCAAAAGTTTCGGATTTGTGTTTCATAAGATACACATATCCATAACGACTAAAATCGTCGGTGAATGTTACGAAGTAAGAGAATCCTCCTCTCGCATTGACACTCAATGGTCCACAAACGTCAGTATGGATTAAATCCAATGTTTGTTTGGTTCGCTCGGGATTCCCTGTGAAGGGTGATTTGGTCATCTTTCCTTTGAGACAAGATTCGCAAGTTGGGAGTTCATCCAAGTTCTTTATTTCAAGAGCCTTAGAGGAAACCAACTTTTGAATCCTACTCTTGGAAATATGTCCAAGTCTAGCGTGCCAAAGTTGTCGAGTTTGATTATCATATTTTCTTTTCCTAGATTGAATGTGCATGACGTCGGATTTAACAGGTTCTAGGGAATAAAGACCATCCATCAAAGTACCACGAGCATACATTAAACCACCTTTAAATATGCATAAAGATCCATTTTGAATGGAAAAATTAAAACCATCAATGTCTAACATCGGTATAGAAATGATGTTCTTAATAATCGTTGGTACGTACAGACAATCCCTTAAAACCAAAGTAAAATTTCCTAAAACCAATTCGACGTCCCCAATAGCCTCAGCGGCGATCCTAGCTCCGTTTCCAAAATGCAGGATTCTATCCCCGGGCTTCAGGTATCTTACTGCTCCCATCACCTGCAAATCATTGCAGATATGAGAACCTGCTGCGGTGTCTAACACCCACGATGCACAGTTAATAGAAATATTAACTTCAACCAAGAAAATACCTTTGGCTACCAATTTCATCTTTAGGTAGTCTGGGCAGTTCCTTTTCCAGTGCCCTGCTTTCTTGCAGTGGAAACATTCGTCTTCTTGGCTTATGCGCTTCTTTTCAACCACCTTGGTGATTGCCTTCGAAGAAACACTTTTCTTCTTCTTCTTACCTCTCTTAGGCTTTGCAGCCTTCGATTGGTATGCAATCATCACCGGCTTCTCTTTCTTGAGAGTCGACTCTGCCGTTACCAACAAATTGGTCAGTTCGTGAAGAGCGAGGGTTCTGTCCTCCATGTTGAAGTTCAACACGAACTGGTCAAAAGAACGGGGCAGCGTATGGAGGAGGAGGTCAGTGCTAAGATCAGCGTGCAAGTCTACTTCCAATCGCCCCAGTTTTTCAACCAGGTTGATGAAACGCAGACAGTGATCCTTGACACTGCTTCCCTCAGCCATCTTGAGGTGAAACAACTCCTTAGTGGTCGCGAACCTTTCGGTACGAGACCTTTCTCCAAACATCTGTTGGAGGTGGAGAAGTACATCTCTAGCAAGCGGTATTGCAGCATGCTGTTTCTGCAGTTCATTCGACATCGAGGCTAGCATGAGACATCGAACCTGAAGATCATCATCAACCCTTTTAGCATGGGCGGTTCGTTGTTCCTCACTAGCTCGTGCTGCGGGTGCAGCAGGCATGGGTGTGTCTAGCACATAGCTTCGTCGCTCGGAGTCGAGCACGATTCTGAGATTTCTCAGCCAGTCAACAAAGTTTGAGCCATTCAATTTGTTTGCGTCGAGGATAACAGATAATGGATTCTTAGACATTGTACTTAATATCTACAAATGGAAAGAAGACAACATTTAGCTAACTGATCTTATGCCTAATACTTATAATTATCGAATTTGGACTTCTTTTCGAAAAAGTTCTCCCACTATTTTATCGAAACAATTACCCCTTTGATTGCTCGGGAATTCTAATTTCTAGTAGGTCTTGACGTCCCAACAGCAATTAATTGCACCCACGACTCGTGGCCATACAATCAACTCTCCAGGTAGGTATACTTTTACCAATTGTGACACCTCACAACCTTCAAGCTATTTTGCCTCGGTTTTCACATTTATCTAGCACTGCTACATCATAAATGCTACTAATCGTTAAGTAACACCCATCAATCGTGATAAGCAACGGGCCCGGTCGTGAGTTCTCCGTAACTAGTTATCGGTCGATCCTCACATCCCGACCAGTCCTTATCCTTGTCGAGTTTAGTTAAAAACAAGAGTCGAGGAGTTTCGTGTATTGTCCCTTTCTTTGACTCGGGTGCCAGACTCTGGATCACCTCTATCAATAAGTAGACAACATACACTAGTTCCTATTGATGGAAGGCTTGGATCTTTAAAACTTCATTTTAAATGTACCCAATAAACTTAATATTTAATTCGAGAGGGGGTTTCTGGTTTTGAAAGTTATACTAACTCTCCACGAGATCTCACCGATTCAATTATGCTTTATCTTTTATTACGATCTAGATTCTAGCGCGTAGCTAAATATAAATCGACAAATAAATAAAAGCCATACAAGCCTAGCATGCATACTACCACAATATGTTTTCGATCGGGAGCCTCCTATGTGGGCCATCATCGAGCCAATGATGTTGGCCCAATTGGTCAATCTAAAGGGTTCTCAAACAGCCCCTATGCTATTACACATTGTACCATGCATACATGGCCTTCTTATCTTCTTGGGCTCCCACCTTGCTTGTAAATGGGCCTCCATCCTAAACTAGGAAAGCAGTAAAGCCCTATTCTATTACAAAGGCTCAAAGTGGCCCAAAAACAATAATAGGCTCGCAGGCCCAATAAAAACCAAGCAATAAATTAAACCAATCACATCTACCCTAAGGTCAAGGCTCGTCTCGATCGAAAACCACGTAAACAGTTCACGTAGAGCAAGAAACATGTAAACATCTTTTACTTTCTTCTATCTTAATTTTAAAACATCCTTTTAAAACTACTTCCTATGATTCTTGCTTTTTAGTCACTACTAATTATGACAAAATAAATATCCGGATAAACAAAAATTAATTTTCTGCTCAATTTCAGATTCTGTTTTTCAACTTTTGAAAATTGCATTTTCGACCCCTCAACTTTCGAAAATTGCACTTTGACCCCAAAACTTTTAAAAAGTTACAAAAACACCCCTGGGCAGTTTCGGGCAGCAGACCAGAAAATAAAATTTCGAATTTTGAAAATTTTCGATTTTTCAAATTGACCCCTCAAGTTTCGGTAATTGCAAAACAGTCCCTAAGTTTTCAGAAATTGCAAAACGACCCCAAAAACCGTGCGACCAGAATTGCAAGAACAGTCCAGAATTTTCAAATTTCCAGATTTCAAAAATTTCGAATTTTCAGCCCCAAAAACCCTAGTTTGCGATTTTTGCCCCAAAAAGTCCTGAAGTTTTCAAAAACTATAAAAACGGCACAGATCTTGAAAAGCAGTTTTACCCAATGATAGATCTAGTCATAACAAGCAAGAATCAACTTACAGAACATAATTATCACGTGTTCTCATACATATAATTAAACATATACGGTGAACACAATTATGTTCAGGCTTTTGTATAATAATAATGGAGTTGGCTCTGATACCACTGTTGGGATATGGCTCGATTTGTCATACAACAAAGTGCGGAATTTTAAAATTTTCAAGTCATCCAATGGTCCCATAAAAGAAGTCTCCATATTATGTATACAAAAACTTAAACAAAAACGCACACAATGAATTAACAAAGGGGGTTTTTGCGATATACCTCACCACAGGCAAGATGGTGGAAACCTCCGGCTTCGTTTCTGAATCTGATCTGGTTCACAGGAGTGATCCAAGTGTCTCACCTCCAGGGATAGTCCACACCAATTGGATTCTGGCAACACCTCAAGATCTTAGGCTCAGAACTCGATTAAGGAGATTTGTTATTGCAGGATTGTGTTGAATCTCTTGACAGATCAAGATCTAACACAACGGAACAAGGAGATGGCGGCGGCGGCACCAAGGAGCCCACGGCGCAGGTGGCGGCTGTTGGGATATGCCTCGATTGTCAATACAACAAAGTGCGGAAATTAAAATTTTTCAAGGCACACCCTCAGGTCTCATAATAATATCTCCAAGTTATATATACGAAAGACACAAAACAAAGCACAGAAATAATCTAACAAAGGGGGTTTTCGATTTTTACCTCACCACAGGCAAGGTGGTGGAAACCTCCAACTCTGATTCTGAACTCTGATTAAGGTTCTGGTTCACTGGAGTGATCCAAGCGTCTCACCTCCAGAGAAAAGTCCACACCAACTGGATTATGATGACACCTCTTAGTCTTAGGCTCAGAACTAGATCTAAGAGGTTTGTTGATGAAGGATTGTGCAGATCTATTTGACAGATCAAAATTCTGCACAAAAGGAATGAGGGAGAAGATATGCGGCGGCGGTGCGGTGGTGTTACGGCAGCACACGGCGGCGGCGCTAAGGCTTGGGCGGCGCAGGGTGGGGCGGATTTCTTAGGGCAAGAGAAGACTAGGGTTTTTGCTTAGGTGTTAGTTCTCTGAGTTCTGTCAGAGCTCTATTTATAAGCACTCCTCAAGACCTAGGGTTACAAGATTCCTAATGGGCTTAGGAGTCCATCTCTTGCAAGCCCACCTTAATTTAATTAATTACTTAATTAAATATCTAGCCCATATTAATTAATTACTTAATTAATATTTAGTTTAATTAATCAATTGTCATTTAAATCAATTAAATCAATTAATTAATTTATCTCCCATTTGAATTAACACTTTAATTCACTTAATTGATTTAATTACTTTTAAATCAATTAATTCCTTTTATATTCCTACATAACAGTCACCGTCCAATTGTATTGTGTGTGACCCTCTGGGTTCACCATCAATTGGCAGCAGGCTCACGAAACCTCGTGATTTAATTTATGAACAATAAATTGCTCCGATCAATTAAACTACCTTTAATTGACCACTCCTAGAATCAATTCCTCTACTAATTCAGGAGTACCCACACTTCATGGTCGATGTCAAGCCACAAGCCCATGATGCCCAACATCAGGTGAATTGATATTTAGTGAACCTCACCTCATATAATTACCATGTACATACGGTCCTTCTGTCGACCAATTTCCCGATCAAGACTTAGGGTGTGTGAATTGATCGGCACCTCTAAATTTGTCTCGATAACTATACTTTCTAATTCAGGATAATGTTCCAGTGTGACTGCCTAATTTGGAAACCCCTTTCCAAATCCGTCACCGACTACGGCCGTAGATTCATTGGAAACATTATCTAAGAATCGTATAGGAAATATTCTCATCCATTACGATGAGTCAACAGATTCCATCTTGGTACTAACCACTCGCGTACATGTCCATACGCACCCAACCTAGGCATTTTTATGACCAAGCTAAGTGGCCTATACCTAGATCTAAGTACGCACTTTCATGCACCGAATTCGCCCTAGCACCTCAAGTCATAGGACTAAATCGTACACTATTATAATCCTTTGAGAAACATCCCATCACCGATATGCGTCATGCGCTTCCACAATGGGTTTCTCTGTTCGGGTCGTTCGATGCATTCGATCCTCCATCGAATCACCTAGTCATATGCACTGGTCTCAAATGCCTTGTTCATGAAACTACAACAAATTCACTCCGTGTGAATCATGCATAATCGTACAAGTCTTGACGATTCACTCGATACCCCGTCTCGATATGAATCTATGACTTGGAACATTTTCGAGATCACGACCTTTGAGACTGTTTCATGATAAGTGCACTCAGTACTGAAGTGTATAGTCCCATAGTCATGAGTGATCTCAGGGTTTCAACCAATCGCTTAAATGTATTCGCGAGAGATGAAGTTTGGCCATTGTTTATCCTTATACATATATAAATAAACATGCGTATTATTATAAAATCAAAGATTGTTATATACAAGATAGATCTATTACAAGCTAATTGAACTGGCTTGCAGGGCACTATCCTATCAGCGGCGGCTTAAGGTGGCGGCGGCGGTAGCTAGGGTTTCTAGCTAGGAGGGGGCGGCTACTTAGGGCAAAAGGAGGCTAGGGTTTTCTTTTCAAGGTGTTAGCTTTTGAGCTCAAGTTGATCCCCTTTTATAGACTCCTTCTGACCTAGGTTTGCAAGACTCCTTATGGGCTTTAATTAATAGAAGCCCATGTCTTGCAATCCTTTATTTAATTAACTACTTTAATTAAATGCCCAGTCCAATTAAATCATTATTTCTTTTGCATAATTAATTAGCAACTCAATTATTAATTAAGTTAGCCAATTAATTAATCTTCCACTTGAATTAAATACTTTTAATTCATTTAATTGATTTAATTACCTTTAAATCAATTAATTCCTTTCATGTCCTTTTATAACAGTCACCGTCCAATTGTATTGTGTGTGACCCTCTGGGTTCACCATCAATTGGCAGCAGGCCCACGAATCCTTCGTGATTTAATTTATGAACCATAAATTGTTCCGGTCAATTAAACAACCTTTAATTGACCACTCCTAGAATTAAATCCTCTATTAATTCAGGAGTACCCACACTTCATGGTCGATGTCTAGCCACAAGCCCATGAAGCCCAACTTCAGGTGAATTGATATTTGTGAACCTCGTCTCATATAATTGCCATGTACATACGGTCCTTCGATCGACTAATATTCCCGATCAAGACTTAGGGTGTGTGAATTGATCGGCACCTCTAAATTTGTCTCGATAGCTATACTTTCTAATTCATGATAATATACCTTTGTGACCTTCTAAATTTGGAAACCCCTTTCCAAATCCGTCACCGACTGCGGCCGCAGAATCCTTGGATATATTATCTAAGAATCATATAGGAAATTCTCTCACCCATTACAGTGAGTCAATAGATTCCATATCGGTACTAACCACTCGCGTACATGTCCACACGCACCCAACCTAGGCATGTTATGACCAAGCTACGTGGCCTATACCTAGATCTAAGTACGCACTTTCATGCACCGAATTCGCCCTAGTACCTCAAGTCAAAGGACTAAATCGTACACTATTATATTCCTTGAGAAACATCCCATCACCGATATGCGACATGCGCTTCCACAATGGGTTTCTCTGTTCGGGTCGTTCGATGCGTTCAATCCTCCATTGAACCACCTACTCGTATACACTGGACTCAAATTCATGGCTCATGAAACACTACAAATTCACTCCATGTGAATCATGCATACTCGTACAAGTCTTTGCGATTCCTACGATACCCCGTCTCGTTTCGGAATCTATGACTTGGAACACTTTTAAGATTACGACCTTTGAGACTGTTTCATTATTGCACTCAGTACTGAAGTGAATCGTCCCATAGTCAAATGTAATCTAAGGGTTTCAACCAATCGCTTAAATGTATTCGCGAAAGATGAAGTTGGCCATTGTTTATCCTTATACATATATAAATAAACATGCGTATTATTATAAAATCAAAGATCGTTTCATACAGGATAGATCTATTACAAGCTAACAGAACTGGCTTGCAGGGCACTATCCTATCAGTACTCTCCAGGAGCGGACCGACCATTTGATATACCAACGCTGTATGAACAGGAGAGCTAAGGAATTCACGAATAACTTTTTCATCAGGATTCCGGTCATAACGATCCCTGAGTCCACTAAGAGGAATGTCCCTCTCATACTCCTCTAAAGAAGCCTGAAGACTCGATACTTGAGATTCCAACTCGCTAATTCGAGCAGTACTCTGAAATTGATAATCTTCCAACTTTTTAGCCAATTGATTGGCTTGATCTTGAGCTCGAGAAGTCTCCAGAAGCCTATCTATTCTCTCCTGGTCAATAGTCCCCGTAGCCCGAGTATCTACGACCAGAAGAGAAGAAGTCATCGAGGGACCAACCTCTGAACCAGAAGTCTTATGAAGTAAAGTCTTATATTTCTCATCCAGAAACTCACATTGTTGTTTCCAGAGAGCGGCTTCATAGGCATATGATGCCAAACAAGTCTTAGTCTGAAAGAGAAAAAGATAAAAGAAATAAATTAGCGAGCTAAAGTATTCATTAAGAAAAATTACCCTACGAGCGCACATAAAAGGAGATCACCTTTTCAGCATAAAGAGAAGCTCGCTGAAATTTCTCTAAAGGATCCTTCCTAAGGAGCTTGTTCATATCGCGAGTAAACACACCTGATAGCAAACGAGTTGTCTTATCCACCGCATTCTCGCTCTCATCATGAACTAAAGAATCTTTCTCAGGATAACGGGCGGCTCTCCTCCCCTGTAGATGGTCCTCGATCATCTCAACAAGAGTGGGCTCCGGATGATTCTCACCTAGTGGAGACAGGTCCTCGCCTGAGCGACCATAGTAACACCTTTTTCTCTCCACTGGCTTATCATTAGGATGGGACATCGACCAACTACGGCATCCACGTATGCCTAGGGAAGTTTGAAGTTGAAAAGGAGGATAACCAGATCCCGTCCCCAGGAGAACAGAAGATTCTTGGGAGGAAGCTGGAGATTCCTCTCTGTTCTCTTCAGAATCATTACTCAATTCTAATTTTCTTTTCCGAGACGCCCTTTGCTCAATTGGAACATTCTCTATGGTTTTGGTGGATTTAGATAGTACCATTTTTCCCTTTAAAGAGCGTCGGGAGTTTTCTACCATAAGAGCTGCGAAGAAAACAAAATCTAAATTAGACTTAGTGCTAAAAGAGTATCACGACACGATATTAAAATAAATACTTACCTAATGATTCGGAAGAAGAAGAAATTGGAAAAATATGAGTACTCAATCCCGCCTTGCGAAGAAAAACCTCGCCAATAAGAAGAGCACTCTGATACTTGTTGGCGCGCATAGCCTGGATTTCACCGAGGAACTGGGGGTCGTCAAGAATAAGGTCCCATGTCGGCAGGCGACCACCATAAATCCATTTGGAATCATGGTCTCATGAAAAAGGCTCATTCGAGCCGTCCGCCAAACGAAGATGAGAAGGCGGACGAATGAAAAAAAATGAGATTTCCAGGAAGGATTGCTAGAAACCGGGGAGTCGAAGATTGAGCAACTAGTCTTTTGGCTAGCAAAAAAGTATCCACGGTTAGAAGAACTAGAAACGTTGAAACGAAACAGTTGTGTACAATTGCGAAAAGAGGGTTGGAATCCTTTCGCTATCATCAAAACGGAAAAACAGACCACAAAGGCCACTGAATTTGGGACCAATTGAGTCAAAGATACACTAAATATCCTCAGAATATCAAGAAACAGAGCGGACAATGGAAGCCATAGGCCGTAATTAAAGTGGGTTGTATAAAAAGCTCGGCAACCCTCCGGTGGAGAAGTAACCCTATCAGAGGGAGAAGGAAGGATGATTTCAGAACCTTCCGGAAAATATTTCGCATGATTATCCATGACCTCGTGGAAAGTTTCCTCGTTGTAAGCACAAGCGAGATCCTCAATCGGTTCAGAAATTTGAGGAACAGTACCCTTGCCTTTCTTGGTCCTGGCAGCAACATCCGTATCGGATATGATTTGCACCTTAAAAGTGTCCTCAGTCGAAATGATAAATTCTGACGCTCCGGCCTGCTCATTCGAAGGACTTGGGGGAATCACCTCCTCGATAATAGGAGTAATTTTTTCCCTTGAAGACGAGGAAGATTTTCTTGGAATCGAAGCCATTCTGTTGAACCCTCGAAGAATACGAATCGATAAAGACAACTTGAGAATGAAATAATCGAGTGAGAAAACCACTTCAGAAATAGGGGAAGTAGAAAGTAAAAATTGATTGAAGGAACAATGACCTATTTATAGAGAGAAATGAAAAAACGTTTCGAACCTCTCACGACTGATCGCATTCCCGCCAAAACAGCAAAGAAACGAAACGCTTCCTCGAAGGGCCACGTAGCGTATCGGGATCAGAGGAACAAGAAATGACTATCTATGAGGAGTAGCACTCTTTTCCTTATTTAGGATTTTTTCCCACAGGGTTTTTTCCTAGATAAGGTTTTTAACGAGGCACAACTCATAGAAAATACAGTCGTAATCAGCCATCTCCTTCTACGAGCTTTTACTACATATATGCTCGAAGAAGTGAGGGAGTACTGATGGGGGCTATTTCGCATCCCTTATAATGTTCGGATCGACTGAGAGATATCAGGTCGGTTCGACCATACGAGCTCGTCCGGGATTTTCTTTCTACCCGGTTGAAGACGACTCCTCTCGGCGAGCAGACTACAATCCGACTCAAGAAGGACGATTGGGCCGAGTCCTATTAGAATTATGTTTCCTTGTAAGGCTAGGGTTAATGTCATATAAATGCCAAGTTAAACATTAGATTAGGGACGGATACACAACTTACGCCTGTATACTAGGGCAATCTGAGATCATATTGAATAGAAAAGCTTTTGCTATACTATTTACTCATTGACTATCTTGATTACTGATTGTTCTTTTACATAATTGTTCTTCCTTGAGATTGATCCATCCAGAATAAGTAACAGAGCCCTATAATTTGTACTGAATTTGACCTCCATATCACAACTTTATTGATTCAATCGTACTCGACGAAAAACGGTTTAATCAGACGGTAGCCTTGATCTCAAGCTTGTTGAAAACAACATCATCCTTGGCATTGTAATACTCCAGAATTTGATCCTTATACACCATCTCATCGTCCGCTTCCATGAAGTTCGCTAGAGTTGCAGCTTTGAATTTCTCAAGGATCGCCTTCATCACGTCAGTACCAGTCTTGTGATATGTATCGTAAATAAGATACGCTCTGCCTTAGCTTCTTGTTGGGAAGTCATGACGATTCTGAAAAGATTAGTGAAACGAGAGAGGATTTTTGCAGAAGATGAGAGCAGAAAACCTTAAATGCTTTAGAAAGTATTTGACTGCGTAAAGGGTCAGTGAGCTGATCAGATCTAGTTTTAAAAGGTTTAGGTGTGTCGGTTTCCGTGTTACACTCTAACCGTTTGATCTGTTTTGTGTCAGCATTGATCGTGCGGCATCAGTTACGCAGTTCAAAATTCAAAAAGCATGTATTGATAGGCGGGAATACGAACCGCCTTAGTCGACTTAGTAAAAGCGGGGTTTTTCTTTAGATAAAATGTTTTTAAATACCAAAGCTTTTACATAAGCGATCAGACGGGTAAACTTAAATATTTATCGGATAGGATGAGTGTCCTGATGACAGATTATTACTAGTGAAAGCCAATAGCTATTAATCTTCCTCGGCTGTTTTTCAGTCCAGCTAGATAGATGATCTTCAGTCTTCAAGAATTAAGATCTTCTGTTGATAACATAACTTCAACTAACTTTTATCAACTAATTTTATCTTTTAATCAGAAGTACCGCTAGTCTTACACGTTCTCCCTGACTTTAAGAATCTATAAGTTAACTAGTCTGTTGAGAGTTAACCAGTCTGTTGAGAGTTAACCTTGAAGATAATGAGATGATTAAGCTGATAAACTCCAGTCTTCTGTTGAGTTCCCCCTCAGCTTATGCATCTAAATTTAGTAGACCTAGTTCAGCTCTCAAAGTTGAAAACCTTGCATCACTTAGAGGTTTTGTGAAAATATCAGCGATCTGATTATCAGTATGAACATATTCTATCATGACATTTTCTTTTTCCACATGATCTCTTATGAAGTGATGTTTGATCTCTATATGCTTAGTCCTTGAGTGACTTGTAGTGTTCTGAGTAAGAGAGATTTCACTTGTATTATCACTGTAGATAGGTATCCCACTGATTTTAATGTAATCTTCTAGATGATGCTTCAACCAAAGTATTTGTGCACAGCAAGCTCCAACAACTATGTATTCAGCTTCAGCAGTAGATATGGATACTGAAGTCTGTTTCTTACTCATCCATGAGATCAGACGACTACCTAAAAATTGACAGGCACCTGTTGTGCTCTTCCTATAAGTTCAAAACCAGATTCTCTAGGGTACCATAATCCCAATTCTTGAGTGCCTTTAAGATATCTGAGTATCCTTTTGGCAGCTAGAAGATGAGATTCCTTAAGATTTGATTGATATCTCGCACAAACCCTAACAGAGTACATGATATCAGGTCTGCTAGCTGTTAAGTATAACAGTGACCCAATAATTCCTCTGTATTTGGTTATATCCACTGATTTTCCATCTTCATCTTTATCCAAACGAAGTCCAGTAGACATGGGAACACTAACAGTAGAGCTAGTTTCCATACCAAATTTCTTAAACAGATCCTTTGTGTATTTTGCTTGGTTAATGAATATTCCATCAGGCAACTGTCTTACTTGCAAACCAAAAAAATAGCTTAGTTCACCCATCATGCTCATTTCAAACTTGTTTTGCATCAGCTTGGAGAACTTGTCGCGCATCTGTTGATTTGTTGAACTAAAAATAATATCGTCCACATATATTTGCACAAGCAATATATGAGACTCCCATTCAACAGTGAACAAGGTCTTATCTACCTTACCTTTACGAAATCCCTTAATTAAAATAAAGTCGGATAGGGTATCATACCATGCTCTTGGAGCCTGTTTCAGTCCATAGAGGGCTTTCCTCAGACGATACACCTTGTCTTCGTCTTTGTAAGCTTCAAATCCAGGTGGTTGTTCAACATAAACTTCTTCTTGCAATTCTCCATTGAGAAAAGCTGATTTCACATCCATTTGATAGACTGTGAAATTTTTATGAGCAGCATAGGCGAGAAACAGTCTGATTGCCTCTAATCTTGCTACTGGTGCAAAGGTTTCATCAAAGTCAATGCCTTCTTCTTGGCAGTAACCCTTGGCCACTAATCTTGCTTTTTTCTGGTGACAATACCATCTTCATTCATTTTATTCCTGAATACCCATTTAGTGCAAATTACCCTTTGATGACTTGGTCTAGGAACTAGGTACCAGACTTCATTCCTTTCAAATTGATTCAACTCTTCTTGCATAGCTTCAATCCAATTTGAATCACTAAGAGCTTCTTCAATGTGTTTAGGCTCTATTTGAGATAGAAAGCTGACAAACATGGCATCATTTGCAGTAGCTCCCCTTGTCTTTACTCTATCCAAAGGATCACCAATTACCAGCTCTGGTGGGTGATTCTTGAGCCATCTGAGATCGGATTGCAAGTCTAAATATTGTTCTTTGATTTGATCTTGCAACACTACTGTTGGAATTCCAGTAATAGTCTGTTGAACAGTCTCTGGTCCGTCAGCTGTTTGCAACTCTTCTGTTATACAATCAGCATTGTGATTTGGAACAACACTTAAGTTAGCAGATGAGTTGAGATCAGGTAGTATGATGGGTATATTCTCTTCATTTCTTTCAACAATCAATTTCTGAAAATCAGTAGACTGATTTTGATCAGAATTTTGATTCTTCTCAGAAGATTGATTTGGTTCATCAAATACTACATGAATAGATTCTTCTACAAGTAAAGTTCTTTTGTTAAAGACTCTATAATCTTTACTGATTGTAGAGTATCCTACAAAAACAGTTTCATCAGCATTTTATGAAATGCAGTAAGGTGATTTTTCCCATTGTTTAAAACAAAGCATTTACAAGTGAAAATTTTGAAGTAATGAATGTTTGGCTTTCTGTTGTTCCAAACTTCATATGGAGTCTTGTTCTGGTGCTTGTTGATCATGCATCTGTTTAGGGTAAAGCATGTTGTATTTGAGGCTTCTGCCCAGAATCTTTGGGGCAGCTTTGCTTCAGCTATCATAGTTTTGTTAGCCTCTTTCAGAGTTTTGTTTCTCCTTTCAGCAACTCCATTTTGTTGAGGGGTTCTAGCAGCAGATATTCATGGCTAATTCCTCTGACATTACAATACTCTTCAATAGTTTAGTTTGTATATTCAGTCCCTCTATCTGATCTGATCTTCAATATCTTCATGCTCTTTTCATTCTGGATCAGCTCCATCAGATTTGTAAGATGCTCCTTGGTTTCACTTTTCTTCTTCATGAAAATTACCCAAGTGTATCTTGAATAATAATCCACAACAGCTAGGCAATACTTCTTTCCACCATTGCTGATTGGATCAATGGGTCCAAATAAGTCCATATGTAGTAGCTCCAAGATCCTTCCAGATGATTGGTGTTTCTTGCTCTTGAAAGATGACTTGATTTGTTTACCCTTCTGATAGGCGTCACAAAGCTTGTCTTTGCTCATGACTGTCTTTGGAATTTCTTCTACAAGATCATTCTTGATAAGTCTGTTTATGGTCTTGAAATTCATATGGTTCATTCTTTTGTGCCACAGCCAACTGACTTCACTTGGTGTTGATGCCACCGAACAAATATTAGAACTCTTGTCAACAAAATTCCAGTCCACTGTGTAGACATTTCTTTGTCGTCTTCCAGATAAAATGACCTTCTTTGTACCAATTTGTTTAACGTAGCACTTATCTGATGAGAAGATGACTGAAAATCCCTCGTCACAAATTTGACTTATGCTCAGCAAATTGTCGTTGAGGCCTTTAACATAAGAGACGTCAGATATCACAATGTTGCCTTTGATTAATCTTCCACTTGCTACAATATTGCCTTCCTTGCTGTCTCCAAAAGTTACTTTGGGACCATCCACAGCAACAGCCTCAGTCAGCTCATGTATCCTTCCACATATGTGTCTTGAACAGCCACTGTCCAAGTACCAGATTTTCTCTACTTTATTCCTACTCCTAATCCTAACCTACAAAACAAAATAAAAATTGTTTTAGGTACCCTTATTGAGAGGGTCCTGAAGGATTAGTTCCACCTTTGACAACCCAAGATGTTGAAGTCTTAGGCTTCTTAGGCTTCTGAGTTTTAACAGGAGCATGAGCAGATTTATCTTCATCATATCCATCAGATTTATTATGTTGATAATCAATATGATAAGGATAATACTCATAAGCAGAATAAGATGCATGATAAGCAGGGTATGCATGCATTGGATGAGCAAGATATGGTGCATAGTAAGTTGGAAATTATGGTGCATGATACATAGGAGAATATGTAGCAGGTTGCACATAAAATGACTCATTTCCATACCAAGCATTTTGATTTTTCTTGTTCTTATGCTTCTTTGGCTTACTAGGTGCTTGCTCATTAACAGATGACTTAGTTTTACCACTAGTCTGATTGGTTTTTACCTTATCAGCAGACTTCTTAGGACTCTGTTGTCTGGTCTTACCAGTCTGTTTTCCTACACTAGGCTCTTTGCTCTTTTTAGCCTTAGGAGCTTTCTTCTCCTTTAATTCTTTCTCAGGTGAAGCAGGTTTAGTAGTTTGAACATACAAGATGACCTTACTATTGTTAGCTAATATAAATTTTTCATTATGGTTCAGTTCTAACTTATCATGTTCTAAAGGTATCTTCTGTTTACTAGAGATATGAGTGGATGCAACAGATGATATTTCATGAGACTCAATTATCTTTTCAAGTTCCAAGATTTTACCCTCATATACTTCACATTCAGCTTTCAGAGATTCATTCTCTTGCTCAAGCAGTTTATAATCAGCTGATTCTTTTGGCTTTTAAGCCTTAAGTTTCAGTGAACTGTTTTGCTCTCTTAGCAATGTCATCTCTTCCTTAACCTTGGCAAATGCATCAACAATACTTGTTTTATTAACTACCATTTGCTCAAATGAATTGAATAATTCATTTTCAAGAGGAGTTACCTCATCCTCCTCGGAGTTATCAGATTCCTTGGCCATCAGGCAGATGAGTGCAAGACTCTCTTCTTCAGTAGACTCTTCATCAGAAGTGTCTGAATCTGAATTCGATGAGTAGATAGCAGCCAGCTTCTCCGCTTTTGCTAACAGCACTTTGCTTTTCGGATGCTTTCTTTCCTTTCTGATTCTCTTTTCTACCTCTTTATACTTCTCAGCCTTAGGATATGGACAGTCTTTGATGAAATGGCCCAATTTCCTGCAATTATAGCACATTAATTTGAATTTATAAGAATCCTTGTCTAGAGAAGAAGATGTAGGGTTAGAAGTAGAATCATTGTTGTATTTGTTCTTCATTTTTCTTTTGTAGAATTTCTTGAAGTTGTTCATCAGCAACGCAACGTCTCCAGCTGTGTACTCCTTTTTGTTGAGTATTGTGGCTTCATCAGATGAGTACATATCTTTGCTTTTGTATGCTGGTCTTCTCGGATTTTCAGCAGCAACCAGGGCAGCTGTGGGACTTGAAGTTGAGGTTTCTTCAACACCCATTCTAGGCAGTTTATACTCATACGCCTTGAGTACTGAGAACAGATTGGTGAGAGAGATCTTTCCCAAATCTCTTGACTCTTCCATGGCTGTTACCTTCATGTTGATCTTTAGAGGTAGAGCCTTTAACACTCTGACGATTATCTCCTTATCTGTGAAGGTTTTTCCAAGCTTTAGGACTTCATTAAATGTCCTTGTAAACCTTGTATCCATCTAGTCAATGGTTTCCGCAGACTTCATCTTGAAGTTGTCCAGCTTTTCCAGAGCAACACTCAGCTGATGCTCCTTGATGGCATTGTTTCCTTTGCTCATGTCACGAACCTTATCCCACATTTCTTTGGCAGTCTTGCAATGCTTGACTTTATCAAACCTATCATTGTCCAGGGCTTTGGTCATGATGAAACGACCAACTTTGTCCAGATTGTACATCTTAATTTCTTCAGTTGTCATCTCATTCAGATATTTTTCCACCACTATGTCTACTTCATCAACCTTTATAGTCTTGGTGAATTTGAATAGACCTTTTATGATACATATGTACATGTTATCATTGTAAGCAGCTAAGAAGATCTCCATTCTGATCTTCCAATCTTCGAAGCTCATACCAGTTACGTGGGGAACATGGCTGATACAATTCATTTTAAAAACGTTTTTATTTTTCAAAATTATGCTCTTTTGAAAAAGTTTGAAAACCTTTGAAAAACACTCGGATCAAGCTCGTTGATCATGCAGCTGATTCTAATGAACCACCTACTCTGATACCACTTGTTGGTGCCATGTGGTCAGATGAGGTCTAGAGGGGGGGGGGGGGTGAATAGACTTCTGAAATTTTTTATACTTTAAAAAGTTTTCACTTTTTCGATTCTTGTTGCAAACTTGATCTTACGAGTTTTCGTGTTCGATCAAGGTGGTGAATAATGTAGTACAAATGCTAATAAATAGATGAAAAAGATCAATAATACTCCCTCCGTCCCAATAATCTTGCTCCCTTCAGGTTTGGCACGGAGTTTTAGACAATTTGTTAAAAAAGTAAACTTTTGACTTTTTTTGTGAGAGAAAGGGAGTCATGTTTTGGGACGTCCCAAAATAGAAATAGGAGCAAGAAAAGTGGGACAGAGGGAGTATTTGTATTCGAGATGATTGAGTACAGATTACAAGTATAAGAGTCCTATCCGAGCACTATTGGATGCCGTACAAGCTAGAGGGTGAAATACATGTATGAAAGCCTATTCTATATTTTCTAAGTAATCCCGAGCAGAAGCCTCGGAGGAAGAGCACCTGGGAAGTTGTGTCGTCGTCATAAATGCTTGGGATATTTATAGCTGAGATAATGGGCTTTCTGACACACTTGCAAGAGTACCTTTCTGGCATGTTTGCTTGGGCCTGGGCTCGGCCCAATAGTAACCTTCGACCTCGGAGTTTCTTTATTGGCTCGGAACAGTTCACTATATACCCCGGTTCGGTTCGGCACTTCTGGGGACGGAAACTGATGTTGTTCGATCCACATTGCTAGCAAGGGTAGGGGATCCAAATTACCCCTCATCAATACTCCCCCACTTCTCGAGCGTAAAGTGGAGCTTGCGCTCGAAGAAGTTTAAGCTATGTTGAACGCTGGGGTGAGATGAGCCGTTCAGAATATGTTTCGGGTATGCCTCATAAAAAACCTAACTCGGAAAAACCCATTGGGATAAAAACCGAGCTAGGGAAAAAGAGTGCATATATAAGAACATTACATCGGCGTGTCGAGAGGATAACCTTGTCGTCCATTGTTTGCGTAGGACATCTAAATCGGAATGTTCCTTATTATAAATTACCGCGATGCTTCATTCAATTCCTCAGCGAACGCTTTCTAAATTTTCCGATCGTAACCTGAAAGGATCCATGGAATACCACGGGGACAATTTCCAAGGAACATACGCCACAATTTGGAAAGTGGAGGATCAATAATGCAATTCTCCGAAGGATAACTTTAATTTTTTACCCAGAGTAAGTTCAACCGTCGCGGTTACTCGGGGTCCTGTTTGCAATTTACCCTTTTAACCCCGTATATATATGTTGACTCGTTGAAAAATTACTTACATATCACATTCTTTCTTGAGCTCGGAGCATTCGAGTCGAAAGAGCACTTGTTTTAGTATATTCGTTTTCCAATCCATAATGTCAAGTTCTAGAAATTCAAGGGGCAAGAATAAGGTCGGAGAGAACCAAGAGTCCGACCCTTTGCTAAAGCTTGTTGACGATTACGAAGATGGAGAATTTCATCAAGAAGACGAGGATGTTGACCCGATCGAAGATCTAGAGGAAAATGTGGTCGAGAAACTCAGCATCGGCGAGGGAGCCTTCGTCAGGATTTTTAAACATACGCTTCCTTCTAACACCGCTATCTCGAACAGGTTAGAACTCCCCGCCGATCAAACTTCCTGTTATTTTTCCAAAAAGGATCGCGTTTACCTCGAGGCGGAGTTCGGGAAGTTTGTTCCTAAGGGGTTTTCGATCGTCATTCCTTCTTACACTTAACGTGTTACCGAGCCTCCGGCTGGCTGTCAAGCCTTCTACGAGAATCAATTTTCTTGTGGCTTGCGTATTCCGTTCATTCCCCTCATCAGAAACATCTTGAATTTCTTTTCGCTTTCCCCTGCTCAGCTTCTCCCGCACTCCGTTGCGTATATAGTAGCGTTCAACGCTCTTATGGAGGCCAAGGGGGGAGAGGCCTCTTTCAGTAATTTTTGGCAAATATTCCGAATGGACCTGTGCAAGGGTTCAAATGTGGGGTTTGTATCCATCGCCAGCGGTCGAAGCGGCCTTTTCTTACGAATATAACAACGGGAAAGAGTAAAGGTTGGAAGAGGAGATTCTTTTTTGTGAAAGGCCCAGATGTTCCAGTATCAGAAGGTAGCTCGAAAACGAGACCATATCGGTGGGATGGTGTAAACTCTTGGTCATATGGTCCTCATAGGATTAAAGAGAAACTCAACCACCGTCTTTCAACCACCGTCTTTCCGATGAATTTCTCGAGCAGTTACGGTCTGATCCTTACCAAACTAAGCTCCTAGTTCAGGAAGGTGTTTTGCGGTTGGCTGGGTTGAGCCAGTGTGATTATCCTGTCCCATCGATCAAATATTCTTATCCCTTATCCAATCAATCCTTTGAAGGATCCCTCCCGCAATTCGGTGACTTGCCAGCTTCTGCTGCTCCGCCTCTCGTCTCTCTATCTTTGGGTATGTCTTTAGCTTCTTACTATCTTGAGGTGTGGCAGATCAATTTTTCTTGTTTAAAATCATGTACATTTTGTGCTTCCTTTGCAGGTCGAATTGTTGACAAGTTTCGACTCTCCGCTGCCGGCTCGGTTGGAGACATGCCTTTCTACTTCGATCCGCTACAATACACTTCCGAACGAAGAGCGGCTACAAGTAACTTAGGCGGAAATTCAGTGGATATACCGGTTACAATTCCCGATCTGAGAGGGCTTGGTACTATGAGTTCCTTGAACTCTGCCAGTGCTGGACCTCTTCGAACTCTGTTTTCCCCCGATACTTCTGCTCTTTCATCCGTTGGTTATAGTCAATATTCTTGGAACCGGATTCTGGGTGTTCAGGAGTATGAGAAGCTCCTTAGTCGAAAGAGGAATGTTGACCACCCGGGACCTTCCAGGAGGGTAAAGCCCTTTGGTGTGAGTTCTAATTCGGTTCCATGCCGAGAGGGTAGGTCGGAGCCAGACGTGGCAGATTTTATGGACGAACATTTTCGCGGTAGCAGGGCTGCTGGATACCCTGAGGACGGTAGTATTCAAACCGATATGGATTCAGGTGGTGAGAATGAATTCGACAAAGCCACTAGAATTTATATGGCTAGTCGATTTAAGCGAGACATGCGGCTTCAAACCGTTAAAGATAGTTTTGAGGTTCTGAGTGATTTCTCTCGAACGTATCATGAGGTAAGAATTTGTCTTTTGACTATCTCTTCTTTCTTTAGAGTCTCTAACATTCACTGATAACCGAAATCTTCTCATAGGTTGGAGATTTGTTCGCTCTTCAGACCTATCGCTTAGCATTGCTAGAGCAGGAGTCGCAGGATGCTCATGATGCCTATGCACAAATTTTCGTTGATAATCAAGCCCTTCGATCTCAGCTCGCAGAAAGTCAACGAGAATTGTCTAAAGTGAAGAAAGAGCTGGAGAGTACAAATAAGAAACGTTCGTCCTTTGTGGAGGATGAATTGTTATCGGTAGTTACAGAAAATAGCGCACTTGAAGATGAGCTTAAGAGAATTAAAATCGAGCTTGAGCAAACCAAGCAAGATTCAGCTCGCGCATATTCTCAGGGGGCAGAAGAGGCGGAGATCCCGGCCATACGAAGATTTCTTGGTTCCCCTATTCTCGACCCTTTAGTTCGGAGAAGGATAGGCGGAATCCTTCAAACTATTTATTATAAGGGGGTTCAACAATTGATTTCAGCCAATAGAATCCCAGATGAAATGGAGGATTATCTTTTGTACATGAATCCCTTCAAAAATGCTGAAGGAAAAGACTATAAGCCTTCATCTTTGCCCCGAGGGACCGTGAACTGGCAAGACCATCGTTTTGCTCCCTTAGTTGAGGAGTTTGGCATTCCAATGCGTAATCCAGATTTGCTCGAGCGCTCTGACGACGATCATCCTTCTGCCTCAGGGGAAAAGAACGGAGATGTCAACATTGATGATGGATCGGATAAAGAGGATGATCGACCCTTTGATCAGACTGATCCATTAGGTAGCGGCGGTGAAGATAGCGTTGGTCTGAATGCTGGGTTCGAGCATGGAGGAGGGGGCGATTCATAGTCTTGTAGTTAGGAATCAAATGTATATAGGAATGTAACCCATTTTTATAATCGGACTTGTTTCCTTTTCGATTTGATTCGTGTAACTTGTAAATTTCAATCTTACAAATATTTGGACATCATTTGCCTTTCATAGTTCGATATCTTCTCGTATTCTATGCTCGATATCTATTTATTCCACATAGAATCTTTCTTGAAAGTCGCATCGATTCCACTATTGTAATCATAGGGTCTAGCGCCTATAAATATAAGGATCTCTTCAATTTTTGTCAGAAATTATTTTCAGAGATTGAAGCTCTTCCTCTATATTATGTATCCTTCTAATTTCTTAACTCGCTCCCCGTTTATCATGGAAAATATACTAGGCAAGGCTATCGACCCCAAACTGCTATTTGGTGGTTTGAAGAATAAAAGTTCGTCCCAAGATCAAAAACCTACCAAAGAGGCCAAACCCTCCAAATCCTCTTCTAAAAACTCTGTGTCTTCTCCAAAGGCTCCGAAAGGAGGGGAAAATAAGAAAGAGAAAGGCGTTTCATCGAAGCAAACTAAGGGCAATACAAGCAAGTCCATTTTGGATGAGGAGCTTGAGGCTGAGCTCGAGGGCTCTTTGTCGAAAATTGCCGATCCTCCGAGCGAGGAACCAGCTGGGCAGAAAATTCCCGCTCCCTCTTCGAACAAAAGGCCTTATTCTGACGGGGTCACACCCATCGAGGCCTTGCAGAAGCTTGCCATCGGTAACAAGCCGTCATCTGACGATTCTTCGGCCATCCCCCCTACAGGAGGTTTGGGCAAAAAACCTAAGCTGGATATTGGTGGAAAAACATCTGCTGAATCCCTAAGGACTGATAACGTTTCCGAACCCCGAGTTAACTTCGTTCCTCCGATGGTTACTCCTTCCCCGCCTAAAGAATCGAAGGACGGGTCCATTTCTAAAGTTGCTTTCGGGAATCCTGTGAATAGCCCGTTGCGTCTTGACTTTACTACTTCGGAGACTGACATGTACAAGGAGAGAAATTTAGAAGAGTTGTTCCAATCTGGGTCGCACTTTCTGTTTCAGGTGTTAATCTCTCTCTCTCCTCCCTTTCTCTTTTTTTTTATTTTTTTTTATTTTACATTTATCCGAACCTTTAACAGGCCGGACAAGATTTTCTCGAACTGAAAATGCTTGCTGAGCGGAAAACGAATCGGCATGCTGCTATTTCCCTCGAGCTGGAGAAGAAGAAAATCGAATACGACCGTGTCTCTGAGGAGAAGCTTGCTTTAGAGAGAGAGAAAGCTGCTAAAGATCAGGGAGAAGAACTCCACAAGAAAATGAACGAGGAGCTCGAGAAACTGAAAAGTCTTCACTAGCAGGAGAAACGAGACTTCGAGCGTCGTGAAAATGAGGCTTACGACTGTGGATATGAAGTGGGATATGAGGCTCGTAATGCTGAGCTTCGAAAGATTTTCTCCGACAATAAGATTCTCTAGATGTTATCTTTCACCTTTCCAGACTTGCTGTTCGACTATTCTATTTTGTTTCTGTGTAATCGTGAATAATTCCTGACATTTTATCCTCTATGGTTTGTAATAATTTATTTATTTCTTGTATTGCATGCTCTTGTATAATTTGATGTGTTCCTTTTTATTCGTACTTTAGTCTGCTTTCTTCGTTCGAATTCGCGGTCCCGACAGTCGGGATTCTTGATCTTCGATCGTGGTATATTAACTTCGCTTATTTCCAAAATCATATCACCTTCTTTTCCCGCTCAAATTCTCGGGAAGCGTTACAGTCTTTTGATCTTGATCGTTCCTTTTGTTTTCTGCTAACCATAGGATTTTTGAAAGTTGCCTCTATAAATGGGGTCTTTCATTTTGTATCCTTATAAAATTATTTGAAGGCAGAATCCTTCGATCATGCTATTTAAAAGATCTTGTTGCATGGCCCAACATTTTGAATTTCGAGTTAGGACCTACTTTGCAGACTGTAGGCTGATTAGTACTTTTACTTCGACTAGGATACCTGCAGGCGAACGCTATCCCGACCTTGGAGGCCAATAAGCCTCATTGCTGACCACCCACGACCCAGGTAGCTCCCACGACCTTCTGTGTTTTAGGGGAGGCTCAATCATTAAATTTTTAAAGGGTGTTCGGCGGTTTGATTGGTGTTTCCTCGAAGATGTTAGGGGTGGTGCTTCGAGGATCGAGGTCCTCAATAAAGTATTCACGTTACACCTAGAAAAAGATGCACTACCCCTCTCCTTTTTGAAGAATCATAAATAAAGACAAAAGGCTGTCGGCTTGATGGGCTCCTCATTTTCGAGTAAGGACTTTATCGTTCACCGAAAATTTCATAGGATTGCCTGCTCATGAAGGTCTTCTCATGTTCGGATATAGAGATTAGTTCTTGTCAACATTTGTAGGATTGTAAAATGTACTAGTATCAAGAGATTAGCTCGATATGTAATAGGAGTGGATATCTTTGTAACTTGTAGTTTCTCAATATGTCGAACTTGGAAATAATAATCTCTTGATTAATCTTTTACAATCGTTCTAATCTGGTTAAATAAAGTACTCTACCGATCTCGGTTGATCTTGGACAAGTTACTGATAATGCTTTCTTGATCAGTTATATTTTGAATTTTCTTTGTGACCCTCTTTGACGATCGTAATCGAAGCTACAAGTATTTCGATCACTATTGAATTTGACTCTGTCTTCATTTATTCACGTGGTTCCTGAATTTTCGGGAAGCGGAACGGTCGGCGTATCTATTGCTCGCATTTTAGCCATTAGCTTGTTTTACTTTTGCGCTTGAATTTTTACTGTCACGTGCCATTTTCTTTTTCCAAACAGTTCCTAATTTCTCGGGAAGTGGAACGGTCAGAGCGTTTAATATCTGTACCGTGGCCGTCCATCTCATGAGACCTAGACCATTGATGCGAAATTTCTTCCCCTATATATAGTTCCAAAATTACCTTCGTATTTTTACTTGTCTGTAAGTGTTGGGATCGATTAACATGGTTGTGTATTTACTCCCATCGATCGATTCCGCGTTTCACTCGATGCCAGTGATTAAGATGTTCGAGATTCGAACTCGAACTTTCTTCCTCAATCTCTTCAGTGTCCCTGTATGGGAAACTATATCGACTAGGGTATCGACAGGCGAAAAGAATTGCGACTGGGGTACCGGCAGGCGACCAGCTCTCTCTGATTCAAACCATTTGAGACTGGTTCGAACTCCTGTATCCTGTCGCTCCACCCAGTCGGATAGTGGGTCAACTGCTGGAGGAGTTTTCCTGCACTCGATCTTCACTTCTTCAAGATGTTTCTTGAAGAATGTTGCCTTCGAGATTGCGTGGAATAATTTCTCTAGGGATTGCTTCCTGTCGCTTCGACCTGGGTGAATATACAAACTAACCAGCAGAGGAGTGGTAGCAAGAATGCTGGAAAAAGTGCTCCCAATCCAACCCCTGCGCTCTTGGGTGAAGGGTAGACGCAGAACCAACTTTATTCAGCCCCGCTGATCGAACGAAGATCCCTAGCGTAGAGCTCGTCATTAGTAGGATAGTACTGAATGTAACCTTTAAATTTTAGCTCGATTTTCCTTATTGTGATCGAGAATTCTCTTGTAACTATCTGAAAACGTACAAATGAAATATTAATTGCCTTTTGTCATTCTTTATTTGTTAACCTGCATATTCGTTTCTGTAAATAGCAACCGAGCACTAAATTCATCGCCCCAAAAGTACGAAAAATGAGTGTTATTCCTCATCGACTTTGAATAGTAAATAAGATGATAAAATATTAGCCTCTTAACGATTGAACATCGACTATAATCGTCGTTTGATTGAACTTCGACCTTTAATATTCAGATATAAATGATAATTGACGTTCTTCGCCGATCTCATTTATTGATAGAGTGGTCGAAAATTAATAGTGCTTGAAAAAAATCAGCGCCCTTAGCAGCTCTCGATTGTTGTAGTTCGAAACAGGATATTACCTGGAATTTAAGTTGTACGGAAAATCTTCCCTGGTTGAATAAGTAGTTTTGGAGAAATAATATGATAGAATTTAGATCGATCTTTAATATACTTTAAACTTAAGGGGCATAGCAACGACTTTCACCCTTAGTCGTTTCGGAGCATTTTTAGCCCGAGGGTCGTAGCAACAGCTTTCACCCATTCATTAATTTCGATCTAAGGGGCGTAGCAACGGCTTTCACCCTTAGTCGTTTCAGAGCATTTTTAGCCCGAGGGTCGTAGCAATAGCTTTCACCCTGTTGATAATCTCGATCTAAGGGGCATAGCAACGGCTTTCACCCTTAGTCGTTTCAGAGCATTTTTAGCCCGGGGGTCGTAGCAACGGCTTTCACCCATTTAATAATTTCGATCTAAGGGGCGTAGCAATGGCTTTCACCCTTAGTCGTTTCAGAGAATTTTTAGCCCGAGGGTCGTAGAAACGGCTTTCACCCATTTAGTAATTTCGATCTAAGGGGCGTAGCAATGGTTTTCACCCTTAGTCGTTTCAGAGCATTTTTAGCCCGCGGGTCATCACCCATTTTTATTTCTCGATCCAAGGGGCGTAGCAACGGCTTTCACCCTTGGTCGATCTTCGTGGGTCGTAGCAACAGCTTTCACCCATTTTAATAGTAGCTGGAGATAAATAGAGACTGATAATAGATGAATAAGGATCGATAATATCGGAATATGACGAAATAATATGAATATTGGCGAAACGAATTTTTACTGAATATATAACTCTGATCGAAATAAATTTTGATGAAATAATAGTCTTCTGTACCCATGAGAAAAGATGAATCATGGCGAAATAGCAAATAGTAAATAACCTTAGAACTTAATAAATAATCCTTTTGTCTTGTTAAGAAAATTCTTTGCGAGATTCTTGTTTTGTTTAATCTAGTGTTCTTTGTTCTTCGCTGTATATGCTCCAGATTTAGATAAGTTTGATTTCTTCCAAACGGTTCCACATTTGCCGGGAATTGCAACGTTCGGCAAATCTTAACCGTTTGTTTTGCGGATTGTCTGCCGTTGGATTCTTTTCAATCTTCACTATAAAAGGTTGTCATTCCTTTTGATATTATCTCATTCATTGTACTGGTATTTTACTTGTCCGATCATGGTGATCATGATTGTTATTCAATTAATTCAACTATTTGAGTTCAGACTTCGAACAATATTTAAGCGGAATAATCTTCGAGCGAAAGAAAACTAATCCAGACCTCGCTTAGAATATCGACAGGTAAATATAATTTCCATCTGGAAGGCCAATAAGCCAGAATCACGGAGTTCGCAGGTTATCGCGCAGGTCTTCGACTAGGGACCTGTTGCTACAATGCATTTAGGAATATATACTGGGGAGAGAATGATCCAGAATACAGTTACCCGATAAACCATGCGTTCGCCCCTTTGTCTTCGGAAGATCGTAAATAAGGTTAAAAGCCTGCGGGTCAGAAGGAGATTCCATGCTCGGAGCTAAGTTACTTCGAATAAACGATAGGAGAGGAGAACGAAAATTTCATTTGATTGTATAAAATGAAGGGGTTCTAATGTAATATATTAGCTTGTGCTATGCTCGAAGCGTATCTCCCATATTTTTTCCTTTGAACTCTTGTTCCTTTGTAATAATATTCATGAATGCCATTTTCTCTTTTCCTCGTTGATTAAATAGAGCACAATCAGACATATTCTTATTTTTAATAAACCAATTTTGTATACCTAAAATTAATAAGGAAATAACCGAAAAGTGCTCTCTTGAGTGAGTATCAAACTAATATCTTGGTAGACTTAAAATTAATAAAGAACTCATAGTAATTGATCCTTGCTATTGCCGAATTTCTCAAAGTTGTCGAATTTTTCAGTTTGAGAGTTTAGTTCGAGTAGAACCATCATAGCTTTTTCAATTCGAACATCATTAATCGGCTGTAAAAAATAGCGGTTTCATATCTAGAATATCATGTCCATGAGAGTTGAACTTTTTAGACAAGTGTTCCTGATCCTTGGGCTGTCTTTCGAGTAGGATAATAAGTAAAAAATTTGTTCGAATGAGCCCTTCTTTGCACATTTGTTAAACCGTACGTTCTCCTAACCAAACAGGACCCTATTTCTCGGGAAACGTATCGGTCAGTTCATTTATTACGTAAATCCTAACCGTTTGCGATTTGTTATCTGAGTCGTTGGTTCAAAACCCTTCACCGCTATAAATAGGTTCATTTACTTATACGACGTTCCTCACTCTTCCCTTTATGCTTCCTCCGATCCCCATGGGTCGAGTTTTAGATTTGATTCATACTATCTCTAAGATAAAGGGGTTTGAGATTGGACTTCGAACCCTGTTTCTCGATCTTAGTTCCTTTGGTATAAGCTTTTTCGCTTAGAATATCGACAGGCAAAAGAAATCGCGCCTAGAATACCGGCAGGCAACCTGTTTTCCCAGATATACCTTATCTGGTGCGGGTTAGAATTCCGGTTTTCTGGTGTAGTGTCTGATCGGGCAGCCGGTTAATCTCAGAGGAGTTCTTTAAATCTGGAGCACCAGCTTCCTCGAGGGCTTTCTTGAAGTATAGTTCCTTCGAGTTTGCTTGGAGTGACTCCGCTGAGATAACTCTCCGCTGCACCGGGTCGGATTAGGCTGTAGATAATGATTGAGCATGACCATCATTATTTACAGATGAAGACCTAAGATCGGTTTGGAAACCTGGAGGGGAGCTCCGATCCGGCTTTTATCCCGTATGAAGATGGATGTGCGACACGTGGCTAGTGATTGCCACGAAAAGTCGCTGTTGAGTTCTGCATCTGGAGCAATCTTAGGGAATGAAGATCGAGTATGTAACAAGGTAGAATTACTCGTAGAATTTGTAATAGGGTAGGAGTGATTGCACTGTATTACTTGAGCTCGAATTTTAATATTATATCCGAAGCTTCGCTTGTAACTTGTTCGAAGAATATCAATAATAAAGCTTTGTTTCTTGTTCGAATTTTCTTGTTTTATTCCTTTGTCTTTTCTACTTCTCTGATCGAATTTGAGTGAGGCTCGATGGGATTTATAGTTATTGTGAGGTTATATATCCCTTTCCTTTGGGATCGAAAATTTCTTTTAGCGATCGAACAATAGCCCACCCTTGATTGCGACTTCGAAGACTTGTTGCCGTTGTACGAACATTTATTGATATTCGATTGTAGGATCCAATAGAAATTGTCATAGAGCAAAAGAATGAAATTACTTCTATTTCAACTGATCGGGAAAATCATCAGATAATCAATAAATAATAATTGATTCGCGTAATTTATTCTGAGATCACTAAATATGAAGATCGGAAAAATAAATTTCGAGCCTTAATAAGTTATACCTCCATAGACTTTCATGATCTTTTGACGTTGACCAATGATCGGACTAATTTGGTCTTGGCTAATCGAGAACGATATCCGTGAAGTTTATTCATTTATAAACAGAGAACTGAACATTTGTGGAAAATAAATCCAACGAAGGGGCAAAAGAATTGGACGATCGTATAATAGAACCAATAATTCGAAGGTCGGAAATTAATTTCATAGGGCTTATATTTTACCTTTGCTCCGCTGGTCGGAGGATCGTCGCTAAAAATGAATGGCGGAGTCCCTGGTTAGTGAGTCGCACACGACAGATTGTCGAGCTTATTAACGACCGAATTCTGTGCTCCTGCTGCATGTGAAGGCTCTCCTCTGATAAACGTATTTCTCCTCGTAGTAGGCATATTTCGATCTAATACTCGAATAAGGCCCCACGGTGGGCGCCAATTGATCTTACGAGTTTTCGTGTTCGATCAAGGTGGTGAATAATGCAGTACAAATGCTAATAAATAGATGAAAAAGATCAATAATATTTGTATTCGAGATGATTGAGTACATATTACAAGTATAAGAGTCCTATCCGAGCACTATTGGATGTCGTACAAGCTAGAGGGTGAAATACATGTATAAAAGCCTATACTATATTTTCTAAGTAATCCCGAGCAGAAGCCTCGGAGGAAGAGCACCTGGGAAGTTGTGTCGTCATCATAAATGCTTGGGGTATTTATAGCTGAGATAATGGGCTTTCTGACACATTTGCAAGAGTACCTTTCTGGCCTGTTTGCTTGGGCCTGGGCTCGGCCCAATAGTAACCTTCGACCTCGGAGTTTCTTTATTGGCTCGGAACAGTTCACTATATACCCCGGTTCGGTTCGGCACTTCTGGGGATGAAAACTGATGTTGTTCGATCCACATTGCCAGCAAGGGTAGGGGATCCAAATTACCCCTCATCAAAACTCGTTTCCAAACCCTAGATATTAATACATCCTGTGTTCTAGCCGATCAGGATATATTATTTTTGTGATATTGTGGTATATCAACTCATAGAGGCGCAACACGTGGGCGCTGTAGCAGAGCTTTGGATCGACCAGCTTGAGGGAATAATCCGACTTCGTTTGCTGAATAGGATTTGCAGGAGACAGGTATAACATAGATCTTGTTATTACTGTCATTAATTTAATATTCATAGATATACATCTAGAGTAGTATCCTGGCAAGATTCCGTAAGAGGTCCTAAAATTATTAAATTTCGCTGTGCCTAGGGCTGCTAATCTTACCGAATCCCAACACGTGAATCCTCAGAGACATTCTGGTAATATCCAGTCGGTCGGAACTCACATCTAAGTATAGACGTTCTCGCACCAGATAAACCCTATCACCTCAAATATTAGGGATCGTTCCTCGTATACTATCGTAAATTGGAATAACTTCAACCCCGATGTGCGATTACAGCTTCCATGGTGAGTTATTTCCTAATTGGGGTATTCAGTGCACTTGCCATCCAAGCAAGTCACCCAGTTATGTCTATCTACTATCCCAGTGACGCTCGTGAACCCCAACATTCTTCAGTTCGTCGAAGTATACACATGAGTGAGAGTCTAACCGAATCCAACGATGTCCTATCTCGATTGGATTCTACGACTCTTGAATATGTTCTATATCACGGCCTTGGAGATCAGGGAGATCAGTCCACGAGTTGTCCCATAGCCCTGTGATCTAAGGACTTCTATCCTTATGCGTAGATAATTATTACATAAGATAAAGATGACCATATAATAAAGTGCAGTTATTAATCTAAATTGAATAGTTCCTTCATTTATTACATTAAATGACAGCCATACAGTTGGCTTGCCGGACATTATTTCTATCAATAGCCCACTTGTCCTAAAGCCAACTTTCTATGTTCTTGAGTCCCATCTTTAGCAGATGTTTCTCGAATGCCTTTTGAGGCAGTGGCTTCGTTAGCGGTTCCGCGGTATTATCTTCTGAGTCGACACATTCCATCTTAATGTCTCATCTACCAATGATATCTCTTATCAAATGGTATTGTCTGAGTACGTGTTTGGATTTATGATGAGATCTCGGCTCCTTTGCTTGCGCTATTGCCCCATTATATCGCAGAAGATAGTAATGGGCTCAGCAATGCTAGGTATCACATCCAATTCTTGGATGAAGTTTTTCATCCAAACACCTTCCTTTGCTGCTTCACACGCGGAAATGTATTCGGCTTCGGTGGTTGAATCTGCGGTAGTTGTTGGTCCCAAGTGGTCAGATGAGGTCTAGAGGGGGGGGTGAATAGACCTCTGAAAATTTTTAGACTTAAAAACTTTTCAGTCTTCTGTCAGCAGACTAAGCTGATGAAGAACAGTAAGCTGACTATGCTGATCATGAACAAATCTTGAACAGCAGATTGACCACTCTTCTTACAAATACTTAGCTGTTTTTCAGCAAAACAGTTTTCTTTAGAGTATACTTGCAGCGGATGTTTAAAGTGTTTTTCACAAATAACTTAAGTCCTTTTTAAAAGATTTTATCCCCAGATTTAAAACTCCTTTAAAATCTTTCAATCAATTCAAAGTGTTTACTTATGCAGTTTGAAATATGCAAGAAAACTTGAATGCAAATCAACACAAAGAATTTTTATAGTGGTTATATGGATGAAAATCCTTTAGTCCACTCTTCCAGATCACTTAGATTCTGGGTTATACTATAAACACAAAGTTTACAATATGTATCCATTTATACCTAGACAACAAATGAAAAGGCTATAAGCTCACAATAGGAAATCACTCAGAAATCCTACCCTCTGAAGTTAAATCACTCACATAGATGGATTTACACTTCGCACAACACTCAGCTAATACAAATCACTCAGAATGTATTTTCAATTTGAGCTTCAACTAGGTTTCTGTCAACAGATGACTTCCATCAGACGAGTGAGCTGTTCGAGCTTCTTGAGACTTGGATAATTTCTGCTTCAAAACGAAATCTCAGATTGTTGTTATGTGTCTCGCTCATTGAAATCAGCTCTATTTATACTTGAATTTGAATTTATGACCGTTGAAGAAAATCAAATCTTCAAATCCATAGCTTTAGCCCGAAAATAGAACGGCTACCTGCTACAGTCCTATTTCTGCTGTACTTTCCTGTAGCTGCATTAAATGCACTCTGCTGATCCGAGGATATTTGAAATCATTTACCATTACTACCCTTCTCTTACAGCATTTATTACACTAAGTGCATTTATTACCGTTGGACTAATCTCTTGATCTCTTCTACTCTGCTGATCGAAGCAACCCATCTAATAGTCACTCTGCTGATCAAACTCTGAACTAATCTGATTTGAGTCAGCTGATGGTCTACCCTTCTGTTAGCTATTTCAGCATGAGATCACTAGTCTTCTGGGCTTTGAACTTTGAACTCTTCTGATGTCTTCTTGTTCAAAATTCTTCTAAGGGAACTAAGCTTTCCATACTTAGCTGATTATGATGTTTTGAAATTCATCAAAACCTTTCCTTAATTACTTATCTTCTTTGCACTTTATCTTCATCTTCATCCAACAGTAGTGTCTTGCTTGGAGCTTTTCCATCTTACCGCACCACTATTGAGGTAGAATACGTGTCCACATGTTGACTTGAAACTGTCTACATCACATTGGAAGCTCGAATCTGTAAAGCCTTTCAATTTCATTTCTCCTCCACCATATACCAAGAATAATTCCTTAGTCCTTCTCAGGTACTTCAGAATTGCCTTTACAGCTATCCAGTGCTGTTCATCTGGATCAGACTGATAGCGACTCGTAACGCTCAATTCGTACGCTACGTTTGGTCTAGTACATAACATACCATACATTATGCTTCCAATAGCGAATGCATATGGTATCTGAGACATATTGCTCCTCTCTTCCGGCGTCTTTGGGGCCATAGACTTGGAGAGTGCAATTTCATGTCTCATTGGAAGCAATCCTCTCTTGGATTCTTCCATACGGAATCTCTACAGTATTTTATCTATGTACTGTGATTGGGAGAGGCCCAGCAGTCCTTTTGATCTATCTCGGTAGATCCTTATACCTAGTATAAATGATGCTTCTCCCAAATCCTTCATTGAGAATTGTGTAGACAACCATGCTTTCGTTACGGACAACACCTTTACATTGTTTCCAATGAGAAGGATGTCATCAACGTAAAGCACCAAAAATTCAATTGTACTCCCACTGATCTTCTTGTACACGCAAGGTTCGAACACGTTTTTGATGAATCCAAAATTTTGGATCGTTTCATCGAAACGGGTGTTCCAACTTCGGGAAGCTTGCTTCAGTCCATAAATGGACCTCTGGAGTTTGCACACCTTGTGCTCATCTCCTTTGGATGCATATCCTTTTGGTTGCTCCATGTAGATCTCCTTATCAATGTCTCCATTGAGGAAGGCGTTCTTCACATCCATCTGCCATATCTCGTAGTTATACCACGCAGCTATGCCCAGCAAGATTCGAATGGATTTGGGCATTGCGATGGGCGAGAAGGTTTCCTCAAAGTCGATGCCTGGCCTTTCAGTGTATCCTTTTGCCACTAGTCGCGCCTTGTAGGTTATTACCTCTCCGTTCACTCCTAGCTTTCGCTTATAGATCCACTTGCAACCCACCGGAGTAACTCCCATTTGTGGATCTACCAAGGTCCAGACCTTGTTTGAGTGCATGGAGTCCAATTCGAATTCCATGGCTTCGCGCCACTTTCTCGAATCTATGTCCAACATAGCTTCATCATAAGTCCTTGGGTCAGTTAGAGACTATCCAGTCTCGTGTAGCAGATCGTAGTACCTCTCGGGTTCTCTACGTTGTCTTTCTGACATACGAAGTATCGGTGTACTCATTGGTGCACTTTCATGCTCTTGTTCTCCCACTGCCTGTGGTGATGGGTCGGCTTGATAGACCTCTTCGGCCTTTTCAGCTTCAGTGAACTCATCCAGTTCTATGTTGTGTTCCTTCTAGTCCAACAAAAAATCCTTCTCCAAGAAGTGCGTGTTCTTTGAGACAAACGTAGTTTGTCTCATAGGATCATAGAACTCGTATCCTATTGAGTTTTCTAGATACCCCACGAATTTGCACAAAGTGGATTTAGTTTCCAATTTTTCTCCCACTAGCTTTTTAACGTAAGCGGGAGATCCCCATATGCTCATGAATGCGTATGAGAGTGTCTTGCCAAACCATAATTCGTATGATGTCTTTTGTACGGATTTAGAAGGTACCATATTTAGTATCTTCGTTGCCGTTAGGAGGGCATGTTCCCAAAATGAAAGAGGAAGGTCAATGGCACTCATCATGGATCGAACCATGTCCATCAAGGTTCGATTCCTTCTCTCTGCTACTCCATTCAGTTAGGGTGTAGCAGGAGTAGTCCACTGTGATAGTATTCCATGCTCTACAAGATAATTCAGAAATTCGTTACTAAGAAATTCTCCACCTCGGTTAGAACGAAGAGCCTTTATAGTATGACCAAGTTGGTTTTCTACTTCCATCTTGAATTCTTTGAATCGCTCAAAGGCTTCAGACTTGTGTTTCAACAAGAACACATACCCATAACGACTATAGTCGTCAGTGAAGGTAATGAAGTAATCGTACCCACCTCGGGCACTTTTTCTTAGTGGTCCACATACATCAGTATGAATTAAGTCCAATGTTTGTTTGGTATGCTCAGGGTTTCCCTTAAATGGCAGCTTAGCCATTTGACTCTTTAGACATGGTTCACATGTTGGCATTTCATCAATGTGCTTGATTTCAAGCACGCCAGATGATGCTAACTTTTGAATCCTTGACTTGGATATATGTCCAAGTCGAGCGTGCCATATTTGAGCAGATATTTCATTATCTTGTTTTCTTTTGTATTATTGTACGTGCATAACTAACTTAGGTGGTTCTATGGTATATAGTCCATCTTTTAACGTACCAGTGAAAAAAAATTATTATTCATGAATAACGAAAATGAACCTTTATGAATTGCAAAATTAAAACCTTCATTATCCAAAACAGGAATAGAAATAATATTTTTCAGTAAACCAAGTACATAAAGAACGTTCCTAAGGACTAATTTATTACCACCTAAAGCTAACTCCACTTCGCCTATGGCCTCGGCAGCAGCTCTAGCTCCATTGCCAAATCGTAGGATCCAATCCCAGAGCCTAAGTGGCCTTGTTGCTTCCATCAGCTGTAAATCATTACAAAGATGAAAACCACAAGCAGTGTCTAACACCCAAGATTCACAGTTAATTGACAAATTAACTTCAACAAGGAATATACCCTTCGAGTTCTCCAAGAACTCTTCCTTGATTCCTCTTCCTTAACCTCGTGCAGTAAGGAGCTCTGGTTTCCATTTGCTTTGACTTTGATCGCCGCCCAGTCTTTTCACCAACCCTTGCTTTCTTTCCAAAATAAGCTTCATGTTCCTCGAGCATGTCTCGCAGGACGTGTATAGTGATCTCTCGCCTTTGGAGATTCAAGTCCGCGACGAAACTGCCATATGATCTAGGAATAGATTGTAAGATTATATCCACGTGAAAATCGATGTCCATCACGACACCCATATCATCGAGTTCAGCAGAAGTCGAATCATCTTGCGTACGTGGATTTTGACAGGAGTTTCTCTTCTCTATATTGCTTGCAAGAGCTCTCTCGTTATCGCGAATCTGTGACGACCATATCTAATCCCATAAAGGAATTTGATATTCGAGAGAATCTCTTTCGCGGATACCATATGCTCATGTTATAACTGCAGATCAAGTGACATATATTCCAACATGTAATCACGAGTTAAGCTATCATCAAATTTCCATTTGGTGATGCTTTTTCGAAGCTCATCGGGAACATCATGTGGAATATCAATCGGTGGAGGTACAGACAAAACATATGAAATGTTTTTAGCGTCAAAAAGTTCAATTAAGTGGTGCGACCAGAAGTGCAGGTTTGTTCCAGTCAAAATATTACGTTCAAGTGACGAGATGGACAAATCTTTAAGAGCCCTAAGCTCTTTAGACATCATATCTATAAAAAGACGATAGAAGAAATAAATACGCAAAAGATTAATTTAAAATGCACAATTTACAAACATGGATTTTATTTGTAAATTACTCCCACTATTTTAATCAAAATCTTATGCCCCCACATAAGTTTCGGAAATATTAAAATATTCTAGCGTGCTCAAGGCCCAAGTGCAATCTCCTAGTACCTGTGACTCGAGGCCATACTATTTGATCCACTTGGTGGTCGACATCATCGTCGGTTAACCATCGCAGCTAACCCTAGAGTTCATTTAGCTTCATTTTTCGTTATGGACCCACGACTCATGAGACATCCATACTTACTAGCGTTAAAGCATGTCCAATACTCGTGAAGAGAAATAGTTCAATTTTAGACGCCCCACAACTCGTGAGACAGTGCCCTAGAACCTTGCTATCCCCTCCCTTGGCACTAAACTGTGCATCGAGGCAATAGACATATCATCTTCCTATAGCTCGACCCACGACTCATGAGACATCGAGATATATTCGTACAATACGCCTAAGACCAAGTAATTGGATAAGCTCGGAACATAGACACTATTCATATGCGCCCGTTATTCGATTTAATATTATAATTGAGTTTAAAGTTCAATTGGAGGTTTCATCAAATTTTCTTGTGTGCGAGGTGTCATCAGATTATGCTTTATCTTGTCTACGTTATCTATTCTAAGCATGCAAGACATTCATCAAAGAATAATAGTAAACATACATCACCTAGCAGGATATGATTGATCGATAGCCCATCCTATGCGATCCATCACGAGCCATGCGATGGATCAATTGGTCAGTCTAGGGTAGAAATTAAATGTCCTAACTATTACAATTTTCAAACCCATACATTCATGGGCCTTCTTGTAATATCCTCCTTCATTGGGCCTCCATGTATTAGCCTCCTTGCTTGCAAGAGTTCTCTCGTTATCGCGAATCTGTGACGACCATCTCTAATCCCATAAAGGAATTTGAGATTCGAGAGAATCTCTTTCGCGGATACCATATGCTCATGTTGTAACCGCAGATCAAGTGACATATATTCCAACATGTAATCACGAGTTAAGCTATCATCCAATTTCCATTTGGTGATGCTTTTTCGAAGCTCATCGGGAACATCATGTGGAATATCAATCGGTGGAGGTACAGACAAAACATATGAAATGTTTTTAGCGTCAAAAAGTTCAATTAAGTGGTGCGACCAGAAGTGCAGGTTTGTTCCAGTCAAAATATTACGTTCAAGTGACGAGATGGACAAATCTTTAAGAGCCCTAAGCTCTTTAGACATCATATCTATAAAAAGACGATAGAAGAAATAAATACGCAAAAGATTAATTTAAAATGCCCAATTTACAAACATGGATTTTATTTGTAAATTACTCCCACTATTTTAATCAAAATCTTATGCCCCCACATAAGTTTCGGAAATATTAAAATATCCTAGCGTGCTCAAGGCCCAAGTGCAATCTCCTAGTACCTGTGACTCGAGGCCATACTATTTGATCCACTTGGTGGTCGACATCATCGTCGGTTAACCATCGCAGCTAACCCTAGAGTTCATTTAGCTTCATTTTTCGTTATGGACCCACGACTCATGAGACATCCATACTTACTAGCGTTAAAGCATGTCCAATACTCGTGAAGAGAAATTGTTCAATTTTAGACGCCCCACAACTTGTGAGACAGTGCCCTAGAACCTTGCTATCCCCTCCCTTGGCACTAAACTGTGCATCGAGGCAATAGACATATCATCTTCCTATAGCTCGACCCACGACTCATGAGACATCGAGATATATTCGTACAATACGCCTAAGACCAAGTAATTGGATAAGCTCGGAACATAGACACTATTCATATGCGCCCGTTATTCGATTTAATATTATAATTGAGTTTAAAGTTCAATTGGAGGTTTCATCAAATTTTCTTGTGTGCGAGGTGTCATCAGATTATGCTTTATCTTGTCTACGTTATCTATTCTAAGCAATCAAGACATTCATCAAAGAATAATAGTAAACATACATCACCTAGCAGGATATGATTGATCGATAGCCCATCCTATGCGATCCATCACGAGCCATGCGATGGATCAATTGGTCAGTCTAGGGTAGAAATTAAATGTCCTAACTATTACAATTTTCAAACCCATACATTCATGGGCCTTCTTGTAATATCCTCCTTCATTGGGCCTCCATGTATTAGCCTCCTTGCTTGCAAGAGTTCTCTCGTTATCGCGAATCTGTGACGACCATCTCTAATCCCATAAAGGAATTTGAGATTCGAGAGAATCTCTTTCGCGGATACCATATGCTCATGTTGTAACCGCAGATCAAGTGACATATATTCCAACATGTAATCACGAGCTAAGCTATCATCCAATTTCCATTTGGTGATGCTTTTTCGAAGCTCATCGGGAACATCATGTGGAATATCAATCGGTGGAGGTACAGACAAAACATATGAAATGTTTTCAGCGTCAAAAAGTTCAATCAAGTGGTGCGACCAGAAGTGTAGGTTTGTTCCAGTCAAAATATTACGTTCAAGTGATGAGATGGACAAATTTCAAAGAGCTCTAAGCTCTTTAGACATCATATCTATAAAAAGACGATAGAAGAAATAAATACGCGAAAGATTAATTTAAAATGCACAATTTACAAACATGGGTTTTATTTGTAAATTACTCCCACTATTTTAATCAAAATCTTATGCCCCACATAAGTTTCGGGAATATTAAAATATCCTAGCGGGCTCAAGGCCCAAGTGCAATCTCATAGTACCCACGACTCGTTGGCCATACTATTTGATCCACTTGGTGCTCGACATCGTCGTTGGTTAACCATCGCAGGTAACCCTAGAGTTCATTTAGCCTCGTTTTTTGTTATGGACCCACGACTCGTGAGACATACATACTTACTAGCGTTAAATCATGTCCAATACTCGTGAAGAGAATTAGTTCAATTTTAGACGCCCCTCGACTCGGGAGACAGCGATTAGAACCTTGTTATCCCCTCCCTTGGCACTAAATTGTGCATCGAGGCAATAGACATATCATCTTCCTATAGCTCGACCCACGACTTGTGGAACATCGAGATATATTCGTACAATATGCCTAAGACTTAGTAATTGGATAGGCTCGGACCATAGACACTATTCATATGCGCCCGTTATTCGATTTAATATTATAATTGAGTTTAAAGTTCAATAGGAGGTTTTATCAAATTTTCTTATGCGAGGTGTAATCAGATTATGCTTTATCTTGTCTACGTTATCTATTCTAAGTAAGCAAGACATAATTCAAAAAATAATAGTAAACATACATCACCTAGCAGGATATGATTGATCAATTGCCCATCCTATGCGATCCATCACAAGCCATGCGATGGATCAATTGGTCAGTCTCGGGTGGAAATTAAACGTCTACCTATTAAAATTTTCAAACCCATACATTCATGGGCCTTCTTGTAATATCCTCCTTGATTGGGCCTCCATGTCCTCCAAGATTATGGGCCTCCATGTGGATCCCCATGTCTTCATGAGGTCTTCTCGGCTCCAAGCCAAAACTAAGTCTAAATTACAAAAATGGCCCTATTCTATTACATTTAATTGCACAAGTAAAGGTCACCAATTAGGCCCATTTAATTACAACCCATAAAATAAGTAAACCAAGAACTGTACATGCTTAAGGGCAAAATCGATCAATCCACATATTCACTCAAGAACATGCATAAATTCACATAAGGGCATAAATGTAAATGTATCGGCTCCTTTAATTTTAATTCATAAAAATTATCCAAGTCAATTAATTTTGAATTAACAATTAATCTCTAAGATTAATTAACTCTTACTTGAATTCTAAGTAATCTACAATTTTTATCTTTATTAAGTTGGTTAATTAAGATAGTTTCAAATCTCTAAGATTCCTGTTTTATCCAAACCTCTATGTTTCCAAATATTCCAAATCTCCAAGATTCTCAAGATAATCCTATTTTGATTAGATTAGATAACTAAGGCAGTTCCCAAATCTTTCAAATTTATACCTTATCCAAAACTCCAAGTTTCATAATTTCACTAATCTTCAAGATTTTCAGATTTTTCAAAATAGGCAGAATTGGAGTCCAACCAAAAATCAGCCAGTACGTGACCAATCGAGTACTACCACGTGGACAATTGAATATTTATTTAATTACTCTGTATGAAATACTCTAAATCAATTGAACATTCTGTGGACGGATCATTCCAAAATTAGCACCCCTGCCAATTTGGAAATTCTCCCACACTCCACGGTCGATGTCTGGCCACAAGCCCTGGAGCTCAATCACCGGTGAATTAATTCAGTGAACCTTTTAACTCATTTACAATTTCCATAGACGAAATAATCTCTCCATCGATCAATCTCCGAGTTCATACTTAAGGGTATGGACTTTTCATCGGTTTCCTTTTTCTTCGTCTTCATGACCTTATGTATTCTGATCTCAAAATAATTCTCTTTGACTTAATCTTTATGAGCTATTTTCGTAAAGTCGTCAGATACCTTGGCCAAGGATTTTACCAGAATTAATTTCTCACAGAAATCCATAGGAGAAATTCCCAACCTATCAAGTCGGGTCAATGGATCATTTGTTGATGATATGAACCTGCATACGAGTCCCTCTATACCCAACGTGAATCCTCAGAGACTTTCTGGTAATCTCCAGTCAGTCGGAACTCACATCTAAGTATAGACGTTCTCGCACCAGATAAACTCTATCGCCTCAAGTATTAGGGATCGTTCCTCATATACTATCGTAAATTGAAATAACTTCAACCCCGTTATGCGAATACCGCTTTCATGGTGAGTTATTTCTTAATTGGGGTATTCAGTGCACTTGCCATCCCAGCAAGTCACTCACTTATGTGTATCGACTATCTCAGTCACGCTCGTGGACCCCAGCGTTCTCCAGTTCATCAGAGTATACACATTAGTGAGAGTCTAACCGAATCCAACGATGTCCTATCTCGATTGGATTCTACGACTTTAATATGTTCTAGATCACGGTCTTGGAGATCAGGCCACGGGTTGTCCCATAGCCCTGTGATCTAAGGACTTCTATCCTTATGTATAGATAATTATTACATAAGATAAAGTTGACCACATATAAAGTGCATTTATTAATATTAATTGAATAGATCCTTCATTTATTACTTTAAATGACAGCCATACAATTGGCTTGCCGGACACTATTTCTATCAAAAAGTCCCCCTAGAAATCGGTTAAAGTTCAATAAGGACAAATTTTTTCGGAGTGTAAAGAAAATTTGAGGCGTATGTAATTGTGAATTTGACCTATTTATTTCTTTATCAATAAAAATAGATATATTAGATTTGTTGGGAAACTTTGACCTTTTTCTCATCAAAAATTGAAGTTATAGAC
Organism: Penstemon eatonii; assembly: GCA_038501285.1. Lineage (NCBI taxonomy): Eukaryota > Viridiplantae > Streptophyta > Magnoliopsida > Lamiales > Plantaginaceae > Penstemon > Penstemon eatonii. The sequence goes on along the minus strand of CM076710.1, from coordinate 29,960,098 downwards.
CCATCCCATGACTTGAACTTATAATTTGATGATTTTCGGCAAAAGAAATAAATTTTCCTATCAAATAAGACAAAAATTGATTATTTTCGGAGATTATTAAAAAGAATGGGCGATATAGACTGCAATTAATGATGGTGATACAATAAAGGACATATATAGTCAATGTACAAAAATAAATGATCAATCTTGAAACGCATCCAGTTTAGAAGGCCAAAAATGAAATTTTTGTCGTGTTTGGCACTTCAGGTGACAATAAATTATGTACGGCAATATAATTTTTAGTGGATTTATTGACTTTCAGATTTGAAAATACTGAGGAATAAATTAAAAGTATACTACGTAAACTTATTATATTGTAATGGATAAGAAAATTCGAAATGAATATAATTTTACATATATATTGCGTTGGGTGCGGTTTATATGATTTTTAAAAGTAGAAAACCAAACCCGATTTCAACTTATGATCTTTTTTTCGACATTCTCAAGATCAACCCATTCAACCTTCAACCCACGAACCACAATCAATTTGGATTAGGTCGATTAGTTGGGGCGGTTTGACGATTTCGTTAAACACCTTTTTACTTATAGAAAATTAAGGGCTATTTCAATTATCCTTATTTCCCACAAAACCTAAACATCAGTTAAAAAGGTGAATTGAAATTGAGAAAAGAAACTAGGGTTTATCTCAGTTAGGCTCAATTTCTCCTCCATTTACTGAAATTGATTGAATCATGAACAATTTTACAAATTCATATCGTCTATCTCTCACAAAAAACTCATGATTTAGAGAAATCAATATCAACATTTTTTGTTGCTTTCTTATTCCTTTTTTATGGAGACCCCTTCATTACATACACCGAAAAATCAAGTCACCTAGGAATTGGAACTAGATATGGAATATTGCCGCACCGCTAGTAATATTACCCTTTTGTCCTCTTAAATTTTGTGTGCTTTGCAAGTGCTTTAGTTCCGGTGGAAAATCTGGCCGGAATTTGGTATTGGGGAGGGGGGGGTAAATGCACAAACATACATAAAAGCAGAGGGCACAGTCATATTTAAGGCGTTTCGGGGGGTAAGTGCACAAACATACATAAAAGCAGGGGGCACGGTCACATTTAAGGCGTTTCGGGGGGGAAAGTGCGAAAATTGAAAAAAATTGGGGGGTGACGTGCAAAAATCCCATATATATATATATTCTTTTGGCAGACATCTCTTAAATTTCAGAGAAATATGAGATAATTTACTCATTTTCTAAAACACCTCAAGAGGTGTTTTAAAAAAATGAAATTTCTGAGGGTCCAGGATTAGTCTAGCGTAAGCTAGGACACCTGAGTTATAAAAAAAATAGAATTTTAGGGAAAATATAAATAAAAGGAAAGTAACTCTAACTATTTAAGTTAAGATAATAATTATAGACTTTTCTTAATTTTATTCTTGTATTCACAAATCTTATTCTTAAATCTCAAATATATTTGATTTCATTTGAATTCATGATCTAATCCAAAAATCAACATATGTGATTTTTTAGTCAAACGACGAGGTACAATTCAAAATCCATTATGCAATTGATTTTCAACTTAAATTGTTCATATAAACGCATAAATGAAGATGGTGAAGTATTGCTTTATTAACAACATTATAAAAGAATATAAACCCAAATCACATCTCAAATTTGCAAGAATTCATTTTTCGAAAATATCTTCTAAAAATGTCACTAAGAGGCCAAGAGGACATGCCCTATTTTTATTAACAATAACAAAAATGTAGCTTTTGCATAATTGGAAAATAAATGGGATTATAATATTGATAATTTTAATATACTTTGATAACTACTCCCTCTATCCCTTTGTTATAGAGAAATTTTTTTGTCCCAACTTATTTGCCGCTTTAGGATTTCAATACAATACTAATTAAATATTTTTCTGTTTTGTCCTTAAGAGAGAGATTGTAAAACTTGAAGAACGTGTAAATAGTTAATGCCGAGATAAATAAAGAATATGAATATTTTAGGTGTATAATTTATTTTTTCCCTAAAATTAAGACTATTTATTAAGTACCTTAATATATGTGAAATCATGTAAAACGACAGATAATTTGGAAGAAAGTGAGTATAAAATTAATAATACCCAATGAATTGTCGGAATTTGCCGAAATAATAGGATTAGGATTAGGATTAAGATTAGGATTAGGATTAGGACTTCTCTTTAATTAAGGAAAGGATAAGGTGTGTGTGTGTGTGGTGCTAGGCGTATTTTCCAACTTTGGATGAGGTAGGTTCCTGATCATCAGGGGTGGCTTTCTTATGTCAATTTTGAATTTTTGAGGTATAATGAGGTGGAAAAGGCTAGAGGGATTTTTGAAAGGTTCGTGGATTGTCATCCCAAAGCTAGTGCTTTAATTAGGTTGGCTAAGTTTGAGATGAAGAACTGAAGAATGATGAGGAAGCAGAAGAGTTGTTTTTCTCTACGCTGAGTTTGAGGACGTGTGTAATGAAGCGGAGAGGGCAAGTGTTACGTGCATAAAATCATACATGCACTAGTAAATAAAAAATGCAATTTCCCCCTCCTCTATTTTGGTAAATAAATGTAGCTCAATGGGTTCGAACTCAACCACATGCAAAATAATAAAAGTGCAAAAGGGGAGAACATGTTTTTATTATTAACTGGGAGACTTAAGAAGGAAACGGGGTCGTTTGCATGACTGGACAGCTGAAGTGGCAGACTTAAATCTCATTGGAACACTTGGATGACACGCGGCTTAAAAAGTGCAGGACCACTGAGAGTTGTTATATCAGCTGGGAGCACGCATTTGGAGAGGTCATCATCTGAAAACTGTGAGTGAATATTCCTCTCTCTCTCTCTCTCTGAACTTGTGCGTGCGATTGAAGGTTATTGATCAATTTTGTCCATCTTCATTTCAGGTATATGGAGATCTCAGATTGATTAGGCGGTTCGGTTGATTTATTCAATCCTACTGCCTTAGTTTAGTTAATCCAGCTGTGGTTGAAGTTTTGTTATTCATTTGAGTTCATTTGAGTTATAATTTTGTAAACATTGAACCATTGATTGATCTATAATATTAGAGTGATTTATGTGCATTGATTGAGTTGTGTGATTGCTGTAAATTGTGTTTTATGATGTGGAATAGAATTTGATTGTTTCAGTGGTATTCAGAGCAGGGGTTCCTTGCGCATCAGTAATAGTACTCATGGCAACAAACACTAGGTCTCAGGATATCCAAAAAGAGTTGGATCAGATCAAGGCAAATTCTCTGGGTCTGGAGCAGAAAGTGGATCAGTGTAAGGAGGAAATGAGAAGAAGCTTTGCTGAGTTGATAAATGAAAGGAACAGTGTGAACCGTGGGGAACATGAATCTCCCAAAGGTGCTTCCTTTCATACTGGTAATTCTTCTCATTCAATTTCAACTAGGCGGAGTATGAGATTGGATTTTCCCAAATTCTTTGGTGATAACCTTAAGGATTGGGTCTATAGATGTGAGCAGTATTTTGAGATTGATGAAACACCTGAAATTTCTAAGGTTAAGTTAGCTGGACTTAACATGGAGGGTAAAGCACTCCACTGGCACCAATCCTTTATAAAAATGAGAAGAGGGAACATTCATTGGGAGGAGTATGTTCATGCCCTACAACATAGGTTTGGTTTAACTATGTTTGAGGATCCTGTAGGAGAACTTAAAAGGTTGAAACAAACGGCTTCAGTACAAGGATATTTGGATACATTTGATGAATTATTGCACAAGGTGGATATACCTGAAGATTATGCCATTAGCATGTTTCTAACTGGTTTGAAGGAAGAAATTGAGATGCCACTAAGGATGCTAGCTCCTAGAACTCTTCAAAGAGCCTATAGCTTGGCTAGGATGCAGGAACAAACTAACTTTGCAATGCATAAAAGACCTTCTAATTCAACTGGGAACAGGAACCACCCAATACTTCCTACTCCCACTGCAAAAGGATTTCAGAACACTAAAAACCATAATCCACCTCAAAACAGTTACAAGTCCAATCCTAGAGCTTCTAAAATATTGTCCACTACTAAAATGGATGAAAGGAGATCCAAGGGGCTTTGTTTCTTGTGTGATGAAAATTATGTGTATGGACATCAATGTGGTAAAAGGAGACAAGTATGGCTAATGGACTTGGAATCTACTGAAGTGACATCAGAAGAGGAAGAGGGACTGCAGAATGGTGAAGAGGAAGATGATCAGGATTCTCCCATGGTTTCAGTGCATGCTATGACTGGACTCACTAACTTCAAAACTATGAGGGTCACAGGCTCACCCTCAGGTAAAGCTCTCCACATTCTTATTGATTCTGGAAGCACACACAATTTTTTGGACTTATCTGTTGCTAGAAAGCTGGGATGTAAACTGGAGAAAACTACCCCTCTTGCTATTGTGGTTGCTGGGGGAGATCACATATACAGTGAATATTGCTGCAAGGGCTTTAATTGGACAATGCATGGTACTACTTTTACAATTGATGTCATGGTTCTGCCTTTGGGAGGGTGTAATTTGGTGTTAGGGGTTCAATGGTTAGTCTCTTTGGGAACTATAGAATGGAATTTCAGTGAGTTGTTCATGAACTTCACTGTAAATGGTAAGAAGGTGTGTTTGAGGGGAAAAAGACTGATATTAAGGTGGTAAAGGACAGCAAAATGAAGAAGATACTTTCTAAGCCTGCAGAACTTTCTTTGATGAGTTTGAGTTGGTTGCAAACACTAAATTCACCACCTACTATTATGAGCTTGACTACTAAAGATGAGGAGGGAAATCCACATGAATTACAGGAGTTACTAGATGAATATCAAGATTTGTTACTTGCTCCTACTGGACTCCCACCTCATAGAGCCCATGATCATTCCATCACCTTGAAGGAAGGATCCCAGCCTGTCAATGTACGACCTTACAGGTATCCAGCTATTCAAAAGGATGAAATAGAGAAAATGGATACTGAAATGCTGGACTCAGGGGTGATAAGACACAGCACCAGCCCTTATTCATCTCCCATAGTGCTAGTCAAGAAGAAGGATGGGTCCTGGAGGTTGTGTGTTGACTACAGAGAGCTGAACAAGGCCACTGTGAAGGACAAGTTCCCCATTCCTGTCATTGATGAACTGCTTGATGAGTTACATGGTGCTAGATATTTCACTAAAATGGATTTGAGGTCTGGATACCATCAAATCGGGATGAAGGAATCTGACATTATCAAGACTGCTTTTAGGACTCACCATGGCCACTTTGAATTTGTGGTGATGCCATTTGGGTTGACAAATGCTCATTCTACCTTCCAAAGCCTCATGAATCAAGTATTCAACCCCAACTTAGAAAATGTGTCCTTGTCTTCTTTGATGATATCCTAGTATATAGTTATGACTGGCAGCAACATTTGAATCATTTGCATGTGGTTTTTGATGTTTTGAGGAGTAATCACTTGTTAGTAAAGGGTAGTAAGTGTAGTTTTGCTAAAGATCAAGTTGAATACTTGGGGTACATAATTTCTAAAGAAGGAGTTTCTGCTGACATGATGGGGGCTATTTCGCACCCAACTTACTACTCGAATCGAACGAAGAAGATAAGATCGATTCGACCAATTCGAACAGATCGGGATCATCTTACAGACCCGGCCAAGTATAGCTCGCTTCGACAGAAGAATGTATTCCGGACCCAAGTAGGATATTTGGGCCGAGTCCTATTAGGACTATGTTTCCTTGTAACGCTAGGTTTAACATTATATAAATACCTAGTTAATCATTGTATGAGGGGACGAAATTCCTGAACTCTAAGAATACAGGATTTGATACTGCTTACAACAGCACAACTTAATAATATTCAATATTATTACTAAGCTTTTTACATTCATATCGGTGTGTTCTTAGCATTGTTTTATGGTTTTACTTCTTGTTCTTGAATATTGCTTTTCTTTGTAACCGATCCATCCGGAATAAAGTAACAGAGCCCTATATAACATATATATAAATATCGAAAGACCCCCGATATCACAAATTCACTGATATTCAATTAACCCGACGAAATCCGGTTAAATCAGTTGGCGCCCACCGTGGGGCTAGGTTAATTATTCGATCGACACATGGCTCGCCCAAGGAAAAGTGCTCGCATTGGAGCGAGAAGTAATACAACCACCGGCCACAACACATCCGAAGATCCACAAGACAACAACGATAACAACATTCCCAACACCAATGAAAATCTCCCAGATACCCGTTCTCGTCAGCAGGAACACCAAGGAGGTCTTACCGGTGCAATACAGGAAGAACCGGAAGTCCCCGAAATACCAGTTCCTCTCCCAGGCGCTCAGGAAAAACTGAGACAAATAGCAATGCTCTTCAAATCACTCTCTCCAGAAGAATTGCTAGTTTTAGACCAAATTCCTCGAAACGCTGCGACTCCCAGGACAACTCCTGCACCAGGAATGCCAGGGCCAAACAAACAAACCTCTCAACAAGCGGACAGCCCAGCAAGTGAGCGACGCTCGTTACGCAGCCCACAGCAGGACAATTCTAAACCCTCCGATAACCGTCCCCGATGAAAACCAGGTCGAAGAAGGCCACAGGCGGATCGCAGCGGATCGAAGGAACGAACAATAATCCCAATCGAGGATGACATAGATGATGCTATCCCAGATCGACCACGAGCAACTCGATTCTCGGAAAGAGAAATTGAGAGAATAGTACAGGAACGACTGGAGCAACGCCTACGATCTGTTCAAAACCCGTGGACCCGAACCGCGGAACTCCAGGAGAGCCTTGCAGCATGTTCTCCCTTCTGCAGAGAAATAAAAGAAGCGCAATCCATTGGACAGGTCCCGGGTAGACTACCCCGATATGACGGAACCACCGACCCGGATGATTATATTTTTAGCTTCACTAACATCATGAATTTATATGCCCACTCTGCCGAATTCACCGCCAAGTTAATGGTGACCACATTCGAGGGCCTAGCGTTGGATTGGTTCGCAAAACAACCTGCCAACTCCATATTCAGTTTCCGGGAATTATGCAATAAATTGACGCAGCAGTTTGCCAGTCAGAAGAGGCAAAAACTCCCGATGAGCTACCTAGGAACCATACATCAACAAGAAGGAGAATCCCTAAGAAACTGGTTGGCCAGATTCAACGTAGAATTACTCAAAATCGATTCTCCAAATATTGATTACATAATTTCTATCCTCTTCGATCTCACTAAAAACAGGCAGTTCGGAAATGCCCTCAGTCGAAAACAACAAAGAACGTTCGCCGACATCATGAGCTTGGCGTCTAAGTATATGACCCAAGAAGAGATGAATTCCTTTAAGGATAAAAACAAAAATAAATTCACAGCTTCAGGCTCCAAGCGGCATGATAAGATTCCTATTCAAAGACCCTTAGACTATGAGCGATCTTCCAGGAGAGGTAACGTTTTCCAGCGACTGGAATACAGCAAAGCCGATCAAGAAAGACAACCTAATTACTACCAAAGACCAAGAAACCCTGAGCAACCAATCAGAAGCAGGGTGAATCAAGTAGAACACCCAAGATTGAATGCTCCAATGGAAGAAATATTGGAAGTCCTAGAAAGAAATAACTGGATTCCCGAGGCAAGGAAAATCGCTCAGCCCAGACCGGGGTCTAGAAACTATGATCAATACTGTAAGTACCACAGGGCACATGGGCATCTAACGGAAAATTGTTTTCACCTTAAGAGAGAAGTCGAAAAACTGATCGAGCAAGGAAAACTAGACGAATACATAGACCGAGATAATCGCAAAAGGGAAAGAAGTAGAAGCCCTCGGAACGGTAATCGAAGGAGAAGTTCTCGTCGAAGGTCGCCCGAACGTCGACCTACTCAGGAGTTAAATCAGGACCAGATCAATGGGACTATCCATACAATATCCGGGGGACCCGCGGGTGGAGATAGTCGTAACGCACGACGAAGGACAGCCCGATCCATAATTGGAAATTCTAAATATCCAAAAGAAATATGGACCCTGGAAAACAGGCCGACAAATCACCAGCCGATCAGCTTTAACGAAGGCGAAGTACCTAAAAACATCATTTGGGACACAAAAGAGGATAACCCCGATTTTCCTATGGTAGTATCGTTAGAAATAGCGAATTATAATGTAAGAAGAATCCTAATCGATAACGGAAGCTCAGCAAATATCATCTCCCGGGAGGTTTTAGCCCAAATGAACTTGGGACAAATAAACCTACAAAAAGTAGCTACGCCATTAGTAGGCTTTGGAGGGTCCGAGATCATCCCCAGCGGAACGATATCTTTAAGTGTGTCACTTGGAAAGAAACCACTTCGGACAGTGAAGTTAGTAAAATTCCTAGTGGTAGAAACACCCTTCGCTTATAACGCTATATTAGGGCGACCAGCCCTTAACCTTTTCCGAGCAGTAGTCTCTACCTATCATCAGAAGATAAAGTTTCCAACCGATATGGGCATCGGAGAAATAACGAACGACCACTGTATGGCGTGGGATTGCTACAGCACATCGTTAACTTTGAAAGAACACCCTAAGTCTATTACTCCAAGCAAAAGAAAGGTCGAAGACGATCTCATTAGAAATGAGGTTGAAATTCCTATTACTGATCGATTAGATAAAAAGGGGAAAGAACCACTAGACTTATCCTTGAAACCCCCTGAACATAAGGATATAATTCTAGTAAAAGGTGACTCGTCCAAAACGACAAGAATAGGTACAGAATTGAGCAAAGAAGGAGAAATAATGTTAATCGAATTCCTAAGAAATAATGTTGACGTCTTTGCCTGGAGCGCGAATGACATTGAAGGAATTGATCCTCGGGTAATCAAGCATACCCTAAAAATCGACCCTTCAGCAAAACCCGCCAGGCAGAAGAAAAGAAATCATGGACCGGTAAAAGATAAAATTATCAAAGCCGAAGTAGAAAGACTGCTGGAAGCAAAACAAATCCGAGAAATACATTTTTCGGAATGGCTATGCAATGTCGTACTAGTAGCAAAAGGGGATAAAAAAGACAATAAATGGAGGATGTGTAACGATTTCACCGACCTTAACAAGTTGTGTCCACGAGACCCTTACCCCCTCCCAAGGATTGACTTATTGGTCGACTCGACCGCTGGCTTCGCGATATTCAGCATGATGGACGCCTTCCAAGGGTTTTATCAAATATACATGGACGAGCGGGATCAAGAGAAGACCGCGTTCATAACCGAACAGGGAGTATACTGCTTTATTGTAATGCCATTCGGATTGAGGAATGCTGGGGCAACTTACCAAAGGTTGGTAAACCTAATGTTCAAAGAACTAATCGGAGAAATAATGGAAGTCTATGTAGACGACATGTTAGTCAAAAGTATGAATGAAGCAGATCACGTAAAACATCTAGATCGATGTTTCCAAATCTTAAGGAAATACCGTATGAAGTTGAACCCTGCAAAATGCACCTTCGGTGTTAAGTCAGGAAAATTTTTAGGGTACTTGGTACACGAGCGAGGAATAGAAGCCAACCCAGAAAAAATTCGAGCCATAACCGAGATGAAACCTCCCAAAACCATCTCTCAAGTACAAAGCTTGGTTGGGAAAATCGTAGCTTTGAATAGATTCATATCAAAATCCGCGGACAGAAGCTTGCCCTTTTTTCCAAACACTTCGAAAAGCGAAAAATTTCGCTTGGACCGAGGAATGTGAACGAGCCTTCGAACAACTCAAAGAATATTTGACAACACCTCCGATGTTAGCCAAACCGACGGAAGGGGAACCGTTGTACATCTACATCTCCATCTCCGATACAGCCATTAGTTCAGTACTAATTAAGATAGAGGGCTCAGAGCATAAGCCCGTCTATTATCTCAGCAAGTTATTACAAGGGGCGGAGAAAAATTACTTGGAAATAGAAAAGTTCACGCTGGCCTTAGTAGTGGCTGCACGAAAACTCCGACCCTACTTCTTAACTTACGAAATCATCGTTTTGACGAATCAGCCGCTAAGGCAAGTTCTAGCAAAACCAGAAGCCTCCGGACGACTAATAAAATGGGCGATCGAACTCAGCCAGTTCGAAATAGATTACAAACCAAGGATTGCCATCAAGGCCCAAGTGTTAGCCGATTTTATATTAGAGACACCGACACAAGCGGCTGAATCATCGAGCAGCCTCAACGACGATGTCTTGATCATAGAAGATCAAACCTGGTTAATGCATGTCGACGGTGCTTCATGCCGAGAAGGAGGATGCGCCGGGATCAACTTCACCGGACCGAATAAGGAAGATTTGAATTACGCGATAACATTGGACTTCGTTGTAACAAACAATGAAGCTGAATATGAAGCGTTAATCGCAGGAATGGAAATGGCGATCAAAGCCAACATAAAGAGGCTTAAAGTGTTAACCGACTCAGAGTTGGTACAAAGACAAATAGGAGGCCAATACGAAGCTAAGGAATTCAATATGGTAAAATACCTCGCCAAAGTAAAAACACTAGCTGAGAAATTTGAAAATTTTGACATACAGAACATCCCACGATCGGAAAACAGATGGGCCGATCAACTGTCTAAATTCACAGGAGCCCACGACGGAAAAACCGAACGGGTGATCAATTGGTTGATATCTTCTACACCGGCAGTCGATATCGATGAAACACCGGCAGTCGATATAATGGAAATAGATAAAGTCGAAGAAAATTGGATGACCCCAATGATAGACTATCTTCGTGAAGGAAAACTACCATCTGATCAGAATGCAGCTCGGAAAGTAAGATATCGAGCCCCAAAATATACGCTTGTAGAAGGAAAACTCTACCGAAGGTCGGTATCAGGAATTCTCCTGAAATGCATCCCTGAGTCACAAACCGCCGATATACTGCGAGAAATACATGAAGGAGACGCAGGAAATCACAGCGGATCAAGGGCATTGGCCTTAAAATGTCTCAGGACTGGTTACTATTGGCCTACCATCAATAAAGATGCCACTCTTTATGTCCAAGAATGTCATCACTGCCAGATCCATGCTAACATATGTCATCAACCAGCAGAAAACATGCATCCAATTCCAGTATGTTGGCCCTTCGATCAATGGGGAATGGACATTGTGGGGCCTTTTCCAGCGGCCAGATCCAAAAAAGCTTACGTCCTGGTCGCTGTAGAATATTTCAGCAAATGGATAGAATGCGTCGCACTCGCACGAATAACTCAATTCCAAGTGATCAACTTCCTATGGAAGTTCATAGTTTGCCGATTTGGCATCCCAAGGATCCTAATTTCAGATAATGGAACCCAATTCGCGGGAAAACAAGTAATAGAATGGTGTTCGAAACTGGGAATTCAACAAAATTTCACTTCGGTCGGACATCCTAGAGCGAACGGACAAACCGAAGTAGCAAACCGAGAAATAATAAAATCTTTGGAAAAAAGATTAGGTTCGGCCAAAGGAAGATGGCTCGATGAACTTCCAGGAGTACTATGGGCTAATCGAACTACAGTAAGAAGCTCAACCGGGGAAACACCATTCAGCTTGGTGTATGGGTCGGAGGCTGTTATTCCTGTTGAAACCCTAATCCCAACGCCAAGAATAGAGATGTTCGACGATCAAGAAAATGAAAAAGCGAGAGAAAATGACATTGATTTAACAGAAGCTTTAAGAGATAAAGCTGCTGTACGCCTACAAGTCACTAAAACAAATATGGAGAAGGCATACAATCAAAAAGTACGCATCCGAACTTTCAAAGAAGGAGACATGGTCTTGAAAAAGGTAGAAGTATCCAAGCATGTGGGAAAATTACAACAAAATTGGGATGGACCTTACATCGTCATTGGCGTAGGAAAGAAAGGTTCATACAAAATTGCACACTTGGATGGAACAGCCTTACCAAGAACCTGGAATGCGGTCAACCTTAGGAAATACTATGGTAAATAAATTTTAGCAAATTATATTGCATTTTTTTTTTTATTTTACTTTATCAAAGTTTTAATCCTTGTAACAAAGGCCTGAGCCTACAAGTTCAATTAGTAAAGAGTTTTAGCATTCTATATACATCGATTATTTCGGTTAATGCCCTATCATATGAATGAAAATTGAGAACGAACCGAGTCGAGTATACATTGATCCGCTCAATAAACACTCCTCGATATATCTTCAACGATCGAAAAGACTTTTTGGGTTAAAAACCTAAGTCTAATTAAAAAGAGTCGAGTAAACATCGATCCGCTCGATAAAAACTCCTCGATAAATTCAAAAAGACGAGTCGAGTATACATTGATCCGCTCAATAAACACTCCTCGATACATTTACAACGAGAAAAAGACTTTTTGGTACTAAAAACCTAAGTCTAAAATTATAAACGAGTCGAGTATACATTGATCCGCTCAATAAACACTCCTCGATACATTTACAACGAGAAAAAGACTTTTTGGTACTAAAAACCTAAGTCTAAAATTATAAACGAGTCGAGTAAAACATCGATCCGCTCGATAAACACTCCTCGAACTATTTACAACGAGAAAAAGACTTTTTGGTACTAAAAACCTAAGTCTAAAATTATAAACGAGTCGAGTAAAACATCGATCCGCTCGATAAACACTCCTCGATACATTTACAACGAGAAAAAGACTTTTTGGTACTAAAAACCTAAGTCTAAAATTATAAACGAGTCGAGTAAAACATCGATCCGCTCGATAAACACTCCTCGAACTATTTACAACGAGAAAAAGACTTTTTGGTACTAAAAACCTAAGTCTAAAATTATAAACGAGTCGAGTAAAACATCGATCCGCTCGATAAACACTCCTCGAACTATTTACAACGAGAAAAAGACCTTTTGGTACTAAAAACCTAAGTCTAAAATTATAAGCGAGTCGAGTAAACATCGATCCGCTCGATAAACACTCCTCGCCCATACTTACAACGAGAAAAAGACTTTGTGGTATTAAAACCTAAGTCTGAATAAAACGAGTAAAGTAAACATTGATCCGCTCAATAAAATCTCCTCGATATATTCCTAACGATCTAAAAAAGATCTGCTGATAATCCTAAAGTTTTGAAAGATAAATCAAGTGTGAATTCATCTGCTCGGAAAATACTCCTCGTAGATAAAATTACCAACGACAAAGAAGATGCAAGAAATAAAGTAATATTTTATTCATCAAATCAATTACATACAAATATACTACGTTACAAAGATCTGCTCGCTACCTAAAGATCGTTACAATGAACTACTTAAATTGATCCTATGGGATCGACTATCTTCACGACAATGTCCACGGAAACACCAATCTCCTCCCTAGTACCTCATCGATTATAGAAGCATGCTACTCACGATGGTCGACTTCTTTAGTTCGGTGGCCAGGCTCTGAAGATCAAATGTTCTTCCAGATGAAATGAACATTACCAGCCAGATAACTAGCAATGCTCACTCATCCGTAAGAAGATACTGCTTTTACTTTATCTATAAAACATTTTACTCTAGAGCAGCATCTCTTCGGGACCGTCGTGAAACGGTAAGTTTACCAGCCACCCCGGCGGTCTATCACTCTGGAAGTCACATCCAAGAGCGAGGGTGACTGGCAAGTATGAACCCCCCATGTGCAAATGGAAACCACGGACCTCTAATTGATGAAGACTAAAGCGGAGGCCTCATGGGACCCGTTAGTACAAGGAAGGGCTGACATGGGACCCGTCAGTACAAGGTAGATGAACACCAAGTTATTACAGAGTGAATCATGATAATGTGACTTTTTGAATATTATGGGATCTGAGGGCAGAATGAAATCCAAAGAAGTTGAGATCTCCATTCTCTTTGGAAAATTGCAAAGGAAGAATGCAAACCACCACCCTATTTATAGGGATAGACTCAAACAATCCAACGGCTGAAAAAGCATTTGATCAACGGACACAGATGCGACCCCTTGACTCCCCGCAATAAATGCAAGTAAGTTGGAACGGCACAATCTAATCGCCCCAACTAGTCGATAACAAAAGAGGCAATAGATCGATATGATCATATCTAAAAATCGCAGCAAAAAGGGCAGTTGCTCGATAAGAGATAAAAGACCAAACTTTTCACCATACGAGGCACGTCACTGCCTCATACATCGTATGGATGACCATTGACTAAGCCATACAGGAACTCCTCTCGAATCCAAGATATCTGATATAGAAATCAGGAGAATAGTCCTCCTTATTCAAAACAGCAAGGACGTAACTGCCTAACATACCAAAGAATTGCTTAAGGAGGTCTGAATAGCTCAGATCTGACTAAGACTTCTACACTTTCCAATTCCTCCCATATCAAAGATATGCTATAAACGAAACATCGCTTGAAGAACAAGTACTTCCAAGTTGATAATGAGAAACATAAAGATTCGGAGGATACTGAAAGGGTTATTTTCTCTTAGTCTTAAAAAATGAGAAAAGAAGAGTTCAACAAAAGGTATAAAAAGCCTCCTTATATAAAAGTTTGTGTCACAAAAGGACAATTTTACAACGTCAGTTATCGAACATCGACCAAAATGTTGAACGTTCCCTAAATCAGATCGATCCGAATAAGCCTACTATCTGCATGATTATGCGCAAACATGATTTTAAATATAACCCAAGGGACTATACTGGGTTGATCGACAAAGATTGGATTTGCAAAACAAACATCGAGATCAAAGCTACCTTATTCTGCATTCTTGGCAAAGATCAATTTCAGATAAGTATGCTAAACAATACTGATTATTTTACGATGATTATATTTATGCATAAAGGCAAATTGTGCATAACAAAGAGAAGAAAATAGATATAGGCAAGAATCTGCCTGAAGGTTAATATTTCCAATTTAGTACTTCTCCCATTACAAAAATTTTCAGCCCAAACAAGTGCACAAAAGTTGGGCGATAAAAAAAAAAAAAAAAAAAAAAAAAAAAAGAAGACAGTCCAAGGCCTGCCAGGACGAACAAAGATCACTGGGAAGGACGGTCAGTAGGCCGACTACTAGAAACAGTCCTCCGAGGAGTCAAATTACCAGCAAACGCCATCAGCTCCTCTTGACGCTTCAGATAACCAGCGTCATACCCTTCCTCATAGGACCGCCGTTGAGACTCCTCTGCAAGGGCAGCAGCCTGTATTAAATCATTTTTCTCTTTTTCAAGAATAACTTTATCAGCCTCCAATTTTTGGAGATCATCTCTGGCAATCTGAAGCTCCAGCGTCAGCCCTGCAGCTTTAGCTTTTTCCGACTCTAACTGACGTTGATAAGCACGCTTACTCGTCCACAGTTCGTCATTTTGCACACCCAGCTGGAGTGCAAAATACTTGCCCTAAAAAAGCAGAAAAAGTAAGAGAAACCGACACACAACAAGGCATTCAAAACAAAAAAAACAGGAAAAATATTCAGAATATGTTTACCTGCTCACATATCTTCACCAGAGATTGAACAAGGCGAACGTTGGAGGTACCTTCGAGCTTCCTCAACTCGCCGGGCAAAATTGTGCTCATACCCAGATCCCAAGATAAAGCATCAGGCTCAACTGAGCCAGGCAATTCACTATTGGAAGGGACACCATCAGAACGAGGTGTCTCTGACAACATAATATCTTTAACTTGCTCAAAGATACATCGATCATCTAATAGACGAGGAGATTCTCTCCCGTCGGGACTAACAGAGGTCTCCTTGCCCGAGGCAGAAATAACCGTTCGACGACCAGACCTGGAACCGGTTCCACCTCCGGAAGGTCCTCCCGATTCAAAGGATGTAGTCATTACAGTGGTATCATGAAACAAAAATTCAGGACAATCCTGCACAATAGATTGTGTCGTAGAAGGATTGACAAAAAAGCTATCACCAGCTTGCCCTCCGCTTACAAGGGGGGCAGTAGAAGCAGACAAAGGAAGGGAAATAGTAAAATCCCCTCCGGGAAAAACGTGTTCAAAAGAAGAAGTGTTAGAACTAACAGCTATATTATAAGCCGGTTCTTCGTTGGACATATCCCCAAAAGGTAATCGTCCAGGGGAAGGCATGTTTCCTTCCTGAGCGGAAGTAGAAAAGACTGGTTCTGAAAACGACGAGTTTACCACGGAAAGAGGTTCAGAGACAATAAAACGAGTATCGATCTCCGACCTAGTTGTTGGGGACGAACGAGGAGGCTCTATCGACGGCCCATCTCTTCGAGATTTTTTAGATCTATTTTCTCTAGCGCCCTCACGAGAAGGTCGCTTCGAAGTATTACCAAAAAGGTTACTCATGATCGGACTATGGAAAAATACAAATTATTATCGAGAAAGTTTATCGACTAGCTAAAGAAAGAGTATTCTGTTAAGAGAGGAGTATAGCAGTAAAAAACAAGTCCAATTTTTACCTTTCGTATTTATACTACACGAAAGGATGCGACAGACCTAAAGAAAGGGCGCAAAACAGGAAAACTGACCTTGGAGCAAACGCTGGAATTCGAAAAGACACACACATAATGATTACGGCAAATTAAATGTGATTTAACCGTTTTTCGTCGGGTTAATTTAATATCAGTGAATTTGTGATATCGGGGGTTTGGATATTGAATTATTCAGTATATTGGGTTCTGTTACTTTATTCTGGATGGATCGTTTACAAAGAAAAGCAATAATCAAAGGCAAGAAGTAAAACCATTAACGAAATTAAGAACGCAATGATATGGAGGTAAAGTTCTGCAACAATAATGGATATTATTGAGTTCTATTGTTATCAATGTATTCTTGTGTAATCTCAGAATTAAGAGAATTCGTAGTTGTCTTATACAACGAATAACTAGGTATTTATATTATGCTAAACCTAGTATTACAAGGAATCATAGTCCTAGTTGGACTCGGCCCAACCTATCCTTCCTGGGTCCGGAGTGTAATCTTTACTCGGAGCGAGCGGCATCAGGCTGGGTCAGTAAGAAGATCCCGATCCTTTGTAATTGGTCGAACCGGTCTTATAATCTCTGTTCGATCTGATCAGTATGTAGGGTGCGAAATAGCCCCCATCAGTACTCCCTCACTTCTTCGAGCGTATAGATAATAGGAGCTCGTAGAAGTAGATAAATCTGATCGACTGTTTCTTTTCTATGAACGGAGCCTCGTTAAAAACCTTACTTAAGAAAAAACCCAGTGGGAAAAAATCTTAAGTAAGGAAAAGAGTGCTACGTATCATAGATAGTCGTTTCTTCTGTCTAATCGTGGATCGCCACGCGTCTATTCAGGAGGCTTTTTGTATCCTTCCGTTTTTGGCGGGAATTTGAGTAGCTGTGATAAGTTCGAAACGTCTTTTCTCATTTCCTTATAAATAGGTGACTTTCGAGTTTGCCATTTCTCTTTTATATTTGCTTTTAGATCGCAGTCATTTTCTAGTTTGGTCGTTCGTCGTATAAAATTTTCCTTTCATCGACCTTCTTCTTCCGAGAACTAGAATATAGATGGCTTCCGTTAGAAGATCTTCTTCTTCTCCTAGAGAGATCATTGCCCCCGATAACGAGGAGGAGTTACATTCTAATCCTCTGGGTGAACTGACTACGGTATCTGACCTTGTTATCCCTGTAGAAGATACTTACAAGGTACGAATCCTTTCCGATGCGGATGTAGCCGCCCGAGCCAAAAAGGGCAAAGGTACTGTTCCTCAGATTTCTGAACCAATTGAGGATGTAGCTTGCGCATATACAGAGGAAACGTTCCCTGAAGTCGTGAATAACTATACCAAATATTTTCCGGAAGGTTCTGAAATGATTCTACCATCCCCTACTGATAGGGTCACTTCTCCACCGGAGGGATGTCGAGCCTTTTACACGGCTCACTTTAATAGCGGACTGCGTCTTCCTTTGTCTCCCCTTTTTCTGGAAGTTCTAAAAACTTTCAGCGTGTGCTTGACACAACTGGTTCCAAATTCTGTTGCTTTTGTGGTTTGTTTTTCCGTTCTGATGATTGCAAAGGGATTTAAACCTTCTTTCCGTAATTTTACGCAACTTTTTCGTTTTAATATTTCTAGTTCTTCAAACCGTGGATACTTCTTCGCTAGTCAGCGGCCCAGCCGAGCAATCTTTGATGCTCCGGTTTCTAGTAATCCTTCTTGGAAATCTCATTTCTTCTTTGTTCGTCCTCCGCCTAATCTCCGTTTGGCGGATGGTTCGATCACGCCTTTCTCGTGGGATCATGGTTCCAGGTGGATTCCCGGAGGTCGCTCACCGACTGGTGAACTTGTTCCTGACGATGTACAGTTTATCACTGAGATTCCCGAGATGCGTACAAACAAATATCAAAGCGCTCTTCTGATTGGGGAATCTTTTCTTCGTAAAGCGGGGTTAAGCGTCCATAATTTTCCCATCAGTTCATCATCTGAGCCTCTAGGTTAGCATTTTATTTGATCTTTAGTATTGTCACTATACTTTTTATATGGAGAAACTAACTTTATTTTGTTTCTTTCTCAGCTCATATGGTAGAAAGCTCCCGACACTCTTCGAAGGGAAAAATGGTGCTGTCGAAATCTTCCAAGTCAGTGGAGAATAATCCTATCGAGCAGAGGGCGTCTCGAAAGAGGAAATTGGAATTGGGTCACGAATCCGAGGAGAATAGAGAGGAATCTCCGGATTCTCCACGCGAGTCCCCTATTCGTCAGGGCATGGGATCCGGTTATCCTCCACTTCATCTTAGAACATCTTTGGGTATTCGAGGATGTCGTAGCTGGTCGATGCCTCATCCCACTAATAATCCAGTTGATAGAAAGAGGAGTTACTATGGACGTTCTGGTGACGACCTTTCTTTACTCGGGGATAAACATCCAAATCCTACTCTGGTCGAAATGATCGAGGATCATTTAGAGGGAAGGAGGGCCGCTGGTTATTCCGAGAAGGATCCTTTGGAGAAATTCCAGCGAGCTTCTCTCTATGCTGAAAAGGTGAGATCCTTTTTCTTTCTATTATTTTGATGAAGTGATCTTTTAAGATTTTCTCAATTTGCTAACTTGTTTCTTTCTGACCCTTTCGTTATTTCAGGTCAACACCTGTCTGACATCATACGCCTATGAAAATTCTCTTTGGAAACAACAGTGCGATTTCCTTGAAGAGAAGTATAAAGCTTTACTTCACAAGTCTTCTTGTTCAGAAGTTGGTCCCTCAACATCTTCCTCTATTCCTGTCGTAGAGACTCGTGCTGCCGGGACCGAAGACCAAGAAATGCTAGATAGAGCGATAGAGGTTTCTCGCGCTCAGGAACAAACCAATCAAATGGCAAGAAAATTAGAAGAATTGCAGTTGCAGAGCACGACTCGGATTAGTGAGCTTGAATCTCAAGTGTCAAGCCTTGAAGCTTCTTTAGAGGACTATGAAAACGACGTCCCACTTAGGCAAAGAGATCGGTATGTTAGGAAATCCGACGAACAAGTAGTTCGAGAATTCCTCAACTCTCCTGTTCATATGGCGTTGGTGTACCGGATGGTCGGTCCTCTTCTTGAGAATACCTTTAAAAAATCGATTCATCAACTGGTCGCTTTGGAGATGATCGAGGATCGTCGGAAGGAGTATTTTAAGGCAGCTCATATCCGGTTGAACCGTTATGGCGAGCTTTACTCTTCCTCTGAAGTTCCAGATGTCGTATATCAAGGTCTTCCTTTAGCTCACCTTGTCGGAGAATACGGAAATCCATTGCCAATTCCTCCTTCAGATGTTAACGATGAGCTCGATGATACATTTATCGATCCGGAAGATGAAGAAGAAGAAGAAGACGTCATGGACGTCGGTGGCGAACAGAAGATTCCCGATAGCGACCAGGCTTCTTAGAATAGTGGTTTTATTTTTGAAATAATATTTGTAATTATCCACTCGTAGGTTTAATTGTAACTTAGCTTTCCTACTTTGTACACCAAACGTTTCGTATTCTGACAGTCGTGTCTTTTCACATCCGCTGTAATAATTCAGACAAGTCATTTAATTTGCCGTAATCATTATGTATGCGTCTTTTCAAATTCTAGCGTTTGCTCCAAGGTCAGTTTTCCTGTTTCGCGCCCTTTCTCCAGGTCTGTCGTGTCCTTTCGTGTAGTATAAATACGAGAGGTAAAATTTTACTTGTCTTTTTACTGCTACACTTTTCTCTTAACAGAATACTCTTTCTTGAGCTAGTCGATAAACTTCCTCGATATTAATTTATATTTTTCCGTAATCCGATCATGAGTAACCTTTTCGGTAATACTTCGAGGCGACCATCCCGCGAGGGCGCTAGAGAAAATAGATCTAAAAGATTACGAAGAGAGGGGCCGTCGATCGAGCCTCCTCATTCGTCTCAACCAATTAGGTCGGAGATTGATACTCATATTATTACTTCTGAACCTCTTTCCTTGGTAACCTCGTCGTTCTCCGAACCAGTCTTTTCTGCTCCCATTCAGGAAAGAAACATGCCTTCCCCTGGTCGATTAGCTTTTGGGGACATATCCAACGAAGAAACGGCTTATAATATAGCTGTTAGTTCCAATACTTCTTCCTTTGAGCATGTTTTTCATGGAGAGGACTTTACTGTTTCTCTTCCTTTATCTGTTTCTACTGCCCCAATCACTAGTGAAGGGCAAGCTGGTGATGGCTTTTTTGTCAATCCTTCTACGACGCAATCTATTGTGCAGGATTGTCCTGATTATTTGTTTCACGATACTACCGTGATGACTACTTCTTTTGAATCTGGAGGACCTTCTCAAGGTCGGACCGGCTCGCGGTCTGGTCGTAGAACCATAATTTCTGCTTCGGGCAAGGAAACCTCCGTTAGCCCTGACGGGAGAGAGTCTCCTCGTCAACTGGATGAGTGATGTATCAATGAGCAAGTTAATGACATCCTCTTGTCGGAGACTCCACGTTCTGACGGTGTCCCTTTGACAAGCGAGCTGCCTGGTTCTGTTGAACCTGATGCTTTGTCTTGGGACTTAGGTATGAGTACTATTTTGCCCGGCGAATTGAGGAAGCTCGAAGGTACTTCCAATGTTCGCCTTGTTCAATCTTTGGTGAAGATATGTGAGCAGGTAGACATTTTTGTTCTTTGTTTTGAATTCTTTGTTGTACAGTGGTTTTTCTTACTCTTTCTGTTTTTAGGGCAAGTATTTTGCACTCCAGCTGGGTGTGCAAAATGACGAGCTGTGGAACAGTCGGAGAGCTCTTCGGGGTCAGTTGGAGTCCGAAAAAGCCAAAAGCAAGGGTTTGGAGCTGCAGCTGCAAGTTGATAAAGATGCTCTCCAAAGATTGGAGGCCAAAAAAGTTGTGCTTGAAAAAGAGAAAAATGATTTAACTCAGGCTGCTGCCCTTGCAGAGGAGTCTCGACTGCGGTCCTATGAGGAGGGATATGACGCCGGTTATCTAAAGCGTCAAGAGGAGTTGATGGCTTTTGCTGGCAACTTGACTCCTCGGAGGACTGTTTCTGGTAGTCGACTTGCTGATCGTTCTTCTTAGCGACTTTAGTTTGACCTGGCAGGCCTTGGACTGTCTATATTTTTTTTTTTTTTTTTTTTTTTTTTTTTATCGCCCAATCTTTTGTGCAGTTATTTGGGCTGAAATTTTTGTAATAGAAGGAGTAGAAATTTGAAAACGATGATCTTTTGTAGGCAGATTCTTGCCTGATCAAATGTCTCCTGTATATATACTTTGTTATGCTCGTTCTTCCCTTGTGCATGGATATAGTCATCATGAAATAATCATTATGGAGTAGCATACTCGCGTTTCTAGATAGAGAAAAGATAGCTTGTCCTTGTTTTATCACTGTTTTAGTAACTGATTTTGCTTTTGCCAATCACAACTTTTGTCGATCAAACTTTGTATACTCCATTCTGGTCGATGTTCGATCCGTGCTTTGTAAATTTGTCCCTTTATGACATATTTCTTATATAAGGAGGTTATTGTTCCACCTGTTTGAACTTCGCTTTTCTTCTCATCAAAGGGAAATTTCCCTCTCCGTGCTTTTCATAAATCCATGTCTTTCATCATTAACTTTTTAACTATACTTTTCTCTAGCCAGTATATCATACTCTTGATATGG
Organism: Penstemon eatonii; assembly: GCA_038501285.1. NCBI lineage: Eukaryota > Viridiplantae > Streptophyta > Magnoliopsida > Lamiales > Plantaginaceae > Penstemon > Penstemon eatonii. Next base: position 29,938,103 of record CM076710.1, on the reverse strand, counting down.
GAGGAATTGGAAAATGTAATAATTCTGGCCAGATCTGACCCGTTCAGACCTCCTTCAGCAATTCTTTGGAAAATTAGGCAGTGACGGCCTTATAGTTTCGAATAGGGAGGGCTATTCTCCTGATTTCGATGTCAGATTTCTTGGATTCTAAGTGGAATTCTTGTATGGCCAACTTAGTAGTCCCCCAATGATGTATGAGGCAGTTACGACCCCCGTATGGTGGAGGCTCTGGTCGTTTTTAGGCAATTATTCTCTTTCAACGGTTCAACTTTGCATGCCTTCGTTGAGGAGTTCTTAATATTTTCTATTAGGCGACCCTCATATATGATCGTGCAGATCGTTTTGGTCTTTGAACTTCTTTAAGTTTTCTTGGATTATTTTGTTGATCGCTTCGATCTGTAGATTTGTTTCTCCCCGATCAGTTGAATCGATCAGACGGGCGCCGTTCCAACTTACTTGCATTTATTTCGGGAAGTCAAAGGGTCGCGTTCTCGTCCCTTGATTAAACTCCTATCGTCCGTAGGATCATTCTCACGGGCGCCTATAAATAAGTAGGCAGTTTCCTTATTTTCCATTCATAACAATGGATATCTCGGTTTCCTTAGATTTCATTTTGCCTTCAGATCCCATAATGTTTAAGAAGTCACATTATCGTGATTTGTTCGTTCGCAGTAAAGGAATTGTCCCCAGTCTTGTATTGACGGGTCCCATGTCAGCCCTTCCTTGTATCGACGGATCCCATGAGATCTCCGCTTTAGTCTTCATCACTTTAGAGGTCCGTGGTTTCCGTCTGCACATGGGGGGTTCATACTTGCCAGTCACCCTCGCTCTTGGATGTGACTTCCGGAGTGATAGATCGCCGGGGTGGCTGGTAAACTTACCGTTTCACGACGGTCCCGAAGAGATGCTGCTCTAGAGTAAAATGTTTTATAGATAAAGTAAAAGCAGTATCTTCTTCTGGGTGAGTGAGCATTGCTAGCTTATCTGGCTGGTAGTGTTCATTTCATCTGGAATCACATACGATCTTCAGAGCCCTGCCATCGAACCAAAGAAGTCGACCATCCTGAGCAGCATGCTTCTTAGGTGGTTTATTATGATCGATGAGGTACTAGGGAGGAGATTGGTGTTTCCGTGGACATTGTCGTGAAGATAGTCGATCCCGTAGGATCAATTTAACTAGATCATTGTAACGATCTTTAGATAGCAAGCAGATTTTTGTAACGTAGAATATTTGTATGTAATTGATTTGATGAATAAGATATTATTTATTTCTTGCATTTTCTTTGTCGTTTGATAATTTTATTTACGAGGAGTAATTTCCGAGCAGATGAATTCATACTTGATTTACCTTTCAAAACTTTAGGAGTATCAGCGGATCTTATTTAGATCGTTAGGAGTAGATCGAGGAGTTTTTATTGAGCGTATCAATGTGTACTCAATCTTGCTATAATTTAGACTTAGGATTTCATAACAAAATCCTTCTTTGTCGTTGTAATTAATCGAGGAGTTTTTATTGAGCGGATCAATATTTACTCAACTCGTTTTGTTTAGACTTAGGTTTTTAACCCAAAAATCTCTTTGATCGTTGAACATATATCGAGGAGTTTTTATCGAGCGGATCGATGTTTACTCAACTCGTTTTGTTTAGACTTAGGTTTTTAGTACCTGAAGTCTTTTAATCATTATAGATATATCGAGGAGTTTTTATCGAGCGGATCGATGTTTACTCAACTCGTTTTGTTTGGACTTAGGTTTTAATACCTGAAGTCTTTTAATCATCATAGATATATCGAGGAGTTTTTATCGAGCGGATCGATGTTTACTCAACTCGTTTTGTTCAGACTTAGGTTTTTAATACCTGAAGTCTTTTAATCATTATAGATATATCGAGGAGTTTTTATCGAGCGGATCGATGTTTACTCAACTCGTTTTGTTCAGACTTAGGTTTTTAATACCTGAAGTCTTTTAATCATTATAGATATATCGAGGAGTTTTTATCGAGCGGATCGATGTTTACTCAACTCATTTTGTTTAGACTTAGGTTTTTCGCACCTGAAGTCTTTTAATCATTATAGATATATCGAGGAGTTTTTATCGAGCGGATCGATGTTTACTCAACTCGTTTTGTTCAGACTTAGGTTTTTAGTACCTGAAGTTTTTTCGTTAATAAAATTGAACGAGGAGTTTTTATTGAGCGGATCAATGTATACTTCGACTCGTTTTAATTTAGACTTAGGTTTTTCGTACCAAAAGTCTTTTTGATCGTTGAATATATTTGTCGAGGAGTTTTTGTCGAGCGGATCGATGTTTACTCAACTCGTTTTGTTTTAGACTTAGGTTTTTCGTACCAAAAGTCTTTTTGATCATTAAATATATACGTCGAGGAGTTTTTATCGAGCGGATCGATGTTTACTCAACTCGTTTTGTTTTAGACTTAGGTTTTTCGTACCAAAAGTCTTTTTCGTTAATAAAATTGAACGAGGAGTTTTTATTGAGCGGATCAATGTATACTCGACTCGTTTTAATTTAGACTTAGGTTTTTCGTACCAAAAGTCTTTTTGATCGTTGAATATATTTGTCGAGGAGTTTTTATCGAGCGGATCGATGTTTACTCAACTCGTTTTTGTCGTCGGGATGAGGAGTGTTTATTGAGCGGATCAATGTATACTCGACTCATTTATAATTCAGACTTAGGTTTATCACCAAAAAGTCTTTGTTGCTGTTGATATAGATCGAGGAGTGTTTATTGAGCGGATCAATGTATACTCGACTCGTTTCGTTCTAATATTTATCAATATGCTAGTGTAATTCCACAGAGCGTTAATCGAAATAATCGATGTATAGAAAATGCTAAAATTTTTACTATTTGAACTCTAGGCTAGGGCCTTCGTTACAAGGATTAAAACTTGATAAAGTAAAAATAAAACAATGCCGTATAATCTGCTAAAATTTATTTACCATAGTATTTCCTAAGGTTGACTGCGTTCCAGGTTCTTGGTAAGGCTGTCCCATCCATGTGTGCAATTTTGTATGAACCTTTCTTTCCTACGCCAATGACGATGTAAGGTCCATCCCAATTTTGTTGTAACTTTCCCACATGCTTGGATACTTCTACCTTTTTCAAAACCAAGTCTCCTTCTTTGAAGGTTCGGACGCGTACTTTTTGATTGTATGCTTTCTCCATATTTGCCTTAGTGGTTTGTAGGCGTACAGCAGCTTTATCTCTTAAGGCTTCTGTTAAATCAACGTCATTTTCCCTCGCCTTTTCATTTTCTTCTTTATTGAACATCTCTATTCTTGGAGTTGGAATTAAAGTTTCCACAGGGATAACAGCTTCCGACCCATACATCAAGCTGAATGGGGTTTCCCCAGTTGAATTTCTTACCGTAGTTCGATTAGCCCACAAAACTCCTGGTAGCTCATCGAGCCATTTTCCTTTGGCGGCTCCTAACCTTTTTTCCAAAGATTTTATTATCTCTCGGTTTGCTACTTCAGTTTGTCCATTTGCTCGAGGATGTCCTACCGAGGTAAAATTTTGTTGAATTCCGAGTCTTGTACACCATTCTATTATCTGTTTTCCCGCGAATTGAGTTCCATTATCGGAGATAAGGACCCTTGGGATGCCGAATCGACATACTATGAATTTCCAGAGGAAGTTAATAACTTGGAATTGGGTTATTCGTGCGAGGGCGACGCATTCTATCCATTTGCTAAAGTATTCTACAGCGACCGGGACATAGGATTTCTTTGATCTAGCTGTTGGGAAAGGTCCCACGATGTCCATTCCCCATTGATCGAATGGCCAACAAATCGGGATAGGGTGCATATTTTCTGCTGGTCGATGGCATATGTTAGCATGAATCTGGCAGTGATGACATTCTTGGACATATTGAGCGGCATGTTTATTGATGGTTGGCCAATAGTAACCTGTTCTGAGACATTTTAAGGCCAATGCCCTCGATCCACTGTGATTTCCTGCGTCTCCTTCATGTATTTCTCGCAGTATATCCATGGTTTGTGATTCAGGGATGCATCTCAGCAGAATTCCCGATACTGACCGTCTGTAGAGTTTTCCTTCTATAAGTGTATACTTTGGGGCTCGATATTTTATTTTCCGAGCTTCATTCTGATCAGATGGTAGTTTTCCATCTTGAAGATAGTCTTTCATTGGGTTCATCCAGTTTTCTTCGGCTTCTTCGATTTCCATTATATCGATTATCGGTATTTCATCGATATCGATTGCTGGTGTATTAGATATCAACCAGTTAATCACCCGTTCGGTCTTTCCGTCATGGGATCCTGTGAATTTTGATAGCTGATCGGCCCATTTATTTTCCGAACGTGGGATGTTCTGGATACTGAAGCTTTCAAATTTCCCAGCTAGAGATTTCACTTTGGCGAGGTATTTGATCATATTGAACTCTTTAGCCTCGTATAGGCCTTCTATTTGTCTTTGTACTAATTCCGAATCAGTTAGTACCTTAAGACTCTTTATGTTGGCTTTTATCGCCATCTCCATTCCTGCGATTAACGCTTCATATTCGGCTTCATTGTTTGTTACGACGAAGTCCAATGTTATCGCGTAATTCAAATCTTCCTTATTTGGTCCAGTGAAGTTAATTCCGGCGCCTCCCCCTTCTCGGTATGAAGCACCGTCGACATGCATTAACCAAGTTTGATCCTCGATCATCAAAACATCGTTGTTGTGGCATCTCGACGATTCAGTGGCCTGCGTCGGTGTTTCTAGTATAAAATCGGCCAACACCTGGGCCTTGATGGCAATCCTCGGTTTGTAGTCTACCTCGAACTGGCTGAGTTCGATGGCCCATTTGATTAGTCGTCCGGAGGCTTCTGGTTTTGCTAGGATTTGTCTTAACGGTTGATTCGTCAAAACGATGATTTTGTAGGTTAAGAAGTAGGGTCGGAGTTTTCGTGCAGCCACTACTAAGGCCAGCGTGAATTTTTCTATTTCCAAGTAATTCTTCTCCGCCCCTTGTAATAACTTGCTGAGATAATAGACAGGCTTATGCTCTGAACCCTCTATCTTAATTAGGACTGAGCTAACGGCCGTATCGGAGATGGAGATGTATAAGTACAATGGTTCCCCTTCTGTCGGTTTGGCCAACATCGGAGGGGATGTTAAATATTCTTTGAGTTGTTCGAAAGCTCGTTCACATTCTTCGGTCCAAACGAAGTTTTTCGCTTTTCGAAGTGTTTGGAAAAAGGGCAAGCTTCTATCCGCCGATTTAGATATAAATCTATTCAACGCTACGATTTTCCCAACCAAGCTTTGCACTTGAGAGATGGTCTTGGGAGGTTTCATTTCAGTTATAGCTCGAATTTTTTCTGGGTTGGCTTCTATTCCTCGCTGGTGTACCAAATATCCCAAAAATTTTCCTGACTTAACACCGAAGGTGCATTTTGCGGGGTTCAACTTCATACGATATTTTCTTAAGATTTGGAAACATCGATCTAGATGTTTTACGTGATCTGCTTCATTCATACTTTTAACTAACATGTCGTCTACATAGACCTCCATTATTTCTCCGATTAACTCCCTGAACATTAGGTTTACCAATCTTTGGTATGTAGCCCCAGCGTTCCTTAATCCGAACGGCATTACTATAAAGCAGTATACTCCCTGTTCGGTTATGAATGCGGTCTTCTCTTGGTCGCGCTCGTCCATGTATATTTGGTAAAAGCCTTGGAAGGCGTCCATCATGCTGAACAGCGCAAAGCCAGCAGTCGAGTCGACCAATAAGTCGATTCTTGGGAGGGGGTAAGGGTCGCGTGGACATAACTTGTTAAGGTCGGTGAAATCATTACACATCCTCCATTTGTTGTCCTTTTTATTCCCCTTTGCTACTAGTACAACATTACATAGCCACTCCGAGAAATGTATTTCTCGGATTTGTTTTGCTTCCATCAGTCTTTCAACTTCGGCTTTAATGATTTTATCTTTCACTGGTCCATGATTTCTTTTCTTCTGTCTGGCGGGTTTCGCCGAAGGGTCAATTTTTAGGGTATGCTTGATTACTCGAGGATCGATCCCTTCGATGTCATTTGCACTCCAAGCGAAAACGTCCACGTTATTTCTTAGAAATTCGATTAACATTACTTCTCCTTCTTTGCTCAATTCTGTACCAATTCTTGTCCTTTTGGACGAGTCGCCTTCTACTAGAATTATATCTTTATGTTCTGGGGGTTGCAAGGATAAATCTAGTGGTTCTTTCCCCTTTTTATCTAATCGATCAGTAATAGGAATTTCGTCCTCATTTCTAATTGGATCGTCTTCGATCTTTCTCTTGCTCGGAGTAATAGGGTTAGGATGTTCTCTCAAGGTCAGCGACGTGCTGTAGCAATCCCACGCCATACAGTGGTCATTCGTTATTTCTCCAATGCCGCTATCGGTCGGAAATTTTATTTTCTGGTGATAGGTAGAGACCACAGCTCGAAAAAGGTTAAGGGCTGGTCGCCCTAATATAGCGTTATAAGCGAAGGGTGTTTCTACCACTAGGAATTTTACCAGCTTCACTGTTCGAAGTGGCTTCTTTCCGAGCGATACACTCAAAGATATTGTTCCGCTGGGGATGATCTCGGACCCTCCAAAGCCTACTAACGGTGTGGCTACCTTTTGTAGGTTTATTTGTCCGAGGTTCATTTGTGCTAAAACCTCCCTGGAGATGATATTTGCTGAGCTTCCATTATCGATTAGGATTCTTTTCACATTGTAATTCGCTATTTCTAACGACACTACCATAGGGAAATCTGGGTTATCTTCTTTCGTATCCCAAGTAATGTTTTTAGGTACTTCGCCTTCGTTAAAGCTAATCGGCTCGTGATTTGTTGGCCTATTTTCTAACGTCCATATTTCATTTGGATATTTAGAACTTGCAATTAAGGATCTGGCCATTCTTCGTCGAGCATTGCGACTATCTCCACCCGCAGGCCCCCCGGATATAGTGTGGATAGTTCCATTGATCTGGTCGTGATTCAACTCCTGAGTAGGTCGATGTTCTGGTGACCTTCGATGAGAACTTCTCCTTTGAGTTCCGTTCCGGGGGCTTCTGCTTCTTTCCCTTTTGCGATTATCTCGTTCTATGTATTCGTCTAATTTTCCTTGCTCGATCAGTTTTTCAACTTCTCTCTTAAGGTGAAAACAATTTTCCGTTCGATGCCCATGTGCCCTATGGTACTTACAGTATTGATCATAGTTTCTAGACCCTGGTCTGGGCTGAGCGATTTTCCTCGCCTCAGGAATCCAATTATTCCTTTCTAGAACTTCCAAGATTTCTTCGATTGGAGCATTTAATCTTGGGTGTTCTACTTGATTCACTCTGCTTCTGATTGGTGGTTCAGGGTTTCTTGGTCTTTGGTAGAAATTAGGTTGCCTTTCTCGGTCGGCTCCGCTGTATTCCAGTCGCTGGAAAACGTTACCTCTCTTGGAAGATCGCTCGTAATCCAAGGATCTTTGGGCGGGAATCCTATCATGCCGCTTAGACCCTGTAGCCGTAACTTTGTTTTTGTTTTTATCCTTAAAGGAATTCATCTCTTCTTGAGTCATATACTTAGATGCTAGGCTCATGATGTCGGCGAACGTTCTTGGTTGTTTTCGGCTGAGGGCGTTTCCAAACTGCCTGTTTTTAGTGAGGTCGAAGAGGATAGAAATTATGTAATCGATATTCGGAGAGTCGATTTTGAGTAACTCTACGTTGAATCTTGCCAACCAATTTCTTAGGGATTCCCCCTCTTGTTGGTATATTGTTCCTAGGTAACTCATCGGCAGTTTTTGTCTCTTCAGACTGGCAAATTGCTGTGTTAGTTTATTGCATAATTCTCGGAAACTGAATATGGAATTGGCCGGCTGTTTGGCAAACCAATCCAACGCGAGTCCTTCGAATGTTGTCACCATTAGCTTGGCAGTGTATTCGGCGGAGTGGGCATATAGATTCATAATGTTCGTAAAGCTAAAAATATAATCATCCGGGTCAGTGGTTCCATCGTAGCGAGGTAGTCTGCCCGGGACTTGTCCGATCGATTGTGCCTCTTTTATTTCCCTGCAGAAGGGAGAACAGGCCGCAAGGCTTTCCTGGAGTTCCGTGGTTCGGGCCCACGGATTTTGAATAGTCCGTAAGCGTTTGTTCAAGTCGGTCCTGCACCATCCTTTCAATTTCTCTTTCCGTCAGTCGAGCCGTTCGTGGTCGATCAGGGATTGTATCATCTATATCATCCTCAATAGGGATAATTGTTCGTTCCCTGGATCTACTACGCCTCGCCGGGGTTTTTCTGTGACCTCGTTTCCTTCGAGGATTGTTGTCGGAGGGTTTCGAATTGTCCTGTTGTGGACTGTGTAGCGAGCGGTGCTCGCTTGGTGGGCTATCAGCTTGTTGAGATACATGATCGTTTTGTCCGGGCGTTCTCCGAGCAGGAATTGTCCTGGCAGCCCTAGGGTTTTGCGGAATTTGATCAAGCACAAGTAATTCTTCCGGGGAGAGTGATTTAAAGAGAATCGCTATTTGTCGTAATTTCTCCTGAGCACCCGGGAGAGGAGCAGGGATCTCGGGGACTTCCGGCTCTTCCTGTATCGTGCCGGGAGGACCTCCTAGGGGTTCATGATCTCGGGGATGGGTATTCTGTAAATTCTCGTCGGTGTTGGGAACGTTATTATTGTCGTTCTCCTGTGGATCTTCAGATGTGTCATGACCGGTGGTTGTGTTACTTCTTGCTCCGATACGAGCGCTTTTCCTTGGGCGAGCCATATGTCGATCGAATAATTAACCTAGCCCCTCGGTGGGCGCCAACTGATTTAACCGTTTTTCGTCGGGTTAATTTAATATCAGTGAATTTGTGATATCGGGGGTTTGGATATTGAATTATTCAGTATATTGGGTTCTGTTACTTTATTCTGGATGGATCGTTTACAAAGAAAAGCAATAATCAAAGGCAAGAAGTAAAACCATTAACGAAATTAAGAACGCAATGATATGGAGGTAAAGTTCTGCAACAATAATGGATATTATTGAGTTCTATTGTTATCAATGTATTCTTGTGTAATCTCAGAATTAAGAGAATTCGTAGTTGTCTTATACAACGAATAACTAGGTATTTATATTATGCTAAACCTAGTATTACAAGGAATCATAGTCCTAGTTGGACTCGGCCCAACCTATCCTTCCTGGGTCCGGAGTGTAATCTTTACTCGGAGCGAGCGGCATCAGGCTGGGTCAGTAAGAAGATCCCGATCCTTTGTAATTGGTCGAACCGGTCTTATAATCTCTGTTCGATCTGATCAGTATGTAGGGTGCGAAATAGCCCCCATCAAAATGACTTGTCTGAATTATTACGGCGAAAGTGAAAAGACACGACTGTCAGAATACGAAGCGTTTAACGTACAAAGTAAGCTAAAGTTACAGTTAAATCTACGAGGAAATAATTACAAAGATTATTTCAAAAAAATAAATCACTATTTCAAGAAGCCTGGTCGCTATCCGGAATCTTCTGTTCACTACCGACGTCCTCAGTCATGCCTATATCGTCTCCTTCTTCCTCTTCGTCTTCTGGATCGAGGAAAGTATTATCGAGCTCATCATTAACATCAGAAGGAGGAATCGGCAATGGATTTCCAAATTCCTCGACAAGGTGAGCCAGAGGAAAACCTTGATATTCGACATCTGGAACCTCGGAAGAAGAATAAAGCTCGCCATAACGATTCAACCGAATATGAGCTGCCTTAAAATACTCCTTCCGACGGTCATCGATCATCTCTAAGGCGACCAGCTGATGAATCGCCTTCTTAAAAGTATTCTCAAGAAGAGGACCGACCATCCGATACACCAACGCCGTATGAACAGGAGAATTAAGGAACTCGCGAACGACTCTCTCGTCAGGATTCCTACCGTATCGATCCCTAAGTCCACTAAGTGGGACATCCTTTTCATACTCCTCTAAAGAAGTTTCAAGGTTTAATACTTGAGATTCAAGCTCACTAATTCGAGTCGTGCTCTGTAACTGCAATTCCTCTAACTTTCTAGCCATTTGATTGGCCTGATCTTGAGCACGAGAAATCTCCATCACCCTGTCTATCATTTCTTGATCTTCAGTCCCGGTAGCACGAGTCTCTACGACGGGAACGGAAGAAGATGTTGAGGGACCAACCTCTGAACCGGAGGATTTATGGAGTAAAGCTTTATGCTTCTCTTCCAGAAACTCGCACTGTTGTTTCCAAAGTGCATTTTCATAGGCGTATGACGCAAGACAAGTTTTGGTCTGAAGAACAAAGAGAGCAAGAAAAAGAGATGGATTAATAAATTAAGGAAGACCTTTAAGATTATCTATTAATATGATTAAAGTAAAAAGATGTCACCTTCTCGGCATATAGAGAAGCTCGCTGGAATTTCTCCAGAGGATCCTTATGAAGAAGCTTATTGAGATCACGAGTGAAAACACCAGACAAAAGAACGCGGGTTGCCTTATCGACTGCGTTCTCACTATCATCATGAATAAGAGAATCCTTCTCGGAGTAACCAGCGGCCCTCCTTCCCTCTAAATGATCCTCGATCATTTCGACCAGAGTAGGTTTTGGATGTTTATCTCCGAGTAAAGAAAGGTCGTCACCAGAACGTCCATAGTAACTCCTCTTTCTATCAACTGGATTATTAGTAGGATGAGGCATCGACCAGCTACGACACCCTCGAATACCCAAAGATGTTCTAAGGTGAAGAGGAGGATAACCAGATCCCGTGCCCTGACGAATGGGGGACTCACGAGAAGTATCTGGAGATTCCCCTCTATTATCCTCGGACTCATGGCCCAACTCCAGTTTCCTTTTTCGTGAAGCTCTCTGCTCGATGGGGTTGTTCTCTACGGATTTTGAAGATTTCGACAGTACCATTTTTCCCTTCAAAGAATGCCGAGAGTTTTCTACCATATGAACTAAAAAAAAAAAAAGAAACAAAGTAAAAGTTAATTTCTCCATATAAGAGGTATAGTTACAGCAATAAGATAAAATAAAGTACTAACCAAGGGATTCAGAAGATGAACTGATGGGAAAGTTATGAACACTTAACCCCGCCTTACGAAGGAAAGCTTCCCCGATCAAAAGAGCGCTTTGATATTTGTTTGCGCGCATTTCGGGGATTTCAGTGATAAACTGTACGTCGTCAGGGATAAGTTCTCCAGTCGGAGAGCGACCTCCAGGAATCCAACTGGAACCATGATCCCATGAAAAAGGCATGGTCGAACCATCCGCCAGGCAAAAATTAGATGGAGGACGAACGAAGAAGAAATGAGATTTCCATGAAGGATTACTAGAAACAGGGGCGTCAAAGATTGCTCGACTAGGCCGCTGACTAGCAAAGAAATATCCACGATTTGAAGAACTAGAAATGTTAAAGCGGAAAAGTTGTGTAAAATTACGAAAGGAGGGTTTAAACCCCTTCGCGGTCATCAAAACGGAAAAACAAACCACAAAAGCAACGGAATTTGGAACCAGCTGTGTCAAGCACACACTGAAAGTTTTCAAAACTTCCAGGAAGAGGGGAGACAAAGGAAGACGCAGTCCGCTATTGAAGTGAGCCGTATAAAAGGCTCGACATCCCTCCGGAGGAGATGTGACTCTATCAGTAGAGGAAGGAAGAATTATCTCGGAACCTTCAGGAAAATATTTGGTATAATTATTCACAACATCCGGGAATGTTTCCGCCGTATATGCGCAAGCTACGTCCTCAATTGGTTCAGAAATCTGAGGAACAGTACCTTTGCCCTTTTTGGCTCGGGCAGCCACGTCGGCATCAGAAAGGATTCGTACTTTGAAGGTATCTTCTATGGGGACAACGAAATCAGATACTGTAGTTTGTTCGCTCAAAGGATTAGAATGCAACTCCTCATCGTTATCGGGAGCGATGATCTCTCTAGAAGAAGAAGAAGATTTTCTTACAAAAGCCATATATTCTGGTTCCCCGAAGATGAAGATCGACAAAAGAGAAAATTTTATGAGATGAACGACCAGGCAGGAAAAAGAGTACAAGATATAAGAAAGTATAAAAGAGAAATGGTGAACTCGAAAGTCACCTATTTATAACAAAATGAGAAAAGACGTTTCAAACTTATTGCAGCTAGTCATATTCCCGCCAAAAACGGAAGGATACGAAGAGCCTCCCGAATGGACGCGTGGCGATCCGTAATTTGACAGAGAAAACGACTATCTATGATATGTAGCACTCTTTTCCTTATTTAAGATTTTTTCCCACAGGGTTTTTTCTTAAGTAAGGTTTTTAACGAGGCTCCATTCATAGAAAAGAAACAGTCGTAAAGATTAATCTACTTCTACGAGCTTCTATTGTCTATACGCTCGAAGAAGTGAGGGAGTACTGATGGGGGCTATTTCGCACCCAACTTACTACTCGAATCGAACGAAGAAGATAAGATCGATTCGACCAATTCGAACAGATCGGGATCATCTTACAGACCCGGCCAAGTATAGCTCGCTTCGACAGAAGAATGTATTCCGGACCCAAGTAGGATATTTGGGCCGAGTCCTATTAGGACTATGTTTCCTTGTAACGCTAGGTTTAACATTATATAAATACCTAGTTAATCATTGTATGAGGGGACGAAATTCCTGAACTCTAAGAATACAGGATTTGATACTGCTTACAACAGCACAACTTAATAATATTCAATATTATTACTAAGCTTTTTACATTCATATCGGTGTGTTCTTAGCATTGTTTTATGGTTTTACTTCTTGTTCTTGAATATTGCTTTTCTTTGTAACCGATCCATCCGGAATAAAGTAACAGAGCCCTATATAACATATATATAAATATCGAAAGACCCCCGATATCACAAATTCACTGATATTCAATTAACCCGACGAAATCCGGTTAAATCATGACAATAACAAAATTCAAGCCATGTTAGATTGGCCAGTTCCAAAGAATATTAAAGCTTTAAGGGGGTTCTTAGGACTTACAGGATATTACAGAAGGTTTGTGAAGGGGTATGGGACTATTGCTAGACCCTTAACCAACTTATTGAAGAAGGATAAATTTTTGTGGAATGAAGAGGCCACTACTGCCTTCAAGGCTCTTCAACAGTGCATGGTCTCTACTCCAGTCCTTGCACTGCCTGACTTTAGTTGTGTCTTTGAAATAGAGACTGATGCTTCTGGTATTGGCATGGGAGCAGTGTTAATGCAAAGGCACAAACCTATTGCTTTTTTCAGCAAAGCCCTTAATGCAAAACATTCTGCTCTTCCAGTGTATGAAAGGGAGTTATTAGCCTTAGTTTCAGCTGTTGAAAAGTGGAGACCTTACCTTATTGGTAGGCATTTTCTTATTCACACTGACCATCAAAGCTTGAAATTTCTATTGGAGCAAAGGATTACTACACCTGCTCAACAGAAATGGCTTGTAAAGCTACTGGGATATGACTTCACTATTATCTACAAGAAGGGGAGTGACAATAAAGCAGCAGATGCTCTTAGTAGGAAGGAAAAGAATGTGTCCCTCAGACTTGAGAGTATGATCACAATCACATCTTCTCTCATTACCAGGGTAAAGGAAAGCTGGACTTCTGATCCTAAGCTTCAAGCAATCATTTCTGCTTTGATTCAAGACCCCAACTCCAAACCTTAATATACTTGGACAAATAACTTGCTGAGAAGGAAAGGTAAACTTATGGTATGTGCTGACCTTACTTTACAGACTGATATCATTTCTCTCTATCACAGTAGCACTAAAGGAGGCCATTCTGGTATGTCTAACACCCTCATTAGACTCAAGAGGCATTTTTTCTGGAAAGATATGAAGTCTTCTGTCTTTAATTTTGTTCAAGAGTGCTTGGTCTGTCAAGCTTGCAAATCTATAAACTCTCTCCTTGCTGGGTTGCTTCAACCCTTACCTATTCCTGATAGAGTTTGGACAGACATCTCCATGGACTTCATTGAATGGTTGCCAAAAATCCAAGGAAAAGAAGTAGTTTTAGTAGTTGTTGACAGGCTCAGCAAATATGCACATTTTATTGCACTTCACCATCCTTACACTGCTATTTCTGTAGCTCAGGCCTTCACTGATTCAGTTTTCAAATTACATGGTATGCCTAAGACAGTGGTGAGTGACAGGGATCCTATATTTTTTAGCAACTTTTGGAAATAATTTTTCAAAATTCAAGGGACCACTTTGTTACACTCCACAGCCTACCATCCACAAACAGATGGTCAAACTGTGATTGTAAACAAGTGTTTGGAGTCCTATCTTAGATGCATGGTGGGAGATAGGCCTAAGTCTTGGTTGAGTTTACTTCCTTTGGCTGAATGGTGGTATAACACCACTTACCATTCTGCAACTCATCATTCTCCTTATGAAATTGTTTATGGACAGCCCCCTCCTCCCCATTTGCTCTACCAACCTATGGATTATGTTGTTGATGCAGTAGATAGAAGTTTGACTGCTAGAGAAAGTACCATTAGACTCCTTAAGGTTCATTTACACAATGCCCAGGCAAGGATGAAAATGATGGCTGATAAGAAGAGAAGAGAGGTTGAATTTCAGATAGGAGATTGGGTATATGTCAAATTTCAACCCTATAGACAAGTCACAGTGAGGGGTACACCTTATACTAAACTCAGTCCAAAATACTTTGGGCCATTTCAAATTTCAGCAAAGGTGGGACAGGTTGCTTACACATTACTTCTTCCCAGCTCAGCAAAAATTCATAACCCCTTTCATGTCTCTCAACTCAAGAGGAAGATAGGTTCTGCTGTGGCCATACCCACATTACCTGAAGCTCAAACCGTGCATGGTCACATTTTACTTGAACCTGAAAAGATCTGGGACAAAAGAATTTATAACAAGAATGGAAGGGCTGCTTCCCAAGTCCTTGTTAAATGGTTCAACACTGTGGAGGAAGATGTTACTTGGGAGGACTTCTACTCTTTGAGACAGAAGTTTCCTTCTTTTAATCCTTGAGGACAAGGATTGTTTGGAGGGGAGGGTATTGTTACGTGCATAAAATCATACATGCACTAGTAAATAAAAAAATGAAATTTCCCCCTCCTCTATTTTGGTAAATAAATGTAGCTCAATGGGTTCGAACTCAACCACAGGCAAAATAATAAAAGTGCAAAAGGGGAGAACACGTTTTTATTATTAACTGGGAGACATAAGAAGGAAACGGGGTCGTTTGCGTGACTGGACAGCTGAAGTGGTAGACTTAAATCTCATTGGAACACTTGGATGACACGCGGCTTAAAAAGTGCAGGACCACTGGGAGTTGTTATATCAGCTGGGAGCACGCATTTGGAGAGGTCATCACCTAAAAACTGTGAGTGAATATTCCTCTCTCTCTCTCTCTGAACTTGTGCGTGCAATTGAAGGTTATTGATCAATTCTGTCCATCTTCATTTCAGGTATATGGAGATCTCAGATTGATTAGGCTTGGTTCGGTTGATTTATTCAATCCTACTGCCTTAGTTTAGTTAATCCAACTGTGGTTGAAGTTTTGTAATTCATTTGAGTTCATTTGAGTAATAATTTTGTAAACATTGAACTATTGATTGATCTATAATATTGGAGTGATTTATGTGCATTGATTGAGTTGTGTGATTGCTGTAAATTGTGTTTTATGTTGTGGAATAGAATTTGATTGTTTCAGCAAGGCGCATATATAAGCTCGCATTGGATCATATACCAAAAGAAAGGGCGAATGAGCTTTTCAACAAGTTTGTTGCCTTTGAGAAGGAATATGGCCAAAGGGAAGTAATGAAGGATGCTATCATAAAAAAGAAGAGGGTTCGGTATGAGGATGAGTTAAGGAAGAACCATCATAATTACGATGCTTGTTTTGATTACATAAGGCTGCGAGAGGAACAAGAGCTTGGTAATGACGGGATAATAAGAAAATAATTGAGGTGTATAGCTATTGCTAATATTCCTCTTGCTCAGGAGAAGCGTTATTGGAAGCGATATATCCATTTGTTTAGTAATTATATGCTGATTTCAGAGCTTGATGCACAGAATGTGGATCATACCAGATATGTCTACTAACTCATATTATTCCACATGAAAAATTCTCGTTTGCAAAGATTTGCCTGATGGTTGCATGATTTGAAATACGGCAGTTAAATATTGATAAAGATGGGCGTATACTGGGATCATCGATCGGCATGGCTCCCAATGATGAGATATTCAACAAGTACATTGAGATAGAGTTGCAACTTGGCACATAGACGGTTGTTGAAAACTGTATGAAAAGTACATTGAATGGTCCCCGGATAACTGTTAAGCATGGATCAAGTTTGTGGAGACGGAGATATCTTTGGGTGAGATTAAAGGAGTCAGAGCTCTTTTTGAGCTTGCAGTTGGTCTACCAGCAATAGACATGCCAGTGCTCCTGTGGAAGGCATACATTGACTGTGAAATATCAGAATATGAATACGAAAGAACCAGAGTGCTTTACGAGAGGCTTTTGAACCTCTCTAAATACTTGAAAGTGTGAATCAGTTATGCCAAGTTTGAGGCATCTGCTCATCCTATGCAAGAAAGTGATTCTCAACAGAAGAGGAAACGCCTTGAGCGTTCTCGAGTTGTGTTTGAAAGAGCCCTTAGCAATTTGATGAATTGTTCTCCTCAACTTAAAGAGGAAAGGACTATGCTTTGGGAAGAGTGGTTCAACATGGAAATCAATTTTGGTGAGCTTGGTGATGTTGAAATGGTCCGTGTTAAGCTGCCAAAGAAATTCAATAGAGAAGGCTTCATGCACTACAAGAATTATTAGCATTGGCCACGGCTCTTAACCGTGGTCAATACTCATGTAGGGTGCCATTGCTAATTGGCTACGACCCTGCCACGGCTAATTGGCCGACATTTTTTCAAGGGTGGCCAAAACTTTGGCCACGGTTAATAGGCATGGCCAATGCATTGGCCACCCCTAACAGCCATGGCCAAGGGAGTCGTGGCCGAAACTTGACTAAATGCTTAGAACTGTGGCCAAAAGTATTTGGCCTCAACCATTGGAGCCGTGGCCAAAAGTATTTGGCCTCAACCATTGAAGCCGTGGCCAAAAGTATTTGAACTGAGGCCAAAACTCTTTAGCAGCAAAATGACCGAGCAATACACCCATTTGTTTATTACCTGAAGGTTTTTTATTGTTTATGCTTGTGGAACTCTATTTTCTTTACATTTATGCAATATAAAATTATAGAAAATAAAACAATATAAATTCCAAAATTATATTAAAATGATGCAAACATACATACAGGCCACTGGTTTGTGCATATCATACATACACTAATACAATTTAGTAAATCATCTATTATAAAGAAAGCACATAAAACATATCTAAAAAATGAGTCTAATTCGAGTGTCATTTTCTATTCACTTGACCAAAATCATCATCATAAGTAACCCCAAAATCAGAGAGAGAATTTTTGGTGAAGATATATTGTAGTCATTAACTTCATCAAGGATGAACTTCAGCTCTTCGTAAGCAACCTACACAGCCAAGACAATATAATAGCTATTTAGTACAACAAAAAACTCATTATGACAGAATGAATAACATGTTAAATGATTGAATTAATTCATTCTTCTCAGAAAATCAAGAAAGAGCAATGCCTAAGCAATTTTTCACACTGTTGAAATATTCTACTTGATGCAATTGTTACGGATGATCAAATTAATATGCATCCAACACATTTATGAAATGATCCAAGAATTGTCTTCTCAATACCATGTCAACCGAAACTTAGATACATGTATTCTAAAACAGCTCTCAATTAAGAAAATTATGTAGACTAAAAAAAGAAAACCTTCAAGATAATTCACAAAACAAGATAAAAGATAACACTCATTTACTACCTTTGAATGATAAAAGAACTTACCAAGACCAATTTTATAAACCACTCGGTGTACCACTTGGATCAAATTTTATAAAAGAACTCTTATAGTTTTTAAGAAAACCATTAAAAAAACAATGATCTCGAACATCTCTTCGGCTTTTCCTATTGCGATTGGCACACTTTTCACAAGGACAACAAATCAAAGAATCACTAGGCCGATTCCTAAATGCGAATTCCAAAAAAGCATAGATTCCATGTAGATAGTCGGTTGTCTTACTCTCTAGATCAATCCAACTCTTGTCCATTTTTTTGAAAATACTTTTGTCTACCTTATTTTTAAAAAGAAAAACAGAAATGTCTTTAAAAAAAATTCAAATGAAAATAAAAATTGAAAGGGCTGTTAAATGTAGAAGGAGAAGCTTATTATTGTTCTCTGTAAACTTACAATAAATGAAGGTCGTTTAGCTCCCCCAAGCTCTCAGGTATTGTTCCGTGCAAACTGTTATTTTGCAGGTCCCTACATATATATAAATATCAAGTTTTTATTTATCTTTGCAAATAAAAGATAAAGTCTGTGGGTGAACTGTAACAAGTTTAAAAGCTGAAGATTCTCAAAATACAATTTCTGCTATTTTCTCATAAACTATTAGTATTGTCAAGAAGATTTGTATCATGACATATGAAATCTACTTCACAAAATAATTAATCAAAGACAACATAACTTTATTACTTATGAAGAAGATGCTAAGTTCTGTAAGGCACAGAGGAATTTGATAGAAATAGTGTCCTGCAAGCCAGCTGTATGGCTAGCATTTATTGTAATAAATAAGGAACTATTCAATTTCGATTAATAAATGCACTTCATTAAATGGTCAACTTTATCTTATGTAATAATTATCTACGCATAAGGATAGAAGTCCTTAAATCACAGGGCTATGGGACAACCAGTGGACTGATCTCCAAGGCCGTGATCTAGAACATATTCAAGTGTCGTAGAATCCAATCGAGATAGGACATCGTTGGATTCGGTTAGACTCTCACTATTGTGTATACTCCGATGAACTGGAGAACGCTGGGGTCCACGAGCGTGACTGGGATGGTCGATACACATAAGTGGGTGGCTTGCTGGGATGGCAAGCGCACTGAATACCCCAATAAGGAAATAACTCACCAAGGAAGCGGTAGTCGCATATCGGGGTTGAAGTTATTCCAAATTTATAATAGTATACGAGGAACGATCCCTAACTACTTGAGGTGATAGGGTTTATCTGGTGCGAGAATGTCTATGCTTTGATGTGAGTTCCGACTGACTGGGGATCGCCAGAAAGTGTCTGTGGACTCATGTTGGGTATAGAGGAACTCGTATGCAGATTCATATCATCAACAAAGGATCCATTGACCCGACTTGATAGGTTGGGAAATTCTCCTATGGATTTCTGTGAGAAATTAATTCTGGTAAAATCCTTGGCCAAGGTAACTGACGACTTTATGTAAGTAGTTCATAAAGATTAAGTCAAAGAGAATTTATTTCGAGATCAGAATACATAAGGTCAAGACAAAAGAAAAGGGAATCCGATGAAAGACCATACCCTTAAGTCTCGACTGGGAGATTGATCAATGGAGAGATTATGTCGTATATGGAAATTATAAATGATAAAAGGTTCACTGAATTAATTCACCAGTGATTGGGCTCCATGGGCTTGTGGCTGGACATCGACCGTGGAGTGTGGGGGAATTCCCAAATTGGCAGGGGTGCTAATTTGGAATGGTCAATCGACTGAGTGTTCGATTGATTTAGAGTAAGTCTTACTCGAATAATTAAATAATATTTAATTATAACCCACGGCCAATTATGTGGTGAACCTACGGGGGCATACACAATACACATGAAGCGAAAGCGAGGAAATAAGAACGATCGAGTCGACTGGGTCGACTGGATGAATAATCGACTGAGTTGATTATATTGGGTGGGTCGACTGGGTCGACCCTATTGGAACAAAATGGGATCCAATTGGAATTGGATCAGGATCATAAATTGAATTGGAATTTAATTTGTGAGTTAATTAATTAAGTTGGATTTAATTAATAAAAAGAATAATTAATTAATTAGACTTGAAGTCAAAATTAATTAATTGGAGAGAGTAGTTAATTGATTGGGCTATTTAATTGGGAGATTAAATAAAGCCTGGTCAAAATTAATTAACTGGGCCATTAATTAATTAAGAGGACTTGATCTTCTAATTAAAAAGGCCATGGCCCATAGAATGATGTCCTAGTTCTGATAGAACTAGGATAGGAAGATAACTATAAATAGATATCTTATAGTTATTTTTCACATAACTCAATAAGCAAAAATTGAGCAAGAGCAAAATTTTCTCTCCCTCCCCCAAGCACAAGTCGACCGAACCCTGTTCTTCCTATGGAAGAATTTTTCGTTTTTCGACTTTGTTCCTAAATCGTTCCTAAATTCCAGATCATAATATATCTTGTGTTCTAGCTGATCAAGATTTATTATTTTCGTGATATTGTGGTGTATCAACTCGTAGAGGCGCAACACATGGGGAGCTGGTGCAGGGCTTGGATCGATTTTGCTGGAGCAGAAATCAAAGTTCGTTTTTGCTGACTGCCAACTTGGATTTGCAAGGAGATAGGTATAACGTGCAAACTTATACTATCGTTTTAATTAATATTTATATATATAAACCTAGAGTAGTATCCTGACAAGATTCCGTAAGAGGTCCTAAAATTTTTATATTTCGCTGTGTCTAGGGCTGTTTATATTACCGAATCCCAACAGTGGTATCAGAGCCAACTCTAGGCTTTGTATATATATAAATTTGCAAATTATGTGTTATAAATCATATGTTTGATTTATGTGTGGCTAGTTCTTTAACTTTGCATGTTATAGGACGTTTGTTATTTAACATGGAGTTAATGGATAATTTTAGATTCGAAAATTTTTATCATGTTGATGTTATTTTTGGATTGGGATTTAATTAACTGGGTTTGTTGAATTAAATTTGTAAGTAATCGGAGAAACAAAAAAACAAAATATTTTATTGGATCCAACCCCGGCTGGGCGGCCACCGCGAGCCGCGGCATGCGGCAGCGTGCGAACAGCACGCTGTGCACAACAGCAGCCTACGGGCTGCTTTCTGCGTGCAGCTGTGCGCGGCAGCTTGATGCCGCACGCAGCCCACGCGCCGCGGCTGCTGCCGCGGGCAGCTCACGCGCACCTGGTGGTCGCGCGTGGGTTGTCCACATGGTAGCCCGTGATTGGTCTCGACTGGTCATGTTAGGGTAGGACTCTAATTCTGCCTATTTTGAAAATTTTGGAAATTTTAGAATTTTGGAAGATTAGGAAACTTGGAGTTTTTGATAAGGTAGTTATTTTGTTAGAACTAAACACTACCTTAATTAAACTAATCTAAACAAAATAGGATTATCTTGAAAATCTTGGAGATTTGGGAACTTTGGGAAACTTGGAGTTTTGGATAAGGTAAGAATCTTAGAGATTTAGATTACCTTAATTAACCAATTTAATCAAGATAAGTTTGTAGATTACTTAGAGCTCAAGTAAGAGCTAAATTAATCTTATAAGTTAATTGTTAATTCAAAATAAATTAACTTGGATAATTTTTGAGAATTAAAATTAATGGAGCCGCTAAATCTACATTAATGCCCTTATGTGAATTTATGCATGTTCTTGAGTGAATGTGTGGATTGATTGATTTTTCCCTTAAGCCCTGTGTTGTTTTTGGTTTATTAATTTTTGGGTTGTAATTAAATGGGCCTGATTGGTGCCCTTGCTTGCGCAAACAAATGTAATAGAATAGGACCATTTAGATTATGTAAGCTAGGCTCAGATTAGGCTTGGAGCCGAGAAGACCTCATGAAGACTTGAAGATCCGCATGAAGGCCCATTACCTTGGAGGACATGGAGGCCCAATTCATTACATGGAGGCCCAATCAAGCTGGATATTACAAGAAGGCCCATGATGTATGGGTTTGAAAATTGTAATAGTTAGGACATTTAATTTCCACCCTAGACTGACCAATTGATTCATCACTTGGCTCGTGAGAATCGCATAGGATGGGCAATCAATCAATCATATCCTGCTAGGTGATGTATGTTTACTTATATTCTTTGATGTATGTTATGCATGCTTAGAATAGATCACGTAAACAAGATAAAGCATAATCTGATGAGACCTCGCACAAGAAAACTTAAAACCTCCAATTGAACTTAAAATTCAATTAGAATATTAAATCGAACTTAAGGGCGCATATGAATAGTCTCTATGGTCCGAGCCTATCCAATCACTAGGTCTTAGGCATATTGTACGAATATATCTCGATGTCTCACGAGTCGTGGGTCGAGCTATAGGAAGATGATATGTCTATTGCCTCGATGCACGAGTTTAGTGCCAAGGGAGGGGATAGCAAGGTTTTAGGCGCTGTCTCACGAGTCGTGGGGCGTCTAGGATTGAACTATTTCTCTCCACGAGTATTGGACATGATTTAACACTAGTAAGTATGGATGTCTCACGAGTCGTGGGTCCATATCGAAAAACGAGGCTAAATGAACTTAAGGGTTAGCTGCGATGGTTAACCGTCGACGTAATCGACCACCAGGTGAATCAAATAGTATGGCCAACGAGTCGTGGGTACTAGGAGATTGCATTTGGGCCTTAAGCCCACTAGGATATTTTAAATTCCCGACACTTATGTGGGGGCATAAGATTTTGATTAAAATAGTGGGAGTAATTTACAAATAAAAACCATGTTTGTAAATTGTGCATTTTAAATTAATCTTTCGCGTATTTATTTCTTCTATCGTCGTTTTATAGATATGATGTCAAAAGAGCTTAGAGCACTTAGAGATTTGTCCATCTCATCACTTGAACGTAATATTTTAACTGGACCCAACTTGCATTTCTGGACGCATCATTTGAATGGACTGTTTGAAGCTGAAAACATATCATATGTTTTGTCTGTGCCACCACCCATTACTATTTCACATGATATTCCTGATGAGCTCCGAAAAAGCATCACCAAATGGAAATTGGATGATGGCTTAGCTCGTGAATACATGTTGGAATATATGTCACTTGATCTGCGTTTGCAACATGAGCATATGGCATCCGCGAAAGAGATTCTCTCGAATCTCAAATTCCTTTATGGGATTAGAGATGGTTGTTGTAGATTCGCGATCACGAGGGAACTCTTGCAAGCAAGAAAGAGAAGGGAAACTCCTGTTGGAATCCACGTACACAAGATGATTCGACTTTTGTCTGAACTCGATGATATGGGTGTCGTAATGGACAATGATTTCCGAGTAGATGTCATTCTACAATCTCTTCCTAGATCATATGACCGATTTATCGCGGACTTGAATCTCCAGAGGCGAGAGATCACTGTGCATGTCCTGCGACAAATGCTCGAGGAACACGAAGCTTCTTTTGGAAAGAAAGCAAGGGTTGGCGAAAGGACTGGGCGGGGTTCAAAGCCAAAGCAAATGGAAACCAGAGCTCCTTATTGCACAAGGTCAAGGGAAAGGATTAAATTCGAACCTATGGAGAGTTTGAACAGGTATATTCCTTGTTGAAGTTAATTTTACAATTAACTGTCCATTTTTGGTGTTAGACACTGACTGAAGTTCTCATCCTTGTAGAAGATGGGAGCATCAAGGAAACTGGAGCCTGAGGATTGGATCCTTGAATAAGGCAATGGAGCTGGAGCTGTTACCAAGGCCGTAGGCAAAAGTAGATTTAGGTGGTTTGATAAAGTCATTAGGAAATTTTCACTTATGTACCTGGTTATTAATGAAAAACTTTTATTCATGTTATTGAATAATGTTGATTTTAATAAAAGCTCCTGTTTTCGTTTTTCATTTGGTACATTGAATTATTGACTTTACATTATAAAACCACTTAAGTTAGTTATGCACGTACAACAAAACAAAAGGAAACAAGATAATGAAATATCTGCCCAATTATGGCACGCTCGACTTGGACATATATCTAAATCAAGGATTCAAAAGTTAGCATCATCTGGCGCGATTGAAATCAATCGCATTAATGAAATGCCAACATGTGAACCATGTCTAAAGGGTAAAATGGTTAAGTTGCCATTTAAGGGAAACCCTGAGCGAGCCAAGCAAACATTGGACTTAATACATACTGACGTATGTGAACCACTAAGAAAAAGCGCCCGAGGTGGCTATGACTACTTCATCACTTTCACTGACGACTTTAGTCGTTATGGATATGTGTTCTTGTTGAAACACAAGTCTGAAGCCTTTGAGCGATTCAAAGAATTCAAGATGGAAGTAGAGAATCAACTTGGTCATACGATAAAGGCTCTTTGTTCTGACCGAGGTGGAGAATTTCCTAGTAACGAATTTCTGAATTATCTTGTAGAGCATGGAATATTATCGCAGTGGACTCCTCCTGCAACACCCCAATTAAATGGAGTAGCAGAGAGAAGGAATCGAACTTTGATGGACATGGTTCGATCCATGATGAGTGCCACTGACCTTCCTAAAGAGGCTTGATGCTGAGAATGAAAGAGTCAACCGCCTGACACAGTTCAATAATGAGAAGATCAGATACAACAGGTGGAGGGAATTCAGACTGACAAAGAGTCCAGCTGAAATGACCAAATGGAAAGCCTTTGCTGCTGAAGAAGCATGGGTATTGAAGTGGCTTGAGACAGGTTCTCTCATCCAAGCACTTGATTCAGAATTCTTTCTGGACAGGTTAAGAATGAGAATAAGCCATGTAGTCAAAGCTGAAGCCAAGAAGATCTTTGAGTCTATTGCTGAGGATTATGATGATTCAGTAGACCTCAAAGAAAGATCTATCAAGTTGGCTATTGCTCAAGCAATGGAGCTTTGGGCAAAGAAATCAAGGAAGTTAAGAGGACAACCAAGCTCACTGGTCCCACTTCCAAACATCAAACACATTGTCTATGGTCCAAACATCAAACCCTATGAGGAGCTGCCTGAGGAACCTTCATCTACTTTTATTCCTCTTGATAATTTTAATTGGATTTCTAACAAGTCAGCTGTGGACAATGAAGGATTGATGAGGACAGTTGAGACTGTCAAGAAGATTGTATCCCCTGCTGATAAAGAAAAGGAAAAGTCGTCTGATCAACCAGAGCAAAAAGAGGGTACTTCAGACCCATCTGATCAGAACAAAGAACAGGGTGATAAGTCTGATGCTGCTGATGACTCAAAGAAAGAAGAAGAAATTCCAGCAGATCAGATTAAGGACAAAGAAGTTGCTGCTGAAGGAGATGATCAAGCTAAGGAGAAGGAAAGCACTCCAAGCCATGCTGATAGATCAGCAGATCAATCTCTTGCATTGACAACTCAACCATCAGAGCAACTTATGAAAGAAACACCTGCTGCAACAACAGATATGCCCTCAACTTCTCAAAATATTCAGACAAATCTGTTGGACTCCATCCAACAAATGATCACCAAGTCTTTGAAGGATATGAAGGGAGAATTAGCTGCAGAAGTGTTAGCTGCTGTTAAACCACCAGATCAGAAAGCTGCTGCTGTCCCAACAGATCTGATAGAAGACACTGCTCAGAATGTTAAATCCATTTGTCAAGATATGGATATACTTAGAAGACGGACTCAGAGCACTGCTGAAGGTTGGAAACAGATTGAACAAACTGTTGAATTGGCCCTCCAAGCAGAAGATGAAGTCATGGGAAACATGATGAAAGACTTCAAGGCTTCATCAAATTGGATTCTGGGAACTCAAATCCAATTGGGTGATCAAGGAGAAGATCTGCTCAAGGAAATGAGAGCATTCAAAGCCAATCAACTTAAACAACAAGCTCAGATCAATGCTATGGAAGAGAACATCAAGCTTCTCTGTGATTCACTTCTAATCACACAGTTGTGCCACAATATCCACTTATCCCTGCTGATGATGACAAAAAGGGGGAAGAAAGGGTATTTGGACAGCAAAGAGTTGGAACCTCTTTTGTAATGGAAGCTGAAAATCAAGATGCTGAAGCAACTGAAGTGTTGGAAGAATCTGCTGGTGAGACTGAAAGAAATATGGGAGAATCAAGCAAACCAACAGATGAGAAGATTACAGAAGAAGAAGAGCAAGCTGAATTTGATGAATCTGAAGCAAAAGCCAAGTCTGACAAGGAACTAGCTGCTGCCAAAGATTCAGCTGAAGAACAGCTTGATCCAGATGTCAAGAAAAAGAAGCTAGAGCTGTTGAAGAAAAGATTCGTTGAAAACTTGGAAGCTGAGACTTCTAAGTTATCTGATGATGAATCTGAAAAAGAAAACAAGGAAGCTGAAGAAGAGAAGAAGGGAGAAGACTAGCTTAGACTAGATGTCTTTATCTTAAAATCCTTGTAATCTTTTAAAGTACTTTGCATCTTTTACTCTTCAAAACTTGTAATATGTAATCAGTTCAATCATCTATAAAATTGCAAGTTTGAATCCAACATACTATTTCTATCTCAGAAATTTTTGAGGATCAAAACTTTAGTTTAGGTACAGGTACTTAGCTGAAGTTTTGTCATCATCAAAAAGGGGGAAATTGTTGGATGAAGATGAAGATGAAAGAAGTCAAAGTTTAAGGGAAGGTTTTGATGATTTCCAAAACATCATAATCAGCTAAGTATGGAAAGCTTAGTTCCCTTAGAAAGATCTTTGAACAAGCCAAGAAGATATCAGAAGAGTTCAAAGACTAGAAGACTAGTGATCTCTTGCTGAAACAGCAAACAGAAGGGTGGGTCATCAGTCGAGTCAAATCAGATTAGTTCAGTATTTGATCAGCAGAGTACCTATCAGAAGGGTTGCTTCGATCAGCAGAGTGGAAGAGATCATGAGATCAGTTCAACGGTAATAAATGCACCTGGTGTAATAAATGCTGAAAGAGAAGGGTAGTAATGGCAAATGATTGAAGATATCCTCGGATCAGCAGAGTGCATTTAATGCAGCATTTAATGTGATGGACAGAAAAGTACTGTACACAGTACGGATTGCTGCAGAGAGCCGTTTCAAAAGAGCTGAAGGATGGATTTGATTTGTGACTTGCCTTCAACGGTCACATTTTCATCTCCATGTATAAATAGAGCTGAATTTCAATCGAGCAAAACAACACAACAACAATCAGAGATCGAAATTTTGAAGCAGAATTTCTCTAAGTCTCAAAAGCTCGAACAGCTCACTTGTCTGGTGGAAGTCATCTGTTGACAGAAACCCAGTTGAAGAAAACAGAAAAACATTATCTGAGTGATTTTGTAATAGCTGAGTGTTGTGCGAAGTTAGAATCCGTCTTTGTGAGTGATTCTACTTTAGAGGATAGGTTTTCTTTGTGAACTCCTATTGTGAGCTTACAGCCTTTTCATTAGTTGTCTAGGTGTAAGTGGAGAAATATTGTAATCTAAGTGATTATAGTATAACCCAGAATCTGTGTGATCTGGAAGAGTGGACTAAAGGATTTTTATCCATATAACCACTATAAAAATTCTTTGTGTTATCTTGCATTTAAAGTTTTCTTGCATATTTTAAAGTTTGCATTTTAAACACTTTGAATCAAACAAAAGATTTTATAAGGAGTTTGAAAACTGGGGATAAAATCTTTTAGAACTTAGTTTACTTGTGAAAAACACTTTCAAACAATCCGCTGCAAGTACACTCTTGGAAAACTGTTTTGCTGAAAAACAGCTAAGTCATTGTAAGAAGAGTGGTCAGTCGTCTGTTCAAGATTTGTTCACGATCAGACTAGTCTGCTTACTGTTCTTCATCAGCTTAGTCTGCTGACAGAAGACTGAAAAGTTTTTAAGTTCAAAATTTTCAGAGGTCTATTCACCCCCCCCCTCTCTAGACCTCATCTGACCACTTGGGACCAACAAGTGGTATCAGAGCGGGTGGTTCATTAGAATCAGCTGCCTGATCAACGAGCTTGATCCAAGTGTTTTTCAAAGGTTTTCAAAACTTTTCAAAAGAGCATCTTTTTGAAAAATCAAAACTTTTTGAAAAATGGATTGTATCAGCCATGTTCCCCACATTGCTGGTATGTCCTTTGAGGACTGGAAGATTAGAATGGAAATCTTTCTAGCAGCCTACAATGATAACATGTACACATGTATCATTAAAGGTCCATTCAGATTCACAAAGACCATCAAAATAAATGAAGTAGATACGGTTGTGGAGAAAGACCTTCATGAGATGACTCCTGAAGAAATAAAGCTTTACAATCTAGATAAAGTTGGGAGATTCATCATGACTAAAGCCCTGGATAATGATCGGTTTGACAAGGTCAAACATTGCAAAACTGCAAAGGAGATGTGGGACAAAGTCAGAGATATGAGCGAAGGCAATGATGCTATAAAGGAGCATCAGCTCACTGTTGCCTTGGAGAAGCTGGATAACTTCAAGATGAAGTCTGGAGAAACCATTGATCAGATGGATACCAGATTCACCAGAACTCTGAATGAAGTTTTAAAGCTGGGAAAGACCTTCACTGACAAAGAGATCACTGTCAGAGTACTAAAGGCTCTACCCCCAAAGTTCAACATGAAAGTGACAGCAATGGAAGAATCAAGGGATTTGGGAAAAATCTCTCTTACTGAGCTGTTTTCTGTACTCAAGGCATTCGAGTATAAACTGCCTAGGATGGGAATTGAAGAAACCTCAACTTCAGGACCCACAGCTGCACTAGTTGCTGCTGAAAACCAGAGAAGACCAGCTCAAAGAAATGCAGAAGTGGACTCATCTGATGAAGCCACTCTACTCAACAAAAAGGAGTACACTGCTGGAGATGTTGCACTGTTGATGAACAATTTCAAGAAGTTCTACAAGAGAAAAATGAAGAACAAATACAACAATGCTTCTACTTCTAAACCTAACTTTTCTTCTCAAGAAAAAGATGATTATAAAGCAAAACTGATGTGTTATAACTGCAGGAAATTGGGACACTTCATCAAAGACTGCCCATATCCAAAAGCAGAAAAGTACACTGAAGAGGAGAAGAAAATGAGAAAAGAAAGAAAGCATCAGAGAGGCAAGGCAATGATGGCTGAAGCAGAGAAGCTTGCTGCTGTCTACTCATCTGATTCAGATTCAGACACGTCTGATGAAGAATCGTCTGATGAAGAAAAACCTGCTCTCCTCTGTCTTATGGCAAAGGAATCTGATGACTCTGAGGATGAGGTAACTCCTCAAGAAAATGAACTGTTTAATTCTCTAGAGCAAATGATGTTAAATAATACTACTATTGCTGGAGAATTTGTTAAGCTTAAGGAAGAGATGAACTTGCTAAAAGAGCAAAATAATTCACTGAAACTTTTAGCTGAAAAGCCAAAAGAATCAGCTGAATATAAACAGCTTGAGCAAGAGCATGAATCTCTGAAAGCTGAATGTGAGGTCTATAAAGGAAAAATCATGGAACTTGAGAAAATTATTGAGTCTCATGATAAGTCAACTGTCGCATCCATGAATACATCTAGTAAACAGGAGACACCTTTAGAAAAGGACAAACTAGAGTTGAACCATACTGAAAAATTCATTTCTGCTGACAATAGTAAGGTCATTCTGTATGTTCAAACTGCTAGACCTACCTCAACTGAGAAAGTGGTAAAGGAGAAGAAATCTCCTAAGGCTAAAAAGAGGAAAGAGCCTAGTGTAGGAAATCAGACTAGTAAGACCAAACAGCAGAGTCCTAAGAAGTCTGCTGATAAAGCTAAAGTCAATCAGACTAGTGGTAAAACTAAGTCAAAATCAGTTGAGCAAGCATCTAGTAAACCAAAGAAGCATAAGAACAAGAAAAATCAAAATGCTTGGTATGGAAATGAGTCATATTATGTGCAACCTGCTGCATATCATCCTATGTATCATGCACCTCAGTTTCCTAGTTACTATGCATCCTATCCTGCTCATCCAATGCATGCATATCCTGCATATCATGCATCTTACCCTGCTTATAAACACTATTCTTATAATACTGATCATCAACATGACTTATCTGATAATTATGATAAAAATGAAACAGTTCATGCTCCTAAAACTCAGAAGCCTAAGAAGCCTAAGACATCAACATCTTGGGTTGTCAAAGGTGGAACTAATCCTTCAGGACCCTCTCAATAAGGGTACCTAAAACAATTTTACTTTTGTTTTGTAGATTAGGAGTAGGAGTAAAGTAGAGAAGATCTGGTACTTGGACAGTGGATGTTCAAGACACATGTGTGGAAACATACATGAGCTGACTGATGCAGTTGCTGTGGATGGTCCAAGTGTTACATTTGGAGACAGCAAAGAAGACAAGATTAAAGCTAAAGGAAGAGTAATCAAAGGAAACATAGAGATATCTGACGTCTCATATGTTAAAGGCCTCAAATATAATCTGCTGAGCATAAGTCAATTTTGTGACAAAGGATATTCAGTCATCTTCTCAACAGATAAGTGCTACGTTGAACAAATTGGTACAAAGAAGGTAATTTTATCTGGAAGACGACAAGGAAATATCTACATAGTCGACTGGAATTCTGCTGATAAGAATTCAAGTGTTTGTTTGGTGGCATCTGCACCAAGTGAAGTTAGTTGGCTATGGCACAAGAGAATGAATCATTTAAACTTCAAGACCATAAACAGATTAATCAAGAATGATTTGGTAGAAGGGATTCCAAAAGCAGTCATGAGCAAAGACAAGCTCTGTGATGCATGTCAGAAGGGTAAACAAATCAAGTCATCTTTCAAAGAAAAGAAGCACCAATCTTCTGGAAGAATATTGGAGCTACTACATATGGACTTATTTGGACCCATTGATCCAGTCAGCAATGGTGGAAAGAAATACTGCCTAGCTGTTGTGGATGACTATTCAAGATATACTTGGGTGATATTCATGAAAAAGAAAAGTGAAACCAAGGAACATCTTACCAATCTGATGGAACTGATCCAGAATGAGAAGAGTATCAAAATATTAAAGATCAGATCAGATAGAGGGACAGAGTTTACAAAATCTACTGTTGAAGAGTATTGTAACATCAAAGGAATACATCATGAGTATTCAGCTGCAAGAACCCCTCAACAGAATGGTGTTGCTGAAAGGAGAAACAGAACACTGAAAGAAGCTGTCAGAACCATGATAGCTGAAGCTAAACTGCCACAAAGATTTTGGGCAGAAGCAACAAATACAGCATGCTTTACCCAAAACAGATGTATGATCAACAAAAATCAGAACAAGACTCCATATGAAGTTTGGAATAACAGAAAACCAAACATTCATTACTTTAAGATTTTTGGTTGTAAATGTTTTGTATTGAATAATGGGAAAAATCACCTTGCTGCATTTGCAGAAAAGGCTGATGAAGCTGTCTTTGTAGGATACTCTACTGTTAGTAAAGCTTACAGAGTTTTTAACAAAAGAACATTACTAATTGAAGAATCTATCCATGTAGTATTTGATGAGCCAAGTCAATCTTCTGAAAAGAATCAAAGTGTTAATCAAGATCTGTCTGCTGATTTACAGAAGTTAGATATTGGAAGAAATGAAGAATATGTTCCCATCATACTACCTAATCTCAGTTCAGCTGCAAACTCAAGTGCTGTTCAAGATCACAGTGCTGATTGTCTAACAGACGAGTTACTAACAGCTGACAGACCAGAGACTGTTCAACAGACTGCAAATGTTCAACAGACTACTACTGGAACTCCAACAGTAGTGTTGCAAGATCAAGACAGAGGACAACATCCTGATCTGCAACCTGATCTCAGATGGCTCAAGAATCACCGTCCTGAATTAGTGATTGGTGATCCTTTAGATAGAGTGAAAACAAGAAGAGCTGCTGCACAAGATGCTATGTTTGTCACATTTCTATCTCAAATAGAGCCTAAGCAAATTGAAGAAGCTCTCAATGATTCCTTCTGGATTGAA
The DNA here is from genome assembly GCA_038501285.1 of Penstemon eatonii. NCBI lineage: Eukaryota > Viridiplantae > Streptophyta > Magnoliopsida > Lamiales > Plantaginaceae > Penstemon > Penstemon eatonii. Next base: position 29,906,342 of record CM076710.1, on the reverse strand, counting down.
GCTATGCAAGAAGAGTTGAATCCATTTGAAAGGAATGAAGTCTGGTACTTAGTTCCTAGACCAACTCATCAAAGAGTCATTGGCACTAAATGGGTTTTCAGAAATAAGATGAATGAAGATGGTATTGTTACCAGAAACAAAGCAAGATTAGTGGCCAAGGGTTATTGTCAAGAAGAAGGAATTGACTTTGATGAAACTTTTGCACCAGTAGCAAGACTTGAAGCAATCAGACTGTTTCTAGTCTATGCTGCTTACAAGAACTTCACTGTCTATCAGATGGATGTGAAGTCTGCTTTTCTCAATGGAGAATTGCAAGAGGAAGTGTATGTTGAACAACCTCCTGGATTTGAAGTCTATCAAGAAGAGGACAAGGTATATCGTCTGAAGAAAGCCCTCTATGGACTAAAACAGGCTCCAAGAGCATGGTATGATACCCTATCTGATTTTCTTTTAATTAAAGGATTTCGTAAAGGTAAGGTAGATAAAACCTTGTTTACAATTGAATGGGAAAACCATATATTACTTGTGCAAATATATGTGGACGATATTATTTTTGGTTCAACTAACCAACAGATGTGTGATAAGTTCTCCAAGCTGATGCAGAATAAGTTTGAAATGAGCATGATGGGTGAACTTAATTACTTTCTTGGATTGCAAGTTAGACAGTTGCCTGATGGGATATTCATCAGCCAAGCAAAGTACACAAGAGATCTGTTCAAGAAATTTGGTATGGAAACTAGCTCAACAGCTACCATTCCTATGTCTACAAGTCTTCGTTTGGATAAAGATGAAGATGGCAAATCAGTGGACATAACCAAATATAGAGGCATTATTGGTTCATTGTTGTATCTAACAGCAAGTAGACCTGATATAATGTACTCAGTTGGAGTCTGTGCAAGATTTCAATCAAACCCCAAAGAATCTCATCTCTTAGCTGCCAAGAGGATATTGAAGTATGTTAAAGGCACTCAAGAATTGGGATTGTGGTATCCTAGAGAATCTGGATTTGAACTTGTTGGATATTCAGATTCAGACCTTGCTGGCTGCAAGATTGACAGAAAGAGCACAACAGGTGCCTGTCAGTTCTTGGGCAGTCGTCTGATCTCATGGATGAGTAAGAAGCAAACCTCAGTTTCTATATCTACTGCTGAAGCTGAATATATAGCTGCTGGAGCTTGCTGTGCACAGATACTTTGGTTGAAGCATCAACTAGAAGACTACAACATCAAGATCAGTGGAATACCAATCTACTGTGATAATACAAGTGCAATCTCTCTTACTCAGAACACTACAAGTCATTCAAGGACTAAACATATTGAGATCAAGCATCACTTCATTAGAGATCATGTGGAAAAAGGCAATGTTGTGATTGAGTATGTTCATACAGACAATCAGATTGCTGATATTTTCACCAAACCTCTGAGTGAAGTAAGGTTCTCAACTCTAAGAGCTGAGTTAGGACTACTTAATTTGGATGCATAAGCTGAGGGGGAACTCATCAGAAGACTGGAGTTCAACAGCTTAGTCATCAGTTATTTTATTCAAGGATTAACTTTCAACAGACTAGTTAACTTATGAATTCTTAAAGACAGGGGGAACGTGTAAGACTAGCGGTACTTCTGTTCTAAAGATGAAATTTGTTAATGTCAGTTAGTTGAAGTTATGCTATCAGAAGATCTGTTCTTAATTCTTGAAGATTGAAGATTATTTTATCTTGCTGGATTGACAAACAGCAGAGGAAGATTACTAGCTATTGGCATTCTCTAGTAATATCAGATAACAGATCACTCGTCTGTCAGATAAGTTAAACTCTACTCATCTGATATCTTATATAAGCACGGTCATAAGTCGTATTTTTAGAAACACGCTTTTATAAGTAACAGATTAGTGTCGATAGAGTTTCCCGCCCATATGACATTAAAATAATAAAATTGAAATCCGCGGCTCTCATCCGCACGATTAAAAACGGTCAGATTAGATCAACGGTTCTGATAAATCACGAAAACCTAACCAAAAGGAAACCTATAAAATCCGATCTGAACAGCATAGTCGTCTTACGCACACAAAAATTCTCAAACTCTCTAACTCTCAAACCCTTGCTTCGAAAGTTCACTGTTCTTTTGCAGAATCTACTTACTAATCTTAGAGATGGACAAGATTATTGATGGAAGATACCTTAACTACAGCAAATTCCATTTTTTGGGTACTGATTTGATGCGTTCACTGATGGAAAAGATTAAGGAAGCATCCTTGGTCCCAGTTTTGGAAGCTCACGAAGATAGAGTCTACCTGGAAGATGTGTATCACTTCTACACTACCAGGAAGTTCAATGATGATGATACCGTCATGACTGCTGTCATCGGTGGTAAGAAGATTGCTGTATCTGCTGCTGTTCTTAGTGAAGTTTACAAACTGACAAATAAGGGAGGAGATGTGACAGACCTAGGGTCTGAAAAGGAGGAAGAATTCTGGGCTATTTGTGCGAAGAAAGGAGAAGAGATGACTGGAACCTTGATGAAGACTCAGCTGAAAGATGAGTACCAAAGGTTTGCGGATATTATTGCCAAGGTACTGGATTGCAGTACAAGTTCTTTGGATGGATTGCCTAGGAGAAGATACTACACAATGGTGTGTATCTATTACGGCTTAAAGGTTAACTGGGCTGCTCACGTTTATGAGCTGCTGAGCGATAAAAGGCATTCTCATGCAATTTTACTGAGCAATCTATTTGCATCCCTACAATGCCCCATGGGTGGTGGAAAGCAAACTCATGGTAGCAAAGAGTTCAAACTCTATGAACCAGTGAGACAGATAGTAGCTGCTCCAAAGAGGAAGGCTGCTGCAAAATCTAAGAAGGCCCCTTCTAAGAAAAGCAAGAAGGTGGGTCAAACTAGTCAGTCTGCTGAGCCAACAGCACAGTCTGCTGTTGTGGCTGGATCAGCACAACCTGAGGATGAAGTTCATGAAAAGATAGTTGAAGATTTTACAAAGGAGATTGAACAAATGGAGACAGGTTCTTCTCCTGAAAGAACTGAATCTGAGGAGGAAGTTCCTCTTCAAAGGTTGAAAAGATTGAGGACTAGGAGTGAGGCAAGGGGACCTCCTGTTGCAAAACCTCCTGCCAAGAGGATTCCTAAGTCCAAAGCCAAGAGAAAGGTCACTTTCTCTGAAGAACCTGTTGCAACTGTTAGAGAAACAACAACTGAAGCAGAAAGGCCTTTGATCACTGAAGAACCTGCTGTTGAAACTGCTAAGGTTGCTGCTGCTGAGGCTAAAGTTGTTTTTGAAGTTGGAGTGTCTACAGAAGACTCAACTGCTGCTCTATCTGCTGAAGTTGAAAATGTACAGCAGACTAGTTCAACACTTGAAGGAAATGCACCTTTGCTGCATCCTACTCCAGTTGCTGCAATTCCTCTTCAAGCAATTGAGAGTCCTGAAACAAGGAGAAGAAGGACTGGCAAGATTGCTACTTACTTAACTGCTGCAGAAAAGAAAAGATTAGATGATGCTGAGAAGCAAAGAATAGCTGCAGAGAAGGCAGAAGAGGATAGGCTGAAAAGCCTAGAATTAAAAAGGCTGGAAGATGAAGCCAGCAAAATGACTCAAGAGCAGAGAGATGCTTTTGAGGCAGCAGAGTTGGCTGCTGCTATTGAGGCAAGCACCAAGGAAGCTCACGGACATCAGCATACTGGTGGGATAGCTATTGGTGAACCAAGGGATCCAAACAAACCAATACCAGCTATGCCTGCACCTAAGACAAAGCCAATGAGGAGAGAAGAAATCAGACTGTCTTTGGAGATAGTCAGGGAAGATCCTGTTATCTTTGAAGAATTCCTAAAGAGGCTTGATGCTGAGAATGAAAGAGTCAACCGCCTGAAACAGTTCAATAATGAGAAGATCAGATACAACAGGTGGAGGGAATTCAGACTGACAAAGAGTCCAGCTGAAATGACCAAATGGAAAGCCTTTGCTGCTGAAGAAGCATGGGTATTGAAGTGGCTTAAGACAGGTTCTCTCATCCAAGCACTTGATTCAGAATTCTTTCTGGACAGGTTAAGAATGAGAATAAGCCATGTAGTCAAAGCTGAAGCCAAGAAGATCTTTGAGTCTATTGCTGAGGATTATGATGATTCAGTAGACCTCAAAGAAAGATCTATCAAGTTGGCTATTGCTCAAGCAATGGAGCTTTGGGCAAAGAAATCAAGGAAGTTAAGAGGACAACCAAGCTCACTGGTCCCACTTCCAAACATCAAACACATTGTCTATGGTCCAAACATCAAACCCTATGAGGAGCTGCCTGAGGAACCTTCATCTACTTTTATTCCTCTTGATAATTTTAATTGGATTTCTAACAGGTCAGCTGTGGACAATGAAGGATTGATGAGGACAGTTGAGACTGTCAAGAAGATTGTATCCCCTGCTGATAAAGAAAAGGAAAATTCGTCTGATCAACCAGAGCAAAAAGAGGGTACTTCAGACCCATCTGATCAGAACAAAGAACAGGGTGATAAGTCTGATGCTGCTGATGACTCAAAGAAAGAAGAAGAAATTCCAGCAGATCAGATTAAGGACAAAGAAGTTGCTGTTGAAGGAGATGATCAAGCTAAGGAGAAGGAAAGCACTCCAAGCCATGCTGATAGATCAGCAGATCAATCTCTTGCATTGACAACTCAACCATCAGAGCAACTTATGAAAGAAACACCTGCTGCTACAACAGATATGCCCTCAACTTCTCAAAATATTCAGACAAATCTGTTGGACTCCATCCAACAAATGATCACCAAGTCTTTGAAGGATATGAAGGAAGAATTAGCTGCAGAAGTGTTAGCTGCTGTTAAACAACCAGATCAGAAAGCTGCTGCTGTCCCAACAGATCTGATAGAAGACACTGCTCAGAATGTTAAATCCATTTGTCAAGATATGGATATACTTAGAAGACGGACTCAGAGCACTGCTGAAGGTTGGAAACAGATTGAACAAACTGTTGAATTGGCCCTCCAAGCAGAAGATGAAGTCATGGGAAACATGATGAAAGACTTCAAGGCTTCATCAAATTGGATTCTGGGAACTCAAATCCAATTGGGTGATCAAGGAGAAGATCTGCTCAAGGAAATGAGAGCATTCAAAGCCAATCAACTTAAACAACAAGCTCAGATCAATGCTATGGAAGAGAACATCAAGCTTCTCTGTGATTCACTTCTAATCACACAGTTGTGCCACAATATCCACTTATCCCTGCTGATGATGACAAAAAGGGGGAAGAAAGGGTATTTGGACAGCAAAGAGTTGGAACCTCTTTTGTAATGGAAGCTGAAAATCAAGATGCTGAAGCAACTGAAGTGTTGGAAGAATCTGCTGGTGAGACTGAAAGAAATATGGGAGAATCAAGCAAACCAACAGATGAGAAGATTACAGAAGAAGAAGAGCAAGCTGAATTTGATGAATCTGAAGCAAAAGCCAAGTCTGACAAGGAACTAGCTGCTGCCAAAGATTCAGCTGAAGAACAGCTTGATCCAGATGTCAAGAAAAAGAAGCTAGAGCTGTTGAAGAAAAGATTCGTTGAAAACTTGGAAGCTGAGACTTCTAAGTTATCTGATGATGAATCTGAAAAAGAAAACAAGGAAGCTGAAGAAGAGAAGAAGGGAGAAGACTAGCTTAGACTAGATGTCTTTATCTTAAAATCCTTGTAATCTTTTAAAGTACTTTGCATCTTTTACTCTTCAAAACTTGTAATATGTAATCAGTTCAATCATCTATAAAATTGCAAGTTTGAATCCAACATACTATTTCTATCTCAGAAATTTTTGAGGATCAAAACTTTAGTTTAGGTACAGGTACTTAGCTGAAGTTTTGTCATCATCAAAAAGGGGGAAATTGTTGGATGAAGATGAAGATGAAGATGAAAGAAGTCAAAGTTTAAGGGAAGGTTTTGATGATTTCCAAAACATCATAATCAGCTAAGTATGGAAAGCTTAGTTCCCTTAGAAAGATCTTTGAACAAGCCAAGAAGATATCAGAAGAGTTCAAAGACTAGAAGACTAGTGATCTCTTGCTGAAACAGCAAACAGAAGGGTGGGTCATCAGCCGAGTCAAATCAGATTAGTTCAGTATTTGATCAGCAGAGTACCTATCAGAAGGGTTGCTTCGATCAGCAGAGTGGAAGAGATCATGAGATCAGTTCAACGGTAATAAATGCACCTGGTGTAATAAATGCTGAAAGAGAAGGGTAGTAATGGCAAATGATTAAAGATATCCTCGGATCAGCAGAGTGCATTTAATGCAGCATTTAATGTGATGGACAGAAAAGTACTGTACACAGTACGGATTGCTGCAGAGAGCCGTTTCAAAAGAGCTGAAGGATGGATTTGATTTGTGACTTGCCTTCAACGGTCACATTTTCATCTCCATGTATAAATAGAGCTGAATTTCAATCGAGCAAAACAACACAACAACAATCAGAGATCGAAATTTTGAAGCAGAATTTCTCTAAGTCTCAAAAGCTCGAACAGCTCACTCGTCTGGTGGAAGTCATCTGTTGACAGAAACCCAGTTGAAGAAAACAGAAAAACATTATCTGAGTGATTTTGTAATAGCTGAGTGTTGTGCGAAGTTAGAATCCGTCTTTGTGAGTGATTCTACTTTAGAGGATAGGTTTCCTTTGTGAACTCCTATTGTGAGCTTACAGCCTTTTCATTAGTTGTCTAGGTGTAAGTGGAGAAATATTGTAATCTAAGTGATTATAGTATAACCCAGAATCTGTGTGATCTGGAAGAGTGGACTAAAGGATTTTTATCCATATAACCACTATAAAAATTCTTTGTGTTATCTTGCATTTAAAGTTTTCTTGCATATTTTAAAGTTTGCATTTTAAACACTTTGAATCAAACAAAAGATTTTATAAGGAGTTTGAAAACTGGGGATAAAATCTTTTAGAACTTAGTTTACTTGTGAAAAACACTTTCAAACAATCCGCTGCAAGTACACTCTTGGAAAACTGTTTTGCTGAAAAACAGCTAAGTCATTGTAAGAAGAGTGGTCAGTCGTCTGTTCAAGATTTGTTCACGATCAGACTAGTCTGCTTACTGTTCTTCATCAGCTTAGTCTGCTGACAGAAGACTGAAAAGTTTTTAAGTTCAAAATTTTCAGAGGTCTATTCACCCCCCCCCTCTAGACCTCATCTGACCACTTGGGACCAACAAGTGGTATCAGAGCGGGTGGTTCATTAGAATCAGCTGCCTGATCAACGAGCTTGATCCAAGTGTTTTTCAAAGGTTTTCAAAACTTTTCAAAAGAGCTTGATCCAGGTGAGCAGCACTGGATAGCCGTAAAGGCAATTCTAAAGTACCTGAGAAGGACTAAGGAATTGTTCTTGGTATACGGTGGAGGAGAATTGAAATTGGAAGGCTATATAGACTCGAGCTTCCAATGTGATGTAGACGATTTCAAGTCGACATCAGGATACATATTCTGCCTCAATGGTGGTGCGGTTAGCTGGAAAAGCTCCAAGCAAGAAACAACTGCGGATTCAACCACCGAAGCTGAATACATTGCTGCGAGTGATGCAGCAAAGGAAGGTGTTTGGATGAGGAACTTCATCCAGGAATTGGATGTGATACCTAGCATCGCTGAGCCCATTACTATCTTTTGCGATAATAATGGGGCAATAGCGCAAGCAAAGGAGACGAGATCTCATCAGAAATCCAAGCACATACAAAGACGATACCACGTGATAAGAGATATCATTGGTAGAGGAGACATTAAGATGGAACGTGTCGACTCAGAAGATAATACGGCGGACCCGCTAACGAAGCCTCTGCCTCAAAAGGCATTTGAGAAACATCTGCTAAAGATGGGACTCAAGAACATAAAAGACTGGCTTTAGGACAAGTGGGAGATTGATAGAAATAGTGTCCTGCAAGCCAGCTGTATGGCTAGCATTTATTGTAATAAATAAGGAACTATTCAATTTCGATTAATAAATGCACTTCATTAAATGGTCAACTTTATCTTATGTAATAATTATCTACGCATAAGGATAGAAGACCTTAGATCACAGGGCTATAAGACAACCCGTGGACTGATCTCCAAGGCCGTGATCTAGAACATATTCAAGAGTCGTAGAATCCAATCGAGATAGGACATCATTAGATTCGGTTAGACTCTCACTATTGTTTATACACCGATGAACTGGAGAACGCTGGGGTCCAAGAGCGTGACTGGGATAGTCGATACACATAAGTGGGTGGCTTGCTGGGATGGCAAGCGCACTGAATACCCCAATAAGGAAATAACTCACCATGAAAGCGGTAGTCGCATATCGGGGTTGAAGTTATTCCAAATTTATAATAGTATACGAGGAACGATCCCTAACTACTTGAGGTGATAGGGTTTATCTGGTGCGAGAACGTCTATGCTTTGATGTGAGTTCCGACTGACTGGGGATCGCCAGAAAGTCTCTGTGGACTCATGTTGGGTATAGAGGAACTCGTATGCAGATTCATATCATCAACAAAGGATCCATTGACCCGACTTGATAGGTTGGGAAATTCTCCTATGGATTTCTGTGAGAAATTAATTATGGTAAAATCCTTGGCCAAGGTAACTGACGACTTTATGTAAGTAGCTCATAAAGATTAAGTCAAAGAGAATTTATTTCGAGATCAGAATACATAAGGTCAAGACAAAAGAAAAGGGAATCTGATGAAAGACCATACCCTTAAGTCTTGACTGAGAGATTGATCAAAGGAGAGATTATGTCGTATATGGAAATTATAAATGATAAAAGGTTCACTGAATTAATTCACCAGTGATTGGGCTCCATGGGCTTGTGGCTGGACATCGACCGTGGAGTGTGGGAGAATTCCCAAATTGGCAGGGGTGCTAATTTTGGAATGGTCAATCGACAGAGTGTTCGATTGATTTAGAGTAAGTCTTACTCGAATAATTAAATAATATTTAATTATAACCCACGGCCAATTATGTGGTGAACCTACGGGGGCATACACAATACACATGAAGCGAAAGCGAAGAAATAAGAACGACTGAGTCGACTGGGTCGACTGGATGAATAATCGACTGGGTCGATTATATTGGGTGGGTCGACTGGGTCGACCCTATTGGAACAAAATGGGATCCAATTGGAATTGGACCAGGATCATAAATTGAATTGGAATTTAATTTGTGAGTTAATTAATTAAGTTGGATTTAATTAATTAAAAGAATAATTAATTAATTAGACATGAAGTCAAAATTAATTAATTGGAGAGAGTAGTTAATTAATTGGGCTATTTAATTGGGAGATTAAATAAAGCCTGGTCAAAATTAATTAACTGGGCCATGAATTAATTAAGAAGACTTGGTCTTCTAATTAAAAGGGCCATGGCCCATAGAATGAAGTTCTAGTCCTGATAGAACTAGGATAGGAAGATAACTATAAATAGATATCTTATAGTTATTTTTCACATAACTCAATAAGCAAAAATTGAGCAAGAGCAAAATTTTATCTCCCTCTCCCAAGCACAAGTCGACCGAACCCTGTTCTTCCTTTGGAAGAATTTTTTGTTTTTCGACTTTGTTCCTAAATCGTTCCTAAATCCTAGATCATAATATATCTTGTGTTCTAGCTGATCAAGATTTATTATTTTCGTGATATTGTGGTGTATCAATTCGAAGAGGCGCAACACGTGGGGCGCTGGTGCAGGGCTTGGATCGATTTTGCTGGAGCTGAAATCAAAGTTCGTTTTTGCTGACTGCCAACTTGGATTTGCAAGGAGATAGATATAACGTGCAAACTTATACTATCGTCTAATTAATATTTATATATATACACCTAGAGTAGTATCCTGGCAAGATTCCATAAGAGATCCTAAAATTTTTATATTCCGATGTGCCTAGGGCTGTTTATCTTACCGAATCCCAACATAATTTCCTCCTTTCAAGAAAAAAGAAAAGCTCTAAACATCAACAAATCAAATAGCAAACAACAGGCTAAAGTTAAAGAACTGAAACACTAAACCAACCAATTTTTGAAGTATTCCCCTTCAAACTGCCAAAGCCTTATACATTTAGGCAGAAAAAAGAAAAAAGTAAAGTAAAAAGAAAAAAATATCAATGGTGTTTGCCAATAATAATTCAAGAGCTCACCACTTTCCTCCATCCATGAAGGTAAACTGAAAAACTAACCTCCATTTGCTCAATCTGTTACTAGAAAAAAATGAGCTCCAATCCAACCAACCCCTTTAGTTCGATTCTGCTATCAGAGTATAAAGATTCAACGAGGCTCGAAATGAACCCATGAACGATTATTCTCTACAACACAGACTAACGGAGTAATTAAAACAACTAACATATTCTCAATAAAATGAGCCTAATTCATTACTTCTCCTATGTTAGTAAATTAGAAACTGCCTAACCATATGAACATTTGCCTGCCATAAGTTATTCCTATGTGGTCAGATGCTCTCCTGGCCATTATTATCCTATGTTAGTAAATTACATATATGTAATTTCCTATGTGGTGTTAGATAAAAAGAATCTTTTAAAAAAAAATCAGTTATATAAATCCAAGAATCCCCACTTTCATGCTAATTCGATTCAAGCAATTTTCAACTTATATATGATTGATAACAATGCTATATACTATTGAAGTACTACTAGAAGTTGTTTTTTCACATAATCTGATTGTGACCATGCTCTGTCAAAAATAACATTATTCATATAATAAATGCAATAGTTGGCTTAAGGGCTTTTGGGTCAACTACATAATGCAAATATAATTACTCAAAATAATGACTTTTATTAGGCTGGTAAGCTAGTCCACAACTAACCGTCAAGAGATTAGTTTCATACAGTTGGGACTCGTAGCTTTTGAAAAGGATTCTGCTATCAGAGTATAAAGATTCAACCAACACAATTACATATAATTAATATATATATACAACACAACAGAAGAAATTTAATCAAATTAACTCTATAATTTTTTGAAGAAAGCTGGTTAAACTTTATCTAGCTAAATACCTGAAGAACAAGAACATATACATGGAATTCACAAGTCTGCTCAACACTTCATTGGATCTCAATTCTAATCCTATCAGAGTTCTCATTTAAGGAGGAGAACTGCAAATAGGATTGTATTCAACAAGCAATAATTGCAATACAAGCAATTCTGAGCAAGAGCATGAGCATTTTAATTATTGAGAACATCATATGAAATTGATTCAACTGTTTCCAATAATTCCAATACAATACACACATAAAACATAAGTTCAGAAATTCAAAATTAAGAAGAGAATAAAAACTCGCACTACATCAAGACCATTAGACTGATAGCAACATTTTGTCAAACACCAGGTGATCAATATCAAGCACATCATTATATAGAAGATTATTATTTACAAGATTAAATCTTATGTTTCATTGTTAATTAGCAGTACCTGAGAATCCAGAAAAGTGCACACAGCTTCCAAACTCAAAAGGCAGCAGCTACTCCTGCAGCAGCTACATCACATACTTCATTCAAGCGAATTTAAGAGCAAAACCTCATATGCAGTGATAATACACTGAATTTACTTAAGATTTACCACACTCTCTTTCAAAGATCACACAGGCAACATCAAAACGTAGTGATAATCAGCAGCTACAAGAAGCAAATACACAAATAAGAACATCAAATTAATAATTTCAGCTGAAACTAGCATTACAGCTACTCATTTGACAATATCGAAGTGATAATTCAACTGAAACTAACACAACCGCATTTAATTTACAAAATCGAAGCGTATTCAACAAAAATGAGATTAACAACAAAAATCGATGGAGAGGGATTGCGGACAGAAATTGACGGCGGAGGAGAGGGGTTGCGGACGGCAATTGACGGTGGAGGAAAGTAGACGGCGGTGGAGAAGAGTTGTCGCGAGTGAATGTTGGTGAGTGAGTGAGTGTTGTACGTGAGTGAGAGTTCTCTTTTCTGAGAAAGGGGAAAAGGGGAAAAAAAAGAAGGGGGAAAAAGAAAAATTAAAATAAATTCATAGCCGTGGCCATTGCTTATTTTTATTAAAAAAATTATTGAGTTATTCCCAAACACTCTAATAATGTAGTCGGCTGAATTATCCAAGGTCAAAACTTATTGGAGACGGTTTGTCTAGCCATTTCTAATAAAGGGTGGCCAATGTTCAAATTTCTTGTAGTGATGCTGCTGAGTATGAAAAATATATTGACTATCTCTACTCTATCCAAAAAAGACGCGGAGAACAAACATCAAGATTCTCGAAGCAATACTTACAAGTAGAAGAAATTGAAATGCACGCTTATGGTGATGAATGATAACAAGTCCGATATATTTATTGAGTTGAAAACATTGTTCAATTTAATTTGATTTTTTTTTTTCATATTATCAAAGTTGACATTGAATTTATTTTGATACATGTATATACAATTTTAAAAAAAACCCATGGCATAGTGTAACAATTTTATGATATTTATATTTTGCCTAAATACTTAAATTAACTTAATTAATTAACTTTTTAACTTTTTCACTTATTCCATTACACCTTTAAATGAAATTTATTATTATATTTTTTTAGTTTTTCGTTGGATCGGAAATCTGATGTCTCTTTACAATTTCTTATGCCTAAACTATGCTTTTAAGTTACGTGTCATCTGCTGACTTAAGCATTGGAAAAGACTTAGTCGGTATCCATCTGGTTTGGTCTTTTTTAAAAAAAAAATCTATGACGTATGTTGAGAATAAAGACATTTTTACGCAACATCTAAAACAATAAATGTATTTTATATAGGGTTAATTACACGGATCTCCCAGAGGTTAGGTGTGATTATCGTACAATCCCTTTCGACTATCATAATTACAGGGACCTCCCCCAAGGTTTCAAAAGAATCACAAAACTCTAAGAGGGACTAACGGACATGGACGGAATGTGTGAGTTGACTGTTATGCCCTCGAGTTTTTTAATTAAAAAAATGGCCAAAAATTGTAAAAGAATATCTAGACCCAAATGGACAATATTGCCACTACTTCTTGAGGGTATTGGATGAAGATGAAGAAAAAAAATGAAGTGAGATTTTGATGATTTCCAAAACTTCATCATCAGCTAAGTAATGGAAGATTAGCCAACTTCTAAAGAACTTTGACCAAGGAAGAGGCAAAATCAGAAAGGTCAAATCTTATGGTCCAGAAGACTACTGATATGTTCCTGAGATCAGAATCAAACTGGTGGATTTTCAGCAAACTCAAATCAGATGAGTTCGACTTGAGATCAGAAGAGTATCTATCAGACGGGTTGTGACGGCCTGGCTAAGCGGGTCTGTCGAATAACGGTCGAAAAGTTATTATTATTTTGAAAAAGAGTTAAAATAAAAATATCGAAACATTTTAAAAGAAACGATAAATTTAAATCGAGAATTAAAGGTTTTAAACGAAAGCGGTTTAAAACAAAATAAGAACAATTTTGATTACTAAGTTTAAAGCGGAAGTAATTAAAACAAATTTTAACGGATGACATGACATGATGAAACAACTTGTGGGACTCAAAAGGAATACAAGAAGATTAAGATTAATATTTGATAAAATTTAAAATCATTTTCGATAGATATTCCCATTTTACAAAATTATCTAAAAATACCAAGATATTTAGCAAGATATAATAAAAATCAACTTAGACATTATAGGAGATTCAAATCACAGTTCAAACGAAAATCTTAAAATCAAATGAGAATTTAGATAACAGTTCAACTACTCTCTGGAACTAGGGTGAGACCGCAACTGTGATGACCTCACCGCAACATGGACTATCGTTTACCCCAAACACCTGTAGCTGAAAAGATTGAAACACGGAATGCATAAGGTGATCGTCCAACATAGTGAGGCTGTAGTGCACATGTGCATGGATGCAACATAATATACATGATCATATACAACAGTACAGTAAATGAACATATGCTATAATAATTTAAGCACGTTAAACAAGTAACCAACATTTGTTGATGTCGTCCTCCTCTTACCCTCCAATCCACAGTCAGAAAAACCACCACCGAACACTCTAAGTAAGGTGCAACCTTACATAACAGTGCGCATTGACGTCAAATGCCAAGAGTTTGACATTCACTCCCCAAGTGTAAACTCCACACTTGGCTCGTGAAGCGGGTCTACGGTGGATCGAGGTAACCCTCCGGCCCTAACCTTCCAGGTTACCCACGATTCCGCACACCAAGAATAGGGGCCCACACAGTAACAGTAAACAGTACAAGACAGTAACAGTAACAGTTCAGTAACAGGAAATAGGTAAACAACTCAATAACAGTTCAACATAAAATATCCATGACTCATAAGCACATTGGCATAAGCAATAATTCAACGTGTAACTTGTCCTAGCAGCCGAGTTCTTTATGTTATCATACATCACAAGCTTGTTCGTTTAGGAACTAAGTTATAGTTCTGACTCGATCTACTAGCACATTTAGACTTACACACAAGTAGCACACATCACTCACCTGAGGAGCTTATTACGGCAATCAAAATTCCACAGAGAAGTGTATCCGAAATCTGAGCAAATACGTATACGACTAATAAATTATCTTATAATCTTACTTAAATATAATTAAATAAAATCCTATCACAAGGATTTCCTAAATTAACATCTCAGACAAGAACTTAAAACTTTCGACATCAAATCATATAAGTGTATTCATTTTTTTTTAACTTTAGGATTTGAGAAAATTCAAAAGATTTAATAAGTTAATAATTAAACACCCTTTTCTTTTGAAAACATTCAAAGTATACCCCAAAAGTTTCGAAAACATTAAAACATTCACTTTCTTGCAAAAATAATTCAAGACCCAATATCACAAGAATGTTTAAAAATATTTAAGCAAAAATTCACTATAAAACCGAAATTAGTCACAAGTTTTAATAACTTTTCATCATATAATCTCATTAACTCTATCGACATTTATTATCAAGTCATATATTTTTACTATATCAAGTTTTCACTTTCATTACTATACCATCCTTATAACTAAAACCGAGTTAATCGAGATACATGCATAACATAGTACGAACTCCAACTCATGCTCAAACTAAATTCTAAAGCCAAAAATTAACCAAAATGTAAATAATACACAATAACATTTAGGCTCATGGAACTACCTAACGAACTCAAATCGAGAAATAAAGATTGAAAATTGAATACCCATTCTGAGATGAAATCGCTGACCGGAGCAGCCCCTGTTGACCGTCGAGGACCGCTGTTGAGTGGCACCGAAAAATGAGCCGAGCCCACCATTCCGCTCTCCTCTAAGCCTAGAACACCGTGGTGAAGCCCAAATGTCGAAGACATGACCAGAAAAGAGGCATGCAAAGAAATCCACTTAAAATTGCACCTTCCATCTCAAATTTTCACAATAAAACACATTATATTCTTTCAATAACCACCACAATTGTGTTCCTCTCGTCGAGTAGATCAATTTTGACTACTCATTTACTTGATTTGGTTAAGAAATGAAAAAGTTATGAGCTGAATAAAAAAGTGAATTTTTGTATGTGCGAAAAACACTTTAGTGTGTGTGTGTTGGGTGGGGAAGATGAAGAATGAGAAAGTGGAGCTGAAATTTCATGTCTTTAATGTGTGTTTTGCAATTTACACTCTCAAATTTTGAGTTTTTCCTTTTTAGTCCTCAAAGTATTGGGGCAATTCAAGAAGTCCCCCTTTTTTATTTAGCATTTCAGTCCTCAAAATAACATAAGAGTGAAGCATTTATAATTCATAATTTTCACAACAATAATAATTCAAGTGAATATCAATTTAAATCACTTCAAATTTAAAAATATTCTCACTCGTTGAATTTTTTTTAACAACATAGATATGAATTTTAGTTTCAATTATTAAATCCACATAATTAAAATTATCAATTTCAAGTAAATAAAGTTTATAGGAAAGAAAATTCATAAATGAATTTTTGGGGTTTTACATTCTTCCCTCTTTAAAAGAATTTGGTCCCCAAATTCACACTTGAGTTTTGAGAAGTTCGAGTGATGATGTTGTATCTCTTTTTGTATTTCTCAAGTAGTTTATCGTATACTTTGACCGCATCGTGAGGCTTTGAACGGTGGAGTTCACTGGTTTCTTGATTTGGACGAGTATGCGAACAAATCTTACCTCTAACTCTAGAAGTTTCTGGAGGTCTGATGATATGTAGTCGCGATCATGAGGACAATCCTTCTGGAACTTCGGATACTATACGTGGAATTTTATGCGATAAATCAAAATCAAAGTTCGACGAATAATCAAACTCACATGCTGCAATTTGATTCTCCCGAAAAGGAAGACTTTCACGTTATAACACAAAAATTCGATTTTCGCCAATGAAATTCAAAAGATAGTGAAAGACATTTGAATTGATATTCTCAGCAGAAATAAGAAATGATAGTCCAATGAAGTGTCTTCATAAAGATTGTAAAAAATGACCAAGTCAATTGATGTAGATAATAAGGTCAAACTGAATAACGATAACGAAAAGAAGATCGATGAAGATTGCAAACAAAACAGAATAACAGTAATAATGATAATCAAGTCAAGAGATCGGAGAAACAAGAAGAAGGTTAAACTAAGTGTGCCAATAAGGATAATGGAAATTAATTCAAGAGTTCTGTCATTGGTAATCAAAGCTTTGAAATGTCTTTGATTATTTAAAAATTGATCTAACATAAAATTCGCTACTCAAAGATTCCTTGTAGTAACGAATGTAACAAAAGTACAACGTGGAAAGCGTATATAGTTCAAGAATGAGATCCAAGAAAAATGAGAACATCATATTCGAGAAACTAAACATGATGAAAGAACATGTTTAGAAAGAACAAGATAACAGTGTGGAGTTCAAAATAAAGTCGATGACTAAGTGGAAATGCTGCAGGGTCAATGAAGTCAACAAGTATGGATGATATGAAATCAATGAGACGATTCAGAAACGACCATATATTAGCGAAGGGGTTCAATAGAGTATCAAGCAACACCGAAACGATAAATTTCTATGAGGAACATAAAGGACAGTTGAACCAGAAATTTTGCCCATGAAAAATGAAGCAATTGAGTTTATAGACTCAGCAAAATAACTTTGGAATAAAGTAATGAAGACCTCAGAAGTTAATCGAGTCAAAGAATGTCCAAATAATATAACCAGAAAGTGGTCGATTAAGTATTTTCAATGAATGCGACAAGGCACAATCTTAATGAATAGATAGCAGCCAGCTTCTCAGCTTCTGCTAACAACACCTTGCCTTTCTGATGCATTCTTTCCTTTCTGATTCTCTTTTCTTCTTCTGTATACTTTTCAGCTTTAGGATATGGACAGTCTCTAATGAAATGTCCCAATTTCCTGCAATTATAGCACATTAATTTGGATTTATAAGAATCCTTATCTTGAGAAAAAGAAGTAGGGTTAGAAGTAGAAGCATTGTTGTATTTGTTCTTCATTTTTCTCTTATAGAACTTCTTGAAATTGTTCATCGGCAATGCAATGTCTCCGGCAGTGTACTCATTTTTGTTGAGTATTGTGGCTTCGTCAGATGAGTCCACTTCTTTACTTTTGTGTGCTGGTCTTCTTGGATTTTCAGCAGCAACCAGGGCAGCTGTGGGGCCTGAAGTTGAGGTTTCTTCAACACCCATTCTTGGCAGTTTATACTCATAAACCTTGAGTACTGAGAACAGCTCTGTAAGAGAGATTTTTCCTAAATCTCTTGACTCTTCCATAGTTGTCACCTTCATGTTCAACTTTGGAGGCAAAGCTTTTAACACTCTGACTGTTATCTCCTTGTCAGTGAAGCTTTTTCCAAGTTTAAGAACTTCATTCAGTGTCCTTGTAATCCTTGTGTCCATCTGGTCAATGGTTTCAGCAGACTTCATCTTGAAGTTGTTTAACTTTTCCAGAGGAACACTCAGTTGATGCTCTTTAATGGCGTCGTTTCCTTCGCTCATTTCACGAACCTTGTCCCACATTTCTTTTGCGGTCTTGCAATGTTTGACTTTATCAAATCTATCGTTGTCCAGGGCTTTGGTCATGATGAAACGGCCAACTTTGTCAAGATTGAACAATTTGATTTCTTCAGTTGTCATCTCATGTAGATCTTTTTCCACCACTATATCCACTTCATCAACCTTTATAGTCATGGTGAATTTGAATGGACCTTTTATGATACATGTGTACATGTTGTCATTGTAGGTAGCTAAGAAGATCTCCATTCTGATCTTCCAGTCTTAGAAGCTCATACCAGCTATGTGGGGAACATGGCTGATACAATCCATTTTCAAAGAGTTTTGATTTTTCAAAAATATGCTCTTCTGAAAAAGTTTAAAAACCTTCGAAAAACACTTGGATCATGCTAGTTGATCAGGCAGCTGATTCTAATGAACCACCCGCTCTGATACCACTTGTTGGTCCCAAGTGGTCAGATGAGGTATAGAGGGGGAGGGGAGTGAATAGACCTCTGAAAATTTTTAGACTTTAAAAAACTTTTCAGTCGTCTGTCAGCAGACTAAGCTATTATTGATTAGTAAGCTGACTAAGCTGATCGCGAATAAATCTTTGAACAGCACAGTTAACCACTTCTCGTATTACTATGATTTCAGCAAACTTAGCTTTAACAACAGAATACTTGCAGCGGATATTTTGTAAGTGTTTTTCACAAGTAAACTTCTAGTCTTTTGAAAGATTAGTCCCCAGTTTTAACAAACTCATTTTAAAGAATCTAGTGTTTTATGCAACTTTGAAAATACGCAAGGAAATAATGCAAATTAAAACACAAAGAATTTTTATAGTGGTTATATGGATAAAAATCCTTTAGTCCACTCTTCCAAGTCACTTAGATCTTGGGTTATACTATAATCAATTAGTTTACAGTATACTCTACTTACGCCAAAACAACAAATGAATGTGGCCGTAAGCTCACAATAGGAGATCACAAAGAAAACCTATCCTCTGAAGTTAGATCACTCACAAAGATGGATCCACACTTCTCACAACACTCCTTTACAGTTTTTCACTCAGAAAAATGACTAAGCTTGAATCTCAACTTGGTTCTGTCAACAAATGACTTCGCCAGGTGAGTGAGC
The DNA here is from genome assembly GCA_038501285.1 of Penstemon eatonii. NCBI lineage: Eukaryota > Viridiplantae > Streptophyta > Magnoliopsida > Lamiales > Plantaginaceae > Penstemon > Penstemon eatonii. The sequence continues at coordinate 29,887,224 of CM076710.1, read as the reverse complement.
TGTTCTTGAGACTTAGAGAGATTTTGCTTCGGAAATTTGCTCAGAGTTGTGTTGTTCTCTTCTTCTTCAGTCTCACGAACTATTTATACTCCAGGTTTGAAAAATGTCCGTTGAAGAAAGACAGAATTCAAATTCCTCGGGTACTGGTCCTTAATTTCTGCGAACGGCTCTCTGCTCTGCAGCAGTACTGTCAACAGTACTTTTTGACAGACAGCATTTAATGCATTAAGTTGACACGAGGTTTTCCTTCAATCATTTGTCATTAATACCCTCAGTCTTCAGCATTAATTACTCCACGTGCATTTATTACCGTTGGAGAGACTTCCTGATCAACTTCACAAGGCTGATGAGTGTACTAGTTTGATGATGAACTGAGCTGATCCCAAACTTGAACAAATCTGATTTGAGTCGGTTAATTTTCACCAATCTGATTTCTTCCTTCAACATCAGATCAGTAGTCTCTTGGACCAAACTGAATTTTGACTTGACTGAATTTGTCTTTGAGTTTGATCAAAATTCTTCTAAGGGATTATACTAAGCTTTCCTAACTTAGCTGGAAAAGACGTTTTGAAAATCATCAAAACCTCCCTTTAACTTCTAAATTTCTTGTCTTCTGATCTTCATCTTCATCCAACAATTTCTCCCTTTTTGATGATGACAAAACTTATCAGCTAAATACCTGTACCTAGACTAAAGTTAATTTATCCTCAAAGATTTCTGAGTTAGAAATAATTTACTGGATGAAAAACTTGAACTTCCATTGATTGATAGAATTTTGATTACGAGTTACAAGTCTTTTGAAGAAATGAAAATTACAGGGAAAGTAAACTGAAACAAGAAAACTTTAAGTACTAGTGAACTGATTCTTCATCAGTCACTTCTTCTTCAATTTCAACGTACTCCTCGTCATCTTCATCATCAATCTCATCATCATCATCATTGGCAACATCAACAAGAAGATTCTTTTCAGCAGCTTCCATTTTCTGTTTACATTCAACTTCTTCTGCTTCTTCAACCCTTCTTTTGATGCGTTCCAAGTTTTTGTACTTCATAAATGGATCAAGTTGATCTTCAGGTGTATCCTTGGTTGCAGCAAGTTCTTTATCAGACTTTACTGGTTCCTTGGATTCTTCTTCTTCCTCATCAGCAACTTCTTTCTTTTCATTAGCAGTCTCCTTAGCATCTGCTTCCTTAGCATCAGCAGTCTTTTCTTCAGCAGCCTCTGCTTTCTTTTCTTCATCAGCATTTTCCTCAGTTTCCTTAACTTGCTAAGGTACGGGCTCTGTTTCTTTCTCAGCAGCTTTCTCCTTATCAGCAGAGTCCTTTGTTTCAGGTACTTGAACAGTTTCAGTCACTGGAGCTGATTTTCCTTCATCTGGAACTGACTTCTCTTCCCCCTTTTTGTCATCATCAGCAGGGAGGAGATCAGCAGCTGGAATATTGATAGCAGTGCAGATCCTTCTGATGTTTTCATCCACTGTGGTCAGGTGAGATGTATGATGGTTAAGTGTAGAACGTAGAGTACCAGCCTGATCATTGAGATAGTCCATGTGGGGTTGTAAGGTAGCTACTTCATTATGAACTTTTGTAGCAGTTTCATCTATATGTCTTACAAACCCAAGGCTCTTTTCAGTTTCAGCATCAGCTAGCTTGGTGATAAAGCCTAGGACATCAGCAATTTCTCCTTCATGTCTTTTGAGAGCTGTGTGAAGATGATTTACATCAGACTTCACATCTTCAATGTTTCTGTTCATGCTGATCTGACTTTGAGTGAGTTGAAGAGCATTACCAGGCGCCAGAGGAAAGTTATCATTTGCATCCTTGATTAGTCTTCTGTTTTCCTCTTGTATTTCCTTCATCATCTTTTTGTTCTTTTCTTCCAAGAGTTGATCCAGCAGCAATTGAATAGATTCCATCAGATCAGAGTGCTTGTTAGCTGTTGGAATGTAAGTGGAAGGTGATGGTTCTGTCTGGTGGACTGGCACATCTGCTAAGTCTTCTTCTTTTTCTTCTTTATTTTGGTCAGGCTCAGCAGTCTCCTGAACAGTTTCGTGAACAACAATTGCTCCAGCGGTCTCTTCAACCTTTTCTTGAACTTTAACTTCATCAGGTTGGGTAGCTTCTTGTTGAACAACAGACTGTTCTTCCACCTTAACAATTTCAGGAGTTCCATCATCTGATATCTTCGTAGTCTGATGAATGACTTTAGTAATCTGAGGCATTGATCCCTGAGCAGGTGCCTTGCTCACTTACTCCTTATAAGTGCTAACTTCACAGCCAAAAGCAATATGCTGCACACTTGGCAGTGATGGCAGATCACTTGGAGATCCTTTGTAATACCTTGAGCGTTCTGACCATTTCTCCAAGGCTTGATAGACAGCAATTTTAACAGCCCTTTGAACAGGGTCTTCACTTTTCTTTCTTTTCGCAGGCAGGGAATCCTTGATCTTCTTGGCTTCCTGATAGACAATATTTCTTGCATAATTGTGGAAGACGTCTCTCACGTGATCAGGATCCAAGGCTTTTGAGATGGATGAAGTTTGGAAGAATGATAAGACCCACTATTCTTCTGCCTCAAACTCCTTCCAAGCCTTTAACTCCGCAACAGACTTGTTGACTCCGAAGTCCTCCACTGATTGTATCTAATTTTCTCTTGGACAAACAAAGTAGCCTGCTGGAGTTGTTTATCAAATTCTGCCAAAGCAGCTTCAAATCTGGCAAAGGCGATTGGGTGTCCTTTGACAATATTCAACGCCCACTTAACGTTGAAAGGGCACTTTTCAACTCTCTGACCTGGTGGCAGAATCTGCCTTGCCTTCAAAGATTCACCAATCTTTATTCCACCAGCTCGTTGAGGCCAATGAGCATCTTTTTTGCTCATCTCTAGAACTAAAGCCAATTCGGCATCCTCCGCGGCTTGTAGTTCAGCAGCTGTCATTTTTCTTTTCTTTTCTTCCTTCTCTGCTTGAATCTTGCTCAGCCTTATAGCTCTTGCAAGATCTTCCTTAGCCTTTTTCTCTGCAAGGGCTACCTCCCTTCTCTTCTTTTCAGCTGCAGAGATTCTGATCTTAACAATTTTTGTTCTCTTAGGCTTATCAGCAGTAGCCGGTTCAGGAGCAGCAGTTGATAGAGGAACGGCTGTTTAGGTTCGATGATCTGCATTTCAGGATCATCTTGAGATTTAGAAACCTCAGCAGTTGAAGCTGGCTGTTGGGGAGCTGTTGCAGCAACATCAGTTGACTCCTTAGCAGCATTTTTAGTCTATTCAGCTTCAACAGGCCTCTCAGCTGATTGAGGGCCTTTCCTGACTAAGTCAGCAGACTTAGTGGGAGATGGTTCAAAAACCATCTTCTCTTGGCAAACTTCTTTGAAACAACCTTTTCCTTGACTGGGTTCGAAGCTACAGTATCTTTTAACTGACTCCTAGTTCATTTTGCAATGTTCTCAGCTGATCTCTCTTCTGATATTGTTCTAGAAGGTGAGCCAGCAGATATCTCCAATATCTCATCAGTTGTCTGACGAATGATTGCGTCAGCAACAACTTTCTTCTCAGCACCTGTTTTGGCTTGAACAGCTGGCTCGGCTGTTTGAACAGATGTCTTCTTTTTCTTGCTTGAAGCGTTCTTCTTCTTTTGCTCATCAGGCGACTCTTCAACAGTTTTTCCTTTGGTATTTCCTCCCTTCACAGTCTGATATGAGAGCATCGCCTTAGCATTGTGAACAACATTTCCATTTGTCAGATCACATCCCAACACCGTGAACAGATGACTTAGAAAGATTCTATGATTTGTCTGTGCCTTCTTATGAAAGTTTGCCAGAATGTACCAAATAATCACTGCCCAATTAACTTCAAATCCATAGTGGATTGCTATAATTGTGTGGTACCTTTTCATGGTAATACTATCCAAAGAAAATGTGCAATTTTCTATAACTTTGGCCACCATATCAGCCATGAGCTGATATTAATCTTTCAATTGCTTCTTCTTTATGTTACCTGATAGTATTTCCCCTTCATGAGCACAAATGCTCCAAAATTCATGTTCCTTATCTGCAGCCATAGTTGACACATCTGTTCTTCCTTTGTTTGACAATCCGTACTTCTCGCTCAACAGAGCAGGAGTGATGCAAATTTCTTTCCCTCCAACTGTTGCCTTAATCTCCAGCGCATTAAAGTCAACATCATCCTTTGTTCCATAGTACTCTAGTACTTGATCTTTGTAAACCATTTCATCATGTGCTTCCATGAAATCCACTAGTGTTGTAGCCTTGAACTTTTCCAGAATCGCCTTCATCACGGCGGTTCCAGTCTTGTGATATGTATCGTAGATAAGATACATACCCTCTGATTTGGATTCTTGAGATGAAGTCATGGTTGATTATGAAAAGAGATTAGTAGAACAAGTGTATTTTTGCAGAAAGAACGAGAACAGAAATCTTTGAATGCCTTAGAAAATTTTTAGGGTGCGTAAAAAGATCAGTAAGCTGATCAGATCTAAATTTAAAGAGGTGAGAGCGTCGGTTTCCGTGATTCACGCGAACCGTTAGATCATTTAGTGTCAGCTCTAATCGTGGGGCGACAATTACGCGTTTCAAAATTCAAAAAGCATTAAGTGACTGGCGGGAATGCGAACCGCCTCAGTCGACTTATAAAAGCAAGCTTTAAATATAGCGTTTTAAGTAACATTGCTTTTATATAAATAATCAGACGAGTAAACTTAATACTTATCTGATCAGACGAGTGTTCTGATAACAGGTATTACTAGTGAAAGCAAATAACTAGTAATCTTCCTTTGTTGTTTGTCAATCCAGCAAGATAATTAATCTTCAGTCTTCAAGAATTAAGAACATCTCTGATGACAACTTAACTTTAACTAACTTTCATCAACAAATTTCATCTTTTAATCAGAAGTACCGCTAGTCTTACACGTTCCCCCTGACTTTAAGAATCCATAAGTTAACTAGTCTGTTGAGAGTTAACTTTGAAGTCGATATGAGTAAGCTAATAAACTCCAGTCTTCTGATGAGTTCCCCCTCAGCTTATGCATCTAAATTTAATAGTCCTAGTTCAGCTCTTAGAGTTGAAAACCTTGCATCACTTAGAGGTTTAGTGAATATGTCAACGATCTGATTGTCAGTATGAACATACTCAATTATAACATTTCCTTTTTCCACATGATCTCTGATGAAGTGATGTTTGATCTCAATATGCTTAGTTCTTGAATGACTTGTAGTGTTTCGAGTAAGAGAGATTGCACTTGTATTGTCACAGTAGATAGGGATTCCACTGATTTTAATGTTGTTGTCTTCTAATTGATGCTTCAACCAAAGTATTTGTGCACAGCAAGCTCCAGCAGCTATGTACTCAGCTTCATCAGTAGAGAAAGATACTGAAGTCTGTTTCTTACTCATCCATGAGATCAGACGACTACCTAAGAATTGACAGGCACCTGTTGTGCTCTTTCTATCAATCTTCAGTAAGGTCTGAATCTGAAAAACCTATTAGCTCAAATCCAGATTCTCTAGGGTACCATAATCCCAATTCTTGAGTTCCTTTAAGGTATCTAAGTATCCTTTTGGCAGCCAGGATGTGAGATTCCTTAGGATTTGATTGATATCTCGCACAAACCCTAACAGAGTACATGATATCAGGTTTGCTAGCTGTTAGATATAACAGTGACCCAATAATTCCTCTGTACTTGGTTATATCCACTGATTTGCCATCTTCATCTTTATCCAGACGAAGTCCAGTAGACGTAGGAACACTAACAATAGAGCTAGTTTACATCCCAAATTTCTTGAACAGATATTTTGTGTATTTAGCTTGGTTAATGAATATTTCATCAGGCAACTGTCTAACTTGCAAACTAAGAAAAATAATTTAGTTCACCCATCATGCTCATTTCAAACTTGCTTTGCATCAGCTTGGAGAACTTGTCACACATCTGTTGATTAGTTGAACCAAAAATAATATCGACCACATATATTTGCACTAGTAATATATGATCCTCCCATTCAACAGTAAACAGGGTCTTATCTACCTTACTTTTACGAAATCCTTTAATTAAAAGAAAATCAGATAGGGTATCATACCATGCTCTTGGAGCCTGTTTCAGTCCATAGAGGGCTTTCTTCAGACGATATACCTTGTCTTCTTCTTGATAAGCTTCAAATCCAGGAGGTTGTTCAACATAAATTTCTTCTTGCAATTCTACATTGAGAAAGGCAGATATCACATCCATTTGATAGACTGTGAAATTTTTATGAGCAGCATAGGTGAGAAATAGTCTGATTGCCTCCAATCTTACTACTGGTGCAAAGGTTTCATCAAAGTCAATGCCTTCTTTTTGGCAGTAACCCTTGGCCACTAATCTTGATTTATTTCTGGTGACAATACCATCTTCATTCATTTTATTCCTGAATACCGATTTAGTGCCAATTACCCTTTGATGACTTGGTCTAGGAACTAAGTACCAAACTTCATTCCTTTCAAATTGATTTAACTCTTCTTGCATAGCTTCAATCCAATTCGAATCACTAAGAGCTTCTTCAATCTGTTTGGGCTCTATTTGAGATAGGAAGCCGACAAACATTGCATCATTTGCAGCAGCTCTCCTTGTCTTTACTCTATCCAAGGGATCACCAATCACTAATTCAGGTGGGTGATTCTTGAGCCATCTGAGATCAGGTTGCAAATCTGAATGTTGTCCTCTGTTTTGATCTTGCAACACTACTGTTGGAGTTTCAGTAGTAGTTTGTTGAACATTTGTTGTCTGTTGAACAGTCTCTGGTCTGTCAGCTGTTTGCAACTCGTCTGTTAGAGACTCTATAAGCTTTACCGATAGTAGAATATCCTACAAAAACAGCTTCATCAGCATTTTCTGCAAAGGCAATAAGGTGATTCTTCCCATTGTTTAAAACAAAGCATTTACAACCAAAAATTCTAAAGTAATGAATGTTTGGCTTCCTGTTGTTCCAAACTTCATATGGAGTCTTGTTCTGGTATTTGTTGATCATGCATCTATTTTGGGTAAAGCATGCTGTATCTGTAGATTCTGCCCAGAATCTTTGGGGCAGCTTTGGTTCAGCTATCATTGTCCTGGTAGCTTCTTTTAGAGTTATGTTTCTCCTTTCAGCAACTCCATTCTGTTGATGGGTTATGGCAGCAGAGTACTCAGGGCTGATGCCTCTGATGTTACAATACTCTTCAACAGTTGAGTTTGTAAATTCAGTCCCTCTATCTGATCTGATCTTTATTATCTTCAGGTTCTTTTCATTCTTGATCAGCTCCATCAAATTTGTAAGATGCTCCTTGGTTTCACTTTTCTTCTTCATGAAAATCACCCAAGTGTATCTTGAGAAATCATCCACAACAGCTAGGCAGTATTTCATTCCACCATTGCTGATTGGATCAATAGGTCCGAATAAGTCCATGTGTAGCAGCTCCAAAATCCTTCCAGATGATTGGTGCTTCTTGCTTTTGAAAGATGACTTGATTTGTTTACCCTTCTGACAGGCGTCACAGAGCTTATCTTTGCTCGACTGTCTTTGGAATTCCTTCTACCAAATCATTCTAGATTAGTCTGTTTATGGTCTTGAAATTCACATGATTCATTCTTATGTGCCACAACCAACAGACTTTACTTGGTGTTGATGCCACCAAACAAACATTTGAATTCTTGTCCACAGAATTCCAGTCCACTGTGTAGACATTTCCTTGTCGTCTTCCAGATAAGATGACCTTCATTGTACCAATCTGTTCAACGTAGCACTTATCTGATGAGAAGATGACTGAAAATCCCTTGTCACAAAATTGACTTATGCTTAGCAAATTATATTTGAGGCCTTTAACATAAGAGACGTCAGATATCTCAATGTAGCCTTTGATTAGTCTTCCACTTACTACAATCTTGCCTTCCTTGCTGTCTCCAAAAGTTACTTTGGGACCATCCACAGCAACAGCATCAGTCAGCTCATGTATGCTTCCACACATGTGTCTTGAACATCCACTATCCAAGTACCAGATTTTCTCTACTTTACTCCTACTCCTACTCCTAACCTACAAAACAAAATAAAATTGTTTTAGGTACCCTTATTGAGAGGGTCCTGAAGGATTAGTTCCACCCTTGACAACCCAAGATGTTGAAGTGTTAGGCTTCTTAGGCTTCTGAGATTTGACAAGTGCATGAACAGGTTTATCTTCATCATATCCATCAGATTTGTTACGTTGATAATCAGTATGATAAAGATGATATTCATAAGCAAAATAAGACGCATGATAAGCAGGGTATGCATGCATTGGATGGAGCAAGATATGGTGCATAGTAAGTTGGAAATTGAGGTGCATGTTACATAGGAGGATATGCAGCAGGTTGCACATAATATGATTAATTTCCATACCAAGCATTTTGATTTTTCTTGTTCTTATGCTTCCTTGGTTTACTAGATGCATGCTCATTAACAGATGACTTAGTCTTGCCACTAGTCTGATTGGATTTAGCCTTATCAGCAGACTTCCTAGGACTCTGCTGTTTGGACTTACCAGTCTGTTTTCCTATACTAGGTTCTTTGCTCTTTTTAGCTTTAGGAGCTTTCTTCTCCTTTAATTCTTTCTCAGGTGAAACAGGTGTAGTAGTCTGCATATACAATATGACCTTACTGTTGTCAGCTGATACAAATTTTTCAGTATGGTTCAGTTCTAACTTGTCCTGTTCTAAAGATATCTTCTGTTTAATAGACATATAAGTGGATGCAACAGATGACTTATCACGAGACTCAATTATCTTTTCAAGTTCCATGATTTTACCCTTATAAACTTCACATTCAGCTTTCAGAGATTCATTCTCTTGCTCAAGCAGTTTATATTCAGCTGATTCTTTTGGTTTTTCAACCTTAAGTTTCAGTGAACTGTTTTGCTCTCTTAGCAATATCATCTCTTGCTTTATGGCAAAATAGCATTTTTAGTCCCTTAAGTTTTACTAGTCCGCAAAAGTAGGACACTTAAATCTCCGGCAAGCATTTTTAGTCCCATAAGTTTCGTAAGTCTGCGAAATTAGGACATTTAAATCTCCGGCAAGCATTTTTAGTCCCATATGTTTCACAAATCCGCAAAAGTAGGACATTTAAATATTCGGCAAGCATTTTTAGTCCCTTAAGTTTCACTTGTCCGCGAAATCAGGACACTTAATTTTTCAGCAAGCATTTTACGTCCCTTAACTTTCACAAGTCGGCAAAATCAGGACACTAAATTTTCCAGCATGCAAGATACGTCCTATAACTTTTCTATACCTGCAAATTTAGTCCACTTGACTGCAATTATAGTCCACAATTTGCCAAAAATTGCATAATTGCCCATCGGACAATTAATTTGAGAATTTTGCCACATTGAACAATTAATTTAGGGATTTTGCCAAACTGGACAATTAATTTGAGAATTTTGCCACACTGAACAATTAATTTAGGGATTTTGTCAAACTGGACAATTAATTGGGGGATTCATGGGCTTTATTTGTAAAATTTAGAGCATCAACTTAGGTAAGTTCTTATTTATAGAATAGTGTTCTTTGTTTTCAATAGTTGTACTATTTAATGTTATGAATGAATTAGAAAGCGGCGTATAGCCATTAAATTAAATTTTTTTTCCAATATAGCCTTTTAGATAAAAGTATTTCCCAAAATGACTAAAACTGAAAAGTATTTCCCTAAATGTACCTTTTATGAAAAATCACAGTTGCCAACTGCGATTCTGCATTTTTACGAAATTATGAAAAATAAAATAAAATATTTTTTTTACCAAAAATCGCAGTTAGGTAAATTTTTTTATTTTTTTTGGTTTTTTTTATTGTAACGAAATTGCCTTGATAAACTAAAAATCGCACAAATAGGTGAAAGTTAAGTGACGTAAAATGCTTGCTGAAAAAGAAGATATGTGCGACTTTTTACTATGTAGATGGGTGGTATGCAAATTTAAATAATTAACTTATTATGTTATCTTTTACTATGTAGATGGGTGGTATTATCTTTTTGCATGGATCGTTACAAACATAGTGCCAGAAAGCATCTCAAATAAACATTATTAACACAGAAAAAAATGGGTCACACTCTCGCAATATAATTATACTCCAATAGCAATACTTGAACAATACATGAATGTCTTGGGCACAAATATATTTTACCTGATTATATATAAACATGCTTGATAAGAATGCAGGAGACACTTGATTTATTATTTATAAATATAAGAGATAACACAATGTCATACTTATACTGAAATAGAAGACAAACATTTCATTTAAAATACTATTACTAATATAAATATCAAATAATTACAAAACTCAAGCCATTTTATCAAAAAAAAAAAACCAAAAAAAAAAAAAAAAAAATTTACCAAAAATCGCAGTTGCTAACTGCGATTTTGGGTAAATTTTTTTTTTTATAATTTTTTCATGATTTCGTAAAAATGAAGAATCGCAGTTGGCAATTGCGATTTTTCACAAAAGGTACATTTAGGGAAATACTTTTCAGTTTGAGTCATTTTGGGAAATACTTTTATCTAAAAGGCTATATTGGAAAAAAATTCAATTTAATGGCTATACGCCGCTTTCCAATTCATTCATAACATAAAATAGTACAACTATTGAAAATAAAGAACACTATTCTATAAATAAGAACCTACCTAAGTTGATGCTCTAAATTTTACAAATAAAGCACATGAATCCCCGAACTAATTGTCCAGTTTGGCAAAATCCCAAAATTAATTGTTCAGTGTGGCAAAATTCTCAAATTAATTATCCAGTTTGGCAAAATTCCTAAATTAATTGTTCAATGTGGCAAAATTCTCAAATTAATTGTCCAATGGGCAATTATGCAATTTTTGGCAAATTATGGACTATAATTGCAGTCAAGTGGACTAAATTTGCGGGTATAGAAAAGTTATAGGACGTATCTTGCATGCTGGAAAATTAAGTGTCCTGATTTTGCCGACTTGTGAAAGTTAAGGGAAGTAAAATGCTTGCTGAAAAATTAAGTGTCCTGATTTCGCGCACAAGTGAAACTTAAGGGACTAAAAATGCTTGCCGAATATTTAAATGTCCTACTTTTGCGGATTTGTGAAACTTAATGGACCAAAAATGCTTGCCGAATATTTAAATGTCCTACTTTTGCGGATTTGTGAAACTTATGGGACTAAAAATGCTTGTCGAAGATTTAAATGTCCTTATTTCGCAGACTTACGAAACTTATGGGACTAAAAATGCTTGCCGGAGATTTAAGTGTCCTACTTTCGCGGACTAGTAAAACTTAAGGGACTAAAAATGCTATTTTGCCCTTGCTTTAGCTTAGCAAATGCATCAACAATACTTGTATTATTAACTACCATTTGCTCAAATGAATTGAATAATTAATTTTCAAGAGGAGTTACCTCATCATCCTCAGAGTTATCAGATTCCTTGGCCATCAGGCAGATAAGTGCAGGGCTCTCATCTTCAGTAGACTATTCATCAGAAGTGTCTGAGTCTGAATCAGACGAGTAGATAGCAGCCATCTTCTCAGCTTCTGCTAACAGCACCTTGCCTTTCTGATGCTTTCTTTCCTTTCTGATTCTCTTTTCTTCTTCTGTATAGTTTTCAGCTTTAGGATATGGACAGTCTCTAATGAAATGTCCCAATTTCCTGCAATTATAGCACATTAATTTGTATTTATAAGAATCTTTATCTTGAGAAAAAGAAGTAGGGTTAGAAGTAGAAGCATTGTTGTATTTGTTCTTCATTTTTCTCTTATAGAACTTCTTGAAATTGTTCATCAGCAATGCAATGTCTGCGGCATTGTACTCATTTTTGTTGAGTATTGTGGCTTCGTCAGATGAGTCCACTTCTTTACTTTTGTGTGCTGGTCTTCTTGGATTTTCAGCAGCAACCAGGGCAGTTGTGGGGCCTTAAGTTGAGGTTTCTTCAACACCCATTCTTGGCAGTTTATTCTCATAAACCTTGAGTACTGAGAACAGCTCTGTAAGAGAGATTTTTCCTAAATCTCTTGACTCTTCCATAGTTGTCACCTTCATGTTGAACTTTGGAGGCAAAGCTTTAACACTCTGACTGTTATCTCCTTGTCAGTGAAGCTTTTTCCAAGTTTAAGAACTTCATTCAGTGTCCTTGTAAACCTTGTATCCATCTGGTGAATGGTTTCAGCAGACTTCATCTTGAAGTTGTTTAACTTTTCCAGAGCAACACTCAGTTGATGCTCTTTAATGGCGTCGTTTCCTTCGCTCATGTCACGAACCTTGTCCCACATTTCTTTTGCAGTCTTGCAATGTTTGACTTTATCAAATCTATCGTTGTCCAGGGCTTTGGTCATGATGAAACGGCCAACTTTGTCAAGATTGAACAATTTGATTTCTTCAGTTGTCATCTCATGTAGATCTTTTTCCACCACTATATCCACTTCATCAACCTTTATAGTCTTGGTGAATTTGAATGGACCTTTTATGATACATGTGTACATGTTGTCATTGTAGGCAGCTAAGAAGATCTCTATTCTGATCTTCCAGTTTTAGAAGCTCATACCAGCTATGTGGGGAACATGGCTGATACAATCCATTTTCAAAGAGTTTTGATTTTTCAAAAATATGCTCTTTTGAAAAAGTTTAAAAACCTTCGAAGAACACTTGGATCATGCTAGTTGATCAGGCAGCTGATTCTAATGAACCACCCGCTCTGATACCACTTGTTGGTCCCAAGTGGTCAGATGAGGTATAGAGGGGGAGGGGAGTGAATAGACCTCTGAAAATTTTTAGACTTTAAAAAACTTTTCAGTCGTCTGTCAGCAGACTAAGCTATTATTGATTAGTAAGCTGACTAAGCTGATCGCGAACAAATCTTTGAACAACACAGTTAACCACTTCTCGTATTACTATGATTTCAGCAAACTTAGCTTTAACAACATAATACATGCAGCGGATATTTTGTAAGTGTTTTTCACAAGTAAACTTCTAGTTTTTTGAAAGATTTGTCCCCAGTTTTAACAAACTCCTTCTAAAGAATCTTTCAACAGTTTTTCTATAGTGTTTTATGCAACTTTGAAAATATGCAAGGAAACAATTCAAATTAAAATAAAAATAATTTTTATAGTGGTTATATGGATAAAAATCCTTTAGTCCACTCTTCCAAGTCACTTAGATCTTGTGTTATACTGTAAGCACTTAGTTTACAGTATACTCTACTTACGCCAAAACAACAAATGAATGTGGCCGTAAGCTCACAATAGGAGATCACAAAGAAAACCTATCATCTAAAGTTAGATCACTCACAAAGATGGATCTACACTTCTCACAACACTCCTTTACAGTTTTTCACTCAGAAAAATGATTAAGCTTGAATCTTCAACTTGGTTCTATCAACAAATGACTTCGCCAGGTGAGTGAGCTATTTTTGAGACTTAGAGAGATTTTGCTTCGGAAATTTGCTCAGAATTGTGTTGTTCTCTTCTTCTTCAGTCTCACGAACTATTTATACTCCAGGTTTGAAAAATGTCCGTTGAAGAAAGGAAGAATTCAAATTCCTCGGGTACTGGTCCTTAATTTCTGCAAACGGCTCTCTGCTCTGCAGCAGTACTGTCAACAGTACTTTTTGTCAGACAGCATTTAATGCACAAAGTTGATACGAGGTTTTCCTTCAATCATTTGTCATTAGTACCCTCAGTCTTCAGCAATAATTACTCCCGGTGCATTTATTAACGTTGGAGAGACTTCCTGATCATCTTCACAAGTCTGATGAGTATACTAGTCTGATGATGAACTGAGCTGATCCCAAACTTGAACAAATCTGATTTGAGTCGGCTGATTTTCACCAATCTGATTTCTTCCTTCAACAACATATCAGTAGTCTCTTGGACCAAACTGAATTTTGACTTGACTGAATTTGTCTTTGAGTTTGATCAAAATTCTTCTAAGGGATTGTACTAAGCTTTCCTAACTTAGCTGGTTGAGACGTTTTGGAAATCATCAAAACCTCCCTTTAACTTCTAAATTTCTTGTCTTATGATCTTCATCTTCATCCAACAAAAATGAAATGGTCCAATTTACAAGGTAATGATAACAAATAGGATAAAACAACTTCAGAAGGAACATGATATGAAATGGAAAAGACATTTTCAGAATCTATCGCAATTCAATAATTAGGTTTAGGGAATAAGGATAATGAAATATTCCTAACCACTTAATCAGATTAAGGTAAGCAGTCTTATTCACGAGTTCACTATGAAGAAGTAGCTTGTGAAATAAAAAGGGAGTACAAACTCCGAACAAATACAAAACTCAAATATCAAATTGGAAGCTTCGATCGGACAACAAGAAGCTGAATTAAAAGTGTCAATAAACTTTGAAGAGAGGGATTTTAATTAGAATGGCAACCGGTTCAAGAAGAAACAGTCAAATTCAAGAAATTGTGAGAAACAATATTTAAAAGTATAAGATCAAGGTAAACAAGTTCAAGAATAAAGCTCAAGAAAGGATCAAGGAAATTTCGGTCAATTCAGAATTAAAATTGAGAGAAAGAAACTGACTATCGTATATGGAAACCAAGGGAAAAAAAACATTAGCGCATATGGGAAAATAAACAATGAACAATTCTCGGGCCCAATTAGAGATATTCGTCTGATAGAAATGAGTAGAAGATGTTAGGAGACGAATTCTTTCACGTCATCAAAAAATTATAGAGTTAGGATTTAATTCACTTTTGAGTGATTGCGGATCTTTGAAGTTCTTGTGTAACAAAGAAGGTATCTTTGGCATATTTCCTTAGTCGATAGCTGATTTACTAGATGACGAAGATGGTTGCAACACTTTTCTTCAACCAATGACATTCGTTACACTCGATTTCTCCAGGGAAAACACTACAATGTAATGAGTAGGCTTCTTCAAATGACTTGTTCATCGATACACTTAACTTTTGCCGACACATCCGTTCTCGGAACTTCAACATGCCAATAGATTCGATAGAGAGAGAAATTTTGATCTTCTTGATAGATTCTTTTGTTTCTTTCAGACCCTTATCTTTCATTCTTTCTGAATACTCGATAGCAAGTCTTGGTGTTAAAGACTATTTGGTTGTTGCCACACTCCATTAATTACCTGTCCCAAGAACTTATATAATACATCGTCTAGACGCATATATAACAAATAGGGGTCACATATTTTGGTCAACATACAAAGGGTATGCCATGTTGGTCCCAAGTGGTCAAAAGAGGTTTAGAGGGGGGGGGTGAATAAACCTCTTTAAAATTTTCTTCCAAATTTTAACTTTAAAACTTTTCTCTAACTGTGAACAGACTAAGCTAATCAGAGTAGTAAGTTACAAGTCTGTTCGCGAACAAGTCTTTGAACGGGTTTGATGACCACTCGTCTGATAATTACTTAGCTGATTTTGTTAAAATCAGTTTTAATACTTAGAGTACTTGCAGCGGATTTTCAAAGTGTTTTTCACAAGTATTCCTAGTAGTTTGAAAAATGATTCCCCAGTTTTATAAACTCCTTTAAATTCTTTTTCAAACAGTTAACTAATGTGTTTTATGCAATCTTGAAATATGCAAGTAAAAACACAAGTAATTTTTATAGTGGTTATATGGATATGAATATCCTTTAATCCACTCGTCCAAGTCACAAAGAGCTTGGGTTATACTAGAAACACAAAGTAACAGTACACTCTGCTTACGCCAATCAACAAATGAACAGGCCGTAAGTGCGCAGTAAGAAATCACAAAGAAATTCTACTCTCTGAAGTAATATCACTCACTTAGATGGATATCTACTTCTCACAACACTCTATTTTACAAATTCACTCAGAAGATGTGTTTAGCTTTGTTCTTCAACTTCGCTTTTCGTCAACAAATGACTAAGCTGATGAGTGAGCTGTTCTTGAGACTTAAGAGTTCTGCTTCGAAGATTCTCTCAGAAAGTGTGTTGCTTATCTTCTCTTCGTCTTTCAGCTATTTATACTTGAGGTTTGAAAAATGTCCGTTGAAGAGAGACAAGATTCAAATTCCTCGAGTACTGGTCCTTAAATCCGCGAACGGCTCTTTTGCAGTCTGTCCGTACTGTCAACAGTACTATTCTGCAGGCAGCATTAAATGCACCCAGCTGATGTGAAGCATTTCTTCAATCATTTGTCTTTAATAACCTTGTACTTCAGCATTTATTACTTCCAGGGGCATTTATTACCGTTGGGAAGACTTTATGATCCTTTCCACTTGGCTGACGAAAGTGCAAGTCTGATTGCGAACTAGGCTGATCTCAAACTTGAACAAATCTGATTTGAGTCGGCTGATCTTCATCAGTCTGATATCTTTCTTTCAGTAGATTAGAAGTCTTGGACCTTGAAAATTTTGACTCTTCTGATGTCTTCTTATACTTAGTCAAAATTCCTTCCAAAGGGATCATCATCTAAGTTACTCCATACTTAGCGGATTTTGAAGTTTTGGAATGCATCAAAACCTCCCTTATTCTTTTGTCTTTAGTGCCTTCATCTTCATCCTTATCCAACAATTTCCCCCTTTTTGATGATGACAAAACTTCAGCTAAGTACCTGTTAATACCTAAACTAAAGATTGAAATCCTCAAAAATTTTCTGAGATAGAAAATGATATGTTTGAAAAACTTGACTTTTATTGATAAGAAAAGTATTACAAGTACAAGTTCTTCAGATGAGATGTCTGAAAGATAGATAAAAGTAAACTGATTACAAAGATTTTATAAATTTTAACTATCAGCTTATCCTTCAAGCACTTCTTCATATTCATAAGAAGACTCATCATCGTCTTCTTCTTCTTCTTCTTCACCAGCTTCATCATCCAGGTTTATGTTTGCTTTGGCAGCCTCCATCTTCTCTTTAAGTTGCTGCTCCCTTAAAAGCTCCATGGCCTTCCCGGCTGATTCTGTATTCTTGTACTTGGTCATCGGTTCTGATTGATCAGCAGTAGAGTCTTTGGATTCAGCCATTACTTTATCAGTTTTGGCTTTTTCCTTAGTCTCTTCCTCAGACTTTTCTTCGCCTTGTCCCTTTCCAAGTTCTTCATCAGTTTTGGTCATTACAGTAGCTTCATCAGTCTTGTTGGCTTCAGCAGAAGTTTCCTTGGTTGATTCTTCCCCTTTATCTTCCCCCTTTTTGTCATCATCAGATTTGATGACTTCTTCAGGTTTAGCAGCAGGGTTGAGTGCAACTGTTGGAACCTTCATAGCAGCACCTATAGTCTTCAAATTCTGATTCACTACATCATGACTTGCTGTAAGGTGATGAAGAGTTGTGCTGATGTTGTCAGTCTGATCATTGAAGTAGTCAATGTTAAGGTTTATAGTTGCAATTTCATTTTGGAGTTCCTGTGAAGCTTTTGATACTTCTTGCAACATCCCTATGTTGACTGCCTTCTCTTCTTCACTGACTTTGATGAATGTTGCAGTTAAATCAGCTATCTTGTGTTCAGCTCTTTGTAGGGCAGTATGAAGGTGATTTACATTAGCCTTCACATCTTCCACATTTCTGTTCATGGCATTTAAGCTGTTCACTAACTGCAAAGTGTTGTCTTGAGGAATAGGAAAACTATCAACTTCTCTCTTTATGATCTTCTCCGTTGACTGTTGCATAGATTCCAGCTGAAGTTTGTTGGACTCTGCCAACTCTGCTTTAAGTTCATTCTTCAGCTCCTCTTTGACCTTCATCAGCTGCTGATTATGCTTCTCTTCCAGTTCCTTTACTGAATTCTCCATCATCATCTGGAAAGCTTCCATCAATGATGAGTGTTGATCAGCTGATGAGGCAGAAGCAGTAGCTTCCTTCTCTTCAGTCTCCTGTTGAACAAGGACATCTTCCATAACAGTCTCCTGATGATCTTCAGAAGTCTTAGCTTGCCACTCAATAGCTAAGGACTTATCAGCTTTCTTCTGTTCATCAGTGACATCTTCATACACCAGATTAGTAATAGTGCCATCATCATTGAAGCAGGTTGTCTGTCTAATCTGCCTCACAATGATCCAAGGATTGACAAAGGCATTGTTACCCTTGGGCACTTCACTAAAATCCTTCATTTCCTTGCCAAAGATTATCTGTTGAATACATGGAAGTTGAGGGAGTTCACTTGAATGTCCCTGCTGATATCTGGACTTTTCTGCCCATTTCTTCAGTGCAGTGATAATAGCAATCTTAACAGCCCTTTCTTCAACAATATCAGTTTTCTTCTTTTTGGCAGGTAGGGTGCTCTGGATCAGCTTGGCCTCCTCTAGAGCATATTCCCTGGCATAGTGATGCATAACATCTCTTACATAGTGAGGATCCAAGGCCTTTTGAATTGAATCTGTCTTTAGCCACTTTAAAACCCATTCTTCTTCAGCAGCTAAGTCCTTCAGATTCTGAAGTTCTGTTATTGACCTGTTCAGCCTATTGTCTCTCCATCTGATATACCTAGGCTTCTCTTGAGTGAACATAGTCTTTAACATCAACTTCTGATTGTAGTAGGCTAAAGATTTTTCAAACTTCTGGAAAAGTTCTTTGTCTTCATATACAATGTTGAACGCCCTTCGGACTTCAAACTTTTCCTTAGGTTTTACTTCCCCAGCAGGTATTTTAAGTTTTGGGGGTTCTTGTCCTTCTTCAGCCTCATTAAACTTGATGCCACCTCCATGGACAGGTCCATAGGCATCAGTTTTGCTCATTTCAATGACCATAGCCAGTTCAGTATCTTCAGCCGCTTTTCTCTCTGCTTCAGACATTTTTCTCCTGGCCTCATCCTTTGCTTCTTGAGCTTTGCTCAACTCAAGAGCCTTTTTCTCCTCAGCTTCATCTTGCTTTCTTTGCTCAGCTTTTTCTCTTTTCTTCTTTTCTGCTTTAGAGATTTTCTTTCTCTTAAGCACTATTTTTCTCTTGCCTTTGTCAGCTGGGCCAACAGATGAAATGGGATTTGCAGCAATGGGATGTATGATCATGACATCCGGATCATCTTGAGGTTTGGCGACCTCAGCTGTTGGTGTAACTTGACTCAACTGTTGCTTATCAGCTTTGTTAGCAGCAGCAGCCTCATCTGTTACAGCAGGCCTTTCAGCAGCTTCAGGATTTTCTCTAACCACATTTTCTAATTATGTAGGTTCTTCAATGAAAGTCATCTGCTTTCTAGCAGTTTTCTTATTTCTCCCTTCACGGTAATTTGAAGCAGCTGTATCTTTTTGCTGACTTCTTGTTCTGTGAGAAATACCCTCAGCAGGCCTTTCAGCTAATGGAGTTTTTGAAGATGATGCAGGGGATCCAGTCCTGACATCAGCAGTTACTTGATCAATAACAATAGTGGCTTCAGCAGCAGAAGTCACTGTCTCCATCTTCTTTGAATCTGTTTTCTTAGGCTCATCAGCAGCCTTCTTCTTCTTTGTCTCAACAGCCAAGTCAGCTGTTTTGACTAATCTCTTAGGTCTTTTGGCAGGAACCTCCTTTTGTTCCTAATCTTCAACTTCCTCAGGCTCACCAACCTTCCTCTTCTGAACAGGCAAGTACTTGGTCATTGCCTTAGATTTGTGGATCTCTTTTCCATTTGTCATAGGACATCCCAGTTTGAACAGCAGGTAACTGAGCGTGATCCTATGGTTGGTGTGGTGGCCTTTGCCTTTCTTCACTTCAAGGAAATCAGCGAAGATGTACCAAACTATGACGGACCAGTTGACTTCCAGTCCATAGTAGATAGCAGCCATGATGCTAAACCTTTTCATAGTAACAGCATCCAGAGAAAAAGTACAGTTTTCTATCAGCTTCAAAACCATATCAGCCATCCGCTGATATTCATCCTTCAGCTGTTTCTTCCTTATGTTGCCAGACAACATTTCTCCTTCCTTGGCGCAGATCGCCCAGAATTGTTGGTGCTTTTCTTCAGTCAGCACTGTAACATCGTGTCGTCCTCTGTTTGGAAGACCAAACGTCTCGTGAAGAACAGCGGGTGTAATGACCATAGATTTGTCTCCAACTGTAGCCTTGATTTCCATAGAGTTATAGTCAGCAACTGTAGTCTTGTAGTACTCCATAACCTGGTCAGTCCAGATTACACCTTCGTTGTACTCCATGAAATTCACCAACTGTGCAGATTTGAACTTTTCCAACAGTTCCTTCATCAAATCCGTACCAGATTGGTAGTAGGATTCATAAACTAAGAACATACCTTCAGCGGCCATCTTAATCTGTTGAAAATTAGAGAAATAGGAAGAATTTTGCAGAAAATTGCAAGTAAATTTTCTCTCAAGTATGCTTTGAATATTTAGGGGGCGTAAAGAACTACACGGCTGATCAGATCTGGATTTATAGAGTTAGGGTATTTCGGTTTCCGTGATACCAGCTAACCGTTAGATCCGTTTCTTGTCAGTGCTGATCGTGCGGCGTCAGTTACGACCTTTCAAATTCAAATCGCATTAAATGAGGAGCGGGAATTTATACCGCCCTTCTGTCACTTGTAAAAGCGTGTTTTAAATTAAAACATTTTAAACAATAATCTTTTACACAAGCGATCAGATGAGTAAAATAAATACTTATCTGATGGACTACTGTCCTGATGACATAGTTATTATCAGTGAAAGCCAATAGCTGATAACCTTCCTCAGCTGTTTGTCAATCCAACTAGATAATAAATCTTCATTCTTCAAGACTTTAATCTTCTGTTGAAAACATAACTTCAACTAACTGTCATCAACTAATTTCATCTTTTAATCAGAAGTACCGCTAGTCTTACACGTTCCCCCTGACTTTAAGAATTCATAAGTTAACTAGTCTGTTGAAAGTTAATCCTTGAAGATAAGTAAGATGAGTAAGCTGTTGAACTCTAGTCTTCTGATGATATCCCCCTCAGATTATGCATCCAATTTTAATAAACCTAGTTCAGCTCTTAGAGTTGAAAACCTTGTCTCACTTAGAGGTTTTGTGAAGATGTCAACAATCTGATTTTCAGTAAACACATATTCTATCATGACATTTCCTTTCTCCACATGATCTCTAATGAAGTGATGCTTGATCTCAATATGCTTAGTCCTTGAATGACTAGTAGTATTCTGAGTAAGAGAGATTGCACTTGTATTGTCACAGTAGATTGGAATTCCACAGATTTTGATATTGTAGTCTTCTAGTTGATGCTTCAACCATAAGATTTGTGCACAGCAAGCTCCAGCAGCTATGTACTCAGCTTCAGCAGTTGATATGGATACTGAAGTCTGTTTCTTACTCATCCATGAGATCAGACGACTAACTAAAAATTGACAGGCACCTGTTGTGCTTTTTCTATCAATTTTGCAGCCAGCAAGGTCAGAATCTAAATATCCAATGAGTTCAAATCTAGATTCCCTAGGGTACCCCAATCCCAATTCTTGAGTGCCCTTAATATATTTCAATATTCTCTTGGCAGCTAAGAGATGAGATTCCTTAGGATTTGATTGAAATCTCGCACAAACCCCAACAGAGTACATGATATCAGGTCTGCTAGCTGTTAGATATAACAGTGACCCAATAATCCCTCTGTATTTGGTTATGTCCACTGATTTGCCATCTTCATCTTTATCCAAACGAAGACTTGTAGACATTGGAATAGTAGCAGTGGAGCTAGTTTCCATACCAAATTTCTTGAACAGATCCTTTGTGTATTTTGCTTGGCTGATGAATATTCCATCAGGCAACTGTCTAACTTGCAAACCAAGAAAATAATTAAGTTCTCCCATCATGCTCATTTCAAACTTGTTCAGCATCAGCTTTGAGAACTTATCACACATCTGTTGGTTAGTTGAACCAAAAATAATATCGTCCACATAAATTTGCACAAGCAAAATATGTTCTTCCCATTCAATAGTGAACAGGGTCTTGTCAACTTTACCTTTGCGAAATCCTTTAATTAAAAGAAAATCAGATAAGGTATCATACCATGCTCTTGGAGCCTGTTTCAGTCCATAGAGGGCTTTATTCAGACGATATACCTTGTCTTCTTCTTGATAGGCTTCAAATCCAGGTGGTTGTTCAACATATACTTCTTCTTGCAATTCTCCATTGAGAAAAGCTGATTTCACATCCATCTGATAGACGGTGAAATTTTTGTGAGCAGCATAGGCAAGAAAGAGTCTGATTGCCTCTAGTCTTGCTACTGGTGCAAACGTTTCACCAAAGTCAATACCTTCTTCTTGGCAGTAACCCTTGGCCACTAGTCTTGCTTTGTTTCTGGTGACTTCACCATCTTCATTCATCTTATTCCTGAATACCCACTTAGTGCCAATGACTCTTTGATGACTTGGTCTAGGAACTAAGTACCAGACTTTATTCCTTTCAAATTGATTCAGCTCTTCTTGCATGGCTTCAATCCTGCTTGAATCACTAAGAGCTTCTTCAACTTGTTTGGGCTCAATTTGAGATAGAAAGCTGGCAAACATTGCATTACTTGCAGCAGCTCTCCTTGTCTTCACTTTATCTAAAGGATCACCAATCACCAGCTCTGGTGGGTGATTGTTGAGCCATATGAGATCAGGTTGCAAATCATAATGTTGTCCTTTGTTTTTATCTTGCAACACTACTGTTGGAGTTCCAGTAGTAGTCTGTTGAACTTCTCTTGTTTGTTGAACAGTCTCTGGTCTATCAGCTGTTTGCAACTCGTCTGTTAGATAATCAGCTCTGTGATTTTGAACAGCACTTGAGTTATCAGCTGGGTTGAGATCAGGTAGTATGATGGGAACATATTATTCATTCCTTCCAACATTCAACTTCTGTAAATCAGTAGACAGATCTTGATTAACACTTTAATTCTTTTCAGAAGATAGACTTGGTTCATCAAAAACTACATGAATGGATTATTCTATTAGTAATGTTCTTTTTTTGAAGACTCTATAAGCTTTACTAACAGTAGAGTATCCTACAAAAACAGCTTCATCATCCTTTTCTGCAAATGCAGTAAGGTGATTTTTCCCATTATTTAAAACATAGCATTTACAACCAAATATTTTAAAGTAATGAATGTTTGGCTTCCTGTTGTTCCAAACTTCATATGGAGTCTTGTTTTGATGCTTGTTGATCATGCTTCAGCTATCATGGTTCTGACAGCTTCCTTTAGTGTTCTGTTTCTCCTTTCAGCAACACCATTTTGTTGAGGGGTTATAGCAGCTGAATACTCATGATGTATTCCTTTGATATTACAATATTCTTCAACAGTAGAGTTTGTAAACTCTGTCCCTCTATCTGATCTGATCTTTAATATTTTTATGCTTTTCTCATTTTGGATCAGTTCCATCAGATTAGTATGATGTTCCTTGGTTTCACTTTTCTTTTTCGTGAATATCACCCAAGTATATCTTGAATAGTCATCCACAACAGCTAGGCAGTATTTCTTTCCACCATTGCTGACAGGATCAATGGGTCCAAATAAGTCCATGTGTAGCAGCTCCAATATTCTTCCAGAAGATTGATGCTTCTTGCTTTTGAACGATGACTTGATTTGTTTACCCTTCTGGCAGGCGTCACAGAGCTTATCTTTGCTCATGACTGTTTTAGGAATCCCTTCTACCAGATCTTTCTTTATCAATCTGTTGATGGTCTTGAAGTTTAAATGATTCATTCTTTTGTGCCACAGCCAACTAACTTCACTTGGTGTTGATGCCACCAAACAAACATTTGAATTCTTGTCA
The DNA here is from genome assembly GCA_038501285.1 of Penstemon eatonii. Taxonomy (NCBI): domain Eukaryota; kingdom Viridiplantae; phylum Streptophyta; class Magnoliopsida; order Lamiales; family Plantaginaceae; genus Penstemon; species Penstemon eatonii. The sequence goes on along the minus strand of CM076710.1, from coordinate 29,863,565 downwards.
GCAGAATTCCAGTCGACTATGTAGATATTTCCTTGTCGTCTTCCAGATAAGATTACCTTCTTTGTACTAATCTGTTCAACATAGCACTTATCTGTTGAGATGATAACTGAATATCCTTTGTCACATAATTGACTTATGCTCAGCAGATTATATTTGAGGCTTTTAACATATGAGACGTCAGATATCTCTATGTTTCCTCTAATTAGTTTTCCTTTAGCTTTAATCTTGCCTTCTTTGTTGTCCCCAAAAGTAACCTTTGGACCATCCACAGCAACTGCATCAGTCAGCTCATGTATGTTTCCACACATGTGTCTTGAACAGCCACTGTCCAAGTACCAGATTTTCTCTACTTTACTCCTACTCCTAATCCTAACCTACAAAACAAAATAAAATTGTTTTAGGTACCCTTATTGAGAGGGTCCTGAAGGATTAGTTCCACCTTTGACAACCCAAGATGACGAGGTCTTAGGCTTCTTAGGCTTCTGAGTTTCAACAGGAGTATGAACAGCTTTGCCTTTACCACGTTCATCAGATTTGTCATATTGTTGATGATCAGCATGATAAGGATAATGTTCAAATGCAGAGTAAGATGCATGATAAGGATGATATGCATGCATTGGATGAGCAGGGTATGGTGCATAGTAAGTTGGAAATTGAGGTGCATGATACATAGGATGATATGCAGCAGGTTGCACATAATAAGACTCATTTCCATACCAAGCATTTTGATTTTTCTTAATTTTATGCTTCTTTGGTTTACTACTTGCTTGCTCATTAACAGACGACCTAGTTTTCTCATTAGTCTGATTAGTTTTAGCCTTGTCAGAGGACTTCCTAGGACTCTTCTGTTTAGGCTTACTAGTATGTTTTCCTATACTAGGCTCTTTGCTCTTTTTAGCCTTAGGAGTTTTCGTCTCCTTTAATACTTTCTCAGGTGAAGCAGGTCTAGCAGTTTGAACATACAGGATGACCTTACTATTGTCAGCAGATATAAATTTCTCAGTATGATTCAGTTCTTGCTTATCATGTTCTAAAGGTGTCTTCTGTTTACTAGACATATGAGTGGATGCAACAAATGACTTCTCATGAGACTCAATGACTTTCTCAAGCTCAATGATTTTACCTAGACTTCACATTCAGCTTTCAGAGATTCATGTTCTAGCTCAAGCTGTTTATATTCAGCTGATTCTTTTGGCTTTTCAGCTAAAAGTTTCAGTGAACTATTTTGCTCTTTTAGCAATATCATCTCTTCCTTAAGCTTTTTATATGCTTCAGCAATACCAGTATTGTTAAGCATCATTTGTTCAAATGAACTAAATAATTCATTTTCAAGAGGAGTTACCTCATCCTCAGATTCATCAGATTCCTTGGCCATCAGACAGAGAAGAGCAGGGATCTCTTCATCAGAGGACTCTTCATCAGAAGTGTCTGAATCTGAATCAGATGAGTAGACGGCAGCTGGCTTTTCTGCTTCTGCTACCATCGCCTTTGCTTTCTGATGCTTTATTTCTTTTCTGATTCTCTTTTCTTCTTCAGTATACTTCTCAGCTTTAGGATATGGGCAGTCTCTGATGAAATGACCCAATTTCCTGCAATTATAACACATCATTTTGGATTTATAAGAATCATTATCCTGAGAAGAAGAAGTAGGGTTAGAAGTAGAAGCATTGTTATATTTGTTCTTCATTTTTCGTCTGTAGAACTTTTTGAAGTTGTTCATCAGCAATGCAACGTCTCCAGCAGTGTACTCCTTTTTGTTGAGCAATGTGGCTTCATCAGATGAGTCCACTTCTTTACTTCTTTGAGCTGGTCTTCTTTGATTTTCAGCAGCAAACAGGGCAGCTGTGGATCCTGAAGTTGAGGTTTCTTCAATTCCCATTCTAGGCAGTTTATACTCGAATGCCTTGAGTACGGAAAACAGTTCTGTAAGAGAGATTTTTCCCAAATCTCTTGATTCTTCCATTTTTGTTACCTTCATGTTGAACATAGGAGGTAAAGCCTTTAGTACTCTGACGGTGATTTCTTTGTCAGTAAAGGTTTTTCCCAACTTTAGAACTTCATTCAGTGTTCTGGTTAATTTGGTATCCATCTGATCAATGGTTTCTCAAGATTTCATTTTGAAATTATCAAGTTTCTCCAAAGCAACAGTGAGCTGATGCTCTTTTATGGCATCATTTCCTTCACTCATATCTCTGACTTTGTCCCACATCTCCTTTGCAGTTTTGCAATGTTTGACTTTGTCAAATCGATCATTGTCCAGGGCTTTAGTCATGATGAATCTTCCGACTTTGTCCAGATTGAAAAGCTTTATTTCTTTTGGAGTCATCTCATGAAGATCTTTGTCCACAACCGTATCAACTTCATTGATCTTTATGGTCTTTGTGAATCTGAATGGACCTTTAATGATACATGTGTACATGTTATCATTATAAGCAGCAAGGAAAATCTCCATTCTGATTTTCCAGTCTTCAAAAGACATACCAGCAATGTGGGGAACATGGCTGATACAATCCATTTTTCAAAATGTTTTAATTTTTCAAAAAGATGCTCTTTTGAAAAGTTTTGAAAAACCTTTGAAAAACACTTGGATCAAGCTCGTTGATCAGGCAGCTAATTCTAGTGAACCACCTGCTCTGATACCACTTGTTGGTCCCAAGTGGTCAGAAGAGGTTTAGAGGGGGGGGGTGAATAAACCTCTTTAAAATTTTCTTCCAAATTTTAACTTTAAAACTTTTCTCTAACTGTGAACAGACTAAGCTGATCAGAGTAGTAAGTTACAAGTCTGTTCGCGAACAAATCTTTGAACGGGTTTGATGACCACTCGTCTGATAATTACTTAGCTGATTTTGTTAAAATCAGTTTTAATACTTAGAGTACTAGCAGCGGATTTTCAAAGTGTTTTTCACAAGTATTCCTAGTAGTTTGAAAAATGTTTCCCCAGTTTTATAAACTCCTTTAAATTGTTTTTCAAACAGTTAACTAATGTGTTTTATGCAATCTTGAAATATGCAAGTAAAAACACAAGTAATTTTTATAGTGGTTATATGGATATGAATATCCTTTAATCCACTCGTCCAAGTCACAAAGAGCTTGGGTTATACTAGAAACACAAAGTAACAGTACACTCTGCTTCCGCCAATCAACAAATGAACAGGCCGTAAGTGCGCAGTAAGAAATCACAAAGAAATCCTACTCTGTGAAGTAATATCACTCACTTAGATGGATATCTACTTCTCACAACACTCTATTTTACAAATTCACTCAGAAGATGTGTTTAGCTTCGTTCTTCAACTTCGCTTTTCGTCAACAAATGACTAAGCTGATGAGTGAGCTGTACTTGAGACTTAAGAGTCTGCTTGGAAGATTCTCTCAGAAAGTGTGTTGCTTATCTTCTCTTCGTCTCTTTCAGCTATTTATACTTGAGGTTTGAAAAATGTCCGTTGAAGAGAGACAAGATTCAAATTCCTCGAGTACTGGTCCTTAAAATCCGCGAACGGCTCTTTTGCAGTCTGTCCGTACTGTCAACAGTACTATTCTGCAGGCAGCATTAAATGCACCCAGCTGATGTGAAGCATTTCTTCAATCATTTGTCTTTAATAACCTTGTACTTCAGCATTTATTACTTCCAGGGGCATTTATTACCGTTGGGAAGACTTTATGATCCTTTCCACTTGGCTGACGAAAGTACACGTCTGATGGCGAACTAGGCTGATCTCAAACTTGAACAAATCTGATTTGAGTCGGCTGATCTTCATCAGTCTGATATCTTTCTTTCAGCAGATCAGAAGTCTTGGACCTTGAAAATTTTGACTCTTCTGATGTCTTCTTATACTTAGTCAAAATTCCTTCCAAAGGGATCATCAGCTAAGTTACTCCATACTTAGCGGATTTTGAAGTTTTGAAATGCATCAAAACCTCCCTTATTCTTTTGTCTTTAGTGCCTTCATCTTCATCCTTATCCAACATGCCAGAATCAAGAGTGGCAGTTCATAGTAATCGAGATCAAATAATTAATACTTCGTATTTAGGAAGTACCTACAAATGTAAGTTCAGATGAGAGTATATTTCAACCTCGAGGAAAACTATAACCATGAATAGTTGAAGAATGAGACACACCTGAAGTATTAGGTACAGAATAGTCATCATCAATCAAACTAACAATGACTAAGAAAGAATTTCATGGAGTACAAACTAACGAGATGAATCATAGTCAGACATGAACATAAAAATAGTAAATAAAGTCATTATAACAATGAGTAAATCGATCTGGAGGTTCAAATGACCTATGATTTTTAAGAATAGTATGTGAGGAATGAAATTTATAGTAAATCACCAAGATTCAATGAAACGTGTATCAATTTCATACTATCAGGAATAACCCATACACAAAACTCAAAAATACGAGGATTCGGGAATGAATTAGAATCAAAGAACGGAGCCCAAGGAGAATCCAAATATATTCATATTCGATGTCTCATTACGAAAGAGTAATGTTTGAAATCAGGAGAACGAGTTTTGAATTAATTAAGCACAATTAAAGGAATCTTAAGAGCACCCATGACTACTTTAGTTACTTACAAGTGTCCCAAGAAAAGAAACTTGACTCCAGGATCTAAATACGAGAGTAAGATAGAGAAAGAAAGAGCTTTCTCCGAATTAATCGTAGTCAAACGATAATGAGGGTTAAATATTTGAGGTCATTCTAGTCATTTGGTAACGAAACAATGATAACAAGATTTCAAACCTCTATTGAGATCAAACATACGCATATAATTTTGATTGCAACCTTCTTCCACAAAGTGAGCTATTCGAATTGAGTTGACCTTAAGACTTTTGATGATGGATAATTTGGTCCATCTATTATTTCTAATATATGTTCGGAGCTCCGGAATCTCAACTCTATGGATGCGGACTCGAGCTCAGGATGAAGCAAAGGAAAATGGTTTCACTTAAGTTAGCCGCTGGTTAAACGTTACTGTTGGGCCGATCCTAGGCCCACAGTTATGGGCTGACCCTCATTCCCGGCTATAAATACCCCAAGCATTTATGACTACAGACACGCTTTCCCAGGTGCTCTTCACTCGAAGCTATAGCTCGGATATATTGATTCCACCGAATTTATATGTATTCTGCCCTCTAGCTTGTACGGCATCCTGTAATGCTCGAATAGGACCCCAATTACTTGTAACTTATACATCAATGTTCGGAATATAATGAAACACATAGTTCTTTCACTTGTTTATTAGAGTTTGATATATTATTTTGATATTATCGATCATACTACGAATTTGCGTAAGATCAATTGGCGCCCACCGAGGGGCCTTGTTTGGGTGTTAGATCGAAAAATGCCTACTATGAGGAGGAATACATATAACCACGGAGAACAATCCCTTGTGGCTGGAGTGCAGGATTCAGTCAACCATGGGTCTGACAATTTATTCTCTATTTGATAATCTATCTAGGGCGGCTCAGCAACCAGAAGTTACGCCGATCATCTTGCAGGACGATGCTCCGACCCGTAGAGCCCTCATCAATTTGAGGTCGAAGTAAGAATCGTGCGGCACTCCAACCAGGTTACAACCAAATAACGGAGATACCGACGTCGAGAAGGATATCAACGGTCTTATTCTTTACAATCATTATTCGATCATTCCGAGGGATTCCTACTGCTACCGAGCCCTATTTTGTCTTCTCTTGAACTCAATTTAACAAGAAGCATGGTTCGAAAATGCGGTATAATGGATAGATGAAACTACTCACCGAACTCAATTTTATCCACTATCTTATCGTCTCGCTCTGCCCTTGTTTATTTTATTGGCAAAAAGGGATTACCTATCTTATGGAAGTCTTATTCATGGTTCGAAAGTGTGTTATTATGGACAATGAAAACTATACACAGATTGCCAGAATAGCCGCCATCTTATTATCTCACCTCATCTACGCTTATCTACTATTGCAAAGGATTATATGTCCAGTCGAAGTCTTATTCGTCTGAAATATTATCAATTCGTTATATTCGAAGAAATTATCATGGCCAATCTTTATGTCTATTGATCAAAACGACTAAGGGTGAAAGTCGTTGCTATGCCCCTTAGATCGAAATAAATAAAAAGGGTGAAAGTTGTTGCTAAGACCCTCAGGTGAAAGCTGTTGCTATGACCGATCAAAACGACTAAGGGTGAAAGCCGTTGCTATGCCCCTTGGATCGAAATAAATGAAAAGGGTGAAAGATGTTGCTAAGACCCTCAGGTGAAAGCTGTTGCTATGACCGATTAAAACGACTAAGGGTGAAAGCCGTTGCTATGCCCCTTAGATCGGAATAAACATAAAGGGTGGAAGTTGTTGCTAAGACCCACAGAATGAATTTTCGATCTTCAAATTGATGGTTTTATTCTACAGTTGTCCAGTGCCTTTATTCCATTATTGGATTTATTTTCCAAACTATTTATGCATACGGAAAGTTTCAAGCTGAGGAACGATGATGCCTAAATGGACAAGAAGAAGCCTTACGGATATCTTTCTCAACTAACCAATACAGAGTTAATCCGACTGACTTAATCATCAATTCACAACAATAGGTTATGACGGTCTTCAAAGATACAGCCTATTAATGCTCGGAATTTATTTTTCCGAGCGTCGGGTTCAACAACTTCGGAATGATTATGATTATTTACGACCATCCCGGATTCATTTTTGATCGATCACGTAATTTATAAGAATTATCTATCTATTTATCAGACACTTTATTCAATCAGTTAGGACAAAATTGTTTTCATTTTCTTAGTCGATGGCCATTTTTGGTGGAATGGATCCTACAATTAATAAAATTTCAGTAAAAGTCTGTTGGCACAATAGTAACAAATTATATAAATCCTCGAAATCGCAACCTAATTTGGACTACCGTTCGATCACCGAGGAATATTATGTTTCCAAAGAAAAGAGTTTGATATCTTCAAGATAACTACACGAAGTTGCAATCAATAAAATTCCAAACAGATCTCACTTATATTCGACCAAAGAAATTGAGAAGACACCGATAGGTAAAACAATGAAATTTGAGCAGAAAACAAAGCTTTATTATTATTCTTTGGACAAGTTACATGTGAAGCCTCGAGTACAATGTTAAAATTCGGGCTCAAAAAAGTACAGTACAATCGATCCTACCCTACTACAAACTCTACGAGTAGAAAGTTAGACATGTTCGATCCGCATTCTCGCAGCTACTCCAGATACAGAACTCAGCAGTGATTCTTCATGGAAGTCACTCGCCACGTGTCTCACATCCTCGAGCGTCCAATGGATAAAAACTAGATCGGAGCCCATCTCCGGGGCTTTTAACCGATCTTCATGGAAGTCCTGATTTCGCGCACAAGTGAAACTTAAGGGACTAAAAATGCTTGCCGAATATTTAAATGTCCTACTTTTGCGGATTTGTGAAACTTAATGGACCAAAAATGCTTGCCGAATATTTAAATGTCCTACTTTTGCGGATTTGTGAAACTTATGGGACTAAAAATGCTTGTCGAAGATTTAAATGTCCTAATTTCGCAGACTTACGAAACTTATGGGACTAAAAATGCTTGCCGGAGATTTAAGTGTCCTACTTTCGCGGACTAGTAAAACTTAAGGGACTAAAAATGCTATTTTGCCCTTGCTTTAGCTTAGCAAATGCATCAACAATACTTGTATTATTAACTACCATTTGCTCAAATGAATTGAATAATTATTTTTCAAGAGGAGTTACCTCATCATCCTCAGAGTTATCAGATTCCTTGGCCATCAGGCAGATAAGTGCAGGGCTCTCATCTTCAGTAGACTATTCATCAGAAGTGTCTGAGTCTGATTCAGACGAGTAGATAGCATCCATCTTCTCAGCTTCTGCTAACAGCACCTTGCCTTTCTGATGCTTTCTTTCCTTTCTGATTCTCTTTTCTTCTTCTGTATAGTTTTCAGCTTTAGGATATGGACAGTCTCTAATGAAATGTCCCAATTTCCTGCAATTATAGCACATTAATTTGTATTTATAAGAATCTTTATCTTGAGAAAAAGAAGTAGGGTTAGAAGTAGAAGCATTGTTGTATTTGTTCTTCATTTTTCTCTTATAGAACTTCTTGAAATTGTTCATCAGCAATGCAATGTCTGCGGCATTGTACTCATTTTTGTTGAGTATTGTGGCTTCGTCAGATGAGTCCACTTCTTTACTTTTGTGTGCTGGTCTTCTTGGATTTTCAGCAGCAACCAGGGCAGTTGTGGGGCCTTAAGTTGAGGTTTCTTCAACACCCATTCTTGGCAGTTTATACTCATAAACCTTGAGTACTGAGAACATCTCTGTAAGAGAGATTTTTCCTAAATCTCTTGACTCTTCCATAGCTGTCACCTTCATGTTGAACTTTGGAGGCAAAGCTTTAACACTCTGACTGTTATCTCCTTGTCAGTGAAGCTTTTTCCAAGTTTAAGAACTTCATTCAGTGTCCTTGTAAACCTTGTATCCATCTGGTCAATGGTTTCAGCAGACTTCATCTTGAAGTTGTTTAACTTTTCCAGAGCAACACTCAGTTGATGCTCTTTAATGGCGTCGTTTCCTTCGCTCATGTCACGAACCTTGTCCCACATTTCTTTTGCAGTCTTGCAATGTTTGACTTTATCAAATCTATCGTTGTCCAGGGCTTTGGTCATGATGAAACGGCCAACTTTGTCAAGATTGAACAATTTGATTTCTTCAGTTGTCATCTCATGTAGATCTTTTTCCACCACTATATCCACTTCATCAACCTTTATAGTCTTGGTGAATTTGAATGGACCTTTTATGATACATGTGTACATGTTGTCATTGTAGGCAGCTAAGAAGATCTCCATTCTGATCTTCCAGTTTTAGAAGCTCATACCAGCTATGTGGGGAACATGGCTGATACAATCCATTTTCAAAGAGTTTTGATTTTTCAAAAATATGCTCTTTTGAAAAAGTTTAAAAACCTTCGAAGAACACTTGGATCATGCTAGTTGATCAGGCAGCTGATTCTAATGAACCACCCGCTCTGATACCACTTGTTGGTCCCAAGTGGTCAGATGAGGTATAGAGGGGGAGGGGAGTGAATAGACCTCTGAAAATTTTTAGACTTTAAAAAACTTTTCAGTCGTCTGTCAGCAGACTAAGCTATTATTGATTAGTAAGCTGACTAAGCTGATCGCGAACAAATCTTTGAACAGCACAGTTAACCACTTCTCGTATTACTATGATTTCAGCAAACTTAGCTTTAACAACATAATACTTGCAGCGGATATTTTGTAAGTGTTTTTCACAAGTAAACTTCTAGTTTTTTGAAAGATTTGTCCCCAGTTTTAACAAACTCCTTCTAAAGAATCTTTCAACAGTTTTTCTATAGTGTTTTATGCAACTTTGAAAATATGCAAGGAAACAATGCAAATTAAAATAAAAATAATTTTTATAGTGGTTATATGGATAAAAATCCTTTAGTCCACTCTTCCAAGTCACTTAGATCTTGTGTTATACTGTAAGCACTTAGTTTACAGTATACTCTACTTACGCCAAAACAACAAATGAATGTGGCCGTAAGCTCACAATAGGAGATCACAAAGAAAACCTATCATCTAAAGTTAGATCACTCACAAAGATGGATCTACACTTCTCACAACACTCCTTTACAGTTTTTCACTCAGAAAAATGATTAAGCTTGAATCTTCAACTTGGTTCTATCAACAAATGACTTCGCCAGGTGAGTGAGCTATTTTTGAGACTTAGAGAGATTTTGCTTCGAAAATTTGCTCAGAATTGTGTTGTTCTCTTCTTCTTCAGTCTCACGAACTATTTATACTCCAGGTTTGAAAAATGTCCGTTGAAGAAAGGAAGAATTCAAATTCCTCGGGTACTGGTCCTTAATTTCTGCAAACGGCTCTCTGCTCTGCAGCAGTACTGTCAACAGTACTTTTTGTCAGACAGCATTTAATGCACAAAGTTGATACGAGGTTTTCCTTCAATCATTTGTCATTAGTACCCTCAGTCTTCAGCAATAATTACTCCCGGTGCATTTATTAACGTTGGAGAGACTTCCTGATCATCTTCACAAGTCTGATGAGTATACTAGTCTGATGATGAACTGAGCTGATCCCAAACTTGAACAAATCTGATTTGAGTCGGCTGATTTTCACCAATCTGATTTCTTCCTTCAACAACATATCAGTAGTCTCTTGGACCAAACTGAATTTTGACTTGACTGAATTTGTCTTTGAGTTTGATCAAAATTCTTCTAAGGGATTGTACTAAGCTTTCCTAACTTAGCTGGTTGAGACGTTTTGGAAATCATCAAAACCTCCCTTTAACTTGTAAATTTCTTGTCTTATGATCTTCATCTTCATCCAACAAAAATGAAATGGTCCAATTTACAAGGTAATGATAACAAATAGGATAAAACAACTTCAGAAGGAACATGATATGAAATCGAAAAGTCATTTTCAGAATCTATCGCAATTCAATAATTAGGTTTAGGGAATAAGGATAATGAAATATTCCTAACCACTTAATCAGATTAAGGTAAGCAGTCTTATTCACGAGTTCACTATGAAGAAGTAGCTTGTGAAATAAAAAGGGAGTACAAACTCCGAACAAATACAAAACTCAAATATCAAATTGGAAGCTTCGATCGGACAACAAGAAGCTGAATTAAAAGTGTCAATAAACTTTGAAGAGAGGGATTTTAATTAGAATGGCAATCGGTTCAAGAAGAAACAGTCAAATTCAAGAAATTGTGAGAAACAATATTTAAAAGTATAAGATCAAGGTAAACAAGTTCAAGAATAAAGCTCAAGAAAGGATCAAGGAAATTTCGGTCAATTCAGAATTAAAATTGAGAGAAAGAAACTGACTATCGTATATGGAAACCAAGGGAAAAAAAACATTAGCGCATATGGGAAAATAAACAATGAACAATTCTCGGGCCCAATTAGAGATATTCGTCTGATAGAAATGAGTAGAAGATGTTAGGAGACGAATTCTTTCACGTCATCAAAAAATTATAGAGTTAGGATTTAATTCACTTTTGAGTGATTGCGGATCTTTGAAGTTCTTGTGTAACAAAGAAGGTATCTTCGGCATATTTCCTTAGTCGATAGCTGATTTACTAGATGACGAAGATGGTTGCAACACTTTTCTTCAACCAATGACATTCGTTACACTCGATTTCTCCAGGGAAAACACTACAATGTAATGAGTAGGCTTCTTCAAATGACTTGTTCATCGATACACTTAACTTTTGCCGACACATCCTTTCTCGGAACTTCAACATGCCAATAGATTCGATAGAGAGAGAAATTTTGATCTTCTTGATAGATTCTTTTGTTTCTTTCAGACCCTTATCTTTCATTCTTTCTGAATACTCGATAGCAAGTCTTGATGTTAAAGACTATTTGGTTGTTGCCACACTCCATTAATTACCTGTCCCAAGAACTTATATAATACATCGTCTAGACGCATATATAACAAATAGGGGTCACATATTTTGGTCAACATACAAAGGGTATGCCATGTTGGTCCCAAGTGGTCAGAAGAGGTTTAGAGGGGGGGGGTGAATAAACCTCTTTAAAATTTTCTTCCAAATTTTAACTTTAAAACTTTTCTCTAACTGTGAACAGACTAAGCTAATCAGAGTAGTAAGTTACAAGTCTGTTCGCGAACAAATCTTTGAACGGGTTTGATGACCACTCGTCTGATAATTACTTAGCTGATTTTGTTAAAATCAGTTTTAATACTTAGAGTACTTGCAGTGGATTTTCAAATTGTTTTTCACAAGTATTCCTAGTAGTTTGAAAAATGTTTCCCCAGTTTTATAAACTCCTTTAAATTCTTTTTCAAACAGTTAACTAATGTGTTTTATGCAATCTTGAAATATGCAAGTAAAAACACAAGTAATTTTTATAGTGGTTATATGGATATGAATATCCTTTAATCCACTCGTCCAAGTCACAAAGAGCTTGGGTTATACTAGAAACACAAAGTAACAGTACACTCTGCTTACGCCAATCAACAAATGAACAGGCCGTAAGTGCGCAGTAAGAAATCACAAAGAAATCCTACTCTCTGAAGTAATATCACTCACTTAGATGGATATCTACTTCTCACAACACTCTATTTTACAAATTCACTCAGAAGATGTGTTTAGCTTTGTTCTTCAACTTCGCTTTTCGTCAACAAATGACTAAGCTGATGAGTGAGCTGTTCTTGAGACTTAAGAGTTCTGCTTCGAAGATTCTCTCAGAAAGTGTGTTGCTTATCTTCTCTTCGTCTTTCAGCTATTTATACTTGAGGTTTGAAAAATGTCCGTTGAAGAGAGACAAGATTCAAATTCCTCGAGTACTGGTCCTTAAAATCCGCGAACGGCTCTTTTGCAGTCTGTCCGTACTGTCAACAGTACTATTCTGCAGGCAGCATTAAATGCAGCATTAAATGCACCCAGCTGATGTGAAGCATTTCTTCAATCATTTGTCTTTAATAACCTTGTACTTCAGCATTTATTACTTCCAGGGGCATTTATTACCGTTGGGAAGACTTTATGATCCTTTCCACTTGGCTGACGAAAGTGCAAGTCTGATGGCGAACTAGGCTGATCTCAAACTTGAACAAATCTGATTTGAGTCGGCTGATCTTCATCAGTCTGATATCTTTCTTTCAGTAGATTAGAAGTCTTGGACCTTGAAAATTTTGACTCTTCTGATGTCTTCTTATACATAGTCAAAATTCCTTCCAAAGGGATCATCATCTAAGTTACTCCATACTTAGCTGATTTTGAAGTTTTGGAATGCATCAAAACCTCCCTTATTCTTTTGTCTTTAGTGCCTTCATCTTCATCCTTATCCAACAATTTCCCCCTTTTTGATGATGACAAAACTTCAGCTAAGTACCTGTTAATACCTAAACTAAAGATTGAAATCCTCAAAAATTTTCTGAGATAGAAAATGATATGTTTGAAAAACTTGACTTTTATTGATAAGAAAAGTATTACAAGTACAAGTTCTTCAGATGAGATGTCTGAAAGATAGATAAAAGTAAACTGATTACAAAGATTTTATAAATTTTAACTATCAGCTTATCCTTCAAGCACTTCTTCATATTCATAAGAAGACTCATCATCGTCTTCTTCTTCTTCTTCTTCACCAGCTTCATCATCCAGGTTTATGTTTGCTTTGGCAGCCTCCATCTTCTCTTTAAGTTGCTGCTCCCTTAAAAGCTCCATGGCCTTCCTGGCTGATTCTGTATTCTTGTACTTGGTCATCGGTTCTGATTGATCAGCAGTAGAGTCTTTGGATTCAGCCATTACTTTATCAGTTTTGGCTTTTTCCTTAGTCTCTTCTTCAGACTTTTCTTCGCCTTGTCCCTTTCCAAGTTCTTCATCAGTTTTGGTCATTACAGTAGCTTCATCAGTCTTGTTGGCTTCAGCAGAAGTTTCCTTGGTTGATTCTTCCCCTTTATCTTCCCCCTTTTTGTCATCATCAGATTTGATGACTTCTTCAGGTTTAGCAGCAGGGTTGAGTGCAACTGTTGGAACCTTCATAGCAGCACCTATAGTCTTCAAATTCTGATTCACTACATCATGACTTGCTGTAAGGTGATGAAGAGTTGTGCTGATGTTGTCAGTCTGATCATTGAAGTAGTCAATGTTAAGGTTTATAGTTGCAATTTCATTTTGGAGTTCCTGTGAAGCTTTTGATACTTCTTGCAACATCCCTATGTTGACTGCCTTCTCTTCTTCACTGACTTTGATGAATGTTGCAGTTAAATCAGCTATCTTGTGTTCAGCTCTTTGTAGGGCAGTATGAAGGTGGTTTACATTAGCCTTCACATCTTCCACATTTCTGTTCATGGCATTTAAGCTGTTCACTAACTGCAAAGTGTTGTCTTGAGGAATAGGAAAACTATCAACTTCTCTCTTTATGATCTTCTCCGTTGACTGTTGCATAGATTCCAGCTGAAGTTTGTTGGACTCTGCCAACTCTGCTTTAAGTTCATTCTTCAGCTCCTCTTTGACCTTCATCAGCTGCTGATTATGCTTCTCTTCCAGTTCCTTTACTGAATTCTCCATCATCATCTGGAAAGCTTCCATCAATGATGAGTGTTGATCAGCTGATGAGGCAGAAGCAGTAGCTTCCTTCTCTTCAGTCTCCTGTTGAACAAGGACATCTTCCATAACAGTCTCCTGATGATCTTCAGAAGTCTTAGCTTGCCACTCAATAGCTAAGGACTTATCAGCTTTCTTCTGTTCATCAGTGACATCTTCATACACCAGATTAGTAATAGTGCCATCATCATTGAAGCAGGTTGTCTGTCTAATCTGCCTCACAATGATCCAAGGATTGACAAAGGCATTGTTACCCTTGGGCACTTCACTAAAATCCTTCATTTCCTTGCCAAAGATTATCTGTTGAATACTTGGCAGTTGAGGGAGTTCACTTGAATGTCCCTGCTGATATCTGGACTTTTCTGCCCATTTCTTCAGTGCAGTGATAATAGCAATCTTAACAGCCCTTTCTTCAACAATATCAGTTTTCTTCTTTTTGGCAGGTAGGGTGCTCTGGATCAGCTTGGCCTCCTCTAGAGCATATTCCCTGGCATAGTGATGCATAACATCTCTTACATAGTGAGGATCCAAGGCCTTTTGAATTGAATCTGTCTTTAGCCACTTTAAAACCCATTCTTCTTCAGCAGCTAAGTCCTTCAGATTCTGAAGTTCTGTTATTGACCTGTTCAGCCTATTGTCTCTCCATCTGATATACCTAGGCTTCTCTTGAGTGAACATAGTCTTTAACATCAACTTCTGATTGTAGTAGGCTAAAGATTTTTCAAACTTCTGGAAAAGTTCTTTGTCTTCATATACAATGTTGAACGCCCTTCGGACTTCAAACTTTTCCTTAGGTTTTACTTCCCCAGCAGGTATTTTATGTTTTGGGGGTTCTTGTCCTTCTTCAGCCTCATTAAACTTGATGCCACCTCCATGGACAGGTCCATAGGCATCAGTTTTGCTCATTTCAATGACCATAGCCAGTTCAGTATCTTCAGCCGCTTTTCTCTCTGCTTCAGACATTTTTCTCCTGGCCTCATCCTTTGCTTCTTGAGCTTTGCTCAACTCAAGAGCCTTTTTCTCCTCAGCTTCATCTTGCTTTCTTTGCTCAGCTTTTTCTCTTTTCTTCTTTTCTGCTTTAGAGATTTTCTTTCTCTTAAGCACTATTTTTCTCTTGCCTTTGTCAGCTGGGCCAACAGATGAAATGGGATTTGCAGCAATGGGATGTATGATCATGACATCCGGATCATCTTGAGGTTTGGCGACCTCAGCTGTTGGTGTAACTTGACTCAACTGTTGCTTATCAGCTTTGTTAGCAGCAGCAGCCTCATCTGTTACAGCAGGCCTTTCAGCAGCTTCAGGATTTTCTCTAACCACATTTTCTAATTATGTAGGTTCTTCAATGAAAGTCATCTGCTTTCTAGCAGTTTTCTTATTTCTCCCTTCACGGTAATTTGAAGCAGCTGTATCTTTTTGCTGACTTCTTGTTCTGTGAGAAATACCCTCAGCAGACCTTTCAGCTAATGGAGTTTTTGAAGATGATGCAGGGGATCCAGTCCTGACATCAGCAGTTACTTGATCAATAACAATAGTGGCTTCAGCAGCAGAAGTCACTGTCTCCATCTTCTTTGAATCTGTTTTCTTAGGCTCATCAGCAGCCTTCTTCTTCTTTGTCTCAACAGCCAAGTCAGCTGTTTTGACTAATCTCTTAGGTCTTTTGGCAGGAACCTCCTTTTGTTCCTAATCTTAAACTTCCTCAGGCTCACCAGCCTTCCTCTTCTGAACAGGCAAGTACTTGGTCATTGCCTTAGATTTGTGGATCTCTTTTCCATTTGTCATAGGACATCCCAGTTTGAACAGCAGGTAACTGAGCGTGATCCTATGGTTGGTGTGGTGGCCTTTGCCTTTCTTCACTTAAAGGAAATCAGCGAAGATGTACCAAACTATGACGGACCAGTTGACTTCCAGTCCATAGTAGATAGCAGCCATGATGCTAAACCTTTTCATAGTAACAGCATCCAGAGAAAAAGTACAGTTTTCTATCAGCTTCAAAACCATATCAGCCATCCGCTGATATTCATCCTTCAGCTGTTTCTTCCTTATGTTGCCAGACAACATTTCTCCTTCCTTGGCGCAGATCGCCCAGAATTGTTGGTGCTTTTCTTCAGTCAGCACTGTAACATCGTGTCGTCCTCTGTTTGGAAGACCAAACGTCTCGTGAAGAACAGCGGGTGTAATGACCATAGATTTGTCTCCAACTGTAGCCTTGATTTCCATAGAGTTATAGTCAGCAACTGCAGTCTTGTAGTACTCCATAACCTGGTCAGTCCAGATTACACCTTCGTTGTACTCCATGAAATTCACCAACTGTGCAGATTTGAACTTTTCCAACAGTTCCTTCATCAAATCCGTACCAGATTGGTAGTAGGATTCATAAACTAAGAACATACCTTCAGCGGCCATCTTAATCTGTTGAAAATTAGAGAAATAGGAAGAATTTTGCAGAAAATTGCAAGTAAATTTTCTCTCAAGTATGCTTTGAATATTTAGGGGGCGTAAAGAACTACACGGCTGATCAGATCTGGATTTATAGAGTTAGGGTATTTCGGTTTCCGTGATACCAGCTAACCGTTAGATCCGTTTCTTGTCAGTGCTGATCTTGCGGCGTCAATTACGACCTTTCAAATTCAAATCGCATTAAATGAGGAGCGGGAATTTATACCGCGCGCCCTTCTGTCACTTGTAAAAGCGTGTTTTAAATTAAAACATTTTAAACAATAATCTTTTACACAAGCGATCAGATGAGTAAAATAAATACTTATCTGATGGACTACTGTCCTGATGACACAGTTATTATCAGTGAAAGCCAATAGCTGATAACCTTCCTCAGCTGTTTGTCAATCCAACTAGATAATAAATCTTCATTCTTCAAGACTTTAATCTTCTGTTGAAAACATAACTTCAACTAACTGTCATCAACTAATTTCATCTTTTAATCAGAAGTACCGCTAGTCTTACACGTTCCCCCTGACTTTAAGAATTCATAAGTTAACTAGTCTGTTGAAAGTTAATCCTTGAAGATAAGTAAGATGAGTAAGCTGTTGAACTCTAGTCTTCTGATGATATCCCCCTCAGCTTATGCATCCAATTTTAATAAACCTAGTTCAGCTCTTAGAGTTGAAAACCTTGTCTCACTTAGAGGTTTTGTGAAGATGTCAACAATCTGATTTTCAGTAAACACATATTCTATCATGACATTTCCTTTCTCCACATGATCTCTAATGAAGTGATGCTTGATCTCAATATGCTTAGTCCTTGAATGACTAGTAGTATTCTGAGTAAGAGAGATTGCACTTGTATTGTCACAGTAGATTGGAATTCCACAGATTTTGATATTGTAGTCTTCTAGTTGATGCTTCAACCATAAGATTTGTGCACAGCAAGCTCCAGCAGCTATGTACTCAGCTTCAGCAGTTGATATGGATACTGAAGTCTGTTTCTTACTCATCCATGAGATCAGACGACTAACTAAAAATTGACAGGCACCTGTTGTGCTTTTTCTATCAATTTTGCAGCCAGCAAGGTCAGAATCTAAATATCCAATGAGTTCAAATCTAGATTCCCTAGGGTACCCCAATCCCAATTCTTGAGTGCCCTTAATATATTTCAATATTCTCTTGGCAGCTAAGAGATGAGATTCCTTAGGATTTGATTGAAATCTCGCACAAACCCCAACAGAGTACATGATATCAGGTCTGCTAGCTGTTAGATATAACAGTGACCCAATAATCCCTCTGTATTTGGTTATGTCCACTGATTTGCCATCTTCATCTTTATCCAAACGAAGACTTGTAGACATTGGAATAGTAGCAGTGGAGCTAGTTTCCATACCAAATTTCTTGAACAGATCCTTTGTGTATTTTGCTTGGCTGATGAATATTCCATCAGGCAACTGTCTAACTTGCAAACCAAGAAAATAATTAAGTTCTCCCATCATGCTCATTTCAAACTTGTTCAGCATCAGCTTTGAGAACTTATCACACATCTGTTGGTTAGTTGAACCAAAAATAATATCGTCCACATAAATTTGCACAAGCAAAATATGTTCTTCCCATTCAATAGTGAACAGGGTCTTGCCAACTTTACCTTTGCGAAATCCTTTAATTAAAAGAAAATCAGATAAGGTATCATACCATGCTCTTGGAGCCTGTTTCAGTCCATAGAGGGCTTTATTCAGACGATATACCTTGTCTTCTTCTTGATAGGCTTCAAATCCAGGTGGTTGTTCAACATATACTTCTTCTTGCAATTCTCCATTGAGAAAAGCTTATTTCACATCCATCTGATAGACGGTGAAATTTTTGTGAGCAGCATAGGCAAGAAAGAGTCTGATTGCCTCTAGTCTTGCTACTGGTGCAAACCTTTCACCAAAGTCAATACCTTCTTCTTGGCAGTAACCCTTGGCCACTAGTCTTGCTTTGTTTCTGGTGACTTCACCATCTTCATTCATCTTATTCCTGAATACCCACTTAGTGCCAATGACTCTTTGATGACTTGGTCTAGGAACTAAGTACCAGACTTTATTCCTTTCAAATTGATTCAGCTCTTCTTGCATGGCTTCAATCCTGCTTGAATCACTAAGAGCTTCTTCAACTTGTTTGGGCTCAATTTGAGATAGAAAGCTGGCAAACATTGCATTACTTGCAGCAGCTCTCCTTGTCTTCACTTTATCTAAAGGATCACCAATCACCAGCTCTGGTGGGTGATTCTTGAGCCATCTGAGATCAGGTTGCAAATCATAATGTTGTCCTTTGTTTTTATCTTGCAACACTACTGTTGGAGTTCCAGTAGTAGTCTGTTGAACTTCTCTTGTTTGTTGAACAGTCTCTGGTCTATCAGCTGTTTGCAACTCGTCTGTTAGATAATCAGCTCTGTGATTTTGAACAGCACTTGAGTTATCAGCTGGGTTGAGATCAGGTAGTATGATGGGAACATATTCTTCATTCCTTCCAACATTCAACTTCTGTAAATCAGTAGACAGATCTTGATTAACACTTTAATTCTTTTCAGAAGATAGACTTGGTTCATCAAAAACTACATGAATGGATTCTTCTATTAGTAATGTTCTTTTTTTGAAGACTCTATAAGCTTTACTAACAGTAGAGTGTCCTACAAAAACAGCTTCATCATCCTTTTCTGCAAATGCAGTAAGGTGATTTTTCCCATTATTTAAAACATAGCATTTACAACCAAATATTTTAAAGTAATGAATGTTTGGCTTCCTGTTGTTCCAAACTTCATATGGAGTCTTGTTTTGATGCTTGTTGATCATGCTTCAGCTATCATGGTTCTGACAGCTTCCTTTAGTGTTCTGTTTCTCCTTTCAGCAACACCATTTTGTTGAGGGGTTATAGCAGCTGAATACTCATGATGTATTCCTTTGATATTACAATATTCTTCAACAGTAGAGTTTGTAAACTCTGTCCCTCTATCTGATCTGATCTTTAATATTTTTATGCTTTTCTCATTTTGGATCAGTTCCATCAGATTAGTAAGATGTTCCTTGGTTTCACTTTTCTTTTTCGTGAATATCACCCAAGTATATCTTGAATAGTCATCCACAACAGCTAGGCAGTATTTCTTTCCACCATTGCTGACATGATCAATGGGTCCAAATAAGTCCATGTGTAGCAGCTCCAATATTCTTCCAGAAGATTGATGCTTCTTGCTTTTGAACGATGACTTGATTTGTTTACCCTTCTGGCAGGCGTCACAGAGCTTATCTTTGCTCATGACTGTTTTAGGAATCCCTTCTACCAGATCTTTCTTTATCAATCTGTTGATGGTCTTGAAGTTTAAATGATTCATTCTTTTGTGCCACAGCCAACTAACTTCACTTGGTGTTGATGCCACCAAACAAACATTTGAATTCTTGTCAGCAGAATTCCAGTCGACTATGTAGATATTTCCTTGTCGTCTTCCAGATAAGATTACCTTCTTTGTACTAATCTGTTCAACATAGCACTTATCTGTTGAGATGATAACTGAATATCCTTTGTCACATAATTGACTTATGCTCAGCAGATTATATTTGAGGCTTTTAACATATGAGACGTCAGATATCTCTATGTTTCCTCTAATTAGTTTTCCTTTAGCTTTAATCTTGCCTTCTTTGTTGTCCCCAAAAGTAACCTTTGGACCATCCACAGCAACTGCATCAGTCAGCTCATGTATGTTTCCACACATGTGTCTTGAACAGCCACTGTCCAAGTACCAGATTTTCTCTACTTTACTCCTACTCCTAATCCTAACCTACAAAACAAAATAAAATTGTTTTAGGTACCCTTATTGAGAGGGTCCTGAAGGATTAGTTCCACCTTTGACAACCCAAGATGACGAGGTCTTAGGCTTCTTAGGCTTCTGAGTTTCAACAGGAGTATGAACAGCTTTGCCTTTACCACGTTCATCAGATTTGTCATATTGTTGATGATCAGCATGATAAGGATAATGTTCAAATGCAGAGTAAGATGCATGATAAGGATGATATGCATGCATTGGATGAGCAGGGTATGGTGCATAGTAAGTTGGAAATTGAGGTGCATGATACATAGGATGATATGCAGCAGGTTGCACATAATAAGACTCATTTCCATACCAAGCATTTTGATTTTTCTTAATTTTATGCTTCTTTGGTTTACTACTTGCTTGCTCATTAACAGACGACTTAGTTTTCTCATTAGTCTGATTAGTTTTAGCCTTGTCAGAGGACTTCCTAGGACTCTTCTGTTTAGGCTTACTAGTATGTTTTCCTATACTAGGCTCTTTGCTCTTTTTAGCCTTAGGAGTTTTCGTCTCCTTTAATACTTTCTCAGGTGAAGCAGGTCTAGCAGTTTGAACATACAGGATGACCTTACTATTGTCAGCAGATATAAATTTCTCAGTATGATTCAGTTCTTGCTTATCATGTTCTAAAGGTGTCTTCTGTTTACTAGACATATGAGTGGATGCAACAAATGACTTCTCATGAGACTCAATGACTTTCTCAAGCTCAATGATTTTACCTAGACTTCACATTCAGCTTTCAGAGATTCATGTTCTAGCTCAAGCTGTTTATATTCAGCTGATTCTTTTGGCTTTTCAGCTAAAAGTTTCAGTGAACTATTTTGCTCTTTTAGCAATATCATCTCTTCCTTAAGCTTTTTATATGCTTCAGCAATACCAGTATTGTTAAGCATCATTTGTTCAAATGAACTAAATAATTCATTTTCAAGAGGAGTTACCTCATCCTCAGATTCATCAGATTCCTTGGCCATCAGACAGAGAAGAGCAGGGATCTCTTCATCAGAGGACTCTTCATCAGAAGTGTCTGAATCTGAATCAGATGAGTAGACGGCAGCTGGCTTTTCTGCTTCTGCTACCATCGCCTTTGCTTTCTGATGCTTTATTTCTTTTCTGATTCTCTTTTCTTCTTCAGTATACTTCTCAGCTTTAAGATATGGGCAGTCTCTGATGAAATGACCCAATTTCCTGCAATTATAACACATCATTTTGGATTTATAAGAATCATTATCCTGAGAAGAAGAATTAGGGTTAGAAGTAGAAGCATTGTTATATTTGTTCTTCATTTTTCGTCTGTAGAACTTTTTGAAGTTGTTCATCAGCAATGCAACGTCTCCAGCAGTGTACTCCTTTTTGTTGAGCAATGTGGCTTCATCAGATGAGTCCACTTCTTTACTTCTTTGACCTGGTCTTCTTTGATTTTCAGCAGCAACCAGGGCAGCTGTGGATCCTGAAGTTGAGGTTTCTTCAATTCCCATTCTAGGCAGTTTATACTCGAATGCCTTGAGTACAGAAAACAGTTCTGTAAGAGAGATTTTTCCCAAATCTCTTGATTCTTCCATTGTTGTTACCTTCATGTTGAACATAGGAGGTAAAGCCTTTAGTACTCTGACGGTGATTTCTTTGTCAGTAAAGGTTTTTCCCAACTTTAGAACTTCATTCAGTGTTCTGGTTAATTTGGTATCCATCTGATCAATGGTTTCTCTAGATTTCATTTTGAAATTATCCAGTTTCTCCAAAGCAACAGTGAGCTGATGCTCTTTTATGGCATCATTTCCTTCACTCATATCTCTGACTTTGTCCCACATCTCCTTTGCAGTTTTGCAATGTTTGACTTTGTCAAACCGATCATTGTCCAGGGCTTTAGTCATGATGAATCTTCCGACTTTGTCCAGATTGAAAAGCTTTATTTCTTTTGGAGTCATCTCATGAAAATCTTTGTCCACAACCGTATCAACTTCATTGATCTTTATGGTCTTTGTGAATCTGAATGGACCTTTAATGATACATGTGTACATGTTATCATTATAAGCAGCAAGGAAAATCTCCATTCTGATTTTCCAGTCTTCAAAAGACATACCAGCAATGTGGGGAACATGGCTGATACAATCCATTTTTCAAAAAGTTTTAATTTTTCAAAAAGATGCTCTTTTGAAAAGTTTTGAAAAACCTTTGAAAAACACTTGGATCAAGCTCGTTGATCAGGCAGCTAATTCTAGTGAACCACCTGCTCTGATACCACTTGTTGGTCCCAAGTGGTCAGAAGAGGTTTAGAGGGGGGGTGAATAAACCTCTTTAAAATTTTCTTCCAAATTTTAACTTTAAAACTTTTCTCTAACTGTGAACAGACTAAGCTGATCAGAGTAGTAAGTTACAAGTCTGTTCGCGAACAAATCTTTGAACGGGTTTGATGACCACTCGTCTGATAATTACTTAGCTGATTTTGTTAAAATCAGTTTTAATACTTAGAGTACTAGCAGCGGATTTTCAAAGTGTTTTTCACAAGTATTCCTAGTAGTTTGAAAAATGTTTCCCCAGTTTTATAAACTCCTTTAAATTGTTTTTCAAACAGTTAACTAATGTGTTTTATGCAATCTTGAAATATGCAAGTAAAAACACAAGTAATTTTTATAGTGGTTATATGGATATGAATATCCTTTAATCCACTCGTCCAAGTCACAAAGAGCTTGGGTTATACTAGAAACACAAAGTAACAGTACACTCTGCTTCCGCCAATCAACAAATGAACAGGCCGTAAGTGCGCAGTAAGAAATCACAAAGAAATCCTACTCTCTGAAGTAATATCACTCACTTAGATGGATATCTACTTCTCACAACACTCTATTTTACAAATTCACTCAGAAGATGTGTTTAGCTTCGTTCTTCAACTTCGCTTTTCGTCAACAAATGACTAAGCTGATGAGTGAGCTGTTCTTGAGACTTAAGAGTCTGCTTGGAAGATTCTCTCAGAAAGTGTGTTGCTTATCTTCTCTTCGTCTCTTTCAGCTATTTATACTTGAGGTTTGAAAAATGTCCGTTGAAGAGAGACAAGATTCAAATTCCTCGAGTACTGGTCCTTAAAATCCGCGAACGGCTCTTTTGCAGTCTGTCCGTACTGTCAACAGTACTATTCTGCAGGCAGCATTAAATGCACCCAGCTGATGTGAAGCATTTCTTCAATCATTTGTCTTTAATAACCTTGTACTTCAGCATTTATTACTTCCAGGGGCATTTATTACCGTTGGGAAGACTTTATGATCCTTTCCACTTGGCTGACGAAAGTACACGTCTGATGGCGAACTAGGCTGATCTCAAACTTGAACAAATCTGATTTGAGTCGGCTGATCTTCATCAGTCTGATATCTTTCTTTCAGCAGATCAGAAGTCTTGGACCTTGAAAATTTTGACTCTTCTGATGTCTTCTTATACTTAGTCAAAATTCCTTCCAAATGGATCATCAGCTAAGTTACTCCATACTTAGCGGATTTTGAAGTTTTGAAATGCATCAAAACCTCCCTTATTCTTTTGTCTTTAGTGCCTTCATCTTCATCCTTATCCAACATGCCAGAATCAAGAGTGGCAGTTCATAGTAATCGAGATCAAATAATTAATACTTCGTATTTAGGAAGTACCTACAAATGTAAGTTCAGATGAGAGTATATTTCAACCTCGAGGAAAACTATAACCATGAATAGTTGAAGAATGAGACACACCTGAAGTATTAGGTACAGAATAGTCATCATCAATCAAACTAACAATGACTAAGAAAGAATTTCATGGAGTACAAACTAACGAGATGAATCATAGTCAGACATGAACATAAAAATAGTAAATAAAGTCATTATAACAATGAGTAAATCGATCTGGAGGTTCAAATGACCTATGATTTTTATGAATAGTATGTGAGGAATGAAATTTATAGTAAATCACCAAGATTCAAAGAAACGTGTATCAATTTCATACTATCAGGAATAACCCATACACAAAACTCAAAAATACGAGGATTCGGGAATGAATTAGAATCAAAGAACGGAGCCCAAGGAGAATCCAAATATATTCATATTCGATGTCTCATTACGAAAGAGTAATGTTTGAAATCAGGAGAACGAGTTTTGAATTAATTAAGCACAATTAAAGGAATCTTAAGAGCACCCATGACTACTTTAGTTACTTACAAGTGTCCCAAGAAAAGAAACTTGACTCCAGGATCTAAATACGAGAGTAAGATAGAGAAAGAAAGAGCTTTCTCCGAATTAATCGTAGTCAAACGATAATGAGGGTTAAATATTTGAGGTCATTCTAGTCATTTGGTAACGAAACAATGATAACAAGATTTCAAACCTCTATTGAGATCAAACATACGCATATAATTTTGATTGCAACCTTATTCCACAAAGTGAGCTATTCGAATTGAGTTGACCTTAAGACTTTTGATGATGGATAATTTGGTCCATCTATTATTTCTAATATATGTTCGGAGCTCCGGAATCTCAACTCTATGGATGCGGACTCGAGCTCAGGATGAAGCAAAGGAAAATGGTTTCACTTAAGTTAGCCGCTGGTTAAACGTTACTGTTGGGCCGATCCTAGGCCCACAGTTATGGGCTGACCCTCATTCCCGGCTATAAATACCCCAAGCATTTATGACTACAGACACGCTTTCCCAGGTGCTCTTCACTCGAAGCTATAGCTCGGATATATTGATTCGACCGAATTTATATGTATTCTGCCCTCTAGCTTGTACGGCATCCTGTAATGCTCGAATAGGACCCCAATTACTTGTAACTTATACATCAATGTTCGGAATATAATGAAACACATAGTTCTTTCACTTGTTTATTAGAGTTTGATATATTATTTTGATATTATCGATCATACTACGAATTTGCGTAAGATCAATTGGCGCCCACCGAGGGGCCTTGTTTGGGTGTTAGATCGAAAAATGCCTACTATGAGGAGGAATACATATAACCACGGAGAACAATCCCTTGTGGCTGGAGTGCAGGATTCAGTCAACCATGGGTCTGACAATTTATTCTCTATTTGATAATCTATCTAGGGCGGCTCAGCAACCAGAAGTTACGCCGATCATCTTGCAGGACGATGCTCCGACCCGTAGAGCCCTCATCAATTTGAGGTCGAAGTAAGAATCGTGCGGCACTCCAACCAGGTTACAACCAAATAACGGAGATACCGACGTCGAGAAGGATATCAACGGTCTTATTCTTTACAATCATTATTCGATCATTCCGAGGGATTCCTACTGCTACCGAGCCCTATTTTGTCTTCTCTTGAACTCAATTTAACAAGAAGCATGGTTCGAAAATGCGGTATAATGGATAGATGAAACTACTCACCGAACTCAATTTTATCCACTATCTTATCGTCTCGCTCTGCCCTTGTTTATTTTATTGGCAAAAAGGGATTACCTATCTTATGGAAGTCTTATTCATGGTTCGAAAGTGTGTTATTATGGACAATGAAAACTATACACAGATTGCCAGAATAGCCGCCATCTTATTATCTCACCTCATCTACGCTTATCTAATATTGCAAAGGATTATATGTCCAGTCGAAGTCTTATTCGTCTGAAATATTATCAATTCGTTATATTCGAAGAAATTATCATGGCCAATCTTTATGTCTATTGATCAAAACGACTAAGGGTGAAAGTCGTTGCTATGCCCCTTAGATCGAAATAAATAAAAAGGGTGAAAGTTGTTGCTAAGACCCTCAGGTGAAAGCTGTTGCTATGACCGATCAAAACGACTAAGGGTGAAAGTCGTTGCTATGCCCCTTGGATCGAAATAAATGAAAAGGGTGAAAGATGTTGCTAAGACCCTCAGGTGAAAGCTGTTGCTATGACCGATTAAAACGACTAAGGGTGAAAGCCGTTGCTATGCCCCTTAGATCGGAATAAACATAAAGGGTGGAAGTTATTGCTAAGACCCACAGAATGAATTTTCGATCTTCAAATTGATGGTTTTATTCTACAGTTGTCCAGTGCCTTTATTCCATTATTGGATTTATTTTCCAAACTATTTATGCATACGGAAAGTTTCAAGCTGAGGAACGATGATGCCTAAATGGACAAGAAGAAGCCTTACGGATATCTTTCTCAACTAACCAATACAGAGTTAATCCGACTGACTTAATCATCAATTCACAACAATAGGTTATGACGGTCTTCAAAGATACAGCCTATTAATGCTCGGAATTTATTTTTCCGAGCGTCGGGTTCAACAACTTCGGAATGATTATGATTATTTACGGCCATCCCGGATTCATTTTTGATCGATCACGTAATTTATAAGAATTATCTATCTATTTATCAGACACTTTATTCAATCAGTTGGGACAAAATTGTTTTCATTTTCTTAGTCGATGGCCATTTTTGGTGGAATGGATCCTACAATTAATAAAATATCAGTAAAAGTCTGTTGGCACAATAGTAACAAATTATATAAATCCTCGAAATCGCAACCTAATTTGGACTACCGTTCGATCACCGAGGAATATTATGTTTCCAAAGAAAAGAGTTTGATATCTTCAAGATAACTACACGAAGTTGCAATCAATAAAATTCCAAACAGATCTCACTTATATTCGACCAAAGAAATTGAGAAGACACCGATAGGTAAAACAATGAAATTTGAGCAGAAAACAAAGCAGAAAACAAAGCTTTATTATTATTCTTTGGACAAGTTACATGTGAAGCCTCGAGTACAATGTTAAAATTCGGGCTCAAAAAAGTACAGTACAATCGATCCTACCCTACTACAAACTCTACGAGTAGAAAGTTAGACATGTTCGATCCGCATTCTCGCAGCTACTCCAGATACAGAACTCAGCAGTGATTCTTCATGGAAGTCACTCGCCACGTGTCTCACATCCTCGAGCGTCCAATGGATAAAAACTAGATCGGAGCCCATCTCCGGGGCTTTTAACCGATCTTAGGTCTTCATCCGTAAATAATGATTGTCGTAAACAATCATCATCTACAACCTAGCCGATCCTGAACAGCGGAAAATTACCTCAGAGGAGTCACTCCAAGCAATCTCAAAGGAACTATACTTCAAGAAAGCCCTCGAGGAAGCTGATGCTCCAGATTTAAAGAACTCCTCTGAGGTTAACCAACTGTCCGATCGAACGCAGTGCCAGAAGACCGTAATTCTAACCCGTCACAGATAGATATACCTGAGAAAGCAGGTTGCCTGCCGGTATTCTAAGCGCAATTTCTTTTGCCTGACGATATTCTAAGCGAGAAAGGATGTATCGAAGGGAGTAGGATCGGAAAACCAGGTCCGAACTCTAATCTCAAACTCCATTATTTCAGAGGTATAATGAATCATTTTGAAGCAAGATAAAACTCGAACCGTGATGGTCGAACGAGGCATTAAGAATGGAGTGAAGAATGTCGCATAAACGAGTTGGAACTATTTATAGTAGCGAGGAATTAGAACCAACGGCCCAGATGGCAAATCACGAACGGTTGTGATGTAAATAATAAATGAACTGACCGATTCATTTCCCGAGAAATAAGGTCCCGATTGGTTGGGAGAAGAAATGATTGTATGAAAGCATAAAGGAGGGCTTGTCCGAAAGATTCGTTCAACAAATCCTTGTCTATTATCCTATGTCAAATGCAACGTTGGAGTCATGAATGGTTGTCTAAAATTCAACCCTTATGCGCCCGCTATTCGAAATATGAAGTCGGTTTGAAAAACTCATAACGTTATTATCAAGGAATCGCAATGCGGACGATAGCTCAGTTTTCAACTATTCACGATTAAATTGTGATATTCGAATTGAAAAGAAGTTAGGATCGGTCCAATTCTTCGATCATAAGGAACGGCACATCAGGAAAGACTCAAGTTATTGATTATTTAAACAATGATTATCGGATAAATAGCAATCCGAGCAAACAATACTTATTATCATAAAGGATTTGTGGTCGATTAAAAATTCTCGAACTAATGAGTTCGACCAACTTGGAAAATTTGGCACTGCTCAGGATCAGTTAAATGCTCCTGCTAGTAGTTTGGCTATTCTCATTTGAATTTTGAAGATTAGCTAATTGTCGGAGTACCTGTTCATTACATCTGATTATAGTTCGGCTATTCTCATATGAATTTTGAATATTCAAGATCGGGTTTATTAAAGATAAAAAGTTATCTAATTGTAGTTTGCTCAATCGACAACAAAGGGAGAAAAGTTTGGGTTCATAAATATTATTACAAAGATCCAAGAGACTACATTCCGAGAGCAATATAAGCACATATTTTACATTCCGATCCTATTGAATTCTATAATCCTATGAAATTTTCGGTCGAGACTCTTGTCAATCGACCGAGGTAACCTAAATCCGAGCATGAAATCTCCTTTGAACCAGCAGGCTTTTAACTTTATTTGCGGTTCTCCAAGGACGAAGGGGCGAACGCACAGTTTATCGGACAACCGTATCTTTCGACATTGCCTCCCCAGCGTGTCTTCCTAAATGCATTGTGGCAATAGGTCCCTGAGCGGAGACCTACGCGGTAATCTGCAGACTCCATGGGTTTGGCATATTGGCCTTCAAGATAGAGAATATATTTGCCTATCGATATTCTAAGCGAACCAAAAGTAATCTTCCTTCTGCTCAAAGAATATCCGAAGTCCGAACTCAAAAAGTTGAATTAAATGAATAATGATCTTGGTCACCATGATCGGACAAATAAAGAGCCAGTACGATGAATGAGATAACCTCAAAGATGTGAGAGTCTTTTATAGCAAAAATTGGAAGGAATCCAACGGCAGATAATCCGTAAAAACGAATGGATAAGATTAAACGACCGTTGCAATTCTCGAAAAATGAGGAACCATTTGGGGGTTCATTCAGACTTACCAAAGTCTGGAACACAAGCGCAGTCACTGATCTAAAAAGCCATAGACCGGGCAAAGAAAAACATCATAAGATATTATTCATAAAAATTTCAGTAGATCGAGGAGTGTTTATTGAGCGGATCAATGTATACTCGACTCGTTTATTGTTTGGACTTAGGTTTTAATACCTAAAGTCTTTTAATCGTTCTAATTTATCGAGGAGTGTTTTTTGAGCGGATCAATGTATACTCGACTCGTTATTATTTAGACTTAGGTTTTCATACCAAAAGTCTTTTCGTTGTTAAAATTTATCGAGGAGTGTTTATTGAGCGGATCAATGTATACACGACTCGTTATTTATTTAGACTTAGGTTTTTGTACCAAAAGTCTTTTCGTCGTTAAAATTTATCGAGGAGTGTTTATTGAGCGGATAAATGTATACTCGACTCGTTATTATTTAGACTTAGGTTTTCGTACCAAAAGTCTTTTCGTCGTTAAAATTAATCGAGGAGTGTTTATTGAGCGGATCAATGTATACTCGACTCGTTATTATTTAGACTTAGGTTTTCGTACCAAAAGTCTTTTCGTCGTTAAAATTTATCGAGGAGTGTTTATTGAGCGGATCAATGTATACTCGACTCGTTATTATTTAGACTTAGGTTTTCGTACCAAAAGTCTTTTCGTCGTTAAAATTTATCGAGGAGTGTTTATTGAGCGGATCAATGTATACTCGACTCGTTGTTGGATGAAGATGAAGAGAAAAGAAGTTAGTTATTAAGGGAAGGTTTTGATGATTTCCAAAACATCATAATCAGCTAAGTGTGGAAAGCTTAGTTCCCTTAGAAGGATCTTTGAACAAGCAAAGAAGATATCAGAAGAGTTCAAAGTTCAATGACCAGAAGACTAGTGATCTCTTGCTGAAACAGCAAACAGAAGGATAGGTCATCAGCCGAGTCAGATCAGATTAGTTCAGTATTTGATCAGCAGAGTGCCTATCAGATGGGTTGCTTCGATCAGCAGAGTAGAAGAGATCATGAGATCAGTTCAACGGTAATAAATGCACCTGGTGTAATAAATGCTGAAAGAAAAGGGTAGTAATGGCAAATGATTGAAGATATTCTCGGATCAGCAGAGTGCATTTAATGCGATGGACAGAAAGTACTGTACAGTGTACGGACTGCTGCAGGAAGCCGTTTCAAATGAGCTGAAGAATGGATTTGAATTGTGACTTGGCTTCAACGGTCATATTTTCAATTCCATGTATAAATAGAGTTGAATTTCAATCGAGCAAAAAACACAACAACAATCAGAGATTTCGTTTTTTGAAGCAGAATTTTTTCTAAGTCTCAAAAGCTCGAACAGCTCACTCGTCTGGTGGAAGTCATCTGTTGACAGAAACCCAGTTGAAGAAAATAGAAAATTACGATCTGAGTGATCTTGTAATAGCTGAGTGTTGTGCGGAGTTGTGATCCATCTTTGTGAGTGATCAAACTTCAGAGGGTAGAATTTCTTAGTGATTTTCTATTGTGAGCTTATAGCCTTTTCATTAGTTGTCTAGGTATAAGTGGAGAAATATTGTAATCTTTGTGATTATAGTATAACCCAGAATCTAAGTGATATGGAAGAGTGGACTAAAGGATTTCTATCCATATAACCACTATAAAAATTCTTTGTGTTGATTTGCATTCAAGTTTTTCCTTGCATATTTTAAACTGCATAAACACTTTGAATTAATTGAAAGGTTTTAAAGGAGTTTTTGAAAATGGGGATAAAATCTTTTAAAAGAACTTAAGTTACTTGTGAAAAACACTTTATACATCCGCTGCAAGTTAACTCTTAAGAAAACAAATCTGTTGAAAAATAGCTAAGTACTTATAAGAAGAGTGGTCACTCTGCTGTTCTAGACTTGTTCCTGATCAGCGAAGTTATCTCACTGTTCTTCATCAGCTTAGTCTGCTGACAGAAGAGTGAAAAGTTTTAAGTCAAAATTTTTCAGAGGTCTATTCACCCCCCCCCCCTCTAGACCTCATCTGACCACTTGGGACCAACAAGTGGTATCAGAGCAGGTGGTTCATTAGAATCAGTTGCCTGATCAACGAGCTTGATCCAAGTGTTTTTCAAAGGTTTTCAAAACTTTTCAAAAGAGCATCTTTTTGAAAAATCAAAACTTTTTAAAAAATGGATTGTATCAGCCATGTTCCCCACATTGCTGGTATGTCCTTTGAGGACTGGAAAATCAGAATGGAGATTTTCCTAGCTACTTATAATGACAACATGTACACATGAGGTTGATACGGTTGTGGAAAAAGACCTTCATGAGATGACCCCAGAAGAAATAAAGCTTTACAATCTAGATAAAGTTGGGAGATTCATCATGACTAAAGCCCTGGATAATGATCGGTTTGACAAAGTCAAACATTGCAAAACTGCAAAGGAGATGTGGGACAAAGTCAGAGACATGAGCGAAGGCAATGATGCAATAAAGGAGCATCAGCTTACTGTTGCTTTGGAGAAACTTGACAACTTCAAGATGAAGTCTGGAGAAACCATTGATCAGATGGATACCAGATTCACCAGAACACTGAATGAAGTTTTAAAGCTGGGAAAGACCTTCACTGACAAAGAGATCACTGTCAGAGTACTAAAGGCCCTACCCCCAAAGTTCAACATGAAAGTGACAGCAATGGAAGAATCAAGGGATTTGGGAAAAATCTCTCTTACTGAGCTATTTTCTGTACTCAAGGCATTCGAGTATAAACTGCCTAGGATGGGAATTGAAGAAACCTCAACTTCAGGACCCACAGCTGCACTGGTTGCTGCTGAAAACACCAGAAGACCAGCACAGAAAAGCAAAGAAGTGGACTCATCTGATGAAGCCACTCTACTCAACAAAAAGGAGTACACTGCTGGAGATGTTGCATTGCTTATGAACAATTTCAAGAAGTTCTACAAAAGAAAAATGAAGAACAAATACAACAATGCTTCTACTTCTAAACCTAACTTTTCTTCTCAAGATAAAGATGATTATAAAGCAAAACTAATGTGTTACAACTGCAGGAAATTGGGACACTTCATCAAAGACTGCCCATATCCAAAAGCAGAAAAATACACTGAAGAGGAGAAGAAAATGAGAAAAGAAAGAAAGCATCAGAGAGGCAAGGCAATGATGGCTGAAGCAGAAAAGCTGACTGCTGTCTACTCATCTGATTCAGATTCTGACACGTCTGATGAAGAATCATCTGATGAAGAAAAACCTGCTCTCCTCTGCCTGATGGCAAAGGAATCTGATGACTCTGAGGATGAGGTTAGGATTAGGAGTAGGAGTAAAGTAGAGAAGATTTGGTACTTGGACAGTGGATGTTCAAGACACATGTGTGGATACATACATGAGCTGACTGATGCAGTTGCTGTGGATGGTCCAAGTGTTACATTTGGAGACAGCAAAGAAGGCAAGATTAAAGCTAAAGGAAGATTAATCAAGAAGGCAAGAGTTTTTAACAAAAGAACTTTACTAATAGAAGAATCTATCCATGTAGTATTTGATGAGCCAAGTCAATCTTCTGAAAAGAATCAAAGTGTTAACCAAGATCTGTCTACTGATTTACAGAAGTTAGACATTGGAAGAAATGAAGAATATGTTCCCATCATACTACCTAATCTCAGTTCAGCTGCTAACTCAAGTGCTGTTCAAAATCACAGTGCTGATTGTCTAACAGACGAGTTGCAAACAGCTGACAGACCAGAGACTGTTCAACTAACTGCAAATGTTCAACAGACTACTACTGGAACTCCAACAGTAGTGTTTCAAGATCAAGACAGAGGACAACATCCTGATCTGCAGCCTGATCTCAAATGGCTCAAGTATCACCCACCTGAGTTAGTAATTGGTGATCCTTTAGATAGAGTGAAAACAAGAAGAGCTGCTGCACAAGATGCTATGTTTGTCACATTTCTATCTCAAATAGAGCCTAAACAAATTGAAGAAGCTCTTAATGATTTCTTCTGGATTGAAGCTATGCAAGAAGAGTTGAATCAATTTGAAAGGAATGAAGTCTGGTACTTAGTTCCTAGACCAAGTCATCAAAGAGTAATTGGCACTAAATGGGTTTTCAGAAATAAGATGAATGAAGATGGTATTATTACCAGAAACAAAGCAAGATTAGTGGCCAAAGGTTATTGTCAAGAAGAAGGAATTGACTTTGAAGAGACATTTGCACCAGTAGCAAGACTTGAAGCAATCAGACTGTTTCTAGCCTATGCTGCTTACAAGAACTTCACTGTCTATCAGATGGATGTGAAGTCTGCTTTTCTCAATGGAGAATTGCAAGAAGAGGTATATGTTGAACAACCTCCTGGATTTGAAGTCTATCAAGAAGAGGACAAGGTATATCGTCTGAAGAAAGCCCTCTATGGACTGAAACAGGCTCCAAGAGCATGGTATGATACCTTATCTGATTTTCTTTTAATTAAAGGATTTCGAAAAGGTAAGGTAGATAAAACCTTGTTTACAATTGAATGGGAAAATCATATATTACTTGTGCAAATATATGTGGACGATATTATTTTTGGTTCAACTAACCAACAGATGTGTGATAAGTTCTCCAAGCTGATGCAGAATAAGTTTGAAATGAGCATGATGGGTGAACTTTACTATTTTCTTGGTTTGCAAGTTAGACAGTTGCCTGATGGAATATTCATCAGCCAAGCAAAATACACAAGAGATCTGTTCAAGAAGTTTGGTATGGAAACTAGCTCAACTGCTACCATTCCTATGTCTACAAGTCTTCGTTTGGACAAAGATGAAGATGGCAAATCAGTGGACATAACCAAATACAGAGGCATTATAGGGTCACTGTTATATCTAACAGCAAGCAGACCTGACATAATGTACTCAGTAGGGGTTTGTGCAAGATTTCAATCCAATCCCAAGGAATCTCATCTCTTAGCTGCCAAGAGGATATTGAAATACATTAAAGGCACTCAAGAATTGGGATTGTGGTATCCTAGAGAATCTGGATTTGAACATATTGGTTATTCAGATTCAGACCTTGCTGGCTGCAAGATTGACAGAAAGAGCACAACAGGTGCCTGTCAGTTCTTAGGTAGTCGTCTGATCTCATGGATGAGTAAGAAATAGACTTCAGTTTCAATATCTACTGCTGAAGCTGAATATATAGCTGCTGGAGCTTGCTGTGCACAAATACTTTGGTTGAAGCATCAACTAGAAGACTACAACATCAAGATCAGTGGAATTCCAATCTACTGTGATAATACAAGTGCAATCTCTCTTACTCAGAACACTACAAGTCATTCAAGGACTAAACATGTTGAGATCAAGCATCATTTCATTAGAGATCATGTTGAAAAAGGCAATGTTATGATTGAGTATGTCCATACAGACAATCAAATTGCTGACATTTTCACAAAACCTTTAAGTGAAGCAATGTTCTCAACTCTAAGAGCTGAGTTAGGACTACTTAATTTGGAAGCATAAGCTGAGGGGGAACTCATCAGAAGACTGAAGTTCAAACAGCTTAGTTATCCGTTATTTTATTCAAGGATTAACCTTCAACAGACTAGTTAGCTTATGGATTCTTAAAGTCAGGGGAACGTGTAAGACTAGCGGTACTTCTGCTCTAAAGATGAAATCAGTTAATGACAGTTAGTTGAAGTTAAGTTATCAGAAGATATGTTCTTAATTCTTGAAGACGGAAGATTATTTTATCTTGCTGGATTGACAAACAGCAGAGGAAGATTACTAGCTATTGGCATTCTCTAGTAATATCAGATATCAGATCACTCGTCTGTCAGATAAGTTAAACTCTACTCATCTGATATCTTATATAAGCATGGTCATAAAACGTATCCTTAGAAACGCGCTTTTATAAGTAACAGATTAGTGTCGATAGAGTTTCCCGCCCATCTGACATTAAAATAATAAAATTGAAATCCGCGGCTCCCATCCACACGATTAAAAACTGTCAGATTAGATCATCGGTTCAGATCAATCACGGAAACCTAACTAAAGGAAACCTATAAAGTCCGATCTGAAACAGCACAGTCGTCTTACGCACTCAAACACTCTCAAACTCTCTAACTCTCAAACTCTCTTGTTTCGAAAGTTCATTGTTTTTGTAGATTCATACTCTCTAATCCCAGAAATGGAGAAGATTATCGATGGAAGATACTTGAACTACAGCAAATTTCACTTCTCTGGTACTGATCTGATGCGCTTACTCATGGAGAAAATTAAAGAGGCATCTTTAGTTCCAGTTCTGGAAGCACACGAAGACAGAGTCTACTTAGAAGACGTATATCACTTCTACACGACCAGGAAGTTCAATGATGATGAAACTGTTATGTCTGCTGTTATCGGTGGTAAGAAAATTGTTGTCTCTGCTGCTGTTTTAAGTGAAATTTACAAACTTAAGAATAAAGGAGGAGATGTGGCAGACCTAGGGTCTGAGAAAGAGGAAGAATTTTGGGAAATTTGTGCTAAAAAGGGAGAAGAGATGACTGGAACTCTGATGAAGACTCAGCTGAAAGATGAGTATCAGAGGTTCGCGGACATCATTGCGAAGGTGCTGGAATGTAGCACGAGCTCTTTAGATGGGTTACCTAGGAGGAGGTACTACACCATGGTCTGTATATACTATGGACTGAAAGTTAACTGGGCTGCTCACGTATATGAGCTACTGAGCGATAAAAGGCATTCTCATGCCATCTTACTCAGTAATCTGTTTGCATCCCTGCAATGCCCTATGGGTGGTGGAAAGTCCACTCACGGTAGCAAGGAGTTCAAACTATATGAACCAGTGAGACAAGTGGTGGCAAAACCAAAAAGAAAAGCCCCCACTAAGTCTAAGAAGGCCCCTTTTAAGAAGAGCAAGAAGGAGGGTCAGACAAGTCAACCTGCTGAGCCAACAGCACAGTCTGCTGTTGAGACTGAATCAGCACAACCTGAGGATGAAGTTCCAGAGAGAATAATTGAAGACTTCACCAAGGAGATTGAACAAATGGAGACAGGTTCCTCTCCTGAAAGAACTGAGTCTGAGGAAGAAATTCCTCTTCAAAGGTTGAAGAGGTTGAGAACCAGAAGTGAGGCAAGGGGACCTCATGCTGCCAACCCCCCTGCCAAAAGAATTGCTAAATCAAAGGCCAAGAGAAAGGTCACTTTCTCTGTGGAGCCAGTTGCAACAGTAAGAGAAACAACAACAGAAGCAGAAAGGCCATTAACTATTGAAGAACCTTCTGTCAAGGCTGCTAAAGCTGCTGCTGCTGAAACTGAAATTGTTTCTACAGTTGGAGTATCTATAGAAGACTCGTCTGCTACACTATCTGCTGAAGTTGAAGAAGCACAGCAGACTAGTACAACACATGAAGGAGATGCACTCTTGCTTCATCCTACTCTAGTTGCTGCAACCCCTCTTCAAGCAATTGAAAGTCCTGAATCAAGGAGGAAGAGGACTGGCAAGATTGCCACATACCTAACTGCCGTAGAAAAGAAAAGACAAGATGCTGCTAAAAAGCTAAGGATAGCTGCAGAAAAGGCAGAAGAAGAAAGGCTGAAAAGCCTAGAGTTAAAAAGGCTGGAAGAAGAGGCCAGCAAGATGACTCAAGAGCAAAGGGATGCTGTTGAGGCAGCAGAGTTGGCTGCTGCTATTGAAGCAAGCACCAAGGATGCTCATGGACATCAGCATACTGGTGGGATAGTTATTGATGAACAAAGAGATCCAAACAAACCAATACCAGCTATGCCTGCACCAAAGACAAAGCCAAAGAGGAGAGAAGAAATTAGACTATCCTTCGAGATTGTCAGGGACGATCCTACCATCTTTGAGGAATTCCTCAAGAGGCTAGATGCTGAAAGTGATAGAATCAACCGTCTGACGTTGTTTAATGCTGAAAAGATCAGATACAACAGATGGAGAGAATTCAGACTGACAAAGAGTCCAGCTGAAATGGCCAAGTGGAAAGCCTTCACTGCTGAAGAAGCCTGGGTGTTAAAGTGGCTTGAGACTGGATCACTCATGCAAGCACTTGATTCAGAATTCTTTCTAGACAAGTTAAGGCTAAGGATAAGTCACCTAGTCAAGGCTGAATCAAAGAAGATTTTTCAATCTGTTCTGGAGGAGTATGAGGAATCAGAAGACCTCAAGGAAAGATATATCAAGTTGGCTGTTGCTCAAGCAATGGAGCTTTGGGCAAAGAAATCAAGGAAGCTAAAGGGACAACCCAGCTCAATGGTCCCTCTTCCAAATATCAAGCACATTGCCTATGGTCCTAACATCAAACCATATGAAGAGCTACCTGAGGAACCATACTCACCTTTTATTCCTCTTGACAATTTTACATGGATTTCTAACAGGTCAGCTGTAGACAATGAGGGATTGCTGAAAACAGTTGAGACTGTTAAGAAGATTATATCCCCTGCTGACAAAGACAAAGAAGAGTCTTCTGATCAACAAAAGCACAAAGAGGGTACATCTGACCCATCTGATCAGAACAAAGAACAGAATGATAAGACTGAAACAGCTGATGATTCCAAGAAAGAAGAAGTTATTCCAGCTGATCAGATCAAGGATAAGGAAGCTGCTGATGAAAAAGATGATCAGACCAAGGAGAAGGAAAGCACTCCTAGTCATGCTGATAAGGCCAAGGAAGTTGAGCCCATCTCTGGTCCAGCAGATCACTCTCTTGAACTGATAACTCAAACATCAGAGCAACCTATCAAAGAAACACCTCTTACTTTGCCTGCTATTCCAACAGATGTTCCTTCAACTTCTCAAAATGCTCAGACAAATTTGTTGGACTCCATCCGACAAATGATTGACAAATAACTGAAGGAAATGAAGGAGGAGTTAACAGCAGATGTGTTGGCTGCTGTACGTCAACCCAGTCAGAAATTTGCTGCTGTTCCAACCGATCTGATAGAAGATACTGCTCAAAATGTTAAGTCCATTTGTCAAGATATGGACATACTCAGAAGAAGGACTCAGAGCACTGCTGATGGTTGGAGACG
Organism: Penstemon eatonii; assembly: GCA_038501285.1. Taxonomy (NCBI): domain Eukaryota; kingdom Viridiplantae; phylum Streptophyta; class Magnoliopsida; order Lamiales; family Plantaginaceae; genus Penstemon; species Penstemon eatonii. The sequence goes on along the minus strand of CM076710.1, from coordinate 29,825,276 downwards.
AATTGAAGAAACAGTTGAAACGGCCCTCCAAGCAGAAGATGAAGTCATGGAAAATATGATGAAAGACTTCACTGCTTCATCAAATTGGATTTTAGGAACTCAAATTCAATTGGGTGATCAAGGAGAGGATTTGCTCAAAGAAATGAAAGATTTTAAGGCCAATCAACTCAAACAACAAGCTCAAATAAATGCCATGGAAGAAAACATCAAACTTCTCTGTGACTCACTTCAGATTACACCAGCCTTGCCACAATATCCAATCAACCCTGCTGATGATGACAAAAAGGGGGAAGAGAGGGTATTTGGACCGAAAAGAGTTGGAACTTCTTTTGGACAGAAAAGAGTTGGAACTTCTTTTGAAAGGGAAGAAGAAAATCAAGATGGTGCTGAAGAAACTGAAGTGTTGGAAGAATCTGCTGGTGAGACTGATAAAAATATGGAAGAAACAAGCAGACCAACAAATGAGAAGATCACAGAAGAAGAGAAAGCTGAAAATGAAGAAGCTCACAATGCTGAAGCTGAAGCAAAAGCCAAGTCTGATAAAGAACTAGCTGCTGCCAAAGACTCAGCTGAAGAACAGCTTGATCCTGATGTCAAATATAAGAAGATAGAGCTGTTGAGGAAAAGTGTTGGATAAGGATGAAGATGAAGGCACAAAAGGAAGGTTGATAAGGGAGGTTTTGATGCATTCCAAAACTTCACATTTGGCTAAGTATGGAGTAACTTAGTTGATGAACTTATCAAGGAATTTTGACTAAGTAAAGAAGACATCAGAAGAGTCAAAGTTTCAAGGTCCAAGACTTCTGATCTGCTGAAGAAAAATTATCAGACTAATGAAGATCAGCCGACTCAAATCAGATTTGTTCAAGTTTGAGATCAGCCGTGTTCGCCATCAGACTTGCACTTTCGTCAGCCAAGTGAAGAAGATCATGAAGTATTCCCAACGGTAATAAATGCCCCTTGGAGTAATAAATGCTGAAGTACGAGGTTATTAAAGATAAATGATTGAAAAATTGCTTCGCATCAGCTGGGTGCATTTAATGCTGCCTGCAGAATAGTACTGTTCACAGTACGGACAGACTGCAAAAGAGCCGTTCGCGGATTTTAAGGACCAGTACTCGAGGAATTTGAAACCTGTCTCTCTTCAACGGACACTTTTCAATCCTCAAGTATAAATAGCTGAAAGAGACGAAGAAGAAAGAGGGCAACACAATCTCTGAGAAATTTTTGAAGCAAAATTCTTTAAGTCTCAAGAACAGCTCACTCATCAGCTGAGTCATTTGTTGACGAAAGCAGAGTTGAAGAATCAAGCCAAATACATCTTCTGAGTGATTTTGTAAACAAGAGTGTTGTGAGAAGTAGATATCCATCTAAGTGAGTGATATTACTTCAGAGAAGTAGGATTTCTTTGTGATTTCTTACTGAGAACTTACGGCCTGTTCATTTGTTGTAAGGCGTAAGCAGAGTATACTGATTACTGTGTGTTTTTAGTATAACCCAAGATCTTTGTGACTTGGAAGAGTGGACTAAAGGATATTCAAATCCATATAATCACTATAAAAATTACTTGTGTTTTTACATTGTTTTTAAACTTGCATATTCACTGATTGCACAAAAACACATTAAGTTAACTGTTTGAAAATTATTCAAAAGGAGTTTATAAAACTGGGGAAACATTTTTCAAACTGCTAAGACTACTTGTGAAAAACACTTTGAAAATCCGCTGCAAGTACTCTAAGTATTAAAACTGATTTTAACAAATCAGCTAAGTAATCATCAGACGAGTGGTCAACAAAGCTGTTCAAAGATTTGTTCGCGAACAGAATTGTAACTAACTAATCTGATCAGCTTAGTCTGTTCAGTTAGTGTAGAAGTTTTAAAGTTAAATTTGAAGAAATTTTTTTTAAAGAGGTTTATTCACCCCCCCCCCCCTCTAAACCTCTTCTGACCACTTGGGACCAACAAAAAGATTCTTTGAAGAATTGGAAGCTGAAACTTCCAAACTATCTGATGAAGAATCTGAAAAAGAAGACAAGGAAGCTGAAGAAGAAAAGAAAGAAGAAGCTGAAGAAGAGAAGAAAAATTCAGAAGAAGAGAAGAATGGAGAAGACTAGTTTAGGCTAGATTTCCTTTTATCTTAAAAATCCTTGTAATCTTTTTAATTACTTTGCACCCTTCATCTTTCAACACTTGTAATATGAAAACAGTTCAATTATCTATAAAATTGCAAGCTTGAATCCAACACACTATTTCTATCTCAGAAATTTTTTAGGATCAGAACTTTAGTTTAGGTACAGGTACTTAGCTGGAGTTTTGTCATCATCAAAAAGGGGGAAATTGTTGGATGAAGATGAAGAGAAAAGAAGTTAGTTATTAAGGGAAGGTTTTGATGATTTCCAAAACATCATAATCAGCTAAGTGTGGAAAGCTTAGTTCCCTTAGAAGGATCTTTGAACAAGCAAAGAAGATATCAGAAGAGTTCAAAGTTCAATGACCAGAAGACTAGTGATCTCTTGCTGAAATGGCAAACAGAAGGATAGGTCATCAGCCGAGTCAGATCAGATTAGTTCAGTATTTGATCAGCAGAGTGCCTATCAGATGGGTTGCTTCGATCAGCAGAGTAGAAGAGATCATGAGATCAGTTCAACGGTAATAAATGCACCTGGTGTAATAAATGCTGAAAGAGAAGGGTAGTAATGGCAAATGATTGAAGATATTCTCGGATCAGCAGAGTGCATTTAATGCAGCATTTAATGCGATGGACAGAAAGTACTGTACAGTGTACGGACTGCTGCAGGAAGCCGTTTCAAATGAGCTGAAGAATGGATTTGAATTGTGACTTGGCTTCGACGGTCATATTTTCAATTCCAGGTATAAATAGAGCTGAATTTCAATCGAGCAAAAAACACAACAACAATCAGAGATTTCGTTTTTGAAGCAGAATTTTTTCTAAGTCTCAAAAGCTCGAACAGCTCACTCGTCTGGTGGAAGTCATCTGTTGACAGAAACCCAGTTGAAGAAAACAGAAAATTACGATCTGAGTGATCTTGTAATAGCTGAGTGTTGTGCGGACTTGTGATCCATCTTTGTGAGTGATCAAACTTCAGAGGGTAGAATTTCTTAATGATTTTCTGTTGTGAGCTTATAGCCTTTTCATTAGTTGTCTAGGTATAAGTGGAGAAATATTGTAATCTTTGTGATTATAGTATAACCCAGAATCTAAGTGATCTGGAAGAGTGGACTAAAGGATTTCTATCCATATAACCACTATAAAAATTCTTTGTGTTGATTTGCATTCAAGTTTTTCCTTGCATATTTTAAACTGCATAAACACTTTGAATTAATTGAAAGGTTTTAAAGGAGTTTTTGAAACTGGGGATAAAATCTTTTAAAAGAACTTAAGTTACTTGTGAAAAACACTTTATACATCCGCTGCAAGTTAACTCTTAAGAAAACAAACCTGTTGAAAAACAGCTAATACTTATAAGAAGAGTGGTCACTCTGCTGTTCTAGACTTGTTCCTGATCAGCGAAGTTATCTCACTGTTCTTCATCAGCTTAGTCTGCTGACAGAAGAGTGAAAAATTTTAAGTCAAAATTTTTCAGAGGTCTATTCACCCCCCCCCCCCTCTAGACCTCATCTGACCACTTGGGACCAACACTCGTTATTATTTAGACTTCGGTTTTCGTACCAAAAGTCTTTTCGTCGTTAAAATTTATCGAGGAGTGTTTATTGAGCGGATCAATGTATACTCGACTCGTTATTTATTTAGACTTAGGTTTTTGTACCAAAAGTCTTTTCGTCGTTAAAATTTATCGAGGAGTGTTTATTGAGCGGAACAATGTATACTCGACTCGTTATTATTTAGACTTAGGTTTTCGTACCAAAAGTCTTTTCGTCCTTAAAATTTATCGAGGAGTGTTTATTGAGCGGATCAATGTATACTCGACTCGTTATTATTTAGACTTAGGTTTTCGTACCAAAAGTCTTTTCGTCATTAAAATTTATCGAGGAGTGTTTATGGAGAGGATCAATGTATACTCGACTCGTTATTTATTTAGACTTAGGTTTTTGTACCAAAAGTCTTTTCGTCGTTAAAATTTATCGAGGAGTGTTTATTGAGCGGATCAATGTATACTCGACTCGTTATTATTTAGACTTAGGTTTTCGTACCAAAAGTCTTTTCGTCGTTGTAAATAGATCGAGGAGTGTTTATTGAGCGGATCAATGTATACTCGACTCGTTATGATTTAGACTTAGGTTTTTGTACCAAAAGTCTTTTCGTCGTTAAAATTTATCGAGGAGTGTTTATTGAGCGGATCAATGTATACTCAACTCGTTTGTATTGGGACTTAGGTTTTTAATACCAGAAGTCTTTTAATCGTTGTAAATGGATCGAGGAGTGTTTATTGAGCGGATCAATGTATATTCGACTCGTTATGATTTTAGACTTAGGTTTTCAATACCAAAAGTCTTTTAATCCTTGTAAATAGATCGAGGAGTGTTTATTGAGCGGATCAATGTATACTCGACTCGTTATAGTTTTAGACTTAGGTTTTCAATACCAAAAGTCTTTTGATCGTTGAAACTTATCGAGGAGTGTTTATTGAGCGGATCAATGTATACTCGACTCGTTTGTATTTTGAATTTAACCAACATTTATCGTAGAATCACAAGGAGTGTTTACCGAATCAATCGATTTATATTTAATATTGCTAAAAATCTTTTTGATAATCGAGTTGTGGGCTAAAGCCATTTATTACAAAAAACTTAATGAAATAAAATAAAGTAAAACAATGTGATCTATTAAAATTTTATTTACCATAGTATTTTCTAAGGTTGACTGCATTCCAAGTTCTTGGTAAGGCTGTTCCGTCCATGTGTGCAATTTTGTATGAACCTTTCTTTCCAACACCAATGACGATGTAAGGTTCATCCCAATTTTGTTGTAACTTTCCCACATTCTTGGATACTTCTACCTTTTTTAAAACCAAATCCCCTTCTTTGAAGGTCCGAATGCGTACCTTTTGATTGTAAGCCTTTTCCATATTTGATTTAGTGGCTTGCAAACGTACGGCTGCTTTTTCCCTCAGAGCTTCGGTCAAATCAATATCATTTTCTCTCATTTTTTCATTTTCCTGGTCGTTGTACATTTCAATCCTTGGTGTTGGGATTAACGTTTCAACAGGAATAACAGCTTCTGAGCCATATACTAAACTGAATGGTGTCTCCCCTGTTGAAGTTCTGACCGTGGTTCGATTGGCCCAAAGTACTCCTGGGAGTTCGTCGAGCCATTTTCCTTTGGCTGCTCCTAATCTTTTTTCCAAAGATTTTATTATTTCTCGATTTGCCACCTCGGTCTGTCCGTTCGCTCTAGGATGCCCGACCGAGGTAAAATTTTGTTGAATTCCTAAGTTTGAACATCATTCAATTACTTGTTTTCCCGCGAATTGGGTTCCATTGTCAGAAATCAAAATTCTCGGGATGCCAAATCGACACACTATGAATTTCCAAAGAAAGTTAATCACTTGGAACTGAGTTATCCGGGCAAGGGCAATACATTCTATCCATTTGCTGAAGTATTCAACAGTGACCAGGACGTAAGCTTTCTTGGATCTGGCTGCTGGGAATGGTCCTATAATGTCCATGCCCCATTGGTCAAAAGACCAACATATCGGTATTGGGTGCATGTTTTCAGCCGGTTGATGGCATATATTAGCATGGACCTGACAATGATGACATTTTTGGACATATTGGATGGCATTGTTGTTGATGGTGGGCCAGTAATAACCTGTTCGGAGGAATTTTAAAGCTAATGCCCTTGCTCCGCTGTGATTTCCTGCATCTCCTTCATGTACCTCTCGAAGGATGTCGGCGGTTTGCGACTCGGAGATGCATTTCAAGAGGATTCCTGATACCGATCTTCGGTAAAGTTTTCCTTCTACCAATGTATATTTTGGAGCCCGATATTTTATTTTCCGAGCTTCATTTTGTTCAAGTGGTAGTTTTCCTTCTCGAAGAAAGTCTATCATCGGAGTCATCCAATTTTCTTCAGCTTCTTCGATTTCCATTATTTCGACAGCCTGTGTCTCATCGATATCGATCGCTGGAGCGTTGAAGATTAACCAGTTAATCACCCTTTCGGTTTTTCCGTCATGGGATCCAGTGAACCTGGAAAGTTGATCAGCCCATTTATTTTCCGATCGGGGAATGTTCTGTATACTTAAATTTTCGAACTTTTCAACCAACCCCTTAACTTTGGCGAGGTATTTTATCATGTTAAACTCCTTAGCCTCATATAGGCCTTCTATTTGTCTTTGTACCAACTCTGAATCAGTTAAATCTTTGAGGTTTTTAATGTTGGCTTTTACTGCCATCTCCATCCCTGCGATCAGTGCTTCATATTCCGCTTCATTGTTTGTTACAACGAAATCCAATGTTATCGCATAATTTATGTCCTCTTTATTTGGTCCGGTGAAGTTGATTCCGGCACCTCCTCCCTCTCGGCACGAAGCGCCGTCAACATGCATTAGCCAAGGCTGGGTTTCTATGATCAAAACATCGTCGTCAAGGCTATTTATTGGTTCGGTCACTTGTGTCGGAGTTTCTAGTAAGAAGTCAGCCAATACTTAGGCTGTAATTGCAATTCTTGGTTTGTACTCGATTTCGAATTGACCAAGCTCGATCGCCCATTTGATCAGTCTTCCAGAGGCTTCTGGTCTTGCTAGGATTTGCCTCAGTGGTTGGTTTGTCAAGACCACTATCTTGTATGTCAGAAAATAGGGTCGGAGTTTTCGTGCTGCTACTACTAAGGCCAAAGCGAATTTTTCAATTTCCAAATAGTTCTTTTCAGCCCCTTGTAATAGTTTGCTTAAGTAATAGATAGGCTTTTGTTCTGAACCTTCTATTTTGACCAAGACTGAGCTAACGGCCGCGTCGGAGATCGAGATGTATATATATAATGGCTCTCCTTCTGTTGGTTTGGCCAACAACGGGGATGTCGTCAGATATTCTTTTAGCTGGTCAAAAGCTCGATCGCATTCTTCTGTCCAAACAAAAATTTTTGCCTTACGAAGGGTTTGGAAGAAAGGCAGACTTCTGTCAGCCGATTTGGATATGAATCTGTTCAACGCTACGATTTTCCCAACTAAGCTTTGTACTTGGGAGATGGTTTTTGGTGGTTTCATTTCAATTACTGCTCGAATTTTTTCTGGGTTGGCCTCAATTCCTCGTTGATGTACCAAATAGCCCAAGAATTTTCCCGATTTAACACCGAAAGTGCACTTTGCGGGATTTAGCTTCATGCGGTATTTCCTTAATATTTGGAAGCATCGATCAAGATGCCTTATGTGATCGGCTTCGTTCATGCTTTTCACTAGTATGTCATCCACATAAACTTCCATTATTTCCTCAATTAATTCTTTAAACATTAGGTTTACTAGCCTTTGGTATGTGGCCCCGGCGTTCCTTAATCCAAACGGCATAACTATGAAGCAATATACTCCTTGCTCGGTTATGAATGCAATTTTCTCCTAATCCTGTTCATTCATGTATATTTGATAAAAACCTTGGAAAGCATCCATCATGCTGAAAATTGCAAAGCCGGCTGTTGAGTCGACCAACAAATCGATCCTTGGAAGCGGATACGGGTCTCGGGGGCACAATTTATTGAGGTCGGTAAAGTCATTGCACATCTTCCACTTGTTATCTTTCTTATCCCCTTTTGCTACTAGGACAACATTACATAACCATTCCGAGAAGTGTATTTCTCGAATTTGTTTTGCTTTGAGTAGTCTTTCTACTTCTGCTTTGATGATTTTATCTTTCACCGGCCCGTGATTTCTCTTCTTTTGTCTAGCTGGTTTAGCTAAAGGGTCGATTTTTAGCGAATGGTTGATTACTCGTGGGTCAATCCCTTCGATGTCATTCGCACTCCAAGCGAAGATGTCCACATTATTTCGGAGGAAGTTGATCAACATTACTTCCTCTTCCTTGCTTAATTCTGTACCTATCCTTGTTGTTTTCGATGAGTCCCCCAGTACCAGAATGACGTCCTTATGTTCTGGTGGTTTTAAAGCTAAATCTAGCGGCTCCTTTCCCTTTCTATCTATTCGGTCAGTGTTAGGGATTTCAGCCTCGTCTCCACCAACAGCTTCTTCGAGCTTTCTTTTGCTTGGGGTAATTGCTTTAGGAGGGTTTCTCAAAGTTAACGAGGTGTTGTAGCAGTCCCATGCCATACAATGATCATTTACTATTTCCCCGATACCTGCGTCGGTGGGAAACTTTATCTTCTGATGATATGTCGAGACAACCGCTCGAAATAGGTTGAGGGCAGGTCGCCCTAGAATTGCGTTGTAGGCGAATGGAGTTTCTACTACTAAAAATTTTACTAGTTTTACTGTTCGATATGGTTTCTTTCCGAGTGAGACACTCAAGGTTATTGTTCCACTGGGAACAATTTCGGATCCTCCGAACCCCACCAATGGTGTAGCTACTTTTTGTAGTGTTAGTCGCCCCAAGTTCATCTGGGCTAAAACCTCTCTAGAAATGATATTGGCAGAGCTTCCGTTATCGATCAGGATTCTTTTGACGTTGTAGTTCGCTATTTCTAGCGACACTACCATCGAGAAATCGGGGTTATCTTCTTTTGCGTCCCAAACAATGTTTTTGGGTACTTCTCCCTCGTTAAAGCTGATCAGCTGATCGTTTGTCGATTTGTTTTCTAGAGTCCATACTTCTTTTGGGTATTTTAAGCTTCCAATTATGGATCTAGTGGTCCTTCGTCGGGCGTTACGACTATCTCCACCTGCGGGTCCCCCGGAAATTGTATGGATTGTACCATTGATCTGATCATGGTTCAATTCCTGTGTAGGACCGTGTTCGGGTGTCTTTCGACAGGAACTCCTTCTTTGATTATGATTCCGAGGGCTTCGACTTCTTCCTCTCTTGCGGTTATCTCGCTCCAGATAGTCATCTAGTTTCCCTTGTTCGATTAGTTTTTCAATTTCTTTTTTAAGATGAAAACAATTTTCAGTTCGATGTCCATGTGCCCGATGGTACTTGCAGTATAATTCGTAGTTTCGTGATCTCGGTCTGGGCTGAGCGATTTTCCTAGGTTCAGGGATCCAATTATTTCTTTCTAGTACTTCCAATAATTCTTCTATTGGAACATTTAGCCTTGGGTGTTCTACTTGATTAACCCTTCCTCTGATCGCTAGTTCGGGGTTTCTCGGTCTTTGATAGAGATTAGGCTGTCTATCTTGGTCGGTTTTATTGTATTCCAACCGCTGAAAAACGTTGCTTTTTCTAAAAGATCGTTCATACTCCATGGGTCTTTGGGCAGGAATCCTATCTTGCCGTTTGGCCCCTGAGGTTGTGACTTTGTTTTTGTTTTTATCTTTGAAGGAATTCATCTCTTCTTGGGTCATATATTTTGATGCCAAGCTCATGATGTCGGCAAATGTTCTTGGTTGCTTTCGACTGAGGGCATTTTCGAACTGCCTATTCTTCGTGAGGTCAAAGAGGATCGAGATTATGTAGTCAATATTGGGGGAATCGATTTTGAGTAATTCGACATTAAATCTTGCCAACCAGTTCCTTAAGGATTCACCTTCTTGTTGATATATGGTCCCTAAATAGCTCATCGGCAATTTTTGTCTTTTTTGACTGGCGAATTGCTGCGTTAGTTTGTTGCATAATTCTCGAAAACTGAATATGGAGTTGGCTGGTTGTTTGGCGAACCAGTCCAAAGCTAATCCCTCTAGGGTAGTTACCATCAGCTTAGCGGTGAACTCCGCCGAGTGAGAATACAAATTCATAATATTGGTGAAACTAAAGATATAGTCATCTGGATCGGTTGTTCCGTCGTATCTGGGTAGTCTACCCGGAACCTGTCCGGTCGACTGTGCTTCTTTTATTTCCCTGCAGAAGGGGGAGCATGCCGCTAGGCTTTCCTGAAGTTCTGTGGTTCGGGCCCACGGGTTTTGAACAGATCGTAGTCATTGTTCGAGTCGTTCCTGAACCATCCTTTTGATTTCTCTTTCCGAGAATCACTTTGTTCGTGGTCGATCTGGAATCGTATCGTCTATATCATCCTCGATAGGGATTATCGTACGTTCCTTCGACCCGCTGCGTCCCGGCCGTGGTTTTCTCTGTCCTGAATTCCTTCGGGGATGTTTATCAGAGGGTTTTGAATTTTCCTGCTGCGGACTGTTTAGCGAGTGCCGCTCATTCGCCGGGCTGTCAGCTTGTTGAGAAGTTTGCTCGTTTTGCCTTGGCGCTCTTTGAGCAGGATTTGCCCTAGCAGTCCTATTATTTCTAGGAATTTGTTCAAGTACGAGTAATTCCTCTGGGGAGAGTGATTTAACGAGCATAGCAATCTGTCGCCACTTCTCCTGAACCTCTGTCTGGGGAACTGGGATCGTTGGAGCCACGTGTTCTTCCGGTATTCCGCCAGTAGGGGTCCTTTGTGGTTCCTCCTGATTCTGACGATGCTCATTCTGTGGCCGGTCGTCGTTGGATACACGGGCGTTATTGCCGGTATTGCCTTGTAATTCCTCAGATGCGTCCTGTTGATTGGTCGTGTTACTTCTTGCTCCATTACGAGCGCTCTTCCTTGGGCGAGCCATATGTCGATCGAATAATTAACCTAGCCCCACGGTGGGCGCCAACTGATTTAACTGAATTTTGTTGGGTTAATTGTATCAGTGAATATTTGATATTGGGGAGTCTCAATATATGATTTATAGGGCTCTGTTACTTTATTCAGGATGGATCGGTCCCTAGGAAGAACTATACGAAGGAAGCGGTTAGCTATATAGACAATCAACACGAAAAAGACAGTATGAATATGGCGAAAAAGTGATTCTCCTTGTATTATTTGGGGTTATGCTATTATGTAAGCATAAACTCTGTCAAATTGAATATGTGTACTACAATGATTAACTAGGTATTTATATCATACTAAACCTAGCGTTACAAGGAAACATAATTCTAATAGGACTCGGCCCATTAGTCCTTCTTGAGTCCGGATTGTAGTCTGTTCGCCAAGGTGAGTCGTCTTTAACTGGGTCGGTAGAAGATCCCGAACGAGCTTATATGGTCGAACCGATCCGATATCTCTTAGTCGATCCGAATATTATAAGGGGTGCGAAATAGCCCCCATCAGCTGGTTGAGGCTATCATTGAGAAAGTGCCTATTGTTATCAACAGGAAATGTGCCAGACACGTTTATGCAAACATAAGGACCCCATATCTTGGCATGATGGTAAAAAAATGTTATTGGGCAGTCGCCAGGGCATACAATAGGGCCATGTTTGAATTTGCCATGAGGAAGTTAAGAGAGGTAAAACACAAGCTTATGATTGGTTAATGCCAATAGATGTTAGTATGTGGTCTAGACATGCTTTTGATACTAGGATAAAAAATGATCATGTCATTAACAATTTGTCTAAATCTTTTAACAATCGAATTGGGGATCTGAGAGGTGCACCTATTTTGGTTTCGATGGATGGTTTCAGATAAAAAGTTATGAATATGATGAACAAAAGGTATGTTGATGGGATGAGTGGATTGGTCATTTGTGTGAGGGTATTGTTAAGAAAAATTAATGTGTTAAGGACTGAAGCCAACAGGTGTGTTTTGTTAATTGGTGGTGAAAATGAGTTTGAAGTCAAAAATAACAACATTCACTTCATAGTGAACTTGGGTACTAGGACATGCAACTGTAGATATTGGGAGGTGAGTGGCATTCCTTGCAAGCATGCTTTGGTAGATATACAACACAAAAGAGAGAATGTGGAAAGCAACACAAATAGAAGCTACTACAAGGAATTTTATATGATGGCCTACCATAACAAGATCAAGGGCATTCCTGATCCTATGTTCTGGCCTCCAATGGAGCATATTCAACCTCAGGAAGTTATGCCCCCACCTCTGAAAAGGCAGTCAGGAAGACTCAAAAAACATAGGAGAAGGGTGAAAGGAGAAGCATCAAGGGTAATTAGGGCATAACAAAAGTGTGGTAGGTGTGGGCAATTAGGGCATAACAGGACCTGTGAGGGTGGGAAAGCAAAAAATAAGAGAACTAAGAAAACAACCAATAGAGGAGAGCCACATGTCATTATATTCAAATTTATGTTTGCCTAAATTCACTAAATATTTATGTTTTTTATTAACTCATTCATTGTATTAGCAGGTGGCTGAAGATAGAGGTGTTGGACCATCAAATGCTGCTAGAGGAGTTGATTTTGATGTTGATATCCCACTAAGCCAAGTACTCGATCATCTAAGGAGATCAAGAAGTGAAAGTGTGGTGGTGAACAATCAAGAGGTCCCCCCAATCTCCCAATCCTCACAAGTTGCACCTAGTGAATGAATTTGATGGATTTGTTTAAGAATTTATGTTATGGATATGGTTTTTGATGAATTATGATGTGTTTTTGGACAAAAATTGATGGCATGGTTTATTGTGTGTTTGTTTTTGATGGATTTATGTTTTGGTAATATTTTGGGCAAAATTTGGATGGTAATTAAATGTTTTGGATTGTAAAGGGTGATATTAGTAATGGTTTGGTACTATTTTGGATACCGATGTTATTTTTTCATAACATCTGAATAGTATTTGTAATGAACTATATAAGTAATAATGGTTAGTTTTTGTCCTATGAATTATTAAACGGAAACTTGTGTTTTTATTTTAGCATTTGTGTATCAAATTTTTTTTGCATAAAATTTGAATAGAATCTTTGCATATTTTCTTTGGTAATTTATGCATTTTACTTGGATTTTATTTTGCAAAAAAAAAAATTAAAAATCAATTATTCTATTTTGAAACTAATTTCCTTAATTTATACACAATAAAAATTGATTTAAGGATAAAATTAAAATACAACATTCCTTTCATATCCTAAACATTACAATAAACCCCCTGTCCATGCAAAAAACTTAAAAGGGTAAAATTGTCCACGTAAAATGCTACAGTAAACAGAGGGGTAAAATAGAAAATTCAAAAAATATTGGGCGATGACGTCAGCAAAAACTAACGGAACCGTAATCCTTTTGAAACCTCGGGAAAGGTCCCTGTAATTATGATAGTCGGAGGGTAGTCGGAGGGGATTGAGCGGTAATTACACCTAACCTCAGGGGAGGTCCCTGTAATTAATCCTTTTATATTTGATGCATACTCATTGATTCTAAGAGACTAATACTATGTTGCACGGATACAAATACGACAATACGAATACGACACGATATGGATACGACGACGTGATTTTTTTTTAAAATTTACTGGATACGATACGACATGTATACGAATGCAAAAATATGAATTTATATATTTATGCATATTGAAATAAGTAAAATATATATTTATCTATTCATACATATTGAAATAGATAAGGTTAAGTTTCATAAGTAATAAATTGCATAATTTTTAGAAAATAAAGATTTTTTAGTAATTTAATACTATTAACTATACATTATGTTCATTGTTTTATTATTTTATATATAACATGTCCCGTTATAGACAAATTATCTTGTATTGTAATTGTATATAATATAGAGAGTGGTTTAACGTCTTACATTGTTCTTACCAATTGTGTTGACTTAGCAAAATTCAGAATATAAAATCTGTTAAATACGTCTAAATAAGTATCTTATACATGTGTCCAACATTTTTTTTTAATTATATATATCGATACGCCATGTGCAGTGTCTAATACGTATCCCACGAGTATCCGAGGAGTATCTTATTCAAAAAGTGTCCGACCAAGGCCGGCCCTGAGCGTATGCCACACATGCGGTTGCTTAGGGCCACCGGTGAACAAGGGCCTCCAATAACAAAATATTTTAATATATATGTATATATATTTATATGTATGTAATAAGCATACAAAGTTTTTTTGTGGCATAGATGGTAAACCTCCTGATGAGTGTGCGTAAGCGTAAGGTTAGTGTTCGAATCCTTGCATTTTCAAATTGCCTTTAATTTTTGTTATTTTTGCTTGTGAAGCTAAGATTCTAGTTTGGAAAGTCTAAATGCATAGCTAAAGAAATGAGGCCCAACATATTCACAATTAAATCAACAAAACCCCATTAATTAAGATAGATATTATCTAAATCAAAAAGTAAGAAAATGAACCTCTGTATTGCAATTTTAAAATTTTTGAGTTGTGAGTCATGTGACCAAAAGATCCATATTAATATATCAAAAAAAAAATTATTCGACTTAATGAAGTTAAAATTTATTGATGATGAACTTTTAAGTATTTATTGTTTCAAACTTGAATATTATTTGAATGACACTTATGATATAGATGAGATTGACTTAATTATTTGAGTTGAGAGTCTTAAGATATATTTTACCAAAGAACTAAAAAACTTGAATTATTTGCAAACTATATAATGTTGATTTCTGAAATAGATGGATTGCTTATAGAATATTGTTAAGTATTCTCGTTACAGTTACAGTTGCAGTTGTAGAGATAATATTTTCGAAGCTATAATTGATTAAGTCTTACTTCTGATCAACCATTGTCACAAAATAAATCGAATCGGTTAGCCATATTGTTGATCGAAAAATATTTGTTATGCAAGTTAAATTAGTGATTTTGCTATAAAGAATGCTAGTAGAAGAATATTTAAGTAATATTTTGCTAAAATTTTATGTGTTTATGTCACATTCATATATGTTATCATTTTCTTAGTAAATAGAAGTGTGTCTCGTATTACCGATACTTTTTACAAAGCGATATTATATTTTGTTCACATTATTATTGTTTCTTATTTTTTTAATTAATAGTTTTATTTTTACAAAAAATTATATTAGTAATTAACATAAATGGAAACTTAAGGGCCACAATTTTAGAGTTGGCTTAGGGCCACCAAAAACTCAGGACCGACCCTGTGTCCGACACAACATTTTATAATTTTTTGAAGTATCCATACATCATAAGACTAATACCTAACCTGAGTTACAAAAAAAATAGCTTGATGGATGCCGGCTGCCAAAACCTTCTCATTGGCATTATGTAAGATACTATTTCTCATGACAAAATCTCCACAGGAATTGTGGAGTCATAGACTCTTTCTCTGGCATTCTTTGCCTAAAACCAAGAAAAACGAATTTTCAATAAGATTAACAATTAATAATTGCATTATTAAATTTATTATCAAGAACTTGGATTCAATATGCAATGCTTACTTCGTTTTCCCAATTAGTGCGTAAAATTATCACGAAAAGGCACACCACTTGCACAAATAGAGCACACAAAATCCCTAACCAGAGACCCTGCAGTAAGATGCTCCATCAATTATTACTTACATATACATATAAAGTAAAATGCAAAAATCACCCCTGTGCTTTGCCTAACCATAAAAAAAAAATGTTTTATTTTTATTATCAAAAAAATCCAAAATGATTGTACCCAAAAAAAAAAAAAAACACCCTCTTAACCTAAAAAATAATCAATATCACCCCTATTAAACTGACAATAATACCCCTATTAACTTAAAAAATTGACAAAAACTTCCCTATAATTTATCAAATGGATTTTTTTGCTGATAAAAAAGAATACGGGGGTTGGAGGGGGGGCGGGGGGAGGGGGTGTTTGGGGTTTGATAGTACATTTATTGGTACAAAATTAAGAAGAAATATGCCAAGGTTTACTTACCCTTCCACCAATTTTGAGAACAAAAGCTAGCAATATAGCTGTTGGAATTCCTACAAGATAGTATGATCCAAGATTGATAAATGCTCCAATCTTCTGCCAACCACATCCTCTAACAGTTCCTAAACATATGAAATAAGTGTAAGTATGAATCAAATTTTATACTACTCTATAATTAAATCCAATTATTTGTTTAAGAGTGAAATGCAAAACTACCCCATATGCTTTGTCTAATTACCATAAACCTCTCTGTGTTATTTTTATTAGTAAATTACTTTTTATTGGCCAAAAACTCCCTCACATGTTGGAATACATAATTTGCACGAAACAATGACAATTATATCCTCGATAAATTTTGCGATTTCACACCTTAATCTAAAAAAATATCAATAATCTCCATGTTAACTTTGAAAATTGACAATAACCCCCCTGTTCATTTAAAAATTTGTCAAGAACCTCCTTATTAACTTACGAAGAAATTTCAAAATGGAACACGGGGAATTTTGCCAATAAGGCAAAACATAGGGGGTATTTTTGCATTTAACTTAAATGTTTAAGTTCAAGCATAAGTACCGGAAAGAACACATTGGAGGCCATCCATGAAGTTGGAGGAAGCAAGGATTGGCATCATTGTTGCTACATAGCTGACAACTTCGGTCTCATTGCTGTAAGCATATCCCCATATATTTCGGATTAATATCAAAACCAACCCTACTAAAATGCCCTCGCTTATGGCCATCCCTAAGACCAAATGGACTGCCAACCGTGCAGCTCGGGGATGCCCAGCCCCCAGTTCATTCGAGACCCGTGTGCTACACATTTTGAAAGAACAAACTATTGTTTAGAACAGAATTGAATTAACTCCCAAATTTTTTACTTGTTCTTGTGAATTATAACTGACGTACGTACCTCACAGCACAACTGAGTCCAAATGGGATCATCCAAACTGTTGAAGCCGTATTAAGACTGCAGAAAAAATTATGACTTTTAAGAGAATAAAAAAGGAGATTCGCTAGAGAAAAAGGAAAAGAAAAATGGCAAAAGTTCTAACCAGATTGAAAGAACTGAGGTTTCTAACTCGGGATTTGGAAGAAGACCAGAAAGTAGAACCATCATTTCAAAAGACCATGATTCCAAGCTGTTTTTAAAATCAAAGAAATTAAACATCATAAATCATAATCAAAATTAGAAAAATTGGGTTACTTACAACTGGACCCCATGAGGTTTAATCGTCTTACAAGGAACCCCCTCACGTTTGACTATATATATACCAGAACACCAATTACAGCTTCAACAATTCTCACAAGGATTGCCCCTACAACTTCTTAAAGTATTAACAAACCCCCCCCCCCCCTTTAAGGGTGTCTAATTTTTGGAACCATAGGGAGTTTCCTGTAGTTACAGGAAACCTAAAGAGCAAGGAACTTACCAGACCATGACAGCTGAAGGAATCGCAAGCCTGATAAATATAACAACATTTTGCAAGGCCTCTTTTGAATAACCAGTCCATGTTTTTGCACACGAGGAAGAAAATTTGATGTAAAGGGACAATATGATAACGTTTAACCAGTAGGAAATCGAATTTGCTACTGCAGCTCCCCTGCTACCAAGTCCCGATTTGAACACAAGAATCCAGCATATAATAATGTGAAAGGGAGTGCTGATTCCAGAACTTATCAACATTGGTAGGACAATATTTTGCGTTTGCAAGAATCTAACTTGGCATTGAAGAAGGGCGTACCCAAAAATGCTAGGAATCATGAAACGAGAGTACTGTCCGGCTTCTTTGGATATATTATGATCTTGGCCTAATGCGATTAGAATGGAAGCAGTGTTTGCCCAAATGAAGGCAAGAGGTATGCAAACAAGTAAAAGAACAAACATGGCTCTCTGCATGTGTATTCCAAGCATATGATATTGCTTTGCTCCATATGATTGGCCACACAATGTGTCCAGTGCACTAGCCATGCCCATCTAAAACACGCGATGGGAACGGGAGTAAGAAATTTAAGAATTCAAAAGTTCATATTAAATAGAAATGGCTATAATACATAAGTAATGATGGAATTCACTTATGAAAATAAAGCTTATAATGTGTATAGATAACTAAACCAACTTATAATGAGACAATTGATTGACTTTAATATCGATTTTAGGTTGTGTGCATGGTAAATAGGTTACTACAAGATCCGAGAGGGCACAAATGACTTAATGAATCTAATGAATTTATAACGACTTTTTTACGCATTTTACTAACTTGCTCAACATTACGTCACTGGATGCAAGCCATTTTCCTTTGCGTTTTACTCACTAGAATCCATAAACCTAACAAAGCCTCAATGGAATTTAACGGAAATAGTATCTTGGTAATACTTAAAACCTCAGAGGATATTTTTAATTTCTTCTATTTTGAGGGGTGTGTAAGTTATCTCGAGAAAGGAAATGAAGAAGAAGAGAAGTGTATATATATATGGACCCATATATTTACCATTTCTAGGTACATCATTGATAAGATGCCAAAAAGGGATATATACCAAGTGGGATTTAATGATCCATTCCACTTTAAATCTAGTTTCCCTAATGATCCATTCAAACAAAACTCAAATAATAATCAAAGTCTTAACTAATATTATTTTAACTACCTGCAGTTCTTGAAACATAACTAAAAAGCAAACATTAAGTGGCAACCTAAATCTTTCAAAAAGGGATTCGAATCTAAGTTCGGCACATTGTGTGGAGTAAAAAAAAATACCAAGCCTATGTTTGATTCTTGGATTTCGGTGAGTAAAACGTTAAGGAAAATATTTTCTCTCGCATCGAATGTTCACTTTGCATTTTACTTACTGAAATCCATAAACCAAACCATAACTTTTGGAGTAGAAATGTAAGTCACATAATTTTCAAATATATGAATGACCAACACATTACAAGATTCAAGAAAATCATAATATAACTTAATTATATGATATTCCAATATTATTTAGATAAAAAAATAAAAAAAATAAAAAAAGCATATATGCCACTAGAAGCTATTTAAATGACTGACCAACAAGCTGAAACCAGAGACAGAAGCGAAGGATGTGGCCATTGAAGCACCAGAAAGAGCCAATTCTCCCAAATGACCCACAAACATAACAGAGATTAGCTGCAATCCAAATTGCAATAAACTCACTAAAATTAAAGGCCCCGCCAGCCATGATTGTTTCTTAAGCTCCTCAGAAATTAAAATTTCTTTCTCATCAAAATTTCCATCTTTTAATTCATTTGGGTTTTGATGAATAATAAGTGGCGTGTTGAGAGAGGATGCATTTTCATCTGCTCTTTCCATTTGTTACCCCTCTCTTCACACCAACCACACTTGTAGAGAAAATTAAGCAAGTGGATGAATTAATGGATTTAATCTTGCGTTTGAGTTTAATTTGTAGTCAATGTCAAACAAAGATGGCATACTGAAAAATGTAATACTCCGTCCGTACCATTTATTTTGGTCCCATTTATTTTGCTCTCTTTTGATCCCATTTATTTTACTCTCTTTGTACAGTTTACCTGTTAATTTGACCAAATTTATAATAAATAATTTAATTAATATATTTCACTAATAAGTTAATAATATCATAAAAGGTTTAATATATCATAAATATGAATATTTTAATATGATAAATCAATTAAAAGATTGAAAAGTTTGACTGACACTATAACAAAGAGATCAAAATAAATGTGACGAAGGTGATTATAGGATATATGTCATTTAGTGTTAAAGAAAGATTAGGACAGGTATAGGAAAATTTTTGTATAGACCTTGTCTATTAGCTTTTCATAGACCTTGTGATTGTAAATGTGCCACATCATACATTTTGATGATGTCATGCTCTCAAAATGTATGATGTGGCGTATTTACCACCACAAGGTCTATAAAATCTCATAGACCAGGTCTAAGCAAAAATATCCCGACAGGTATATATATCTTGTGACTTTCATAAATGGGATCAAGGGAGTATATGATAACTGTCGTTTAGTGTTAAAAGAAAGATTGGAGCAGGTATATATGTCTTGTGACTATGATAGTGGGATATTGTTTTATAATAGTTAGATCAAAATTGTCACGTGTGTTTGCTGTTAAAATTTCTTGGCTTGCATTGAGTAAACAAGAGACGAGACAAAAAAAAAAAAAAAAAAAAAAAAAAATTTTGCGGGCGTAGCCACATTCAAAGGAGGGGGGTCACACCAACAGGTGATTGGTCTAGTGGAAGGGACTAGTCACTACAAAGTAGCGGACTCAGGTTCGAATCCCTGTTGGGAGAGGTTCCCACATTATGTGCCCGACGCGCCTCGAAAGGGATTAAACCCTTGGGAAACCAAAAAAAAAAAAAAAAAAAAAAAAAGGAGGGGGGTCACGGATCCCTTCAAATTTGATTCTCTAACTTTAATATATATATATATATATATAAGTTTTTTGTACTTTGTACCCCCAAAATTGATGGAATAGTGCCCTGCAAGCCAATATATTTAGCTTGTAGTGAAACTATCATTATCTTTCTTTAGTATAAATGACTTAATACGCATGTTTATTTATATGTGTATAAGGATAAACAATGGCCAACTTCATCTCTCGCGAATACATTTAAGCGATTGGATGAAACCCTTAGATTACATTTGACTATGGGACGATTCACTTCAGTACTGAGTGCAATCATGAAACAGTCTCAAAGGTCGTAATCCTAAAACTGTTCCAAGTCATAGATTCCGAAACGAGACGGGGTATCGTAGGAATCGCAAAGACTTGTACGAGTATGCATGATTCACATGGAGTGAATTTGTAGTGTTTCATGAGCAAGGAATTTGAGTCCAGTGCATACGAGTAGGTGGTTCAATGGAAGATTGAACGCATCGAACGACCCGAACAGAGAAACCCATTGTGGAAGCGCATGACGCATATCGGTGATGGGATATTTCTCAAGGAATATAATAGTGTACGATTTAGTCCTTTGACTTGAGGTACTAGGGCGAATTCGGTGCATGAAAGTGCGTACTTAGATCTAGGTATAGGCCACGTAGCTTGGTCATAACATGCCTAGGTTGGGTGCGTATGGACATGTACGTGGGTGGTTAGTACCAATATGGAATCTATTGACTCATTGTAATGGATGAGAGAATTTCCTATACGATTCTTAGATAATATATCCGAGAAACCCGTGGCCACGGTCGGTGACGGATTTGGAAAGGGGTTTCCAAATTTAGCAGTCACACTGGAATATTATCCTGAATTAGAAAGTATAGTTATCGAGACAAATTTAGAGGTGCCGATCAATTCACACACCCTAAGTCTTGATCGGGAATATTAGTCGATAGAAGGACCGTATGTACATGGCAATTATATGAGACGAGGTTCACAAATATCAATTCACCTGAAGTTGGGCTTCATGGGCTTGTGGCTAGACATCGACCATGAAGTGTGGGTACTCCTGAATTAATAGAGGATTTAATTCTAGGAGTGGTCAATTAAAGGTTGTTTAATTGACCGGAGCAATTTATTGTTCATAAATTAAATCACGAAGGATTCGTGGGCCTGCTGCCAATTGATGGTGAACCCAGAGGGTCACACACAATACAATTGGACGGTGACTGTTATAAAAGGACATGAAAGGAATTAATTGATTTAAAGGTAATTAAATCAATTAAATGAATTAAAAGTATTTAATTCAAGTGGGAGATTAATTAATTGGCTAACTTAATTAATTAAATACTTAATTGAGTTGCTAATTAATTATATAAAAGAAATAATGATTTAATTGGGCTGGGCATTTAATTAAAGTTGTTAATTAAATGAAGGATTGCAAGACATGGGCTTTTATTAATTAAAGCCCATAAGGAGTCTTGTAGACCTAGGTCAGAAGGAGCTTATAAATAGAGCACATCTAGAGCTCAAATGTGTAACACTCAAAAAAAAAAGAAAACCCTAGCCTCCTTTTGCCCTAGTAAGCGCCGCCCCCCCCTTAGCTAGAAACCCTAGCCGCCGCCGCCACCATTGAGCCGCCGCCACCTGCTGCCGTGGGCTGCCTTGGTGCCGCCGCCGCCCTCTCCTTGTTCCGTTGTGTTAGATCTTGATCTGTCAAGAGATTCAACACAATCCTGCAATAACAAATCTCCTGATTCCAGTTCTGAGCCTAAGATCTTGAGGTGTTGCCAGAATCCAATTGGTGTGGACTATCCCTGGAGGTGAGACACTTGGATCACTCCTGTGAACCAGATCAGAATCAGAAACGAAGCCGGAGGTTTCCACCACCTTGCCTGTGGTGAGGTATATCGCAAAACCCCCTTGTTAATTCATTGTGTGCGTTTTTGTTTCTTGCTTTTGTATACATAATATGGAGACTTCTTTTATGGGACCATTGGATGACTCGAAAAATTTTAAATTCCGCACTTTGTTGTATGACAAATCGAGCCATATCCCAACAGTGGTATCAAAGCCAGCTCCATTATTATTATACAAAAGCCTGAACATAATTGTGTTCACCGTATATGTTTAATTATATGTATGAGAACGCATGATAATTATGTTCTGTAAGTTGATTCTTGCTTGTTATGACTAGATCTATCATTGGGTAAAACTGCTTTTCAAGATCTGTGGCGTTTTTATAGTTTTTGGAAACTTCAGGACTTTTTGGGGCAAAAATCGCATATTAGGGTTTTTGGGGCTGAAAATTCGAAATTTTTGAAATCTGGAAATTTGAAAATTCTGGACTGTTCTTGCAATTCTGGTCGCACGGTTTTTGGGGTCGTTTTGCAATTTCTGAAAACTTAGGGGCTGTTTTGCAATTACCGAAACTTGAGGGGTCAATTTGAAAAATCGAAAATTTTCAAAATTCAAAATTTTATTTTCTGGTCTGCTGCCCGAAAATGCCCAGGGGTGTTTTTGTAACTTTTTAAAAAAGGTTTTGGGGTCGAAATGCAATTTTCGAAAGTTGAGGGGTCAAAATGAAATTTTTCAAAAGTTGAAAAACAGAATCTGAAATTGAGCAGAAAATTAATTTTTATTTACCCGGATATTTATTTTGTCATAATTAGTAGTGACTAAAAAGCAAGAATCATAGGAAGGTAATTTTAAAAGGATGTTTTAAAATTAAGATAGAAGAAAGTAAAAGATGTTTACATGTTTCTTGCTCTACGTGAACTGTTTACGTGGTTTTCGATCGAGACGAGCCTTGACCCTAGGGTAGATGTGATTGGTTTAATTTATTGCTTGTTTTTCATTGGGCCTGCGAGCCTATTATTGTTTTTGGGCCACTTTGAGCCTTTGTAATAGAATAGGGCTTTACTGCTTTCCTAGTTTAGGATGGAGGCCCGTTTACAAGCAAGGTGGGAGCCCAAGAAGATAAGAAGGCCATGAATGCATGGTACATTGTGTAATAGCATAGGGCCCATTTGAGAAACCTTTAGATTGACCAATTGGGCCAACATCATTGGCTCGATGATGGCCCGCATAGGAGGCTCCCGATCGAAAACATATTGTGGTAGTATGCATGCTAGGCTTGTATGGCTTTTATTTATTTGTCGATTTATATTTAGCTTGTATGAGATGCGCGCTAGAATCTAGATCGTAATAAAAGATAAAGCATAATTGAAGCGGTGAGATCTCGAGGAGAGTTAGTATAACTTTCACACCAGTAAACCCCCTCTTGAATTAAATATTAAGTCATATTGGATTAAAATAAAATGAAGTATTTATATAAATCCAAGCCTTCCATCAATAGGGACTAGCGTATGTTGTCTACTTATCGATAGAGGTGATCCAGAGTCTGGCACCCGAGTCGAAGAAAGGGACAATACGTGAAGTTCCTTGACTCCTGTTTTTAACTAAACAAGACAAGGGTGAGGATTGGTCGGGATGTGAGGATCGACCGATAACTAGTTACGGAGAACTCACGACCGGGCCCGTTGCTCATCATGATTGATGGGTTAGACTTAACGATTAGTAACACTTATGATGTAGCAGTGCTAGATAAGTGCGAAAACCGAGGCAAAATAGCTTGAAGGTTGTGGAGTAACACAATTGGCAATAAGTATGCCTACCTGGGGAATTGGTTGTATGGCCACGAGTCGTGGGTGCAATTAATTGCCGCTGGGGCGTCAAGACCTACTAGGAAATAGAATTTCCCGAACAATTGAAGGGGTAATTGTTTCGATAAAATAGTGGGAGAACTTCTTCGATAGAAAGTCCAACCTTCGTAGATTATAAGTATTATTCATTAACTAGTCCACTGAATGTTTGTCTTCTCTTTAAATTAGATACTGAGATATCAGTAATTATCCATTTTACTATTTATCCTCGACCAATAAAATAGCTGGATTAAAATATCGACTAGGCAAGAAACTTGAGAATTGTCTTGAATTCCAAGAGTGGAATGATGTTCTTAAATGACAATCCTATGCCTTATGCGCTTATGAGATAAGTCAAAATATAAGAAACGAATCACCCGTAGAATATGGGAATATTAATGATTGTTTCTCATATATAGATGAATCCCAAAAGTGAAACGAATCACCTATAGAGTATGGGAATCTTAAATGATCGTTTCCTAAAATAAGCATCAAGATTGAAAGAGCTATGGAAGCAACATGAGGAGCATGTCTGAATTTCCACCTCAAAAGGCCCGTTTTGAGGACCTATCTTCTGAAACAAACCTCCACCTCAAAAGGCTTGTTTTGAGGAGTAGTTTTGAATCAATATGATTCAAGACTTCCAAGGAATTGTTTCAAAACTCGAGAATAATTGAAGGAACTAGTGTCAAGGATCACTGTCCTTGTTTTATCAATCTAGTTGAAAACTGGATCGATTAAACGTAAGCTTGCAAGTGATCTTAACATTAACTTCTTCTTAAATTCTCCTCCCGCTCATTCAAATGACTCTTGAAATAAACTGATCTTATTTGATAAGTTGATCACATTTCATGAATCAACCAAAGAATTGGTTAAAGGCAAATAGGATAGACCTGTCATGATCGTTTACACTTCATGGACTGCAAAGTCAAAGAAGAGTAAAATGAAGAGGAATTTATTCTCTTCTAATTCGACAATAAAGGTAGTCAAAAGAATGCAAGTAGCCTATAAGTCGAATTATCCCACTGCATCTAAGAAAGGCACTGATGTGTTTAATTGATTAGATGATCTAATTAATTAAGCAACGTTTCAATTAAAGGGTTAATTGAAAACGAAAAGGATTCAATTAAAGATGTTAATTGAAAGGAAGCAAATTAATTGAACTAAACCATTAACTCAATTTTATTGAATTAATGTGTGAAGTTCAAATTAATACAAAGATAATAATCCATAACTTTGGTACGCTAGACTTGGAAACATCTCCAAGAGTAGGATTCAAAAGTTGGTTTCACCTAAGCTTCTTGAAAAATAGAACTTGGATGAACTTCCAACCTGCGAATCATGTCTCAAAGGAGAGATGACCAGATCTCCCGTCACAGGGAATCAAGAGCGAACCAAATAAAATCTGGATTTAATCCATGAGTATGGATCACTAAAGGTTACTGTGAGAGGAGATTACTCATACTTCGTACCTTTTTGCTAAAGACCCTGGTCGTTAGTGGAAAATGAATCTAGTGAGATACAAATCCGAAAAACCTTTCAAGGTATTTCGATGCGAAGTAGAGAATCAACAAAGACAAAGTATTGCGACCATTCGATCTAGTTGAGATAGCAAATACTTGTCAAGGATTCCTCAATTATCTTAATGAGAATGAGATTCTCATACAACAAACTCCTCTTAAGACGCCTCAACTTATTGAAGTGTCTAAAGAGATGGAATCTAACATTGTTAGACATTGTTCGATCCATATTGAGTTTTGTGAAAGCTTCTTTATGCATTCTAGGGGTTAGTGCTCCTGACTGCATCGAAGATACTAAGCAAAGTACCTTCAAAGTTTGTGCCTGCAAAGCTTTACCAAGAAAGGTATGGCAAAATACCTCTATGCTCTTACTTCTGAGTATGGAGATCTCCTGCCGATGGTAGAAACGAGAAAGGAGATAAATTGGCTGGTAGATCCAATTTGTATATAATTGTGGGGTATCCAACGAAATCCATTGGATACATGTTCCACGACAATGAGAAACAATCGTTTCTCCTAGATACCAGTTCCTCTGTTGATGAATCACACGTCAAAGGAAATGGAAACGTCATGGAACTTGATGAAGTCCAAGATTTGGACCCGTCCCCGCAAACAGTGGGAGTTAATCCAGAATTTACTAAACCTACTAGTACACCTACTCTTCGAAGGTCTGATCGAATTCGTAAGGAGCCAAAGCGATTTGGTCTCATTCACGAAAACGAGAATGTGGAAAGTAATCCAAAGACCTATCAAGAAGCGATGTCAGACATAGACTTGGGTACGTGGCTCGAAGCCATGTAAACCAAAATGGATCCCATCCATTCCACCAAGGTATAACCTTGATTGATCCACCTAAGGGATTTATCCCTATAAGTTGGTTATAAGTTATAAATGGATCTTCAAACTTGGAATGAATGGAGAGGTGTTGACCTCTAAGAATCGACTAGTGGTAAAAGGGTTATTCACAATGTTCTGGAACAGACTTTGTTGAAACCTTTTCTCCATTAGCGATATTTGAATCCATTTAGATTCACAGTTGTTCTGATGAGATAGTCAAGACAATTGACTTCATCAAAACGAGTATGAACAATGAGTGTACAAAAGGATTAGTGGGAGCGCGATGAGGCTCATATTTTATATGTCGATAATGTTCTGGTTATCTGGGATGATATCGGAATATTAGCACAGACGAAAGCATGATTGTCCATGCAATTCTCCATGAAAGATTTAGGAGAAGCATCTTGCGTATTGGGATACGTATCTATAGAATAGATCAGAAAAGGATGCTGACACTCTCTAAATCTAAGTACATAGAATCAATACTGGAAATATTCAGTATGAAGAATCCAAGAAAGGATTGCTTCCAGTGAGACCCGTATCCCTTGTTCCAAAATCGATGTGCCCTACATCAAATGAGAACAAAGGAGGATGTCTCAAATACCTTATGTTTCAAACAAAAGGTTGCATGTGGCATTCTTTACTATGTACTAGACCAGACGTAGAACATGCTCAAGTGTCGCGAGCAGTTGCTAGTCAAACTCCAGTGAAGAAGTACTGGACCACCGTAAAAGATATCCTTAAAATCTTGACAAAGACTAATGATTTGTTCTTGGTCTACGGTGGTAGTGGAGAATTAAAATTCGAAGGATTCACTGATTCGAATTTTCAGTCTGATGTGGATGAATTATATCCATTTTTGGATACATATCCTGCATCAATGGGGTAACGGTGAATTTGAAAGGGTTCCAAGCAAATCACCGTAACCATTCAAACCACTGAAGCAAGATATATTGCAGCATTAAATGTAGCATTAAATGCGGCTTAAGAAAGTGTTTAGATATAAAACTTCATCCTATGGTTGGATGTAGTGCCTAGCATTGCGAAGCTCATGGTTATCTTCTATGATAACATTGGAGCTATTGTCAAAGCAAAGCATTCGAAATCTTACCAGAAATCTAAACATAATTGAAATAAAGGTACCATTTGATTAGAAAAATCATTGGTAGAGTTAACGCGGGTAATGGATCGCGTTGACTCAGAAGACTACTTAGCGGATCCACTAAAAGAGACTATATCATAAAATGAGTTCGAAGAACATCTTTAGAAAGATGGGTCCTAGAAACGTTTATGATTGGCTTTAGGGCAAGTGGGAGATTGATGGAATAGTGCCCTGCAAGCCAATATATTTAGCTTGTAGTGAAACTATCATTATCTTTCTTTAGTATAAATGACTTAATACGCATGTTTATTTATATGTGTATAAGGATAAACAATGGCCAACTTCATCTCTCGCGAATACATTTAAGCGATTGGATGAAACCCTTAGATTACATTTGACTATGGGACGATTCACTTCAGTACTGAGTGCAATCATGAAACAGTCTCAAAGGTCGTAATCCTAAAACTGTTCCAAGTCATAGATTCCGAAACGAGACGGGGTATCGTAGGAATCGCAAAGACTTGTACGAGTATGCATGATTCACATGGAGTGAATTTGTAGTGTTTCATGAGCAAGGAATTTGAGTCCAGTGCATACGAGTAGGTGGTTCAATGGAAGATTGAACGCATCGAACGACCCGAACAGAGAAACCCATTGTGGAAGCGCATGACGCATATCGGTGATGGGATATTTCTCAAGGAATATAATAGTGTACGATTTAGTCCTTTGACTTGAGGTACTAGGGCGAATTCGGTGCATGAAAGTGCGTACTTAGATCTAGGTATAGGCCACGTAGCTTGGTCATAACATGCCTAGGTTGGGTGCGTATGGACATGTACGTGGGTGGTTAGTACCAATATGGAATCTATTGACTCATTGTAATGGATGAGAGAATTTCCTATACGATTCTTAGATAATATATCCGAGAAACCCGTGGCCACGGTCGGTGACGGATTTGGAAAGGGGTTTCCAAATTTAGCAGTCACACTGGAATATTATCCTGAATTAGAAAGTATAGTTATCGAGACAAATTTAGAGGTGCCGATCAATTCACACACCCTAAGTCTTGATCGGGAATATTAGTCGATAGAAGGACCGTATGTACATGGCAATTATATGAGACGAGGTTCACAAATATCAATTCACCTGAAGTTGGGCTTCATGGGCTTGTGGCTAGACATCGACCATGAAGTGTGGGTACTCCTGAATTAATAGAGGATTTAATTCTAGGAGTGGTCAATTAAAGGTTGTTTAATTGACCGGAGCAATTTATTGTTCATAAATTAAATCACGAAGGATTCGTGGGCCTGCTGCCAATTGATGGTGAACCCAGAGGGTCACACACAATACAATTGGACGGTGACTGTTATAAAAGGACATGAAAGGAATTAATTGATTTAAAGGTAATTAAATCAATTAAATGAATTAAAAGTATTTAATTCAAGTGGGAGATTAATTAATTGGCTAACTTAATTAATTAAATACTTAATTGAGTTGCTAATTAATTATATAAAAGAAATAATGATTTAATTGGGCTGGGCATTTAATTAAAGTTGTTAATTAAATGAAGGATTGCAAGACATGGGCTTTTATTAATTAAAGCCCATAAGGAGTCTTGTAGACCTAGGTCAGAAGGAGCTTATAAATAGAGCACATCTAGAGCTCAAATGTGTAACACTCAAAAAAAAAGAAAACCCTAGCCTCCTTTTGCCCTAGTAAGCGCCGCCCCCCCCTTAGCTAGAAACCCTAGCCGCCGCCGCCACCATTGAGCCGCCGCCACCTGCTGCCGTGGGCTGCCTTGGTGCCGCCGCCGCCCTCTCCTTGTTCCGTTGTGTTAGATCTTGATCTGTCAAGAGATTCAACACAATCCTGCAATAACAAATCTCCTGATTCCAGTTCTGAGCCTAAGATCTTGAGGTGTTGCCAGAATCCAATTGGTGTGGACTATCCCTGGAGGTGAGACACTTGGATCACTCCTGTGAACCAGATCAGAATCAGAAACGAAGCCGGAGGTTTCCACCACCTTGCCTGTGGTGAGGTATATCGCAAAACCCCCTTGTTAATTCATTGTGTGCGTTTTTGTTTCTTGCTTTTGTATACATAATATGGAGACTTCTTTTATGGGACCATTGGATGACTCGAAAAATTTTAAATTCCGCACTTTGTTGTATGACAAATCGAGCCATATCCCAACAAAAATATCAATAATAGGCATTTTGCAACCCTGAAACACAGAAATAGCACTTAACATCCTCGAAATACGAAAAACTTAGCAACTTGCACCCTTTATTATTTTTTTAGGGGCAAAATAGGTAATTTATTATTGACCTTCAATAATCGTATTCTGCAAATTTTAAGGAAGAAAGAAAATGAATTACCTATTTTTCTTCATGGTTTTGTTGACCCAGATGGTCAACTCTATCGAAAAAAAAGAGGGAGGTTGGGGGGGGGGGGGGGAGGGGGGGGGGCAAGTTCTTGAGTTTTTCTTAAGTCGAGGGTGTTAAGTGTTATTTTATGTTTTGAGAGTATAAAGTGCCGATTTCTCCTGTTTCAGAGAGTGCTAAGTGTTAATTTTATGTTGGTGGTGCAAAGTGCTCATTTATCTTGTTTTGTGGGTGCAGAGTGCTAAAATATCGAAATAAATAACCTATTAGAAAGTGCAAGTTGCTGAGTTTTTTATGTTTCGAGGGTAATAAATGCTATTTCAGTTTTTAGGGTATAAAATACCTATTTCTCTTATTTCTAGGGTGCAAATTGCAAAAAATCCCATATGTAATTTTATGCTTGTGTATAATATAATGGATTATATATAATTTACCTCCCCTAAAGCATATGGTTGTATCAATTATTCCCTAAAATATTAATGTAACACTTATCCGGAAAATTTTTGCCCAGGCCTGGCTTGGCCAAACCGATCCAACCACCAAGCAAGTGTATTGCACTTGCTTTGTGATTGGTCACTTTTTTGGAAGTTACATCCAATCCCGAAGCAAGTTTATTACACTTGCCATGTAATTAGTTTGGGTTTGGCCAAACCCGGTCTGGGTAAGAATTTCCCCACTTATCCCTCCAATTTTTCAAATAGCAAAGCGTGTTTAAATTTTCATATTCTTTCAAAATTATGTGTATATATATATATATATATATATATATATATATATATATATATATATATATATATATATTTTACTTAATTTAATTCTCTAACAAAATTAAACTATTGACAAGTACGAAAATCTAATGCTTTGAGGGCATCTCCAATGCTTAAGGGGGAGGCGAGTAGGTAAGAGGGAAAAAAATGAGTGATGCGCATCTCTAATGACTCCAAGAGGGAATACCCTCTCCCTCTCCCCCTCCCCCCCTCTCCCTCTCCCCCTCCCTCTCCCCCTCTTTGTAGTTTTTTAGTCATCTCTAATGATTCATTCTATCAAACCCAATTTATTATAAATTTTATCTTTCTCTATTCTCACTACTTATTATTATTATTACTACCACACCAAAAATTAATTTAAAATTAACATTAATTTAAAATCAAAAGTACATTAGGGAACTTAGAAAATTAAGGTCTATGTTTCACCGTATGTAATTCGTAGAGTTGTAGAAAATTATTTTAAATTTTTAGAAAGAATTATTTTTGGGTGATAAATACAACACCAAAATAATTAAAACAAATCAATATTAAAATAAAGTGTTAATTAAATGACATGAAATTTATATTTTTATAATTAAAAATAATTATCTCAAAATAACATACAAATTTTCGGAATTTTTTATTTTTAAATTAAGATAAAAAAAAATGAACCAAATAAAACAAAACAAAATACAAAAAAAATAGCATGTGAGGGAGGGGGCTCGGATGGAGGAAGCTCCCCCTCCCCCTCCCCCTCCCTCCAGGCTCCCTCTAGTCTGAATACCTTCTCCTCCCCCCTAGTCATTAAAGATGAATTTTTTTCCCCTTCCCCCCATATACCCTCTAGGGCATCTCCCCACTAGCCATTAGAGATGCCCTAATATAATGGATTAAATATAATTTACCTCCCCTAATGCATGGGGTTGTATCAATTATCCCCTAAAATATAATGTAACACCTATCCCTTCAGTTTTAAAAAGAGCAAAGCGTGTTTAAATTTTCATATTCTTTCAAAATTATGTAAATATATATATATTTACTTAATTTAATTCTCTAACAAAATTAATCTATTGACAAGTACGAAAATCTAATGCTTTGAGGGCATCTCCAATGCTTAAGGGGAAGGGGAGTAGGTAAGAGGGGAAAAAATGAGTGATCTCCATTGATGAAGGGGAAAGAGGATAGAGGTGGGTAGGGAAGTCTTCACCCACCTCCTGGATGGACGGGGAGGTGAGTGGTTGGACCTCGCCACCCACCGCGATCGGTGGGCTTCTTTTTTTTTCTTTTTTTTTTCTTTCTTTTGTAATTTAACTAATTTATATTAAAATTATTTTATCATAACATTAGTTTAATTTTATTACTTTTATAACTAAAATTTTTATTTATTAAACTTATTAATATTTGAAATTTAATAAATTTGTAAGAAAATTTAATTTGTCTATTATTTTAAATTTTGCGAATTTAACTTTAATTTGTGTTAATTTAGAATAACCTATTTAAAAATAATTTATGAAAATTAAATACGATTTATGAAAATTAAATACGATTTATGGATTAAAAATAATTTAACCCTAATAACTATATATTGAAACAATCTTAAATAAATCCGATTACATACGGCCAAATAATTGTTGTAGTATGGAGGATGACTTTCCTATATGAATTATTAATTGTTGTAATATTGTGTACCAAATAAATCTCTTATTATTAATGCCAGTGTTATATTTCTTGTTATTAATTCCAATGTAACTTTTTTTTATTATAAATGTCAATGTTAAATTTTTGATTATTTTTTTATTTATCTTATCATTAACAATATTATTATTGTTATTGTTATTATTATTATTATTATTATTATTAAGAAATATGAAATGAAAAGATTGAGTCACTGAAATGACTATAAAAAGAGGATCGAAGAGGGGAAGGGGTGGATGTCTTCGTTGGAGATGACCTGATGTTTAAACTTTGAATAAGCTGAGGAGATGACTTCTTGGCCCAAAATGATACCAAAATTACTTTAAATTTGTAAGATGTAGGATAAAATTATCGGCCTAAAATTAAAATATATGGGGTAAACTCACTATTTATACCCCAACTATTGCTTATACAATATAATTATACGTAAAGAAATAATTTGTTATGTTCTAAATATTAGTTTTACATAAATCCGCACAACTCAACTGATCAAAATACCGAAACAATAAGGCCATTATAATCAGTTGAAAGTTCTATCACGTTTAATGCAACTTCAATTAATTAACATGTTTTATTTCATGTATACAAATAAGGTAATTTTCCATAATCTTGTTGGGATGTGGTTCGATTGTCAGAACAACAAGAGTGCGGAATTTAAAATTTTCCGAGACACCCACTAGTCCCATAAATCTGTCTCCATAATTAGTTAAACGAAAAGGTTGAATCAAACAATTACATAAACTTAAAGGGGGTTATATGCGATTACCTCACAACAACTTGATGGTGGTTACCTCCGGGCGTTTCGTTTGATCCACAACTTGAGTGATCCATGTGTCTCACCTCCAAAGTTGATCCACACCAATTGGATTGTAGGGACACCTCCAAGCCGTAGGCTACGAACTGGATCTTGAAGGTTTGTCAGCAAAAGAATTATGCAGATCTTGATCAGGATTTAGATCTGGATCTGCATTGGGAGATCTAATGGAAGAAGTCAAAACCACAGAGCTTGTGTGGTCAGACCAGGTTCGGCCTGGGTTAGGTTCGGCCGAGTTGGTTTGGGCAACTTCGGGTCTAGGGGCGAAAACTTGTGGGGCGATTTTGTAATTAAAATTTCTTGGTGCAAAAATCAGATTTCTCCTTTCTTTGAAATCGGTTTTTCCCTTTTGGTTTTTTTTTCTTTTCAGAAGTGCATTAATTCTCTGGTTCCTTCTCTTAAAAGATAGCTTCTTCCCATTTTTATCAAATCCATATTCTTTATCAACTTAGGAATGTAAGATTTGATAAATCTCTTCTTCCTTGTTTTGCAAGAAACAAAACTATTCCTTCTTTATCATCACAAAATCGCCCCCTTTGCCCCTAATTTCAAGATTATCAAAAATCAACCCTTATAATTTTCCAATCCTAAAACTGGGTAATTATTTAATCTTCCAATTTTATTAATTAACAACTTTAATTAATTTCATAATTAATCAGATAACCATAATTAATTAAACATTAATCAATTAGATATCTAATTAATATTCTCCCATTGAATTAATACCTTAATTCAATGACTTTGATTTAACAACTTTAAATCACTTATTTCCCTCTATGACTGTCACTGTCCAATTGCATTGTGTGTGACCCTCTGGGTTCACCATCAATTGGCAGCAGGCTCACGACTTTCGTGATTTAATTAACGAGCAATTAAATGCTCCGATCAATTAAACAACTTTTAATTGACCACTCCAGAATTAATTTCCTTATTAATTAAGGAGTACCCACACTTCATGGTCGATGTCTAGCCACAAGCCCATGAAGCCCAATTAAAGGTGAATTGATATTTGTGAACCTCACCTCTTATAATTGCCATGTACATACGGTCCTTCTAAAGACTAATTTCCCGATCAAGACCTAGGGTGTGTGAATTGATCGGCACATCTAATTATCTCGATAACTATACTTTCTAATTCCTGACAATGATTCCAGTGTGACAGCCAAATTTGGAACCACCTTCCAAATGCGTCCCCAACTAAAGCCATAGGTTTCTCGGAATCTATTATCTAAGAATTTATAGGAAATTCTCTCACCTTATCAGGATGAGTCGATAGATCCTTTCTTAGTACTAACCACAAGCGTACACAACTATATGCACCCAACTTAGGCACTTTGTGGCCAGGCTACGTGACCAGTATCTAAATCTAAGTACGCACACTTATGTACCGAATTCGCCCTAGCACCTCAAGTCTAAGGACTAGATCGTACACTATTATAATCCTTGAGAAACATCCCATCACCGATATGCGTCATGCGCTTCCACAATGGGTTTCTCTGTTTGGGTCGTTCGATGCATTCGATCCTCTATCGAACCACCTACTCATACGCACTGGCCTTAAATGCTTTGCTCATGAAACGCTACAAATTCACTCCATGTGAATCATGCATACTCGTACAAGTCTTGGCGATTCCTACAATACCCTGTCTCGTTCGGAATCTATGACTTGGAACGGTTTTAAGATCACGACCTTAGAGACTGTTTCATGATTGCACTTAGTACTGAAGTGAATCGTCCCATAGTCTATTGTGACCTTAGGATTTCATCCAATCGCTTAGATAAGTTCGCGAGAGATGAAGTTGGCCGTTGTTTAATTCACGTACTATGAATAAACGGGCGTATTAATTATAAACCATAAGAGAACAGTTCTCCAACAAGCTAATTAATATTGACTTGTTGGGCACTATCCTATCAATCTTTCACTTGCCCTAAAGCCAATCACAACGTTTCTAAGACCTATCTTATAAAGATGTCCCTCGAACCCTTTTGTGAAAGAGTTTAATTAGTGGACCTGCTAAATTTGTCCTTGTTGAGATGACGTAATACTTCTACGCATCTCAACTACCTATGACTTGTTTAATCATATGGTATTGTGTACAGATTATCAGTGAGATCTCGTTTTCCTTTCATTGAGCAATTGCCTTATCTAAATCGGTGAAGATTATGACAGGCTTTTGTCATGCTAGGTAATTCATCCAATCATTGGATGAATGTTTCTCATCTAAACACTTTCTTCTGCTGCATCCCAGTGCTGCGTATATTCTGTTTGAGTTGGCAATGGTATACTATTGGAATTTCTTCCAATTTACCTCTGCTGCTATTGAGACAGAATAAATCATCCATTTCAGACTGAAAATCTCTAATCACTAAATCCTTCGAGTTTCAATCCTCCACTACTACCACATACCAGCATTATATCCTTTAATTATCTTCGAGGATTGCTTTTATGGTAGTCCAGTGTCCTTTACTGGTGTTCGACTATCATTAGCTCGTGAATGGTCAGAGCTTTTGATGAGTCAGGTCTTGTACAAGACTTTGCATGCTACATGCAATCCAAATGCCAAAGCATAAGGCTTCTTGAAACAGTTTCTTCTTCACATATTTATATGTAGGGCTCATTAAACAAGTGAGATAGAGTTTGTCTCTTTGGAACCAATCCTTTCTTGGATTCTTCCATATTGAATTTATTCAATATATTCTCTTTGTACTCAGATTCGGTGAATTGCAACATCTACTTCCTTCTATCTACTATAGATACGTATTGCCAGTACGTGAGATGTAATTCCAAATTCTAATCATGGAGAATTACGTGAAGAACACGCTTTCGTCTGCACTTTGATATTCTTAACATCGTCTTGTTACGTTTCGAACTCAACTACGCTCCCACTGATCCTTTTGCACAATTGGAATCCATATGCCTTTTGACCAATTTCACATTCTTGATCAACTTATCAAGTTGCTTGTTCCATGTTCGGAAAAAGTCATAGATTGACCTTTGGATTTGAATAGAGATCTTCTCATCAATTTTCAATTGTGAGAGACATGTTCATATCCAATAGTCATATTTTGGTAGTCAAAACCACATTCCTATGGCTAATAGTTTCGAAATGAATTTTGACGTTGCAAATGGAGAAGATATTTTCATTAATCCTAAAAGGACCTTTGAATAATAACCTATCGCCATTAAGTGAGTCAGACTTTCCACTTCGAATCTTATGGCTTCATGCCATATCCCTTAGTTTATGTTCAACATAATTTCTTTGTAATCTTGGATTGAATATCCAATTACTCAATTTCGTAAAATGGAATTTCGAGTTCCTTACGAATTTGATTAGATTACGAAGTGTTTGTGCAAAGATCAGTTTAGCAGATTTCAGGGTTTACTCCCACTGTTTGTGGGGATGGGTCCAAGTCTTGGACTTCATCAAGTTCTATGATATTCCTTATTACCTTTGACAAGAATTCGTCAACAGAGGAACAAGCTACTTACGAGATACTTTCGTTTCTCGTTGTCGTAGAACAAGTATCCAATGGATTTCGTTGGATACCCCACAAACTTTATATGAATTGGATATACTATCCAATTTCTCATATAAGGGTATTTTGCCATGTCATAAATGATACGGCGGTGTAAGGACTTACTTCGAAAGGTACTAGACCAAGTATCTTTGAAGAGTTAGGGGAGGCTATCCCCTAATGTGAATAAAGGAATTACAGCAAGATCATTGTCGTGAATCGAACCAAGTTTTCAACAAAGTTTGATTCCTTCTTTTATTTGCTTCGTGAGAATTCTATTCTCGTCTTAGATAATCGAGGAATTAGTTGCTTATGTTTCGGCAAGATTAATAAGATCAAAATGCTTTCGACATAATGCACTTTGTTACTTCATTTCCAAAACTTCTATTGAATTACTTCAATAGTTTTAGAATTGTACTTCAACAAAGTACACATACACTTTGATGATTGAAAATCGTAAGTATATATGAAGTAGCATCCTTTTGAACTAGTGCTTTTAGTTCTCCACGTTTTGTCCTTGTGGATTAAATCCATTCGATTGAAATGCTTGGAATGCCTAGCAATCCATTATTTCGGTTATTTTTCCTTCAAGATTTGAAAGTTAGGAGTTTATCCAAGTTCTTTATTTCAAGAGCAGAAGATAAAAACTTTCCTTTCGAATCTCTCTTTAGAAATAATGTCCAAAATAAATATTTCAAGCGTGAACGATTATCTTGTTTGTTTTACTCCTTTTCGATTTAGCATGTAGCCTTCAAAGTTTTGATTTGTTTATCATTGTTTTATTTCTATGCTTCAAAGCATCAATATTTGTACAATGTTAAATAGATTCCATTCAATGGTAAAGAAATAATGTCTTGTACAAAAATTCGAAATAATACTCAAAATAAAATAAAACTAAAAACTTATGCTAATTTGAAAAACTTAGTACAACTTCGTCTGCAAAAAAGGAATGTCTAGGTTCAGTTCTTCCTTGACCCAATCCCTGAATTCGATTTCTCTCATTTCTCTTTGCACTACTTGCATCTTCCTTTCAAGGAATTTCTTCCTTTTAGGTGGAGAGAGAATACTTTCATCACCTGCAAACACTTTTACAGACATGGAAGTTTATCAGATGTCTTACATCAAAAAGAATTAACGGATGTATACCTTTAAGTCATACCATTGTTAAGTCTATCCAGGAATTTCTTTTCAGCAAGCTTCCTTAATTTCTTTTCGTACTTACACAGAGGGCAATTCCATTCATACAGACCCCATCCTTGCAGATGAGCTTCCTCATATTTGTCTAACAACTCATGCAATTGTTTTGTTTTGATTCCATCAGGCGGAATATCACAATGTTGCATAAAATGAGTGAATGTGTCAGATAAGCCATGTAGAGTTATCTCTATCTCATCTTCGAGAAACAATCGGGCTCCAAACCCTTTTGATTCGTTCGAACATCTTGGTCAAGTAACAACAATATTCCCTAACATTGCTAAACTTAGCCATGCCATTTCCGTGAAGGTAATTGCACATCATATTCCCCAAAGTTGGTTCGGTTCTTAAATGCATTAAGACTTGTTTGAACAGGACAGTGGATGGTAAATGGCTAACAATAAAACAGACAACAATAAGCAGACATGTGTGATTTCTTTATGCATGACGAATGGAATGTGGATCTTCTCCTTTCCTGCCTGCCTGCTGATGTGGTGAGTGATATTGTCTTACTGCATATTGATATGAATGAACATGATGTGATTACTTGGAAGCACACTCCTGATGGTTTGTTCAATATCAAAAGTGCTTGGAATTTTACTAGACTTAAGAAGCCAGTTGATTTGTTGATGAAGCATGTGTGGAACTCTCTTGTCTTGCCTTCAGTTTCTATTTTCGTTTGTAGGCTTTTGAACAACTGGATCCCTGTTGACAGTGTTATGCAATCCAGAGGGATTCAGTTAGCATCAAAATGCCAATGTTGTTTTGATATTGAGAGTATCCAGCATGTTTTTATCAATGGCTCAGTGGCTTCCCAAGTTTGGGAGTACTTTGCTAATATGTTTGGTGTAAAGAAGATTTTGACTTATAACCCCAGATTTTTGTTATTTGTTTGGATTAACTCCTCTACTTTTTGTGGTCCAGGACACTTGAGGTCTGTAGTAACCATTTATGTTCTTTGGAACCTATGGAAGTGCAGGAATAATTCCAAACATCATAAGTTCATAACAAAAATCACCCTGCTTTAAACATTATAAATAGGTCAATTTCTGAGATTAAGTCTTTGTACTTAACTTCAAAAATTAGACCTTGTAATTGGAAGGGGGATTTAAGTATTCTTTGATCTTGGGGTATCAATGTCAAACCTTCTTTAGAACCTACATGTTTTATGGGTAATTGGCTTCTCCCTCCTGCTGGTTTTGTTAAATTGAATACAGATGGCTGTTCGAGGTGATAGAAATAGTGTCCTGCAAGCCAGCTGTATGTCAAGCATTTATTTGTAATAAATAAGGAACTATTCAATTTTGATTAATAAATACACTTTATTAAATGGTCATCTTTATCTTATGTAATAATTATCTTCGCATAAGGATAGAAGTCCTTAGATCACAGGGCTATGGGACAACCCGTGGACTGATCTCCAAGGTCGTGATCTAGAACATATTCAAGAGTCGTAGAATCCAATCGAGATAGGACATCGTTGGATTCGGTTAGACCTCTCACTATTGTGTATACTCCGATGAACTGGAGGACGCTGGGGTCTACGAGCGTGACTGGGATAGTCGATACACATAAGTGGGTGGCTTGCTGGGATGACAAGCTCACTGAATATCCCCAATTGGGAAATAACTCACCATGGAAGCGGTAGTCGCATATCGGGGTTGAAGTTATTCCAATTTGCAATAGTATACGAGGAACGATCCATAACTACTTGAGGTGATAGGGTTTATCTGGCGCGAGAACGTCTATACTTTGATATGAGTTCTGACTGACTCGAGATCGCCAGAAAGTCTCTGTGGACTCATATTGGGTATAGAGGAACTCGTATGCAGATTCATATCATCAACAAAGGATCCATTGACCCGACTTGATAGGTTGGGAAATTCTCCTATGGATTTCTCTGAGAAATTAATTCTGGTAAAATCCTTGGCCAAGGTATCTGACACTTTATGTAAGTAGCTCATAAAGATTAAGTCAAAGAGAATTTATTTCAAGATCAGAATACATAAGGTCAAGACAAAATAAAAGGGAAACCGATGAAAAACCATACCCTTAAGTCTCGACTGGGAGATTGATCGATGGAGAGATTATGTCGTATATGGAAATTGTAAATGATAAAAAGATTCACTGAATTAATTCACCAGTGATTTGGCTCCATGGGCTTGTGGCTGGACATCGACCGTGGAGTGTGGGAGAATTTCCAAATTGGCAGGGGTGCTAATTTTGGAATGATCAATCGACAGAGTGTTCGATTGATTTAGAGTAAGTCTTACTCGAATAATTAAATAATATTTAATCATAACCCACGGCCAATTATATGGTGAACCTACGGGGGCATACACAATACACATGAAGCGAAAGCGAGGAAATAAGAACGACCGAGTTGACTGGGTCAACTGGGTGAATAATCGACTTGGTCGATTATAATGGATGGGTCGACTGGGTCGACCCAGTTGGAACAAAGAAGGATCCAATTGGAATTGGATCAGGATCATAAATTAAATTGGAGTTTAATTTGTGAGTTAATTAATTAAGTTGGATTTAATTAATTAAAGGAATAATTAATTAATTGGACTTAAAGTCAAAATTAATTAATTGGGAGACTAGTTACTTAATTGGACTATTTAACTGGGAGACTAAATAATGCCTGGTCAAAATTAATTAACTGGGCCATGAATTAATTAGAAGACTTGGCCTTCTAATTAAAGAGGGACATGGCCCATGTAGGAGAATGGAATCCTAGTCCTAATAGGACTAGGTTAAGGAGATAACTATAAGTAGCTTACTTGTAGTTATTTTTCACACAACTCAACAAGCAAAAATTGAGCAGAGCAAAAATTCTCTCCCCTCTCCCTGTGCAATCGGTCGAACCCTTCCAGTGTATGGAAGAATTTTTCGTTTTCGATTTTGTTCCAAGATCGTTCCTAAAATCCTAGATCATAATATATCTTGTGTTCTAGCTGATCAAGATTTATTATTTTCGTGTAATTGTGGTGTATCAACCCGTAGAGGCGCAACAGGTGGGGCGCTGCTGCAGAGCTTGGATCGGTTTTGCGGAAGAGAAATTCAGAGTTCGTTTTGCTAGCTAAGGATTTGCAAGGAGATAGGTATAACTGCAACTGTTTATACTATCGTTTTATTTATGTTCATATATATACAACTAGAGTAGTATCCTGGTAAGATTCCATAAGAGGTCCTAAAATTTTATATTCCGCTGTGCCTAGGGCTGTTTATCTTACCGAATCCCAACAGTGGTATCAGAGCCAACTCTAGGCTTTGTATATATATGAATTTGCAAATTCTGTGTTAATAAATCATATGTTTGATTTATGTGTGGCTAGTTCTTTAACTTTGCATGTTTTAGGACGTTTGTTATTTAACTTGGAGTTAATGGATAATTTTAGATTCGAAAATTTTATCATGTTGATGTTATTTTGGATTGGGATTTAATTGACTGGATATGTTAAATTAAATCATGTGGGTAATCGGAACAAACAAAAAAAAAATTGAGCTCAACTGCGGTGGCACGCGGCGGTGCGCGGCAGCGCACCGCGACTAGGCGACCACCGCGAGACAGCGCGCTGTCTGCGCGTGCAGCACACGGCAGCTGCCTACGGGCAGTCTGCCGCGTGCTGGTAATGCGCAACAGCACGCTGCCACATGGCGGTGTCCTATTCGTCACTCTGTGACTGAATTTTGGTTGATCTCAAACACGCCTATTTTGGAAGTCTTGAAAATCTTGAAGAATTTTGGAAGATTAGGAAACTTAGAGTTTTTGGATATGGTAGTTATCTTGTTAGATGTGAACACTACCTTAATTAAACTAATCTAGACAAAATAGGATTATCTTGAAAATTTTGGAGATTTGGGAATATTTTGGAAACTTATAGTTTTGGATAAGGTAGGGATCTTAGAGATTTGGTCTACCTAAATTAACCAATTATAAGCAAGATAAGTTTTATAGATTACTTAGAACTCAAGTAAGAGTTAATTAATCTTAGAGATTAATTGTTAATTCAAAATAAATTAACTTGGATAATTTTTGAGAATTAAAATTAATGGATCCGATAAATTTACATTTATGCCTTTATGTGAATTTATGCATGTTCTTGAGTGAATATGTGGATTGGTCGATTTTGCCCTTAAGCCCTGTGTAGTTTTTGGTTTATTTATTTTATGGGTTGTAATTAAATGGGCCTGATTGGTGCCCTTGCTTGCGCAAACAAATGTAATAGAATAGGACCATTTAAATTTGTAAGCTAGGCATAGATTAGGCTTGGAGCCGAGAAGACCTCATGAAGACTTGGAGATCCGCATGGAGGCCCATAACCTTGGAGGACATGGAGGCCCATTTCATTACATAGTAGCCCAATCAAGCTGGATATTATAAGAAGGCCCATGATGTATGGGTTTGAAAATTATAATAGTTAGGACATTTAATTTCCACCCTAGACTGACCAATTGATTCATCACAAGGCTCGTGATGAATCGCATAGGATGGGCAATCGATCAATCATATCCTGCTAAGTGATGAATGTTTACTTATATTCTTTGATGTATGTCTTGCATGCTTAGAATAGATCACGTAAACAAGAAAAAGCATAATCTGATGAGACCTCGCACAAGAAAACTTAAAACCTCCAATTGAACTTAAAATTCAATTAGAATATAAAACCAACCTAAGGGCGCATATGAATAGTCTCTATGGTCCGAGCCTATCCAATTACTAGGTCTTAGGCATATTGTACGAATATATCTCGATGTCTCACGAGTCGTGGGTCGAGCTATAGGAAAATGATATGTCTTTTGCCTCGATGCACGAGTTTAGTGCCAAGGGAGGGGATAGCAAGGTTTTAGGCGTTGTTTCACGAGTCGTAGGGTGTCTAGGATTGAACTATTTCTCTCCACGAGTATTGGACATGATTTAACGCTAGTAAGTATGGATGTCTCACGAGTCGTGGGTCCATATCGAAAAACGAGGCTAAATGAACTTAAGGGTTAGCTGCGATGGTTAACCGTCGACGTAATCGACCACCAAGTGAATCAAATAGTATGGCCAACGAGTCTTGGGTACTAGGAGATTGCATTTGGGCCTTAAGCCTGCTAGGATATTTTAATTTCCCAAAACTTATGTGGGGGCATAAGATTTTGATTAAAATAGTGGGAGTAATTTACAAATAAAAACCATGTTTGTAAATTGTGCATTTTAAATTAATCTTTCGCGTATTTATTTCTTCTATCGTCATTTTATAGATATGATGTCAAAAGAGCTTAGAGCACTTAGAGATTTGTCCATCTCATCACTTGAACGTAATATTTTAACTGGACCCAACTTGTATTTCTGGACGCATCATTTGAATGGACTGTTTGAAGCTGAAAACATATCATATGTTTTGTCTATGCCACCACCCATTACTATTTCACATGATGTTCCTGATGAGCTCCGAAAAAGCATCACCAAATGGAAATTGGATGATGGCTTAGCTCGTGAATACATGTTGGAATATATGTCACTTGATCTGCGTTTGCAACATGAGCATACGGCATCCGCGAAAGAGATTCTCTCGAATCTCAAATTCCTTTATGGGATTAGAGATGGTCGTCGCAGATTCGCGATCACGAGGGAACTCTTGCAAGCAAGAAAGAGAAGGGAAACTCCTGTCGGAATCCACGTACACAAGATGATTCGACTTCTGACTGAACTCGATGATATGGGTGTCGTGATGGACAATGATTTCCGAGTGGATCTTATTCTACAATCTCTTCCTAGATCATTTGACCGATTTATCGCGGACATGAATCTCCAAAGGCGAGAGATCACTGTGCATGTCCTGCGACAAATGCTCGAGGAACACGAAGCTTCTTTTGGAAAGAAAGAGAGGGTTGGCGAAAGGACTGGGCGGCGTTCATAGCCAAAGCAAATGGAAGCCAGAGCTCCTTACTGCACAAGGTCAAGGGAAAGGATTAAGCTCGAACCTATGGAGAGTTCGAACAGGTATATTCCTTGTTGAAGTTAATTTTACAATTAACTGTGCATATTTGGTGTTAGACACTGACTGGAGTTCTCATCCTTATAGATGATGGGAGCATCAAGGAAACTGGAGCCTGAGGATTGGATCCTTGAATAAGGCAATGGAGCTGGAGCTGCTACCAAGGCCGTAGGCAAACGTAGATTTAGGTGGTTTGATGAAGTCATTAGGAAATTTTCATTTATGTACCTAGATTTAATGAAAAACTTTTATTCCTGTTTTTGAATAATGTTGATTTTAATAAAAGCTCTTGTTTTCGTTTTTCATTTGGTACATTGAATTATTGACTTTGCATCATAAAACCACCTAAGTTAGTTATGCACATACAACAAAACAAAAGGAAACAAGATAATGAAATATCTGCCCAATTATGGTACGCTCGACTTGGACATATATCTAAGTCAAGGATTCAAAAGTTAGCATCTTCTGGCACGATTAAAATCAATCGCATTGATGAAATGCCAACATGTGAACCATGTCTAAAGGGTAAAATGGCTAAGTTGCCATTTAAGGGAAACCCTGAGCGAGCCAAACAAACATTGGACTTAATACATACTGACGTATGTGGACCACTAAGAAAAAGCGCCCGAGGTGGCTATGACTATTTCATCACTTTCACTGACGACTATAGTCGTTATGGATATGTGTTCTTGTTGAAACATAAGTCTGAAGCCTTTGAGCGATTCAAAGAATTCAAGATGGAAGTAGAGAATCAACTTGGTCATACAATAAAGGCTCTTCGTTCTAATCGAGGTGGAGAATTTCTTAGTAACGAATTTCTAAATTATCTTGTAGAGCATGGAATACTATCGTAGTGGACTCCTCCTGCAACACCCCAATTGAATGGAGTTGCAGAGAGAAGGAATAGAACTTTGATGGACATGGTTCGATCCATGATGAGTGCCACTGACCTTCCTCTTTCATTTTGGGGACATGCCCTCCTCACGGCAACGAAGATACTGAACATGGTACCTTCTAAATCAGTAGAAAAGACACCATACGAATTATGGTTTGGCAAGGCACCCTCA
Source organism: Penstemon eatonii (assembly GCA_038501285.1). Classification (NCBI taxonomy): domain Eukaryota; kingdom Viridiplantae; phylum Streptophyta; class Magnoliopsida; order Lamiales; family Plantaginaceae; genus Penstemon; species Penstemon eatonii. Next base: position 29,780,646 of record CM076710.1, on the reverse strand, counting down.
TACGCATTCATGCGCATATGGGGATCTCCCGCTTACGTTAAAAAGCTAGTGGGAGATAAATTGAAAACTAAATCCACTTTGTGCAAATTCATGGGGTATCCAGAAAACTCGATAGGATACGAGTTCTACGATCCTACAAGACAAACTACGTTTGTCTCGAGGAACGCTCACTTCTTGGAGAAGGATTTCTTGGTTTACAAGAAGGAAAATAACGTAGAACTAGATGAGGTCACCGAAGCTGAAAAGACCGAAGAGGTCGATCAAGCTGACCCATCACCACAAGCAGTGGGAGAACAAGAGCATGAAAGTGCACCAAAAAGTACACCGATACTTCGTAGGTCAGAAAGACAATGTAGAGAACCCGAGAGGTACTACGGTCTGCTACTGGACAGTCTCTAACCGACCCAAGGACTTACAAAGAGGCTATGCTAGACATAGACTCGGGAAAGTGGCGCGAAGCCATGGAATCCGATTTGGACTCTATGCACTCAAACAAGGTCTGGGCCTTGGTAGATCCACCAGTGGGAGTGACCCCCGTGGGTTGCAAGAGGATCTATAAACGAAAGCTTGGAGTGAACGGAGAGGTAATTACCTACAAGGCGCGATTAGTGGCAAAAGGATATACTCAAAGACCTGGAATTGACTTTGAGGAGACCTTCTCGCCCGTCGCAATGCCTAAATCCATTCGGATCTTGCTGGCCATAGCTGCGTGGTATAACTACGAGATATGGCAGATGGATGTAAAGACCGCCTTTCTCAATGGGGACATTGACAAGGAGATCTACATGGAGCAACCAAAATGATATGCATCGAAAGGAGTTGAACACAAGGTGTGCAAGCTCCAAAGGTCCATTTATGGACTGAAGCAAGCTTCCCGAAGTTGGAACATTCATTTCAATGAGACAATCCAAACTTTTGGATTCATCAAAAACATGTTCAAACCTTGCGTGTACAAGAAGATCAGTGGGAGTACAGTTGAATTTTTGGTGCTTTACGTTGACGACATTCTTCTCATTGGAAACAATGTAAAACTGTTGTCTGAAACTAAAACATGGTTATCTACACAATTCTCAATGAAGGATTTGGGAGAAGCATCCTTTGTACTAGGTATAAGGATCTACCGAGATAGATCAAAAGGACTGCTGGGCCTCTCTCAATCCCAGTACATAGATAAAATCTTGAAAAGATTTAATATGGAAGAATCCAAGAGAGGATTGCTTCCAATGAGACATGAAATTGCACTCTCTAAGTCTATGGCCCCAAAGACGCCTGAAGAGAGAAGCAATATGTCTCGAGTACCGTGTGCATCCGCGATAGGAAGCATAATGTATGGTATGTTATGTACGAGACCAGACGTAGCGTACGCTCTAAGCGTTACAAGTCGCTACCAGTCTGATCCAGGTGAGCAGCACTGGATAGCCGTAAAGGCAATTCTGAAGTACCTGAGAAGGACTAAGGAATTGTTCTTGGTATACGGTGGTACGGTTAGCTGGAAGAGCTCCAAGCAAGAAACAACCGCGGATTCAACCACCGAAGAAGAATACATTGCCGCAAGTGATGCAGCAAAGGAAGGTGTTTGGATGAGGAACTTCATCCATGAATTGGATGTGATACCTAGCATCGCTGAGCCCATTACTATCTTCTACGATAATAATGGGGCAATAGCGCAAGCAAAGGAGCCGAGATCTCATCAGAAATCCAAGCACGTACAAAGACGATACCACGTGATAAGAGATATCATTGGTAAAGGAGACATTAAGATGGAACATGTCGACTCAAAAGATAATACCGCGGACCCGCTAACGAAGTCTCTGCCTCAAAAGGCATTTGAGAAACATCTGCATAAGATGGGACTCAAGAACATAAAAGACTGGCTTTAGGACAAGTGGGAGATTGATAGAACTAGTGTCCTGCAAGCCAGCTGTATGACAAGCATTTATTTGTAATAAATAAGGAACTATTCAATTTTGATTAATAAATGCACTTTATTAAATGGTCATCTTTATCTTATGTAATAATTATCTACGCATAAGGATAGAAGTCCTTATATCACAGGACTATGGGACAACCCGTTGACTGATCTCCAAGGCCGTGATCTAGAACATATTCAAGAGTCGTAGAATCCAATCGAGATAGGACATCGTTGGATTCGGTTAGACTCTCACTATTGTGTATACTCCTATGAACTGGAGGACGCTGGGGTCCACGAACGTGACTGGGATAGTCGATACACATAAGTGGGTGGCTTGCTGGGATGGCAAGCGCACTGAATACCCCAATTGGGAAATAACTTACCATGGAAGCGGTAGTCGCATATCGGGGTTGAAGTTATTCCAATTTGCAATAGTATATGAGGAACGATCCCTAACTACTTGAGGTGATAGGGTTTACCTGGTGCGAGAACGTCTATACTTTGATATGAGTTCTAACTGACTGGAGATCGCCAGAAAGTCTCTGTGGACTCATATTGGGTATAGAGGAACTCGTATGCAGATTCATATCATCAACAAATGATCCATTGACCCGACTTTATAGGTTGGGAAATTCTCCTATGGATTTCTGTGAGAAATTAATTCTGGTAAAATCCTTGGCCAAGGTATCTGACACTTTATGTAAGTAGCTCATAAAGATTAAGTCAAAGAGAATTTATTTCAAGATCAGAATACATAAGGTCAAGACAAAATAAAAGGGAAACCGATGAAAGACCATACCCTTAAGTCTCGACTGAGAGATTGATCGATGGAGAGATTATGTCGTATATGGAAATTGTAAATGATAAAAAGGTTCACTGAATTAATTCACCAGTGATTTGGCTCCAAGGGCTTGTGGCTGGACATCGACCGTGGAGTGTGGGAGAATTCTCAAATCGGCAGGGGTGCTAATTTTGAAATGATCAATCGACAGAGTGTTCGATTGATTTAGAGTAAGTCTTACTCGAATAATTAAATAATATTTAATCATGACCCACGGCCAATTATGTGGTGAACCTACTGGGGCATACACAATACACATGAAGCGAAAGCGAGGAAATAAGAACGACCGAGTCGACTGGGTCGACTGGGTGAATAATCGACTGGGTCGACCCAGTTGGAACAAAGTAGGATCCAATTGGAATTGGATCAGGATCATAAGTTAAATTGGAGTTTAATTTGTGAGTTAATTAATTAAGTTGAATTTAATTAATTAAAGGAATAATTAATTAATTGGACTTAAAGTCAAAATTAATTAATTAGGAGACTAGTTACTTAATTGGGCTATTTAATTGGGAGACTAAATAATGCCTGGTCAAAATTAATTAACTGGGCCATGAATTAATTAGAAGACTTAGAGAGGGCCATGGCCCATATAGGAGAATGGAATCCTAGTCCTAATAGGACTAGGTTAAGGAGATAACTATAAGTAGCTTACTTGTAGTTATTTTTCACACAACTCAACAAGCAAAAATTGAGCAGAGCAAAAATTCTCTCCCCTCTCCATGTGCAATCGGCCGAACCCTTCCAGTGTTTGGAAGAATTTTTCGTTTTCGATTTTGTTCCAAGATCGTTCCTAAAATCCTAGATCATAATATATCTTGTGTTCTAGCTGATCAAGATTTATTATTTTCGTGTAATTGTGGTGTATCAACCCGTAGAGGCGCAACACGTGGGGCGTTGCTGCAGAGCTTGGATCGATTTTGCTGAAGAGAAATTCAGAGTTCATTTTGCTAGCTAAGGATTTGCAAGGAGATAGGTATAACTGCAACTGTTTATACTATCGTTTTATTTATGTTCATATATATACAACTAGAGTAGTATCCTGGTTAGATTCCGTAAGAGGTCCTAAAATTTTATATTCCGCTGTGCCTAGGGCTGTTTATCTTACCGAATCCCAACACGATGGGAAATCAAGGTGTTGGGAGTTTGGGTGGTATTGTTAGAGATGCTCATGGTGAAATGATATTTGGCTTTTGTGACTTTATTGGGCTTTGTACAAACACTGAATCAGAGATGAGGGCTTTAATCTGGGGACTGGAACTTTGTGAATCTTTTGGATGTTCCAATGTACTGGTTGAATTGGACTCTCAGGTTCTGTGTTCGATCTTAAAAGGTAAAAAGCAGGTACATTGGAAACTTGTGAATTTATTGTACAAAGCTCAAAATTTCTTGCAAATCTTGATTCTTCAGTGAATCATATCTACCGGGAGGCTAATCAGGTTGCTGATCATTTAGCCAACCTGGGATGTGATTTACAGGAATCATACATTTTTCATCCTGGTGAGGGGGATAGGAAATTGAAAGGTCTTATTTGGTGTGACAAGTTCCAGATGCCTTCATTTAGACACACCAAATAAACCTTCTCTACCTCTATATGATATTGATGTTCCGGGTAGTTTATCAGACTGTTCTGATACACTATCAGGGGAGAATTCTTTAGCTGCATTTCATATAGAGTAGTTATCCGATCAGTGCATATAGTTGATCTTTATTTTACTTTGGCCCGCTCCCCCTGGCCTTTCTTGTTCCATCATTTGATTTACCCCTGCTTTCTGAGGTTAGCTATCCTTGTTTTTGCATGATTCAGTCATCTTTCATGGCTTTATCGATATTAGCGAACTTACAGGCCACACTTCACTCACCACTTCTACATTGTGCCTCCCATTCACCGCACACACTTCAGGGTAGTTTATCAGACTGTTCTGATACACTATCAGGGGGAAGTTCCTTAGATGCATTTCATATAGTGTAGATATCTTATCTGTGCATATAGCTGATCCTTTTTTTTTAATTTGGCCCGCACCCCTGGTCCTTCTATTTCCATCATTTGATTTGCCCTTGCTTTATGAGGTTAGCTATCCTTGTTTTTGCATGATTCAGCCATCTCTCATGGCTTTATCAATATTAGCTAACTTACAGGCCACACTTCACTCACCACTTCTACATTGTGCCTCCCATACACCGCACACACTTGTCATGTCCGGGTCACAGTGTTTAAGTTGGTCTGCACCGGCTTATTCACTCAGGGACAACCTTTAGATGCATATCATTTGCACTTTACATCATTTATTCCCTTTGCATGTTAGGAAGCCCTTTGTTTTATTTTCTGGATGAGTTCCCTGGTCCATTGACAATTCTACCATTTGGTTATCCTTGCTTCCAATGCCTGGCAGTCACTTTTTGCATGTAGGTCGGGTCATCTTAGATGACTTGACAAGTTCATTCATCACACATGTGTGGACTTACACTCATTATTTCTGTCAGGTAATTGATCCCAGTAATTCACCACTTCTATACTTAACCATGCCTTTGCACGTTTCACACACTATTTTATGATGGTTCGTGGTTGTGTTGAGAGGTTGGTGGTGTTGGGTGTTGGTGATTTCCTTGTACATGGTTAGCCTTGTGGTAGAGTCTTCATCCAGGGATTCTATTTCGGGGGTTGGAGTTGTGTTGCTTTTCTATCAGGGCTCAGAGGAAACTATATGTTGGAGGCTGTTTGAGGAGTTGCTACTTATCTTTGACTTCAGAGGGCTCTTCTTCTCTTCAGGGCTCATAGGAGGCTATATTCTGGAGGCTGATGGAAGGAGTTGTTACTTTTGTGTTAGTTATTTGTTATGATTCTGCCCTTGTGTGGGTGTTTGGCCAGTCTGTTGGTACCATTTCATACCCCTGCGTGGGTTCTCCCAGTATGTGGGCATTTATCTTGCTTTTAGATTTTTGTTCCCCTCTGTGGGCTGTTTGCCAGCATGTTGGCTGTTCATTTTGTTTTCTTGCTTTGCTGTGTTGTTTTATCTTTTTTGATCCTTTGTTTAGGGGTTGGCCCCTTTTGTTTATACGCTTTGATGGGATTATATAAATTGTGAGTTTCCCCTCACGTTATTAGAACAATAAGCAGACAGGTTTAATATTAATACTTATAATTGACGAAATTTGGACTTTTTATCGAAAAAGTTCTCCCACTATTTTTATCGAAACAATAACCCCTTCTAGTTTCGGGAAATTCTATTTCCTAGTAGGTCTTGATGTCCCAGCAGCAATTAGTTGCACCCATGACTCGTGGCAATACAACCAATTCCCTAGGTAGGTATACTTTTACCAATTTTGTTACTCCACAACCTTCAAGCTATTTTACCTCATTTTTTGCATTTATCTAGCCCTGCTACATCATAAATGTTACTATGCGTTAAGTCTAACCCATTAATCATGATGAGCAACGGGCCCGGTCATAAAATCCCCGTAACTGGTTATCCGTCGATTTTCACGTCCCGACCAGTCCCCACCCTTGTCGAGTTTAGTTAAAAAAGGAGTCAAGGAATTTCGTGCATTGTTCCTTTCTTCCACTCGGGTGCCAGACTCTGGATCACCTCTATCGATAAGTAAACAACATACACTAGTTCCTATTAATGGAAGGCTTGAATTTATAAAACCTCATTTTATAGTTAACCCAATATGACTTAATATTTATTCGAGAGGGGATTTTCGGTTTTGAAAGTTTGAAGAAACTCTCCTCGAGATCTCACCGCTTTAATTATGCTTTATCTATTATTTACGATCTAGATTATAGCGCGCATACACACAAGCAATCATAAATCGACTAAAAAATAAAAGTCATACAAGCCTAGCATGCATACTACCACAATATGTTTTCGATCGGGAGCCTCCTATGCAAGCCATCATCGAGCCAATGATGTTGACCCAATTGGTCAATCTAAAGGGTTCTCAAACAGGCCTATGCTATTACACAATTTACCATGCATACATGGCCTTCAATTCTTCTTGGGCCCCCACCTTGCTTGTAAACGGGCCTTCATCCTAGACTAGGAAAGCAGTAAAGCCCTATTCTATTACAAAGGCTCAAAGTGGCCCAAAAAATAATAACAGGCTCGCAGGCCCAATAAAAACCATACATTAAATTAAACCAATCACATCTAACCTAAGGTCAAAGCTCGGCGCAATCGAAAACCACGTAAACAGTTCACGTAGAGCAAGAAACATGTAAACAACTTTTACGTATTTCTTTCTTAATTTTAAAACTAACTTCCTATGATTCTTACTTTTTAGTCACTACTAATTATGACAAAATAAATTCTCGGGTAAACAAAACAAGTTTTCTGCCTTAAAAACATATTCTGATTTTTCAACTTTTGAAAATTGTAGTTCGTCCCCTATACTTTCGGAAATAGCACTTTTGACCCCAAAACTTTTGAAAAGTTACAAAACACCCCCAAAAACAGTTTCGGACAGAAGGACCAGAAAATAAAATTTTGAAATCCAGAAAATTTTAGAATTTTGCAAATTGACCCCTGAACTTTTGGAAATTACATAACAGTCCTTGAATTTTCAAAAATTGCAAAACAGCCCAAAAACACGTGCTATCAGAATTTCAAAAACAGCCCAGATTTTTTTTAAAATTTCCAGAAACAGAAAATTGAATTTTCAGCCCTTATTTTCATGATTTGCAATTTATAGCACAAAGAGTCCTAATTTTTTGAAAAACTATAAATTTGCCACAGATCTGAAAAACCAGCTTTACCCAATCATAGATCAAGTCATAACAAGCAAGAATCAATTAACAGAACATAATTATCACGCGTTTTCATACATATAATTAAACATATACGTAAACACACTATTATGTTCAGGCCTTTTCGCATAATAATTATGGAGTTGGCTTTGATACCACTGTTGGGATTGTGGCTCGATTGTCAGAAAAACAAGACTGCGAAATTTAAAATTTTTCGAGACATCCATTAGTCCCATAAATCTGTCTCCATAATTAGTTATACGAAAAGGTTGAATCAAACAATTAAATAAACTTAAAGGGGATTATATGCGATTACCTCACCACAATTGGTGGTGGTTACCTCCGGGCGTTTTTTTTGATCCACAACTTGAGTGATCCATGTGTCTCACCTCCAAAGTTGATCCACACCAATTGGATTGTAGGGACACCTCCAAGTCATAGGCTACGAACTGGATCTTGAAGGTTTGTCAGCAAAGAATTATGCAGATCTCGATCAGGACTTAGATCAGGATCTGGATTGGGAGATCTAATGGAAGAAGTCAAAACTACAGAGCTTGTGTGGTCAGACCAGGTTCGGCCAAGTCAGTTTCGGCCTGGGTTAGGTTCGGCCGATTTGGTATGGGCAATTTCGGGTCTAGGGGCGAAAACTTGTGGGCCGATTTTGTAATTAAAATTTCTTGGTGCAAAAATCAGATTTCTCCTTTCTTTGAAATCGGTTTTTCCCTTTTGGTTTTTTTTTTCAGAAGTGCATTAATTCTCTTGTTGTGTTATTCAGTTGTGAAGAGATGTGAAGAAGCATTTATAAGAGAAGAGTCATTCTCTTAAAAGATATCTTCTTCCCATCTTTATCAAATCCCCATTCCTTATCAACTTAGGAATGTAAGATTTGATAAATTTCTTCTTCCTTGTTTTGCAAGAAACAAAACTCTTCCTTCTTTATCATCACAAAATCGCCCCCTTTACCCCTAATTTCAAGATTATCAAAAATCAACCCTTATAATTATCCAATCCTAAAATTGGGTAATTATTTAATCTTCCAATTTTATTAATTAACAACTTTAATTAATTTCATAATTAATCAGATAACCCTAATTAATTAATTAAACATTAATCAATTAGATATCTAATTAATATTCTCCCATTGAATTAATACCTTAATTCAATTACTTTGATTTAACAACTTTAAATCACTTATTTCCCTTTATGACTGTCACTGTCCAATTGTATTGTGTGTGACCCTCTGGGTTCACCATCAATTGGCAGCAGGCTCACGACTTTCGTGATTTAATTAACGAGCAATTAAATGCTCCGATCAATTAAACAACTTTTAATTGACCACTTCAGAATTAATTTCCTTATTAATTAAGGAGTACCCACACTTCATGGTCGATGTCTAGCCACAAGCCCATGAAGCCCAATTAAAGGTGAATTGATATTTGTGAACCTCACCTCTTATAATTGCCATGTACATACGGTCCTTCTAAAGACTAATTTCCCGATCGAGACCTAGGGTGTGTGAATTGATCGACACCTCTAATTATCTCGATAACTATACTTTCTAATTCCTGACAATGATTCCAGTGTGACAGCCAAATTTGGAACCACCTTCAAAATGCGTCACCAACTATGGCCATAGGTTTCTCGGAATCTATTATCTAAGAACGTATAGGAAATTCTCTCACCTTATCAGGATGAGTCGATAAATCCTTTCTTAGTACTAACCACTCGCGTACACAACTATATGCACCCAACTTAGGCACTTTATGGCCAGGCTACGTGGCCACCACCTAAATCTAAGTAAGCACACTTATGTACCGAATTCGCCCTAGCACCTCAAGTCTAAGGACTAAATCGTACACTATTATAATCCTTGAGAAACATCCTATCACCGAAATGCGTCATGCGCTTTCACAATGGGATTTTCTGTTCGGGTCTTTCGATGCATTCGATCCTCTATCGAACCACCTAGTCATACGCACTGGCCTCAAATGCCTTGCTCATGAAACACTACAAATTCACTCCATGTGAATCATGCATACTTGTACAAGTCTTGGCGATTCCTACGATACCCCGTTTCATTCGGAATCTATGACTTGGAACGGTTTTAAGATCACGACCTTAGAGACTGTTTCATGATTGCACTCAGTAGTGATGTGAATCGTCCCATAGTCTATTGTGACCTTAGGATTTCATCCAATCGCTTAGATAAGTTCGCAAGAGATGAAGTTGGTCATTGTTTAATTCACTTACTATGAATAAACGGGCGTATTAATCATAAACCATAAGAGAACATTTCTCCAACAAGCTAATTAATATTGGCTTGCTGGGCTCTATCCTATCAAATCTTGATTCATTTCCTAATTTAAATAAACCCAAACCAGAAAGGACTACAACCTTTTTTTCCTTTCTTGAATCTAAAACGCGTAAATCATACAAGGTAATAAACAAACTTATCATCAATTAACCAACTTAAGCATATCTTTCATTCCCTATATCAATCTGAAATTAATTATAATCCCAATATATATATATTTGAATTCTTGCACTAACCCAAAACCAACATCAAGAAATTCCTCCATATAAATTTGATATCCATATTTTATAGTTTTAATTCACATCGATCACATAGTAAAAAACCAAGAAAACAAAATCTGCAATTAATCATCGTCGTCATGGCCTATGTTTGGAATCATCAAAATCCTCCACAACAACCAAACCAACCTACAATACGTTATTTTATGTCAACCATGTTTGGAACCATGACACCTTTGTTTGTTGCTCAAGTTGATGCTCATGCACACAACACTATTCCTCCATTTTTCATATTCCCAATTATGTCAAAACAAAGATATATCGACCAAGAGCGGAATTTGAGCTTTACGCATTCGAATGGAGTTACCCATCCAAGATCAAGTTACGATATTCCAACTCTTGTTGGCCAAGGTGGATTTACTAAGGTTAACTCCGAGCGACAACCTAATTCCTCAGGTGATAATTTGATGGTGTTTCAAGAAGACGATACTCTATTGTTGTCTTTTGTGCTTGATCAAAGCATAAACCAAGAGAATTCGAGCCTGACTGATGGACTTTCGGAGTCCTTATCGCTAAAAACATCAAAACAAGAGATTGTAATTTGGCTCGACAAAGTGACAATGATGACGAAATATTTGTCGTTTGTCAGGATATTATTATAATTCGTGAACATGACTGAGTGTCACTTCTACAACTTTTTGGGGAGAAATTATTTAGTGCAACCGCAACAAAACGTCATCAAATATTTGTTACGGACGCAATTGAGTTTATGATAAACGTTTTCATTCAAATAATTTTGGCAATAATTGAATATCTTGCAAGTTTAGGTGTGAAATGTGAATAACCTATTTTACTTCGCAGTTTGGTGTGATCATTACAAATAGCAAAGGTATGATCACAAATCAAAAACAAGTTATTGTCACACTTTCCTTGAATTCATTTTGGCGTGAGAAAGCATGTGTTAATGTGTATGGATTAAATTCGTGTGTAAGTGCAATTATATTTATATCTACTGAAATTGTAAAGTATAGCTTTTATTTTTTTGTGTCACACTCGGAGTCAATACGAAAGCCATATCAATGATTTAGTTGTTAGAGATATTTTATTTACAAGATTACATGTGCAAGGCTAAATATACATCACCGATTTGTTACTTTTGGTTAATTCATATCATAGATTAAATGCACTTTAAAAAACCTAATGCAACAAAGTTTTTGCTATAACTAAAAGAGTAATATGTGACGCAAAATGGATTGATCACTATTAACATCCAATTTGATGAGTGAAGTTCCAGAGAAGAAATGGGAAGAAATAAAAGAGGAATTAGGGCAAAATTGATTTCTATTTAATTATATCTATTCTAATGGATTATGTAGATAGGATTAGTTATTTCTGTTTACTGTCACTTAATTTATTGCCCCTGTAACTTTTCTATTTAAAGAGCAGACTTCTCTTTCATTTGTACAGAATTCATTCAATTAAATCAATACAAAGTCTCTCTACTTATTTACATAATTCTCTCCTTTATATTTTCTGCACTAAGTAATTCATATATACATACTATATTTACTTAAATGGTATCAGCAGAGTAATATTTTACTCAAGATTCATATTCAATTCAAGATTCTTCCATCTTCACATCAAGATTCATCCATTGCTTCATTAATCCACATCTCCGTTGCCTTCTCCGATCATAATCAGAATTTCCAGTCATCATCCAGCCTTCCAGGTTCAAATTCTTCACCGATCTTTTCATTTCTTTCCCATAATCATTCTGCCTTCAGGTACATTATGTTCTCCATCTTCTTTCCATTCCAGACTTCCTTTTACCCTCTTTTCTTCTCAAGATCACCATCCCTTTTATCACCAAAAATGTCTTCCAGTCCATTCAATGAATCCATCGCTGATAGGATAGTGCCCAGCAAGCCAATATTAATTAGCTTGTTGAAGTACTATTTTCTTATGGTTTATAATTAATACGCCCGTTCATTCATAGTACGTGAAATTAAACAATGGCCAACTTCATCTCTCGCGAACTTATCTAAGCGATTGGATGAAATCCTAAGGTCACAATAGACTATGGGACGATTCACTTCAGTACTGAGTGCAATCATGAAACAGTCTCAAAGGTCGTGATCTTAAAACCGTTCCAAGTCATAGATTCCGAACGAGACGGGGTATCGTAGGAATCGCCAAGACTTGTACAAGTATGCATGATTCACATGGAGTGAATTTGTAGCGTTTCATGAGTAAGGCATTTGAGGCCAGTGCATATGAGTAGGTGGTTCAATGGAGGATTGAACGCATCGAACGACCCGAACAGAGAAATCCATTATGGAAGCGCATGACGCATATCGGTGATGGGATGTTTCTCAAGGCTTATAATAGTGTACGATTTAGTCCTTGGACTTGAGGTGCTAGGGCGAATTCGGTGCACGAGTGTGCGTACTTATATTTAGGTACTGGTCACGTAGCCTGGCCACAAAGTGCCTAAGTTGGGTGTGTACACAACTGTACGCGAATGGTTAGTACTAAGAAAGGATCTATCGACTCATCCTGATAAGGTGGGAGAATTTCCTGTACGTTCTTCGATAATATGTTCCTAGAAATCCATGGCCATGGTTGGTGACGAATTTGGAAAGGGGTTTCCAAATTTAGCAGTCACACTGGAATTATTATCCAGAATTAGAAAGTACAGAAATCGAGATAATTAGAGGTGCCGATCAATTCACACACCCTAGGTCTCGATCGGGAAATCAGTCGTGGAAGGACCGTATGTACATGGCAATTATAAGAGGTGAGGTTCACAATTATCAATTCACCTTTGATTGGACTTCATGGGCTTATGGCTAGACATCGACCATGAAGTGTGGGTACTCCTGAATTAATAAGGAAATTAATTCTGGAGTGGTCAATTAAAAGTTGTTTAATTGATCGGAGCATTAATTGCTCGTTAATTAAATCACGAAAGTCGTGGGCCTGCTGCCAGTTGATGGTGAACCTAGAGGGTCACACACAATACAATTGGACGGTGACTGTCGAAAAGGAAATGTATGATTTAAAGTTTTTAAATCAAAGTAATTGAATTAAGGTATTAATTCAATGGGAAGAATATTAATTAGATATCTAATTGATTAATGTTCAATTAATTAATTAGAGTTATCTGATTAATTATGAAATTAATTAAAGTAGTTAATTAATTAAGATGGAAGATTGTGTAATTAACCAATTTGTAGGATTGGATAATTATATGGGTTGATTTGTAATAATCATAAAATAAGGGGTAGGGGCGATTTTTATAAGATAAGGAAAAAGAGTTTTTAATCTTGGAGAGCAAGCAAGAAGAGATCTATCAAGTCTTGCATTCCTAAGTTGATAAGGAATAAAGGATTTGATAGATAAGGGAAGAAGATATCTTCTAAGAGAAGGACTCTTCTCTTATAAATACTTCTTCTCTTCTCTTCATTCATACAACAAGCAACAACTTTTGAAAACCCTGAAAAGAAAAGAGAAAATCGATTTTTGCACAACAAAGAAATCTGATTTTTGCACAAGAAATTTTATTTACAAAATCGCCCCACATACTTTCAACCAAAACCCTAGTCGCCCAAAATCAAGATCGATCGAACCCAAGGTGGTCGATCCTAACTTGGCCGAATATGATCCAATCACATAAGTCCTGTGATTAGTCTTCTTCCACAAGATCTCCCAATCCAGATCCAGATCTTAAGACCAGATCCAGATCTACAGTCCTTTACTGACAAACCTTCAAGATCCAGTTCGTAGCCTAAGACTTGGAGGTGTCACTACAATCCAGTTGGTGTGGATCAACTCTGGAGATGAGACACATGGATCACTCATATTGTGGATCGAACGAAACGCCTGGAGGTAACCACCACCAAGCCGTGGTGAGGTAAATCGCAAAAAACCCCTTTATGTTTATGTTTGATTCAACCTTTTCGTATAAATAACTGTGGAGAAAGATTTATGGGACTTATAGGGACCTCGAAAAATTTTAAATTCCGCACTTTGTTTTATTGACAATCGAGCCCCTTAGTAGAATATCCCAACAATCACTATTTTCTCCACTCCCTTCAGAAACATACCAGAAATTGAAGACCCTTCCAGCCCCTTTTATCAGCATCCTGCAGATGGACCAGGGGTCATTCTTGTGGCTGAAAAATTAGATGATAAGAATTATCAGACCTGGTCTAAAGCCATGGTCCGCCTACTCACTGTAAAAAATAAAATCAGTTTCATAAATGAAACCTTACCTAGACCCTCCACTGAATGGTTCTTACAAATTATTAGGATCGAAATAATTCCATAGTTATCACTTGGATCCTCAATTCCCTGTCAAAAGAAATAAATCATATAGTTCAAAATCATACACAGGCCACTCTTCTATGGAAAGAACTAAAAACAAGATTTCAACAGGCCAATGGGCCTAGAATGTATCAGTTGCAAAGAGATTTAATGTTATTCCCACAACAGTCCTTATCTGTTAATAATTACTTCTCAAAATTGAAAATACTTTGGGATGAAATCTGCAACTTCAGACCAAAGTGCACTTGTGGAAAACTTGATGAATATTTTGAACAGCAGTACCTACTAATCTTCCTTATGGGACTTCAAGAATTCCTTGCACATACTAGAAGTCAAATACTCTTAATGGATCCTTTACCAGACATAACTAAGGCATTCTCACTGGTTTCACAAGAAAAAACTCAGAGGTCTTTGCAAACTTTCACACCTCCTACTGACACTCTTAACTCAATGGCCTTTTCTACAAAATTAGCCCCTTCTTCTTCTTCATACAAACCCCCTAATCCCAATTTTTCCTCACCTGTCAGACCACCTACCTTTCCACAACCTAACACTTTTAGACCTCCAAACAGACCCAACTTCAATCCTAACTTCTCCAGACCAAACCGCCCTACTGTACTCACTGCCAAATGGCTGGTCACACCATCAACACATGCTTCAAATTACATGGCTATCCCCCTGGATTAAGACCACCAACTCCAAGGATTCCTACTACTCCTTACAACAGAATCAACAACATCTCATCAGAACAACCAAATAAGATATCATCCATCCAGAATTTCATTCAATCAATGACACCAGACCAATTCAATCAAATGTCACAATTTTTCAACAACCAAGTACCAAACACTACATCTAAAGAAAGTTCTACCAACAACAACACAGACTCAAACACATGCATAGTTGCACCCAGACAGGTATACATTCTAACTCTTTTAAAAATTCTTCTACAGATTTCAAATATCATTGGATATTGGACTCTGGAGCTTTTAATCATATCTGCAATAATCTTACATATTTTATTCACATCATACCTACTCTAAACACCACTATTACTTTACCTAACAACTGTATTATTTCTGCTTACATTAAAGGAACTATAATTTTAAATTCTAAAATCACCTTACATGATGTCCTATATGTTCCTCAGTTAAAATTCAATCTATTGTCTGTAAGTGCTCTCTTAGCATTATCTACTTTTATTATTACATTTGAATCTCATCAATTTTACATTCAGGACAAGACTTCTTTGGAGAAGATTGGCAAGGGTGATCTCTTGGATGGGCTTTATATAATGCTACATAATAATCCTTTACCTACTGTTGTTTGTAATAAAGCCAGTGTTCAAACTTGGCATAATAGACTAGGTCACCCAGCCTTAGATAGGTTACAAGTCTTACAGTCTGTCCTTGATTTACCTAATGTAAATTCTTTAAACAAACACATTTGTGAAATATGTCCTTTAGCCAAACAGAAACATTTACCTTATTCTTCTAGTACTACTAAATCTTTACATCCTTTTGATCTTATACACTGTGATTTATGGGGTCCATTCAAATTACCTTCTTACAATGACTTAAGATTTTTTCTAACTCTTGTTGATGACCTTACATGGTTCACTTGGGTTTTTTTGTTACACTACAAATCTGATGTACATCACATAATTCCAAAAATTCATAAAAATGATTTCTAACCAATTTAATTCTACAATAAAAATATTTAGGAGTGACAATGCCAAAGAGTTAACTTTCACAAAACTATTTTCTGACCTAGGAATCTTACATCAATATTCATGTGTAGAAACACCTCAACAAAATGCAAAAGTAGAAAGAAAACATCAAGATATACTTAACATTGCTAGATCCTTGTTATTTCAATCTAACTTACCTTTACAATATTGGAATGAATGCATACTCATTGTTGTGTTTATAATGAATAGACTTCCCACACCCTTACTAGAAAATAATTGTCCCTTCTCTTTACTTTTTCAAAAACCAGTAGATTATTCCTTTTTTAAATCATTTGGTTGTTTGGCATTTACCTCCACTTTAAAAAAAAACAGATCTAAGTTTGATCCTAGAGCTCAAAAATGTGTTTTTTTGGGATATTCCCCTGGTATTAAAGGATATAAATTACCGAATCTTCTAACTAAAGACATACTTCTTTCTACAAATGTTATTTTTCATGAAAATATTTTTCCTTTTCAAGACTCTACCCTTTTTGAATCTTTTTCTAATCCTATACCTAACACCACTTCTGTACCTGATTTTTACATGTTTGATCCTATATCTACTTCTGTCCCCTCAGCATCACCTAGGTACCACACACCTATTCAACCTCACACTACTCATGATCATCCTGAAAATCCATCTCAAAACTCCTTATCCACTTACCAACCTACCATTCCCTCCACACCTGGTCCTAGAAAATCTTCTAGACCTCATAAACCACCTGGTTATCTTCCGGATTATCAATGCAACCTTATTGATCCTTCTACCTCCAAATATTCATCTTTCCAGTCTCATCAAACCTTTATTGCTAACATATCCACCTTCTCTGAACCTACCTCTCATTGCCTGCTACGCTGCACCTTTGCAAGGCAATGTTGGGCCCTATCCGGAATTCCGTATACTCATTATATGCACGACTCTCCATAGGTTAGTTATTGGTTTAACCATCTTTTTTCCAGTTTGGATTCATTTGAATTGGGTGCTGCAATTTGCTTGGCTTGGTGGATTTGGTTTGGGCGCAACAAATTGCTTTGGGATAACAAACTAATCTTGCCGGATGAACTGATTTCTCTTTCCCGGAACTTTTATCAAAGATTCAAAGAGTCCTCTTCTCGCATCATTATTTTCAAGGAGAATAGGCCTCCTACTTCATCATGGAAATCGGCAGCTGCTGGCAATGTTAAAATTAATGTGGACGCTGCAATAGATCGAATAAATGGCTGCTTCGGTACAGGTATCATCATTCGAGATCAGTTTGGTTCGTATGTTCATTGG
The DNA here is from genome assembly GCA_038501285.1 of Penstemon eatonii. Lineage (NCBI taxonomy): Eukaryota > Viridiplantae > Streptophyta > Magnoliopsida > Lamiales > Plantaginaceae > Penstemon > Penstemon eatonii. The sequence continues at coordinate 29,763,283 of CM076710.1, read as the reverse complement.
AAATCTGAAAAAATTGATGCTCACTTGGAACCTGAAGCTGCCGAGGCCATTGCCTTAAGAAAAGGTTTGGAGTTTGGAATTTTGATGGGGTGGAGGAATATTGAGTTAGAAGGTGATTGTTGCTCAGTTATTAACGCCATCACTAATCGTAGAGGCAGACCATTTTTTCATCCTTTGGGGGCAATTTTTGACGACATCTTATCGTTAGCTGCTTCACTTGATTTCTTCTCATGCTCTCATGTGTTTAGAGAAAGCAACTCGGTGGCTCACGCGTTAGCAAAATTAGCGTTTACTAGTATTCCGGACATTGTTGTCCTCCCTGGGTTTATTTGTGATCTTGTTAACATTGATAATTCTCATTAATATATTTACCTTCGGGTTTCTCAAAAAAAAAAATACTTGGTCTATTCAGTCTTTACCTCCAAATAAGAACATTATAGGTTGTAAATGGATTTTTAAGGTCAAAACTAACTCTGATGGTTCTATTGAAAGGTATAAAGCCAGATTAACGGCTCAAGGTTTCACTCAACAAGAGGAAATTGATTGCACATCTACATTCTCTCATGTTGCTAAATTAGTTTCTGTTAAGGTTGTACTTGCTTTAGCTATGGCACAAAATTGGGATCTTCACCAGCTGGACATCACCAATGCCTTTCTTAATGGTGATCTGGATGAAGAAATTTATATGAAATTACCTAGAGGTTATATTCCTACTTCTGGGCACACTTCTACAGGTACATCTTCTAATCTAGTATGTAAACTCAATAAATCCATCTATGGCTTGAAACAAGCCAGTAGACAGTGGAATAACAAAATTACAGAGGTACTTCAATCTATGAATTTTCAGTAGTCAAGGTCAGATTACTCCTTTTTTACTTTTGGTTCAGATTTTAATTTTTTAGCCATTCTTGTTTATGTTGATGACATACTTATTGCTGGTCCTAACACTAAGTTGATTTGAGAAATTAAATCTAAACTTACTAATTTTTTCAAACTCAGAGATTTGGGAAGACTCAAATATTTTTTAGGGATAGAATTAGCTTATTCTAAATCTGGAATAATTCTATCTCAAAGACAATATGTACTTCAAATTTTGACAGATACAGGATACATAGGTAGCAAACCAGTTTGGATACCTATGGACCCTAAAAATAATCTTAAATCTAATGACCAAGATCTCCTTCCTGATCCATCTCCTTATAGGAGATTAATTGGCGGACTCATTTACCTAACTATTACACGTCCTGATATATCATATGATGTTCATAAACTTAGCCAATTCATTTCTAAACCTACACATGAACACTTAGTAGCAACTCATCATTTGCTTAGATATATAAAGTCTACCCAAGGATTAGGACTTTACTGCTCTCACTCTTCTAATCTTGCCTTAACAGCACAATTTAAACTTGGATACCCTTCAACAACGTAAAATCCATTCGCGTTCAAAAAGTTTAGCACAAGTAATCTTGGAGCATCCATCTCGATTCTAATTAAGCTATTGTAAAATTTATTCTACTGTATGAATATATATAAGTATGTGGTTTGCTCCACAGTTGTTGCAAAGTTGTGGTTTAGAACATTTTTCATAGGTTATTAATTGTTATTATGGAAACATCACATTGGATACAAGAACCATGCGCACTTTAAGAAAAAAAACAGTGATGGTTGATGTTCCGCAATGCCAAATGATATTTCCATTACAAATTTTTTTCATTGGCAATGGTCAAAATTTCTAATTTATCACTTGACATTGAATCCCCACACAATTAAAAATCAATTTAGATAGTTTTAATTATATATACATGTACATGCACTCATTTTCTTTTAGCAAAGTAACATAAATACAAGCTAGCAAATAGCAAAAGCTAAAATGGCGATTAGTTCCCGAGGCGCGGGGTTTGGGGACATGGTTAAGAAATGGTGTAGATGAACAAAAGGGGAAACTGAAAGTGATGTCAAACTCAAACCCAAACTCCAATCTCATTCGCATACACGAGCACAAAACATCAAAATCAATGGGCCGAAACTTGGAGAATAAGCCCGAATCTCATAATCAATCAATTACCCACTGGAAACTGAAATTTAACTAACAACAATAGCTACTAGACCAAAATAGAGCAGAAAATTGCCAGAAACCATGACTTCAAGATGAACTCTGAAAGGGGATCGTGTTGAGTCAATAAAATTAGTACCTACGTCGTTTAGTTGGAGAAGAGATGGTAGAGAGGATGAAACATATAGGTGAAGGAGACATACGTCATTTTGGAGAAGTGGGAGAGAGATAATGAATAAGACAAAATATTTGGGGCGGTGAAAACTGCGGCAAGCAGATGGAGAAAATAGGAGAAAATAGTTAAGGAGGAGTAAGCAGCTCGACCATTTGAGAAGGCGTACGGATCACATAAGAAAGGAGACCATAAATAGAAATGAAGAATAAAAAGAGAAAAGAAAATCAGTACAACTCAGCGTACAACAACCATAAGCACAAGCAAAAGTGAAACGCCATTGTTTCGTATTTTTTTGGGAGGAAAAAAAAAGCTGAATTGTATAACCTAGTACTGTTCAAATGAGCCATACACCTTTATAAGTCTCTTTATAAGTCTTAATTTTTATAAAACTAAGCTAATTGGAACAACAACTAGCTAGAATAAACAATGTAAAAGACAAGATAGAATAGGAAGAGAAGTTCTTCCTATTTCATATATGATTGTGTATACAATTTTGTGTATAAACACTTTACAATATACCTATTTATAGGACTAGAAAAGCGACTCAAAAGCCAAAGGTTGCAAGACAACTAGCACTTCATTAATTAATGTTGGTCAATACATCATGTACATGTCCTTTCATATCTTGAGTTCAAAGGTTCCTAATGTGGCTAATGAACTTTCAAATCCATCCACCTAATATTAGATTCATAACACTCCCCCTTGGATGCATGTTGCTTATGGAATATGCCTCGTTAAAAACCTCGTTAGAAAAACCCAGTGGGAAAAACCTGAACAAGGAAAAAAGAGTACATAGATATATGGGGCTGATAAGCGTGTAACACTGCCTCGTTAAAACCTTGCCAAGAGAACCCATTGAGACAAAACTTGGACGAAGGGAAAATAGTACAATGTGTGGATTATTAATGACACGCTCCCCCTGATGCGGGCGTAAGGTCCACAAGTTGACGCATTCCAATATTATGACCATTAATTTGAATGACATAGTCGGCAATGCTTTAGTGAACAAATCAGCAAAATTATTGCTTGACTGAATTTATTGAACATCAATATTACCATTTTTCTGAAGTTCGTTGGTGAAGAAAAACATTGGTAATATGTATTTCCTTCAATCTCATTTTAGATACACATTCTTGATTTGAGCAATACAAGCGGCATGTTTCTTGGAAATGCTGAATCGTAGACCTTAATCATAAACATTCACAGCTTGTGTCGAACAATTCTAAAATTTCAGAGTAGTTGGAAGATGTGGTTGCTAAGGTTTGATTCACAGATATATCGCAACACCACCATAAGTAAATATCTACCCACTTTGAGATATAAATATATATGTGTGTGGATCATAAATGTATCCAACATCTGCATAACACACACTATGTGGATTGGAACCTCTGATTAAAACAAGCACATGTCGGTTGTTTCACAAAGATAGCGTAATACATGTTTAATTTCATTTCAATATCTGCATGTAAATGCAGAGTTATATCTTTACAGTAATAAAAAAATGCAATATCCAACATCATACAATTTGCAACATACTTTAAATTTCTGATTGCATTTAGATAAGGTACTTCAAGACCTAACAGTTCTTCATTGTCCTCTTCCCGGGACGAAAGTGATATTCATATATATAATAACAATCAACCATGACATTTGCTCAACGAATAAACATTTATCAAAATTTTATGTGAAGTTATTTCATCAAGTAATTTGCGGTATTTGTGGGCTCTGCAGGAGTCCTCATAAAATTTAAATTATCCACACATACTGCAATAATAGAAAACACATTTCAAAATCGTTCAATGCAAAATACATGGACAAATTTAATTGTGCACAAATCCTTCTTTTACGAGGTATTCATTTAGCTGGTTATACCACATCAGACCAGATCACCCTAACTCGTATAATGATCGTATTTGTTTAATAAAGGATAAGCATGAGATCATTTAATTCCTTCAGGAATTTTAATACTCCCTCTGTCCCAATTTTTTTGCTCTCCAGGTACAGTTGACCGGTCAACTTGACCAAATTTGTAAAAATTATAATAAATAATTTAATTAATATATTTCACTAATAAGTTGATAATATATTATGACACTATATATATTAATATTTAAAAGGTTTAACACACCACAAATGTGAATAATTTAATATGATAAGTCACCTAAAAGATTAAAAAGTTTGACCGAGTACTGTAGCAAAGGGAGCAAAATAAATGGGACGGAGGGAGTATAAATATAACTGCCCAATGATCTATCTAATATGCGGTAACTACACCCATAAACACATTTCAAGTCATTCAGGGACTGAAAATCAATTAAATTCCGCAATGTGATTGCACCAATCACTGGGGAATATGTTTCATCGTAGTTATTGGTCTCTGTGAGAATTCATAAAAGAAGTTGTGTTTTATATCTGACATTTTCATCATGTTTTCGTAAAATTATATGTTTGTGACATATAAATTTCACGTCTTTAAGCGTGCGGACTACTAGTCCAAATACTTTACAATTTAATAGCGATCTTGAATCGCATATTTCTATTTTGGCCAATTTATCTCTTTTATTTATTTATGTCGACATTAAATTAACCGTTCACGGTTCAGGATCCTGATTTATAACTTTTTACTGCGACCCATAAGGAAAACTATTATTTATAGCTACTTTGTTTATATCCTAGTTTTCTTCATATATTTTTATTTTTGTTTCATGTGCCTCTTCATTAGTATCTCGTGATTTAGACTGATCAGTCATTTTTTCTATAGCGCTTTATTTTGAAACAGATTCCTCCTCATAAGGGACAAAAACTTTAAGAACCAATTTCTTTCAAAAGTTTTCTTTTGCACCAATAGTAATTTCACGCTTCAAGTGCGTTTATAGTATGCTAGCATATTATTCTTCAAGGACTTTAATCCATGTTGGTGCAATTTTTAATTCTTGCTCGTACTATATGTGTGTGGGCCAAGCGGAGACAAGTATTGTACATTTATGTACTCATGTCAAAATAATTTCACGCCGTTCTACATGCACTAACATCAATTCTCCCCCTAACGGCGAGAAAACTGTCTCAAAAAAAGTATCATGATATTTTGATTTAACCATATTGCCTCGTCAGATGTTTAATACATATGGTTATAGCCTCGTCAGGCGTTCAAAATATATGATTACAGTCGGGAAATAAAAACTAACCAACACGTCTTTTTAGACCCATATATGTTCATTTTGGTGGAAAAATCAGAACATAAATCGCACAATCATAAATTTTAATTATTTGGCTTCCAGCCTGACACAAGTTGCAACGTTGCCCTCAATCTTATACTTGAGCAAGAATCTCAGCAAAAGCAATACGTGTTGACAATAGACATATTTAAACCAAAAATAAACTTTTACACGACCATGAAATTACATAAAGGTCCACTAAGTGGATCTACAAGTCCCATACATCCCATCCCATTAAAATCATCATAGAAAAGTTTGAGACTCACGAACAATCTTCACAGTTTATGGTCTTACAATTTACTTTCTTTGTGAGCAATCAACACACACATACTCATGAGGTAAATAATCATATGGTTATTTAAGATGCCCGTAATAATTCGGCGCATTTTTAATTTTCCCTGGATGACCAAGTTTATCATGCCACTTCATAATATTATGGATCATTGAACCTCTAGTTCAACTTATTTCTGATCCAACATTGCTCATGATCGCATAATTCATTTTGATGAGAAAACTGGAATTTTATTCATCAATATTTTTGTGGCATTAAATATTGGATGTAGTATATGTATATTTTATATTCACCTCATATATATTTTCCATATAAAACTTTGTCAATACTCTCTTCAAGACAGATGTCTTTGAATTCAATAAATCCATTTTGAGAGCACAAAACCTTTTTCACAAAAGTATTTGTTCATCCATACAATTTACATTTGCTATTCTGGAGCCTTTATAGTACACCTCAATATGTATTAACTTTAGATTTTGCTAATTTCAAGTTAGAGAATATTTTCAATCTCGAAGAATTGTGTGTGTCGACCTACTGTCAACTAAATAAATATTTCTACCGTTGATATTTACAATGCTCACATAATTGTCCATGTATCTTCAGGATGCTCGCATAATCTTGTGCATCTAACATGATACTTATATGATTGTGCATCTTCGATATACTCATAATAAATCAACGTTGTAATTGACATTGATAAATAAACCAAGATGCGACATATACGAAACCAATGCTTTTTACTCCACCACTCTAGCAAGTGCTAACAATTTGCACAATTTTGTCTATAATTGTTTGTCTTCGAGTGGCATGATGTAATGGAATGCATAATAATAAATTTTCATCATGACTAAACCATGTCATGTCTATAGTTAATTTCATTTGCTTCCGAGAAATAAATTATTTACATTCACTTCCGGGAATGAATAATTTATATTAACATTTGCATTCACTTTGGGGGATTAGTCGTGAGAGTTATGATTTTTCAACAAGAGGTCATTATTCAAAATAACTTTATTGGCCTCACTTTATCTTTTTCGTTTACCCAATCTTTCATTTCTTACAGAATTTTCGAGACTCGTTTTAATAAAAAATTCAACCTTAAGAACCCATGTCATATAATTTCGGAAATATGTAGAGCATCAAATTCATATTTGGTGATAATTGCCATATCGCTAATGCAAATACATAAGTAATTTATAATGCTCAAAATATATACTCAAAACTTCAATCATCTTGGCTCCTTTTCAAATCCAAAACAATCTTGCTAAAAATATACTCAAATCTTCTGGTTTGAGTTTATCTCATAGGATTTTAGCATAAAAAAATATTTTCATTTAAAATTTTAAATTCTTGCTATAACAATAAAATAATAATTTATCATTGATTTAAGCACAAACCCTTTTGACAAATCATATGAACGGCATCAATAATCCAAAAATTATTATCTTCAATAGTGCAAAGCCATATAATTGACTTGTACTGGAATATCAAACTTGAATATTTACAACTATATAAATGTGTGATAAAAAATAATTGATAGATTGTTATTTAGCCACAAAATAAATCATATATGCCAATACATTACCAAAAATATTATTAGGCACAATGGACATCCATAAGTAATTTGAAAATTGATATCTCATGAAGTTCACTATTTAAACTTTTTATCTCACAAAAGAACATAAACAAACATGGATATAATAGTCAAACCAGTTTCATGGATGAGAGCACTATCTTGATTCTAAATTACAAAGGAAGTCAAATTATGCAAAGGGTAATATAGACTTAAAACCTCTTTTCACACGGATCAATTTTATTCAAATTCATATTTTCCAATAATATTCAAAAATCAATTAACTCTCATAGACAGAAAAAATAGTGTTAGTAAAGAATAAGTAGTTAATTGGTCAATGGATGAATAAGCATTAGTATATTGAAGAAAAAAAAATTTTAGGTCAAAAAGATTCACAATTTATATGTGGGTGTGAACTGCCAAAATACTTAACTATTTTGTACTTGTGCTTAGAGGTTTTTATATATTTGTCAACGAACAAATCAATTTAAAACTTTTATTCGTGTCCCTTCATGCATCAATGTTGAACATAAACTAGGAAAGTTCTTTTGTTCATAATTAAACAAGATGCAATTTGTATTGTGCATAACATGGGAAATTCATATTTTTATTTTCATAAAATCACACACCTAAATGAATTCTTATGAAGCTATATTATAAGTAGAATGAACTATAACAAGAATAATAGATAACTCACCGATACCTTATCTGGTAGTTGAATTGATCATTCGAGTATGAAAATGAGAGAGTGATCCAATTAGCTACTTGAAATCGAATTATAGAGCAATTTCGTGTTGATAACGTGTTATAAAATTAAGCTAATTGGAAAAACAACTAGCTAGAATAAACAATGTAAAAGACAAGATAGAGTAGGAAGAGAAGTTCTTCTTTTTTTATATATGATTGTGTAAACACTTTACAACATACCTATTTATAAGACTAGAAAAGCAACTCAAAAGCCAAAGGTTGCAAGACAACTAGCACTTCATCTAGATTGCACGGATACGGATACATCGATACAGTATAATACGATACGAGTACGGCGGTACGAATTTTTAAAATTTATAGGATTCGATACGGCAAAAATACGTGTCTGTGTATTTAAAAATATATTATAATAAGAAATCATTGTTTTAAAAATGTATTATAAAAATTATGTAATATATATTTAGTTCACTTTTTATTTCATATTAAAATAAATAATGCTATCTACCACTTATATAAATGTTCAAGTAAACAATAGTATTTATATCATAGGCAAAATCTTTGGCCCTATACAGATTTTCAAGCGTTTTATGTAGATTTATTTTGATAATATACATAATCTAGAAATTATTTGTAGAAATACATGCTCTCAAGTATTTTGGGTGTTTCCCATATACATTCCTTTGTATCCGATAAGTATCTTTTTTATTTTTTATTTTCTTATTATTGAAATCGACACGGTGGAGTATTTCATAAGTATCGTACGAGTATCTAAGTATCCGAGTATCCAATACGCATACGATACTGCACGGCGTATAATTTCGGAGTATCCGTGCAACCTAACACTTTATTAATGTTGGTCAATACATCATGTACATGTCTTTTCATATCTTGAGTTCAAAGGTTCCTCATGTGGCTAATGAACTTCCAAATGCATCCACCTAATATTAGATTCATAACATTAATATATATATATATATATATATATATATATATATATATATATATATATATATATATATATATATATAAGGGTTTTTTGCACTTTGCACCCTCAAAATATTAATAAAAGACATTTTGAACCCATTAAACACAGAAATTGCACATAGCATATTATTTTTCTAGGGGCAAAATAGGTAATTCATTATGGATTTCTAATTAACGTATTCTGCAAATTTTAAGGAAGAAAAAAAATGAATCATCTATTTTCCCCCATGGTTTTGTTGACCCAGATGGTCAACTCTGTCGGAAAAAAAGAGGGAGGTGGGAGGGGGGAGAAGTTCTTGAGTTTTTCTAAATTCGAGGGTGTTAAAGTGTTATTTTATGTTTCGAGGGTACAAAGTGCCGATTTCTCATGTTTCAGAGGTGCAAATTGATGAGTTTTTTCTTAATTTGAGGGTGATAAGTGCTAATTTTATGTTTTGGTGGTGCAAAGTGCTAAAATATCGAAATGAACAACCTATTTTGCCCATAAAAAAATACTAGAATGTGCAAGTTGCTAAGTTTTTTATGTTTCGAGGGTGGTAAGTGCTATTTCAATTTTTAGGGTGCAAAATGCCTATTTTTCTTATTTTGGGGATGCAAATTGCAAAAACTCCCATATGTAATCTTATGTTTATGTATAATATAATGGATTAAATATAATTTGCCCCCTAAAGTATGGGGATTATATCAATTATCCCCTAAAATATTAATTGTAACACTTATCCCTCCAATGTTTCAAATAGCAAAGCAAGTTTAAGTTTTCATATTCTTTCAAAATTAATTAATAAATATAATTGTTTTTACTTAATTTAATTCTCTAACAAAATTAAACTATTCACAAGTACGAAAATCTAATGCTTTGAGGGCATCTCCAATGTTTAAGGGGGAGAAAGAGTGGGTAAGAGAGGAAAAAAATTGAGTTATCACCAATACTGAGGGGGAAAGGGGAGAGAGGTAGGTGGGGAGGTGAGTGGCTGGACCTTGCCACCCAACGCGGTCGGTGGATAGTTCTTTTCTTTTCTTTTCTTTTTCTTTTTATTTTATTTTTTTTCTTTTTTTTGTAATTTAACTAATTTATAATAAATTTTTTTTAATTCTTAACTTAATTTAATTTTATTACTTTTATAATTACATTAATGTTTGAAATTTAATAAATTTGTAAGAAAATTTAATTTGTCTATTATTTTAAAAATTATTTATGGAAATTAAATAAGATATATGGATTAAAAATAATATAACCTAACAATTATATATTTAAACAATCATAAATAAATTTGATTATACGGCCAATTAATTGTTGTAATATGGAGGATGACTTTCCTTATATGAATTATTAATTGTTGTAGTATTGTGTACTAAATAAATCTCTTATTACTAACGCCAACATTATATTTCTTGTTATTAATTTCAATGTAAATTTTTTTATTATTAATGCCAATGTTAAATATTTTAGTATTATTATTATTATTATTATTATTATTAAGAAATATGAAATAGGAAGATTGAGTCACTAGAAATGGTTATGAAAAGATGACTGAAGGGGGAAGCGGTGGATGTCCTCATTGGAGATGACATGATATTTAAACTTTGAATAAGCTGAAGAGGTGACTTTTTAGCCCGAAATGATACCAAAATTACTTTAAATTTGTAAGATGTAGAATAAATTTATCGGCCTAAAATTAAAATATGTGGGTAAACTCACTATTTTTATCCCAACTATTGCTTATACAATATAATTATACGTAAATACATAATTTGTTATGTTCTAAATATTAGTTTGTGTTTTTTGCATTTTGTACCTCCAAAACATGGGAAATAGGAATTTTTTTTTCTGATATTTTGGAAATAGGAACTTTGCACCCCCAAAATTTAAATTTAGCACTTTGTACCCTCGAAATATGAAAAAAAATAGTACTTTGCACCCTCTTTTATTTTCAAGCAAAAACTCAAGGGCAAAATAGGTAATTCAATAGTAAATCTTTGGCACTTTGCACGCCCTTAGCACTTAACACCCTCTAATTAAGAACAAATCAGTAACTTGCACCCTCGAAACACAATAAATGGTCACTTTGCACCCAAAACACAATAAATGAGCAATTTGCACCCCAAAACACAAAATTAACATTTAACAATCTCAAAATAGGCAATTATTTATGGGTCTTTGATATTTTTAAGTAGACAATGGGTCATTGAGAAGTTACTTGTACTTTATTTAGTTATTTATGGATATGTATACTGATGAAAAAAAGATGGAGAGAGAAATGAGTATTCTAGTATTTATTATTGTGTTTTGCAAAATTTAAGGAAAAAAATGAATTACCTATTTTGCCTTAGATTTTTTTCATCCCGATGGTCAACTTTGACGAAAGAAACGAGGGGTTTGAGTTTGTTTTAATTTTAGGGTGTTAAGAGTTAATTTTGTGTTTTGGGGTGCAAAGTGCCCATTTATTGTGTTTTGGGGTTGCAAGTTGCTGATTTGTTCTTAATTAGAGGGTGTTAAGTGCTAATTTTATTTCGGGGGTGCAAAATTCCAATTTCTCATGTTTTGAGGTGCAAAGTGCCAAAGATTTACAATTGAATTACATATCATCTATTCCATGACCGGAACAGGGGAGGATACACGTTACACCACGATTTTGAATCTTTTGCCCTTGGGTTTTTGTCTGAAATAAAAGAGGGTACAAAGTACTCTATTTTTCATATTTTGAGGATGCAAAGTGCTAAATCTAAGTTTCGGAGGTGCAAAGTGCCTATTTCCCATATTTTGGGGGTGCAAAGTGCAAAAAACCTTATTAGTTTTACATAAATCAGCACAAGTTACCTGATCAAAATATCGAAACGATAAGGCCATTATAATCAGTTCAAAGTCCTATCACGTTTAATGCAACTTCAATTAATTAACATGTTTTATTTCATGTATACAAATAAGGTAATTTTTCTTAATCCTGATTTATTTCTTAATTTGACGAAACCCAAACCAAGAAGGTGTTGGACTGATCCAATGGGCCGGGTCGGATCGGGTTCGCCCATGTGGGCTGACCCGAACCGGATCCGGATCCAGTTGGTTAAGGGGAGTTTTAATTAACTCCCCACTCCTATTTTGGTGGGACAACTCCCCCCTCTCTCTCCTTCTTATCAGATAATTAAAAGAGACGTTTTAATTTTATCACTCTCTCTTTCAGACAGTTTAAAATCACAATTACAATTGAAATCTGGAGAAAACGTTTTACAGAGAAAAAACAAAACAGAGAGAAAAATCCTTTTTGGGGAGAATTAATTGATCAATCAAGAACATTGAAGTCAGGGTTCTTAGGCTGTGAATTGTGTCTACCTTCCGTCCGTGATTGGAGACCGACCAGAGTGTTGGAAAACTACCAGAAATCAGAAATCAGAAACTCGTGATTCAATTGCCGGTTCGAATAGTTAAGTAAGATCCCTTTTACTTTATTTGCTTCGATTATGCGAATTGGAGCATGTATGTTGTAGAAACCAACATTGGTATCAGAGCCATTGTTGCAATTGAGTTCGAAACTCTTTATATTCTGATTATATTCGAAAATCATGCTGTATGTGACTTGTAATTCCTGTCAAATTGTTTTTGTTATGATTTTTTCGAATTTGTGGAATTATAGTTATACTGTTTTAATTTTCGAGGCATGATATAGTTGTCAGATAATTCTGAAATTTTTACTGAGGCATGCTCATATGATGTAGTAATTATCTGAATTTTTTCAGAATTTTTTGATTAATATTCTGTTCTGAAAAAATTGTTTTCTTAAAATCGTATTATGCGTTTTCCCGATGTGTTACTTGGAATTATGTGATCTACCATATATGCTTACGTTCCTCTCGAAATAAGCTTTCTGGATCTGTGCCCAGATTATTTTTTGGCCAAATATTTCGTTCGGAAATTGAGTGTTAAGTCTCTGCCTAATTACATTAATAATCTGGAAAATTAATTTAATAACACATAATGCATAATACACTCACCACTCTCTTCCTATGCGGTTGTAACACACACTCCAACGTCGAGAGCTCAAAACGTAAATCTGATTGCACCAATGGATTCGGAAGGCACGAAAATGGGGGGGTAGCCAGAAGGACGACGCCGGAAAACGAGCGGAAAGCGGCGCGTGTGGTACACGCGCCACCCTCGCGAGTGGGACAAATCATGGGCAGTTGTAACTGCCCAGTCACACGCAGACATCCACGTGGCGTCCACGTCAGACACACGTGTCTGCCACGTCAGCGCCACGTAGGATTTCGAGACCTGTCTTGCCACGTCACTGCCACGTGTACATCCACGTGTCAATGACGTGGCCATCTGACGTGGGTGTCCACGTCGCTGTTACTTGCCACGTGTCCACTTCAGGGACTGCCACGTGGCAGCAGAAGCTTGTTTAAAAAAAAAAAAAAAATTTTTTTTCACCCACCGCCGGCGCGTGAGGTGGTTTCCGGCGGCCGGTTTCGACCGGATTTTTTTCTGTAAACTCCAAATTTTATTTGTGATTTATCTGTGAATTAAAATAATTTTTTGAACAATGTTTAAAATTTATTTTGATTTATTGTCTTTTAAATCTTTAAGAAATTCACAGAAAATAAATTCTTCATCAGAAAATTCCAAAATTTTTCCAGAAAATTTAAATTAAATTGTCCTTCATGGGTGGCTACTGAGATTGAATTTTTTGATACTTTAGAAAAATTAAGCTCGTTTATTCTCACTTGAGCATTTATTTTTTCGCGCATTTTATTTGAAATTTGGCAAAGAAAATATTCTTGAAAGTATCAAAATGTATTTCAATCACTGAAAATATTAAAATTCCGCAAACATTTAATTTTTACCCTCATCCTTCAGGAATGCCTTTGATCTATAGCAACCAAAGGGTACTTCGGGGAAGAGCCCTTGATCGACGTATTCATGAGCTACCGGGGGTCATAGAAGATTTGGTGTCATACCGAATGGATCCCAAACACTCTTTGAAAGAGCATTGGAGGGTAATGAGAAAGTTACACCGCCACATTTACTTTTATGGTACTGACATTCATCCGTTTGAAAAACGGTGTGATGTCTACAAGCAATCTCTTCCAGTTGAACTTCATAAAGTATGGGAAGAGGCGAGAAACTATGTTGGAAGAGATACCTCAATAGATAACTTTATTCACAACATGCATAATGGATGGAAATTATACCTCAAGAAAAAGGCTGAAAAGACTTTATTTCTTAGTCTGAACTCTAACCTCCGCAACCTGAGGTCCGACATGAGGAAGAAATCAACTCATCGGTCCTTGAAGCAAGTACCTTGTGACAGGCTGTCTCAAGCCATTGCCAATGAAGCTTTTGTTCAGTCTTGGCAATCAATCGAACCAGAGGGTCGATTTTTCCGATTTGAATGATTTCTGTAATTTCATTTTCATTTAAAGATATTCTATGTTGTTTGTTTGTTTTCTACATGAGACTGGATTTGATGACTATTTGTATGGATCTTCATTGTTTTTGATTCAAAATGCATGCTTTGTTTGCTTACATATTTATGATCGTATATGTATTGTTATGCTATAGCATGTTTGATCATCTTTTCCAGTGGGAGTTCTTAGGTTTTAGAATGACTATCACCAAGAACTTTAGTTTTTATACTTTTGATATTAAGTCCATAATTATGAGATACTTGTAAATGGATGATGATTGGGAACATTGCGTGAACTTTCGAATCCATTGCTTGTGTCAAGTCTTAATGGAGCTTAATTGACTTAGTATAAAATAAAATATGTGTATAAGGGTTTTAACATTTAATCACCTCTTACATAACAGACTATGGCATCTAAATCAATAATTGCTGACCTTAACAAAGGTGACAAACTGAACGGTGACAACTATGACATCTGGCGTCATAAGATTTGGTATGTGCTCGATGAGCAAGATGCTTTGGATGGCATCAACCGAATCTTGGATGACCCAGATGTTGGAAATAGTGTCCAACAGAGAAGGGATCAAGAGGCTTACCAGGCGTGGAAAAAGAAAAATTCCACTGCTCGTGCAATCCTGGTTAGCTCTGTGATTGATGATCTGATTTACGAGTGTGAGCAGCACCCTACCGCTCATGACATATGGGTGTTTCTCAGGGAGAAATATGGGGGTGTTGGTTTCTACAACATACATGCTCCAAATACGCATAATCGAAGCAAATAAAATAAAAGGGATCTCACTTAACTATTCGAACCGGCAATTGAATCACGAATTTCTGATTTCTGATTTCTGGTAGTTTTCCAACACTCTGGTCGGTCTCCGATCACGGATGGAAAGTAGACACAATTCACAGCCTAAGAACCCTGAACTGATGTTCTTGATTGATCAATTAACTCTCCCCAAAAGTATTTTTCTCTCTGTTTTTGTTTTTCTCTGTAAAACGTTTTCTCTGATTTTTCAATTGTAATTGTGAAATAAACTGTCTCAGATAGAGAGAGTTAATAAACATCTCTTTTAATTATCTGATAAGAAGGAGAGAGAGGGGGGAGTTGTCCCACCAAAATAGGAGTGGGGAGTTAATTAAAACTCCCCTTAACCAACTGGATCCGGATCCGGTTCGGGTCAGCCCACATGGGCGAACCCGATCCGACCCAGCCCATTGGATCAGTCCAACATATCCCACTCGCACGTGCGGGCTGACCCCGTGCTTTCAGTGATCAATCCAATTTACATTCGAAGTTTCGTATGGGCAAATAGGCCGTGTGACCCGGCGAGTATATGAGCACGTTGCTATATACCTGTTAGGGTGATATAGCTGCTCAAGGAAACAAATTCCAGAAGAGGACTATTCTCGCTATTCCCTAGATATCTTTCGTACTACACCAGTCGACGTATCCCTTATCCCTCCAACCTTGGTTATAGGGCATACTCGACTCTTTGGCCAATACTACTCTGTATTCACAATTACATCTCAAAACAATTAAGTTTAATGTAATTAGCTAGCTGGTGAATGCAAGTAGGGTGTAAGTCGAAGATAATCTTCCTTTCCTACAAGGATCTTCTGATTTCACTTTAGCAGCTTTCCTAGACGCGCACCGCATCACCGTATGATTCATGGCTATTAGTAACGTGCTAAAGTAGCAACACCAATGGGAAACCATAAGAAACTGTCAAAAGTCTTAAGGGCATTAATTAGAGATTCCGTTGAACCTCAAGGTCTCACATAATGAGAAAGCAGGGATACATTTGCTCATTAACCTTTGTGGTCACCTTGCACACGTGGTACGAAAACACGTGTTACGATACTTTTCTTCCCGAGCAGAAGCGTATGTCATTTACAAAGGGATTTGTAAATCTGTATCGTACAGATCTCAGTTTAAGTATTCCTCGATACCCAAACCCGAGTTTTCTTCTTTCGTCGTTCTCGGCTCAACTCCCAAGAAAACTCATATCTGGCTTAAGATAAGTACAATGGATAGTGGGGAACCCATTTCGATTACTTTACATATATAGTAACCTCATCTCTGCATATTCCAAAATAACAGAGGCGATATCTCATGTGAACGAGCCAATTTCACCTGATTGAGAAAATCTCATCTCTGCACACTCCCAGTGTCAGAGGCGATTGCTCATGTGAGAGAGGCAATCTCTACTTATCCGACATACCTTTTAGTGAAGACATTTTTAAAGATAGATCTCAAAATATGTGTATATTCATAAAACATTAGTACATCAATGTTAGCGGCAATAACATTCTTAACATAATCCAGTACATTTAAATTCTACGCAGTCCTAAAGACTTGGTATGACCTATGAAAGCCTCTTTAGCTATAGGTTTAGTGAAAGGATCAGCAACCATCTGATGCGTAGATATGTACTTGACAGTCACCTCTTTCTTCTCAATGATATCTCTTACAAAGTTATATCTTGTGTCAATGTGTTTGGTCAGTCCATGATATTTGGGATCTCTAGTGTAAGCCATAGCTGCTTGACTATCACAATAAATAGTCACAGCTCCTTCAGAGTTACTTACTATCCCCAAATGCAGGAGAAATCTCCTTAACCAAACAGCTTCCTGTACTGCAGCTGAACATGCCACGAATTCTGATTCCATGGTTGATAGTGCTACACAATTTTGTTTCTTGCTGCTCCATGATATGGCGCCATCATTCAGTAAGAAAACATATCCGGAAGTGGACTTACGACGATCCAAGTCTCCACCCCAGTCAGCATCTGTGTAGCCTTTCAGCGATAATCCCTTTCCTTGAAAACAAAGGAAATAGTCTGCAGTACCCTTTAGGTATCTGAAAATCCTCTTTACAGCAACCCAGTGTCTTCTTCCGGGATTGGATTGATACCTACTGACCAGACCTACGGCATAACAAATGTCGGGGCGAGTACACATCATAGCATACATCAAGCTCCCTACAGCACTGGAATATGGTACTTTTGACATTTCTTGTTTCTCTGCTAAATTCGTTGGACACATCTCCTGACTCAGGCTGTCGCTTTCATCACAGGAGTATCTATTGGCTTGCAATCGTTCATCCTAAATCTTTCTATGATCTTCCTTATATAAGATTCTTGAGAAAGAGCAAGGAGTTTCTTTGAACGATCTCTGTGGATCTTAACGCCTAGTATGAAATTTGCTTCACCCATGTCTTTCATCTCGAAGTTAGACGATAACCATTCCTTGATGGTGTTTAAGAATCCTTTGTCATTTCCGGCTAACAAAATGTCATCGACATAGAGAGATAGTATTACAAAAAATTTATTGGAACGTTTGACATAGACACAGTGGTCTTCATCCATCATGACGAAGTTATGAGAGATTACAGCCCGGTGAAATCTCAAATACCACTGTCTAGATGACTGCTTAAGGCCATAGATTGATCTTTTCAATTTACACACTTTGTGTTCTTGGCCTTTAAGAATAAATCCTACTGGTTGATCCATGTAGATTTCTTCTTCTAATTCTCCATTAAGAAAAGCAGTCTTAACGTCCATTTGATGTAATTCTAAATCTAAGTTAGCTACAATGGACAAAAGGAGGCGAATAGAGGCAAATCTCACTACAGGCGAGAAAGTTTCTTCGTAATCAATACCCTCAAGTTGAGTATATCCTTTAGCTACCAAACGAGCTTTATATCTATCAATGGTTCCATCTGCCTTCTGCTTAATCTTGAGAATCCATTTATTCCCGATAGATTTTCTGCCAGAAGGAAGATCGACCAACTCCCAGACTTGGTTCGATTTCATGGAATCCATTTCTTCTTCCATCGCTTTCTTCCATTCGTCCTTCTGAGGACATGACAGAGCTTCATCAAAAGATTTGGGCTCTTCATCTTCTATAGAGGAAATATTAAAAATATGTCCTTCTACGTCGTAATGGCGTCTAGGAATATTTCCTCTAGAACTTTTCCTAAGTTGTGATTCAGTAATATCGTTCTGGGGTAAATTACTCCCACTTGGATCAAGTGGTCCAGTCGTATCATTTTCCACCAACGATTCGTCTAGCTCAATGCCATTCGCTGAATCAGTTAATTCGAATAGAGGTTCTCGACTTTTGATCTCACCCCTTTTAGGAAATTCGTTCTCTAAGAATGTCGCATCTCGTGAGTCGATTTCAGTGGTGCTACACTCTTCATTTTCTCCTATGAACACGTAACCCTTAGAGTGTTGAGCATATCTTATAAAGATACATTTCTTTCCTCTGGGGCCAATCTTGCCATATTTGTTCAACGAGTCGAGCACGTAGGCAGCTGATCCCCAAGGTCTAAGGTTACTTAGATCTGGTTTCCTACCTGTCCAAAGTTCATATGGAGTGGTAGCCACTGATTTTGATGGCACTTTGTTCAGTATATAGGCAGCAGTTAACAAAGCATCTCCCCAAAAGGAAATCGGTAAGTTAGCTTGCGCCATCATGGACCTAGTCATTTCTAGCAATGTTCTATTCCTTCTCTCAGCAACTCCGTTCTGCTGAGGTGTGTCAGGATTAGTTAATTGCCTAGTTATCCCTTTTTCTTTACAAAAGTCCTTAAATTGACCTGATAGATATTCCCCGCCTCGATCAGTTCTCAAGGATTTGATCGTTCTGTCTAGTTGGTTTTCTACCTCATTAAGGTAACGTCTAAAACACTCCAGTGCTTCAGACTTATGTGAAATCAAATAGACATACCCAAAGCGAGTGAAGTCATCTATGAAAGTAATGAAATAGGAGGCTCCATGTCTTGCCATAACACTAATCGGACCACAGATGTCTGAATGGACTAATTGCAATGGAAATTCAGCTCTAATAGCCTTTCCAAAAGGTTTACGAATAGATTTTCCAGCAAGACAATTTTGACAAGTAGGTAAATCGATTTTAGATATTGGACCCAATAGTCCTTCTCTAGCAAGACGATTCATTCTATCTTGTCCTATGTGACCTAATCTAGCATGCCAAGTATTAACATTCACAATAGAATTACTGGAGGAACAAGCATTCAAAACAGAACTACTATTAACATAAAAGTTAAAATTATGTCTGTTACAATCAAAAACCATAAAACCATCTCGAAGATGTCCAGAACCATAATAAACATTGTTTTGATAAACATGAACAGAATTATGACAGAAGTTCAAATTAAATCCTAATCTTAGAAGAGCAACAACTGAAACCAAATTCCGTCGAATTTCTGGAGCGAATAAGACATCTTGTAGGATTAGGGTTCGTCCACCATGCAAATCAAGTTTGCAAGTACCAATCCCTTTAACCTCCACTCTGGCGTTATTTCCTACATATATCCATCTTGTTCCAACAGGGACTCGACGAAACTCTACCAACGATTCACGGTCTCTAGTCACATGGTCTGTTGCACCTGAGTCAACAATCCACACAGGATATGATTCAGTTAATAAAACAGTACTAGATACATGAACAAAAGACAAAGACGAGTCATGGTGTGCTACCTTATCCTTCTTAGGATTGGTGCACTCTCGAGCAAAGTGCCCGAGTGCTCCACAATTGAAGCACTTCATCTTGTTCTTGTCTTTCTTCTTCTTAGCAAAACGCTTACGTTTACCGCCATGGTTGGGGTTGTTGTTCTTCTCACCAGTCTGCTTCCCAGGGTTGCCTTTCTTCCAGTTCCTCTTACGTTTGAAGCCCGAAGCTTTCTTGGAACTAGTCTCAGCAATGTAAGCACTTGACATGGATTTTGCAACTCCAAGTCGCTCATCCTCAAGTTCAACGTGGCGAGCAGCATCAGCAAAAGTTTTGATGCTATCATTATGAGTCAGATTGATTTTCAGATGCTCCCACTTGTCAGGAAGTGATCGGATTAAGGCTTGAACTTGTTGCTCATCAGAGAGGATATGGCCAGCTGACACAAGCTCCCTAATCATATTAGACATCACCCTAATGTGTTGCTTAATGTTATGATTGGGCAATTTCTTATAAGTGTCAAATTTGATTGTCAGCTGCCTCAGACGAGTGATTGTCGTACCCCCATATTTCTCCCTGAGAAACACCCATATGTCATGAGCGGTAGGGTGCTGCTCACACTCGTAAATCAGATCATCAATCACAGAGCTAACCAGGATTGCACGAGCAGTGGAATTTTTCTTTTTCCACGCCTGGTAAGCCTCTTGATCCCTTCTCTGTTGGACACTATTTCCAACACCTGGGTCATCCAAGATTCGGTTGATGCCATCCAAAGCATCTTGCTCATCGAGCACATACCAAATCTTATGACGCCAGATGTCATAGTTGTCACCGTTCAGTTTGTCACCTTTGTTAAGGTCAGCAATTATTGATTTAGATGCCATAGTCTGTTATGTAAGAGGTGATTAAATGTTAAAACCCTTATACACATATTTTATTTTATACTAAGTCAATTAAGCTCCATTAAGACTTGACACAAGCAATGGATTCGAAAGTTCACGCAATTTTCCCAATCATCATCCATTTACAAGTATCTCATAATTATGGACTTAATATCAAAAGTATAAAAAACTAAAGTTCTTGGTGATAGTCATTCTAAAACCTAAGAACTCCCACTGGAAAAGATGATCAAACATGCTATAGCATAACAATACATATACGATCATAAATATGTAAGCAAACAAAGCATGCATTTTGAATCAAAAACAATGAAGATCCATACAAATAGTCATCAAATCCAGTCTCATGTAGAAAACAAACAAACAACATAGAATATCTTTAAATGGAAATGAAATTACAGAAATCATTCAAATCGGAAAAATCGACCCTCTGGTTCGATTGATTGCCAAGACTGAACAAAAGCTTCATTGGCAATGGCTTGAGACAGCCTGTCACAAGGTACTTGCTTCAAGGACCGATGAGTTGATTTCTTCCTCATACCGGACCTCAGGTTGCGGAGGTTAGAGTTCAGACTGAGAAATAAAGTCTTTTCAGCCTTTTTCTTGAGGTATAATTTCCATCCATTATGCATGTTGTGAATAAAGTTATCTATTGAGGTATCTCTTCCAACATAGTTTCTCGCCTCTTCCCATACTTTATGAAGTTCAACTGGAAGAGATTGCTTGTAGACATCACACCGTTTTTCAAACGGATGAATGTCAGTACCATAAAAGTAAATGTGGCGGTGTAACTTTCTCATTACCCTCCAATGCTCTTTCAAAGAGTGTTTGGGATCCATTCGGTATGACACCAAATCTTCTATGACCCCCGGTAGCTTATGAATACGTCGATCAAGGGCTCTTCCCCGAAGTACCCTTTGGTTGCTATAGATCAAAGGCATACCTGAAGGATGAGGGTAAAAATTAAATGTTTGCGGAATTTTAATATTTTCAGTGATTGAAATACATTTTGATACTTTCAAGAATATTTACTTGCCAAATTTCAAATAAAAACATGCGAAAAAACAAATGCTCAAGCGAGAATAAAGGAGCTTAATTTTTCTAAAGTATCAAAAATTCAATCTCAGTAGCCACCCATGAAGGACAATTTAATTTAAATTTTCTGGAAAACATTTGGAATTTTCTGATGAAGAATTTTATTTTCTGTGAATTTCTAAAGATTTAAAAGACAATAAATCAAAATAAATTTTAAACATTGTTCAAAAAATTATTTTAATTCACAGATAAATCACAAATAAAATTTGGAGTTCACAGAAAAAAATCCGGTCGAAACCGGCCGCCGGAAGCCACCTCACGCGCCGACACGCGCCGGCGGTGGGTGAAATATATATTTTTTTTTTTAACAAGCTTCTGCTGCCACGTGGCAGTCCCTGACGTGGACACGTGGCAAGTAACAGTGACATGGATACCCACGTCAGATGGCCACGTCATCGACACGTGGATGTACACGTGTCAGTGACGTGGCAGGACAAGTCTCGAAATCCTACGTGGCGCTGACGTGGCAGACACGTGTGTCTGACGTGGACGCCACGTGGATGTCTGCGTGTGACTGGGCAGTTACAACTGCCCATGATTTGTCCCACTCGCGAGGGTGGCGCGTGTACCACACGCGCCGCTTTCCGCTCGTTTTCCGGCGTCGTCCTTCTGGCTACCCCCCATTTTCGTGCCTTCCGAATCCATTGGTGCAATCAGATTTACGTTTTGAGCTCTCGACGTTGGAGTGTGTGTTACAACCGCATAGGAAGAGAGTGGTGAGTGTATTATGCATTATGTGTTATTAAATTAATTTTCCAGATTATTAATGTAATTAGGCAGAGACTTAACACTCAATTTCCGAACGAAATATTTGGCCAAAAAATAATCTGGGCACAGATCCAGAAAGCTTATTTCGAGAGGAACGTAAGCATATATGGTAGATCACATAATTCCAAGTAACACATCAGGAAAACGCATAATACGATTTTAAGAAAACAATTTTTTCAGAACAGAATATTAATCAAAATATTCTGAAAAAATTCAGATAATTACTACATCATATGAGCATGCCTCAGTAAAAATTTCAGAATTATCTGACAAATATATCAGGCCTCGAAAATTAAAACAGTATAACTATAATTCCACAAATTCGAAAAAATCATAACAAAAACAATTTGACAGGAATTACAAGTCACATACAGCATGATTTTCGAATATAATCAGAATATAAAGAGTTTCGAACTCAATTGCAACAATGGCTCTGATACCAATGTTGGTTTCTACAACATACATGCTCCAAATACGCATAATCGAAGCAAATAAAATAAAAGGGATCTCACTTAACTATTCGAACCGGCAATTGAATCACGAATTTCTGATTTCTGATTTCTGGTAGTTTTCCAACACTCTGGTCGGTCTCCGATCACGGATGGAAAGTAGACACAATTCACAGCCTAAGAACCCTGAACTGATGTTCTTGATTGATCAATTAACTCTCCCCAAAAGTATTTTTCTCTCTGTTTTTGTTTTTCTCTGTAAAACGTTTTCTCTGATTTTTCAATTGTAATTGTGAAATAAACTGTCTCAGATAGAGAGAGTTAATAAACATCTCTTTTAATTATCTGATAAGAAGGAGAGAGAGGGGGGAGTTGTCCCACCAAAATAGGAGTGGGGAGTTAATTAAAACTCCCCTTAACCAACTGGATCCGGATCCGGTTCGGGTCAGCCCACATGGGCGAACCCGATCCGACCCGGCCCATTGGATCAGTCCAACAGGGGGTACGACAATCACTCGTCTGAGGCAGCTGACAATCAAATTTGACACTTATAAGAAATTGCCCAATCATAACATTAAGCAACACATTAGGGTGATGTCTAATATGATTAGGGAGCTTGTGTCAGCTGGCCATATCCTCTCTGATGAGCAACAAGTTCAAGCCTTAATCCGGTCACTTCCTGACAAGTGGGAGCATCTGAAAATCAATCTGACTCATAATGATAGCATCAAAACTTTTGCTGATGCTGCTCGCCACGTTGAACTTGAGGATGAGCGACTTGGAGTTGCAAAATCCATGTCAAGTGCTTACATTGCTGAGACTAGTTCCAAGAAAGCTTCGGGCTTCAAACGTAAGAGGAACTGGAGGAAAGGCAACCCTGGGAAGCAGACTGGTGAGAAGAACAACAACCCCAACCATGGCGGTAAACGTAAGCGTTTTGCTAAGAAGAAGAAAGACAAGAACAAGATGAAGTGCTTCAACTGTGGAGCACTCGGGCACTTTGCTCGAGAGTGCACCAATCCTAAGAAGGATAAGGTAGCACACCATGACTCGTCTTTGTCTTTTGTTCATGTATCTAGTACTGTTTTATTAACTGAATCATATCCTGTGTGGATTGTTGACTCAGGTGCAACAGACCATGTGACTTGAGACCGTGAATCGTTGGTAGAGTTTCGTCGAGTCCCTGTTGGAACAAGATGGATATATGTAGGAAATAACGCCAGAGTGGAGGTTAAAGGGATTGGTACTTGCAAACTTGATTTGCATGGTGGACGAACCCTAATCCTACAAGATGTCTTATTCGCTCCAGAAATTCGACGGAATTTAGTTTCAGTTGTTGCTCTTCTAGGATTAGGTTTTAATTTGAACTTTTGTCGTAATTCTGTTCATGTTTATCAAGACAATGTTTATTATGGTTCTGGACATCTTCGAGATGGTTTTATGGTTTTTGATTGTAACAGACATAATTTTAACTTTTATGTTAATAGTAGTTCTGTTTTGAATGCTTGTTCCTCCAGTAATTCTATTGTGAATGTTAATACTTGGCATGCTAGATTAGGTCACATAGGACAAGATAGAATGAATCGTCTTGCTAGAGAAGGACTATTGGGTCCAATATCTAAAATCGATTTGCCTACTTGTCAAAATTGTCTTGCTGGAAAATCTATTCGTAAACCTTTTGGTAAGGCTATTAGAGCTGAATTTCCATTGCAATTAGTCCATTCAGACATCTGTGGTCCGATTAGTGTTATGGCAAGACATGGAGCATCCTATTTCATTACTTTCATAGATGACTTCACTCGCTTTGGGTATGTCTATTTGATTTCACATAAGTCTGAAGCACTGGAGTGTTTTAGACGTTACCTTAATGAGGTAGAAAATCAATTAGACAGAACGATCAAATCCTTGAGGACTGATCGAGGCGGGGAATATCTATCTTAAGGACTTTTGTAAAGAAAAGGGGATAACTAGGCAATTAACTAATCCTGACACACCTCAGCAGAACGGAGTTGCTGAGAGGAGGAATAGAACATTGCTAGAAATGACCAGGTCCATGATGGCGCAAGCTAACTTACCAATTTCCTTTTGGGGAGATGCTTTGTTAACTGCTGCCTATATACTGAACAAAGTGCCATCAAAATCAGTGGCTACCACTCCATATGAACTTTGGACAGGTAGGAAACCAGATCTAAGTAACCTTAGACCTTGGGGATCAGCTGCCTACGTGCTCGACTCGTCGAACAAATATGGCAAGATTGGCCCCAGAGGAAAGAAATGTATCTTTATAAGATATGCTCAACACTCTAAGGGTTACGTGTTCATAGGAGAAAATGAAGAGTGTAGCACCACTGAAATCGACTCACGAGATGCGACATTCTTAGAGAACGAATTTCCTAAAAGGGGTGAGATCAAAAGTCGAGAACCTCTATTCGAATTAACTGATTCAGCGAATGGCATTGAGCTAGACGAATCGTTGGTGGAAAATGATACGACTGGACCACTTGATCCAAGTGGGAGTAATTTACCCCAGAACGATATTACTGAATCACAACTTAGGAAAAGTTCTAGAGGAAATATTCCTAGACGCCATTACGACGTAGAAGGACATATTTTTAATATTTCCTCTATAGAAGATGAAGAGCCCAAATCTTTTGATGAAGCTCTGTCATGTCCTCAGAAGGACGAATGGAAGAAAGCGATGGAAGAAGAAATGGATTCCATGAAATCGAACCAAGTCTGGGAGTTGGTCGATCTTCCTTCTGGCAGAAAATCTATCGGGAATAAATGGATTCTCAAGATTAAGCAGAAGGCAGATGGAACCATTGATAGATATAAAGCTCGTTTGGTAGCTAAAGGATATACTCAACTTGAGGGTATTGATTACGAAGAAACTTTCTCGCCTGTAGTGAGATTTGCCTCTATTCGCCTCCTTTTGTCCATTGTAGCTAACTTAGATTTAGAATTACATCAAATGGACGTTAAGACTGCTTTTCTTAATGGAGAATTAGAAGAAGAAATCTACATGGATCAACCAGTAGGATTTATTCTTAAAGGCCAAGAACACAAAGTGTGTAAATTGAAAAGATCAATCTATGGCCTTAAGCAGTCATCTAGACAGTGGTATTTGAGATTTCACCGGGCTGTAATCTCTCATAACTTCGTCATGATGGATGAAGACCACTGTGTCTATGTCAAACGTTCCAATAAATTTTTTGTAATACTATCTCTCTATGTCGATGACATTTTGTTAGCCGGAAATGACAAAGGATTCTTAAACACCATCAAGGAATGGTTATCGTCTAACTTCGAGATGAAAGACATGGGTGAAGCAAATTTCATACTAGGCGTTAAGATCCACAGAGATCGTTCAAAGAAACTCCTTGCTCTTTCTCAAGAATCTTATATAAGGAAGATCATAGAAAGATTTAGGATGAACGATTGCAAGCCAATAGATACTCCTGTGATGAAAGCGACAGCCTGAGTCAGGAGATGTGTCCAACGAATTTAGCAGAGAAACAAGAAATGTCAAAAGTACCATATTCCAGTGCTGTAGGGAGCTTGATGTATGCTATGATGTGTACTCGCCCCGACATTTGTTATGCCGTAGGTCTGGTCAGTAGGTATCAATCCAATCCCGGAAGAAGACACTGGGTTGCTGTAAAGAGGATTTTCAGATACCTAAAGGGTACTGCAGACTATTTCCTTTGTTTTCAAGGAAAGGGATTATCGCTGAAAGGCTACACAGATGCTGACTGGGGTGGAGACTTGGATCGTCGTAAGTCCACTTCCGGATATGTTTTCTTACTGAATGATGGCGCCATATCATGGAGCAGCAAGAAACAAAAGTGTGTAGCACTATCAACCATGGAATCAGAATTCGTGGCATGTTCAGCTGCAGTACAGGAAGCTGTTTGGTAAAGGAGATTTCTCCTGCATTTGGGGATAGTAAGTAACTCTGAAGGAGCTGTGACTATTTATTGTGATAGTCAAGCAGCTATGGCTTACACTAGAGATCCCAAATATCATGGACTGACCAAACACATTGACACAAGATATAACTTTGTAAGAGATATCATTGAGAAGAAAGAGGTGACTGTCAAGTACATATCTACGCATCAGATGGTTGCTGATCCTTTCACTAAACCTATAGCTAAAGAGGCTTTCATAGGTCATACCAAGTCTTTAGGACTGCGTAGAATTTAAATGTACTGGATTATGTTAAGAATGTTATTGCCGCTAACATTGATGTACTAATGTTTTATGAATATACACATATTTTGAGATCTATCTTTAAAAATGTCTTCACTAAAAGGTATGTCGGATAAGTAGAGATTGCCTCTCTCACATGAGCAATCGCCTCTGACACTGGGAGTGTGCAGAGATGAGATTTTCTCAATTAGATGAAGGTGGCTCGTTCACATGAGATATCGCCTCTGATATTTTGGAATATGCAGAGATGAGGTTACTATATATAAAGTAATCGAAATGGATTCCCCACCATCCATTGTACTTATCTTAAGCCAGATATGAGTTTTCTTGGGAGTTGAGCCGAGGACGACAAAAGAAGAAAACTCGGGTTTGGGTATCGAGGAATACTTAAACTGAGATCTGTACGATACAGATTTACAAATCCCTTTGTAAATGACATACGCTTCTGCTCGGGAAGAAAAGTATCGTAACACGTGTTTTCGTACCACGTGTGCAAGGTGACCACAAAGGTTAATGAGCAAATGTATCCCTGCTTTCTCATTATGTGAGACCTTGAGGTTCAAGGGAATCTCAAATTTATACCCTTAAGACTTTTGACAGTTTCTTATGGTTTCCCATTGGTGTTGCTACTTTAGCACGTTACTAATAGCCATGAATCATACGGTGATGCGGTGCGTGTCTAGGAAAGCTGCTAAAGTGAAATCAGAAGAACCTTGTAGGAAAGGAAGATTATCTTCGACTTACACCCTACTTGCATTCACCAGCTAGCTAATTACATTAAACTTAATTGTTTTGAGATGTAATTGTGAATACAGAGTAGTATTGGCCAAAGAGTCGAGTATGCCCTATAACCAAGGTTGGAGGGATAAGGGACACGTCGACTGGTGTAGTACGAAAGATATCTAGGGAATAGCGAGAATAGTCCTCTTCTGGAATTTGTTTCCTTGAGCAGCTATATCACCCTAACAGGTATATAGCAACGTGCTCATATACTCGCCGGGTCACACGGCCTATTTGCCCATACGAAACTTCGAATGTAAATTGGATTGATCACTGAAAGCACGGGGTCAGCCCGCACGTGCGAGTGGGAGATGTTGGACTGATCCAATGGGCCGGGTCGGATCGGGTTCGCCCATGTGGGCTGACCCGAACCGGATCCGGATCCAGTTGGTTAAGGGGAGTTTTAATTAACTCCCCACTCCTATTTTGGTGGGACAACTCCCCCCTCTCTCTCCTTCTTATCAGATAATTAAAAGAGACGTTTTAATTTTATCACTCTCTCTTTCAGACAGTTTAAAATCACAATTACAATTGAAATCTGGAGAAAACGTTTTACAGAGAAAAAACAAAACAGAGATAAAAATCCTTTTTGGGGAGAATTAATTGATCAATCAAGAACATTGAAGTCAGGGTTCTTAGGCTGTGAATTGTGTCTACCTTCCGTCCGTGATTGGAGACCGACCAGAGTGTTGGAAAACTACCAGAAATCAGAAATCAGAAACTCGTGATTCAATTGCCGGTTCGAATAGTTAAGTAAGATCCCTTTTACTTTATTTGCTTCGATTATGCGAATTGGAGCATGTATGTTGTAGAAACCAACAGAAGGACTACAACCTTTATTTCCTTTCTTGAATCCAAAACGCGTGAATCATATAAGGGAATAAAACAACCTTATCATCAATTAACCAAATTAAGCATATCTATCATTCCCTACATCAATCTGAAATAAATGTCAATCCCGATATGAGTATATATGAATCCTTGCACTAACCTTTTCTCAAAGCGACAGATATTATGAAACGGAGGGAGTATATATGAATTCTTGCACTAACCCAAAACCAACATCAATAAATTCATCCATATAAATTTGATATCCAAGATAACCAAGAAAACAAAATCTGCAATTAATCATCGTCGTCATGGCTAGGGGTGGGCGTTGGGTTCGGGTAACCCAAACTCGACCCGTTCCGTTTGAAAATACCCGAACGGGACGAGTATTTTTTGGGTTTGGGTACCCGAACTTGAATATCCGTATTTTATTACGGATATACAGGACGGGTTTGGGATTAGTCTCTCCACCCCCGAATATCCGAACCCGCCTATACAATATTATTATTATATAATTTATACACTTTACTTATATAATTAATTTAATTAACATTATCTAATAAATGAAATTTTTTACTTTACCGTAATATTTCTTTTAAATCTTACATTAGTTATTAATAATTAATATTATGGTTCATTATATGATGTTAGACTTTTAGTCGTTTTAAAAATTTATAACTTTTGCGTAATTTAAGTGTGGGCTTGGATAAATTATTTTGGTATCGACTATAGATAGTATTTGAATTAAATTTTTCTTATTGAGACTCAATGTGAATCGTATTTTATCATTTGCTCTTTATATGATTTCACTTTTTGATCGTATTTGGATATATTTGAAATAGTCGTTATGATGAATTGATGATATGTTTAGTGTAATAATGAATTCAAAGTGATACGATATAGCAAAAGAAAAATGACGAACTATAATTATGTAGTATTGTAATTTAATTTTCTTAGGTGGATGAAAAATTGATGAATAAAAATAATATGGGACCCGTAATCCCGTTCCGTAATAATTCGGGTACCCGCTTTCGAGTACCCAAATAATTACGGGACGGGTTTGGGATTAGAAGTGTCAATCCCGAAATTTATTATAACCATATCTCTAGCCCCGAACCCGTCCCAAACCCGCCCCCGTGCCCAACCCTAGTCATGGCCTATGTTTGGAATCATCAAAATCCTCCACAACAACCAAGCCAACCTACAATACGTTATTTTCCGTCAACCATGTTTGGAACCATGCCACCTCTGTTTGTTGCTTAAGTTGATGCTCATGCACACAATACTATTCCTCCATTTTTCATATTCCCAATTATGTCACAACAAAGATATATCGTCCAAGAGCGGAATTTGAGCTTTACACATTCGTACGAAGTTACCCGTCCAAGATCAAGTTATGATATTCCAACTCTTGTTGGCCGAGGTGGATTTACTAATGTTAACTCCGAGGTACAACCTAATTCCTCGGGTGGTAATTTGATGGTGTCTCGAGAAGACGATACTATATTGTTGTCTTTTGTGCTTGACCAAAGCATAAACCAAGAGAATCCGAGCCCGACTGACGGACTTTCAGAGTCCGTTATCGCTAAAAACCTCAAAACAAGAGATTGTAATTTGGCTCGACAAAGTGACAATGATGACGAAATATGCGTCGTTTGTCAGGATGTTTGTGTCAAGAAAATGAGGAAATCTGCATTCTCGACTGTGGGCACAAGTTCCATCAAGATTGCATCAGAAAATGGCTGCTCCAAAGAAATTTTTACGCTGTTTGCAAAGCTACGGCGATTCATCTAGATTGAACAGAGTTTGTCTATGTATTTTTCTACTCTTAGTGGTTTGGACTTGGATTTGATAATGTTCAATTTAATTTTTCAATCTTATGATATATTGAATTTTAGTTCTGGATTGATATTGTATTATGTTATCTAATTGGTCAATGTGTAATAAACAAGACATTCATTACCATAGTAACATTTGTTAGAAGTCATTCAAAAGTGAAATTGTTTTTTTTTTTTTTTAATTTATTTACTTATTTATTTATTTTTTTACTATTTGCAAATCATGATTCCTGACCATTCTCCAGACAAATCTGAAAAAACCTTGAAATATTAATTAACTAACCTTGAAAAGTTAATTATTGCATTTGGCAGCAGAAAAGTAGTTGGAATTAAAATTGATAAAAAAATCAACCCAAAGGTGAATGTAAATTCCTACGTCCAATAGTACCATTAGGTAAACCTTGAATGAAGTAATTAAAACTGTTATAGCAAAAGAAAGATTTGAACAGAAAATAAGGGTGATTTACACTCAGACCCCTCAGGTTTGGGTATATTATAAGAAATCTCCCGATGTTTCAAAAATTACAATGATACCCTCTCAGGTTTGGGCATATTATAAGAGATCCCTTACGACGTTAAAACCAGATGGAATTTGATGATGTCAGCAAAAAAAATTGATTTTCCAAATTTGCCCCTGGCTAAATACACCCACAAGGGGTGTCTATGTAATATAATTATACCATATGGGGGTGTCTATATAATAATAATACCACAGGGGTGTCTATGTAATAATATCATACCACAGGGAGTGTATTTGAAATATTACAATAACTTCAGGGAGTTACTTGTAGCCAACTAACATATACATATTTTAAAAAATGACCGTTAGATGTTACTCTTGACCACATATTTTGGTTATAACTAGCAGTCCAAATGTTTATTTTTAGTTTTGTATTTCATCCCACAAATTTGATAATGTCATCATCAAATTCAAGAGGTAGTGTGAGATGTTTAAAATATCGATAATCAAAATATTCATGTGTAGGGTATGTGAAGAATGCACCCATAATGGTTGCAGATGCACGCCGAGATTTACAGTAACATCCATTGATCAGTATTTAAAATATGACAATTGACTATAAGTAACCCCATGAAATTTAGACTCAAAATATATGGTCAACAGTAACATCCATTGATCATTTTTTAAAATATGACCGTTAGTTATAAGTAACCCCATGGAGTAATTGTAATCTTCCAAATAAACCCGATGATGTATAATATTATTACGTAGATGTCCCTATAGTATAATATTATTACATAGACACCCCATGTGGTATGATATTATTACATACCCCTGAGGTATAATATTATTACATAGACACCCCATGTGGATATATTTAGTCAAGGGTGAAATTGGAAAATCAAATCTTTTTTGCTGACATTATCAAATTCCGTTTGTTTTTAACGCTGTAAGGGGGTCCTTGTAATATACTCAAACGTAAGGGGATGTCTCTATAATTTTTGAATCAACAATTGATTTCTTGTATGTAATATATTTAAACATGAGGGGATTTGAGTGTAAATCAGCCCAGAGAAAAATAAAGTATAGATTAATGATCACTGTGTAGAGTAAGAACCCCTAGGATATAAATGCATATAAAGTGTACATTAGATTTATGCTCCGTCCAATGACGGCAAAATGGGTAAAAACTAAAACGTTTTGGCAAGATCAAATGGGACTGGATTTTCTATCACACCTCAATATCACACCTTGATGTCACACCAATAAATAAAAGACACGTGGCAATTTCACCAAAATATTTATATAATTAACAACACACAATTAGTCCTTATTACTCAACAGATTTCTGGTTTTGACGGCAAAAATGAAAAGGAAACTTTAAAGCAAGGAAAGTTGCGGCTGAGAGAAGGAAAATAAATCTTCCACCGTAATTCAATCTAGCCATAATTCTTCCATCTTCACCATTCTTCTCAACCAAATTTCATTTTTTTCATTATCGGCTTCCATCTCCAAC
This sequence comes from Penstemon eatonii, assembly GCA_038501285.1. NCBI lineage: Eukaryota > Viridiplantae > Streptophyta > Magnoliopsida > Lamiales > Plantaginaceae > Penstemon > Penstemon eatonii. The sequence continues at coordinate 29,730,552 of CM076710.1, read as the reverse complement.
ATCACTGACATACAATAATTTCGTCGGAGGTCGTAAAGTTCACACGGGTATGGATTTGACTCTCATATCATAATTTTTTTCAACTTGTTAACTGCTTGAATTTTAGTTTTCTGAGAATTGTAAAAATATATGCTTAGTTAAACTTGTCTATCAAGTGTTTGTTGAAATGCTTTATCAAATATGAATATTAATGAATATGCTTTAACCTGAAATTAAGATTTGTCAATGGTGCTGAATTTCATGTACATAAATATGTTTAAATTAATAATTCAGCACCATTGTCAAATGTTAATAGGTATGCTAGTTAAAAATTCTTGTACAAATTGATCAATGGTTATATCTGTTTTCATAGGTGGAAAAGGAATATTACTTCTTTACATAGCTTTTGTCCTCTTGCTTTAAGGCCAACATACGTTTTGAAATGCTATTTAGAGTTTAATAGGTTACTTTTTAAGAAAAAATTGAGTGTATAGAAAATGTATCGTTTTCACTTGTGAAGGTATAAAGCTGACTCGGTATCAACAAATTGACCTTGGCTCAGCATTATTCTTTTTAATGTAATTATAGTCGTCAATTTGTAATTCTTCTGCTGTAAATCTATTTTCCTATTTACACTCTAACCTCATAGGTGTAAATATGTTGAATTGCTTATACATATATATTTGCAGGTTAGAACAAAAAAGAGAGCCATACTCTGTTATTCCTATGCGCAATCTAGATGAGAAAACTTCAGCTGTTCAAGACAACTCCGAGAAATTAAATAGACGAGATCAAATAGAAAAATATCAAAGTATGTTCCCGCGTCCCTGGTTCTATCAAACTAGACCATTTCACTCCAGGGAGTGCTAATAAGCAAACCGAAGTTAATTTTAAACTTTAACATCTGCTACTTTGGAAGAGATCATATACAAGAAAGAGAATCTACAATTGCTCCGACGATGCAGCGACATACATTAAGCTCTATCATTTTTACTAGTCAAAATTAGTTGTAGGATAATGACTTGAACTACCTTTTGATTTTAACACATTATAATAACACTCTTACATTACATTTATTAAGAGTTTATGCTTTTTCTTGAATTCTGGTGATATCTATCAATTATGAACTATGACATTTATATTCATCATTTTCTTTAAATCCTTAACTCCTTCATTCGGAACAAAGCAGTTTTATAATCTCTATTTCAAGATACGACAAGTTGTAATCATAATTCATGAGACCGTTAATCAAGAATATTGGATTAAATGAGGTTGAGAAAAAACACATAAGTTTGTTGCTCTTATTATCAACAAAAGTAGAAAGTTTCATTTTTTAATAAACCATCCTTTTAGGATTAATTAACGCGCGTAAAGAGATCCAATGATCTCAAAAGTAAAGAAAAATTGCAATCCAGTGATCTTACAAGTAAAGAAAATTACAAGAGAAACTTAAAGAACTATTCAAAAAATGAAATATAAAAACTTTCATCCTATACAACTATAAAAAAAATGACCAAGCTAGTTGGCAAAAGCTATATATAGCCGTCGGTCGAAGCAAGACTTAAATTTAAATCTAAAATAAATTAAAAAATTTAACTGTAGTAACTTTGAATTAAAAAAAAAATAAAAAGCTTAGATATCATTTGAAAGAAATAAGAACACTTAAACAATTCATAGTTGTCAGGATCACGTAGTAGTATGAAGAACTTAAACCAGTGGAATAGTCCTTGATTATTTCCTACTTGATTTTGATCTTCCTCTTCCTCTTCCTCTTCCTCTCCCTCTTCCTCTTCCTCTTCCTATAGTGGTTCTTTGTTGTGTAAATGAGCAGCCTGTTCAAGAATATCAAAATAGTTACTTCACATTTCAAACAAAGCAATGTCTCCATACAATTTGATGAAAAAAATTGTGAAGGTTACACACTATAGGTAATCTCAAATACATGACTAACATATCAAAAGTAAGGTAGGATAATACAACAAAAGTAAAACAACATGCCACTGTTTTGTTAATACCATGTAGTATTTTTCAAGTTCAAGTGAAGAATTTTCATTACTTGTATAATCTAGGGGTGTTCATTCGGTGAAAACCGAACCGAACCGAACCGAAATTTCGGATAACCGAAATTTCGGTTCTTGATTTTTTAGAACCGAAAACCGAACCGAACATCCTAATTCGGTTTTCGGTTTTAACCGAAAAATTTCGGTTCGGTTCGGTTTGGTTTCGGTTTAACCGAAATTTTATATTATACAAAATTTATTAAAATTTTATAATCAAATACTAAATTATTTATCATAAAAACATCAAATTAATAGGTAACCATAACACTAAACATTATTAAAAATTACATAGAACTAAATAGTTAAGTGGTTAACATTTAATTATCATCAATGACATAAATTAAACTACTAAAACCCAAATCATAGGCATAAAATTAAAAAAATTTACAATCCAACTACAAAAACTAACATTAAATAATCATCAATTGATATAAATTAAACAAATAAAATTCATATCCATAGGCATATAATTAAAGAATTTTGAAGCCCATAAAATCGAACAAAAAATGTTAACTATTTGAACCAAAATTTCGGTTTTCGGTTCGGTTCGGTTAACCGAACAAAAATAACCGAACCGAACCGAAAACCGAATTAGGTCAAATCTCCAAACCGAAAACCGAACCGAATAGCTTTGGTTCGGTTCGGTTTTCACCGAACTCATGTCGGTTCGGTTCGGTTCGGACGGTTATCCGAACCGTGAACAGCCCTAGTATAATCATCAGGTGCATGTGAGTTCATATCCATTTGTCGGTTGTTTCCTGGATTACAAGCCACAAAAACTCGTCTCTCGTGCAAACCCAAATCCATTTTCTACATCAGAAAAAAGCATGTGAGCATACATTTTTTTAAATTTTCTCCTCAACATGAAATACAGGAAAAAAAGAGGGTAAATATTTTAGCTAAAAGATTAATTTGGAGTTGTGCACCTTCAACAACTCAGTCATACTCCCTTATTTTGATGCTCTGCTGAACTGGATGTTTGAAAAGTATCCTTATTTGAATAACACATGCTAACTTGAGGTTGCTATATTGAATACATAGAAAACACAATAAGCAAACTATGTAGGTTTCATGGCAATCAAAATACGCAAGGAAGATACATTATATAAAAAGCACACTTGGGTAAAAGGAAGAAGAAACAATTCGAAGTACACATGCGTTATTGTACCTGTGAACACTTTGAGGCTTGCATAGGTAAGTTTTGGTCCGGAATTGAATCCAATGTTGCAGCCATCACCTGTGAACACCGTGAGGCTTGCGTAGGTAAGCTTTGGTCTGGAATTGAATCCATTGTTGCAGCCATAAACTGTGTTTCTTCACAAGTACTAAATTTATTATTCAATTTTGACAATCCCTTAGTTGTCCGTCTTCTATATTTCGATCTTTCCAACGCACTTTTGGGCCTCTTACTTGTTTTGTGTGTAATCTTTTCTTTAGATTTTATTCCTCGTACTTCCATGCAAGTGACACCATTTTCAGTAGTCTCAACAGGTTGGGAAACACATTCGTCAACATCTATCGTACCACAAAACGGCTCATCAACTTCAATTTTTTCGAAACTTGCATCTACTTGTTGTAATAGCTTCAAAAGACCCTCTTTAGCAATTTTATAAGACTTTTCAGTTTCGGCAGCTCTTGTAACCAGTTGACCATATAGTTCGCACAACTCTTTGTATTGAAATCCCATTCTTTCTTCTGGATCAACTTGGCTAAGATCTTTGTTCGCAAGCTCCACCTTTCATTTTTTTGCAGTTTTTTTTTCCATCGATTCTTTATATAAGGATCAGGGATTCTCACAATATTCTTTAAAGTTAGGACCTTTAATGTATGAGAACATAAAATTCCTACGAACTCAAACTTCTTGCAACTACAAGATATGGAATTAAACACTGAATCATATGTCACGAGATGATGATAGTTCTTACCAAAGGGGGTGACTTTATAGTTAGTTCTACTTTCTTGTTCATCCCAAATCTCTACTTTGCAATCATGAGCCTTGAGTAACTCAACATGGAATAGTTCAAAATTTTCAAGTGTGTATATGTTTGCAGCATGTTTTAGTAATTGCACTGGGAATGGCATGTATGGCCTACTTTGAGAAGTCCTGAAATTTGCTCTTGTTTCCTCGTAACGATGTTTCTTAAGCAACCTTTCAAAATGTTCAAAAAATTCACTCAAGTCATTTTTGTAACTAACATATCTCTTAATAACAGCATTCATGGATTCACTGCGTTGTGTGGAGCTCATATCAGCACAAAATGTTTCTCGCCCATATACTAGTGCCCATCTCTTCATCAATTCAAACATTCTTGCTAGCCACTCATTTTCTTGAAGGCCATACTTTTCAATCATTTCATTCCATGCAGTTATAAAATCATCTTCATCCTCATAATCATATATACATGTACTGAAATCTGTTGCAAAATCTTTGTACTTGGCAAAAACACTAGAAAGATGAGTAGCCGCATTTTGATTGATATGCCAAACACAAAGACGGTGGTATGTTTCGGGCCACCGAGAAGCCAATGCTTTAGCCATAGCAGTATCTTGATCTGTAAGGATTGTCTGCGGTTTTTTCTCTGACATTGCTGAGGCAAATGTGTCAAACAACCAGGAAAACGTAACTGCAGTCTCATCATACAATAAAGCAGCACCAAAAACTACATTTTGCTTATGGTTATTAACCCCAACAATTAAAGAAATTGGCCGACCATCCTTATGTTTTCGGTAAGTTGTATCAAAACAAACTACATCACCGAAATGTGAATAGTCTGCTTTCATTTTCGCATCAGTCCAAAAGATATTAGTTATGAGAGCATCTTCATCCACTTGTATTGCGTAAAAAAAGTTTGGATCTTCAGCCTGCATTCTTTGCAGATACTCTAGGACTCCTCGAGTATCTCCTAATTCCATTTTTCTCATTCTTTTAGTACACAAATAATTTTTACAATCATCGTATATAAATCCTAAATGTTCAGGACCGCCGACTTGTTTGGCCATTAGCTCCATTGTCTCACGTGGAGTTATCCCACAACTAGCAGCTGCATCTACTTCAGACTTTTGAGCGGAAGTCATTTTTCGATGGCTTCGAAATAAGTGACTTTTACTTGGAGTCACATAATCATGGTTATGTTCAGCAATAAATCTGACAATACGATATGGACCAGTTTGATGTGGATCTGTTTGCCGACAATTAATTTTTATCTCCGCAGGACAATTGCATCAAGTTTAAGGGCAAGGAAATCTCACGTTAACATCTCGCTCATCTTTCTTTCTTTCCCCTTCTCTAGAGCAGCAAAAGATTCTGTCTAACATCTTATTGCTGAATTTGTCTTTATGACCTTTAGAGATTCTCGTGCCAAAACCAGCTGCTTTTGCATATGCTATATAGAATTTGTAGGCATCATCTTCAGTTACAAACTCCATACCTACCCTTGGAATTAGTTCTTTAGGAATGCGTGCGTGGATTTCTTCTATTCTTTCTCTTGTCACATGTGTATAATCATCCATCGCATTCTCAGCGCTTATACTATTCACATCATCTTCATTTTATCCATTAGTATCTACTTGGGAAAGATCATCTACACCCTCAATATTCAGTCTGCGACAGGGTTCACTTTGGTTGATGGTCATGTCATGTACATCCATTGTTACTGGAAAGAATAAAAAACTTCTAAGTGAATAAATGCTTCATCATGCTTAAATTCGTGTGTTCCTTATTACCATTTATTGGCAGACTATATTTCATTTGAGCTCAATATCTTTAAACAATAATAAAATTTCACATAAGTTTCATATCTGAAATAGTGGTATGAGTTATCACTTGCAAGTATTGAAAAAGCCTGATATATATATATATATATATATATATATATATATATATATATATATATATATATATATATATATATATATATATATATATTCTGTATATAGTTTTCATCTCAAAGACTTACATTTTCTTATTTATTGGTTAATTTTGAAGGGGAGGGGATGTTGCTTAACTTGGTCTAATTTCATCTTTCAATGAGTTATTTTCATCAATTTTTCGGGCAGAGGCAGAGGCAGAGTGTGAAAGATAACTTCATTAGCATATTTGATAAAGCATTTCAACAAACACTTGATAGACAAGTTTAACTAAGCATATATTTTTACAATTCTCAGAAAACTAAAATTCAAGCAGCTAACAAGTTGAAAAAAATTATGATATGAGAGTCAAATCCATACCCGTGTGAACTTTACGACCTCCGATGAAATTATTGTATGTCAGTGATGTTGGAGATGGAAGCCGATAATGAAAAAATTGAAATTTGGTTGAGAAGAATGGGGAAGGTGGAAGAATTATGGCTAGATTGAATTACGGTGGAAGATTTCTTTTCCTTCTCTCAGCCGCAACTTTCCTTGTTTTAAAGTTTCATTTTCATTTTTGCCGTCAAAACCAGAAATCTGTTGAGTAATAAGGACTAATTGTGTGTTGTTAATTATATACATATTTTGGTGAAATTGCCACGTGTCTTTTATTTATTGGTGTGACATCAAGGTGTGACATTGAGGTGTGATAGAAAATCCAGTCCCAGATCAAATATGAATCATTTCCTATTTGTCAGGTGATGGGGGCTATTTCGCACCCTTTATTATATTCGGATCGACTAAGAGATATCGGACATGTTCGACCAAATAGGCTCATTCGGGATCTTCTATTGACCAGCTACGAACGACTTACTATGACGAACAGATTACAATCCGGACTCAAAAAGGATATTTGGGCCGAGTCCTGATAGGACTGTAATTCCTTGTAACGCTGGGTTTAGTATGATATAAATACCTAGTTAATTATTGTATAACACACATTCTACTTTACGGATTTTATGCTTACAAAACAGCATAATCCTATATTACATACAGAGAATTACCGATTCACCATATTAACAAGGTTCTTTCTGTTGATTGTCTTTATTACTTTATTGCTCTAACGAATATTGCTTTTCCTTGAGATTGATCCATCCTGAATAAAGTAACAGAGCCCTATAAATAAGCATATTGAAAACCCCAATATCACCAATTCACTGATACTAATAACTCGACGAAATCCGGTTAAATCAGTTGGCGCCCACCGTGGGGCTAGGTTAATTATTCGATCGACATATGGCTCGCCCAAGGAAAAGTTATAGTATCGGAGCTAGAAGTAACACAACCACCGGTCATAACACATCTGAAGATCTACAGGACAACGACAATAATAACGCTCAAAACATCAACGAAGATTTGCAAGATCCTCACCTCGATCAGCATGAACCCCAAGGAGGTCTTCCCGGTACAATTCCAAGAGAACAAGAAGTCCCTGAAATCCCTGTTCCTCTCCCAGGCACTCAGGAAAAATTGCGACAAATAGCAATGCTCGTTAAATCACTCTCTCCCGAAGAGTTACTCGTACTTTATCAGATCCCTCAGAAAATTAGGGCTCCCAGGACGACTCCTGCTCCGAGAGCGCCGAGGCAAAACGATCAGACGTCTCAACAAGCCGACAGCCCAGTCCGAGGCGGGGCAATTCTAAGCCTTCCGATAACCATCCCCGAAGAAAATTAGGACAAAGAAAACCACAGCCAGAACGCAGTGGGTCCAAGGAACATACGATAATCCCCATCGAGGATGACATAGAAAATGTAATCCCAGATCGACCACGTACAACCCGTTTTTCGGAAAGAGAAATCGAAAGGATGGTACAGGAACGACTCGAACAACACCTACGATCAGCTCAAAACCCGTGGGCCCGAACCGCAGAACTCCAGGAGAGCCTTGCGGCTTGTTCTCCCTTCTGCAGAGAAATAAAAGAAGCACAATCCATAGGACAAGTCCCGGGTAGACTACCCCGATATGATGGAACTACTGACCCGGATGATTATATTTTTAGCTTCACGAATATAATGAATTTATATGCTCACTCTGCCGAATTCACTGCCAAGCTAATGGTGACCACATTCGAAGGACTCGCGTTAGACTGGTTCGCCAAACAACCAGCCAACTCCATATTCAATTTTAGGGAATTATGCAACAAACTGACGCAGCAGTTCGCCAGTCAGAAGAGGCAAAAACTCCCGATGAGCTACTTAGGAACCATACACCAACAAGAGGGAGAATCCCTAAGAAATTTGTTGGCAAGATTCAACGTGGAGTTACTCAAAATCGATTCCCCGAATATCGATTACATAATATCTATTCTTTTCGACCTCACGAAGAATAGGCAGTTCGGAAATGCCCTCAGTCGAAAACAACCGAGAACGTTTACCGACATCATGAGCTTAGCATCTAAGTATATGACCCAAGAAGAGATGAATTCTTTTAAGGATAAAAACAAAAACAAAGCCACAACTTCAAACTCCAAACGGCATGACAGGGTTCCTGCCCAAAGATCCATGGATTATGAGCAATCTTTTAGAAAAGGCAACGTTTTCCAGCGATTGGAATACAACAAAGCCGACCAACAGAGGCAACCTAATTTCTATCAAAGACCAAGAAACCTTGAACCACCGATCAGAAGCAGGGTGAATCAAGTGGAACACCCGAGGTTAAATGCCTCGATGGAGGAAATATTGGAAATTCTAGAAAGAAAAAACTGGATCCCCGAAGCCAGGAAAATCGCCCAGCCCAGGCCTGGGTCTCGAAACTACGACCTATACTGCAAGTACCATAGAGCACACGGACATCGAACTGAAAATTGTTTTCATCTAAAAAGAGAAGTTGAAAAACTAATCGAACAAGGAAAATTAGATGAATATATAGACCGTGATGACCGCAAAAGAGAAAGAAGTAGAAGCCCTCGGAATAATAATCAAAGAAGGAATTCTCGCCGAAGGACACCAGTGCGTGCTCCTACGCAGGAGCAAAACCATGACCAGATCAATGGGACCATTCATACAATATCCGGGGGACCCGCTGGCGGCGATAGTCGTAACGCTCGACGAAGAACCGGGAGATCCATAATCGGAAACTCTAAATATCCAAAAGAAATATGGACTCTGGAAAACAAGTCGTTAAACGACCAGCCGATCAGCTTCAGTGAAGGCGAAGTTCCCAAAAACATCGTTTGTGACACAAAAGAGGATAACCCCGATTTCCCAATGGTGGTATCGCTAGAAATAGCGAACTATAATGTCAAACGGATCCTAATCGATAATGGGAGTTCGGCGAATATCATCTCCCGAGAGGTTTTAGCCCAGATGAATTTAGGACAAATAAACCTACAGAGAGTAGCTACACCATTGGTAGGGTTTGGAGGATCCGAAATCATCCCCAGTGGAACAATAAGCCTAAGTGTATCGCTAGGAAAAAAACCACGCCGGACGGTGAAGCTAGTAAAATTTCTAGTAGTAGAAACACCCTTCGCTTACAACGCAATATTAGGGCGACCAGCTCTCAACCTATTCCGAGCCGTTGTGTCTACTTATCACCAGAAGATAAAATTTCCTACCGACAACGGTGTCGGAGAAATAACCAATGATCACTATATGGCGTGGGATTGCTACAGTACCTCGTTAACTCTGAAACAACAGCCCAAATCAGTCACCCCGAGCAAAAGAAAAATCGAAGATGATCTAGTTAGAAATGAGATTGAAATCCCTAGTACTGATCGAATAGATAAAAAGGGAAAGGAACCACTAGATCTGACCTTAAAACCCCCAGAGCATAAGGAGGTAATTCTAGTACAAGGGGACTCATCCAGAACGACGAGAATAGGTACTGAATTGAGCAAGGAAGGGGAAGTAATGCTAGTCAACTTCCTCAGAGATAATGTCGACGTATTCGCTTGGAGCGCGAATGACATTGAAGGAATTGATCCTCGAATAATCAAGCATTCCCTAAAAATAGATCTTGTGGCAAAACCCGCCAGACAAAAGAAAAGAAATCATGGTCCAGTAAAAGATAAAATTATCAAAGCCGAGGTAGAAAGACTACTGGCAGCAAATCAAATCCGAGAAATCCACTTCTCAGAGTGGCTATGTAATGTTGTTCTCGTAGCGAAAGGGGATAAAAGGGACAACAAATGGAGAATGTGTAATGATTTTACCGATCTTAACAAACTATGCCCACGCGACCCATATCCTCTCCCAAGGATCGACTTATTAGTTGACTCAACCGCTGGCTTCGCAATATTCAGCATGATGGACGCCTTCCAAGGATTTTACCAAATATACATGGATGAGCGGGACCAAAAGAAGACTGCATTCGTAACCGAGCAGGGAGTATATTGTTTTATAGTAATGCCATTCGGCTTAAGGAATGCCGGGGCCACCTACCAAAGGTTGGTAAACCTAATGTTCAAAGAGTTAATCGGAGAATTAATGGAAGTCTATGTGGACGATATGTTGGTCAAAAGCATGAACGAAGCGGATCACATAAAACATCTCGATCGATGTTTCCAAATCTTAAGAAAATACCGTATGAAATTAAACCCCGCAAAATGCACTTTCGGTGTTAAGTCAGGAAAATTTTTGGGCTATTTGGTACACCAGCGAGGAATAGAAGCCAACCCAGAAAAAATTCGAGCCATAACTGAAATGAAACCTCCCAAGACCATCTCACAAGTACAAAGTTTGGTCGGGAAAATCGTAGCATTAAACAGATTCATATCAAAATCAGCAGACAGAAGCCTGCCTTTTTTCCAGACTCTCCGAAAGGCGAAAAACTTTGTTTGGACCGAAGAATGCGATCGAGCTTTTGAACAACTCAAAGAATATTTGACAACACCTCCGATGTTGGCCAAACCGACGGAAGGAGAACCATTGTATATGTACATCTCCATCTCCGACATGGCCATCAGTTCAGTACTAATTAAAATTGAAGGATCAGAGCATAAACCTGTCTACTATCTAAGCAAATTATTACAAGGGGCGGAGAAGAATTATTTGGAAATTGAAAAATTCACGCTGGCCTTAGTGGTGGCTGCACGAAAACTTCGACCTTACTTCTTAACTTACAAAATCATTGTTTTAACGAATCAACCACTAAGACAAGTCTTAGCAAAACCGGAAGCCTCCGGAAGACTAATCAAATGGGCAATTGAGCTCGGCCAGTTCGAGATCGATTACAAGCCGAGAATAGCAATTAAGGCCCAAATGTTAGCTGATTTTCTATTGGAAACACCAACACAGGCAACTGAATCTTCGAGTAGCCTCAACGACGATGTTTTGTTCATAGACGATCAAACTTGGTTAATGCATGTCGACGGTGCTTCATGCCGGGAAGGAGGGGGCGCCGGAATCAACTTCACTGGACCAAACAAAGAAGATTTGAATTATGCGATAACGTTGAACTTCGTCGTAACAAACAATGAAGCAGAATATGAAGCGTTGACCGCGGGAATGGAGATGGCGATTAAAGCCAACATAAAGAATCTTAAAGTATTAACCGATTCAGAGTTAGTACAAAGACAAATAGAAGGCCTGTACGAAGCAAAAGAATTCAATATGATCAAATACCTAGCCAAAGTGAAAGCACTAGCCGAAAAATTTGACAGGTTCGGCATACAGAACATTCCACGATCGGAAAACAAATGGGCCGATCAATTGTCTAAATTCACAGGATCCCAAGACGGGAAGACCGAACGAGTGATCAACTGGTTAATCTCTAATACACCGGCGATCGATATCGATGAAACTCCGGTGGTCGATATAATGGAAATCGAAGAAGTAGAAGAAAATTGGATGACACCAATGATAGACTACCTTCGAGAGGGAAAGCTACCACCTGACCAGAATGAAGCTCGGAAAATAAGATATCGAGCCCCAAAATACACCCTCCTAGAAGAAAAACTCTATCGAAGATCAGTATCAGGAATTCTTCTAAGATGCGTCTCCGAATCACAAACCACCGATATACTACGAGAAATACACGAAGGGGACGCAGGAAATCACAGCGGATCAAGGGCTTTGGCTTTGAAATGCCTCAGAACAGGTTATTATTGGCCCACCATCAATAAGGATGCCGCTCAATATGTCCAAGAATGTCATCACTGCCAAGTCCATGCTAATATATGTCATCGACCAGCGGAAAATATGCACCCAATCCCTATATGTTGGCCATTCGATCAATGGGGAATGGACATCGTGGGACCATTCCCAGCGGCTAGATCCAAGAAATCTTATGTCCTGGTCGCCGTAGAATATTTCAGCAAATGGATAGAATGCATTGCCCTTGCCCGGATAACTCAGTTCCAAGTAATTAACTTTCTTTGGAAATTCATAGTGTGCCGATTTGGCATCCCGAGAATTTTGATTTCTGACAATGGAACCCAATTCGCGGGGAAACAAGTAATTGAATGGTGTTCAAACTTAGGAATTCAGCAAAACTTTACCTCGGTCGGGCATCCTAGAGCGAACGGACAAACCGAAGTAGCAAATAGAGAAATAATAAAGTCTTTGGAGAAAAGATTAGGAGCAGCCAAAGGTAAATGGCTTGACGAACTCCCAGGAGTACTTTGGGCCCATCGAACCACGGTCAAAACTTCAACAGGCGAGACACCATTCAGTTTAGTATATGGTTCAGAAGCTGTTATTCCTGTTGAAACTCTAATCCCAACGCCAAGGATCGAGATGTTCGACGATCATGAAAATAAAGAGGCAAGAGAAAATGACGTCGATTTAACAGAAGCTTTGAGAGAAAAAGCCGCTGTACGCCTACAAGCCACTAAAGCAAATATGGAAAAGGCATACAATCAGAAAGTACGCATCCGGACCTTCAAAGAAGGAGACCTGGTCTTAAAAAAGGTAGAGGTATCCAAACATGTGGGAAAATTGCAACAAAATTGGGATGGGCCTTACGTTGTCATTGGCGTAGGAAAGAAAGGTTCATACAAGATAGCACACTTGGATGGAACAACCTTACCAAGGACCTGGAATGCTGTCAACCTTAGGAAATATTATGGTAAATTTTAATAAGTATTACTGTTTTACTTTGATTATTTCAATTAGTTTTTATTCGTTGTAAAGAATGGCTTAAGCCTACAATTTAATTATAAATAAAGATCGGGTATAAATCGATTTGATTCGATATACACTCCTAGCAATTCTACGATAAACTGTTGATTAAATTCAAAGTTATAAACGAGTTGAGTAAACATCGATCCGCTCGATAAAAACTCCTCGATATATCTTCAACGATGGAAAGACTTCAGGTACTAAAAACCTAAGTCTAAACAAAATGAGTCGAGTAAACATCGATCCGCTCGATAAAAACTCCTCGATATACTTACATCGAAGACTGAAAAGACTTCAGGTACTAAAAACCTAAGTCTAAACTATAACGAGTCGAGTATGCATTGATCCGCTCAATAAAAACTCCTCGAACTATTTACAACGAGAAAAAGACTTTTGGTACGAAAACCTAAGTCTAAACTATAACGAGTCGAGTATACATTGATCCGCTCAATAAACACTCCTCGATCAACTTCGACGATTAAAGGACTTTAGGTACTAAAAACCTAGTCTAAACTATAACGAGTCGAGTATACATTGATCCGCTCAATAAACACTCCTCGATCAACTTCGACGATTAAAGGACTTCAGGTACTAAAAACCTAGTCTAAACTATAACGAGTCGAGTATACATTGATCCGCTCAATAAACACTCCTCGATCAACTTCGACGATTAAAAGACTTTTTGGTATGAAAAACCTAAGTCTAAAATATAACGAGTCGAGTATACATTGATCCGCTCAATAAACACTCCTCGAACTATTTACAACGAGAAAAAGACTTTTGGTACGAAAACCTAAGTCTAAACTATAACGAGTCGAGTATACATTGATCCGCTCAATAAACACTCCTCGATCAACTTTGACGTTTAAAGGACTTCAGGTACTAAAAACCTAGTCTAAACTATAACGAGTCGAGTATACATTGATCCGCTCAATAAACACTCCTCGATCAACTTCGACGATTAAAGGACTTCAGGTACTAAAAACCTAGTCTAAACTATAACGAGTCGAGTATACATTGATCCACTCAATAAACACTCCTCGATCAACTTCGACGATTAAAAGACTTTTTGGTATGAAAAACCTAAGTCTAAAATATAACGAGTCGAGTATACATTGATCCGCTCAATAAACACTCCTTGAACTATTTACAACGATAAAAAGACTTTTTGGTATGAAAAACCTAAGTCTAAAATATAACGAGTCGAGTATACATTGATCCGCTCAATAAACACTCCTCGAACTATTTACAACGATAAAAAGACTTTTTGGTATGAAAAACCTAAGTCTAAATAATAACGAGTCGAGTTACATTGATCTGCTCAATAAACACTCCTCGATCAATTTTATTAACAAAAAGACCTTTGGTACGAAAAACCTAAGTCTAAACTATAACGAGTCGAGTATACATTGATCCGCTCAATAAACACTCCTCGATCAATTTTATTAACGAAAAGATTTTTTGGTATGAAAACCTATGTCTAAAATATAACGAGTCGAGTATACATTGATCCGCTCAATAAACACTCCTCGAACTATTTACAACGATAAAAAGACTTTGGGAAAGAAAACATAAGTCTAAATCATAAAAAAAAGTTGAGTATACATTGATCCGCTCAATAAACACTCCTCGATCTATCCCTAACGATCTAAAAAGAATCTACTAACGCGTCTATGTCATGAATATGAGTTAAGTACAAATCCCTCCTCTCGGAAAGTACTTCTCGTAAATAAATTATGACAACACCAACAAAAAATGCAAGAAATATAATTTTATTGATCTTTTTACGTGTAAAGGAGTTACAAAAGCTTGATTACAAAGCCTATCTACGATTACATTTGTTTATATAAAACAACCCTAAACTATGGATCAGCGATCTTCACGAAATGTCCACGGAAACATCAATCTCCTCCCTAGTACCTCGACGATTATCAACAACCACCTAAGAAGCATACTGCTCAGGATGGTCGACTTCTTTAGTTCGATGGCCAGGCTCTGAAGATCAAATGTTCCTCCAGGCGAAATGAGCATTACCAGCCAGATAACCGGCAATACTCATTCATCCACAACAAGATACTGCTTTTACTTTAAAAGTAAAACATTTTACTCTTGAGCAGCATCTCTTCGGAGCGGACGTAAAAAAATAAACTTACCAGCGCACCCCTGTAGTCAATCACTCCGGAAGTAACATCCAAGAGCGAGGATGGCTGGCAAGTACGAACCCTCCATGTGCAAGCAGAAACCACGGACCTCAAATCTGTGAAAACAACATTTGAGGCCTCATGGGACCCGTTAGTACAAGGTAGGGCTTCCATGGGACCCGTCAGTACAAGGCAAGTGAAATCCAAGCCATTACGATATAAATCACGATAGTGCGACTTTTTGAATATTATGGGATTCGAAGGCAAAATGAAATCTAAGGAAACTGAGATCTCCATTGTTATGAATAGAAGATAAGGAAACCGCCTACTTATTTATAGGCGCTCGTGAAAAAGATCCTACGGTTGATAGGAATTTAATCAAAGGACGAAAATGCGACCCTTTGACTCCTCGAAATAAATGCAAATAAGTTGGAACGACACGCTTCTGATCAACTCAACTAGCAGATCGAAGCGATCAACAAAATAGTCTAAAGAGAGCTTAAAGAAGCTCAGGACCAGAAAGGTCTGCACGATCACATATGATAATCGCTTAATAGAGAAAATTCAAAGTTCCTCAACGAAGGCATGCAAGTTTAAACTGTTGAAGAAAGGACACTTGCTTGCCCGGAGATAAAACGACCAAACCTTCCACCATACAAGGGTCGTCACTGCCTCATACATCATACGGGGACTACTAAGTTAGCCATACAAGAACTCCATTTGGAATCCAAGATATCTGACATGGAAATCAGGAGAATAGCCGTCATTACTCAAGATTCCGAAATAGTCACTATTTAATATTCCAAAGAATTACTGAAGGGGGTCTGAACAACACAGATCTGACTAATAATTCTACGTTTTTCAATTCCTCCCATATCAAACCAATGGCATATTGACACATTGGTTGCTTTATTTGAGAAACAAAGAACTTACAAGCACTACAGAAAAACATGGATCATGAAGAGCTTATTTAGAGCAATTTTACAGTTTCAGAACACTGAAGAGCAGAGCTCAACAAAGAGACAACATCTTTATATAAGATGTCTTTAACTACAAGACAAATTTATTAGGGACTGGTCGAACAGCGACAACAAAATTGAGAATTTCTTTATTCGATTAGATGTCTACACGGAGACTTCGCTATTAACACGACTTCTGCGATATCATATGGAACATTGCTCAATTGATCATCGTCCTTATATTTAATTTGCTATCTCAGACGTAGTAACATTCAGTTACTTAAACATCACTCAAGCAAGACTAAAGCTACATTTGCAAAGATTAGACGTCCTCACAGAAGACCAACATGAGATAAGTATACTAATCTATATTTCTTTTACTTCAAGGAAGTTGTATTCTTGCATAATAAGCAAAATATGCATAACAAAGAATATCCACAGAAGAAAATTACTAAAGGCAAGAATCTGCCAACAAAAGATCATAAATTCCAATTTAGTCAATTCTCCCATTACAAACATACCAGCCCAAACAAATACACAAATGTTGGGCAGAGATAAAAAAAAAAAAAAAAAGAGAGACAACCCAAGGCCTGCCAGGTCGAACAAATCTCAACGAGAAGAATGGTCAGCAGGTCGGCTAGCAGAAACGGTCTTACGAGGAGTCAAATTACCAGCAAACGCCATCAACTCCTCCTGACGCTTGAGATAACCGGCATCATAACCTTCCTCATAAGCCTGTTGACGAGATTTCTCTGCCAAGGCAGCAGCCTGAACTAAATCACCTTTTTCTTTTTCAAGAACAACTTTGTCAGCCTCTAATTTTTGGAGGTCATCTTGGGCAAGCTGCAGTTGCAAAGACAGCCCTGCGGCTTTAGCTTTTTCTGACTCCAAATGACCTTGATGAGCTCTCCGACTACTGCACAGTTCGTCATTTTGCACGCCCAGCTGGAGTGCAAAAAATATTTGGCCTACAAAGAAGAACAATGAGAAAAATCCTCACAAGACATGAATGTCGAAATAAAAAATAGGGAAAATTATCGAAAGATATGTTTACCTGCTCGCACATCTTAACAAGAGACTGGACAAGGCGTACATTTGAAGTACCCTCAAGTTTCCTCAACTCACCAGGCAAGATAGTGCTTAAACCCAGATCCCAAGACAAAGCATCGGGCTCAACTGAGCCTGGCAATTCGCTATTAGATGGGACACCGTCGGGGCGGGGAGTCTCTGACAATGTAATATCCTTAACTTGCTCAAGGATGCATCGATCATCTAATAGACGGGGGAAATCTCTCTCGTTGGGGCTAACTGAGGTCTCCTTGCCCGAAGCAGAAATAACGGTTCGACGACCAGACCTCGACCCAA
Organism: Penstemon eatonii; assembly: GCA_038501285.1. Classification (NCBI taxonomy): domain Eukaryota; kingdom Viridiplantae; phylum Streptophyta; class Magnoliopsida; order Lamiales; family Plantaginaceae; genus Penstemon; species Penstemon eatonii. Next base: position 29,713,075 of record CM076710.1, on the reverse strand, counting down.
ACCGACCCCTAGAAGGTCCCCCAGATTCAAAAGAAGCAGTCATTACAGTGGTATCATGAAACAAATATTCGGGATTATCTTGCAATATAGATTGCGCGGTAGAAGGATTAACAGAAAAACCATCACCAACTTGCCCTTCACTGGCAATCAGGGCAGTAGAAGTAGAAAAAGGAAGGGAACTAATAAAATCCCCTCCATGAGACCCATACTCATAAGAAGAAAAACCTGAAGAAATAGGTATGTCGTAAACATGCTCCATGCTGGATGGATCCCCGAAAGCTAATCGACCAGGGGAAGGCCTATTACCTACCCCGGTGGAAGAAGAAAAATTTGGTTGAATAAGCGACGAACTAACTTCTGATAAAGGTTGGGACGTGATAACAGGATTATCGATCATCGAACTACTAATCGAGGACGAACGAGGAGGCTCCATCGAAGGCCCGTCTCTTCGAGATTTTTTCGATCTGTTATCCCGAGCGCCCTCACGGGAAGGTCGCTTCGAAGTATTGCCAAAAAGGTTGCTCATGATCGGATTATTGAAAAGTATAAATTGAATATCGAGAAAGCTTATCGACTAGCCGGCGGAAGAGTATTCTATTAAAAAGAGAAGTATAGCAGTAAAACGAGTCAAGTTTTTACCTTTAGTATTTATACTACACGAAAAGACGCTACAGACCTAAAAGAAAAGGCGCGAACTAGGAAAACTGACTTCGAGATACACACTAGAATTTGAAAAGACGCACTCATAATGATTACCACGGACTTAATGACTTGTCTGAATTATTACGGAAAAGATGAAAAGACGTGACTGTCAGAATATGAAACGTTTAGCGTACAACGGGATGAAAAGGTAAAATTACAATTAAACCTACGGTCAGAAAATTACAGAGATTATTTCAAAAGTCAAAATATGTCATCATAGAGCCTGATCGCTATTTGGGATTCTCTGCTCGCTATCGACGTTCTCGCTCATATCAACATCTTCTTCCCATTCTTCTTCATCTTCTGGATCGATAAAAGTATTATCAACCTCGTCGTTAATATCAGAATGAGGAATCGGCAAAGGTTTTCCAAATTCTTCAACAAGGTGAGCCAAAGGAAAACCTTGATATACGACGTCGGGAAGCTCTGAAGAAGAATAAATTTTGCCATAACGATTCAACCGAACGTGTGCCACCTTAAAATACTCCTTTCGACGGTCATCGATCATCTTTAGAGCGACCAGCTGATGAACCGACTTCTTGAAAGTACTCTCCAGAAGAGGACCGACCATCCGATACACCAACGCCGTGTGGACAGGAGAATTAAGGAATTCACGGATAACTCTTTCATCAGGGTTCCTACCATACCGATCCTTGAGTCCACTAAGAGGGACGTCTTCTTCATACTCCTCTAAAGAAGCTTGAAGATTTGAGACTTGGGCTTCTAGCTCGCTAATTCGAGCCGTACTCTGTATCTGGAATTCCTCCAACTTCTTTGCTATTTGATTGGCTTGCTCTTGAGCACGAGAAAGCTCCATTACCCTATTCATCATCTCTTGATCTTCTGTCCCCGGAGCATGAGTCTCTAAGACCGGAACGGAAGAAGACGTGGAGGGACCAACCTCTAAACCGGAGGATTTACGAAGCAAAGCTTTATTCTTCTCTTCCAGGAACTCACACTGTTGTTTCCAAAGTGCATTTTCATAAGCGTATGATGCAAGACAAGTTTTAGTCTGGAAGTACAAAGAGAACGAGAAAGAAAGAGATGAATTAATAAACTAAGGAAGAGAACGAGAAAGAAAGAGATGAATATGGACGAAGGAAAAGGATATCACCTTTTCAGCATAAAGGGAAGCTCGCTGGAATTTCTCCAGAGGATCCTTATGAAGAAGCTTATTCAGATCGCGAGTAAAAAGACCAGACAAAAGAACACGAGTTGCCTTATCGACCGCATTCTCACTTTCCTCATGGATAAGAGAATCATTCTCAGAATACCCGGCGGCTCTCTTCCCCCCCAAGTGATCTTCGATCATTTCAACCAAAGTAGGTTTCGGATGATTGTCACCAAGTAGAGAAAGATCATTGCCGGAACGATCATAATAGCTTCTTTTTCTCTCCACCGGGTTGTCGCTAGGGTGAGGCATCGACCAACTACGACATCCGCGAATCCCCAAGGATGTTCTAAGCTGAAGGGGGGATAACCGGGCCCAGTCCCTTGCCGAATGGGGGAATCTTGGGAAGAATTTGGAGACTCCTCTCCATTCTCCTCGGATTCATGGCCCAACTCCAGTTTTCTCTTCCGCGAAGCTCTCTGTTTGATCGGATTATTTTCTAAAGATTTAGAAGATTTGGATAATACCATTTTTCCCTTGAAAGAATGTCGAGAATTTTCTACCATATGAGCTGAACAAGAACAAAGGTTAATTCCTCCATGTAAGAATCGGGAAACGATGTGCACTCAATCTCGCTTTACGAAGGAAAGCCTCCCCAATTAGAAGAGCACTCTGATATTTGTTAGCACGCATAGCAGGGATTTCACCTATAAACTGAGCATCATCAGGAATGAATTCACCGGTCGGCACGCGTCCTCCGTAAACCCACTTGGAGCCATGATCCCACGAGAAGGGGATGCTCGAACCGTCCGCCAAACGAAGATGAGATGGAGGGCGAACAAAGAAAAAATGAGATTTCCAAAAAGGGTTGCTAGAAACAGGGGAATCAAAGATTGCTCGACTAGGCTTTTGACTAGCGAAAAAATATCCGCGATTTGAAGAACTGGAAACGTTGAACCGGAAAAGTTGCGTAAAATTACGAAAAGAAGGTTTATAACCCTTCGCGATCATCAAAACAGAAAAACAAACCACAAAGGCAACAGAATTTGGGACTAACTGTGTCAAGCACACACTGAATGTTTTCAAAACTTCAAGAAAGAGAGGAGACAAGGGGAGACGCAGGCCGCTATTGAAGTGAGCCGTATAAAAAGCTCGACACCCCTCCGGTGGAGATGTGACCCTATCAGAAGAAGAAGGAAGAATGATCTCGGAGCCATCCGGAAAGTATTTGGTATAATTATTCACAACCTCCGGAAATGTATCCGCCGTATAAGCACAAGCTACGTCCTCAATTGGTTCAGAAATCTGAGGAATGGTACCTTTGCCCTTTTTGGCTCGGGCAGCAACATCCGCTTCAGAGAGGATTCGTACTTTGAATGTATCTTCTACAGGGATGACGAATTCCGAAACTGCAGCTTGTTCGCCTAAAAGATTAGAATGTAATTCCTCCTCGTTACTAGGGGCAACATTGTCCTTAGGAGAAGAAGAAAATTTCCTTATAGAAGCCATGACTTCAGAATCTTGGAAGATGAAGGTCGATAAAGGGAAACTTTGTGTGATAGGCGACTAAACAAGAAAATAACTGCAAAGTAAAAGGAAGTATAAAGGAAAAATGGCGAACTCAAAGGTCACCTATTTATACTAAAGTGAGATAAGACGTTTCGAACTCATCACAACTAATCATATTCCCGCCAAAAACGTAAAGAAGATTAGAGGTCTCCCTAAGGGACACGTGGCGATTCATTTTCGGAAAGAAAAGACGACTATTTATGAGGGTTTGCACTCTTTTCCTTACTTAAGATTTTTTCCCACTGGGTTTTTTCTTAAGGAAGGTTTTTAACGAGGCACCACTCATAGACAAGAAACGGTCGTATAAAATGATCTATCTATACGCTCGAAGAAGTGAGGGAGTACTGATGGGGGCTATTTCGCACCCTTTATTATATTCGGATCGACTAAGAGATATCGGACATGTTCGACCAAATAGGCTCGTTCGGGATCTTCTATTGACCAGCTACGAATGACTTACTATGACGAACAGATTACAATCCGGACTCAAAAAGGATATTTGGGACGAGTCCTGATAGGACTGTAATTCCTTGTAACGCTAGGTTTAGTATGATATAAATACCTAGTTAATTATTGTATAACACACATTCTACTTTACGGATTTTATGCTTACAAAACAGCATAATCCCATATTACATACATAGAATTACCGATTCACCATATTAACAAGGTTCTTTCTGTTGATTGTCTTTATTACTTTATTGCTCTAACGAATATTGCTTTTCCTTGAGATTGATCCATCCTGAATAAAGTAACAGAGCCCTATAAATAAGCATATTGAAAACCCCAATATCACCAATTCACTGATACTAATAACCCGACGAAATCCGGTTAAATCATCAGGCAAAAGTGGCATGGGTACATACTCCCTCCGTTTTTTTTGAATTTCTCATTTTGTCAAAAAAATTTGTTCATTTTTATTTATCGTTTTAGAATTTTAATGTATAATTAATATTATTTTATGAATTTTTGCTCTTCTTATTAATACTTATCATTTATACTAATTAATTTTAAGCTTATTTGATTAAAAGAATATTTTTGAATTTTTTACTTGAAAAAGGTGAATATTTATTTTTGAATTTTTTACTTGAAAAAGGTGAATATTTATTTTTGAATTTTTTACTTGACACAAATGAATATTTATGACATTTCTTAATCCATGTGCGATCCTCCAAAGCCACAAATAAAATAAAAAATGGAAGGAGGATATCAATTATTTAAATCACACGATAAAACTTGAAGCAAAATAAGAATATATTTTCATATAGTCAAAATAAGAATAAATTATGTAGAGGACTGAATAGAGTAAATTTAAAATTTTATTCTAGTATAATAGTTTTGCTCTTAGTATTTTGTGATTTACAGACTGAAACCTATTTAGAGGAGACAATCTTAAAAATGACCTTTTCAAAAGTTCAATTTTAAAAATGACCATTAAATTATTTTAATTATATGAATGACATTCATTTTAATTAATTAGTTAATAGGTTAGTTAGTTTAAAATGTAATTAGTTAATTATAATTAAACTACAACTAACTTACTAATTATACCCACCATTTTTTAAAATAAAAAATAAAAAAATCAAATCTCTCCACTCCTTTCTTTCAATTTCCTACAAACTATTTTTCTCTCCCAAAACCCAAAAATCCATTTTACTCAAAATCAAAGAGGTGAAGGAAGAAGAAAAACACAAGAAGACCATCATCTAAGGTTAGCATTTGATCTCCTATAACATTGGGTTTCAATTTTAAGTATTTTGATTGTCAAAAGCGAAATAAAAAAAGTTCAATTAGTTTTCCGTAGTGGACGCTCGATTTCTTGAAATCTGGTAAAACCAGGCGCAAGGGTGCCCAAGAAGGCATACATTCTTCTGCGCCCGGATATGTGACTGAGCGGCCGAATTCATTCTTAGGCGCCTGGATCCAAGCACCTAATAATATACTAAGCATTGGGCGCCTGAATCCAGGCGCCCAAAGCATAACTTAAAAAATATCACAATTTTGTTTAGCTATTTTGTGTTTTAATTTAAGTTGTTTATTTGTAGGAATGTCGTAACTTCTTATAAATATAAGGCATGGCTGTGAGTGGAAGTTAATGGATGGCCATTTGATTTTTTTGTTGATAAATTTATGTATTATTTGATGGTTGATCGGTCGATTATGTTTGAGGAACTATACAACAAAGTTTGCGAAATGACGGGTTTTGACCAATATGTCAATGATGTTGAGCTCTATCGCAAAACTAATGCGGAAGCGGGGGATGAACCCGGTGCCATAGTAAATGAGTCCCAATGGGGGGGGGGGAGGGGGGTAATTAAGCATTTTTCCCAAAATCATTATGAGATTACTTTGCATGTTACTTGTATTCCGAGGAAAAAAGGGACTCTGAGGATAGAAGGGAGTCCACTGATAGAAGAGAATTCGAGGAGACAAGAGAGTCCGGTGAGAGAAGGGACTCCGAGGAGAGAAGAAACTCCGAGGAAACTTATAATCCGTGCTAAAGGAAGAAAAATTGATGACCAGACTAGTTTCCTGAATAATCATGATGGATGTGAGATAGGACCAAGTTACAGGAATAGAGACTCAAGTTTAGGGTTCGCATATAATCTAATGTCACCTTTGTTAAATGTTCGTGAAGGTTTCAATGAAGCACTTGGGCATATAGTTGATGAACATGTGTTTGCTCGTTGGAGTCCGCATGAATATATTCACAATGATAATGAAAATGTGGAGTTAGGTGTTGACCACGACAACTTCGACGAGCTTCCTAGTCTTCTTGGCCAGGCTCCAAACTTTGACGAGCCTCCAAGTAATGATGATCACTGCGGCTTTAACGAGCCACTTAGTCATGATGGCGAAGGTCCAACTTTTCTCGAATCACCTAGTTATTTTGATGTTGATGTACCCCGATGGTTGAGCTCTCTAGCTGTAATTTCAAAACAAGATTTCTTGGAAATTGCACTTTTGGCCCCTATACTCTATAAATTTAAGCTACAGTATGGCTAATGCAAAAGACACATCCTTTCGGTCTCGGAATAAACCTACTTCTCCAAGCTTCAGCTTCACTTACGCTCGAAGAAGTGGGGGAGTATTAATGAGGATTCAAACAGGTCGATCATAGGTTCAAGCAAGGCAGTTATTAACTATGAAATTCAAAACAGGAGGTCGATCAACCCAACTATCGATCAACTATTAACCAAGGGTTCGAAACAGGAAGCAGGGTCAATTCAATTTTTCAAACAACTCAATCGTTACAGGAAGAAACTTAGAGCAGGAAGGTCAATATCATTTACATCACAACGGATAATCATTTTAGAGTTTCCAAGATATGCACTCTTTTTCCCTGGTTCGGTTTTTATCCCAATGGTTTTTTTCGACCTAGGTTTTTAACGAGGCATATCCGAAACACTAAGTAATGATTTATCCCAATCGTGCGACAACATCTACTTCTCCAAGCTTCAGCTTCACTTTCGCTCGAGAAGTGGGGGAGTATTGATGAGGGGTACTTTGGATATTCTATTCTAGGAAGGACTTGTACGATCGGAAATCACGGAGTCTGACCCCGAAGACGTATCAGTCGATCTCCAACGCTAGACGGCCTAGTCCGATCATTGCCAAAGGGACTCATGCTCGGATTCCACTGTTGGGCTGATCCCAGGCCCAGGCCTGTGGGCCGAGAAATACACCCCTGCGGATGGTTCAACTAGCACACCGCCTCAACTATAAATACTGTAAGCATTTATGACGCCAGACAATGCACGATTCCCCAGGTGCTCCTTGATCGAAGCCACTTCTTGAAGCATCCTCGGGATATAGATTTCGATCATATTGTATGTATTAGTTTCTAGCTTGTACGGCATCCAATAATGCCCAAGCAGGACCTCGAATTGTATTGTGACCACGTTCGATGATATATATATATATATATATTTGACCCCATTATTGGCATTACCGCTCTTTATTTTCTATTATTGATCCCGTACGAAACCACGTCAGATCTGATCACATTCGGCAATATGACGATGCACTTAAGTGTGAGTGTAATTATGAAACAGTTTCAAAGATCGTGATCTTAAAACACATTAGAAGTCATAGATTGTAATTGTAATACCCAGATAATATATATATATACACACACACACACACTCAATTAGATTGGAAAATAGAACATACGTATATAATAACTATCAAATCGAACTCGAAACAAACTTTTAACGTACCAAAACTGTTGGATGAAGATGAAGATAGAAGTACAAGGAATTTAAAAGTTAAAGGGAGGTTTTGATGATTTCCAAAACATCAAGATCAGCTAAGTAAGGAATACTTAGTGAAATCCCTTAGAAGAATTTTGACCAATTTAAAGACAAATCAGACAATTCAAAATTCCATCTGGTCCAAAAGACTACTGAGCTGCTGAAGGAAGTAATCAGTTTGGTGAAAATCAGCCGACTCAAATCAGATGGGTTCTAGTTGAGATCAGCTCAGTACATCATCAGACGAGAGAACTTAATCAGCCAAGTGAAAAAGATCAGGAAGTCTCCTCAACGGTAATAAATGCACTTGGAGTAATAAATCCTGAAGAAGGAGGGTATTTATGGCAAATGATTGAAGAAATCCTCGTATCAGCTTGGTGCATTAAATGCTGCTGACAGAAAGTACAGCAGACTGTACTGTAGCATTCCCAAAGAGCCGTTTTCAGAGAACAGGGACCAATACTCGAGGATTTGAATCTTGTCTTTCTTCAACGGACATTTTTCAAGCTGAGAGTATAAATAGTTCAAGAGTTTGAGAGAAGAAGAAGCACAACAACACATTTTCTGAGAAAAACTTTCGAAGCAGAATTCTTCTAAGTCTCAAGAACTCACGAACATCTCACTCATCAGCTTAGTCATTTGTTGATAAAAGCCGAAGTTAAAGATCAAAGAAAAACCTACAAATCTGAGTGATTTCTGTTAGAGAGTGTTGTGAGGAATTTTATCCATCTTTGTGAGTGGTAAAATTTTGTAGATTAGGTTATCTTAGTAATTTCCTAGTGCGAACTTGTGGCCTCTTCATTTTTTTATTGGCGGAAGCAGTGTATACTGTTAAACTTTATGTTTTCTAGTATAACCCAAGATCTAAGTGACTTGGAAGAGTGGACTAAAGGATTTAAATCCATATAACCACTATAAAAACTCTTGTGTTCATCTTTGCATAAGTTTTATAGCATATTTCAAAAATTGCGTAAGTTTACACTTGAACTAAACTATTAAAGATTTTAAAGGAGTTTTTAAACTGGGGATAAAATCTTTAAAAGACTAAGTTTACTTGTGAATAACACTTGAAAATATCCACTGCAAGTAATCTGATTTAAAACTGATTTTGCTGAAATCAACTAAGTATTTATCTGAAGAGTGGTCAACTCTCCTGCTCGAACTTTGTGTGCGATCAGCTTACTGTTCACGATCAGCTTAGTCTGCTAACAGACAGCTTAAAAGTTTTTAAGTCCAAAATTTTCAGAGGTCTATTCACCCCCCCTCTAGACCTCATCTGACCACTTGGGACCAACAAGTGGTATCAGAGCGGGTGGTTCATTAGAATCAGCTGCCTGATCAACGAGCTTGATCCGAGTGTTTTTCAAAGGTTTTCAAACTTTTTCAAAAGAGCATATTTTTGAAAAATCAAAACTTTTTAAAAATGGATTGCATAAGCCATGTTCCCCACATTGGCGGTATGAGTTTTGAAGACTGGAAGATCATAATGGAGATCTTCCTAGCTGCCTACAACGATAACATGTTTACATGTATCACTAAGGGTCCATTCAAATTCACCAAGACAATTAAGGTCGATGAAGTAGATATCGTGGTGGATAAAGATCTTCAAGAGATGACAGATGAAGAAATCAAGTTGTTCAACCTTGAAAAAGTTGGCCATTTCATCATGACCAAAGCCCTGGACAATGACAGGTTTGACAAAGTCAAGCATTGCAAAACTGCAAAGGAAATGTGGGACAAGGTTCGTGACATGAGTGAGGGAAACGACGCCATAAAGGAGCACCAGCTGAGTGTTGCTCTAGAAAAGTTAGATAACTTCAAGACGAAGTCTACTGAAACCATTGATTAGATGGATACAAGGTTTACAAGGACGCTGAATGAAGTTCTTAAGCTGGGAAAAACCTTCACTGACTAAGAGATCACTGTCAGAGTACTAAAGGCTCTGCCTCCAAAGATCAACATGAAGGTGACAGCCATGGAAGAATCAAGAGATCTTTGAGGATCTCTCTTACCGAGCTGTTCTCCGTACTCAAGGCATACGAGTATAAACTGCGAAGAATGGGTATTGAAGAAACCTCAACTTCAGGCCCCACATCTGCACTAGTTGCTGCTGAAAACCCAAGAAGAACAACACACAAAAGCAAAGAAGTTGACTCATCTGATGAAGCCACACTACTCAACAAAAAGGAGTACACTGCTGGAGACGTTGCATTGCTGATGAACAACTTCAAAAAGTTCTATAAAAGAAAAATGAAGCCAAATACAACAATGCTTGTACTTCTAACCCTACCTCTTCTTCTCATGATAAAGATGCTTATAAATCCAAACTAATGTGTTACAACTGCAGGAAATTGGGACATTTCATCAGAGACTCCCCATATCCTAAAGCTCAAAAGTACACAGAGGCAGAGAAGAAAATCACAAAGGAAAGAAAACATCAGAAAGGCAAGGTACTGATGGCTGAAACAGAAAAGCTTGCTGCTATCTACTCATCTGATTCTGACTCAGATACTTTTGAAGAAGAGTCTACTGAAGATTAGAACCCCGTTCTTATCTGTCTGATGGCAAAGGAATCTGATGACTCTGAGGATGAGGTAACTCCTCTTGAAAATGAATTATTTAATTCATTTTGAGCAAATGGTAGTCAATAATACAAGTATTGCTGATGCATTTGCAAAGCTTAAGGAAGAGATGATATTGCTAAGAGAGCAAAACAGTTCACTGAAACTTAAGGTTGAAAAACCAAAAGAATCAGTTGAATATGATTTAACCGTTTTTCGTTGGGTTTAGATTAAATCAATGATATATGTTTTTGGGATCAATTTAAGTATATGCTATAGGGCTTTGTTACTTTATTCCGAATGGATCAATCTCAAGGAAGAACAATTACGTAAAGAACAACCAGTAATCAAGACGATGAATATGTAAATAGTATAGCAAAGGCTTTTCTATTAATCAGATTGCCAAAGTAAATAGGCATCAACTCTCAATGTAATTTTGTCTAATACAATGTTTAACTAGGTATTTATATGACATTAACCCTAGTTTACAAGGAAACATAATCCTAATTTGACTAGGCATAATAATCCTTAATGGACTCGGACACTGCTCTTGGTCGCCGAGGTTTGATAATGCAGATCGGACCTGGCAGTTTCTTTAATAAATCAGACTCCTGGTCGGTCCGAGCGTATATGGACTAGTCACCCCGAATATTATAAGGGTGCGAAATAGCCCCCATCAGTACTCCCTCGCTTCTTCGAGCGCATATGTAATAGAAGCTCGTAGAAGTAGATGGTCGATTACGACTGTATTTTCTATGAATTGTGCCTCGTTAAAAACCTTATTTAGGAAAAAACCCTGTGGGAAAAAATCCTAAGTAAGGAAAAGAGTGCTACGCCTCATAGATAGTCATTTTATTGTTCCAATTTCGAACCGCTACGCGTCTCTTGAGGAAACGTTTCGACTTTCGACACTTGGCGGGAATTTGATCAGTCGTGAGAAGTTCTAAACGTCTTTTCATCTCTCTTTATAAATAGGTGATCGTTATTTCAGTCATCTTTTACTTTCTACTTCCCATATTTCGCAGTCATTTTCTTATTCGCTCATTTTTTTTCCAATTTGCCTTTATCGACTCGTATTTTTCGAGGATCCCAAAAATGACTTCAATTTCAAGAAAATCTTCCTCATCCACTAGGGAAAGAGTCACACCCAATATCGAGGAAGAGGTACCCCCGAGCCCTTCGACTGAGCAGACAGGGATGTCAGAATTCATCGTTCCGGATAATGACACCTTTAACGTGCAAATTATAACCGATACGGATGTTGCTGCTAGGGCCAAAAAGGGCAAGGGCATGGTTCCTCAAATTTCTGAACCGATCGAGGACCTCGCTTGTGCTTATACTGAGGAAACTTTCCATGAGGTCAAGGATAATTATGCGAAATATTTTCCAGAAGGTTCTAAGATTATTCTTCCTTCTTCTTCTGATAGGATTACTTCCCCGCCGGAGGGTTGTCGAGCTTTTTACACTGCTCATTTTAATTACGGTTTGCGTCTTCCCTTGTCCGCCTTAATTCTTGACATTTTGAAAATATTTAGCGTATCCTTGACGCAATTAGTTCCAAATTCGGTAGCCTTTGTGGTATCTTTTTCCGTTTTGATGATAGCAAAAGGATTCCAGCCTTCTTTCCGTAATTTTGCACAATTGTTCCGTTTTTATATCTCTAGTTCTTCCAACCGCGGATACTTTTTTGCTAGCCAGAAGACTAGTCGCTCCATCTTCGACTCCCCGATTTCCAGTAATCCTTTCTGGAAATCTCATTTTTTCTTCGTACAACCACCTTCTCATCTTCGTTTAGCGGACGGTTCAACTGGGCCATTCTCATGGGACCATGATTCCAAATGGATTTATGGTGGTCGCTTGACGACCGGCGATTTCATCCCTGACGACCCCCAATTGATTAGTGAAATCCAGGGTATGCGCGTCGATAAGTACCAAAGTGCTCTTCTTATTGGCGAGGCCTTTCTTCGTAAGGCGGGATTGAGTCCTCATACTTTCCCCATTTCTTCCCCTTCTCAATCGCTGGGTAAGCATTTTATTTCAGCATTGAATCGTTATAATTCCTTTTAGCAGTATGTCTAATTTTGACTTTGTTTCATTTTAGTTATTATGGTAGAAAATTCTCGGCGCTCTTCCAAAGGAAAGATGGTTTTGTCTAAATCCACTAAAACCATAGAGAATCTCCCTATTGAGCAGAGAGCATCTCGAAAAAGAAAATTGGAACTGAGCCATGGTTCCGAAGATAACAGAGATGAATCTCCGGAATCTTCCCAAGAATCTCCTGTCCGTCAGGGGACGGGATCTGGTTATCCTCCTTTCCAACTTCGAACTTCCCTTGGCATACGTGGATGCCGCAGCTGGTCGATGCCCCATCCCAACAACAAGCCAGTGGAGAGAAGAAGGTGTTATTATGATCGTTCTGGCGAGGATCTATCTATACTTGGCGAGAATCACCCGAAACCCACTCTTGTCGAGATGATCGAAGACCATCTACAGGGGAAAAGAGCTGCCGGCTATTCTGAGAATAACTCTTTGGTTCATCATGAGAGCGAGAATGCTGTGGACAAGGCAACTCGTGTTCTTCTATCTGGCGTGTTTACTCGCGATATGAATAAGCTCATTCGGAAGGATCCTTTGGAGAAATTTCAGAGAGCTTCTCTTTATGTTGAAAAGGTGATTTCCTATTATGTACGCTTGCTCGGCGATTTACTTAATGAATATTTTGGCTCATAGATTCATTTCATTTATTACTTTATTTTTTAGACCAAGACTTGCTTGGCATCGTATGCCTATGAAGCCGCTCTCTGGAAACAACAATGTGAATTTCTGGATGAGAGATACAAGGTTTTACTTCCCAAGGCTCCTGGTTCAGAAGTTGGTCCCTCGACATCTTCTTCTCTCCCGCTTCCTATCATAGAAACTCAGGCTACGGGATCTGATGACCAGGAGATCATAAATAAAGTTTTGGAGACTTCCCGTACTCAAGAGCAGGTTGATCGGCTGAATAGGGAGTTGGGAGATTATCAACTTCGAAGTACTGCTCGGATCAGTGAGCTGGAATCACAGGTTGCCGAACTTCAATCTTCCTTGGAGGAGTATGATAAGGACCTTCCTCTTAGTGGTCTCAGAAATCGTGTCGGCAGGAATCCCGATGAGAGAGTGATTCGAGAGTTTCTTAGTTCTCCCGTTCATACAGAATGATTGGTCCGCTGTTAGAGAGTACTTTCAAGAAGGCAATTCATCAGCTGGTTGCTCTGGAATTAATTGAGGATCGTCGAATGGAATATTTCAAGGCGGCACACGTCAGCCTGAATCGTTACGGTGAGGAGTACTCTCCTTCTGAGCTGCCGAACGTCATGTATAAACAATTTCCATTGGCTCGTCTTGTCGAAGAGTTTGGGAAACCGTTGCCAATTCTTCTTTGGATATCAGTGATGAGGTCGACAATAATTTTATCGATCCAGAGGAAGAGGAGGAGATTGTGGAGGCAATAAACGAAGGAGCGAACGAAGAACAGGCCGCTGGCGAACAGGGAGTTCCAAATGGCGACGGGGTTGTGTGATGTGGGAGCGATCCATCGATCGTAATCATTATGCTTATGTCTTTTCGAATTCTTGCGGCTGCTCATAGGTTAGTTCCTGTAATTCGCGCCCATTCCTTGGGTCTCCTGCGTCTTTTCGTAAAGTATAAATACATATGGTAAAACTTTACTCGCTATTTACCGCTTTTACTCAACTTATCCAGAATACTCTCTCGTTAGGAGATCGATAAGTTTCCTCGATAGTTAAATTTTCTTTTCTTTTTCCGAACATGAGCAACCTTTTTGGCAACACTTCAAGGCGTCCATCTCGCGAAGGTAATAGAAATATTAGACCTAAAAGGTCTCGTACAGAGGGGCCTTCGATAGATACACCTCGTTCGTCCTTAACTAGATGATCGGAGATCGAGACTCCCGTTATTCCTTCTGAAGCTCCCCTCGTAATTAGTTCAACTTTTGTTCAACAAGATTTCCCTCTTTCTGGTGAGGTCGAGAGGAGACCCTCCCCTGGTCGGGTGGCCTTTGGTGATATGTCCAACGTGGAGCAAACTTTTAATATACCTATTTCTTCAGGTGTTTCTTCTTTTGAGCCTGGCTTACATGAGCGGGTTCCTGATAACTCCGTTCCTTCTTCTACTTCTACCGTCCTACTTGCCGGCGGTGGTCAAAAGGAAGATGCCACGGGAGTAGTTGGTGGAGATTATTTTTTGGATTCGTCCATGACACAATCTGTTCTCCAAGATTTTTCTGATTTTTTATTTAATGATACTACTATTGTGACTACTTCATTTGAAGCAGGCGGGCCTTCTGGAGGTCGGTCAGGCTCTGGGTCCGGTCGGCGGACCGTTATCTCTGCTTCGGACAAGGAGACTTCATTAAGTCCAAACGAGAGGGAATCCCCTCATTTGTTAGACGACCGTTATATTCTTGAGCAGGTTAGGGATATAACGGAGTCGGTGATTCCTCATCCTGATGGTGGTTCCCGCGATAGTGAACTGCCCGACTCTGTTGAGCCCGATGCTTTGTTGTGGGATTTGGGTCTCAGCACTATCTTGCCTGGCGAGTTGAGGAATCATGAGGGCACTTCCAATGTTCGCCTCGTTCAGTCGCTGGTTAAGTTATGCGAGCATGTAATCATATTTCTGACTATATTTCTTGTTTTATCTTGATTGCCTTGTTATGTATGAGTTTTTTTTCTTTTTTAGGCCAAGTATTTTGCGCTGCAGCTGGGTGTGCAAAATGATGATCTGTGGATCAGTACGGAGGGCGAGAAACGTCGCATTGAATCGGAAACGGCGAAGGTCACAGGGCAGACCCTCCAACTCAGGCTTCTTAATGATGACCTTCATAAATTACAAGAAGAGAAGTCTGTCCTTGAGAAGGAGAAAAGCGACTTGGTTCAGGCTCACGCCCTTGCAGAGGAATCTCGTCGGCAGGCATATGACCAAGGTTATGATGCCGGTTATCTAAAACATCAGGAGGAATTGATGGCGTTTATAGGTAACGCAACTCCTCGGAGGGGTGCTTCTGCTAGTCGGCCCAGTGATAGTAATCCATCTCAGTGACCTGTTCTGACCTAGTTGTTGTAGTTGGAATGCTTTTCAATGTTTTGTAGAATTGTCCACTTGCCACGGACATCTTATATAAGACTTTGTCATTTCCTTTGTTGAGCATTGCTTCACTTTTTAAAGTTTAAGCTCGTAGAAAGAATATATTCATCTTCTGAAAATCCATGTTTCTTTGCACCGATTGTGAGTTCCATGCTCCTCAAATAAAGCAACCAGCGTATCAACATGTCAATTCTTTGATATGGGAGGAATTGGAAAATGTAGAATTAGTACTTAGATCTAGCTTATTCAGACCTCCTTTAGCAATTCTTTGGAATGTTAAGCAGTGGCTTTTTTGTAGTCTGGAATAATGACGACTATTCCCCTGATTTTCATGTCAGATTTCTTGGATTCCAGTAGTTAATAATTTTTCCATGTGATATATGAGGCAGTTACGACCTCGTACGCCGGAGTATGAGATCTTATTCCTCTAAACGAGCTAGTACTTGTTGCAGTGTCGAGGATCTCTCGCTCTTTATCAAGCGACTAGCATATGTAAGTGTGCAAGCTTTTCTAGTCTGGAGCTCTTTAAGAACCGCTCTTATTTTTGTGTTGATCGCTTCGATCTGGATTCTCTTTTGCTATCGAATAGGCAATTTGACCATAGATGAGCCGTTCCAACTTATTCGCATTGATTACGGGCAGTCAAAAGGTCGCATTTTCCTCCCTTGATCAGGGCTCTATCTAACCGTAGGATTAACTTCAGGCTTTCCCTATAAATAGGGATTCAGTTTCATTCCATATCTATTCACATCGTACGAAATGAAGATACCATATTCTTTGGATTTCATTCTGCCCAATGATCCCATATCTTTCAAAAAGTCGAATTATTATGAACCGATATCATATAATAGCTCAAATATCATTTGCCTTGTACTGACAGGTCCCATTGATGCCCTATCCTGTACTGACGGGTCCCATGAGGCCTCAGCCTTTGACTTCATAGGTTTGAGGTCCTTGGTTTCTTGTTTGCACATGGAGGGTTCGTACTTACCAGGCATCCCAGTTCTTGGATGTTACCTCAGGAGTGATCGGCCACCGGGGTGTGCTGGTAAGTTTTAACCTTTATGACTGCCCCGAAGAGATGCTGCTTTAGAGTAAAAGTCAACCCCCTTATACAAGTAGTATCTCGTTGTGGGTGAATGAGTATTGCCGGTCATCTGGCTGGTAATGGTCATTTCGTCTGGAAGAATATTTGATCTTCAGAGCCTGACCATCGAACCAAAGAAGTTGACCATCCTGAGCAGCATGCTTCTTAGGTGGTTAATTCCTATCATCGAGGTACCAGAAAGGAGATTGATGTTTCCGTGGACATTGTCGTGAAGACCGCAGATCTATAGAATAGGATTATTTTTTCTAAACAGTTGTGATGATATGTAGATTGTATAAAGTTCTTTGTATTCTGATCAAACTTCGTATGTAGCTTGAGACCTGTTCTCAGAACTCAGATGAATAATACTTTAATATTATTACTTTCATACTTCTTGTCGTTGATTTCTATCTACCTGTAACTTATTTTTATCGTTATTGTGTAGATCGAGGGGCGTTTATCGAGCGGATCGATTTATACTCAACTCGTCTTAAGACTTTTTTTTATTAACCTTTAATGATGGTCGAGGAGCGTTTATTGAGCGGATCAATTTATACTCAACTCTTTTTAAGACTTAGGTTTTTATACCAAAATCTTTATGATCGTTAGATATAAGATCGAGGAGCGTTTATTTAGCGGATCAATTTATACTCAACTATTTTTAAGACTTAGGTTTTTATACCAAAATCTTTTTTATCGTTAGATATAAGATCGAGGAGCGTTTATTGAGCGGATCAATTTATACTCAACTCTTTTTACTTTAGATCGAGGAGTGTTTATTGAGCGAATCAATTTTACTCGACTTGTTTGAAGACTTAGGTTTATTAACCTTTTATGGAGGTCGAGGAGTGTTTATTGAGCGAATCAATTTTACTCGACTCGTTTGGAGACTTAGGTCTTTTTTATCGTCGTTTATGGAGATCGAGGAGCGTTTATCGAGCGGATCGATTTATACTCAACTCGTTTTTGTCGTCGTTGTTATGGAGGTCGAGGAGCGTTTATCGGGCGGATCGATTTATGCTCAACTCATTTTTATCGTCGTTGTTTATGGAGGTCGATGAGCATTTATCGAGCGGATCGATTTATACTCAACTCATTTTTGTCGTCTTTGTTTATGGAGGTCGAGGAGCGTTTATCGAGTTAATCGATTTATACTCAACTCGTTTGGATACGTTGCCTTTAACTCAAATGAACCTTAGATTTGGTGTTCAAAATCGTAATCATTGATAAAATTCTTTGAGTGGGAAACTCAAGCCAAGGCCTTTATTACAAAGAATAAAAAATAAAACATACTAAATCAAAAGAAATTAACCAGAACAATTTACTAGGATTCACTTCCCATAGTATCGTCTTAGGTTGACTGCATTCCAGGTTCTCAGTAGGGGTGTTCCGTCCAAGTGTGCAATTTTGTATGAACCTTTCTTTCCTACACTAATGACAATGTATGGTCCATCCCAATTCTGTTGTAATTTTCCCACATGCTTGGATACTTCTACCTTTTTTAGCACCAAGTCCCCTTCTTTAAAGGTTCGTATGCGGACTTTTTGATTATAGGCTTTCTCCATGTTTGATTTAGCGACTTGTAATCGCACGGCGGCTTTCTCTCTTAATGCTCTGTCAAGTCGATATCACTTTCTCTTGCCTTTTCGTTTTTTGATCATCATACATTTCAATTCTTGGTGTTGGAATTAATGTTTCGACCGGAATCACCGCTTCCGAGCCATACACTAGACTGAATGGGGTCTCCCCGATTGAAGTTCTGACTGTCGTTCGATTAGCCAAAAGTACTCCTGGCAGTTCATCCAGCCATCTTCCTTTGGCTGCCCCTAATCTTTTCTCCAAAGATTTTATTATTTCTCGATTCGCTACTTCAGTTTGTCCATTCGCTCTTGGATGTCCAACTGAAGTAAAGTTTTGCTGAATTTCCATCTTGATATACCATTCCATTACTTGCTTTCCTGCGAATTGCGTTCCGTTATCAGATATCAGGATTCTCGGAATGCCGAATCTACATACTATGAACTTCCGTAGGAAGTTGATCACTTGGTATTGAGTTATTCGGGCAAGGGCGATGCATTCTATCCATTTACTGAAATACTCGACAGTGACTAGAACATATGCTTTCTTTGACCTGGCAACTGGGAAAGGTCCCTCGATGTCCATCCCCCATTGATCGAATGGCCAGCATACTGGTATTGAGTGCATGTTTTCAGCTGGTTGATGACTTATATTAGCATGAACTTGGCAATGATGACATTTTTGAACATATTGCATGGCATCGTTGTTGATGGTAGGCCAATAATAACCCGTTCTAAGGCATTTTAAGGCTAAGGCCCTTGCTCCGCTGTGATTACCTGCTTCTCCTTCATGTACCTCTCGGAGGATATCGTTGGTTTGAGATTTGGAGATGCATTTTAGAAGAATTCCTGATACTGATCTTCGGTGAAGTTATCTTCTATCAATGTGTATTTAGGAGCTCGATATTTTATTTTCCGAGCTTCGTTTGGGTCAAGAGGTAATTTTCCTTCTCGAAGATAATATATCATCGGAGTCATCCAGTTTCTTTCGGCTTCTTCGATTTCCATTATCTCAGCGACCGGTGTCTCGTCGATATCAATTGCTGGTGTATTGGAAATTAACCAGTTGATTATTCTTTCAGTTTTACCGTCATGAGACCCTGTGGATCTAGACAATTGATCGGCCCATTTATTTTCTGATCGTGGAATATTCTGTATCCCAAAATTTTTGAATTTCTCAGCCAATTCTTTTACTTTGGCGAGGTATTTTATCATGTTAAATTCCTTTGCCTCGTATAGACCTTCTATCTGTCTTTGTACTAACTCTGAGTCGGTCAATACTTTGAGACTCTTTATGTTGGCCTTAACTGCCATTTCCATTCCTGCAATTAACGCTTCATATTCTCCTTCGTTGTTTGTACTACGAAGTCCAATGTTATTACATAATTTATATCTTCCTTATTTGGTCCGGTAAAGTTGATTCCGGCTCCTCCTCCTTCTCGGCATGAAGCACCGTCGACATGCATTAGCCATGTTTGATTTTCTATCAACAATATATCATTATCATGTCTGGTCGATTCCTTATGTTCAGTTGTCTGGGTTGGAGTTTCTAATAGGAAATCGGCTAGTACTTGTGCTTTAATCGCAGTTCTTGGTTTGTACTCGATTTCGAACTGACCCAGTTCGATTG
Source organism: Penstemon eatonii (assembly GCA_038501285.1). Taxonomy (NCBI): domain Eukaryota; kingdom Viridiplantae; phylum Streptophyta; class Magnoliopsida; order Lamiales; family Plantaginaceae; genus Penstemon; species Penstemon eatonii. Next base: position 29,693,440 of record CM076710.1, on the reverse strand, counting down.
CCCACTTGATCAACCTTCCAGAGGCTTTTGGCTTCGCTAAGACCTGTCTTAGCAGTTGGTTGGTTAACACTACAATTTTGTAGGTCAGAAAGTAAGGTCGGAGTTTGCATGCCACCACTACTAAGGCTAAAGCGAATTTTTCTATTTCCAAGTAGTTCTTCTCCGCCCCTTGTAGTAACTTACTTAAGTAATAAACAGGTTTATGTTCCACGCCTTCTATTTTCACTAGAACCGAACTAATGGCTACATCGGACATTGATATGTAAATGTATAATGGTTCTCCCTCGGTTGGTTTGGCCAATAGTGGGGAGGTCGTCAGATATTCCTTTAGCCGGTCGAAGGCCTGGTTGCATTCCTCGGTCCAAACAAAGTTTTTTGCTTTTCGAAGAGTTTGAAAGAACGGCAAACTTCTGTCGGCCGACTTGGAGATGAATCTGTTTAAGGCTACGATTTTTCCTACCAAGCTCTGTACTTGGGAGACTGTTTTGGGAGGTTTCATTTCGGTTATGGCTCGAATTTTTTCTGGATTGGCCTCAATTCCTCGTTGATGCACCAAATAGCCCAAACATTTTCCTTATCTTACTCCGAAGGTGCATTTTGCAGGATTCAGCTTCATTCGGTATTTTCTCAATATTCGGAAGCATCGATCGAGGTGTTTTACATGGTCAACTTCTTTCATGCTTTTGACCAGCATATCGTCTACGCAGACTTCCATTATTTCTCCAAACAACTCCTTGAACATCAGGTTTACTAACCTTTGGTAAGTGGTCCCTGCGTTCCTCAGGCCAAATGGCATAACTATGAAGCAGTACACTCCCTGCTCGGTTACGAAGGCAGTTTTCTCTTGGTCTCGCTCATCCATGTATATTTGATAAAAACCTTGGAAGGCGTCCATCATGCTGAAAATCGCAAAACCAACGGTTGAGTCGACCAATAAGTCGATCCTTGGGAGGGGATATGGATCACGCGGACATAATTTATTAAGGTCGGTGAAATCATTGCACATTCTCCACTTATTATCCTTCTTATTCCCTTTCGCTACTAATATGATGTTACATAGCCATTCCAAGAAGTGTATTTCTCGAATTTGTTTTGCCTTGAGTAGCCTTTCTACTTCTGCCTTTATTATCTTATCTTTTGTCGGTCCAAGATTCCTCTTCTTTTGTCTAGCAGGTTTTGCCATGGGGTCGATTTTTAGCGAGTGACTAATTACTCTGGGATCGATCCCTTCAATGTCGTCCGCACTCCAAGCGAAGATATCAATGTTTTCTCTGAGTAAATTTACCAACATTACTTCCCCTTCCTTACTGAGTTCGGTTCCTATTCTGGTCGTTCTCTTTGGATCTCCTTCCACCAGTAGAACATCTTTGTGTTCTGGTGGTATCAAAGCCAAATCGACCGGTTCCTTTCCCTTTTTATCTATTCGGTCTGTGATGGGGATCTCAATCTCGACTCTGTTAACTTCCTTTTCAAGTTTTCTTTTAGCTGGGGTAAACGTTCTGGAGCTGTTCCCCAAGGTTAAAGAGGTGTTGTAGCAGTCCCATGCCATACAATGATCGTTTACTATTTCTCCGATTCCCACGTCAGTTGGAAATTTTATTTTCTGATGGTAAGTTGAAACAACGGTTCGGAATAGGTTGAGGGCGGGTCGCCCCAAGATCGTATTGTAGGCAAAGGGAGTTTCTACTACTAAGAACTTGACTAACTTCACCGTCCGACGTGGTTTCTTTTCGAGTGAAACGCTTAAAGTTATTGTGCCCCTAGGGACAATCTCGGAACCTACAAATCCTGCTAAAGGCGTTGCTACCTTTTGGAATGTTATTTGTCCTAAGTTCATCTGGGCTAGGACCTCTTTAGAGATGATGTTCGCTGAGCTTCCATTGTCGATCAGGATTCTTTTGACGTTGTAGTTTGCTATTTCCAGCGATACCACCATTGGGAAGTCAGGGCTGTCCTCTTTCATGTCCCACAAAAAGTTCTTTGGTACCTCGCTCTCGTTAAAACTGATCAGCTGATTGTATGTTGGTTTGCTTTCCAGCGTCAACACTTTTTTCGGGTACCTTAAGCTTCCAATTATGGACCTAGCAGTCCTGCGATGAGTATTACGACTGTCCCCGTCGGCGGGTCCTCCTGAGATCGTATGGATGGTGCCGTTAATTTTATCATCGTTTAACTCCTGTGGGGGACCATTATTAGGGGACCTTCTTTGGGAGCTCCTTCTTTGGTTATTATTCCGAGGGCTCCGACTTCTTCCCCTCTTGCGGTTGTTCCGTTCTAAATAATCATCTAATTTTCCTTGTTCGATCAATTTTTCGATTTATTTTTTAAGGTGAAAACAGTCTTCGGTGCGATGTCCCTGTACGCGGTGATATCTACAGTATAGATTATAATTTCGTGCCCCTGGCCTTGGCTGAGCGATTCTCTTCGCTGCCGGGATCCAATTGTTCCTCTCGAGTACTACCAAGATTTCTTCTATTGGAATGGTTAGCCTGGGGTATTCTGCCTGGTTGATTCTGCTCCTGTTTGCTGGCTCGGCCGATCTAGGTCTTTGATAGATATTTGGTCGTCTGTCTTGGTCGTTTTGATTATATTCTAATCGCGGGAAGACATTGCCTCTTCTAATGGATCGATCGTAATCCGTGGATTTTTGAGCGGGAATTCTATCTTGCCGCTTGGAACCGGAGGCGGGAGCTTTATATTTATTCTTGTCTTTAAAGGAGTTCATCTCCTCTTGGGTCATGTATTTTGATGCCAAAGTCATAATATCAGCAAACGTTCTAGGTTGCTTTCTACTGAGGGCATTCCCGAATTGCCTGTTTTTGGTGAGATCGAAGCGAATGGATATTATGTAATCTATATTTGGGGAGTCGATTTTAAGCAATTCTACGTTGAATCTTGCCAACCAGGAACGGAGGGTTTCTCCGTCCTGTTGGTGGATGGTCCCTAGGTAACTCATTGGCAGTTTCTGTCTCTTCTGGCTAGCGAACTGCTGAGTTAGCTCATCTTGGTCGGTCGTTCCGTCATATCTGGGTAGTCGTCCCGAAACCTGTCCTGAGTTCATCTGGGCTAGGGCCTCTTTAGAGATGGTGCTACCTTTTGGAATGTTATTTGTCCTAAGTTCATCTGGGCTAGGACCTCTTTAGAGATGATGTTCGCTGAGCTTCCATTGTCGATCAGGATTCTTTTGACGTTGTAGTTTGCTATTTCCAGCGATACCACCATTGGGAAGTCAGGGCTGTCCTCTTTCATGTCCCACAAAAAGTTCTTTGGTACCTCGCTCTCGTTAAAACTGATCAGCTGATTGTATGTTGGTTTGCTTTCCAGCGTCAACACTTTTTTCGGGTACCTTAAGCTTCCAATTATGGACCTAGCAGTCCTGCGATGAGTATTACGACTGTCTCCGTCGGCGGGTCCTCCTGAGATCGTATGGATGGTGCCGTTAATTTTATCATCGTTTAACTCCTGTGGGGGACCATTATTAGGGGACCTTCTTTGGGAGCTCCTTCTTTGGTTATTATTCCGAGGGCTCCGACTTCTTCCCCTCTTGCGGTTGTTCCGTTCTAAATAATCATCTAATTTTCCTTGTTCGATCAATTTTTCGATTTATTTTTTAAGGTGAAAACAGTCTTCGGTGCGATGTCCCTGTACGCGGTGATATCTACAGTATAGATTATAATTTCGTGCCCCTGGCCTTGGCTGAGCGATTCTCTTCGCTGCCGGGATCCAATTGTTCCTCTCGAGTACTACCAAGATTTCTTCTATTGGAATGGTTAGCCTGGGGTATTCTGCCTGGTTGATTCTGCTCCTGTTTGCTGGCTCGGCCGATCTAGGTCTTTGATAGATATTTGGTCGTCTGTCTTGGTCGTTTCGATTATATTCTAATCGCGGGAAGACATTGCCTCTTCTAATGGATCTATCGTAATCCGTGGATTTTTGAGCGGGAATTCTATCTTGCCGCTTGGAACCGGAGGCGGGAGCTTTATATTTATTCTTGTCTTTAAAGTAGTTCATCTCCTCTTGGGTCATGTATTTTGATGCCAAAGTCATAATATCAGCAAACGTTCTAGGTTGCTTTCTACTGAGGGCATTCCCGAATTGCCTGTTTTTGGTGAGATCGAAGAGAATGGATATTATGTAATCTATATTTGGGGAGTCGATTTTAAGCAATTCTACGTTGAATCTTGCCAACCAGGAACGGAGGGTTTCTCCGTCCTGTTGGTGGATGGTCCCTAGGTAACTCATTGGCAGTTTCTGTTGGGATATAGCTCGATTTGTCAGACAACAAAGTGCGGAATTTAAAATTTTTCGAGGTATCCAATGGTCCCATAAAAGATGTCTCCACATTATGTATACAAAAGCAAGAACAAAAACGCACACAATGAATTAACAAAGGGGGTTTTTGCGATATACCTCACCACAGGCAAGGTGGTGGAAACCTCCGGTCTTCGATTCTGATTCTGATCCGGTTCACAGGAGTGATCCAAGTGTCTCACCTCCAGGGATAGTCCACACCAATTGGATTCTGGCAACACCTCAAGATCTTAGGCTCAGAACTCGATGCAGGAGATTTGTTAATAAAGGATTGTATTAGATCTCTTGACAAATCAAGATCTAATACAATGGAGGAGGAGATCTCGGCGGCGGCGGCACCAGGAAGCTCACGGCAGCTCAGTGGCGGCGGCTACTAGTGGCGGCGGCGGCTAGGGTTTGCAGGACAAGGGGGCGGCGCTTTTGCAGAGAAGGAGGCTAGGTTTTTCTCTTAGGGTGTTAGCTTTTTAGCTCAAGTAGTTCCCCTTTTATAGACTCCTTCTGACCTAGGGTTTGCAAGACTCCTTATGGGCTTTAATTAATAGAAGCCCATGTCTTGCAATCCTTCATTTAATTAAACTACTTTAATTAAATGCCCAGTCCATTTAAATCAACATTTCTTTTCGCATAATTAATTAGCAACTCAATTAAGTATTTAATTAATTAAGTCAGCCAATTAATTAATTCTCCCACTTGAATTAAATACTCTTAATTCATTTAATTGATTTAATTACCTTTAAATCAATTAGTTCCTTTCATTTCCTTTTATAACAGTCACCGTCCAATTGTATTGTGTGTGACCCTCTGGGTTCACCATCAACTGGCAGCAGGCCCACGAATCCTTCGTGATTTAATTTATGAACAATAAATTGTTCCGGTTAATTAAACAACCTTTAATTAACCACTCCTAGAATTAAATCCTTTATTAATTCAGGAGTACCCACACTTCATGGTCGATGTCTAGCCACAAGCCCATGAAGCCCAATATCAGGTGAATTGATATTTGTGAACCTCGTCTCATATAATTACCATGTACATACGGTCCTTCTATCGACTAATATTCCCGATCAAGACTTAGGGTGTGTGAATTAATCGGCACCTCTAAATTTGTCTCGATAGCTATACTTTCTAATTCAGGATAATATACCTTTGTGACCTTTCTAAATTTGGAAATCCCTTTCCAAATTAGTCACCGACTGCGGCCGCAGATTCCTTGGATATATTATCTAAGAATCGTATAGGAAATTCTCTCACTCATTACAGTGAGTCAATAGATTCCATATCGGTACTAACCACTCGCGTACATGTCCATACGCACCCAACCTAGGCATGTTATGACCAAGCTACGTGGCCTATACCTAGATCTAAGTACGCACTTCCATGCACCGAATTCGCCCTAGCACCTCAAGTCAAAGGACTAAATCGTACACTATTATATTCCTTTGAGAAACATCCCATCACCGATGTGCGTCATGCGCTTCCACAATGGGTTTCTCTGTTCGGGTCGTTCGATGCGTTCAATCCTCCATTGAACCACCTACTCGTATGCACTGGACTCAAATTCCTTGCTCATGAAACACTACAAATTCACTCCATGTGAATCATGCATACTTGTACAAGTCTTGGCGATTCCTACGATACCCCGTCTCGTTCGGAATCTATGACTTGGAACACTTTTAAGATTACGACCTTTGAGACTGTTTCATGATTGCACTCAGTACTGAAGTGAATCGTCCCATAGTCAAATGTAATCTAAGGGTTTCAACCAATCGCTTAAATGTATTCGCGAAAGATGAAGTTGGCCATTGTTTATCCTTATACATATATAAATAAACATGCGTATTATTATAAAATCAAAGATCGTTTCATACAGGATAGATCTATTACAAGCAAACAGAACTGGCTTGCAGGGCACTATCCTATCAATCTCCCACTTGCCCTAAAGCCATTCACCTACGGTTCTAAGTCCCATCTTTTCTAGATGACTATCGAACGCCTTTTGTGAAAGTGGCTTAGTTAGTGGGTCAGCTACGTTGTCTTCCGATTTGACATACTCCATGTGCATGTCACCTCTACCCATGATCTCCCTGATCACGTGGTATTTCCTCTGTACGTGTTTGGATTGATGGTGTGATCTCGGCTCCTTCGCTTGAGCTATCGCCCCGTTGTTGTCACAGAAGACGACTACAGGTTCAGCAATGCTAGGAACAACATCCAATTCTTGGATGAAGTTTTTCATCCATACACTTTCTTTTGCTGCATCTGATGCTGCGATATATTCTGCTTCTGTGGTTGAATCAGCAGTGGTAGACTGTTTACAGCTCTTCCAACTGACTGCTCCACCATTGATGCGGAATATGTATCCAGAGTTGGATTTGAAGTCATCCACATCAGACTGGAAACTTGCATCAGTGAATCCTTCAAGTTTCAGTTCTCCACTACCACCGTAGACCAAAAACATATCCTTAGTCCTTCGCAGGTACTTTAGGATTGCTTTTACGGCAGTCCAGTGCTCTTCGCCTGGATTTGACTGATAGCGGCTCGTTACACTTAGAGCGTGTGCTACGTCTGGTCGAGTACATAACATCGCATACATTATACTCCCTATAGCAGAGGCATAAGGTATGAGAGACATTCTCGTCTTTTCTTCGTCAGTTGTAGGGCACATAGACTTAGAAAGAGAGATACCATGTCTCATTGGAAGCAATCCTCTCTTGGATTCTTCCATCTTGAATCTTTTCAAGATTGTGTTAATGTACTGAGATTGGGAGAGTCCTATCATCTTCTTCGATCTATCCCTATAGATACGGATTCCCAATACGTAAGATGCGTCTCCCATATCTTTCATAGAGAACTGCGCGGATAACCACGCTTTAGTCTGTGCTAACATCTTGATATCGTCTCCGATTAGCAAAATGTCATCGACGTACAAAACAATGAATTGTATCGAACTCCCACTATTCTTCTTGTACACACAAGGTTCATATACATTTTTGATGAAGCCAAATGCCTTGACTGTCTCATCAAATCGTATGTTCCAGGTTCGGGATGCCTGTTTGAGGCCATATATCGACCTTTGAAGTTTACACAATTTGTGCTCACTTCCTTTGGACGCAAAACCTTCAGGTTGTTGCATAAAGATCTCCTTGTCAATGTCTCCATTGAGGAAGGCGGTCTTTACGTCCATTTGCCATATCTCATAATCATGCCATGCGGCAATGGCAAGTAATATCCGAATGGATTTGGACATCGCTACGGGAGAGAAGGTTTCCTCATAGTCTATTCCAGGCCTTTGAGAATACCCCTTCGCCACTAAGCGTGCCTTGTGAGTTAAAACCTCTCCATTCATTCCAAGCTTACGCTTGAAGATCCATTTGCATCCTACAGGGATAGTTCCCTCAGGTGGATCAACCAAGGTCCAAACCTTGTTGGAATGCATGGAATCCATTTCGGATTGCATGGCTTCGAGCCACGCACCCGAGTCTATGTCTGACATCGCTTCTTGATAGGTCCTTGGATCATTATCGCCTCTTTCGTTTTCGTGAATGAAACCAAATCGCTCTGGCTCCTTACGAATTCGATCAGACCTTCGAAGAGTAGGTGTACTAGTAGGTTCAGTAAATTCTGGTTCAGCTCCCACTGTTTGTGAGGATGGGTCCGATTCCTGGACTTCATCAAGTTCTACGATTGTCCCATTTCGGTTGGAGAGGAAATCCTCTTCCAAGAAGTGGGCGTTCCTAGATACGAACGTATTACGTTCTTTAGGATCGAAGAACAGGTATCCAATGGATTCCTTTGGATACCCCACAAATTTGCACAAACTAGATCTACTATCTAGCTTATCTCCCTTCTTGTTCTTTACATACGCAGGAGATCCCCATACTCGTAGATACGAATACACGGGTGCCTTACCATACCATACTTGGTGCGGTGTTGTTGGCACTGACTTCGAAGGTACTATGTTTAGTATCTTCGATGCAGTTAATAGGGCCAAGCCCCAAAATGAAAAGGGAAGGTCAGCAAAACTCATCATGGAACGAACCATGTCTAACAAAGTTCGGTTCCTCCGCTCGGACACTCCATTGAGTTGGGGCGTCCTAGGGGGAGTTCGCTGGGCGAGAATTCCATTCTCTTTTAGATAATCAAGGAATTCTTGGCTTAAGTACTCACCACCTCTATCAGACCGAAGTGCTTTAATACTATGTCCAAGTTGATTCTCAACTTCCATTCGAAACTCTTTGAATTTCTCAAAAGTTTCGGATTTGTGTTTCATGAGATACACATATCCATAACGACTAAAATCGTCGGTGAATGTTACGAAGTAAGAGAATCCTCCTCTCGCATTGACACTCAATGGTCCACAAACGTCAGTATGGATTAAATCCAATGTTTGTTTGGTTCGCTCAGGATTCCCTGTGAAGGGTGATTTGGTCATCTTTCCTTTGAGACAAGATTCGCAAGTTGGGAGTTCATCCAAGTTCTTTATTTCAAGAGCCTTAGAGGAAACCAACTTTTGGATCCTACTCTTGGAAATATGTCCAAGTCTAGCGTGCCAAAGTTGTGGAGTTTGATTATCATATTTTCTTTTTCTAGATTGAATGTGCATAACGTCGGATTTAACAGGTTCTAGGGAATAAAGACCATCCATCAAAGTACCACAAGCATACATTAAACCACCTTTAAATATGCATAAAGATCCATTTTCAATGGAAAAATTAAAACCATCAATGTCTAGCATTGGTATAGAAATGATGTTCTTAATTATCGTTGGTACGTACAGACAATCCCTTAAAACCAAAGTAAAATTTCCTAAAACCAATTCGACGTCCCCAATAGCCTCAGCGGCGATCCTAGCTCCGTTTCCAAAACGCAGGATTCTATCCCCGGGCTTCAGGTATCTTACTGCTCCCATCACCTGCAAATCATTGCAGATATGAGAACCTGCTGCGGTGTCTAACACCCACGATGCACAGTTAATAGAAATATTAACTTCAACCAAGAAAATACCTTTGGCTACCAATTTCATCTTTAGGTAGTCTGGGCAGTTCCTTTTCCAGTGCCCTGCTTTCTTGCAGTGGAAACATTCGTCTTCTGGGCTCTTGCGCTTCTTTTCAACCACCTTTTTGATTGCCTTCGAAGAAACTACCTTCTTCTTCTTCTTACCTCTCTTGGGCTTTGCAGCCTTCGATTGGTGTGCAATCATTACCGGCTTCTCTTTCTTGAGAGTCGATTCTGCCGTTACCAACAAATTGGTCAGTTCGTGAAGAGCGAGGGTTCTGTCCTCCATGTTGAAGTTCAACACGAACTGGTCAAAAGAACGGGGCAGCGAATGGAGAAGGAGGTCAGTGCTAAGATCAGCGTGCAAGTCTACTTCCAATCGCCCTAGTTTTTCAACCAGGTTGATGAAACGCAGACAGTGATCCTTGACACTGCTTCCCTCAGCCATCTTGAGATGAAACAACTCCTTAGTGGTCGCGAACCTTTCGGTGCGAGACCTCTCTCCAAACATTTGCTGGAGGTGGAGAAGTATCTCTCTAGCAAGCGGCATGGCAGCATGCTGTTTCTGCAGTTCATTCGACATCGAGGCTAGCATGAGACATCGAACCTGAAGATCATCATCAACCCTTTTAGCATGGGCGGTTCGTTGTTCCTCACTAGCTCGTGCTGCGGGTGCAGCAGGCATGGGTGTGTCGAGCACATAGCTACGTCGCTCGGAGTCGAGGACGATTCTGAGATTTCTCAGCCAGTCAACAAAGTTTGAGCCATTCAATTTGTTTGCGTCGAGGATAACAGATAATGGATTCTTAGACATTGTACTTAATATCTACAATTGGAAAGAAGACAACATTAAGCTAACTGATCTTATGCCTAATACTTATAATTATCGAATTTGGACTTATTTTCGAAAAAGTTCTCCCACTATTTTATCGAAACAATCACCCCTTTGATTGCTCGGGAATTCTAATTCCTAGTAGGTCTTGACGTCCCAGCAGCAATTAATTGCACCCACGACTCGTGGCCATACAACCAATTCTCCAGGTAGGTATACATTTTACCAATTGTGTTACTCCACAACCTTCAAGCTTATTTTGCCTCGGCTTTCGCACTTATCTAGCACTGCTACATCATAAGTGTTACTAATCGTTAAGTCTAACCCATCAATCGTGATGAGCAACGGGCCCGGTCGTGAGTTCTCCGTAACTAGTTATCGGTCGATCCTCACATCCCGACCAGTCCTCACCCTTGTCATGTTTAGTTAAAACAGGAGTCAAGGAATTTCACGTATTGTCCCTTTCTTCGACTCGGGTGCCAGACTCTGGATCACCTCTATCGATAAGTAGACAACATACGTTAGTTCCTATTGATGGAAGGCTTGGATTTATATAAATACTTCATTTTATTTTAATCCAATATGACTTAATATTTAATTCGAGAGGGGGTTTCTGGTTTTGAAAGTTATGCCAACTCTCCTCGAGATCTCACCGATTCAGTTATGCTTTATCTTTTATTACGATCTAGATTCTAGCGCGTAGCCAAATATAAATCGACAAATAAATAAAAGCCATACAAGCCTAGCATGCATACTACCACAATATGTTTTCGATCGGGAGCCTCCTATGTGGGCCATCATCGAGCCAATTGATGTTGGCCCAATTGGTCAATCTAAAGGGTTCTCAAACAGGCCCTATGCTATTACACATTGTACCATGCATACATGGCCTTCTTATCTTCTTGGGCTCCCACCTTGCTTGTAAATGGGCCTCCATCCTAAACTAGGAAAGCAGTAAAGCCCTAATCTATTACAAAGGCTCAAAGTGGCCCAAGAATAATAATAGGCTCGCAGGCCCAATAAAAACCAAGCAATAAATTAAACCAATCACATCTACCCTAAGGTCAAGGCTCGTCTCGATCGAAAACCCACGTAAACAGTTCACGTAGAGCAAGAAACATGTAAACATCTTTTACTTTCTTCTATCTTAATTTTAAAACATCCTTTTAAAACTAATTCCTATGATTCTTGCTTTTTAGTCACTACTAATTATGACAAAATAAATATCCGGGTAAACAAAAAATTAATTTTCTGCTCAATTTCAGAATCTGTTTTTTCAACTTTTGAAAATTGCATTTTCGGCCCCTCAACTTTCGAAAATTGCACTTTGACCCCAAAACTTTTAAAAAGTTACAAAAACACCCCTGGGCAGTTTCGGGCAGCAGACCAGAAAATAAAATTTTGAATTTTGAAAATTTTCAATTTTTCAAATTGACCCCTCAAGTTTCGGTAATTGCAAAACAGCCCCTAAGTTTTCAGAAATTGCAAAACGACCCCAAAAACTGTGCGACCAGAATTGCAAAAACAGTCCAGAATTTTCAGATTTTCAGATTTCAAAAATTTCGAATTTTCAGCCCCCAAAAACCCTGATTTGCGATTTCTGCCCCAAAAGTCCTGAAGTTTTCAAAAACTATAAAAACGGCACAGATCTAGAAAAGCAGTTTTACCCATTGATAGATCTAGTCATAACAAGCAAGAATCAACTTACAGAACATAATTATCACGTGTTCTCATACATATAATTAAACATATACGGTGAACACAATTATGTTCAGGCTTTTGTATAATAATAATGGAGTTGGCTCTGATACCACTGTTGGGATATAGCTCGATTTGTCAGACAACAAAGTGCGGAATTTAAAATTTTTCGAGGTATCCAATGGTCCCATAAAAGATGTCTCCACATTATGTATACAAAAGCAAGAACAAAAACGCACACAATGAATTAACAAAGGGGGTTTTTGCGATATACCTCACCACAGGCAAGGTGGTGGAAACCTCCGGTCTTCGATTCTGATTCTGATCCGGTTCACAGGAGTGATCCAAGTGTCTCACCTCCAGGGATAGTCCACACCAATTGGATTCTGGCAACACCTCAAGATCTTAGGCTCAGAACTCGATGCAGGAGATTTGTTAATAAAGGATTGTATTAGATCTCTTGACAAATCAAGATCTAATACAATGGAGGAGGAGATCTCGGCGGCGGCGGCACCAGGAAGCTCACGGCAGCTCAGTGGCGGCGGCTACTAGTGGCGGCGGCGGCTAGGGTTTGCAGGACAAGGGGGCGGCGCTTTTGCAGAGAAGGAGGCTAGGTTTTTCTCTTAGGGTGTTAGCTTTTTAGCTCAAGTAGTTCCCCTTTTATAGACTCCTTCTGACCTAGGGTTTGCAAGACTCCTTATGGGCTTTAATTAATAGAAGCCCATGTCTTGCAATCCTTCATTTAATTAAACTACTTTAATTAAATGCCCAGTCCATTTAAATCAACATTTCTTTTCGCATAATTAATTAGCAACTCAATTAAGTATTTAATTAATTAAGTCAGCCAATTAATTAATTCTCCCACTTGAATTAAATACTCTTAATTCATTTAATTGATTTAATTACCTTTAAATCAATTAGTTCCTTTCATTTCCTTTTATAACAGTCACCGTCCAATTGTATTGTGTGTGACCCTCTGGGTTCACCATCAACTGGCAGCAGGCCCACGAATCCTTCGTGATTTAATTTATGAACAATAAATTGTTCCGGTTAATTAAACAACCTTTAATTAACCACTCCTAGAATTAAATCCTTTATTAATTCAGGAGTACCCACACTTCATGGTCGATGTCTAGCCACAAGCCCATGAAGCCCAATATCAGGTGAATTGATATTTGTGAACCTCGTCTCATATAATTACCATGTACATACGGTCCTTCTATCGACTAATATTCCCGATCAAGACTTAGGGTGTGTGAATTAATCGGCACCTCTAAATTTGTCTCGATAGCTATACTTTCTAATTCAGGATAATATACCTTTGTGACCTTTCTAAATTTGGAAATCCCTTTCCAAATTAGTCACCGACTGCGGCCGCAGATTCCTTGGATATATTATCTAAGAATCGTATAGGAAATTCTCTCACTCATTACAGTGAGTCAATAGATTCCATATCGGTACTAACCACTCGCGTACATGTCCATACGCACCCAACCTAGGCATGTTATGACCAAGCTACGTGGCCTATACCTAGATCTAAGTACGCACTTCCATGCACCGAATTCGCCCTAGCACCTCAAGTCAAAGGACTAAATCGTACACTATTATATTCCTTTGAGAAACATCCCATCACCGATGTGCGTCATGCGCTTCCACAATGGGTTTCTCTGTTCGGGTCGTTCGATGCGTTCAATCCTCCATTGAACCACCTACTCGTATGCACTGGACTCAAATTCCTTGCTCATGAAACACTACAAATTCACTCCATGTGAATCATGCATACTTGTACAAGTCTTGGCGATTCCTACGATACCCCGTCTCGTTCGGAATCTATGACTTGGAACACTTTTAAGATTACGACCTTTGAGACTGTTTCATGATTGCACTCAGTACTGAAGTGAATCGTCCCATAGTCAAATGTAATCTAAGGGTTTCAACCAATCGCTTAAATGTATTCGCGAAAGATGAAGTTGGCCATTGTTTATCCTTATACATATATAAATAAACATGCGTATTATTATAAAATCAAAGATCGTTTCATACAGGATAGATCTATTACAAGCAAACAGAACTGGCTTGCAGGGCACTATCCTATCAGTTTCTGTCTCTTCTGGCTAGCGAACTGCTGAGTTAGCTCATCTTGGTCGGTCGTTCCGTCATATCTGGGTAGTCGTCCCGAAACCTGTCCTGATGACTGCGCTTCTTTTATTTCCTTGCAGAAGGGGGAACATGCCGCTAGGCTCTCTTGGAATTCCGTGCTTCTGGCCCATGGATTTTGAACAGTTCGTAGATGTTGTTCCAGACGTTCCTCTACCATCTTTTCAATTTCTCTCTCTGAGAATCGCATGGTTCGTGGTCGATTAGGAATTGCGTCGACTACATTATCCTCGACGAGGATTATGGTATGTTCCTTTGATCCTGGGCGGACGGGTTGCGGCCTTGTCTGATTCATTTTTCTTCAGATATGTTCATCGGAGGGTTTTGAATTGCTCTTTTGCGGACTGTGCAACGATCGTTGCTCACTTGCGGGGCTGTCCGCTTGTTACGAGATCTGATCGACCTGTCTCGGTGTCCTTTGAATAGGATTTGCCCTAGTCGCTCTAGGGTTTCTGGGAACTTGCTCGGGTACTAGTAATTCTCCTGGGCAGAGTGAATTAAAAAGCATAGTGATCTGTCGTAGCTTCTCCCGAGTGTCTGACAGGGTAACCGAGATTGCTGGAGCCACATGGTCTTCTGGTACCGTATTTGTGGGGATCCCCTGTTATCCTTGTGGATTTTGGATATTTATCCCTTGTGGTTCCTCCTGATTCGGCAGCTGTTCGCTCTCCTGCTGATTGTTATTAATTATAGGGGCATTGTTGTCAGTATTGCCCTGTTGACCCTCAGATGTGTTATGCGGGTTGGTCGTGTTACTTCTCGCTCCGTTACGAGCGCTCTTCCTTGGGCGAGCCATATGTCGATCGAATAATTAACCTAGCCCCACAGTGGGCGCAAACTGATTTAACCGTTTTTCGTTAGGTTTAGATTAAATCAATGATATATGTTTTTGGGATCAATTTAAGTATATGCTATAGGGCTTTGTTACTTTATTCCAGATGGATCAATCTCAAGGAAGAACAATTACGTAAAAAACAATCAGTAATCAAGACGATGAATATGTAAATAGTATAGCAAAGGCTTTTCTATTAATCAGATTGCCAAAGTAAATAGGCATCAACTCTCAATGTAATTTCGTCTAATACAATGTTTAACTAGGTATTTATATGACATTAACCCTAGTTTTACAAGGAAACATAATCCTAATTGGACTGGGCATAATAATCCTTAATGGACTCGGACACTGCTCTTGGTCGTCGAGGTTTATAATGCAGATCGGACCTGGCAGTTTCTTTAATAAATCAGACTCCTGGTCGGTCCGAGCGTATATGGACTAGTCACCCCGAATATTATAAGGGTGCGAAATAGCCCCCATCAGAATACAAATTGCTTGAGCAAGAGAATGAATCTCTGAAAGCTGAATGTTAAGTATATAAGGGTAAAATCATGGAACTTGAAAAGGTCATTGAGTCTCAAGATAAATCATTTGTTGCATCCACTCATATGTCTAGTAAACAGAAGATTCCTTTAGAACAGGATAAGCTAGAACTGAACCATACTGAAAAGTTTATATCTGCTGACAATAGTAAGGTCATTTTGTATGTTCAGACTACTAAACCTGCTTCACCTGAGAAAGAATTAAAGGAGAAGAAAGCTCCTTAGGCTAAAAAGAGCAAAGATCCAAAATTAGAAAAACATACTGGTAAAACTAAACAACAGAGTCCTAGGAAGTCTGCTGATAAGAGTAAAACCAATCAGACTAGTAATAAAACTAGGTCATCTGTTAATGAGAAAGCATCTAGTAAACCAAAGAAGCATAAGAATAAGAAAAATCAAAATGCTTGGTATGGAAATGAGTCATCATATTATGTGCAACCTGCTGCATATCCACCTGTATATCATGCACCTCAATTTCCAGCTTACTATGCACCTTACCCTGCTCATCCAATGCATGCATATCCTGCTTATCATGCATCTTATTCTGCTTATGAACATCATCCTTATTATACTGATTATCAACATAACACATCTGCTGAATATGATGAATATAAACTTGTTCATGCTCCTGTCTAATCTCAGAAGCCTAAGACTTCAACATCTTGGGTTATCAAGGGTGGAACTAATCCTCCAGGACCCTCTCAATAAAGGGTACCTAAAACAATTTTACTTTGTTTTGTAGGTTAGGATTAGGAGTAGGAGTAAAGTAGAAAAAATCTGGTACTTGGACAGTGGATGTTCAAGACACATGTGTGGCAACATACATGAGCTGACTGATGTTGTTGCTGTGGATGGTCCTAATGTAACATTTGGAGACAGCAAAGAAGGCAACATTGTGGCGTGTGGAAAGGTAATCAAAGGCAACACTGAGATATCTGACGTCTCTTATGTTAAAGGCCTCAAATACAATTTGCTGAGCATAAGTCAATTTTGTGACAAGGGATTTTCAGTTATCTTCTCATCAGATAAGTGCTATGTTGAACTGATTGGTACAAAGAAGGTCATCTTATCTGGAAGACGACAAGGAAATGTCTACATAGTCGACTGGAATTCTGTGGACAAGAATTCAAATGTTTGTTTGGTGGCATCTACACCAAGTGAAGTTAGTTGGCTGTGGCATAAAAGGATGAATCACGTGAATTTCAAGACCATAAACAGACTAATCAAGAATGATTTGGTAGAAGGAATTCCAAAAACAGTCATGAACAAAGATAAGCACTGTGACGCCTGTCAGAAGGATAAACAAATCAAGTCATCTTTCAAGATCAAGAAACACCAATCTTTTACAAGGATTTTGGAGCTACTACATATGGAATTATTTGGACCTATTGATCCAATCTGCAATGGTGGAAAGAAGTACTGCCTAGCTGTAGTGGATGATTATTCAAGATACACTTGGGTGATTTTCATGAAGAAGAAAAGTGAAACCAAGGAGCATCTTACTAATCTGATGGAGCTGATCCAGAATGAGAAAAGTATGAAGATACTAAAGATCAGATCAGATAGAGGGACTGGGTTCACAAACTCTACTGTTGAAGAGTATTGTAACATCAGAGGAATCAGTCATGAGTACTCTGCTGCCAGAACCCCTCAACAAAATGGAGTTCCAGAAAGGAGAAACAAAACTCTAAAGGAAGCTACCAGAACCATGATAGCTGAAGCAAAGCTGCCCTAAAGATTCTGGGCTGAAGCCACAAATACAGCCTGCTTCACCCATAACAGATGCATGATCAACAAAAATCAAAACAAGACTCCATTTGAAGTTTGGAACAACAGGAAGCCAAATAGTCATTACTTTAAAATTTTTGGTTGTAAATGCTTTGTGTTAAATGATAGGATAGTGCCCAGCAAGCCAATATTAATTAGCTTGTTGGAGAACTGTTCTCTTATGATTTATAATTAATACGCCCGTTTATCGTTGTACGTGAATTAAACAATGGACAACTTCATCTCTCGCAAACTTATCTAAGCGATTGGATGAAATCCTAAGGTCACAATAGACTATGGGACGATTCATTTTAGTACTGAGTGCAATCATGAAACAGTCTCTAAGGTCGTGATCTTAAAACCGTTCCAAGTCATAGATTCTGAACGAGATGGGGTATCGTAGGAATCGCCAAGACTTGTACAAGTATGCATGATTCACATGGAGTGAATTTGTAGCGTTTCATGAGCAAGGCATTTGAGGCCAGTGCGTATGAGTAGGTGGTTCGATAGAGGATCGAACGACCCGAACAGAGAAACCCATTGTGGAAGTGCATGACGCACATCGGTGATGGGATGTTTCTCAAGGATTATAATAGTGTATGATTTAGTCCTTAGACTTGAGGTGCTAGGGCGAATTCGATACATAAGTGTGCGTACTTAGATTTAGGTACTGGTCACATAGCCTGCCCACATAGTGCCTAAGTTGGGTGCGTATAGTTGTGTACGCGAGTGGTTAGTACTAAGAAATGATCTATCGACTCATCCTGATAAGGCGAGAGAATTTCCTATACGTTCTTGGATAATAGATTCCGAGAAACCTATGGCCATAGTTGGTGACGCATTTGGAAGGGGTTTCCAAATTTGGCAGTCACACTGGAATCATTGTCAGGAATTAGAAAGTATAGTTATTGAGATAATTAGAGGTGTCGATCAATTCATACACCCTAGGTCTCGATCGGGAAATTAGTCTTTAGAAGGACCGTATGTACATGGCAATTATAAGAGGTGAGGTTCACAAATATCAATTCACCTTTAATTGGGCTTCATGGGCTTGTGGCTAGACATCGACCATGAAGTATGGGTACTCCTTAATTAATAAGGAAATTAATTCTGGAGTGATCAATTAAAAGTTGTTTAATTGATCGGAGCATTGAATTGCTCGTTAATTAAATCACGAAAGTCGTGGGCCTACTGCCAATTGATGGTGAACCCAGAGTGTCACACACAGTACAATTGGACAGTGACAGTCATAGAGGGAAATAAGTGATTTAAAGTTGTTAAATCAAAGTAATAGAATTAAGGTATTAATTCAATGGGAGAAAATTAATTAGATATCTAATTGATTAATGTTTAATTAATTAATTAGGGTTATCTTATTAATTATGAAATTAATTAAAGTTGTTAATTAATAAAATTGGAAGATTAAATAATTACCCAATTATAGGATTGGATAATTATAAGGGTTGATTTTTGATAATCTTGAAATTAGGGGTAAGGGGCGATTTTGTGATGATAAAGAAAGAAGAGTTTTGTTTCTTGCAAAACAAGGAAGAAGAGATTTATCAAATCTTACATTCCTAAGTTGATAAGGAATAGGGATTTGATAAAGATGGGAAGAAGATATCTTTTAAGAGAAGGACTCTTCTCTTATAAATATTTCTTCTCATCTTTTCACAAACAACTGAATAACACTGATGGGGGCTATTTCGCACCCCTTATAATACTCAGATCGACTAGGGGATATCAGATCGGTTCGACCATACAAGCTCATCCGGGATCATCCATCGACCAGACTACAATCCTGACTCGAGAGGGACAGTTATGCCGAGTCCTATTAGGACTATGTTTCCTTGTAAAGCTAGGGTTAATATCATATAAATACCTAGTTAAAACGTAGACACAAGGAGAGATACAATCAGGGATACAATCAGAGATTACGCCTACATACTCTGTCAATCTAATATCACATTGAATAGAAAAGCTTTTGCTATACTATTTACTCATCGACTCATTCGTTGTCTGGTTTACCTTTTTGTTCTTTTACATAATTGTTCTTCCTTGAGATTGATCCATCCAGATAAAGTAACAGAGCCCTATAATTCGTACTGAACCTGACCTCCTAATTACATCTTAATGATTTAATCTTAGCCAACGAAAAACGATTAAATCAGTTACTTACCCAACGATTGAGAAGGGGAAGAAATGGAAAAACTATGAGAACTCAGTCCCGCCTTGCGAAGAAAGTCCTCACCAATAAGAAGAGCACTTTGGTATTTGTTGGCGCGCATTCCCTGAATTACGCTAATCAATTGAGGGTCGTTGGGGATAAGATCGCCAGTCGCCAAGCGACCACAATAAATCCATTTGGAATCATGGTCCCACGAGAAAGCCTCAGTTGAACCGTCCGCCAAAGAATCATGAGAAGGTGGTTGTACGAAGAAAAAATGAGATTTCCAGCAAGGATTGCTGGAAATCGGGGAGTCGAAAATGGAGCGACTAGTCTTTTGGCTGGCAAAGAAATATCCGCGATTGGAAGAACTAGAAACATTAAAACGGAACAATTGCGTAAAGTTACGGAAGGAAGGCTGGAATCCTTTTGTTATCATCAAAACGGAAAAGGCCACCACAAAGGCCACAAAATTTGGGACTAATTGCGTCACATATACGCTAAATATTTTCAAGATATCAAGAAATAAAGCAGACAAAGGAAGACGTAAACCATAATTGAAATGAACAGTGTAAAAGGCTCGACAACCCTCCGGCGGAGAAGTAACCCTATCCGAAGGAGAAGGTAGAATAATCTTAGAACCTTCTGGAAAATATTTCGCATAATTATCCACGACCTCGTGGAAAGTCTCCTCGGTATAAGCGCAAGCAAGGTCCTCAATTGGTTCAGAAATTTGAGGAACCGTACCTTTACCCATTTTGGCCCTGGCAGCAACGTCCGTATCAGATATAATTTGCACATTAAAAGTATCCTCATTCGGGACAGTGAATTCAGATGCTCCGGTCTGCTCGGTCGGGGGGCTCGAGGGAACCTCCTCCTCGACATTAGGATTAACTCTTTCTTTGATTAACGAAGAAGATTTTCTTGAGATTGAAGCCATTTTTAGGATCCTCGAAGAATACGAGTCGATAAGAGCAAGTTAGAGAAGAAATGAGCAAATAAGAAAATGATTGCGGAAAGATGAAAAGACTTTTCGAACTTCTCACGGCTGATCACATTCCCGCCAAGTGGCAGAAAAAATTGAAACGCTTTCTCAAAGAAACACGTGATAGTTCATGATTAGAACGACAAAACAATTATTTATGAGGTGTAGCACTCTTTTCCTTACTTAGGATTTTTTCCCACTGGGTTTTTTCCTAAGAAAGGTTTTTAACGAGGCACATTTCATAGAAAATACAGTCGTAATCTACCATCTACTTCTACGAGCTTCTACTACATATATGCTCGAAGAAGTGAGGGAGTACTGATGGGGGCTATTTCGCACCCCTTATCAGATCGATTCGACCATACAAGCTCATCCGGGATCATCCATCGACCCGATCAGAGACGATCCTCCTCGGCGACCAGACTACAATCCTGACTCGAGAGGGACAGTTATGCCGAGTCCTATTAGGACTATGTTTCCTTGTAAAGCCAGGGTTAATATCATATAAATACCTAGTTAAAACGTAGATACAAGGAGATAAAATCAGGGATACAATCAGAGATTACGCCTACATACTCTGTCAATCTAATATCACATTGAATAGAAAAGCTTTTGCTATACTATTTACTCATCGACTCATTCGTTGTCTGGTTTACCTTTTTGTTCTTTTACATAATTGTTCTTCCTTGAGATTGATCCATCCAGAATAAAGTAACAGAGCCCTATAATTCGTACTGAACCTGACCTCCTAATTACATCTTATTGATTTAATCTTACCCAACGAAAAATGGTTAAATCAGTTGGCGCCCACCGTGGGGCTAGGTTAATTATTCAATCGACATATGGCTCGCCCAAGGAAGAGCGCCCGTAACGGATCAAGAAGTAACACGACCAACCTGAATAACACGTCTGAGGGTCCGCAGGGCAATACTGATAATAACGCCCCTATAACCAATAAAAATCAGCAAGAGAACGAGCATCTTCAGAATCAGGAGAAACCACAAGGGATCCCTGCTGATGTGGTACGAGACGAACATGCAGCTCCAGCGATCCCAGTTCCCCTGTCAGACACTCAGGAGAAGCTACGACAGATTGCTATGCTCTTTAAATCACTCTGCCCAGAGGAATTACTCGTACCCGAGCAGGTTCCTCGAAACCCTAGAACCACTAGGGCAAATCCCATTCGAAGGATGCCGAGGCAGGTCGATCGAATCTCTCAACAAGCTGACAGCCCGACAAGCGAGCAGCGATCGCTGCATAGTCCGCAGAAGGGCATTTCGAAACCCTCCGATGAGAACATCCAAAGAAAAGCAGATCGAAGGAGACCGCAACCAGGACGCACCGGGTCCAAGGAACATACCATAATCCCCATCGAGGATGACGTAGGCGACGCAATCCACAATCAACCATGAACTATGCGTTTCTCGGAAAGAGAAATTGAAAAGATGGTACAGGAACGACTTGAGCAACGCTTACGAACTGTTCAAAACCCATGGGCCAGAATCACGGAACTCCAGGAGAGCCTAGCGGCGTGTTCTTCCTTCTGCAATGAAATAAAAGAAGCACAGTCATCTGGACAAGTTCCTGGGCGACTACCCAGATATGATGGAACTACTGATCCAGATGACTATATATTTAGCTTCACCAACATAATGAATTTATATGCTCACTCGGCAGAATTCACCGCTAAGTTAATGGTGACCACATTCGAAGGACTCGCTTTAGATTGGTTCGCCAAGCAACCCACTAACTCCATATTCAGTTTCCGGGAATTATGCAACAAGCTCACACAGCAGTTCGCCAGCCAGAAGAGGCAGAAACTACCGATGAGCTATTTAGGAACTATTTATCACCAAGAGGGTGAATCTCTAAGGAACTGGCTGGCAAGATTTAATGTGGAATTGCTCAAAATCGATTCCCCAAATATCGATTACATAATCACCATTCTCTTTGACCTCACCAAGAATAGGAAGTTTGGAAATGCCCTCAGTAAAAAGCAACCGAGGACGTTTGCTGATATTATGAGCTTGGCGTCGAAGTATATGACCCAGGAAAAGATGAACTCTTTTAAAGATAAGAACAAAAATAAAGCTCCCGCCTCAGGCTCCAAGCGACAAGATAGGATTCGTGTCCAAAAATCCATGGATTATGAACGATCTTTTAGAAAAGGCAATGTCTTCCAGCGATTGTAATACAATCGAAAAAATCAAGACAGACGACCTAATGTCTATCAAAGACTTAGATCGACCGAGCCGGCGATCAGGAGCAGAGTTAACCAAGTAGAACACCCAAGGTTGACTGTTCCAATAGAAGAAATCTTGGCTGTACTAGAAAGGAATAATTGGATCCCGGAAGCAAAGAGAATCGCTCAGCCCAGACCAGGTGCACGAAACTATGAATTATACTGCAAATATCACCGGACACATGGGCATCGCACTGAAGATTGTTTTTCACCTTAAAATAGAAATTGAAAAACTAATCGAACAAGGAAAATTGGATGACTACTTAGAGCGGAATAACCGCAAGAGAGGAAGAAGTAGGAGTCCTCGGAACAATAATCAAAGAAGAAATTCCCGTAGAAGGTCCCCTAATGATGATCCCCCGCAGAAGTTGAACAATGATCAGATTAATGGTACCATCCACATAATCTCAGGAGGACCCGCTGGCGGGGACAGTCGTAATGCTCCTCGCAGGACCGCCAGATCCATAATCGGAAGCTTAAAATACCCGAAAGAAGTATGGACTCTAGAATGTAAACCAAAAAATGACCAACTGATCAGTTTCAACGAGGGCGAGGTACCGAAGAACCTTGTTTGGGACGTAAAAGAGGACAACCCCGACCTCCCAATGGTGGTATCGCTAGAAATAGCGAACTACAACGTCAAAAGAATCCTGATTGATAATGGAAGCTCAGCGAACATCATTTCTAAAGAGGTCCTAGCCCAGATGAACTTGGGACAAATAACATTCCAAAAGGTAGCTACGCCTTTAGTAGGATTTGGAGGTTCTGAAATTGTCCCCAGTGACACAATAACTTTAAGCGTCTCACTCGGAAAGAAACCGCGTCGGACGGTGAAGCTAGTCAATTCTTAGTAGTAGAAACACCCTTTGCCTACAATGAAATCTTAGGGCGACCCGCCCTCAACTTATTCCGAGCTGTTGTTTCAACCTACCATCAGAAGATAAAATTTCCAACTGACATGGGAATCGGAGAAATAGTGAACGATCATTGCATGGCATGGGACTGCTACAACACCTCCTTAACTTTGGGGAACCGCTCTAGATCGATTACCCCAAGCAAAAGGAAGCTCGAAGATGACTTTGACAGAATCGAAGTTGAAATCCCTAGCACCGATCGAATATATAAAAGGGAAAAGGAACCGATAGATTTGGCCTTGAAACCACCGGAACATAAAGATGTCCTACTGGTACAAGGCGACCAAAGAAAAACAACCAGAATAGGGACCGAAGTGAGCAAGGAAGGGGAAGTAATGTTGATCAACTTTCTCAAAGAAAACATAGATATCTTCGCCTGAAGCGCGAACGACATCGAAGGGATCGACCCTCGAATAATCAGTCATTCGCAAAAAATCAACCCCATGGCAAAACCTGCTAGACAAAAGAAGAGAAATCATGGGCCTATAATGGATAAAATAATTAAGGCAGAAGTAGAAAGGCTACTTAAGGCAAAACAAATTCGAGAAATACACTTCTTGGAATGGCTATGCAATGTTGTGCTAGTAGCAAAAGGGGATAAAAAGGATAACAAGTGGAGAATGTGCAATGATTTCACCGACCATAATAAATTATGTCCGCGCGATCCATATCCCCTCCCAAGGATCGACTTAATAGTCGACTCAACCGCTGGTTTCGCGATTTTTAGCGTGATGGACGCCTTCCAAGGTTTTTATCAAATATACATGGATGAGCGAGACCAAGAGAAAACTGCCTTCATAATCGAGCAGGGAGTGTACTGCTTCATAGTTATGCCATTTGGCCTAAGGAACGCCGGGGCCACTTACCAAAGGTTAGTATATCTGATGTTCAAAGAATTGATTGGAGAAATAATGGAAGTCTACGTAGACGATATGCTGGTCAAAAGCATGAATGAAGCTGATCATGTAAAGCATCTTGATCGATGCTTCCGAATATTGAGAAAGTACCGAATGAAGCTAAATCCTGCAAAATGAACTTTCGGTGTTAAATTTTTGGGCTATTTGGTACATCAACGAGGAATTGAGGCCAATCCAGAAAAAATTCGAGCCATAACCGAAATGAAGCCTCCCAAAATGATCTCCCAAGTACAGAGCTTGGTAGGAAAGATCATAGCGTTAAATAGATTCATATCCAAATCGGCTGACAGAAGTTTGCCTTTCTTCCAAACTCTTCGAAAAGCAAAGAACTTTGTTTGGACCGAAGAATGCGACCAGGCCTTCGACCAGCTAAAGGAATATCTGACGACATCCCCGTTATTGGCCAAACCAACCGAAGGGGAACCATTATACGTCTACATATCAATCTTCGACGTGGCCATAAGTTCAGTTTTGGTTAAAGTGGAAGGTTTAGAACTTAAGCCTGTTTATTACTTAAGCAAGTTACTACAAGGGGCCGAGAAGAACTACTGGAAAATTGAAAAATTCGCTTTGGCCTTAGTGGTAGCTGGTCTTAGCGAAGCCAGAAGCCTCTGGAATTTTGATCAAATGGGCGATCGAACTCGGTCAGTTCGAAATCGAGTACAAACCAAGAATTGCGATTAAAGCCCAAGTCTTAGCCGATTTCTTGTTAGAAACTCCAACCCAGGTAACCGAACATACCGAATCAACTAGTCATAACAACGACATCTTGATCGTAGAAAATCAAACCTGGTTGATGCACGTCGATGGTGCTTCATGCCGAGAGGGAGGAGGTGTCGGAATCAACTTTACCAGACCAAATAAGGAGGATATAAATTATGCGATAACGTTGGACTTCATCGTAACAAACAACGAAGCAGAATATGAAGCGTTGATCGCAGGAATGGAAATGGCAATCAAGGCCAACATAAAAAGCCTTAAGGTATTAACCGATTCAGAGTTAATATAGAGACAGATAGAAGGTATGTACGAGGCAAAGGAATTTAATATGGTCAAATACCTCGCCAAAGTGAAAAAATTGGCTGAAAAATTCAAAAGTTTTGGGATAAAGAACATTCCACGGTGGGAAAATAAATGGGCCGATCAACTGTCTAGGTTCACAGGATCTCACGACGAAAAAACTGAAAGGGTGATCAACTGGTTAATTTCCAATTTGCCGGCAATCGATATCGATGAGACACCGGTCGCCAAAATGATGGAAATCAAAGAATCTGAAGGAAACTGTACGACTCCGATGATAGACTACCTTCGAGAAGGAAAATTGCCGCTTGGCCAAAATGAAGCTCGAAAAATAAAATATCGGGCTCCAAAATATACATTGATATAAGAAAAACTTTACCGAAGATCAGTATCGGGAATTTTTCTAAAATGCGTCTCCGAATCTCAAACCAACGATATCCTCCGGGAGGTACATGGAGGAGGTGCAGGAAATCACAGTGGAGCAAGGGCCTTGGCTTTAAAATGCCTTCGAACAGGTTATTATTGGCCTACCGTCAACAATGATGCCGTCCAATATGTCCAAAAATGTCATCATTGCCAAGTCCATGCTAATATAAGTCATCAACCAGCTGAAAACATGCACCCAATACCAGTATGTTGGCCGTTTGATCAATGGGGAATGGACATCGTGGGACCTTTCCCAGCAGCTAGATCCAAGAAAGCATATGTTCTAGTCGCTGTCGAATACTTCAACAAATGGATAGAATGCATCGCCCTTGCTCGAATAACTCAATTACAAGTGATCAATTTCTTATGGAAGTTCATAGTATGTTGATTTGGCATCCCAAGAACTCTGATCTCTGATAACGGAACCCAATTTGCAGGAAAACAGGTTATAGAATGGTGTGCAAGGCTAGGAATTCAGCAAAATTTCACTTCAGTCGGGCATCCAAGAGCGAATGGACAAACTGAAATAGCGAACCGAGAAATAATAAAATCTTTGGAGAAAAGATTAGGGGCAGCCAAAGGAAGATGGCTAGATGAACTCCCAGGAGTAATTTGGGCTAATCGAACTACGATAAGAACTTCAACCGGGGAGACCCCATTCAGTCTAGTATATGGCTCGGAAGCTGTTATTCCAGTCGAAACACTAATTCCGACACCAAGAATTGAAATGTATGACGACCGGGAAAACGAAAAGGCAAGAGAAAATGATATCGATTTAACAGAAGCCATAAGAGAAAAAGCGACCGTACGATTGCAAGTCGCTAAACCAAATATGGAGAAAGCCTACAATCAAAAAGTACGCATACGAACCTTCAACGAAGGAGACTTGGTCTTAAAAAAGGTAGAGGTATCTAAGCACGTGGAATTACAACAGAATTGGGATGGACCATACATTGTCATCAATGTAGGAAAGAGAGGTTCATACAAGATTGCACACTTGGATGGAACCCCCCTACCAAGAACTTGGAATGCAGTCAACCTCAGAAAATACTGTGGAAGATAAATCATAGTAGATTATGCTGGTTTATTTCTTTTGATCTAGTCCATTTTATTTTTTATTCGTTGTAATAAAGGCCTTGGCCAGAAATTCATTTTCAAAGATTTTTTGCAATTTTTAATACCAAATGAAAAGTTCACTTGAGTAAAAGGCGAAGCATCAAAACGAGTTGGGTATAAATCGATCGATTCGATAAATGCTCCTCGAAATTCTACAATCAACTTGGTTTGATCCAATAAGTTGATCTTGAAGTATGACGAGTCGAGTAAAATTGATCCGCTCAATAGACGCTCCTCGATCTCATAGTATAACGAGTCGAGTAAAATTGATCCGCTCAATAAACGCTCCTCGATCTAAAAGTATAACGAGTCGAGTAAAATTGATCCGCTGAATAAACGCTCCTCGATCTACATCTAAAGATCAAAAAGATTTTAGTTATGAAAACCCTAAGTCTTATAAAGAGTTGAGTATAAATTGATCCGCTGAATAAACGCTCCTCGATGTCTTAAAACGAGTTGAGTATAAATTGATCCGCTCAATAAACACTCCTCGATCTACATCTAAAGATCAAAAATATTTTAGGTACGAAAAACCTAAGTCTTAAAACGAGTTGAGAATAAATTGATCCGCTCAATAAATGCTCCTCGATCTACATCTAAAGATCAAAAAGATTTTAGGTATGAAAAACCTAAGTCTTATAACGAGTTGAGTATAAATTGATCCGCTCAATAAACGCTCATCGATGTCTTAAAACGAGTTGAGTATAAATTGATCCGCTCAATAAACGCTCCTCGATCTACATCTAAAGATCAAAAGATTTTAGGTAGGAAAAACCTAAGTCTTATAACGAGTTGAGTATAAATCGATCCGCTCAATAAACGCTCCTCGAAGTCTTAAAACGAGTTGAGTATAAATTGATCCGCTCAATAAACGCTCCTCGATCTATATCTAACGATCAAAAAAGATTTGGGAAAAATACCTAAGTCTTAAAACGAGTTGAGTATAAATTGATCCGCTCAATAAACGCTCCTCGATCTATATCTAACGATCAAAAAAGATTTGGGAAAAATACCTAAGTCTTAAAACGAGTTGAGTATAAATTGATCCGCTCAATAAATGCTCCTCGATCTATATCTAACGATCAAAAAAGATTAGGGAAAAATACCTAAGTATTAAAACGAGTCGAGTAAAATTGATCCGCTCAATAAACGCTCCTCGATCTATGCCTGACGATCAAAAAGATTTGGGAAAAATACCTAAGTCTTAAAACGAGTCGAGTAAAATTGATCCGCTCAATAAACGCTCCTCGATCTATGCCTGATGATCAAAAAGATTTGGGAAAAATACCTAAGTCTTAAAACGAGTCGAGTAAAATTGATCCGCTCAATAAACGCTCCTCGATCTATGCCTGACGATCAAAAGAATTTGGGAAAAATACCTAAGTCATAAAATGAGTGGAGTAAAATTGACCTCGACGTCAATAAAAGAACAGGTTGAGAAGAAATCAACAGCAACAAATACGAAAGAAATAATACAAAAAGTTTTATTCATCTGTGTTATGAGAACTTGTATTAAATTACATACAGAAGTTTTTCATCAGAATACAAAGATCTTATTACGATCTACACATCGTTACAATTGTTTAGATAAAAGGATCCTATCCTATAGATCAATGATCTTCACGACAATGTCCACGGAAACATCAATCTCCTCCCTAGTGCCTCGACGATTGTGATCGACCACTTAAGAAGCATGCTGCTCAGAATGATCGACTTCTTTAGTTCGATGGCCAGGCTCTGAAGATCAAATGTTCTTCCAGACGAAATGACCATTACCAGCCAGATGACCGGCAATACTCATTCACCCATAACAAGATACTTCTTCTACATTAAGAGTTGATATTTTACTCTGAAGCAGCATCTCGCGAAGACCGTCGCGGTGAGAACATTTACCAGCACACTTCAATGGCCTATCTTTCCAGAGGTAACATCGAAGAGCGGGAGTGACTAGTAAATATGAACCCTCCATGTGCAAACAGAAACCACGGACCTCAAACTGTGAAGACAAAGGTTGAGGCCTCATGGGACCCGTCAGTACAAGGTAGGGCTGCCATGGGACCTATCAGTACAAGGCAGATGAAATTTAAGTCATTATAATCCTCTATGGTCGAATTGCCTATTCGATTCGAAAAAGAGAATCCAGATCGAAGCGATCAATGCAAAAATAAAAGCGGATCTAAAAGAGCTCTAGATTAGAAAAGCTTGCACACTCACATATGCTAGTCGCTTGATAAAGAGCGAGAGATCCTCGACATTGCAACAAAGTACTAGCTCGATTAGAGGAATAAAGATCATACTCCGGCGTACGAGGTCGTAACTGCCTCATATATCACATGGAAAAACTATTAACTAACCATATTTAGACCTCTACTGGAATCCAAGAAATCTGACATGAAAATCAGGAGAATAGCCGTCATTATTCCAGACTACAAAAAAGTCACCGCCTAACATTCCAAAGAATTTCTAAAGGAGGTCTGAATAAGCTAGATCTAAGTAATAATTCTACATTTTCCAATTCCTCCCATATCAAAGAATTGATATATTGATACATTGGTGGCTTTATATGAGGAACATGGAACTCACAATCAGTACAAAGAAACATGGATTTTAAGAAGATACCTAGAACGATATCTTTTCCGCAAACTTAGACCTATGATATGAAAAGCAGAGCTCAACAGAGGAAATGACAACGTCCTTAAATAAGATATCCAGGACAAAAGGACAAATTTACAAGGAATTGATTGATCATCGACAAGAGCACTAAGCATTCCTTCACAATTGTTCAATCAATTATCTATGTGGATGGCCTACAGTCCACATTTTAATGTCTAAAGTGACTTCGGAACAAGCCTAAGGGACCATACTTGGTCAATCATCATTCTTATAGTTGATTAAAAAAGTTTGATTTGCAGAACAAACATTATGTCATTCAGTTACTTAAAACTGATCGAGCCAGACCGAGCTACTTTTTCGAACAAAGGATAATCTCCCAGAAGATCAATATCAGATAAGTAAAACTAAACTCTCATGCTTATTAGAGAAGATATACTTATTCATAGCAATAAGATATGCATAACAATATATATCTACTGACTAAAATTGACCAAGGCATGAATCTGGTCGTAAAAGATCATCATTGTCATTAATTCATACTTCCCATACAAAAATTCAGCCCAAACAACCGCACAAAGGTTCGGGCCCCCAAAAAAAAAAAAAGAGAGTGAAAGAGAAATAAACAACAGAATCAGAACAGGTCACTAAGATAGGCTGCTATCGCCGGGCCGACTAGCAGAAGCACCCCTCCGAGGAGTCGCGTTACCTACAAACGCCATCAATTCCTCCTAACGCTTTTGATAACCAGCATCATGACCTTGTTCATAGGACTGCCGTCGAGACTCCTCAGCAAGAGAGAGAGCCTGAACCAAGTCACTTTTCTCCTTTTCAAGGACAAACTTCTCTTCTTCCGATTTCTGAAGATCATCATTGACAAGCTGCAACTGGAGGGTCTGCCCTGCGATATTCGCCGTCTCCGAGTCCAAGCGACGTTGCTGGGCATCCCTACTGATCCACAGATCATCACTTGGCCTGAAAAGAGAAAAAATCTCATAAGTGACAAGGCAATCCAGATAAAGCAAGAAAAATAGTCATAAATGTGATTACCTGCTCGCATAACTTAACCAGCGACTGAACGAGGCGAACATTGGGAATACCTTCGTGCTTCCTCAACTCGCCGGGCAAAATTGTGCTTAGGCCCAAATCCCAGGACAAAGCATCAGGCTCAACAGAGCTGGGCAGTTCACTATCGAGAGGAACACTATCAGGCCGAGGAGTAACCGAGTGCATTATATCATTAACTTGCTCAAGAATGCAACGGTCGTCTAACATACGAGGGGAATCCCTCTCGTTAGGACTCACCGAAGTCTTCTTGCCCGAAGCAGAGATAACGGTCCGCCGACCGGACCTAGAGCCTACCCGACCTCCTGAAGGCCCGCCGGCTTCGAAAGAGGTAGACACAACAGTAGTATCATTAAATAAAAACTCAGGAAAATCTTGGGAAATAGATTGTGTTATCGATGGATTCAAAAGGGCACCCCCACTAATTGCCTCCGCAACGACGCTCACTTGGCTTCCGCAGCGACGCTCACTTGCCTCTGTACGAGACCTTTTCGCGGGAGAGACGCTTCGAAGTATTACTGATAACGCCGTGAAAACGTCGTTATTACCTATCCCTTTAAGCTCAAAACATCTTGTTTTGATCCGAGTTTCTTTGTGTCTTTGCGTGTTTTCGTGTCGTTTGTGCTTTGGGTCCCTTTGTTCGACCTTTGTTCGTTTTCCGTGTTTTGTTCGTGTTTTACTTTTGCTTGTCGGTGTTTTGTAGGTTTTGACGTATTAAAGCACATCCGGAATATTTTGTGCGTGGATGGCAAGTCTCCTTCGACCGAGGGAGGGCCTAACGCAAGCGAGAGTGCAAGAAAAGAAGAATTAGGCGCCTGCCTAACCTCGCCGCAGCGAGGTAGTTGCTCGCCGCCGCGAGCTGAGGCAGAAACTTTCTGCCCAGGTCTCGCGGCCGCGAGGTTCAACCTCGCGGCCGCGAGAGGCTGGCAGAAAGTTTCTGCCACGACCTCGCGGCCGCGAGGTGTCCACCGCCTGCAGGCTCGCGGCCGCGAGCCCAGGTCTCGCGGCCGCGAGGCCTGCCCTGTTTTGCTGCGTATTTTTGAGGGGCTTTTTGTACATTGCCCTTTTCCCCACTTGTAATTACAACCTCCTTGGGGATTTGTTAGCCTTTGTTACTATAGTTTTATGGGTAGTTTAGGCATAGGGGGTTGAGAGTTTGCTAGGTTATAAGGGTAGAAGGTGGAATTCATAGACAACTCTTGAAACTCTTACACTACACTTGAAAAAGATTTTTTCTCTTGCCTCCATCAAAAAGAAGAAGAGTTCTTGCTTGGAGCTTTGGTTGGAAGACTAAAGAAGCTTGAGAGAAGAGTTGTAGTGGCTTCCATTTACATAAGCTTATTCCTACCTTTATCTTTATCTTGTATTATGAATATTTTGAATGTAATGAATATGTTATTGATCAATATGAGTAGCTAAGCATTTAACTCCTAGGTTTTCATGAAGCTTTGATGGATCTATGATTGAATGATGAGTTTATGATTGTGGCTATGCTTACAAGTGTTTGTTAATCTAGTTTGAGCCTTTGTCAACTTGTGGTTAGGCCAACCATAGGATGAAATGGATTGATCTTTAATGGCTAGATATAGTTGATTAAAGATTAGATTATAAAACTAGGTTGTGATTTGATTTTAGGATATAAATATACCTAAGTCATTTCTTGTTCTAATAAGGTTTGGGAACTAAAGCATCACTTAAGCTTAATCCTTTTAGACATAAATTGGATTAGTTTACTTTGGTAGGTTCGTACGATATCGAAAGATACGTATGAATAAATTATGAAACCTTGAACAACAAACATAAGTATAGTCGTCAACTTGCGAATCATTCGAGATTGGATCACTCTTAGTGACATGGAAATCTAGGAAGCCTTTATCTAATCGAATCAAAATATTGTGTTTTTATTCATTTCACTTTTATATGTTTAAACAAACTACAAACCAACTACTTTTAATCACATAAGTTCGCATAAGATATTAGAATAGATCTTGTTAATTATTCGTTATATTCCTCGTGGGTTCGACACCCTTTACCACTTTATTACTTGAAAGCGACCGTATACCTGCGTTTCTACGCACTCGTATTTGGAGCGTAACAATTACCAAAAAGATTACTCATGTTCGGAAATAAAAATAAAACTTTAATTATCGAGAAAGCTTATCGACCTCCTAGCAAGAGAGTATTCTATTGAAGTTGAGTAAAAGCGGTAAATAGCGAGTAAAATTTTCACCGTTTGTATTTATACTATACGAAAAGACGCAGGAGACCTAAAGAATGGGCGCGAATCACAGAGACTAGCCTATGAACAGCCGCAAGAATTCGAAAAGACATAAGCATAATGATTACGGCAAAGTTAATAACTTGTCTAAATTATTACAGAGAAGCCGAAAAGACGAGACTGTCAGAATATGAATTGTCTATTGTACAAGAGGATAAAAAGGTAATATTACAAGCCGTGTCATGTTAACCATCACAAGGATTGTTCCACGGGTCGATGGATCACTCCCTCTTCACACAGCCTGGTCGCCATCATGGACTCCTTGTTCACTAGCGACCACTCCTTCAGATAAAATTAATATCGGCATCATCATTAATATCCGAGGAAGGAATCGGCAATGGCTTCCCGAACTCTTCAACAAGGCGAGCCAAAGGAAATTGATGATAGACGATATCTGGCAGCTCGAAAGGAGAATATTCTTCGCCGTAACGATTCAGCCTAACATGTGATGCTTTGAAATATTCCATTCGATGATCTTCAATCAGTTCCAGAGCCACCAGTTGATGGATCGCCTTCTTAAAAGTACTCTCTAAGAGCGGACCGACCATTCGATACACCAAAGCTGTATGAACAGGAGAATTAAGGAATTCACGAATGACTCTTTCATCGGGATTCCGGCCGTAGCGATCTTTAAGTCCACTAAGAGGAATGTCCTTATCATACTCCTCCAAAGAGGCTTGAAGACTTAACACCTGAGATTCCAACTCGCTAATTCGAGTAGTACTCTGAAGTTGATGATCTTCCAACTTTTTAGCCAGTTGACTGACTTGCTCTTGAGCACGGGAAATCTCCAAAACCTTGTCTATAACCTCCTCGTCATCAGTCCCTGTAGCCTGAGCTTCTATGATCGGAAGAGAAGAAGATGTCGAGGGACCAACCTCTGAATCGGAAGTCTTATGAAATAAAGTCTTATATTTCTCATCCAGAAACTCACATTGTTGTTTCCAGAGAGCGGCTTCATAGGCATACGATGCCAAACAAGTCTTAGTCTGAAAGAGAAAATGATAAATGAAGTAAATTAGCGAGCTAAAGTACTCGTTAAGTAAAATTACCCTACGAGCGCACATAAGAAGAGATCACCTTTTCAGCATAAAGAGAAGCTCGCTGAAATTTCTCCAAAGGATCCTTCCGAAGGAGCTTATTCATATCGCGAGTAAACACGCCAGATAGAAGGACATGTGTTGCCTTGTCCACCGCATTCTCGCTCTCGTCATGAACTAAAGAATCGTTCTCAGGATAACCAGCGGCTCTCCTCCCCTGTAGATGGTCCTCAATCATCCCGACAAGAGTGGGCCCCGGATAATTCTCACCTGGTAGAGACAGGTCCTCACCAGAGCGACCATAGTAACACATTTTTCTCTCCACTGGCTTATAGTTAGGATGGGGCATCGACCAGCTACGACACCCACGAATACCTAGAGAGGTTCGAAGATGGAAGGGAGGATAGCGGGATCCGGTCCCCTTACCGACAGGAGATTCTTGGGAAGAATCCGGAGATTCCTCCCTGTTTTCCTCAGAATCATGGCCCAATTCCAATTTTCTTTTTCGGGACGCTCTCTGCTCGATAGGGAGGTTCTCTATGGTTTTTGTGGATTTGGATAAACCCATTTTTTCCTTAGAAGAACGCCGGGAATTTTATACCATGAGAACTGAAATGAATCAAAGTCAAAGTTAGACGTAATGTTAAAAAGGGATTGTAATGAGTTGATACAAAAAAAAAATACTCACCCAACGATTGAGGAAGGGAAGAAATGGAAAAACTATGAGAACTCAGTCCCGCCTTGCGAAGAAAGGCCTCACCAATAAGAAGAGCACTTTGGTATTTGTTGGCGCGCATTCCCTGAATTTTGCTAATCAATTGAGGGTCGTCGGGGATAAGATCGCCAGTCGCCAAGTGACCACCATAAATCCATTTGGAATCATGGTCCCACGAGAAAGCCTCAGTTGAACCGTCCGCCAAAGAATCATGAGAAGGTGGTTGTACGAAGAAAAAATGAGATTTCCAGCAAGGATTGCTGGAAACCGGGGAGTCGAAAATGGAGCGACTAGTCTTCTGGCTGAAAAAGAAATATCCGCGATTGGAAGAACTAGAAAAATTAAAACGGAACAATTGCGTAAAGTTACGGAAAGAAGGCTGGAATCCTTTTGCTATCATCAAAACGGAAAAGGCCACCACAAAGGCTACAGAATTTGGGACTAATTGCGTCACAGCTATGCTAAATATTTTCAAGATATCAAGAAATAAAGCAGACAAAGGAAGACGTAAACCATAATTGAAATGAACAGTGTAAAAGGCTCGACAACCCTCCGGCGGAGAAGTAACCCTATCCGAAGGAGAAGGTAGAATAATCTTAGAACCTTCTGGAAAATATTTCACATAATTATCCACGACCTCGTGGAAAGTCTCCTCGGTATAAGCGCAAGCAAGGTCCTCAATTGGTTCAGAAATTTGAGGAACCATACCTTTACCCTTTTTGGCCCTGGCAGCAACGTCCGTATCAGATATAATTTGCACATTAAAAGTATCCTCATTCGGGACAGTGAATTCAGATGCTCTGGTCTGCTCAGTCGGGGGCTCGTGGGAACCTCCTCCTCGACATTAGGATTAACTCTTTCTTTGATTAACGAAGAAGATTTTCTTGAGATTGAAGCCATTTTTAGGATTGTTGGTCCCAAGTGGTCAGATGAGGTCTAGAGGGGGGGTGAATAGACCTCTGAAAATTTTGAACTTAAAAACTTTTAAGTGTTCTGTCAGCAGACTAAGCTGATGAAGAACAGTAAGCAGACTATGCTGATCGTGAACAAATCTTGAACAGCAGACTGACCACTCTTCTTACAAATACTTAGCTGTTTTTCAGCAAAACAGTTTTCCAAAGAGTATACTTGCAGCGGATTGTTTGAAAGTGTTTTTCACAAGTAGACTAAGTTCTTGAAAGATTTATCCCCAGTTTTGAAACTCCTTATAAAATCTTTTGATAATTCAAAGTGTTTAAATATGCAAACTTTAAAATATGCAAGAAAACTTAAATGCAAGATAACACAAAGAATTTTTATAGTGGTTATATGGATAGAAATCCTTTAGTCCACTCTTCCAGATCACTTAGATTCTGGGTTATACTATAATCACACAGATTACAATATTTCTCCACTTATACCTAGACAACTAATGAAAAGGCTATAAGCTCACAATAGAAAATCACTAAGAAATTCTACTCTCTGAAGTTTGATCACTCACAAAGATGGATCACAACTTCTCACAACACTCAGCTATTACAAGATCACTCAGATCGTAATTTTCTGTTTTCTTCAACTGGGTTTCTGTCAACAGATGACTTCCACCAGACGAGTGAGCTGTTTGAGCTTTTGAGACTTAGATAAATTCTGCTTCAAGAACGAAATCTCTGATTGTTGTTGTGTGTCTCGCTCGTTTAAATCAGCTCCTTTTATACTTGAATTTGAAAATAAGACCGTTGAAGCAAATCAAATCTTCAAATCCATAGCCTTAGCCCGAAATCAGAACGGCTACCTGCTACAGTACCTTTTCTGCTGTACTTTCCTGTAGCTGCAATAAATGCACTCTGCTGATACGAGGTTTTCTTCAATCATTTGCCATTACTACCCTTCTCTTACAGCATTTATTACTCTAAGTGCATTTATTACCGTTGGACTAATCTCTTGATCTCTTCTACTCTGCTGATCGAAGCAACCCATCTGATAGGCACTCTGCTGATCAAACTCTGAACTAATCTGATTTGAGTCAGCTGATGGTCTACTCTTCTGTTTGCTGTTTCAGCGTGAGATCACTAGTCTTCTGGGCTTTGAATTTTGAACTCTTCTGATGTCTTCTTTACTTGTTCAAAATTCTTCTAAGGGAACTAAGCTTCCATACTTAGCTGATAATGATGTTTTGGAAATCATCAAAACTTTCCCTTAATTGCTTGTCTTCTTTGCACTTCATTCTTCATCTTCATCCAACAATTTCCCCCTTTTTGATGATGACAAAACCTTCAGCTAAGTACCTGTACCTAAGCTAAAGTTTTTTTATCCTCAAAAATTTCTGAGTTAGAAATGATCTGTTGGATTTAAAACTTGCAATTTTATAGATATATAAAGAGATTACATATTAACATGTCTTTTCAGATGAAATGTGCACAAGGAAGGAAATTACAAGGAAAGATTACAAGTAATTTCAACTATCTTTGTCTTCTTCTTCTTCCTTGTCTTCTTCTTCTTTTTCTTTAGTCGGCTCAGACGTCTCAGCTGTTGATTCATTTAATCTTTTCTTCAGAAGCTCCATTTTCTTATTTTTGACATCAGGGTCAAGCTGTTCTTCAGCTGAATCCTTAGCAGCAGCTATCTCTTTGTCAGATTTGGCCTTTGCTTCAGCTTCAGTTTCTTCAGCTTCACTCTCTTCTTTTGAGTCTGATTGATTTACTGGTCTGCTGGTTCCTTCATTCTCATCTTCATTTGCAGACTCTTCCAGCATCTCAGTCTCTTCCAATTCAGCAGTCTTCTCTTCTTCTACCTTATCTTCCCCCTTTTTGTCATCATCAGCAGGGTTGACTTGGTATTTTGGAGAGAGTGGTGTGATCTGGAGAGAATCACAGAGAAGTCTGATGTTTTCATTCATGGCATCCATTTGAGCTCCTTGCCTTAGCTGATTTGCTTGAATGACATCAACTTGAGCAGCATGAGTTATCTGGTTTGCTTCCATAATATGCATTCTGTTGAGAACTGCTTCACCTTGATCACCCAGTTGAAATTGGGTTGCAAGTACCATATCAGCAGTAGATTTGAAGCTTCTTGATATATCAATGATAACTTCATTCTCAGCTTGGATGGCCTTCTCAACTGTGTCATTAATCTCCCTCCAACCAGCAGCAGTCTGCTTAGATCTGGCTTGGATAACATCCATATCTTGTCTGATGGATTTCACATCATGAGCAGTATCTTCAATGACAGCAGTGGAAATAGAAGCAGCTTTCTGGATTGATTGTTTCAAAGCAGCCAGAATGTTTGCAGTTATTATTTCTTCCATTTCCTTCAGGGATTTGGTAATCATCTGTTGGAACACGTCAGATAGGGAATCCTGCAAAACTTTAGAAGTGGAAGCAACATCAGTAGGTATAGGAGGTAAAGTCAGAATTTCAGCTTCTGTGGTCTGATCAGCTGAACCAGATGCAATCTCTTGCATTTTATCTTCATCAGTATGACTGGGAGTGCTCTCCTTCTCCTCAGTTTGATTAGGTGTCTTCTCCTCCTTTTCTTCTTCTAAGGTCTTACTCTGATCAGCAGGGTCAGATAAGTTCTCTGTTCCTTCAATAGTCTTGTCTTGTTCTGCAGACTTATCTTGCTCCTTCCCTTGATCAGCAGCAGGGGCCTTGATCTTCTTCACCTCAGTAATGGTGTGGACTTTACCAGCCTCATCTAAGGCAGTCCTATGAGTAATCCATGTCAGATCATCAATAGCAATAAAAGGAGACACTGGATTCTCAGGAAGATCTTCATATGGTCTGATAGCTGGACCATATACTATCTGTTTAAGACTAGGGAGGGGGATTAATGAGCTTGGTTGTCCCTCCATCTTTCTAGTCTTCTTTGCCCAAGTCTTCATAGTTTGAGAGATAGCCAATCTGATGGACCGTTCTTTTAAGTCTTCATTTTCTGCGTAGTCTTCTGGAACTGAGTCATAGATTTTCTTGGCTTCAGCCTTGACAACTTTGCTGATCATCAGCCTAAGTTTGTCTAAGAAGAACTCTGAGTCAAGTGCTTGCGTTATTGAACCTGTTTCAAGCCACTTGAGGACCCAGGCCTCTTCATCATTAAAGGCTTTCCAACTAGTTATCTGTGCCTTGCTTTTTGTCAGACGATAATCCCTCCATCTGTTGTAACGAACTTTTTCTTTGTTAAACATCGTCAGACGAGTGATTTTGTCATTTTCAATGTCCAATCTTTCTATGAATTCATCAAAGGCTTCTGGATTGTCCCTCACAATCTCCAGAGCCAATTTCACCTCTGATCTTTTCTTGGACTTGACCTTTGGAGCAGGCATTGATGGTTTGGGCTTGTTGGGGTCTGTTGGTTCCCCAATTCTTATTCCTCCAGCTTGCCTTGGACCATGAGCGTCCTTGGTGCTGGCTTCTATTGCAGCAGCTAACTCAGCTGCCTCAATAGCATCCCTTTCTGCTTGAGTGAGCTTGCTGGCTTCTTCTTCCAGTCTTTTGAGCTCAAGGTTCTTCAACCTATCTTCCTCAGCTTTCTCAGCAGCTTTCCTCTGCTTCTCAGCATCATCTCTTCTCTTTTGCTCAGCAGCAGAAATATAGGGAAGCACAGTCTTTCCAGTCCTTAGCTTCCTAGCTTCAGGACTTTCAATCACTTGAATTGGAGTGGCAGCAACAGGAGTAGGGTGTATAAGAGGTATATCCCCTTCACTTGCAGTGCCAGTCTGCTGTTCAACAGCTTCTTCAGCAGACTCTCCAGTCTTTTCAGCAGCAGCCTCTCCAGCAGGCTCTTGAACTTTTTCAATAGCAGCCTCAGTTGTAGGTTCTTCAATAACAAGTGGCCTTTCAGCTGTTGATGATTCTCTGACAGTGATAGATTGTTGTTCAGAGAAGGTAACCTTTCTCTTTGCCTTTGATTTGGCAATTCTCTTGGCAGGGGGGTTGGCAATAGGAGGTCCCCTTGCCTCACTTCTGGTTCTCAATCTCTTCAACCTCTGAAGAGGAATTTCTTCCTCAGATTCAGTTCTTTCAGGAGAAGAGTCAGTCTTCATCTGCTCAATCTCCTTGGTGAAATCTTCAATCATTTTCTCTGGAACTTCAGCTTCAGGTTGTGCTGAACCAGCTTCAACAGCAGACTGTGCTGTTGGCTCAGCAGATTGACTTGTCTGACCCTCCTTCTTGCTTTTCTTAGAAGGGGTCTTTTTGGGTTTTGCAGCAGCCTTTCTTTTTGGAGCAGCCACTATTTGTCTCACAGGTTCATACAGCTTGAACTCTTTGCTACCGTGAGTGGGCTTTCCACCACCCATAGGGCATTGCAAGGATGCAAAAAGATTACTAAGTAAGATGGCATGAGAGTGCCTTTTATCACTCAGAAGCTCATATACGTGAGCAGCCCAGTTAACTTTCAATCCATAGTATATACAGACCATGATGTAGTACCTCCTCCTAGGTAATCCATCCAGTGAGCTTGTACTTCAGTCCAGTACTTTTGCAATAATGTCCGCGAACCTCTGATACTCATCTTTCAGTTGAGTTTTCATCAGAGCTCTAGTCATTTCTTCTCCCTCTTTAGCACAAATACCCCAAAATTCATCCTCTTTCTCAGACCCTAGGTCTGATACGTCTCCTCCCTTATTTGTCAATTTATAAATTTCACTTCAGACAGCAGCAGAGACAGCAACTTTCTTACCACCGATAACATCAGTCATAACAGTTTCATCATCATTGAACTTCCTGGTCATGTAGAAGTGATATACATCTTCTAAGTAGACCCTGTCTTCTTGTGCTTCCAGAACTGGAACCAAAGATGCCTCCTTAATTTTCTCCATGAGTGAGCGCATCAGATCAGTACCCGAAAAGTGAAATTTGCTGTAGTTTAGGTATCTTCCGTCAATAATCTTTTCCATTTCTGAGATTAGTGAGTATAATCTGCAAAAACAGTGAACTTTCGAAGCAAGAGAGTTTGAGAGTTAGAGAGTTTGAGAGTGTTTGAGTGCGTAAGACGACTATGCTGTTTCAGATCGGACTTTATAGGTTTCCTTTAGTTAGGTTTCCCTGATTGATCTGAACCGATGATCTAATCTGAAAGTTTTTAATCGTGTGGATGGGAGCTACGGATTTCAATTTTATTATTTTAATGTCAGATGGGCGGGAAACTCTATCGACACTAATCTGTTACTTATAAAAGCGCGTTTCTAAAGATGCGATTAATAACCATGCTTATATAAGATATCAGATGAGTAGAGTTTAACTTATCTGACAGACGAGTGATCTGTTATCTGATATTACTAGAGAAAGCCAATAGCTAGTAATCTTCCTCTGCTGTTTGTCAATCCAGCAAGATAAGATAATCTTCAATCTTCAAGAATTAAGAAAAGATCTTCTGATAACATAACTTCAACTAACTGACATTGACAGATTTCATCCTTAGAACAGAAGTACCGCTAGTCTTACACGTTCCCCCTGTCTTTAAGAATCCATAAGCTAACTAGTCTGTTGAAGGTTAATCCTTGAATAGAATAAGAGATAACTAAGCTGTTGAACTCCAGTCTTCTGATGAGTTCCCCCTCAGCTTATGCATCCAAATTAAGTAGTCCTAGCTCAGCTCTTAGAGTTGAAAACCTTACTTCACTTAAAGGTTTTGTGAAAATATCAGCAATCTGATTGTCAGTATGAACGTACTCAATCATAACATTGCCTTTTTCCACATGATCTCTAATGAAATGATGCTTGATCTCAATATGTTTAGTCCTTGAATGACTTGTAGTGTTCTGAGTAGGAGAGATTGCACTTGTATTATCACATTAGATTGGAATTCCACTGGTTGTAGTCTTCTAGTTGATGTTTCAACCAAAGTATTTGTGCACAGCAAGCTCCAGCAGCTATATATTCAGCTTCAGCAGTAGATATAGATACTGAGGTTTGTTTCTTACTCATCCATGGGATCAGACGACTACCTAAGAACTGACAGGCACCTGTTGTGCTCTTTCTGTCAATCTTGCAGCGAGCAAGGTCTGAATCTGAATAACCAATAAGTTCAAATCCAGATTCTCTAGGATACCACAATCCCAATTCTTGAGTGCCTTTAATGTATTTCAATATCCTCTTGGCAGCTAAGAGATGAGATTCCTTGGGGTTTGATTGAAATCTTGCACAGACTCCAACTGAGTACATTATATCAGGTCTACTTGCTGTTAGATATAACAATGAACCAATAATGCCTCTATATTTGGTTATGTCCACTGATTTGCCATCTTCATCTTTATCCAGACGAAGACTTGTAGACATAGGAATGGTAGCTGTTGAGCTAGTTTCCATACCAAATTTCTTGAACAGATCTCTTGTGTACTTTGCTTGGCTGATGAATATTCCATCAGGCAACTGTCTAACTTGCAGACCAAGAAAATAATTAAGTTCACCCATCATGCTCATTTCAAACTTATTATGCATCAGCTTGGAGAACTTATCACACATCTGTTGGTTAGTTGAACCAAAAATAATATCGTCCACATATATTTGCACAAGTAATATATGATTTTCCCATTCAATAGTAAACAAGGTTTTATCTACCTTACCTTTACGAAATCCTTTAATTAAAAGAAAATCAGATAGGGTATCATACCATGCTCTTGGAGCCTGTTTCAGTCCATAGAGGGCTTTCTTCAGACGATATACCTTGTCCTCTTCTTGATAGACTTCAAATCCAGGAGGTTGTTCAACATATACCTCTTCTTGCAATTCTCCATTGAGAAAAGCAGACTTCACATCCATCTGATAAACAGTGAAGTTCTTGTAAGCAGCATAGGCTAGAAACAGTCTGATTGCTTCAAGTCTTGCTACTGGTGCAAATGTCTCATCAAAGTCAATTCCTTCTTCTTGACAATAACCTTTGGCCACTAATCTTGCTTTGTTTCTGGTAACAATACCATCTTCATTCATCTTATTTCTGAAAACCCATTTAGTGCCAATTACTCTTTGATGACTTGGTCTAGGAACTAAGTACCAGACTTCATTCCTTTCAAATTGATTCAACTCTTCTTGCATAGCTTCAATCCAGAAGGAATCATTTAGAGCTTCTTCAATTTGTTTAGGCTCTATTTGAGATAGAAATGTGACAAACATAGCATCTTGTGCAGCAGCTCTTCTTGTTTTCACTCTATCTAAAGGATCACCAATTACTAACTCAGGTGGGTGATTTTTGAGCCATCTGAGATCAGGCTGCAGATCAGGATGTTGTCCTCTGTCTTGATCTTGCAACACTACTGTTGGAGTTCCAGTAGTAGTCTGTTGAACATTTGCAGTATGTTGAACAGTCTCTGGTCTGTCAGCTGTTTGCAACTCGTCTGTTAGACAATCAGCACTGTGATTTTGAACAACACTTGAGTTAGCAGCTGAACTGAGATTAGGTAGTATGATGGGAACATATTCTTCATTTCTTCCAATGTCCAACTTCTGTAAATCAGTAGACAGATCTTGGTTAACACTTTGATTCTTTTCAGAAGATTGACTTGGCTCATCAAATACTACATGGATAGATTCTTCTATTAGTAATGTTCTTTTGTTGAAAACTCTGTAAGCTTTACTAACAGTTGAGTATCCTACAAAGACAGCTTCATCAGCCTTTTCTGCAAATGCAGTAAGGTGATTTTTCCCATTATTCAATACAAAACATTTACAACCAAAAATCTTAAAGTAATGAATGTTTGGTTTTCTGTTATTCCAAACTTCATATGGAGTCTTGTTCTGATTTTTGTTGATCATACATCTGTTCTGGGTAAAGCATGCTGTATTTGTTGCTTCTGCCCAAAATCTTTGTGGCAGCTTAGCTTCAGCTATCATGGTCCTGACAGCTTCTTTTAGTGTTCTGTTTCTCCTTTCAGCAACACCATTCTGTTGAGGGGTTCTAGCAGCTGAATACTCATGATGTATTCCTTTGATATTGCAATACTCTTCTACAGTAGATTTTGTAAACTATGTCCCTCTATCTGATCTGATCTTCAATATTTTGATACTCTTCTCATTCTGGATCAGTTCCATCAGATTTGTAAGATGTTCCTTGGTTTCACTTTTCTTCTTCATAAATATCACCCAAGTATATCTTGAATAATCATCCACAACAGCTAGGCAGTATTTCTTTCCACCATTG
This sequence comes from Penstemon eatonii, assembly GCA_038501285.1. Taxonomy (NCBI): domain Eukaryota; kingdom Viridiplantae; phylum Streptophyta; class Magnoliopsida; order Lamiales; family Plantaginaceae; genus Penstemon; species Penstemon eatonii. Next base: position 29,649,697 of record CM076710.1, on the reverse strand, counting down.
CTGACTGGATCAATGGGTCCAAATAAGTCCATATGTAGTAGCTCCAATATTCTTTCAGAAGATTGGTGCTTCTTGCTTTTGAAAGATGACTTGATTTGTTTACCCTTCTGACATGCGTGACAGAGCTTGTCTTTGCTCATGACTGCCTTTGGAATCCCTTCTACCAGATCATTCTTGATTAATCTGTTTATGGTCTTAAAGTTTAAATGATTCATTCTCTTGTGCCATAGCCAACTGACTTCACTTGGTGCAGATGCCATCAAACAAACACTTGAATTCTTGTCAGCAGAATTCCAGTCAACTATGTAGATATTTCCCTGTCATCTTCCAGATAAAATTACCTTCTTTGTACCAATCTGTTCAACATAGCACTTATCTGTTGAGAAGATGACTGAATATCCTTTGTCACAAAATTGACTTATGCTCAGCAGATTATACTTTAGGCCTTTAACATATGAGACGTCAGATATCTCAATGTTTCCTTTGATAACTCTTCCTTTAGCTACAATCTTGCCTTCTTTGCTGTCTCCAAAAGTAACTTTTGGACCATCCACAGAACTGCATCAGTCAGCTCATGTATGTTTCCACACATGTGTCTTGAACATCCACTGTCCAAGTACCAAATCTTCTCTACTTTACTCCTAATCCTAATCCTAACCTACAAAACAAAAGTAATATTGTTTTAGGTACCCTTATTGAGAGGGTCCTGAAGGATTAGTTCCACCTTTGATAACCCAAGATGTTGATGTCTTAGGCTTCTTAGGTTTTTGAGTTTTAACAGGAGATTGAACAGTTTCATTTTTATCATAAGTATCAGATAAGTCATGTTGATGATCAGTATGATAAGAAAAATGTTCATAAGCAGGGTAAGGTGCATGATATGTAGGATATGCATGCATTGGATGAGCAGGGTAAGGTGCATAGTAACCTGGAAATTGATGTGCATGATACAAAGGATGATATGCAGCAGGTTGCACATAATATGACTCATTTCCATACCAAGCATTTTGATTTTTCTTGTTTTTATGATTCTTTGGTTTACTAGTTGCTTGCTCAATTGATTTTGACTTAGTCTTACCACTGGTCTGATTGACTTTAGCTTTATCAGCAGACTTCTTAGGACTCTGCTGTTTGGTCTTACTAGTCTGATTTCCTACACTAGGCTCTTTGCTCTTTTTAGCCTTAGGAGATTTCTTCTCCTTTGATTCTTTCTCAGTTGAGGTAGGTTTAGAAGTTTGAACATACAAGATGATCTTACTGTTGTCAGCAAAAATGAATTTTTCAGTATGATTCAATTCTAAATTATCCTTTTCTAAAGGTATCTTCTATTTACTGGACATGTGATTTGATGCAACAGATGATTTTTCATGAGACTCAATAATCTTTTCAAGTTCCATGATTTTTCCTTTATAAACCTCACATTCAGCTTTCAGAGATTCATGTTCTTGCTCAAGCTGTTTATATTCAGCTGATTCTTTTGGCTTTTCAGCTAAAAGTTTCAGTGAACTATTTTGCTCTTTTAGCAATATCATCTCTTCCTTAAGCTTTTTGTATGCTTCAGCAATACCAGTATTGTTAAGCATCATTTGTTCAAATGAATTAAATAATTCATTGTTAAGAGGAGTTACCTCATCTGCAGAGTCATCAGATTCCTTTGCCATCAGGCAGAGGAGAGCAGGTTTTTCTTCATCAGACGATTCTTCATCTGACGTGTCTGAATCTGAATCAGATGAGTAGACAGCAGTCAGCTTTTCTGCCTCAGCCATCATTGCCTTGCCTCTCTGATGCTTTCTTTCTTTTCTCATTTTCTTCTCCTCTTCAGTGTACTTTTCTGCTTTTGGATATGGGCAGTCTTTGATGAAGTGTCCCAATTTCCTACAGTTGTAACACATTAGTTTTGCTTTATAATCATCTTTTTCTTGAGAAGAAAAGTTAGGTTTAGAAGTAGAAGCATTGTTGTATTTGTTCTTCATTTTTCTTTTGTAGAAACTTCTTGAAGTTGTTCATCAACAGTGCAACATCTCCAGCAGTGTACTCCTTTTTTTTGAGTAGAGTAGCCTCATCAGATGAGTCCACATCTTTGCTTTTCTGTGCTGGTCTTCTAGTGTTTTCAGCAGTAACCAGTGCAGCTGTGGGTCCTGAAGTTTAGGTTTCTTCAATTCCCATCCTAGGCAGTTTATACTCGAATGCCTTGAGTACAGAAAACAGCTCAGTAAGAGAGATTTTTCCCAAATCCCTTGATTCTTCCATTGCTGTTACATTCATGTTGAACTTTGGGGGTAGAGCTTTTAGTACTCTGACAGTGATCTCTTTGTCAGTGAAGGTCTTTCCCAGCTTTAAAACTTCGTTCAGAGTTCTGGTGAATCTGGTATCCATCTGATCAATGGTTTCTCCAGACTTCATCTTGAAGTTGTCAAGTTTCTCCAAAGCAACAGTGAGCTGATGCTCCTTTATTGCATCATTGCCTTCGCTCAAGTCTCTGACTTTGTCCCACATCTCCTTTGCAGTCTTGCAATGTTTGACCTTGTCAAACCGATCATTATCCAGGGCTTTAGTCATGATGAATCTCCCAACTTTATCTAGATTGTAAAGCTTTATTTCTTCTGGAGTCATCTCATGAAGGTCTTTTTCCACAACCGTATCAACCTCATTGATTTTTATGGTCTTTGTGAATCTGAATGGACCTTTAATGATACATGTGTACATGTTGTCATTATAAGCAGCTAGGAAAATCTCCATTCTGATTTTCCAGTCCTCAAAGGACATACCAGCAATGTGGGGAACATGGCTGATACAATCCATTTTTCAAAAAGTTTTGATTTTTCAAAAAGATGCACTTTTGAAAAGTTTTGAAAACCTTTGAAAAACACTTGGATCAAGCTCGTTGATCAGGCAACTGATTCAAATGAACCACCTGCTCTGATACCACTTGTTGGTCCCAAGTGGTCTGATGAGGTCTAGAGGGGGGGTGAATAGACCTCTTAAAATTTTGAACTTAAAAACTTTTCAGTGTTCTGTCAGCAGACTAAGCTGATGAAGAACAGTAAGCAGACTATGCTGATCGTGAACAAATCTTGAACAGCAGACTGACCACTCTTCTTACAAATACTTAGCTGTTTTTCAGCAAAACAGTTTTCCAAAGAGTATACTTGCAGCGGATTGTTTGGAAGTGTTTTTCACAAGTAGACTAAGTTCTTGAAAGATTTTATCCCCAGTTTTGAAACTCCTTATAAAATCTTTTGATAATTCAAAATGTTTAAATATGCAAACTTTAAAATATGCAAGAAAACTTAAATGCAAGATAACACAAAGAATTTTTATAGTGGTTATATGGATAGAAATCCTTTAGTCCACTCTTCCAGATCACTTAGATTTTGGGTTATACTATAATCACACATATTACAATATTTCTCCACTTATACCTAGACAACTAATGAAAAGGCCATAAGCTCACAATAGAAAATCACTAAGAAATTCTACTCTCTGAAGTTTGATCACTCACAAAGATGGATCACAACTTCTCACAACACTCAGCTATTACTGATCTTACGTGGTTTCGTTAGTTCGATCAAGGGTGGGATGTAACATGATGATAATAATATTAAAAGGAAAATAAAGACCAAATGTAATTGTATTCGAGTTAATTGAGTACAAGTACAAATATATAGGGTCCTACTCGAGCATCATTGGATGCCGTACAAGCTAGAGGGCGAAATACAATAGATCTTAAGCCTATATTTCCAAGTGGTTCCGGGCAGTAGCTTCGAGGAGGGAGCACCTGGAAAATCGTGTCCAGTATCATAAATGCATGGGGTATTTATAGCTGAAAATGGGGTTCAGGTGGTCTACCCGCAGATGTGCAATTCTTCGGCCCATAAGTTTGGCTCAGAGCTTGGCCCAACAATAACTTTGGATCCAGGGCAGCCTTGTACTTACGGTATTCAGGCATCGGGGTCGAACTGGATCTTTCGAGATAAATAACGCTCGATCTCGTGTAGTTGTAAAGAAAAAGCAGAAACCCGAGATATCCCTCATCAATACTCCCCCACTTCTCGAGCGTAAAGTGGAACTTAAGCTCGAAGAAGTATGTATAGCCATGGATAAAGGAGTAGGATAAATCGATCTCGGCTTATCGTTTCGGGTATGCCTCATTAAAAACCTGACTCGGAAAAACCCTTCTGGGATAAAAACCGGGTCAGGGAAAAAGAGTGCATACTTAAACAATTTCTTAATAGCGCAGTCTTGACATCATCCTTGTTGTTCGTGATGTGGATCTTCAATTCAGGAATTCTGGAAAGTATAGGGGCTGTAGGTGCAATTTCTGAAAATATGACTTCAAATTTGCCTCAAGAGAGTTCAACCGTCGCGGTTACTCGGGGACTGATTTGCAATTTCCCATTTTGTCCCTGTATATATAGTTATATGGAGGGTCGCTGTTCCTCACAAATTCTGAGGAGAGAACTTTAGATCGGAGCAGACAGGTCGATAAGTGAGTTTTACTAGCCATTTTTGAACAGTCATCTTATATTTATTATGTCGAGTTCAGTAGTCTTGAAGGGAAAATCTCCCTTAGAGGAGAATGAGGTCGATAACCGCAAGGGGAAGGAAGTTGTAGAGAGTCGATCATCTGAAAACGAGAATCCGCAAAGCTCGGGTTCCTCCTCGGATTCCAGCGGAGAGGAGCGGGAGTCGAATTCTGAAACTGGAAATAGCGAAGACGAAAATTCCAGCGAAGCAGCAGTTTCTGAAAGGGAAGATATAGAGGATGGGGAGCTTCCTTTGGGTAACAATGAGCAGCAGAAATATAGACTGAACCGTAATGTGGTGATTACGATCTATGATTGGGAAGAGCCCTCGACTAGCGCAGCTCTAAACATGACTGAGGAGAGGGCAGATGAGATCGTCTATTCCTATAAGGAGACAGACTTGACGCAGTTGCAAGAAGAATTCGGTCGATATCTAGGCGCCGGTTTTTCGATTGTGCTTCCCTCTCCCGATCAACGAGTTACCGACCCTCCTGCCGGTTGTCAAGCCTTTTATTCCAAACACTTCCACTACGGCTTACGCATCCCCTTCCCTCCTCTGCTAGAAAACCTTCTGGATGCTTTTAAGTTGGCTCCTTGCCAGATCTTACCGAATTCGATCGGCCTAATTATAGCTTTTTGCGTGTTGATGAAAGCTAAGGGGAAAAAGGCAGCCTTTCAGAATTTTTGGCGGGTATTCCAGATGAGTTCTTCCACCTCTTCAAACGCAGGTTACGTATACTTTTCTCAGAGGCCGAAGATTTCGATCTTATCGACCAACGTGAGTAGCAATCTGAAGGGATGGAAGCATGAGTTCTTCTTTGTCCGGGGGCCAGAGTCTCCGTCTTCTGAAGAAAATCCCGAGCCTACTCCCTTCGATTGGCCTGGAGCAAAGGAGTGGATATACGAAAAATGCCGTCTCGTGGGGAATATGAAAAATGAGATAACAGATAAATTTCTGCAATCTCTTCGTGCTGATCCTCATCAGACCGCTCTAATGACTCCAGAAGCAGTCTTGCGATTGGCCGAGCTCAGTAATTGCACTTTTCCTGCCGATCCGATCGAATACGGGAAAGCTCAGATCGATCCCGCTAACCCCCCTTCCACGTTAGCTGATATCGTTGACAAATTCCGTACATCGGTAGCTGGCCCGCACGTTGCTTCCTTTTCGAAGGGTAATAAGGGTCGACCTCGTCCTCAAACATCAACGAATCTTCGGAAAACGAAAAAGTCCAAGGCCCCAGTTGGGATCGCGTCGACCTCAAATGCTTTAGTGATTGTTCCCCCGATTACCCAAGCAGGAACCTCTCGGTCTAGGGCCGAGGCGGAGGGGGCCTCCGATTTCCAGGGTCCCGGAATCCTTCGATCTGTTTTTCCGAACGTCTCCTCCAACCCGAACGACGAGGGGTTCAGTAACTATACTCTCCTGGAGAATCGTGCCAGAGAGATTTTGCAGGCCAGGATGAATCGCAAAAGAAGTAGCAATGTTCCTGAGTCCTCCAGGAGAGTCAAGCCTTTTGCTCGAGGGCCGAACCCTATACCATGTCGGGCTGGTCATTCCGAGCCAGATTTGGCAAATTTCATCGAGGATCATCTGCAAGGACCGAGGGCGGCCGGATATCCGGACTGTGGGACCGTCGAATCTGATTTGGGCTCCGAGGGTGAGCACACGGTGGATAAGTCTCTCCGGATGTTCCTGGCCGGGAGATTCAGGGATGATACTATCCAATCTTTTGCTAAGAAAGATTTCGAGATATTTGGCGATTATGCCCACGCTCACCAAATGGTACTGTCTAATTTCGAAAGTTTCTAGCTTTTCCCCTATAATCCTTATCTTGTGCTTTTACGTATCTTTTCCTTTACAGGCCGGAGACCTATTTACTCAAACTGCTCTTCGACTGTCCGTATTGAGCGAAGAGTCTCAGGCGGTACAGAAAGCCTTATACGATGTTCTGAAGGATGAAGCTGCGAAGACCAGTCAGCTAGAGGATGCCAAGATTAAGTTGTCTGAGGTCGAGACTGAACTCGAGATGACTAGGAAAGAGTTGGAAACAAAGAGGGCCTTAGAGGAGGAAGTGGAGAAATTAAAGCAGGAGCTTGAGCTAACCAAAGTGTCTGCCGAACAGTCTTACGAACGGGGTCGAGTCGAAGCCAGGCTTCCCGCCATAAGGGAGTTCCTAAAGTCTCCGATCCTCGACGCCTTGGTTCGGTTACGGTCGGGAGAAATTAATCAAGCCTTCTATTTTAAAGGAGCTCAGCATCTCCTTACAGCTGCTAAGATTGAAGGCGCCCTTGATGACTTCCTTCCTAAGATGAATCCTTACAAGAATATCTTCGGTAAAGATTATAAAGCGTCTTCCCTTCCTCCTAAGCCCGAGGAATTTGCCACTCACGAGTTTGCTCCTTTTCTTGAGGAATTTGGTGCACCGATGCCCAATCCTGATGAGCTCGAAGCCCAATCCGAAAGCGAAGATGTGGATATTGAAGGGGATTCCCGCGATCAGAGTGAACAAGGCACCCCCTCTTCTGGTTCGAGTAGATCTGCGTCTGACGCACAAAGTCATGATGGAGGAGGTAGCAGCTCAGGCAAAGGTGACTCTGACGGCTCGGGAAGCGGTACTAGCGAATCAGAGAAACAAGATAGATCGGACCACGGTTCGGGCGTGAAAGAGTCTAACCAATAACGATTGCTATGTAATAGGACTGACTTAGCGAATCAATGTACTTGTTTACTTGTAATCTTTTCCTCTTGCCTATTTAGTGGGTGCTTGCATTTGAATTTCTTTCCTTTATGCTATTTTTAGGCTATGGCCTGTTTGAACTTTCTGTTGAATTTTATAACGTCACTCTTGCGTACTCAGCTGCGTCATTGGATCTTTTTTGGGAGTAGTGATTTACCAATCATTGCGATTTTGCCTGATGTCGTTTCTCTTATAAGTAGCAAGGGCACTTTTTGTTGCTTTCGCATTGATATTGCCCATAGTGTTCGGAGCTTCCTTAAAAATTATTTTGGTTGGATCTTTACCCGAAAATTGAGGGATGGATAAAAATTTGAACGCTCTTGTGATTTCTTCCATGCCTTTTTCCAGGCCAAGTGTTAGTAGAAAATTAAGGAAAAGAAATCGATCATCAATTACATCCACTAATTCTGACCAACAAAATTTCCATGAGGGGAATAAACAATCGACCGTTGCCCTTTCTTCGTGCTTGAAAACTAGGGGCTCCAATAAGAGAATAAAAAAGGTTTCTTTTGCGGAGGATGTCACTGGGCACGTCCCTTCTCAATCCGTACCTTCGTTGGTCAGCGGATCTTTGTTCAAAAGGGACATAGCTCCTTTTGACAAAGTGTCACACGAGAAAACCGACCTGACACTTCTTCGGTCCAGTGTTTCTATCTCCGAGGGTGACTTTTCGACTGGAGAATATTCCTCGTTCCTGTTTTATTCTGGGTTGGAATCTCTTGCCCAAGTAATTCTTTCTCACCTCTTTGTCATGACTGTTTAATCTCTTTATTTCTGTTATAACATATTTTCTTATAAGTTCAGGCTAGGGTGGTCTTTTCTAAGCTTTATACATTGGCCAAACATGAGTTCGAACAGCGGGCTTCTATTTCGCTTGAGCTTATCGGGAAGAAGATCGAGCTGGAACGTGCATTGGAAGCTAATAGATTTTTCAAGGAGAGGATATCTCAGGACAAGTTAAGTTCAGAATTAGAGAAACTCAAAGGTATTTACGAACGTGAGAAGAGACACTCTGAGCTTCGTGAGAAAGAAGCTTACATTCGCGGGTATACTGACCGTAGTGCTGAGGTTCGAAAGATCCTTTCCGAAAATAATTTCGTTTAGTAATTCTGTGGTTTTCCTCTGTATCATGAGTTAAGACTTCTCCTTGTAACACCACCCTTGTTGTAATGGTTTTCCTTTCTTGTTGTAGTATAACCCTTGTTGTAATGATATAATATTTGCTGGAATGATATTCTCCGTCTTTTTTTTTTTTTTTTTTTTTTTTGATCCCTCATTTCTCGGGAAGTGAAACGGTCAGAGCTTTTAATGCTCATATCGTGGCCATTCATCCTGAGATATATATACCGTTGATGCCGAATTCTTTCCCCTATATATAGTTGTAAATTTACTTTCATTTTTACTTGTCTGTAAACGTCTTGTTCGATCGATATGGTTGTGTTTTTACTTTCGTCGAATAATTCCATACTTCATTCTATGTCAGTGATTATAGCATTCGAGATTTTTATTCGAACCTTCTTTCTCCGAACTCTTCGAGGTACCCCTATGATAAATTTTCGGCTAGGGTATCGACAGGCGAAAAGAACTACGACTAGGGTACCGGCAGGCGACCTGCTTTCTCTGATTCCAAATCTTTGAGTCGGTCTCGATCTCCTGTACCCTGTCCTCTATCCAGTTGGGATAGTGGGTCCACTGCTGGAGGGGTTTTCCTGCTCTCGATTTCCACGTTTTCGAGGCGTCTTTTTGAAAGGTGTGGCCTTCGAGTTTACCAGGAGTGCCTCCAACTGGAGTTGCTTCCCTGTTTTTCGATTTGGTCCTTCATGGGCTCGTTTGTAAGGAAGCGGCGGATGAAGGGCTGAAGTGTATCAGCCTCACACTCCTCCTTTGGGTAGGGAATAACCATTTGTAATAGGGTTGGACCAGATGTAAAATATTCCGATTATCTCAATTTCTTGAATGTAAACAAGAGTTCACATGTAACTTATCTAAAAATTTATGAATGAATATCTTCTTTTATATTGTTGTTGATCTCTGAATTCGTAATTTGCAATTTTCACGAGATAGTCGTTGAGATTCATAATTAATTTGAAGTTCGATCTTTCAACTCTTGAATCTCTCGCGAGATATTTCTCATAATTTAGGTTCTTTTTTCGGCGCTATAGTCGTCGTGGGGAAATTTTACAATAGAATTTAGATCAATCTTCAATAGAATGTTTATTTTGATAGATCAATCTTCAATAGAATGTTTATTTCGATAGATCAATCTTCGATAGAACGTTTATTTCGATCTAACTTCCATAGAATGTTTCAATCTTCAATAGAATGTTTGTTTCGATCTAAGGGGCATAGCAGAGGCTTTCACCCTTTTTTGATAATTTCGATTTAAGGGGCATAGCAGAGGCTTTCACCCTTAGTCGTTTTCAGAGCGTTTTTAGCTCGAGGGTCATAGCAGAGGCTTTCACCCATTCAATAATTTCGATCTAAGGGGCATAGCAGAGGCTTTCACCCTTAGTCGTTTTTAGAGCGTTTTTAGCTCGAGGGTCATAACAGAGGCTTTCACCCATTCAATAATTTCGATCTAAGGGGCATAGCAGAGGCTTTCACCCTTAGTCGTTTTTAGAGCGTTTTTAGCTCGAGGGTCATAGCAGAGGCTTTCACCCATTCAATAATTTCGATCTAAGGGGCATAGCAGAGGCTTTCACCCTTAGTCGTTTTTAGAGCGTTTTTAGCTCGAGGGTCATAGCAGAGGCTTTCACCCATTCAATAATTTCGATCTAAGGGGCATAGCAGAGGCTTTCACCCTTAGTCGTTTTTAGAGCGTTTTTAGCTCGAGGGTCATAGCAGAGGCTTTCACCCATTCAATAATTTCGATCTAAGGGGCATAGCAGAGGCTTTCACCCTTAGTCGTTTTTAGAGCGTTTTTAGCTCGAGGGTCATAGCAGAGGCTTTCACCCATTCAATAATTTCGATCTAAGGGGCATAGCAGAGGCTTTCACCCTTAGTCGTTTTTAGAGCGTTTTTAGCTCGAGGGTCATAGCAGAGGCTTTCACCCATTCAATAATTTCGATCTAAGGGGCATAGCAGAGGCTTTCACCCTTAGTCGTTTTTAGAGCGTTTTTAGCTCGAGGGTCATAGCAGAGGCTTTCACCCATTCAATAATTTCGATCTAAGGGGCATAGCAGAGGCTTTCACCCTTAGTCGTTTTTAGAGTGTTTTTAGCTCGAGGGTCATAGCAGAGGCTTTCACCCATTCAATAGTTGGTGGAGAAAAACAGAGATCGATAATAATGAATATAGATCGAGAATATCAGGAATATGACGAATAAGTAAGAATGTAGGCGAAATAAGCTTTCATTGAATAAATAGTCCGAATAAACATTCCTCAAATAACTCAATTCTTCATTGAACACATATAGTTTGCCAAATAGTTATAGTCAAAGAAAACAGAACAAGAAAACTAAAAAGTAGAGGCCTCGATTGTAACTATCTTCCATAATATCTTCTTAAATTGATCGCATTCCAAGCTCGAGGCAGTATCTCTCCGTTAGGGTGAGCAATCTTATAAGAACCTTTTCTTCCAACCTCTACGATCACAAAGGGGCCCTCCCAATTGGGCTGTAGTTTTCCGACGTGCTTTGATACTTCCACTTTTTTGAGCACTAGATCCCCTAGTTTGAAGGATCGAATCCTCACATTTCGATTATAAGCCTTTTCCATGTTGGCCTTGGCGGCTTGAATTTTCAACTTCGCGGTCCCTACGAGCATCCGCGTGATCAACTTCCACTTGCCTCAGCGATTGGTTTTCTTCAGGATCATAAAATTCGACCCTGGGAGAAGGTATAAGATTCTCGACTGGGATGACAGCCTCCGACCCATAAACCAAACTGAATGGAGTTTCTCCGGTTGCCGCTTTGACTGTTGTCCTGTTGGCCCATAATACTCCTGGTAGTTCATCCAGCCATTTTCCCTTTGCCTCCGATAAGCGCTTCTCCAGAGATCGAACAATTTCCCGGTTCACTACTTCAGTTTGTCCATTAGCCTGAGGGTGGCCAACAGACGCAAAGTTCTGTTGTATTCCGAATCTTTCACACCAATCCGTGACCCTTTTTCCTGCAAACTGCGTTCCGTTATCTGATATCAGAACCCTGGGGATTCTGAACCTGCAGACTATATTTTTGCATAAGAAATTAATAACTTGAAATTGGGTGATTTTGGTCAAGGCAACACATTCGACCCACTTGCTGAAATATTCCACTGCCACTAGTACATAATTTTTCCTGGCTCGCGCTGTTGGGAAAGGTCCCACAATATCGATGCCCCATTTGTCGAAGGGCCAACAAATAGGAATCGAATGCATATGTTCAGCCGGTTGGTGTATCAAGTTCGAATGAATTTGACAGTGATGGCATTTTTTTACATACTCGACAGAATCAGAAAAAAGTGTAGGCCAATAATATCCAGATCTTGAGCATTTTAGAGCTAACGCTCGAGCGCCACAATGACTTCCCGCTTCCCCTTCATGAACTTCCCTTAATATGGCATTGTAGTGTGATTCGCGGATACATTTCAATAGAATTCCCGAAGAGGACCGCTTATAGAGTTGATTCTCCATCAAAGTAAATGACGGCGCTCTATATTTGATTCTCCGAGCCTCATTTGCATTTTCCGACAGTTTTCCGTCCCTAAGATAGGCGATAAGAGGGTCGCTCCATGACTCGCTCGGCTCTTCAATTTCCATAACATCAACTGCAGGGGCTGCATCTAACTCGATGGCAGACATATTCGATAGCAGCCAAGTGATTGTTCTCTCAGTCTTTTCGTCGGCCAGTCCTGTAAATTTCGACAATATATCGGCCCAGAGATTCTCTTCTCTTGGTATCGGTTGAATGTCAAACTTATCGAACTCTGAGATTAACTTCTTCGCTTTGTTCAAATATTTAATCATGTTGAATTCTCTGGCTTCGTAAGTGCCTTTCACCTGTCTGTGAACAAGTTCCGAATCTGTTAGTACGACAATCGATTTTACCTTTACCTTAATGGCCATCTCTAATCCAGCTATCAATGCTTCATATTCGGCCTCATTGTTGGTGACGACAAAATCCAAAGTTATCGCATAGCTCAGGTCTTCAGCATTGGGCCCTTGGAAGTGAATCCCAGCTCCACCGCCTTCTTTGGTCGAAGATCCGTCCACATGCATCAGCCAAACTTGATTGTTTGCTTCTTCCACCATACCTAATTCCGAGGTTGTTCCTTCTTTCCCGTTCGATATGTTGGTTGATTCAAGCACAAAATCAGCTAGCACTTGCGCCTTAACAGCGACTCGTGGTCGGTATTCAATTTCGAGTTGGCTGAGCTCGACCGCCCACTTTATTAACCTGCCTGAAGCTTCTGGTTTGGACAGAACCTGTCTTAAAGGTTGGTTAGTTAAAACAATGATTTTATATGTTTGAAAATAGGGCCTTAATCTCCGGGCAGCCACAATTAAGGCAAGTGCAAATTTTTCAATCTCCATGTAGTTCTTTTCGGCACCCTGCAACAATTTACTCAAATAGTAAACTGGTTTGTGTTCAGCTTTATCTAGTTTGACCAGAACCGAGCTAATGGCTTCTTCTGACACAGCTATGTACAAATATAGGGGTTCCCCTTCGGATGGTTTTGCTAGCATGGGTGTCGAGGTTAAGTATGCTTTCAGTTCTTCGAAAGCCTTATCGCATTCAGCGTTCCACTCGAAGTTCTTAGATTTACGCAATAGTTTGAAGAAAGGTAAGCTCTTGTCAGCGGATCTGGAGATGAATCTATTCAATGAGATAATTTTTCCGATCAAACTTTGAACGTCTGAAAGTTTCCTCGGTGGATGGAGATCAGTGATCGCTCGGATTTTTTCTGGATTAGCTTCGATCCCCCTCTCATGAACTAAATACCCAAGGAACTTTCCCGATCGCACCCCAAATGTGCATTTCGCTGGATTTAACTTCATCCCATACTTCCTCAAAATTTTGAAGCACCTATCAAGATGGTTAATATGATCCTCTTCAGACATGCTTTTTACGAGCATGTCATCTACATATACTTCCATGATTTCTCCTATTAATTCTTTGAACATCATATTGACCAATCTCTGATACGTTGCGCCGGCGTTCCTTAAACCGAAAGGCATAACGATGAAGCAGTACACTCCTCGTTCGGTGATAAATGCCGTTTTGTCCTGATCTCTTTCGTTCATGAAGATCTGATAAAATCCTTGAAATGCATCCATCATGCTAAACAACACAAATCCCGCAGTGGAATCTACGAGCATGTCAATTCGAGGCAAGGGGTAAGGGTCCCTTGGACACAATTTGTTCAAGTCGGTGAAATCGTTGCACATTCTCCATTTGTTCTCGACCTTTTCCCCCTTGGAGACTAGGACCACATTACACAGCCATTCCGTGAATTTTATCTCTTTGATTTGTCCTGCTGCTAACAATCTATCGACCTCTGCGTTAATTATCTTGTCTTTTTCTCGTCCGTGATTACGCTTCTTCTGCCTCACCGGTCTGGCCTTTGGGTCAATATTTAAGGAATGCGTTATCACACGCGGGTCGATTCCTACTATGTCGTCCGAACTCCATGCGAAGACATCCACATTTTCCTGCAAGAATCCGATGAGCTTTGCTTCCATACAATTACTTAGCTCCGTTCCTATTTTTGTGAATTTTTCTGGAGATCCAGGTACCAAGTTCACCTTTTTGTGATCAGGTGCTTGCACACTCATGTCAATGATTCTTCCTTTCTTTCCATCTAGTCTTTCATAATCAGGAATCGGAGTTCCGGAGTTAGAGACTAATTCATTTATCTTCCTTTTGTTAGGGAGCTCGGGCTCCACCTTCTCCTTGATAGTCAAGGACGAACTATAACATTCCCAAGCCATGTACTGGTCGTTCCTCATTTCTCCTACTCCTCCGTCAGTTGGGAACTTTATCTTTTGATGGTAGGTGGATACGATAGCCTTAAAAGTATTCAGAGCGGGTCTTCCTAAGATGGCATTGTAAGCAAACGGCGTGTCCACCACTAGGAACTTGATCATTCTCGTGACATTCTTTGGTTTTAATCCTAGAGTGGTACTCAAAAGTATGGTTCCGAGCGGAGTGATCTCCGATCCCCCGAAACCGACCAAAGGGGTGGTTACCTTATCCAAATGTGGATGACAGAGTTTCATTCTTGTAAAAGCTTCTGATGATATTATGTTCGCCGAGCTCCCGTTATCGACCAGCACTCTTTTGACCTCGAAATTTGCAATTCTTAGTGTTAATACCATGGAAAAGTCTGGATCATCTTCATTCGTGTCCCAACTAACATCTGCGGGTTGATCCGCCTCGCTAAAGCTGATGACCTGATTCTCCATCGATGGGAATTCCAAAGATAGAACTTCCCTTTTTGTGGACACTCCTGTCCTGATTGACCTTAAAGTCCTTTTTCTGGCATTCCTACTATCTCCAGCCGCCGGTAGAATAAGACGTGGGAGTAAACCACGCCAAGAGACAACATAGCAGATCCACTAATTGGATCTAAACACAAGTATACCATATGATCTGGAAAATCATAGGTAGAATAAGACGTGGGAGTAAACCACGCCAAGAGACAACATAGCAGATCCACTAATTAAGTCATAATCACAAAAGGGTTCGACGGACATCTGGAGTGAGATGGGCCTTAGAAACGTATGTGGTTGGCTTTAGGGCAAGTGGGAGATTGATAGGATAGTGCCCAGCAAGCCAACAAATATAAGCTTGTTTAGGTACTTCCTTTAGAAGCAATCTTATGATTCATAAGATAATACGCCCGTTTATTCATTGTACGTGAATTAAACAATGGCCAATTTCATCTCTCGCAAACGTATCTAAGCGATTGGATGAAACCCTGAGATCACTCATGACTACGGGATTATTCACTTCAGTATTGGGTGCGATTAATCATGAAACAGTCTCAAAGGTCGTGATCTCAAAAATGTTCCAAGTCATAGATTCATATCGAGACGGGGTATCGAATGAATCGTCAAGACTTGTAGGATTATGCATGATTCACATGAAGTGAATTTGTTGTCGTTTCATGAACAAGGCATTGAATGCTAGTGCATATGACTAGGTGGTTCGATAAGGGATCGAAC
Source organism: Penstemon eatonii (assembly GCA_038501285.1). Lineage (NCBI taxonomy): Eukaryota > Viridiplantae > Streptophyta > Magnoliopsida > Lamiales > Plantaginaceae > Penstemon > Penstemon eatonii. The sequence continues at coordinate 29,634,288 of CM076710.1, read as the reverse complement.
GCATCGAACGACCCGAACAGAGAGACCCATCGTGGAAGTGCGTTAAGCATATCGGTAATGGGATGTCTCTCAAGACTTATAATAGTGTACGATTTAGTCCTTTGACTTGAGGTACTAGGGCGGATTCGGTACACGGGAGTACGTACTTTGATTTAGGAGCCGACCACATAGCTTGGTCATTGTGCGACTACTTTGGGTGCGTATGAACGTGTGCGCGGATAGTTATTACTAATATAGGATCTATCGACTCATCCTGATAAGATGAGAGAATTTCCTGTACGTTCTTAGATAATAAATCCGAGGAATCTACGGCCGTAGTCGGTGACGGATTTGGAAAGGGGTTTCCAAATTTAGCAGTCACACTGGAATTATTATCCTGAATTAGAAAGTACAGCATTGAGATAATTAGAGGTGCCGACCAATTCACACACCCTAGGTCTCAATCGGGAAATTAGTCGCTAGAAGGACCGTATGTACATGGCACTTATAAGAGGTGAAGGTTCACGTAATCAATTCACCTGAAGTTGGGCCTCATGGGCTTGTGGCTAGACATCGACTATGAGGTGTGGGTACTCCTGAATTAATAAGGAAATTAATTCTGGAGTGGTCAATTAAAGTGGTTAATTGATCGGAGCAATTAATTGCTCACTAATTAAATCACGAAAGTCGTGGGCCTGCTGCCAATTGATGGTGAACCTAGAGGGTCACACACAATACAGTTGGACAGTGACAGTCTGGAAGGAATCAATTGATTTAAGGAATTAAATCAATATATGAATTAAAGTATTAATTCATGAAGAAGAATAATTAATTAGAAGTAACTAATTAATTAATCGAGAATTAAAGTGTTAATTCGAAGTGGAGAATCATTAATTAGGAGTAACTGATTAATGAATCAATTGGAATTTCTAATTGATTAAATCCTCAATTAAAGTATTAATTGGAAAGGATTAATTAATTAATAGTGGATTAATTAGTTAAACACATGGGCCGATCCATATGAAAGTTAATTGATCTAGGATTAATTAATTTAAGCATATGGGCCAATTATTGTAAGGATAAATTAATCTGGGATTAATTAATCTTACATGGGCTAATTTTGGGAACTATGATCAAATTAAGTTTAGGACTAATTAAAAGCATAAGAGGCCGATTTCTTGTTAATTGATTGGGCCGATTTTTGCTAGTTTATTTAGTCTTGAATTAATTTGATTATGTTGGATTATGATAGGGATTAAAAGAGTTTGTGTTTTCTTGTGTAACTAGGAAAGAGATTGAAAGAGATCTTCTTTCCTAATGTGATAAGATTTGTGTATATCTTATCTCTTGAAAAGAAGATATTCTTTCAAGAGTTAGATGTCTATTAGGAGAAGGAGTCTTCTAATAGAGACATCTATAAATACTAGATATACATAATCAAAAATACACTAACAAATCCTAAGAGATTTATTCTAAGAAAAGAAAGAAAATCACAACACAAGAAATACAAAGAAGGCCGAAAATTTCAGCCCTCATTCTCGCCCCTACTGAAAACCGAACCCTGTGCAAAATCACCCCACCCCTGTGAAGGATTTTTCTCCAAGTCTTCTTCCCGGATCTGCATCCAATTCCTGACAAGGCAATTCCTTAATCCTAGTTCTGAGCCTGGGGATTTCGTGAAGTCACTCAAATCCAGCTGGTGTGGACTATCTCTAGAGGCACAACACTTGGGGTGCTCTAGTTAACAAACGAAGACCGGAGAATTACCACCACCTTGCCTGTGGTGAGGTAAAATTGTTTTTACCTACTTTTATTTAATTCAAGTATATGCATGCTTTAATTAAATTCAACCTTTATTCATATGTGCTAATAAGAAACCCTGGGATTTGGTGTATGATAAAAATTTTAAATTCCGCACTGTTGTAGTTGACAAATTATACCCATAAATCCCAACAGTGGTATCAGAGCCTAACTTATTATGCACATATGAAAAAGGCCTGAACACTTCAAATTTTCGTGAATATGTTTATTTGTCGTGTTCTTTGCATGGATCTTGCTGATTATGATTAATTATGTGTTCGGGTAAATAGCATAATTCTTATTTGGGCCAGATCTGCAATTTGCGATTATTACAGGACTAAAACTGCAATTTACGATTTTTATAAAATCTGGACAGAATCTGAAATTTTACTTTTCTGAAAATTTTGGGCTGAAATTGAAATTCTGTTTTTCTAAGCGATAGGGGTCTGTTTTGCAATTTCCGTAAGTTGTGGGGCTGTTTTGCAATTTACGAAAACTTCAGGGGCTGTTTTGCAATAAATAAAAGTTTCTGGAAATAAAAATAATTATTTCTGTTTTCTGGGCCAATTTGCAAGTTCTGGAATTTTTGGGGCTGATTTATCATTTCCGAAAGTTTTGGGGTCAAAACGTAATTTTCGAAAATTGAAGGACCAAACTGTAATTTTCAAAATTTGAAATTTCCAGAATCTGAATTATGTTTAAAAGGTGTTTAAATATCCGAAGGATTAATTTTTCATAATTAGTAGTGGACTAAAGTAAGAACCATGAGATATTTTAAAAGGGGTTTTAAAATAGGAATTGTGATTTAATTTTAAAAGGTGGTTTTAAAATAAAATCAAAGTGTCATTTTAAAAAGGGGTTTTAAAATGATAAGTAAGAGATTGTTTTAGAAAGGGGTTTTTAAAACTAGAATCTAAAGTTATTTTAAAAGGTAGTTTTAAAATAATATAAGAAATAAGAAAATTAATATTTTGCTTGTTTCTTGCTCAACGTGAAATTGTTTACGTGGTTTTCGATCGCGCCGAGCCTTGACCTTTAGGTTAGATGTGATTGGTTGTTTTAATCTTATTGGTTTTATTGGGCCTGCGAGCCTTAAGTTTTGGGCCACTTTGAGCCATTGTAATAGATAGGGCTTTACTGTTTTATTAGTTTAGGATGGAGGCCCGTTACAAGCAAGGTGGGAGCCCAAGAAGACTAAAGGCCATGTATGCATGGTAAAATGTGTAATAGAGTAGGTCTATATGAAACCTAATAGATTGACCAATAGGACCATCGTCTTTGGCTCGATGGTGGTCCGCATAGGAGGCTCCCGATCGAAAACATACTGTGGTAGCATGCATGCTAGGTTGAATGTTTTATTTTATTTGTTGATTTATTTTTGGCTTGCGCGCTAGAATTTAGATCACTATATAAATAATAAAGCATAATTAATGCGGTGAGATCTCGAGGAGAGTTACCTCAAACTTCCTAAAACCGAAAATCCCCTCTCGAATTAAAATATTAAGTCATATTGGGTAAACTATAGAATGAAGTTTTATAGATCCAAGCCTTCCATCAATAGGGACTAGTGTATGTTGTCTACTTATCGATAGAGGTGATCCAGAGTCTGGCACCCGAGTCGAAGAAAGGGACAATACACGAAATTCCTTGATTCTTGTTTTTAACTAAACAAGACAAGGGTGGGGACTGGTCGGGATGTGAAAATCGACCGATAACCAGTTACGGGGATTTCATGACCGGGCCAGTTGCTCATCAAGATTGACTGGGTTAGACTTAAACGAGTAGTAACATCTATGATGTAGCAGTGCTAGATAGGTGCGAAAATCGAGGCAAAATAGCTTGAAGGTTGTGGAGTAACACAATTGGTAAAAGTATACCTACCTAGGGAGTTAATTGTATGACCGCGAGTCGTGGGTGCAATTAATGTCTGCCGGGACGTGAAGACCTACTAGGAAATAGAATTTCCTGAACAATGCAAGGGGTTATTGTTTCGATAAAATAGTGGGAGAACTTTTTCGATAGAAAGACCAATCTTCGTTAATTATAAGTATTATCTTAAATCTGTCTGCTTATTGTTGTCTGTTATTTATATTTAGCCATGCCAAAATTCACTGTGAATTGCGAACAAACTATATTGCAAATCTGGATATCATCACTCCACGATGAAGGCATGACTGGGTACAAAAATATTAATAAATATTGCACTTACCTGATCAAGAGGCTAAAACGAATCGATGAGCTTGGAGCTATATTGACTCTAGATGATAAGATGGTAATCATCACAAATGGCCTGCCTGAATCATTCTCTCATTTTATCGATCATTGTGAAGTTCCACACAAAGGAATTGAGACCGATGATTTGCATAAGTTGTTAGACAAATATGAGAAAGCCCTCGAAAGAGGACAAGGATTGATCGAAGGAAAGAATTGTCCCTTATGTAAGAAAAATGAGGAACTGAGTAACATGACTGATGAGGAATTCCGAAACATACTTGACCAAGGAATAACCTAAGTTATTTCCTTTTTGATGAAAAACCATCTTAAGATTTTCTTTTGATGTAAATCATCTAACATTTTGGTTTCTGTAAAAGTGTTTACAGAGGATGACTGGAACGTGCTGCAAGTGACCAAGTCTGGGTTTCAATTGCACATGAGGGAAACATACTTCAAGGAATGGGTCAAGGAGCATCTGGATTTTTCTTATTAGCATATGTTTTTCTCAAATTCTGGATTTAGGCATTAGTTAGAGTTTTGTCTATTTATTTCGAACTTTGTACGAGACATTTTTAGCTTTACCATTATGAATGGAGTTATTTTAATTAAAGCTTTTAATTCGTACATAATTGCTTTACCGTTGTAAATAAAGCAAAGAAATAAGCATTGATAAAACTTAAACAATTATGCTAGATCAAGAAAAGAAAAACAAATTAGATAATTATCCACATTCGATCATAATTCCTAAAAGAAGGAATCGATGAATTGTTTTCAATCATGACTCTTGAAAAATAGAAGATTGATGAATTCAAAACATGCGAGTCCTGTCTGAAAAGGAAAAATAATCGATTAACAAGGTATTTTAAATACCAAGTGTTTAAATGGATAAAACCGTTAATGCACATGTGGATCACTAAAGCATTAGTGCGAGTAATTAAATTGCTTCAAAAAGTATCCTGATAGCATTTAGGATACGAGTACTTTGGAATGTACAAGTTTTTGGAAAGGTTGAAGGGTTCAAAGTGTTTCATAAAGGCACTAAGTAAAGTGCAAGTATGGAAATGTTGAAAGGATTCAAAGGATTCCAAAACCGAAGCAATTAAGGGCATTAAAGTATGACCATTCGATTTAATCGAAGTGATTAATACATAAGCCCTAAATTACTCAAATTATCTAAATGAAGAATAGAATTCTTGAATAGCAAGTTAAATCTAATAAAAGGAATCGAACTATGAAAGACTAGATTCATTCCTTAAATTAGTATTGCTAAAACTACTCAATCAATTCTGGGGGTCAACCCCATGACTCTAGAAGGATACTTTGACTAGTAACCTTTTTAAGTCAATTCCTTCGAAAAACCGTACTAACCCAAGTATGGTATATCATCCATGAATGATTAAAATTGGATAGTGGATTCAATTGAGAAAATTTGTAGGGTATCCAACGAAATCCATTGGATACCTGTTCCATGATCCTAAAGAACGAAAGTAGTCCGTTCCTGAGGATTCCCAATTCTTAGAGGGTGGTTCCCTCGCTAATAGAAATGGGATTTTACCATGGAACTTGATGAAGTCCTAGACTTGGACACATCCCTACAAATAGTGGGAGTATATTTTCAACCTACTGAACCAAAATTTTGTACACCAAATTTCGAAGATTCGATCGAATTCGAAAAGAACTAGTGCGTTCACGAATATGATCGATTGGATAGTGATCCAAGAACATTCGAAATATCTATGTATAACATAGATTCGGGCACATAGCTTAAACGCCATGTGATCTAAGTGGATTGTGAATAATCTATTTGGAGACAACGAATCATAGAAGCTTCGTGTGACTGCGAAGAATATCCATTGGATTTAAATCCAAAGGAAAAATCTATGACTCTGGACCAGTATCCCGAAGCTGGAACATGCAACTAGATGAGATAGTCAAAGCGGTTGACTTTATCAAAATTGCATGTGAATCCCGATGTACAAAAGAATCAGTGGGAGCTTTTGCATTGTTCGTAATATAAACACTAAAGTTGACATAGATGTTGTAAGAGTGTTAAACGCAGACGAAAGCGTGTTCATTCATGTAATCCTTCATTAAAAGATTTAAGGGATACATCTCACGTATTGGCAGTACGTATCTATTGTGATAGATTAGAGAAGATGTTTGAAATCCCAAATCTTAGTACATGGACAAAAACTGAATAAAATCAGTATGGAAAGTCATAGTGAGGACAGTTTCCATAGAGATATAAAATCTCTCTCAAAGTCAATGAGCCCTACATTTGATGAGTAAAGAGGATAATATCTCTGAACACCTTCCATATAAAAGGTGGCATAGTATATGCAACGTCATGTACAAGACCAGACTAAACACATGCTATGAGTTTCATAAGCTGATGTTAGTCGAACACCAGTAAGGAGTACTGGATTACCGAAAGGAAGCATTCCTTAAAGAACTCTAGGAGTTCTGAGGATATATTGCTGGTCAACGGTAATAATGAAGAATTGGAACTCGAAGGATTTAGCGATTAGAGTTTCCCGTCTAAAGTGAATCTAATGTTCTGGTTTTATGGGGCAACGATGATTTGAAAGGGTTCAAAAGGACAATCGATGCCGGGATAACCACTAAAACAGAATATTTCGCAGTATTGAATACAGCGAAGGAAAGTGTTTGGACGAAAACTTCTTCCGACAAATTGGAAGTAGTACCTAGCATTGCGAAGCCTATAGGTATCTTCAATGATAACTTAAGGCAATTGCTTTAGCAAAGGAATCGAGATCTCACCCATGATCTAAACACAAGTATACCATATGATCTGGAAAATCATAGGTAGAATAAGACGTGGGAGTAAACCACGCCAAGAGACAACATAGCAGATCCACTAATTAAGTCATAATTACAAAAGGGTTCGACGGACATCTGGAATGAGATGGGCCTTAGAAACGTATGTGGTTGGCTTTAGGGCAAGTGGGAGATTGATAGGATAGTGCCCAGCAAGCCAACATATATAAGCTTGTTTAGGTACTTCCTTTAGAAGCAATCTTATGATTCATAAGATAATACGCCCGTTTATTCATAGTACGTGAATTAAACAATGGCCAACTTCATCTCTCGCAAACGTATCTAAGCAATTGGATGAAACCCTGAGATCACTCATGACTACGGGATTATTCACTTCAGTATTGGGTGCGATTAATCATGAAACAGTCTCAAAGGTCGTGATCTCAAAAATGTTCCAAGTCATAGATTCATATCGAGACGGGGTATCGAATGAATCGTCAAGACTTGTAGGATTATGCAAGATTCACATGAAGTGAATTTGTTGTCGTTTCATGAACAAGGCATTGAATGCTAGTGCATATGACTAGGTGGTTCGATAGGGGATCGAACGCATCGAACGACCCGAACAGAGAGACCCATCGTGGAAGTGCGTTAAGCATATCGGTAATGGGATGTCTCTCAAGACTTATAATAGTGTACGATTTAGTCCTTTGACTTGAGGTACTAGGGCGGATTCGGTACACGGGAGTACGTACTTTGATTTAGGAGCCGACCACATAGCTTGGTCATTGTGCGACTACTTTTGGTGCGTATGAACGTGTGCGCGGATAGTTAGTACTAATATAGGATCTATCGACTCATCCTGATAAGATGAGAGAATTTCCTGTACGTTCTTAGATAATAAATCCGAGGAATCTACGGCCATAGTCGGTGACGGATTTGGAAAGGGGTTTCCAAATTTAGCAGTCACACTGGAATTATTATCCTGAATTAGAAAGTACAGCATTGAGATAATTAGAGGTGCCGACCAATTCACACACCCTAGGTCTCAATCGGGAAATTAGTCGCTAGAAGGACCGTATGTACATGGCACTTATAAGAGGTGAAGGTTCACGAAATCAATTCACCTGAAGTTGGGCCTCATGGGCTTGTGGCTAGACATCGACTATGAGGTGTGGGTACTCCTGAATTAATAAGGAAATTAATTCTGGAGTGGTCAATTAAAGTGGTTAATTGATCGGAGCAATTAATTGCTCACTAATTAAATCACGAAAGTCGTGGGCCTGCTGCCAATTGATGGTGAACCTAGAGGGTCACACACAATACAGTTGGACAGTGACAGTCTGGAAGGAATCAATTGATTTAAGGAATTAAATCAATATATGAATTAAAGTATTAATTCATGAAGAAGAATAATTAATTAGAAGTAACTAATTAATTAATCTAGAATTAAAGTGTTAATTCGAAGTGGAGAATCATTAATTAGGAGTAACTGATTAATGAATCAATTGGAATTTCTAATTGATTAAATCCTCAATTAAAGTATTAATTGGAAAGGATTAATTAATTAATAGTGGATTAATTAGTTAAACACATGGGCCGATCCATATGAAAGTTAATTGATCTAGGATTAATTAGTTTAAGCATATGGGCCAATTATTGTAAGGATAAATTAATCTGGGATTAATTAATTTTACATGGGCTAATTTTGGGAACTATGATCAAATTAAGTTTAGGACTAATTAAAAGCATAAGAGGCCGATTTCTTGTTAATTGATTGGGCCGATTTTTGCTAGTTTATTTAGTCTTGAATTAATTTGATTATGTTGGATTATGATAGGGATTAAAAGAGTTTGTGTTTTCTTGTGTAACTAGGAAAGAGATTGAAAGAGATCTTCTTTCCTAATGTGATAAGATTTGTGTATATCTTATCTCTTGAAAAGAAGATATTCTTTCAAGAGTTAGATGTCTATTAGGAGAAGGAGTCTTCTAATAGAGACATCTATAAATACTAGATATACATAATCAAAAATACACTAACAAATCCTAAGAGATTTATTCTAAGAAAAGAAAGAAAATCACAACACAAGAAATACAAAGAAGGACGAAAATTTCAGCCCTCATTCTCGCCCCTACTGAAAACTGAACCCTGTGCAAAATCGCCCCACCCCTGTGAAGGATTTTTCTCCAAGTCTTCTTCCCGGATCTGCATCCAATTCCTGACAAGGCAATTCCTTAATCCTAGTTCTGAGCCTGGGGATTTCGTGAAGTCACTCAAATCCAGCTGGTGTGGACTATCTCTAGAGGCACAACACTTGGGGTGCTCTAGTGAACAAACGAAGACCGGAGAATTACCACCACCTTGCCTGTGGTGAGGTAAAATTGTTTTTACCTACTTTTATTTAATTCAAGTATATGCATGCTTTAATTAAATTCAACCTTTATTCATATGTGCTAATAAGAAACCCTGGGATTTGGTGTATGATAAAAAATTTAAATTCCGCACTGTTGTAGTTGACAAATTATACCCATAAATCCCAACAGACCTTCAACTGGTAACAATTTTCCGTACTGTGGCCTCTCGCTCGATGATATCGACAGTATTGGTCATATCCAGGTGCACCTGGCTTCGCCTGTGTGATCCTTTGGGCTTCCGGAATTAAATTTCCTTCTTCCAATACGGTCAACACCTCTTCTTTAGAACTGTTAAGCTCAGTAAACTGAATTTTACCCGGCCTTGGGGCTCGATTTCGATCATAATGAGGTCCGTATGAATTCGGTCCTTGGGGTGGCATATGCGGCTTAAAAGTGTTGATTCGCTGCCAAACGGATCCTTTACTCGACCCTCCATAATCACCTGGTTTTGGGATCGGAGCCCGATCTTGTTTTTTGTTGAGATGAGACTTATCTAGATGTGAACTCTTCAATTTATTCATCTCTTCCTGTATCATATATTTTTCAGCAATTTCCATTATCCGTTCGAAGGATTTCGGTTGCTTTCTGCATAATGCATTCCCGAACTGGGTGCTTCTAGTCAGCTCGAACATCAACGAGGACAGATATTCAATCTGTGGGGTATCCACTTTCAAGAGCTCAATACTAAATCTTGCCAGCCATTGCCTCAACGTCTCTCCTTCCAATTGTTTCACAGTGCCCAGATGATTCGCTGGCAGTCTCGACTTCCTTTGGGTAGCGAATTGATGCTTCAGCTTATCGCAAAATTCTTCAAAAGAAAATATGGAGTTCGGAGGTAACTTTCCGAACCAATCGAGGGCAATCCCTTCAAAAGTGGTGACCATAATCTTGCAACAGAAATTATCCGAGTGTCCGTATAAGTTCATAACATTAACAAAGCTGTTAATGTGTTCGCCGGGGTCGGTAGTCCCGTTATACCGTGGGAGTCTGGTTGGCACCGTTTCTGTGTTTCGAGCTTCGCGTATTTCTCGACAAAAGGGTGAACATCGCATGATATTATTCGAGACCTCCCTCTCTCGTAGGTTTCCTCTAGTCAGGGTATTCCCCGCTTGCCTGGCAGCTTGATTAGTGAAGGGAATCTCTATCATATTATCCTGTTCTTCCAATTTCTTAGCTACCCTTTCCTGTACTATTATCTCCAATTCAGATTCTGTAATTCTCTTGTAAGTTGGTTTATTTCTTCTCACGGCGCCGGCGGTGTGACTTTCCCCCACAACTGAATCCTCCAGATCGTGCACTCGTGCAGGAGGGTTTTCCGATCGGGCATTGACTTTCGAGGGTGCAGTTCTTTGTGGACGCATTGATGGGACATGCGACATATCATTTTCCTTCTGTAAGTTCGATGAAGGTATTTCAGGTCTTCCCTGAATTCCTAGTTGGTCGACGGGTGATTGATCTGCTCTTCCACTGTTCATGAACTCCCTGCACATGGTGCCTATTATAGACCTCAAATCTCCAATGGTCGTGTGTATTGGAATATTATCTTGCGGAACCGCCGGCGGTACCTCTGGTTGTTGTTGAGCGGCGCGCGATAAGTTATCAGGTTCATTGTTGACAGAATTTTGTGCTCCCACTGCTTGGGAAGGCTCTCCTCTAACATATGTATTTCTCCTCGTAGTAGGCATATTTCGATCAAATACTCGAATAGGGCCCCACGGTGGGCGCCAATTGATCTTACGTGGTTTCGTTAGTTCGATCAAGGGTGGGATGTAACACGATGATAATAATATTAAAAGGAAAATAAAGACCAAATGTAATTGTATTCGAGTTAATTGAGTACAAGTACAAATATATAGGGTCCTACTCGAGCATCATTGGATGCCGTACAAGCTAGAGGGCGAAATACAATAGATCTTAAGCCTATATTTCCAAGTGGTTCCGAGCAGTAGCTTCGAGGAGGGAGCACCTGGGAAATCGTGTCCAGTATCATAAATGCATGGGGTATTTATAGCTGAAAATGGGGTTCAGGTGGTCTACCCGCAGATGTGCAATTCTTCGGCCCATAAGTTTGGCTCAGAGCTTGGCCCAACAATAACTTTGGATCCAGGGCAGCCTTGTACTTACGGTATTCAGGCATCGGGGTCGAACTGGATCTTTCGAGATAAATAACGCTCGATCTCGTGTAGTTGTAAAGAAAAAGCAGAAACCCGAGATATCCCTCATCAATTACAAGATCACTCAGATCGTAATTTTCTGTTTTCTTCAACTAGGTTTCTGTCAACAGATGACTTCCACCAGACGAGTGAGATGTTTGAGCTTTTGAGACTTAGATAAATTCTGCTTCAAGAACGAAATCTCTGATTGTTGTTGTGTGTCTCGCTCGTTTAAATCAGCTCCTTTTATACTTGAATTTGAAAATAAGACCGTTGAAGCAAATCAAATCTTCAAATCCATAGCCTTAGCCCGAAATCAGAACGGCTACCTGCTACAGTACCTTTTCTGCTGTACTTTCCTGTAGCTGCAATAAATGCACTCTGCTGATACGAGGTTTTCTTCAATCATTTGCCATTACTACCCTTCTCTTACAGCATTTATTACTCCAAGTGCATTTATTACCGTTGGACTAATCTCTTGATCTCTTCTACTCTGCTGATCGAAGCAACCCATCTGATAGGCACTCTGCTGATCAAACTCTGAACTAATCTAATTTGAGTCAGCTGATGGTCTACCCTTCTGTTTGCTGTTTCAGCGTGAGATCACTAGTCTTCTGGGCTTTGAATTTTGAACTCTTCTGATGTCTTCTTTACTTGTTCAAAATTCTTCTAAGGGAACTAAGCTTCCATACTTAGCTGATAATGATGTTTTGGAAATCATCAAAACCTTCCCTTAATTGCTTGTCTTCTTTGCACTTCATTCTTCATCTTCATCCAACAAGGATCCTCGAAGAATACGAGTCGATAAGAGCAAGTTAGAGAAGAAATAAGCGAATAAGAAAATGATTGCTGAAACAACGATCACCTATTTATAAAGTAAGAAGAAAAGACGTTTCGAACTTCTCACGGCTGATCACATTCCCGCCAAGCGGCAGAAAAAATTGAAACGCTTTCTCAAAGAAACACGTGATAGTTCATGATTGGAACGACAAAACGATTATTTATGATGTGTAGCACTCTTTTCCTTACTTAGGATTTTTTCCCACTGGGTTTTTTCCTAAGAAAGGTTTTTAACGAGGCACATTTCATAGAAAATACAGTCTTAATCTACCATCTACTTCTACGAGCTTCTACTACATATACGCTCGAAGAAGTGAGGGAGTACTGATGGGGGCTATTTCGCACCCCTTATAATACTCAGATCGACTAGGGGATATCAGATCGGTTCGACCATACAAGCTCATCCGGGATCATCCATCGACCCGATCAGAGACGATCCTCCTCGGCGACCAGACTACAATCCTGACTCGAGAGGGACAGTTAGGCCGAGTCCTATTAGGACTATGTTTCCTTGTAAAGCTAGGGTTAATATCATATAAATACCTAGTTAAAACGTAGATACAAGGAGAGATACAATCAGGGATACAATCAGAGATTACGCCTACATACTCTGTCAATCTAATATCACATTGAATAGAAAAGCTTTTGCTATACTATTTACTCATCGACTCATTCGTTTTCTGGTTTACCTTTTTGTTCTTTTACATAATTGTTCTTCCTTGAGATTGATCCATCCAGAATAAAGTAACAGAGCCCTATAATTCGTACTGAACCTGACCTCCTAATTACATCTTTCATGATTTAATCTTACCCAACAAAAAACTTTTATATCAAACACAACCAGAGAATTAATGCACTTCTGAAAAACCAAAAGGGAAAAAACCGATTTCAAAGAAAGGAGAAATCTGATTTTGCACCAAGAAATTTTAATTACAAAATTGCCCCACAAGTTTTCGCCCCTAGACCCAAAGTCGCCCATACCAACTCTGCCGAGCCTACAATCCAATTGGTGTGGATCAACTTTGGAGGTGAGACACATGGATCACTCAAGTTGTGGATCAAACAAAACGCCCGGAGGTAACCACCACCAAGCCGTGGTGAGGTAATAGCGTATAACCCCCTTTAAGTTTATGTAATTGTTTGATTCAACTTTTTCGTATAAATAAATATGGCGACAGATTTATGGGACTGATGGGTGTCTCGAAAATTTTTAAATTCTGCACACTAGTTGTTCTGACAATCGAGCCACAATCTGTTGGATAAGGATGAAGATGAAGGCACTGAAGACAAATTTAGAAGGGAGGTTTTGATGCATTCCAAAACTTCAAGATTGGCTAAGTATGGAGTAACTTAGCTGATGATCCCTTTGGAAGAAATCTTGACTAAGTATAAGAAGACATCAGAAGAGTCAAAATTCTCAAGGTCCAAGACTTCTGATCCGCTGAAGGAAAGTTATCAGACTGATGAAGATCAGCCGACTCAAATCAGATTTGTTCAAGTTTGAGATCAGCCGAGTTCGCCATCAGACTTGCCCCTTCGTCAGCCAAGTGGTAAGGATCATAAAGTCTTCCCAACGGTAATAAATGCCCCATGGTGTAATAAATGCTGAAGTACGAGGTTATTAAAGACAAATGATTGAAGAATTGCTTCGCATCAGCTGGGTGCATTTAATGCTGCCTGCAGAATAGTACTGTTCACAGTACGGACAGAATGCAAAAGAGCCGTTCGCGGATTTTAAGGACCAGTACTCGAGGAATTTGAATCCTGTCTCTCTTCAACGGACATTTTTCAATCCTCAAGTATAAATAGCTGAAAGAGACGAAGAAGAAAGAAGCAACACAATCTCTGAGAAATTTTCGAAGCAAAATTCTTTAAGTCTCAAGAACAGCTCACTCATCAGCTTAGTCATTTGTTGACGTAAGCAGAGTTGAAGAATCAAGTCAAATACATCTTCTGAGTGATTTTGTAAACAAGAGTGTTGTGAGAAGTAGATATCCATCTAAGTGAGTGATATTACTTCAGAGAAGTAGGATTTCTTTGTGATTTCTTACTGCGAACTTACGGCCTGTTCATTTGTTGTAAGGCGTAAGCAGGGTATACTGATTACTAAGTGTTTTTAGTATAACCCAAGATCTTTGTGACTTGGAAGAGTGGACTAAAGGATATTCAAATCCATATAACCACTATAAAAACTACTTGTGTTTTTGCATTGCTTTTAAACTTGCATACTTACTGATTACACAAAAACACGTTAAGTTAACTGTTTGAAAATTATTCAAAAGGAGTTTATAAAACTGGGGAAACATTTTTCAAACTGCTAAGACTACTTGTGAAAAACACTTTGAAAATCCGCTGCAAGTACTCTAAGTATTAAAATTGATTTTAACAAAATCAGCTAAGTAATCATCAGACGAGTGGTCAACAAAACTGTTTAAAGATTTGTTCGCGAACAGAATTGTAACTAACTAATCTGATCAACTTAGTCTGTTCAGTTAAAGTAAAAAGTTTTAAAGTTAAATTTGAAGAAAATTTCAAAGAGGTTTATTCAACCCCCCCCTCTAAACCTCTTCTGACCACTTGGGACCAACAAGTGGTATCAGAGCAGGTGGTTCATTAGAATCAGTTGCCTGATCAACGAACTTGATCCAAGTGTTTTTCAAAGGTTTTCAAAACTTTTCAAAAGAGCATCTTTTTGAAAAATTAAAACTTTTTGAAAAATGGATTGTATCAGCCATGTTCCCCACATTGCTGGTATGTCTTTTGAGGATTGGAAAATCAGAATGGAGATTTTCCTAGCTGCTTATAACGACAACATGTACACAT
Organism: Penstemon eatonii; assembly: GCA_038501285.1. NCBI lineage: Eukaryota > Viridiplantae > Streptophyta > Magnoliopsida > Lamiales > Plantaginaceae > Penstemon > Penstemon eatonii. The sequence goes on along the minus strand of CM076710.1, from coordinate 29,619,286 downwards.
GTATCATTAAAGGTCCATTCAGATTCACAAAGACCATAAAGATAAATGAGGTTGATACGGTTGTGGAAAAAGACCTTCATGAGATGACTCCAGAAGAAATAAAGCTCTACAATCTAGATAAAGTTGGGAGATTCATCATGACTAAAGCCCTGGATAATGATCGGTTTGACAAGGTCAAACATTGCAAGACTGCAAAGGATATGTGGGACAAAGTCAGAGACATGAGCGAAGGCAATGATGCAATAAAGGAGCATCAGCTCACTATTGCTTTGGAGAAACTTGACAACTTCAAGATGAAGTCTGGAGAAACCATTGATCAGATGGATACCAGATTCACCAGAACTCTGAATGAAGTTTTAAAGTTGGGAAAGACCTTCACTGACAAAGAGATCACTGTCAGAGTGCTAAAGGCCCTACCCCCAAAGTTCAACATGAAAGTGACAGCAATGGAAGAATCAAGGGATTTGGGAAAAATCTCTCTTACTGAGCTGTTTTCTGTACTCAAGGCATTCGAGTATAAATTGCCTAGAATGGGAATTGAAGAAACCTCAACTTCAGGACCCACAACTGCACTTGTTGCTGAAAACACCAGAAGACCGGCACAGAAAAGCAAAGATGTGGACTCATCTGATGAAGCCACTCTACTCAACAAGAAGGAGTACACTGCTGGAGATGTTGCATTGCTTATGAACAATTTCAAGAAGTTCTACAAAAGAAAAATGAAGAACAAATACAACAATGCTTCTACTTCAAAACCTAACTTTTCTTCTCAAGATAAAGTTGATTCTAAAGCAAAACTAATGTGTTACAACTGCAGGAAATTGGGACACTTCATCAAAGACTGCCCATATCCAAAAACAGAAAAGTACACTGAAGAGGAGAAGAAAATGAGAAAAGAAAGAAAGCATCAGAGAGGCAAGGCAATGATGGCTGAAGCAGAAAAGCTGACTGCTGTCTACTCATCTGATTCAGATTCAGATACGTCTGATGAAGAATCATGTGATGAAGAAAAACCTGCTCTCCTCTGTCTAATGGCAAAGGAATCTGATGACTCTGAGGATGAGGTAACTCCTCTTAACAATGAATTATTTAATTCATTTGAACAAATGATGCTTAACAATACTGGTATTGCTGAAGCATACAAAAAGCTTAAGGAAGAGATGATATTGCTAAAAGACCAAAATAGTTCACTGAAACTTTTAGCTGAAAAGCCAAAAGAATCAGCTGAATATAAACAGCTTGAGCAAGAACATGAGTCTCTGAAAGCTGAGTGTGAAGTTTATAAAGGAAAAATCATGGAACTTGAAAAAGTCATTGAGTCTCATGAAAAATCATCTGTTGCATCCATGCATACATCTAGTAAACAGAAGATACCTTTAGAACAGGATAAGCAAAAATTGAACCATACTGAAAAATTCATATTAGCTGACAATAGTAAGGTCATTCTGTATGTTCAAACTGCTAGACCTACTTCAACTGAGAATGCGTTAAAGGAGAAGAAATCTCCTAAGGCTAAAAAGAGCAAAGAGCCTAGTGTAGGAAATCAGACTAGTAAGACCAAACAACAGAGTCCTAAGAAGTCTGCTGATAAAGCCAAAGTCAACCAGACTAGTGGTAAGACTAAGTCAAAATCAAATGAGCAAGCATCAAGTAAACCAAAGAAGCATAAGAACAAGAAAAATCAAAATGCTTGGTATGGAAATGAGTCTTATTATGTGCAACCTGCTGCATATCATTCTATGTATCATGCACCTCAATTTCCAGGTTACTATGCACCTTACCCTGCTCATCCAATGCATGCTTACCCTGCATATCATGCAGCTTACCCTGCTTATGAACATTTTTCTTATCATACTGATCATCAACATGACTTATCTGATACTTATGATAAAAATGAAACTGTTCATGCTCCTGTTAAAACTCAGAAGCCTAAGAAGCCTAAGACATCAACATCTTGGGTTGTCAAAGGTGGAACTAATCCTTCAGGACCCTCTCAATAAGGGTACCTAAAACAATTTTACTTTTGTTTTGTAGGTTAGGATTAGGAGTAGGAGTAAAGTAGAGAAAATTTGGTACTTGGACAGTGGATGTTCAAGACACATGTGTGGAAACATACATGAGCTGACTGATGCAGTTACTGTGGATGGTCCAAAAGTTACTTTTGGAGACAGTAAAGAAGGCAAGATTGTAGCTAAAGGAAGAGTTATCAAAGGAAACATTGAGATATCTGACGTCTCATATGTTAAAGGCCTCAAATATAATCTGCTGAGCATAAGTCAATTTTGTGACAAAGGATATTCAGTCATCTTCTCAACAGTTAAGTGCTATGTTGAACAGATTGGTACGAAGAAGGTAATTTTATATGGAAGAAGACAGGGAAATATCTATATAGTCGACTGGAATTCTGCTGACAAGAATTCAAGTGTTTGTTTGGTGGCATTTGCACCTAGTGAAGTTAGTTGGCTATGGCACAAAAAAATGAATCATCTAAACTTCAAGACCATAAACAGATTAATCAAGAATGATTTGGTAGAAGGGATTCCAAAGGCAGTCATGAGCAAAGACAAGCTCTGTGACGCATGTCAGAAGGGTAAACAAATCAAGTCATCATTCAAAGGAAAGAAGCACCAATCTTCTGGAAGAATACTGGAACTACTGCATATGGACTTATTTGGACCCATTGATCCAGTCAGCAATGGTGGAAAGAAATACTGCCTAGCTGTTGTGGATGATTATTCAAGATATACTTGGGTGATATTCATGAAGAAGAAAAGTGAAACCAAGGAAAATCTTACTAATCTGATGGAACTGATCCAGAATGAGAAGAGTATAAAAATATTGAAGATCAGATCAGATAGAGGGACAGAGTTTACAAACTCTACTGTTGAAGAGTATTGTAATATCAAAGGAATACATCATGAGTATTCAGCTGCTAGAACCCCTCAACAGAATGGTGTTGCTGAAAGGAGAAACAGAACACTAAAAGAAGCTGTCAGGACCATGATAGCTGAAGCTAAGCTGCCTCAAAGATTTTGGGCAGAAGCAACAAATACAACATGCTTTACCCAAAACAGATGTATGATCAACAAAAATCAGAACAAGACTCCATATGAAGTTTGGAACAACAGAAAACCAAACATTCATTACTTTAAGATTTTTGGTTGTAAATGTTTTGTATTGAACAATGGGAAAAATCACCTTACTGCATTTGCAGAAAAGGCTGATGAAGCTGTCTTTGTAGGATACTCAACTGTTAGTAAAGCTTACTGAGTGTTTAACAAAAGAACATTACTAATAGAAGAATCTATCCATGTAGTATTTGATGAGCCAAGTCAATCTTCTGAAAAGAATCAAAGTGTTAACCAAGATCTGTCTACTGATTTACAGAAGTCAGACATTGGAAGAAATGAAGAATATGTTCCCATCATACTACCTAATCTCAGTTCAGCTGCTAACTCAAGTGCTGTTCAAAATCACAGTGCTGATTGTCTAACAGACGAGTTGCAAACAGCTGACAGACCAGAGACTGTTCAACAGACTACTACTGGAACTCCAACAGTAGTGTTGCAAGATCAAGACAGAGGACAACATCCTGATCTGCAGCCTGATCTCAGATGGCTCAAGAATCACCCACCTGAGTTAGTAATTGGTGATCATTTAGATAGAGTGAAAACAAGAAGAGCTGCTGCACAAGATGCTATGTTTGTCACATTTCTATCTCAAATAGAGCCTAAGCAAATTGAAGAAGCTCTTAATGATTCCTTCTGGATTGAAGCTATGCAAGAAGAGTTGAATCAATTTGAAAGGAATGAAATCTGGTACTTAGTTCCTAGACCAAGTCATCAAAGAGTCATTGGCACTAAATGGGTTTTCAGAAATATGATGAATGAAGATGGTACTGTTACCAGAAACAAAGCAAGATTAGTGGCCAAGGGTTATTGTCAAGAAGAAGGGATTGACTTTGATGAAACTTTTGCACCAATAGCAAGACTTGAAGCAATCAGACTGTTTCTAGCCTATGCTGCTTACAAGAACTTCACTGTTTAACAGATGGATGTGAAGTCTGCTTTTCTCAATGGAGAATTGCAAGAAGAAGTGTATGTTGAACAACCTCCTGGATTTGAAGTCTATCAACAAGAAGACAAGGTATATCGTCTGAAGAAAGCCCTCTATGGACTGAAACAGGCTCCAAGAGCATGGTATGATACCCTATCTGATTTTCTTTTAATTAAAGGATTTCGAAAAGGTAAGGTAGATAAAACCTTGTTTACAATTGAATGGGAAAATCATATATTACTTGTGCAAATATATGTGGACGATATTATTTTTGGTTCAACTAACCAACGGATGTGTGATAAGTTCTCCATGCTGATGCAGAATAAGTTTGAAATGAGCATGATGGGTGAACTTAACTATTTTCTTGGTTTGCAAGTTAGACAGTTGCCTGATGGAATATTCATCAGCCAAGTAAAATACACAAGAGATCTGTTCAAGAAGTTTGGTATGGAAACTAGCTCAACTGCTACCATTCCTATGTCTACGAGTCTTCGTTTGGATAAAGATGAAGATGGCAAATCAATGGACATAACCAAATATAGAGGCATTATTGGTTCATTGTTGTATCTAACAGCAAGTAGACCTGATATAATGTATTCAGTTGGAATCTGTGCAAGATTTCAATCAAACCCCAAGGAATCTCATCTCTTAGCTGCCAAGTGGATATTGAAATACATTAAAGGCACTCAAGAATTGGGATTGTGGTATCCTAGAGAATCTGGATTTGAACTTCTTGGTTATTCAGATTCAGACCTTGCTGGCTGCAAGATTGACAGAAAGAGCACAACAGGTGCCTGTCAGTTCTTAGGTAGTCGTCTGATCTCATTGATGAGTAAGAAACAGACTTCAGTTTCTATATCTACTGCTGAAGCTGAATATATAGCTGCTGGAGCTTGCTGTGCACAAATCTTATGGTTAAAGCATCAACTGGAAGATTACAATATCAAAATCAGTGGAATTCCAATCTACTGTGACAATACAAGTGCAATCTCTCTTACTCAGAACACTACAAGTCATTCAAGGACTAAACATATTGAGATCAAGCATCACTTCATTTGAGATCATGTTGAAAAAGGCAATGTTGTGATTGAGTATGTTCATACAGACAATCAGATTGCTGATATTTTCACTAAACCTTTAAGTGAAGTAAGGTTCTCAACTCTAAGAGCTGAGCTAGGACTACTTAATTTGGATGCATAAGCTGAGGGGGAACTCATCAGAAGACTGAAGTTCAACAGCTTTGTTATCCGTTGTTTTATTCAAGGATTAACTTTCAACAGACTAGTTAACTTATGAATTCTTAAACTCAGGGGGAACGTGTAAGACTAGCGGTACTTCTGAATTAAAGATGAAATTTGTTAATGTCAGTTAATTGACGTTATGTTTTCAACAGAAGACTCAACTATCGAAGAATAAAGTTATATTATCTGGCTGGATTGACAAACAGCTGAGGAAGGTTATCAGCTATTGGCATTCTCTGATAACAACTATGTCATCGGGACAGTAGTCCATCAGATAAGTGTTTATTATACTCATCTGATTACTTAAATAAAAGCAGAACTATTTAAAAACGTTTATTCAAAACACGCTTCTACAAGTAACTGTCGAGCGGTACACATTCCCGCTCCTCATTAAATATCTTTTGAATTTGAAAAGTCGTAACTGACGCCGCACGATCAGCACTGACAGAAAAACGGATCTAACGGTTGGCAGATATCACAGAAACCGACATACCCCAACTCTATAAATCCCCATCTGATCAGTCGAGTCGTTCTTTACGCACTCTAAACATTCAAAAGCACTTGTGAGAAAATTACTTGCAATTTTCTGCAAATTTCTCTCTGTTTCCCTAACCTTCAACAGATTAGCAATGGCCGCTGAAGGTATGTTCCTCGTTTATGATTCCTATTACCAATCTGGCACAAATCTGATGAAAGAACTTCTGGAGAAGTTCAAATCTGCAAATTTGGTAAATTTCATGGAGTATAATGAGGGAGTGATCTGGACTGATCAAGTGATGGAGTACTACAATACAGTTAAAGCTGATTACAACGCACTGGAGATTAAGGCTACAGTGGGAGGCAAATCTATCACCATTACTCCTGCTATTCTTCACGAGACGTTTGGGCTTCCTAACAGTGGACGACATGACGTCACTGTACTGACTGAAGACAAGCATCAACAATTCTGGGCGATCTGCGCCAGAGAGGGAGAAGTAATGTCTGGAAACATAAGAAAGAAACAACTGAGAGATGAATATCAGCGGATGGCTGATATGGTGTGTAAGCTGATTGAGAACTGCACCTTCTCACTGGATGCTGTTACCATGAAGAGGTTCAGTATCATGGCTGCTATCTACTATGGACTAGAGGTCAACTGGTCCATCATAGTATGGTACATCTTGGCTGATGTCCTGGAAGTGAAGAAAGGAAAAGGCCCCTCCACCAACCAAAGAATCACACTCAGTTATCTTCTGTCAAAACTGGGCTGTGATATGATGAATGGAAAAGAGATCCACAAACCCAAGGCAATGTCCAAGTACTTGCCTATTTTAAAGAGGAAGGCTGATGAGCCTGAGGAGGCTGAAGATGAGGAACCAAAGGAGGTTCCTGCCAAAAGGCAAAGGAGACTGGTCAAGACTGCTGACTTGGCTGTTGAATCTAAAAAGAAGAAGGCTGCTGATAAGCCTAAAGAAAATGATTCAAAGAAAATGGAGTCAGTGACTGCTGCTGATCAGGTCACAAAGATTATTGATCAGGTCACTGCTGATGTCAGGACTGCTTCACCTGCATCACCTTCAAGGACTCCGTCTACTGAAAAACCTGCTGAGAATGTCTCTCACAGGACAAGGAGCCAAATAAGGGACACTGCTACTTCAAGGCCTATTCAAGGTCTGTCAAAGAAGTCAGCAAGGAAGCAGATGACTTTTGTGGAAAAGGACACTGAGTTGGTAGACTTGGTGAGATCAAATACTGAATCTGCTGAAAGACCCCTTGAAGCTGTTGGAGCTTCTGTTGCTGACAAAGCTGATGTGCAACAGTCGCCTCAAGTCACATCAACAGCTGAGGTTGCTCAACCTCAAGAAGATCCAGATGTCCAAATCATACATCCTATTGCTGCAAATCCTATCTCATCTGCCGGCCAGCTCCCGTTGATAAAGGCAAAAAGAAAATAGTGCTGAGGAAAAAGAAAATTTCCAAGGCTGATAAAAAAGCAAGGGAGGAAGCTGAACAAAGAAAACAGGATGAGGTGGAAGAGAAGAAAGCACTTGAGCTAAGCAAAGCTCAAGCGGCTAAGGATGAAGCCAGAAGGCACATGTCTGAGGCAGAAAGGAAAGCTGCTGAGGATGCTGAACTGGAAATGGTGCTGGAAATGAGCAAAATTGATGCCTATGGACCTGTCCATGGAGGTGGCATCAAGATTGGAGAAGGCCAAGATGGAGAAGAAAAGACAAAGCTAAAAATGCCTGCTGCCAAGGTCAAGTCAAAGGAAAATTTTGAAGTTAGAAGAGCCTTTGAAATAGTGTATGCTGATAAGGAGCTCTTCAAGAAGTTTGAGAAGTCCTTAGCATACTATGATCAGAAACTCATGTTGAAGACTCTGTTCAACCAGGAGAAACCAAGATACATCAATTGGAGAGATAACAGGCTGACAAGTCAATAACAGAACTTCAAAATATGAAGGAGTTAGCTGATGAAGAACAATGGGTTCTGACCTGGCTGAAACAAACTCCATTCAGAAGGCCCTGGATCCCAGTTATGTCAGAGATGTCATGCATAATTTTGCAAAAGCTTTTGCACTGGAGGAGGCCAAGAAGATCAAAAGCACCTTGCCTGATAAGAAGAGAAAATCTGAAGATGCCGAAGAAAGGGCAATTAAATTTGCTGTTATGACCGCCCTGAAGAGATGGGCAAAAAGGTCAAAATATCAGCAAGGTTGTTCAAGTGACTTGCCACTGCTACCAAGCATTCAGCAAATAATTTTTGGCAAGGAAGTAAAAGAGTTCAGTGAAGTGCCAAAGGGCAACAATGCTCCTGTTAACCCTTGGATCATTGTGAGGCAAATCAGACAAACAACCTGCTTCAATGATGATGGCACCATAACTAACTTGTTTTACGATGATGTCACTGATGAAAAGAATGAAGATGACAAGTCCTTAGCTATTGAATGGCAAGCTAAGACTTCTGAAGATCATCAGATGACAGATATGGAAGAAGTCCCTGTTCAACAGGCGACTGATGAGAAGGAAGCTGATGCTGCTGCTTCTGCTTCATCAGCTGATCAACATTCATCACTGATGGAAGCAATCCAGATGCTTATGGAAAACTCACTAAAGGGACTGGAAGAGAAGCATAATCAACAGCTGATGAAAGTCAAGGAGGAGCTGAAGAATGAACTTAAGACCGAATTGGAAGCATCAAACAGACTTCAGCTGGAAACTGTTCAAGGATCAACAACAGAGATCATCAAGAGAGAAATTGACAGTATTCCCATTCCTCAAGACAATTCATTGCAGTTAGTGCACAGTTTGAGAGAGTTGAACAAGAATATTGAAGATGTGAAGGGTGATGTGAATCACCTTCATACTGCATTAAAGATAGCTGAGCACAAGATTGCTACTGCAATTTTCATTCAAGTCAGTAAAGAGGAGAAGGAAATCAACTTAGGGATGTTGCAAGAAGTGGCAAAGGCTTCACAGGAAGTTCAGAATGAAATTGCAACTATCAACCTTAACATTGATTACTTCAATGATCAGACTGACGTCATCAGCACTGATATTCATAATCTTACAGCAAGTCATGATGTTGTCAATCAGAATCTCAAGGCTTTGTGTGCTGGAATGAAGATTCCAACAGTTGCTCTCAACCCTGCTGTTGCACCTTCTAATGTCATCAAATCTGATGATGACAAAAAGGGGAAGATAAAAGGGAAGAACCAGCTAAGGAAAATGTTGCTGAAGCCAAGGAAACTGAAGACACAGCTGACAAGACTGAAAAGCTTGGAAAGGTAGAAGAAGAAGAAAAGACTGAAAAAGAAACTACCAAGTACAAGAACACTAATCTGCCAGGAAAGCAATGGAGCTAATTAAAGAACAACAACTCAAAGAGAAGATGGAAGCTGCCAAAGCAATCTTGGAAGAAGAAGCTGATGATGAAGAAGATGACGAAGAGTCATCTTATGAATATGAAGAAGTACTTGAAGGATCAGATGAAGAAGCTGATAGTTAGAAATAGTAAAATCCTTGTAATCAATTTACTTCTATCTATTCTTCAGAAATCTCATCTGATGAACTTGTACCTTGTAATTCTTTTTCAATATTAATAAAAAGTCAAGTTCAATCCAATATACTTTTTCTATCTCAGAAAATTTTGAGGATTACAATCTTTAGCTTAGGTATTTGACAGGTACTTAGCTGAAGTTTTGTCATCATCAAAAAGGGGGAAATTGTTGGATAAGGATGAAGATGAAGGCACTGAAGACAAATTTAGAAGGGAGGTTTTGATGTATTCCAAAACTTCAAGATTGGCTAAGTATGGAGTAACTTAGCTGATGATCCCTTTGGAAGAAATCTTGACTAAGTATAAGAAGACATCAGAAGAGTGAAAATTCTCAAGGTCCAAGACTTCTGATCCGCTGAAGGAAAGTTATCAGACTGATGAAGATCAGCCGACTCAAATCAGATTTGTTCAAGTTTGAGATCAGTCGAGTTCGCCATCAGACTTGCCCCTTCGTCAGCCAAGTGGTAAGGATCATAAAGTCTTCCCAACGGTAATAAATGCCCCTTGGTGTAATAAATGCTGAAGTACGAGGTTATTAAAGACAAATGATTGAAGAATTGCTTCGCATCAGCTGGGTGCATTTAATGCTGCCTGCAGAATAGTACTGTTCACGGTACGGACAGACTGCAAAAGAGCCGTTCGCGGATTTTAAGGACCAGTACTCGAGGAATTTGAATCCTGTCTCTCTTCAACGGACATTTTTCAATGCTCAAGTATAAATAGCTGAAAGAGACGAAGAAGAAAGAAGCAACACAATCTCTGAGAAATTTTCTAAGCAAAATTCTTTAAGTCTCAAGAACAGCTCACTCATCAGCTGAGTCATTTGTTGACGTAAGCAGAGTTGAAGAATCATGTCAAATACATCTTCTGAGTGATTTTGTAAACAAGAGTGTTGTGAGAAGTAGATATCCATCTAAGTGAGTGATATTACTTCAGAGAAGTATGATTTCTTTGTGATTTCTTACTGCGAACTTACGGCCTGTTCATTTGTTGTAAGGCGTAAGCAGAGTATACTGATTACTAAGTGTTTTTAGTATAACCCAAGATCTTTGTGACTTGGAAGAGTGGACTAAAGGATATTCAAATCCATATAACCACTATAAAAACTACTTGTGTTTTTGCATTGCTTTTAAACTTGCATACTTACTGATTACACAAAAACACGTTAAGTTAACTGTTTGAAAATTATTCAAAAGGAGTTTATAAAACTGGGGAAACATTTTTCAAACTGCTAAGACTACTTGTGAAAAACACTTTGAAACTCCGCTGCAAGTACTCTAAGTATTAAAACTGATTTTAACAAAATCAGCTAAGTAATCATCAGACGAGTGGTCAACAAAACTGTTCAAAGATTTGTTCGCGAACAAAATTGTAACTAACTAATCTGATCAGCTTAGTCTGTTCAGTTAAAGTAAAAAGTTTTAAAGTTAAATTTGAAGAAAATTTCAAAGAGGTTTATTCACCCCCCCCCCTCTAAACCTCTTCTGACCACTTGGGACCAACACAATCCCAACAGTGGTATCAGAGCCAGCTTCATAATTATTATGCGAAAATGCCTGAACATAATAGTGTGTTTACGTATATGTTTAATTATATGTATGAAAACGCGTGATAATTATGTTCTGTTAATTGATTCTTGCTTGTTATGACGGGATCTATGATTGGATAAAACTGCTTTTTCAGATATGTGGCAAATTTATAGTTTTTCGAAAAATCAGGACTCTTTGTGCTATAAATCGTAAATCATGAAAATAAGGGCTGAAAATTCAATTTTCTGGTTCTGGAAATTTTAGAAAATATCTGGGCTGTTTTTGAATTGTGATCGCACGTGTTTTTGGGCTGTTTTGCAATTTCCAAAAATTCAAGGACTGTTTTGTAATTTCCGAAAGTTCAGGGGTCAGTTTGCAAAATTCAAAAAATTTCTGGTTTCAAAATTTTATTTTCTGGTCCTTCTGTTCGAAACTGTTTTGGGGGGTGTTTTGTAAATTTTCAAAAGTTTTGGGGTCAAAAGTGCAATTTCCGAATGTATAGAGGGCGAACTACAATTTATCAAAAGTTGAAAATAATCTGTTTTTAAGGCAGAAAACTTTTGTTCACCCGAGAATTTATTTTGTCATAATTAGTAGTGACTAAAAAGTAAGAATCATAGGAAGTTAGTTTTAAAATGTAGTTTTAAAATTAAGAAAGAAATACGTAAAAGTTGTTTGCATGTTTCTTGCTCTACGTGAACTGTTTACGTGGTTTTCGATCGCGCCGAGCCTTGACCTTAAGTTAGATGTGATTGGCTTAATTTAATGTATGGTTTTTATTAGGCCTGCGAGCCTGTTATTATTTTTTGGGCCACTTTGAGCCTTTGTAATAGAATAGGGCTTTACTGCTTTCCTAGTCTAGGATGAAGGCCCGTTTACAAGCAAGGTGGGAGCCCAAGAAGAATTGAAAGCCATGTATGCATGGTACATTGTGTAATTGCATAGGCCTGTTTGAGAACCCTTTAGATTGACCAATTAGGCCAACATCATTGGCTCGATGATGGCCTGCATAGGAGGCTCCCGATCGATAACATATCCTGGTAGTATGCATGCTAGGCTTGTATGATTATTATTTATTAGTCGATTTATGATTGCTTGTGTGTATGCGCGCTAGAATCTAGATCGTAAATAAAAGATAAAGCATAATTAAAGCGGTGAGATCTCGAGGAGAGTTTCTTCAAACTTTCAAAACGGAAAATCCACTCTCGAATAAATATTAAGTCATATTGGGTTAACTATAAAATGAGGTTTTATAAATCCAAGCCTTCCATTAATAGGAACTAGTGTATGTTGTTTACTTATCGGTAGAGGTGATCCAGAGTCTGGCACCCGAGTCGAAGAAAGGAACAATGTACGAAATTCCTTGACTCCCGTTTTTAACTAAACTCGACAAGGGTGGGGACTGATCGGGACGTGAAAATCGACCGATAACCAGTTACGGGGATTTCATGACCGGGCCCATTACTCATCATGATTAATGGGTTAGACTTAACGCGTAGTAACATTTATGATGTAGCAGTGCTAGATAAATGCGAAAAACGAGGCAAAATAGCTTGAAGGTTGTGGAGTAACACAATTGGTAAAAGTATACCTACCTAGGGAATTGGTTGTATGGCCACGAGTCGTGGGTGCAACTAATTGCTGCTGTGACATCAAGACCTACTAGGAAATAGAATTTCCCGAAACTAGAAGGGGTTATTGTTTCGATAAAAATAGTGGGAGAACTTTTTCGATAAAAAGTCCAAATTTTGTTAAATTATAGGTATTAATACTAAACCTGTCTGCTTATTGTTGTCTGTTTTATTGTTAGCCATTTACCATCCACTGTCCCGTTCAAACGAGTCTTAATGCATTTAAGAACCGAACCAACTTTGGGGAATATGATGTGCAATTACCTTCACGGAACTGCCATGGCTAAGTTTAACAATGTTAGGGAATATTATTGTTACTTGACCAAGATGTTCGAACGAATCAAAGGGTTTGGAGCCCGATTGTTTCTCGAAGATGAGATAGAGATGACTCTACATGGCTTATCTTACACCTTCACTCATTTTATGCAACATTGTGATATTCCGCCTGATGGAACCAAAACAAAACAATTGCATGAGTTGTTAGACAAATATGAGGAAGCTCATCTGCAAGGATGGGGTCTGTATGAGTGGAATTGCCCTCTGTGTAAGTACGAAAAGAAATTAAAGAAGCTCGCTGAAAAGGAATTCCTGGATAGACATCTGATAAACATTCATGTCTGTAAAAGTGTTTGCAGGTGATGATAGTATTCCCTCTCCACCTAAAAGGAAGAAATTCCTTGAAAGGAAGATGCAAGTAGTGCAATGAGAAATGAGGGAAATCAAATTCAGGGATTGGGCAAGGAAGAACTGAACCTAGACATTCCTTTTTAGCAGAAGAAGTTGTACTAAGTTTTTCGTATTAGCATAAGTTTTTAGTTTTAGTTTATTTTGAGTATTATTTCCAATTTTTGTACAAGACATTATTGCTTAACCATTGAGAATAGAATCTATTTATTTAAAGCTATTTAACATTGTACAAATATTGATGCTTGGAAGCATAGAAATAAAACAATGATAAACAAATAAAAACTTTGAAGGCTACATGCTAAATCGAAAAGGAGTAAAACAAACAAGATAAACGTTCACGCTTGAAATGTTTATTTTGGACATTATTCCTAAAGAGAGATTCGAAAGGAAATTTTTTATCTTCTGCTCTTGAAATAAAGAACTTGGATAAACTCCTAACATTCAAATCTTGAAGGAAAAATAATCGAAATAATGGATTGCTAGGCATTCCAAGCATTTCAATCGAATGGATTTAATCCACAAGGACAAAACGTGGAGAACTAAAAGCACTAGTTCAAAAGGATGCTACTTCATATATACTTATGATTTTCAATCGTCAAAGTGTATGTGTACTTTGTCGAAGTACAATTCTAAAACTATTGAAGTAATTCAATAGAAGTTTTTGAAATGAAGTAACTAAGTGCATTATGTCGAAAGCATTTTGATCTAATCAATCTTGCCGAAACATAAGCAACTAATTCCTCGATTATCTAAGACGAGAATAGAATTCTCACGAAGCAAATCAAAGAAGGAATCAAACTTTGTTGAAAACTTGGTTCGATTCACGAAAATGATCTTGCTGTAATTCCTTAATTCACATTAGGGGATAGCCTCCCCTAACTCTTCAAATATACTTGGTCTAGTACCTTTCGAAGTAAGTTCTTACACCGCCGTATCATTTATGACATGGCAAAATACCCTTATATGAGAAATTGGATAGTAGATCTGATTCATATGAAGTTTGTGGGGTATCCAACGAAATCCATTGGATACCTGTTCTACGACAACGAGAAACGAAAATATCTCGTAAGTAGCTTGTTCCTCTGTTGACGAATCCTTGTCAAAGGAAATAAGGAATGTCATAGAACTTGATGAAGTCCAAGACTTGGACCCATCCCCACAAACAGTGGGAGTAAACCCTGAAATCTGCTAAATTGATCTTTGCACAAACGCTTCGTAATCTAATCAAATTCTTAAGGAACTCGAAACTCCATTTTATGAAATTGAGTAATTGGATATTCAACCCAAGATTACAAAGAAATTATGTTGAACATAAACTAAGGGATATGGCATGAAGCCATAAGATTCGAAGTGGAAAGTTTGACTCACTTAATGGCGATATGTTATTATTCAAAGGTCCTTTTAGGACTAATGGAAATACCTTCTCCATTTGCAACGTCAAAATTCATTTCGAAACTATTAGCCATAGAAATGTGGTTTTGACTACCAAAATATGACTATTGGATATGAATCCTGCCTCTCACAATTGAAAATTGATGAGAAGATCTCTATTCAAATCCAAACGTCAATCTATGACTTTTTCCGAACTTGGAACATGCAACTTGATAAGTTGATCAATAATGTTAAATTGGTCAAAAGGCATATGGATTCCAATTATGCAAAAGTATCAGTGGGAGCGTAGCTGAGTTCGAAACATAACAAAATGATGTTCTGTACATCAAGTACGATATAAGAGTATCAAAGCGCAGACGAAAGCGTGTTCTTCACGCAATTCTCCATGATTAGATTCGGGAATTACATCTCACGTACTGGCAATACGTATCTATAGTATATAGAAGGAAGTAGATGTTGCAATTCACCGAATCTGAGTACAAAGACTATATATTGAATAAATTCAATATGGAAGAATCCAAGAAAGGATTGTTCCAATGAGACAAATCTATTTCACTTGTTTAATGAGCCCTACATATAAATGAGTAAAGGAGAAACTGTCTCAAGAAGCCTTATGCTTTGGCATTTGGATTGCATGTAGCATGCAAAGTCTTGTACAAGACCTGACTCATCAAAAGCTCTGACCATTCACGAGCTAATGATAGTCGAACACCAGTAAAGGACACTGGACTACCACAAAAGCAATCCTCGAAGATAATTAAAGTATATAATGCTTGTCTGTGGTAGTAGTGGAGGATTGAAACTCAAAGGATTTAGTGATTCGAGATTTCTAGTCAGAAATGGATGATTTATTCTGTCTCAATAGGAGCAGAGGTAAATTGGAAGAAATTCCAATAGTATACCATTGCCAACTCAAACAGAATATACGCAGCACTGGGATGCAGCAGAAGAAAGTGTTTAGATGAGAAACATTCATCCAATGATTGGATGAATTACCTAGCATGGCAAAAGCCTGTCATAATCTTAACCGATTTAGATAAGACAATTGCTCAATGAAAGGGAAACGAGATCTCACCGATAATCTGAACACAATACCATATGATCGAACAAGTCATAGGTAGTTGAGATGCGTAGAAGTATTACGTCATCTCAACAAGGACAAATTTAGCAGATCCAGTAATTAAGTTCTTTCACAAAAGGGTTCGAGGGACATCTTTATAAGATGGGTCTTAGAAACATTTTGATTGGCCTTAGGGCAAGTGGGAGATTGATAGGATAGTGCCCAGCAAGCCAATATTAATTAGCTTGTTGGAGAACTATTCTCTTATGGTTTATAATTAATATGCCCGTTTATTCATAGTACGTGAATTAAACAATGGCCAACTTCATCTCTCGCGAACTTTTCTAAGCGATTGGATGAAATCCTAAGGTCACAATAGACTATGGGATGATTCACTTCAGTACTGAGTGCAATCATGAAACAGTCTCTATGGTCGTGATCTTAAAACCGTTCCAAGTCATAGATTCCAAACGAGATGGGGTATCGTAGGAATCGCCAAGACTTGTACAAGTATGCATGATTCACATGGAGTGAATTTGTAGCGTTTCATGAGCAAGGCATTTGAGGCCAGTGCGTATGTGTAGGTAGTTTGATAGAGGATCGAATGCATCGAACGACCCGAACAGAGAAATCCATTCTGGAAGCGCATGACGCACATCGGTGATGGGATGTTTCTCAAGGATTATAATAGTGCACGATTTAGTCCTTAGACTTGAGGTGCTAGGGCGAATTCGGTACATAAGTGTGCGTACTGAGATTTAGGTACTGATCACGTAGCCTGGCTACAAAGTGCCTAAGTTGGGTGCGTATAGTTGTGTACGCGAGTGGTTAGTACTAAGAAAGGATCTATCGACTCATCTTGATAAGGTGAGAGAATTTCCTATATGTTCTTAGATAATAGATTCCGAGAAACCTATGGCCATAGTTGGTGACGCATTTGGAAGGGGTTTCCAAATTTGGCAGTCACACTGGAATCATTGTCAGGAATTAGAAAGTATAGTTAACGAGATAATTAGAGGTGCCGATCAATTCATACACCCTAGGTCTCGATCAGGAAATTAGTCTTTAATTGGACCGTATGTACATGGCAATTATAAGAGGTGAGGTTCACAAATATCAATTCACCTTTAATTGGGCTTCATGGGCTTGTGGCTAGACATCGACCATGAAGTGTGGGTACTCCTTAATTAATAAGGAAATTAATTCTGGAGTGGTCAATTAAAAGTTGTTTAATTGATCGGAGCATTTAATTGCTCGTTAATTAAATCACGAAAGTCGTGGGCCTACTACCAATTGATGGTGAACCCAGAGTGTCACACACAATAAAATTGGACAGTGACAGTCATAGAGGGAAATAAGTGATTTAAAATTGTTAAATCAAAGTAATTTAATTAAGGTATTAATTCAATGGGAGAATATTAATTAGATATCTAATTGATTAATATTTAATTAATTAATTAGGGTTATCTGATTAATTATGAAATTAATTAAAGTTGTTAATTAATAAAATTGGATGATTAAATAGTTACCCCATTATAGGATTGGATAATTATAAGGGTTGATTTTTGATAATCTTGAAATTAGGAGAAGGGGCGATTTTGTGATGATAAAGAAGGAAGAGTTTTGTTTCTTGCAAAATAAGGAAGAAGAGATTTATCAAATCTTACATTCCTAAGTTGATAAGGAATAGGGATTTGATACAGATGGGAATAATATATCTTTTAAGAGAAGGACTCTTTCTCTTATAAATACTTCTTCACAACTCTTCACAAACAACTGAATAATACAACCAGAGAATTAATGCACTTCTGAAAAACCAAAAGGGAAAAAACCGATTTCAAAGAAAGGAGAAATCTGATTTTGCACCAAGAAATTTTAATAACAAAATTGCCCCACAAGTTTTCGCCCCAAACCCGAAGTCGCCCAAATCAGCTCGGCCGAACCCAACCCTGGCCGAAACTGATCTGGTCGAACCTGGTCTGACCACACAAGCTCTGTGGTTTTGACTTCTTCCATTAGATCTCCCAATCTAGATCCAGATCTATGTCCTGATCGAGATCTGCATAATCCTTTGTTGACAAACCTTCAAGATCCAGTTCGTAGCCTACGCTTGGAGGTGTCCCTACAATCCAATTGGTGTGGATCAACTTTGAAGGTGAGACACATGGATCACTCAAGTTGTGGATCAAATGAAACGCCCGGAGGTAACCACCACCAAGCCGTGGTGAGGTAATCGCGTATAACCCCCTTTAAGTTTATGTAATTGTTTGATTCAACCTTTTTGTATAAATAAATATGGAGACAGATTTATGGGACTGATGGGTGTCTCGAAAAATTTTAAATTTCGCACTCTAGTAGTTCTGATAATCGAGCCACAATCCCAACATTAAATAATGGGAAAAATCACCTGACTGCTTTTGCAGAAAAGGTTGATGAAGCTGTTTTTGTAGGATACTCTACTGTTATTAAAGCTTACAGAGTCTTTAACAAAAGAACTTTACTTGTAGAAGAATCTATTAATGTAGTATTAGATGAACCAAACCAATCTTGTGAAAAGAATCAAAGTGCTAATCCAAATCTGTCTACTGATTTTCAAAAATTGCGTGTTGAAAGAAATGAAGAATATGTTCCCATCATACTACCTGATCTCAACTCAGCTGCAAACTCA
This sequence comes from Penstemon eatonii, assembly GCA_038501285.1. Lineage (NCBI taxonomy): Eukaryota > Viridiplantae > Streptophyta > Magnoliopsida > Lamiales > Plantaginaceae > Penstemon > Penstemon eatonii. The sequence continues at coordinate 29,600,984 of CM076710.1, read as the reverse complement.
AATGCTGTTCAAAATCAGCCTGCTGATTGTCAAACTGACGAGTTGCAAACAACTTATAGACCAGAGACTGTTCAACAAACTACTAATGTTCAACAAACTACTATTGGAACTCCAACAGTGGTGTTGCAAGATCAATTTAGAGGACAACATCATGGCTCAAGAATCACCAACCTGAATTAGTGATTGGTGATCATTTGGATAGAGTAAAGACAAGAAGAGCTGTTGCAAATGATGCAATGTTTGTCAGCTTCCTATCCCAAATAGAGCCCAAAGAGATTGAAGAAGCTCTTAGTGATTCCAACTGGATTGAAGCTATGCAAGAAGAGCTGAATCAATTTGAGAGGAATGAAGTCAGGTACTTAGTTCCTAGACCAAGTCATCAAAGAGTAATTGGCACTAAGTGGGTATTCAGGAACAAAATGAATGAAGATGGTATTGTCACTAGAAACAAAGCAAGACTAGTGGTCAAAGGTTACTGCCAAGAAGAAGGCATTGACTTTGATGAAACTTTTGCACCAGTAGTAAGACTAGAAGCAATCAGACTGTTTCTTGCCTATGCTGCTCATAAGAACTTCACTGTCTATCAAATGGATGTGAAGTCTGCCTTTCTCAATGGAGAATTTCAAGAAGAAGTTTACGTTGAACAACCACCTGGATTTGAATCATACAGAGAAGAAGACAAGGTGTATCGTCTGAAGAAAGCTCCAAGAGCATGGTATGATACTTTATCAGATTTTCTTTTAATCAAAGGATTTCGAAAAGGTAAAGTAGATAAAACCTTGTTTACTGTTGAATGGGAAGATCATACATTACTTGTGCAAATATATGTAGACGATATTATTTTCGGCTCAACTAACCAACAGATGTGTGACAAGTTCTCCAAGCTGATGCAGAACAAATTTGAAATGAGCATGATGGGTGAACTAAATTATTTTCTTGGTTTACAATTTAGATAGTTGCCTGATGGAATATTCATCAACCAAGCTAAATACACAAAAGATCTGTTCAAGAAATTTAGTATGGAAACTAGCTCTACTGTTAGTGTTCCTATGTCTACTAGACTTCGCTTGGATAAAGATGAAGTTGGCAAATCAGTGGATATAACCAAGTACAGTGGCATAATAGGGTCACTGCTATATCTAACAGCTAGCAGACCTGATATTATGTATTATGTTGGGGTTTGTGCGAGATATCAATCAAATCCTAAGGAATCTCATCTCCTAGCTACCAAGAGGATACTCAGATACCTTAAAGGCACTCAAGAATTGGGATTGTGGTACCCTAGAGAATCTGGATTTGAACTTATAGGTTATTCTAATTCTAACCTTGCTAGCTGCAAGATTGATAGGTAGAGTACTACTGGCGCCTGTCAATTTTAAGTAGTCGTCTGATCTCATGGATGAGTAAGAAACAGACTTCACTATCTATTTCTACTGTTGAAGCTGAATACATTGTTGCTGGAGCATGTTGTGCACAGATACTATGGTTGAAGCATCAACTAGAAGATTACAACATAAAGATCAGTGGAATTTCAATCTACTGTGATAATACAAGTGCCATCTCTCTTACTCAGAATACTACAAGTCATTCAAGGATTAAGCATATTGAGATCAAGCATCATTTTATCAGAGATCATGTGGAAAAGGGAAATGTTATAATTGACTATGTTAATACTGATAATCAGATCGCTGACATCTTCACCAAAACTTTAAGTGATGCAAGGTTTTCAACTCTAAGAGCTGAACTAGGACTACTAAATTTGGATGCATAAGCTGAGGGGGAACTCATCAGAAGACTTGAGTTTTTCAGCTTACTCATCTTATTATCTTCAAGGTTAACTCTCAACAAACTAGTTAACTTATGGTTTCTTAAAGTCAGGGGGAACGTGTAAGATTAGCGGTACTTCTGATTAAAAGATGAAATTTGTTGATGACAGTTAGTTAAAGTTATGTGTTCGTCATAAAAGTTCTTAATTCTTCAAGATTGAAGATTAATTTATCTTGCTGGATTGACAAACAGCAGAGGAAGATTACTTGTTATTGCCTTTCACTAGTAATATCTGTTTTCAGAACACTCGTTTGTCAGATAAGTATATTTTACTCGTCTGATAATTTGTATAAGTGTTGCTCTTAAAACGTTATTCTTAAAGATATGCTTTTACAAATAGGACTGAGACGGTTCACATTCCTGCCAGTCATTTAATGCTTTTTGAAATTTGAAACCCGCGTATCTCGCCCCACGATTAAGACTGACAGATAACTGATCTAACGGTTCGCGTGAAGCATGGAAACCGACGCTCCTTCGCCTCTATAAATTCACATCTGATCAGCTTACTGGTCTTTTACGCACCCTAAAATTTCATGAACATATAGACAGAATTTTTGCTTTCAATTTTTCTGCAAATCTACTATTTTCACTTAATCTTTTCAGAAATCTCACAATGGCCAAAGAAGAAGGACGATATCTCATATACTCAACCTTCCACTCAACTGGAACTCCGTTGATGAAGGAAATTTTGGAGAAATTTCAAGCCACGAATCTGGTGAAATTCATGGAAGCCCCTGAGGATATGGTGTACAATGATCAGATTCTGGAGTACTATGGTTCGTCTGGCAAGCCAAATTTTGAGAAGAAAGAGATAAAGGCCAGAGTTGGAGGAGTTGATATCTGTATCACTCCTGCTCTGTTGAATGAAAAGTACGGTCTGCCCATGGAAGGTAGAACAGACATCACAACTATGGCTAAGCCTAAGGAAGCTGAGTTCTGGAACATTTGTGCAAGGGAAGGAGAAATCCTTGATGGGAATATTAAGAAGAATCAGCTGAGGGATGAATATCAGCGGATGGCTGACATGTTCACCAAAATCATTGAGAATTGCACATTCTCACTTGATAGTGTACCTATGAAGAGATTCCATGTTATGATAGTTGTTCACTACGGGATGACAGTGAACTGGGCCACTTATGTTTGATACATTTTGGCTGATCATATCAAGAAGGGGAATACCTACCACAGGATATTCCTCAGTCATCTGTTCATGAGTCTTCAGTGTGGAATGACCAATGGAAAGGTCATTCACCAGGCAAAAGCTATGCACGCTTATCTTGCTGTGAAGGAGCAGCCTAAGAGGAAAGCAGCTGAAGCACCAAAGAAGGCAGTTGCTGAAAAGATAAGTAATTGTTTCTAAGTCTTCTATTCAAACAGCTGACCCAACTGTTAAAGACAGAACAGAAGAGAATGCAGAGAAACTTGCTGCTGATGCTATCATAGCTCAGATAGCAAAAGAGATTGAAGATGCTGCTAATGGTTCTCCATCCAGAACCATTTCTACTGAAAGACCCCTGGAGAATGTTGCTGCAAAGACCAGGAGTCAACTTAAAGACTCAGCAACATCAAAGCCATTCCAAGGAAAAGTGGTCCACACCAAAGCTACTGTTAGAAAAAGGATGACTTTTGTGTCATCGCCTACTAATTTGTCTGACTTAGTAAGGCAAAGTCCTCAATCAGCAGAGAGGCCTGCTGGAGTTAAAAGAAAGCTCCTGTCAAAGAGTCAGCTGATGCAACAGCTACTCAACAGATTGTCTCCAACAACTGAGGTTAATCAACCTCAAGATGATCCTGAAGTGCAGATCATCGAACCAATCACAGTTGCACCAATTTCAACTGCTGCACCTGAACCTGCTGCTGTTGCACCAGCTCAGACATCTGCTAAACCAAAGAGAAAGAGGATTGTAAGGAGAAAAGTGTCTGCTGCTGAAAAGAAGAGAAGGGAGGAAACAGAGCAACATAAGAAGGATGCTGAAGACTTCCGCAGAGCAGTAGAGTTGAGTAAACTTGAAGCTGAGAAGGCTGCTCAAAGGAAGAAGTTAACTGAAGTTGAACTCAAAGCACATGAGGATGCTGATATGGCTAAGGCTATAGAACTTAGCAAACAAGATGCACATTGTTGGTCCCAAGTGGTCAGATGAGGTCTAGAGGGGGGGGGGGTGAATAGACCTCTGAAAATTTTAGACTTAAAAACTTTTTACTCTTCTATCAGCAGACTAAGCTGATAAAGAACAATAAGATGACTTCGCTGATCAAGAACAAGTCTAGGACAGCAGAGTAACCACTCTTCTTACAGTTTACTTAGCTGATTTCAGTGAAAATCAGTTTTATCAAGAGTATACTTGCAGCGGATGTTTGAAAGTGTTTTTCACAAGTAGACTAAGTCCTCAAAAAGATTTTATCCCCAATTTTAAAATTCCTTATAAAATCTTTTTATAATTCAAAGTGTTGAAATATGCAAGGTTCAAAGTATGCAAGAAAATTTAAATGCAAGATAACACAAAGAATTTTTATAGTTGTTATATGGATAAAAGTCCTTTAGTCCACTCTTCCAGATCACTTAGATTCTGGGTTATACTATAATCACAAAGATTACAATATTTCTCCACTTATACCTAAACAACAAATGAAAAGGCTATAAGCTCACAATAGGAATTCACTTAGAAAACCTATCCTCTAAAGTAGAATCACTCACAAAGATGGATTCTAACTTCGCACAACACTCAGCTAATACAAAACACTCAGATTGTATTTTTCTTTTTTCTTCAACTGGGTTTCTGTCAATAGATGACTTCCACCAGATGAGTGAGCTGTTTGAGCTTCTTGAGACTTAGATGATTTCTGCTTCAAAGTATAATCTCAGATTGTTGTTGTGTGTCTCGCTCGTTGAAATCAGCTCCTTTTATACTTGAATTTGAAAATGTGACCGTTGAAGGAAATCAAATCTTCAAATCCATAGCCTTAGCCCGAAATCAGAACGGCTACCTGCTACAGTCCTTTCTCTGCTGTAATTTCCTGTAGCAGCATTAAATGCAGTCTACTGATACGAGATTTTCTTCAATCATTTGCCATTACTACCCTTCTCTTACAGCATTTATTACTTCAAGTGCATTTATTACCGTTGGACTAATCTCTTGATCTCTTATACTATGCTGATCGAAGCAACCCATCTGATAGGCACTCTGCTGATCAAACTCTGAACTAATCTGATTTGAGTCAGCTGATGGTCTACCCTTCTGTTTGCTGTTTCAGTGTGAGATCACTAGTCTTCTGGGCTTTGAACTTTGAACTCTTCTGTTGTCTTCTTTACTTGTTCAAAATTCTTCTAAGGGAACTAAGCTTTCCATACTTAGCTGATTATGATGTTTTGAAAATCATCAAAACTTTCCCTTAATTACTTATCTTCCTTGCACTTTGATCTTCATCTTCATCCAACAATTTTCCCCTTTTTGATGATGACAAAACTTCAGCTAAGTACCTGTACCTAAACTAAAGTTTTTATCCTAAAAAATTTCTGAGTTAGAAATGATCTGTTGGATTCAAAACTTGCAATTATATAGATATATGAAAGGATTACAGATTACAAGTCTTATCAGATGAGATGTGCAAAATGAAAGAAAATTACAAGGAAAATTACAAGTAAATTCAACTGTCATTTGTCTTCTTCTTTTTCCTTGTCTTCTTCTTCATTTTCTTCAGCTGTCTCAGATGTCTCAGCTATTGATTCATTTAACCTTTTTCTTAGAAGCTCCATGTTCTTATTTTTGACATCAGGATCAAGCTGTTCTTCAGCTGAATCCTTAGCAGCAGCTATCTCTTTGTCAGATTTGGCCTTTGCTTCAGCTTCAGTTTCTTCAGCTTCACTGTCTTCTTCTGTGTCTGATTGTTTTGCTGGTCTGCTGGTTCCTTCATTTTCATCCTCATTTGCAGACTCTTCCAGCATCTCAGTCTCCTCTAGTTCAGCAGTTTTCTCTTCTTCTACCTTATCTTCCCCCTTTTTGTCATCATCAGCAGGGTTGACTTGGTATTTTGGAGAGAATGGTGTGATCTGGAGAGAATCACAGAGAAGTCTGATGTTCTCATTCATGGCATCCATTTGAGCTCCTTGCCTTAGCTGATTAGCTTGAATGACATAAACTTGAGCAGCATGAGTTATCTGGTTTGCTTTCATAGCATGCATTCTGTTGACAACTGCTTCACCTTGATCACCCAGCTGAAATTGGGTTGCACGTACCAAATCAGCAGAGGATTTGAATGATCTGCCCATATTAATCAAGGTTTCATCTTCTGCCTTGATAGTTGTCTCAACAGTTTCAATAATATCCCTCCAAACAGCAGCTGTGCTCTTGGTTCTGGCTTGGATAACATCCATATCCTGTCTGATGGATTTCACATTGTGAGCAGTATTTTCAATGGCATCAGCAGGGATAGAAGCAGCTTTCTGGATTGATGGTTTTAATGCAGCCAAAATGTTTGCAGTTATTCTTTCTTCCATTTCCTTCAGGGTGGCAATCATCTGTTGGAATATGTCAGATAGGGAGTCCTGCAAAACTTTAGAATTAGAAGCAACATCAGTAGGGATAGGAGGTAAGGCAAGAACTTCATTTTTTGTGGTCTGATCAGCTGAACCAGAGGCAATCTCCTGCACTTTGGCTTCATCAGCATGACTGGGAGTGCTTTTCTTCTCCTCAGTTTGATCAGCAGTCTTTTCTTCCTTTTTCTCCTCTAAGTCCTTACTCTGATCAGCAGGGTCAGATGAGTCTTCTGTTTCTTTATCTTTCTTTTCTTGCTCAGTAGACTTATCTTGCTCTTTCCCTTGATCAGCAGCAGGGTCTTTGATCTTCTTCACCTTTGTGATGGTGTGGACTTTACCAGCCTCATCTAAGGCAGTCCTGTGAATTATCCATGTCATATCATCAATGGGAATAAATGGTGACACTGGATTTTCAGGAAGATCTTCATATGGTCTGATTGCTGGACCATATACTATCTGCTTCAGACTAGGGAGGGGAATTAATGAGCTTGGTTGTCCCTCCATCTTTCTAGTCTTCTTTGCCCAAGATTTCATAGTTTGAGAGATGGCCAATCTTATGGACCTTTCCTTCAAGTCTTCATCTTCAGCATAGTCCTCTGGCACAGAGTTTTAGATCTTTTTGGCTTCAGCTTTGGCAACCTTGCTGATCAGCAGCCTTAGCTTATCCAAGAAGAACTCTGAGTCAAGTGCTTGTGTGATTGATCCTGTTTCAAGCCACTTGAGAACCCAGGCCTCTTCATCATTGAAGGCTCTCCAACTATTTATCTGTTCCTTGCTCTTGGTCAAACGATATTCTCTCCATCTGTTGTAACGAACCTTTTCTTTATTGAACATCGTCAGTCGAGTCAGCTTGGCATTCTCAGCATCCAGCCTTTGAATAAATTCATCAAATGCTTCTGGATTGTCTCTCACAATCTCCAGAGCCAATTTCACTTCTGATCTTTTCTTAGATTTGACCTTTGGAGCAGGCATCGTCTGTATGGGCTTGTTGGGGTCTATTGGTTCCCCAATTCTGATTCCTCCAGCTTGCCTTGGACCATGGGCGTCCTTGGTACTAGCCTCTATTGCAGCAGCTAACTCAGCTGCTTCAATAGCATTCCTTTCTGCTTGAGTTAGTTTGCTGGCTTCTTCTTCCAGCCTCTTAAGCTCAAGGTTTTTCAACCTATCTTCCTCTGCCTTTTCTACAGCTTTTCTCTATTTCTCAGCATCATCAATCTTCTTTTGCTCAGCAGTAGAAATGTAAGGAAGCACAATCTTTCCAGTCCTTAGCTTCCTAGCTTCAGGACTCTCAATCACTTGAATGGGAGTGGCAGCAACAGGAGTAGGGTGTATAAGGGGTACAATCCCTTCACTTGTTGTGCCAGTCTGCTGTTAAGCAACTTCCATAGTAGACTCACCATTCTTTTCAACAGCAGCCTCTTCAGCAGGCTCTATAACTTGTTCAACAGCAGCCTCAACTGAAGGTTCTTCAATAACAATTGGCCTCTTAGCTGTTGGTGATTCTCTGACTGTGATGGTTTGTTCTTCAGAGAAAGTGACCTTTCTCTTTGCTTTTGACTTAGGAATTCTTCCAGTGGGCTTCTTAGCTTGGGGAGGTCCCCTTGCTTTGCTTCTGGTCCTTAGTCTTTTGACTCTTTGAAGTGGAATTTCTTCATCAGACTCTGTCCTTTCAGGTGAGGAACCTGTATCCATCTTCTCAACTTCAGCAGTGAAGTCATCTATTACCTTCTCAGGGACTTCACTCTCAGCTTCTGTTGATCCAACTGCAACAGCAGAGCTTGTTGCTTGATCAGCAGACTTGCTTGTCTGACCCTCCTTCTTGCTCTTCTTAGAAGGGGTCTTCTTAGACTTTGCAGCGGCTTTTCTTTTAGGAGCAGCCATACTCCTTACTGGCTCATACAATTTGAACACTTTACTGGCATGGGTAGCCTTTCCACCTGCCATTGGACAGCTTAGTGACATGAACAGATGACTAAGCAAGATGGCATGCGTAGTCCTCTTGTCACTCAGCAGATCATAGACATGTTCTGCCCAGTTCACCTTCATTCCATAGTAGATGCAGATCATAGTGTAGTACCTCCTCCTAGGTAACCCATCTAAAGAGCTTGTGCTGCAATCCAGCACCTTCGCAATGATGTCTGCGAACCTCTGATACTCATCTTTTAACTGAGTCTTCATCAGAGTCCCAGTCATCTCTTCTCCCACCTTGGCACAAATGCCCCAAAATTCTTCCTCTTTATCAGGCCCAAGGTCTGATACATCCCCTCCTTCATTTTTCAGTTTGTAAATTTCACTTAGAACAGCAGCAGAGATGTTGGATGAAGATGAAGATGAAAGAAGTCAAAATTTAAGGGAAGGTTTTGATGATTCCAAAACATCATAATCAGCTAAGTATGGAAAGCTTAGTTCCCTTGTTAGAATTTTGAACAAGTAAAAGAAGACATCAGAAGAGTTCAAAGTTCAAAGCTCAGAAGACTAGTGATCTCTTGCTGAAACAGCGAACAGAAGGGTAGATCATCAGCCGAGTCAAATCAGATTAGTTCAGTATTTGATCAGCAGAGTACCTATCAGCAGAGTCGTTTTGATCAGCAGAGTGGAAGAGATCAAGAGATTAGTCCAACGGTAATAAATGCACTTGGTGTAATAAATGCTGGAAGAGAAGGGTAGTAATGGCAAATGATTGAAGATATCCTCGGATCAGCAGAGTGCATTTAATGCAGCATTAAATGCAATGGACAGAAAAGTACTGTACACTGTACGGTTTGCTGCAGAGAGCCATTTCAAAAGAGCTGAAGAATGGATTTGATTTGTGACTTGCCTTCAACGGTCACATTTTCATCTCCATGTATAAATAGAGCTGAATTTCAATCGAGCAAAAACACACAACAACAATCAGAGATCGAAATTTTGAAGCAGAATTTCACTAAGTCTCAAAAGCTCGAACAGCTCACTCGTCTGGTGGAAGTCATCTGTTGACAGAAACCTAGTTGAAGAAATCAGAAAAACATTATCTGAGTGATTTTGTAATAGCTGAGTGTTGTGCGAAGTGAGAATCCATCTTTGTGAGTGATTCTACTTTAGAGGATAGGTTTTCTTTGTGATTTCCTATTGTGAGCTTACAACCATTTCATTTGTTGTCTTGGTGTAAGTGGAGAAATATTGTAATCTAAGTGATTATAGTATAACCCAGAATCTAAGTGATCTGGAAGAGTGGACTAAAGGATTTTTATCCATATAACCACTATAAAAATTCTTTGTGTTATCTTGCATTTAAAGTTTTCTTGCATATTTTAAAGGTTGCATTTTAAACACTTTGAATCAATCAAAAGATTTTATAAGGAGTTTTAAACTGGGGATAATATCTTTCTAGAACTTAGTCTACTTGTGAAAAACACTTTCAAACAATCCGCTGCAAGTATACTCTTGGAAAACTGTTCTGCTGAAAAACAGCTAAGTCACTGTAAGAAGAGTGGTCAGTCGTCTGTTCAAGATTTGTTCACGATCAGACTAGTCTGCTTACTGTTCTTCATCAGCTTAGTCTGCTGACAGAAGACTGAAAAGTTTTTAAGTTCAAAAATTTTCAGAGGTCTATTCACCCCCCCCCCCTAGACCTCATCTGACCACTTGGGACCAACAAGTGGTATCAGAGCAGGTGGTTCATTAGAATCAGCTGCCTGATCAACGAGCTTGATCCAAGTGTTTTTCAAAGGTTTTCAAAACTTTTCAAAAGAGCATCTTTTTGAAAAATCAAAACTTTTTGAAAAATGGATTGTATCAGCCATGTTCCCCACATTGCTGGTATGTCTTTTGAAGACTGGAAGATTAGAATGGAAATCTTTCTAGCAGCCTACAATGACAACATGTACACATGTATCATTAAAGGTCCATTCAGATTTGATGGGGGCTATTTCGCACCCTATATACTACTCGGATCGAATGAAGAGGATAAGATTGATTCGACCAATTCAAACAGATCGGGATCATCTTACCGACCCGGCCAAGTGCAGCTCGCTTCGATATAAGATTATACTCCGGACTCAAAAAGGATATTTGGGCCGAGTCCTGTTAGGACTATGTTTCCTTGTAACGCTAGGTTTAACATTATATAAATACCTAGTTAATCATTGTATTAAACAACTACGAAATTCCTGAACTCTAAGAATACAGGATTTAACACTACTTACAACAGCACAACTTAATAATATTCAATATTATTACTGAGATTTTTACCTTCATATCGGTGTGTTTCTTAGCTTTGTTTTGTGGTTTCACTTCTTGTTCTTGAATATTGCTTTTCTTTGTAACCGATCCATCCGGAATAAAGTAACAGAGCCCTAAATAATATATATAAATATCGAAAACCCCCGATATCACAAATTCACTGATAATTGAATAACCTAACGAAATCCGGTTAAATCAGTTGGCGCCCACCGTGGGGCTACGTTAATTATTCGATCGACACATGGCTCGCCCAAGAAAAAGCGCTCGCATTGGAGCGAGAAGTAATACAACCACCGGCCACAACACATCCGAAGATCCACAAGACAACAACGATAACAACATTCCCAACACCAATGAAAATCTCCCAGATACTCGTTCTCGTCAGCAGGAACACCAAGGAGGTCTTACCGGTGCAATACAGGAAGAACCGGAAGTCCCCGAAATACCCGTTCCTCTCCCAGGCGCTCAGGAAAAACTGAGACAAATAGCAATGCTCTTCAAATCACTCTCTCCAGAAGAATTGCTAGTTTTAGACCAAATTCCTCGAAACGCTACGGCTCCCAAGACAACTCCTGCACCAGGAATGCCAGGGCCAAACAAACAAACCTCTCAACAAGCAGACAGCCCAGCAAGTGAGCGACGCTCGTTACGCAGCCCACAGCAGGACAATTCTAAACCCTCCGATAACCGTCCCCGAAGAAAACCAGGTCGAAGAAGGCCACAGGCGGATCGCAGCGGATCGAAGGAACGAACAATAATCCCTATCGAGGATGACATAGATGATGCTATCCCAGATCGACCACGAGCGACTCGATTCTCGGAAAGAGAAATCGAGAGAATAGTATAGGAACGACTGGAGCAACGCCTACGATCTGTTCAAAACCCGTGGACCCGAACCGCGGAACTCCAGGAGAGCCTTGCAGCATGTTCTCCCTTCTGCACAGAAATAAAAGAAGCGCAATCCATTGGACAGGTCCCGGGTAGACTACCCCGATATGACGGAACCACCGACCCGGATGATTATATTTTTAGCTTCACTAACATAATGAATTTATATGCCCACTCTGCCGAATTCACCGCCAAGTTAATGGTGACCACATTCGAGGGCCTAGCGTTGGATTGGTTCGCAAAACAACCTGCCAACTCCATATTCAGTTTCCGGGAATTATGCAATAAATTGACGCAGCAGTTTGCCAGTCAGAAGAGGCAAAAACTCCCGATGAGCTACCTAGGAACCATACATCAACAAGAAGGAGAATCCCTAAGAAACTGGTTGGCCAGATTCAACGTAGAACTACTCAAAATCGATTCTCCAAATATTGATTACATAATTTCTATCCTCTTCGATCTCACTAAAAACAGGCAGTTCGGAAATGCCCTCAGTCGAAAACAACCAAGAACATTCGCCGACATCATGAGCTTGGCGTCTAAGTATATGACCCAAGAAGAGATGAATTCCTTTAAGGATAAAAACAAAAATAAATTCACAGCTTCAGGCTCCAAGCGGCATGATAAGATTCCTACTCAAAGACCCTTAGACTATGAGCGATCTTCCAGGAGAGGTAACGTTTTCCAGCGACTGGAATACAGCAAAGCCGATCAAGAAAGACAACCTAATTACTACCAAAGACCAAGAAACCCTGAGCAACCAATCAGAAGCAGGGTGAATCACGTAGAACACCCAAGGTTAAATGCTCCAATGGAAGAAATATTGGAAGTCCTAGAAAGAAATAACTGGATTCCCGAGGCAAGGAAAATCGCTCAGCCCAGACCGGGGTCTAGAAACTATAATCAATACTGTAAGTACCACAGGGCACATGGGCATCTAACGGAAAATTGTTTTCACCTTAAGAGAGAGGTCGAAAAACTGATCGAGCAGGGAAAACTAGACGAATACATAGACCGAGATAATCGCAAAATGGAAAGAAGTAGAAGCCCTCGGAACGGTAATCGAAGGAGAAGTTCTCATCGAAGGTCGCCTGAACGTCGACCTACTCAGGAGTTAAATCAGGACCAGATCAATGGGACTATCCATACAATATCCGGGGGACCCGCGGGTGGAGATAGTCGTAACGCACGACGAAGGACAGCCCGATCCATAATTCGAAATTCTAAATATCCAAAAGAAATATGGACTCTGGAAAACAGGCCGACAAATCACCAGCCGATCAGCTTTAACGAAGGCGAAGTACCTAAAAACATCATTTGGGACACAAAAGAGGATAACCCCGATTTTCCTATGGTAGTATCATTAGAGATAGCGAATTATAATGTAAGAAGAATCCTAATCGATAATGGAAGCTCAACAAATATCATCTCCCGGGAGGTTTTAGCCCAAATGAACTTGGGACAAATAAACCTACAAAAAGTAGCTACGCCGTTAGTAGGCTTTGGAGGGTCCGAGATTATCCCCAGCGGAACAATATCTTTAAGTGTGTCACTTGGAAAGAAACCACTTAGGACAGTGAAGTTAGTAAAATTCCTAGTAGTGGAAACACCCTTCGCTTATAACGCTATATTAGGGCGACCAGCCCTTAACCTTTTCCGAGCTGTAGTCTCTACCTATCATCAGAAGATAAAGTTTCCGACCGATATGGGCATCGGAGAAATAACGAACGACCACTGTATGGCGTGGAATTGCTACAGCACATCGTTAACTTTGAAAGAACACCCTAAGTCAATTACTCCGAGCAAGAGAAAGATCGAAGACGATCTCATTAGAAATGAGGTTGAAATTCCTGTTACTGATCGGTTAGATAAAAAGGGGAAAGAACCGCTAGACTTATCCTTGAAACCCCCAGAACATAAAGATATAATTCTAGTAAAAGGCGACTCGTCAAAAACGACAAGAATAGGTACAGAATTGAGCAAAGAAGGAGAAATAATGTTAATCGAATTCCTAAGAAATAATGTTGACGTCTTCGCCTGGAGCGCGAATGAGATTGAAGGAATTGATCCACGGATAATCAAGCATACCCTAAAAATCGACCCTTCGGCGAAACCCGCCAGACAGAAGAAAAGAAATCATGGACCAGTAAAAGATAAAATTATCAAAGCCGAAGTAGAGAGACTGCTTGAAGCAAAACAAATCCGAGAAATACATTTCTCGGAATGGCTATGTAATGTTGTACTAGTAGCAAAAGGGGATAAAAAGGACAACAAATGGAGAATGTGTAATGATTTCACCGACCTTAACAAGTTATGTCCACGCGACCCATACCCTCTCCCAAGGATTGACTTATTGGTCGACTCGACTGCTGGCTTCGCGATATTCAGCATGATGGACGCCTTCCAAGGGTTTTACCAAATATACATGGACGAGCGGGATCAAGAGAAGACCGCGTTCATAACCGAACAGGGAGTATACTGTTTTATTGTAATGCCATTCGGATTGAGGAATGCCGGCGCTACTTACCAAAGGTTAGTAAACCTAATGTTCAGGGAATTAATCGGAGAAATAATGGAAGTCTATGTAGACGACATGTTAGTCAAAAGTATGAATGAAGCAGATCACATAAAACATCTAGATCGATGTTTCCAAATCTTAAGAAAATACCGTATGAAGTTGAACCCTGCAAAATGCACCTTCGGTGCTAAGTCAGGAAAATTTTTAGGATACTTGGTACACCAGCGAGGTATAGAAGCCAACCCAGAAAAAATTCGAGCCATAACTGAAATGAAACCTCCCAAGACCATCTCTCAAGTACAAAGCTTAGTTGGGAAAATCGTAGCATTGAATAGATTCATATCAAAATCTGCGGACAGAAGCTTGCCCTTTTTCCAAACACTTCGAAAAGCGAAAAAATTCGCTTGGACCGAAGAATGTGAACGAGCCTTCGAACAACTCAAAGAATATTTGACAACGCCTCCGATGTTAGCTAAACCGACGGAAGGGGAACCGTTGTACATCTACATCTCCATCTCCGATACGGCCATTAGTTCAGTACTAATTAAGATAGAGGGCTCCGAGCATAAGCCCGTCTATTATCTCAGCAAATTATTACAAGGGGCGGAGAATAATTACTTGGAAATAGAAAAATTCACGCTGGCCTTAGTAGTGGCCGCACGAAAACTCCGACCCTACTTCTTAACATACAAAATCATCGTTTTGACGAATCAGCCGCTAAGGCAAGTTCTAGCAAAACCAGAAGCCTCCGGAAGATTAATCAAATGGGCCATCGAACTCAGCCAGTTCGAAGTAGACTACAAACCAAGGATTGCCATCAAGGCCCAAGTGTTGGCCGATTTTATATTAGAAACACCAACACAGGCTACTGAATCATCGAGCAGCCTCAACGACGATGTCTTGATCATAGAAGATCAAACTTGGTTAATGCATGTCGATGGTGCTTCATGCCGAGAAGGAGGAGGCGCCGGAATCAACTTCACCGGACCGAATAAGGAAGATTTGAATTACGCGATAACATTGGACTTCGTTGTAACAAACAACGAAGCTGAATATGAAGCGTTAATCGCAGGAATGGAAATGGCGATCAAAGCTAACATAAAAAGGCTTAAAGTGTTAACCGACTCAGAGTTAGTACAAAGACAAATAAGAGGCCTATACGAAGCTAAGGAATTCAATATGGTAAAATACCTCGCCAAAGTAAAAACACTAGCTGAGAAGTTTGAAAATTTCGACATACAGAACATCCCACGTTCGGAAAACAAATGGGCCGATCAACTATCTAAGTTCACAGGATCCCACGTTCGGAAAACAAATGGGCCGATCAACTATCTAAGTTCACAGGATCCCACGACGGAAAGACCGAACGGGTGATCAATTGGTTGATATCTTCTACACCGGCAGTCGATATCGATGAAACACCGGCAGTCGATATAATGGAAATAGATGAAGTCGAAGAAAATTGGATGACCCCAATGATAGACTATCTTCTAGAAGGAAAACTACCATCTGATCAGAATGCAGCTCGGAAAATAAAATATCGAGCCCCAAAGTATACGCTTGTAGAAGGAAAACTCTACCGAAGGTCAGTATCAGGAATTCTCCTGAAATGCATCCCTGAATCACAAACCGCCGATATACTGCGAGAAATACATGAAGGAGACGCAGGAAATCACAGCGGATCAAGGGCATTGGCCTTAAAATGTCTCAGGACTGGTTACTATTGGCCTACCATCAATAAAGATGCCACTCTATATGTCCAAGAATGTCATCACTGCCAGATCCATGCTAACATATGTCATCGACCAGCAGAAAACGTGCATCCAATTCCAGTATGTTGGCCCTTCGATCAATGGGGAATGGACATTGTGGGGCCTTTCCCAGCGGCCAGATCCAAAAAAGCTTACGTCCTGGTCGCTGTAGAATATTTCAGCAAATGGATAGAATGCATTGCACTCGCACGAATAACTCAATTCCAAGTGATCAACTTCCTATGGAAGTTCATAGTTTGCCGATTTGGCATCCCGAGGATCCTAATTTCAGATAATGGAACCCAATTCGCGGGAAAACAAGTAATAGAATGGTGTTCGAAACTGGGAATTCAACAAAATTTCACTTCGGTCGGACATCCAAGAGCGAACGGACAAACCGAAGTAGCGAACCGAGAAATAATAAAATCTTTGGAAAAAAGATTAGGTTCGGCCAAAGGAAAATGGCTCGATGAACTTCCAGGAGTGCTATGGGCTAATCGAACTACAGTAAGAAGCTCAACCGGGGAAACCCCATTCAGCTTGGTGTATGGGTCGGAGGCTGTTATTCCTGTTGAAACCTTAATCCCAACGCCAAGAATAGAGATGTTCGACGATCAAGAAAATGAAAAGGCGAGAGAAAATGACATTGATTTAACAGAAGCTTTAAGAGATAAAGCTGCTGTACGCCTACAAGTCACTAAAGCAAATATGGAGAAAGCATACAATCAAAAAGTACGCATCCGAACTTTCAAAGAAGGAGACTTGGTCTTGAAAAAGGTAGAAGTATCCAAGCATGTGGGAAAGTTACAACAAAATTGGGATGGACCTTACATCGTCATTGGCGTAGGAAAGAAAGGTTCATACAAAATTGCACACTTGGATGGAACAGCCTTACCAAGAACCTGGAATGCGGTCAACCTTAGGAAATACTATGGTAAATAAATTTTAGCAGATTATACTGCATTCTTTTATTTTACTTTATCAAGTTTTAATCCTTGTAACAAAGGCCTTAGCCTACAAGTTCAATTAGTAAAGAGTTTTAGCATTCTATATACATCGATTATTTCGGTTAACGCTCCTCGGAATTACACTATCATATTGATGAAAATTGAGAACGAACCGAGTCGAGTATACATTGATCCGCTCAATAAACACTCCTCGATATATCTTCAACGATCGAAAAGACTTTTTGGTATTAAAAACCTAAGTCTAAATTATAAACGAGTCGAGTAAACATCGATCCGCTCGATAAACACTCCTCGAACTATTTACAACGAGAAAAAGACTTTTTGGTACTAAAAACCTAAGTCTAAATTATAAACGAGTCGAGTAAACATCGATCCGCTCGATAAACACTCCTCGAACTATTTACAACGAGAAAAAGACTTTGTGGTATTAAAACCTAAGTCTAAATAAAACGAGTTGAGTAAACATCGATAAGCTCGATAAAAACTCCTCGATATGTTTTCAATAATTAAAAGACTTTTTGGTACTAAAAACCTAAGTCTAAATTATAAACGAGTCGAGTAAACATCGATCCGCTCGATAAACACTCCTCGCCCATATTTACAACAAGAAAAAGACTTTTTGGTATTTAAAACCTAAGTCTAAATTATAAACGAGTCGAGTAAACATCGATCCGCTCGATAAACACTCCTCGAACTATTTACAACGAGAAAAAGACTTTGTGGTATTAAAACCTAAGTCTAAATAAAACGAGTTGAGTAAACATCGATAAGCTCGATAAAAACTCCTCGATATGTTTTCAATGATTAAAGGACTTTTGGGTTAAAAACCTAAGTATAATTACAAACGAGTCGAGTATACATTGATCCGCTCAATAAAAACTCCTCGATATATTCCTAACGATCTAAAAAAGATCCGCTGATACTCCTAAAGTTTTGAAAGATAAATCAAGTATGAATTCATCTGCTCGGAAAATACTCCTCGTAAATAAAATTATCAACGACAAAGAAGATGCAAGAAATAAAGTAATATTTTATTCATCAAATCAATTACATACAAATATACTACGTTACAAAGATCTGCTTGCTACCTAAAGATCGTTACAATGATCTACTTAAATTGATCCTATGGGATCGACTATCTTCACGACAATGTCCACGGAAACACCAATCTCCTCCCTAGTACCTCATCGATTATAATATGCGACCTAAGAAGCATGCTGCTCACGATGGTTGACTTCTTTAGTTCGGTGGCCAGGCTCTGAAGATCAAATGTTCTTCCAGATGAAATGAACATTACCAGCCATATAACTAGCAATGCTCACTCACCCGTAAGAAGATACTGCTTTTACTTTATCTATAAAACATTTTACTCTCGAGCAGCATCTCTTCGGGACCGTCGTGAAACGGTAAGTTTACCAGCCACCCCGGCGGTCTATCACTCCGGAAGTCACATCCAAGAGCGAGGGTGACTGGCAAGTATGAACCCCCCATGTGCAAACGGAAACCACGGACCTCTAATTGATGAAGACTAAAGCTGAGGCCTCATGGGACCCGTTAGTACAAGGAAGGGCTGACATGGGACCCGTCAGTACAAGGTAGATGAACACCAAGTTATTACAGAGTGAATCACGATAATGTGACTTTTTGAATATTATGGGATCTGAGGGCAGAATGAAATCCAAAGAAGTTGAGATCTCCATTCTCTTTGGGAAATTGCAAAGGAAGAATGCAAACCACCACCCTATTTATAGGGATAGACTCAAACAATCCAACGGCTGAAAAAGCATTTGATCAACGGACACAGATGCGACCCCTTGACTCCCCGCAATAAATGCAAGTAAGTTGGAACGGCACAATCTAATCGCCCCAACTAGTCGATAACAAAAGAGGCAATAGATCGATATGATCAAATCTAAAAAAGCTTTGGATTAGACATTCCGGCACAATCATACTTCATGATCGATGGCTTAAAACCCTAGAATCCACGAACGAAGCCATACAAGCTTTAAGATCGCAACGAAAAAGACAGTTGCTCGACAAAAGAGAAAAGACCAAACCCTTCACCATACGAGGGACGTCACTGCCTCATACATCATTTGAGCGACCATTATCTACCTCATATCAGAACTCTTTCGGAGTCCAAGATATCTGACATAGAAATCAGGAGAATAGCTCTCTTTGTTTGAAAATGCAAGGACGTCACTGCCTAACATACCAAAGAATTGCTTAAGGAGGTCTGAACAGGCCAGATCTGGCCAAGACTTCTACATTTTCCAATTCCTCCCATATCAAGGATACGATATACTGGCTAAAAGAACGAATGGTTAGAAGATAATGATGGAATATATGGATTTGTGAAAGACATTGAAAGGAAATTTTTCCTCTAACGAAAAGAAAAAGCAGAGTTCAGCAGGAGGAACAATAGCCTCCTTATATAAGGTATATGTCATAAAAGGACAAATTTACAAGGAATGGATCGAACATCGACCAAAATGCTTAAGACTACTATCGATACGACTGAGCCAATTGTTTACATATGGACGAAAAACATGTTAGAAGACATCCTTCAAGGAATCATGCCGGGATTAATCAACAAAAGATTCGATTTGCAGAGCAAACATTATACCATTAGGTTACTTAAAAAGTGACCGTGCAAGTTTAAAGCTACCTTATTCTACATCTTTGGTATACTACGGAAGGATCAATATCAGCTAAGTTTGTCAAACCTATAACTGGTTATTTCATGATGTTATATTTACGTATGACAGGAAATCATACTTACCAAAGGATACAAACAGAATAAAATCGATCAGGACAATGATCTGCCTACAAAAAAGTCATAATTTCCAAATTTCTACTCCTCCCATTACAAAAAATTTCAGCCCAAACAAATGCACAAAAGCTGGGCAGTCAAAAAAAAAAAAAAAAAAAAAAAAAATAGACAGTCCAAGGACTGCCAGGTCGAACAAAGATCACTGAGAAGAACGGTCAGGAGGTCGACTACTAGAAACAGTCCGCCGAGGAGTCAAGTTGCCAGCAAACGCCATCAACTCCTCTTGACGCTTTAAATAACCGGCGTCATATCCTTCCTCATAGGACCGCCGTTGAGACTCCTCTGCAAGGGCAGCAGCCTGAACTAAGTCACCTTTCTCCTTTTCAAGAACAACTTTATCGGCCTCCAATTTTTGGAGATCATCTTTGGCAAGTTGCAGCTGCAACTCCAAACCCCTGGCTTTAGCCTTTTCTGACTCCAACTGACCTTGAAGAACTCTCCGACTATTCCACAGTTCGTCATTTTGCACACCCAGCTGGAGTGCAAAATACTTGCCCTAAAAAGCAGAAAGAGTAAGAAAAACCGCCATACAACAAGGCATTCAAAACAAAGAACAGGAAAAATATTCGAGATATGCTTACCTGCTCACATATCTTCACCAGAGATTGAACAAGGCGAACATTGGAGGTACCTTCGAGCTTCCTCAACTCGCCGGGCAAAATAGTACTCATGCCTAAGTCCCAGGACAAAGCATCAGGTTCAACAGAACCAGGCAGTTCACTAGTCAAAGGGACACCATCGGAACGTGGAGTTTCCGACAAAAGAATGTCATTAACCTGCACAAGCACACATCGATCATCTAATGGACGAGGGGATTCCCTCTCGTTGGGGCTAACTGAGGTTTCCTTGCCCGAAGCAGAAATTACGGTTCGACGACCAGACCTGGAACCGGTCCCACCTCCGGAAGGTCCTCCCGATTCAAAGGATGTAGTCATTACAGTGGTATCATGAAACAAAAATTCAGGACAATCTTGCAAAATAGATTGGTTACGGAAGGATTAACAGAAAAACCATCGCCAACTTGCCCTTCACTGGCAATCAGGGCAGTAGAAGCAGACAAAGGAAGGGAAATAGCAAAATCCCCTCCGTGAAAAACGTGCTCAAAGGAAGAAGCATTGGAACTAACAGCTATATTATAAGCCGGTTCTTCGTTGGACATATCCCCAAAAGGTAATCGACCAGGGGAAGGCATGTTTCCTTCCTGAGTGGAAGCAGAAAAAATTGGTTCTGAAAACGACGAATTTACCACGGAGAAAGGTTCAGAAGCAATAACAGGAGTATCGATCTCCGACCTAATTGATTGGGACAAACGAGGAGGCTCCATCGACGGCCCATCTCTTCGAGATCTTTTGGATCTACTATCCCGAGCGCCCTCACGGGATGGTCGCTTCGAAGTATTACCAAAAAGGTTACTCATGATCGGATTATGGAAAAATACAAATTAATATCGAGAAAGTTTATCGACTAGCTGAAGAAAGAGTATTCTGTTAAGTGAGGAGTATAGCAGTAAAAAAAACAAGTCAAGTTTTTACCTTTCGTATTTATACTACACGAAAGGACGCGACAGACCTAAAGAAAGGGCGCGAAACGGGAAAAATGACCTTGGAGCAAACGCTGGAATTTGAAAAGACACACACATAATGATTACGGCAAATTAAATGACTTGTCTGAATTATTACGGCGAATGTGAAAAGACACGACTGTCTGAGTACGAAACATTTAGCGTACAGAGTAAGGAAAGCTAAAATTACAATTAAAACCTACGAGTAAATAATTACAAAGATTATTTCGAAAATAAATCACTATTTCAAGAAGCCTGATCGCTATCCGGAATCTTCTGTTCGCTACCGACGTCCTCAGTCATGCATACGTCGTTTTCTTCTTCTTCTTCATCTTCTGGATCGATAAAAGTGTCATCGAGCTCATCGTTAACATCAGAAGGAGGAATCGGCAATGGATTTCCAAATTCTTCGACAAGGTGAGCCAGGGGAAAACCTTGATATACGACATCTGGAACCTCAGAAGAAGAATAAAGTTTGCCATAGCGATTTAATCGAATATGCGCCGCCTTAAAGTACTCCTTTCGACGGTCGTCAATCATCTCTAAGGCGACCAGCTGATGAATCGCCTTCTTAAAAGTATTCTCAAGAAAAGGACCGACCATCCGATACACCAACGCCGTATGAACGGGAGAATTAAGGAACTCACGAACGACTCTTTCGTCAGGATTCCTACCGTATCGATCCCTAAGTCCACTAAGTGGGACATCCTTTTCGTACTCCTCTAAAGAAGTTTCAAGGTTTGATACTTGAGATTCAAGCTCACTAATTCGAGTCGTGCTCTGTAACTGCAATTCCTCTAACTTTCTAGCCATTTGATTGGCCTGCTCTTGAGCACGAGAAACCTCCATCACCCTGTCTATCATTTCTTGATCTTCAGTCCCGGTAGCACGAGTCTCTATGAGGGGAACGGAAGAAGATGTTGAGGGACCAACCTATGAACCGGAGGATTTATGAAGTAAAGCTTTATACTTCTCTTCCAGAAACTCGCACTGTTGTTTCCAAAGTGCATTTTCATAGGCGTATGACGCGAGACAAGTTTTGGTCTGAAGAACAAGGAGAACAAGAAAAAAAGATGGATTTAGTAAATTAAGAAGAACCCTTAAAATTATCTGTCAATATGATTTAAGGAAAAAGATATCACCTTCTCAGCATAAAGAGAAGCTCGCTGGAATTTCTCCAAAGGATCCTTATGAAGAAGCTTATTAAGATCGCGAGTGAAAACGCCAGACAAAAGAACACGGGTCGCCTTATCGACCGCGTTCTCATTATCATCATGGATAAGAGAATCCTTCTCGGAATAACCAGCGGCCCTCCTTCCCTCTAAATGATCCTCGATCATTTCGACCAGAGTAGGTTTTGGGTGTTTATCTCCGAGTAAAGAAAGGTCGTCACCAGAGCGTCCATAATAACTCCTTTTTCTACCAACCGGATTATTAGTAGGATGAGGCATTGACCAGCTGCGACATCCTCGAATACCCAAAGAGGATCTAAGATGAAGAGGAGGATAACCAGATCCCGTGCCCTGACGGATAGGGGACTCACGAGAAGAATCTGGAGATTCCTCTCTATTCTCCTCAGATTCATGACCCAACTCCAGCTTCCTTTTTCGCGACGCTCTCTGCTCGATGGGGGCATTCTCTGCGGATTTGGAAGATTTCGACAGCACCATTTTTCCCTTCGAAGAATGTCGAGAGTTTTCTACCATATGGGCTGAAAAAGAAACAAAATAAAAGTTAGTTTCTCCGTATAAAAAGTATAGTCACAGCACTAAGATACAATAAATTACTAACCAAGAGGATCGGATGATGAACTGATGAGAAAGTTATGAACACTTAACCCCGCCTTACGAAGGAAAGCCTCCCCGATCAGAAGAGCGCTTTGATATTTGTTTGCACGCATTTCGGGGATCACAGTGATAAACTGTACATCGTCAGGAATAAGTTCACCAGTCGGTAAGCGACCTCCAGGAATCCAACTGGAACCATGATCCCATGAAAAAGGCATGATCGAACCATCCGCCAAACAAATATTAGACGGAGGACGAACAAAGAAGAAATGAGATTTCCATGAAGGATTACTAGAAACAGGGGCGTCAAAGATTGCTCGACTAGGCCGCTGACTAGCGAAGAAATATCCGCGATTTGAAGGACTGGAAATATTGAAGCGGAAAAGTTGCGTAAAATTACGAAAAGAAGGTTTAAACCCCTTCGCAATCATCAAAACGGAAAAACAAACCATAAAAGCAACGGAATTTTGAACCAGCTGTGTCAAGCACACACTGAAAGTTTTCAAAACTTCGAGAAAGAGGGGAGACAAAGGAAGGCGCAGTCCGCTATTGAAGTGAGCCGTATAAAAGGCTCGACATCCCTCCGGGGGAGATGTGACCCTATCAGTGGAGGAAGGAAGAATTATCTCAGAACCTTCCGGAAAATATTTGGTATAATTATTCACAACCTCCGAGAATGTTTCCGCCGTATATGCGCAAGCTACCTCCTCAATTGGCTCAGAAATCTGAGGAACAGTACCTTTGCCCTTTTTGGCTCGGGCAGCTACATCCGCATCAGAAAGGATTCGTACCTTGAAAGTATCTTCTACAGGGACGACGAAGTCGGATACTGGAGTTTGTTCGCCCAAAGGATTAGAATGCAACTCCTCATTGTTATCAGGGGCGACGATCTCTCTAGAAGAAGAAGAAGATTTTCTTACAAAAGCCATATGTTCTGGTTCCCCGAAGATGAAGATCGATAAAAGAAAAATTTTATGAGATGAACGACTAGTCAGGAAAATGATTATGAGTTATAAGGAGGTGTAAAGGAAAAATGGCGAATTCGAAGGTCACCTATTTATAATAATATGGGAAAAGACGTTTCGAATTCATTGCAGCTAATCATGTTCCCGCCAAAAACGAAAGGATATGAAAAGCCTCCTGAATAGACGCGTGGCGGTTCGTAATCGGACAGAGAAAACGACTATCTATGATATGAAGCACTCTTTTCCTTACTTAAGATTTTTTCCCACAGGGTTTTTTCTTAAGAAAGGTTTTTAACGAGGCTTCATCCATAGAAAACAAACAGTCGTGAAGATTTATCTACTTCTACGAGCTTCTATTATCTATACGCTCGAAGAAGTGAGGGAGTACTGATGGGGGCTATTTCGCACCCTATATACTACTCGGATCGAATGAAGAGGATAAGATTGATTCGACCAATTCAAACAGATCGGGATCATCTTACCGACCCGGCCAAGTGCAGCTCGCTTCGATATAAGATTATACTCCGGACTCAAAAAGGATATTTGGGCCGAGTCCTGTTAGGACTATGTTTCCTTGTAACACTAGGTTTAACATTATATAAATACCTAGTTAATCATTGTATTAAACAACTACGAAATTCCTGAACTCTAAGAATACAGGATTTAACACTACTTACAACAGCACAACTTAATAATATTCAATATTATTACTGAGCTTTTTACCTTCATATCGGTGTGTTTCTTAGCTTTGTTTTGTGGTTTCACTTCTTGTTCTTGAATATTGCTTTTCTTTGTAACCGATCCATCCGGAATAAAGTAACAGAGCCCTAAATAATATATATAAATATCGAAAACCCCCGATATCACAAATTCACTGATAATTGAATAACCTAACGAAATCCGGTTAAATCAAGATTCACAAAGACCATCAAAATAAATGAAGTAGATACGGTTGTGGAAAAAGACCTTCATGAGATGACTCCAGAGGAAATCAAGCTTTACAATCTAGATAAAGTTGGGAGATTCATCATGACTAAAGCCCTGGATAATGATCGGTTTGACAAGGTCAAACATTGCAAAAATGCAAAGGAAATGTGGGACAAAGTCAGAGACATGAGCGAAGGCAATGATGCTATTAAAGAGCATCAGCTCACTGTTGCATTGGAGAAACTTGACAACTTCAAGATGAAGTCTGGAGAAACCATTGATCAGATGGATACCAGATTCACCAGAACTCTGAATGAAGTTTTAAAGTTGGGAAAGACCTTCACTGACAAAGAGATCACTGTTAGAGTACTAAAGGCTCTACCTTCCAAGTTCAACATGAAGGTGACAGCAATGGAAGAATCAAGAGATCTGGGCAAGATTTCTCTTACAGAGCTGTTCTCCGTACTCAAGGCTTATGAGTATAAACTGCCAAGAATGGGAATTGAAGAAACCTCAACTTCAGGACCCACAGCTGCACTGGTTGCTGCTGAAAACACCAGAAGACCAGCTCAAAGAAATGCTGAAGTGGACTCATCTGATGAAGCCACTCTACTCAACAAGAAGGAGTACACTGCTGGAGATGTTGCACTGTTGATGAATAATTTCAAGAAGTTCTACAAAAGAAAAATGAAGAACAAATACAACAATGCTTCTTCTTCTAAACCTAACTTTTCTTCTCAAGATAAAGATGATTATAAATCAAAACTAATGTGTTACAACTGCAGGAAACTGGGACACTTCATCAAAGACTGCCCATATCCAAAAGCAGAAAAGTACACTGAGGAGGAGAAGAAAGTGAGAAAAGAAAGAAAGCATCAGAGAGGAAAAGCAATGATGGCTGAAGCAGAAAAGCTGACTGCTGTCTACTCATCTGACTCAGATTCAGACTCGTCTGATGAAGAATCTTCTGATGAAGAAAAACCTGCTCTCCTGTGCCTAATGGCAAAAGAATCTGATGACTCTGAGGATGAGGTAACTCCTCAAGAAAATGAACTATTTAATTCTCTAGAGCAAATGATGTTAAATAATACTACTATTGCTGGAGAGTTTGTTAAGCTTAAGGAAGAGATGAACTTGCTAAAAGAGCAAAATAGTTCACTGAAACTCTTAGCTGAAAAGCCAAGGGAATCAGCTGAATATAAACAGCTTGAGCAAGAGCATGAATCTCTGAAAGCTGAGTGTGAGGTCTATAAAGGAAAAATCATGGAACTTGAGAAAATTATTGAGTCTCATGACAAGTCTACTGTTGCATCCATGCATACATCTAGTAAACAGGAGACACCTTTAGAAAAGGATAAATTAGAATTGAATCATACTGAAAAATTCATATCAGCTGACAATAGTAAGGTCATTCTGTATGTTCAAACTTCTAAACCTACCTCATCTGAGAAAGTGGTAAAGGAGAATAAATCTCCTAAGGCTAAAAAGAGCAAAGAGCCTAGTGTAGGAAATCAGACTAGTAAGACCAAACAGCAGAGTCCTAAGAAGTCTGCTGATAAGGCAAAAGTCAATCAATCTGTTGGTAAAACTAAGTCGAAATCAAATGAGCAAGCAACTAGTAAACCAAAGAAGCATAAAAACAAGAAAAATCAAAATGCTTGGTATGGAAATGAGTCATATTATGTGCAACCTGCTGCATATCATCCTATGTATCATGCACCTCAATTTCCTAGTTACTATGCACCCTATCCTGCTCATCCAATGCATGCATATCCTGCATATCATGCACCTTACCCTGCTTATGAACATTATTCATATCATACTGATCATCAACATGACTTATCTGATAACTATGATAAAAATGAAACTGTTCATGCTCCTAAAACTCAGAAGCCTAAGAAGCCTAAGACTTCAACATCTTGGGTTGTCAAAGGTGGAACTAATCCTTCAGGACCCTCTCAATAAGGGTACCTAAAACAATTTTATTTTTGTTTTGTAGGTTAGGATTAGGAGTAGGAGTAAAGTAGAGAAGATTTGGTACTTGGACAGTGGATGTTCAAGGCACATGTGTGGAAACATACATGAGTTGACTGATGCAGTTGCTGTGGATGGTCCAAAAGTCACTTTTGGAGACAGCAAAGAAGGCAAGATTAAAGCTAAAGGAAGACTAATTAAGGGAAACATAGAGATATCTGACGTCTCCTCTGTTAAAGGCCTAAAGTATAATCTGCTGAGCATAAGTCAATTTTGTGACAAGGGATATTCAGTCATCTTCTCAACAGATAAGTGCTATGTTGAACAGATTGGTACAAAGAAGGTTATTTTATCTGGAAGAAGACAGGGAAATATCTACATAGTTGACTGGAATTCTGTTGACAAGAATTCAAGTGTTTGTTTGGTGGCATCTGCACCAAGTGAAGTCAGTTGGCTATGGCACAAGAGGATGAATCATTTAAACTTCAAGACCATAAACAGATTAATCAAGAATGATTTCGTAGAAGGGATTCCAAAAGCAGTCATGAGCAAAGACAAGCTCTGTGATGCATGTCAGAAGGGTAAACAAATCAAGTCATCATTCAAAGAAAAGAAGCACCAATCTTCTGGAAGAATATTGGAGCTGTTGCATATGGACTTATTTGGACCCATTGATCCAGTCAGCAATGGTGGAAAGAAATACTGCCTAGCTGTTGTGGATGACTATTCAAGATATACTTGGGTGATTTTCATGAAGAAGAAAAGTGAAACCAAGGAACATCTTACCAATCTGATGGAACTGATCCAGAATTAAAAGAGCATTAAAATATTAAAGATCAGATCAGATAGAGGGACAGAGTTTACAAACTCTACTGTTGAAGAGTATTGTAACATCAAAGGAATACATCATGAGTATTCTGCTGCTAGGACCCCTCAACAGAATGGTGTTGCTGAAAGGAGAAACAGAACACTGAAAGAAGCTGTCAGAACCATGATAGCTGAAGCTAAGCTGCCTCAAAGATTTTGGGCAGAAGCAACAAACACAGCATGCTTTACCCAAAACAGATGTATGATCAACAAAAATCAGAACAAGACTCCATATGAAGTTTGGAACAACAGAAAACCAAACATTCATTACTTTAAGATTGATTTAACCGTTTTTCGTCGGGTTAATTTAATATCAGTGAATTTGTGATATCGGGGGTTTGGATATTGAATTATTCAGTATATTGGGTTCTGTTACTTTATTCTGGATGGATCGTTTACAAAGAAAAGCAATAATCAAAGGCAAGAAGTAAAACCATTAACGAAATTAAGAACGCAATGATATGGAGGTAAAGTTCTGCAACAATAATGGATATTATTGAGTTCTATTGTTATCAATGTATTCTTGTGTAATCTCAGAATTAAGAGAATTCGTAGTTGTCTTATACAACGAATAACTAGGTATTTATATTATGCTAAACCTAGTATTACAAGGAATCATAGTCCTAGTTGGACTCGGCCCAACCTATCCTTCCTGGGTCCAGAGTGTAATCTTTACTCGGAGCGAGCGGCATCAGGCTGGGTCAGTAAGAAGATCCCGATCCTTTGTAATTGGTCGAACCGGTCTTATAATCTCTGTTCGATCTGATCAGTATGTAGGGTGCGAAATAGCCCCCATCAGTACTCCCTCACTTCTTCGAGCGTATAGATAATAGGAGCTCGTAGAAGTAGATAAATCTGATCGACTGTTTCTTTTCTATGAACGGAGCCTCGTTAAAAACCTTACTTAAGAAAAAACCCAGTGGGAAAAAATCTTAAGTAAGGAAAAGAGTGCTACGTATCATAGATAGTCGTTTCTTCTGTCTAATCGTGGATCGCCACGCGTCTATTCAGGAGGCTTTTTGTATCCTTCCGTTTTTGGCGGGAATTTGAGTAGCTGTGATAAGTTCGAAACGTCTTTTCTCATTTCCTTATAAATAGGTGACTTTCGAGTTTGCCATTTCTCTTTTATATTTGCTTTTAGATCGCAGTCATTTTCTAGTTTGGTCGTTCGTCGTATAAAATTTTCCTTTCATCGACCTTCTTCTTCCGAGAACTAGAATATAGATGGCTTCCGTTAGAAGATCTTCTTCTTCTCCTAGAGAGATCATTGCCCCCGATAACGAGGAGGAGTTACATTCTAATCCTCTGGGTGAACAGACTACGGTATCTGACCTTGTTATCCCTGTAGAAGATACTTACAAGGTACGAATCCTTTCCGATGCGGATGTAGCCGCCCGAGCCAAAAAGGGCAAAGGTACTGTTCCTCAGATTTCTGAACCAATTGAGGATGTAGCTTGCGCATATACAGAGGAAACGTTCCCTGAAGTCGTGAATAACTATACCAAATATTTTCCGGAAGGTTCTGAAATGATTCTACCATCCCCTACTGATAGGGTCACTTCTCCACCGGAGGGATGTCGAGCCTTTTACACGGCTCACTTTAATAGCGGACTGCGTCTTCCTTTGTCTCCCCTTTTTCTGGAAGTTCTAAAAACTTTCAGCGTGTGCTTGACACAACCGGTTCCAAATTCTGTTGCTTTTGTGGTTTGTTTTTCCGTTCTGATGATTGCAAAGGGATTTAAACCTTCTTTCCGTAATTTTACGCAACTTTTTCGTTTTAATATTTCTAGTTCTTCAAACCGTGGATACTTCTTCGCTAGTCAGCGGCCCAGCCGAGCAATCTTTGATGCTCCGGTTTCTAGTAATCCTTCTTGGAAATCTCATTTCTTCTTTGTTCGTCCTCCGCCTAATCTCCGTTTGGCGGATGGTTCGATCACGCCTTTCTCGTGGGATCATGGTTCCAGGTGGATTCCCGGAGGTCGCTCACCGACTGGTGAACTTGTTCCTGACGATGTACAGTTTATCACTGAGATTCCCGAGATGCGTACAAACAAATATCAAAGCGCTCTTCTGATTGGGGAATCTTTTCTTCGTAAAGCGGGGTTAAGCGTCCATAATTTTCCCATCAGTTCATCATCTGAGCCTCTAGGTTAGCATTTTATTTGATCTTTAGTATTGTCACTATACTTTTTATATGGAGAAACTAACTTTATTTTGTTTCTTTCTCAGCTCATATGGTAGAAAGCTCCCGACACTCTTCGAAGGGAAAAATGGTGCTGTCGAAATCTTCCAAGTCAGTGGAGAATAATCCTATCGAGCAGAGGGCGTCTCGAAAGAGGAAATTGGAATTGGGTCACGAATCCGAGGAGAATAGAGAGGAATCTCCGGATTCTCCACGCGAGTCCCCTATTCGTCAGGGCATGGGATCCGGTTATCCTCCGCTTCATCTTAGAACATCTTTGGGTATTCGAGGATGTCGTAGCTGGTCGATGCCTCATCCCACTAATAATCCAGTTGATAGAAAGAGGAGTTACTATGGACGTTCTGGTGACGACCTTTCTTTACTCGGGGATAAACATCCAAATCCTACTCTGGTCGAAATGATCGAGGATCATTTAGAGGGAAGGAGGGCCGCTGGTTATTCCGAGAAGGATTCTCTTATTCATGATAATAACGAGAATGCGGTCGATAAGGCGACCCGTATTCTTTTATCTGGCGTTCATACTCGCGATCTTAATAAGCTTCTTCATAAGGATCCTTTGGAGAAATTCCAGCGAGCTTCTCTCTATGCTGAAAAGGTGAGATCCTTTTTCTTTCTATTATTTTGATGAAGTGATCTTTTAAGATTTTCTCAATTTGCTAACTTGTTTCTTTCTGACCCTTTCGTTATTTCAGGTCAACACCTGTCTGACATCATACGCCTATGAAAATTCTCTTTGGAAACAACAGTGCGATTTCCTTGAAGAGAAGTATAAAGCTTTACTTCACAAGTCTTCTGGTTCAGAAGTTGGTCCCTCAACATCTTCCTCTATTCCTGTCGTAGAGACTCGTGCTGCCGGGACCGAAGACCAAGAAATGCTAGATAGAGCGATAGAGGTTTCTCGCGCTCAGGAACAAACCAATCAAATGGCAAGAAAATTAGAAGAATTGCAGTTGCAGAGCACGACTCGGATTAGTGAGCTTGAATCTCAAGTGTCAAGCCTTGAAGCTTCTTTAGAGGACTATGAAAACGACGTCCCACTTAGGCAAAGAGATCGGTATGTTAGGAAATCCGACGAACAAGTAGTTCGAGAATTCCTCAACTCTCCTGTTCATATGGCGTTGGTGTACCGGATGGTCGGTCCTCTTCTTGAGAATACCTTTAAAAAATCGATTCATCAACTGGTCGCTTTGGAGATGATCGAGGATCGTCGGAAGGAGTATTTTAAGGCAGCTCATATCCGGTTGAACCGTTATGGCGAGCTTTATTCTTCTTCTGAGGTTCCAGATGTCGAATATCAAGGTTTTCCTCTGGCTCATCTTGTCGAGGAATTTGGAAATCCATTGCCGATTCCTCCTTTTGATGTTAACGATGAGCTCGATAATACTTTCATCGATCCAGTAGATGAAGAAGAAGACGAAGACGATATAGGCATGACTGAGGTCGTCAATAGTGAGCAGAAGATTTCGGATAGCGACCAGGCTTCTTAAAGTAGTGATTTATTTTTGAAATAATCTTTGTAATTATCCGCTTGTAGGTTAAATTGTAGCTTAGCTTTCCCTACTTTGTACACTAAACGTTTCTTATTCAGACAGTCGTGTCCTTTCACATTCGCTGTAATGATTCAGACAAGTCATTTAATTTGCCGTAATCATTATGTATGTGTCTTTTCAAATTCTAGCGTTTGCTCCAAGGTCAGTTTTCCTGTTTCGCGCCCTTTCTTCGGGTTAGTCGCGTCTTTTCGTGCAGTATAAATACGAGAGGTAAAATTTGACTTGTCTTTTTTACTGCTATACTCCTCTCTTAACATAATACTCTTTCTTGAGCTAGTCGATAAACTTCCTCGATATTAATTTATATTTTTCCGTAATCCGATCATGAGTAACCTTTTCGGTAATACTTCGAAGCGACCTTCTCGTGAGGGCGCTAGGGATAATAGATCGAAGAAATTTCGAAGAGAAGGGCCTTCGATGGAGCCTCCTCGTTCGTCCTCAGTTAGTAGCTCGATGATCGATACTCCTATTACCACGTCCCAACCTTTATCAGAAGTTAGTTCGTCGCTCCTCCAACCAAACTTTTCTTCTACCCCCGCGGGAGGTAATAGGTCTTCCCCAGGTCGATTAGCTTTCGGAGATCCATCCAACATGGAACCGGTTTACGACATACCTGTTTCTTCAGGTTTTTCTTCTTACGAGTATGGATCTCATGGAGGGGATTTTGTTAGTTCCCTTCCTTTTTCTACTTCTACTGCCCTGCTAGTTAGTGAAGGGCAAGTCGGTGATGGTTTTTCTGTCAATCCTTCCATAACGCAGTCTATTTCGCAATATGGTCCTGAATATCTATTTCATGATACCACTGTAACGACTGCTTCTTTTGAGTCTGGGGGACCTTCTGGGGGTCGATCTGGGTCGAGGTCAGGTCGTCGGACCGTTATATCTGCTTCCGGCAAAGAGACCTCTGTTAGTCCCAACGAGCGGGATTCCCCTCGTCCGTTAGATGATCGCTGTGTGCTTATGCAGGTTAATGACATTCTTTTGTCGGAGACTCCACGTTCCGACGGTGTCCCTTTGACAAGCGAGCTGCCTGGTTCTGTTGAACCTGATGCTTTGTCTTGGGACTTAGGTATGAGTACTATTTTGCCCGGCGAATTGAGGAAGCTCGAAGGTACTTCCAATGTTCGCCTTGTTCAATCTTTGGTGAAGATATGTGAGCAGGTAGACATTTTTGTTCTTTGTTTTGAATTCTTTGTTGTACAGTGGTTTTTCTTACTCTTTCTGTTTTTAGGGCAAGTATTTTGCACTCCAGCTGGGTGTGCAAAATGATGAACTGTGGAATAGTCGGAGAGCTCTTCAAGGTCAGTTGGAGTCCGAAAAAGCTAAAAGCAAGGGTTTGGAGCTGCAGCTGCAAGTTGATAAAGATGCTCTCCAAAGATTGGAGGCCAAAAAAGTTGTGCTTGAAAAAGAGAAAAATGATTTAACTCAGGCTGCTGCCCTTGCAGAGGAGTCTCGACTGCGGTCCTATGAGGAGGGATATGACGCCGGTTATCTAAAGCGTCAAGAGGAGTTGATGGCTTTTGCTGGCAACTTGACTCCTCGGAGGACTGTTTCTGGTAGTCGACTTGCTGATCGTTCTTCTTAGCGACTTTAGTTTGACCTGGCAGGCCTTGGACTGTCTATTTTTTTTTTTTTTTTTTTTTTTTTTTTTTTTTTTTTTATCGCCCAATCTTTTGTGCAGTTATTTGGGCTGAAATTTTTGTAATAGAAGGAGTAGAAATTTGAAAACGATGATCTTTTGTAGGCAGATTCTTGCCTGATCAAATGTCTCCTGTATATATACTTTGTTATGCTCGTTCTTCCCATGTGCATGGATATAGTCATCATGAAATAATCATTATGGAGTAGCATACTCGCGTTTCTAGATAGAGAAAAGATAGCTTGTCCTTGTTTTATCACTGTTTTAGTAACTGATTTTGCTTTTGCCAATCACAACTTTTGTCGATCAAACTTTGTATACTCCATTCTGGTCGATGTTCGATCCGTGCTTTGTAAATTTGTCCCTTTATGACATATTTCTTATATAAGGAGGTTATTGTTCCACCTGTTTGAACTTCGCTTTTCTTCTCATCAAAGGGAAATTTCCCTCTCCGTGCTTTTCATAAATCCATGTCTTTCATCATTAACTTTTTAACTATACTTTTCTCTTGCCAGTATATCATACTCTTGATATGGGAGGAATTGGAAAATGTAATAATTCTGGCCAGATCTGACCCGTTCAGACCTCCTTCAGCAATTCTTTGGAAAATTAGGCAGTGACGGCCTTATAGTTTCGAATAGGGAGGGCTATTCTCCTGATTTCGATGTCAGATTTCTTGGATTCTAAGTGGAATTCTTGTATGGCCAACTTAGTAGTCCCCCAATGATGTATGAGGCAGTTACGACCCCCGTATGGTGGAGGCTCTGGTCGTTTTTAGGCAATTATTCTCTTTCAACGGTTCAACTTTGCATGCCTTCGTTGAGGAGTTCTTAATATTTTCTATTAGGCGACCCTCATATATGATCGTGCAGATCGTTTTGGTCTTTGAACTTCTTTAAGTTTTCTTGGATTATTTTGTTGATCGCTTCGATCTGTAGATTTGTTTCTCCCCGATCAGTTGAATCGATCAGACGGGCGCCGTTCCAACTTACTTGCATTTATTTCGGGAAGTCAAAGGGTCGCGTTCTCGTCCCTTGATTAAACTCCTATCGTCCGTAGGATCATTCTCACGGGCGCCTATAAATAAGTAGGCAGTTTCCTTATTTTCCATTCATAACAATGGATATCTCGGTTTCCTTAGATTTCATTTTGCCTTCAGATCCCATAATGTTTAAGAAGTCACATTATCGTGATTTGTTCGTTCGCAGTAAAGGAATTGTCCCCAGTCTTGTATTGACGGGTCCCATGTCAGCCCTTCCTTGTATCGACGGATCCCATGAGATCTCCGCTTTAGTCTTCATCACTTTAGAGGTCCGTGGTTT
The DNA here is from genome assembly GCA_038501285.1 of Penstemon eatonii. Lineage (NCBI taxonomy): Eukaryota > Viridiplantae > Streptophyta > Magnoliopsida > Lamiales > Plantaginaceae > Penstemon > Penstemon eatonii. The sequence continues at coordinate 29,566,649 of CM076710.1, read as the reverse complement.
CCGTCTGCACATGGGGGGTTCATACTTGCCAGTCACCCTCGCTCTTGGATGTGACTTCCGGAGTGATAGATCGCCGGGGTGGCTGGTAAACTTACCGTTTCACGACGGTCCCGAAGAGATGCTGCTCTAGAGTAAAATGTTTTATAGATAAAGTAAAAGCAGTATCTTCTTCTGGGTGAGTGAGCATTGCTAGCTTATCTGGCTGGTAGTGTTCATTTCATCTGGAATCACATACGATCTTCAGAGCCCTGCCATCGAACCAAAGAAGTCGACCATCCTGAGCAGCATGCTTCTTAGGTGGTTTATTATGATCGATGAGGTACTAGGGAGGAGATTGGTGTTTCCGTGGACATTGTCGTGAAGATAGTCGATCCCGTAGGATCAATTTAACTAGATCATTGTAACGATCTTTAGATAGCAAGCAGATTTTTGTAACGTAGAATATTTGTATGTAATTGATTTGATGAATAAAATATTATTTATTTCTTGCATCTTCTTTGTCGTTTGATAATTTTATTTACGAGGAGTAATTTCCGAGCAGATGAATTCATACTTGATTTACCTTTCAAAACTTTAGGAGTATCAGCGGATCTTATTTAGATCGTTAGGAGTAGATCGAGGAGTTTTTATTGAGCGTATCAATGTGTACTCAATCTTGCTATAATTTAGACTTAGGATTTCATAACAAAATCCTTCTTTGTCGTTGTAATTAATCGAGGAGTTTTTATTGAGCGGATCAATATTTACTCAACTCGTTTTGTTTAGACTTAGGTTTTTAACCCAAAAATCTCTTTGATCGTTGAACATATATCGAGGAGTTTTTATCGAGCGGATCGATGTTTACTCAACTCGTTTTGTTTAGACTTAGGTTTTTAGTACCTGAAGTCTTTTAATCATTATAGATATATCGAGGAGTTTTTATCGAGCGGATCGATGTTTACTCAACTCGTTTTGTTTGGACTTAGGTTTTAATACCTGAAGTCTTTTAATCATCATAGATATATCGAGGAGTTTTTATCGAGCGGATCGATGTTTACTCAACTCGTTTTGTTCAGACTTAGGTTTTTAATACCTGAAGTCTTTTAATCATTATAGATATATCGAGGAGTTTTTATCGAGCGGATCGATGTTTACTCAACTCGTTTTGCTTGGACTTAGGTTTTAATACCTGAAGTCTTTTAATCATCATAGATATATCGAGGAGTTTTTATCGAGCGGATCGATGTTTACTCAACTCGTTTTGTTTGGACTTAGGTTTTAATACCTGAAGTCTTTTAATCATTATAGATATATCGAGGAGTTTTTATCGAGCGGATCGATGTTTACTCAACTCGTTTTGTTCAGACCTAGGTTTTTCGTACCAAAAGTCTTTTTGATCATTAAATATATATGTTGAGGAGTTTTTATCGAGCGGATCGATGTTTACTCAACTCGTTTTTGTCGTCGGGATGAGGAGTGTTTATTGAGCGGATCAATGTATACTCGACTCATTTATAATTCAGACTTAGGTTTATCACCAAAAAGTCTTTGTTGCTGTTGATATAGATCGAGGAGTGTTTATTGAGCGGATCAATGTATACTCGACTCGTTTCGTTCTAATATTTATCAATATGCTAGTGTAATTCCACAGAGCGTTAATCGAAATAATCGATGTATAGAAAATGCTAAAATTTTTACTATTTGAACTCTAGGCTAGGGCCTTCGTTACAAGGATTAAAACTTGATAAAGTAAAAATAAAACAATGCAGTATAATCTGCTAAAATTTATTTACCATAGTATTTCCTAAGGTTGACTGCGTTCCAGGTTCTTGGTAAGGCTGTCCCATCCATGTGTGCAATTTTGTATGAACCTTTCTTTCCTACGCCAATGACGATGTAAGGTCCATCCCAATTTTGTTGTAACTTTCCCACATGCTTGGATACTTCTACCTTTTTCAAAACCAAGTCTCCTTCTTTGAAGGTTCGGACGCGTACTTTTTGATTGTATGCTTTCTCCATATTTGCCTTAGTGGTTTGTAGGCGTACAGCAGCTTTATCTCTTAAGGCTTCTGTTAAATCAACGTCATTTTCCCTCGCCTTTTCATTTTCTTCTTTATTGAACATCTCTATTCTTGGAGTTGGAATTAAAGTTTCCACAGGGATAACAGCTTCCGACCCATACATCAAGCTGAATGGGGTTTCCCCAGTTGAATTTCTTACCGTAGTTCGATTAGCCCACAAAACTCCTGGTAGCTCATCGAGCCATTTTCCTTTGGCGGCTCCTAACCTTTTTTCCAAAGATTTTATTATCTCTCGGTTTGCTACTTCAGTTTGTCCATTTGCTCGAGGATGTCCTACCGAGGTAAAATTTTGTTGAATTCCGAGTCTTGTACACCATTCTATTATCTGTTTTCCCGCGAATTGAGTTCCATTATCGGAGATAAGGACCCTTGGGATGCCGAATCGACATACTATGAATTTCCAGAGGAAGTTAATAACTTGGAATTGGGTTATTCGTGCGAGGGCGACGCATTCTATCCATTTGCTAAAGTATTCTACAGCGACCAGGATTTCTTTGATCTAGCTGTTGGGAAAGGTCCCACGATGTCCATTCCCCATTGATCGAATGGCCAACAAATCGGGATAGGGTGCATATTTTCTGCTGGTCGATGGCATATGTTAGCATGAATCTGGCAGTGATGACATTCTTGGACATATTGAGCGGCATCTTTATTGATGGTTGGCCAATAGTAACCTGTTCTGAGACATTTTAAGGCCAATGCCCTCGATCCACTGTGATTTCCTGCGTCTCCTTCATGTATTTCTCGCAGTATATCCATGGTTTGTGATTCAGGGATGCATCTCAGGAGAATTCCCGATACTGATCGTCTGTAGAGTTTTCCTTCTATAAGTGTATACTTTGGGGCTCGATATTTTATTTTCCGAGCTTCATTCTGATCAGATGGTAGTTTTCCATCTTGAAGATAGTCTTTCATTGGGTTCATCCAGTTTTCTTCGGCTTCTTCGATTTCCATTATATCGATTATCGGTATTTCATCGATATCGATTGCTGGTGTATTAGATATCAACCAGTTAATCACCCGTTCGGTCTTTCCGTCATGGGATCCTGTGAATTTTGATAGCTGATCGGCCCATTTATTTTCCGAACGTGGGATGTTCTGGATACTGAAGCTTTCAAATTTCTCAGCTAGAGATTTCACTTTGGCGAGGTATTTGATCATATTGAACTCTTTAGCCTCGTATAGGCCTTCTATTTGTCTTTGTACTAATTCCGAATCAGTTAGTACCTTAAGACTCTTTATGTTGGCTTTTATCGCCATCTCCATTCCTGCGATTAACGCTTCATATTCGGCTTCATTGTTTGTTACGACGAAGTCCAATGTTATCGCGTAATTCAAATCTTCCTTATTTGGTCCAGTGAAGTTAATTCCGGCGCCTCCCCCTTCTCGGTATGAAGCACCGTCGACATGCATTAACCAAGTTTGATCCTCGATCATCAAAACATCGTTGTTGTGGCATCTCGACGATTCAGTGGCCTGCGTCGGTGTTTCTAGTATAAAATCGGCCAACACCTGGGCCTTGATGGCAATCCTCGGTTTGTAGTCTACCTCGAACTGGCTGAGTTCGATGGCCCATTTGATTAGTCGTCCGGAGGCTTCTGGTTTTGCTAGGATTTGTCTTAACGGTTGATTCGTCAAAACGATGATTTTGTAGGTTAAGAAGTAGGGTCGGAGTTTTCGTGCAGCCACTACCAAGGCCAGCGTGAATTTTTCTATTTCCAAGTAATTCTTCTCCGCCCCTTGTAATAACTTGCTGAGATAATAGACAGGCTTATGCTCTGAACCCTCTATCTTAATTAGGACTGAGCTAACGGCCGTATCGGAGATGGAGATGTATAAGTACAATGGTTCCCCTTCTGTCGGTTTGGCCAACATCGGAGGGGATGTTAAATATTCTTTGAGTTGTTCGAAAGCTCGTTCACATTCTTCGGTCCAAACGAAGTTTTTCGCTTTTCGAAGTGTTTGGAAAAAGGGCAAGCTTCTATCCGCCGATTTAGATATAAATCTATTCAACGCTACGATTTTCCCAACCAAGCTTTGCACTTGAGAGATGGTCTTGGGAGGTTTCATTTCAGTTATGGCTCGAATTTTTTCTGGGTTGGCTTCTATTCCTCGCTGGTGTACCAAATATCCCAAAAATTTTCCTGACTTAACACCGAAGGTGCATTTTGCGGGGTTCAACTTCATACGATATTTTCTTAAGATTTGGAAACATCGATCTAGATGTTTTACGTGATCTGCTTCATTCATACTTTTAACTAACATGTCGTCTACATAGACCTCCATTATTTCTCCGATTAACTCCCTGAACATTAGGTTTACCAATCTTTGGTATGTAGCCCCAGCGTTCCTTAATCCGAACGGCATTACTATAAAGCAGTATACTCCCTGTTCGGTTATGAATGCGGTCTTCTCTTGGTCGCGCTCGTCCATGTATATTTGGTAAAAGCCTTGGAAGGCGTCCATCATGCTGAACAGCGCAAAGCCAGCAGTCGAGTCGACCAATAAGTCGATTCTTGGGAGGGGGTAAGGGTCGCGTGGACATAACTTGTTAAGGTCGGTGAAATCATTACACATCCTCCATTTGTTGTCCTTTTTATCCCCCTTTGCTACTAGTACAACATTACATAGCCACTCCGAGAAATGTATTTCTCGGATTTGTTTTGCTTCCATCAGTCTTTCAACTTCGGCTTTAATGATTTTATCTTTCACTGGTCCATGATTTCTTTTCTTCTGTCTGGCGGGTTTCGCCGAAGGGTCAATTTTTAGGGTATGCTTGATTACTCGAGGATCGATCCCTTCGATGTCATTTGCACTCCAAGCGAAAACGTCCACGTTATTTCTTAGAAATTCGATTAACATTACTTCTCCTTCTTTGCTCAATTCTGTACCAATTCTTGTCCTTTTGGACGAGTCGCCTTCTACTAGAATTATATCTTTATGTTCTGGGGGTTGCAAGGATAAATCTAGTGGTTCTTTCCCCTTTTTATCTAATCGATCAGTAATAGGAATTTCGTCCTCATTTCTAATTGGATCGTCTTCGATCTTTCTCTTGCTCGGAGTAATAGGGTTAGGATGTTCTCTCAAGGTCAGCGACGTGCTGTAGCAATCCCACGCCATACAGTGGTCATTCGTTATTTCTCCAATGCCGCTATCGGTCGGAAATTTTATTTTCTGGTGATAGGTAGAGACCACAGCTCGAAAAAGGTTAAGGGCTGGTCGCCCTAATATAGCGTTATAAGCGAAGGGTGTTTCTACCACTAGGAATTTTACCAGCTTCACTGTTCGAAGTGGCTTCTTTCCGAGCGATACACTCAAAGATATTGTTCCGCTGGGGATGATCTCGGACCCTCCAAAGCCTACTAACGGTGTGGCTACCTTTTGTAGGTTTATTTGTCCGAGGTTCATTTGTGCTAAAACCTCCCTGGAGATGATATTTGCTGAGCTTCCATTATCGATTAGGATTCTTTTCACATTGTAATTCGCTATTTCTAACGACACTACCATAGGGAAATCTGGGTTATCTTCTTTCGTATCCCAAGTAATGTTTTTAGGTACTTCGCCTTCGTTAAAGCTAATCGGCTCGTGATTTGTTGGCCTATTTTCTAACGTCCATATTTCATTTGGATATTTAGAACTTGCAATTAAGGATCTGGCCATTCTTCGTCGAGCATTGCGACTATCTCCACCCGCAGGCCCCCCGGATATAGTGTGGATAGTTCCATTGATCTGGTCGTGATTCAACTCCTGAGTAGGTCGATGTTCTGGTGACCTTCGATGAGAACTTCTCCTTTGAGTTCCGTTCCGGGGGCTTCTGCTTCTTTCCCTTTTGCGATTATCTCGTTCTATGTATTCGTCTAGTTTTCCTTGCTCGATCAGTTTTTCAACTTCTCTCTTAAGGTGAAAACAATTTTCCGTTCGATGCCCATGTGCCCTATGGTACTTACAGTATTGATCATAGTTTCTAGACCCTGGTCTGGGCTGAGCGATTTTCCTCGCCTCAGGAATCCAATTATTCCTTTCTAGAACTTCCAAGATTTCTTCGATTGGAGCATTTAATCTTGGGTGTTCTACTTGATTCACTCTGCTTCTGATTGGTGGTTCAGGGTTTCTTGGTCTTTGGTAGAAATTAGGTTGCCTTTCTCGGTCGGCTCCGCTGTATTCCAGTCGCTGGAAAACGTTACCTCTCTTGGAAGATCGCTCGTAATCCAAGGATCTTTGGGCGGGAATCCTATCATGCCGCTTAGACCCTGTAGCCGTAACTTTGTTTTTGTTTTTATCCTTAAAGGAATTCATCTCTTCTTGAGTCATATACTTAGATGCTAGGCTCATGATGTCGGCGAACGTTCTTGGTTGTTTTCGGCTGAGGGCGTTTCCAAACTGCCTGTTTTTAGTGAGGTCGAAGAGGATAGAAATTATGTAATCGATATTCGGAGAGTCGATTTTGAGTAACTCTACGTTGAATCTTGCCAACCAATTTCTTAGGGATTCCCCCTCTTGTTGGTATATTGTTCCTAGGTAACTCATCGGCAATTTTTGTCTCTTCAGACTGGCAAATTGCTGTGTTAGTTTATTGCATAATTCTCGGAAACTGAATATGGAATTGGCCGGCTGTTTGGCAAACCAATCCAACGCGAGTCCTTCGAATGTTGTCACCATTAGCTTGGCAGTGTATTCGGCGGAGTGGGCATATAGATTCATAATGTTCGTAAAGCTAAAAATATAATCATCCGGGTCAGTGGTTCCATCGTAGCGAGGTAGTCTGCCCGGGACTTGTCCGATCGATTGTGCCTCTTTTATTTCCCTGCAGAAGGGAGAACAGGCCGCAAGGCTTTCCTGGAGTTCCGTGGTTCGGGCCCACGGATTTTGAATAGTCCGTAAGCGTTGTTCAAGTCGGTCCTGCACCATCCTTTCAATTTCTCTTTCCGTCAGTCGAGCCGTTCGTGGTCGATCAGGGATTGTATCATCTATATCATCCTCAATAGGGATAATTGTTCGTTCCCTGGATCTACTACGCCTCGCCGGGGTTTTTCTGTGACCTCGTTTCCTTCGAGGATTGTTGTCGGAGGGTTTGGAATTGTCCTGTTGTGGACTGTGTAGCGAGCGGTGCTCGCTTGGTGGGCTATCAGCTTGTTGAGATACATGATCGTTTTGTCCGGGCGTTCTCCGAGCAGGAATTGTCCTGGCAGCCCTAGGGTTTTGCGGAATTTGATCAAGCACAAGTAATTCTTCCGGGGAGAGTGATTTAAAGAGCATCGCTATTTGTCGTAATTTCTCCTGAGCACCCGGGAGAGGAGCAGGGATCTCGGGGACTTCCGGCTCTTCCTGTATCGTGCCGGGAGGACCTCCTAGGGGTTCATGATCTCGGGGATGGGTATTCTGTAAATTCTCGTCGGTGTTGGGAACGTTATTATTGTCGTTCTCCTGTGGATCTTCAGATGTGTCATGACCGGTGGTTGTGTTACTTCTTGCTCCGATACGAGCGCTTTTCCTTGGGCGAGCCATATGTCGATCGAATAATTAACCTAGCCCCTCGGTGGGCGCCAACTGATTTAACCGTTTTTCGTCGGGTTAATTTAATATCAGTGAATTTGTGATATCGGGGGTTTGGATATTGAATTATTCAGTATATTGGGTTCTGTTACTTTATTCTGGATGGATCGTTTACAAAGAAAAGCAATAATCAAAGGCAAGAAGTAAAACCATTAACGAAATTAAGAACGCAATGATATGGAGGTAAAGTTCTGCAACAATAATGGATATTATTGAGTTCTATTGTTATCAATGTATTCTTGTGTAATCTCAGAATTAAGAGAATTCGTAGTTGTCTTATACAACGAATAACTAGGTATTTATATTATGCTAAACCTAGTATTACAAGGAATCATAGTCCTAGTTGGACTCGGCCCAACCTATCCTTCCTGGGTCCAGAGTGTAATCTTTACTCGGAGCGAGCGGCATCAGGCTGGGTCAGTAAGAAGATCCCGATCCTTTGTAATTGGTCGAACCGGTCTTATAATCTCTGTTCGATCTGATCAGTATGTAGGGTGCGAAATAGCCCCCATCAAAGATTTTTGGTTGTAAATGTTTTGTATTGAATAATGGGAAAAATCACCTTACTGCATTTGCAGAAAAGGCAGATGAAGCTGTCTTTGTAGGATACTCATCTGTTAGTAAGGCTTATAGAGTTTTCAATAAAAGAACATTACTAATAGAAGAATCTATCCATGTAGTATTTGATGAGCCAAGTCAATCTTCTGAAAAGAATCAAAGTATTAACCAAGACCTGTCTGCTGATTTACAGAAGTTAGACATTGGAAGAAATGAAGAATATGTTCCCATCATACTACCTAATCTAAGTTCAACTGCTAACTCAAGTGCTGTTCAAAATCACAGTGCTGATTGTCTAACAGACGAGTTGCAAACAGCTGACAGACCAGAGACTGTTCAACAGACTGCAAATGTTCAACAGATTACTACTGGAACTCCAACAGTAGTGTTGCAAGATCAAGACAGAGGACAACATCCTGATCTACAACCTGATCTCAGATGGCTCAAGAATGACCCTCCTGAACTAGTTATTGGTAATCCTTTAGATAGAGTGAAAACAAGAAGAGCTGCTGCACAGGATGCCATGTTTGTCACATTTCTATCTCAAATAGAGCCTAAACAAATTGAAGAAGCTCTCAATGATTCCTTCTGGATAGAAGCCATGCAAGAAGAGTTGAATCAATTTGAAAGGAATGAAGTCTGGTACTTAGTTCCTAGACCAAGTCATCAAAGAGTAATTGGCACTAAGTGGGTTTTCAGAAACAAGATGAATGAAGATGGTGTTGTCACCAGAAACAAAGCAAGACTAGTGGCCAAAGGATATTGTCAAGAAGAAGGAATTGACTTTGATGAAACTTTTGCACCAGTAGCAAGACTTGAAGCAATCAGACTGTTTCTAGCCTATGCTGCTTACAAGAACTTCACTGTCTATCAGATGGATGTGAAGTCTGCTTTTCTCAATGGAGAATTGCAAGAAGAAGTGTATGTTGAACAACCTCCTGGATTTGAAGTCTATCAAGAAGAGGACAAAGTATATCGTCTGAAGAAAGCCCTCTATGGACTGAAACAGGCTCCAAGAGCATGGTATGATACCCTATCTTATTTTCTTTTAATTAAAGGATTTCGAAAAGGTAAGGTAGATAAAACCTTGTTCACAATTGAATGGGAAAATCATATATTACTTGTGCAAATATATGTGGACGATATTATTTTTGGTTCAACTAACCAACAGATGTGTGATAAGTTCTCCAAGCTGATGCAGAATAAGTTTGAAATGAGCATGATGGGTGAACTTAATTACTTTCTTGGATTGCAAGTTAGACAGTTGCCTGATGGGATATTCATCAGCCAAGCAAAGTACACAAGAGATCTGTTCAAGAAATTTGGTATGGAAACTAGCTCAACAGCTACCATTCCTATGTCTACAAGTCTTCGTTTGGATAAAGATGAAGATGGCAAATAAGTGGACATAACCAAATACAGAGGCATTATTGGATCATTGTTGTATCTAACAGCAAGCAGACCTGATATAATGTACTCAGTTGGAGTCTGTGCAAGATTTCAATCAAACCCCAAAGAATCTCATCTCTTAGCTGCCAAGAGGATATTGAAGTATGTTAAAGGCACTCAAGAATTGGGATTGTGGTATCCTAGAGAATCTGGATTTGAACTTATTGGTTATTCAGATTCAGACCTTGCTGGCTGCAAGATTGACAGAAAGAGCACAACAGGTTCCTGTCAGTTCTTAGGTAGTCGTCTGATCTCGTGGATGAGTAAGAAGCAAACCTCAGTCTCTATATCTACTGCTGAAGCTGAATATATAGCTGCTGGAGCTTGCTGTGCACAGATACTTTGGTTGAAGCATCAACTAGAAGACTACAACATCAAGATCAGTGGAATTCCAATCTACTGTGACAATACAAGTGCAATTTCACTTACTCAGAACACTACAAGTCATTCAAGGACTAAGCACATTGAGATCAAACATCATTTCATTAGAGATCATGTGGAAAAAGGCAATGTTTTGATTGAGTATGTTCATACTGATAATCAGATTGCTGATATCTTCACCAAACCTCTAAGTGAAGCAAGGTTCTCAACTCTAAGAGCTGAGTTAGGACTACTTAATTTGGATGCATAAGCTGAGGGGGAACTCATCAGAAGACTGGAGTTCAACAGCTTAGTCATCAGTTATTTTATTCAAGGATTAACTCTCAACAGACTAGTTAACTTATGAATTCTTAAAGACAGGGGGAACGTGTAAGACTAGCGGTACTTCTGTTCTAAAGATGAAATCTGTTAATGTCAGTTAGTTGAAGTTATGCTATCAGAAGATCTGTTCTTAATGCTTGAAGATTGAAGATTATTTTATCTTGCTGGATTGACAAACAGCAGAGGAAGATTACTAGCTATTGGCTTTCTCTAGTAATATCAGATAACAGATCACTCGTCTGTCAGATAAGTTAAACTCTACTCATCTGATATCTTATATAAGCATGGTCATAAAACGTATCTTTAGAAACGCGCTTTTATAAGTAACAGATTAGTGTCGATAGAGTTTCCCGCCCATCTGACATTAAAATAATAAAATTGAAATCCGCTTCTCCTGTCCACACGATTAAAAACTGTCAGATTAGATCAACGGTTCTGATAAATCACGGAAACTAATCAAAAGGAAACCTATAAAATCCGATCTAAACAGTACAGTCGTCTTACGCACCCAAATACTCTCAAAACTCTTCAACTCTCAAACCCTTCTGTTGCGAAAAAGTTAACTGCATCTTTGTAGATTTCTACTCTCAAAATTTCAGAAATGGAGAAGATTATCGAAGGAAGGTACTTCAACTACAGCAAATTCCATTTCTCGGGCACTGATCTGATGCGCTCGTTACTGGAAAAGATTGAAGAAGCTTCGTTAGTTCCTGTTTTAGAGGCTCACGAAGAAAGGGTCTACTTAGAAGATGTTGAGCACTTCTATATAACCAGGAAATTCTCTAAGAATGACACGGTCATGTCTGCTGAAATAGGTGGAAAGAAGATTGCGATCTCGGCTGCTGTTCTCAGTGAGATCTATAATCTAACAGACAAGGGAGGAGATGTGACCTCGTTAGGGTCAGAAAAGGAAGAGGAGTTCTGGGTCATTTGTGCTAAGAAAGGAGAGAAGATGACTGGGACTTTGATGAAGACCTAGCTGAAGGATGAATACCAGAGATTTGCTGATATCATAGCAAAGGTTCTGGATTGTGCTACAGGTTCTTTGGATGGGTTGCCAAGGAAAAGATACTACACAATGGTGTGTATCTATTATGGGTTGAAGGTTAACTGGGCTGCTCACGTGTATGAGCTGCTAAGTGACAAAAGGCCTTCACATGCCATTTTATTGAGCAATCTGTTTGCATCCCTACAATGCCCTATGGGAGGTGGAAAGCAAACCCATGGTAGCAAAGAGTTCAAACTCTATGAACCAGTGAGACAGTTAGTGGCTGCTCCAAAGAGGAAGGCTGCTGCAAAATCTAAAAAGACCCCTTCTAAGAAGAGCAAGAAGGAAGGTCAGACTAGTCAGTCTACTGAGCAAACAGCACAGTCTGCTGATGAGACTGTTTCAGCACTTCCTGAAGATGAAGTTCCTGAAAACATAATTGAAGATTTCACCAAGGAGATTGAGCAGATGAAGACTGACTCCTCTCCTGAAAGGACAGAATCTGAGGAAGAAATTCCTCTTCAAAGGTTGAAGAGGATGAGAACAAAGAGTGAGGCAAGGGGACCTCCTACTGCCAACCCCACTGTCAAAAAGATTGCAAAGTCAAAGGTTAAGAGAAAGGTCACTTTCTCTGAAGAACCTGTTGCAACTGTTAGAGAAACAACATCAGAAGCAGAAAGACCATTGAAAATTAAAGAGCCTGCTGTTGAAGCTGCTAAAGTTGCTGCTGCTGAAGCTAAAGTTGTTTCTGAAATTGGAAGGTCAACAGAAGACTCATCTGCTGTACCATCTGCTGAAGTTGAAGGAGCACAGCAGATTAGTACAACATTTGAAGGAGATGCACCTTTGTTGCATCCTGCTCCAGTTGCTGCAATCCCTCTTCAAGCAATTGAGAGTCCTGAAACAAGGAGGAGAAGGACTGGCAAAATTGCTACTTATCTGACTGCTGCAGAAAAGAAAAGACAGGATGATGCTGAAAAGCTAAGGAAGGTTGCAGAGAAAGCAGAAGAGGATAGGCTGAAAAGCCTAGAATTAAAAAGGCTGGAAGATGAAGCAAGCAAGATGACTCAGGAGCAGAGGGATGCTCTTGAGGCAGCAGAGTTGGCTGCTGCTATTGAAGCAAGCACCAAGGATGCTCACAGACATCAACATACTGGTGGGATAGCTATTGGTGAACCAAGGGATCCAAACAAACCAATACCAGCTATGCCTGCACCTAAGACAAAGCCAAAGAGGAGAGAAGAAATTAGACTGTCTTTGGAGATTGTCAGGGAAGATCCTGCCATCTTTGAAGAATTCCTAAAAAGGCTTGATGCTGAGAATGAAAGGGTCAACCGCCTGACACAGTTCACAAATGAGAAGATCAGATAAAACAGGTGGAGGGAATTCAGACTGACAAAGAGTCCAGCTGAAATGACCAAATGGAAAGCCTTTGCTGTTGAAGAAGCATGGGTACTGAAGTGGCTTGAGACGGGCTCTCTCATTCAAGCACTTGATTCAGAATTCTTTCTGGACAGGTTGAGAATGAGGATAAGTCACTTAGTTAAAGCTGAAGCCAAGAAGATTTTTGAGTCTATGGCTGAGGACTATGATGATTCAGTAGACCTCAAAGAAAGATCTATCAAACTGGCTATTGCTCAAGCAATGGAGCTTTGGGCAAAGAAATCAAGGAAGTTAAGGGGACAACCAAGCTCATTGGTCCCTCTTCCTAACATCAAACATATTGTCTACGGGCCAAATATCAAACCTTATGAAGAGCTGCCTGAGGAACCCACATCCACTTTTATTCCTCTTGATAATTTTACTTGGATTTCCAACAGGTCAGCAGTGGACAATGAAGGATTGATGAAGACAGTTGAAACTGTCAAGAAGATTATATCACCTGCTGATAAAGGAAGAGCAGAGTCTTCTGATCAACCAAAGCAAAGAGAGGGTACTTCAGACCCATCTGATCAGAACACTGCACAGGGTGATAAGTTTGATGCTGCTGATGATTCAAAGAAAGAAGTAGAAATTCCAGCAGATCAGACCAAGGACAAAGAAGTTGCTGCTAAAGGAGATGATCAAGCTAAGGAGAAGGAAAGCACTCCAAGCCATGCTGATGGATCAGCAGATCAATCTCTTGCATTGACAACTCAATCATCATAGCAACTTATGAAAGATACACCTGCTGCTACTTCAGATATGCCTTCAACTTCTCATGGTGTTCAGACAAATCTGTTGGACTCCATCCAACAAATGATCACCAATTCTCTGAAGGATATGAAGAAAGAATTAGCTGCAGAAGTGATAGCTGCTGTTAAACAACCAAGTCAGAAAGCTGCTGCTGTCCCAACAGATCTGATAGAAGACACTGCTCAGAATGTTAAATCCATCTGTCAGGATATGGATATACTTAGAAGACGGACTCAGAGCACTACTGAAGGTTGGAAGCAGATTGAACAAACAGTTGAAATGGCTCTCCAAGCAGAAGATGAAGTCATGGGAAACATGATGAAAGACTTCACTGCTTCATCAAATTGGATTTTGGGAACTCAAATTCAATTGGGTGATCAAGGAGAAGACTTGCTCAAGGAAGTCAAAACTGTTAAGGCCAATCAACTTAAACAACAAGCTCAGATTAATGCTATGGAAGAGAACATCAAGCTTCTCTGTGATTCACTTCTAATCACACCAGTTGTGCCACAATATCCACTTATCCCTGCTGATGATGACAAAAAGGGGGAAGAAAGGGTATTTGGACAGCAAAGGGTTGATTTCCAAAGGGAAGAAGGAAATCAAGATGCTGAAGAAACTGAAGTGTTAGAAGAATCTGCTGGTGAGACTGAAAGAGACATGGGAGAATCAAGCAGACCAACAGATGAGAAAATTACAGAAGAAGAACAAGCTGAACTTGAAGAATCTGAAGCAAAAGCCAAATCTGACAAGGAAATAGCTGCTGCCAAAGATTCAGCTGAAGAACAGCTTGATCCAGATGTCAAGAAAAAGAAGCTAGAGCTGTTGAAGAAAAGATTCTTTGAAAATTTGGAAGCTGAGGTTTCCAAGTCATCTGATGAAGAGTCTGAAAAAGAAGACAAGGAAGCAGAAAAAGAGAAGAAGGAAGAAGACTAGTCTAGGCTAGATTTCCTTTTATGTTAAAAATCCTTGTAACCTTTTTAAAGTATATTGTACTTTTCATCTTTCAAAACTTGTAAAATGTAATCAATTCAATATCTATAAAATTGCAAGTTTGACTCCAACATATTATTTCTATCTCAGAAATTTTTGAGGATCAAAACCTTAGTTTAGGTGCAGGTACTTAGCTGGAGTTTTGTCATCATCAAAAAGGGGGAAATTGTTGGATGAAGATGAAGATGAAAGAAGTCAAAATTTAAGGGAAGGTTTTGATGATTCCAAAACATCATAATCAGCTAAGTATGGAAAGCTTAGTTCCCTTGTTAGAATTTTGAACAAGTAAAAGAAGACATCAGAAGAGTTCAAAGTTCAAAGCTCAGAAGACTAGTGATCTCTTGCTGAAACAGCGAACAGAAGGGTAGATCATCAGCCGAGTCAAATCAGATTAGTTCAGTATTTGATCAGCAGAGTACCTATCAGCAGAGTCGTTTTGATCAGCAGAGTGGAAGAGATCAAGAGATTAGTCCAACGGTAATAAATGCACTTGGTGTAATAAATGCTGGAAGAGAAGGGTAGTAATGGCAAATGATTGAAGATATCCTCGGATCAGCAGAGTGCATTTAATGCAGCATTAAATGCAATGGACAGAAAAGTACTGTACACTGTACGGTTTGCTGCAGAGAGCCGTTTCAAAAGAGCTGAAGAATGGATTTGATTTGTGACTTGCCTTCAACGGTCACATTTTCATCTCCATGTATAAATAGAGCTGAATTTCAATCGAGCAAAAACACACAACAACAATCAGAGATCGAAATTTTGAAGCAGAATTTCACTAAGTCTCAAAAGCTCGAACAGCTCACTCGTCTGGTGGAAGTCATCTGTTGACAGAAACCTAGTTGAAGAAATCAGAAAAACATTATCTGAGTGATTTTGTAATAGCTGAGTGTTGTGCGAAGTGAGAATCCATCTTTGTGAGTGATTCTACTTTAGAGGATAGGTTTTCTTTGTGATTTCCTATTGTGAGCTTACAGCCATTTCATTTGTTGTCTTGGTGTAAGTGGAGAAATATTGTAATCTAAGTGATTATAGTATAACCCAGAATCTAAGTGATCTGGAAGAGTGGACTAAAGGATTTTTATCCATATAACCACTATAAAAATTCTTTGTGTTATCTTGCATTTAAAGTTTTCTTGCATATTTTAAAGGTTGCATTTTAAACACTTTGAATCAATCAAAAGATTTTATAAGGAGTTTTAAACTGGGGATAATATCTTTCTAGAACTTAGTCTACTTGTGAAAAACACTTTCAAACAATCCGCTGCAAGTATACTCTTGGAAAACTGTTCTGCTGAAAAACAGCTAAGTCACTGTAAGAAGAGTGGTCAGTCGTCTGTTCAAGATTTGTTCACGATCAGACTAGTCTGCTTACTGTTCTTCATCAGCTTAGTCTGCTGACAGAAAACTGAAAAGTTTTTAAGTTCAAAAATTTTTAGAGGTCTATTCACCCCCCCCCCCCCTCTAGACCTCATCTGACCACTTGGGACCAACAAGAGACAGCAATTTTCTTACCCCCAATGACAGCTGACATAACAGTGTCATATTTGTTGAATTTCCTGGTCTTGTAGAAGTGAGCAACATCTTCTAAGTAGACCTTGTCTTCGTGGGCTTCCAGAATGGGAACTAAAGATGCCTCTTTGATCTTCTCCATAATTGAGCGCATCAGATCAGTACCAGAGAAGTGATATTTGTTGTAGTTCAGATACCTTCCATCATGAAGTTTCTCCATTTCTGATATTACTGAGTGTAAATCTGTGAAAGCAGTAAACTTTTGAAAGCAAGAGAATTTGAGAGTTAGAGAATTTGAGAGTTTATGTGTGCGTAAGACGACTGTACTGTTCAGATCGGATTTTATACGTTTCCTATAGTTTAGGTTATCGTGATTAATCTGATACGTTGGATCAATCTGACAGTTTACTAATCGTGTGGATGGGAGCTCCGGATTTCAATTTTATTATTTTAATGTCAGATGGGCGGGAAACTCAATCGTTACCTATCTGTTACTTATAAAAGCGTGTTTCTAGAAATGCGATTTTATAACCATGCTTATATAAGATATCAGATGAGTAGAGTTTTAACTTATCTCACAGACGAGTGATCTGTTATCTGTTATTACTAGAGAAAGCCAATAGCTAGTAATCTTCCTCTGCTGTTTGTCAATCCAGCAAGATAATTTACTCTTCAACCTTCAAGAATTTAAGAACAGATCTTCTGATAACGTAACTTCAACTAACTGTCATTAACAGATTTCATCTTTTAATCAGAAGTACCGCTAGTCTTACACGTTCCCCCTGACTTTAAGATTTCATAAGTTAACTAGTTTGTTGAGAGTTAACTCTTGAGTGTTATAACGGATGACTGTGCTGATGAACTTTTGTCTTCTGATAAGTTCCCCCTCGGCTTATGCATCCAAATTAAGTAGTCCTAGTTTAGCTCTTAGAGTTGAAAACCTTACTTCACTTAAAGGTTTAGTGAAGATATCAGCAATCTGATTGTCAGTATGAACATACTCAATCATTACATTGCCTTTTTCCACATGATCTCTAATGAAGTGATGCTTGATCTCAATATGCTTAGTCCTTGAGTGACTTGTAGTATTCTGAGTAAGTGAGATTGCACTTGTATTGTCACAGTAGATTGGAATTCCACTGATTTTGATATTGTAATCTTTCAGTTGATGCTTCAACCAAAGTATTTGTGCACAGCAAGCTCCAGCAGCTATATACTCAGCTTCAACAGTAGATATAGAGACTGAAGTCTGTTTCTTACTCATCCATGAGATCAGACGACTACCTAAGAACTGACAGGCACCAGTTGTGCTTTTTCTGTCAATCTTGCAGCCAGCAAGGTCTGAATCTGAATTACCAATAAGCTCAAATCCAGATTCCCTAGGATACCACAATCCCAATTCTTGAGTGCCCTTAATATATTTCAGTATCCTTTTGGCAGCTAAGAGATGAGATTCCTTGGGATTTGATTGAAATCTTGCACAAACCTCTACTGAGTACATTATGTCAGGTCTGCTTGCTGTTAGATATAACAGTGACCCTATAATGCCTCTGTATTTGGTTATGTCTACTGATTTTCCATCTTCATCTTTATCCAAACGAAGACTTGTAGACATAGGAATATTAGCAGTAGAGCTAGTTTCCATACCAAACTTTTTAAACAGATCTCTTGTGTATTTAGCTTGATTTATAAAGATTCCATCAGGCAGCTGTTTAACTTGTAAACCAAGAAAATAATTAAGTTCTCCCATCATGCTCATTTCAAACTTATTCTGCATCAGCTTAGAGAACTTGTCACACATCTGTTAATTAGTTGAACCAAAAATAATATCGTCTACATATATTTGCACAATCAATATATGATTCTCCCATTCAATAGTGAACAAGGTTTTATCTACCTTACCTTTATGAAATCCTTTAATTAAAAGAAAATCAGATAGGGTATCATACCATGCTCTTGGAGCCTGTTTCAGTCCATAGAGGGCTTTCTTCAGACGATATACCTTATCCTCTTCTTGATAGACTTCAAATCCAGAAGGTTGTTCAACATATACTTCTTCTTGCAATTCTCCATTGAGAAATGCTGACTTCACATCCATCTGATAGACAGTGAAGTTCTTGTAAGCAGCATAGGCTAGAAACAGTCTGATTGCTTCAAGTCTTGCTACTGGTGCAAATGTTTCATCAAAGTCAATGCCTTCTTCTTGACAATAACCCTTGGCCACTAATCTTGCTTTATTTCTGGTGACAACACCATCTTCATTCATTTTTTTTCTGAAAAACCATTTAGTGCTAATGACTCTTTGATGACTTGGTCTAGGAACTAAGTACCAGACTTCATTCCTTTCAAATTGATTCAACTCTTCTTGCATAGCTTCAATCCAGAAGGAATCATTGAGAGCTTCTTCAATTTGTTTAGGCTCTATTTGAGATAGAAAAGTGACAAACATAGCATCATGTGCAGCAGCTCTTCTTGTTTTCACTCTATCTAGAGGATCACCAATCACTAACTCAGGTGGGTGATTTCTGAGCCATCTGAGATCAGGTTGCAGGTCTGAATTTTGTCCTCTGTTATGATCTTGCAACACTACTGTTGGAATTGCAGTAGTATTCTGTTGAACAGTCTCTGTTCTGTCAGCTGGTTGTAACTCGTCTGTTAGACAATCAGTGATCTAATTTTGAACAGCACTTGAGTTGGCAGCTGGGTTAAGATCAGGTAGTATGATAGGAACATATTCTTCATTCCTTCCAACACTTAACTTCTGTAAATCAGTAGATAGATCTTGATTAGTGCTTTGATTCTTTTCAAAGATTGGTTTGTGATCTTACGTGGTTTCGTTAGTTCGATCAAGGGTGGGATGTAACTCGATGATAATAATATTAAAAGGAAAATAAAGACCAAATGTAATTGTATTCGAGTTAATTGAGTACAAGTACAAATATTTAGGGTCCTACTCGAGCATCATTGGATGCCGTACAAGCTAGAGGGCGAAATACAATAGATCTTAAGCCTATATTTCCAAGTGGTTCCGAGCAGTAGCTTCGAGGAGGGAGCACCTGGAAAATCGTGTCCAGTATCATAAATGCATGGGGTATTTATAGCTGAAAATGGGGTTCAGGTGGTCTACCCGCAGATGTGCAATTCTTCGGCCCATAAGTTTGGCTCAGAGCTTGGCCCAACAATAACTTTGAATCCAGGGCAGCCTTGTACTTACGGTATTTAGGCATCGGGGTCGAACTGGATCTTTCGAGATAAGTAACGCTCGATCTCGTGTAGTTGTAAAGAAAAAGCAGAAACCCGAGATATCCCTCATCAATACTCCCCCACTTCTCGAGCGTAAAGTGGAACTTAAGCTCGAAGAAGTATGTATAGCCATGGATAAAGGAGTAGGATAAATCGATCTCGGCTTATCGTTTCGGGTATGCCTCATTAAAAACCTGACTCGAAAAAACCCTTCTGGGATAAAAACCGGGTCAGGGAAAAAGAGTGCATACTTAAACAATTTCTTAATAGCGCAGTCTTGACATCATCCTTGTTGTTCGTGATGTGGATCTTCAATTCAGGAATTCTGGAAAGTATAGGGGCTGTAGGTGCAATTTCTGAAAATATGACTTCAAATTTGCCTCAAGAGAGTTCAACCGTCGCGGTTACTCGGGGACTGATTTGCAATTTCCCATTTTGTCCCTGTATATATAGTTATATGGAGGGTCGCTGTTCCTCACAAATTCTGAGGAGAGAACTTTAGATCGGAGCAGACAGGTCGATAAGTGAGTTTTACTAGCCATTTTTGAACAGTCATCTTATATTTATTATGTCGAGTTCAGTAGTCTTGAAGGGAAAATCTCCCTTAGAGGAGAATGAGGTCGATAACCGCAAGGGGAAGGAAGTTGTAGAGAGTCGATCATCTGAAAACGAGAATCCGCAAAGCTCGGGTTCCTCCTCGGATTCCAGCGGAGAGGAGCGGGAGTCGAATTCTGAAACTGGAAATAGCGAAGACGAAAATTCCAGCGAAGCAGCAGTTTCTGAAAGGGAAGATATAGAGGATGGGGAGCTTCCTTTGGGTAACAATGAGCAGCAGAAATATAGACTGAACCGTAATGTGGTGATTACGATCTATGATTGGGAAGAGCCCTCGACTAGCGCAGCTCTAAACATGACTGAGGAGAGGGCAGATGAGATCGTCTGTTCCTATAAGGAGACAGACTTGACGCAGTTGCAAGAAGAATTCGGTCGATATCTAGGCGCCGGTTTTTCGATTGTGCTTCCCTCTCCCGATCAACGAGTTACCGACCCTCCTGCCGGTTGTCAAGCCTTTTATTCCAAACACTTCCACTACGGCTTACGCATCCCCTTCCCTCCTCTGCTAGAAAACCTTCTGGATGCTTTTAAGTTGGCTCCTTGCCAGATCTTACCGAATTCGATCGGCCTAATTATAGCTTTTTGCGTGTTGATGAAAGCTAAGGGGAAAAAGGCAGCCTTTCAGAATTTTTGGCGGGTATTCCAGATGAGTGCTTCCACCTCTTCAAACGCAGGTTACGTATACTTTTCTCAGAGGCCGAAGATTTCGATCTTATCGACCAACGTGAGTAGCAATCTGAAGGGATGGAAGCATGAGTTCTTCTTTGTCCGGGGGCCAGAGTCTCCGTCTTCTGAAGAAAATCCCGAGCCTACTCCCTTCGATTGGCCTGGAGAAAAGGAGTGGATATACGGAAAATGCCGTCTCGTGGGGAATATGAAAAATGAGATAACAGATAAATTTCTGCAATCTCTTCGTGCTGATCCTCATCAGACCGCTCTAATGACTCAAGAAGCAGTCTTGCGATTGGCCGAGCTCAGTAATTGCACTTTTCCTGCCGATCCGATCGAATACGGGAAAGCTCAGATCGATCCCGCTAACCCCCCTTCCACGTTAGCTGATATCGTTGACAAATTCCGTACATCGGTAGCTGGCCCGCACTTTGCTTCCTTTTCGAAGGGTAATAAGGGTCGACCTCGTCCTCAAACATCAACGAATCTTCGGAAATCGAAAAAGTCCAAGGCCCCAGTTGGGATCGCGTCGACCTCAAATGCTTTAGTGATTGTTCCCCCGATTACCCAAGCAGGAACCTCTCGGTCTAGGGCCGAGGTGGAGGGGGCCTCCGATTTCCAGGGTCCCGGAATCCTTCGATCTGTTTTTCCGAACGTCTCCTCCAACCCGAACGACGAGGGGTTCAGTAACTATACTCTCCTGGAGAATCGTGCCAGAGAGATTTTGCAGGCCAGGATGAATCGCAAAAGAAGTAGCAATGTTCCTGAGTCCTCTAGGAGAGTCAAGCCTTTTGCTCGAGGGCCGAACCCTATACCATGTCGGGCTGGTTATTCCGAGCCAGATTTGGCAGATTTCATCGAGGATCATCTGCAAGGACCGAGGGCGGCCGGATATCCGGACTGTGGGACCGTCGAATCTGATTTGGGCTCCGAGGGTGAGCACACGGTGGATAAGTCTCTCCGGATGTTCCTGGCCGGGAGATTCAGGGATGATACTATCCAATCTTTTGCTAAGAAAGATTTCGAGATATTTGGCGATTATGCCCACGCTCACCAAATGGTACTGTCTAATTTCGAAAGTTTCTAGCTTTTCCCCTATAATCCTTATCTTGTGCTTTTACGTATCTTTTCCTTTACAGGTCGGAGACCTATTTACTCAAACTGCTCTTCGACTGTCCGTATTGAGCGAAGAGTCTCAGGCGGTACAGAAAGCCTTATACGATGTTCTGAAGGATGAAGCTGCGAAGGCCAGTCAGCTAGAGGATGCCAAGATTAAGTTGTCTGAGGTCGAAACCGAACTCGAGATGACTAGGAAAGAGTTGGAAACAAAGAGGGCCTTAGAGGAGGAAGTGGAGAAATTAAAGCAGGAGCTTGAGCAAACCAAAGTGTCTGCCGAACAGTCTTATGAACGGGGTCGAGTCGAAGCCAGGCTTCCCGCCATAAGGGAGTTCCTAAAGTCTCCGATCCTCGACGCCTTGGTTCGGTTACGGTCGGGAGAAATTAATCAAGCCTTCTATTTTAAAGGAGCTCAGCATCTCCTTACAGCTGCTAAGATTGAAGGCGCCCTTGATGACTTCCTTCCTAAGATGAATCCTTACAAGAATATCTTCGGTAAAGATTATAAAGCGTCTTCCCTTCCTCCTAAGCTCGAGGAATTTGCCACTCACGAGTTTGCTCCTTTTCTTGAGGAATTTGGTGCACCGATGCCCAATCCTGATGAGCTCGAAGCCCAATCCGAAAGCGAAGATGTGGATATTGAAGGGGATTCCCGCGATCAGAGTGAACAAGGCACCCCCTCTTCTGGTTCGTGTAGATCTGCGTCTGACGCACAAAGTCAGGATGGAGGAGGTAGCAGCTCAGGCAAAGGTGACTCTGACGGCTCGGGAAGCGGTACTAGCGAATCAGAGAAACAAGATAGATCGGACCACGGTTCGGGCGTGAAAGAGTCTAACCAATAACGATTGCTATGTAATAGGACTGACTTAGCGAATCAATGTACTTGTTTACTTGTAATCTTTTCCTCTTGCCTATTTAGTGGGTGCTTGCATTTGAATTTCTTTCCTTTATGCTATTTTTAGGCTATGGCCTGTTTGAACTTTCTGTTGAATTTTATAACGTCACTCTTGCGTACTCAGCTGCGTCATTGGATCTTTTTTGGGAGTAGTGATTTACCAATCATCGCGATTTTGCCTGATGTCGTTTCTCTTATAAGTAGCAAGGGCACTTTTTGTTGCTTTCGCATTGATATTGCTCATAGTGTTCGGAGCTTCCTTAAAAATTATTTTGGTTGGATCTTTACCTGAAAATTGAGGGATGGATAAAAAATTGAACGCTCTTGTGATTTCTTCCATGCCTTTTTCCAGGCCAAGTGTTAGTAGAAAATTAAGGAAAAGAAATCGATCATCAATTACATCCACTAATTCTGATCAGCAAAATTTCCATGAGGGGAATAAATACTCGACCGTTGCCCTTTCTTCGTGCTTGAAAACTAGGGGCTCAAATAAGAGAATAAAAAAGGTTTCTTTTGCGGAGGGTGTCACTGGGCACGTCCCTTCTCAATCCGTACCTTCGTTGGTCAGCGGATCTTTGTTCAAAAGGGACATAGCTCATTTTGACAAAGTGTCACACGAGAAAACCGACCTGACCCTTCTTCGATCCAGTGTTTCTATCTACGAGGGTGACTTTTCGACTGGAGAATATTCCTCGTTCCTGTTTTATTCTGGGTTGGAATCTCTTGCCCAAGTAATTCTTTCTCACCTCTTTGTCATGACTGTTTAATCTCTTTATTTCTGTTATAACATATTTTCTTATAAGTTCAGGCTAGGGTGGTCTTTTCTAAGCTTTATGCATTGGCCAAACATGAGTTCGAACAGCGGGCTTCTATTTCGCTTGAGCTTATCGGGAAGAAGATCGAGCTGGAACGTGCATTGGAAGCTAATAGATTTTTCAAGGAGAGGATATCTCAGGACAAGTTAAGTTCGGAATTAGAGAAACTCAAAGGTATTTACGAACGTGAGAAGAGACACTCTGAGCTTCGTGAGAAAGAAGCTTACATTCGCGGGTATACTGATCGTAGTGCTGAGGTTCGAAAGATCCTTTCCGAAAATAATTTCGTTTAGTAATTATGTGGTTTTCCTCTGTATCATGAGTTAAGACTTCTCCTTGTAACACCACCCTTGTTGTAATGGTTTTCCTTTCTTGTTGTAGTATAACCCTTGTTGTAATGATATAATATTTGCTGGAATGATATTCTCCGTCTCTTTCTCTCTTTTTTTTTTTTTTTTTTTTTGATCCCTCATTTCTCGGGAAGTGAAACGGTCAGAGCTTTTAATGCTCGTATCGTGGCCATTCATCCTGAGGTATATATACCGTTGATGCCGAATTCTTTCCCCTATATATAGTTGTAAATTTACTTTCATTTTTACTTGTCTGTAAACGTCTCGTTCGATCGATATGGTTGTGTTTTTACTTTCGTCGAATAATTCCATACTTCATTCTATGTCAGTGATTATAGCATTCGAGATTTTTATTCGAACCTTCTTTCTCCGAACTCTTCGAGGTACCCCTATGATGAATTTTCGGCTAGGGTATCGACAGGCGAAAAGAACTACGACTAGGGTACCGGCAGGCGACCTGCTTTCTCTGATTCCAAATCTTTGAGTCGGTCTCGACCTCCTGTACCCTGTCCTCTATCCAGTTGGGATAGTGGGTCCACTGCTGGAGGGGTTTTCTTGCTCTCGATTTCCACGTTTTCGAGGCGTCTTTTTGAAAGGTGTGGCCTTCGGGTTTACCAGGAGTGCCTCCAACTGGAGTTGCTTCCCTGTTTTTCGATTTGGTCCTTCATGGGCTCGTTTGTAAGGAAGCGGCGGATGAAGGGCAGAAGTGTATCAGCCTCACATTCCTCCTTTGGGTAGGGAATAACCATTTGTAATAGGGTTGGACCAGATGTAAAATATTCCGATTATCTCAATTTCTTGAATGTAAACAAGAGTTCACATGTAACTTATCTAAAAATTTATGAATGAATATCTTCTTTTATATTGTTGTTGATCTCTGAATTCGTAATTTGCAATTTTCACGAGATAGTCGTTGAGATTCATAATTAATTTGAAGTTCGATCTTTCAACTCTTGAATCTCTCGCGAGATATTTCTCATAATTTAGGTGCTTTTTTCGGCGCTATAGTCGTCGTGGAGAAATTTTACAATAGAATTTAGATCAATCTTCAATAGAATGTTTATTTCGATAGATCAATCTTCAATAGAATGTTTCAATCTTCAATAGAATGTTTGTTTCGATCTAAGGGGCATAGCAGAGGCTTTCACCCTTTTTTGATAATTTCGATTTAAGGGGCATAGCAGAGGCTTTCACCCTTAGTCGTTTTCAGAGCGTTTTTAGCTCGAGGGTCATAGCAGAGGCTTTCACCCATTTAATAATTTCGATCTAAGAGGCATAGCAGAGGCTTTCACCCTTAGTCGTTTTTAGAGCGTTTTTAGCTCGAGGGTCATAGCAGAGGCTTTCACCCATTCAATAATTTCGATCTAAGGGGCATAGCAGAGGCTTTCACCCTTAGTCGTTTTTAGAGCGTTTTTAGCTCGAGGGTCATAGCAGAGGCTTTCACCCATTCAATAATTTCGATCTAAGGGGCATAGCAGAGGCTTTCACCCTTAGTCGTTTTTAGAGCGTTTTTAGCCCTAGGGTCGTAGCAGAGGCTTTCACCCATTCAATAATTTCGATCTAAGGGGCATAGCAGAGGCTTTCACCCTTAGTCGTTTTTAGAGCGTTTTTAGCTCGAGGGTCATAGCAGAGGCTTTCACCCATTCAATAATTCGATCTAAGGGGCATAGCAGAGGCTTTCACCCTTAGTCGTTTTTAGAGCGTTTTTAGCCCTAGGGTCGTAGCAGAGGCTTTCACCCATTCAATAATTTCGATCTAAGGGGCATAGCAGAGGCTTTCACCCTTAGTCGTTTTTAGAGCGTTTTTAGCCCTAGGGTCGTAGCAGAGGCTTTCACCCATTCAATAGTTGGTGGAGAAAAACAGAGATCGATAATAATGAATATAGATCGAGAATATCGGGAATATGACGAATAAGTAAGAATGTAGGCGAAATAAGCTTTCATTGAATAAATAGTCCGAATAAACATTCCTCAAATAACTCAATTCTTCATTGAACACATATAGTTTGCCAAATAGTTATAGTCAAAGAAAACAGAACAAGAAAACTAAAAAGTAGAGGCCTCGATTGTAACTATCTTCCATAATATCTTCTTAAATTGATCGCATTCCAAGCTCGAGGCAGTATCTCTCCGTTAGGGTGAGCAATCTTATAAGAACCTCTTCTTCCAACCTCTACGATCACGAAGGGGCCCTCCCAATTGGGCTGTAGTTTTCCGACGTGCTTTGATACTTCCACTTTTATGAGCACTAGATCCCCTACTTTGAAGGATCGAATCCTCACATTTCGATTATAAGCCTTTTCCATGTTGGCCTTGGCGGCTTGAATTTTCAACTTCGCGCGGTCCCTACGAGAATCCGCGTGATCAACTTCCACTTGCCTCAGCGATTGGTTTTCTTCAGGATCATAAAATTCGACCCTGGGAGAAGGTATAAGATTCTCGACTGGGATAACAGCCTCCGACCCATAAACCAAACTGAATGGAGTTTCTCCGGTTGCCGCTTTGACTGTTGTCCTATTGGCCCATAATACTCCTGGTAGTTCATCCAGCCATTTTCCCTTTGCCTCCGATAAGCGCTTCTCCAGAGATCGAACAATTTCCCGGTTCACTACTTCAGTTTGTCCATTAGCCTGATGGTGGCCAACAGACGCAAAGTTCTGTTGTATTCCGAATCTTTCACACCAATCCGTGACCCTTTTTCCTGCAAACTGCGTTCCGTTATCTGATATCAGAACCCTGGGGATTCCGAACCTGCAGACTATATTTTTCCATAAGAAATTAATAACTTGAAATTGGGTGATTTTGGGCAAGGCAACACATTCGATCCACTTGCTGAAATATTCCACTGCCACTAGTACATAATTTTTCCTGGCTCGCGCTGTTGGGAAAGGTCCCACAATATCGATGCCCCATTTGTCGAAGGGCCAACAAATAGGAATCGAATGCATATGTTCAGCCGGTTGGTGTATCAAGTTCGAATGAATTTGACAGTGATGGCATTTTTTTACATACTCGACAGAATCAGAAAAAAGTGTAGGCCAATAATATCCAGATCTTGAGCATTTTAGAGCTAACGCTCGAGCGCCACAATGACTTCCCGCTTCCCCTTCATGAACTTCCCTTAATATGGCATTGTAGTGTGATTCGCGGATACATTTCAATAGAATTCCCGAAGAGGACCGCTTATAGAGTTGATTCTCCATCAAAGTAAATGACGGCGCTCTATATTTGATTCTCCGAGCCTCATTTGCATTTTCCGGCAGTTTTCCGTCCCTAAGATAGGCGATAAGAGGGTCGCTCCATGACTCGCTCGGCTCTTCAATTTCCATAACATCAACTGCAGGGGCTGCATCTAACTCGATGGCAGACATATTCGATAGCAGCCAAGTGATTGTTCTCTCAGTCTTTCCGTCGGCCAGTCCTGTAAATTTCGACAATATATCGGCCCAGAGATTCTCTTCTCTTGGTATCGGTTGAATGTCAAACTTATCGAACTCTGAGATTAACTTCTTCGCTTTGTTCAGATATTTAATCATGTTGAATTCTCTGGCTTCGTAAGTGCCTTTCACCTGTCTGTGAACAAGTTCCGAATATGTTAGTACGACAATCGATTTTACCTTTGCCTTAATGGCCATCTCTAATCCAGCTATCAATGCTTCATATTCGGCCTCATTGTTGGTGACGACAAAATCCAAAGTTATCGCATAGCTCAGGTCTTCGGCATTGGGCCCTTGGAAGTGAATCCCAGCTCCACCGCCTTCTTTGGTCGAAGATCCGTCCACATGCATCAGCCAAACTTGATTGTTTGCTTCTTCCACCATACCTAATTCCGAGGTTGTTCCTTCTTTCCCGTTCGATATGTTGGTTGATTCAAGCACAAAATCAGCTAGCACTTGCGCCTTAACAGCGACTCGTGGTCGGTATTCAATTTCGAATTGGCTGAGCTCGACCGCCCACTTTATTAACCTGCCTGAAGCTTCTGGTTTGGACAGAACCTGTCTTAAAGGTTGGTTAGTTAAAACAATGATTTTATACGTTTGAAAATAGGGCCTTAATCTCCGGGAAGCCACAATTAAGGCAAGTGCAAATTTTTCAATCTCCATATAGTTCTTTTCGGCACCCTGCAACAATTTACTCAAATAGTAAACTGGTTTGTGTTCAGCTTTATCTAGTTTGACCAGAACCGAGCTAATGGCTTCTTCTGACACAGCTATGTACAAATATAGGGGTTCCCCTTCAGATGGTTTTGCTAGCATGGGTGTCGAGGTTAAGTATGCTTTCAGTTCTTCGAAAGCCTTATCGCATTCAGCGTTCCACTCGAAGTTCTTAGATTTACGCAATAGTTTGAAGAAAGGTAAGCTCTTGTCAGCGGATCTGGAGATGAATCTATTCAATGAGATAATTTTTCCGATCAAACTTTGAACGTCTGAAAGTTTCCTCGGTGGATGGAGATCAGTGATCGCTCGGATTTTTTCTGGATTAGCTTCGATCCCCCTCTCATGAACTAAATACCCAAGGAACTTTCCCGATTGCACCCCAAATGTGCATTTCGCTGGATTTAACTTCATCCCATACTTCCTCAAAATTTTGAAGCACCTATCAAGATGGTTAATATGATCCTCTTCAGACATGCTTTTTACGAGCATGTCATCTAGATATACTTCCATGATTTCTCCTATTAATTCTTTGAACATCATATTGACCAATCTCTGATACGTTGCGCCGGCGTTCCTTAAACCGAAAGGCATAACGATGAAGCAGTACACTCCTCGTTCGGTGATAAATGCCATTTTGTCCTGATCTCTTTCGTTCATGAAGATCTGATAAAATCCTTGAAATGCATCCATCATGCTAAACAACACAAATCCCGCAGTGGAATCTACGAGCATGTCAATTCGAGGCAAGGGGTAAGTGTCCCTTGGACACAATTTGTTCAAGTCGGTGAAATCGTTGCACATTCTCCATTTGTTCTCGACCTTTTCCCCCTTGGAGACTAGGACCACATTACACAGCCATTCCGTGAATTTTATCTCTTTGATTTGTCCTGCTGCTAACAATCTATCGACCTCTGCGTTAATTATCTTGTCTTTTTCTCGTCCGTGATTACGCTTCTTCTGCCTCACCGGTCTGGCCTTTGGGTCAATATTTAAGGAATGCGTTATCACACGCGGGTCGATTCCTACTATGTCGTCCGAACTCCATGCGAAGACATCCACATTTTCCTGCAAGAATCCGATGAGCTTTGCTTCCATACAATTACTTAGCTCCGTTCCTATTTTTGTGAATTTTTCTGGAGATCCAGGTACCAAGTTCACCTTTTTGTGATCAGGTGCTTGCACACTCATGTCAATGATTCTTCCTTTCTTTCCATCTAGTCTTTCATAATCAGGAATCGGAGTTCCGGAGTTAGAGACTAATTCATTTATCTTCCTTTTGTTAGGGAGCTCGGGCTCCACCTTCTCCTTGATAGTCAAGGACGAACTATAACATTCCCAAGCCATGTACTGGTCGTTCCTCATTTCTCCTACTCCTCCGTCAGTTGGGAACTTTACCTTTTGATGGTAGGTGGATACGATAGCCTTAAAAGTATTCAGAGCGGGTCTTCCTAAGATGGCATTGTAAGCAAACGGCGTGTCCACCACTAGGAACTTGATCATTCTCGTGACATTCTTTGGTTTTAATCCTAGAGTGGTACTCAAAAGTATGGTTCCGAGCGGAGTGATCTCTGATCCCCCGAAACCGACCAAAGGGGTGGTTACCTTATCCAAATGTGGATGACAGAGTTTCATTCTTGTAAGAGCTTCTGATGAAATTATGTTCGCCGAGCTCCCGTTATCGACCAGCACTCTTTTGACCTCGAAATTTGCAATTCTTAGTGTTAATACCATGGAAAAGTCTGGATCATCTTCATTCGTGTCCCAACTAACATCTGCGGGTCGATCCGCCTCGCTAAAGCTGATGACCTGATTCTCCATCGATGGGAATTCCAAAGATAGAACTTCCCTTTTTGTGGACACTCCTGTCCTGATTGACCTTAAAGTCCTTTTTCTGGCATTCCTACTATCTCCACCCGCCGGTCCACCTGCAATCATGTTGATCACACCGTTCGATTGTTCTTCTGCCTGACTTTGAATTTGTCTCTGCCGAGCGTTAAGTTTTCTTGGACTACGGGATCTGTAGCGATTGTTATAGTTGCCATTCTTAACGAATTCTTTGAGTTTTCCTTGGTTGATTAACTTTTCGATCTCGACCTTCAACTGGTAACAATTTTCCGTACTGTGGCCTCTCGCTCGATGATATCGACAGTATTGGTCATATCCAGGTGCACCTGGCCTCGCCTGTGTGATCCTTTGGGCTTCCGGAATTAAATTTCCTTCTTCCAATACGGTCAACACCTCTTCTTTAGAACTGTTAAGCTCAGTAAACTGAATTTTACCCGGCCTTGGGGCTCGATTTCGATCATAAGGAGGTCCGTATGAATTCGGTCCTTGGGGTGGCATATGCGGCTTAAAAGTGTTGATTCGCTGCCAAACGGATCCTTTACTCGACCCTCCATAATCACCTGGTTTTGGGATCGAAGCCCGATCTTGTTTTTTGTTGAGATGAGACTTATCTAGATGTGAACTCTTCAATTTGTTCATCTCTTCCTGTATCATATATTTTTCAGCAATTTCCATTATCCGTTCGAAGGATTTCGGTTGCTTTCTGCATAATGCATTCCCGAACTGGGTGCTTCTAGTTAGCTCGAACATCAACGAGGACAGATATTCAATCTGTGGGGTATCCACTTTCAAGAGCTCAATACTAAATCTTGCCAGCCATTGCCTCAACGTCTCTCCTTCCAATTGTTTCACAGTGTTGGGATATTCTAGTATAGGGCTCGATTGTCAATACAACAAAGTGCGGAATTTAAAATTTTTCGAGGTTTCCTAATTGTCCCATAAATAGATCTCCATAGTTATTTATACGAATAGGTATGAATCAAACATCAATAATACACGAGGGGGTTAATCGCAAATTACCTGTCACCATTGGGATTCCCGTGTGCTCCGAGTATTTGGTTTGATCCACAAATTGAGTGATCCATATGTCTCACCTCCAAAGCTAGTCCACACCAATTGGATTGTAGCGACGCCTACGAGTCTTAGGCTACGAACTAGATTTCGCAGGTTTATCAGCAAAGGAACGGAGACACCAATGGAAGAATTCGATCCACAGGCCTTATGCGATCGAGCTGGGTACGGCCAAGTCCAGATTTGGTCCGAGCAGGGTTCGGCCAGGGTCAGGTTTGGTCCGGTTTGTGTTCGGCCGAATCTAATTGGGCGGCTAGGGTTTAAGGGGCGAAAAACTTTTGGGGCGATTTTGTAATTAAAAATTCTTGTTTGAAAAATCTAACTCTCTCTCGATTTTTCTCTCAAAATTTTCAGCAACTTTTCTCTTAAAAGCTTTTTAGGGTTTTTCAAAACTTGTGCAAAACTTATTCTCATAGCTCTTTTTAAGAATGAAGAGGAAAGGGAGTATTTATAGGAGAAGAGTCCTTCTCCAAAAAGATCTCCTTTCCTTGTTTATCAAATCTTCATTCCTTATCCTTAGGAATATGAGATTTGATAAATCTCTTCAAACTTGATTTTCAAGAAACAAAACTCCTTTTCTTTCCTAACTACTAAAATCGCCCCCTAGCCCCTAAGTTTGGATAATTCCAAAATCAACCCATAATTATCCAATACTTAAATTGGTTAATTATTTATTCTTCCAATTAATTAACTACTTTAATTAATTCCATAATTAATTAGATAACTCTAATTAATTAATTATCAATTAATCAATTAGTCATCTAATTAATAATCTCCAATTGAATTAATACCATAATTCAATTACCTTGATTTAACAACTTTAAATCACTTTCTTTATTTCCTTTAAGACAGTCACCGTCCAATTGTATTGTGTGTGACCCTCTGGGTTCACCATCAACTGGCAGCAGGCCCACGACTTACGTGATTTAATTAATGAGCAACTAAATGCTTCCGATCAATTAAACTACTTTTAATTGACCACTCCTAGAATTAAATCCTCTATTAATTCCGGAGTACCCACACTTCATGGTCGATGTCTAGCCACAAGCCCATGAAGCCCAATCAAAGGTGAATTGATTTATTGTGAACCTCACCTCTTATAATTGCCATGTACATACGGTCCTTCTACGACTGATTTCCCGATCGAGACCTAGGGTGTGTGAATTGATCGGCACCTCTAATTATCTCAATAACTATACTTTCTAATTTTCCGACAATGATTTCAGTGTGACTGCCAAATTTGGAAAGTCCTTCCAAATGCATCACCGACTATGGCCATAGATTCCTCGAAATCAATTATCTAAGAAACGTATAGGAAATTCTCTCATCTTATCAAGATGAGGCGTTAGATCCTCTCTTAGTACTAACCACTCGCGTACACTTTTGCACGCACCCAACTTAGGCACTTGGTGGCCAGGCTACGTGACCAGTACCTAAATCTAAGTACGCACATCCATGTACCGAATTCGCCCTAGTACCTCAAGTCTAAGGACTAAATCGTACACTATTATAAGCCTTGAGAAACATCCCATCACCGATATGCGTCATGCGCTTCCACAATGGGTTTCTCTGTTCGGGTCGTTCGATGCGTTCAATCCTCCATTGAATCACCTACTTATATGCACTGGACTCAAATTCCTTGCTCATGAAACTCTACAAATTCACTCCATGTGAATCATGCATATTTGTACAAGTCTTGACGATTCCTACGATACCCCGTCTCGTTTGGAATCTATGACTTGGAACGGTTTTAAGATCACGACCTTTGAGACTGTTTCATGATTGCACTCAGTACTGAAGTGAATCGTCCCATAGTCTATTGTGACCTTAGGATTTCATCCAATCGCTTAGATAGGTTCGCGAGAGATGAAGTTGGCCATTGTTCAGTTTCACATACTATGAATGAACGGCGTATTAATTATAAACCATAAGAAAACAGTACTTCAACAAGCTAATTAACATTGGCTTGCTGGGCACTATTCCATCAATCTCCCACTTGCCCTAAAGCCAATCTCAACATTTCTAAGACCCATCTATACCAAGATGTCCCTCGAACCATTTGTGAGAGAGCTTAATTAGTGGATCTGCTAAGTTTGTCCTTGTCGAGATGAAGTAATACTTCTACTCGTCTCAACCACCTATGACTTGTTCAATCATTCGGTGTTGCGTTCAGATTACAGGTGAGATCTCGATTTCCTTTCATTGAGCA
This sequence comes from Penstemon eatonii, assembly GCA_038501285.1. Classification (NCBI taxonomy): domain Eukaryota; kingdom Viridiplantae; phylum Streptophyta; class Magnoliopsida; order Lamiales; family Plantaginaceae; genus Penstemon; species Penstemon eatonii. The sequence continues at coordinate 29,533,675 of CM076710.1, read as the reverse complement.
ATTGCCTCATCTAAATCGGCTAAGATTATGATGAGCAAATGTCATGCTAGGTATTTCATCCAATCGTTGGATGAAAATTTCTCATCTAAACACTTCCTTTTGTGCAGTATCATAATGGTGCCCTTTTATTCTTGTTTGAATCGGCAATGGTATATTATTGGAATTTCTTCCAATTTACTTTGCTCTATCGAAACAGAATAAATAATCCACTCCAGACTGGAAATCTCAAATTTCAAAAATCTTTTGAGTTTCAATTCTCCACTACTACCACAGACCAGCATTATATCCTTTAATTATCTTCGAGGATTGCTTTTATGGTAGACCAGTGTCCTTGACTGGCGTTTGACTATCATCAGCTCGTTCAGAGCATTTTGACGGGTCAGGTCTAGTACAAGACTTTGCATGCTACATGCAATCCAAATGCCAAAACATAAGGCTTCTTGAGACAGTTACTTCTTTACTCATTTAAATTTAGGGCTCATTAAATAAGTGAGAGAGTTTTTGTCTCTTTTGGAAACAATCCTTTCTTGGATTCTTCCATATTGAATTCAATCAATATATAGTCTTTGTACTTTAGATTTGGTGAATTGCAACATCTATTTCCTTCTAACTACCATAGATACGTATTGCCAGTACGTGAGATGTAATTCCAAATCTTATCATGGAGAATTGCGTGAAGAACACGCTTTCGTCTGTGCTTTTCTGATATCCTTATATCTTGCTTGATGTACTGAACATCATTTTGTTGCGCTTCGAACTCAACTACACTCCCACTGATTCTTTTGAACAATTGGAATCCATATGCCTTTTGACAAATTCAACATTCTTGATCAACTATCAAGTTGCATGTTCCAAATTTGGGAAAAAGTCATAGATTGACCTTTGGATTAGAATAGAGATCTTCTCATCAATTTTCAATTGTGAGATGCAGGATTCATATCCAATAGTCATGCCTTCGGTAGTCAAAACTACTTTTCTATGGCTAATAGTTTCGAAATGAATTTTGACGTAGCTAATGGATATAAGGTATTTTCATCAATCCTAAAAGGACTTTTGAATAATGACCTATTGCCATTAAGTGAGTCAAAGTTTTCAACTTCGAATCTTATGGCTATGTGCCATATCCCTTAGATCATGTTTAACATAATCTCTTTGTAATCTTGGATTGGAATCCAATTTCTCAATTTCGTAAAATGGAATTTTGAGTTCCTTACGAATTTGATCAGATTACGATTTCTTTGTGCATGGATTGATTCAGCAGTTTTCAGTGTTTACTCCCACTGTTCATGGGGACGGGTCCACTCCTTGGACTTCATCAAGTTCTACGACATTCCTTATTTCCTTTGACAAGGTCTTGTCAACAGAGGAACAAGCTACTTACGAGATACTTTTCGTTTCTCATTGTCGTGGAACAGGTATTCAATGAATTTTGTTGAATACCCCATAAACTTTATATGAACTAGATCTACCATCTAATTTCTCATATAAGGGTGTTTTGCTATGTCTTAATAGACACGGCGATGTAAGGACTTACTTCGAAATATACTATACCAAGTATCTTTGAAGAGTCAAGGGGAGGTATCCCCTAATTTGAATAAAGGAAACTCAGCAAGATCAGAATCGTGAATCAAACAAACTTCGATTTCTTCTTTGATTTGCTTCAAGAGAATTCTATTCTCGTCTTAGATAATCGAGGTGTTAAGTTGCTTATGTTTCAGCAGGTTTGATTAAATCAAATTGCTTTCGACATAATGCATCTAGTTACTTCAATTCAAAAACGTCTATTGAATTACTTCAATAGTTTCAGAATTGTACTTCAGCCAAGTACACATATATTTTAACGATTGAAATCGTAGGTATATGTGAAGTAGCTTTCCTTTGAACTAGTGCTTTTAGTTCATGTCGATTGAAATGTTTTGGAGTGCTATAGCAATCCTTCACTTCGGTTATCATTCCTTCAAGATTTGAAAGTTCCGATTTTACTCAAGTTCATTATCTCAGGAACAGTAAATAAAAACTTTCCTTTCGCATCTCTCTTTAGGAAAAATGTCCAGAGTGAACACTTCAAGCGTAAATGATTATCTCGTTTGTTTTGCTTGTTTTCGATTTAGCACATAGTTTTCAAAGTTTTGATTCGTTTATCATTGTTTATTTCTATGCTCTAATGCATCAACATTTGTACAAAGTTAAATTGCTCTAATTTAAATGAATTCCATTTCTCAATGGTAAAGCAATAACGTCTCGTACAAGATGTGAAATAATACTCAAAGTAAACTAAAACTTAAAACTCATGCTAATACGAAAATCTAAGAAAAACTTCTTTTGCTAAAAAGGAATGTCTAGGTGCAATTCATCCTTGACCCAGTCCCGGAATTCCAGTTTCCTCATCTCGCTCTGCACTACTTGCATCTCCCTTTCAAGGAATTTCCTCCTTTTGGGTTGAGCGGGAAGACTCTCATCGCCTGTAAATGCTATTACAGAAATGAAAGTTTTAATCAGATGTCTTACATCATAAAGATTCAACAAGTGTATAACTTAAAAAGTCATACCGTAGTCAAGTCTTTCCAGGAAATCCCTTTCAACAAGCTTCCTTATTTTCCCTTCGTACTTACACAGAGTGCAATTCCAATCGTACAGGCCAAAACCGCCTTGATGAGCTTCTTCATATTTGTCTAACAACTCATGCAATTGCTTTGTTTGTATTCCATCAGGCGGAATATCGCAATGTTGCATAAAATGAGTGAAGGTCTCAGATAATCCTTGAAGGGTTATCGTTATCTCATCTTCGAGAGTCAATTGGGCTCCAAACCCTTTCATCAGCTCGAATGTCTTGCTCAAGTAAGAACAATATTCCCCAACATTGTCAAACTTAGCCATGTCGGTTTCGTAGAGGAAATTGCACATTACTTTTAAAGTTGGTTCGGTTCTCAAACGCGTCAAAGATTGGATAGTGGATGGTAAATGGCTAACATTTAAAAACAGACAACTATAAGCAGACAGGTTTAATATTAATACTTATAATTAACGAAATTTGGACTTTTTATCGAAAAAGTTCTCCCACTATTTTATCGAAACAATAACCCCTTCTAGTTTCGGGAAAAGTCTATTTCCTAGTAGGTCTTGACGTCCCAGCAGCAATTAGTTGCACCCACGACTCGTGGCCATACAATTAATTCCCTAGGTAGGTATACATATTACCAATTGTGTCTACTACACAACCTTCAAGCTATTTTGCCTCGTTTTTCGCATTTATCTAGCACTGCTACATCATAAATGTTACTACGCGTTAAGTCTAACCCATTAATCATGATAAGCAACGAGCCCGGTCATGAATTCTCCGTAACTAGTTATCGGTCGATCTTCACGTCCCGACCAGTCCCTACCCTTGTCAAGTTTTAAGAAAAACTAGAATCAAGGAATTTCGTGCATTGCCCCTTTCTTCGACTCGGGTGCCAGACTCTGGATCACCTCTATCGATAAGTAAACAACATACACTGGTCCCTATTAATGGAAGGCTTGGATTTTATAAAACCTCATTTTATAATTTAACCCAATATGACTTAATATTTATTCGAGAGGGGAATTTTCGTTTTTGAAAGTTTGAAGAAACTCTCCTCGAGATCTCACCGCTTCAATTATGCTTTATCTTTTATTTACGATCTAGATTCTAGCGCGCAAATACACAAGCAATCATAAATCGACTAATAAATAAAAGCCATACAAGCCTAGCATGCATACTACCACAATATGTTTTCGATCGGGAGCCTCCTATGCGGGCCATCATCGAGCCAATGATGTTGGCCTAATTGGTCAATCTAAAGGGTTCTCAAAGAACCTATGCTATTACACAATGTACCACGCATACATGGCCTTCAATTCTTCTTGGGCTCCCACCTTGCTTGTAAATGGGCCTCCATCCTAAACTAGGAAAGCAGTAAAGCCCTATTCTATTACAAAGGCTCAAAGTGGCCCAAAAATAATAACAGGCTCGCAGGCCCAATAAAAACCATGCATTAAATTAAACCAATCACATCTAACCTAAGGTCAAGGCTCGGCGCGATCGAAAACCACGTAAACAGTTCACGTTGAGCAAAGAAACATGTAAACAACTTTTACTTTCTTTTGTATTAATTTTAAAACACCTTTTAAAACTAACTTCCTATGATTCTTGCTTTTTAGTCAATACTAATTATGACAAATAAATTCTCGGAAAAACAAAAACAACTTTTCTGCCTTAATTTCAGATTCTGATTTTTCAACTTTTGAAAATTGCAGTTCGGCCCCTATACTTTCAGAAATTGCACTTTTGACCCCAAAACTTTTGAAAAGTTACAAAATACCCCCAAAACAGTTTTCGGACAGAATGAGCAGAAAATTAAAATTTTGAAATCTAGAAAATTTTCGAATTTGCAAACAGACCCCTGAAGTTTCGGAAATTACAAAACAGTCCTCGAATTTTCGAAAATTGCAAAATGGTCCAAAATTGCGTGCGATCAGATTTTCAGAAAACACCCAGATTTTTCAAAAAATTTCCAGAAACAGAAAATTAAATTTTCAGCCCTAATTATCATGTTTTGCGATTTTTGCATAAAAGCCCTGATTTTTCGAAAAACTATAAATTCGCCACAGATCTAAAAAAGCAGTTTTACCCAATCATAGATCCAGTCATAACAAGCAAGAATCAATCACTAGAACATAATTAACATGCGTTCTCATACATACAATCAAGCATATACAGTGAAAACACATTATGTTCAGGCCTTTTCGTATAAAAACGTATGGAGTTGGCTCTGATACCACTGTTGGGATATTCTAGTATAGGGCTCGATTGTCAATACAACAAAGTGCGGAATTTAAAATTTTTCGAGGTTTCCTAATTGTCCCATAAATAGATCTCCATAGTTATTTATACGAATAGGTATGAATCAAACATCAATAATACACGAGGGGGTTAATCGCAAATTACCTGTCACCATTGGGATTCCCGTGTGCTCCGAGTATTTGGTTTGATCCACAAATTGAGTGATCCATATGTCTCACCTCCAAAGCTAGTCCACACCAATTGGATTGTAGCGACGCCTACGAGTCTTAGGCTACGAACTAGATTTCGCAGGTTTATCAGCAAAGGAACGGAGACACCAATGGAAGAATTCGATCCACAGGCCTTATGCGATCGAGCTGGGTACGGCCAAGTCCAGATTTGGTCCGAGCAGGGTTCGGCCAGGGTCAGGTTTGGTCCGGTTTGTGTTCGGCCGAATCTAATTGGGCGGCTAGGGTTTAAGGGGCGAAAAACTTTTGGGGCGATTTTGTAATTAAAAATTCTTGTTTGAAAAATCTAACTCTCTCTCGATTTTTCTCTCAAAATTTTCAGCAACTTTTCTCTTAAAAGCTTTTTAGGGTTTTTCAAAACTTGTGCAAAACTTATTCTCATAGCTCTTTTTAAGAATGAAGAGGAAAGGGAGTATTTATAGGAGAAGAGTCCTTCTCCAAAAAGATCTCCTTTCCTTGTTTATCAAATCTTCATTCCTTATCCTTAGGAATATGAGATTTGATAAATCTCTTCAAACTTGATTTTCAAGAAACAAAACTCCTTTTCTTTCCTAACTACTAAAATCGCCCCCTAGCCCCTAAGTTTGGATAATTCCAAAATCAACCCATAATTATCCAATACTTAAATTGGTTAATTATTTATTCTTCCAATTAATTAACTACTTTAATTAATTCCATAATTAATTAGATAACTCTAATTAATTAATTATCAATTAATCAATTAGTCATCTAATTAATAATCTCCAATTGAATTAATACCATAATTCAATTACCTTGATTTAACAACTTTAAATCACTTTCTTTATTTCCTTTAAGACAGTCACCGTCCAATTGTATTGTGTGTGACCCTCTGGGTTCACCATCAACTGGCAGCAGGCCCACGACTTACGTGATTTAATTAATGAGCAACTAAATGCTTCCGATCAATTAAACTACTTTTAATTGACCACTCCTAGAATTAAATCCTCTATTAATTCCGGAGTACCCACACTTCATGGTCGATGTCTAGCCACAAGCCCATGAAGCCCAATCAAAGGTGAATTGATTTATTGTGAACCTCACCTCTTATAATTGCCATGTACATACGGTCCTTCTACGACTGATTTCCCGATCGAGACCTAGGGTGTGTGAATTGATCGGCACCTCTAATTATCTCAATAACTATACTTTCTAATTTTCCGACAATGATTTCAGTGTGACTGCCAAATTTGGAAAGTCCTTCCAAATGCATCACCGACTATGGCCATAGATTCCTCGAAATCAATTATCTAAGAAACGTATAGGAAATTCTCTCATCTTATCAAGATGAGGCGTTAGATCCTCTCTTAGTACTAACCACTCGCGTACACTTTTGCACGCACCCAACTTAGGCACTTGGTGGCCAGGCTACGTGACCAGTACCTAAATCTAAGTACGCACATCCATGTACCGAATTCGCCCTAGTACCTCAAGTCTAAGGACTAAATCGTACACTATTATAAGCCTTGAGAAACATCCCATCACCGATATGCGTCATGCGCTTCCACAATGGGTTTCTCTGTTCGGGTCGTTCGATGCGTTCAATCCTCCATTGAATCACCTACTTATATGCACTGGACTCAAATTCCTTGCTCATGAAACTCTACAAATTCACTCCATGTGAATCATGCATATTTGTACAAGTCTTGACGATTCCTACGATACCCCGTCTCGTTTGGAATCTATGACTTGGAACGGTTTTAAGATCACGACCTTTGAGACTGTTTCATGATTGCACTCAGTACTGAAGTGAATCGTCCCATAGTCTATTGTGACCTTAGGATTTCATCCAATCGCTTAGATAGGTTCGCGAGAGATGAAGTTGGCCATTGTTCAGTTTCACATACTATGAATGAACGGCGTATTAATTATAAACCATAAGAAAACAGTACTTCAACAAGCTAATTAACATTGGCTTGCTGGGCACTATTCCATCACACAGTGCCCAGATGATTCGCTGGCAGTCTCGGCTTCCTTTGGCTAGCGAATTGATGCTTCAGCTTATCGCAAAATTCTTCAAAAGAAAATATGGAGTTCGGAGGTAACTTTCCGAACCAATCGAGGGCAATCCCTTCAAAAGTGGTGACCATAATCTTGCAACAGAAATTATCCGAGTGTCCGTATAAGTTCATAACATTAACAAAGCTGTTAATGTGTTCGCCGGGGTCGGTAGTCCCGTTATACCGTGGGAGTCTGGTTGGCACCGTTTCTGTGTTTCGAGCTTCGCGTATTTCTCGACAAAAGGGTGAACATCGCATGATATTATTCGAGACCTCCCTCTCTCGTAGGTTTCCTCTAGTCAGGGTATTCCCCGCTTGCCTGGCAGCTTAATTAGTGAAGGGAATCTCTATCATATTATCATGTTCTTCCAATTTCTTAGCTACCCTTTCCTGTACTATTATCTCCAATTCAGATTCTGTAATTCTCTTGTAAGTTGGTTTATTTCTTCTCACGGCGCCGGCGGTGTGACTTTCCCCCACAACTGAATCCTCCAGATCGTGCACTCGTGCAGGAGGGTTTTCCGATCGGGCATTGACTTTCGAGGGTGCAGTCCTTTGTGGACGCATTGATGGGACATGCGACATATCATTTTCCTTCTGTAAGTTCGATGAAGGTATTTCAGGTCTTCCCTGAATTCCTGGTTGGTCGACGGGTGATTGATCTGCTCTTCCACTGTTCATGAACTCCCTGCACATGGTGCCTATTATAGACCTCAAATCTCCAATGGTCGTGTGTATTGGAATATTATCTTGCGGAACCGCCGGCGGTACCTCTGGTTGTTGTTGAGCGGCGCGCGATAAGTTATCAGGTTCATTGTTGACAGAATTTTGTGCTCCCACTGCTTGGGAAGGCTCTCCTCTAACATATGTATTTCTCCTCGTAGTAGGCATATTTCGATCAAATACTCGAATAGGGCCCCACGGTGGGCGCCAATTGATCTTACGTGGTTTCGTTAGTTCGATCAAGGGTGGGATGTAACTCGATGATAATAATATTAAAAGGAAAATAAAGACCAAATGTAATTGTATTCGAGTTAATTGAGTACAAGTACAAATATTTAGGGTCCTACTCGAGCATTATTGGATGCCGTACAAGCTAGAGGGCGAAATACAATAGATCTTAAGCCTATATTTCCAAGTGGTTCCGAGCAGTAGCTTCGAGGAGGGAGCACCTGGAAAATCGTGTCCAGTATCATAAATGCATGGGGTATTTATAGCTGAAAATGGGGTTCATGTGGTCTACCCGCAGATGTGCAATTCTTCGGCCCATAAGTTTGGCTCAGAGCTTGGCCCAACAATAACTTTGAATCCAGGGCAGCCTTGTACTTACGGTATTTAGGCATCGGGGTCGAACTGGATCTTTCGAGATAAATAACGCTCGATCTCGTGTAGTTGTAAAGAAAAAGCAGAAACCCGAGATATCCCTCATCAGTTTGGTTCATCATATACTACATGAATGGATTCTTCTACTAGTAATGTTCTTTTGTTAAAAACTCTATAAGCCTTACTAACAGTAGAGTATCCTACAAAAACAGCTTCATCAGCCTTTTCTGCAAAAGCAGTAAGGTGATTTTTCCCATTATTCAAAACAAAACATTTACAACCAAAGATTTTAAAGTAATGAATGTTTGGCTTTCTGTTGTTCCAAACTTCATATGGAGTCTTGTTCTGATTTTTGTTGATCATGCATCTGTTCTGGGTAAAGCAGGCTGTATTTGTTCCTTCTGCCCAAAATCTTTGTGGCAGCTTAGCTTCAGCTATCATGGTTCTGACAGCTTCCTTTAGTGTTCTGTTTCTCCTTTCAGCAACACCATTCTGTTGAGGGGTTCTAGCAGCTGAATACTCATGATTTATTCCTTTCATATTACAGTACTCTTCAACAGTAGAGTTTGTAAACTTTGTCCCTCTATCTGATCTGATCTTTAATATTTTTATGCTTTTCTCATTCTGGATCAGTTCCATCAGATTAGTAAGATGTTCCTTGGTTTCACTTTTCTTTTTCATGAAAATCACCCAAGTATATCTTGAATAATCATCCACAACAGCCAGGCAGCATTTCTTTCCACCATTGCTGACTAGATCAATGGGTCCAAATAAGTCCATATGTAGCAGCTCCAATATTCTTTCAGAAGATTGATGCTTCTTGCTTTTGAAAGATGACTTGATTTGTTTACCCTTCTGACATGCGTCACATAGCTTGTCTTTGCTCATGACTGTTTTTGGAATCCCTTCTACCAAATCATTCTTGATTAATTTGTTGATGGTCTTGAAGTTTAAATGATTCATTCTTTTGTGCCATAGCCAACTAACTTCACTTGGTGTGGAGGCCACCAAACAAACATTTGAATTCTTATTAGCAGAATTCCAGTCGACTATGTAGACATTCCCTTGTCTCCTTCCAGATAATATTACCTTCTTTGTACCAATTTGTTCAACATAGCACTTATCTGTTGAGAAGATGACTGAATATCCTTTGTCACTAAATTGACTTATGCTCAGCAGATTATATTTGAGGCCTTTAACATATGAGACGTCAGATATCTCAATGTTTCCTTCGATTATTCTTCCTTTTGCTTTAATCTTGCCTTCTTTGCTGTCCCCAAATGTAACACTTGGACCATCCACAGCAACTGCATCAGTCAGCTTATGTATGTTTCCACACATGTGCCTTGAACATCCACTGTCCAAGTAACAAATCTTCTCTAATTAACTCCTACTCCTAATCCTAACCTACAAAACAAAAGTAAAATTGTTTTAGGTACCCTTATTGAGGGGGTCTTGAAGGATTAGTTCCACCTTTGACAACCCAAGATGTTGATGTCTTAGGCTTCTTAGGCTTCTATGTTTTAACAGGAGCATGAACAATTTCATTTTTATCATAATTATCAGATAAGTCATGTTGATGATCAGTATGATAAGAATAATGTTCATAAGCAGGGTAAGGTGCATGATAAGCAGGGTATGCATGCATTGGATGAGCAGGGTAAGGTGCATAGTAACTAGGAAATTGAGGTGCATGATACATAGGAGGATATGCAGCAGGTTGCACATAATATGACTCATTTCCATACCAAGCATTTTGAATTTTCTTATACTTATGCTTCTTTGGCTTACTAGTAGCTTGCTCATTAACAGACGACTTAGTTTTACCACTAGTCTGATTGACTTTATCTTTATCAGCAGACTTCTTAGGACTCTGCTGTTAGGTCTTACTAGTCTGTTTACCTAAACTAGGCTCTTTGCTCTTTTTAGCCTTAGGAGTTTTCGTCTCCTTTAATACCTTTTCAGGTGAAGCAGGTCTAGCAGTTTGAACATACAGAATGACCTTACTATTGTCAGCAGATAAAAATTTCTCAGTATGATTCAATTCGTGCTTATCCTGTTCTAAAGGCATCTTCTGTTTACTAGACATGTGAGTGGATGCAACAGATGATTTTTCATGAGACTCAATAACTTTTTCAAGTTCCATGATTTTTCCTTTATAAACTTCACATTCAGCTTTCAGAGATTCATGTTCTTGCTCAAGCTGTTTATATTCAGCTGATTCTCTAGGCTTTTCAGCTGTGAGTTTCAGTGAACTATTTTGCTCTTTTAGCAATATCATCTCTTCCTTAAGCTTTTTGTATGCTTCAGCAATACTAGTATTGTTAAGCATCATTTGTTCAAATGAATTAAATAATTCATTGTCAAGAGGAGTTACCTCATCCTCAGAGTCATCAGATTCCTTTGCCATCAGGCAGAGGAGAGCAGGTTTTTCTTCATCAGACGATTCTTCATCAGATGTGTCTGAATCTGAATCAGATGAGTAGACAGCAACCAGCTTTTCTGCTTCAGCCATCATTGCCTTGCCTCTCTGATGTTTTCTTTCTTTTCTAATCTTCTTTTCTTCTTCAGTGTATTTTTCTGCCTTTGGATATGGACAATCTTTGATGAAGTGTCCCAATTTCCTGCAGTTATAACACATTAGTTTGGCTTTATAATCTTCTTTATCTTGAGAAGAAAAGTTAGGTTTAGAAGTAGAAGCATTGTTGTATTTGTTCTTCATTTTTCTTTTGTAGAACTTCTTGAAATTATTCATTAGCAATGCCACATCTCCAGCAGTGTACTCCTTTTTGTTGAGCAGTGTGGCTTCATCAGATGAGTCCATTTCTTTACTTTTCTGAGCTGGTCTTCTTTGATTTTCAGCAGCAACCAGGGCAGCTGTGGGTCCTGAAGTTGAGGTTTCTTCAATTCCCATTCTAGGAAGTTTATACTCGAATGCCTTGAGTACGGAAAACAGTTCTGTAAGAGAGATCTTTCCAAAATCTCTTGATTCTTCCATTGCTGTCACCTTTATGTTGAACTTAGGAGGTAAGGCCTTTAGTACTCTGACGGTGATTTCCTTGTCAGTAAAGGTTTTTCCCAACTTTAGAACTTCATTCAGTGTTCTTGTGAATCTGGTATCCATCTGATCAATGGTTTCTCCAGATTTCATCTTGAAGTTGTCAAGTTTCTCCAAAGCAACAGTTAGCTGATGCTCTTTTATGGCATCATTTCCTTCACTCATATCTCTGACTTTGTCCCACATCTCCTTTGCAGTCTTCCAATGTTTGACTTTGTCAAACCGATCATTGTCCCGGGCTTTAGTCATGATGAATCTTCCGACTTTATCCAGATTAAATAACTTGATTTCCTCTGGTGTCATCTCATGAAGGTCTTTTTCCACAACCGTATCTAGTTCATTAATCTTTATGGTCTTTGTGAATCTGAATGGACCTTTAATGATACATGTGTACATGTTATCATTATAAGCAGCAAGGAAAATCTCCATTCTGATTTTCCAGTCTGCAAACGATATACCAGCAATGTGGGAACATGGCTGATACAGTCCATTTTTCAAAAAGTTTTAATTTTTCAAAAAATGCTCTTTTGAAAAGTTTTGAAAACCTTTGAAAAACACTTGGATCAAGCTCGTTGATCAGGCAGCTGATTCTAATGAACCACCTGCTCTTATACCACTTGTTGGTCCCAAGTGGTCAGATGAGGTCTAGAGGGGGGGGGGGGGGGTGAATAGACCTCTGAAAATTTTAGACTTAAAAACTTTTTACTCTTCTGTCAGCAGACTAAGCTGATAAAGAACAGTAAGATGACTTCGCTGATCAAGAACAAGTCTAGAACAGCAGAGTGACCAATCTTCTTACAGTTTACTTAGCTGATTTCAGTGAAAATCAGTTTTATCAAGAGTATACTTGCAACGGATGTTTGAAAGTGTTTTTCACAAGTAGACTAAGTCCTCAAAAAGATTTTATCCCCAATTTTAAAATTCCTTATAAAATCTTTTTATAATTCAAAGTGTTGAAATATGCAAGGTTCAAAGTATGCAAGAAAATTTAAATGCAAGATAACACAAAGAATTTTTATGGTGGTTATATGGATAAAAATCCTTTAGTCCACTATTCCAGATCACTTAGATTCTGGGTTATACTATAATAAAAAAGATTACAATATTTCTCCACTTATACCTAAACAACAAATGAAAAGGCTATAAGCTCACAATAGGAATTCACTTAGAAAACATATCCTCTAAAGTAGAATCACTCACAAAGATGGATTCTAACTTCGCACAACACTCAGCTAATACAAAACACTCAGCTAATACAAAACACTCAGATTGTATTTTTCTATTTTCTTCAACTGGGTTTCTGTCAATAGATGACTTCCACCAGATGAGTGAGTTGTTTGAGCTTCTTGAGACTTAGATGATTTCTGCTTCAAAGTATAATCTCAGATTGTTGTTGTGTGTCTCGCTCGTTGAAATCAGCTCCTTTTATACTTGAATTTGAAAATGTGACCGTTGAAGGAAATCAAATCTTCAAATCCATAGCCTTAGTCCGAAATCAGAACGGCTACCTGCTACAGTCCTTTCTCTGCTGTACTTTCCTGTAGCAGCATTAAATGCAGTCTGCTGATACGAGATTTTCTTCAATCATTTGCCATTACTACCCTTCTCTTACAACATTTATTACTTCAAGTGCATTTATTACCGTTGGACTAATCTCTTGATCTCTTATACTCTGCTGATCGAAGCGACCCATCTGATAGGCACTCTGCTGATCAAACTCTGAACTAATCTGATTTGAGTCAGCTGATGGTCTACCCTTCTGTTTGCTGTTTCAGTGTGAGATCACTAGTCTTCTGGTCTTTGAACTTTGAACTCTTCTGTTGTCTTCTTTACTTGTTCAAAATTCTTCTAAGGGAACTAAGCTTTCCATACTTAGCTGATTATGATGTTTTGGAAATCATCAAAACTTTCCCTTAATTACTTGTCTTCCTTGCACTTTGATCTTCATCTTCATCCAACACACATGGTCCACGCAGAGCTGGAGGCATCAAGATTGGAGAGACCATGAATGCAAGACAGATCCTACCTCCTGGTCAAAGGGTTGAAAAGAGGCCATTTGCTGTAAAATGGGCCTTAGATATTGTTAAATCTAACCCTATTGCTTTTGACAGATATAAGGCAGCTCTTGCAGATTTTGATAAACAGCTGGAACAAAGGACTCTATTTCTCCAATAAAAAATCAGATACATCAAGTGGAGAACTTACAGAGTCAGCAAATCTGTTGAAGAGATCCAATCTTGGGAGAAGTTTGCTGATGAAGAGAAATGGGTACATAGCTGGCTGCAAACATCTTCCATCACCAAGGCATTGGATCCAGATCATGTTCGGGATGTCTTCCACGGCTATACAAGGGAATTGTGGCCAAGGAAGCTGAATGAATCAGAAATGCATTGCCAGCTAAGAGGAGAAGAAAGGATGACCCTGTTCAGAGAGTTGTGCAGATTGCCATTTACACTGCCTTAGAGAAGTGGGCTGAAATATCAAGATACTATCAAGGATCTCCTAGTGATCTTCCCACTTTACCAGGTGTGCAACAGATCACATTTGGTCCTGAGGTCAGTATGTTTCAGGAGAAGAAAATAGTTAAGGCACCTGCCCAAGGAACAATGCCTCTAACTACAAGAGTAATCCATCAGACAACAGTTATATCAACACATGGAACTCCTGAAACAGTCAAGGTGGAAGAACAAGTTGTTGTTCAAAATGCTCTAGAACCTATTCAAGCTAGAGCAGAAGCTGTTCTGGCAGATGTTCCTATCCACCATGAAGATCCACCATCCTCATCTTCCATTCAAACAACTGACAAGCACTCATCCTTAATGGAATCTTTCCTGATGCTGTTAGAACAATCTCTTAGGGAGATGGAAGAAAGAAACAGGCTGATGATGAGACAGATGCAGGAAGAAAATGCAAGGATGATCAGAGATGCAATTGATAACTTCCCACTCCCACCAGACAACTCATTGATGTTGGCTCAAAATCTGATGAACTTGAACAGAAATGTTGAAGACGTTAAGGCTGATGTAAATCACCTTCACGAAGCTCTTCAAAGAAATAAATCAGATATTGCTGGTCTGACAAAAACTTTCACACAAGTATTAGATGCACAAATGGAGAAGAATTTCCTTTTTGTTAAGGAGATTGAATCCACAACCACAAAAGTTCATGATGAAGTCTCCACACTTCAGCTGAATATTGATTGTCTCAATGACCAAACTGGCACCATCAAATCAACTCTAACTCATCAAACTGCTCAACTTAATACTGTGGATCAAACATCAGAAGACTCTGCACTGCTGTCAACATATCAGCTGTTGAACTCAACCCCACTGATGATGACAAAAAGGGGGAAGAGAAATCAGCTACAACAACTGCTCAAGTACCTGAACAAAAGGACTGTTGTTGATCAAGTAAAATCTGTTGAAGAATCACAGAAACCTGTACATGAAAAAGAAGCTGAAGTTGAAGAAAAGAAAGCTGAAGTTGAAGAGAATGCTAAGGAAACTGATGAACAAAAAGTTGCTATGGAAGAAGAAGCTGCTAAAGAAAAAGCCAAGGAACCAACAAAATCTGACAAGGAAATTGTTTCTGCCAAGGATACACCAGAAGAGCAACTTGATCCATTTGTAAAGTACAAAAATCTGGAACGCATCAAGAGAAGGATTGATGAAGCAGAACGCCAACAAAAGATGGAAGCTGCTAAGAAAAATCTTGCTCCTGATGATGTTAATCATGAAGAAGAAGAGAGCCTTGATGAAGATGAAGAGGAAGAGTATGAAGAGGTGGAAGAAGAAGTCACTGATGAATCAGATTATTAGACTTATCTGTTCTTGTATCAGTTTACTTTACTTCTTGTAATCTCATCTGTTTTTGAAAAACTTGTAACTTGTACTGAAATTCTCATTATATATAAAAGTTCAAGTTTTTTTCCAACATAATATTTCTATCACAGAAATTTTTTAGGATTAAAACTTTAGTCTAGGTATAGGTACTTAGGTGGAGTTTTGTCATCATCAAAAAGGGGAAAATTGTTGGATGAAGATGAAGTTAGAAGTACAAGGAATTTAAAAGTTAAAGGGAGGTTTAGATGATTTCCAAACATCGAGATCAGCTAAGTAAGGAATACATAGTGAAATCCCTTAGAAGAATTTTGACCAACTTAAAGACAAATCAGACAAGTCGAAATTCCATCTGGTCCAAAAGACTACTGATCTGCTGAAGGAAGTAATCAGTTTGGTGAAAATCAGCCGACTCAAATCAGATGGGTTCTAGTTGAGATCAGCTCAGTACATCATCAGACGAGAGAACTTAATCAACCAAGTGAAGAAGATCAGGAAGTCTCCTCAACGGTAATAAATGCACTTGGAGTAATAAATGCTGAAGAAAGAGGGTAGTTATGGCAAATGATTGAAGAAATTCTCGTATCATCTTGGTGCATTAAATGCTGCTGACAGAAAGTACAACAAACTGTACTTGAAGCAGTCGCAGAGAGCCGTTTTCAGAGAACAGAGACCAGTACTCGAGGATTTGAATCTTTTCTTTCTTCAACGGACATTTTTCAAGCTGAGAGTATAAATAGTTCAAGAGTTTGAGAGAAGAAGAAGCACAACAACACATTTTCTGGGAGAAACTTTCGAAGCAGAATTCTTCTAAGTCTAGAACTCACGAACAGCTTACTTATCAGCTTAGCCATTTGTTGACAAAAGCCGAAGTTGAAGATCAAAGAAAAACCTACAAATCTGAGTGATTTCTGTTAGAGAGTGCTGTGAGGAATTTTATCCATCTTTGTGAGTGATAAAATTCTGTAGATTATGTTATCTTAGTGATTTTCTAGTGCGAACTTGTGGCTTCTTTATTTGTTGATTGGCGAAAGCAGTGTATACTGTTAAACTTTGTGTTTTCTAGTATAACCCAAGATCTAAGTGAATTGGAAGAGTGGACTAAAGGATTTAAATCCATATAACCACTATAAAAATTCTTGTATTCATATTTGCATAAGTTTTCTAGCATATTTCAAAAATTGCATAAGTTTACACTTGAACTAAACTATTAAAGATTATAAAGGAGTTCTTAAACTGGGGATAAAATCTTTAAAAGACTAAGTTTACTTGTGAAAAACACTTAAAAATATCCACTTCATGTAATCTGATTTAAAACTGATTTTGCTGAAATCAGCTAAGTATTTATCTGAAGAGTGGTCAACTCTGTTGCTCGATCTTTGTGTGCGATCAGCTTAGACAGCTTACTGTTCACGATCAGCTTAGTCTGCTAACAGACAACTTAAAAGTTTTTATGTTCAAAATTTTCAGAGGTCTATTCACTCCCCCCTCCCCCCCCCCTCCCTCCCCTCCCCACCTCGTCTGACCACTTGAGACCAACAAAAACAAACCAAGTAACTTGATATAAAAATTATTATACTAAAACTAACCATTATTAAACAACAAGGGCAAAAGTGAAATTATCAATAATAGCAAAAGTGGTTCATATCATCAATTACCACTAAACCCCACTTATCTACAATTATTACCAATCTACCATTCTTCTTCCTATAAATAGAGACATCCATTACTCTCCAATTTACACCCAAAAATCAAACATTTTATTCCCAGAAAGTAGAATCCGTAAGCCTCCTTCTTCCATCAGCTTTATAAAGTTAAAAGGTAACAATTTCTTCATCTCTTATTTAAAGCCCATAAAAATTATCATAATCTTAACCAATTTTGATGAAATTTATCCTTCTCCCTGCCATCATCAGCACTTAATTGTAGGAGTATATAAGTTCATGCTTCTTCCAATCTCATAACCATAGAAGGAGATATCAAGTTAACTATTTCCCTTTCCCCTGTTTTTGCGCAGCTTCTGTTAATTCGATGTAACTTCAAAACGGCTAAGAATTTTTAAAATATGTTTACACCATTAGAAAGAAGACAGAATTTGGAGTTTAGTGGTTTGGGAGGTGTCGAACACCTCCATCGCGTGGGGTGTCTACATGGTCAGTTTTGGAACAGTACCGGCGAGTGAAACTCACTCGCCGGACTGTTTTGGGGCTGCCTCGTAAAACCAGTTATAAAGACGAAAATTTCTGCTGTTTCATGCTGTTTTGCACCTATAAGTCACTCTAAACAAACTTAGTAACTTGATAAATTAATAAGGAAACGTAATGGTTGGTTATTGATGCAAAAAAGGGATGTAATTTGCCTATGTTCTTGAATAGCTTAAGAGTTTTTATAGATTGGTGTTATTAGTTTTTCTTTTGTATGAAAACAATTTATAAAAGACACAAATGTTTATATTAATTAGATCACTTCAAAGGGGTTGCACCATATTTGATATTCTGAAAGTAAAATAAATGATGTTTTGTCACAAAGAATGAAACCACATAGTTCAAATAAGCTAATTTCCTCTATTAATGAAAACAAAGAATGTACTAAAGTGTTATTTTGATAAAATAATGGATACTTGAACTAACCACGTTGTTTAAATAAGCTTGGAGATTTAGGCGTAGAGTTGTCTTAGGATGTATACATATTTCATAAGGTTGAAAATTTAACCATATCTAATTTTGCTAATGAATGATTGAAGCTAAGGAGTGATGAAATGAATATGAAGAATTGAAGTTCAACTCAGGTCTTTGTATAAAACTAAAGAATAAACTAAAGCTAACTAATTTAACTAGTTTTAAGTCGGTAATTAATAAAAGAGTTATGGTTAAAATACTCTCAAAGTTATATAACTTATGTAATTGAGAAAATTGATAATTACTTAGGCATATTTGATTAGCTTTCTCTTAATTAGATTTATCAATATTAAAGGATGTCTTTTCATTCGAAACGGTATATGTGGAATGAGATAAAATCATACTTGTAAAAAAAAACTAACTTTGCTTGCATTTATATCTTGATTTGGGGAAAAAAAGGGGATGCGTAAACTAATACTTGGAACTACTTTTGAATTCATAAAATTTTATAAGACTAATGTGTAAAATACGGGTTCATGTATTATTGGAAAGACTACATAAAAGCTATCTTATTTAATGTTTGTAGACCACCTAAAACTATTATTTAAGGTAGGAAATGAGTCTTGGTCATCATAATAAAGTGTATATTACAACTCATATAAGTCTCTATAGCATTAGGAAAGAGTAAGACTTATAAAAACTATCAACTTAAACGGTAAGATACACCGTAAGGGGGTACTTAATCAAACTAATAAGATCATCTTTGACATTGGTCCTTTCTATTTTTCTATACTTATGTATCGAGGGATCTATTGATAACAAGGATTAAGCTTAAACTACCATTCTTCAACATAAGGTGAGGTTTTCTCGTTCTTTCTTAATCTATTTGGCACTTGCCCTGAGAAAATTCTTCCTTTCCAAAACTCTTAATCTTTTGACAATATGTCATTTCATTTCCTTTATTTTAAGCTATTCATTTTATACCATATTGATCCATTTACATTAATCTCGAGGTTAATTTCAGCTCTTATATCTTTTAAGGTAATTAACTTTAATACGTTTCTTAATCCTTTAATAGTCTTCATTCTTCAATTTCTATTTCTACTCCATCTGGTAAGTGGTATTATTATGAACAACGGACAAAGTCTGGCTCCAAGTTCACTTAAACTATTTATACTCTTGAGGACGCTCTTGGGAAGTTGGGCCACGGGACTAATAATGGTGACTGCTGGGCGGCATCGGGCCGTCGATGTATGGTCTCGTTGTTAAGTACCCCACCGTGATTCAGTTGCTGAGTATAGTTGGAGGTAATTGTACTCTCAGCTGGGTCGACATGTACTCGAGCATGTCATTCCGTTTTGCGAGGTCGCTTCTCGTAGGGAAGTATAAGGATGTTAATTTTCAGGCGTTGGGTTTAATGTACTACTTTACCAGATTCTGATTCGAAATGATTGTTTGAATGCAGTTTACTTTAATCCTATTGCGTGTTTATTTCCAATTATCTAATGATCTTTCGCAGGACGATTATAATCCAATTCTTATTTATTCATACATAATAATCTTACTTGTGGCCACAACACTGATCCATTGTTATAAATCCTCACTAAGTCATATAAAGACTTACGCCTTTCTTTTGTTTATTTTCTCAAATTAGCAACATGAGTTAGAATTGGAAACACGGTGACATGGGTTGACATGGTCTATTCAATGTCGTATTTATCTATTCTATCGAATAATTAAACGATGAAAACTTTATTGTAATTAATTATGTAAATTTTATCTACTTATGGGTCGGGTAGTGGGTTCGTTGTCCCTTCTTCCTAAAGACCTTAGAATTTCGTTATTTCCGCTGTGATGATTGGTTATAATGTAATTTTATCTATTGTTCAGTTAGTTTGACGCACGACTAGTTCAAATAGTTAATGTTTTATTTCGAGCTATGTGACCTAGTCGGGGCGCCACAGGTGGTATCAGAGCCTTGAAATAGAGACATGTTTCGTGGAATAAGACCAATATACCTAGAATTAGGTTTGGGTGGATCTTTTGAATCATAAAAACTGTACGTTCATTTTTTTTACCACCTACGACTTATTTTTTTATGTTTCTATAATATTTTACGATCTTCTCATAGATTATATATTCACATATTAAGATTTTATGTAACGCATGATGGCTGACGGAGGCATAGTTTGGGTTAAGTAATGGGCATGAAGACATTTTAAGAACCATGCATATAAGTAGAGACCATCCTATTGATATACACTCCCAATAATGCTGAGTTGGTTGGTCACTACTCTGATCATGTTGTACTTGCACTTGAGAAAGACAGAGACCGGGTTAGGGGTGATAGAGAACAAATCTTAGCTGCTTATAATTTACAAAATTCACAGTTAAATGACTTACTAGGTGAACGACTACTCTTCCAAGGATAAGTAAGATATCCTCAAGAGCAGGTTTCCACATTACAACAACAATCAACAGACGCTGCATTTGCTTGGGACACTCAAAGGATGATTATGAGACAAGACAAGGAACAAGTATTGTTACAGATTCAAGACTATGTAGACTAAGGTTGAGAGTGCTTCGCGCTGAAATGGAGCACTCTATGCATATGGTCGAGGAGAATAACACTACTAACTCCATAATACCATTACTTCATAGTCGTGTGGTAGAACATTGTGATTGGATTGATGCTACATGCAATCAGATTCAGGTGATCGTCAACGGGTCGTTAAGTGGACAGGGTACAGGGATGCATTCAACAGTTTTAGGGGGACTCACAGGATATTCTAGTGGATTTGTCTATAATTTAGGGCTTGATTTCGGACCATGGATAGGAGATATCCAGGATGGTAACTTTAGGGGGGGAGCCTTCGGGAGGAGGCATTGGACAGACCATTCCACAAGTACACGACTACATAGATGACATAGACCAGGCGTGGCTGCATATGAGTGATATAGGAAGTATTATTGGGCAGGCATATGTGGATGGTATAGGGCACAATGGAGAGACAGGAGGAATTTCTGGATCTACTGAGATTGGGATTACAGATGGAGAGGCTGGAGCTTCACCTGGCGGCATCAGTCAGTGATGATATTATTACCCATTTGTCACTAGTTTTCCCCTTTAGTAAATTTTGATGTTGTACATATGTTATTTGGTATCTAACCCGATATATGACTAGATGGGTAGATACTCGGTAGGTCACGTATATAGACCATTAGTATTGACCTACAGGGTAATTCTAGACTGACTATGCATTCGGTTAACACCATTTTGTGTATGATACTAGTTAGCCATAAAATGCACATCTTTTGACATGTAAATAAACTATTGTAGCTATTATATAGATGCATATTATTAGTAGTAATTAACATACTTAAATATTACATTGTTATCATAGTATGATATGCATGTTGTGAATAAATAACAGGTATTAATGTTACATCCTATTTATGTATGTCTAGTAGAATTGGACGACCAGGCAAACCAAGAAAACAAACGACGTCGGTACCCGAGGCTCCACCGACAACATTCCCACCAACTGTCCAAGCAAATGAAACACCGACTCAAGACGAAGATGTTCCAGACCACGAGCAGGATCATGTTACTCCGGAAACCACTAATGGACAACCACCATTTTCCAGAAACGGAGATTCCGAACTCACACCGATGTTCACATTCATGCAACAATACATTGAATTTTGTCAACAAAAATCACAAGCCAACATCTCCACTAACTTGCCTGTTCAACCAACTACAGATCAAACCCTTGAAAGGTTTATTCGATTCCAACCCCCAAAATTCTTCGGGGAGCCTAATGATCGAAAAGCCAAACTATGGCTTTCCGAAATGGAAAATATTTTTTGTGTACTAAACTACACCGATGCACAAAAGATCAATCTCGCTACATTTCGATTTGAAGTTTCAGCAAGACATTGGTGGAGGGTGGTGGAAGAACGTTGGAGGGTAGAGGATACTCCGCGAATGTGGGATAATTTTGTGATTGAATTTAACACTAAATTCATACCCCAAGTAGTACAGAACCGGCGTGAAAGAGAATTCGTGGATTTAACTCAAAGTATGCTGACAATTTCTCAATATGAGGCAAGATTCACGCGGCTAATCCAATACGCACCGCACTACCAAAATGATGAAGATCGAAAGAGAAAATTCATTAAAGGACTAAAATTAGAATTACGGTGGGCACTGCTTTCGACAGATATAACTAGTTATTCAAAAGATGTTGAAAAAGCTTTACAAGTGGAGTCGGAAATGAAGGAACTGATGAAGTTTGAACATCTTAAAAGGAGTGGACCATCTGGTTCTAAATGGGAGAATGTGGGAGATTTGATCAAGGGAAAAAGTACCCTAAGACAGGGCATACAAACTTTAGAAAACCAAATAATAATAGGGCAAGGCCTACTAACCATCAAACTAAACATACGCCGATTGGACCATGCAACTTTTGTGGACACCCAAGTCACAGTGAAGCAACATGCTGGAAAAAGAATGGACAATGTATAGCATGTGGAAGTGAACAACATCAAATCAAAGATTGCCCAAGGGCAAGGAATCCATCGTCGGCACCTCAAGGAAAACAAGGCAGTCCATCAAATTCATAAATAGAGAGGACTAAGATTCCTGCCCGTGCTTATGCATTGGAGGGTAATAAGGAGGCAATAGACCCATCCGCAGTGGTGGAAGGTAAAATTCAATTACTTAACCACATTGGTAAAGCTTTATATGATCCTGGAGCTACCCATTCCTTTATTGCTACCTTATTTGCTGCAAAACTATCTCTCGAGGCAGAAAAATTACCATACGAGTTTGAAGTCTACACACCTATGGGTAGTAATGAAACTACTAATTTGGTGTTTAAGGCATGCCCAATTACAATAGATGAGGTTATATACCCGACCGATTTGATCCAACTAAACATTCAAGGATATGATGTTATCCTAGGGATGGATTGGTTATACCAATATCAAGCCAAACTAAATTGTTTTACAAAGGAGATAAAACTTAACAAGTCCATGTCAAAAGAATGTGAGGATAATCATGAGAAACAAAAAGCAATACCTATCATCTCGACAATTGAAGCAAGAAAAATATTGCGAAATGAAGGTTATGGATTTCTGGCTTATTTGATAAATAAACCAAAGGACATGATTCAAATCGAGGAAGTACCAGTAGTAAATGTATTCTTAGAAGTATTTCCTGAGGAACTAAGTTCTCTACCTCCTGATCGCGAAATTGAGTTTGTGATTGAAACTCTACCCGGGGCAGCACCCACCTCAAAAACTCCTTATCGTATGGCTCCTACTGATTTAAAAGAATTGAAAACTCGGTTACAAAATCTGATTGAACGAGGGTTCATTCGACCTAGTTCCTCTCCTTGGGGAGCACCAATCTTGTTCGTTAAAAAGAAAGACGGATCTCTTCGACTGTGCATCGATTATCGAGGACTGAATAATGTGACTATAAAGAATAAGTACCCACTACCCTACATTGATAAGCTATTTGACATGCTACAAGGGTCACAAGTATACTCAAAGTTGGATCTTAGACAAGGGTACTATCAATTAAAGATTCGGGAGACAAACATCCCCAAAACTGCATTCAACTCAAGATACGGTCATTTTGAGTTTGTAGTAATGCCATTTGGATTAACAAATGCACCGGCTACTTTCATGGACATGATGCATCGAATATTCAGACCTTACCTGGACAACTTTGTGGTAATATTCATGATAGAATAGTGCCCAGCAAGCCAGTTCAATTAGCTTGTAATAGGTCTATTCTGTAAGAAAGAATCTTTTGATTTTATAATAATACGCGTGTTTATTTATATGAGTATAAGGATAAACAATGGCCAACTTCATCTCTCGCAAATACATTTGAGCGATTGGTTGAAACCCATAGATTACATTTGACTATGGGACGATTCACTTCAGTACTGAGTGCAATCATGAAACAGTCTCAAAGGTCGTAATCTTAAAACTGTTCCAAGTCATAGATTCCGAACGAGACGGGGTATCGTAGGAATCGCCAAGACTTGTACAAGTATGCATGATTCACATGGAGTGAATTTGTAGCGTTTCATGAGCAAGGCATTTGAGGCCAGTGCATATGAGTAGGTGGTTCAATGGAGGATTGAATGCATCGAACGACCCGAACAGAGAAACCCATTGTGGAAGCGCATGTCGCACATCGGTGATGGGACGTTTCTCAAGGATTATAATAGTGTACGATTTAGTCCTTTGACTTGAGGTGCTAGGGAGAATTCGGTGCATGGAAGTGCGTACTTAGATCTAGGTATAGGCCACGTAGCTTGGTCATAACATGCCTAGGTTGGGTGCGTATGGACATGTACGCGAATGGTTAGAACCAATATGGAATCTATTGACTCACTGTAATGGGTGAGAGAATTTCCTATACGATTCTTAGATAATATATCCAAGGAACCTACGGCCGTAGTCGGTGACGGATTTGGAAAGGGGTTTCCAAATTTAGGAGTCACACTGGAATATTATCCTGAATTAGAATGTATAGTTATCGAGACAAATTTAGAGGTGCCGATCAATTCACACACCCTAAGTCTTGATCGGGAATATTAGTCGATAGAAGGACCGTATGTACATGGTAATTATATGAGACGAGGTTCACAAGTATCAATTCACCTGAAGTTGGGCTTCATGGGCTTGTGGCTAGACATCGACCATGAAGTGTAGGTACTCCTGAGTTAATAGAGGAATTGATTCTAGGAGTGGTCAATTAAAGGTTGTTTAATTGACCGGAGCAATTTATTGTTCATAAATTAAATCACGAGAAATTCGTGGGCCTGCTGCCAATTGATGGTGAACCCAGAGGGTCACTCACAATACAATTGGACGGTGACAGTTGAAAAGGTATACAAAATGAATTAATTGATTTAAAGGTAATTAAATAATTAAATGAATTAAAGGTATTTAATTCAAGTGGGAGATTAATTAATTGGCTGACTCAATTAATTAAATACTTAATTGAGTTGCTAATTAATTATACATAAAAGAGAAATATTGATTTAAATGGACTGGGCATTTAATTAAGTAATTAATTAAATGAAAAGGCTTGCAAGACATGGGCCTTTAATTAAAAGCCCATAAGAAGTCTTGCAAAACCTAGGTCAAGAGGGAGTCTATAAAAGGGGTTCTACTTGAGCTCAAAAAGCTAACACCCTAAGAAGAAAACCCTAGCCTCTCCTCTCAACCTAGCCGCCGCCCCCTTAGTGCTAGAAGCCCTAGCCGCCGCCGCCACCAAGAGACGCCGCCACCTGCTGCCGTGGGCTGCTCTAGTGCCGCCGCCCTCT
Source organism: Penstemon eatonii (assembly GCA_038501285.1). Taxonomy (NCBI): domain Eukaryota; kingdom Viridiplantae; phylum Streptophyta; class Magnoliopsida; order Lamiales; family Plantaginaceae; genus Penstemon; species Penstemon eatonii. Next base: position 29,508,418 of record CM076710.1, on the reverse strand, counting down.
CTCCCTTTGTTCCTCTGTGTTAGATCTTGACCTGTCAAGAGAATCTACACAATCCTGCTTCGACAAACCTCCTGAATCCAGTTCTGAGCCTAAGATCTTGAGGTGTTGCCAGAATCCGATTGGTGTGGACTAACTTTGGAGGTGAGATGCTTGGATCACTTCTGTGAACCAGATCCAAATCAGATCTAGAACTGAAGGTTTCCACCACCTTGTCTGTGGTGAGGTAAATCGCAAAAACCCCCTTGTTTAATTAATGTGTGTTTTTGTTTCTTGCTTACGTATAATTAATATGGAGAATTAATATGGGACCTTGGGTGCTTCGAAAAATTTTAAATTCCGCACTGTCGTTGTTTTGACAATCGAGGCATCCCAACCACTATCCCAACAATTCATAGATGACATCTTAGTATACTCTAAATCCGAGCAAGAACATGCACATCACCTTAGAATAGTATTGCAAACTCTCAAGGAGAACAAACTTTACGCCAAATTCAGTAAATATGAGTTTTGGTTGAAACGGGTAACGTTTCATGGCCATGTGAAATCCATCACGGGAATTGAAGTTGATCCTTCAAAAGTCGAAGCCATAATTAATTGGAAACGACCAACTAACATTACTGAAGTACGCAGCTTCTTGGGACATGATTACGCTGTTTCGTAGGAGATCAAAATAGGAATGTAAACAAGCGAAACCAATTATATGAAGGAGAAGATCAATAAAGTATATTTCGATCGTAGGTGTACATATTACAAGTAATGAGGGTCCTATTTGAGCATTATAGGATGCCGTACAAGCTAGAGACTAAATACATACAAGAGTGATATCTAATCTAACTATCCAAGGTTGGTCCGAGCCGGAGCTTCGAGCTGGGAGAACCTGGGAAAGCGTGTCTGGCATCATAAATGCTTGTGGTATTTATAGTTGAGGCGGTGTGCTAGCTGAACCATCCGCAGGGGAGCACTTCTTGGCCCTAAGGCCTGGGCCTGAGGTCGGCCCAACAGTAGTCTCCAACCTGGAGCCTTTGCCTGAGAGATCGGACTGAGCAGACTGGGACTTGGGATCGGTACTATGTCTTCGAGGTCGAGAATCACGATCTTCGATCAAGCATAATATATTTTCGACCCAGCATGAGCTCCTAAGCGTTGAGAATCCAAAGTACCCCCCATCAATACTCCCCCACTTCTCGAGTGTAAGTGAAGCTGAAGCTCGGAGAAGTAAATGCTGCCTTAATAACGAGATGAACCATTTATGATGTGCTTCGGATATGCCTCGTTAAAAATCTAACTCCGAAAAACCCCTTGGGATAAAAACTGAACCAGGGAAAAAGAGTGCATATCTTGAAGATCAATAACATGATTATTTGTTGTTACATGGTAAGTTTTGATGCCGATAACCTCTGCCTGAATTTCCTGTGATTGATGATCGAACTTGAATTAATTCTTATCAAATTGTCTCTTGGTATTTGGTGTAGTAAGTATTAGTTGACGCAATTGATCCCTCATTAATTCTCCCCCACTTCTTCGAGCATGAATTGAAGCGAGAGGTCAGAGAAGTAAATATATTCCGAGGCTGAAGAAGCGTGTCTTTTCCAGTAGCCAGTTTTCGGCCTAAATTCGTAGAGTATAGGGGCCGAAAATGCAATTATTGGGAAGATAACTTTGAATTTACCATTAGGAAGTTCAACCGTCACGGTTACTCAGGGTTCGGTTTGCAATTTACCTTTTTAACCTTATATATATATGTTGACTGCTGGAGGTTTACTTATGAAAAATTCCCAAAAACCCTAGATCGGAGCATAGAGATCGAATATATTTCAAGAGCCCTAAAAATTCGTTCTCCCATATCTTGTGTATTCATAATGTCTAGCTCGACGGATCCCAAAGGCGAAGCCAAGGTAGTAGAGGAACAAGAATTCGACCCCGACATGATGTAGGTTGAAAATTCTCGATCACCAGCAATAGAGAAATCGGGTAACTCAAGCTCTGGTTCCGACTCTGATCGGGAAGAAGAAGAGCTAAATTCGGATTCCGAGAATGACGAAGATGAGACCTCGACCGAGGCAACTGATGATGAAGCCACTGAAGATGATAGCCTTACTATGGCGGATAATGAACTCCAAAAATACAGGATCGGTAGTAAAGTTATTGTTACAATTTTCAAATGGGTAGAACCATCGACTAGTGTTAGGCACAATAAGACTGAGCTAAGAGCTGATCAAACTGTTTGTCATTATAAGGAAGGAGACCGAGATGACTTGGTGTTCGAGTTTGGAAAATATATTGCCGACGATTTTTCGATCGTCATTCCGACTCCCAATCAACGTGTTACTAATCCTCCGAGGGGGTGCCAAGCGTTCTATACCAGGCAGTTTTTTTATGGTATGCACATCCCCTTTATTCCGATGATCCGTAGTACACTAAATGCTTTCTCTCTTACTCCATCTCAGATTCTTCCCAACTCGATTGGGTACATAGTCGCATTTAGCGTGCTTATGAAGGCCAAAGGGAAGAAAGCGACCTTTCAAAAATTTTGGCAAGTCTTTCAAATGAGTTCTTCTACTGCCTCGAACGCTGGGTTTGTGTACTTCTCTCAAAGATCGAACCGATCCATTATGTCAAGTAATGTTTCGAGCAATGCAAAAGGCTGGAAGGAAGAATACTTTTTCGTTCGTGGCCCCGACTCTCCAGCTTCCGCATAGGGTTCGAAACCGACCCCATATAGATGGCCTGGAGAAGAGTCTTGGATCTATGGTAAACGGAGACTTAAAGGGAAGATCAGCCAAGAGCTCACAGACGAGTTTCTGGAGACCCTTCAATCCGACCTCTATCAAACTGCTTTAATGACCCAAGAAAGGGTCTTGAGAATGGCTGAACTCAGCAAGTACTCTTACCTTGCCCCCGCGATTGAGTTTGGTCATCCATCTTCGACACCGAGCAATACCCAAAATAAGCAAGAAGTTTCACCAGCTGTCGGAGAGGCCGACGCTATTATCGCTCCACTTACTTTAGGTACGCTAATTCACTTCCCATAGTTCAATTAATTTGACTTTGTACTGGACTAACTTACTTTTACATTTATAACTGAGATCATTGAAAAATCCCGAACGTCCATAGCTGGTTCAAATGTTGCCTCTTCCTCGAGCCAGAAAACTGGGGCAGCAGATTCTAGCGCGAACAGGACCATGATTCCAACCACGGTCGTGACTATTCCTCGAATCACTGTTGGGGGAACATCACAAACTAGAGGTGCTGGCCCTCCGCGGTCGGTATTCTCGATCAACACATCCAATCCGAATGCAGCGGGGTATAGACATTATTCATTTAAGCAGATCAGGGCCCAACAAATAAGGGAAGATAGGATTGCCAGAAAGAGGAACAGCAAAGTTCCTGAATCCTCAAGAAGGGTAAGGCCCTTTGGTCGGAACCCAGGTCCAATTCTTTGCCGGCCTGGTTGAACAGAATCAGATTTAGCGGATTACATAGAGGATCATCGTCGAGGACCAAGAGCCACTGGGTATGCAGAGGATGGGACCATCGAATCAGATATCGGCCCCAATGGCGAACATTCCCTGGATAAGTCTTTCAGAACTCTCTTGGCTGGTCGATTTAGAGATGATAATATCGAACGCTTCAATATGGACGGTTTTCATATTATGGGTGATTATGCTCGAGTACATCAAGAGGTATTGCATACTAAGTTTCTTTTAAAATTCATTAAATGCTGAAAGCTGTTTGTTTTCAGGCTGGAGACTTATTCGTACATCAATCCCATCGACTGACTATCTTAGAAGAAGAGTCTCAACAGGCTCATAACGCCCTTCAAGATATCCTGAGGGAAGATGAAATTATGGCAGCTCAGTTAACACAAATGACTGCCAAATTGTCCGAGGTCGAAAATGAGCTCGCTAATACTAAGAAAGAGCTCGAAGGAAAGAATGCCCTCGAGCAAGAGGTCGAAAAGTTAAGGGCAGAGCTTGAGCAAGCTAAAATGTTTTCAGAACGGGCATATAATCAAGGCCGGGAAGAAGCCAGGCTTCCATCCATAAGGAAATTTTTGGAGTCCCCTTTTCTTGATTCCCTGGTTCGGTTAAGATCGGGTACGATAAATCAAGCCTTTTTCTATAAAGGAGTTCAACAACTTATCGCGGCCGGAAAAATCCCAGGCAATCTTGGCGATTATCTCTCCCATATGAACCCTTATAAGAACATCTTTGGGGAAGACTGTAAAGCTTCCTCCTTGTCTCCAGATAATGTGGACCTTCAAGATCATGAGTTTGCTCCTTTCCTTGCTGAATTTGGGGTGCCCATGCCAAACCCCGATATGCTTGAAGCAGAGGGTGAGGTCGAAGTGGATGAAGAGATAGATATCTATGGCGATTCCGATGACCGGGGAGAACAAAATAATCCTCCCACTAAGGAGAATAATTTTGCTACTGATAATCAAAGTGGCGGTGAAGAGGACGATAGCTCGGGTAGTGGTGATGATGATAGTTCGGAAGAAAGTAATTCCGACGATGAGGACGAAAAAGGGGATGAGGAGGAGGGTCATAATTCTGATGCAGAGAAATCCAATCACTGATAATAATTATGTAATAGGATTTTCCTTACCATTTTTTCCTCATAGTTTGTAATCAGGATATTTCCTTTGCCTTCGAATATATATGTATTTTGACTCTGCTTTTATCGATCTAAAATAGTACCGTTCTTGATCGAATTCTGTTATTCTCTATCGAATCTTCTTGAGAGTCGCGACTGTTCTGTTATTGCCAAAGTAATGTTTTATTCACGCTTATAAATACAAGGGCGTTTTCAAATCATTTCTTTATAACGCCCAAACATCGAGATCGGAGCTCCAAGATTAATATATAACTTTGAACTTTGCGTTCTTCCTTTCGAGCATTATGGAGAAAGTGCTGGGTACCCCACTCGACCCCAAGTTGTTATTAGGCGGTTCTAAGAATAAGGGTTCGCCCAAGGACCAAAAACTGAACAAGGAGAAGAAATCCTCCAAGACTTCTCCAAAGCCTTCTGCGTCCTCCCCCAAAGTTTCTAAGGGTGGGGAAAGTAAGAGAGAAAAGTGGGCTTCAACAAAACCTGCTAAGGTCGTATCCAGCAAATTGATACTTTCAGATGAGAACTCCGATGATGAACCCGAGGGCTCTCCCTCTAAGCCCCTTGATAATTCCAAACGAGCCCTCTTTAGACAAAATGCATCTGAGCTTGTTTCAAACAAAAGACCTCATTCCGATGTGATTACTCCGATTGATACATTACAAAAATTTGTCACTGAGAATAAGCCCTTGACTAGTGCTCTTGCATCCTGTTCCGAGAGCGGGGGTCTGAGCAAGAGAACTAAACTTTCTTCTTCTGGGGAAGATGCCACCGTGCATGCATCCCTTCTAACCGAAACATCAGCAGAGCCCTCTAAGGTCGAAAAACCTTTCGACCAACTGCTTTCTTCTGCCATTCCTTCGAGCCTCTCTTTTCAGCTTGGAGAGATGAACATATCCCACTCTGAAGGGATGCTCGAAAAATCTGTTCCGAACCTTTTGCAGGTTAATATCTCGATTTCCGGGTCGGGCACATCTAAAGAAAAAAGTCCTTCACATTTGTTTCAGTCGGGATCGAACATTCTTATTCAGGTATTTATTTAATTCGAAGAGAAAATCCGCAAAAAGGAAATCTACTTTTCTATTTGCTCTTCTTGTTAACTCCTTTTTCCTATCTCCCGTAAACTAGGCCATTCAGGACTTCCTCGAGCTCAAGATGTTAGCTGAGCGGGAGGTCGAGCGACAAGCCGCTCTTGCCCTCGAGCTGGAGAAGAGTAAGTCTTAGTTGGATCGCGCCCTAGAGGCCAATAAGTCCTTCGAGGAGATGCTGGCTTTAGAGAAAGATAAGGCTTCCAAGAACCAAGGAGAGGTGATCCTTGAGAAGCGGAGCAAGGGGCTAGAGGGGCTTAAAGACATATATGAGCGGGAAAGGAAAGATTCCGAGCTCCGGGGGCAGAAAGCTTATGCTCTGGGATATGATGATCGTAGTGCCGAGCTTTAGAAGATATTTTCCGATGATAAGCTTCTTTAGATGTATTCCATTTCTTGTTGTGATTTTAAGTTATGTTTTCTCCAATTCTGTAACCCTGAATAATTTGTCTTGCGTGTTTTCTAATTGAACCTGTGTACTAGGCTTTGCGCCATTCTCTGATTGATATATTGTTTTTTTTATGCTTAAGCTTATCCTCTTTGATAAAATAAGTAGTTTTTACGATTTCAAGCTTATGCTCTTCGTTTGTTCGGATTTTCGAACATGAAAGCAATAAAAGATATATTCTGATCACAACTCATAATTTAATTGAGTCAATAATTGTGTTTTCCAATTTAATTGAATTTCCTGTGACTTTTTCCGCCAAGCAATCCCTAATCCTCGGGAAACAGAACAGTCACTTAATCTCGTTCGTCCATCTTAACGTATCTCAGCAGTTAGATCGAGTGCGATTGTTACTATAAAAAGGGTCTTTCTTGACATTCCTAAGTTTATCCAACTTCCATCTTATCCATCTGATTTAACCGTTTTTCGTCGGGTTAATTTAATATCAGTGAATTTGTGATATCGGGGGTTAGGATATTGAATTACTCAGTATATTGGGTTCCGTTACTTTATTCTGGATGGATCGTTTATAAAGAAAAGCAATAATCAAAGGCAAGAAGTAAAACCATTAACGAAATTAAGAACGCAATGATATGGAGGTAAAGTTCTGCAATAATAATGGATATTATTGAGTTCTATTGTTATCAATGTATTCTTGCGTAATCCCTGAATTAAGAGAATTCGTAGTTGTCTTATACAATGAATAACTAGGTATTTATATTACGCTAAACCTAGTATTACAAGGAATCATAGTCCTAGTTGGACTCGGCCCAACCTATCCTTCTTGGGTCCGGAGTGTAATCTTTACTCGGAGCGAGCGGCATCAGGCTGGGTCAGTAAGAAGATCCCGATCCGTTAGAATTGGTCGAATCGATCTTGTAATCTTTGTTCGATCAGACTAGTATGTAGGGTGCGAAATAGCCCCCATCAGTACTCCCTCACTTCTTCGAGCGTATAGATAATAGGAGCTCGTAGAAGTAGATTAAACTTGTCGACTGTTTCTTTTCTATGAACGGAGCCTCGTTAAAAACCTTACTTAAGAAAAAACCCAGTGGGAAAAAATCTTAAGTAAGGAAAAGAGTGCTACGTATCATAGATAGTCGTTTCTTCCGCCTAATGATGAATCGCCACGCGTCTATTCAGGAGGCTTTTGGTATCCTTCCATTTTTGGCGGGAATTTGAGTAGCTGCTATAAGTTCGAAACGTCTTTTCTCATTTCCTTATAAATAGGTGACTTTCGAGTTTGCCATTTCTCTTTTATATTTGCTTTTAGTTCGCAGTCATTTTCTAGTTTGGTCGTTCGTCGTATAAAATTTTCCTTTCATCGACCCTCTTCTTCAAGAACTAGAATACAGATGGCTTCCGTAAGAAGATCTTCTTCTTCTCCTAGAGAGATCATCGCCCCTGATAACGAGGAGGAGTTACATTCTAATCCTCTGGGTGAACAAACTACGGTCTCTGACCTTGTTATCCCTGTAGAAGATACTTACAAAGTACGAATCCTTTCCGATGCGGACGTAGCCGCCCGAGCCAAAAAGGGCAAAGGTACTGTTCTTCAGATTTCTGAACCAATTGAGGATCTAGCTTGCGTATATACAGAGGAAACATTCCCCGAAGTCGTGAATAGCTATACCAAATATTTTCCGGAGGGTTCTGAGATAATTCTCCCTTCACCTACTGATAGGGTTACTACCCCGCCGGAGGGATGTCGAGCCTTTTATACGGCTCATTTTAATAGCGGACTGCGTCTTCCTTTGTCTCCCCTTTTCCTGGAAGTTCTGAAAACTTTCAGCGTGTGCTTGACACAACTGGTTCCAAATTCTGTTGCTTTCGTAGTTTGTTTTTCCGTTCTGATGATTGCAAAGGGGTTTAAACCTTCTTTCCGCAATTTTACGCAACTTTTCCGTTTTAATATTTCTAGTTCTTCAAATCGTGGATATTTCTTTGCTAGTCAGCGACCTAGCCGAGCAATTTTTGATGCTCCGGTCTCTAGTAATCCTTCATGGAAATCCCATTTCTTCTTTGTTCGTCCTCCGTCTAATCTCCGTTCGGTGGACGGTTCGACCATACCTTTTTCATGGGATCATGGCTCTAGTTGGATTCCTGGAGGTCGCTCATCAACTGGCGAACTTGTTCCCGACGATGTGCAATTTATAACTGAGATTCCCGAGATGCGCACAAACAAATATCAAAGTGCTCTTCTGATTGGGGAAGCTTTTCTTCGTAAGGCGGGGTTAAGTGTCCACAATTTCCCCATCAGTTCATCACCTGAACCTCTTGGTTAGCATTTTATTTGACCTTTATTATTGTCGCTATACTTTTTATACGGAGAAATTAACTTTATTTTGTTACTTTTTCAGCTCATATGGTAGAAAACTCCCGACATTCTTTGAAGGGAAAAATGGTGCTGTCGAAATCCTCCAAGTCAGTAGAGAATAATCCTATTGAGCAGAGGGCATCTCGAAAAAGGAAACTGGAGTCGGGCCACGAGTCTGAGGATAACAGAGGGGAATCTCCAGATTCTTCTCGTGAGTCCCCCATTCGTCAGGGGACGGGATCTGGTTATCCTCCTCTTCACCTTAGAACATCTTTGGGTATTCGAGGATGTCGTAGCTGGTCGATGCCTCATCCTACTAATAATCCAGTTGATAGAAAAAGGAGTTACTATGGACGTTCTGGTGACGACCTTTCTTTACTTGGAGATAAACATCCAAAGCCTACTCTGGTCGAAATGATCGAGGATCATTTAGAGGGAAAGAGGGCTGCTGGTTATTCCGAGAAGGATTCTCTTATTCATGATAATAATGAGAATGCGGTTGATAAGGCGACCCGTATTCTTTTGTCTGGCGTTCTTACTCGTGATCTTAATAAGCTTCTTCATAAGGATCCTTTGGAGAAATTCCAGCGAGCTTCTCTTTATGCTGAAAAGGTGAGACCTTTTTCTTTCTATTATTCTGATGAAGTGATCTTTTAAGATTTTCTTATTTTGCTAATTCGTTTCTTTCTGACCCCTTCGTTATTTCAGGTTAACACCTGTCTGACATCATACGCCTATGAAAATTCTCTTTGGAAACAACAGTGCGAATTCCTTGAAGAGAAAATTAAAGTTTTACTTCACAAATCTTCCGGTTCAGAAGTTGGTCCCTCGACATCTTCCTCTGTTCCTGTCGTAGAGACTCGTGCTGCCGGGACCGAAGATCAAGAAATGATAGATAGGGTAATAGAGGTTTCTCGTGCTCAAGAACAAGCCAATCAAATGGCAAGAAAATTAGAGGAATTGCAGTTGCAGAGTACGACTCGAATTAGTGAGCTTGAATCTCAAGTATCAAGCCTTGAAGCTTCTTTAGAGGAGTACGAAAATGATGTCCCCCTTAGGCAAAGAGATCGATATGTTAGGAAATCTGACGAACAAGTTGTTCGTGAATTCCTCAATTCTCCTGTTCATACGGCGTTGGTGTACCGGATGGTCGGTCCTCTTCTTGAGAATACTTTTAAAAAGTCGATTCATCAACTGGTCGCTTTGGAGATGATCGAGGATCGTCGGAAGGAGTATTTTAAGGCAGCTCATATCCGGTTGAATCGTTATGGCGAGCTTTACTCTTCCTCTGAAGTTCCAGATGTCGTATATCAAGGTCTTCCTTTAGCTCACCTTGTCGGAGAGTACGGAAATCCATTGCCAATTCCTCCTTCAGATGTTAACGATGAGCTCGATGATACATTTATCGATCCGGAAGATGAAGAAGAAGAAGAAGACGACATGGACGTCGGTGGCGAACAGAAGATTCCCGATAGCGACCAGGCTTCTTAGAATAGTGGTTTTATTTTTGAAATAATTTTTGTAATTATCCACTCGTAGGTTTAATTGTAACTTAGCTTTCCTACTTTGTACACCAAACGTTTCGTATTCTGACAGTCGTGTCTTTTCATATCCGCTGTAATAATTCAGACAAGTCATTTAATTTGCCGTAATCATTATGTATGCGTCTTTTCAAATTCTAGCGTTTGCTCCAAGGTCAGTTTTCCTGTTTCGCGCCCTTTCTCCAGGTCTGTCGTGTCCTTTCGTGTAGTATAAATACGAGAGGTAAAATTTTACTTGTCTTTTTACTGCTACACTTTTCTCTTAACAGAATACTCTTTCTTGAGCTAGTCGATAAACTTCCTCGATATTAATATATATTTTTCCGTAATCCGATCATGAGTAACCTTTTCGGTAATACTTCGAGGCGACCATCTCGCGAGGGCGCTAGAGAAAATAGATCTAAAAGATTACGAAGAGAGGGGCCGTCGATCGAGCCTCCTCATTCGTCTCAACCAATTAGGTCGGAGATTGATTCTCAAATTATTACTTCTGAACCTCTTTCCTTGGTAACCTCGTCGTTCTCCGAACCAGTCTTTTCTGCTCCCATTCAGGAAAGAAACATGCCTTCCCCTGGTCGATTAGCTTTTGGGGACATATCCAACGAAGAAACGGCTTATAATATAGCTGTTAGTTCCAATGCTTCTTCCTTTGAGCATGTTTTTCATGGAGAGGACTTTACTGTTTCTCTTCCTTTATCTGTTTCTACTGCCCCAATCACTAATGAAGGGCAAGCTGGTGATGGCTTTTTTGTCAATCCTTCTACGACGCAATCTATTGTGCAGGATTGTCCTGATTATTTGTTTCACGATACTACCGTGATGACTACTTCTTTTGAATCTGGAGGACCTTCTCAAGGTCGGACCGGCTCGCGGTCTGGTCGTAGAACCATAATTTCTGCTTCGGGCAAGGAAACCTCCGTTAGTCCTGACGGGAGAGAGTCTCCTCGTCAACTGGATGAGCGATGTATCAATGAGCAAGTTAATGACATCCTCTTGTCGGAGACTCCACGTTCTGACGGTGTCCCTTTAACTAGCGAATTGCCGGGTTCTGTTGAACCTGATGCCTTGTCCTGGGATTTAGGCATGAGTACCATTTTGCCGGGTGAGTTGAGGAAGCTCGAAGGCGCCTCCAATGTTCGCCTTGTTCAATCTTTGGTGAAGATATGTGAGCAGGTAGACATTTTTGTTCTTTGTTTTGAATTCTTTGTTGTACGGTGGTTTTTCTCATTCTTTCTGTTTTTAGGGCAAATATTTCGCACTCCAGCTGGGTGTGCAAAATGACGAGCTGTGGAACAGTCGGAGAGCTCTTCGGGGTCAGTTGGAGTCCGAAAAAGCTAAAAGCAAGGGTTTGGAGCTGCAGCTGCAAGTTGATAAAGATGCTCTCCAAAGATTGGAGGCCGAAAAAGTTGTGCTTGAAAAAGAGAAAAATGATTTAACTCAGGCTGCTGCCCTTGCAGAGGAGTCTCGACTGCGGTCCTATGAGGAGGGATATGACGCCGGTTATCTAAAGCGTCAAGATGAGTTGATGGCTTTTGCTGGCAACTTGACTCCTCGGAGGACTGTTTCTGGTAGTCGAACTGCTGATCGTTCTTCTTAGCGACTTTAGTTTGACCTGGCAGGCCTTGGACTGTCTATTTTTTTTTTTTTTTTTTTTTTTTTTTTTTTTTTTTATCGCCCAATCTTTTGTGCAGTTATTTGGGCTGAAATTTTTGTAATAGAAGGAGTAGAAATTTGAAAACGATGATCTTTTGTAGGCAGATTCTTGCCTGATCAAATGTCTCCTGTATATATATTTTGTTATGCTCGTTCTTCCCTTGTGCATGGATATAGTCATCATGAAATAATCATTATGGAGTAGCATACTCGCGTTTCTAGATAGAGAAAAGATAGCTTGTCCTTGTTTTATTACTGTTTTAGTAACTGATTTTGCTTTTGCCAATCACAACTTTTGTCGATCAAACTTTGTATACTCCATTCTGGTCGATGTTTGATCCGTGCTTTGTAAATTTGTCCCTTTATGATATATTTCTTATATAAGGAGGTTATTGTTCCACCTGTTTGAACTTCGCTTTTCTTCTCATCAAAGGGAAATTTCCCTCTCCGTGCTTTTCATAACTCCATGTCTTTCATTATTAACTTTTTAACTATACTTTTCTCTAGCCAGTATATCATACTATTGATATGGGAGGAATTGGAAAATGTAGCAGTCCTGGCCAGATCTGACCCGTTCAGACCTCCTTCAGCAATTCTTTGGAAAATTAGGCAGTGACGGCCTTATAGTTTCGAATAGGGAGGGCTATTCTCCTGATTTCGATGTCAGATTTCTTGGATTCCAAATGGAATTCTTGTATGGCCAACTTAGTAGTCCCCCAATGATGTATGAGGCAGTTACGACCCCCGTATGGTGGAGGCTCTGGTCGTTTTTAAGCAATTATCTTCTTTCAACGGTCCAACTTTGCATGCCTTCGTTGAGGAGTTCTTAATATTTTCTATTAGGCGACCTTCATATATGATCGTGCAGATCGTTTTGGTCTTTGAACTTCTTTAAGTTTTCTTGGATTATTTTGTTGATCGCTTCGATCTGTAGATTTGTTTGTCATCGATCAGTTGAGTCGATCAGACGGGCGCCGTTCCAACTTACTTGCATTTATTTCGGGAAGTCAAAGGGTCGCGTTTTCGTCCCTTGATTAAACTCCTATTATCCGTAGGATCATTCTCACGGGCGCCTATAAATAAGTAGATAGTTTCCTTATTTTCTATTCATAACAATGAAGATCTCTGTTTCTTTAGATTTCATTTTGCCTTCGGACCCCATAATGTTCAAGAAGTCACATTATCGTGATTTGTTCGTTCGCAGCAAAGGAATTGTCCCCAGTCTTGTATTGACGGGTCCCATGTCAGCCCTTCCTTGTATCGACGGATCCCATGAGATCTCCACTTTATTCTTCATCACTTTAGAGGTCCGTGGTTTCCGTCTGCACATGGGGGGTTCATACTTGCCAGTCACCCTTGCTCTTGGATGTGACTTCCGGAGTGATAGATCGCCGGGGTGGCTGGTAAGTTTTACCGTTTCACGACGGTCCCGAAGAGATGCTGCTCCAGAGTAAAATGTTTTATAGATAAAGTAAAAGCAGTATCTTCTTCTGGGTGAGTGAGCATTGCTAGCTTATCTGGCTGGTAGTGTTCATTTCATCTGGAATCACATACGATCTTCAGAGCCCTGCCATCGAACCAAAGAAGTCGACCATCCTGAGCAGCATGCTTCTTAGGTGGTTTATTATGATCGATGAGGTACTAGGGAGGAGATTGGTGTTTCCGTGGACATTGTCGTGAAGATAGTCGATCCCATAGGATCAATTTAACTAGATCATTGTAACGATCTTTAGATAGCAAGCAGATAGAATATTTGTATGTAATTGATTTGATGAATAAAATATTATTTTATTCCTTGCATCTTCTTTGTCGTTTGATAATTTTATTTACGAGGAGTAATTTCCGAGCAGATGAATTCATACTTGATTTATCTTTCAAAACTTTTAGGAGTATCAGCGGATCTTTTTTAGATCGTTAGGAGTAGATCGAGGAGTTTTTATTGAGCGTATCAATGTGTACTCAATCTTGTTATAATTTAGACTTAGGATTTCATAACAAAATCCTTCTTTGTCGTTGTAATTAATCGAGGAGTTTTTATTGAGCGGATCAATGTTTACTCGACTCGTTTTGTTAATGAGGAGTGTTTATTGAGCGGATCAATGTATACTCGACTCATTTATAATTCAGACTTAGGTTTATCACCAAAAAGTCTTTTTTGCTGTTGAATATATATATGTCGAGGAGTTTTTATCGAGCGGATCGATGTTTACTCAACTCGTTTTGTTTAGACTTAGGTTTTCTATACCTGAAGTCCCCCCTTTTTTTTTTTTTTGTTAATAAAATTGAACGAGGAGTTTTTATTGAGCGGATCAATGTATACTCGACTCGTTTTAATTTAGACTTAGGTTTTTCGTGCCAAAAGTCCTTTTGATCGTTGAATATATTTGTCGAGGAGTTTTTATCGAGCGGATCGATGTTTACTCAACTCGTTTTTGTCGTCGGAATGAGGAGTGTTTATTGAGCGAATCAATGTATACTCGACTCATTTATAATTCAGACTTAGGTTTATCACCAAAAAGTCTTTTTGATCGTTGAATATATTTGTCTAGGAGTTTTTATCGAGCGGATCGATGTTTACTCAACTCGTTTTTGTCGTCGGAATGAGGAGTGTTTATTGAGCGGATCAATGTATACTCGACTCGTTTCGTTCTAATATTTATCAATATGCTAGTGTAATTCCACAGAGCGTTAATCGAAATAATCGATGTATAGAAAATGCTAAAATTTTTACTATTTGAACTCTAGGCTAGGGCCTTTGTTACAAGGATTAAAACTTTGATAAAGTAAAAATAAAACAATGCAGTATAATCTGCTAAAATTTATTTACCATAGTACTTCCTAAGGTTGACTGCGTTCCAGGTTCTTGGTAAGGCTGTCCCATCCATGTGTGCAATTTTGTATGAACCTTTCTTTCCTACGCCAATGACGATGTAAGGTCCATCCCAATTTTGTTGTAACTTTCCCACATGCTTGGATACTTCTACCTTTTTCAAAACCAAGTCCCCTTCTTTGAAGGTTCGGACGCGTACTTTTTGATTGTATGCTTTCTCCATATTTGCCTTAGTGGCTTGTAGGCGTACAGCAGCTTTATCTCTTAAGGCTTCTGTTAAATCAACGTCATTTTCTCTCGCCTTTTCATTTTCTTCTTTATTGAACATCTCTATTCTTGGAGTTGGAATTAAAGTTTCCACAGGGATAACAGCTTCCGACCCATATATCAAGCTGAATGGGGTTTCCCCAGTTGAATTTCTTACCGTAGTTCGATTAGCCCACAAAACTCCTGGTAGCTCATCGAGCCATTTTCCTTTGGCAGCTCCTAACCTTTTTTCCAAAGATTTTATTATCTCTCGGTTTGCTACTTCAGTTTGTCCATTTGCTCGAGGATGTCCTACCGAGGTAAAATTTTGTTGAATTCCGAGTCTTGTACACCATTCTATTATCTGTTTTCCCGCGAATTGAGTTCCATTATCGGAGATAAGGATCCTTGGGATGCCGAATCGACAGACTATGAATTTCCAGAGGAAGTTAATAACTTGGAATTGGGTTATTCGTGCGAGGGCGACGCATTCTATCCATTTGCTGAAGTATTCTACAGCGACCAGGACATAGGATTTCTTTGATCTAGCTGTTGGGAAAGGTCCCACGATGTCCATTCCCCATTGATCGAATGGCCAACAAATCGGGATAGGGTGCATATTTTCTGCTGGTCGATGACATATGTTAGCATGGATCTGGCAGTGATGACATTCTTGGACATATTGAGCGGCATCTTTATTGATGGTTGGCCAATAGTAACCTGTTCTGAGACATTTTAAGGCCAATGCCCTCGATCCACTGTGATTTCCTGCGTCTCCTTCATGTATTTCTCGCAGTATATCCATGGTTTGTGATTCAGGGATGCATCTCAGGAGAATTCCCGATACTGATCGTCTGTAGAGTTTTCCTTCTACAAGTGTATACTTCGGGGCTCGATATTTTATTTTTCGAGCTTCATTCTGATCAGATGGTAGTTTTCCATCTTGAAGATAGTCTTTCATTGGGTTCATCCAGTTTTCTTCGGCTTCTTCGATTTCCATTATATCGATTATCGGTATTTCATCAATGTCGATTGCTGGTGTATTAGATATTAACCAGTTAATCACCCGTTCGGTTTTTCCGTCATGGGATCCTGTGAATTTTGATAGCTGATCGGCCCATTTGTTTTCCGAACGTGGGATGTTCTGGATACTGAAGCTTTCAAATTTCCCAGCTAGAGATTTCACTTTGGCGAGGTATTTGATCATATTGAACTCTTTAGCCTCGTATAGGCCTTCTATTTGTCTTTGTACTAATTCCGAATCAGTCAGTACCTTAAGACTCTTTATGTTGGCTTTTATCGCCATCTCCATTCCTGCGATTAACGCTTCATATTCGGCTTCATTGTTTGTTACGATGAAGTCCAATGTTATCGCGTAATTCAAATCTTCCTTATTTGGTCCAGTGAAGTTGATTCCGGCGCCTCCCCCTTCTCGGCATGAAGCACCGTCGACATGCATTAACCAAGTTTGATCCTCGATCATCAAGACATCGTTGCTGCGACAGTTCGACGATTCAGTGGCCTGCGTCGGTGTTTCTAGTATAAAATCAGCCAACACCTGGGCCTTGATGGCAATCCTTGGTTTGTAGTCTACCTCGAACTGGCTGAGTTCGATGGCCCATTTGATTAGTCGTCCGGAGGCTTCTGGTTTCGCTAGGATTTGCCTTAGCGGTTGATTCGTCAAAACGATGATTTTGTAGGTTAAGAAGTAGGGTCGGAGTTTTCGTGCAGCCACTACTAAAGCCAGCGTGAATTTTTCTATTTCCAAGTAATTCTTCTCCGCCCCTTGTAATAACTTGCTGAGATAATAGACAGGCTTATGCTCTGAACCCTCTATCTTAATTAGGACAGAGCTAACGGCCGTATCGGAGATGGAGATGTATAAGTACAATGGTTCCCCTTCTGTCGGTTTGGCCAACATCGGAGGGGATGTTAAATATTCTTTGAGTTGTTCGAAAGCTCGTTCACATTCTTCGGTCCAAACAAAGTTTTTCGCTTTTCGAAGTGTTTGGAAAAAGGGCAAGCTTCTATCCGCCGATTTAGATATAAATCTATTCAACGCTACGATCTTCCCAACCAAGCTTTGCACTTGAGAGATGGTCTTGGGAGGTTTCATTTCAGTTATGGCTCGAATTTTTTCTGGGTTGGCTTCTATTCCTCGCTGGTGTACCAAATATCCCAAAAATTTTCCTGACTTAACACCGAAGGTGCATTTTGCGGGGTTCAACTTCATACGATATTTTCTTAAGATTTGGAAACATCGATCTAGATGTTTTACGTGATCTGCTTCATTCATACTTTTAACTAACATGTCGTCTACATAGACCTCCATTATTTCTCCGATTAACTCCCTGAACATTAGGTTTACCAATCTTTGGTATGTAGCCCCAGCGTTCCTTAATCCGAACGGCATTACTATAAAGCAGTATACTCCCTGTTCGGTTATGAATGCGGTCTTCTCTTGGTCGCGCTCGTCCATGTATATTTGGTAAAAGCCTTGGAAGGCGTCCATCATGCTGAACAGCGCAAAGCCAGCAGTCGAGTCGACCAATAAGTCGATTCTTGGGAGGGGGTAAGGGTCGCGTGGACATAACTTGTTAAGGTCGGTGAAATCATTACACATCCTCCATTTGTTGTCCTTTTTATCCCCCTTTGCTACTAGTACAACATTACATAGCCACTCCGAGAAATGTATTTCTCGGATTTGTTTTGCTTCCATCAGTCTTTCAACTTCGGCTTTAATGATTTTATCTTTCACTGGTCCATGATTTCTTTTCTTCTGTCTGGCGGGTTTCGCCGAAGGGTCAATTTTTAGGGTATGCTTGATTACTCGAGGATCGATCCCTTCGATGTCATTTGCACTCCAAGCGAAAACGTCCACGTTATTTCTTAGAAATTCGATTAACATTACTTCTCCTTCTTTGCTCAATTCTGTACCAATTCTTGTCCTTTTGGACGAGTCGCCTTCTACTAGAATTATATCTTTATGTTCTGGGGGTTGCAAGGATAAATCTAGTGGTTCTTTCCCCTTTTTATCTAATCGATCAGTAATAGGAATTTCGACCTCATTTCTAATTGGATCGTCTTCGATCTTTCTCTTGCTCGGAGTAATAGGGTTAGGATGTTCTCTCAAGGTCAGCGACGTGCTGTAGCAATCCCACGCCATACAGTGGTCATTCGTTATTTCTCCAATGCCGCTATCGGTCGGAAATTTTATTTTCTGGTGATAGGTAGAGACCACTGCTCGAAAAAGGTTAAGGGCTGGTCGCCCTAATATAGCGTTATAAGCGAAGGGTGTTTCTACCACTAGGAATTTTACCAGCTTCACTGTTCGAAGTGGCTTCTTTCCGAGCGATACACTCAAAGATATCGTTCCGCTGGGGATGATCTCGGACCCTCCAAAGCCTACTAACGGTGTGGCTACCTTTTGTAAGTTTATTTGTCCGAGGTTCATTTGTGCTAGAACCTCCCTGGAGATGATATTTGCTGAGCTTCCATTATCGATTAGGATTCTTTTTACATTGTAATTCGCTATTTCTAACGACACTACCATAGGGAAATCTGGGTTATCTTCTTTCGTATCCCAAGTAATGTTTTTAGGTACTTCGCCTTCGTTAAAGCTAATCGGCTCGTGATTTGTGGGCCTATTTTCTAACGTCCATACTTCTTTTGGATATTTAGAACTTGCAATTAGGGATCTGGCCATTCTTCGTCGAGCATTGCGACTATCTCCACCCGCAGGCCCCCCGGATATAGTGTGGATAGTTCCATTGATCTGGTCGTGATTCAACTCCTGAGCAGGTCGATGTTCTGGTGACCTTCGATGAGAACTTCTCCTTTGAGTTCCGTTCCGGGGGCTTCTGCTTCTTTCCCTTTTGCGATTATCTCGTTCTATGTATTCGTCTAGTTTTCCTTGCTCGATCAGTTTTTCAACTTCTCTCTTAAGGTGAAAACAATTTTCCGTTCGATGCCCATGTGCCCTATGGTACTTACAGTATTGATCATAGTTCCTAGACCCTGGTCTGGGCTGAGCGATTTTCCTCGCCTCAGGAATCCAATTATTCCTTTCTAGAACTTCCAAGATTTCTTCGATTGGAGCATTTAATCTTGGGTGT
Source organism: Penstemon eatonii (assembly GCA_038501285.1). Classification (NCBI taxonomy): domain Eukaryota; kingdom Viridiplantae; phylum Streptophyta; class Magnoliopsida; order Lamiales; family Plantaginaceae; genus Penstemon; species Penstemon eatonii. The sequence continues at coordinate 29,489,572 of CM076710.1, read as the reverse complement.
TCTACTTGATTCACTCTGCTTCTGATTGGTGGTTCAGGGTTTCTTGGTCTTTGGTAGAAATTAGGTTGCCTTTCTCGGTCGGCTCCGCTGTATTCCAGTCGCTGGAAAACGTTACCTCTCTTGGAAGATCGCTCGTAATCCAAGGATCTTTGGGCGGGAATCCTATCATGCCGCTTAGACCCTGTAGCCGTAACTTTGTTTTTGTTTTTATCCTTAAAGGAATTCATCTCTTCTTGGGTCATATACTTAGATGCTAGGCTCATGATGTCGGCGAACGTTCTTGGTTGCTTTCGACTGAGGGCATTTCCGAACTGCCTGTTTTTAGTGAGATCGAAGAGGATAGATATTATGTAGTCAATATTTGGGGAATCGATTTTAAGCAATTCTACGTTGAATCTGGCCAACCAATTCCTTAGGGATTCTCCTTCTTGTTGATATATAGTTCCAAGGTAGCTCATTGGAAGTTTTTGTCTCTTTTGGCTGGCGAACTGCTGTGTCAATTTGTTACAGAGTTCCCTAAAGCTGAATATGGAGTTGGCAGGTTGTTTCGCGAACCAGTCCAACGCGAGTCCTTCGAATGTGGTTACCATTAATTTGGCAGTGAATTCAGCAGAGTGGGCATATAAATTCATTATATTTGTAAAGCTAAAAATATAATCATCCGGGTCAGTGGTTCCATCGTAGCGAGGTAGTCTGCCCGGGACTTGTCCGATCGATTGTGCCTCTTTTATTTCCCTGCAAAAGGGAGAACAGGCCGCAAGGCTTTCCTGGAGTTCCGTGGTTCGGGCCCACGGATTTTGAATAGACCGTAAGCGTTGTTCAAGTCGGTCCTGCACCATCCTTTCAATTTCTCTTTCCGTCAATCGAGCCGTTCGTGGTCGATCAGGGATTGTATCATCTATATCATCCTCAATAGGGATAATTGTTCGTTCCCTGGATCTACTGCGCCTCGCCGGGGTTTTTCTGTGACCTCGTTTCCTTCGAGGATTGTTGTCGGAGGGTTTCGAATTGTCCTGTTGTGGACTGTGTAGCGAGCGGTGCTCGCTTGGTGGGCTATCAGCTTGTTGAGATACATGATCGTTTTGTCCGGGCGTTCTCCGAGCAGGAATTGTCCTGGCAGCCCTAGGATTTTGCGGAATTTGATCAAGCACAAGTAATTCTTCCGGGGAGAGTGATTTAAAGAGCATCGCTATTTGTCGTAATTTCTCCTGAGCACCCGGGAGAGGAGCAGGGATCTCGGGGACTTCCGGCTCTTCCTGTATCGTGCCGGGAGGACCTCCTAGGGGTTCATGATCTCGGGGATGGGTATTCTGTAAATTCTCGTCGGTGTTGGGAACGTTATTATTGTCGTTCTCCTGTGGATCTTCAGATGTGTCATGACCGGTGGTTGTGTTACTTCTTGCTCCGATACGAGCGCTTTTCCTTGGGCGAGCCATATGTCGATCGAATAATTAACCTAGCCCCACGGTGGGCGCCAACTGATTTAACCGTTTTTCGTCGGGTTAATTTAATATCAGTGAATTTGTGATATCGGGGGTTAGGATATTGAATTACTCAGTATATTGGGTTCCGTTACTTTATTCTGGATGGATCGTTTATAAAGAAAAGCAATAATCAAAGGCAAGAAGTAAAACCATTAACGAAATTAAGAACGCAATGATATGGAGGTAAAGTTCTGCAATAATAATGGATATTATTGAGTTCTATTGTTATCAATGTATTCTTGCGTAATCCCTGAATTAAGAGAATTCGTAGTTGTCTTATACAATGAATAACTAGGTATTTATATTACGCTAAACCTAGTATTACAAGGAATCATAGTCCTAGTTGGACTCGGCCCAACCTATCCTTCTTGGGTCCGGAGTGTAATCTTTACTCGGAGCGAGCGGCATCAGGCTGGGTCAGTAAGAAGATCCCGATCCGTTAGAATTGGTCGAATCGATCTTGTAATCTTTGTTCGATCAGACTAGTATGTAGGGTGCGAAATAGCCCCCATCACCATCTTTTTAGCTCTGATAATGGTGATCGAAAACCCACTGCTTTCGACCCAACTTTTCGAGTTTAGACTTCGAACTTTCTTTGATAAAACCGTGATGGTCCTTAACTCGCTTAGAATATCGACAGGCAAATATATTCTCGATCTAGAAGGCCAATAAGCCAAATCCAGAAAACCCATGAGCTACCGATCCTTGCCCGGGGTCAGTTAGTCAAGGACAATACTTTGGTATTGCTGACTACCTCGGGGTCCGAAGAACTTCTCGACCCGCAAAAGTGTTGGTGGAGTACGAGCATCAAGTTCCCCAAGGATGGTCGGTAGCTTTTATCATACCTCTGGAATGGGTCTACGTTCGGGGGACCTATTGCCACAATACATTTAGGAAGACGTGCTAGGGGCGGCGTCGGAGGACAAGGTCACCTAGAAAAGGATGCATTAGCCCCTACGTCTTCGGAGGACCACAAATAAAGACAAAATCCTACGGTCCAAAGGAGATTCCATGCTCGGAGATGGACTATCTCGATCTACTGGTAGGAGACGAAATCGAAAATTTCATAAGATTGTAGAATTCAATAGGATCGCAATGTAACGTATTAGCTTGTACTAGGCTCGAAATGTATCTCCAATATCCTTGTACTTTTGAAGTTTTGTACCTTTGTAATAGGATCGAAATTGTAAACATTTTCTCGTTCGAAATAATATTCATAAACTTCTTCATCTTTACTTTGTCGGTCGATCAAAAAATAGTCAAATGAATTCTTATATTTGATAACCCGATCGAACTTGAATATTTTAAACTAAACGAGAATAACCAAATAGATCTTCCGAGCGAGTAACCAAGAAGTAATTTGATAAGCAATCAATTAAACTTCCTTTAGAAAATTTCTGAGTATGAGTACTTAACCGATCCTCCGCATTAAGTTGATCATAAACGAAGGACTGAAGTCGACCGAACTCTTTAATTCGAGCATCTCCGACCAAACGTAAATTGTCGATAATAATACTTGTATTAATCATTCGAGTTTGCATTGTTGATCGAATATAATGGTTGAAGGATAGAAATTGGACGAACACTTTAATCCAAGCATCGTTTCTTAAATCGAGAACAAATAATAACACTTGAATCATTCCTGATGCTCAGCATTTGAAAAACTTCCCTTAGAAAGATTTTACAATCCGTTGCAATATAATGTCTATTGTTGAAGTTATCCGATTGTAATACCAAAACTCTATCGGCCTTGAGTCGTTTAATTACATCAAGAGAAAAGTCCGCTGTCAGATCGGTCCATTATTCGATCCTCCTTTGGAAATTCCGAGCGTGAGTTGAGAAGATTCTTCCTTTTCCAACCAAACGCAACCCTATTTTTTGGGAAGCAGAACTGTCGGCGCATTTATCGCTGAAATCATAGCCGTCCACAATGTGTCATCTGATCCGTGGATCATATTCCTCTTTAACTATAAATAGTTCCAAATTTACCGTCACATTTCTACTTCCCACAAATGCCTTGTCCGAACTTTATCTCTCGATTTTTAAATACTCTGATCAACATGTTCCATAATACTTCCCAAATAAAAGAGTTCGAAATTAGAACTCGGACCCTGTTTTCAGAGCTTAGTCCCTTTGGTATAGCTTCTTTCGCTTAGAATATCGACAGGCAAAAGAAATAGCGGTTAGAGTACCGGCAGTCAACCTGCTTTCTTTGATATCCCGTATCTGTGATGGGTTAAAATTCCGGTATTCTGGCGGTGCATCCAGTCGGATTGTGGGTCGATCTCAGTGGAGGCCTTTGAAATCTCGAGCATCCGCTTCTTCAAGAAGTTTCTTGAAGAATGGTGCCTTCGAGATTGCTTGGAGTAATTCCGTTGGGGTCGCTTCCTGCCGTCCTGGATCGGATTAAGGTGTGAACAATGGTTGTTACAAAGTTTGGGCATAGCAATCATTGTTCATAGATGATGATCTTAGATCGGTTAAGAGTCCTGGAGATGGACTCCGATCTCGCTTCACTCTGCTCCGTGGTTCGATTGAGGGTGTGCGCCACGTGGCGAGTGATTGTCATGAAAAACTTTGGTTATTGCAATATGTCGACCTCCAAATCACGCATGTAGCTCTGTTCGTAAAATTTGTAGTAGGATAGGAATGGATGTAATTTCCTTTTTGAGCTCGAATTTCCTTATTGTAATCGAGAAATCATTTGTAATTGTTCGAAAAGCTTATAAATGAAAAACATTTTCCTATTGTCGTCCCTGCTTCTTCCTTTGCTTCTTTTGCTCGAATATTAACAAAAGTGAACTTGAACTGGATAATTCGAACTCAAAGATCATGTAATTTGATGGATAAATCAATCAAACTTAACTTGTCGTTGATGACGGAATTTTTAACCATCTTAATTTGAAAAGGATAATTATTCTCATCTTGATAAACCTTTTTTGAACTTTGGTTTTATAGTGGTTGGACTTGACTTGGTCGATCTTGAGTTCTTATGTTGATTCGATCGTTGGTTACTTTGATATAAATATGTACAAATAGTCGTAACACATTCTTTGAAATATTTCGATTGAAAAGAAGCCGTGAACCCATTTTTCTATTTTTATCTAAGGGGCATAGCAACGGCTTTCACCCTTAGTCAATTTCGAGGGTCTTAGCAACAGCTTTCACCCATTTTTTGTATTTTGATCTAAGGGGCATAGCAACGGCTTTCACCCTTAGTCAATTTCGAGGGTCTTAGCAACAGCTTTTACCCATTTTCTTTTTATTTTTTATCTAAGGGGCATAGCAACGGCTTTCACCCTTAGTCGATTTCGAGGGTCTTAACAACAGCTTTCACTCATTTTCTTTTTATTTTTTATCTAAGGGGCATAGCAACGGCTTTCACCCTTAGTCAATTTCAAGGGTCTTAGAAACAACTTTCACCCATTTTTTTGTATTTTGATCTAAGGGACATAGCAACGGCTTTCACCCTTAGTCAATTTCGAGGGTCTTAGTAACAGCTTTCACCCATTTTTTGTATTTTGATCTAAGGGGCATAGCAACGGCTTTCACCATTAGTCAGTTTCGAGGGTCCTAGCAACAGCTTTCACCCATTTTCTTTTTATTTTTTATCTAAGGGGCATAGCAACAGCTTTCACCCTTAGTCAATTTCGAGGGTCGTCACCCTTTTTGCTGATCCAAGGGACGACAATTTTGTACGAGCCTTTTCTTCCCAATCTCGACAACAACATAAGGGCCATCCCAATTAGGCCGAAGTTTGCCAACATGCTTTGAGACTTTCACTTTTTTGAGCACTAAGTCTCCAATTTTAAAGGTTCGGATTCTAACTTTCTGATTATAGGCCTTTTCCATGCTGGACTTTGCAGCCAGAATTTTCAATTTTGCACGATCCCTTCCGCTATCTGTATGATCAACCTCCATTTCTCTCAATGATTGATTATCTTCGGAATTATAGAACTCGATCCTGGGAGAAGGTATAAGAGTTTCAACGGGAATAACATCTTCCGAACCGTAAACCAAATTAAAAGGGGTCTCGCCTGTAGCAGCTGTCACAGTTGTCCTATTAGCCCATAAAACTCCTGGAAGTTCATCGAGCCATTTTCCCTTGGCATCAGTTAAGCGCTTTTCCAGAGATCGAACGATCTCCCTATTTACAACCTCTGTTTGTCCATTTGCCTGCGGGTGCCCAACTGAAGCGAAATTCTGTTGTATTCCAAACTTCTCACACCATTGCATGACTTTTTTACCCGCAAACTGAGTTCCATTGTCGGAGATCAAAATTCTAGGAATTCCGAACCTGCATACAATATTCTTCCATAGGAAATTTATAACTTGAAATTAGGTGATTTTAGTTAGAGCAACACATTCGACCCATTTACTAAAATACTCCACAGCGACTAACACATAATTTTTTTTGGCCCTAGTGGTTGGGAAAGGACCAACAATAACGATGCCCCATTTGTCAAAAGGCCAGCAGATTGGAATAGAGTGCATTTGTTCGGCGGGCTGATGGATCAAGCTCGAATGGATTTGACAATGGTGACATTTCTTCACATAATCCACTGAGTCAGAAATAAGAGTAGGCCAATAATATCCTGCCCTCGAGCATTTTAGAGCTAATGATCGAGCACCACAGTGATTCCCTGCTTCGCCTTCGTGGACCTCTTTCAGAATAATATTATACTGATCTTCAAGGATACATTTCAATAAGATTCCAGAGGAGGATCGTTTGTAGAGTTGACCATCCACCAAGGTGAATAACGGAGCTCGATATTTGATTCTTCGAGCCTCATTTGCATCTTCCGGAAGTTTTCCTTCTTTCAAATAATTGATGAAAGGATCGATCCCGAAGATCTTTTGCTCGTCAATTTCCATGACATCGACGCAAGGAGTGACATCTAGATCGATGGCGGAAGTATTTGATAATAGCAAGGTAATCACCCTCTCACTCTTCTTATCTGCAATTCCCGTGAATTTTGTTAGCAAATCTGCCCATAAATTTTCCTCTCTCGGGACATGCTGAATTTCAAACTTTTCAAACTTGGAGATCTGATTCTTTATTTTGTTTAAATACTTGATCATATTGAACTCCTTGGCTTCGTAAATGCCTTTTACCTGTCTATGAACAAGTTCGGAATAGGTTAATACAGTAAGTGACTTTACCTTTGCTTTCAAGGCCATTTCCAATCACGCAATTAAAGCTTCGTACTCTGCTTCATTGTTCGTAACAACAAAGTCCAAGGTAATGGCGTAACTCAGATCTTCGCCGTCTGGTCCTTGAAAATGAACTCCTGCTCCGCCTCCTTCCCTGGTCGACGATCCATCCACGTGCATTAGCCAGATCGGATCATCGACTGATCTTACGTGGTTTCGTTAGTTCGATCAAGGGTGGGATGTAACACGAAGATAACAATATATAAAAAAAAGGAAGTAAAGATCAAATGTAATTGTATTCGAGTTAATTGAGTACAAGTACAAATGTTTAGGGTCCTACTCGAGCATCATTGGATGCCGTACAAGCTAGAGGGCGAAATACAATAGATCTTAAGCCTATATTTCCAAGTGATTCCGAGCAATAGCTTCGAGGAGGGAGCACCTGGAAAATCGTGTCTGGTGTCATAAATGCATGGGTATTTATAGCCGAACAGATGGGCTTGGGCCTGCGCTCGGCCCAACAGTACCCCCCGATCTCAGTTCTCGGACAAGCCGTGGATAGTTGATCATGAGCTCGAGCTCGGCATTTTGCCCCTGGATTGGGGAACTGATGTCATCCGATCCGTATCGAACTTGAGAAGATCACGGGGTCTAAATTACTGTTGGGATATGCCTCGATTGTCAATACAACAAAGTGCGGAAATTAAAATTTTTCAAGGCACACCCACAGGTCTCATAATAATATCTCCAAGTTATATATACGAAAGACACAAAACAAAGCACAGAAATAATCTAACAAAGGGGGTTTTCGATTTTTACCTCACCATAGGCAAGGTGGTGGAAACCTCCAACTCTGATTCTGAACTATGATTAAGGTTCTGGTTCACTGGAGTGATCCAAGCGTCTCACCTCCAGAGAAAAGTCCACACCAACTGGATTATGATGACACCTCTTAGTCTTAGGCTCAGAACTAGATCTAAGAGGTTTGTTGATGAAGGATTGTGCAGATCTATTTGACAGATCAAAATTCTGCACAAAAGGAATGAGGGAGAAGATATGCGGCGGCGGCGCTAGGGCTTTCACGGCGGCGGTGCGGCGGTGTTACGGCAGCACACGGCGGCGGCGCTAGGGCTTGGGCGGCGCAGGGTGGGGCGGATTTCTTAGGGCAAGAGAAGACTAGGGTTTTTGCTTAGGTGTTACGTCTCTGAGTTCTGTCAGAGCTCTATTTATAAGCACTCCTCAAGACCTAGGGTTACAAGATTCCTAATGGGCTTAGGAGTCCATCTCTTGCAAGCCCACCTTAATTTAATTAATTACTTAATTAAATATCCAGCCCATATTAATTAATTACTTAATTAATATTTAGTTTAATTAATCAATTGTCATTTAAATCAATTAAATCAATTAATTAATTTATCTCCCATTTGAATTAACACTTTAATTCACTTAATTGATTTAATTACTTTTAAATCAATTAATTCCTTTTATATTCCTACAGAACAGTCACCGTCCAATTGTATTGTGTGTGACCCTCTGGGTTCACCATAAATTGGCAGCAGGCTCACGAAACCTCGTGATTTAATTTATGAACAATAAATTGCTCCGATCAATTAAACTACCTTTAATTGACCACTCCTAGAATCAATTCCTCTACTAATTCAGGAGTACCCACACTTCATGGTCGATGTCTAGCCACAAGCCCATGAAGCCCAACATCAGGTGAATTGATATTTAGTGAACCTCACCTCATATAATTACCATGTACATACGGTCCTTCTGTCGACCAATTTCCCGATCAAGACTTAGGGTGTGTGAATTGATCGGCACCTCTAAATTTGTCTCGATAACTATACTTTCTAATTCAGGATAATGTTCCAGTGTGACTGCCTAATTTGGAAACCCCTTTCCAAATCCGTCACCGACTACGGCCGTAGATTCATTGGAAACATTATCTAAGAATCGTATAGGAAATATTCTCATCCATTACGATGAGTCAACAGATTCCATCTTGGTACTAACCACTCGCGTACATGTCCATACGCACCCAACCTAGGCATTTTTATGACCAAGCTAAGTGGCTGATTTAACCGTTTTTCGTCAGGTTAATTTAATATCAGTGAATTTGTGATATCGGGGGTTTGGATATTGAATTATTCAGTATATTGGGCTCTGTTACTTTATTCTGGATGGATCGTTTACAAAGAAAAGCAATAATCAAAGGCAAGAAGCAAAAACATTAACAAAATTAAGAGTACTCCAATATGAATGTAGAATTCTGCAATAATAATGGATATTATTGAGTTCTATTAATGTATTCTTGTGTAATCTCAGAATTAAGAGAATTCGTAGTTGTCTCATACAATGAATAACTAGGTATATATATTACGCTAAACCTAGTATTACAAGGAATCATAGTCCTGCTTGGACTCGGCCCAACTATCCTTCTTGGGTCCGGAGTATAATCTTTACTCGGAGCGAGCGGCATTTGGCAGGGTCTGTAAGAAGATCCCGATCCTTTATAATTGGTCGAATCGATCTTATAATCTTTGTTCGATCTGATCAGTATGTAGGGTGCGAAATAGCCCCCATCAGTACTCCCTCACTTCTTCGAGCGTATAGATAATAGGAGCTCGTAGAAGTAGATAAATCTGGTCGACTGTTTCTTTTCTATGAACGGAGCCTCGTTAAAAACCTTACTTAAGAAAAAACCCAGTGGGAAAAAATCTTAAGTAAGGAAAAGAGTGCTACGTATCATAGATAGTCGTTTCTTCTGTCTAATTATGGATCGCCACGCGTCAATTCAGGAGGCTTTTTGTATCCTTCCGTTTTTGGCGGGAATTTGAGTAGCTGCGATGAGTTCGAAACGTCTTTTCTCATTTCCTTATAAATAGGTGACTTTCGAGTTTGCCATTTCTCTTTTATATTTGCTTTTAGATCGCAGTCATTTTCTAGTTTGGTCGTTCGTCGTATAAAATTTTCCTTTCATCGACCTTCTTCTTCCGAGAACTAGAATATAGATGGCTTCCGTAAGAAGATCTTCTTCTTCTCCTAGAGAGATCATCGCCCCTGATAACGAGGAGGAGTTACATTCTAATCCTCTGGGTGAACAAACTACGGTATCTGACCTTGTTATCCCTGTAGAAGATACTTACAAGGTACGAATCCTTTCCGATGCGGATGTAGCTGCCCGAGCCAAAAAGGGCAAAGGTACTGTTCCTCAGATTTCTGAACCAATTGAGGATGTAGCTTGCGTATATACAGAGGAAACATTCCCTGAAGTCGTGAATAACTATACCAAATATTTTCCGGAAGGTTCTGAAATAATTCTTCCTTCCCCTACTGATAGGGTCACTTCTCCACCGGAGGGATGTCGAGCCTTTTATACGGCTCACTTTAATAGCGGACTGCGTCTTCCTTTGTCTCCCCTTTTTCTGGAAGTTCTAAAAACTTTCAGCGTGTGCTTGACACAACTGGTTCCAAATTCTGTTGCTTTCGTGGTTTGTTTTTCTGTTCTGATGATTGCAAAGGGATTTAAACCTTCTTTCCGTAACTTTACGCAACTTTTTCGTTTTAATATTTCTAGTTCTTCAAACCCTGGATATTTCTTCGCTAGTCAGCGGCCTAGCCGAGCAATCTTTGATGCTCCGGTTTCTAGTAATCCCTCATGGAAATCTCATTTCTTCTTTGTTCGTCCTCCGTCTAATCTCCGTTTGGCGGATGGTTCGACCACGCCTTTCTCGTGGGATCATGGTTCCAGTTGGATTCCTGGAGGTCGCTCATCGACTGGTGAACTTGTTCCTGACGATGTACAGTTTATCACTGAGATTCCCGAGATGCGTAGAAACAAATATCAAAGCGCTCTTCTGATTGGGGAATCTTTTCTTCGTAAGGCGGGGTTAAGTGTCCATAATTTTCCCATCAGTTCATCATCTGAACCTCTAGGTTAGCATTTTATTTGATCTTTAGTATTGTCACTATACTTTTTATATGGAGAAATTAACTTTATTTTGTTTCTTTTTCAGCTCATATGGTAGAAAACTCCCGACATTCTTCGAAGGGAAAAATGGTGCTGTCGAAATCTTCCAAGTCAGTGGAGAATAATCCTATCGAGCAGAGGGCGTCTCGAAAAAGGAAATTGGAGTTGGGTCACGAATCCGAGGAGAATAGAGAGGAATCTCCGGATTCTTCACGTGAGTCCCCTATTCGTCAGGGCATGGGACCCGGTTACCCTCCGCTTCATCTTAGAACCTCTTTGGGTATTCGAGGATGTCGCAGCTGGTCAATGCCTCATCCATCTAATAATCCAGCTAACAGGAAGAGGAGCTACTATGGACGTTCTGGTGACGACCTTTCTTTACTCGGGGATAAACATCCAAATCCTACTCTGGTCGAAATGATCGAGGATCATTTAGAGGGAAGGAGGGCCGCTGGTTATTCCGAGAAGGATTCTCTTATTCATGATAATAACGAGAATGCGGTCGATAAGGCGACCCGTATTCTTTTGTCTGGCGTTCTTACTCGCGATCTTAATAAGCTTCTTCATAAGGATCCTTTGGAGAAATTCCAGCGAGCTTCTCTTTACGCTGAAAAGGTGAGATCTTTTTCTTTCTATTATTCTGATGAAGTGATCTTTTAGGATTTTCTTAATTCGCTAATTCGTTTCTTTCTGACCCCTTCGTTATTTCAGGTTAACACCTGTCTGACATCGTACGCCTATGAAAATTCTCTCTGGAAACAACAGTGCGATTTCCTTGAAGAGAAGTATAAAGCTTTACTTCACAAATCTTCCGGTTCAGAAGTTGGTCCCTCGACATCTTCCTCTGTTCCTGTCGTAGAGACTCGTGCTGCCGGGACCGAAGATCAAGAAATGATAGATAGGGTGATAGAGGTTTCTCGTGTTCAAGAACAAGCCAATCAAATGGCTAGAAAATTAGAAGAATTGCAGTTAAAAAGCACGACTCGCATTAGTGAGCTTGAATCTCAAGTATCACGCCTTGAAGCTTCTTTAGAGGAGTATGAAAATGATGTCCCACTTAGGCAAAGAGATCGATATGTTAGGAAATCTGACGAACAAGTTGTTCGTGAATTCCTCAACTCTCCTGTTCATACGGCGTTGGTGTACCGGATGGTCGGCCCTCTTCTTGAGAATACTCTTAAAAAATCGATTCATCAACTGGTCGCTTTGGAGATGATCGACGATCGTCGGAAGGAGTATTTTAAGGCAGCTCATATCCGGTTGAACCGTTATGGCGAGCTTTATTCTTCTTCCGAGGTTCCAGATGTCGAATATCAAGGTTTTCCTCTGGCTAATCTTGTCGAGGAATTTGGAAATCCATTGCCGATTCCTCCTTCTGATGTTAACGATGAGCTCGATAATACTTTCATCGATCCAGTAGACGAAGAGGAAGAAGAAGACGATATAGGCATGACTGAGGTCGTCAATAGTGAGCAGAAGATTCCGGAAAGCGACCAGGCTTCTTGAAATAGTGATTTATTTTTGAAATAATCTTTGTAATTATCCGCTTGTAGGTTTAATTGTAGCTTAGCTTTCCCTACTTTGTACACTAAACGTTTCTTATTCTGACAGTCGTGTCCTTTCACATTCGCTGTAATGATTCAGACAAGTCATTTAATTTGCCGTAATCATTATGTATGTGTCTTTTCAAATTCTAGCGTTTGCTCCAAGGTCAGTTTTCCTGTTTCGCGCCCTTTCTTCGGGTCAGTCGCGTCTTTTCGTGTAGTATAAATACGAGAGGTAAAATTTGACTTGTCTTTTTTACTGCTATACTTCTCTCTTAACATAATACTCTTTCTTGAGCTAGTCGATAAACTTCCTCGATATTAATTTATATTTTTCCGTAATCCGATCATGAGTAACCTTTTCGGTACTACTTCGAAGCGACCTTCTCGTGAGGGCGCTAGGGATAATAGATCGAAGAAATTTCGAAGAGAAGGGCCTTCGATGGAGCCTCCTCGTTCGTCCTCAGTTAGTAGTTCGATGATCGATACTCCTATTACCACGTTCCAACCTTTATCAGAAGTTAGTTCGTCGCTCCTCCAACCAAACTTTTCTTCTACCCCCGCGGGAGGTAATAGGTCTTCCCCAGGTCGATTAGCTTTCGGAGATCCATCCAACATGGAACAGGTTTACGACATACCTGTTTCTTCAGGTTTTTCTTCTTACGAGTATGGATCTCATGGAGGGGATTTTGTTAGTTCCCTTCCTTTTTCTACTTCTACTGCCCTGCTAGTTAGTGAAGGGCAAGTCGGTGATGGTTTTTCTGTCAATCCTTCCATAACGCAGTCTATTTCGCAATATGGTCCTGAATATCTGTTTCATGATACCACTGTAACGACTGCTTCTTTTGAGTCTGGGGGACCTTCTGGGGGTCGATCTGGGTCGAGGTCTGGTCGTCGGACCGTTATATCTGCTTCCGGCAAAGAGACCTCTGTTAGTCCCGACGAGAGGGACTCCCCTCGTCCGTTAGATGATCGCTGTGTGCTTATGCAGGTTAATGACATTCTTTTGTCGGAGACTCCACGTTCCGACGGTGTCCCTTTGACAAGCGAACTGCCTGGTTCTGTTGAACCTGATGCTTTGTCTTGGGACTTAGGCATGAGTACTATTTTGCCCGGCGAATTGAGGAAGCTCGAAGGTACTTCTAGTGTTCGCCTTGTTCAATCTCTGGTGAAGATATGTGAACAGGTAAACATATTTCGAACATTTTTCCTGTTCTTTGTTTTGAATTCTTTGTTGTACGGCGGTTTTTCTTACTCTTTCTGTTTTTAGGGCAAGTATTTTGCACTCCAGCTGGGTGTGCAAAATGATGAACTGTGGAATAGTCGGAGAGCTCTTCAAGGTCAGCTGGAGTCGGAGAAAGCTAAAACCAGGGGTTTGGAGCTGCAGCTGCAACTTGCTAAAGATGATCTCCAAAAGTTAGAGGCTGACCAAGTTATTCTTGAGAAAGAGAAAGGCGACCTAGTTCAGGCTGCCGCGTCGGCAGAGGGATCTCGTCAACAGGCATATGATGATGGTTATGATGCCGGTTATCTTAAGCATCAGGAGGAGTTGATGGCATTTGCTGGTAACCTAACTCCTCGGAGGCCTGTTTCTGCTGGTCGCCCCTCTGGCGATTCTTCTCAATGATCTTTATTCAATCTGGCAGACCTTGGACTGTCTCTTTTTTTTTTTTTTTTTTTTTTTTTTTTGATGATGATGCCCAGCTTTTGTGTAGTTGTCCGGGCAGAGGTTTTTGTATTGGGAGATTAGATTGGAAATTATGATCTCTTCTGTAGGCAGATTCTTGCCTTGATTCTAATGATATATCTTGTTCATATATGTTATTGCTACGCACAAATATACCATCATGTAGTAATTGACAAAGATTAGTTTACTTATCTGAATTTTATTTCTGCGGAGAGATTTAAGTAAGCTTGATCTTGCTTTGGTCGCTTGTAAGATAACTGAACGGTATAATATTTGCTTCGCATATTTAATCTTTGTTGATCAATCCAGCCGATCGTCGTTGTGTAAACCCTTAGCTGTCTGGTCGATGCTCGATTCATGCCTTATAAATTTGTCCTTATATGACATATATCTTATATAAGGAGGTTATTGTTCCTCCTGTTGAATTTCAGTTTTTCTTTTCCTCAAAGGGAAATTTTCCTTTAGGTGCTTTTCACCTATCCATGTCTTCCATCATTAGCTTTTCAATTATACATTTCTCTAGCCAGTATATCATACTCTTGATGTGGGAGGAATTGGAAAATGTAACAGTCCTGGCCAGATCTGACCCGTTCAGACCTCCTTCAGCAATTCTTTGGAAGATTAGGCAGTGACGGCCTTATAGTTTCGAATAGGGAGGGCTATTCTCCTGATTTCGATGTCAGATTTCTTGGATTCTAAATGGAATTCTTGTATGGCCAACTTAGTAGTCCCCCAATGATGTATGAGGCAGTTACGACCCCCGTATGGTGGAGGCTCTGGTCGTTTTTAAGCAATTATCCTCTTTCAACGGTTCAACTTTGCATGCCTTCGTTGAGGAGTTCTTAATATTTTCTATTAGGCGACCCTCATATATGATCGTGCAGATCGTTTTGGTCTTTGAACTTCTTTAAGTTTTCTTGGATTATTTTGTTGATCGCTTCGATCTGTAGATTTGTTTGTCATCGATCAGTTGAGTCGATCAGACGGGCGCCGTTCCAACTTACTTGCATTTAATTCGGGAAGTCAAAGGGTCGCGTTTTCGTCCCTTGATTAAACTCCTATTATCCGTAGGATCATTCTCACGGGCGCCTATAAATAAGTAGGTAGTTTCCTTATTTTCCATTCATAACAATGAAGATCTCTGTTTCCTTAGATTTCATTTTGCCTTCGGACCCCATAATGTTCAAGAAGTCACATTATCGTGATTTGTTCGTTCGCAGTAAAGGAATTGTCCCCAGTCTTGTATTGACGGGTCCCATGTCAGCCCTTCCTTGTATCGACGGATCCCATGAGATCTCTGCTTTAGTCTTCATCACCTTAGAGGTCCGTGGTTTCCGTCTGCACGTGGGGGGTTCATACTTGCCAGCCGCCTCCGCTCTTCGATGTTACTTCCGGAGTGATAGACCATCGGGGTGGCTGGTAAACTTACCGTTTCACGATGGTCCTGAAGAGATGCTGCTCTAGAGTAAAATGTTTTATAGATAAAGTAAAAGCAGTATCTTCTTCTGGGTGAGTGAGCATTGCTAGCTTATCTGGCTGGTAGTGTTCATTTCATCTGGAACAACATTTGATCTTCAGAGCCTGGCCATCGAACCAAAGAAGTCGACCATCCTGAGCAGCATGCTTCTTAGGTGGTTTATTATGATCGATGAGGTACTAGGGAGGAGATTGGTGTTTCCGTGGACATTGTCGTGAAGATAGTCGATCCCATAGGATCAATTTAACTAGATCATTGTAACGATCTTTAGGTAGCAAGCAGATTTTTGTAACGTAGGATATTTGTATGTAATTGATTTGATGAATAAAATATTACTTTATTTCTTGCATCTTCTTTGTCGTTTGATAATTTTATTTACGAGGAGTAATTACCGAGCAGATAAATTCATACTTGATTTATCTTTCAAAACTTTAGGAGTATCAGCGGATCTTTTTTAGATCGTTAGGAATAGATCGAGGAGTTTTTATTGAGCGGATCAATGTATACTCGACTCGTTTGTAATTATACTTAGGTTTTTAACCCAAAAGTCTTTCAATCATTGTAGATATATCGAGGAGTTTTTATCGAGCGGATCGATGTTTACTCAACTCGTTTTGTTTGGACTTAGGTTTTTAGTACCTGAAGTCTTTCATTCGTTGTAGATATATCGAGGAGTTTTTATCGAGCGGATCGATGTTTACTCAACTCGTTTTGTTTGGACTTAGGTTTTTAGTACCTGAAGTCTTTCATTCGTTGTAGATATATCGAGGAGTTTTTATCGAGCGGATCGATGTTTACTCAACTCGTTTTGTTTAGACTTAGGTTTTTAGTACCTGAAGTCTTTCATTCGTTGTAGATATATCGAGGAGTTTTTATCGAGCGGATCGATGTTTACTCAACTCGTTTTGTTTGGACTTAGGTTTTTAGTACCTGAAGTCTTTCATTCGTTGTAGATATATCGAGGAGTTTTTATCGAGCGGATCGATGTTTACTCAACTCGTTTTGTTTGGACTTAGGTTTTTAGTACCTGAAGTCTTTCATTCGTTGTAGATATATCGAGGAGTTTTTATCGAGCGGATCGATGTTTACTCAACTCGTTTTGTTTAGACTTAGGTTTTTAGTACCTGAAGTCTTTCAATCGTTGTAGATATATCGAGGAGTTTTTATCGAGCGGATCAATGTTTACTCAACTCGTTTTGTTCAGACTTAGGTTTTTCGCTCCAATAAGTCTTTTTTGCCGTTGACATAAATCGAGGAGTGTTTATTGAGCGGATCAATGTATACTCGACTCGCTTCGTTCTGATATTTATCAATATGCTAGTGTAATTCCACAGATCGTTAATCGAAATAATCGATGTATAGAAAATGCTAAAATTTTTACTAATTGAACTCTAGGCTAAGGCCTTTGTTACAAGGATTAAAACTTGATAAAGTAAAATAAAACAATGCAGTATAATCTGCTAAAATTTATTTACCATAGTATTTCCTAAGGTTGACTGCGTTCCAGGTTCTTGGTAAGGCTGTCCCATCCATGTGTGCAATTTTGTATGAACCTTTCTTTCCTACGCCAATGACGATGTAAGGTCCATCCCAATTTTGTTGTAACTTTCCCACATGCTTGGATACTTCTACCTTTTTCAAAACCAAGTCTCCTTCTTTGAAGGTTCGGACGCGTACTTTTTGATTGTATGCTTTCTCCATATTTGCCTTAGTGGCTTGTAGGCGTACGGCAGCTTTATCCCTTAAGGCTTCTGTTAGATCGACGTCATTTTCTCTTGCCTTTTCATTTTCTTGTTCATCAAACATCTCTATTCTTGGCGTTGGAATTAAAGTTTCCACAGGAATAACAGCTTCCGACCCATATACCAAGCTGAATGGGGTTTCCCCAGTTGAGTTTCTTACCGTGGTTCGATTAGCCCACAATACACCTGGTAGTTCATCGAGCCATTTTCCTTTGGCTGATCCTAATCTTTTTTCCAAAGATTTTATTATCTCTCGGTTTGCTACTTCGGTTTGTCCGTTCGCTCTTGGATGCCCGACTGAAGTGAAATTTTGTTGAATTCCCAGTTTCGAACACCATTCTATCACTTGTTTTCCAGCGAATTGGGTTCCATTATCGGAAATTAGGATCCTAGGGATGCCAAATCGACAGACTATGAACTTCCAAAGGAAGTTGATCACTTGGAATTGAGTTATTCGCGCTAAGGCGATGCACTCTATCCATTTGCTGAAATACTCTACAGCGACCAGGACGTAAGCTTTCTTTGATCTGGCCGCTGGGAAAGGCCCCACGATGTCCATTCCCCATTGATCGAAAGGCCAACAAATTGGAATCGGGTGCATATTTTCTGCTGGTTGATGACATACGTTGGCATGTACTTGGCAATGATGACATTCTCGGACGTAATTTGCGGCGTCCTTATTGACAGTAGGCCAATAGTAACCTGTTCTGAGGCATTTTAAAGCCAATGCCCTCGATCCGCTGTGATTTCCCGCGTCTCCTTCATGTATTTCTCGCAGTATTTCAGCGGTTTGGGATTCAGAGACGCATCTCAGGAGAATTCCTGATACTGACCTTCGGTAGAGTTTTCCTTCTACGAGTGTATATTTTGGGGCTCGATATTTTATTTTCCGAGCTTCATTCTGATCAGATGTTAGTTTTCCTTCACGAAGATAGTCTATCATTGGTGTCATCCAATTATCTTCGACTTCTTCGATTTCCATTATATCGACTATCGGTGTCTCATCGATGTCGACAGCCGGTGTAGAAGAGATCAGCCAGTTGATCACTCGTTCGGTCTTTCCGTCTTGGGATCCTGTAAACTTAGATAGTTGATCGGCCCATTTATTTTCCGAACGTGGAATGTTTTGTATGTCGAAATCTTCAAACTTCTCGGCCAGTGCTTTTACTTTGGCGAGGTATTTGATCATGTTGAATTCCTTAGCCTCGTATAAGCCTTCTATTTGCCTTTGTACTAACTCTGAGTCGGTTAATACTTTTAGCCTCTTTATGTTGGCTTTGATTGCCATTTCCATTCCTGCGATTAACGCCTCATACTCTACTTCGTTATTTGTTACGACAAAGTCCAATGTAATAGCATAATTCAAATCTTCTTTATTAGGTCCGGTGAAGTTGATTCCGGCGCCTCCTCCTTCCCGGCTTGAAGCACCATCTACATGCATTAACCAGGTTTGATCTTCTATGATCAATATATCCTCATGGAGGGTGTTTGATGATTGTGTTGGTGTTTCCAATAAAAAATCAGCCAATACTTGGGCCTTGATGGCGACCCTTGGTTTGTAGTCGATATCGAATTGGCTGAGTTCGATGGCCCATTTGATTAGTCTTCCGGAGGCTTCTGGTTTTGTTAGGATCTGCCTTAGCGGTTGGTTCGTCAAAACGATGATTTTGTAGGTTAAGAAGTAGGGTCGGAGTTTTCGAGCAGCCACTACTAAGGCCAGCGTGAATTTTTCTATTTCCAAGTAATTCTTCTCCGCCCCTTGTAATAACTTGCTGAGATAATAGACAGGCTTATGCTCTGAACCCTCTATCTTAATTAGTACTGAGCTAATGGCCGTATCGGAGATGGAGATGTATATGTACAATGGTTCCCCTTCTGTTGGTTTGGCCAACATCGGAGGGGATGTCAAATATTCTTTGAGTTGTTCGAAGGCTCGTTCACATTCTTCGGTCCAAACGAAGTTTTTCGCTTTTCGAAGCGTTTGGAAAAAGGGCAAGCTTCTGTCCGCAGATTTAGATATGAATCTATTCAATGCTACGATCTTCCCAACCAAGCTTTGCACTTGAGAGATGGTCTTGGGAGGTTTCATTTCAGTTATGGCTCGAATTTTTTCTGGGTTGGCTTCTATTCTTCGCTGGTGTACCAAATATCCCAAAAATTTTCCTGACTTAACACCGAAGGTGCATTTTGCAGGGTTCAACTTCATACGGTATTTTCTTAGGATTCGGAAACATCGATCTAGATGTCTTACGTGATCCGCTTCATTCATACTTTTTACTAACATGTCGTCTACATAGACCTCCATTATTTCTCCGATTAACTCTCTGAACATTAGGTTTACCAATCTTTGGTATGTAGCCCCGGCGTTCCTTAATCCGAACGGCATTACTATAAAGCAGTATACTCCCTGTTCGGTTATGAATGCGGTCTTCTCTTGATCCCGCTCGTCCATGTATATTTGGTAAAAACCTTGGAAGGCGTCCATCATGCTGAACAGCGCGAAGCCAGCGGTCGAGTCGACCAATAAATCAATTCTTGGGAGGGGGTAAGGGTCGCGTGGACATAACTTGTTAAGGTCGGTGAAATCATTACACATCCTCCATTTGTTGTCCTTTTTATCCCCTTTTGCTACTAGTACAACATTACATAGCCATTCCGAGAAATGTATTTCTCGGATTTGTTTTGCTTCCAGCAGTCTTTCAACCTCGGCTTTGATAATTTTATCTTTTACTGGTCCATGATTTCTTTTCTTCTGTCTGGCGGGTTTCGCTGAAGGGTCAATTTTTAGGGTATGCTTGATTACCCGAGGATCGATCCCTTCGATGTCATTTGCACTCCAGGCGAAGACGTCCA
The DNA here is from genome assembly GCA_038501285.1 of Penstemon eatonii. Lineage (NCBI taxonomy): Eukaryota > Viridiplantae > Streptophyta > Magnoliopsida > Lamiales > Plantaginaceae > Penstemon > Penstemon eatonii. Next base: position 29,469,655 of record CM076710.1, on the reverse strand, counting down.
CGTTATTTCTTAGAAATTCGATTAACATTACTTCTCCTTCTTTGCTCAATTCTGTACCAATTCTTGTCTTTTTGGACGAGTCGCCTTCTACCAGAATTATATCTTTATGTTCTGGGGGTTGCAAGGATAAGTCTAGTGGTTCTTTCCCCTTTTTATCTAATCGATCAGTAATAGGAATTTCGACCTCGTTTCTACTGAGATCGTCTACGATCTTTCTCTTGCTCGGAGTAATTGACTTGGGGTGTTCTTTCAACGTTAATGATGTGCTATAGCAGTCCCATGCCATACAGTGGTCGTTCGTTATTTCTCCAATGCCGCTGTCGGTTGGAAATTTTATTTTCTGATGATAGGTAGAGACTACAGCTCGAAAAAGGTTAAGGGTTGGTCGCCCTAATATAGCGTTATAAGCGAAGGGTGTATCTACCACTAGGAATTTTACCAACTTCACGGTCCGAAGTGGTTTCTTTCCGAGCGATACACTTAAAGATATCGTTCCGCTGGGGATGATCTCGGAGCCTCCAAAGCCTACTAACGGCGTTGCTACCCTTTGTAGGTTTATTTGCCCGAGGTTCATTTGTGCTAAGACCTCTCTGGAGATGATGTTTGCTGAGCTTCCATTATCGATTAGGATTCTTCTCACATTATAATTTGCTATTTCTAACGACACTACCATAGGGAAATCTGGGTTATCCTCTTTTGTATCCCAAGTGATGTTTTTAGGTACTTCACCTTCGTTAAAGCTGATCGGCTGGTGATTTGTTGGCCTGTTTTCTAATGTCCATATTTCTTTTGGATATTTAGAATTTGCAATTATGGATCTGGTCGTTCTTCGTCTAACATTACGACTATCTCCACCCGCAGGCCCCCCCGGATATAGTGTGGATAGTCCCATTGACCTGGTCGTGATTCAATTCCTGAGTAGGCCGACGTTCAGGTGATCTTCGATGAGAACTTCTCCTTTGAGTTCCGTTCCGGGGGCTTCTGCTTCTTTCCCTTTTGCGATTATCTCGTTCTATGTATTCGTCTAGTTTTCCTTGCTCGATCAGTTTTTCAACTTCTCTCTTAAGGTGAAAACAATTTTCCGTTCGATGCCCATGTGCCCTATGGTACTTACAGTATTGATCATAGTTTCTAGACCCTGGTCTGGGCTGAGCGATTTTCCTCGCCTCGGGAATCCAATTATTCCTTTCTAGAACTTCCAAGATTTCTTCCATTGGAGCATTTAATCTTGGGTGTTCTACTTGATTCACTCTGCTTCTGATTGGTTGTTCAGGGTTTCTTGGTCTTTGGTAGAAATAAGGTTGCCTTTCTTGGTCGGCTCTGCTGTATTCCAGTCGCTGGAAAACGTTACCTCTCCTGGAAGATCGCTTGTAATCCAAGGATCTTTGGGCGGGAATCTTGTCATGCCGCTTAGACCCTGTAGCCGCGACTTTGTTTTTGTTCTTATCCTTAAAGGAATTCATCTCTTCTTGGGTCATATACTTAGACGCCAGGCTCATGATGTCGGCGAACGTTCTTGGTTGTTTTCGACTGAGGGCATTTCCGAACTGCCTGTTTTTAGTGAGATCGAAGAGGATAGATATTATGTAATCGATATTTGGGGAATCGATTTTAAGTAATTCTACGTTGAATCTGGCCAACCAATTCCTTAGGGATTCTCCTTCTTGTTGATATATAGTTCCAAGGTAGCTCATCGGAAGTTTTTGTCTCTTCTGACTGGCAAACTGCTGCGTCAATTTGTTACAGAGTTCCCTAAAGCTGAATATGGAGTTGGCAGGTTGTTTCGCGAACCAGTCCAATGCGAGTCCTTCGAATGTAGTTACCATTAATTTGGCAGTGAATTCGGCAGAGTGGGCATATAAATTCGTTATATTCGTAAAGCTAAAAATATAATCATCCGGGTCAGTGGTTCCATCATAGCGAGGTAGTCTACCCGGGACTTGTCCAATCGATTGTGCCTCTTTTATTTCCCTGCAGAAGGGAGAACAGGCCGCAAGGCTCTCCTGGAGTTCCGTGGTTCGGGCCCATGGATTTTGAATAGATCGTAAGCGTTGTTCGAGTCGGTCCTGCACCATTCTTTCAATTTCTCTTTCCGTCAGTCGAGCCGTTCGTGGTCGATCAGGGATTGTATCATCTATGTCATCATCAATAGGGATAATTGTACGTTCCCTGGATCCACTGCGCTTCGCCTGGGTTTTTCTGTGACCTGGTTTTCTTCGAGGATTATTGTCGGAGGGTTTTGAATTGTCCTGTTGTGGACTGTGTAGTGAGCGGTGCTCGCTTGGTGGGCTATCAGCTTGTTGAGATACTTGATCGTTTTGTCCGGGCGTTCTCCGAGCAGGAATTGTCCTGGCAGCCCTAGGGTTTCGCGGAATTTGATCAAGCACAAGTAATTCTTCTGGGGAGAGCGATTTAACGAGCATCGCTATTTGTCGTAATTTCTCCTGAGCACCCGGGAGAGGAACGGGGATCTCGGGGACTTCCGGCTCTTCCTGTATCGTACCGGGAGGACCTTCTAGGGGTTCCTGATGTCGGGGATGGGTATTCTGCAAATTCTCGTTGGTGTTGGGAACGTTATTATTGTCGTTCTCCTGTGGATCTTCAGATGTGTTATGACCGGTGGTTGTGTTACTTCTTGCTCCGACACGGGCGCTTTTCCTTGGGCGAGCCATATGTCGATCGAATAATTAACCTAGCCCCACGGTGGGCGCCAACTGATTTAACCGTTTTTCGTCAGGTTAATTTAATATCAGTGAATTTGTGATATCGGGGGTTTGGATATTGAATTATTCAGTATATTGGGCTCTGTTACTTTATTCTGGATGGATCGTTTACAAAGAAAAGCAATAATCAAAGGCAAGAAGCAAAAACATTAACAAAATTAAGAGTACTCCAATATGAATGTAGAATTCTGCAATAATAATGGATATTATTGAGTTCTATTAATGTATTCTTGTGTAATCTCAGAATTAAGAGAATTCGTAGTTGTCTCATACAATGAATAACTAGGTATATATATTACGCTAAACCTAGTATTACAAGGAATCATAGTCCTGCTTGGACTCGGCCCAACTATCCTTCTTGGGTCCGGAGTATAATCTTTACTCGGAGCGAGCGGCATTTGGCAGGGTCTGTAAGAAGATCCCGATCCTTTATAATTGGTCGAATCGATCTTATAATCTTTGTTCGATCTGATCAGTATGTAGGGTGCGAAATAGCCCCCATCAGTGGCCTATACCTAGATCTAAGTACGCACTTTCATGCACCGAATTCGCCCTAGCACCTCAAGTCATAGGACTAAATCGTACACTATTATAATCCTTTGAGAAACATCCCATCACCGATATGCGTCATGCGCTTCCACAATGGGTTTCTCTGTTCGGGTCGTTCGATGCATTCGATCCTCCATCGAATCACCTAGTCATATGCACTGGTCTCAAATGCCTTGTTCATGAAACTACAACAAATTCACTCCGTGTGAATCATGCATAATCGTACAAGTCTTGACGATTCACTCGATACCCCGTCTCGATATGAATCTATGACTTGGAACATTTTCGAGATCACGACCTTTGAGACTGTTTCATGATAAGTGCACTCAGTACTGAAGTGTATAGTCCCATAGTCATGAGTGATCTCAGGGTTTCAACCAATCGCTTAAATGTATTCGCGAGAGATGAAGTTTGGCCATTGTTTATCCTTATACATATATAAATAAACATGCGTATTATTATAAAATCAAAGATTGTTATATACAAGATAGATCTATTACAAGCTAATTGAACTGGCTTGTAGGGCACTATCCTATCAATCTCCCACTTGCCCTAAAGCCATTCACAAACGTTTCTTAGACCCATCTTATCTAGATGTCCCTTGAACACCTTTTGCGAAAGTGGCTTAGTTAGTGGGTCAGCTATGTTGTCTTCTGATTTGACATACTCCATATGCATATCTCCTCTACCAATGATCTCTCTGATCACGTGGTACTTCCTCAGTACGTGTTTGGATTGATGGTGTGATCTCGGCTCCTTTGCTTGAGCTATTGCCCCGTTGTTGTCACAAAAGACGACTACAGGTTCAACAATGCTAGGAACAACATCCAATTCCTGGACGAAGTTTCTCATCCATACACTTTCTTTTGCTGCATCTGATGCTGCGATATATTCTGCTTCTGTGGTTGAGTCGGCAGTGGTAGACTGTTTACAGCTTTTCCAACTGACCGCTCCTCCATTGAGGCGGAATATGTATCCAGAGTTGGATTTGAAATCATCCACGTCAGACTGGAAACTCGAATCAGTGAATCCTTCAAGTTTCAGTTCTCCACTACCACCGTAGACCAAAAACATATCCTTAGTCCTTCGCAGGTACTTTAGGATTGCTTTTACGGCAGTCCAGTGCTTCTCGCCTGGATTTGACTGATAGCGGCTCGTTACACTTAGAGCGTGTGCTACGTCTGGTCGAGTACACAACATTGCATACATTATACTCCCTATAGCAGAGGCATAAGGTATCATAGACATTCTCGTCTTTTCTTCGTCGGTTGTAGGGCACATAGACTTAGAAAGAGAGATACCATGTCTCATTGGAACAAATCCTTTCTTAGATTCTTCCATACTAAATCTCTTCAAGATCGTGTTGATGTACTGAGATTGGGAGAGTCCTATCATCTTCTTCGATCTATCCCTATAGATACGTATTCCCAATACGTAAGATGCGTCTCCCATATCTTTCATAGAGAACTGCGCGGATAACCACGCTTTAGTCTGCGCTAACATCTTGATATCGTCTCCGATTAACAAAATGTCATCGACGTACAAAACAATGAATTGTATTGAGCTCCCACTATTCCTTTTGTACACACAAGGTTCATATACGTTTTTGATAAAGCCAAAAGCTTTGACTGTCTCATCAAATCGTATGTTCCAGGTTCGGGACGCCTGTTTGAGGCCATAGATTGACCTTTGAAGCTTACACAGTTTGTGCTCACTTCCTTTGGACGCAAAACCTTCAGGTTGTTGCATAAAGATCTCCTTATCAATGTCTCCATTGAGAAAGGCGGTCTTTACGTCCATTTGCCATATTTCGTAGTCATGCCACGCGGCTATAGCAAGTAATATCCGAATGGATTTTGACATCGCCACGGGAGAGAAGGTTTCCTCATAGTCTATACCAGGCCTTTGAGAATACCCTTTCGCCACTAAGCGAGCTTTATGAGTAATTACCTCTCCATTCATTCCAAGCTTACGCTTGAAGATCCATTTACATCCTACAGGGATAGTTCCCTCAGGTGGATCGACCAAGGTCCAAACCTTGTTGGAATGCATGGAATCCATTTCGGATTGCATGGCTTCGAGCCACGCACCCGAATCTATGTCAGACATCGCTTCTTGATAGGTCCTTGGATCAGCATCAACTTTCTCGTTTTCGTGAATGAGACCAAATCGCTCTGGCTCCTTACGAATTCGATTAGACCTTCGAAGCATAGGTGTACTAGTAGGTTCAGTTAATTCTGGTTCAGCTCCCACTGTTTGTGGGGATGGGTCCGATTCTTGGACTTCATCAAGTTCTACGATTGTCCCATTTCGGTTGGTGAGGAAATCCTCTTCCAAGAAGTGGGCGTTCCTAGATACGAACGTATTACGTTCTTTAGGATCGAAGAACAGGTATCCAATAGAGTCCTTTGGATAACCCACAAATTTGCACAAACTAGATCTACTATCTAGCTTATCTCCCTTCTTGTTCTTTACATACTCAGGAGATCCCCATACTCGTAAGAACGAATACACGGGTGCTTTACCATACCATACTTGGTGCGGCGTTGTTGGCACTGACTTTGAAGGTACTATGTTTAGTATCTTCGAAGCAGTTAATAGGGCTAAGCCCCAAAACGAAAAGGGAAGGTCAGCAAAGCTCATCATGGAACGAACCATGTCTAACAAAGTCCGGTTCCTCCGCTCAGACACTCCATTGAGTTGAGGTGTCCTAGGGGGAGTTCGCTGTGCGAGAATTCCATTCTCTTTTAGATAATCAAGGAATTCTTGGCTTAAATACTCACCACCTCTATCAGAACGAAGTGCTTTAATACTATGTCCAAGTTGGTTCTCTACTTCCATTCGAAACTCTTTGAATTTCTCAAAGGTTTCGGATTTGTGTGTCATAAGATACACATATCCATAACGACTAAAATCGTCGGTGAATGTTACGAAGTAAGAGAATCCACCTCTCGCATTGACACTCAATGGTCCACAAACGTCAGTATGGATAAGATCCAATGTCTGTTTGGTTCGCTCGGGATTCCCGGTGAAGGGTGATTTGGTCATCTTTCCTTTGAGACAAGATTTGCAAGTCGGGAGTTCGTCTAAGTTCTTTATTTCAAGAGCCTTAGAGGAAACCAACTTTTGAATCCTACTCTTGGAAATATGTCCAAGTCTAGCGTGCCAAAGTTGTGGAGTTTGATTATCATATTTCCTTTTTCTAGATTGAATGTGCATGACGTTGGAATTTATAGGTTCTAGGGAATATAGACCATCTATCAAAGTACCACGAGCATACATTAAATCACCTTTAAATATGCAAAAAGATCCATTTTGAAATGAAAAATTAAAACCATCAATGTCTAACATAGGAATAGAAATGATGTTTTTAATAATGTTTGGTACGTACAGACAATCCCTTAAAATTAAAGTAAAATTCCCTAAGACTAATTCCACGTCTCCTATAGCCTCGGCGGCGATCCTAGCTCCGTTTCCAAAACGCAGGATTCTATCCCCGGGCTTCAGGGTTCTTACTGCTCCCATCACCTGCAAATCATTGCAGATATGAGAACCTGCTGCGGTGTCTAACACCCACGATGCACAGTTAATAGAAATATTAACTTCAACTAGAAAAATACCTTTGGCTACCAGTTTCATCTTTAGGTAGTCTGGGCAGTTCCTTTTCCAGTGCCCTGCTTTCTTGCAGTGGAAACATTCGTCTTCTGGGCTTTTGCGCTTTTTCTCGACCACCTTGGTGACTGCCTTTGAAGAAAATACCTTCTTCTTTTTCTTACCTTTCTTAGGCTTTGCAGCCTTCGATTGGTTTGCAATCATTACAGGTTTCTCTTTCTTGAGAGTCGATTCTGCCGTTACCAATAAATTGGTCAGTTCGTGAAGAGCGAGGTTTCTATCCTCCATATTGAAGTTCAACACGAACTGGTCAAATGAACGGGGCAGCGTATGGAGAAGGAGGTCAGTGCTAAGATCAGCGTGCAAATCCACGTCCAATCGCCCCAGTTTTTCAACCAAGTTGATGAAACGCAGACAATGATCTTTTACACTGCTTCCCTCAGCCATCTTGAGATTAAACAACTCTTTAGAGGTCACAAATCTTTCAACGCGAGACCTTTCCCCAAACATCTGCTGGAGATGGAGAAGCATATCTCTAGCAAGCGGCATAGCAGCATGCTGTTTCTGCAGTTCGTTTGACATCGAAGCTAGCATGAGGCAACGAACCTGAAGATCATCATCAACCCTTTTAGCATGGGTGGTTCGTTGTTCCTCAGTAGCTCGTGCTGCGGGTGCAGCAGGCATGGGTGTGTCGAGCACATAACTGCGACGTTCGGAGTCTAGGACTATCCTCAGATTTCTCAGCCAGTCGACCAAGTTTGAACCATTCAATTTGTTTGCGTCGAGGATAACAGATAATGGATTCTTAGACATTGTAATTAATATCTACAATAGGAAAGAAGACAACATTAAGCTAACTGATCTTATGTCTAATACTTATAATTATCGAAGTTGGACTTAGTTTCGAAAAAGTTCTCCCACTATTTTGTCGAAACAATCACCCCTTTGATTGCTCGGGAAATTCTATTTCCTAGTAGGTCTTGATGTCCCAGCAGCAATTAATTGCACCCACGACTCGTGGCCATACAAGTAATTCTCCAGGTAGGTATACTTTTACCAATTGTGTTACTCCACAACCTTCAAGCTATTTTGCCTCGATTTTCGCACCTATCTAGCACTGCTACATCATAGATGTTACTCCTCGTTTAAGTCTGACCCAGTCAATCTTGATGAGCAACAGGCCCGGTCATGAAATCCCCGTAACTAGTTATCGGTCGATTTTCACATCCCGACAAGTTCCCACCCTTGTCTTGTTTAGTTAAAAACAAGAATCGAGGAATTTCGTGTATTGTCCCTTTCTTCGACTCGGGTGCCAGACTCTGGATCACCTCTATGGATAAGTAGACAACATACACTAGTCCCTATTGATGGAAGGCTTGGATCTATAAAACTTCATTTTATAGTTTACCCAATATGACTTAATATTTTATTTCGAGAGGGGTATTTCTGGTTTGAAAGTTATACTAACTCTCCTCGAGATCTCACCGTGTAAGTTATGCTTTATTCTTTTATTACGATCTAGATTCTAGCGCGCATCACATACAAGCTAAATATAAATCGACAAATAAATTAAAAACCATACAAGCCTAGCATGCATTCTACCACAATATGTTTTCGATCGGGAGCCTCCTATGTGGACCATCATCGAGCCATGATGTTGGTCCTATTGGTCAATCTAAAGGGTTCTCAAACAGGCCTATGCTATTACATTAATCACCATGCATACATGGCCTTCATATCTCCTTGGGCTCCCATCTTGCTTGTAACGGGCCTCCATCCTAGACTAGGAAAGCATTAAAGCCCTATTCTATTACAAAGGCTCAAAGTTGGCCGAAAAACATAAAAGGCTCGCAGGCCCTAATAAAAACCAAACATTAAATTAAACCAATCACATCTACCCTAAGGTCAAGGCTCGGCTCGATCGAAAATCACGTAAACAGTTCACGTAGAGCAAGAAACATGTAAACAACATTTTACTTTCTCCTTTCTTTAATTTTAAAACATTCTTTTAAAACTAACTTCCATTGATTCTTACTTTTAGTCACTACTAATTATGACAAAATAAACTTTCGGGTAAACAAAATAAATTTTCCTGCTGAAAATCAGATTCTGTTTTTCAACTTTTGAAAATTGCATTTTCGGCCCCTCAATTTTCGGAAATTACAAAATGACCCCAAAAAGCGTGCGACCAGTTTGCGAAAACAGTCCAGAATTTTTGAAATTTCCAGATTCTAAAATTTCGAATTTTTAGCCCTTTAAAACCCTAATTTGCGATTTTTGCCCAAAAAGTCCTGAAGTTTTCAAAAACTATGAAAACGCTATAGATCTGAAAAACAGTTTTACCCAATTGTAGATCTAGTCATAACAAGTAAGAATCAATCGACAGAACATAATTATCATGCGTTTTAATATACATAATTAAACATATAATATAAACACATATTATGTTCAAGCCTTTCGTATAATAATCATGGAGTTGGCTCTGATACCACTGTTGGGATATGCCTCGATTGTCAATACAACAAAGTGCGGAAATTAAAATTTTTCAAGGCACACCCACAGGTCTCATAAAAATATCTCCAAGTTATATATACGAAAGACACAAAACAAAGCACAGAAATAATCTAACAAAGGGGGTTTTCGATTTTTACCTCACCACAGGCAAGGTGGTGGAAACCTCCAACTCTGATTCTGAACTCTGATTAAGGTTCTGGTTCACTGGAGTGATCCAAGCGTCTCACCTCCAGAGAAAAGTCCACACCAACTGGATTATGATGACACCTCTTAGTCTTAGGCTCAGAACTAGATCTAAGAGGTTTGTTGATGAAGGATTGTGCAGATCTATTTGACAGATCAAAATTCTGCACAAAAGGAATGAGGGAGAAGATATGCGGCGGCGGCGCTAGGGCTTTCACGGCGGCGGTGCGGCGGTGTTACGGCAGCACACGGCGGCGGCGCTAGGGCTTGGGCGGCGCAGGGTGGGGCGGATTTCTTAGGGCAAGAGAAGACTAGGGTTTTTGCTTAGGTGTTACGTCTCTGAGTTCTGTCAGAGCTCTATTTATAAGCACTCCTCAAGACCTAGGGTTACAAGATTCCTAATGGGCTTAGGAGTCCATCTCTTGCAAGCCCACCTTAATTTAATTAATGATAGGATAGTGCCCAGCAAGCCAACAAATATAAGCTTGTTTAGGTACTTCCTTTAGAAGCAATCTTATGATTCATAAGATAATGCGCCCGTTTATTCATAGTACGTGAATTAAACAATGGCCAACTTCATCTCTCGCGAACGTATCTAAGCGATTGGATGAAACCCTGAGATCACTCATGACTACGGGATTATTCACTTCAGTATTGGGTGCGATTAATCATGAAACAGTCTCAAAGGTCGTGATCTCAAAAATGTTCCAAGTCATAGATTCATATCGAGACGGGGTATCGAATGAATCGTCAAGACTTGTAGAATTATGCATGATTCACATGAAGTGAATTTGTTGTCGTTTCATGAACAAGGCATTGAATGCTAGTGCATATGACTAGGTGGTTCGATAGGGGATCGAACGCATCGAACGACCCGAACAGAGAGACCCATCGTGGAAGTGCGTTAAGCATATCGGTAATGGGATGTCTCTCAAGACTTATAATAGTGTACGATTTAGTCCTTTGACTTGAGGTACTAGGGCGGATTCGGTACACGGGAATACGTACTTTGATTTAGGAGCCGATCACATAGCTTGGTCATTGTGCGACTACTTTGGGTGCGTATGAACGTGTGCGCGGATAGTTAGTACTAATATAGGATCTATCGACTCATCCTGATAAGATGAGAGAATTTCCTGTACGTTCTTAGATAATAAATCCGAGGAATCTACGGCCGTAGTCGGTGACGGATTTGGAAAGGGGTTTCCAAATTTAGCAGTCACACTGGATTATTATCCTGAATTAGAAAGTACAGAATTGAGATGATTAGAGGTGCCGACCAATTCACACACCCTAGGTCTCAATCGGGAAATTAGTTGATAGAAGGACCGTATGTACATTGCATTTATAAGAGGCGAAGGTTCACGAAATCAATTCACCTGAAGTTGGGCCTCATAGGCTTGTGGCTAGACATCGACCATGAGGTGTGGGTACTCCTGAATTAATAAGGAAATTAATTCTGGAGTGGTCAATTAAAGTGGTTAATTGATCGGAGCAATTAATTGCTCACTAATTAAATCACGAAAGTCGTGGGCCTGCTGCCAATTGATGGTGAACCTAGAGGGTCACACACAATACAGTTGGACAGTGACAGTCTGGAAGGAATCAATTGATTTAAGGAATTAAATCAATATATGAATTAAAGTATTAATTCATGAAGAAGAATAATTAATTAGAAGTAACTAATTAATTAATCGAGAATTAAAGTGTTAATTCGAAGTGGAGAATCATTAATTAGGAGTAACTGATTAATGAATCAATTGGAATTTCTAATTGATTAAATCCTCAATTAAAGTATTAATTGGAAAGGATTAATTAATTAATAGTGGATTAATTAGTTAAACACATGGGCCGATCCATATGAAAGTTAATTGATCTAGGATTAATTAATTTAAGCATATGGGCCAATTATTGTAAGGATAAATTAATCTGGGATTAATTAATCTTACATGGGCTAATTTTGGGAACTATGATCAAATTAAGTTTAGGACTAATTAAAAGCATAAGAGGCCGATTTCTTGTTAATTGATTGGGCCGATTTTTGCTAGTTTATTTAGTCTTGAATTAATTTGATTATGTTGGATTATGATAGGGATTAAAAGAGTTTGTGTTTTCTTGTGTAACTAGGAAAGAGATTGAAAGAGATCTTCTTTCCTAATGTGATAAGATTTGTGTATATCTTATCTCTTGAAAAGAAGATATTCTTTCAAGAGTTAGATGTCTATTAGGAGAAGGAGTCTTCTAATAGAGACATCTATAAATACTAGATATACATAATAAAAAATACACTAACAAATCCTAAGAGATTTATTCTAAGAAAAGAAAGAAAATCACAACACAAGAAATACAAAGAAGGCCGAAAATTTCAGCCCTCATTCTCGCCCCTACTGAAAACCGAACCCTGTGCAAAATCGCCCCACCCCTGTGAAGGATTTTTCTCCAAGTCTTCTTCCCGGATCTGCATCCAATTCCTGACAAGGCAATTCCTTAATCCTAGTTCTGAGCCTGGGGATTTCGTGAAGTCACTCAAATCCAGCTGGTGTGGACTATCTCTAGAGGCACAACACTTGGGGTGCTCTAGTGAACAAACGAAGACCGGAGAATTACCACCACCTTGCCTGTGGTGAGGTAAAATTGTTTTTACCTACTTTTATTTAATTCAAGTATATGCATGCTTTAATTAAATTCAACCTTTATTCATATGTGCTAATAAGAAACCCTGGGATTTGGTGTATGATAAAAATTTTAAATTCCGCACTGTTGTAGTTGACAAATTATACCCATAAATCCCAACAGTGGTATCAAAGCCAGGTTATTATGCACATATGAAAAAGGCCTGAACACTTCAAATTTTCGTGAATATGTTTATTTGTCGTGTTCTTTGCATGGATCTTGCTGATTATGATTAATTATGTGTTCGGATAAATAGCATAATTCTTATTTGGGCCAGATCTGCAATTTGCGATTATTACAGGACTAAAACTGCAATTTACGATTTTTATAAAATCTGGACAGAATCTGAAATTTTACTTTTCTGGAAATTTTGGGCTGAAATTGAAATTCTGTTTTTCTAAGCGATAGGGGTCTGTTTTGCAATTTCCGTAAGTTGTGGGGCTGTTTTGCAATTTACGAAAACTTCAGGGGCTGTTTTGCAATAAATAAAAGTTTCTGGAAATAAAAATAATTATTTCTGTTTTCTGGGCCAATTTGCAAGTTCTGGAATTTTTGGGGCTGATTTATCATTTCCGAAAGTTTTGGGGTCAAAACGTAATTTTCGAAAATTGAAGGACCAAACTGTAATTTTCAAAATTTGAAATTTCCAGAATCTGAATTATGTTTAAAAGGTGTTTTATTATCCGAAGGATTAATTTTTCATAATTAGTAGTGGACTAAAGTAAGAACCATGAAATATTTTAAAAGGGGTTTTAAAATAGGAATTGTGATTTAATTTTAAAAGGTGGTTTTAAAATAAAATCAAAGGGTCATTTTAAAAGGGCGTTTTTAAAATGATAGTTAAGAGATTGTTTTAGAAAGGGGTTTTTAAAACTAGAATCTAAAGTTATTTTGAAAGGTAGTTTTAAAATAATATAAGAAATAAGAAAATTAATTTTTTGCTTGTTTCATGCTCAACGTGAAATTGTTTACGTGGTTTTCGATCGCGCCGAGCCTTGACCCTTAGGTTAGATGTGATTGGTTAATTATAATCTAATTGGTTTTATTGGGCCTGCGAGCCTTAAGTTTTGGGCCACTTTGAGCCATTGTAATAGATAGGGCTTTACTGTTTTATTAGTTTAGGATGGAGGCCCGTTACAAGCAAGGTGGGAGCCCAAGAAGACTAAAGGCCATGTATGCATGGTAAAATGTGTAATAGAGTAGGTCTCATTGAAACCCAATAGATTGACCAATTGGACCATCGTCTTTGGCTCGATGGTGGTCCGCATAGGAGGCTCCCGATCGAAAACATACTGTGGTAGCATGCATGCTAGGTGTGAATGTTTTATTTTATTTGTTGATTTATTTTGGCTTGCGCGCTAGAATTTAGATCACTAAATAAATAATAAAGCATAATTAATGCGGTGAGATCTCGAGGAGAGTTACCTCAAACTTCCTAAAACCGAAAATCCCCTCTCGAAATAAAATATTAAGTCATATTGGGTAAACTATAGAATGAAGTTTTATAGATCCAAGCCTTCCATCAATAGGGACTAGTGTATGTTGTCTACTTATCGATAGAGGTGATCCAGAGTCTGGCACCCGAGTCGAAGAAAGGGACAATACACGAATTCCTTGATTCTTGTTTTTAACTAAACAAGACAAGGGTGGGGACTGGTCGGGATGTGAAAATCGACCGATAACCAGTTACGGGGATTTCATGACCGGGCCAGTTGCTCATCAAGATTGACTGGGTTAGACTTAAACGAGTAGTAACATCTATGATGTAGCAGTGCTAGATAGGTGCGAAAATCGAGGCAAAATAGCTTGAATGTTGTGGAGTAACACAATTGGTAAAAGTATACCTACCTAGGGAGTTAATTGTATGACCGCGAGTCGTGGGTGCAATTAATGTCTGCCGGGACGTCAAGACCTACTAGAAAATAGAATTTCCCGAACAATGCAAGGGGTTATTGTTTCGATAAAATAGTGGGAGAACTTTTTCGATAGAAAGACCAATCTTCGTTAATTATAAGTATTATCTTAAATCTGTCTGCTTATTGTTGTCTGTTATTTATATTTAGCCATGCCAAAATTCACTGTCAATTGCGAACAAACTATATTGCAAATCTGGATATCATCACTCCACGATGAAGGCATGACTGGGTACAAAAATATTAATAAATATTGCACTTACCTGATCAAGAGGCTAAAACGAATCGATGAGCTTGGAGCTATATTGACTCTAGATGATAAGATGGTAATCATCACAAATGGCCTGCCTGAATCATTCTCTCATTTTATCGATCATTGTGAAGTTCCACATAAAGGAATTGAGACCAATGATTTGCATAAGTTGTTAGACAAATATGAGAAAGCTCTCGAAAGAGGACAAGGATTGATCGAAGGAAAGAATTGTCCCTTATGTAAGAAAAATGAGGAACTGAGTAACATGACTGATGAGGAATTCCGAAACATACTTGACCAAGGTATAACCTAAGTTATTTCCTTTTTGATGAAAAACCATCTTAAGATTTTCTTTTGATGTAAATCATCTAACATTTCTGGTTTCTGTAAAAGTGTTTACAGAGGATGACTGGAACGTGCTGCAAGTGACCAAGTCTGGGTTTCAATTGCACATGAGGGAAACATACTTCAAGGAATGGGTCAAGGAGCATCTGGATTTTTCTTATTAGCATATGTTTTTCTCAAATTCTGGATTTAGGCATTAGTTAGAGTTTTGTCTATTTATTTCGAACTTTGTACGAGACATTTTTAGCTTTACCATTATGAATGGAGTTATTTTAATTAAAGCTTTTAATTCGTACATAATTGCTTTACCGTTGTAAATAAAGCAAAGAAATATAGAGTATTGATAAAACTTAAATTATGCTAAATCAAGAAAAGAAATACAAATTAGATAATAATCCACATTCGATCATAATTCCTAAAGGAAGGAATCGATGAATTGTTTTCAATCATGACTCTTGAAAAATAGAAGATTGATGAATTCAAAACATGCGAATCCTGTCTGAATAGGAAATCAATCGATTGAATGAAGGTATTTTGAAATACCAAGTGTTTAATGAATGAAATTCGTTAACACACATGTGGATCACTAAAGTAATAGTGCGAGTTATTAATTGCTTCATAAAGTATCCTAATAGCATTTAGGATATGAGTGCTTTGAAAGTACAAGTTTTCGGAAAGGTTGAAGGATTCAAAGTGTTTCATAAAGGCACTAAGTAAAGTGCAAGTATGGAAATGTTGAAAGGATTCAAAGGTTTCCAAAACCGAAGCAATTAAGGGCATTAAAGTATGATCGTTCGATATAATCGAAGTGATTAATACATAAGCCCTAAATAACTCAAATTATCTAAATCGAGAATAGAATTCTTGAATAGCAAATTAAATCTAATAAAAGGAATCGAACTATGAAAGACTAGATTCATTCCTTGAATTAGTATTGCTAAAACTACTCAATCAATTCTGGGGGTCAACCCCATGACTCTAGAAGGATACTTTGACTAGTAACCTTTTTAAGTCAATTCCTACGAAAACCGTACTAACACAAGTATGGTATATCATCCATGAATGATAAAATTGGATAGTGGATTCAATTGAGAAAATTTGTAGGGTATCCAACGAAATCCATTGGATACCTGTTCCATGATCCTAAAGAACGAAAGTAGTCCGTTCCTGAGGATTCCCAATTCTTAGAGGGTGGTTCCCTCGCTAATAGAAATGGGATTTTACCATGGAACTTGATGAAGTCCTAGACTTGGACACATCCCTACAAATAGTGGGAGTATATTTTCAACCTATTGAACCAAAATTTTGTACACCAAATTTCGAAGATTCGATCGAATTCGAAAAGAACTAGTGCGTTCACGAATATGATCGATTGGATAGTGATCCAAGAACTTTCGAAATATCTATGTATAACATAGATTCGGGCACATAGCTTAAACGCCATGTGATCTAAGTGGATTGTGAATAATCTATTTGGAGACAACGAATCGTAGAAGCTTCGTGTGACTGCGAAGAATATCCATTGGATTTAAATCCAAAGGAAAAATCTATGACTCTGGACCAGTATCCCGAAGTTGGAACATGCAACTAGATGAGATAGTCAAAGCGGTTGACTTTATCAAAATTGCATGTGAATCCCGATGTACAAAAGAATCAGTGGGAGCTTTTCCATTGTTCGTAATATAAACACTAAAGTTGACATAGATGTTGTAAGAGTGTTAAACGCAGACGAAAGCGTGTTCATTCACGTAATCCTTCATTAAAAGATTTAAGGGATACATCTCACGTATTGGCAGTACGTATCTATTGTGATAGATTAGAGAAGATGTTTGAAATCCCAAATCTTAGTACATGGACAAAAACAGAATAAAATCAGTATGGAAAGTCATAGTGAGGACAGTTTCCATAGAGATATAAAATCTCTCTCAAAGTCAATGAGCCCTACATTTGATGAGTAAAGAGGATAATATCTCTGAACACCTTCCATATAAAAGGTGGCATAGTATATGCAACGTCATGTACAAGACCAGACTAAACACATGCTATGAGTTTCATAAGCTGATGTTAGTCGAACACCAGTAAGGAGTACTGGATTACCGAAAGGAAGCATTCCTTAAAGAACTCTAGGAGTTCTGAGGATATATTGCTGGTCAACGGTAATAATGAAGAATTGGAACTCGAAGGATTTAGCGATTAGAGTTTCCCGTCTGAAGTGAATCTAATGTTCTGGTTTTATGGGGCAACGATGATTTGAAAGGGTTCAAAAGGACAATCGATGCCGGGATAACCACTAAAACAGAATATTTCGCAGTATTGAATACAGCGAAGGAAAGTGTTTGGACGAAAACTTCTTCCGACAAATTGGAAGTAGTACCTAGCATTGCGAAGCCTATAGTTATCTTCAATGATAACTTAAGGCAATTGCTTTAGCAAAGGAATCGAGATCTCACCCATGATCTAAACACATGTATACCATATGATCTGGAAAATCATAGGTAGAATAAGACGTGGGAGTAAACCACGCCAAGAGACAACATAGCAGATCCACTAATTAAGTCATAATCACAAAAGGGTTCGACGGACATCTGGAGTGAGATGGGCCTTAGAAACGTATGTGGTTGGCTTTAGGGCAAGTGGGAGATTGATAGGATAGTGCCCAGCAAGCCAACAAATATAAGCTTGTTTAGGTACTTCCTTTAGAAGCAATCTTATGATTCATAAGATAATACGCCCGTTTATTCATAGTACGTGAATTAAACAATGGCCAACTTCATCTCTCGCGAACGTATCTAAGCGATTGGATGAAACCCTGAGATCACTCATGACTACGGGATTATTCACTTCAGTATTGGGTGCGATTAATCATGAAACAGTCTCAAAGGTCGTGATCTCAAAAATGTTCCAAGTCATAGATTCATATCGAGACGGGGTATCGAATGAATCGTCAAGACTTGTAGAATTATGCATGATTCACATGAAGTGAATTTGTTGTCGTTTCATGAACAAGGCATTGAATGCTAGTGCATATGACTAGGTGGTTCAATAGGGGATCGAACGCATCGAACGACCCGAACAGAGAGACCCATCGTGGAAGTGCGTTAAGCATATCGGTAATGGGATGTCTCTCAAGACTTATAATAGTGTACGATTTAGTCCTTTGACTTGAGGTACTAGGGCGGATTCGGTACACGGGAATACGTACTTTGATTTAGGAGCCGATCACATAGCTTGGTCATTGTGCGACTACTTTGGGTGCGTATGAACGTGTGCGCGGATAGTTAGTACTAATATAGGATCTATCGACTCATCCTGATAAGATGAGAGAATTTCCTGTACGTTCTTAGATAATAAATCCGAGGAATCTACGGCCGTAGTCGGTGACGGATTTGGAAAGGGGTTTCCAAATTTAGCAGTCACACTGGATTATTATCCTGAATTAGAAAGTACAGAATTGAGATGATTAGAGGTGCCGACCAATTCACACACCCTAGGTCTCAATCGGGAAATTAGTTGATAGAAGGACCGTATGTACATTGCATTTATAAGAGGCGAAGGTTCACGAAATCAATTCACCTGAAGTTGGGCCTCATGGGCTTGTGGCTAGACATCGACCATGAGGTGTGGGTACTCCTGAATTAATAAGGAAATTAATTCTGGAGTGGTCAATTAAAGTGGTTAATTGATCGGAGCAATTAATTGCTCACTAATTAAATCACGAAAGTCGTGGGCCTGCTGCCAATTGATGGTGAACCTAGAGGGTCACACACAATACAGTTGGACAGTGACAGTCTGGAAGGAATCAATTGATTTAAGGAATTAAATCAATATATGAATTAAAGTATTAATTCATGAAGAAGAATAATTAATTAGAAGTAACTAATTAATTAATCGAGAATTAAAGTGTTAATTCGAAGTGGAGAATCATTAATTTGGAGTAACTGATTAATGAATCAATTGGAATTTCTAATTGATTAAATCCTCAATTAAAGTATTAATTGGAAAGGATTAATTAATTAATAGTGGATTAATTAGTTAAACACATGGGCCGATCCATATGAAAGTTAATTGATCTAGGATTAATTAATTTAAGCATATGGGCCAATTATTGTAAGGATAAATTAATCTGGGATTAATTAATCTTACATGGGCTAATTTTGGGAACTATGATCAAATTAAGTTTAGGACTAATTAAAAGCATAAGAGGCCGATTTCTTGTTAATTGATTGGGCCGATTTTTGCTAGTTTATTTAGTCTTGAATTAATTTGATTATGTTGGATTATGATAGGGATTAAAAGAGTTTGTGTTTTCTTGTGTAACTAGGAAAGAGATTGAAAGAGATCTTCTTTCCTAATGTGATAAGATTTGTGTATATCTTATCTCTTGAAAAGAAGATATTCTTTCAAGAGTTAGATGTCTATTAGGAGAAGGAGTCTTCTAATAGAGACATCTATAAATACTAGATATACATAATCAAAAATACACTAACAAATCCTAAGAGATTTATTCTAAGAAAAGAAAGAAAAACACAACACAAGAAATACAAAGAAGGCCGAAAATTTCAGCCCTCATTCTCGCCCCTACTGAAAACCGAACCCTGTGCAAAATCGCCCCACCCCTGTGAAGGATTTTTCTCCAAGTCTTCTTCCCGGATCTGCATCCAATTCCTGACAAGGCAATTCCTTAATCCTAGTTCTGAGCCTGGGGATTTCGTGAAGTCACTCAAATCCAGCTGGTGTGGACTATCTCTAGAGGCACAACACTTGGGGTGCTCTAGTGAACAAACGAAGACCGGAGAATTACCACCACCTTGCCTGTGGTGAGGTATAATTGTTTTTACCTACTTTTATTTAATTCAAGTATATGCATGCTTTAATTAAATTCAACCTTTATTCATATGTGCTAATAAGAAACCCTTGGATTTGGTGTATGATAAAAATTTTAAATTCCGCACTGTTGTAGTTGACAAATTATACCCATAAATCCCAACAATTAATTACTTAATTAAATATCCAGCCCATATTAATTAATTACTTAATTAATATTTAGTTTAGTTAATCAATTGTCATTTAAATCAATTAAATCAATTAATTAATTTATCTCCCATTTGAATTAACACTTTAATTCACTTAATTGATTTAATTACTTTTAAATCAATTAATTCCTTTTATATTCCTACAGAACAGTCACCGTCCAATTGTATTGTGTGTGACCCTCTGGGTTCACCATCAATTGGCAGCAGGCTCACGAAACCTCGTGATTTAATTTATGAACAATAAATTGCTCCGATCAATTAAACTACCTTTAATTGACCACTCCTAGAATCAATTCCTCTACTAATTCAGGAGTACCCACACTTCATGGTCGATGTCTAGCCACAAGCCCATGAAGCCCAACATCAGGTGAATTGATATTTAGTAAACCTCACCTCATATAATTACCATGTACATACGGTCCTTCTGTCGACCAATTTCCCGATAAAGACTTAGGGTGTGTGAATTGATCGGCACCTCTAAATTTGTCTCGATAACTATACTTTCTAATTCAGGATAATGTTCCAGTGTGACTGCCTAATTTGGAAACCCCTTTCCAAATCCGTCACCGACTACGGCCGTAGATTCATTGGAAACATTATCTAAGAATCGTATAGGAAATATTCTCATCCATTACGATGAGTCAACAGATTCCATCTTGGTACTAACCACTCGCGTACATGTCCATACGCACCCAACCTAGGCATTTTTATGACCAAGCTAAGTGGCCTATACCTAGATCTAAGTACGCACTTTCATGCACCGAATTCGCCCTAGCACCTCAAGTCATAGGACTAAATTGTACACTATTATAATCCTTTGAGAAACATCCCATCACCGATATGCGTCATGCGCTTCCACAATGGGTTTCTCTGTTCGGGTCGTTCGATGCATTCGATCCTCCATCGAATCACCTAGTCATATGCACTGGTCTCAAATGCCTTGTTCATGAAACTACAACAAATTCACTCCGTGTGAATCATGCATAATCGTACAAGTCTTGACGATTCACTCGATACCCCGTCTCGATATGAATCTATGACTTGGAACATTTTCGAGATCACGACCTTTGAGACTGTTTCATGATAAGTGCACTCAGTACTGAAGTGTATAGTCCCATAGTCATGAGTGATCTCAGGGTTTCAACCAATCGCTTAAATGTATTCGCGAGAGATGAAGTTTGGCCATTGTTTATCCTTATACATATATAAATAAACATGCGTATTATTATAAAATCAAAGATTGTTATATACAAGATAGATCTATTACAAGCTAATTGAACTGGCTTGCAGGGCACTATCCTATCAATTACCCCTCATCAATACTCCCCCACTTCTCGAGCGTAAAGAGGAGCTTGCGCTCGAAGAAGTTTAAGTTGCGTTGCCCGTTGGATCGAAATGAGTCGTTAGGAACGTGTTTCGGATATGCCTCATTAAAAACCTAACTTGGAAAAATCCATTGGGATAAAAACCGAGCCAGGGAAAAAGAGTGCATATATAAGAAACATCGTTTAGGAGTGCGGAGAGAATACTTTGACGTCCGTCGTTTTGGTAGAACCTCCCAATTGGAATGCCCTTTACTGTGAATTGCCATGAGACTTTCTTCGAATGCTTCCTTTATTTCCGAGCATAAGCCTAGAGGGCCAATAATATTTCCCGGGGGCGACTTCCATGGTATATCCCACAGCCTTGAGAAACGAAGGACTAAGAGTGCAATTTTCAGAGAAATAGCTTTGAGTTTTTACCCATGGTAAGTCCAACCGTCGCGGTTACTCGGGGACCTGTTTGCAATTTACCTTTTTAACCCCATATATATATGTTGACTCGTTGAAAACTTATTTACATATTATATTCTCTCTTGAGCTCGAAGCGTTTGAGTTCGAAACAGCATCTGCTTTATATATATTTGTCCTCAATTCATTATGTCAAGCTCTAGAAGCGCTAAGGGCAAGAATAAGGTCGAAGAGAATCAAGAGTCCGATCCTTTGTTTAAGCTTGTGGATGACTTCGAAGATGGGGAATTTCATCAAGATGGCGAAGACGATGACCCGAGCGAGGACCTCGAAGAAAATGAGGTTGATAAACGCAGTATCGGCGAAGGTGCTTTTGTCAGGATCTTCAAACATACGCAAGCCCCCAAAGCCGTTATTTCGAATAAGTCAGAGCTTGCTGCTAGTGAAACTTCTTGTTGTTTTTCGAAAAAGGACCGTGCTTATCTCGAGGTGGAATTTGGGAAATATCTTCCCAAAGGTTTTTCGATTGTCGTTCCTTCTTACACCGAACGCGCTACTGAGCCCCCAGCCAGCTGTCAAGCTTTCTACGAGGGTCAATTTTCCTGCGGTTTGCGTATCCCGTTCGTTCCACTTATCAGAAATGTTCTGAATTTCTGGTCGCTCTCCCCTGCTCAGCTTCTCCCACACTCCATCGCATATATACTAGCATTTTGCGCTCTTATGGAGGCAAAGGTGGAAGAAGCTTCCTTCAGTAACTTTTGGCAGATTTTTCGGATGGACCCATGCAAGGGTTCGAACATGGGGTTCGTGTCCGTCCGCCCGCGGTCTAAACGGCCTTTTCTCACGAAAATAACAACGAAGAAGAGTGTAGGTTGGAAGAGAAGATTCTTTTTCGTGAAGGGCCCTGATGTTCCTATCTCAGAGGGTAGTTCGAAAACAAGACCTTATCGATGGGATGGCGCAAGTACTTGGAAATACGGTTCTCGCAGAATTCAAGAAAAACTTAGCCATCGTCTTTCCGATGAACTTTTGGAGCAATTGCAGTCTAACCCTTACCAAACTAGATTCCTGGTCCAAGAAGGCGGTTTGCGATTGGCTGGGTTGAGCCAATGTAGTTACCCAGCTTCGGCGATTAGATATCCCAGCCAGTCCTCCGAAGGATCCCTTCTGCAATCCAATATACAACCAACCTCTAGCGGTTCGACCCCCGCCCCTCTTTCTTTGGGTACGCTTCTCATCTTCTGCCTAGTTTTATGGTCATCTAATAATTCTTGTTGTTTAAACTCATCCCGACCCGTTTTATCCTTGCAGGTCGAGTTGTTGAAAGATTTCGAGTATCCGTTGCCGGCTCGGTTGAAAGCAATCGATTTTATTTCGATCCGTTACCCTACGCCTCCGAAAGAAAAGCGGGCATGAATAATTTGGCTGGAAGTCCAGTTGTCATACCGTGTTTGATTCCCGATTTGAGAGGGGTTGGTACCATGAGTTCATTGAATTCTGCTACAGCCGGACCTCTTCGAACTTTGTTTTCTCCCGACACTTCTACTCTTTCGTCTGTCGGCTATAGTCAACATTCCTGGAACCGGATTCAGGGTATTCAGGAGTACGAGAAGCTTCTTGGTCAGAAAAGGAATGCTGAACACGCCGGGCCTTCTAGGAGTGTAAAACCCTTTGGTGTGAATTCTGATCCAGTCCCTTGTCGAGAAGGTAGATCGGAGCCTGACGTGGCGGATTTTATGGATGAGCACCTTCGAAGTAGTAGGGCTGCTGGATACCCTGAAGATGGCACCGTTATGACCGATCTAGATGTGAATGGGGAGAACGAATTTGACAAAGCCACTAGGATCTTTATGGCTAGTCGGTTCAAGAGGGATATGCTGCTCCATTCTGTCAAAGGTGACTTCGAGGTTTTGAGCGACTTTTCTCGAACGTATCATGAGGTGAAAATCTGTCTTTTATTTATTTATCTCCTTCTAAGGTCGCTTATCTTTACTGATATCCAAAAACGTATCTTAGGTCGGGGATTTATTCGCCCTCCAATCCTACCGTTTGGCGCTGTTGGAGCAGGAATCGCAGGATGCTCATGATGCATATGCGCAAATATTTTCTGACAACCAAGTTCTTCGATCTCAACTGGCAGAAACTCGTCGAGAACTATCCCAAGTAAAGAAGGAGCTCAACGAGGCAACTATGAAACGTCCCTCGTCTGTAGAGGAGGACTTGCTGGCCTTTGTTAAAGAGAGAAGTGCCCTCGAAGAAGAGCTAAAGAAGATAAAGGTTGAACTCGAGCTAGCGAAGCAAGATTCCGAGCGTGCATATGCCCAAGGCCGGGAAGAAGCCGAGATTCCTGCCATACGAGAATTCTTGGAATCCCCTGTCTTGGATCATTTAGTTCAAAGGAAAATGGGAGAAATTCTTCAGACGATCTTTTATAAAGGGGTTCAACAATTGGTCGCGGCCAAGAAAATTCCGGATGACATGGACGAGTACTTTAAGCACATGAACCCTTTCAAGAACGCTGAAGGGAAAGATTACAAAGCTTCCTCTCTACCCAAGATGGATACTAATTGGCAAGATCATCGCTTTGCCCCCTTGGTCGAGGAATATGGCGTTCCGATGCCTAACCCTGATGTGCTCGAACGTTTAACCGACGATCCTCCTGTGTCGGAGGAAAAAGGCGAAGATGTCAACGTAGGTGACGTATCGGATAAAGAAGACGACCGAACTTTTGACCGAATTGAGTAACTGCTCCACTTTTAACAAGTATTGCCTGACTTTCTATCAAGCCAGTCATCGGAGCCAAATTTGCTGGAAAAGGGCGATAGTTTGTAGTTAGGATCTAATCGTATATACCCATGTAACCCATTTTTGTAAACGGATTTGTTTCTTTTTTGATTTGACTGCTGTAACTTGTAAATTCCAACCTCGCTAATATCCAATTATCGTTTTAATATTCCAGGTTCGATAATTTTTATGCTCGGATATTGCCCTTTCGATACGGGATTTCTCTTCAAAGGTTGCGTCGATTCATTATCGTAATCATAGGGTGTAGTGTCTATAAATATTAGGGTTTCTTTTCATTATTCACACGACATCTTGCTTATAGAGATCGGAGCTCTTGCCATATTTCCTGTCTTCTTTGAATCCCTTCAAGAGTAAGAGTCCGAATTATCGACCTCAAAACCGCTTATCATGGAAAATGTACTAGGGAAACCTATCAACCCCAAATTGCTATTCGGAGGCTCGAAGACTAAGAATCCAAGCAAAGAGCAGAAAATTGCCAAGGAAGCCAAAACTTCCAAGTCTTCTTCTAAGGCCTCTGTGTCTTCCCCAAAAGCTGCTAAAGGGGAAGATAACAAGAAAGAGAAAAGTACTTCTTCGAAACAAAACAAGAGTAGTTCCAGCAAGGCCATCTTGGACGAGGAGCTCGAGACTGCGCCCGGAGGCTCTTCCCCGAAAGTTGTCGATTCTTCGAACAAAAATCCCGTGGGAGAAAATCCTTCTGTTCCTTCTTCAAACAAGAGGCCTTACTCTGATGGAGCCACTCCCATTGAGGCTTTGCAAAACCTTGCTATCGGTAGCAAATCATCCTCCGATGCTCCAACCGTTCCTCCCGAAGGAGGTCTCAGTAAAAAATTCAAATTAGGGATCGGTGAGGGGGCTTCTGCTGAAGCTTTGAAAACTGATAATCCTCCCGAATCCCGGGTTGATCCCAATCATCCAAAAGTTACTTCTTCCGCGGCTGAAGAGTCGAAAGATGGGTCCGATCCCTTGGATAGTCTGTTGCAGGTTAACATTACCTCTTCGGAGACTAACATGCCCAAGGGGAGAAACGCGTCTAAGGAGAGGAATATAGAGGAGCTGTTCGAGTCTGGACAGCATTTCCTGTTTCAGGTATGAGTATTTTTTTTATTTTTTTTATTTTTTTTATTTTTTTTTTTATGAACAGAGTGTACTTCTTGCAGGCCGGGCAAGATTTTATTGAGCTCAAAACTTTTGCTGAGCGGGAGACCAATCATCGTGCTGCTATCTCCCTCGAACTGGAAGAGAAGAAAGCTGAATTCGACCGTGTCTCCGCGGAGAAGCTTGCTCTAGAGAGGGAGAAGTCTGTTAAAGAAAGTGGAGAGGAGATCCACAAACAGCTGAATGAGGAGCTCGAAAAACTGAAGGTTCTTCACGAGTAGGAGAGGCAGGAATTCGCACGTCGAGAAAAGGAGGCTTTCGACCGTGGATATGAAGCTGGATGCGAGGCTCGTACTGCTGAGCTTCGGAAAATTTTATCCGATAATAAGCTTCTCTAAATGTTTTATTTATTCGGATCTGCTGTATGACTATATATTTATTTTCTTTCGTGTGATCATGAACAATATTAGACATTTTATCCCTTCTGGTTTGTAATAATTTATTTGCTTCTCGTATTGCTTGTTCTTCTGTACCTTGATGAGTTCTTTTCTATCTATGCTTTGTTTGCCTTCATCACTTGGCCTTGAGCTCGTGATTCTCGATTTGTAATCTTGGTATAATAATTTCGCTTAATTTTCAAGGAATATCATTCGTTCTTCCCGCTGAAATTCTCGGGAAACGCAGTAGTCCTTCAATCTTGATCGTTCGCTTTGCTTTATTTGGTAGCCATTGGATTTCGAAAGTAGTATCTATAAATGCGGCTCTCCGTTTTATTTCTTCATGGGATTGTTATTTCGCGTGGTCACCGGGCAATAAGGATAAATTCCTTCGATCATGCTGAGTAAAAGATTTCGTTGCATGACTCAGTGTTTTGAAATTCGAATTAGGACTTATTTCGCATACCGTATCCAAATCTATGTTTCGAACTCGACTAGGGTATCTGCAGGCGTTCAGTATTTCGACCTTGAAGACCGAGCAGCGTTATTGCTGACCATCCACGACCCCGATAGCTCCATCGACCCTCTATGTTCGGGGGTCAGACTTGAGTATTTAAAGTTTTGCGAGGATGTTCAGCAGTTTGTTCGGCTCTTCTGGAGGATGTGAGGAGGTGATGCTTCGAGGATCGAGCTCCGCAAAAAGTATTCACATCACACCTAGAAAAAGATGCATCCGCCTCTTCTCTCTTAAAAAACTTTAGAAAGGATAGAACACTGCTGGCTTGACGGGCTGTTCTCTTTCGAGTAAGGACATTATCGTCAGCCGAAAATTTCATAGGATTACCTGCTCACGAAGGTCTTCTTATGTTTAGACATATAGATTAATTCTTTGTCGATATCTCAATATTGTATTAGTTTTAAGAGATTAGTTCGAGATGTAACAGGAGTTGTTATCTTTGTAACTTGTAATATATCGAGCTTCGGAAATAACGATATTCGTTGTCCGAATCTCTTTAGCCACTTTAGCATGTTTTAATAATGTATTCTGCCAATCCCGGTCGAATTTGAACGAGTTGAAAATGCTTTCCTGATTAGTTGAAATCCGAACTTCCCTGTCTTGTTTTAATTGATGATCGGAATCAAAAATGACGAATACTTTGAATGTTCTCGACTTTGACTTTGTCTTTTTTTTTTTGTTTATGGTTGTCCCTAATGTCTTGAGAGCGTAACGGTCGGCGCATTTACTGTCCATATCTTGGCCATCCAATTTTTGTTTGGAAAACGATTCCTAATTCGTTGGGAATCTGAGCGGTCAGGGCGCTTTTAATGTATGTATCGCCACCGTTTATTTAAGATGATCTCCCCCGTTGAAATGGGATTTTTTTAGCCTATAAATACCTCTGAGTTTACCTTCATATTTTCTTACTTTACCGTAAGTATTTTGTTCGATCGTCATGATCGTATCTCAGCCTCCATTGACCATCTTTATGTTCCACTGGTTCTCAGCCATAAAAACGTTCGAGGTTCGAACTAGAACTCTCTTCATCGTCCGGAAACGAAGAATAACTTCGACTAGGGTATCGACAGGCGAAAAGGATTGCGACTGGGGTACCGGCAGGCGACCAGCTCTCTCTGATTCCAACCATTTGAGACTGGTTTGAAATCCTGTATCCTGTCAATCCACCCGGTCGGATAGTGGGTCAACTGCTGGAGGAGTTTTCCTGCACTCGATCTCCATTTCTTCAAGATATTTCTTGAAGAATGTTGCGTCCGAGATTGCGTGGAATAATTCCTTCTAGGGATTGCTTCCTGCTATTCCGACCTTGGTGTATATACGAACTAACCAGCAGGGGAGTGGTAGCAAGAATGCTGGAAAAATTGTTGCCGATCCAACTTCTGCGCTCTTAGATGAAGCGGTGTTGCAGATCCAAAAATCTCGAGCATAGAGCTCGTTATTAATAGAATAGTCCTGAATGTAATCTTTAAACTTTCAGTTTGAATTTTTCCATTGTATTCGAGAATTCTCTTGTCACTATTTGAAAATGTATGAATGAAAGATCAATTGCCTTTATCCTTCCTTATTTATTACCCTGCATATGTGTTCCTGTAAGTAACGATCGAAAACTAAAAACTGTCACTCCAAAGGTACTATAAATGAGTCGTACTCCTTATCGACTTAGATCAAGAAATAAGATGATAAGATATTAAACATTTACTATAATCGTTGTTTGGTTGAACTCCGTCCTTTAATATTCAGATATAAATGATAACCAACGTTTTACGATGGTCTCGATAATAGATAGAGTAACCGGAGATTAATAATACTCGGATGATCTAAGGGGCATAGCAGAGGCTTTCACCCTTAGTCGTTTTCAGAGCGTTTTTAGCTCGAGGGTCATAGCAGAGGCTTTCACCCATTAATAATTTCGATCTAAGGGGCATAGCAGAGGCTTTCACCCTTTTTTGATAATTTTGATTTAAGGGGCATAGCAGAGGCTTTCACCCTTAGTCGTTTTCAGAGCAATTTTAGCTCGAGGGTCATAGCAGAGGCTTTCACCCATTCAATAATTTCGATCTAAGGGGCATAGCAGAGGCTTTCACCCTTAGTCGTTTTTAGAGCGTTTTTAGCTCGAGGGTCATAGCAGAGGCTTTCACCCATTCAATAATTTCGATCTAAGGGGCATAGCAGAGGCTTTCACCCTTAGTCGTTTTTAGAGCGTTTTTAGCTCGAGGGTCATAGCAGGGGCTTTCACCCATTCAATAATTTCGATCTAAGGGGCATAGCAGAGGCTTTCACCCTTAGTCGTTTTTAGAGCGTTTTTAGAGCGTTTTTAGCTCGAGGGTCATAGCAGAGGCTTTCACCCATTCAATAATTTCGATCTAAGGGGCATAGCAGAGGCTTTCACCCTTAGTCGTTTTTAGAGCGTTTTTAGCTCGAGGGTCATAGCAGAGGCTTTCACCCATTCAATAATTTCGATCTAAGGGGCATAGCAGAGGCTTTCACCCTTAGTCGTATTTAGAGCATTTTTAGCCCTAGGGTCGTAGCAGAGGCTTTCACCCATTAATATTTTCGGAAATAATAGAGATCGATATTAGATGAATGCTGATCTCGAATACCAGAATAATAGCTGAGTAGAGATTGACCATACTAGCACCCGACGAGCAGGTGTGCATAATGAGGAAATGAATTTCCATTAAACCTGGTTTCGATCGAAATACTTCTAAGGAAATGATAGTTTTCCGCAGTTGAGATAATAGATGGAAAACAAGTAGTTGTACGATAGATAACAAATAAGTCCAAGATTTAATAAATAATTTTTCCGTCTTAATAGAAAATGTTCCTTGTGAGGTTCTAACTAGTTCGAACTAATACTCCTTCGCTGTTTCGAAAGTTTCCGACTCTTCAATAAGTATTGATCTTTTCCAAACGGTCCCTCTTTTATTGGGAAACACAACAGTTCTTAGATCTTGTCCCTTCGTTACGTGAATCTTCTGCCGTTAGATTCCTTTTTACTTTTCTCTATAAAAGGCTATCATTCTTCAGAAACCATTTCACTCATTGTGTCGGCATCTCCTTCGTCCCCTCATGGCGACCAAGATTATAATTTCAATAATTTGCTTATTCGAAATCAGATTTCGAACGATTTTTAAGTGGGGGAATTTTCGAGCAGAAATAACACTATTTCAACCTTCGCTTAGGGTATCGGCAGGCAAATATAATCTTCATCTGGAAGGCCAATAAGTCAGACCTATGGAGCTTGTAGGTTATGACATAGGTCTTCGATTAGGGACCTATTGCCACAATGCATTTAGGAAGACGTACAGGGGCGGGAGTCCTAAATAATTTATTTACTTGATGAACCGGACGCTCGATCCTTCGTCTTCGAAGAACCGTAGATAAAGTTGAGAGCCTGCGGGTCCAAAGGAGATTCCATGGTCGGAACTAAATCATCCCGAATAAATGATAGGAGAGAAGACCGAAAATTCTTTAGATTTGTAGAAAGTAATAGCGTTCTGATGTAATATGAAGGCTTGAGCTATGCTCGATATGTATTTTCCTCCTTTTGTATTTTTCGAGATAATATGAATAGATTTCTTTTCTGTTTCGCTGATAGACATAAATTCTTATCTTCAATATCTCCATTTCGATCCTCTAATATCAATAAATAAATAATCAGACTCCATTTGCTTGAATAAATATTTTAGTGGCCCTAGAATCAATAAAGAGAATCTGGCAATTGAACTTTGGTAGTGTCGAATGGTCGCATAATTTTGTAGGTCGATATTCCTGTTCGGATCGTCCGATTACGACTCTTGCGAGTCGAAAAGCGTTACTGGATTGTAAAAATACCTAAATAGATAGAACTTGAGCTTTTAATTACCATCTTTTCACAGTAAAGCCATCAATATGTCATACCGGTTTGATGTTTAGAATGTCATAACTTTTCCTACACGCCCCTTTAAACCGTGTGTCCTTCTAACCAAACAGGACCTCATTTCTCGGGAAACGTAACGGTCGCTTTATCGTCTATATCCCAACCGTCCGTGAACCGTTATCTGGATCGTCGGTTCCCAAACTTGGTTGCTATATATAGTTCCCCTTTAGTGATCTGATATTCTTCATTTTTACCATTACATTTTGTCCGACCAATATGGGTCGAACTCAACTTTCGATTCATTTAGCTTCCGAAATAATGGAATTCGAGATAAGAACCCGAACCTTATTTTCAGACCTCAGTCCTTTTGATGTAATCGTCGGTTAGGATATCGACAGGCAAAAGGAATTGCGCTTAGGATACCGGCAGGCAACCTACCTTCCTAGATATACCATGTCTTGGGTAGGTTAGCCTTCCGGTTTTCTGACGCAGTGCTCGATCGGGCAGCTGGCTTATCTGAGAGGAGTTCTTTAAGTCTGAGGCATCAGCTTCCTCGAGGGCTTTCTTGAAGTATAGTTCCTTCGAGCTTGCTTGGGGTGCCTCTGCTGAGATAAACCTCTGCTGCGCCGGTTTGGATCGGTCGGTAGATAATGATTGCTTTCGACAATCATTGTTTACCGACGAAGACCTAAGGTCGGTTTGAAGTCCCAAAGAGAAGCTCCGATCCGGCTTTCACTCAGTACGAAGTCGGATGTGCGACACGTGGCGAGTGATTACCAAGAAGAATCACTGCTGAGTTCTGTATCTGGGGCGACCTTATGGGAGGAGGACCGAGCTTGGAGCAAAAATGGAAATATCCATAGAACTTGTAACAGAACTTGTAATAGAGTAGGGGTGATTTCATTGTATTCATCGGGCTCGAACCTTATTCGAAGCCGAGTTTGTAACTCTTTATCTTTATAATAAAATTTTACTTCTTACTCGAATCTCTTTGTTTTCTCTCCTTTCTCTTCTATTTCTTCGTTCGAGTCTTGATATGATTTGTTGAGATATTCACAATGCTTAAGAAAAATTATCCGATTGTCGATAAATGATACTGAGTTGCGTTAAATACGAAGGTCGGAGAAATAAACTCTGAGTCTGGAATAAGTCGTAATACCATAGACTCTTTTGATCCTTTAATATTTGATCGATGATCAAACTGATCGAATTAATGAGATCGATAACTATGAAACTAATCCAGTTATAAATAGAATAAGGACCCATCATGGAAAATAAATCCGATGCGGGAGTAAATGAAATGGACATGAACACCATAGGACTCTGGTCGTGGAGTCATCTTAGAAATATCATGGCAAAGATGTTAATGAGTCTCATACCATGGATCGTCAGGTTATCGTTGATCGAGTTATGTGCTCCTGCTGCACGGGAGGCTTTTGCTCTGATGTATGTATCTCTCCTCGTAGTAGGCATATTTCGATCTAATACTCGAATAGGGCCCCACGGTGGGCGCCAATTGATCTTACGTGGTTTCGTTAGTTCGATCAAGGGTGGGATGTAACACTAAGATAACAATATATAAAAAAAAGGAAGTAAAGATCAAATGTAATTGTATTCGAGTTAATTGAGTACAAGTACAAATGTTTAGGGTCCTACTCGAGCATCATTGGATGCCGTACAAGCTAGAGGGCGAAATACAATAGATCTTAAGCCTATATTTCCAAGTGATTCCGAGCAGTAGCTTCGAGGAGGGAGCACCTGGAAAATCGTGTCTGGTGTCATAAATGCATGGGTATTTATAGCCGAACAGATGGGCTTGGGCCTGCGCTCGGCCCAACAGTACCCCCCGATCTCAGTTCTCGGACAAGCCGTGGATAGTTGATCATGAGCTCGAGCTCGGCATTTTGCCCCTGGATTGGGGAACTGATGTCATCCGATCCGTATCGAACTTGAGAAGATCACGGGGTCTAAATTACCCCTCATCATCGACCTTTTCGACCACATTTATCTCAGAAGTAGTTTCATTTTTTGAATTCTTTGATCCAGTGGATTCAACCAGGAAGTCAGCTAGCACCTGGGCTTTCACCGCGATTCGGGGTTGATATTCGATCTCGAACTGACCCAATTCGACGGCCCATTTTATCAATCTGCCAGAAGCTTCTGGCTTAGATAAGACCTGTTTCAAGGGTTGATTGGTTTGAACAAAAATTTTATAAGTTTAAAAATAAGGCTTCAATCTCCGAGCAGCCATTAGTAAGGCGAGCGCGAATTTCTCGATCTCCATATAATTCTTTTTGGCACCCTGTAATAGTTTGCTTAAGTAGTATACTGGTTTGAGCTCGGACTTTTCTAATTTTACCATAACTGAGCTAATAGCCTCTTCCGAAACGGCTATGCAGAGATATAAAGGTTCTCCATCGAAGGGCTTGGCCAACATCGGTGGCGAGGTTAAGTATGTTTTTAGATCTTCGAAAGCCTTGTCACATTCGGCGCTCCATTCAAAATCCTTCGATTTTCGTAACAGCTTAAAGAACGACAAGCTCTTATCAGTGGATCGGGAAATGAACCTATTCAAGGAAATAATCTTTCCAATTAAGCTCTGGACGTCTGAAAGCTTTCTTGGCAGTTGAAGATCAGTGATGCTCGGATCTTCTCTGGGTTGGCTTCGATCCCTCGTTCGTTAACGAGATAGCCATGGAATTTTCCCGACCGTACTCCGAAAGTGCATTTTGCTGGATTCAACTTCATTCCGTACTTCCTTAGGATTCCGAAGCATCTGTCGAGATGCTAGATGTGGCCTTCTTCCGTCATGCTTTTCACGAGCATGTCGTCCACGTAAACTTCCATGATTTCACCTATCAACTCTTTAAACATCATATTAACCAATTTTGATAGGTCGCACCCGCATTTCTCAGTCCAAAAGGCATAACGATAAAGTAGTAGACTCCACGCTCAGTGATGAATGCAGTTTTATCCTGATCCCTTTCGTTCATAAAAATCTGATAGAAACCTTGGAAAGAATCCATCTTGCTGAAAAATACAAAACCTGCAGTGGAATTTACTAACATATCGATACGGGGCAACGGGTAAGGATCCCTCGGGCATAGTTTGTTCAAATAAGTGAAATCGTTGCACACTCTCCACTTATTATCGACCTTATCTCCTTTAGAGACCAGGACTACGTTACATAACCATTCAGTGAATTTAATCTCCCTGATTTGACCAGCTGCCAATAATCTATCGACCTCAGCATTGATGATTTTATCTTTCTCGCGCCCATGATTACGTTTCTTCTGTCTTATTGGCTTTGCCTTTGGATCGATATTCGGAGAGTTGGTGATCACCCGTGGGTCGATTCCCACAATATCGTCTGAACTCCAAACAAAGACATCTACGTTCTTTCGCAAAAAATCAATAAGCATAGTCTCCATACCCTCACTTAATTCGGTTCCGATCCTTGTAAATTTTTCAGGGGATCCAGGAACTAGAATAATCTTCTTATGATCAGGGGCTTGCACACTCATGTCCACGTTCTTTCCCTTTTTTCCTTGCAACTTTTCACAGTCGGGGATCGGTAATCTTGAAATCGATCCTGATTCTAAATCAACCACTTTTCTTTTTCTCAAAATTTCGAGCTCCACCTTTTGTTTTACGGACAAAGAAGAATTGTAGCATTCCCACGCCATCTATTGGTCATTTCTCATTTCATCTACCCCTCCGTCAGTCGGAAATTTCACCTTTTGACGATACGTTGACACCACGGCCTTGAACGCATTCAATGCTGACCTCCCTAATATGGCATTATAAGCGAAAGGTGTTTCTACTACTAAAAACTTCATTGTTCTGGTTACACTCTTTGGTTTCTTTCCGAGAGTCGTGCTTAGTAATATGGTTCCTAGTGGGACATTCACTGAACCGCCAAATCCGATCAACGGGGTAGCGACTCGATCCAAATAAGGATGTTGGAGATTCATCCGAGAAAGGGCCTCGGATAAGATAATATTTGCCGAACTTCCATTGTCAATCAGAACTCTTTTGACTTCATAATTAGCAATTCTCAGAGTTAGTACCATCGAGAAATCCGGATCATCATCATTTACATCCCAAGTGACGTCCGCTGTCCTATCCGCGTCACTGAAGCTTATAACTTGATTTTCTATGGATGGAAGTTCCAATAAGAAAATTTCTTTCTTGGTCGAGACAACCGTCTTTATCAACCTCATCATTCTTTTCCTGGCATTCCTGCTGTCCCCTCCTGCTGGTCCACCAACAATCATGTTTATTACTTCATTCAATTACTCCTCAGCCTGATTTCGAGCTTCGCGTTGTTTCCGATAAATTAATATTGGTTTTGTGTTGTCAATAATTATTGCAATGATAACTATTTTAATTTATTGCAATTAGACTTGCTTTACAGTTGCCAACTTGCTCCATGTACAAGAAGAATTTATTAACACCAATGAACCAATAGAGGCTGAAAAAATATGGATGAATGATACATTCAAGGTATTTCCAACTCATTTCTTATTTCATGTATGAAATATTGATATGATAGCTAAAACCTCTCCCTCGTAATCCTATGATAGAATAATTCATTCCTTGTAAATTTAAATTTAGTATAGTTGCACGATATTCTCTAATATTTGATTCTTGTATTTGTATATAAATACTCAATACATTTTTTCTTCTTTCTCATCTTGAGATAAATTTATACCTTGTCTTTCTTTTTGGTATCAGAGCAGACCATCACCTAATTTGCCACGGACGCGGAAGGGACGACCTATGAATGAACGGTCTAAGGAAGGGCTACTACAAAGACGAGTGAAGCCATTTAGAGTGGCAACCGGAGTAGGCAACTAGAGTGGGCCAACTTGAACGTTGGCAAAATAAGCGTGGTAGATAATAATGATCCTAGTTGGAGGATATGAGACCTTATTCTATATTTGATGAGGGGTACTTTGCATTCTCTACTTACCGGAACCTATGCTGGGTTAAAATAAATGGAAGACCACTAATCCCGACCTCAGAGACATAAAGTCGATCTCAAAGCACGATAAGCCAAGTCCGATCACTAAGGTAAAGGCTCCTGGTCGAAAACCGCTGATGGGCCGACCGCAGGCCCAGGCCTGTGGGCCGAGGAATGTTCCCTTCTGGATGGTTCAGCTAGCTCACCGCATCAACTATAAATATCCCAAGCATTTATGACAACAAATACGCCTTTCCATGCACTCCCAGCTCGAAGCTCCTGCTCGGATCAGTATCGATAATGAGATTAGACATCGTTCTTATATGTATTTAGCCTCTAGCCTGTACGGCATCCTGTATGCTCGGATAGGACCCATATCATTTGTATTCTGTATTATGTACACTCACACTCGGAATATATCTTCATATTATATGGTTTTGGTTCTTTATTATTTCTATCTTGATCGCCTATGAAACGGTGTAAGATCAATATTGTTTCCTAAGATACTAATATGGAATTTACATGAACTTGGGTTCTGCAACTTCAATAGCTAGCTTTTGGGGTGTGCTTTTTCAAGGGTAATAAAAATTGCTCCCACAAAGAAAGCAACAACATATGCCACTTCAACATGTGAATACAAATAAAAAATATCTGCCATCATGGATAAAGTTATAGTTTTCGGTGTATGTTTTGGTAGTTGAAATTGAAAACTTTCTTAAAGCTCTGAAAACTTGGAAATATTATGAAAAATAATTCTAAATTAAGAAAAAGAGGAAGTTTCTAAAAAAATACAAATTTTTCAGATATACGTTTTATTTTTGTTCCCACTGAATAAAAAACGAATTTTTTTTAATATTTTCGACGAAAAGATGGAAATTTTGATCCATGACTGTCACATTGGTTTCGGAAAAAATTGAACGAAATAATTTAGTAATTTAACCA
This sequence comes from Penstemon eatonii, assembly GCA_038501285.1. Classification (NCBI taxonomy): domain Eukaryota; kingdom Viridiplantae; phylum Streptophyta; class Magnoliopsida; order Lamiales; family Plantaginaceae; genus Penstemon; species Penstemon eatonii. The sequence continues at coordinate 29,433,503 of CM076710.1, read as the reverse complement.
GCAATAAAGACACAAACGGAAGGGCTGTTTGTTTGGCGTTTCCCAAAAAATTATCATGTTTGGGAAATGCCAAACAAACATTTTTTATTTTCTAAAAAAAAATTTCATCTCTCAATTTTCCCAAACTACTCTCTCGAAATCCAAACAAACAACAATTTTCTTATCTCTAAACAAAACATATACAAACTCTACTCTGATTTGACATAAAGTAACTTATCTCTTACACAATTTATCTCACAACAAACATGATTTGACATAAAGTCTTACACATCTTACACCTACAACCTAACTCTTAAAAAAAAACTACACCTACTTTATTTCTCAAACCACTCTCTCAAAACCCAAACAAATAACAGTACGCAAATCGAAATTATTTCACAAATCTCCACTACTCTCCCAAACTACTTTCTCAAACACCAAACAAACAGGCCCATCTGTTAGAGTTTTTAAGTTAATATTATCTGATAGATAAAACCTTCTCTTGGCCTAATCTCACTGCAAAAGATCGGATGCGGTATATCTTGTCAAAATAAGCAATTTCTCAAAATCAATAAAAATACATTCTTACATTTTACAATGCTTTATAAAGATTTAATTGCATTTTATTCCATGTGATTTGTACCCTTGTAATTTGCATCACAGTGCCTCTCTGGATTTTCTGTAGTTAAAAAAAGACGATTGGCACCCCTTCAACCTACTATATTTTGACTCAGTCAATTTATAACCTTTCATATTTTTATAGATGTGACACTTTACCCTTTGTATTACGTTAAATGTGACACTTTACCATAATACTTTTGCTTCTTGTGGCGTTTTGGACCAGATACAAGGAAGTTTTGATTAAGGCCCATAGGTGATCTTACGCATTTTCGTGTGTTCGATCAAGGATGGATTACTATGCGAAATTAACGATAATAAATGTAAAGTATAGATCAATAGTGTTTATATTCGAGTTAACTGAGTATGAATTACAAGTAGTTAGGGTCCTACTCGAGCATTACTGGATGCCGTACAAGCTAGAGGGCGAAATACATATAAGATAGCCTATACTAATATTTCCAAGTGAGTCCGAGCAGCAGTCTCGAAGGAACAGCACCTGCGAAGTTGTGTGTCGTCGTAATAAATGCTTGGGGTATTTATAGTTGAGATCCGGGACCAGGTGAACCACCCACAGGCGTGCTTTACTAAGCCCATAGGCCTGGGCCTGAGGTCGGCCCAACAGTAACTTTTGGATCCTGAATTCCCATAGTAAAATCAGCGTAGAATTCCTGTGCGTTGGGCTCGAATTTATGCTAACGAGATCGAGGATGATGAGTTTCGACCTCACGAGGCCGCAGCAATGTTTGGATCCAATTTTCCCCTCATCAATACTCCCCCACTTCTCGAGCGTAAAGACAAGCTTAAGCTCGAAGAAGTATAAATCGGACGCTGGGTGAATGAGCCATTTTTGGACAAGTTTCGGATATGCCTCATTAAAAACCTAACTCGGAAAAACCCTTTGGGATAAAAACCGAGCTAGGGAAAAAGAGTGCATATCTTGGAAACTATGCAAATGGCGTCATCATGATATTACTCTTGTTGTCTAGGGTTGATATAGGATTCTCAGGTTAGGATCTCTTCACTGTCACCTATTGTGTCGCCATAGTCGATCTTTAACAATATCTCTATATTCCTTTGATTTTTATAGGGTAGACTGGTGGCAGAATGCAAAACCGACGTCCCCATAAACACTTTTTTCGCCGCGTCTCTACGTTGCTTTCACAATAACATTGCTCACAGTGATCGGAGCTTTAGAAAACTATCTCGGTCGAATCTTTATCCGGAAATCAAGAGATGAATAAAAATTCGAACGCTTTCGTGATTTCTTCCGCGCCTTTCCCCAAACCATGTGACAGTAGAAATATAAGGAAAAGGAGCCAAGCATCAATTAAATCCATTACTTCTGATAAGCTAACCTTCCATGAAGGAAATAAATCTTCGACTGATGCCCTTTCTTCATGCTTGAAACCCAGGGGCTCAAACAAGAGAATTAAAAAGGTTTCTTTTGTGGAGGATGTATCTGGGCGCACTCCTTTCCAATACGTGCCTTCGTTGGTCGGAGAATCTTTTGATTTGTTGTTTCCTACCGATGTCTTTCCATTTAAGAGAGACATAGTTCCTTTTGATAAAGTTCCCCTCCAACACCTACAAAAAATAATTTCACTACTTATTATATTAGATCGAGGTTTTGAAATTATTTCAAAATAGGGTAGAATTCCAAAATAAGTGGAATTTCACCTTTAATATTGTAGTATAATTTCAGTTAATATTCGGGAGTAGGGGCTCATTTTTGAATACGCGTATTAATTTCAAGTTGTAGGATCAATATTCGTTGTTGACCAGCGGGAGGTGATAGCAGGAATGCTAGAAAGAGAACTATAAGGTCGATAAAAGCGGGAGTCTCTGCTAAGAAGGAGATTCTGTCCTTAGAATCTCCCTCCATGGAAAATCAAGTTATAAGCTTTAGTGAGGCCGATCGACCCTCTGATGTTAGTTGGGACACAAGTGAGGACGATCCAGATTTTTCCATGGTGTTGACATTGAGAATTGCTAATTTCGAGGTCAAGATGGTGCTAGTCGATAATGGAAGCTCGGCAAACATTATTTCGTCGGAAGCTCTCACAAGGATGAATCTTTGTCACCCACGTCTAGATAAAGTAACCACTCCTTTGGTCGGATTTGGCGGATCAGAGATCGTTCCGCTTGGAACCATTCTTTTAAGCACAACTCTAGGAACCAAACCAAGAAATGTAACAAGGATGATCAAATTCCTGGTAGTAGATACATCGTTCGCTTATAACGCCATATTAGGGAGACCAGCCCTAAATATCTTCAAGGCAGTCGTATCTACCTATCATCAAAAGATAAAGTTCCCGACCGTGGGATGAGTAGAAGAAATGAGGAACGACCAATACATGGCATGGGAATGTTATAACTCGTCTTTAAGTATCAAAAAGAAAGTGGAGCCCGAGCTCCCGGTTAAGAGGAAAATAAGTGATTTAGGGTCTGAATTAAAAACACCAATTCCCGACTGCGAAAAATTTCAAGGAAAGAAAGGGAAAAACGTTGATATGAGCGTGCAAGCGCCCAACCACAAAAAAGTAACTTTAGTTCCAGGATCCCCTGAAAAGTTCACTAAAATTGGAACAGAGTTAAGCGAGGGCATGGAAACCATGCTCATTGAATTTTTATAGAAAAATGTGGACGTTTTTGCCTGGAGTTCGGATGATATCGTGGGAATCGACCCACGAGTGATAACACATTCATTAAATATCGATCCGAAAGCCAAACCTGTAAGGCAGAAGAAGCGCAATCATGGTCGCGAAAAGGACAAGATAATCAGTGCAGAGGTCGATAGATTATTAGCAGCAGGACAGATCAGGGAAATCAAGTTCACGGAATGGCTATGCAATCCTGGTCTCTAAAGGCGAAAAGGTCGAAAACAAATGGAGGATGTGTAATGACTTTACCGACCAAAACAAATTATGCCCGAGAGACCCTTATCCATTACCTCGGATCGATATGCTAGTAGATTCCACTGTAGGATTCGTGTTGTTTAGTATGATGGACGCTTTCCAAGGGTTCTATCAGATTTTCATGAATGAAAGGGACCAGGATAAAACAGCATTCATCACCGAGCGGGGAGTGTATTGCTTCATTGTTATGCCTTTTGGCTTAAGGAATGCAGGTGCAACCTATCAGAGGTTAGTTAACATGATGTTCAAAGAACTGATAGGTGAAATAATGGAAGTCTATGTAGACGACATGCTCGTAAAGAGTATGACGGAGGAGGATCACATTGACCATCTGGATAGATGTTTCGAAATCTTGAGAAAATATGGGATGAAGCTGAACCCAGCCAAGTGTACTTTCGGCGTACGATCGGGAAAATTCCTCGGATATCTAGTCCACGAAAGAGGAATCGAAGCAAACCCTGAAAAAATTTGAGCAATCACCGATCTCCAACCACCACGAAAGCTCTCAGACGTCCAAAGTTTGATTGGAAAAATTATTTCATTGAATAGATTCATCTCACGATCTGCCGACAAAAGTTTACCATTCTTCAAACTTTTGCGAAAATCTAAGAACTTTGAATGGAGTGAAGAATGTAATAAGGCCTTCGAAGAATTGAAAGCGTACTTAACCTCACCACCCATGCTAGCCAAACCATCTGAAGGAGAACCTCTATATTTATACATAGCTATATCGGAAGAGGCCATTAGTTCGGTTTTGGTGAAAATTGACAAAACTGAGCATAAACCAGTTTACTATTTAAGTAAGTTATTGCAAGGTGCTGAGAAAAACTACATGGAGATCGAAAAATTCGCACTGGCCTTGGTGGTAGCTGCCCGAAGGCTAAGGCCTTACTTTCAAACATACAAGATCATTGTTTTAACAAATCAACCTTTGAGACAGGTCCTATCAAAACCAGAAGCATCAGGCAGGTTGATCAAATGGACGGTCGAGCTTGGTCAGTTCGAAATCGAGTATCAACCACGGGTCGCCATAAAAGCCCAGGTATTAGCTGACTTCGTGCTCGAGTCAACAGGCTTGTCGAACATGGAAGAAGGAGCAAAATCCGAGATAAGTATGGTAGAAGAAGCAAAAAGTCAAATATGGCTGATGCATGTGGACGGATCTTCAACCAAGGATGGAGGTGGAGCAGGAATTCATTTCCAAGGACCCAATGGTGAAGACTTGAGTTATGCTATAACTTTAGATTTCATCGTGACCAACAACGAGGCCGAGTATGAAGCATTGATCGCAGGGTTAGAGATGGCTCTTAAAGCAAAGGTAAAATCAATTGTTGTATTAACCGATTCAGAACTTGTTCATAGACAGGTGAAAGGCACGTACGAGGCCAGGGAGTTCAATATGATCAAATACTTGAGCAGAACAAAGAAATTGATCTCTAAATTCGACAAGTTCGATATTCAACCTGTGCCGAGAGAGGAAAATTTATGGGCAGATATATTATCGAAATTCACAGGTTTGGCTGACGGGAAGAATAAGAGAATAATCACGTGGCTGCTATCGAATACATCTGCTATCGAGCTGGATGCGGCCCCGGAAATTGATATCATGGAAATTGATGAACCGAGCAACTCATGGAGCAACCCTCTTATTGCCTATCTCAAGGAAGGAAAACTTCCGGAAAATCCAAACGAAGCTCGAAGGATCAAATACAGAGCGCCATCATTTACTCTGATCGGTAATCAACTCTATAAGCGATCCTCCTCGGGAATTTTATTAAAATGTATCCCTGAAGTTCACTACAATGCTATTTTGAAAGAAGTTCACGAAGGGGAAGCGGGAAATCATTATGGTGCTCGGGCCTTAGCTCTTAAATGCTCGAGGTCTGGATATTATTGGCCTACTCTATTCTCTGATTCTGTTGATTATGTGAAAAAGTGCCACCATTGTCAAATTCATTCGAACTTGATTCATCAACCGGCTGAGCATATGCATTCTATTCCTATTTGTTGGCCTTTTGATAAATGGGGCATTGATATTGTCGGGCCTTTTCCAACAGCAAGAGCTCGGAAAAATTATGTACTGGTTGCAGTTGAATATTTCAGCAAATGGGTTGAATGTGTTGCTCTGACAAAGATCACTCAGTTCCAAGTTATTAATTTCTTACGGAAAAATATTATCTGCAGATTTGGAATTCCTAGGATTTTAATATCCGATAACGGAACGCAGTTCGCCGGAAAAAGAATCACGGAATGGTGCGAAAAGTTCGGAATACAACAGAATTTCGCATCTGTAGGGCATCCTCAAGCTAATGGGTAAACGGAAGTCGTGAACAGGGAGATCGTTCGATCCTTGTAAAAATGCCTATCTGAGGCAAAAGGAAAATGGCTCGATGAACTTCCAGGGGTTTTGTGGGCCAATAGAACTACAGTTAAAGCTGCAACAGGAGAAACTCCATTTAGTCTGGTTTATGGGTCAGAGGCCATTATCCCAGTAGAGAACCTCGTACCTTCCCCCAGGGTCGAATTTTACGATCCCGAAGAAAACCAATCTCTAAGGGAAGTGGAAGTCGATCACGCGGATAGTCGAAGGGACCGTGCAAAGTTGAAAATCCAATCCACAAAGTCTAGCATGGAAAAATCTTATAATCGAAACGTTCGAATCCGAACATTCAAAGTGGGGGACTTGGTGCTCAAGAAAGTGGAAGTATCGAAGCACGTGGGTAAACTCCAACCTAATTGGGAGGGCCCCTTTGTGATCGAAGAGGTTGGAAGAAAAGGTTCTTACAAGATTGCTCACCCTAACGGAGAGGTACTACCTCGAGCATGGAATGCGGTCAATTTAAGAAGATATTATGGAAGATAGTTACATTCAAGGCTTCTACTATTTAGTAAAATTACGTGTTCATTGAAGGTTTATTTCGACTGAATTGTTCGAGGAATGTTTATTCAGATTGAGTATTTATTCAATGAAAGTTTATTTCGCCTAAATTCTTATTTATTCGTCATATTCTGGATATTCTCGATCTATATTCATCTATTAATCGATCTCTATTTTTCTCCATCAACTATTAACGGGTGAAAGCTGTTGCTATGACCCTCGAAAATCGACCAAGGGTGAAAGCCGTTGCTACGCCCCTTGGATCGGGATAAATGGGTGACGACCCTCGGGCTAAAAATGCTCTGAAACGACTAAAGGTGAAAGCCTCTGCTATGCCCCTTAGATCGAAATTATCGAATGGGTGAAAGCCGTTGCTATGACCCTCGGGCTAAAAATGCTCTGAAACGACTAAGGGTGAAAGCCGTTGCTATGCCCCTTAGATCGAAATTATTAAATGGGTGAAAGCTGTTGCTACGACCCTCGGGCTAAAATTGCTCTGAAACGACTAAGGGTGAAAGCCTCTGCTATGCCCCTTAGATCGAAATTATTAAATGGGTGAAAGTTGTTGCTACGACCCTCGGGCTAAAATTGCTCTGAAACGACTAAGGGTGAAAGCCTCTGCTATGCCCCTTAGATCGAAATTATCAAATGGGTGAAAGCTGTTGCTACGACCCTCGGGCTAAAAATGCTCTGGAACGACTAAGGGTGAAAGCCTCTGCTATGCCCCTTAGATCGAAATTATCAAATGGGTGAAAGCTATTGCTACGACCCTCAGGCTAAAAATGCTCTGAAATGACTAAGGGTGAAAGCCGTTGCTATGCCCCTTAAGTCAAGGGTATATTCAAGATCGATCTAAATTCTATCATATTATTTCTCCACGACGACTATTGTTCCGAGAAGAACCTAAACTATGACAGATATATCACAGAAGATTCAAAAGTCGCAAAGATCGAACTTCAAATCTATTATGAATCTTAAAGGCTATCTCGCGAGGATTGCAAATTACGAAGAACAAAATCAAAGATCGACAACAATATAAAAGAAAATTTTCATTCATAAACTATCAGATAAATTACATGTGAACTCTTTGTTACATTCAAGAAGTTAAGCTAATCGGATAATGTACATCTAGATCGACCCTATTACAAATAGTTATCCCTATGGATGCCCAAAGAAGGGAAGTAAGGCTAGTACACTTCTACCCTTCATCCGATGCTTCCTTGCAAATTGGTCCTTGAAGGACCAAGTCGAGAAACAGGGAAGCAACTCCAGTTGGAGGCACTTCTAGTGAATTCGAAGATCACATTCTTCAAAAAGCCGCCTTGAAGATGTGGAGATCGAATGTAGAGAAACCCCTCCAGCAGTTGACCCACTTTCCCAACTGGATAGAGGACAGAGTACAGGAAGTCGAGCCCGCCTCAAAGACTTGCGATCAGAGAGAGCAGGTCGCCTGCCGGTATCCTAGTCGCAATTCTTTTCGCCTGTCGATACCCTAGCCGAGAGATTTTCATAAGGAAATCCCGAGAAAAAAAAAGGTTCGAATAAAAATCTCGAACGCTTTAATTACTGACATTGAATGGAACATGGAGCTGATCGACGAAAGTAAAAACACAACCATGTTGATCGAATGAAACGTTTACAGAAAAGTAAAATATGAAGGTAATTTAGGAAGCTATATATAGGGGTAGAATTCCGTAACAACGGTGTAGATCTCTTTGACTGAACGACCACGATACGAGTATTGAAAGCTCTGACCGTTACACTTCCCGAGAAATGAGGGACGAAAAAAAAAAAAAAAGGAAAATCGTTACAACAAGGATTGTGTTACAATAAGAAAGGAAAATCGTTACAACAAGCATGGTGTTACAACAAAGAAAAATCTTAGCAAGCTCATGTTACAAAGGAGAATCTCAATATTACTAAACGAAGTTATTCTCGAAAAGGATCTTTCGGACTTCAGCACTACGATCAGCGTACCCGCGAATATAAGCTTTCCTCTCACGAAGCTTGGAGTTTCTCTTCTCACGTTCGTAGATATCTTTGAGTCTCTCTAATTCCGAACTTAACTTGTCCTGAGACAATCTCTCCTTAAAAAATCTATTAGCTTCCAGTGCGCGTTCCAGCTCAATCTTTTTCCTGATCAGCTCGAGTGAAATAGAAGCCCGTTGTTCGATCTCATGCTTGGCCAACGCATAAAGCCTAGAAAAGTCTTTGCCAGCCTGAACTTATACCATGTTAAAAAGATATGTCATGGCAGAAATAAAGAAATTAGAGAATCAAGATAAGGAGGTTAGAAAGAATTACCTGGGTGAGGGATTCCAACCCAGACTGAAAAATACCCTAGATCGGAGCGAATAGATCGATAAGTGGGTTTTTACAATCTTTTTCGAGTACTCTTCGTATATTTACTATGTCCGATTCGGTAGATTTGAAGGGAAAATCCCCTGCAGTGGAAAATCGAGAAAATGATCAGGAGGGGAGGCAGGTCGTAGATGTTCGACCATCCGTGGTGGAGAACCCGAGATTTTTAAGTCCCACTTCCGAATCTAATGGGGAAGAGAGAGAATCGCGTTCCGGATCAGAAGATAATGGTGAAGACTATTCGAGCGAAGACACGGTATCCGAGGAGGAAATCGCAGAGGATGGCGACCTTCCCTTTGGGAAAAATGAACAAAAGAAGTATAGACTGGGCGGTAATGTCGTGGTTACGATCTTCAACTGGGAGGAACCGTCGACCAGCGCAGGACTGAATATGACTGAGGATAGGGCAGACGAGATCGTCTGCTCCTATGTGGAAAAAGATCTGGGAAAATTGCAGGCAGACTTTGATCAATACCTAGGCGCCGGATTCTCGATTGTTCTTCCTACTCCCGAACAACGAGTTACTGACCCTCCCACTGGATGTCAAGCCTTTTATACTAAGCACTTCCATTATGGCTTACGTATCCCTTTTCCTCCTTTGATAGAAAGTATTTTGGAAGCTTTCGAGTTAACTCCCTCCCAGATACTACCAAATTCGATCGGACTAATTATAGCTTTTTGCGTGCTGATGAAAGCCAAAGGGAAAAAGGCTATTTTTCAGAACTTCTGGCGAATATTTCAGATAAGTGCTTCCACGTCTTCGAACGCTGGTTATGTTTATTTTTCTCAGAGACCGAAAATCTCGATCTTATCAACCAATGTTAGCAGCAATTTGAAAGGCTGGAAAAATGAGTTCTTTTTTGTCCGTGGACCAGATTCTCCATCCTCCAAGGATAATCCCGAGCCCACTCCGTATGTATGGCCTGGTGCAAGATCATTGATCTATGGTAAACGCCGTCTTAGAGGAAAAATGAATAATGAAATCTCGGACGAATTCCTGCAATCCCTTCGAATTGACCCTCATCAGACAGCTTTGATGACTCAGGAGGCAGTTTTGCGTTTAGCTGGGCTTAGTAGGTGCTCCTTTCCTGCCCCCCCCCCAATTGAATACGGGAAGGCTCAGATTAATCCTGCTAATGCTCCCTCTACGTTAGGTGCGTTAAATTATTTTGACTTAATTTTTCATAACCATAATTAACTCCGTTCCCTTTCCAGCTGGGATTGTTGACAAGTTTCGGACATCAGTAGCCGGTCGGAACGTTGCTTCGTTTTCGAAGGGTAACCAGGGTCTTCCTCGTCCTCAAACGTCGAAGATCTCCCGAAAGGCGATGGAGATTAACGATGGCGTCGGTGCCATTGCAGATTCGAATGCTTTGGTAACTATTCCTCAAACTGCCGAAGTTGGGACATCTCGCCTTCAATCTGTTTTCCCACCTGGCTCTTCCAATCCCAATGAAGTGGGGTATAGTTGTCAAGAATGATTTCGAGATCGCAGGCGATTATGCCTATGCTCACCAAAGGGTACTTGATACTCTGAATCTCTTAATATTTTTTCTCACGATTCTTGCTTTGCCTTTAATATACCGTTCCTTCCACAGGCCGGAGATCTGTTTACTCAAAACGCTCTTCGATTGGCCATACTAAACGACGAGTCCCAAGCAGCGCAGAAGGCCCTTTGCGATGTCTTGAGAGAGGAAGCTGCAAAAACTGGTCAATTAGAAAATGCCAAGACTAGGTTATCTGAGGTCGAGAAAGAGCTTGGGGAAGTTAAGGAGGAGCTGAACGCAAAGAAAGCCTTGGAGGGTGAAGTGGAGAAGTTAAAGCTGGAGCTCGAGAAAGCTAAAGCGTCCGCCGAGGAATCTTATGAGCGAGGTCGAGCTGAAGGCAGGCTTCCCACCATAAGGGAGTTCTTGGAGTCTCCGATCCTTGACGCTCTTGTTCGATCGAGGTCTGGGCAAATTAACCAATCTTTCTACTATAAAGGTGTTCAACACCTTATTTTGGCCGGACAACTTGAAGGTGCCCTCGGGGATTATTCCAAGTTTATGAATCCCTACAAAAATGTTTATGGGAAAGATTATAAGCCTTCCTCTCTTCCTCCGAAAATTTCGGAACTCCAAAACCATGAGTTTTTTCCCTTCCTTGAAGAATTCGGAGTGCCAATGTCCAATCCTGATATCCTCGAGGCACAATCCGATGATGAAGACGTGGACATCGAAGGTGACTCCAGCACTCATAGAGAACAAGGCACTGCTTCTTCCGAGTCAGAGGAATCGGCATCCAGTGGCCAAAGTGATAATAATGAAGGAGGAAGTAGTTCGAGCAGTGGCGATTTTGAGAGTTCGGATAGCGACTCCGGGACAAGGAATGAGAAAGAAAAGTCGGATAATGATTCCGGCGTGAAGGAATCCGATCAGTAATGATTACTATATAATAGGACTTAGCGAACCATTGTAATTGTAAATTTATTTCATAATCTCCTGCTTTTTCCTATTTTGCGGATGCTCGAATTTAATTTTTTCTTAATGCCATGCTTAACCTTTTGCCTGTTTGACCATCTTGTTGAATTTTATAACTTCATTCTTGCATACTCAGTTGCGTCATCGAATCTTTCTTGGGACTAGCGACTTACCAATTATTGTAATTCGCATGATGTCGTGTCTCTTATAAATACCAAGGCCATTCTACGTTGCTTTCACAATAACATTGCTCACAGTGATCGGAGCTTTAGAAAACTATCTCGGTCGAATCTTTATCCGGAAATCAAGAGATGAATAAAAATTCGAACGCTTTCGTGATTTCTTCCGCGCCTTTCCCCAAACCAAGTGACGGTAGAAATATAAGGAAAAGGAGTCAAGCATCAATTAAATCCATTACTTCTGATAAGCTAACCTTCCATGAAGGAAATAAATCTTCGACTGATGCCCTTTCTTCATGCTTGAAACCCAGGGGCTCAAACAAGATAATTAAAAAGGTTTCTTTTGTGGAGGATGTATCTGGGCGCACTCCTTTCCAATCCGTGCCTTCGTTGGTTGGAGAATCTTTTGATTTGTTGTTTCCTACCGGTGTCTTTCCATTTAAGAGAGACATAGTTCCTTTTGATAAAGTGTCTCATGAGAAATCCGACCTGACCCTTCTTCGGGCCAATGTCTCTATCTCCGAGGCGGTTCTTTCGATTGGAGAATATTCCTCGTTCCTGTTTCAGTCTGGGTTGGAATCCCTCGCCCAGGTAATTCTTTCTAACCTTCTTAACATGATTCTCTAATTTCTTTATTTCTGCCATGACATATCTTTTTAACATGGTATAAGTTCAGGCTGGCAAAGACTTTTCTAGGCTTTATGCGTTGGCCAAGCATGAGATCGAACAACGGGCTTCTATTTCACTCGAGCTGATCAGGAAAAAGATTGAGCTGGAACGCGCACTGGAAGCTAATAGATTTTTTAAGGAGAGATTGTCTCAGGACAAGTTAAGTTCGAAATTAGAGAGACTCAAAGATATCTACGAACATGAGAAGATAAACTCCGAGCTTCGTGAGAGGGAAGCTTATATTCGCGGGTACGCTGATCGTAGTGCTGAAGTCCGAAAGATCCTTTTCGAGAATAACTTCGTTTAGTAATATTGAGATTCTCCTTTGTAACGTGAGCTTGCTAAGATTTTTCTTTGTTGTAACACCATGCTTGTTGTAACGATTTTCCTTTCTTATTGTAACACAATCCTTGTTGTAACGATAATATTGCCGAAATGTTGTTCTCTCTCTCTCTCTCTCTTTTTTTTTTTTTTTTTTTATCGTCCCTCATTTCTCGGGAAGTGTAACAGTCAGAGCTTTCAATGCTCGTATCGTGGTCGTTCAGTCAAAGAGATCTACACCGTTGTTACGGAATTCTACCCCCTATATATAGCTTCCTAAATCACCTTCATATTTTACTTTTCTGTAAACGTTTCATTCGATCAACATGGTTGTGTTTTTACTTTCGTAGATCAGCTCCATGTTCCCTTCAATGTCAGTAATTAAAGCGTTCGAGATTTTTATTCGAACCTTTTTTTTTCTCGGGATTTTCTTATGAAAATCTCTCGGCTAGGGTATCGACAGGCGAAAAGAATTGCGACTAGGATACCGGCAGGCGACCTGCTCTCTCTGATCGCAAGTCTTTGAGGCGGGCTCGACTTCCTGTACTCTGTCCTCTATCCAGTTGGGAAAGTGGGTCAACTGCTGGAGAGGTTTCTCTACATTCGATCTCCACATCTTCAAGGCGGCTTTTTGAAGGATGTGATCTTCGAATTCACTAGAAGTGCCTCCAACTGGAGTTGCTTCCCTGTTTCTCGACTTCGTCCTTCAAGGACCAATTTGCAAGGAAGCATCGGATGAAGGGTAGAAGTGTACTAGCCTTACTTCCCTTCTTTGGGCATCCATAGGGATAACTATTTGTAATAGGGTCGATCTAGATGTACATTTTCCGATTAGCTTAACTTCTTGAATGTAACCAAGAGTTCACATGTAATTTATCTGATAGTTTATGAATGAAAATTTTCTTTTATATTGTTGTCGATCTTTGATTTTGATCTTCGTAATTTGCAATCCTCGCGAGATAGCCTTTAAGATTCATAATAGATTTAAAGTTCGATCTTTGCGACTTTTGAATCTTCTATGATATATCTGTCATAGTTTAGGTTCTTCTCGGAATAATAGTCGTCGTGGAGAAATAATATGATAGAATTTAGATCGATCTTGAATATACCCTTGACTTAAGGGGCATAGCAAAGGCTTTAACCCTTAGTCATTTCAGAGATTTTTAGCCTGAGGGTCGTAGCAATAGCTTTCACCCATTTGATAATTTCGATCTAAGGATCATAGCAGAGGCTTTCACCCTTAGTCGTTTCAGAGCATTTTTAGCCCGAGGGTCGTAGCAACAGCTTTCACCCATTTGATAATTTCGATCTAAGGGGCATAGCAGAGGCTTTCACCCTTAGTCGTTTCAGAGCAATTTTAGCCCGAGGGTCGTAGCAACAACTTTCACCCATTTAATAATTTCGATCTAAGGGGCATAGCAGAGGCTTTCACCCTTAGTCGTTTCAGAGCAATTTTAGCCCGAGGGTCGTAGCAACAGCTTTCACCCATTTAATAATTTCGATCTAAGGGGCATAGCAACGGCTTTCACCCTTAGTCGTTTTAGAGCATTTTTAGCCCGAGGGTCGTAGCAACGGCTTTCACCCATTCGATAATTTCGATCTAAGGGGCATAGCAGAGGCTTTCACCCTTAGTCGTTTCAGAGCATTTTTAGCCCGAGAGTCGTCACCCATTTATCCCGATCCAACGGGCCTAGCAACGGCTTTCACCCTTGGTCAATTTTCGAGGGTCATAGCAACAGCTTTCACCCGTTAATAGTTGATGGAGAAAAATAGAGATCGATTAATAGATGAATATAGATCGAGAATATCCAGAATATGACGAATAAATAAGAATTTAGGCGAAATAAACTTTCATTGAATAAATACTCAATCGAAATAAACATTCTTCGAACAATTCAGTCGAAATAAACCTTCAATGAACACGTAATTTTACTAAATCACTAGAAACAAAGAAAATAGAACGAGATGACTAAACAGTAGAAGCCTTGAATGTAACTATCTTCCATAATATCTTCTTAAATTGACCGCATTCCATGCCTGAGGTAGTACCTCTCCGTTAGGGTGAGCAATCTTGTAAGAACCTTTTCTTCCAACCTCTACGATCACAAAGGGGCCCTCCCAATTAGGTTGGAGTTTTCCCACGTGCTTCGATACTTCCACTTTCTTGAGCACCAAGTCCCCCACTTTGAATGTTCGGATTCGAACGTTTCGATTATAAGATTTTTCCATGCTAGACTTTGTGGATTGGATTTTCAACTTTGCACCGTCCCTTCGACTATCTGCGTGATCGACTTCCACTTCCCTTAGAGATTGGTTTTCTTCGGGATCGTAAAATTCGACCCTGAGGGAAGGTACGAGGTTCTCTACTGGGATAACGGCCTCTGACCCATAAACCAGACTAAATGGAGTTTCTCCTGTTGCAGCTTTAACTATAGATCTATTGGCCCACAAAACCCCTGGAAGTTCATCGAGCCATTTTCCTTTTGCCTCAGATAGGCGTTTTTCCAAGGATCGAACGATATGCCTGTTCACGACTTCCGTTTGCCCATTAGCTTGGGGATGCCCTACAGATGCGAAATTCTATTGTATTCCGAACTTTTCGCACCATTCCGTGATTCTTTTTCCGGCGAACTGCGTTCCGTTATCGGATATTAAAATCCTAGGAATTCCAAATCTGCAGATAATATTTTTCCATAAGAAATTAATAACTTGGAACTGAGTGATCTTTGTCAGAGCAACATATTCAACCCATTTGCTGAAATATTCAACTACAACCAGTACATAATTTTTTCGAGCTCGTGCTGTTGGAAAAGGCCCGACAATATCAATGCCCCATTTATCAAAAGGCCAACAAATAGGAATAGAATGCATATGCTCAGCCGGTTGATGAATCAAGTTCGAATGAATTTGACAATGGTGGCACTTTTTCACATAATCAACAGAATCAGAGAATAGAGTAGGCCAATAATATCCGAACCTCGAGCATTTAAGAGCTAAGGCCCGAGCACCACAATGATTTCCCGCTTCCCCTTCATGAACTTCTTTCAAAATAGCATTGTAGTGAACTTCGGGGATACATTTTAATAAAATTCCCGAGGAGGATCGCTTATAGAGTTGATTACCGATCAGAGTAAATGATGGCGCTCTGTATTTGATCCTTCGAGCTTCGTTTGGATTTTTCGGAAGTTTTCCTTCCTTGAGATAGGCAATAAGAGGGTTGCTCCATGAGTTGCTCGGTTCATCAATTTCCATGATATCAATTGCCGGGGCCACATCCAGCTCGATAGCAGATGTATTCGATAGCAGCCACGTGATTATTCTCTCATTCTTCCCGTCAGCCAAACCTGTGAATTTCGATAATATATCTGCCCATAAATTTTCCTCTCTCGGCACAGGTTGAATATCGAACTTGTCGAATTTAGAGATCAACTTCTTTGTTCTGCTCAAGTATTTGATCATATTGAACTCCCTGGCCTCGTACGTGCCTTTCACCTGTCTATGAACAAGTTCTGAATCGGTTAATACAACAATTGATTTTACCTTTGCTTTAAGAGCCATCTCTAACCCTGCGATCAATGCTTCATACTCGGCCTCGTTGTTGGTCACGACGAAATCTAAAGTTATAGCATAACTCAAGTCTTCACCATTGGGTCCTTGGAAATGAATTCCTGCTCCACCTCCATCCTTGGTTGAAGATCCGTCCACATGCATCAGCCATATTTGACGTTTTGCTTCTTCTACCATACTTAGCTCGGATTTTGCTCCTTCTTCCATGTTCGACAAGCCTGTTGACTCGAGCACGAAGTCAGCTAATACATGGGCTTTTATGGCGACCCGTGGTTGATAATCGATTTCGAACTGACCAATCTCGACCGCCCATTTGATCAGCCTGCCTGATGCTTCTGGTTTTATAGGACCTGTCTCAAAGGTTGATTTGTTAAAACAATGATCTTGTATGTTTGAAAGTAAGGCCTTAGCCTTCGGGCAGCTACCACCAAGGCCAGTGCGAATTTTTCGATCTCCATGTAGTTTTTCTCAGCACCTTGCAATAACTTACTTAAATAGTAAACTGGTTTATGCTCAGTTTTGTCAATTTTCACCAAAACCGAACTAATGGCCTCTTCCGATACAGCTATGTATAAATATAGAGGTTCTCCTTCAGATGGTTTGGCTAGCATGGGTGGTGAGGTTAAGTACGCTTTCAGTTCTTCGAAGGCCTTATCACATTCTTCACTCCATTCAAAGTTCTTAGATTTTCGCAAAAGTTTGAAGAATGGTAAACTTTTGTCGGCAGATCTTGAGATGAATCTATTCAATGAAATAATTTTTCCAATCAAACTTTGGACGTCTGAGAGCTTTCGTGGTGGTTGGAGATCGGTGATTGCTCGAATTTTTTCAGGGTTTGCTTTGATTCCTCTTTCGTGGACTAGATATCCGAGGAATTTTCCCGATCGTACGCCAAAAGTACACTTGGCTGGGTTCAGCTTCATCCCATATTTTCTCAAGATTTCGAAACATCTATCCAGATGGTCAATGTGATCCTCCTCCGTCATACTCTTTACGAGCATGTCGTCTACATAGACTTCCATTATTTCACCTATCAGTTCTTTGAAGATCATGTTAACTAACCTCTGATAGGTTGCACCTGCATTCCTTAAGCCAAAAGGCATAACAATGAAGCAGTACACTCCCCGCTCGGTGTTGAATGCTGTTTTATCCAGGTCCCTTTCATTCATGAAAATCTGATAGAACCCTTGGAAAGCGTCCATCATACTAAACAACACGAATCCTGCAGTGGAATCTACTAGCATATCGATCCGAGGTAATGGATAAGGGTCTCTCGGGCATAGTATGTTTAGGTCGGTAAAGTCATTACACATCCTCCATTTGTTTTCGACCTTTTCGCCTTTAGAGACCAGGACCACATTACATAGCCATTCCGTGAACTTGATTTCCCTGATCTGTCCTGCTGCTAATAATCTATCGACCTCTGCACTGATTATCTTGTCCTTTTCGCGACCATGATTGCGCTTCTTCTGCCTCACAGGTTTGGCTTTCAGATCGATATTTAATGAATGTGTTATCACTCGTGGGTCGATTCCCACGATATCATCCGAACTCCAGGCAAAAACGTCCACATTTTTCTATAAAAATTCAATGAGCATGGTTTCTGATGGGGGCTATTTCGCACCCAACTTACTACTCGAATCGAACGAAGAAGATAAGATCGATTCGACCAATTCGAACAGATCGGGATCATCTTACAGACCCGGCCAAGTATAGCTCGCTTCGACAGAAGAATGTATTCCGGACCCAAGTAGGATATTTGGGCCGAGTCCTATTAGGACTATGTTTCCTTGTAACGCTAGGTTTAACATTATATAAATACCTAGTTAATCATTGTATGAGGGGACGAAATTCCTGAACTCTAAGAATACAGGATTTGATACTGCTTACAACAGCACAACTTAATAATATTCAATATTATTACTAAGCTTTTTACATTCATATCGGTGTGTTCTTAGCATTGTTTTATGGTTTTACTTCTTGTTCTTGAATATTGCTTTTCTTTGTAACCGATCCATCCGGAATAAAGTAACAGAGCCCTATATAACATATATATAAATATCGAAAAACCCCCGATATCACAAATTCACTGATATTCAATTAACCCGACGAAATCCGGTTAAATCAGTTGGCGCCCACCGAGGGGCTAGGTTAATTATTCGATCGACACATGGCTCGCCCAAGGAAAAGTGCTCGCATTGGAGCGAGAAGTAATACAACCACCGGCCACAACACATCCGAAGATCCACAAGACAACAACGATAACAACATTCCCAACACCAATGAAAATCTCCCAGATACCCGTTCTCGTCAGCAGGAACACCAAGGAGGTCTTACCGGTGCAATACAGGAAGAACCGGAAGTCCCCGAAATACCAGTTCCTCTCCCAGGCGCTCAGGAAAAACTGAGACAAATAGCAATGCTCTTCAAATCACTCTCTCCAGAAGAATTGCTAGTTTTAGACCAAATTCCTCGAAACGCTGCGACTCCCAGGACAACTCCTGCACCAGGAATGCCAGGGCCAAACAAACAAACCTCTCAACAAGCGGACAGCCCAGCAAGTGAGCGACGCTCGTTACGCAGCCCACAGCAGGACAATTCTAAACCCTCCGATAACCGTCCCCGAAGAAAACCAGGTCGAAGAAGGCCACAGGCGGATCGCAGCGGATCGAAGGAACGAACAATAATCCCAATCGAGGATGACATAGATGATGCTATCCCAGATCGACCACGAGCAACTCGATTCTCGGAAAGAGAAATCGAGAGAATAGTACAGGAACGACTGGAGCAACGCCTACGATCTGTTCAAAACCCGTGGACCCGAACCGCGGAACTCCAGGAGAGCCTTGCAGCATGTTCTCCCTTCTGCAGAGAAATAAAAGAAGCGCAATCCATTGGACAGGTCCCGGGTAGACTACCCCGATATGACGGAACCACCGACCCGGATGATTATATTTTTAGCTTCACTAACATCATGAATTTATATGCCCACTCTGCCGAATTCACCGCCAAGTTAATGCTGACCACATTCGAGGGCCTAGCGTTGGATTGGTTCGCAAAACTACCTGCCAACTCCATATTCAGTTTCCGGGAATTATGCAATAAATTGACGCAGCAGTTTGCCAGTCAGAAGAGGCAAAAACTCCCGATGAGCTACCTAGGAACCATACATCAACAAGAAGGAGAATCCCTAAGAAACTGGTTGGCCAGATTCAACGTAGAATTACTCAAAATCGATTCTCCAAATATTGATTACATAATTTCTATCCTCTTCGATCTCACTAAAAACAGGCAGTTCGGAAATGCCCTCAGTTGAAAACAACCAAGAACGTTCGCCGACATCATGAGCTTGGCGTCTAAGTATATGACCCAAGAAGAGATGAATTCCTTTAAGGATAAAAACAAAAATAAATTCACAGCTTCAGGCTCCAAGCGGCATGATAAGATTCCTATTCAAAGACCCTTAGACTATGAGCGATCTTCCAGGAGAGGTAACGTTTTCCAGCGACTGGAATACAGCAAAGCCGATCAAGAAAGACAACCTAATTACTACCAAAGACCAAGAAACCCTGAGCAACCAATCAGAAGCAGGGTGAATCAAGTAGAACACCCAAGATTGAATGCTCCAATGGAAGAAATATTGGAAGTCCTAGAAAGAAATAACTGGATTCCCGAGGCAAGGAAAATCGCTCAGCCCAGACCGGGGTCTAGAAACTATGATCAATACTGTAAGTACCACAGGGCACATGGGCATCTAACGGAAAATTGTTTTCACCTTAAGAGAGAAGTCGAAAAACTGATCGAGCAAGGAAAACTAGACGAATACATAGACCGAGATAATCGCAAAAGGGAAAGAAGTAGAAGCCCTCGGAACGGTAATCGAAGGAGAAGTTCTCGTCGAAGGTCGCCCGAACGTCGACCTACTCAGGAGTTAAATCAGGACCAGATCAATGGGACTATCCATACAATATCCGGGGGACCCGCGGGTGGAGATAGTCGTAACGCACGACGAAGGACAGCCCGATCCATAATTGGAAATTCTAAATATCCAAAAGAAATATGGACTCTGGAAAACAGGCCGACAAATCACCAGCCGATCAGCTTTAACGAAGGCGAAGTACCTAAAAACATCATTTGGGACACAAAAGAGGATAACCCCGATTTTCCTATGGTAGTATCGTTAGAAATAGCGAATTATAATGTAAGAAGAATCCTAATCGATAACGGAAGCTCAACAAATATCATCTCCCGGGAGGTTTTAGCCCAAATGAACTTGGGACAAATAAACCTACAAAAAGTAGCTACGCCATTAGTAGGCTTTGGAGGGTCCGAGATCATCCCCAGCGGAACGATATCTTTAAGTGTGTCACTTGGAAAGAAACCACTTCGGACAGTGAAGTTAGTAAAATTCCTAGTGGTAGAAACACCCTTCGCTTATAACGCTATATTAGGGCGACCAGCCCTTAACCTTTTCCGAGCAGTAGTCTCTACCTATCATCAGAAGATAAAGTTTCCAACCGATATGGGCATCGGAGAAATAACGAACGACCACTGTATGGCGTGGGATTGCTACAGCACATCGTTAACTTTGAAAGAACACCCTAAGTCTATTACTCCAAGCAAAAGAAAGGTCGAAGACGATCTCATTAGAAATGAGGTTGAAATTCCTATTACTGATCGATTAGATAAAAAGGGGAAAGAACCACTAGACTTATCCTTGAAACCCCCTGAACATAAGGATATAATTCTAGTAAAAGGTGACTCGTCCAAAACGACAAGAATAGGTACAGAATTGAGCAAAGAAGGAGAAATAATGTTAATCGAATTCCTAAGAAATAATGTTGACGTCTTTGCCTGGAGCGCGAATGACATTGAAGGAATTGATCCTCGGGTAATCAAGCATACCCTAAAAATCGACCCTTCAGCAAAACCCGCCAGGCAGAAGAAAAGAAATCATGGACCGGTAAAAGATAAAATTATCAAAGCCGAAGTAGAAAGACTGCTGGAAGCAAAACAAATCCGAGAAATACATTTTTCGGAATGGCTATGCAATGTCGTACTAGTAGCAAAAGGGGATAAAAAAGACAATAAATGGAGGATGTGTAACGATTTCACCGACCTTAACAAGTTGTGTCCACGAGACCCTTACCCCCTCCCAAGGATTGACTTATTGGTCGACTCGACCGCTGGCTTCGCGATATTCAGCATGATGGACGCCTTCCAAGGGTTTTATCAAATATACATGGACGAGCGGGATCAAGAGAAGACCGCGTTCATAACCGAACAGGGAGTATACTGCTTTATTGTAATGCCATTCGAATTGAGGAATGCTGGGGCAACTTACCAAAGGTTGGTAAACCTAATGTTCAAAGAACTAATCGGAGAAATAATGGAAGTCTATGTAGACGACATGTTAGTCAAAAGTATGAATGAAGCAGATCACGTAAAACATCTAGATCGATGTTTCCAAATCTTAAGGAAATACCGTATGAAGTTGAACCCTGCAAAATGCACCTTCGGTGTTAAGTCAGGAAAAATTTTAGGGTACTTGGTACACGAGCGAGGAATAGAAGCCAACCCAGAAAAAATTCGAGCCATAACCGAGATGAAACCTCCCAAAACCATCTCTCAAGTACAAAGCTTGGTTGGGAAAATCGTAGCTTTGAATAGATTCATATCAAAATCCGCGGACAGAAGCTTGCCCTTTTTTCCAAACACTTCGAAAAGCGAAAAATTTCGCTTGGACCGAGGAATGTGAACGAGCCTTCGAACAACTCAAAGAATATTTGACAACACCTCCGATGTTAGCCAAACCGACGGAAGGGGAACCGTTGTACATCTACATCTCCATCTCCGATACAGCCATTAGTTAAGTACTAATTAAGATAGAGGGCTCAGAGCATAAGCCCGTCTATTATCTCAGCAAGTTATTACAAGGGGCGGAGAAAAATTACTTGGAAATAGAAAAGTTCACGCTGGCCTTAGTAGTGGCTGCACGAAAACTCCGACCCTACTTCTTAACTTACGAAATCATCGTTTTGACGAATCAGCCGCTAAGGCAAGTTCTAGCAAAACCAGAAGCCTCCGGACGACTAATAAAATGGGCGATCGAACTCAGCCAGTTCGAAATAGATTACAAACCAAGGATTGCCATCAAGGCCCAAGTGTTAGCCGATTTTATATTAGAGACACCGACACAAGCGGCTGAATCATCGAGCAGCCTCAACGACGATGTCTTGATCATAGAAGATCAAACCTGGTTAATGCATGTCGACGGTGCTTCATGCCGAGAAGGAGGAGGCGTCGGGATCAACTTCACCGGACCGAATAAGGAAGATTTGAATTACGCGATAACATTGGACTTCGTTGTAACAAACAATGAAGCTGAATATGAAGCGTTAATCGCAGGAATGGAAATGGCGATCAAAGCCAACATAAAGAGGCTTAAAGTGTTAACCGACTCAGAGTTGGTACAAAGACAAATAGGAGGCCAATACGAAGCTAAGGAATTCAATATGGTAAAATACCTCGCCAAAGTAAAAACACTAGCTGAGAAATTTGAAAATTTCGACATACAGAACATCCCACGATCGGAAAACAGATGGGCCGATCAACTGTCTAAATTCACAGGAGCCCACGACGGAAAAACCGAACGGGTGATCAATTGGTTGATATCTTCTACACCGGCAGTCGATATAATGGAAATAGATAAAGTCGAAGAAAATTGGATGACCCCAATGATAGACTATCTTCGTGAAGGAAAACTACCATCTGATCAGAATGCAGCTCGGAAAGTAAGATATCGAGCCCCAAAATATACACTTGTAGAAGGAAAACTCTACCGAAGGTCGGTATCAGGAATTCTCCTGAAATGCATCCCTGAGTCACAAACCGCCGATATACTGCGAGAAATACATGAAGGAGACGCAGGAAATCACAGCGGATCAAGGGCATTGGCCTTAAAATGTCTCAGGACTGGTTACTATTGGCCTACCATCAATAAAGATGCCACTCTATATGTCCAAGAATGTCATCACTGCCAGATCCATGCTAACATATGTCATCAACCAGCAGAAAACATGCATCCAATTCCAGTATGTTGGCCCTTCGATCAATGGGGAATGGACATTGTGGGGCCTTTTCCAGCGGCCAGATCCAAAAAAGCTTACGTCCTGGTCGCTGTAGAATATTTCAGCAAATGGATAGAATGCGTCGCACTCGCACGAATAACTCAATTCCAAGTGATCAACTTCCTATGGAAGTTCATAGTTTGCCGATTTGGCATCCCAAGGATCCTAATTTCAGATAATGGAACCCAATTCGCGGGAAAACAAGTAATAGAATGGTGTTCGAAACTGGGAATTCAACAAAATTTCACTTCGGTCGGACATCCTAGAGCGAACGGACAAACCGAAGTAGCAAACCGAGAAATAATAAAATCTTTGGAAAAAAGATTAGGTTCGGCCAAAGGAAGATGGCTCGATGAACTTCCAGGAGTACTATGGGCTAATCGAACTACAGTAAGAAGCTCAACCGGGGAAACACCATTCAGCTTGGTGTATGGGTCGGAGGCTGTTATTCCTGTTGAAACCCTAATCCCAACGCCAAGAATAGAGATGTTCGACGATCAAGAAAATGAAAAAGCGAGAGAAAATGACATTGATTTAACAGAAGCTTTAAGAGATAAAGCTGCTGTACGCCTACAAGTCACTAAAACAAATATGGAGAAGGCATACAATCAAAAAGTACGCATCCGAACTTTCAAAGAAGGAGACTTGGTCTTGAAAAAGGTAGAAGTATCCAAGCATGTGGGAAAATTACAACAAAATTGGGATGGACCTTACATCGTCATTGGCGTAGGAAAGAAAGGTTCATACAAAATTGCACACTTGGATGGAACAGCCTTACCAAGAACCTGGAATGCGGTCAACCTTAGGAAATACTATGGTAAATAAATTTTAGCAAATTATATTCCATTTTTTTTTATTTTACTTTATCAAAGTTTTAATCCTTGTAACAAAGGCCTGAGCCTACAAGTTCAATTAGTAAAGAGTTTTAGCATTCTATATACATCGATTATTTCGGTTAATGCCCTATCATATGAATGAAAATTGAGAACGAACCGAGTCGAGTATACATTGATCCGCTCAATAAACACTCCTCGATATATCTTCAACGATCGAAAAGACTTTTTGGGTTAAAAACCTAAGTCTAATTAAAAAGAGTCGAGTAAACATCGATCCGCTCGATAAAAACTCCTCGATAAATTCAAAAAGACGAGTCGAGTATACATTGATCCGCTCAATAAACACTCCTCGATACATTTACAATGAGAAAAAGACTTTTTGGTACTAAAAACCTAAGTCTAAAATTATAAACGAGTCGAGTATACATTGATCCGCTCAATAAACACTCCTCGATACATTTACAACGAGAAAAAGACTTTTTGGTACTAAAAACCTAAGTCTAAAATTATATACGAGTCGAGTAAAACATCGATCCGCTCGATAAACACTCCTCGAACTATTTAGAACGAGAAAAAGACTTTTTGGTACTAAAAACCTAAGTCTAAAATTATAAACGAGTCGAGTAAAACATCGATCCGCTCGATAAACACTCCTCGATACATTTACAACGAGAAAAAGACTTTTTGGTACTAAAAACCTAAGTCTAAAATTATAAACGAGTCGAGTAAAACATCGATCCGCTCGATAAACACTCCTCGAACTATTTACAACGAGAAAAAGACTTTTTGGTACTAAAAACCTAAGTCTAAAATTATAAACGAGTCGAGTAAAACATCGATCCGCTCGATAAACACTCCTCGAACTATTTACAACGAGAAAAAGACCTTTTGGTACTAAAAACCTAAGTCTAAAATTATAAGCGAGTCGAGTAAACATCGATCCGCTCGATAAACACTCCTCGCCCATACTTACAACGAGAAAAAGACTTTGTGGTATTAAAACCTAAGTCTGAATAAAACGAGTAAAGTAAACATTGATCCGCTCAATAAAATCTCCTCGATATATTCCTAACGATCTAAAAAAGATCTGCTGATAATCCTAAAGTTTTGAAAGATAAATCAAGTGTGAATTCATCTGCTCGGAAAATACTCCTCGTAGATAAAATTACCAACGACAAAGAAGATGCAAGAAATAAAGTAATATTTTATTCATCAAATCAATTACATACAAATATACTACGTTACAAAGATCTGCTCGCTACCTAAAGATCGTTACAATGATCTACTTAAATTGATCCTATGGGATCGACTATCTTCACGACAATGTCCACGGAAACACCAATCTCCTCCCTAGTACATCATCGATTATAGAAGCATGCTACTCACGATGGTCGACTTCTTTAGTTCGGTGGCCAGGCTCTGAAGATCAAATGTTCTTCCAGATGAAATGAACATTACCAGCCAGATAACTAGCAATGCTCACTCATCCGTAAGAAGATACTGCTTTTACTTTATCTATAAAACATTTTACTCTAGAGCAGCATCTCTTCGGGACCGTCGTGAAACGGTAAGTTTACCAGCCACCCCGGCGGTCTATCACTCCGGAAGTCACATCCAAGAGCGAGGGTGACTGGCAAGTATGAACCCCCCATGTGCAAACGGAAACCACGGACCTCTAATTGATGAAGACTAAAGCGGAGGCCTCATGGGACCCGTTAGTACAAGGAAGGGCTGACATGGGACCCGTCAGTACAAGGTAGATGAACACCAAGTTATTACAGAGTGAATCATGATAATGTGACTTTTTGAATATTATAGGATCTGAGGGCAGAATGAAATCCAAAGAAGTTGAGATCTCCATTCTCTTTGGAAAATTGCAAAGGAAGAATGCAAACCACCACCCTATTTATAGGGATAGACTCAAACAATCCAACGGCTGAAAAAGCATTTGATCAACGGACACAGATGCGACCCCTTGACTCCCCGCAATAAATGCAAGTAAGTTGGAACGGCACAATCTAATCGCCCCAACTAGTCGATAACAAAAGAGGCAATAGATCGATATGATCATATCTAAAAATCGCAGCAAAAAGGACAGTTGCTCGATAAGAGATAAAAGACCAAACTTTTCACCATACGAGGCACGTCACTGCCTCATACATCGTATGGATGACCATTGAATAAGCCATACAGGAACTCCTCTCGAATCCAAGATATCTGATATAGAAATCAGGAGAATAGTCCTCCTTATTCAAAACAGCAAGGACGTAACTGCCTAACATACCAAAGAATTGCTTAAGGAGGTCTGAATAGCTCAGATCTGACTAAGACTTCTACACTTTCCAATTCCTCCCATATCAAAGATATGCTATAAACGAAACATCGCTTGAAGAACAAGTACTTCCAAGTTGATAATGAGAAACATAAAGATTCGGAGGATACTGAAAGGGTTATTTTCTCTTAGTCTTAAAAAATGAGAAAAGAAGAGTTCAACAAAAGGTATAAAAAGCCTCCTTATATAAAAGTTTGTGTCACAAAAGGACAATTTTACAACGTCAGTTATCGAACATCGACCAAAATGTTGAACGTTCCCTAAATCAGATCGATCCGAATAAGCCTACTATCTGCATGATTATGCGCAAACATGATTTTAAATATAACCCAAGGGACTATACTGGGTTGATCGACAAAGATTGGATTTGCAAAACAAACATCGAGATCAAAGCTACCTTATTCTGCATTCTTGGCAAAGATCAATTTCAGATAAGTATGCTAAACAATACTGATTATTTTACGATGATTATATTTATGCATAAAGGCAAATTGTGCATAACAAAGAGAAGAAAATAGATATAGGCAAGAATCTGCCTGAAGGTTAATATTTCCAATTTAGTACTTCTCCCATTACAAAAATTTTCAGCCCAAACAAGTGCACAAAAGTTGGGCGATAAAAAAAAAAAAAAAAAAAAAAAAAGACAGTCCAAGGCCTGCCAGGACGAACAAAGATCACTGGGAAGGACGGTCAGTAGGCCGACTACTAGAAACAGTCCTCCGAGGAGTCAAATTACCAGCAAACGCCATCAGCTCCTCTTGACGCTTCAGATAACCAGCGTCATACCCTTCCTCATAGGACCGCCGTTGAGACTCCTCTGCAAGGGCAGCAGCCTGTATTAAATCATTTTTCTCTTTTTCAAGAACAACTTTATCAGCCTCCAATTTTTGGAGATCATCTCTGGCAATCTGAAGCTCCAGCGTCAGCCCTGCAGCTTTAGCTTTTTCCGACTCTAACTGACGTTGATAAGCACGCTTACTCGTCCACAGTTCGTCATTTTGCACACCCAGCTGGAGTGCAAAATACTTGCCCTAAAAAAGCAGAAAAAGTAAGAGAAACCGACACATAACAAGGCATTCAAAACAAAAAAAACAGGAAAAATATTCGTAATATGTTTACCTGCTCACATATCTTCACCAGAGATTGAACAAGGCGAACGTTGGAGGTACCTTCGAGCTTCCTCAACTCGCCGGGCAAAATTGTGCTCATACCCAGATCCCAAGATAAAGCATCAGGCTCAACTGAGCCAGGCAATTCACTATTGGAAGGGACACCATCAGAACGAGGTGTCTCTGACAACATAATATCTTTAACTTGCTCAAAGATACATCGATCATCTAATAGACGAGGAGATTCTCTCCCGTCGGGACTAACAGAGGTCTCCTTGCCCGAGGCAGAAATAACCGTTCGACGACCAGACCTGGAACCGGTTCCACCTCCGGAAGGTCCTCCCGATTCAAAGGATGTAGTCATTACAGTGGTATCATGAAACAAAAATTCAGGACAATCCTGCACAATAGATTGTGTCGTAGAAGGATTGACAAAAAAGCTATCACCAGCTTGCCCTCCGCTTACAAGGGGGGCAGTAGAAGCAGACAAAGGAAGGGAAATAGTAAAATCCCCTCCGGGAAAAACGTGTTCAAAAGAAGAAGTGTTAGAACTAACAGCTATATTATAAGCCGGTTCTTCGTTGGACATATCCCCAAAAGGTAATCGTCCAGGGGAAGGCATGTTTCCTTCCTGAGCGGAAGTAGAAAAGACTGGTTCTGAAAACGACGAGTTTACCACGGAAAGAGGTTCAGAGACAATAAAACGAGTATCGATCTCCGACCTAGTTGTTGGGGACGAACGAGGAGGCTCTATCGACGGCCCATCTCTTCGAGATTTTTTAGATCTATTTTCTCTAGCGCCCTCACGAGAAGGTCGCTTCGAAGTATTACCAAAAAGGTTACTCATGATCGGACTATGGAAAAATACAAATTATTATCGAGAAAGTTTATCGACTAGCTAAAGAAAGAGTATTCTGTTAAGAGAGGAGTATAGCAGTAAAAAACAAGTCCAATTTTTACCTTTCGTATTTATACTACACGAAAGGATGCGACAGACCTAAAGAAAGGGCGCGAAACAGGAAAACTGACCTTGGAGCAAACGCTGGAATTCGAAAAGGCACACACATAATGATTACGGCAAATTAAATGACTTGTCTGAATTATTACGGCGAAAGTGAAAAGACACGACTGTCAGAATACGAAGCGTTTAACGTACAAAATAAGCTAAAGTTACAGTTAAATCTACGAGGAAATAATTACAAAGATTATTTCAAAAAAATAAATCACTATTTCAAGAAGCCTGGTCGCTATCCGGAATCTTCTGTTCACTACCGACGTCCTCAGTCATGCCTATATCGTCTCCTTCTTCCTCTTCGTCTTCTGGATCGAGGAAAGTATTATCGAGCTCATCATTAACATCAGAAGGAGGAATCGGCAATGGATTTCCAAATTCCTCGACAAGGTGAGCCAGAGGAAAACCTTGATATTCGACATCTGGAACCTCGGAAGAAGAATAAAGCTCGCCATAATGATTCAACCGAATATGAGCTGCCTTAAAATACTCCTTCCGACGGTCATCGATCATCTCTAAGGCGACCAGCTGATGAATCGCCTTCTTAAAAGTATTCTCAAGAAGAGGACCGACGATCCGATACACCAACGCCGTATGAACAGGAGAATTAAGGAACTCGCGAAGGACTCTCTCGTCAGGATTCCTACCGTATCGATCCCTAAGTCCACTAAGTGGGACATCCTTTTCATACTCCTCTAAAGAAGTTTCAAGGTTTAATACTTGAGATTCAAGCTCACTAATTCGAGTCGTGCTCTGTAACTGCAATTCCTCTAACTTTCTAGCCATTTGATTGGCCTGATCTTGAGCACGAGAAATCTCCATCACCCTGTCTATCATTTCTTGATCTTCAGTCCCGGTAGCACGAGTCTCTACGACGAGAACGGAAGAAGATGTTGAGGGACCAACCTCTGAACCGGAGGATTTATGGAGTAAAGCTTTATGCTTCTCTTCCAGAAACTCGCACTGTTGTTTCCAAAGTGCATTTTCATAGGCGTATGACGCAAGACAAGTTTTGGTCTGAAGAACAAAGAGAGCAAGAAAAAGAGATGGATTAATAAATTAAGGAAGACCTTTAAGATTATCTATTAATATGATTAAAGTAAAAAGATGTCACCTTCTCGGCATATAGAGAAGCTCGCTGGAATTTCTCCAGAGGATCCTTATGAAGAAGCTTATTGAGATCACGAGTGAAAACACCAGACAAAAGAACGCGGGTTGCCTTATCGACTGCGTTCTCACTATCATCATGAATAAGAGAATCCTTCTCGGAGTAACCAGCGGCCCTCCTTCCCTCTAAATGATCCTCGATCATTTCGACCAGAGTAGGTTTTGGATGTTTATCTCCGAGTAAAGAAAGGTCGTCACCAGAATGTCCATAGTAACTCCTCTTTCTATCAACTGGATTATTAGTAGGATGAGGCATCGACCAGCTACGACACCCTCGAATACCCAAAGATGTTCTAAGGTGAAGAGGAGGATAACCAGATCCCGTGCCCTGACGAATGGGGGACTCACGAGAAGTATCTGGAGATTCCCCTCTATTATCCTCGGACTCATGGCCCAACTCCAGTTTCCTTTTTCGTGAAGCTCTCTGCTCGATGGGGTTGTTCTCTACGGATTTTGAAGATTTCGACAGTACCATTTTTCCCTTCAAAGAATGCCGAGAGTTTTCTACCATATGAACTAAAAAAAAAAAAAAGAAACAAAGTAAAAGTTAATTTCTCCATATAAGAGGTATAGTTACAGCAATAAGATAAAATAAAGTACTAACCAAGGGATTCAGAAGATGAACTGATGGGAAAGTTATGAACACTTAACCCCGCCTTACGAAGGAAAGCTTCCCCGATCAAAAGAGCGCTTTGATATTTGTTTGCGCGCATTTCGAGGATATCAGTGATAAACTGTACGTCGTCAGGGATAAG
The DNA here is from genome assembly GCA_038501285.1 of Penstemon eatonii. Classification (NCBI taxonomy): domain Eukaryota; kingdom Viridiplantae; phylum Streptophyta; class Magnoliopsida; order Lamiales; family Plantaginaceae; genus Penstemon; species Penstemon eatonii. The sequence goes on along the minus strand of CM076710.1, from coordinate 29,403,213 downwards.
TTCTCCAGTCGGAGAGCGACCTCCAGGAATCCAACTGGAACCATGATCCCATGAAAAAGGCATGGTCGAACCATCCGCCAGGCAAAAATTAGATGGAGGACGAACGAAGAAGAAATGAGATTTCCATGAAGGATTACTAGAAACAGGGGCGTCAAAGATTGCTCGACTAGGCCGCTGACTAGCAAAGAAATATCCACGATTTGAAGAACTAGAAATGTTAAAGCGGAAAAGTTGTGTAAAATTACGAAAGGAGGGTTTAAACCCCTTCGCGATCATCAAAACGGAAAAACAAACCACAAAAGCAACGGAATTTGGAACCAGCTGTGTCAAGCACACACTGAAAGTTTTCAAAACTTCCAGGAAGAGGGGAGACGAAGGAAGACGCAGTCCGCTATTGAAGTGAGCCGTATAAAAGGCTCGACATCCCTCCGGAGGAGATGTGACTCTATCAGTAGAGGAAGGAAGAATTATCTCGGAACCTTCAGGAAAATATTTGGTATAATTATTCACAACATCCGGGAATGTTTCCGCCGTATATGCGCAAGCTACGTCCTCAATTGGTTCAGAAATCTGAGGAACAGTACCTTTGCCCTTTTTGGCTCGGGCAGCCACGTCGGCATCAGAAAGGATTCGTACTTTGAAGGTATCTTCTATGGGGACAACGAAATCAGATACTGTAGTTTGTTCGCTCAAAGGATTAGAATGCAACTCCTCATCGTTATCGGGAGCGATGATCTCTCTAGAAGAAGAAGAAGATTTTCTTACAAAAGCCATATATTCTGGTTCCCCGAAGATGAAGATCGACAAAAGAGAAAATTTTATGAGATGAACGACCAGGCAGGAAAAAGAGTACAAGATATAAGAAAGTATAAAAGAGAAATGGTGAACTCGAAAGTCACCTATTTATAACAAAATGAGAAAAGACGTTTCAAACTTATTGCAGCTAGTCATATTCCCGCCAAAAACGGAAGGATACGAAGAGCCTCCCGAATGGACGCGTGGCGATCCGTAATTTGACAGAGAAAACGACTATCTATGATATGTAGCACTCTTTTCCTTATTTAAGATTTTTTCCCACAGGGTTTTTTCTTAAGTAAGGTTTTTAACGAGGCTCCATTCATAGAAAAGAAACAGTCGTAAAGATTAATCTACTTCTACGAGCTTCTATTGTCTATACGCTCGAAGAAGTGAGGGAGTACTGATGGGGGCTATTTCGCACCCAACTTACTACTCGAATCGAACGAAGAAGATAAGATCGATTCGACCAATTCGAACAGATCGGGATCATCTTACAGACCCGGCCAAGTATAGCTCGCTTCGACAGAAGAATGTATTCCGGACCCAAGTAGGATATTTGGGCCGAGTCCTATTAGGACTATGTTTCCTTGTAACGCTAGGTTTAACATTATATAAATACCTAGTTAATCATTGTATGAGGGGACGAAATTCCTGAACTCTAAGAATACAGGATTTGATACTGCTTACAACAGCACAACTTAATAATATTCAATATTATTACTAAGCTTTTTACATTCATATCAGTGTGTTCTTAGCATTGTTTTATGGTTTTACTTCTTGTTCTTGAATATTGCTTTTCTTTGTAACCGATCCATCCGGAATAAAGTAACAGAGCCCTATATAACATATATATAAATATCGAAAAACCCCCGATATCACAAATTCACTGATATTCAATTAACCCGACGAAATCCGGTTAAATCAGTTTCCATGCCCTCGCTTAACTCTGTTCCAATTTTAGTGAACTTTTCAGGGGATCCTGGAACTAAAGTTACTTTTTTGTGGTCGGGCGCTTGCACGCTCATATCAACGTTTTTCCCTTTCTTTCCTTGAAATTTTTCGCAGTCGGGAATTGGTGTTTTTAATTCAGACCCTAAATCACTTATTTTCCTCTTAACCGGGAGCTCGGGCTCCACTTTCTTTTTGATACTTAAAGCCGAATTATAACATTCCCATGCCATGTATTGGTCGTTCCTCATTTCTCCTACTCCTCCCACGGTCGGGAACTTTATCTTTTGATGATAGGTAGATACGACTGCCTTGAAGATATTTAGGGCTGGTCTCCCTAATATGGCGTTATAAGCGAACGATGTATCTACTACCAGGAATTTGATCATCCTTGTTACATTTCTTGGTTTGGTTCCTAGAGTTGGGCTTAAAAGAATGGTTCCAAGCGGAACGATCTCTGATCCGCCAAATCCGACCAAAGGAGTGGTTACATTATCTAGACGTGGGTGACAAAGATTCATCCTTGTGAGAGCTTCCGACGAAATAATGTTTGCCGAGCTTCCATTATCGACTAGCACCCTCTTGACCTCGAAATTAGCAATTCTCAATGTCAACACCATGGAAAAATCTGGATCGTCCTCACTTGTGTCCCAACTAACATCCGAGGGTCGATCGGCCTCACTAAAGCTTATAACTTGATTTTCCATGGAGGGAGATTCTAAGGACAGAATCTCCTTCTTAGCAGAGACTCCCGCTTTTATCGACCTCATAGTTCTCTTTCTAGCATTTCTGCTATCACCTCCCGCTGGTCCACCTGGGATCATGTTTATTACTCCATTCGATCGCTCTTCCGCTTGGCTTCGAATTTGCCTTTGCTGATTGCTAAATTTCCGCGAACTTCGGGATCTATAACGACTGTTATAGTTGCCACTTTTGACAAATTCTTTTAATTTTCCTTGGGCAATCAATTTTTCTATCTCGACCTTCGATTGGTAACAGTTTTCAGTACTATGTCCCCGAGCTCGGTGATATCGATAGTACTGTTCATAACCAGGTGCGCTTGCTCTAGCCTGGGTGATCCTTTGAGCCTCAGGGATCAAATTCCCTTCTTCCAACACGGTTAGCACTTCTTCCTTTGAGGTGTTCAGTTCAGTAAACTGGACTTTACCCGGTCTCGGAGCTCTAGTCCGATCGTAAAGAGGTCCATATGAATTTGGACCTTGGGGCGGCACATGCGGCTTATAAGTATTAATTCGTTGCCAAACAGATCCTTTGTTCGATCCCCATAATCACCAGGTTTCGGAATAGGATGCCCACATTCATTTATACTTCTTATTTAAAGTTTAAACTAATACTTGTAAGGGAAGTGGAATTATTCAACGAATATCTATTCGCATAGTATTTCAAGTTAGGAAATATTGAAATTAATACGAATAGCAAAATAAGTTATGGATGGAGGAAAAATTAAGTTATAAGCATTAGTGAGGCCGATCGACCCTCGGATGTTAGTTGGGACACAAGTGAGGACGATCCAGATTTTTCCATGGTAATGACATTGAGAATTGCTAATTTCGAGGTCAAGAGGGTGCTAGTCGATAATGGAAGCTCGGCAAACATTATTTCGTTGGAAGCTCTCACAAGGATGAATCTTTGTCACCCACGTCTAGATAAAGTAACCACTCCTTTGGTCGGATTTGGCGGATCAGAGATCGTTCCGCTTGGAACCATTCTTTTAAGCACAACTCTAGGAACCAAACCAAGAAATGTAACAAGGATGATCTAATTCCTGGTAGTAGATACATCGTTCGCTTATAACGCCATATTAGGGAGACCAGCCCTAAATATCTTCAAGGCAGTCGTATCTACCTATCATCAAAAGATAAAGTTCCCGACCGTGGGAGGAGTAGGAGAAATGAGGAACGACCAATACATGGCATGGGAATATTAAAACTCGTCTTTAAGTATCAAAAAGAAAGTGGAGCCCGAGCTCCCGGTTAAGAGGAAAATAAGTGATTTAGGGTCTAATTAGAAACACCAATTCCCGACTGCGAAAAATTTCAAGGAAAGAAAGGGAAAAACATTGATATGAGCGTGCAAGCGCCCGACCACAAAAAAGTAACTTTAGTTCCAGGATCCCCTGAAAAGTTCACTAAAATTGGAACAGAGTTAAGCGAGGGCATGGAAACCATGCTCATTGAATTTTCACAGAAAAATGTGGACGTTTTTGCCTGGAGTTCGGATGATATCGTGGGAATCGACCCACGAGTGATAACACATTCATTAAATATCGATCCGAAAGCCAAACCTGTAAGGCAGAAGAAGCGCAATCATGGTCGCGAAAAGGACAAGATAATCAGTGCAGAGGTCGATAGATTGTTAGCAGCAGGACAGATCAGGGAAATCAAGTTCACGGAATGGCTATGTAATGTGGTCCTGGTCTCTAAAGGCGAAAAGGTCAAAAACAAATGGAGGATGTGTAATGACTTTACCGACCTAAACAAATTATGCCCGAGAGACCCTGATCCATTACCTCGGATCGATATGCTAGTAGATTCCACTGCAGGATTCGTGTTGTTTAGTATGATGGACACTTTCCAAGGGTTCTATCAGATTTTTATGAATGAAAGGGACCAGGATAAAACAACATTCATCACCGAGCGGGGAGTGTACTGCTTCATTGTTATGCCTTTTGGCTTAAGGAATGCAGGTGCAACCTATCAGAGGTTAGTTAACATGATCTTCAAAGAACTGATAGGTGAAATAATGGAAGTCTATGTAGACGACATGCTCGTAAAGAGTATGACGGAGGAGGATCACATTGACCATCTGGATAGATGTTTCGAAATCTTGAGAAAATATGGGATGAAGCTGAACCCAGCCAAGTGTACTTTTGGCGTACGATCGGGAAAATTCCTCGGATATCAAGTCCACGAAAGAGGAATCGAAGCAAACCCTGAAAAAATTCGAGCAATCACCGATCTCCAACCACCACGAAAGCTCTCAGACGTCCAAAGTTTGATTGGAAAAATTATTTCATTGAATAGATTCATCTCACGATCTGCCGACAAAAGTTTATCATTCTTCAAACTTTTGCGAAAATCTAAGAACTTTGAATGGAGTGAAGAATGTGATAAGGCCTTCGAAGAACTGAAAGCGTACTTAACCTCACCACCCATGCTAGCCAAACCATCTGAAGGAGAACCTCTATATTTATACATAGCTGTATCGGAAGAAGCCATTAGTTCGGTTTTGGTGAAAATTGACAAAACTGAGCATAAACCAGTTTACTATTTAAGTAAGTTATTGCAAGGTGCTGAGAAAAACTACATGGAGATCGAAAAATTCGCACTGGCCTTGGTGGTAGCTGCCTAAAGGCTAAGGCCTTACTTTCAAACATACAAGATCATTGTTTTAACAAATCAACCTTTGAGACAGGTCCTATCAAAACCAGAAGCATCAGGCAGGTTGATCAAATGGGCGGTCGAGCTTGGTCAGTTCGAAATCGAGTATCAACCACGGGTCGCCATAAAAGCCCAGGTATTAGCTGACTTCGTGCTCGAGTCAACAGGCTTGTTGAACATGGAAGAAGGAGCAAAATCCGAGCTAAGTATGGTAGAAGAAGCAAAAAGTCAAATATGGCTGATGCATGTGGACGGATCTTCAACCAAGGATGGAGGTGGAGCAGGAATTCATTTCCAAGGACCCAATGGTGAAGACTTGAGTTATGCTATAACTTTAGATTTCGTCGTGACCAACAACGAGGCCGAGTATGAAGCATTGATCGCAGGGTTAGAGATGGCTCTTAAAGCAAAGGTAAAATCAATTGTTGTATTAACCGATTCAGAACTTGTTCATAGACAGGTGAAAGGCACGTATGAGGCTAGGGAGTTCAATATGATCAAATACTTGAGCAGAACAAAGAAGTTGATCTCTAAATTCGACAAGTTCGATATTCAACCTGTGCCGAGAGAGGAAAATTTATAGGGAGATATATTATCGAAATTCACAGGTATGGCTGACGGGAAGAATAAGAGAATAATCACGTGGCTGCTATCGAATACATCTGCTATCGAGCTGGATGCGGCCCCGGCAATTGATATCATGGAAATTGATGAACCGAGCAACTCATGGAGCAACCCTCTTATTGCCTATCTCAAGGAAGGAAAACTTCCGGAAAATCCGAACGAAGCTCGAAGGATCAAATACAGAGCGCAAACATTTACTCTGATCGGTAATCAACTCTATAAGTGATCCTCCTCGGGAATTTTATTAAAATGTATCCCTGAAGTTCACTACAATGCTATTTTGAAAGAAGTTCACGAAGGGGAAGCGGGAAATCATTGTGGTGCTCGGGCCTTAGCTCTTAAATGCTCGAGGTCCGGATATTATTGGCCTACTCTAGTCTCTGATTCTGTTGATTATGTGAAAAAGTGCCACCATTGTCAAATTCATTCGAACTTGATTCATCAACCGGCTGAGCATATGCATTCTATTCCTATTTGTTGGCCTTTTGATAAATGGGGCATTGATATTGTCGGGCCTTTTCCAACAGCAAGAGCTCGAAAAAATTATGTACTGGTTGTAGTTGAATATTTCAGCAAATGGGTTGAATGTGTTGCTCTGACAAAGATCACTCAGTTCCAAGTTATTAATTTCTTATGGAAAAATATTATCTGCAGATTTGGAATTCCTAGGATTTTAATATCCGATAACGGAACGCAGTTCGCCGGAAAAAGAATCACGGAATGGTGCGAAAAGTTCGGAATACAACAGAATTTCGCATCTGTAGGGCAACCCCAAGCTAATGGGCAAACGGAAGTCGTGAACAGGGAGATCGTTCGATCCTTGGAAAAACGCCTATCTGAGGGAAAAGGAAAATGGCTCGATGAACTTCCAGGGGTTTTGTGGGCCAATAGAACTACAGTTAAAGCTGCAACATGAGAAACTCCATTTAGTCTGGTTTATGGGTCAGAGGCCGTTATCCCAGTAGAGAACCTCGTACCTTCCCCCAGGGTCGAATTTTACGATCCCGAAGAAAACCAATCTCTAAGGGAAGTGGAAGTCGATCACGCGGATAGTCGAAGGGACCGTGCAAAGCTGAAAATCCAATCCACAAAGTCTAGCATGGAAAAATCTTATAATCGAAACGTTCGAATCCAAACATTCAAAGTGGGGGACTTGGTGCTCAAGAAAGTGGAAGTATCGAAGCACGGGGGAAAACTCCAACCTAATTGGGAGGGCCCCTTTGTGATCGTAGAGGTTGGAAGAAAAGGTTCTTAGAAGATTGCTCACCCTAACGGAGAGGTACTACCTCGAGCATGGAATGCGGTCAATTTAAGAAGATATTATGGAAGATAGTTACATTCAAGGCTACTACTATTTAGTCATCTCGTTCTGTTTTCTTTGTTTCTAGTGATTTAGTAAAATTACGTGTTCATTGAAGGTTTTTTTCGACAGAATTGTTCGAGGAATGTTTATTCCGATTGAGTATTTATTCAATGAAAGTTTATTTCGCCTAAATTCTTATTTATTCGTCATATTCTGGATATTCTCGATCTATATTCATCTATTAATCGATCTCTATTTTTCTCCATCAACTATTAACGGGTGAAAGCTGTTGCTATGACCCTCGAAAATCGACCAAGGGTGAAAGCCGTTGCTATGCCCCTTAGATCGAAATTATCGAATGGGTGAAAGCCGTTGCTATGCCCCTTAGATCGAAATTATTAAATGGGTGAAAGCTGTTGCTACGACCCTCGGGCTAAAATTGCTCTGAAACGACTAAGGGTGAAAGCCTCTGCTATGCCCCTTAGATCGAAATTATTAAATGGGTGAAAGCTGTTGCTACAACCCTCGGGCTAAAATTGCTCTGAAACGACTAAGGGTGAAAGCCTCTGCTATGCCCCTTAGATCGAAATTATCAAATGGGTGAAAGCTGTTGCTACGACCCTCGGGCTAAAAATGCTCTGAAACGACTAAGGGTGAAAGCCTCTGCTATGCCCCTTAGATCGAAATTATCAAATGGGTGAAAGCTATTGCTACGACCCTCAGGCTAAAAATGCTCTGAAATGACTAAGGGTGAAAGCCGTTGCTATGCCCCTTAAGTCAATGGTATATTCAAGATCGATCTAAATTCTATCATATTATTTCTCCACGACGACTATTGTTCCGAGAAGAACCTAAACTATGACAGATTGTTGCATTCCAAATACTAATACGCAAACACGCAAGTATACGGTCGTTACAAGTAATATAAAACGATAAGTACATACCGAGTATCGAATCCCAACGAATGGGTAAAAGGTGGGAATAAACGAATCAATCAAAGGCCTATTTCATGTAAGAACGTTTGATACAAAAAGATCAAACCCAAATATATGATAAGGGTGATTTTATTTAAATACGAGCGGTAAAGTAAATCTAACTATGAAAGCAAGTAAATTGGGAGTTAATTATGTGGTAAGGAGGATTTATAAGCGATTAGTTAAAGCAGATAAATTATGCGGTTGTTAGGTTAGCTATGCAAACAATCCTAGATTTAGTTGTTGTTTGTGAGTTCAAATTAGTTAAGTCTCCCTATCGGTTTGACTTAACTCTACCAATCTACCCAAACTCTCCATCTCCGGATCAAGAATGAACATCACTGTCAACCGATGCTCTAAGGGAAGTCCGAACCCAAAAGAGGATTCTAAGGCGTACCGTTGTCACCCGGGACCTAAAACTAACCCAAATCCCCGAATAAAGAGAATCTAAGTTATTTGATGCATTTACGGACGAACCCATTATACAAACACGGACCAAACTAGGTATATGTCTATCCTAGGTTGAAATCCACAAATCGTCACTCACCTAACTTTCTACATCCTATGTCTAGGTTGCATTAAAGGTAGATGGCCAAAAGTGCGATAAAACAATAAACCTAACAAATCAAACATAACCCAACATCAAACATAATTAATCAAACGATAACAATGACTCGACAATTAATATATTGTGCTCGTGTTTGCTATTCAAGGATTCAATGACATTCATATGTATCTTACGATAGCATACCAACCTATCAAATTAAACTAAGCCAATTTACGTATAAATGGACTAAAATCTAATCGATGTCATTTAAACTCAAACCTTAAACGAATATGAAACGACATAGGTATATGTCTATCCTAAAATCGATTCACAATCCAAATTCATAGTCAAATCCTCAAAATCACTATATCTAGCAATCAAGAATCAATAACAGTCATCTCAAAGGGTTGTCAAACCACAAGACGAACAATAAACACGGAATCGGATTAACGAACATATATAAGCACCATACTAATCATCAAGACATCATTTAATCAAACAATAACATAAATATATATAAATCCGGAGAATTCAAATCCACAACCATTCATCCAAAAAGGAAATAACAAACTCATCTCCTAATCATAAATAACTAAGAAATGGAAAGAAATCACCTAATCGAAATGCAATCGAGACAAGGATTCTCCTCCCTTTAATCACCATCTAATCACTCCCCAAGGGGTGGTGATTAACTCACCCCCTTGGTGGAGCCTTCAATACAAGAAAATGATGAGGGGTAATTCGGATCCCCTGTTTTTCTAGCCTCAATGCGGTTCGAATAGCACCGAACCCTGTCGCCAGGGACCAAAAGCCGAACCAAAGCATGAAGATGATTGTTTCGAGCACATTAGAGAACCATAGATCGAAGGACACTGTTGGGCCAAGCCCAGGCCCAAGCCCTCCAATTTGGCTATAAATACTCCATGCATTTATTATACTGGACACAACTTCCTAGGCGCACTAAACTTGAGACTGCTACTCGGGTTTACTGATATAGTGTAGGCTTTCTTATACATGTTTCACCCTCTAGCTTGTACGGCATCCAATAATGCTCGAATAGGACCCTAAATATTTGTACTTGTACTCAATTTACTCGAATACAATTACATTTGGTCTTTATTTTCCTTTTAACATTATTATCATCATGTTAAATCCCACCCTTGATCGAATTAACGAAACCACGTAAGATCAATTGGCGCCCACCGTGGGGCCTTATTCGAGTATTAGATCGAAATATGCCTAATACGAGGAGAAAAATGTATGCCAGCAAAAAGCTTAAGGATAATGGTCAAGCCTATGATCGCACAACTCTTTTATTTCTTCAACGAATTTATTTTTAGGAGCGATTAAGAAGTTCAGCAGGTATCATCGAAGGCTTAGAAGATCTATAAAATTGCAGCTTGTTATTGACAATCGGAATTTATTTTTCCGATCTTCGCGTTTATTAACTTCAATGACAAGTTCTTTCGAATCGGTTATTTAGAAGACCATTTACGAAATCTCTATATACTATTTATCGACTGTGGTGTTTTTCTCAAAAGTTAATCGGGATAAGTTGATTGATTGAATATCTGCAACCGATTAGATAAATTCTCGAGCTAATGGACGGAATATTGGCTATCATTTCGACCAATAACGGAATTCGAGTAATAAAATTCAATCAGAAATGAAGCTTTATCATTAAAAATCTTCAAACAAGTTACAAAGTAAAGCTTCGAATATAATTCGAGCTCAAGAAATGCAATACAATCACTCCTACTCTATTACAAATTTCATGAGGTAATATACTCGATCTTCGTTCCCCAAGGTCGCCCCAGATGCAGAACTCAGCAGTGATTCTTATTGGCAATCACTAGCCACGTGTCGCACATCCGTCTTCGAACGGGATAAAAGCCGGATTGGAGCTCCTCTCCGGGGCACCAGACCGACCTTAGATCATCATCAGTAAACAATGATTGAAACGCGCGATCATTGTTTACAGGATAATCCGAACCGGAGCAGCAAAGGGTTATCCCAGCAGAGGCGCTCCAAGGGAACTCGAAGGAACTATCTCGTAAGAAAGCCCTCGAGGAAGCTGGTGCCTCAGACTTAAAGAACTCCACTCGGAGTAACCTACTGCCCGATCAGGTACTGCGCCAGAAGACCGGAATTCAAACCCGTCACAGACAAGATATGTCTGGGAAAACAGGTTGCCTGCCGGTATTCTAGGCGCAATTTCTTTTGCCTGTCGATATTCTAAGCGAAAAGCTTTTACAAAAGGAAACAAGATCGAAAAACAAAGTTCGAACTCTAATCTCAAACTCTTTTATCTGGGAGAAAATACGAATCAAATCTGAAACTCGACCCATGGTGATCGGAGGGAGCATAAGGAAAAAAGCAAGAAGTGCTGTATACACGAAGGGACCTATTTATAGTGGTGAAGGATTTTTAATCAACGGCCCAGATAACAGGCTACGAACGGTTTGATGTCCGTAATAAATGGAAGGACCGTTACGTTTCCCGAGAAATAGGGCCCTGTTTGGTAACGAAGGACACATAATTCAATGGGGAGTATAGAAGTATTACGACATTCTAAATATCGAACAGTCACGACGTGTTCATAACATTATATTGAAGGATGGCATGTCGGATTCGTATTCGGTTTATTTAGATGTTTTTACACTCAAGTATTTATTGTTATGCTTTTACACTGCCAACTGAGAAGAAATATAATCGGTTTAGTCGAACAGAATTCTCGACCTGGGAGTTATACAATTATGGAAATTCAGCGGTGATAAGGATTTATGGCATCATTTCCCTTATCAATTTCAGGGCCGCTAAAATATTTATCTATTATCCAATCAGGCAACTGGTATTCGATTATTTCTCTATCGATATTAGAAGATCAAAATGGAGTTACGAAAGATAAACTTTATTCTATTTATATTTGATGTTATCAACAAAACAAAGTGGAAGTGTATTTATATTATCTTGGAAAATACAAAAGCTGGGAAATACATATCGAGCATAGATCAAACATTCATATTACATCAAGAACACTATTACTCCCTACAATCCTATGAAATTTTCGGTCTCTTCTCCTACCGTCTATTAGGGGTAACTTAGCTCCGACCATGGAATCTCCTTCGGACCCGCAGGCTCTTAACTTTATTTACGATTCTCCAAAGATGAAGACTCGAGGGTGCGATTCATCGAGTAAACGAGCTCTGCAGAACTCCCACCCCTATACGTCTTCCTAAATGCATTGTGGCAATAGGTCCCTAATCGAAAACCTATGCCATAACCTACAAGCTCCATAAATCTGGCTTATTGGCCTTCAAGATGGAGATTATATTTGCCTGCCGATACTCTAAGCGAAGGTTGAAATGATATTCTCTCTGCTCGGATATTCCTCCACTTAAAAATCGTTCGAAATCTGACCTCGAATAAGCGAATTATTGAAATAATAATCTTAGTCGCCATGAGGGGACGGAAGAGATGCCAACACAATGAATAAAATGGCTTCTAAGGAATGACAGCTTTTTATAGAAAAAAATAAGTGGAATCTAACGGCAGAGATTTCGCGTAACGAAGGAACCAGATCTAAGAACTGTTGCGTTTCCCGATAAAAGAGGGACCGTTTGGAAAAGATCAACGCTTATTAAAGAATTGGAAACATTCGAAACAGTAAAGGGTATTAGTTCGAACAAGTTCGCGAAGAACATTTTCTATTAAGACGGAAGGATTACTCATTAAGTCTTGGACCTATTTGTGATCTATCGTTCATCTACCGGTTTCCCATCTATTATTTCAACCGCGGGAGACTATCATTTCCTTAGGAGTATTTCGATCGAAATCATGTTTATTGGAAATTTATTTCCTAAGTATGCCCACCTGCTCGTCGGGTGCTAATATGGTCAATCTCTATTCAGCAATTATTCTGGTATTCAAGATCAGCATTCATCTAATATCGATTTCAATTATTTTCGAAATTGTTAAAGGGTGAAAGCCTCTGCTATGACCCAAGGGCTAAAAATGCTCTGAAAACGACTAAGGGTGAAAGCCTCTGCTATGCCCCTTAGATCGAAATTGTTAAAGGGTGAAAGCCTCTGCTATGACCCAAGGGCTAAAAATGCTCTGAAAACGACTAAGGGTGAAACCTCTGCTATGCCCCTTAGATCGAAATTGTTAAAGGGTGAAAGCCTCTGCTATGACCCAAGGGCTAAAAATGCTCTGAAAACGACTAAGGGTGAAAGCCTCTGCTATGCCCCTTAGATCGAAATTGTTAAAGGGTGAAAGCCTCTGCTATGACCCAAGGGCTAAAAATGCTCTGAAAACGACTAAGGGTGAAAGCCTCTGCTATGCCCCTTAGATCGAAATTGTTAAAGGGTGAAAGCCTCTGCTATGACCCAAGGGCTAAAAATGCTCTGAAAACGACTAAGGGTGAAAGCCTCTGCTATGCCCCTTAGATCGAAATTGTTAAAGGGTGAAAGCCTCTGCTATGACCCAAGGGCTGAAAATGCTCTGAAAACGACTAAGGGTGAAAGCCTCTGCTATGCCCCTTAGATCGAAATTACTGAATGGGTGAAAGCCTCTGCTACGACCCGAGGACTAAAAATGTTCTGAAAAGACTAAGGGTGAAAGCCGTTGCTACGCCCCTTAGATCGAAATTATTTTCCTCGATCAATCAAGATCAACCAGCATTTCTATTCTTTTCGCTCCATAATTATTCATTCGTCTAAGGCTAACAGCCATCATCGTGACGCTTATATCAAAATTATTTGATGAGGGGTAATTCGGATCCCCTATTTTTCGAGCCTCAATGCGGTTCGAATAGCACCGAACCCTGTCGCCAGGGACCAAAAGCCGAACCAAAGCATGAAGATGATTGTTCCGAGCACATCAGAGAACCATAGATCGAAGGACACTGTTGGGCCAAGCCCAGGCCCAAGCCCTCCAATTTGGCTATAAATACTCCATGCATTTATTATACTGGACACAACTTCCTAGGCGCACAAAACTTGAGACTGCTGCTCGGGTTTACTAGTATACTTTAGGCTTCTTTATACATATTTCACCCTCTAGCTTGTACGGCATCCAATAATGCTCGAGTAGGACCCTAAATATTTGTACTTGTACTCAATTAATTCGAATACAATTACATTTGATCTCTACTTTATTTATTGTTATTATTGTCATATATTCTACCCTTGATCGAACTAACGAAACCACGTAAGATCATTATTATTCAAGATCGGTCAAAACCCTTTTTCGATTATTACTTCGCGATTATTTGGCCCCTCGGATTAAATTTGTTACTCAAGGATCATTTCGGGATTCTTCTATTCGATCTCTTAATTATTATGTATTTGACGGGGGTACAAAGGTCTCCTACAGGTTATATTCAAAATCGAGGAATGTCGGTTGTCATCCATCGTCTGAATATTTGTCAAAGTTTTTAAAGAATAGCTCTTATTCGTATTCTTGAGACAGAGAGATGGATGCTCGACAACAGTATACAAAATCAATTCTATAAGATAACAAGTAAGGATGATAAGAGAAATAAATATCTCATTCATGACATTACAAACAGTTACAAAAGAGTTCGAAATTACAATGATAAGAAAAGTCAAGCAAAAACTTTACATTTAGTGCAACCCTACTACAAATTAACCCTACGCTAGGAATTTTTCATGATCGAAGGAGAAAAGCGAGGCTGGGGTAACATTGCCACCCTTCATCCTTCACTTCCTCGACTATCACTCCACACCGGACCAGGTCGAGAAAGAAGCAAGCAACCCCTAGGGAAATAACTCCACGATCTCGAAAGGAAGCCTTCTTCAAGAAATATCTTGAAGAAGTAGAGATCGAATGCAGGAAAACTCCTCCAGCAGTTGACCCACTATCCGACCGGGTGGATTGACAGGATACAGGAGATCGAACCTGCCTCAAAGACTTGAAATCAAAGAGAGCTGGTCGCCTGCCGGTAACCCAGTCGCATTCATTTTCGCCTGTCGATACCCTAGTCGAAATAAGTAGCCATCAGGAGATAGCGAAATTTATAAATAGTTCGGAGGAAAACCTCGAACAGTTCAATCGGGGATAGCAAACGGAACATGGTGGCTAGAAAGAGTAAAATCTCAATCATAGAGCCGATCAGAAATGTTACTGAAATGAAAAGTTTGAAGGTAACTACGGAACTATATATAGTGAAAGGAAAAGGCAATTAACGACTCAGATTTGATGGTACTAACGGCTGAGATATAAGCAGTAAATGCGCCGACCGTTACGATTCCCGAAAATACAGAAACTATTTCGGGAAAAAAGTGAAGAAAATGTCAAAATTGTTCTACTCGAGTCCATTCCCATCCGATTTCATCGTAGATTCAGCTCCAATCATCGGAGAAAAATAATAAAGAAATCTAAATACTTAATGTAGAGAAAGCTTTGTCAGTAATCGGCCTAAGGGTAAATAAAGCCATCGTAAAGGTCGATAAAAAAGTATTTTCCGAGCTTAATAAATAAGACAATTGCAAAATACAAAGACATCAAACCCTATTACATCTTCATAACTGGCCGATCCTATGAAATTTTCGGCGGATGATAATGTCCTTACTTGACCAAGAAACGCCCATCGAGCCAGCGAATCTTCGACTACGGCCGTACTTCTTCGAAAAGGAGAAAGGCAATACATCTCTTTCCCGGGAAAAACATGAACATTCAATGAAGGACGTCAATCTCCGAGTCACTATCCGAAACGTTTTCAAAAGAAAACCTATCAAATTACATCATACCCTCGAAAAACTTGACGACAGAATCTCCCTAAATCACAAAAAGACCATGGGCCATCGGGGTCGTGGATGGTCAGCAATAAAGCTTATCGGCCTTCAAGATTGAAATAGCGTTCGCCTGCAGATACCCTAGTCTAGATAGAAGTATAAATTTTACTATGAGGCGCAATACAACTCCCAAACCGGATTTCGAAACGTTGAATCATGCAACAAGGTCTTCTAATCAGCATGATCGAAGGAATCTATTTTCGAAAAATGTTAAAGGTATACAAAACGAAGAACCCCATTTATAGACACTATTTTCAAAAATCCAACGGCTATCAGAAAACAAAAGAAACGGTCGAGATCAAAAGGTTGTCACGACTCCCGAGATATTCGTCGGGGAGAGAAAGTGATATTACTTTTGGAAAATAAGCGGAATTACTACGCCAAAGATCGAAAAATTGAGAAGGCAAACTAAAGCATGATCAAAGAAAGAGCACATAAGGAGAACATACGATTCGAAAAGAAGAGTAAGGTATTACAAGCCATGGGAAATAAAATATCTGAAAATTATTCATGATTGCACAAATAAAAACAGTATGGACATATTACAAGCCCGAGTAAATTAGAGACGATATCTAAACAAGCTTATTATCAGAAAGAATCTTTCGAAGCTCAGCACTACGAGCCTCATATCCTGCTTCGAATCCACGATCATAAGCCTCCTTCTCTTGACGTATGAAATCTTGCTTCTCCTGCTCGTGAAGGTTCTTCAGTTTTTCGATTTTCTCGTTCAGCTGTTTATGGATCTCTTCTCCACGCTCGTTAGCAGTCTTCTCCCTCTCTAAAGCAAGCTTCTCTGCGAGGACACGCTCGAACTCAACTTTCTTCTCCTCCAGCTCGAGAGAGATGGCAGTACGTTGACTGGTCTCCCGCTCAGCAAATGTTTTAAGCTCAATAAAGTCTTGACCGACCTGTTAAAAGGATCAACAGCGCTAAAAAAAAAAAAAAAAAAAAAAAAAGAAGAGAGGAAGAATAAATAAATGCACACCTGAAAAAGGAAGTGCTGCCCAGACTCAAACAACTCTTCTATGTTCCTCTCCTTGGATGCGTTTCTCTCCTTGGGAATATCAGTCTCCGAAGAAGTAAAGTTAGCTTGCAGCAAGTTACCCATGGGATCAACCTTAGAAGGAGATCCATCTTTCGACTCCTCGTTCAGGGAAGAAGCAACTTTTGGAGGAGAGGAATCGACAAGAGGTCGGAGAGGATTATCAATTCCTGAGGCTTCAGCAGAAGTCCCTCCGCCAAGATCTAACTTGGATTTTTTGCTGAGATTCCCTGCGGGAGGAACGGTCGAAGTATCGGGAGATGATTTACCACCAATGGCAAGATTTTGTAAGGCCTCAATGGGAGTGGTCCCGTCAGAGTAAGGCCTTTTGTTTGAAGAAAGAACGGAAATATTTTCTCTCACGGGATTTTTGTTCGGAGAATCGACAACTTTCGGGGAAGAACCCCCGAGCGTAGCATCGAGCTCCTCGTCCAAGATTGGCTTGCTAGAGTTGCCCTTGTTTTGTTTCGAAGAAGTACTTTTCTCTTTCTTGTTATCTTCTCCTTTAGCAACTTCCGGGGAAGACACAGAGGCCTTAGAAAATGACTTGGAAGTTTTGGCTTCCTTGGCGATTTTCTGCTCTTTGCTTGGATTCTTAGTCTTCGAGCCTCCGAATAGCAATTTGGGGTTGATAGGTTTCCCTAGTACATTTTCCATGATAAGCAGATCTGGGACCTACGGTTCGGACTATTACTCTTAAAGGGATTCGAAGAAGGCAGAAGATATGGCAAAAAGCTCCGATCTCTGTAAGGGAGGATATCGTATGAATAATGAAAAGAAATCCTAATATTTATAGACGCTACGCACTACGATTGTGATAGTGAATCGACGCGACCATGGAGAAAAATCCCACTCGGATAAACAAAGTTCGAGCAGAAAGTGTGAAAAATTATCGATATTTATAAAGTTAGAATTCACAAGTTACACGAATCAGATCAAGAAATATAAAGTTAACTCGTTTACAAAATTGGGTTACATGAGTAAATACAATTGATTTCCTAACTAGAGAACCTTGAATCGCCCCCTCCGGCTTACTCAACCCCAGTAACTCGCTAAACTGAAGATCAAACGATATATACATATTTGAAGCTGGATAATTACCCAGCTTGGTCGAAAGATCGACCGTCTCCCTTATCCGGGGCATTGCCTATATTGACATTATCTTCCTCCCCGGACACATTAGAAGGATCGTCGCAGGAGTACTCGAGCACATCAGGGTTAGGCATCGGAATGCCATACTCCTCGACTAAGGGGGCAAAGCGATGTCCCTGCCAGTTAGTATTCGCCTTGGAAAGAGAGGAAGCTTTATAATCCTTCCCTTCAGCGTTCTTGAAAGGGTCCATATACTTGAAATATTCCTCCATGTCATCCGGAATTTTCTCGGCCGCGACTAATTGTTGAACCCCTTTATAAAAAATCGTCTGAAGAATTTCTCCCGTTTTCCTTTGAATTAAAGGATCTAAGACAGGGGATTCCAAGAATTCTCGTATGGCCGGAATCTCGGCTTCTTCCCGGCCCTGGATATATGCACGCTCGGAGTCTTGCTTCGCTAGCTCAAGTTCAACCTTTATTTTCTTTAGCTCTTCCTCTAAGGCACTTCTCTCCTTAACAGATGCTAGCAAATCCTCCTCTACAGAGGAGGAACTTTTCGTAGTCACTTCCTTGAGCTCCTTCTTTACTTGGGATAATTCTCGCTGAGTTTCGGCCAATTGAGATCGAAGAACTTGATTGTCAGAAAAAATCTGTGCAAATGCATCATGAGCCTCATGCGACTCCTGCTCCAACAGCGCCAAACGATAGGATTGGAGGGCGAACAAATCTCCGATCTACGAGACATTTCTCAGATAATTAGCAAGGTTTAGGGGCATAAAAGGAGACAATTAAGAAAGATTTTTACCTCATGATATGTTCGCGAGAAATCGCTCAAAACCTCGAAATCACCTTTTACAGAATGGAGCAGCATATCCCTTCTAAATCGACCAGCCATGAAGATTCTAGCAGCTTTGTCGAATTCGTTCTCCCCGTTCGCATCCAGGTCAGTCATAATGGTGCCATCTTCGGGGTATCCTGCGGCTCGGCCATCTCGAAGATGCTCATCCATAAAGTCCACCACATCTGGCTCCGATCTACCTTCTCGGCAAGGGACTGAGTCAGATTTCACGCCAAAAGGTTTTACCCTCCTCGAGGGCCCTGGATGTTCGGCGTTCCTTTTCTGACCCAGAAACCTCTCGTACTCCTGAATACCCTGAATCCGGTTCCTGGAATGTTGACTGTAGCCAACAGAGGAAA
This sequence comes from Penstemon eatonii, assembly GCA_038501285.1. Classification (NCBI taxonomy): domain Eukaryota; kingdom Viridiplantae; phylum Streptophyta; class Magnoliopsida; order Lamiales; family Plantaginaceae; genus Penstemon; species Penstemon eatonii. Next base: position 29,384,469 of record CM076710.1, on the reverse strand, counting down.
GAGCAGAAGTATCGGGAGAGAACAAGGTTCGAAGAGGTCCGGCTGTAGCTGAATTCAGTGAACTCATGGTACCAACCCCTCTCAATTCGGGAATCAAGGATGGTATGACAATCGAACTTTCGCCTAGATTATTCGTATCCGCTTTTCTTTCGGAGGCATAAGGCAACGGATCGAAGTAAAATCGCTTGTCTTCAACCGGACCGGCAGCGAACATTCGAAATCTCTCAACAACTCGACCTGCACAGATGATACGGAAAGGGGCGCAAGTCTAAACAAGAACAATAGTTCAATAAAACCTAAAAGCAAGCAGGAGATGAGAGGCATACCCAAAGAAAGTGGAGCAGTGTTCGAAGCACTGGAGGTTGGCAGGACATCGGTTCGCTTAAGAGGCCCTTCGGAGGACTGGTTAGGGTATCTAATCGCCGGAGCTAGGTAGTTACATTGGCTCAACCCAGCCAATCGCAAAACGCCTTCTTGGATCAGGAATCTAGTCTGGTAAGGGTTAGACTGCAGTTGCCCCAAGACTTCATCAGAAAGACGATGGCTGAGTTTTTCTTTAATCCTGCGAGAACCGTATGTCCAAGTATTTGCGCCATCCCATCGATAAGGTCTTGTTTTCGAGCCACCCTCTGAGATAGGAACATCAGGGCCCTTCACGAAGAAGAATCTTCTTTTCCAACCTATACTCTTCTTTGTTGTTATCTTTGTGAGAAAAGGCCGTTTGGACCGCGGAAGGACGGAGACAAACCCCATGTTCGAACCCTTGCATGGGTCCATTCGAAAAATCTGCCAAAAGTTACTGAAGGAAGCCTCTTCCCCCTTTGTCTCCATAAGAACGCAAAACGCAAGTATGTATGCAATGGAGTGTGGGAGAAGCTGAGCCGGGGAAAGCGAAAAGAAATTCAGGATGTTTCTGATAAGAGGAACGAACGGGATACGCAAGCCACAGGAAAATTGTCCCTCGTAAAAGGCTTGACATCCAGCGGGGGGCTCAGTGGCACGCTCGGTGTAAGAAGGAACGACAATCGAAAAACCTTTGGGAAGAAACTTCCCAAAATCCGCCTCGAGGCGAGCGTGATCCTTTTTCGAAAAACAACAGGAAGTTTCACTAGCGGGAAGCTCTGACTTACCCGAGATTACGACTTGTGAGGCTTGCGTATGTTTAAAGATCCTGACAAAAGCACCTTCGCCGATACTACGTTTGTCGACCTCATTCTCTTCGAGATCCTCGCTCGGATCGTCGTCTTCGCCGTCTTGATGAAATTCCCCATCTTCGAAGTCATCTACAAGCTTAAACAAGGGATCAGATTCTTGACTCTCTTCGACCTTATTCTTGCCCTTTGAACTTCTAGAACTTGACATTATGAATTCGGAGATGAATATACTAAAGTAACTACCTTTTCGATTAAAACACTTCGAGCTCAAGAGTAAATATAACATGGAAGTAATTTTTCAACGGGTCAACATATATATACGGGGTTAAAAAGGTAAATTGCAAAGAGGTCCCCGAGTAACCGTGACGGTTGAACTTACCAAGGGTAAAAACTTTGGGTTATTCTTCTCAGAATAGCCTTTTTGATCCTTCTTTTTCTAGAACTGCGGAATTTGTCCTTGCGTTTTATCCCTAAGGATTTCGGAGACCCTCCTTGTTATAACCGAAAATTCTGAAAAGCATCCATCTAGGGATCGTACAACGCATCTTGGAACCAGAAAGGATATTATTACTTCAACATCCTCTAACAAGGGTAACTTCAGAGCACGCCGATGTATGTTTTCTTATATATGCACTCTTTTTCCCTAGCTCGGTTTTTCTCCCAGTGGGTTTTTCCGAGTTAGGTTTTTAACGAGGCATATCCTAAAGACATTCTGAACGGCTCGTCTCATTGTAGCATGGAACGTATTTTGTACTTCTTCGAGCGCTTGCTTCGCCTCACACTCGAGAAGTGGGGGAGTATTGATGAGGGGTAATTCGGATCCCCTGTTTTTCTAGCCTCAATGCGGTTCGAATAGCACCGAACCCTGTCGCCAGGGACCAAAAGCCGAACCAAAGCATGAAGATGATTGTTTCGAGCACATTAGAGAACCATAGATCGAAGGACACTGTTGGGCCAACCCAGGCCCAAGCCCTCCAATTTGGCTATAAATACTCCATGCATTTATTATACTGGACACAACTTCCTAGGCGCACTAAACTTGAGACTGCTACTCGGGTTTACTGATATAGTGTAGGCTTTCTTATACATGTTTCACCCTCTAGCTTGTACGGCATCCAATAATGCTCGAATAGGACCCTAAATATTTGTACTTGTACTCAATTTACTCGAATACAATTACATTTGGTCTTTATTTTCCTTTTAACATTATTATCATCATGTTAAATCCCACCCTTGATCGAATTAACGAAACCACGTAAGATCAGAAAACAAAGGGAAAAACTAGAGAGAAAGTTTATGGAGGCAAAGAGAAAAAGAGAGGCCAATAATGGAATGAATGTCAAGATCTTTTTTTTAGTTGTGACCTCTTCTCCTCTTAACCTAAGGAAAACAAGACCAAAAAGTCCCTAAAGTGTGTTGAAATACAAGTGGGGGAAAGGGGCAATATACAAAAAGGCCCTCCAAAACGCGCAGAAAACAGAGCAGGCCTCGCGGCCGCGAGAGCTGGGCAGAAACTTTCTGCCAACACCTCGCGGCCGCGAGCTTTCTGCCGTACTTCCTTGTGAGCAGCATATCTTTTGATTCCGAACTCTGAATGCAGATCCGTAAAGTCCGTAGCGTAGCAAACTCAATCATCTATGACATATCCAAAATTCAGCTCATTTGGATCATCCATCAAATATTTATGCAAGTTCTAGTGAGCAGCTATCTACATTCTTGTACAATTTGCTACGAGTTCTATTTCCTTTGAAGCTCAAGCTTGACTCGCGGGGTGGGTAGAGCGACTCGCATCATTGATACGCAACTCCAAATCTCTCTAAGATGTAAATACCTACAAACCACGGAGAAAACGATCAAAGCGAGAACAAAAACACAAAAACGAACAAAGGCCAAACAAAATGGCCAAAAGCACAAAAGGCACGAAAACACGCGAAGACACACAAATACTCGGATCAAAACAAGATGTTTTGGGTTTAAAGAGATGGGTAATAACGACGTTTTCACGGCGTTATCAACACCCCCAAACTTAAACACTTGCTCGTCCTCAAGCAAAGAAAACAAAACAAGTACTAAACGTGCATGCTTAAGATCAAAATGCCAAAGCTTAACACTTTCAAATTATTCTTTAAACAAGCTCCACGTGTGTGTGTGATGACTTTGGCTAGGTTCTATTTTAGGTGAATACGCCCCAATAGATTAAAATCATCGGTTCTACTTGCATGGGCTCCTCACGTTAACTTAGACTATCTCCTAACCTTAGGTTTCAAACCTTATGCTCCAATCACATCATGAAACTAAGTTGTAGGTAATTTAAGAGTATTGTCCCTATTCTTGAACTAATTGGCAATTTTAGTTCCTAGCTCTTTCTCACATAAATGCTTTTCTTTTGATTTACAATAATAACATAGCACTTTGTGCTTTACAATGATATTACAATACAAATCTAGCACTATTGATGGTTGCTTGTTTTTCTATACATTTAACTTTGTGGGCTACTAGCACCATTCCTTTCCTTTGTGCATTACATTTGAATTTTTCACTACAAAACTTGCACAATTATAATGACATAGAGTTATTACAAAAATCATCCATGAATTTCATCAATGAAGGCTTAGCCTTTCTTTTCTCTCATAGAAGGGCATACATTTTAGCAACTTCTCTACTCATTTCTTTTAAGAGCTAGGTGTTCAAAGGTTTTTCATTCTCGAAAAGGGTTCACTCCCCCAAACTTAGGCCATTTTGTTCCTTTTACACTTTGTTTTCAAGCTAAGGATTGGAGAGAAACTAAGTTACGCAAGAGGAGTCCTAGATCCTATTATCACTAAAGTTCTTTATCCACCCCAAATACAACCTAGCCTTAGCCAATGTGCTCAAATTTTGTAGAAGCATACTCAAATAATAACAAGAATCTGAAAAAATTTGGCGGGTCGACCTAGCATGTATGCAAGTACTTGCGACCTCTCTCCCCCAAACTTAAAACGCACAATGTCCCCATTGTGTGAATTGAGAAAAATGGAGGGAGGTCGACACGACAACCACGCAAGCACACAAAGGAAAGAAAAACAAACAAAACAAAGAAAACAACAAGGTAAATGATCGAACACGGCTTTATCCAATTCAAGCAAGCATAGATAATCAAAACCAATCAAGTACGGACATATAGATATATCATTGTAAGTGCAAAATAAACCAAACGGAATGCAAAAATGTAAAGGTTACGCCCTTTTGTCGATCATGGAGTCCGTGCATCCCGTGGTTAACTTCCGTCTCGGATCCTCAATCATGCTTGCCATTACTTCTTTATAATGCACAATCAACACCTACAACACAACACAAACAAAAATAAAACAAAACAAAACAAGACAAGATGATGAAAAGGGGAAATAATGCTTGTTTTAAGTCACGAGCTTGACTTGATACGAGGGATGAATTGATTGTCACCAAAACTACTCCCATCGTCCATGATTCCACAAAACAGGCTCATCAAAATCCTTAAGCTCTTCGCAATAGGCCGATCAAACCTCGCAAAGAAACAAAAAGATCAAAATTAGCCCAAAGTATCAAGCTATCAAAAACAAACTTAGCCATCAATATCATCATTTACTCCGCACGTTACCACATTCCCCGGCAACGGCGCCAAAAACTTGTTGCATTCCAAATACTAATACGCAAACACGCAAGTATACGGTCGTTACAAGTAATATAAAACGATAAGTACATACCGAGTATCGAATCCCAACGAATGGGTAAAAGGTGGGAATAAACGAATCAATCAAAGGCCTATTTCATGTAAGAACGTTTGATACAAAAAGATCAAACCCAAATATATGATAAGGGTGATTTTATTTAAATACGAGCGGTAAAGTAAATCTAACTATGAAAGCAAGTAAATTGGGAGTTAATTATGTGGTAAGGAGGATTTATAAGCGATTAGTTAAAGCAGATAAATTATGCGGTTGTTAGGTTAGCTATGCAAACAATCCTAGATTTAGTTGTTGTTTGTGAGTTCAAATTAGTTAAGTCTCCCTATCGGTTTGACTTAACTCTACCAATCTACCCAAACTCTCCATCTCCGGATCAAGAATGAACATCACTGTCAACCGATGCTCTAAGGGAAGTCCGAACCCAAAAGAGGATTCTAAGGCGTACCGTTGTCACCCGGGACCTAAAACTAACCCAAATCCCCGAATAAAGAGAATCTAAGTTATTTGATGCATTTACGGACGAACCCATTATACAAACACGGACCAAACTAGGTATATGTCTATCCTAGGTTGAAATCCACAAATCGTCACTCACCTAACTTTCTACATCCTATGTCTAGGTTGCATTAAAGGTAGATGGCCAAAAGTGCGATAAAACAATAAACCCAACAAATCAAACATAACCCAACATCAAACATAATTAATCAAACGATAACAATGACTCGACAATTAATATATTGTGCTCGTGTTTGCTATTCAAGGATTCAATGACATTCATATGTATCTTTCGATAGCATACCAACCTATCAAATTAAACTAAGCCAATTTACGTATAAATGGACTAAAATCTAATCGATGTCATTTAAACTCAAACCTTAAACGAATATGAAACGACATAGGTATATGTCTATCCTAAAATCGATTCACAATCCAAATTCATAATCAAATCCTCAAAATCACTATATCTAGCAATCAAGAATCAATAACACTCATCTCAAAGGGTTGTCAAACCACAAGACGAACAATAAACACGGAATCGGATTAACGAACATATATAAGCACCATACTAATCATCAAGACATCATTTAATCAAACAATAACATAAATATATATAAATCCGGAGAATTCAAATCCACAACCATTCATCCAAAAAGGAAATAACAAACTCATCTCCTAATCATAAATAACTAAGAAATGGAAAGAAATCACCTAATCGAAATGCAATCGAGACAAGGATTCTCCTCCCTTTAATCACCACCTAATCACTCCCCAAGGGGTGATGATTAACTCACCCCCTTGGTGGAGCCTTCAATACAAGAAAACAAAGGGAAAAACTAGAGAGAAAGTTTATGGAGGCAAAGAGAAAAAGAGAGGCCAATAATGGAATGAATGTCAAGATCTTTTTTTTAGTTGTGACCTCTTCTCCTCTTAACCTAAGGAAAACAAGACCAAAAAGTCCCTAAAGTGTGTTGAAATACAAGTGGGGGAAAGGGGCAATATACAAAAAGGCCCTCCAAAACGTGCAGAAAACAGAGCAGGCCTTGCGGCCGCGAGCCTGAACCTCGCGGCCGCGAGAGCTGGGCAGAAACTTTCTACCAACACCTCGCGGCCGCGAGCTTTCTGCCGTACTTCCTTCTGAGCAGCATATCTTTTGATTCCGAACTCTGAATGCAGATCCGTAAAGTCCGTAGCGTAGCTAACTCACTCATCTATGACATATCCAAAATTCAGCTCATTTGGATCAACCATGAAATATTTATGCAAGTTCTAGTGAGCAGCTATCTACATTCTTGTACAATTTGCTACGAGTTCTATTTCCTTTGAAGCTCAAGCTTGACTCGCGGGGTGGGTAGAGCGACTCGCATCATTGATACGCAACTCCAAATCTCTCTAAGATGTAAATACCTACAAACCACGGAGAAAATGATCAAAGCGAGAACAAAAACACAAAAACGAACAAAGGCCAAACAAAATGGCCAAAAGCACAAAAGGCACGAAAACACGCGAAGACACACAAACACTCGGATCAAAACAAGATGTTTTGGGTTTAAAGAGATAGGTAAGAACGACGTTTTCATGGCGTTATCACAGATATATCACAGAAGACTCCAAAGTCGCAAAGATCGAACTTCAAATCTATTATGAATCTTAAAGGCTATCTCGCGAGGATTGCAAATTACGAAGAACAAAATCAAAGATCGACAACAATATAAAAGAACATTTTCATTCATAAACTATCAGATACATTACATGTGAACTCTTGGTTACATTCAAGAAGTTAAGCTAATCGGAAAATGTACATCTAGATCGACCCTATTACAAATAGTTATCCCTATGGATGCCCAAAGAAGGGAAGTAAGGCTAGTACACTTCTACCCTTCATCCGATGCTTCCTTGCAAATTGGTCCTTGAAGGACCAAGTCGAGAAACAGGGAAGCAACTCCAGTTGGAGGCACTTCTAGTGAATTCGAAGATCAAATCCTTCAAAAAGCCGCCTTGAAGATGTGGATATCGAATGTAGAGAAACCCCTCCAGCAGTTGACCCACTTTCCCAACTGGATAGAGGACAGAGTACAGGAAGTCGAGCCCACCTCAAAGACTTGTGATCAGAGAGAGCAGGTCGCCTGCCGGTATCCTAGTCACAATTCTTTTCGCCTGTCGATACCCTAGCCGAGAGATTTTCATAACGAAATCCCGAGAAAAAAAAAGGTTCGAATAAAAATCTCGAACGCTTTAATTACTGACATTGAAGGGAACATGGAGCTGATCGACGAAAGTAAAAACACAACCATGTTGATCGAATGAAACGTTACAGAGAAGTAAAATATGAAGGAAATTAGGAAGCTATATATAGGGGGTAGAATTCCGTAACAACGGTGTAGATCTCTTTGACTGAACGACCACGATACGAGCATTGAAAGCTCTGACCGTTACACTTCCCGAGAAATGAGGGACGATAAAAAAAAAAAAAAAGGAAAATCGTTACAACAAGCATGGTGTTACAACAAAGAAAAATCTTAGCAAGCTCATGTTACAAAAGAGAATCTCAATATTACTAAACGAAGTTATTCTCGAAAAGGATCTTTCGGACTTCAGCACTACGATCAGCGTACCCGCGAATATAAGCTTCCCTCTCACGAAGCTCGGAGTTTCTCTTCTCACGTTCGTAGATATCTTTGAGTCTCTCTAATTCCGAACTTAACTTGTCCTGAGACAATCTCTCCTTAAAAAATCTATTAGCTTCCAGTGCGCGTTCCAGCTCAATCTTTTTCCTGATCAGCTCGAGTGAAATAGAAGCCCGTTGTTCGATCTCATGCTTGGCCAACGCATAAAGCCTAGAAAAGTCTTTGCCAGCCTGAACTTATACCATGTTAAAAAGATATGTCATGGCAGAAATAAAGAAATTAGAGAATCAAGTTAAGGAGGTTAGAAAGAATTACCCGGGCGAGGGATTCCAACCCAGACTGAAAAATACCCTAGATCGGAGCGAATAGATCGATACGTGGGTTTTTACAATCTTTTTCGAGTACTCTTCGTATATTTACTATGTCCAATTCGGTAGATTAGCACGAGGGTCGTAGCAACAGCTTTCACCCATTTAATAATTTCGATCTAAGGGGCATAGCAGAGGCTTTCACCCTTAGTCGTTTCAGATCAATTTTAGCCCGAGGGTCGTAGCAACAGCTTTCACCCATTTAATAATTTCGATCTAAGGGGCATAGCAGAGGCTTTCACCCTTAGTCGTTTCAGATCAATTTTAGCCCGAGGGTCGTAGCAACAGCTTTCACCCATTTAATAATTTCGATCTAAGGGGCATAGCAGAGGCTTTCACCCTTAGTCGTTTCAGAGCAATTTTAGCCCGAGGGTCGTAGCAACAGCTTTCACCCATTTAATAATTTCGATCTAAGGGGCATAGCAGAGGCTTTCACCCTTAGTCGTTTCAGAGCAATTTTAGCCCGAGGGTCGTAGCAACAGGTTTCACCCATTTAATAATTTCGATCTAAGGGGCATAGCAGAGGCTTTCACCCTTAGTCGTTTCAGAGCAATTTTAGCCCGAGGGTCGTAGCAACAGCTTTCACCCATTTAATAATTTCGATCTAAGGGGCATAGCAGAGGCTTTCACCCTTAGTCGTTTCAGAGCAATTTTAGCCCGAGGGTCGTAGCAACAGCTTTCACCCATTTAATAATTTCGATCTAAGGGGCATAGCAGAGGCTTTCACCCTTAGTCGTTTCAGAGCATTTTTAGCCCGAGGGTCGTCACCCATTTATCCCGATCCAACGGGCGTAGCAACGGCTCTCACCCTTGGTCAATTTTCGAGGGTCATAGCAACAGCTTTCACCCGTTAATAGTGACGAATAAATAAGAATTTAGGCGAAATAAACTTTCATTGAATAAATACTCAATCGAAATAAACATTCCTCGAACAATTCAGTCGAAATAAACCTTCAATGAACACGTAATTTTACTAAATCACTAGAAACAAAGAAAACAGAACGAGATGACTAAATAGTAGAAGCCTTGAATGTAACTATCTTCCATAATATCTTCTTAAATTGACCGCATTCCATGCCCGAGGTAGTACCTCTCCGTTAGGGTGAGCAATCTTGTAAGAACCTTTTCTTCCAACCTCTACGATCACAAAGGGGCCCTCCCAATTAGGTTGGAGTTTTCCCACGTGCTTCGATACTTCCACTTTCTTGAGCACCAAGTCCCCCACTTTGAATGTTTGGATTCGAACGTTTCGATTATAAGATTTTTCCATGCTGGACTTTGTGGATTGGATTTTCAACTTTGCACCGTCCCTTCGACTATCCGCGTGATCGACTTCCACTTCCCTTAGAGATTGGTTTTCTTCGGGATCGTAAAATTCGACCCTGAGGGAAGGTACGAGGTTCTCTACTGGGATAACAGCCTCTGACCCATAAACCAGACTAAATGGAGTTTCTCCTGTTGCAGCTTTAACTGTAGATCTATTGGCCCACAAAACCCCTGGAAGTTCATCGAGCCATTTTCCTTTTGCCTCAGATAGGCGTTTTTCCAAGGATCGAACGATCTGCCTGTTCACGACTTCCGTTTGCCCATTAGCTTGGGGATGCCCTACAGATGCGAAATTCTATTGTATTCCGAACTTTTCGCACCATTCCGTGATTCTTTTTCCGGCGAACTGCGTTCCGTTATCGGATATTAAAATCCTAGGAATTCCAAATCTGCAGATAATATTTTTCCATAAGAAATTAATAACTTGGAACTGAGTGATCTTTGTCAGAGCAACACATTCAACCCATTTGCTGAAATATTCAACTGCAACCAGTACATAATTTTTTCGAGCTCTTGCTGTTGGAAAAGGCCCGACAATATCAATGCCCCATTTATCAAAAGGCCAACAAATAGGAATAGAATGCATATGCTCAGCCGGTTGATGAATCAAGTTCGAATGAATTTGACAATGGTGGCACTTTTTCACATAATCAACAGAATCAGAGAATAGAGTAGGCCAATAATATCCGAACCTCGAGCATTTAAGAGCTAAGGCCCGAGCACCACAATGATTTCTCGCTTCCCCTTCGTGAACTTCTTTCAAAATAGCATTGTAGTGAACTTCAGGGATACATTTTAATAAAATTCCCGAGGAGGATCGCCTATAGAGTTGATTACCGATCAGAGTAAATGATGGCGCTCTGTATTTGATCCTTCGAGCTTCGTTTGGATTTTCCGGAAGTTTTCCTTCCTTGAGATAGGCAATAAGAGGGTTGGTCCATGAGTTGCTCGGTTCATCAATTTCCATGATATCAATTGCCGGGGCCGCATCCAGCTCGATAGCAGATGTATTCGATAGCAGCCACGTGATTATTCTCTCATTCTTCCCGTCAGCCAAACCTGTGAATTTCGATAATATATCTGCCCATAAATTTTCCTCTCTCGGCACATGTTGAATATCGAACTTGTCGAATTTAGAGATCAACTTCTTTGTTCTGCTCAAGTATTTGATCACATTGAACTCCCTGGCCTCGTACGTGCCTTTCACCTGTCTATGAACAAGTTCTGAATCAGTTAATACAACAATTGATTTTACCTTTGCTTTAAGAGCCATCTCTAACCCTGCGATCAATGCTTCATACTCGGCCTCGTTGTTGGTCACGACGAAATCTAAAGTTATAGCATAACTCAAGTCTTCACCATTGGGTCCTTGGAAATGAATTCCTGCTCCACCTCCATCCTTGGTTGAAGATCCGTCCACATGCATCAGCCATATTTGACTTTTTACTTCTTCTACCATACTTAGCTCGGATTTTGCTCCTTCTTCCATGTTCGACAAGCCTGTTAACTCGAGCACGAAGTCAGCTAATACATGAGCTTTTATGGCGACCTGTGGTTGATAATCGATTTCGAACTGACCAAGCTCGACCGCCCATTTGATCAGCCTGCCTGATGCTTCTGGTTTTGATAGGACCTGTCTCAAAGGTTGATTTGTTAAAACAATGATCTTGTATGTTTGAAAGTAAGGCCTTAGCCTTCGGGCAGCTACCACCAAGGCCAGTGCGAATTTTTCGATCTCCATGTAGTTTTTCGATCTGTCCGCCAAATCCGACCAAAGGAGTGGTTACATTATCTAGACGTGGGTGACAAAGATTCATCCTTGTGAGAGCTTCCGACGAAATAATGTTTGCCGAGCTTCCATTATCGACTAGCACCCTCTTGACCTCGAAATTAGCAATTCTCAATGTCAACACCATGGAAAAATCTGGATCGTCCTCACTTGTGTCCCAACTAACATCCGAGGGTCGATCGGCCTCACTAAAGCTTATAACTTGATTTTCCATGGAGGGAGATTCTAAGGACAGAATCTCCTTCTTAGCAGAGACTCCCGCTTTTATCGACCTCATAGTTCTCTTTCTAGCATTTCTGCTATCACCTCCCGCTGGTCCACCTGGGATCATGTTTATTACTCCATTCGATCGCTCTTCCGCTTGGCTTCGAATTTGCCTTTGCTGATTGCTAAATTTCCGCGGACTTCGGGATCTATAACGACTGTTATAGTTGCCACTTTTGACAAATTCTTTTAATTTTCCTTGGGCAATCAATTTTTCTATCTCGACCTTCGATTGGTAACAGTTTTCAGTACTATGTCCCCGAGCTCGGTGATATCGACAGTACTGTTCATAACCAGGTGCGCTTGCTCTAGCCTGGGTGATCCTTTGAGCCTCAGGGATCAAATTCCCTTCTTCCAACACGGTTAGCACTTCTTCCTTTGAGGTGTTCAGTTCAGTAAACTGGACTTTACCCGGTCTCGGAGCTCTAGTCCGATCGTAAAGAGGTCCATATGAATTTGGACCTTGGGGCGGCACATGCGGCTTATAAGTATTAATTCGTTGCCAAACAGATCCTTTGTTCGATCCCCATAATCACCAGGTTTCGGAATAGGATGCCCACATTCATTTATACTTCTTATTTAAAGTTTAAACTAATACTTGTAAGGGAAGTGGAATTATTCAACGAATATCTATTCGCATAGTATTTCAAGTTAGGAAATATTGAAATTAATACGAATAGCAAAATAAGTTATGGATGGAGGAAAAATCAAGTTATAAGCTTTAGTTAGGCCGATCGACCCTCGGATGTTAGTTGGGACACAAGTGAGGACGATCCAGATTTTTCCATGGTAATGACATTGAGAATTGCTAATTTCGAGGTCAAGAGGGTGCTAGTCGATAATGGAAGCTCGGCAAACATTATTTCGTTGGAAGTTCTCACAAGGATGAATCTTTGTCACCCACGTCTAGATAAAGTAACCACTCCTTTGGTCGGATTTGGCGGATCAGAGATCGTTCCGCTTGGAACCATTCTTTTAAGCACAACTCTAGGAACAAAACCAAGAAATGTAACAAGGATGATCAAATTCCAGGTAGTAGATACATCGTTCGCTTATAACGCCATATTAGGGAGACCAGCCCTAAATATCTTCAAGGCAGTCGTATCTACCTATCATCAAAAGATAAAGTTCCCGACCGTGGGAGGAGTAGGAGAAATGAGGAACGACCAATACATGGCATGGGAATGTTATAACTCGTCTTTAAGTATCAAAAAGAAAGTGGAGCCCGAGCTCCCGGTTAAGAGGAAAATAAGTGATTTAGGGTCTGAATTAAAAACACCAATTCCCGACTGCGAAAAATTTCAAGGAAAGAAAGGGAAAAACGTTGATATGAGCGTGCAAGCGCCCGACCACAAAAAAGTAACTTTAGTTCCAGGATCCCCTGAAAAGTTCACTAAAATTGGAACAGAGTTAAGCGAGGGCATGGAAACCATGCTCATTGAATTTTTACAGAAAAATGTGGACGTTTTTGCCTGGAGTTCGGATGATATCGTGGGAATCGACCCACGAGTGATAACACATTCATTAAATATCGATCCGAAAGCCAAACCTGTAAGGCAGAAGAAGCGCAATCATGGTCGCGTAAAAGGACCAGATAATCAGTGCAGAGGTCGATAGATTATTAGCAGCAGGACAGATCAGGGAAATCAAGTTCACGGAATGGCTATGTAATGTGGTCCTGGTCTCTAAAGGCGAAAAGGTCAAAAACAAATGGAGGATGTGTAATGACTTTACCGACCTAAACAAATTATGCCCGAGAGACCCTTATCCATTACCTCGGATCGATATGCTAGTAGATTCCACTGCAGGATTCGTGTTGTTTAGTATGATGGACGCTTTCCAAGGGTTCTATCAGATTTTTATGAATGAAAGGGACCAGGATAAAACAGCATTCATCACCGAGCGGGGAGTGTACTGCTTCATTGTTATGCCTTTTGGCTTATGGAATGCAGGTGCAACCTATCAGAGGTTAGTTAACATGATCTTCAAAGAACTGATAGGTGAAATAATGGAAGTCTATGTAGACGACATGCTCGTAAAGAGTATGACGGAGGAGGATCACATTGACCATCTGGATAGATGTTTCGAAATCTTGAGAAAATATGGGATGAAGCTGAACCCAGCCAAGTGTACTTTTGGCGTACGATCGGGAAAATTCCTCGGATATCAAGTCCACGAAAGAGGAATCGAAGCAAACCCTGAAAATTCGAGCAATCACCGATCTCCAACCACCACGAAAGCTCTCAGACGTCCAAAGTTTGATTGGAAAAATTATTTCATTGAATAGATTCATCTCACGATCTGCCGACAAAAGTTTATCATTCTTCAAACTTTTGCGAAAATCTAAGAACTTTGAATGGAGTGAAGAATGTGATAAGGCCTTCGAAGAACTGAAAGCGTACTTAACCTCACCACCCATGCTAGCCAAACCATCTGAAGGAGAACCTCTATATTTATACATAGCTGTATCGGAAGAGGCCATTAGTTCGGTTTTGGTGAAAATTGACAAAACTGAGCATAAACCAGTTTACTATTTAAGTAAGTTATTGCAAGGTGCTGAGAAAAACTACATGGAGATCGAAAAATTCGCACTGGCCTTGGTGGTAGCTGCCCGAAGGATAAGGCCTTACTTTCAAACATACAAGATCATTGTTTTAACAAATCAACCTTTGAGACAGGTCCTATCAAAACCAGAAGCATCAGGAAGGTTGATCAAATGGGCGGTCGAGCTTGGTCAGTTCGAAATCGAGTATCAACCACGGGTCGCCATAAAAGCCCAGGTATTAGCTGACTTCGTGCTCGGGTCAACAGGCTTGTTGAACATGGAAGAAGGAGCAAAATCCGAGCTAAGTATGGTAGAAGAAGCAAAAAGTCAAATATGGCTGATGCATGTGGACGGATCTTCAACCAAGGATGGAGGTGGAGCAGGAATTCATTTCCAAGGACCCAATGGTGAAGACTTGAGTTATGCTATAACTTTAGATTTCGTCGTGACCAACACCGAGGCCGAGTATGAAGCATTGATCGCAGGGTTAGAGATGGCTCTTAAAGCAAAGGTAAAATCAATTGTTGTATTAACCGATTCAGAACTTGTTCATAGACAGGTGAAAGGCACGTATGAGGCTAGGGAGTTCAATATGATCAAATACTTGAGCAGAACTAAGAAGTTGATCTCTAAATTCGACAAGTTCGATATTCAACCTGTGCCGAGAGAGGAAAATTTATAGGCAGATATATTATCGAAATTCACAGGTTTGGCTGACGGGAAGAATAAGAGAATAATCACGTGGCTGCTATCGAATACATCTGCTATCGAGCTGGATGCGGCCCCGGCAATTGATATCATGGAAATTGATGAACCGAGCAACTCATGGAGCAACCCTCTTATTGCCTATCTCAAGGAAGGAAAACTTTCGGAAAATCCGAACGAAGCTCGAAGGATCAAATACAGAGCGCCATCATTTACTCTGATCGGTAATCAACTCTATAAGCGATCCTCCTTGGGAATTTTACTAAAATGTATCCCTGAAGTTCACTACAATGCTATTTTGAAAGAAGTTCACGAAGGGGAAGCGGGAAATCATTGTGGTGCTCGGGCCTTAGCTCTTAAATGCTCGAGGTTCGGATATTATTGGCCTACTCTATTCTCTGATTCTGTTGATTATGTGAAAAAGTGCCACCATTGTCAAATTCATTCGAACTTGATTCATCAACCGGCTGAGCATATGCATTCTATTCCTATTTGTTGGCCTTTTGATAAATGGGGCATTGATATTGTCGGGCCTTTTCCAACAGCAAGAGCTCGAAAAAATTATGTACTGGTTGCAGTTGAATATTTCAGCAAATGGGTTGAATGTGTTGCTCTGACAAAGATCACTCAGTTCCAAGTTATTAATTTCTTATGGAAAAATATTATCTGCAGATTTGGAATTCCTAGGATTTTAATATCTGATAACGGAACGCAGTTCGCCGGAAAAAGAATCACGGAATGGTGCGAAAAGTTTGGAATACAACAGAATTTCGCATCTGTAGGGCAACCCCAAGCTAATGGGCAAACGGAAGTCGTGAACAGGGAGATCGTTCGATCCTTGGAAAAACGCCTATCTGAGGCAAAAGGAAAATGGCTCGATGAACTTCCAGGGGTTTTGTGGGCCAATAGAACTACAGTTAAAGCTGCAACAGGAGAAACTCCATTTAGTCTGGTTTATGGGTCAGAGGCCGTTATCCCAGTAGAGAACCTCGTACCTTCCCCCAGGGTCGAATTTTACGATCCCGAAGAAAACCAATCTCTAAGGGAAGTGGAAGTCGATCACGCGGATAGTCGAAGGGACCGTGCAAAGCTGAAAATCCAATCCACAAAGTCTAGCATGGAAAAATCTTATAATCGAAACGTTCGAATCCAAACATTCAAAGTGGGGGACTTGGTGCTCAAGAAAGTGGAAGTATCGAAGCACGTGGGAAAACTCCAACCTAATTGGGAGGGCCCCTTTGTGATTGTAGAGGTTGGAAGAAAAGGTTCTTAGAAGATTGCTCACCCTAACGGAGAGGTACTACCTCGAGCATGGAATGCGGTCAATTTAAGAAGATATTATGGAAGATAGTTACATTCAAGGCTACTACTATTTAGTCATCTCGTTCTGTTTTCTTTGTTTCTGGTGATTTAGTAAAATTACGTGTTCATTGAAGGTTTATTTCGACAGAATTGTTCGAGGAATGTTTATTCCGATTGAGTATTTATTTAATGAAAGTTTATTTGGCCTAAATTCTTATTTATTCGTCATATTCTGGATATTCTCGATCTATATTCATCTATTAATCGATCTCTATTTTTCTCCATCAACTATTAACGGGTGAAAGCTGTTGCTATGACCCTCGAAAATCGACCAAGGGTGAAAGCCGTTGCTATGCCCCTTAGATCGAAATTATCGAATGGGTGAAAGCTGTTGCTACGAACCTCGGGCTAAAATTGCTCTGAAACGACTAAGGGTGAAAGGCTCTGCTATGCCCCTTAGATCGAAATTATTAAATGGGTGAAAGCTGTTGCTACGACCCTCGGGCTAAAATTGCTCTGAAACGACTAAGGGTGAAAGCCTCTGCTATGCCCCTTAGATCGAAATTATCAAATGGGTGAAAGTTGTTGCTACGACCCTCGGGCTAAAAATGCTCTGAAACGACTAAGGGTGAAAGCCTCTGCTATGCCCCTTAGATCGAAATTATCAAATGGGTGAAAGCTATTGCTACGACCCTCAGGCTAAAAATGCTCTGAAATGACTAAGGGTGAAAGCCGTTGCTATGCCCCTTAAGTCAAGGGTATATTCAAGATCGATCTAAATTCTATCATATTATTTCTCCACGACGACTATTGTTCCGAGAAGAACCTAAACTATGACAGATATATCACAGAAGATTCAAAAGTCGCAAAGATCGAACTTCAAATCTATTATGAATCTTAAAGGCTATCTCGCGAGGATTGCAAATTACGAAGAACAAAATCAAAGATCGACAACAATATAAAAGAAAATTTTCATTCATAAACTATCAGATACATTACATGTGAACTCTTGGTTACATTCAAGAAGTTAAGCTAATCGGAAAATGTACATCTAGATCGACCCTATTACAAATAGTTATCCCTATGGATGCCCAAAGAAGGGAAGTAAGGCTAGTACACTTCTACCCTTCATCCGATGCTTCCTTGCAAATTGGTCCTTGAAGGACCAAGTCGAGAAACAGGGAAGCAACTCCAGTTGGAGGCACTTCTAGTGAATTCGAAGATCACATCCTTCAAAAAGCCGCCTTGAAGATGTGGAGATCGAATGTAGAGAAACCCCTCCAGCAGTTGACCCACTTTCCCAACTGGATAGAGGACAGAGTACAGGAAGTCGAGCCTGCCTCAAAGACTTGCGATCAGAGAGAGCAGGTCGCCTGCCGGTATCCTAGTCGCAATTCTTTTCGCCTGTCGATACCCTAGCCGAGAGATTTTCATAAGGAAATCCCGAGAAAAAAAAGGTTCGAATAAAAATCTCGAACGCTTTAATTACTGACATTGAAGGGATCATGGAGCTGATCGACGAAAGTAAAAACACAACCATGTTGATCGAATGAAACGTTTACAGAGAAGTAAAATATGAAGGAAATTAGGAAGCTATATATAGGGGGTAGAATTCCGTAACAACGGTGTAGATCTCTTTGACTGAACGACCACGATACGAGCATTGAAAGCTCTGACCGTTACACTTCCCGAGAAATGAGGGACGATAAAAAAAAAAAGGAAAATCGTTACAACAAGCATGGTGTTACAACAAAGAAAAATCTTAGCAAGCTCATGTTACAAAGGAGAATCTCAATATTACTAAACGAAGTTATTCTCGAAAAGGATCTTTCGGACTTCAGCACTACGATCAGCGTACCCGCGAATATAAGCTTCCCTCTCACGAAGCTCGGAGTTTCTCTTCTCACGTTCGTAGATATCTTTGAGTCTCTCTAATTCCGAACTTAACTTGTCCTGAGACAATCTCTCCTTAAAAATCTATTAGCTTCCAGTGCGCGTTCCAGCTCAATATTTTTCCTGATCAGCTCGAGTGAAATAGAAGCCCGTTGTTCGATCTCATGCTTGGCCAACGCATAAAGCCTAGAAAAGTCTTTGCCAGCCTGAACTTATACCATGTTAAAAAGATATGTCATGGCAGAAATAAAGAAATTAGAGAATCATGTTAAGGAGGTTAGAAAGAATTACCCGGGCGAGGGATTCCAACCCATACTGAAAAATACCCTAGATCGGAGCGAATAGATCGATAAGTTGGTTTTTACAATCTTTTTCGAGTACTCTTCGTATATTTACGATGTCCGATTCGGTAGATTAGCCCTAGGGTCGTATCAACAGCTTTCACCTATTTAATAATTTCGATCTAAGGGGCATAGCAGAGGCTTTCACCCTTAGTCGTTTCAGAGCAATTTTAGCCCGAGGGTCGTAGCAACAGCTTTCACCCATTTAATAATTTCGATCTAAGGGGCATAGCAGAGGCTTTCACCCTTAGTCGTTTCAGAGCAATTTTAGCCCGAGGGTCGTAGCAACAGGTTTCACCCATTTAATAATTTCGATCTAAGGGGCATAGCAGAGGCTTTCACCCTTAGTCGTTTTAGAGCAATTTTAGCCCGAGGGTCGTAGCAACAGGCTTCACCCATTTAATAATTTCGATCTAAGGGGCATAGCAGAGGCTTTCACCCTTAGTCGTTTCAGAGCAATTTTAGCCCGAGGGTCGTAGCAACAGGTTTCACCCATTTAATAATTTCGATCTAAGGGGCATAGCAGAGGCTTTCACCCTTAGTCGTTTCAGAGCAATTTTAGCCCGAGGGTCGTAGCAACAGGTTTCACCCATTTAATAATTTTGATCTAAGGGGCATAGCAGAGGCTTTCACCCTTAGTCGTTTCAGAGCAATTTTAGCCCGAGGGTCGTAGCAACAGCTTTCACCCATTTAATAATTTCGATCTAAGGAGCATAGCAGAGGCTTTCACCCTTAGTCGTTTCAGAGCAATTTTAGCCCGAGGGTCGTAGCAACAGCTTTCACCCATTTAATAATTTCGATCTAAGGGGCATAGCAGAGGCTTTCACCCTTAGTCGTTTCAGAGCAATTTTAGCCCGAGGGTCGTAGCAACAGCTTTCACCCATTTAAAAATTTCGATCTAAGGGGCATAGCAGAGGCTTTCACCCTTAGTCGTTTCAAAGCAATTTTAGCCCGAGGGTCGTAGCAACAGCTTTCACCCATTTAATAATTTCGATCTAAGGGGCATAGCAGAGGCTTTCACCCTTAGTCGTTTCAGAGCAATTTTAGCCCGAGGGTCGTAGCAACAGCTTTCACCCATTTAATAATTTCGATCTAAGGGGCATAGCAGAGGCTTTCACCCTTAGTCGTTTCAGAGCAATTTTAGCCCGAGGGTCGTAGCAACAGCTTTCACCCATTTAATAATTTCGATCTAAGGGGCATAGCAGAGGCTTTCACCCTTAGTCGTTTCAGAGCAATTTTAGCCCGAGGGTCGTAGCAACAGCTTTCACCCATTTAATAATTTCGATCTAAGGGGCATAGCAACGGCTTTCACCCTTAGTCGTTTCAGAGCAATTTTAGCCCGAGGGTCGTAGCAACAGCTTTCACCCATTTAATAATTTCGATCTAAGGGGCATAGCAGAGGCTTTCACCCTTAGTCGTTTCAGAGCAATTTTAGCCCGAGGGTCGTAGCAACAGCTTTCACCCATTTAATAATTTCGATCTAAGGGGCATAGCAGAGGCTTTCACCCTTAGTCGTTTCAGAGCAATTTTAGCCCGAGGGTCGTAGCAACAGGTTTCACCCATTTAATAATTTCGATCTAAGGGGCATAGCAGAGGCTTTCACCCTTAGTCGTTTCAGAGCAATTTTAGCCCGAGGGTCGTAGCAACAGGTTTCACCCATTTAATAATTTTGATCTAAGGGGCATAGCAGAGGTTTTCACCCTTAGTCGTTTCAGAGCAATTTTAGCCCGAGGGTCGTAGCAACAGCTTTCACCCATTTAATAATTTCGATCTAAGGAGCATAGCAGAGGCTTTCACCCTTAGTCGTTTCAGAGAAATTTTAGCCCGAGGGTCGTAGCAACAGCTTTCACCCATTTAATAATTTCGATCTAAGGGGCATAGCAGAGGCTTTCACCCTTAGTCGTTTCAGAGCAATTTTAGCCCGAGGGTCGTAGCAACAGCTTTCACCCATTTAATAATTTCGATCTAAGGGGCATAGCAGAGGCTTTCACCCTTAGTCGTTTCAGAGCAATTTTAGCCCGAGGGTCGTAGCAACAGCTTTCACCCATTTAATAATTTCGATCTAAGGGGCATAGCAGAGGCTTTCACCCTTAGTCGTTTCAGAGCAATTTTAGCCCGAGGGTCATAGCAACAGCTTTCACCCATTTAATAATTTCGATCTAAGGGGCATAGCAGAGGCTTTCACCCTTAGTCGTTTCAGAGCAATTTTAGCCCGAGGGTCGTCACCCGTTTTAATTTTCCGATCCAAGGGGCGTAGCAACGGCTTTCACCCTTGGTCGATCTTTGAGGGTCATAGCAACAGCTTTCACCCTTTTTAATATAGATGGAAACGAATAGAGGCTGATAATAAATAAATAAAGATCGAGAAATATGAGAATATGATGAATAGATAGAATATTGGTGAAGCGAACATTCACTGAATAGATAACTTTTTTCGAAATAAACTTTGACGAAATAATAGTTTTTCGGAATTGTGAGAATAGATGGAACATAGTGAGATCGCAAATAGCAAATAACTCTATAATTTAATAGATAATCCCTTCGTCTTGATAAGAATATTCCTTGCGAGGTTCTTGTTTTGTTCGACCTAACGCTTTTTCTATATGTTACCAATTTTTGATAAGCTTTATCTTTTCCAAACGGTTCCTCATTTATCGGGGATTGCAACGGTCGGCAGATCTTAACCATTCGTTTTGCGAATTATCTGCCGTTGAATTTTCTTCAATTTCCACTATAAAAAGGTAGTTACGCCCTTGAAATAGTTTCATTGGTAGAACTGGCGTCTCATTCCTTTGAGCATGGTGATCGGGATCATTATTCTTTTAATCCAACTATTCGAGTACAGACTTCGAATACTCTTTGAGCTGAACATCCTACATTCAGAAGGAAAACTATCTCCACCTCGCTTAGAATATCGACAGGCAAATACCACTTCCATCTTGAAAGCCAATATGCCAGATTCATGGAGTCCGCTGGTTATAGCACAGGTCCTCGATTAGGGACCTGTTGCTACAATGCATTTAGGAAGACATACAGAGGCGGGAACGATGAAGAATTCAGTTATCCAACAGACCACGCGCTCAGCCCTTCGCCTTCGGAGAATCGTAAATAAAGTTAAAAGCCTGCGGCTCCAAAGGAGATTCCATTGCTCGGGGATAAGTTATTCCGAAAAAGCAATAGGAGAAGAGACCGAAAATTTCATAGGATTGTAGAAAGTAATAGCGTTCTTATGTAATATATATAGGCTTGAGCTATGCTCGATATGTATTTCCCACATCTTGTATTTTCCGAGATAATATAAATACACTTCCTCTTTCTTTTGTTGATAAAATAAAACATAATTAGATAAATTCTCATCTTCAGTATCTCCACTTCGATCTTTTAACATCAATAAAGAAATAATCAAATACCACTGCTTGATCGAGTAATAGATAAATATTTTGGTGGACCTAAATTAATAAGGAATATGTTGCAATTGATCTTCGGTAGTGCCAAATTTCCATAGTCGTCGAACTTTTAGTCCGAGAGTTTTGTTAGAATAGACCGATCGTGACTTTTTCAGTTCGAACGGCGTTAATTGTCGGTCTCATATTTAGATTATTACGAACGCAAGAGTCGAATTTCAGATAAGTAATCCGCTGTATTTCGGATAAGGTAATAAATAAGAATTTTTTTTTTTAAACGAATCTTCCGTACAATCCCATTGTACGCATCGTTGGATTGTGTGTTCTCCTAACCAAACATGACCCCTTTTCTCGGGAAGCGTAACAGTCGGTTCATTTATTACTTACATCCTAACCGTCCGCGACTTGCTATCTGGGCCGTTGGTTCAGAAATCTCCGCCACTATAAATAGGTCAAACTTTTGTTATCTGGTATTCTTCATTTTTGCCATTATTCTTTGTCCGACCAGTATGGGTCGAATCTTGCCTTTGATTCGTATTACTTCCAAAATAAAGGAATTTGAGATGAGAATTCGAACCTTATTTTTCGACTATGATCTTTTTGGTGTAACCTTCTTCGCTTAGAATATCGACAGGCAAAAAGAATTGCGCTTAGAATACCGTCAGGCAACCTGTTCTCCTTGATACACTCTCTGGGGCGGGTTAGACTTCCGGTTTTCTAGCGCAGTATCTGATCGGGCAGCTGGTTAACCTCAGAAAAGTTCTTTAAATCTGGGGCATCAGCTTCCTCGAGGGCTTTCTTGAAGTATAGTTCCTTCGAGCTTTCTTGAAGTGACTCCACTGAGATAAACTTCTGCTGCGCCTGATCAAATTAAGCTGTAGGCAATGATTGAGTCCAACAATCATTGTTTACCGACGAAGGCCCTAGATCGGTTCGAAACCCTCGAGAGGAGTTTCGATCCGGCTTTTATCCCGTATGAAGACGGATGTGCGACACGTGGCGAGTGATGGCCATGAAGGACCGCTGCTGAGTTCTGCATCTGGAGCGATCTAAGGGGAATGATGACCGATCAAATATACAATAGGGCAGAATCAGTTGTAGATCTTGTAGTAGGGTAGGAGCAATTGTAATGTATCTCTTGAGCTCGAGTTTTAATTATTACCCGAGGCTTCTCTTGTAACTTGATTAAAGAATATCATTAATAAAACTTTGTTTTCTGGTCGAATTTCTTTATTTTATCCTTTTATGTCTCTTCAATTTCTTCGATCGAATATGAGCAAGACTCGTTTGAACTTGTAGTTATCGCGAACTTATTTATCCCATCCCTTCGAGATCATGAATTTCTATTTAGCGGTCAAGCTGTAGTCCGTCCTCGGTTGCGACTTCGAGGACTTATATAACCTGTTGCCGTCGTTTTAACGGACGTTCACTAATATTCAACTGCAAGATCCACTTAGAAAACTTTCATCGAGCAAAGGAAACTAAACAAATCTATCCCCACTGGTCGAGACTAGCATCCGATAGTCGATGAATATGGATTATGCAACTAACTGGGAAATAATTGATTCATATGACATATTCTAGAATTACTAAATACGATGGTCGGAAAAATAAATTCCAAGTATCAATGAGTTATAATCCCGTAGATTCTCATAACCTTTTGTCGTTAACTGATGATCAGGCTGGTTGTATTATGTTTAGAACGATATCTTTGAAATTTCTTATTTGGTTATGAATAGAGAATTGATCATTTGTGGAAAATAAATCCGAAGAAGGAAAAAAATGAAGTGAATTATCATAGAATAGAATCACCGATCTCAAGGTCGAAAATTTACTCCATTTTATTTTCGACTTTAAGTAGACGAACGCCTCGCTGGTCGGAAGGCATTCTAGAAAATAGATTCCAGAGTTGCTGATTAATGACTCGCAAGCGAGAGATTGTCGTGTTCGTTGTTGACTGAATTTTGCGCTTCCACTGCACGAGAAGGTCTGATACATGTATTTCTCCTCGTAGTAGGCATATTTCGATCTAATACTCGAATAAGGCCCCACGGTGGGAGCCAATTGATCTTACGCGTTTTCGTGTGTTCGATCAAGGATGAATTGCTATGCGAAATTAACGATAATAAATGTAAAGTATAGATCAATAGTGTTTATATTCGAGTTAACTGAGTATGAATTACAAGTAGTTAGGGTCCTACTCGAGCATTACTGGATGCCGTACAAGCTAGAGGGCGAAATACATATAAGATAGCCTATACTAATATTTCCAAGTGAGTCCGAGCAGCACTCTCGAAGGAACAGCACCTGGGAAGTTGTGTCTCGTCATAAATGCATGGGGTATTTATAGCTGAGCCGGTGGGCTTGGGCCTGGGCTCGGCCCACTAGTAGCCTTTGACCTTGGATTCTCTTTATAGGTTCCGAACAGTTTATTTCAAAACCTTGACTCTGCTCGGTGTCTCTGGGGACGGGAATCGGTGCTATTTGATCCTCATCGAGCCAGCGAGAGGAGGGGATCCAAATTAACCCTCATCAATAATTGATGAGGGGAAAATTGGATCCAAACATTGCTGCGGCCTCGTGAGGTCGAAACTCATCATCCTCGATCTCGTTAGCATAAATTCGAGCCCAACGCACAGGAATTCTACGCTGATTTTACTATGGGAATTCAGGATCCAAAAGTTACTGTTGGGCCGACCTCAGGCCCAGGCCTATGGGCTTAGTAAAGCACGCCTGTGGGTGGTTCACCTGGTCCCGGATCTCAACTATAAATACCCCAAGCATTTATTACGTCGACACACAACTTCCCAGGTGTTGTTCCTTCGAGACTGCTGCTCGGACTCACTTGGAAATATTTGTATAGGCTATCTTATATGTATTTTGCCCTCTAGCTTGTACGGCATCCAGTAATGCTCGAGTAGGACCCTAACTACATGTAATTCATACTCAGTTAACTCGAATATAAACACTATTGATCTATACTTTACATTTATTATCGTTAATTTCGCATAGCAATCCATCCTTGATCGAACACACGAAAACGCGTAAGATCAATTGGCGCCCACCGTGGGGCCTTATTCGAGTATTAGATCGAAATATGCCTACTACAAGGAGAAATACATATATCAGAGGAGAACCTTCCCATGCAGTGGGAGCGCAAAATTCAGTCAACAACGAGCCAGATAACCTATCACGCGCAGCTCAACAACCAGAGATTCCACCAGCGGTTCCTCAGGATAATGTTCCAATCCACACAACCGTTGGTGATCTGAGATCCATCATAGGCACAATGTGAAGAGAATTCCTGAACAGCGGAAGGGCCGATCAATCACCCGTAGATCAACCAGGAATTCACGGCAGACCTGAAATACCATCTTCGAACATCCAGAAGGAAAACAGTATACTGCGATCTATATCGCATGCTCCAGCAACAAACCCTCCGCGAGCTATACCTTCAAAAATCAACGCCCGATCGAAAATCCCACCAAGATCGATACGTAATTTGGAGGATTCAGAGGTAGGAGAGAGCCATACTGCTGGCGCTGTTGGAGGCAGAAAACCGACCTACAAAAGAATTATTGTATCTGAGTTGGAAAAGATAGTACGGGAGAGAGTAGCTAAGGAATTGGAAAAGGAAGATACGATGATAGAGATACCCCGTAACAATCAAGCCGCCAGGCGAGGGGAAAACACTCTAACTAGAGGGAACCTACGAGATAGGGAGGTTTCAAACAGTATCATGCGTTGCTCGCCATTTTGTCGAGAGATACGAGAAGCTCGAAACTCGGAAACGGTGCCGACAAGGCTACCACGGTATAACGGGACTACCGACCCCGGGGAACACATCAACAGCTTTGTTAATGTGATGAACATATACGGACATTCAGAGGACTTCTGTTGCAAGATCATGGTTACCACTTTTGAAGGAATTGCTCTCGATTGGTTCGGAAAATTACCGCCCAACTCCATATTTTCCTTTGAAGAATTTTGCGATAAACTAAAACATCAATTCTCTAGCCAGAGGAAGCCAAGGCTACCGGCAAATCACCTTGGAACTGTAAAACAATTGGAAGGAGAGACGTTGAGGCAGTGGCTAGCAAGGTTTAGTATTGAACTCTTGAAAGTTTATAACCCGCAGATCGAATATTTGTCCTCCCTAATGTTCGAACTGACTAGGAGCACCCAGTTCGAAAATGCATTGTGCAGGAAACAACCAAAGTCTTTCGAACGAATAATGTAGATTGCTGAAAAGTATATGATTCAGGAAGAGATGAATAAATTTAAAAATTCGCATGCTATCACATCTCCCCCTCAACAAGAAACAAGATCGGGCTCCTATTCCGAAACCTGGTGATTATGGGGGATCGAACAAAGGATCTGTTTGGCAACGAATTAATACTTATAAGCCGCATGTGCCGCCCCAAGGTCCAAATTCATATGGACCTCCTTACGATCGGACTAGAGCTCCGAGACCGGGTAAAGTCCAGTTTACTGAACTGAACACCTCAAAGGAAGAAGTGCTAACCGTGTTGGAAGAAGGGAATTTGATCCCTGAGGCTCAAAGGATCACCCAGGCTAGAGCAGGCGCACCTGATTATGAACAGTACTGTCGATATCACCGAGCTCGGGGACATAGTACTGAAAACTGTTACCAATTGAAGGTCGAGATAGAAAAATTGATTGCCCAAGAAAAATTAAAAGAATTTGTCAAAAGTGGCAACTATAACAGTCGTTATAGATCCCGAAGTCCGCGGAAATTTAGAAATCAGCAAAGGCAAATTCGAAGCCAAGAGGAAGAGCGGTCGAATGGAGTAATAAACATGATCGCAGGCGGACCAGCGGGAGGTGATAGCAGAAATGCTAGAAAGAGAACTATGAGGTCGATAAAAGCGGGAGTCTCTGCTAAGAAGGAGATTTTGTCCTTAGAATCTCCCTCCATGGAAAATCAAGTTATAAGCTTTAGTGAGGCCGATCGACCCTTGGATGTTAGTTGGGACACAAGTGAGGACGATCCAGATTTTTCCATGGTGTTGACATTGAGAATTGCTAATTTCGAGGTCAAGAGGGTGCTAGTCGATAATGGAAGCTCGGCAAACATTATTTCGTCGGAAGCTCTCACAAGGATGAATCTTTGTCACCCACGTCTAGATAAAGTAACCACTCCTTTGGTCGGATTTGGCGGATCAGAGATCGTTCCGCTTGGAACCATTCTTTTAAGCACAACTCTAGGAACAAAACCAAGAAATGTAACAAGGATGATCAAATTCCTGGTAGTAGATACATCGTTCGCTTATAACGCCATATTAGGGAGACCAACCCTAAATATCTTCAAGGCAGTCGTATCTACCTATCATCAAAAGATAAAGTTCCCGACCGTGGGAGGAGTAGGAGAAATGAGGAACGACCAATACATGGCATGGGAATGTTATAACTCGTCTTTAAGTATCAAAAAGAAAGTGGAGCCCGAGCTCCCGGTTAAGAGGAAAATAAGTGATTTAGGGTCTGAATTAAAAACACCAATTCTCGACTGCGAAAAATTTCAAGGAAAGAAAGGGAAAAACGTTGATATGAGCGTGCAAGCGCCCGACCACAAAAAAGTAACTTTAGTTCCAGGATCCCCTGAAAAGTTCACTAAAATTGGAACAGGGTTAAGCGAGGGCATGGAAACCATGTTCATTGAATTTTTACAGAAAAATGTGGACGTTTTTGCCTGGAGTTCGGATGATATCGTGGGAATCGACCCAAGAGTGATAACACATTCATTAAATATCGATCCGAAAGCCAAACCTGTAAGGCAGAAGAAGCGCAATCATGGTCGCGAAAAGGACAAGATAATCAGTGCAGAGGTCGATAGATTATTAGCAGCAGGACAGATCAGGGAAATCAAGTTCACGGAATGGCTATGTAATGTGGTCCTGGTCTCTAAAGGTGAAAAGGTCAAAAACAAATGGAGGATGTGTAATGACTTTACCGACCTAAACAAATTATGCCCGAGAGACCCTTATCCATTACCTCGGATCGATATGCTAGTAGATTCCACTGCAGGATTCGTGTTGTTTAGTATGATGGACGCTTTCCAAGGTTTCTATCAGATTTTCATGAATGAAAGGGACCAGGATAAAACAACATTCATCACCGAGCGGGGAGTGTACTGCTTCATTGTTATGCCTTTTGGCTTAAGGAATGCAGGTGCAACCTATCAGAGGTTAGTTAACATGATGTTCAAAGAACTGATAGGTGAAATAATGGAAGTCTATGTAGACGACATGCTCGTAAAGAGTATGACGGAGGAGGATCACATTGACCATTTGGATAGATGTTTCGAAATCTTGAGAAAATATGGAATGAAGCTGAACCCAGCCAAGTGTAATTTTGGCGTACGATCGGGAAAATTCCTCGGATATCTAGTCCACGAAAGAGGAATCGAAGCAAACCCTAAAAAATTCGAGCAATCACCGATCTCCAACCACCACGAAAGCTCTCAGACGTCCAAAGTTTGATTGGAAAAATTATTTCATTGAATAGATTCATCTCACGATCTGCCGACAAAAGTTTACCATTCTTCAAACTTTTGCGAAAATCTAAGAACTTTGAATGGAGTGAAGAATGTGATAAGGCCTTCGAAGAACTGAAAGCATACTTAACCTCACCACCCATGCTAGCCAAACCATCTGAAGGAGAACCTCTATATTTATACATAGCTGTATCAGAAGAGGCCATTAGTTCGGTTTTGGTGAAAATTGACAAAACTGAGCATAAACAAGTTTACTATTTAAGTAAGTTATTGCAAGGTGCTGAGAAAAACTACATGGAGATCGAAAAATTCGTACTGGCCTTGGTGGTAGCTGCCCGAAGGCTAAGGCCTTACTTTCAAACATACAAGATCATTGTTTTAACAAATCAACCTTTGAGACAGGTCCTATCAAAACCAGAAGCATCAGGCAGGTTGATCAAATGGGCGGTCGAGCTTGGTCAGTTCAAAATCGAGTATCAACCACGGGTCGCCATAAAAGCCCAGGTATTAGCTGACTTCGTGCTCGAGTCAACAGGCTTGTCGAACATGGAAGAAGAATCAAAATCCGAGCTAAGTATGGTAGAAGAAGCAAAAAGTCAAATATGTGTTGGTCCCAAGTGGTCAGATGAGGTCTAAAGGGGGGGGGGGGTGAATAGACCTCTGAAAATTTTTGAACTTAAAAACTTTTCAGTCTTCTGTCAGCAGACTAAGCTGATGAAGAACAGTAAGCAGACTGAGCTGATCGTGAACAAATCTTGAACAGCAGACTGACCACTCTTCTTACAAATACTTAGCTGTCTTTCAGCAAAACAGTTTTCCAAAGAGTATACTTGCAGCGGATTGTTTGAAAGTGTTTTTCACAAGTAAACTAAGTTCTTAAAAGATTTTATCCCCAGTTATGAAACTCCTTATAAAATCTTTTAATAATTCAAAGTGTTTAAATATGCAATCTTTTAAAATATGCAAGAAAACTTAAATGCAAGATAACACAAAGAAATTTTATAGTGGTTATATGGATAAAAATCCTTTAGTCCACTCTTCCAGATCACTTAGATTCTGGGTTATACTATAATCACACAGATTACAATATTTCTCCACTTATACCTAGACAACTAATGAAAAGGCTATAAGCTCACAATAGAAAATCACTAAGAAATTCTACTCACTGAAGTTTGATCACTCACGAAGATGGATCACAACTCCGCACAACACTCGGCTATTACAAGATCACTCAGATAATGTTTTTCTGTTTTCTTCAACTATGCTTCTGTCAACAGATGACTTCCACCAGACGAGTGAGCTGTTTGAGCTTTTGAGACTTAGAAAAATTCTGCTTCAAAAACAAAATCTCTAATAGTTGTTGTCATTTTTTTTGCTCTATTTATACTTGGATTTGAATTTATGACCGTTGAAGCAAATCACATCATCAAATCCATAGCCTTTGCCAGAATCAAAAACGGCAACCTGCTACAGTACTTTCTCTGCTGTACTTCCCTGCAGCAGCATTAAATGCACTCTGCTGATCCGAGAGTTAATTCCAATCATTTGCCATTACTACCCATCTCTTTCAGCATTTATTACACCAAGTGCATTTATTACCGTTGAACTATTCTCTTGATCTCTTCTACTCTGATGATCGAAGCAACCCATCTGATAGGCACTCTGCTGATCAAATACCGAACTAATCTGATTTGACTCGGCTGATGACCTACCCTTCTGTTCGCTGTTTCAGCATGAGATCACTAGTCTTCTGGTCTTGGAACTTTGAACTCTTCTGATATCTTCTTTGTTTGTTCAAGGTTCTTCTAAGGGAACTAAGCTTTCCATACTTAGCTGATTATGATGTTTTGGAAATCATTAAAACCTTCCCTTAATTGCTTGTCTTCTTTGCTCTTCAACTTCATCTTCACCCAACAATTTCCCCCTTTTTGATGATGACAAAACTCCAGCTAAGTACCTGTACCTAAACTAAAGTTTTGATCCTCAAAAATTTCTGAGATAGAAAGTGTGTTGGATTCAAACTTGCAATTTTATAGATATTTGAACTGATTACATATTACAAGTGTTGAAGGATGAAAAGTGCAAAGTAATTTAAAAGATTACAAGGATTTTTAAGATAAAGGATATAGCCTAAACTAGTCTTCTTCCTTCTTTTCTTCTTCTGCTTCTTTCTTCTCTTCTTCTGCTTCCTTGTCTTCTTTTTCAGATTCTTCATCAGATGGTTTGGAAGTTTCAGCTTCCAAATATTCAAAAAATCTTTTCCTCAGCAGCTCTATCTTTTTATGCTTGACATCAGGATCAAGCTGTTCTTCAGCTGAGTCTTTGGCAGCAGCTAGCTCTTTATCAGACTTAGCTTTTGCTTCAGCTTCAGCATTGTCAGCTTCTTCTTTTTCAGCTTCCTCTTCTTCTGTGATCTTCTCATCTGTTAGTCTGCTTGTTCCTTCAATGTTTTCATCATTTTTATCAGCAGAACTACCTAGAGCTTCAGCTTCAGTTTCAGTTCCTTCCTTTTTGTCAGTTGCTTGCTCCTCACAATCTTCCCCCTTTTTGTCATCATCAGCAGGGATGATTGGATAACTTGGTAGGATAGGAGTGATCTGAAGTGAATCACAAAGAAGCTTGATGTTTTCTTCTAGAGCATCCATCTGAGATCCTTGCCTTAGCTGATTGATTTTGATAATATTAACTTGAGTAGCAAGGGTTGATTGGTTAGCTTCCATAGCATTCATTCGGTTGAGAACAGCTTCACCTTGTTCACCCAACTGAAATTGGGTTGCAAGAACCATGTCAGCAGAGGATTTGAAGGATCTGCCCATATTTACCAATGTTTCATCTTCTGCTTTGATGGCCATCTCAACAGTTTCTGTGATATCCCTCCAACCAGCAGCTGTGCTTTGAGTCCTTCTCCTGAGTACATCCATCTCTTGACAGATAGATTGAACATTCTGAGCAGTCTCCTCAATTAGATGAGTTGGAACAGCAGCAGCTTTTTGAGTGGGTTGACTTACAGCAGCCAACACATCAGCAGTTAACTTCTCCTGCATTTCCTTCAATGAATTTGATATCATTTGCTGAATGGAATCCAACAAAGATGTTTGTGCAGCCTGAGAAGTGGAAGGAATATCTGTTGGAATAGGAGGTAAAGCAAGAGGTGTTTCTCCACTAAGTTTCTCTGCTGCTTGAATTATCAGTTCAAGAGACTGATCTGCTGGACCAGAAATAGGCTCAGCTTCCTTGGCCTTATCAGCATGACTAGGAGTGCTTTCCTTCTCCTTAGTCTGATCATCTTTTTCAACAGCAGCCTCCTTTTCTTCGATCTGATCAGCTGGAATAATTTCTCCTTTCTTTGACTCATCCGCTGTGTCAGACTTGTCACCTTTTTCTTTGTTCTGATCAGATGGGTCAGATGTACCCTCTTTGTTCTTTTGTTGATCAGAAGATTCTTCTTTTTCTTTGTCAGCAGGGGACTTGATCTTCTTAACAGTCTCAACTGTTTTCATCAATCCTTCATTATCTACAGCAGACCTGTGAGAAATCCATGTAAAATTATCAAGAGGAATAAAAGGTGAGTATTGTTCCTCAGGTAGCTCTTCAAATGGTTTGATGTTTGGACCATAGACAATGTGCTTGATGTTAGGAAGAGGGACCATTGAGCTGGGTTGTCCCTTCAGCTTCCTAGACTTCTTTGCCCATAGCTCCATTGCTTGAGCAATAGCCAACTTGATTGATCTTTCCTTGAGGTCTTCTGATTCATCATAATCCTCAGGAACAGACTCAAAGATCTTCTTTGCTTCAGCCTTGACAATGTGACTTATTCTCAATCTTAACTTGTCCAGAAAGAATTCTGAATCAAGTGCTTGAATTAAGGATCCAGTCTCAAGCCACTTCAACACCCAGGCTTCTTCAGCAGTGAAGGCTTTCCACTTGGCCATTTCAGCTGGACTCTTTGTCAGTCTGAATTTTCTCCATCTGTTGTATCTTATCTTTTCAGCATTGAATAACGTCAGACGGTTGATTCTTGCACCCTCAGCATCCAACCTCTTAAGAAATTCTTCAAAGATAGCAGGATCATCCCTGACAATCTCTAAAGACAATCTAATCTCCTCTCTTCTTTTTGGCTTTATCTTTGGTGCAGGCATAGCTGGTATTGGTTTGTTAGGATCTCTTTGTTTACCAATAACTATTCCACCACTATGTTGTGGTCCATGAGCATCCTTGGTGCTTGCTTCAATAGCAGCAGCCAACTCTGCTGCCTCAATAGCATCCCTTCGCTCTTGAGTCATCTTGCTGGCTTCTTCTTCCAGCCTTTTTAATTCTAGGCTTTTCAGCCTTTCTTCTTCTGCCTTTTCTGCAGCTATCCATAGCTTTTCAGCGTCATCTCTTCTTTTCTTTTCAGCAGCAGTCAGGTATGTTGCAATCTTACCAGTCCTTTTTCTCCGTGATTCAGGACTTTCAACTGCTTGAAGAGGGGTTGCAGCAACAGGAGTAGGATGCAACAAGAGTGCATCTCCTTCATGTGTTGAACTAGTCTGCTGTGCTTCTTCAACTTCAGCAGATAGTGCAGCAGATGAGTCTTCTGTAGACACTCCAACTCTAGAAACAACTTCTTCAGTAGGCATAACAGCATGTTCTTCAACAACTAAAGGCCTTTCAGCTGATGTTGTTGTTTCTCTTACTGTTGCAACTGGCTCCTCAGAGAAAGTGACCTTTCTCTTGGCCTTTGATTTGGCAATTCTTTTGGCAGGGGGGTTGGCAGCAGGAGGTCCCATTGCCTCACTTCTGGTTCTCAACCTCTTCAACCTTTGAAGAGGAATTTCTTCCTCAGACTCAGTTCTTTCAGGAGAGGAGTCAGTCTTCATCTGCTCAATCTCCTTGGTGAAATCTTCAATCATCTTCTATGGAACTTCATCTTCAGGTTGTGCTGATCCAGCCTTAACAGCAGACTGTGCTGTTGGCTCAGCAGATTGGCTTGTTTGACCCTCCTTCTTGCTCTTCTTAGAGGGGGCCTTTTTGGATTTTGCAGTGGCCTTTCGTTTTGGTTCTGCCACCAATTTTCTCACTGGTTCATACAGTTTGAACTCCTTGCTACTGTGAGTGAACTTTCCACCACCCATAGGACATTGCAGGGATGCAAACAGATTACTAAGTAAGATGGCATGTGAAGGCCTCTTATCACTCAGCAGCTCATAGACGTGAGCAGCCCAGTTAACTTTCAGTCCATAGTGAATGCAAACCATTGTGTGGTATCTTTTCCTTGGTAACCCATCCAGTGAACTTGTACTACAGTCCAGTACCTTTGCTATGATGTCTGCAAATCTTTGATACTCATCCTTTAGTTGAGTCTTCATCAGAGACCCAGTCATCTGTTCTCCCTCTTTTGCACAGATGCTCCAAAATTCTTCCTCTTTTTCTAACCCTAAGCTGGTCACATCTCCTCCCTTATCTGCTAATTTATATACTTCACTTAGCACGGCAGCAGACACAGCAATCTTCTTACCACCAATTGTAACAGTGATAACTGTTTCATCGTCGTTGAATGCTCTGTTTTTTGTAGAAGTAGTCCACATCTTCTACATAAACCCTATCTTCGTGGGCTTCAAGAACAGGAACTAATGATGCCTCTTTGATTTTCTCCAGAATTGAGCGCATCAGATCAGTACCCGAAAAGTGAAATTTGCTGTAGTTTAGGTATCTTCCATCAATAATCTTTTCCATTTCTGAGATTAGTGAGTAGAATTATGCGAAAGCAATAAACTTTCGAAACAGGAGAGTTTGAGAGTTAGAGAATTTGAGAGTGTTTGAGTGCGTAAGACGACTGTGCTGTTCAGATCGGACTTTATGGGTTTCCTTTGATTAGGTTATCGTGATTAATCTGAAACGTTGATCTAATCAGACAGTTTTAAATCGTGTGAATGGAAGTTACGGATTTCAAATTTTAATATTTTAATGTCAGACAGGCGGGAAACTCAAACGTTACTTATCTGTTACTTATAGAGCGTGTTTCTAAAAATGCGACATTATAACCATGCTTATATAAGACATCAGATGAGTAGAGTTTAACTTAACGAGTGATCTGATATCTGTTATTACTAGAGAAGGCCAATAGCTAGCAATCTTCCTCTGCTGTTTGTCAATCCAGCAAGATAAAATAATCTTCAGTCTTCAAGAATTAAGAACATATCTTCTGATAACTTAACTTCAACTAACTGTCATTAACTGATATCATCTTTAGAACAGAAGTACCGCTAGTCTTACACGTTCCCCCTGACTTTAAGAATCCATAAGCTAACTAGTCTGTTGAAGGTTAATCCTTGAATATAATAGTGAATAACTAAGTTGTTGAACTTTAGTCTTCTGATGAGTTCCCCCTCAGCTTATGCATCCAAATTAAGCAGTCCTAGTTCAGCTCTTAGAGTTGAAAACCTTACTTCACTTAAAGGTTTTGTGAAAATGTCAGCAATCTGATTGTCTGTATGAACATACTCAATCATAACATTGCCTTTTTCCACATGATCTCTAATGAAATGATGCTTGATCTCAATATGTTTAGTCCTTGAATGACTTGTAGTGTTCTGAGTAAGAGAGATTGCACTTGTATTATCACAGTAGATTGGAATTCCACTGATCTTGATGTTGTAGTCCTCTAGTTGATGCTTCAACCAAAGTATTTGTGCACAGCAAGCTCCAGCAGCTATATATTCAGCTTCAGCAGTAGATATAGAAACTGAAGTCTGTTTCTTACTTATCCATGAGATCAGACGACTACCTAAGAATTGACAAGCACCTGTTGTGCTCTTTCTGTCAATCTTGCAGCCAGCAAGGTCTGAATCTGAATAACCAATAAGTTCAAATCCAGATTCTCTAGGATACCATAATCCCAATTCTTGAGTGCCTTTAATGTATTTAAATATCCTCTTGGCAGCTAAGAGATGAGATTCCTTGGGGTTTGATTGAAATCTTGCACAGACTCCAACTGAGTACATTATATCAGGTCTACTTGCTGTTAGATACAACAATGAACCAATAATGCCTCTATATTTGGTTATGTCCATTGATTTGCCATCTTCATCTTTATCCAAACGAAGACTCGTAGACATAGGAATGGTAGCAGTTGAGCTAGTTTCCATACCAAACTTCTTGAACAGATCTCTTGTGTATTTTGCTTGGCTGATGAATATTCCATCAGGCAACTGTCTAACTTGCAAACCAAGAAAGTAATTAAGTTCACCCATCATGCTCATTTCAAACTTATTCTGCATCAGCTTGGAGAACTTATCACACATCTGTTGGTTAGTTGAACCAAAAATAATATCGTCCACATATATTTGCACAAGTAATATATGATTTTCCCATTCAATTGTGAACAAGGTTTTATCTACCTTACCTTTACGAAATCCTTTAATTAAAAGAAAATCAGATAGGGTATCATACCATGCTCTTGGAGCCTGTTTCAGTCCATAGAGGGCTTTCTTCAGACGATATACCTTGTCCTCTTCTTGATAGACTTCAAATCCAGGAAGTTGTTCAACATATACCTCTTCTTGCAATTCTCCATTGAGAAAAGCAGACTTCACATCCATCTGATAGACAGTGAAGTTCTTGTAAGCAGCATAGGCTAGAAACAGTCTGATTGCTTCAAGTCTTGCTACTGGTGCAAATGTCTCATCAAAGTCAATTCCTTCTTCTTGACAATAACCTTTGGCCACTAATCTTGCTTTGTTTCTGGTAACAATACCATCTTCATTCATCTTATTTCTGAAAACCCATTTAGTGCCAATTACTCTTTGATGACTTGGTCTAGGAACTAAGTACCAGACTTCATTCCTTTCAAATTGATTCAACTCTTCTTGCATAGCTTCAATCCAGAAGGAATCATTAAGAGCTTCTTCAATTTGCTTAGGCTCTATTTGAGACAGAAATGTGACAAACATAGCATCTTGTGCAGCAGCTCTTCTTGTTTTTACTCTATCTAAAGTATCACCAATCACTAACTTAGGTGGGTGATTCTTGAGCCATCTGAGATCAGGTTCCAGATCAGGATGTTGTCCTCTGTCTTGATCTTGCAACACTACTGTTGGAGTTTCAGTAGTAGTCTGTTGAACATTAGTTGTCTGTTGAACAGTATCTGGTCTGTCAGCTGTTTGCAACTCGTCTGTTAGACAATCAGCACTGTGATTTTGAACAACACTTGAGTTAGCAGCTGAACTAAGGTTAGGTAGTATGATGGGAACATATTCTTCATTTCTTCCAATGTCTAACTTCTGTAAATCAGTAGACAGATCTTGGTTAACACTTTGATTCTTTTCAGAAGATTGACTTGGCTCATCAAATACTAATGGATAGATTCTTCTATTAGTAATGTTCTTTTGTTAAAAACTCTGTAAGCTTACTAACAGTTGAGTATCCTACAAAGACAGCTTCATCACCCTTTTCTGCAAATGCAGTAAGGTGATTTTTTCCATTATTCAATACAAAACATTTACAACCAAAAATCTTAAAGTAATGAATGTTTGTTTTTCTGTTGTTCCAAACTTCATATGGAGTCTTATTCTGATTTTTGTTGATCATACATCTGTTCTGGGTAAAGCATGCTGTATTTGTTGCTTCTGCCCAAAATCTTTGAGGCAGTTTAGCTTCAGCTATCATGGTTCTGACAGCTTCCTTTAGTGTTCTGTTTCTCCTTTCAGCAACACCATTTTGTTGAGGGGTTCTAGCAGCTGAATACTCATGATGTATTCCTTTGATATTACAATACTCTTCAATAGTAGAGTTTGTAAACTCTGTCCCTCTATGATCAAATATGATCAAATACTTGAGCAGAACAAAGAAGTTGATCTCTAAATTCGACAAGTTTGATATTCAACCTGTGCCTAGAGAGGAAAATTTATGGGCAGATATATTATCGAAATTCACAGGTTTGGCTGACGGGAAGAATGAGAGAATAATCACGTGGTTTCTATCGAATACATCTGCTATCGAGCTGGATGCGGCCCCGGCAATTGATATCATGGAAATTGATGAACCGAGCAACTCATGGAGCAACCCTCTTATTGCCTTTCACCTGTCTATGAACAAGTTCAGAATCGGTTAATACAACAATTGATTTTACCTTTGCTTTAAGAGCCATCTCTAACCCTGCGATCAATGCTTCATACTCGGCCTCGTTGTTGGTCACGACGAAATCTAAAGTTATAGCATAACTCAAGTCTTCACCATTGGGTCCTTGGAAATGAATTCCTGCTCCACCTCCATCCTTGGTTGAAGATCCGTCCACATGCATCAGCCATATTTGACTTTTTGCTTCTTCTACCATACTTAGCTCGGATTTTGCTCCTTCTTCCATGTTCGACAAGCCTGTTGACTCGAGCACGAAGTCAGCTAATACCTGGGCTTTTATGGCGACCCGTGGTTGATACTCGATTTCGAACTGACCAAGCTCGACCGCCCATTTGATCAACCTGCCTGATGCTTCTGGTTTTGATAGGACCTGTCTCAAAGGTTGATTTGTTAAAACAATGATCTTGTATGTTTGAAAGTAAGGCCTTAGCCTCGGGCAGCTACCACCAAGGCCAGTGCGAATTTTTCAATCTCCATGTAGTTTTTCTCAGCACCTTGCAATAACTTACTTAAATAGTAAACTAGCTTATGCTCAGTTTTGTCAATTTTCACCAAAACCGAACTAATGGCCTCTTCCGATACAGCTATGTATAAATATAGAGGTTCTCCTTCAGATGGTTTGGCTAGCATGGGTGGTGAGGTTAAGTACGCTTTCAGTTCTTCGAAGGCCTTATCACATTCTTCACTCCATTCAAAGTTCTTAGATTTTCGTAAAAGTTTGAAGAATGGTAAACTTTTGTCGGCAGATCGTGAGATGAATCTATTCAATGAAATAATTTTTCCAATCAAACTTTGGACGTCTGAGAGCTTTCGTGATGGTTGGAGATCGGTGATTGCTCGAATTTTCTCAGGGTTTGCTTCGATTCCTCTTTCGTGGACTAGATATCCGAGGAATTTTCCCGATCGTACGCCAAAAGTACACTTGGCTGGGTTCAGCTTCATCCCATATTTTCTCAAGATTTCAAAACATCTATCCAGATGGTCAATGTAATCCTCCTCCGTCATACTCTTTACGAGCATGTCGTCTACATAGACTTCCATTATTTCTCCTATCAGTTCTTTGAACATCATGTTAACTAACCTCTGATAGGTTGCACCTGCATTCCTTAAGCCAAAAGGCATAACAATGAAGCAGTACACTCCCCGCTCGGTGATGAATGCTGTTTTATCCTGGTCCCTTTCATTCATGAAAATCTGATAGAACCCTTGGAAAGTGTCCATCATACTAAACAACACGAATCCTGCAGTGGAATCTACTAGCATATCGATCCGAGGTAATGGATAAGGGTCTCTCGGGCATAATTTGCTTAGGTCGGTAAAGTCATTACACATCCTCCATTTGTTTTCGACCTTTTCGCCTTTAGAGACCAGGACCACATTACATAGCCATTCCGTGAACTTGATTTCCCTGATCTGTCCTGCTGCTAATAATCTATCTACCTATGCACTGATTATCTTGTCCTTTTCGCGACCATGATTGCGCTTCTTCTGCCTTACAGGTTTGGCTTTCGGATCGATATTTAATGAATGTGTTATAAATCAAGTTATAAGTCATAATCTAAATTCAGTCAACAACGAACACGACAATCTCTCACTTGCGAGTCATTAATCAGTAACTCAGGAATCTATTTTCTAGAATGCCTTCCGACCAGCGAGGCGTTCGTCTACTTAAAGTCGAAAATAAAATGGAGTAAATTTCCGACCTTGAGATCGGTGATTCTATTCTATGATAATTCACTTCATTTTTTTCCTTCTTCGGATTTATTTTCCACAAATGATCAATTCTCTATTCATAACCAAATAAGAAATTTCAAAGATATCTTTCTAAACATAATACAATCAGC
The DNA here is from genome assembly GCA_038501285.1 of Penstemon eatonii. NCBI lineage: Eukaryota > Viridiplantae > Streptophyta > Magnoliopsida > Lamiales > Plantaginaceae > Penstemon > Penstemon eatonii. The sequence continues at coordinate 29,345,074 of CM076710.1, read as the reverse complement.
CTGATCATCAGTTAACGACAAAAGGTTATGAGAATCTACGGGATTATAACTCATTGATACTTGGAATTTATTTTTCCGACCATCGTATTTAGTAATTCTAGAATATGTCATATGAATCAATTATTTCCCAGTTAGTTGCATAATCCATATTCATCGACTATCGGATGCTAGTCTCGACCAGTGGGGATAAATTTGTTTAGTTTCCTTTGCTCGATGAAAGTTTTCTAAGTGGATCTTGCAGTTGAATATTAGTGAACGTCCGTTAAAACGACGGCAACAGGTTATATAAGTCCTCGAAGTCGCAACCGAGGACTTACTACAGCTCGACCGCTAAATAGAAATTCATGATCTCGAAGGGATGGGATAAATAAGTTCGTGATAACTACAAGTTCAAACGAGTCTTGCTCATATTCGATCGAAGAAATTGAAGAGACATAAAAGGATAAAATAAAGAAATTCGACCAGAAAACAAAGTTTTATTAATGATATTCTCTAATCAAGTTACAAGAGAAGCCTCGGGTAATAATTAAAACTCGAGCTCAAGAGATACATTACAATTGCTCCTACCCTACTACAAGATCTACAAGTGATTCTGCCCTATTGTATATTTGATCGGTCATAATTCCCCTTAGATCGCTCCAGATGCCGAACTCAGCAGCGGTCCTTCATGGCCATCACTCGCCACGTGTCGCACATCCGTCTTCATATGGGATAAAAGCCGGATCGGAACTCCTCTCGAGGGTTTCGATCCGATCTAGGGCCTTCGTCGGTAAACAATGATTGTTAGACTCAATCATTGCCTACAGCTTAATCTGATCAGGCGCAGCAGAAGTTTATCTCAGTGGAGTCACTTCAAGAAAGCTCGAAGGAACTATACTTCAAGAAAGCCCTCGAGGAAGCTGATGCCCCAGATTTAAAGAACTCCTCTGAGGTTAACCAGCTGCCCGATCAGATACTGCGCTAGAAAACCGGAAGTCTAACCCGCCCCAGAGAGTGTATATCAAGGAGAACAGGTTGCCTGCCGGTATTCTAAGCGCAATTCTTTTTGCCTGTCGATATTCTAAGCGAAGAAGGTTACACCAAAAAGATCAGAGTCGAAAAATAAGGTTCGAATTCTTATCTCAAATTCCTTTATTTTGGAAGTAATACGAATCAAAGGCAAGATTCGACCCATACTGGTCGGACAAAGCATAAAGGTAAAAATGAAGAATACCAGATAACAAAAGTTGGACCTATTTATAGTGGCGGAGATTTCTGAACCAACGGCCCAGATAGCAAGTCGCGGACGGTTATGATGTACGTAATAAATGAACTGACCGTTACGCTTCCCGATAAAAGGGGTCATGTTTGGTTAGGAGAACACACAATCCAACGATGCGTACAATGGGATTGTACGGAAGATTCGTTTTAAAAAAAAAATTCTTATTTATTACCTTATCCGAAATACAGAGGATTACTTATCTGAAATTCGACTCTTGCGTTCGTAATATTCTAAATACGAGACCGACAATTAACGCCGTTCGAACTGAAAAAGTCACGATCGGTCTATTCTAACAAAACTCTCGGACTAAAAGTTCGACGACTATGGAAATTTGGCACTACCGAAGATCAATTGCAACATATTCCTTATTAATTTAGGTCCACGAAAATATTTATCTATTACTCGATCAAGCAGTGGTATTTGATTATTTCTTTATTGATGTTAAAAGATCGAAGTGGAGATACTGAAGGTGAGAATTTATCTAATTATGTTTTATTTTATCAACAAAACAAAGAGGAAGTGTATTTATATTATCTCGGAAAATACAAGATGTGGGAAATACATATCGAGCATAGCTCAAGCCTATATATATTACATAAGAACGCTATTACTTTCTACAATCCTATGAAATTTTCGGTCTCTTCTCCTATTGCTTTTTCGGAATAACTTATCCCCGAGCAATGGAATCTCCTTTGGAGCCGCAGGCTTTTAACTTTATTTACGATTTTCCGAAGGCGAAGGGCTGAGCGCGTGGTCTGTTGGATAACTGAATTCTTCATCGTTCCCGCCTCTGTATGTCTTCCTAAATGCATTGTAGCAACAGGTCCCTAATCGAGGACCTGTGCTATAACCAGCGGACTCCATGAATCTGGCATATTGGCTTTCAAGATGGAAGTGGTATTTGCCTGTCGATATTCTAAGCGAGGTGGAGATAGTTTTCCTTCTGAATGTAGGATGTTCAGCTCAAAGAGTATTCGAAGTCTGAACTCGAATAGTTGGATTAAAAGAATAATGATCCCGATCACCATGCTCAAAGAAATGAGACGCCAGTTCTACCAATGAAACTATTTCAAGGGCGTAACTACCTTTTTGTAGTGGAAATTGAAGAAAATTCAACGGCAGATAATTCGCAAAATGAATGGTTAAGATCTGCCGACCGTTGCAATCCCCGATAAATGAGGAACCGTTTGGAAAAGATAAAGCTTATCAAAAATTGGTAACATATAGAAAAAGCGTTAGGTCGAACAAAACAAGAACCTCGCAAGGAATATTCTTATCAAGACGAAGGGATTATCTATTAAATTATAGAGTTATTTGCTATTTGCGATCTCACTATGTTCCATCTATTCTCACAATTCCGGAAAACTATTATTTCGTCAAAGTTTATTTCGAAAAAAGTTATCTATTCAGTGAAAGTGTTGGGATATAGCTCGATTTGTCAGACAACAAAGTGCGGAATTTAAAATTTTTCGAGGTATCCAATGGTCCCATAAAAGATGTCTCCACATTATGTATACAAAAGCAAGAACAAAAACGCACACAATGAATTAACAAAGGGGGTTTTTGCGATATACCTCACCACAGGCAAGGTGGTGGAAACCTCCGGTCTTCGATTCTGATTCTGATCCGGTTCACAGGAGTGATCCAAGTGTCTCACCTCCAGGGATAGTCCACACCAATTGGATTCTGGCAACACCTCAAGATCTTAGGCTCAGAACTCGATGCAGGAGATTTGTTATTGAAGGATTGTATGAGATCTCTTGACAAATCAAGATCTAATACAATGGAAGGGGAGATCACGGCGGCGGCGGCACCAGGAAGCTCACGGCAGCTCAGTGGCGGCGGCTTATGGTGGCGGCGGCGGCTAGCAGCTAGGGTTTCTAGCTTGGAGAGGGGGCGGCGCTTTTAGGCAGAGGGAGGCTAGGGTTTTTCTCTTAGGGTGTTAGCTTTTTAGCTCAAGTAGTTCCCCTTTTATAGACTCCTTCTGACCTAGGGTTTGCAAGACTCCTTATGGGCTTTAATTAATAGAAGCCCATGTCTTGCAATCCTTCATTTAATTAAACTACTTTAATTAAATGCCCAGTCCATTTAAATCAATATTTCTTTTCGCATAATTAATTAGCAACTCAATTAAGTATTTAATTAATTAAGTCAGCCAATTAATTAATTCTCCCACTTGAATTAAATACTCTTAATTCATTTAATTGATTTAATTACCTTTAAATCAATTAGTTCCTTTCATTTCCTTTTATAACAGTCACCGTCCAATTGTATTGTGTGTGACCCTCTGGGTTCACCATCAACTGGCAGCAGGCCCACGAATCCTTCGTGATTTAATTTATGAACAATAAATTGTTCCGGTTAATTAAACAACCTTTAATTAACCACTCCTAGAATTAAATCCTTTATTAATTCAGGAGTACCCACACTTCATGGTCGATGTCTAGCCACAAGCCCATGAAGCCCAATATCAGGTGAATTGATATTTGTGAACCTCGTCTCATATAATTACCATGTACATACGGTCCTTCTATCGACTAATATTCCCGATCAAGACTTAGGGTGTGTGAATTAATCGGCACCTCTAAATTTGTCTCGATAGCTATACTTTCTAATTCAGGATAATATACCTTTGTGACCTTTCTAAATTTGGAAATCCCTTTCCAAATTAGTCACCGACTGCGGCCGCAGATTCCTTGGATATATTATCTAAGAATCGTATAGGAAATTCTCTCACTCATTACAGTGAGTCAATAGATTCCATATCGGTACTAACCACTCGCGTACATGTCCATACGCACCCAACCTAGGCATGTTATGACCAAGCTACGTGGCCTATACCTAGATCTAAGTACGCACTTCCATGCACCGAATTCGCCCTAGCACCTCAAGTCAAAGGACTAAATCGTACACTATTATATTCCTTTGAGAAACATCCCATCACCGATGTGTGTCATGCGCTTCCACAATGGGTTTCTCTGTTCGGGTCGTTCGATGCGTTCAATCCTCCATTGAACCACCTACTCGTATGCACTGGACTCAAATTCCTTGCTCATGAAACACTACAAATTCACTCCATGTGAATCATGCATACTTGTACAAGTCTTGGCGATTCCTACGATACCCCGTCTCGTTCGGAATCTATGACTTGGAACACTTTTAAGATTACGACCTTTGAGACTGTTTCATGATTGCACTCAGTACTGAAGTGAATCGTCCCATAGTCAAATGTAATCTAAGGGTTTCAACCAATCGCTTAAATGTATTCGCGAAAGATGAAGTTGGCCATTGTTTATCCTTATACATATATAAATAAACATGCGTATTATTATAAAATCAAAGATCGTTTCATACAGGATAGATCTATTACAAGCAAACAGAACTGGCTTGCAGGGCACTATCCTATCAATCTCCCACTTGCCCTAAAGCCATTCACCTACGGTTCTAAGTCCCATCTTTTCTAGATGACTATCGAACGCCTTTTGTGAAAGTGGCTTAGTTAGTGGGTCAGCTACGTTGTCTTCCGATTTGACATACTCCATGTGCATGTCACCTCTACCCATGATCTCCCTGATCACGTGGTATTTCCTCTGTACGTGTTTGGATTGATGGTGTGATCTCGGCTCCTTCGCTTGAGCTATCGCCCCGTTGTTGTCACAGAAGACGACTACAGGTTCAGCAATGCTAGGAACAACATCCAATTCTTGGATGAAGTTTTTCATCCATACACTTTCTTTTGCTGCATCTGATGCTGCGATATATTCTGCTTCTGTGGTTGAATCAGCAGTGGTAGACTGTTTACAGCTCTTCCAACTGACTGCTCCACCATTGATGCGGAATATGTATCCAGAGTTGGATTTGAAGTCATCCACATCAGACTGGAAACTTGCATCAGTGAATCCTTCAAGTTTCAGTTCTCCACTACCACCGTAGACCAAAAACATATCCTTAGTCCTTCGCAGGTACTTTAGGATTGCTTTTACGGCAGTCCAGTGCTCTTCGCCTGGATTTGACTGATAGCGGCTCGTTACACTTAGAGCGTGTGCTACGTCTGGTCGAGTACATAACATCGCATACATTATACTCCCTATAGCAGAGGCATAAGGTATGAGAGACATTCTCGTCTTTTCTTCGTCAGTTGTAGGGCACATAGACTTAGAAAGAGAGATACCATGTCTCATTGGAAGCAATCCTCTCTTGGATTCTTCCATCTTGAATCTTTTCAAGATTGTGTTAATGTACTGAGATTGGGAGAGTCCAATCATCTTCTTCGATCTATCCCTATAGATACGGATTCCCAATACGTAAGATGCGTCTCCCATATCTTTCATAGAGAACTGCGCGGATAACCACGCTTTAGTCTGTGCTAACATCTTGATATCGTCTCCGATTAACAAAATGTCATCGACGTACAAAACAATGAATTGTACTGTGCTCCCACTATTCTTCTTGTACACACAAGGTTCATATACGTTTTTGATGAAGCCAAATGCCTTGACTGTCTCATCAAATCGTATGTTCCAGGTTCGGGATGCCTGTTTGAGGCCATATATCGACCTTTGAAGTTTACATAATTTGTGTTCACTTCCTTTGGACGCAAAACCTTCAGGTTGTTGCATAAAGATCTCCTTGTCAATGTCTCCATTGAGGAAGGCGGTCTTTACGTCCATTTGCCATATCTCATAATCATGCCATGCGGCAATGGCAAGTAATATCCGAATGGATTTGGACATCGCTACGGGAGAGAAGGTTTCCTCATAGTCTATTCCAGGCCTTTGAGAATACCCCTTCGCCACTAAGCGTGCCTTGTGAGTTAAAACCTCTCCATTCATTCCAAGCTTACGCTTGAAGATCCATTTGCATCCTACAGGGATAGTTCCCTCAGGTGGATCAACCAAGGTCCAAACCTTGTTGGAATGCATGGAATCCATTTCGGATTGCATGGCTTCGAGCCACGCACCCGAGTCTATGTCTGACATCGCTTCTTGATAGGTCCTTGGATCATTATCGCCTCTTTCGTTTTCGTGAATGAAACCAAATCGCTCTGGCTCCTTACGAATTCGATCAGACCTTCGAAGAGTAGGTGTACTAGTAGGTTCAGTAAATTCTGGTTCAGCTCCCACTGTTTGTGAGGATGGGTCCGATTCCTGGACTTCATCAAGTTCTACGATTGTCCCATTTCGGTTGGAGAGGAAATCCTCTTCCAAGAAGTGGGCGTTCCTAGATACGAACGTATTACGTTCTTTAGGATCGAAGAACAGGTATCCAATGGATTCCTTTGGATACCCCACAAATTTGCACAAACTAGATCTACTATCTAGCTTATCTCCCTTCTTGTTCTTTACATACGCAGGAGATCCCCATACTCGTAAATACGAATACACGGGTGCCTTACCATACCATACTTGGTGCGGTGTTGTCGGCACTGACTTCGAAGGTACTATGTTCAGCATCTTCGATGCAGTTAATAGGGCCAAGCCCCAAAATGAAAAGGGAAGGTCAGCAAAACTCATCATGGAACGAACCATGTCTAACAAAGTTCGGTTCCTCCGCTCGGACACTCCATTGAGTTGGGGCGTCCTAGGGGGAGTTCGCTGGGCGAGAATTCCATTCTCTTTTAGATAATCAAGGAATTCTTGGCTTAAGTACTCACCACCTCTATCAGACCGAAGTGCTTTAATACTATGTCCAAGTTGATTCTCAACTTCCATTCGAAACTCTTTGAATTTCTCAAAAGTTTCGGATTTGTGTTTCATGAGATACACATATCCATAACGACTAAAATCGTCGGTGAATGTTACGAAGTAAGAGAATCCTCCTCTCGCATTGACACTCAATGGTCCACAAACGTCAGTATGGATTAAATCCAATGTTTGTTTGGTTCGCTCAGGATTCCCTGTGAAGGGTGATTTGGTCATCTTTCCTTTGAGACAAGATTCGCAAGTTGGGAGTTCATCCAAGTTCTTTATTTCAAGAGCCTTAGAGGAAACCAACTTTTGGATCCTACTCTTGGAAATATGTCCAAGTCTAGCGTGCCAAAGTTGTGGAGTTTGATTATCATATTTTCTTTTTCTAGATTGAATGTGCATAACGTCGGATTTAACAGGTTCTAGGGAATAAAGACCATCCATCAAAGTACCACAAGCATACATTAAACCACCTTTAAATATGCATAAAGATCCATTTTGAATGGAAAAATTAAAACCATCAATGTCTAGCATTGGTATAGAAATGATGTTCTTAATTATTGTTGGTACGTACAGACAATCCCTTAAAACCAAAGTAAAATTTCCTAAAACCAATTCGACGTCCCCAATAGCCTCAGCGGCGATCCTAGCACCGTTTCCAAAACGCAGGATTCTATCCCCGGGCTTCAGGTATCTTACTGCTCCCATCACCTGCAAATCATTGCAGATATGAGAACCTGCTGCGGTGTCTAACACCCACGATGCACAGTTAATAGAAATATTAACTTCAACCAAGAAAATACCTTTGGCTACCAATTTCATCTTTAGGTAGTCTGGGCAGTTCCTTTTCCAGTGCCCTGCTTTCTTGCAGTGGAAACATTCGTCTTCTGGGCTCTTGCGCTTCTTTTCAACCACTTTTTTGATTGCCTTCGAAGAAACTACCTTCTTCTTCTTCTTACCTCTCTTGGGCTTTGCAGCCTTCGATTGGTGTGCAATCATTACCGGCTTCTCTTTCTTGAGAGTCGATTCCGCCGTTACCAACAAATTGGTCAGTTCGTGAAGGGCAAGGGTTCTGTCCTCCATGTTGAAGTTCAACACGAACTGGTCAAAAGAACGGGGCAGCGAATGGAGAAGGAGGTCAGTGCTAAGATCAGCGTGCAAGTCTACTTCCAATCGCCCTAGTTTTTCAACCAGGTTGATGAAGCGTAGACAGTGATCCTTGACACTGCTTCCCTCAGCCATCTTGAGATAAAACAACTCCTTAGTGGTTGCGAACCTTTCGGTACGAGACCTCTCTCCAAACATCTGCTGGAGGTGGAGAAGTATCTCTCTAGCAAGCGGCATAGCAGCATGCTGTTTCTGCAGTTCATTCGACATCGAGGCTAGCATGAGACATCGAACCTGAAGATCATCATCAACCCTTTTAGCATGGGCGGTTCGTTGTTCCTCAGTAGCTCGTGCTGCGGGTGCAGCAGGCATGGGTGTATCGAGCACATAGCTACGTCGCTCGGAGTCGAGGACGATTCTGAGATTTCTCAGCCAGTCAACAAAGTTTGAGCCATTCAATTTGTTTGCGTCGAGGATAACAGATAATGGATTCTTAGACATTGTACTTAATATCTACAATTGGAAAGAAGACAACATTAAGCTAACTGATCTTATGCCTAATACTTATAATTATCGAATTTGGACTTATTTTCGAAAAAGTTCTCCCACTATTTTATCGAAACAATCACCCCTTTGATTGCTCGGGAATTCTAATTCCTAGTAGGTCTTGACGTCCCAGCAGCAATTAATTGCACCCACGACTCGTGGCCATACAACCAATTCTCCAGGTAGGTATACATTTTACCAATTGTGTTACTCCACAACCTTCAAGCTTATTTTGCCTCGGCTTTCGCACTTATCTAGCACTGCTACATCATAAGTGTTACTAATCGTTAAGTCTAACCCATCAATCGTGATGAGCAACGGGCCCGGTCGTGAGTTCTCCGTAACTAGTTATCGGTCGATCCTCACATCCCGACCAGTCCTCACCCTTGTCATGTTTAGTTAAAACAGGAGTCAAGGAATTTCACGTATTGTCCCTTTCTTCGACTCGGGTGCCAGACTCTGGATCACCTCTATCGATAAGTAGACAACATACGTTAGTTCCTATTGATGGAAGGCTTGGATTTATATAAATACTTCATTTTATTTTAATCCAATATGACTTAATATTTAATTCGAGAGGGGGTTTCTGGTTTTGAAAGTTATGCCAACTCTCCTCGAGATCTCACCGATTCAGTTATGCTTTATCTTTTATTACGATCTAGATTCTAGCGCGTAGCCAAATATAAATCGACAAATAAATAAAAGCCATACAAGCCTAGCATGCATACTACCACAATATGTTTTCGATCGGGAGCCTCCTATGTGGGCCATCATCGAGCCAATTGATGTTGGCCCAATTGGTCAATCTAAAGGGTTCTCAAACAGGCCCTATGCTATTACACATTGTACCATGCATACATGGCCTTCTTATCTTCTTGGGCTCCCACCTTGCTTGTAAATGGGCCTCCATCCTAAACTAGGAAAGCAGTAAAGCCCTATTCTATTACAAAGGCTCAAAGTGGCCCAAAAACAATAATAGGCTCGCAGGCCCAATAAAAACCAAGCAATAAATTAAACCAATCACATCTACCCTAAGGTCAAGGCTCGTCTCGATCGAAAAACCACGTAAACAGTTCACGTAGAGCAAGAAACATGTAAACATCTTTTACTTTCTTCTATCTTAATTTTAAAACATCCTTTTAAAACTAATACCTATGATTCTTGCTTTTTTTTTTTTTTTTTTTTTTTTTAGTCACTACTAATTATGACAAAATAAATATCCGGGTAAACAAAAAAATTAATTTTCTGCTCAATTTCAGAATCTGTTTTTCAACTTTTGAAAAATTGCATTTTCGCCCCTCAACTTTCGAAAATTGCACTTTGACCCCAAAACTTTTAAAAAGTTACAAAAACACCCCTGGGCAGTTTCGGGCAGCAGACCAGAAAATAAAATTTTGAATTTTTGAAAATTTTCGATTTTTCAAATTGACCCCTCAAGTTTCGGTAATTGCAAAACAGCCCCTAAGTTTTCAGAAATTGCAAAACGACCCCAAAAACTGTGCGACCAGAATTGCAAAAACAGTCCAGAATTTTCAGATTTTCAGATTTCAAAAATTTCGAATTTTCAGCCCCCAAAAACCCTGATTTGCGATTTCTGCCCCAAAAGTCCTGAAGTTTTCAAAAACTATAAAAACGGCACAGATCTAGAAAAGCAGTTTTACCCATTGATAGATCTAGTCATAACAAGCAAGAATCAACTTACAGAACATAATTATCACGTGTTCTCATACATATAATTAAACATATACGGTGAACACAATTATGTTCAGGCTTTTGTATAATAATAATGGAGTTGGCTCTGATACCACTGTTGGGATATAGCTCGATTTGTCAGACAACAAAGTGCGGAATTTAAAATTTTTCGAGGTATCCAATGGTCCCATAAAAGATGTCTCCACATTATGTATACAAAAGCAAGAACAAAAACGCACACAATGAATTAACAAAGGGGGTTTTTGCGATATACCTCACCAAAGGCAAGGTGGTGGAAACCTCCGGTCTTCGATTCTGATTCTGATCCGGTTCACAGGAGTGATCCAAGTGTCTCACCTCCAGGGATAGTCCACACCAATTGGATTCTGGCAACACCTCAAGATCTTAGGCTCAGAACTCGATGCAGGAGATTTGTTATTGAAGGATTGTATGAGATCTCTTGACAAATCAAGATCTAATACAATGGAAGGGGAGATCACGGCGGCGGCGGCACCAGGAAGCTCACGGCAGCTCAGTGGCGGCGGCTTATGGTGGCGGCGGCGGCTAGCAGCTAGGGTTTCTAGCTTGGAGAGGGGGCGGCGCTTTTAGGCAGAGGGAGGCTAGGGTTTTTCTCTTAGGGTGTTAGCTTTTTAGCTCAAGTAGTTCCCCTTTTATAGACTCCTTCTGACCTAGGGTTTGCAAGACTCCTTATGGGCTTTAATTAATAGAAGCCCATGTCTTGCAATCCTTCATTTAATTAAACTACTTTAATTAAATGCCCAGTCCATTTAAATCAATATTTCTTTTCGCATAATTAATTAGCAACTCAATTAAGTATTTAATTAATTAAGTCAGCCAATTAATTAATTCTCCCACTTGAATTAAATACTCTTAATTCATTTAATTGATTTAATTACCTTTAAATCAATTAGTTCCTTTCATTTCCTTTTATAACAGTCACCGTCCAATTGTATTGTGTGTGACCCTCTGGGTTCACCATCAACTGGCAGCAGGCCCACGAATCCTTCGTGATTTAATTTATGAACAATAAATTGTTCCGGTTAATTAAACAACCTTTAATTAACCACTCCTAGAATTAAATCCTTTATTAATTCAGGAGTACCCACACTTCATGGTCGATGTCTAGCCACAAGCCCATGAAGCCCAATATCAGGTGAATTGATATTTGTGAACCTCGTCTCATATAATTACCATGTACATACGGTCCTTCTATCGACTAATATTCCCGATCAAGACTTAGGGTGTGTGAATTAATCGGCACCTCTAAATTTGTCTCGATAGCTATACTTTCTAATTCAGGATAATATACCTTTGTGACCTTTCTAAATTTGGAAATCCCTTTCCAAATTAGTCACCGACTGCGGCCGCAGATTCCTTGGATATATTATCTAAGAATCGTATAGGAAATTCTCTCACTCATTACAGTGAGTCAATAGATTCCATATCGGTACTAACCACTCGCGTACATGTCCATACGCACCCAACCTAGGCATGTTATGACCAAGCTACGTGGCCTATACCTAGATCTAAGTACGCACTTCCATGCACCGAATTCGCCCTAGCACCTCAAGTCAAAGGACTAAATCGTACACTATTATATTCCTTTGAGAAACATCCCATCACCGATGTGTGTCATGCGCTTCCACAATGGGTTTCTCTGTTCGGGTCGTTCGATGCGTTCAATCCTCCATTGAACCACCTACTCGTATGCACTGGACTCAAATTCCTTGCTCATGAAACACTACAAATTCACTCCATGTGAATCATGCATACTTGTACAAGTCTTGGCGATTCCTACGATACCCCGTCTCGTTCGGAATCTATGACTTGGAACACTTTTAAGATTACGACCTTTGAGACTGTTTCATGATTGCACTCAGTACTGAAGTGAATCGTCCCATAGTCAAATGTAATCTAAGGGTTTCAACCAATCGCTTAAATGTATTCGCGAAAGATGAAGTTGGCCATTGTTTATCCTTATACATATATAAATAAACATGCGTATTATTATAAAATCAAAGATCGTTTCATACAGGATAGATCTATTACAAGCAAACAGAACTGGCTTGCAGGGCACTATCCTATCAGAAAGTTCGCTTCACCAATATTCTATCTATTCATCATATTCTAATATTTCTCGATCTTTATTTATCTATTATCAGCCTCTATTCGTTTCCATCTATATTAAAAAGGGTAAAAGCTGTTGCTATGACCCTCAAAGATCGACCAAGGGTGAAAGCCGTTGCTACGCCCCTTGGATCGGAAAATTAAAACGGGTGACGACCCTCGGGCTAAAATTGCTCTGAAACGACTAAGGGTGAAAGCCTCTGCTGTGCCCCTTAGATCGAAATTATTAAATGGGTGAAAGCTGTTGCTACGACCCTCGGGCTAAAATTGCTCTGAAACGACTAAGGGTGAAAGCCTCTGCTATGCCCCTTAGATCGAAATTATTAAATGGGTGAAAGTTGTTGCTACGACCCTCGGGCTAAAATTGCTCTGAAACGACTAAGGGTGAAAGCCTCTGCTATGCCCCTTAGATCGAAATTATTAAATGGGTGAAAGCTGTTGCTACGACCCTCGGGCTAAAATTGCTCTGAAACGACTAAGGGTGAAAGCCTCTGCTATGCCCCTTAGATCGAAATTATTAAATGGGTGAAAGTTGTTGCTACGACCCTCGGGCTAAAATTGCTTTGAAACGACTAAGGGTGAAAGCCTCTGCTATGCCCCTTGGATCGAAATTATTAAATGGGTGAAAGCTGTTGCTACGACCCTCGGGCTAAAATTGCTCTGAAACGACTAAGGGTGAAAGCCTCTGCTATGCCCCTTAGATCGAAATTATTAAATGGGTGAAAGCTGTTGCTACGACCCTAGGGCTAAAAATGCTCTGAAAAGACTAAGGGTGAAAGCCGTTGCTATGCCATTTAGATCGAAATTATCAAATGGGTGAAAGCCGTTGCTAAGACCCTAAGTGCAAGTTATCGATTATACCGAAAATTCCAACAATATCCTATCTCGGACTACAGCGATCAAGATCTGCTAAGCCGCCTATTATTATTCACGTATTATTAATTTTCGATCACTCTAGCGAAAAATGAAATCGATGAAGAACGTCAATTCTTAGTTATCTTTTATTATCAGTTGTCTGAATATCGATGGTCGAAGAGCGTCAATTATCGTTTATTATCTAAATACTTATCGGAGTCGCTGGAAAACAGCATTTATTTATATTCTTGCGGTGAAGAACTTGATGCTCGGTAGCAATATATAGAAGCAATTCTGCGGATTAGCAAATAGAACTGACGAAGGAAATAAATATTTCATTCATGATTTTTCAAACAGTTACAAGAGGATTCGTGATTACAATAATAAAGAAAATCGAGCAAAGCTGAGACTTTACATTAAATCCTAGTACAAGAACCGTCTACAAGAATGTACACTTCAAGCTTCATTGTCACTCCCAGTTTATAAACTGTCAATGGTGATCAAAGGAGGAAGGCGGGGCTAGGATAACACTTTTACCCTTCATCCTTCGCCTCCTCAATGATTGCGCCACGCTGGACCAGATCGAGAGACAGGGAAGCAATCCCTAGAGAAATTATTCCAAGCAATCTCGAAGGCAACATTCTTCAAGAAACATCTTGAAGAAGTGGAGATCGAGTGCAGGAAAACTCCTCCAGCAGTTGACCCACTATCCGATCGGGTGGAGCAACAGGGTACAGGAGTTCAAACCACTCCCAAGTGGTTGGAATCAGAGAGAGCTGGTCGCCTGCCGGTACCCCAGTCGCAATTACTTTCGCCTGTCGATACCCTAGTCGAAATTATTCCCATACAGGGACGCCGAAGAATTCGAGAAAGAAAGTCCGAATTCGAATCTCGAACGTTTTAATCGCCGATATTGAGTGAAACGTGGAATCGATCGATGGGGGTAAAAACACAACCATGTCGATCGAATGAAACATTTACAGACAAGTAAAAATATGAAGATAAATTCAGAGCTATATATAGGGGGGAGAATCCCGTATCAACGGCGTGGATCCCTTGAAACGAACGGTTGCGATATACGCATTAAACGCTCTGACCGCTCCAATTCCCGATAAATCAGGGACTGTCTTAGTTAAAGAGGATGGGACGTAACAGTAAAAACTCAATCACCAAAACTGAATGAAACTAATGGCTAAGATACGAGCAATAAACGCGCCGACCGTTACGCTTCCCAAAAATTTGGGAACCATTTGGATAAAGGAAGAAAGAGTCAAATTCAATAGCTCTCGAAGTGCTTGTAGCCTCGATTCCGATCGTCAAAGAGAGTCACAAAGAGAAATTCAGACTTTAACTAATCAACTCGTCTAAGATCGACCGAGGTTGGCAAGGTGCACTATTTAAGCAAGTTAGAACGATTGTAAAAGATTAATCAAAAGATTATTATTTCCGAGTTCGATATATTAAGGAATTACAAGTTACAAAGATATCAACTCCTATTATTTATCGAGCTAATCTCTCAATACTAATACACTCTACAAGTCCTACAAATATACACAAAGACTAATCTCTACATCCGAATGAGAAAGGGGCTTCATGGCCACTCAATCCTATGAAATTTTCGGCGGACGATAATGTCCTTACTCGAATATGAGGAGCCCGTCAAGATAACAGGCTTTATCCTTTGTTTATATTTCTTCGAAGGAGGGAGGATAACACCTCTTTTTCTAGGTGTAATGTGAATACTTTTTGAAGACCTCAATCCTCGAAGCATCACCTCCTCACGTCTTCCAGAAAAACCAAGCAAACCATCGAACAACCAGGTTAAAACTTGATGCTTAAGTCTCTCCTCAACCATAGAAGGTCGAGGGAGCTACTGGGGTCGTGGATGGTCAGCAATAAGGCTGTTCGGCCTTCAAGGTCGAAATAGCGTTCGCCTGTAGGTATCCTAGTCGAAGTAGAAGTACTGATCAAACTACAACCTGCAAAGTAGGTCCTAACTCGAAAATCAAAAAGTTGGGTCATGCAACTAGATCTTTTAAATAGCATGATCGAAGGATTTTGCCTTCAAGTAATTTTATAAGAGTACAAGATGAAAGACCCCATTTATAGGTATAACCTTCAAAAATCCAACGGTAAGCAGAAAACAAAAGGAACGGTTGCGATCAGAAGATTGTTGTACTTCCCAGGAAATTGATCGGGAAAAGGGGATTATCTGATAAGCAAAATTATTATACCAAGATCGGAAATTAGGAGCCACGATGTTCGGACCTCAAATCCGAAACAAAAAAGGCAGTCTGAAGTACGAATGAAGGAGAACACATTAAATTACACAAGACCAGGCAAATTCGAGAAATAAATAAGTTGTTACAAACCATAGAAATATTTGAAATTATTCATAATTACATGGAAATAAAACAATACAGCCGCACGACAAATCTGGGAAAAGAAAGACAACATCTAGAGAAGCTTATTGTCAGAGAAAATCTTCCGAAGCTCAACATTACGAGCCTCATATCCCGCTTCATATCCACGGTCGTAGGCCTCCTTTTCTCGGCGTGCGAAGTCCTGTTTCTCTTGCTCGTGAAGACTTTTCAGTTTTTCAAGCTCCTCATTCAGCTTCTTGTGGATCTCTTTGCCATGTTCGTTAGCAGCCTTTTCCCTCTCTAAAGCAAGCTTCTCCGCGAAGACACGATCGAATTCAGCTTTCTTCCCCTCCAGCTCGAGGGAAATAGCAGCACGCTGATTGGTTTCCCGCTCAGCAAGTGTTTTGAGTTCGACAAAATCATGTCCGGCCTGTTAAAAGCTCGCGTAAGTATCTAAAAAAAAAAGGGGGGGGGGGAGAAAGAGAGAAAGATTAACACCTGAAACAGAAAGTGCGACCCAGATTGGAACAACTCTTCTAAACTTCTTTCCTTGGACATATCGGTCTTCGAAGTAGTAAAGTCAAGACCCAAAGGGCTATTCACAGGATTCCCGAAAGCAATTTTAGAAATGGACCCGTCTTTCGATCCTTTAGGCGGGGAAGGAGTAACCATCGGAGGGACAAAGTTAACTCGGGGTTCGGGAATGGTATCAGTTCTTAAGGATTCAGCAGAGGTTTCCCCACCAATATCCAACTTAGGTTTTTTGCTCAAACCCCCTGTGGGGGGGACAGCTGAAGAATCATCAGACGATGGCCTATTACCAATGGAAAGCTTCTTCAAAGCCTCGATGGGTGTGACCCCGTCAGGATAAGGCCTTTTGTTCGAAGAGAGAACGGGAATTTTCTGCCCAGATGGTTCTTCACTCGGAGAATCAACAACCTTTGGTTTTTCACTCGAAGAATCAACGACTTTCGGGGAAGAATCCCCGAGCGCAGCCTCAAGCTCTTTATCCAAAATGGACTTGCTGGAACTGCCCTTAGTTTGCTTTAATGAAGCACTTTTCTCTTTCTTAATTTCCCCTCCTTTAGGAGCTTTTGGGGAAGACACAGAAGTTTTAGAAGACGATTTGGAGGGTTTGGCCTCCTTGGCAGGTTTTTTCTCTTTGGTTGAATTTTTATTCTTCGAGCCACCAAATAGAAGTTTGGGATCGATTGCCTCGCCTAATATATTTTCCATAGTGAACGGGGAGTGAGTCGAGAAATTTGAAGAATGCTGAAAATATTGGAGAGCTCCGATCTCTATAACAAAGGTGTCAATGTGAATAATGTGAAGAGATCCTCATATTTATAGACACTACGCCCTATAATTACGATAATGGATCGACGCAACTTTTGAGAAAGATTCCATTTGGAATGAATAAAGTTCAAACATAAAGTGCAAAAAAGATATCGAACCTTGAAAAGCAAACAATGTCTAAACATTTGTAAGATTGGAATTTACAAGTTACACGAATCAGTTCAAAGAAAAAACAAATCCGTTTACAAAAATGGGTTACATGGATACAAATATCTGACTCCTAACTATAAAACTATGAATCGCCCACTCCGGCATGTTCGAACCCAGCATTCAGACCGACGCCATCTTCACGGCCATTGGCTAGTGGATCAGTCTGATCAAACGGTCGGTCATCTTCCTTATCCGATCCATCACTTATATTAACATCTTCGTTCTTTCCCCCTGAGGCAGAAGGATGATCGTCTTCGGAGCACTCGAGCAAGTCAGGGTTAGGCATCGGAATGCCAAACTCCTCCACTAACGGAGCAAAGCGATGATCCCGCCAGTTCATATTTGACTTGGGTAAAGAGGACGCTTTGTAATCTTTCCCTTCAGCATTCTTAAAAGGGTTCATATATTAAAAGTATTCATCCATGTTATCTGGAATCTTCTGGGCCAAAATCAGCTGTTGAACCCCTTTATAGAAGATCGTTTGAAGAATTCCTCCCATTCTCCTTTGAACTAAGGGATCTAACACAGGGGATTTCAAGAATTCTCGTATGGCTGGAATTACATCCTCTTCCCGGCCTTGGGTATAAGCTCGCCCGGAATCTTGCTTTGATAGCTCAAGTTCGATTTTTACCTTCTTGAGCTCTTCCTCAAGGGAATTTTTCTCTTTAACGGACGATAACAAATCCTCTTCAATGGATGAGGAATGCTTAGTAGTTGCTTTCTCGAGCTCTTTCTTTACGTGAGACAATTCTCGTTGACTCTCCGCAAGTTGAGATCGAAGAGTTTGATTATCAACGAAAATCTGTGCATAGGCGTCGTGGGCATCCTGCGATTCCTGCGCTAGCAGTGCTAAGCGATAGGTTTGAATAGCGAACAAATCCCCGACCTATAAAATAATTTATGATATCAGCAAATGTTAAGGACCCTAAAGAAAGAAGAGGTAGGCAAGAGATAAGTTTTCACCTCATGATACGTTCGGGAGAAATCACTCAAAACCTCAAAATCGCCTTTGACGGTATGAAGTAGCATATATCGCTTAAACCGACTAGCCATGTAAATTCTAGTGGCCTTGTCAAATTCATTCTCACCACCTGAATTCAGATCGGATTGAACAGCCCCGTCCTCAGGATACCCTGCAGCCCTGCTACCGCAAAAGTGTGCGTCCATAAAATCTGCCACATCTGGCTCCGACCTACCCTCTCGACATGGAACCGAGTCAGAACTCACGCCGAAAGGCTTTACCCTTCTAGAGGGTCCCGGGTGGTCAGCATTTCTTTTTCGGCTCAGGAGTTTCTCGTACTCTTGAATGCCCAAAATACGGTTCCAAGAGTATTGACTATAACCAACGCTCGAAAGAATAGAAGTATCGGGTGAAAACAAAGATCGGAGAGGTCCAGCAGTGGCAGAATTCAAGGATCTCATAGTACCAAGTCCTCTCAGATCAGGAACTGAAAGTGGTCTACTAAGGGATTCTCCACCTAAATTATTTGTATCAGCTCTCCTTTCGGAAGTATGTGGTAAAGGGTCGAAATAAAATGGTTTGTCTTCAACCAAGCCAGCAGGAGACAGTCGGAGGTTCTCAACAATCCGGCCTAGAAAACAAATACAAGACTGTTAAAATTAAGTAAAGGTTCAATTTGCCACTCGCTGATATTAGGAAATGACTAAAAACATACTCAAAGAAGCAGGCTGGTGGGACGAAGTGGCAAAGATCGACGGGTCATTATGCGGTCGATGGGATCCTCCAGAAGAACGAATAGGAATGGAATATTTAATCGTTGGGGCAGGATAATCACATTTGCTCAACCCAGCCAAGCGCAATACTCCTTCTTGAATCAGAAGAGTAGTTTGATAAGGATTGGACCTAAGCTGCTCGAGGAATTCATCAGACAGGCGATGGTTGAGTCTCTCTTTAATTCTCCGCTGACCATATGACCAAGAGCTTACACCGTCCCATCGATACGGTCTGGTTTTCGAGCTACTTTCTGATATGGGAACAGCAGGTCCTTTTACGAAAAAGAACCTCCTTTTCCAACCCTTACTCTTTTAGGTAGCTATGTTCGTGAGAATAGAATGCTTCGCCCTCGGGCGGATAGACACAAACCCTACATTAGAACCCTTGCAGAGGTCCATTCGAAATACTTGCCAAAAATTGCTAAAAGAAGCCTCCTCCCCCTTGGCCTCCATAAGGGCATTAAACGCTACGATGTATGCAACTGAATGCGGCAGAAGTTGGGCAGGGGAAAGCGAGAAGAAAGTCAAGATATTCCGGACAAGAGGAATAAAAGGAATACGCAAACCATAAGGAAATTGCTTCTCGTAGAAGGCTTGACACCCAGCTGGAGGCTCTGTGGCGCGCTCGGTATAGGAAGGAATAACGATTGAAAACCCCTTGGGAAGAAATTTCCCGTACTCCGCCTCGAGATAAACACGATCCTTCTTTGAAAAATAACAGGAAGTTTGATTGGCGGGAAGTTCTAGCCTGTTCGAGGCGGCGGCGTCAGGAGATAACGTATGTTTAAAAATCCTGACGAAGGCACATTCGCCAATGCTATGTTTCTCGACCACATTTTCCTCAAGATCCTCGGTCGGGTCAGCTTCCTCTTCTTCCTGACGAAATTCCCCATCCTCATAATCGTCAACAAGCTTCAGCAGAGGATCGGACTCTGGGTTTTCTCCGACCTTATTCTTGCCCCTTGCGCTTCTAGAACTCGACATTAAGGATTAAGAAGCGAGTATACTAAAGCAAATGCTATTTCGAACTCAAATGCTCCGAGCTCAAGAGAGAATATGATGTGAAAGTAATTTTTCAACGAGTCAACATATGTATACGGGGTTAAAAAGGTAAAATTGCAAACAGGTCCCCGAGTAACCGCGACGATTGGACTTACTCTGGGTAAAAATTTAAGGTTATCCTTCTTAGAATTGCATTAACGATCCTTTACTTTCCAAATTGGGGGATATGCTCCTTGGAAATTTTCCTTGGATACCACATTGACCTTTTAGGCCCATGGTCGGAAAATAAATAAAGCGTTCGATAAGGGATTGAAGCAAGCATCGCGGTAATTCAAAACAAAGAACATATCAATCTAAAGGTCCTATGTAAACAATGGACGACAAGGTGATCATCTCGAAACGCCGATATATTGTTTCTTATGTATGCACTCTTTTTCCCTAGCTCGGTTTTTATCCCAATGGGTTTTTTCGAGTTAGGTTTTTAATGAGGCATATCCGAAACATATCCTGAGCGGCTCTTCTCGTAACAGCGGGCAACATAACTCGTACTTCTTCGAGCGCAAGCTCCACTTTCGCTCGAGAAGTGGGGGAGTATTGATGAGGGTTAATTAGGATCCCCTACTCTCGCTAGCTCGATGAGGATCAAATAGCACCAATTCCCATCCCCAGAGACACCGAGCAGAGTCAAGGTTTTGAAATACACTGTTCGGAACCTATAAAGAGAATCCAAGGTCAAAGGCTACTAGTGGGCCGAGCCCAGGCCCAAGCCCACCGGCTCAGCTATAAATACCCCATGCATTTATGACGAGACACAACTTCCCAGGTGCTGTTCCTTCGAGACTGCTGCTTAGACTCACTTGGAAATATTAGTATAGGCTATCTTATATGTATTTCGCCCTCTAGCTAGTACGGCATCCAGTAATGCTCGAGTAGGACCCTAACTACTTGTAATTCATACTCAGTTAACTCGAATATAAACACTATTGATCTATACTTTACATTTATTATCGTTAATTTCGCATAGCAATCCATCCTTGATCGAACACACGAAAACGCGTAAGATCAATTTATTGATGAGGGGAAAATTGGATCCAAACATTGCTGCGGCCTCGTGAGGTCGAAACTCATCATCCTCGATCTCGTTAGCATAAATTCGAGCCCAACGCACAGGAATTCTACGCTGATTTTACTATGGGAATTCAGGATCCAAAAGTTACTGTTGGGCCGACCTCAGGCCCAGGCCTATGGGCTTAGTAAAGCACGCCTGTGGGTGGTTCACCTGGTCCTGGATCTCAACTATAAATACCCCAAGCATTTATTACGACGACACACAACTTCCCAGGTGCTGTTCCTTCGAGACTGCTGCTCGGACTCACTTTGGAATATTAGTATAGGCTATCTTATATGTATTTCGCCCTCTAGCTTGTACGGCATCCAGTAATGCTCGAGTAGGACCCTAACTACTTGTAATTCATACTCAGTTAACTCGAATATGAACACTATTGATCTATACTTTACATTTATTATCGTTAATTTCGCATAGCAATCCATCCTTGATCGAACACACGAAAACGTGTAAGATCAATTGGCGCCCACAGTGGGGCCTTATTCGAGTATTAGATCGAAATATGCCTACTACAAGGAGAAATACATATATCAGAGGAGAACCTTCCCATACATTGGAGCGCAAAATTTAGTCAACAACGAGCCAGATAACCTATCACGCGCAGCTCAACAACCAGAGATTCCACCAGCGGTTCCTCAGGATAATGTTCCAATACACACAACCGTTGGTGATCTGAGATCCATCATAGGCACAATGTGCAGAGAATTCCTAAACAGCGGAAGGGCCGATCAATCACCCGTAGATCAACCAGGAATTCACGGCAGACCTGAAATACCATCTTCGAACATCTAGAAGGAAAACAGTATACTGCGATCTATATCGCATGCTCCAGCAACAAACCCTCCGCGAGCTATACCTTCGAAAATCAACGCCCGATCGGAAATCCCACCAAGATCGATACGTAATTTGGAGGATTCAGAGGTAGGAGAGAGCCATACTGCTGGCGCTGTTGGAGGCAGAAAACCGACCTACAAAAGAATTACTGAATCTGAGTTGGAAAAGATAGTACGGGAGAGAGTAGCTAAGGAATTGGAAAAGGAAGATACGATGATAGAGATACCCCGTAACAATCAGGCGACCAGGCGAGGGGAAAACACTCTAACTAGAGGGAACCTACGAGATAGGGAGGTTTCGAACAGTATCATGCGTTGCTCGCCATTTTATCGAGAGATATGAGAAGCTCGAAACTCGAAAATGGTGCCGACAAGGCTACCACGGTATAACGGGACTACCGACCCCGGGGAACACATCAACAGCTTTGTTTATGTGATGAACTTATACGGACATTCAGAGGACTTCTGTTGCAAGATCATGGTTACCACTTTTGAAGGAATTGCTCTCGATTGGTTCGGAAAATTACCGCCCAACTCCATATTTTCCTTTGAAGAATTCTGCGATAAACTAAAACATCAATTCGCTAGCCAGAGGAAGCCTAGGCTACCGGCAAATCACCTTGGAACTGTAAAACAATTGGAAGGAGAGACGTTGAGGCAGTGGCTAGCAAGGTTTAGTATTGAACTCTTGAAAGTTGATACCCCGCAGATCGAATATTTGTCCTCCCTAATGTTCGAACTGACTAGGAGCACCCAGTTCGGAAACGCATTGTGCAGGAAACAACCAAAGTCTTTCGAACGAATAATGGAGATTGCTGAAAAGTATATGATTCAGGAAGAGATGAACAAATTGAAAAATTCGCATGCTATCACATCTCCCCTCAACAAGAAACAAGATCGGGCTCATATTCCGAAACCTGGTGATTATGGGGGATCGAACAAAGGATCTGTTTGGCAACGAATTAATACTTATAAGCCGCATGTGCCGCCCCAAGGTCCAAATTCATATGGACCTCCTTACGATCGGACTAGAGCTCCGAGACCGGGTAAAGTCCAGTTTACTGAACTGAACACCTCAAAGGAAGAAGTGCTAACCGTGATGGAAGAAGGGAATTTGATCCCTGAGTCTCAAAGGATCACCCATGCTAGAGCAGGCGCACCTGGTTATGAACAGTACTGTCGATATCACCGAGCTCGGGGACATAGTACTAAAAACTGTTACCAATTGAAGGTCGAGATAGAAAAATTGATTGCCCAAGGAAAATTAAAGGAATTTGTCAAAAGTGGCAACTATAACAGTCGTTATAGATCCCGAAGTCCGCAGAAATTTAGCAATCAGCAAAGGCAAATTCGAAGCCAAGCGGAAGAGCGGTCGAATGGAGTAATAAACATGATCGCAGGCAGACCAGCGGGAGGTGATAGCAGAAATGCTAGAAAGAGAACTATGAGGTCGATAAAAGCGGGAGTCTCTGCTAAGAAGGAGATTATGTCCTTAGAATCTCCCTCCATGGAAAATCAAGTTATAAGCTTTAGTGAGGCCGATCGACCCTCGGATGTTAGTTGGGACACAAGTGAGGACGATCCAGATTTTTCCATGGTGTTGACATTGAGAATTGCTAATTTCGAGGTCAAGAGGGTGCTAGTCGATAATGGAAGCTCGACAAACATTATTTCGTCGGAAGCTCTCACAAGGATGAATCTTTGTCACCCACGTCTAGATAAAGTAATCACTCCTTTGGTCGAATTTGGCGGATCAGAGATCGTTCCGCTTGGAACCATTCTTTTAAGCACAACTCTAGGAACCAAACCAAGAAATGTAACAAGGATGATCAAATTCCTGGTAGTAGATACATCGTTCGCTTATAACGCCATATTAGGGAGACCAACCCTAAATATCTTCAAGGCAGTCGTATCTACCTATCATCAAAAGATAAAGTTCCCGACCGTGGGAGGAGTAGGAGAAATGAGGAACGACCAATACATGGCATGGGAATGTTATAACTCGTCTTTAAGTATCAAAAAGAAAGTGGAGCCCGAGCTCCCGGTTAAGAGGAAAATAAGTGATTTAGGGTCTGAATTAAAAACACCAATTCCCGACTGCGAAAAATTTCAAGGAAAGAAAGGGAAAAACATTGATATGAGCGTGCAAACGCCCGACCACAAAAAAGTAACTTTAGTTCCAGGATCCCCTAAAAAGTTCACTAAAATTGGAACAGAGTTAAGCGAGGGCATGGAAACCATGCTCATTGAATTTTTACAGAAAAATGTGGACATTTTTGCCTGGAGTTCGGATGATATCGTGGGAATCGACCCACGAGTGATAACACATTCATTAAATATCGATCTGAAAGCCAAACCTGTAAGGCAGAAGAAGCGCAATCATGGTCGCGAAAAGGACAAGATAATCAGTGCAAAGGTCGATAGATTATTAGCAGCAGGACAGGTCAGGGAAATCAAGTTCACGGAATGGCTATGTAATGTGGTCCTGGTCTCTAAAGGCGAAAAGGTCAAAAACAAATGGAGGATGTGTAATGACTTTACCGACCTAAACAAATTATGCCCGAGAGACCCTTATCCATTACCTTGGATCGATATGCTAGTAGATTCCACTGCAGGATTCGTGTTGTTTAGTATGATGGACGCTTTCCAAGGGTTCTATCAGATTTTCATGAATGAAGGGGACCAGGATAAAACAGCATTCATCACCGAGCGGGGAGTGTACTGCTTCATTGTTATGTCTTTTGGCTTAAGGAATGCAGGTGCAACATATCAGAGGTTAGTTAACATGATGTTCAAAGAACTGATAGGTGAAATAATGGAAGTCTATGTAGACGACATGCTCGTAAAGAGTATGACGGAGGAGGATCACATTGACCATCTGGATAGATGTTTCGAAATCTTGAGAAAATATGGGATGAAGCTGAACCCAGCCAAGTGTACTTTTGGCGTACGATCGGGAAAATTCCTCGGATATCTAGTCCACGAAAGAGGAATCGAAGCAAACCCTGAAAAAATTCGAGCAATCACCGATCTCCAACCACCACGAAAGCTCTCAGACGTCCAAAGTTTGATTGGAAAAATTATTTCATTGAATAGATTCATCTCACGATCTGCCGACAAAAGTTTACCATTCTTCAAACTTTTGTGAAAATCTAAGAACTTTGAATGAGAACCTCACCACCCATGCTAGCCAAACCATCTGAAAGAGAACCTCTATATTTATACATAGTTGTTTCGAAAGAGGCCATTAGTTCGGTTTTGGTGAAAATTGACAAAACTGAGCATAAACCAGTTTACTATTTAAGTAAGTTATTGCAAGGTGCTGAGAAAAACTACATGGAGATCGAAAAATTCGCACTGGCCTTGGTGGTAGCTGCCCGAAGGCTAAGGCCTTACTTTCAAACATGCAAGATCATTGCTTTAACAAATCAACCTTTGAGACAGGTCCTATCAAAACCAGAAGCATCAGGCAGGTTGATCAAATGGGCGGTCGAGCTTGGTCAGTTCGAAATCGAGTATCAACCACGGGTCGCCATAAAAGCCCAGGTATTAGCTGACTTCGTGCTTGAGTCAACAGGCTTGTCGAACATGGAAGAAGGAGCAAAATCCGAGCTAAGTACGGTAGAAGAAGCAAAAAGTCAAATATGGCTGATGCATGTGGACGGATCTTCAACCAAGGATGGAGGTGGAGCAGGAATTCATTTCCAAGGACCCAATGGTGAAGACTTGAGTTATGCTATAACTTTAGATTTCGTCGTGACCAACAACGAGGCCGAGTATGAAGCATTCATCGCAGGGTTAGAGATGGCTCTTAAAGCAAAGGTAAAATCAATTGTTGTATTAATCGATTCAGAACTTGTTCATAGACAGGTGAAAGGCACGTACGAGGCCAGGGAGTTCAATATGATCAAATACTTGAGCAGAACAAAGAAGTTGATCTCTAAATTCGACAAGTTCGATATTCAACCTGTGCCGAGAGAGGAAAATTTATGGGCAGATATATTATCGAAATTCACAGGTTTGGCTGACGGGAAGAATGAGAGAATAATCACGTGGCTGCTATCGAATACATCTGCTATCGAGCTGGATGCGGCCCCGGCAATTGATATCATGGAAATTGATGAACCGAGCAACTCATGGAGCAACCCTCTTATTGCCTATCTCAAGGAAGGAAAACTTCCAGAAAATCCAAACGAAGCTCGAAGGATCAAATACAGAGCGCCATCATTTACTCTGATCGTTAATCAACTCTATAAGCGATCCTCCTCGGGAATTTTATTAAAATGTATCCCTGAAGTTCACTACAATGCTCTTCTGAAAGAAGTTCACGAAGGGGAAGCGGGAAATCATTGTGGTGCTCGGGCCTTAGCTCTTAAATGCTCGAGGTCCGGATATTATTGGCCTACTCTATTCTCTGTTTCTGTTGATTATGTGAAAAAGTGCCACCATTGTCAAATTCATTCGAACTTGATTCATCAACCGGCTGAGCATATGCATTCTATTCCTATTTGTTGGCCTTTTGATAAATGGGGCATTGATATTGTCGGGCCTTTTCCAACAGCAAGAGCTCGAAAAAATTATGTACTGGTTGCAGTTGAATATTTCAGCAAATGGGTTGAATGTGTTGCTCTGACAAAGATCACTCAGTTCCAAGTTATTAATTTCTTATGGAAAAAAATATTATCTGCAGATTTGGAATTCCTAGGATTTTAATATCCGATAACGGAACGCAGTTCGCCGGAAAAAGAATCACGGAATGGTGCGAAAAGTTCGGAATACAACAGAATTTCGCATCTGTAGGGCATCCCCAAGCTAATGGGCAAACGGAAGTCGTGAACAGGGAGATCGTTCGATCCTTGGAAAAATGCCTATCTGAGGCAAAAGGAAAATGGCTCGATGAACGTCCAGGGGTTTTGTGGGCCAATAGAACTACAGTTAAAGCTGCAACAGGAGAAACTCCATTTAGTCTGGTTTATGGGTCAGAGGCCGTTATCCCAGTAGAGAACCTCGTACCTTCCCCAGGGTCGAATTTTACGATCCCGAAGAAAACCAATCTCTAAGGGAAGTGGAAGTCGATCACGCGGATAGTCGAAGGGACCGTGCAAAGTTGAAAATCCAATCCACAAAGTCTAGCATGGAAAAATCTTTTAATCGAAACGTTCGAATCCGAACATTCAAAGTGGGGGACTTGGTGCTCAAGAAAGTGGAAGTATCGAAGCACGTGGGAAAACTCCAACCTAATTGGGAGGGCCCCTTTGTGATCGTAGAGGTTGGAAGAAAAGGTTCTTACAAGATTGCTTACCCTAACGGAGAGGTACTACCTCGAGCATGGAATGCGGTCAATTTAAGAAGATATTATGGAAGATAGTTACATTCAAGGCTTCTACCATTTAGTCATCTCGTTCTGTTTTCTTTGTTTCTAGTGATTTAGTAAAATTACGTGTTCATTGAAGGTTTATTTCGACTGAATTGTTCGAGGAATGTTTATTCCGATTGAGTATTTATTCAATGAAAGTTTTTTTCGCCTAAATTCTTATTTATTCGTCATATTCTTGATATTCTCGATCTATATTCATCTATTAATCGACCTCTATTTTTCTCCATCAACTATTAACGGGTGAAAGCTGTTGCTATGACCCTCGAAAATCGACCAAGGGTGAAAGCCGTTGCTACGCCCCTTGGATCGGGATAAATGGGTGACGACCCTCGGGCTAAAAATGCTCTGAAACGACTAAGGGTGAAAGCCTCTTCTATGCCCCTTAGATCGAAATTATCGAATGGGTGAAAGTCGTTGCTACGACCCTCGGGCTAAAAATGCTCTGAAACGACTAAGGGTGAAAGCCGTTGCTATGCCCCTTAGATCGAAATTATTAAATGGGTGAAAGCTGTTGCTACGACCCTCGGGCTAAAAATGCTCTGAAACGACTAAGGGTGAAAGCCTCTGCTATGCCCCTTAGATCGAAATTATCGAATGGGTGAAAGCCGTTGCTACGACCCTCGGGCTAAAAATGCTCTGAAACGACTAAGGGTGAAAGCCGTTGCTATGCCCCTTAGATAGAAATTATTAAATGGGTGAAAGCTGTTGCTACGACCCTCGGGCTAAAATTGCTCTGAAATGACTAAGGGTGAAAGCCGTTGCTATGCCCCTTAAGTCAAGGGTATATTCAAGATCGATCTAAGTTCTATCATATTATTTCTCCACGACGACTATTGTTCCGAGAAGAACCTAAACTATGACAGATATATCACAGAAGATTCAAAAGTCGCAAAGATCGAACTTCAAATCTATTATGAATCTTAAAGGCTATCTCGCGAGTATTGCAAATTACGAAGAACAAAATCAAAGATCGACAACAATATAAAAGAAAATTTTCATTCATAAACTATCAGATAAATTACATGTGAACTCTTGGTTACATTCAAGAAGTTAAGCTAATCGGAAAATGTACATCTAGATCGACCCTATTACAAATAGTTATCCCTATGGATGCCCAAAGAAGGAAAGTAAGGCTAGTACACTTCTACCCTTCATCCGATGCTTCCTTGCAAATTGGTCCTTGAAGGACCAAGTCGAGAAACAGGGAAGCAACTCCAGTTGGAGGCACTTCTAGTGAATTCGAAGATCACATCCTTCAAAAAGCCGCCTTGAAGATGTGGAGATCAAATGTAGAGAAACCCCTCCAGGAGTTGACCCACTTTCCCAACTGGATAGAGGACAGAGTACAGGAAGTCGAGCCCGCCTCAAAGACTTGCGATCAGAGAGAGCAGGTCGCCTGCCGCCTGTCGATACCCTAGCTGAGAGATTTTCATAAGGAAATCCCGAGATAAAAAAAAGGTTCGAATAAAAATCTCGAACGCTTTAATTACTGACATTGAAGGGAACATGGAGCTGATCGACGAAAGTAAAAACACAACCATGTTGATCGAATGAAACGTTTACAGAAAAGTAAAATATGAAGGTAATTTAGGAAGCTATATATAGGGGGTAGAATTCCGTAACAACGGTGTAGATCTCTTTGACTGAACGACCACGATACGAGCATTGAAAGCTCTGACCGTTACACTTCCCGAGAAATGAGGGACGATAAAAAAAAAAAAAAAAAAGAGAGAGAACAACATTTCGGCAATATTATCGTTACAACAAGGATTGTGTTACAATAAGAAAGGAAAATCGTTACAACAAGCATGGTGTTACAACAAAGAAAAATCTTAGCAAGCTCATGTTACAAAGGAGAATCTCAATATTACTAAACGAAGTTATTCTCGAAAATGATCTTTCGGACTTCAGCACTACGATCAGCGTACCCGCGAATATAAGCTTCCCTCTCACGAAGCTCGGAGTTTCTCTTCTCACGTTCGTAGATATCTTTGAGTCTCTCTAATTCCGAACTTAACTTGTCCTGAGACAATCTCTCCTTAAAAAATCTATTAGCTTCCAGTGCGCGTTTCAGCTCAATCTTTTTCCTGATCAGCTCGAGTGAAATAGAAGCCCGTTGATCGATCTCATGCTTGGCCAACGCATAAAGCCTAGAAAAGTCTTTGCCAGCCTGAAATTATACCATGTTAAAAAGATATGTCATGACAGAAATAAAGAAATTAGAGAATCATGTTAAGGAGGTTAGAAAGAATTACCTGGGCGAGGGATTCCAACCCAGACTGAAACAGGAACGAGGAATATTCTCCAGTCGAAAGAACCGCCTCGGAGATAGAGACATTGGCCCGAAGAAGGGTCAGGTCGGATTTCTCATGAGACACTTTATCAAAAGGAACTGTCTCTCTTAAATGGAAAGACACCGGTAGGAAACAACAAATCAAAAGATTCTCCGACCAACGAAGGCACGGATTGGAAGGGAGTGCGCCCAGATACATCCTCCACAAAAGAAACCTTTTTAATTCTCTTGTTTGAGACCCTGGGTTTCAAGCATGAAGAAAGGGCATCAGTCGAAGATTTATTTCCTTCATGGAAGGTTAGCTTATCAGAAGTAATGGATTTAATTGATGCTTGGCTCCTTTTCCTTATATTTCTACCGTCACTTGGTTTGGGGAAAGGCGCGGAAGAAATCACGAAAGCGTTCGAATTTTTATTCATCTCTTGATTTCCGGATAAAGATTCGACCGAGATAGTTTTCTAAAGCTCCGATCACTGTGAGCAATGTTATTGTGAAAGCAACGTAGAATGGCCTTGGTATTTATAAGAGACACGACATCATGCGAATTACAATAATTGGTAAGTCACTAGTCCCAAGAAAGATTCGATGACGCAACTGAGTATGCAAGAATGACGTTATAAAATTCAACAAGATGGTCAAACAGGCAAAAGGTTAAGCATGGCATTAAGAAAAAATTAAATTCGAGCATCCGCTAAATAGGAAAAAGCAGGAGATTATGAAACAAATTTACAATTACAATGGTTCGCTAAGTCCTATTATATAGTAATCATTACTGATCGGATTCCTTCACGCCGGAACCATTATCCGACTTTTCTTTCTCATTCCCTGTCCCGGAGTCGCTATCCGAACTCTCAAAATCGCCACTGCTCGAACTACTTCCTCCTTTATTATTATCACTTTGGCCACTGGATGCCGATTCCTCTGACTCGGAAGAAGCAGTGCCTTGTTCTCTATGAGTGCTGGAGTCACCTTCGATGTCCATGTCTTCATCATCGGATTGTGCCTCGAGGATATCAGGATTGGACATTGGCACTCCGAATTCTTCAAGGAAAGGAAAAAACTCATGGTTTTGGAGTTCCTAAATTTTCGGAGGAGGAGAGGAGGGCTTATAATCTTTCCCATAAACATTTTTGTAGGGATTCATAAACTTGGAATAATCCCCGAGGGCACCTTCAAGTTGTCCGGCCAAAATAAGGTGTTGAACACCTCTTATTTAAAAATAATTTCGTTGATTGGAGAGTTAACTGAGTATGAATTACAAGTAGTTAGGGTCCTACTCGAGCATTACTGGATGCCGTACAAGCTAGAGGGCGAAATACATATAAGATAGCCTATACTAATATTTCCAAGTGAGTCCGAGCAGCAGTCTCGAAGGAACAACACCTGGGAAGTTGTGTGTCGTTTTTGGTCCCAAGTGGTCAGAAGAGGTTTAGAGGGGGGGGGGGTGAATAAACCTCTTTAAAATTTTCTCACAATATTAACTTTAAAACTTTACTTTAATTGAACAGACTAAGCTGATCAGATTTGTAAGTTACAGTTCTGTTCGCGAACAAATCTTTGAACAGGTTTGTTGACCACTCGTCTGATAGTTACTTTAAAATCAGTCTTAATACTTAGAGTACTTGCAGCGGATTTTCAAAGTGTTTTTCACAAGTAATCTTAGCAGTTTGAAAAAGTGTTTCCCCAGTTTTGTAAACTCCTTTTGAATCCTTTTCAAACAGTTAACTCAATGTGTTTTTATATGATCAGTAAATATGCAAGTTTAAAAGCGATGTAAAAACACAATCAATTTTTATAGTGGTTATATGGATTTGAATATCCTTTAGTCCACTCTTCCAAGTCACTCAGATCTTGGGTTATACTATAATCACAAAGTTTACAGTATACTCTGCTTGCGCCAATCAACAAATGAAACGGCCACAAGTGCGCAGTAAGAAATCACACAGAAATCCTACTTCTCTGAAGTAATATCACTCACTAAGATGGATATCTACTTCTCACAACACTCTAGATTTACAAAATCACTCAGAAGATGTATTTTTCTTGATTCTTCAACTCTGCTTTCGTCAACAAATGACTCAGCTGATGAGTGAGCTGTTCTTGAGACTTAAAGAATTCTGCTTCGGAAATTTCTCTCAGAAAGTGTGTTGCTTGTTTCTTCTTCGTCTCTTTCAGCTATTTATACTTGAGGATTGAAAAGTGTCCGTTGAAGAGAGACAGGTTTCACATTCCTCGAGTACTGGTCCTTAAAATCCGCGAACGGCTCTTTTGAAGTCTGTCCGTACTATGAACAGTACTTTCTGCAGGCAGCATTAAATGCAGCATTAAATGCACTCGGCTGATGCGAAGTAATTCTTCAATCATTTGTCTTTAATAACCTTGTACTTCAGCATTTATTACACCAAGGGGCATTTATTACCGTTGGGAATACTTCATGATCTTTTCCACTTGGCTGACGAAAGTACAAGTCTGATGGTGAACTCGGCTGATCTCAAACTTGAGCAAATCTGATTTGAGTCGGCTGATCTTCATCAGTCTGATATCTTTGTTGGGATATAGCTCGATTTGTCAAACAACAAAGTGCGGAATTTAAAATTTTTCGAGGTATCCAATGGTCCCATAAAAGATGTCTCCATATTATGTATACAAAAACTTAAACAAAAACGCACACAATGAATTAACAAAGGGGGTTTTTGCGATATACCTCACCACAGGCAAGGTGGTGGAAACCTCCGGTCTTCGATTCTGATTCTGATCCGGTTCACAGGAGTGATCCAATTGTCTCACCTCCAGGGATAGTCCACACCAATTGGATTCTGGCAACACCTCAAGATCTTAGGCTCAGAACTCGATGCAGGAGATTTGTTATTGAAGGATTGTATGAGATCTCTTGACAAATCAAGATCTAATACAATGGAGGAGGAGATCTCGGCGGCGGCGGCACCAAGGAGCTCACGGCAGCACAGTGGCGGCGGCTAGTGGTGGCGGCGGCGGCTAGGGTTTGCTTGGAGAGGGGGCGGCGCTTTTAGGGCAGAGGGAGGCTAGGGTTTTTCTTTCTTAGGTGTTAGCTTTTAAGCTCATGTAGTTCCCCTTTTATAGACTCCTTCTGACCTAGGGTTTGCAAGACTCCTTATGGGCTTTAATTAATAGAAGCCCATGTCTTGCAATCCTCCATTTAATTAACTACTTTAATTAAATGCCCAGTCCAATTAAATCAATATTTCTTTTAATTAACTAGCAACTCAATTATTAATTAAGTTAGCCAATTAATTAATCTCCCACTTGAATTAAATACTTTTAATTCATTTAATTGATTTAATTACCTTTAAATCAATTAATTCCTTTCATGTCCTTTTATAACAGTCACCGTCCAATTGTATTGTGTGTGACCCTCTGGGTTCACCATCAACTGGCAGCAGGCCCACGAATCCCTCGTGATTTAATTTATGAACAATAAATTGTTCCGGTTAATTAAACAACCTTTAATTAACCACTCCTAGAATTAAATCCTCTATTAATTCAGGAGTACCCACACTTCATGGTCGATGTCTAGCCACAAGCCCATGAAGCCCAATTTCAGGTGAATTGATATTTGTGAACCTCGTCTCATATAATTGCCATGTACATACGGTCCTTCTATCGACTAATATTCCCGATCAAGACTTAGGGTGTGTGAATTGATCGGCACCTCTAAATTTGTCTCGATAGCTATACTTTCTAATTCAGGATAATATACCTTTGTGACCTTCTAAATTTGGAAACCCCTTTCCAAATCCGTCACCGACTGCGGCCGCAGAATCCTTGGATATATTATCTAAGAATCGTATAGGAAATTCTCTCACCCATTACGGTGAGTCAATAGATTCCATATCGGTACTAACCACTCGCGCACATGTCCATACGCACCCAACCTAGGCATGTTATGACCAAGCTACGTGGCCTATACCTAGATCTAAGTACGCACTTTCATGCACCGAATTCGCCCTAGTACCTCAAGTCAAAGGACTAAATCGTACACTATTATATTCCTTGAGAAACATCCCATCACCGATATGCGTCATGCGCTTCCACAATGGGTTTCTCTGTTCGGGTCGTTCGATGCGTTCAATCCTCCATTGAACCACCTACTCGTATGCACTGGACTCAAATTCCTTGTTCATGAAACACTACAAATTCACTCCATGTGAATCATGCATACTTGTACAAGTCTTGGTGATTCCTACGATACCCTGTCTCGTTTAGGAATCTATGACTTGGAACAGATTTAAGATTACGACCTTTGAGACTGTTTCATGATTGCACTCAGTACTGAAGTGAATCGTCCCATAGTCAAATGTAATCTAAGGGTTTCAACCAATCGCTTAAATGTATTCGCGAAAGATGAAGTTGGCCATTGTTTATTCTTATACATATATAAATAAACATGCGTATTATTATAAAATCAAAGATCGTTTCATACAGGATAGATCTATTACAAGCTAACAGAACTGGCTTGCAGGGCACTATCCTATCAATCTCCCACTTGCCCTAAAGCCATTCACCTATGGTTCTAAGTCCCATCTTCTCTAGATGACTATCGAACGCCTTTTGTGAAAGTGGCTTAGTTAGTGGGTCAGCTACGTTGTCTTCCGATTTGACATACTCCATGTGCATGTCACCTCTACCCATGATCTCCCTGATCACGTGGTATTTCCTCTGTACGTGTTTGGATTGATGGTGTGATCTCGGCTCCTTCGCTTGAGCTATCGCCCCGTTGTTGTCACAGAAGACGACTACAGGTTCAGCAATGCTAGGAACAACATCCAGTTCTTGAATGAAGTTTTTCATCCATACACTTTCTTTTGCTGCATCTGATGCTGCAATATATTCTGCTTCTGTGGTTGAGTCGGTAGTGGTAGACTGTTTACAGCTTTTCCAACTGACCGCTCCACCATTGATGCGGAATATGTATCCAGAGTTGGATTTGAAGTCATCCACATCAGACTGGAAACTTGCATCAGTGAATCCTTCAAGTTTCAGTTCTCCACTACCACCGTAGACCAAAAACATATCCTTAGTCCTTCGCAGGTACTTTAGGATTGCTTTTACGGCAGTCCAGTGCTCTTCGCCTGGATTTGACTGATAGCGGCTCGTTACACTTAGAGCGTGTGCTATGTCTGGTCGAGTACACAACATCGCATACATTATGCTCCCTATAGCAGAGGCATAAGGTATGAGAGACATTCTCGTCTTTTCTTCGTCAGTTGTAGGGCACATAGACTTAGAAAGAGAGATACCATGTCTCATTGGAAGCAATCCTCTCTTGGATTCTTCCATCTTGAATCTTTTCAAGATTGTGTTAATGTACTGAGATTGGGAGAGTCCTATCATCTTCTTCGATCTATCCCTATAGATACGTATTCCCAATACGTAAGATGCGTCTCCCATATCTTTCATAGAGAACTGCGCGGATAACCACGCTTTAGTCTGCGCTAACATCTTGATATCGTCTCCGATTAGCAAAATGTCATCGACGTACAAAACAATGAATTGTATCGAACTCCCACTATTCTTCTTGTACACACAAGGTTCATATACATTTTTGATGAAGCCAAATGCCTTGACTGTCTCATCAAATCGTATGTTCCAAGTTCGGGATGCCTGTTTGAGGCCATATATTGACCTTTGAAGTTTACATAATTTGTGTTCACTTCCTTTGGACGCAAAACCTTCAGGTTGTTGCATAAAGATCTCCTTGTCAATGTCTCCATTGAGGAAGGCGGTCTTTACGTCCATTTGCCATATCTCATAGTCATGCCATGCGGCAATGGCAAGCAATATCCTAATGGATTTGGACATCGCTACGGGAGAGAAGGTTTCCTCATAGTCTATTCCAGGCCTTTGAGAATACCCCTTCGCCACTAAGCGTGCCTTGTGAGTTAAAACCTCTCCATTCATTCCAAGCTTACGCTTGAAGATCCATTTGCATCCTACAGGGATAGTTCCCTCAGGTGGATCGACCAAGGTCCAAACCTTGTTGGAATGCATGGAATCCATTTCGGATTGCATGGCTTCGAGCCACGCACCCGAGTCTATGTCTGACATCGCTTCTTGATAGGTCCTTGGATCATTATCACCTCTTTCGTTTTCGTGAATGAAACCAAATCGCTCTGGCTCCTTACGAATTCGATCAGACCTTCGAAGAGTAGGTGTACTAGTAGGTTCAGTAAATTCTGGTTCAGCTCCCACTGTTTGTGAGGATGGGTCCGATTCCTGGACTTCATCAAGTTCTACGATTGTCCCATTTCGGTTGGAGAGGAAATCCTCTTCCAAGAAGTGGGCGTTCCTAGATACGAACGTATTACGTTCTTTAGGATCGAAGAACAGGTATCCAATGGATTCCTTTGGATACCCCACAAATTTGCACAAACTAGATCTACTATCTAGCTTATCTCCCCTTTTGTTCTTTACATACGCAGGAGATCCCCATACTCGTAAGTACGAATACACGGGTGCCTTACCATACCATACTTGGTGCGGCGTTGTTGGCACTGACTTCGAAGGTACTATGTTTAATATCTTCGATGCAGTTAATAGGGCCAAGCCCCAAAACGAAAAGGGAAGGTCAGCAAAGCTCATCATGGAACGAACCATGTCTAACAAAGTTCGGTTCCTCCGCTCGGACACTCCATTGAGTTGGGGCGTCCTAGGGGGAGTTCGCTGGGCGAGAATTCCATTCTCTTTTAGATAATCAAGGAATTCTTGGCTTAAGTACTCTCCACCTCTATCAGAACGAAGTGCTTTAATACTATGTCCAAGTTGATTCTCAACTTCCATTCGAAACTCTTTGAATTTCTCAAAAGTTTCGGATTTGTGTTTCATGAGATACACATATCCATAACGACTAAAATCGTCGGTGAATGTTACGAAGTAAGAGAATCCTCCTCTCGCATTGACACTCAATTGTCCACAAACGTCAGTATGGATTAAATCCAATGTTTGCTTGGTTCGCTCGGGATTCCCTGTGAAGGGTGATTTGGTCATCTTTCCTTTGAGACAAGATTCGCAAGTTGGGAGTTCATCCAAGTTCTTTATTTCAAGAGCCTTAGAGGAAACCAACTTTTGAATCCTACTCTTGGAAATATGTCCAAGTCTAGCGTGCCAAAGTTGTGGAGTTTGATTATCATATTTTCTTTTTCTAGATTGAATGTGCATGACGTCGGATTTAACAGATTCTAGGGAATAAAGACCGTCTATCAAAGTACCACAAGCATACATTAAACCACCTTTAAATATGCTAAAAACTCCATTTTCAATGGAAAAATTAAAACCATCAATGTCTAGCATTGGTATAGAAATGATGTTCTTAATTATCGTTGGTACGTACAGACAATCCCTTAAAACCAAAGTAAAATTTCCTAAAACCAATTCGACGTCCCCAATAGCCTCAGCGGCGATCCTAGCTCCGTTTCCAAAACGCAGGATTCTATCCCCGGGCTTCAGGTATCTTACTGCTCCCATCACCTGCAAATCATTGCAGATATGAGAACCTGCTGCGGTGTCTAACACCCACGATGCACAGTTAATAGAAATATTAACTTCAACCAAGAAAATACCTTTGGCTACCAATTTCATCTTTAGGTAGTCTGGGCAGTTCCTTTTCCAGTGCCCTGCTTTCTTGCAGTGGAAACATTCGTCTTCTGGGCTTTTGCGCTTCTTTTGAACCACCTTGGTGATTGCCTTCGAAGAAACACTTTTCTTCTTCTTCTTACCTCTCTTAGGCTTTGCAGCCTTCGATTGGTGTGCAATCATTACCGGCTTCTCTTTCTTGAGAGTCGATTCTGCCGTTACCAACAAATTGGTCAGTTCGTGAAGAGCGAGGGTTCTATCCTCCATGTTGAAGTTCAACACGAACTGGTCAAAAGAACGGGGCAGCGTATGGAGAAGGAGGTCAGTGCTAAGATCAGCGTGCAAGTCTACTTCCAATCGCCCTAGTTTTTCAACCAGGTTGATGAAACGCAGACAGTGATCCTTGACACTGCTTCCCTCAGCCATCTTGAGATGAAACAACTCCTTAGTGGTCGCGAACCTTTCGGTGCGAGACCTCTCTCCAAACATTTGCTGGAGGTGGAGAAGTATCTCTCTAGCAAGCGGCATGGCAGCATGCTGTTTCTGCAGTTCATTCGACATCGAGGCTAGCATGAGACATCGAACCTGAAGATCATCATCAACCCTTTTAGCATGGGCGGTTCGTTGTTCCTCACTAGCTCGTGCTGCGGGTGCAGCAGGCATGGGTGTGTCGAGCACATAGCTACGTCGCTCGGAGTCGAGGACGATTCTGAGATTTCTCAGCCAGTCAACAAAGTTTGAGCCATTCAATTTGTTTGCGTCGAGGATAACAGATAATGGATTCTTAGACATTGTACTTAATATCTACAAATGGAAAGAAGACAACATTTAGCTAACTGATCTTATGCCTAATACTTATAATTATCGAATTTGGACTTATTTTCGAAAAAGTTCTCCCACTATTTTATCGAAACAATCACCCCTTTGATTGCTCGGGAAATTTAATTCCTAGTAGGTCTTGACGTCCCAGCAGCAATTAATTGCACCCACGACTCGTGGCCATACAACCAATTCTCCAGGTAGGTATACATTTTACCAATTGTGTTACTCCACAACCTTCAAGCTTATTTTGCCTCGGCTTTCGCACTTATCTAGCACTGCTACATCATAAGTGTTACTAATCGTTAAGTCTAACCCATCAATCGTGATGAGCAACGGGCCCGGTCGTGAGTTCTCCGTAACTAGTTATCGGTCGATCCTCACATCCCGACCAGTCCTCACCCTTGTCATGTTTAGTTAAAAACATGAGTAAAGGAATTTCACGTATTGTCCCTTTCTTCGACTCGGGTGCCAGACTCTGGATCACCTCTATCGATAAGTAGACAACATACGTTAGTCCCTATTGATGGAAGGCTTGGATTTATATAAATACTTCATTTTATTTTAATCCAATATGACTTAATATTTAATTCGAGAGGGGGTTTCTGGTTTTGAAAGTTATGCTAACTCTCCTCGAGATCTCACCGATTCAGTTATGCTTTATCTTTTATTACGATCTAGATTCTAGCGCGTAGCTAAATATAAATCGACAAATAAATAAAAGCCATACAAGCCTAGCATGCATACTACCACAATATGTTTTCGATCGGGAGCCTCCTATGTGGGCCATCATCGAGCCAATGATGTTGGCCCAATTGGTCAATCTAAAGGGTTCTCAAACAGGCCCTATGCTATTACACATTGTACCATGCATACATGGCCTTCTTATCTTCTTGGGCTCCCACCTTGCTTGTAAATGGGCCTCCATCCTAAACTAGGAAAGCAGTAAAGCCCTATTCTATTACAAAGGCTCAAAGTGGCCCAAAAACAATAATAGGCTCGCAGGCCCAATAAAAACCAAGCAATAAATTAAACCAATCACATCTACCCTAAGGTCAAGGCTCGTCTCGATCGAAAACCACGTAAACAGTTCACGTAGAGCAAGAAACATGTAAACATCTTTTACTTTCTTCTATCTTAATTTTAAAACATCCTTTTAAAACAGACTTCCTATGATTCTTGCTTTTTAGTCACTACTAATTATGACAAAATAAATATCCGGGTAAACAAAAATTAATTTTCTGCTCAATTTCAGAATCTGTTTTTCAACTTTTGAAAATTGCATTTTCGGCCCCTCAACTTTCGAAAATTGCACTTTGACCCCAAAACTTTTAAAAAGTTACAAAAACACCCCTGGGCAGTTTCGGGCAGATTCCAGAAAATAAAATTTTGAATTTTGAAAATTTTCAATTTTTCAAATTGACCCCTCAAGTTTCGGTAATTGCAAAACAGCCCCTAAGTTTTCAGAAATTGCAAAACGACCCAAAAACCGTGCGACCAGAATTGCAAAAATAGTCCAGAATTTTCAGATTTTCAGATTTCAAAAATTTCGAATTTTCAGCCCTCAAAAACCCTGATTTGCGATTTCTACCCCAAAAGTCCTGAAGTTTTCAAAAACTATAAAAACGGCACAGATCTTGAAAAGCAGTTTTACCCATTGATAGATCTAGTCATAACAAGCAAGAATCAACTTACAGAACATAATTATCACGTGTTCTCATACATATAATTAAACATATACGGTGAACACAATTATGTTCAGGTTTTTGTATAATAATAATGGAGTTGGCTCTGATACCACTGTTGGGATATAGCTCGATTTGTCAAACAACAAAGTGCGGAATTTAAAATTTTTCGAGGTATCCAATGGTCCCATAAAAGATGTCTCCATATTATGTATACAAAAACTTAAACAAAAACGCACACAATGAATTAACAAAGGGGGTTTTTGCGATATACCTCACCACAGGCAAGGTGGTGGAAACCTCCGGTCTTCGATTCTGATTCTGATCCGGTTCACAGGAGTGATCCAATTGACTCACCTCCAGGGATAGTCCACACCAATTGGATTCTGGCAACACCTCAAGATCTTAGGCTCAGAACTCGATGCAGGAGATTTGTTATTGAAGGATTGTATGAGATCTCTTGACAAATCAAGATCTAATACAATGGAGGAGGAGATCTCGGCGGCGGCGGCACCAAGGAGCTCACGGCAGCACAGTGGCGGCGGCTAGTGGTGGCGGCGGCGGCTAGGGTTTGCTTGGAGAGGGGGCGGCGCTTTTAGGGCAGAGGGAGGCTAGGGTTTTTCTTTCTTAGGTGTTAGCTTTTAAGCTCATGTAGTTCCCCTTTTATAGACTCCTTCTGACCTAGGGTTTGCAAGACTCCTTATGGGCTTTAATTAATAGAAGCCCATGTCTTGCAATCCTCCATTTAATTAACTACTTTAATTAAATGCCCAGTCCAATTAAATCAATATTTCTTTTAATTAACTAGCAACTCAATTATTAATTAAGTTAGCCAATTAATTAATCTCCCACTTGAATTAAATACTTTTAATTCATTTAATTGATTTAATTACCTTTAAATCAATTAATTCCTTTCATGTCCTTTTATAACAGTCACCGTCCAATTGTATTGTGTGTGACCCTCTGGGTTCACCATCAACTGGCAGCAGGCCCACGAATCCCTCGTGATTTAATTTATGAACAATAAATTGTTCCGGTTAATTAAACAACCTTTAATTAACCACTCCTAGAATTAAATCCTCTATTAATTCAGGAGTACCCACACTTCATGGTCGATGTCTAGCCACAAGCCCATGAAGCCCAATTTCAGGTGAATTGATATTTGTGAACCTCGTCTCATATAATTGCCATGTACATACGGTCCTTCTATCGACTAATATTCCCGATCAAGACTTAGGGTGTGTGAATTGATCGGCACCTCTAAATTTGTCTCGATAGCTATACTTTCTAATTCAGGATAATATACCTTTGTGACCTTCTAAATTTGGAAACCCCTTTCCAAATCCGTCACCGACTGCGGCCGCAGAATCCTTGGATATATTATCTAAGAATCGTATAGGAAATTCTCTCACCCATTACGGTGAGTCAATAGATTCCATATCGGTACTAACCACTCGCGCACATGTCCATACGCACCCAACCTAGGCATGTTATGACCAAGCTACGTGGCCTATACCTAGATCTAAGTACGCACTTTCATGCACCGAATTCGCCCTAGTACCTCAAGTCAAAGGACTAAATCGTACACTATTATATTCCTTGAGAAACATCCCATCACCGATATGCGTCATGCGCTTCCACAATGGGTTTCTCTGTTCGGGTCGTTCGATGCGTTCAATCCTCCATTGAACCACCTACTCGTATGCACTGGACTCAAATTCCTTGTTCATGAAACACTACAAATTCACTCCATGTGAATCATGCATACTTGTACAAGTCTTGGTGATTCCTACGATACCCTGTCTCGTTTAGGAATCTATGACTTGGAACAGATTTAAGATTACGACCTTTGAGACTGTTTCATGATTGCACTCAGTACTGAAGTGAATCGTCCCATAGTCAAATGTAATCTAAGGGTTTCAACCAATCGCTTAAATGTATTCGCGAAAGATGAAGTTGGCCATTGTTTATTCTTATACATATATAAATAAACATGCGTATTATTATAAAATCAAAGATCGTTTCATACAGGATAGATCTATTACAAGCTAACAGAACTGGCTTGCAGGGCACTATCCTATCAATCTTTTCTTCAGCGGATCATAAGTCTTGGACCTTGAAACTTTGACTCTTCTGATGTCTTCTTTACTTAGTCTGATCTTACGTGGTTTCGTTGGTTCGATCAAGGGTGGGATATAACACGATGACAATAATGTTAAAAGGAAAATAAAGACCAAATGTAATTGTATTCGAGTAAATTGAGTACAAGTACAAATATTTAGGGTCCTACTCGAGCATTATTGGATGCCGTACAAGCTAGATGGTGAAATACATATGAGAAAGCCTATACTGATATTCTCCGGTAAACCCGAGCGGCGTTCTCAAAGCTAGTGCGCCTTGGAAGTTGTTGTCCAGTGTAATAAATGCATGGAGTATTTATAGCCAAATTGGAGGGCTTGGGCCTGGGCTCGGCCCAACAGTGTCCTTCGATCTCTGGTTTTCTTATGTGCTCGGAACAATCATCTTCAGGCTTTGGTTCGACTCTTGGTCCCTGGGGACAGGGTTCGGTGCTATTCGAACTGCGTTGAGGCTAGAAAGACAGGGAATCCGAATTACCCCTCATCAATACTCCCCCACTTCTCGAGCGTAAAGAGGAGCTTGCGCTCGAAGAAGTATAAGATACGTCCCATATGATGATACGAACCGTTCAGAATGTCTTTAGGATATGCCTCGTTAAAAACCTAACTCGGAAAAACCCATTGGGATAAAAACCGAGCTAGGGAAAAAGAGTGCATATACAAGAAAACATGCATCGGCGTGTTCTGAAGTTACCCTTGTCAGAGGATGTTGAAGTAATAATATCCTTTTTGGTTCCAAGATGCGTTGTTCGATCCCTAGATGGATGCTTTCCTAAATTTCCAGTTATAATAAGCAGGGCCTCTGAGATCCTTAGGGATAAATCGCAAAGACAAATTCCGCAATTCTAGAAAATGAAGGATCAAAAAGGCTATTTTAAGAGGGATAACCCAAAGTTTTTACTCTTGGTAAGTTCAACCGTCGCGGTTACTCGGGGACCTCTTTGCAATTTTACCTTTTTAACCCCGTATATATATGTTGACCCGTTGAAAAATTACTTCCATGTTATATTTTCTCTTGAGCTCGAAGTGTTTGGATCGAAAAGGCAGTTACTTTAGTACATTAATTTCCGAATTCATAATGTCAAGTTCTAGAAGTTCAAAGGGCAAGAATAAGGTTGAAGATAATCAAGAGTCCGATCCCTTGTTTAAGCTTGTAGATGACTTCGAAGATGGGGAATTTCATCAAGACGGCAAAGACGACGATCCGAGCGAAGATCTTGAAGAGAATGAGGTCGA
Organism: Penstemon eatonii; assembly: GCA_038501285.1. NCBI lineage: Eukaryota > Viridiplantae > Streptophyta > Magnoliopsida > Lamiales > Plantaginaceae > Penstemon > Penstemon eatonii. The sequence continues at coordinate 29,302,058 of CM076710.1, read as the reverse complement.
CAAACGTAGTATCGGCGAAGGTGCTTTTGTTAGGATCTTTAAACATACGCAAGCCCCAAAAGCCGTAATCTCGGGTAAGTCAGAGCTTCCCGCTAGTGAAACTTCCTGTTGTTTTTCGAAAAAGGATCGCGCTCACCTCGAGGCGGATTTTGGGAAATTTCTTCCCAAAGGTTTTTCGATTGTCGTTCCTTCTTACACCGAACGTGCTACTGAGCCCCCTGCTGGATGTCAAGCCTTTTACGAGGGACAATTTTTCTGTGGCTTGCGTATCCCGTTCGTTCCTCTTATCAGAAATGTCCTGAATTTCTTTTCGCTTTCCCCGGCTCAGCTTCTCCCGCACTCCATTGCATATATACTAGCGTTTTGCACTCTTATGGAGGCAAAAGGAGAAGAAGCTTCCTTTAGCAACTTTTGGCAGATATTCCGAATGGATCCCTGCAAGGGTTCGAACATGGGCTTTGTGTCCGTCCGTCCGCGGTCTAAACGGCCTTTTCTTACAAAAATAACAACAGAGAAGACTTTAGGTTGGAAGAGGAGATTCTTTTTCGTGAAGGGCCCTGACGTTCCTATCTCAGAGGGTAGTTCGAAAACAAGACCTTATCGATGGGATGGCGCAAATACTTGGACATACGGTTCTCGCAGAATTAAAGAAAAACTTAGCCATCGTCTTTCTGATGAACTCCTGGGGCGATTGCAGTCTAACCCTTACCAAACTAGATACTTGATTCAAGAAGGCGTTTTGCGATTGGCTGGGTTGAGCCACTGTAATTACCTAGCTCCGGCGATCAGATACCCTAGCCAGTCCTCCGAAGGGCCCCTCATGCGAGCCGATGTCCTGCCAACCTCCAATGCTTCGAGCACTGTTCCTCTTTCTTTGGGTATGCCTCTCATCTCCTGCTTGCTTTTAGATTTTATTGATCAATTTTTCTTGTTCAGACTCGTGCCCAATCCGTATCATCTGTGCAGGTCGAGTTGTTGAGAGGTTTCGAATGTTCGCTGCCGGCCCGGTTGAAGATAAGCGATTTTATTTCGATCCGTTGCCTTATGCCTCCGAAAGAAAAGCGGATACGAACAATTTAGGCGAAAGTTCAATTGTCATACCGTCCATGATTCCCGAATTGAGAGGGGTTGGTACTATGAGTTCACTGAATTCTGCTTCGGCCGGACCTCTTCGAACCTTGTTCTCCCCTGATACTTCCGCTCTTTCTTCTGTCGGATACAGTCGACATTCCTGGAACCGGATTCAGGGTATTCAGGAGTACGAGAAGTTTTTGGGTCAGAAAAGGAATGCCGAACACCCAGGGCCCTCGAGGAGGAGCTAAAGAAAATAAAGATTGAACTCGAGTTAGCGAAGCAATATTCCGAGCGTGCGTATGCCCAAGGTCGGGAAGAAGCCGAGATTCCTGCCATACGAGAATTCTTGGAATCCCCTGTCTTGGATCATTTAGTTTAAAGGAAAATGGGAGAAATTCTCCAGACAATATTTTATAAAGGGGTTCAACAATTGGTCGCGGCCAAGAAGATTCCGGATGATATGGACGAGTACTTTAAGCACATGAACCCTTTCAAGAACGCTGAAGGGAAGGATTACAAAGCTTCCTCTCTACCCAAGATAGATACCAATTGGCAAGATCACCGCTTTGCCCCCTTAGTCGAGGAGTACGGCATTCCGATCCCTAACCCTGATGTGCTCGAGCGTTTCACCGACTATCCACCCGTGTCGGAGGAAAAAGGCGAAGATGTCAACATAGGCGATGTATCGGATAAAGAAGGCGATCGAACTTTTGACCAAACCGAGTAATAGCTCCACCTGACTTTCTATTTAGCGCGTTATCGGAGCCGATCGTGCTGGGAGGGGCGATTCATAGTTTTGTAGTTAGGAACTAATCGTGTATACCCATGTAACTCTGTGTCTTCCCCAAGAGCTCCTAAAGGGGAAGACAACAAGAAAGAGAAAAATCCTTCTTCAAAACAAAACAAGGGCAGCTCTAGCAAGTCGATTTCTGACAAGGAGCTCGAGGCTACGCTCGGGGGTTCTTCCCCGAAATTTGTCGATCCTTCAAACAAAGATCCCGCGAGAGAAAATACTTCTGTCCTTTCTTCGAACAAAAGGCCTTATTCTGACGGGACCACTCCCATTGAGGCTTTACAAAATCTTGCCATTGGTGGTAAATCATCTCCCGATACTTCGACCGTTCCTCCCGCAGGGAATCTCAGTAAAAAATCCAAGTTAGATCTTGGCGGAGGGGCCTCTGCTGAAGCTTCAGGAATTGATAATCCTCTCCGACCTCTTGTGGATTTTTCTCCTCCAAAAGTTGCTTCTTCCCTGCACGAGGAGTCGAAGGATGGATCTCCTTCTAAGGTTGATCCCATGGGTAACTTGCTGCAAGCTAACTTTACTTCTTCGGAGACTGATATTCCCAAGGAGAGAAACGCATCCAAGGAGAGGAACATAGAAGAGTTGTTTGAGTCTGGGCAGCACTTCCTTTTTCAGGTGTGCATTTATTTATTCTTCCTCTCTTCTCTCTTTTTTTTTTTAGCGCTGTTGATCCTTTTAACAGGCCGGTCAAGACTTTATTGAGCTTAAAACATTTGCTGAGCGGAAGATCAATCAATGTACTGCCATCTCTCTCGAGCTGGAGGAGAAGAAAGTTGAGTTCGAGCGTGTCCTCGCAGAGAAGCTTGCTTTAGAGAGGGAGAAGACTGCTAACGAGCGTGGAGAAGAGATCCATAAGCAGCTGAACGAGAAAATCGAAAAACTGAAGAGCCTTCACGAGCAGGAGAAACAAGATTTCATACGTCAAGAGAAGGAGGCTTATGATCGTGGATTCGAAGCAGGATATGAGGCTCGTAGCGCTGAGCTTCGAAAGATTCTTTCTGATAATAAGCTTGTTTAGATGTTGTCTCTAATTTTCCCGGGCTTGTAATATGTCCATACTGTTTTTACTTGTGCAATCATGAATAATTTTCAGATATTTTATTTCCTATGGCTTGTAATACTTTACTTTTCTTCTCGAATCGTATGTTCTCCTTATGTGTTTTTTCTTTGATCATGCTTTAGTTTGCCTTCTCAATTTTTCGACCTTTGGCGTAGTAATTCCGCTTATTTTCCAAAAGTACTATCACTATCACTTTCTTTCCCCGGCGAATATCTCGGGAGTCACGACAACCTTTTGATCTCGACTGTTTCTTTTGTTTTCTGATAGCCGTTGGATTTTTGAGAATAGTATCTATAAATGGGGCTCTTCGTTTTGTATTCCTTTAACATTTTTCGAAAACAGATTCCTTCGATCATGCCGATTAGAAGACCTTGTTGCACGATTCAATGTTTCGAAATCCGGGTTGGGAGTTATACTGCGCATCATAGTAAAATTTATACTTTTATCTCGACTAGGGTATCTGCAGGCGAACGTTATTTCAACCTTGAAGGCCGATAAGCTTTATTGCTGACCATCCACGACCCCGATGGCCCATGGCCTTTTTGTGGTTTAGGGAGATTCTGGCGTCAAGTTTTTCGAGGGTATGATGTAACTTGCTAGGTTTTCTTTTGAAAACGTTTCGGGTAGTGACTCGGAGATTGACGTCCTTCATTAAATGTTCATGTTTCTCCCGGGAAAGAGATGTATTGCCCTTCTCCTTTTCGAAGAAGTACGGCCATAGTCGAAGATTCGTTGGCTCGATAGGCGTTTCCTGGTCGAGTAAGGACATTATCGTCCGCCGAAAATTTCATAGGATCGGCCAGTTACGAAGATGTAATAGGGGTTGATGTCTTTGTATCTTGCAATTGCATCACGTGTCAACCTCGGAAAATACTTTTCATCGATCTTTACGACGGCTTTACTTATTCTTCGGCCGATTACCGACAAAGCTCTCTTCACATGATGTATTTAGACATATTTTTATTTTTATTTTTATTTTTATTTTTTTTTATTATTTTTTTTTTTTTTGAAATAGTTTCTGTATTTTCGGGAATCGTAACGGTCGGCGCATTTACCGCTTATATCTCAGCCGTTTGTATCATCAAATCTGAGTCGTTAATTGCTTTTTTCTTCCACTATATATAGTTCCGTTGTTACCTTTAAATTTGATGTTTCCGTAAGATTTCTGATCGGCTCTGAGATTTTACTTTCTCTGGCCATAATGTTTCGTTTATTATCTCCGACTGAACTGTTCGAGGTTCTCCTTCGAACTATCTTCCTTCATAAATTTTGCTATCTTTTGATGGCAGCTTATTTCGATTAGGGTATCGGCAGGCGAAAGTAATTGCGACTGGGGTACCGGCAGGCGACCAGCTCTCTCTGATTCCAACCATTCGAGACTGGTTCGATCTCCTGTATCCTGTCAATCCACCCAGTCGGATAGTGGGTCAACTGCTGGGGAAGTTTTCCTGCACTCGATCTCTACTTCTTCAAGATATTCCTTGAAGAATGTTGCTTTCGAGATTGCGTGGAATAATTCTTCTAGGCGTTGCTTCGCTATTTCGCGATCTGGACCGGTGTGGAGTAAGTACTGAGGAAGTGGTGGATGAAGGGTAGAAGTGTTGTTCTAGCCCCGTCTTACTCTTTCGATCACGGAGAGAATCTAGTGTAGGATTAATTTGTAATAGGGTTACATTAAATGTAAAGTCTTTGCTTGACTTATCATTGTAATTTCGAACTCTTTTGTAACTGTTTGGAATGTCATGAATAAGATATTTATTTCTTTTATCATCCCTCCTTATTGTCCTGTAGAATTGCTTTCGTATACCGTCGTCGAGCATTGATTCTTCTGTCTTAAAAATATGATCAAGCGCTATTCTTTACCATTTTTGATAAATATTTAGATGATAGATGACATCCGACATTCCTCGATTTTGAGTATAACCTGTATGGGGTTTTTATTTCCCCGCTAAATACATAATAATTAAGAGATCGAATATAAGAGTCCAAAGTGACCTTTGAGTAACGATCTTAATCTGAGGGGCCAAATTCCCCAGCCGGACAAATATTCGTGAAGTAATAATCGAAATAGGGTCTTGATCGATCTTAAATAATAATTTTGATTTAAGCGTCAAGATGATGGCTATTAGCCTTAGACGAATGAATAATTTACGTAGAGATGATAGAGTAGAATGCTGGTTGATTTAAGTTGATCGAGGATAATAATTTCGATCTAAGGGGCATAACAATGGCTTTCACCCTTAGTCATTTTTGCCCTTGGGTCATAGCAGAGGCTTTCACCCTTTAACAATTTCGATCTAAGGGGCATAGCAGAGGCTTTCACCCTTAGTCGTTTTCAGAGCATTTTTAGCTCGAGGGTCTTAGCAGAGGCTTTCACTCGTTTGATAATTTCGATCTAAGGGGCATAGCAGAGGCTTTCACCCTTAGTCGTTTTCAGAGCATTTTTAGCCCTTGGGTCATAGCAGAGGCTTTCACCCTTTTGATAATTTTGATCTAAGGGGCATAGCAGAGGCTTTCACCCTTAGTCGTTTTCAGAGCATTTTTAGCCCTTGGGTCATAGCAGAGGCTTTCACCCTTTTGATAATTTCGATCTAAGGGGCATAGCAGAGGCTTTCACCCTTAGTCGTTTTCAGAGCATTTTTAGCCCTTGGGTCATAGCAGAGGCTTTCACCCATTAATAATTTCGATCTAAGGGGCATAGCAGAGGCTTTCACCCTTAGATAATTTCGATCTAAGGGGCATAGCAGAGGCTTTCACACTTAGTCGTTTTCAGAGCATTTTTAGCCCTTGGGTCATAGCATAGGCTTTCACCCATTAATAATTTCGATCTAAGGGGCATAGCAGAGGCTTTCACCCTTAGATAATAGGAGATCGGGACAAATACGAATAGAATAATAGAGATTGATAATATCAGGGAGAGATGAATGAATATGAATATTGATGAAATTAGTTTCCATTGAATATGTCTCTCTTGATTGAAATATATTTTGGCGAGAAAATAGGCTTCTGCAATCATGAGAAAAGATAAGTCATGGAAAAATAATCAGTGGTGAATAACTCAAGTATCCTCATGCCTTTGTCGAGAAAAATCTTTGTCTATAGGTTCCCAATTTCGGTAAGTTTGATTTTTTCAAAATGGTTCCCGTTTTACAGGGAATCGCAACGGTCGACAAATCTTGTCCGTTCACTTCGCAATTTATACGCCGTTGGATTCTTTTCTGTTTTCGGCTATAAAAGGCAGGCCTATTGTTGAAATCATCTCATTCGTTGCATCGAGAATTTACCTATCTGATCATGGTGGTCAAGGCGACTATTCGATTAGTTCAACTGTTTGAGTTCGGACTTCGAACAATCTTTAAGAGTGACAGTCTTCTCACCCGACCTCGCTTAGAATATCGTCAGGCAAATACAATCTCCATCTTGAAAGCCAATATGCCCGATTCACGAGGTCCACAGGCTGTTGCGCAGGTCTTTGATTAGGGACCTGTTGCTACAATGCATTTAGGAAGACACAGCAGAGAGCGAGCTATCCAGAATATAGTCACTCGATAGGCCATGTGCTCGCCCTTTTGTCCTCGGAAGATCATAAATAAAGTTAAAAGCCTGCGGGTCCTAAGGAGATTCCATGCTTGGAGCCAAACTATTCCGAATAAGCAGTAGGAGGAAAGACCGAAGATTTCATAGGATTGTAGAAAATAATAGCGTTCTGATGTAACATAGAGGCTTGAGCTATGCTCGATATGTACTTCCCACATCTTGTATTTTTCGAACTAATATAATACAAATATATTTCTTCTTCGATTTGATCTCCCATGACTCCCTTTAATCTTAATATCAACAAAGAAATAATCAAATAGCACTTGCTTGGTCGAGTAATAGAATAATATTTCTGTGGACCTGTCGAATTTCTACAGTCGCATAATCTTCAGGTTTGAGAGTTCTGTTCGACTGAATCGATCGTAGTTATTCTTAGTCGAACAGCGTTATTTGTCTGCAAAGGTGTCTGAATAAATTGAACTTGAATCCAAAATATTAATCTTCAATAATAAGTTATGAGCATGTCTTGAATATCATAACTCTCCTATATGCCCTAATGAACCATGTGTCCTTGTTACCAAACAGGGCCCTATTTCTCGGGAAACGCAACGGTCATTCCATTTATTACGGACATCAAACCGCTCGTAGCCAGTTATCTGGGCCGTTGATTTAAAACCCCTTACCGCTATAAAAAGGTCCCTTCGTGTATACAACACTTCTCACTTTTTCCTTATGCTCCATCCGATCATCATGGGTCGAGTTTTAGATTTGATTCATACTTTTTCCAAGATAAAGGAGTTTGAGATTAGACTCAGAACCCTGTTTTTCGATCTTAGCTCCTTTAGCATAAGCTTTTTCGCTTAGAATATCGACAGGCAAAAGAAATTGCGCCTAGAATACCGGCAGGCAACCTGTTTTCCCAGACATATCTTGTCTGTGACGGGTTAGAGTTCCGGTCTTCTGGTGCAGTACCCGATCAGGCAGATGGTTACTCCGAGAGGAGTTCTTTAAATCTGAGGCACCAGCTTCCTCGAGGGCTTTCTTACGAGATAGGTCCTTCGAGTTCCTTTGGAGCGCCTCTGCTGGGATAACCCTCTGCTGCATCTGTTCGGATTAACCTGTAAATAATGATTGAGGATTTCAATCATTATTTACAGATGAAGACCTAAGGTCGGTCTGAATCCCCGGAGAAGAGTTCTGATCCGGCTTTCATCCTGTACGAAGACGGATGTGCGACACGTGGCTAGTGATGATCATGAAGAATCACTGCTGAGTTCTGCATCTGGAGCGGTCTAATAGGGACGATGACCGAATATGTATCAGGATAGACTTACTCGCAGAACTTGTAATAGTGTAGGAGTGATTGTACTATATCTTTTGAGCTCGGAATTGATTCGAGGCTTTTCTTTGTAATTTATCTGAAGAATTTGAATGATAAAGCTTTCATTCTTTAATCGAATTTCACCATTTAATCTTCCTTTTATTGGTCGAACAACTGCTGATATTTAGCTCTGACTCATAATTTGTTGCCGTTGTTCAAATATTCCAATCATCCCAATCGAATCGAGAAAAATATAGGTAACTTATAAGTAATGTATACGCATTATACAACTGAAACCAAAGATAGCTGATTCGAGGAAATTTTTTCTTTCGAAAATAATAATAAATAAGATGATCGGAAAAATAAATTCCGACCATCGATGAGCTCTGATTGCATAGATTTTCTAAGTCTACCACGCTATTAATGATCGAAGAAAATGGTTCCTTTATGGAAAACAAATCCATGAATAGATGAACGGTGCAATCATAGATCCGACCATTATTCTTAAGCTTTTCGCTGGCATACATATTTCTCCTCGTAGTAGGCATATTTCGATCTAATACTCGAATAAGGCCCCTCGGTGGGCGCCAATTGATCTTACGTGGTTTCGTTGGTTCGATCAAGGGTGGGATATAACACGATGACAATAATGTTAAAAGGAAAATAAAGACCAAATGTAATTGTATTCGAGTAAATTGAGTACAAGTACAAATATTTAGGGTCCTACTCGAGCATTATTGGATGCCGTACAAGCTAGAGGGTGAAATACATATGAGAAAGCCTATACTGATATTCTCCGGTAAAACCGAGCGGCATTCTCAAAGCTAGTGCGCCTTGGAAGTTGTTGTCCAGTGTAATAAATGCATGGAGTATTTATAGCCAAATTGGAGGGCTTGGGCCTGGGCTCGGCCCAACAGTGTCCTTCGATCTCTGGTTTTCTTATGTGCTCGGAACAATCATCTTCAGGCTTTGGTTCGACTCTTGGTCCCTGGGGACAGGGTTCGGTGCTATTCGAACTGCGTTGAGGCTAGAAAGACAGGGAATCCGAATTACCCCTCATCATAGTCAAAATTCCTTGATAAGTCTATCAGCTAAGTGTTGGGATATAGCTCGATTTGTCAAACAACAAAGTGCGGAATTTAAAATTTTTCGAGGTATCCAATGGTCCCATAAAAGATGTCTCCATATTATGTATACAAAAACTTAAACAAAAACGCACACAATGAATTAACAAAGGGGGTTTTTGCGATATACCTCACCACAGGCAAGGTGGTGGAAACCTCCGGTCTTCGATTCTGATTCTGATCCGGTTCACAGGAGTGATCCAATTGTCTCACCTCCAGGGATAGTCCACACCAATTGGATTCTGGCAACACCTCAAGATCTTAGGCTCAGAACTCGATGCAGGAGATTTGTTATTGAAGGATTGTATGAGATCTCTTGACAAATCAAGATCTAATACAATGGAGGAGGAGATCTCGGCGGCGGCGGCACCAAGGAGCTCACGGCAGCACAGTGGCGGCGGCTAGTGGTGGCGGCGGCGGCTAGGGTTTGCTTGGAGAGGGGGCGGCGCTTTTAGGGCAGAGGGAGGCTAGGGTTTTTCTTTCTTAGGTGTTAGCTTTTAAGCTCATGTAGTTCCCCTTTTATAGACTCCTTCTGACCTAGGGTTTGCAAGACTCCTTATGGGCTTTAATTAATAGAAGCCCATGTCTTGCAATCCTCCATTTAATTAACTACTTTAATTAAATGCCCAGTCCAATTAAATCAATATTTCTTTTAATTAACTAGCAACTCAATTATTAATTAAGTTAGCCAATTAATTAATCTCCCACTTGAATTAAATACTTTTAATTCATTTAATTGATTTAATTACCTTTAAATCAATTAATTCCTTTCATTTCCTTTTATAACAGTCACCGTCCAATTGTATTGTGTGTGACCCTCTGGGTTCACCATCAACTGGCAGCAGGCCCACGAATCCCTGGTGATTTAATTTATGAACAATAAATTGTTCCGGTTAATTAAACAACCTTTAATTAACCACTCCTAGAATTAAATCCTCTATTAATTCAGGAGTACCCACACTTCATGGTCGATGTCTAGCCACAAGCCCATGAAGCCCAATTTCAGGTGAATTGATATTTGTGAACCTCGTCTCATATAATTGCCATGTACATACGGTCCTTCTATCGACTAATATTCCCGATCAAGACTTAGGGTGTGTGAATTGATCGGCACCTCTAAATTTGTCTCGATAGCTATACTTTCTAATTCAGGATAATATACCTTTGTGACCTTCTAAATTTGGAAACCCCTTTCCAAATCCGTCACCGACTGCGGCCGCAGAATCCTTGGATATATTATCTAAGAATCGTATAGGAAATTCTCTCACCCATTACGGTGAGTCAATAGATTCCATATCGGTACTAACCACTCGCGCACATGTCCATACGCACCCAACCTAGGCATGTTATGACCAAGCTACGTGGCCTATACCTAGATCTAAGTACGCACTTTCATGCACCGAATTCGCCCTAGTACCTCAAGTCAAAGGACTAAATCGTACACTATTATATTCCTTGAGAAACATCCCATCACCGATATGCGTCATGCGCTTCCACAATGGGTTTCTCTGTTCGGGTCGTTCGATGCGTTCAATCCTCCATTGAACCACCTACTCGTATGCACTGGACTCAAATTCCTTGTTCATGAAACACTACAAATTCACTCCATGTGAATCATGCATACTTGTACAAGTCTTGGTGATTCCTACGATACCCTGTCTCGTTTAGGAATCTATGACTTGGAACAGATTTAAGATTACGACCTTTGAGACTGTTTCATGATTGCACTCAGTACTGAAGTGAATCGTCCCATAGTCAAATGTAATCTAAGGGTTTCAACCAATCGCTTAAATGTATTCGCGAAAGATGAAGTTGGCCATTGTTTATTCTTATACATATATAAATAAACATGCGTATTATTATAAAATCAAAGATCGTTTCATACAGGATAGATCTATTACAAGCTAACAGAACTGGCTTGCAGGGCACTATCCTATCAATCTCCCACTTGCCCTAAAGCCATTCACCTATGGTTCTAAGTCCCATCTTCTCTAGATGACTATCGAACGCCTATTGTGAAAGTGGCTTAGTTAGTGGGTCAGCTACGTTGTCTTCCGATTTGACATACTCCATGTGCATGTCACCTCTACCCATGATCTCCCTGATCACGTGGTATTTCCTCTGTACGTGTTTGGATTGATGGTGTGATCTCGGCTCCTTCGCTTGAGCTATCGCCCCGTTGTTGTCACAGAAGACGACTACAGGTTCAGCAATGCTAGGAACAACATCCAGTTCTTGAATGAAGTTTTTCATCCATACACTTTCTTTTGCTGCATCTGATGCTGCAATATATTCTGCTTCTGTGGTTGAGTCGGCAGTGGTAGACTGTTTACAGCTTTTCCAACTGACCGCTCCACCATTGATGCGGAATATGTATCCAGAGTTGGATTTGAAGTCATCCACATCAGACTGGAAACTTGCATCAGTGAATCCTTCAAGTTTCAGTTCTCCACTACCACCGTAGACCAAAAACATATCCTTAGTCCTTCGCAGGTACTTTAGGATTGCTTTTACGGCAGTCCAGTGCTCTTCGCCTGGATTTGACTGATAGCGGCTCGTTACACTTAGAGCGTGTGCTATGTCTGGTCGAGTACACAACATCGCATACATTATGCTCCCTATAGCAGAGGCATAAGGTATGAGAGACATTCTCGTCTTTTCTTCGTCAGTTGTAGGGCACATAGACTTAGAAAGAGAGATACCATGTCTCATTGGAAGCAATCCTCTCTTGGATTCTTCCATCTTGAATCTTTTCAAGATTGTGTTAATGTACTGAGATTGGGAGAGTCCTATCATCTTCTTCGATCTATCCCTATAGATACGTATTCCCAATACGTAAGATGCGTCTCCCATATCTTTCATAGAGAACTGCGCGGATAACCACGCTTTAGTCTGCGCTAACATCTTGATATCGTCTCTGATTAGCAAAATGTCATCGACGTACAAAACAATGAATTGTATCGAACTCCCACTATTCTTCTTGTACACACAAGGTTCATATACATTTTTGATGAAGCCAAATGCCTTGACTGTCTCATCAAATCGTATGTTCCAGGTTCGGGATGCCTGTTTGAGGCCATATATTGACCTTTGAAGTTTACACAATTTGTGCTCACTCCCTTTGGACGCAAAACCTTCAGGTTGTTGCATAAAGATCTCCTTGTCAATGTCTCCATTGAGGAAGGCGGTCTTTACGTCCATTTGCCATATCTCATAGTCATGCCATGCGGCAATGGCAAGCAATATCCGAATGGATTTGGACATCGCTACGGGAGAGAAGGTTTCCTCATAGTCTATTCCAGGCCTTTGAGAATACCCCTTCGCCACTAAGCGTGCCTTGTGAGTTAAAACCTCTCCATTCATTCCAAGCTTACGCTTGAAGATCCATTTGCATCCTACAGGGATAGTTCCCTCAGGTGGATCGACCAAGGTCCAAACCTTGTTGGAATGCATGGAATCCATTTCGGATTGCATGGCTTCGAGCCACGCACCCGAGTCTATGTCTGACATCGCTTCTTGATAGGTCCTTGGATCATTATCACCTCTTTCGTTTTCGTGAATGAAACCAAATCGCTCTGGCTCCTTACGAATTCGATCAGACCTTCGAAGAGTAGGTGTACTAGTAGGTTCAGTAAATTCTGGTTCAGCTCCCACTGTTTGTGAGGATGGGTCCGATTCCTGGACTTCATCAAGTTCTACGATTGTCCCATTTCGGTTGGAGAGGAAATCCTCTTCCAAGAAGTGGGCGTTCCTAGATACGAACGTATTACGTTCTTTAGGATCGAAGAACAGGTATCCAATGGATTCCTTTGGATACCCCACAAATTTGCACAAACTAGATCTACTATCTAGCTTATCTCCCCTTTTGTTCTTTACATACGCAGGAGATCCCCATACTCGTAAGTACGAATACACGGGTGCCTTACCATACCATACTTGGTGCGGCGTTGTTGGCACTGACTTCGAAGGTACTATGTTTAATATCTTCGATGCAGTTAATAGGGCCAAGCCCCAAAACGAAAAGGGAAGGTCAGCAAAGCTCATCATGGAACGAACCATGTCTAACAAAGTTCGGTTCCTCCGCTCGGACACTCCATTGAGTTGGGGCGTCCTAGGGGGAGTTCGCTGGGCGAGAATTCCATTCTCTTTTAGATAATCAAGGAATTCTTGGCTTAAGTACTCTCCACCTCTATCAGAACGAAGTGCTTTAATACTATGTCCAAGTTGATTCTCAACTTCCATTCGAAACTCTTTGAATTTCTCAAAAGTTTCGGATTTGTGTTTCATGAGATACACATATCCATAACGACTAAAATCGTCGGTGAATGTTACGAAGTAAGAGAATCCTCCTCTCGCATTGACACTCAATGGTCCACAAACGTCAGTATGGATTAAATCCAATGTTTGCTTGGTTCGCTCGGGATTCCCTGTGAAGGGTGATTTGGTCATCTTTCCTTTGAGACAAGATTCGCAAGTTGGGAGTTCATCCAAGTTCTTTATTTCAAGAGCCTTAGAGGAAACCAACTTTTGAATCCTACTCTTTGAAATATGTCCAAGTCTAGCGTGCCAAAGTTGTGGAGTTTGATTATCATATTTTCTTTTTCTAGATTGAATGTGCATGACGTCGGATTTAACAGGTTCTAGGGAATAAAGACCGTCTATCAAAGTACCACAAGCATACATTAAACCACCTTTAAATATGCTAAAAACTCCATTTTCAATGGAAAAATTAAAACCATCAATGTCTAGCATTGGTATAGAAATGATGTTCTTAATTATCGTTGGTACGTACAGACAATCCCTTAAAACCAAAGTAAAATTTCCTAAAACCAATTCGACGTCCCCAATAGCCTCAGTGGCGATCCTAGCTCCGTTTCCAAAACGCAGGATTCTATCCCCGGGCTTCAGGTATCTTACTGCTCCCATCACCTGCAAATCATTGCAGATATGAGAACCTGCTGCGGTGTCTAACACCCACGATGCACAGTTAATAGAAATATTAACTTCAACCAAGAAAATACCTTTGGCTACCAATTTCATCTTTAGGTAGTCTGGGCAGTTCCTTTTCCAGTGCCCTGCTTTCTTGCAGTGGAAACATTCGTCTTCTGGGCTTTTGCGCTTCTTTTGAACCACCTTGGTGATTGCCTTCGAAGAAACACTTTTCTTCTTCTTCTTACCTCTCTTAGGCTTTGCAGCCTTCGATTGGTGTGCAATCATTACCGGCTTCTCTTTCTTGAGAGTCGATTCTGCCGTTACCAACAAATTGGTCAGTTCATGAAGAGCGAGGGTTCTATCCTCCATGTTGAAGTTCAACACGAACTGGTCAAAAGAACGGGGCAGCGTATGGAGAAGGAGGTCAGTGCTAAGATCAGCGTGCAAGTCTACTTCCAATCGCCCTAGTTTTTCAACCAGGTTGATGAAACGCAGACAGTGATCCTTGACACTGCTTCCCTCAGCCATCTTGAGATGAAACAACTCCTTAGTGGTCGCGAACCTTTCGGTGCGAGACCTCTCTCCAAACATTTGCTGGAGGTGGAGAAGTATCTCTCTAGCAAGCGGCATGGCAGCATGCTGTTTCTGCAGTTCATTCGACATCGAGGCTAGCATGAGACATCGAACCTGAAGATCATCATCAACCCTTTTAGCATGGGCGGTTCGTTGTTCCTCACTAGCTCGTGCTGCGGGTGCAGCAGGCATGGGTGTGTCGAGCACATAGCTACGTCGCTCGGAGTCGAGGACGATTCTGAGATTTCTCAGCCAGTCAACAAAGTTTGAGCCATTCAATTTGTTTGCGTCGAGGATAACAGATAATGGATTCTTAGACATTGTACTTAATATCTACAAATGGAAAGAAGACAACATTTAGCTAACTGATCTTATGCCTAATACTTATAATTATCGAATTTGGACTTATTTTCGAAAAAGTTCTCCCACTATTTTATCGAAACAATCACCCCTTTGATTGCTCGAGAGATTTAATTCCTAGTAGGTCTTGACGTCCCAGCAGCAATTAATTGCACCCACGACTCGTGGCCATACAACCAATTCTCCAGGTAGGTATACATTTTACCGATTGTGTTACTCCACAACCTTCAAGCTTATTTTGCCTCGGCTTTCGCACTTATCTAGCACTGCTACATCATAAGTGTTACTAATCGTTAAGTCTAACCCATCAATCGTGATGAGCAACGGGCCCGATCGTGAGTTCTCCGTAACTAGTTATCGGTCGATCCTCACATCCCGACCAGTCCTCACCCTTGTCATGTTTAGTTAAAAACATGAGTCAAGGAATTTCACGTATTGTCCCTTTCTTCGACTCGGGTGCCAGACTCTGGATCACCTCTATCGATAAGTAGACAACATACGTTAGTCCTATTGATGGAAGGCTTGGATTTATATAAATACTTCATTTTATTTTAATCCAATATGACTTAATATTTAATTCGAGAGGGGGTTTCTGGTTTTGAAAGTTATGCTAACTCTCCTCGAGATCTCACCGATTCAGTTATGCTTTATCTTTTATTACGATCTAGATTCTAGCGCGTAGCTAAATATAAATCGACAAATAAATAAAAGCCATACAAGCCTAGCATGCATACTACCACAATATGTTTTCGATCGGGAGCCTCCTATGTGGGCCATCATCGAGCCAATGATGTTGGCCCAATTGGTCAATCTAAAGGGTTCTCAAACAGGCCCTATGCTATTACACATTGTACCATGCATACATGGCCTTCTTATCTTCTTGGGCTCCCACCTTGCTTGTAAATGGGCCTCCATCCTAAACTAGGAAAGCAGTAAAGCCCTATTCTATTACAAAGGCTCAAAGTGGCCCAAAAACAATAATAGGCTCGCAGGCCCAATAAAAACCAAGCAATAAATTAAACCAATCACATCTACCCTAAGGTCAAGGCTCGTCTCGATCGAAAACCACGTAAACAGTTCACGTAGAGCAAGAAACATGTAAACATCTTTTACTTTCTTCTATCTTAATTTTAAAACATCCTTTTAAAACAGACTTCCTATGATTCTTGCTTTTTAGTCACTACTAATTATGACAAAATAAATATCCGGGTAAACAAAAATTAATTTTCTGCTCAATTTCAGAATCTGTTTTTCAACTTTTGAAAATTGCATTTTCGGCCCCTCAACTTTCGAAAATTGCACTTTGACCCCAAAACTTTTAAAAAGTTACAAAAACACCCCTGGGCAGTTTCGGGCAGATTCCAGAAAATAAAATTTTGAATTTTGAAAATTTTCAATTTTTCAAATTGACCCCTCAAGTTTCGGTAATTGCAAAACAGCCCCTAAGTTTTCAGAAATTGCAAAACGACCCCAAAAACCGTGCGACCAGAATTGCAAAAATAGTCCAGAATTTTCAGATTTTCAGATTTCAAAAATTTCGAATTTTCAGCCCTCAAAAACCCTGATTTGCGATTTCTACCCCAAAAGTCCTGAAGTTTTCAAAAACTATAAAAACGGCACAGATCTTGAAAAGCAGTTTTACCCATTGATAGATCTAGTCATAACAAGCAAGAATCAACTTAGAGAACATAATTATCACGTGTTCTCATACATATAATTAAACATATACGGTGAACACAATTATGTTCAGGCTTTTGTATAATAATAATGGACCTGACTCTGATACCACTGTTGGGATATAGCTCGATTTGTCAAACAACAAAGTGCGGAATTTAAAATTTTTCGAGGTATCCAATGGTCCCATAAAAGATGTCTCCATATTATGTATACAAAAACTTAAACAAAAACGCACACAATGAATTAACAAAGGGGGTTTTTGCGATATACCTCACCACAGGCAAGGTGGTGGAAACCTCCGGTCTTCGATTCTGATTCTGATCCGGTTCACAGGAGTGATCCAATTGTCTCACCTCCAGGGATAGTCCACACCAATTGGATTCTGGCAACATCTCAAGATCTTAGGCTCAGAACTCGATGCAGGAGATTTGTTATTGAAGGATTGTATGAGATCTCTTGACAAATCAAGATCTAATACAATGGAGGAGGAGATCTCGGCGGCGGCGGCACCAAGGAGCTCACGGCAGCACAGTGGCGGCGGCTAGTGGTGGCGGCGGCGGCTAGGGTTTGCTTGGAGAGGGGGCGGCGCTTTTAGGGCAGAGGGAGGCTAGGGTTTTTCTTTCTTAGGTGTTAGCTTTTAAGCTCATGTAGTTCCCCTTTTATAGACTCCTTCTGACCTAGGGTTTGCAAGACTCCTTATGGGCTTTAATTAATAGAAGCCCATGTCTTGCAATCCTCCATTTAATTAACTACTTTAATTAAATGCCCAGTCCAATTAAATCAATATTTCTTTTAATTAACTAGCAACTCAATTATTAATTAAGTTAGCCAATTAATTAATCTCCCACTTGAATTAAATACTTTTAATTCATTTAATTGATTTAATTACCTTTAAATCAATTAATTCCTTTCATTTCCTTTTATAACAGTCACCGTCCAATTGTATTGTGTGTGACCCTCTGGGTTCACCATCAACTGGCAGCAGGCCCACGAATCCCTCGTGATTTAATTTATGAACAATAAATTGTTCCGGTTAATTAAACAACCTTTAATTAACCACTCCTAGAATTAAATCCTCTATTAATTCAGGAGTACCCACACTTCATGGTCGATGTCTAGCCACAAGCCCATGAAGCCGAATTTCAGGTGAATTGATATTTGTGAACCTCGTCTCATATAATTGCCATGTACATACGGTCCTTCTATCGACTAATATTCCCGATCAAGACTTAGGGTGTGTGAATTGATCGGCACCTCTAAATTTGTCTCGATAGCTATACTTTCTAATTCAGGATAATATACCTTTGTGACCTTCTAAATTTGGAAACCCCTTTCCAAATCCGTCACCGACTGCGGCCGCAGAATCCTTGGATATATTATCTAAGAATCGTATAGGAAATTCTCTCACCCATTACGGTGAGTCAATAGATTCCATATCGGTACTAACCACTCGCGCACATGTCCATACGCACCCAACCTAGGCATGTTATGACCAAGCTACGTGGCCTATACCTAGATCTAAGTACGCACTTTCATGCACCGAATTCGCCCTAGTACCTCAAGTCAAAGGACTAAATCGTACACTATTATATTCCTTGAGAAACATCCCATCACCGATATGCGTCATGCGCTTCCACAATGGGTTTCTCTGTTCGGGTCGTTCGATGCGTTCAATCCTCCATTGAACCACCTACTCGTATGCACTGGACTCAAATTCCTTGTTCATGAAACACTGCAAATTCACTCCATGTGAATCATGCATACTTGTACAAGTCTTGGTGATTCCTACGATACCCTGTCTCGTTTAGGAATCTATGACTTGGAACAGATTTAAGATTACGACCTTTGAGACTGTTTCATGATTGCACTCAGTACTGAAGTGAATCGTCCCATAGTCAAATGTAATCTAAGGGTTTCAACCAATCGCTTAAATGTATTCGCGAAAGATGAAGTTGGCCATTGTTTATTCTTATACATATATAAATAAACATGCGTATTATTATAAAATCAAAGATCGTTTCATACAGGATAGATCTATTACAAGCTAACAGAACTGGCTTGCAGGGCACTATCCTATCACTAAGTTACTCCATACTTAGCCAATCTTGAAGTTTTGGAATGCATCAAAACCTCCCTTATCAAATTTTCCTTTTGTGCCTTCATCTTCATCCTTATCCAACAATTTCCCCCTTTTTGATGATGACAAAACTTCAGCTAAGTACCTGTTAAATACCTAAGCTAAAGATTGTAACCTTCAAAATTTTCTGAGATAGAAAATATATGTTGGAAACAGAACTTGAACTTTTATTTATATTGAAAAAGAGTTACATGTACAAGTTCATCAGATGAGATTTCTGAAAAAGTAAACTGATTACAATTGATTTTATAATTACTAGCTATCAGCTTCTTCATCAGATTTAAGCACTTCTTCATATTCATAAGATGATTATTCATCATCTTCTTCATCATCAGCTTCTTCTTCCAAGGTTGCTTTGGCAGCTTCCATCTTTTCTTTGAGTTGCTGTTCTTGAAGAGCTTTCAAAGCTTCCATGGCCTTCTTAGCAGATTCTGTGTTTTTGTACTTGGTATCAGCTTTTTCAATCCTTTCTTCTTCTTCTACCTTTCCAAACACTTCAGTCTTGTCAGCTGTGTCTTCAGTTTTCTTGGATTCAGCAACATTTTCCTTAGGTGGTTCCTCCCTCTTATCTTCCCTCTTTTTGTCATCATCAGAATTGATGACACTAGAAGGTGCAACATCAGGGTTGAGAGCCACTGTTGGAATCTTCATTCCAGCACATAAAGCCTTGAGGTTCTGATTGACAACATCATGACTAGGTGTTAGATGATGAATATCAGTGCTGATGACATCAGTCTTATCATTGAAGTAGTCAATGTTGAGGTTGATAGTTGCAATTTCACTTTGAACTTCCTGTGAAGCCTTTGCCACTTCTTGCAACATCCCCAGATTGATTTCCTTCTCTTCTTGACTGACTTTAACGAAGGTTGCAGTCAGATCAGCAATCTTGTGCTCAGCTGTTTTTAGGGCAGTGTGAAGATGATTTACATCACCCTTCACATCTTCTACGTTCTGGTTCAGTTCTCTTAAGCTGTGTACCAACTGCAAGGAATGATCTTGAGGAATAGGTAGACTATCAATAGCCAATTTGATAGTACTGGCAGTTAGAAGGTGCATTCTTTCCGTCTGTTGAGTGTTTGATTCAACCAATTCTTTCTTCATCTTCTGTAACTGCAGACTGTTCCTCTCTTCCATCTCTTTCATTTGATTTTCAATAAGTAATTGGAAGGCTTCCATCAGTGATGAGTGTTCATCACCTGATGAAGTAGAAGCATCAGCATCCTTTTCTTCAGTCGCCTGTTGAACAGGGACTTCCTCCATGTCTGTCATCTGATGGTCTTCAGAAGTCTTAGCTGGCAGCTCAATAGCTAAGGACTTATCAGCTTCTTTGTGTTCATCAGTGACATCATCGTAGAACAGATTAGTAATGGTTCCATCATCATTGAAGCAAGTTGTCTGTCTAATCTGCCTTACAATAATCCAAGGGTTAACAGGAGCATTGTTTCCCTTTGGAACTTCATAGTACTGTTGTACTTCCTTGCCAAAAATGATTTGCTGGATACTTGGCAGCAGTGGCAAATCACTTGAACAGCCTTGCTGATACTTTGACTTTTTAGCCCATCTCTTCAGGGAAGTCATAACAACAAACTTGATTGCCCTTTCTTCAGCATCTTCAGATTTCTTTTTCTTGTCAGGCAAGGTGCTTTTAATTTTCTTGGCCTCCTCCAATGCAAAGCCTTTTGCATAACTATGCATGACATCTCTTACATAGCTGGGATCAAGGGCCTTTTGAATGGAGTTTGTTTTCAGCCAACTTAGAACCCATTGTTCTTCATCAGCCAACTCCTTCATGCTTTGAAGTTCTGTTATTGACTTGTTCAGCCTGTTATCCCTCCAACTGATATATCTTGGCTTTTCTTGGTTGAACAGAGTCTTCAACATCAGCTTCTGATCATAGTATGCTAGAGACTTCTCAAATTTCTTGAATTGCTCTTTGTCAGCATACACAATCTCAAATGCTTTTCTGACTTCAAACTTGTCTTTTGACTTGGCTTTGGAGGCAGGCAGTAATATCTTCTTTTTGTCTTCTTCATCCTTGCCTTCTCCAATCTTGATGCCACCTCCATGGACAGGTCCATAGGCATCAACTTTGCTCATTTCCAAAACCATTTCCATCTCAGCATCCTCAGCAGCTTTTCTTTCTGCTTCAGACATGTGCCTTCTTGCTTCATCCTTTGCCTCTTGAGCTTTGCTTAGCTCAAGTGCTTTCTTCTCCTCCAACTCATCCTGTTTTCTTTGTTCAGCCTCCTCCCTTGCTTTCTTGTCAGCTTTGGAAACTTTCTTTTTCCTCAGCACAATTTTTCTTTTGCCTTTATTAGCAGGGGCTGGTCCAGCAGATGATATGGGAGCAGCAGCAATAGGAAAAATGATTTGGACATCTGGATCTTCTTGAGGTTGAGCAACCTCAGCTGTTGGTGCATCTTGACTTGGCTGTTGCTCATCAGCTTTGTCAGTCATAACAGTCTCAACTGTTTCAGCAGGCCTTTCAGCAGCTTCAGGATTTTCCCTAGCTACATTTTCCAAGTCCGTAGGTTTTTCTATGAAGGACATCTGCTTTCTGGCAGTTTTCTTTGTTCTTCCTTCACGGTAAGTGGTAGCAGCTGTATCTCTATGTTGGCTCCTTGTTCTTTGGGAGATACCTTCAGCAGGCCTCTCAGCTGATGGAGTTCTTGATGGTGATGCAAGGGATCCAGTCCTTACATCAGCTATTATATTCTCCACAATTTTAGTGGCTTCAGCAGCAGTCACTTTCTCCATCTGCTTAGTTTCATTCTTCTTAGGCTCATCAGCAGCCTTCTTCTTTTTAGTCTCAACAGCTAAGCTGGCTGTTTTGACTAGCCTCTTTTGCCTCTTGGCAGGAACCTCTTTTGGTTCCTCAGTATCAGCTTCTTCAGGCTCACCAGCCTTCCTCTTCTGAACAGGCATGTACTTGGACAGTGCCTTGGATTTATGGATCTCTTTTCCATTCTTCATGTCACAACCCAGTTTTGACAGCAGATAACTGAGTGTGATTCTGTGGTTGGTTGAGGGGCCTTTTCCTTTCTTGTCATCAAGAAAATCAGCTAATATGTACCAAACAATGATTGACCAGTTGATCTCCAGTCCATAGTATATGGCAGCCATGATGCTGAACCTCTTCATGGTAACAGCATCGAGTGAGAAGGTGCAGTTCTCAATCAGCTTGGACACCATATCAGCCATCCGCTGATATTCATCCTTCAGTTGCTTCTTCCTTATATTTCCAGACAACGTTTCTCCCTCTTTGGCGCAGATCGCCCAGAACTGTTGGTGCTTGTCCTCCGTCAGTACAGTGACGTCATGTCGTCCACTGTTAGGAAGCCCAAGGCCCCGTTTGGATCGGTTTTGGCTCTGTTTCGCCCTGTTTCGATGTTTCAAAATTGTTTCAATGGTTTTGGCGAAACATTTGAAACACCATTTGAATTGATTTTGGTTGGAATATTGAGATGGTAAAATATTATTAAAATAATAGATAAAGTTTTCAAAAGTTGAGATATGATTTGAAATGGTTTTGAATGTTGGTGTTTGAGGGTGAAAAATTTATGACAGATGTCAAATCAATGACTTTATGGAGTTAAAATATGATATTATATAATGTAATGATTAATATTAAAATTATAATAATAATATTGTTCTTTTTGTTTGGGTCTTGAGTGAAACACATGTTTGGTTGAAAAAATGGGACAAATGCCTAAGTGATCCATTTTGGCCCAAATATTGGGCGAAACACTTGGGCCAAAATGGATCCAAACGAGGCCCAAACGTCTCGTGAAGAACAGCTGGGGTGATAGTGATAGATTTGTCTCCCACAGTAGCTTTAATTGCTAGTGAGTTATAGTCAGCTTTCGCAGTATTGTAGTACTCCATCACTTGGTCAGTCCAGATAATTCCTTCGTGGTATTCCATGAAGTTTACCAGCGAAGCAGCTTTGAATTTTTCGAGCAGTTCTTTCATCAGATCCGTACCGGATTGGTAGTAAGAATCATAAACGAGAAACATACCTTCAGCGGCCATTGTTGATCTGTTGAAGGTTAGAAAAACAAAGAGAAGTATGCAGAGAATTGCAGGTAAATTTCTCACAAGTACTTTTGAATGCTTAGAGTGCGTAAAGAGCTACTCGACTGATCAGATGAGGATTTATAGAGTTGGGGTTTTTCGGTTTCCGTGATATCCGCCAACCGTTAGATCCGTTTTTCTGTCAGTGCTGATCGTGCGGCGTCAGTTACGACTTTTCAAATTCAAAAGATATTTAATGAAGAGCGGGAATATGTACCGCCCGACAGTTACTTGTAAAAGCGTGTTTTGAATAAAACGTTTTTAAATGGTTCGCTTTTAATTAAGTAATCAGATGAGTATAATAAACACTTATCTGATGGACTACTGTCCTGATGACAGTGCTGTTATCAGAGAATGCCAATAGCTGATAACCTTCCTCAGCTGTTTGTCAATCCAGCTAGATAAAATAACTTCATTCTTCGATAGTTGAGTCTTCTGTTGAAAACATAACTTCAACTAACTGACATTAACCAATTTCATCTTTAATTCAGAAGTACCGCTAGTCTTACACGTTCCCCCTGAGTTTAAGAATTCATAAGTTAACTAGTCTGTTGAAAGTTAATCCTTGAAGATAATAATAGATAACTAAGCTGTTGAACTTCAGTATTCTGATGAGTTCCCCCTCAGCTTATGCATCCAAATTAAGTAGTCCTAACTCAGCTCTTAGAGTTGAGAACCTTGCTTCACTTAAAGGTTTAGTGAAAATGTCAGCAATCTGATTGTCAGTATGAACATACTCAATCAACACATTGCCTTTTTCCACATGATCTCTAATGAAGTGATGTTTGATCTCAATATGTTTAGTCCTTGAATGACTTGTAGTGTTCTGAGTAAGTGAGATTGCACTTGTATTATCACAGTAGATTGGTATTCCACTGATCTTGATGTTGTAGTCTTCTAGTTGATGCTTCAACCAAAGTATCTGTGCACAGCAAGCTCCAGCAGCTATATATTCAGCTTCAGCAGTGGATATAGAAACTGAGGTTTGCTTCTTACTCATCCATGAGATCAGACGACTACCTAAGAACTGACAGGCACCTGTTGTGCTTTTTCTATCAATCTTGCAGCCAGCAAGGTCTGAATCTGAATAACCAACAAGCTCAAATCTAGATTCTCTAGGATACCATAATCCCAATTCTTGAGTGCCTTTAACATACTTCAATATCCTTTTGGCAGCTAAGAGATGAGATTCTTTGGGGTTTGATTGAAATCTTGCACAGACTCCAACTGAGTACATTATATCAGGTCTACTTGTTGTTAGATACAACAATGAACCAATAATGCCTCTATATTTGGTGATGTCCACTGATTTGCCATCTTCATCTTTATCCAAACGAAGACTTGTAGACATAGGAATGGTAGCTGTTGAGCTAGTCTCCATACCAAATTTCTTGAACAGATCTCTTGTGTATTTTGCTTGGCTGATGAATATTCCATCAGGCAACTGTCTAACTTGCAATCCAAGGAAATAGTTAAGTTCACCCATCATGCTCATTTCAAACTTATTCTGCATCAGCTTGGAGAACTTATCACACATCTGTTGGTTAGTTGAACCAAAAATAATATCGTCCACATATATTTGCACAAGTAATATATGGTTTTCCCATTCAATTGTAAACAAGGTTTTATCTACCTTACCTTTACGAAATCCTTTGATTAAAAGAAAATCAGATAGGGTATCATACCATGCTCTTGGAGCCTTCTTCAGTCCATAGAGGGCTTTCTTCAGACGATATACTTTGTCCTCTTCTTGATAGACTTCAAATCCAGGAGGTTGTTCAACATATACTTCCTCTTGCAATTCTCCATTGAGAAAAGCTGACTTCACATCCATCTGATAGACAGTGAAGTTCTTGTTAGTAGCACAGGCTAGAAACAGTCTGATTGCTTCAAGTCTTGCTACTGGTGCAAAAGTTTCATCAAAGTCAATTCCTTCTTCTTGACAATAACCCTTGGCCACTAGTCTTGCTTTGTTTCTGGTAACAATACCATCTTCATTCATCTTATTTCTGAATACCCACTTAGTGCCAATTACTCTTTGATGACTTGGTCAAGGAACTAAGTACCAGACTTCGTTCCTTTCAAATTGATTCAGTTCTTCTTGCATAGCTTCTATCCAGAAGGAATCATTAAGAGCTTCTTCAATTTGCTTAGGCTCTATTTGAGATAGGAAAGTGACAAACATAGCATCTTGTGCAGCAGCTCTTCTTGTTTTCACTTTATCTAAGGGATCACCGATTACTAACTCTGGAGGGTGATCTTTGAGCCATCTGAGATCAGGTTGCAAATTTGAATGTTGTCCTCTGTTTTGATCTTGCAACACTACTGTTGGAGTTCCAGTAGTAGTCTGTTGAACATTTGCAGTCTGTTGAACAGTCTCTGGTCTGTTAGCTGTTTGCAACTCGTCTGTTAGACAATCAGCACTGTGATTTTGAACAGCACTTGAGTTTGCAGCTGAACTTAAGTTAGGTAGTATGATGGGAACATATTATTCATTTCTTCCAACATCTAGCTTCTGTAAATCAGCAGACAGATCTTGATTAACACTTTGATTCTTTTCAGAAGATTTACTTGGCTCATCAAATACTACATGGATAGATTCTTCTATTAGTAATGTTCTTTTGTTAAAAACTCTGTAAGCTTTACTAACAGTAGAGTATCCTACAAAAACAGCTTCATCAGCCTTTTCTGCAAATGCAGTAAGGTGATTTTTCCCATTATTCAATACAAAACATTTACAACCAAAAATCTTAAAGTAATGAATGTTTGGTTTTCTGTTGTTCCAAACTTCATATGGAGTCTTGTTCTGATTTTTGTTGATCATACATCTGTTTTGGGTAAAACATGATGTGTTTGTTGCTTCTGCCCAAAATCTTTGTGGCAGTTTAGCTTCAGCTATCATGGTTCTGACAGCTTCTTTCAGTGTTCTATTTCTCCTTTCAGCAACACCATTCTGTTGAGGGGTTCTTGCAGCTGAATACTCATGATGTATTCCTTTGATGTTACAATACTCTTCAACAGTAGAGTTTGTAAACTCTGTCCCTCTATCTGATCTGATCTTCAATATTTTAATACTCTTTTCATTCTGGATCAGTTCCATCAGATTGGTAAGATGTTCCTTGGTTTCACTTTTCTTTTTCATGAAAATCACCCAAGTATATCTTGAATAATCATCCACAACAGCTAGGCAGTATTTCTTTCCACCATTGCTGACTGGATCAATGGGTCCAAATAAGTCCATATGTAGTAGCTCCAATATTCTTCCAGAAGATTGGTGCTTCTTTTCTTTGAAAGATGACTTGATTTGTTTACCCTTCTGACATGCATCACAGAGCTTGTCTTTGCTCATGACTGCTTTTGGAATCCATTCTACCAAATCATTCTTGATTAATCTGTTTATGGTCTTGAAGTTTAGATGATTCATTCTCTTGTGCCATAGCCAACTGACTTCACTTGGAGCAGATGCTACCAAACAAACACTTGAATTCTTGTCAACAGAATTCCAGTCGACTATGTAGACATTTCCTTGTCGTCTTCCAGATAAAATTACCTTCTTTGTACCAATTTGTTCAACGTAGCACTTATCTGTTGAGAAGATGACTGAATATCCTTTGTCACAAAATTGACTTATGCTCAGCAGATTATACTTTAGGCCTTTAACATATGAGACGTCAGATATCTCTATGTTTCCTTTGATTACTCTTCCTTTAGCTTTAATCTTGCCTTCTTTGCTGTCTCCAAATGTAACACTTGGACCATCCACAGCAACTGCATCAGTCAGCTCATGCATGTTTCCACACATGTGTCTTGAACATCCACTGTCCAAGTACCAGATCTTCTCTACTTTACTCCTACTCCTAATCCTAACCTACAAAACAAAAATAAAATTGTTTTAGGTACCCTTATTGAGAGGGTCCTGAAGGATTAGTTCCACCTTTGACAACCCAAGATGTTGATGTCTTAGGCTTCTTAGGCTTCTGAGTTTTAGGAGCATGAACAGTTTCATTTTTATCATAATTATCAGATAAGTCATGTTGATGATCAGTATGATAAGAATAATGTTCATAAGCAGGGTAAGGTGAATGATATGCAGGATATGCATGCATTGGATGAGCAGGGTATGGTGCATAGTAACTAGGAAATTGAGGTGCATGATACATAGGATGATATGCAGCAGGTTGCACATAATATGACTCATTTCCATACCAAGCATTTTGATTTTTCTTATTCTTATGCTTCTTTGGCTTACTAGGTGCTTGCTCATTTGACTTTGACTTAGTTTTACCAACAGATTGATTCAATTTAGCTTTATCAGCAGACTTCTTAGGACTCTGCTGTTTGGTCTTACTAGTCTGATTTCCTACACTAGGCTCTTTGCTCTTTTTAGCCTTAGGAGATTTCTTCTCCTTTACCACTTTCTCAGATGAGGTAGGTTTAGAAGTTTGAACATACAGAATGACCTTACTATTGTCAGCAGAAATAATTTTTTCAGTATGATTCAATTCTAGTTTATCCTTTTCTAAAGGTGTCTCCTGTTTACTAGATGTATGCATGGATGCAACAGTTGACTTATCATGAGACTCAATAATTTTCTCAAGTTCCATGATTTTTCCTTTATAGACCTCACATTCAGCTTTCAGAGATTCATGTTCTTGCTCAAGCTGTTTATATTCAGCTGATTCTTTTGGCTTTTCAGCTAAAAGTTTCAGTGAACTATTTTGCTCTTTTAGCAAGTTCATCTCTTCCTTAAGCTTAACAAATTCTCCAGCAATAGTAGTATTATTTAACATCATTTGCTCTAGAGAATTAAACAGTTCATTTTCTTGAGGAGTTACCTCATCCTCAGAGTCATCAGATTCCTTTGCCATAAGACAGAGGAGAGCAGGTTTTTCTTCATCAGACGATTCTTCATCAGACGTGTCTGAGTCTGAATCAGATGAGTAGACAGCAGCAAGCTTTTCTGCTTCTGCCATCATAGCCTTGCCTCTCTGATGCTTTCTTTCTTTTCTCATTTTCTTCTCCTCTTCAGTGTACTTTTCTGCTTTTGGATATGGGCAGTCTTTGAGGAAGTGTCCCAGTTTCCTGCAGTTGTAACACATTAGTTTTGATTTATAATCATCTTTATCTTGAGAAGAAAAGTTAGGTTTAGAAGTAGAAGCATTGTTGTATTTGTTCTTCATTTTTCTTTTGTAGAACTTCTTGAAGTTATTCATCAACAGTGCAACGTCCCCAGCAGTGTACTCCTTTTTGTTGAGTATTGTGGCTTCATCAGATGAGTCCACATCTTTGCTTTTGTAGGCTGGTCTTCTTGGATTTTCAGCAGCAACCAGGGCAGCTGTGGGACTTGAAGTTGAGGTTTCTTCAACACCCATTCTTGGCAGTTTATACTCATACGCCTTGAGTACTGAGAACAGCTCTGTAAGAGAAATCTTGCCCAGATCTCTTGATTCTTCCATGGCTGTCACCTTCATGTTGAACTTTGGAGGTAGAGCCTTCAGAACTCTAACGGTTATCTCCTTGTCTGTGAAGGTTTTTCCAAGCTTTAGAACTTCATTCAACGTCCTTGTGAACCTTGTATCCATCTGATCAATGGTTTCCGCAGACTTCATCTTGAAGTTATCCAGCTTTTCCAGAGCAACACTCAGCTGATGCTCCTTAATGGCGTCGTTTCCTTCGCTCATGTCACGAACCTTATCCCACATCTCCTTTGCAGTTTTGCAATGCTTGACTTTGTCAAACCGATCATTATCCAGGGCTTTGGTCATGATGAATCTTCCGACTTTGTCCAGGTTGAACAGCTTTATTTCTTCTGCTGTCATTTCTGATAAGTCTTTTTCCACCACCAATTGAGCTTCATCTACGATGATGGTCTTGGTGAATTTGAATGGACCTTTGATGATACATGTGTACATGTTGTCATTGTAGGCTGCTAGAAAGATTTCCATTCTAATCTTCCAGTCCTCAAAGGACATACCAGCAATGTGGGGAACATGGCTGATACAATCCATTTTTCAAAAAGTTTTGATTTTTCAAAAAGATGCTCTTTTGAAAAGTTTTGAAAACCTTTGAAAAACACTTGGATCAAGCTCGTTGATCAGGCAGCTGATTCTAATGAACCACCTGCTCTGATACCACTTGTTGGTCCCAAGTTGTCAGAAGAGGTTTAGAGGGGGGGGGGGTGAATAAACCTCTTTAAAATTTTCTCACAATTTTAACTTTAAAACTTTACTTTAATTGAACAGACTAAGCTGATCAGATTTGTAAGTTACAGTTCTGTTCGCGAACAAATCTTTGAACAGGTTTGTTGACCACTCGTCTGATAGTTACTTAGCTGATTTTATTAAAATCAGTCTTAATACTTAGAGTACTTGCAGCGGATTTTCAAAGTGTTTTTCACAAGTAATCTTAGCAGTTTGAAAAAGTGTTTCCCCAGTTTTGTAAACTCCTTTTGAATCCTTTTCAAACAGTTAACTCAATGTGTTTTTATATGATCAGTAAATATGCAAGTTTAAAAGCGATGTAAAAACACAATCAATTTTTATAGTGGTTATATGGATTTGAATATCCTTTAGTCCACTCTTCCAAGTCACTCAGATCTTGGGTTATACTATAATCACAAAGTTTACAGTATACTCTGCTTGCGCCAATCAACAAATGAAACGGCCACAAGTGCGCAGTAAGAAATCACACAGAAATCCTACTTCTCTGAAGTAATATCACTCACTAAGATGGATATCTACTTCTCACAACACTCTAGATTTACAAAATCACTCAGAAGATGTATTTTTCTTGATTCTTCAACTCTGCTTTCGTCAACAAATGACTCAGCTGATGAGTGAGCTGTTCTTGAGACTTAAAGAATTCTGCTTCGGAAATTTCTCTCAGAAAGTGTGTTGCTTGTTTCTTCTTCGTCTCTTTCAGCTATTTATACTTGAGGAATGAAAAGTGTCCGTTGAAGAGAGACAGGTTTCAAATTCCTCGAGTACTGGTCCTTAAAATCCGCGAACGGCTCTTTTGCAGTCTGTCCGTACTATGAACAGTACTTTCTACAGGCAGCATTAAATGCAGCATTAAATGCACTCGGCTGATGCGAAGTAATTCTTCAATCATTTGTCTTTAATAACCTTGTACTTCAGCATTTATTACACCAAGGGGCATTTATTACCGTTGGGAATACTTCATGATCTTTTCCACTTGGCTGACGAAAGTACAAGTCTGATGGTGAACTCGGCTGATCTCAAACTTGAGCAAATCTGATTTGAGTCGGCTGATCTTCATCAGTCTGATATCTTTTCTTCAGCGGATCAGAAGTCTTGGACCTTGAAACTTTGACTCTTCTGATGTCTTCTTTACTTAGTCAAAATTCCTTGATAAGTCTATCAGCTAAGTTACTCCATACTTAGCCAATCTTGAAGTTTTGGAATGCATCAAAACCTCCCTTATCAAATTTTCCTTTTGTGCCTTCATCTTCATCCTTATCCAACAATTTCCGTAATAAATGCTTGGGGTATTTATAGTTGAGATCCGGGACCAGGTGAACCACCCACAGGCGTGCTTTACTAAGCCCATAGGCCTGGGCCTGAGGTCGGCCCAACAGTAACTTTTGGATCCTGAATTCCCATAGTAAAATCAGCGTAGAATTCCTGTGCGTTGGGCTCGAATTTATGCTAACGAGATCGAGGATGATGAGTTTCGACCTCACGAGGCCGCAGCAATGTTTGGATCCAATTTTCCCCTCATCAATACTCCCCCACTTCTCGAGCGTAAAGAGAAGCTTAAGCTCGAAGAAGTATAAATCGGACGCTGGGTGAATGAGCCATTTTTGGACAAGTTTCGGATATGCCTCATTAAAAACCTAACTCGGAAAAACCCTTTGGGATAAAAACCGAGCTAGGGAAAAAGAGTGCATATCTTGGAAACTATGCAAATGGCGTCATCATGATATTACTCTTGTTGTCTAGGGTTGATATAGGATTCTCAGGTTAGGATCTCTTCACTGTCACCTATTGTGTCGCCATAGTCGATCTTTAACAATATCTCTATATTACTTTGATTTTTATAGGGTAGACTGGTGGCAGAATGCAAAACCGACGTCCCCATAAACACTTTTTTCACCGCGTCGATCTTTAATTTTGTGATTTTAGAAAATATCAGGGTCATAAGTGCAATTATTGGATATACCACTTCTAATTCACCCTTGAGGAGTCTAACCGTCGCGGTTACTCGGGGACCGGTTTGCAATTTCCCATTTTGTCCCTGTATATATACCTCGATGGAGGGCCGTTGTTCATCAAAGATTCTGAGGAAAAATACCCTAGATCGGAGCGAATAGATCGATAAGTGGGTTTTACAATCTTTTTCGAGTACTCTTCGTATATTTACTATGTCCGATTCAGTAGATTTGAAGGGAAAATCCCCTGCAGTGGAAAATCGAGAAAATGATCAGGAGGGGAGGCAGGTCGTAGATGTTCGACCATCCGTGGTGGAGAACCCGAGAAATTCAAGTCCCACTTCCGAATCTAATGGGGAAGAGAGAGAATCGCGTTCCGGATCGGAAGATAATGGTGAAGACAATTCGAGCGAAGACACGGTATCCGAGGAGGAAATCGCAGAGGATGGCGACCTTCCCTTAGGGAAAAATGAACAAAAGAAGTATAGACTGGGCGGTAATGTCGTGGTTACGATCTTCAACTGGGAGGAACCGTCGACCAGCGCAGGATTGAATATGACTGAGGATAGGGCAGACGAGATCGTCTGCTCCTATGTGGAAAAAGATCTGGGAAAATTGCAGGCAGACTTTGGTCAATACCTAGGCGCCGGATTCTCGATTGTTCTTCCTACTCCCGAACAACGAGTTACTGACCCTCCCACTGGATGTCAAGCCTTTTATACTAAGCACTACCATTATGGCTTACGTATCCCTTTTCCTCCTTTGATAGAAAGTATTTTGGAAGCTTTCGAGTTAACTCCCTCCCAGATACTACCAAATTCGATCGGGCTAATTATAGTTTTTTGCGTGCTGATGAAAGCCAAAGGGAAAAAGGCTGTTTTTCAGAACTTCTGGCGAATATTTCAGATAAGTGCTTCCACGTCTTCGAACGCTGGTTATGTTTATTTTTCTCAGAGACCGAAAATCTCGATCTTATCAGCCAATGTTAGCAGCAATTTGAAAGGCTGGAAAAATGAGTTCGTTTTTGTCCATGGACCAGATTCTCCATCCTCCGAGGATAATCCCGAGCCCACTCTGTATGTATGGCCTGGTGCAAGATCATGGATCTATGGTAAACGTCGTCTTAGAGGAAAAATGAATAATGAAATCTCGGACGAATTCCTGCAATCCCTTCGAGTTGACCATCATCAGACAGCTTTGATGACTCAGGAGGCAGTTTTGCGTTTAGCTGGGCTTAGTAGGTGCTCATTTCCTGCCCTCCCCCCCCCCCCAATTGAATACGGGAAGGCTCAGATTAATCCTGCTAATGCTCCCTCTACGTTAGGTGCGTTAAATTACTTTGACTTAATTTTTCATAACCATAATTAACTCCGTTCCCTTTCCAGCTGGGATTGTTGACAAGTTCCGAACATCAGTAGCCGGTCGGAACGTTGCTTCATTTTCGAAGGGTAACCAGGGTCGTCCTCGTCCTCAAACGTCAAAGATCTCCCGAAAGGCGGTCGAGATTGACGATGGCGTCGGTGCCATTGCAGATTCGAATGCTTTGGTAACTATTCCTCAAACTGCCGAAGTTGGGACATCTCGCCTTCAATCTGTTTTCCCACCTGGCTCTTCCAATCCCAATAAAGTGGGGTATAGTTATTATACTCTCATGGAGGAACGGGCAAGAGAGATTTTGCAGGCCAGGATGGCTCGTAAAAGAGGTAGCAATATCCCTGAGTCCTCCAGGAGAGTCAAACCCTTTAGTCGAGGTTCGAATCCTATTCAGTGTCGGGCTGGCCGTTCCGAGCCGGATCTTGCATACTTCATAGAGGACCATCTCCAAGGACCAAGAGCCGCTGGATTCCCGGAGAATGGGACTATCGAGTCTGATTTGGGCTCCGATGGTGAACACACGGTGGATAAGTCTCTTCGGATATTCCTGGCCGGGAGATTCAAAGACGACACTACCCAATCATTTGTCAAGAACGATTTCGAGATCGCAGGCGATTATGCCTATGCTCACCAAAGGGTACTTGATACTCTGAATCTCTTAATATTTTTTCTCACGATTCTTGCTTTGCCTTTAATATACCGTTCCTTCCGCAGGCCGGAGATCTGTTTACTCAAAACGCTCTTCGATTGGCCATACTAAACGACGAGTCCCAAGCAGCGCAGAAAGCCCTTTGCGATGTCTTGAGAGAGGAAGCTGCAAAAACTGGTCAATTAGAAAATGCCAAGACTAGGTTATCTGAGGTCGAGAAAGAGCTTGGGGAAGTTAAGGAGGAGCTGAACGCAAAGAAAGCCTTGGAGGGTGAAGTGGAGAAGTTAAAGCTGGAGCTCGAGAAAGCTAAAGCGTCCGCCGAGGAATCTTATGAGCGAGGTCGAGCTGAAGGCAGGCTTCCCGCCATAAGGGAGTTCTTGGAGTCTCCGATCCTTGACGCTCTTGTTCGATCGAGGTCTGGGCAAATTAACCAATCTTTCTACTATAAAGGTGTTCAACACCTTATTTTGGCTGGACAACTTGAAGGTGCCCTCGGGGATTATTCCAAGTTTATGAATCCCTACAAAAATGTTTATGGGAAAGATTATAAGCCCTCCTCTCTTCCTCCGAAAATTTCGGAACTCCAAAACCATGAGTTTTTTCCCTTCCTTGAAGAATTCGGAGTGCCAATGTCCAATCCTGATATCCTCGAGGCACAATCCGATGATGAAGACGTGGACATCGAAGGTGACTCCAGCACTCATAGAGAACAAGGCACTGCTTCTTCCGAGTCAGAGGAATCGGCATCCAGTGGCCAAAGTGATAATAATGAAGGAGGAAATAGTTCGAGCAGTGGTGATTTTGAGAGTTCGGATAGCGACTCCGGGACAGGGAATGAGAAAGAAAAGTCGGATAATGGTTCCGGCGTGAAGGAATCCGATCAGTAATGATTACTATATAATAGGACTTAGCGAACCATTGTAATTGTAAATTTGTTTCATAATCTCCTACTTTTTCCTATTTAGCGGATGCTCGAATTTAATTTTTTCTTAATGCCATGCTTAACCTTTTGCCTGTTTGACCATCTTGTTGAATTTTATAACGTCATTCTTGCATACTCAGTTGCATCATCGAATCTTTCTTGGGACTATTGACTTACCAATTATTGTAATTCGCATGATGTCGTGTCTCTTATAAATACCAAGGCCATTCTACGTTGCTTTCACAATAACATTGCTCACAGTGATCGGAGCTTTAGAAAACTATCTCGGTCGAATCTTTATCCGGAAATCAAGAGATGAATAAAAATTCGAACGCTTTCGTGATTTCTTCCGCGCCTTTCCCCAAACCAAGTGACGGTAGAAATATAAGGAAAAGGAGCCAAGCATCAATTAAATCCATTACTTCTGATAAGCTAACCTTCCATGAAGGAAATAAATCTTCGACTGATGCCCTTTCTTCATGCTTGAAACCCAAGGGCTCAAACAAGAGAATTAAAAAGGTTTCTTTTGTGGAGGATGTATATGGGCGCACTCCTTTCCAATCCGTGCCTTCGTTGGTCGGAGAATCTTTTGATTTGTTGTTTCCTACCGGTGTCTTTCCATTTAAGAGAGACATAGTTCCTTTTGATAAAGTGTCTCATGAGAAATCCGACCTGACCCTTCTTCGGGCCAATGTCTCTATCTCCGAGGCGGTTCTTTCGACTGGAGAATATTCATCGTTCCTGTTTTAGTCTGGGTTGGAATCCCTCGCCCAGGTAATTCTTTCTAACCTCCTTAACATGATTCTCTAATTTCTTTATTTCTGCCATGACATATCTTTTTAACATGGTATAAGTTCAGGCTGGCAAAGACTTTTCTAGGCTTTATGCGTTGGCCAAGCATGAGCTCGAACAACGGGCTTCTATTTCACTCGAGCTGATCAGGAAAAAGATTGAGCTGGAACGCGCACTGGAAGCTAATAGATTTTTTAAGGAGAGATTGTCTCAGGACAAGTTAAGTTCGGAATTAGAGAGACTCAAAGATATCTACGAAGGTGAGAAGAGAAACTCCGAGCTTCGTGAGAGGGAAGCTTATATTCGCGGGTACGCTGATCGTAGTGCTGAAGTCCGAAAGATCCTTTTCGAGAATAACTTCGTTTAGTAATATTGAGATTCTCCTTTGTAACATGAGCTTGCTAAGATTTTTCTTTGTTTTTGTTTTTTTCATAATTTAAGATTTTTCTTTGTTGTAACACCATGCTTGTTATAACGATTTTCCTTTCTTATTGTAACACAATCCTTGTTGTAACGATAATATTGCCGAAATGTTGTTCTCTCTCTCTCTTTTTTTTTTTTTTTTTTTTTTATCGTCCCTCATTTCTCGGGAAGTGTAATGGTCAGAGCTTTCAATGCTCGTATCGTGGTCGTTCAGTCAAAGAGATCTACACCGTTGTTACGGAATTCTACCCCCTATATATAGCTTCCTAAATTACCTTCATATTTTACTTTCTGTAAACGTTTCATTCGATCAACATGGTTGTGTTTTTACTTTCGTCGATCAGCTCCATGTTCCCTTCAATGTCAGTAATTAAAGCGTTCGAGATTTTTATTCGAACCTTTTTTTTTCTCGGGATTTCCTTATGAAAATCTCTCGGCTAGGGTATCGACAGGCGAAAAGAATTGCGACTAGGATACCGGCAGGCGACCTGCTCTCTCTGATCGCAAGTCTTTGAGGCGGGCTCGACTTCCTGTACTCTGTCCTCTATCCAGTTGGGAAAGTAGGTCAACTGCTGGAGGGGTTTCTCTACATTCGATCTCCACATCTTCAAGGCGGCTTTTTGAAGGATGTGATCTTCGAATTCACTAGAAGTGCCTCCAACTGGAGTTGCTTCCCTGTTTCTCGACTTGGTCCTTCAAGGACCAATTTGCAAGGAAGCATCGGATGAAGGGTAGAAGTGTACTAGCCTTACTTCCCTTCTTTGGGCATCCATAGGGATAACTATTTGTAATAGGGTCGATCTAGATGTACATTTTCCGATTAGCTTAACTTCTTGAATGTAACCAAGAGTTCACATGTAATTTATCTGATAGTTTATGAATGAAAATTTTCTTTTATATTGTTGTCGATCTTTGATTTTGTTCTTCGTAATTTGCAATCCTCGCGAGATAGCCTTTAAGATTCATAATAGATTTGATGTTCGATCTTTGCGACTTTTGAATCTTCTGTGATATATATGTCATAGTTTAGGTTCTTCTCGGAACAATAGTCGTCGTGGAGAAATAATATGATAGAATTTAGATCGATCTTGAATATACCCTTGACTTAAGGGGCATAGCAACGACTTTCACCCTTAGTCATTTCAGAGCATTTTTAGCCTGAGGGTCGTACCAATAGCTTTCACCCATTTGATAATTTCGATCTAAGGGGCATAGCAGAGGCTTTCATCCTTAGTCGTTTCAGAGCATTTTTAGCCCGAGGGTCGTAGCAACAGCTTTCACCCATTTGATAATTTCGATCTAAAGGGCATAGCAGAGGCTTTCACCCTTAGTCGTTTCAGAGCAATTTTAGCCTGAGGGTCGTAGCAACAACTTTCACCCATTTAATAATTTCGATCTAAGGGGCATAGCAGAGGCTTTCACCCTTAGTCGTTTCAGAGCAATTTTAGCCCGAGGGTCGTAGCAACAACTTTCACCCATTTAATAATTTCGATCTAAGGGGCATAGCAACGGCTTTCACCCTTAGTCGTTTCAGAGCATTTTTAGCCCGAGGGTCGTAGCAACGGCTTTCACCCATTCGATAATTTCGATCTAAGGGGCATAGCAGAGGCTTTCACCCTTAGTCGTTTCAGAGCATTTTTAGCCCGAGGGTCGTAGCAACAGCTTTCACCCATTTAATAATTTCGATCTAAGGGGCATAGCAACGGCTTTCACCCTTAGTCGTTTCAGAGCATTTTTAGCCCGAGGGTCGTAGCAACGGCTTTCACCCATTCGATAATTTCGATCTAAGGGGCATAGCAGAGGCTTTCACCCTTAGTCGTTTCAGAGCATTTTTAGCCCGAGGGTCGTCACCCATTTATCCCGATCCAAGGGGCGTAGCAACGGCTTTCACCCTTGGTCGATTTTCGAGGGTCATAGCAACAGCTTTCACCCGTTAATAGTTGATGGAGAAAAATAGAGATCGATTAATAGATGAATATAGATCAAGAATATCCAGAATATGACGAATAAATAAGAATTTAGGCGAAATAAACTTTCATTGAATAAATACTCAATCGGAATAAACATTCCTCGAACAATTCAGTCGAAATAAACCTTCAATGAATACGTAATTTTATTAAATCACTAGAAACAAAGAAAACAGAATGAGATGACTAAATAGTAGAAGCCTTGAATGTAACTATCTTCCATAATATCTTCTTAAATTGACCGCATTCCATGCTCGAGGTAGTACCTCTCCGTTAGGGTGAGCAATCTTGTAAGAACCTTTTCTTCCAACCTCTACGATCACAAAGGGGCCCTCCCAATTAGGTTGGATTTTTCCCACGTGCTTCGATACTTCCACTTTCTTGAGCACCAAGTCCCCCACTTTGAATGTTCGGATTCGAACGTTTCGATTATAAGATTTTTCCATGCTAGACTTTGTGGATTGGATTTTCAACTTTGCACGGTCCCTTCGACTATCCGCGTGATCGACTTCCACTTCCCTTAGAGATTGGTTTTCTTCGGGATCGTAAAATTCGACCCTGGGGGAAGGTACGAGGTTCTCTACTGGGATAACGGCCTCTGACCCATAAACCAGACTAAATGGAGTTTCTCCTGTTGCAGCTTTAACTGTAGTTCTATTGGCCCACAAAACCCCTGGAAGTTCATCGAGCCATTTTCCTTTTGCCTCAGATAGGCATTTTTCCAAGGATCGAACGATCTCCCTGTTCACGACTTCCGTTTGCCCATTAGCTTGGGGATGCCCTACAGATGCGAAATTCTGTTGTATTCCGAACTTTTCGCACCATTCCGTGATTCTTTTTCCGGCGAACTGCGTTCCGTTATCGGATATTAAAATCCTAGGAATTCCAAATCTGCAGATAATATTTTTCCATAAGAAATTAATAACTTGGAACTGAGTGATCTTTGTCAGAGCAACACATTCAACCCATTTGCTGAAATATTCAACTGCAACCAGTACATAATTTTTTCGAGCTCTTGTTGTTGGAAAAGGCCCGACAATATCAATGTCCCATTTATCAAAAGGCCAACAAATAGGAATAGAATGCATATGCTCAGCCGGTTGATGAATCAAGTTCGAATGAATTTGACAATGGTGGCACTTTTTCACATAATCAACAGAATCAGAGAATAGAGTAGGCCAATAATATCCGGACCTCGAGCATTTAAGAGCTAAGGCCCGAGCACCACAGTGATTTCCCGCTTCCCCTTCGTGAACTTCTTTCAAAATAGCATTGTAGTGAACTTCAGGGATACATTTTAATAAAATTCCCGAGGAGGATCGCTTATAGAGTTGATTACCGATCAGAGTAAATGATGGCGCTCTGTATTTGATCCTTCGAGCTTCATTTGGATTTTCCGGAAGTTTTCCTTCCTTGAGATAGGCAATAAGAGGGTTGCTCCATGAGTTGCTCGGTTCATCAATTTCCATGATATCAATTGCCGGGGCCGCATCCAGCTCGATAGCAGATGTATTCGATAGCAGCCACGTGATTATTCTCTCATTCTTCCCGTCAGCCAAACCTGTGAATTTCGATAATATATCTGCCCATAAATTTTCCTCTCTCGGCACAGGTTGAATATCGAACTTGTCGAATTTAGAGATCAACTTCTGTGTTCTGCTCAAGTATTTGATCATATTGAACTCCCTGGCCTCGTACGTGCCTTTCACCTGTCTATGAACAAGTTCTGAATCGGTTAATACAACAATTGATTTTACCTTTGCTTTAAGAGCCATCTCTAACCCTGCGATCAATGCTTCATACTCGGCCTCGTTGTTGGTCACGACGAAATCTAAAGTTATAGCATAACTCAAGTCTTCACCATTGGGTCCTTGGAAATGAATTCCTGCTCCACCTCCATCCTTGGTTGAAGATCCGTCCACATGCATCAGCCATATTTGACTTTTTGCTTCTTCTACCATACTTAGCCCGGATTTTGCTCCTTCTTCCATGTTCGACAAGCCTGTTGACTCGAGCACGAAGTCAGCTAATACCTGGGCTTTTATGGCGACCCGTGGTTGATACTCGATTTCGAACTGACCAAGCTCGACCGCCCATTTGATCAACCTGCCTGATGCTTCTGGTTTTGATAGGACCTGTCTCAAAGGTTGATTTGTTAAAACAATGATCTTGTATGTTTGAAAGTAAGGCCTTAGCCTTCGGGCAGCTACCACCAAGGCCAGTGCGAATTTTTCGATCTCCATGTAGTTTTTCTCAGCACCTTGCAGTAACTTACTTAAATAGTAAACTGGTTTATGCTCAGTTTTGTCAATTTTTACCAAAACCGAACTAATGGCCTCTTCCGATACAGCTATGTATAAATATAGAGGTTCTCCTTCAGATGGTTTGGCTAGCATGGGTGGTGAGGTTAAGTACGCTTTCAGTTCTTCGAAGGCCTTATCACATTCTTCACTCCATTCAAAGTTCTTAGATTTTCGCAAAAGTTTGAAGAATGGTAAACTTTTGTCGGCAGATCGTGAGATGAATCTATTCAATGAAATAATTTTTCCAATCAAACTTTGGACGTCTGAGAGCTTTCGTGGTGGTTGGAGATCGGTGATTGCTCGAATTTTTTCAGGGTTTGCTTCGATTTCTCTTTCGTGGACTAGATATCCGAGGAATTTTCCCGATCGTACGCCAAAAGTATACTTGGCTGGGTTCAGCTTCATCCCATATTTTCTCAAGATTTCGAAACATCTATCCAGATGGTCAATGTGATCCTCCTCCGTCATACTCTTTACGAGCATGTCGTCTACATAGACTTCCATTATTTCACCTATCAGTTCTTTGAACATCATGTTAACTAACCTCTGATAGGTTGCACCTGCATTCCTTAAGCCAAAAGGCATAACAATGAAGCAGTACACTCCCCGCTCGGTGATGAATGCTGTTTTATCCTGGTCCCTTTCATTCATGAAAATCTGATAGAACCCTTGGAAAGCGTCCATCATACTAAACAACACGAATCCTGCAGTGGAATCTACTAGCATATCGATCCGAGGTAATGGATAAGGGTCTCTCGGGCATAATTTGTTTAGGTCGGTAAAGTCATTACACATCCTCCATTTGTTTTCGACCTTTTCGCCTTTAGAGACCAGGACCACATTACATAGCCATTCCGTGAACTTGATTTCCCTGATCTGTCCTGCTGCTAATAATCTATCGACCTCTGCACTGATTATCTTGTCCTTTTCGCGACCATGATTGCGCTTCTTCTGCCTTACAGGTTTGGCTTTCGGATCGATATTTAATGAATATGTTATCACTCGTGGGTCGATTCCCACGATATCATCCGAACTCCAGGCAAAAACGTCCACATTTTTCTGTAGAAATTCAATGAGCATGGTTTCCATGCCCTCGCTTAACTCTGTTCCAATTTTAGTGAACTTTTCAGGGGATCCTGGAACTAAAGTTACTTTTTTGTGGTCGGGCGCTTGCATGCTCATATCAACGTTTTTCCCTTTCTTTCCTTGAAATTTTTCGCAGTCGGGAATTGGTGTTTTTAATTCAGACCCTAAATCACTTATTTTCCTCTTAACCGGGAGCTCGGGCTCCACTTTCTTTTTGATACTTAAAGACGAGTTATAACATTCCCATGCCATGTATTGGTCGTTCCTCATTTCTCCTACTCCTCCCACGGTCGGGAACTTTATCTTTTGATGATAGGTAGATACGACTGCCTTGAAGATATTTAGGGCTGGTCTCCCTAATATGGCGTTATAAGCGAACGATGTATCTACTACCAGGAATTTGATCATCCTTGTTACATTTCTTGGTTTGGTTCCTAGAGTTGTGCTTAAAAGAATGGTTCCAAGCGGAACGATCTCTGATCCGCCAAATCCGACCAAAGGAGTGGTTACTTTATCTAGACGTGGGTGACAAAGATTCATCCTTGTGAGAGCTTCCGACGAAATAATGTTTGCCGAGCTTCCATTATCGACTAGCACCCTCTTGACCTCGAAATTAGCAATTCTCAATGTCAACACCATGGAAAAATCTGGATCGTCCTCACTTGTGTCCCAACTAACATCCGAGGGTCGATCGGCCTCACTAAAGCTTATAACTTGATTTTCCATGGAGGGAGATTCTAAGGACCGAATCTCCTTCTTAGCAGAGACTCCCGCTTTTATCGACCTCATAGTTCTCTTTCTAGCATTTCTGCTATCACCTCCCGCTGGTCCGCCTGCGATCATGTTTATTACTCCATTCGACCGCTCTTCCGCTTGGCTTCAAATTTGCCTTTGCTGATTGCTAAATTTCCGCGGACTTCGGGATCTATAACGACTGTTATAGTTGCCACTTTTGACAAATTCTTTTAATTTTCCTTGGGCAATCAATTTTTCTATCTCGACCTTCAATTGGTAACAGTTTTCAGTACTATGTCCTCGAGCTCGGTGATATCGACAGTACTGTTCATAACCAGGTGCGCCTGCTCTAGCCTGGGTGATCCTTTGAGCCTCAGGGATCAAATTCCCTTCTTCCAACACGGTTAGCACTTCTTCTTTTGAGGTGTTCAGTTCAGTAAACTGGACTTTACCCGGTCTCGGAGCTCTAGTCCGATCGTAAGGAGGTCCATATGAATTTGGACCTTGGGGCGGCACATGCGGCTTATAAGTATTAGTTCGTTGCCAAACAGATCCTTTGTTCGATCCCCCATAATCACCAGGTTTCGGAATAGGAGCCCGATCTTGTTTCTTGTTGAGGGGAGATATGATAGCATGCGAATTTTTCAATTTGTTCATCTCTTCCTAAATCATATACTTTTCAGCAATCTCCATTATTCGTTCGAAAGACTTTGGTTGTTTCCTGCATAATGCGTTTCCGAACTGGGTGCTCCTAGTCAGTTCGAACATTAGGGAGGACAAATATTCGATCTGCGGGGTATCAACTTTCAAGAGTTCAATACTAAACCTTGCTAGCCACTGCCTCAACGTCTCTCCTTCCAATTGTTTTACAGTTCCAAGGTGATTTGCCAGTAGCCTTGGCTTCCTCTGGCTAGCGAATTGATGTTTTAGTTTATCGCAGAATTCTTCAAAGGAAAATATGGAGTTGGGCGGTAATTTTCCGAACCAATCGAGAGCAATTCCTTCAAAAGTGGTAACCATGATCTTGCAACAGAAGTCCTCTAAATGTCCGTATAAGTTCATCACATTAACAAAGATGTTGATGTGTTCCCCGGGGTCGGTAGTCCCGTTATACCGTGGTAGCCTTGTCGGCACCGTTTCCGAGTTTCGAGCTTCTCGTATCTCTCGACAAAATGTCGAGCAACGCATGATACTGTTCGAAACCTCCCTATCTCGTAGGTTCTCTCTAGTTAGAGTGTTTTCCCCTCGCCTGGCGGCCTGATTGTTACGGGGTATCTCTATCATCGTATCTTCCTTTTCCAATTCCTTAGCTACTCTCTCCCGTACTATCTTTTCCAACTCAGATTCAGTAATTCTTTTGTAGGTCGGTTTTCTGCCTCCAACAGCGCCAGCAGTATGGCTCTCTCCTACCTCTGAATCCTCCAAATTACGTATCGATCTTGGTGGGATTTCCGATCGGGTGTTGATTTTCGAAGGTATAGCTCGCGGAGGGTTTGTTGCTGGAGCATGCGATATAGATCGCAGTATACTGTTTTCCTTCTGGATGTTCGAAGATGGTATTTCAGGTCTGCCGTGAATTCCTGGTTGATCTACGGGTGATTGATCGGCCCTTCCGCTGTTCAGGAATTCTCTGCACATTGTGCCTATGATGGATCTCAGATCACCAACGGTTGTGTGGATTGGAACATTATCCTGAGGAACCGCTGGTGGAATCTCTGGTTGTTGAGATGCGCGTGATAGGTTATCTGGCTCGTTGTTGACTGAATTTTGCGCTCCCACTGCATGGGAAGGTTCTCCTCTGATATATGTATTTCTCCTTGTAGTAGGCATATTTCGATCTAATACTCGAATAAGGCCCCACAGTGGGCGCCAATTGATCTTACGCGTTTTCGTGTGTTCGATCAAGGATGGATTGCTATGTGAAATTAACGATAATAAATGTAAAGTATAGATCAATAGTGTTTAATTCGAGTTAACTGAGTATGAATTACAAGTAGTTAGGGTCCTACTCGAGCATTACTGGATGCCGTACAAGCTAGAGGGCGAAATACATATAAGATAGCCTATACTAATATTTGCAAGTGAGTCCGAGCAGCAGTCTCGAAGGAACAGCACCTGGGAAGTTGTGTGTCGTCGTAATAAATGCTTGGGGTATTTATAGTTGAGATCCGGGACCAGGTGAACCACCCACAAGCGTGCTTTACTAAGCCCATAGGCCTGGGCCTGAGGTCGGCCCAACAGTAACTTTTGGATCCTGAATTCCCATAGTAAAATCAGCGTAGAATTCCTGTGCGTTGGGCTCGAATTTATGCTAACGAGATCGAGGATGATGAGTTCGACCTCACGAGGCCACAACAATGTTTGGATCCAATTTTCCCCTCATCAATAGGCTCAGACTGTCTTAATGTGTAATCTTGTTCTTGCTATATGGCTTCTCATTCATGGTCCTATTAACGAACACTGTTTTCCTAATGAAATGACATGGGATTCTTTTTATTATTTTTCTCTGAAAAACATAAAAGATTGAACCGTCATTTTCATTAAATTAAAAATTTAATAGTGAGACTAAATTCATCAAAATCGTAATTTAGAGGAAAAATTCGATGAATTGATACAGTTTGAGACGAAAAATCAAAATTTGTAATTAATTTATTCATGCAAAATCTGCCACGTCAAGACACATGTGTTGCCAGCATGACACTTAACGG
Source organism: Penstemon eatonii (assembly GCA_038501285.1). Classification (NCBI taxonomy): domain Eukaryota; kingdom Viridiplantae; phylum Streptophyta; class Magnoliopsida; order Lamiales; family Plantaginaceae; genus Penstemon; species Penstemon eatonii. The sequence goes on along the minus strand of CM076710.1, from coordinate 29,258,255 downwards.
TAGTTTTAGTCTCATAATTAACGGTGGAACGATATAATAGATTACGGGATGAACTTCGATGAGATAATCATTGCTAATTTTCTTATATCATGATATACTTTAGGACGAAAACTCATAATTGCTAATTTGTTTGGGACGTTTTCTACAATTCTACCTCTTTTAACATTAATATGTGTGTGCTTATATACTATTTATATTTTGAGATAATCAGGTGTGAAGAGGAAAAAGGATTATTAAATTACTACTTTAGAACAATTAATTCATGGTTGTGCATCAAACAAAATATAAGAACTGATTTGGTCATATGAAGATAAGTAATGGGATTCCATGTAGCGATCCCACCATATATTACGTGGACCTCGACCACCATCATCATATTGAATCGAATCCACTGATTTGGTCTCTAAGTTGTAAATAAATACATTTTTTCTCCCGCCTGATAATAACAACAGTAGGATTGGACGGAATGATGAATCCCTCAAGCCAGATCCATTCTGATATTGGATCTGATTTAGCCGTTTTTCGTAGGGTTTTGGTTAAATCAATGATAAATGTTTATGGGATAAAACTATATTGAGATTATAGGGCCTAGTTACTTTATTCCGGATGGATCAATCTCAAGAAAGAACAATAAGTAAATAAGAACAAGAACACGAGATAATGAATATAGTATAGCAAAAGCTTGTCTATTATTTTGATATCGAATTGCCCAGTATGTAGGCGTAAGTTCTTCAGAATAATATTTTTGTTTATACAATTGGTGATTCAGCTATTTATATGATATTAACCCTAGTTTTACAAAGAAATATAATCCTACTAGGACTCGGGGTATCATTCTTCTTGAACTCGGATATCGGTCTCATCGCCGTGTATAGATATCTCCTGTCGGGTCGAGTGGTTGTTAGCGAATGAGCTTATTGGTCGAGCCAAACGAGTATCTTCTAGTCGCTCCGAGTGTTATAAGGGGTGTAAAATAGCCCCCATCAGTACTCCCTCACTTCTTCGAGCGTATATGCAATAAAAGCTCGTAGAAGTAAATGGCCTTGTCCGACTGTCTTTTCTATGACTTGTGCCTCATTAAAAACCTTACTTGGAAAAAACCCCGTGGGAAAAAATCCTAAGGAAAAGAGTGCTATATTTCATAGATAGTTGTTTTCCGAACCGTATCGTTGTTCCTTTCGGAGGAGGTGGTTTTTCTTCATTGATTGGCAGGAATATGATCAGTTGCGAAAGGGTTGAGGCGTCTTTTGGCCTTCTATATAAATAGGCGATCGTAGTTTCACCCATTTTTACTTTCTGCCTTCCATTTCCTCGTAGTAATTCTCTTAGTCGATAAATCTTCTAAATATCGTAATTGTTGATATTACTTTTTCGAGGATCAAAATAACATGGCTTCCAACTCGAGAAATCCCTCCTCCTCTTCTATTGAGGAAATCGCTCCTATTATCGACGTGGGGGCTTTTCCCAGCCCTCCACTAGAACGGATGGGACCTTCGGATATAAACATTCCTGACGAAGACACTTTCTAGGTATGGATCATCACCGATGCTGAGGTCGCGTCCAAGGCTAAGAAAGGCAAAGGCACTAATCCTCAGATATCCAATCCAGTCGAGACCCTTTCCTGCGTTTATACCGAGGAGAATTTTCATGAGGTTTTGGATAATTATGCAAAATATTTCCCGGAGGGCTCCAAAATTATTCTTCCGTCCCCCGTCGATAGTGTTACCTCACCTCCGGAAGGCTGTCGAGCTTTTTACACTGCCCATTTTAACCATGGTCTTCGTCTTCCTTTATCTGCCTTATTTCTAGATATTCTGAAGATATTCAGTGTTTCTTTAACCCAACTGGTTCCTAACTCAGTAGATTTTGTCATTTGTTTCTCTGTTCTGATGATTGCCAAAGGGTTCCAACCCTCTCTTCGTAATTTTACTCAGTTATTTCGTTTTAATATTTCTAGCTCTTCCAATGATGGTTACTTTTTTGCCAGCCAAAAGTCTGGTCGATCTATCTTTGATTCTCCAGTTTCTAGCAACTCCGACTGGAAATCTCATTTTTTCTATGTTCGCCCTCCCACTCACATTACTTTAGCCGATGGTTCCATCAAACCCTTTTCATGGGACCATGATTCTAAGCGGATTTTTGGTGGTCGCTCTGTCGAGGGTCAGTATACTCCCGATGATCCTAAGTTGGTGGAGGAGATATCGGAAATGCGTGCTGACAAATATCAATGCGCTCTTCTTATTGGTGAAGCCTTTCTTCATAAGGCAGGTCTAAGCTCTCACGCTTTTCCCATTTCTTCTTCCTTTCAGCCGCTCGGTAAGCGTTATATTTTACTGTCATGTTTTAATCTTTTCTTCCAATAATATTTGTAACTGGATTCTTGTTTTCTTAGTCTCTATGGTAGAGAATTCCCGGCATTCTGGCAAAGGAAAAATGGTTTTATCGAAGTCTACCAAGACGCGGTGGAGAACCATCCAATTGAGCAAAGAGTATCCAGAAAAAAGAAATTGGACTTTGGACAAGATTCTGATGATTATAGAGAGGAATCCCCAGATCCTTCCCAGGAGACTCCTCAGAAACCTTCTTGTTCACCAACTTCGGGTCCTACGAGAACAGGACAGGGTTATCCTCCTCTCCATTTCAGAACTGCCCTCTGTATCCGTGGTTGTCGTAGTTGGTCGATGCCCCATTCAACTGGCACGCCGGCTAAAAGGAGAAAGTAATTCTACGGTCGCTCTGGTGAGGAACTTAATTTACTTGGCGAACATCACCCAAAGCCTACCCTCGTCGAGATGATCGAAGAACATTTAGCGGGAAAGAAGGCGGCCGGTTATTCTGAACATGATTCCTTGATCCATGATGAGAAGGAGAATGCAGCAGATAAGGCTACTCGTATCCTTCTCTCTAGTGTTTTCACACGTGACATTAATAAGATGCTCCACAAAGATCCTTTGGAGAAGTTACAGAAGGCTTCTTTTTATGCCGACAAGGTAAATGCTGCTACGTGTTCTTCTTTTTGTGTTGACTTTCTTGAAGGATTTTCCACCCAAAATGGCTTATCCTTTTTGATTCCTCAGACTAGCACTTGTCTTCTGTCATACGCTTATGAAGCAGCACTTTGGAGACAACAGTGTGAGTTTCTCGAGGAGAGGAATAAGGCGTTGCTTCAGAAGATGCCTTTTTCAGAAGGTGGTGCTACAGAAGTTGGTCCTTCTACCTCTTCATCTCGTCCAGTTCAAGTCGAGGGTAATCAGGGTTTGGGAACAGATAATCCTCATGTTTTAAATAGTATTTTGGAAACTTCTCATGCCCAGGAGCGAGTTAATCAGCTGGCTAAGGAGCTGAATGATCACCAATTCCAGTATACAACTTGTATCAGTGAACTGGAGTCCCAGGTTGCTAGTCTTCAAGCTTCTTTGAATGAGTATGAAGAGAATCTTCCTCTTAGTGGACTTAAGGATCGATACGGTAGGAATCCTGGTGAGAAAGTGATTTGTGAATTTCTTAATTCTCCAGTTCATACCGCCCTGGTATATCATAAGGTTGGTCCTCTCCTTGAAAGCACATCTAAGAAAGCGGTCCATCAGATGGTTGCTACGGGATTGATCGAGGATCGCCGAAAGGAGTACTTCAGAACCATACATGTCAGCCTTAATCGTTATGGCGAGGAGTATTCTTCTTCTGATCTGCCTAGCATCAAATATAAACATTTTCCTTTGGCTCATTTGGTCGAGGAGTTTGGAAAACCTTTACCGACTCCTCCTCCAGATATAAATCCAGAGGTCGATAATAATTTAGTCGATCAAGAGAGCGAGGAGGAGAACCCCGACGAAGTTACAAACGCAAATGGAGAGGAAAGGGCAACCGGCGATCAGGAAGTTCATGTTGGTGATCAGGAAGTTCTTGTTGGTGATCCACAGGAGATAGTAGAGAGTGATAGGATAGTGCCCTGCAAGCCAGTTCAATTAGCTTGTAATAGATCTATCTTGTATATAACAATCTTTGATTTTATAATAATACGCATGTTTATTTATATATGTATAAGGATAAACAATGGCCAAACTTCATCTCTCGCAAATACATTTAAGCGATTGGTTGAAACCCTGAGATCACTCATGACTATGGGACTATACACTTCAGTACTGAGTGCACTTATCATGAAACAGTCTCAAAGGTCGTGATCTCGAAAATGTTCCAAGTCATAGATTCATATCGAGACGGGGTATCGAGTGAATCGTCAAAACTTGTACGATTATGCATGATTCACACGGAGTGAATTTGTTGTAGTTTCATGAACAAGGCATTTGAGACCAGTGCATATGACTAGGTGATTCGATGGAGGATCGAATGCATCGAACGACCCGAACAGAGAAACCTATTGTGGAAGCGCATGACGCATATCGGTGATGGGATGTTTCTCAAAGGATTATAATAGTGTACGATTTAGTCCTATGACTTGAGGTGCTAGGGCGAATTCGGTGCATGAAAGTGCGTACTTAGATCTAGGTATAGGCCACTTAGCTTGGTCATGAAAATGCCTAGGTTGGGTGCGTATGGACATGTACGCGAGTGGTTAGTACCAAGATGGAATCTGTTGACTCATCGTAATGGATGAGAATATTTCCTATACGATTCTTAGATAATGTTTCCAATGAATCTACGGCCGTAGTCGGTGACGGATTTGGAAAGGGGTTTCCAAATTAGGCAGTCACACTGGAACATTATCCTGAATTAGAAAGTATAGTTATCGAGACAAATTTAGAGGTGCCGATCAATTCACACACCCTAAGTCTTGATCGGGAAATTGGTCGACAGAAGGACCGTATGTACATGGTAATTATATGAGGTGAGGTTCACTAAATATCAATTCACCTGATGTTGGGCTTCATGGGCTTGTGGCTAGACATCGACCATGAAGTGTGGGTACTCCTGAATTAGTAGAGGAATTGATTCTAGGAGTGGTCAATTAAAGGTAGTTTAATTGATCGGAGCAATTTATTGTTCATAAATTAAATCACGAGGTTTCGTGTGCCTGCTGCCAATTGATGGTGAACCCAGAGGGTCACACACAATACAATTGGACGGTGACTGTTCTGTAGGAATATAAAAGGAATTAATTGATTTAAAAGTAATTAAATCAATTAAGTGAATTAAAGTGTTAATTCAAGTGGGAGATAAATTAATTAATTGATTTAAAAGTAATTAAATCAATTAAGTGAATTAAAGTGTTAATTCAAGTGGGAGATAAATTAATTAATTGATTTAATTGATTTAAATGACAATTGATTAATTAAACTAAATATTAATTAAGTAATTAATTAATATGGGCTGGATATTTAATTAAGTAATTAATTAAATTAAGGTGGGCTTGCAAGAGATGGACTCCTAAGCCCATTAGGAATCTTGTAACCCTAGGTCTTGAGGAGTGCTTATAAATAGAGCTCTGACATAACTCAGAGAACTAAAACACCTAAGCAAAAACCCTAGTCTTCTCTTGCCCTAAGAAATCCGCCCCACCCTGCGCCGCCCAAGCCCTAGCGCCGCCGCCGTGTGCTGCCGTAACACCGCCGCACCGCCGCCGTGAAAGCCCTAGCGCCGCCGCCGCATATCTTCTCCCTCATTCCTTTTGTGCAGAATTTTGATCTGTCAAATAGATCTGCACAATCCTTCATCAACAAACCTCTTAGATCTAGTTCTGAGCCTAAGACTAAGAGGTGTCATCATAATCCAGTTGGTGTGGACTTTTCTCTGGAGGTCAGACGCTTGGATCACTCCAGTGAACCAGAACCTTAATCAGAGTTCAGAATCAGAGTTGGAGGTTTCCACCACCTTGCCTGTGGTGAGGTAAAAATCGAAAACCCCCTTTGTTAGATTATTTCTGTGCTTTGTTTTGTGTCTTTCGTATATATAACTTGGAGATATTATTATGAGACCTGTGGGTGTGCCTTGAAAAATTTTAATTTCCGCACTTTGTTGTATTGACAATCGAGGCATATCCCAACAGTGGTATCAGAGCCAACTCCATGATTATTATACGAAAGGCTTGAACATAATATGTGTTTATATTATATGTTTAATTATGTATATTAAAACGCATGATAATTATGTTCTGTCGATTGATTCTTACTTGTTATGACTAGATCTACAATTGGGTAAAACTGTTTTTCAGATCTATAGCGTTTTCATAGTTTTTGAAAACTTCAGGACTTTTTGGGCAAAAATCGCAAATTAGGGTTTTAAAGGGCTAAAAATTCGAAATTTTAGAATCTGGAAATTTCAAAAATTCTGGACTGTTTTCGCAAACTGGTCGCACGCTTTTTGGGGTCATTTTGTAATTTCCGAAAGTTTAGGGACTGTTTTGCAATTACCGAAACTTCAAGGATCTGTTTGGAAAAATCGAAAATTTTCAGAATTTAAAATTTATTTTCTGGAATGCTGGCCGAAACTGCTTTGGGTGTTTTTGTAACTTTTTAAAAGTTTTGGGGTCAAAGTGCAATTTTCGAAAGTTGAGGGGCCGAAAATGCAATTTTCAAACAGAATCTGATTTTCAGAAGGAAAATTTATTTTGTTTACCCGAAAGTTTATTTTGTCATAATTAGTAGTGACTAAAAGTAAGAATCAATGGAAGTTAGTTTTAAAAGGATGTTTTAAAATTAAAGAAAGGAGAAAGTAAAATGTTGTTTACATGTTTCTTGCTCTACGTGAACTGTTTACGTGATTTTCGATCGAGCCGAGCCTTGACCTTAGGGTGGATGTGATTGGTTTAATTTAATGTTTGGTTTTTATTAGGGCCTGCGAGCCTTTTATGTTTTTGGGCCAACTTTGAGCCTTTGTAATAGAATAGGGCTTTAATGCTTTCCTAGTCTAGGATGGAGGCCCGTTACAAGCAAGATGGGAGCCCAAGGAGATATGAAGGCCATGTATGCATGGTGATTAATGTAATAGCATAGGCCTGTTTGAGAACCCTTTAGATTGACCAATAGGACCAACATCATGGCTCGATGATGGTCCACATAGGAGGCTCCCGATCGAAAACATATTGTGGTAGAATGCATGCTAGGCTTGTATGTTTTTTAATTTATTTGTCGATTTATATTTAGCTTGTATGTGATGCGCGCTAGAATCTAGATCGTAATAAAAGAATAAAGCATAACTTACACGGTGAGATCTCGAGGAGAGTTAGTATAACTTTCAAACGAGAAATACCCCTCTCGAAATAAAATATTAAGTCATATTGGGTAAACTATAAAATGAAGTTTTATAGATCCAAGCCTTCCATCAATAGGGACTAGTGTATGTTGTCTACTTATCGATAGAGGTGATCCAGAGTCTGGCACCCGAGTCGAAGAAAGGAACAATACACGAAATTCCTCGATTCTTGTTTTTAACTAAACAAGACAAGGGTGGGAACTTGTCGGGATGTGAAAATCGACCGATAACTAGTTACGGGGATTTCATGACCGGGCCTGTTGCTCATCAAGATTGACTGGGTCAGACTTAAACGAGGAGTAACATCTATGATGTAGCAGTGCTAGATAGGTGCGAAAATCGAGGCAAAATAGCTTGAAGGTTGTGGAGTAACACAATTGGTAAAAGTATACCTACCTGGAGAATTACTTGTATGGCCACGAGTCGTGGGTGCAATTAATTGCTGCTGGGACGTCAAGACCTACTAGGAAATAGAATTTCCCGAGCAATCAAAGGGGTGATTGTTTCGACAAAATAGTGGGAGAACTTTTTCGAAACTAAGTCCAACTTCGATAATTATAAGTATTAGACATAAGATCAGTTAGCTTAATGTTGTCTTCTTTCCTATTGTAGATATTAATTACAATGTCTAAGAATCCATTATCTGTTATCCTCGACGCAAACAAATTGAATGGTTCAAACTTTGTCGACTGGCTGAGAAATCTGAGGATAGTCCTAGACTCCGAACGTCGCAGTTATGTGCTCGACACACCCATGCCTGCTGCACCCGCAGCACGAGCTACTGAGGAACAACGAACCACCCATGCTAAAAGGGTTGATGATGATCTTCAGGTTCGTTGCCTCATGCTAGCTTCGATGTCAAACGAACTGCAGAAACAGCATGCTGCTATGCCGCTTGCTAGAGATATGCTTCTCCATCTCCAGCAGATGTTTGGGGAAAGGTCTCGCGCTGAAAGATTCGCGACCTCTAAAGAGTTGTTTAATCTCAAGATGGCTGAGGGAAGCAGTGTAAAAGATCACTGTCTGCGTTTCATCAACTTGGTTGAAAAACTGGGGCGATTGGACGTGGATTTGCACGCTGATCTTAGCACTGACCTCCTTCTCCATATGCTGCCCCGTTCATTTGACCAGTTCGTGTTGAACTTCAATATGGAGGATAGAAACCTCGCTCTTCACGAACTGACCAATTTATTGGTAACGGCAGAATCGACTCTCAAGAAAGAGAAACCTGTAATGATTGCACACCAATCGAAGGCTGCAAAGCCTAAGAAAGGTAAGAAAAAGAAGAAGGTATTTTCTTCAAAGGCAGTCACCAAGGTGGTCGAGAAAAAGCGCAAAAGCCCAGAAGACGAATGTTTCCACTGCAAGAAAGCAGGGCACTGGAAAAGGAACTGCCCAGACTACCTAAAGATGAAATTGGTAGCCAAAGATATTTTTCTAGTTGAAGTTAATATTTCTATTAACTGTGCATCGTGGGTGTTAGACACCGCAGCAGGTTCTCATATCTGCAATGATTTGCAGGTGATGGGAGCAGTAAGAACCCTGAAGCCCGGGGATAGAATCCTGCGTTTTGGAAACGGAGCTAGGATCGCCGCCGAGGCTATAGGAGACGTGGAATTAGTCTTAGGGAATTTTACTTTAATTTTAAGGGATTGTCTGTACGTACCAAACATTATTAAAAACATCATTTCTATTCCTATGTTAGACATTGATGGTTTTAATTTTTCCATTCAAAATGGATCTTTTGCATATTTAAAGGTGATTTATTGTATGCTCGTGGTACTTTGATAGATGGTCTATATTCCCTAGAACCTATAAATTCCAACGTCATGCACATTCAATCTAGAAAAAGGAAATATGATAATCAAACTCCACAACTTTGGCACGCTAGACTTGGACATATTTCCAAGAGTAGGATTCAAAAGTTGGTTTCCTCTAAGGCTCTTGAAATAAAGAACTTAGATGAACTCCCGACTTGCGAATCTTGTCTCAAAGAAAAGATGACCAAATCACCCTTCACCGGGAATCCCGAGCGAACCAAACAGACATTGGATCTTATCCATACTGACGTTTGTGGACCATTGAGTGTCAATGCGAGAGGTGGATTCTCTTACTTCGTAACATTCACCGACGATTTTAGTCGTTATGGATATGTGTATCTTATGACACACAAATCCGAAACCTTTGAGAAATTCAAAGAGTTTCGAATGGAAGTAGAGAACCAACTTGGACATACACTACAACAAATATTGGGTTTAGCGACCAAATTCTCAGCAACGAAGTTCAAATGGTTGCTATATACCCATATTTTGCAACTAGAAATCAATCGGTCACTAAAATCTGTTTGTTCCAATTTTTTTGTGACCAACGAACAATCGGTGGTTGTGGAAGGTCACTAAAGATCTGACACAAGTACAGTGACCATGTCTAGTTCATATAGCGAGGAATTTCATGGTCGACGTTGCCAAACATCTACAGTGACCATATTTAGCAATGAATATTTTGAATGGTTGCACCCGTTTCCCGAGTGGGAGGTTAGTAACCAATTATTATGGTCGCTAAGTGCGAATTCCCCAGCAACAAGTGAGACTTGGTCAGTAAATTTATATTGATAGCAACAAGTGTAAAGTAGTCGCTATACACTCTACTGATAAGAATTCACTGACCAATTTTTATTGTCGCTAAGCATAAATATTTTGCAACAAATTTATGATGGTCGCTCTATGCGAGTACCTAACAACGAGTTTAAGACGGTTGCTAAAATTTATTAAGAGCAACAATTTTGAGATGGTTGCTACTTGCACTCTTGATTTATATGTCAACAACCAAGAACTATAGTCACTAAGAGTAAATTCATAGCAACGAGTTTTAGATGGCGGCTATAGTTATATTCACAGCAACAAATTTAAGATGGTCGCAACTAGCCTACTCTAGTGGGCAGTCAACAACCATCAACTTCGGTCACTGAGTGTAAATTCGCAGCAACAAAATTTATGGTCTCTAAAGTTAAATTCCTAGCAACCAATATATGATGGTTGCTAATGGCTCTTAGAGTTATATCAAAACCCAATTAATATAGTTAAGTGTAATTCTACAACAACGAGTTTAAGATGATAGTTAAAATTATATTAATAAATATAATTTTAAGTCAACTAATGGACAAACATTATACACATAAAACATTTAATTTAGCTTAATTTAACAAAAAATCAGATCTTAATTCATAATGCACTAGAGTAAAAAAGAATCCTTGTCTCATCATGCTATGACAAAAAAATCAATTGAAAATTTTCAAAACTCATAAAGCAACCTATGCAATGAAAATATAATTTTGATTCAAATCTTATAAATCAAAAGTTAATGGTAAATCTACGAGCATAACAGACTATGGTAACAAACATGTAGTTAAAGATATAATAGATTGAAATAATAAATAGCATATGGCCAATACTACAACTCATATTACGTGGCCTTGATACAATAAGGAGATAAAAAGAGCATTAATGAACATAAAAATTATACACATACAACATTTAATTTAGCCTAATTGAACAAAAAATCAGATCTGAATTCATAATGTATAAGAGTAAAAATGAATCCTTGTCTCATCATGCTCTGACAAAAAAATAATCAATTGAAAATTTTCAAAACTCATAAAGCAACCTACGATGAAAATATAATTTTGATTCAAATCTTATAACTCAAAAGTTAATGGTAAATCTATGAGCATAACAGACTATGGTAACAAACATAAAGTTAAAGATACAATAGATTGAAATAATAAATTGCATATGGCAAATACTAAAACTCATATTACTTCAAGACAGGCTTTGATACAATAAGGAGATAAAAAGAGCATTAATGAACATAAAAATAAATTGAAGTAAAGGCTTAAGAACTGATTTACCAATTAATTAGTGCAAAATTATGAGGTGCAGAGAAGGGATGAAGTCGTGTAAAAATACATGGGTTAAAAGGGATGAAAGCCAATGTTCTTTTATAGGCAGATTCTGAATAATTTTGATTAGATAAGCATAGAGAAAAATCTTCAAAGATTTGATATAATCTTTCCTAATTTTCTCTGATTTGGCGGGTAAGTTTTAGAGTAAAGGGCGCCAAAAAAATGTAGATACAATAAAAGTTTATAATGTTCTTATAACTCTAAAATCTCTTGAGCTGATGAATGGGGGCGATGATGGAGAGATAATTTAGGGTCATGACTGAACAGGGGCTCACTTTAATTAATTTGTTCGGTAAATATTGAAAATAAAAATAGCTTATGTGACAAATTTAATATGTAGAAATATGGGAAAATTATTTTTTTGGTACCATAGGAAAGGCTGACTCGCAATTTTGGTACCATTGGATACGAAAATGCAAATTTGGTACCATAGGATATGTTTTCATTGCAATTTTGGTACCAAACCCAATTTTTCTACAAAATTAATGGAAATTTACCCCCTATGAAATGCATAATGTTCAATTTATCCCTCTATATTTTGAAAAAAATCAATTTACCCCCTGTAAAATTTTAATGAAGCAATTTACCCCTTCCGCCAGAGATTGTAACTCATTTGCCGAAATTGAGAGTATGCATGCAAACGATTTTATTTAACATTGGGGGATAAATTGCCACATTTATCATAATACAATGGGTTAAATTGAACATTATGCATTTAGTAGGGGGTAAATTGCCATTAACTTTGCAGAAAAATTAGGTTTGGTACCAAAGTTGCAATGAAAACCTATCATATGGTACCAAATTTACATTTTCATATCCAATGGTACCAAAAGTGCAAGTCAGCCTATCCTATAGTACCAAAAAAAGCAATTTTCCCGTAAAAATAAAATGGAGAAATTAGTTTTTGTAACCAGAGAATAGGCCAACTTGCAACTTTGGTACCAATGAATACAAAAATGCAAATTTACTATTACAGTAAATGTTTTCATTGCAACTTTGGAACCCCTTGTTATTTAAAAAAGAGCACTTTATCTTTATTATGAAAATTTCGGTAAGTGAGTTACACTATCCAGCTGAAAGGAGTAAATTATTTTATTAAATTTTTTATAGGGGTAAATTGATTTTTTCAAATTATAGGAGATAAATAATTGAACATTATGTATTTCATAAGGGGTAACTTGCAATTAATTTTGGAGAAAAATTCGGTTTAGTACCAAATCTGCAATGAAAACCTATCATATAATATCGAATTTGCATTTTCATATCCAATAATCCTTTCTCCGCTTTAAAATTAACTCCATATATATAATTTATATATAAAAAATAACCATCATAAAGGAATTAACAATGTAATGAGAAAATTAATCGAGTCAATAAAGAATGTTGTGAATATCAATGTACATGAGAGAATGATTTTACAAATTACTAGTACAACAATCGTGAAGATTGTATTTACTGTACATATTTTCCATTTTGCTAATTTATCTTTGAGTTTAATTTAAAATTGCTCGAATTTTCATTGTTAGATAGAAACAATCATTAATTGTTTAACATTTATTTTAATTTTAAGATAACCTTTAATTTTAGGGAAATTTAATTAGACACCCCTGGCTATTCTCTAGCCGTACGAGGAGAAAACTTCATATATGGCTCTAGGGGGTATATATGGCTCTAGGGGGTATTGTTCATCTACATCTATCCCAATTAATGAGCTGTCTATCGAATAGAAGCAATTGATGTTCGATCCCGAAGAGAAGGAAAAGATCTTAGAAATGTGGGGATTTATGATCCAGTATTTGACCGAGGTGGCATTTTTGTTATATTTGAAACAAAAGGGTAAGTTCTTGTAATTAGTATAATAGCAATGGGTGTCTATATAAATTAACCTTAATTTTATATAGATGAACTTGATATATTTTTCTGGCTATACCATTGAACTCAAATGAACGACTTTATTTAATTATATTTGTTTTTTTCTTATTTGATTTTATCAGGTCGAACTCAAAACATATCTTTTCATTGACTTATATTGATCCTTACAACGGTTGAATTACACTCTAACCCTCTTGAAGCATAATTATTGAAAATTCCCTGTGATATAAAAAATTACATAGACACCATCTAGAGAGGTTTTTGTTATTTTTTCCAGAAATTGTAGGGATTGTCATTGTTGTAATGATTGTTGAAGTCATAAAAGGTGTTTTGATACGTAAACCAAAGTAGATCTCCTTGTAATTTTTGGAACATAAAGGATTTTTGTAAAACGACTAAACCTCATGGTCTGATCATAAATCGCCCATATATATATATATATATATATATATATATATAGATTTAAAAAACATAACACAAAATTTGAAAAAAAATAAAAATGAAATTTTTTTTAGTAGGAAGCAATAATTCTATAATATTGATAAATAGAAACATTAATAATTTTAATAATACAAAATGTATAAACTAAATTAGGATTTCAATTTAGCTCTATGTACTCTACCCTTGTTCATTACCCTATAGTTGACTTCGAAAAGTACAGAGGCGCCATCCCTAGTTCATTACCAATTAATTTCCTCTTCTAAAAACCATCCCTAATTCCCAACTTTATTTTCCTTCTATTTCAATAACTTTCTGAACGTGAAGAGAATCGATCAACCTAGCCCTAATTTCAATCGGTCACGAGAATCAATCAACCCATTCCTAGTTTCAATCCCAATCGTGAAGAGAATCGAAAAGTGGAAGCACAGTTAAAAGTAGAATCGCAAAGTATTATTGTAGTTGATTATTGAAATTGGAGTAGATGCTATACTCTAGAGATCGTTTGCCCCGCAATAACAACGGCAGGTATCCTTGTTGTGTTACTTCAATCATAATTTATTATTTCAGTATTTATAATTTTATAATTGAATCGTTCAACTTTCCTTGTATTTATGAGGCTAGTTTTCTTTATCTTTTCCTGAATTATCCCTTGCAAAGTTATTTTGCTTATATATGACAGTAGGATTTAGAATTGAAGATATTGAATAGAATTTGAATAGATTTTCCAACATATTTGACTCAGAATGCTCTAAGTTGTGCTTAGAGGTGGGATAGGGACTAATTTATGTTGCTTATATATGATAGCAGGATTTAGAATTGAAGATATTGAGTAGAACTTGAATAGATTTTCGAACATATTTAACTCAGAATTCTCTAAGTTGTGCTTAGAGGTGGGATAGGGACTAAAAGTTGCATCAGTAACATTGCTAAGGGTGGTTGGTTTCTTTGCTAAGGACCGGCAACACATGATTGAAAAAAAAAAAAAACTGAGAAATCACTTAGTTCCTGAAGCTAAGCCAATGTGCGTTAAGGAAGGAATTAAAACGTATCTAATTTGTGCTTTAGCTTTTAAGGTAATTCCATTTGCATAAACCTTATAATGCTAGTCAGAAAAGCTTGTCTGTTCACCTAACCAGTAACCACTATCAAACTTTGTGCACATATACTCTTTTATTCAGATTTCAATTGAGTATACATAGGATATCAATTCAGTAAACCTATTTGGCACCTAATTTTAAACACTGGTCCTCAAATCCAATCTTTTTTTTTGTTCCTAGTAAGGTTTGTAGATGGAAGTCAAATCCATGATGAAGATTCAGGAAACATGTAATATTCTCTATTCATATTATTTTCGAACCAACTTAACTAAGAATGCTTTAAGTTGTGCTTTTTATAAAGAAAACTAGTTGTCTTTGCATTTTTGAAAACTAGTTTGATTTAAACTATTCTTATTGCTATATTCTCGTTGTTTTTTGGATCAATATTTGTTGAAATATAGTTTTATTTATATATAATTTCTATCTTGCATAAAGATAAAGCTAAATAAGATTTTTCATATTTGACTCAGAATGCTCAGAATGCTCTAAGTTGTGCTTAGAGGTGGGGTAGGAACCGATTTTTGGGTTTTTTTACCTAATTAAGTAAAGCTAATTAATAAGATTTTTCATATTTCAATTATCCCTTGCAAATTTATGTTGCTTATATATGATCGTAGGATTTAGAATTGTAGATATTGAGTAGAACTTGAATAGATTTTCGAACATATTTAACTCAGAATGCTCTAAGTTGTGCTTAGAGGTGGGATAAGGACTGATTTTTGGTTTTTTTACCTAATTAAGTAAAGCTAAAGAAGAATTTTCATATTTCACTCTATATATATATTAGGTGGAGACTGGAAAGTGGATCACTTCATGACTTTGTAAAATCATTCACCTTCTATGCAGATTGAACGAGGAATTTTTCTTTCACCTGAAACTTGAACTGGGAAAACTGAGGTTTGCCGTGTCCAAGACTCAGGTTAGTCTATAAAGTTCCGCAACATGGCTTCCTTAGATGAGTCAACAGAAGCACTAAACTCTAAAGATTTTGTTTGAAGGATATGGAAGACAGAGTGACTGAGCTGGAATCACTTGATAAGGCCCTACAAGAAGGAATAGGTTTAATCTAATCCAAATAAACAGTTAATGCTAAATGATAAATATAAAGCACCATGATCCAGCATTTGATGCAATAGAAACATTTTCCATAGTATTTACTCACTAAAATCCAAGAACCAAAAAAGTCTTTACTATTTTAGCCAACCTTTCTAATTTAATTATTATATATATGCAGAAGCATATGATAAAATGCAATCTGAACTCGTAACAGCAAGGAAGAGCTTGATGAAAATGTTAACATCAGAGGATATTAAGTCAATTGTACGTTACTTTCCTTACCACTTAGCCCTATTCTATTGTAATGTATCATTTCCTTTGTGTAATCGTGACTCTGCTCTTTACCCTGCAGCTAATGGACACGGTTGAGTTAAACGAGTTGAATAGATCGTTGTTGACACTTCTCGATGAAAATATTTCAAGTGCATATCAGTCTAACCAGGTAAGAAATTAGAACTAGAAATATTTTGTATAATCCAGGTTTATTCCTCTTATTATCATATATGTAGTTGTATTAGTCTAGTGATAATTCATATTAGAAGAAATGATTTTTTTCCTTTCTGGGATTTAAAAATAAGTTAGAGAGGGGCTATAAAATAGTTCTGGTAAAAATAAACGCACACATACACATACTCATGATACGATCCAAAAATAAAAGTCCACATTTGAAATAGATAGTGAGAAAATAGATTTTCAGTCGTGCTATTCGATTAAAATCTTATTCCAATATAATATAAATATTTATAAACTGCAGTATAATTTTGTATGGTACATAGTCTTCCCACCAGGTCACATATCTAATCTAATCGCCTAGTCACTTGGATATGATCTTGTAGTTGTAAGCATTTTCTTCGCATTTTACATTTGCTTTTTCTGTGTAATCGAGCTCGTTTGTTAATTTTTTTGGCTGCTAAATTTGTGTGGCTCTATCATTGTTTACCTTACCTACATGGATTATAATTATGTTGCATTTTCAATTTTTTATGGTGTAGCTTTAATTTGACTTGAAGGATTCAACTGTTGCGGTGTTTGCAAACGATCGAGCTTGCTTATGTTTATTAATTTGAGCCAGTGCATGTCATGAAGTTTTTTCGGTTGAGTTGTTTGTTGTCTAAGGATGAATTTCATATTGGAAAGCTTAAGGATTCTTGAACGTGGATTGCAATTCAATTTTGAATTTTGATCTTCACAGGTTGTATCCAATTTTATATAAGATTTAGCTTCAATTAGGCATTAGCTTTCAAGCCAATGTAAATGGTTGCTCACTGTTTGAGCTATAATTACAGTTTGAGCATTGAATTTTCACCTAGTTAATTTTGTTGTTTGAAAGTTTAGCTTATGCATAAGCCTTTTTGCTCACTATTTTGAGCTTGTTTTCTATAATATTATTATTATTTCGTGTGATGGTGATATTATACTGGTGTTATATTTTTAATTAATAATATTTACTAAATCAAATAATGTGATATAAGTTTTTGCGGCTATATTAACATTGATTTTAATTAAAATTTTGGTTGCTTAAATATATTTGAAAACCATAATTTGGTCACTAAATAATTTGAAGTAAGAACTTTAGCAACACTGATAAATGTCTTTTTACAACAAATGACATGGTTGGTAAAAGACATTTATCAACCAAAGATATTGGCTGCTACATGTAAAATTATATCATCCAAACACAGTGTTACAGAAACCGTGAAGTTCCGCATTAGCGAGGAAATATTTTAGTTGCTTATGGCTGCACCTTTAAAGACCACTGACTGTTGGTCATAAAACTTGAAGTTTTGATTGCTATGTGAATAAAATTTGCGACCATGTAATGCTATAATCACCATATATCTTAACTTCAGCGACTACATTAATTGTTGCATATGCAATGTCTATCAAAGACGACTTCTGACTGGTCACTACAAATGAAATTTGGTTGTTGTACACACTATATTAGCAACCAGTTAATGATTAAGCAACCACCGATTTCTACTTCAGCGACTACAAAATTTGTTGCTCATGGTCATGCCTTTTAGAGACCACTGATGGTTGGTCCCTGAACAAACATTTTGGTGGTTGTGTGCATACCATGAGCAACCATGTCAAGTTGCAGCAACCATCGATCTCAACCATTAGTGACCATGCATATTGTCGCTCATGTCCATTTCTTTTAGATACCATTCATTTTCAGACACTAAATATGAAATTTGGTTGGTGTACAAATAACATCAGCGACCATGTGATGATGGAGCGACCAAGTGTCACTGCTTTAGTGAACAAAATAATTGTTGCTCATGTCTGCTTTTTAACGACCATCACTGATTGGCTGCTGAAGATAAATTTTGATTGTTGTAAGTACGAAATTAGCTACCATGCAATGATGCAGCGACAATCTATATGCACATTTGCGACAAAAAAAAATGTTGCTAATGATGGCATTCTATAGCGATCATCAGTGAATGGTTGCTAAACATATACTTTCAGCATCCAAATAAAATGTTCGTCACTGCGTAGCTTTAGTCGCCATACTATTGTGGCCAACATTGTTCTGGTCACTGTATGTTTTAGTGACCAATTTTATACATTTAGCAACCAATATCCAACGTCACTAAAGTCGATATTTCTTGTAGTGATAGTATTAAAGCACTTCGTTCTGATAGAGGTGGTGAGTATTTAAGCCAAGAATTCCTTGATTATCTAAAAGAGAATGGAATTCTCGCACAGCGAACTCCCCCTAGGACACCTCAACTCAATGGAGTGTCTGAGCGGAGGAACCGGACTTTGTTAGACATGGTTCGTTCCATGATGAGCTTTGCTGACCTTCCCTTTTCGTTTTGGGGCTTAGCCCTATTAACTGCTTCGAAGATACTAAACATAGTACCTTCAAAGTCAGTGCCAACAACGCCGCACCAAGTATGGTATGGTAAAGCACCCGTGTATTCGTTCTTACGAGTATGGGGATCTCCTGCGTATGTAAAGAACAAGAAGGGAGATAAGCTAGATAGTAGATCTAGTTTGTGCAAATTTGTGGGTTATCCAAAGGACTCTATTGGATACCTGTTCTTCGATCCTAAAGAACGTAATACGTTCGTATCTAGGAACGCCCACTTCTTGGAAGAGGATTTCCTCACCAACCGAAATGGGACAATCGTAGAACTTGATGAAGTCCAAGAATCGGACCCATCCCCACAAACAGTGGGAGCTGAACCAGAATTAACTGAACCTACTAGTACACCTATGCTTCGAAGGTCTAATCGAATTCGTAAGGAGCCAGAGCGATTTGGTCTCATTCACGAAAACGAGAAAGTTGATGCTGATCCAAGGACCTATCAAGAAGCGATGTCTGACATAGATTCGGGTGCGTGGCTCGAAGCCATGCAATCCGAAATGGATTCCATGCATTCCAACAAGGTTTGGACCTTGGTCGATCCACCTGAGGGAACTATCCCTGTAGGATGTAAATGGATCTTCAAGCGTAAGCTTGGAATGAATGGAGAGGTAATTACTCATAAAGCTCGCTTAGTGGCGAAAGGGTATTCTCAAAGGCCTGGTATAGACTATGAGGAAACCTTCTCTCCCGTGGCGATGTCAAAATCCATTCGGATATTACTTGCTATAGCCGCGTGGCATGACTACGAAATATGGCAAATGGACGTAAAGACCGCCTTTCTCAATGGAGACATTGATAAGGAGATCTTTATGCAACAACCTGAAGGTTTTGCGTCCAAAGGAAGTGAGCACAAACTGTGTAAGCTTCAAAGGTCAATCTATGGCCTCAAACAGGCGTCCCGAACCTGGAACATACGATTTGATGAGACAGTCAAAGCTTTTGGCTTTATCAAAAACGTATATGAACCTTGTGTGTACAAAAGGAATAGTGGGAGCTCAATACAATTCATTGTTTTGTACGTCGATGACATTTTGTTAATCGGAGACGATATCAAGATGTTAGCGCAGACTAAAGCGTGGTTATCCGCGCAGTTCTCTATGAAAGATATGGGAGACGCATCTTACGTATTGGGAATACGTATCTATAGGGATAGATCGAAGAAGATGATAGGACTCTCCCAATCTCAGTACATCAACACGATCTTGAAGAGATTTAGTATGGAAGAATCTAAGAAAGGATTTGTTCCAATGAGACATGGTATCTCTCTTTCTAAGTCTATGTGCCCTACAACCGACGAAGAAAAGACGAGAATGTCTATCATACCTTATGCCTCTGCTATAGGGAGTATAATGTATGCAATGTTGTGTACTCGACCAGACGTAGCACACGCTCTAAGTGTAACGAGCCGCTATCAGTCAAATCCAGGCGAGAAGCACTGGACTGCCGTAAAAGCAATCCTAAAGTACCTGCGAAGGACTAAGGATATGTTTTGGTCTACGGTGGTAGTGGAGAACTGAAACTTGAAGGATTCACTGATTCGAGTTTCCAGTCTGACGTGGATGATTTCAAATCCAACTCTGGATACATATTCCGCCTCAATGGAGGAGCGGTCAGTTGGAAAAGCTGTAAACAGTCTACCACTGCCGACTCAACCACAGAAGCAGAATATATCGCAGCATCAGATGCAGCAAAAGAAAGTGTATGGATGAGAAACTTCGTCCAGGAATTGGATGTTGTTCCTAGCATTGCTGAACCTGTAGTCGTCTTTTGTGACAACAACGGGGCAATAGCTCAAGCAAAGGAGCCGAGATCACACCATCAATCCAAACACGTACTGAGGAAGTACCACGTGATCAGAGAGATCATTGGTAGAGGAGATATGCATATGGAGTATGTCAAATCAGAAGACAACATAGCTGACCCACTAACTAAGCCACTTTCGCAAAAGGTGTTCGAGGGACATCTAGATAAGATGGGTCTAAGAAACGTTTGTGAATGGCTTTAGGGCAAGTGGGAGATTGATAGGATAGTGCCCTGCAAGCCAGTTCAATTAGCTTGTAATAGATCTATCTTGTATATAACAATCTTTGATTTTATAATAATACGCATGTTTATTTATATATGTATAAGGATAAACAATGGCCAAACTTCATCTCTCGCGAATACATTTAAGCGATTGGTTGAAACCCTGAGATCACTCATGACTATGGGACTATACACTTCAGTACTGAGTGCACTTATCATGAAACAGTCTCAAAGGTCGTGATCTCGAAAATGTTCCAAGTCATAGATTCATATCGAGATGGGGTATCGAGTGAATCGTCAAAACTTGTACGATTATGCATGATTCACACGGAGTGAATTTGTTGTAGTTTCATGAACAAGGCATTTGAGACCAGTGCATATGACTAGGTGATTCGATGGAGGATCGAATGCATCGAACGACCCGAACAGAGAAACCCATTGTGGAAGCGCATGACGCATATCGGTGATGGGATGTTTCTCAAAGGATTATAATAGTGTACGATTTAGTCCTATGACTTGAGGTGCTAGGGCGAATTCGGTGCATGAAAGTGCGTACTTAATTAGATCTAGGTATAGGCCACTTAGCTTGGTCATGAAAATGCCTAGGTTGGGTGCGTATGGACATGTACGCGAGTGGTTAGTACCAAGATGGAATATGTTGACTCATCGTAATGGATGAGAATATTTCCTATACGATTCTTAGATAATGTTTCCAATGAATCTACGGCCGTAGTCGGTGACGGATTTGGAAAGGGGTTTCCAAATTAGGCAGTCACACTGGAACATTATCCTGAATTAGAAAGTATAGTTATCGAGACAAATTTAGAGGTGCCGATCAATTCACACACCCTAAGTCTTGATCGGGAAATTGGTCGACAGAAGGACCGTATGTACATGGTAATTATATGAGGTGAGGTTCACTAAATATCAATTCACCTGATGTTGGGCTTCATGGGCTTGTGGCTAGACATCGACCATGAAGTGTGGGTACTCCTGAATTAGTAGAGGAATTGATTCTAGGAGTGGTCAATTAAAGGTAGTTTAATTGATCGGAGCAATTTATTGTTCATAAATTAAATCACGAGGTTTCGTGAGCCTGCTGCCAATTGATGGTGAACCCAGAGGGTCACACACAATACAATTGGACGGTGACTGTTCTGTAGGAATATAAAAGGAATTAATTGATTTAAAAGTAATTAAATCAATTAAGTGAATTAAAGTGTTAATTCAAGTGGTAGATAAATTAATTAATTGATTTAAAAGTAATTAAATCAATTAAGTGAATTAAAGTGTTAATTCAAGTGGGAGATAAATTAATTAATTGATTTAATTGATTTAAATGACAATTGATTAATTAAACTAAATATTAATTAAGTAATTAATTAATATGGGCCGGATATTTAATTAAGTAATTAATTAAATTAAGGTGGGCTTGCAAGAGATGGACTCCTAAGCCCATTAGGAATCTTGTAACCCTAGGTCTTGAGGAGTGCTTATAAATAGAGCTCTGACAGAACTCAGAGAACTAAAACACCTAAGCAAAAACCCTAGTCTTCTCTTGCCCTAAGAAATCCGCCCCACCCTGCGCCGCCCAAGCCCTAGTGCCGCCGCCGTGTGCTGCCGTAACACCGCCGCACCGCCGCCGTGAAAGCCCTAGCGCCGCCGCCGCATATCTTCTCCCTCATTCCTTTTGTGCAGAATTTTGATCTGTCAAATAGATCTGCACAATCCTTCATCAACAAACCTCTTAGATCTAGTTCTGAGCCTAAGACTAAGAGGTGTCATCATAATCCAGTTGGTGTGGACTTTTCTCTGGAGGTGAGACGCTTGGATCACTCCAGTGAACCAGAACCTTAATCAGAGTTCAGAATCAGAGTTGGAGGTTTCCACCACCTTGCCTGTGGTGAGGTAAAAATCGAAAACCCCCTTTGTTAGATTATTTCTGTGCTTTGTTTTGTGTCTTTCGTATATATAACTTGGAGATATTATTATGAGACCTGTGGGTGTGCCTTGAAAAATTTTAATTTCCGCACTTTATTGTATTGACAATCGAGGCATATCCCAACAGATAGAGACCAACGGACTTTGGATAGGAGCAATAAATAATTTTTAAATAGTAATTTTCGTCAATGCGTAATTTGTAATTTTACTCCTTTAACCCCTCGAATAAGACGATTTGTATTCCTAATTTATGACATTAATTCCTTCATTTATTGTGATAGTTTGGACATAAGTCTTCATTTCCAGCATAATCATTATGTTTGCGTCTTTTCGAATTCGTCCGATTGTTCATTGGCCAGGTTCTCCGTTTCGCGCCTGTCCCTAATGTCTGTCCGTCTTTTCATTCAGTATAAATACCTATGGTAAAAAGTTTAATCGCTATTTTACTGCATTTCTCAATTCCGATAAAATATTCTCTCCAGAAGGTCGATAAGCTTTACTCGATATTTTAAAATTTTCTTTGAGTTTCCGAGGATGAGTAATCTTTTCGGGAATACTTCCAAGCGTTCTTCACACGACCTTCCTAGAAATTCAAGATCAAGAAGGTCCCGTAACGAAGGGCCTTATGCTGATCCCGGTCGATTCCAGACCGTGGGGAGCTCGGGGGTGCAAACTTCTATTATCCCACCGAGTCATTCGAGCGATGTGAATACTCGCCCAGATTCTCCTCAGCAAAATCCCACCATTTCTTCCGACGTTCAAAAGAGACTTTCTCCTGGTCGGATTGTCTTTGGAGATATGTCTAACATGGAGCCATCCTTTAACATCCCCATTTCTTCAACTATACCTTTAGTTGAGCACGATTTACATAATTATGCTCGTGATGATTTAAGTTTTTCCAACTCTTCTGCTGACCTTGTTGTTAACCAAAGTCGAGTAAATGATACCATTGGGCCGGCAAGTAGTGGCCAGGTTATAGGTCCTTCTTTGGTTAGTTCTCATATGCAGTCAGTCACCCAAAGTTTTGCGGATTTCTTACTTTCTGATGCCACCACCATGACTACTTCTTTTGAGGCTGGTGGTTCTTCCGGAGGTCGGGGTGGACATAGGTCCGGTCGGAGGACTGTAATCTCCTACTCGGGGAAGGAAACTTCTGTGAGCCCTAATGAGAGAGAATCCCCGCGTTTGTTGGATGATCGTTGTATCCTTGAGCAGGTTAGGGATATAACTGAGTCTGAAGTTCCTCGTCATGATAAGATTCCCCTTAATTCTGTTCTGTCGGATTCTTGTGAACCGGATCCTCTTTCCTGGGATTTGGGTTTTAGTACTATTTTGCCCGGCGAGTTGAAAAAACATGAGGGTACTTATTCCCTTCCTCTTGATCAGTCCCTCTTCAGACAATTTGAGCAGGTATGTATCCTTTCGTTTATGTCTTTGTATTATTTTTCTGTTGTTTGTGACTTATTTCTTTTTCCTTTTCAGGGAAGTATTATGCTCTGCAATTGGGTGCCCAGTGTGATAACTTGTGGTTTAGCAAAGAGAACCTGAGGCATTGCCTGTATGCAGAGATATCAAAGGCTGGTGGACTTGCTATTCACAATGAGCTACTCAATGATGATCTCCGAAAGTCACGTGATGAAAAATTAGCTATTGAGAAGGAGAGGGATGATTTGGCTCGAATGAATGCAAATTTAGAGGAGTCTCGTCGGCGTGCCTTTGAGGAAGGCTATCAGAAGCGTCAGGAGGAGCTGAAGACGTTTCTCGATACAGCTACTCCTCGGAAAGGTGCTTCTTCGAGCGAACCCTCTGGTGGCGATCAGTCCTGATGACTTGCTTCCTCCTTTTCCTTCTTTTTTTTTTTTTTTTTTTGTAGCAAAGTCTGTATGTGGTTGCTAGGGGATAATTTATCCTTGGCGTATTTTGCATGACCACAATATTTTTGCTGTAAATTTTCTATGGTAATTCCAATCTAATTTGGAGAAGTAAATTGAATCATTTAATCGAGTAGATAAATTTAGACTCGAAAATCTTTATTCCCTTACTTTTGTAAGCAAATTTACATTGCTTGTTAAGTAAGTGATTCGAATATAAAGCTCCATAGAAACTTAAATGGATTGACTTGAGGGCAACCATTATTGACTCAAAATCTGTTGTTGACGATCAGTCATTAGTTCTTTCAAAACCATGAAGTTCCTTAGAACCTTGTCCTTTACTGTTGAAGTGTTCGATTTAGTAAGCCCATTCGTTGACTATGCATAGTTCTTAGCCAACCCTTTCAATCATGTTGGATTTTTAAAACTTGTTGACTGTTGAAAAATGATCTTTTGTGGATAATACCTACATCTCTTCAGTTTTTCAAAGAAACTAGATAGTAAGCTTTATCATGTTCATCGATAATCGATCAGTTGCCATTGTCAGACATACTTCTGTCTTTTATGAGGTCCTATATAAGGGATTTACTGCAACTTTTCTTCAAGCATTACTTTTCCTTATAATTGAATCTCTTAGTAGAGCTTGTCTGCCACCTTTTTTAATTCCATGTTTATGTGTACTGATTGCGAGCTTCATTTTTCTCAAATAAAACAACCAGTGTACCATTAGGTAGATCCATTAGGTAGATCCAGCTTGTTAAGACCTCCCTAAGCAATTCTTTGATATATGAGACAGTGACAAATCTGTATGCCTTAATAAGGACGACTGTCTCTTCTACTAGTCCGTCAGATTTCTTGGACTCCAAGAGGAAAGCTGGATTCTATGTCGTCAGGCTCTTATTTGTCGTCAAAACGATCAACTATTTTGTCTTCCTTCTTATAGATCATTTATTTTTGGTAGAAGTAATTATTCCTCGTTGTAAATTTCCTTTTCTTAAGGATTCTGTTCATCGGTCGAGCATTCTTCGTAAAGTTCCAAGTTGTCTCTCAATGAATCCACTGGAACGTATATGGATTTTCCATTCTGGTCGTTTCGACCTTGATACTTCATTCTCATCGAGCAGTTTTATCGACAATCCTAGCGCCGTTCCAACTTACTCGCATTAAATTCGGGAAGTCAAAAGTCGCATTTTCGTCCCTTGATCAGATCTCTATCTAACCATAGGAATGACTTAAAATTTCCCTATAAATAGACATTCAGTTTCTTCCCATAACTACCCACACCGTACGAAATGGAGATATCAGTTTCTTTGGGTTTTATTTTTCCCAGTGATCCCATAATTTTCAAAAAGTCAACAAGTTCTGAGTGACTTTGAACCTCCGAAGAATGAGACTGAGCCCTTGAAGACTGAAAATTCTTCTGACCCTTATACTTCTGGATCCCCACCTCGAGAGTCGAAAGATGAGTTTGCTCGAGAAGTGGAGCTCGAGAATTTTGTTGAGAATCCGTCACAGGCCGATCCTCCTTTTTCTGAAGCCGAGGCGTCTAAAGGAAAAAGTCCCTCGGAGCTGTTTCAGTCTGGATCGAATTTTCTATCTCAGGTTCTCCTTTCTACTCTCTCTCTTTTCTCTTTTTTTTTTTTTTTTTAAGAGAACTAACTTTTTCAAATATAGGCTAGGCAAGACTTTCTTGAATTGAAGGTGTTGGCTGAGCGGGAGTTGAGTCAGCGTGCTGTTATCAGCCTCGAGCTGGAGAAGAAGAACGGTGAGTTGGGTCGTGTTCTTGAGGAAAAATTGGCTTTAGAGAAAGAGAAGGTTGATAAGGTACAGGGAGAAGAGCTCTTTCAACAATTGAGCAAGGAGCTTGAAATGCTCAAAGGGCTTTATGAGCAGGAGAAGAAGTACTCCGACCTCCGCGAAAAATAAGCTTATGCTCGTGGTTATGCAGCCCATAGTGCTGAGCTTCGAAAGGCTCTTCATGATCATAACTTTGTGTAACTTTTTTTCGGAACGGTGTTGATGGGGGCTATTTCACACCCTACATACTACTAGGATCGAACGAGGAATATAAGATCGACATATGGCTCGCCCAAGGAAAAGCGCCCGTGTCGGAGCAAGAAGTAACACAACCACGGGTCATAACACATCTGAAGATCTACAGGAGAACAACAATAATAACGTTCCCGACACCGACGAAAATTTGCGGGATAACCATCCCCGTCAGCAGGAACCGCTAGGGGGTCCTCCCGGTACGATACAGGAAGAACCGGAGGTTCCCGAGATCCCCGTTCCTCTCCCAGGTGCTCAGGAGAAACTACGACAAATAGCGATGCTCGTTAAATCACTCTCCCAAGAAGAATTACTTGTACTTGATCAAATTCCGCGAAACCCTAGGGCCGCCAGGACAATTCCTGTTCAAAGAACGCCCGGTCAAAACGATCAAGTCTCTCAACAAGCTGACAGCCCACCAAGCGAGCATCGCTCACTACACAGTCCACAACGGGACAATTCAAAAACCTCCGACAACCATCCCCGAAGAAAACCAGGTCACAGAAAAACCCAGGCGAAGCGCAGTGGCTCCAGGGAACGCACAATTATTCCTATTGGGGACGACATAGATGATACAATCCCAGATCGACCACGAACGACTCGACTGACGGAAAGAGAAATTGAAAGGATGGTGCAGGAGCGACTCGAACAACGCCTACGATCTATTCAAAATCCGTGGGCCCGAACCACGGAACTCCAGGAGAGCCTTGCGGCCTGTTCTCCCTTCTGCAGGGAAATAAAAGAGGCACAGTCGATTGGACAAGTCCCGAGTAGACTACCTCGCTATGATGGAACCACTGACCCGGATGATTATATTTTTAGCTTTACAAACATAATGAATTTATATGCCCACTCTGCCAAATTCACCGCCAAATTAATGGTAACCACATTCGAAGGACTCGCATTGGACTGGTTCGCGAAACAACCTGCCAACTCCATATTTAGCTTTAGGGAACTTTGTAACAAATTAACGCAGCAGTTTGCCAGTCAGAAAAGACAAAAACTCCCAATGAGCTACCTAGGAACCATACATCAACAAGAAGGAGAATCCCTAAGGAACTGGTTGGCCAGATTCAACGTAGAACTACTCAAAATCGATTCTCCAAATATCGATTACATAATTTCTATCCTCTTCGATCTCACTAAAAACAGGCAGTTCGGAAATGCCCTCAGTCGAAAACAACCAAGAACGTTCGCCGACATCATGAGCTTGTCGTCTAAGTATATGACCCAAGAAGAGATGAATTCCTTCAAGGATAAAAACAAAAACAAATTCACAGCTTCAGGCTCCAAGCGGCATGACAGGATTCCTGCCCAAAGATCCCTAGATTATGAGCGATCTTCCAGGAGAGGTAACGTTTTCCAGCGACTGGAATACAGCAAAGCCGACCAAGAAAGGCAACCTAATTTCTACCAAAGACCAAGAAACCCTGAACAACCAATCAGAAGCGGGGTGAATCAAGTAGAACACCCAAGGTTAAATGCTCCAATTGAAGAAATATTGGAAGTTCTAGAAAGAAATAACTGGATTCCCGAGGCGAGGAAAATCGCTCAGCCCAGACCAGGGTCTAGAAACTATGATCAATATTGTAAGTACCATAGGGCACATGGGCATCGAACGGAAAATTGTTTTCACCTTAAGAGATAAGTCGAAAAACTGATCGAGCAAGGAAAACTAGACGAATACATAGAGCGAGATAATCGCAAAAGGGAAAGAAGTAGAAGCCCTCGGAACGGTAATCAAAGGAGAAGTTCTCATCGAAGGTCACCTGAACGTCGACCTACTCAGGAGTTGAATCACGACCAGATCAATGGGACTATCCATACGATATCCGGGGGGCCCGCGGGTGGAGATAGTCGTAATGCTCGACGAAGAACGGCCAGGTCCATAATTGGAAATTCTAAATATCCAAAAGAAATATGGACTCTGGAAAACAGGCCGACAAATCACCAGCCGATCAGCTTTAACGAAGGCGAAGTACCTAAAAACATCATTTGGGATACAAAAGAGGATAACCCAGATTTCCCTATGGTAGTGTCGTTAGAGATAGCGAATTACAATGTAAGAAGAGTCCTAATCGATAACAGAAGCTCAGCAAATATCATCTCCAGGGAGGTTTTAGCACAAATGAACCTCGGACAAATAAACCTACAAAAAGTAGCTACGCCATTAGTAGGCTTTGGAGGGTCCGAAATCATCCCCAGCGGAACGATATCTTTAAGTGTGTCGCTCGGAAAGAAGCCACTTCGGTCAGTGAAGTTGGTAAAATTCCTAGTGGTAGAAACACCCTTCGCTTATAACGCTATATTAGGGCGACCAGCCCTTAACCTTTTCCGAGCTGTAGTCTCTACTTATCATCAGAAGATAAAGTTTCCGACCGATACGGGCATCGGAGAAATAACAAACGACCACTGTATGGCGTGGGATTGCTACAGCACATCGTTAACTTTGAAAGAACACCCAAAGTCTATTACTCCGAGCAAGAGAAAGATCGAAGATGATCTCATTAGAAATGAGGTTGAAATTCCTATTACTGATCGATTAGATAAAAAGGGAAAAGAACCACTAGATTTATCCTTGAAACCCCCAGAACATAAAGATATAATTCTGGTAGAAGGTGACTCGTCCAAAAAGACAAAAATAGGTACAGAATTGAGCAAAGAAGGAGAAATAATGTTAATCGAATTCCTAAGAAATAATGTGGACGTCTTCGCCTGGAGCGCAAATGACATTGAAGGAATCGATCCTCGGGTAATCAAGCATACCCTAAAAATTGACCCCTCAGCAAAACCCGCCAGACAGAAGAAAAGAAATCATGGACCAGTAAAAGATAAAATTATCAAAGCCGAGGTAGAAAGACTGCTTGAAGCAAAACAAATCCGAGAAATACATTTCTCGGAATGGCTATGTAATGTTGTACTAGTAGCAAAAGGGGATAAAAAAGACAACAAATGGAGGATGTGTAATGATTTTACCGACCTTAACAAGTTATGTCCACGCGACCCATACCCCCTCCCAAGGATTGACTTATTGGTCGACTCGACCGCTGGCTTCGCATTATTCAGCATGATGGACGCCTTCCAAGGGTTTTACCAAATATACATGGACGAGCGGGATCAAGAGAAGACCGCATTCATAACCTAGCAGGGAGTATACTGCTTCATAGTAATGCCATTCGGATTGAGGAATGCCGGGGCTACTTACCAAAGGTTAGTAAACCTAATGTTCAGAGAATTAATCGGAGAAATAATGGAAGTCTATGTAGACGACATGTTAGTCAAAAGTATGAATGAAGCGGATCACGTAAAACATCTAGATCGATGTTTCCAAATCTTAAGAAAATACCGTATGAAGTTGAACCCTACGAAATGCACCTTCGGTGTTAAGTCAGGAAAATTTTTGGGATACTTGGTACACCAGCGAGGAATAGAAGCCAACCCAGAGAAAATTCGAGCCATAACTGAAATGAAACCTCCCAAGACCATATCTCAGGTACAAAGTTTGGTTGGGAAAATCGTAGCATTGAATAGATTCATATCAAAATCTGCGGACAGAAGCTTGCCCTTCTTCCAAACGCTTCGAAAAGCGAAAAACTTCGCTTGGACCGAAGAATGTGAACGAGCTTTCGAACAACTCAAAGAATATTTGACAACACCTCCGATGTTAGCCAAACCAACGGAAGGGGAACCGTTGTACATCTACATCTCCATCTCCGATACGGCCATTAGTTCAGTATTAATTAAGATAGAGGGCTCAGAGCATAAGCCTGTCTATTATCTCAGTAAGTTATTGCAAGGGGCGGAGAAGAATTACTTGGAAATAGAAAAATTCACACTGGCCTTAGTAGTGGCTGCACGAAAACTCCGACCCTACTTCTTAACCTACAAAATCATCGTTTTGACGAATCAACCGCTAAGGCAAGTCCTAGCAAAACCAGAAGCCTCCGGAAGACTAATCAAATGGGCCATCGAACTCAGCCAATTCGAAGTCGACTACAAACCAAGGATCGCCATCAAGGCCCAAGTTTTGGCTGATTTTCTATTGGAAACACCAACACAGACTGCTGAATCATCAAACACCCTCCATGACGATATATTGATCGTAGAAGATCAAATTTGGTTAATGCATGTAGATGGTGCTTCATGTCGGGAAGGAGGAGGCGCCGGAATCAACTTCACCGGACCTAATAAAGAAGATTTGAATTATGCTATTACAGTGAACTTTGTCGTAACAAATAATGAAGCAGAGTATGAAGCGTTAATCGCAGGAATGGAAATGGCGATCAAAGCCAACATAAAGAAGCTTAAAGTATTAACCGACTCGGAGTTAGTACAAAGACAAATAGAAGGCCTATACGAGGCTAAGGAATTCAATATGGTCAAATACCTCGCCAAAGTAAAAGCACTAGCTGAGAAGTTTGAAAATTTCGACATACAGAACATTCCACGTTCGGAAAACAAATGGGCCGATCAACTATCTAAGTTTACGGGATCCCACGACGGAAGGACCGAACGAGTGATCAACTGGTTGATCTCTTCTACACCGGCAGTCGATATCGATGAGACACCGGTAGTCGATATAATGGAAATCGAACAGGTCGAAGATAATTGGATGACCCCAATGATAAACTATCTTCGAGAAGGAAAACTACCATCTGATCAGAATGAAGCTCGGAAAATAAAATATCGAGCCCCAAAATATACGCTTGTAGAAGGAAAACTATACCGAAGGTCAGTATCAAGGATTCTCCTGAAATGCATCCCTGAATCACAAACCGCTGATATACTGCGAGAAATACATGAAGGAGACGCAGGAAATCACAGCGGATCAAGGGCATTGGCCTTGAAATGTCTCAGAACAGGATACTATTGGCCTACCATCAATAAGGACGCCACTCAGTACGTCCGAGAATGTCATCATTGCCAAGTACATGCCAATGTATGTCATCAACCAGTAGAACACATGCACCCAATTCCGATTTGTTGGCCTTTCGATCAATGGGGAATGGACATCGTGGGGCCGTTCCCAGCGGCCAGATCCAAGAAAGCTTACGTCCTGGTTGCTGTAGAATATTTCAGCAAATGGGTAGAATGCATCGCCCTAGCACGAATAACTCAGTTCCAAGTAATCAACTTCCTTTGGAAGTTCATAGTTTGTCGATTTGGCATCCCGAGGATCCTAATTTCCGATAATGGAACCCAATTCGCGGGAAAACAAGTAATAGAATGGTGTTCAAAACTAGGAATTCAACAAAATTTCACTTCGGTCGGGCATCCAAGAGCGAACGGACAAACCGAAGTAGCAAACCGAGAAATAATAAAATCTTTGGAAAAAAGATTAGGATCGGCCAAAGGAAAATGGCTCGATGAACTCCCAGGAGTACTATGGGCTAATCGAACCACGGTAAGGAGCTCAACCGGGGAAACCCCATTTAGCTTGGTATATGGGTCGGAGGCTGTTATTCCTATTGAAACCTTAATCCCAACGCCAAGAATAGAGATGTTCGATGATCAAGAAAATGAAAAGGCGAGAGAAAATGACGTTGATTTAACAGAAGCTTTAAGAGATAAAGCTGCCGTACGGCTACAAGCCACTAAAGCAAATATGGAGAAAGCATACAATCAAAAAGTACGCATCCGAACCTTCAAAGAAGGAGACTTGGTTTTGAAAAAGGTAGAAGTATCCAAGCATGTGGGAAAGTTACAACAAAATTGGGATGGACCTTACATCGTCATTGGCGTAGGAAAGAAAGGTTCATACAAAATTGCACACCTGGATGGAACAGCCTTACCAAGGACCTGGAATGCGGTCAACCTTAGGAAATACTATGGTAAATAAATTTTAGCAGATTATACTGCATTGTTTTATTTTACTTTATCAAGTTTTAATCTTTGTAACAAAGGCCTGAACCTAGAGTTCAATTAGTAAAGATTTTTAGCATTTTCTATACATCGATTATTTCGATTAACGCTCCTTGGGATTACACTATCATATTGATGAAAATTGGAACGAAACGAGTCGAGTATACATTGATCCGCTCAATAAACACTCCTCGATTTATATCAACTGCAAAAAGGACTTTTTGGTGATAAACCTAAGTCTAAATTATAATGAGTCGAGTATACATTGATCCGCTCAATAAACACTCCTCATTCCAACCACAAAAACGAGTCGAGTAAACATTGATCCGCTCAATAAAAACTCCTCGATCAAACCTGACGATCACAAAGACTTTTTGGTATTAAAAACCTAAGTCTAAATAAGACGAGTCGAGTAAACATCGATCCGCTCGATAAAAACTCCTCGATATATATTCAACAATCACAAAGACTTTTTGGTATTAAAAACCTAAGTCTAAATAAGACGAGTCGAGTAAACATCGATCCGCTCGATAAAAACTCCTCGATATATATTCAACAATCACAAAGACTTTTTGGTATTAAAAACCTAAGTCTAAATAAGACGAGTCGAGTAAACATCGATCCGCTCGATAAAAACTCCTCGATATATATTCAACAATCACAAAGACTTTTTGGTATTAAAAACCTAAGTCTAAATAAGACGAGTCGAGTAAACATCGATCCGCTCGATAAAAACTCCTCGATATATACTCAGCAATCACAAAGACTTTTTGGTATTAAAAAACCTAAGTCTAAATAAGACGAGTCGAGTAAACATCGATCCGCTCGATAAAAACTCCTCGATATATACTCAACAATCATAAAAGACTTTTTGGTATTAAAAACCTAAGTCTAAGTAAAACGAGTCGAGTAAACATCGATCCGCTCGATAAAAACTCCTCGATATATACTCAACAATCATAAAAGACTTTTTGGTATTAAAAACCTAAGTCTAAGTAAAACGAGTCGAGTAAACATCGATCCGCTTGATAAAAACTCCTCGATATATATTCAACAATCACAAAGACTTTTTGGTATTAAAAACCTAAGTCTAAGCAAAACGAGTCGAGTATACATTGATCCGCTCAATAAACACTCCTCAATATATTTTTAACGATCTAAAGATCCGCTGATACTCCTAAAGTTTTGAAGATGAATCAAGTATGAATTCATCTGCTCGGAAATTGCTCCTTGTAAATAAAATTAAGACAGAATCAACGACAAAAGAAGATGCAAGAGATCAAAGTAATATTTTATTCATCAAATCAGTTACATACAAATATCCTACGTTACAAAGATCTACTTGATACCTAACGATCGTTACAATGATTTAGTTAAATTGATCCTATAAGATCGACTATCTTCACGACAATGTCCACGGAAACACCAATCTCCTCCCTAGTACCTCGTCGATTATAATAAACCACCTAAGAAGCATGCTGCTCAGGATGGTCGATTTCTTTAGTTCGATGGCTAGGCTCTGAAGATCAAATGTTCTTCCAGACGAAATGAACATTACCAGCCAGATAACTAGCAATGCTCACTCACCCGCAAGAAGATACTGCTTTTACATTATCTATAAAACATTTTACTCTAGAGCAGCATCTCTTCGGGACCGTCGTGAAACGGTAAGTTTACCAGCCACCCCGGTGGTCTATCACTCCGGAGGTCACATCCAAGAGCGAGGGTGACTGGCAAGTATGAACCCTCCATGTGCAAACGGAAACCACGGACCTCTAATTGATGAAGACAAAAGCTGAGGCCTCATGGGACCCGTTAGTACAAGGAAGGGCTGACATGGGACCCGTCAGTACAAGGTAGATGAACATCAAGTTATTACAAAATGAATCACGATAATGTGACTTTTTAAATATTATTGGATCTGAAGGCAGAATGAAATCTAAAGAAGTTGAGATCTCCATTCTCTTTGGGAAATTGTAAAGGAAGAATGCAAACCACCACCTTATTTATAGGGATAGACTCAAACAATCCAACGGCTGAAGAAGCATTTGATCAACGGACACAGATGCGACCCCTTGACTCCCCGCAATAAATGCAAGTAAGTTGGAACGGCACTAACTAATCGCCTCAACTAGTCGATAACAAAAGAGGTCGTAGATCGAAACGATAAAACCTGAAAGCTTTGGATCGGATAAACCGGCACAATCATACACGATGGTCGATTGATTACGAAGTTTAAGATCATCGTAAAAAGATTATTTGCTCGATAAAAATAAAACCCTCCACCATACGGGGGTCGTCACTGCCTCATACATCATAAGGGGACTACTAAGTTAGCCATACAAGAACTCCATTTAGAATCCAAGAAATCTGGCATCGAAATCAGGAGAATAGCCCTCCTTATTCGAAACTATAAGGCCATCACTACCTAATTTTCCAATGAATTGCTGAAGGAGGTCTGAACGGGTCAGATCTGGCCAGGACTGTTACATTTTCCAATTCCTCCCATATCAAGGATATGATATACTGGCTAAAGAAACGTATAGTTAAAAGCTAATGATGGAAGACATGGATTTGTGAAAGGCACCGAAAGGGAAATTTCCCTTTGATGAAAAGAAAAAGCGAAGCTCAACAGGAGGGACAATAACCTCCTTATATAAGATATATGTCATAAAAGGACAAATTTACAAGGCATGGGTCGAGCATCGACCAGAATGCTAAGAGTTTCCATAACAATTATTATCGATACGACCGATCTAATTGTTTACATCTTGACGAAAAACATGTTGGTAGACATCCTCCAAGGAATCACACTGGGTTGATCAACAAAAATTCGATTTGCAGAGCAAATATTATACCATTCAGTTACTTAAATAGTGATCAAGCAAGATCAAGCTACATTTCTCTATACTCAATTCTCCCCGCAGAAATAAAATTCAGATAAGTAAGCTAATCTTTGTTGATTACTACACGATGGTATATTTGTGCATAACAATAACGTATATAAACAAGATATATCTTTAGATTGTAATTACTCAAGGCAAGAACCTGCCTACAAGAGATCATTGTTCTCCCAGTACAAAAGTTCAGCCCAAAACAAAAAGTTTGGGCACCAAAAAAAAAGAAAAAAAAAAAAAAAGACAGTCCAAGGCCTGACAGATCGAATAAAATCACTAAGAAGTATCTCCAGCAGGGCGACTAGCAGAAACAGCCCTCCGAGGAGTCAAATTTCCGGCAAACACCATCAACTCTTCTTGACGCTTTAGATAACCAGCGTCATATCCCTCTTCATAGGCCTGCCGACGAGACTCTTCCGCCAGAACAGCTGCCTGAGCTAAATTATTTCTCTCCTTTTCAAGAACAACTTTATCAGCCTCCAATTTTTGGAGATCATCTTTGGCAAGTTGCAGCTGCAACTCCAACCCCGCGGCTTTAGCTTTTTCCGATTCCAACTGGCGTTGATGAATACGCTTACTTTTCCACAGTTCGTCATTTTGCACACCCAGCTGGAGTGCAAAATACTTGCCCTAAAAAGCAGAAGAAGTAAGAAAAACCGCCACACAACAAGGCATTCAAAACAAAAAATAGGAAGTTTGGTTTTTCTGATCATTTTATAGCCCTTCTTAGTTGCACTGTTGAACATACTTACTCCTCTGTGCTTGTTAATGGTCAGCCTACTGGCTTCTTTAGATCTAGGAGAGGGGTTAGACAGGGAGATCCCATTTCTCCCACCTTGTTCATTTTGGCTTCTGAGTTTTTGAGTCGGGGCCTTAATAAGTTGTTCCTTGACCATCCTGATATTCAGTATTTCACTAATGGGGGTTTTTGTGTGTCTCACTTGGCTTATGCGGACGATTGCATAATTTTTGCAAAATCCACATATAAGTCTATCACGAAGATCATGAACTTTCTGGATTACTATTCTAGGGTGTCTGGTCAGGCTGTCAATCCGCAGAAGAGTAAGATTATTGTTGGGAAGGGGTGTCATAGGAGAGCCCGGGTCCATATTAAAACCATTTCTGGTTTTACTATGGATAGTCTCCCTTTAGAGTACCTGGGTGCCCCTTTGTTTAAAGGGAAGAAAAACATGGCCCTTTTTGACCCCTTATTGGCTAAGATTAGATCTCATCTGACTGGTTGGGAGACTAAGTCCCTTTCTCCTGGTGGTAAGTTGGTGATTTTGAAGAGTGTGCTCACTTCTATTCCCACTTATACTTTACAGGTCACCCTCCCCTCTACTAGGTTGGTTAATGAGCTTGAGAGACTCTTTGCTAGATTCTTCTGGAGTAAGACCAGTGGTCAGAAGATACACTGGTCTTCCTGGAAGAATATCTGTTTTCCCTATTTGGAAGGTGGTCTAGGGATTAGGAGTTTGTCTGATGTTGCTACTGCCTTTTCCTATAAACTTTGGTGGAGGGTTAGGGATAATGATGGGATTTGGTCTAGATTCATGGTCGAAAAATATACAAAGTCCCATCACTTCTATACTGCTTTGAATGCCAGATATAAATCTCAAGTGTGGAAGCGTATGTGTAAAGTTAGACACTTGTTTTCTGAGAATGTCTTTTGGGGGTTACGAAATGGACATATATCTTTCTGGCATGATCATTGGATTGGTGACAAGCCTTTAAAATATCTGTCTATTCCTAACCTCCCAGTTGATAATCTTAGAGTGTGTGATTTTTTTGTGCATGATGAGTGGAATGTGGATCTTCTCCTTTCCTGTCTGCCTGCTGATGTTGTAAGTGATATTGTCTTGTTGCATATTGATTTGAATGAGCAGGATGTGATTACTTGGAAGCACACCTCTGATGGTTTGTTCAATATAAAAAGTGCTTGGAATTTTACCAGACTTAAGAAGCCAGCAGACTTGTTGATGAAACATGCGTGGAACTCTCTTGTCATGCCTTCTGTTTCTATTTTTATTTGGAGGCTTTTGAACAATTGGATTCCTGTGGATAGTGTTATGCAGTCCAGAGGGATTCAATTGGCGTCAAAATGCCAATGTTGCTTTGACAACGAGAGTATTCAACATGTTTTTATCAATGGTTCGGTGGCCTCCCAAGTCTGGGAGTTTTTCTCTAATTTATTTGGTGTAAAGAAGGTCTAGACTGATAACCCCAGGTTTTTG
Source organism: Penstemon eatonii (assembly GCA_038501285.1). NCBI lineage: Eukaryota > Viridiplantae > Streptophyta > Magnoliopsida > Lamiales > Plantaginaceae > Penstemon > Penstemon eatonii. The sequence continues at coordinate 29,220,862 of CM076710.1, read as the reverse complement.
TTGTCTGTTTGGATTAATTCCTCTACTTTTTGTGGTCCAGGACATTTGAGGTCTGTGGTGGCCATTTATGTTCTTTGGAACCTATGGAAGTGCAGGAATAACTCCAAACATCATAACAAAAATCACCCTGCTTTAAACATTATCAATAGGTCAATTTCTGAGGTGAAGTCTTTGTACTTAACTTCAAAAATTAGACCTTGTAATTGGAAGGGCGATTTAAGTATTCTTCGATCTTGGGGTATCAATGTCAAACCTCCTTTAGAACCTAGATGTTTTATGGTTAACTGGCTTCTCCCTCCTCTTGGTTTTGTTAAGTTGAATACAGATGGCTGTTCGAGGGGAAATCCAGGAGTTGGAAGTCTAGGTGGTATTGTTAGAGATGCTCATGGGGAGATGATATTTGGGTTTTGTGACTTTATTGGGCTTTGTACAAACACTGAATCAGAGATGAGGGCTTTAATCAGGGGACTGGAACTTTGTGTTTCTTTCGGATATTCAAATGTACTGGTTGAGGTGGACTCTCAGGTTCTGTGTTCGATCTTGAAAGGTAAAAAGCAGGTACACTGGAAACTTGTGAATTATTTATATAAAGCTCAAACTCTTTTGCAAAAACTCGATTCCTCAGTGAATCATATCTACAGGGAGGCTAATCAGGTTGCCGATCACTTAGCTAACCTGGGATGTGATTCACAAGAATCATACATTTTCCATCCTGGTGAGGGGGATAGAAAATTGAAAGGTCTTATTTGGTGTGACAAGTTTCAAATGCCTTCCTTTAGGCACACCAAATAAACCTTCCTTACCTCTATATGATATTGATGTCCAGGGTAGTTTATCAGACCGTTCTGATACACTATCAGGGGGTAGTTCCTTAGCTGCATTTCATATAGAGTAGTTATCCTATTTGTGCATATAGCTGATCATTTTTACTTTGGCCCGCACCCCTGGTCTTTCTCTTTCCATCATTTGATTCTCCCTTGCTTTCTGAGGTTAGCTATCCTTGTTTTTGCATGATTCAGCCATCTCTCATGGCTTTATCAATATTAGCTAACTTACAGGCCACACTTCACTCACCTCTTCTAGATTGTGCCTCCTATGCACTGCACACACTTGTCGTGTCTTTGTCACAGTGTGTAAGTTGGTCTGCACCGACTCACTCACTCAGGGACAACCTTTAGATGCATCTCATTGCACTTTACAGCATATTTTCCCTTTGCATGATAGGAAGCCCTTTCTTTTATTTTCTGGATGAGTTCCCTGGTCCATTGGCAATTCTACCATTTGGTTATCCTTGCTTCCAATGCCTGGCAGTCAATTTTTGCATATAAGTCGGGTCATCTTTGATGGTGACTCGCAAGTTCATTCATCTCACATGTGTGGACTTCACTCATTATTTCTGCCAGGTAATTGATCCCAGTAAATCACCACTTCTATACTTAACCAGGCCTTTGCACTTTTCACACACTATTTTATGTTGGTTTTGGTGGCGGTGAGAGGTTGGTGGTGTTAGTTGTTTTGGTAGAGTTGTGGTGGCGCTTTTTATCTCTGTGCCTTGGCATCCACTTTGTGTTTTGGTTGGTGGACTTTTTGTTTGTGGTCCAGCTTTTCTCCCAGGGCTCAGAGGTGGCTATATGTTGGAGGCTGTTTGAGGAGTTGCTCAGAGGACTATGGATGGTGACTATAGATGGACTTTTGCTAGTGGCTTCGTTTCTCATCAGGGCTCAAAGGTGACTATACTATGGAGGCTGATGGAAGAAGTTGCTACTTTTGCTTTGGTTGTTATTTTGCTATATGTTGGAGGCTGCTTGAGGAGTTGCTCAAATGACTTTTGATGGTGACTATAGATGGACTATTTCTAGTGGCTTCATTTCTCATCAGGGCTCAAAGGTGACTATATTATGGAGGCTGATGGAAGAAGTTGCTACTTTAGTTTTGGTTGTTATTTTGTTTTTGCCCCTGCGTGGGTGTTTTAGCTTGTTTCTTTTTCTGCCCCTGTGTGGGTTGTTTATTTTGCCTTTTCGCTTTGCTTTCTCGCTTTGTTGTATTCGTTTTTCTTTTGCCTCCCCTGTTTTTGGGGTTGGTCCCTTTGTTCCGTACATTTTATTGGGGTTATATAAATTGTGAGTTCCCCCTCACGTTATTTCATCTTAACCAGAGATTGAACAAGGCGAACATTGGAGGTACCTTCGAGCTTCCTCAACTCGCCGGGCAAAATAGTACTCATGCCTAAGTCCCACGACAAAGCATCAGGTTCAACAGAACCAGGCAGTTCGCTAGTCAAAGGGACACCGTCGGAACGTGGATGCTCCGACAAAAGAATGTCATTAACCTGCTCAAGCACACAGCGATCATCTAATGGACGACGAGATTCCCTCTCATTGGGACTAACTGAACTTTCCTTGCCCGAAGCAGAAATAATGGTTCGACGACCAGACCTCGAGCCTATTCGACCTTCAGAAGGTCCTCCAGATTCAAAAGAAGTAGTCATCACAGTGGTGTCATGAAACAAATAATCAGGACAATCCTGCACAATAGATTGTGTCGTGAAAGGATTGACAAAAAAGCCATCACCAGCTTGTCCTCCGCTGGCGCTTGGGGCAGTAGAAACAGATAAAGGAAGGGAAACAGCAAAGTCCTCTCCATGAAAAACATGCTCAAAGGAAGAGGCATTTGAACTAACAGCTATATTATAAGTCGGTTCCTCGTTGGACATATCGCCAAAAGCTACTCGACCAGGGGAAGACATGCCTCCTTCTTGAGTGGAAGCAGAAAAAATTGGTTCTGAAAACGACGAGTTTACCAAGGAAAGAGGTTCAGAAGCAATAATACGAGTATCGATCTCCGACCTAATCGTTTGGGACGAACGAGGAGGCTCTATCGACGGACCGTCTCTTCGAGATTTTATAGATCTATTATCTCTAGCGCCCTCACGAGAAGGTCGCTTCGAAGTATTACCAAAAAGGTTACTCATGATCGGATTATGGAAAATTACAAATTAATATCGAGAAAATTTATCGACTAGCTAAAGAAAGAGTATTCTGCTGAGAGAGGAGTATAGCAGTAAAAAAACAAGTCAAGTTTTTACCTTTCGTACTTATACTACGCGAAAGGACGCGACAGACCAAAAGAAAGGGCGCGAAACAGGAAAACTGACCTTGGAGCAAACGCTAGAATTTGAAAAGACACATACATAATGATTACGGCAAATTAAATGACTTGTCTGAATTATTACGGCGAATGTGAAAAGACACGACTGTCAGAATGCGAAACGTTTAGCGTACAAAGTAAGGAAAGCTAAAGTTACAATTAAACCTGCGAGTGAATAATTACAAAGATTATTTCAGAAATAAATCGCTATTTTAAGAAGCCTGGTCGCTATCCGGAATCTTCTGTTCACCACCGACGTCCTCAGTCATGCCTATATCATCTTATTCTTCTTCGTCTTCTGGATCGATAAAGGTATTATCGAGCTCTTCGTTGACATCAGAAGGAGGAATCGGCAATGGATTTCCAAATTCTCCGACAAGGTGAGCTAGAGGAAAACCTTGATATACGACATCTGGAACCTCGGAAGAAGAATAAAGTTCGCCATAACGGTTCAACCGAATATGTGCCGCCTTAAAATACTCCTTTCGACGGTCGTCGATCATCTCCAAAGCGACCAGCTGATGAATCGCTTTCTTAAAAGTATTTTCAAGAAGAGGACCGACCATTCTATACACCAACGCCGTATGAACAGGAGAATTGAGGAATTCACGAACAACTCTTTCGTCAGAATTCCTACCATATCGATCCCTAAGTCCACTAAGTGGGACATCCTTTTCGTACTCCTCTAAAGAAGTTTCAAGGCTTGATACTTGAGATTCAAGCTCACTAATTCGAGTCGTGCTCTGTAACTGTAATTCCTCTAACTTTCTAGCCATTTGATTGGCCTGCTCTTGAGCACGAGAAACCTCTATCACCCTGTCTATCATTTCTTGATCTTCGGTCCCGGTAGCACGAGTCTCTACAATGGGAACGGAAGAAGATGTTGAGGGACCAGCCTCCGAACCGGAGGATTTATGAAGTAAAGCTTTATACTTTTCTTCCAGGAACTCGCACTGTTGTTTCCAAAGTGCATTTTCATAGGCGTATGACGCAAGACAAGTTTTAGTCTGGAAGAACAAAGAGAGCAAGAAAAAGAGATGGATTAGTAAATTAAGGAAGACCCTTAAAATTATCTGTTAATATGATCGAGGGAAAAAGATATCACCTTCTCAGCATAAAGAGAAGCTCGCTGGAATTTCTCCAGAGGATCCTTATGAAGAAGCTTATTGAGATCGCGAGTAAAAACACCAGACAAAAGAACACGGGTTGCCTTATCGACCGCGTTCTCACTATCATCATGAATAAGAGAATCCTTCTCGGAATAACCAGCAGCCCTCCTTCCCTCTAAATGATCCTCGATCATTTCGACCAAAGTAGGTTTTGGATGATTATCCCCGAGTAAAGAAAGGTCGTCACCAGAACGTCCATAGTAACTCCTTTTTCTATCAACTGGATTATTAGTAGGATGAGGCATCGACCAGCTGCGACATCCTCGAATACCTAAAGAGGTTCTAAGATGAAGAGGAGGATAACCAGATCCCGTGCCCTGACGAATAGGGGACTCACGAGGAGAATCTGGAGATTCCTCTCTATTCTCCTCAGATTCATGACCCAACTCCAGCTTCCTTTTTCGAGACGCCCTCTGCTCGATGGGGGTGTTCTCTATGGATTTGGAAGATTTCGACAGTACCATTTTTCCCTTCGAAGAATGTCGAGAGTTTTCTACCATATGGGCTGAAAAAGAAACAAAATAAAGTTAATTTCTCTGTAGAAAAAGGTATAATCACAACACTAAAACCAAATAAAGTACTAACCAAGAGGTTCAGATGATAAACTGATGGGAAAGTTATGAACACTTAACCCCGCCTTACGAAGGAAAGCTTCCCCAATCAGAAGAGCGCTTTGATATTTGTTTGTACGCATCTCGGGAATCTCAGTGATAAACTGTGCATCGTCAGGAACAAGTTCACCAGTCGGTAAGCGACCTCCAGGAATCCAACTGGAACCATGATCCCATGAAAAAAGCGTGCTCGAACCATCCGCCAAACAAAGATTAGATGGAGGACGAACGAAGAAGAAATGAGATTTCCATGAAGGATTACTAGAAACAGGGGCATCAAAGATTGCTCGGCTAGGCCGCTGACTAGCGAAGAAATATCCACGATTTGAAGAACTAGAAATATTAAAGCGGAAAAGTTGCGTAAAATTACGAAAAGAAGGTTTAAACCCCTTCGCGATCATCAAAACGGAAAAACAAACCACAAAAGCAACAGAATTTGGAACCAGCTGTGTCAAGCACACACTGAAAGTTTTCAAAACTTCGAGAAAGAGGGGAGACAAAGGAAGACGCAGTCCGCTATTGAAGTGAGCCATATAAAAGGCTCGACATCCCTCCGGTGGAGATGTGACCCTATCAGTAGGGGAAGGAAGAATTATCTCAGAACCTTCCGGAAAATATTTGGTATAGTTATTCACAACCTCCGAGAATGTTTCCGCCGTATATGCACAAGCTACGTCCTCAATTGGCTCAGAAATCTGAGGAACAGTACCTTTGCCCTTTTTGGCTCGGGCAGCTACATCCGCATCGGAAAGGATTCGTACCTTGTAAGTATCTTCTACAGGCACGACGAGGTCAGATACCGTAGTTTGTTCACCCAAAGGATTAGAATGCAACTCCTCCTCGTTATCAGGGGCGACGATCTCTCTAGAAGAAGAAGAAGATCTTCTTACGGAAGCCATTGTTCTAGTTCTCGGAAGAAGAAGATCGATAAAAGGAAAAATTATATGTGATGAACGACTAATCAGGAAAATGATTACGAGTTATAAGGAAGTATAAAAGAGAAATGGCGAACTCAAAAGTCGCCTATTTATAACAAGATGAGAAAAGACGTTTCGAACTCATCGCAGCTACTCATATTCCCGCCAAAAACGGAAGGATACGAAAAGCCTCCTGAATAGACGCGTGGCGATCCGTAATCGGACAGAGAAAACGACTATCTATGATATGTAGCACTCTTTTCCTTACTTAAGATTTTTTCCCACAGGGTTTTTTCTTAAGTAAGGTTTTTAACGAGGCTCCATTCATAGAAAAGAAACAGTCGTAAAAATTTATCTACTTCTGCGAGCTTCTATTACCTATACGCTCGAAGAAGTGAGGGAGTACTGATGGGGGCTATTTCACACCCTACATACTACTAGGATCGAACGAGGAATATAAGATCGATTCGACCAATTCAAATAGATCGGGATCATCTTACAGACCCGGCCAAGTACAGCTCGCTTCGATAGAAGATTATACTCCGGACTCAAGAAGGATATTTGGGCCGTGTTCTATTAGGACTATGTTTCCTTGTAACGCTAGGTCTAACATTATATAAATACCTAGTAAATCATTGTATTAAAAAAGGACGAAATCCCTAAATTCTAAGAATACATGATAAAACACTACTTATAACAGCACAACTCAATAATATTCAATATTATTGCAGAGCTTTTTACCTTCAAATCGGTGTGTTCTTAGCTTTGCCTTGTGGTTTCTACTTCTTGTTCTTAAGTATTGCTTTTCTTTGTAATCGATCCATCCGGAATAAAGTAACAGAGCCCTATAAAATATATATAAATATCGACAACCCCCCGATATCACTAAATTCACTGATATCCAATTAACCCGACGAAAACTGGTTAAATCAGGTGTTGTTGTAACTCTATTTTAATTTCCTTGGTTGTGCTGTATTCTGAATAATCTTTTCTGTTTCTGCTTTTTATTTTCGAATTTGGATGATATATTGGGCCTCGTGCCCTTTTTATAATTGTTATGCCCTTCTGTGATGCTTGGCTTCTTCGTTAAATATTTGCTATTTTCAAAGTTCGATCCTTGCAGTTAGAATGCTATTGTATTACCGTCATCGTATGGATATTTTATCCCCGATCAATAACTCCTTGATAGCATAGCTCCCCTATCTTGAGTTTGAAATAATCTGTTCTAACCAATCAGTCCCTTATTTCTCGGGAAGCGGAACGGTCGGCTCATTTATCGCTCGTATCGCGTTCGTTCCCTATGGTAAATCTGAACCGTCAATGTATATTTCCTTCTCCTATAAATACTCTAGAATGGTTCTTGTTTTTACCATTGCACTTTTATTTTTCTGTAAAAAATCATTCGAAGCTTGCGCTCGAGTGACCTTCTTCCTTAATGAACGATTGTTTGTATCTAGTAATGACATCCCATATTCGAATTCGATCCTCAATAATTATGTTCGAGATCCGTATTCGAACTCTTTTCTTTGATTTTCTTGTTTCCAGATAAGACTTAACTTCGACTAGGATATCGGTAGACGAAAAAGATTGCGACTAGGATACCGGTAGACGATCTGCTCTCTCTGATTCCAAATCCTTGGGGCAGGCTCGAATTCCTGTATCCCGTCGTCCACCCAGTCGGGATAGTGGGTCAACTGCTGGAGGAGTTTTCCTGCACTCGATCTCAACTTCTTCAAGATGTTTCTTGAAGAATGTTGCCTTCGAGATTGCGTGGAGTAATTTCTCTAGGGATTGCTTCCTGCTGCTTCGACTTGGGAGAATGTACAAACTAACCAGCAGGGGAGTGGTAGCAAGAATGCTGGAAAAAGTGCTCCCAATCCAACCCCTGCACTCTTGGATGAAGGGTAGATGTAGAACCAGCTCTGCTCAGCCCCGTCGATCGAACGAAGATCCCTAGCGTAGAGCTCGTCATTGGTAGTAGGATAGTACTGAATGTACCCTTTTAAATTTTAGCTCGACTTTCCTTATTGTAACCGAGAATTCTCTTGTAACTATTTGAAAACGTATGAATGAAATATTTATTCTCCTTTATTATATTTGCTTGTTAATCTATAAACTTGCTTCTATACATAGCAACCGATCATCAATTCCTTCGCCTCGAACGACCAGTGTTATTCTTTGCAGATCTTAATAACTGATAGGATAATAACTAATAGGATAATGATCGAACACCAATTATGTAATTGTCCTTGAATAAAATATTTGAACCCCCATTCTTTGTAGTCAAATATAAACAATGATTGATGTTTTCTGTCGATCTTATTCATTGATGGAGTGATCGAAGGTTAATACTAATTTAACGAAAACTAGCATCCCTAGTAGACCTCGATCTTCGTAGTTCGGAATAGGATATTTTCGGGATTTTGGATAACCAATAATTCGAACTTGGGGTCCTAGCAACAGCTTTCACCCTTTAATTTATTTCGAACTAAGGGGCATCGCAACGGCTTTCACCCTTAGTCGTTTTGATCGGTCATAGCAACAGCTTTCACCTGAGGGTCTTAGCAACAGCTTTCACCCTTTTAATTTATTTCGATCTAACGGGCATAGCAACGGCTTTCACCCTTAGTCGTTTTGATCGGTCATAGCAACAGCTTTCACCAGAGGGTCTTAGCAACAGCTTTCACCCTTTTAATTTATCTCGATCTAAGGGGCATAGCAACGGCTTTCACCCTTAGTCGTTTTGATCGGTCATAGCAACAGCTTTCACCTGAGGGTTTTAGCAACAGCTTTAACCCTTTTAATGTATTTCGATCTAAGGGGCATAGCAACGGCTTTCACCCTTAGTCGTTTTGATTGGTCATAGCAACAGCTTTCACCTGAGGGTCTTAGCAACAGCTTTCACCCTTTTAATTTATTTCGATCTAAGGGGCATAGCAACGGCTTTCACCCTTAGTAGTTTTGATCGGTCATAGCAACAGCTTTCACCTGAGGGTCTTAGCAACAACTTTCACCCTTTTAATTTATTTCGATCTAAGGGGCATATCAACGGCTTTCACCCTTAGTCGTTTTGATCGATCATAGCAACAGCTTTCACCTGAGGGTCTTAGCAACAGCTTTCACCCTTTTAATTTATTTCGATCTAAGGGGCATAGCAACGGCTTTCACCCTTAGTCATTTTTCTAGGGTCGTCACCCATTTTGTTGATCCAAGGGGCATAGCAATAGCTTTCACCCTTATTTGATATCTGATTAATATTCTTTGAGGTTGGCCATAATAACTTTTCGAATATAACGAATCAGATAATATCTCTGCGAATAAAACTTTCATTGATTAAATAAGCTTCAAGAACATGAGAAATAAGGAACACAACGAGACAGTAAACTAATAGATAGGCCAGAAACTGCTAAATAATCTTCATCTTCCATAATATCTTCTCAAATTTATAGCATTCCAGGATCGAGGCAAAACTTCTCCATTTAGATGAGCAATCTTGTAAGAACCTTTCTTCCCTACTTCGACCACTACATAAGGACCATCCCAATTGGGCTTAAGCTTTCCGACATGTTTTGAGACCTCTACTTTTTTCAGCACTAGATCTCCGACCTTAAAGGTACGGATTCTAACCTTTTGGTTGTATGCTTTTTCTATGTTGGACTTCATGGCCTGAATTTTTAATTTAGCACGATCCCTCTTGCTATCTGCATGATCGACTTCTATCTCTCTTAACGATTTATTCTCTTCGGAATCATAGAATTCAACTCTGGGAGAAGATATCAAATTCTCTACTGGAATAACTGCTTCAGATCCATAAACCAAGCTGAAAGGAGTTTCCCCTGTAGCTGCTTTCGTAATGGTTCTATAAGCCCATAAAACTCCCGGAAGTTCATCAAGCCATTTTCCTTTTGCGTCGGATAATCGCTTATCTAGAGATCGGACGATCTCTCTATTCACGACTTCTATCTGTCCATTGGCCTGCGGGTGCCCTACGGATGCAAATATTTGTTGTATCCCAAACTTCTCACACCAATCCGTGACCTTCTTGCCAGCGAATTGTGTTCCATTGTCGGAGATTAAAATTCTGGGAATTCCGAATCGGCAGACAATATTTTTCCATATAAAATTTATAACCTGAAACTGAGTGATCTTTGTCAGGGCCACACATTCGACCCATTTACTGAAATATTCGACCGCGACCAAAACATAATTCTTCCTTTACCAGGCGGTCGGGAAAGGACCGACGATGTCGATACCCCATTTATCGAATGGCCAACAGATTGGAATAGAGTGCATCTGTTCAGCTGGCTCATGAATCAAGTTTGAATGAATCTGACAATGACGACACCTCTTCACATATTCTACCGAATCAGAAAAGAGAGTTGGCGAATAATATCCAGTCCTTGAGCATTTTAGGGCTAATGCTCGAGCTCCACCATGATTTCCCGCTTCTCCCTCGTGAACCTCTTTTAGAATCACATTATATTGATTTTCAGAGATACACTTCAATAGGATTCCAGAGGAGGATCGTTTGTAGAGCTTATCATCGATCAGGGTAAATGATGGGGATCGATATTTAATCCTTCTGGCTTCATTAGCATCCTCTGGCAACTTTCTTTTCTTCAGATAATCGATGATGGGGTCGATCCAAGAGATCTTTTTCTTGTCGATTTCCATGACGTCGATGCCAGGGGTGACATCCAGATCGATAGCGGATGTGTTAGATAACAGCCATGTAATAACTTTTTCCTTCTTACCATTCGCTACGCCGGTGAATTTTGACAGCAAGTCAGCCCATAGATTTTCTTCCCTAGGAACAGGCTGAATATCGAACTTTTCAAATTGCGATATCAGACTTTTTGCCTTGTTTAAATATTTTATCATATTGAACTCCTTTGCTTCGTAAATGCCCTTCACTTGCCTGTGAACAAGTTCAGAATCTGTCAGTACAGTAACTGATCATACCTTTGCCTTTAAGGTCATCTCTAATCCTGCAATCAAAGCTTCGTATTCCGCTTCGTTGTTTGTAATTACAAAATCCAAAGTGATTGCATAACTCAAATCTTCGCCATTGGGTCCTTGAAAGTGAATTCCTGCTCCGCCTCCTTCCCTGGTCGAAGAGCCATCCACGTGCATCAACCATGTTAGGCTCTCAACTTCTGTTAGCATGTTTATTTCCGAATTTTCTTCATTCTCTGGGCTTTTCAAACTAGTGGATTCCACCAGGAAGTCAGCTAGCACTTGAGCCTTTACTGCTGTACGTGGCAGGTATTCAATTTCGAACTGCCCCAATTCGATTGCCCATTTAATTAGTCGACCAGATGCTTCAGGCTTAGATAAGACCTGCCTTAGAGGTTGGTTGGTTAAGACAATGACCTTATAAGTTTGAAAATAGGGTCTCAGTCTTTGCGCTGCCACCACCAAAGTTAGTGCAAAGTTTTCGATCTCCATGTAATTCTTCTCGGCGCCTTGCAGCAATTTGCTCAAGTAATAGACCGGTTTTTGCATGGATTCTTCTAATTTCACCAGCATCGAACTAATAGCCTCCTCCGAGACAACTATGTAGAGGTACAAAGGTTCTCCATCCGTAGGCTTGGCCAGCATAGGAGGTGAATTTAAGTATGTTTTTAGTACTTCAAAAGCCTTGTCACATTCAGCATTCCACTTGAAGTCCTTCGACTTGCGCAATAGCTTAAAAAATGGCAAACTTTTGTCGGCCGATCGAGAGATAAATCTATTCAATGAAATGATTTTTCCGATCAAGCTCTGAACATCCGAAAGTTTTCTTGGCGGTTGAAGATTGGTAACTGCTCGGATCTTCTCTGGGTTTGCTTCAATCCCTCTCTCATGGACAAGATATACAAGGAACTTTCCCGATCGTACCCCGAAAGTGCATTTTGCAGGGTTCAATTTTATTCCATATTTTCTCAATATGTCGAAGCATCTGCCGAGATGCTTAATGTGGTCATCTTCTGTCATGCTCTTTACAAGAATATCGTCCACATAAACTTCCATGATCTCTCTGATTAACTCTTTAAACATCATATTGACCAGCCTTTGATAGGTTGCGCTCATGTTTCTTAGACCGAACGGCATAATTACGAAGCAATACACTCCTTGCTCAGTGATGAATGTAGTTTTGTCCTGATCCTTCACGTTCATGAAAATTTGGTAAAAACCCAGGAAAGCATCCATCATGCTAAAAAACACAAAACCTGTAGTGGAATCTACCAACATATCGATCCTGGGTAGCGGGTAAGGATCCCTCGGGCACAACTTGTTTAAGTCACTAAAATCGTTACACATCCTCCATCGGCCTTGTCACCCTTGGAGACCAGAACCAATTACATAGCCACTCGGTGAACTTGATTTCTTTGATTTGACCAGCAGCCAGTAACCTTTCAACTTCTGCCTTAATTATTTTATCCTTCTCTCGTCCGTGATTACGCTTCTTCTGTCTCACCGACTTAGCCTTAGGATCGATGTTTAAAGAGTGGGCTATTACACGCGGATCGATTCCCACAATATCATCCGAGCTCCAGGCAAATACATCTACATTCTCTTGCAAGAATTCCAGGAGCATGGACTCCATTCCTTCACATAGTTCCGTTCCAATTCTGGTAACTTTCTCCGGAGATCCTGGAACCAATATCATCTTCTTATGATCAGGTGCTTGTATGCTCATGTCTACATTCTTTCCTTTCTTTCCCTACAATTTTTCAGTTTCGGGAATTGGTAAATTCGAAGCCGGGCCTGATTCCAAATCAACCAACTTTCTTTTTGCTGGGGTTTCGGGCTCCACTTTCTTTTTTATGCTTAAAGATGAGTTATAACATTCCCAAGCCATGTATTGATCGTTTCGCACCTCCCCTACTCCACCGTCCGTTGGGAATTTTACTTTTTGATGGTAAGTAGATACTACTGCTTTGAAGGTATTTAGAGCAGGTCTTCCCAGTATAGCGTTGTAGGCAAAAGGTGTTTCGACCACCAGAAATTTTATCATCCTCGTTACGCTTTTGGGTTTTTTTCCGAGAGTTGTGCTTAATAGAATAGTTCCCAATGGAATAATCTCTGAACCTCCGAACCCGACTAAAGGAGTGGCTACTCGATCGAGATGAGGATGCTGAAGATTCATTCGAGCGAGGGCTTCTGAGGAGATAATGTTTGCCGAACTTCCATTGTCGAACAAAATTCTTTTGACTTCGTAATTAGCGATTTTTAGCGTCAATACCATGGAAAAATCCGGATCATCTTCATTTGTGTCCCATGTAACAGGGTAACAGGTCGATCAGTATCACTAAAACTTATGACTTGATTTTCCATGGATGGGAATTCTAAAGAAAATATTTCCCTTTTTTTCGAAACAGATGATTTGATTGACCTCATTGTCCTTTTTCTAGCGTTTTTGCTATCTCCTCCTGCTGGTCCGCCTGCGATCACGTTTATTACTCCGTTCAACTGCTCATCTCCCTGATTCCGAATCTCCTTTCGCTGATTAATAAATCTCCGTGGACTCCTGGATCTGTATCGACCTTTGTAGTTATTCCCTTTGACAAACTCCTTAAGTTTTCCTTGCGCAATTAACTTCTCGATCTCAACTTTCAGTTGATAACAATTCTCAGTACTGTGCCCCCGAGCTCTATGGTATCTGCAGTATTGGTCATATCCCATTGCCCCTGGTCTTGCCTGGGTAATCCTCTGGGCTTCGGGAATTAAATTTCCTTCTTCCAATACAGTCAAAATTTTCTCTTTTGGGATATTCAATTCGGTGAACTGAATTTTTTCAGGTCGAGGGGGTCGGTTTTAATCATAAGGTGGGCCGTAGGCATTCGGCCTTTGCACTGGTACCTGCGGCTTATATGCATTGAGTCGCTGCCATACCGATCCTCTATTCAACCCTCTATAATCGCTTGGTTTTGGTATGGGGGCTCGATCTTGCTTTTTGTTAAGAGGGGGCTTTGGGCTTTGTGCATTTTTTAATCTATTCATCTCCTCCTGAATCATATACTTCTCAGCAATCTCCATTATTCGTTCAAAAGACTTCGGTTGCTTCCTACATAAAGCGTTTCCGAATTGGATGCTTCTAGTCAATTCGAACATCAGAGAAGATAAGTATTCGATCTGAGGGGTATCGACTTTCAATAGCTCGACACTAAATCTCGACAACCATTGCCTCAAAGTCTCTCCTTCCCACTGTTTGACCGTTCCCAAGTGGTTTGCCGGCAACCTAGGTTTTCTCTGGCTCGCAAATTGGTGCTTAAACTTGTCACAAAATTCATCGAAAGAGAATATAGAATTCGGCGGTAATTTTCCGAACCAATCAAGGGCAATTCCTTCAAAGGTCGTGACCATAATTTTGCAGCAGAAATCTTCCGAATGTCCATATAAATTCATCACATTAACAAAACTGTTGACATGTTCCCCGGGGTCGGTAGTCCCGTTATACCGTGGTAACCTTGTTGGTACTGACTCTGTATTCCTGGCTTCACGTATTTCTTGGCAAAATGGCGAGCATCGCATGATGCTATTTCCGATCTCTCTATCTCTGATATTTCTCTGGACGATTTCTCTATTTTAGTTCATTTTAGTACCCCTAACAGCTGTGGCGGCACGGCGGACCTCTATCACTGCTTCTTCCCTATCCAACTTCTTTGCAACCTGCTCCTGCACTATCCTTTAAGCTCGGACTCTGTAATTCTTTTATAGGTCGACTTTTTCTTTCTTGTCATGCCTATAGGGTGACTTTCTCCTACCACCGAGTCCTCCACATCATGTACTGATCGCACCGGGTTTTCCGAGCGGACATTGGTTTTCGCGGGAGCGGCTCGAGGCAAGTTTGGTGCGGGTGCATTCGATATGGCTCGCAACACACCATTTTCCTTCTGGATGTTCGAAGAAGGGATCTCTGGTCTCCCATAGACAGGTGGCTGGTCTACGGGAGATTGGTCAACCCTTCCACTATTCATAAATTCCCTGCACATAGTGCCTATGATGGATCTCAGATCAGCAATAGTAGTGTGGATCGGAGCATTGTCCTGGGGAAGGATAGGCGGGACTTCTGGTTGTTGAGCCGCTCTGGATAGATTATCGGGCTCATTGTTGACTGAATTCTGAACTCCCGCAGCATGGGATGGTTCTCCTCGATTATACGTATTCCTCCTCGTAGTAGGCATTTTTCGATCTAACACCCAAATAAGGCCCCACGGTGGGCGCCAATTGATCTTACGCAAATTCGTAGTATGATCGATTTAATAATAAAAATAAAGTTAAGGCTACAAAATAAGAGAAAGATCAATGTATATGTGTATTCCGACCGTTAAAGTATAAATTACAAGTATTGAGGATCCTATTTGAGCATTATAGGATGCCGTACAAGCTAGAGGGTGAAATACATATAAGGTGGTAGAATCTATCTATCCGAGTTGCAGCTTCGAGCAGAGTGCACCTGGGAAAGCGTGTCTGGCGTCATAAATGCAGGTGATATTTATAGCGGAAAGTGGTGAGCTAGCTACTCCATCCGCAGGGATACATTTCTTAGGCCCAAGGGCTTGGGCCTGTGATCGGCCCAACAGTAAATTCCGAACACGAGCCTTCCATGGGTGATCGAATAATAAAGGCCGTGATTTGGGCTTGGTTTTACATACGTGAGGTCGGATTTCACATTCTTCGATCTCTCCGGATTTTCCAATGTAGAGTCCAAAATACCCCTTATCAATAGTGGTGGGGCCTATAACTTCTTCCATCCTTAATCCTCTTGGGAAGCATCCAAGATTGCATATATTTATGAATGCGATATGTATAGCCAAGCCATAAGACATCATCATGTTCTGACCTGGTCAAACTCTGATATTCAAATTCTAGTATTGGCAACTTAATCAACTGCATAAGATGATTATCATCTTCACCCCCATTTAAATTGTAAAGGGCGATCGATCCCATTCGACTCCAATGCACGACACCATTACACACTAAAGGGGTCGGCTGCGCACATAGATGGAACTCTGGACTAGTGTTGAGTGTCGACTTAGCAGTCCACTTGCAAGTCCTAGAAGAATAAGTTTCAATGACCCACTCTTCAAATCTCGTCACGCCAGCCCGTATAACCATGTAATTTGGTTTGAGTTCATTTGTATTCTCCTCACACACAAATGCAACGGATATTATATCTTTTGTAGGGTCGAGCATGTGTGGCGACAAAGAAACTGACTTTTTCGTTAGGGGATTCCAAACATGGTAAATGTTGGAAAAGCATCGATCACTGCAGAGAACGAGCCCGTTTGAGCAAGTGATGCAGCGTCCCAATTTCCTCGGCACCATATTGTTGTTGTGCTTGCGCGCCCAATCACTTATTCGGGATACGTACAAACTTGTTAAATGGACGAATGCTAGCATATGTTCTCCACGTAGGCTCCCATGTTTTCTTGTTATGGCGCTATAATTTCTAAGAAAGTAAGGATCGGTGATTATATTGTTCCCATCTATTTGACACGCACTTGAATCTGAACACGGATTTTGGTGGCAATCGAACTAGTATGGACATTAATATATAAGTCGTGGTTGGCCCTCTACTTTCTCTGCAGTTACTGAGAACTAAAGAGTTTTGTGAAAAGGTTTTTCTCATTGATTAACTATGGCCTTAGCCAAATATATATACAAAGATAATTCTTGTACACCAAGAATATTTACATAAATAGCCTAAAGAATATTTACAAGATATTCACAAATATATATATACCATTAATACTCCCCCTCAAGTTGGTGCATGGAGATTGCAAATGCCCAACTTGCAAAGAAGGAAATAAAATTGTGAATGACCAAGAGCTTTGGTCAAAATATCTGCGGGTTGTGCACCAGTCCGAATATGAGATGTAGGAATTGTTCCATCTTGCAAAGCATCACGAACAAAGTGACAATCCATTTCTATATGTTTCGTTAGTTCATGAAAAACTGGATTAGCAGCTATATGAAGAGCAGCTTGACTATCACAAAACAATCGCATGGGACGCTCATGTTGTATCTCAAAACAAGCCAAAAGGGATTTCAACCATTTTAATTCACATGTAGTAGTGGCCATAGACCTATACTCGGCCTCTGCAGAAGAACGGGAAACCACTGGCTATTTTTTCGTTTTCAAAGAGACAGGAGAAGAGCCTAGTAAAACAAAGTAACCAGTCAAGGATTTTCGAGTCAGATGACAACTTGCCCAATCACTATCACAGAAGGCATAGAGTTGGAAATTACTCTCCCCGCGCAGCAGAATACCTTGTCCAGGACAACCTTTTAAATACCGCAAAACTCTCAAAGCTGCGTCCCAATGTTCAACACGAGGATCACCCATAAACTGAGCTAATATATGAACAGAGTAACACAATTCAGGTCGTGTAATCGTCAAGTAGATAAGGCGCCCTACAAGTCGCCGGTACTTTTCTTGATCCTCAAAGACGGCGCCATTGATGGTGGCAAGATGATGGTTTTGTTCCATGGGTGTAGAAACAGGGCGTGCGCCAAGTAAGCCAGCCTCACTAATAATATCAAGAACATATTTGCGTTGTGAAAGAAACAAACCGTCATTTCCACGTGCTACTTCAATGCCGAGAAAATACTTGAGAACGCCCAAGTCTTTCATATGAAATTTCGTACCAAGTTGTTGCTTAATTTTTTCGATTTCCAAAGACGAAGAACCTGTGATTATAATGTCATCCACATACACAAGAACATGTAAAGCAACATCACCCTTTGAATAACTAAACAATGAGTAATCATCATAAGATTGTGTAAAACCAATTTCCTTTAAAGCAGTCGAGAGCTTAGCAAACCAATTTCGAGGTGCTTGCCGGAGTCCATACAATGACTTACGTAAACGACACACCTTACCTGAATCAGCTGAGTTAAAACCAGGAGGAAGTTGCATATATACCTCCTCATCAAGATCTCCATGTAAAAAGGCATTATGCACATCCATCTGGTGCAATTCCCACTTTCTTGCCACCGCTATAGCTAAAAATGTGCGAACCGTGACCATTTTAGCTACAGGGGCAAACGTTTCATTGAAATCAGTTCCGGCAACTTGTCGATTCCCGTACACTACTAAGCGCCCCTTTAATCGTTCAACCGTACCATCAGAGCAGTACTTGATTTTATAGACCCACTTACACCCTATCACTTTCTTCCCAGGTAGAAGGTCCACTAAAGTCCAAGTTCCGTTTCTCTCAAGAGCATCTATTTCTTCCTGCATTGCTTTTCGCCAACCAGGGTCCTTAACAGCTTCTTTAAAGGAAGTGGGTTCAATGTCTACAGTAATTGCTGCCAAAAAATGGGTGTGTCGCACAGAAAACTTATCACAATTCACATAATAAGCTATAGGAAAATGAGTACCTGAGGACTTTGACGGAGCAGTGGTAGGTGATGTGACAGGGTTTATAACTCGAACGGTGTTGGTAATAAAGCCTTGAGTTTACTAGAAGGCTTCTTTATTCGATGACCTCGACCAGTTTCATGCGGAATAGTTTCTCCATTAATCACAACCTCCCCAGTATCTGAAGTTATACCAACAACAAGTTGCTGGACAGCATCCAAGTCGCCACCCACAGGGGTTGGGACATGTTGTACATCTACGTCTTCTTTTTCTCTTGCCACAACCGATTGCTCCTCACTCCCCCTTGCTAAGGGAGTATCAACAGAATAAGTCACAGTGTGATAGTAGTCCTTATTTTCAAACATATCATCAGTATCATGCAAATATGCTTCAGTTACAAAGGGAAATTGTTGTTCACAAAAAACCACATCTCGAGATATAAAGAACACATTTTGTTCTAAGTCATACAAACGCCACCCTTTTCTACCAAATGGATACCCCACAAACACACAACGACGAGAGCGAGTGCCAAACTTATCCTTCACACGAGGTTGATTTTTGACAAAACATAGACAACCGAAAACACGAAGGGCATCATACTTAGGAGGTGAACCAAAAAGAATTTCGTGTGGTGTTTTATTATTGAGTAATGGGGTAGGGGTCCGGTTTATGACATAGGCAGCTGTCATGATACTCTCCCCCCAAAAAGAAATAGGAAGATTAGACTGAAAAAGTAATGTCCGAGCCACATTAAGAATATGTCTATGTTTAGGTTCGACCCTCCCATTTTGTTGGGGAGTGCCGACACACGAGGTTTGATGAGGTATACCATTGTAAGCATAAAACCGATGAAGACATGTAAATTCCTTTCCATTATCGCTTCGTAAAATTTTAACATGCTTATCAAATTGAGTTTGAACCATCTTACAAAAATCCTTAATAAGTTGAGGCACCTCAAATTTTGCAGACATCAAATAAACCCATACTGCTCGAGAACAGTCATCAACAATAGTTAAAAAATAATGAGCACCAGAACTAGCAGACAAAGTGTACGCACCCCATATATCACAATGGATTAAATCAAAAACATCTTTAGCTCTACTGTCACTCAAAGGAAACGTGTTTCTAGTTTGTTTGGCTCTTAAACAAATATCACAAGGTTCATGGACATTAACATCCTTATTTCCAGTATTTCTAATAAAATCAAGCAAAAGAAAATCCACTTTTCGAGACGGGTGTCCCAGCCTTTGATGCAAAGCTTATCAGTAAAAGTGACCAAATAAGATACATCGGCAAGCAAGTGGGATACTGACATCAAATTACAAGTAAGATCTGGAACCTATAAAACATTATGGAGAACCATATTGTTGCTCAAATGTATCTTGCCTTCCTTAGTGGAAATGGTTTGTTTACCATTAGGCAGCCCAACAAAAGTAGGAGAAACATCAAATAATTGACTAAATAATTTAGCATTACCAGTCATGTGATTCGAGCATCCGGTATCGATGATCCATTGAGCAGAAGAATCAAACTTACCACTCAACTTTTCTGTTGAAGAAGACTGACCTTTTGAAGTGTTAAGCATGTTCACAAGCATAGTCCACTGATCATCCGAGAGACCATGAATGCCACGACGATCAGACTCGTGTACGGGTGCTGGAGTAACTGGCTTCGAGGTGGATGCGGCATTTGCTACCTGCCCGCGGCCTCCTTTACCTGCACTCCTTCCTCCCCCTCGACCAGACCTGCCTCCACCTCTACCTTGCCCTCCATTGGTGCGGTTCTCGGAGTACCACCAATCCGGGAACCCAATCAGTTGAAAACAATTTCTTGTTCATGTCCAGGTTTGGCGCAATGTGAGCAAACTCCATTAATTCGAGGCCGTTCATTCCGTCCCCTAGCAACCCCTTGCGCCGCGAAACCGACAACATCAGAATTGGTTTCATGGGCTCGAGCAACAGTTTGGTGACGTTCTTCAGTCACGATCTTAGCAAAGACCGTGTTCAAGCTCGGCAAAGGATCCAACATCAAAATATTCGAAACAGCAGTACCATAAAGAGTGGAATCCAAACCAACAAGAAAATCATGTACCTTTTCATTCTCCTTTTCTTGAGCAAACGCAGTAGCAGCAGCACAAGTACACGTCGGAACAGTAGAATATCCCGCAAGTTCATCCCATATCTTTCGCAGGTCGTTGTGGTAATTTACCACCGGGCGACCACGCTGTCTGCAAGCACCCAAAAGTGTTTTTAACTCATGAATTCTCGGACCGTTTCCTATCGAGAAACGTTGTCGAATATCATAAAGTGTTTTGTGAAAAGGTTTTTCTCATTGATTAACTATGGCCTTAGCCAAATATATATACAAAGATAATTCTTGTACACCAAGAATATTTACATAAATAGCCTAAAGAATATTTACAAGATATTCACAAATATATATATACCATTAATAAGAACTTCTTGGTTGAAAGCTAAAACGATGAAATCAAAATTATGTTATGTATCAATAATGAGATTGTGTAACTAAGAACTCTAATTTTATACAATACTATAGCTTAAAGCACGTGCTATGCTATGCACACACATTATTTACTATGATTATAATACTATTAAGATTGTGTAAATGAACAAAAAACTGTGCAAATACGAATAAACTCCTACGAAAAGTAAGAATATCTTACGAAAAGTAAATTTTTATTATAATATTTATTATGTTTAAGGATGTATAAAACATATTTTATTTATCTCTATATATAAAAAAAAAAAAGGTAAGTTGGGGAATTATTTTCATTTGATTTCCTTATAATTACTTTTTATTTTAATTGTTTTATCAAAGGAGACGTATAATTTTAATAAAATCACCCAATACAAAATTAAAAATCACATTTCATGCCTCAAGGCTCAATCATTCAAATAAGTTACATACTTTGGGATTGTGGCAGTAAGACACTGCATCTATCATATTGAAATGTCAAAAAAAGTTACTGAAAATATAGAATGTTGACACTCTGCACCATAAAAATATATAATTTATATGAAATTTTGCAAAATATAGAATGTTGACACTCTGCACCATAAAAATATATAATTTATATGAAATTTTGCACATATGTTTTTCTTAAAGAAAAATCCATGAATGTCATCGGTCTAGAGATCAATGGTCATTTACATGCACAACAATCAAAACATGTTATTCTTAATTTAGTAAAATAAATTATTTTAATATTTTCTCTCAGTAAAATTTAAATTAAATAAAACATTGTCTTCATTTTATTTTCATTTATCCTCTAGATTATTTACTTTATATCTAAAATACATGTTTAAAATATAACATGTTATATATTGCATATTATTTACACTATTTAGATGATCATATTAAGTAGAGGTTGAAAATACCAAAAATTATATTTTTTGGGCGCAAAGTGCCAACATTCTATATTTTCAGGGTGCAAAATGTTAAAAATCTATACTTTTGGGGTGTAAATAGCAAAAATTATTCAAAAATGACTATTCTACCCTTCCATCATTGAATTTTTTCTTCAAAACACACACTAGGGTACAAAGTGTCAACTAAATTGTATTTTCATGCCAACTAAATTGTATTTTCATGGTGCAAGCGCCAAAAAGCTATTATTATAAACTGTGTTGCCCTAATTTTTAAAGTATTTTTGATGAGTCAATGTAATATATACAATTATTACAAATAATGCAACAAAATTATACCAAAATACTTTTAATTTAAATATATCCAAATACTCTTTATTCTTAAAATATATTTTTTTATATTTTTTAACACTAAATATTTTAAATTATTACAAAAATGCAACCCTGCCATGTCTGAGACGTGTCGAACACTTCTTCAGCTGTGTCCCAGACGTGTTCCAACACTGTCCAACACTTTTAATTTATTTTAGTTTTTAGACACGTCTCGACGTGTTGAACATGTGTCGGGGCCATGTTTTTGTCACAAAAATGTCCGACATGGCATTATTCATTTTTTCGGATTGTCCATTCAACATAGAAATAATATAATGGAAGAAAAAATATTACTTCGTTTTTATTATATTATAACGCACTTGGCGGATTTGTGATTTTGAAAATTTGATCAGGATAATAACTTTGAATTAGATGAAGTTGTACGTCCTAAACATAAATTCAGAATTCGAGTTCTCTGGTATCTTAGTTCTAAGAAATTAGCAATCGGAATTCAATGAAACCTTTGATTATAATTGACTAAAAAGGGAAAGCTAACTCAGAATTTCTAATTTTTAGTAAGACTAAAGTTAAAATAGCAAATATAACATATTCAATCACAAAATTCAATCAACAATTATAGTAGTACTTTTAGCTGGAGATAAAGATAAATAATGATCGCCCCTATACTCAAATCGCGAACATGAAAGAGATGTCGCTGGCAAAAAGGTTAACAAATATTGTTCGAAAAAGAGGTGAACAAAAATATTGTAGAATCATGAAGCACTGTATGAACATTTGAAAGAACAATTGATAAAAGTAATTAGAATTAGAACACGTGACATCCATAACTTCTGAAAACTTGTATTAAAGTAAAGATGAAAAGTGTATATTTACCCTATATATATAGGCGCATGCCGTGCCGGGGTTAGTTAGCCCGCATGACGCGAGCGTCGCACGAGCGGAGGGGCGTCAGCACGGGGGACTTGCGACCCTCGCACCTCGGCCCCTCGATGTTTAAACACGTGTTCGTGGGTCTGCTTTGCAGGTTTCAACAATGATCCTTTCGCAGGTTCACCTACGAAAACCTTGTTACGACTTCTCCTTCTTCTAAATGATAAGGTTCAATGGACTTCTCGCGACGTCGCGGGCAGCGAATCGCCCACGTCACCGCGATTCAAACATTTCACCGGACCATTCAATCGGTAGGAGCGACGGGTGGTATGTACAAAGGGTAGGGATGTAGTTAACGCGAGTTGATGACTATATATATATTTTAGTTGGTGCTCATTATTTGATTATTGAAGGCAAATTAATTATCAAAAATAAAGACTGATGCAAATAAATTTATTTAAATTAAAAAGAATAAAAAAAGGGGAGAATATTCCATCGATTTTGAATACCAAAATTTATTGCCGAAGATTTGCTTAAATTTTGAAATATTATGATATTTTCTTTATATATTCCTTTGAATGGCTTTAATCAGATGTACAACCTACACAAAACATAATTGAATTTGAGGGGTACTGTGCGCAGGTAATATACATAAAATACAACTTATTAAGTGTGCGTGTTGGCAGAAATCTTATTGAATCTCGAATCAGTTTTGGAAGGAGTAATTTAACAAGGGGTTAATTTCAAACACCTCCCTGTATTATTACATATTTTTCACTTATCTCCCAAGTACTATTTAAATCTATATTTACCTCCATTGTACGATTTAAACATTCAGTTACCTCCCTTATACTATTTAAACATTCATTTACAGGATAACTATCAACTCAATATTCTTCGCTAAAATTAATGAAATCTACGAGAGTACCATTTTATCCCGATATATGTCAAAAGGCAAAATTCAATTTTCATACCATAAACTAGGCCCAAGTCCATTTTTCATACCAATCGATTGAAAATCATACCGTAGAATAAATAGATGTTTCAAAAATCATACTTCCGTTAATTTACTTAACGGAACTGCCACGTGTCACACTACTACAAAAAACAAAAAATCCAACCGACATTCCAACCGAAAATGGGTAAAAATCGGTTGGAAACTTGAATTTCCAACCAATTTTGCAACCGAAGACACCGGTTGGAAAAACCTCCGTTGGAAATGAGTTTGCAACCGAAATTCCAACCGAATACTTTTCCAACCGAATTTCCAACCGACTTCAAACTCGGTTGGAATATCTTTCCAACCGATGATTTTCGGTTGGTTATCTTTCCAACCAATAATTTTTGGTTGGTATATTTCCAACCGAAAATAACCAACCGATTATTTGTGGTTGGAAATTTTCCAACCGAAAATATTTTTAGTTGGAATTTCTCTCTCTTTTTTTTTTTTTTTTGGTTTTGGAATTTATAAATATAATCCAATAAATAAATTTCAATTCTAATAAACACAATACAAAATCCATATGCACATATCAATTTTCTTAAACACAATCCAAAATCAATTTTCACAATCCATACACATTTCAATTTTCATAAACAAAATAAAAAAACATAATTCATAATCCAAAAACTACACAACTAAAACTAAAGTGGAATAATCCACAATCCATACTCCAAAAACATCTGAGTATTACAATTCAATCATCATTTTGGTTCTCCGATTGATTATCTTGAGACGGTTCATGATTTGGATGTTGCGGGGGCCTAGGGCCTAGATTTGGCAAATTATAGTAAAGAGGAACATTGTTCGACTGAGACATACCCAGAAAATTAAAATTTGAGATAACTTGGGAAACCTGACTCACGATGTGCGAAATTCCCCCGAGAGATATGCCAGCCGGTTGCGAATAAATCCCCGGCTGAGTAGACTGGAGGGCTGAGACGTGCCGACATTAAGGTTTATACCCGTTTGTTCGAGCCTAGGTAGTACAGCATTGAATAAACTTTGAAATTGCGCCACCTGACTGGTAACTATGTGAATCTGAGATAAATATTGGTCCGCTCGTTATGCTTCCGCTCGTAGTTGCTCATCCCGAGCTGCATCCCTAACCCTCTGTTCTTGCCTCTCTGCTTCTACCATAATCCTCCGTTCTTGCATCTCTACTTCTACTCTTCTTAATCTTTCATTAGTTTACGGATCAGTTCGAGAATTTGATTGTAATCTTGAACGATTAGGGCGTACATGAACTACGTCATTACCAAGACCGTATACAGTGCCCTTCTTCAATATACCTTGAACTTGTGTCCACATCTGTAAAAAAATACAAGATCAAATCGTTTGAGAAAAAATAAATAGTAAATAGAAACTACTTGTTAAAATTGATTAAATTTCATACCTACATCTGAACTTCTTTACTCAAATGATTTCATACTTGTTAAAATTGATTAAATAGTAACTACTTGTTAAGATATGAAAGCCTAAACTTAAGTACCCCGTACAGCATTTAAGAAGCATAATAGTAATTATCAGATCATCTTTCATGGAAATTAAGTACAAAGATCTTTCCTATTTCTCCATTATCCTAATGCCTATAACTGAACAGTAGCATATGCTCTAAATTTCAATTTGAGAATTAATGTAAATTTATTTTATTTGGAGTTATGAAGTTTTAGAATAAATAAGCTGAGATATCATTATTTTTGTCTAATTAGCTAATTTTCAAACTTAATTAGATTGTTATAAATGATTTTTTTTGTTATAAATGATTTTTAATTAAAGAAATATCATCAACCACAATGAAAAATAATTGTGTTGAAAGATAGTTGTGCTTATTATGTTTTTTTGGTTAAAAATAATAAATCATGATTTATTTTTTTGAAAAAATTCGGTTGCAAATTGGGCAAAAATTGCAACCGAAACAAATTTGGTTGCAATTCTGGGCCAAAATTGCAACC
This sequence comes from Penstemon eatonii, assembly GCA_038501285.1. Classification (NCBI taxonomy): domain Eukaryota; kingdom Viridiplantae; phylum Streptophyta; class Magnoliopsida; order Lamiales; family Plantaginaceae; genus Penstemon; species Penstemon eatonii. Next base: position 29,195,122 of record CM076710.1, on the reverse strand, counting down.
GAAATTATTTTGGTTGCAATTTTATTCAAATTTTCAACCGATTTAATTCGGTTGCAAATTTAAGTTTTTCTAGTAGTGTCACCTGTTGAAACAAAATAGGGGGGAAATGCAGTTGTCTAAAATTGAGCAGAGTGTTTTTGCAATTATTGCCTTCTTTCTCCTATGGACGATCGCCGGCTTCCGGTGGCCGTTTGTCGAAATTGGTTGAGTGTTTTTGTTCCTCTTGTCATGGGCAACATTTTCCATGAGGTAATTGCAGCGGCCGTCGACGGTGGAGCAGGGGAGGAGTGTTTTTTCGCGAAAATTAGGGTTTAGGCCGAAAACGCGCCGCTACTTGGGCGGAGCTCAACCGTCTACGGCAGCTACAATAAACCTATGGAAAATGATGCCCATGGTCAGGGGAAACTATTGCAACAAGAATCACGAAGTTTGGTTAAGAATCGAAGAAGAAATCACGATTTTGAATTTCGAAAATTTTGACCTACAATTCGAAGATTAGAACTCAAAATTCGAATAGATTACTCAACGGATCGAAAAGATCTTTATATGTACGAGTTCTCCACGACAAGGGGAACAAAAACCCTCAACCAATTTCGACCAAAAGCCAAAGGAGCCGACGGTCATATGGGAGGAGGAAGAAGAAGACTATAATTGCAAAAAAACCCTACCTAATTTTTAATAATTGCATTTCTCACCTCGTTTTTTACTTAACGGAGAAGGCTAAACTTCTGTTAAAAAATTAACGGCAGTATGATTTTTGATATTTTGGTATGAAAAATGGACTTGAGCCTATTCTATGGTATCAAAATTGAATTTTTACCTATATCAAAATATCGATAACACTTCTGTACAGGCAGTATATTTTTTCCCTCAATTTCTACTTCCAAATTGGTTGTATTAGAATTTTATTTTGTAATTTTCTTTTCCAAACCAAAAAATCCTTCCAATTTTTCACTGTTATTTTCTTTCAAAGCAAAATACTATTTTTTCAAGAACTAATTGAGGTACATCGATTGGAGACAGAAAATACTGTTTGGAGAAGGACCATAAATATATGTGGCTAGATCCATTTTTGTAAAACAAAAATAATAAAAATAATATTAATTGACGTAAAGATTATTTTATTAATGGTATTTTGAAATTTTTGCTTAAAAAAAGTGACTATTTATAATATTTTTTTATTCGTATGCAATCCTCCACAACGACAAATAAAAAAAAAGGAAAGAGTAAGAAACAAACAACAGAAGAAGTGTAGAAGAAAGAAGAAGGAGATTAGTACAACAACTTACTTTCATAATGAGAATAAAAGAGAGAAAGTAGTCCGCATGGACAGCTCAATTGGTCTCAGAGGGGGAAGTTGAAACAAGTGACCAATGATCGAACCTCACCAGCGGCAGTGTGGGAGCAACCTCTCAAAAAATAAGGGGGGCTCCTTGTGCGCAGTGAGTACTGGTCCCAGCCTCTGTTGCTGGTTGAGTCACCAGGATTTACCTCCTCTCACAATCCCATCAGACAGAGAAGTAAGGGGCGCCCGGGGTGAGCGATTTCACCTTTTGGAACAATAAAAGAGAGAAAGTCGCCGGAAAATTGACCGAAAGATCTTATTTTGTGTGTGTGTGTATAAATAATAAATAGTTGAGTGTTTTTTTAAAGGCCCATTTCAAATGCCATTAAGTAAATTTGAAGCCTAGATTTCTGACACGAATGAAGGCTTCAAGTGAAATAACTAAAGCTTAGATTATATCATACATTCAAAAACAAAAAAAAGAAATACACTCAAAAAACATTGATATGAAGAATTGGAAACTAGCACAAGGATCAGTATAGCAACCAGTCACAGTGTTAAATTGTGTACATAAAAACCTTAGTTTATTTAAAGAAAAATAACTGTAGGTTTAGGGTGAAAATGAAATTAAGACCTGGACATGCAAATAAAAATGCTATTTGAACAGTCACTGCTCTTACAGCCAAGATGTGCTGCAAATTTCATCCTTCTCAAAAGCAAGTCTCAGATTCGGACCCATATATCCCTGAAAATAATGGGAGTTGATCCTGAACCTACTGAACCAAATAGCACATCAATACTTCGAAAATTCGATCAAATTCATAAGGAACCGGAAAGGTTTGGCTTCATCCACGAAAATGATAAGTTGGATGCTGATCCAAGGACTTACGAAGAAGCTATGTCTGACATAGACTATGGTGCGTGACTCGAAGCCATGCAATCCGAAATGGATTCCATACATTCCAACAAGGTATGGACCTTGGTTGATCCACCTAAGGGAACTATCCCTGTAGTATGCAAATGGATCTTCAAGCGCAAACTTGGAATGAAAGGAGGATTTTTCTAGGGTGCGGGCATGTGAGTTACGCCCTCACATCAGTGGCGGAGCCAGAAAATATTTTCACCGGGGTCATTATAAATTAAATATTACAATAAAATTTAACTATTAATTAGAATTAAAAAAAATAGCAACCACGACATTGAAAAGCCAATCAAAATTAATTCAAAAACATAATGTAAGTAGATGGGGTGTTTTCTACATAATAGTTTTTGGATATCTAATTAAAATAATTCTTAATATTGGAAAAGTATTTCCCAATCTTAAATTTTGAATTTGGTATTTGAGTTGAAGCCAAATTTTTGGCATTTCACTTTGTTAGATTTTATTAAACATAAAAATACAGTATATAGTAATCTTATCCAATATCCAATTTCATAATATTTTGTAAGTAAATGAAAATGTAATTTAAAATGTCACTCGAATTAAACTATGGACCCCGTTTATATGCAATTTACAACTTTGATTACTAGGGTCATTTTGAAGTTAAGCCAAAACTACACTAATTAAAATTTCAATACAAAAATTAAAACTAAACCTAACACTATACTTATTTTTTAAACAAGATGAAAAGTTCAAGGGGGTCCATGCACCCCCTACTTACAATGTAGCTCCGCCAGTGCCTCACATGCGGAAAGCCTTATCATGCCGTTCATTTGGCTCAGATTGATCTGGATCGTTGATTAGGTAACTTGGTCAAAATGAATTTGTAACTATTGACTAAATTACAATATACATAATTTACCTTTTCAATTAATTTTCTTATAAAAAATAAATCGGCCATTATATAAAATAACCACTTTACCCCCTATTTTGTTAATTGACTTTGACAATTTTGCAAATTGACCCCTATGTTCCGCGATTTTACGAATTGAATTATTTTGCTTCTAAAAAAATATAAAAAAACCTCCTTTCATATAAAAAAACCGCTTTATCCCTAATTTTGATAATAATTGACTTTGATAATTTTGCAAATTGACCCCTATGTTCCGCAATTTTACGAATTGAATTATTTTGCTTCTAAAAAAAATATAAAAAAATCGTCTTTCACATAAAAAGACCGCTTTACCCCCAATTTTGATAATAATTGACTTTGACAATTTTGCCAATTGACCCTTATATTTTGCGGTTTTACGAATTGAATTATTTTTCTTCTAAAAGAATATAAAAAATCGTCTTTCATATAAAAAGACCGTTTTACCCCCAATTTTGATAATAATTGACTTTGACAATTTTGCAAATTGACCCCTATGTTCTGCGATTTTACGAATTGAATTATTTTGCTTTTAAAAAAATATAAAAAAACCTCCTTTCATATAAAAAGACCGCTTTACCCCCAATTTTGATAATAATTGACTTTGACAATTTTGTCAATTGACCCCTATATTTTGCGATTTTACGAATTGAATTATTTTGCTTCTAAATAAATATAAAAAACCCGCATTTCATATAAAAATGCCGCTTTACCCCCATCTTGATAATAATTGACTTCGACATATTTTGCAAATTTACCCATATGTTCCGCGATTTTACGAATTGAATTATTTTCCTTTTAAAAAAATATAAAAAAACCTCCTTTCATATAAAAAGACCGCTTTACCCCCAATTTTGATAATAATTGACTTTGACAATTTTGACAATTGACCACTATATTTTGCGATTTTACGAATTGAATTATTTTGCTTCTAAATAAATATAAAAAACCCGCATTTCATATAAAAAGACCGCTTTACCCCCAATTTTGATAATAATTGACTTTGACAATTTTGCAAATTGACCCCTATGTTCCGCAATTTGACAAATTGAATTATTTTGCTTCTAAAAAATATAAAAAAACCTCCTTTTATATAAAAAGACCGTTTTACACCCAATTTTGATAATAATTGACTTTAACAATTTTGCCAATTGACCCCTAATTTTGCGATTTTACGAATTGAATTATTTTGCTTCTAAATAAATATCAAAAATCTGCCTTTCATATAAAATGACCGCTTTACCCCCAATTTTTATAATAATTGACTTTGACAATATTGCAAATTGACCCCTATGTTCCGAGATTTTATGAATTGAATTATTTTGCTTCTAAAAAAATATAAAAAAATATATTTTCATATAAAAAGACCCCTTTACCCCCAATTTTGATAATAATTGACTTTGACAATTTTGCCAATTGACCCCTATATTTTGCGATTTTACGAATTGAATTATTTCGCTTCTAAAAAAATATAAAACGATCGCCTTTCATATAAAAGACTGCTTTAGAATAAAAATAAAGAAAAGATGAGGATAGTACCCAAAATATAGAGCCATAGCCATTTTTTAATGTTTAATAGAATCCCAAGTTAGTAGTTTTATCAAACACTTCAGAACATTAGCAACATATAAGGTTGCATTGTTCTCCCAAACTAGATTAAGGTTAAAACTAAGGATTTGATATTGACTACCTCAAAGACATTCAGTAGGTGTCAAAATTCAAAATCCCAGCTAAAATTTTTCAGAAGAAGACTATGAAAATCTGAAGTCGAAATGCAGAGGACAATAGGCCATCAATCAACAATACAAAAATAATCAAGTAACTAACTCCAGGAGAAGAACAAGATAAAATAAAAGTTCAAGCAAGCACATTTGAGTTCAAATTTCAAGACTGAACATATCAGAAGACTAAATCACCTTAACATGAAATTATTTGCTATATACTATGAAATCCAACCCTAATATTCAACATCCAAGAATTTAATCACAATTCTGTAATTCATGCTCTTATTTATCAAGATTTCCCTAAATGAAATTCCACTTCGGTTCAATGATAGAGTCGGAACAAGTCAAAGACAGCTCTATAACAAAACTAATCGCACAATAAAAAAAACCCAAGGTAAATTAATTGAAGTTATCAACAATAAAAGAGTCATCTAAAAAAATATCCCAGAAAAGAAGTTAACATGCCAACATCTCCAAAAAGTTAAAAATAATACCAATACAAGACGGAAATAGAAGTAAAACATTTGAGTTCAATTTAAACCGACGGGACTGCATAAATTTGAAGGGAATGTCCCTTTTATATGAATCATATAACTCAAGCATCCTGTGGTTGCCCCTGTCTTTATTGGTTTCGTGCATTGCGGGCACGGTCCTCCTCTTCATCAATAGGCAGCTCTTCCTCTTGATCTCCTTGCGGCTGCGGTGGTAGATTTATTCGCCTAGGAAGAGCTGGTTGCTGAAGGGCGTCATCTCCAAGTACCGCACGGAACATTGTATCATGCCTGTCACTCATGGCATAGTGATTACGCCCAAACTTGTCGAAATAAAGCGATCGATGTAGAATATATTGGGCGGTCGTATCCACGAGGAGATGACTAAACTAAGCTAAAATCGTTAGTAGACAAAGTAGCTGTAAAGATAAATAAACAAACTAAATTAACGAAGCGATTTGATTTTAAGAAAACTTAAAGAAAAGTGAATTTTTGGTTGTTGAAAAATACGATAATTAAAACGGTAAGATATCAGGAATCTCTTATATGCTTCGTTCACTTATTTGGATTGATTCATAAAATTACTCAATTGAAAGTTTCACATCCCAAACAATCAATCGGAAGATAAAGAATTGAAAAACACATGAATTCTAATGTTTTTGAGTAAATAACTTTCTTGCTTTTAGAATTGGCACAAAATATCATCTTATGAGAAATCAAAAACATACTATATACCAAGGCATATTGCATTAAAAGACTACCCATAAAACGAAAGGCTTATATCAATATAATTATATCATAAAGATTTTCACATAAAAAGAGCTTGACTAGATTTATATGAAAACTAATGAAACAATTGTATTAACATAAAAGTTGATGAAAATAGATGAAGAAGAATAAATTACTCAAAATTATTAAACTTACAAAACCTTGAAGAATCGAATCCAAATAAGATCACATGCACCCAATACTAGTATGTTGGCCGTTTGATCAATGGGGAATGGACATCGTGGGACCTTTCCCAGCAGCTAGATCCAAGAAAGGATATGTTCTAGTCGCTGTCGAATACTTCAGCAAATGGATAGAATGCATCGCCCTTGCTCGAATAACTCAATTCCAAGTGATCAATTTCATATGGAAGTTCATAGTATGTCGATTTGGCATCCCAAGAACTCTGATCTCTGATAACGGAACTCAATTTGCGGGAAAACAGGTAATGGAATGGTGTGCAAAGCTAGGAATTCAGCAAAATTTCACTTCAGTTGGGCATCCAAGAGCGAATGGACAAACTGAAGTAGCGAACCGAGAAATAATAAAATCTTTGGAGAAAAGATTAGGGGCAGCCAAAGGAAGATGGCTAGATGAACTCCCAGGAGTACTTTGGGCTAATCGAACTACGGTCAGAACTTCAACCGGGGAGACCCCATTCAGTCTAGTATATGGCTCGGAAGTTGTTATTCCAGTCGAAACACTAATTCCGACACCAAGAATTGAAATGTATGACGACCAGGAAAACGGAAAGGCAAGAGAAAATGATATCGATTTAACAGAAGCCTTAAGAGAAAAAGCTGCCGTACGATTGCAAGTCGCTAAATCAAATATGGAGAAAGCCTACAATCAAGAAGTACGCATACGAACCTTCAAAGAAGGAGACTTGGTCTTAAAAAAGGTAGAGGTATCCAAGCACGTGGGAAAATTACAACAGAATTGGGATGGACCATACATTGTCATCAATGTAGGAAAGAAAGTTATGAGTACCAAATCAAAAGTTTCACTTGAGTAAAAGGCGAAGCATCAAAACGAGTTGAATATAAATCGATCGATTCGATAAACGCTCCTCGGAATTCTATAATCAACTTGGTTTGATCCAATAAGTTGATCTTGAAGTATGACGAGTTGAGTATAAATTGATCCGCTCAATAAACACTCCTCGATCTAATAGTATAACGAGTCGAGTAAAATTGATCCGCTCAATAAACGCTCCTCGATCTAAAAGTATAACGAGTTGAGTATAAATTGATCCGCTCAATAAACACTCCTCGATGTCTTAAAACGAGTTGAGTATACTCCTCGATCTACATCTAAAGATCAAAAAGATTTTAGGTATGAAAAACCTAAGTCTTATAACGAGTTAAGTATAAATTAATCCGCTCAATAAACGCTCCTCGATGTCTTAAAACGAGTTGAGTATAAATTGATCCGCTCAATAAACACTCCTTGATCTAATAGTATAACGAGTCGAGTAAAATTGATCCGCTCAATAAACGCTCCTCGATCTAAAAGTATAACGAGTTGAGTATAAATTGATCCGCTCAATAAACACTCCTCGATGTCTTAAAACGAGTTAAGTATAAATTGATCCGCTCAATAAACGCTCCTCGATCTACATCTAACGATCAAAAAGATTTTAGGTATGAAAAACCTAAGTCTTATAACGAGTTGAGTATAAATTGATCCTCTCAATAAACGCTCCTCGATGTCTTAAAATGAGTTGAGTATAAATTGATCCGCTCAATAAACGCTCCTCGATCTACATCTAACGGTCAAAAAGATTTTAGGTATGAAAAACCTAAGTCTTATAACGAGTTGAGTATAAATTGATCCGCTCAATAAACGCTCCTCGATGTCTTAAAACGAGTTGAGTATAAATTGATCCGCTCAATAAACGCTCCTCGATCTATATCTAATGATCAAAAAGATTTTAGGTATGAAAAATCTAAGTCTTATAACGAGTTGAGTATAAATTGATCCGCTCAATAAACGCTCCTCGATGTCTTAAAACGAGTTGAGTATAAATTGATCCGCTCAATAAACGCTCCTCGATGTCTTAAAATGAGTTGAGTATAAATTGATCCGCTCAATAAATGCTCCTCGATCTACATCTAAAGATCAAAAAGATTTTAGGTATGAGAAACCTAAGTCTTATAACGAGTTGAGTATAAATTGATCTGCTCAATAAACGCTCCTCGATGTCTTAAAACGAGTCGAGCAAAATTGATCCGCTCAATAAATGCTCCTCGATCTATGCCTAACGATCAAAAAGATTTGGGAAAAATACCTAAGTCTTAAAATGAGTCGAGTAAAATTGACCTCGACGTCAATAAAAGAACAGGTTGAGAAGAAATCTACAGCAACAAATACGAAAGAAATAATACAACAAATTTTATTCATCTGTGTTCTGAGAACTTGTATTAAAATAACATACAGAAGTTTTTTGATCAGAGTACAAAGATCTTATTACGATCTACACATTGTTACAATTGTTTAGATAAAATTATCCTATCCTATAGATCAATGATCTTCACGACATTGTCCACGGAAACATCAATCTCTTCCCTAGTGCCTCGACGATTGTGATCGACGAGATTTCTCTGGTGTTTGAAGATTAACAGCGTCCGACAGCCTAATGGGTGATCCAATAGGTGTCATCTGTTTTCTGACGGTAGGTTTGGTTTGTTTTCCTTTGGTAACCTTTGTGTTTTTCTTCATATTCCTTATTCTGGATTCCAAGGTTTGATTATCAGAATCCGTTCCAGATGGTGAACCATCAGATATCTCTTCAACTCCCTTAGTTATCAGATCTATGACAGTATTTGCAACTGTTTCTTCAGCAGATCTCCCTGTTTCCTTTTGAACAGCAGACTGTGCTGATGTAGTGGATGCCTTAGGAGCAGTTGCTTGGCTTATTTTTATTCTCTTAGTTACTCGTTTAGGCTCATCAGCAGTTTTGCTTTTTCTTTTGGATTGCTCTTTCACAGGTAGATATGTGTGCATTGCCTTAGCCATGTGAATATCTTTCCCATGGGTCATAGAGCAGGTTAAGCTTGAAAACAGGTGACATAAAAAGATCCTATGATGGGGTCTTTTTATCCTTGATGTGATCTACCAGTATTTACCTAATGAAGGTTGCCCAGTCTACATCAAATCCATAGTAGATTGCAATCATAGTATGATACCTCTTCGTTGGTATGCTGTCAAGAGAGAAAGTGCAGTTCTCAATGACCTTTGAGACAATATCAGCCATCCTCTGATATTCGTCTCAATACTTCCCCTTTCTTGGAAATAATGGTCCTGAATTCAGCTTCTTTTTCTTCAGCCAAATTTGTGAAGTCTGTTCTTCCCGTTAGAGACAGCCCATATTTCTCATTTAAGAGGGCAGGGGTGATACAGATGTCGACTCCTCCAACTTTAGCCTTTATCTCCTTGTTTGTCATTTCTTTTGCTGAACCATAAAACTCCATTATTTGATCTTTATAGACCATATCTTCATGTGCTTCCATGAAATTGACCAGCGAAGCACTTTGAAATTTTTCTAAGATTTTCTTCATCAGGGGGGTACCATTAGCATAGAATGTAGAATAAACAAGGTACCTTCCTTCAGCTTCGGCTTCTTTTGACTTCTTTCCCATGGTAGATTGATTGATTTAGGAGATTAGAGAGTAGATTTGCAGAAAACAAATGGCAGAATTCTCTCTAGGGTTTTGAATGTTTGAGGGTGCGTAAACTATGAGTAAGTTGATCGGTTTCGTACTCAATGCCAACCGTTGATCAGTTACCGCGATGTGTTAGATCATGTATGAGATTATTACGCGTTTCAAACTTTCATTTGATAGGTGTATAAGGCGGGAATACGAACCGTCCTTATTTTTCTTTTTATAAAAGCGTGTTTAAGAATTTTTTGCAAACAATAAACACTTTTATAATTTCATCAGATTAGTCACATTTTAACTTATCTGACAGATGACTGTTCTGATAACTTGATATTACTAGGGAAGGCAAATAACTAGTAATCTTCCTTTGTTGTTTGTCAATCCAGCAAGATAAATCTTCAGTTTTCGTTAGATCCTTTGAACACTTAACTTTAACTAACTGTCATTAACAAATATCATCTTTGATCAAGAGTACCGCTAGTCTTACACGTTCCTCCTTGATTTAAGAGTCCATTAGTTAACTAGTCTGTTGAAAGTTAATCTTGAAATGTATTGATCTTTAGAAGTAAGCTGATGAACTTGGGTCTTCTTGGCAAGTTCCTCCTCAGCTTATGCGTCCAGTCCTAGTTCAGCTCTCAGAGTTGAAAACCTTGCGTCGCTTAATGGTTTGGTGAAGATGTCAGCAATTTGATTTTTTTTCAATCTTTATCTTCTTCTTCATCTCTCAGAGTTGAAAACCTCCCTACAATATGATAGGATAGTGCCCAGCAAGCCAGTTCAATTAGCTTGTAATAGGTCTATTCTGTAAGAGACGATCTTTTGATTTTATAATAATACGCATGTTTATTTATATGTGTATAAGAATAAACAATGGCCAACTTCATCTCTCGCGAATACATTTAAGCGATTGGATGAAACCCTTAGATTACATTAGACTATGGGACGATTCACTTCAGTACTGAGTGCAATCATGAAACAGTCTCAAAGGTCGTAATCTTAAAATTGTTCCAAGTCATAGATTCCGAACGAGACGGGGTATCGTAGGAATCGCCAAGACTTGTACAAGTATGCATTAACGCATATAAGTTCATCTCTAATCTCACCAAAGAACTCTTAGCCTATTTTGCTAATCATTATCACAAGTTCTAGAGAGAAAATATGATAATGATTTTAGAGAGAATTGTAACTAAGACTAAGAATTGTGATTCTAGGACTATATATAGGTGCTAAATTGCCCTAATCCAAGTAGGAGAATGCTTAGGAGGTAGAAATTGAGTAGGAAGATGTTTAGGAGGCTTAATCTCGTATGGAAAGGATTTATGAAAGTTTCCTAATCACTTTAGGACAAAAATCGCGATTTCCGCGTAGAAGATTCTGCTCTGCGCGACAGATTTGAAAAATGCATATCTTTGTGCTCCGAACTCCAAATCCAGATCCGTAAAGTCCATAATGTAGCTAACTTCTTCCTCTAAAACATATCCGAAATTCAGCTTAATTGGAGTTTCCTTACGAGAGTTATCGTCCTTGGAAGTAGCAGCAATATTTCTGGCAGATTCCTTATTTGTTGTTCTTGCACTAATTGATTTCCTTGAATCTTTCCTTGCTTCAAATTATGCCTTTGATACTTGTACAATTTGGGAAAGCTAAATATTCCGGGGTCCATATTTTATATTCCTACAAAAATAAATCAAAACTCAATATTTTCTAATTACAATAATTTCTATTAATTTCATGAAAATATCAAATTAACACTTGATTTATTTAGAAAATAAGAACAACTTAAGTGCATTTTCAAGCACTAATCACAACCCCCAACCAGCTTATTGCTAGTCTCTAGCAATTCAAGCGCAAATAAGATATAAGCATGATGAACAAAACGAGAAGAAACGAGATAAACTATATAAGTACTTCAATCAAAGAGCTAGTCAAAGATCACAATCGCTATCAAAATTAGTTCGATCATAACCCCCAAAATGTGTGTGTGAATACTAAGCCAAAACCTTCATACCACAAACCACAATACACATAGCTTTCGAAAATTTACCAAGAAAAGTATCAACTCCATTTTCTCACGGGTAAAGTGTTTAAATTTTTAGGACAGGAATTTCACTCATGGAGTTGAAAAACAGATAGTCACTCGAAGAAATAGGCCATATTTTTGCAGACACGCATAAAAACAAACATTGGTCCAAAGATAGGAAACATAACTATCTAGAGGTCACATTCTTTCACAATTTAGCTTAAGGATTTCAATTGGTCATACTATCGAGCCATAAAAAGATTCATCTTCTAAAATGACGGACGAAAACTAAGAACTTTTCTCTTTTTTTTTTCTTTTTTTTTTCTTTTTTTTTTCACTTTTTTTTTATATATATGGCCCATGAAGACATTTTACTCTTGATCAATATCATCCATATCTTTGACTTTTCTTTAAGAATGTTACTCTAAATAGCAATTAACTAATTCAAAAGAGCAATATAAGTTCATAAGTTGTTTTCTCAACCTATCCACTCACTCACAAAAGATGTGTGAGTATATAAAAAAAAGAACTTTAACTTGGAAAATTTATAGGCTACATGCATCGAACATCCATCTTACCACAAGCTTAGTAATGTGCTCTTGAAATTTTTTTGGAAGCTACTTTCTAATAATAAAGATAGAAAAAATGACTAAGACTTTACACGATGAAATCATACCTAAAAAGCAACATCTCAAATCAATCCATTTATACATACCTTATAGCCCATTTTCAAGAGAATCGCTAATATAAAAGCAATAAACTAATTTTTCTTTAAAATGCATTTTTTTTCTCTCAGAAGGCTACCACCCCCAACCTAAATATGACAGTGTCCTCATTGTCACTATAATATGAATGCAGAAAATACAAGAGACAAATGACTACTACTTGAATGATGTAAGTCTAGAGATGATCTTAAACACACAAACGAAAAAAAACAAAACACACAAAAGAAAGAAAGAAAAAATTAAAACTATAGTACATAATGGAAAGATAGAACCTGATTAATGGTAGATAGGAGCCGCAAGTGCAATCTCCTCAGGTTCATCCACCCTCTCCACAATTTGCTTTAATCTTTGGCCATTCACACGAAAAAGTCTCCCATCTTTAGGATTTTCTACTTCTACGGAACCATTGGGAAAGACTTGTTTCACCACAAACGGACCAGTCCATCTCGATCTCAACTTTCCAGGGTGGAGATGTAAACGAGAATCGTAGAGAAATACTCGTTGGTTTGGCTCAAAGTTCTTTCTAAGGATTTGTTTGTCATGAGCGACTTTCAGTTTAGCTTTGTAGATCCTTGAGTTGTCATAAGCATCGTTCCTTAATCCTTCTATTTCTGACAATTGTAAGTTCCTTTGAAGACCTGCATCATTCAAATCAAAATTATGCGATTTAACTGCCTAATAAGCTTTATGTTCTAACTCTACGGGTAAATGACAAGCTTTCCCATAAACAATCCAATATGGGGACATCCCTAGAATAGTCTTGTAAGCAGTACGGTATGCCCAAAGTGCATCAGAAAGTCGTAAAGACCAATCCTTGCGGTTTTGGTTAACCCTTTTCTCCAGAATTTGCTTAGCTTCCCTATTTGCTAACTCAGCTTGCCCATTGGTTTGCGGATGATATGCATTGGAAACCTTGTGAAAAACACCATACCTGCGCATCAAAGCTTCAAAAGAACGGTTACAAAAATGTGTCCCTTGATCACTAATAATAACTCGTGGTGTACCATACCTAACTAACACATTTTCCTTTAAGAATTTTACTATTGTAGTGTTATCAATCTTACGACATGGTACAACTTCTACCCATTTAGATACATAATCAACAACAAGAAGAATATATAGATAACCATAAGAAGAAGGAAATGGACCCATAAAATCAATACCCCAACAATCAAAAATTTCAATAACAAGAATTGGGTTAAGGGGAATCATGTGGCGTCGAGTCAAAGCTCCCAACTTTTGGCATCTATCACAAGAACGACAAAAATGATTAGTATCTTTGAACAAACTTGGCCAATAAAGACCACATTGTAAAATTTTAGCAGCTGTCTTTTTCATAGAAAAATGACCACCACAAGCCTCGGAATGACAAAAATTCAAGACACTATTTACCTCAGTCTCGGGAATGCACCTTCTCATGATTTGGTCGGGGCAATATTTATATAAATAAGGATCATCCCAATAAAAATTTCTTACCTCGATCAAGAACTTACGCTTATCTTGTGCAGTCCAGCTTGACGGAAGTTCACCAGCAACCAAGTAATTAACAATATTAGCATACCATGGCAATTGATCTACATTGAACAGTTGTTCATCGGGAAAGTCATCTCGAATTGGGGGATCTTTTGTAGAATCAATGAACTCCAAATGAGATAGATGATCCGCCACAACATTATCGACACCCTTCTTATCTTTAATTGTTAGATCAAATTCCTGCAACAAAAGAATCCACCTAATCAAACGAGCCTTAGCATCCTTTTTAGAAAGAAGATACTTAAGAGCTGCATGGTCAGTATAAACAGTAATAGGTGAACCAATAAGATAAGATCGAAATTTTTCCATAGCAAAGACGACTGCTAGCAGTTCCTTTTCAGTAGTAGAATAGTTCTGTTGAGCACTATTTAAGGTCCTACTAGCATAATAGATAACAAATGGTTTTCCTTCCCTACGTTGTCCTAAAACAGCTCCAAGAGCATGGTCACTAGCGTCACACATGATTTCGAAAGGTAAGCTCCAATCTGGTGATTGTATGATGGGTGCGGTAGTGAGTTTTTGGACAAGTATTTTGAATGCTTTTTCACACTCGGGAGTCCAGTCGAACCTAGCATCTTTGACTAAGAGGTTACACAGGGGACGAGATATAGAAGAGAAATTTTGTATGAACCTCCGATAAAAACCAGCATGTCCAAGGAATGACCTAACATCTTTCACAGTTTTGGGTATATGTAGGTTAGAAATCAACTCAATTTTTGCTTTGTCAACCTCTATTCCTTTTTCAGACACTATATGACCTAAAACAATCCCAGATGAAACCACGAAGTGACATTTCTCCCAGTTCAGAACAAGACCTTTTTCCTCACACCTGCTCAAAACAGCTTTCAAGTTAAGTAAACAAGAATCAAAAGAGTCTCCAAAAACAGTTATATCATCCATAAAAACTTCCATGAATTTTTCAACCGTATCAGAAAATATGCTCATCATACAACGTTGGAAAGTAGCAGGTGCATAACATAAACCAAATGGCATTCTACGAAATTCAAAAGTACCAAAAGGGCATGTAAATGTTGTCTTTTATTGATCCTCCAAAGCTATTTCGATTTGATAATATCCAGAATATCCATCAAAAAAGCAATAAAACAGATGACCAGCTATACGTTCCTATATTTGGTCGATAAAAGGAAGTGGAAAGTGATCTTTTCATGTTGCAGAGTTTAATTTCCTATAGTCAATGCACATGCGCCACCCAGTTACAACTCTAGTGGGAATAGGATGCCCTTCTTCATTTTCTACAACTGTAACTCCAGATTTCTTTGGTACTACTTGTGTAGGACTAACCCATTGACTATCAGATATAGGAAAGATGATGTCTACATCTAATAATTTCAAGACCTCTTTTTTACCTACTTCTTTCATGGTGGGGTTTAATCTTCTTTGAGGATCTCTACGTGGGTTAGCACCTTCTTCTAAGTGAATCTTATGTGAACAAATTAAGGGACTAATACCTTTAATATCAGCTATCGACCAACTTAGTGCAGACTTATGTTCTTTCAACAAATCTATGAGTTTCTCATCTTGCTCGACACTAAGTTTAGATGAAATTATAACAGAAAAGGTATCACCTGGTCCCAAGAATGCATATTTCAGTCCTTCTGGTAGTTGAGATAACTCGACTTTTGGTGCCTCAATGGAAGATGCCTTGGGTTGTGTTCTTTCTTTTGGTAGCTCCTCAAAGCGTGTCTGCGAAACACTCCTTTCATTTAATCCTGTTTGATTAACAAAATTAATATTATTAACAGAGTTAAGCGAATCATCAAAATCAGAATTACAAAGGAGATAGTGTAAGGAATCAGAATTTTCCCTTTCGAATGTTTCAGACACCAATGAATCTATCATATAAGTATGATGACACTCATCTTCATCTTGTAGTTGCTTCCCAACATGGAATACATTGACTTCCAGTGTCATATTACCAAATGTAAGCTTCATGAGACCATTCCTACAATTGATGAGAGCATTTGCTGTAGCAAGGAAAGGTCTACCTAGGATCAATGGTATCTTAGACTCCATATTAACCATAGATTGAGTATCCAAAACCAAGAAATCAACAGGATAATAGAATTTGTCAATTTGAAGCAAAACATCCTCGACTATCCCTTTGGGTCTACGAATGGTTCGGTCTGCTAGTTGCAAAACAACAGATGTAGGCTTGATCTCTCCAAGGCCAAGTTGCAAGTAAACTGAGTATGGCATAAGGTTTACACTTGCTCCAAGGTCTAATAAAGCTTGACTAAACTCATGTGGACCAATCTGACAGGTTATTGTGGGACACCCAGGATCTTTATATTAGGTGGTACCTTTTGCTCAATCACTGCACTAACTTGCTCGGTTAAAAATGCAGTTTTCTTGACATTGTGTTTTCTTTTCACAGTGAACAAATCCTTAATGACCTTTGCATATGAAGGTACCTGCTTGATAACATGGAACAAAAGCAAATTAATTTTGACTTGTTTCAAATGTTCAAGAATTTCACCATGATTTTCTGGTATTTTTCCTAGTTTCAGTGCTTGAGGGAAAGGAACATGGACCAAGGCTTTTTGCTCTACTTCCTTAGGGGGGTCGTTTGGCGGACTAGGTAAAGTTTGTCCCTCTATGACCTTACCGCTACGAGTGGTGATGGCATTGATATCTTTGATGTTATGTGATTCGGAAGATTCTACCTTATGTTGCCCCTTAGGATTGGACTGTGGTTGGGAAGGGAACTTGCCTCATTCTTGTATAGTAAGCGCACTAGTTAGCTTACCAATTTGATTTTTTATCTCTTTGTTCTCTTCCACAATCTGAGTTATTACGGCTTCTACCTTTTGATTAGTCTTACTTTGTGCCTCAATAAATGCTTGAAGTGTGTCCTCTAAAGGATTCCTATTTTGGTGAGCATTATTTTGAGGTGCAGGGTAAGTTCTGGGTGCTTGTCCATCGGATTTCCAACTAAAGTTAGGGTGATTTCTCCAACCAGGATTGTACGTCTCAGAATAAGGTGAAAAAGATTTCCTATATGTTCCTAAGGCATTACATTGTTCTTCGTAAACCTCTCTTATCTCACCAAGTGTAGGACATACTTGAGCTAAATGATCTACCTCACCACAAATGAAACAACTATCTCGTGACTCTACCCTTGCAACTGGTTGATGTTTTTGACTATCTTTTGTTTCTAAAGCTTTTAATTTGTTAGTCAATGCTTCAACTTGTGCTTTAAGGTTGTCTTCTTCCTTAAGATAGTAAATTCCACTAGTTTTTGTTCTACTAGTACTATCGGTAGTACTAGGTCCAGTCCAGGTGTGAGCTTTTTCGGCTATGTCATTTAGGTAATCTATGGCCTCATCAGGATCCTTTTCAAGAAATTCCCCATTACACATCATTTCAATAAATTGACGCTCCCTAGATGTAAGTCCCTCATAGAAATAACTAACAAGACGCCAATTTTCATACCCATGGTGCGGACACATATTCAACAATTCTTTGAACCTCTCCCAAGCTTGGTATAAAGTTTCATTATCTTTTTGGGAAAAGGTAGAGATTTGTCTCTTAAGGTTGTTGGTCTTATGTTGGGGAAAGTATTTGTTGAAAAAGGCTTGGGTCATTTCTGCCCATGTACCTATAGATCTAGGTCTCAAAGAATACAACCAACTTTTTGCTTTGTCTTTTAGGGTGAAAGGGAAGAATTTCAACATAATTGACTCTACGACATTGGGTTGACTATTGAAAGTGACGATGACCTCCTCAAATTCCCTAATGTGTAAGTAAGGATTCTCACTATCCATGCCGTGAAAGGTTGGTAAAAGTTGGATCAATCCAGGTTTGAAATCTATTTGCGGGGTATTTGCAGGAACCATGATGCATGAGGGAGTGGATGTGCGGTTTGGGTGTAGGTATTCCCTTAGGGAACGTGCATGGTTGTTTTCAAGTTGGTCCATGGTGGTAGGTGTATCAGTTAATGCGATGCTTGACCAAGATTCACTTAAATCTTGAGAAGTGGTATTGATTCCCTCAGTGTTTTTCCTATGTTCTTTCCTTAACCTACGCAAAGTTTTCTCAATTTCTGGATCGTACTGTAGTTCACCTTGATTAGAAGATCGAGTTACAAACATAAAAATAAAACACTTTTTTTTTTAATTTTTTTTTTGTTTTTTTTTTAATATAACTAATAAATAGAAATAGTACGAAACTTCCTACAATTACCTAAGAGAACAAAAATTGAATAAAATAAAGTTTACTTACCTCGTTAGCTAAATAACTACTTATGATGCTTACTTGTTGCACCTCCCCGGCAACGGCGCCAAAATTTGATTACGCCCAAACTTGTCGAAACAAAGCGATCGATGTAGAATAGATTGGGCGGTCGTATCCACGAGGAGATGACTAAACTAAGCAAAAATTGTTAGTAGACAAAGTAGCTGTAAAGATAAATAAATAAACTAAATTAACGAAGCAATTTGATTTTAAGAAAACTTAAAGAAAATAAAGTGAATTTTTGGTTGTTGAAAAATACGATAATTAAAACGGTAAGATATCAAGAATCCCTTATATGCTCCGTTCACTTATTTGGATTGATTCATAAAATTACTCAATTGAAAGTTTCACATCCCAAACAATCAATCGGAAGATAAAGAATTGAAAAACACATGATTTCTAATGCTTTTGAGTAATCCTCCTTCAGATTTCTAATGTTCTTGATTTCTAATCCTCCTTCAGATGTCACATCCGGTTCCTCATTTTCTTCCTCACCTTCCTTTAGTTCATCTTCGCCCACGACTCCGTCGGCTTGAATCTCCTCCACAACAGCATTACTTGGTTGAGGTGGGTGGACTACCGAAAAAATGATGTCTAGTTCCCGCCAGTATATTTCACCTTGATTACGGTACCTCTTCGCCCACTATTTGAATTGCATTTCCTGTTGCACAAAAATAAAATAAATACATCATTTCAATGTAGATAATTTTAATTTTTATCTGGCACATTAATAAAAACATTGGTGAATGAGTTACCTTAAGAAGCATTTCCCATATTTCGGCACTGGCTAGCAATCTGTTCTCTTTCGGGTTCCACCTCACAAAACGGCACCGAAGTGCCTCCTGCCACGAGTAATAGCGAGTATGTAGCCTATGAAATTCTTTATTAACAATGTCGTACGTGTAACTCTTCCCCGTTTGCTGTTGTAGTCTTAAAGCAAGTTGATGAAAAACCGTTGTGTTTGGCCAGGTATAATGTATCGTGCCAGCTCTCGTTTCATCAATCAACATTGCGAAGAAAAGTTCGAGGTCAGCTTGAACCCAAAATACTACAGATTAACATTTAAGGCAACCAAACATGAAAATAATCAGAACTTTTAGTGAAAATTTAAAAAAATTCAGAAAATTCTAAATTTAATCAGAACAGTAACATTGATTAATACCGCATGAATAAGGAAAAATTGAAGCACCGGGATGATTTAAATACTTAAATTCCAAACATTAAACAATATTGATCTATTAAAAAAATCAATATTTTTGAATATATAAACAAAACAATTCTAAACCCCAATTTTAAATCACAAATAACGAATAGCACGTGACATCTCGATGCGGTGAAATTCAGCGGTGAGAGAAAATCTCACCGGGGTGAGTATGAACCTCACCGTGGTGAGCTTGGACCTCACCGCAGTGAGACGGGATGCAATTATCATGCACCCCGTCTCACCACGGCCAGGTTTTCCATCACCGCGGATTTAGGAATACGTAAATTTAACAATTAAAAAATTCACAAATAATGAGAATTGTTCTATAACTCAACAATTAGGAATAAAGAGAAGATTTTCGACCATACCTTATTCTTGGTGGTATTTTTTATTTTGTTTTTGTCTTCCAGAACTCCAACCAAATCCCTTATTTACAATGAATTATTCGAATAATTTGGTAGAGTTGATTTTATAATAAAGAGTTACACCAATTTAAGAGTCCTTACAAATTTAAAAGTCTATTTAGTGTAAGATTTTATTGTCTTCTTCAATTTTTGGTAGAATTCCTTAAATAGATTGATTATAGACTAAAATTAATAATGAATGATCTTGAACTGACATGAAGGTAATAATTTTTCAAATATTAAAGAGTCATATCTTAAAGAGTCCCTAGTGATCGAAAATTGCAGTGTTCTGTCAGCAGACTAAGCTGATGAAGAACAGTAAGCAGACTAAGCTGATCGTGAACAACTCTTGAACAGCAGACTGACCACTCTTCTTACAAATACTTAGCTGATTTTCAGCAAAACAGTTTTCCAAAGAGTATACTTGCAGCAGATTGTTTGAAGGTGTTTTTCACAAGTAGACTAAGTTCTTAAAGATTTTATCCCCAGTTTTAAAACTCCTTATAAAATCTTTTTGTAAATCAGAGTGTTAAAATATGCAATCTTTAAAATATGCAAGAAAACTTAAATGCAAGATAACACAAAGGATTTTTATAGTGGTTATATGGATAAAAATCCTTTAGTCCACTCTTCCAGATCATTTAGATTCTGGGTTATACTATAATCACAGAGATTACAATATTTCTCCACTTATACCTAGACAACTAATGAAAAGGCTATAAGCTCACAATAGAAAATCACTAAGAAATTCTACTCTCTGAAGTTTGATCACTCACAAAGATGGATCACAACTTCTCACAACACACAGCTATTACAAGATCACTCAGATAATGTTTTTCTGTTTTCTTCAACTAGGCTTCTGTCAACAGATGACTTCCACCAGATGAGTGAGCTGTTCGAGCTTTTTAGACTTAGAATAATTTTGCTTCAGAAACGAAATCTCTGATTGTTGTTGTGTATCTCTCTCTTCGAACTTAGCTCCTTTTATACTTGAATTTGAAAATAAGACCGTTGAAGCAAATCACATCATCAAATCCATAGTCTTTGCCAGAATAAAAAATGGCAACCTGCTACAGTACTTTCTCTGCTGTACTTTTCTGCAGTATCATTAAATGCACTCTGCTGATCTGAGAGTTAATTCCAATCATTTGCCATTACTGCCCTTCTCTTTCAGCATTTATTACACCAGGTGCATTTATTACCGTTGAACTATTCTCTTGATCTCTTCTACTCTGCTGATCGAAGCAACCCATCTGATAGGCACTCTGCTGAATACTGAACTAATCTGATTTGACTCGGCTGATGACCTACCCTTCTGTTTGCTGTTTCAGCAAGAGATCACTAGTCTTCTGGTCTTTGAACTTTGAACTCTTCTGATATCTTCTTTGTTTGTTCAAGGTTCTTCTAAGGGAACTAAGCTTTCCATACTTAGCTGATTATGATGTTTTGGAAATCATCAAAACCTTCCCTTAATTACTTGTCTTCTTTGCTCTTCAACTTCATCTTCATCCAACAATTTCCCCCTTTTTGATGATGACAAAACTCCAGCTAAGTACCTGTACCTAAACTAAAGTTTTGATCCTCAAAAATTTCTGAGATAGAAATAGTGTGTTGGATTCATACTTGCAATTTTATAGATATTTGAACTGAATACATATTACAAGTGTTGATAGATGAAAAGTGCAAAATACTTTAAAAGATTACAAGGATTTTTAGGATAAAAGGAAATCTAGCCTAAACTAGTCTTCTCCCTTCTTCTCTTCTTCTGAATTTTTCTTCTCTTTTTCAGCTTCTTCTTTCTTTTCTTCTTCAGCTTCCTTGTTTTCTTTTTCAGATTCTTCATCAGATAGTTTGGAAGATTCAGCTTCCAATTCTTCAAAGAATCTTTTCCTCAACAGCTCTATCTTCTTATGCTTGACATCAGGATCAAGTTGTTCTTCAGTTGAGTCTTTGGCAGCAGCTATCTCTTTATCAGACTTAGCTTTTGCTTCAGCTTCAGCATTGTCAGCTTCTTCATTTTCAGCTTTCTCTTCTTCTGTGATCTTCTCATCTGTTGGTCTGCTTGGTTCTTCCATATTTTTATCAGTCTCACCAGCAGATTTTTCAAACACTTCAGTTTCTTCAGCATCATCTTGATTTTCTTCTTCCCTTACAAAAGAAGGTCCAACTCTTTGCTGTCTAAATACCCTTTCTTCCCCCTTTTTGTCATCATCAGCAGGGATGATTGGATATTGTGGCAAGGCTGGTGTAATCTGAAGTGAGTCACAGTGAAGCTTGATGTTCTCTTCCATGGCATTTATTTGAGCTTGTTGTTTGAGTTGATTGGCCTTAAAGTCTTTCATTTCTTTGAGCAAATCCTCTCCTTGATCACCCAATTGAATTTGAGTTCCTAAAATCCAATTTGATGAAGCAGTGAAGTTTTTCATCATATTTTCCATGACTTCATCTTCTGCTTGGAGGGCCATTTCAACTGTTTCTTCAATTCGTCTCCAACCATCAGCAGTGCTCTGAGTCCTTCTTCTGAGTATGTCCATATCTTGACAGATGGACTTAACATTTTGAGCAGTATCTTCTATCAGATTGGTTGGAAAGCAGCAACTTTCTGACTGGGTTGACGTACAGCAGCCAACACATCTGCTGTTAACTCCTTCTTCATTTCCTTCAGTGAGTTTGATATCATTTGCTGAATGGAATCCAACAAAGATGTTTTATGCATCCTGAGAAGTGGAAGGAATATCTGTTGGAATAGGAGGCAGAGCCAGAGGTGTTTCTTCACTAAGTTGCTCTGCTGCTTGAATTATTAGTTCAAGAGACTGATCTGCTGGACCAGAAATGGACTCAGTTTCCTTGGCCTTATCAGCATGACTAGGAGTGCTCTCCTTCTCCTTAGTCTGATCATCTTTTTCAACAGCAACCTCATTTTCTTTGATCTGATCAGCTGGAATAGTTTCTCCTTGCTTTGATTCATCAGCTGTGTCAGACTTGTCACCCTTTTCTTTGTTCTGATCAGATGGGTCAGATGTACCCTCTTTGTTCTTTTGTTGATCAGAAGACTCTTCCTTTTCTTTGTCAGCAGGGGACTTGATCTTCTTAACAGTCTCAACTGTTTTCATCAAACCTTCATTATCAACAGCAGACCTGTGAGAAATCCAAGTAAAATTGTCAAGAGGAATAAAAGGTGAGTATGATTCCTCAGGTAGCTCTTCAAATGGTTTGATGTTTGGACCATAGACAATGTGTTTGATGTTAGGAAGAGGGACCATTGAGCTGGGTTGTCCCTTCAGCTTCCTAGACTTCTTAGCCCAGAGCTCCATTGCTTGAGCAATAGCCAACTTGATTGATCTTTCTTTGAGGTCTACTGATTCATCATAATCCTCAGCAATATGCTCAAAGATCTTCTTTGCTTCAGCCTTAACTATGTGACTTATTCTTAACCTTAACCTGTCCAGAAAGAATTCTGAATCAAGTGCTTGGATTAAGGATCCAGTCTCAAGCCACTTCAGCACCCAGGCTTCTTCAGCAGTGAAGGCTTTCCATTTGACCATTTCAGCTGGACTCTTTGTCAGTCTGAATTCTCTCCATCTGTTGTATCTTATCTTTTCAGCATTGAATAACGTCAGACGGTTGATTCTTGCACTTTCAGCATCCAACCTCTTAAGGAATTCTTCAAAGATGGCAGGATCATCCCTGACAATCTCTAAAGACAATCTAATCTCTTCTCTTCTTTTTGGCTTTATCTTTGGTGCAGGCATAGCTGGTATTGGTTTGTTAGGATCTCTTTGTTCACCAATAACTATTCCACCAGTATGATTTGGTCCATGAGCATCCTTGGTGCTTGCTTCAATAGCAGCAGCCAACTCTGCTACCTCAACAGCATCCCTTTGCTCTTGAGTCATCTTGCTGGCCTCTTCTTCCAGCCTTTTTAACTCTAGGCTTTTCAGCCTATCTTCTTCTGCCTTTTCTGCAGCCTTCCTTAGCTTTTCAGCAGCATCTTGTCTTTTCTTTTCAGCAGCAGTTAGGTATGTTGCAATCTTACCCGTCCTTTTTCTCCTTGATTCAGGACTTCCAACTGCTTGAAGAGGGGTTGCAGCAACTGGAGTAGGATGCAACAAGAGTGCATCTCCTTCATGTGTTGAACAAGTCTGCTGTGCTTCTTCAACTTCAGCAGATTGTGCAGCAGATGAGTCTTCTGTAGACACTCCAACTGTGGAAACAACTTCTTCAGTAGGCTTAACAGCAGGTTCCTCAACAGCTAATGGCCTTTCTGCTTCTGTTGTTGTTTCTCTTACTGTTGCAACTGGCTCCTCAGAGAAAGTGACCTTTCTCTTGGCCTTTGATTTAGCAATTGTTTTGGCAGGGGGGTTGACAGCAGGAGGTCCCCTTGCCTCACTTCTGGTTCTCAATCTTTTCAACCTTTGAAGAGGAATCTCTTCCTCAGATTCAGTTCTTTCAGGAGAGGAATCAGTCGTCATTTGCTCAATCTCCTTGGTGAACTCCTCTATCATCCTTTCAGGAACTTCAGGTGCAGGTTGTGCTGATCCAGCTTCAACTGCAGACTGCGCTGTTGGCTCAGCAGATTGACTTGTCTGACTCTCCTTCTTGCTTTTCTTAGAAGGGGTCTTTTTGGATTTTGCAGTAGCCTTTCTTTTTGGAGCAGCCACTACTTTTCTCACTGGTTCATACAGCTTGAACTCTTTGCTACTGTGAGTGATCTTCCCACCACCCATAGGACATTGAAGTGATGCAAATAAATTACTGAGTAAGATGGCATGTGAAGGCCTCTTATCACTCAGCAGATCATAAACATGAGCAGCCCAGTTGACTTTCAGTCCATAGTGAATACAAACCATGGTGTAGTACCTTTTTCTTGGTAACCCATCCAGTGAGCTTGTACTGCAGTCCAGTACTTTTGTTATGATGTCTGCAAATCTCTGATACTCATCCTTTAACTGAGTTTTCATCAGAGACCCAGTCATCACTTCTCCCTCTTTCGCACAAATACCCCAAAAATCATCCTCCTTTTCTGACCCTAAGCTGAACACATCTCCTCCCTTATCTGTTAACTTGTATACTTCACTTAGTACGGCAGCAGACACAGCAATCTTCTTACCACCAATTGTAACAGTGATAACTGTTTCATCATCGTTGAATACTCTGTTTTTGTAGAAGTAATCCACATCTTCTACATAAACCCTATCTTCGTGGGCTTCAAGAACAGGAACTAATGATGCCTCTTTGATTTTCTCCAGAATTGAGCGCATCAGATCAGTACCCGAAAAGTGAAATTTGCTGTAGTTTAGGTATCTTCCGTCAATAATCTTTTCCATTTCTGAGATTAGTGAGTAGAATTCTGCAAAAGCAATAAACTTTCGAAACAGGAGAGTTTGAGGGTTAGAGAATTTGAGAGCGTTTGAGTGCGTAAGACGACTGTGCTGTTCAGATCGGACTTTATAGGTTTCCTTTGATTTGGTTATCGTGATTAATCTGAAACGTTGATCTAATCTGACAGTTTTAAATCGTGTGAATGGGAGTTACGGATTTCAAATTTAATATTTAATGTCAGACAGGCGGGAAACTCAAACGTTACCTATCTGTTACTTATAGAAGCGTGTTTCTAAGAATGCGACTTTGTAACCATGCTTATATAAGACATCAGATGAGTAGAGTTTAACTTATCTGACAGACGAGTGATCTGATATATGATATTACTAGAGAATGCCAATAGCTAGTAATCTTCCTCTGCTGTTTGTCAATCCAGCAAGATAAAATAATCTTCAGTCTTCAAGAATTAAGAACACATCCTCTGATAACTTAACTCCAACTAACTGACATTAACTGATATCATCTTTAGAATAGAAGTACCGCTAGTCTTACACGTTCCTCCTGTCTTTAAGAATCCATAAGCTAACTAGTCTGTTGAAGGTTAATCCTTGAATAGAATAACGGATAACTAAGTTGTTGAACTCCAGTCTTCTGATGAGTTCCCCCTCAGCTTATGCATCCAATTTAAGCAGTCCTAGCTCAGCTCTTAGAGTTGAGAACCTTACTTCACTTAAAGGTTTTGTGAAAATATCAGCAATCTGATTGTCTGTATGAACATACTCAATCATAACATTGCCTTTTTCCACATGATCTCTAATGAAATGATGCTTGATCTCAATATGTTTAGTCCTTGAATGGCTTGTAGTGTTCTGAGTAAGAGAGATTGCACTTGTGTTATCACAGTAGATTGGAATTCCACTGATCTTGATGTTGTAGTCTTCTAGTTGATGTTTCAACCAAAGTATTTGTGCACAGCAAGCTCCAGCAGCTATATATTCAGCTTCAGCAGTAGATATAGAAACTGAAGTCTGTTTCTTACTCATCCAAGAGATCAGACGACTACCTAAGAACTGACAGGCACCTGTTGTGCTCTTTCTGTCAATCTTGCAACCAGCAAGGTCTGAATCTGAATAACCAATAAGTTCAAATCCAGATTCTCTAGGATACCACAATCCCAATTCTTGAGTGCCTTTAATGTATTTCAATATCCTCTTGGCAGCTAAGAGATGAGATTCCTTGGGGTTTGATTGAAATCTTGCACAGACTCCAACTGAGTACATTATATCAGGTCTACTTGCTGTCAGATACAACAATGAACCAATAATGCCTCTATATTTGGTTATGTCCACTGATATTCCATCTTCATCTTTATCCAAACGAAGACTTGTAGACATAGGAATGTTAGCAGTTGAGCTAGTTTCCATACCAAACATCTTGAACAGATCTCTTGTGTACTTTGCTTGGCTGATGAATATTCCATCAGACAACTGTCTAACTTGCAAACCAAGAAAATAGTTAAGTTCACCCATCATGCTCATTTCAAACTTATTCTGCATCAGCTTGGAGAACTTATCACACATCTGTTGGTTAGTTGAACCAAAAATAATATCGTCCACATATATTTGTACAAGTAATATATGATTTTCCCATTCAATTGTAAACAAGATTTTATCTACCTTACCTTTACGAAATCCTTTGATTAAAAGAAAATCAGATAGGGTATCATACCATGCTCTTGGAGCCTGTTTCAGTCCATAGAGGGCTTTCTTTAGACGATATACTTTGTCCTCTTCTTGATAGACTTCAAATCCAGGAGGTTGTTCAACATATACTTCTTCTTGCAATTCTCCATTGAGAAAAGCAGACTTCACATCCATCTGATAGACAGTGAAGTTCTTGTAAGCAGCATAGGCTAGAAACAGTCTGATTGCTTCAAGTCTTGCTACTGGTGCAAATGTCTCATCAAAGTCAATTCCTTCTTCTTGACAATAACCTTTGGCCACTAATCTTGCTTTGTTTCTGGTAACAATACCATCTTCATTCATCTTATTTCTGAAAACCCATTTAGTGCCAATTACTCTTTGATGACTTGGTCTAGGAACTAAGTACCAGACTTCATTCCTTTCAAATTGATTCAACTCTTCTTGCATAGCTTCAATCCAGAAGGAATCATTTAGAGCTTCTTCAATTTGTTTAGGCTCTATTTGAGATAGAAATGTGACAAACATAGCATCTTGTGCAGCAGCTCTTCTTGTTTTCACTCTATCTAAAGGATCACCAATTACTAACTCAGGTGGGTGATTCTTGAGCCATCTGAGATCAGGCTGCAGATCAGGATGTTGTCCTCTGTCTTGATCTTGCAACACTACTGTTGGAGTTCCAGTAGTAGTCTGTTGAACATTTGCATTCTGTTGAACAGTCTCTGGTCTGTCAGCTGTTTGAAACTCGTCTGTTAGACAATCAGCACTGTGATTTTGAACAGCACTTGAGTTAGCAGCTGGACTGAGATTGGGTAGTATGATGGGAACATATTCTTCATTTCTTCCAATGTCTAACTACTGTAAATCAGTAGACAGATCTTGGTTAACACTTTGATTCTTTTCAGAAGATTGACTTGGCTCATCAAATACTACATGGATAGATTATTCTATTAGTAATGTTCTTTTGTTAAAAACTCTGTAAGCTTTACTAACAGTTGAGTATCCTACAAAGACAGCTTCATCAGCCTTTTCTGCAAATGCAGTAAGGTGATTTTTCCCATTATTCAATACAAAACATTTACAACCAAAAATCTTAAAGTAATGAATGTTTGGTTTTCTGTTGTTCCAAACTTCATATGGAGTCTTGTTCTGATTTTTGTTGATCATACATCTGTTTTGGGTAAAGCATGCTGTATTTCTTGCTTCTGCCCAAAATCTTTGAGGCAGCTTAGCTTCAGCTATCATGGTCCTGACAGCTTCTTTTAGTGTTCTGTTTCTCCTTTCAGCAACACCATTCTGTTGAGGGGTTCTAGCGGCTGAATACTCATGATGTATTCCTTTGATATTACAATACTCTTCAACAGTAGAGTTTGTAAACTCTGTCCCTCTATCTGATCTGATCTTCAATATTTTGATACTCTTCTCATTCTGGATCAGTTCCATCAGATTGGTAAGATGTTCCTTGGTTTCACTTTTCTTCTTCATGAAAATCACCCAAGTATATCTTGAATAGTCATCCACAACAGCTAGGCAATATTTCTTTCCACCATTGCTGACTGGATCAATGGGTCCAAATAAGTCCATATGTAGTATCTCCAATATTCTTTCAGAAGATTGATGCTTCTTGCGTTTGAAAGATGACTTGATTTGTTTACCCTTCTGACATGCGTCACAGAGCTTGTCTTTGCTCATGACTGCCTTTGGAATCCCTTCTACCAGATCATTTTTGATTAATCTGTTTATGGTCTTGAAGTTTAGATGATTCATTCTCTTGTGCCATAGCCAGCTAACTTCACTTGTTGCAGATGCCACCAAACAGACACTTGAATTCTTATCAACAGAATTCCAGTCGACTATGTAGATATTTCCTTGTCGTCTTCCAGATAAAATTACCTTCTTTGAACCAATCTGTTCAACATAGCACTTATCTGTTGAGAAGATGACTGAATATCCTTTGTCACAAAATTGACTTATGCTCAACAGATTATATTTGAGGCCTTTAACATATGAGACGTCAGATATCTCAATGTTTCCTTTGATAACTTTTCCTTTAGCTACAATCTTGCCTTCTTTACTGTCTCCAAAAGTAACTTTTGGACCATCCACAACAACTGCATCAGTCAGCTCATGTATGTTTCCACACATGTGTCTTGAACATCCACTGTCCAAGTGCCAAATCTTCTCTACTTTACTCCTACTCCTAATCCTAACCTACAAAACAAAAGTAAAATTGTTTTAGGTACCCTTATTGAGAGGGTCCTGAAGGATTAGTTCCAACTTTGACAACCCAAGATGTTGATGTCTTAGGCTTCTTAGGTTTCTGAGTTTTAACAGGAGCATGAACAATTTCATTTTTATCATAAGTATCATATAAGTCATGTTGATGATCAGTATGATAAGAAAAATGTTCATAAGCAGGGTAAGGTGCATGATATGCAGGATATGCATGCATTGGATGAGCAGGGTAAGGTGCATAGTAACCTGGAAATTGAGGTGCATGATACATAGGATGATATGCAGCAGGTTGCACATAATATGACTCATTTCCATACCAAGCATTTTGATTTTTCTTGTTTTTATGCTTCTTTGGTTTACTAGATGCTTGCTCAATTGATTTTGACTTAGTTTTACCACTAGTCTGATTGACTTTAGCTTTATCAGCAGACTTCTTAGGACTCTGCTGTTTGGTCTTACTAGTCTGATTTCCTACACTAGGCTCTTTGCTCTTTTTAGCCTTAGGAGATTTCTTCTCCTTTAACACATTCTCAGGTGAAGTAGGTTTAGAAGTTTGAACATACAAGATGATCTTACTGTTGTCAGCAGAAATGAATTTTTCAGTATGATTCAATTCTAAATTATCCTTTTCTAAAGGTATCTTCTGTTTACTAGACATGTGATTTGATGCAACAGATGATTTTTCATGAGACTCAATAATCTTTTCAAGTTCCATGATTTTTCCTTTATAAACTTCACACTCAGCTTTCAGAGACTCATGTTCTTGCTCAAGCTGTTTATATTCAGCTGATTCTTTTGGCTTTTCAGCTAAAAGTTTCAGTGAACTATTTTGCTCTTTTAGCAATATCATCTCTTCCTTAAGCTTTTTGTATGCTTCAGCAATACCAGTATTGTTAAGCATCATTTGTTCAAATGAATTAAATAATTCATTGTTAAGAGGAGTTACCTCATCCTCAGAGTCATCAGATTCCTTTGCCATCAGGCAGAGGAGAGCAGGTTTTTCTTCATCAGATGATTCTTCATCAGACGTGTCTGAATCTGAATCAGATGAGTAGACAGCAGTCAGCTTTTCTGCTTCAGCCATCATTGCCTTGCCTCTCTGATGCTTTCTTTCTTTTCTCATTTTCTTCTCCTCTTCAGTGTACTTTTCTGCTTTTGGATATGGGAAGTCTTTGATGAAGTGTCCCAATTTCCTGCAGTTGTAACACATTAGTTTTGCTTTATAATTATCTTTTTCTTGAGAAGAAAAGTTAGGTTTAGAAGTAGAAGCATTGTTGTATTTGTTCTTCATTTTTCTTTTGTAGAACTTCTTGAAATTGTTCATCAACAGTGCAACATCTCCAGCAGTGTACTCCTTCTTGTTGAGTAGAGTGGCTTCATCAGATGAGTCCACTTCTTTGCTTTTCTGTGCTGGTCTTTTGGTGTTTTCAGCAGCAACCAGTGCAGCTGTGGGTCCTGAAGTTGAGGTTTCTTCAATTCCCATCCTAGGCAGTTTATACTCGAATGCCTTGAGTACAGAAAACAGCTCAGTAAGAGAGATTTTTCCCAAATCCCTTGATTCTTCCATTGTTGTCACTTTCATGTTGAACTTTGGGGGTAGGGCCTTTAGTACTCTGACAGTGATCTCTTTGTCAGTGAAGGTCTTTCCCAGCTTTAAAACTTCATTCAGATTTCTGGTGAATCTGGTATCCATCTGATCAATGGTTTCTCCAGACTTCATCTTGAAGTTGTCAAGTTTCTCCAAAGCAACAGTAAGCTGATGCTCCTTTATTGCATCATTGCCTTCGCTCATGTCTCTGACTTTGTCCCACATCTCCTTTGCAGTTTTGCAATGTTTGACTTTGTCAAACCGATCATTATCCAGGGCTTTAGTCATGATGAATCTCCCAACTTTATCTAGATTGTAAAGCTTTATTTCTTCTGGAGTCATCTCATGAAGGTCTTTTTCCACAACCGTATCAACCTCATTGATTTTTATGGTCTTTGTGAATCTGAATGGACCTTTAATGATACATGTGTACATGTTGTCATTATAAACAGCTAGGAAAATCTCCATTCTGATTTTCCAGTCCTCAAAGGACATACCAGCAATGTGGGGAACATGGCTGATACAATCCATTTTTCAAAAAGTTTTGATTTTTCAAAAAGATTCTCTTTTGAAAAGTTTTGAAAACCTTTGAAAAACACTTGGATCAAGCTCGTTGATCAGGCAACTGATTCTAATGAACCACCTGCTTTGATACCACTTGTTGGTCCTAAGTGGTCAGATGAGGTCTAGAGGGGGGGTGAATAGACCTCTGAAAATTTTTGAACTTAAAAACTTTTCAGTGTTCTGTCAGCAGACTAAGCTGATGAAGAACAGTAAGTAGACTAAGCTGATCGTGAACAACTCTTGAACAGCAGACTGACCACTCTTCTTACAAATACTTAGCTGATTTTCAGCAAAACAGTTTTCCAAAGAGTATACTTGCAGCGGATTGTTTGAAGGTGTCTTTCACAAGTAGACTAAGTTCTTAAAGATTTTATCCCCAGTTTTAAAACTCCTTATAAAATCTTTTTGTAAATCAGAGTGTTAAAATATGCAATCTTTAAAATATGCAAGAAAACTTAAATGCAAGATAACACAAAGGATTTTTATAGTGGTTATATGGATAAAAATTCTTTAGTCCACTCTTCCTGATCACTTAGATTATGGGTTATACTATAATCACACAGATTACAATATTTCTCCACTTATACCTAGACAACTAATGAAAAGGCTATAAGCTCACAATAGAAAATCACTAAGAAATTCTACTCTCTGAAGTTTGATCACTCACAAAGATGGATCACAACTTCTCACAACACACAGCTATTACAAGATCACTCAGATAATGTTTTTCTGTTTTCTTCAACTATGCTTCTGTCAACAGATGACTTCCACCAGATGAGTGAGTTGTTCGAGCTTTTGAGACTTAGAATAATTTTGCTTCAGAAACGAAATATCTGATTGTTGTTGTGTATCTCTCTCTTCGAACTTAGCTCCTTTTATACTTGAATTTGAAAATAAGACCGTTGAAGCAAATCACATCATCAAATCCATAGTCTTTGCCAGAATCAAAAACGGCAACCTGCTACAGTACTTTCTCTGCTGTACTTTTCTGCAGTATCATTAAATGCACTCTGCTGATCCGAGAGTTAATTCCAATCATTTGCCATTACTGCCCTTCTCTTTCAGCATTTATTACACCAGGTGCATTTATTACCGTTGAACTATTCTCTTGATCTCTTCTACTCTGTTGATCGAAGCAACCCATCTGATAGGCACTCTGCTGATCAAATACTGAACAAATCTGATTTGACTCGACTGATGACCTACCCTTCTGTTTGCTGTTTCAGCAAGAGATCACTAGTCTTCTGGTCTTTGAACTTTGAACTCTTCTGATATCTTCTTTGTTTGTTCAAGGTTCTTCTAAGGGAACTAAGCTTTCCATACTTAGCTGATTATGATGTTTTGAAAATCATCAAAACCTTCCCTTAATTACTTGTCTTCTTTGCTCTTCAACTTCATCTTCATCCAACACACCTAAACAACAATTTCAAAAAATCGCCTACCTCACTACATTAACAACCGATTTGAAGTTTTTTTATACAACTGCTCAATTTTAATTCAATTTTGACTGCTCATAACCTTATTTTCTCTCAAGAACTTGTTACTCGATAAATTTAGTATTGCTGGAATCACAATCACATCGAGCTTCGAGGTTCTTGCGTTGAAGATTGATTTGAATATGTGAGTTATTACTGCCACTTTATGTGATTTTAATTACGTATATGCGTTATTAATGTTAAGTAATTTGCTCGATTTCAATGTGATTTTAGATTCAATTTCATAGGGCTTTTGATGGAATTTTTATTATTATGTTTTCTTGGATAATATGTCATTGATGAACTGGCATGAAGTTTTAGATTTGAAATCATGAAACTATGTGTTAAGGCTTGAATTTCCGATCACTAGCAACTGCCGCACGCGGTACTCGTGCACGTAAATTTATTTGAGCAACTTAGTTCTTGTAAAAAATTATAATTATCAAAATTAGAGGTATGAATTTGTGTTTGTATAATTGAAGTTTGATTTCTTTAAAAATTATATACTTATATTCAAGTAGATTTGTCATGAAATTCACTAATGCATGGTAGAATTATGTAGTTGTTTGGTATTTTTTTGCACAAAATTGCAAATTACAAATATGAACGCAGTAGTAAACGCACCATCTTCCTAAGTGTATTAAGAAGGATTACATAGATTATAACTCTAATTCATGTGGAGGTTGCATGTGGGACAAAAAAAATTGATTCGAACACTCTACAAAATTATGAGCCACCAAATAGAAACAAATGACTTGCCAAATCAAACCCCAAAATCACAGAAAAAATACACGGTTAAAACAAAATAACTGGTTTACAGCTAATGAAGTTTTTTTTTATTGCATTTTTGGTCTTCTCTATTTTTATGCTACAACTATTTCATTTGTTTCTTTAATCTTGGATGTAAAGACCTTACAATGTTAATTACTTTATTAATATAAAATGATTATTCTTCTTGTAAAAATGTTACATAATATATATTCAATTTATGTAGGGATAAATCATCAAATGGAAAGAGGAAGACTGGATATGTAAATGATACGCCTAACATTCTCAAAAAGCTTTCAAGGGATTGCGCTAATGTGAGAAAAATATATTATAATGTATATAGACTTATTTCTATGTATATCATGTTTTTACATAGATAATTACAGAGTATATATCAATTTTCGTGCAGGTTGGATCCCAACAAACAAGAAGTGAAGGTTTCAAACAAGACGAACTTAAAATTCAGCATAACGATTTTCGGGATTTCATACAACCCAAAAAGGTAACAATATTTTTTTTTATATACAGTCCATTTCTAAATTTGAAGTATATGTATATTTGTTGTGTTAGTTAGTTCATATGATTATTTGTAGTCATTCGAAGTTTGTTATGCTTGTTGACCCATTTTGAAGTTTCTATTTTCGTTTGAAGTTAATATGAAATTCTGGTATTATTACTATATCACTGAGCAATCAACACATGCAGCAACAAACTCTGAATATGACGATGTCACTCCCTAGATTGATGGCGGTGAATAAAAAAATAAATAACTCTGAACAGGCAGTGGTAGATGAAATGGGGTTTGGATCGTTGGCTAGACTTGATTGTGTTGATCTTAATCGTGTAATGCTACGTTAGATCATAGAACAGTATAACCCCACAACAGATATGCTGAATATACATGGTGAGGAGTTTAAGTTGACTAAGTTCACAGTTCATGAGGCGTTTGGAATTCCGCGTACGGGTGATCGAATCTATTTCAATTGGACAGACAAGTTTGGCCTCGATAAATACAAATCATTGCTCCCAATAAAACGGGGTCGAGTTAACGTGACAGAGTTGATGAAAACACTGATGAATTGCTCGAGTAGTGGAAATGAATTCAAGGTCACGTATATGACATTTCTGTTTGGCGTGTTTCTCTTTCCGAGAACCCAATACCACATTCCTTTTGAAAACTTGAACCTATTTGTTAACTTGGACAAAATTCCTAATATAGATTGGTCATCCCTAGTTATTGATAAGTTAAATGAAGATGTAAGATTCATAAAATCAAACAGCCAATGTTATGCATGTGGATGTTTATTTTTACTTCAGGTACTATAATTTTTTTTTATTTTATTTATGATACTATTTTATACATATTATTATTTATGTGAACATCTTACCAATTTAACTTATGTAATGTAGATAATATTCATGGGAATAGTTCGTAAGAAAGGTGAAAAACACACACTCGATTTGAAGAATGAGATTCCTTTTATAACTTTTTTGTCAAAGGAACGATCTAAATTGTTATTGGCTGAATTGCAGTCCAATGGAGGTTACTAGAACGTGAAGGTCAAATATTTAATGCATATGAACTATGCTCTAATGCACATTTATTATAGAAAAATATGTATATTGACATTTACTGATACCTCAAAGTTTTTCATTTTCAGACTATGACTTTTGTGGCCACAGTTGGTGACGCATTTGGAAAGGGGTTTTCAAATTTGGCAGTCACACTGGAATCATTATCAAGAATTAGAAAGTATAGTTATCGAGATAATTAGAGGTGCCGATCAATTCACACACCCTAGGTCTCGATCGGGAAATTAGTCGTTAGAAGAACCGTATGTACATGGTACTTATAAGAGGAGAGGTTTACTGAGATCAATTCACCTGAAGTTGGGCCTCAGGGGCTTGTGGCTAGACATCGACCATGAGGTGTGGGTACACATTAATTAATAAGGAAATTAATTCTTGAGTGATTAATTGAAGGGGTTCAATTAATCAGAGCAATTAATAAGCTCGCAAATTAAATCACGAAAATCGTGGGCCCGCGGCCAATTGATGGTGAACCTAGAGGGTCACACACAATACAATTGGACTGCAACACATCATATAGGGAAAGTTTGATTTAAAGGGTTAAATCAAAACTTAAGAATTAAAGTATTAATTCTTGAAGAAGAAAACTAATTAATTAAAGTGTTAATTGACAAGAGAGGAATTAATTTAATTGATTAATTATATTAATCAATTAAACGGGCTGAATTAATTAAAGGGGTTTAATTAATTAAATATAATTAAGGAATCCAATTAAGTAAAGAAATTTACTTAAAGATGTCCAAGTTCAATAGGAAACTAATTAAGTCATCTTATTCTTGTTTCTAACTGAACTAGATATGGATTCTTTATATATATATATATTATAATGATTCTATATATAAGTATATCAGAAGAATTCTTTAACATATATAAATATATATCGAGTGGGACACTATATAAGAAGTAGTAGGTTTATTAAATCAAAACTCCTACACCCCTATCGATATAAGCCGGCGCCCACTTTGTATATGTACATGGAGTATAAGACTCCATATTAGAAGGGGTATAAGGATGATTATTTTAATCAAATAAACCTAATACATATACTTACTCTCCAAGAACAAAAATATGCGCCGCACCTATTTTTCACAAAAGGGATCGGCCGAAACTATGTGTAAATTGCACAGGGTTCATGTAATTGTTTTCTCCTTCTTCCTTGCTTGATAACTTTTGGATCCAAGTTCTGAGTCTAAGGATCCAAGAGAGTTGCTTCAATCCAGTTGGTGTGGATACCGCTAGAGGCACAACACATGGGGTGTTTCTCACGAACCAGATTCATCAGATCTGATAGAAGACCGGAGGAAAAACCACCACCTTGCCTGTGGTGAGGTAAATTCTAAAACCCCCTATTATTGGTTTTGGTTTTATGTGAAAATCCTTTTCGTATGACTAGATGAATAAAGATCTTGATTGGATTATTTTAAAAATTTCGCTGCTTTTAACGTCCTGACGTTACCAATAACTCAACAGTGGTATCAGAGTCTAACTCATTACTCTCATACGAAAGGGTCTGAATATAATTTGATTGCTTTATTTGTATTGCATATTATATTCGTGTTACTGATTCTTACTTGTTATGGGTAGATCTGATTTTGGGTAAAATTGCATAAAAACGTTTTGGGCCAATTTGTATTTTACGGAAATTAGAGGGTTGTTTTTGCGATTAGCGATTTTTGGAAAACTGGACTGAAATTGATATTTTACAAATCTGGACATAAAGTAATTTTCTAGAATTTTTCAATTTGGGGCTGTTTTGTAAAAACTGAAAGTTTTGGGGCTGTTTTTATAAATACCGAAAACTGCAGGGACTGAATTGCAAATTCGAATTTTTTCTGGAAATAAATTTTTTATTTTCGGTCCTCTGCCCAATTTCAAATTTGGGGTTAATTTGTAATTTCCAAAACTTCAGGGGTCAAATCGCAATTTCCAAAAGTTGGAGGGCCGAATTGCAATTTTCAAAAGTTGAAAATTTTTATTCTGTTTTTATGCATAAAATTATTTTGTTTATCCAAATATAGATTATCATAATTAGTAGACACTTAAGTAAGAATCTTGAGAAATATTTTAAAGGCGTTTAAAATAATTGAAGTAAGATAGAAACTAGTAAATGTGTTTGCTTGTTTCTTTACTCAAAGTGAATTGTTTATGTGGTTATCGATCGAGCCGAGCCTTGACCTTAGATGTGATTGGTTTATTTTGCTTGGGATTTTTGTTGGGCCTGCGAGCCTTTATTTGGGCCTTTTTGTGCCAATGTAATAGATTAGGGCTTTACATTAAATAGTTTAGGGTGGAGGCCCATTACATGCAACAAGGAAGCCCGGTGGTCAATGAAGGCCAAGTATGCTTGGTTATTTATGTAATAGCCTAGGCCCATTAAGAACCCATTAGATAGACCAATTGGGCCAACATTATTGGCTCAATGATGGCCCAAACATAGGTGGCTCCCGATAGAAAACATATTGTGTTAGAAATGCATGCTAGGTTTATTTATTTATGATTTATTTATTTATTGCTTATTTTATTTGGCTTGTATGGTATTACGCGCTAGAATATTAGATCGTAAATAAGATAATTCATAATCGAAGCGGTGAAATCTCGAGAGAGTTTGCCTTAAACTTTCATACCAGTAAATCCCCTCTTGAATTAAATATTAATCATATTGGATTAAAATAAAATGAAGTATTTATATAAATCCAAGCCTTCCATCAATAGGGACTAGCGTATGTTGTCTACTTATCGATAGAGGTGATCCAGAGTCTGCCACCCGAGTCGAAGAAAGGGACAATACGCAAAATTCCTTGACTCCTGTTTTTAAGTAAACACGACAAGGGTGAGGATTGGTCGGGATGTGAATATCGACCGATAACCAGTTACGGGGAGTTCACGACCGGGCCCGTTGCTCATCATGATTGATGGGTTAGGCTTAACGATTAGTAACACTTATGATGTAGCAGTGCTAGATAAGTGTGAAAACCGAGGCAAAATAACTTGAAGGTTGTGTAGTGACACAATTGGCAATAAGTATGCCTACCTGGGGAATTGGTTGTATGGCCACGAGTCGTGGGTGCAATTAATGGCCGCTGGGACGTCAAGACCTACTAGGAAATAGAATTTCCCGAACAATTGAAGGGATAATTGTTTCGATAAAATAGTGGGAGAACTTTTACGATAAAAAGTCCAACCTTCGTAGATTATAAGTATTATTCATTAACTAGTCCACTGAGTGTTTGTCTTCTCTTTAAAATAGATACTGAGATATCACTGGAGACATGGATAAGGCGGGGGTGTTTGCATTGTTCACAGGCAGGATTAATGTTATTGAGCATCAAGTCGTCCAATTGACAAACATATTGAACGTGATTTTAATGCAACAGCAAAGCAATAACATGTAGTCAGGGGCAAAACAGATCTCACCATTTCATATGGTTGCCAATAATATCTAGTCATGCCTAGAAAAAGTACCACAAACTGTTGAATCCACACTTCGTGCTACATTGCCTAACTTGTTGAGGTCGCAAGCTGGAAAAGTGTATGGTACTCCATCCGTGAATAATCAAGGATCTTGTTCGAAATCAACCTAGCGACATGGTCGCCAAAAAGCGAAAACTTCTTACCCAAGAACTAGGTCTCGAGGCAAAGAAGAAACACTCACGCCTAAGACTTTGAATTTTAATGGTAGTTCAAAGAAAACTGGTGATAATTCGGACAAATTTGATTTCAATGGAGACGATGATTTGATGGTTGAAGATGGTGATCAGTTGGATTCTAAACCTTGCAATCCATTAGCTACGAATGATGAAATAGAGAAATTCTTGTTCAACCAAAATCTCGATCAAAGGTAAAAATGCATTTTCAGTTACTCGAATGACAATTATTGATATATAATCAACATTTAAGATAATTTTTCTTTATTGCTTATAGTGAGATTGTTGTGGACCTTGGTATGGTTTCTAAAAAGGACAGATATTCGATGCTTGTTGACTGCAATTGAGATAGTTGGATATGTAAGTACGAAATATTTCTCAAGTTTATTAATCTAGTTATCACCTCATTTGATAAGGAATGCTAATTATATTAATGCAGTTGATAGACTGCATTGCATATATGCTTTCTCTGAACACGTTTCACGAGGATATTTCTCAGCATCGATGGTACTTTCCAACTGCATTTTCGGTAAGTATAAACATTCCTGTGAAATACATTGTCAATATATAAATTTCGATAGTTAATAATCAAAATTATTGTCAATTCAATTATCTATGTACCAACAACTCTTGAGTGATGAATTTGCTCTCCAATCAATCATGGATAACTTTTTGACGAGTAATACAAAGTATGTTGAGTCACTGGGAAATTGTGAAAAAATATTCATCCCATTTCACGACTTGATGGATCACTGGTTTTATGCGATAATAAACCTCGAAACTCACAATGAAACTATTTGTGATTCTCTGGCATCAAGTGAAAAGAGCCCCTATCGTTTCGAACTTGTCAATCGTTTGGTACTTAAACCCATATTAATCTAAGTATACTTTAGTGTTATAATATGAAAACAGAATTTTAATTGTCAGCTCAATTATACAGGTTACAAGATTAGAGAAATTGTTCCTACTTTGGGACCCCGTCGTGGCTAAATACAGACTTACGAGGGAACTCTTAAATTTTAAAGCAGCGGATTGGGTACCACGTCAACCAAATGGGTATAATATAATAGTGTCATTATACCGATAATTTCAAAAATATTCATACTTGTTAAATTGGAAATGACGAGATGACGAATGTGAGCATAAGTTTTAATCTTAAACATTAGATATACTACATTGATGTGTTTTGCACATATATATATATATATATATATATATATATATATATATATATATATATATATATATATATATAAATATTAACTTGATTCGTATCATTTGTAGGAAGAGTCTATGAATGTGAGGAAATCTTTGGCTTTGAAGCTTTACAAGTGCAAGTGGAACACAGTTGCTTGGAATCCAACACAATAATTATATTTTTCTTTAGCTAATTGGGCGTTTAGGAAATTCTTTTATTGATAACTTTAGGAGTATTCTATTTAATTTATGGTTTTTAGACAACACATCTTGATGAAATTTGATGGTTTAGATTTATTCGATGATTCTTGGGTGTTCAGATTATATATGGTTAACCAAGTGATTTACTCAAACTGCATCAATTATATTATTAAGCTAATTATACAACTACATATTCACTTAAATTACCTTTTCTTTTTTATTTCATCAATCATGAAATGTGTGCGTTGATGGAGTAGAACGAGCTTTTCAGGACTTAGGGTTCGTATTTGAATTTTTTAAATATCTTATCATTATTTTATTATATGATTAAGGGGTAATGTAATGCGTGCGTTGATGGTTTAGTTTCACAATTTATTAACTTTCGTTTTTTTACTCATAATTATTTTTAAAATTATGGACATAATTTTTTTAAATTATGGAGGAATTGGCCTAATTTAGGATTTTTCCAGCACAAATGATGCTCGCTGCGGCGAGTATGAGCCTAACCGCGGATCCTCACCGCGGTGAGAGTGGGGCAGAGAGTTTGCGAACTCTCTGCCCAAACCTCACTGGGGTGAGAATCAGCCTCGCCGCTGTGAGGCTCATACTCACCGCGGGCAGGAAGAAGCTCGCCGCGGCGAAATACTGATAGAAAATTAAAAACTTTCTGCCAAATACTCGCCGCTACGAGATGTCACATGCAAATATGATGTACCCCGTCTCGCGGCGGCCAGGTTTTTCCTCACGGAGGTGAGGTACGCGCATGGATCAAAATTTTCATTTTTTCCATCAAAAAAATCGAAATTTTTTTGAATCAAGCGAAACGAAAACAAGATGTAATTTCCGAATAGTCTCGAAAAGTTTCCAATATTTGGCCAACATCAACATACATTGGAAGCGAAATATTTGGCTTGTATTTATCAATTATTTTCGTGTAACAAGATATGTGTTCATCAATCTTGGTTCCACATTTCAAAGTTGACATCAACCGCATCGATTATATGTGACAAAATATTACCTATTACTGATTAAAAAAAAGACAATAATTTATGGACAAAAGTCTGCTAAACTTAAAATTTCTAAGAAAAATGTTTCATTTCAAACGTCTGGGTTGGGAATTGATTACGTTGTTGGTCGTGGTCTGTGTTGACCGAATACTGTAAAACCTGTAATATAATTTCCAAAAACTTGTGAATTGTGAATACTTGGGCCTCCCTGCAATGCAAATACCATAACATATTATTGTGAGTCAAAAAGTTCGACCTTGTTTGATTGAATAACTAAAATGTAAAATCTGTAACAGTTAAATTATAACATGTGGATTCATTGAGAATCGTACTTGAGGACAAATTCCAGGATTCGAATTTGGAAATTGAGGAGGGTGCATACTAAAGAGAATATTGGTGTGTGAAAATTTATGCTCGGGCATAGCAAATGATGACGTGCTTGCTGAAGGTTGATGAATCGAATGTTGGGTTCCACCATTATCGCCATCATAATCATCATTTCGTGGTACCTCATAAATCCTATGAAAACTTGTCGACGGCATGGTATCCTCTTTGGCACGAGAACTACTAGCAAATTTTGGGTTCAACTCACAAGTTGTTACTTTATGTCCAATTTTCCTGAAACATTAGTAAACATAATAAGATGAAGAATACTTTTAAGAATAGTGACATTAACATAATAAGAATCCCTAGTAGCTGACTTGCACAAGCCACAACATTACTTCTTCGCTTAGGTTCCACCTTTAGGAATAATCTTAGCGGGATCTACAATATTGTGGGAATGTTTCACAAATTCTTTTGGAATTTCCTCACCGTCAGACTCTGAAATTGCATCGGATTCATCCTCAGACGTTGCTGCCAAATTTCTGACTTGCTGAATCGATTTATCAAAGAATCTTGTACGCTTTTGGGAGGATAACTTAGAGAAGTGCATACACTCCAGGTTCATCTTAGAAAACCGAATTTCTTCAGGGTTGTCATCTCTTCGGAATGGAAAATCATTGATGAGTTTCCGTCAAACATCAACAAACCATTAAGGATTAATACTATTTTCAGGAAATGTGGAAATTCTCATGTTCTTGAATGCACATATTATGTGCCGACAAGGAATTCCATCAGATTCAAGCATCAGACATTCACACTCGAATTTGGCCTCATCCAGATCAATGGTGACAGAAAAATTATGATGTTTTCCCTTGCTATGATCGCCAAATTGGAATTGGTACTGCCAATCTTTAAGTGGGGACATACTCTCAAGTACAATATCCGGCTCAGCATTTATCTCAACTCGTATATGATGGAATATAGCTCTCATGCAGATGCGTCCAGCATGGTTCTCAAGATTTGGTAGTAACCCAACTTGGAGTTCCTTTGGTGGCTTCTCATAAGCTTTTTGTATTTCATAAAACCTTTTCCTAATCTTTTCTAAAAAACTCTTGTTGTAATGTACAAAAAAATTCGTCAAACTAAAGTCAGGGCGCACCTTCTGTTTTAATGCTGAATTCAAGGATTATGCACGTTGTGTGCTCCTCATCATAGAAAAGTAATGTCCCCGAAAGAATGCTTCTGCCCACTGATGCCGTTTTGAGTAAGTTTCTAATATCCATGGATGATTTGTAACTCCGTAATCCTCAATCAATTTAGACATTTTTCTTCAAATTCATCGATAAAGCACGACCTTTTCATCAATTGGAACTTTGTTGAAAAATCTCCAGTTTTAATATTTGATTCGGCATTACGGGAAATATGCCAGCAACAAAGACGATGTTTCGCCTCGGGAAATTTACGATCCACAGCAACACGCGTTGCAGCGTCCTGATCTGTCAAAACTGCAATATGAGCTTTTTCATTCATGCTTTTGCAAAAAGTTCGTAGCAACCACTTGTTTGATTCAGTTGTCTCATTGTATAAAAAAGCGATTCCGAATATACAAGT
The DNA here is from genome assembly GCA_038501285.1 of Penstemon eatonii. Lineage (NCBI taxonomy): Eukaryota > Viridiplantae > Streptophyta > Magnoliopsida > Lamiales > Plantaginaceae > Penstemon > Penstemon eatonii. The sequence continues at coordinate 29,152,015 of CM076710.1, read as the reverse complement.
GCACAAATGATAGTTGACTCCCAAGAACATAACAATAGGAAACCGTTACATGTTAGTCTTGTACGTACTGTCAAATAGTACAACATCACCAAAATGTTCATATTCAGCTCTTGACATTCCATCGCACCAAAAAAGTCTCGTCAATGCCCCATTGCCATCAACAATGTACTTGAATCTCACTGATTCGTCTTTCAACTTCATACCTTTAAGTAGACCCAAAACATTAGTCACATCCCCACCTTCAATCCTTTTCAAACATTCACTTTTCAGATAGTTGTACCGATCTTTTCTATTAAGTACACCACTTGCACTGCCTCCCCCCAGTTCTTCTATAAAATCCAGAACATGACAAGGTTTAAATCCGACATTTGTCATCACATTCAACATTGACTTTGTTGATGGGGTCAAAAATATGTATGCAATATCCTAACAAAAAAGAATGGTAATGATATTAACTAATTACAAAAAAATAAATCATTGAAGATTTTGAGGAATCCTAATTACTTATTACAACGTAGACGATGAGATGTATCAGAAGTTTCAAGAGGATGATTGTGTTGCTGTTGGAATCTCGTCACTTTATATTCTCCTGTATCACGATCGAGAGCAACACTAAAACTAGCTGTGCATCCATACCGTGTCTCTGATTTTTTTTCCCGCTTTCGATCATAATCATTTAGTTTTTGCGTGCGAAAGCCTTGTCGAGCACATAGCCATTCCCTGTTCAAAATGAGGCTAGTACCTTTCTTCCTTTTTATGGTGCTCTTCCAGACATCAAATCCAACCTCTCTTCCGTGAGAAATATAGAATTATTCTGCTTCCTTAACACTGTTGAACTTTGATGCTCGAACACGATCAATGTTAGTGATATGATCACTTGGATCAGATTTGTCACTCCCCTCGCCCACGTCTTCATTGCCACTGTTCTGATGCGATTTGGTATTCAAACCACTTTCTTCATTAAAAGATGATGATGCTCCACTACTGTTACTATACTCTGAATACAAAAGATCAATTCAAGTAAATACAAATTATTACAAAGTTTAATATAACAATTTATGAAAAACCGACTAGCAATAAGACATCGTAATAGTTCAGACATTCACACTCGAAGTATTCGAAGTTAGAACAATTAAATAATCTTCCAAGTAAAGAATCGCATTAATAGCTTTTCCCTTCTTTTGGTTAAAGATGTAAAGTAAGCTAGCTCTTAGCTTTTCTTTGGTTATTTAAAACTAACTAGACTTCTAAAGCTAATATGTGGCGGCCCGGCTCCGCGGGTCCGTCGGATAACGGTCGAAAAATTATTATTATTTTGAAAAAGGTTAAAATATCGAAACTTTTTTTTAAACAAAACTGATAAATTAAAAGGTTTTAAAGCGAAAGCAGTTTAAAACGAAATAAGAACAATTTAGATTACTAAGTTTTTGACGAACAAATAAAATCAATTTTCATAGTAGAATTTTAAAGCGAAAACATTTAATCACAACATATCAAAATATTTGAACAAAATCAACCGAGAGAGATAACTAAGTAATTTATGAAAATCTTGTCTCTTTTGCGAAAATATAAATCATCTTTAATGAATCAAATAGTCTAAGCAAGGTTTTAAACAAAATCGAAAAAGAGCATAAATCAACCACAAAATATTACTACTCTCCGAATACTAGAGTGGGACCGCAACCTTGTTGACCTAACCGCAACCCGACTATTATTTCCAGAACGCCTGAAACTGAAAAGAGTGAAACATAGAACGCATAAGTTGATCGTTCAACTTAGTGAGGCTATGTGCGAATTTGCATGGTGATGTGTGAATGCAACATATTATAAAACATAAGCATGTTATCAATCAAATAAACATATATTCAAGACGGAAGAAACACAGAATTCACATAACTCATAATTGCTGATGTCGTTATCCACTTACCCTCCATCCTCAGTCTGAAGTCCATCCAAACACACCAAGTAAGGAGCGACCTTACTATCTAATATGCATCGACATGTCTTTGCCGGAGTTCGTCCTTACTCCCCAAGTGTTCCTCCCCACTTGGGTTGTAAGGCCAGGCCTACGGGTAACCGTGACAATCCTACCGGCCCTTCCCGGCCAGGTTGGCATCGGGTCCATATACCAATCAAAAGGGGGCCCACACAAAATCGAAAACATACGGAAACATATAGTCGGAAACAAACGGAACATAACATATCAAACATATTAACATATTATCAACATTTAATAACTTATCAAATGAAATTTTGGGTATCATGATAATTTCGAAAAATATATTCGCAAGTAGTAGATTCGGATGTAGCATGTATTTGGATAATAATGTTGAAATGCTAAGTGATTTCATGCGAGTAATGTTGACCTAATAAGTCAACCTATTCGTGACGACATGCAAGAAAAGTTAGAATAAAATTCGTGCTTTGATTATTAAGAGCCTAAGTGCATGTTTGGACTCGATCTACTAGCACATCGGATCGACATACAAATTAAACACACATCACTCACCTTTGTCGCTTAGTATAGCGACTAAAACTCCACGATTGAAGCGTATCCGAAACCTGAGCAAGTACATATACGACTTAGAATTATCTAACAACCTTACTAAAACGTAACTAATGAAATCCTACACAAGGATTTCCTAAACTAACACATCGCACAAAAGTGTTTAAAATTTACGACATCAACTCCACTTAAAAGTTATTATTTTCAGAACTCAAAATTCTAATTTCATAAAACAACGCCAAAACAACAAAATTTTCCTTTTATTTTCCAGATTTACAAAACAACCCCTAAACTTTTAAAAACATCCATTTTTCCGAAAATTTTTGCAACAAACTTTAAATCAAAAGATTTTTAACTAAACCCATATCGAAAATCAAATGAAAGTATTAAGTATCATTTTACTTCAAAAATCAAAGCTTTAAAAACCCCACAAGTTTAAAACTTTTCAAAAATACCCTCATAGTTTTGAAAACTTAACCAAACCAATTTTCTTGAAAAATAATTTAAGATCCACGCATTTAAGAAATATTTAAAAATAATCAAGCATAATTTTTACTATAAAACTGAGATTAAAAATAAGTTTTAATAACTTTTCACAAACGAAACAAAAAGTTCTTTAATTATGAACTTTCTTCGAAAAATTTACAAATATTCAATCTAAAAACTAAAATGAATAAACCACTACTTCAAATCAATAAATCAAGATTTTATAAAAGAACCATGTAAAAACAGTGACAAAACAGCGCATTTAACCCCTTATTTTCAGATTTACAAAAATAACCCCAAAAGTTTCAAAAACTCCCTTTTTGCAAAAACCTCTAAGCAAACTTTAAAACAAATGCTTTTCAAGTAAATTTATACCAAATATCAAACAAAAATTTAGATTTTCAGTCCATCTTACTCCCGATAAAATTGCAGCCCTCAACCCTTCAACTTTTCAAATCTTTCAAAAATACCCCAAAGTTTTGAGAAAAATAAAAACATCAACTTTCTTACAAAAAGAAATCAAGATCCAAACATATAAGAAATATTTAAACAAAACCAAAGCAAGTCACACTAAATATTACATATGAACTCAACAACTTATCACAAGGACAAACTAAACTTCTTCAACATATATTTTAAAGAGAATAAAATAATATCACAAAGACTAAAGAACACATGCATAGATTTCTTTTTACCCAAATCAACGAAAGGGATGAAAATTTCTTCATTTCCAGAATTCCGAAGGTGGTGGTGGCAGCTCCGGTGGCAGTGGTGGCGGCTCCGGTGGTGGTTCATAAAAAGGCCTTCAAATCCTTACTTTTCACCATTTTCCAATGGATGTCGATTCACTTTGGGAGTTCCAAACGACGATCCGAACGGTCAATATGTAGTTCCATGTGTGTAGAACCTCCACGCAAAATTTGGGCATGATCCAACGGTGGACGGAGGCGGAATGATCGAAAATCCGAGGCTGGGTTGAGTATACCCGAAAACTCTCTTTCTAAATGTTTTGTCTCTTTTCTCTCTCTTATTTTATCTCTAAGTGTATCTAAGTAATTTTAAGTTGTAAAGAAGATAATGTTGGTTTGAGGAGGGTATTTATTAGGTTATGAAATCAGATTTTTTAATGTATATACACATATACATACAATATGATAATGAAGGAGTATTATTACTCCACATTTTCCACCAATGCATGTCAACTTAGGTGGATGAGTTTATCTACCCAAGGGCATGCTTGACAGCCCTAGGAGTGTGCAAGGAGAGAAAATGATTACTCTCCTACAAAAATCTGGAACTTGGGGCAAATTTGCACTATGCCCCCCCCCCCCCCCCGAAGTTTTGAAAACTTACATTTTTGTCCCCAAAAATAAAAATTTTGTGCATCCAAGCCCAAAAATCTTTCAAAAAGGTCTTAATCTAATTTTAAAGTAACTTTTATATTTTAATTATTTCAATTTCAAAAGATCACAAAGTTCAATTAATTTTTTCAAATTAATGCTTAACTTTGAAAATAAAATGTAGCACTTAAATTTGGATTAAAAATCGAATAAAAAGGGTTCAAAATTTTGGGGCGTTACAATCCTCCCACCTTAAAAGAATTTGGTCCCCAAATTCGCTCTTGAGATTCGCATGGTACGGTTAACGCCGACATATCTTCTCTTCTTCCTCCCGAAACTTTTCTTCCTTACTCTGTGTGCGTCATAAAACATTTTCTTGTAGAATCTGCAGCCTTTTTGATTAAAACGAGTGTGCGAAAAAGTTCTCTCGTACGTTAGGCGTTTTCAAAACTCTGACGTATATTTTTCTCTAACTCCCAATTCGCTTTATTATATTCTGGCCGCGCCATAATGGAATTCACTTGTTTCTTCATCTAGATGAGTATGCAAATGTGTCTTCATTTGTACGTTAGATATTTCTGAAGATCTTAAAATATGCAGTCAAGTTCACGAGGATGATCGATGTAGTACTCCATATACGTTACGCATAATCATGATGCGGTAGAATGGGATACGATGATAATTCTAACTCCTATGCCGCAAATTAAGATTCTTCTCAAAAGAAAAACTACTCACATAACAATATATAGTTCAGTTTGGCCCAGAGAATTCAAAATGTACTGAATGACATTTGACTTGGGATTCTCGCAAGGAACAAAATGAGTCAAATGAAGAGACACGATAAGGATTAGAAAAGATGATCGAATCAAGATGCTCAAGATGACAAGATAAGAATTAGCAATGGCAAAATAAAGAAGAATCAACGAAGATTGGAAAAAGACTGAAATGTCGATAATAAAGATAACCAAATGAATAGTTCGATATAAGTGACAAGGCGAACAATTAAGGTGCACCGATAAGAATAACGAAAGGGATGAGCCTCACCATTTCAAACGGTGCAAGTAAAAAGAAGATCAAAGCAAGGATATCGGTAAGGATAACAGAATGTCGAAACAAGTATCATGACAATAATAACCAAAAACATTAAAGTGTGTTTGGTCATTTGAAAAGCAAGTCAAGATAAATGGCGAGATTCGAAGATCATTTCAATAATGATTACAACAAGCTGCAATAGAAAACAAGTAAAACTCGATAGTGAAATCTGAGAACATCGAAGCGATCAAATTGAGCGAGATGGGATTAAAAATAAGTTCAAAACAAATAGAAGGTAAGTCCGAAGTTCAAAAGGAATTGAGAATAAATTGATCTGATTTATGCGGCTCACAAAAAGGAATGAAGTGGACAAAGGAACAACAATTTATGAATGGACAAATGAAAACATGAAGTTCAAAAAGAAACCGAGACAATTCAATTCCTTTAGGATCATAATGGAATAAATGTGCTCGGAAAAAGAAGAACAAGGAACAATAACAATCATAGAATCCGACAAAAATAAATAATTTTGGTTTACGAAGTCGATACGAGAAAGTATCTCATGAAATAGGGAGGGGTAAACTCTGAACAAGTACAAAAATAAGGGATCGAAATAAAAGCTTAAAGGGATACAAGAAGCCAATCCCCAATAGACACAGACATGTTAATTGAGAGTGTCGATAAGCTCTGAAGGAAAACAGTCAAAGAGTCACATTAAAGGTAATTAAGGGCACGGCTTGAAGAAGCATTTCAAGAATGAGGCTAAAATGATTGAAGAATAATTTACGATAAATTACGGAACGTGAAGGAAAAGATACAATCGGGCAATCGCATTTAGAAACTTCAGAATAACACGAGCGAAAATAAAGAGATTAGATATGATCATATGATAGTTTTAGAATTGAAAATGAAGTTACTCGCTATCAAAAGTGATTCATAGTTGAATGCAAGGAACATGTAATAGACGAGTTAGAACACAAGACTGGTGTCAACGAAATTGGAATGATATTTTGTCTATTGAAAGAAAGATTGCTTACATAACAATTTGATTCGCCAAAACGATAAAGAAAAGACATCTAGGGATCACAAGTTCAAAATGAATAAGTACCAACATTAGAATAAGGGCGAAACAATTAATTATAGCGAAAATAGGCTCAAGAAAGCTTACTAAGTTCGAGAGATCAATTTGGAGATGAATACGTTTAGAATCAAAATTATGAGTTTTGAGTAAGGTAAACTCGATAATGGAATTCAAAAGGATTAGGGCTATTTTAGTCATGCTATATGTACTTCAAGAAGGGTCACTTGATTCAAATATATTAATTTACGTAAAATCATGGAGCACACACATATACAATTATAACCAGACAATAATATCAACAATAAAGTTCGAATAACGTTATGGTATTCGGGATACCACCAACAAAACAATTAATCAAGAAAACACAGAATCAAGCAAAAATAACCATTAACCCGAAGGACACGTACTAAACATATGGTTTTGGTTGCGGTATTGTCCTAAAAGTGAACTACCCAATGTGGGTAGACACTCTAAAGTCATGACGGTGAGTCCCACCTTACTAACCCCTCATTACAAATCCGAGGATCCAATCCTGGCCTTGAGCCGAAGCTCTGATACCATCTGTGGCGGCCCGGCTCCGCGGGTCCGTCGGACGACAGTCGAAAAGTTATTATTATTTTGAAAAAGTGTTAGAATATCGAAACTTTTTTTTTGGAACGATGAATTAAAAGGTTTAAAGCGGAAGCGGTTTAAAACGAAATGAGAACAATTTAAATTACTAATTTTTTTCTTTTTTTTTTTTTTGCGAAAATATAAATCATCTTTAATGAATCAAATAGTCTAAGCAAGGTTTTAAACAAAATCGAAAAAGAGCATAAATCAACCACAAAATATTACTACTCTCCGAATACTAGAGTGGGACCGCAACCGTGATGACCTAACCGCAACCCGACTATTATTTCCAGAACGCCTGAAACTGAAAACAGTGAAACATAGAACGCATAAGTTGATCGTTCAACTTAGTGAGGCTATGTGCGAATTTGCATGGTGATGTGTGAATGCAACATATTATAAAACATAAGCATGTTATCAATCAAATAAACATATATTCAAGACGGAAGAAACACAGAATTCACATAACTCATAATTGCTGATGTCGTCATCCACTTACCCTCCATCCTCAGTCTGAAGTCCATCCAAACACACCAAGTAAGGAGCGACCTTACTATCTAATATGCATCGACATGTCTTTGCCGGAGTTCGTCCTTACTCCCCAAGTGTTCCTCCCCACTTGGGTTGTAAGGCCAGGCCTACGGGTAACCGTGACAATCCTGCCGGCCCTTGCCGGCCAGGTTGGCATCGGGACCATATACCAATCAAAAGGGGGCCCACACAAAATCGAAAACATACGGAAACATATAGTCGGAAACAAACGGAACATAACATATCAAACATATTAACATATTATCAACATTTAATAACTTATCAAATGAAATTTTGGGTATCATGATAATTTCGAAAAATATATTCGCAACTAGTAGATTCGGATGTAGCATGTATTTGGATAATAATGTTGAAATGCTAAGTGATTTCATGCGAGTAATGTTGACCTAATAAGTCAACCTATTCGTGACGACATGCAAGAAAAGTTAGAATAAAATTCATGCTTTGATTATTAAGAGCCTAAGTGCATGTTTGGACTCGATCTACTAGCACATCGGATCGACATACAAATTAAACACACATCGCTCACCTTTGTCGCTTAGTATAGCGACTAAAACTCCACGATTGATGCGTATCCGAAACCTGAGCAAGTACATATACGACTTAGAATTATCTAACAACCTTACTAAAACGTAACTAATGAAATCCTACACAAGGATTTCCTAAACTAACACATCGCACAAAAGTGTTTAAAATTTACGACATCAACTCCACTTAAAAGTTATTATTTTCAGAACTCAAAATTCTAATTTCATAAAACAACGCCAAAACAACAAAATTTTCCTTTTATTTTCCAGATTTACAAAACAACCCCTAAACTTCTATAAACATCCATTTTTCCGAAAATTTTTGCAACAAACTTTAAATCAAAAGATTTTTAACTAAACCCATATCGAAAATCAAATGAAAGTATTAAGTATCATTTTACTTCAAAAATCAAAGCTTTAAAAAGCCCCACAAGTTTAAAACTTTTCAAAAACACCTCATAGTTTTGAAAACTTAACCAAACCAATTTTCTTGAAAAATAATTTAAGATCCACGCATTTAAGAAATATTTAAAAATAATCAAGCATAATTTTTACTATAAAACTGAGATTAAAAATAAGTTTTAATAACTTTTCACAAACGAAACAAAAAGTTCTTTAATTATGAACTTTCTTCGAAAAATTTACAAATATTCAATCTAAAAACTAAAATGAATAAACCACTACTTCAAATCAATAAATCAAGATTTTATAAAAGAACCATGTAAAAACAGTGACAAAACAACGCATTTGACCCCTTATTTTCAGATTTACAAAAATAACCCGAAAAGTTTCAAAAACTCCCTTTTTGCAAAAACCTCTAAGCAAACTTTAAAACAGATGCTTTTCAAGTAAATTTATACCAAATATCAAACAAAAATTTAGATTTTCAGTCCATCTTACTCCCAATAAAATTGCAGCCCTCAACCCTTCAACTTTTCAAATCTTTCAAAAATACCCCAAAGTTTTGAGAAAAATAAAAACATCAACTTTCTTACAAAAAGAAATCAAGATCCAAACATATAAGAAATATTTAAACAAAACCAAAGCAAGTCACACTAAATATTACATATGAACTCAACAACTTATCACAAGGACAAACTAAACTTCTTCAACATATATTTTAAAGAGAATAAAGTAATATCACAAAGACTAAAGAACACATGCATAGATTTCTTTTTACCCAAATCAACGAAAGGGATGAAAATTTCTTCATTTCCAGAACTCCGAAGGTGGTGGCGGCAGCTCCGGTGGCAGTGGTGGCGGCTCCGGTGGTGGTTCATAAAAAGGCCTTCAAATCCTTACTTTTCACCATTTTCCAATGGCTGTCGATTCACTTTGGGAGTTCCAAACGACGATCCGAACGGTCAATATGTAGATCCATGTGTGTAGAACCTCCACGAAAAATTTGGGCATGATCCAACGGTGGACGGAGGCGGAATGATCGAAAATCCGAGGCTGGGTTGAGTATACCCGAAAACTCTCTTTCTAAATGTTTTGTCTCTTTTCTCTCTCTTATTTTATCTCTAAGTGTATCTAAGTAATTTTAAGTTGTAAAGAAGATAATATTGGTTTGAGGAGGGTATTTATTAGGTTATGAAATCAGATTTTTTAATGTATATACACATATACATACAATATGATAATGAAGGAGTATTATTACTCCACATTTTCCACCAATGCATGTCAACTTAGGTGGATGAGTTTATCTACCCAAGGGCATGCTTGACAGCCCTAGGAGTGTGCAAGGAGAGAAAATGATTACTCTCCTACAAAAATCTGGAACTTGGGGCAAATTTGCACTATGCCCCCCCGAAGTTTTGAAAACTTACATTTTTGTCCCCAAAAATAAAAATTTTGTGCATCCAAGCCCAAAAATCTTTCAAAAAGGTCTTAATCTAATTTTAAAGTAACTTTTATATTTTAATTATTTCAAGTTCAAAAGATCACAAAGTTCAATTAATTTGTTCAAATTAATGCTTAACTTTGAAAATAAAATGTAGCACTTAAATTTGGATTAAAAATCCAATCAAAAGGGTTCGAAATTTTGGGGCGTTACATAATATATTGAAATCTACCTCGAGATTTAAAGAATCGCATTATTATACATATAAATCCGTCCTAATTGGTAATTCAAATAATCCTTTTTTCTGTCATGTTTATTTGTGTATGTCTTTTATCATGTGGAGTTTTCTCTTTCAAAATAAAAATTGTTGTGCATCTAACTTTTATATATGTGTTAAAGATCTTGGTTTTGTACATATGATTTTTGTTCAATTTGACTTACTTCTTAAATGGTGCAGAACTTGGCTTATTGATAGTCGAGGGTTTGCGAAAAAGGTTAATAACAATGGTGTTTCTTCTAGGCATGAAATCAAAGATTTTGGGACAAATCGCCAATGCCCCAATTGCGAATAAAAACACAACTCCTTAAAATATCAAATTAGCGACTTTTGATATTAAGATTATGGTCAATTACTTACCATTTTCAATAGATAAATTTGGGCTTGCATCCTTGTCCTCTTCTATGATTGTAGAATTAGCCACCATTTTCAATACGTGTAAGAGAGTTTGGGTGATGAAGAATTTTGTGGCGGTGATGAAGATTAATTCGTGGAGAAAAAAAAACCTGCTGTTAAATTTTGTGGCGTGATGAAGATTAATTGCGGAGAAGATTAATCTTGATGAAGATTAACCGTGATGAAGATTAGATTTTGTTGGGTGATGAAGATTAATTTTGCAAAATCAGATCTCGATTTTTGGAAAAGGAGGCGTGATGAATTGGAGAAGATGGTATGATGAATGAATTGGAGAAGATGCCGTGATGATACCCTAATTGATCGACTTAATTGATTTACATGATCGGCCATTTTTTTTAATTCTTTTGATTTAAAGGTTATAAATGTCTTTTATTAATTGAAGATTATCTCAACTTTTATTTAAAATTAAAAAAAAAGGGTAAATGGTCTATTTACACACCGAGTCAACTAGCCGAGTTACATATTAGTTACGCTGGCCACATGGCATGATTTCAGGGCCGTCCCGCATGTGAGGGCAAGTTACCTTGCCCGCACCCTAGAAGCCCCGATGAAAGGAACTCATAAAGCTCACTTAGTGTCGAAAGGTTATTCTCAGATGCCTGGTATAGACTATGTGGAAACATTTTCTCCAGTTGCGATGTCAAAATTCATTCGGATATTCTTAACCCTAACCGCGTGGTATGACTACGAAATATGGTAAATCGTTGTAAAGACCGCCTTTCTCAATGGAGACATGCATTGACAATGAGATCTTTATGCAACACGGCTTTGCATCCAAAGGGAGTGAGCACTGCAAACTCCAGAGATCGATTTATGACCTTAAAGAGGCATCCCGAACGTGGAACATATGTCATGATGAGACAATTAAGGCGTTTGGCTTCATCAAGAACGTATTTGGGCCATGTGTGTATAAGAAAATTAGTGGGAGTTCGGTACATTTTATCTATTAATATAATTATTACTAATTTTAATTATTAACGATTTAGCAAAAAAAATTGTTTCTTCTTCTTCCCGTAACCCCCAGCCCATCCACTCCACCACCTTCTCCCCCCGCCCCACCAAAACCCAGGTCATCGTCGATTTGGGAGATCAATCACATGCCACTGCCGACTTGGGTTTTTTAAATTTCTAAAATTCAGGTCGTGGTGGCCTAGGTTATTCAGTCCCATGTCGGCGGCGGCTTGGGAGGCGAACCCAGTCTGATGGAGACCTAGGACCAACAATTCCAGGCCGTCGAGTTTCTTTTTTATTTAGGGTTTTTTCTGTAATTTTTTAATTTAAATTGATAAAAAGAGTTTCAGTCCCATATAATGCGAGTGAGATACACTCGGGGCTAATTTGAACCGAAAGAAGATTATGTTCAACATTTAGTAAAACACAAATGGATATTTCATGCAATAAAAATAACATAAAGGGGTTTATGCAATTTTTTCCAAACACAGATACATCTCATGCTTTTTTTCTCGGTATATAATGTTGGCAAACCAAACCTATGGTTAAATACATGATTTTGATTAATTTCATTCACTTCTCGACCTGTATCGAGAAAAAGTGACTTTAAAAATGAATGGCTACTATTGAAGATATGGCATATATTAATTCTATTCTTATACCGGGTTAAATTAGTTGATTTTAAAGATTAATGGCTAATATAGGCATGTATTTATTTTCTACCTATCTTGGACTAGCGTCCAGCTTAATTCATAAGCGTACACAAATGTGACTTTAGAGATGGTCTTTTTTACCTATTTTGGGCATCGTAATATATCAAATTGTATATTATTAGAATTTTTAAATTTTTAGATGGTGAGACTACTTAGCGGATTGCGCACTTAGCTTAATCAGCAGAGTTGAATACTCGTCTGATTTACTTATTTGTTTCAAATTTGATCAGAGTTTTTGAAACTTGTTTGCAGCGTATTTATCAAGTGTTTTTCAAACAAGTTATTTTCTTACTTAAAAGATTTTATTCACAGTTTTAAACTCAATTTAAAACCTTTTGTTTAGTTAAAGTGTTTGCGAGCTCTTTGAAAATATGCAAGTAAGAAAAAAAAGTAAACAAACACACAGAATTTTTATAGTGATTATATAGACAAGAATGTCTTTTAGTCCACTCTTCTAAATCACGAAGACTTGGATTATACTATAGACACACAATAAACATATACACTATATGTGCTTTACAACAAATGATAAGCCACAAGTTCACTGCAAGAAATCACTAATTAAGAAGACCTACACTCTAAAGTTAAATCACTCACTAAGAAGGATATACACTTCCCACAACACTCTCAGATTACATAATCACTCAAGATATGTGTTTGGCTTTGTTCTTCAACTCGGCTTTTGTCAACATATGACTAAGCTGATAGGTGTTCTGTTATTGAGTTTGAGACTTAGAAAGATTTTGCTTATTGATTTTTGCTCTCAGTTGTGTTGCTTGTCTCTAACTCTTGAATAACGAACTTTTTATACTTGAGGATTTGAAATATGCCCGTTGAAGTAAGATAGAGTTCTACACTCCCAGAGTACTGGTTTCCATTTTCTGGAACGGCTCTCTGCAACTGTTCACTATACACTCTGCTGTACTTTCTATCAGTCGCATTAAATGTACTCTGTTGATTCGAGTTTCTTTTTAATCATTTGTCTTTAATGCCCTTCTCTTACAACATTTATTACTCCAAGTGCATTTATTACTAGTGGAGAGGCTTTTTGATTACTTCTACTCTGCTGATCGAATTCACCCTTCTGATGAACATTTTGCTGATTCAAACCGAACTCATCTGATTTGACTATACTGAAATCCACCAGTCTGATTCCGAACTCAACATAAGATCAGTAGTCTTCTGGACCAAGATTTAACCCTTCTGATTGTACTCATATTTCCGGTTAAATATCTTCTGATGTTGACTAAGATTTCAACACTTAGCTGATGACTTTTGAAAATTATCAAAACCTCCCTTAACTTCTTCATCTTCATCCAACATTAGAGTTAGTGACAATTGACGTCCATGTGACATTTACAATATTTAACTTACTCTCATGTGATTTTAAAGTAAGCACTTTAACCCTTATAATTTTATAAAAGTATCACACTATTTCCTGTATATTTTAAACTTTGAAAAATATAAACTGACAAAATTATTCCTCTCACGTACATATTATACTTTTGGTCCAATCAACTTATAAATATGACACTTTAAAGTGAGAATATGATGACAACAAGAAAATGATGGGCACCGAACCTATGAATTAAAAATATGATTTAGATTAATTTCATACACTTCTCGACCTTCATGGTGTATGGAGAAAAGGTGACTTCAAAAATGAATGGCTACTATTAAAGATAGGGCATATATTAATTCTCTATTCTCATCCCGGGCTAAATTAGGCGAATTTAAAGATTAATGGCTAATATTACAGATGAGGCATGCATTTATTCTTTACTTATCTTGGGCTTAATTTGTAAGCGTACGCAAATGTGACTAGTTTAGAGATGGTGGGGTATTGTCATTTGTCAAATTGCATCTCACTGTATTAGATTTTACTTTTTGGGTCTAACATAGTAAAATTTATTTTTTTGTTACTATATAATAGATCAATTTATAATTTTAGTATCTTTGATAGAAAAACGTAAGTTTGGTATCACAGGATATGTTTTCATTGTACATTGGTTCGAAGACCAATTTTTCTTCAAATTTAATAGCAATTTACCCTCTATAAAATACATAATATTCATTTAACCCCCCTTTTGATTTAAAAATAGTAATTTGCCCCCTGTAAAAAAATAAAGAAGTTTTACCTCAAACTGAAGAGTGTAACTCACTTGCTGAAATTGCCAAATTTATCATAACACAAGGGGGTAAATTGTCACATTTATCATAACAAAGGGGTAAATTATCACATTATATAATAAAAGGGGTTAAAAAGCAACCTATAAAAATATCTAGGAGGCAGTTTGAAATTTTTATAAATTTACATGAGCCTTTTTTTAAATCATGGAGAGGTAAATTGAACATTATGCATTTTTTAATGGGAAAATTGCCATGAAGTTTGGAGAAAAATTGGATTTGGTACCAAAGTTACAATGGAAACCTATCATGTCGTACCAAATTAGTATTCTGGTGTCTAATGGTACCAAAGTTGCAATGTGGTCTATCATGTGGTACCAAGAAAATAAATTTCCATTCTAACATATCTTAAAAGTTAGTTCAAAATGTGAGAATTGTTCTATATATTAAAAGATGTATCTAGTGTCGATATTTAATCCATGCAAGAAATTTAGTCTAAAACACATATAAGTCCCACAACCATAACTTAGAATTCTCTGTCACATTATTGTGCAAAATCTGCTATATTTAATTGTTAGACTTTTTAATAAAATGTTAAATACATCCTTAAATTAATGGTAATCACCACTAATATCCTTCTTATTATTAACTTTTTACATAATGGTCATGTTGGATGAAGATGAAGATGAAAGAAGACAAGTAATTAAGGGAAGGTTTTGATGATTTCCAAAACATCATAATCAGCTAAGTATGGAAAGCTTAGTTCCCTTAGAAGAATTTTGAGCTGGTAAAAGAAGACATCAGAAGAGTTCAAAGTTCAAAGCTCAGAAGACTAGTGATCTCTTGCTGGATCAGCGAACAGAAGGGTAGATCATCAGCCGAGTCAAATCAGATGAGTTCAGTATTTGATCAGCAGAGTATCTATCAGCAGAGTCGTTTTGATCAGCAGAGCAGAAGAGGTCAAGAGATTAGTCCAACGGTAATAAATGCACTTGGTGTAATAAATGCTGTAAGAGAAGGGTAGTAATGGCAAATGATTGAAGATATCCTCGGATCAGCAGAGTGCATTAAATGCAGCATTAAATGCGATGGACAGAAAGGTACTGTACACAGTACGGAATGCTGCAGGGAGCCGTTTCAAAAAGAGCTGAAGGATGGATTTGATTTGTGACTTGCCTTCAACGGTCATAATTTCATTTCCATGTATAAATAGAGCTGAATTTCAAATCGAGCAATAACAACAACAATCAGAGATCGAAATTTTGAAGCAGAATTTCTCTAAGTCTCAAAAGCTCGAACAGCTCACTCGTCTGGTGGAAGTCATCTGTTGACAGAAACCCAGTTGAAGAAATCAGAAAAACATTATCTGAGTGATTTTGTAATAGCTGAGTGTTGTGCGAAGTGAGAATCCATCTGTGTGAGTGATTCTACTTTAGAGGATAGGTTTTCTTTGTGAATCCCTATTGCGAGCTTACAGCCTTCTCATTAGTTGTTTAGGTGTAAGTGGAGAAATATTGTAATCTTTGTGATTATAGTATAACCCAGAATCTGTGTGATCTGGAAGAGTGGACTAAAGGATTTTTATCCATATAACCACTATAAAAATTCTTTGTGTTATCTTGCATTTAAAGTTTTCTTGCATATTTTAAAGTTTGCATTTTAAACACTTTGAATCAATTAAAAAGATTTTATAAGGAGTTTTAAACTGGGGATAAAATCTTTTTAGAACTTAGTTTACTTGTGAAAAACACTTTCAAACAATCCGCTGCAAGTATACTCTTGAAAAACTGTTTGCTGAAAAACAGCTAAGTCATTGTAAGAAGAGTGGTCAGTCGTCTGTTCAAGATTTGTTCACGATCAGACTAGTCTGCTTACTGTTCTTCATCAGCTTAGTCTGCTGACAGAAGACTGAAAAGTTTTTAAGTTCAAAAATTTTCAGAGGTCTATTCACCCCCCCCCTCTAGACCTCATCTGACCACTTGGGACCAACAAGTGGTATCAGAGCAGGTGGTTCATTAGAATCAGCTGCCTGATCAACGAGCTTGATCCGAGTGTTTTTCAAAGGTTTTCAAAACTTTTCAAAAGAGCATTTTTTTTGAAAAACAAAAACTTTTTGAAAAATGGATTGTATCAGCCATGTTCCCCACATTGCTGGTATGTCCTTTGAGGACTGGAAAATCAGAATGGAGATTTTCCTTGCTGCCTATAATGACAACATGCATACATGTATCATTAAAGGTCCATTCAGATTCACAAAGACCATAAAGATAAATGAAGTAGATACGGTTGTGGAGAAAGACCTTCATGAGATGACTCCAGAAGAGATAAAGCTTTACAATCTAGATAAAGTTGGGAGATTCATCATGACTAAAGCCCTGGATAATGATCGGTTTGACAAGGTCAAACATTGCAAAACCGCAAAGGAGATGTGGGACAAAGTCAGAGATATGAGCGAAGGCAATGATGCTATTAAAGAGCATCAGCTCAGTGTTGCATTGGAAAAGCTGGACAACTTCAAGATGAAGTCTGGAGAAACCATTGATCAGATGGATACCAGATTCACCAGAACGCTGAATGAAGTTTTGAAGCTGGGAAAGACTTTCACTGACAAAGAGATTTCTGTCAGAGTACTGAAGGCTCTACCATCCAAGTTCAACATGAAGGTGACAGCAATGGAAGAATCAAGAGATCTGGGCAAGATTTCTCTAACAGAGCTGTTCTCCGCACTCAAGGCTTATGAGTATAAACTGCCAAGAATGGGAATTGAAGAAACCTCAACTTCAGGACCCACAGCTGCACTTGTTGCTGCTGAAAACACCAGAAGACCAGCACAGAAAAGCAAAGAAGTGGACTCATCTGATGAAGCCACTCTACTCAACAAAAAGGAGTACACTGCTGGAGATGTAGCATTATTGATGAACAACTTCAAGAAGTTCTATAAGAGAAAAATGAAAAACAAATACAATCATGCTGCTTCTACTTCTAAACCTAACTTTTCTTCTCAGGATAAAGAGGATTATAAATCAAAACTGATGTGTTACAACTGCAGGAAATTGGGACACTTCATAAGAGACTGCCCATATCCAAAAGCAGAGAAGTACACTGAGGAAGAGAAGAAAATGAGAAAAGAAAGAAAGCATCAGAGAGCCAAGGCAATGATGGCTGAAGCAGAAAAGCCAGCTGCTGTCTACTCATCTGATTCAGACTCAGACTCGTCTGATGAAGAATCATCTGATGAAGAAAAACCTGCTCTCCTGTGCCTGATGGCAAAGGAATCTGATGACTCCGAGGATGAGGTAACTCCTCAAGAAAATGAACTATTTAATTCTCTAGAGCAAATGATGTTGAATAATACTACTATTGCTGGAGAATTTGTTAAGCTTAAGGAAGAGATGAACTTGCTAAAAGAGCAAAATAGTTCACTGAAACTTTTAGCTGAAAAGCCTAAAGAATCAGCTGAATATAAACAGCTTGAGCAAGAGCATGAATCTCTGAAAGCTGAATGTGAGGTTTATAAAGGAAAAATCATGGAACTTGAGAAAATCATTGAGTCTCATGATAAGTCTACTGTTGCATCCATGCATACATCTAAGAAACAGGAGACACCTTTGGAAAAGGATAATCTAGAATTGAATCATACTGAAAAATTTATTTCTGCTGACAACAGTAAGGTCATTCTGTATGTTCAAACCTCTAGACCTACCTCATCTGAGAAAGTGGTAAAGGAGAAGAAATCTCCTAAGGCTAAAAAGAGCAAAGAGCCTAGTGTAGGAAATCAGACTAGTAAGACCAAACAGCAGAGTCCTAAGAAGTCTGCTGACAAAGCTAAAGTCAATCAGACTAGTGGTAAAACTAAGTCAAAAACAAATGAGCAAGCACCTAGTAAACCAAAGAAGCATAAGAATAAGAAAAATCAAAATGCTTGGTATGGAAATGAGTCATATTATGTGCAACCTGCTGCATATCATCCTATGTATCATGCACCTCAATTTCCTAATTACTATGCACCTTATCCTGCTCATCCAATGCATGCATATCCTGCATATCATGCACCTTACCCTGCTTATGAACATTATTCATATCATACTGATCATCAACATGACTTATCTGATAACTATGATAAAAATGAAACTGTTCATGCTCCTAAAACTCAGAAACCTAAGAAGCCTAAGACTTCAACATCTTGGGTTGTCAAGGGTGGAACTAATCCTTCAGGACCCTCTCAATAAGGGTACCTAAAACAATTTTATTTTTGTTTTGTAGGTTAGGATTAGGAGTAGGAATAAAGTAGAGAAGATTTGGTACTTGGACAGTGGTTGTTCAAGGCACATGTGTGGAAACATACATGAGTTGACTGATGCAGTTGCTGTGGATGGTCCAAAAGTCACTTTTGGAGACAGCAAAGAAGGCAAGATTAAAGCTAAAGGAAGATTAATCAAGGGAAACATAGAGATATCTGACGTCTCCTATGTTAAAGGACTAAAATATAATCTGCTGAGCATAAGTCAATTTTGTGACAAAGGATATTCAGTCATCTTCTCAACAGATAAGTGCTACGTTGAACAGATTGGTACAAAGAAGGTAATCCTATCTGGAAGACGACAAGGGAATATCTACATAGTTGACTGGAATTCTGTTGACAAGAATTCAAGTGTTTGTTTGGTGGCATCTGCACCAAGTGAAGTCAGTTGGCTATGGCACAAGAGGATGAATCATTTAAACTTCAAGACCATAAACAGATTAATCAAGAATGATTTGGTAGAAGGGATTCCAAAAGCAGTCATGAGCAAAGACAAGCTCTGTGATGCATGTCAGAAGGGTAAACAAATCAAGTCATCATTCAAAGAAAAGAAGCACCAATCTTCTGGAAGAATATTGGAGCTGTTGCATATGGACTTATTTGGACCCATTGATCCAGTCAGCAATGGTGGAAAGAAATACTGCCTAGCTGTTGTGGATGACTATTCAAGATACACTTGGGTGATTTTCATGAAGAAGAAAAGTGAAACCAAGGAACATCTTACCAATCTGATGGAACTGATCCAGAATGAAAAGAGTATTAAGATATTGAAGATCAGATCAGATAGAGGGACAGAGTTTACAAACTCTACTGTTGAAGAGTATTGTAACATGAAGGGAATACATCATGAGTATTCTGCTGCAAGAACCCCTCAACAGAATGGTGTTGCTGAAAGGAGAAACAGAACACTAAAAGAAGCTGTCAGAACCATGATAGCTGAAGCTAAACTGCCTCAAAGATTTTGGGCAGAAGCAACAAACACAGCATGCTTTACCCAGAACAGATGTATGATCAACAAAAATCAGAACAAGACTCCATATGAAGTTTGGAACAATAGAAAGCCAAACATTCACTACTTTAAGATTTTTGGTTGTAAATGTTTTGTATTAAATAATGGGAAAAATCACCTTACTGCATTTGCAGAAAAGGCTGATGAAGCTGTCTTTGTAGGATACTCATCTGTTAGTAAGGCTTATAGAGTTTTCAATAAAAGAACATTGCTAATAGAAGAATCTATCCATGTAGTATTTGATGAGCCAAGTCAATCTTCTGAAAAGAATCAAAGTGTAAATCAAGATCTGTCTGCTGATTTACAGAAGTTAGACGTTGGAAGAAATGAAGAATATGTTCCCATCATACTACCTAATCTAAGTTCAGCTGCTAACTCAAGTGCTGTTCAAAATCACAGTGTTGATTGTCTAACAGACGAGTTGCAAACAGCTGACAGACCAGAGACTGTTCAACAGACGGCAAATGTTCAACAGACTACTACTGGAACTCCAACAGTAGTGTTGCAAGATCATAACAGAGGACAACATCCTGATTTGCAGCCTGATCTCAGATGGCTCAAGAATCACCCTCCTGAATTAGTCATTGGTGATCCTTTAGATAGAGTGAAAACAAGAAGAGCTGCTGCACAAGATGCTATGTTTGTTACATTCCTATCTCAAATAGAGCCCAAACAAATTGAAGAAGCTCTCAATGATTCCTTCTGGATAGAAGCTATGCAAGAAGAGTTGAATCAATTTGAAAGGAATGAAGTCTGGTACTTAGTTCCTAGACCAAGTCATCAAAGAGTAATTGGCACTAAGTGGGTATTCAGAAATAAGATGAACGAAGATGGTGTTGTCACCAGAAACAAAGCAAGACTAGTGGCCAAGGGTTATTGTCAAGAAGAAGGAATTGACTTTGATGAAACTTTTGCACCAGTAGCAAGACTTGAAGCAATCAGACTGTTTCTTGCCTATGCTGCTCACAAGAACTTCACTGTCTATCAGATGGATGTGAAGTCTGCTTTTCTCAATGGAGAATTGCAAGAAGAAGTGTATGTTGAACAACCTCCAGGATTTGAAGTCTATCAAGAAGAGGACAAAGTATATCGTCTGAAGAAAGCCCTTTATGGACTGAAACAGGCTCCAAGAGCATGGTATGATACCCTATCTGATTTTCTTTTAATTAAAGGATTTCGAAAAGGTAAGGTAGACAAAACCTTGTTCACTATTGAATGGGAAAATCATATATTACTTGTGCAAATATATGTGGACGATATTATTTTTGGTTCAACTAACCAACAGATGTGTGATAAGTTCTCCAAGCTGATGCAGAATAAGTTTGAAATGAGCATGATGGGTGAACTTAACTACTTTCTTGGATTGCAAGTTAGACAGTTGCCTGATGGAATATTCATCAGCCAAGCAAAGTACACAAGAGATCTGTTCAAGAAATTTGGTATGGAAACTAGCTCAACAGCTACCATTCCTATGTCTACAAGTCTTCGTTTGGATAAAGATGAAGATGGCAAATCAGTGGACATAACCAAATATAGAGGCATTATTGGTTCATTGTTGTATCTAACAGCAAGCAGACCTGATATAATGTACTCAGTTGGAGTCTGTGCAAGATTTCAATCAAACCCCAAAGAATCTCATCTCTTAGCTGCCAAGAGGATATTGAAGTATGTTAAAGGCACTCAAGAATTGGGATTGTGGTATCCTAGAGAATCTGGATTTGAACTAGTTGGCTACTCAGATTCAGACCTTGCTGGCTGCAAGATTGACAGAAAGAGCACAACAGGTGCCTGTCAGTTCTTGGGCAGTCGTCTGATCTCATGGATGAGTAAGAAGCAAACCTCAGTTTCTATATCTACTGCTGAAGCTGAATATATAGCTGCTGGAGCCTGCTGTGCACAGATACTTTGGTTGAAACATCAACTAGAAGACTACAACATCAAGATCAGTGGAATACCAATCTACTGTGACAATACAAGTGCAATCTCACTTACTCAGAATACTACAAGTCATTCAAGGACTAAACATATTGAGATTAAACATCATTTCATTAGAGATCATGTGGAAAAAGGCAATGTTTTGATTGAGTATGTTCATACTGATAATCAGATTGCTGACATCTTCACCAAACCTCTAAGTGAAGCAAGGTTCTCAACTCTAAGAGCTGAGTTAGGTTTACTTAACCTGGATGCATAAGCTGAGGGGGAACTCATCAGAAGACTGGAGTTCAACAGCTTAGTCATCAGTTATTTCATTCAAGAATTAACTCTCAACAGACTAGTTAACTTATGAATTCTTAAAGACAGGGGGAACGTGTAAGACTAGCGGTACTTCTGTTCTAAAGATGAAATCTGTTAATGACAGTTAGTTGAAGTTATGTTACCAAGAAGATGTGTTCTTAATTCTTGAAGATTGAAGATTATTTTATCTTGCTGGATTGACAAACAGCAAAGGAAGATTACTAGCTATTGGCATTCTCTAGTAATATCAGATAACAGATCACTCGTCTGTCAGATAAGTTTAACTCTACTCATCTGATACCTTATATAAGCATGGTCATAAAACGCATTATTAGTAACACGCTTTTATAAGTAAACAGATTAGTGTCGATAGAGTTTCCCGCCCATCTGACATTAAAATAATAAAATTGAAATCCGCGACTCTCATCCGCACGATTAAAAACTGTCAGATTAGATCAACGGTTTAAATAAATCACGAAAACCAAATCAAAAGGAAACCTATAAAATCCGATCTGAACAGCATAGTCGTCTTACGCACTCAAAAATTCTCAAACTTTCTATCTCTCAAACCCTCTTGTTGCGAAAGTTCACTATTTTGCAGAATTTACTCACAAATCTCATAAATGGACAAAGTTATTGAAGGAAGATACTTCAACTACAGCAAATTCCATTTCTCTGGCACCGATTTGATGCGCGCTTTACTGGAAAAGATCAAGGAAGCATCTTTGGTCCCAGTCTTGGAAGCACACGAAGATAGGGTTTATCTTGAAGATGTATACCACTTCTACACTTCCAGGGAGTTCAACGATGATGACACCGTTATGACTGCTGTCATAGGTGGTAAGAAAATCGCTGTATCTGCTGCTGTTCTTCATGAAATTTATAAGCTGACAGACAAGGGAGGAGATGTGACCTCGTTAGGGTCAGAAAAAGAAGAGGAATTTTGGAAAATTTGTGCTAAGAAGGGAGAGGAGATGACTGGGACTTTAATGAAGACCCAGCTGAAGGATGAATACCAAAGATTTGCTGATATCATAGCAAAGGTTTTAGATTGTGCTACGGGTTCTCTGGATGGCCTACCTAGAAGAAGGCTTCACACTATGATTTGCATTTACTATGGGATGAAAGTGAACTGGGCTGCTCATGTTTATGAGCTGTTAAGTGACAAAAGGCATTCTCATGCCATTCTGCTGAGTAACTTGTTTGCTTCTCTGCATTGCCCTATGGGTGGAGGAAAACAAACCCATGGAAGCAAAGAATTCAAACTCTACGAACCAGTGAGGCAACTGGTGGAAAAACCAAAGAGAAAAGCCTCCAAACAATCCAAGAAGACCCCTTCTAAGAAGAGCAAGAAGGAAGGTCAGACTAGTCAGTCTGCTGAGCCAACAGCACAGTCTGCTGTTGTGGCTGGATCAGCAGAGCCTGAAATTGAAGTCTCTAAGAAGGTGGTAGATGACTTCACTGTTGAAATTGAAAACATGAAGACAGGATCATCCTCTGAAGGAACTGAATCTGAAGAGGAAATTCCACTTCAAAGACTGAAGAGACTAAGGACTAGGAGTGAAGCAAGGGGACCTCCTACTGCCAACCCCCCTGCTGTCAAGAAAATTCCTAAGTCAAAGGCCAAGAGAAAGGTCACTTTCCCTGAAGAGCCTGCTGTAACTGTGAGGAAAACAACAACTGAGGCAGAAAGGCCATTAAATGTTGAAGAACCAGTTGTTGAAGCTACTAAGGCTGCTACTGCTGAGCCTGAAAGTGGTCCTACAGTTGAAATGACAACAGAAGCCTCAACTGCTGCA
Organism: Penstemon eatonii; assembly: GCA_038501285.1. Classification (NCBI taxonomy): domain Eukaryota; kingdom Viridiplantae; phylum Streptophyta; class Magnoliopsida; order Lamiales; family Plantaginaceae; genus Penstemon; species Penstemon eatonii. The sequence continues at coordinate 29,128,205 of CM076710.1, read as the reverse complement.
CTATCTGCTGATGTGGAAAAGGAACAGCAGACTAGTACACAAATGGAGGGAGAAATTCTGTTAATACATCCTACTCCAGTTGCTGCAACACCTATCCAAGCAGTTGAAAGCCCTGAATCAAGAAGAAAGAGGTTAGGCAAAACCTCAACCTATGTAACTGCTGCAGAGAAGATGAAACTGGATGTTGCTGAAAAGCAAAGGATTGCTGCTGAGAAAGCAGAAGAAGATAGGCTGAAAAGCCTAGAATTAAAAAGGCTGGAAGAAGAAGCCAGCAAAATGACTCAAAAGCAGAGAGATGCTTTTGAGGCAGCAGAGTTGGCTGCTGTCATTGAAGCAAGCCTCAAGGATGCTCATGGTCCTCAGCGTACTGGTGGGATAGTTATTGGTGAGCAAAGAGATCCAAATAAACCAATACCAGCTATGCCTGCACCCAAGATTAAGGAAAAGAGAAGAGAAGAAGTCAAACTGTCTCTTGAAATTGTCAGGGAAGACCCTGCAATTTTTGAAGAATTCCTTAGAAGACTGGATGCTGAAAATGAAAGAGTCAACCGTCTGACACTCTTCCATTCTGAAAAGATCAAATACAATAGATGGAGAGAATACAGATTAACAAAGAGTCCTGCTGAAATGGCTAAGTGGAAAGAATTCAAGGCTACAGAAGACTGGTTACTTAAATGGCTTGAGACAAATTCAACCATTCAAGCACTTGATTCAGAGTTCTTTCTGGACAGGTTGAGGATGAGAATATGTCATATAGTCAAGGAAGAGGCCAAGAAGATCTTTGCATCCATTCCTGAGGATTTTGATGACTCAGTAGATCTCAAAGAAAGATCTATCAAGTTGGCTATTGCTCAAGCAATGGAGCTTTGGGCCAAGAAAGCAAGGAAGTTAAGGGGACAACCAAGCTCACTGGTTCCACTTCCTAACATCAAGCATATTGTCTATGGACCAAACATCAAACCCTATGAAGAGCTGCCAGAGGAACCAACAACTACTTTTATTCCTCTTGACAACTTTACTTGGATTTGTAACAGGTCAGCAGTGGACAATGAAGGTTTGATGAGGACAGTTGAAACTGTCAAGAAGATTATATCACCTGCTGATAAAGAAGGAGCAGAGTCCTCTGATCAACCAAAGCAAATTGAGGGTACTTCAGACCCATCTGATCAAGACAAAGTGCAGGATGACAAGTCTGATGCTGCTGATGAATCAAAGAAGGAAGAAGAAATTCCAGCAGATCAGTTAAAGGAGAAAGAAGTTGCTGCTGAAGAAGATGATCAGGCTAAGGAGAAGGAAAGCACTCCAAGCCATGCTGGTGAACCAGCAGATCAGTCCCTTGCAATGATAACTCAACCATCAGAGCAACATCTCAAGGAAACCGTCTCTGCTACTCCATCAGAAGATCCTTCAATATCTCAGAGTTCTCAAACCAATCTGTTGGATTCCATCCAACAACTGATTATCAAATCAATGAAGGAAATGAAGGAGGAGATAAAAGCAGAAGTGATAGCTGCTGTTCATCAACCTATTCAGAAGGTTGCTGCTACTGTTCCTACTGACTTACTGAAAGATACTGCTCAGAATGTACAATCTATATGTCAGGATATGGATATACTCAGGAGAAGGACACAAAGCACCACTGAAGGTTGGAAGCAGATTGAACAGACTGTTGAATTGGCTCTCCAAGCAGAAGATGAAGTCATGGGCAACATGATGAAAGACTTCAATGCTTCATCAAATTGGATTTTAGGAACTCAAATCCAGTTGGGTGATCAAGGAGAAGACTTGCTCAAAGAAGTCAAGACTGTTAAAGCCAATCAACTTAACCAGCAAGCTCAGATCAATGCTATGGAAGAAAACATCAAGCTTCTATGTGATTCACTTCTAATCACACCAGTTGTGCCACAATATCCATCTGTCCCTGCTGATGATGACAAAAAGGGGGAAGAAAGGATATTTGGACAGCAAAGGGTTGATTTCCAAAGGGAAGGAAATCAAAATGCTGAGGAAACAGAAGTGTTAGAAGAATCTGAAGAGTCTGCTAATAATAGGAATGAAGCAGCAAATGAAGACACAAGCAGATTAGCAGATGAGAAGATCACTGAAGAAGAAGACCAAGCTGATGAGGAAGAATCTGAAGCAAAAGCTAAGTCAGACAAAGAACTAGCTGCTGCCAAAGATTCAGTTGAAGAACAACTTGATCCTGATGTTAAAAAGAAGAAGCTAGAGCTGTTGATGCAGAAATTGGAAGTTGGAACCTCCAAGTCTGCTGAAGAAGAAAAGAAGACAGAAGACTAGCTTGGCTAGATTTTCTTTAAAAATTCTTGTAATCCTTTAGAGTATTTTGTACTTTTCATCTTTCAACTTGTAAAATGTAATCAGTTCTATATCTATAAAATTTGCAAGTTTGACTCCAACATATCATTTCTATCTCAGAAATTTTTGAGGATCAAAACTTTAGTTTAGGTACAGGTACTTAGCTGGAGTTTTGTCATCATCAAAAAGGGGGAAATTGTTGGATGAAGATGAAGATGAAAGAAGACAAGTAATTAAGGGAAGGTTTTGATGATTTCCAAAACATCATAATCAGCTAAGTATGGAAAGCTTAGTTCCCTTAGAAGAATTTTGAGCTGGTAAAAGAAGACATCAGAAGAGTTCAAAGTTCAAAGCTCAGAAGACTAGTGATCTCTTGCTGGATCAGCGAACAGAAGGGTAGATCATCAGCCGAGTCAAATCAGATGAGTTCAGTATTTGATCAGCAGAGTATCTATCAGCAGAGTCGTTTTGATCAGCAGAGCAGAAGAGGTCAAGAGATTAGTCCAACGGTAATAAATGCACTTGGTGTAATAAATGCTGTAAGAGAAGGGTAGTAATGGCAAATGATTGAAGATATCCTCGGATCAGCAGAGTGCATTAAATGCAGCATTAAATGCGATGGACAGAAAGGTACTGTACACAGTACGGAATGCTGCAGGGAGCCGTTTCAAAAAGAGCTGAAGGATGGATTTGATTTGTGACTTGCCTTCAACGGTCATAATTTCATTTCCATGTATAAATAGAGCTGAATTTCAAATCGAGCAATAACAACAACAATCAGAGATCGAAATTTTGAAGCAGAATTTCTCTAAGTCTCAAAAGCTCGAACAGCTCACTCGTCTGGTGGAAGTCATCTGTTGACAGAAACCCAGTTGAAGAAATCAGAAAAACATTATCTGAGTGATTTTGTAATAGCTGAGTGTTGTGCGAAGTGAGAATCCATCTGTGTGAGTGATTCTACTTTAGAGGATAGGTTTTCTTTGTGAATCCCTATTGCGAGCTTACAGCCTTCTCATTAGTTGTTTAGGTGTAAGTGGAGAAATATTGTAATCTTTGTGATTATAGTATAACCCAGAATCTGTGTGATCTGGAAGAGTGGACTAAAGGATTTTTATCCATATAACCACTATAAAAATTCTTTGTGTTATCTTGCATTTTAAGTTTTCTTGCATATTTTAAAGTTTGCATTTTAAACACTTTGAATCAATTAAAAAGATTTTATAAGGAGTTTTAAACTGGGGATAAAATCTTTTTAGAACTTAGTTTACTTGTGAAAAACACTTTCAAACAATCCGCTGCAAGTATACTCTTGAAAAACTGTTTGCTGAAAAACAGCTAAGTCATTGTAAGAAGAGTGGTCAGTCGTCTGTTCAAGATTTGTTCACGATCAGACTAGTCTGCTTACTGTTCTTCATCAGCTTAGTCTGCTGACAGAAGACTGAAAAGTTTTTAAGTTCAAAAATTTTCAGAGGTCTATTCACCCCCCCCCTCTAGACCTCATCTGACCACTTGGGACCAACAGGTCATTTTTGTATTTTTTTTATGTTAACACCAACTATGAATTATTTATTTCACTTTGATCATTTATAAGGGGTCTTTTATTTATAGTGTTATACTTTAGTCCTACATAAAAATAAAATTGTTTGTATCAAGTTAGTCCATTATATATAAAATAGTCACTTTATCACTTTAATACCTCATAAAGTTATTTTGGCACTTTACTTCATATTGAACCACCTAAAATTTATCAAAGTGAAACAAATAATTCATAATGAAGATTAACATAGATAAATATACAAAATGGACTATTCTGTAAAAAAATTAATAATAAGAAATCCATTAGAAATATTTACCCTTAAATTAATCATTATATCAGAAATCTATATAAATATACACAATCACTATCAAATTACAAAGAGTATTGAACTAGAAAATTAGTTACGCTAGTGAGACTCATACCCCAAAACTTCTAATCTTGAGGCTATAAACGGGTTTCAACCTTTTATGCCAGTGTAACATATATTTCACGAAATTCATTTGTTTTTTTTCTAGTTTTACCCATTTTTTTTCACCGATTCCACAGTTAATCTCTTGCCATCAGTTCACCAGTTTGCAGTTGAATTATTTTAGCAAAATCTCAGTTGGTTTTCCTTTTTCATTTTTCTTAGGGATTTTTGCACATCACCCCCAAAAAAGTTTAATTTTCACACTTTTTCCCTATGATTGAAAAAACATGACAGTACCCCCTAGAAGTTGATAAGTGAGTGCACTTTGCCTGTTGGATAAGGATGAAGATGAAGGCACAAAAAGAAAATTTGATAAGGGAGGCTTTGATGCATTCCAAAACTTCAAGATTGGCTAAGTATGGAGTAACTTAGCTGATAGACTTATCAAGGAATTTTGACCAAGTAAAGAAGACATCAGAAGAGTCAAAGTTTCAAGGTCCAAGACTTCTGATCCGCTGAAGAAAAGATATCAGACTGATGAAGATCAGCCGACTCAAATCAGATTTGCTCAAGTTTGAGATCAGCCGAGTTCACCATTAGACTTGTACTTTCGTCAGCCAAGTGGAAAAGATCATGAAGTATTCCCAACGGTAATAAATGCCCCTTGGTGTAATAAATGCTGAAGTACAAGGTTATTAAAGACAAATGATTGAAGAATTACTTCGCATCAGCCGAGTGCATTTAATGCTGCCTGCAGAAAGTACTGTTCATAGTACGGACAGACTGCAAAAGAGCCGTTCGCGGATTTTAAGGACCAGTACTCGAGGAATTTGAAACCTCTCTCTCTTCAACGGACACTTTTCAATCCTCAAGTATAAATAGCTGAAAGAGACGAAGAAGAAACAGGCAACACACTTTCTGAGAGAAATTTCCGAAGCAGAATTCTTTAAGTCTCAAGAACAGCTCACTCATCAGCTGAGTCATTTGTTGACGAAAGCAGAGTTGAAGAATCAAGAAAAATACATCTTCTGAGTGATTTTGTAAACAAGAGTGTTGTGCGGAGTTGTGATCCATCTTTGTGAGTGATCAAACTTCAGAGAGTAGGAATTCTTAGTGATTTTCTACTGCGAGCTTATAGCCTTTTCATTAGTTGTCTAGGTATAAGTGGAGAAATATTGTAATCTGTGTGATTATAGTATAACCCAGAATCTAAGTGATCTGGAAGAGTGGACTAAAGGATTTTCATCCATATAACCACTATAAAAATTAATTGTGTTTTTTTTCATAGCTTTTAAACTTGCATATTTACTTATCATATAAAAACACATTGAGTTAACTGTTTGAAAAAGATTCAAAGGAGTTTACAAAACTGGGGAAACACTTTTCAAACTGCTAAGATTACTTGTGAAAAACACTTTGAAAATCCGCTGCAAGTACTCTAAGTATTAAACTGATTTTAATAAAATCAGCTAAGTAACTATCAGACGAGTGGTCAACAAACCTGTTCAAAGATTTGTTCGCGAACAGAACTGTAACTTACAAATCTGATCAGCTTAGTCTGTTCAATTAAAGTAAAGTTTTAAAGTTAAAATTGTGAGAAAATTTTGAAAGAGGTTTATTCACCCCCCTCTAAACCTCTTCTGACCACTTGGGACCAACAAGTGGTATCAGAGCAGGTGGTTCATTAGAATCAGCTGCCTGATCAACGAGCTTGATCCAAGTGTTTTTCAAAGGTTTTCAAAACTTTTCAAAAGAGCATCTTTTTGAAAAATCAAAACTTTTTGAAAAATGGATTGTATCAGCCATGTTCCCCACATTGCTGGTATGTCCTTTGAGGACTGGAAGATTAGAATGGAAATCTTTCTAGCAGCCTACAATGACAACATGTACACATGTATCATCAAAGGTCCATTCAAATTCACCAAGACCATCATCGTAGATGAAGCTCAAATGGTGGTGGAAAAAGACTTATCAGAAATGACAGCAGAAGAAATAAAGGTGTTCAACCTGGACAAAGTCGGAAGATTCATCATGACCAAAGCCCTGGATAATGATCGGTTTGACAAAGTCAAGCATTGCAAAACTGCAAAGGAGATGTGGGATAAGGTTCGTGACATGAGCGAAGGAAACGACGCCATTAAGGAGCATCAGCTGAGTGTTGCTCTGGAAAAGCTGGATAACTTCAAGATGAAGTCTGCGGAAACCATTGATCAGATGGGTACAAGGTTCACAAGGACGTTGAATGAAGTTCTAAAGCTTGGAAAAACCTTCACAGACAAGGAGATAACCGTTAGAGTTCTGAAGGCTCTACCTCCAAAGTTCAACATGAAGGTGACAGCCATGGAAGAATCAAGAGATCTGGGCAAGATTTCTCTTACAGAGCTGTTCTCAGTACTCAAGGCGTATGAGTATAAACTGCCAAGAATGGGTGTTGAAGAAACCTCAACTTCAAGTCCCACAGCTGCCCTGGTTGCTGCTGAAAATCCAAGAAGACCAGCCTACAAAAGCAAAGATGTGGACTCATCTGATGAAGCCACAATACTCAACAAAAAGGAGTACACTGCTGGGGACGTTGCACTGTTGATGAATAACTTCAAGAAGTTCTACAAAAGAAAAATGAAGAACAAATACAACAATGCTTCTACTTCTAAACCTAACTTTTCTTCTCAAGATAAAGATGATTATAAATCAAAACTAATGTGTTACAACTGCAGGAAACTGGGACACTTCATCAAAGACTGCCCATATCCAAAAGCAGAAAAGTACACTGAAGAGGAGAAGAAAATGAGAAAAGAAAGAAAGCATCAGAGAGGCAAGGCTATGATGGCAGAAGCAGAAAAGCTTGCTGCTGTCTACTCATCTGATTCAGACTCAGACACGTCTGATGAAGAATCGTCTGATGAAGAAAAACCTGCTCTCCTCTGTCTTATGGCAAAGGAATCTGATGACTCTGAGGATGAGGTAACTCCTCAAGAAAATGAACTGTTTAATTCTCTAGAGCAAATGATGTTAAATAATACTACTATTGCTGGAGAATTTGTTAAGCTTAAGGAAGAGATGAACTTGCTAAAAGAGCAAAATAGTTCACTGAAACTTTTAGCTGAAAAGCCAAAAGAATCAGCTGAATATAAACAGCTTGAGCAAGAGCATGAATCTCTGAAAGCTGAATGTGAGGTCTATAAAGGAAAAATCATGGAACTTGAGAAAATTATTGAGTCTCATGATAAGTCAACTGTTGCATCCATGCATACATCTAGTAAACAGGAGACACCTTTAGAAAAGGACAAACTAGAGTTGAATCATACTGAAAAATTCATTTCTGCCGACAATAGTAAGGTCATTCTGTATGTTCAAACTGCTAGACCTACCTCAACTGAGAAAGTGGTAAAGGAGAAGAAATCTCCTAAGGCTAAAAAGAGCAAAGAGCCTAGTGTAGGAAATCAGACTAGTAAGACCAAACAGCAGAGTCCTAAGAAGTCTGCTGATAAAACTAAAGTCAATCAAACTAGTGGTAAAACTAAGTCAAAATCAATTGAGCAAGCATCTAGTAAACCAAAGAAGCATAAGAACAAGAAAAATCAAAATGCTTGGTATGGAAATGAGTCATATTATGTGCAACCTGCTGCATATCATCCTATGTATCATGCACCTCAATTTCCTAGTTACTATGCACCTTATCCTGCTCATCCAATGCATGCATATCCTGCATATCATGCATCTTACCCTGCTTATGAACACTATTCTTATCATACTGATCATCAACATGACTTATCTGATAATTATGATAAAAATGAAACTGTTCATGCTCCTAAAACTCAGAAACCTAAGAAGCCTAAGACATCAACATCTTGGGTTGTCAAAGGTGGAACTAATCCTTCAGGACCCTCTCAATAAGGGTACCTAAAACAATTTTATTTTTGTTTTGTAGGTTAGGATTAGGAGTAGGAGTAAAGTAGAGAAGATTTGGTACTTGGACAGTGGATGTTCAAGACACATGTGTGGAAACATACATGAGCTGACTGATGCAGTTGCTGTGGATGGTCCAAGTGTTACATTTGGAGACAGCAAAGAAGGCAAGATTAAAGCTAAAGGAAGAGTAATCAAAGGAAACATAGAGATATCTGACGTCTCATATGTTAAAGGCCTCAAATATAATCTGCTGAGCATAAGTCAATTTTGTGACAAAGGATATTCAGTCATCTTCTCAACAGATAAATGCTACGTTGAACAAATTGGTACAAAGAAGGTAATTTTATCTGGAAGACGACAAGGAAATGTCTACATAGTCGACTGGAATTCTGCTGATAAGAATTCAAGTATTTGTTTGGTGGCATCTGCACCAAGTGAAGTCAGTTGGCTATGGCACAAGAGAATGAATCATCTAAACTTCAAGACCATAAACAGATTAATCAAGAATGATTTGGTAGAAGGGATTCCAAAAGCAGTCATGAGCAAAGACAAGCTCTGTGATGCATGTCAGAAGGGTAAACAAATCAAGTCATCTTTCAAATAAAAGAAGCACCAATCTTCTGGAAGAATATTGGAGCTACTACATATGGACTTATTTGGACCCATTGATCCAGTCAGCAATGGTGGAAAGAAATACTGCCTAGCTGTTGTGGATGATTATTCAAGATATACTTGGGTGATTTTCATGAAAAAGAAAAGTGAAACCAAGGAACATCTTACCAATCTGATGGAACTGATCCAGAATGAAAAGAGTATCAAAATATTGAAGATCAGATCAGATAGAGGGACAGAGTTTACAAACTCTACTGTTGAAGAGTATTGTAACATCAAAGGAATACATCATGAGTATTCAGCTGCAAGAACCCCTCAACAAAATGGTGTTGCTGAAAGGAGAAACAGAACACTGAAAGAAGCTGTCAGAACCATGATAGCTGAAGCTAAACTGCCACAAAGATTTTGGGCAGAAGCAACAAACACAGCATGTTTTACCCAAAACAGATGTATGATCAACAAAAATCAGAACAAGACTCCATATGAAGTTTGGAACAACAGAAAACCACACATTCATTACTTTAAGATTTTTGGTTGTAAATGTTTTGTATTGAATAATGGGAAAAATCACCTTGCTGCATTTGCAGAAAAGGCTGATGAAGCTGTTTTTGTAGGATACTCTACTGTTAGTAAAGCTTACAGAGTTTTTAACAAAAGAACATTACTAATAGAAGAATATATCCATGTAGTATTTGATGAGCCAAGTCAATCTTCTGAAAAGAATCAAAGTGTTAATCAAGATCTGTCTGCTGATTTACAGAAGCTAGATGTTGGAAGAAATAAAGAATATGTTCCCATCATACTACCTAATTTAAGTTCAGCTGCAAACTCAAGTGCTGTTCAAAATCACAGTGCTGATTGTCTAACAGACGAGTTGCAAACAGCTGACAAACCAGAGATTGTTCAACAGACTGCAAATGTTCAACAGACTACTACTGGAACTCCAACAGTAGTGTTGCAAGATCAAGACAGAGGACAACATCCTGATCTGCAACCTGATCTCAGATGGCTCAAGAATCACCCTCCTGAATTAGTCATTGGTGATCCTTTAGATAGAGTGAAAACAAGAAGAGCTGCTGCACAAGATGCTATGTTTGTCACATTTCTATCTCAAATAGAGCCTAAGCAAATTGAAGAAGCTCTCAGTGATTCCTTCTGGATTGAAGCCATGCAAGAAGAGTTGAATCAATTTGAAAGGAATGAAGTATGGTACTTAGTTCCTAGACCAAGTCATCAAAGAGTCATTGACACTAAATGGGTTTTCAGAAATAAGATGAATGAAGATGGTATTGTTACCAGAAACAAAGCAAGATTAGTGGCCAAGGGTTATTGTCAAGAAGAAGGAATTGACTTTAATGAAACTTTTGCACCAGTAGCAAGACTTGAAGCAATCAGACTGTTTCTAGCCTATGCTGCTTACAAGAACTTCACTGTCTATCAGATGGATGTGAAGTCTGCTTTTCTCAATGGAGAATTGCAAGAAGAAGTGTATGTTGAACAACCTCCTGGATTTGAAGTCTATCAAGAAGAGGACAAAGTATATCGTCTGAAGAAAGCCCTCTATGGACTGAAGCAGGCTCCAAGAGCATGGTATGATACCCTATCTGATTTTCTTTTAATCAAAGGATTTCGTAAAGGCAAGGTAGATAAAACCTTGTTTACAATTGAATGGGAAAACCATATATTACTTGTGCAAATATATGTGGACGATATTATTTTTGGTTCAACTAACCAACAGATGTGTGATAAGTTCTCCAAGCTGATGCAGAATAAGTTTGAAATGAGCATGATGGGTGAACTTAACTATTTCCTTGGATTGCAAGTTAGACAGTTGCCTGATGGAATATTCATCAGCCAAGCAAAATACACAAGAGATATGTTCAAGAAATTTGGTATGGAAACTAGCTCAACAGCTACCATTCCTATGTCTACAAGTCTTCGTTTGGATAAAGATGAAGATGGCAAATCAGTAGACATAACCAAATATAGAGGCATTATTGGTTCATTGTTGTATCTAACAGCAAGTAGACCTGATATAATGTACTCAGTTGGAGTCTGTGCAAGATTTCAATCAAACCCCAAAGAATCTCATCTCTTAGCTGCCAAAAGGATATTGAAGTATGTTAAAGGCACTCCAGAATTGGGATTATGGTATCCTAGAGAATCTGGATTTGAGCTTATTGGTTATTCAGATTCAGACCTTGCTGGCTGCAAGATTGACAGAAAAAGCACAACAGGTGCCTGTCAGTTCTTAGGTAGTCGTCTGATCTCATGGATGAGTAAGAAGCAAACCTCAGTTTCTATATCTACTGCTGAAGCTGAATATATAACTGCTGGAGCTTCCTGTGCACAGATACTTTGGTTGAAACATCAACTAGAAGACTACAACATCAAGATCAGTGGAATTCCAATCTACTGTGACAATACAAGTGCTATCTCACTTACTCAAAACACTACAAGTCATTCAAGGACTAAACATATTGAGATCAAGCATCACTTCATTAGAGATCATGTGGAAAAAGGCAATGTTATGATTGAGTATGTTCATACAGACAATCAGATTGCTGATATTTTCACAAAACCTTTAAGTGAAGTAAGGTTCTCAACTCTAAGAGCTGAGTTAGGACTACTTAATTTGGATGCATAAGCTGAGGGGGAACTCATCAGAAGACTGGAGTTCAACAGCTTAGTTATCTATTATTATCTTCAAGAATTAACTTTCAACAGACTAGTTAACTTATGAATTCTTAAACTCAGGGGGAACGTGTAAGACTAGCGGTACTTCTGAATTAAAGATGAAATTTGTTAATGTCAGTTAGTTAAAGTTATGTGGTCATCAGAAGACTCAACTATCGAAGATTAAAGTTATAATTATCTGGCTGGATTGACAAACAGCCGAGGAAGGTTATCAACTATTGGCATTCTCTGATAACAGCACTGTCATCAGGACAATAGTCCATCAGATAAGTATTTATGTTACTCATCTGATTACTTAAATAAAAGCAGAACTGTTTAAAAACGTAATTCAAAACACGCTTTCATAAGTAACTGTCGGGCGGTACAATTTCCCGCTCCTCATTAAATATCTTTTGAATTTGAAACGTCGTAACTGACGCCGCACGATCAGCACTGACAGAAAAACGGATCTAACGGTTGGCGGATATCACGGAAACCGACATACCCCAACTCTTAAATCCCCATCTGATCAGTCGAGTCGTTCTTTACGCACTCTAAGCATTCAAAAGTACTTGTGAGAAATTTACCTGCAATTCTCTGCATACTTCTCTTTGTTTTTCTAACCTTCAACAGATCAACAATGGCCGCTGAAGGAATGTTTCTCGTCTATGATTCGTACTACCAATCCGGTACGGATCTGATGAAAGAACTGCTCGAAAAGTTCAAAGCTGCTTCGCTGGTAAACTTCATGGAATACCACGAAGGAATTATCTGGACTGACCAAGTGATGGAGTATTACAACACTGCGAAAGCTGACTATAACTCACTAGCAATTAAGGCTACTGTGGGAGACAAATCTATCACTATTACCCCAGCTGTTCTTCACGAGACGTTTGGGCTTCCTAACAGTGGACGACATGACGTCACTGTACTGACGGAGGACAAGCACCAACAGTTCTGGGCGATCTGCGCCAAAGAGGGAGAAACGTTGTCTGGAAATATAAGGAAGAAGCAACTGAAGGATGAATATCAGCGGATGGCTGATATGGTGTCCAAGCTGATTGAGAACTGCACCTTCTCACTGGATGCTGTTACCATGAAGAGGTTCAACATCATGGCTGCCGTATACTATGGACTGGAGATCAACTGGTCAATCATAGTCTGGTACATATTAGCTGATTTTCTTGATGACAAGAAAGGAAAAGGCCCCTCCACCAACCACAGAATCACAATCAGTTATCTGCTGTCAAAACTGGGTTGTGACATGAAGAATGGAAAAGAGATCCATAAATCCAAGGCATTGTCCAAGTACATGCCTGTTCAGAAGAGGAAGGCTGGTGAGCCTGAAGAAGCTGATACTGAGGAACCAAAGGAGGTTCCTGCCAAAAGGCAAAGGAAACTGGTTAAGGCTGCTGATAAGCCTAAAGAAAAAGCTCCAAAGAAAACGGAGAAAGTGACTGCTGCTGAAGCCACTAAAATTGTGGAGAATATAATAGCTGATGTAAGGACTGGATCCCTTGCATCACCATCAAGAACTCCATCAGCCGAGAGGCCTGCTGAAGGTATCTCCCAAAGAACAAGGAGCCAACAGAGAGATACAGCTGCTACCACTTACCGTGAAGGAAGAACAAAGAAAACTGCCAGAAAGCAGATGTCCTTCATAGAAGAACCTACGGACTTGGAAAATGTAGCTAGGGAAAATCCTGAAGCTGCTGAAAGGCCTGCTGAAACAGTTGAGACTGTTGTGACTGACAAAGCTGATGAGCAACAACCAAGTCAAGATGCACCAACAGCTGAGGTTGCTCAACCTCAAGAAGATCCAGATGTCCAAATCATTTTTCCTATTGCTGCTGCTCCCATATCATCTGCTGGACCAGCCCCTGCTGATAAAGGCAAAAGAAAAATTGTGCTGAGGAAAAAGAAAGTTTCCAAAGCTGACAAGAAAGCAAGGGAGGAGGCTGAACAAAGAAAACAGGATGAGTTGGAGGAGAAGAAAGCACTTGAGCTAAGCAAAGCTCAAGAGGCAAAGGATGAAGCAAGAAGGCACATGTCTGAAGCAGAAAGAAAAGCTGCTGAGGATGCTGAGATGGAAATGGTTTTGGAAATGAGCAAAGTTGATGCCTATGGACCTGTCCATGGAGGTGGCATCAAGATTGGAGAAGGCAAGAATGAAGAAGACAAAAAGAAGATATTACTGCCTGCCCCCAAAGTCAAGTCAAAAGACAAGTTTGAAGTCAGAAAAGCATTTGAGATTGTGTATGCTGACAAAGAGCTATTCAAGAAATTTGAGAAGTCTCTAGCATACTATGATCAGAAGCTGATGTTGAAGACTCTGTTCAACCAAGAAAAGCCAAGATATATCCGTTGGAGGGATAACAGGCTGAACAAGTCAATAACAGAACTTCAAAGCATGAAGGAGTTGGCTGATGAAGAACAATGGGTTCTAAGTTGGCTGAAAACAAACTCCATTCAAAAGGCCCTTGATCCCAGCTATGTAAGAGATGTCATGCATAGTTATGCAAAAGGCTTTGCATTGGAGGAGGCCAAGAAAATTAAAAGCACCTTGCCTGACAAGAAAAAGAAATCTGAAGATGCTGAAGAAAGGGCAATCAAGTTTGCTGTTATGACTTCCCTGAAGAGATGGGCTAAAAAGTCAAAGTATCAGCAAGGCTGTTCAAGTGATTTGCCACTGCTGCCAAGTATCCAGCAAATCATTTTTGGCAAGTAAGTACAACAGTACTATGAAGTTCCAAAGGGAAACAATGCTCCTGTTAACCCTTGGATTATTGTAAGGCATATTAGACAGACAACTTGCTTCAATGATGATGGAACCATTACTAATCTGTTCTACGATGATGTCACTGATGAACACAAAGAAGCTGATAAGTCCTTAGCTATTGAGCTGCCAGCTAAGACTTCTGAAGACCATCAGATGACAGATATGGAGGAAGTCCCTGTTCAACAGGCGACTGAAGAAAAGGAAGCTGATGCTGATGCTTCTACTTCATCAGGTGATGAACACTCATCACTGATGGAAGCCTTCCAATTACTTATTGAAAATCAAATGAAAGAGATGGAAGAGAGGAACAGTCTGCAGTTACAGAAGATGAAGAAAGAATTGGTTGAATCAAACACTCAACAGATGGAAAGAATGCACCTTCTAACTGCCAGTACTATCAAATTGGCTATTGATAGTCTACCTATTCCTCAAGATCATTCCTTGCAGTTGGTACACAGCTTAAGAGAACTGAACCAGAACGTAGAAGATGTGAAGGGTGATGTAAATCATCTTCACACTGCCCTAAAAACAGCTGAGCACAAGATTGCTGATCTGACTGCAACCTTCGTTAAAGTCAGTCAAGAAGATAAGGAAATCAATCTGGGGATGTTGCAAGAAGTGGCAAAGGCTTCACAGGAAGTTCAAAGTGAAATTGCAACTATCAACCTCAACATTGACTACTTCAATGATAAGACTGATGTCATCAGCACTGATATTCATCATCTAACAGCTAGTCATGATGTTGTCAATCAGAACCTCAAGGCTTTATGTGCTGGAATGAAGATTCCAACAGTGGCTCTCAACCCTGATGTTGCACCTTCTAGTGTCATCAATTCTGATGATGACAAAAAGGGGGAAGATAAGAGGGAGGAACCACCTAAGGAAAATGTTGCTGAAGCCAAGAAAACTGAAGACACAGCTGACAAGACTGAAGTGTTTGGAAAGGTAGAAGAAGAAGAAAGGATTGAAAAAGCTGATACCAAGTACAAAAACACAGAATCTGCTAAGAAGACCATGGAAGCTTTGAAAGCTCTTCAAGAATAGCAACTCAAAGAAAAGATGGAAGCTGCCAAAGCAACCTTGGAAGAAGAAGCTGATGATGAAGAAGATGATGAAGAATCATCTTATGAATATGAAGAAGTGCTTGAATCTGATGAAGAAGCTGATAGCTAGTAATTATAAAATCAATTGTAATCAGTTTACTTTTTCAGAAATCTCATCTGATGAACTTGTACATGTAACTCTTTTTCAATATAAATAAAAGTTCAAGTTCTGTTTCCAACATAAATTTTCTATCTCAGAAAATTTTGAAGGTTACAATCTTTAGCTTAGGTATTTAACAGGTACTTAGCTGAAGTTTTGTCATCATCAAAAAGGGGGAAATTGTTGGATAAGGATGAAGATGAAGGCACAAAAAGAAAATTTGATAAGGGAGGTTTTGATGCATTCCAAAACTTCAAGATTGGCTAAGTATGGAGTAACTTAGCTGATAGACTTATCAAGGAATCTTGACTAAGTAAAGAAGACATCAGAAGAGTCAAAGTTTCAAGGTCCAAGACTTCTGATCCGCTGAAGAAAAGATATCAGACTGATGAAGATCAGCCGACTCAAATCAGATTTGCTCAAGTTTGAGATCAGCCGAGTTCACCATCAGACTTGTACTTTCGTCAGCCAAGTGGAAAAGATCATGAAGTATTCCCAACGGTAATAAATGCCCTTTGGTGTAATAAATGCTGAAGTACAAGGTTATTAAAGACAAATGATTGAAGAATTACTTCGCATCAGCCGAGTGCATTTAATGCTGCCTGCAGAAAGTACTGTTCATAGTACGGACAGACTGCAAAAGAGCCGTTCGCGGATTTTAAGGACCAGTACTCGAGGAATTTGAAACCTGTCTCTCTTCAACGGACACTTTTCAATCCTCAAGTATAAATAGCTGAAAGAGACGAAGAAGAAACAGGCAACACACTTTCTGAGAGAAATTTCCAAAGCAGAATTCTTTAAGTCTCAAGAACAGCTCACTCATCAGCTGAGTCATTTGTTGACGAAAGCAGAGTTGAAGAATCAAGAAAAATACATCTTCTGAGTGATTTTGTAAACAAGAGTGTTGTGCGGAGTTGTGATCCATCTTTGTGAGTGATCAAACTTCAGAGAGTAGGAATTCTTAGTGATTTTCTACTGCGAGCTTATAGCCTTTTCATTAGTTGTCTAGGTATAAGTGGAGAAATATTGTAATCTGTGTGATTATAGTATAACCCAGAATCTAAGTGATCTGGAAGAGTGGACTAAAGGATTTTCATCCATATAACCACTATAAAAATTACTTATGTTTTTTTTCATAGCTTTTAAACTTGCATATTTACTTATTATATAAAAACACATTGAGTTAACTGTTTGAAAAAGATTCAAAGGAGTTTACAAAACTGGGGAAACACTTTTCAAACTGCTAAGATTACTTGTGAAAAACACTTTGAAAATCCGCTGCAAGTACTCTAAGTATTAAGACTGATTTTAATAAAATCAGCTAAGTAACTATCAGACGAGTGGTCAACAAACCTGTTCAAAGATTTGTTCGCGAACAGAACTGTAACTTACAAATCTGATCAGCTTAGTCTGTTCAATTAAAGTAAAGTTTTAAAGTTAAAATTGTGAGAAAATTTTTAAAGAGGTTTATTCACCCCCCCCCCTCTAAACCTCTTCTGACCACTTGGGACCAACATTGCCTCTGGTCAATAATTTATTGGATTTCAAAAGGTATAAATGTAAATTTGAGGTCTAGTGCAATGATTCTAATCTTTTGGGGGGCTAAGTGCATAAAATATTATTAATTTAGGTTATTAAAATATTAACATTTCAAAGAAGATTTTCATAGAATTATTTATCTTGATAATCACATCGTAATCTAATTTTAGTCTTATAAAATATTTTTTATTTTAATTGTTTTACTTTCAAACTTCTTTGATTTGATTAAAATAATATAAATAATTAGGGCTAATTAAAATTTCATTTTTTTTAAATTTGAATTTTCGTATAAAAATATAACTAAATATTTTTTATTTTTTTAAATTGCAAGTCACATTTGGATATTTTAAAGTTTTGTTCATTTAATCCCCTAAAAGTTGTTTGTTATTGCAGAAAACGCCTGAGTGACGTTTTTACCCTTTGAAAATTACTTAAAAATGACTAGAGGCAAAGTGCACTCATTTATCAACTTATGGGGGCACTGTAATGTTTTTTCAATTATAAAGAGGAAAGTGCGAAAATAAAATTTTTCTGGAGGGTGACATGCAAAAATCCCTTTTTCTTAAATAGATTACATTAAGTACACCCGTAAAATGTAGCGACTCTTTTAGAAAACTTAATTGGGTGATAAAAGTATATATGCGATTTACACTCAGGGAAAATTTAAATGGGCAGAGATCTAGCTACTTAATTATCCATCCACGTTGACACAAATCACAGGAATATACCTTAGCTTCACCCATGTTGGTAATTAGCTAATTAATCAAACTTTTTCAAACTATAAATAGGGTAGCTATAACTCCACCAGAAACACAAAAAATTAATACCAATCATCGATTAATATTTGATAATTATTTAGATTAAAAAAATGACTTCTTCTTCTTCTTCTTCTAGTTCGATGATGACAATGGCTAATTTTGATGATCAGTCAGTATTAATTAGAACTCCTAAAGGGAAGAAGCTTGCAGTTGTTGCAATTATCATCATTTCGAAGGTTGCAACTATATGGATGTCACAATGACGCCCGGGGGCATGCAGGAATTACTGGTAAGCCACTATGCATTTGGTAGGCACAATATAGATCTAAGATGGAAAAAACATTTTTAATACCAAATTTGATACCAAGTTTTTTGAGAAGTCACATTTCATACCATGATTCGCACCCTCTTAGATCTATATTAGATCTATATTGTGCCTACCAAATACATAGTGGCTTACCAGGAATTCCTGCATGCCCTAGGCGTTATTGTGACATCCATATAGTTGCCAACCTTCGAAATGATGATAATTGCAACCTAAAATAACTGCAAACTTCTTTCCTTTAGGAGTTCTAATTAATTCTGACTGATAATCAGAATTAATCATTGTCGTCATCGAACTAGAAGAAGAAGAAGAACCCTGCATCTAATTGTTGACCAGCCTGGGAGCTTGGTCATGCCTACTGCCCGCAATATCATCACCGCTGTGAACAAAATGGTTGATAAAGACTGTTAGAGTGAGCTATATTAAATAGATAAATTAGGAAATGATCTTTGCCTAATTCATTTCCCATGATTTTATACATCCCAACTGTTACGGGATTTATCTTATTATTCATTACCAAAAGTTAGCCTAGACTTATTGGATATATATGATGTACGATGAAAGCAAAAGAAATAAGATTGAATTACATAAACAATTATTTTCCTTTGTTTTACATGGTACCAGGCAAAGATCCTTTCTTTGATCTTTGTTGCCCACAAAAAGAAAAAGAAAAAAAAAATCTGCTTTGCAATAGCAGTAAAAGAAAACAGAGGAGAAAATGACAACACCTACTGATTTGGTTGTACATGAGCAGCCTAATACAACTGAAATTCTTAAAGATCTTACGACAAGAATGACTCAAGCCTTGACCCAGATTCAAACTCCAGCGATGATGAACGATGCTTCCGCTACACATATTTGTATCAAACTTGATGGTACAAATTATGCTTTATGGTCTCAAATTGTTGAGATGTATATCTCAGGCAAAGACAAGTTGGGATATATAAATGGTGATCTACCACCACCAGACCCAAATGACCCTACCTTTAGGAGATGGAGAACAAAGAACTCTATTGTGAAGGGATGGTTAAATTAATTCAATGGACCCATCTCTCATCAGCAACTTTATTCAATTTTCAACGGCCAAACAGGTATGAGATTCAATTGCAATAACCTATTTTGATGGGACTGACACATCTCAAGTGTATGATTTAAAGAGACGTGTAAGTCGAATGAGACAATCTGGGGAATCCATTGAGTCATACTACAACGGTCTCCAAGGCCTCTAGAGGGAGATCGATTTTCGTCAGCCAAATCCAATGGAGTGCACCAGCGACATTCAAAAGTATAACTCTCTTCTTTAAGAGGATCGAGTTTATACTTTTCTTGATGGACGAGACGATAGACTAAACAAGATCTGGAGTGACGTACTTCAACTAAATCCATTTCCAACCGTTGAACAAGCATGCGCGTATGTCCGCCGGGAAGATATTAGACAAAATGTCATGCTTACTAACAACGGCAACACCACGGCTGCTGCTATGGCCTCTAGATGAGTGAAAATTGGCTCAATAGATCAACTTACACTCCAAGTGGCCAATCCCAATCTTCCTCAACAAGTGGTAGAAAACCAAATCATTCGACAAAGGCTAAAGGACAAGTGGAGGACGAAGGAAGTGGCTGCTCTCATTGTGGAAACATTAAGAATACTCGTGAAACTTGCTTCAAGTTATATGGATATCCGGAATGGCGGACTGAACTTAAAGCACGAAAAACAAGAGAACTTGCGGGGGGAACCGCAACTATCATTGGCTCCATTTGTTGAGTCAAAAGATGAATCCGTATTTATTTTTTGTGATCACGGTAACAACTATTATTGTAACAACAAAACTTTTCTTGCTTCAAAGGAATGTAACAATGATAGTTGGATTATTGATTCCGGTGCAACGGATCACATGACATTTTGTCCCAGCGAATTTGTCAAAGTTACAGAACCAAGGCAAACAAGTATATCCAATGCCAACGGGGTTATGTATCCAGTTACAAGGGCTGGAACAGTAAACATATCATCTTCAATATCATTGTCTAATACTTTATTAGTACCATCTCTTTCAAATAAGTTAATGTATGTGGGCCAAGCTACCGAAGAATTAAACTGTGTGGCACTAATATATCCAAAAACAATTTTGTTTCAGGATATTCTCACAAGGAGATCATTGGGCGTGGTACTAAGCGAGAGGTGTTATATTACATGGATGACTTTAGCTCGGGTCGAGTAAATAATGTGAGCCATTCACTCGATGCAAAAGAAAAACAAATTTGGATGTGGCATTACCGGTTGGGACATCCATCATTTAGCTACATGAAATATTTATTTACGGAATTATTTTCAAAGTCTGATTGCTCAAACTTCAGATTTGAAACTTGTATTTTAGCCAAGAGCCATCGTGTACCTTTTCCAATTAGTCTTAATAAAAATGATATTCCTTTAATGTTGATTCAATTCATTCTGACGTTTTGGGACCCTCCCCCATTACAACTGGTTCTGGTCGACGTTGGTTTGTGACCTTTGTAGATGATTGTACTCGTATGACGTGGCTATATTTGCTTAAACGCAAAGATGAGGTATTTGGTGTATTTTGTACGTTCCATGCTATGATTTACAACAAATTCTCAACTAAAATCAAGATTCTTCGATCTGA